>OU611993.1:0-9023756 GCA_914767915.1 Agriopis aurantiaria | reverse complement strand
TACATACTTCCAATCCTGGATTGTTTGGACTCGTAGCTTTTAAGTATGTTGCGATGTGTGGTATCGAGTTTGAGATATGGTATACATTTTTACTCAACTCAAAGTTAAATGGTGGGATAGATGGAGCGTAGGAATGATGTTGTGGTAAACTAAACATCTCGTTAAGCACGTATGACTGACAAAGAGGAACTGAACTGATTCACTTGAACAGAGTCGCTTATAAATCACTCAGCAGATGAACAGAACAGATAAATTAGGTCAGATCATAATATGATCACATCATTCACTTGAACAGAGTCGCTTATAATTCACTCAGCAGATGAACAGAACAGATAAATTCGGTCAGATCATAATATGATCACATCATTCACTTGAACAGAGTCGCTTATAATTCACTCAGCAGATGAACAGAACAGATAAATTAGGTCAGATCATAATATGATCACATCATTCACTTGAACAGAGTCGCTTATAAACCACTCAGCAGATGAACAGAACAGATAAATTAGGTTAGATCATAATATGATCACATCATTCACTTGAACAGAGTCGCTTATAAACCACTCAGCAGATGAACAGAACAGATAAAAATTATACCAAAATGATTGTATTATATCGGATTGTATCGATTTCAATTGTATGACTTGATACTCGTCTTGTCTTAATTTGTTATTTTTCGAACGGTATTTGATAAGATACTATACTCAAAGAGTGAATCATTGATAATGAGACAATAAGCTGTTGTATTTGCTGGTAAATTTTTCTTAAATTCCAATTCTATTTTGATATCTATGGCACCACCCGAGTGGAATGAGTCATTTTGCCTACTACAGTTAATAACTATCAGAGGTGTTTTTGTTTTAAATTGTGTAGGGTTGATTGGAACACTAGGAGTACTCAAACCATAGTATGATCTTTTAAAATTAGCAAAAGCCTCATATAAAAGTGGAAATGTACCTTTTTCAAAATCACACATAAAAGAATCGTAAGGATAGTATTGAGAATTTAGGTATAGTCGTGCATTTTGGAAATTGCAATGATCAAAACTGCTCATATCTTTATCCTTTAGATTGTTGCGAGTATGTTGAAATCCGAGTATGACATAACGAGGTTTTTCCAACTGAGTAGTCGTCTTCACACTCCATACGTGTCTTTGTGATGTTGGTAGTACTGGATACTCATAGAGATCCCACGAGCGAAACGCAATAGGAACGGGAATGTTATTTTCCACATATTTTAACAGTTGCAGCTTTTCTTTATCGGATACCTTAACCACCGGTACTCGCCAAGCAATACGTGTGAGCTTAATCGTAATGTCCTTTGCAAGATCTCTAACACTTGCACAGTTCAAATTTGAAGAGCTTCTGTTCAACACCAATTCATGTTTAGCGTTTACTATAACTTTTTTATAGTCCTCAGCAAAGCCCAACATATGACGTAGTGGAATGTTGAAGGAGAACTCCCCATCGATTTCCTTTATACCACTAATATTCCATCCGCAGTTCTCTAATGCGCTACTCTCTTCCTTACCATAAGATAGGATACCCTTCATTGTAGTAGTGATACCACAATTTTTGGTTCTGTCTATCTCCACACCGTTTAATTCATAACGAATGTCTTGGAAGAGTTGGGTTATACCATTGTTTACTAAAACACTGTCTTTGGTAATATTACCTTCAACAATTATATGACTTTCACTTGGCAATACTATTAAATCTTGACTATTGATGCATATTCGAATCTCATCATTGTTATTGAATGACTGATTGTATGGTACATATGTATGATATTCAACACTTTCAATTGTATTATCAAATATAACTCTCTCTCCAATATCCAGGATTGCTGCTGATAATACCATCTTTAAACTGTCTATACTACACTATTGTCAGTATCCAATAATCGTAATGATTGTAGAAACAATAGGTTATCTCTTGTTATGATTTTTTTATCAGATTTAATATCTGATGATGTGGTGTTGGTAGTATTAGTAGTAGTCGTAGCAGCAGCAGTAAATGGTGATGCTGGTGGTGGTGTACTCTTTACAGCTGCACTTGGGGTAATGTGAGTCCTAACACCATCACCGGCATTCTTATAGATAATCATAGTACCTTTCTTATGTGTAAACGTAGAGATATGTTCTCGTTTCTAAAATTTACGAGATCTCCTTGCTCATTCACTATACGTACTTGAAGATTTTGAATGGTGTTGCTTTTCAAGGGTAAGTATACAAGGTGTGAAGGAGTCTCAATAATTTGATATCCTGGTGGTACAGATGGGGAAAACTCATGTAGCACATGTGACGACTTATCATTGATGAATGACCCCTGAATGATGTTACACTCTAATCTTATAGTATTGGTGATAAGGATATTGATTGGTCGATCTGAATAATGAGCTTGATTTTTCAACAGTATATTTCGAGAAAATCCAAAAATACTTCCAATACTGTTCTCTTTCTCAAAATGAATATCATATGTGACGGAGAAAAATAGACATTTCATCGTGTTTGTATTGGCTTCCATATCAATTGAATTTAATGGATTACCACCATGAAGACGTTCAAGTTCTTGATTAATATACTGGAAAATATCGTTTAGTTCATAGGAACCATGTGGAAGTGTGATAACATTGTTATCTCCATAATGAAACAGATTATTGCTACTATCAATATTTGGAATTGAATTAAATGTCTTAAAGTAAATGACTGCACATTCATATCTATCACTCTTGGATAGTTCTAATGGTGGTAAAAAATTTGCATTTAATACAGATTGAACCCCGCTTAAAGTCAACGTGTATGACGACATTACACACACACACACAACCAATAACAACCAATCAGAGCTCACTATGGCGCTAGAATGAAATAAAACCAACACATTTGAATATTTATATATCATTTTTTTTATTAATTATTGAATACATGATTACAAACAGTTGATAGGAAACGTAAACATAAGTGTCCACAGTTGTAGGAATTTTTATTTTGCACATTGTTGTAGTTGTAACTAATTGTCACAGCATTGTTATCACCGCCACCACCACCTTTCATTATGTAATCAACAAACTCTTGAGGTGGTCTCAAGTTTCCATAGCTGTCAAAGTATTCGCAATGTTCATTTTTCTTTACATATGCTACCCAATGGGTGCCCACCCCACTCGAATCGTCTAAATTAATTATGCCAGTTTCACATTGCCATGGTGATTTCCTGCTACTCCCCGTCAAGCCATCTCGCATGGTAACACCGCGAAAATGTGGAATTTTCATTTTTCTTGCATACTCCTCAATTTCATAATCATATAGAGCACGTTTCGGTAGGGTGAGATTTAGTTTTTTTGATAGGGTGTCAAGTAGAGACCCATACCTTTCTTGTATGGTGCCATATACATTCCTCTGCCTACAGCCACTGGTATACTAGCTCGAATGGGGTCCCTCTTCTTATTGATCATCTCATAAATGTTTTTAGCAGCAGTTGTGACACCTCCTGCCAACGATCCAGCAGCTGCTAAAGCTCCCAATATTGGTATTAAAGGTAGAAACCCACCTCTTTTCGGTAAACGTATCACTCTAGGTTTTTTGATATGTTTATTTTTAACACTTTTTTTGGCTGCTTTTACTGCAGCATGCAGCAGTGTATCATGATTCATAATTTTTCTTTGTTTTCCATTTGTTGAGAAAGATTTCAAAGCTTTGCGGGTGGCTGAGATGACCTTCGAGATGGGCATGCCCATACCACGTTTCACTTTGAACTTCATTATTTTATTAACGCCGAGTGCTGCTAATTTTTCAGATAAGATGGGTGACTCCTCCCACCGCTTCTTTGCGACTGACGCTAATTCTAAGTCTGCTCTATGTCTATGGTGTAAGGATGAATTTTGAGCGTATGCAATGTCGTGTGATTTACACGCTTCATCCAGAGGGTTGATACCTACATCACCTCGATTCAATCGTTTTTGCAATTTCGTTCCAGGTCCGCAATAATTGTAACCTGGTATGTGCAATTCAAAAGGTAAATTATTAATTATTTTATTAATTAAACCTGCACCCCTCTTCCTCTTGAGACGTGTTTGATGATGATGAGTGGAAACTTTCTCATTTTGTACAATCATTTTAAATTTTATTTAAGATATACATACATCTAGTGATGCTTGTCTAATCAAAATGAAGTTTAGAAAGCAAAACACGTGTTTATCAGTAAAAAATTGGAATATTATTGATAATAATAATACTAATGATGGTCGTGGCACCAAACATGGAGCACTACTACCTAATAGTATAAGATGTTTAATATGTGGACCGTCAGGTTGTGGTAAAACTAATCTACTACTCACTCTACTACTAGATGTGAATGGATTGAAATTTCAAAATGTCTACTTGTATTCGAAATCTTTAAACCAGCCAAAGTATCTGTTTTTGGATGAAGTATTCAATAGAGTACCAGCTATAAATTTTTTCACTTTCTCCGAAAAAAGTGAAGTTACATCGTTGGAAGAAACAAGAAATAATAGTGTTGTGATTTTTGATGATGTATCAATGATGATGGAGGATCAAGAGTCTATACGTTTACATTTCTCTATGGGTAGACACAAAGGATTAGATTGCTTTTATCTATGTCAAACCTATAGCAAAATACCTAAACAGTTGGTGCGTGATAATGCAAACTTTATCGTACTCTTCAAACAGGATGATTTGAATCTTAAACATGTATATGATGATCATGTAAACACTGACATGCCGTGGGATACTTTTCTTACAATATGTCGCATGTGCTGGGAAAATCGATATAGTTTTATGGTGATTGATAAAGCCGCAGAGATTCATAAGGGTCGTTATCGTAAGGGTTTTGATGACTACATTAGTTTATAACTGTTAAATAGCGTTGTAGCTATACATTAACAACACTCCACCATGAACTCTCCAGCATCACAGATCTTTGGTGATAAAAAAATTAAGCGGAAATTAATTAAAGCAGTGGATTCTGTTAAAAAGAAAATTAAATCTCTGAATACTGATAAGGCCGAGTTGACATACACGTTGAATGAAACCTTTAAACCAATCACGCAACCTTTGACTGATATACTGAGTCAGACAATAAAAAACAATACCGCTGCGGCTGTTGCACAAGATGTAAACAGTGGGGAAAATTATAAGAAGAAAATTAAGAAGCGTACTGCTTTAAATCAAACATTACGTAATCGAGAGTCTCAAAGTTATCTTACTGAAAGTACTAGTAATGATGATGATGATGATGATGATGATAATAATTATGATGATGATGATGATAATACATCAAATGAAAGCTTCCAAGATGCTTCTACAACAGCAGCAACAGTAGATCGTAATCAAAACATGCCTGATTATGTACGTCGCTATACAGATAATTTGGTTATTAATCAGATTAAAAAAGTACCATACGGTGTTAATCTAACTTCAACTGGATACAGTATTGGTGATAGTGTAATAAAGTTCAACAGATACACTCTTACTATAAAACATATAGATTATAGTTACACACCTGGATTATGTGAGCTTTTATTCAAGAAAGAACCTAACAGTACTATCATACAACATACGGATGTTGATAACTATAATAAAATTGTGCAAATGACAAATGCTCACAAACGTAACTATTCTTCTCTGGGGCAGATACAAGGTGATAAAAGCCTAAAGTACCTCACATACATAAAACCATATATACCTACAACTAAAAATGTTAGCGGAAGTGGTTTACATTCTAACACTACTACTGCTACTACAGCTCCATCCTCAAGGCATTTATGTATGAAAAAATACTATCCCAACACGGAAGTTATGTATTGGGATGATCCTAATGAACTCATTGATAGACTACGACTGCTGCTAGCTTCACAAGACGTTGGAAACAGTGACCATGGGAATGAAATTTTAGCTATAATAGAAGAATTGAGTGAAGCTAAAATTATTAAACCACCATCTTCAACCTTATTAGCACGTCTCATTAGATAATAAACTTATAATTAAAATGACAATCAATAAGTTTGGACGTCATTTATCACACACTGATAAAAATAATAATAATCACTCTTCTTCATCATTATATTCCCAAAAGAATAATAATAATTATCAAGTCGTTAAAGCGTATAAAAATATTGTGGACTGTGAAAATCGCATCTTAAGAAATGTTCGAGATGGTTTCTTAAAAACTGATGTAGTCAATAAAAAGCAGTTGGAAGAAAATATAAATTATTGTTTGTCAAGGATTAAAAATAACACACGTCTTCTAAATGATATTCAAGATCAGCTTAAAAATACTAAACTTAAACCTGTTATTCTCAATACTCCTATGCTCGAGAGTACTACTACCACTACTACTGGTGCTGCTGCTGCAGCTGCTATCACCAATCCTCCAACATCTAAATTGATTAAAAAGAAGAAACTACCATCATCATCATCATCATCATCACCAGCATTGCCCTAAAACATGAGTAAATGGCAAGTTGTTCAGGAGTTGCATAAGAATGCACGAAAAAATTTCCCTCGCAGACGTTTTATTCAAAAAGGTTTTGATGACACCTGGCAAATAGATTTGATTGATATGCAAAAGTATTCGAGATATAATAAAGGATATAAGTACATACTAGTGTGTATCGATACTTTCTCAAAATACGCTTGGGCTCAACCGATGAAAAGTAAATCAGCTGACAATACGAGCCATGCTATGTCAACAATACTCAATAATAATCTAAAGCGGAAGCCGGCAAACATACAATCTGATGATGGGCGAGAGTTTTTCAATGAGAAATTCAAGACTCTGATGAAACGTTTCAAGATAAACCATTACTCTACATTTAGCATAATGAAGGCGTCTATCGCTGAAAGATTCATAAGAACAATAAAAAATTGGCTTTGGAAACAATTTTCCTACAAAGGTTCTTATCAGTGGATTGACTCGGAGCTGACATATATAATGCATAAATATAATAATACAGTACATCGTGCTATCAAGGCTTCCCCAGCGAGCGTGACTCATACCAATGCTAATGTTCTCTTATCTACTGTTTACAATCATATTAAAACAAAACCGAAATCCAAATTTAGATTTGGTGATTATGTACGTATTAGTAAATATAAAAATGCTTTTGCTAAAGGATACACTGGCAATTGGAGTACAGAAATATTCAAAATAGTGAAAGTGAACACTACCAATCCGATTACATATCAATTACAAGATGGAAGAAATGAACCTGTCTTTGGAGGATTCTACGAGCAAGAACTACAAAAAGCTAAATATCCTGACATTTATCTAGTGGAGAAAGTGTTGAAGAAAAAAGGAAAGAAAGTTTTAGTTAAGTGGTTGGGTATGAATGAGACGAGTTGGATTAATAAAGATAATAAGATTGATTAATGAAGCATTTTTATTTAATTCCTTTAAGTAGGTTACTGACTAATTATATTACATTATTACATAATGTGGTAAAGAATATGCTAGAATTTCCAGATTCTCAGAATTGTCAGACTTTGTAATAATCAACTATGCCAAACCACAGGTGAAACAAAGTTGTCAAAGTTATCATTGAGAACGTTTTATAAACACGTTATCTCGCAATAACATCCTGCTCATGCTCATAGTTAGTTGCTTAATATCATCATCATCATTAACTTTCTTTACCCCACCACCGCTGGGTATAGGTATACATATCTGTCTCTCTCTCTCTCTCTCTTTCTCTCGCTATGCTATCTCTTGTGCTAATCGAGTCTAGTTATATATATAGACACCTAATGCTAAATGTTATCTATACATAGAATGTCTAAGTATCATACCAAAATGCACGACTATACCTCCTTTCAACATTCTATATGCATAACCCTGTATAATAACCTCCTATCTACATAGAGCACTCTACACGTGTAACCCTATACAATGACCTAAATACCCTTATCATCGCTACATCCTGCGCTCAGTTAGTCGATAGATATTTACTTAGTAATATCACCTCTAAGTACATAAAACGTCTTGCTAACAAAACAACGCTGGCGACGAGCATACTGCCCCGTATGCCAACCGCGTCTAAGCCCGCGGCGGCGGCGAAGGCGTAGCCTGAGGGGGGGGGGGGGTCCATACTGCCCCGGCCCGAGGGAGCCCATACTGCCCCGGCGAGCCCGAGGGAGCCCATACTGCCCCGGCCCGAGGGGGCCCATACTGCCCCCGGCGAAGGCGTAGCCCGAGGGGGGCCCATACTGCCCCGGCCCGAGGGAGCCCATACTGCCCCGGCGAAGGCGTAGCCCGAGGGAGCCCATACTGCCCCCCCCCCGTATGCCTACCGCGTCTAAGCCCGCGGCGGCGGCAAAGGCATGGCCCATACTGCCCCAGGGCGAAGCCTCAGCACTCAACGGAGCACCATACAACATGTGTGTGTGACGTCACGATAAATTACCAAAATATGCCAAAATAAGGCTATTTTGCGGTTGGTAATACACTATCCCCATACATTTTGTATAGAAAAATTTGTTTTCCAGCTGTGAGCCAGAACCGCCATATTTACACTACTAAGGTTATATGTATTTTAAGGAGGCATCATAAAATAGGTATACCTATGTTATTATGTACTATTCTTAAAGAAAACTACTTTAATATTGGAACGATTACGCAACCGTGTCATTTCTGTTAAAGCTTTCTCATCGTGTGGGGTCGATTTAATAGTACATTGTTACCCCAGGGGTGAAAGTAACTTATTTAGTCCCGAGACGGGGTTTGGCACCCGAGCGTAGCGAGGGCGCTAATAGTTCGAGGGACTAACTCAGTCTTTAAGCCGGAGGTAAACACTGTGCTTTTCATTACGAATACAAGGAAACTAAAAATAAAAACATGTACTGACTAAAGAAATTATGAGTGATACGATTTTGAGTAGCTTTCTTTTGATTTAGGTGGTAAAAGGTTTTCCACTACTGCTTTAGCCTCTTCTCTTATTAAAACAGGCGTTAAATCCATATCGGAATCAGACGAACTCACTGTGTTAATACAAATCTGCGATACGGAAGTATAAACAAAACTCTACAATGTAGATCGGATTCCCGCCAATTTTTTTTTATCACCCTATATTTGCGAATGCTCGAGAAGTGCGGGACCATAATCCTCTAGGAGATTTTTTTTTGTTGGAACATGGTTCAATACAAACTTGAAAATAGAACTACTTTTATTTTTTTTATTTGATTGTCTGTCAGTTTTTAACTGTCACTGTGTGTTGAAAGTGATTCTCCCTAGGGCTGAAATGTATTACTTTCAACCCGCTCCTCAGGTAACTTCAGACCTACTTTACAAGTATGAGTAATGAAAAAGCCTTACTTTATCTACTTTTTAGTTTAAGTTTGTACATGTAGGTACGCTCGAGGTATATACTAATAGTCTTGAAGTCAGTTGATGTTTATTTCTCTATTTTTTAAAATATATATTGTATATATAGAATAGTTGTTAGTTTTATTACTCTTATTGAGCTATCTTATTGGTTTAGCGGTATAGTGAAAAAATATAAATGAAAAAATTACGTCATTTGAACACGAAAGATAACTATACTAAGGCATATCTCCCTTGTTTGTGTGTACTGACTTACTGAGATCTCAACGTTTTCTTGAAGTTTTATCGTTCTATAACTTATAAGCTTTCTTTCGTATAAAAATAAATTAATAAAAATACACTGTTTCTATTTTTCTGTCTTAATATCTTAATCCTGTTGTTGAATCTTATTATAAATTATGAAAATTACGCAGTAATTTTTAATTGTCAATGTATAAAATTATCGTAATACTTTGTGAAAATAAGTCTACACTTTCTTTTATGTTCATTACTTAGTGTTATTAAAACATTAGTACCAAGTTAGTGCGCAAAACTTAATATCAACGAGCTTAATCACTCTTCTTACAAACAAAAATCAATTTAAAAAAGTAGATATTTTTGTTATTAAATATGCGGGTCCTCGTTGTTACGTGCTTTTATCAATAACCTGTTTGAACGGGTCAGAATCACTCCCACTTTTTTCATGAATAAGTACAGCGTCATAGCTTCGTCCTCTTTCATCATCTGTTTCTGACGTCACTGCTACTTCCGTGTTTGCTTCTTCATTTTCTTTAGCACCATCGACGTCCCCAACTCTGTTTAGATTCTGAACAGCATTGGCTTCCTTTCGAATTTTGTCAATAGAAATAGGTTGCTCCAAAGCTCTTGCCAGCGGTAAGTTATGAAAAAATGTTAGTGCAACAGGAGTGAGTAGTTGATCCGCTTTTATCACCGGCGTGAAGATGGAATCACTCGCCGCTTCCGCTGCAGATGGATACACTGCCAGAGGACTGTAGATCAGAGGCGCTGACACAAATCCAGGGCTATGTCTTATATCAATTCTTGATTGATGAGACACTGCACTCGGCGCCGCGAAAATCAATGGAGCGTATTGACCTTGCGTTTTATATACACACACGAGTAAAAATAGTCTAATCATTTTGCCTGAGCGAGTCGTGACGTGTGAAGGCGAGGCAGATGCGACGTAGAGCTTTATAAAGTCGTGTAACGGTTGTTGCTCTGTCGGGTCAAGTTCTTGGTCGCTTCGGACTGGTCATTGCGTCACTTGCCCCAGGGGCACTGGCCGGATCAAGATGCACGCAGGCATTATGAAGCTTCATTATACATTCATATTTAATGGTCGATGCACATAGTATTATGAGTACGATACAGCGGCATAATTTTAGCTTAGCAGAGGCGTTAATAGATGGTAGATAATGGGTCTGATGTACTAAAAGTTCATTTTTAAGAGTCCCACATCAGCGGAATGTGTGGAACTAATAAAACTGTGCGTAACGCACCACGTGACGTATTTTTTTACGTTTCTACTTCCTTATCTATTTTCAACTACAATCGAGTAATTGCATTGTCACCATGTACCTGATCTATTATATTCGTCGACTCCAATCTAATTTACCATTTAACAAAAAGGTAAATTCCGTTCTTTTTTGTTGCAATCGGTGTTCAATAGCAATTCAATTTTTTTCGTAGATTTTGATCCTGTCTCTTTGAATCAGTTAAGTATAAGAAGGTGGGTTGTGAGGGTGGAAGTATCAGTAAGAACGAATAGCTCAAGCATTGAGTTTTAGACAAAGTGCAAAGTTGCAAGACCAAAATGTTTAGAATCGCTATTGTGTTTGCGTGCATTGCGGCGTGCTCAGCTCATGCAGTTCTGCCTTTGGGTCACGGTCCAGTTGTGGCACCTGTGGTTCCTGCTCTTCACGGATACGGTGGACATGGTCTAGCTGGATACGGAGGACATGGCTTGGCCGGATACGGAGGACATGGCTTGGCCGGATACGGAGGACATGGCTTGGCCGGATACGGAGGAAATGGCTTGGCCGGATACGGAGGACATGGTTTGGCCGGATACGGAGGACATAGCTTGACTGGTTATGGAGGACATGGTTTGGCTGGACATGAAGGACATGGTTTGGGTGGTTACGGGGGACTTGGCTTGGCTGGTTACGGAAGTCACGGCTTGCTCGAACATGGCCATAGCCATCATATCTTGAAGCGGTCTCCTCACTTCGTTGCTCCAGTTGGCCACTTGGGAGCGGTTGGTCACTTAGGCGGTATTGGCCACTTGGGTGGACTGGATCACCTAGGTGGAGTAGGACACGTGGCTGCGGTTGCTCCGGTAGCAGCGGTCGCTCCTGTTGCTGTCTCTCACCAGTCTCGCTTGGACGTCCGTCATTCACCAGCAGTGGTGGCTGCTCCTATCTTACCGGTGGTGAAGCCAGTGGTAGCTCCAATAATCGCAGCCCCTCTACCGTACGGAGGACTCTACGGTGCTGGCCATTACGGAGCAGGACACTACGGGATTGGTCACTACGGTTCGGGACATTTGGAACATTACTAGTCAATTTCAATTAGACAAATGAACTTCACAATGGATTCAAGAACGAACATGGACACCTAATAATTTATTAGAGTAAATGATGTACCTAATTTAATGATCGTAAATAAATGTTTCTACACAATATTTTTTGCTGGTTCTGCATATTTTTTTTATTGTGTCTTAATACATTTAGTGTACCTATAGGGTTATTGATAATTAGCTAGCAACCTCTCGCAGGCAGTTCCCTACATCATATCTAACAACTTTAATTCCATGACTTATTTCGCCTTTCTTTTAATACAAAAACAAATAATTTAACCACGGAATAACTTTAAGATGGCTATAAATTTACGAGTTTTTTGATGCCATAGGTGGCAAACAAGCAGACGGGCTGCCTGATGGTAAGTAATCACCGTTACCTATGGATATTTGTAACACCAGAGGCATCACAACTACGTTGGCGACCCTTTAATAATCTATAATAATAATAAGCCTTTAATACTGTTTTTATCATATTTATAAAATACTAATACAATAATAATAATCTATTATAAGGTTTCAAATGAGAAAAAATGCGACCCCAGGTAAAGTATTGACGTGTGATCGAATGTTTTGTAAAAAAAAGCATGCTAACATCTGTTATTCAATACCTATAATCTTAAAGAATTAGAAATGATTCAACAAAGCAAAGCAAGGAAGCTAGAAAAGTCGCAAATAGTCTTTTACATAAAATATACATATCATAATAAATTAAAACTTAAAGAATGAAACGTTTACATAAGTAGGTACCGTGATTCTAAGTGAGAGTTTGCCAGCAGTAGCTTCCTAATTCCTAAATGGATTAATTATTATCTAAAGGTCACCCGCATAACCACACTGGTGTGCCGAAAGTAAGTAAATAATTGCAAATTTTAATACCAGTCTAATTGCTTAGACTCGGGCCATACAGGAACCAGATTTTGAAGGTTTTTTTATTAGCATTTGTTCTAATAGAGATCAATTTCAGTGTTATGGCAATACGAGTATATAAACAATCGGCGATGAGTGTTAGTCATCAGTTGATCTGAGCCAGTAACGCAACACAGACCACGATGTACAAGCTGGTGGTGTTGTTCTCCGTAGTGTGCCTGGCAGTGGCCAAGCCTGGCGTGGGTGTGGTGCCGCTAGCGTATAGCAGCGTGGTGCCCGGCGTGAGCTCGCTGTCGCAGTACAGCTCAAGCGTGGTGCATGGCGCCCCAGTCGCCTCCGTGTACAGCGCACCCGCCGTGTACTCGTCCACCGTGTACTCGCCCTCCGTGTACTCATCCTCCGTATACTCGCCCTCGTACGGTGCGCTGCTGGCGCAGCCACCGCACTCGCCTGCCGTCGTGCTGGATGCCGTGAACGGCGTGCCGCTCGACACGCCCGAGGTGGTCGCCGCACGCGCTGCCCATTACCAGGCCAAGGCTCTCTCCGGCCTGCACCACCTGAAGAAGCGCTCCGTGGCCGTGGCTCCCCTCGCTTACAGCTCCGTCTTGGCTCCCTACTCCGCTTACTCCAGCCCCGTGGTGTCAGCCTACTCTAGCTCAGTGGTATCTCCTTACGCCGCGTACTCGCCCGTCGTATCTGCCTACTCCGCGCCCGTAGTGACTTCTCCCCTGGCTTACCACGATGTTGTGCCAAAGGCACTCAGCGTCCACCCCTGGTGATTGGTCAACTGATCATTGTAACGTTTTTAAATACTGTAATGAAATTTAAATAATATTTTTCTGTCAATAAATATTACCAAAAAATTCCAGTTTTTTTCTTGAACTACTAAAGTAATAGATTTAGCTACAAAAAATAGTGCAAAAAGACAAAATCCCATCAACGCCCGGGTGATCACCCATCCAAATACCGACCGCACCCGACGTTGCTTCACTTCGGTGATCGTACGAGAACCGGCGGTAAACAGAAATTTGTCACCGACTCGCACTTGTCCATTATTTATTATTTGTTGTTATACTTTAGAGTATGTACTATAATCGTGCCAAGTTTGACGCTTGTGCGTATTACCGTTTTTACATTAGAGCATAGACAAAAGTAACATATGATCCTTGTGATCCTTGATAAGAGCTAATACAATACGTTAAAATACGTTTGTTTTTTCCTCTTTCGTTTTTACTTTTTGACTTTTTTATTATTTTGTAGTTAATCCGCCGTAACATTACATATTCTTTGGCAGTTTCAACTGGCTATCTATTACGGTTCGAAAGATACAGCCGCTAATAGGTAGGACAGACGGACGGAAGGACAGACAGACACACAGACATCGTAGGCTTAGTAATAGGGTCCCATTTATACCCTTTGGGTACGGAACCCTAAAAATTATGTTCTTGATCAGCGCAAAACTACTCCCTTCGCAAAACATCCTTATAAATAGATATTTTGCTAAAAATGCACTGATGATAAACTTTACAGTGACTTGCCACACGAGGCTACCATCTTCGATACACTCGTAGTGTCAGCTTTATATAGGTTTTTTTGAAACCATGTTACTTACGTGCTTTTCAGTTAGAGCTATTTCTTTCGCACATTTTTAACCGACTTCGAAAAAGGAGGAAGGTTCTCAAATCGGCCAGTTTTTTGGCATCTGTAATCCAATTTGCGAGGTGATCCCACAAAATTTTCATAAATTAGGGTTCAGTAGTTTTTAAACCACCTCAAATAATATGAATTTTTAGAGCGTCTATATACGAATTTCGCGATACGATGTGTAATCGTATCTATAAATAAACTAGTAGTTCGCCCCGAACATTAAATCGGGGATTTTTAATCTTTGTCGCCAAAATAAATCTATAAATCAACACAAAAGTAACTTTAAACTACTTGCAATGTTATTCTAAACAGACAATCGGAATTTTTAATCCAAAACTTTGAAAATGTGCGAGAGATGTATAGCTCTGGCTGGTGAGCGCGGCCTTAACAACAATTCAATCTATAATATAAAAAGCGATGTGTGTATGTACGTATATATATTATATTATGTATATTATGGACTCCGAAATGGCTGGAACGATTTTGACGGGACTTCCACTGGTAGATAGCTGATGTTATAAGAAGTAATCCCCGCGAGTGAAACCGTGGGGTGCAGCTAGCTTAAAATAAAACTGAGAAATAAAAGTAGGTATTGTGCTTACTGGGTATTTCAAATTACAAACCCTTCAAATACAATTCTTGTTACTTCGTAGAAAATTTGTCTTTGGCTGATTTGTGTTTTACGGACAGATTTTTCCCCTTGTACACTACTATCTATACCTTGCCTAAATAAAACAAGACTTATGCACTAAATATGTCAATAGATTCGCGAATACAAAATATGAACAAGATTTTTTTAATTTTGGCACTTGGTGTTTTTTTAACCGACTTCGAAAAGGAGGAGGTTATCAATTCGACTGAATGTTTTTTTTGTTTTTTTTGTTTTTTTTTGTATGTTTGTTACGCGATTACTCCGCCAATTTAGAATTGTTTTTGATGATTCTTTTTTTGGTTGGTAGGTCTTTTTTTGGTTGACTCCAAAAATAACTGATTATAAATTGTAAATATGTATATAAGTAGGTAATATATGTATTAATAATTTCGATGATTGTCCTTTAATGCTCATTGCTTTGAAGTTATTTAAATATTATTTTCTACTTTTTAGTTTTAGTTTGTAAATGAAGGTATAATCATGAAGTCGGTTCTTTTTTTTTCAAAAAATTATCTTTATTTTCATTAAAATCTTAGGGCTCGGCTGAACGGTTTTGATTTAAATTTTGTATGAGTAGTTTATATCTTGGATTTACATAAAGGCTACTATAAAAAAAGAAAGGTTCCTGAAGTGTGGCTGGTGAAATCGCAGGGTGCAGTTAGTTGCTGTAGGCTGACCACCAGAACTACTATGGTTGGACAGTAATGGACGGCGCACTTGCTTAAGACCGGCGGAAACGAATACCTACCTACCTATAATACTGGCATAGGCTAGGACAGGACGATATTATTTTGGCCCTTGTCACTCTCATTTAGATAGACATCAGTGTGACGGGGAAATAAATAAAATCGCATGCACATGCATAGCTAACTTGCAGGAGCACGCAATAGGAAGCTTATACTTACTCAATAGTACATGAATAGTAGTGTTTGAGGATGATACATAATGTATAAGGAATCTAAAATAAAATTAACACACATTTGGATTAAAGAGCCCTGGGGCCTTACGGACAAACAGCTAATTGTGGCACCTAATCCGCTCAGTTGGAAAATCACGCGACCGCAAACCGTATCTGGGCGCGATAAGGTTTACGTTCGCGTGATTTTCCAACTGAGCGGATTAGGTGCCGCAATTAGCTGTTGTCCGTAAGGCCCCAGGTCGATCTATCTCTGACTTAACGAAAGAATGGTCTAAGTAAAATGACGAAATATTATTCATGTATTTACAATTTTATTCATTTTGGCAGTGTATTTCATACATTGGGTTCGTGGTCGTTAAAATGATCAGTCAATCGTTAATTACCAAGGGTGGACGCTGAGAGTTTTGGGAACGACGCCGTGGTAAGCCAGGGGAGAGGCCACTACGGGTGCGGAGTAGGCAGATACGACGGGCGAGTACGCGGCGTAAGGAGATACCACGGAGTTAGAGTAGGCTGACACCACGGGGCTGGAGTAAGCGGAGTAGGGAGCCAAGACGGAGCTGTAGGCGAGGGGAGCCACGGCCACGGAGCGCTTCTTCAGGTGGTGCAGGCCGGAGAGAGCCTTAGCCTGGTAGTGGGCAGCACGTGCGGCGACAACCTCGGGCGTGTCGAGTGGCACGCCGTTCACGGCATCCAGCACGACGGCAGGCGAGTGCGGTGGCTGCGCCAGCAGCGCACCGTACGAGGGCGAGTATACGGAGGGTGAGTACACGGAGGGCGAGTACACGGCGGACGAGTACACGGCGGGTGCGCTGTACACGGAGGCGACCGGGGCGCCGTGCACCACGCTCGAGCTGTACTGTGACAGCGAGCTCACGCCGGGCACTACGCTGCTGTACGCCAGTGGCACTACACCCACGCTAGGTTTGGCCACCGCCAGGCACACTACGGAGAACAACACCACCAGCTTGTACATCGTGGTCTGTGTTGTGTTACTTGCTCAGATCAACTGATGTCTAACAAACAATGATGGATCCTTATATATGACTGCTCATTGTCAAAACAAATGCTAACGAACAACCTTCAAAGCGTAAATTGCTATTATGCTTGATATTAAAGTTTTGACCGCTATAAAAACTTGTCACGTAAGCTTCCGCAACTTTTTGCTTATCTTTCGATCTACTTACACGTAACTCGGTTAAAGTAGGTACATTCTCAAAACGCGTTGAATGACGTTGCCATCTGTCATCTAAATTTTTTGCTTATAAAATAGGCATAAAACATCGAATATGTAAGTACCGGGTGAAAATAAATAACATTGTTACCTATTTAATAAATAAAACCAGTCAAGTGCGAGTTGGGCTCGCGCACTGAGGGTTCCGTACCTCCACATAACTTGTTAGCTACTAAAGTAAAAAAAATTGTGCAAAGAGACAACATCCCATCAACGCCCAGGCGGTCACCCATCTAAGTACCGGCTGCGCCCGAAGTTGCTTCACTTCGGTGATCGTACGAGATCCGGCAGTGAACCGAAATTTGTCACCGACTCGTACTTGGCCATAATTTATTATTAATTGTTGTTATACTTTAGAGTGTGTACTATATAAATAATAATGGCAAGTTGGAGTCTTGTACGTATTAGCGTTTTTAGGGTTCCGTACCCCAAGGGTAATAACGGGACCCTATTACTAAGCCTACGATGTCTGTCTGTCTGTCTGTCTGTCTGTCCGTCTGTCTTACCTTTAAACGGCTGTATCTTTCGCACCGTAATAGATAGCCAGTTGAAATTTTCACAAAATATGTAATGTTACGACTGATTAACTGAGAAATAATAAAAAAGTCGAAAAGTAAAAACGTAAGCTTGTATGGTCCCCATACAACAAACGTGTTTTTTAACGTATTTTTGAATTAGCTCTAATGTAAAAACGACAATACGGATGGTGACGGCGAATTAACGAATCTTACGAATACGAATTAAACAAATAATAAAAAGTATTGACTTTTTTCGCCGTAACGTTATATATTCTGTGAAAATTTCAACTGTCTATCTATTACGGTTCAAAAGATAAAGCCGTTAATAGGTAGGACAGACGGACAAACAGACAGACAGTCATCGTAGGCTTAGTTATAGGGTCCCGTTTTTACCCTTTGGGTACGGAACCCTAAAAAGTAGAAACGAAAGGGACCCACCCCCCTTTCGCCCATACAAACAAACGTATTTTTGTATTAGCTCTAATATATAAATGATAATATGTACAAGCATCAAACTTGGCATGATTACTAACACACTCTAAAGTTTTATGATAAATAATGGCCTAGTGCGCGTCGGTGACAAATTTCTGTTCATTACCAAGTTATAATTCTTATACTCGAGCGCCTGTAGCAAAGTAATTAATTGCGTAGCAATTGTTTCGTCAATTTTGGAAGGCGTTATAATATAACTGGTAATTTTGTTACTTGGACAAGGATATAATAAGATACAAGAAAGGAGAGTTAAATATAAGGAGTAATCCACGCAAGTGAAACTACGGGGCACAGCTAGTAATAAATAAAATACAAGTAATCTATGCAAGTAAATAGTAGAACTACATATTTACTTGTATTTTGTAAACTCCGTAACGCAACTAAAGCACCAGCCGCACTCAGAGACGTTACTTAAGCTAAGGAATACTTAAAATTGCTCTGTCAACTTCTCGTTGACGGAAATTATCTCACATGAAAACGAGACAGAGCAATTTTAAGTATTCCTTAGCTTAAGTAACGTCTCTGAGTGCGGCTGTAATAAGTCCTTCCGTAAACTAAAGCACAAATTCCTTCCATTCCATTTCAAGGTATGTTTCAACTATGGCATTTTAGTTTGGCCACGAGGAAACGGCCCTAATTGTACCTCTGAAGTAAAAAAATCTATTGAGGTGTTTAACTGTTTATACTCATACCTACATAGGAATAAAAAAAATAAAAGTTAAATAAAGTATTTGTTATTTATTTACAAGGCATTTTATTAAGTCGTTCGTCAGTTCTGAACCGAGGACTTGTCCTCATTATCGTGGTGACTTTTACCAGGGGTGGATACCGTACGCTTTAGTCACGATAGGGGTGGCGATGGCAGCAGAATAGGTCAGAGGAGCGGAGTAGATGGGAGCGGTCACAATAGGAGCAGTTGAGTAGGTCGAGATCAAAGGGGTTGCGACGTGGGTGCTCAAGATGGGAGTAGCGACCACAGAGCGCTTCTTGATCAAGTGTCGTTCAGCAAAAGCTTTAGCCTCGAAGTGAGCGGCACGGGCTGCGACTACCTCAGGAGTGTCAAGAGGCACCACAGGGGCTCCGATGGCAGCAGGTACAAGGGCTGCGGACTTGATGAAAGCAGAAGAGGCAATGGCGGGTGCAGACCACGCGGTCTTGACTAAGCCGGGTGTAGACCACGCGGTATTGACTAAACCGGGTGCAGGCCACGCGGTCTTGACTAAACCGGATGTGGCAAACGCGGTTTTGACGAAATCGGGTTCAGCGAATGCAGTCTTGACTAAAGCGGGTGTGGCAAATGCGTTCTTGACGAAAGTGGGTTGGGCGAACGCAGTCTTAACGAAAGTAGGTGCAACCGCAGCGGTGGCAATGGGTGCACTGTAGGCTACGGGGGCAGACACAACCGTCCTGGTGACAGCAGGAGATGACGTGATGTCGAAACGAGACTGCTGCGAGACGGCGGCTGGAGCAGCGAAAGCAACGGGAGCAGAGTACGCTGCTGGGGCAGCAGCATACGTAGCAGCTGCGGTGATGGGAGCGTTGTAGGCGACGGGGGCGGACACAACCGTTCTGGTGACAGCAGGGGATGACGTGATGTCAATGCGAGACTGCTGTGAAACGGCGGCGGCTGGAGCAGCGTAGGCAACGGGAGCAGAGTACGCTGCAGGGGCAGCAGCATACGTAGCAGCCGCGGCGATAGGAGCGCTATAGGCAACGGGGGCAGACACAACTGTTCTGGTGACAGCAGGGGATGACGTGATGTCAATGCGAGACTGCTGCGAGACGGCGGCTGGAGCAGCGTAGGCAACGGGAGCAGAGTACGCTGTAGGGGCAGCAGCATACGTAGCAGCCGCGGCGATGGGAGCGCTGTAGGCGACGGGGGCGGAAACAACCGTCCTGGTGATGGCGGGAGTGGTCTTGATGTCGAAGCGAGATTGGTGAGACACGGCGGCCGAGGCAGCAATGGCTACAGGCGCGGCATACGCAGCGCGAGCGGAGTACGCAACTGGAGCGGTGATGGCGGGAGTGGCATACGCAGTAGGAGCGGCATACGCAGCGGGGGCCGCGAGCAAGGATTGCTCAGCGAATACGGTGCGGCTAACGGGCTGGATCTCAGTCGCAACTACAGCCGGTGAGGACTTGATGTCCAGTCTAGACTGCGATGACACAGCGCTAGGCGCGGCTGCGATGATCGGCGACGAGTACGCTAATAGTCCGGCATCGAAGACTCCCGAGGGTTTGGCTGCGGCAAACGCCACCACAGATAACAACACCACCAGCGAGTTCATCGTGGTCTGTGTTAGTTCAGTAAACGACGAGCGAAGGAGATTAACTGATGCTTTCTTCAGATCAGCGTGTATATTTATAGCAATCACAATCTGCCTGAAATGAAAGTCAAGTTCGACGAGTCCTTATTTATCGTAATACGAAATCACCGAATAAGTGATATCTGAGTGTGTGTACTTAAAAGTCAGCAAGTACTTGAACTTAATACAATGGACAGGTGAAGTAATGTTATCTATATTTTATTACGGCAGACACTCGAAACTTAGTACTTATATCCTGATATAAATGCATTAAAGATAATTTAAAAAGTCGTCAGCTTTGGGGCCTATAACAGTACTAGCTGAATAATTACTTGCATGTAGCAAGAATTATAGATGGCACCACCACCGCTTATAATGGTTGCAAGCATTCAACAATTTGGAAGGCAGACCCGAAAGCTCCGTGCTCCGTGCCGAAGCTTCGTGGATACAGCAATCGGGGCGTTTACTAAGATCTTAGCGCAGGTTTGAATCCTGTTCCTGCCGTCTAAAAACTTTTATAAACCCTAAATGTGGATCGTTTCAATATAAAATTGACAAAAGCCCTATGTAGTGCTAACTTGTTGGCACTTTGCACATACCTGCAATTTTTAAATAGCTTGTTGTACAAACATATTTTATGAATTCTATGTACCAAAATACGTTGTTGTGATTGTGAAAATGAATCCAGATGACACCAGACACTACCATTGGCCTATATCCACCTCAAGAGATGATTTATGTAGCATCCGAAATAGGTACATCTTCGCTCATGGGTGAATAAGCCGATTTGGGAGCCACATAATTACGCAGTCTCACTTTTGCTACCGGACACTGGGATGCTATTTAGGTAACAGAGGCGTCCCTATAGAACCTGCACTACCCTCTCGACCTAACTGGCAGGAGCCACAGGAATGATGAGTCATTACGTGCTGGGTCGGTTGCAGGACCTGACTGACTAGTGCCTTACTGAACAATTTTTTTAATGCCATACGTGGCATACAAGCTAACGGTTGGTTGTGTAAATTTGCTTTCTCTGATCGTGATGGCGTTGCAGATTGACAGTTATCTGATCAGAACGATGTTAATATAGATCGTTGGTCTTTTCGTTGCGTCGGAAATAATTACGTTGCTCCGTTAAATCTGCATAAGTAATACGAGACTTTATGTACTTGCTCTAGTACCTTTACTGCTATTGTGCTATCTGCTATCATCTGTATATCAGCTCAAGAGAATCAGTATTAAAAAGTACATTATTCATAATGATTAAAATTTAATTACTTATATTAGAAAAATTTGCATACTTAGCATCCTCATCCTAAAAGACTTAATCTCCTCTATTATTAAAACTGGAGTAGCATTGAAGTAGTGTTTTGTCTTTTTTAAATTGCAACTACCCATATTTCTCTTTAGGTAAAAATTTATCCTTACCACAAAAAGTTGTACTTGCCTTTGCAGGCAGTGCTACAATGTAGCATAGTAGGAACGAAATAAAACTTTCGAAGCATGTCAAAGATTCATTCCACAACCTTACCACGGTAAATATCCCGTAACTTTATATCAAAGATTATTTTGAAAAGGCATTGATAGAATGTAGTCATTCTGGATTCTGCTGCAATAGCACCCTGTATATTGCATCAGCTCAAGTCCACCCTTGCTCGAATAACAAGTTACTATATTTGGGTACTTTCTATGTAATAGAAATAAAGCAGGAAAATATGATGCAGTAGACGTTGATTAAGTTAAAATCTACAAGATGGTGTCATAAATAAAATAGCGTAAATAAAAATGTATACTTACGCTACCGGCTACCGGTAGACCCAAGTATTTAATTTACATTTCAACTTGATACCTTTACGCGTTCTTGAGAAAAAGGGTCTTGACAGACGGACAGACAGACGGACGGACAGACAGACGGACAGACAGACGGACAGACAGACGGACAACGAAGTGATCCTGTAAGGGTTCCGTTTTTCCTTTTGAGGTACGGAACCCTAAAAATACGTTTAATGTATGGGGGTACCTCCTTTCGTTTTAACTTTTTGACTTTTTTTAAATCTTAGTTAATCCGCCGTGTTATTATTATATTCTGTAAAAATTTCAACTCGATATTTATTACGGTTAGATACAGCCGTTAAAAGGTAGGACAGACAGACAGACAAACATCGTAGGCTTAGTAATAGGGTCCCGTTTTCACCCTTTGGGTACGGAACCCTAAAACAACCTAATTGAGAACCTTTTTTAAAGTCGGTTAAAAATACCTGTGACACCGCTCCACCGCAGCACACCATCGTTGAAGGTAGTCTGGAAGAAATCGCTTTAAGCGATAAGGCTACCTCCTAAAAGCCTAGATAATATTTTTCATAAATATTTAGTATAGTTTTTTTTATAAAATATCATGAAGTAGATAAGCTTTTGTACGATCTAAAAATACACTGAACCATATCTACAACGTTTATGACAAGTATGAATAGCACGATTTTTTTTAATCATAACTTTGTAACAAACTTTGAAACAAGCTTCGAAAAAAGAAGAAGGTTCTCAATTCGGCCCGTACTTTTATTTTTATCTATATCCACGAGCGAAAATCTGCGGGCGCAAGTAGTAGGTACCTAGTCCGTAAACCCACTTAATATTGACAATCTAGATTATTATTTCCAGTTTATAAAATCTTGTTCCCTGTTCAGTTACGTTGCGGCTGTATGGAGTAAAGCAAATGTTAAGGTTTGATCGACCTTGAATCCGCTTTCATACAGACATACAGAGCGAATGGGCGTAGGCATCGACTGATGTTGTTTGATTTTAAAATACTATAGAGCTGATACAACTCTCATTATCATTATCGACCATTTTCCACCCACTGCTGAGTATTGGTCTCCCCATCGGTGCACTGCCTGTTTTGCTCTTGTGTCAGTCTCGTACATTGCATTCCTACCGCCTTTGCGACGTGGTCTGATCAGCGAGATGGTGTTCCGTCTTATACAACTTCATACATATCTTGTGCCTGCATAAAGTCATAAGGAAAATATGAAGTATTAATCTTTGTGTCTACGTAAATGTAAACGTAGACGGGAAACTATGGTTTATCTTTATATTTATGTAAGGAAACTGTTAAAAAGGCTTTAAATACTTATTTAGAGTATCAAAACATCATCTCTTTTTACCATTATGAAAATAATACTGATTAAACGTAAATGATGGAAAACTCTAAAGAAAAGTATTACACAATTTTTTTTCATAGCACGTCGAATTCTGAACTCTGTAAATATATGTAACTACCAGTTGACATTATACGAAGCGGCATGCGGAATCCGCTCCATGTAGGGACCGCCGTATCTGCCACTTGGCACCAAACTATTTACCTACTGAGTAATCACCTGTCAGAATATAATAATCAGAAAATTCGTCTACTTCCCGTTGTCCATCACTTTTGGTGGATATCGGGAAAAATAGTTACGATGTCCACCAGCGGGGCCACCGCCACAAAAATGCTTCCAGTGGCTCTCGAGATTTTCATAATAGAAAAAACTATATCATTTAAATCTTTATCCTTACTTCCTTGATATTATAAATGTAAAACTGTCTTTCTGTCACACAACAACATATCAAAGTGACATTGTATATCCAAACCGTATGGGTTTTCTTGAAAAAAAAATACGATTACTGAGACATTGTCCACGTGGTGTCCAACTGAACTTAACTCCTGAACGCCTGAACATATTTTGATGTGAGTGGTGATAGAGATGGTGGTGGTTAAATCCTTGCTTTATCTCGAGTGTCATCTAGTACCATTTGAAAAATTATATGAGACGACTAGAGGACATAAATAAAACCATGTTCAAATATTTTTTTGCCAATGAACGTTGCAGAGCTATTTTTTGTGAGTGCGATAAATCTTTATTTTCTGGCACGAACAATGTGTTCATCTGATGAATTTTTGTTCCATATAAGGAAAGTAATTTGTTTCCAACAGCACCGATCGTGTTTTCCAAGTAATAAGGCTCAATTGATCGGAGTTAAGTAGAATTCCGCAAGTTTTTATGGCTTCTTAGCTGGTACTGTAGAGGAGTAGTTATGTTAGGACTTTAATACTCAGGTAGCGGTAGGTTTCTAAACTAAATAGTATTGTATAGAACTTAATTCAAATAATTTAATCATAACTTTTATAAAAAGTTAAGTGAATTATTCACGAAGCAATCTTAATGCTCGATTTCTTATTTGTGTCAAGACTACTGACTGAGTAAAAATCAATTTAATGTAAACCATGCGAGATAACAAATTAGTAAAGTTTATGCAGAATGCACTTATGGCGCATATAAGTGCCAATTTCTAAAGTTTGGAATATGTTTTACAGTTCCTTATTATAGACGGCTTGGCGAAACTATTATTTCTATCTCTACTAATATATACATGCGAAAGTATTTTTGTTTGTTATTATAATATAATATATTTTTAAAAGAAGAACTTAGCCTCTTATTACTTACATGATTCCATAAGAAAATAATGTAGGTACACTTGTTACACTTTTTGTATTGGTTTGTCATTTTGATTTAACTAGGTAAGTAGGTAGGTAGTTTATGATTGTGTTGTACATTATCCTTAGCTACGACTTGCAAGTACATTTTTATTTTATTTTTTTATTTTAATTTAAACATTTCATCAAGTAGTTTAATTGACCACTTTCAACACAATCTTTCATTTATTTGACTAGTAAGTTTTATTGAATAAACATTGATAATCGTGGATCAACTAATTGTTAATATTATTATTCTTTCTCGCAACAACAAATCAGCGGACCACCGTAATTTTTGGAATAGAGTGGTTCTCTATTCAAATAATCACGCTAGAGGGCCGTAAAGTGACAAAGTGACACAATTTATCCTGAATTAATGTACGGTTCTTGAGGGAAGATTCTTGCTAAGCCACAGGGCACAGCTTGTATTGTATATTTTCAACCGATTTTAAAAATGAGGTTCCTAATTCCACTTTTTTATGTTACGTGATATCTTTGGCGATTTTTATTAAATCGGTTTTATCTCGATGGTTGTTCCGTTCAAATTTGAAGAAAATATTTCTCCTGTTAGTGTGATAAATTAGGGGATGAATAACGTTTATTGAACTTTCCCGTAAAGTCAGAAAGTTGATCATTTTTTTGTAAAAAAGTATCAATTATAAAAATTTAACTATATAGTCAAAATCCCTATAAATAAAAACAAAACATTAATACATTGAATTTTTATTAAACAATTCCAAACTTAATGGCACAACATTCCAAATCGTTTGAGCCAGATGTTTTGCTCTTGGGACATTCGTAATTTACTTACTACTATTAAATAAGTATACGGGGTGTTGACTGTTGCTGTAATTGGCCTGGTGTTAAGGCCCGTCGGTCAGCCTGTGTTAGGCCAAGGTTGATCTGGTCGCTCACCAGCCGTGCGCGTAGGCAGGAGCAGCGAAGTAGGGAGAGTGAGCAGCCACCACCGGAGCGTGCGCCACGGCCAAAGCGGGAGAGGCAATCTGGATAAGCGAGAATATCACATCAACATTATACATTTTAAAACCCGACTTCAAAATTAGTATACGCAATTTCGTTTACTTGGATGACGGTTAATTATTTTGATATAAAAACCAAACTACTCAACATATTTTGATGAAATTTCTATGGGACTAATAAAAAAATATAACCTTAAATAAAAATAAAAAAAACAGTTTTATAACTAACATAGATCTGAGGTCAAAAGCATTAAAAAACTGTAAAAAAACGATTTGAGAAATTTTCTTTTTGATTTAGGTTAAAAATTATAAATGAGAAATTGGTGTGCAAGTGTGTACGTTTGTCCCTACACCGTTTGTCTTTCTCAGTTATAGAAAGTGAAATATATTGCGAAGTGAACAAAAAATATACCCATAAAAAATAGATATTAAAAAAAAAACATATTTAGTTAAAAATAAACTTGTACCTACTTAATTGCCTCTTAATATTTATATAAAAATATGTTTCTACAGACACAAACAAAAGACTTCAACGCGCTTAAAGACTTCAACGCAGTGTTTTATTTTATACAGAACGAACTACACACACCAAATGCTTATTTGATTTATAATATTATGTTTATTTTAACAACATAATATTGGTTACGCGGAAAAGGAACGGCTGATATTTTATCGCGATTTCTGAGTTGCTGGTAATGATGGGTGCTATGGACCCTTTTCAGCTTAGTACACCCTTACTGTGTAACCCAGTATATAGGTACGTTAATATGTTTTGCATCTTAGCAGTAAAATATCTTTAAACAGCATATTAGGACATTACTTAATAACGGAAAATAGGTCCTTGAAATAACTTTGATATATATATATATATAATACTATCAATATTATTGATAGTAAGCTCATTCTATTCCTACATTTTTATACAAATCAGTTACGAGACGAACCGATAGCTTGCCTGATTTTACTACGCTAGCGCTACATATACTGTTTACTAGACAGTTATGAAACGCTTTGCTAGTTGTACTATACTAGTACCAATTAATCTATGCAAAAATATAACTGTAGATAGTTAATTTAATCAAGTAAGCATAATATTATGATAACAGTAACGATTTTAGTGGACACAATTTATTGTAAAAGCGTAAGATTGTTTGTAGAAAATAAAGAAAAAATAAATAATGAAAATATTTAAAACGCGCACGCCTCATTACCGTCATACAATTGTACGGTTCTCTAGCGCCCCTTCCCCCGCTACGATACTTCACGGTACACTCAGAGCGATAGTCGCGCATTTTGAGTCATTGACATTCGCCGTGTGTGTGTGTGTGTGTGTGTGTCGTCAGCGTAGAAGAAGCGTACAATTTTTTTTTTCTTAAAATCGATAGTAGCAACCCTAGCCCTGTTACCGACAGTAGGCATTGAATTCAAGTACACGTCTGAGTTAAACTACTGCTTTAGCTTTAATATTTACCGTGGCTGTGACGCGACCGGCACCCGGTTACTTGCCACTTCGAGCGCAAACGTGCGTAACCGGGAGCCGGTGAGGTGCTACTCCAGGACCTACTTCTAATTGTTAATTAGATTTAAAACTGCAAGTATAATGTAATCTGAGTAACAATAAAATAATTTAGTACCATCAAGCTGATCTGATGATGGAACCAGGAGGTAGATAGTAAACCTATTCTATGGCTACTACTAAGCCCCTCGAGTTAACAAGTTTCATACCTCCTCCTCCTTAAATTGTATTCCTCATGTCTGAGGGTCGTGACCACCACCTTCCATCAATCTCTCTCTGATGATATCTTTCCATCGCCTTCTATCCTCAGCAACATGGAGTGCGTCGTAGACTGAAGTGTCAAGAGTGGTGCGAATCTGATCGGACCAACGTATTGGGCTGCGACCTCGTGATCTTTTGCTGTGGATTTTCCCTGTCACCATCAACTTTTACAGGTTGTCGCCTTGTTTCCTAGCAATGTGGCTAAAGTACTCGAGGACACGTTTGAGACATATGGCTAGTCTTGTCGTAAGTTTCAAACATTAAGCGTAATTTAAAAAAAAATACTAATTTATTTATGTTAATAGGTTCTTAGTGTTCTTACCCTGACAGTGTTAGCATAAGAAGTAGCAACAGGCACGGCGGTCTTAACAACGGGGGCGCTCACTAGGGGAGCACCGTAGTAGCCATGGGAAAGTCCGCCCCAGGGGGCGTACGGGGCAGCATAGCCGGCTCCGATGAGGCCAGGGGCAGCGGCGGCGCAGGCCAGAACGGTAGCGAAGACGACCTGCAGACCATGATTTTTATTGACATGGTTTTCAGACATTTTATTTAGATAACGCGGGGATTACTCACATATGATTAAGCTGGATACAACGACTATAGTTTCAACCGCATTTGGCGGTCTTTTTCCAGGTAAATAAGCGCGCGTGGTTGTGTCTCGCAATGCACGGTACAGGTTTAAAAAAGCTATTTAAATGTTATAGACAATTTAAAAAAAACACAGCGCGCTTTCGTGGCTTCATCTTGCGTTGCACATTGACTTTGAAAAAGACCGCCAAATGCGGTTGAAACTATAGTCGGAGTAACCGGCTCAATCACACGTGCGTAATTCCCGTGTCATATACTTAAATAAAAACCTATATCCATAATTTGTACAGTGATTTTTATAACATTACGAAACTTTGTGAGTTTTATTAGCTTTATTTACAAATATGTTTCTATTAGCTTTTTTTTCACTACTTTTGACTTTATTATTATTTTCTAGTTAATCTGCAGCAACATTACATATTCTGTGAAAATAACAGCTAGTTATTATATAGTAGCTATCTATACAGGTTCAAAGATAAATCCGTTAAACAGTAGGACAGATGGACGGACGGACAGACAGACAGTTTAGGCTTGGTAATAGGGTCCCATTTATACCCTTTGTTACGGAACTCTAAAAAACCAGGTACAAATCTAAAGCAAAATCTTTAGTAAAACTAGGATTGCTCAGAACTATAATAGAGCTTAATAGAACTTAAAAACTAGCGCAAAGTCGATTCAATGATGAACTGATAACAGATTTCATGGAAACCTATTTTCATTTAAACTGTTAAGTTGAGCTTACCTAGACTTTTTATTATTGCTTAAGTTAAGTATTTAGGTTGTCCCGGTGCCCTTCAGGGCATTGTCCGGGCGTCCTACAGCGCTACTATTTTTTAACCGACTTAAGGTATGAAGTTCTCAGTTCGATTCGTATCTTTTTTAACTATTATTTTGGTGTTATGTGTTTATGCCGATTATCCACTATTTATAAATCTATTAACGTTTTTTTTTTTCATATGTAGAGGAAGCTCTTGAGGTGGGTGGTTCCACAAATAACTTGATTAATTTTGGCCAGTTTCAATGATATGTCTTTTTGTTTTTCATATTTTTTGTAATAACCTTTATTCCAGACAAATCATAAATCATAAGAATAAAGTTTTTCTGTAAGTTTTGAACAAATTCTATGACACAACTTACCAATTTTTTTTTTTTAATATTGTAAAATGGTAACAAGAAACATTGCGGTTGTTACCATTTTACTTCGTAATTAAGATATCAGGAGGTTAAACGCAAGCCTATTACTAAAAAAATATTGTTTTTATTTGTTATGTTATGATAGATAGCAAGACATGATTTGACAGTTTTTAGAATTGATTGAACACACCCCGTGATTTTATATCTTCAATGAGCGAAAGTGATGGGAAATAGTAGATTGTACGAGTGAACAAATCAATAGTAAAATGAGTTTTAAGCACGAGTTATACCTACACTCGGCTTTTCACTTTAATGAGAAGCCACAGGCAAAACTAATCTCAGATGCCGCCACCTTCGCTGGTGCTGTCATTTGTGGTTTATTTGAGGTTATAAACATTGCTCTTGAATGAAACAATAAAAATAAACTTTGCTTTAAAACAGTAAAACGTTTTCTCTAATGACAGTGGCGAAATTAAAAAAAGAGTTAAAGAAAAGAAATGCTTCCTTAGCTGGTAATAAAGATAATTTTTAGAAAAAAAAAGAACCGACTTCATGATTATACCTTCATATACAAACTAAAACTAAAAAGTAGAAAATAATATTTAAATAACTTCAAAACAATGAGCATTACAGGACAATCAACGAAATTATTAATACATATATTACCTACTTATATACATATTTACAATTTATAATCAGTTATTTTTGGAGTCGGTGCCGGTGCCGGTTCTACTTTTTAGTTTTAGTTTGTATATGAAGGTATAATCATGAAGTCGGTTCTTTTTTTTTCTAAAAATTATCTTTATTTTTAAATTTTTAGTGGGATTTATTCCGCAGAGATAAAAAAGTGCGTGTCGGGCTCGCGCACTGAGCGCGCTCGCGTACGTTCCGTACCACCACAAAATACAAAAAGTGCAAAAAACATCACGTCCAGGTGCCATCACCCGTCACCAAGGATGGTATATATTATACCCTAATAACTTCCTTGCCCCGTCACCCATCCAAGTACCGACCGCGCTCTACCTTGGTTAACATGGTATTGAACAGACATTTGTCACTGACTCACACTTTGCCATTATTTATTACCTACTGTTATACTTTAGAGTGTGTACTATAATCATGCCAAGTTTGACGCTTGTACCTACATATTGCCGTTTTTACATTAGACCAATTACAAAAATACGTAAAAAATACGTTTGTTGTAGGGCAACTTTTAGTTTTTACTTTTTGATTTTATTATTATTTGTTAACTTAATACGCTGTAATTTACAATTTCTGTAAAAAAAACTGGCTATCTATTACGGTTCAAAAGACAGCCGTTAAAAGGTAGGACAGACATTACATGCAGATAGCGTAGGCTCAGTTAACCCGTAGGTCCCGTTTTTACCCTTTGGATACGGAACCCTAAAAAGGAATAATAAACCCTAATAAGTGTCCAAAACTCCATAGAAGCCTCTTGTAAAGCCTCCACCACTTTACTGGTGCATGAGTTTGACTTGACCGTGCATGATTAGCTCTGCTTGACTGGCTTGTTTGACGCTATTGAACACTATATAAAATATTTAATACTAAATACACGACACTAATTAATATTACGACTCAAATACTCTGTATCCATGGTCGTGAAAAATTTAACAAAAAACTACAGGGCATGGTCGCATCATGGTCGCCATGGAGACACTTCTTTGTTTTTTGAAGTCTGTTCCTCTATGTTTGTCAGTAGTAGATCTGTGATGTTTGCTGTTTAGTTGACAGCGTCGCTAGTAGAGAACAAAGTATGAAATTCACCAAGAAATAACTGTAGTTCCAATGTTGTCCACCTTAACAGCTAAGTTGGTGGCACTGTCCAATGTTTCCAATGTACATTGAATTTGTAGATATTTTTGTAGATTTTTCAAAAAGCACTGAATCAATATCGATAAAAAAAATATGGGACCACCTATGAGCAAGTAGCAAGCAAATAATTATTCACCATTAGTATACATTAACAATCGAAAATACACAATTTAAGGAAAATAATACAATGAAACTACATGTTGTTGCTAAAATAAAAGCAAAACACTGTGCAAAACACCGAAATTATACAATGTTTTATTCATACTAATTTTTTATCGCTCATTATTGGGCAGGCTAACGCTATTAAGACCAAAGTTGGCACCACAACCTCTTTTTATTCGACAAAAGTTATGTCTGGGAAGGAAACTTCCTACATGTATTACAAACTGAACCTATTTGAACATCACATCTTGAAAGAGGTCGACCTGTATCATGCACGAACCAGAACGGTTCAGAACCTCTTTGAACAACTTTAAAGAGGTCCTGTATCATGCACGAACCAGAACAGTTCAGAACCTCTTTGAACAATTTTAAAAAGGAATAGTGCAAAAAAGTATTTTTGCCTTAGAGAATAATAAGAAATTTTAGTCCGCTTACATCGGGCATTCATATTATCGTTTTTGCATAAAACACCACTAAAGTAGTGTCACATCCAAAATTAGAACGTATACAAACAAAAATAAATTGATCAAATTAATCCAATCAAACTTCTCAGACCGTATTATTTAATTCGCTACATTATAATTTGCTAAGTCGTTAGCAACTTGTAGACCCAATAATATGGTACATTTATTATATTTACTAAATATGTTAATGAAGTGGTTATAATATCAATAAACAAAATTGATTCATGAATTTTACACTAATTTTTTAAAAAGAAACAATACAAAAAAATTGATATCTTTCGTAATAATATGAAGTAATATGTAAGATTAAGGTGTTATTGTATTGGATAGCCCGTTCGTCCAGTTGGTAGTGAACCTACCTTCTGAGCTTGGGGGTGTGGGTTCGATTCCCACCTAGGACAAACATTTATGTGATGAATATTTGTGTTTGTTCTATATCTGGTTGTTAATATCTATTTAAGTATGCATTTAAAAACTATATGTGTATGTATATCAGTCTCTGGCAGCTATATCACAAGTTTTGCTTAGTTTGGGGTCAGATGACCGTGTGTGCAAAAATGTCCCGAAAAATATTTATTAATATTCATTGATTTTTTTAAATGGTGATTTTCAGTATTGTATTGGCTTTGCTCCACGATTCTTCCACGAATTTCTAGTATCCTTATTTTCTTGCTATATTTATGTTTAATGAAGATCAGTTCAGTCGTTAATCACGAATAAATATACAGACACAATGATTTACTTCAGCATTTATATTATCATAATGTGGCTTAAGTTTATCGTCAATTTATTTAAAATATTAAGTCCTCATTCTGAACAAGATGATGTTTGCATAACAATACATTTCATTGCAATTTTATTGGAAAAGTGTCTCATAAACGTGTCTTATGTCAAATATTTTATATTAACAACGATAAGCATAAAATATTATTATTTCTATATTTATAGACATACTTAATAAATACTTGTACATGCAAAACGATTTGTGCTGTTTTTTAGTAAAAAATCTATAATAACCATAGTATGCCATGACTTGAATATAATGCTTAAAATCGATAAATCTTCCGGTTTAATTAGAGTGGTAGCATTTTATGAACTTGCAGTAAAAGTCAACAGGATCGGTACCAGTCGGTGTATATGAATCAGATAGGAATTAATCGATACTATTATGTAGTTCCGATACAGCGATTATTTTTCAATTTATGTGTTTAATCGGTATGTGGGTACTATGTATATAAATATAATATACAATATACTTCAAAAGTTTTGTTGATTTGTGTTTTGTTGTATTTGTCAGAGAATTTAAATGAACATAATTATCTCTTATTAAGTTTTACTTTAAAAAAAATTCTTTATATATCTCATGGGATAAAGTTGATATTAGAATAGAATAGAATAGAATAGAATAGAATAGAATAGAATAGAATTATTTATTGGCCTTATAACTAAATTGTTACATTAGGCAAGTCTTATTACAACATTCCAGCATAAAATTATATGGAACAATAAAATAAGTATTTTAATTTTTTAATCCTCATAATAATTAAAAGAAAAGAAAGAAATCATGAAAGAAATCTAAAATAATAGCCATAAAATTATTCTATTAATGTCAATTATACTATTCTAATCACATAAGAATGAAGATTCATTTAGACGCATTGTCATAAATTCGTTTAGTGCGTAAAAAGGGTTCATCTCAAAGAAATGTTTTATTTTTCTCTTGAAATCATTGGCATGTAGTTTGGTGATATCTTGCGGTAATTTGTTAAACATGCAGATTTTATTGTATATCCCTTGCTTTTGTATTTTCATGGTTTTGATAATTACATAATAATGATAGAACTTTACAGATCCAATTTGAAGTAAAGTAGGTATTTCATGGTATCTTCAAACATAGAAAAAAAAATCGAGGCCTGTGGCTTCAGCTAAATATTTGTTAATCAAATCTACGTTATGGAAAATAATTATTGAATTTTTCTGAATATTTAGGTGAACATGGTAAAAAAGCAAGAAAAACTAGTTACCTACTAAATTACTCTATAAAAAGTGGTAAATTATCGAATACCGGATGGCAACTAGCGACCTCGCTGGGTCGTTGCCGTGTCGGAGAATGTCAAACGAACAAAAACTGTAACTAAAATAAAGATACTTACAGAACTGATTCATTTTCTCTAACAAATAAAGTTAAAAAAACATCCAATTATTTTGTTATCCTACTCCGGTTTTACATATTTTATTTTTATTTTTGCGTCCTTATGATGCTGCTTATTATTTTAAAATATAAAAACAGTTTGAATACAGCATTTGAACCTAATAACTACAAGTCGAATTTAATATAATAATATAATGTATGAAATGATATTAAAGTAGGAAGTGTAAATATTTTCAAATATAATCAGTATAACATGTCTTAATTCTTTAACACGGTAGAGGCGTACCTAGCTGCGTATATAATTTACTAGATTATCATGTAAATATCACGAAAACCTTCGGTACGATTAACACTGTAATGCCGCTGTAGTAGTCCTGTTAAAACTGTCTATAGTCATAAAATGATGAATGTTAATAAACAAATATAGTAATTAATTATTTTTTTGTAAAAAAAAAACATGCTTCGTCAATGAAAAAATCTACGAACGCACTCGAAGTAGCGTGTTTAGAAAAATAATAATTTAGCGTAACTTTTTTATACAATTAACAATTTATGATTAAATATGGTGCCATATTATAGGAGAGTAAAAAGTGTAACTTTGCGTATATAAAATAGTTACATTATTTTAACCAAAAGTAGGTACTTAAATAGCTCTTTAGTCCATGTTTAACGCTAAAATAACTTTAACCCATATTTACCTTGTTTGAAATAATAATGATATTATCAAGTAGATAATGAAGTAAAAACTCTTACCAGCTTGTACATTTTGAAGGGGTGGGGAGGGGTGGCGTGTAGAATAGAATGAAGGATGTGTGAGCGAATGTACTAAGGGCCTGTAAGGCAGGCCTTTTATAGTGCTTAGACACATGGCTGGCCCAAATCCGTCGACCCTACCTTCGGCCTTAGCCTAGGCCGCTTAGCCTTCAATAATAACTAAAGTACCGTTAGCAACAAACATGTTAGTAGGTACTTTATTGATGCTGAAGGAGAAATCATCCAAAAGTGGCTGCATTGGGGTGCAGCCAGGTTATGTGGGATTCTTCATCATCATCATAATCAGCCTTTTAACAGTCTATTGCTAGACTTTTAGCCTACCCACGAAAGGGTGATTGGGCCATATCCACCACGCTGGCCCAGTGCGGATTGGTGGTTTCACATACGCCATTGAATTCCTCCGTACGCAGGTTTCCTCACGATGTTTTCTTTCACCGAAAAGCCAGTGGTATGAAAATCCGTACGTAAGCTCCAAAGAGCTCATTGGTACGGGCCCGGGGTTTGAACCCGCGACCTCACGCTTTCAAGTCTAGCGGTCTCCCAAATGGGCTACCACGGCATTACCGGCACGGATTATATCCCCTAAAAGGTGACCAGGCTTAGTGCTTGACAAGAGGGCGCCGGGATTACCAGAGGAACACACTGGTGCCCTCAGCAGTACTCAGCACTGCGCATGGCTCCTTCCGAGACTGCGTGTTGCCTACGACGTCGCGTCGATCACAAACGTTGTCTTTCCCTCGGGGCTCATATATTTGTTTTTAGAGATTGTAAGTGAATACGGCGAAATACGAATATAAAATCGGTTGCCCCTGTAAAGAGTTATGCAATGTGTTATTACACAAAATAAATAGGAATGTGCCAATATAGGTACTCGTATTGTCGACAATTTAAAATAAAGAAGTTGTATCAACCAATCATTCAATTAGACAACATTTATGACTATTTATTGAATGCAACAGATTGATTAATTAATCAATTAGTTAGATAAATGCTTCTTTATTTAAATTATGTGGCCGCATCTTTTATCTATTTGGATGCTTCTGACATTTTTAGTGGCAAGATGACCAATGACTATTTATAGATAGGTATAATACTAATCTAACTAAAACGTATACAACAAACGCATAATTATCTTTTTACATAACCTCTTTTCTCCATAAATATCTAAAGTTAAAATAGTTGCATTAAAGTCATACAAAAAGAAGATATAAATCGTCGTTTGAAACTAACGGTACTGGCACATGATATTATGTACTCACTTCGGTGCAGTTATATTTTTAATTCTACAACTCATACGCTCATATACCACAATTGTAAGAAAGCAAACGATTTTGATCCTTTAATAAATGTCAATTAATTATGCTATAGCAAAGCCATAATTGGTATAAATCTGAAATGTTGCGGCAATTGCAACATGTAACATATTATTTATTTAAGGTGGTACTTTTCATCTATAGCGGGAAATTCAAATTTCAAACAGTTTTTTGTCCTTGTAGCTAGGCCGGGTAATTATTGTAAACTATCACGATGTTTGCACAAGAAGAAAAGTGATTAAAATTTGAATTTCCCGCCATAGGTGAAACGTACCACCTTAATAAATCTCAGTATGAATAACTATCTAATTCTTCTAATTTTATTGTTCTAATTCTTTAATTTTTCCTTGGCATCGCTGTTAGTGTGACAAATATTTTGTGTATTAATAAAGAAATGTATTTAAGAAGCTATTTGACAAACAAGTTAAAAACATATAAGAGAGCTATGATTTTTTAAAGTTCAATAAAAAGTTTAGATTTAAAATAATTTTTAAAATGTATACCGAATAGATACACAGAAAGACATGAAAGCTAGTTAATAACAACGTGATACAAAAATGCATATTTTGTCAGCAAATCATACAAACTAAGCATACGCCATTTAGAAATTGCAGGATGTTTAGTTTACTGGCCGCAAAGAATGTTTCTATCGTAACGCAATACAAGTTTAGTGGGTGCTCCATTTGCTACATTGTATATCAGCATAAAATGTCACCTAATGGTTAAATTTAAACCGATCGTGTTATTAAATTTACAATTTGGCACATAACAAGATGTTTAGTAAGTTTTGTGATGTAAGTTTGATGATGGGAATGTTTGACGGGTTTTAGTTTTATTATTTCTGTTTTCATCATGGGATCAAGATTAGGCAGTTCATTTTCATTCATGACAAATTAATTTGTCCATACATGAAAATTACTCAGTTGCAGCTCGGTTACAAAGGAGGGCAGGGCGTTTTCAATGACACTGCGTTATACATGGTAGGAACAGTAAGGAGTAGTTAAAGCACCTACTTATAACAGAGAAATTTGTATTTTTCGCCGATTCTTTTCTTTCTTTAAGGCTGACCACAACTCTCTAAGCGAGACTTTCGTAGTAGTGTCATAACCTAAAGTTACCCGAAGCTCTGTTAAGTGAAGCTTTCTTTTTCAGTATATTACCCGCAACGCAAGACAGTATCTTCACAGGAGCTAACTTTTTAAGATTTTAGTGGACATTATCCATACTAAAGTTCAAATATCACAGGACCGAATCCTGTGTGTAAATGACAATTTACCCGTTCCTAAGTTTAAAAATGATCAAACTTCCATGCAAACTTTCACCCCCTATTAAACCCCTTTAAGAGGTAAGTTTCCAAAAAATCTTTCTTAGTGCTCATCATCGTTATAAAAGGAATAAGGAATACTAAACTTGTGCAAGATTTCTTGCTTTTAAACCCTGCGGTTTAGGCTGTGCGTTAATGTTTGTCAGTAAATGAATGCGTGAATTTTAGATATTCATGAACCCCTAGGGGATGATTTTCGAAATATTATGAGACATGATTTGCTTTATGTTTTATAATTAGAAATAACTGAGTTTCATCAGCGTTGCATGGATATTCCTTTTCAATTCAATTCAATCTCTGGTGGTCTATTTCACCCCTTTAGAGGTGGTTTTTTTTCATTGTTTATGTGATCAATAAGTCTAGGACATAGACTATTTGAGAAATGTTGGGTTCTCTCACGCCTCTATCATAAGTGGTTTAGTTTGGGCGTTGATTTTTATAAAAACGCTTTTTCTATATTGATTGATGATACTTGGAATGAACATACATGTAGCACACTACTTGCTCGTGAATGTATTCACAACATGGCTATCATAGTGCAATAAAGGTCGTTGTTGGCTGCTGGTATCATCTATAGTGACACCTGTCCAGTAGCCATGGACCATACGGTCAGCTGACTCGTTATCATATTGTGTCAAACGCTTAATTATAAGATGTATGTTTAGATAACAAGGTGTATGTGCTTGTCATTCTATATTTTAAACTAAACACTTGAGCATCGGTAAAAATATTGTCTAGTAGTAGTAAGTCTATACAGGCCGAAAAAAGGTCATTATACTTATCGTTATGAACAACTTTGACTACGGGGCCGACACTGAAATACCAAAATTTCTCGAAGACGCAAAGCCAAAAGGGTTGATTAAAATGTCAGCTGTTCCATAGAAAACGGTCATTAAGGCTCGACAATATGTATGGAACAGCTGATGTTATTTTTGCGAGTTCAGGGTTCTTCCCACAAAAAAGTTGTTAATAATGATAAGTATAATGGACCCCTTTCGGATTAGTACACCATTTCGGCCTAACCCTAGTATACGACATATAGAAGTAGGTTAAATTTGACTTCCATGATTTGTTAACATTGTTAGTTAGTTACAAGTGATGCTAAAAAAGACGCGTTAAAAGGTTTCCGTCAATGTTTGCATATTGCTTACCTATAAGCTTCTAATTATATTTTTTTATCATATTATAATGGTTTATTCGATCATAATAGCCCGTTGGTCCAGTTGGTAGTGAACCTGCCTTCTGAGCTTGGGGGCGTGGGTTCGATTCCCATCTAGGACAAACATTTGTGTGATGAACATTTGTGTTTGTTCTATATCTACTTGTTAATATCTATTTAAGTATGTATTTAAAACTATATATGTGTGTATATCAGTCTCTGGCAGCCATATCACAAGCTTTGCTTAGTTTTGGGTCAGATGACCGTGTGTGCAAAAATGTCCCGAATATTTATTATTATTTTATAATGGACATTTTACCCATTATGGTTAAGACCTTTATAAGATGAAATTGTGGCTAAATTATGAATACAAATGTTGTTTACTTATTTATATTCATTATAAATATTAAGGTTATAAGCAATTTATTTGTGTCCCGGGGTTAGAAGACGTGGGTGATAAATTGAGTCGCATTTTCATATTGATTTGTTTTTATCGCCCTTAAATAGCATTTATTATGTAGGTATGTCATTGATTTTTACTCAATTTGTGTTGATAGTATCGATTTCATGCCGCCAATCATCAAGCATATTCAGTTCGGTCTTTTTTTCTGACCTGTCCTAAGTTTTTCTCCCAAGGAAAAACAGAAAAATCCACCTAAGCCTGCTGGGGAGATATAAGGTGTTTTCCCCCACATTTTACTCAAAAAGTTGTATTATTTTAATTAGAGCCTGCTTATTTAGTTCGTCACACAAGGGTTTAAATGTTCCAAAATCCCCTCGCAGACAGCATCTACATCAAGCCTACTACTGTTCCACGATAAAAAAAAAAAAAATACCTATATAAATAAAAATATTATGGTATGAACATTTTTATTTTGTTGGTTTCTACGCATCGCACGGACATTCCTTTGAAGACAGCCATTTAGAGCCCTTTTTTGTTTGAAAAATTAAAGTTTTACTTGGAATTAAAGTTTTTAGTTATGAGATAGAGAGGGAAGCTTCCCAGTGATAAGTTTTATTTATATTAATTAACAACTAACCCTTTGGTTCATCCGCGTGGACAACCCAGCAGGACATTTTGCAAGTTAGACGTTTTGCCTACATAGCCATTCTGCATTTTAGAATTTTTGCTAGTAAGACATTTTGTCTACACAGACATTCTGCAATTGAGTCATTTAGTTTACACAGACTTTTTGCAATCCAGAAGATATGACCCTTACCCATTTTATTTATGATGAAAAGTGTGCTATGTCAATCTCCAGTCTCCAATTAAATCTATGCAAAAATCACGTCAATCCATGCATTTGCGGTTGCGTGAAAGAAGGACAAACAAACAATAGTAAATGAATTTCGCATTAATAATATAAGTAGAATAACCTTTTACATTATATTGATAAAATATGAGAAATCGTTTCAAACCAAACCTATCAATATTTGTATTGAACATATCGTACTACCATTTCCATTTTAGAAGGCAGTGGGACTTGACGTATGGAAGCCATTAATCATGGTGTGGACTTATTTACAAGCTTAGTGCACGATTCGGTATAGATAATTCACAGTAATATGTATTCTTGAAGGAGACAAAACTAATCCTAAGAGTAGATAGATATAACTTATGTATTAAACAACGTCTTAATAAACGAACGATTCAGTTTTGCAGCGGTACTCTAAAAATCCCAAATAAAAAATACTTCCCTAAAATAATAAAATGGTTCAAATTCAATATTTTACAACGTTCTGTTTAATATCATATCACAATAATAATATTACACTATTTCTGAGCAAGTCACTAGGCAATGATATCACCAAATTCGTTTATAGGTAGTAAGGAGATGCGAGGTATCTGGCGGAGAGAACAGGGGAGCCGGGTGCAGCCACGTAGGGGGCAGAGGGGAAGAAAGGACCGGGGGCAGCGGCGGCGACGAGGGGTGCTGGGCCGGCGGCGATGTACTGCGCCGGTGCTGCAACGTATGGAGCAGCAACAGCGTGGTTGACTGCGTGTGCGGAGTACGAGCTGGCGTAGGGAGCCACCACTGCTGCAGAAGCAAATGGAGCTGCCACAAGCGCTGCCGGAGCAACCACTCCTGCGCTGGAGGAGGCTATAGCCAGAGCGAAGACGACCTGCCGAATAATAAATAGTTGGTTAGATGAGTTGAAGTTTTAGATTTCAATAAATTCTTGTTTTTGTTGTTTTATTGTCGGTTCTACTTACAACGAATTTGGCGATCATTGTGCTTGGGTTTTGTGACTGCTTACACAAAGTGTTTAGACTGAAAGAATCCGGTGGACTGTGTCGTCTCCAGGGCGTTGTCACGTTTTATACCAACAGTAGATTTGTTGAGCAACAACGAGGACGGACGTTGCATGCGCGCGGCTAAATAATGCGCAGGACATCGCAGTTGGCACCGCGATTTTTGACCCAGACTTGGTTTACGAACATTGCATTCTAATTTCGACTCTATGCTTCCATTTTCACTGAATGTTATGCAATTGACGAAAAGGGAAACTAGTTGAGCATTATGAATATATTTTGCCATAATATGACTTGAAATGCATTCTAGATGAGACCTATCTTTTAAATCTAGTGTAATTTGAAGTAGGTCAAGGCTGTTTAGAGAAATCAAGTAGATATGGCTGCTACTTATGGAAGCAAAGTCATTGACGCTAAAACTTGGACAAGGAAACACACTTGAATGAAAAATATTGAACTCGTAAATCTTCCTCTTACGGGCTCATTGTGTATGCGATTTGCGAATATGCTATTCCATTACTCTTCTAAAGCTTATTGTACAAATTCATACATTTCGAAAGATGAGAATAGGTACTAAGAAACACTGAGTACGAACATCACAATACAACACAATACGACTTTTTAATAGAATTTTAAAGATCCTTGTACATTGTTATGGAAACAGACATTGAATCTCAATTAATATTGCACGATTCGCGATCCAACCAGAATTTCACAATAAAAAAGTTTCTCAATCTGATCCATTTCTCCACGCACGCTTCCTCGAATCCCAAATGACTGGCCGCAATCCGTCAAATGCTCATTTTGTCGTACGACACCTGAATCACAATAAACAAGGTATAAAAGAGTACGGCATTTTCTTGGAAGTCACACACTACATCCTCTTTTCAACAAGGAAGGTCCTCCATCAAACCAAGCAAGATGTACTCTTTCAAATCTGTAAGCGTCTATTATAATTTATAATATAATTTTTTTATTGTGTTAGATTGTATTTATATTGAAATGTATGTTATCCTCAGATCGTGCTCATTGCTGCGGCTTTCGCCATTGGTGCTGAATGCAGCGCAGTCCCTGCTGTTGCTGCTGCGCCTTTGATTGCACCTGCTCAGATTGGATACGCCCATGCCGTGCCGCAGAATATTCCACCATACGCTTCCCAAGTGAGCGTGGTCAACAGAGCTCTTAGTCCACTAGTAGCTGCTCCTGTGGCGGCTCCTTTTGCAGCCCCTCTTGCTGCCCCATTGGCACCTGCTCCATACCTGGCTGGGCCTGCTCCGGCTGCTTATCTGGCTGGACCTGCTCCGGCTCCTTATCTCGCTGGACCCGTTCCGGCTCCTTATCTGGCTGGGCCCGCTCCTTACCTGGCTGGACCTGCTCCTGCTCCTTATGCGTTGCCAGCTGCTTACGCAGCTGCACCTGCCGCATATGCCGCCGCCTCTGCGTACGCTGCTCCTTTACCTTATTCCGCTCCCCTTCTTCGTTCTCCTTACGGCTACGCCCCAGCGTACGTGCGATAGTTTAAAGAGAACACTTGACTGACCTTCCTAAACCAGTACCTGTAAAAGATTGTTGTGTTTTTATACTTGTTTATAAAATAAAAATATTTAAACAATTTTTTTTGTTTCTAATGATAGTTTTGCCCCAATTTCAATAGGTACTTATTACTAACATTTAATAATACGAAAGCGTATGGACAGGCAGCTGTTAGGCTAAACAGAGTTACTTGAACTTTATTAATAAGATAAAACCGAAAAAGAACATACTTTATAATGATTATCCCTTTTCCATTTATATCCTTTCTTTTCCTTTTCTCAAACATGCTAATATAATTAATGTGTCTATATTTATATAAGAACACGCGTCTACCAATTTTAAGGCCTAGACCATTGCTAAAGTAGGTGGCCAGTTTTTGTCCCCTTTCATTATCTCGTACGTGCGTAAAATAGGTCAATGTGTTCACCAGAAAGAGGCAAATACACAGAAATTAAGCCAAAATATTTGTATATAAATAGGTATTTTTACGAGAAATGTCGTCCGCACAAAGTTTTAAAATAAAAATACTATAGGCTCTGCTACGCCTCGACCCACATTTTAACGTTGGTTCATAAATGATTTTGTTGCCGGCCTCTGCAGTAATGCATTATACAAAAAATAATTTAAAAAAAATATTTAGAACTTTCCTAAATTTTTTTTATCTGAGATTTTACAATTCTCTTGCAGTATTCCAAAGGAAACGCATTTATGTCCGTTTTCGCGATCCACACTACAATTCTGCAAAATTTCATCAAAATCTAACAAACCGAAAGACAGACAGGACTTTCGCCTTTACTCTGGTAGAACTTAATACTTTACTCTGGTCTAGCCCGGATATTTGACAGGCGTTGGAGTCAAAATGAACACAGAGGCCCTGTTGAATACAAAATACAATTACTATTAAATGTGTATAAAAAGGAGTATGAAACTATTGTACAATTATATAGAACTGAAAAACTCTGAGCTATTGAGGTGAGTTTTTGATGGTGTTGAGCTAAAGATGGTCTATGGTATTGAGGTAAGGCACCGCTAGTTCCACAAAAAAGAAAAAAAGGCGTTTAGGTCAGTCCTGCTTCGTGTCAAAATATTGTGGCGGGTGATGACTTGCCACCCACCAAATAGAAAATCGATGATTATTCTTTACATTATTATGTAAAGCTATTTATCCGTAACACATTATTACTTAAATTTTTCCAATAACCGTTTGAAATAGTAAAATTTGTTATTGGAGAAATGTAAGTAATAAGGTGCGTTACTGATAAATGGGTTTACATGATAATGTAAAGAATAAAAATCATGTTCGCAAACACCGTGATAATTTAAAATAATTTACCCGGCCTAGCTACGACAAAATCTTTATTTAAATTGAATTTCCCGCCATAGGTGAAACGTTTCATCTTAAGTGTGATAATTAATATTTTGATGTGGTGACCGTAACCGTATAATATTCTAATTAGACTATAGTAATAATCTATATCTATATATATATAAAAGCGAAATTCATTCATCTACTCACTCATTCGCTCATTAAACACGAAATCTCGAAAACCACTTTACCTACGAAGCTGAAATTTGGCAGATAGATTCCTTATGAGGTGTAGAGGTCCGCTAAGAAAGGATTTTATGAAAGGGCCGAATTAAGGATGACAAAAGGGGGTTGAAAGTTTATATGAAAGTCTACGCGTACGAAGTCGCGGGCAACAGCTAGTATTAATATATAGTAAACGTATTAGCCTATTATATAGACACAAGTATATAGTCTGATACGGTAGCGGATTACCTGACGTAATCGATGATAGTAAGCACATATTTATTTTGAGGTAGCGGTTTAATACCAGTAAAGTTTGTTCGTAAGTCAATACGTATTATTTGTATGCTTCTCTTTAAGAAATAACAACTATATGAAATATATTCCATAATTATAGGAGTTTTAATAGCTTATATACGTTTTAGTTCTAATAATGAGTAGGCAGTAATTTCATAATTTAAATATTTTATTTACAAAATTCATACAAAATAGTAAAAATCATTAACAAAGTATGTACAACATAACAACTGTTTGCTAACTAAAACTACCTAATAGTAACTTATCGTTATTTTAGATTCACTTCCACGCTACTTGTTTGCCTAAGGGAGCTGGCACATAAGGTAAATGTGGAGCATAACCAGGAAGTCCAAAAGGCAATGCCTTTGCTACCGCCACTGGGGCAGGGGCAAAAACAGGAGCGGGTAAGGCAGGGGCTGGTCTTATGATGGGGGAAAATGGAGCCGCTGGCAAGGCGTGAACAGCTCGAGCAAAGAGAGGCGTAGGTGGATAAGCAGGGACGACAGGGCCTAACCTAGGGAGAGAAGGCACTAATGAAGCTATTCTAGGAAGAGTTGGAACAAGGGGAGCTAATCTAGGTAAAGCAGGGGCAAAGAAAGGTTGTTGTGCAAATTGTACTGGCGCTGGAGCTGGTAATGGAACGGGAGCTGGTGCTACTGCTGAGGTGTGAAATACTGGAGCTGGGAATGCAGGACCAGGAAATGCAGGACCAGGAAACGCAGGACCTGGAAACGCAGGAGCTGGGAAAGCAGAACCTGGGAACGCAGGACCTGAGAATGCCGGACCAGGGAAGGCAGGGGCTGGGAAGGCAGGGGCTGGAAAAACAGGGGCTGAGAAGGCAGGGGCTGGGAAAGCAGGGGCTGGAAGTGCAGGAGCAGCGAACACAGGAGCTGGCGCTGGGTAAACTGGCGCTGGCAACACAGGTGCAGGACCAACGGCAGGTGCGACTGCGTGTATTGACCTCCCCGCGTTCGGAAAACTGAAGAACGGAGCGTATCTGACTATGGGGAATGACTTGACGACTGGAGTTAGGTGGCCAATCCCGCTAGCGTGGCAGCTAGCTATGATGGCGAGTGCAGAAATAACCTGGAAATAACATAAACATGTTAATTGATTGCAACTGCATTTGACTTGCAAATGTTAAGGTCGATTAACATGACACTTACTAATCTTTGGATCGACATTGTTTAAATGTCACGACTTGATAAGCCGGGTGTCAACGTAGAAGTGTATAGATTGATGTGTCACTAGAGGTTATATAGTTCAATACTGTTGCAAGCATTACGCCTTTATTCGTCGTGATGGTTTCACTTTCCTTAGACAGGACATGTGCATGCTCAATTAGGTGTTGATATGGATAACATTGCCTGTCGAATGGGTCGTACGGTGACCGTGAAAGGTAGTGTTATATAATTCCACCACCTTTTGCCAGTTTATCAAGAGCCATTGCAACAAATTATTAGCGTGGTCTGTTTATTTATTCGTTTATATAAGGACTTTAAAACATAAATCATAGATGGTTAGATTTTTGGTTTACATTTTTAAAAATGCAACGTAAGATTATAATAAGAATGTGTTTGGGGTTGTGGTAAAGAAGCCCAGGTATATAAACCGGCAACACCAGCAACCGGTGATACAGCAAAACTGTCAGAGGCCTATATCTTTGTTGTAATAGCTTTTTTGACAGCGACGGTTGCAAATAGCGAATACCGTAATAGCCATGCGGAATATAAAACCCATTGGATTGTCACAAAACATTGTAAAATGTTGTAATTTGCTATACTTATTCAGTACATACTACAAGAGAGAGAGAAATGCGAGTGTTCCCCTTACACGCAGCAACAAAACAACGGACCGACAACTTTTTTTTAATATTTTGGTATTATTTAACATTCGATTCTCGGCACAAGCCCAGTCCTTTATACGGCATCAATGGGGACGAAGCGAACAGTGAATGGCTTTTTTGTGATTAAAAATAAATAAAATACTAAGTAGATTGGGATGATGATGGTAAATGAACTATTGGTGCTATGGGGTTATAAATAAACTGGGCTATTGAAGTGAACAACTTGTGGATGGGTGAATGAGCCCTCATAAAAGCTGCATTATATTGGCGCCGGAAGAGCAACATTCGCGAGGCATTGGGGTGTCGAGAGATGTGCTGCTCCGCGCTACTCGCGGTTTTATGCCCTTTAACACTCCCATCCTGGGACATAGGTTCTTAGCTCTTGCGGTTTCCACCCCAGACGACTAGTTACGGGAAGCCAGGTGTCAGAGTCTTGTTTAGCCAATCGTGCAATCGGAGTACACGGTGACACCACTCACCAACGACGGTTTTATTTTTATTATTATCTCATCTGTGTTGTATACAATATATATGTATTTTTATATACAATTTGTAATAACTAATCAGTATTGACGTGTAAATTTATATTTATGAATGAATGACTTTGATTTTATGTAGTTTTTATCCAGGAAAAATGTATGGTTCCTAGGATAATGTCCACTCGGGTGTAACAGCTGGACACGTATTATTTTCAATAATATTATGTCACTATTGTTTATACATATAGCAAAATCATAACCTATGAATGGTGAATTCCTAAGTTATTAGGCCAATTGACATAAAAGAAATTTAATTAATTATGAAACGACATTTTTTTTACATTTGTCGAGTGTATGCTAAAATGTATTGACCATTAGTGTGGACCATTATAAAACGATATTCCTATTATTATGTTTGTTATGTAGACGCACATATTAGGTAAAGTTACTACGTAGGTAGACTAGAACTGGCTATTCGAAATTAGCCATAAACACTATACTGAATTACATACACATAGATTTTTGGTCTACTACAAAAATCACGGATTCACATTTTCAATCACAGATGCAATTAAAAAATACCGACAGAAATTCTCTGAGAGAGAGAGAGAGAGAGAGACTGTGGGCCCTTATCCACGGTTCTGGCCTAGTGCATGTTCGTGAATATCAGAGGGGCTTGAAAATTTTGGTTGTCATTGATGTTTAAAAAAAAACATGCGCATTAAAAATATTAAAAAAAATGTGGTCTAAAGTCATAAAAATAGATAATTTTTCAACTGATTACTTTTTGAAGCGACGAACACTATTTTCTTTCGGAGTTTTTGGTCGCATTACAAATCAATTGTCAATAGTCAAACCGCGACCTCATGCTCTAAAGGATTGTCTAGCGGCTGTCAATCAGTAGCCATTATGTAAAATACATTTAGCGAATTAGTTCACGGATGAAGGACGCCCCCGATATTATGCACAGCAGAATAACCATGTTCTTTTAGAATCTTAATTACGTGAATACGTCATGAAACAATGTAAAGCTTTAACAGTGACTAGGGTTAAGTAAATGGTTTTACTTAACTTGCAACAAATAGGTTAAAGGCAAGTGAACAGCAGACCTCTTTATAAATATTTAATTAAAATCGTAGACCTTCGAAAATTAGCTGTATAATAAAAGCTGTAGAGTCTTGGAGCCAACGTGAAAAAAAAATATGTCTCCTGAATGTATTATATTCTTCAACTTAAAAACTTTGATTGTTAATGTGTAATAATGGTAGATTATTATTTATTCAGCATCCGCCATTTCGTATAACGTTGAACCGACGACACCTCCTCGCAATTCAGGCGCTGTTTGATACTGTTATATATGTATAGGGAGTATAGACTCATGTTACAAATTGTATTCAATTTATATTCTGAGTACGCATGCGGAGACGTTACAGAGAAATGATTTTAAATCGGCCGTACTCTGATCGGTTCTTTGAAATAAGAACCGATGTCTTTTATGTAGGTGTTTAATGACGTGAACCATTTATAATTTATGTCATGACATAATAGTTTACGTTTGACATTTAAAATTTCTGGAAACTAAACCAGTAGATTTTAATTTAAAAAATCTTTGGAACACATTTTGATAAACTTGTCCAAGTGTTAATTTGCTCTGACAGCTGCAATAACGTTGTAAAAAACTGATTTAAAACCACTAATTCGGATCACTTTCGCTAGGTTTTTGAACGTAAGATTGTAGGAGGTACTCGATAATTTCAGTGAAATATTATAAGAAGTGTTAATTTTCATACACTTTTGCACACAAACTAAGCAAAGCATGTGATATGGCTACCAGAGACTGATATACATACATATATTTTTTAATAAGGGCCCTGATTTGATGTTTGTTTGTCCGCTCATATACTTTACTTAAAAATGTTATCCTAATACGAAGTTATATCGATACGACTGTCCTACAAAGCTTTCAGTGCGAAACAATGTCTGTTATTTAGGGATGTTACATTACAGCGTTATGGTGTAATACGATAGATACAGTTACCATAGTACGTATATTATTATAGCTGTCGATGTTTTTATTTGATTGAACTACATATCAATAATCTATAATGTGATTTATATAATATTCTCTTTTTTATCCTATACTGTCCCAATGCTGGGTAAATGTTTCCCTATATTTCGTTACATTCCTGCACCACCTCCTGCCGACTTCTCCGAAATGTGTCATTATATTATCTTAGAACTTATAATTAAGTACCATGCACCAGCCTGCATCCTGCCTGCCTGCCTAGATAGCCACTAGATAGCCTCTCTAAAAGCTTACAGGTTCTTAAAAAGGATCTCTAGACGCTTTTTATTTCAGTGACTGCCAACCAACGATTTTTAAAGCTATGATAAAGCAATGGAACATATACGCGCATAAAAAGGTCATAAAAAGCGTGCTTATTTACAAGCGGAAACCATACCATTATTATTAGTCGCGTATTTGAGAAGAGAGTCATAACAGTTGTGTTAGTTTTTGTGAATGTAATTTTTTTGAAAATATTCCACAATTTTAGAAGGATAAAATAATGTAAAATACACGCGATTAAATCCGTAAAGGTTTAATATCGATTTCAGACATGTTGTAATTTAAACATCTTTGGTTTCAATTGCCTTTTATTAAATGGTCACTCCGTCAAGTCGTAGGGTGATTATTGGCTGTAACATAATTATCAACTTCACATTAAATAATTGAAAAGAATAAAAAAATATCATATTACAGATTTATTTCATTTATGTATCTATTTAGTTACTTTAGTCTATAGTTTGTTTTAAAAAAGTGATTTTCATGAGATAATTATCGTAAGTATAATATAACCAGTATTTTTATTCGATATACCTACTTATGTAGGTACAGAGTACAGGGTTTTAAATCTAAATAATCGTAGCACTATATCCAGTCCTTATACCGTATCGTATTCGATAGAACAAAATATCGATAGAAAAGCAGTGCTCATTTAGACATAATCGAGTAATAGTATAATCCATCTCTAGTCCCTGCACTCATTCGAAGACATGAAAAGTAGGTAAGGAAGGCACTATTTTTCATTGTAATCTCTCAATGGGAAGTGTTTTCATGTTCTACTTTTAGTTTTTTATAGGACAAATATATTTTGTTACGTGTTTTAGTAGGCAAATGAGCTATCAGGTTAACAAATGTATCTACGTGTATACATACATAGCCTTATTAATCCTTACTAATATTATAAAAGCGAAAGTAACTCTGTCTATCTGTCTGGATGTTTGTTCGCTTTTCACGTTTAAACAGCTAAGCTGATCTTCAACGAAATTTAGCAGGATGATAGTGTACATAATAAGAAGAGTGGACATAGGACATTATAGATAAGAAATTGATTAGGTTACTGGGCTAATGACAAACAAGCTAAGGTTCCGCCTATAGAAATTCCGCTGTATATTCGTTCTTTGAAACTTTAACATCGAGGCGGAATGCAAAATCATTGGTATTTATAACAAGTACTTACATAATATATTTAGTGTTTTTGCGTATTATGTATATGCGTGTGCTAGTGCATGATTTTAAAATTTGGTTACTTGCGTATTCCGTGTGCGTAGGCCATTTGCACTGCGGTATTTTGTTTTTTTATTTCCTGCTTCGAAACTAGGAAACGATAGTTTTAATTAAACTTCAGCTAACCAAAGTTTTAAATCTTTTGTCTTAGTTTCGTCTCGTTATCCTAACAAGTCTAATGCCGGTAGGTAAAATAGTAAGGTACCTTATTATTTGTGTGTTACGAGTAAATATTATATTGACTTATAAGGTATTAATGTATAGTATAAAGCTTTGAATTTAATTGTTTTTCGGAGGTCCTATTGAATAAATTTATTGTGACATAAGCGTATCACAATGCTGATCCCCTTTAACTACAATGCACAAAGCCACATCTCAATAGATCATTGTCCACTGATTACGAAGTAGTCAAATAGAATAGAAATCATGCGTTCAGAAATAGCCAGGCTAATTCCAAATGTCGCCTTAATTATTATTAGGCTTCTTCATGTAACCAAGGCTCTTTGTCGGCGCACCAGTACTTTTGTCAAGGCCTAGAAAATTTCCTTGAAACTAATTGCTTACATTAGAATTCGAAACGTTGGGCTGGTACGTAAACAATATTTGTGTGCATGTACCTAATTCTGGTTCTAACGTTTTCCCCACTGCTGACTATTTGCTAAAAGCAAATAATAAAGGATAAGAACTATTATTAAGTTATTATTAATTAATGTAGATAATAATATTCACAAATATTTTTCATAATTTTATTGAGTACAAAATGGTCCTAGATGTCAGTCTTCATGGTCCCGTTCACTTTTTAAAGGCAACAAGTGGAGCAGATGCGGCGTAGTAAGGTGCGGAGGCGTAGTAAGGAGATGGCGCGTAGTACGGGGCAGCAGCACTGTAGGCGGCCAGGGCGGGGGCTCCAGCGCTGTAGGCGGCAAGGGCGGGGGCTGCGGCAAAGGCGGGGGCAGCAGCAACGTACGGCGCCGGGGCATAGGCAGCAGCAGCGGGAGCTAGGAGACGAGCTGCAGTGGCAACGGGAGCAGCAGCCACCACCGGTGCAGGGGCAGCGACGTATCTCGCAACGGGAGCGGCGACAAGGGGGGCGGAGTAGAGACCATTGAAGTTCCTGGAGACGTATTGAGAACTGGACGCAGTGACGATGGGAGCGGCTGCCACTAGCGGAGCCGGGGCAGCGAACACTGCCGCTCCAATGCTGGGCTTGGCAGAAGCCACAGCGATGCTAGCCAGGAAGAACACCTGAAAACACATTTTCTGTTATAAGAATTTCGCAAATGTTTGTTACAATAAAATTAGAAGATAATTTTTCAGAACACTCACGATTTTGTACATTTTGGTTTGGTGTGTTCGTCTGTTGAACAGAAGATGCGAGTGTGATGTCCACGGTTGGTTGACAATACCTTATATACGGCAGCTGAGTAAGATTCACCTTGTGTTGCGTTTCGTCACGGCGTGCAATGTCTCGTTAGACTCTGGGCACGAACGGGGGCGGTGCGTCATTACGACAGTTTTGCTGGTCTGACTGATAACGGACAACGTCCATTTTTGGACACAATCATGTCGTTCAATCATGTTTTGAAGTTTATCAAAGCTTTGAATGCAGTCGTTGCGAAACTAAACTTGCGTTCAGTTATTCAAAACCTTGGGGAAGTGATATTGACAAAAGTAGAGCACTTAGGTATCTAGCTTCAAGAATATTACCATAATCTGATCTAGACTGACAGTTGTTGGCAGTGTAAAACATGCAAGTGAAACAGAAAGTAAAAAAAAATCCTCAAACAAAGCTTATCGGCAGTTCAGTATGCATCAACGTTTGCTCCCACATCCTTTTTTGGATGAATGATTAAATAGATAGATACTTAGCTTCTTTTGCATCATATAATTATATTATTATCTTTCCATAGAGCAAAAATATAACATTATGATAAATGACCGAGCGAAGAGAGGTTTCAGATTCCAATGGGACAAGTCGGCGTTTCTATGTGTTTGTATTTTGTTCGAGAATAACTATGCGTATCGTTGTACTGATTTTCATGAAATTGAAGTAAGTAGCTCGTTGTAATAGAATTTTTAAATTCGATTAATGGTCTTTATAGGTCAAGGGTTCGAAGCTATAGTCGCGAGGTCTCAGATCGGAGTGACCGACTAGTACTATATATATTATATTTAGCAATAAAAAAATATTTAAAAAAAATATAGAAAATATGACGTTATTGATTAAATAGGTAAGTAGTTAGTGCATTTTCTGATTACAGCATACAATTAACTCTGACGGTTGGACCATATTTTTTTTTTTTTAACGCTGATAAGTCCGCGTTTGACCACCAACTCGCCTGTTGGTAAGCGACGATGTGGTCGAAGATGAAGCACGCAGACTTAGACTTATTTCAGTTCATGTCTTGTCTTTATTTTTGCATATTGCTCGCTGCTCAAGATTATACCGACATGTTTAATTTACTAATAATAAACTTTGTTTTTCAGGGCCTCAGTCTTATTCAGCATGCATTTAAAAAATAATAATTAATAAAGTAAAAATAATAAAAATCGTACTCGCTGCAAAACTTTGGAGCCGTATTACAAAATGCAATCGTCAATTTAGGTATCGGATTTTAGGGCAGAAAACGAAAAAACAAAGCTGTAATTGCGAAGATGAATATAATACAAGTATATCATAATAAATTGTTTATTTTATGTCTGTAATTTAACGATATTTGAACTGTAAAAGTTTCCGTCCGTGAGTTTTACGAATAACTAATTTTGTAAATTAAAGGTCTTTCATCATCATTGTCAGCCTGTATCAACCCACTGCTGGGTATAGGCCTCCTCTCCCTTGCGCCATTGATCCCTGTCTCGGGCTAATCTCATCCACGTATGACCTGCGATGGGCCTAATGTCATCGACCCATCGGGCTGGTTGTCTGCCTACGGAACTCTGTCAGGGCTCTACTCCACCTGCCGTCACCACGCCTAGCCACGTGCCCTGCCCAGCGCCACTTGAGTCACATAATACGGTTTCCGACATCCTTCGACGGATTTCGGTATTTCGGACTCGGTTTCTCAAGCTGATACCCAACATGGCACGCTCCATTGCCCTTTGCGCGACTCTAATTATATTTATATGATTACATGCACATTATATGCACAGCCTCTTTGGTTAGCGCCCATGTCTCGGCACCGTAAGTCATCGTAGGCAGGACACATGGTTTTAAAGCTTGGTCTTCAGACATTGCGGTATTTTTCGATCCCTGAGTACGTTTTCGAGTTTACCAAAAGCGGCCCAATTAAAGGTAATAAGTTGATAATGTAGAGTTTTTTCGATTTTCGAAGCCGTTGTTTTTTTACTGTTTGCCATAACCGCGTAAATTGATGCAATGCAACCCAAGTTGACGACACAAACTCTTTTTTTTAAATTGTTTTTCAGACTCCGTGTCTAAAATATTATTTTTGTTCTTTGTAGTGGCATATTAACTTATGTTTGTGAATTGTTGTTTTTTGAAGAAAAAATATTTTTAAACTAGATTAGAAGATACTCTACCGCCATGCCATTGTTTCTTCGGCATGTTTTTTCCTTCACCGGCAGCTCAAGCTCATTGCTAGGATTTGAACTCTACAAAGGCGATTACTGACTGATGATGATGTGTGCTAATTTACTGTTTTTAGTTCACCGTTTTGGCATGACGGTTCTCTTTTTGGACAGACTTTAATGGCGAGAATCAGATCTCATGACTTGTGATGTATGATGCTAGGAATTGTTAATAATATTTTTTTTGTACACGCTCAAGACTCGCTAATAACAAACTCCGAATGGTAACAAAAGTTACAATACTAGATCGATACGGTTACGAGGTAGTCGAAGCTATTTAATGTTTTTAAAAACATTCACCACGGATTAAAGTGTACAAACTGTACAAAGAGGATGTGTTAGTTAAGATTTAGATACAGTGAGATATTCAATGTTAAAGTTTGTCTAGGATTATCTTTTTTGGTTGGTTTCATATTTCTGTCCAGTAATAACATTTTAATATTTCAGATACGTATGTACCATACTTTCGTCTCTTTTTGTTTATTTAAAATATTGAGTAGGTAAGTATTGAATATAGTTTTGTTAAAAGGTATATAAAAGTTTTATTTACTTAAACATAATATTATTTTCACTATTTACAACGTGCTCTATAGTAACGGGTGGAAGTATTTATTTAACTATAACTAACCTATTTACTTATAGTCTTGGTGGTTTTGTATTAGGAATGGTAAAAGTCCTAAATGTGGTAAATTCAGCGTCTCTTGAATTTTCCGGTCTCACATTTTGTACTCGTGGCGAAGCTCTGGCTGCCGCGGAAGCTTTGTATTCAAGTACTTTCACAGGAACACTGCGTGTGTGATGATGTGACACAGGCCTGATAATGAGCTTCGCTCTAGCTGGCACGAACGTGTGGACATGCTTGACAACTTTGATGGCTTCGTGGTTGTGGGAATATTGTGGAATAGGCGGCGGAGCAATGTATGCAAGGGGCGCCTTGACTACCTCCACTAAAGTTTTCAGCTTTTGTGGCTTCCCATGAGACAGTGAGTGCAGGTGGATATGTGGATGATGGTCGTGGTGGTCGTGGTGATGGTGATGAGGGAGTGGCTGCGGCAACGCGTACGGTAACTGTTGCTGAGATTGCACTTGTGGCCGCTGAGGGGCAGGTGCCAAATACTGTCTGAAATTCACGTTCTGATTTGAGGGTTGAGCCTGTGGTCGAGGTGATGCTGGGGCCAAATACTGTCTGAAGTTGACGTTTTGATTTGATGGTTGAGCTTGAGGTCTTGACGGCGCAGGTGCTAAATACTGCCTAAAGTACACATCCTGATTTGAAGGTGGCAGGAGAGGCGCTGGTCTCAAAAATTGCTTAAAGTTTACATCCTGATTCGAAGACGCCTGATCAAAGTTAGTGTCACTAGCCGGCGGTAGTGGTGTCGTAGACTCTGGTTCTCGTATCGTTGTCTGAACTTCTACTTGAGTTGTCGTTGTCGTAGTAGTCTGTTCAGGCTCTTTAGATTTTGTATCCACATTGCTTGGTTGTTCTTGAGGAATAAATCCATAGCCTGGTGGAAACCCGAATGGGTACGGTGGCAGCAGGATGGTGGCGACTGGAGCAGCATGTGCAGTTGCAATGGCTATAGCAATATTTGGTTCATTAGGTTGGGCTGTATGAGGAGACTGCACTGGTTGGATGGGCACGTTCTGACCAGGTTGCACAGGCTGGAACGGGATCAGTTGTGGCGGCGGCAATGCCTGCGCTGTTTGCACAAAGACTGGAGGTGCTGATGCTACGGGAACCAATGGTGGCGCTTGTGGTACAGGAAATAATGGTGGTGCAGCTACCAAGCGATTGAAAGTCCTCTGGAAGTATTGTGAACTAGCAGCTGTCACCACGGGCGCACTACCTACAGGCGCGCCAAGATGGTGTACTCCTGAGCTATGCACAACGCTGCATATCGATGCAAGGGATAATACCTGAAACCAACAAAAAAAAATAACATTACAAAACTTTGTAAAAGTGAAAACGTTTAAATTTTAATTAATTTGACATTACCGTCCGGAGCATTTTGAAGTCCCCTTGCATGACCACTTTTAAAATTATAATGCAGGTGTTAGAATATGGTGCCCTCGCTTTTATATAGGTGTAACAAATTTTGCATCGTAGTGTGGCAACTGTGCGGGTGTCTTGGAATACCTAATGGTCCAATGGGTAAGGACACAGACCTTGATGGACAAAAATCGTATTGTAAACGTCCAACGAATAATAAACGATGGGCTGTTTGGAAAGTACCGACCCTAACTGGCAATTATCGATTTAGCCTATTAACACCCTTTGAAGCAATAAAAGAATATTGTTTTGCTGTTTCGACATGTAAGAACGTCTACTTGCTGGCATTTAGTTAATCCCTGAGTTTAAAAAGTGTACTAGCCAGATTATCTCATGATATCTCTGGTTCTCAGAATCTAAACGTAACATTTAATTATGTCTCTGTCAAAATTTTAAGTATCAAAATGGAAATCAAATAACATGTCGTAATAACAGAAAAAGTGTGTTCTGAATATTTTCCAAACACCCAATAAAGAAGTTCGAACATGTGATTTTTTGTAGCCTGATAAAAAAGCGTGGAAAACTTCTAAATGTGTCGATACCTATATCATAATTATATAAGCGTGTCGATACAGATGGAATGTAGGTAGCCCTGCAAGATTGTTTTTGAAACATGTCATATCAAATGATAAGGGCACGAAAGTAATTGAATAATAGAGGGTAGCAGTTCGCTATTTACGACAGAAATTCTAACGAACAAGTTAGTACGTAGTAGACGTTGAATTTTTTTAGCGTTGTACCAGGCGAAACGCCTGGCGTGAATGTCTGCGTACGGTTTCGCTTTGTTTTACACTGCTGAACTTTAATTAGGCGTAACTATTGTAAACCTTAGATATTTTTCATTGGAAAACTTCCCAAAAAGTTTTTGTATGGTTTGAGTTAACTTCAAAAGGGCGGAGTTGGTTATTTATCGTACGTATAAATATAAACACAGATAAGAAAAAATATATCGTTGAGTAAAATAATACAGCCGTGTTTTGTATTTATAATAGTACCTACTACCTACCTACCTACATAACACAAGAAAGCAAACAATTTTCAACCCCCTGACACAAAAAAGGTGTTTAATGTTTAACGAGTGTAACTGTATGTCTGTCTATGTATTTGTATGTCTGGTTTTGGCACCGTAGCCCCTAAACGGCTGAACCGATTTTGATTTAGTTTGATTGGTTAAAAGATTGAGATTGAGATAACTTGATCGACATTGTTTTTAGCTACGATTCAAGAAAATAAATAAATAAATTTCGGACATTTTTTCACACACGGTCATCTGACCCCAAATCTGTTTAGGCTTTTGATGATTATTAGCTCTTTTATTAGAGGTTTAAAAAAATTTCATTTGAGTATAATGATAATTCAGATGAGAGAGAGAGAGAGAGAGATTTTTTATAAGATGGGTCTCAAACTTTACCAGAATTAGTATTATGGCAATGATTTCAAATAAGTAGTAAACATACACATACTTATGAGAACTGTAAGTACTAAATCGTATACTTATTGTTGTTTGTTTAAAATGCGTTAATATTAGTGGTACATACGTTTCGAAATTAAAACTGTGCGTTAAATAATCTACTCTGCCGGATTCCATAACCTTAGCTTCAAATCTCGACTTCAGCGCTGGCTTATATAGAACACTTATAGGACATGAATTATTTTTTACAGTTAGATCTGTAAATGTTCATCTTGTTAGTCGTTAGCACTTCTTGCAGTCGTCATAGTCTACAGGGTTAGTTAGGGTGGTGGCTCGCTTCAATACGTTGCCATTCCTCGCGTAGCAGCCTTTCTTGTGCACATGTTCACCGAACCGTTAAGACCACCGAGAGATCGAGCCTTTATTTGGTCAGGCCACCGTAATGGTGATCTGCTGCGTAGTCTTGTCCTTAAGGTCTTGTACCCTCAGGTAATCTTACCCTGCACTACAAGGCGTTCTATGGAGTCGTCACCACGTCACATGCCCAAAGAAGTTTAGGATGCGAGCTTGAACGATTGAGGATAGATGCTGTGTGATGTTGAGTTGTTGTAGAATAGATTGATTCGTTCTGAATTCAGTCCAGGATACCTTCAGCATTCTCCTCCAGCGACACATTTCGAGAGCATTTCTCCTTTTCTAAGCTTCTCTTTAGGTTTCGGCAGCGTTAAGTAATCTGGGACCTATGTAGAACCTAACATAATTTATCTACGACTGAAAGTGCTAGTTACGAATTCCTCCCACCTTCGATTGTAATAGGGTGAAAACTATTTGGGACAGTAAAGGGTTCCACCGACCAAAACACGTTTTAATCGACAAAAAATTGCAGCGGCTGCGCAGCTTGAAATCGGGCTCGTGATTTTTGTAAAACTGATCTGTATAAAAAAACTAGATACACTAGCAGTACCTGAGTTGCGAAGCAGCTCGGCGGCTTATAGAGATGTGGTGCCGCGTTCAAGCTATGCTAAGCTGCTAACACGTATTTGGTTTGTAGAAAAGCTTGGGGCAGCTATCTTAATCCTATACACGAACTAAAAATGTTTCTGTCTTTTTCTCATAAACTGCAATGAAAAAGACAGTGATATTTTAGTTTGTATAGTTTTTTAAACCAAAACCTTTAAATGAACATAACTTTTTACCTAGTTATATCTACTTTCAGCTATTTATTTAGAAATAAGTTTATTATAGTTAATACAAAAATGATAATATTACATTTTACAAGAAATAGGAGACTCTTTAGAGCAATGCTGGCTGGGCGGTGCATGTGCACTTTACAACCGACGGCATGCGGTTTGATCCTAGATCGTGGACTTACGACATTCACCAAAATGCACTGGGCCAGCATGGTGAATTACCCATACCCTAAACCTAGTCCATTCTCTCTCTCTCTCTCTCTCTCTCTCTCTCTGAGAGGAGGTCTGTGTTCCATCAGTGGGAACACGGGATAATGAATAAACTCTTTACACCAAACACAACAATGCTGTAGAAAATATCATTTATTCATAATATCACATTTGTTTAAAATCATCAGCTAGGGGTTATCAAACGGCCACAATAGGAGCGGGGGCTGCGACGTAAGGGGAAGCCGCGGCAACGTAAGGGGAAGCCGCGGCAACGTATGGGGAAGCGGCGGCGATGTAGGGAGACGAGGCAGCGATGTAAGGGGAAGCAGCTGCAACGTAAGGGGAAGCAGCTGCAACGTAAGGGGAAGCAGCCGCGACGTACGCAGCAGCAGGGGCAGCAACGTATGCAGCGAGACCGTTGTTGATGCGGTGGTAGTACTGAGAGCTGGTGGCAGTGACGACAGCTGCGGGGGCAGCAGCTACAAGCGGGGCGCTCACTAGGGCGGGTTTGGCGGCCGAGATGGCGACCAGCGCAGAGAGGATGACCATCTAGAATGAATGAAAAATTGGCATTTATTAAATGTTGTAGGCAATTAATATTTAATTTGTAAGATAAAACATGTATGGCAAAGTTATGTAATGTGTTTTTCTTATAAAGATGCTGTTGTAAAACTTTCCATATTAGGTATTTAATTACTTTGAAAAAGTAATTCTTTATGATTAATTTTGATTAGAACAAATTATTGATATTAAAATTGTTTAGGAAGCAAAATTTGAATTACTTACGATCTTCATCATTTTGCTTGTTTGTTTGTTCTGTACTGCTGGGACAAGACTCGTACTGATTGCCAGAGATGCTCAACATTTTATACTCCTCAGACACTACATGTCGCAATATTAGGCCAAAGTTGGCCGTCTCTGGCATTGGAAGATGCGTGATGTGAATCAAGCGCGTGGACATTGCTGTGAGTACCTTCACTAGATTAATGACTGCACATACAAATCAAGTAGTTCGTGTCACTGCCAGTTTTCGAGAGACATCCTATTTTACATTCTAAGTATACAGCTATATTATGACGATTACTTAGTAGAATATATTTATGACTGTACAGGAGGACTGTAGGTTTGCTTTACTTTTTCATGAGCACAATGTGTGAGTGCAGTGATATTTGCAAACTTTTTAAACTTACCTTTACTTAGTCTTTAGTGTACTAGGTATAGTTATATGGTAATAACTAGATAGCTAGCAACTCATTTATTGTAAAATCATGGCAGAATCACCAGGGCAAACGTAGCCAGGGAAGACAGTCACACACAACACAGAAGGCCCGAGGGAAGACAGTGACGGTCTAAAAGTGGTGTGATGGCATACACATGCGGTAATACATGGACTAATAAACGCTAAATAGGGAAAATTTCATGGCGAAAGAAGTGTGAAACTTTGCCCTGCCCTGAGTGGAATGATCTGCTATTGGTGATGATAATGATGGCAGAAACGACCAAGAGAGTGAATTCACAACCTTGGGGCCTTTCGGCTACCTGTTTTAAGCGATTCTGTTTAGGTGATGAGAAAAGTTGCGCGACGGCAAACCATATCTCGGCGCGTTAAGGTTCACGCTCGTGTGATTTTCCGAACTGCGTTAATTCGAGCCCGAGTTAAGAGTTGCCGTAAGGCCTGTATGAGTTCCTTTTTTAAACTTCTAAAGTTAAAAAACTTAACTCCAAAGATTATATTTGTACGTAGTATAGTATGAAATCTTTGCTTAACTCTAATAAAACATAACCTATATAGGTTTTACGCAAAAAAGTCATCAAATGATATATTAGTATACAAGTTTTGCTTAAAAACATACAAATTAATTATTTATTGTAAATACCTATATTAGATACCTATACCTATTTTAGATTCACCTATATTTTCTTCAATAACATCAAAATCCTATGTAAATTCAAAGATGTTAGAACTTAAATACAATACGTTCGTAAGTCACGCGCCCTCCAATCAATCGCCGCGTGATAGGTACAATTTTTTATGAAAATTAATAACTCTCGATGGAGTAAACTTGTGTTGATTTGACGTAATCCTGTCACGTTTTTCTCTTCGGCGTTTGGTTGCCACTCTCTAATTACCAATTAAACTGTATCGCCTGCATATTTACTGTTCAAAAAGTTCAACAAAGTTCAACAAAGAATAAAACGTGACGAATAAAAATATATCTCTTTTAAACTTTGAAACAAATAAAGCAAATGTTTTGATTAGGAATTCCTTCACGAGAGTTAGGGGAAAAATCAAATATATTTCCAAGGGCAGGTATTCTCTAATCATTATCTAATCTATTATCTAAGGTAGGTAATCTGACAATTCAGATAAAAATGAAATGTATTAAAATAAGGCAGGTGGTAGGTACCTGCCTTATTGCCTGCCTTGCCGGTATAAAGGAATAATTATTTAATTAGTCAATTACTAGATATTACGCCCCGCATGTCATGAAATAAATGTATCTTGTTTTCAAGCACTATACTGCCCAAAACTTGATGGAGTGACTATAAACGTGAGGCATCTGGCAGTGGATGGAAGAGGAGAACCGAATATCTGGCTGAGTAGCATGCTTTGTGAGAGACCTATGTCCAGCAGTGGAGTAAAATAGGGGCTGATTATGATGGTAAAGAATAATTAAACCGAAATATTTCGTACTTTTTGGTAAGCTTTGAGAGAGGCCTATGTCCAGCAGTGGAGTAAAATAGGGGCTGATTATGATGATAAAGAATAATTAAACCGAAATATTTCGTACTTTTTGGTAAGCTTTGAGAGAGGCCTATGTCCAGCAGTGGAGTAAAATAGGGGCTGATTATGATGATAAAGAATAATTAAACCGAAATATTTCGTACTTTTTGGTAAGCTTTGAGAGAGGCCTATGTCCAGCAGTGGAGTAAAATAGGGGCTGATTATGATGATAAAGAATAATTAAACCGAAATATTTCGTACTTTTTGGTAAGCTTTGAGAGAGGCCTATGTCCAGCAGTGGAGTAAAAGAGGGGCTGATTATGATGATAAAGAATAATTAAACCGAAATATTTCGTACTTTTTGATGGTATGTTGGTAATGGTTGGTTGCTATGCACTGGAAAGAGTTTTAGTGTAACTACTAGGGGACACTTATAGTGTCAAAATGTAAGATATCAAGAAATTCTTTCACTTTCTTCTTCCAATTGATGACTAGACAGTCAAACCTAGGATATCCGCTTCTATTCAGCTTGATATTAATATTATATTAAGCTTGTCCACAAATAAATTACAACGAATGTTCACGCAGCTTTACAAAACAAACGCTAGTTCAAATATTGAACGGGAACGACTACCTTAGTATGAACGAAACACCTTCAGCTCCAGTATAAACAGAACTTGATAGTTTGCGATAGGTATGCTATCAATTCCACAGCCATCCACAGCCTGGGCCCTTATTCAATTGGCATGACGGTATTTGACAGTTTTACCATACCAAATATTTCAATATTCGTAATTTATCAAAGTTAGACCCCTAATGTGAAAAATTTGAATACGGACTCCCTGTTTGTTCGCTATTATGCGTTTGGTTCATCTAACCTAACCTTATCAACTAGAGAAGATGCACGTATCATCGCATACATACATTCTGCTCCCCCACGTGCGCTCTTATTCTATGTTGAACAAGCTATTTGGATTGTTGGATTGACAACACCCATTATTCTTTTAGGTTGTATCTCGGTGCAAGTTCTGATACAAGCATTATGTAAGAGTACCTTTTCCTTGTACCTACCTTTTTCATTATAAACATTAGTTTGTTACCATCGTCGTTGGTAGCATTGGGTAACTTATTATAAGCTTGTATGGCTTTGTTTCTAATATGAGAGCAACAATAGACTAGTACCTTATCCTACGCAGACTTATAATGACTAATTGTAGTGCAGGACGTTTGAATAGACTACACAATGGACAGTAGAACAAAACCAGATTTGGTAAGCGGTTACGTATTCATCAAAGGGGTTTGTTCCAACGTTGTGCCCGTTGTCAAGGGTTTATAAGCTCGGATGCCAGATTTTTTTTAAGCCGCTAACGTTAGAAAAGTATGGTTTGGTGACAAAGGTCAGGCGGTTATAAAAAAAATTTTAAAAAAATGTGTAATAATACTAAAATTATTCATTATTTCAATATTTCACAGCCGGCTTGGCTGTGAAACTAAATGAAATAATTTGGAACTTTTGGCACGATGATGCCCTTTCACAGTTTAAAGAGTTTACATAAAGTAGGTAAGCTTTTTCTATAAATCTCCAAACATTAGGCACTTCCCTATTTATTTATTTTTATTTCGTCTATTACCTTGTTACTCCAATTTGGCTAAAGCTAGGGCGTAAATCAAACAATGCCTTTCAAACTGCACTGAATGTGGGATAGTAGAAGACGTACGTCATGTGTGTCCGGACAGAAGCTGGAAGGTACGATTTCAAACTGTTAATTATAATTATAAGTCTGTTAAAACATTTAAATTAAGGTTGGTATCACCTTAATTTAAACGATGTTGGGTGGTGTAACAGCGTGCTGGCTGATCGTCCCTTCGGAGGAGTGCAGAATACTGTGCAATATCGTGGCACTATGTATTAAAAGAAGAATATAGTTTTAAGAACGGGCCAATGGGTGGCATGGTCATATCTGACCAAAACCCACTTAAAAAAAAAAGAAAAAAAGATTTATGCTGCGATCAACATTTGTTTGTAGGTCCTGCCTGTGCAACGTTAGTGGTGAAACCTTGATCATTTAAAATCCTGATTTTTTCATGGTACAATAATTTTGCAATAGCCTCGTTTTTCTATCAATAAATTATGCAAAAAGTACGCCACGATCTGTTGACACAGTAAAAGGTCTTCAAAGTCTTGAGACAGCTGAGAGAGGAAAAGTCGTTATTGAGTGCGCTTGACACCCCTCAAGCTCATTGTCATGTAGCCCCAAAACATCTTTTCAAGCATGTTATGATATTTTTATGTTATGATATGTGATGTTATGCATTAGCCTGCCTGTAAAAAGAGCGTTGAATTGAAATGTCATCAGTATTGTTGTATGATACTGCGAAGGTTTGGATATCGTCTACTACAAAAAAGTATACATATTTGTCTATTGTCCCTTAGTATATGTATTCTTAAAGAACACGGTCTGTTTAACTAATTACTGGAAATTCAAGAGTTTTTATTATTGTTGAAATCTAACCGTGTCCGTACAAGTCGCGTGTTTTCAATGCGTCACTAGCGCAGCACGTCGAGTGTCACGTCTGGCCGGCTATTCTTGAGCATTCGATATTATTTCTGTCCCTTTCGTACTTATTTCAATCCGAATAAGAGGAAAGGCGAAAAAAATAATATCGTAGGTACTGGAACAGCCCCTCTTCGTGCTACGTCACGCCATGAATGAGCGACTTTCGATTAATTTTTCGAGGGCAAGTTACGTGTACCAGTTCTAAGACCACGTGCAAGCTACTGATGTGGGTGCTGCGTCTTATAAGAATGATCTGTAATCGTGACGTAGCAGGAAGCAGCAGTTAAGGGCTAGAATACAGGGTATAGCGATCTCGCTCGCGCATTTAATGTTTTTAAATATATAATATGATAGTATATTCTTTTGAAAAATGATTTTCGGTAATTTTAGGAAGATAATATTTAAAAAGAAAATGTTTAATTTTATTTTATTCTGACCACAAATCATGTGCAGTTGCATTGCCATCGTTTCTCGATGCCAGGCCATCGAATCATTTTACTTATATCTTTAAAAAAACAATGTGCGAGTAGATAGCGGTGCGCCATATTCTGGGTCGTACATAAAAACGTTAGTTAAGTTAAAGTGAATAGGTATCTTCTAAGTCTGCGTGCTTCATCTTTGACAACATCATCACTTATACCAAAAGAGAGAGGGTGGTCGACCTAAAAAAAACATGCTTATAATTTACCTGTCTAGTTTAGCGACAATTTCCATCAGCAAGAAATTTACAGAGTAATTTTAAGCATAGTTTAACTTAGATAACGTTTCTAAGTAATGACACAAGTGTTTACAGATTTTCTAGTCATATTTACTAATAGTAAATATGACTAGAACTACACAAGTGGCTACTACGTTATAATAGTTATTTATGATACAAGTGCGGAAAGTTGGTCATTACAAACGAGTAGACGAATGTAAGCCCGAGACGAAGTCGAGAGCTTACCATAGTCACGAGTTTGTAATAACCAATCCGCACGTGTGCCATACAACGTTTTACAACACATTTGCGAGAAAAAAAGGCTACAAATGAAACAATTTTTGTTTATAACTTAATATCAGTCACAACAATAGTTTCTATAATATAATAAGAAAATGGCGCGAACATGCAAATAGCGCCACTATCACGTGGTGAAAATTAGAACTACATCTTTCGTCTCATTTTCTCTTTAGTATTAAACTGAGACAAACGTATTGAGCAAAAGCGCTTCCAAGAAGGTTTGATCATTCAGCTTATTTATTCTCGTAATATGAAACTCTTTTGTGGAATTCTTATGTAATTATGATGGAAATTAAAAAAATACCGTAAATCACACGCACGGTGCTATACATCTGAGCGTGCGGACAAATTCATTTCCGCACGCTCCGTTGTATGATCCGTAATGTTTAACTTTCGAACGATGTATACAGGCTTCGTAAGTGCACTTTTTGAGCATTGTGTTGTAAAATATAATTTAATTATTTTCAGATAGATATTGATTGCAAATTATGCAATCCACCGGTTGTTGATATTTCTGTGGCTGGAACGTTATAAAAATACAAGTCTATTATCTGTATCTAGTTACGTCGTAGAGGGTGTACTTAGCCTATGAGTTAAGTCTATTATCCAGCTGGTATAAGGATTATTGAAAAGAAGGTTGGTATAATAAATTGTCATAAGTTAAGGCAAGTTACTGTCATGTACCAAAACCGAAAATGAAAGGATAAAACGGGTTCTTAACCCTGCTTACAAACATAGATGAATCTATGCTTACAAAGCTCAGTATAAAGTTTTCATTTTTCTTTCTTCCTGACAAATTTGACAAGGCTTCAGTAAGGTGCGTAGCGAAGCGAAGAACAATAGTGTCGTAGAAGAATGCTCCACGTGGTTCTGTAGCGATACTGGATCACATGCTTATGCAGTACATGTCTAATTTACAGATAAAGCAATTAAATTAAACATGAAACTGCAATGACTTACTTATCCTACTATATGGACTGTTAGGATTTTCTATACTTCTTGATTGCGTCAAACTATATCACATAAAATTGTTAAGAATCAAAAAATGCCTGCAAAAAATTGTTGATAACTGAATAAGCTTTGCGAACAAAACATAGTCTATACTTAGGGACAGAATCTGTATCAGTATCTTTCTCTGTAAAATAATTTTTAGAATCGGTTCAATAGTTCGAGAGATTATCTCCTACAAAAATACAAATTAACAAACTTCTCATTAATATAATATTTGTGTAGAAATGTAGATAGGATCTGTATTTTTTTTATTAGAACCTTTTTAGCATAAAATTGTATACATTTATAGACAATATACAATAGCATACATTTTTTTTGTAATTTTCAAAGCTTAAATAATAGGTATACTAAGTTTATACACACCAACATTTGACTCATCCATGAAAAAACAAAAGACCACCCCTGTCAGTATAATTATAATAGACCGTTCCAAAGAATGAAACTGGTAGAAAGACATCATTTTAATATTTTCATGTTTGATAGTATTTTTTCTCATATTCTACAAAATGAAATTAACCTTCAGATACTTTTCAAAAGGTAGGGAATTAAACTTCTAAACAACGGTGTTTATTTCTACGGAACAAAGGATTGTTGACGCAAGAGCTCAAGGAGACGCGTGTATAAGAAACTTTCAGGGTAGCCGCATGTTTGGTTTAATACATTAATTAAATTATTAGCAGGCGTGCGGGTTTTAAACGGCCGGACCACGATTTGGTCCGCAGCCATACCTATTCCTTTAGTATAGAGAGTAGTCTTAGGAATGCATTTCCACACTTCCGTGGATGCATCTCAAACCTTGTCAGTTGCCAAAGAGTAGTCTGCCGACATATTATCATTATGTTATCAAACACGCTGTGTTCCAGATTTGGCCCGTACCGTACAAATTCCTCTCATGTAGACCTGTCTGATACACAAGTTATGAGTGGCCTGTTACGATAGCAGAAGTGTTAGGGCTAATTTGATCCGCGGACCATATCTTTACGTCTGTAAGCAGATTTATACAGCCTATACGCGTCTGGACGTCTGTGCTACGTATTAAGTATTGATATTAAATAAAATCAATACTTAAGTTTTAATGCAGAAGTACTCTAGGACTCTTGACTGGGAAAATTAAGTTAATTTTAGATGGAGTACCATAGCTACAACTTTGGCTTATTAATGGTGAAAAGTATATGTGGATGTAAACACAATCCCACAGTTTTAAATTGTGACCAGTTTCAATCGTACCTAAGTAAAGATCGAATCAGACGTACATCATCTGAAATCTGAATCTCAAAAGAATCTCTAGTGTGATTTTGCTGTTATTGAATAGAAAATAATTCCTATTATTTCTTATTCAATTTCTAATATGGTAATCCTATAGTTTCTGTGCATTGTGCATGGATTTTCCCCTTTAGGGTATATAAAAACCTTGGGATTTCCTTACATGGTAATTTGAAATTGAAGTCAACTGAAGCTTAAAAAAAACAAAAAAAAAAAGTTATATGTAACTGACAGCAGAGAAGCTTATTTAGCTTTATACTTAGTTGAGAACTGGTGTAGTTAATGAAACTGGCATATTTTGATATGTGGAGTGGATAGATACCCCTCGTAATTACTAGATGCATAGGTGAAACTTAATCTAGCTATGATAATAATCAGCCCTGGCGCCGGGGCAATATAATACGGCACCAGTACCCCTGTCTGCAGTAAGAGACTACAAAAAGGGGGACCTCTGGGCTCGGGATGGTCAAAGTTGGGGCTCTGACCATACACTTAAGCGAACCCTGGGAGAGGACGACGTTGTGTGACAAACGTTGTCGCGGGCGGAAGGGCTGAGACAACACGCAGTTGTCTCGGGAGGAGCCTTAACGCAGTGCTAAGGGCTCCGGTGTGTTCCTCTGGAGATCCCGGAGCCGTCTTGTCAAGCACTAAGGCTAGTCGGGTTTGTTTTCGGGCGGGTTTTAGTGGGTATAATCCCAGATAACCTTGATGCACCCCAATGCAGCTGGGTATCTATGGAAGATTTCCCCACAGAAAAGATTTTATTTTGTCTACAAAAAAGAGGTATGTTAATAAGATACGCATCTCCACTTGAACTTTTTATTCAATATAGATGCTTTGTTACCTAAATAGATAATGAAATGACGTTCCATACCTTCTAGGGTAATTTTCCCAGTTTTTTTATTAAATTGGAATATGAAAATTACCTATAGAGAGCGATGAGACAGGACAGGCCATGGATAAGATCGCCACAGAATCGATAAGAATGGTGGAATAAAATTGAGGTCGATTAGGATTTAAATAATGATGATGAAAATGATAGAGTAGCGAAGTGCAATGTTTTTGTAGATGGAAGAACTTTAGGATAAATATACATCTAGTCAAAAGAAAAAAAAATACTCGTGAAGGCGTATCTCATTACATTAATTTTCGAGTCCTTGGTGGGCTCGATGGGCTTATTAGTATCCATTCATAAGTTCCATTACCCATTTCCATTTCTGTACCATTTTTTGTATTGTCGTTGGAACTACATAGATTTGCAAAGTTTAGAATAGACTTAATTTAAAACCTATCAGAACTTAATTTAGCCTAAATAACAATAATGATGTGTCAAAATATGTTAGTTGAGAATCACATTAATTTTCACTCTCTCAAGTAGAAATGAACTTTTAAAAATCAATTTCATAAAAGCACTCTTTGCCTTTGAAATCCAGAACAACATTACTTGTAACAGCAAGCAGCAGCTTGTTCTTACAATTATAATATGTTTATGTTTGTCTTAAGTAACGTGGAAATTCAACTGAGAGAACACTTCATTAGCATAGTATAATGCTGTTAATCTGAAGCCACAAATGAGAAAATCTTAGGTGCAGCACTTCACGAGTCAGACACGTTTCATACCATTTACACGTGAGCAGTCAGAATGTCAGAGTTCACGCGCATGACTTAGTTGAGTAATAAAAATTATCTTGTAGGTCGTCGATTATACATATATATATATATATATATATATATTTAAATTGTTTAATCAACATATTGTTCATGTACGATTTACAATAATGTAGCACCATAAAACCACTGATGGTTTATCTTGGCACACAGATTCACACCGCACTGACAAACAATACGTAGGTATATGAACGACATAATATTATATACTGGTATCATATTTTTAAAGCAACTCAATACAGGCTTACGTGGAATTGGTGCAGTAAGCCGAAAAGGGTATATAGTACCCTTCATGAACAACTTGTACTATAGGACCAATCCTAAAATCGTGAAAAAATACATTACACTATACATGTGAATGACCATTTTCTATGGAACAGCTGATAATTTTTTCGAACCTAATTTAATAATGAACCTCTTTCCGCAAATTGTTTTCGCGTGACCCTGTATCTTCTCTATCTCTTCTTCTCTATCTCTTCTCTATCTCTACATAGTATAAATTGAAGTCGCTCTCCGTGTCTGTCTGTATGTATGGCCGCTAACTTCTCCTAAACCATGCAACGGATTTTGATGCGGTTTTCACCATTAGTTAGATACATTTTCATAAAAGGTTTGTATATATAATTAGCGATTTGCCCCGGCTTTGCACGTAAATAACACCCGTGCGAAGCCGGTCGGGCGGGTCGCTAGTATAGTATAATATAAGCCATAGCTACCAATAAGCAACGCGGAAATGGTAGTTGATGTTTTCTATTTTACAATATAAATGTTTGAGAGAATTACTATACAAGTCTTGGCAACCATTAGGCATTTATGGATTCACGTAGGTATGTGGACCTCGGATACGCCTCAACCTGAATAATTATATTTACATTCGTCAATAAACGCCGGCCACTACAGATATTAACTAAATTAATGATTATGTACATTATTTCTATTGTTTTAACATGTTGTAGAGCAACAATTAGCGACGGTGGTAGAGCGGTAGCATGTGCGCTTTCCAATCTGACAGCATCCGGATCGATTCTCGGCCCTGCACCAAAGACTTATTTAGTACTTAAAAATAATTATGTGTACCTAGTTTTGATGCCATCGTCGAACAACGGCAAATGAAAACATCGTGAGGAAACCGGTATGTCCAAGAACCTCAAAAGTTCAAAGATATGATGACATTCACCAATTTGCACTGCGCCAGCATGGTGGATTAGGGCCCATCGTCTCTCTCTTTCTGAGAGAAGGCCTGTGTCCCAGCAGTGGGAACATGATAGGTTGGAAATAATGATGATGAGAGCAACAACTAATAGGTACAACTTTACTTCACATTGTTTATGTAATTCAGGAAGTTCATTATACATTTCACCTCTTGCAAGTATATGGTGAGCAGATCATACGCACGGAAATCTTGCTACCAGCAATTCCAATGAAAACGTTGCCATGTCTATAATACTTAATGCGTAGGTGGAGTCACGTGACGTATTCTATCAGAGACACGTTTATCATGCATAAAGGTCACCCAATAACGAATTTCAATTCTCAGGGTGTTAATTACCAGGCACTCGATAAATTTATCGCTGATTTTATAATTGTACTTTAAATTAATTCATAATGTGATCCCTTTCTTGAGACTCATGCTCGTAAAAATAATTATTAGAAAATTCGCAATTTATGCAATGCAGAGTGTACGCAGAAAGGGTTTACTATGAGCCAAAACGGGTCCATTATATTAATCATTATAAACAACTTTTACCACGGGACCAACCCTGTAATCGCGAAAAAAATATCACCTGCTCCATATATATTTCTCGAGTGTGATGACCGCATTCCGGGACATTTCCGGGACATTTTTGCACACACGCTTCTGACCCCTAACTAATAGAGCTTGTAATATATGGCTGACAGAGACTGATATACTTACATTACCATACCATTACCATTTTCCAGGGAACCGCTATTTTTGCGATTTCAGGGTTGGTCCCATAGTAAAAGTTGTTCATAATGATGGGGGATTATGGACCCCTTTCGGTTTATTCCCCTTCCGTGGAACCCTGTATAAGAAAATATAACTAAGTATAGGGATTCTTACGGCAGGTATGGCAGATTTTGGAATTGCAAACAAACAATCTAAAATAGTCGGCCACTAACAGAGCAGAGGGAAAGTAACGTCATTTCAGATTATCAGATGACCGTGTGTGCAAAAATGTCTGGAATATATATTTTAATATACCCTGGAACACCCAAAACAGATTATCATGAAATGTTTTATCACACATTTTGGTGCATGTTTTACAAATCCAAAACGTACTAAGCGAATAAAAAGTCGACTGATTTGTAAATTACCCCCTCAGCTCACATCAGCTTTACAAATTATTTATAACGGTAATTAAAGGTCCTAATGTACCAAAGGTTAAATTCATAATAATTTCGAGTATTGGTCACAGACCTTTTGTAATTCATTGCCTCTATTATAACCCCTTTACTTAATAATGTGATAATACCTAAATTCAAAGAGCTCCTACAAATACATGCTATTTGACAAGTTCTGTAACATTGGGAACGTAGGTACTTATCATAAAAGCTATACCATATTATAGCATAGTGTTCAACGTTATTCACAAATTTTTAGTATAGTAAAGGTAACATTGTTCTGGCGTTAATGAACTGTTGTTCTATGAGCTCATTCGGTGATTGTTATTACACCATTTTATTACAAAATAATAGCAACAGTAATGGGTTGAATGGCTGAAACATGGCAACAATGGTTCAGATCCTGCGGAGGACTTTACTCTAATTAATTGTTAAATGCTAAAAGAAGTTATTTTATTCAGTGCTTTATTTTTATACAACTTTAAACAGCCAGAATTTGAAATGAGAGCTTTTTAAACGACTTCGAAAAATGAGGAAGGTTCTCAATTCAGCCCGTATTTTTTATTTTATTTTATTTTTTTGTATGTACAGAGGTTACGTTGGCATCTGTGAACCAATTTGCGTGTTTCTTTTTTTTCGCGTAGCAGAAACCTGCGAGGTTGTCCCACAAAAATTTCATTAATTAGGGTTCAGTAGTTTTTAATGTCAGCTCTAATAATATGGATTTTTGCTAGTGCCTACGAATTTCGAGATATCAAATCTCTACAATACTTTTGTAATACTTTTTGGTACTCATGCATGGATATGTAATCGTATCTATAAATAAACTAGTAGTTTGGCCTAAACAGAGTTAAAAGAGGTTTTAAGCATTCCACTATCATAGGTGTTTCACATAAATGCTACAAGTAACGTAGCATTGTTACGGTGCTGTCTTTGGCATAAAGGTTTCAAAGAATAAGAAGATTGTTTCAAATGTTGTTATACGCATAATTTTATGGAGCACCAAAAAGAAATATTAAAAAAAAAAAAAAATTACCGTCTTCAAGACTAGTTTAAAACAGAGATTAAAGTCTCAAAACTTTTGCTTAAGGGAACCACATACCAAAACGTCATCTGTGTATGTATTTTTTGATTTTGTTGATATCTTCAAAAGTGCTGAAATAATTTTTATAATTTTTATTTGACCACTAAATTATGAATAATTTGTGAAAAAATAAATTCAATGATACATACAGACACACACTTCCTTACGTTCTATTAATTAACTACATGCATACAGTTGCTAAGCCGTGGTAGCCCATTTGGGTGACCGCTAGACTTGAAAGCGCGTGGTCGCGGGTTCAAACCCCGGGCCCGTACCAATGAGCTCTTTGGAGCTTATGTACGGATTTTCATACCACTGGCTTTTCGGTGAAGGAAAATATCGTGAGGAAACCTGCATACGTACGGAGAAGAAATTCAATGGCATATGTGAATCCACCAACCGCACTGGGCCAGCGTGGTGGATATGGCCCAATCACCCTTTCGGGGGTAGGCTAAAAGTTCAGCAGTGGACTGTTAAAAGGCTGATTATGGTACAGTTGCTTAAAAAACAGTATTTTAACATGATACCATCTTTATTCAGTATCGATATACAGGTAAGTTAAATCAAATAAACATAATTCAGTTAGGTTGAGTTAGAGAAGCCGAGTAAATATTGTCTTCAACGCACGTAGTACGCATACGGAGAGTAGGAATACGCTGAGTACGCCAAGGGAGCGGTGTAGGCGCTGTACGCAGAGTACGCCACTGGCGCTGTGTAGGCGGCAGCTAAGGGCGCGCTGTACACCGGGTAGTCCACTACTAGGGGCTTAGCAGAGGCGAAAGCCAGGAGAGCGGTGAAAACCAACTGTAATAAACAAGTATCTATAGTTAAGAGTCGTATTAAAAATGCATCATATTTTTAATGGGTATTTGGACTTTCGAGTACAAAAACGAAACAATGAGTATGTAACGAAAACATAGCCCTAATTGTGAAGACAAATTTAAAACAAGTAATCCATAACATTAAAATTGTTTATTTAATGTCAGTAATTTAACGAAATCCACTCTCATACTTCCTCCTGGACTTTTACGAAAAACTACTTTTGTAAATTGGAGGTAGGTATAAGTTAAAATGTTGAGTTTTTCTAAAATTTTACGTCGTTTTTATCAATAAAAATTACGGGTCTATTTAGTACAGAAATTGAATTTTCTATAGATCTTTATATTTGATAGAATCAGAACGCTAAATATCTAGAAAAGCTGTAGATCGGGTTGAATCTCATGCCTTCAGGCCTATATGTCCAGCAATGGACCACGCAGCAGCAGTGGAGTGGGGGTGATGGAGGGTGGTGTGGAGGTCAGCAGTAATTGTGATGATGATAAGCAAGTGACCACAGTTTTTGATACAAAGTACTTACGAATTTGAACATGATGTTGTAATTTTGATGAGTTCTTGGCTTAGAACAAGATGAGCTCAGGAGTCGAGGTATAATGATAAACTATCGTCCATTCCTCTTTTTATATCGTCCCAAATGCATTCTGTATGGTGTTCTAACCGGATAACTAGATAAATATCCTGTTCGGACATTAGGCAGTTTAATCACGTAACGGCCTTGTCCTCAACACTGTCAAACTGGCCGGTCAGATATCAGATCAAGGACATGGTGTGCTATTAGATTTTAGACCGAATGTTACATTTTAAATAACGACATAAAGATCACGAAAGATTAAACGTACTTGCATTATTAAGGTCTTTGCTCTGACATGCTTTCTTAAACCGTCTAAGATGCTTTGTGAATAACGAAATAAATTCAAGAAATTTCTATACCTATTAAAGATTTTTTATGTCTTAGGTGGTAAATAAGCCAACGGGCAGCCTGGTGGTAAGCGATAACCGCCGAAGAATAAGTAAATACCCGAATAAGAATTATCCTAATTTTATTGACATGTACCTACTTGTCAACATTATCGGATTGAGCGAACGGTATACACCTGATTAAAAATGACGTATCGAACCTCAATTACATTTTAATAGTAGGTATATTATTGCACACACCCACAAGATGGACAGACGACCTAAAAGAGACCGCAGGGAAACGCTGGATGCAGGCCGTTTCCAACCGGCCCTTTTGGAGATCGATGGGGGAGGCCTATGCCCAGCAGTGGACGTCCTATGGCTGAAATGATGATGATGATGATGATATTATTATTATTATATTGCAACGGCCAGCAACAGAAGCATTTATATGGACAAACGTAAAAATGTGGGCCGAGACGTAGCCAAGGCCATACGTGATTCCATAAATGTTAAGTTGCCACCAAGGCCTGTACGTACAGTACTTTTGTCAAACATTGCAAAGATATTGAGATAGAAATATACGTAAATATTTTGGGGTAATTTCCACATTTCAAACGTTGCACATCATCAAAATAATCATTATCGAGATGGTCATGGCTTGTAAAAAGTGGTAAATTTATATAATTCTGTAAGTAATCTGTGAATATGAATAGTGTTGTATTCAGTTTAATAAACTGAATATCCTTCCACCATTCTATCCACCTTATTGTACATTTTATAATATGGCTATCTTCTACTATATAAAAATAAGTCGGGTTTTCCTTCCTGACGCTATAGCGTCAGGAGTTATAACTCCAGAACGCACGAACCGATTTCCACGGTTTTGCATTCGTTGGAAAGGTCTCGGGCTCCGTAAGATTTATAGCATATAGGTTTATAGTAGCAAGGCCGAAGACCGAGCTCTACGCGTACGAAGTAGCGGGATTCAGCTAGTTTGATATAAAATACAGTACCGTCCTTTTGGCTTCTAGTCGGTTAAGAATATTAAGGGTAAGCTTAGGTAGTACATGTTTTTTTATGATTTAAACAATTTTGGTTTGTCACGGTTACCAAAACGTGACAACATCTACCAAACTTTTTTTAGACGGAGCCATACAAGAACTTTTTTCTTTCACGGAAGTTTAACATTTGCTCGGCTTTTATTAGCTCACGTGCAATTTTTGGCCATTGTTTTAAAAATACGACGAGCGAAACGCGTCTATTTTAATAAAACAATAACTGTTTTGTAAATACAACATTTTTAGATCCGGTTAAACCTTCAAACTTCGCTCAAAATGTTGTTGATTAATGTTGGCTATTTTAAGCGTAAAAATGGCAACGTCTATACGAGCTAATTTTAAGTGAAGTTTTGGTGCGAAGTCTGGACAGAATTTTCTGAGGCTATTCAATATCCGTGCCAAGGCTGCCAGAAATCACTCATCTACGAAAATGGCCATCCATGATTTAATAACCTTTGTATTTCTTACTTTATTAGCCTGGACATAGGACTGGACAGGCCTGCATAATCGACAGAAGATCGACTAAAGATACGTTGCGGCTGTATTCGTGCGGCAGGTAGCGGCCTGCGGCGCCTTAGCTGGTTACAACAATACCGGCCGCGCACGGTAGCACACACAGAAAAATCTGCGCTTCGACTCCTTAAAATTCAATACCTACCTAGAAGTAGGTATTGGAGAATTTGAGTGCCTGCATGCAGATGCAAAACATGAGCATCGTCAATAATAAAACTCGTGAGCCGATGCTTTTTGAGCAAAATCATACGATGCTTTGATTCGTAGGGAAGCAACGACTTGTGCAAGCGTCCCCCGACACGTAAGAACTTAGACTCATTAAATGACGCGACTTTAAAATGTGGTAAAAACGAAAGATGTCAGACGCTATTCCGTTTCCGTGCATGTCAAGGAGTAGGATTACAATTGTGCCGCAAAAGAGCTTTTGCCTGCAATTTCATCTGTGTTTCCTCCTCCTCGAGTCATTGGGTCACTGCTGAGCATGTGAGCATCATGTTTTTTCCGCTGCTTGGGTATTGTCCAGGGCGTAGCCAGGATTTTATTCAGGTTGGCAGTCGGGGTCAAACGCGAGGTTCCTTACAATTATTACACTTAAGTTGTTCGAAAGCACTCCGAACGAGCGCTTTTCTACACCCTGCTAGGGAGGGGCACCTGTTATCTCCTTGGTCCGTAGCTATATTGTTGTGTAACTTGCCTCTAAAACTGTTTTTGTTTACCGTTACTGCCACCGAAAGTTAGCACTAACAATGCACCATTGAGACTATCCACCATCACAAGTCACACAAATGTCACATATCAATGTAAAATTAGCGATAGTCGCTATTTTGATAGCAACGACAGAAAGTCGCATAAGCTGAATCCTGCAGTGTTACCCGCGCTAATCCAGACTTTCCGTATTTCTGAGGGAAAAATGCCCTCATGATGCACACTATCTTCCTGCCAAATTTCGTTAATATCGGCCTAACCTTTTAGTCATGAAAAGCAAGAAAACAGACAGAGATATATACAGAGAGACAGAGTTACTTTCGCTTTTATAATATTATTATAGTTAGGGTAGCCAAGTCAACCCTTAAAACGACATATCTATCTATCCCTAACGGGGGACCGACTCGAGCTCTCCATACTCTATGAGTCGACAAATACTGGATTGCAGGGTTTTTATAGTTTCTACGACTATTATGTATGTGAATATTAAAGTGATAAAGATTCGACCAGTTCGCCCTGTCCACATTTGATCGGAGTACTTTATTGGGCTACACCTCCCCCAGTATCTTTTTTTTCATTAGGCTGGTCTCACCATTTCTGCTAATCGGCCTTTATTAGATATAGTTAGGAAGTAGTTTGAAATATCAAATTATGAGTTATCTCACCAAATAAGCAAAAAATTATGAATTATCTCAGCAATTTGTTTTCATTCTTACTATCATGCACCTATACACATAATAAGTTTATACGCGCAAGTACGCTCAATGTCCAAATACAGAGCGTAATTGGTACAGAATATTCTGGACATGCACAACAAGGCAGTTTCTTCACGGTCCGCCAATGCACAAACGCTAGGGTATAAAACGTGACGACAAACTCTACAGGACATCACATTTACATCTGCTGTTGTGCCTATTGCTCCTTTAAACTTTATCAAACCCTCCAATCAAAATGTTCAAGATAGTAAGTAGAAGCCACCTGAATTAAAACAGTTGCCTTTTTACAGTGAATTTGAAGTTTTATGTGGAAATGACCTGTGTCTTTTTGTATAAATACTAATCTAAAACTTTTATTTCAGTTTGTGTTCGCTTGCTTCCTGGCTGTAGCCGCCGCCAAGCCTGGCATCCTGGCTGCCGCTCCACTAGCGTACACCGCACCTGCGTATACAGCTGCGTACACCGCGCCCGCGTACACGGCTGCGTACACGGCACCGGTGGCTGCAGCGTACACCGCGCCTCTTGCGTACTCTGCATACACCGCCCCAGTAGCTGCGTACTCCCCTTACACCTATGCCTCACCCTACTCTGCCTACTACCTACGTCGTTGATTTGAAAATAAGTCTAATGCCTAAAGCAGTGTAATAGTAATTGCGTTGACGTTTATTGTTTTTCGGTAATAAATTCTTTTATTTCTGCCATGACAAAATATTATCCGTATTATTTTCATCCTGAATTTAATTAATACAATCTAAGTTCGCTTCATCTTCTTATCTTGCACCTCACAAGTACCTATCAAATACAAATACCTCATGTTAAAAAACCATTTACATATACAATAGTACAATAAAATTCTGACTATGGAACGAATTATAGATACTGTAGGTTCCTGTTTCTCAATGAAACCGGCGAATACGAGTAAATAGCACAAGAGCTGAGAGCAAAAAACATGTAAGAGAATCATAAATATAACAGGGTTTATTTACGTGGTATTTTGGACCTTGTCGGCACCCCAATTCCTTCTGGCAGATCCCAGTCATTTAGGTCTAAGTATTTTTTTCACTATTGTTCTAAAACTTCTTATAAAACACGGTAAATAAAACCACTGAGCTGAAATAAATAATGATTTTAATTTAAGCCAGGGAAATGGCGATTTGATCTGAATCTGAACGAAATGAACAAAAATAGCTAATATCAAGATTAATGCACAGGTAATTTTTACTCAAAAAAATACGGTTTCTTTTAAAGAGTGGGTAAAGCCACAGTGTGCAGCTAGTATGTATTTGCTGAAGGGAATCACAAACCAAAACGTCATCTGTGTATATATTTTTAGTTTTTGTTTATTTTTCCATAAAACGCTGAATAAATTTCGATAAAATTTATGTGGGACCATCTCAGAAGTATGACTTACCAAAAAACCATCAAAATCAAATTTATATTTGGCGGAGTAATCGCGTAACAAACATTAGACATTGGGCCCTTGGGAACCGGGAGCTCACCTCATTTTCAAAAACTTACTAAGCGCCTGGTTAATGCGACGCGTGATCAAAATGCTGGCGTGTTTCTGGCTCAACGCATAAGCATTGCCATTCAGCGTGGTAATGCCACCAGCATGCTGGGTCGCTGCCAACTGATAGTGGGCTTGAGCATTTCGATTGCCTTTAGACCTTCAACGATATATGCGCAGTCTTAACTGTATTTGTAGTGTTAGTATTAGCTTGTATTTTGTTTAATTAATAAAGGCACTCGCCCTTTAAAAAACATTAAAAAAACAAAGTCGCATTGATGACATCCTTTTTTTTTGAAATCGGTAAAAAAAATAGCAACTGCAACAATTATTTATTTTTATTTAGGTATTGTACTAACTGATATTTTTATATTATCCTTTCTTAAATTAGAATGCTAGTATGCTATGCTAGTGGGTTGGTACTTATATTAGCATAAAGTTTTATAAAATCCGCTTCACCATATCCTATTTGAATAACTACCTACGCCTCCACATTTATGTAAATCAAAAGTTAAATGTCAAAATCTAGATCTCTGCATCTGTGTTCCATAAATGTGCATTATAAATCTGTTTATTAAGAGTATTAAAATTCTGACTCACAAATAAATACTTTAATAGATATTTCAAGATTCTCAAGTTTTAGAAACTTGTTTGGATGACTCATTTTGGGATCATGCAGAAAGTCCGGGTTGATAGTTATTTGGACCCGCCTAAGAGTACCTACTTATTGGTCCCGGGCGCAGGCTGACCAATACCTATAAAAAAACAATTGTAGTAATTGGAATCCACTGAAAAATGTAGCTACCCGGCATAGACTCGCCAAAAACTATATAACATTGGTTTTTAACAGCGTTATTGCTCAAATGAGTTTTAACTATAATTATGCCTATTTCATTATAAAGTAATAGCTAACAGTCTCTTTCTCTTCCGTTGGTTGGACGACGGTCCGTCGACCAAGTTCGACTCGTCTTTTAGCTCCAACCAATCAACAAACGTTTTCTCTTTCTCTCCCGTTGGTTAGACGGTGGTTCGTCAGCCAAGTTCGACACGTCTGTTAGCTACTTAAGTCCTTGCATATAGAGTACATACCTATTAAAGAAAAACCGGACAAGTACGAGTAGGACTCGTGCTCTGAGGGTTCAGTCCAACGGAACCCTCAAAACGCGAGTCCAAAAAAAACAAAACTAACTGAAAGGCAAACTTAACTTTGTAGTTGACTATTTCTATATTTTGTAGTTGTTCTTCCATACATTCCAACTACAAAATGTAAGTTTGTAATAGCAAAATAATTATTTTTAAATGATATAACTTCAAATTAGTAACTTTCGGATTTATTCCTATATATGTGCTATGAGACCTTGCTTTTTGCCAAATTTTATGATTCTAGGTCAACGGAAAGTACCCTATAAGTTATGATTCTCATGTGAAATCGCAAAATATGCGACATAAGCGTTCATATCTTTTGATTGCGTTAACTAACAATTTTATTTTTTTACAGCCGAAAGAAACCATAGACCCAAGTATTTAGTTTACATTTCAACTGGATACCTTTACGCGTTCTTGAAAAAAAGGGTCTTGACAGACGGACAGACGGACAGACAGACGGACAGACAGACGGACAGACAGACGGACAGACAGATGGACAGACAGACGGACAGACGGACAGACAGACAGACAGACAGACGGACAGACAGACGGACAGACAGACGGACAGACACACGGACAGACATACGGACAACAAAGTGATCCTACAAGGGTTCCGTTTTTTCCTTTTCAGGTACGGAACACTAAAAAATATGATGTTCTTGATTTACCTACTACATTATGTTACTAAAAGTAGGTATATACAGACAGACCTACCCTAGAGCGAGATAAACAGAAAATCTTTACAGAATTTTAGCGCTAATGTTAAAAAATGGCCTCATTGTATTATTCTCCTAAACTCGTGTTTTTTGGAGTTAATGTGTAATAATGGTAGATTTTATTAAGTATTTGTGAATGAGCTCGAACGTGGGCAAGTGATATATAATGAGGTAAAATATGTCTCTTCATGTTATTTCCAAAACTCCATAAGAGTCTCTAGTAAACTCTCCACCACTAGGGCACGGCTTGGACTTGACCGTAACTTACTTTGCTTGACTTTTGACTTGTATGATGACATTATAAAAAAACTTTATTAGCAAAAAAGTATTTAAAGGATAGCAATGTATATGTGATGCCACTGGTGTTACATCTATTCGTAGGCGATGGTGATCGCTTACCATCAAGCGGCCCGTTAGCATGTTTGCCACCTATGGAAAAAAAACTTTAATATATAAATACTTGACACTGGCAAACGCACACGACGTGCGATGCAAAAATCCACTCAAGAGGTAAGAAATAAAATAAATAAAAAACTCTTTATTTGAGGAATCACTGTATTATCATTTCATGTACCTACTTTATTCATAAGCATAATTAATTTACTCAAGCTTACTATGGTTTGTTTTAAGTAACTACCTTAATAAACCTATAATTTATGTAAAAAACATATTCTTTAAATTTATAGAATAGGGTCATTGACGCCATTGACTTGGTCAGAAATAAAACAAAGGTAAGAGTAAATAATACCTCCAATTTTTTTTTTTTGAAGATTAACCTCTTTTAATGCACTAATAACAAATCTCAAAAAGTTCTAAATCTACATAATTCCAAACATTTGCGTCTACTTTTTTAAACACTTAAAATATTTTTCTATACACAAAATATGCAGTATAAATGATACAATTTAAGTTAATGGTAAGTACTTCTAGATTTTAGAGGGATATTATTGTTTTTGTAACTTTCTTTTATGTAAATTTTTAAAAGGAAGGCAAAAATAAGACTTCACAGTAGCGATACATCAAGTCGCAAAATAATTACCTATAGGTAACAGATTATTATCTTTTTTTAGAAATATTAATTTAACCGCGTAAATATCCATAATCCATACTCAGTCCTTGTGGTGCAATAAGTCCACTACTGGCGTATCCACTTCCGTATCCACCAGGCCCCATTAGACCTCCCATCCCACCTAGATTACGTGGTCCTCCCATTCCTCCTAAAGGTCCCCCTAATCCGCCCAAAGGTCCTCTTAGTCCATTTAACTGCCCTCCCATTCCTCCTAAAGTACTCCCTAGTCCATTAAATGAATTAGCAACGCCACCTGCTACCCCTCCTGCTAACTCGGTGAAACTGAGAGGGTCGTTGTAGGGGTTCCCAAAACCCATTCCACGAGGTGCCATCATGCCTCCAGGAATCACGTATGCCTGAGCAGCAACCACTATTGCTGTCAAGAGAGCCTAAAACAAAACAAAATTTAAGCAATTTTTACCGAATAAATAATCCATAATTATCAATTTAAGAAATCGACTTCAAAATTAGTAAATAATAATGCAATTTCATTTACTTGGATGTATTTTTCTAGTCATTGTTATTTAAAAACTAAACTACTAAACCGATTTTGATAAAATTTCTATGGGACCCATCTGAAAGTATATCCTTTCAAATCTTTAAATATAAAAAGTAATCTCTATTTACCTTGGTCATGCCATAACTTGAGATCGACTTTACCGATTTCATTCATCATTTTATTTTAAGTTTTCTAATACTTTGTAGAAGGTTCTTATGGCAATAAAAAATTAAAAATTTCGCAGAAAACTGGAAAATTTCATAAAACTTAACGACGATTTTAACTTCGAGCGTTTGACTGTTCTAATACAGGAAAACATCTTTCGGGTCAGCGAGTAGAAAATAAAATCGCAATCTGTTTATAAATGGTGCAGTTCTGAGGTAACAAACATAAAAAAATACAACAAAATTAAGAACCCCTCTTTTTTGAAGTCTGTTAAAAATCTTAGTCTCACCTAAGTCTCAGTGGTACTGTACCAACCTCAGATCAGACAAATGAGGAAGATATGGTAAGGTGGCATGGCGGGTGCGAACGCTTAAGGCCTTAATCAGGCTAGATGCCCTTAATTGATATCACCCTGCAGGCGGCTTTGTCGCCCTTTTTTTGCATGTGAACTATTAGTTAGTTCAACTTACTTATGTGTAGAGAATTAAGTTGGTGAAACATGTAGACATTTGAATACGAATGATAATTTTATTATAATAAAGCATATCTCACTTGTTTGTCTGATTTGAAGTACCAACAAATATGAAACTGTCCTATATAGCACACAATTTACGCTAATATTATAAATGCGAAAGTATGTGAGCATGTGTAAGTGTGTGTGAATGTTTGGTCCCATCTCAACTCCGTCATAGCTGAACTGAATTGGCATAGAAGTAGCTTATACCCTGAATTAATACGCTACTTTACATCCCAATAGCGGGTGAAATCGCGAGGCGCTGCTAGAATAGTAGTGTTTATTTTAATCAAGTGATTATATCACGAAATACATACCCAAAAATACGCCGTTTATGGACAGTAGAATAGGTATGTTTGAAATGTTTATCGCGCCTTATCGCCTATTAATTTATTTGGGTAGAAATAGGTACCTTTCGCTCGTCGTTTTGACTATATTACAATGGCTGTGGTTACGAGCTGGAACATGGGCAAAACGTTGAGCGAAAGGTACCTTTTTTAACCTATTTTTAAATAATGCGCGATAACCCCCGATAAACATTTAAAACTTGTGTTCGAATTACGAAAGTTCAAAAGTTATTAGTATATAGGTATATAGTAGAATAGATAGTAATGGGTACTTGATGGAGTCTGGCTACCGACCAAGCAGTTCGACTGGCTAAGGCGGCACGGGGTGTAAACCCGATCGTTCGTTGCAGATCCGTATCCAGCCGACAATCATAGCATTTGTGAGTATCTATGTTTAAGAAAAAATAAAAAAGACTTACTATAATTTTATTCATAGCTGTAGGTGATGGTTTCTGCCTGATAAACTAAGAAGACTGAAAGTTAAAACGTTCTTATAGCTGTTGATTCACTAGAACTAAACGCATTTGTCGCGCCGTTCTTATCAATAGGAACTTCATTAGTGCGTTGTAAGAACTGATTAGTATTAAAAAAACATGTTTAACCATAATTAAACTTCTGGTTAACATCATTTTTAACTGCGCGAAAATTCACAGATTTTCTTCACTAACAGCGCCGGGCGGTTTCACTGGCGCCTACAGGAATCGCATTTTCGGAATAATAAAGGAGCCTATGTATTAACCCAAGATAAAGCTAGTTAGTGAATTGAGTGGAATTAAAAATACTTACGCACACTCACAAACTTTCGCATTTAAAATATAATACAGAGTTACGCGGAAAGGATAAACTAAGCCGAAAGGGGTCCGTTACACTCATCATTATTAACTACTTTTACTACGGGACCAACACTAAAATCGCAAAAAAATATCAGCTGTTCCATACATTTTATCGAATGCCAACTGAGTGCCAATGACCGTTTTTTATGGACTCCTTTCGGCTTAGTACACCACTTCCGCGTAACCCAGTATACAGTGATGATTCACTGGGTCGAGGTTGGCTGAATCTAATATCAATAAGTTTGAAAGAGATTAGTGCAACACTCGTTTCGTGTTAACACGTGTACACGTGTTACTTTATTTTGTTACACACACACATTTAACATAACATTTAATATTGCTTGTCCAATTTTATATTAGAAAAAAAAACAGGAAACCAATAGCATGGTGATAAGGAAATTTCTAGTACTAAAGGCTAGCCAGCCTCGAGCAGAAAATATGTGGCCATCACCAAGACATCACCATCACCATCTTCTACTGCACCGTCACTTCTTTCTGCCCAAATGCCTGCCAATATACCATATGTTTTTTTTAACATTCCTTGTAGTTATATTGGACATACTTTTTTTAACTGGCAAGTACGTTTTAAGCTTCATTAACATAACAAAATACTTGGACCAAACTAACGTTTAAATGTGGCATTGTTTTTACAGAACTCGGAAGAAAGTAATTTGAAAAACAACGGTTAATTATCAAAGTATGTTACCTAATCCGTGACTTTTCACTTAACTGTTCATATTATGTTAATTTGATACGAATAAACACGTTGTTTCGAATAACCACTTAGATATGAAATATCCCTGCGTAATATTAATATAGACAGATAGGTCATATTGATAGGCACCGTAACGACAGCACCACAACGTAGCACTACCAGTGCTACAGGTACCAGGCCATGGCCCCCTGGATCCGCCAATGAGTGCAAGTTAAGGAATGACATCTATCTTTGAACTTTTTAAAGGTTTTTGGACATACCGGTTTCCTCACGATGTTTTCCTTCAACGTATTTGAGCGATGGCATCGAAACTGCACATAATTTATTTAAGTACTAAATAAGTCATTGGTAAATAAGGCAGGGCCAAGGATCGAACCAGGTGCCGTTAGATTGTAAAACGCACATGCTACTTTTACTAAATTATATATAATACAATGCGTACTAATAATATAAATCTACCTACTATTGATAATAAAATTACCACTACGAAAGGTCAAGCATCCTCAAAGAGTCTCTTCAGTACTTCCATCCTCTATTTCTGTTGAATAACTCTCAGAGGAATAATTCGCAGGTATCTCAAGTTTCTAATTAGAAATCAGTCAATGAAAAGTGCTATTTTGACTGAAACGGTATTTCCTTTAATTTCGATATGTTTTGTTTATAACGTCATGTCTCGAGAGAGAGAGAGAGAGAGAGAGAGAGAGAGAGAGAGAAGTATCTCGTTAACTTTTATTGTGAGCTTCTCAATAGTTTAGATATATTGAGCACGTCATAGATATTGCTTGCAAAATTAAGCAAGTACGTGCTTTTTTAGTTTGATTATCAAGGCTCTTGTCTTGTCATATGAAGTGAAATCATTTTAAATAATGTAAATATACCTATATCTATTTATCCATTTTTTTATAAGCGATCTCGATCGGTCAAACTTCACCCTTCGCATCACATCTGCGGAAGTTCTTGCATTGCTACAAGAGGATGAATAGAGTCCTCAAAGGTAGGCAACGCTCCGCCAATGCCCCGGGTATTGTAGGTGTCTATAGAACCATCAGGTGGCCTGTCGCTTGTTTGTCTACAATTACATTTAAAAATTCTGTATAATGAGCTATGGAGATGGCTATGCTCGGGGTTTCTCTACGAGATCGAATCAGAAATGAGGAGATCTGTAGATGAACGACAGTTACCGACAGCCCACCGGATTAGCAAGTTGAAGTGGCAGTGGGCAGGGCACATATCACGCAAAACAGACGGCCGATGAAGCCGAAAGGTTCTCCAATGGAGACCACGGACCGGTAAGCGCAGCGCAGGACGTCCACCCACAGGTTGGACGGACGACCTAAAAGAGACCGCAAGGAAACGCTGGATGCAGGCCACTTCCAACCGGCCCTTTTGGAGATCGATGGGGAGGCCTATGTCCAGCAGTAGACGTCCTATGGCTGAAATGATGATCATGACATTTCAACAAAAGGATGACGAGTAAGTGAAAATGTAGGCATAGCAGGAGGGCAATTGATTACAAAACAATATTGATAATGAGTGAACTCTGTGTGAAGGCCAGGTGCTTGAATGAAACGTAAAACTACGTACCGTGATTGTCATGAGGTAAACTAATCGTAATTCAAAGAACGTTATGGCATCTGATTAACCTGGCGTTGCGACCATTTGTCCTTCGTCTTTTACTATAAAGTATCTTGTTGTCTGTGCACTGATATCATTCTGCATTGAGTAGAATAGACACCACTCCCTCACAAACCATGTTCAAATTAGTGAGTTGTTATTTTATGCTAATTATGTCCTAAACGGTTTAACTTTTATAACGGCCATGAAGTTCCAAATTCACTGTGTTACAATAACAAGACAATACAACAAATATCTAACTGAGGTTTTCTTTTTGCTATGGTGCTTCTTCTAAATTAAAAGCAATAACAACTTACGTACCTTACGTACGTTGCGCACTTTGCCAATAATTTAATTCAATATGCAGCTTACGTTTAGTTGAAATCAATATGGTATTCATTGGTATCATTATACAAAATACCTATTACAGATTTGAAAGATTGTGTGAAAATTTAAATTTTTATTATTTTTGCTGTTTGTATAACGAATATGGTTAAAATCATACTAATATTATAAATGCGAAAGTGTTTTTGTTTGTTGTTCTTTCACGAAGCAACAGAGCAACGGATCAACCAGATTTTTTGATAGTTCAGGGAGCAGAGAGTGACATAGACATACTTTTCATTATAGTCATTATCATCACCACTTTTCATCATTACGCGGGTGTAACCGCGGGGCGCTGCTAGTTCACTATAAATATACAAAGTGTATTTTTTACTTTTGCATGATGTCCATGGAATTTATGCCATTGTGTTTTTTTTATATGTACCTATTATTTTCAGTTCGTGTTCGCTTGCTTCCTGGCCGTGGCTGCCGCCAAGCCCGGCATCCTGGCCGCCGCTCCTCTGGCATACACTGCACCTGCGTACACGGCTGCGTACACGGCACCTGCGTACACGGCTGCGTACACAGCACCAGTGGCAGCAGCGTACACCTCACCTCTTGCGTACTCTGCATACACCTCGCCTCTCGCTGCATATTCCACCTACCCTTACGCTTCACCTTACTCCGCGTACTACCTACGTCGCTAAATCAATACCTACCTGCCACCCAAAGGTGTAGGTACTTGTGCAAGTATCTCGAATAATGAACTTTTCCAAAGCGATAATATACAGTTTTATTAATCAACGTCACGCATTTTCTTTCTCACGTTCGTCCGTAGTTATCATTCTCTGAAACACTCTGAAATATGCACAGCTGCCTTCATATTTCAGATTCATTTCAGATTATGAATATTTCAATAAGATTTTTAGAATAAGAAGAAAAATATTTTTTTATACCCATACACTATTTTAACAGTGTAAATTAACCCCACAAGCTTTTATTTAAGTTCATAATTATGTTTGTATGTATTAAGTATATTTGTTTGTATGTTATGTACTCGTCTTGCAAACATAATTTGAGCCACTTCCCGGAGTTCAATTCAGATGAAATTTGGTACACTTATTTAACTTGGATGCATTAATATGGTACCATGGAGCTTTTCTGATGATGGAGTCAGAAGGTGGTCATAATAACTAATGAACGCACAAGAAGATAACCCCAACGTGTTTGCGCTCTTTGGAATAGTCTTTGGAGTACTATACCCCTAGGTGATATTCAAGGTCTAATAATGATGACAGAAGGTGGTCTTAGAAACTACTGAACGCAACCTTCGACAAAAATAAAATGAATGGACGGGCCCAGTAGAAGCGCATTTTTGAAGATTACAAAAAGAGCGCCGACGCTCACTTCGTTTCAGTCAGTCTTTAGCCGTAGGAAGTGCAACACGAGTCTATTGTTACGTGAACGAAACATCTGACAAAATTATGCATTAATTATGCATAAAACCGGTATCAATTTTTTGTAACAAATGTACTGTACATTTTTATAATTAGGTGTTGGAATATATGTCCGACGGTTTTGACTCGTTTTTACTGAGCAAGTTCAATGGTTAAGGTGGTACGATTCACCTATGGCGGGAAATTCAAATTTTAAACAGTTTTTTGGTCCTAGTAGCCAGTCCAGGTAATTATTTTTAAATAACACAGTGTTTACGCAAATTGTTGGCTGTTCTTTACATTCTAATGTACAACTATTTAACAGTAACGCACCATATTACTTACAATTGTCAATAAACCATTTGAAATAGCAAACATTAGTTTATTCACATATGTAAGTAATAATGTGCATTAGAGATAAATAGCTTTACATGATTTTGTAAATAATAATAATCAATTTGCGGTAACATCATGATCGTTTACAATAATTACCCGGCCTAGCTACAAGGACAAGAAAACTGTTTGAAATTTGATTTTCCCGCCATACGTGAAACGAACCACCTTAAGGCCCATCCATTCATTTTATTTTGGTCGAAGAACGCAACAAGTTAACCCTATTTAAAATATGTTAAATGGATATTGTATAAATTAAATATGCTAAGTGCTTGTTTAAAAATATATATTTATACTATTAACTTATTTTATTTTAAAACGGCTTACACTCATGTTATGTTTATCGGTCGAGACGATTGACCGGTTTCGGAACCATTAGAGCTCAGAGATCCTCACACGAATTTTGATGAAGTGGTGTTAACAGTGTATTTGAGTGATGCGTTATTTTAATTATTTTAAATTTCAATTGGTAATAATTATTATTAGTGTAATGTGACTAGCTACTATTATTAATTTTTTCTATTTTTTCTATTGATATTATTTTTGTGATGTGTATGAGTCTATGTTACTTGGAAATAAATAAATTATTATTATTTATTATAATATGCATATCACCTAAAGATTTTTAAAACAGTACAAAGTTTCTGGTTGGTTTATGTTACCTTCTGGGCTTTCTTTATACGACACCTCTCAGCGTCTAGACAGTGGCGTCTCAGCGACAGTGCAAGAGAGTTAAGAACAATGTCCAACTCAACAACAAATGGCATGCAAAATGCGTCAAGTATAAAGTCAAACAGCAGATAAACAAACGAATTGCACACAACAACAGATGATAGGCACGCGATCCATAACACAAAAATCTACTTTCCGTAATACTTTCTGTTATTGTAACTTTCTGTAACATGAATGTAACCGTTCAACAATATTTATTACCAGATATATTATGTACTAGCTGTTGCCCACGACTTTGTACGCGTAACTTTTCATATAAACTTTCAACCCCCGATTTGCCCCCCATAATTAAGTCTTTTCTCAAAACCCTTTCTTAGCGGACCTCTACATCCCATAAGGAATCTACCTGCCAAATTTCAGCTTCGTAGGTCAATTGAATGAATTTCGCTTTTATATATATATAGAAGACTAGCTGCGCCCCGCGGTTTGACCCGATTAGGGATGACAAATTGTGATTATGATGATGATGAAAACCTATGTAGCCTATGTCACTCTCCAGCCCTTGAACTATACCCATCCAAAAATCAGGTCGATCCGTTGCTCTGTTGCTGCGTGAAAGAGGAACAAACAAACCAAAAAAATTTTCATATTTATAATATTATGCAATGTTTAAAGTATGATAACTCATTCCTACTTATCAGTGCAGTAACTTGACGGGCTTGACAGTCGTTTGTCGTCGTTTTATTCCATTCATTCATGAATAGGGATAATAGTGATGTAAATATGCAATTTCCTTTACTTGGACGACAATAATAATATAATTTTACATAATAAGAACTAAAACTATCACTACCTAATTATTATATACAAATTAAAATGAACAATAAATTATCAAAATCATTAAAAATACTAATCTAAAAGCCCTTCGGTGGAGGGAAAAGTGGCCAGAATGCTGGCAGCATTGCCACGTTGGATGGCAATGCTAATTTTTTGACCAAAGTAGGCGCCAGCATTCCGGTCACATGTCGCCTCCATCAAGCGTTTGGCCAAGTCCCTATATAAATCATGGGCGGCCGGCCCCCACGGTCCTAAGGTCTCGACCCCAAACGGCACAAACATATACACCCTGTCTAAAAATCGATATTTGTGCCGTTTGAGGTTTTCAGCCTTAGTCGCGGCAGCTCCAGCCTGTAAAGATGTCCCAGGAAGATGAGACGGCGCCAATGTATCGACGCATGTAGCGTCCCATATTACAGGCCGCCCCATCTTCCATGGGATGAGGGTCATCCCGTCGGGTCTCTTACCGTCGTCCCGCATCAGTCCATTAGGTTCTAGAACTGACGGGACGCCGGCGCTGACGAAAGCCCGACGGATGATGTCATTCAGGCTGGCATGCCGCGGTATGCGCCCTGCGCTCTTAGCGCAAGACAGCGCGTGGTGGCCGTGCCTGTCCACCATTTCACTACAAGAGCAGCGGTGAGGGACTTGGCAAGGGGCACCTATACGGAGGGATACGGCTACTCGGAAAGTATTATTATCTAAAAGATTGCCAACGTTTTTGGAAGGAAGGGCATGTAGCCAAAGCCCCGATTCCCACCGCGTAACAGCAAGTAGACGAGCGCGCTCTGTGGAAGAACTTGCAGAATCAAACAAGTTCTGACGTTCTATCTCACAGAGCGGCCCGTCCCACTGTCTCTGCGAAGCCGGAGCTTTGGGCAACGGTTGGTTCGGACAAGCTATTTTCCAGCTTTCCAATGCGTCAGTAAGGTAACTGATTTCTGAATTTTGTAGTGTAGGCGATAAAATAGTGTTTACCAGTTTTTGAGTGCTGAAAACTGACGACAGGAAAGCTGGCAAAGATACACTAGAAATTTTGCGAATACCGAGTCCTCCAAACCTTACAGGTAATGAGGCTTGCCTCCAAGTACGATCGTCGAAAGGTGTGTTAAGTATGGTGGTGAGTGTATCCCTTTGAATGTTGTCAAGCTGTTGTAAAGGTAAAGGATGATTCCAAAGCTGACAACATCTAAGAGAATACATAAATTTTGGAACAAAAAGGCAATATCGAATAATAAAATAAGCCATGTGAGTGTTTATTTTTTGGAGGCGGTCCGAAACTGACTGAAAATTTTGAATTTTTTCGTCAATAAAATCTTGTATTGACTCATCTAGGATCGGTGACCCTAGAAGGCGGAGTGAGCGATTATCTAGCACTTTGATATTAGGCGCGACTTGTTCAAAAAGATTTATTGTCTCATTTTTTTGACTTGAAAAAGAATTTGGAATAAAGAGTTCGCATTTGGAAAAATTTAGTACGAGACCTATTGCATTAAATTCCGTGATTAAATTTTGCAGGTCTTTATATACTGTGTTTAAGTCGCCTCCTAGAGTACCATCATCTAGGTACCATACGTTAAATTTGGATTCTAATTTTTGAATGATAGGGTGGATAGCTAAGCCAAAAATAGCTGGTCCGAGGGGGTCACCTTGCTGGCAGCCAGATTCTGAAGACAGCAAATTGTTTTTGTACATTAATTTGGAGGGTTTACTATAACATTGCCAAATAAAATTGTAAATAAATGGAATTTTGTCTTTAACTTGGGCCAAAAGGGTGTTTCGATCAACAGAATTGAAGGCATTCTTAACATCCACTTTCAGCAGAACTTCACATTTCTGATGGTATAAATAAGTTCTTAGGGCGTGTACCGCCGCCTCACAGCCGCCGCGCGATCCAAAGCCGAGCTGTAATGGTTGGAACTCCTTACAGAGGCACTCTTTGATATGCTTTACACAAACTTTTGCTGTGAGGCGACGGTACACTGTACCGACAGCTATCGGCCTTATGCCACCATCCTTTTTAAGAAGGGCGCATAAATTAGCCCCGTATAATATTTCAATTATTCCGTCATTTACTTTACCGGCTAGCATTAAATTTACAAGCGAAGTGAGCTCTTTAAGCAAGGAATCCCCGATCTCACCACAACTTGCGCTTGTCAAGTCTTTCAAATGTTGCGGCGTAAGAGAGTCGAGGCCACCTGCTGAGCCACTGGGGAAGGATGCTAACGCAGACGAAAGGTCTTCTACAGTCGCGGTAACAGCATCTTCCTCAGTAATGCCATCAGGTAAAGGAAGATCTGGATTAAAAGCTGAGGCTGGATGCTTTTCCCTCAGTGCCAACAAGGTTTCCAGATTATTTGGTGCCAGTGTATCGCTAGAAAATAATAGTCTAGCTGAACCTCTGATATCTCCTTCACTAAGTTTGTCTTCTACTAGACGGTAAGACATGGAGGAAGGCACGGACCGATCTTGATTAGTTGAAGCAAAAGAGATATCAGGGCAGCTTGAATTTTGTTTACAGTTTTGTTTTATTTTACTCGTGAGGGAATTTTGATCAGATTGGTTTTTCGAAACATGAAGAATTCTGAACGGAAAAGACAATAAATGCTCCCAGGCCTGAGTAGAGTTGTGTAAAATTACATTCCTAATGTCGTCGACAAGACATTTGGCTACACTAATACGTGCACCACGCGGAATTCTTTTTATTACCGGCAGATTTGTTTTGCAGTTACTTAAAAGTTTTCCAAAGTCTTGTATGTTCTCATTAGGAACATTAAACTCATTTGTGAAATTTTGGGTCGAACGGTGAGATTTACTAATATGAATTTTGAGGCCGCGGTTGCCTTTAAAGAAACGTGGCTGGGAGCACTGGTTGCATTTTACTAAATTTTCTGACGATACACTGACACCAGTTTTTGAAATTTGACTATCTGCACAAGTTGCCGTATCCCGTCGTGAAGTCACACTCAAGTTAGGCACTACTGGAGATGGTCTAAGCAGGTCTTCGTCATCCTCATGTAGGGGCAGTTGTCGCCTGCAACGCCGATCTTGTTGGTGCGGCGGAGGCGACAAAAGCCTGGAATCTTCTACGGGCGTATGGAAAATTTCATCATCGCGCCGAGGCGATGGTGGTGATGAAATCATATACCTAATATATATCTACAAAAAAATTACTCAAAAAAACATCAATATTATGTACAGCACGCGTCAAGGATGACAGTTGTCCATCAAAAATAATTTTGCTTGTACATGCGCCGAAGACGACCACGACTCGGAGCCATTGTAGGCAAAGGTTTATTCATGCAGTTTTCTGTCTTGGTCCGAGCAATCACCGATTAAAAATCTCTAGGAATCTATGGGAAGTCTTCAAAGTAATTATAATAATTTATAAGGAATTAAATAAAAATTTGACTTCTGTCGGCGCCATGACATTCCATGACATTTTTGGACGACGTGTTAGTGATAGTATGCAAAGACTACTATATAACTATATATATACGGAGATAGACTGGCAACTCAGCCATATTTGAAATCAATTATATGTGCCTCCATCTATCCGCCACTAACGGTACTACATTTAACCTACAGATGAATAGCAGGTTGTATTAATTCTATTCTACTACAGAAAACGCTTGTAGTTTTATACAAAATGTATGAGATTTACACAACTGGTGAAAAATTCACGTGACCAATCCCATACATTCCGTAAAAAACTACAATCATTTTCCATAGTAGAAAAAACGTCTTGCCTACTGTAAAAATTAAGTCCGCTAAGCATAAGTTTGGCTGCAGCGCTCCGTCTACTTCAGAAATAATAAGCTTTTTTGCGAGCTTTAATAAAATATTTTATTAAACGGCTGTACAGTTTTATACAACTCATAAATACAATTATCAAATGAATACGCTATAATGTAACACAATTATATCTTGAAGAAATAAACAGAAATTTGTCACTGACTCGCACTTGGTCATTTATTATTGTTTGTTTATATACTTTGGAGTGTGTACTATAATCATGCCAAGTTAGACGCTTGTACGTATTACCGTTTTTACATTAGAGCTTATACAAAAATACGTTAAAAATGCATTGGTTTTAATTAAACATTATACTATGCTAAATCTTATTTTAAAAAAAACACCTGATTACGTTAAATTTTTTGTTTTATGTTTTGTATAATAATCAAAAGCAGCTTTAACAATCTCCGTCTCTGTGATTTTCCTGACAATATGTTTAAGATTAGTTTGCACCAATCGATATTAAAAAACTCTGCAGGCGTTGTTTGTGCAATTTAGACTTTAAAAAGTTTAAATCTACATTTATAGATATTATCAATTGTATGTATTCTGCGATTTAAAAAAAATTACTGTGTTTGTCTAAAATCATAGGTAATATTATGTATTATAATTATGTTCCATTTCGCTCGAAGAACCGATAAACTGGAAGAAAGGTTCTTGAGTGGAGACCACGAATGGTAGTTCCTCATGGTTTTCGAGGTCTTTATTGCAGGTTTTACAGTGGTTAACTAAATATTATTTTTTTCCTTTCTGACTATCCATCCACTGCAATAACCAACAGCTGCACAATTTTCTACATCACTAGTGGATGCGTTCATCATCATTGATTGAGTGTTGATGGGATCAATGAGGATCAGTAACGTTTTTAGTTGAGAATGCAGATTTATAGAGCTAAGAAATCCTTAACATACAGTGCAAAAATATTGTTTTACGACAAAAAATAACGAAGTTATGACCTAATTACTAGCGAAATTCACTGGTCGGCCGGCGTGATAGCTTGTGACGTCACTGGGACGTTCGTCGCCAGTTACCCGTTGGCAGCTATAAGGCGCGCAGTGTTTTGGGTGGATAATTGTGATTTTCGATACAAATTAAGTGCCCGATTTGTGTCTAATTGATCTTTTAACTATTTACAAATATTGAATAGTGCCGAAATGTACAAACAAATAAAAACGCTCTATTAAAACGCCAGAAAAACTATTTTTTTTACTACTTCGTAAAATATGGTACTCCGTTGTAAAAAGAGATGATAAAACTCCACCGTAGTAAAAATATAATAGTAAGTTATCTTCGAAGAAAGATACATCGTGCGGCTTGTATGTGCGCATGCCTGTACGCACGCACCGCAGCACGCACACAAATACAAATGTCTGGGGTACAATGGTATTTTCAGTCAGGGATCAAAGTGGAATAGACCGACTGTACTACGCCGAAAGGAGGTCTTATACAGGGTTACGCATATAGACTAATAAGCTGAAAGGAAGTCATTATACAGGGTTACTCATATAGATTGAACTAAGCAAAAAAAATATGTCATTACACAAGGTTACGCATATAGACTGTCCTATACTGAAAGGAGGTCATTAAACACGGTTAGGCATATAGATTGTTCTAAGCCGATAGGAGATCATTATTATATACAGGGTTACGCATTTAGTATAGACTGTACTAAGCTAATATTAGACACAAATCGGGCACTTAATTTGCATCAAAGTCACAATTAACCACCCAAAACACTGCGCGCCTTTTAGCGGCCAACGGGTAGCTGGCGGCGACCGTCCCAGTGACGTCATACGCACCCACGTACATTTCTTTTAGCGGCAGCAACGGCATAATGTTTATTACTTAATATCTTCGTAAGTAATGGTCCGATTTGGATAATTCAAAAAGATATGTCATGAAGAATAAAGTGAGTACTAGTTCTATTGAATTTGCTACTACTTTACTAATATGGTACTGAGACGTGGTCTTTAACTGTTGGCCTTTTGGAAAAGCTCAGAGTCACACAGCGGGCAATGGAGAGAGCTATGCTCGGAGTTTCTTTGCGCGATAAGATCCGAAACGTGGTGGATATTCGCCAAAGAACCAGAGTCACCGACAGCTGCTAAAATTTGCAAGTTGAAGTTGCAATGGGCGGGCCACATCGCCCATTGCCATCGCATTGCCATTGCCATCGCCCATCGCAGAACCGATAACCGATGGGAAAGAAAGGTTCTGGAGTGGAGACCACGAACCGGAAGACGCAGCGTAGGGAGGCCTCTCACTAGATGGACCGACGATATTGTGAGAGTCACGGGTATCCAGTGGATGCAAAAGGCGGGCTGTCGTTCAATGTGGAGGTTAAAGGGGGAGGCCTATGTTCAGCAGTGGACGTCTTCCGGCTGATGATGATTACTGATCCTCATTATAAACTCTTCCTCATCAATTTCGATATTTTCTTTTTCATTTGATTTTGAGCTCAAATATCAAAATAATCGCGTATTGTTTGTAAGCCGGCTGAAGTATCTTTTTCACAATTCGCTCCTTGCGAATCACCCATTGATAAATTATTTATTAAAAGTGATTTATATTTGCTTTCAAAAACAAATGCACCAGGCATTCTATTGCATATGCTCAGTGACCATATGGAGCCAAACATATTTTCTAATGGGTCCTGTCATCCTGTGGTTGAAATTTATTAACTATATAGTTAAGTTGATTTTTGTGTAAAGAATTTACAAGCATTTGGAATCCTTCTTTAGTCTTAATCCAGCTTGTTATGGACCGAACAACCTTTTCCCTCCCGTCATTTAAATATCGTAACGATCTTAAAACTGGAAGAGCTTCACTCCAAAATTTCTGATGTGGTGATTTCGGCGTTACAGCAGCAAAGTAAAAATGTCTTCCCAGAATTTCACTGTAAGATCCATTCACCGAATCAAATAATTTATCGAAGAACATCAAAAGATGTGCAGTTTCTTCACATTCTTTTGGTAACTTCAAAAATCAAGCAACATTGTTTTCTATAAATCTCATAATTTTGAGATTGCAAACACAAACCAATCTCGAAAATCTTCTTAAAAATCTTTTTCTTCTTGTGTATCCGATGTTACACCACCTTCATTAGGAACCATTGCAGCACTTGTATCATTTACATTTGTAAGTCCTGCGTTTGGTTGAGATTGCATGCCTGAAACACAAAAATATTACTATAGCTTTGCCAGAGTCTCTACCTATTATAGACAGCTGTCATCCGAAATGAAGATCTCGACGAGATCTATCACTTTTGCTAAGGAACTGCTAGTCCAGGATCGACGGTTTCTGAGATATCGCCCAAGCAAGTTTGACAGCTGTCATCCGAAATGAAGATCTCGACGAGATCTATCACTTTTGCGAAGAAACTGCTAGTCCATGATCGACGGTTTCCGAGATATCGCCCAAGCAAGTTTGACAGCTGTCATCCGAAATGAAGATCTCGACGAGATCTATCACTTTTGCGAAGGAACTGCTAGACCAGGATCGACGGTTTCCAAGATATCGCCCAAGCAAGTTTGACAGCTGTCATCCGAAATGAAGATCTCGACGAGATCTATCACTTTTGCAAAGAAACTGCTAGTCCATGATCGACGGTTTCCGAGATATCACCTAAGCAAGTTTGACAGCTGTCATCCAAAATTGAGATCTCGACGAGATCTATCACTTTTGCAAAGAAACTGCTAGTCCAGGATCGACGGTTTCCGAGATATCACCTAAGCAAGTTTGACAGCTGTCATCCGAAATGAAGATCTCGACGAGATCTATCACTTTTGCGAAGGAACTGCTAGTCCAGGATCGACGGTTTCCGAGATATCGCCCAAGCAAGTTTGACAGCTGTCATCCGAAATGAAGATCTCGACGAGATCTATCACTTTTGCAAAGAAACTGCTAGTCCATGATCGACGGTTTCCGAGATATCACCTAAGCAAGTTTGACAGCTGTCATCCAAAATTGAGATCTCGACGAGATCTATCACTTTTGCAAAGAAACTGCTAGTCCAGGATCGACGGTTTCTGAGATATCGCCCAAGCAAGTTTGACAGCTGTCATCCGAAATGAAGATCTCGACGAGATCTATCACTTTTGCGAAGAAACTGCTAGTCCAGGATCGACGGTTTCCGAGATATCGCCCAAGCAAGTTTGACAGCTGTCATCCGAAATGAAGATCTCGACGAGATCTATCACTTTTGCGAAGGAACTGCTAGACCAGGATCGACGGTTTCCAAGATATCGCCCAAGCAAGTTTGACAGCTGTCATCCGAAATGAAGATCTCGACGAGATCTATCACTTTTGCGAAGGAACTGCTAGTCCAGGATCGACGGTTTCCGAGATATCGCCCAAGCAAGTTTGACAGCTGTCATCCGAAATGAAGATCTCGACGAGATCTATCACTTTTGCGAAGGAACTGCTAGTCCAGGATCGACGGTTTCCGAGATATCACCTAAGCAAGTTTGACAGCTGTCATCCGAAATGAAGATCTCGACGAGATCTATCACTTTTGCGAAGGAACTGCTAGTCCAGGATCGACAGTTTCCGAGATATCGCCCAAGCAAGTTTGATGATGATGATGAATTAGGGCCCATCCTTTCTCTGAGAGAAGGCCTGTGTTCCAGCAGTGGTTTAAACTTCTTTGCTTTTGGGAAATAACATAAAAAACCGACCAGCGTTAAGAGGTAGGACGGACTGACAGACATAGCGTAAGCTTAGTAATAGAGTTCCGTTTTCACCCTTTGGGTACGGTACGCCGTACGAAACCTTTAAAAGTATCTACTCTGTTCTACCCATAGTACAAGTTTTGATAGTATTCGAAAACTTTTTTCGTTTTCGTATTGTTCCATACATTGCTGGGCTGAAAGGTATTCGATATTTTTTTCGTACTATAGTGAAGCAATCTATACCGCCGTTTACTACCGATTTTAGTTCTTTCGCGTTTCCGCTGGAGGCGCTTTACTAAAATGTATGGAACAATACGTAAACGAAAAAAGTGTTCGAAAACTATCATATCTGAGACTAAGGGTAAATCGTAATTATATTATAGTAATAAATACCTTGGATTGCTAATTCGAAAAGTCTATTCATTGGGTAATGGTCATTAGTAATACGGTACCATTGTGTTTACATTCTCTTTCGTTGTAGGACACGAATATGTTAACAGTTTTAATATGAAATTACCTTTTCCATCGCTCACGTTGCAACCAGCAACTTGAATGACATCTTGCAATACAGTGATAATAATATAGGTAGTGAGTCCTGTATCAGTTCAAAGTGTTCAAACAACTGCAAAACAAGTAATCATCACAGTTATTACCAGAAATTACCACGATTCCTAAACTAAATTCAAATTATCACCTAAGTATTATGCCATTGCAGACCATGAGAAGTACAAGTAGCAAGTATCTACTAACTACTAGTATCTAGTAGGTACTTGCTACTTGTACTTGCCACCTGTACTTCGCAAGGTCTGCATCGGGCTTTACTCAAGCTGTACTACGTGGCCTAGATAACTGCACGAGTTTTTTCTCCGAAATTTGAACAAAGCTTAGCATAAATATATTATGGGTTCACAGTTCGGGGGCACGTAGTATAGTATGAAATCTTTGTGGGGGGCAACGATACGTAGTAAAATATGAAATCTCAGTTCGAAGGTAGCTAAATTGAAACGGTGGCACATGCGTTCAAATTAACACTAAAATAGGTACACAGAAACTTTGAATCACTCTACTGATAAAATTAGAGATATTACCGTGAAATTTATCGAAGAAATGATAAATTAATTATTAATAATGTTCAAAGAATAATTATTGTTGACGTTATGTTTTTTATTTTGAAACATTTTTGATGGATGATATTGACCACAGAACACTTATACCAGAGGATATTGACACAGTACGTTATGTTGTTTTAATTAGTTTAGTTAGGCGTAGCGTCGAGTTACATTCTCTTTCATCTCTTTGGTTAGGCGCGGATGGATGTCAGCAGCCTTAGAGCGTTCCGCCACTAATGTTCTAAATTACCACAGCATGATAGTATGTGATGTTGTTTTCCGCAGATAAGAATTGGTAGCCATATTCGTACTGGGAGCAGTATTCATGTCCGAAACATGAGCCTTTTCAGAGCTTTCTTTGTCTGCCCCAGTACCAATGTCGCTGCTGCTCGACATCGGGTAAACGTTTGAATATTTTTTTAAATTTATTTCAGATTTAAATTGGATATCAATTTATTTTTTAAGTAGAGAGTGAGAGATAGTATAATATAGAAAGAAAATTTTCCCTAAAATACATAGTAATATTATATATGGAAAGTTTTTAAGTAAGAGGCAGTCAACTCCGTAACGTTAAATAACGGATTAGGCATGGAGCACTTTTACTCTGGATTAACACTTTGTATCCCAAAAAAATAAACAGATCCTATAGGATAGCTGGTGAAACTGCGGGGTGCTACCTTATATATAATAATCGTGTCCCAAGTAGGTACGCCCTCTTGAGAGCCCGAACCTCCTCTGTCCGCTGAACATGACCGAACTATCACAGCCTATGTGCATTGACTTCCTAGATGATGTAAATTTTATCGAACATCTGAATCACTTCCACCCTCTTATTCTTTCAGACTTGCTAGCTCTCGCCGTGTGACTTACTGGTCCCAGTATTTTTCCCTGCATTTTTCTATCCGTTACGAAGATTTTATTCTCTTCATTTTGAATCAGTGTCCACGCTTCGCATCTTTACACTAAGATCAGCCTGATCATGACAGGGTGCGTTCCGCGTAGAGCATTCCAAATACCACTGGTATGATGCCGTGAAAAGGGAACTGCTTGAACTTTAGCGGCCTGAGTACGGCGAAGTCGCACAGCGCTGCGATGGCTGGTGCCTTCTATCACTAGAGGCTAGGACCCACTTTAGGGTCACACCGCTCCAGCTTAAAGTAAGTGAGATAACATATCGCACTGTGATTATTTTACTAAGAAACTACAAAAAGTCACAAAAAATCATACACGATTTAAAACTCAAGTTCTTTTTACAAGCTTTTATTAAACTTTCCATGTGATGGATCAAATCTTGCAACTGAATTTTAAAACAGTTATCTCCGAACAATTTAGCTGAAATTTTTAATAAACGATTAATTTTGATGACAATGCATGGTACAGTACAGTCATTCTAAATCTAATATGGCGGACTCTTAAAGATAGCGGACCAGTTATTTTTATGCACCCCATGATATGGGTATCAATACAGAAAAAGAGTAAGAGTGGCAGAGAGAGTTTGCTGAGAATAAAAAATCTAATAAAATTGACTACCACTAAATTCAATATAGCAGACGCCTAAAAGCTTGCTTTTAAATATATTCTTATTATTAATTTTATTTCATACAATGGTTCACAAGGCGAACTATATACTAGTCATAAATGATTACATTTATTATTATTTATTTTACCTGTGCAGTTTTAAGACAACAGCTGTTGAATGGTTTGCTAACTTTGTAGTCAATTCAAGGCAATATAGAATAGGTACCTGACTCTCTTGCTATTTCAAACGTTTTGTGGCGAATTCGTTGCGCGACCTGGCATACTACAGGGAAGTTTGAAATGATCCCATCATTATTATTCTAGCCTAATTTATGAGTTTTTTATGTTCTGGTTTTATTTATATCCAATTTTATTAGATGGTATAATTTCGTAAAAAAGTTTTTGTTGAAATATATTTTTATTCCTTTATCACATTTATTATATCAACGACGTAGGTAGTAGGCAGAGTAGGGTGAAGCATATGTATAGGCAGAATAAGCAGCCACTGGAGCGGTGTATGCGGAGTACGCAAGAGGTGCAGTGTACGCTGCAGCCACCGGCGCCGTGTACGCAGCCGTGTACGCAGGTGCCGTGTACGCAGCCGTATATGCAGGTGCGGTGTATGCCAATGGAGCGGCAGCCAGGATGCCGGGCTTGGCGGCGGCCACTGCCAGGAAGCAAGCGAAGACAAACTGAAAACAGATTTTATTGTTTTTAAACATTTCTTAATATAGCGTTAATCATCATCATCATCAGCCGTCTTCTCGCTGATGATGATGATGTTTTAATTGTTAAAAAGATTTAATTGGTTTTTAAACTTTTTCTTAATTTAGCGTTAATCATCATCATCATCAGCCAGAAGACGTCCACTGCTGAACTTAGGCCTCCCCCTTAAGCCGCCACACTGAACGACAGCCTGCCTGAATTTAGCGTTGCCCAGCGCAATAAATTGCCTTACTTTTACTAGAAAACTATTACTCATTTCAGGCTTGTTGAATTGCAATTGGCATTCACATTCTCTTTCTCTGTAGGGCAAACACTTACTTAAACCATTATTTTGACCAAATAAGCTTCATTACAAATATTCACAAGTAAGAGTGTTTTTTTAAACTCGGTACTCACTAATTTGAACATCCTGTTTGTTTGTTAACACTTAGCTACTGCTGAGCTGAATGATGTCTATCGATCCTCTTCGAGTAACTTTATAGTAAACAATGAAGGACAAAACTCCACGCAATATTAGCGGCGTCACGTACCTATCTCACACTCTCCGAATTTTGATTACTTAGCTTTATCTTCAATATTGGTTATTTAAAAAAACCGGACAAGTACGAGTAGAACTCATGCTCTGAGGGTTCCGTTGGACGGATCACGGAAACCTCAGAACGCGAGTCCAAAAAAAAACTAACTAACTGAAGTTGAAATATTGAAAAACAAACTTAGCTTTGTAGTTGACTATAAGGTTCTTCGATACATTCCAACTACAAAATTTAAGTTTGTAATAGCAAAATAATTATTTTTAAATGATATAACTTCAAATTTGTAACTTTCGGATTTATTCCTATATGTGTGTTATGAGACCTTGCCTTTTGCCAAATTTTATGATTCTAGGTCAACGGGAAGTACCGTATAGGTTTTGATTCCCCTGTGAAATTGCAAAATATGCGACATAAACGTTCATATCTTTTGATTGCGTTGACTTACAACTTTTATTTTTTTACAGCTGAAAGAAACCGTAGACCCAAGTATTTAGTATAAATTTCAACTTGATACCTTTATGCGTTCTTGAGAAAAAAGGTCTTGACAGACGGACAGACAGACGGACAGACAGACGGACAGACAGACGGACAACGAAGTGATCCTATAAGGGTTCCGTTTTTCCTTTTCAGGTACGGAACCCTAAAAAATTTATGGGGTATACTGTTATGTCATATTTACTATTCTATGGTTTATGTAGCATTCAATGCTCATCATTAACAGCAGCCGATTTGACATTCGTCCACTGCTGGACGTAGGCCTCTCCTAAAGAACATAATGAGGCACGATCTTCTACTTTACGCATCCACTTTCCACCACCTGCCTTTCATGACTCCATTTGGCCGCAGGGTGCCTTACTACGTTTGCCGATCTTCACCCTAGAACCCGCTGAACCAAACGGTTAAACTAAACATTACCGATTAAATGCTCAAAGGTAGTAAGTAAAATGTTACTAAACTATTACTAAAATGTTACAGTAGCAGAAAGGACCTACAGAAAAACCTGGTTTTTAATGCACCATTAAATCCAAGAGCAAAAGACAGAGCGTGTCAAAAGACGCATACCGGTATTCATGGTTCATAAATTAGTGGTTATAGATAAATTCGAAGAGTGAGTGTGTTCTCGTTTTTTTTTTAAATATTTTCTATTGAGCAAAGTTTCATGCACTTTAAAACTTTAGAAGTTAGAGAGTTCTAAAAAACTAGGATGGACAGACAGATAGACGGACCGATGGACGGACAGAACGAACTTAAGTGTTCCTTGTAGAAATAGCTCCTACGGAGCCCTAAAAATATTATATTGGCTCTCATTTTCATTTTATTCCATGTGGTAAATTTAATATTGCCTATATTTGGAGTGCAAAGTAGAGCAAAATGTATCAACAAAGGTTCTGTTGATGTGTAAGATTAAAAACGTGACAAAAATATAAAATAAGAGTATGTGTTATGAATTTAAATTTTTCGCGCAGTGCATATGTCAATAGTACCTATAGCACATGGTATACCTAGGGAAGTACGTGAACACTTAGGTACAATTTTGCACATTTTTTTTTTCTGGGCCATTGCCTTTATTAACTAAACAAAATACAAGCTAAAACTAACACTACAAAACATAGGTACATAAAAGGTTTGTAAATCATAATTTAAAAAAATTACGTAAATGAACATAATATGACTAGGTAGGGAAGTAGGGTAGGTAGATGTACATTAAATCCTTAAGAAAAAAGTCTGTATTGCGCCGATATTTTTCAAATTTCGGTTAGTATACTAAAATGTACATAGCTTTTCTCACACCAATAGAATGTAAATACGTGCTTTATAAATTAAGGAAAAGTGTTAGTTTATTTTCGATTCTTTCAATGCTCAATTGCAACGCGAACTAATCAATTATTCAGTAAGTGCGTGCACGAACCGAGGTCTACATTGCTTCCCAGTAGAACACGGACGAAGGCACTTGTCCTTCAAAGTTTCGTATAAAGAATGCTTCGCAGAGGGGTAAAATATCATTCAGCCCCTGCAGCTCGAAAACATACAATCAAAATGTTCAAATTGGTAAGAAAAAGTATTTTGTAGATCGCAACTAGTAGAAATTTCAAGAACCCTAATCTATTTACGTACCTAACCAGTGACGTACCTAACCAGTGACGTCAAAAGTATCTTGAGAAAGCGATCTTGTTTAAAAATATGATGACTTCATTTTCATGACAGAAGTTTGGTAGTAATACCTAGTGTTATTATTTGTATCAATTTGTTCAATATCGGTCCAAGTATTTATTTAACAGCTGCAATAACATTGTAAAAAAAAGCCGAATGAAAACCGCGAATTCTGATCACTTTCGCTATAGGTTTTTGAGCGTTAGACTAGTATGTACCTGATATACTTCAGAGAAATATTAAAATAATTTTGTTTTCTTTAGCTTTTCTCAATGTTATTTCAGCAGTCAGAGCAAATAAAAGAATGGAAATAGCACTAAGAAATTAGTACTGGGAAGGCAGGAATGCATTTGTATGGGCAATTTTTTACTTTTCTTTTCTTCCCCAGCTTATCTTCGCGTGCTTCCTGGCCGTTGCCGCCGCCAAGCCCGGCATCCTGGCTGCCGCTCCGCTAGCATACACTGCACCTGCATACACGGCCGCGTACACGGCGCCGGTGGCAGCTGCGTACACGGCGCCTCTTGCGTACTCCGCATACACTGCTCCAGTAGCTGCGTACTCCGCCTACAGTTATGCCTCACCATACTCTGCCTACTACTTACGTCGTTAAACAGAACAAGACCAAATATAACATGACCCAATAAAGAGTATTCGTATCAAGCTAAAGTGTGTTATATTTTACACAAATTCCTACTTTAAAAGTCCATTCCTCACCAAGACGTTAGCAGACTGCAAATGTAATGTTTTAAAATCTGATAATGGCACACAACGAACATTGTAAGCTGTCAAGCCCTTACCTAGACTTACCGTGATCCTTTTTATATTTAATTTACTTAACCCTCACAGTAGTAAAGCGTAGAGCAAATATGTATCTGAATACCAGGTGTTGAGTGCGATTTCGTAAGCGTAGACTTTTATATTGACTTTCAATGCTTTTTTTACCCTCTTAGTTCTTACCGGTCGTAAAATCCTTTCTCAGCGGATGTCTACATAGTGAATTTACCTACTAAAAATAATGTTCGGTTATGATTAGTAGGCAGTGAGTGGGTGTATTTCGCTTATATAATAGCGAAATCAAACAAAACAATGGATATTTTAACTAAAAAAAATAATAGAAATCTTAGAATAACTACACATAGAAACCAAGTACATTCGCAAAATTTAAGCCATTCAAATGGTGTCATATATGGCTCCAAAAAAAATATAAAAATATTACTATGACAATGTGCGCGATGAAATCGTACCACAACAAATCAGAAAAGCAGCATAAGAGTTATGGTGTGACATTCCACAGGTAATCCATTAATTTACTTGCTTGAATCGTTTAAAATACCAATCGAAACGTAAGCTACAAATTCGCTTTGAGGTGGCGTTGTTTGGAAATCTACCTTCTCTGAGCTAGAAATAATAAAATCATAAATAAATAATAAAAATACAGATTTTTTTTCTTCAGAAATAAATGAATCATTTCCATCAATTCATTTGGTTACCTATGAATTTTAATACCAATTTTTTCTTCTGTGGTTGAGTGAGTAAGAGGAAAAAGAACGAAAGAAAGATAACTTGATGTGCTTATTACAATTTTTTTTACCAAGTCAAGAATTTTTTTATTTATACATTTTTGTTTGATTTTGTCATCCTACTAATCAACCTACTGTCTAATAACCGCCGACCGCTGTTAAATGAAAAAAATAAGCAGTCATGGCGACTGCCAACAGAAGGGAAAACTAATACGTCAAATTAGCACGTCAGTGACGCGAACTCATAAGTTTTGCCCCTACCAAAAATCGCTCAATACGCCTAAAGAAGTTTACACTTCAAAAAAATATATGTAAATTTAAGTTCAAATTGGATAGAAAATTACGGCGTCAAATAAGTATTTCTAAAAATAACTACTTTAGAGCCATATATTATAGGCCGCTATTTAAGATTTACTTAGTTCAAATTTGATTGCCATTTACGGCGTTAAACTTTAATTATCAAGAAATAACGTCTTTTACGCTATTTCTTGATAATATATTTTAGCTGCACGCACCTTAAGCCAGATACTCCAACTATAGTTTTAGCTGCGTATAGTTGTAGCTCTTAAAAACATTGAAAACAGATGTCATGTATGGGCCATTCCAATTTTTTTTTTATTGTAATTTTTTGAGATAGGTATACGACGTAATATCACGTAGTCTGTGAAAACCGTCTAGCTATTACAATTCAAAAGATACAGCCCTGTGAAGGCAGGATGGACAGACAGACGGACACAAATCATGTCGTTGATACTCTTTGGGTACGGAATCCTCAAAAAGAACTCAATCTGTTCATGACTGAGAAACGCTCCCGTCCGCAATTCTCTCGCTCGTGCATTTTCACATTATTGTAGATATAAAATCACTAAGTGTGATATTGCAAAAAGTGACAAAATTAAGTTTTGCCGACAATCATAATATTACAAACAAAGAAATTCAAATGTCATTCAAATGTGTGTTTCAATATCTTGTAATTTGACGGAATAACATGGGACAAGAAAAAAAACACTTGTTACCCTCAGTTGTTACCATTTTACTCCGTCAAATTAAAATATATCAAATTAATAATTTCTTTGTTTGTAATGTTACGATAGACACCAAAACATGATTTTGTTATTTTTTGGAAATTCTCACTCATTGATTTTATATCTTCAATAATGTGAAAATGTGCGAGCGAGAGAGCTGCAAACGGGAGCAGTCTCCTGATGATACAACAAATACAACAGCGAAACGAACAAATAAAATTTGTTGTAACGATAGCCTGTTTATTCCATATTTGGTATAAATATGAGCTATTTAACCTGTTATTTCATAAAAGACGTCTGGCATGATCATAAAATTTACCAGACGTCGCGTCTTCGATTAGATTAGACTTTTGATTAGATTATAAATAAAACTAGGTTTTATCGGTAGGTTTTCATATTTGTTGTCTATGTGCAAGATATTTGTAGTAAGTTAGAATTCAATAAAAATCGAAACACATACACGTATCAAGCGTAGTTTTCAGAGCAAGCTGAAGTGCCAATAGGCCAGTCATGTCTGACGTAAAATCGGTAATTTCTAGAGTGATTACCACGAATTGTCAAACGTAGCGTACACCCTGAGGATCCTGACCCTCACCCTGAAATGACGATAAACGGTTGGTAGTTCTGAAAGCCCGATGCCGAAGATCGGATGAAGTGGCGTGCCTTGGGAGAGGCCTTTGCCCAGCAGTGGACTAATTTGGGCTTATAATGACACTTACAATATAGACCACTCCAAATTCACGAGAAAACAGGAGAGAGAGAGAGAGAGAGAGAGAGAAAAGAGTGAGTTTTATCTTGTTTTTTTTTTCTAGTTAAAGTTTTTTTTTTATACCTATTTCATACATTCATTATTATACATTCTTTCTCTCATAAATTTTTTCTTTCATGTTTTTTTTTTATTTATTTGGTTTGACATTTGACACCAATTTTTTTTTGTTAAACCTATAGATCTTAAGAATTAAGTTAAGTATTTAAAGTTAAACGTTCTGTAATAGGCAAACGTAGTGTAGGACACCCTGTTGCCAGGTGGAGTGATGACCTGCGTAAAACGGCGGGTAAAAACTGGATGCAAGGTACTGCCGACCGAGCTCAGTGGCGTGCATTGGGAGAGGCCTATGTCCAGCAGTGGACAGTTAGAGGCTGATGATGATGATGACAATTTACGAACTAGACCAAGAATACAATAGAAATTTAAAAAAAAAAAAAAAAAAAAACGTGATAACTTGTATATTAAGGACTGAGTGGTTTTGTTTTACATTTTCTGGTGTTTTGTTACGGCTAAGAATTTATCATAAGATGCGATCCCAACCGCGTTGCCTAACGTTGCCAGTATAATCATCCAGTTTTATAATCTCATAAGCACATTGACCTCCAGGATTGTTGCAACAAGGACTACTAGCACCACCATTGAGACCGTGGACACGCGCCAGGTGACCTCTGACGCAACACTGATTCGAATCCTGCATACCGAATGATATAGGTATAGATGTGCATTACAGTACCAAGTTTATGCACTATGCAGTCAAGAACTGTTTTCTGAATATTTTTTTGCTGGATATCTATTTGTAAAAGGTTATATGCCTCAACAAAAGAGTTTTAATCTAAGATAGTACTAATGTAAGTAAATGTGTTCTTACTAGTATATTAATCTTTTTACTGTTGCAACCTCAAAAGTTTTCGTGTTATTCTAAAGTCATGATTATGTTTTGTAAAGAGTAAACACTTCTACTGATTGTATATTTTAATAAATTGACAGTTTATTTTTAATTTATTGTACATCTTAAGCATAATATAGAGCAAGGCCTCAAGAAATAGATTCAAAACTAAAAACAACTTAATTGTAAATCAGACTATGTAGATCCTTAAATCGAAGGCAAACATTGGTTGGTGATAAAACAGACAAGTTTTACTAATTATGTCGAAAATATCGTTAACCATAATTTGCATTGCAAAAATGATCAGACAAGTAATTAATTAAGATTTTTCTGAAAAAATAAAGCAAGAATTAATAAAACATGAATTGAAATATGATGTCACTATTTTAGTACCCAATCAATATTTTATTTTAGCGCCATTTTGGTTTCCTAAAGCATTTTATATTTTTTATTTGTATTTAGAGTAGTTTGAATCCAGTTTTTCGACAGAATGTGTATCGTCAGGCGCCGGCTCATGAGTACCAACCCAACTAACATAAGTGACTGTGTAGCCGTTGGACTTCAAATTTAATAAATACTCAAAGGTGTTATTAGTTGACTGTTTATTGGGCTCTATATCCTGAAAAAGAGCCCTTCCATGCATAATGCCGCGAGTATCGGTTAGTGAAAGTGCAGCACAACCTCTCAACACCCTAAGCCACTTACGTCAATATTGCCCCTCCAGCGTCAATATACGGCAGTTTTTATGGAGGGCTCATTTAACGGCCTCATATACCAAATTTGACGGTTTTAAATCAATTTTATTCAGTTAAATTACAATATTTGAGCTGGAAAAAAATACATGTCACAGATACATCTGTGTTTGAGTTTATGATTTGGTTCAAAACACGATATAATAAACTTTCCTCGATCAAAAAAATATCTGAAACAAAGTCGAGTTACTTTATTTTTTTCGTTTTACGCTCTACTTAGCTCGTAACAACCTGGAAATTGCATGTACTGAACGCAATTTATATTTTTTTTTTATTTGGGTAGATTTTTGATATTGAATAGTTTCGTTTTTTAGTGGAATTAAAAGCGTAAAAAGGTCGCGAGTATTTTTGCACGCCGCGTTCAGTACCGCGCCAGGCGTCATCGAGGTCAGACCTATGTTCGTTTTTGTCGTTGCACTCCCCCCGCGGGTGTCCTGATTCTAGCGTGGCAAAATACATCGTCGCTATAACTTGGCGGGGGCTGAGGGAGCGTTTTGTTGCCTACGCGACTCGGATAACCGGCCGTTAATAGGTGGCAAGTTATCACGCATAATTGGCGGATGCCAAACCTCGTTCCATAGACCAACTCAAGAAGGCACTCACTTCATCAAGAAGGCATCACAATAGCCCAATTAAAAAAAAACGTACTGTACAATATTTTCATAATTCTTATTCAAACACATCCCATAATTGTATTTTATACTCAACAAGGCTTCTTAGTGTTGACTTCGGCTCGCCAATGCCTCTCAAATGACCAGGCTAGACCCGAGTGTGGTATGAAATATTAGTATTAACAATGTGCGGTATTGTAGATGTAAATGTTTAACTGATTCACTCTTGCATAATGTGTCGATGTTATCTAAAATTCGGACCATAACGAGGCTTGACAAGGCAATTGAAGTTAGCAAACACCTCGATGTCGCGAAATTCTATTGTGTTTCGAACTAGTATTTAACTGACCATTTACGCGTCGATGCTATCATTCGCTTTTCTTACATTCGTCCAAAGACTACCAAGCTAAAGAATATGTACAAACTGGTAAATGTCTACATTACGAGTAACTTTTAAATATACATTTATAATACTTCAGAACTTTAGGCACCAAATTTAGAGTTAATACCAAAACGCAGTAACCAAAAATAATTGCGTTCATAAAAAAACAATCATTAACCATTTGTATCCATTTTCGGTTGTTTTCTCGAATATTCATGTTAAATTTTTGTACTCATGGTCTTGATTTAAAGAAACGTGCTATTTTGTCGTCATTTAGCTACTTATGTAATTAATTATGAGATTATATGCAGTTTGTCTCATTTTATAGTGACCATAAAATCAAGATTGACCTATTTATAAGGTCACTTAAACTAGTTGTAAATATTTGACTTAATTAGTCTAGTATTAATTATTAATAGTAAATTTATATTGCAGGTTGTATTCGTTGCCATGATGGCTATTACTGATGCTAAGCCCAGTCTGGTTGCTACGCCTATTGCTGCCGCTTACACTTCGCCTATAGCTGCCGCTTACACTGCACCTATTGCTGCCGCGTACACTGCACCTGTTGCTGCCGCGTACACTGCGCCTGTTGCTGCCGCGTACACTGCGCCTGTTGCTGCCGCATACACTGCGCCTGTTGCTGCCGCGTACGCTGCACCATTTGCTGCTGCGTACACCACGCCTCTCGCTGGCGCGTACGCTGCGCCCTACCGCTACGCTGCTTACACCGCCCCTGTAGCCACTACATACACTGCCTCTGTTGCCGCCGCCTACACTGCTCCTATCGGCGCTGCCTACTCCACTCCCGTAGCAGCTGCGTATTCTGCACCTCTAATCTCTGCAGCATATAGAGCCCCAATTTTACTCAAAAAATGAAAATTTTACACAGACTGATTTATAATATACGAGTTTTTTGATAATATATAAAACAAAATATAGTAAATTAATTTTTTCTTAGTTTAAATCCAACAAATTACTTCATAGTAGTTGTAATACAAATTGTGTCATTAATTTAAAAATAACTAATCATATCATAACTGTATAAATTAAGATAAATATTAGGGCCATACACAGGTCAGATATAGCCAATCACAAACAATTAGACAATGGGTGTGTCTTTCTGTGTCATAAATACAATTGGTTGCATAAAAAAAAACGAAATTTCTTTCGAACAAATAATGAATATTAAAATCTAAATCGTCACACTTCTTGTGAGTATATTCCTTATCGACAGAATTTATATGAATAACCACCGAAGTTGAGCGCCTGAAACAAACCTGGGTCAAATCTAGTTACCAACAGACTTTTGCATTTCATCAGGACATCAGTAAGAACGTTAAATATAAATAAAAACTCTATTACATTCCTTGGATAGAGATTTTAGTAATGTTTATGCATCGAGCCAAACTGGTTAATAAATATAGGCAGTAGTCTAGATTGCAAAAATATATAATACTAGCTGACCTGACAGACGTTGTCCTGTCTTAGAACTGTCAAACACGCAAAGTCAAAATTGTAATTCTTATTTTTATACACCTTGGGTTACATTATTGGAGTTTTAGTAAGGATCCCTATTTTTTTTTTAATATAATATTTCCTATGTTACTCGGGGATAGTCATCATCATCATCATCATTTCAGCCGTAGGACGTCCACTGCTGGACATAGGCCTCCCCCATCGATCTCCAAAAGGGCCGGTTGGAAGCGGCCTGCATCCAGCGTTTCCCTGCGGTCTCTTTTAGGTCGTCTGTCCATCTTGTGGGTGGACGTCCTACGCTGCGCTTACCAGTCCGTGGTCTCCATTCCAGAACCTTTCGGCCCCATCGGCCATCTGTTCTGCGTGATATGTGCCCTGCCCACTGCCATTTCAACTTACTAATCCGGTGGGCTATGTCGGTGACTTTCGTTCGTCTACGGATCTCCTCATACTCGGGGATAGTGTAGCTTCCAAACTATGAAAGAATTTTTCAAATCGGTTTAGTAGTTTCGGAGCCTATTCAATGCAAACAAAGAAACAAACAATCAAATCTTTAGTCCTTTGTTTATGATCTTAGGGAATTTGGTATTCAGGTTAATGATATAAAATAAATTAAAACTGTATTAAAAAAAAACGAAAAAGACGGATTAAGGAAGAAAATGGGGGGTTTTTTTTAAATGAAAGCCTTTTTTATGTTAGGGACATGGAATTTAATATTCAGGTTCATGGTTTAAAATAAAAACTGCAGTAAGATTTTCTAAAAAAGACGGATCAACGGAGGTAAAACGGGGGTTTGATTTTGTGTTGAAAGTTTTGTAATTATTAAGCTGCAATTTGGCAAGTATATGGGGTATAAACGTCTGCTAAGAAACGATTTTGCAAAAGTGCCGAATTAAGGGGCGACCAACGGAGGTTAAACATTTAAATGAAAATTTGGTTTTCTGGTTAATAGTTTTAAATAAATAAATATTATTAAAAGATTTTTACAAAAGGGATGTATTAAGAAGGTGACATTGGAGGTTGAACGGTGTGTTGAAAGTTATGCATCTACGAAACTCTAATTCAGCAAGAAGATCCTAAGGTGTAGACGTCAGCTAAGTAATTATTTTTACGAAAGGGCCGAATTAAGGAAGGCAAAAAAGGGGATTGAAAGTTTATGTAAAAGTATTTTATTTTTGATATTAGGGACGTGCAATTTGATGTTCAGGTTCATAATTTAAAATAAATAAATAAATACTGCATACAAAATTTCCGTAAAAGACGGATTAAGGAGGTAAAAATGGGACTTGAATTTTTAGTTGAAAGTTCTGTAACTACGAAGCTGAAATTTGGCAAGTTGATTCCTTATCGGGTGTAGTGTAGAGGTGCATTAAAAATTATTTTGTATACAGGCCGAATTAAGGGTGGCAAATGGAGGTTAAAAATTTATTTCAAAAACCTATGTTTTTGATGTTAGGGAGATACAATTTGGTAGGTAATTAGGCTAACAGTTAAAAAAAAAAAACTAGTAGAATATTTTCACAAAAGGGAAGGATTAAGGAGGTGGAATTGGAGTGTGTGTGTTGTGCTGAAAGTTGTGCAACTATGAATCTGTAATTTGGCAAGTAGGTTCCTAATGGGATATACCAGATGTTCATTAAAAAAATATTTTGCGAAAGGGTCAAATTAAAGGGTCCAAAAGGGTGTTGAAAGTTTAGGTGAAAGTCTACGCGTAAGAAGTCGCGGGTAACGGCTAGTATTATATATATTATAGAATAGATTTATGCTAGGAACTTTTTAAAATTTTATTTAATTTAAATTTCTCTACTATAATAGATTCAGATGAATCATTCATATGCAAATTCTGTAGACGCTTGATTTTATAAAACTTTACCTTTGACCTTGTCTGCTACCGACCTCATTAACCGGCCACCTGGTGACTTGATATCATAATGTCATCGATGATAAACTGTACCAGTTCTTATTATAGAGGTAGTCTTCTATATAGTTCGTCCAACATATAGTCTAATCTAGCTGTTTTGGGATAAAATACCTGGAGAGAGTAATAAGTCTGGTAAAAATTTACTCAAGAATAACGTTATAGCAAATAGCTTAAAATTCTTTTTATTTGAAACTCTTGACTCTCAAAAAGCTAAATGATAATTTTGATCTTTTATAATAACACAGGGAGCGTTGTTAATCTTGTCTTGAAAGCCATTACGGCTTTCAAGAAATTAATAACGCTCCAATAGAAAAATTATTGCTTGAATTTTCGCAAACATGGCGACATTATTTTTTACGTAAAAAAACTATTACAGAAACGATACTAAAGCTTGACAAATAATAATGGAGACTACGCTCAGTCGATAAAAATGATCCACAAACGGTGAGTGCCATTGGGATGGCAAAGTTTTGGTCTAGAAACTTGATTTGAAAATAGAATTGTATTTTGCGGAACATCGACTCGAAAGAAGATCCACAAACGGTTTACCGATTTTCGTTGTGGCCGCACCAATATTTAGATGTTAAAACAAAAACTGGAAATATTATGCCAATTTATTGGACTATTTCAACACAGTTTAGCCCGTTGGTCCAGTTGGTAGTGAACCTGCCTTCTGAGCTTGGGGACGTGGGTTCGATTCCCATCTAGGACAAACATTTGTGTGATGAACATTTGTGTTTGTTCTATATCTGGTTGTTAATATCTATTTAAGTATGTATTTAAAACTATATATGTATGTATATCAGTCTCTGGCAGCCATATCACAAGCTTTGCTTAGTTTGGGGTCAGATGACCGTGTGTGCAAAATGTCCCAAATATTTATTTATTATTTATTATTTTATTTTATAGTTTTAATAGGAAATCGGCCGCATTTGATCAAAAAGAAAATCCATTTTCACCAGGACAATGCACGAGTGTTCACACCTGCTCAGTTGTCATTGCCAAATTCCATAAGTTATAGGTACTATTAATTGTTTTCCCACCCCTCATTACTCTCCGAATTTAGGCCTAAGCGGTTATTTCCAGTACCGAATAAAAAAAATGTTAATTCCTGAGTGAAAAAAGATTATAACTAAACTAATGTCTATTTTGAAGGGTTACCAAAACCTCACTATATTAAAGGGACCAGAAGTGGAAAAACGTTGTTGTAACCTATGTTGAAACATCATACTAATATTATAAATATCAAAGTGTGTTTGTTGGTTTGTTTGTCCTTCTTTCAATTAGCAACAGAGCAACGGATCGACATGATTTTTTGCATAGAAATAGTTCAAAGGCCGGGGAGTGACATTGGATACTATTTAACCCGGAAAAAATCTTTTTCCTGAAGGATTGCCGCGGCGAAACCGTGGGACGCAGCTAGTAAATAATAAATTGTACAAAATTTACATTCTTTGTTTAATTTTTACAAGACTTATCACTCTGCCTCGCACCTAGATCGGGTCATTTATATTTATTAATGTGAAATGTAAATCACGTAAGTGCTAACATTGAATTGAATATAGATTTACAAGTTTGTAATAAGTAAGCTCACGCTTAGTCATTGGCTTTATTTAACTTAGTTCAAAACAGGATGACCAAGCCAAATGAGTCTCAACAGTCTTAACATTAAAATTTTATTATTCATGCTCTATTAAATAAATAATTTTAACATGTAAAACATATCAGACAAAATTCATGACACAAAAAAAAATGTTTTGCTATATTTTCTATCTAGAATAAGTACCTACGGGCTCTACCTATTTCTTATGAAACTAGTTAACTCTTTATACTTGGGCCAAATTTTGTTAATTCTAACAGCTGCTGTTTAGATTGCATAAACCTAATAAAACCTATAAATTTTTACCAGTTTTGCTAGGTTTTAAGGTAAGATGACACTACAATGAAATATTAGAATAAAATGTTTTTCATCCAGCTTTTTTACAATGTTATCACAACTGTCAGAGCAAAATAGCTTGGAGCGAGTATAAGATGCTTTTTGGAATTTCACGGACCTTGTTATCAATGCTAATAGAGTCCAGTATCTCTTCTCAAGATCTCATAAAGTAGTAATAAATTACCTAACATCACTCGGACGACTAGTGACTTAGGAGATTGATATTGAACATACCTAAATATTTAAATACTCGTTGGTATCTTAATTACATAATTCTCGTAGAAACTTACCTATAATAGTTACAAATATTTAAAAAATATCGTAATTGGACTACAGATAGATTCACAAGAATAACTTCACAAGAATGTGTCTTTTCTTTTTAAGGTTCCGTAGTATTACAAAGTAAACCCTTAAGTATATTAAGTTTGGTCTGTCCGTCACTTAAAAAAAAATACTTTATAACAAAATTTATGTATAAAAATCAATTAGTGTTTGTTTTTCTCGCTAAAACTCAAAAACTACCGATTTTAACCTTCTACCGAAACTACTGTTTTTTTTTCGTTCGTCTCAATACAGGGGTTGTTTAAAAGAAAAATAAAATTGGAAATTTGCCCGGAAAATCCATTTTTTCTTTGAAATATGGACAGGATAACGTTTGTCGGGTTAGTTAGTTATACTATAATTTTCTGACGTTTATGGTGGTATATCACAACGATCAAATAAACAGAAATATCTAATACATATCTAAGAATGAAATATGTAAAGAGTCTAGTTCAATAAATCGAGGATCAAGTTCAGGGCGATAAGCGACCTTGAGCTTCGGTCACCGAATAAGGATGTACTTATAAATTCAAATGACCGAATCATCTAGGCGTATACAGAATGTTCTACGCATGTATGGCACGATAGGACGGTACCGCCTTGATTAAAGCTACTGCACGTCTGCAAATCTACAGGGTGCTACTTCTTTAGCGTTTACGTTCTTTAGCCTATAGCTTAAAACTACTCTGTCAATCTCGTTGGTGTTAATTATCACAGGAAACGAAACAAAGCACATTTAAGTTAACAAAAACTTATTGTAAGACCAACTTAAGATCATCCTTTCCTACTTTTAGCAATTTTGGTCATTCTAATTTTAGTTTGTCTACTTCTATGTGACTTCCATAGCTAGCTTAAAATTATAAAAATGGTGTCATATCAAAATTGATGGTCTTACTTATAGACGTTACTTAAAAGCTAAGCAATTCTTAAAATTGCTGTCAACTTCTCGTTAACGGAAATTGTCACAGGTGAAAACAAGACAGAGCAATTTTAAGCTTTGCTTAACTTAAGTAACGTTTATAAGTAAGGCCGTGAATGTTTTATCTAAGAAACCATAAAAACCCAAACACGGTTAATGACATTTCCTTTGATAGAAAAAAAATATGAAAGTGAGAAACGCGGACACTGATTCGCGTTTTTCTCCCTGTCGTTCTCTCTTCATCTTTTGGGTTCATTCAAATACCTATTTACTAAATGATGTTTACGATATCTTTATATACAGATTTCATAATTATGGAGAAACCGTAAATGTATATTTTACACTACAGCTATACATTTAGAAATATATATGAGAATAACCTCAAAAATAGAAGTAGCAAAACACACGACTGTGGCTTTGTCCATGGCTCTGCTCCACTAAATGCAACTTTTACAAAATATATTAAGCCATATGGTCATTTGTAGTAACAAGCGTTGCTTAAACGTTGGAAAACATCGCCTTAATTCAATGCGATTAATACTTTTCATATAAATGTAAATCTAAATAATATATTAAAAGGCGATGTGTGTATGTATGTATGTTTATGGACTCCGAAACGACTTGACCGAGTTTGACGGGACTTTCACTGGCAGATAGATGATATTATAACGAGTAATCCCCGAGGGTAAACCCGCAGGGTGCAGATAGTCACATATAAAATATCAAGTTAAACTTAATAAACGTAACCAAGAACGTTTTTTTCTACCAGTTACTTGCAACGTAAATTTTGGTTTAGGGTGGCATAGCATTGCCAATGAAGGGTCGCACGCGAGGCTAATGGGAACATTCAGGTGCTATTCCGATTACATTGGCAGACCATCGAATTCGGATCGTAGATGTCATCGGAATCATACTTGCATTGAATAAAGTCGGAAACGCTCCAGCAGGCATAAGCTTTGGCGGTGCAACCCGGATCCGGAGTGAGTTCGTGGATCGGAATATTATCTTATTTAATGTTTTCCCGATTATTACACATTAAAATTAAGCATTTCTGATGGACTTTATCGCGTGAATTTTACATTATTTTAATTCCTGACGATTTGAACCCTTTTTTGTATCCCTGGTCGCAGAAAGGTAGACAACTTACATGTGACGAAGTCAAAACCTTTTTTTTTTATATATATAATAACGCGCGTTATAATATGTAAAAAAATAACAAAAAAAAAGTCTTAGGTTTGGCCTTCTTCAGCCAGGTGTAAGCTTTTCCATATGACATATATATTCTTCGGATACTCATGATAATCTAGTCAAATTAGTCCGTTAAGTATTTTACAATAAAATAGCATCCTATCGCGGCTTCCGAACTCTATTATTCAAGTCGCGTGCGAGTCCCGATCACGCGCGTACCAAGGTGCGCAAGCGCCGCCGATGCCAAACTGCCTGAGGTCACTATCAGCTCCTATATAATAGCCAGGATGCACCACCATTAGTCAGTGTTCCATCCGCAGACAAACAAACAAAATGTTCAAATTCGTGAGTACTCCCTTCAATTTCATAGTAATAAGGTTGGCAAAAAATGTGATCTCACTGTATAATAAAGTGCTCCTGTGAAAATAACTGCTACAAACAAGTTCGTTCAGGTTTTTGGCAGTTTTTATATCCGTTTTCCTATAGCCAGAAAATATTTTTTTCCGGGAATCGAGCTTCATTCTGTGATCAAAATATTCTTGCAGTATTAATAATAAAAATTGAATATAATAAAACATTTATATTCCATCAGGCAAAAAAAAAGTTAAAACGTATCGGTTATTCTGAGTAAAACGGCGGGTAAAAACTGGATGCCAACTGATCTCAGTGGCGTTATAAGAGAGACTTACGCCCAGCAGTGGACAATAAAGAGTTGATGATGAGGATGGTTCCATCAGCCTACAGGATGTTACATCAATAATGCCATCACGTGTCTATGTCATTAATATCAGTACGTAGACTAACAGACATACTTTTGATTTATTTACAGCTCATCTTTGTCGCTCTCCTGGCGTTCGCATCAGCGAAGCCCCTGGTGGTGAGCTACTCCTCACCGCTGGCGGCCTACACGGCGCCTGTAGCGGCGGCCTACACCGCACCGTACTACTCCGCCTACTCTGCGTACTCCGCCCCCGTGGCGTACTCGGCCTACTCGTATGCATCTCCCTACTCGTACTACATTTGAACATGGCACAATTCTTCCAAATATTTATGTGATTTAGTTTTAAGTCTTATTTTAAAATATAATCGTGACTGATTAAATAATGTTATTTATTTTTGTCGCAAGATCTACATTGTTGTACATATCTTGAGATAGTTATTATCTACAATTATTGTTTTACAAGCTATTATTTAACTTGGCCTGTTATGTTAGTATGCGTGGGATAAATCTTGCAACTGAATTTTAGACCAGTTTATCCTTAATCGATTGGAGCTGAAATTTTACATGCTTAATGCTTATGTAAGCTCGCTGACATAATGCAATGTTATGGTACCATTGAGCTAGTCTGATGATGGAGACAGAAGGTGGCCGTAGGAACTCTTCAACAAAACGAAGAAACCCCTTCGAGTTTGGGTTGGTAGAATTTGTCTTCCAAAGCACTTTGGTCCTAAATAATGAGCGGACGCCTAAAAGCTTAGTTTAGTTTTATTTATTTATTATTTATTTATTTAACACACAGGATCAATTTTTTCTATAGACACTCTTATTAGAAGAAGACATTAAAAAACCCTGGTGGTGGGCAGTGCTAAACTGCCTACTTTTATATCTATCTTTTTTAGAAAAGACTACAGATGTACCATCTTGGTACACACTTTCAGCATACTCTGTAGTTTTGCCTAGGTATACCTACTGACTCGCCACAAAACAGTTTTTTTCCATAACGCCCACTTTTCTGTGTGGGAGGCAAAAATAATGTAATATGGCCATGTTAGACAAATAATCCTCAGGTTGGTTGGTTGGTTTTTATGCCAATACACAATTTACATAAAAAATCATAAAGAATTTACAATAAATCACTGTAATCACAAGTATCAACCGTACTATCCTTGTAGTTTAATTAGGCTACTTAAGAGACATCCTACATTATAATATTAATAGTTTTATTTTAGGATCTTTAAAGGTTAATAGTTACGTAGGTATTTCACAGCCCCGGGCGATATTATTTATGGTAAGTTTGTAAATCACAGCTCATCTCTGAATGTTTTTTATAGACCAACTAAATCAAAATATCAATGTGTTCGAAGCAACATTAAAATCAGTTCAGCGGCTAAATAGACGATCATTATGATAATAAGACAGCGATTCGCCTTTTCCAGTGTAATTTTTTTTCATAAATTATTACCTACATTTACATAAAATAATAAGATGCTATCGATCCACTTCGAGGAATAATTTGCTAACTTCCTAGCGTTCGTTGCAAGAATAGCAGTGACAACATATTAACAGTCTAATAATGGTCACAAATTAGAATGATAACTGAATAAACTTTTTTATTAGCATAGGCATATTTTTTTGATATAAATATATAATATTTTTATCAAATTTGTTCAATGGCAATCAATAACGATGATACATAATTAAACTAAAAAAGAACATATTTAGAGCCTGACTACAACCTCTGGTGTCGATTCTGTTGTACCATTATCTACACTTGACAGCTCTAAAATTGTTGTCATCCTTCTCTCACACATTATTTATTATAGTTTATTTAATACTTTATTGCACACTTACAAATTATGTAGACATGTACAAATGGAGGACTTAATGCTAAACATTTTCTACCAGTCATCCACTAAGTTGAAACAAGTTGACACATTGCAATGAAAAAAGACGCAGATAATTTTAGTCCTGTCAGATTGGTTTAGTTTAGTGAGTGCTAAGACAGAATCGATGCCAGATGTCACATCAACGACAGACAAACTTTTAGTGCAATAGTTGTTTCTCACAGATATACACAACAGATCTGTGTTGTTTCTGAAAGATTGCGGGTTACCTCCTGACATCAAAATCCGTGTAAAAATATTATTTGGTTCTTTGTAGTGGAACTTAGAACGTTTATGTTTTGTGGTTTTTTGAAAATACTTTTTTAACAATTATTTATTTGAGAATTTCTAGTGAAACTAGTGGAAAACCTTAACTCGAGGCGAACTACTAGTTTATTTATAGATACGATTACACATCCATGCATGAATACCTCCTTGTTTTGACTCGAACAAAACGTCTGAACAAAAGACAAAACAAAAGTATTGTAGTGATTTGTTATCGCGAAATTTATAGGCGCTAGTCTAGCTATTATTTGAGCTGGTTTAAAATTATTAAGCCCTATTTAATGAAATGTTTGTGGGACCGCCTCGAGAGTTTCTTCTAAATGATAAAAAAGATACATTCAAATTGGTTTATACATAAAAAAAGTATTTAAAAAAACGGTCCGAATTGACTACCTTCCTCCCTTTTCGAAGTCGGTTAGAAAAAGTATAATTATAAAGTTACCTATATGATTATTTACGGGATATTTACCGTGGTAAGGTTGTGGAATGAGCTCATATAACTTCATATAACATTATTATATAACTTAATTGTCTTATAACTTTAGTGAACAACCATGATGGTTTAAAACAGTGTTTTAGTATAATTATAGTTATTTATAACATAAGGATTTTGCATATATCGTATAACAGTTGACTGTAAAGGAGCTTATGTACTTGTGTACCTACTTAAGTTTATGTATCTACATCAGGAGTAGGCACATAACAGTACATCTTTGATCAAATACTCTTCGCTGATACAAAGGGCCTACTTCCAAGCGTAGATAAAAAAGCCTTACGCAAAACGGCTAAATCAAAATACTTGTAATAACAAATGACCTCATAAACTTGGTTTGCTAAAATACTAATATGTACCTACCCATTTACTAGAAGTACCAATCGATAAAAATACTTCCTCAAAAATACTCATAAGGCTATAATTTATTATCTGATCTAGCAAACTTGTAAATTGGAGTCGTTTTCCCAAAGCAGCCTTGGCCATTGTCACCTGACTAAATCGATTTTATTGCATTTCTCGTAGCCCACCGGTTTTATAGATCAATAATATGAATCTTAAATCTTCTGCAAAAATGCCAATTTATTAATGATGTTTTACATAATAGTAGCGACGAAGGACGAAGTCCGGTTTTAGGATGATCGTATATAATAGGAGAAGATGTCTGATTTGACATCATTCAGTCCGCGACAGTCTGAAAATCACCTTCCAAAATGTACAAGCTGGTAAGTAATAACAACTTTAAAATATAATTTTAAGTTTAATTTTTCATTTCTCAGTATTGATTTCATTTTACCTAATTGACGCTAATAAAGCATAATAGATGATATTAATCATTAGAATTAAATTACAACTGTCTCTGATTAGGTGCGGACATGCTCAGCGATGATTTTCTTCTGTAACCTACTCACTTACTATGTTTTAACTAATAAATACATAAAAATTCTAATCTGATTGTACTGACTCAACTCTTTATCGTTTTAGTGTGTTGCCTTTGCCGCCCTCCTGGCCGTAGCTGCCGCCGGTCCTAAGCCCAGCGTGCCTCTGGTCTCCTACGCGCCTTCATCGTACTCCTACGCGCCTTCATCGTACTCCTACGCGCCAGTGGCCACCACCTACTCGGCCGCACCTGCTGTGTACTCCGCCGGTCCCTACTACTCATCTGCTTACTACCCCTACGTAGCTAAGACTGTCGCTACCCCCGTGACTGCCGCCGTTGCCCCCGCTGTCACCTACGCTGCTACCCCCGCCGTCAGCACCTACGCTGCTGCCCCCGCCGTGAGCACATATGCTGCTGCCCCCGCCGTCAGCTACGCTGCTGCCCCCGCCGTCAGCTACGCTGCTGCCCCCGCCGTTAGCTACGCTGCTGCCCCCGCCGTCAGCACCTACGCTGCTGCCCCCGCCGTCAGCACCTACGCTGCTGCCCCCGCCGTCAGCACATACGCTGCTGCACCTGCTGTCAGCACCTACGCTGCTGCCCCCGCTGTCCGCACTTATGCTGCTGCCCCCGTTGTCAGCACTTACGCTGCTGCCCCCGTGAGCACTTACGCTGCTGCCCCCATCGCCGCGGCCGTCGCTCCTGTTGCTCCTGTGGCCACCCCCGTAGCACCCGTCTACGCCAAGACTTACTCCGCTGCGTACACCACTCCCTACTCTTACGGTGTCCCCTCTTCTTACTCTTACGGCTACCCCTCTTCTTACTCTTTTAACTACCCCTCTTACTCTGCCGGTTACGTCTCTCCCTACTCTTACTCCGCCAGTTACGTCTCTCCCTACTCTTACGCCGCCGGTTACGCCGCCCCCTCTTACTCCGCCTACAGCAGCCCCCTTCTCTACAAGAAGAAATGAACGACTTGAAAGTTTTTCAAGAAATCTGTAATACTCCGACTAAGTATACTTAATAAATTGTTAATAACCTAGTCTATATAAAATGTTTTGTTTATTCCCCTACCTGGATAAGAATAAAAATATAATTGAAGTGGCTGTGGACCACTCCTTATAGATAGATTATAGGTATCAATCAAAATAGAGAACGCTTATTTTCATTGAAAATATAAAATTGTTTGACATTGTTTAGCATTGAAAATTAAGGAACACATCAAAAAACAAGCTACACTTTAGATCTCAGACCTACGATATATATTTTTGAACGACGAAAGCCTTTAATTTTTTGACCGACTTCAAAAAAGAGGAGGTTATCAATTCGACTGTGAGTTTTTTTTTTGTATGTTTGTTACGCGCTTTCTCCGCCAATTTAGAATTGTTTTTGATGATTTGTTTTTGGTTGGTAGGTCATATCTCATAGGTGGTCCCTTGGTGGTCCCATATAAATTTTATCGACATTGATTCAGCGCTTTTTGAAAAATCTACAAAAACATTACAATAAGTCGTTAAGTAAAGTAGTCGTAAAGTCAAAAAGTAAAAACTAAAAGTGGGGCCACTTTTAGTTTTTACTTTTTGACAAAAATACGTAAAAAATACGTTTGTTGTAGGGCTACAACAAACGTATTTTTTACGTATTTTTGTTATTGGTCTAATGTAAAAACGGCAATATGTAGGTACAAGCGTCAAACTTGGCATGATTATAGTACACACTCTAAATAAATAATAAATAAATATTCGGGTCATTTTTGCACAAAAAGATGATTTGTCATCTGACCCCAAACTAAGCAAAGCTTGTGATATGGCTGCCAGTGACTGATATACATACATACATAGTTTTAAATACATACTTAAATAGATATTAACAACCAGATATAGAACACACACAAATGTTCATCACATAAATGTTTGTCCTAGGTGGGAATCGAACCCACGCCCCCAAGCTCAGAAGGTAGGTTCACTACCAACTGGACCAACGGGCTATCAAAGTATAACAGTAGGTAATAAATAATGGCAAAGTGTGTCAGTCACAAATGTCTGTTCAATACCATGTTAACGAACTTAGAGCGCGATCGGTACTTGGATGGGTGACGGACGGGTGATGCCGCCTGGACGTGGTGTCTTTTTGCACTTTTTGTATTTTGTGGTGGTACGCAACGTACGCGAGAGCGCTCAGTGCACGAACCCAACGCGCACTTTTTTAACTCTGCGGAATAAATCCAAGAAAAAATTTAAAAATAAAGATAATTTTAAGAAAATAAAGAACCGACTTCATGACTATACCTTCATTTACAAACTGAAACTAAAAAGTAGAAAATTATATTTAAATAACTTTAAAGCAATGAGCATTAAAGGACAATCAACGAAATTATTAATACATATATTACCTAGTTATATATTTACAATTTATAATCAGTTATTTTTGGAGTCGGTGCCAGCCAAAGCAAAAATAACCTTAAGAGATACCTACTTGATTAATCTATTAAAATTTATGATATGAATACGAAATAGAGATAAATATAAAAGAAATCGAATGAAGGCTAATAATTGGAAAGAAGCGCATCAAAATTTATGTGCATTTAGACACAACCGTCAACGTGAATTCCGCATATCAGCTGTACGACTACAGGTGTCAAAAATTAAACTTCAAGGCAGAAACAGAACAGTGCAGAAAACATAATAACCAAATTTCGTAAATTTTCTGTTTTGTTGCTCAGTAATAAAAACAATAAAAAAAACACCTACGGCAAGAACGTGCGCAAACGATCATGGTCAAAGGGCAGTCAAGCACCACATACTGTAGCGAAACCCGGATTTACACGTAATAAGGTGATGCTGTGTGTATGGTGGGATTTGAAAAGCATCGTTCATTATGAGCTTTTACCGCCAGGCAAAACCATCGATTCAGATCTCTACTGCCAACAGCTGATGAGGCTCAAACAATAAATTGAGAAAAATGGCCGGAATTGATCAACAGAAAGAATAGAATAGAATAGAATAGAATGAATTGAGAGAGCTTGGTTGGGAAGTGTTAATGCATCCACCATATAGCCCTGACCTTGCACCCTCAGATTTCAACCTGTTTCGGTCTCTTCAGAATTCTTTGGGTAGTGTTAGATTAACATCAAAAAAGGACTGTCAAAACTTCTTGTTGCATTTTTATGATCAGAAGTTCCAAAGTTTCTACAGAAACGGGATAATGTCACTATCTACGAAATGGCAACAAGTTATCGAACAAAACGACATATATAATAATATATATTATAATTAAATGTAATTAAACTTGAAAACAAATATCTTGAGTTTGTTTATAAAATACGAAGAAACTTTTCCCCCGACCTTATATTTATATTGTACAGTATAGGATATAAAAATCTAGGCTATTGAGGTGAACAACTTGTAGATACCTAATAGAACAGATCTATAGGATGAGAAACAACGCCTGCCTTATCCTGTCTCATCTCAAAATATATTTTGGCAGGTGATGACTTGCCATTGCCACCCATTAAATGGGCCCCGCATAATGGCTGCTGCTCATTGGCACCAATGTTGATGACCATCATCAACATTGGTGCATCATCAGCACCATCTTGTGACATTTGTTATGATTTTGTGTTTTTAAAAATGTTATTGATGTCATTAGTGTAAATCGTTTTTGTGCGGTGCTAATTTGAAATAAATAAATAAATAAATAAATAAGTGGCTTAGGGTGTGCTGTACTTTCACTAATAGCTATTCGCAGCATTATGCCCTTTAATATTTCCACCCTGGAGCTTAGGTTCTTAGTTCTTGCAGTTTTCCACCCCCAGACGGCTGGTCAAGGCAAGCCAGGGGTTGGGTCTCATTTAGCCCCATGGAATCGGGGTACGCGGTGTTGTCACTTACCGACGGCTCGCCATAAAGCCGCCCCTGCGTTTATTATTATTATGTACACTATCTACACTAATCTACATCTACACTTCTACACTATTATTATAAAGACGTAAAGTTTCTAGCTTTGTAAGTTTGTTTGTCGGAGGTAATAACCGAAACGACTGACTCAATTATAAAAATTTGATATAGAATACAACACTATCCTTGAGAGCTATAAACTATATTTTATAATAACAAATGTTAGTATTGTATACTAAATAACTGTATTAGAACAAAAAATGTCGGAGAATAATAAGCTGATTAATTCCTATATCAACGTGCGCTAATATAACGGTTCATCATCATCATCATCATCATCATTTCAGCCGTAGGACGTCCACTGCTGGACATAGGCCTCCCCCATCGATCTCCAAAAGGGCCGGTTGGAAGCGGCCTGCATCCAGCGTTTCCCTGCGGTCTCTTTTAGGTCGTCTGTCCATCTTGTGGGTGGACGTCCTACGCTGCGCTTACCAGTCCGTGGTCTCCATTCCAGAACCTTTCGGCCCCATCGGCCATCTGTTCTGCGTGATATGTGCCCTGCCCACTGCCATTTCAACTTACTAATCCGGTGGGCTATGTCGGTGACTTTCGTTCGTCTACGGATCTCCTCATTTCGGATTCGATCTCGTAGAGAAACCCCGAGCATAGCCCTCTCCATAGCTCGTTGTGCGACTTTGAGCTTGCTTATGAGGCCCATAGTGAGAGACCACGTTTCAGTGCCGTATGTCATCACTGGTAACACACACTGGTCGAAGACTTTCGTCTTAAGGCACTGAGGTATTTTGGACGAGAAGACGTTGCGTAGTTTACCGAACGCTGCCCAGCCGAGTTGGATTCGCCGATTGACCTCTTTCTTGAAGTTGGACCTACCTAGTTCGACTGTTTGTCCTAGGTAGACGTACGCGTCAACAGCTTCAAGAACCGAGTTCCCAACTGATACTGGGGTGGGCACAACATGGATATTTGACATGACCTTTGTCTTGTCCATGTTCATTTTAAGGCCCACCTGTTGAGAGACTCGATTGAGGCCTTCATGCTGAGATCTTCCATCGATTCTGCCATGACCACAATATCGTCGGCAAACCGAAGGTGAGTGATGTACTCGCCGTTGATGTTGATGCCGAGTCCTTGCCATTCCAGGAGCTTGAAGGCATCCTCCATTGTGGCAGTGAACAATTTCGGAGAGATAACGTCTCCCTGTCTCACGCCTCTTCGCAATGGAATTGCCTTCGAACTCTGCTCCTGTACTCGGACCGACATGGTGGCGTTATTGTACAAACACTTCAACACTTCGACATACCGATAGTCAATACGGCATCGCTGGAGAGACTCAAGCACCGCCCATGTCTCGACCGAATCAAAGGCTTTCTCATAGTCCACAAACGCTAAACATAGTGGCAAGTTATATTCTTCGGTCTTCTGTATAACTTGGCGTAGCGTGTGGATGTGGTCTATGGTACTATAGCCTTTTCGGAAACCGGCTTGTTCGATAGGCTGGAAGTCATCGAACCTGCGATCGAGACGATTCGTGATGACCCTCGAAAACAGCTTATAAACATGGCTCAGAAGCGAGATGGGTCTGTAATTCTTCAGCAAGGTTTTGTCACCTTTCTTAAAGAACAGCACCACCACGCCTCTGTTCCATGCTTCTGGCGTTATACCTTCGAGTAAGACAGAATTAAAGAGCTTCTGAAGGACTCTGAGTACCGGTGTTCCACCCGCTTTCAGAAGCTCTGATGTGATTCCATCGTCCCCCGGCGCCTTGTTGTTCTTGAGCTGTTTCAGGGCCATCCTAATCTCGTACAGGCTGATGTCCGGGATATCTTCAGTATAGTGTCGGCTCAGCTTGGCTCTTGGGTCTTTGACCGAGCTGCTCACAGGCTTAGCAACCGAAGTGTATAACTGTCCATAGAACCTCTCGATTTCCCCTAATACCTCGGCTTTGGTCGACGCTACACTACCATCTTCCCTCTTTAGCTTTGTCAGCTGGCTTTGCCCAATAGACATGTCTCTTGCAAACACTTTGGAGCCTTTGTTTTGCTCAATCGTCTCTTTAATACTGTTCGTATTAAAGGTACGTATGTCATGCCGCAATGACTTCCAAATTTGTCTATTGAGCTGCCTGTATGATTCAGCGTCATCGTTCAGGAACATTGTAGTTGTAACGAGCGTCGATCAGCCATGAGGTTACGGGTATGGTCGGATAATTTTTGGGGTCTATCTGTGCGCCGGCCAGGTCTAAAAAACTTAGAACCTACCGCATGGACAGTTTCCACTAACCTGTTATTAATCTCATCCACGGAAGCAAAATTCTCCAGGCAATCAAAGCGATTAGACAGCTCGAGTTGAAAGCTCTCGGGGTTTTGAATATGGGCATGGTTCGGTCGGAGCGTGGACTTCATTAGGCGGGACCTCTCAATTTTAACGTTAATATTCAATGTGCCTCTTACTATTCGGTGATCACTACCGGTTTTCACCCTGTGAATCACAGAGACATCATTGAATATTTGTTTCTTGGTGGTCATAATGAAGTTTATCTCATTTCTCGTAGAACCATCGGGGCTCATCCAGGTCCATTTCCTGTGAGGCGGCTTCTGAAAGAAAGAGTTAATCATAAAAAGTCCCTCTTTCTCCAGAAAGTCGGCCAGCCTCTGTCCCCTAGGGTTCCGTTGCCCACAGCCAAATTTCCCCACTTTCAACTCATCATCACTTCTCTTGCCCAACTTCGCGTTAAAGTCCCCCATAACAACAGTGAAGTGGGTCTCGGACGTATGTATGGCTCTACTAATGTCCTCATACATAACCTCCACTTCATCATCTGGGTGTGACGAGGTCGGTGCGTATACCTGAATGACCTTCAACGAATATCTCTTGGATATTCTGAGTATTAGGTATACAACCCTGCTCGAAACACTGTCGATGGTGATAATGTTGTTAATGAGGGACTTGTGGATGAGAAAGCCGACACCACCTTGGGACTGTTGGTCGCCCTCCCGGTAGTAGAGTAGGTTACCGGATTTCAGGGTTATCGTGTCCTCGCCCTCTCTACGGACTTCGGATAAACCCAAGATATCCCAACGTACCCTACCCATTTCTTCTTCCAGCTCAACAATCTTCTCATCAGTCCTCATAGTGCGTATGTTGTGTGTTACCACGGTAACCAATATAACGGTTAGAGATAAGTAAATACAATTTAACGACAACAATTTAATTTTTAAATTTTAATACATAATAGTTGAAAGAATTTACTAATAAAATGGCAATGTACAAGTCAATATACAGTTTTAACTTTTTATTTATATTACACGGGAATTACTCACGTAAGATTAAGCCGGTCACTCCGACTATAGTTTCAACCGCATTAGGCAGTCTTTTTCAAGGTGAATGCGCGCGCGCGGCTGCGTCTCGCTTGGCAGTTTTAACTTTACTCTATTATAAAAAAATAAATAAAAAAAAACAACAACAAATTAAAACCTAACTATCATTCTATCAAACCGCTACCAGTGGGAACTGTTCCCAAAATGCTGGCCCCATTACCACGTTGTATGGCGATGCTCACCCTTTGAGCAAAGTAGAGGCCGGCATTTTGGTCACGAGTTGCGTCTATCAGAAGTGAACTTAAATATTTGAAAATTTTTTTGGCTCCCGATCCCCACGGCCCCTTTGTTAATTCATTTTTAAATGGTTCTACAAAATAGTCCGCGGTAGCTTTTCATAAGAAAGTAAAAATAACGCGTTTTTGTGTAAAATTTCAATGTCATGTTTAGATACATGTTTATAATTCAATTAATGAATCATTAAATGAATTTGTTATCATGAGTACACTTAATGAAGATAAATGCTGCCGTTTACAGTTTGTAGTTTAGTCGCATAGTTCATGAGATAATGTAAACTTATAATAACGCGACTATAATAATACGAGCAGTGCATTTATACGGCGCAGAATAATACAATACAATGACTCTTTATTGACACCATAAAAAATACATTACAAGTATTTACAAGATACGGACCCGTAAAGAGTGTTATCGCTAAGAAAGACCTCTTCCAGCCTTTCTTAGAGTTTCAATAATGGTATGTTGCGGCGACGCAGTGTCACAGGTATTTTTATCTTCTAATTTTTCATTTTTACTAAAAATGTTTATAGATTGTAAAAACTGTGGCTTTATGCTAAACAACACAGTTCATAAAGAAATTTTTTAGAAAAAAAAGAACCGACATCATGGCTATGCCTATCATTTACAAACTGAAACTAAAAAGTAGAAAATAATATTTAAATAACTTCAAAGCAATGAGCATTAGAGGACAATCAACGAAATTATTAATACATATATTACCTACTTATATATTTACAATTTATAATCAGTTATTTTTGGAGTCGGTGCGAGCCAAAGCAAAAATAACCTATACATAATATATATAACCTATAAATATGTCCCGAATATTTATTTATATTTATATGGTACTGGAACGTGGTCCTTAACTGCTGGCGTTTTGGAAAAACTCAGAGTCACACAGCGGGCAATGAAGAGAGCTTTGCTCGGAGTTTCTTTGCGCGATATAATCTGGAACGATGATATTCGCCGAAGAACCACAACCAAACTTTGCATTACAGTTTTAGTACTGGGGCCTTACGGCCAACTGCTAACTGCTAACGTGGTATCAAACTAACGTTAAATCCGCTCAGTTAGAAAATCACGCGACCGCTAACCGTATCTGGCTGCGTTAAGGTTCACGTTAACTTGATACCAATTTTAGAAGTTTATAAATTAAAAAATTGTGTTTTAGGGGTGGCTCTGGTATATGTAAAATGTTTTTGTCGCTGCTTGCCCTCGTGAGGGCTATCGTTAATTGATCTTTTAACATGAAGGTAACGTTTCGAACATATATTTTATATCAAGTATATATTCTTTGCGAAATATGGCCCACCAAGGTGACGAAAAGTCCCCCCGTCACCCCTGCATTTCTAAGCAATTTAAACTTAGAAACTTGTCATGCTAACCGGTCATAATATGAATATATGTTTTTAACCTTCATTTAAAATTATTTTGAACATATTGTGATCACAACTTTTTGATTTATAGCGATAAAACTTATAAATCCAAGACGTACTAGCTCAAAAGTCAGTGACCTTTTCGTTAAATAATCTTAACAAAGAATGTTTTCAAAGTAGTTTTCTCTTACACTAAGCATGAGTATTACATGTTTGTTATTTTTTTATTCACGAGAGGCCGTTATTTGCCTCGATTTGAGATCCAGATCCAGACATTTTAAAGACAGTGTGTATTGTTTGTTACTTATACATCATCATACAAATCAGAGCTGTTGTAATTAAATATTGACAAGGTTTTTGTAAGTTAACAGTAAATAACGTATTTCATTGTTATAATATTCCCTATATTATGAGTTCTAGTATTTTGGCGGAATTACACTAAATCCTTCAAGTATTATATTACAAAGACATTTTGTGAAATGGTAGGTACACATAGCATCATCAGCCAGTAAATGTCCACTGCTGAACAAAGGCTCTTGGAGAGGGGTGTTGCCATAATCCCCACGCATGGCAGGCGACTTGGGGATCGCAGTACGTTCACCATGTAATAATAGGACGCTGCTGCCCATCCTCCGGTGATTCTGGTTCAAGTTTTAGAACATATCCGGGTTCAGATAAATGGTAGGTACGCCTATTGCAAATTGCAACCGTCTTTATCGTCAGCATATGGCATTGCTGGCGTTTATTCGTCAGTTGCTAGAACGTTAAAGATTAATATGAATTTTAAATCTTCTGCAAAAGTGCTAATTCATTAAAATTATTTTACATAATAACAGCATTGATAGATAAAGTCCGGTTTTAGGATGTTCGTATAAAATAGGCGACTACGTCCGATCTAACATCATTCAGCACGCGACAGTCTGAAAATCACCTCCCAAAATGTACAAGCTGGTAAGTTTGAAAAAATATATATAAACTTTGATTTTTAAAACAAATTTTAATTAACCTTTCTTTTGTTAAAACTAAATTAAGTATAAAAAAAAAATCATACTTAACTAAACAATTAAATAAAAAAACTGTTAGGTACAGACTTCTGTAAAAAAATCCTGCATTTCTACTTGCTTTTATGTGTAGGGAATTTCTGAATGTATTTTTATACGGTGATATTGTTTTCTTCAGTCTCACTTACTTACTAGACAATCTCTAGGCATTGACTAACATAAACCTTATAATCATTATAAAAACATTATAATCTGATTGTGCTAACCCAATTGTTCAACGACGTCTTCGTGGCGACCGGTATGGCTCAGTGTTAGGATGTCTATGTATATGACATGTGTTAGCCGAAGGTCCTGGGTCCGATTCCCGGTCACTGCTTTGGTTTTAGGTATTAGTTGCCCATGTATATGTTTGTTTTCCAAGGCATCCCCGACACTGGGGACCCTAGTGGGGATCCAAGGGATTCTAGCTATAAGTGGGAAACGTTATTTATTATTATAACTTTTTCCGTTTTAGTGTGTTGCTTTTGCCACCCTCCTGGCCGTAGCTGCCGCTGGTCCTAAGCCCAGCGTGCCTCTGGTCTCCTACGCAGCTCCATCATACTCCGTAGCTCCAGTGGCCACCACCTACTCGGCCGCACCTGCTGTGTACTCCGCCGGTCCCTACTACTCATCTGCTTACTACCCCTACGTAGCTAAGACTGTCGCTACCCCCGTGACTGCCGCCGTCGCCCCTGCTGTCACCTACGCTACTGCCCCCGCAGTTAACACCTATGCTGCTGCCCCTGCCATCAGCACCTACGCCGCTGCCCCTGCCATCAGCACCTACGCCGCTGCTCCTGCCATCAGTACGTACGCTGCTGCCCCCGCCGTCAGCACCTACGCTGCTGCCCCCGTCGTCAGCACCTACGCTGCTGCCCCCGCCGTTAGCACTTATGCTGCTGCCCCTGTCAGAACTTACGCTGCTGCCCCCGTGAGCACCTACGCAGCTGCCCCTGTCAGATCTTACGCTGCTGCCCCCGTTGTCAGCACTTACGCTGCTGCCCCCGCTGTCAGCACTTACGCTGCTGCCCCCGCTGTCAGCACTTACGCTGCTGCCCCCGCTGTCAGCACTTACACTGCCGCCCCCGTGAGCACTTACGCTGCTGCCCCCATCGCCGCCGCCGTCACTCCTGTGGCCACCCCCGCTGTTGCCCCCGTCTACGCCAAGACTTACTCCGCTGCGTACACCACTCCCTACTCCTACGGTTACCCCTCTTCTTACTCTTTTAACTACCCCTCTTACTCAGCTGGTTACGCCTCTCCCTACTCTTACGCTGCCGATTACGTCTCTCCCTACTCTTACGCCGCCAGTTTCACCGCTCCCTCTTACGGCTACAGCAGCCCCCTTCTCTTCAAGAAGAAGTGAACGACTTGATTATTATTTTTTCAAGAAAACTGTAATTCTTAGACTAAGTACACTAATAAATTGTTAATAACCTAGTCTAAATAATGTTTTGTTTTTAACTACCTGGATTATATTTAGGTAACCATAATATGGTCCCCTGTTGGGATCGTTATTTTCATCATAATAAGAACAAAGGTTTGTTTTAGGAATCAACGCCAGATTGATAGAGATGGAACGATAGATGGAATTATAGAGACGTGAAATTTGAACTTAACTTTTCTCAAATAGTCTAGGTATAGCGCTTAGGTATAATCAGCTAGTTAATTCTTCATCGGACGCACAAAATACGTATCTATTCATTAGGGTTGGGGTGGCGTATGTAAAACATTGGAGTGATTTTTAAGTTACCAATTTATTGTTAACAAAATGTTAATTGAATAAGTAGATATTATTATAATTATCATGTGTTATTCTACTTTAGTACCTACTTAATGTGTTGTTTCTGTGTATGAAACAAATTATGTAGAGTCAGCATCAACTATGTCACAGTGCCCCCAAGTAAGTAGTCAACACGTTCAAATTACTGAATTATAATTTGCAAATATATTATAAATGCGCTAATTCTCTTCGATGTCCGAGTACAAAATACGGAAGTCAGAAACCGTATTATGCTACTCAAAGTGGAGTAGAGCCCTGACAGAGTGGTGACCAATAGTGCACAAGCGTTCGATAGGCAGATGACCAGTCTGATAGTTCGACGACATTTGATCCGTCGCAGGCCATGCGTGAACGAGAGTAGTCCGAGACAGGGATCAATAGCGCAAAGGCCAAGGAGAGGAGACCTATACAGGCCTACCCAGGAGTGGGTACAGGCTGACGATGATTTTTTTTCTGTTAATTGTTAATATTTAATGATCTATGTTCAGAACTGGATTTGTTTGAATAATGCTAACGACGATCAAACATTACTACAGAAATTAAAAAATAAATACATCTTTAACACTCTCCGAACTATGTCGACGACAGATCGACAGGTCGATAGATAGACCAGATTTCGGGTATATGTAAGAGAAGAGTATATTAGGTCTTGGGTTTATGGCTTTGATGTGTGTCGAAGTCTTTACTGATTCCTAGTGCCAACAGCGCCATCTGTTGCATCCTAGTCGAGTATACTGCAAACACGAGCGTAACGCGGCGCGTTAAGTTAACCTCTAAAAGTGGGCCTTTATTCCCTAGGAAAAAGATCAAATTTTTATTGGTTTACGTTGCCCGCGACCGACGTGGCTTACTCGTCCAGAAAAGAGTTAAAACGACGTTGATCAAGTGGTTATAAATTATCTTTGGTTTTTACCCAGCTATGTATTATATACCCTAAAGGGAATATAACGTCCTTGATGTACACAAAATAGAGTAGGGACAATTTAATAGATCACATTTAACAGTTCATCAAAATTCAACAACTTGTATAGCGGGCATTTTCCGCAACTAGGCCGTTCATGGGCCCATTTTGCGTCACCCGGCTGCAGCTAGTTCAGCCACCCGGTCTCATCCAGGAAAGCCAGCAGCTCGCTTATGCCTGCGAAAATTCAACAACGTAACCTTTAAACAATTTTTTCCCCAAATTGGAACTGGTTCTCAATTCAGCCCGTTTAAAAAAAAAATGTACCTACATCGATTACGGCATCTATAAACCAATTTGCGTGTTAGTTTTTTATCGTGTAGGAGAAACTATTGAGGTAGTCCCACAAAAATTTCATTAGTCAGTAAGTAGCTCAGTAGTTTTTAAACCAGCTCGATAATTATGTTCGAGCGCCGACGAATTTCGCGATAACAAATAATTATAACTACAATACTTTTATTTTGTCTTATGTTCAGGCGTTTTGTTCGAGTAAAACAAGGAGGTATTCATGCATGGATGTGCAATCGTATCTATAAATAAACTAGTAGTTCACCCCGAACAGAGTTAAAGAAGGTTTTAAGCATTCCACTATCATAGGTATGGCACTACTACACTAAAATTTATCTTTTAAAAAAACCGACTTCAATACCTATATCACAGCACGCAAACATTCTAAGTTAATATTATGCCACTACAAAGAACAAATAGCAGATTATTCACCGAGGGGATAAAGCAGTGTCTTATGTCACGGGCATCATATTGAATTCCGAGTGTAGTTAAGGAGAATAGAATCCTTCTTTACGCTCGGGATGCAAGCACGCTCAAGACGAAGACACCTTTATCCCCGAAGAAAATACTCTACTTTTTAAACTTTCAGCGAGACGCATTGAAAAAAAAATCACTTGAAAAATAAAAAAACACTACCCACACTACACTAGAGAAATACACTACAATACATACTACAATAATACACTAGCTACACAAAAATGCACTAGATACACAAAAATACACTAGATACTCAAAAATGCACTATATAGGTATACAAAAATACACTAGATACACAAATATACACTAGATATACTAAAATACACTATATACACAAAATATACTAGATACACAAAAATATACTAAAACATACTAGAAAACACTACACTAAAACCCATTAAAACACTAAAAATAAAACAACAAAAAACACAAACACATTAAAAAACACACTAGAAATAAACTACAAAATAAAACACTGTTTTAAACTATCACGGTTGTTCACTAAAGTTATATGAAAACGAAAAAAACAAAAGCAAAAGACTAAGAAAGAGGGTAGATCGTTATGTCTGCACCTAACTTTTTAACTGTTCTCCAACCACCCGCATTCTTCAGTCTTCCCGTGAACATGGTGCATGTAACTGCGCCGAAATATCGGGAGCTCATTCCACAACCTTACCACGGTAAATATCCCGTAAATAATCATATAACTTTACAAAATAAAACACTAGAAAAACTAATCTACACTACAATAGAGAAATACACTATAAAACACACTATATTAAAAAATACACTAGAAATACACTACAACATTATTGCCCAACTAGACCGTAGCCAATGGGATAATAATGAACCGACCAACGTTCGAATAATGAAATTCAGTACAACATTGTTTCCTGGCTAAAACGTAGGGAAATAATTGCTTGGTTTAATTGTTTGGTTTGATTTGCATTACTTAATTATAATTGCCGATGTCCAGCAGGTGGTGTGAAAAGTATTTTTCATTACCCATACTCGGAAAGTAGGTCTGAAGTTGCCCGAGGAGCGGGTTGAAAGTAATACACTTCAGCCCTAGGGAGAATCACTTTCAACTGACAGTGACAGTAGACAAATGACAGACACTCAAATTATTTTAAAAAAACTAGTTCTATTTTCACATTTGTATTGAATCATGTTCCAACTTTTTTTTTCTCCTCAGAGGATTATGGAACCGCACTTCTCGTGCATTTGCCAGTGCCAAGATGTAAAAAAAAAAACATTGGCGGGAATCCGATCTTCATTGTACAGTTTTGTTTATACTTCCGTATAGCAGATTTCATCATCATCATCAGCCAGAAGACGTCCACTGCTGAACATAAGCCTCCCCCTTTAACCTCCACACTGAACGACAGCCTGCTTTTTGCATCCACTGAATGCCCGCGAATCTCACAATGTCGTCGGTCCATCTAGTGGAAGGCCTACCTACGCTGCATCTTCCGGTTCGTGGTCTCCACGGTGGTAGCAGATTTGTATTAACACAATGAGCTCATCTGATTCCGATATGGATTTAACGCCTGATTTCATAAGAGAAGAGGCTAAAGCAGTAGTGGAATAAGTAATTGCTCTAATTTTACCATAAACTTTAAATAAATTTCACACCAAAAATGTTGATTTATGTAAAATAAAATTCACTCATATTTTCTTTAGTCAGTTCGTTTTTATTTTTAGTTTCCTTGTATTCGTGATGAAAAGCACAGTGTTTACCTCGGGGTTAAAGACTTAATTAGTCCCTTGAACTATTAGCGCCCGAGCGTAGCGAGGGCGCTAAACCCCGTCTTAGGACTGAATAAGTTACTTTCACCCCTAGGGTAACAATGTACTATATTTATCCCCATTTCACTTGTACCAGAACCACCGCAATGCAAAATAATATTAATGCAAAATAATATTAATTTAAGCATACTTTTAAAATTGATATCTGTCAATATCATCACTATCAGCCAGTTATGTTCCCACTGCTGGGAGAGCTCTCTCACAGAGAGAATGTTTATTATTGCCATATAAACACATGCTGCCGCAAGTCTGGAATCCCTTAATTAATTACTGAATTATTCTTAATTTTTATTGACATTTGTAAAATTATTGACATTTTTATTTTTTTTCTTAATTTTTTGTGAGCTTGTTTTTGTAATTAATTTAATTCCTTTCTTATTTTTTATTGATATGCATAATTATTAATTTGTGAGATATTAATGTAATTAGCTTGACCGTGTTAAATTTAATTTATTTTAATTTTAATCACGTTTTTTTCTGTTTCATACAAAACGGCCATTGACACTTTACAAAATGTATGGAACTGCTGATATTTTTTCGCGATTTTGGGGTTTATCCCATAGTAAAAGCTATTCATAATGATGAGTCTAACAGACCCGTTTCGTCTTACTACACCCTTTCTGCGTAACCCTATATTTATATGGGCTTGCATCTGTCCACATCATGCCTGCAAATGTAAACCAAAGAGGTTATTTATTTTAAAATTATAAATTAAAACGCTTATTACTCACGGCTCCCCAAAAGGGTTCCCTGTGTTGTCAATGCCATGGAACACACACAAAGACATGGACAATCAACATTCATCATTCAAACATCCCTGTAACATGGTATAATAATATACTCCGCCAGGTATAGCGCTCCGATAGATGATGTCACGTGGGTGACACCCACTGACGTCATCAATGCCATGGATTCACGTACACGTGCATAAGCAAGAGCAGAATAAGTAATTTACCACAAGTTCGAGAGAGATGACAATACACGAAACAATAGCGGACTCTATAAAACAACAGATTTTCTGTATTACTAGTAGCGTGAAATTATAACTCCCCAATCTCAGTATATTACCTGTGGGAATCCAATAAAACAATGTGGTTTTTATATAAATAATATAAATTCGTGCTCAACTTGAATTGCTTTGCTTAAGCGGACAAACAAAATGACAATTGAAAAGCTTTTTGTATTTCATTTAATAGATTATTAATAAAATTGTGTCCCAATATCTATGCTTGTTGCAATAAAGTGGCAACTGGACAGTGACTTAATTGGGTGTCAGCTCCCGGAGCGCTAGGCCTTGTTTTCTTGGATCATGCCTGTAAGACATTACAGTTAGCTATAGACTCCATAGTATAGAGTATCACTATGACTAGATGCACAAAGTGACGTACTAAGGATGGCGACGAAATAGTTAGTTTATGTGACGAAAAAACGTCGGAACCATTTATTTGTCTATGTGATAGGTTAGTAGGATAATAGGTTACTAGGTTACGTTAACTAAAGATTCAAAGCACTGATTGAGCTAGTGATCATTTTAATCGCACATAATTGTTTCTTACAAAGTTGTAAGTATTCACTTCTTCTTCCAGGCGAAGGGGGTTCCGTATGAGTATCCAGAGAAAGGAGCGACGCCAACGGGGGCTACGGCCGCAGAGTAGCTGGAGTAGGCAGGAGCACCGAAGCCAGAAGCAGCGAAGCCAGGAGCAGTGAATCCAGCGGTTGTGATGGGGGCAGCAGGGGCAGCGGCGACCACGGGGTTAACGATAGCAGCCGAGGGTGCGCTGTAGCTGTACGCGGTGGCGAACGATGCTGGGGCAGCAACTGGAGCAGGGTAGGCCTTCGCGACCACGGAGTATGACGGGTACGTGGGGGCGGAGTAGACAGCAGCAGTAGGCGCGTATGCGGGGTACGCGTGAGGGTACACAGAGGACACCGCTGGGTACGAAGAGTAAGCCAGCGGCCAGTTAGGCTTGGCAGCTGCGACGGCCAGGAAGGCGAGGGCTAAGCACTGAAAAAAAATTAATCTTTAAATAGTCTACTAGTATAAAACTAGTGATATACTTACTTAGGTAAGTTATCATTTGAAGACATTTCGCTCGATTGTGAATGCCTCATAGCAAATCATTGGTTAAATATCAGTGTGATTGGTACCCAGATTGGCTTTGACTGGTAGGGTGATATCCCTTATCTTTGGAGCCCGGGGTCTAGAGTACGGGTTCTGTGTCCGTGCCTGTCATAAGAGCAGACTAAAAGGTCATATCATGATATTATATCTTTTTAAAATGATTAAATGTTAAGTGCCCAAACTCCAATACTTTGACTAGCACACCCAAGAACAGATAATATATTTCAATAATACAGAATACAAATGTTTATAGATATTGAAAACTTCAAAAACTGAAACCTTTAACAATAAGGTATTTCTCATCCCAAGTAGAATAAATAGTTTATTGAAACACAAAATTTTAACAAAAGGCCCATTGTTTAGACGCCCATAGCTGGTGGAATGCATGTCTAATTGGTGACTTACCAACTTGTACATTTCGGCGGTTATCTTACAGGCTGTCTCGGGCTGAATGATACAATGTCACACATTTTCGTCTATTTTATACTGTTCCTAAACCGGACCTATCTGTTCTGTAAAACAAAATAAACAATTACTGTAGAAAAGTAGATCGAAACTATGGGACGTTGATGAGATCATAAATTTAGTTCCAGTTTATAGGTGGTAGGTAATAATTACAAAGATGACATAATTAAAGTTTGTTTTAATTGCATAGAACCTGAATATTAACTGGGTATAAATTTTTATTATTATGTCCGTATGTCATGTCAATAAATCAGTTTGATTTAGATTGTTAGGTATGCCGATTATTTAGAAATTATAAATACTTTTCAGCTGTAAAAAGTTACAACGCCGGCGTAACATTATAAGATGATTCAAACAGATCACTGATATTAATGTGTCTTGTACTAGGCGTACCTAAGTTGCGCAGGTAGAGGAGGATGCACTTATCATATCTAAATGCGTGCCCTTGATCTATGATGCACCGCGTGAAAGACGCTTAGGCAACGAATGATAGCGTACACAAATCAAGATTCATATTTATACTTGCTACATAATATATATTATAATGAAAAGGTTTTTTAATTTAAGGTATGTGTTATTATTATTTGTATTTATTAGTTACACTAGAGGTATTATCGCTAGTATGGAAATCGTACCAGGTTTCTGCGATACAGGCCTAGCCTAGTGTGGATAGCAATAATCTCCCATAAGCATAGGTTAAGCTCCTAGTTTGTAAATTTGTTTGTTTTAATTTGCCTTATGATTATGTAAATATTTTTTTTTTCATTTTCATTTTTTGGATGGGTGACCAAGAGTGTCGTTCACAATTGAACGCTACCGTAAGTCAGGTGTAACACTAAATTGTAGAACAACAATTTGGGTAAAGAATGAAAATGATGATGGTTGTCTTTAAATTGACAGTAACCAGGTTCTTTAATGGCAAGCGTTTTCCATCCTATTCGACGTTCACATCAGGCATGGAGAAGTTAATAGATAGAAAGATAGAGATAAAACCCTGTTTTCAACTATCACGGTTTTTCACTAAAGTTATATGATTGTTTACGGGATATTTAAACAATTAAAAATACTATAAATTATTGTAAAACCTCTTCAGAAGCCTGGGGCTGCTTTTCTGGCTACTACCTACACGACTATTTTTTTGGCTGTAACGTCAAAATTGGGCATTTGGATAACAGTTAATACCATAGGCTAAGTATACTAAGGTTAATACTGTGTTGAACATTTTTGGGCACGAAAAGGCACGAAACCGTACGAAGCGGTTTGATTCACTTTGATTGTGCAAACTGCTAGTCTGTGGAACGCACTGCCTGAATGTGTGTCCCACGATAGTTATAATCTGGATGTCTTCAAATTGCGAGTGAATCGGTTTATTCTAGACAAGCATGCTCCATCGTAGACCGTATCATCGCTTACCATCAGGTGAGGTGGCGGTCAAACGCAATTCGCTATTTTATTTTTATATGCAACCTTTATTATTTAACTTGCACTGTTCGTACTTAGAGGCGAGTATGCGACAGTCGTGCACCGTCCTTCTAGTTTAATTTGTGTTTGATTTTTCGGTCACTTCCAAGTATTTAATCGAGCAGAAATTTCAGAGATTGGTTCCTACATATTTAGATAACATTATTGTCGAGTATGTTATACCATTATCTAACCTAAACTAACTAAACAGCTCTAAATTTTTTACCATCCTTCTCTCACATAAGTTGAAAATAATTGAAATCAAAAGAAACGCAGATATTTTTTGTTCTGTCAGATTGATTTAGTTTAATGAAAGATATGACAGAATCGAGGCCAATATAATTATAGTACCACTAGTATTACCCTACAGTTTCATCCGCTAACTTACAGAAAACGTAATTATTTCCGGGGAAAAAAGCTTATATGTTAAGCCAGGGTAAGTAGCCATAAGCTTATTACAAAACAAATTCCAAAAAAAAAAACGTCAAAAATCGTTTAAAATCCGTTTAGCTATTACATAGATGAGTGCGGAAAACATTCCTACGCATTATCAACTGAGTAATCGGGTCATAAATCATTATAATTATGTCTAACGCTCGCACATCCAGCTTACATAGGTCTTATGGTATGACGTTTTTGTTCGACGACTCAGATGATCATGCGTTTACTATAGTAACATAGTGTGATTAAGCTGATCTGTGGAAATTATTATGGATGTCCGTTCGTGATTTGGATTATGATCATGATCGCGTGCCATCGGGAGTTCCATTTACTTACTCTCAACACGCGCGTCAGCTAGATGACGTGTGATTGCGATCACAACCCGAATCACAGAAGGATATTCATAATAAGCTTGCTGATCAAGGAAGCTTTTTTTACTTATAACAATTTTAGCGGGCAAGTTTTTTTTTCTTAACAAAATATTATTTAACTTAACACTAAGGGTGGGTTGCAACATCTTACTTTAGCAATTACAAACATCGACATTTCAGTTAAAGTACCGGTTAGGCAAAAAAAAAGTGCACCATCTGACAATTGTTAAATGATGTCATTACTTTAACTGTTAACCGTAACTGGCCACGCTTCGCTGGTTAACTGTTACAATATATGTACATATACAATATATGTTTAATATCTGTCAGATGTTTAAAATAATTTCAGCTATGCATCTGGGGTAAATAAGGTCTCATTTGATTTGCAACCCTGGTAACTTTAACTATGCTAGTGAATACGCAAGTGCAACGCAATTTCGCAGTAACAGTTAAGTAAGCGTTACTGTTATTGCCAAATTTGTCATAACCTTTACCTTAACTACTACTATGGTGCAACCAAGCCTTAATATCTATCATACTTATCCTATTTTAGAAACAACAGCTGAATTGCCTACTTATCCATCGACCGTTTAAAAGCTTTAAAGGTTGAGCCAATAAAACCCCAGCGTTTTGGTTACAGGTCTTAACTCAAAAGGGTTCGGCCGTCAGAAGGCGATGTCGATAATAGAGTGAAGTGGAGGAGGAGTAGTTAGGCCGTTTGAAGCCTTTGGCCTTTGGAAATATGTAACCACTGCGAGCTTTGGATTAGGGGGAGGCCTATGTTCAGCAGTAGACGTCTTCTGGCTGATGATGATGAACCACTGCGAGTTTTGGATCAAGAAAGTGGCCGAATCAGTCGAATTTTGACTCATATGTTTTGTTGTCATGCACATTATGATAGGAAATTGATAATGGAGGCGAAATCTGTGGACTGGAACTTCTTAATGGCATAATATGGTAGACAAGTCTTGGTTATGCTTATTGAAATATGTCATAAACTTGATACTTGCTCTATAGACATAATTATAAGGAATCTGGAGCCAGAATTAAAAAAAAAAATTTGCTCTTGAATACTTCTAAATTCTATCGAGATTTTGACTACGGAAAAGGGAGTTCTATATATGCAAAATTATATGTATGTAAGTATGTTCATGTGTCTCTAATCTCCTGATCTACTCATCATATTTTGACCAATGAGGGGTCAATCGACGCTTAATACTTCTCATATCACAGGCTTTAATAATATGACATCACGCTAAAACCGATATGACAGCTTTATCTTATAATGACCTAATTTCGCACGTCAAAAGTTTTTTACAGTTTTTTAAATAAATATATCGCTTTTGGTATCTAAAGAAATAACTTAATGAGAAAGTTTCGTATATGTAGTTATTATTTCGCTGTATTTATTATTATCTTATGTAAATAAATGAATGTGAAGTCTATGCATGTAAGTGTGTGAATTTTCAAGCTTCATGTGTAGCATTGCTCCAAAATTACTAATCAGATTAAAGATAGAGGTTCCCCAAAAAAAAAGTTGATAAATATACCCTAAATATAGGATATATAGTATTACAGTATATAATATGATGTTACACAAAATCCAATATGGCGGATTTTATGACCTAATTTCGAGTGAAAACAAAAAAAAATTCTTTTTAGCGGTATGAAAAAGCTCTGTATCGCTCTGTACTACGATCTATACATAGATAGGTACGTAATGCACTGCTGTTACTTTTTCAGTAACGTACCTACTATAATTAGGTATATACAATGCAGTCGGGTGATATTTAGATTTAGATAGCCCGTTGGTCCAGTTGGTAGTGAACCTGCCTTCTGAGCTTGGGGGCGTGGGTTCGATTCCCACCTAGGACAAACATATGTGTGATGAACATTTGTGTTTGTTCTATATCTGGTTATTAATATCTATTTAATTATGTATTTAAAACTATATATGTATGTATATCAGTCTCTGGCAGGCATGTCACAAGCTTTGCTTAGTTTGGGGTCAGATGACCGTGTGTGAAAAAATGTCCCGAATATTTATTTATTTATGTTATATTTTTTTATTTTATAGTTTAAATTTCTTGTTAATTCATTCTGTTATAACATTGCGTTGTCACCCAGTTTTGAAACATATTTAAAAATCTCTATTTCATTGGTGGATTTTTTGTTTCAGTGAAGTTTAAAATCGATTTGAAAATTTGTACCGAACAGGCACAGAAGAAAACGAGGTAATAATAAATAAAGAATGTTTTTACAAAAAAGAAGAACCGACTTCATGACTATACTTACATTTAAAAACTGAAACTAAAAAGTAGAAAACTTTTGAACACTATATAAAATTGTTTAATATTACGACTGAAATACTTTGTATCCATCATGAAAAATTTAACGAAAAACAACAGGGGCCCGGTCGCCATGGAGACACTTCTTTATTTTTTTGAAATTCTGTTCTAGGATCAGTTCCTCCATATTTGCTGTTCAGTTGACAGCATCGCTAGTGGAGAACAAAATATGAAATTCACGTAAGTTCCAATGTTGCTCACCTTAACAGCTAAGTTGGTGGCACTGTACAACTGTACAATGTACATTGAATTTGTTGCTTATTGACATGTTTTTGTAGATTTTTCAAAAAGCTCTGAATCAATGTCGATAAAATTCATATGAGAACACCTATGAGATATGACCTACCAACAAAAAAAAGAATCATCAAAAACAATTCTAAATTGTCGGAGTAATCGCGTAACATACATTAAAAAAAAATACAGTCGAATTGATAACCTCTTTCTTTTTGAAGTCGGTTAAAAACGTAGACGAACTGAAGGGTTTCTTTTAGTACTACGGAGCCGTTAAACTATGAAAATTGCACTTCCTTCTTTTGGAAGTCTGCTAAAAGTTATGTCAAAGATGAGTATTGTGTGAACGAGTCATCATAATATAATTATCTTCTGTACGTATGTTTGTCCCCTAACTCCTTAACCGCTAGACCGATTTATATTAAATTTTGTGTGTTTATTTCAATGGTTTCTTGAATGGTTTGAAAACACAATTGGACCCGATAGGTGGTGCTGCCGTCGGTATGTCACCAAATTTGATTTGCTGTACAATTGACAACATTACATAATTTAGAGCGGTACTTTTTATTGTCTAGCTAGAATAATAAGAATAGAAAATAAGGTATAAGTTACCCGGGCAGGCCGACGTCTGCCGAGTCCGCTATACATAAGAGGTGATGTGTGAATGTATGTTCCCTATGGACTCCAAAACGGCTGGACTAATTTTTACTGGACTTTCACTGGCAGATAGCTGATGTTATAAGGAGTAAAATAGGCTACTTTTTATTATCATCACCATCACCATTTTTCATCACCACGCGGGGGAAACCGTGCAGCGCAGCTAGTAAGTTATATAGGTCAGCTTAGCTACCTAAATATCAAGAAAAAAGTTTCGATATCGTGCACCGTCAAAGTCATTCAACCAATTTAACATGCATCTAACATAAATCAACTAATAAAATCGCATTCGCGAATAAGCGCTAAAATGTAATCCGCATAGTTCATATTACAGACAGATTTGCACACGTTCCACGCGAAAGCCGCTTTGAGTTTTTTTTATTCTCGACTTTATCTCAATAATGCTAAAGTTTTCACGAAAGCAAACATAAAATTGCCGAAGTGTGCATAATACTATCAAAAGCCACGTACGAGAGACATAAAAGGTTTGAAATCAAACAAATGATAGCTCAAGAGCGATTAAAATAAAGGCCAGAATAAACTCAGTGACTAGACTGCATCAACCTGCGTCTGTTATGTGAACGAAGCGTAAAAGAGTTCTTTGGATACAGAAACGACAACTTATTAATTTGTACCTATTATTAAATAAACTATACTTAATGACAATTCCGGTTTTTGATTTTGATATAAATTAGGTGAAAATTTGTGGATTGGCATCAGTTAGCCTGTGACAGTCTAAAACAACCGACCATCAATATGTACAAGCTGGTAAGTTATAAAAAGAATTTTAAGAAATTATTGACATTTTGACATTTGACATTTATTTATTGGCAACAATGAATTGCTTCTTAATTTTATACGAATTGTTTGTTATATGATACATAAACTGTTTGTCAGTACTAATACGATGTTTTCGTTTTCAGTGTGTTGCCCTTGCTGCCGTGCTGGCTGTAGCTACCGCTACCGCTAAGCCTAGCTACAACACGTTCCCATCAGTGTACTCCGCCCCAGCGTACACTGCTCCAGCGTACACCGCCCCAGCATACACCGCCCCAGCGTACACCGCCGCAGCGTACACCGCCCCAGCGTACACCGCCCCAGCGTACACCGCCCCAGCGTACACCGCCCCAGCGTACGCTGCCGCTGCCCCAGTTGTTCCAGCGTACGCCACTCCCGCTGTCGCTGCCGCGGTCGCTCCCGCCGTCACTGCTGTCGCTCCCGCCGTCGCTGCCGCGGTCACCCCCGCCGTCACGGCCCCGGTCGTCCCTGCCTTCGCTCCTGCCCACGCCTACGCTCCTGCCCACGCCTACGCTCCTGCCCCCGCCTACGCTGCTGCCCCGGTCGCCACTACCTACGCCGCTGCCCCCGTCGCCTCTTACCCCTACGGCTACTCCAGCTACCCCGCCTACTCCGGCTACCCTGGATACTCCAGCTACTCCGGCTACTCCAGCTACCCCGGCTACTCCAGCTACCCCGGCTACTCCGGCTACCCCTTCATCGTGAAGAAGAAGTGAACTGTTTTGTAGACTGTCGGCTAATTTTTAACGATAAAACGTGATTGAATAAAATGGTTTATTGTCGTTATACACTCGTTTTTTTGGGCTTATCTTTATAGGATTCCCTAGTACTACAAGCAACCCTTATTCTGTTTGTCCGTCTGTCAATCGGTCCCAATACCTAATTAAAACCTTCTCAAAATCAAATAAGATCAGTGGAAATTGCACAATGTGTGATTCACACGATCTTTCTTGCCTCAAACCTGCTAAATGTGGAATGAGCTACCTAACGTGGTGTTTCCGAGAAGCTACAACATGGGGTTCTTCAAAAGGCGAGATATAGAGTCCTTAAGGGTCGGCAACGTATTTGTAATGCTTCTGGTGTTACAAGTATCCATAGGCGACGGTGACAGCTTACCATCAGGCAGCCCGTCTGCTTGTTTGCACCCAATAATTTATTTCACCAAACACACATTACAATTGTTACAAAGTGTTACGATAATGTTCGCCATGTATTTAACCGGAAGATATGCAAAATTTAAAACGTAATATTATAACGTAAATTATAACACTAAAATAAGAAAATTATTAAAATTATTCTATAGTTATTAAGATAAGTGCATAAAATCTTATTAAAGCTTTAGTATTGATCTCAATTTTAAAAGTATATAATATAGGAATATATTATTCTACATTTTAGCGGTGGCTACATGTGAAATGGGGATGTTTTTTTCTCCCTGGAACAACTTGTGTAAGCAATAAAATTATTGAATAGGTTTAATATGCTTTAATCACAGAAGAGAAAAAAAATCGTTGCTTTAATAGCACGAAGTTGACGTAAACACGCCGTAGTTTTCTTTTTAACCGACTTCCAAAAAGAGACGTTTATCAATTCGACTGTATGTTTTTTTTTTGTATGTATGTTACGCGATTGCTCCGCCAATTTAGAATTGTTTTTGATGATTCTTTTTTTGGTTTGTAGGTCATAACTCATAGGTGGTCCCATAATTTTTTTATCGACATTGATTCAGTGCTTTTTGAAAAATCTACAAAAATATCTACAAATTCAATGTACATTGTAAACATTGTACAGTGCCACCAACTTAGCTGTTAAGGTGGGCAACATTGGAACTACAGTTATTTCTTGGTGAATTTCATACTTTGTTCTCTACTAGCGACGCTGTCAACTAAACAGCAAACATCACAGATCTACTACTGACAAACATAGAGAAACAGACTTCAAAAAACAAAGAAGTGTTTCCATGGCGACCATGCCCTGTTGTTTTTCGTTAAATTTTTCATGGATACAGAGTATTTGAGTCGTAATATTAAATAGTGTCGTGTATTTAGTATTAAATATTTTATATAGTGTTCAATAGCGTCAAACAAGCCAGTCAAGCAGAGCTAATCATGCACGGTCAAATCAAACTCATGCACCAGTATAGTGGTGGAGGCTTTACAAGAGGCTTCTATGGAGCTTTGGACCCTTATTAGGGTTTATTATTCCTTTTTAGGGTTCCGTATCCAAAGGGTAAAAACGGGACCTACGGGTTAACTGAGCCTACGCTATCTGCATGTGATGTTTATCCTACCTTGTAACGGCTGTCTTTTGAACCGTAATAGATAGCCAGTTTTTTTACAGAACTTGTAAATTACAGCGTATTAACTTACAAATAATAATAAAATCAAAAAGTAAAAACTAAAAGTGGCCCTACAAAAAACGTATTTTTGACGTATTTTTGTAATTGGTCTAATGTAAAAACGGCAATATGTAGGTTCAATTATTAGCCTTCGTTCGATTTATTTTATATTTATCTCTATTTCACATTCATATCATAAATTTTAATAGATTAATCAAGTAGGTGTCTATTAAGGTTATTTTTGCTTTGGCTGGCACCGACTCCAAAAATAACTGATTATAAATTGTAAATATGTATATAAGTAGGTAATATATGTATTAATAATTTCGTTGATTGTCCTTTAATGCTCATTGCTTTGAAGTTATTTAAATATTATTTTCAACTTTTTAGTTTTAGTTTGTAATGAAGGTATAGTCATGAAGTCGGTTCTTTTTTTTCTAAAAATTATCTTTATTCTGATTATATTAGTACGTGAAACGTGCAATATCTGACAACAAGCAAAGACAGAAATGATCCGTCAGTGGATAACGTTCAAATATTGGCAATAAACTGGATTTTTGCAAAGATCCTGAAAATAGCTCGCATGATCGCAAAAACCTGTATCAGATTCAAAATATCCGGTATTTTGCAATCGTCTCAGGATTAGAGCAATGATTCGGTTTGTCCAATTATCTAACGACACATTACATTATAGCAAAGATCATTGTATAGCGCAGTCTGAAATCCAATGACATTATTTTTTTGCTTACAAAAAGTACTTTTACAACACATTTGCTCAAAAAGTGCACTTACGAAGCCTGTATACATCGTTCGAAAGTTAAACATTACGGATCATACAACGGAGCGTGCGGAAATGAATTTGTCCGCACGCTCAGATGTATAGCACCGTGCGTGTGATTTACGGTATTTTTTTAATTTCCATCATAATTACATAAGAATTCCACAAAAGAGTTTCATATTACGAGAATAAATAAGCTGAATGATCAAACCTCCTTGGAAGCGCTTTTGCTCAATACGTTTGTCTCAGTTTAATACTAAAGAGAAAATGAGACGAAAGATGTAGTTCTAATTTTCACCACGTGATAGTGGCGCTATTTGCATGTTCGCGCCATTTTCTTATTATAATAAAGAAACTATTGTTGTGACTGATATTAAGTTATAAACAAAATAATAAAATTGTTTCATTTGTAGCCTTTTTTTCTCGCAAATGTGTTGTAAAACGTTGTATGGCACACGTGCGGATTGGTTAACAAACTCGTGACTATGGTAAGCCCTCGACTTCGTCTCGGGCTTACATTCGTCTACTCGTTTGTAATAACCAACCTACCGCACTTGTATCATAAATAACTATTTTGCAACAGCTTTTTTCAAAGCTTCATGAGAGTATTTGACATTTACCTATATAGTGTAGTGTTGCTAAATAAACCAAACAGGAAGAAAATACTCGTAACGTGATCAACGAAAAAAATACCTTTTGCTTATCTATAATTTGTGCTTTTGGTTAAGTTTATAAGATGTTGCTATATATATGCTGCGCTATAAGATAAATGTCTTGAGCTCACACATTTATACCTACATTTGAAATTTGTTATTGTGCATATAATTTTCTTGTTCACTTACAATATGCAGTCTACATACCTTTGCAAAAGCTGCCAAGTAACAATATACAGGATGCTCAAAAGTATACACGTATTTTTATTGATTAATAAATAGGCTTGTGCTTGACCGCCACCTTGCCTGATGTTAAGCGAAGATGAATTCTACGATGGAGCACGCTTGCCTAGAAGACACTGATTTATTCGCGACTTGGAGAAACCCAGATTGTAACTATTGGAGAACACCCATTCAGGCAGTGCATTCCACAATCTAGCGGTTGACACAATAAAAGCGCGAATCAAAGCGCTTGGTCTGGTTCGGGTCTATTTTGGTGATATCTTTCTATTACTTACGATAACGACATTTGATGTATTTATATTAAGTAATGTTTATGAATATTTTATTCGGTCCTTTTGGAGATTGATGAATTTGATTTTTGGAGGCCTATGCCCAGTAGTGGACGTTCTATGGCTGAAATTATGATGATGATTATGATAAATGGTTTTGAACATGTGCCTTACAGCCAAAAATAATTTGTTAACAGCTTATTCTCTAGATATTATATTATGTCTTTGCGATTTAGCATAGCTATTTAGGTACTTTTACAATGGTTAAGTGAGTTCAGGGGCCTTACGGACAAAGGGTACTGAGGCACCAAACTAACGTTAGATCCGCTCAATTGGAAAATCACGCGACAGCAAACCGTATCTGGGCGCGTCAAGGTTCACGTTCGCGTGATTTTCCAACTGGCCCCAGTTCAGTTATGTGAGTTTATTAGGCCACTGTTAGACCATTTATTTGCTTGAAATGAAAAACAAAACTTACGTACATAATCTATATATATATCTAGTCACTTGCTTTACAAGCAGGTAATTGGATGTGTAAGGTGTAGGGAACCAACCTACCTACCGTAATTATTTATACTGCTTTCGACGCACGATTAGGTAAATAGGTATAGTATCTCGATGGTAGCACGCTTCGAAGAATTTGATTCGTCTGTCAGATCTATAGCATATATTATATAATTTTATATTATTGTGAATTTGAAGGTAACCATACCAAACAAAAGTGTAACGACAGTAATTTTATTTTAAATTTGATATAATCAGGTCTTTTTAATACTTTACAGTTCACTTTTTAACAAAGTACGAGTAGGGAGAAGCGTATCCGGTGTAGGCTGGCACGGTGTAGGTGGAGATTTGGGCAGCGACGGGGGCAATGGCGGCAGCAGCAATGGGGGCGGCTGCTACCACGGGGGCGATGGCGGCGGGTGCTACCACGGGGGCGATGGGGGCGGGTGCCACCGCGGGGGCGATGGCAGCAGTCGCGATAGAGGCGGGGGCAAAGTGGGCGGGCTCGAAAGGTGCAGAAACCACAGGGTAGGCCGAATAAGTATCAACGGGGGCAACGTAGGTCGACGCCGCAGGGTATAGGGGCCAGTTAGGCTTACCAGCGGCGATGGCCACAACGGCAGCTAGGGCAATGCACTGAAATAAAACAATGTTTATGATAAACGGTACTTGGCAAAAAATTAAAACAAGGTAAATTGTGGATAGCACGCTGTTTTCAACATTAACTCTTTGTCACTTGTAACTAACTATGGAACTATGTTAACAAATCTTGTAGTCGATATTAACCTACTTCTATTTGTCGTACCGATTTGAAACTGAGCAAGCTGAGCTTATGACAATGCAAGTAATCCAGTTGACAATGCAAAAATTTGGTGCCGGCGAACTGATCTGACGATGGAGCCAGTAGGTGGATAGTGGAACTCTATAATAGCTACCAGTAAACCCCTCTAGTTTGGGTTTCTTTGGTATGTCTTAACGAGACACGAAAGCGTGTTTTTTATGTAAAACGTCTATTGGCGCGCCTTGGCAGTAAAACCGACTGGTGTGCCGTGACGAAAAACGACATGACGCTCTCTTACGCCGCCACGTTTCACATCTACCGAAGAGCCACGTGACAGCTATTTTATTTTTTATTTTTAAATTGATCAAAACTTTAAAAAAATTTACTACGCTTTAGTAACTTGAGGGTAGGCTTGACTGATTATGTATCATTGTATTAGTGGGTACTTGGTCGAATAAACCAGTTTCCACATAACACTCGGTGTTGTTAATCAAGTTCCCCCGTAGATCGCATTTTACATGGCGCAGACGAATATAGTAAATTATAGTGCATGAATTTACACTCACCAGCTTGAACATTTTGACTAGTTTTCTTTCAGACTGTTTGAAGCTGAATGATATAAAACCTCTGATTTTCGGCTAATATATACAATGGCGTTAGAAACCGGTCTAGATGATATTAATATAGATCAGTAATATGTCACTAGAACCACTTAGATACTAATAAATTGCCATTTCTGAAATAGGTGTAATCTTATTATACTTTGTTCTTGTAACGCTAAACATAGCAAATATGATAAACGCGATATAATCCGTAAAAAGTGTATGTGTCTGTGTGTCCGTCAATAGCAAATATTATTAATGAAATCGCTGAAACAAAGTACCGAAGTAATAGTCTTTCTAAAATCTCATATTTTTATAAGGATTTTAGTATAAACACAAGGGAAAATCCCGGACAAAAAAATCGTAAGAAGGACATAAAAAGAAAAAAGAAAGTGCTCCCGAGTTTTCAAATTTTAGGGGCAACTTAAAAAAAAAAAAACATTAATACCTTATTCGGACTATTACAAGTATATGATAAAATCGGTTGTCAAATCTGTCCAGCCGTTATCAAATGATGCTCTTTTCAACGATTAACATTTACCTATAGAAGATAGATACAGGCTTGCGTTTGACCGCCACCTAGCCTGTTGTTCAGCGATAATGCTGTCTACGATGGAGCATGCTTTCCGAAAAAAAATAGATTTACTCGCAACTTGAAGACTCTCCTATTAACTATCAAGGAACGCTCATTCAGGATGCATTAGCAGGTGGTTTTGCGGGGTGTTTTTTAGCGTAGTCCAGATTAATACCTAGCTAGAAATTAGATAACTAGTATATTTTTACTAGAATTTTATCATTTTATGGTATGGTAGGCGAAAACTCTACCCAATGTTTTAAGGTTCCGTATCAATATGGTAGAAAAGTCAGCGTGCGACTTCGGTGTCTGTTCACAACCACATGACTGTCTGTCCGTCTGTATGTCACACCCGATTATTTCCTTTGCTCCTAACTATTATCATTAAAACCAGTCTTTCTAACTTCACAGCTGGACTGAGCTGAGCATACTCAGCCTGGTCTTCGGCTGTTTGCTTCCAGTGACGGCCAGCTGCCTTACGTGTATCAAATCTCAGGGCGTCATGCTACGTTTGTCAATTCGTGGTCTCCACTCTAGATCAAGTCTACTCCAATAGTCTATTCTACAACGGATATAATCATATCTGTCTTAGGCCTGCTGCCACTTTTTAAAAGCTATGTCGGTGACTTTTGTTCTCTGCCGAATTACTTCCTTCCGGTAAGAACCCTTAGAGAAACGCAGACTCTTATTAGATATGTGATTTTTTTCCTCAATTCAATATTTTACTAAAAAGTTATTATTATATGCTTTAAGTCATTTAAGCATGGCACACCCTGTTGCTGTACGAGTATTAGAAATGATTGTATTCCACTTCCTGGAGCTAACAACAGTGAATAATGGATTCGCGACAACTTTTGTCTTCGCAACGTCGCGTCGTCGCCGCATTTGCAAGCTAAATACTATATCGTAATTTTTCAACCAATTTTGTGACAACTTCTCAACTGTTTATTATACATTCTTTTGTTTCCAGCAAAACTATTGACAATGAGACCTTGACAATACTATTGAATCAATTTTCAATAGAAATCCCCATTTTGTTACTATGTTTCTCTTTCAGTCTGTTCAAATATATAAGAAGACATTTTTCAAGAAATTCAGTGTGTACTGAAGTAACTGCACAAGTTCAACAGAACCTAGTCATCCATCTATCACAATGGCAAAATTATTGGTAAGAAAATACCAATATTTCAATTTTAGTAAATTATTAAGATAATGGAGTAAAGGAACACTTTTATAGTATGGAGATAATGTTCTTATTAAGTCTGATGTATTAAGCTATAGGTACAATAAATCCACAAATATTTGCATTTTCTATTCACTCGAGGTCTGTAACTATCACATTATGTATTTTAGCACACAACAACATGTCATTCTAGTAAATATACAAAATTTTAGAGAGCTGATTTCAACGCCGTATAATAGTTTTTTTTGCAAAGCAAATCTAGTGTTACTATTTAATAGAAAAAATGCGTTTTTTAAATAAAAACATTTTGGTAGGCTTAGCACTCGGTAGGTATAGAAATTTAATAATAAAAGAACTTTCCAGATTATTTCTCCATTTATCCCGTCATTTTTGAAGATTTTACACCGTTTTACGGTGCCTGAACTGTTTTTTTACTATATATATTTTTTTCTTGCATTTTAGTGAGAAATGTTCTTTCTGATCGTACAATTTTTTTTACCACGTCATGTCAATATTAAAACAATTTTATCTTTCACTTTCTATTTTCTACATTTAAAATATAACATTGCTAGCATGGAAGAAATGTGAAGATAAATATATTTATTGCCTTTGTTAATTCAACAAAATACATGCTAACTAACCCTTAACGCCTAAAGGTAGCATAACCACTCCGAACAACAATGCTTACGTTGTGCAAAATTTATTAGACATGGAATTTTAGCAATGCCTTATTTTATTTCAGATTACCGTCTTGGCTCTGATCGCCGGCGCCGCTGCTGAACCATACTTACCATACCCCGCTTACGCATATTCCGCTTACGCACCAGCATTTGGATTGCCGTTCGGTAACGCTGCGGTATACACTGCTCCGGCCTACACATCAGCAGCATACACTGCTCCGACCTACTCAGCAGCAGCATACACTGCTCCAACCTACTCAGCAGCATACACTGCGCCCTACCCATACGCTGGTTTGGGTTACTCAGGATCGTACGCCGCCACTTTACTCGATACTGCTGCTGTAGATCCTTACTACGGAGGCTTTCTACCTGCTATAGTTAAGTAAGAGCTGACATTTTTTTTATTTACAAACGACTAATATGTATGTTGGAACTGTGTTAATGATTAAATAAATTTATGATTTTGAATGTATTTACCTGTTACTTTTATTGGTTTGCATGACCAGAGAAACCTGGGTCCCTAATTTTGTAGTAAACTAGCAATTCCCTGTGGTTTCACCCGCTATCTCACAATATTTGTTTCTCGAGATAAAAGTAGCCTGTGTTAATTACAGTTAGTGAATATATTAAAAGATAATATGAAACTATTGTACAGGCCAGTATTAAACAATTCTGGGCAGTTGTGGTGAGTTCTTGATTTTGTTGAGCTGGTTTATGGTATGAAATATCATCATCATCATCATTTCAGCCATAGGACGTCCACTGCTGGACATAGGCCTCCCCATCGATCTCCAAAAGACGACAAATGATCCCCATTAGAGCTGCCTGATATTGCCACCGGAGGAGCAAGATTGTGGCCAACAGGTGTGCTGTGCTTTCACTGAGTTACCCACGTCCGAGAACACACGATCATGAATCCTTAACGTTAGCCCCTGCGTGGTGCTAAACACGTAACACTCTGGTGGGCGGTTTCGGCCGTTGTTAGTTACCACCCACCGGACTAAGTCGCGTCGTGAAGTGACCTAGTCGTATTTCGGCATGTAGTCCGGCGAAACTGAAAGGGAAGTGGGTCTGAGTAGTTGCACCACAGCGAAGTTCCCTATGTGATTCTGCAGGTTGTCACCGCACCCCAAGGCTAGCCTTGGAGGGTAGCGGGATCCGTAGCACGGTTCATTCGTTTCCACTGGCTGACCGCAGATAGTGAGTCAAGACCCAAAACCCAAGCAAGTAGTGAGCTAGTCACTCATCAAAGGCTGCTTCGCCATCTAGCGAAAAGCTGGGGATGCGCCATGGTGCCGGTTGGCAACTGAATGAGAGGACCCGATGGACATCTTCGGGGGGGTATGAGCGTCCCCGCAGTCTCCAGGTTAGTCTCCTTCCGGTGTGTTGTCTTCCTATGGCATCACTGGACACGCAAAATGGTGCTTGCTCAACTGCCAAAAATGCTTCTGTTTAAACCTCAAAAAAATCTGTTTTTTCGTCAGTTTATCAAAAAAGCAAATCATACGATGAATATAATCTCATTGAAATCATACTCATTAGAAATATAAATTTACATTTAATAAATGGAAGGTAAATTTTTGTTTAACAAAACATAAATATATAAATAAATAGTAATAATAATTATTAAATAAATATATTAAATAGTATAAATAATTATGCTGCTAATTTTTACACATATTTGACCCGGCAAAACTCGAAAAGCATACTAATACTTTTGTACCCGAAACTCCACGAATAAGGGTAATGTTTTTAGGACGTATGTATGCACGTTTATTTGTTTTTTTAAATAAATTACCTCAACGGCTTGACCAGTTTTTGATGTGTCGATGTCGCCTGTGGCTTCAACCAAAATAAAATGAATGGATGGGCCCAGAAGAAGCGCATTTTCGAAGATTACAAAATGAGCGCCGGCGCTCACTTCGTTTCAGTCGGTCTCTACCCGTAGGAAGTGCAACACAAGACTATTGTTACATGATAACGAAACATCTGACAAAATTTTGCCTTCGTGTGCTTTATGGAATTGGAATTTCGGAATTTCGTATGGAATATTATTATGGGGATCGGCCGCGGACGTAGATACAATTTTTATATTGCAAAAAAGAGCAATTCGTGCTATTTATAATTTAAGACCTAGGATATCACTAAGACAGAAATTTAAAACTATAAATATCTTAACCATGCCATCTCTTTACATCTACGAATGTATTATGTATGCCAGAAAGAATCTATGTAGCACTAATAAAAAGCCTGAAGCCTCACACTATAAACACAGACTCTTATTTCCTAGGTGTAGGCTTCAAAAAACAAACAAATCCTTTCTTAGAAACAGTGTGCACTTTTACAATGTCATTCCAGAACAGCTAATAGGTCTCAGCGAAAGTAAATTTAAAAATACTATTAAGAATTATTTGATGAGCCAAGCATACTACTCTGAAGATATGTTCATTAAAGACAGAGTACAATGGAAAAAATCTGTATCAAAATCTTTACAGAAGAATTTGCCTTTAGAATTAGAATAATAGCCGACATAGCTTTCAATTTCAATTGTCACTCAATACTTAATGTAATGTACTTAATTATTATGTACTTAATGTATTTTTTTCAATTTTTATTTTTATTTATCTTACAAAGCCTCTTTAGAGCTGCAAAATTATTGACAAGGCCATTTTAAAGCCGATAATGTGTACCTATCTATACTAATATTATAAAGAGGAAGGATGTAATTGTTTGTTTGTTTGTTTGCATTGAATGGGCTCCGAAACTGCTGAACCGATTTGAGGCGTTCTTTCACTGTTGGGAAGCTGCACTATCCCCGGTTAAAAAAGGCAATATTATATTTTCAAAAAAAATTGGGATCCTTACTAAAACTCCAATAATGTAACCCAAGGTGTAAAAAAATATGATTTGTAATTTTGACTTTGCGTGTCAACGTCTGTCAGGTCTGCTAGTATTGTATAATTGTGTCATTTTAATTTTAAATTGTGATTTTTATCCTGTAAATGACGTCGTCAAGTGTATATTAGTTATACCTAAGACCCGAAATAAATGAATTGAATTGAATTGAATTGAATTTACCGAAGTGTAAATACCCAACAAAAAAAACGGCTATCTATTTTTTGTAACAATCGTACTGTACATGGTTATAACGGTTTTGACTCGTTTTTACTGAGCAAGTACAATGGTTATGGCCCTTCGATTCTTTTATTTTGGTCGAAAGTCTGTGGTATCGTTAGATTCGTTTTCATGTCTAGATTGCCGTAGGCATTTTGCAGCCGGGTTTATTGTTTTACGTTTAATAACGTACATGTTTATTTTACTTGGCTATACTACTACTTTCACATAATTAAGGACATGTCGTTAATTAAAAATAAATAAAATTATCCTTTTACTTGCGAAAAATTTGCAGTTTCATACATTTTATTATTGAGTGTGAATGACATTTTAACCGACTTCAAAAAAGAAAGAGATTACTAATTCGACTGTATGTTTTTTTATGTTTTTTACGCAATTTCTCCGCCAATTATGAAATGATTTTGATGTTTTTTTTTTGTTTGATAGGTCATACTTTAGACGTGGTCCCATATAAATTTTACCGAAAATGATTCAGATAATTTTAAAAAGATTTAGGTCAAAAATTTAAAAATTGAAAAATTTAAATATTTTGTTTAAGTTTGTACTTGTAGCTGTAAGGAATAGTCATGAAGTCAGTTTTGTTAAAAAAAATAAACTATAAATTAACCTTATTTTTTCTATTAATATTTCAGGTTGGTACCCAAAACTCCTTCATAATGATGTCATCATATTTTTTTGGTCAATTTCGTAAGTCTTATAAATTTATTGTGATACTAAAAGAAATTACTTATTTATAAAGGTATACTTTATTATAAAGGATATGCTCCATATAGCTGACAGATAATAATATACGATTGGTAACCGGTCAACTGAACTAGTTTTGAAGGCGTCTCCCATACTCGCCCAAGGCCGGTCCGCATTAGGCAATTGTCTTACCGCTGGCGATGAGCGAGAAGCGATTAGAGCTAGAAACTATATACGAGTTGGCGAGCAGCGAGAAGTGAGTGTGTAGTTCCTATAGTTGTCTCGCTGAGCTTATAAAGCGAGTGGAGTACGGCGAGCGATAACTTACGCCCCTCGCTTAGCGTGGCCGAACGTACAGTCCTGCGCAAATCTGCAAGCGAGCATCGCTGAGCGAGTATCGCTGTTGAGCCAGTTTTATCTTTGTTAGTTGATGTCGCTGTGACATCAACTAACAAACAGTGGAGAGAGTGTTCTCGCCGGCGGTCAACCAGCCAGCGATCAACTATTAAAATATGTGTATATTTTATTGACACGGAATCTATATCTTTTGTTCGTTTCTTGAGCGAGAATATAGTTGATAGCTAATCGCTTGCGGACTGGCAGTGAGACAAGTGCCTTATACAGTAACTATGATCAAATAATATATTCATATGTGATAATTAAATGACGATGTCCGACTACTTTATAGCCTAATAAATTTATTTGGTCACAAATATCATATGTCACGTCAAAACCAACAAAAATAAGAGCAAAATGTGAAGATGGTATCATCTGACCTTCAATGAAGGACAATTTTAAAACTAGCTACGTAAACCACGCTGTTTCACATGCGATTATCCAGGAATCGTAAATTTTGGGCATAAAAACTAGCCTTAAGTTTGTGTCATTCCATTGTGGATATGTATGAGCTATCTGTACTCCAAATTTCATTCAAATTTGTTTAGCAGTTACAGAGATGAGTGATGCAACAAACATACTCATTGATCCATTTAGCACCATGTAGAATCAGATATAAGTTCCAAAATAAGTGTGGAATAAAAAAAAATACGCAAATGAAGACACATATTGCAGAGTGCTTTTCATTTCGAAGGCTTTTCATGAAAAAGGTCCCCCAGATGCAGCGCTGTAATCGCATATCAATCAGTATCATATCTCGAGCAGCTTTTAACAGCTTTATATATGGGCATCGTATATGACTCGTTAACGATGTCAAATTAATAAAAATCTCACTATCGTCCAAACACAGTAACAACACCTGACAAATACAACATGGAAATTCAGTTCCGCTGTTTGCCATTGGACTTCTTTTATGAAAAGCACTTAGTTAAATTTTTTATTAAAATATCAATTTACTTGTTAATTTTTACACAAAAAGTGTGAAAAACTAAAATATTATTATTTGAGAAAGTTTAAACTACAACAATTTATTGAAATACATAATAAAACAAAATGTCAATAAGTATCAGTGTTCATACAGTTTATTAAAACTATATTAGTAACTCAAACATGTCATACAACTTAGGTAAAAACAATATAGAGATTCAGAATACATACTATGTAAATTGTATTGTAATATTTTATTACACAGATTACTGTCGACTAAAATAATTTTAAAGATGTGTTTTTTTTTTGTGTGTGTGTTGTGTGTGTGTTTATACAGTACAATAAAACTGAGTAGGCACTCAATTTTATTGTATAACACATTGTTATTACGTTTTCGAGCCTATTACACATTAAACTATATATTAATCAACTTTATCATAGCCGCATATAAAACTGCACTACCAATATATAAAAACCGGATCTACCAGATGTCCAGTCTGACATTAAAATATTTAAAAAACTAGGTGGTTTAAATTCATAAATATTTTTCACACATTACACAATAGTATGTGATAGATTTACTATTGTTTTGCTGCTATGGAGGTACACTAGTAACCTCCATAGCGGATAAAACAATAATAAATGTACTAATAGTTATACTAACGACAATGGATACGAGTAGATACCTTACTGAAGTAAGATATACTAGGTAAGGTAGTGTAAAGAATGAGAACAGATTTTTTTCTATATTTATAATAACGAAATACCACATACTCACTGACTGACTCATCACGAAATCTCGAAAATTAGGTAGATTCCTTACAGGATGTAGAGTAGTAAATATTTATTTCTGAAACGCTTTTACATTATCACATCGTAGTTGTACATAGTTATCAATTGTGATTAACATAGGTTATAATTGACTTAACAACGAGCCCCAAACTTGGCTAGAGCGGTCTTTTTTGCAGGGGAGATCCGTTAAGAAAGAAAGTTGCGAAAGGGCCGAATTAAGAGGACAAAAGGGGGTCAAAAATGTTTATATGAATGTCTACCCCTACGAAGTCTTAGGCAGCAGCTAGTAATCTTAATATATAAAATTCAAATAGTTCGAATTCGAAGCTAGTATTATATATGTTCTTAGTACTATAATCTGACAAAAAAATCTCTCTGAATTGTATCCTTTTGTTCGTCTGTCAGATTGTCGGTCCGTTCTAATCCTTTCATCATCAGCTTATCATGTTCCCACTGCTGGGACACTGGTCTTCTTTCCGAAAGAGAGGATGGGCCCTAAAACCACCATCCTGGCCCAGTGTATGTTGGTGAATGTCATATATTGAACTTTTGAGGCTCTTGGGCATACCGGTTTCTTCACGATATTTTACTTCGCCGTTTTTTGGCGATAGCATCGAAACTGCACATAATTTACTTAAGAGCTAAATAAGTAACAGGTGCAGAACCAAGGTTCAAACCGGGTGCCGTCAGATTGTAAAGCGCACATGCTATCGCTCGGCTACCATTATTATCGATTTTATATTATAGCTACTTAAATATCATTTTTGCTTCGCGAATGTGTCAGAGATTGACCACCAACTCACCTGTTGGTAAGCGATGATGTGGTCAAAGATGAAGCACGCAGACTTAGAAGATACCTATTTAACTAGGTCTTGAAAAGTCCCAAATTGTATCTCTCAGGAAACAAGGAAGCCGATAGGTTATTCCATTCCTTGGTCATGCGGATAAAATAAATACTTATGTGTGTTAATTTAAGGAACCAATCACCTGTTCATCCATAAAGCCTTGTCCTATAAGACAGACAACAAACACCTAAGTATATGACCAAAGGTCTCGTGGTAACAAATAACTATATTGGATTCAATAGAGTTAGTCACAGACTTGGTTAGTAAATCAGTCACGCGTATTGACACAATACATCATCATTGTTGGTACCTAAGTATGTGAAAAATGTGGGTTATACCGTACTTTACATAATAACAAAGTACAATACGGATATATATAGTGTTAAAAACCTTAAAATTTTGACGATTACGCGCCTCATCAGTCTATTGTAACATTTTAGCTATTTTATTTCTATTTGAGCCCAGAAAGGGCATTCCTTCATAAAATTACAATCTAGCCACCGGCTAATCTTATCTTATTCTTATATTAAAAAAAGTCGGCACTGTATTTGTGATAGACGACGGTATTTGCTAACCATCAGGCAGATCATCTTCTTGTTTGGTGCCTGGGCATAGAAAAGCTGATTGGGAGAATTAGCGCATGATTTGCATCATAACATAACAAACGCGTTTTTTTCCATCAATTGCCTCTTTATACCCGACTAGCTGACCTGACAGACGTTGTCCTGTCTTAGAACTGTCAAACACGCAAAGTCAAAATTGAAAATCTTATTTTTTTTACACCTTGGGTTACATTATTGGAGTTTAAGTAAGGATCCCTATTTTTTTGAAAATATAATATAGCCTATGTTACCCGGGGATAGTGCAGCTTCCCAACAGTGAAAGAATTTTTCGAATCGGCTCTGTAGTTTCGGAGCCTATTCAATGCAAACAAACAAACAAACAAACAAACAAACAATCAAATCTTTCCTCTTTATAATATAAGTATAGACTACACAAGAAAGAAGGTTATGTTATAGTTAACTATGATATTTTTTTTTATCCTAAACCAAAGATCTTTTTTTTCTTTGTCCTAAACAAACCAGTAAAATTTTTTTTTTGTTAAAATTTTCATGCCCTTTGATTCATTGACGTAATATTAATCAGTTTACGTAGTCTTGATAGCGTCAAACAAGTCACAGTCAGAGTCAAGCTAATTAAGTCACGGTCAAGTCAAACTCATGCCCCTGTAAAGCGGTGGAGACTTTACAAGAGGCTCTTATGGAGTTTTGGAAACAACACGAAAATACACGTTTCACCTCGTTATATCACTCACCCACACTCGAGCACGTTTATGAGCACTTAATGAATAATAATTCACCATTTAGTACACATTAACACTCGAAAATACACATGTTTAGGAAAATAATGCAACGAGCCGACATGTTTTTTTCCACGTTGGCGCCTAAAACCCTATTTTCCTTAAGCGAAAGATTCACCATAGATAATATTAATTATCGTCACTTACAAACTTTTAGGAATACCAAAAAGCCTCACAATTAGCTTTGTAAGGCCCAGATCTGTCATAAACAGTGTATTTATTTGTTAATTACAGCTATTAAGCTCTTTTGTCCGACGCTTATTTTGACCGCATAATGGCGATAATAAACTGGTAGGTGAATGACTCGTTTCTGACACAATGCTCGGAATAAGGCACCTCGGGGTAGCGAAATGTGAGATTTTTTATTTGGGCAAGGGCTGCTTCCAATTTTAAATATGTTGTAACCTAATAATATATATACGATTCTACTGTGTAGGCGAAGCCTAAGCGCATTTTATCGGTATACCTCACAAAATATTTTATTAATGACTATAGCTGACCGGACAAACGCGTTGTCCTGTCCAAATTTCATACTAAAAAGCTCATTCAGTATCCCGAATATTCCAACTTACCGGGCAAACTTTCCAATAAAACAAACAAAAAAAAACAGTCTAGTCGTTTTTGAGTTTTAGCGAGACTAACAAACAGCAATTGATATTTATATATAAGAAGAAGATTGTCCAATTAGTTGAAATGTTGGATCTAAAGTTTTCATGAGATACTGTCCCTAGCGTAGAGAGAGATAGCAATAGTATACTTAGCCTATGGACCCTAGTAAAGTGTCAACTCATGTCGCGTTACTTATTTTGACAGAAACGTGTTTCATCGTACCATTGTGATATTGAGATGTTAGATCACATGCCTATTTTCATGCCACAAGAGTTTTTTTATGTTTAAGTTCCATACTTTAAAATAAAATTAAAAACGATTTGCAACTAGAGGTTAATCCATTTTTTTTTTTTTATTTGTATATATTTTTGGCATAAGAATTCTGAGAAATTTTTAATTTGGTGCCAAAAATGAGAATTATCTCTAGTTATAAAGCTGCAGCACAGACTCTTTAACATATTAGACCTCTATGAGCTTCAACCAATTATCGGACGCGTCCGATAAAAGCCTCCGGATGATGGATACGTCCAATCGTTTGTAAAGACAATTTTCAAATAAAACGATGAAATAATGCATCAATTAACTATATTAAAATCGTAAGCAAATCGGGTCCATAATACATAATCCAGTTTTTATGTTCACTTGACGTAGTAAGAAGAGTAACCGTAAGGATAGGCAGCGGCGGCGTAAGGGTATGCGCCAGCGGCGGCGTAAGGGTACCCGGCGGCGGAGTACGCCAGGGGAGCGCCATAGGCGGGCACCACACCGGGGGCAGCGTAGGTCAGGACATCGGGCTTGGGGCTTGCGAAGGCCACAGCCAGCAGAGCAAAGAGGGCGAACTGTAAAACAAAATATTTATTTATTTTTCGAATCCTTCCTTTCAATTATCTCGAAGGAAGAAGAAAGATGGACAAAACTTCATTAAACATAGACTGAGGCACCAACACTGTTACAGTGTAAGCTCATGTGAGGAAACGGAGTGTTACATATTGGTATGCTGTGATTGGCAGTAAGTCTATGTTTTTACACTGGCTTAATATGAGTGCCCCAGCAGGCGTTTTTCCATCTTTCACTTCAATCGAATAATAGGTCGTACTTGATCATTGACACATTTCTACTTAGGGTCAAAATAACGGGGTATTTAATGCAAGAAAATAGTATGAATTGTACAATTATTAGCTAACAATACACCAACACAAACCCTTCTATTAAATACATTGAACTCATTATTAAGTAAGGAATTGAATTAATTGATTTGAACTGTTATATCAAAGAAAGGTTATAACCTGAATGACCACACAAAACCCTTTTAATTGGGCTACAAAGAACAAATAATTGTCGTCAGTCAAAAGAGTTTTAAAAGAGGTCAACATTTCCACTGCCATTTACTCAGTATTTTGACCAATTTGAGAATAGGTCAATTGTGAAAATGTATTAGACAAAAAGGCAGCCAAACTGCTCTTTTAATACGTTTGAATAGAAGCAGGTGAAAAATCTATGATATAGAAGTGGCGAAAATCACACATGAAATTGACGACTGAATCTCTTTTTAGGGTTCCGTACCCAAAGGGTAAAAACGGGATATTATTACCTACTGAGCCTACGTTGTCCGTCCGGCAGTCCTACCTTTAAACGCCTGTATTTTTTGAACCGTAATAGATAGCCAGTTGAAATTTTCACAGAATATGTAATGTTACGGCGGATTAACTAAAAACTTATTAAAAAATACGAAAGGTTACAACATACAACAAACGTATTTTTGTATTAGCTCAAATGTAAAAACAGTAAAAACGTCAAACTTGGCATGATTATAGTATACACTCTAAAATATAACAACAAATAATTAATAATGGTCAAGTGCGAGTCGGTGACAAATTTTTGTTCATTACCAAGTTATAACTGGTAATTTTGTTACTTGGACAACCTTATCATTTGAACCTTGGCCTTTTCATTTCACCGAATCTTAATGCCATATTTTACTAATTTTGCAGTCGGTTTTTTTAATTGATAATTATTATATTTTGTAGTGGTACTTAACAGTGCGCGAGCCCGACTCAAACTTGGCCGGTTTATTAATTACAAAATAAGCTTGCGTTTGACCGCCATCTCGCCTGATGTAAGGCGAAGATGTGGTCTACGATGGGGCACACTTATCTAGACACTCAGATATTATCTATTGGGGAGCAGCCGCTCTGTCAGTACATTCACTTCACACAATGATAGTGGAATCAAAGCACTCCGTTCGGGTTTTTGGAATTAGGTAACTATGAAACGATGTCGATGTACTCGTATATGTTTTTTGTGTCAAAACAGTAACAAACAAACGCTAATCTAGGTAATATTCCACAATATTTCCCTGCTCTTATCTTATTATGGGATATCAAAAGAGCTATAAGTAGAACCTAATCCAATGTTGTTTCAAGGGCGACGACATCTGATCGCTCAGCAACAAGTCAACCCCATAAATTGTAGTGGTACCGACATCTATTTTTAAACAAGATTGACGCTGTCTCTGTAATATATTTTACCTAATTAGTGAATTCAAAACATTATGTTACTTTTTGCATAATAATAACTAACAATAAGAAGTGTGAACACTTCTAGACCAGAAAATCTATGTTTAATGACTATTATTTGGATAGAAATGGCAGGGGGCTTAGTCTCAGATTTGATAGTTTTCGAAAACTTTTTTCTTATTAGAGTGAAGCAATCTATACCACCGATTTTAGTTCCTCCGCGTTTCCTCTGGAGGCGCTTTACTAAAATGTATGGAGCAATAACCTACGTAAACGAAAAAAGTTTTCGTAAACTATCAAATCTGGGGCTTAGGGTACTGATGTCATATACAATACTTGTGTAACTTACCTAATGATGTGCCAGTTAAGTATATGATTATTAACGCGATATAAATACTCATACACATACTTTTTTATGAATAACAATTATATTTACATGTCACAGTGTATAAATTTTTATTATCGTTTAAATAGTGATCAAAAATGAAAAAAAAAGATTTTACTAAATTACATAATGTTAAAATTAAATTAAACAATTAGGATAAACAAATAATATTAGTCAATAAATAATAATAATTTAAAATGTCAGTTTTACATCAGCAAAATAGGTAGAAAGTCATCTCAATCACCTTATAACATGTTTTCTCAACAAGCCATTTCTTTGTTCTTAATTTAAATAAGTGTCGTGACGGTGCCTCGTTTATGTCGATAATATAGCATCTAATAACATGTATGTGCACATTCTCCATGCACCCCCGATGAGAACTGGGTCCCACAAACTCAGGGTATACTACTGTAAGAGCTAGGGCCTCACATATGTTATTTTGTTCTATTGCATAATTGTATTAACTTTATTTTTAGCTTATAAATTATATCATGCATGAATCTAAAATTTTATAATCTATTGTAAAATTGTAATATATAATAAGATAGCATAAGTTGCATATTATGATATAACAAAATAAATAAATTTAGTTGTGGAGCTCCCGTTATTGCAGCCAAGTTACATGCCCGTATTTATGGGATGTCAATCGTTAATAGGTTAACATTTATAACTCTAGCAGTGTAACAGTTATAACAACCGTGATTGTTTAAATCAGTGTTTTATAATTATATGAGACTGTCTAAGAAAATTACGTACTTTTTCCTAATCAACTTTTTTCAAATAATCAAAAGGTAGGTACTTACCACCTTGGCGAACATGTTGTAGTTAGTACTTGAGATTGTTTTCACAAGTGATAAACTTAATGACAATGTCCAGGTTTATATACTTAGAGATACGACGACCACGCCTAAGTAAGAAGTTGTCACACAAAAAAAGTCCTTGATCTTCAAAGCTGTGTACTCGATACCTGTACTTAGTATTAGGTATATCAATGCATAATCTATATCCGTGTTCAGGGCCCATCTATTATTAGTAAAGGCTGCGTTCACACCCACTGTGACAACACCCATACAATTTTTAGGGTAAAAAGAGATTGACAAATCAATATTTTTACCATAAGTTTTAATCAGTTTCTAATTTGACCGATCTGCAAGTATTTGACGCAATTAGAAATAAATAAAAATCAGATATATGTGATGATCACGCACCTATGTTATAACTTTTTTTAAAGCAATAACACGTATTTGTTTGCAGAAAGCTTGTCCAAAAAGAACCTGTCTACTCTAGATTTGAAATACACCCATAAATTTGCGGGGAACACAGAGTCCGGCAGAGTATACAATGTCCTCGCTGTGTATAAAAAAATATTTAATCGACGTAAGTTGGAACTTGTTTAGTAACATTCGTGTTATCGTCCAATAAGCAGTTAATCGAATCAAAATCACAATAACTCAAGATTACGATGGATTACCTGCTGGATTACCTATTCAAGACATCAATAAAGTTTGGTATTGACCATGCAAGGTACATACCTTGCCTCTGCAGCTCTAACTTCTAACGAATCAATAAAAAAAGTCTTGTCGTTTTATGATTGGATTATTAAAAGAAAACCTGCTCAATTATCGGATTAATAAAAGCAATGCTTTAATAGGAGCTGACATTTGATGTAACCACACGAGCATGATATAATTGAGTGACTTTTGTTAATTACTCATTTGAAATAGCGTCGAAATATCGTAAATCAATAATATATTTGCTTATAATTATTCAATTACTACATATTTTTTCTTTGTGTAGATTATATTTGCGTGAAATTAATTTATTGATATTATAGTGGTTTTAATGGATTCACGTATATTTGGAGTTAAAAATACGGAGAAGCTTTTACAATAAAATGAGAAATAATAAAAATCTATACCAGGTGACTTTTTTTTGATATGGAAATTTTTGGTTGTGACAGGTATATGGAGTAGGTAAGCCTATGGTATAGTTACTAAGCAGATTTTAGATTTATTATTTTTGGAGAATCCACAAATTTATGGAGATTTTTAAATACAATTGAGGACTTAGTTTTTTTTAAACAACTATGCTTATTAGTTGTTTTAATAGACTTCTACTTGATGTACCTCTTCATCATTGTCATCATAATCAGCCTGTATTAGTCTACTGCATCAAGTTTTAGGGCGTCCTACGCAACGTTTGCCTATTCGTGTTTTCTCTCTAGAACATTATGTCTACTCTAACAGTTATACTTTTAATGTGTGCAAATAATAATAGTTTAAATAAAGCAAAAACCCATCAGCTACTGCCAAGACGACGGAACTTGAACTGAATTAAATTGGACTATTGATCCAACGTAAGACAAGCCACGCAAAGTAGGCGAACTTGTAGTTTCTATACTATAAACTTAACTGTCATAAGCTTATTTACTAATTATCTATTAATAGAAAACAAAATCGAATGTTTGAAACCACTCATTTCGTTAACGAATGATGTGATCATTTCAAAAATTGGACTTTTCGGCGTTTCGGTCGATAGTTAGTGTTTTCGAGCGAGCGTTTCGAAAAGCCTTGTCATTTTGACTCACCCTAATTTTCTGTACCGGGAAAAAATTTCACCAGTGAGCCAAGTACGAATTTTCGATTCGGAAAATTCGTATTGAATTCCAAATACATCTCAATTTCAGAATTCAACAAAATGTACCTACGTATCGAATACTCGTATTTCACCCACTGGTATGTGTGTATGTGTACTGGTATGTGTACTTAACGTAGGTACTTTTGGTAGCTAATAGGTATCATTCAACCAGCTATGGTATCTTTTACCATTATCTCACCATAACATTAAATTTGAATCTATGTGAATAAACGTTTAAATTATGAATACGTCTCATTTTATCTGAACTTTGTATAACCCTATATAAATTATGCTTTTAACTTAAAAATTAGAGAAAGATAAGTAAATCAGTTTGTATTCGAGTACGATTATAATAATTAGGCAAGCTAAGTAGGTAAGGCATAGGAATAGTTGCCTAGATCGCATTTAGGGCAAGGCCACCACATTTATGGTGTGCACAATAAAAAAAGCTATCTTATTTCTAAGAAGTTCTATAATCTCAAAATAAGTACAAACAATATTATTAGAGGCAAATAAACGCATAATACAACTGCAAACAATACATCTGTTGGGTCTAAAATTATATACTACAATAACGTCGACCAATAAACAAAACGTAAAACAGAAATCTAAACTACATCACACCTTTTTACACGATTAAACCAAAGAAGTACGTAATCAGTAGAAACCGTATCCATAGCTACTATATGGAGACGCTCCGTAGGTTCCGTAAGAGCCGTAAGCGACGGGATTGGAGTAACCAGAGTATCCGTAAGACGCCGGGTACCCAGCTGAGTACCCGTTATACCCGTATCCTGAGTAGAGCTGGGGTCTGGCTGCGGCTAGCGCGAAGAGGGCGAAGAGGAATACCTGGAAAAGACAATTTAAAATTATAGAAGATAAAGATACTTAAGGCGCTTGCAGACGATCCGTAGTAGAAGTAACAAGCAGAAGTAGCAAATAGAAATAGTAGTTCAAACGATAAGTAGCAACTCCTGCGGCGTACGGACGCCTAAGAGTGTTCGACTAGAGTCTAAACGAACGATGCGCAGTGGCCGTCGCGTGATTAGCGCGGGAAGATGAAGCTTCACTTGGCACCAAGTACCAGCGTGAAGTACCCACTTGGCGCCTAGTATCACTATTCACACCGTTACAGACGACGCGTAGCAGGCACTTGCTACTTCTACTACGCATCGTCTGCAAGCGCCTTTAAACAGGTTCCCTGACAGGTGTTAGAATCAATGTTATACGTTTACTAAATAAATGATTTAAACCAGTTTAAAAACTCCCAAGACTTAAGTTTGAAAAAAAATATCGTCGGATTAGGATTAGCTCTGCCTCTTTCCTGCAAATCGAGTGTCAATATGGAAGTTGTTTGGCGTACTTACTTACAAGTGACGTCATTACTAAGTAAAGCGCTCTCTGTCTAGCAAAACATTAAAATGCTTGTATCTTCCTTAATTTTGAACACATTCTAATTTTGTTTTAGGTGATCGGCTCTATTTATGGTCAGCTTTTATATAATACAATAAAAATTATCAATATGGTAGCTCATGGATTGTGGCACGGTTTGCTGACAAAATCAACAATAGCCAGGATTATCGGGTAAGACAGTGGCGGTATTTTTCCCGTAAATGAACTGTTACAGTGGTCACCCATCCAATTTGATGCCGGGACTGTTAAATTGGGCACATACCTACACAGCAATATTTTAAGCCTATATAACTCACCAGTTTGGCAATCATGCTTATTATGTGATTATTCCCGTCAGAACTGATGCACTATAACTTTGAAGTGGTACTGTACTGATTTTTATTATTCCTTCAACATTTATAGGCTAGCATTGTCCTTGGGAGTACTTGAACAATAACATAAAACCTATACATACGAATCTCAGTTGGGAATCAAATGTAAATTATGAGCACAAACGTACTGCGGACGCGAGCTACATAAAAATTAGACCGTCTTTGTTTATAAACTAAAAAAGCTTTTAAAACTCAGGACGAGTATAGAAAATAAAGTACGTGTCATTCATGTTTATTACTTCTAGTGCATAGTTGGTGCGTTTTTGATTGCTACTATTTACTGCGCCTCAAAATGGCAACACAAATCATGGTCAGCTAAAGAAATAACGTCTGACCTAGCTCTATGGTTTGTAATAAAAAAATCTGTCTTCAAATCACGAGTGAATCGGTTTCTTCTAGGCAAGCTTGCTCCACCGTAGACCGCATCATCACTTAACATCATGCGAGTTGGCGGTCAAAAGTAAGCATATATTAATTTAAAAAATCCTAATATTAAACTATATTTTAAAATGCTCTGTTAACTTCCCCGCTTACGAAACTTTCCTGACACAAACCTAGTCGGAGCAATGTTAAGAATTCTTCATCTTGAAAACGATTTTAATTTTATTAAAACCGTAAGTTTCTTTATATATTCATACTGATTATTTTAAACCTATACTGACCAGGAACAGCCAAATAACGGCGAATCTTTTAGAAATTTTCCAAGTTTACAAAACAAGGTTAATACTGAAATGAATCACCAGTAGACAAAATTACAATCAACTGTTGAAACACCACTGTTATATTATAAGTGAATAAACTAAAGAAGATGACAGGACATTCTTTACTAATATCGTTAAGCGTTCACGAGTCCATACTTTGACATACTCCTTTGTTACCGGCTGAAAACTCATTCGGCTCAGTCTTTCAGGCGTAATTCCCATGTCATGAAAGGAAGTCAACATGATTATGCAAACTGGTTGTAACGATCTCCATTCAAGGCGCGTCAGGATACGGATGCTCTATAGACGAGGGAGCGACGACCTCACATGTCTCCATGTACGTTGTATCTTAAACAAAACTGATCAAACCTACTTGCACAGCAAAGATCAAGGCTATAATTTCGGAACCTATATAAACTTCATTCCTTTGCATTACGGCACGATTCAGTACCCTGATCACAACTATTACAAACATGTACGCCAAAATTGTAAGTATAGCATTTAAAAATAATACTACTAATAATATAAATCTAAAATAAAAGTTATAAAAAAGTTAACTTATTTTGAGTTGCAGTAAAAAACTACTAATTATTTAATTTGCATTACCGAAGTTCCTTATATTGCTTGCCTGACATTTGTCACTTTTGTCGATATCGGCATTTTCTCTGTCGTTAAACGATTTTTTTTTCTCTTCTGTGTGAAGTCGTTACTAAGTAGGTTTACCCTGAACGATGAAACTATCTATAAAGGGCCTCAAAGTAAAATTTCTTTTAAATCGGCTGATTTTGGAAAACGAGACTACTTATCTGCTTCATTTATTTGCAGAAAAAATAAACAATTACGTTATTAACCCACATGACAATTAAATGACAAAACCTTAAAATGGTTTTTTTAAATATTGATTAGATCTACTTTTGGCCTCTAAGTCACCTGATGGTGAGCGACGGTGTGGCCGAGGGTAGAAAAACATTGTCATATTTGTCCCTAAAACATATTTTTTGTTTACAGATTGCCCTGTTCGCCCTCATTGCTGTGGCTTTTGCCGCACCCAAGCCGGAGCCAGCTCCTCAAGCCTTGGTCTACCCTGGTGTGGATTATGTTAGCCCCTATTCTGCGTACGGCGCCTACCCTGCAGCTCCTTACGTCGCTTCTTACGCTGGTGCCCCTGTCCTTCCCTACTCTGCCTACCCCGGCACTTACTTCGTGAAAAAGTAACGTCCTAATGACCACCTCGCTAGTTACAAAGGTTTCAAATGCACGTAAGAAATGTAAGTCACTGTATCTTCTATCAAAATAAAATTTGTTTTGGTAGAAAAACAATGTTTAACTAAACGTGTAATTGGAACCTTCGGACACTTTTCCAGATATCTGCAATGTTTTAATTCACTGGCTAGTAATAATACAATCATCAACCATAAATTCTGTTTTTTAATACCTATTTGTAGTTTCTACCCGACTGTGCAAGAAGGAGGGTTATGTTTTTCAAGTGTATGTATGTATATATGTATGAGGTTTCTTTGGCACACCCTACAGCCTAAATGGCAATGGACTTTGACATGTGAGGTGTCATTTGTATCGTTTTAATAGACATAGAGTACATAAAGATAAGTTGGAGTCGGCGAAAAAAAATTACACTACTATGAAATATTGAGTAGTGTACGAGATTAAGCAGTATGAAAGAGCTCTGTATCTACTACGAGATAGATAGGTAGGCAGCGCGCCGCTGCTACTTTTCAGTTACTTACCTAGTATTTATACAATACATTCGAGTTAGGTATATTGTTTTAATAATTTAATTCTCTTGTAAAATTATTGTTTGAGGAAGTTAACATATTGTTTTGATAGGTAGGTACAGTTTCATACATAATTTCAACTACTGATTGACATCATGTAACATAATTCTAGTAACAACATTTCGTATTCTCTATCATGTTACCGCTGTTTAATAAGCAGCCGAATTAATTAAATTGTGTAGCTGGTATTATAAAACCAAAATGATGTAAAAAGACCATTCTAAATATAAAAACACCGAAATATATACATAAATAATATATAACATTGAGATTGACAGAATAATAATAATATAATAAATATTCGGGACATTTTTGCACACACGGTCATCTGACCCCAAACTAAGCAAAGCTTGTGATATGGCAGCCAGAGACTGATATACATACATATATACTTTTAAATACATACTTAAATAGATATTAACACCCAGATATAGAACAAACACAAATGTTCATCACATAAATGTTTGTCCTAGGTGGGAATCGAACCCACGCCCCCAAGTTTAGAAGGTAGGTTCACTACCAAATAGACTAACGGGCTATCTAAATACTAGCTGCTGCCCCGGCTTTATTCGCTGTCCCACTTAAACCAGGATAAAAGCATTATGTATAACGTATATAGGGCATACGCTACATACGAGTACCTACATGGCAAACATAGGAACTTGGGTTTCTTTAAAAGGGATGTTAATAGAGTCTTAAACGTCGGCAACGTATCTGTTATTATAGGCAACGGTGATCGCTTACCATCGGGCGGCCCGTTGTTTACCACCTATGGCATAAAAAAGTTGGTCGTCATGGGACGCCCGGCAGATGTGAAACATGACGGCATTTATGACGTAACGTCCGTCACGGTATAGAAGTCGGTTTTACTGCAAAGGCGCGCCAAAAAATGCTTCACATCAAAAAACATCACTTTCGGGAATGAATACACTTACTTCACACACATAAACACCACTAGGCCGCCACTTGTGGCACTAGCTCGTAAGCGTTTTCTATCGTGTTGTAATTTTTATTTCTGGTGTACACAATAAAGAGTTTTTATCTATCTATCTATCTATAAACATATACACAACTTTCACATTTATATCATTGCATTGGTGTGAAGAATCTCGCATAAGCAATGACGTAAATTGAAAATACTTTGGCAGGGCTGATTTACATTCACCTCTTGTATCCACAATGACGCCTCTGCATACCCTAACTATAACATAAAAAGAAATGCTCTAATAAGGAGTACGAATTCATCCTTTTTACACAGCGAATTTCGCTGTTTATACAAGTTACACGTAATTTTCTGCAAGATTAGAAAACCCACGAGAAAAATAAGAAACATCTATTCATTGTTTTATATTATACGGGAATTACTCACGTAAGAAAACAACATAAAACAAAACTAAAATGTGTGAAAACCACGTCAGTATCCATAATAAAATATATACCTACTTTAAGAATATAGTATTATTTAATTTTAGTTCGTAATTAATTATTATTATTGTAAATGTATGCCTGACTAGATAATTTTATTGTAATTATTAATATTTTATTGAAATTCTTATTATTTAATTGATGTAATTGGTGTAACCGTTTTAATAAAATTAAATAAATATAAATAAAATTTGATAAGTCACAAACTTATTTATTTCAATAAAAATTACAAGCCAACTTAACATTAGAATATTTACGAAAACTTAAATTAATGACTAAAGTAAGATAAGTAAGTAAGTATTAGATAAGTTATCAAAAAAGGATAGAATAGTAAATTGTACGAGTGCTTAAGACAAGTCATTTTAGCCGAGACTTTTATCAGCCCAGGCCGAAGGCGTGGGCGGATATTAAAGTCGAGGATAAAATGAGTTTTAAGCACGAGTTATACTATACACTCGGCTTTTCACTGTAATTGCGAGGAAATGAAACAGTGATATTGTTAGTAATACCAAAGATAATTTGGTAATACCTATAGAAGACTTCACTAAAGGCTACTATGGAGTTTTGGAAACAACATGAAAATACATGTTTTACCTCATTATATCACATCTCCACACTCGAGCACAATAGCTTAATAAATAATAACCCACCATTACTATACATTAACAATCGAAAATACATAATTTTAGGAAAATAATACAATGAGACATGTTTTTTTTCATGTTAGCGCGAAAAGCAAAACACCGAAGATTTACAATGTTATATAATAAACAAACAAAAAACGCTCATTTACCTACCTAAATACCTAAGTGGAGAATCTATCCAATATAGATAGTGGTCAATAACTTCAAGATTATCGTTCCCAACCACTACCGGCACGGGTACAACATGGACATTGGACATGATTTTCGTCTACACATACACAATTAGAATTTAGAAAATGATTTTAACTAAACTTATCGATAGTAGTGTGCATTTGCATCTTTAGAAAGTTCATAACGGTGATTTTTTTAATCCCGGAACAATGCAGACTTCGGGGCGAAACACACTTAGTTTGCAGGTAAATAAATTCACCTTCAACGCGATTTAAGATTATGAATATAAAATTTTATTTTTGACTTAACCAATTATGTAAAAAATTATATCACATGTCTTAATGAGCCATCCATAAATTTTGTAGAGATGTATCATTAAAAGCTTGATTAGAACATGAGATATTTATTTACGATACAGTACACATCACATCAGTTGCTAAGATCGGTTATTTTTTTAACATGCCGAATTTATACAAGTTTTTTAATGAACACTGAAGAACTATGTTCTTAGGTACGAGTACGAAAAAAACGAAAAAAAAACGATTGGGCGTTATTTTTATAATAATTATTTTAAGGGTACAAAGAAATTGATATGAGTGCTATATATTTTATAGGATCGCAATAGAGATCAAAAAAGTTAGAAAAGAATATATTGTTTTAGAATTTGCTACTTTTTTTTATAATTTTAGATTAGATCTACGTTTGACCACTAACCCACCTGATGGTAAGCGACGCATGGCCGAGGATAGAAAACGTCGATCTAGAAAAAAGGCGAGTTAACTGTGGCAGGGCCGGCCATTTAATTTCTAAAAAAAACTTGCTGTCGTCATGTAATCTAACGCCTGTCTGTGCCTTTAATACTGACATACATCGCGTTTATGATCTACTTTTAGGTGTATCAACTAATTTACAAGTAGGAAACAAAAAGTAAGCCTTGAACTTCAAAATACAATGACTCCATCGAGGCGGATCTTGGAGGGAGCCAGTTGGATGTGATCTGTCACATTAGTGACAGGTATATTGTAAGAATTGAAACTGGTACAATCCGGAAGTCATATTGTGATGTCACTTTCAATGAAGTCATATGAAAGCTTGTTGAGAATCCACAGAAGCAAATCGGAGCGAAGTAGGGTCGTTTTTAACCGACTTCAAAAAAAGAGGGAGATTCTCAACTTGATCCGTATTATATTTAATTATTTTTGTGCATGTACGCCGATTTCTCCGTAATTTGTGAACCGATTTACGTTTGGTGACAATGCATGGTTACCTAGTTAAAAAACGTAATTCTAAATCCAATATGGCGAACAACTCCCAAAGATGGCTAACTAGTTATGTTTATGCACCCCTATGTCCATCATGTGTTTGATATGGCTATCAAATAAAAGGGTTTGCTTAGAAGAATACGAAAATTTAAAAATAAAATTACATGAACACTAAATTCAATATGGCGGATGCCCCAAGTTGGCGGATAAAATTCCTTATCTTGATATTGGTATCAAATTAAAATGTTTGTTGAATAGAATACAAAAACAACTTGTTTTTGATAATTATTTACTAGGTATATATAGCTCTCGGACCGCAGGGAAACGCTGGATGCAGGCCGCTTCAAACCGGCCCTTTTGGAGATCGATGGGGGAGGCCTATGTCCAGCAGTAGACGTCCTACGGCTGAAATGACGATGATGATGATGATATAGCTCTCGTGGTAGTCCCTCAAATATTTTATAACATAAATATGTGACAAAAGTGGACATTTCGAACTGATGAATGCATTAACATTTAGTCCAGTAGGTATATAACCATTAATGTCTTCGCGTGGTTTAAAATATGTGTTCTTCTATTTTATTTTATTTGTAGATTGAATGGCAATTGACATATTTATTAGAATGTATTTGACAAAATGATATATACCTACTTCCATGTCAAGTCTAGAATAAGCGAGAATAAGGTTTTTAGTATTTTTTTCGAATAATCCTATACTTTGCTTTAGCTTTGCTCCAGATAAATTTGGACAGAAAGATAGGTATCATAAACTATTATTTCTGAAAGATGGTATTTAATTTGTCTATAGTTTGAAGAATCCTTTTCTTTTAGGTACTCCTAAATAGGACTTGGTCTCGTTCTTAAAGCAACGGACGGCCAATTTTTGTCTACTATAAAATGTTGTACACATGTGCAACATGACATGTACATGACTTACTACTTAGACTACGTCCAATATTTCAATGTGCTAAGGTTTGATTACGTTTTTTCACTTTACGAGGCGAATGTACACAGGTTAAGTAAAAAATTACAGACTATAAATAATTGAGATTACCAGATGGTGTTCCGTAATTGTCTCATTTTACAAGCATTTTTTTTTTTACAATGTTTTCCAACTTTTTTTATGTAATTTTAAATTTACCCCCAAATTTTTTAAAGTTAATATCGACGCAATGTTTCAGGTACTATGCTCGATTTAACGGTAACTGAGCATTTATGGACTCACGTATGCTAGCCTCCGCTACGCCTCGACCCACATTTTCACGTTCGTCAATAACGATACGTAATGCTTTTGTTGCCATAGCCGCTGCAGTAACATAGGTTATTACTATTTATTTTAACTATCTTTTTTTTTGTTGCATTTTAATATTGATATTTTCTTGTTTCCTTTATACATAGTATGTTATGAAAAAACTTTGGTTTCCTTATTGTATGTAGATTTCTAAAACCTTGCACGTCATCATGACAAAAGTTCAGAAGATTGTTTAGCTTGTCGCGTTAGTCACGTTTCAGTTACGTAATTTTCCTCTAGTATGAGGTGCGGATTGTTGGATATCCACACAAATCAATTTGGGATGAAAGGAGTCTTATAGTCACGAGTTCAGCAAGTCAAGCCATAGATTTATCGCTATTTAATTATAAATTAAGTACTTGTAACGATAAAAAAGTTACTAATAAAATAATATTAAATCAGATTATAATTACACACAACATATGAAAAATACTAAACCTTTTTATATGAACGGATCCTAGATTATGCCATCGATCCCCGGTCCTTAGTCCATGGCCCTACATGGAAACTGTGCACTGCGCGAGCGCCAAGTTAGCTAGCCGAGTCGAATGGCTGGAAATTAATTTGGTTTTTTCTGTGACTGTACTGTCCGAAGAATTAAGGTTGAATTCCATCCCATGATCAGTAGGTGAAACCAAAAAGTAATTTATTTTTAGTTTCACCAACTCGACACATAAAATCGACCAACAAAATGCTCATTTTACAACATCATCGTGTGGTGAGTTGACGAAACAATAAAATTAAATTACGTTTAATTAAGTGACCACACGTAATGAGATCCGTGTGTATTTTTTTAAATAAAGTATAGGTCTACTTTTGGCCACGATCTCACCTGATGGTAAGCGACAGTGTGGCCGAGGATGGAACACGTTGATCTAGAAGAAATCTATTCACTATAGTCTTGAAGATTGTAGTTCTCAAGAAACAAGAGGACGGCAGGCAGTTAGGTATGAGTTGACGACTAAACCCTAACATCAGGTCGTCAAGCGCAAACCTATTCAGAGTTACGCATATAGACTATATTAAGCCGAAAAGAAGTCATTGTACTCATCATTACGAACTACTTTTACTATGAGACCAACACTAAAGTCGCGAAAAATACAGCTTTTCCGTAGAAAACTGTCAATTTATTGATACCCGATTGATATGAATGGCTTACGGTCCAATAGTAAAAGTTGTTTATAATGATGAGTACAATTTAACATTTCGGCTTAGTACAGTACACATACGTAACCATGTATAAAAAAAAAATCCTTCCTATCCTTACTTTCCTATTTATTAAATGCAATAAGACTACTATAAAAAGAACTTTTCAAACACAAGTTCCATTAATTATAATAACTGTAGTAAAAAGTAGTAGTAGTATCTACTGATAGATAGATAACTATTTATTATCCGAGCGAAGAGACGTCTCAGATTATAATGGACAAGGCGGCGTTTCTATGTAGGTATGTTTGTATATTTCTTCGAAGAACTACCCGTGAAGTGATTGATATCATTCCAGACCCAAGGCACCCCTGGAGGACACCCTTGGGGGAACCACGGGTTGAATTCCACCCCCAAACCACCCCGAGGTCCTCAAATCCATACAATGGTGTACCAGTGATATCACGGGTTCTATTTACTAGTTCCCATGATTCCACCAATCGAATTGTTTATTAACATATATTTTTTTGTTTAATTGAGAAATTAATGTACAGAAAATAAACCAGTCAAGTGCAAGTCAGGCTCGCGCATTGAGGGTTCCGTAACACCACAAAATTTAAAAAGTAGTGCAAAATGACAACATCACGCCCAGGTGGTCACCCATCCAAGTACTGACAGCGCCCGATGTTGCTTAACTTGGCAGTGAACAGAAATTTGTCACCGACTCGCACTTGACCATTATTTATATTTTGTTTTACTTTAGAGTGTATACTATAATCATGCAAGTTTTACGCTTATGCATATTACCGTTTTTACATCATAGCAAATACAAAAATACGTTTTAAAAAACGTTTGTTGTATGGACCTCTACTTAGTTTTTACTTTTTGACTTTATTATTATTTCTTATAAAATCCGCCGTGACAATACATTACATATTATGTGACAATTTTAACTGGCTATCTATTAGGTTTGAAAGATTCAGCCGTTATAATATAGGACGGAAAGACAGATAGACAAACAGACAGACAGGCAGACAGACAGCGTAGGCTTATTAACAGGGTTCCGTTTATACCTTTTGGATACGGAACCCTAAAATTAACTACTAAAAAAGTAGAGAAGTTGCGTATCTTTGATCAGATATTCATGAAATGTTGTAAGCAAGTAGTTCATTTCAATACAATATTTAAATTCGAATATGAGCAAAATGTGTTAATAAGGTCACAGGTCATATTTCGGGTGAACAACTAGTATACAGATAAATAAAAACTCTTAATTTTACATAGAAATTAGAAAATTACATTATCAAATTGATAGAGTCAAAAAAAAAATTGATAATTGAACGTACGTTCTTCCAGTACAGATTTTTGTATGCGTAAATTCAAAGCCGTTGCGTTAATTTAGCAAAAAGTACATCAATATGCGCAAGCCCTCCTGCCAACTGTTGCTCGTGGGCCAAGTATTGCAGACAATGCGTGGATGTTTATACAAAGTTGCCAGATACAACTTTTCCTGCATTTTAGAGATGTTCATTGTGCATAAGGCTGGTAGGTATTAAGTATTTAAAATATATACTAAACATAAACAGGTGATCAGACAAACGACTAGCTTTTCTTGTTACAAAAAAAAATACATTATAAACCCTTAACCTCATATTATAATCATCGTCGTCTATTTATAATAGATACAACTATTTTTGCATCACCACAAAACTAAAACGTACCAGTTCATCTAGAGTAGTAGGCACTACTAAAATTTACATGGTCGGGCCATAAATAGTCTTACTGAACCTGTATATCGATATTTCTTGGATTATTATTTTTCTGCAGGTTGAAACTCGTGTTAGGTACATTTTAAAACTGTGTTTTTTATAAAGTTAAATTAGCTGGGACATTTCCAGGTGTTAACATGGCAGCACTTGTAAAAATAGCCCAATCCGCTGCGCTGGCCATGTTTGGAATAATGATGCGCTAGACCCACTCTTTGTTCACTGCATGTGATGTTTATCAACCTACTGGATTAGATAACCAATTATTTATATACCTACGAACTATTTGTTACTACTGGCGTACTCTGAACGGGTCAGTATTGATATTGAGCACTTATACTTTGACTATGTTTCCTCATAGCATAAGAATATGCAACAATATTAGCTCTAGTAATTTTTAAATTTTCGCAATAACACATGTTTTAAATGTTTATCGGGACTTATCACGTATTGTACTTTTTTTTTTAACTTCGAGTGATAGATACCTATTTTTACCAAAATAAAATAATACGTGATAAGTCCCGATAAACATTTAAAACAAAAAAATTGCCCTCTTATTCATAAACGATAAGCTCAACAACCTCTTGCAGGGAGCATCCCTACAATATAAATATTTTAGTTACATGACTTTTAATAGTTCTAATGAGTTTTTGGCTCAATAATGCGCATTTTAATATAAACAAATCTTACTTAAATCGTAGTTATCCAAAAACTGAAAAGACGCATAAAAATCAAAAGAAACTGAAACGTAAGCTGTTGTTATGTCTAAATCATATTAAAACTCCTTGGTGGCATGTGGCCAGTACACACCACAAGTTATATTATTTTTTCTATACAAAAACATATTCAAATTAGGGCTCTAAATGGCAATGATATTACGCGTTTTCAGATAAGCAGTAAAAAGTAAAAAAAAAAAAAAAAAAAAAATCTTTAATGTTGTCTATGTAGATGTAGATATAAAATAATAATAATTTAACGCTATTAATTATTTTGATTTGATATTGCTATAAATTAATTGAATTTTTCTTGATTTGTATAATTATTGATATTAAAATGTAATTACGTTCTTAATTAATTATTTATTAATCATTATACTAAGTTTTTTTTAACCTGTATTTGACATGTATCTTTCTGATATTAATAAAATAACTATGAACTATAGAGTAACGTAATCCTAGAATAAAACTTCTGGTGGCATTTGGAAAATAAATTCGAGACTGTAGATACATGTCAAACAAATAAACAAAAAACAAAAGATAAATAAACATTACGAGTTAAAAACAACAAAATAATACTGTAACTATTATTTTGTTGTTTTTAACTCGTAATGTTTATATATCTTTTGTTCCTATCATAAATAAATATTTTTTCTATAGTTCTTTTTCAAATAGGTACCTAATAAAAAAAATCGTATCTATCTTTAATTTTAATTAATTAGGGGTTTGTTGTTGTTTCAATTTTGATTCCATCAGTTGTTCTAAATAGAACTATGTTGTACTTACGTAAAAAAATCTCTTTCCATTCGTTTGATTTCGTGCGCAGTCTAGGCGTCATCCATGACTCGATTGTAGTACAGAATACATAATAGTACCACAAGTAAACGTGATTAGAAAACGTGTTATAATGGAAATGCGTATTTTCATAAACTTTACGAGTAGATAAAGTCGCACGTGGCTAGCGGATGCCTATCATTTTTGCAAACATCACCTACCCTGCATCTGTCAGTTTAACAATGTTCAATAATATTTTGATCTTTTTTTAAAATTTTGGTGTTACATACGTAATTCATATTGTATTTTTCCTTCTTATTTTTTTTTTAACTTACATTCTAGTGTCTGTAATAAATCTAGCCTACAGAGTTACACGGAACTGTGTTACTAAGCCGACAGGAGGCCTCCGAAAGGAGGTCAAGGGATCAATACTGATAATGATAGAATTTAAAAAAACAGCTCTGCCATATCGTTCGTGATGTGTGATAGATATTTTTCTAAGTAACAACTGGAACTAAGTAGTAACTGGATTTTTTCGGGATTTCAGAGCTAGCCCTAACTTGCACAGCTCATAATGATGAGTACAAAGACTTCCAGCTTATTGCCAGCGTTACGCGTTACCCTGTATTTTATCACATCGTATATTGGCATAATACGATTTTCATATTTATTAGGTTTTCAGAGTATGAGATCGATTGCCATGATCAAATACGTCATTTTTATTTATGAAAACCTAAAAAAATACTTGTAAGTGTAGTACAGGAAGTTATCTCAGTAAAGGACTTTGTCACATCTAAAATGTTACAACGTATTCTGCGTACACGATTTCAATGATTACGTCATCATAAGCCCACAACAACAGTATAATACAATCAGTTAATCCGATCCATACGCTTATTCGGCTAATGTATTATGCACCACATTTGGATCCACTTTTAGCCCACAATGATGCACCCGTTATATCTAATAATCCATGATTGACCAAAACACAAATTAATTATTAGCCTGCTATATGGACTGGTAGATATTTATACAGGGTTACACGAAAAAGCGTACTTAGCTGAAAGGAACTCAACACTGACTGAAGAACTTTTAGTACGGGGACCAACCCTGAAATAGCAAAATAAAATCATTGTCAGTCATTCGCAGTCAACAAATTGTACGGAACAATTGATTTTGTTTCGCTGTTTCAGAGTCGTAAAGTAAAAGTTTTTCATCATAATGAGTATAATGATCTGCATTCGGCTAATCACACTCTATCCGTGTAACAATATACAGGGTTCCGCACATACGCATATACCCTGTACTAACCCGAAAGGAGGTCATTGTACTCATCGTTATGAACAACTTTTAATATGGGCCAAAAAAAAGCAAAAAAAAAACAACATCTGTTCCTTAGAAAATGGTCACTGACACTAAATGACAAAATGTATGGAACAGAAAAGCTGATTATTTCGTTTGTCTATTGGGTTGGTCCCATATTAAAAGTTGTTGTTAAATTACTGACAAAATAAAAATAATGTAAATAAATGTTATGTAATACTTGTTTTATATTCGTCTTGACAAGACAATTACGGCTTTACTTTTTCGTTTTATGCCCGAAAAATCAGATACCTAAATTGACGATTACTTTTTAATTGTGACTCTTTTTTACCTCAGTTAAAAAAGTTGTGCTTATTAATGTCTTGCTTTCTTTCGCAGTATATGCGTGCTGTTATCAATGTGAAAAATCGCGAGAAAATTAATCTTAGCTTTGGCAAGCATTGGTAACTACGCCTAGCTTTTTTAATACTTTCTTAGTCTAATCTATCTATGCAAGTAGGTATATAGCGAATGACTACTGGCTATCAAGTAAACAACACAGGTATGCATTCACCAGTTGTCTGTGTTGATATATCGATAACACATAACATCGTGTTTATCTTTGCTTTATGTGATCATGACATAAGGGCTGTGTTTGAGCTCTCGTAACTTTGAAATGAAAGCCGATTAGAGTATAAGGTTACACAATTTGGGTAGGTATTTTGCACTATATACCTACCTGAAGAGTTTGTGTTTTTGTAAGTTACGTAGGTACATCTCAATTATTGATAGATACCTACTTTACTAAGTTGGATGCGGGATGAGTAGGTAGTAGGTAGTCTCATTTTAGAATGTTTAATACATAATAATATACTCGTAGCTAGACTTTCTAGACGTCAAAAGGAGGTTCTCAATTCAACCGTATCTGTGTGTGTGAGAGTGTGATGTAAATTTAAAAAAAACACGGGTAGAAAATTAGGAAATTAATCCCGTATACCTTCCCGAGAAAAAATTTATAATGGTATCATTATTACTATTAATTTTTTGCGAAAATTATTTAATTGTTTTGAACAACTTGTTCGTAAGTATGTACGATTTTAAGGTGTCGCAGACGAAGACTAAGTAAGAATCTGTCCCATCAAGTTTTAGGAAAACGAAATTTTCAAAATAGAACCCTTTGTTGGTAGCCTTCGTGGCTTGACTAAAAGTAAAAACTCATCAAAACCGGTCAGACTGACTGATGACCGACTGCGAGTGACATTTACAACTGAGCGCAGAGCGCTACCGTGGGCTCCAGAGGTCACGCACTTTTTTGACGTAAAAAGTAACAAAACTGGATTTTTGGCATTCTGATTATATTTTAAATAAAAAGATCTATAGAAAATTCAGTTCCTGTAATAAACAGATCAGTATTATTTATTGAAAATACCGGCTTCAAATTCAAAATAATTATCAGTTTATTACCTCCAAGTTGTTTTTCGTAAAATTCGGAGGGAAAGTTTGAGAGTGGATTCCGTTACGTACAATTTTAATGTTATGGTTTGTTTGAGTTAAATAATCGTCATGACAATTACACCTTTATTTTTTCGTTTAATGCGCCTTTCGGGCATAAAGATACCTAATATTGAACAGTTGCATTTTGTAGTAAGGGCATAGAATAGATAATAGATACGGGTCTTCAATTGTATAAGGTCTCAGTTATTAGTCCTATAACAGCAACCGTTTAGCCATGGCAGAGGCTTTGCAGCGGCTGGCCTAATAGCTTAGCCAATTCGAATTTAAATTCAAATAGTACGATTTACTTCAAAACATTTAAAAAAAATAACCGATTTTTTTTTGTTTTCGTATTTTTATGAACAATTGGTATTTTTAATACTACTTAGCAAACAGGACTGTTTCAAGTGTAATTAAACAATTACTTAAACACTTACAAATATTTTCGTTAAGGAAAGTAGGTCAGGTACCTTCTGTAAGTGTAAGTCCTGTCAAAACAAGGCCATTGGAATCAACCTCAGAATTCAAATAATTGGAGTGAGCAGGCGACCACGCTGCGCGCTTCGAAGTCTAACAACTTCAATCAGAAATTAATTAACTCTAAAGCTTTCATGGAGAGGCGTTGACTGTACTGCCGATGTCACGTGCTTGGTGACGTACGCCACTACACAAGACCATGTGACCTGAAACATGATCTTAATCAGACACAACTCTAAGATGTAGGGGAGACCAGTACAAAACCGTATACCAGGGTAAAACCGTATAGCATAGTTATTTCTGCAAATAATTCAAATTTTCCCGCGAGCATACTGCTCAGCGACGTCAACTAATGGGAGCTCAATGTCAACAAACACATGTCGCTGCAAGTTTACGCGGTGTCGAATTATTTGATTTTACTGTTTTTTGGTTCAATTAATCTTATTTTTCTGAAAATTTAACCAGCAATTGTAAAGTTTATGGATACTCCATGTAAGTGTATAATTTATTATGTTAAAGTTTGTGTATTTACGCGTAATTTACAATGATTATACCGGCGAGATTGAAATTTCGTGACGTAGTAGTGAGTGATATGTTTATACATTGAGCTTTAGGTCAAAACCGTATGGGGTAAAACCGGCCGATATACGATTTTGACCCAGGTGTACGAATATGAACCAACATGGTTTTAATTATTATAGGTGCTGTCGAGATGCCGCAAAAATATATTAGGAGAACTAGTAGACATGAATAGAACCCCGAAAACATAAAAAAGCTATTCAAGCCGTATATGATAGAACTATGGGGTATTTATATGAAATAAAATTTTACTTTACTTTACTTTACTTGCTCAAACTTATCACGTACCTAAATCGACTTAACAAGATCGAGTGACTAAATTTCGATAAAACGATGATCTGAACTCTTCAATACGAAAAGGTTTAGGAATGTATAAACCGGTTTTTACACCTTCTCAATAACAGTGTCTAGTTGAGCATGTCTTAATCATGGAGTGGCGGTTGTTTGACCTCACGTATAAAGATCTTCGATGCTTGGCTTGTCTGGCCTAAAACGGGTATTTTCCTGACAAGCCGGAACGTATTCAGTGAAGCAGATTTTGCCGCGGCTGAGACAACGAAAATGCCTGTTTATTCACCATCCACATCCGCTGATCCACCAACCACTTCAAGTTCGACTTCGTCAATTGTCAACCGGATTCGATCAACTTCTACAACGCAACTCTTTAATTCAATGCCATCAACATCTTCTGTGCCATTGATTCACTCAATACCATCAACTTCTTCAGCATTGCTTAAGGGTCCAACGCCATTAACCGCTGCACCATCAACTGCTGCGTTAAGTTTGATCCGTGAAACCGGATCGAAAGAAAACATCCAATCATCGCAGAGGAAAGACAGTGGTTATAACTTCGTCTGCATTTAAAAATGAGTTGATAACTACCTCACAAAAAAACATCCAAACCCAATTTGATCAAGCCACCCAAGACTGAAAAAACTTAAACCATAAATGATAACATTTGTTTGTATTGTCTCGAAGAAAACGGAACAAGCGGCATGGATGAAGGTTGGGTGCAATGTACGGTTTGTCATGGTTGGGCTCCTGAAGGCTGTACAGGCTATCAGTCTTAAGAGTTGGATGATTTCATGTGTATGGGATGCATTGTTTCACATTAACTTCCGGGGCAGTACCGTATATAGTATACGGTTTTGTCCATGGGTCGGGGCAAAACCGTCATAAGTAGAAGATTAAGATTTTTTTGAAATATTTGCTCAATATTCTATTTATTTGAAATATGTTGATCTCATTATGATAGTGATGAACTGTATAATTAAAACTGTTGATTTGATTAAGTTTCTGTTTAAAATTAATGACCTACGAGCTCTAAACTCTTAGCTATACGATTTTGACCCGGTCTCCCCTATGCGAAACATAACAGTGAAAAAATTTTGATACTGGAACGTGAGGAATCCAACAAAAATCTGACTTAGTAAAACATTGTAATCTGAAAATCGTGAAGAACATGAACATAATTTTGAGAAATTAGAACGAGGATAGATTGTGTTTAATTTGGATCTTTAGCAGTATTCAAAAGAAGTGGGAGAATTTTATAGAGAACGACTTTTAGTCATGATGTCAACCCATTTGAAATAAATAAGCCAAATTAATGTGGCCGTGTGGACTAGAAACGCACTTTGATCTCAATGAGTTAGAAAAGTTATGTCAGACAAAACATTATAGGCTGATGCGAATGAGACTCCTCAAAGCAAAGTTAATAACCTTACTGATAACAGCTGACCTCGGATGAACCCATGCATTCTTCGCTTGCTCCATGATTCAATTCTTCTGAATTCTTTTGACGTCAAACATGAGGTGAATGGTACATACTCGTAGACTAAGAAATCACAGACAATTTAACCTATCGATGTGATTTGTCTAACAAAAGCGTAAAGAGCAATGACGAGCGTGACACCTAGACAGTAGACAAGACAGCCTATATATTATAGTCTGCTCTTACTGGAGAAGTCTTTGTGATTACAACTCAAAGCCTGTATCACTATGCAAAATTTCATTTTCCAAATGGCATTAAAATTATTAAAAGGTTAGTGATCATTCCTCTACTTTAACAAGCTGCGAAGCTGTTTCGACAAGCGTATCAATGTAGAGCATAGAAATAAAATATCTAATACAGGATAAAAGTCTAGTTTTCCTGTAAGTAAGAGTGTTGTTATAAGAGAAACACGAGACACAGCGTAGTCATAAAAAGGCCCACTCTTCTTGATGGTTGATATTCCGAAAACCTGTAAAAAGCGCTTTGATTCCACTTTTGTTATGCGAATTGCTAGTCTGCAACTCTTTATTGTGTACACCAGAAATAAAAATGTGTGTATACGTAAGTATGCCTCAAGAAAATTATGCCTAAACGTTTTCTTTACTTTGTAATTTTATAAGACAAATCAATTAAAATATTAATTAACTAGCAACACATCCCGGCTTCGCACGGGTGTAAATCTTTTTATTTTACTCCTTGGGTTACAATATTGGAGTTTTAGTAAGTATTCATACTTTTTTTTAAAATACAATATATAAAATATAATATAGCCTATGTCACCCGGGGATAGTGTAGCTTCCCAACAGTGAAAAAAATTTTCAAATCGGTTCATTAGTTTCGGAGCCTATTCAAAGAAACAAACAAACAATCAAATCTTTACTTTTTATAATATTAGTATAGATTTAACTTATCTCATTGTGTATGTAATGGATCAGTGCCTACAGCACAAACGCAAAAAAACTGCGTTACGTATTTGTTGGCAAAATTTAAGAGAAACAAATAGCGTGATAAAGGGCAGGTTCCATTTCAGGTAATTAAAAGTTCTAAAGAAAACAATTGAACAGGTGTTTTAAATCAACACTGGGCCAAAACATCTATACAAAGTGAACAGAGTATAAAAAAGCTATTTTTATTGTGTTTGTGCTAGAGGTACTGATACCGTGTTCCTATGGACCTACGTTCATGGTTTTTAACTGACTTCGGGGGGAGGTTGCATTTCAGTACCTATTTTTTACGTATATACACATACCAGTTATTCCACCATTTGTCAATTGATTTACGTTGTTATTTTTTTATTGTGTAGTAGAAGCTCAAGATCTCAATAAAAAAATTGTGGGGCCATTTCAATAAATGGCCCTACTATTTTTTTACTGACTTTGTGCATTGTCTTTAAACCAGCTCCTCTAATACGAATAATTATGTTCGTGCCATTGCCAAACCAACAGGCGTTGGTTTGGCAATATCAATAATTTTGTTTGAGCGCTTAGTAATTTTAAAGTTTTTTTTTCATTTAACTCATTTAATCCACCGGACATGTTCATGAACTAATCTTTAAGTGAAAGTCATAATTATTCAAGTCAATGGTCTCAATGACTTGTTACTAAAGAAATTACAGTCTATTAATTAATTATGTGATAATTGTGTTACTCATTCATTGACTTTTGAACTGTGCCCCTTAAGCATTTCAGTGTCATTTGAACAAATCGCAAATTTGCTCCGTTTCATATTGGAGGCGTTCAGTTTGAGTACCTATCAGCTTTGAGACAAACACAATCTGTGCCACACGTGCATCACGTGTAATAGAAACTCAGAAGCTTGTTTACTTTCTAGAAGTCCAAAGCAAACTTTTGAGCATTCTAGCCCGTCAGTGGGGTGGTAATTACCAATTTCTCATTGTTTAGGAAGTCATTAGGAACTTACTCTGTTATTTCGAGAAAGAAATAAATGTGCACGTGTCTCTGGACCAATAAACATAGCTTAAACACAACTCACTAACTAAAGTTTTAACGTAAATAAATCCTTAATAATATATAGATTTATTGATGACCCTAAACTGTGGAGTTATTTTGGCTACACAACAATACATACTTAAACGTATTTAACCTATGTTTTATGCCTAGGAAAGTAAATTCAAAACAAAAAATTTGTTGCAGCTCTAGGAAGGCATGAAGGCAAGGGGTGGGTGGGGGTAGCGTCCCTGTGGCGACGGGTGTGCATTACGTGAGCGGTTGCATGGAGAGCAGCGTTTGTCAGCGCGCAAGCGCCAACTACCCTATATAAACCCTTGACGCCACCCGACTGCCAACAGTTCGCAACACTCCCTGTGAAGCAACATTAATTACCGCGCTAAACCTAAACCACTACGCTACAAGCAAAAAAGTTTACAACAACAATATTCGCTATTTGCAATCGCAAAAACGCATCATTTTGATCAGCACCAGTGTTTAACCGGTGTTTTGACGAGAAGAAAAAGTGATTTGTCGGACTTATGAAAAACAAACTAGGAGTTAACTTTTTGGCGTGTGAGAAGTTTGTCGGTGATTTGTCGGTGAACGAAAAAGGGCAACAGAGCAAGCTGACGTCGAAAGTTCGTCGCGAGTCTGCCACGCCGAAGATTGTGGTATACCCACCAATGGAAGAGATGACTGAACCCATCCAAACACCCCGCGGTGGACGCCTCCTGAAAGCGCTAAGCCGGCGGCTGTCCCGAAGAACCACGGATTCCGACTCTGTGGAAAGCACCAGCAGCAACGAAAGTATGTCTGGAGAACAAGGCAGGTCAGACGACCGCTCTTCATGCTCCAACAGTGAGTCCGGCAGTGACGGCTCGGAACGCAATCGTCGTCACCGCTCTACCGTGTCTTTGAGACGCGTCTTCCAAAGTTTAAGCCTGTCTTCACGATCCCAATCCTGTGAACGCCGACAACCGAAGAAACAACAGCAGCCGAAGCGAATTCTTCGGTCTCCTGTCACCTACACATACGTACGTGGCCTCTCCGGTCTGCCGACCCAGAGGGTCCCGCGTCACGCAGTCTGCTGCCCCACCATGGGCATCAACCGATAAAGGAAAGCGCCCGAACTAGCTTCAGACCGTACATGGGCGGAGATCAAGACTGGTTACGTTTTACGAGTAGAATAAAAACGCTAGAGAGACGAGTTCTCATCATATCAGTAGATATATGTTGAGCGGAAGGCATGAAGCCGAAACGATGTCTTCACCGAGGACCAAGATGGTGGCGGAGCAGAAGCGAGGCCGTAGGAGGCGCCAAGCGCAGCCCGCGCCGTGGGCTGTGACAAGATTAATTCATTATAAGGGACAATATATAAGACTGTGTAAAATGATCGGGAGTTTGTTATTCGATCTGTTAAGTATTATTAGATGACACATTGAATTTTGGGACATTATCATACTTGAAATGCACTCTTGACACAGATCTTTATGATAGTAGTTTTGAACTTGTATCATAATTAATTCACCTTAAATTCACAAGCGATATTGTCGAGTTTCTTTTAATTTATCTTTATCTAAATATTAGTATCAGTAGATACTGTAATTTATATAAAAATTTAAATCTGAATTGTAACATAATTGTACACCAGTTTGTATCTTCAGTTATTCAAGCATAGTGCCTTTCCACGTTTTAACCTCGTAGTGGTAGTCAAATACGTATACTATTACATTTAAGGACTGTATACCTTAAAGCCTAATTAAAAGCAGTTCTTTAAGGAATTCAAGTACCTTCTTTACATCGTTAAGTCACACAGAGTACCTTTTTTTCATCATCACTTATTGGAAACGTTTCGAATTTGATATATCTATCTATAGGACTATTTGTCTGTAATTTACTCTTGTCCTATAAAATAATCAAGTTGGTAACGCTGTACCTAAGTATATTACTTAGTAAAAATATTGAATCAATTAGTTTTAACTCATTTTTAATTCTAAGATTTTGGTAATAAACAATAATTATCAATTACTTACCTTTTTTCTCTTCATAACATTTAAACCTTACCCTTCCGACAAAAATATGTTAAGCATGAAATGCTTAATATATTTTGACGAATGCTAGTACATTTTCGTCGCTCAATCAGTTTGATGCGAACTTAACTTAAATTTTGGTATTTTTATGGATTTGAAAAACAACAGAAAAAATAGCCACACAACCAGAAAGTCGTTCATCGTCGACGTATGAACAGATTTTATTATCCAATAGTGGGGTTGGGCGGGACACGTGGGCAGGATGCACCCTGATAGATGGTCCCAGAGGATCACACAGAGGGTGCCTGAAAACGGACGAAGGAGCCAAGGCAGGCCTAGAAAACGCTGGCGCAATGACCGCGACACGTTCCAGATACAGTGGTCAAGTCTGGCGGGTGATCGCACTGTCTGGATAGAAATGGAGGAGACCTTTGCCCAGGAGTGTGACAGTATAGGTTAATAAATAAAATATAGTATGGCTAAATAACGGAAGTTTCCGTTTAAAAGTAATCTAAAGTCATCTCTTCGCAATAACTGAATGGCTTAGGCGGAAAATCGCAGTAGTTTATGTTCAGAAATGGACATACAGAGGCTGAAGAAGTTACTCAGGATAATCTTTTTTTTTACGACTGACTTGCTAGTCTCGTTCTGATGGTAAGCGCCACGATCGCCCGTAACTTTAGTCAAGTAGCATCCAAAAAGACACTGTCCACTTGTTCGTATGCTTTGCCCAGCGCGAATAGATACCATCACTACCTGTAACCACGGTCACTGCAAAGTGTTCGAAACGTCAGATAAATAATGCAATATAATAATGGTACAAAGTGTTTAATTTCAATTTGTAATATTCACGAAATCCTGAGAAATCATTCAGATACTATCATTTCAATGGTTTTTTTGTTCTGCACGGCCTACAATACACAATGTTTTTTTTTTTATCTGGACCCGCTTATCACCGCATTACTCTCCTCCTACGAAATCATCATACTAATATAATAAATGCGAAAAGTTTGTTGGGTTGTTTGTTCCTCTTTCACGCAGGAACAGAGGACAGGATCAACCTGTTTTTTTTTTGCATGGGTAATAGCTCAGAGGCCGGAGACTGACATAGGCTACTTTTCATCATCATCATCACCATTTTTCATCAAAAGCGGGTAAAATCGCGGGGCGCAGCTAGTCTCTTATAAATGCATAATATAATTTTACTGAGCACGTATTTGATCACTATAATGGTTGCACAAAATTTCTTGGGAGTTAAATTACTGGCAAATAATTGATAGATACTTCTTTAGGTAGACTGCAAATAAGTTGTACCACCAAAAATCAAGGTGAATCAAGTAAAGCGCCTGAATTTTGTTACGACATTGTTTCGCTGCTTTTACACAAAGCTTGCAAGTGCGATATGACTTGATATGAGTAAAGATAGCTTATTCTATTTCTATAGAAGAGTATTAGCATATTAGGACCTACCTATAGTCCGGCCGCTGTGAAAATGCGTCTGACAGATAAAATTAAAACTAAAATTAAATAAAAAAAAAAAAAAAAAATATATTTAACTGGAGCATTTTGTCTACCAGCTACAATATTATGTCCAAAAGTTAGTAAATGCGATCAGATTTGCTATTTTCGTTCAGCTTTTTAATATGGTAAAGCGGCACATTAAGTTTTAATGGGGTTTGTATCCACGTATCCCGGTATTGAAGTATGACAGCGACTAAATGACATCACTGACATACACCAGCGACTGCATAAGACGTACATTTAACAGAAAAAATAAGGGTTTTACACAAAAAATATAAATAAATAAATATTTGGGACATTTTTCACACACGGTCATCTGACCCCAAACTAAGCAAAGCTTGTGATATGGCTGCCAGAGACTGATATACATACTTTTTTTTGACCTATACTGTCCCACTGCTGGGCTAAGGTATCCCCCATTTTCTTCCATAAATCTCGGTCCTCCGCCACCTCTTGCCAACCTCTCCGGAATGAGTCAAGATCGTCACGCCAGCGTTTCTTGGGCCTGCCTTGACTGCGCCGTCCATCGGGCATCCACTGCGTGACGTGACGATCCTGGCCCATCGATCCTGGCCTCTGGCCCACATAATGTTATAGTTTTTAAATACATACTTAAATAGATATTAACAACCAGATATAGAACAAACACAAATGTTCATCACACAAATGTTTGTCCTACGTGGGAATCCACGTCCTCAGGCTCAGAAGGTAGGTTCACTACCAACTGGACCAACGGGCTATATACTTTAGCCGCATTAGTTTAAGGTGAAGGTTTTCATAATATACAGGGTAACAATGAATGGTGGTACTAAGTCTAAAGGTCATTAATGGTACTCATAATTTTAAACAACTTTTACTATAGGACCAACCCTAAAATTGTGTGAAAAATTTGATGTTCGACAGAAAAAAGTCATCCACAATCAACGAAATAATATATGTAAAAAAAGTAGCGCATAATTTTTTCCTAACAATGATTATATTCTTAAAGAGTCGTTTCATCATCATTATCATCATCATCATTTCAGCCATAGGACGTCCACTGCTGGACATAGGCCTCCCCCATCGATCTCCAAAAAGACCATTTGGAAGCAGCCTGCATCCAGCGTTTCCCTGTGGTCTCTTTTAGGTCGTCTGTCCATCTTGTGGGTGGACGCACTACGCTGCGATTACTAGTCCGTGTCCCCTATTCCAGAACCTTTCGGCTCCATTGGCCATCTGTTCAGCGTGATATGTGCCCTGCCAATCATCATAAATGAAAAAAAAAAAAAAAAAACAATATTATCACTAGGAAATAAGATACGAAAACGAATTGTACACTTAAACTTAATTAGACTACTTTCTACTAAAGTAAAACTATATTAATCTATAGTTTATAAAACTATCTATAAAAAATAAGACGATATTTAAAAGTAAACATAGTATAAACATATATAATTATTTATATATCATCATCATCATTTCAGCCATAGAACGTCCACTGCTGGAGATAAGGCTCCCCCATCGATTACCAAAAGGACCGGTTGGAAGCGGCCTGCATCCAGCGTTTTTCTGTGGTCTCTTTTAGGTCATCTGTCCACTTGTAGATGGACGTGGTCTCTATTCGAGAACCTTTCAGCCCCATCGACCATCTGTTCTGTGTGCTATGTGCCCTGCCCACTGCCACTTCAACTTGCTAATCTGGTGGGCTATGTCGGTAACTTTCTTTCGTCTATGGATCTCCTCATTTCTGATTTGATCTCGTAGAGAAACCCCGAGCATAGCCCTTTCCATAGCTCGTTATGCGACTTTGAGCTTGCTTATGAGGGAGGCCCATAGTGAGAAACCACTTTTCAGTGCCGTATATCATCACTGGCAACACACACTGGTCGAAGACTTTCGTCTTAATCGTGCTCGTCGTGATTATTTACATACTATCATAAAAATATAAATTAAATCATAATTATGCAACGAAGGATTTAAACAAAAAAAAAAAGGTTTAAAAAAAAGTTCATTCTCTTAATAAAATTTAAGTTATTATAATAAACCTACAAAGTACCCTGATAATGTCAGGGGTACACAGGTGGAAAGGGACGTATAAAAAAGGTGTGCTACTAAACTACATTTTGGTCATATGTAGTAAATGAAGAATTTATTAACAAAATGTTTGGAGCCGTACGTCATTTGCAGCCACACATATCTCCACCCACGCTGACGACACGTGACGAGCGCTTACTGATGAAAAGTACTAAAATAGTTATTACCAAAACATGTGACGCTGTGGTGCTATGACTATACTTCGTTGATAGTTTACATGCTTAGAGAAGTCACATATTATGTCGCATATCAGAAATCATGCGTCGCGATGAACATTTTCGAAGATATTACAGATTTCAAAATGCGGGGACATATAGCCACAGAAAAGAAAAAAAAATCGTCTACTTCTCTTTTCTGTGGACATAGCGGTTGCGGCGGATGCGGCGGTACCGGCCGGAGGGCGGGGGGAGCGGCGTGTTTTTCACATGGCCCAATATATTATGTCGCTCTTTCAAGAGTAACCTCTAAAGAAAACATGTTTGTATTGTCTAATGACAAAAAAGCTGTGAGCGTTGTATATAAAGACATTCTGTAGTATATTTAGTATCAGCATTGCACCCGTGCGAAGCCGGGGCGGGTCGCTAGTGTATATATAAAACAAAGTCGGGCTGGTTACACTATTTATAACTCAAGTACGGCTAGACCGATTTTCATGATCTTTGATTTGTTGGATTTCTCTCCGCCCCAAATGGTTAAAGTATCACAAAATTCACGAAAAAAATATGAAGAAAATTCATTTTTCATTACTCATACTCGGAAAGTAGGTCTGAAGTTGCTTGAGGAGCGGGTTAAAGGATAATACATTTCAGCCCTAGGGATAATCACTTTCAACTGACAGTGACAGTTGAAAACTGACAGACACTCAAATTATTTAAAAAAAACTAGTTCTATTTTCACATTTGTATTAAACCATGTTCCAACTTTTTTTTTCTCAGGGGATTATGGTTCTGCACTTCTCGTGCAGTTTCCAGTGTAAAGAAGTTAAAAAAAAATTGGCGGGAATCCGATCTTCATTGTAGAGTTTTGTTTATACTTCCGTATAGCAGATTTATATAGCAGTTCATGTTTTTATTTTTAGTTTTCTTGTGTTCGTAATGAAAAGCACAGTGTTTACCTCGGGGTTAAAGACTTATTTAGTCCCTCGAACTATTATCGCCCTCGCTACGCTCGGGCGCCAAACCCCGTCTTGGGACTAAATAAGTTACTTCCACCCCTAGGATAACAATGTACTATTCCCATTCATTTTATATGGAATGGCAAGAATTAAAGTCTATTGACATATATATATATCATTGACATATATCATTGACATATATATCATTGACATATTACATCATAGAAAAAAAATATTGCCAAGTCGATCAAAATGGATAGACAAATTTTATTATATACCATAATGATTAAAATAAATTACCATAACAAAAGGTAACGAAATGGTTTTGAAACGTTTTTCATGATCTAGTTTTAGTGGCATTTTATCAGGTGGCAACCTCAATACAAAAATTTATACTAAAGCCGATATTATTAGTTTTACCAAAACTGCCTTGAAACAGTTGAAATAGCTGCATTGCAGTGTCCGATAATATATTTATAGGGCAGCAGTAGCTCGAGGTCAAGACAGTTCTATTTAAAACCGCTGTTGGACGGAGGTCGGTGACCGGATGCACCTATCGACCTGGCTATACTACAGGCAGCTTCCGGCGGCTCTCTATTATCGTTGGATAGTCAGCTGCATAAATTACTTTATGTAAAATAATACAGGCACAAAAAAGTATAAAAGCTGCTTTACCTACACCCATGTCTGGAATGAAAACACAGGTAGAAAATTAAATTAATATGTTTCAATAATCTTCATTTGCAATATACAGGTGCAAATTACCTAATTTGATAATAAATTCCCGGCGATTAACACCACGGTCCGAATGAACCATAATAAGCTTTATTAATTTAAAAAATACTTTTTAAAACAAGCTTTTTCGTATTCTTCTCAGCAAACCCCTTTCATTTGATACCCATATCATGATGGTAGATAAGAAAATGTTGTCCATCTTCTTGGGGTGTCTGCCATATTGAATTTATCACCTAGGACCAATGTGCTTGGGAAGATAAATCCAACGAACCCAAACTCGACGGGGTTACGTCGTCTCGTTTAGTAGTTCCTATGACCACCTTCTGTCTCCATCATCAGACCAGCTCGATGGTACCATTACATTGCATTGTCACCGACTTTAGATAAGTATGCCAAATTTTAGCTCAATCGATTGAAGATATCTGCTACAAAATTGAGTTGCGAGATTCCACCCGAACAAACATACATACATTGCAAGTTAAAAAAAGCTTGTAAAAAATTATGAGATATTCACGCCGCGATGTGAAAGGCTCAATTGATTTAGAGACATTGTAATTGGTTTTTGCACTTGATCGATTCATACCATGGTGCGAACCACATGCGTTGTGAAACGTTGAAGTACCTCAAACTTGACATACAAATATCTTTTTAATGGCATAGGTGGCAAACAAGCAGACAGGCTGCCTGATGGTGAGCAGTCACCATCGCCTATGAATATTTGTAACACCAGAGGCATTATAAATACGTTGCCGACCCTTAAGGACTCTTTTAACTCGCCTTTTGAAGAACCCCATGTAGCTTCTCGGAAACACCACGTTAGGTAGCTCATTCCACATTTTGCAGGTGTGAGGCAAGAAAGATCGTGTGAATCGCACAGTGTGCTATTGCTACTGATTTATTATGTGTGGATGAACTTTTAGGCGGTAGCGGCTAGTACGATGATAAAACCGTGACGCCGGCATCAGAATAAACAGTTCTTCAGAACACTCTCCGTTATAAATGCGATAAAAGATACAGAGAGACCCAACGTCTCTACGCATGTAGAGCGGCTCTAGGTGTTCGATGAGCTTGGGATCAATGACAATTCTTACTCTACGCTGCAATGCATCAAGAGGGTCAAGTTGATACTTGGGTACTCCGTTCCAAAGATGGGAGCAGTACTCCATATGAACTCGGACTTGCGCTATATAACACAATAATGCTATTCTATTTGTTCTTATTCCAGTTTGATAACGTTGCCATAGCTTTTGTGCTAGAAGTTTAGTGTACCATACAGCTTACACGTCTAGCAAGCAAACAAGTAAGCTGACTGTACTATAGGGATAACTTAGCGGAGCCACTGCCGCGTTTCTAGATCTTCCTATATCACCTGTCTTAGACTTTCCAGACATTTTAATATCCGGCGAAGCTTTTAAGCGCTCTCGAGGGCAAATTTTAGCGAGAGAAGCTTTGCTACTTTGCTTTGCTGAGGTCGAAACAGCCATCTAGAAAAGGTCATCAGAGTGAGGGACAGACAAAGAAACAGAAATATTTACATTTATCATTCGAATTCACGTGTCATTCACATTACAGACGCACCCGCACGTGAAAACTACTCTGAGTTTATTCCATATTACGACCTTATCGCAACACAAGTTTTTTTTTTTTTGTATATAAATACAAAATTGCTAAAACCATAGTTTTTTTAAGTCTGTGGCCAAAACACGAACACTACTGTCAAAATACGCAACCTGTCAGAGAGACAAAACGGCTTAAAATTAAACACCGACTAAACAAATGCTTTGATTCTGATTTTAAGTATTACAAATTAATTAAAATCAATTAATTAATTTAAAAAAATAAAATAAAAGGAAGCTGATATTTTATTCGCGATTTCAGGGTTGGTCCCGTAGTAAAAGTTGTTCATAATGATTTCCTCTCGACAGTACAGTCTATATGCGTAACCCTGTAGGTATTTATAGTCTATCATAACCATATTTCCCTTTACCAATTATTTTTTTTTATAAAAGGCTTGCGTTTGGCTGCCAGCTCGCCTGATGTTAAGCGATGATGCGGTCTACAATGGAGCACGCTTGCTTAGGAGAAACCGATTTACTCTTGTACCAAATATTGTAAAATTCAAATACCTACAACCTCCAACTATAGTCAAGTTGAACTCGAGTTGAAAATCTGTCACCAACCTCCTAACGGTGCGTTCAGGAAGCCTGACTTGAGAGCCAGTTTCCATTCAATACTAGGCATGTTTACCATCTTCGACCACACCATCACTTATCATCAGGTAAGCTGTCAAAAACTAGACTCATCTAAATAATACTTGTACGAAAGTACAAAAGCAAGGGATATACAATAAAATCTGCATGTTTAACAAATTACCGCAAGATATCACCAAACTACATGCCAATGATTTCAAGAGAAAAATAAAACATTTCTTTGAGATGAACCCTTTTTACACACTAAACGAATTTATGAAAATGCGTCTAAATGAATCTTCATTATTATGTGATTAGAATAGTATAATTGACATTAATAGAATAATTTTATAGCTATTATTTTAGATTTCTTACATGACATTAATTATTATGATGATTAAAAAATTTAAATACTTATTTTATTGTTCCATATAATTTTATGCTTTAATGTTGTAATAAGACTTGCCTAATGTGACAATTTAGTTATAAGGCCAATAAATAATTCTATTCTATTCTCTATTCTGTATACTTCAATGTAATACTACTTCAATATAATACACTAGTTATACTAGTCGACTCTACCAAATAAATAAAAACAACACTAAGCTTCCTTTACAAACATTTACAATGTTTACAAACAATATCGTTTATTATTATACTTAGATATTTTTCTCAAATGCCTTCTAGTCATAAAAAAAGATCTTATGTAGGCATCAATTATCTCATCCACGTGTAGCAATCTCTATTTCTAATATCTACAGAAATAACAGTATTTATACCTACACAAAAGAATGTTTTCCTAAGGTTTCACCATTGATAAGACCTATTGGATAAAGTAGATTGTTATTTTGTACGTAGAAGGTCTCAGAGCAAATAAAAATACAGAGGGACTACCGCGAACACGAAAAGTGAAGCCACTTTTTAAACATGTGTGCGTAGTCGAAGTTCGTGTCGTGTTATTCATCAAAATAAGTGATAATATAAATACTTAGTGTGGAAATATTCCATCCTTCTTCTTATTTACTTTTGTGTTGTTTTTACAGTTCTTAACACTGCAAGTAGTCATTGTTTCTTTTTAAAACGGATGTTTTCACGGTGTTTTCAGTAAGACGCTCTGACAAGAAATTCACGTAGTTTTGAATGCGTATGTGTGCGTGAGTCGTGTATTTATTGGGAATTCACGTAGTTTTGGAAGCGATTTCGGCGTCACTTTGGCAGTGCGCCGTAGGGACTCTGTATTTTTATTTGCTCCGAGGTAGAAGATAAACTTAAAACCGCCTAGGTACCTTTTTACTCAATAGCAAAGTCTAGGCTATGGGCGAGTCAAGAAGCTACGAATATGAAGTTTTTTCTAAACTTAGGCACCACCTACCTATATGCTTCGCATATCAAGTACTTTAAATATAGAGTTACATTTTATTTAAACTATGTACTATAAATAAAATTTTACAACACATTTGCTCAAAAAGTGCACTTACGAAGCCTGTATACATCGTTCGAAAGTTAAACATTACGGATCATACAACGGAGCGTGCGGAAATGAATTTGTCCGCACGCTCAGATGTATAGCACCGTGCGTGTGATTTACGGTATTTTTTTAATTTCCATCATAATTACATAAGAATTCCACAAAAGAGTTTCATATTACGAAAATAAATAAGCTGGAATAAATAAGCATCAAACCTCCTTGGAAGCGCTTTTGGTCAATACGTTTGTCTCAGTTTAATACTAAAGAGAAAATGAGACGAAAGATGTAGTTCTAATTTTCACCACGTGATAGTGGCGCTATTTGCATGTTCGCGCCATTTTCTTATTATATTATAGAAACTATTGTTGTGACTGATATTAAGTTATAAACAAAAATTGTTTCATTTGTAGCCTTTTTTTCTCGCAAATGTGTTGTAAAACGTTGTATGGCACACGTGCGGATTGGTTATTACAAACTCGTGACTATGGTAAGCCCTCGACTTCGTCTCGGGCTTACATTCGTCTACTCGTTTGTAATAACCAACTTTCCGCACTTGTATCATAAATAACTATTACGCCCACGGACTTTATTTCATGCTTAAAGGGCAAGTGCCTTTATTAACTAAACAAAATACAAGCTAATATATACTAACACTACAAATTCAGTTAGACTGCCCATAGACCGTTGAAGGTCTAAAGACAATCCAAATGATCAAGCCCACTACCAGTTGGCAGCGTACCCAGCATGCTGGCGGCATTTCGACGCTGAATGGCAATGCTTAAAACACACGCTACTTAAATATATTACTAACGAATATTTATCAAATATATATCAAATGCATTATAGTGTATTGATAACTAGGGACATAATGAGCGTCATTATGATCTATAGTTTACAATCAATGCAGAACCGCGTTCTTAACGGACGCGTTTGTCTAAATTTAGAATTGGTCCGTGAAAAGTAAATGTACCGCCTGCGCTTGATGGTCTATATCGAGACTGAAGGCTAGAGGGAGGTTCCACGGCCATACAGTCGGCCCCGAGCACACAGCTCCATCGTGTGTACTAACACCAGTACACCTGTACGCGTGGTAACTTCCATTGAAAACACAACCGCACTCATGATAAAAGCTTTTGCTGTTTTCCTTGCGCGTAGCTGCGCCTCTTTCGCGCAACATATCTGCTGGGGTGTACTGCCTACGTCACTCGATCGTATTTTGGGTTAGTAGGTCACGAGAAAGGACTGCAGCGGTATAGTGCGATCCGGGGGATAATTTTGAAAGCCGTTTGTGACGTCACTGTGCGAGCCTTGGGCCCCGCCACGCCCCTTGCGTAAATGATGAATGAATAGATCGATTGGTGCTAACTAACATCAACTGGGTCATACAGCACAGCACAGCATGTTGCAAAACTTGAACTTTCGGAAAGCATAAAAGCAGAACATTATATGTATTATTATTATGTTTCTAAGACAAGTGGTTTCTCATTTAACTAAATAAAAACGAAAAGTAAACCCAAATAACAAAAACATATAAACACTTTACTATGTATTGTTTCATATACAGCTCTTTTACGCCGAAAGGTAAAAGGCATCTTTGATTACTGTAATAAAAAGTTATTGCCTTGAAATACTGCCTAGTGCAGCTGACCTTTGCACTATTATAGAGTTCCTGTCCTCGTAACAATAAGTGGCAGATTAAATCCGTATGATCCCCCCGTGACCTGGTTTCAGACGCACTACACAAGGATAAGCTTTTACGGCGTCCTTCGGTTAATCGTCCGGAATTTCCCTACTTGATACATTTGCGTTTTTCGCTGCATGTTGAGATTAGGACTCGTAATTAATGTAGCGTTGATTTGAGTATAAATAGAGCTCCGTCCGAGAGGAAAGAGAATTGAGTAAGAATATCGTCTTTTTGGTTGGTTTTCTCCGGATATAGATACAGCTTCTTAAAACTTTGGTACTAGGTATAGCTATTTTAAAAAGAGGCTTTTGGGCTCATGGGTGGACAGATTTAGGAATCTTACCTCCCATTTAAGCGAGCTCAAGGAAGTCAACGGTGCGGGCCACGCCGTGAAGGAAATGAGCGGTAATGCTCTGAGCATTTCCCAGGAGTTTTGGCTCAAACTTCTATGGAGATCCCGGTGCCCTCCGTCTGACACAGAGCTCGAGGGGGTTTTAGTGGGTGCGATCTCACATAACCCAGCTACACCCAATGGCCATTGCAGCTAGAGTATGTATCTTTCGAAGATGATATCAATGCAGCAGCAAAGGAATATGCTGTCAGTACTTCAGACTACAGCAGACTTCTTGAAAAAAAATGCTTTATTGATCATAACTGAGCCTTTTTGGTAATGACTATACAGCGCCCCACGGCTTCACCTGCTATCGTGCAAGAACCAATGTTTTAATACAAGCCTATGTGTCAAAGCATATGCTACCTCAATATGCTACCTCTATATAAAATTTCATTTAAATCCGTTCAGCTGTCTTGGAATTTATTGTGGATAAACACACACACACTTACATATACACTTTCTCATTTATATTTAATATCAGTGTAATGGGATATTCTAATCCTAACTTATATTATACTAGCGGTCCGCCCCAGCTTTGCACGGGTATAGATTATAGCCTATGTCACGCGGGAATAGTGTAGCTTCCCAACAGTGAAAGAATTTTTCAAATCGGTTCAGTAGTTTTGGAGCCTATTCAATGCAAACAAACAAACAAACAAACAATCAAATCTTTCCTCTTTATATATATATTATAAAAGCGAAAGTAACGCTGCTTCTCTGTCTGTTTGTTCTGTTTTCACGGCTAAACGCCTATACCGATCTCAACGCAGGAAGATAGTGTGCATCATGAGGACGGACATAGGGTACTTTTCCTCTATAAATGCGGGAAAACTGAAATATCGCGATTAACACCGTGGGATTCATTAGTACAGTATATATATCCATGGACTCCATGGTGCGTGGTTAATGGTGGCCAATAGACCAAACTCCAAATATATAAAAAAAAATATAAAAAATATAAATAAATGGAAAAAAATATATATATTAATAATAATAATAAATACGCAGGGGCGGCTTTATGGCGAGCCGTCGGTGAGTGGCGACACCGCGTACCCCGATTCCATGGGTCTAAAACCCCAGAGACCCTGACCCCTGGCTTGCCTTAACCGGCCGTCTGGGGGTGGAAACCGCAAGAGCTAAAAACCTAAGCTCCAGGGTGGAAGTGTTAAAGGGCATAACGCCGCTAGTAGCTCTTAGTGAAAGTGCAGCACACCTCTCGACACCCTAAGCCACCCACGTCAATGTTGCCCTTCCGGTGCCAATATGCGGCAGCCATTATAGGGGGCCCATTTAGTGAGTGGCAAGTCATCACCTGCCTAAGTATTTTGAAATGAGGCATAATTGGCAGGTGCCGTACCTCATACCATAGATCTGTTATCCCATCCACAAGTTGTTCACCTCAATAGCCTAGACATTTTATATCCTATACTGTACAATAGTTTTATAATCCATTTTATACACATTCAATAATATTGTATTTTATATTCAACGGGGCCTCTTGGTGTTGGCTTTGGCCCCACCAATGCCTACCAAATGTCCGGGCTAGACCCGTGTTTATATTGAAATAAAGTGAAATAATAATAATAAAAAAAATATATATATATATATATATGTATATATATATATTTTTGCCTATTATCCTTTGTACTTATATTGTGTTTGTACATATGGGAAAATCAGCACTCTTGTAATAAAAATGTCATTCTTTCTCGTATAATTCCTCATACGGAACCTCAGTGCGCGAGCCCGACTCGCACTTGGCCAAACCGCCAAGTGCTAGTCGGGCTCGCGTACTGAGGGTCCCACTACAAAGTTCAATAACGAAATCACCAGCTATAGCTTGGTATTGAACAGAAACTTGTCACCGACTCGCACTTGGCCATTTTTTTTATTTATTTTTTTAATGTATGTACTATACCTAGTCTTACCAAGTTTGACGCTTGTACGTATTACCATTTTTAAATTAGAGGTAATACAAAAATACGTTAAAAAAATACATTTGTTGTACGAGGGGCATGCCAAAAGAAATTAGATACTCCATGGTCATTTGATTGGTACTGGCAAGTTATACACCATTGTAAAGGCTGGTTATTTACTTATAAATTTAAAAACGGAACACTCGAAAAATCTTAGCAATTTTTTTTTAAATATTTTTTTTTGTGTTTCAATTTGGCGGGAATTTGCCGTAACAATGGAGCTCAATCACAGATCTTGAGCTCACTCGACATGATTTTCGTATTATGATTTATTATGACTTTAAAAAAGGTTTAAGCTTCAAGAATGTTCTGAACTTTTAGTCACGACTTTTGGTGAGTCTGCGTGTTCACGTGCAACTGTTTTTAATTGGTTTGCTGAATTTAAAAGAGGACGGGTTAGCTTTGAAGATGAGGCGAAGACAGGATGCCAACCGCAGTTACTCAAGAAAATGTGCAAGCTGTGGAAAAAAATATTCGTGAGAACCGACGAATTACATACGTAGAGCTTTGAGCGTGAACTGGGTATTGGATCAGCAACATTGCAAACCATCATTCATGATCAACTGTCCCTCCATAAGCGTTGTTCAAGATGGGTGCCGCACAAACTCAAAGATTTGCAGAAAAACCGTCGAGTGGATTGGTGCAAATTTATGATAGATAAATTTGACTCTGGAGAGAGAAAAAACGTTTATGATATACTGACAGGTGACGAAACATGGCTATATAACTACGACCCTGAAACAAAGTGACAGTCCACAGTATGGTGCTTTGAAGATGAGCCGACTCCAACAAAATGCTGCCGAGCACGAAGCACACAGAAACAAATGGTTGCCTCATTTTTCTGGAAGACGGGACATATTGCTACGGTGGTGCCAGAAGATCAAAGGACTGTTAATTCAAAATGGTATGTGGCAGTTTGTGCCCCAAGAGTATTGTCAACTTGGTGTGACAAGCGGCCGAAGTCAGGAACCCGGCGCCTGCTCTGGCACCACGACAACGCTGCCCCGCACACTTCTGCCAGAACACTTGACTATTTCAGTTCAAAAAACAGACAGACAGACATCGTAGGCTTAGCCTAACCCTAAAAATGAGTGAAGATATGGAGTAAAATTTGCGGTGCTTTAAGTGATATTCCCCGTACTTTTTGACAATTTATTTATTGTTATCGACACCAAGTGCACTTAGCAGATGGAGTGCACGACGTGCACGTAAGTCGTACACAAACATCTTTATGATGCCATCAATCTATCAAGATGCACTTAAATGACAACAAAAATTTTCTTCTCGTATACTAACTCTATTTTTTTACCGACGATAATGGAGGACTTTCGCAAGTCGACGCGTATATTTTTCTCATTTTATGCCATTGAAGGTAAAATAGGTAACGAACCACCTGATGATAAGTGATCACCATCGCATCATAGATCCGTTACCAACCTACAAGTTAAGTTATTATACTTTATTTATTTTCACTCACGGGTCTAGCCCGGGCCTTTATACCGCATAAATGGAGCCAAAGCCTAAGAGGCCTTTTTTTTGTATACAATATAATACAATAACTCTTTATTAAAATACCATAAAACAAGGATAACATAAACATTACAATAAAAATATTATCTAGGCTTTTAACAGATGGCCTTATCGCTAAGAAAAATAAATAAACTATCTGGATTTAAATGGTGTTGACTAGGTATTGATGCTATGGGGTTACAAATATACTAGGCTATTGAGATAAACAACTTGTGGATAGGAGAACAATCTATAGGATGAGAAACGGTAGGTACCTGCCTTATCCTATCTCATCTCAAAATACATTTAGGCAGGAGATGGCTTGTCCCGCACTAAATGAGCCCTCATAAAAGCTGCCTTATATTGGCGCTGGAGGGGAAACATTGGCGTGAGTGGCTTATGGTGTCGAGAGGCGTGCTGCACTTTCATTAAACACTACTCGCGGCGTTATCCCTTTTATCGCTTCCACCTTAGGTTCTTAGCTCTTCCGGTTTCCAACCCCTGACTCTCAGGTAAGGCAAGCCAAGGGTCAGGGTCTCTGGGGTTTAAGCCCCATGGAATTAGGGTATTTGGTGTCGCCATTCACCGGCGGCTCGTCATAAAGCCGCCCCTGCGTTTATTTATATTATTATTATATTTTATTGGTTCTTCATGTTAAAGTTTACTTCATGATTGATGGTAACCGAGCGGTAGCATCTGCATGCGCTTTACAATTTGGCGGCTCCCGCTTCGATCCTCGGTCCTGCACTAATGACTTGTTTAGTACTTAAATAAATGATGTGCAGTTTCGATGCCATCACTCAAAAACGGTGAAGGAAAACATCGTGAGGAAACCAGTATATCCATAAAAACTTCAAAAGTTCAAAGACATGACATTCACCAACATGCACTGGGCCAACTAAAGCCATGAGGGAAGGCCTGTGTCCCAGCAGTCACTACCAGTTGGCAGCGTACCCAGCATTCTGGCGGCATTTCCACGCTGAATGTCAATGCTTATACTATGACAGCATTTTGATCACGCACCGTATTAAATTAATTGTTGTGCGTTATACTAGAAATTTATTCGAAATACTAAGTATATACAAAACAAACATACTTATATAGATGGCATTTAAATCGTGCCATCTTTAAGTTATGTAACATCATGTAGGTATATAAATACGACACGTAGTACATAATGTACATATCAATGAATAGGTACGACCGAAAACAACTTTTTTTTGCCAATTTATTCCGACAAACGAATGTAAATCCTATTTTATTTTTTACAATGTCTTATTTAGATTGCAACAAGTTTAAACTAAATGCACAAAATACTTTAATAGTCAGTATGGTTTTAATCTACTTTTGGTTCGAACATTTTTGATCGCAGTCCATACCCGTAGTTTTAAATATCTTTGGTTAAATCTTTAAATATGAATACGAATAGAAACGGTTAACTTTAATAATGATCAATTTGATTTACTTCTACCGAGAAATTTTGTTATTTTTATGATTTCAAGAAGGGCGAAGGAAAAACCATCAAAATTAAATTTATGAATTCTCAGAGATAGTCAAGCCTCATTTGACAAATCTTACCTTGTTTTGATAAAATAAGGCCAGCTTTTGAGAGCTTCTACGAAAAACCCTCCCTCCCATCTTGGTTTTTTAGGAAAATATGTTGTTTTTTTTTTTGTTGTAAATAGTAAATTTTGTTCAAACTTTCACAGCTTTGGAAATAGAAACTATTAGAATAATTATGAAACAATTGTACAATACACTGTACAATAATTTATATTCTCTTTCACACAATCGATAATGGATTTTTAAATAAAAAAATTATATTAAACTGGACCTCCTGGTATTTCCTTCGGAGTCCGGGATAGACTCCGACTCCAGCACCAATGTAAGGCAGCCGGTATACCCATTTAGTCTTCACCCGACACAATATTGGAACATGAGGCATAATAGGCGGGTGTCGTACCTACTTCATATCATATACCAACTAAACACCAACAAGATAATAATAATAACTCACTACAATAGCCCAAAATGTTTCAATCATGTACTGTACTATAGTTTCATATGCCCTTTTATATAAATTTCATAATTATCAATATTTCATATTTCATAATTGTATTTTATCAAGAAGACGTTACCAATAAACCAATACCACAAAACAATATAACTATCATTTCATTTTAAATAATTTACCCCTCACTGTTCCCGGTGTAAAGGTGCCCATAATGCGGGCAAGATTGTCACGCTGGAAGGCAATGGCCATCTTTTGCACCAGGATTGGGGCGGAGCGGGAAAACCTTGAGAAATTATGAAATTTCTTAACTGGCAAAAGCTGCATTACAGGACGAACTGACAAATTATTATTTCTGAATTTGGTGAAACCCATTCTAACTGCGCAATAAAATTTTAGGATCATAAATAACTTCAAATTATATGTTTACGACGCCTAAACAAGAGTCTTATTTCAATAACAACTATTAAGTCTTCTAATGCCCAACCCTAATAACCCTAACCGGAAGATTAGGTATTTTCATACCTACGAATTATCTTAGTTAGCTACCACCCCTATATGTTGCTATATATATTTTTTTAAATTAATATTAATACACACGTTGACCGTCACCGTTTAGTTGTTCAAAATATTTCCTAATTTGAACTTAATTAAACGGAATTTGGTATTTGGGTACTCATTCAAACTTATAGAAGTAATGCATCAAGTGGGTCAAGCTGATACTAAGGTGCTCCGTTCCAATGATAGGAACAATACTCCATGTGACGTCGGACTTGCGCTATCTAAAGCAAAAGTCTTAGTCTAGCCAATGATTTTCAATCATGCTATGTACTCAGTAGTCGCTCACGGTGTCCAGAGATCATGCAATGTGTAATAATCACGAAAACCTAAGAAATCAATACTTATTGGTTGAGCTCGATAAACGCCAACCAGATATATTTTTTAGTTATGTAGTTAAAGTTCAAATAAATAGTAAACCAATGAACAACCTCATAACCATCATTCGAGCCCCTCAAGCCTCGTGACCGCACCGAGTCACGTAGCCTCTACAATTCTTCCAAAAATTGCGAAAGTAATCATCAGGCTTCGCGGTGACGCAAAACCAACTCAGTCGTAGCGAAAATGTCGCATGTTATATTTAGGCTCTTTATTTTCAGTTGTTACTTTTTAATCGACTTCAAAGGAGGAGGAGGTTCTCAATTCAACTGTTTATTGACCCAAATTTGAAAGTTAAAAAGCAATCGAACTGGACATAATATAAAGATTACATTTAAGTCATAAGTATAGTTCATATATCATAAGTTATAATATTAGGTGATTGTATTTTTCTAGTATAAAATAGTTATTTATGATACAAGTGCGGTAGGTTGGTTATTACAAACGAGTAGACGAATGTTAGCCCGAGACGAAGTCGAGGGCTTACCATAGTCACGAGTTTGTAATAACCAATCCGCACGTGTGCCATACAACGTTTTACAACACATTTGCGAGAAAAAAAGGCTACAAATGAAACAATTTTATTATTTTGTTTATAACTTAATATCAGTCACAACAATAGTTTCTATAATATAATAAGAAAATGGCGCGAACATGCAAATAGCGCCACTATCACGTGGTGAATATTAGAACTACATCTTTCGTCTCATTTTCTCTTTAGTATTAAACTGAGACAAACGTATTGAGCAAAAGCGCTTCCAAGGAGGTTTGATCATTCAGCTTATTTATTCTCGTAATATGAAACTCTTTTGTGGAATTCTTATGTAATTATGATGGAAATTAAAAAAATACCGTAAATCACACGCACGGTGCTATACATCTGAGCGTGCGGACAAATTCATTTCCGCACGCTCCGTTGTATGATCCGTAATGTTTAACTTTCGAACGATGTATACAGGCTTCGTAAGTGCACTTTTTGAGCAAATGTGTTGTAAAAATATTTAAAACTGTCAAAAATTTTAGGCAATTGTTTAACAATTAAAATCACAACAATTATAATTGAAAGACAATTTGTTTAGTAGAATCGGGGGGCAAAAAGGTATACTGCGCTTTATCGCTCTTTGGCAAACCTGGAGTTTGTACCTTTGGCATTTAGTTAAAGACCGAGTTTGTGCGCCATTGGTTAAGAAAAGAAGAATGCACACGTCCATTGCACAGTTTTTTGTAAATAGCTGTCGTACTGCATATTGTAATTTTTTGTGTGCATTTTCATTAAGAGACTGTTTTCCTTCTATTTATCAAACGGGATTTAAAAAATCCATTACATTCCTGGTGCCTTACGTCCAACTCTTTAAGCGGTCTCAAACAAACGTTAAAACAGCGCAGTTCGGAAAATCACGCGAACGTGAACTTTAACGCGCCTAGATACGGTTTGCGGTCGTGCACCTTTTTAATCACCTAAACTGGATTGATAAAAACAGCAAGGGGGACCGTAAGGTGTTTTCTTCAAAGTAACATTTGAGTAAAATCTACCATCATCTTATTCCAGTTAGTTTAGTAAAGAACTTTCAACATTATCATTATCAGCCATTGATAACCCACTACTAACCTCCTTTAAGTCTCCTTAAGCCTTCTATTGACATCCTGCACTTTTAGGGTTCCGTACCTCAAAAGGAAAAAACGGAACCCTTACAATACAATACAATACAATACAACTTTATTACACACCGAAAATACAAATGAAACTTAAAGTAACATAAAAACAAATAAACGGCAGTATAATGGGCGGCCTTAAAGGATCACTTCGTTGTCCGTCTGTCTGTCTGTCTGTCCGTCTGTCAAGACCCTTTTTGTCAAGAACTCGTAAAGGTATCAAGTTGAAATTTATACTAAATACTTAAGTCTACGGTTTCTTTCGGCTGTTAAAAAATAAAAGTTGTAAGTTAACGCAATCAAAAGATATGAACGTTTATGTCGCATATTTTGCGATTTCACAGGGGAATCAAAACCTATAGGGTACTTTCCCTTGACCTAGAATCATGAAATTTGGCAAGAGGCAAGATCTCATAGCAAATATATAGGAATAAATCCAAAAGTTATAAATTTGAAGTTATATCATTTAAAAATAATTATTTGCTATCACAAACTTACATTTTGTAGTTGGAATGTATGGAAGAACCTTATTGTCAACTTAACTAATTAACAACAAACTTAAGTTTGTCTTTCAATATTTCAACTTTAGTTAGTTTTTTTTTTTTTTTTGGTCTCGCGCTCTTAGGCTTCTTCCAACGGAACCCTCAAAGCACGAGTCCTACTACGGGTTTTATTTTATTTTACTAGGACTTGCCTTGTTAGTATGTTTGTGTAGGAAATATATTGCAACTGTTTTTTAAACCAGTTATCCTCAACCGATTGACCTGAAATTTTACATATTTATGTAATTTCGGTGACAACATAATGTTGTGGTACCATATATGAGCTGGTCTGATGATGGAGACAGAAGGTGGACATAGGAAATCCTAAACAACACGACTTCCCTAGCCCGGTCGAGTTTGGGTTCTTTGGATTTGTCTTCCCAAGCACTTTGGTTTTAGATGATGAGCGAAAGCGTACAATCTTGTTTAAAAAAAAGTGTATAATTAATCATTTATTTCTAATACCATCAAACCACCCCCATCAATCTAATCACCACCGCTCTGTTATTGCAGTACACCTCATCACCTGACATCTTTCTCATCAACCTACTTACGATATCCACTACTTAGATACGATGTTGTATTTCGGTGCTAGCGACTCCGACCTCGTAATTTGATGCCGAGCATAGAGTGCTCCGTGTCTCTGCAAGCCTCGAATTTCATGCCGCAAGCGTCGATGTCTCGGCAACTTAAGCAAAGCCTATACCAATAGAAAATTCAAAAGGCAACAAGGTAACAACCCACGTAAATATGACACCAATTTCTATCGATTCTGGTAAATGTTTTGGGTTACGCCCTGTCGCGACGTCTGGTCTCTACTAGGTACATAAAGGTATGAATGGTCATAAGTATAGTAAATAAGACACCATGCTGTGATCACGACCTAGGCAACATTCAATCAGTTGCCTTTTCTGATAAAGTGGATGAGGATAGAAATTTATCCACCATGTTTTCTTTTGAATATGTTTTGTGGATTTCTGATTATTCTATGTTTATGTGTGTTCTTGGGTCATCTTCAATCTGAGCCGAGGAAAATGATCTTCTATAATTGTCGACTGCTACTTTTACCCTTATAGTTTGTTTTTTTATAAACCCAAAGAATAAGAAGAATAAGTATTCACACATCCACCTGACCTGCAAGAAATGTATTAACCGCCTATGGCTAGTAATACACTTTTTAATGCAACTGAGTGGCGGAGACGTGCAAGTCACCCGATGGTAAGCGTAAATTCAGTCCCACTCAAAATGTTGATCTTCAACGGTACAAAGCCCTACGCATAAAGCGCGCGCTCGTCACCCTGAGATGTTAAATCTCTTTATGTCCAGTCATCATCATCATCATCATTTCAGCCGTAGGACGTCCACTGCTGGATATAGGCCTCCCCCATCGATCTCCAAAAGGGCCGGTTGGAAGCGGCCTGCATCCAGCGTTTCCCTGCGGTCTCTTTTAGGTCGTCTGTCCATCTTGTGGGTGGATGTCCTACGCTGCGCTTACCAGTCCGTGGTCTCCATTCCAGAATTTGCACACTACTGTTTGGTGGTTAAATAAAAGCCAAAGTTGTTATATCTTAAACCTCCCCATGCGGACTCTGCTATATAGACTAAAAGAGAGTCCTATATACCACAGAAAAACCAAACAACAACAAAAACGTTACGTCTAAAATTTCGCGATTTGAACACTAAATTTTTATCGTACTTATTGCGCTTTATTTTATTTAGGTAAAAATAATAGGTAACCATTTCAAACAACAAAAACATCGTCAAACACCTAATTTATCAACCATAAGAAACATGTTCCAAAAGTTCTCATTATTTATTTCATTAGATAGTTCCAATCGATAGTTACAATCAAAGAGTCTTTAAATCGCGAGTGATTCGTTTCTTCTAGGCAAGCATGCTCTATCGTAGACCGCATCATCGCTTAACACCAGGTGAGGCGGCAATCAAACGCAAGATAGTACTTTTAAATGTCACATTAGTGTCAAATTATTTTACAATTCAATTATAATCATACATTTCCATGTATTATACTAGATAGATACATATTTTTGTCAGTGTTTACAATGCTCTGCAGAAATACCTATACTATCTTCATAAGAAAAGTGTTTTGTATGTAAAGCCACAAATGAAACAAATACGTGCGAAATCAAAGTACACAAATTCTGATATACACAAAAATAATGTTTTCATACGCCCCTCTACACATTCGTAGTAACCAAACGCTACGTCGTAGTAGACGTACTACGAGATGACTAAGATCTACGAAATTCGTAGCACTCGTGTATTTTTAAGAGTGTTTCCGATTACTCCTACTTGGTACTCCTACTAGTAGGTGCATGAGGACTAATATGTCGTTATACTCTTACCGGTAGGACTATAAGGGAATGTATATCATCGTGATCCTACTAATGGACTGTCACCTATAAAAGTCATAACTAACAGTTAAGAGAAGACATATACCTAACAAATCTATTATATTAAAATACACCCACCCAAAAATTAGGGGTGTTATCTACTATCTGTATATCTATGCATCTGTCTATGACATCTTATAGCTACTAAACAGCTAAACCAATTTTGATTTAGTGTTTTTGTTTGATTCAAGGAAATCGGTTTACCCGTTTGAAGATTGACATCTCTTTTATCGGGACTTATTTTTTATTTATTTAATCTTGTGTAAGTATCAACTGTACGTATTCACAGAACGAGACCCAAGAGCCACACTTCAACACGAATATTACTTGTCGAGTACTCTCTGACAAGTTTTTGCTACTTTTAGTAAGTTTGTGAGTTTATGTCAATCACTAGCGAGGACTAAATTTAGCGTTGAGTTATTCAGACATTTAATATCGACAAATAGCTATAGGTTATTAATGATTGAAAGGTTAGTCGTTTCACCAAAGCTCACCTAATGTTAAGATCCACTTGCACGACCGATTTAAATCTCGATTTAGCGAAATTCAAATGTTTAATAGTATGGAAAATTTAGTAGATTTAAACCTGATTTAATTTGTTGTGCAAAACTGTTTGGTCGAAGATGTCAAACACCCTAGCTAGGAATAAGACCTGGCTCTCAAATGACGCTGTTGGAACACATCGCTACGTTCTTGGCTACATATTTAAGAGGATCAAAGTACTCGATCAAAGTATTAATAAAATATTAGTTTAAAAAAAAAACTTTTTCTAAACAAACTTTTAGGCGTCCACCATATTGAATGTAGTGTGACGTCATATTATTTTTCGTATTCTTCTTAGCAAAATCTTTTATTTGAAGGGGGAGCATAAAAAACTGTTTCGCCATCTTTGAGAGTCCGTCATATTGGATTTAAAATTACATCACTTAACTAGCATTGTCATCCAAACTAAACGTGTATGGAAAATTTCAGCTCAATCGGTTGATGATAGCTGCTCTAAAATTCAGTTGCAAGATTTGTCCCACACATACTAACTAACAAGGCAAGTTAAATAAAAGCTTGTAAAATTCAATTATTGATTAGAACACCTCCAAAAATCGACATGCTGTTAACTATTCGTACATCAATGTATCAGATTTGAACGTCGTATAGATAACAAGTAGGCGCCTAGCGATATATAATAAGTAAATATAGTTGTGGTGGCCAGTAATTTGCTGACATGTTAGTTATCTCAGCAAATTACTGGCCACCACAACTAATACTCATATACGCATTAACAATACTTCCGAATTTTATGACATTTCCGTGGGCGGAGATGGATGTTGCGGCCTTGGATTGATGTGTTTACGTGTCAAACATTGTAAGGAAAAACAAATGCGAAAATTAAATACTCGTAAACAAAAACATCTCTGCAAATGCATTGATTGACAACAACATAGGAAAAAAACCTGATAAACTAAGAAGGTCGGTTGATCGTAGATACATATCAATTGGTGTCATTTCCATCCACAGATCTACTACCTATAGATTTTCAATGAGCGTGGCTAGCTCAGTGCCTCTCGCTCATCATCGTATTTTCGCTCACTGCGCTTCTTGCAGCCCAAAATGCTACAACCAACCATTGTAAAATATCTTTTACAATTATTTCTCAGAGGAAACACGCATTTATCACATTAAATCACCAAAAAAAGGCAATAAATATAATTCAGACCCGTTTTGTTTGTCACTGATTATTACAGATTTTGACACTTGAGGTACCAAAAACAGGTCACGCCGATAAGGACAACAAATTCTATTTATGTCCTTTTCGTACTTGTGCTGAGCCATATCAAGTTGTCTCTTTCACTAAAATATATTGCCGATCTGGTTGTGTATATCTGTGTTTCCATCCATTCCAATAAAAATAGATGGGAAGTTTTCGAACCCAACTTAAAATGTGTCAAAACACGTGATCTCAACTCTTCTGCCTTTCGTCTAGGCCTCGTGCTCAGCATCGTGCTGTTAAACCGTCACAGATATGACAGTTTCAAGGGGACTGCTTTCTTGCCCCCACCCTCGCCGACTTTATATCCGTAAATCCCACAGACGTTTAAATCCAAGCTATAGTTACGTGAATCGCAGTTCGGATGCGCCGATCCGATTTAATCAATTGGTCTCGTTTTCTTCCACGCGGGAAGTGATCGTTCGTGGGAGCTCCGTCTTCGAGATTCACGGTGGCTCTCAAACTTTACCTATCGAAAACTATTAGGTTTCATATTGGTTTCCTTACATGACTTCCTTATTTATTTGTTTTTATATTATTTCAGAGATCGTGAGAAACTTTTATGATAATCAAAAAGAGGCACAGAATTGTTTTTTTTTTTTTTTGGATTGTCCGCTTGCTATCTGAAAGTAATGCTACAGTCTACAAAGGAGCACGATTGCGTAGAAAGAAAATTATACACTCGTGATTTAAAAACACATATGTTGTAATGGATTGTAAATAACGACACTATTGTGAGTAAACACTGGCAGGAATACCTACTTAAAAAGTTATATTTTTCCAGGTACTTACCAAAATTTTTTTTGAACTTGGATTTTTTTTATTGAAATGTCATGTTCTCAGTCTAGACCTAATAATCTGCCTGGACATTTTACTGTGAATTTAAAAGAATTAAAATAAATAAGTTTTATATATTTTTCAGTATCCAAAAACAAACAAATTAAGAAAATAATCTGAAGAAATTGTATTGAAATGTTATTCCCGATTTTGAATAAACATTAAAAGGGTCCAAAACTCAAATAAAGAGCTACGCATATTCATTTCTGTATGTACATAGAAAGTTTCATAGATGATCCGTAGAATAGACTAAGTACTTGAACTTAGGAAACTTATTCATCCACGAGTTCATCCAAACACTATTACAGGTTATCTAAATAGATTTTGGTTGCGTAAATAGGATACACGTATAATTTATGAAGGCAGTGACGTAAATTACGATCACAAGATACACTCTCAGATAACCTTTCAAAGAGATTTGGAGGTGAATATCCGCATTTTCGAGTTGTCAGTATTTTCTGGTAACAACTTTGTACATATCAAAGACGAGTACAAAAATGCTATTTTAATATGATTTGATACTCATATTTACTTATCTAAGAGAAATATTACACATGCAAAATTTTGTTTGTTCCTATTTCACGTTTAAGCAACAGAGCAACAGATTGACGTAATTTTTTTGCATATAGATAGCATTTTCTTGGTTGGGGTTGAGTTGGGATGACATGGCATTTTCCCCCCGGATAAATGTGCGCTTTCTGATGGATGGGAATGTTTACGCGGGTGAAATCGCGGGGCGTAGCTAGTTCTAAATATAAGTAAGCATTTATTCCAAGGAAATTATAGATAGATAGATAAACTCTTTATTGTTCACACTAGAAATGCTGCTGAGTTTCGCTTTCAGATACAGCTTTTGCTCCACTTTGGGGGAAACAGTTGCTCCTTATACCAAAGATAGTTACGACGGAACCATGACACAATATTACTGAACCTAATGTCTTTCAATTTTATTATAGAAACTGACGTGGTTTTCAGACATTTTATTTATATTACACGGGAATCACTCACGTAAAATTAAGCCGGTTACTCCAACTATAGTTTAAACCGCATTAGGCGGTCTTTTTCAAGGTGAAACCGACCTGAGTGACCGGCTTACTATTACGTGAGTAATTTCCGTGTAATATAAATAATAATGTCTTTCAAATTCTACTTAACAATAATTAAATAGATAACGCTTCACACTAAAAGCTCACAATAAGGGTTATGTGCTAGGATGTCATTAAACACACACAGACACAGAAAAGTAACACCTAGACCCTGAGCAGATATTTAAGTGCATCATTCAAACATCTGTCCGGTTGGGAATCGAACACGAGACCTCCTGCTCACGAGCAGCTATGCTACCACTGAGCCATACCAGTCGTGATAAATGGAATAGAAGTTAACTTTGAGTTACACCAACCTACTACAAAGTCTTTAGCTTCGGTTCATATCTCTTAAAACGAGAAAGAACATGTCATATTGGTATTTCTTTAGTTTATGCACTTTGAGAACCCTTGTTTACCCACCACGTTTCCTATAAGAAATATTTATATACCTAAGAGTCACGTGGAGGTTCACATTTTTCTATTGTTTTTCAATATCCTGACGTATTGAAATACCGTTTCTACATCTAGTTTGAACGTAGGCACCTTCTAGATAAATAAGAATTTCTGAATAGGTACGCTACCATTGGTACCAAAGTAGAAGGTCATTAAATTCGTAGGGTCATAGGGTCAAATTAAGGGTCTTAGACTGGATAAAGATAGATAAAGAAGATAAAGATAAATTTATTCACTAATAAGAGGAAACTTACAAAGAATTAAAAACTAATTAGTAAAACAAATCTCTTATAAGTAGACTAGAATTCTTTGTAAGACACGTATGTATTTGGTCAGTGAGCTCCAAACTAAGCACGCGGCTTGTGTCTTGGAGCTCGAGTGCGAAGTTACCTGAGAGGTTTTCTTGCGTCTATAGCCTCCGTAGCAGAAGATGGCTTTGTTAGTATTTAATAAATGCACCAAACAAGGATTAAACGTTATACAAAGAATATCACAAACAAAACAAGGTTGGCAAGGTAAGTATACATCCTTGAGCAAAGTTAACAATGTGTTAGTACATATGTGTGTTTGTGTGTGTGTGTGTGTGTAAAGGTAGTGTCTTCGGAGTATGCCAGACCTGAGAAAGTCCTGGGCTTCCGGGCTGAGGAATACCGTGTGCGAGTTATGTATACCTACTTATAATGGATACAAAAAGATAGAGTGTGTACGTAAGATCCTGCAGCTGTAAATAACCATCACTCGCTGTATATGCTGTGAATGAGTACTTCAGTTACATCGCGAGACAATTTTAGCAGCCAATCTCTAAAGCAAATTTACCAAGATCAGGGGTTAGGCTAGCTCTTCTACAGATGCTGTTATATACACATGGAAGAGAGTAAGCAGGACTTTGCTTAGCCATCAGTGAAGTAGCTCAAGGGATGCAAATGTTCGTTTTCCTGATCAGGAATTCAGATTCGGAATTCTGTGAGATTAGCGCAAACGTCCGGTTTTTTATATAGGTAAATTTTATTAAAATCAAATTAAAGCGTCAACACAAATAAATCCAAAATATTTGGAATTCACTAATAACTAAACTAATAACTAAATTTTTTATATTAGGAATCTTATATGACCAGCTTAGAGACGCTCCGTTCGAACGATCCGAACGCACGGTGAAAATTTCGAAAGCAAAAATAATAGAATCGCACCTTGTTGAACATTTTATGTGTAAGCAGTGCATTCAGGCTGCATTCGCAATTGCGATTCTGATATAAACTCACTTCTAGTGACAGCGCGGATTCAGCGCTGTGGACGAAATCGGCATTCAGAAAACTCGAAATTGTCGAATTTCAAGATGGCGCTCGCGAAAGTGAGCTCATCGTCGAGTTCGGTTGCGAGTTCGTAGCACTCATGACGCGTTTTGTATGGGATGACAGCTAAATCGGTATTCTGAACGCTTCACTTAGAGCTCGATCGATCGAATTGAGCTGTCAAATCAAAAGTTACTCATTCGCTGGTGAATTAGCAAGACGTGAACTCACTGAACTCTTAAAAACCTTTGTGGACAGTGAAAAAGACTTTTTGTGATTTGTGTTATGGCTTAGGTACTTAAAAGTTTATTTAGATGCCTAATAGTGCGTCGAGCGAGTCCTACACTACCATCCCGACATATTGGCAAAAGTTTTAGTTGCGTGTTGTATCCTCTATCTTCCACAACATTTGTAATAGAGCCGGGTTACCAGACCATCTATGAGCGATACTGATGCACAACATGAGGCTAATTTCGGCAAACGGACACTCAGGACGATAATAATGCAGTAGGGCGCATTGGTCCAGTCGCTGAAAAAAAATGTTTAACAATAAATGTGTCGCCTTATCCAGGAAGCAGAGAAGCATTTATGAAGCCAAGATCCTAGACTATGGTGATAAAACCTTCTGCTCTCACATGTGACGCTGTACTACATCTAAACAACATCTGTATTCCACCGGCAATTAGAAATTACAATGGAGATCTAGTAACCAAACTATGTGAGATAGCTGATGCTTTTGCTGAAAAGTTTGAAAAAGCCTATTCAAATGAACCTGTTCTCAATCGGGACATAACCATAACTACAGTACCCTGTGTAGACTGTAGAAGACAGCTTATGTAACATTACCATCTCCAAAACTAACATTACCTTCTCCGAAACCGATGTTGAAAATGTTATTTTAAACTTGAATACACAGTCGTCCCGTGTGGGCCTGCATTCCTAAAAACTGTCCACGTAGAAAGAAAGAAAGAAAACATTTATTTTGCGCACAAAATACTACAACATCAACATTACAAAACAGAAACAACATAAACACACTTACCCCTGCCCCTAACAGAGTTGATGAATACCTCTTTAGAAACGGGTCACCTACTCCAGGATTGGTAGCATTCCATAGTCACTCCTATATTTAAGGAAGGTGATAAAATCAAACCAGAAAACTTCAGACCAATAAGCCTTACAAGCATTGCAGTAAAGGTAATGGAAAAAATCATAAATGGTCAATTAACTAAGTTTTTAAATAGACAGAGTGTAATATCACCCAAGCAATATAGCTTTGTGGAAAAAAGATCAACTATGTATTACAAATCTGCTGAAGTGTCCATGCTTGGAGTAACGAAGTTGATAGCAAATACCCAGTAGATGTGGTATACCTAGAATTGAGCGTGCTTTTGACAAAGTCCCTCATCAACGCCTACTGATGAAGTTGACCACTTTGGTATACCTACGTGGTAAACTGCATAGAATATTTCAAGTCCGAGTCGGTGACTCCTTATCTCAGCTTATCCTTATAACCTAACTCCTTGTCCAGTGGCAACCGTCAGTGGCGGCTTCCCAACTTTTTGGAATCTTCATAACTGACCTGATAGAGGTAATTGAATGCCAATCCGCCTTCTTCGCTAATGATGGGAAATTCTTTGCTGATCCGTTAGTCAAAGCTGGAAAGCTGCGTGGAGAAAGCAGGCGTCACAAAACCCTACTGTGACCTGCACCATCACAGACCAACGCTGCACACCACATCTTTAGCAACAGAGTCGTCTTCAACTAGAACAGGTTGCCTGAGGACGTGGTCGAATCGCAATCAATAAATGCGTTTAAAAACAAACTGGACAGATGGATAAGAATAAACAACATAACCGTACCGTAACAGATAAATACAAAATTTTTACACTGTGCGATTTAGGCACATGAGCATATGCTGCTCGCCTATTATCAAATAAATAAATACATTTCTGTTATCTGTTTCATTAAACTTGTATTTATTTTATACAGTGGAAACTCTATATAACGACACTGAAGGGACTGTGCATTTTACAGCGTTATAGAGAGTTGTCGTTAAATGGAGAGAAGAAAAATCAGTATTATAGAAATAAAAAGTTTATTTCAGACTAGTGTTTAGTAGTTATGTACATAAAAATGTTATGATTTTCTTTTACTGGCCATAATGTTTACTTACTTATGAAAGTTTATGAGCAACTAAGAATATGATAGCGTATAGATAATCAATGACTCCTACTTATTAGTCCTGGTCAACAACAAGTCCAAGCAATCCCAATTTGTAAACAAAAGAACGAATTTCTTAGAAAGTCCGGTATGCATGATGCCGACAGAGTTTATTGCGGGGTAGGATAAAAAAGCGACTAAAGAATGTACACAGCTGCGCAGTTTTTACTAATATAGGCAACTTAAAAGGTACTTTTCATTACTTAATTATTGTCGTTATTGAGAGTGGGTGTAATGCTATATAGAGTGTATCATTGTATGGAAGGCAAGCCAAACCAACCAAAGCCAAGTGATTTCGACGCTTTAGGGAGTTTGTCGTTAAATCGATTGACGTTACATGGAGTTTACACTGTATTCTTATTGTTTTAAAGATTCAATTACCATTTATTGTAAATTATCTTCTTGACCCTAAATATACAGGCATTAACCATCAAGTACTCATTTATGAAGACAATAGGTAATCTCAGATTGTACTTCTGTAATATTAATTAAATAATCCTTTATATTTTACTGTTCGAAATAAAAGTCAAATCAAGTTCTTGTTTTTTTTTTATTATAATACGGTTCATAATAATATAATTATGTAGTTCACTCGAGCGTCAGCAAACATGCCTGATGTACAGCAAGTTATTGTATTGTACTCTCAAGGCGTTGATTGTCTTCTGCATATAGTTGATTCAAGACTGCACATATAAAAAGACTGGCACAATGCCTTAAAAAGTAAAATATTTACTGCTACATTAGAACGAGCAAATCTGCAAGCCAACATATCGCTTCTGACAGCCAACGCCCTGGTTCCTCTCAATGTCCCCAGCATCTGTGACGCCCTCCGAGACCCAGTGACCTAGGTACTTGAAACGCGAGACTGGCCAAAGGGACACCGTTCAGTATAAAGGGAGGCACGGTGCTGGTCTTGAAACCCTTTAGATTGAAAGACCACTCTTTCCATTGTACCCGAGCCCATGGGCCCCAGCGTATTCCTCACAGACCCTGAGAAGGTTCCTGACGTCAATTATCGAGAGACTCAGCAGGACCATGTGGTCGGCTTAACTGATGTTATTAAAATGCACAATACAACCCAAGCGGCATGTCAGTGCAGGTCTTATCACCCACACTTTGAATTAGAATTAACAAAGGTTCCATCTATGGAACACCCGACGCCAGCGCTGCTCAGCTCCTGGACAAGCCGTTTACATGAAGGTTGAAAAGGCACGGAAAGGTCAATCTCCACTGCCTCAAACCGCAATTCAAAACAAGCGTAGACCGGTGTTTTTCGGTCAGTGTAATACCGGACAGTGTGCTTGAGGCACAGTATTGCTGTCTCTGTAGATAACCCAGATCAAGAACCAAACTGGACAACGTTGAACATGAAGATGTTTGCTCAATATGCGATCAAGCAGGCTGTCCAGTACTTTCGCCACAGTCGTAGCCAACAATATGGGCCTATAATTATTCTTATCGGATCAGTGGCCTGTTTTATTTTTAATTATTGGTACAATAACAGCTGCCCTTAAACAATTGTCCTACATTCAAATTCAGTTTATTTACACATAAAATATTACATTACAGTTGAAAACCATGGCGTAATACTTTATTTACTTACTACATAATATTATTCTAATTACAACTAACCACAATGAAAATAAATAAATAGTAATGTAACATGAATGTCTTCACTAGCACTCGCGTTAAATGTACACCGGCATGCTGGAGGTGCTCAATACTAATCCCGTCGTGTCCCGGTGACTTGCCTCTGGTCATGTTTATGATCACTGATGCCACTTCTTTAGAACAACTTTTGAAGTTCGCTCAGATTATCTCCAATCTGTTAAAGTGCAGCTTCTAGCATTTGGTCCTTCATGGTTCCACCGAGTAGTACGTGTGTCAGCCGCTGTTCTTCCACCCTCAGAAGCCCTTCGGTCAGGCTACCTTAATGCACCTGATGTTAAAAAGTTGTTGCAGCTTGTAGTCTTCTACGGCTGTAGCGTGGAGCTGAAAAGTAACATTTATATATTATGAGAACCATCATTTCTACAATTTGTTATCTAACATGCCAATCGCCAAAACCAAATTTCGTTCATCTATACTATACTACGCCTACTGTGGATACTGGTGGATGACTGGTAGAAAATGTTTAGCATTAAGTCCTCCAATTGTACATATCTACTTAATATGTAAGTGTGCAATAAAGTATTAAAATAAATAAATATACTAATATTAATAAAGAAAGTTTGTTTGTTTATAGGTTGAGGTAATCTTCAGAACTACTGATTAGATTCTAAAAATTATTTCACTGATAGGAAGCTACATTATCCATGAGTCAGCATCATCATCATTTCAGCCATAGCACGTCCACTGCTGGACATAGGCCTCCCCCATCGATCTCCAAAAGGGCCATTCGGAAACGGTCTGCATCTAGCGTTTCCCTGCGGTATCTTAGGTCGTCGGTCCATCTTGTCACATCAGTGAGTGCCACAAGCTGTATAGAGGACCGGCTGAGGCGCGGGCCGGTATAATCTGAGCCTACATACTTCATTACTATTATGAAAGTTATCTTGTAAATGTTATTTAGTTTTCTCTAACAAGTTTGAGGTTAGGTTAGGATTGTTCACTACAATGATCTTATATTATGTTACACGTTTACTCATAGAAGATAAAGCTACATTACAATGAAGGCATACATTTACTTACTTCATTATTCCTTTGTATTTCGTGCGTACACAAAACAAAATATTCAAGCTTTCGACTTTGCAGCCACAAACTTGATAGATGAAAGCTGCAACTCTAACGTGATTGATGAAAAAAAAAGAGTTTGCATCGTTCGAAATTACTGTAAAAACCATTTAAATTACTATATTACACTTGTATTTTATTTATTGTATCATATCAAACAAATTGTATATTTAATAAGTTTATGTTTTGTTAAAATTTTCATGACCGTGGATTCAATGTCCTTTAGTCGTAATATTAAATAGTTTACATATTCTTAATAGCGTCAAACAAGTCATAGACACAGTCAGAGTCAAGCTAAGTAAGTCACGGTCAAGTCAAACTCATGCCCCTGTAAAATGGTGGAGACTTTACAAAAGGCTCCTATGGAGTTTTGGAAACAACACGAAATCACAGTTTCACCTCGTTTCGAGTGTGGAAATCAGTTTTCCATACTCGACCACACGTTTACGAGCACTTAATGAATAATAATTCACCATTAAGTACAGATTAACTCTTGAAAATACATAAGTTTAGGAAAATAATCCAACGAGTCGACATGTCATTTTCCACCTTGGCGCCAAAACCCCTTATGTTTATATACAGTAACGTCAAATGTTTCTTCTACACAAAGAATAATTTCCCGACTAACCCAAACAAAAAAGACCACCATGATTTCTTATTCAGTTTGTAATCACTCGTTATTCCCGATTGTTAATTAACCTAACTTATATAAAGTCCCGTGTGTGAATAGGTTACTCCTAACCACTCCTATCACATCACGTCCTATCTTCAGGTGAGATATTAGGGTCAAACGAAACCCACTGATTGTAAAATATTAAATAAAAGGCAGACACTGGACTGGTTATAATGCTCTTAGCATTAAGACCACCCATACTTCTGTAATAAATAGTAAATAAATAAATAAATCACTATATTTTTTACCGCTTTCAAGGGTAAATTATTTTATATTGCAACACTTGATCAAGCGCAAAGCTAACGTCACTTGTCATATTATTTAAATGGCATATTTTAAGTCAAATGTTTAATTTTTCAAGGGTTTATATGTTATTATACTGTTTTAAAATGTCGAAATTAACGTTTTAAACACTAAATGATTTTTTTAATGCTTTAATTTTCAGTAATAAGGCAGAATTTAAAAACCGGTAATTTCCGATTGTCAATTTTGCATCTTGGTAAGCACTATGCCAAAGTGCTACGAACTCGACGGTGAAGTCATTTTCGTAGGCTTCGAACCACAGATATACACAACCAGATCGGCAATATATTTTAGTGAAAGAGACAACTTGATATGGCTCAGCACAAGTACGAAAAGGACATAAATAGATTTTGTTGTCCTTATCGGCGTGACCTGTTTTTGGTACCTCAAGTGTCAAAATCTGTGATAATCAGTGACAAACAAAACGGGTCTAAATTATATTTATTGCCTTTTTTTGGTGATTTAATGTGATAAATGCGTGTTTCCTCTGAGAAATAATTGTAAAAGATATTTTACAATGGTTGGTTGTAGCATTTTGGGCTGCAAGAAGCGCAGTGAGCGAAAATACGATGAAATATCATTTCACACGTAAGTAAACATATAAAGCTTGTAACGATCACCTAAATAAATTCAGGATATCAATTCGCAAATATTTTATTCATAATTAGTCAGTTTTTAGGTCGATTTGTGGTCTAATTCTATGAATTTTATCAAATTATTCACTTAGAAAATAAATTATGAATGTTGCCAGTTTATGAAAGAAATTACCCACCGCAACTAACATAAATTATTCGTTCTGCAGGTTTCCAACTGATCCTGTCACATTATTGAAAAAAGCTGGCACATTGCAAGAAGTGCAAAATACCGACCCTTTTATGCCCATATGAATATGGTGAATGTTAATATTAAATATATATTAATGAGGCCACAGTTATGAAGCTGGAAAAGCAAAAGGCGATTTCGGCGAACCGATTCAAAAAGCTACGCGCTGTTCGTGAAATTTGTACTGTAAACATTAAAGAGTCTATTTATCTAATTATTTGGAATGTTATACATAATTCCATTCATGAAAAAACTAAACTGACCAAGCGCGAGTCGGGCTCGCGCGCTGAGAGTTCTTTACAATCACAAAATACAAAAAGTTGTGCAAAAAGACAACATCACGCCCAGGCTGTCACCCATCCAAGTACCGACCGCGCCCGACGTTGCTTAGCTTAGTGGTAAACAGAAATTTGTCACTGACTCGCACTTGGCCAGTGTTTATTATTTGTTGTTTTACTTATGTTCACTATAATCCGCTAAATTTGACGCTTGTACGGATTACCGTTTTTACACTAGAACAAATCCAAAAATACGTTTAACGTTTGTTGCATGGGGGCCCTTCCTTTGCCCTTCCGTTTTAACTCTTTGACTTTTTTATTATTTTTTATTAATCATAAAAAATCATGCTATGGTTACTTTACAACCTTTTTTCTAGTACTATATTCTAATCCTAACAAATAATTATAATAAAAACGCAAGTAAGTTTGTAACTTTCTGTCTGTTTTTTACGAGGAAACGGCTAAGTCATGGTATAATAATATACTCCGCCAGGTATAGCAATTCGAGAAAAAATGTTTACGTAGGCGTCCCGCAATGATGTCATGATGTCAATTTACAACAGGTTTGAGAGAGATAACGATACACCACGTAACAGCTGATTGAATAAAGTGGCAACTGGACAGTGACGTCATTGCGGGACCACTCCCAGATTGCTAGACCTTGTTTTCTTAGATCATGGGCTAAGTCAAATTTTGTCAGGACGATAGGGTGTGTCATGAGGACAGACAACGTACTTTTCTTCCCAGAAAATTGCAGGTAGCTCCGCGGGTTGCAGCAGATAGTGTATAAAATATAAATATTTAAAAGGTAGTATTGTTTCCAAAGTACTCATTGAAGATTCAATACCCATCATAGTAGGTAAATTACCCTAACTTATAGCAAATCATTTTAATGTGGCAACACACCTTGTTGAAGCGAGAGGCACTGAGCTAGCCACGCTCATTGAAAATCTATAGGTAGTAGATCTGTGCTTCGAACACACATCACTGAGTGAGTTTTTGCATGCTGAATGCCAATTTTAAAATTCGATTCATCGTAAGTGAAGTGAGGAGCGAGTTCGCTTGGGTGAGATGAGTTTTTACAGAATCGCAATGATCAGAAAACGTATTCAGGAAACCGAACGTTTGTGTCCAGCCTTAGATGTTGGAAAATCCGTTAAGTTAAGATAGCAACCTTGTTAGGTAACTGTCAATTGTGTCTATGATCTGTAATTTGAAACGTAAAAGCTGCTCTTAAAAAATAAATATCAGAATTAATTATTCTTTTAATTCTTTTTTAATCTACTTCAGAAAGAAGTTTCTCAATTCGGGCCGTTTTTAGGGTTCCGTACCTCAAAAGGAAAAAACGGAACCCTTATAGGATCACTTCGTTGTCCGTCTGTCTGTCTGTCTGTCCGTCTGTAAAGACCCTTTTTCTCAAGAACGCGTAAAGGTAGCAAGTTGAAATTTATACTAAATACTTGGGTCTACGGTTTCTTTCGGCTGTAAAAAAATAAAAGTTGTAAGTCAACGCAATCAAAAGATATGAACGTTTATGTCGCATATTTTGCGATTTCACAGGGGAACCAAAACCTATAGGGTACTTCCCGTTGACCTAGAATCATGAAATTTGGCAAAAAGCAAGGTCTCATAGCACATATATAGGAATAAATCCGTAAGTTATAAATATGAAGGTATATCATTTAAAAATGATTATTTTGCTATTACAAACTTACATTTTGTAGTTGGAATGTATGGAAGAACCTTATTGTCAACTACAAACTTAAGTTTGTCTTTCAATATTTTAACTTCAGTTAGTTTTTTTTTTGGTCTCGCGCTCTTAGGGTTCCTTTATGTCGTATATTTTGCGATTTCACAGGGGAATCAAAACCTATAGGGTACTTCCCGTTGACCTAGAATCATGAAATTTGGCAAGAGGCAAGGTCTCATAGTACATATATAGGAATAAATCCGAAAGTTATAAATTTGAAGGTATTTAAAAATAATTATTTTGCTATTACAAACTTACATTTTGTAGTTGGGATGTATGGAAGAACCTTATTGTCAACTACAAACTTCAAAGTTGTCTTCCCAGAGACTGTGGGATCGGCCGATCTGCGAACTAGCATGGAAATCGCTACTAGATACGTGTCCTAGTATTGCAGATCGCGCTCGTATTCTTGCTGTCTCTGTTTGGGAATCGGGACTTTGGTTGCAAGCCATGCCCTCTTTTAACACAGGTAGCCTTTTAGATCCAACCGCATTTCGTCTAGCTGTCAGCTTACGCTTGGGTGCAAAGTGCTGTGAGGCCCATCGCTGTCAGTGTGGTACTGCTGTTGACCAGCTCGGTCACCATGGTCTCTCTTGCTCGAGAAGCGCTGGTCGTATTGGCCGACACGCTAGCCTGAACGACATCATACGCAGGGCACTTTCCACCGCCAATGTCGCAGCTGTGCTCAAACCGAGTGGTCTTGCGCGTGACGATGGAAAGAGGCCTGACGGTATGACACTTGTGCCCTGGAGGTTGGGGCGGCCCCTTGTATGGGACGCAACTTGTGTCGATACTTTGGCGCCATCACATCTTCCTGAGACACAGGGTAGGGCTGGCGCGGCTGCTAATTCGGCAGAGCAGCACAAGCGTCGCAAATATGCTAACCTCGGCAGTGGTTACATATTTGAGGCGTTTGGGGTCGAGACATTGGGCCCTTGGGGACCGGGAGCTCACCTCATTTTCAAAAATCTTTCAGAGCGCCTGGTTAATGCGACGCGTGACCAAAATGCTGGCGTGTTTCTGGCTCAACGCATTAGCATTGCCATTCAACGTGGTAATGCCGCCAGCATGTTGGGTACGCTGCCAACTGGTAGTGGGCTTGAGCATTTGGATTGTCTTTAGACCTTCAACGGTCTATGGGCAGTCTACCTGTATGTGTAGTGTTAGTTTTAGCTTGTATTTTGTTTAGTTATTAAAGGCACTTGCCCAGTAAAAAAAAACTACAAACTTAAGTTTGTCTTTCAATATTTTAACTTCAGTAAGTTTTTTTTTTGGTCTCGCGCTCTGAGGGTTCCGTCTAACGGAACCCTCAGAGCACGAGTCCTACTCGTACTTGTCCGGTTTTTTTTTAAATGTATGTATCCCGAATACTCCAACATTTGTTAATGTCCATGGTTATTTTTATTATGTAGAGGATACTTGCGAGGTGGTGTCCATAAAAAAAACATTAAATTTGGCTGATATTTTTTTTTTACCAGCTTTTATGTTATGAATAATTTTATTCTAGCGCCTATTGATTTGGCAATAGCAATAGTTTCGTTCGAGCGTGTACTCATTTTGAAGTCTGTTATTAAATAGATACCTAGCTGAGTCCCGCGGTTTCACCCGCGTGGATTACGACTTATATCATCAGCTATCTTAATGTGAAAGTCCCGTAAAAATCGGTCTAGCTGTTCAGGTGTCCATAGGCCAAAGAGAACATACATAATTACATAAATAAATACACACACATCGCCTTTTATATATAAGATTATTACTTACGCACAACAGTTAGCACTACGTACCACACTTGATGGGTTGATCCGTCAAGTGGGGTTCGCACTCACCGGTGTGGATAAGGAATAATCTATTCAAACAAACAAAAAAAAAACAACAGACTACTTTCTATTCAAAAAACAGACATCGATACTAATAAGCGTTTGAATAAAATTATTGATATTGCCAAATCAGTACACGCAGTAACAAAATTATTCATACCATTACAGCTGGTTAAAAACCTACTAAAACCTTGAGCCATAGTTTTTTTTTGTTGTGAAACCATCAAAAAAGTTTCCTCTACATAATAAAAAAATAAGCACATAAACTGCCAAACATTGTTTCTCCTTGTGTTTCTGCGTCCATTGTTTTTGTTTGTTTTTGGAAATAAATATATCTTATTCTTAAATAGGATCTTCATTTGACCGTTATCTCGCCTGATATTAAGTGATTAAGCGATGTACGATGGAGCACGCTTACCGATTCACTCGCAACTTGAAGACATGGATTGTAATTATCTGGGAACACCCATTCAGGCAGCGTATTCCACAGTCTAGCAATTTGGATAACAAAGGTTTTATAAAAGCGCTTCGTATGGGTTTTTAATATCAACCATGAAATGATGTCACCTTTTCGTGCCCGCGTTGACCGTCCTTAACTGTGGATTATTTATTTATTGCACAATGCACAGTAAATAAATTTAACATAGTTTTTAAAACTAAAGTCCGCAAATTAGTACATATCCACTAGATCGCGAACGTAGTCAAAATTCCCATTTGTAAAAGTAAGCCACGTCGGTCGCAGGGGGGTACTGAATGGCGACATGTGATTGGAGACTCAAAAGTTATACATTCGATTGGCACCTATGATTGGCCCGCCCAAAAAAGATTATGCTGAAAACGTTGTACTTTTTCATTGCGCGGGGTAAAGGATGAGCAATCAAATGTTATATCGTCATTGTACCCAGTAATTTAGATAGCCCGTTGGTCCAGTTGGTAGAAAAACCTGCCTTCTGAGCTTGGGGGCGTGGGTTCGATTCCCACCTAGGACAAACATTTATGTGATGAACATTTGTGTTTGTCTATATCTGGTTGTTAAATATCTATTTAAGTATGTATTTAAAAACCATGTATGTATATCAGTCTCTGGCAGCCATATCACAAGCTTTCCTTAGTTTGGGGTCAGATGACCGTGTGTGAAAAATGTCCCGAAATATTGATTTATTTATTTAATTACCGTTATATAATTCTAATGTCACAATAATCTACTACAGTTCAATATCAGATTTATGTAGTTATGTTTACTCTTTAAAGTTCTTAAATTTAAGTTACTAGTATAGTTTGTTTTTAAATTATATCTTGTATTTACGAGAATATACGAAATCATGGTCTTTTTGCTTTTGGATTAATTTTCTCATACAGATATGATTACCTACGCCTAACTGCACACGATTGTGAGTTCAAAAGTGAACGAACGAACCTCCATACTTTTAGAATTGATGAATACTTACGTTGCTTAGGTTTTGCTATATTACCTACTCATGTTCTGATTAGTTTTGGTCTCGAAACAACAATAGGTAAAAATACACGAAACTTCGCGGAAGTTCAGTCAACCTGGAATGCGTTAAGGGAAATAAAAGTTCTGATTTTATAAATAAACTTTGTTTGGTTGGAAACGAGGTTTTCTGTGACTGAATATAATTAATTGAAACCTAACGTATTATTTTCAGTCCTTTTAAATTTACAGTTTCTGTCCTTTGGTTTTCAAGCGATACTGTAGTGAAACGTACCGATTTGCCCAAAAAAGGAGCAATCATTTTCTCACGCATGTTTCTACTTTTTTTAACGTTCGTCGACATATCTTCAAATGACCCATTCTGCCAAATGATTTTTTCTTGCAGGTCCTAGTTCAGACTAAGCTTTTTATTATTGAGCATCAGAGCAAAGTTGTTAGTCTATCGTTTTTTTTTTCGGATACAATGCGGAGAGTATGCATCCGATCTACATAATCTAATGGGCCTCCTTCTCATTTTTCTATCGGACTACCAGAGTGGGCACGAAAAATCGACACCGCTTTGTGGTTGACATTCCAAAAACTCATATGAAGCGCTTTGATTCCACTTTTATTAAATTTCAAAGCAGTATGGGTATACTGCTTTGAACTTTATGTTACTTTATTAAATAATAGGCTTGCGTTTGACCACCAACTCACCTGATAGCGATGATAGGGTTTCCTCGCCTATGATAATATAATATTATATACTAGCCAATGATTGTCCTCCGTTATATTTTTTTATCGTTTTACGGCTTCACTCTACAAGCTGGCGTTTCTAGTCATCCGTTAATAAAAGCGGTATCGAGATCGAGAAAGTTTCCGAACTTTCAGATGCACATGCAAAATCTTTTGCGCATGGCTCATACCAATAACTAACCTACAGTACCTAAAAATTTGCTGACAAGTATTGTATCAATATTAGTTTGGGTAACGGCAATCGCCGACCGTCCTTGACGTAAATCGTCGTAGAGATGATCACGTTCATGATCCAAGGTCTGCTATTCCGGGAGTGACACAAGCCTAGAACAGTTACCACTTAACTGCAACAAACTCCGAAATTGGGAATCAAATTCCTAATAATCTTTTAAATAAAATAGAAAAAGCATTTTGTTTGTCTGCTCAAGCGAAGCAATTCAAGTTACACGAATTTAATATATGAAACATATTATTTAAATCAAAACCACATATTTTTATCGGATTCCCACAGGTAATACACGGAGATTGGGGAGATATGATTTCATGGTACTGGTAACACAGCGTCGATGACGTAGGCTTGTGTCACTCACGTGAGCTTTGTGTCTCGGATTGGCATACCTGACGGAGTATATTATATTATACCATTATCGCGTCCATGTCTTAAGTCACTTAACAAAACAACATACACAGAGCAGAGCTCAGTCATAAATAGAGCTACGAGATGGAGCTTCATCACCAAATTGAAATCTCTGGAACTTTCTTGTTCACATATGCCACAGCGAAAATCACAAAAAAACATGCGCGATTATTTTCTCCAGATGTGGTTAAACCAAAGATAATATAACCACATGATCGCGCATGTAGTCAAAATTCCCTTTTGAAAAAAGATGCCACTGCGGTGAAGCAAGCAGAAAAGCAAGCAAGAAAGGCAAGCTTGTGATTAGAGACTCGGCGCGACTCGACGCTTGTGATTGGAGAATCAAGGTCATTCATTCAATTCGCACCTAGGATTGGCTTCGCTCGAAATAGTTTAGGTTGACATGTTAGAACCTTTGCCTCATGCGGGGTAAAGGATGAGCAGTCAATTGGATTTGTCATTGGGTTAAACCCGTTGTCATGCCGCTACACAATTTTCAAAACGACGCCACTATGTAAATACAAATGCGTTTCATTTTCAAAATAGTTATTTATGATACAAGTGCGGAAAGTTGGTTATTACAAATGAGTAGACGAATGTAAGCCCGAGACGAAGTCGAGGGCTTACCATAGTCACGAGTTTGTAATAACCAATCCGCACGTGTGCCATACAACGTTTTACAACACATTTGCGAGAAAAAAAGGCTACAAATGAAACAATTTTTGTTTATAACTTAATATCAGTCACAACAATAGTTTCTATAATATAATAAGAAAATGGCGCGAACATGCAAATAGCGCCACTATCACGTGGTGAAAATTAGAACTACATCTATCGTCTCATTTTCTCTTTAATATTAAACTGAGACAAACGTATTGAGCAAAAGCGCTTCCAAGGAGGTTTGATCATTCAGCTTATTTATTCTCGTAATATGAAACTCTTTTGTGGAATTCTTATGTAATTATGATGGAAATTTAAAAAATACCGTAAATCACACGCACGGTGCTATACATCTGAGCGTGCGGACAAATTCATTTCCGCACGCTCCGTTGTATGATCCGTAATGTTTAACTTTCGAACGATGTATACAGGCTTCGTAAGTGCACTTTTTGAGCAAATGTGTTGTAAATCGTATTTTTTGTAATTTTATTACAAATGGCCAGTTCGAGATGCATTCAATATGACCTTCGTAATTAGCGAGTAAGTATATAGCTTTTATTTATATGTTCCATGAAACGCCTCACGCTTAAGCGCCTCAAGCGATTTTCATAATTCGGGTGTCGATATATTCGCGTAGGTTCAGGGATAGTCACTGGGTAGGTGACATATCATGAATACAAGAAAGCAGCAAGTAAAGTTAAGGGGAACAAAAAATTATTACAATTATTACAGCCCCCTCTTTAGCGAAATATGATCAACCAAAAATATATTTTTTAAGATATAACTGGTTAAAACAGGCGTAGGTAAAAGACCCTAGCACATGATGAGGGTTTTAATCATGCAGAATTGTAAACAAGGCTGCAATTTAAGCTTAAGCTGAGCCGCCGCCGGTTAGGGCCGTGAGTAAACCTCCCCAAGTTATCCGGTCCCTTATGAATGAAACAACAAACTTTTTTCTGAGAGGGTTGGTAAACATTGTGTTCTGATTGTATACAATCATCATCAAAGCCATCAGATAACCTACTGATAGCTAATTTAATTTTTCTATTCAATTCGGTACAATAGTCTCAATTCGCATTCTACTACCACTCATTATTCATTATGATCTTGCTTAAACTATATTTATTATGTACTTTTCATAAAATGAATGACACCAGTCAGTAGTAACAATGATTGAATATTATGGTATATTTTCTTTCTTCCTCAGAGGATTTTGGCATCGTGCGATGCGTCTTATACATTTGCCAGTGTCCGGTATTGAAATATTTTCAAGTTTTATCAATTAAATCATAGTCACAGTCAGAATTAAGCAAAGTAAGCCACGGTCAAATCCAAGTTTAGTCCTAGTACAGTGGTGGAATTTAATAAAGACTTCCATGGAGTTTTTAAGACGCCTTGTTTCACTTTCAAACGTGAGCAAATAAAAAAACACCATTATTAGATATACTAACCTATCTACATACATATAACATATAACACAACTTTAGAAAAATAATACAATGAGGCAACATATTTTTCAACATAACTTTCACGTTGTCGCCAAAACTCCTGTGATGTACCTATTTTTTAGATTATTGCAAAAAAATGCATTTTCTTCTTCGATCATCGATCTTCATCGCTCCATACTTGAAACATTGTTACCAGGAAGTTAAATTCCACAACGTAGGAAGTAACTTTAGAGCAACGAACTAAAACCGCATACCCCAAATATAGTTCTCAAACATCATTATAATTAGACAATAAACGTTACGTATCTTACTATAAAAGCTAATATTAGATTTTCACTAGACTAATATTCGATTTTCACTAGACTAATATTAGATTAAGTTCCAACAACATCATTTCCCTGCTGCATAATCACCCTTGCTGGACTCAGGCCTATCCCCGAAAGGCGATTGGGCCATATCCACCACGCTGGCCCAGTTGCGGATTGGTGGATTCACATACACCATTGAATTTCTTCTCCGTACGTATGCAGGTTTCCTCACGATGTTTTCCTTCACCGAAAAGCCAGTGACAAAGCCCAGGGGCCTTACGGACAACAGCTAATTGCGGCACCTAATCCGCTCGGTTGGAAAATCACGCGAACGTGTACCTTATCGCGCCATATACGGTTTGCGGTCGCGTGATTTTCCAACTGAGCGGATTAGGTGCCGCAATTAGCTGTTGTCCGTAAGGCCCCTGGGCACGCTTCCAAGCGGCGGCAGCGGTCGCCCAAATAGGCTAATGAACAGAAATTTGTCACTAACTCATATTTGGCCATTATTTATTATTTGTTGTTATACGTGCCAAGTTTGAAGCTTGTACATACGTATTACCGTTTTTACATTAGAGCTAAAACAAAAATACGTCAAAAAATATGTTTGTTGTATGGGGGCCCCCCTTTTGTTTTATCTCTATGACTTTTTTATTATATTTTGTTAGTTATCCGTAACATTACATATTTTGTGAACATTTCCACTGGCTATCTATTTCGGTTCGAAAGATACAGCTGCTGTTTAAAGGTAGGATAGACAGACAGCGTAGGCTTAGTAATAGGGTCCCGTTTTTACCCTTTAGGTACGAACACTACAAATCAGCCGGAGAAAAAATCTAACTTCAATTAACACGTGTTTAATAATGTCAAACCAATTTCAGCCGAACTAGAGAGTTGAAGTTAGTGATATTAAAAAAGTAAATACGATACAAACGCATTGAACCTTGAAAGATAGTAGAGTTTATTGTTTGGAAAATTCTCAATTTGTGTGCTATCAACTTGTTTACAATCAAACAGAAAGGGTTCGGCAACACTTTATATCGGTTCGACGAACTGAAATTTTAATAATCAATTCGTTATTTTGTTATTGACAACTGTGAGAATTAATTATCAGTTTTCTAGTTCAGTTGAAATTGAAAATTCAATAGGTCGTTAGCAATGTTTTCCTGGGGTCACATTGTATTTTCCAGAAGTACCTACCCTAAAATGTTAAATACCATAGATTTAGCGTTTGTACTTTCGCAAGGGACAGCTTTTGGCATAAGTAATTGAAAAATTTAAGGCGTTTTCGCTAATAGTAGCCTGTACGTAAAATCTATGACACCTCCATTTAGTGCTACAATAATAAGTTATAATTTCAATATTTGTACTCTCCAGCTAATACAGACAAATAATATTGCTGCAATTTACTATGGATAGCTGTGATGGCTAGCGTTGTAAACAAGAAAATACATTTATTCAATTACTTTTAAAATTGGAAAAGAATGAAAACCAAACCTGAATAGGTTTGGCTGCAGTTGAGCCAAGCTTAAACAACCCGAAATTCTGACAAATATTGTCTCTGCCTTTGTCATACTGCAGTATTCCTGTACATGTTTCTGCCATTGACATTTGGATGCCAGATAAATGTATCCATTTACAGCGCCGGTTGTGGCGTGGTCGTATCGCGATATCATACGATTTCTACTAAACTGTTTTTGACGGTGACGCCCCCTTACCACGATGGCGCCGTGCCTGTGACGAGCGTATGTGTGCACGTAACTTTACCCATAAATGCGAAGGTTTCTTAGACATAACATCTGATAATAAACTGCTTTATGATACGACTGAGGCAGTGCAAATAGGGCTAGGTCGTGTTGCAACCTTAGAAAGAATTTTGATGTTCACTAGGATGGTACATACATGACCTAGATAGAAAAACGTGACCAGCAAAGTAAGATGCGGATTAACGAACTATATAGACCTTTTCTTTGCCTATTTGAAGCGTAATACGGTGCGCTAAGAAATAATTTGGTTACGTGGAAAAGGTATACCTATAATATTAAGCAGAAAGATGTTCATAGTGCCCATCATTATGAACAACTTTTACTATGAGCAACTGAAATTGCGAAAAAAATATCATCTGTTCCATAGAAAACGGTCATTCACGCTTGACAAAATATATGGAATAGCTGATATTTGTATCATGATTGCGGCTTAATACACCCTTGCACCTTAGTATTTATTGTATTAAGTACTAACTGTTTCCCGCGACTTCATACGCGTAGACTTTCATATAAACTTTTAACCCAGTTAGACCCCCTTGACTAGGCCGTTTCGCAAAATCTTTTCTTAGCAGCCCTTAGACCCGCTATATGGTAAGGCAAAGGTATCTGTTTCAGTTTTTTTTCGTAATGATTAAGTCAGTCAGCTTCCTCCAGGTTATGATCTGCAATGGCTTATTTGGAAGTAGGTACATAAAGCAGATTTGAATACAAATAAGTAGGCCACTGCAGACATGTTTTTATAATATTAGTTGTGATGACTCTACTTTCTCTCTGCCATCATTTTTACAATGTGTTACAATGAAAACAATGTTTCTTTAATTGGCTTGTGTCGTAATGATTAATTTATTACAAATAACCGGCGTAGCGATGAATATTACTAAATACATTAGACATACTGAAAAAATAATTTGAATTGGCTGATAAATCTTTGAGATATGAGCGTTTAAAGTTTTAGGTGGGGATAGAGAGGGGATGTTCTATCCCTTTCTCGAAAAACGTATGTTAGTATAGCATTTGTATGGCGCTCCTGAGCCGTGACGTCACGGCTCAGTATAGTGCGCTCTCTGTCTAGCATGAAATTAAAATGCTTATATCTTATATATTTTTGAACTAATTTTGTTTTTGTTGATGTGCTCTATTTATGATCAGCTTTTTTATGAGGTAATTAAAAAATATTAGTCATCATGCCTATTTACACCGGAAATACAAATTAAATTGAAACTAGCATCAGTTAAAATATACCTACGCAGTATAATAGAATTAAGGTAGAAGTGACTTTATGCCTTATCGCCTAAAGTGATTTCTACCAGGTAACCTTTGGATGGACAGGGCTAAAGAATTAGAATTCGGACGGTGGTGTAGTGTCATCATCATCAGCCAGAAGACGTCCACTGCTGAACATATGCCTCCCCCTGTAACCTCCACCCTGGACGACAGTGGTGTAGTGTGAGCAATATTCTATCAAAATACACGTAGTTGGTAGCGTTTTGCAATTGCTTTCACCTTCAGTGGTTCAACCTGTAAAAAGAAAGCCTGTAAATATGGCATTGTAATATTGTTTAACCTTCATTCGATCAAACCTTCGAGTATTACCTTCATCACCGTCCTTGCGTCCAGTTTGTTTGTATTTCCAAGGAATTTCCGGGTCCCGCGTAACGTTTTAAAATTAATTTGTTAATTTTTGATATTTTTAACAATGTTGGAGACCTTCGAAGTTGCCGGTGCGCTGCGCAACCAAAGGGCACGACCCCTGATGTGTGCCAAGGATATAAATAAATAGATAGATATTTTGAGATTGCCACTTTTGTATCTTCTTCGTTATTATTATAAAGTGAACAGGCACATTAATCATTGGAAATTAATGGAGACTTGTCTAATTACACCAGGAGTTTTCGAGGGTGTCAAAATTCTTCAGCTGCGTTAAATGACTATTATATTTTGTAATAACGTGATTAACTGTTTAAAATGTATATTCATTTTATATAGCCCGTTGTTCCAGTTGGTAGTGAACCTGCCTTCTGAGCTTGGGGGTGTGGGTTCGATTCCCAGCTAGGCCAAACATTTATGTGATGAGCATTTGTGTTTGTTCTATATCGGGTTGTTAATATCTATTTAAGTATGTATTTTAAACTATATATGTATGTATATCAGTCTCTGGCAGCCATATCACAAGCTTTGCTTAGTTTGGGGACAGATGACCGTGTGTGAAAAAATGTCCCGAATATTTATTTATTTATTTATTATTATTTATTTTAATGAATAGTATTGCTATTTTGGGAACGATACCTTGGAGCAGCAATCTATTGGAATAGTATAAATAGAGCTTGTTTTTAGAGATTTTACACGAAAAGAGCTGATTATAGCTTCAAACAACTTAACAAATTTTCTGGAATCATAGCTAAGAATACTTTCGATCAAGTCACCACACCACTGGTACCACATAACTCGTTAATTACTATAGTACAAAAAATTAGTTCAAAAAGACAACATTCCATCAACGCCCAGGCGGTCATCCATCCAAGTACTAACCGCGCCCGACGTTGCTTCACTTCGGTGATCGTACGAGAACCGGTGATGAACATAAATTTTTCACCGATTCGCATTTGGCCATTATTTATTATTTGTTGTTATACGTTAGAGTGTGTACTATATCATGCCAAGATTGACGCTTGTACGTATTACCGTTTTTACATTAGAGCAAGTACAAAAATACGTAAAAAAATACGTTTGTTGTATAGGGATCCGTCGTTTTTTTTTTACTTATATAAATTATTTCTTAGTTAATGCGCCGTAACATTACATATTCTGTAAAAATTTCAACTGGCGGTTCTAAAGATACAGTCATTAAAAGGCAGGACGGACAGACAGACAGACAGATAGACAGACAGACAGGCAGACAGACAGACGGACAGATAGACAGCGTAGGCTTAGTAATAGGGTCTAGGTTTTTACCCTTTGATGGATACGGAACCCTAAAAACGACCGGCAGGTTTAACCTGCGCAACGATTCGGGTAAACCCCTCGAGCGCTCTAGCTCTAATCCTAAAGTTTGTAACACTTTAAAAATAAGAATTACTTGTCACCTAAATAAACAATAACAGGAACTAAGCAATACAAATAAAGTTAAGGCCAGTCCTGTTTAAGGCAACGTCCTCGAAAGATCACATAAAAAGATATGAGTAAGTACATTGTGTGTATGTGCAAGGTGGTGTGGCTGCGAGGCTGTGATCTACTTTTGAATGGAGGCTCGTCGTGACGTAAGGGAGGCGTAGCTGTGACGTCAGCACTGAAACTGGGTCGCGCGGTCGAAGACCCCGCGCTGCAGTCAGGAATATATAGAACCTTGGAGAACCGCGGAAACGTGAATAACTGGAAATCATACAATTTCAATTTTATCATTGGTTAATACTTATCACAAAATTTTACCAATAGAAAAAACTCTAACTCGATTTGACCCACAGGATACAACGCGGCGACCGGTATGGCTCAATGCCTGCAAGTCTGCCTCATAAGTCACGGGTTTAATTGCCGTGTAATAAACTGCTAATACTATAGTTATGTGTCCACTGATGTGGAGGTTAAAGGGGGAGGCCTATGTTCAGCAGTGGACGTCTTCTGGCTGATGATGATGATGATGATGATGACTATATGTTTGCTCTAACAATGTATTCGGCGTGTTTCGGAGGAAGTATCGTCAGAACAAAAATAAACTTTACAACACATTTGCTCAAAAAGTGCACTTACGAAGCCTGTATACATCGTTCGAAAGTTAAACATTACGGATCATACAACGGAGCGTGCGGAAATGAATTTGTCCGCACGCTCAGATGTATAGCGCCGTGCGTGTACTTTACGGTATTTTTTTAATTTCCATCATAATTACATAAGAATTCCACAAAAGAGTTTCATATTACGAGAATAAATAAGCTGAATGATCAAACCTCCTTGGAAGCGCTTTTGCTCAATACGTTTGTCTCAGTTTAATACTAAAGAGAAAATGAGACGAAAGATGTAGTTCTAATTTTCACCACGTGATAGTGGCGCTATTTGCATGTTGGCGCCATTTTCTTATTATATTATAGAAACTATTGTTGTGACTAAAATAATAAAATTGTTTCATTTGTAGCCTTTTTTTCTCGCAAATGTGTTGTAAAACGTTGTATGGCACACGTGCGGATTGGTTATTACAAACTCGTGACTATGGTAAGCCCTCGACTTCGTCTCGGGCTTACATTCGTCTACTCGTTTGTAATAACCAACCTACCGCACTTGTATCATAAATAACTATTTTCTTTTATCACGAATTGAGAGCGTAGGTATCAAAGTGTGTCACTATAGGTACCTATCTGGATTTTCGGGCATAAAACGAAAAATAAAACCATAATTGTCAAGACGAATAAAAATAAAACAAGCCTTTTTTGCCAGTAATTTAACGAAATTCACTCTCAAACTTTTTCTTCGAGTGTTTTACGAAAAACCTCATGTGTAAATTAGAGGTAATATGTTGATATTGAGTTTTCCAATATTTGAAGCTAGATTCAACTAAAAATACTGATCTATTTATTAGGTGCAGATATTGAATTTTCTATAGATATTTCTATTTGATACAATTTGCACGCCAAAAATAGTTTTCGTTACTTTTTTTCTTCAAAATATGTGAGAGGCCTGTCGCAGAAGGACCGATCGCCGCCACTAGGCCGCGTTTTAGAGTGCCGATCACGAATCGGCAAACGTAGTGGACACCATGTGATTATGAAGTGATGATACAAGGCAATTGGCAGTGACAGGAAGCAAAAAGAAAAAATTTGACTATCGTTCTAACCACAGATATACACAACCAGATCGGCAATATATTTTAGTGAAAGAAACAACTTGATATGGCTCAGCACAAGTACGAAAAGGACATAAATAGATTTTGTTGTCCTTATCGGCGTGACCTGTTTTTGGTACCTCAAGTGTCAAAATCTGTAATAATCAGTGACAAACAAAACGGGTCTGAATTATATTTATTGCCTTTTTTTGGTGATTAAATGTGATAAATGCGTGTTTCCTCTGAGAAATAATTGTAAAAGATATTTTACAATGGTTGGTTGTAGCATTTTGGGCTGCAAGAAGCGCAGTGAGCGTAAATACGATGAAATATCATTTCACACGTAAGTAAACATATAAAGCTTGTAACGATCACCTAAATAAATTCAGGATATCAATTCGCAAATATTTTATTCATAATTAGTCAGTTTTTAGGTCGATTTGTGGTCTAATTCTATGAATTTTATCAAATTATTCACTTAGAAAATAAATTATGAATGTTGCCAGTTTATGAAAGAAATTACCCACCGCAACTAACATAAATTATTCGTTCTGCAGGTTTCCAACTGATCCTGTCACATTGCTGAAAAAAGCTGGCACATTCCAAGAAGTGCAAAATACCGACCCTTTTATGCCCATATGAATATGGTGAATGTTAATATTAAATATATATTAATGAGGCCACAGTTATGAAGCTGGAAAAGCAAAAGGCGATTTCGGCGAACCGATTCAAAAAGCTACGCGCTGTTCGTGAAATTTGTACTGTAAACATTAAAGAGTCTATTTATCTAATTATTTGGAATGTTATACATAATTCCATTCATGAAAAAACTAAACTGACCAAGCGCGAGTCGGGCTCGCGCGCTGAGAGTTCTTTACAATCACAAAATACAAAAAGTTGTGCAAAAAGACAACATCACGCCCAGGCTGTCACCCATCCAAGTACCGACCGCACCCGACGTTGCTTAGCTTAGTGGTAAACAGAAATTTGTCACTGACTCGCACTTGGCCAGTGTTTATTATTTGTTGTTTTACTTATGTTCACTATAATCCGCTAAATTTGACGCTTGTACGGATTACCGTTTTTACACTAGAACAAATCCAAAAATACGTTTAACGTTTGTTGCATGGGGGCCCTTCCTTTGCCCTTCCGTTTTAACTCTTTGACTTTTTTATTATTTTTAATTAATCATAAAAAATCATGCTATGGTTACTTTACAACCTTTTTTCTAGTACTATATTCTAATCCTAACAAATAATTATAATAAAAACGCAAGTAAGTTTGTAACTTTCTGTCTGTTTTTTACGAGGAAACGGCTAAGTCATGGTATAATAATATACTCCGCCAGGTATAGCAATTCGAGAAAAAATGTTTACGTAGGCGTCCCGCAATGATGTCATGATGTCAATTTACAACAGGTTCGAGAGAGATGACGATACACCACGTAACAGCTGATTGAATAGTGGCAACTGGACAGTGACGTCATTGCGGGACCACTCCCAGATTGCTAGACCTTGTTTTCTTAGATCATGGGCTAAGTCAAATTTTGTCAGGACGATAGGGTGTGTCATGAGGACAGACAACGTACTTTTCTTCCCAGAACATTGCAGGTAGCTCCGCGGGTTGCAGCAGATAGTGTATAAAATATAAATATTTAAAAGGTAGTATTGTTTCTAAAGTACTCATTGAAGATTCACTACCCATCATAGTAGGTAAATTACCCTAACTTATAGCAAATCATTTTAATGTGGCAACACACCTTGTTGAAGCGAGAGGCACTGAGCTAGCCACGCTCATTGAAAATCTATAGGTAGTAGATCTGTGATCTCAAGAAGAAAGAAGAATGACACCTTGACACTGACAGTAGTCTCATAAATGTTCCCGACTTCCGATTGATATTCTTAGCATTTCACAACTTCGGCTTAAGGGGGGGTGTCACTCCGCATTTTAGGTACCTACGTTCGGGCCGGCGCGCCTTTCGGGCAGCCTATGACAGATGATGGCAGGGGCACAGCGCAGGGCAATAGCCGCTTGGCTCGCACGCTAGCCCCGCAGCCATTCAGTTCAACAAACCGTTAGGGCTCCAGGGCACACCCCCTCTGGGGTGCCTGGGCAAGTCTGATTCCCACTCCCGGCGACGGCCCAAGCCGAGGTTCGTACCTTCGAGGTGCCCTTGTGCTAGTCGCTATAAACTATAAACTTAACCACCAAGTTATGCCGAACGCACTCTGCGTTCGCTAACTAGTCCGGTCAAGCTGTAGAGGCCAAAAGGCCAACAGTAAAAGTCAATCATAAAAAAAAAGAAAAACTAGCCCCGCAGCGCGCTTAAGCATCTTTTCTGTGATTTTCCAACGAACAATGACTTCTAATTATCCTTAAAATCGGTATAAAAGGTACTGTTGTGCTTACGATATAATTATAATAGACAAACAAGGAATCGAAACTAACATTTCTATATGACTACCCTAACTTTACACTTCTCACTTCACACACTTCTTCCGCGAATTTCCCTCTAGGAATGTGAAAAAGAGCAGTAACTGGACCATTTCTCGTCATAGAATACACCACCACCATTACACCTCTAAGCAAAAATACTTTAATACACTTTATAGCTTTGCTTGTTTCTGAATATCTGATAGCCTCCTTAGTGTTAGGTTAGGTTATTTTAGAATTATGACAAGTGTATCATTTATCGATCAAAATTCCATCACCCTACCCACAGATATACACAACCAGATCGGCAATATATTTTAGTGAAAGAGACAACTTGATATGGCTCAGCACAAGTACGAAAAGGACATAAATAGATTTTGTTGTCCTTATCGGCGTGACCTGTTTTTGGTACCTGAAATGCCAAAATCTGTCATAATCAGTGACAAACAAAACGGGTCTGAATATTATTTATTGCCTTATTTTGGTGATTAAATGTGATAAATGCGTGTTTCCTCTGAGAAATAATTGTAAAAGATATTTTACAATGGTTGGTTGTAGCATTTTGAGCTGCAAGAAGCGCAGTGAGCGAAAATACGATGAAATATCATTTCACACGTAAGTAAACATATAAAGCTTGTAACGATCACCTAAATAAATTCAGGATATCAATTCGCTAATATTTTATTCATAATTAGTCAGTTTTTAGGTCGATTTGTGGTCTTTTCCTGTGTTTTATCAAAAAAATTACTTAGAAGAATAACAATAAATGTTACCAGTTTATAAATGAAATTAACCACACAATTAACATAAATTATTCGTTCTGCAGGCTTCCAACCGATCCTGGCTTACGAATAAAATGGATCAGTGCTACTGGTCGTGAAAATTGGGTGCCATCAAAACATGCTAGAATTTGTTCGAGTCATTTCAATGCCGAAACCAATATAAGAAAGGGAAAAATTAATTATTTAAAGCCATGTGATTTGTATGGACAGATTTGTATCTTAATTTATTAATTTGTTTTGTTGCTTACTATTTTTCAGATTATCCTTCCATCTCTTTTACTGAGGATATTTTTTATTTTATTTTTAACACCATGCAGACGAAGTCGCGGGCACCAGCTAGTTATTATTATAACACACTGTAAGGTACTTCCTACTTACCTACATCTTGAAGGTTGTAGTTAGGCAAGCCAAGCACTACAAAGTGCCCAGCCATCATGCTATGGTTACTTCACAACCTTTTTTCTAGTACTATATTCTAATCCTAACAAATAATAAACAAAGACAAACCTAGGACAAACATTTGTGTGATGAACATTTGTGTTTGTTCTATATCTGGTTGTTAATATCTATTTAAGTATGTATTTAAAACTATATATGTATGTATATCAGTCTCTGGCAGCCATATCACAAGCTTTGCTTAGTTTGGGGTCAGATGACCGTGTGTGCAAAAATGTCCCGAATATTTATTTATTTATTTATTTATTTTATTTAATTATAATAAAAACGAAAGTAACTTTCTGTCTGTTTTTTACGAGGAAACGGCGTAACAAAATTTGTCAGGACGATATGGTGTGTCATGAAGACAGACAACGTACTTTTCTTCCCAGAAAATTGCAGGTAGCTCCGCGGGTTGCAGCAGATAGTGTATAAAACAGAAATATTTAAAAGGTAGTATTGTTTCCAAAATTACTCATTGAAGATTCACTACCCATCATAGTAGGTAAATTACCCTAACTTATAGCAAATCATTTTAATGTGGCAACACACCTTGTTGAAGCGAGAGGCACTGAGCTAGCCACGCTCATTGAAAATCTATAGGTAGTAGATCTGTGGTTCTAACTGACGCGTCTTGGGAGACGTCTATGTTCTGCAGTGGAACTAAGGTAAAAGTTCATTGTCAAAAAGTGCGTTCGTATAGATAGAGTGTTGAGACCTATAGTCAAAAGTCAGCTCTTACTTCTATGATTGGCAAGCTAAGCGTTTTGACCACAGCTGCCCGATCTTAAGGGATGGTATGGTCAAAGATCTTAACGCCTTGCCTGGAATGGGAGAGCAGTTAAACCATATCTTTCAGTTGTGTATATTCTCAACACAAACGTCTTTTTTTTACAGGCTGGACTTTACGACAACGCATTTGGAAACTGCCACTCAATTCTCGTTAGATGCATGGTGACATAATGTTGATAACTTTCCAGACCGACCACTATGATGTGCCCTACAACCATGCTATAATTTCCTGACAAATGTTGCATTCACCGAAAACTCAAGTTTGGTTATAGGAAGTTGGCGAGTTGGCGGTCAAACGTAAAAAAATTGATTTGAACCCACGCCCTGCGCCGTGCGGAACGTCCAATCAAACCAACCACTGAGCTATCACCGCTTCTACATACATCTTAAAAGAAATGAAAATATTTAAATCTATGCCTTACGCCACGTTCCATCCTGAACTCCCCCATACCCTCGCTCCATTGAAGGTAGGAACTAGGTCAGTTGCTGCAGGCCCCGGCAGCGCCCCCGATCGATGCTCCGGCGTCAATGAGAACCACCCTTGCTGCTGAAAATGCCACTCGGACCCTTCTATTAATAGAACTCAAGGCAGAATTTGATACCTTGTACACTTGATGTTACATGGTAACCATAGGATCTGAGGCCATGAGAAGTTAAGAACACTCGGCCTCTGACGCAAGTGCCTTTCCTGCTGTGTTTAAAACTGAACGAAGGACCTTCATGAAATCCTTGGTTTGGAAATAATTCACGTAATTTGAAGGTTGATTATGGCTTGTTACTAATATGTGATTTTCCAAGGATTTTCTTCCTTAGTTACCAAGTTTTATCAAAGTCGGAAAAGTAGTATCCGAGAAACTTTTACTACATGTTACGTTTATAAGACTAATCAGGTGGACATAATAGAATTGAAGATATTTTGGGTGCATGGGTTAGTTAGGTATAATACGCTTCCTATTAACATAATAATTTTGACGGCTAAACAGATAAAAATAGACCTAGATCTAACACTGTTTCCTAACCTAACCTAATATTATTTCTGGGAATCTTATAGTACTAACAGACGTATTGATTTGGTTGACCTCAACCGCCGTCTGACCAACGGGAGAAAAAGAGAGGGAAATATGTTATTTTCACTCTTCCTCTCCCGTTGGTTGCACGTTGGTCCGTCAACCAATTCCACACGTCTGTTAGCACTATTAATTTTAAAAAAATTAACTAAGAACGAAGAGTTATATATTGGCTATTTCTTTCATCGCCCGAACGAGTAACAATTAAAAAGTGCTCAACACTTTAGCATGTTATACACAATTCAAAAACTAAGTAACCGGCAGGATTCGTGCCTGTACAACAATGCAGGCAAACGCCCCCATAGCTCTTACCACTGTGTGCTGCGGAGCCACTTGGTTGGTTTCCTGCCTCCTCCTGCCTCCAAATTCTTGAATCGGATAATTATAAAATCCAGATAACTGGTTGAATTGAAAAACTCAAAATGCGTTTCTGGTGACTAGACTGGCGACAGAAAGTTAACAAAACATATCTCATCTAAATTAACGCGTAGGTGTAAACTTTGTATCATTTTTCACATGGCTTTCTCTCTAATGCACCCGACCAGGGTTGAATGAATCTACGTCACCGGCACGTCACGTTTTCAGTAGCCATTTATATTATCATCCTTTAGCCTTTAGGCACAAGTTAATTGTATCAGAGTTAAGTGACCGCATGAAAGTTCACTGGTTTGGATCAGAGTCATAGATCCTTTTATAGGTAAACCTACGTAAATGACATATTGAGTTGCCCTGCCGATGCAGAAGTATTTATTTATACATTACGGCAAACTGTTGTATATCCCGAAGAGTAGGTAAAGCTACTACGAAAAGTCTTGAATATAGCGCTAAATGCTTGTGTGTATTATTTATAACTACTCTGCGGTGCAAGTACCGTTCTTTATCGATCGTCAAATTTGACAGTTGAGATAGTCAAATTCGATAAAATTTCATGTTAATAGTACTCGCTATGATCGATTCTATGGCATTTTATCGAATTTGACGATCGATAAAGAACAGTACTCGCACTGCTGATACGATAAGACAAACATAAATGTAAAAATATATAACTATAAAAACCCCCTATAAAAAGCTAATAATCTTCAAGGGCTGTACAGATTTTTTTGAATCCTATGATTCAAAAAAATCTGTATAGCCAGTCAAATTCGATAAGAACACTCTCAATCAAGTCACCTTTCAAACAAAAACAAACTTAATCAAAATCGCAATACACACATACACAGACACAGTCACAGAGACACACAGTCACAGATACACACGTTAATACCCCCCATTTTGCGTCGGGGGTTAAAATGGTTAAAGTTACAAGTAAATTTTAACAACAAAAAATGCCGACTTGATGAGTATTGGGTGAATTTCAATAAACGGAATTCATCCCCTAATTTTACATCTTAATATTTACCTTAATTATTAAATGGAACCACCCTTGAGTTTGTTACCTTGCCTTTGTTATTAAGTAACAAAGAATAAATTCAGTAACAAAGAATAATTAAAATGGGATTGTAAATATGTGTAAAACCCAAGAAAAGAGAAAAGCTGAAGATCGGGTTGAGTAGCATGCCTTGGGAAAGTCCTATGTCCTTCGGTGGACTAGTATTTATGGAGTATAAAAACTACGTTAGTTTCCATAATAAAACTAGATACATACTTACATATTTATAGGTTTAAATTGATATTTGTATTTCATATTTAGGTGAACTAATTACGGAAACGCGAGCCAAATTATACCTAGAAATAGTGATAAGTTTTTTGATGCCCAATGTCAACGGCCGATCGAGTCGTTTACCTTCCGTCTCCAAAAAGTAGGGCAGCTAAGTTTTGGTACCCAAGAGTCCTTCTACGGCATCATTAACGGAGAAAACTCGAATGAAGTGCAAAACAAACTCGACCGCGAAATGAAATGTCAGGTGAAGTCAGTCACCGTGGAATTGTATCCTACCATCCAGATCAAGCTGCGAATTGATGATGAAAGCTCAGGTCAATTTCAGTTTAAACTTCTATGACAACTTTTAAATAGTTTCCTATTTTCAAAGAACCTACTTGGGTACTAATTCGATTTAATTTATTTTCCAGTGATGATTTCCTTATTTTTTAACTGACTTCGGTTCCGTACCTCTAAAGGAAAAAACGGAACCCTTGTAGGATCACTTTGTTGTCCGTATGTATGTCTGTCAAGACCCTTTTTCTCAGAAACGCGTAGAGGTATCAAATCTTAGGTCTCTTTCAGGTGTGAAAAACTCGAAAAAGTCATCGCGATCAAAAGATATTATTATTTTTATTTTATTTTATTTATTTATTCAAATTACAACTATCATTACAGGAATGTCCTAATTCAATAGCGTATGTCAACATAATAATTTATAAACCTAGCTTATAACACAATTAAACACATTAAACATTAAATTAATTACACATTACATTATTTTCATTATTATTACATTAATTTTTATTATTATTATTTTTACACACAAAAACACACGTCAAATAATATCGTCGTTTTGAATTCTGCAACCAAGCAGACAAATAAATCAATTTTTTCGGCAACTCGATTTAACCCATGCAACATGCGTATCAAAGGCGACTTAGCTAATAAATTAGTGTTCTCGCTGGGAACCGCGAACAGACGCGGCCGCCGGTGCCGCGTCACATACCCGTCCGGCACACACAGACCCATCATCATTATGACCGTATATGTCGTATATTTTCGCATATTTTGCGATTTTACAAGAGAATAAAAACCTATAGGGTACTTCCCGTTGACCTAGAATCATTAAATTTGGCAAGAGGCAAAGTCGCACAGCACATAATATTATTAAAAAAAAAACTAAATCGTTCTTTTTTTAATTATTATTTTCAGTTTTATTCAATAAAACTTACAAGTTAAATAAAAACTATCTTAAATTTAAAATTATAACTAAAACTAAAACTAAAATTAATCTAAAACTAAAATTAATCTAAAACTAAAACTAATCTAAAACTAAAACTAATCTAACAAGCCGCTACCAGTGGGCAGCGTTCCCAAAATGCTGGCAGCATTGCCACGTTGTATGGCAATGCTTAGTCTTAGAGCAAAATAATCGTTAATTTTAAGTTATATTATATAAAAAATATTGTTTTGCTATTACAAGCTTACATTTTGTAGTTGGTATGTATTTAAGAACCTCATTGTTCACTACAAAGGTAAGTTTGTCTTTCAATACATTTTTTTGTTTGTACACTCGCTTCGCGGGTTCCTTTGGACGGAACCCTCAGAGCGCTAGTCCAAACTAGCGAGTACTTGTACTCATGTTTTTTTTGTGAGTACACTGATTACTCCGCTGATTGTGTACCGATTTACGTGATTATGTTTTTTATTATGCAGAAAAAGTAGTCGATGTGGTCCCACACAAATTTCATTGCCTATGGCGCTGTAGTTTTTAACCAACTAATATATTTATTTTTATTTTTTATTGATAATTATTGTTAGATTATTTGTTGGACACAAACAACTTTTTTTGCCAGTCCTCCTGGCTTCTTCTGCGCACTATTAGTGCCAGGCCTGTGCACTGGTAACACTGGTCTATGATACTGAACATCCAATCCTTTCCTGCTGCCTTCAGATTGTCGTCCTAACAGCGGGCCAGACGATAATAGTTTTCAGGCCAGACAATAACAGGTTTTCTGTCACACAATCACTATTTTTTCCTAAATCTCCAATCCTAAGACTCCATTTTTTTTCAGAGTCCTCGATCTAAAACGATACATTGAAGTGACTCTCTCGTTAAGTGTTATATAAAATCAAAACCAAATGGAATAGGTACCTATCTACATTACCGTTTGTTATTTACTCCAATACTTATTCAACTTTGTTCCATCATAAGACCGCAACGAAAAGAAAATGTAATATTGTCAGTTCCTTTCGATCCATCGGCTTGGAATATCATCTCGATGTCTTAAGTACGTACTCGTACGTATTGAAATTTAAGTAGATATATATGTACGTATTGTAATCATTGAATAGTATTGCTGAGTTCAATGACTCCCTATGTACCTACGCTTACTTTATAAGTATGTACGACGGACGTTTCTACAGGCAGAAATCATTTTCATAGGCGTTATTCTTCTTCGGTAAACTTTCTCTTTGGAATCATTTCCTCTATGTTGCTAAAGTTTGCGAATGAACCCTTGGGGCCATTTATCAAACTGGACAGATTCTATTAAATATTGAGGCTTGGGGCAACCATGCGTGCATGTATCGCTTGCCTTTCTTACTTATCTGTCATCTCTATGACCGTATTCTGTCATTTTCAGTCAATGACCCGACCCAAAATTTAAAAAAAAATAACGCTTTTACTAGTGAATCTCCTTTTTATCGTTAACTAGCGGCCCGCCCCGGCTTCGCACGGGAATTTAACAAAAATTTAAAAATTAAACATTATTACACCTTGGGTTACATATTTGAAGTTTTAGTAAGGATCCCTAATTTTTTTGAAAATTTAATTATAGCCTATATCACCCGTGGATAGTGTAGCGTCCGAACAGTAACAATTTTTCAAATCGGTTTAGTAGTTTCGGAGCCTATTCAATGCAAACAAACAATCAATCAAATCTTTTCTCTTAATACATTATTATTATAGTATAATAAACATTAATAATGGTTCCAAAACAATTTGATAACTCCCTTTCTATGTTTTTTTTTAATCGAGATTCTTTTGACGTACTTGCATTAACTTGGTATAATTATAGTACACGCTCTAAAGTATAAAAACAAATAATAAATAAAGGCCAAGTGCGAGTCGGTGACACATTTCTGTTCATTACTAAGACTAAGTCATAATTGTGTTATACTCGAGCGTAGCAAAGACTTTGCTAAGCAATTGCTGCGACAATTTTGGAAAGCGTTAAGCCAGAACAATAACTGATGGTTGTACTTATTTTATGGTGCAATGGAACCCTCAATGCGCGAGCCTAACTCGCACTTGGCCGTGTATTTTTATTGTATGGTAGGCTTGCATTTGACCAGTTTTTTTGCCACCTCGCCTGTTGTTGTGATGCGATGATGCTGTCTACGATACCACGATATGATACTGCTTTATATTTTCTTTTTCTTGTTATAATCGACACAACTATACGCAAAAATTTGTTTGTTTATTTTTATGGACGCTAGGCTAGGCGCTTAACGATGGAAGAGATTAGACTGTTAAACACTTTTTTAAACTATCACTGTTGTGTAATTCAGATTCATGATTGTTTAACTGTGTTTGTCGTATAGGCCAAGTATATGTATAAATATAATATATATATATATATATATATACAGACCAAAGCCAGGGCTTCAGCCCTGTCTTTCATCTTCATCTTTTCAGCCTATAATGTTCCCACTGCTGGGACGCAGGTCTTCTCTCAGAGAGAGAGAATGAGCCTTAATCCACCATGCTGACCCAGTTCATGTTGGTGAATGTCATGTTTTTTTTTTACTTTGAGGTTATTGGCTGGGGTGTAGCTACTGCCATATTAGCCGTATCAAAAATACGGGGCCAATGAGCTACAAGGGCCCCGAACGTGTGTAAGAATTTTTGTATCCAAAATCTTACTTAAACTCTTAGGCTGTACGTCCCAGGAAAAAATCATATCGTATCATACAATATCATTTTCTAAGGATTCATTCCTTAAAAAAAAAACTTAAGCACCTAATCCACAGCACGTCAGCGTAGTTTACCTAATTAAATGCGAGCGTTTTTGTTTCTTTTGTAAAAAATCTTTACCCTTCATTTGGGCCCCCCGACAAATTTTTATACAGGGCCCGTGTTAGGCAAGGTACGCCACTAGTTCTTGGACATACCGGTTTCCTGACGGTGTATTTCCTTCACCGTTGAGCGATGCATCGAAACTTCACATAATTTATTTGGGCACTAAATAAGTCATTAGTGCAGGACCGAGGATCGAACCGGGTGCCGTCAGATTGTAAAGCGCAAATGCTACCGCTTGGCCATCAGCGCAGCAATTATTGAATGTGTATATAATGGAATATAAAACATTTGTACAGTACCTAGCATTGAAAAATTCTGGACTAATGTAGTGAGTTATAATTATTGTTATTATATATTAAATAGAAATGTTATCGGAATGATTTTATTTACCAGTCACATAGTGCCAGTTAATAATCATGATAAACTACTCCGCTTGTCTGGTGAATCACCGCCAACCTCAATACACCTTGAAAAGACGACCGCTACCACTTTTTTCCAAGAAACCAGCTATTATTAGAACTTAATAATAAAATATCAAGTCGTTAAGGCACAAAATAGTGTGGTTAAGGTGCCGAGTTTTTCTGCCTATGTACATCAATCTTCGTTTAGGCCCTTTCAGTAGTTATAAGCCTTTCATAAAAATCTTTCATACTGTAATTGGATTAATGTAAGGAAAGCCTCTGGTTATTGAACTGCGGCATTCTAGTAGATGGTCAAGTCTGGGTCATTAGGATAAGTTTCAAGATTGTATCTAAGCTCGGTGTTACAAACCTACTCGTCTGACCTGTTATAATGTTTGCCCAGATAGATAAAAGATTACGGTGAAATGAAAATGACTTATACTTAGTCCTCTGTCTAATGATTGCTGACAGTTGTTAGTATTTACCTATTCAAAGGGAATAAAAATCACATGTTTTAATTTGCTTTGTTAATTTTTCTAACGTCACGAAATAACTTGCTGCATCTACTCATAATTATCAATATTAAAATTGACTTCAATATTAGTAAGCGCTCGAAAAAATTATTGATATTGCCAAATCAACAGGCGCTCGAACAAAATTACCTGTTCGTAAAATCTCATCAGCGAAGCACTAGCTTAGATTAAGCATCTTACAAGGCAAGCGTACTCCTTCATAGATCGCAACAACACTCCACACGAAGAGGCAGTCAAACGCATATGATTAAATACTAAAAATTACGGATTATTGAAGCTAATTAAAAACCACAATTAAACTCGTGTAAAAGCTTTCTCTACAAAATAAAAAAGAACCACGTAAATCAGTTTACAAAAGGTGGAGCATAAACAAACTTCCTTCTTCTCAACCACCTGATGTCGGTTAAAAATAAAATTAAGTCAAGAGGGTTTTCATGTAGTTCAACGATCATCTCATCAGGTAGCGAACGGACCATCTATAGTAGGTACCTAATAGTGTTGAGAGCTCTAAGATTGTATGCCAAAAGTAGCATTAATTTCAGCAAAATAATAAATCATTCACAGCAGTTGCGTCTTCACACAACTCAACAACAATATTATTGTTTCTCGATATTTCTTCAATATGTTTCCGTTTATTCTGTTAATGTGTTAAATTGCTATTTGATTTCTTTATGTAGCTATTTATTTATTTAAACAACAACAATTCTAAGAAACTTTTTCGAAGTCGCGATCATTCAATCAAAAGACATTCCACGAAACGTAAATTGGTAACTCAATACACTCCTTACCTAATTCAATATTTTTTTCAATGGTAGAGGGGACCATGTTATGCTGCGGTTGCAGATGGTAAACGCAGCCTAGCCTGAAACGGAAACTGGCTCTAAAGTAAGGCTGCCGGCAGTCGGAACACACCGGTAAGTGCTTGAAGACTGTTTTTCAACTTGAACTATAATGTTTAAAAACCGTAGCTAGACAGCCGAGCACTAGATAGTACCTACTTATCACCATGGTTTCCCCACGCAATGTGAAAACATCAACTCAAGGTCATTGTCGGGATTTGAACCCACGTCACCTCAGCCAATTCTGTTTCTTTGAAACAGAATTGTTTCTGAATTCTGTTTCAATTACATCTACTGCTGAACATAGGCCTCCCCCTTAGAACGCCACACTAAAATACAGCCTGCCATCTGCATCCACTGGATGCCCACGACTCTCACGATGTTGTCAGTCCATCTAGAATATTCTCGTTCCGGATTTTATCGCGCAAAGAAACTCCGAGCTTAGCTCTCTCCATTGCCCGCTGTGTGACTCTGAGTTTTTACAAGAGGCTGGCAGTTAAGGAACAAGCCTCAGTACTTTAATTTTTATTTTTATCGCGGACACGTCCGCGTTTTGCCACCAACTTGCCTGTTGGTAAGCAACGATGTGGTCGAAGATGAAGCACGCAGACTTAGAAGATACCTATTCACTCTGGCCTTGAAAAGGCCCAGGTTATATCATCTCTCAGGAAACAAGGAAGCTGGCAGGTTGTTCCAATCTTTGGCTGTACGGATTAGAAACGTTTAATCGAAACGTTTGGTACGTATCCAAGGAAAATCCACAATATATGGGTGGTAGTGGGCCGTTTTCCTACTTGTCCTGTAGTAGAAAGGAGATGGCAGGATAAGGTCATGTAGCTCTGATGCACATTCTCCGAAATGAATCCTGTAGAAAATTTACAGACTCGCTACTTTACGGCGGTGTTCTAGACTGAGAAGTTTCTTAGCCACTAACTTTTCATCACCTATAAGACGAGCAGCACGCCGGTCTACCGATTCAAGAGCTTTGAGCTGGTATTTGGCTGAGCCGTATCAAAGATGACAGCAGTATTCCAAACACGATCGGACTTGAGCTTGATATAAAGTAAGCAACTGCCCCGGTGTGAAATACGCCTAACCTTACTCAGGACGCCCAGCTTTTTACCAGCTAATTTAGCCTTTGACTCTAGGTAGTACCAATATATGTCATCACTGGCAACACACACTGATTCTTCTGGCGACCTCTTGACTCACATAAATCATCTGTTATTCTCAATGTAAATCTTTCGTCCTATTCGTATCAATGATTATGTTTTTTACCCGACTGTGCAAGAAGGAGGGTATTTTACAATTTCAGAGGCACATCACGTACGTATCCTTCCTAGTGAACAATAAACAGTAAATCAAGGCGATGGACTGAAATCCCCAGTCAAGGTTAGCAGGACGATGACTCCAACTTCCTAATATATTCGTTGTTCCTCTAAATAGATTTAAGGACTGTGTTGTGAAGATATTCATGATGCTCGGATTTCTACAAGACAAAAAAATCTTATCCTAATTAAAGACTCAGTAGAAAGCAGTAAATGATAAAAAAATCGTAATATCGGTAACTCATTCCACACATTTTACCGTCGTATAATTTTAGCGAACAACCGTGATAGTTTAAAACAGTGTTTTAGTAAATCGCAGTATTTATACTTACTAGTTAAAACCCTCCACGGTTTTACCTAATTTACTATAATAACCTTGCATTTTTCAGAGTATAAACTACTTATACAGGGTTATTGATAATTAGCTAATAACCTCTTGCACAGAGAAAAGGAGAAGTCAATGAGTTAAGAAGAACCAAATCTCAGATCAAATAAACAAGGGAGATAATATGCCTCAGTAGAATAATCATCGTTCGTGTTCAAATGTCTCTGTTTGTGATTAATGCAAAAACTGGAAATACGGTACACTTACGTATTTTTCACGCACACTAGGAATCTTGCAGTGATACAATGAACTAATATATTTCACATCACATGCAATAAAAAAGCAGCAAGTCTGCAGCAGTGAATCCTGATTTAGGCCTGATGCGTTCGCATCCGCTTCGCCAGTTCGCTACCTTATCATATCTCCCTTTTTTGTGTGATCTGAGGAACAAATCAATCTATATATACCTTTATAATATTAGCGTGTATGAATAATCCTCTATCAAATAGATTATCAGTTGGCTATATAACACAAATAAATAACCTTGAAAGAAAGAAAGAAAGAAAGAAAGAAAATAAATTTTAACCTTGAATTAGTACTTGGTTAGTCCAGTATATTATCTTATCTATCGTTCATCTTCTAACAATGATTGCTATAAACTTATTACCTGCAACGCTGCGCTGCCTGATTATGTATTCCCCGATATTTATAATCTGGGTGTCTTTAAATCGCGAGTGAATTTGTTTCTTTTAAACACACGTGCTCCATCGTAGACCGCATCATCGCTTAACATCGGGCGAGATAGAGGTGCATCGCAAGTCTATTATTAAATTTAATATAAAAACACCTATTTACATACGGTAGCTCTCATTTGTTCTATGGATAATGCCGTCATACGACAAAAAAGTTTTAAAAAGTTTCTTTATTTGTAGGTACTATATGTACATCTAATAATTTTATTTACAACACATTTGCTCAAAAAGTGCACTTACGAAGCCTGTATACATCGTTCGAAAGTTAAACATTACGCATCATACAACGGAGCGTGCGGTAATGAAAAGCATCATACAACGGAGCGTGCGGTAATGAATTTTACCGCACGCTCCGCTAGATGTATAGCACCGTGCGTGTACTTTACGGTATTTTTTTAATTTCCATTTCCATAAAAATTGTTTCATTTGTAGCCTTTTTTTCTCGCATATGTGTTGTAAAACGTTGTATGGCACACGTGCGGATTAGTTTTTACAAACTCGTGACTATGGTAAGCCCTCGACTTCGTGTCGGGCTTACATTCGTCTACTCGTTTGTAATAACCATTTTACCGCACGTGTATCATAAATAACTATTGTCATTTGTTTCCGTGTGCTATGGAACATGATATAATTAGGATTGCTTTTTTTGTCCCTTATTAAAAGTTGATCATAATGATTAGTAGGTATAAGCATAGACAAAAGGAATTATTTGTCTATGGTATAAGGTACCTCTTTAGGCTGAGCACACCCGTTACTCCATATACCATAATCGTAAGTATTTATTTCAAGAACAATATTTGGGGTTCAAAACACACCTTGGTTTATTTTAAACGATATAGGGACCAGGACAAAGCAACAGCAGGCATGACAGGGTAAGAAAACACGTACCCAATTTAAATGTGCTTCATCTTCTAAAATGCGAACAAATTGAACGATCATCGATCAGGCAGGAAGAAAGCTTGTCGTGTGTCAACGACCGCTTGCTGTGGACTTGTACTGCTTAGATTAACGTTTCAGTGCTACAGACGAAAGGACGTGTGACGAAAGGGATTAGGTGGTAATCTATCCATAGGTTACCAGTTAACGTTAGATTGGTCACTTTGTTATGCCTTTTTTGAAAACCCTCGAAAAATACCCGGCTGCATTGGGGCGTGGCCAGGTTATAGAGAACTATAGCTGGTAAGAGGTAAAAAACTGAATGAGAGCTTTAATTCTGATCTCTTTTGCTGATGGGTTTTTGATCTGTAGATTGTAGTAATGTAGCCAATATACTACACATTTTTTTTAAAAGATGTTTATTAATTCAGCTTGTTACAATGTTATTGGAACGGCAAAGATTTTTCATACTTTACTGTACATACGATGATGTAAGTAAATGTACATATTAGATCGTTGCTGTCAGGGCTAAAAAACACTTAGACAAAGTACTTTTATCTATAACTTCGATTGCTACGTAAGAGCTACGTCTGCTACGAATTATTCAGCATTCCGTAGCAAGTTGCGTAGCATGTTGTGTGTAGCTTAGCATGCTACAATTTGTGGTGATCTCTACGGTGTTTACATTTTGTATTATCGTATAGTAATTTATTTTGATTACAAGGTCTCTATTCTGATTTTTCGTGATGACGTTTTATCTACGCAGTTTTGCTTTAATGTCCGTGTAGACAAAAATTGTGAATAAGTCCCCAGATCATTGTTTTTATTGCGTTATTGTGAATATACGAGTATATAGTGTTAATTAGTTTTAGAACTCTTAAATAATTGGTTATATTTATGTCAAAAAATATGTATACATTGGAGTTTTACTGTTGAATTGAACATTCATTTTCTTTGATAAGTTTTCAAGATCCAAATCAAAAGGCAAAAAGGCCCAAAGCAAAGCAACGGGCGATGGAACGAGCCATGGTTCATAGGCAACACTCTCCTGGGCCCCGTAATATTCGTAAATATTTCACGATGAATGAAGGTGGAAAACTTAAGTTATACGGATCACGTGACTCAAGTAGAAATGGGCTGATAGAACAACGCAGAACACTTGGTCAGAAGAGAAGAAGGGGGGTGGACTAAAAAACAGTCTTTGAATGTTTGCTGCCGAATGGAATGCTTCCACCAGGTAGACATCATTAAGGCGGTAGAAATGCAGTTTATGGCAATTGCACGGATGTTCACAGGACCGGAAAAGCTGGCACACTCTGAAGCCAGTATGACCTATACTCAGCAGTGGGTTAAGTGAGTCGAAAATATTTGCACAAATACCTTTCGTATTACCAGATTCATAGAGCAAATACAATTGTATTGTATTGTATTTTTTTGCCACAAATAAATGATGTCTATGTCTATGTCTATTACGATTTAGTCTAAAGCCCGTTGCAGACGATGCGCAGTAAACTCGCGCAAGTAATTACTCGCGCGAGTAATGAATATCGCCTGCAATGAGCTACTTGCTTAGAGCGAGACTACTAAGCAACTTCCACTGCCACTAGCACTAGCAAAAGTGTTACAGCTCGTTGCAGACGATGCGCAGTAATATAATACTAGCGCGAGTACTGCGAAATGCATGCAACCGGCTATTGGGTCTGTGTTAGACCAGTCGGTACATGCCTGCAGTGCCGGATTAAGCAAGCGCGGGGCCCGTAGCTAATTATTTCAAAGAGCCCTTGATCTACTATGGGTACTTAAGTATAAAGTGGTAAAAAAATTGTAACGTTTCACGTTTTTGTGACATCAAGTAACTTCAATATACCACTTCTTAATAAGTTTCACTTAAAAAATTACGCTCAGGCAGAGATGAGTGGGTTTAAATATGTGGGGCTCCCCTTTCACGAAGGGCCCGTAGCAATTGCTACTCTTGCTACGTGGTTAATCCGGCACTGCATGTCTGTCATGCATAAATTACATTGTATTGTCATGTTATCCATTGGAGAATATTACGCAACCCGTCCAAAACATAGGTTTATTTCGGTACCATACATGTATTAGGGGTTGACTGCAGAGGGTTGGCTGACACCCCGTTGTTCTATCAAATTAGCACCTACGTGATGTCTCTCGCAAACACGTTTGGTTTATTTCTGACCTGGAGCCTTACGGACAACTGCTATTACAGGCACCTAATCCGCTCAGTTGGAAAATCACGCGACCGCAAACCTTATAGCGCCCAGATACGGTTTGCGGTCGCGTGATTTTCCAACTGAGCGGATTAGGTGCCTGTAATAGCAGTTGTCCGTAAGGCCCCTGTAGGCCTTTAGGGAGGAAAATCTGACTGAGTCTTTTTATCTGATGTTTTCGTAATTATTTTGTAGGTAAAGCGGATAGCAAATTACTTGTGTATTCTGTTCCGATGATTAGGTATAATTACCTAAAAATAAATCCAAAGTCGGGTTCTTGCTCTTAAAGATTGCTGATACTCGATTCTGTTTTTATTTACGCATGAAAACTGTTTGAATCAAAATGAAAAATTAATTGAACTTTTTTAATGTTATAAATAATATTATAGTAAAAAATTCCAGAAAATACATTATGTTATATATTTTCAAAAATGTGAAATATGCGTGCGAGAGAGGATGGACGAAACACGTGTTTTCTAATGGCAGCCTTTAATGCACAGATATACACAACCAGATCGGCAATATATTTTAGTGAAAGAGACAACTTGATATGGCTCAGCACAAGTACGAAAAGGACATAAATAGATTTTGTTGTCCTTATCGGCGTGACCTGTTTTTGGTACCTCAAGTGTCAAAATCTGTAATAATCAGTGACAAACAAAACGGGTCTGAATTATATTTATTGCCTTTTTTTGGTGATTTAATGTGATAAATGCGTGTTTCCTCTGAGTAATAATTGTAAAAGATATTTTACAATGGTTGGTTGTAGCATTTTGGGCTGCAAGAAGCGCAGTGAGCGAAAATACGATGAAATATCATTTCACACGTAAGTAAACATATAAAGCTTGTAACGATCACCTAAATAAATTCAGGATATCAATTCGCAAATATTTTATTCATAATTAGTCAGTTTTTAGGTCGATTTGTGGTCTAATTCTATGAATTTTATCAAATTATTCACATAGAAAATAAATTATGAATGTTGCCAGTTTATGAAAGAAATTACCCACCGCAACTAACATAAATTATTCGTTCTGCAGGTTTCCAACTGATCCTGTCACATTGCTGAAAAAAGCTGGCACATTGCAAGAAGTGCAAAATACCGACCCTTTTATGCCCATATGAATATGGTGAATGTTAATATTAAATATATATTAATGAGACCACAGTTATGAAGCTGGAAAAGCAAAAGGCGATTTCGGCGAACCGATTCAAAAAGCTACGCGCTGTTCGTGAAATTTGTACTGTAAACATTAAAGAGTCTATTTATCTAATTATTTGGAATGTTATACATAATTCCATTCATGAAAAAACTAAACTGACCAAGCGCGAGTCGGGCTCGTGCGCTGAGAGTTCTTTACAATCACAAAATACAAAAAGTTGTGCAAAAAGACAACATCACGCCCAGGCTGTCACCCATCCAAGTACCGACCGCGCCCGACGTTGCTTAGCTTAGTGGTAAACAGAAATTTGTCACTGACTCGCACTTGGCCAGTGTTTATTATTTGTTGTTTTACTTATGTTCACTATAATCCGCTAAATTTGACGCTTGTACGGATTACCGTTTTTACACTAGAACAAATCCAAAAATACGTTTAACGTTTGTTGCATGAGGGACCCCCGTTCCGTTTTAACTCTGACTTTTTTATTATATTTTATTAATTATAAAAAATCATGCTATGGTTACTTTACAACCTTTTTTCTAGTACTATATTCTAATCCTAACAAATAATTATGATAAAAACGCAAGTAACTTTCTGTCTGTTTTTACGAGGAAATGGCTAAGTCATGGTATAATAATATACTCCGCCAGGTATAGCAATCCGAGAAAAAATGTTTACGTGGGCGTCCCGCAATGATGTCATGATGTCAATTTACAACAGGTTCGAGAGAGATGACGATACACCACGTAACAGCTGATTGAATAAAGTGGCAACTGGACAGTGACGTCATTGCGGGACCACTCTCAAATTGCTAGACCTTGTTTTCTTAGATCATGGGCTAAGTCAAATTTTGTCAGGACGATAGGGTGTGTCATGAGGACAGACAACGTACTTTTCTTCCCAGAACATTGCAGGTAGCTCCGCGGGTTGCAGCAGATAGTGTATAAAATATAAATATTTAAAAGGTAGTATTGTTTCCAAAGTACTCATTGAAGATTCACTACCCATCATAGTAGGTAAATTACCCTAACTTATAGCAAATCATTTTAATGTGGCAACACACCTTGTTGAAGCGAGAGGCACTGAGCTAGCCACGCTCATTGAAAATCTATAGGTAGTAGATCTGTGCTTTAATGTTTTTTTTTTTTTTAAATAAGTTTTTTTTCGCTGACAGAAATTGTCACGTGCGTAAACAAGATAACCATGCCATAGACAGTTACACACGCTAAGTTTATAACACCCCTCTTTTTTAGGTCGTCGGGGGTTAGAAAATAACTAACGTTACCTAGCGTTTCTGAGTAAGGGCGGTATTTTACCACACTGTTATTAAGGTAGGTACTTATTACAATATACGCTATATTGATGTATAAAAAAAATACCTCTTTGCCTTACAAAAATTAAAGAGACATTTTCTGCTATCAACATTTTATTACACAATCAATAGATTCATGAAAAAAGTTTTAAAATTAACTAAAACATTTTTTTTTTTTTACTAATCGCGTCGCTTTTACCCACCACCGAACGGAGAAAATATACGCGATTCGAGTAAAAGGTTGTGTTATGTTTGTGTCTTTTTTCGAAAATGGCTGGATCAATTTGAATCTGTATTTTTAGAAGCAGATTTTATTGATTTGTGACTATATTTGATTAATATCTGCCCAGCATTTTAAAAATTATGAGCTCTTTTATCAATCGGTTGTGGGTTTTTTACTACCTATATGTATTTTAATTTATTTACTTGTTACTTGGAAACCGTGCCTCTAGGTTCGAAAAGGTAGCACTGATGGTAAGCGCTACCTAAGACACCAGTAAAATGTGGCTCGTAGTTGTATATTAGGTAATTGTTTTCTTCAGCGGCGTTGGCGAAGGCATGAATGCTCTTTCTGCATTCTTTCACGAAGAAATCCATGAAGTATCGGTTAGCCTTCACGGCTTCTGTCGTGTGGGTGTATCCTTTAGACAGTTTCCATTCGAAGGAACTCTTCTCAGGGTGGAACTGAACTCCGTAGAAGGGGTACCTGAAATTGGTAAATCTTTGTTAAATGGTAATAAGTTGAAAAATTATGTGGATGAACAATCAATCATTTCCTATATTTCAATACTTATGATTTTTTAGGCATAGGTACTATTAGGTACCCCATCTAATGAAGAAGAATCATCAAAACCGCCAAAAAGTCTGGTCACACATAAAAATAAAATAATAATATATAATTCAATATACGCGTCGAATAGAAAACCTTTTTCTTTTTTGGTTTAAAAATAAACAAGATGATTAATTATCAAAAACTGTTCTACGATTTTCTAAAACTTGTAAAAAAGTCTCTTGCTAGTCTTTGCTCGTGTGGCTTATAGTATATGTTTCTGCAGAAATAAATTGATTTTGAATTTTTTTTAAACAATCTACTTAATGGCGTTAAACACATTATTTAATGTTGGCGGAAGAGAGAGAAGGCTTATGTCCTGCAGTGGGATGAATGAGTCAATGATGATGATATTAATTGATTTCTGTAGAAAATTCGTGTTTTGAAGCCAAAGATTATAAAACCACTTGATCGCGCATGTAGTCAAAATTCCCTTTTGCAAAATGATGCCACGTCGGTCGCGGGAGGCAGCTTGTGATTGGAGACTTGACACGACTCGACGCTTGTGATTGGAGAATCAAAAGGCATTCATTCAATTCGCGTCTAGGACTACATAGGCGTCACTATTTCAAGTGGGGCCACTTGAAATAGTTTAGGTTGACATGTTAGAACCTTTGGTGCGGGGTAAAGTATGAGCAGCGTTTTGGACCCTAGGCTAGAGCCTAGGGTGTGTAGCTAGTGCCTAGCAATGTGCGCGACTTAATTATTTTATATTAAATCAACTTTGGATTTTGGCCCTTCGCGCTTTGGGTTCATCAAAGCTTTAAAAAAACACACGGGCCAATTTTTCGATTACAAGACATCTCCGTTTTCTAATACATTGAACTTTCTATTCGTGAGGTATGTTATTTGTTATTAAAACATTTAATATTTTTGTATTTTTTGGCTGTTGGTTTTCACCATCATCGCTTCACATCGGGTAAGTTGGCGGCCAAACGCAAGCCACAGCCGCAACCCATTAATAAATAGTATTTTTTTTAATAGAAATCATATTAAATTAGTAACCTTGTGTTTTCATAACTGGAGATGTATCGAACGCCGTTTTCATCATCAGTGTAGGACGTCGGCCGCCAGTCTTGAGTCAGGTTGTGAGATTTAAGATTCTGAAAAAAAGAGTTTCATGAGAAAGTTTAGGTTTAGTTTAGGGTTAGGTTATAACACGTATATTATCATAAACGCTTACGTTCATTGACTAAAAGAAGATGGGCCTCAGAGGCCCGTTAAAAAACCATGACATTCACGATTAGATTATAACCTTAAAATCGGAGTATTTTTTTATAATAGTTACAATTCCCAGCTAGTCCGCTATAAAATGATGATTGTATGGGAATTCAGTAATACATTTAAATACAACACATAATTTTCCTTTGCTGTGAGTTTCGGGGTAAAAAAGGATGGACGCAGAACTTTCTTCTTTAGTGGTTATTAAACAGTATGTTGAGTACAATGAGCTTCTTTCGTCCTAATATCACCGTTCCGTGTAACCGAGTACGTAGACAAAACCAGTTACAGTTCTGTAAGACAAAGGAAAAACCTGGAAGTCCCAAAAAAATTCACATTGGGAGGAAGGTATTTTTTTTTAAATTGTTGCCTTCATGAACCTCTAGTGTGTTTCTGATTTAACGTCTCATCTCTATAGGTACATAGACATAGTCTATACTAATATTATAAAGAGGGAAAATTTGATTGTTTGTTTGTTTGTTTGCATTGAATAGGCTCCGAAACTACTGAACCGATTTGAAAAATTCCTTCACTGTTAGGAAGCTACACTATCCCCGGTTAACATAGGCTATATTATATTTTCAAAAAAAATAGGGATCCTTACTAAAACTCCAATAATGTAACCAAGGTGTAAAAAAATAAGATTTACAATTTTGACTTTGCGTGTTTGACAGTTCTAAGACAGGACAATGTCTGTCAGGTCAGCTAGTATAATATAAAGTCGCTCTCCGCGTCTGTCTGTCAAAATAACCGCTAACTCCTCCTAAACCACGCAACGGATTTTGATGCGGATTTCACCGCTCACATCAAAAAATAGAGTCAGATAAAAACACACACCAGAAAAGCATAGTAACAGTAATTCTAGAAAGTCTCCTTAAAATAATGGTTTATTACCTCATCGAGAATGCAGAACTGATGGGCATTGACAGTGACATCACGCTTCGTCAACAAGTCCACAACATCCTCCGGTGCCTCGCTGAACATCTTGCTTTGGCGGTATTCTAAAAAACAAAAATATATTTATTAGAGAACTAGTTTTTTTTTATTGACTTAGGGTTACAATTATTAAAGTGTCGTATTTTTTCTGCTTCGCATAGAATCTTGTAGTAAAGTCTCCACCTTTACTATGGCATGACATAGACTTGTCTGTGACTTAATGCGCTTGCTCGACTCTTCAAAACTGTTTCTTAGAGTATTTCCATATGTTATATCGAAAATACACTAGAGACTCGCAAATTGGCACATTAAAAAAAATTAAAAACTCGCTGTATCGGAGTCAAAAAAATAACTTTTTTTATGTTGATGTTTTATTTTGGCGGACGAGACAAAAAATATTTTTTGGAGATTTTTAGGGTTCCGTACCTCAAAAAGAAAAAACGGAACCCTTATAGTATCACTTTGCTGTCCGTCAGTCAAGACCCTTTTTCTCAAGAACGCGTAAAGCTATCAAGTTGAAATTTATATTAAATACTTGGGTCTACGGTTTCATAAGGCTGTGAAAAAATAAAACTTGTAAGTCAACACAATCAAAAAATGTATTTTTTACTCCGATACAGCGAGTTTTTAATATATATTATTTAAATGTGCTAAAAAGATAACTCTGGCCGGTGAGCGCAACCTTAAGCTAATTAATATTGCTGTCTTTTTCGTGTGTGGCTATTTCTGCGAGCAAGAACTTGACAGAGCAATTTTAAACATTGTTTACTCAAGTAATGTTTCTAGACCTAAGTAAGGCCGTAAGTTTTAATGCAGTATCATTAGTAGCAGTAGTATTAGTAGTAGCCAGAAGAAGACCACTGCTGAACATAAGCCTTAGTCTACCCCGACACTTGTTGGTTTTATGTACTTCAGTTATGGCAAACCTTTAGCCCATTACAACTTCAGCTAGCACAACCTTTGTACAAACAATTGTTTAAAACTTCATTGCGGTTATTACCGGTTCTCCTAATGCTGATTCATCAGACTAATTATTCGTTAACAGATAAGCTAATGTTGTAAGTAACTGAAATTGCTGCGATGACATAAGCCCATTACGGCTTATCAATAATGTGCTTAGTGTATGTAATGTGCAAGATAAAGCTGCGTACCTACAACACCTTGATTGTAGAGATATCATGATAAGTGATTTGGATATTGATAACTCCAACTTTTGTTGAACACCAACAGGAGGGGGATCGATGAGAGTAAGACCTGACGCTGACTGAAAAATCGAGGCGACACGTGACGACGCCGTCGTGGGCGTAGAAAAGTCAATTTTCGGTTCAGCGCCAGTTTCAAAATTCTACCTCGTCTACTAATTTGAAATAGTTTTATTTAATGTGAAATAATCCAGGCGCGACGCAGAAGTACGACGGGACAATGTTGAATACTTGAATCTACGGTAAACCAAGATAAAATGAATTTTCCTCGGTCAATTATAAGTCCACAGCCTTTGGGCCTAAGAGAATCAAAGACCGTGAATCAATCAATGTGAACCGAGAATCAATGTGTAATGCTTATGCTTAGATCAGATATGTAAGTTATAATGCCTAGCAGTGGATTAGGTACCTATTCAGACGGTGACGATTTTTCTAGAGAGTCAATGGCGATTAATTTGGACAAAATAGATAATTTAAATTCGGGTTTTGAACGATATCACATTCCCATATATTTTTAAATACATACTTTAAAAGATAATAACACCCAGATATAGAACAAACACAAATGTTCATCACATAAATGTTATTATTATTACTATAGTTATTATTGGTAAAATTCTGAATGGCACACAACTGTGAGAAACGGGCGTGATGCTTCCAAAAAGTGAACTGGTTTGTCACCTTTACCTACTTTACAGATAAAAACATCCAGACCTGGTATAAGTTCAAGTGGGTCATTGCGGAAGGAGTAGCACGTGTTCCTGTTCTCCTTCTCTCCCCGGCCGGAAGCCAGTATGATGAGGAGTTGGAAGCCGAGACACGTGGCGAAGATCGGGAAGTATTCGCCCTGGTCGTTGAGCGTCTGAGCGATCTCGTAGATGTGCTGACCGGCGTCAGCATACCCGTTAGACTGATTAAAGTAGGTGGCGCCACCAGGAAAAAGTACTCTGTAAATTGACGAGTAGAATGATCAGAGACTGTTTGATACGGGATAGCGCGGAAAATGTAAACTAAGCCGAAAGGGGTCCATTATACTCATAATTAATTATGAATAGCTTTTTTTAAAGAACCAACCTTGCGAGAATTGCGAGAAAACATCAACGATTCCATAATAATACTAGTATTTTAAAATGTGTGATCTAGGTATACAATTTAATTATAATATTTGCATGATAATTTTGACATTATTTGCATAATTATATTCTCATACTATCATACTGTACTTAAAATTGTTTGTCGTGTAAGGGAAGCTTTACCTACGTCAAGGTACGGATGATTAAACCCGTTAGATGGTTAGCTCAGCAAAGTTTTTTTGTAAAGTACCTACTATTATGAAATGAATTATTTGTATACATTTCTTCGACATTTTATTTATATTACACTACGTACATATCGACACATAAATACATTTCTTGGAGTATGTACGTATGACCGTTTTTAATGGCAGGTAAGTACAGCTTATATTTTGGGTTGGTTCCATAGTAAAAGTTTTTTACAATAATAGGTATTATGAACCTCTTTCGGCTTAGTAGGTACACCCTTTCCGCGTAACCCTGTTTAGTCTAGCAATTTAATTTAATTTTAATTAAAGAACTGCATGGATTTGTTTTCAAGTGCCATATAACATACGCAACAAAACCGATGCGTACTTTCGCAAAAAAGTTTTATTTATATTTATGTAGGACATAGGACTATTTGTTGCCCGAGACTTGTACTTATATGTATTCTGTGCCGAGACATCGTACGCGTATACGTTCAAATAAACTTTCTACCCCTTTTTGCCCCTCTTGCTACGGCCCTTTTGTAAAATCCTTTCTTAGCGGACCTCTACACCCCATTAGGAATCTACCTGCCAAATTTCAGTTGGAAAAGTCTAGTAGTTTTCGATATTTGAGCGCGAGCGAGCGAACATGAGAGCAAGCGAATGAATGATTGTTATTTCGCTTTTATATAAATAGATAAGTTTGCGTTAGACCACATTATGCCTCATGTTACAATGATGCGTCCAAGATGGAGCATGCTTATTTTGAAGAAACCTGTTTAGTCAAGGTTTGAAGACACTCCTAATGTGCTTTCGGGAACACAGATTTTGGTAGAGAATTCCACCCTCTCGCTATGTATCTAAAAAAGGAATCATTCCTTAGCTGTGGTAGACAAGTTGTTTTTTTTTAATTCCTTATTAAAAAACAATATCTATATCTATCGAAGGACACAGAAAACTGTGATAAGAGCTAGCTTTATGATAGCTAGTATAAAGGAAAGTAAAAAATATCTTACCCATTGATTTTGGACATAATATTTTCATAGTAAGCCCGATCTTTGCCGATCCTGAAAAAATAGGAAAAAATGGTTAGCCAAATGCCAAAGAAAATAATAATTTGACGGTGTATTCCGAGAGCATCACTTGAGAGTCCACGTTCCAGGCTAGGCGAGTTTCGTTGACCATCATCGACTACACCATCAGCAGCTGTAGCCTAGCTTTCCAACGATAAAAAAACATTTTATTATAAACGGGGAAACTATGTGCAAAAGATTGCTTTCAATTGTATTAAAAGAAATAAAAAAATAAAAATAAAAACTTTTGTGGATTAATTTTTGAGCATTTTGGGGTCGAAACCCATGGGGCCGTACGGATCGGGAGTCTGGTCGATGCAACTCGTGATCGTGAACAAAATGCCGGCCTCTACTTTGCTCAAAAGCATTGCCATACAACGTGGTAATGGGGCCAGCGTTTTTGGAATAATTCCATTTGGTAATGGTTTAATAAATTAGTTTTTTTTTTTTTTTTTTTAACTACTATATATAGATGGAATAATTTTATTTAAGTTACTAAAATAAAACTTTCCTTGATATGAAAAAAAGCTAAACTTAAGTACTTATTTAACTGTAAAATTATACAAGGTGTAATAGAAAATAATACTTAAGGACTTTGATAATCTTCTTACTAATATTATAAATGCACAAGTTTGTGTGTAAGTGTGTATGTTTGGCTGGACGCCGAAACTACTAAACCGATTTTGATAAAATTTGGTATGGAGATAGCTTTTACTCTGGATTAACACATAGGCTACTTATTATCATCATCATCACCATTTTTCATCACCATGCTAGTGAAACCGCGGGGCTCTGCTAGTTGGTATATAATTTGGATTGAGCTACATCCGAAAAGTCTGCCAAAATTTAAGGGGTCAAGGTAAACACGTATTGCATTGCACACACTGACCTATTCTTAGTAGTTCTACAAATGCACACTTCAATATTGAGCGGTACAAACGATGTGCTAAAAATGTAAACGATCAGACGACCGAGGGGGGTGTAAAAACACCAAGGAGAAACATTAAAGGAGAAACTATAGGTACAAAGCTTAATTATTTTTTCCTGAGCAGGGTGTTGATCTCCCCTTCAAAGTGAAGAAGTTAAAGAAAAAAAAACCGGACAAGTACGAGTAGGACTCGTGCTCTGAGGGTTCCGTCCAAAGGAATCCTCAAAACGCGAGTCCAAAAAAATAAAAAAACTAACTGAAGTTGAAATATTGAAAGACAAACTTAACTTTTTAGTTGACTATAAGCTTCTTCCATACATTCCAACTACAAAATGTAAGTTTGTAATAGCAAAATAATTATTTTTAAATTATATAACTTTAAATTAGTAACTATCGAATTTATTCCTATATATGTGCTATGAGATCTTGCCTTTTGCCAAATTTCATAATTCTAAGTCAACGGGAAGTACCCTATAGGTAGTTTGATTCTCCTGTGAAATCGCAAAATATGCGACATAAACGTTCATATCTTTTGATTGCGTTGACTTACAATTTTTATTTTTTTACAGCCGAAAGAAACCGTAGACCCAAATATTTAGTATAAATTTCAACTTGATACCTTTACGCGTTCTTGAGCAAAAGGGTCTTGACAGACGGACAGACAGACGGACAATGAAGTGATCCTATAAGGGTTCCATTTTTTCCTTTTGAGGTACGGAACCCTAAAAAGTGCTAAATTAAAGGGGAAAAAAACACGTGATCCATTAATATGGGTAAAGCCATATTTTTTTTTTCGAATTTAGCAGACTTGTTTTCTACGAGTTTTCTCTTTGATGGATAAATCAACTATTACACCTTTCCGTTACACGTTGTATAGGCACTTTATTTTTTCCCTCACAACAAGAGAAAGAAAAATGTTTAAAAGCGAAATCACCATTTAGCTCCTTCTGTAAAGACGTAAACTTACATGATGGGCACGACCCTTGCGCCGGAAGACTCCACATCCTTGACGTAGCTGGCTGCAATGTAGCTGGTGTAGTTCTCTTCCGGGTACTTCCCGTGGAGGTAGAAGGACTGCTCTTGCGACAACACGCCTATGATCGGACGGTCATTCACCACCAGTGGGTCCTCGCTGCGGACCACCACCGCACCTTCGCACCGCAACAAATACACCAACGTGAGCAGCAGAGCACCTTTCATCATGACCAGACATCCCCAACAGTCCACTGAAGCACTACACCACCTAAAATATACAGCCGTTATCAACACCATCTTCAAGTGCGTTTTATTATCTTTAATCTTAAACTATTTATCTCTAATTATGCCGCTTTGATCTATATTAGATCGATCATATCGATAAAGGTTATCAACATAAACCACTAATGAGTAAGTACATTGAGTCAAACCATTAACTGCAGCGAAAGAATTTTTTTAAAGACCTTAAGATAAAATGACTCAGCCAGCATTATACTTTCACCATACCGGTATATACGTTTATAAAAATTTGGCATCCTTTGTGAGACTCAGCGATATCGAAAAAATTACCAGGAGTGATGACACCTTGACTATGCCCATACAAAGGCTAACCAAGTCTCACTTTACCCGAATAATTAATTAACGCCATAAAATTATTTAACGCCTTACCTAAATCCATAAGGGCGCCAATTCGCTTTATTCATTCAATAATAAACTTAAGGTTTTTCTGACTGATATGGCGCCGTATAGCGTAGAGGAATTCATTCCAAAACTGGAGTAAATAATTAATGCCTAGTTATAAATATAATGAAATTTTTATTATCATATTGTTTTAATATAGTTTATTTTATAATGCTGACATGAAGTTATTATTACGAATAAAATTATCATTATCATATCGCAGTGTCTGAAACTCACTTTGGTCCTACCCACTATGACGTATAAATATGATGCCAAGACATGGTGCTTATAATAGGTATACACATGAGGCTTTGCACAGATAGTCATGGAGAGATCCATGCTTGGCATCAAACTCTGCGAGAATACAGTGTTCATGACACCGACTAAACCAACTTGATAGGACTAAAATGATCTGCATCTCTTTTCATTGCAATGTGTGAAAATAGGATGACAAATTAGAGCTATCAAATTTAGTTTAGTTCAAAAAACGATATGACAGAATCGACTTCATTAACACCAGTGTCGAACCTGGGGTGCAAGTACCGTTCTTTTATCGATCGTCAAATTGACAGTTGAGGTCGTCAAATTCGATAATATGCCATTTTTTCAGTACTCGCTGTGATCGGTTCTATGGCATTTTAGCGAATTTGACGATCGATAAAGAACGGTACTTGCACTGCAGAGCTCACATTATATCACAGGACCAAGGCAGATGGCATGGCAAGAGAAAGGCTGCTCGAAGGTAAGGAAGGCTGAGATGATGTTTTTTTTATAAAAAGAGCGGCAAACAAGCTTTCTGCCCACCTGATGGTAAGCAGAAACCGCCAACTCTGCAACACTAGCGGTGTTGACGGTGTTTTGCCAGCCCGGAAAATGGTGGTGGTGATGATGATGATGAATATAAACTTTCCAGCGGATTATTTTACTCTATATCAAGGATTCATATTAAATATTACTTTTAACTATGTCTATATAAACTTACTAAGTATTTGTGCCTTACCATGCCTTTTTCCAAAAGGAAAAAGTAGCTCACACATCCATGGAAATAATCGTCCAAATCCACGATATTACAGATACGAAATTTACAGAGTTAAATGATAACAAACACACACACTCACTCACACACACACAACTTTAATAATGAACAAACTTTTAATATTAGTGTGATAAATAAAATAGAACTAAACCTTGAAAGTAATAGAATATTAAAAACATCGTTGAGTAAACAAATCGCAACACGCTCTGTTACTAGTCTCGAGTGCATCTGTTGTATAAACGTTTGTATTCGTCGTCTAAAAATACAACATCTCCTACAGAGCTATTCCAAAACTCGTGCGCAATAGGTATGAGATTTTTTACAATATATAGTTGACATCTTCGACTAAAATAAAATGAATGGACGGGCCCTAACCATTGAAATTGCTCAGTAAAAACGAGTCAAAACTGTCGGACATATACTTCAACACATAATTATAAAAATGTACAGTATATTTGTTACAAAAAATAGATCCCTGTTTTATTTGTGTATTTACACTTCGGGAAAGCATATGAATGCATAATTTTGTCAGATGTTTCGTTACCACGTAACAATAGACATGTGTTGCACTTCCTACGGCTAGAGACCGACTGAAACGAAATGAGAGCCGGCGCTCATTTTGTCATCTACAAAAATGCGCTTCTACTGGGCCTGTCCATTCGTTTTATTTTGGTCGAAGGTTGACATATTTAATATAGTTGGGGTTACGTACGTAAGATTTCATTATGCATGCCTAATTGCCTACTTAAGACGAGTAAGTATCTACCTACTTAGTTAAGTGCTTATTACAATCCAGGTACGGACGCAGCACAGGTAGGCCTTCCACTGGATGCTAACTAGATAGACCAAAGACATCGTGAGAGTCGCGGGCATCCAGTGGATGCAGACTTCTTCATCATCATCATCTACAGCATTCCTGATCCCACTGCTGGGTAAAGGCCTTTATCTTGCTATGCCATCTGCCTCGGTCCTGTTCTAATCAAGTTCAGCAGTGCAAGTACCGTTCATTATCGACCAAAAAATTTGAAAAATGAAATCGACTAATTCGGTTAAATTCAGCTGTCTAATTTTTCGATCAATAAGAACGGTAGTACTTCGAATATCAAATTCGATAAAACGCCATATGATCAGTACTCGTTATGATCGATTCTATGGCATTTTATCGAATTTGACGATCGATAAAGAACGGTACTTGCACTGCAGGTTCGGCCTGCGATGGTAACAATATCGTCGAACCATCTCGCTGGTCGACCAACGTTCCGCTGTGGTTCCGCTTACCTACCTTGCCTTGGCCACTTCTAGACTACTCTACTTCAAGCCCGCGGACCAGAAAATGAGCCACCACATAAAACTATATTATTATGGTAAAATGTTACATAGCTCAAAAACTTATTCCCGTAGTAATTAGTGACCTTTGAGTATACTTACATTCCCTTATCTAGGAAATATACAGGTACTCAAAGCTATGCGAAGAATTGATTCCCCCGTGATTACACCACCAGCGGGTCCATAGGCAGGTTTACATAATTATATGTGAAACTAGGTTACAAAAAAAAACAACCTACCTACTTTTCAAGCTTTACCGGGTGAAATATAATTAGGTGAATTAAAAGGTGCTGAGTTAAACCCTTATGGACATTCAAACATCTTGTGTAGCTTCAACGTCTCTCAAGTATGGGCTACACGGGACTTCCAGGTATAAAATATCTCTATAGAGTCGTAAGCTACCGTATTCCTACTCTAGTGTATTAAAATATGCAGACATACCTCGACCAAGACTCCTGAAAATGCCCGTAGCAGCCTCCACGTAAACGCGCCTGATATACATAGCTAGTAACTTGTAGAGCAAAATTAACACATTTCCAATAGTTATGAGTACATGTAACATCATGAAACTCTAAGAATATCAGCAGCAGTCCCGTGTATTTTGAACCGCACTGACAATCGATATAATCCGTTGTCGCATGCGCACTTCATCCTTCTTACGAGTTAGGTTTTCCTTCAAACTTTTTGAGCAAAATACTCGAAAAGAATCTGTAAAGTAAGTAAAATATTATTTTTGAATGAGCTAGGAAGCTAATACGATTACTTGCGATTATGATTAATTACGATGTACATGCGTACCGTTCATCTGATATTCATGTTTTAGGCTCACATTGCAAAACATTTATTTATTATTTGCACAATGTACGGTACATAAATATTATTATACTAGCTGCGCCCCGTGGTTTCAACCAAACGTATTTTTCTAACGTATTTTTGTATTAGGTCTAATGGTCTTAGGTACAAGCTTCAAACGTGGCATGATTATTGTAAGCAGTCTAAAGTATAACAACAAATAATAAATAATGGCCAAGTGAACGAAAGAAAGAAAGAAAATAAATTTTATTCGACACCTTTACAAAAACTTATATCTACAGGATACAATCAGTGTCCGTCTCAACAGCTATCAGCGCCGGTGATAAATTTCTGATTCGGCCTTACTTAGACGACGTCATTCGTCCCACCGAATCGAAATGCCATAGTATTTTACTAATTTGAAGTCAGGTTTCTAAATTGATTAGTTATTTTATTTTGTGGTGGTACGGAACCCTTAGTGTGCGAGCCCGACTTGCACTTGGCCGGTTTATTTAAGTATATATGTTCAGTTCTTGACAAATTAAATTTTCACAGGATATTTTTTTATGCCATAGGTGGCAAACAAGGAGACGGGACGCCTGATGGTAAGCAGTCAGTCAGCGTCGCCTATGGATCCAATATCAAGAACAAAAACCAAAACCAACCATCTCTGTAAACCAATTTGCGTGTTTCTTTTTTATCATGTAGAAGAAACTTTCGAGGTGGTCCCACAAAAACTTAATTATTTCTCAGTAGTTTTTTAACCGGCTCGAATAATATATTACGGTTAATTTTGGTCGAGCGCCTACGAATTTCGCGATAGCAGATATACACTACACTACTTTTGTTCAGGCGCCTTGTTCGACAACACTTCGTCCTACAATACAACACTTTTTGCTTAGAGCGAGACTAATAGTACTAACAGACGAGACGGACTTGCTTGAAGAATCGCCGTCCAACCAACGGGAGAGAAAGGGAAATTTTTCTCTTTCCCACCCGTATGTAAAGACGGCGGTTCGTCAACCAAATGCATAAGTCTATTAATGCTATGGTAAGCAACTTCCACTACCACTAGCACTAAGCAAAAAGTCCTGTAACTTGCCCCAGGCGATGCACTGCACTACTCGCGCGAGTTTACTGCGCATCGTCTGCAACGGGCTTTACTTTGCACGCTGGGCCCTGATTCTATTTCTTTTAACACGCCCGTAACACGGCGAGTTAAGTTAACCTCTAAAAGTTGGCCTTTATTCTGTAGGGAATAGAGTTCAAATTTTTATAGGTTAACTTTGCGCCACGTTACGTGCGTGTTAAAGTTACGGAATCGTGGCGCAGCGTAGAGAGAGGGAGTAAGATGTAGAGGAGCTGCTCGAATAATAATAGTTGTGCAAGCGAAATAAACTTATACACCGTTAGCTGATTAAATTATTGTAAATCTGACCTCTGATAATGGCGAGTTGCTGTATTTTAGCCTGTAAAAGCCGCACGGAACGAAAACATGGAAATATAACCTTTCACACGTAAGATTTTCGAGTCCATTACTGAATAGTCTTGCATGAATTAGTTGTTGTTGTTGAATTTCTTTCGTGTTAGGTCAGATTTAGTGGAATTTAAACCATATTTTATCGGAAAAATTACAGTTGCCAAAAATTACCTTATAACATATTATATAGCTATATAAATAGCCCGTTGGTCTAGTTGGTAGTGAACCTGCCTTCTGCGCTTGGGGGCGTGGGTTCGATTCCCACCTAGAACAAACGTTTATGTGATGAACATTAAAATTTGTGTTTGATATATATCTGGGCGTTTATACTTATTTAAGTATGTTTTTAAAACTATACACTGTCGCCCGGGGGCAAGTGACCGCCCGGGTTATTCTGAATATTCATGAACAATAATCGAAAAAAAAACTTTAGAAGAGGGATCTAACTTTAATATTTTTTAAGTTTTGAATTTTTTGAGTAGCGTTGGTGACCTTACTTTAGTTATTTTTGCGATATGTGCGATGATATTGGCTCGATTTTGATTCTGTTTGTTATTTATGAAAGATTAAGAGTTATTTTATCGAATTAATAAACATTTAAAATAAAATAATAACTAGCAATAAAAAAAAAGATGGAAACATTTTATAAAAAAAAAAAAAGTAATTTATTTTTTAAAACACGAATAAGTCCATAAAATTACAGAAATAGAATATCATAGAATATCAGCCACAGAGAAGGCGGTAGATCACACAATCGTAGCATTATGATGGTTAAAAAATTACTTAACTGGAATAGTCCTCACAAAATTAAATAGCGCACAAATCACAAAAAACTTAGCGTCACAGGATCGGTAACCAAGCGACTGACTGACTGACACTGTTTTTTAGGAGATAAGTATTAACAATGTTCTCAGAATTTGTAGTTCTTATGCAGTAGATAAATAATAATTAATAAAAAAGCCCTAATAGGGTGGCATTTTATGGACATGTTTTTAAAAATAAATTACTCTTTTTTTATTAGATTTTTTTATTTTCCATCTTTTTTTTTTTTATTGCTAATATTAACTTAAAAAATATTAAAGTTCGACCCCCCGACTCCCACTACGTGCACTCTATCGTCAATTATTTTTTCACTTGTTGTTAATTTCTTACGCACACGAGACGTTCACCTCCACCACACGTTGCCTCCGACTCCGACTCCGACTCAGATTCCGACTCCGATAAAGCAAATTTAAAAACTCCGACTCCGCCTTCGGTTCCGATAAAAGTACCTCCGTAACTCCCTGGTTTGGGGCCAGGTGACAGTGTGTGCAAAAATGCCCCGAATATTTATTTATTTATTATTATTTATTTATACGCTAGCAGCTTCTCTATACCTTACTCTCTCTACGACCAAATCCGACAAGTTATGGCCCATATAGACTAACGCTGAGAAACCGCGCGAACGCCCGAGAAGCGTCATACGTGAATGTAGTAGGTATCATGGGTCTATGTCTCTACGTCTCTTTCCCGTGCTCGCCTATTCTCCGATCGGTTTCGGTATTTATGCCCGCTTCAAAGGGTTTTTCTCGGGCGAGAAAAGAGAATGCTATAATAGTATAGTCAAAGAGAATGTAACGCTACGCTAAGAGCATAGTCATCCATAGCGGGTTGAACGAGAACAGTAAGTGAGAAATATCGTGAGTGGATAGTTTTAAATTCTCGCGAAAAGCCTCGACGAGACTTCTTTGCTTCTCGGCGTGAGTCTGTAAGGGCTATTAACCTCTAATGTTTGCAAAAAAAAAACTTTGTCTATGCATTATGCCATTAAACATTTTTTTATAAACTAGCAACATTGTCATATTCGTCGTCAAAAGAAAAATGCCGCTGCCAGGACGAAACGTAATGATAAAGGTATTTTGATGATAATTTAGATGTTTTTCTAATTCACCATCAAATATCTTGTACAGTTATTTATGTGAGTGATGAATTTGAAGTGCGCCAAAAGCTAATTTTCTGTATTTTTGTGAAAGACTTATAAAACACTTTGTTTTAGGTTGGATTTCTGCGTTGACAGATTGAACTCGCGTATTTTCTTTAGTAATCGAACAAAACGATAAAAAATGTTTGAAATGGTAAGTAAAATCGTTTCCTAACAAATTTCAATGTTCCTCACAAAGTTATAACATGAATTAGTATCAATTTCATAATGAGATATGATGAACTTGATTCCTTTGTATTCTCTTTCAGAACGCTGCAGAACCTATGCAGGTGGATCTTCCACCTGAAGATAATGAGAACAATGAAGCAGAGTGCTACGTTGTAGACAACCCCACCTTGGATTTAGAGGCGTATGGCGCTTCCTACACCGGTTTTGCAAAGCTTTATAGACTGATGTTTGTAGCAGATCATTGCCCATCTTTGAGATTGGAGGCTCTTAAAATGGCCATTTCCTATGTCATGACAACATATAACGTAAGTCTCTACCAAACATTACACAAAAAACTGGCTGAAGCAGTTGCAACAGCCGGCTTGCCAGATGTGGCTGTCCAGATGGGCTCGCAGGATATACCGGTTCTCGACACTATGTGGATAGAAATTGTAACCAAAAAAGCTGCTATCAAGTTGGAAAAACTAGACACAGATTTAAAAAATTACAAAACAAATTCAATAAAAGAAAGCATCAGAAGAGGGCACGACGATCTCGGCGACCACTACCTAGATTGTGGAGATCTAACCAGTGCTCTAAAATGCTACTCCAGAGCAAGAGATTACTGCACGAGCGGCAAACACATAATCATGATGTGCCTGAATGTAGTTAAAGTGTCAGTGTATTTGCAGAATTGGGCTCATGTGCTTAATTACGTGTCCAAAGCAGAGGGTACTCCAGACTTTAATGAAGTTCCAGGGAAGGACTCCAACCAGTCGATATTAACGCGCTTAAAATGCGCAGCAGGCCTGGCCGAGTTAGCAACGAAGAAGTATAAGTCTGCTGCCAAGCATTTCCTTGCAGCCAGCATCGACCATTGTGATTACTCGGAGCTTCTGAGCAGCAACAATGTGGCTGTTTATGGAGGACTGTGTGCGCTTGCTACATTTGACCGGTCCGAGTTACAAAAACAAGTCATAGTTAGCAGTTCTTTTAAATTATTCCTAGAACTAGAACCTCAGTTGCGTGACATAATATTTAAGTTCTACGAATCTAAATATGCTTCGTGCTTAAGGTTACTGGATGAAATCAGGGACAATCTGATGTTAGATATGTATTTAGCACCACACTTGAACTCTCTGTACATGCAAATAAGGAATAGGGCTCTGATTCAGTACTTCAGCCCTTATTTGTCAGCTGATATGCGTCTAATGGCTGCCGCTTTCAACCGCACGGTGACGGCACTGGAAGATGAGTTGATGCAGCTGATCCTCGACGGGCAGATTCAAGCACGCATTGATTCACACAACAAAATATTATATGCTAAAGATGTGGATCAAAGGAGCACTACGTTCGAGAGGAGTCTGGCAATGGGCAAGGAGTACCAGCGGCGGACATCTATGCTCATTTTACGTGCCGCTATGCTCAAGAATTCAATTCATGTCAAGGTAAAGTGTACTACAAATTTTATGTAATCTAACAAGTGTAATTGCTATGTTTTTAGTTACACCATTCACAGTTGCCCTAGTACACATAATCTAATAAGAAAATCTAGTATAGTAATACACTGTACACTGTACTGCACTTTTTAACTGTTCTCCAACCTCCCGCATTCTTCAGTCTTCCCGTGAACATGGTGCATGTAACTGCGCCGAAATATAGGGAGCTCATTCCACAACCTTACCACGGTAAATATCCTGTAAATAATCATATAACTTTAGTAATACACTTCGTGCTGTCCACACTAGAGCAGTTGTGCCAGCCTACAGAGCCTTGAGAGCTAGAGCCAGAGTATTTTAAAGAGCTGAGTTTGCTTGCATAGATGCTGGTAGAGGGAAATGCACATTACACCCCAAGCAGGATGTATGTGCAGGATTTTAATCACCCCCATAGGCAAGCCACAGGCTGTGGAAAAATTGTCTTTCCACCGGTATTATCTGTACGTAGACGCTATAAAGCTAGAATATGAATATGTTTGTCTTTTGAGATAAAAATTATGGAAAGACCATTTTGCATATATGTCCCGTGCTAGGCCTGCTGGTATGAGACACTCCCGTTCTTTACCTCTTCTATACATATGTTCTCCTCTTCTCCTTTCCATACTTAGGTAGGTTGCTTACCAGAAACTTTTTACAGATAGAACTAGTACCTTCTTTATAGGGTTTGAACTGTTAAAATTCAAAATTCTGGGTGGCAAGAACTGTTAGTGACAACCATGATGCTTATCATCAGCAAGCGACATGCTCATCTAGGCACTCAGTTGCATTTATAAAATTAAAGTAAGTTCATAATGACAAAATTCCTATATGAAAAGGTACGTATTAGCTAGCTAAAATGCTATCGATACTTTGACAGTTGAATAATAGTTGCATACAGACAGATACAACTAGCCACTTGGAATAAAAATTGGGGTTAGTTAGTAAATAGTTGTATTTTTTTTTGCATCTAAATGTCTCCCTCTCTCTTTTCTGCTTTGCTAACCTTTTAAAACACCTCTTTCAAAATTCAAATTCAAAATTATTTATTCAAGAAATGTACATTATAAATTGTAACTGGCTCTAACTGCCAAACTGGGTGTTGGAAACCCGTATCTTGGTAGTTGAGTCTTTATCCACACAATGCACGAATAAAACATGTTACAGTTTCCATTATGGAGTTATTTCATTCTTTGGTTGTACAGAGTTAATTTAGAGGCTTTAAACCTATTTTCACAATAAGAATATACAACATCATCCCCTCATCATCATCTCTCATCAGATATAATTAGGATTTTGCTAACAACAAAAGTGTTACATCTCTAGATCCTAGTATGGAAGCCTTTTTAAAAGACAATTCTTTATTTCCAGAATGTTGGGCGCGACACTGGGCCCCAGAGCGGCGAGGCCCCTGGCTCCAGCACGAGCCTGACCCCTCGGACCTTTGACACTGTACCATTGTGATGACCTCACCATAAGACCACACCACTTTTGCATGACAACATAAATAAAACCTGCAAGCATTTCTGGTAAAAACAAAACCTTTTAATACTACACCCAGAGTGATCTATTTACATTGTCATGTGAACTTTGATGTTATTTTAAAGCCACAACCTTCTATGTATCAAGTAATACTTTACTGCTTTTGTTTTTTGTTTAACAAAACTGCAGGAGTAGTGCCGCAATGTTTCAGTGTTGCCAGTGCAATGCTGCATGTCGATTTAAGGAAAATGTTTTATCAGCACAGAAATTGAAACGCTGGTGCAAGCATTATCTGTCAACTTGTTTATACTGAATTATTCTATGTAACCATAAAATATTATGTCCTACGTAATTTTTGGATTAAAAATTAAAGGCATATTATGTGTTTTCTGTGCCTATTCTCAAGTTGAATAACATACATTAACTTTTATATTACTTCGTAAGAAGCAGGCCAGTGAAATTTTTCAATAGTATCGACTCAGTGGTAAAGTACAAGGATATCACTAAGAAGTGTGAATGCACGGAGACTTTATTGGTTCTTGTGCTTGAAAGCGATGTGACATTTTTTATCAAGTACTGTTTAACGTTTTCCACTGTATCATAATATATAATTTTTTGCCTATCATGTTCCCACTGGGACACAGGCCTTCACTTGGAGAGAGGATGGCCCTAATCCACCATGCTGGCCCAGTGTATGTTAGTGAATTTCATACTAGTTTCTTCGCGATATTTTCCTTCACAATTTTTGAGCTATGGCATAGTATCAACACATCATTTTTTGTACTAAATCAGTTATTGGTTGAGTCGAGGTGACATAGATTGTAAAGCGCACATGCTACCGCTCGGATACCAGCGCTCCTACATGATGGGATGCAAATGTTCAGATAAGCATGACTTTACTTTTGAGATCATTAGTAAATTTCAATGAGACCTACATGCTTATTTGTGTTGAGGTTGCCAGCGAACCCAGACAGAACACATGCAAGTTTTCATCTATGAAATGCATACATATTTACCAATCGATATTTTTTAGCTTTATCCACAGCATAACATGCCTGATAAAAGCATGGTCTGATAATATCTCTCGCAGTCCCATATTAAATAAAATAAATAAATATTTCGGGATATTTTTCACACGGTCATCTGACCCCAAACTAAGCAAAGCTTGTGATATGGCTGCCAGAGACTGATTATGAACAATACATCCATAGGCGACGGTGAACGCTTACCATCGGGCAGTCCGGCAGCTTGTTTGCCAACTACGGCATTAAAAAATAGACCTTATGCTGACCTCAGAAAGCACTTTTAGAAAAAAAGTATTTTTAATCTTATTTCTCAGAAATTTTACCCACTAATCCCACTATTCCAACAAGAGTATGTATATGTATGTTATGATAGATATAATTAGAAAAAGATAATGATGTATCTCCAGTAATTATTTTATTTATTTGTTCACTATCATAGTTCAAAGTTCCACACTTGATGATAATAATTCAAAGCTGTTATACTCGGTCCAAGTTGCTGCTGCAGTAACATTTTAAATATATAATTATATTTCACTTTAGTATATCGGCTACCAGCTACTATCTAACCTAGTAAAAATAATCCGTTTTTACAGTTTAAAAAAACATTTAGCATTTTAGATGTCAAACTAAAAAAAAATGGGCCAATAATTATACAATATTGTCGAATAATAAATTGTGTATTATGCTATCTAAAACTTCCTTTGAATGTCAAGCAGGAAAAACCATTTTTAGCATAGTAGATAGGAGTATCCTCTACCTACTACGCTAAAAGTGGTACATTATCATTATATAATTTAATATTGTAGTTATAACTTAAAAGTCGAGTCAAGTATCTTTTTCGCTACATGCAATTGGTTTGAGACACGTCGGACAGGCGCCAGTAGCTACTCCAATAGCCGGAAGGAGACTGCCGGCGCACGCTACTAGCCACTGAAAAGAAATAATTCTCAATATTAAAAACAAACTTCAAAATTAGTTAGTGCTCTAGCAAAATTTTTGCAATTCAACAGGAGTAGAACAGTATTATTCATAATAAAGCTGGTTCAATAACTACTGAGCCAAAGTTGATGAATTTTTATGGGACTACCTTGAGAGTTTTCTCTACCTAATAAAATATTAATTGGTTCACATGTCTGAGTAATCAGTGTACATACATACAAAAAAAATATGTACGGAACGTATTGAGAAGTTGGTTAAAAATATAAAATGATATTTTAAAAATTGATTTAATAATCAGACGGGTGACGTTAGCCTAGCGTAGAATGGTGTTGAACTGATGAACACAGTTTAAAGGGCTGCGAAACAATATCAACCGAAATCTTTACATTTGCTGTGCATTTGAAGGACACAAGAAGTATATTACCAACCACTATTCTGTTTCTAGCTGCGTCCTACGGTTTCACCCGCGTATTTGCATTTTTTCTAAATAAATAATTCTAAAGCCCAACGCTCACTGGAAAGTCGAGGCGGTATCGCGGCAGTGAAAAAAGTAAACTTTTCTTAGTGTACGTTCAAAATGCGGCATGCACGGGAGCGGCGCTGGATCTTTGCAGCATACCGCATGCCGCTCCTATCAGGAAGCACTTATTGAAATATAGGTGCTCGGTAAACTTTCGGTACCGCGTATACTGAGCGTACCGATATTTTACCGCTGCTGCAGTGCAAGTACCGTTCTTTATCGATCGTCAAATTCGCTAAAATGCCATAGAATCGATCACAGCGAGTACTGAAAAAATTGCATATTATCGAATTTGACGATCGATAAAAGAACGGTACTTGCACCCCTGCATCGACATGTCAGGGGCCTTACGGACAACAGCTATTGCGGCACCAAACTAACGTTAGATCCGCTCAGTTGGAAAAACACGCGACCGCAAACCGTATCTGGGCGCGTTAAGGTTCACGTTCGCGTGATTTTCCAGCTGAGCGGATCTAACGTTAGTTTGGTGCCGCAATAGCTGTTGTCCGTAAGGCCCCAGGACTTAGTATGAAATGTATGTGTGGGTTTCTTAATTCCACCCTAACTCCTGAACACCTGGACCAATTTTAATGCCAGTGGTATTGTTAGAATCCTTGCGTAAACCCGAGTGTCATAGGTTGGTCCAATTAATAAAAAAGACCATCAAACAATCAGACAAAACATCAGCAGATTTTAAAAATAAATGACAATACTATAAAATATACAGTAGTTTATTAGAAATAGCCATTAGAGTGACAACGCTGCGTGATAGAAAATTAGCGAGTATTTTTTTTTTTTTTTAAATAATCTTTACAGGCTTGCATTTCGCCGCCAACTCCCCTGATGTTAAGCGATGATGCGGTTTACAATGGGGCATGCTTGCCTAGATGAAACCAATTCACTCGCGATTTGAAGCCACCTCACCCAGATTTTCGGGAAACACCCATTCAGGCGCATTCCACAGATTAGCAGTTCGCGCAATAGAAGTGGAATCAAAGCGCTTCATACGGGTTTTCGAAATGTCAACCACGAAGCGGTGACGATTATACGTGCCCACTCTGCTATTCTCTTATATAACTTGTACATAGTTAAAAGCTTATTTATAATCTGACAATGATGAGTGCAAATGGAAGCATAATTAATACCTACCTGATATAAACAGTTTCTATGGAAATAGACCCCACATGTAGGGTTTTGACACAGTGGCTGTGGTAGCCCCACATGATCAGGCAGCTCATCGCACAAACATATGCCACATGTTGGCACTTCTGTTTGCTCAGTCAGAATTCTTCCACTTTCTAAAGGCTTGTGCGGTGTAACCGGGAATTCAGTTATATCTGTAAATAAATAGGATGGCATTAATGATAAAGAAAGTTTCTTTGAAACACAGAAGATAATAGTACAAGTAGGTACAAATAAATAAGTGCGACTTGCTACTACACAATAAAGTGCAGTTCAGAACGTGCGAGTGCTAACTACCTACAGGTATATTAACCTAGAAGTTGTCTCTCTGTCTATCGCGTAACTCTTGTCCCGTTATCGCGTGGCAGTCCACTATATTGGTTCGACAAGTCGGAGCCCGCCACATACTTGTAGCTTCATACCTAAAGTGTGAAGTGCGCTGGTTTAGAATGAATTGACATTTTTACACAGAAAAGCCATGGCCCATGACAATGAGAGAAAAAGAAAGAACACGTTGCTTTCAACTATTTAGGGCCATTTTTTTAAGGATATTAGTGGAATTACATTCCTTTACTCATAATGAATTATTTAGCAGCTGTAATTAAATTAATTTGTAATAATAAAAAAAGTTGTTTATTGTTTCATTTTTGCACCGGGACTGATAGCATTTTCATGTGTCAGACGCGAAGACCTATTTAGGGTTGATGCACCAGCTGAGTAAGTAAGTAGCTTTAATTCTTACCAAACACAGACATGATGTTCTCAACTATGTCTTTATCGTGGTCCCATGAGAGAAGTCCTGACTGCAACTTGTCATGCCACATCTCAGAATGACCAACAAGATGTATATTGGTTGCACAGCCTTTGGGGGTCACTTCTACATGCAACCATGTTCTGCCATCTAGTGGAATCAAACTAATTTAAAAAACATACTAGAAATTTAGACAACAGACATTCGAGAATATCATGCTCTCAGATCAGACAAACGATAGAGATATGGTAAGGTCAAGCCTAAATCAGGCTTGATACTTTTAGTCGAAACTCACCCTGCAAACGACCTTGCTGCCCTTTTTTGCATGTGGACTATTAGTTATTCTATTGGAGGTGCTGCAAGTCTTAGAGTGCGAGAAAAATTTGTAAGTGTGTCTTGCTTACAGTGAAAAAACCCTTAACACAAAGGCATAGCGAAAAAAGTGGGAGAAACACCGAGACATTTCAACACTAACCATAATTGCGCTGAAGGCATATCTCCCTTATTTGTCTGATCTGAGATTATGAACAGCTTTTACTGCAAACAGCTTCTGCATGCAGTTTGTAGTGTGAATGAAATTTCTTTATGGAATAGCAGATTGTTTTTTATTTTTTGCGATTTTAGCGTTGATCCCATAGTAAAAATTACTCATATTGATGAGAAAATACAAAGATATCTTTGAATATGTGTGTTGTCAGCTGCATATAAGTATGAAACCAATAATTTAAATTACTGGCAGTAGGTGTGGGTGACATGACGAAATGCGATGGACCCACAATAAAAGTGAAAAAATTGTTTAATTTTTTTCACTTTTCTGTGGCTGGACCGATCTTGATGAACAAGATTGGTCCAGCTATTTAGTATTGAAACGGAACAAAGGCAGTTACTTTCGCATTTATAATATGCTGTAGTGTTATGATAATAATCTCTTACCAAGAAGAACTCTCCTGTAATCATCTTTAAAAGTTGGAGTATGGGGTTCCATTACTGTACAAAAACAGTCTATTCTTTCAAGTTCGTAGAAGTAAGCAGACAGTGTATTCACATAGTTCTGATAGCCAGTTAGAATTTCTTCTAAATTTTTAAATTCTCTATCTTGCAAAGGTGAATATGGTAAATTCACTGAAGTTATTACTAACTTTTTAGGTGCTATGTATTTGACAAATATTTCATGTTTCCTAGGATAGTCTTCTCGAATCACGCATTTAATATCTCGTAATGTTTTGCCAAAGTAAATAGAATCGCTCCCTTTGCCGGCGATTGCTTTAATTTCGTTTAATAAATCACTGTCGATTAAATCTAAAGTTGTGAAACTCAGAAGTTGAACTTTGTAGTTTTCTGTGTAAAGTAATTCTTTTTTGTCGATTTTCTCATCACAGAAAATGTTCATAGTAACTTCTTTTGAACATAAAACACTCATTTGTGCATTACAAGCGTAACTATTAAAAGGTACTCTTTGGTAACTATGTAACAAAACAAAAATAATAGGTATATATCTGTTTTGCTTATTAACTTTAACTGTTTTTTTTTAATGGCTACGTTTATGCATGGAACATTATTGTTAGGGCATGGCCAAGTTTTGCAACAAAACAAGGCAAACAAGCAAGTTTAGCAACGCAAGCTAAAGCTGCAATGCAAAGAGAATACAACTGCAATGGAAGTTATGCAAGAGCAAGAGGGAGTTCAGTTATTTTTCTTTTCACAAAACAAGAGCCACTCTAATCTCAAGCTAATGTCATTTTCATACAATTTCACCTTCCGCAGGCTTGAATGCTAACAGAAAGTAGCTCTTGTCTAGACCCCGTCATCTGACATACACGGCCTAACGAACAATCGATGTCGATACTTTCTTGTCCGTCCTATCCTAGTAATGGCAGCCATAATAAGGTTCATTTGAGTTATAGGTCCACTGTAGTTATAGTTTACTGGCTGATAATGATGAGGTATGCACTCGTATTTTGTACTTATGCCGTGTCCTCCATCCTCATTTCAATGCCTCGTTAACCTGCGAAAAAAATGGCATCGTTGACATTGACGTCTTGAGTGCTTTAGTTGTGGCTCTGCACAATTTCCGCATTTAACCAAAATGCTAGAGTAGAAAAATACTTCACCTATCCTACGCTCATTGTCCGCCTAAAAGAAAAATTTAAGCTCGTATTTATTAAATAACAACTGCAGTTCCAAACGCTATCCTACGAGATCTGTTTATTTTTAGGTAGTCCATGTCCAGTGGGCCTAGTGTGAGTTTTTCTAGTTGCGTTAACGTACACGACCGCGTTAGCGTAAACCACGATTTGTATGAAAAAAGAACAACACCATCTGGCGCCATGTAGATGATACTGCTCTTATTTCATACAAATCGTGGTTTACGCTTACGCGGTCGTGTACGTTAACGCAACTAGAAAAACTCACACTAGGCCCACTGGTATCTGAGGTAGGTAGAATCGAGTCCCCGGGACAAACATACAAACTTTCGTATATTTATAATACTAACTGAATCCCGCGGTGTTATCCGCGACTTTCCAGTTTTTCTGCATTGCTGGGGGGGAAAGGTACCGTCCATCATGATGTACACTATCTAACTGCCATTTATCGCTAAGATCGGTTTCGTACGTCGTGAAAAACAAGCAAACATACAGAGAGCACGATGACAGCAATGATGCATAATGAATTTTTTTTTTATTACCTCTTAAAAAGCTGATCATAAATAGAACCCAAAAATAAATAAGTTATAAGTATTTTAATTCCATGCTAGACATAGAGCGCACTATAGCGAGCTATGACTATGACTAACGCTTTGAGAGAAAGGGACAGAGTATCCCCTCTCCATCCCCACCCAAAACTATATCGCTCAGTCTCAGAGATTTATCAACTAAGACTTGTGTAGCCCTGCTACTGGCGGGCTCAATTTTAATCATGCAGGTGATATCACCTGGGTGTCCTCTTAGCTTCCATTTTGATACAATCTTCTCATCTCCACTATAACTGTTTCCATTGAAGAAGAGATGTGCCTGTGTGGAAACTCACCCTAAATTGATTTGAATTTGGTGATTGAATGAAACAAATCTTAATTTTAACACAAATTTTTATTCAGTCTGAATCTTCATCTGATATAACCATCACTTTTGACTTTTTTGCTTTTGATATAATACTATTAACAGATTTCCTTTTAGTAGATTTATTTCCATTGCTTTCTTTAACCAGCTCAAATTCTGTTGGGGCTGGATTCTCTAATTGTAGTGGTGAAAACCGCCTGATCTTCATTTTCACTGAAAATTCAGGATCATGCACCATATCCTTGTTTGCACCTTTCTTCAAGTAACTTATAGTGGAATAAGCAGTAAAGTGAAAATCTTCTTCAAGATAAAACTCAACAAGCAAGAAAGCAATGACATCTTCTCCTAAAGACCTTGGGAAATTTGGCTCTTTCCCTTTGTGTCTCAAATTCACTGGCCCTTTTAAATACCAAGCATCCAGCAGCTTCTGCGCAGTCAATTTTGTGTCTTGTTTTTCAGCATTCTCTATGATGCTGTATAGTGTCTTAATATGAGAATCTATAGCTATTTCTTTTTGGTTGGTCGTAGGCTGGCAACATAAATCACACATTTTATTGCAGTCTGATTCTCCCCAGTCTTCATCAAAATGCTCGGCAATTAGCTGCCTCCTACAATATGTTCCATTGAGGCAGTACTTTATCATACCATATAAATGATCTAAGCAACCAACAGATGAGAACACCATGGTACTCACTTTGAATACATCTTGCATCCTATATAGTGTTACGCATTCTGCTCTGAGGCCATCTCTCCCGGCTCGACCACTTTCTTGATAGTAGTTCTCCATAGATTTACTTATTGTATGGTGTATCACAAACCTCACATCTGGCTTATCTATGCCCATTCCGAATGCAACAGTTGCTACAATGGCTTGGTAATGTTTATCATGCCATTTTAAATGAACTTTGGTGCGAGCTTCAGATTCCATATTAGCATGATAACAGCCAACTTTGAGACCTCGTTTACGTAACCCTTGTGAAATCTCTTCAGTATCTTTAATGCTATTTGTGTAAATTATCCCACTTTCATTTTTGTATCTATACTTCAATAGTTTTTCTAAAATGGAAACGCAATCATCTTGTGATGTTGGTTTTTCTATCACTGTGTAAAATAAGTTGGGTCTATTAAATGTGGACTTGATTATCAAACAACCAGGTATATTAAGTATTTTTTGTACATCATTCAAAACTCGTGCTGTGGCAGTAGCTGTTAATCCTAAAATGGGTACCTTTGGAAACATGTTAGACAAAATCCCTAGGAATTTGTAATCAGGCCTAAAGTCATGACCCCATTGTGAACAGCAATGAACTTCATCTATTGCAATTCTCTGTAATCTGCCATCGGCATAGCATTTCTGTAAGTTTGACATGAACCTTTTACTCTTCGCAAATCTTTCTGGAGTAACGTAAAGCAATTTGACATCCGAGTTTTTGTCTTTCAGAATGTTCAAAGCAGTGTTCGTCGCTTCTTTTGGACTGGAGCTCGTCATGTGCTTGGCTTGTATATTCTTCCTCGTTAATGATCTAACTTGATCTTCCATAAGAGAAATCAAAGGTGAAACAACGATTGTGAGACCAGGTTCTACTAGAGCTGGTAGCTGATAGCACAGACTCTTTCCAGCACCTGTTGGCATCACCACTATGGAGTTCTGCTTAGAAAGAGTTGAATTAATCGCACTTAGCTGCTTAGGTCTAAACTCTTCAATGTGAAATATATCTTTACGGATTTTTTCAATATCATTTGACCAGCTCGTTTTGATACCTGACCAGTCAATTGACGATAAACGGTCTGATTTCAGATTGTTAATAGAATTCTTTATGGAATTTTTTCTCTCGTTTAATTGCCGCTGATGAGTTTTCATCTTCGCTAGTTCAGCTTCTACTGCATGTAATTCTTTTTCTACATCTTTTAATTCCTTTTCCAATCCGGCTACTGTAGACATGGTGTATATTATAGGTTTTCTGGAATATTTAAAACAATGTCTAAGAAAAACTACTCAATAGGGTACTTGACTGTATTAAAAATATCATGCCAATTGACGCCATCCATAAACATGACATAATGATAAAGCATATTTCATTGATTTTTTGATAAAAATATGCTTATTTTTTGTAAAAAACGCGATTAAAATAACTGTATTTTCGACATTTGATCACGTGATCGAAAACGGTCTGTAACTGGCTTCATCCCTAGTGACGTCACACAAATCTAAACAAACAGATTTTGTATTGATATTTGCGAATTTAATGTTGTAAAGCTATTTTGAGAGCGATTTATCCAGAAATTTTCACCAAAAACAGTCCGGAGGTTAAATGTGAGAAGAATGGAGAAACATTTTGTGCAAGCAGACAGCAGTAACTTACCCAAAATTAATGTTTTTATGGTTGCATATTTCTTTAATAATAATCCACGTCATTGTTTCTACGCTGCAGAACTCAAAACGTAAAAACTACAATGTCAGTATTAATTTTTAATTGTTCTCCAAGCAAAACATTCAATCAAGTTGTACAAAAAGTATGTTGTAGTAAGTGGATATAACTATTTTGTTAGGTTATGTCGAGCTTTACAATGTTTAAAAAGAAAGTAACAGTACATAAAATAGTAATGCAATAAAAACACAAATTATAATAGAAATATATAGACTCAAATATGTACCTCAAAATGATCTTCGCACATAGAAACACTTGAATTAGCTCCAATACTTTTGGGTTCTCTACGAGCTACTTAGTTCCAACCTTAGATTGATTCCAACCACTTTTTTCGAGTTATGGGGAGTTTTGGGTCCATTGGAACAGGAACAAATCTTTTTTCGGGTGTCTTTATGGAAGTATTTGTACATTTTGGCACTACACAATATTTATAAACCATTACTTCTATTAGAAATTAATTAATCATCAAACTTTTGCAGCCTGGCTGCAGTTGTTTTGTTTTGTGTGACGTCAATTAGTCATGTGATCGGAGCTATGACGCAGGTCTGCGTTTTGGCGCGATCTTTTTCTATTCAAACTTTAACATCGATTTATATCGCAAATACGACTGATATCCAGAAAATATAAATGCAGTATACATTATTTTATATCAGACAATAATGTGCAATAGTTTCCCAAAAGTAGTCAAATACCCTATTAGGTAACTTACATGAATATAAATAGTAACGCGCGAACAGAGCGTTCTTTATTATTGCCTACTTGTTTGTTTTCATTACAGACCGCATTAGCGCAGTCCCAAAGAGTATAGTAATATACCGGGAACGCAATCTGCAGAGTCCGCAACACACAGAACCAACACTGAACACCACAGCTGAACACCAATAAGTCTCAAAATTCAAACAGTGCACAAGTATAGTAGTAAGTATATCCTATATAGTTATATAGGATTCAAACACAGTTAAAAAGACCATTTTGTACTCTTTGTGTATCATGGACATTGTAAAGAAACATACCATCCAAAGAAATTGGACCTACATACCATCAATCATTCAAAGATTCCATAAATTCCATCAATGTTATAAAATAAAATAATTCCTAATCAATGACAAAGAGAATACAATGACTTTATCTATATTCCTCAGCTATATTCTATACCACGGAACACTATTACTCCTCTCGTAATCGTTGTTGAACGTTGTTTTGTCTCATAAACTCATTTTATACGCTCTATTGTATTCTCTTTGTGAATCTATGTCTTGTTTTTTTTTTTTTGGGTTTTGGTCTGGCTACAAAGGCCTTTGGACCATGTCTTTATTTTGAATCACGGCACTTTATATTTTTGTCACAGTGTTTTTGATATATTTAAAAAGTGGTTTGTACGTGTCGAAGTCTTGCAATAATTGTTGAAGCGGCGGTGGCGGGCGGGAAGAAAGATCTATATTTTTACACACTTCACATAATTCACTAGCAAGGACTAATCTGTCAAGTAGAAAAGCTTGGCAGTTAAACAAAATATGGTTAACGTCAGCTTTAGGTGCACCACAGTGGGAACAGTTGTCATTATTTATAATTCTTAGTCTTGCAAGGTGTGATGGAGCCAAGTTGTGACCAAAGCGTAGCCGATTAATAGTGGTAATGAAGTCACGGCTGGCTTTCTTGAGGTTATGATACCATGGTTTTGTTGGTAAGATTTGTTGAATACTTCCATACCATCTTTTCTCTATGTATTGTCTAGGAATATAAGCACAGAATCAATAATAATAAAATATAAAAATATGTCAATGTCATTTATCCTCATTTTTTTTTCTTCTCTTGAACACTGAGAAGATTTTGGCGTTGACCGTCTTGTTCTCGCAACTCACGACCCACTTAATAAAGTCGTAGTCGTATCTATCTTTTTAGGGCATTATATTTACCTGTCACCTCATCGCCACTTAGCACAACTTAGCAGTTAACCATCAGTGGGAAAGGATATAAATGTAGGTTCAAGATATAAATAGCTGTGTCTCTTCTCTTATATCTTACAATTTCGAATGTCCGCATCGACGCCGTAATCGCTGAACGAGTACCTGTAGACGCCAGGGGCCTTACGTCTAGCTGTTTAGAGCAATCCAGTTCAGGCGATGAAAAAAAATGTTGCGCGACTCACGTTCGCGTAATTTCCGAACTGCGCGGTTTTAACGTTAGTTTGAGACCGCGTAAAGTGTTGGACGTAAGGCTCCAGGGTTGCAGTTACACGTTTCGAAGGCATATTACGATCGACGTGTACGCACGTCATCTAGCAGCGACCTCCACCTAGGTACCTACATCTACTCGAATGGAGTATAGGGTATTTGACTACTTTTGGGAAACTATTGCACATTATTGTCTGATATAAAATAATGTATACTGCATTTATATTTTCTGGATATCAGTGGTATTTGCGATATAAATCGATGTTAAAGTTTGAATAAAAAAATATCGCGCCAAAACGCAGACCTGCGTCATAGCTCCGATCACGTGACTAATTGACGTCACACAAAACAAAACAACTGCAGCCAGGCTGCAATAGTTTGATGATTAATTAATTTCTAATAGAAGTAATGGTTTATAAATATTGTGTAGTGCCAAAATGTACAAATACTTCCATAAAGACACCCGAAAAAATATTTGTTCCTGTTCCAATGGACCCAAAACTCCCCATAACTCGAAAAAAGTGGTTGGAATCAATCTAAGGTTGGAACTAAGTAGCTCGTAGAGAACCCAAAAGTATTGGAGCTAATTCAAGTGTTTCTATGTGCGAAGATCATTTTGAGGTACATATTTGAGTCTATATATTTCTATTACAATTTGTGTTTTTATTGCATTACTATTTTATGTACTGTTACTTTCTTTTTAAACATTGTAAAGCTCGACATAACCTAACAAAATAGTGATATCCACCTACTACAATATACTTTTTGTACAACTTGATTGAATGTTTTGCTTGGAGAACAATTAAAAATTAATACTGACATTGTAGTTTTTACGTTTTGAGTTCTGCAGCGTAGAAACAATGACGTGGATTATTATTAAAGAAATATGCAACCATAAAAACATTAATTTTGGGTAAGTTACTGCTGTCTGCTTGCACAAAATGTTTCTCCATTCTTCTCACATTTAACCTCCGGACTGTTTTTGGTGAAAATTTCTGGATAAATCGCTCTCAAAATAGCTTTACAACATTAAATTCGCAAATATCAATACAAAATCTGTTTGTTTAGATTTGTGTGACGTCACTAGGGATGAAGCCAGTTACAGACCGTTTTCGATCACGTGATCAAATGTCGAAAATACAGTTATTTTATTCGCGTTTTTTACAAAAAATAAGCATATTTTCATCAAAAAATCAATGAAATATGCTTTTTCATTATGTCATGTTTATGGATGGCTGCAATTGGCATAATATTTTTAATACAGTCAAGTACCCTATTTAGGTAGGTAGTTAGTTCACTTAAACTCGGTCCAAGCATTTATTTGCTCTAACAGCTGCAATAATATTGTAAAAAGTTGAATGAAAACCACGAATACTGATCAATTTTGCTTGATTTTTGAACGTAAGATTGTATACAGAATGAATTTTTCAAGTGGGCGTGGATGGCCAAATCCGAAACTATGAGGAATAGCGAAAAGTACTCAAAGGAGTCTCGAGCCCCGTTAGCAGCATTCTATAAGGTCGCTATAAGGATCGAATTCTGGGAAGTAATGGAAGAGCTCATTTTAACAAAATACTTTTCATCCCCCCATCTCGGTAAGAGTATTTTTGCTCTTCGATATCTGAGTGCAAAAGCAGTTTTTATCCTCTGGTGTACTTTTTTTTAATTTGGTTTGCGCGCGCTATTTTCTTTTTACGTCATATTGTTAAAACCTTATGTAGGTTAAAAACAAGAAACTTGAAAACAAGTGAAAAACCTGAAATTAGTGATTCTAGAGACGAGGAAGTTTATTTGACGCCAACAGAATTGACTGAAACTCTTAATAATGCGCAAATGTATTTTATTGCATTTAGTCATTTCCTCGTTGAGGTGGGATGAAGTTACGTGTTGCACTCGAGTGCAAAGATTTTTCTCCTCGTGCTCTTTCGATTCCCTCGCTAACGCTACGGATTCTAATTATTTAGTCGCTACGCTCGTGATTCAATTTTAGAATCCTTCGCTTGCTCGGTCATCAAAATTGAGCACGCGGTTAAAAAGCAACTTTGCACTCTTGTATAATTGTTTTTTTTTTTTAATGCATCATTTTCCTTAAGTTTACCGTATTTCATTACTTCCCAGTTTTTTTTTTCGCGGATAAGTCGCGTTTGACCGCCAAATCGTCTGTTGTAAAGCGACCCTTACCAAATTCACGCACGTGGGGACGTGGGGTTTTCAAGTTGGAATTCGATCCTTATTAGAGACACTATCCGAATAGAGTAAAATTTGTGTTTTTTTTTTTCAATATTTGCGGGTTCGATTCCTAGTCAGGAATAATAATTTTTCAAAAATGCAATGATGCATATTACTTTTCATCAAAATCGAGCCCGAGATTCTTTTCGAGTACTATTCGCTATTCCTCATACTTTTGAATTTGGCTATGCTCGCCCACTTGAAAAGTTCACCTTTTAAACGCGATGTACGTACTTCAGTGAAATATTAAATGAAAATGTTTTTAGTCGGCTATTTACAATGATTTTGCAGCTGTCAGAGTAAACAAATATGGTTATAGTGTAGATTATATAAATATTAGTACTAATGCAGTTGAGCTGTAGTTCAAATCTACACTAATATTATGAAAAGATTACTCATGCTAACGTTTTGTTCACAACGCAGGCCAAACGAGAAAAATAGAGTATAATACCCCTAACAGACGTATGGATTTCGTTGACGGACCGCACCGCCGTCCGACCAAAGGGAAGGAAAGAGACAATTTTCTCTTTCTCTCCTGTTGGTTGGACGGCGGTCCGTCAACCAAGTCCGTCTCGTCTGTTAGTACTATAACATAAAACAGTAGTTAAAATAAAATAATTTATTTCATTGTTTTCATCACAAATAAATCAAAACAATAATCTGTATCAATGACCATTCTAAGGTAATTACAAAAAATAAGCACCTTGGTAGGTAATGTAGGTATGTACTTTACATTGATAAATTAATTGACAGTTAATCTAGAACGCAGCATGCAACATACATCACAATTAAGAATAATAAATAATACTAGTGTACATTCGTCTTATTAGAGAACCCATATCAATACTCCACATAATTTTGCATGAATTTAGTAAAAAGCAAAAATATATAACTAAAAGTCCATCTTGTTCAATTATGTATACATACTTACCTAAAACTTTACAACTACCAGCCATGGTAGCATGGTACAAGTACCATCACTAACAACAATCAATAAAAACTAGGTTTTTATTTTTAAAGCTCTAGCAGACGTGTGGATTTGGTTGACGGACCGCCATCCAACCAAACGAGACAGAAATAGTAAGAATAACATGTTTCCCTCTCTTACTTTCCCGTTGGTCATACGGTGGTTGACGTCAACCACCCATACGTCTGTTGGCACTTTTAGTCGGGGATTGCGTTAACCTGGTTCAGGTACCTATGTTTTGGCAAGTAACATTTCTTTGTGATATCACAGACACTGTAGATATACCTAAAGCTAAAGCAGTAGGTTGATATATAAACGCCCGAATAGAGTGACGTAAACGAGCGCCCCGCCTTGATACTTCACGGTACGCTCATAGAAAGTCGCATGCGCCGCGTCATTGAGATACACCGTCGTGTGTCGTCAGCGTAGAAGACTACAACAAAATAATGAAAATTTTCTTAAAACCCAATAGTAGCAACCCTGACCCTTGTGACTGACAGTGGGCATTGAATTCAAGGGCACGTCTGAGTCAAACTGCTTTAGCTTATTTAATATCTACTGTGGTACACTTTGAAAAATTATTAAGCCAACAATAGGTACACGTTGGCCTTAGCTTGCCCAGCGAAGGCGAGCGCCAACATGTAGGCAGCCAATTTACCTAAGCTTGCCACCGCTCATCGTCACTCGCCTAGCTGGCCTAGCTAGCCGAGCGCAGGCCAACACCAACGTATATTGCACGTCACGTTTATTTCTGTTCGCTATCAGATGATACCTGGCAGCTGCAATATAAATCAAAAAGATGAATGGAACATCTTATTTGATATTTTTTTGGAGTTAGGGTGTGAGTTATAATTTTTTTCAGTTGCCCAAGTGTTTGAGTTTGGAGTGTTCCAGAACCGATGAGTAAATAAAATAGTTTTAAGTAACGTTATTTACCACCCAACGCTTCCCCCTCACCCCTCCCCTGAACAAAATCTTGGCTATGCTACGCCCTTGGCTGTCAGCAAAAAGACAAGTGCAACACAACATATTCTAATAAACCAAAAAAAAAAACTAATCAAAAGTATTAAGTGTTCTGTGTGTATCCATTATTTTACAAGTGTGTGGCTGTTAGATCTAGTAACCCAAGAAAAGAGACAAACCGACAAACTAATTTGATTTGTAAGTTATTACAACAATCTATAATTTAGCTTGCAACAAATGTAGACTATTCACAGGTTACGTTAAGTCACTGTGGATTTTTGTGCGGAAATTTTTGACCGTGACCTGATTTCCTGATTTAGATTTAAATATCTTTGGTTTGTCGCACTGATCACTTGGTTTTTGTGACGATTCACTACAATTAAAGTCAATTTTGTAATCAATTGATTCATTGTAAGTGAAGTTGAAAGAAAAACAATAAACCCAACTACAAAACATCATTTGCTAGCTGCGTACCTAAAACGCAGTGTGCCCTAATCGCGTTATGTCTAAGCCAAACGCGAGGTAGGCATATTGATTGTTTTTCCATTGAGCCTACTACTTACGCCCCGTGGCTTGGACCGCGTGGTAATTGATTTATCGCAGGTGAAGCACAATATCATATTTAAGTAAAATATATGTTATTCCTATGTGTTATTCCAGAACATAAACTATCTACATTCGAAATTTCATTGAAAACGGTTTAGTAGTTACGGAGATACGTGGCAACAAACATTAGCAAACAAACTTTCGCATTTATAATATTAGTAGATAAGATGAATTTACAGATAGACAACTCACATTTCAAAATCGGTCAAACCGTTGAGGCTCCTCTGGAGATGGGTAGTTTATATACTTTTTACAAAAGAAAAAAATTAACTTGTATTACTAGAATTTTCCGAAACAACTCATTCGGTTTTCATGAAACTTGATAAAGGGGTTCGAAGATAAGTAGCCTAAAGTTCGGCCGCCATCTTGAATTTTCACGACAAATTCGCACTCTGAAACCTATGTAAGTACATCGATAGAGGGTAACTAGCTTCTTTTTAGCAGGTAATATTACGACAAATGCGTTAATACGACTCAAGTGGCGCTGGGCAGGGCACGTGGCTAGGCTTGGTGACGGCAGGTGGAGTAGAGCCCTGACAGAGTGGTTACCAATAGCGAATAAGCGTCCCGTAGGCAGACAACTAGCCCGATGAGGCCATGACATCAGACACATCGCAGGTCATACGTGGATGAGATTGGCCCGAGACAGGGATCAATGGCGCAGCCGTGGGTTGATACAGGCTGACAATGATGATGATTACGACAAAATGCCATTAAATTATTTATCGTCAGTTATCCTTTATCGATTTATTATAGGTTTCAGAGTGCGACAAAATTTTCACGACAAATCACGGTCTCGTCGTAAGCTAATTGGCTAAGGTCACATAGGAACACAGAAACATACCCGAAAACATTACCCTTCTTGGGCAGTCGGTAAAATAGGGTTATACCTATGTTATTTAAAAAATTACTTACCTGGATAATTGTAAAAGATAAACAAGTTACACCACATTATTCATTGTTTAAAAACAGTATATCATTAGTATGTCATGTTCATTATTGTTCATGACACATAAGACATTGAACACTTATGTGAACTGATAATGATATTAGACAAAAACACATACTTCGTTGTCGGTCATTATCATTCCTGTCTTTTAATAATATTCTTCACAACTTTTACATAAGTATGTATCTATGTGTCAGAGAAAAAATGATTTTAAATTGGAACAAATTATCATTTTATGTATAAACCGATTTCACAAAATTTGTTAAATATGGCATATTGTTATCCAAGTAACCGAATTTTCCAGTTATTTATATTTAAAAACCAAACTACTAAACCAATTTCGATGAAATTGCTATGGGACAAACCCAAAAGTATATCCTATCAATTAAAAATATAGTTTTCCAAATCGGTTCATAAATGACGGAATCTGAGGCAACAAACATAAAAAATTCAAAATATTAATAAGAAGCCCCTAGTTTTTTGAAGTCGGTTAAAAAGAGCCCGACCACATGTTACGTGCAGTCTGAGCAGTGTACCAAGTATGTACAATACTTTGTATATGGTATTTATTTCCAAATGCTCAAGCCAACTGATAGTAGGCTTAAGCATTTGGATTGTCTTTAGAACTTCAACAGTCTATGGGCTGGGCAGTCTAACTGTTTTTGTAGTGTTAGCCTGTATTTTTAGTTAATAAAGGCACTAGCCCTATTAAAAAATGGTATGCCACACCATGTGGTCCGGTACCACACCACACCGGATCTGAGTGTCTTCAAATCACGAGTGAACCGGTTTCTTCTAGGCAAGCGTGCTCCAACGTAGACCGCATCATCGCTTGACATCAGACGAGGTGGTCAAACGCAAGCCTATTGTTTTTAAATAAAAAAAAGAACTTGCAGATGCGATGACGCGGTGCAGGAGCACGCCAGAGCGGCCCTGCATTTTTTTAAAATAGATATCGCCACAAGGGCATCACACCGTCTTAGTGTGGCCGCCAATGCGTCAGATAGGACCACTCCAACGCTACGCATTGTGTGTCCTCCTGACCCTAACATTTAATACAGTTTTTTTACAGAGTACACCTGCGTTATCTAAGAATATGGAACTAGTTCATGGTTGAAAATTAAATACTTACATTTCATCTAATCACAACAAATCTATGCGTTTTAGTCAAATTTAAAAGTGTCATATACAAACTACAAGATCAATAAAATTGCACGGCTAAAACCTCTTTGTACATCATAAAACGGTTGTTTTACTATAAAGTAAAATTATGTACATCAAAACAAGACCATAATTTCCTTAGTATGTAAAATTATTAAGAGTCAAAAGTATATCTAAAAATAGAATAGGTATAAGTACCTCAAATCATTCTGGCTGCCATTATGGCAATAAGTTAAACATGGAAGTAGAAATATTACCACAGGGTTTAGACAGAAGAATTTAGCTATCTGGTCTGATAAGTTTGGTTTCCACTTTGAGCATTGGTTCATCTTTTGCCTTCAGCATGAGGACCTTGAGAATGGAAAATGTCTCGATGACTTGTTTAACTTCAGGCTTGTCTTCTTCAGCGCGCCACACAACTTCCATCTTCGACATCTTATGACTCCCGCCTTCATGCTTTACGCAGTTGAATTCGCCGGGGAAATCCTGCAAAAATGTATGTATTTATTTTAACGTTTTTAGGGTTCCGTACCTCAAAAGGAAAAAACGGAACCCTTATAGGATCACTTCGTTGTCCGTCTGTCTGTCTGTCTGTCCGTCTGTCAAGACCCTTTTTCTCAAGAACGCGTAAAGGTAGCAAGTTGAAATTTATACTAAATACTTGGGTCTACGGTTTCTTTCGGCTGTAAAAAAATAATAGTTGTAAGTCAACGCAATCAAAAGATATGAACGTTTATGTCGCATATTTTGCGATTTCACAGGGGAACCAAAACCTATAGGGTACTTCCCGTTGACCTAGAATCATGAAATTTGGCAAAAAGCAAGGTCTCATAGCACATATATAGGAATAAATCCGAAAGTTATAAATATGAAGGTATATCATTTAAAAATGATTATTTTGCTATTACAAACTTACATTTTGTAGTTGGAATGTATGGAAGAACCTTATTGTCAACTACAAACTTAAGTTTGTCTTTCAATATTTTAACTTCAGTTAGTTTTTTTTTTGGTCTCGCGCTCTTAGGGTTCCTTTATGTCGTATATTTTGCGATTTCACAGGGGAATCAAAACCTATAGGGTACTTCCCGTTGACCTAGAATCATGAAATTTGGCAAGAGGCAAGGTCTCATAGTACATATATAGGAATAAATCCGAAAGTTATAAATTTGAAGGTATTTAAAAATAATTATTTTGCTATTACAAACTTACATTTTGTAGTTGGGATGTATGGAAGAACCTTATTGTCAACTACAAACTTCAAAGTTGTCTTCCCAGAGACTGTGGGATCGGCCGATCTGCGAACTAGCATGGAAATCGCTACTAGATACGTGTCCTAGTATTGCAGATCGCGCTCGTATTCTTGCTGTCTCTGTTTGGGAATCGGGACTTTGGTTGCAAGCCATGCCCTCTTTTAACACAGGTAGCCTTTTAGATCCAACCGCATTTCGTCTAGCTGTCAGCTTACGCTTGGGTGCAAAGTGCTGTGAGGCCCATCGCTGTCAGTGTGGTACTGCTGTTGACCAGCTCGGTCACCATGGTCTCTCTTGCTCGAGAAGCGCTGGTCGTATTGGCCGACACGCTAGCCTGAACGACATCATACGCAGGGCACTTTCCACCGCCAATGTCGCAGCTGTGCTCAAACCGCGTCTTGCGCGTGACGATGGAAAGAGGCCTGACGGTATGACACTTGTGCCCTGGAGGTTGGGGCGGCCCCTTGTATGGGACGCAACTTGTGTCGATACTTTGGCGCCGTCACATCTTCCTGAGACACAGGGTAGGGCTGGCGCGGCTGCTAATTCGGCAGAGCAGCACAAGCGTCGCAAATATGCTAACCTCGGCAGTGGTTACATATTTGAGGCGTTTGGGGTCGAGACATTGGGCCCTTGGGGACCGGGAGCTCACCTCATTTTCAAAAATCTTTCAGAGCGCCTGGTTAATGCGACGCGTGACCAAAATGCTGGCGTGTTTCTGGCTCAACGCATTAGCATTGCCATTCAACGTGGTAATGCCGCCAGCATGTTGGGTACGCTGCCAACTGGTAGTGGGCTTGAGCATTTGGATTGTCTTTAGACCTTCAACGGTCTATGGGCAGTCTACCTGTATGTGTAGTGTTAGTTTTAGCTTGTATTTTGTTTAGTTATTAAAGGCACTTGCCCAGTAAAAAAAAACCGGACAAGTACGAGTAGGACTCGTGCTCTGAGGGTTCCGTTAGACGGAACCCTCAGAGCGCGAGACCAAAAAAAAACTAACTGAAGTTAAAATATTGAAAGACACACTTAAGTTTGTAGTTTTTTTTTACTGGGCAAGTGCCTTTAATAACTAAACAAAATACAAGCTAAAACTAACACTACAAATACAGTTAGACTGCCCATAGACCGTTGAAGGTCTAAAGACAATCCAAATGCTCAAGCCCACTACCAGTTGGCAGCGTTCCCAACATGCTGGCGGCATTACCATGTTGAATGGCAATGCTAATGCGTTGAGCCAGAAACACGCCAGCATTTTGGTCACGCGTCGCATTAACCAGGCGCTCTGAAAGATTTTTGAAAATGAGGTGAGCTCCCGGTCCCCAAGGGCCCAATGTCTCGACCCCAAACGTCTCAAATATGTAACCACTGCCGAGGTTAGCATATTTGCGACGCTTGTGCTGCTCTGCCGAATTAGCAGCCGCGCCAGCCCTACCCTGTGTCTCAGGAAGATGTGACGGCGCCAAAGTATCGACACAAGTTGCGTCCCATACAAGGGGCCGCCCCAACCTCCAGGGCACAAGTGTCATACCGTCAGGCCTCTTTCCATCGTCACGCGCAAGACCACTCGGTTTGAGCACAGCTGCGACATTGGCGGTGGAAAGTGCCCTGCGTATGATGTCGTTCAGGCTAGCGTGTCCGCCAATACGACCAGCGCTTCTCGAGCAAGAGAGACCATGGTGACCGAGCTGGTCAACAGCAGTACCACACTGACAGCGATGGGCCTCACAGCACCTTGCACCCAAGCGTAAGCTGACAGCTAGACGAAGTGCGGTTGGATCTAAAAGGCTACCTGTGTTAAAAGAGGGCATGGCTTGCAACCAAAGTCCCGATTCCCAAACAGAGACAGCAAGAATACGAGCGCGATCTGCAATACTAGGACACGTATCTAGTAGCGATTTCCATGCTAGTTCGCAGATCGGCCGATCCCACAGTCTCTGGGAAGACAACTTTGAAGTTTGTAATTGACAATAAGGTTCTTCCATACATCCCAACTACAAAATGTAAGTTTGTAATAGCAAAATAATTATTTTTAAATACCTTCAAATTTATAACTTTCGGATTTATTCCTATATATGTACTATGAGACCTTGCCTCTTGCCAAATTTCATGATTCTAGGTCAACGGGAAGTACCCTATAGGTTTTGATTCCCCTGTGAAATCGCAAAATATACGACATAAAGGAACCCTAAGAGCGCGAGACCAAAAAAAAAACTAACTGAAGTTAAAATATCGAAAGACAAACTTAAGTTTGTAGTTGACAATAAGGTTCTTCCATACATTCCAACTACGAAATGTAAGTTTGTAATAGCAAAATAATCATTTTTAAATGATATACCTTCATATTTATAACTTTCGGATTTATTCCTATATATGTGCTATGAGACCTTGCTTTTTGCCAAATTTCATGATTCTAGGTCAACGGGAAGTACCCTATAGGTTTTGGTTCCCCTGTGAAATCGCAAAATATGCGACATAAACGTTCATATCTTTTGATTGCGTTGACTTACAACTTTTATTTTTTTACAGCCGAAAGAAACCGTAGACCCAAGTATTTAGTATAAATTTCAACTTGCTACCTTTACGCGTTCTTGAGAAAAAGGGTCTTGACAGACGGACAGACAGACAGACGGACAACGAAGTGATCCTATAAGGGTTCCGTTTTTTCCTTTTGAGGTACGGAACCCTAAAAACTACAAACTTAAGTTTGTCTTTCAATATTTTAACTTCAGTTAGTTTTTTTTTTGGTCTCGCGCTCTGACCAGAGCACGAGTCCTACTCGTACTTGTCCGGTTTTTTTTTTTACTGATTTAACTCAAGACTTAGTTAATTCCCTTATAAAATCAGCACATTAAAAAAATGTTTAACTATAAATAGGGTGTCGGACTATCTATAGTTAAATGTAGGTGCTCTGTTTCTTTCCCGCGAAGTGTTCAGTTCATTTATTTATCAAATATGGGTACATTAGTGTACACTTATGAAGTGAATGTCAAGTATGGAGTTTGTTTAACATACTTACAAGTGACGTCATTTGTAAGTATAATGAGCTCTTTGTCTAGCTTATATCCTCCTTAATTATGAACACTTAATTTTGTTTTCGATGATTTGCTCTATTTTTGGTCAGTTTTTTATAAGACAATTAAAAATAATCAGTCCGGTAGCATATTAATTTACTTCTACTTAAAACTGCCTCAAGGGTAGGGTTACCATCCATCCGGTTAGTTGAACATGTCTGGATTTCGAAATTGGAATCCGGATTTTTCTGACGTTTTAATTTGTCTGGATCTTTTTCTTATGATGAAATTTTTTGTATGAATGTTTAATTATCACATTAAAAATGACTTAATCGTGCAAGGACAAGCGACCAAGCACTTGACAGGACACATCTCTACATTTGCTGCTCTTGTAATGTGTGCATTTATGCAATGAAATAGGTATAGGGACTCTTTTTTAACAGAGGGCCTTTTTTCAGACCATTTCAAATTTCGATATGGTGACCCTACTCTAAGGAGATGTTTACATACTTTCAGTGAAAGTAAAAATCCTACTGCAGATAGTACGATCCATACAGACTTGCCCCATATAATTATCCACAGCTTTCTGTATACAGGGTTACGCATATAGACTGTACTAAGCCGAAAGGTCATTGTACTCGTCATTATGAACAACTTGTTCCATAGAAAACAGTCATTGACACTCGATAAAATGTATGGAACAGCTGGTTTTTTTTTACGATTTCATGGTAGGTGTCATAGTAAAAGTTGTTTATAATGATGAGTTCAATGACCTCCTTTCGGCTTAGTACAGTCTATAAATATGCGTAACAAATAATATTTATCTCTATATATATATATAAATCAATTGCTGTTCATTTGTCTCGCTAAAACTCGAGAACGGCTGGGCCGATTTTGATCATTAAATATTTGTGGAAGTTCAGGGAAGGTTTAAGCAGTGAGTAAACAGCTGGACCGATTTGGATGAAATTTTGTGTTCTTGGCGCGGGTCATAGTAGTGAGGCCGAAGGCCGAGCTCTACGCGTACGAAGTAGCGGGTATCAGCTAGTATTATTATATTAATATACATTTTATTTTATTCTAGTATAATTATTATTCATGAAGTTTCCTTCAAATCAAAATTTGCTCTTAGGCAGCCTCCAGATATGGTAAAGTTAGTAACGCAGCTGCCTTCAGTCACAGAGGTTCAAAGTCACTTCCCCAGATCTGTTCTGTCTGAGTGTAAGATGTGAGCATCCTTGATGCAGGGAAACCTTATGTGTAACTGTGAGCGTGGTAACATTATTTAGGTAGAGAAACTGTGGTGAATTAAGATTATGGGTAAATACAACGAATATAAACTTACATTATTGAAAAAGATCCTTCTATTGAGGCCCATTGCAGCAATAATGACGTCTATGAACCGTTCCCTCACCTCGACCACCACGGCTTCAGTAAGGACCGGCGAATGTGCCTCAATGTATTTCAGCATGTACAGTTCTGAAGACATCTCCCCTGCTCTCTTGGCATTGTACTTCTGTTTGTTACATTGAGCTGCAACACTGCGGACTTTATCAACATCCCAAGTGGGATTGTCTCTGTACTTCAGACTTGCCGCCAATAATCTGAAACATATAAATCGTCAAATGCGTGTCGTGACTCACTCATGGTAGGGTTATGTAGCTGTTAGATTTAAATAATCATCATCAGAGGCTGAGGTATTAATATGCAGTTATTTTTTCGGTTTTAATGGAACATTTGACTTCACGTAAGCATTACAAGAGTAAACTCATGACCACAGCCCATTACAAAACAGTCAAAATCATCAAGCGAAAGTGAACCTAAACCATTTTATTTAATGCGCTCATTTAGTCCATACCTGTGGACCATGATGTCAGCATACCGACGAATGGGGCTGGTAAAATGTGTGTAGAGAGGAACATTCAATGCATAATGATGGAAGTCATCATCTTCACAGCCAGCAGCACAGAAATATTTGGCTCTAGTCATAGGCTTGGCACATAACATGTTCAGAACCATTGCTTTGCCCGCATCAGGGCAGTTGGGACCAGTGTGAGCAAGTAGTGACCGGTGCATGTCTCCAGCAGATGAAATATCCAGATCTATTCCTAAAGGTTTTAGGGCTTTGCTGAGAGCTCTCATCATGTGCCCACTGGGCCGTGGATGGCATCTCAGAAAAGCTAATTTTGGATGGTCTTCATATATCTGCCTCGCTACTGTCATGTTAGCTAGTAACATGAACTCCTCAATCATCTGATTGCTCTCTTTAATCTTGTAAATCCAATAAGATTCGGGTAAACCAGTTTGAGTACTTAGGCGGAATGAGACTTTTGGTTGATCAATACTCAAGGCACCACCTTCGAACCGCATCTTTCGAAGTTTTGCTGCAATGCCGCCGACAGTTTTTACAGTTTTATGTATATGTTCGAATCCAAAACCATTGTACGTTTCTGGAAAGTCTAATTCTGCATCTACTTTATCCTCAAGTATCGCTTGTGCATGCTCATAAGCTAGTTGGGCACATGAGTTTATCACCGTTTTGGAGAATCTGTGACGAATTACTTGAGCATCTTTGGTTATTTCCCAGAATACTGAGAAGGCCAGTTTGTCAACACCGGGGAACAGAGAGCAGAGCATGCATAGCTCATCGGGAAGCATGTGATATGCTTTCTCCACTAAATAGATCGTGGTCGCTTTTTGTGCTACTTTTGCATCAAGGATTGTATTTTCTTCCAAGTAATGAGCAACGTCTGATATATGTACTCCTATTTCATAATTACCACTATCCAATTCTCTGCAGGATATTGCATCATCAATATCTCTACAGTTAGAAGGGTCAATACTGAAAATGCATTGCTTGCGGTAGTCTTGACGTCTCATTATCTCTTCCTCTGATATTGTGTAATCTAGTCTGGGGAAGAGATGCCTTACTTCGGGGCCAAAAGGCGATACATCCAAGTCATTTTGGGCGAGAATTGCCCTCGCCTCTGTCTCCATATTGCCTGCTTGTCCAATATTGGACATGAGTTTTCCCAGAGCAAACCTGGTGTCAAACCAGTCTATTATCTGGGCCAAAAATAATGTATCCTCATATTTTTTTGCATCTTGGTAGAAATTGTCTGGCCAGCAGGAAAAAGGTATGTTAAGTCTCGGGACTCTGTGATCCCGGGGGACAAATAAAGCTTTTTGTCGGCTTTTATCAGGCATCAATTTAAGGGTACCAATAACCAATCTTGAATGGACTCTTTCCTTGATGAAAACTACTTTGCCTCTTTTTTGTTTTTTCTCGCTTTCTTCTTCAGCTTCATTTTCACCAGATGGTTCAATGAGCTGCACAACTACCACATCTCCTTCCAATGACCGATTTCTGTTTTTGACGCCGTCTATGAACATGTCCTGCTCTTCACGGTCATCGGTTGAGATAAAACCTTGTTGGAACTGTTTAGGGTTGATCCTCAGAACACCCTCAAATAGAATACCATTTTTAAGACCTTGAGCAGCCTCTTCAGCTGATAAGTAATTTTCAAATTTCTTATCCTCTGAATTGGAATCATTTTCGTTGTTTTTATTATTCTTCTTGTGTCTTGGTGAGTTCTTCGAATGTCTTCCTTTGCCAGTTTCTGGAGAGTTTGTTGTGTTCACACTGTTATTTGCATTTGTTACATTAAATGTATGGCTTAATAGAGGGTGTTGCATAATGTTTTGAAAAAACTGAATATTAGACTGAGGTGTTGGAGGTGAACATGGTATACTTGCTGAGGCCGGTCTCTGAAAACTATGAATCACTGGGGTGTTCGGGGCACTCGCTGCATGTAGGTTATTATGCATTGCGATTGAATTGAGAGCTTGCTGAATGTCAAAAGCATTTTGTAAGCTTTGTAAATTTTGCATGTACTGAAACTGCGGGTGATATGCGAGGTTGTTTAGGTATCTAGAACTGCTGCTAGCATACACTGCACTGCCAGGACTTGTGCCCGGGTAAACTGGGCTTTGGTTACCAAAAAAATTGTGTGCTGATCCATTTTGTTGTGGCGCAATAGGAATATATGCCGACCGACTCGTTTCTGGAACACCATTCACTCCTGTTGCTAAATGTAGTTGTTTTCGCTGCTTCTTCTTTGCGTTTTTCTTCGTTGGGCTTGCCTTATTGTCATCATTTGAGTTTATTTTCATACCAGCTATTAATGTGTTAACAGGGCCCACATCGTTTGCTGCGTTGTTCTCGTTAGAAAGTTTTGGCTGAGGTGTTTGTTTTGGCTTCTTCTCTTTTTCACCATTGTTATGAAAGTTCTTTGTTTGTAAATGCTGTGACGACGTGGAGAACTGTGCGCTCGATGGCCCACTTCTAACATCAACATCTTTACCTTGTGGTAAATCAGGTTGCGTATTAGGCATGATACAGAATTAATTTCTTCATTTATTTTAAATATGGCTATAATTTATTCACTAGATACTTTCGTAAGTAGTTTCGTTTTTCCGAAATTATAAAGTTCAATGCCCGACCCCCAACTGGATCAATCATGTTCACAAAATGGGTGTCTATAATGTACAACATGATATTTGCCGACACGATATTCCACGGCATGATAATGTACAGCATGATAATTGGTGTACAAGTACATCGAATATCATGCTGTACAATCCATGTCGTACAATACTGGCCGTCAATTATCGGCTCGTGTCTATTAAGTACGGCAAGGAATGCACAGCCAGTATTGTACAGGCAATAATCCGTGTACGTGGGAAAAGTCCACGTTTTATCGGGCTGTACATTATTGTGCCGTACATTATCATGTCGTGCAATACGGGCCGTGTTTTGACGAAACGGGCCGAAAATGTACGACCAATAATGTACAACATGATAAAAGGTGGCATCGCCCGTATTGGCTAATATTCCTGAAATGTCTCTGCTCTTATTGGCTGTTGAGTCTATGACGTCTGTCGATTCCATGCTTCGTTTGAACAAGATAGTGTAAGATAGTCACAGATAAAAAATATGAGAACCATCAAAACTTTTTGATGGTGATGCGGAGTGAGGAGTACAACTGTGTTAGATCTGTCACTCATTTCGAACCTAACCAACTCAAGTCTGACTCCAGGTGGGCTCCCGCCAGAAGCTCTTGCGGTCGCCCCTGAGTATCGCTTCGCCACACTCGACCTTCGCTTCACTACGGAGGTCACCGGCTCGCTTCGCTCGCCACCTCCCCCCTTCGCTCCGCTCGGTCTCGTATGGCTCACTCTCACTCAGGACCTCCCTAGAGCTTCTGGCTCCCGCGCTTTTTATATACACTCTAGGGGTAGGGACCACAAGACTAGGTGGAGTCGGGGTGCTCTGTGTCGGTTCTGTGGCCCATTTCAAACCTAACATACTCAAGTCGGAGTGCTCTGTGTCGGATCTGTCACTAATTTCTACCTAATACACTCGAGGTGGAGTCCGATGTCCAAGTCTAAAGGAAGCTTCAGATTTGAATTTTTATGGTCACCAATTATTGTGCTGTACAATATTGGGGTGTGCATTATTAAATCGTGACAATAATGTACGGCATAATATTGTACGCCACAATATTGCACAGCATGATAATTCGTGTACTTGTACATCAAATATCATGCTGTACATTATTGTGTGTGCATTATTGGGCCGACCTGATAATGTACGGCATGATAATGCACGACACGATATTGTACAACATGATATTCCATGTACATGTACACCAATTATCATGCTGTGCATTATTATGCCGTACAATATCATGGTGTACATTATCTGTGTCGTACATTATTGCCTCCCCACAAAATCATGGTATAAAATATACTCCGCCAGGTATAGCGCTCCGAGAAAATATATCACGTGGTTGACACGCAACTACGTCATCAATGTCATGGATACACGTACATGTGCATAAGCAAGAGCAGAATAAGTAATTTACATCAAGTTCGAGAGAGATGACGATACACGAATCAATGGCGGAATCTCTATGTGACAGCTGATTTTCGGTATTACCAATTACCAGTAGCGTCAAATAGGGTATTTGACTACTTTTGGGAAACTATTGCACATTATTGCCTGATATAATTTAATGTATACTGCATTTATATTTTCTGGATATCAGTCGTATTTGCGATATAAATCGATGTTAAAGTTTGAATAAAAAAATATCGCGCCAAAACGCAGACCTGCGTCATAGCTCCGGTCGAGCGACGATTGACGTCACACAAAACAAAACAGCTGCAGCCAGGCAGCAAACGTTTGATAATCACTAATTTTCTAATAGAAGTAATGGTTTTTAAATGTTGTGTAGTGCCACAATGTACAAATACTTCCATAAAACACCGGACAAACTATTCATTTCTGTTCCAATGGACCCCAAAACTCGCAAAAAGTGGTTGGAACTAAGTAGCTCGTAGAGAACCCAAAAGTATTGGAGCTAATTCAAGTGTTTCTATGTGCGAAGATCATTTTGAGGTACATATTTGAGTCTATATATTTCTATTACAATTTGTGTTTTTATTGCATTACTATTTTATGTACTGTTACTTTCTTTTTAAACATTGTAAAGACATAACCTAACAAAATAGTGATATCCACCTACTACAACATACTTTTTGTACAACTTGATTGAATGTTTTGCTTGGAGAACAATTAAAAATTAATACTTACATTGTAGTTTTTACGTTTTGAGTTCTGCAGCGTAGAAACAATGACGTAGATTATTATTGAAGAAATATGCAACCATAAATACATTAATTTTGGGTAAGTTACTGCTGTCTGCTTGCACAAAATGTTTCTCCATTCTTCTCACATTTAACCTCCGGACTGTTTTTGGTGATAATTTCTGGATAAATCGCTCTCAAAATAGCTTTACAACATTAAATTCGCAAATATCAATACAAAATCTGTTTGTTTAGATTTGTGTGACGTCACTAGGGATGAAGCCAATTACAGACCGTTTTCGATCACGTGATCAAATGTCGAAAATACAGATATTTTATTCGCATTTTTTTCAAAAAATAAGCATATTTTTATAAAAAAATCAATGAAATATGCTTTTTCATTATGTCATGTTTATGGATGATGTCAATTGGCATAATATTTTCAATACAGTCAAACACCCTATTGTAACTCCCCAATCTCCGTATAATTATTACCTGTGGGAATCCATTGCTTGAGCGGACAATTCAAATGACAATTGAAAAACTTTTAGTTTTTTATTTAATAGATTATTAACAATTTTGTTTCCCAATATCTGTGTTTGTTGCAATAAAGTGGCAACTGGACAGTGACGTTATTGGGTGTCAGTTCCCGGAGCGCTAGACCTTGTTTTCTTGGATCATGCCCAAAATCATGTAATATTTTTTTTCTTGACCATTGGGTACACATTCCTTTAGCCGGAATAATAATAGGATAACATCGTACACGTTTACCACGTCGGAAGTGGTGGAGCGGTTTTACAAGATACAATACAAACCGCTGTCGCCAAACGCATACAAATAGGAATTTAAATCATATTTTACACACAGATTTTTTTTATGTCATTGGGTTTTTATTATTGTGTCGATAATAGGGTATTTGACAACTTTTGGGAAACTATTGCACATTATTGCCTGATATAATTTAATGTATACTGCATTTATATTTTCTGGATATCAGTCGTATTTGCGATATAAATCGATGCTAAAGTTTGAATAAAAAAATATCGCGCCAAAACGCAGACCTGCGTCATAGCTCCGGTCGAGCGACGATTGACGTCACACAAAACAAAACAGCTGCAGCCAGGCAGCAAAAGTTTGATAATCACTATTTTTCTAATAGAAGTAATGGTTTATAAATGTTGTGTAGTGCCACAATGTACAAATACTTCCATAAAACACCGGAAAAACTATTCGTTTCTGTTCCAATGGACCCCAAAACTCGCAAAAAGTGGTTGGAACTAAGTAGCTCGTAGAGAACCCAAAAGTATTGGAGCTAATTCAAGTGTTTCTATGTGCGAAGATCATTTTGAGGTACATATTTGAGTCTATATATTTCTATTACAATTTGTGTTTTTATTGCATTACTATTTTATGTACTGTTACTTTCTTTTTAAACATTGTAAAGACATAACCTAACAAAATAGTGATATCCACTTACTACAACATACTTTTTGTACAACTTGATTGAATGTTATGCTTGGAGAACAATTAAAAATTAATACTTACATTGTAGTTTTTACGTTTTGAGTTCAGCAGCGTAGAAACAATGACGTAGATTATTATTGAAGAAATATGCAACCATAAATACATTAATTTTGGGTAAGTTACTGCTGTCTGCTTGCACAAAATGTTTCTCCATTCTTCTCACATTGAACCTCCGGACTGTTTTTGGTGATAATTTCTGGATAAATCGCTCTCAAAATAGCTTTACAACATTAAATTCGTAAATATCAATACAAAATCTGTTTGTTTAGATTTGTGTGACGTCACTAGGGATGAAGCCAATTACAGACCGTTTTCGATCACGTGATCAAATGTCGAAAATACAGTTATTTTATTCGCGTTTTTTACAAAAAATAAGCATATTTTTACAAAAAAATCAATGAAATATGCTTTTTCATTATGTCATGTTTATGGATGATGTCAATTGGCATAATATTTTCAATACAGTCAAACACCCTATTAGATATAGTAGGTATTACCACTACCACAGATAGTGACCACTACTATATTTTTTTTATAATCTCTTTTTTTAAAGCAATCTGTTTAAGATTCTCAAAATAAGCCATCACAGTAAGCCATAGATTCAGTATACTGGATCTATGAAATAAGCTTTATTTTGAACTGCTGTCTTAAGTGACGCGTCTTGTGTGGAATACGCCCATTGACGCATCCATCATAATTTTTCTTACTACTATTATAAAATAGCGTCCAAGAGTAGAGGTTACTTTGTTTACAGTTGCTGCCACCGAATACCGATTGCTAGTGGCACTACACTACAGACTGTGCAATACTGTCAGCGATTTTTTACTGATTAATGAGCAACCAACAGTTTACATATCCAAACCATACCAAAATAGCGACCTTTATAGGCGCTCCTTTTTATCTGGCGTCCTGGGCGGTCGCCCAACCAGACCCTACCTGTAGAATTCAAAGCCATTTCTGATAATTATGGTTTTAATCAACAAAATACAGCTAATATAGCGTAATGTAAATTATGAATGATATATCGAATAATGACAGATTATGTCAGTAATATAAGAGCTATATAATAAGGTTGCATACACAGGTTGCATATCACCACATTCTCCCCCAGTTAAGAAGTATCATAGTCCCGGAGATAGGCAGGAGGGTGTCGTTCCCTTGATGATCGACGGGATGTGTGCGGGGATTGATCTGGGGTATCATATTGCTCTTCGTTATCTGAATCTTCGATATCTGGATCCTCAGTATCAGACTGCACATTCCCAGTGGGAGCTAGATGCCGGTTTGAGACCACTAGCTCTCTGCCGTTTTGCAGTCTTACATGTGAATGTAGAGGGTTGGTTTCGACAAGTTCGACTTCCTCTACTATTGGATCATATTTGCTTTTCTTTATGTTGTTCTTTAAAAGTGCCTTCTCTGCCTCTGTAAGCCACGTCGGCATTGACTCTCCGCTTGCTGATCTGCGCGGGTGAGTAAACATTCGCTCATGAGGAGTGCAACCAGTCGCTGTGCATAGTAATGATCTAATTGAATGTAATGACTGTGCAAGAACTGTTTCCCAGCGAGTGATAGGGAGATCTGATGTTTTTAATGAAAGTTGCACAGTCTTCCAAATAATGCCATTGTATCGCTCGGTTTGCCCATTGCCTTGTGGATTATATGGTGTAGTATAGCTTGTGGCTACTCCCATCCCGTGCAGGAAATTTTTCAGATCAGTTGATACAAATGCTGTTCCTCTATCTGAATGTACATAGTTCGGTATACCAAATACAGAAAATAGCTCTGTTAGCTTCTTTTTAACAGTTTCTGAACTAAGGTCCGAGCAGGGGAACGCGAAAGGAAATCTGGAGTATTCGTCTATTATAGTGAGTATGTAACGATTACCATTGCCAGTATGGCATGGTAGTGGACCCTTAAAGTCAATTGAAATCCTTTCAAATGGAGCGGTTGCTTTGATTAAAGTGCCCTTTGTTTTAAGGAATCTAGGCTTTATTTCAGCACAGACCTGGCATGACCCTGTGATTCGCCTAACGTCTTCGACTGAATATGGCAAATTTTTCGATCTAACCCAGTGAACCATGCGCGTTATACCGGGATGACATAGATTCTTATGCAGTTGAGAGAGTTTGTCGCTATTTGATTGTGTCGTTGCCGTTATATTTGCTCGAGAGAGAGCGTCAGCTACAATATTATCCTTGCCTGGACGATATATTATATCGAAATTATAGCTTGAGAGTTCCAATCGCCATCGTTGAATTTTATCATTTTTTATCTTAGAACTATGTTTTTGATCAAACATGAATGCTACTGATTTTTGATCGGTAATGAGTTGAAATGTCTTACCCATAAGGAATTGTCTCCACTTTCTTACGCTTTCTACAATAGCCGCAGCTTCCTTTTCAATCGCTGAATGATTGCGTTCAGGTGCACTCAAAGTTCTTGAAAAAAATGCTACTGGTCTGCCTTTTTGGGTTAAAGTAGCAGCTAAAGCGTGATCAGATGCATCCGTTTCTACAGTTAGTAGAATGTTGGGGTCGATGATGTTGATTGCTGATTTTGCTATTTCTGCTTTTAGCGATTGAAATGCTTGTATTGCTTCAGACGACAGCGGGATTCTGTCCGATTTTGTAAGGAATTTTATCTTGTCTGAGAATTTTGGGATCCATTTTGAATAATGAGCAAAGACGCCCATGGTCCTTCGGAGTGAGGATAGATTATCGGGTATTGGCATTTCCAAAAGAGGGCGAAGACGCTCAGGATCCGGTTTGATTACGTTATTACAGATGTTATAGCCTAGTAAGTTTATTTCTTTTTTTGAAAATTCGCTTTTCTGTAAGTTTAAAGTTAGATTGTATCGAGTTGCAATCTCTTGAAAGGAGCGTAATCTTTCATCATGCTCATCTTGATTATGACCACAGATTGTAATGTCATCTAAGTAAGCATATACTCCTTGTAGGTGTTCTTTTTCAATGATTGTATTGATAGCTCGTTGAAAAGCTGCGACTCCGTTGGTTACACCAAACGGTATTCGTCGAAATTGATATAGATTTCCGCAAGCTTCAAAAGCTGTATATGATCTCTCGCTTTCTAAAATTGGAATCTGATGGTAAGCGCTGCGTAAATCTATTTTGCTAAATATTTTATATTTACCAACCTTTGCAATAAGTCCATCTACTGACGGTAAAGGATAAGCATCGAGTTCCGTGAATCTATTTATTGTCCTTGAGTAGTCGATGACCATTCTCTTCTTGTGATGCTCGCTAGACGTTACGAGAACTTGTGCTCTCCATGGTGATAGACTTGGTTCGATTATCTTGTCTTCTAGAAGTTTTTTTATTTCAGCTTTAATAAATGTGGCATCTGAATCGGAGTATTTTCTGGACTTTATAGCGATTGGCTTCTCGAACGGTAGTAGATTAGTAAACAAGCTGACAGGTTCGATATTTGCTTCAGATAGTACGCATAGCTTGATTGTTGGTTGAGAACCACCGAATTTCATTTCTAAAGCTTTATGATTCTGTAAAACATCATGTCCAAGTATGATGTCTGAGCAAAGTCCATCCATAATCATGAGATTAACTTCGATAATTTGATTTTGTAAATTTAGTTTAAGTCTGCATGATCCCTTCGCTTGCGCGCATAGATTTGTTGTAGCCATTGTAATCTTTTGCTCGCAGGGATTTATATTCAGATTGCAGTAGTTAACAATACGTTGATCGATAAAACTGGCTGTACTACCAGTGTCAATAAGTGCCCTCGCTGTTGTTTTGCCGTTTATGATTACCGGCACAGTTGCTTTATTGAGATCCGTTGATGATAATATGCAAGAAAGATATGATGAGGTGGGCATTGCATGATTGTCGTGTTCTTCTTCTATTGTCTCACTTGCTGCTACTCGGGGACCTCTGCTAAGACACACTTTCGAGAAGTGTCCCCTTTTACCGCATTTCGTACAAGTCGTATCGGAAGCTGGGCATGCACTGCGAGGATGACGTGGATTTCCACAGAAGTAGCATAAATCACGTCTTTTTGTGTTATTGGTAGCACAGTTTATAATGGACGTTGGTTCTCGTTGGTAATTATCGTTATGGATTTGCGCCATTTCTAGAGATCGTGCTTGTTCATACGCTTTGTCCAAAGTAAGACTACTATTTTCTAAGAGTCGTTGACGTATAGCCGATGACGATAGCCCTGAGATGAAGGCGTCTCGAACGTATTCACTTTCATTTTGTTCGGCGTTTACTGATTTAAAATTGCAGTCCTTCGATAAGAGTTTTAGCGTTTGAATGTATTGATCAATTGATTCTCCAGGCTGTTGTAGCCTTTTGGCTAGTCGATGACGAGAATATATTTCGTTTGTTGGTTTCAAAAATAATGCATCTAGTTTTTGTAAAGCTTTGTCATATTCTTTGGAATCGTTGATGTGTTTATATAAAACTGGTGATAAGTAATTGACTAATAATTGATATTTGCAGTCGTTACTTACTTTTTCTTTGTTTTGTATTGCTTGAACGAAATTATTGAAAGTTTCCTTCCAATGAGTCCATAGATTCGATTGGTCCGAACTAGCTGAGGGATCGGCTTCGAATCTTTCAGGTCTCAGATATTTGTCCATTTTATTTTATTTTGTTGATTAAATTGTAGAATTCAAAGCCATTTCTGATAATTATGGTTTTAATCAACAAAATACAGCTAATATAGCGTAATGTAAATTATGAATGATATATCGAATAATGACAGATTATGTCAGTAATATAAGAGCTATATAATAAGGTTGCATACACAGGTTGCATATCACCACACTACCCTACCGCCGGTACTGTGCGGTTTGATTGTCGAGTAAGCTGCTGTAGGCGGTATGATCTCAGAAGTTTTAGCTCGACCAATGGGCGAGAAAAAAAAATTATGACATTGGCAGCAAGCTGCTGTCAATGTCAACAAAAGCACTTCACGTTTTAATTAATTTTTCGTTTATTTATTCCGACTGATTCGGCAAACCTAAAAAAATTACTTGAAAACGTAGAGAAATAATAAATTTACTAGTTGAACGTTAGCAGCAATCTCCATTACAATAGTTGCTTTATTATTTCTACATGCTTTAGAGACTGATTTAAAATGAAGCTTATAACCCACAATATGCTCACATCTAAGTGCTTGAAGGGGGTTATGACTGGTTATCCTCTTGCTATCAATGCTAAAGACGTAAAAGTAACTGAAGTAGACTTCAATAGAGAGTTCATATCACGAATTATACCAAAACTAGACTGGGATGTTCTGTGGACTGCTGCAGACAGTATTGGACACAGTGAAGGTATACCGAAGACCTTAGAACCAAAGTATGAAGAAAACGAAGAGTTCTTAAAGAAAGCCCACAAAATTTTACTAGAAGTAGAGGTGGAAGAAGGATACCTTACCTGCCCAGAGTCCGGACGACAATTTCCAATCACTAAAGGAATCCCGAACATGCTATTAACTGAAGCTGAAGTACAATAATTTACTTTAATGTATTATTTTATTTATGTCTGTGATGATTTGCTTACTTTGATTTTAAAATAAACAATGTACAAAATCAGACTATTTTGATTTTATTTGTGCAAGATCATGACAATTGAGCTACTTTAATGGGAATGTGTGGTACTTTTCGTTAGGCAAGCATCTCACAGTTGTATAAAAATAACCTTGGCTCTAATTTAGTATAAACAATCAATTATACAATGTTTTATTATTTTTTATGGTCTTTGGTCTAGGTGTTTAACCACAGCTTACCTTATGCTCACAGCTTGATAGTAATTAACGACCATAGTTGAAGATTGTAAACACAACTAGCCTAGAATGGTAGCACAATCATGATATATATATGGCTGTGATGAATAATTATATTCTGGAAACTCCATCCCTAATATTATAGAGTATAAATAAATACACGTGTTGAATACATACTCGGTCCAACTTTTTTAAGCACTGACAGTTGCAGAATGAATCATAAGGTACAGTTTTCATTCAACTTTAAAAAAAAAAAAACTTTACATTGATCACTTAGCTAGGTTTTTGAATGTAAGATTTTAGCTGGTTTTAATTTGTGATTATTGCATCTGTCAGAACTAATAAAAAGTTGAACCGAATTTAGGTATCAATATTTCAACCATACTGTTAAAAGTGGGAAAATACATTATTAAAATAAAATTAACATTACTATTTACAACTCAAAATATTTAATTTGAACAATAAATAAAATTATAAATCGTACATCTCCGGCGATCATAAATTACACTATTAGGTTTATGATTAGAATGCAAATAATTAAAGTTCATCTGCATATGGGACAAACGCCAGGTTGCCCGCTGATCCCATGGAAATTTTGCTCTTGGCTGCAGTCGAGAGGGCCTGTGCAACAATATTTTAATATTAGAGAATTATGTTAACAAAAACTTAAATTACGAGGATGTTACAATTTATAAAATGTTAGACTACAAAGTAGTTATGTAACGCCTTATTACCTCTTCTCCTACACTCTACACACCCACTCCCTAAACTGCATTATGTTAGTTGCATAGAACCCTTAACACCAATTTATGTGCTTGAATATCCAGACTAAAGCTTAAAGTACTATGAAGCAGTTTAAAATAGAGATTATAATGTTTTTTTTTGGTAAACTCCCCACTATGTAAATTCGCCATACTTCTGTATATTCCATACAGTGAAAGTAAACTTGCCAGGTAGGTAGGTAAGGGTTATTATTAATTCGTCACAAGTCTCCATTTTGCAGAAAGTACTGTCAGCAAACAAGATTGTAAGTTTTAGCTTCTGAAATGGATGTAACTTCCACTTCAGATAAGCATTGGCAAATAAAACCGGATAAGTGTGAGTAGAGCTCAAACATTGAGGGTCCCTTACCACTACATAACTTTTTAGTTACTATAGTACAAAAAAGTAGTGCAAAAAGTTAACATTCCATCAACATCCAGGCTGTCACCCATCCAAGCACCAACCGCGCCCAACGTTGCTAACTTCGGTGATCGTACAAGAACTGGTGGTGGACAGAAATTTGTCACCGACTTGCTCTTGGCCATTACTTGTTATTTGTAAGTGTGTACTATAATCATGCCAAGTTTGACGCTTGTACGTATTGCCGTTTTTACATTAGAGCTAATACAAAAATTTTGGATCAGGGATACTACGAGTGATGTGACACACCCCTCCTCTACCTAACGTGATTATTTGAGTTGATTTCTGTATCCCTCTGTGCCTTCCTCTGAGTCTCAAATGATCGATCTCCGGGCCGCCAAACAACTGCAACTGTTGCAGGTGTTCATAGGCGGTGATTATTGCTTACGATCAGATAGACAGAAAAAGAAGTTACAAACCGCTAATACGTCGCCGTTAGAAATTTGGTCGATCTCCCTGGCCAGGTCGGCGGGAGACTTGACCGTTCCGGTGTAAAGAGCCTGCGCAGCCAGTGACTCCGCGAGGGAAGAACCGTCTTCAGATTCGCTGAGGACTTGGAGCTTCAGCTGGTTTTTGCCTGCGGTGATCGCCGCGTCGTTCAGGCTCGGGTTCTTCAATAGCGCAGAGACGGTTTTTACAGCCTGATGAGGTAAGGACATTTTATAGTGACACAGAATATGACAAACACGCACATGATACGAATTTCTAATCACACTAAAGATACAGTTATATGATTTAATAGCTCTAGTACTTTTTGTGATAATTACTAAAAACCTCGGTCTGGGAGACATTTGAGAGGGTAAAGGGGACCTGGACGACCTAGGCCTCGACTTTTGAGGACATACTTCTACGACTCTAAGGAATACCTGTGCCAAAAAACAAAAACAGGTTAATTATTCTGAAGTTTCACTACATTTTTGTATAAATCGCCTGTGCTATGTAAGCTGCCCCAAAATATTTATGCAAAGAAGGATGCTCAGATTTTACCTGTCAAATTCCTATACATATAGATGAAATGTGGTGTATATTAATGAAATATGTCTCAATAAAAAAAGCTGATTTCTTACTTGCATATCATGAACCAATATTAAAATTGCAAACGCGTTTTTTTTTCTTTCTATATTTAACCTCCACATAACTACTTAGTAGATGGTGCCATGTACACTAATTATATAAGTCAAGATAACACTAACGCAGTCTAGGAGTTTTATTCCATAATATTGTTTCCCATCAATTTATATTCGTGATTTTTTAAATAAAATTGTAAAAATGAACTCTTCAAGCAATGAATCCTGCCAATTCAATGTGTTTAACACCCTCGAACAAGTAAGCGAAATTAGTGATTGAAAATGTACTGCCCTGGAAAGACGGCACTGAATTTTAGTAACTACTTTTAACAATTGTTAGTTTGAATAAATTCATACATACTAAGCTGGTTTTATTTAAATTAAACGCATTGTTTGAGTAAAGTACTATAAAAGCCTTGGTCCGCAATGACTGCACTGCTGGGCTCTATGATGGCCTCGAGCTAAACTTAGCTACGCTCTTGGCCTTCATGCTTGGTCATCATTGCATCCCTTGCTGTCCTTGCTGTCCGCGCTATAAAAGCCTCAACCTTCTGTCTCGGCCTTGTTTTAGCTTGTCCATCGAGGGCTACAATGCTGACCGTGTGATGGCCTGGACCAGCGCTTTCGGCCATCGTCATCGCTGCCAGCAATGCACTCATTACAGACTGTGGCAGTAATATACTAATAATTGAATACATACACAGTTGGCCTCGTCCTTAGGCACGGAGACAACTACGCCGAACAGGCCGCTGTCAGAGTAGGACACGTTGAAGCCGGCCGTGGCGAACGGGCCAATGTTACCCACCGCCTTGGCGAGCGGCGAGTTATCGCTGCCCCACTTGGTCACCGGACCGTTGCCTAGAGCTGAGAGAATTTACAAACGAGGACTTAGTGCCATTGTTGTTTAGAACTGACAGACTAATAATAGTGCCTATAAATAAAATAAAAACAGGCATTTTTCTCTGAACTATTACCGTTCAACTAGATTTTAACCGACTACAAAAAAGGAGGGGTTCTCAATTAGTTTTTATCTTTTTTTTATGTTTGTTACCTCAGTTTGTATATAGATCCGATTACACATCCATGCATGAATACGTACCTCTTTATTTTGACTCGAACAAAGCGCCTGAACAAAAGTAGTGTAGTTAATAGTTATAGTTATTTGCTATCGCGTAATTCGACCTTAATTATCCATATTATTTAAGCTGGTAAAAAAACTAGTGAGCTATAATTAATGAAATTTTGTGGGACCACCTCGAGTTTCTTCTACGTGATCAAAAAAGAAACAGGCAAATTGAAAACCTTCCTCCATTTTCGAAGTCGGTAAAAAATAGACTGTACATAAACAGTTTTCATTTTCATACAGAGTATGGACGTCATTTATTATTATTTTAATAATACCTTTCGCGGCAATAGCTAGAGCAAGCGATTGTTTCGAGCCGGCGGGTGCTCCCTGAAGTGCGATGGCCACATGAGCCAAGTCGCCGCCCATTTCTTTCCTGAAACAAGTATTTTATATAAAAAGCGACTCCAAAATGTAGCATATGCGCAGACATAAAGAAGCAGGCTTCTGAAACAGGTAAATGAATTTGAATGTCGGCTCATGGTATAAGTGTTAGTTGTCCATATCTTTGTGAGTTTTCCATGGCATGCCCGACACAGGGAATCCTAGGTATGAGTGTAAAACGTTATTTATTCATTTATAAGATGATAATCTATACATTCCAAAGCCTATGAACCCTGATACAACTCCCCTCATGCGCGAATCACAAGTTTAAATGCACTGTTAGCCACTATGAGTACGTCAGTTTGATTTTGGGTTTCCTCGGAGAGTGCATGCATGAAGAAAAATCAAGATAAAATATATTAACAGGTTACTGCGCAGTTAAATCTCAGATTTTGTCAGCAATACTATCGTCAACTTACAAGCACCTTGTCTGCACCGGTGAGTCACAGTTATGGGAAAAATTCTCTGTATGAGCCATCAACAGCCTTGATAATCTGATACATTCATATGTTTATACATAGATGGATAAAAATGTTATAATATCCATACCTTAGCTCACCACCATGGTAGCGGGTAGCTTCAGCCTTGGCGTCCCCACTGCCGGGCAACTGAAGGCACTGGGCAACCAAGTTCGCTCGGTCCTGGAATATTATTGTATCCATATAGTTTGAAATATTACCTTGTCTTATAATGCCAAAGCTATTCCACAGACTGAAGAAGGTCCGTTGTCTGCATTGAGCTTAAACTAATCCTGATGGAAATAATAGCTTGATTCTCTTTCTACAACCTACAACAATCGCAAGAGCGTTTTTATATTGATCTTAAATTAAATTCTGAGTTTTCTTTTTGGAGTACAAAGTAGGCATTTGAACACAGATCACCTGGGGGGTTAGACAAGACCCACTCTCTGTTACCGTTAACATCGGTAAGATGATCGCGGAAAGATGAAATTGTATGAAAATGACATTGACAACGACATTAGCTTGAAAGATATTATCTCAAGCTAATGTCATTTTCATGCAATTTCATCTTTCCGCAGGCGTTAATACTAACAGTAAATGGGTCTTGTCTAACCCCCCTGATATTTTGTGATAGTGTGGTCTTTGATGGTAAATATGCCTACCCTGGAATGGAACTAGCTCTCTAGTGAGACTACACGTTGTTAGATGCTTGGCAGCAGATTTCAACTTGAGGGTGGTAGCTAGTTAGCCAAGCACTAGAATGTAGGGTACATTCTAGTAGCGGAGAAGAAAACCACCATCCTGTGGTTTTCTTCTCCGACAGCTCAAGCTCATTGTTGTGATTCAAACCCACATCTTGCAGTTTTGGGTTCGAATGTGCCCACCACTTGACTAAGCTATTATTACCGAAATAAGAACACTTTTGAGATTGGTAATCCTCCAGTAGGCTTAGCACGGGCTGTGGATAAATTGTCTATCCAGTCTTGTCCACGGCCCGTTCTAGGCCTGCAGGTCTGTAGATAGATCGGTTTTAACTTCAGCTGGTCATGTATAAGTACAAATTTCAGTTATATGATTATTTTCGGGATATATACTATGATCCCGATATATCCTGGGTTTTGTTTATTTTTATCGGATATCTGTACACTGTAGTGAACGACCACGATAGTTTATAACCATGTAGTACATTTGTCAAAACACTGATAAGAAAAAAATATTATTGTAATCATACCTGGCTATCTCCAACGACGACGATGGCGCAGCGACTAGGTGTGACGGTGTTCGCATAGAAGTGCTGGATCGACTCCGAGGAGATCTTGCCAATCCTCTTCGGAGAGATGAAGAGTGAATTGCCGAGCCCACGCCGGTATGCAGCCTTGTGCAGAAGGTCGACAGCACGAACCTTAGAAACAATTACAATGTTGTATTAGTAACTCCTCCATACCGAGAGAAGTGACGTGAATTAAATAGACATTAATGACATTGTTTAGGCTTGCCTGTCACGTGGCTTAGCAATGAGAAGCCACAGGCAAACTTATCTCAGATGGCGCCACCTTCGCTGGTGCTGTCATTTGTGGTTTATTTGAGGTTGTGGTTACATTGCTCTTGAACGAAACAATAAAAATAAACTTTGCTTTTAAACAGTAAAATGTTTCTCTAATGACAGTGGCGCATCTCAAAAAAGAGTTAATGCTTCCTTAGCTGGTAAAAAAGCGAATCTTTTGGCAAGGTAGCAATAAAATTATCAATATTATTTTTTCTCATCGGAAGGAAAACGGTGTGTACCTCTATTTTTACACTGATATGCACTGTTTTAATACCAGACGATATTTATTGTGTAACTACTAAAATTATTTATTGATATTTGACACTTTTGACAGTGAAACAACACCAGCGATAATGCGCCACCTGGCGTGATAAATAAGCAGTGCGTCTCCCTATTGTTGTTAAAGAACAAAAACGGAGATCTACAATTTAAAATGTCATATGTATGACCAGCTTCAGTAGCACTCTGTAATAAATGCCAGAGATATTTCATTAAAGATTTAAAACTTGAAATATTTCCGCCGTTTCAAAATCAAACTGGAATAAACTGAGCCTTTGTATTTATCGAAGGTATAAGCTCCAAATCAAATTTCATCCAAATCTGTTTAACATACACACTTAAATAATCCTAAACTTTCAAATTCATAACATTAGTGTGGCACTACAAATTACCTGAGGTGGTAGGGCGGCCAGGTCGTACTTGACACGGGGAACATTATCGTCAAGCTCCCAAGACCTGAACTCTTGCTTCGACACTATGTCATTCAGGTATTCCACAGCACATTGCAGATTCTCCTTGGTGGTCTGAGAATGTAATAATTTGTGGCTTTGTTAAGATCAATAGCTCTGAGTTCTGGAGTGGAGACCACGTTTAGGCAAACGTAGTGTAGGACACCCTGTGGCCAGGTGGAGTGACGACCTGCCTAAAACGGCGGATAAAAACTGGATGCAAGGAACTGCCGACCGAGCTCAGTGGCGTGCATTGGGAGAGGCCTATGTCCAGCAGTGGACAGTTAGAGGCTGATGATGATGATGATGATGATCAATAGCAATATTCTATAGCTGGAAACTATCTGTAGTGCCAATACTACAGCATTGGAACTACATATAGTTCTCTGTACTGAGGCAGTCTACAGTACAATGAGATCATGGAGCAAGCATGTGCTATTGCATTGATAGGTCACAAAAGGCATTCAATTAAGTTTTAAAAAAATGTAAAAGTAGACAAACAAGTGACAGGCCACCTGATGGTAAGGAGCCACCGCCATCTATGGACACCTACAATAACCAGAGCATTGGCGGTGCATTGCCTACCTTTGAGGACTCTATTCACTCTTCGCAACTACACACAACTATTCACAACTCAACTATTTGAAGAAACACCACAACTCCTGGAAGGGGTGGAACAGTAATCAACCGAAAACCAGCAACAGAAAGCTGTGCTCCGTTATTTTAAGGAGTTCGGCTAGTTTGGGTAGGCTGGCAGAAGCATATGCATAATACACCTAAAGTGGGAAATCAGTGCAGGCAGGTCTTAACAAAACCACTTTGAATTAGAATTAGCAATACTTTGCTACCCTTTGTTTGAAAGTACCTGATCAACTCAGCGCATATCCCACAACTTTGACTTGCCCAAACTTATGAGGCCTAACTCTCAAACATTATAAAGTTATCAATGGAAAAAAATGCCCCTTGTCACTGATGAAAAATGCCCCTTGTCACTGATGACAGTTGCCATGCGAAAATGAAGCATTGTTTAATGTAACGTTTTCAAGTAAGGCCAGAAAATAAACCCCCTTTTTTATAATTTGCTGTGTTTTAACTGAGATTGACTAGAGGGACTTTTATCTATTTGTTAAATGGAGATTGTTTCCAAATTATTGTGATATCAAGTAAATTTGCCTCCATATTCTTAACTGTGTACAACCTTGACTCGGCAACGCAGTCATGTTTTGGTAGCAGTCTACTCTATCCTAGCTATTGATCTAATATGATAACTAGTATCCAGCCAAATAGCTGGTTGTGTCATCTCTGTTGTAAATAAAATAAACACTACCTCTAGGCTGTAGTAAATGAACTCGCGATCTCCAGATGCGCTGACTGTGGCACCAACTTGAGCTAGTTGGCGCGCAACTATGAAGGTGTTGGCACACTGGGTGGTGAGACCGGCAGACGAGCGCAGCATGTGAGCAACACCCAGGTCAGTCTGAGGTTCATAGCGAGACCCTGCCCTGTTTATAGAAGAATTTCGTGAATTTATGAAAAGTATTATAATCAATACAAATGTCATGTTTATGATTAATGATGGGTAACAAGAAATTTAAAGAAAACTCACTAACATCACAACTCATGAATATTTATAGTTTTGTATATCTCTCATTAACAATTATTTATTTCTCTCTATGTACCACAGTTTCTATTAATTTAATAACATATTCATCGGTAAACTTACTTGAAAGCGATCGTAATTCTCGTAAGTGGAGACCCATTATCTAAAGCAGCGACAATGGTGTTGTTTGGCAGGGTAGCAGACTGAATTCTGGCCTCAGCCTGAAAAGCTGGTGCAGCCTGAGCGTATCCTCGAGTCTAAAACGTTTAATATAGGGTTTTAAACAGAAAAATACTATCGAAATGGGTTTACATAATCGGGTTTGACAGCTTTGGGCTGCTAAAAAGATTTAAGGTTTTTGATAACTATTCACTGGTAGATTAACGAATACACAAATACATTTCATATTATTTACCGCAACATGTCGAATTAGAGGGCTAGCAAAGGCTTTTGATGCCATTTTAGATAATTTTTAACAATTTATCCTGCGCTGCAAATCTCAAGCACGTCGAAGAAGTGTTTCACAGCTTGACAGCTGACAGCAGTACAGCACGCAGCTCAGACAGTGACGAGTCTGTGGCGACGAGTAACAAAGAGACAACTATTTATGCTCAATGTCTATCAAACTACCAATAAACGGTAGAGAGAGAAGGTATTTTTTTTTTTATGATTTTTTTGGCGCTAACTTGTAAAAAACAAGTCGCCTTTGTCATAAACTATGACGTCTAAGACTGATTTTATCAAAGATCTTGTGTATACCTACTTCCATGGATTTTATCTACGACTGATAATGGTAGATAATTATTTATTTATTATTATTTATTTGGGAGCTCACCTCATTTTCAAAAATCTCCTGGTAAATGCGACGCGTGACCAAAATCACAGAAAAGAGAAGTACATAGAACGGAAAAGAGAAGGAACATCTGTTACCAGGCATACGAGTGAACATTCTTATTTACGTCAACGCGTTGAACTACGTATCACATAAAAAAAAAATCTCTTCTGTGATCAAAATGCTGGCGTGTTTCTGGCTCAACGCATTAGCATTGCCATTCAACGTGGTAATGCCGCATGTTGGGTACGCTGCCAACTGGTAGTGGGCTTGAGCATTTGGATTGTCTTTAGACCTTCAACGGTTTATGGGCAGTCTAACTGTATTTGTAGGGTTATTTTTAGCTTGTATTTTGTTTAGTTATTAAAGGCACTTGCCCTATAACAAAATATTTATTTATTGTTAGGGAATATGCTCGAGTGTGGGCCTGATACAATGAGGTGAAACGTGTTGTTTCCTTTCCTTGAGAAAACTGCTAGTCTGTGGAATATGCTGCCGGAATACATGTTCTCCTGACTAGGTGCCTTCAGTAGTCTTCACGACGAGTCATGACGTCAAGAGTAATTGGTATCTTCTAGGCAAGCGCGCTCCATCTTGGCCACATCATCGCTTAACAGCGAATTGGCGGCCACGGCGGTGTGGTCTCAATGGTTTAATAGCCTGCTCAGTAATGGGCAAAAACAACAAATGGAGGCGGCGGCCGTAGGCAAGTAAAATAAAAAAGTTTAATATTCTGTCAAACTACGTGAATGTCACATAAAATGCTTATGTCAATGTCATCCATTGTTTTGACGTGTGTCGACAGAACTGCGTGTTGTGGTGGTGGGAAAATGCCGCCAATTTCGTTATAAATTGCATTTTTGGTATGTATTTCATGAAAAATATACCTTATGTAATACATAACAATCCCTAAACGAGTTAAATTTTGAGTTGGAAATTGGTATATTTGCCCTAGGTATATTGTTTGTAGTGCCCTCTTCACAAGGTAAAATTAGGGCATGGTTCCATTAAATTTCAACTTTATTTCAACATTGTAATGTATTATTTACAACGATCTATTACTATACTACGATCTAAGGTTATTTACCTACGACATAAGAAAATTCCATTTAAAGTTCCATAATATTAAATTTCAAGGTGTTATTGAGCATACTTATTGGATATTAGTATAAGTGCTGCTTAGCTAACTGCTCACTGCACAATTTCCTTGCTACGTTAACAAAGTCGTCTCGCCCTGAAGACATCTTGTAGTTGTAATCCTAGCTTATCTTTTCTACCAAAGATCTACAAAGTACTTCGTATCTAATACACTTCATCAAAAAAAAATAAAAAAAAAACATTAATAGTTCACTGAGTAATCGGCAGAATTCTGTGCTTCCATAAATTTAATCAAGATTTTTATTTCTTTCTAGGGAAGTTATGACAAGTCTTTTTGAGCCACTCATCGGAGATTCATACACTGGCTCCAAAGACGCTAACCATAATATAAGACATCGACATTATAGAAATGTCCTGAGATCTAAAGAGAATATTTACAAGAATAAGTGCAAAAAAAGTCTTAAAAGGAAATTGAAAAAATACAAGCTTAGACAAGATGGGAAAGAAGACCAAGATATTATAGAAGTGTCTGATTCATTAGTATCCTCATTGTTTATTAGATCTCCTAGTAAAGCAAAAGACAGTGCTGAATTAGAAAAAGAAAAATTACTGACACCGAAGAACTACCTCTTTAGAATGGTAAGAAGAAAGCAAACCACCTTAAAAACAGCTAAAGTATCTCGGAGTTCTGATAATAAGATAAAGACACCTGAAGATGCAGCGAAGCCTATATCACCTGCAACTGAGGAGAAGAAACAAACAAATGCTTTCAAATTGTTGATGGAGTCTAGGAACAAAAGCCTTGGCACTAATTCACCTGGAAAAGAAAAGCCAAATGACGAAGCAGAACTGCAAGAATCTATCGACAAAAAAACCATTAAGGCCAAAAGACATCTGATGCTGCAGAAAATGGCTGAACAAAAAGGCTCAGTTAAGAAAAAAGAAATGGAAGAACAACATGAAAAGTATATAAAAAAGAAAATGGAGAAAAGAGCAGAGAAATTAAAAAGCATGATGTTGCACAAAGAGCCAAAACCAGTAACGGATATAGAGAAAATAATTTCCTCTTCACAGAAAACAAGAAGCCCCCTTGATAGTATTGACACAGAAAAGAATGGAAAAGTTTTAGATAAACCATTCAGCACATTACAGCTTGTAAACATATTCAAAGAAAGTGTTGATAAGAAAATAAGTTCTAAAAATAAACTTATTTCAAAAGAGGATGAAGAATTCTTGGAAAAGTTATCCCCATCAATAAAAAAAAAGGAAAGTATGTTGTCATATTTCAAGAAAATTGAGAAGGATTCGGAATGCCAAGTTGATGTTGAGAATGACAATGCTGTCATCAAAATAAAGCTAGGATCCAAGTCAAAAAAGAAAGGACGCAAGAAAAAATTGAGTCTGAACAGAGACATTGAAGATAATTGTGATGTTTTAGAAAGAAAAGAATGCGATGCAGAGTTAACAGCCGATGGTATTGCTAAAATAAAAAAAGAAGAAATTCAGGTAGAAACTAGTGCATTGGAAACTAGTGCAGAAAGAAGAAAACGCAAGCGCGAAGCTAAAGAAAGCAGCCCTTGTAGTAATAGCCTTATAAATGATTCTCCTGATAATCGACCCAAAAGATCTGTAAAGAGACCTGTAAAGTATATTGATGATGTGGCTCTGACCAGCTCAGATGAGGAACTTCACATTTTCACCCCTAAGAAGAAAAAGCTTTCTGATTTTAAAAACAAACCTGTGATTAAAACTGATATAATCATCATCAGGGATGATCCAGATACACCTAAGCCAGACAAAAAAATTACAATCAATAATGAAAAAAAATCCAAGAAAGAAAAGAAACTAATTAAAATTGTTAATCCAACCAAACCTGTAAAGTTAGCACCCATTTTCTCAAAGAATCAACCTGACACAGCAGCAATAGAAGCAAAGCAGAAGTTCTTGCAAAGTGGGGTGCCTGAACAACTGAAGAAGCTGGTGTCGAAACAAAAGAATTGCAATACTTTCAGTAATTCTTTCCCAATAGTAGTGCATATTCAGCAACTTGATTATATTCAGCCTGGTTCACCTGTTGTAAATTTATCTCAAGAAGTTTATGCCGAAGACTTCAATCTTGATAAATCCAAAAATGTTTTTACAAAAATGTTGAACTTGGAGACAACTAAAAGTGCAGGTAGTATGCAAAGTAAGAATAATGTAAACTCACTGACAGCTTTGCAAAACTTGAAAGAATCTTATCCCAGATTCCCAGTGTACCGAATTTATAAATTGCTGAGAGGTAAGAAGAAAGGGGATTATAAAAACAGCAACATCTATTCCAATTTAGATAACAGCGTAGAGATTTTGAACTGTTCCATTGATATGCAGAATGACAACCCAGATCAGTTAACTTGGTCTGACAAATATAAGCCATTATCTGGAAATGAAATGATAGGAAATTTTGAGAGTATTAAAGAGTTAAAAAAGTGGTTAGTAACTTGGACTGAGAATGAAACGAAATCTAAAGTAAGCAACTCAAACGATTCAGATTCTTCTGACTATTATCAGTCTGACCCAGACAGCAGAGACAGCATGAAATCATACAATAACTTGCTCATATTGTCTGGACCTGTTGGTTCTGGTAAAACCTCCTGTGTATATGCAGTTGCAGCAGAGTTGTCTATCAAAGTTATCGAAGTAAATGCCAGCAGCAAAAGAACTGGAAAAATAATGTTGCAAGATTTGCAAGAGGCTACACAATCCCACAAAGTAAACAGGGGTACAGGAAGCAATGAAAACTCACAGAAGTCTCAGGAAATTATTGAACCTCTTCCAGAAATCACAGTTAAAAAACGAGGACGACCTAAGAAAGTAGTAGACATACCAAAAAAGACAAGTAAAGAGAAGTTTGAAGTTAGTAACGGACTATTTGCCAGCCAAGAAAGCACCAGGACAGCCATGTCACTTATTCTAATTGACGACGCCGATATAGTATTTGATCAGGACGACGGCTTTGGCTCAGCTATTATGCAATTGGTACAGTGTTCCAAAAGGCCAGTCATATTGGTAACAGGGTCTTTAACCCTTCCACACTTGCAGAAGTTCCTGCAAAGCAGCAAAATTTTGTTAATGAAACCATTACAACCAAACATGCTTGGGACATGGCTAGATTTAATGTGTCTGGCTGACAGTGGGACATGTTGGCCTGGCTTGGGAGCAAAGTTTTTGAACTTTTTCAAAGGAGACATGAGACGGACTATTAACTGCTTACAGTTCTATGTAGGCAGTCAGGAACAAGTATTGCATGTGGAGAAGAACACTCAAACTGATTCTCAAAACAGTGAGGTGAAAATCAATGTAGACGATGAAAATTCCTGCATGTCGTGGATGGATCATGACATAATTGATGACAAAAATATGAATGATGTTAGTAACTCTGATTCGCAATCGTTTTGGGACACTTTTTTGAGTGAACATACACATTTAAAACACATGAAATGCCCATTGAAAATGTTTGATGTATGGTGGAGCATACCGAAGATATTAAAAGTAGAATCAGACAATGAATTTGTTCAAAAATCAAATGATACCGCAGCATCACTTGAATCCATAAGTAATGTACTGGATTCTATTTCTATGTGTGATTATTTCAGTCACAAAAGGCTTGAAACTGAAGATATCATGTCTTCACGTCCATGGCATGATGCTGAATGTGACAGTGTTTCTGAACTAGAGAATTTTAATCATTATGATCAAAAGTATGAAACAACCAAAAAATTATGTTGTGACCTACTAACATACTCTATAACTACGGCTCAAGAAAACATGGGATTAGAAAAATTCCATGCTATCGATTTTCCAACGATGTCTGTAAAAAGGTAAAGTTATAACTTTATTTTATTTTTATTTTAACTTTATTTAGTGTCACCGGTTTTTTTTTTCTGGTAGTACACTAATATCATTAATCCGAAAGTTACACTGTCCGTCTATGTCCGTATCTTTTTACGACAAATCAGTTGTGTGCATCATGAGGATGGACAAGGAAACTTTCCTTCCCAAAAAATGTGGGATAACTGGTTAATGGTAGAAATAGCAGAAAGCTTATGCTAGCATAGCAAGCTAGCTATGGCAGCAATAGTGATACATAGTCACACAGTCAAGCACGTGCTGCTGCTGTGCTGCGCTACGCAGCACCTGAGCAGCGCAGCCGCGGAATAGTGCGTATATGGGTCTGGGCTCATATTTGATGTGTAGTGTTTCATACAGTTTCTCCAGACAGTATTTTGGCGTCGCACGTCGTATTCATTTTCCAGTGTCAAGTATTGAAATCGATTTTAATTTGTATCATCAAACAAATCGTAGTCCCTGTCTGAGTCAAGCAAAGTAAGTCACGGTCAAGTCCAAGTCATGTCCTAGGAAAGTGATGGAAAGTTTACTAGAGGCTTTTATGCAGTTTGGAAATTATGTGTTTCACCTCATAATCAGTATACATAACTATAAATGATAGTCCACTGTTATTAGATAAAATAAACAAGTTTAGGTAAAGAATACAATGAGGTGACCTGTTTTTAGGGTTCCGCACCTCAAAAGGAAAAAACGGAACCCTTATAGGATCACTTCGTTGTCCGTCTGTCTGTCCGTCTGTCAAGACCCTTTTTCTCAAGAACGCGTAAAGGTATCAAGTTGAAATTTATACTAAATACTTGGATCAACGGTTTCTTTCGGCTGTAAAAAAATAAAAGTTGTAAGTAAACGCAATCAAAAGATATGAACGTTTATGTCGCATATTTAGCGATTTCACAGGGGAATCAAAACCTATAGGGTACTTCCCGTTGACCTAGAATCATGAAATTTGGCAAGAGGCAAGGTCTCATAGCACATATATAGGAATAAATCCGAAAGTCATAAATTTGAAGTCATATCATTTAAAAATAATTATTTTGCTATTACAAACTTACATTTTGTAGTAGGAATGTATCGAAGAACCTTATTGTCAACTACAAAGTTAAGTTTGTCTTTCAATATTTCAACTTCGGTATTGACTCTTCAGACTCTCTCTTAGACTCTTAGACTCGCGCTCTGAGGGTTCCGTTGGACGGAACCCTCAGAGCACGAGTCCTACTCGTACTTGTCCGGTTTTTTTTCACAATGGCGCCAAAGCTCGGTTTTATACAGTTACTTGTATTACAAAACTTGCTGGTCTACGTTCTGCCGTGCTGCTTCCGACACGCGTTAGTTCTGTAGAGCCTTAAGGCTTAAAGGCCTCAAAAGTTATACGGCTAAAGGAAGAATCAGGATGTCGTCCAACTTAAATTTTCATGTTTTCAATTGTTAATTACAGGCAACGGGACCGGATAGTAGCAAGACACACCGACTTAACCTCCTACCTGAGTCCACAATCATCTCTTGATAGAAGAGCCCTAGCTCTAGACTACTGGTCAGCCTGCCGCACCATTTGCAGGATAGAGAGATCAAAGACTGACTCAAACTCCAAGAGGAATAATCGATTTTGTCACTATTTGAAATCACTAAGTGCTTTATGCAAAAGTGATTCCTTCGACCGTTTAGCAAATAGTCTAAATCCTAACGGAACTTCGTAGTGTTAATTTTAAATTATTATCTATTATTAATTGTGAATAGATTAAATAGAATACAATCAGGTAAAAACTCTTTGTTATTTTCAACTGTTATATGTGTATTATTAGTTTGAATTAAATTCCAAGTAATTTTAAAATATTTGACTACATTATTTTTAGACTTAAGATTTTAGGTAACTTCGATTAAGTATTATTTTGTTTGGTCGATTATGTAAAGCTATATCAGTTTTTCATTGAAAACATGTTTTGATCTTTGACGATGAATCAAAGGTTTTGATCTCCTCATCTTAAATGCTCGGTTACTATACAATGTTTATAAAAATAGCCAGACAGTTTGATGAGATAAAAATGTATAATTATAGAGCGATCTTTTAACAAATAGTGTAGGTAAGTAAATCTGACAATTCATGTATGTGTAAAACATTACTTTTATCTGCACAGTGGACATAATTATCTGTCACAGAATTCTTCCTATTACAAGTACGCTAATGTTAATATCAAATTATGCTCGTTCTAACCCGAGATACTCCCGTAGATTGTTGAATCTAAAACGTGACAAACTCCGATAAATTGTTGGCGTTGTCTCATACCAGAGCCTTTTAAACAAACACCTTTTTAAAATTGGTGTTACAGACAGTCCTTTATGTAGAGGGTGTCTGGAGACTGAAGAAACGGCTGCACATTTGCTCTTGGAGTGCAGCAGCGTGGCAGAACAACGAAACACTATCCTAGGATCACCGAGGACGCTCTGGGAAGCCTGCGCAGGCATTAGCGAGCTGCTGGCTTTCCTGGAGGAGACCGGGTGGCTGAACTAGCTGCAGCCGGGTGACGCAAAATGGGCCTATGAATGGCCTAGTTGTGGAATATGCCTGCTACACAAGTAAGTAACAAGTCAGCTATTTACAACCTACTGCAGAATGCTACTGTTAAAAAAAAATTGGACTGAGTATTGACTATAGATTCTAGTTCTAGTAGTATTACCGTTTCAATCAGCTTTATAATGGCTGAATGGATTTGTATGTGTTGATCCGCTAAATTGGCTAAACCTGGGCTTTCACCCCATTTTTGCTTTCAAGAAGCAGTCTGGGCAAATCTGACGTGTTATTTGCTTTGTGCGTCATCTTTTGACTGCCCCGTTTGCTCAGTCGGTAGTGAACCTGCCTTCTGCGCTTGGGACCGTGAGTTCGATTCCCACCTAAGACAAACATTCAACATTGTTGAATATGTAAAATGAATGAAATTTATTGATTTGAATTATGGTTGAAAATTTTACCAAATAATTGTAGTAAGCGAATAAAGAAAATAACATTTGAAATGTATAGTAAATTTTTTATTTAGATGGAATTAAAATGTTTTTATTTTTATACATTATTTCATCCAAAAAAAAGTGCGTAGAGGACGCTCGAACCATTAGACTTAAAAAGGGGATGGTCCTGTCTGCAGCTCTTTCGCTCACACATTTCCACGTTATTGAAGAAATAAAATCACTGTATGAATTTCCAAAAAGTGACTAAGAAACAGGCAGGAATGTAAGAATGTAAGAGACAGCCATGTTTGCCGTCTATCCTCCGTATATCCGTCAACCTATTGTATTTTTTTTAATCATAAAATTAAATTAATAAATTAAAACATGGACGTTGTAGGTATACCTAAAGTACCGATACTAGGTACGTCCATGATTAACTTGATATATTTTGATTTGGCAGTACTCTGTTAAATTTAAATATGACAAGTCATTAATCGTGAATTTATTGCTTGTTACCATATTACTCCGCCTTTAAATATATTGAATAAAAAAATACTTTGTTTCTAATGTTATGATAGTCAGCAAAACTTTGTTTTATTACTTTTTTGCAAATTCACTCAGTGGTTTTATATCTTCAATAATGTGAAAATGCGCGAGCGAGACAACTGCGGAGTCACAAGAGAGCTAGTAGCATATAATAATATGACCTTGAGTAACGGGTAAAATCGCGGGTTACAGCTAGCTCTACTAGAATATGCAAAAACTACATAATCTATCAGTCCAATGATACGTAGTAGGTAGGTAGTAATTTTGAACTTTGAGATGAAGAGTAGGTACTTAGCCCGTATCGGTTGCTATGCTAGTCGGTAAATGGCGCGTGCGATGCGGATCAATGGGCGCTTAAACCTCGTGGAAGCTTATCAGCCTTCTTGTTCAACAGTTTCCATGCAGCTTTCATTCCATGCCTATTTAAATTGCATCCGCTATCTCGCTCGCGCATTTCTACGTGGCCTGCCTGCAGGATCGGGCAAAATGTGTAATGTCTCTTTTTCACATGTGATACTTTTCGTCGGCAGAAATTGTCAAAGCATTATTTTATTGATCTTACCGCATTCACATGTTTATTACATAATAATAATAAGCATGATGACAAATATTTTTTTATTACCTCATAAAAAAGCTGGTCATAAATAGAGCACATCAACAAAAACAAAATTAAAATTAGTTCAAAAATAAATAAGATATAAGCATTTTAATTTAATTTAATTTAATGCTAGACAGAGAGCGCACTATACTGAGCCGTGACGTCACGGCTCAGGAGCGCCATACTAATGCTATACTAACACACGCTTTGCGAGAAAGGGATAGAACATCCCCTCTATCCCCACCTAAAACTTTAAATACTCATATCTCAGAGATTTATCAGCCAATTCAAATTATTTTTTCAATATGTGTAATGTATTTACTTATATTCATCGCTAAGCCAGCTATTTGTAATAACATTAGGAATCATGCCTATTGTACATAATCAGTTATACTTGAAAATGTTACTTAAGCGTCGTTACGTCGTCAGTTCAAATCAAAGTTTGCACCTGCGCGAATCTGACAAATCTATGCAATGAACGCCTGCAGGAAGAAATACGCACGAGTCTGCGCCCACCTCAGAACGAAATAACGCAAGCGACACAAACTTGATAAAACTACTGATTACTCAAGAACTATTTTAATTTTGAATCAAACGATTATTTTATATAAATGACCATTAGAATATGAAATAAACCGGCCAAGTGCGAGTCGGGCTCGCGCACTGAGGGTTCCGTACCAGCACAAAATACAAAAAACGACCTCAAAATCAGTTAAGTATGGTGGTATTTCGATTCGATTGAATGATGAGGTCATTTGGTACCAGTACCAAAGGGGAAATCGCGTACTAAAGTAGACGAGTATAGGCCAGTTGCGGTACTTTCTTCACCGGCAAAAGTTTTCGAGTTGATAGTACAAAAAATCATAGCGGCACAGGTGAGTTCACAGCTCTCAGACGCTCAGCATGGCTTTCGACCGGCAAGAAGCACTACCAGCAATCTGCTCTGTCACATGGCTGATCTTATGCCGACTGTAGATAGTGGCGGTCAAGCAGATAGTGCTTATTTTGATTTTAAAAAGGCGTTCGATTTATTCGATAATGACGTATTGCTTCAAAAGTTAGCAGGGTTTGGGTGCACTCCACATGTATTGAAGTTTTTCGCCAGTTACATGACCGATAGGCAGCAATACGTAGAATACTCAGGATGCAAATCGGAGCGGTATTTTACCAGGTCTGGAGTAAGCCAAGGCAGTAATTTGGGTCCTCTGGAGTTTATTCTAATGATAAACGACTTGCCGAGTGTGGTTCGGGATGCCAAATGCCTATTATTTGCTGACGACCTCAAGTTGTCGCCGGTGATTGAGAGTGCAAGTGACTGCGAAAGGCTTCAAAATGATATAGACAGAGTGGTGGCCTGGAGCAAAGAAAATTGTCTGCAATTCAACGCTTCCAAATGTATGACAATTTCATTCACTCGTTCTCGTAACCCGATACTTCACAATAGGGTATTTGACTACTTTTGGGAAACTATTGCACATTATTGCCTGATATAATTTAATGTATACTGCATTTATATTTTCTGGATATCAGTCGTATTTGCGATATAAATCGATGTTAAAGTTTGAATAAAAAAATATCGCGCCAAAACGCAGACCTGCGTCATAGCTCCGGTCGAGCGACGATTGACGTCACACAAAACAAAACAGCTGCAGCCAGGCAGCAAAAGTTTGATAATCACTAATTTTCTAATAGAAGTAATGGTTTATAAATGTTGTGTAGTGCCACAATGTACAAATACTTCCATAAAACACCGGAAAAACTATTCGTTTCTGTTCCAATGGACCCCAAAACTCGCAAAAAGTGGTTGGAACTAAGTAGCTCGTAGATAACCCAAAAGTATTGGAGCTAATTCAAGTGTTTCTATGTGCGAAGATAATTTTGAGGTACTTATTTGAGTCTATATATTTCTATTACAATTTGTGTTTTTATTGCATTACTATTTTATGTACTGTTACTTTCTTTTTAAACATTGTAAAGACATAACCTAACAAAATAGTGATATCCACCTACTACAACATACTTTTTGTACAACTTGATTGAATGTTTTGCTTGGAGAACAATTAAAAATTAATACTTACATTGTAGTTTTTACGTTTTGAGTTCTGCAGCGTAGAAACAATGACGTAGATTATTATTGAAGAAATATACAACCATAAATACATTAATTTTGGGTAAGTTACTGCTGTCTGCTTGCACAAAATGTTTCTCCATTCTTCTCACATTTAACCTCCGGACTGTTTTTGGTGATAATTTCTGGATAAATCGCTCTCAAAATAGCTTTACAACATTAAATTCGCAAATATCAATACAAAATCTGTTTGTTTAGATTTGTGTGACGTCACTAGGGATGAAGCCAATTACAGACCGTTTTCGATCACGTGATCAAATGTCGAAAATACAGTTATTTTATTCGCGTTTTTTACAAAAAATAAGCATATTTTTATAAAAAAATCAATGAAATATGCTTTTTCATTGTGTCATGTTTATGGATGATGTCAATTGGCATAATATTTTCAATACAGTCAAACACCCTATTATAGCATTGACGGGATGCCGATACTTAGAGTCAATGCTGTGAGGGATTTGGGGTTGACTCTTAACTCGGAGCTGATATTTCGGGATCACATTACTAAAATCTGCAAAAAAGCATACAGAAATTTGGGTTTTATCCTGCGTATGGCTAACGGTTTTACAAATATTAATGCAATTGCCGCCTTGTACAACGCTCTAGTCAGAAGTCAGCTTGAATGCAATGGAGTCATCTGGTCCCCTCACGAGACGAAGTACATTCTTATGGTCGAAAGGATACAAAACAAGTTCATTAGGTACTTGTATTTGAAAAAATATGGAGTATATCCGTTTTATCCATTAATGTACCCTACTTTATTTATTTTAGGCATGGTTGGATACAACGAACTAAGGGTCAGGAGAGAGCTCACACTTGTTTCTTATATTTTCAAGTTGCTGAGAGGCAGGGTGCACAATCCGGATATACTTAAGCAGATATACTTCTGCGTTCCTGATAGGTATGTGTGGAGGCGAAGACTGCCAAAACTGGTATCGGTGCCGCGCGCGCGAACTAATCTTCTCCAGGAGGCACCTTTTACACGAGCACTTCGCACTCTTAACGTAATTTCCGTTGAAATTGACCTATTTAGTTGTGCTCTGAGTGAATTTACAAAGATAGCTTTAAAGGTTTTATGTTATTAGATAATTAAGTGTTGTCACAATGTTTTTTTTTTAATATGTAAATTTGCTACACTATCGCATTAGGTTATAACCTGTAATGATAGTTCTAAGTTGGAAATAAAATAAATAAAATAAATAAATAAAAAATCTAAATAGCAAAATACGTTGCTAAACTTGGTAATAAACAGAAATTTGTCACCGACTCGCACTTGGTCAATATTTATATTCTTCGAGCGTGTACTATAATCGTGCCAAGTTTGACGCTTGTACGTACATGTCGTACATATTACCGTTATTACATTAGAGCTAATACGTATTGTATGGTTCTTTATTTTTCGATTTTTTAAAATTATTTCTTAGTTAATCTACCGTAACATAACATACGTATTCTGTGAAAATTTAAACTAGCTATCTATTACGGTTCGAAAGATACAGCAGACGGACGGACGGGCGGACAGACAACGTAGGCTCAGTAATAGGGCCCCGTTTTTACCCTTTGGGTAGAGAACCCTAAAAACTTAAAACATGCAAAAAAGAAGCAAGCAGACAAGGTGCTGGTGCTGGCTAAGATCGAATAAAGGCATCAAGCTTGATTTAAGCCAGATTCACATTCGCCACGCCACTTTACCAATCTTCCTTGTCTGATCCGAGAAATTTAATAATCGCGACTCGCTCAAATAACGCTTGGTTACAGATATAGGTATTCCTATTTTCACTGAAAACATTTGGAACTGCTTTATCAGAAGGTTATCTAGCAAGAGCTCGTTTAAAATTAACACATCGGCAACTTGTAAATTAATGTTTTTATTATGACTAATTACATGTTTTATTTAAAAAAATAGCAGTCGCTATAATTAGAATTTTCTTTATAATTATAGTGTTGGATTTTCTCTGTGTTATCTAACTAAATTCTAAGGTAATCGAAAAAATCGGGAAATATGTCATGACATATTTCCCGATTTTTTCAAATTTACAGCACTTCATGCTCATAAGATGGTTTTCCTTTCTTCCGTTCATATAATTCGTATTCATAGTCTAAAACATGAATGTGTTGTAGAAGCCTACTTTTTGAGAATTCCCAAAAAGCAGGCTTCAATGATTACACCTAGCTAGGTTACGGCCAACAATGACAGATAGCCGGCTTGTTGGGCCTGTTTATGATCAGTGTGCAATTGTGCATATAGTGCAATTGTGCATATAGAATAAATTATCTATTCACTTCTCATGTTCGTAAAGTTCTTGTCTATGAACGATGTAAGCGGACTAAAATTGCTTTTTATGCTCTAGTGCACACAATTTTTTTGCACTAGTGCATAAAAGTGCACTAGTGAGTGCATAAAAGTACACTAAACCTCTTTAAAGTTGTCAAAAGAGGTTCAGTTTGTAATACATGTAGGAAGATTCCTTCGGTCTCTAATAATAACAGGGTATTATTAAAGACCCAGACATAACTTTTGTCGATTAAAAAGAGGTTTTGGTGCCAACTTCCTGCCCAATAATGAGCGATAACAAATGAGTAAAAAAGTCCTTTTAGCGCCGACATGGAAAAAACATGACGTCTCATGTATTATTTTTCTAAAACTGTGTTTTTTTGGATTGTTAATGTATAGTAATGGTAGATTATTATTTATTAATTAAGTGTTAGTGATTGTGCTAAATTGAGAACCTTCTTCCTTTTTCGAAGTCGGTTAAAAAGGATTCAAGACTGTTTAAAAATAAGTTAACACAAAAAAAAAACATAAAATGGAAATTAAAACAGCATTACTTAACACAATAAAACATCACCTGGAGCACCCTGTATTCGTTGCATGGCGCGCTAACGCTGCGACTGCTGTACGAGTAGGTTAAGCTTTGTCTTTGTACTAATATGTATTCTGTAGTAAACGATTCACGACCGGTTATACTCCGCGATACGCTTATGCCTACAACAACAGGTGTGTTCGCGCGCTTCATTTTGAGCAATGAAGGTAATTAGATTAAAAAAAAAATATCTTACCGAGAACCAGTTGTCTGGATAAATCTAACATAGATTTTAAGACAACTTACTAACTTGAAATGTAACGTACTAAGTGTTTTAAATAAATTAAAAAAAAAAAAAAAAGAACCGACAAATTAATTTAAAACTGAAATCTTGACATGATTTTATCTAGAACCCTCGTGGGCTAGTTTTAAAAGAGTGATTCAATTTTAAACCTAGAGTAGGTAGGCACCCTGCAGGGTGCCTACCTACTCTAGATTTTATTTTTTGACCCACCAGACTACGCTGCGTTTGTATCCACGGATCGGATTGAATTTGCCAGAGTAGGTAATACGGTTTGTGTCCACGTATCCTAATTATCTTGTATGCTTGGAGCTCGAGTTAGAGCGTGCCAGCCTGGGTCAAGTAGGTAACTAGGCATATTGTTTGGTCCACAAAAGTAAATGACCGCTTATCACAAACTTTTTCAACCTCGTTCGCGTTTTCATTTTCCTCTAGATTACCGCCTATATTATTGGCACTCTCACTCAGATGTTTGGATGGACCCATGCGCGACTCTCGTGTACCATTATGTTTAACCTTTGAATCGATTCTCGGAAAAAAACCCGTTTTTTAAATCACGCACTGGTAAGTAAGTTCACCTTTGGCCACCAAAGATCAATAATATACTTGACAACGAATATTTTGTGTAAGGGGATCTCTAGGTCCATTACTCGGTTGGATGGGATCACGCGCTTCTTTTGTGACTTGTGATACCTCCTTACGTTGTGGGTTACAGTAGGCCCTACACGGCGTGGTCTGTGGGTGAAGTATGAATATTTACGTGCTAGAAACGGCGTGATTTGTGGGTGAAGTACGGATATTTACGTGCTAAGAAAACGTATTTTGGGTTTGGGTATAATCCCACATAACCTGGCTGCACCCTAATGCAGCCGGGTATTCTTTGGAAGATTTCCCCCTCGAAAAAAAAAAAGGTACCTAAATGTACATATCCGTCTCCCATAGATTCAGTATTGCTTTCTCCCTCTACGCCGATTCCATACAAACTTCAATTTCGAAATTCAGATCCTATACCACAGAACAGTAATTCTGTGCCTATACGCTTTTTACTTACTTTGGTACGTAAATAGGTATTCGTATTTCGTACTTCATCCACTGATTATAGCATAAATAGGCTTCGACCAAAATAAAATGAATGGACGGGCCATAACCATTGAACTTGCTCAGTAAAAACGAGTCAAAACCGTAGGACATATACTTCAACACCTAATTATAACCACCATGTACCTACAGTACATTTGTTATAAAAACTAAATAGTGGTTTTTTGTTGTGTTTTTACACTACGGGAAAGCACACGAAAGCATAATTTCGTCAGATGTTTCATTGTCATGTAACAATGGTCTTGTGTCGCACTTCCTACGGCTTGAGACCACCTGAAACTAAGTGAGCGCCGGCGCTTATTTTGTAATCTTCAAAAATGCGCTTCTTCTGGGCCCGTCCATTACCTTTATTTTGGTTGTATTTATTTTGGTTTTTTTAAGATAGGTAACCTATTATGACCAAATCAGATTGGTGTAGCTATCTAATCTTACTGCAATGGTTGTGTTGGGTAGGTTCTTTTTCTTCCCTCGTGATCTAATCTTCGAAACATACGTATCACGGACTCTTCCTATGAGTGGGACCTTCGGTCAAACCTTTGAAAAGTCCAGATAGGCTGGAAAGGGTCAGCGGTCAAGCTATTTGTAGGTCTTTATGCCTTTATTAATATCATATCGACTTGTTTACATAGTGTCACTGATAATAGTCGCGTCATCTGGATGTTTAGACTGCATTTTTGAAGAAACAGGAATATATATAATATATGATTATGTGTAGGCACTAAATCAGTAAAAAAATAGGAACCGAGTTGAATTATTGACTCAGATTAGTACCCAACTACTTAGGTTGTTATATTGATTTGTAGGATATACGGCCAAGGTTTACTGATTATAGCTAATACATATTATAAGTATTTAGACATAGGCATATACATAATTACGTACACACACACACGTACGTAAATTTACGTACTTAGTTACTTAAACATTTACTTATAACAATTAAGTATATTACTAAGTGTGCGTCCTTGTGTAAACTTACGGCAAGTACTTCGTTTTTTGATGACTGGTATGGTTCAGTCCTAGTGAGTCTGCCTTATGAAATGAAATGAACTGACACACCGGACTCCGGACTCCCGGGTTCGATTCCCGGCCGGGCAGACTTTTGAATGCTGAATTTAAATATTTGCTCTGGGTCAGGATTTTAGTTGTCCCTGTCATAATTTGTGCCTGTTTCATGACATCTTTTAAACTGGATTTCTTTGTGTGAAACGTAATTTTTTTACCGAATTAAAAAACAGTTGATTGAAGAGGGGTTCTCAATCGATAGATTTTTAATTTATAGAATTTTACGGTTGTTACCTCAGGGGCCTTACGGACAACTGCTATTACAGGCACCTAATCCGCTCAGTTGGAAAATCACGCGACCGCAAACCTTATCGCGCGCAGATACGGTTTGCGGTCGCGTGATTTTCCAACTGAGCGGATTAGGTGCCTGTAATAGCAGTTGTCCGTAAGACCCCAGATCTCCGTCATTAATTATAAACCGATTTGGGAAATATTTTATCAAAATAGGTTCAAACCACAGAAGAGAAAAATTTCAAACAGTAGTTTAGTTTTGATAACAAAGTAACTAGGAAAAATATGTCAACCAAGTAAACGAAATTAGTAACTAATTTTAAAGTCGGTTTTTTTAATTGATAATTATTTTAACCAATGTGGTTAGTTAGAAACTTTCTCTGGAGAGTAGGTATATGTATATGCTATGTTCTCTCGGTAGAAACGTTCTTGGGTCTGCCAATAACAAAAATAGCTAAAAACTTCATCATGTTCATCAGCTGTGCTGATCACCTATAGGTTTCTCTTTGATCCTGCTACACTTCTCAGTTCCTTGCAAATAGTAGATACGTACCTACTTATAGGTATAGGTAACTTATAAGATCATTGGGTATAGGTAGGTAGGGTACCCAAAGAGGTTAGCTTCATTAATGAAGATAATGTTTACATAACGCATTTAGTGATGCATTCAATCTAACGAGGTTGTAGAACCAGTGGTTACTAGTTGAGGATCTAGAGCAATTGGGTTGTTATCGACAAGTCGTGACATTAGTTTTAATATGTGCCAATATCTACGCTAAATTAAGTGGATCCCTAGAGGAATTTATTTAAATTTTCAGTGCTTCCATGTTGGTTTAAAATTGCGTCCCATTTATTGTATCAATATCGTGGCTATTATGTAGGTATTAGTAGGTACTTAGAGCCTGTTTTCTTTAAACTGAAATTGACTTTAGTGCATAGTCTCTACTCTCTGTAACTCGTGAAAGCGTCAAAAACTCGTATATAGCAGGGGCCTTACGGACAGCTGCTATTACAGGCACCCAATCCGCTCAGTTGGAAAATCACGCGACCGCAAACCGTATCTGGGCGCGATAAGGTTTGCGGTCGCGTGATTTTCCAACTGAGCGGATTAGGTGCCTGTAATAGCAGTTGTCCGTAAGGCCCCAGGTACCTAAAACTAGACTTGTTCTGTCAAACCTTTTTACAATAATATCTAACCATAGATCTAGCTGATCTTTTAATGGGTGTTTCCTGATAGTTACATTCTGAGTGTCTACAAGTTTCTTCTAAGCAAGCGTGCTCCATCGAAGACCGCATCATCGCTCAGACGAGGTCGAGGTAAAGCGCAAAAAAAAAGGTAAGATATATTATATAAAAAAATATAAATTACTATCAATTAGATTTACAATAAAACACGCATGAAATGTTGTATTAGTTATGCGATGTGAAGATGTCGTATAAAGTCGTTGGCGCCAGAGCCGGGGTTATCGGGCGACGCGTGCGCGACGCCCGCTGGACCCTTTGCGGGCATAAATAAAGCGCGCGACTGCCGCTCGGTTCAGTACTATAAGTGCGACTCTATAGACAATACATCACAATGGTCAAGAGCGATTTGCGCGGTGACACTTGCGGCTACTGCGGCGCCTGCGTGCGCGCCAGGCTTTGCGCCGTGCGCGGCCGCAGCCCCGAACCCGTCGCCTGCGCCTACAAGCACATTCTAGAGTCCTATACATCAGGAGAAAAACAAGGAAAATTGCCGCAAACTCCGAAATCAGCGTGCGCGTCGTGCCGGTGGACTTCGGACGCCCAGTTTCCGGAAACCCCTCCGACGTCTTCGAGCGATCTCAGCTTGGAATGGAGTTCGAGGTCATCGCAAAGATACTACCGCACGCGTCATCGGAAAAGGTAGACTCGTGCAGACAGGACGCAAGTTCCCAGAGATTACGCATGGATGTCAATCCCTCAATGTGTCAACTGACGTGTCACCAACCACCCAACAAGAAATGGAGCTAAGTGAAAAGTGTATCATAATTTTGTATGGCATAGCTTAATAAGTATATAGTACCTTATGAGTATGTCGAGCACTAACTGAATATTAGTAATTAATAAAATAAACATTCTTATTAAAATATTTGTTTTTTTAAACAAGGTTAAAAGGGAAGTGAACTTTATGTGGTTTATCCCTCAATTCCCCTATTTATCAACTCTTTAAACGCCGCCGGGAAGCGTAGGTTATCATTGCAGCACGTTTGATTTGCTACTTTAGGCGTGATTTTTATTCGCATTTTCCAAGATTAATTATCAGAATCGTATCGTTTGTAGGCATTAGTAAAGTAGGTATCTCTATTCTCTATCTCTTCTCTACATAGTATAAATTAAAAGCGCTTTCCGCGTCTGCCTGTCTGTATGGCCACTAACTCCTCCTAAACCACGCAACGGATTTTGATCCGGTTTTCACTATCAGTTAGATATTTTTTTACGGAAGGTTTATATATATACCTAGCGACCCGCCCCGGCTTCGCACGTAAATTATACCCGTCCGAAGCCGGGCGAGCGGGTCGCTAGTATTTTATAATACGAAAATTTCATTACGACATTTCGTACGAGATAATCTAGATACCTATGAACTAGGTAGTATATAAGCCATAGTATATAATAAGCAACTTTAACATCATCATAGTGCGGCCGCTGAAAGTATGCGTCCGACAGTTGCCATAACATTGTATAAAGCTGAAGGAAAACAGTAAATTCTGATAATCTAGCGTTTAGCTTTAGCCAATATACTGAAGTAAAATATTAAAAGAAAATACTATTTTCATTCAAATTTCCAAATTTTATTGCAGCTATCAGACGCATTTTCTCAGCGGCTTGGTTGGTTAGATTATAATCTACGAGCTACGTGGAGTCACCCGCGTGAAATCTCTCAGCAGAGTTATCTTGGGCCGTGGATAACTTCTGTTTCTACGCTCTTTATACCGCGAGGGCAAAAAATAGGCAATCATGGGAACTGCCGACAGAAATGAAAACTTATTTTTATTAAATTTATTTATTACTTCTTAGTATATTCCTATATCTATACACACGCACACGCACACACACACAGCGCTATATGTATGCATCTGAGCGTGACGGTCACGGTAATTCAGTGCTTTTTGTTGCAAAAAGTAGGTACCCAAAGTGCCGAGAGAAGTTTTCACTTCAAAAAATTTTTCGCGTTAAAGCTAGAATATGGATATGTCTGTCTTTATGAAGACGGTGGAAAAACAACGTTCTATTGTTCACAGCACGTGCTATGCCTGTTGAAAGCGCATTTTTTTCCGAAATAAAAAGTATTCTATGTCTTTCTCCGATACACGAAAAAAATAAACAAGTCTATCTGTTTAATCTGTTGCTGCGTGAAAGAGGAACAAACAAACATACCTACTTTCGCATTTAAATAATAATAGTTTGTATTTTGAATAGCCATAATTACTTACCTATCTCGTTTAATTACTCATTTGGTATCTCCCAAAGAAATTTTACCTAAACAAAATCAATGGTATTCCCAGACTATCGTGGTAATTGTAGGTAGATAATTATATAGTATTCATCTACCACGCGCCTTATATTTTATAGCCCCATAATTCATTTATTTACTTACACAAACTGCATCCATTACAATTGCAAAGATATTGTCTTGAAATGCGTATGCACAGTTGATTTATGGTCCTAGTGTTGTCAAACGTGTGTGCGTTTTGAAATGCGGCGATCATTTTAAAATGGGTTTTATGTCGTAAGTACGTTGCCCTCGGATCTAGCAAACGAAAGTAGGTAATTAATGTAAGATAAATTACCAATTGACGCAGAAATAACCAGATAAATAGGCACAGGTTATCGTCACTTTTTACACTAGCTTTCGTGGAATATTTTTACATGCATATTACATAATTTATATGGCAGCTTATTCACCCACTGCAGGGCATAATTCCCCTCTCTCCAATCTTCCCTTCAGTCAGAACAGGGAAGATTGGAGAGAGGGGAATTATGCCCTGCAGTGGGTGAATAAGCTGCCATATAAATTATGTAATATGCATGTAAAAATATTCCACGAAAGCTAGTGCGCCGCCGCCACCGCAAAAACAACGGTCGACTTTTTGTTGTGCGCCGTTTACGCAAGACTTGTCTATCTATTGACCACACGACAATTAAAATAATGTGTCGACATGCGCGCACATGCTATTTTACAGGTGTTGCAGCTCTACACTAAGCTTGAAAAAAATAACAACAGGTGTTTTTGCCATATACCTACGAGTGACAAGACAAGCAAGCCATTCGACTGGTGAAAAGCGCCACGACATAACGCTATCACCCTGATAACATCTATAAATACCCTGTAATTTTACTGTAAACATTGCCCTTCAATCCGAAACACATTTATGTTTGCGAACTACTGTTTGGCGGCCAATTAACCAAAAAGTTCTAATTACCTTTGTTCCATTAAATCTACAACGTTATATGGCCTAAATTGACAAATAGGACAACAAGGTTAACTATTAAATCGGGTAACCTAGTCCATATCGCAAATGCATCTGATTGCTATATTTCGGCTTGTTTGTAACAATATTTTATGACATACCAACAGTATTAATTGGTACAAATGATCAGAAATTGTGGCTTATTAATCTCCTACAACTTATACGTAGGTAAACAATTTGTAATGTTCTGGTTTTAACTGGATATGGTATTTTAAGAACATGAATGCGTTTCTTTTCAATCTTATGAGAAAGTAATAAGGTTTAAAAGTAATCGCGCTTAAAGCTTTACAATGACAGATGGTAATTGATACTATTGTAGATATTGATTAAAGACAAGGGGCAACCTACGAGTATACCTAATTGTAGGTAATATTTGACAATGTCTAGGTCATAAGCCTAGATCATACATTTAAATCATAATTTGAATAAATCTATGAAATCTGTATCTACCTACCCTCCTCGGTACCTACCCTCTACGGTCCTCGTAGAGTAGAATAGTTTGCAACTTGGGTCATAATATATTTATGGAAAATAATAATTCGTGTGCTAATAAAAAACTTCTGGTAGGTACCTGCAAAAGTTCCAGTGCTTTTATGCATGTTTGGATGTGTAGGTAGGTACTTACATTTAGTATGAAGGAATGGATTTTTTAAATGTGCGTTTAAATAGCATCCTTTATGTCTGTAGTCTTCTAGTATACCTAGAATATTTGAATCCTATGCACAATATCTAATAGCCAGCTTTACCTACAGGCAAACATCTTAAGAGCACTCTTACATTTTTGGACGACAAAAGCAACGATAACTGGATTTATTGGCGTTCTGATTCTATCAAATAGAAACTATAGAAAATTAAATATCTTTAATAAATTGTATTTTGTACTTATTGAAAATTACGGCTTAAAATTTTGAAAAAACTCAACATTATATTGGCATCGGTTCTGATGTACTCTCAACTAAACTAAACTAAATTTGACAGCTCTAATATTGTTGCCATTCTCTCGCATATTAAAATGAAAAGAGGCAGATAATTTTAGTCCTGTCAGATTGGTGTAGTTTAGTGTGACAGAATCGACGCCATTGTCATACGCCGCCGCCGTCGCCGTTGTCACTAAACTAAACCAATCTGACAGGACTAAAATTATCAGTGCCTCTTTTAACTTCAATATGTGAGAAAAGAAAGACGTCAATTTTAGAGCTGTCAAATTTAGTTTGGTTTATATAATGGTACAGAAGAATACAGAACAAAATCGACCCCCCCCCCCCCCCTATTTACCTCCCTATTTTTATTCCCTCCTATTTACATAAGTAGTTTTTCGTAAAACTTTCGGAGTGAGAGTAGATTTCGTTAAATTACTGACTTGCGGCAAGCCCCGCAAGCTAGGTCCGTGGGGGGCCCTCGCAGGCTGGGGCCCGGCTGGCAAACGCCACCTCGACTATATAGGCAGTCCGACGCTGGACAGTCCAACTTGATTTTGTATAATATAATAGGCCAAGGAGGTAGCTTCGGTTTTTAGTGTTAGTGTGTTATCATCCTGGCCTTTTGATATTATTAATAAGATCAACTGCATTGCGTTTTAGATGTATAGGTAAGTTTATTTAATAACATAATATTTATACAGCTGTTGTGCTAAGTACATTCATAATTAATTTATTTCTCATCAGCTAAAATATAAACGTTTATTGATTTACGATCGCATGGAAACGATGACTGTTCATTCATATTATACCGTAATTATACGCAGTTGGAAATCCGTTTAGCAACTTAAGGTGATAACACTATGCCAAGATTATATGCTCCATTGTAATAAATTCTCGCTTTTGCTTGGCGGTGGTGTGTTCACCTTAAAATAATGTGCGGCCGATTATATTACAGTGACAATAGTATTTTATACCTAACATAATTACAGTATTAGACCCGAACATAATTGATAAAATACCAAACCATGACCATAAAATTAAAAAGAAACTGTTATACATTTAGAAGAAGGAAAAAAAACGTTGGTGGCCACGTCATGAAAATTTACTTATGTTAACCCTAAAGCTATGTATTCACTAGGCAACGATTGCCGCGTAACATGCTGCTCTTCATGTCAAGCGACACCGCAGTACTTTTGTTTTTTCCTTTGTCATGATGCGCGTCATCTGGGGCCTTACCTCTAGCTGTTTAAAGCAATCCAGTTTAGGTGATGAAAAAATGTTGCGCGACCGAAAACCGTATATGGGCGCGTTATGAATCACGTTTGCGTGTTTTCCGAACTGCGCGGTTTTAACGTTAGTTTGGGACCGCGTCACGAGTTGGGCGCAAGGCCTCTGGCATCGTTGCGCATTTTTGTGTGACGTTGCCAAACATGTTGAGCGTCACGTGTTACGCGTCAATTGATGCCTAGTGTATACGCAGCCAAGGCTGATTTCTCAGTCTTTACAAACTTACTCAATAAAAATAAAAATTTAATACAAGAAACGAGACGTTATTACAAATTATAAGCTACCTTAACCAATTCAATCTATTTTTAAAGGGATATATTATGTGAATGTAAAACATTGTTTTAAACTATCACGAATGTTCACTAGTTACATGATTATTAACGGGATATTTACCGTGATAAGTATGTGGATGGATATTTCGGCGCAGTTACATACACCATGGTCACGCAGTGATACAGTGAGTGTGTTTTATCTGGACTTAGGTTCGAGTTTGAGTTCCAGTGATGACAGTAGCAAAAGACTTTGAAAGAGGGAAGATCGTTTTGTCTGCACCTATCTTTGAACTTTTCGCCCAACTACCCGCATTCTTCAGTCTTCCCGTGAACATGGTGCTTGTAACTGCGCCGAAATATAGGGAGCTCCACATCCACAACCTTATTACAGTAAATATCCCGTTAATAATCATGTAACTATATGATTGTAATTGTCTAGGTACATAATCAGTTTAAAAATCAAAAAACTTACAGGAACGATGGATTTCAACGATATGTATAAGATCGATAAAGTATTTACAAATGTGTTAACTATTTACACATACCTAGAAGAATATCTGAGTACATAACAGACTTTAATTCGAAGAACAAGTTATACTAATAAAAGAAAACAAAAAAAAAAACAACTGCGAAATATAGCCTACGGACATGAAGACGAATCTAAGGACACCTCACATCAAAATAATGTTTTTATTGCGTATAATTCCGCGTTGACCACCGACAACAACTCGCTCGGCTGATAGTAAACGACGATGTGTTTTCTAAGTCTGCGTAATTCATGCACGCAGACTTAGAAGATACCCATATCTACTCCTATACACTGACCTAGAAAAGAACGTATGTCAAACCTTTTAGGCTACAGCCTAGGACGGGACAAATTGTCTTTCCACCGTTTTTATCCACGCGTAGACGTGACGAAGCTAGAATAGACACGTTTGTCTCTTTCAAAGCTTATATCTCGGAGTTTTGGCGCCAACGTGTAAAGAACATGCCATTACCAATACCTTTGTATTGTTTTTTTACACTTGTGTATTTTCGACTGTTCATGTGTTATAAATAGTGAGTTATTAGTGCTCAAGTGTGACTTTACTAGGAGATAGTATGTCAGTAAAATATTAAAGATGAGGCGGTATGGCCTTAATAGCTTTAGTCTTCTCTGTTATGGGCGAAAAAAAGGTAAGTTTTATCAATATTGGCGCATGAGCATATTCAATTTTAAATAAGAATTAAAATAGTTACTATGTATGTATCTGGTATGACGTCAAATTGTCGGTACCTAAATCGGCGCTATAGCCGGATTAACTTCTACTTGTATCATAAATGCAAATAGGCCAGCTATAGCAATAGCAAATATGTAGGTACTTATTTTATTTAATCTATATAACATTATGACATATTGGCTTACTCTTGTAGACATTTCCATAACGATTTACTTACACATAGGTACCCTTTACGCTTTTACACATTGGCCGTTTTTGCCTCTAGATTCTCGAGCATTCATCGATTGATTTATGTTTTGGGTCCAGACATCTTACCTATTAAGCCAGTGACAAGAGTTTAAAAAAATGTAGTTAATAATTTAGAGTTTTCATACCAGTTAAAATCAAGCAATGTATGTCACGGTCAAGCCCACAGTAAAGTGGTGGACTCCATCAAGTTATGCCGAACGCCCTGTTCGTTCGCTAACTAGTCCGGTCAAGCTGTAGAGGCCGTAAGGCCAACAGCATAAGTCAATGTCAAAAAAAAGTTAAGTGCTTTACAAACGGCTTTTGGAGTTTTGACAACAACAGGAAAAGAAACGATTCTCCTTTTACAAAGATAAAATACACAAATACAATTTTTACACATTAACATTATGTAACACTCGAAAATACACAAAATAATACAAAGAGGCTACATATTTTTTTATGTTGGCGCCAAAACTCCAAAACATAAGGTACAAAAACAAACGAAAAATTGCTCGAAAACGGTCTTGGGACAGAGGACACGGCCAAAGTGTAGACGCGGTATATACCTATACAGCGCTGGCCAAAAATACTGCACGTCAATCCAGTAACAAAATACTTACCTACTCATTGGTTCTGTTCACAAATATCATTCGTGCGAACATGTACCTACTTACATCGTGAATATGTACTTATACTAATCATTACAAAAAAAATTCAATATCAGTTTTTTGGCCAGATATACGCAATATCAACTCTTTGTTGTCTCATTTAGCTTTACTCTATTACATACCTACTCGTAGGTACTTCAGTCTCAATCAAATAACTTTCACTTCGCACGGCTTATCTTAAATAATGCTAATGAGTTAATAAGAATATACTTTATTAAATTGAAATAATCAATCATTATTTCATCATCCATTAATATTATCTATTATTTGTTAATCAACAAGAGCAGGGGCGGATCCAGAGTTTCATTGGGGGGGTGCCATTCTAACAAGGTTCGAAGGAATCAAATCGAAAAATTGAGTCGAATGTATGGAATTGCTAGGTGTTTGGGGGGGGGGGGCGTGGCATGGCCCCCCTGGATCCGCCAATGAACAAGAGCAGGTTACTTTTAATTTAGTAAATAAATCTACTTGCGTGCTGAAATTTGTATTTTTAATACAATATATTCTTAAAATAATTAATTCAGATAATTAGTTTACATTCTCATTACTTCCTGTGATAGGCAAAATTTTTGTGAAAATCTAAGGTACTTATAAATAAACACATGGCAGATTTACTTTAAAAAATATTAAGCGTATCTATTGCTTAAATATAATAAGAGGAAATAAAGCGCTTTGCACTTCAATGCCTAACTAACAAACTAACAAACAAAGTAACAAGAAATATAATTATAGACCATCGTATTTCACGGGTTGATTGGTCATCTACAGATTCTACAGATCATAATATTCCTATGGTCGTGTCCTCAGATCAGGCAAACAAGGGAGACATGGTAAGGTGGCGTAGCGGATGCGAACGCATCTGGCCTAAATCAGTCTTGATGCCTTTAGTTAAAACCAGACCGCAGACGACCTTTCCGCAATTTTTTTACATGTGGAGTATTAGTTAGTTCATTGTTGGACTCTTAGTGTGCGTGGAAAATGAGTGCCGAGAGTGTGCTGTACTTACAGATGGTTTGGCGGTAGAGTGAAAAAAGTTTATGAAACATGGAGGCAACACACACGACCGATAATTGTACAAAGGAATATCCCTTGTTACTTGATCTGAGGTCGTGTCGCTATTTCGAACGAAACAAGGTAATAAGAGTCTAAGATTGCCAAATGGCCAAATCAGTTTTTCAACCCAAATTACTGCAAAACCACAGATCATAATAGCACTCACGAAATCACTCGACTCGATAGCGCTAATATCAACCGCCTCCTTTGGTCAACGTCATTGCATCTTAAAGGATGATTTATGCTAGACCGGGGCGGGCGCGGATTTAACACTTCATGAACATTTTATATGAAAGCCTACGTGCCTGGGCACGGCCGAGCCTCGTCCGGGACGCAAGCGACACATGGCATGCATCAATGACAATATAACCACTGGACTGCTCATCCTTTACCCCGCATGAGGCAAAGGTTCTAACATGATGTCAACCTAAACTATTTCGAGCGGGCCAATCCTAGGCGCGAATTGAATGAATGACTTTTGATTCTCCAATCACAAGCGTCGAGTCGCGCCGAGTCTCCAATCACAAGCTGCCCCCGCGACCGCCGTAGCATCATTTTGCAAAAGGGAATTTTGACTACATGCGCGATCATTTGGTTATATTATCTTTGGTGTGCAGACACACATGAACTGCTGTATAATTATAATAATGATGTTCCTGATGTTTTAAATCCGTGTCTCGTCCGCGCCTCGTACGGGTCACGGCTCGTGCCCGCCACGGTCTAGCATAAATCATTCTTATAGCGTTAATATGGCACGAAATGTGCTTCTAAAAACACTATGGAGTCGCAATGTTCGTAAGAAGAAATTTTAATGTGTCGAAGGAACTGTAAAGGTGGTATTTGGTACCATTGTCACTGGGGTTATCGTTGGCAATACTGGGGTGGGGTAGATTTTGCAAGTCGTTGTAGCGGGCGTGCCTAACATACTGAGTAGGAGGTATGATACTAAGGAGCCAGACAGCAGTCCACCGTTGTAAGACAGCGTCATCATGTTCCCTGAAAAAAAAAAAACGGTTTCCTACATTTACAGAGTTACACGAAAAAGGTTACGGAATGCCATCCAGACTTTATAAATAGGTACGTGCAAGTCTCGCACTGTTCGATTTAATCGATTGTTTCTGCCACTGATACAGTTTATTCGTTGTTTCTATATACGCGGAAAATATGTATTTAGCCCAGATTAAGCCGGAAGACGTTCTTAATACTACTTTTACTATAGGACCAACGTTGAAATTGCGATAACAATATCAGCTGCTCCATAGAAAACGGTCATTTACACTTGACTAAAATGTATGGAGCTGCTAATAATTTTCTATAGATCTTTCTATTTGATAGAATCAAAACGCCAAAAGTCAGTTTTGTTCGTCAAAAAATTTGAGGAGGATGTTTTAAGTAGAGATAATGTGTAGTATCAAATAGTTTTTTTTTTTGTTATTATTATACATTATTACATCTGTGTTATTACATATATACATTATTGTACTAACCAGCAATTTCACGGTGTTCCTGACCGACGCGAGATGGCGCCACAATCATCGGCACTGACCCGAACAGGCCGTTTGTGAATCCGAGCACCACAGAAAACATTATAGGGTAGATCTGGAACCAAAGCACATACTTATAAATTAGAGAAACTTACTGTAAAAAACCCGGCTAAGTGCGAGTCAAGCTCGCGCACTGAGGGTTCCGCCACCACAAAATACAATAATTATCAATTTTAAAAACCGACTTGTTCCGACTTAACGCCTACCAAAATAGTCCAAGCAATTGCTACACCGTCACATAGTTAATATTTTGCAAGTATCTCTTGTCACCGAGTCGTACTTGGCCATTATTTATCATTTGTTGTTATGCTTTAGAGTTTGTTACTATAATCATGCCAAGTTTGACGCTTGTACGTATTACCGTTTTTACATTAGAACCAATACAAAAATACCTTTTTATAATTTCTTAGTTAATCCGCCATAACATTACATATTCTGTGAAAATTTCCACTGGCTATCTATTACGGTTCGAAAGATACAGCCGTTTAAAGGTAGGACGGACAGACAGTAGTTATGGGGTCCCGTTTTTACCCTTTGGGTACGGAACGAAAAAACATCTAAATGTTTTATACAGTTTATAAACATAAATATAACCATAGATAAATATATACTGTATAACCAAATAACAAATATTACTAAATATTATAACAATTCGGCTGTCAAGGCATTTTTGTAAGAAATTTGTTGTAGCACCTATATAAACGAGACGTCAGTCATTAGAAATCAGTTAGCAACTGTGATGCGGACAAAGAACTTTGAGACCTAACCCAAAAAGGTAAGGCCCAAGTTTTTTGGATGCGGAGTTCGACGCATTGATCTCAATAAGAATGTTCAAGCAAGGTTCTGTCATAATGCCTGGCGACAGATTTTCCTTCTCATTTCCGTTCTATTTATTTTATTTATTTATCCAAATTACAACTATCATTACAGGAATGTCCTAATTCAATAGCGTATGTCAACATAATAATTTATAAACTTAGCTTTACTTCTCTTTTCTGTGATATGTCGTATGTCTTTAAAAGAAGTAGGTAATCCAAAGTCAATGGAATAATTGCCAGTACCAATATGATAAGGACCTAACAATCTATTTGAGGTTTAATACATCGACAATCTGAAGTCGATAAACGTGCAATCCCTTTGACATATTAAAAGTGCTCCGGACCCTGGTGATTATAGTATAACTAGAAACATAACATATGTACGTCTCCAACGATGTGAGGCGAGTGCCGGGGCGCGGCGCAGAGCAGCAGTAGCGGCACCAACAGCAGCCTCAAGCCGCTCGCCATCATCAGCTGGCTGCGGCTCCACTCGTACGGCCATGCTGCTGCTATCTGCCAACAGAAAATCATACATAATTAACATTTGATGTCTTAAATTCACACTAATCCATATACATGAGAGTGCACGAGTGTGCATCGAATCTGCATGATCAAATTCTCTCCTGCCCATTTTCCTATCGGACTGCCAGGGCGGGCACGAAAAGGCGACACCGCTTCATGGTTCATCATCATCATCATTTCAGCCATAGGATGTTTACTGCTGGGCATAGGCCTCCCCCATCGATCTCTAAAAAGGTACGGTTGGAAGCGGCCTGCATGCAGCGTTTCCCTGATGTCTTTTTTAGTTGTAGTAGTCAGTCTATCTTGTGGGTGGACGTCCTACGCTGCGCTTACCGGTATGTGGTCTCCCGAGAACCTTTCGACCCCATCGGCCATTTGTTCTGCGTGCTATGTGCCCCTGCCCTGGCTGCCCACTGCCACTTCAAGTTGCTAATTCGGTGGGCAATGTCGGTAACTTTCGTTCGTCTACGGATCTCCTCATTTCTGATTCGATCTCGTAGAGAAACCCCGAGCATAGCCCTCTCCATAGCTCGTTGTGCAACTTTAAGCTTGCTTCTGAGGCCCATAGTGGGAGACCGCGTTTCAGTGCCGTATGTCATCACTGGCAACACACACTGGACGAAGACTTTCGTCTTAAGGCACTGAGGGATTTTGGACGAGAAGACGTTGCGAAGTTTACCGAACGCTGCCCAGCCGAGTTGGATTCGTCGATTGACCTATTTCTTGAAGTTGGACCAACTGCCAACCAACTGGCTTCATGGTTGATATTCCGAAAGCCCATACGTAGCACTTTGATTCCACTTTTATGGTGCGAACTGTTAGTCTGTGGAATGCGCTGCCTGAATGTGTGATCCCCGATAGTTTGGGTGTTTTCAAATCGCGATTGAATCGGTTTCTTCGTGGAAATCGTGCTCTATTGTAGACCGCATCGTCGCATAACATCAGCCGAGGTGACTTCACAGTGGTAAATGTACAAGGCGCCAAAACCACCCCTAGAGGAAATAAAGACAAGTATTATTTTTTTATACCACAGCTGTTAATCTTCGAACGGCATAGCTAAGAACACTCTCTATCTAGTGATCTAGTCACGTTTCAAACTATTAAAAACTAAATCAAAATAGGTTTGAAACAGCTGTTTGGGAGCTACGGTGCCACAGATACACACGTTATAGTACATTATTGCCGTGATCTGTAATGAGTGCGTTGCTGGCAGCGATGACGATGGCCGAAAGCGTAGCCCAGCCCTTGATGGACTAGCTAAAATAAAGGCCGAGACCAAAAATCTAGGCTTTTATAGCGCGGACAAAAAGGGCTGCAATGATGACCAAGCTTGAAGGCCGAGAGCGTAGTTAGCTCGAGGCCATCATAGAGTGGCCAGCAGTGCAGTCATTGCGGACCAAGGCTTGTATAGTGCTTTACTCAAACAATGCGAGTAATTTAAATAAAAGTATGTAAGAATTTATTCAAAGTTATAATAGTTAAAATTACTTACTAAAATTCAGGACCGTCTTTCCAGGGAAATATATTTTCAATCACTAATTTCGTGGGAGGATTCATCGTTATTACAATTTTATTTTAAATATCACGAAAAATTTATGGGAAACAATGGTATGGAATATTGAAAAAAAAACACCGGGCCGCGCTTTTGTTTTTTTCCCGCGCTTTTTTGTACTACCTATACATACAGCCAAATTCTGAACAAAATCTTTTTGCATTGAACTATTTTTGAAACAAAACTCGACAAGTCGGTCGAAAGTGGTTGCCTGAAAGAGATCGCTTTTAGTGATAAGGCCGCCACTTGTGGCACTAACTCGTAAGTGTTATCTATCTGTTTGTAATTTTTATTTCTGGTGTACACAATAAAGAATTTCATTATCTAACTCGATTTTCAAAGGAATTTGCTGGCCCTAAAACACGTCAGTAATGAAATTCCATACATCTTTGCTGGCGCCTTTTCGAGTAGCACGGAAAGGTCGACTTTGCCCAAAGAATATTGTCAAAATAAAGACAACATTACAAGCATTTTTGAGTAAAACTTATAAGACCCCTCTGTTTGCGTCGGGGATCAAAAAGTCAGCTTTATACGTACCTTCCCGAGCAAGTCAAACAAGTTGAACACTGTCATGAGCAGCACCGGCATCCAGGAGTGCAGGCTGCAGGAGGGTATCTCGCTCGTGATGCCGGGGTACAGGGACAGGGTGGTGAAGTAGACCAGCCCGATGCACACCATGTGAGGATAGATGGCGCGTGCTACAGCCCAGCGGGATTTGATGTCACCTGGAACCAAATAATATAAATCGTCATTGCCTGGAACACAGGCGACCTCGTGAACACAAATCATGTTTTTTTTGTTCCATCTATACTTCCTCCGACACATGTTGGAGATATTGGAGAGTTTGAAGTCGGTCGGACGGTGAGATGTAAGCGCGGGAACAATTGGCCGTACGCGCAGGGATTGGGAGTTGACCACGTACTGCTTGCGGTTCGCTATATAGCTTGTCCTGAGGCGAGGCGTATGCCAATAACGATGCTGGTTAGTGTGCGTTGTAGCAAGGAAGATAGACTAAGAGGAAAGACAATAGCGGAACATTAGAGCGTAGCTCGGAAATTTGCCTAAAAACGGTATAAACTTAGATGGCGCCGTAATTTGAGCGTGATATAGGTTGTCTCGAACTTCCGTAAGCGCTGCAGTCAGATAGCGTACGAAAGGGTTCTACAAATTACAGTAGCGCTAGTATCGCAGTCAAGTTTCGCAACATTTCAAGAGAATAAAGAAAAGCGCCATCTCCTGGTATGGATTGCGCTTCCCTTGAGATATAGAACAAACAGAAATGTTCATTACATGAATGTTTGCCTTAGGTGAGAATAGAACCGGGCCAACAATCCATCACACTGGCCAAAGATAATATAAATCGTCATTGAGGCTGTCCCAGTCCATGTTGGTAAATGTCTTTGAACTTCTGAGGTTCTTTGGACATACCGCTTTCTTCACTTTGTTTACCTTGACTGGTTTTAAGCGATGGCATCGAAATTCTACATAATTTACAGGTTTGGGGATCGAATTGGGTGCCGTCAGATTGTAAAGCGCCACCATCGCTCGGGGGCCTAACGGCTACCTGTTTAAAGTTATTCTGTTTAGGTGATGAGAAATGTTGCGTGACCGCAAACCGTATATCGGCGCGTTAAGGTACACGTTCGCGTGATTTTACGCTGATTCAGGGCTAATTCGAGCCCGCGTTAAGAGCTAGCCGTAAAGCCTCAGGTTTGGTTAGTACTTACGTTTAAATGATCGCCATGAAGTGGGCATCTCCTGTGTTTCGAAGACGACATCCTCTACTTTGTAGGAGGGGCGCGGGGTGGGGTCTGGGGCGGGCGGCGTAGCACTCTGCTCTGAGAGTGCGGCAGGGGAAGTCGCCGGCGCGTTCGGAGAATACACCGGGTTCGAGAAACTGAACGCGTTATCTATTTCAAATGAAAAAATTATAATTATTTTTTATTTTTTCAGCAGTATTTTGGCATGGCACGTCTTGTGCATTTGCCAGTGTCAAGTATTGAAATATCTTCAACATTTATTAAATATTGTATGTAATGAATGCACTCGTGTTAATATAGTGCCCTCGCATGCGCTCGGGCACCAACATAACACACATGCAATAACTCACTTTGCGCTCGATGCAACAATCTACTATTTTCAAAGTTAGATTTCCACAATTACTTATCTTTTTTCAGTTAAACATAATTGGGGCCCTACTTTAATAAATTATACCTTGACCTGCTGCGGACAAAGCTGGGCTTTGTAACTTCAGGACGCCGTAACTGGGCTCTCCTGTTTCATTCTCTACCATCTGCAAGAGTATGAAGTTTGTTAGCACAATGTGACAATTTTTCAACGTTTACTACGACACTATATACAAGTCGAATCTCACGGCATAAAAAACTATGATTTTGACAAGTTTACATAGCGAGATGTCAAAAGAATAGTTTTACTGAACATGGTATTTCATCATCGTCATCATTTCAGCCGTAGGACGTCCACTGCTAGACATAGGCCTCCCCCATCGATCTCCAAAAGGGCCGGTTGGAAGCGGCCTGCATCCAGCGTTTCCCTGCGGTCTCTTTTAGGTCGTCTGTCTATCTTGTGGGTGGACGTCCTACGCTGCGCTTACCAGTCCGTGGTCTCCATTCCAGAACCTTTCGGCCCCATCGGCCATCTGTTCTGCGTGATATGTGCCCTGCCCACTGCCATTTCAACTATTTAACATATTATATATATATTGAACATGGTATTTAATGTGTCTATAATTTGTAGAACATGTCACTAAAGTAAAACCAACCTACCGCGCCCGACTTTGCTACACTTCGGTGATCGTACAAGAAGCGGTGGTGAACAGAAATTTATTACCGACTCGCACTTGGCCATTATTTATTATTTATTGTTATACTTTAGAGTGTGTACTATAGTCATGCCAAGTTTGACGCATGTACATATTACCGTTTTTACATTATAGCTAATACAAAAATACGAAAAAAAAGACGTTTGTTGTATGGGGACTTTTTTACTTTTTTATTATTTCTTAGTTAATACGCCGCAACATTACATATTCTGTGAAAATTTCAACTGGCTATCTTATCACGGTTCGGAAGATACAGCTGACAGACGGACGGACAGACAGACAGATATCGTAGGCTTAGTAATAGGGTCCCGTTTTTACCCTTTGGGTACGGAACCCTAAAATTGGCGAACTTCCATACAAAATCTATCTCTATTTAAATCCTTCCTTAGGCCCAAAAATCCCGCCTTAAGAGATTTTTACACGGTAGATTAAATGTTGGTGAACGTGCTCTAGTGTAGGACAGTGAAATAACGACGCCAAACATGTTTTTTCGTGTTGTTTCCAAACCTCTTAGAAGCCTCCAGTGAATTCCACACACGCTCCACCAAAGTGACTTGGACTTGACCGTGACTTACTTTGCTCTACTCTGATTGTGATTAAGACTTGTTTGAATGTATTTAGTAAAAATTTATAAGACGTGCAAGACCAAATCCACACAAAAAAAAGCAAAACTTGACTTACCAAGGTAGCGTCTTCGTGCGGGTTTAAATGCAGTTGGATGCGCCGCCGATGCCTTGCCTCATTGGTTACTTTCACATAATATTTGACTATTGGACTCTTAACGATTATTTTCAAGTGCATATAGAAATGAACCATCAGTAGTGTTATGGACATTACGAAGAAAACGAGGGTGCTTCTCCAGGGAATACTCAGCCAGGATTTGGTGACGATTCGATCCATTGATACCCAGAAGCCGGCAGCACCTGGAAATATAAATAGCTTTGTTATGTTATGGTTTTATTATGAATAATTTTATAGTGAAGTGTTCCATTTTAGTATTAACTACTTATATACTAGTCAATAAAAAAAATTACGAACGAATTCGATTCTGCGCTGTGCAATGATCCGGGTAAACTCCCCCAATATTCTACTCTCATCATAATCATTAGGCAGAAGACGTCCACTGCTGAACATAGGCCTGCTTTAACTTCCACACTGAACGACAGCCTGCCTTTTGCATACACTGGATGCCCGCGACTCACAAGTAGACCGTGGTTCTACGCTTACATCATTAAAATAAGGGAGATATGGATTTATGCCATACGTGGCAAACAAGCTGACGGGCCGCCCGATGGTTAGCGATCACCGTCGCCTATGGATACCTGCAACACCAGGGGCATCACAAATACGTTGCCGACCTTTAAAGACTCTATTAACAGCCCTTTTGAAGAACTCCATGTTATAGTTACTCGGAAATATCGCAGGAGGCTCATTCCACAAATTGCAGGTGTGAGGTAAAAAAGATCGCGTAAAACGCACCGTGTGCGACGATCTATGTGGATGAACTTTCAGGCGGTGGCGCCTGGTGCGATGATAAAACCGCGATGCTGGCATCAGATCAAACAGTTCTTCAGAACATTCCTCGTTGTAAATGCGATAAAAGACACAAAGAGATCCAACGTCTCTACGCATGCTGAGCGGCTCTAGGTGTTCAGTGAGCTTGGGATCGTCAACAATTCTGACAGCCGCTGCAGTCGCTGTAATGCATCAAGTGGCTCGAGCTGATACTTAAATTAAATTAAATCGTATTTATTGAGATTTAACACGGTCAAGCCAATTACATTAGTATCTCACAAATTAATAATTATGCATATCAATAAAAAATAAAAAGGGAATTAAATTTATTACAAAAAGAAGCTCACAAAAAATAAAGAATAAAACTACAAATGTCAATAAAAATTAAGAATAATTAATTCTAGTCAATAAATTACAAATACTACTACACTTACTTATACTTGGGTGCTCGCTCGCTAGCAATATATAAAAAAGTAAGGCCAGAAATGACTCACTTTCCCCAGCCATGACAGCCTGCGTGTACCGCGGCGGGAGGCAGCTCGTGAACCCGTAGTATGAGGCCTGCTGCATCGTGCATCCGAACGCGACCACTGCCACGGCGAACAGGTTAATAAGGTAGGACACGCGGTTGGAAAACCCGTCGAAACCAATGTTGCATACCGCCACAAACACCATGGTTGCTAACGAAATTAATATACCTGAAATTACATAATTATCAATAAACTAGCAGACCTGACAGACGTTGTCCTGTCTTAGAAAAGTCAAACACGCAAAGTCAAAATTGAAAATCTTATTTTTTTTACACCTTGGGTTACATTATTGGAGTTTTAGTAAGGATCCCTATTAAAATATATATATATATATATATATATATATATAGCCTATGTTCCCCGGGGATAGAGTAGCTTCCCAACAGTGAAATAATTTTTCAAATCAGTTCAGTAGTTTCGGAGCCTATTCAATGCAAACAAACAAACAAACAAACAATCAAATCTTTCCTCTTTATAGTATTAGTATAGATAGATAAATTAAAAACACTTTAAAATTAGTAAATACGCAATTTCTTTTACTTTGATGACATAATGTTCCAGTTATTTTGATTTAAAAACCAAACTACTAAACCAATTTTGATATAATTTCTATGAGACAAATTTTCAAATATATATATAAAATGCAATGCAAGTGTATGTATGTAGGATGGACTCCGCAACGGCTAGGCCGATTTTGACGGGACTTTCACTGCAGATAGCTGATGTTATAAGGAGTAATCCCGCGGGTAAAATCGCGCGGTGGAGCTAGTTACAAATAAAAAATTCAACTCGGTTTTTAAATGACGCGACTTCTGACTTCTGAAGTAACAAAAATAAAATAAAACAACCTAACGCACGTCATGGCGATATATACACGGTGGACATGTCGAAAATTATAGCCGTGTCGGGATAATGATGCTGGGAGATTTCTGATACCATGTAATATACCGAAAATAATCTTAGTCTGATAGCAAACCAAATCAAGCACCATGTTGTTAACTACGACAGCGACACACGCCGAGGCGACTTACACGGTGGACATGTCAAACATTATAGTCGTGTCGGGGTAATGGGGTTTGAAATAGCGTGCTGCCATGTATTATTACTCACCGAAAATAATCCTAGTCTGGTAACTAACCAGATCGAGCACCATATTGTTTATTACAACAGCGACGCACGCCGAGGCGATATACACGGTGGACATGTCGAACATTATCGCCGTGTCGGGGTAATGATGCTGGAAGTAGTCCACCGCCATTATGAAGCTGGAAATGAAGATTTGGTAGCAAAACTCTCACTAGTTTTTTTTTGTTTTTACTGTTGTTTGTTACTGAATCGTATTTAACGAAATTGATGATAGAATTCCTGGGTAAATAGTTTTACTGTGCAAAGCTACGTTTGTGGTATTATTCGTGAACGAATTCTATTGATTTGTGAAATGTTAGTTATTTAAATTGTTAATGATCACATTCCTTTGCCTGAAAATGGGATATGGAATTATGGACTGATTGAAAATCCTGTGATTTTATATATTTGTTAAAACTTCGTCTGTAGAGTTGCAGATTTAGATGCTTCGTACGCATTTTTCCATAATTATAGTGTGTTGTGACCACAGACCTACCATTTATTATGGTTGTGACCATTTATGGAAAAATTTGGGTGACCGCAGTCACTAACAGTGGTAATGTATAGGATTCTATGGTGTCTAATGAACTATTAAAAAATTAGTAAACAAATAGGAAATTGTATTAATAAACAAAACTCCGTCTAAGTTTTTTAGCTCTGACAGCTGCAGTAAAAAAGCTTGGAAAAAATTGAATGAAGACTGTAAATTTTGGCTACTTTTGCTAGGTTTTTGAACGTAAGATTGTAACTGGCAGACATTTAGTAAGTATACTACAGTCAGACTACAGTGGAATATTATAAGCATTTTTTTATTCAGATTTTAACAAAGTCAATGAAGCTGCCAGAATTGAAAAAAAACTTCGATCGAATATGCTTATTAATACAATTAGGAAGTCGAAATACCTAAGAGTAGTGCTAAGGTTATAGGTAGATATATTTATATATAGTGATAGTGACTAACTGTAGCCTACGACTTCTTACGCGTATACTTTCAAAAAAACTTTCAACCCCTTTTTGCCCCCCTTAATTTGGCTCTTTCGCAAGATCCCACAAGGAAACTTCCTGGCCAAAATTCAACTTCGTAGTTTTAAGTAGATTTCGTGATGAGTCAGTCAGTCAGTGAATGGTATTTTGTTTATAAATAAATATAGATTTACCTGTTATAAGGCAGTAAAAACGCCATCCCAGCTAGAAAGCAGCTCGCATACAGTATGTTGTTGATATCAGGAGGGGCCTCTTCTTCCCGGACTGAAGACGGAGGTTCCCCGCGTGCCGAGCGTATCGCCTCGATGCGGGCATACCCACGTCCGAGGGTCTCATTCATCTTCATACCTTACCACATCACTATTTAGAACTATATGATATCCCCGGTCACCCCTTTGTTCATCGCTACATTTATTTATTTCCGTGTTTACGTAACGAAATCACTTGACGCTAAAATTGTTCATTTTCACTCGCATGTTTGTCAAGTTGCACTTAAGTTATCATTTTGCTAGTGTTTTGATAGCAGTGCTAGTTTTCATTCAAAATCAATATGTAATGCGATTTAAAAAAAATATGAACCATGCGCCCTGTGACAGCAACTGGGGTGTAGTTTAAACGGCGCATGCGTCAATGTGCATCGATTATCAGTGCAGGAAGTTCACCTGGATAACCTGACTTCTTGGGATTCTATTTTTAGTGCGAAACTTAACTACCTGGTTGTCCTAACTAGGGATGTTGTTGTAGGGATGTAATATGAACTGCAAATATTATATTACGCATTATTTTTTTTTACTGACCCTTAATAGCACCGGTCACCGAAAACAACATCAATGTCGTATAATATACCTTGCTATATAGTAGGTATAGCAAGACATTATTACGACATATTTTCCATAACGATAATATAAATATATATTTTTGTGACGTTTTAACGGTATATTATCGCTGTATGTTATGCTGAATTACAATATATAATGTAAGTACCTACCTATATTATGGTAATGGTAATGTAAGTATATATGCCTGTGACGGGTTTTGCCAAAATAACGCAATTTTCACGCGTTCACTTTACCTAATTAATCGTTAATTTTGTATAGGTCAAATCTTGCAACTGAATATTAAAACAGTGATCTTCAACCGATTGAGCTGAAACTTTGTATATTTAGGTACATACACGTTTTGTTTGGATCACAATGTATGGTTAGCTAAATGACGTCATTCTAAATCCAATATGGCGGACTCCCAAAGATGGCGGACCAGGTATTTTTTATGCGCCCCCATAATGTGAGTATCAATTAAAAGGGTTTGCTGAGAATACGAAAAAGAAAATGACATCACACTAAATTCAATATGGCGGACGCCCCAAGATAGGGGACAAAATTTTCTTATCTACCATCATAATATGGGTATCAAATGAAAGGGTTTGCTGAAAAGAATACGAAAAAGCTTGTTTTTAAATACATTTTTAAAATTCATATTTTATTTGTAAATAATTTAAAACCTTGGTTTAAAGACAATATTGAAAGGCTTAGCCGAGAGAGACAATCCGTCTAAAGGTTCAGTAGAAGGCAGAGATTCACCGATAGGAATCGTCAGTTCAAACTTCTGCAGTAGATGCGTAACAAGCATGAATAGTTCCGATCTGGCCAGTGCTTCGCCGATGCATCGTCTTTTACCTGGTAAAGTGACACAATCATGATAAATGTGTCGGTATATAGTCAAAAAGGACAAAAAGGTGTCAAAAGACAAACTCAATTAGCTGCTATGGGGGTAAGCCCCCAGAGATGTGGAATGCGCTGATTCGTTTCCCGATAGTTACAATCTGGGTGTCTTCAAATCACGAGTGAATCGGTTTCTTCTAGGCAAGCGTGCTCCATCGTAGACCGCATCATCGCTTAACATCAGGCGAGTTGGTGATCGAACACAAGCCTATTATTAATATATAAAAAAACTCTAACAGCTGCAATAGTTTGTAAAAATCATAATGAAAACTGTAAATTATAACTAAAAAAACTAATTGTGAGTACACCTTAATTTTAAAGAAGAGTAATTTTTTCAGAAGCTTAACAATTCATCTTTTTAAGTAGATATACAAGTGGTTTACCTGTACCAAAAGGCATCAGCCATTCATCTTGCAGCAGGTTCCCTTCCTTAGTCAAAAATCTTTCGGGGCGAAACATGTCTGGGTCTTTCCAGTGGCCGCCGTTGTGGAGGTCGTACATAGCAAGCAATATGAATGTTCCCTGAAATAGCGTTCACAGATCTTAATCTGTAATTTAAGCTGTAGGTAATCGCTCATACAATCCTGCGCTGAAAAAAGGCGAGAACTAAAGAGAGAGAGCAAAAGAGAGCTTAAATTTTATACTGACATCTATTGTGTGTTGTATAGGTAGGTAAATTTTTTTAAACTGGAGTTTTACCTGTCTTATTTTATAAACTTATTTTAAACATCTTTGGAAGACACAGATAATTATAGTCCAGCAGTTTAGTTAAGTTCCGGAATGTTAGATCAGAATTGACGCCAATGTTATAGCTACAATACGCTATTTAGGTTTAAGGTTTATAGACATTCATTCTCATATAATTAAGGTGTTACATCACTTTCATGAGAACACTGCTAACAATAAATTTAAACAGTTCGTCGTCGCAAAAATAACTAAATAAATTAACATTACAACATGTAGAATAAAATACTATAATGCAGCACATATCCATTACAAATATCCACATTTATTGTTATTAAAGTTAATTAAATTGGCACATATACGGACTAATCAGTTCTTAATGACTGATATAATATCACAGAGCTAGCATAGAGTAAGGTCAAAGATTTGCTAGAAAGTGGTCAGGTCATCATACTAAGAAACACTGATAGTTAATTACCTATTAAAGTGCTCATCAATTAAATATCGTAGCAATAAATCTCGTTGAGCACACAATATGAAATTCATCAAAAACATCCGAATATTATACATTTTCAGCTTAATAGCAATTCATTACAGGTGTGGTTTACGATGGCCAGAAAGATTTAGCGGGGACGTGGAGCGTATGCTTCCCGACCGATGGGTTAGGATCGTTAAAACGCAGTCATGGAAGTCAGTCATGGCGGAGGACCGGAATTTATGGAAGGTACTGGGACAGAAGTTTGCACAAGAGGTATCTCAGCAGGCAGTATAGATTTAAAATAAAACTACCAGCAACTTGTGGTTTCACATTTTTGTGGGCAATTCAGTGTTGTAAATGGAGGTATCCATACAGAATTTTTCTAATACCCATTAGCCGTTATGGCCAGGTATAAATAAGACATCTAGTTACCTTGGGTATGACGTAGTTTCCGAGGCGAGCGTCTTCAAGAGCCATGTGCGGAATGCCGACGGCAGCCACAGTCGATATCCGCAGCGTTTCTAACAGGACCGCTTCCGTATACACCATGCTTTAAGAAAACATAAATTACTCGATGTATGGTATGGTTTGAGAATTTCCTGTGATTTGTCTAGTCTATGCAGTTGATATTTATTGGGCTCCTTAGGCCCAGAATACACCGTACCTACATGTATTTTGTACTAGTATCATTGAGGCACTCCAGCAGTCCTATCAAGCGAGCGAGAATAAATCAAAATACGAATCGGTTTACAAATATTCGGGACATTTTTGCACACACGGTCATATGACTGACCCTAAACTAAGCAAAGCTTGTAATATGGCTGCCAGAGACTGATATACAATATACATACATTATATATTTTTAAATACATACCTAAATAGATATTAACACCCAGATATAGAACAAACACAAAATTGTTTATCACATGAACACACATGTCCTAGGTGGGAATCGAACCCACGCCCCCAATCGCAGAAGGCAACTGGACCAACGGGGCTATGAAATGACGGAGTTCTGACGTAACAAACAAAAAATACAACCGAATAAAAATAAAAATAACTCCTTTTTTGAGGTCGGTTAAAAAAGGTAAACTTTTCGATGTTTGCGGGTCAATACTATGTGAAAATTACGAAAAAATTGCATTTACTGCCTGACTGAAGAAAACTACGTATATTAAAGGTATAAGTACCTGGTCCGGTCACTGATATTCGGCGAGCGGGTCAGTCCGATGATTTCATCTATCTCCTGATGCAGCTTTCTTTGGACGTCGTTATTGCGAACTATATGCAGCAACATGAATACGGCAGTGTTAGACACCGTCTCCATTCCAGCCTCCAGCAAGTCGAGGCATATCACTTGCAGGTCTTCTTCTGTGACTGTTGAAATCAAACTTAAGATATTATTAACATTTTATCTGGCTTTTATCTTATTAAATTCTGTCGTTTTATAAACAAAACGAGAGACTAGATGCGCAAGCTTTTGGGCTAAAAAATAGTGATCGTCTTGTTTGCTACAGAGCAAAGCACATTCCTATTATCCTCAACCATTTTCCACTCACTGCTAATCGTAGGTTTTCTCTTCAGAGCGCTATGTTTTCCGGTCCTCTGCCGGTCTCAGCCACTGATTTCTCGCTGCCTTAACAATGTCGATCGAGCAGTGAGTTACAGGTCTACCCGGATGGTCGCTTTCCGTTGCAGCGGTGTTCCGTTGTGACTACTTTGGTCCACCGGCTGTCTTTCAATTCTTCTGATCAAGTGTCTCATCAACCTCCTCTTAAGTTTCGTGATTATATTAACCAAATCTTCAAACTTCGTTTTTTGCCTAATTTATACGGTCTAGGAGAGAGATACCTAAGATGACACGTTTCAAAGCCCTTTGTGCCACTTGGATCATGTGCCTGGTCTTTTTTGAGTTTACATAGAATGTAATAAAACAATACTGATGATAACAGTCGTACGTTGTGTTGGTGTGTGAATGTGTGGCCCCGTTAAGACACATGCGTCACTTGTTGTCGCCAATAATTATTGTTGTCATTGATAAGATCAACCAGCTGACATCAAATACTTCAACAGTTTTTTGCCTTGAGCTGGTTTTGTTTCTTTTACAAATAGGAATTACTTGCGAGGAAAGCTTTCTTTCTTGGTCTGATTAAAGAAATAAATTGGTATTAAAAAACCTGTTATAATCGAGTGCAGAATTATTCACTACTCCATGTGAAGAATACGTGACAAATCCGCGAATCATTCGATTAGGTATCCAATAATACAATATTGATATCGAAGGAATATCAGAAATCTGAAAGTGGATTTGTTACATGTTTTCTATGTACATAGAAAATTTTCATCATCATCATCAGCCTCTAACTGTCCACTGGTGGACATAGGCCTCTCCCAATGCACGCCACTGAGCTCAGTCGGCAGTTCCTTGCATCCAGTTTTTACCCGCCGTTTTACGCAGGTCGTCACTCCATCTGGCCACAGGATGTCCTACACTACGTTTGCCTAAACGTGGTCTCCACTCCAGAACTCGTCTACCCCATCGGTTATCGGTTCTTCGGGAAATGTGACCGGCCCACTGCCACTTCAGCTTGCTAATCCTTTGAGCTATATCGGTAACTTTGGTTCTATGTCGAATCACTTCGTTCCGAATTTTATCCTGTATAGAAACTCCAAGCATAGCTCTCTCCATAGCTCGCTGAGCAACTTTAAACTTGTGGACCACCTTAACCGTGAGTGTCCACGTCTCGGCACCGTAGGTCATAACGGGTAGGACACACTGATTAAAGACCATAGAAAATTTTACACAGGAATAAATATTTTATAATTGTAGTCTGAAGTAGGCTTTAATTAAATTTTATGGTTATAAAAAATTTGGAAAAGTTGTCTGGAAAATTGGAAAATTCTGGAAAAATTGAAGTGATTATTTCCATGGGATTTCATATACATTAAAGATATCTCATAAATGTGTAGATCCATAGACGAACTAAAGTTATTGATATAGCCCACCGGGTGGCATGCAGTGGGCAGGGCACATATCACGCAGAACAGATGACGAACGGGGTCGAAAGGTTCTCGAATGGACACCACGGAGCGGTAAGCGCAGCGTAGGACGTCCACCCACAAGATGGAGAGACGACTTAAAAGAGACCACAGGGAAAGGCTGGATGCAGGCTAATTCCAACCGGCCCTTTTAGAGATCGATGGGGGATGCCTATGTCCAGCAACAGACGTCCTATGGCTGAAATGATGATGATGACGATGAACCATATCTCTATCGGACAAATTTGGACAGGACAACGTCTATCGGATCAGCTAACAAGTAATACAAGTTGTGGATACGCGGGTTGGATACGTACATGGTTCGTCATGTTGCTCAGTAGTTTCTATGATAAAAGCGTCGATGACATCTCTCGGGTGCATAAAGTCGATGGTTTGTCGGTGCTCCTTTATGGTCTCCTAAAAAGTTAAGTTAGTTTAATTTCTGATATATAAAACACAGGGCCATATTTATAGCCATATACCAAATCCCTTATGTTGAAAATAGCTCAATGGTAATTCTGTTTAAACTATCACGGTTGTTCACTACAGTTATTTGATTATTAAAGGGAAATTTTCCGTGATAAGGTAAATTCCCGTGAACTTGGTGCATATAACTGAACGATTACCTGAATAAACCTGTGAAGCTCGTTGTGTATGGCTCTCAGTTTGTTGTACCCTATGAGGTCTGGCACGACATGTCTCAGAAACGGCAGAAAAGTTATTACACTACCGCTCATATCCACAGTTTTAAACAGCTTCGTGACAAGAGAGCACAAGTAATTCAGCCGAATATCTTCTAGATCATATCTGCAAAAATTTGTTAATTACTTTTTTTGCTTGCGAATTAGCAAGTTGAAGTGGCAGTGGACCGGTCATAATCTGTCGCAGAATCGATAACCTTTGGGTAGACGTGTTTTAAAGTAGAGACCACGAATCGTCAAACGTAGCTTAGGACGCCCTGATCTTAGTTGGACTGACGATATTCGTAAGGCGGGTGACAGTAGCTGGAAGAGAAAAGCCAAAGATCGGGTTGAGTGGCGTGCTTTGGGACGGGCCTATGTCCAGCAGTGGACTAGTAGGTATAGGCTGATGATGAACCTCACTTTTATTTAGAAAGAACTATTCAATGATACGTGACATATGAGCGCGCAATCAATGTGCGCATTTATTTTTCTTAGCCCATTTTACATGTCCCTATCTTATTTATGTCTCTATCTCTATCAAAATCGGTTCAGGCGTTGTGGCTGTAGAAGGAAACATACATGCAAACATACATACACTCAAACTACAGTATAAGCTTATTTGTGTTGTCATTTAATAAACTAGCGACCCGCCCGCCCGGCTTTGCACGGGTGTAATTTACGTGCGAAGTCGGGTCGGGTATCTAGTTATATATATAAACCTTCCGTGAAAAATTATGTAACTGATGGTGAAAACCACTTCAAAATCCGTTGCGTAGTTTTAAAGATTTAAGCATACATAGGGACGGACAGACAGCGACAGCGACTTTATTTTATACTAAGTAGTTATAGTGATATATCAAATAAAAACAACTTTCATTCAAAAAAATTATACTAACCATTGGTCAATGTTTGTACTCGTATAAGCAGATAATGAGTAGAGTTTATCAAATGTTTGTTATGAAATTTTCAGCCACATAACGAATAGGATGACTTTACGACAACTAAAAAAGACGTTAATTGGCTCAATTGATATCAGAGTAGGTAATGTATTTATTATACTTTCGTGCGAATCTCATTATGTTTTTGACGAAATAATTAACGAAAACTGGATTTTTGGCGTTCAGATCATATCAAATAGAAAGTTCTATAGAATATTCAATTACTGTACATAATAAATAGATCTGTATTTTTTTATTGAAAACAACGGCTTCTAAAACTTTCGGAGGGAAAGTTTTAGAGTGGATTTCGTTAACTTACTGACACAAAATAAACAATTTTAATGTTATGATTTACTTGTTTTATATTTATCTTGACAATTAGGGCTTACCTTTTTTTTGTTATATTGCAGAACATCGAAATACCTACAATTATTACATATTATGTGTCCTAATTTTATTTCATATCTCATTTAAAAACCTGATTATAAATAGACACCATCAACGAAAACAAAATTAATTTTTTTTCAAAAATAAATAAAATGTAAGTAGTTATTTTAATTCCATGCTAGACACAGTGCACTAAAGCACGTGATGACGTCAAGCCGTGCGCGTGCCATACAAATGCTATACTAATACACGCTTTGCGAGAAAAGGATTCCGTTCTCTATCCCCATCAAAAACTTTAAACGCTCATATCTCAGAGATTTATCAGCAAATTTAATATATTTTTCAGTATGTGTAATGTATTTATAGTTCTATTCTTCGCTAAGCCTGTTATCTATACTAATATTATAAAGAGGAAACATTTCATTGTTTGTTTGTATTGAATAGGCTCCGAAACTACTGAACCGATTTGAAAAATTCTTTCACTGTTGGGAAGCTACACTATCCCCGGGTGACAAAGGATATAATCTATAACCGTGCGAAGCTGGGGCGGACCGCTAGTTTGTAATAAATGAAATGCTACGATGCATTTTGTAATACAGCTCTTAAGAGTTCATGTTTCATGCGTCGTCTATCTCACTAGCACATTAAAAAAAAAAACTTACTTAGTGTGAATAAATATAGAGAATACTATTTGCGCCCCCCGATTTCACCCGCGTTGTCATTTCTACAAAAACCGTTTATTTGTCCGTGTCCGAGAAGCATAGACATACAAAGTCAAACGGACTAACCAACAAACACATAAGCATTTATAACAGTACCTAGTATTTTACAGAACAAATATGTATTATGTTTATAAATACACTAGCAGACCTGACAGACGTTGTCCTGTCTTAGAAATGTAGGACTGGGAAAGTCACGCGAAGTCAAAATTAAAAAAAAAAGATTACACTTTGGCTTACATTATTGGAGGTTTAGTAAGGATCACAATTTTTTTTGAAAATATAATATAAAACACTGTTTTAAACTATCACGGTCTGCGCCGAAATATCGGGAGCTCATTCCACAACCTTACCACGGTAAATATCCCGTAAATAATCATATAACTTTAAATATAATATAGCCTATGTTACCCGGGGATAGTGTAGCTTCCCAACAGTGAAATAATTTTTCAAATCGGTTCAGTAGTTTCGGAGCCTATTCAATGCAAACAAACAAACATACAAACAATCAAATCTTTCCTCTTTATAATATTAGTATAGATTTATATCAAATATTCGTAGTTTTTAAGATTTCGTGATAAAAGTCAGTCAGTCGCTTTTATACAAGGTGCCATCGAAATAACGAAAAAACCTGAAAATTTTTCGTTTAATCAATGAGGCTTTTCTTTAGATTTTTTCCCGTAATATAGTGTCTACACAGTGCGAGTGAGTGAGTGATTTATACCAAGGAAGATAGACATCTTCCTTGCCTATACCTATTACTAAATTATCTTTGCCTATACCTACCTACCTATCTACTATGCATTTTCATTTCAAGTTAATGGAGTAATGCGTAATGAAGTAAAAACATTATTAAAAAAGCCATCAACACATACTCTTAGAAAATCAAATTCACATATATCTAAACAAAATAATATTTATCACTTAAAAAAAAAATCTAATATTTTTATTTTATCACTACATTAGAAATCAGTTGAAAAAAATCGGTGTCCAGGTTTTGCGTTATTTTGATGGCAAGTTTTATCTATAAATTATTATGTCTTATACAGGGTTACATTAAAAGGGGTGTACTAAGAGGGTCCATCATTATGACCAACTGTTACTATGGGAGCTAACATGAAAAAAATAAAAACAGCTGTTCCATAGAAAACGGTCATTCACTTCACACTCGACAAAATGTATGGAACAGCTGATAATATTTTTCAGGGTTGGTCCCATCCCATAGTAAAAGTTGTTCATAATGATGGGGTACTATGGACCCCATTCGGCTTAGTACATCCTTATTCCTTACCGCCTAACCCTGTATATATTATAAAAATATTTTAACCTTTTGCCCGCTACGAGTCGCCACAATATATTGACAATGGTCACGTGAAACATGGAGTTCACCAGCACGGGGCGTCCGGCGTCGCTCATTCGAAGTTTTATAAGAGCCTTGCATTCCTCTTTGATGTAGCTCTCCATGAAGCGAGTGTTGTACCCAAAGCTTTTAAGGTATTTCAACACGAAACATCTGGTCTTACGCCATTTCTGCCCGTCAGAAAACACTACCCCTGAAAAATGGAATTAACACAAAGTTGTGCTGAGTTAAAATGAAATGAACGCACAATTTAGTCTACTTAGTTATTATTGTGAATTTACAAAACTGCCTGCTCGGTATGAAAGTTGCATGTTTTTTTTCGACATTTTTACTTCTAACTACGTCTAGCGAGTAGCGATGCTGTGTGCGTGACATTGGCTAATTACATTCATAAATCGATATAATTAGAAACTTTCAACGGTGAAAGCTCGTTAGGTTAGGTCAGTATTTTTTGCGCGAGACAAAAACAGATAAGATATTATTACAAACAGGTCACGTAAACATTATTACTTTAACTCATAATTAATTTGATAAAATGTGAGACCTACAGCATAATGTTGCCAAGCAGAGGTCTAGTAAAAAGATCGAAAACGAATTATGCAATATTAGTAAAATAACAGCTTGACAACAACAATAAGAAATAATAATGTGGATAACATTTAGGTGGATCCAGATAATAAACAGTTACTCACCGAGTTTTTTTCCGAAAGATCTCATGGTGTAAAGAAAGCCGTCTGGTCTTCCTTGAAAAACTTCTCTCGATGAAACTTCCTTGATGTAATCTTTTCCGGACACCACCACGACGTTTGCGAGACCAAATCTCAGTCCTAATATCTCCCCATACTGCTGGCTCCATAGCTGCCACAGCTTGAAATGATTCTTCACTCTCTTTAGCTTCAAATACACTGATAAAATATTGCCTAAGACTGGTAGTGGTGAAGGTCCTAAAATTTCGAGACTCGTTAAAAAATCGATAGTCAACACGAACCTTTTGTATTTTTTTACTAAAATATTTTTCAACCTGGAGGGTATGAACGATGGGGTTTTGAGCATGCCATCACGAAAAGATAGACTAAAATAACACAAATTATAACCGTCCACATCCTTCTGTCAATGAAAACGACTACAGAAGACTGGGATCATGGATCGAGGAATGCTCAGGAAGTTATTCAATAATCATATCTTTGAATCATGAATCTAATGTAATTCAAATTAGTTCCGATGATTTCAAAGGAGATAGACTAAAATAGTTTTTTTCTTTAGTTGCTGCAGCAAGGGCAATATGATCTCTACAATGATACTAACTGTATGTATTAACAATAACTGCCTACTTGTTATTATTAGTTATTAAAAAAAAACGTTGATCATACAGCCTAAATAAAACAATCTAGTAAATAATAATAATCGATAGCCCGTTGGTCCAGTTGGTAGTGAACCTACCTTCTGAGCTTGGGGGCGTGGGTTCGATTCCCATCTAGGAAAAACATTTATGCGATGAACATTTGTGTTTGTTCTATATCTGGGTGTTAATATCCATTTAAGTATGTATTTAAAGCTATATATATGTATGTATATCAGTCTCTGGCAGCCATATCACAAGCTTTGCTTAGTTTGGGGTCAGATGACCGTGTGTGCAAAAATGTCCCGAATATTTATTTATTTTATTTATTTTAATTATAAAAGGCGATCATAAAACAAGATTCGGGTGCTTGTATTTATACTTGACCAAAAATGTGACCGGTATTCTAAGGCAGTTGAAAACTTGCTTTTGCCACTTTACATAACACTTATTATTAATATTATAATCATTTGTGGTAATACTCGGTCGTAAGTTTATTTTGGTCAGTCTTCTCACACTCCCCCTTGTGTGACAAGGCTGGCCAGATTCAACTGCTGTGTGTTGTGCCTGCCACTCAAGCTAGCATCTTCAGAACACATTATCTATCTATATAAATAATAAACAGGCCAAGTGCGAGTCAGGCTCACGCACTTAGGGTTCTGTACCACCACAAAATACAATAAAGTCGTCCAAGTAACCGCATTACCAGTTCTTATAACGCCTTCCAAAATAGTCGAAGCAATTGCTACGCCGTCACACAGTTAATATTTTCCTACAGTGACGCTCGAGTATAACACAATTATAACTTGGTAATGAACAGAAATTTGTCACTGACTTGCACTTGACCATTATTTGTTATTTGTTGTTATACTTTAGAGTGTGTACTATGATCATGCCAAGTTTGACGCTTGTAATTAAGTATTATAATTTTTATATTAGAGCTAATACAAAAATACGTTTGTTGTATGGGGACCCCCTCTCATTTTTACTTTTTGTCTTTTTTATTATTTGTTAGTTAATCCACCGTAACTTTACATATTCTAGGTAGGACGAACGAACGGACGGACGAACGGACGGACGGACGAACGGACGGACGAACGGACGGACGGACAGACAGACAGACATCGTAGGCTTAGTAATGGGGTCCCGTTTTTATCGTTTGGGTACGGAACCCTATAAATTAATTGCTTGTGAGTTGATATGAGCTTATAGTGGTTATATATGTTAGTGAGCTTATATCTCACTAGCTCATTCCTAACTTTTTTGAAAATTATCACTCATTTAGTGAGAACAAAAAAAAACTATTCGATCTAATCTTTAGAATAACATTGCAAATCTATACTAATATTATAAAGAGGAAAGATTTGTTCGTTTGTTTGTTTGCATTGAATAGGCTACGAAACTAATGAACCGATTTAAAAAAAATCTTGCACTGTTGGGAAGCTACACTATCCCCGGGTGAAATAGGCTATAATCTATACCCCTGCGAAGCTGGGGCGGACCGCTAGTGGTATATAAAGCAATATTCATGGTACAAAAAAATACCATTCAAAAAATAAAACCTAGGTATCAACCTAGGTTTTATTTTTACGGAGGCGATAAAAAAATTGTCTCCTCCTTCTATCGCCATCCTATCAAATATCAATACGAAACTTCCTTTAAAGCATTTTCAATGTGATTCAACGCAATCAAATCCCTTGGTGATGATATCTTCAAATATGTTGAAAATGTGCAAAAGAGCTGCGGCTATGGAGACATAAAATCCCTCTGTTTGCGTCGGGGGTAAAAAATGTGACCGCGCTGAAAATGTGATGTGTTTCCCGAATTGACTGATTTTGCACGAACGAACGAGATGTTTTTCGGACGCTATTTGAATGATCTCTTATAAATGGAAACACACAAATGATGATGATGATGAGCCGTGGAATCGATAAACAGTATTTCACCTTTTTCACTTTTTAACATTTTAAACTCGATCGTAATAGACAAAAGACTCAGTACCTATTCCAAGACTACACCAAATATTAATAAGGCGATGAGAGCATAGAATAACAGTGGAGAAAAACATCAACTTCGTGTAAATTAATTAAGCATATTTTGTCCACGCTATTTACATAATTATCAACGGAATAGTTTTGTATAGAATGCCGTAATAGCTCATGTTATGTTAGCATCTTATCGCCTTTCTGGGGGGTAGAGCCACAACAATGATATCGAGTAAATTAGTAAATTGAGTAAATATAACGCCCCGGTACATTACAGACTATGCGTGGGTAAATTCGAGATTCGAAACCAAGTAAACCAAGTAAATTCGTACCAAGTATTTATTTGCTATGACAGCTGTATGTATGTATGACGAATTCTGGTCACTTTCGCTAGGTTTTTTCAACGTCAGACTATACGCTGCTGGTACCCGATATACTTCAGTGAGACATTAAAAGAAAATGATAACATAAAAGACATTTTTATTTAGCTTTTTACAATGTTATTAGAGCTGTAGACGTGATGGTTAGTACATTAACACCTTGATTTTATTAGACAACTGCGGTCATACATGCCATCAATAAATTTTACTAGGTGTCATAAACAATCAGTGGAATTCTTTACTTTTCGCCAGCAGGTAATACAAAGAACCATCGATCTCTCTGCTAATCTCTACGTCAACTGATTATGCCACACAGTAGTAGTTTAGTTTATGATACACAGCCATGCAAGATCTAGTCTAAAGTCAAAGGGTTCTCAAAGAATGTCTTCAATCTCCTTCATCTTGCTCCTGTGCTGTATCCTGCCAATCTTTACAGAATTCTGGTCGTCTAAAGGCCTCTCTTATGCAATATACATATGTCTCTATGTTATTTTTGCCACTATTATATCAGTTTTCACTTGAAACCCTTCAGTAACGCAGTGATCGCGCGACGTGTGAACGATTACTTGTAATAATATAATCATAGCCTCCAGTCAATGTATAAAACAGTCGAGGTCCCTGAGCAACCGCATTTTATGCTCGGACATTGAACACTGAACATCTCACGGCCAGTTTTAATCCAATTAAATTAACAAACAAGTGAAGTGATGGCTCCAATCAACGCTACTGATATCAACGAGGCTAAGAGCTTTGTGCCAGCTAAGAAGGCGCTACCAGAAGTAGAAACCGAGAACGGGAATGGAAAATCAAATACTAATGGGTAAGTTTAAATTTAAAATAGGGAATTATGGTATCGTAAATTTTTAAGATACAAAAATAAAATACAGGTTTGGTATATTTACATACATACATTGTATGAAAATGTAAAGGAAATTGGTTTAGCAGGTCAAATATTTTCATGGGTTTTAAAAAGTTTAATTATGTATTGACTGCCTCAAGCAAACTCACGCAGATACCAATTAGTAAATAACTTCCTTATAATAATAAATGAATAATGAACAATATATATGCAATAAAACATTAACGGTACTGACAGTTACTGGTTTTTGAATAACTTAGCATTTATGTAATTTAGTTATATCGATATGATTATACAATTCTAATGGATGTTAGATCTAGAACAAAGCCTGCAGTTCGAATCCCAACAAGGGTCAATTGAAACAATCAATATCTATCAGCCTGATATCGATTCGATCCTCTTTGATGGCAATTCGTTCATCCTTGAGTTCTGGACTGGGTTATTATTTTTGGCATGAATAAAAGTCAATGAATTTAAAATGCCATATGATATGTAGCAACCTTGAACACTAGAGAGGTATGCATATAATTAACTTAGGAAAATTTCAAGCAGGTTCAGATCAGGTTACGTTTTGGAATCTTGTTTCCTGCACATTCTTGCATCTCGTTTCACATGACCATATAAAACACTGAGTATACTTATGAGAATGCAAGTAATCATCGTACCTGTCAAGTCATTCACCTGAGAGTTTACTGACTACTTAATGTGTATTGCACATTCTTCAGACGCCATCATATATCTTGCTCAAATATATTTTTATTTAAGCTAATAAAATGGAGCTTAGGAAAATTATCTAGTCAAAAAATATGGCAAAACGGCTGACAAGCTTGATCATCTCATCACTCTTTCGCTTCAACAATTAATATGCTTTATTATGAGATTGATCGCAGTACAATTATGTATAGATTATTAGATAGCTATAGTAACTTGATTCGTATAATTAACGCTGTGTATGAATGATGTGTCAGAGGTAATATGAGAATACCGGCAACACAAACCTGTTCCACGAGGCTTTTTCGTTTTGTTTTGTGATACATACTAATACTAACACCTATTAAACGTATTATTTAGTACAACCACCTCAACGCCCTGATTTAAGAACGGCCTGTTTTTTCGATGTCTTCTCGATATTTGTGAGATACTTTTCGTTGTGACTACCAAATTAATACTATTACGCATGACAATCAGGTAATTTAATAATATTTTTGTAACTACAGATATTCATACGAAACTTTGGTGGAGACAGCCAACTTTCTGCTTTCGAGGATACAAGCTAAACCCAATGTGGGCATCATTTGCGGCTCTGGGATGGGTTCGTATTGGAACGAGGGTACCAATTCTGCACCTTTATACTACCAGTCAAATATATTGAAAACTATAGATTACCAATAAAACCGTACTAAACTCATAAGCCGATTTTCATATAACCGAGCATTTACAAAAAACAACTATGTAATGCTGCTAGCATGAGAACACGAAAAATTTCTGAAATTTTTGCCTGTGTGTTAAGGTTTGCTCCGGGAGTAGGTATATAAACACTAGTTTGTTGCCGTTTTTGGCGGGTCGATGTTGAATCTATAGTTTTAAATATCTTTGCCACTAGCATTCACTTAGTTTAGTTAGACCAACTGATACTTTTTAAATAAGCAGGCTGACGCAGTCTAAGCATGCGCTCAGTATTATCAGTTCAAAAGACTGGAAAGAAAAGTTCCCTATTTAAGGATACCTGTTAAGCAGTGAGTCTTTTCACTTGTATTTTCTCAATGTCAAGCCCATATTCCTGTCCCTACAGTGGTAAAGTGTGCTAACCTTGCTGAACACATCTTTTAAAAGCTACAATGCAGAAAAGCTGCAGTGGTTCACGATTGCTCTTCTTTATCAGGTTCCTTGGCTGATCACATAGAAGATCCCATTAACATTCCGTATGAAGATATCCCCAACTTCCCCATAAGCACAGTAGAAGGCCACCACGGCAGGCTGGTGTTCGGACGCCTTGAGGGAGTGCCGGTAGTCGCCATGCAGGGAAGGTTTCATTACTACGAGGGATATCCACTTTGGAAGGTGAGTTAAAGGATAAACAAGTCCAATCACGAACCGTTTTGGCCTAAATGTTTACCTATTACTTGCAGTGCTACTTTATTACTACTTTTTAGGGTTCCGTACGTAAAGGGTGTCAACGGGATCCTACTCGTATAAATAAATTATTATTAACGAGATATTTACCGTGGTGCGGTTGTGGATGGAGCTCCCGATATTACCGGGATGTCTTCCCATGACATGGTGCATGTAAATATACGCCGAAATATAGGGAGCTCCATGCACAACCTTATCACGGTAAATATCCCGTTAATAATCATATGACTGTATTGAACAACCATGATAGTTTAAAACAGTGCCCTACTTTAATACTAAGCCTAGTCTGTCTGTCAGCTTTACCTTCTAACGGCTGTTAATCAAAATCTTTTGAACCAGTGATAGATTGGCAGTTGAATTTTTCACAAAATATATTTTACAACACATTTGCTCAAAAAGTGAAAAAAATATACCCCGCAAATTGTGAAGGTATTTCCTTTTGGTTTAGTTATTTGATTAAGCACCCGATTGGGAAAACCCGTACGTAGTTGACCCCGCATACAAAAGTTATCAAGGGGTAGTGGGTGTTCAAAATGTTTTTGAAAACGAGTGTGCGTCTTTACATTAAATTGTCCTTCTTATCAGTCTTTCAGCTACATATCAAGGGTAAACTTTAACCCTCTTAAATGTTTATGTCTGTTTTGTTATAAACGAATGACGTAAACGAAAAAAACATTGAAACATTCTGGAATTTTGCTGATAAGTATTTAAGTATAACATAGTTAAGTACATAATATTCTAAGCAAATAAACAAAGAGTGTAATTTATCAATGTATATGAACACTTTACATAAAATAATCGAATAATTGTCTACAATCAGGGCAGGAATTACCACGACAAACTATGCCAGATTTAAGTATAAAAATTAAAAATAAATATATTTATTTAAAAACAATGCCATAGGTGGCAAACCAGCTTACGACCTGACGGGCCACCTGATGGTAAACGATTACCGTCGTCTATGGATACCTGTAACACCAGTGGCATCACAGATACCTTGCCGACCTTTAAATACTCTTTTAACAGCCATTTGAAGAACCCCATGTTATAGTTACTTGGAAATGCCGCAGGAGGGGGGAGCTCATTCCACAAATTGCAGGTGTAAGGCAAAAATATGTGGATGATCATTCAGGCGGGTAACGGCGGTAATTAACGATATTATGTAATAATATCCACTCAAATCAACATGAAATGGATGGGAATGATGCAAGTACCTCGCGACAGTCGCGACCCCCAGCAGTGAGGTTATCATTGCTTATGAGGATGACGGCGCAATACACTACACCCGATAGATATAAGAAAATCGTCACAATTGTTTTTACAATCAAAAATATATATCCAGAAGAAAATTGATTGGAGAGTTTATTTAAAGAAATTGTAGTTGTTTTTTTATTTTTTAAGAGGCGGTCTATATATATCCATTTTACTAAATACTAGCTGCGCCCCGCAGTTTCACCAGCGTAGTGATGAAAAATTATGATGATGAAAAATATCCTATGTCACTATCCGACCCTTGAACTATACCCATGCAAAAATCAGGTCGATGCGTTGCTCTGTTGCTGCGTGAAAGAGGAACAAACAAACCAGCAAACTAACAAACTTTTCGCATTTATAATATTAGTATTATAATTATCAATTTAAAAAACCGACTTCAAAATTTGTACATATACGCAATTTCGTTTACTTGGATGACATATTTTTTCCGGTTATTTTGATTTAAAAACCAAACTACTGAACCGATTTTGATAAAATTTCTATAGGACTAATCTGAAAGTATATCCTTTCAAATAAAAAATATTTTTCTAAATCATTATCATTATCATATATTTAAAATTAAAATACAACTGAATTGAGAACCCTCTGCTTTTTGAAGTCGATAAAAATGTTTTCGCTCTTATAATGAAACAAAAATATTGACAAAAAGATGCTTATATTATCGACTCTCTGGGTGTTTTGATTCGTTATCTAGAACATGAGGGCGACATCATTACTACTAGGTATAGAGATGCGTAAAATTTTGTAAGTAACCACAGATTAAGTAACAACTACGCCTCGTTTATAGCTTTTAATTCACAGCTTCTACTATTATAGAGCGCTTGCTGCCTGCCCTTATTTCGATCATTCTAAGCCATCGTAAATCAATTAACGAGATAATCTAAATCAGGGTTGAGTAAACGGAAAAAAAGGAACAATAGAAATAAAATTACTGGCGACCTTTCACTTGAATCACGATCATTTAAAACGGTAAACGCTAAATAAAACAATTTCTTCTCGTGGAATAAATACAATTGATTTCATTATAATTATGACCTAGTTGCGGTAGAACTCAGGTAATTAGTAGAACAAAAAAAACATGCGAACATGTTATTATTCGAAAGTGACATTTTGGGACATGGTGACATTTGAACATTTGGTGGCCTCGTTGGCCATGTTGGTAGTGAACTTGCTTACTGCCCTTGGGGGCGTGGGTTCGATTCCTACCTAGGATAAACATTAATGTGATGAACATTTGTGTTTGTTCTATATCTGGGTGTTAATATCTATTTGGGTATGATTGTATTTAATACTATATATGTATAGTAGCTTTGCTTAGTTTGGGGTGAGATGGCCGTGTGTGCAAAAATGTCCCGAATATTTATTTATTTGGGCACGTGACAAGGTTTAGTTGAATCCTTAACGAAATAAACTTGTTGCTGTCTTTATTTCGTTCCCTGAAATAAAAAACCGGCGAAGTGCAATTTGGGTATGTTCACTGAGGGATCCGTACCACCACAAAATACAATAATGATCAATAAAACCGACTTCAAAATTAGTAATATATGGCATTTCCATTCGATGAAAGGATAAGGAATTACCAGTTATAACTTGGTAATGAACAGATTTGTCACCGACTCGCACTTGGCCATTATTCAGTATTTGTTGTTATACTTTAGAGTGTGTGCTATAATCATGCCAAGCCCATCCCCTTTTGCTTTAACTTTTTGACTTTTTAGGGTTCCGTACCTCAAAAGGAAAAAAAATGGAACCCTTATAAGATCACTTCGTTGTCCGTCTGTCAGTCTGTCCGTCTGTCAAGACCCTTTTTCTCAAGAACGCATATAGGTATTAAGTTGAAATTTATAACAAATACTTGGGTCTACGGTTTCTTTCGGCTGTAAAAAAATTAAAGTTTTAAGTCAACGCAATCAACGACGAACGTTTATGTCGCATATTTTGCGATTTCACAGGAGAATCAAAACCTATAGGGTACTTCCAGTTGACCTAGAATCATGAAATTTGGAAAAAGGCAAGGTCTCATAGCACATATATAGGAATAAATCTAAAAGTTAAAAATTTGAAGTAATATCATTTAAAAATAAGTATTTTGCTATTACAAACTTACATTTTGTAGTTGGAATGTATCGAAGAACCTTATAGTAAACTACAAAGTTAAGTTTGTCTTTCAATATTCCAACTTTAGTTTTTATTTTTTGGACTCGCGCGCGAGGGTTCCGTTGGACAGAACCCTCAGAGACGAGTCCCACTCGTACTTGTCCGGTTTATTATTATTTGTTAGTAAATCCGCCGTAACATTACATAGGTATCCTGTGAAAATTTCAACTGGCTATCTATGTCGGGTCGATAGATACAGCCGTTAATAGGTAGAACAGACGGACAGACAGACAGATAGACATGCAAACATCGTAGGCTTAGTAATAGGGTCCCGTTTTAACCCTTTGGGTACGGAACCCTAAAAAGTCAGCAATAATTTTAGTAAGTTCAAAACACTCAACTAAACCTTTAAAAATTTCAAATCGATCCCATTATACACCGAAAAGAAAAATACTTGCTCCCAACAAACAAGTTTTCATCCCCCCCACCTCGGAAAGAGTATTTTTGATCTTCGATATCTGAGTGCAAAAGCCATTTTTATCCGCTAGGCTAGAGGATAAAGTAAAATTAAATTTAGAATATCGTGTGCACTAAGTTTGTGAATTCAAAACATCATTAAAACCTATTTACTTCTACCTCCATGGTGCCGAATTTATCATACAACCTTTTTAATTTGTTAAAAACTCAGACTCGGAACCTTCTTGGTGTACTTAATTTTAATTTGCTTTGCGCGCGCCATTTTCTTTTCACGTCATATTGTTATTGTGTTATTGTTTGTTGTTAGGTTAAAAACAAGAAACAAGAAAACAAGTGAAAAACCTAAAAAATATGAATGATTTTAGCGACGAGGAAGTTTATTTGACGCCAACTGAATTGATTGAAACTGTTAATAATGCGCAAATGTTTTTTTTTTCATTTAGTCATTTCCTCGCTGAGGTGGGATGAAAAGTTACGTGTTGCACTCGAGTGCAAAGATTTTTCACCTCGTGCTCTTTTGATACCCTCCCTAACGCTCAGGATTCTAATTTTAGAATCCTTCGCTTGCTCGGTCATCAAAATTGAGCACGCGGTTAAAAAGCAACTTTGCACTCTTGTATAACAAATAACTATTGTTTCAGTGCTGTTTGCCAGTTCGAGTGATGAAACTTATCGGCGTGAAGACTTTGATCGCGACCAATGCAGCGGGCGGACTGAACCCTAACTTCAAGATCGGCGATATAATGATCGTCAAAGACCACATCAACATGATGGGCTTCGCTGGGAACAACCCTCTCCACGGGCCCAACGACGAGAGGTTCGGGCCCAGATTCCCGCCGATGAGCAAAGCTTACAGGCTTGAATTCAGGAAATTCGCAAAAGAGGTATGTTACAACTCGGCAATCGAGGTTTGTTTATATCAATGTGCATAGTAGATCACGGTAGTTAGCGCGGTTTAATTAGTGCGGTTATTCCTCCGTGCTCGTACTACTGCTAATTAAAAAGTGGCTAAATGGGTCATGCGTCTTAAAGTGGCGCTGGAGTATAAATAAAAAGACAAAGCTTAATGACCACGAGAACAGATGAGACATGAGTCTCGAAAACCATTTTCAAGAGTGTCGTACTATGTTTTGCGGGCCTGTAGATTCCTAGTAATATAAGGCCCAACGCCAACTCTGTAGAGGCTGCGTCGCGGCGTACAATCTGCCATGGAAAAAGGAACTCTTCCCAGTTTACTGTAGGTTCGAAAATGTCCCGCTGCGCATCCGCACCTCGACTGCTCTAGTCTAGTAATGAGGTAGGAGTTTTTTTGAATCTGTTAGGTATAAACCGATGAGTTGAACCATTTAACAGGGTTCGAAAGGATAATTACCTATGATAATTATCGTGAAATTACTGTTTGATAATAATAAATTACTGATAAAAACAAAACAATCTCTCAGGGTTGGAAACGCGTCGACAACGCCACTCAGATGTTTATATGCAACGCCAGCAGTTAGTATGCCATCAGGCAGACAGTCAGATTGTTTGCAGGGTCCTTACGGCTAGCTGTTTAAAGCAATCCAGTTTAGGTGATGAAAAAATTTTGCGCGACCGCAAACCGTATCTGGGCGCGTTAAGGTTCACATTCGCGTGATTTTCCGTGTTAGTTTGATACCGCGTAAGCAGTTGGCCCCTGCTCTTTTAAATGAAAAAAATTTGCGTAAGCGGGACCCGTATCACACGTACACATCAATTACGACGTGTACATATTAATCATATTAATTTGTTCGAACTTGTATTATCAAACTAGTAACATTTATTTGATACTACCTAAAGCATTGTATTATTCCAATAAACATCACGTTAGAATCGCAATGAACGAAACGAAATATCGAAATATTCGAATATCTACTCTATTCATATTTATTAAAAATACTAGATGCGCCCCGCGGTTTCACCCGCGTAGTGATGAAAAATGATGATGATAGTGATGATGAAAAGTAGCTTATGTACTCTCCAGCCTTTGAACTATACCCATGCAAAAATCAGGTCAATCCGTTGCTCTGTTGCTGCGTGAAAGAGGAACAAACAAACCAACAAACTTTTCGCATTTATAATATTAGTATGATAATAAATAATATGACCCACCCTGGTGATAATTATTGGATAACTATTCGATAATTAAAGTCTGGGTTGGGCCTAAACCAGACTCTACATCACATTCTCAGTAAGTTTGCGTGAATGTAATGCGAATTAACTAGCTTAATTAACCAGAACTATAACACGTAGCTTATGGTCTAATTAAACCAGCATCAGAATCGATCCGCATTTTTCTTAAGAAAACTGTTTTCTAAAGGTTGATTAAATCAGCACCGGTTTAATAGCCATACTAGTAACCTTTTCATTCCATGCTTTTATTAAATTAATCTCGGATAACGTTTTGTTATAAAGTGATCCATCAAATTATGGTGACGAAACACCTAAAAAATATTCTTTGCTTACGAGGCGTCACGTGAAAACAAGTCAAAGAGCTTTTAGCCACAACATTCTGAAGAAGAAGTCTGTGCGTAGGCATAATATTAAATCATACGTCATTAGCAGTAGCTCGCAGTTTCACTCGATATCCTACAGGAACCGTATATTTAATCGGGATATATATATAGGAATAAGAAGCATAATGTGTTAATCCAAGGTACTAACTCTATACTAAGTTACATCAAAATATGGAGTCGAGTGGGAACAAACATACTAACACACACACACACACACACAAATTTACGCATTTATAACATTACTGGCTGCGTCCCGCGGTTTCACAAGCTATCCTACAGGAAGCGTATATTTTTTCGGGATACATATGGGAATAAGTAGCCTATCTCTATCTTCTCTACATAATATAAATTGAAGTCTCTTTCCGCGTCTGTCTGTCTGTATGGCCGCTAACTACTCCTAAACCACGCAACGGATTTTGATGTGGTTTTCACCATCAATTAGATATATTTTCAAGGAAGGTTTATATATATAACTAGCGACCCGCCCCGGCTTCGCACGTAAATTACACCCGTGTGAAGCCGGGCGGGCGGGTCGCTAGTACGTAATAAATAAAAGAAAAAATAATTCAGGGTACAAGCGAACTCCATAATAAATTACATTAAAATACAGAGTTGAGTACAGACAAACTTACACACAAACTTTCGCATTTCTAATATTACTAGCTGTGCCCCGCAGTTTCAGGAACCGTATATATATTTTCGGGATAAAAAAGTAGACTTTGTGTTAATTCGGGCTACAATTTCCCTTCATACCAAATTTTCACCAAATCCTTTAAGCCATTTCTAAGTAGAATGGGAACTAACATTACACATAAACTTTCGCATTTATATTACGGGTGATGTGATATTGTTATTTTATTGCGTCATTGCTTGATCCAAACGACAGTAAATAACTCCGAAATCCAAAACAAACAATAACAAGGGTTGGTACGATACGAAGTTAAAGATAAAGATGTTGTTATCGATCCCGTTTGTTGTTCGCAAAGTGGTTTATGTCATATTGCGGCAGTATTTACCATATTACCATTTCAATCGCAAGGTTATCTCGGGTCGTGATATGATTTACAACTGGAGAGGAAGAAAACAACTCGATTGTTACAAAAATACTAAAGCCACGACACTTCCTGTTTATCTGGTACTTAAAGCGAGTGCCCTTTGTGCAATACAGGGTTACGAGGAAAGGGCGTACTAAGCCCAAAGGAGTCCATAATATTATATCCTTATCATAATGAAGAACTTTTACTATGGGACCAACCCTAAATCGCGAACAAATATCAGCTGTTCCATACATATTGTCGAGTGTCAAAGCTGATATTATTTTCGCGATTTTAGAGTTGTACATAATGATGGATACAATGGACTTCTTTCGGCTTAGTACACCCTTTGCGCCTAACCCAGTAAACAGCTTTTAGTCATTTTATGAAGTGGGGTAAGAATTTTACAAACAGGCTAAAGAATCCGGCATGAAATTGTATGCGAATTGTTTCCAGCCAACTCCACAAAGTCTGAACGACTTATGATAAGGTCTTCAATATAAAAATGAAAACGACTGAAACACATATATTGTTTGGTTGCAAGTTGTGGTTTTTCCTGCGATTTAGTTTACTTCCAATTTCTGGGATAAAAAGTATCCTTCGGCCATCTCTTGGTGCACACTATTTCCTTGTCAAATTACATCAAAATCGAATTAGCCGTTAAGATATGAAGAGGTGACAAACGGACAGATAAACAACAGAAAAAGTCTTGTACATACACACGTGTGTGCCAAAGATCCTTCTAAGAATAGGAGTAAGTCACTGAGTGAGTGGTATTTCGCTTATAGAAATAGTATAGAATAGGATAAGATTTAAAAAAAAACAATAAGTAATTTGTGTTACGTGTTCAATTCCTCAGGTGGCCAAGGAGCTGAATATCGAGGACATAACCCGAGAAGGCGTGTACACGTGTTTAGGAGGACCAAACTTCGAAACTGTGGCCGAATTGTACATGTTGAAAATGGTGGGAGTTGATGCCGTTGGAATGTCCACTGTTCACGAGGTGCGTTTTTTACTCTCTCTCTCTGATACCAAATTCTGCTGCAAAGCTTCAATTTCTTTACATTTATCACGCTCAATTGCCGTTGGGATCAGTATGTTCATTATCCTTTTGGGGGGTTTGTTGGAGCAGTACCAGCCGTGCTGGTCCAGTGTGTCACCCATAGGAATAGCTACAGCTTTCACATTTGGGGTCCACGGTACAAAAATGTGTTTTTGCCTAGACTTCACGCAGAAAAAGGCAGAATTTAAGCTTCTCTTCTCTCTCATAGTTATAGTACGTTGTCACGAACCGATGCTATGACAACCGAGCGGCGCGTGAACATATATATATTTTGTGGTATTACAGATTATCCGTGCCATCTGTCTAATATGAGCTTGGGGGCGTGGGTTCGATTCCCACCTAGGACAAACATTTATGTGATGAACATTTGTGTTTGTTCTATATATGGTTGTTAATATCTATTTAAGCATGTATTTAAAAACTATATAATAGTCTCTGGCAGCCATATCACAAGCTTTGCTTAGTTTGGGGTCAGATTTCGATATTTCGGGACATTTTCACACACGATCACGTGTGTGAAAATGTCCCGAAATATTCAACGATTTTTTCGTTCCATACAAAGAACTTTTTGTATGGAACATTGGAACATTTTTTGTATGGTTTGTTTTTTTTTTACGATTTCAGGGTTGGTCCCATAGTAAAAGTTGTTCACAATGGTACAACGATCTCCCCGAATATGTCCACTGTCTCACCAGTCACGCAGTATACGCACATGGTGTCACCAATGTTTTTGTTTTTAGCAGGGGACACTGCTAATGGGTGAAGTTGGCTTGGATCCTGAGAGGTTTTAAGACCCTTTTTAAATTAAATTGTTCATAGGCATATAGTTGATTAAGTTGGTATATAACAGTCAGTGAAGGGCTAACATACTGCACTTCAGTTGTAGAAGCATCATTATTGGCTGACGCTAATACTTTCATCAATCAGTCGATAAACTGTGGATGCAGATCTCGGCTGGTTGGACCAGCGCGAGAATTTTAATTATATATAATTTTTTGACTGTTTTTTTCCCAGGTGATCACAGCCCGTCACTGCGACATGAACGTGTTTGCGATGTCGCTCATCACCAACGAGTGCGTGACGAGTTACGATGGGGATTCGCAAGCAAATCACGAGGAAGTGTTAGACGTCGGTAGAATGCGCCAGGACATCCTCAGGAAATACGTCTCTAGGCTCGTCCAGAAGTTTGCAGAGTTCGACAACCGATCCCCTTGAAACCCTACCCAGTAACAATGGATCTTACAGCTAGCGATCAATGGTTGCTACGTTATTATGAATCTTCAAACGAATTTATTAGTTAGGTTAGGCAGTTTTAGGTTAAAATAATGACTCTTTGGTGTACTTACAGTTTTAAGATTATAAGTTTTATGTACTGTGGTAACTATCAAAATCTGACTGTACAGCAATAAAAGCGATTTGGTAATTATTATGGATTCAGTAAATGTTTTAGTAAATATGACAGAATCGTTGAAGTAATTGCATAGTTTGAATATACAAAGAGTATATTATTGTAAGTAGTATAATTATTATTATATTAGGTATAATAAAATAAATATAATTATTTAGGTATTTATTTAAAGTCACGAAATCAACCTAAGACCTGTATGTATATTATATTAAACAGTGATAAATATACAATTATTATATTAAGTAAGTATATTTTAATTAATATATTTAGGAATTTATTAAAAACTTCACGAAATTAACCTAAGACCTGTATGTATAATGTATATTATATAAAACAGTGATAAATAGATAATAATAAATTATAGTTACAAATTTAATTATTATTTAAGAACATTATATTATTGTAAATAATTGTATATGACAATAAACATGACATAACAAATAATTTCATTTATTCACATATGTACAAACAACTGTAGAAAATAATAATTACGATTATACTGTAACTATTGACTATAACCGTTACTTAATTTTGTAAATGCAAATAAATTTGTACCTACAAATTCAACGACTTAAAAATCTCACAATTTGAATAACTACTTACCTAGTGACGAGAGGTGATTGATTATTTGAGCGGGTGCTGCTTCGGGCAGAGATGCGCGAACTCCTGGCAAGCGTTGTCGATATCAGCGTACTGGTACTTGAAGCCGTAGTCTAGGACTCTCTTAGGAGTAACATGCTGACCCTTCGTCATGATCATTGCCCTTTCTTGGTCTAGAAGCAGGTTCAGGATTGGTTCAGGGACTGGCAGGAACGCCGGTCGCGACAGCGCTTTTGCGAACGACTGCAAATAAAACAAAATACAGTATAAACTCCATACAACGTGTACCAGAAACGTGTAGTAATAATTAAAGGGTGTTGATCTATCCATTAAAGTGAACAAGAAAAACTTGTAGAACACAAGATCATTAAATTCGAAAAAAAAAAAATGTGTTATCCATTATTTTTATTATTTGTTTATAGAAGAGCGGCAATAAGGCTAGCGATCCGCCTGATGGTAAGCGGTAATGGCCGCCTATGGACACCTGCAATACTAGCGGCGTAGTCGATACTTTACCAGCCCGGAGAGATATGTTTGTAGATACCCTTTTTAAAACGCTCCATGTTGAAGCTCGGCGAGAAGATATTCGGGGGAAGGTCATATATTTCCAGTTATTTTGATTTAAAACCAAATTACTAAATTGATTTAAATGTAATTTCTATGGGACGAATCTGAAAGTATAACCTTTCAAATACAAAAAAATATTTTCCGAATCGTTTTATTAAAGAAGAAGTTCAGAAGTAACAAATATAAAATAAAAAAACAGCCGAATTGTGAACCCCGCGTGTGTGCTTTAATTTTAAGTCGGTTAAAATTTGTGAAAAGCACAATGTTTCTGGCTAAGACCGGACTGACGATCTAAAAGAGACCGCAGGGAAACGCTGGATGCAGGCCGCTTCCAACCGGCCCTTTTGGAGATCGATAGGGGGAGGCCTATGTCCAGCAGTGGACGTCCTACGGCCGAAATGATGATGATGATGATATGTTTCTGGCTAAGTTTTGGCCAAATAAATGTTTTGCTTAGAAGTAATTTTTACCTTGGTAAAGTCTTCGTTTGTTATAACCTGCGGCGCCACACCATTCAATATTCCTTTGACGTTATCATTCTCGATGGCGAAGTGCACGAGTCTAGCAAGGTCGTCTAGGTGTATCCAGGGCAGGTACTGACTGCCAGAGCCAATCTTACCCCCCAGGCCCAGGTAGAATGGGAGAAACATGTTCTTTATCATGCCGCCCCACCTGCCGAGGACAGCGCCCGACCGAATTATTACCTGGAATGTGTAAAATAGTATTCTCAATATCTATACAACATTTCCAGCAGTGGACGTCTTACGGCTGAAATGATGATACAACATTTGTACTCTACAGATGGCACCAATGTTTAACAAGCTATTTAATAATTGAAAAAAAGTGTGTGCCACACGACAGAAGTGAAAACTTCATCAAGGTTGACTATATCATCATCACGGGTTCTTCCTCCCTCCTGTTGGGGAGGTGGGATGCAGCATCAAATTATGAAAATTTCTTGACTATATTTCTCTTGCTCCCTTAGTTGACTCGAGCCGGCTTTACCCGAACGAGAATCTGAGCGTCACGCGAGTTTAGTGTTTTTTTTTTGCCCATCCCAAAAAGTGCCCAAGTTGCTTTGCCCAACGTGCCCCTTAACGTGCCTAAATAAGTTTTCACTTCTAACAAACGAATGGCTATTTATAGTAAATTCATCATTTCAGCCGTAGGACGTCCACTGCTGGACATAGGCCTCCCCCATCGATCTCCAAAAGGGCCGGTTGGAAGCGGCCTGCATCCAGCGTTTCCCTGCGGTCTCTTTTAGGTCGTCTGTCCATCTTGTGGGTGGACGTCCTACGCTGCGCTTGCCAGTCCGTGGTCTCCATTCCAGAACCTTTCGGCCCCATCGGCCATCTGTTCTGCGTGATATGTGCCCTGCCCACTGCCATTTCAACTTACTAATCCGGTGGGCTATGTCGGTGACTTTCGTTCGTCTACGGATCTCCTCATTTCGGATTCGATCTCGTAGAGAAACCCCGAGCATAGCCCTCTCCATAGCTCGTTGTGCGACTTTGAGCTTGCTTATGAGGCCCATAGTGAGAGACCACGTTTCAGTGCCGTATGTCATCACTGGTAACACACACTGGTCGAAGACTTTCGTCTTAAGGCACTGAGGTATTTTGGACGAGAAGACGTTGCGTAGTTTACCGAACGCTGCCCAGCCGAGTTGGATTCGCCGATTGACCTCTTTCTTGAAGTTGGACCTACCTAGTTCGACGGTTTGTCCTAGGTAGACGTACGCGTCAACAGCTTCAAGAACTGAGTTCCCAACTGATACTGGGGTGGGCACAACATGGATATTTGACATAACCTTTGTCTTGTCCATGTTCATTTTAAGGCCCACCTGTTGGGAGACTCGATTGAGGCCTTCGAGCATCATGCTGAGATCTTCCATCGATTCTGCCATGACCACAATATCGTCGGCAAACCGAAGGTGAGTGATGTACTCGCCGTTGATGTTGATGCCGAGTCCTTGCCATTCCAGGAGCTTGAAAGCATCTTCCATTGTGGCAGTGAACAGTTTCGGAGAGATAACGTCTCCCTGTCTCACGCCTCTTCGCAATGGAATTGCCTTCGAACTCTGCTCCTGTACTCGGACCGACATGGTGGCGTTATTGTACAAACACTTCAACACTTCGACATACCGATAGTCAATACGGCATCGCTGGAGAGACTCGAGCACCGCCCATGTCTCGACCGAATCAAAGGCTTTCTCATAGTCCACAAACGCTAAACATAGTGGCAAGTTATATTCTTCGGTCTTCTGTATAACTTGGCGTAGCGTGTGGATGTGGTCTATGGTACTATAGCCTTTTCGGAAACCGGCTTGTTCGATAGGCTGGAAGTCATCGAACCTGCGATCGAGACGATTCGTGATGACCCTCGAAAACAGCTTATAAACATGGCTCAGAAGCGAGATGGGTCTGTAGTTCTTCAGCAAGGTTTTGTCACCTTTCTTAAAGAACAGCACCACCACGCCTCTGTTCCATGCTTCTGGCGTTATACCTTCGAGTAAGACAGAATTAAAGAGCTTCTGAAGGACTCTGAGTACCGGTGTTCCACCCGCTTTCAGAAGCTCTGATGTGATTCCATCGTCCCCCGGCGCCTTGTTGTTCTTGAGCTGTTTCAGGGCCATCCTAATCTCGTACAGGCTGATGTCCGGGATATCTTCAGTATAGTGTCGGCTCAGCTTGGCTCTTGGGTCTTTGGCCGAGCTGCTCACAGGTTTAGCAACCGAAGTGTATAACTGTCCATAGAACCTTTCGATTTCCCCTAATACCTCGGCTTTGGTCGACGCTACACTACCATCTTCCCTCTTCAGCTTTGTCAGCTGGCTTTGCCCAATAGACATGTCTCTTGCAAACACTTTGGAGCCTTTGTTTTGCTCAATCGTCTCTTTAATACTGTTCGTATTAAAGGTACGTATGTCGTGCCGCAATGACTTCCAAATTTGTCTATTGAGCTGCCTATATGAGTCAGCGTCATCGGAACATTGTAGTTGTAACGAGCGTCGATCAGCCATGAGGTTACGGGTATGGTCGGATAATTTTTGAGGTCTATCTGTGCGCCGGCCAGGTCTAAAAAACTTAGAACCTACCGCATGGACAGTTTCCACTAACCTGTTATTAATCTCATCCACGGAAGCAAAGTTCTCCAGGCAATCAAAGCGATTAGACAGCTCGAGTTGAAAGCTCTCGGGGTTTTGAATATGGGCATGGTTCGGTCGGAGCGTGGACTTCATTAGGCGGGACCTCTCAATTTTAACGTTAATATTCAATGTGCCTCTTACTATTCGGTGATCACTACCGGTTTTCACCCTGTGAATCACAGAGACATCATTGAATATTTGTCTCTTGGTGGTCATAATGAAGTCTATCTCATTTCTCGTAGAACCATCGGGGCTCATCCAGGTCCATTTCCTGTGAGGCGGCTTCTGAAAGAAAGAGTTCATCATAAAAAGTCCCTCTTTCTCCAGAAAGTCGGCCAGCCTCTGTCCCCTAGGGTTCCGTTGCCCACAGCCAAATTTCCCCACTTTCAACTCATCATCACTTCTCTTGCCCAACTTCGCGTTAAAGTCCCCCATAACAACAGTGAAGTGGGTCTCGGACGTATGTATGGCTCTACTAATGTCCTCATACATAACCTCCACTTCATCATCTGGGTGTGACGAGGTCGGTGCGTATACCTGAATGACCTTCAACGAATATCTCTTGGATATTCTGAGTATTAGGTATACAACCCTGCTCGAAACACTGTCGATGGTGATAATGTTGTTAATGAGGGACTTGTGGATGAGAAAGCCGACACCACCTTGGGACTGTTGGTCGCCCTCCCGGTAGTAGAGTAGGTTACCGGATTTCAGGGTTATCGTGTCCTCGCCCTCTCTACGGACTTCGGATAAACCCAAGATATCCCAACGTACCCTACCCATTTCTTCTTCCAGCTCAACAATCTTCTCATCAGTCCTCATGGTGCGTATGTTGTGTGTTACCAGGGCCAGTCGTCGTCGTTGGGGTTGGTAGCCGAGCGTCTGCCGGGGATTCTTAGCACCCCTGGCCCCGCCGTTACCATGACCGCTACCGTAGCCAGGAATAGCGGGGCTGCCGGGGACTGGGGGCCTGGTCCTTTTTGTATTCATCATATAATGGGGGGGGATTGCCAATACTCGCCACGCTTGGCAGGCGGGTTGGCGAGCGCAGTCGGTGTTTTTATACTCAGAAGACGCTGCTGCCCGTCTTCTGGTTGATCCCTTAGCCGACTTCTACGGCACCCACGGGAAGAGAAGGGGGAGGTCTATTCTTAGGCCGGACCTCCACAGCTTAAAGTAAATTACTAAGACTGTATTATGTAACGTGATGCGTTTTTTGAATTTGCTCAAAAAGTTTAGACAATGATAATTTTCTGGTTTAATTTAAGTCCTAATATAGCCGTACTATTATCTTGTTATTATTATTTTTAATTTGGACTAGCTTCGACTAGCTTGGACTTTTGACATTCGGAATAATACAAGGATTCTAACAATACCACAGTCATGTTCAAGAGTTATGGTGGAATTTAGCGACCCACATACATAACCACATTCCTTTTTAGGGTTCCGTACCCAAAAGCTAAAAACGGGACCCTATCATACACCTACGATGTCTGTCTGTCCGTCTGTCTTAACTTTAAAGGGCTGTATCTTTTGAACCGTAATAGATAGCCAGTTAAATTTTCACAGAATATGTAATGTTACAGCGGATTAACTAAAAAATAATAAAAAAGTCAAAAAGTATAAACGAAATGGGGTTCCCCATACAACAACCGTATTTTTGTATTAGCTCTAATGTAAAAACCGTAATACGTACAAGCGTCAAACTTGGCATGATAATACACTCTCTAAAGTATAGTAAAAAATAAAAAATAATGGCCAAGTGCGAGTCGGTGTTAAATTTCTGTTCACCACCGGTTCTCGTACGATCACCGAAATGAAGCAACGTCGGGCGCGGCCGGTACTCCGAACGCCTGGGCGTTGATGGGATGTGGTCTTTTTGGGCAATTTTTTTGTACTTTAGTAGGTAGTTAACAAGTTATGTAGTACGGAAACCTCAGTGCGCGAGCCCGAATCGCACTTGGACGGTTTTATTTTTATCTAAAAATACTCATCTTATATTTATTTTAATGAAAACACATATGGAAAAATATAGTAATATTAAATTCATTTCTTTTTGTATAAAATATATAGTATTCGCAAAATAAAGTAACTTTTCTAATACCAATTCATTAGCTGCACCCCACAATTTGCCCTCAATTTTCTTGTTTTTCCACCTTTTCCACTTACAGAACAAAAGTAGGTAAACAAATATACATCTTTCCTCGTAATTCCTTGACAAATATCATATAAATCGGTGCCAAAGTTTTTCGTGAGAAGCTAAAAACAGACAGACAAACAGAAGGACGGAGTTATTTTATTATTAGTGTTGTTAGAAATTTTCGGAAGCTATCTATCTGGCTCCTAGCTAATAAATGAGAATTTAAAAATAACAACCAAACTTGTTTTAAAAGTGTGTCTTTTAAATGGCAAACAGCCAGTAGTTACACTAGTTTTATGATATCACTTTAATAACTTTTGGCACCAGTTATAGTTGTAAGTGGCAACATAGATTGAGACATTTTAAGAACCAGTTAATATTTTCCATACAAAATTCAATATTAGCTTAATTATATTTGCTTAGCTATGAACCACACAACACGAGCAAGGGTAATTGACAGATGTGTACGCAAAATCACTAAAACTAGTTACTTTCCTAATAGAAATAGTAATAAATTGTTCTTTTTATAAATGGGAGAAGAAAATGATAAATAATAGTACAAAAGGTCATAACTTTTAAATCACACGATAAATGCAACAGAAGCAAGAACCGCCATAATGAATCCTGGTTTCAAATAAAAAACAACATTCAAATGGCTTTGGAGAAAAACGATAACAGACATACAAACACACATACAGTATACTAGTAGAAAGATGAAAACGAAATTTTTTGGACCATTGCTTCTTATACAGTCCTTATACACCTAAGGCCTGTGTTTGCACGAAAACTGCTGTGAGTTTATTTAATTCTGAACTTTATTACAGTAGCACTAAAATTTTGGTGGAAGCAAACACAAAGTGGTTGAATTTAGTACAGTACTGTAAAAAACGCAATGTACGAGAGAGAAAAAACATCTAAGCAAATAAGATCTTACGGATAATTGAAATAAAAGCTAAAATGAATCATATAACACAAAATCACTCAATGTATGAGGTGTGCTAAAGCTCATAGTCCGGTGCCCGGGCGCTGTACATGCGGTGTCCCCTTGTCGTCAACATATAGACCGGTTTGCCGAACAACAGCCAACTGCATTTTACACAAAATTTAATAAGAGTCTGTACTCATCCCGCGAGTGGTCTACGAGCTATCATTGACACGGCCACTTGCCTGCTGCGCACAGTGCATGAGGAGTAGGAGCGCACGCCTGCAGCATGGTGTTGATTAGCAAAGTCGAAGTCAAATGAACGGTGGACACCATGGTTAATGGACTATTTTTGTTTATGAATTTAAAATGGACTTTATGCCCCATAGTATAAATTTGTTTTCATTTTTACAAAATTTCTCATTTATAAGGCGATACGGCGCTGGTCTGGTGCGGAGACGCTAAATGGACTACGACCTTAATCAATGAAATGAGTTCTAAATACACACTATACTTACAAGTCTGACTGATGGGTCAACCTGAGCTGCTTTCTCCCATTCAACACATAATCTTGAGAAAAAGTCTATTCCAGTGGTGGGGCTAGTTTCATCATATTTTTCCGAGTCCGAAGGTTTGTAAGCTCCTACACCAGTGATGAGTACAAACACCTTTGGTTTTTCCTTAGCTTCGTTTATAGCTTTAGCTAAAGCTTTGGTTGTGTATACCCTTGAATTTTGGACATTTTGTTTGAATCTGGAACAAGAGTTTTAGTCATTATTTCGCCTTGTTCTACTCTAAAACACTGAACAAATCCATTAATGGATTAGTTTCAAGTTCAGATATTACCAGAAAAATTAAGTGAAGAGAGACAAAACTTAGATAGACCTTTTATCATTCCATAAAATGAAAAATGTACCGAATTCTTGCTAACTACATAAAATGACAAAAATTTTGTACACATTGTAATTCTGAAAATTGAGGACCGGTCTATAACTTGTCTTGACCATAACATAATGTGTCTAAACAGTTTGTTATCCTTACTAATATTATAAAAGCGAAAGTAACTCTGTCTCTCTGTCTGGATGTTTGTTCGCTTTTCATGACTAAACCGCTAAGCCGATAACGAATTTTGGCAGGATGATAGTGTACATCATATGGACGGACATAGGGTATTTATTCTCCCAGAAAATTGGAAAATCGCACGTAGCACCGCGGGATTCAGCTAGTAGTCTATAAATAGCTCTGATGTCAGCATAACATTTTAAGCTTTACAAGGCAGTTCTTTCTAAAGACTGAATGATTAAGATGTGAAATTAAGGTTTAACAAAGATTGTTTATACACTTACTAACAGCATGCTGCATGCATGGTGTTAGTATCATCATCATTTCAGCCATAGGCGTCCACTGCTGGACATAGGCCTCTCCATTGATATTAGTATGCATAATATTTAAAGCACGATTACCAAACTAAAGACAGTATGTTGTATGGCATACCCTGGGGTCCAGGATTTAGTAAAGTCCATGAACTGTTGTCCAGCACAGTTGACGACGGCACAAGTGCGAGCCGGCAAGCCAGACACCTCGAGCGAAGACCACGACAAATTGGTAGCACCTGGCATCCGAGCCACGTTCATTACGGAGTAGCCATTGTTACTCAGCAGTTCACCGACCTTGCGCCCGATAAAACCAGTGCCTCCACCTATCAACAGAGCAGTGGCCAACAATAATCAAGGAAGTACTGGGCAGGACAAGGCTTCGCAATATTTTGTAAAAATCCCTTACCGATTAGGATTTTTGTGGCTGCCATGTTATATAATAATAGTTAAGTAGGGCCAGTATAGCTTTAAAATAGCTGGACAATGCAAAAGATTCTGGTACAATTTAGAACCTATGGTTTGATGAAAACAGCACTGCAACTTTGTTTATATTCACTTAGAATTTATTTCGTTTTTGAATTTTTCGAGTTTCCATTCAACCAGCTGAGTTACGTCAGTGGTCATGTCAATATTGGTAGTTTTTTTAGGTTTAACACCCATTATTAGACAGGCTAAAGCCATTACGGCTATATCGACTCGTCTTATGTGTTTTGGGTAGCAAAAAAAAAGTGTCATATTCCCAAGTAAGTGAGGTGGTTGAAATATTATGTATTTTTTGAGCTTTTGTAACAACTTGAAAACACACGTTTTGACCCATTATCACTTATCACTTGATCACCACTTATCACCCACACTTGAGCACGACTATAAATACTTTTTTTTTTTTTGGTTACGGCCCCATTTGGCCCCATTGGTTTTTGGGGCAATTTTGCCATATCTACATTTTAAACACAAGCTTAAGAAAAATACCACAGACAAAAAAAAATTTTTTGGCGTAAAAAAAAAAAAGTTGTAGTTAAAATCTTATTGAATTTCAACATCAATGTCAACGACTATACTTATATCAACTTCAAAATTGTTGTTTGACATTGACTTTATTGATTTGTTTTGTTTTTATATCGCGTCCAAAGACTACTATATATATACGGAGATAGACTGGCAACTCAGCCATATTTGAAATTAATTATATGTGCCTCCATCTATCCGCCACTAACGGTACTACATTTAACCTACAGATGAATAGCAGGTTGTATTAATTCTATTCTACTACAGAAAACGCTTGTAGTTTTATACAAAATGTACGAGATTTACACAACTGGTGAAAAATTCACGTGACCAATCCCATACATTCCGTAAAAAACTACAATCATTTTCCATAGTAGAAAAAACATCTTACCTACTGTAAAAATTAAGTCCGCTAAGCATAAGTTTGGCTGCAGCGCTCCGTCTACTTCAGAAATAATAAGCTTTTTTGCGAGCTTTAATAAAATATTTTATTAAACGGCTGTACAGTTTTATACAACTCATAAATAAAATTATCAAATGAATACGCTATAATGTAACACAATTATATCTTGAAGAAATAAACAGAAATTTGTCACTGACTCGCACTTGGTCATTTATTATTGTTTGTTTTTATACTTTGGAGTGTGTACTATAATCATGCCAAGTTTGACGCTTGTACGTATTACCGTTTTTACATTAGAGCTTATACAAAAATATGTTAAAAATGCATTGGTTTTAATTAAACATTATACTATGCTAAATCTTATTTTTAAAAATAACACCTGATTACGTTAAATTTTGTAATCGCGTATTGTTTGTAAGCCGGCTGAAGTATCTTTTTCACAATTCGCTCCTTGCGAATGATCCATTGATAAATTATTTATTAAAAGTGATTTATATTTGCTTTCAAAAACAAATGCACCAGGCATTCTATTGCATATGCTCAGTGACCATACGGAGCCAAACATAATTTCTAATGGGTCCTGTCATCCTGTGGTTGAAATTTATTAACAATATAATTAAGTTGATTTTTGTGTAAAGAATTTACAAGCATTTGGAATCCTTCTTTAGTCTTAATCCAGCTTGTTATGGACCGAACAACCTTTTCCCTCCCGTCATTTAAATATCGTAACGATCTTAAAACTGGAAGAGCTTCACTCCAAAATTTCTGATGTGGTTATTTCGGCGTTACTGCAGCAAGTAAAAATGTCTTCCCTGAATTTCACTGTAAGATCCATTCACCGAATCAAATAATTTATCGAAGAACATCAAAAGATGTGCAGTTTCTTCACATTCTTTTGGTAACTTCAAAAATCAAGCAACATTGTTTTCTATAAATCTCATAATTTTGAGATTGCAAACACAAACCAATCTCGAAAATCTTCTTAAAAATCTTTTTCTTCTTGTGTATCCGATGTTACACCACCTTCATTAGGAACCATTGCAGCACTTGTATCATTTACATTTGTATGTCCTGCGTTTGGTTGAGATTGCATGCCTGAAACACAAAAATATTACTATAGCTTTGCCAGAGTCTCTACCTATTATAGACAGCTGTCATCCGAAATGAAGATCTCGACGAGATCTATCACTTTTGCGAAGAAACTGCTAGTCCAGGATCGACGGTTTCCGAGATATCACCTAAGCAAGTTTGACAGCTGTCATCCGAAATGAAGATCTCGACGAGATCTATCACTTTTGCGAAGGAACTGCTAGTCCAGGATCGACAGTTTCCGAGATATCGCCCAAGCAAGTTTGACAGCTGTCATCCGAAATGAAGATCTCGACGAGATCTATCACTTTTGCGAAGGAACTGCTAGTCCAGGATCGACGGTTTCCAAGATATCGCCCAAGCAAGTTTGACAGCTGTCATCCGAAATGAAGATCTCGACGAGATCTATCACTTTTGCGAAGAAACTGCTAGTCCAGGATCGACGGTTTCCAAGATATCACCAAAGCAAGTTTGACAGCTGTCATCCAAAATTGAGATCTCGACGAGATCTATCACTTTTGCAAAGAAACTGCTAGTCCAGGATCGACAGTTTCCAAGATATCGCCCAAGCAAGTTTGACAGCTGTCATCCGAAATGAAGATCTCGACGAGGTCTATCACTTTTGCGAAGGAACTGCTAGTCCAGGATCGACGGTTTCCGAGATATCACCTAAGCAAGTTTGACAACTGTCATCCGAAATGAAGATCTCGACGAGATCTATCACTTTTGCGAAGGAACTGCTAGTCCAGGATCGACGGTTTCCAAGATATCGCCCAAGCAAGTTTGACAGCTGTCATCTGAAATGAAGATCTCGACGAGATCTATCACTTTTGCAAAGAAACTGCTAGTCCAGGATCGACAGTTTCCGAGATATCGCCTAAGCAAGTTTGATGATGATGATGAATTAGGGCCCATCCTTTCTCTGAGAGAAGGCCTGTGTTCCAGCAGTGGTTTAAACTTCTTTGCTTTTGGGAAATAACATAAAAAACCGACCAGCGTTAAGAGGTAGGACGGACTGACAGACATAGCGTAAGCTTAGTAATAGAGTTCCGTTTTCACCCTTTGGGTACGGTACGCCGCGCGCCGTACGAAACCTTTAAAAGTATCTACTCTGTTCTACCCATAGTACAAGTTTTGATAGTATTCGAAAACTTTTTTCGTTTTCGTATTGTTCCATACATTGCTGGGCTGAAAGGTATTCGATATTTTTTTCGTACTATAGTGAAGCAATCTATACCGCCGTTTACTACCGATTTTAGTTCTTTCGCGTTTCCGCTGGAGGCGCTTTACTAAAGTGTATGGAACAATACGTAAACGAAAAAAGTGTTCGAAAACTATCATATCTGAGACTAAGGGTAAATCGTAATTATATTATAGTAATAAATACCTTGGATTGCTAATTCGAAAAGTCTATTCATTGGGTAATGGTCATTAGTAATACGGTACCATTGTGTTTACATTTTCTTTCGTTGTAGGACACGAATATGTTAACAGTTTTAATATGAAATTACCTTTTCCATCGCTCACGTTGCAACCAGCAACTTGAATGACATCTTGCAATACAGTGATAATAATATAGGTAGTGAGTCCTGCATCAGTTCAAAGTGTTCAAACAACTGCAAAACAAGTAATCATCACAGTTATTACCAGAAATTACCACGATTCCTAAACTAAATTCAAATTATCACCTAAGTATTATGCCATTGCAGACCATGAGAAGTACAAGTAGCAAGTATCTACTAACTACTAGTATCTAGTAGGTACTTGCTACTTGTACTTGCCACCTGTACTTCGCAAGGTCTGCAACGGGCTTTACTCAAGCTGTACTACGTGGCCTAGATAACTGCACAACGAGTTTTTTCTCCGAAATTTGAACAAAGCTTAGCACAAATATATTATGGGTTCACAGTTCGGGGGCACGTAGTATAGTATGAAATCTTTGGGGGGGCAACGATACGTAGTAAAATATGAAATCTCAGTTCGAAGGTAGCTAAATTGAAACGGTGGCACATGCGTTCAAATTAACACTAAAATAGGTACACAGAAACTTTGAATCACTCTACTGATAAAATTAGAGATATTACCGTGAAATATATCGAAGAAATGATAAATTAATTATTAATAATGTTCAAAGAATAAGTATTGTTGACGTTATGTTTTTTATTTTGAAACATTTTTGATGGATGATATTGACCACAGAACACTTATACCAGAGGATATTGACACAGTACGTTATGTTGTTTTAATTAGTTTAGTTAGGCGTAGCGTCGAGTTACATTCTCTTTCATCTCTTTGGTTAGGCGCGGATGGATGTCAGCAGCCTTAGAGCGTTCCGCCACTAATGTTCTAAATTACCACAGCATGATCGCGTCGGCGTCGCACTGAGCTATGTAGTATTTATGTATTTATATTCTCTTTGCACAGAGCAAAGAATAATAGAAGATAGAAGGACTAGAGTACTTTTTATAAATCACGTTATTTATAACTATATGGTTTGTGAATACCTATAAACTGGCGCAGCGCAGCAAAGCCGTTCGTGGAATTTTGATTTTGTGTTCATGTGGGGCAACGTAAAACATCATAGTATTCAATGTTGTGACTGCTTACTGTAACCAATGACCAAAAGCCAAAGTAACAATATCTCAGCGTTTGATGGTCTATCTACGTTATAATAAATAGTAATCTTCATCTAAGTGACTTTTCCTTGGTTGTGAAGCATCTTCACAAAACAAATATGACGACAACGATACCTTTGTATGTTGATGGAGGAAAAGCTTATGTATGGAATCCTGACGGTAATTTGCACATTTTACCATTCATAAAATTCGTCACGTACTAAGTACGTGTTTCGTTTTAGTAAAAATATAAAAAGTCAACATACAGCCCTTATTACCCTCATTTACGTAGAAATATACTCTTTGGTCCAAGTAGGTACCTACATATCTCGGCCTACTACCCCTATAATATAATTTTAACAAATTTGTTTACAGACTGGTACACCATCCGTTCCAAGTATCGAATATGTGGATCCCTTATTGGAGCAGTTCCATCCTTTCCCAGACAAAATGATTTTTTAGGTAAGTCCAGCTTTACCTGTAACGGTCTGATATTACTTGATATTTCAATCAATAAGAAATGTTTATTGTTAGGTACTTCATATTACATACTAGGATAGTAATAAAAGAATAGCAAAAAAAAACTGCAAAATGTATACAACATTGGTAAAACATACAGCCTCACTCCGATATTTCAAGGAGTTGGGTTGGCTCGGGTAGGTGCTGGTAGGGGGAAAAGCACAATACACCCCAAGCGAGATGTCAGTGCAGGACTTATCGCCCCCATCTTGAATAAGAATACAGCATTTTAGCAACAGTTCCCACTGGTAACAGTTTTATAGATTAAGTTAGGTTTTAGCTTGTTGGTTTTTAATTTTAATTTTAATGTTACGAAGTTAACGATGGCATGTTATTTAAGTTCCTTAATAAACAATAATCCGTTATCCAGCCTAGATTGACTATCGGGCCAGATACTGAATAATGAGCGAATATTTAGCTAGATACCAGATTGAAAAAAAACAATTTAGATACATCATTTAATCAACTACAAATATAATCACCATATTTTCTTTTTCAATAAAAGTTACTTTTATATAATAACCTCATACTACAATAACACGTTTAGAATAACCTCAAGTGATTGTGTTTGCAATCGATTCAACAAGTCAATGAAACACTTGCCAATGTTGCTAGCTTCGCTCATGAACGAAAGGTCCTGAATTCACCTAAGCCCGCTCGATTGTTTGTGCGCCACCTACGTGAGCTTGCTCATTATGGTGCGCCAAGCTCGCTATGCAGCAAGGCTGGCCAGATATTCGGTATCCATCTAAAGCTATATGTTTCATCTCTAGTACTCACAGCAACACCTTTAGGGCAGGTAATATAGAACTAGAAAAACATACCCATATACACCCAAAAAACACCGTCTTTCGTTTGGACAGTCTGGTAAAAAGAATTATATACAAAAAAAAAAACTCATTACATCACACTATATAAATGTGAAAGTTTCTTTATTTGTCTGCATTCGACTCTGTAATGGCTGAATTGATACTACACTAGCTGCAATTATACTATTATTAGCTGGTATTATACAATTTGTATTTTTTTTTTTAAATCTATATTATATGTTTGCCATCTTGCCTGATGTAAAGTGAAGATACGGTCTATGATAGAGCATACTTGCCTTGAAGAAACTGATTCACTCGTGACTTAAATTCAAAAGTATTTATTTCTGGCCAACTAAATCCATTGTGTTAGTACAAAAAAAAACTTAAAACTATTATTAGATAAGAAATTTTTGACTAATTATTACTAAACAAAATCCTCTCTGGAACTTCTGCACTAATAATGACTAAGAAATAATATATTTCCTACTCAGTAATCACCCGCACAAACGTCAAGATGCTGTTCTGACCTCCCAAAAAATGCCCACTCACTCACTTGGTGACTTAAAGACACCCATAGAAAACTATGGGTGGTAACTATTGGGGAACATCTATTCAGGTAGCTTATGTCCCGAATTAGGCTACATAGGCTACTACATATCCAAAAAAATAATATTTCCTGTATGAGAGTGGGTGAAACTATGAGGCGCTGCTAGTTATAAATATTTTTGTGCATCCCATTCTCTGTGTTTTTAGTTTATTTCTATTTCCTGTTTAATTTTTCAAGGTTTACCTATGGCGTTCATGTCAGAAGAAGCCGCTTTGTTGGTCGAGAAGGGCTTCTGTGAGCTTTTTGAACTCCCCGATTTAGCCAAAATCCCTTCACAGCAACAAAGAGAAGATATGAAAGTGTTTGAAGAAAAGTAAGTCTATTAGGTTTCATAAAGATGATTGATTTTGTAAATCCTTATTAAAATTTATATGAATACTAAAAATGTTCACTATTTCAGGATATATAATGAGCAGGAAAATGCTCTGAAGCAAACAAGAATAGAAAAGTTATCACAAATGATTGAGTGTATTATGGCAGGGAAACAAAAGAAACTGTTAGCTAAAGGATTATCTGGTAAGTAGTTAATTCATACAAGCAAGAATCCACCAAAACTGGCTCAGTAGAAATGTCTCATTTTTCCAAAGAAATTCAAAATTGATCTATCATATTTTCATTATAAGGAAAATGTCTTTATTTCTACTACATTCATCCATACAGGTAAATAAATAAATTCTTGAAAACAAAAACTTGAAATCGACTTTACCGATTTCATAAATCTTTTTTTTTAGTTTTCCATTGAAAAAAAATAAGAAAATTGCGCAGAAAATTGGAAAATTTCAGAAAACTTAACGATGATTTTACATTGCGGGTGAAACCGCGGGGCGCAGCTAGTGAATTCGGTGAAATCTGGTCTGAACAATGCATATTATGTGGGTACGAACTTTTAGTATTCAATATATTATAGGCCTGTATGAACCCAAGTTTCGTATCGTCTTTAAAAATTAAAGTTATATTTGGTTTAGTACATCATTTTTAGGGTTACGTACGCAGAGGGCAAATTCAGCCCCATTGCTATCACGCTGGCATCCATTCGTGTATATCACTGGTATCTATTATCTCTATAGCTCCTAAATAGAATAAGTTACAGACCTGACATTTTGATTCAATATGTGTGAGTGTGTATGGGGCCAACATGGGGAGATTGTTTTTTTTTATTTTAAATATGATTACCAATCATTATTATAATTTATTTTTACCTTCAAAAACAAAGAAATGAGGGTACGATAAAGGTGTAGTTCTTTATTACTCAAAAATTTTCATCTCAATCTTTAGCTATGAACTTGGATTTTCTGTATAATTTAATTATGTGTCAATATCCTGTATTTTAGCAACAAATACTGGAAACCCGCCAAGCGTGTTGGTGCCGATAGTGCGCCAACGATACCAAACCAAATTAGGAAAATGAGTAGTGTGGTTGGTACATAACCTCCGCGGTGCGCGAGTCCAACTCGCACTTGCCCGGTTTTTTAATGTGTACCATTTATGAAACATGATAATGCTAAAATACTGTATTTATATATATATATATATATTTTACAAGAAAGGAACTGACTACCTACATTGCCATTGCCTTTCTGCTATTACCTACATTGTTTCGAAATTACAGATGTTCATCTGGACAAAGAGGTGTTGTTGCAAGAAGAAATAAATAAGCTTCCAAAGTTGTCTCCAGCTCATATTCTTGTGCATCTTCCAACGGAATCATTTCTAAACACAGGTGAAATAGAAATCAATACTTCTAGGCTGTCAGTACGAAGCATTTTGATTCCACTTTAATTGTGTGAACTGCTAGACTGGAATGCGCTGCCTGAATGGGCGTTCCCTGATATTTAAAATCTGGGTGTTTTCACCCAGATCGTAAATAGTTGAAAGTGAATCGGTTTCTTCTTGGCAAGCAGAGTACCACCCACAAGACGGACAGACAACCTAAAAGGGACTGCTGGGAACTGCTGGATGCAGGCCGTTTCCAACTGGCCCTTTTAGAGATCAATGGGAGAGGCCTATGTCTAGCGGTGGACGTCCTACGGCTGAAATGATGATGATGATGAAGCATGCTACATAGTGGATCGCGTCATCGCGTATATCGAGATCAGCCACTGTAGAATCACTTTAAATTAATAAATGCGAAAGGTTGTGTTTTTTCCACTAAACTGCGCAATGACTAACAAGATCTGGAAAACTTTGGCATGGAGGTAAAACACAGCTACCTTTAATCCCAGAAAAATGTATGGTTCCATTCAAGTTATGTATCTCATTTCAGAAAGGATCAGTGTTGGTGTTGATGCTTTGAACCCCAGCGTAGTGGAGGGCGAGGGTGCCATCAAATATGCAGTTTTCAAGGACCTTTGGGAAAAGAATTATCACATAACAAGTGGATCTAAATTTGGATCAGACTACCTCGTGTATCCAGGTATACATAACAAACAAACTTACTACATAAGTTGGCACTAGCTATCACTATCGATCATTTAAGCAAAGATAAGAAGAATTGCAGCAAATTGTATAACAAGAGACTCCCCTACACAGGTCTGCTCGACTATGCTACACTGCTCCTTTTGTCTCTATTTCAATGGAAACACTCACCTTTTTTCACACCTTTGCTCTGCTTTGCTTCTATGGAAACGCACCCTAAGTGTATGTCACCCAAGGAAGTTCCCTTTAGGGTATACAAAGTCCTTGATGTCACCCAAGGACTTTGTATACCCTAAAGGATGTCACCCTTATAATTAGTTTGTCACACTCATATTTCATACTTCTGTCCTTTTTCAGGAGATCCAGTCAAGTTCCATGCTTCATATATGATTCGGTGTGTTGAACAAAATGCATTAGTCAATGCAACTAATTATGTGACTTTTGGAAGACTGGCAGTAGCTGTGAACAAGTTAGCTGTTTATGCATATTGGAGCAATAATAGAATCGAATATCAGACATTACAGTGGCATGATAGCATTAATTAGTACTTTTTAAAATATATTAAAGTGTATTTTCGTATTATAATTTGTCTAAATATAGAAGAAAAGAAAATAATTAAAGTTTTTTATTGTAATATGAGAATATTGTTTTTTTTTTTTAGCCATGCCCTCTTTTAACACAAGTAGCCTTTTAGATCCAACCGCATTTCGTCTAGCTGTCAGCTTACGCTTGGATGCAAGGTGCTGTGAGGCCCATCGCTGTCAGTGTGGTACTGCTGTTGACCAGCTCGGTCACCATGGTCTCTCTTGCTCGAGAAGCGCTGGTCGTATTGGCCAACACGCTAGCCTTAACGACATCATACGCAGGGCACTTTCCACCGCCAATGTCGCAGCTGTGCTCGAACCGAGTGGTCTTGCGCGTGACGATGGAAAGAGGCCTGACGGTATGACACTTGTGCCCTGGAGGTTGGGGCGGCCCCTTGTATGGGACGCAACTTGTGTCGATACTTTGGCGCCGTCACTTCTTCCTGAGACACAAGGTAGGGCTGGCGCGGCTGCCAATTCGGCAGAGCAGCACAAGCGACGCAAATATGCTAACATCGGCAGTGGTTACATATTTGAGGCGTTTGGGGTCGAGACATTGGGCCCTTGGGGACCGGGAGCTCACCTCATTTTCAAAAATCTTTCAGAGCGCCTGGTTAATGTGACGCGTGACCAAAATGCTGGCGTGTTTCTGGCTCAACGCATTAGCATTGCCATTCAACGTGGTAATGCCGCCAGCATGTTGGGTACGCTGCCAACTGGTAGTGGGCTTGAGCATTTGATTGTCTTTAGACCTTCAACGGTCTATGGGCAGTCTAACTGTATTTGTAGTATTAGTTTTAGCTTGTATTTTGTTTAGAGAATATTGGTGGTCTGTGGTGGCAACATATTAGTTTCAGTAAGATAGAGATATTTCTAATGCTCAAGTATTAATTTCATTTCGAAACCTCTGTGTATTTGAGCTGAGAAGAAATCACGTTTTAACGGAAATTATGGCTGCTACTGGCACAGTTACTGGCCGCACTAAAACGTAAAATGCACAAGCCGATTGGAGCCAAAAACGAGAAATGAAAAAAATAAAATATTACTGTAATGTTGGCAGAATGCACAATATGCAAAGCCAAATCACGAAAAAAAAAGTGATTATGTCGAAATCAAAAATTGTTAAAGTCAATCTGTCACAAATTGTTAATGTCAAGCTGTCATGTTATTTAGCCATTTAGCAAAGAGAATACAATAGAGAAGAGACGGGACTACATAGACAAAAAAAAGTTTGCTAATGTCAAAACGGGGCAAAGCATTTATAGCCAGCCTGACGAAGTGAAGTGACGGTGTGTACTAATATGTATTCTGTGGTGACGGCTTAAAAGAATCAGGCCTACCAACATAAGGAAAACAATAGAGATGTTCCACCTCCTATACAAAATTTATCGATATCGATTTTATACCTACCTACTAAATGGAATTAAATATTGTTTATTATACAGAACCTTGGGCCACTGGTTTTGTTTTAGTGGTGCTATAACAAAACCCGTGCCACAAAATTAAGTGTATTGCAATTTGTGTACAATAAAAACTTCATAGGCTAAAATATTATATTTTATCTACTATATAAAAATAAGTCGGGTTTTCCTTCCTGACGCTATAACTCCAGAACGCACGAACCGATTTCTACGGTTTTGCATTCGTTGGAAAGGTCTTGGGCTCCGTGAGTTTTATAGCATATAGGTTTAGTAGCGAGGCCGAAGGCCGAGCTCTACGCGTACGAAGTAGCGGGATTCAGCTAGTTTATTATAATAATAATTTTTGTTTCTTATTATATCCTCTTGTTGCCGAGAAGTTTGTCAATGATCACAACCTGAAAAAAAAAGCAGTTTTATTGTAGAACTAGCCCCTTGCTTCGCCCTGTGGTTTCATCTGTGTGAACTAGATGGACCTTCTAAAATAAAAATGTGAAAGTTATTTTAATCATATTCTAGAATTTTGCGTGGGTGTGCGAGCCGCAAGCAGCCCGTGGGAGGAGGGGTGTTTGAGTAGGGTAAGGGTCGCATTTTTGCCGACTTGTAAAAGTTGAAAGTCTGCCATCTTGGATTTAAGAGCCCCGACCAGATAGTCACCCCCCCCCCCCCAATTTCCTATGACATTTGGTCAAACACCCCCTACCTATGTTTAGCCCCCCCTCCCCCACTTCTGCGTAGTTATACCGAGTTAAATTTCTCTAAGTCAGACAGTGCACTGAGTCAGTGGTAGTTTAAGTTTATATACCCGTCTACAGTAAAAATGTGAAACAAATAAACATACCCTACATTATTGAAGTAGTATAGGTTTAGAGCAGAGGTAAATATAAGGCACACAGTCCAAAACTATTTAAAACCTGAGATAGATTGTTTTGATCTCAATGACCCATGTATTTTACCTTCAATAGGCACCGCTGTTCTCTAAAAAGGTGGCAGGGAAATCCTATTAATATGTCATCTGAGAGTGGCTTAGCAGTAAGTCTGAAGGATGAAACTGCAGTTTTCTTTAACTGTGTGTGTTTTTTTTTGTAATCCTTTTCTTCAAAATGTTTTCCGCATACAAATTTATTTTGGTGAAGTTTTTCGATTGGTATATACGCTAAATCTTCTTTTCCAGTAATTTTTACCCATTTCTTACACCTAAAAATAAAAGCATCGATATCGATATTTTATAAATGTATCGTTGTGTTGCACCACACTATTTTCTGAATCAAATAGGTTATAATAAAGTTTTGATATTTTGGCCCAAAAGAAGAGTTATATAATAATCTACGTACTGATCTTCATCCATAGGATATCTCGCCATAAAATGGCTTTGTGTCTTTTATTCGTCCGGATTTAAGGCCGCATACTTCACATTTTCTGTAACTCATAGACGCTTTCGGAGGCATAATAACCTGCACTAAAACATACATAAAACCTCTTTCAATAAAGTAGACGTCCACTGCGTCGGAAGCAACAAATCCGTACGCTCGGAGCGTACGGATTTGTTGCTTTATATTGATTTCTATAGTACTGCGTGCACTGGATCGGCAAATATGCCCCATTGAAATCAATTCAAAGCAACAAAACTGTACGCTGCGAACGCGTACCTTAAGTTGTAGAGACGTAAACAAAATCCAAAATAAAACACTGATGAAAAAAACAAACAAAATCCAAAATAAAACACTGGTGAAAAATGACTTGACTTGAGACTGACAGACAACTGATAATCTAGTTCAGGAAAGAACGGGAAACGTTGAGGAAGTGAGTGAGAAAACGATATTTATCACAAATCTGCCATAAAAATTTTGCCTCGTTTCATACGTCGTTTTTTTCCTTCTAAGTTGCAGGACAGGATTCCTTACTTTATTCCGTCGAAGATTTCATTTTCATCTGGAATTTTGTTTTGCATGCATTTATTTTTAAAGTGATTCATAAAGATTTTAATAATATGGACGACCCGGATTTAAATAAAATTAGACAACAACGGCTTGCACAGCTTCAAAGTCAGCATGGGGTACGTATTATTCACGATTACCTTGTTATGAAGAGGTTAGGAAATAATGCACTAATGCTGCCAGTAAACAACACTAAAACTTGCATAGCGATTTGTTAAATTAAATTGTGCTATGTTTACAAGAAATCTTAAGTAAATCTAATAAATATAGTTTGTTATGCTCAATTTAAAATAATTGTGAGATGAGTTCGTACAAAATAACCAGACTGCTTCTATATTTTTAGGGTATGGGTGATTCTGGGAAGGCACAAGAAGAAAAAAGACAGGCTATGGAAGAGGCCAAACACACAATTCTTGCTCAAGCACTCAGTCAGGATGCAAGAGCAAGGCGTAAGTATTTATTTGTTTTTGGTTGCCCACATACCTACTTTTTTATTTCAGTTTACATTCTACCAACATAGATCATAGAAAATAAAATTTAAGTGAAGTGGACTAGAAGTGGAATAATTTATATGGCAGTGATGGCAATGATTACTGAAAATATATACAGTAGAGTGGATTCTGGCGGGAACTACGAAATAAAGCGGGTCGTTTTAAAAGTTTTTCGCAATATTCTTGCTAAAAAATAATTATTTTGATGTTAAATAACGATTAAAATAATAAGTGAGCGTTAAATCATGGAAGAAAACGACGGGGGCGGGGGTAACCCGCCCAACAGCAATAAGCGCCCTCGGGCACCTGAGGGCGAAGGCGCCAATGTTAAAACCGGCGGTGGTGGAAACGGCGGCAGTGAGACAAATGACTCTAACTGTATGTACTTACCATATTTTAAACCAAACTATAAAAGACAATACCCTGAAAACTCTTCTAATAGTGAATTTAAAGTATTTGTTGAAAGCACGAACCCCAATGAAAAAATAGGGAACAAGAGTCCCATTTATTTGAACCATGCTTTTACCACGGGAATTAAAGGTGTGACGACGATACAGCGCGTGAATGCCAATAAAATAGCATTGGTATTCAAGCAATACAACACTGCTAATAACTTTTTGAATAATACGGCTTTCCTTGAAAGGAATAACATGAGAGCGTACATACCAGCTGCTCAAATTGAGAAAACAGGAATTATACGATTTATTCCAGCGAATATTTCCAACAAAGACTTATACACTAAGTTGTCATCAACTTATGAAATTATCGCCGTAAGACGCTTCACCAAAAAAGTAGAACAGGAACGTGTTCCGTTACAAACGGTTAGCATTACTTTCCTTTCGAATGTTTTGCCTGACAATGTCCAGTATGATCTATTCTCATACAGAGTATTTGAGTACATCCCACCTCTGCAGCAATGCTATAAATGCTTCAAATTCAACCATTCTGCCAAAGTATGTAATGGAAAACAACGATGCTCTATCTGCTCTGGAGAGCACTTATATAAGGACTGTGACAAGACAAATGAAATTTCCTGTGTTAACTGCAGTGGCCCTCACCTAGCAATTTCAAAGATGTGCCCCATTAAAATGAATAAAATTATGGAAAAGAAAACTAAAATAACTTATGCAAGTGCTGCCCAGAGCAAAAAACCAGACTGTGATTTCCCAGCATTACCATCGACTTCACACCAAAATGTAAATAATTATGTAAATAAACCTATAAACAAGTCTATAAATAATAAGCCAGCTTCACTGGCTACCAAGTATGTCTCTCCTGTATTAGACATCAAAAGCCAAATCATTTCCAACAAGGATGTACTTATGGCCCTAGTACGGACCTTGGTGGAACTTGGCAACAAGGGTGATTCTTCACCCACTACTACGTCAACCATAAAAGACATACTGATTAAAAATCTTTCTAGTTAAATTATGGATTTAAGTCCTCCTTCTAGATCATCTTTACGTATTGCGCAATTTAACATTGAAAGTGCTAATAGTAAAAAAGCAGAATTAATTCAATTTTTAGAGGATAAAAATATTGATATTTGTTTATTAAATGAAACATGGTTTAAAGATCACAACTTTAGAATACCGAGATTTAATATTCATAACAAAAATTCCAAAAATACACATAATGGTGTCCCAATTTTAATCAAACCACAATTTAAATATAAAGTTTTAAATACCACTTTTCATGAAGAAATTCAGACTGTAGCACTTTTATTATCCACAGAAATTGGCAATGTAACTATTCTATGTGTATACTGCCCACCTAGCAGTGGACTCATAAGAATGGACAGACTGCGTAGTATAATAAGAGATCTCCCTAAGCCGATTCTTGTAAGTGGCGATCTAAACGCCCATCACATAGCGTTTGGTTGCCTACAAACTAAGAGTCGTGGTCGTGATTTACTCGAGGTCATTGACGATGCTGAACTATGTATTTTGAACAACGACAAGTTCACTACGCTCACGCGCCCTGGATGTAATCCTTCTGCCATTGATGTCACCTTCGTAAGTCCATGTTTAGCACCTTTATGCAATTGGTCTGTGCATGATGATACCATGGGCAGTTATCATTATCCCACCATCACTGAAATAGAGCTAAAAACAGATAAATACCAAATAAATCCCCCAATTGACAAATTCATGTATCACAAAGCTGATTGGAAAAAATATAATGAACTTTCCACAACAGTTTTCGATGATATGATTATAAACCATGAGGATCCCATGACATCGTATCTAGACTTTTGTGATCGCATCAATGCTCTTAAACAAATGATAATACCAAGATTCACAAAAACCAGCAACTTCAGAAGTAGACCTCCAACACCCTGGTGGAACGAAGTCTGTGCAAAGAGTGTCATTGCATCCTATGATGCTTTAAAACTTTATAAAAACGACCCGACTATTAATAATTATATAAATTATAAAAGACTCAATGCACTAAAGAAAAGGACCATCGCTGAGCAAAAAAAGAAAAGCTGGAATAATCTTTGTAATACCTTTAACAGAACCACTTCTCTCACCTGGATATGGAATAAGATTAAAATGTTTAAGAGCCTTAAGACTAATAATAAATCATATAGTGATGAATTTGTTACCCCATTACTAGACAAACTATCAGATAACAGTAATCTAATAAAACCTGATAATTTGGATATGTACTTCAGAATTAATAACAATAATCAAAATTCAAAATTTTTATTGGATGCTTTTACATGGAATGAATTCAAAACAAGTTTGCAATCTAGACGTAATACTACTCCAGGATTAGATGATTTACCATACATTCTTATTAAAAAGCTTGATGAAACATCGCAAAAAATATTTTTAACCATTCTCAATGCTTTATGGGATAAAGAACTAATACCAGAGTCATGGAAAACACAGTGTGTTATCCCTATTCTCAAACCCGACAAACCTCCTGATCAAACAAATTCTTATCGACCAATTTCATTATCATCGTGTTTAGGTAAATTATTTGAAAACATGATTAAGACCCGGCTAGACTGGTACGTAGAACATAATAGTATCATTCCCAATGTGCAGTATGGATTTCGTCGAGGGCGTAGTTGCGTTGACAGCTTCCTGTCACTGATCTCCGACCTGGAACACGCAAATAATGCAAAATCACACACAGTTTGTGTATTTTTGGATGTACAGGGAGCATTTGATAGTGTGGACCCTGGAATATTAGTCAATGTTCTATCTGATTTAACAGTACCAGGAAAACTATGCAAATGGATTTATAACTTTTTAAACAGAAGAATTTTGTATCTTAAACACAATAACATATTATATGGACCAAGGACAACATCCAAGGGTACAATGCAGGGTGCCACTTTGTCCTCATTGCTGTATAATTTCTACACATGTGAAATTTGTAAATATGTAAATACTGAATATGTAAATATTTTACAATTTGCTGACGACATAGTATTTTATTGTAGTAACAATAATCTAGAGATTGCCATTTTCAACATCAACAGGGCTCTAAATCAGCTGGCTGAATATTATGACTGTAAATTACATTTAAAAATTAATGCATCTAAGAGCAATGTCATGATTTTTGGCAATGATGAACCTACCAGTGATATTACTTACAATGGTCAAATCATAAACAAAATAAACTCAAAGAAATTCCTAGGGGTCATCATTGACCGGAATCTAGATTTTGAAGAACATATCAAATATATTTCTAAAAACGCCTTAAAAGGGTTGAACATCATGAAATGCCTAGCTGGTGTTTCATGGGGTGCAGACCCTAAAGTCCTGTCGATATTGTATAAAGCTATAGTAAGAAGCCACTTCGATTATAGTGCCTTAGCATATATAAATTCTCCACATGTAAATAAATTAGATATAATACAGAATAGAGCTCTAAGAATCATTTCAGGTGCAATGTGCTCAACCCCTATTAGGGCTATGGAGGTTGAAACCAAGATAATGCCTTTGATTTTAAGACGTCTATTTCTTTCCGAGCGATATTGTTTGAAATTGTTTTATTCATGTAATACCCAGATTATAAATAAAATAATACCTTGTAGAATTGATATTCCGGAACCCCTTACAACAGGCGACGCTTTGTTGCATGGTGATCCCCCACAGCTCTATAAAATTTATCTGAAAATAGAGAGTAAATTTTCAATGATCAAAAAGCAATGCCCATGGCCTTGCTACTCTTTTAGCTATCAGAGCCTGATTCATGAAGTTAAGATTGACTGTACTATGATATGCAATAACTCTGATATGCTAGAATATTTGTCTAACTCTAATTCATATGTTTTCTACACTGACGGAAGCAAAGGAGAAGGTTTTGTACGCTGTGCTGTATATGACCCACAAATAAAATTTTCACAAAGCTATGTTTTAAACAATATTGTATCTATATTTACTGCAGAAGCGTACGCAGTTTTGCAAGCTCTTAAGAGAATACCTTATGTAAATACTACTTGTAAATATTTCCTAATAGTAACTGATTCTTTGAGTTTGATACAAGGTCTATGTAATTTAAGAGTAGACTTTAAGACAAACTACATTCTGTATCTAATTAAGGACATCCTATATGAATACTCAATTAAAAATTGTATTGAAGTCACTTTTATGTGGATACCTTCACATAAAGGTATTTCTGGCAATGAAATTGTCGACAAAGCTGCATATGAGGGGATCAATGCTCTTGATGTCTCAAATGTAATGTATGTACCTATGACGGACTGTTTCTGTTCTATTGACAAAAGTATAGAAATGCTGTGGCTGCAATTCTGGAAGAGTGACCAAGACATAAAGGGAAGATGGTATGGAAGTATTCAACAAATCTTACCAACAAAACCATGGTATCATAACCTCAAGAAAGCCAGCCGTGACTTCATTACCACTATTAATCGGCTACGCTTTGGTCACAACTTGGCTCCATCACACCTTGCAAGACTAAGAATTATAAATAATGACAACTGTTCCCACTGTGGTGCACCTAAAGCTGACGTTAACCATATTTTGTTTAACTGCCAAGCTTTTCTACTTGACAGATTAGTGCTTGCTAGTGAATTATGTGAAGTGTGTAAAAATATAGATCTTTCTTCCCGCCCGCCACCGCCGCTTCAACAATTATTGCAAGACTTCGACACGTACAAACCACTTTTTAAATATATCAAAAACACTGTGACAAAAATATAAAGTGCCGTGATTCAAAACAAAGACATGGTCCAAAGGCCTTTGTAGCCAGACCAAAACCCAACAAAAAAAAAAAAAAAAAAAAATATACAGTAGAGTCTCACTAATCTGGTACTTCAGTACATCGGTGCGTCTAGTAGTCGGGCACTATACTTCCACGGGCCCTGCTCTCTCCACCCGCGCATTCCCCTTTGACACGCGCTCTTTACTCGCCAGATTACTAAGCTAGTTGTAATTTATATAAATACATACAACCAACATATTAATGTTTTATTTTATTTACCTTTACTGTCCCTATATAATCCAGTAATCTGAATATTCCAACAATCTTAAAATTTAATAGTGCCAGATTATGAAGACTAACTGTATCAGGGCCTCTATTCTGGCGCAATCGAGATAATCTCAGTTACTGACACTCCATTACAATTTTAATGAGAAAAATAGTGACAGATTTTGGCCATGCTAAAAAAGAGGTCCTGGCTCGAGATTTGTTAAGAGACCTGGATAGAGACAGAAATCAAGACCCAGATGCGGTCTCTACAAAAGTATGTTCAATAGCATCGAAACACTTACATATTTTTGTGCATCCTTCAACATTCAATAAAAGTCAAGTATCCTAGTCAAGTATCCTCTAATCGTATACAATACGGGGATCGTAACACAAACAGTCCTCTCAAAGCAATGTTCAATATGAAGTATGAAGAAAGTTCTTCCTGGTACCACTACAAATTGAGATGGGTAACAACCCAATTTCTATTAATTAACAAACCCATCCAAATTCAAAGGACCTGGGTCTCTTGAAAATCAGATGGGTTCGCTGATTGAGTCCTGGACCGAGACCTATTGCAAACAGTAAATAATCTGCTGCAGCTGTTGTTTCGAGCTGCATTAGCTTAATTTGTCTTTTCCATCAAAACTTTTACCTTGTAATACAACGTAATGATTTATGTATCGAAAGGCTAGAAATCTGTAGATTGACGCTCCTTGCTGAGACATTACATGCACAATATGATAGCACTATCTTCGTCAGATTCTCACTCAGCTAATTCCAACATTTACCAATGTTAAAAAATCAATAGAACTCTGAGAAAAAGCTTCCCCAGGACATAATCTGTAATGGCTTATTTGCAAGTCCATAAACCAGCTTCAAGTGCTAGTAGGCACGTCACGTGCACGTGTTGCAGTCACGTGCAAATGGGGTCAGCTGAGCTGATAGGTGGACTTGCGTGCCTGTGGTGCCACCTTCCAGACCATGGAGCATCTACTTGTGAGACCATTGAGCCCGACACATACACTCTGGGTGACCTTTGCAAGGCCAATGCTGCCGCAGTTTCTGTGGCTGCCTACTAGTCAGTTTCATTTGTGAAATATAAACAATCATAAAGTTATATGACTATTTACGGGATATTTACTGTGGGATATGTTGTAGTAAGGTTGTGGAATGAGCTCCTGATAGTAATCCCAAATATCTTGTAAATAATCATATAACTTTAGTGAACAACCGTGATAGTTAAAACCATTATATTTCACGAATGAACTTATCCTTCGTTTTGAAAAATATTTCAGCTCCGATCAAGGGTAGACCAGTTTTTTTTACATAATTATCATCGATTCCCTTGCCCTGATTGAACAGCCCTTTCAAAGTGTAGTTACATGGGTCAAAAATTTCAATCTTCCAAACATTTTTATGGACATCTCTAACTTTACCCATACATTGTTAGCACACTGCAAAGAAAAAAATATTTCTTTTAGCAATTTAGACTCAGTATTCTTGCATGTATCATAGTAAAAATACGCTAGAGATAATTTCAGCATTTGTAAGGAATCACAACTGTGCAGTGTCAATCAATCAGTGTCATCAGTTGTAAATGCAAGAAGTGTGTCTGTGAATACAATGAAATGAAAATAATTAATCCATCACTAATTGTGCTATTTCTATATTTCAGTGAATACAATCAAACTTAGCAGACCAGAGAAAGGTGCTATGGTGGAAAATATGATCTGCAGAATGGTGCAAGGGGGACAAATACGGAGCAAAGTCACAGAGGAAGAACTCATCCAAATGTTAGAGTCACTCAACCAACAAATGCCCAAGTCGTCCAGCACTGTGAAGTTTGACCGACGTCGGGCTGCTCTCGATTCAGATGATGACGATTTCTAGCATTGTTAAAATTAAGCAAAAGCTCGAAAGATCTTTATGACTATAGATTTAACATTGCCAATAAAATCATACTAAAATTGTAGCTGGATTTTAAAATAAGTCATTATTGCTTAACATCTGGTGAGAATGTGGTCAAACGCAAGCTTATTATTAATTAAATTAAAAACGGTGTGTCGACAACAACACGACAGAAGTGAAAACTTCATCAAGGCGAGGTTAATAATTATATCCCTCTTACTCCCTTAGTCGAATCAAGTCGACTTTACCCGAACGACAGTAACATAGCTGAACGAGACGGCTCAGTCTCATTTAATACCCACAAAATAAAGCGCTCAGTGCGCCTAAAGAAGTTTTCACTTAAAAACTATCAACCATGAAAAAAAATCCATTGCTATATCGCTACTACTGTCTGCTACAACTAATTTCTCAAATGTGCGACTGTGAGTAATGGCTTGCTGTGCGCCTATGTAATAACTGCATGCTATTGCCGTGTTTGAAGTGTCGATGTTGAATCTAGTTACAAAGATCTTTGCAAAAAATACACTCACAAGAAATGAATTTGTATTTAACGCAGCTTTAAAACTGATGCCTTGACTTGATTATTTCGAAAATTAAATCATTTTTAATCTATTCATTGCTTTTAGCTGGCTAGAGTTTAGCATGTTTATTAACTGCAGTAGTAAATAATATTTTATTCATAAAACTCCTCAATAATAGTAATAGCACACTGATAATTTATGTTACAATAAACAATTCCAAAGCACTAATGTTTATAATGATTACTTAGGTTTTCGGGATTATTACATAATTGATATTAACACTATTCATGGATGTTATCACAAGCATTTGACATTATTTTAATTCCTGACGCTTCGAACACATAGTGTAGTGTCCATAGTCTAAAGTAGACTAGATGAGGTATGACTATAAATGTTATGAAATTATCCCAGAGCAAATTATTTGCTCTGAGTTAAAATTACAACCATCGATTTTTTATTTAAATATTCTCCAAGCATGCACGCAGTAGTGGCTCATGGTGGCTAGAAGTCTTGTAGTTCTGCGCCGGGCTAGAGATTTTATTAATTAGATGAATCCCAAGCAAATTCATATCAGCTATGTTATGCTCTTTAATACCGATACCGATGCTTCTCCTTATTTGCTTGATATAACATAAATCACACAATCAAGCGCATACACTCTTGCATCAAACTTTTCTATTTGACGAAAATGGATCTCTGTAAATCTCGTGTAAAGGGATATTGGATTTGACAGGTCTTATCTGGATAACAGTTGGACTAATTAACTCCCAGAAAAGAGTTTTTTTTTCTCTTCTGTGAATTAACTAATGGGATTAGCAGTTGACTTATATTGTGCGGCTTGAAATAAGTTTTGGGTGATAATTTACAAAAATTACAATAATAAAAACAAATAATTATAAATTTTTAAATAATCATAAAATTTGTAACTTTCTGGGGCGATACATGTGATAAAAAAAATTATTACCATAATGTTACTGTTTGCTAATGGGTGATACTGGTCAGTACTGATACTGTCAGTGTGCCACTGTCTACATAGCTGGCCTGCTGAAAGGCAGTCATCGAGGAAGTGATAATTTTTTTAATCACCTATGTAATAGCTTTTTGGTATCACTACAATATTATTTACTTTGGTTTTAATTAAATCTTTCTGTATTAAACTAAATTAATAAGATAATGCTGTTCTTTATTTAATTTTTATTTATAAGAGCGGTTACACGGTGTTTTTAGCTGTGATTCTAACAAGATTCTAACAATGTTTTTGGATAGGTAAAAAGCCGTTTGGTTTAAAAGTTAAAACGCGCTACTAAAAATGTCGCGTGGAATCAATCTAAAATCCCTTATAACATTCATTTGAAATCACAGAAAGAAATTACATATGTATTAGAAATTACATATGTACTAGTATTAATATATTAATTAAAAATATGTACCTCATACTTCGTAAGTAGGTACATTTAAATATTAATATGAATCCTTGATTTAAATTGACAATATGAATTCCTAATATGATTTATTCTTTTCAAAACAATGTTTTTAGAGTTCCGTACCCAAAGGGTAAAACGGGACCCTATTACTGCGCCTACGCCGTCTGTCCGTCCGTCCGTCCGTCCGTCCGTACGGCTGTGTGGTGTGTTTTTCGGCTGTATCTTTCGAACCGTAATAGATATACCAGTTGATAAATTTTCACAGAATATATAATGTTACGGCAGATAATTGTTTGTTATATACATATGTTTTTGATAACTTGGGTAAGTACTTCGTTGTTGTTTTTTTGCATATGTTTGCATAACTAGGGTGTTATCGTGCTAATTATCATGTTAATTACATTATCAGATTTACAAGGAAGTTATAAAAATGATCGCAACTTTGAAAGTCGTAGTGTCTTGGTGATCATCACGATGTGGGTTAAAGCACTCCTCGTGGTGTGCTTGGGTGTGCCCCTAATCTCCGCGGGGGAGTCACCAAATGCAGAAGATGTCAAGAAAATACTAAATGCGAGGGGGTCGCGCTACTCGGACAATCTCATTGAAGATGCTAACCTTGACGTGGTGAGTAGGTACTTATTTGATATCCATAATCCATATCAAGATAGGGCTCACCAGTGGGTATTACGGGGTAAGGAAAATAATAGTATACTTAATTGTAATTTAAAAAAAACCTTCAAAAACATACATTAAATGACTGGAACTCGTTAAAACAAATCAAATGAACCCTAACTCTCGGGGTTTACTATTAGCCATTGAAGAGTTCCACTATCCACCTTAAAGGTTCATTATGAGATCAGCTCGATGGTACCAGATTATTGTAATGTCACCCGAATTACAAATACTTGGAAAGATTCAAATCGAAACGACAATAGAAGTAGAGTCGGTTAAAATCGGAGATTTGTTTACGTTGTTAGTGAATAATAAAGCGTGTAAAAACTGGACATAATTTGTCTGCAGTATGTCGGATGATTGGCCTTAAGGCCAAGATTTAGTGGAAGTTAGTTGCGGTCGCGGTAGAACAAGGCGGAACTTCTTTTACAAGCACTAAAAGGACTGGCCAGACCCGTTATATGGCCGTAGCCGTAGCTACGACAATGCTTAGTTATAAATAAGTACTTACTACCAACTTACTACTCGCGGTCATCCACTTCTGATTGATGATACCTGACTTGTAATTTATGAATTATAATAGCCGGACCGGGGGAAATTCTTGTGTGACGATGTGAGCAAGTCGCTTGCCTGGTGGTAAGCATCACGCTTGCATAACAGAACTTAGAACTTCAACAGATCAAAACCCTGTGCGGCATCATTCTGCGCTCATCACCCTGAGTAATTAGATAATAGTTTTATATTTGCCCAGTAGGTAATTTCACTGGAAACATTATCCTTCAATCTGAAACGTTTGTATGTATACCTACCTACACTAATGGCAAAGGTGTGGTACTTTTCCAAGCTGACTGCAGATCTCTGCTTATAAGTTACGTTACGATTCAACTATACGAGCGCTACTACATTACGTAAAATTTTAGTGTTATTTTATTGTTTGCGTTGTAATATTGTACGTAATTGTTTTTTATCATTTTGACTCAGCTGAAATTAATCGATATAATCAGTCTGAAAGTAGATTAGGCAGTATTAGACAATTGGTAGGTACACTTAATCACAGAAGACATATGACTTAATTAAATCGTGGTTTGATTTGTGTTTTGTTTTAGCCCGAGCTTGTGAGGAAGTACCGGTACCCCCTGGAAGTCCACCAGGCGACCACTCCTGATGGTTACATCTTGGAAATGCACCGCATACCTCACGGGCGCGACAACAATAACGTTCCCGCAAATAAGCCTGTGGTATTCCTGATGCATGGGCTGTTGTCGTCCTCAGCTGACTACGTGGTCATGGGGCCAGGCTCTTCGTTCGGTACAGTCTCATTTCATACAAAAACTAATTACTAAGCTGTTGTTCTGACCTCCGACAATAGAACGTGCCAGTCACGCCTCATGCCACTCTAGCCGCTGAAGTCTGCGCAGCTTGCTCTCCTCTTCCTCTCTTCCTATCAAATTTGTTCACTATTAAACACGCAGATCGGCCTTAATGAAGTTTGGCAAGGAGGTAGTGGTGTTGTGGTGGTGGAGGTGCATAAGATGACATGATGAGATGGACATAAGATATATATACTTCCGGAAAAATGTGGGAAAACTGAAATCATGGATAGCACCGCGGAAAGCAGATCTAGCTCAAAATCTTGAGCTCATGGGTTACTTCGCTTGATGGTTCTCTATTATAAGAAGACACTTTATATTCTTTTATCTCCCACTGCCTTTATAGTCACAGGATTTTAAAAATCACTAACTTAAAAGGATATGTTGAGATCGATTGCTGCTATGTGTGGCATGTTCCATCTATTCCAAAGCAAATTCTTCGGGTGTAAAGAATGAAAATCAATTCATTTAGACTAAGACCCCTGATGGATGGAATTCTCCATTCCGCATTTAAAACTTTGAATTGCGTCCGTTTTTCAGGTTACATCCTTGCTGAAGAAGGTTATGATGTATGGATGGGTAACGCTCGCGGCAACTATTACTCCCGCAAGCATCTCTCACTGAACCCTGACGGCATCCTCAATACAAGATTCTGGCAGTTCTCTTGGGATGAAATAGGCAACATTGACTTGCCTACCATGATAGACTATGCTCTTGCCTACTCCGGGCAGTCTAGTTTGCACTACGTAGGCCACTCGCAAGGAACCACGGCCTTCTTCGTAATGGGGTCTCTAAGGCCAGACTACAACGCCAAGATCACTTCCATGCATGCTTTGGCGCCCGTGGCTTTCATGGCAAACAACCGAAATCCACTTCTTTGGTTCATATCTCCATATGCAAATAACATAGAGGTTTGTTATTTTTTATCTTATTTCTACTGCTTGTTTATTTAATTGTGGCAAGCAGGCATGCGGCTTTCCTGATGGTTAGCGGTGTGGGCTGCCTATGCACACCTGCAATGTTGAGGCTCGGTGGGAAGTTCTTCTGGAGAAGGACATTCCAAACATTGTGATTCCGCGGAAGAAAGGCGTAGAAAAACTGGACAGTGTGGGATTTACAGCTCTGTAACATGTGGTGGTGAGCGGTGCGGTGCGGTGTTGAGATGTGCGTTAGTGGAAATCCGACACAGGAATAAAATCTAAATGCTCTTCAGAGCATTACCCTAAAACAAGCGGTAGAAAATACAAAGGGGCCCTCCGACTCTTCGGAGGCTACGTGGGGGTCCATCTTATTGGTGAGATTGGGTGGCTCAAGTAGTAGTAGAGTCGAGAGGCTTCAGCTGGTATTCCGGAGCGCTATTCCAGGGGTGGCGGCAATACCTACTCCATATGGGGCTGCACTTGTGATTTATTAAACCTGAAGCTGCTGACCCGACGCGAAGTACCGCACTTTGCTCTGTTAAGCACACCGAGCTTTGCTAAAGCTCAATATTCACTCTTTCGCTATACTGAGTCTCAACACCTGCACACCGGGAGATCTAAATCAGGCTATTGTTGGTTCAGTATTTGACAGAAATTAAGTAGCTGGAGCTCTAAGAAAAATGCTGTATGAAAAATCCTACCTATATTTTTTTTTGCAGAGAATTGGGTCTTTGCTTGGTATTGGTGAATTTCTGCCAAACAATGCGATCATGACCTGGGCTGGACAAGCCGTGTGCAGAGATGAGGTTGTCTTCCAGCCTCTATGCAGCAATATTCTTTTCTTAGTCGGTGGATGGAATGAGGCACAACACAATACGGTAAGAAAGAGCTTCCTCATAAAATTTATGCCAAAATTCGTACTGATTATTTTACATTATTATCCTAGACATTCTTTCTCCTAGCCTTTCTTATCCCTGAGTTATATATTATTCCTTTGTTTTATTATGCCGTCCGTCACGATGCTGAGCGAATCAGGTCCAGGGTCCCAATATATTATAATTTTGCTGCTACTAAATTAATAACTTTTTCTCGTTGATTTGTAACTTTACAAGTATTTGTTGTAGACGATGATGCCTGTGATATTTGGGCACGCGCCTGCCGGTGCTGCTGTGCGTCAGTTCGCTCACTACGGGCAGAGTATTGCGGACAAGGGCTTCCGTCGGTATGACCACGGCAGCTGGATCGCTAACAGGAGAGTCTATGGGTCGATTAGGCCTCCAGACTACGATCTGTCGAAGGTTACGACTCCGGTGTTCCTGCATTACTCTGATAACGATCCACTGGCGCATGTCAATGACGTTGACACCCTTTGGAGACGGCTCGGGCGACCGATTGGAAAATTCCGTGTCCCTGATAGCAAATTCAGCCATTTGGACTTCCTATGGGGTATCGACGCTCGGGAGCTTATCTTCGACAGAGTGATAAACCTTATAAAGGCAATGGATATCAACGGACTTGATGCGGTCGTATCTGAATTAAAATATGTGTAAGACATTACGTAAATAGTATCTCATTATACCGCTTCGGATTACCTTTAGAAATTTTCCGATACATCTAAATCTATCGGAATGTTTAGCACTCCATTGTCCACATTTTGATTTCCTGTAAACATGTATCACTGAAATAAATATATATTTATGTAGGTATATAGTTTCGCCTATGTGATTTATAAGTCCCACTCTTGTGATATATCAATAGCTTACTAGAGGTATCTCATCGATTGTCTAATAAAATGAAATGTATCGTGACGTTGACGTCTGTTTTTTCGTTCCGTAATTCAGAATTCTAGAATTTCCAGAATGTTATGCATTCTACTAAATTTTATGTGTATAGGAAATACCCATATATGCGTGCTTGCTTGAATCCATTTTAGGGAATATTATTTCTCACAATACTATGTTATATGTAAGTTTATATTGCAAAAATAAATAATGTTGAGATATGATCGTATCTTTGAATTCTTTGCAATTTCGTGGTCTTAGATAAAGACATAGGTACGTAGTATAGTAATAGATCTTTGTTCGTAGTATATCTAGTTTTATTAAAAACACATTAAGGATGAGGTCTGCCTACGCACATAAAATAATGTTAGGTACGTAGGTGTATCTGTTAACTTTTAAGATTAATAACTTCGTAACGACTGAACGGATTTGAATGAAGTTTGGTAAAGAGGTTAATTATAACTAAACTTCTGATATAAGATGGACTTTATTTTTCGACAAATGATAAATCCCCATTATTAATTATTGCAAATAGAACTTACATTAATTTACATACATAAATAACCATTAGAATATGAAAAAACTAATTGTCAAGAACTTCTAGATTCGGAGAAAAAACTAAAAAAGTTATTCAGAAAACCTATTTTAACCTTCTGTCTCCATCATCAGACCAGCTTAACTAATGTTATCATAACATTATCACCGAATTAACATAAGTAGGTAGGTATGTCAAATTTCAGCTCACTCGGTAGTTGCAAGATTCGTCCCACACATAGATAGGTACCTACCTACTAAAAGGGCAATATAAATAAAAGCTTGTGAAAAATTGTAAGTAACTACCTATACGTTAATTATTGATAGGTATACATACCGCTCTCCCCTAAATTATTTACCAGCACTCTAGAAGAAGTATTTAAGACCTTCAAAAGCCCGTGGAGCGCGAAAGGTATCGATGTTGGTGACAGCAAACTTACTAACCTGAGATTTGCTGATGACATCGTGCTGTTCGCCTCCACAGCAGACGACCTCCAACAGATGCTGCAAGATCTTAGCACGGCAAGCCTCAAGGTTGGACTCACGATGAATCGGTCCAAAACACAAATTATGACAAATAGCACAAAGTCTAAGGTCACGGTAGATGGGCAGGATCTACACTATGTCGATGAATACATATATTTGGGCCAGCTAGTTTCCTTCGACAACCGGCAGGATAAAGAAATTAACCGCCGCGTCGAAAATTCTTGGAGGAGCTACTGGTCCATGAAAGAGCTTATGAAGGGCGACCTTCCTTTGTCATTAAAGCGTACACTCATCGACATGTGCGTCCTGCCCGTCCTAACTTACGGTGCACAGACTTGGTCATTGACCGATTCTCAGAGGTTCAAACTTGGGGTTTGCCAAAGAGCGATGGAGCGCAGCGTCCTAAGAATCAAAAGGACAGACCGAGTCCGAAACACGACGCTGCGCTCAATTACGGGAATCGCTGATGTTGGTATCAAAGCTGCCAAATTAAAGTGGGGTTGGGCGGGACACGTGGCCAGGATGCACCCTGATAGATGGGCCCAGAGGATCACACAGTGGGTGCCTGAAAACGGACGAAGGAGCCAAGGCAGGCCTAGAAGACGCTGGCGCGATGACCTCGACACGTTCCAGATACAGTGGTTAAGTCTGGCGGGTGATCGCACTGTCTGGAAAGAATTGGGGGAGACCTTTGCCCAGGAGTGGGACAGTATAGGTAAACAAAAAAAAAATACATACCTTACCCATGTATGGTGATACTTAGGTAGTCGGTATACGTAGGGGAAGGGGGGCATGATGGGGTATTTAAGCGGAAATAACAAAAAGACAGCATTACAGCATTGTTTATTATTTTTATCTATTTTTATTTATTTATGGCACATGTATTATTAATTAACATGTATTACATTTTGGCACAGTCTTTGGGAGATCAACTTATCAAATTTTTTATAATAAAACTTGTGAAAACCCATCTATCAGCCCCGTACTATGGGGTATGATGGGGTTATTGAAAATGGAGCAAAATAGGGTAAGTTAATTATTGTCATAATAAACACAAATGTGGATTTCTTCTGCGTTTTCATCATCTACACCGACAAGAATAGGGTGTTTGACTGTATTGAAAATATTATGCCAATTGACATCATCCATAAACATGACACAATGAAAAAGCATATTTCATTGTTTTTTTTATAAAAATATGCTTAATTTTTGTAAAAAACGCGAATAAAATAACTGTATTTTCGACATTTGATCACGTGATCGAAAACGGTCTGTAATTGGCTTCATCCCTAGTGACGTCACACAAATCTAAACAAACAGATTTTGTATTGATATTTGCGAATTTAATGTTGTAAAGCTATTTTGAGAGCGATTTATCCAGAAATTATCACCAAAAACAGTCCGGAGGTTAAATGTGAGAAGAATGGAGAAACATTTTGTGCAAGCAGACAGCAGTAACTTACCCAAAATTAATGTATTTATGGTTGCATATTTCTTCAATAATAATCTACGTCATTGTTTCTACGCTGCAGAACTCAAAACGTAAAAACTACAATTTAAGTATTAATTTTTAATTGTTCTCCAAGCAAAACATTCAATCAAGTTGTACAAAAAGTATGTTGTAGTATGTTGTGGATATCACTATTTTGTTAGGTTATGTCTTTACAATGTTTAAAAAGAAAGTAACAGTACATAAAATAGTAATGCAATAAAAACACAAATTGTAATAGAAATATATAGACTCAAATATGTACCTCAAAATGATCTTCGCACATAGAAACACTTGAATTAGCTCCAATACTTTTGGGTTCTCTACAAGCTACTTAGTTCCAACCACTTTTTGCGAGTTTTGGGGTTCATTGGAACAGAAACGAATAGTTTTTCCGGTGTTTTATGGAAGTATTTGTACATTGTAGCACTACACAACATTTATAAACCATTACTTCTATTAGAAAATTAGTGATTATCAAACTTTTGCTGCCTGGCTGCAGCTGTTTTGTTTTGTGTGACGTCAATCGTCGCTCGACCGGAGCTATGACGCAGGTCTGCGTTTTGGCGCGATATTTTTTTATTCAAACTTTAACATCGATTTATATCGCAAATACGACTGATATCCAGAAAATATAAATGCAGTATACATTAAATTATATCAGGCAATAATGTGCAATAGTTTCCCAAAAGTAGTCAAATACCCTATTATGAGCCCAACGTGCACAAATATGGCAGTCTACCCCACACCCATTATCCCATCTTGCCCCAAAGCTTAGACTTAGAAAAAATTATTCCTCGAAAATATACCGATTAACTGAACTTTTATTTAATTATACCACATCAAAGAAAAAAAAAACTAGCAACCGAATACTAGAAAAGACAAATGAAATGGTCACAATTACCTAAGAATAAAGATGTTTAACCACACAAAATTAGATCGTCAAGACGCTCATCTAGTTTTCCGCTTGTAAACAAACAACGCGCGCACGCTCACTCACTGTTTGTCTCGCACTGACGGTTGATCGAGAGTGTCTTTCTATTGGCTTGTTGCTTTCTGTTCGCAAACGTCTAGTTTCTTGTATATTCGCGTGCCCCATCTTACCTCGCGTCCCCATCATGTCCTCCTTTCCCCTAGGTACTTGTGGTAATATGTATTCTGTGGTATAAGTGTACTATTATGTCTTCTGTGGTATAGGTAACAAGAAATTATGTAAGTACAAGCATTTCTACATTGATCGTGTACAATTCAATTCAATAATGAATAAGATATTGGCGCAGAAACAAAAACAAAGCGATAGCAACTGCGCCGATATCGTGTGGTTATCGTCTTAAATTACCTTATCAAATCTGTAGAACTTTATAAAAATGATAATTAAGGGAATTACCGTTGTCTATCCTCTACCGGTGGTACGATGTGGCGGATTACCATCCTAGCCGTGTGTTTGAGTGCTCCTTTGGTCTCTGCCAAGGGCTCTCCCCTAGCAGGAATAGTTAATGCAAGAGGCTACCGGTATTCTGACGATGTTTTCGAAGATGCCAATCTAAATGTGGTGAGTATCTGTGATTTTTAATTTACTGATTGATTTTTTTCAAGTCCCTATTCAGAAAATAAAGATATAAAAAAATCTGTGGTTCTTTTAGTTATTTTTTTTTTGGGTATTTCTCACCCACTCAACACCTCAAGAATGCTATGAAAATTATGACAGTTTGGCGGGGCCTATTTGACAAATGATACCTCTGAAAAAAAAGCGATGTATGAAACCTTACCTTCTTTCAAAAGACTTAACTATTTAGCCAAAAACAAGAGGGTGCAGCGAAAAAAATATTCATTATCATCACATTATCATTATGTAACTAAGTTGCACCGGAAAATAAAAAAAATACATAGGCTAAGTATCCCTCTACGAAAAAAAATTTTTTTTGTGCTTTCAAAATTGAGATAAATATTATACTACCTACCTATAACTGCAATTTTGCAAAGTTTCATGCACTTATCTTAATAACTATACTTACCTATATAAGTTAGAAAGTTCTAAAGAAATAAGATCCCTCTTTGGGTGAAGGCATCTTCCAGTTCACTCCAGTTCTCTCTAGCTTTGGCTTTTGACTCCCAATTTTTTTCAGCTACGGTGGCAATGTCATCACTTAACCGTTTTCTTGGTCGCCTTTTGCTCCTCTTTTCACTAGGTCCATTTCACCTCGTTGTAGACCATTATGTATGTATGTGAACTGGGTTACGCGGAAAGGGTGTATTAAGCCGAAAGGGGTCTATTATACTCATCATTATAAACAACTTTTACTATGGCAGCACCTCTGAAATCTCGAAAAAAATATCAGCTGTTCCTTAGAAAATGGTCATTCACACTCGACAAAATGTATGAATCAGCTAATTTTTTTTCGCAATTTGAGGGTAAAAAAAAAAGTACAAGTTGTTCATAATTATGGGTACTATGGACCCCTTTCGGCTTAGTACACCCTTTCCGCGTAACCCAGTAAAGGACGCATCTACCGATGTAGGTACTATGATAAGTGACTGTATATTATCAACACAATAGAATTATTTCAGCCCGAGCTTGTGACGAAATACCGGTACCCCCTAGAAGTCCACCAGGTGACCACTCAGGATGGTTACATCCTTGAGATGCACCGCATACCTCACGGGCGCGACCACCACAACGTGCCGGATCCGAAAAAACCCGTGATCTTTCTGATGCATGGCATCCTGTGCTCGTCTGCGGATTATGTGCTCATGGGGCCAGGCTCTGGACTGGGTAAGCACACACCCCGTTACTTGTATTTAGTATAAATATGTTTTCCGACTTAAAAATTAGTAGGGGCTTTAACAATATTATAGTAGATGTAACATAAGGGAACAAAATAATATTTTTACGGCGAGGACGCTTTTTTGAATCCAGAGCGAAGTAAGGGATTCTTTAGCAGAATCCTGAACGTAGCGAGGGATTCAAAGTACGTCGCCCGAGCCAAAAAAATATTTTTCTGCCGCAGTGATACACTCTACTTTTCATCACCCCACTATAAGAAAATAAAAGGCGCCTCATATTTTATTGTAATATTTATTAGGTATTTGTAAACAACTAAAAACTTATATTTACATTTGAGACATTTTCGCAATTATGAAATTTATTGTTACACAAAACCATGAATTTCTAATAATCCGTGAAAATTGACGAAAACGCGCGAAACGCGTTTTTTTTTTATTCAGCTGGCGGCGCGACTATGGGCCGTCGTACCAGCCAGTCTATATCTATTCAAACAATATTTGCGTTCGATTTCTTTGGCGCTGAACACTAAGATGTTCCAAATTCAAAAAGTGCGCGGCAAAGATAATTGCGGCGCACTTATAAAGATTGAAAACTCATTACTGCCCGCTAAAAGTTTCTTATAGAAAACACCACCTTTGGGTGCACTTAAGGCGAACCAAGTCGTCCTTTTCGAATAGATGGGATGAAAAATTATTGATATTGCCAAATCAACAGGAGACCGAATAAAATTATTCATGTTATTGAGCTGGTTAACTGCGGTTACTGCGGTTAACTGGTTAGGTGAGCTAAAGTAATGAAATGTTTATGGTACCACCTCGAGAGCTTTTTCTAAATAACAAAATAAGAACTACGTCAATCAGTTCACAAATGTCAGAGTAATCAGCATACAATCGTACATAAATAAGTACAAATTGTTTTTTTTTATACCCCGATAAAAGATCTGATAATTCAAACGGGTAATAACACCCCTTTTTGTGACAGGCGTTAAAAATGGTGAATTGAGATCCCTTCCTCTTATTTTAACTTAGATATTTGTGATAATCTCAGACTTTTGCTGGTAAGGCGATGCTATCTGCTTACTATAGATGAGACCTTGTTGTTGACCTGACTCTTGTTGTCTGTATGACAAAAAAGCTGCTAATATACAAGTTTCTACTAATTTCCTTTGCAGCATATATCCTCGCTGAAGAAGGCTATGATATATGGATGGGAAACGCTCGCGGCAACTACTACTCTCGAAACCATGAGTCATTGAACCCCAACGGTATCCTCAACACAAAATTCTGGGAGTTCTCTTGGGATGAAATAGGCAATATCGACTTGCCTACGATGATAGACTATGCTCTCGCACACACTGGACATACAAGGCTGCACTACGTAGGCCACTCGCAAGGAACCACGGCCTTCTTCGTGATGGGATCACTCCAACCGGAATATAATTCAAAGATTATTTCAATGCACGCCCTAGCTCCCGTGGCGTATATGGCAAATAACCGTAACCCACTTTTATGGTTTATTTCTCCATTTTCAACCAACATTGAGGTTTGTGTTCACATTTATTATTAGATGTATCTGCTATAGTATTTTGTGACTGTACTTGTACCTACTTTTTTTATTGTATAATAGGCTTGCCTTTGACCACAACTTCGCCTGTTGTTAGGTGAAGATGCGGTCTACGATGAAGTATGCTTATCTTAGAGAAACCGATTCGCTCGTGACTTGAAGACACCTAGACTGTAATTATAGGGGAACTATCTGGCATCGTATTCCACATGGAATTAAAGCGATTCGGACGAAATTTTGGAATATCAACCATAAAATGATTAGTCACCTCGTGCCCACCCTGGCTGACCGATAGAAAAATCGACAGAACATGTAGCTCCAATGCACATCCTGATTATGTATCCGGTAACAAAACCGATAGAATATAATTATATCAAGTTTGCGCCGATGTTCAAGGCTAAGAAGCTTACCAATTAACAAATAAAATGCACTGATTTTCTAAAGTAAGATTTGCAAATTCTTTTCAGAGAATAGCGTCTTTGTTTGGAATAGGCGAATTTTTGCCAAACACACAAATCATGACGTGGGCCGGAGAGGCTCTCTGCAGAGACGAGGTTGTCTTCCAACCACTGTGCAGCAATATTTTATTCTTGTTAGGCGGATGGAATGAAGCCCAACATAATTCGGTGAGTATTTGAACAATTTCTACGTTGGTACTTTCTTACTTCTTACATTTCGTAAATGTTAACAGTCTACATTGACTTAGTAAAGACGGGGCGAATGAGCTTTTCCAATATTATCATCTCTGGAACTGACAAGAATACTGCGCACTAGTGTGAAGTCATTGCCCGTCCGGTCCGGTTCGCAATGTTCGAATCACTCTCTTGATATTTAACTCTATGAGATATATCGGTTAACATTTAGATGCTGTAACATCCAGATTGCAAACTTTATAAAAAAAAATGTGTTATACGATATTGTTGTCTTTGCAGACGATGATGCCCGTGATATTTGGTCACACACCCGCGGGATGTTCAGTTCGTCAGCTTGCTCATTATGGTCAGAGCATTGCCAACAAAGGCTTTCAACGTTATGACTATGGAGGCTGGCTAGCTAACAGACGAGTGTACGGCTCTATCAGACCTCCGAGCTACGATCTGTCTAAGGTTACGACACCAGTGTTCCTGCACTACTCCGACAACGACCCGCTGGCTCACGTCAACGATGTCGACACCCTGTGGCGGCAGCTAGGACTACCGATTGGAAAATTTCGCGTACCTGATAGCAAATTTAGCCATTTGGACTTTCTGTGGGGTATCGACGCCCGGGAGCTTATCTTCGACAGAGTGATAAACCTTATAAAGGCAATGGATATCAACGGACTTGATGCGGTCGTATCTGAATTAAATGAAGTTTAAGTAAAGAGTATGTAAACGTGTATCTTTGTGTACCACCTGTTGTCTCCTTATTGTTATTTTTGTTGACTGGGAGAAATCCTCACTAAAAATCCGGGTGCAACCAGGTTTTCCACACCTGGATGCATAGGCCACTGTGGCATTTTAAAGCAGGAAAGTATACTTAATCTTTAAAAAAAAAGTGGGATGTCCCGCGGGAACTCCAGTTCGAAAAAATGTACCATTTACTGTTCACTTGTTTTTCAAAATACTATTATCATTTAGTACCTAATTTATAATCAACTTTACGCTTAACTTATCTTTTTTTTTGTTGCTTTACTTAATTATGTAGGTACCACTTTATTTACGGCCGCCAACATAAACAAAAGATAGTGATTGACTCACAAACGAGCTAGCAAAGTTATAACAAACAAGAGCGGTTGTATAGCATCACAAAGTTTTTATTAGTGTCCATTCAATCCAACTTTCCCTCTGTTATGAAGCTATGAGAAATAGTTATGGTAATGTTGTGGTCTGAACCGAAAGCTTCCGGAGCATAACTGGTCAGTCCTGTTGTAATGAGGATTATAGGGGTCAACTGTTGTTTACATTAATATGTTTGTCATATATTAATTGAGCAACCCATTTATAAGCCCGTAGGACAGCAGGTCAGGACCGTAACAAAGATATTTAGTGATCTAGATAAATGGTACCTATACGGTATATACCTAACTGGTACCTAAACGTTATTCAACCCGTAGTAGACACAACAAGTAAGTCCTGGATGAATCTACTAGATTTACTGGTCTTATTCAATTCAAATACAAATTAATTTGTTTCAGGCAACTATACAACCCATACAATTCATTAAATAGATCAAAACCAATGACTGTTTTAAAAACGGGTAGGTACATCAATGATCAAAACATATAAAAATAAATTAACGACATATACACAAATTGGACATATACTTGGATAGTAGATTGTCGGATTTTATACAATTGGCCCTAACAGACGGCCCTAACAATTGGCCCTATGGCCCTAACAGACGTGTGGATTTGGCTGACGGCCGTCCAACCAACAGGAGAGAGAGATAAAATTTTCTCTTTCTGTCCCGTTGGTTGGACGGCGGTCCGTCAGCCAAGTCCGTCTCGTCTGCATAGATTCAGTATAGGTACTGAATCTATGCTCGTCTGTTATTATATTATCAGCTATCTGCCAGTGAAAGTCCCGTCATAATCAGTCGCAGCCGTTTTGAAGTCCATAGAGACCATACATAATTATATATACATCGATTTTCATATATGTATATAGATAATTAGATAGATAGGTATTTCGAACTTAGCTTGACACACTGTCTAGATTATCTAGTTTCAGACAACGACACTTTTCTCGTGCCAGAGTTTTACTTTAACCTAGTTATAAGTAATAAGGTCAAATATTTTAAAACTAAGAAAAATGGGAAGATGCTGGCCCAGAATAGAAACAAGTGGAAAAAGTTTTGAAGACCTTTCCTGCAGTAGGATTAAACCATGCAAAAAAGAGGCCAGAGGTCAATGGATTAAACAGGTTAACTAACATAAGAAAGATATATAGATTTAGGACGTAAAAAGTTTGACTTATACCTAAGTAGCTACTCGTAAGACGGTAGTTCATATTCTCTTTGGTACTAGTCTTTATTAAAATAAAATAAAAAATGTCTATGTTACAATGACATCTCAGACTTCAGAGCAGGTCATCAAAATCTTTTTAAAATGTCGTGCCCTTTAATTAATATGAAGATTTTCAATGATTTTCACAAATTTGAATAAACTCCGCAATGCCTAAAATTTATAGTACCTACTTAAATGTTTCCTAAACCTAACAATGTAGTCGTTGAGATTCGCGGTGTACCGTACAGGAAGCGTGTCATTCTAGCCGATGTTAACATCCCCTACAAGTTCACACTGGACCGCCAGAGAAATGCCTTGTTCTTCTGCATGAATGCTGATGAATTCTCCGACCAAAGTTTCCATTCTGTTGTCCTCAACCTCGAGACTGAAACACCTAGCGTGGTACCTGGAATCCGCAATGGCTTTGCGAGCGCAGTCGACCAAACATCTGGTCAAGTCTTTTTAGGAGGCAGTAATGGCATATTTCCGTACAACTACGCTAGGAATGATATCGATAAACCAGCACTAGTTGGTGGCATTGATATATTCGACATGTATCACAATAAAGACCTGTACTTCGTGGACACATCCACTCAGATGCTGCACGTTTGGAAGAAGGGTAAGGATAGATTAGTCCCGGAGACTAAAGATCACTTGATACATCACTTTGTTGTAGACGATGAAGGTTTATTCTTTGTAAACCCGACTGGTCTGTTTTTTATGCGGAATGGGAGTGCTGCTGCAATGGCGGTGGATGACGGTGACATACACTATCGAGGAGCAACAGTAGATTTACATGGAGCGCCGCATTTCATAGCTCACGATGGGATATACGCCATCAACGAACAAACCAAGCGGCCAGAAAAGATATTATCCCTTGAAAATGGGTACGGATTAGCATTTGACGATAAGAACAATATTATTTACGGGAACGAACGGTCAGTCATTAAACTAATCCAATATTAGCTTATCAACTGATAGCAACTGATTTTAATTTGTACCTTGATAATATGAATTTCACATAAAAACGCACGTTTGCAAACATATTTTAATTACAAGTAGGTACTTACTGAGATTAATAATTTTGATTTACAAACTGATTCATGTAGGTATTACCTACCTACCTATCTAATTGACATTATCGTGAAATATTAGGAGTCGTATTACTTATCTACATACAGGACCACAATATCCAGATACTAATCAATTAAACTGATAAGCAGTTATTGCGTGAGCAGTTACTACTGAACGTAAACATCATTGTAAAAAACAATAGTGAATACTAGTTATGTACCCAGTTCCTTGTAGAGTCTATCTCACGAGAGAAGTTCCGCGACAATAAGTATACAATATACTATAACAATATACTAATAGTTCCATTAAATGTGAAGATTATATTATAATCTTCACATTTAATGGGTATACATTTTAACGTAACAAAGTCTACCATACTAAGGTCCTGCCAGAGTTAGCTTTGCGATGAAAATAGACCTCCTTTTGATTATGCCATTTACATCGGTCTCTTGCACTTATCTCACTATAAAGTAGAGTAAATGCTCCTTAAAACGTATCTAACCAAAGCTACCTTTGTAGGTACACTTTTCTTGTAACCGAGCAGAATTTCCACGCCATATACTATATTACTCATATCACGGCACTTAGACTGCTCCGGCGTCCCAACCCCTTTCTGTCAAAATAAAGAGGTCTTTCTCCTCGGATCTCCTTCAATGCAAAATATTTTAAGCTCCGCTACCAAAGAAGAAATTATGATGAAAGCTTTATGTACCCACACACAGCCCCTAAGTGGCGAAATGGAATCTAATTTATATTCCCAGTGTGTCCAGCTGCGAATACGGACATCGGACCCCCGTTACTAAAAAGAAAATGCGAAACGACACAAATGAAAATAAATGAATCTTGGTTTCGCCATTTTGTGCGGTATCCCTTACGGCACTAATAATTCTAATAAACAACGAGAAGAAAGATATTTTGGGCTCGAGAATTTAATTAGACACATTAATCGTTATTATCAAAATATATATTAGGGTTTTGTGTAAACTGATGGCAAAGAACGTCGGAGAGATATTATAAAACATATATTATTCACATACTTACTAATAAGTCCTCCCGTATACTGTACGTTTTCTTATATTATAACTAAGAAACGGTTAAGACCTTACTTACTTACTTACTTACCTAGGACTTTACTTGAATACCTATAAGAACCTTACTTTACCTAGGACTTTACTTGAATACCTATACTGTGCTATTATGTCTTCTGTGCCTATACTAGTAGGTCCGAGGTAGGTACTTTCTCCCAACCTAAATAACAAAAGGTAGAGAGTTTCAAGTTTTACCTACTCAGTGAAATTGCTGGGTGTTTTAAAGGGAATCCTTTTTCGTCATATCATAAGCTGGAAATAAACGGAGGAAACCCCAATGCCCAGTAAAGTAACTACCTAGATTTCAATCTTTTGTACTATTTCATGTTCTAAAGGAACTGAAGTAGAATAGATTTCTTGAATTCAATTGAAAGTCTAACCAATTAGTAGGTACGGAGATGTTCTATTAAATTAGTTTTGTTTCAGGAGAGACGTTACATTTTTGTTTTTTGTTTTTTATATATATTTTTTACTACTGTTAAAGAGAATTAATCACATAACACAGTAACACTATTATTATAAATGTGAAAGTGTCTATGTAAGTCTGTAAGTGTGTATGTTTGAACCTACTTAACTCAGTAATTAGTGAATGAGCCTAAGATGTGGATTAACACATACTTTTTATTCTAAAAATATATGGTTATGTTAGATTGTATGATAGCGGGAAAACCGTGGGCCGCCGCTAGTCTAAAGTCTGTATGTTATACTACTGTTATATCTACGTATACAAGTATTTTTTTCATTGATGCGGGCAGCAACTATGTTGGGTGAAGGGGTGATGAAAGGAAAGATTGGCGATGTCTTGTCTTATTAGAATGCAGGGCGGCAGGCGCGGCGGGTGGCACGGTTGGGCGGGCGGCGGTGCTGGGTGGCATACTGGGATCCAATTCTAGCGCGTTCGAAATTGTCTCGGTCACCGTCACTCTAGCCCGTCTCAGGAGTGTGCGTCTCGAGCGCACAAGAATAGGTACCTACATAAGGCCGCGTTCCTTATGTCTCCACCCGCAACACGTCGCGCGAAGCACGTGGCCCAGCGATTAGAAACACATGTCAGGTTCTGTTTATGCTTTTAACATATTATTTTGCCAACCAAATTCCCAGAAAATGTTTATCTTTCCATTCGAGGAATTGAAAATGAATTGCAAAATGAAGGCGGGAATCATAATGATACTTTTGATTGGTTTCTGAATGCTCTTGACTTTGACTGAGGATATCTAATCGTGGTACCAAATAGCTGATAATTTGTTCCATCCGCATACCTACTTAGATGTGAATATATATTGTATCGGTATAAAGGTGCGTATCTACTATGTTCATGCTCCAGTTGTGCTCCGCGCAACTGCAACTACTTCGTGTGATCACACTAAACACACTATCAGTGTGATTAAGTGTGATATCATTTATCCTAAGATATCTAATAACTTGAATGCCACAAACATATGAATTAAGATAGCTTGATAGTTTTTTTTAATCGCGAAAAAGTCCGCGTTTGGCCTCCAACTCGCCTGTTGGTAAGCGACGATGTGGTCGAAGATGAAGCATGCAGACTTAGAAGATACCTATTCACTCTGGCCTTGAAAAGGCCTAGATTATATCTCAGGTAACAAGGAAGACGGCAGATTGTTCTAATCCTTGGCCGTACGGATTAGAAGCATTTGGTAGGTATCCAAGGAAAATCCACAATGTATGGGGTGGTAGTGGGCCGATTTCCTACTTGCCGATTTTACGCTACGTAATTACTTTCAACTTGCAAAATTAGTATTCATTGTTTTTGCTGCATGCGCTTGTCATTAGAGTGTAAAAGTAATCTGCATATAAATAACCTCGCGGTGTCGGTCCCTCATTGCAAAATCTCTATATACGAGATAGAAACTCTCCCTAGGACTCGAAGTACGAGGTTAGCAAAAACTTATGAGAGGCAATAGCAGAATACATTTGAATTCCCTTTAATTCTAGGTAACGTGATTATTATGTACAGATATAACGTGCATGAAAACAAGATAAAAATAATTATTTTATGGAAATAGTTTGTTTATAAAATGCCGAGAAGTCAAACCTCTAGAAGGCATTCGGATAGAATCATAATGCTTAGCTCATAATCATAATGCTCATAATGTTTGCTTTAGTAAGTTAAGCAATTTCTAAAAAAATAATCAAAATAAATCGTCGTCTAACAGCTCGAAGGTAAACATTGCCTCCGCGTAATGAGTAACTTGATCTAAAGTCAACACTTCACTAGACTTTTTCTAATTGAAATAAGCGTAGGAGCAAGAAATTGAAACTTTGTCGGCGTTGAGTGCGTCGTTACATTTTAACAAGTTACAGAGTTTGGTTAGTCTTGAGTGGTAACTATTATTTATTCAACGTTAAATCAACTTTGCTTTTCTTTGCAAAAGAGAAAAACTGTTCTGAGATAAAAGCTGTGGTTTACCTTCATATAGTTGGAACACAGAATAGATTCCATCAAGTAGCTAATTGCTAACCTATACCTAACTGCAAAATTAATAAATTTTAATTGCAATATTATGATTTCATTATACCTAGACCTACTTATTAGAACAGTTTAAAATAGTTTGTTTTCATTTAGTCACATTTTATTTTCGTAAGAAATTGAACACAAGCACATACCTATTCTATTTAAATATTGGGAGAGGACTAGGGATCGAAAATTGTATCCTCTCCCGGAAGGTTAAACCATGAAATGTTTATTCCGGGAAGGGAAATTATCCTGGGAAGGGTTATACCAGGAAGGGTTATACCAGGAAGGGTTATACCAGGAAGGGTAATACTGGGAAGGTTTATACCTACCGGGAAGGGTTATACCGGGAAGGATAATACCGGGAAGGTTTATACCGGGAAGGGTTATACCGAGAAGGGTTATATCGGGAAGGGTTATGTTATTTATAAATCTCACAGGAAACCCCATTATGAAATGAAACTTGAAACTCAGCCATTTTTTTAATGTGCCACAGAAGTTATCTTTCGTTGTGTTCACTGCATTCCTATAGCTTATAAAAGAGGTCCACAGATGCAACTCTACCACCTCCCTATTTATTTTAGATAATAATTATCAACTAACCTTAACCTAGCCTCTAGGCTGAAGTATTTACGATAGACACCAAGACATGATTTTGTAACTTTTTGGAAATTCGCACTCATTGATTTTATATCTTCAATAATGTGAAAATGTGAGAGCAAGAGAGCTGCAGACGGTATACAGGCCCCTTAACAGACTATGCTAACAAGCCAGAAAATTAAGTTAGTTTGCAGGTAATGCAATAACCGTCCGAGTGCCACAACCGCTAACTAGCGCGCTTTGTGACGATCACAAGCCACTCTAATGAATTCAATTTTCTAGCCACCTTGTGTATAGGCTTTATTGCTAAAATATATACATGGAAAAGCGTCCATGAGCAATCTGACATAAATAAATATTATAATAGTAAAAAATACCACATTTATTGGCAGTGGTTGTTTTATTAAATTACTTAGTCTAAAATTAGCTACGATGAATTGGCTTGGCACACTATCGTCTATATAAATGTATTGTACATGAGTCTAAGTATTTTGGAACCTGCTCATATTTTGTATACTATAAGCGAAAACTCGTTAACCACACAATTCCAATAAAGTTTTATGTACGGATTTTACATTTTGGTATGAGACTTAGGATAGGCTATAAAATGTATATTTTATGAACTTTGCACTGTGGAAAGTGGCATATCGGTCAATATATAATTATTTGGAAACGCTTTTCAAGAAAATTCTAGATACTAAATAATTATTTGTGGAGTTCAGAAATAGCTGGGCTTTTCTTACTTTGAAGAGTGTAACATGCAGTTAGAACAGAATTTTTCTAATTCTATGACAACGTGTTGCCTTCACGCGTTACTTTATAGTGCTTGTGGGGACTAGTTGCAGTTTAATTATTACTTTAAAAAGTTGGTAGGAATCTCAGGATCAAATAGAACATTTAAAGTTATCCGGTAAAGACATAACTATTCCGTTACGGAGGCACATTATATATCACTGAGGAGCTAGTTTATTTCTACACCTGAACATAAGTAGAAAAACCATCGTTATACAATTCAAAATGATTCAAAAGAACCTTTTTGAAATTTATGGCATTCAAATATTTGTACGTAGACAGAGTTTTAAATAAAAAGGAACGTTAGTAAACGTTTATCGTTAGCTATTAATGTAGATGCTCGTAAATTTAGTTTTGTAATTCCATAGATTACATTAAATTTTAAAGAACCATCAGCCGTCTTATTATTATCTTACTCACGTAAGATTCAGCCGGTTACTCCGACTATAGTTTCAACCGCATTAGGCGATCTTTTTCAAGGTGAATGAGCGCGAGAAAAAAAAGACCGGTTAATGCGGTTGACACTATAGTCGGAGTAACCGGCTTAAGCTCACGTGAGTAATTCCCGTGTAATATAAATAAAACATCAGCCGTCTTTTTGTATGCAGCGGAAGTGTGCAGAATGCTATACCTAGATATCCTCAATTGGACGCTCTACCGGACAGATGTAGCAAATTGAATCATGTTCTCGGTTGAAAAGCTCTATTGAATAGGATCTCTAGAAACCGCCAGGTTTATTGTGTCAGTTTCCACGTAGCCTGCCTACGTGTTTTGTATTCGTTGAGGTACTTATACCTAGTGAGATGACTAACGTAGAAATACTTGTTACTTGTTTCTATAAACTCGCCTGATACATTCGTAATATACCTTTTACCAGCACAACACTATCGCAGCTTTTTACAAAATGTTAACTATAAGTTTCACAAGTTACTTAAACAAACAAGTGGACAAATGGACAAATGGACAAATGGACTTCCGCAAAGTAACGCCTGATTCAATCAACTACCAAACAAGTAAGTTGTCATATGTAAGCTAATAAATTATGAAGTTAGGCGTTGAACACAAGCTTAACACGGCTTCAAGTGGCCATGAACGTGTTCATTAGAGCTGAAGGAGACCGCAAACAAGCCGGCCGTGGCAACCGCACTTACCCACTTGCCTCTAGCAGCGCGCTTTCCAATGTACCGTTTATCAGCATTTAATAGGGGTTCATTGCAACTATCGATCGTGCAGTTAGTAGTAAGCACTTGAGCAGCGTAAAATAAAATTCGCATTGTGTCCATGCTCTCGCATACGTCCTTATTAATCTTTGCATAGGTACGTCAATCACATCAATCGAAAGAAGAATCCCTCGAAGTAATTGTGGTAATTTAGCTTAAACGAATTAAACATGATACATTCTTTACTCATAATTATGCCAAAATTGTTGTTACCAGAACGAAACAGATATATTTTTGACAGGACGGCAAACAGCAGGGTTGTACTTACACTATTTTAATGTACTAGGGACCTGTAAAATGCTCCAAAGACTGCATACTACTTGACAGACCGCCTTGTACGCTTTGTAAATCACGTGACGGATTCTACAATGGTTGTATTTCACAGATTGTGATACTTATTTGCCATATCGCTGCCCTAGTGCTTGAATGTCCAACAGACCAATTCCACCCAAAACAACATTTTTGTTTTAAAATTTAGAGAAAAAAATTACACTCTTTACCATATTGATTATTTTATTTTATTTTCAATATTATTCGTACTTTTTGCAAAAATAAAATATCCTATCTCCGTAATTAAAATAGTCTTTAGTGCTTCTTTGGCCTAACTCCATAATTAGCTCAAATGACCGCATCCAAATATCAAGCTCCGTTCTTGTTTGTCCAACCTCCATAGGCCAACCAATCACAGCTAAGTATTTACGCTGTGAGCTGTGACGTTTCGCCGTCTTGTTTGCATAATGTTTGTTTTGTCAATGAGTTAGCAGCGTTTCTAAGCTCCTGTGATAAATGAAAGAGTTTAAGTAGTTAAATAGTTTTTAAATGAGTGCTTGAAAATGTCAGTAACAACTAAAAACCATCAATATAAGCAACCGGAACTGAATTTAGAAAGAAACGTTGGCATTTAATTTGTTTAACAGTGATAGAATGCTGTATGTCACAGACCACAGTATACGTACAGGCTGATTTAAAATCGAATGCATTAAATAGCAGATCATTCATCGCTTAGTCTACGTAAAAATTATCTAAAATATCATATAATATCATTTTTTTTTATTTTTTTTTGGTTTTTCATTCGACTGTATTTTTTTGTTTTTATGTTACACGATAAATTTAATAATATAATAATTTTCTTTATTATTAATTATACATAATTTTATTAATAATAAGGAAAATTATTTCGTGATTAGGAATATTTAGGAATTAGTATGTGCTAGGGTTACGTTAGATTTTTGATAAGACTACGATATAGATTGCTAGTAATGTATTGTAGATATATTGTGTACTGAACCTTGCGACATAATATGGAACGTTAAAATATACTCATTTGAATAGATTAGAGATAAAACTTGGTTACAGGGATATGTTAGCTTAACTAGCTTAGGGTTCAAACATCGTCTTACGCTAGGTATTAGACTATTATGTGACTATTTTGCTATAGCACTAAATTGCCATGGCAAGTTCATCTATGTAAATATTGCGTCATCTTGCGGCTACCTGTGGGTTCAAACTCAACGGTACATTTTGGCAGGGTGCGTGTAACGGGACCTTACGGGACTCATAAAATGCCCCATCTCCGCTTTCTCGCGAAAGAATTATACCTGGACAGAATAAGTGTCCTATTATCTTTGGGCAAGCATAAACGTTTATTGCCGTTCTAACGGGATCGCAGATGTACGGAGTTTGCGTAAGCTTCCAAAGACTTTATCAAAACTCGTATAACCATTAATAATAACACCTATTAATATTATGTACTATAGATCACCTCAATCCACCACTACCACCATCCAGTCACCTCACAAGTCTCAAATTTGAATGCCTACTATACCCAGTTTTTATTTTATTTTATGTATTCATCTAAATTTAGACTTTCTGCAGTCCTGGCCCAAGGGGACACAAAGTAGTTAAATTCATTAAAAAGTTGAACATGCTGTATACGTCTTGATGGTAGATAGGACAAACAAGCACTGAACTCTCTAATCATTTTCATGGGCTATCTCCATGTTGTTATGTCCAACCTCCAGTTACATAATTTCTACGGAGGCATTTTGTCCAACCTCCACAAATAAATGAAAAAATATCGGTCTTATGCTTATCATATTAAAATACAATATAGACAATCATATAAATATATACAACATTATTCCTAAATCATCAAATATTTTTATAAATTTTACATACATTAATAACAAACTAAAAAAAACGTCTCCTGTATAATTTGGTAAATGGTTGCTTGGCCATTCAAGCACTAAGGCGGCGATATGCTTTACTTACATCAATGCATATGCTACTTAAAAGATGTTTTTAAAGTTTTACTACAAAAATATAACTACATATTTTTACGTATAAATCTAAATTAGTATTTACTGCATGATCAAAGATCAAAGAGAGGTTTCACCTAAGAGCAGAAATTTCTTTGCACAAGTCTATGAAGTTCGTCTATGCGCCCTTGTACATAGACGATTTCACGGCCAGGAGTTAATAGCTCAAAGTTCCATTGTTAAGCTGCAGCAATTGACCTATTGAATTGACTAGCACTGGCAGTTTCTTGCCATTTGGTGATAGCTTTCATTGGCCTCAAGTTTGCAAACGACCAAACGACGGGCCAACAGCTCATCGGGTCTCTATTGATAGAGTGCATTCTCTTTTTTAGCTTATAAATGTATCTATAGTGACCTTGTAATAATACCTAAATTGTAATCCTGCATAATTTGCTGGGTGAATATAATAATGGGTTTTATAAGATGATTTGTAAACGTATTTATTCCGGAAGTCCTCTTAGGTACTAACACGTATTGAGTTATTATCGGTATCCGTTTTGACTTAGAAATCGTTTCATCTAAAACATTACTCAATCACGGTACGGAATCTCAACGAAAAACTATTTTGGGTAATGGATGAAACTGCGAATTAATGAGAGAAATCTGGAAAACGTAAATGAAAAACCCTTTGGATATCACCCAGGTGATTAAAGTGGAATAGACCTATAGATAAAATGAATAGCGGTATCACTTTGGTATAGGTACTTTATTAAAGCCAGGAACACAAGTTTCATTGATACACCAAATATATAGCAATAAAAATAATAAGGAACTATATAAGTATAAGTAATTCGGTTTCGAAAGTAATTGAGTTTAAGTAGCATATACATATTATGCTCTTAAAAGAGAATAACATTACCAGCGCATTATTCTAACACGCAATTAAAAAAAGTATAAAGCATCTTAAAGCGTTGATAACGTATATTATGATTATATTCCGGATTTTTTAAGGAATGGAAGTATAGAACAAGTTTAACTCCAGATTACACCGTGATTCATAAGAATATTATGTTTATATTGAAAATTTGTACAAAATCCCATTTTAGGTAGGTATATTTATAAATTAAACGTATGTATAAAAATTATTTTTTAAAGTAAATATTAATAATATATTCCAAAATATAGACGTAGGTTCATATTATCAAGTGTAAAATAATATTTATTTTACAGCTTACTTTATATATTTTAATTGACTTTTGGTCTCGATTTGCCAAAATATATTTTTATAAATTTAATATGCGATAAAATACTATGATGGACGCTAAATGCGAAACGCGTAGGTAAAGTAAGTATCAAAATGTCGGCGGGGAGAGACGGTCTTTAAGAAACTCTAAGAAAACGATTTCCCTCAGAATTTTATAGGAAATGGCAACCGGCTGACGCGACTTCGCGTTTCCGCAACGTCCCTCAAAAGATAGCGTTTACGTCTGTATAATTTAAATTTTCTTCCGTAAGTTGAAAGCTCAGCGATATGAATAGATTACATTTGGATATGGTTGAAGGATCTCGCGTTCCTGTAGTACCTATCTGTTTAGTATAACCATAGACACCGAGGATTGCAAAATCACGATACACATTATGGATTCCGTTTCATATTTTAAGGATACATTCATCGTGATCACTTACATTATACAATTAGTTAAAAATGTGTCCCATCTATTTAATTTCGCAACTTTAATTACGTTACATTGACCATAATTTCACTACCTGACAGGACCTATCCCAAACGAACACGACGTTTCTCACATTTCATATTCAAGATATTTTTTACAAATCCAATATTCGTTAAGTATATAAATTCTACAAGGTGATATACACATATGTATAGGTATAAGTTGATATAATAATATACATTCACTATTTTAAACATCAATACATTGGCCTAATAATACTTGTATACAAAGTGATATCGATCATCACTCACTTTTATAAAATTCACAATTTCGTACTCAATTTTGTATTACCTAGGAATGAAAAAATCAGTCGTCAAAGACTATGCAAGTACAATTTTAATAATTTCATTTTAATTATAAGTAATATGTGACGGCTTATACAAAGCTCTCATTAGCTTATTAGCACTGTAGCGTAGTTATATGTTATATAAATTATTGTAAAAAAGCGCAATTTGTGGAAAGGGAAAACACTGACTTTAAAATGAAATATATAAGTAGTCCGATTAGTTAAAAAATTTACTCTTATAAAATAGGTGGTACAATTTCTGAGCATCAACAATTGCATGATTGAGTACTAGGTAAATGTGCATCACAAATTGATAAATAGGTTCGTTATTGTAGACACAGATACGAAATTAATGACAATGGATTACCACTGATATCTACTTCAAAAAACATTCATAATAATGTATGTATATTTCATACAAATAGTAAGAATAGATATGAAATCGATAACGAGCCTTACAATTACTTGGTCAGGAAATTCTAATAGAGAGACTAATAGCTAAGGACATAAGCTCACAGGGTGCGTACTATCTACACACATATCGCATGAAAGATTACAGTTAGATTATTATATATTCTCTCATGAGTAAGAGTACACAGTCTTCGTAGTATTTTATACATTAATACTGATGTGTCGCATTAAATCTTATTAAACAAGTATAATTTGTAACTTTCAATAAATATACTTCTGTAGTAAATTAACTTTGTATTTGAAAATATTAGATCTTTAATGTTTGTAAAATATATAAATATATTGTCGACATTTTAATGGACGTTGTGCGTAAGTAATAGAAAGGACTATAATGGAAATAACAATTCTCAAAACATAGAAAAACAAGAAAATCGTAAAGTTGGTAATTAATTCACTGTTCAGCAAACCTTAGTTTTTGTTTCTTGACAAAGTCCTGGGCCAGCTTGTCATTAGGACGCAGCTCCAATATTTGCAGGATGGGGTGATCTGTAAACAAAGAAATTGGATCATATCGGTAATGGCATTTTTACAATTTACTGTCTTCAAAAGTTGACAGAAGGCAGTAAAATAATCATAAAATAAAAGGAGAAATTAGGAATTACAAGATATGATTAAACAATTTCAAGGACCATTAAAAAGAAAAGAAGAATAAAATAAATAAAAATATTATTTAAAAAAAAAACTTAAAAAACAAGCTTTTAGGTTTCCGCCATTTTATTATTCGTATTTTTCTCAGCAAACCCTTTTATTTGATACCCATATCATGTGGGTGCATAAAAACAACTGGTCCGCCATCTTTGGGTGCCCGCCATATTGGATTTAGAATGACGTCACTTAATTAACCATGCATTGTCATCCAAACGAAACGCGTATGCAAATTTTCACCCTTATCGTTTGGGGATAACTGTATTTAAAATTGGTTGCAAGATTTGACCCATACTAACATAACAAGGCAAAAGCTTGTAAAAAGTTATTGAAAAGGAATAATTCTTAATGAAAAAGAAAACGAAAAAACCCAAGTTTTTTTTTTGCACTTATGAGTAATTAAACGAAAAAAAAGAGAAGGGTAGATAGGGATATGAAGGTACTGACTGCGGTCGTGCAGCTGCATGAGCGGCAGCTCGTGCGGGCGCAGCGGGTCGGGGATAGCGCGGCCGTGCACGCCGGGCACGCGCGCCAGCGGCACCAGCGCCTCGCCCGCGAAGTCGTCCGCCGTCAGCACGTCACGGTCCCACACCGAGAGCGCGAGCGCCGCGTGCGCAGACCGACACGACTCCAGCGGCACCACAAACTCGAAGCACTCGTCCCACACGGGGTTCAGCGTCTTCTGTTACCATACCGACACATACATGTACCTTATATTATCCTTGTTTTGTGGTATTTTAATAAAGAGTTTTGTATTGTATTGTATTGTATTATGAATGGATATATAACGCAACGGGTCACACAGAAAAAACTCAACAACAAGAAGAGCGTTTGACTCGGTACGACATTAGGTTGTAACAACAAGTAATTTTATTAATAGCACATTACTATTACTCTAGCAATGGTGGAGGCCTTAATGTCCAATTCTCGTAGAAGAATGTTATTCAATAAATAGACACATTAAATACTATCTCAAAAAAAAACTACGGTTCAGCTTGGTTACGCATAACCATCACCATAACCAGTCTTTATATATGTCCGAAGCTAGACATAAGTTTATCTTAAAATAAACATCATATAAAACGATCTCTTATTTATGCCCTACTCGGCATTTGACAATATTTTCACTCTTCACCAATATACCTAACCGAATGTTAGTCCACCTTGCTCACCTTGCAACTTAGCTATTCAGAAATGTAAAATACTCCAATTCCTTCATACATACCTTCTGCACATGCGTGGTGAGTTCGTGCACTTTAGGGAAGAGCCTTTTAGGCAGCAGCTCGATTACTACGAAGGGGTCGCTCAGACCGTTCGGGTCGAGAGGAATCACATCGCGCGCTGATAGAACCTCCACGCACAACGAGTCGTGGTTGTAGTACGCCCTAAGAAAAGTAGAGTGTTTTATTGATGATGAAACTGACATAAAACTCTTCACCTACTTGGCTGAATGGGCAACTCAGTATCACAGTTATTAGTTTATTATTTTTCTGTTCCCTAGGTGAGGCAGAAGGCATACACACAGTGACTCTTTAGTGCAGAAAGCTTATAGAAAGAAAGAAAGAAAAATATTTATTTATGATAGAAACAAAAGATACATAGACACCACAATAGACACGTTTGTAACGTTTTCTAACTTGGGCTTTATGTCAATATCCTCGACTTCATTCCTAATAGAACGTCACCAGCACAAATAATGCTACCAATTCAATAAGTTGCTTCGCTTACATTTTCACTTTCAAGGAAGTAAACAGAAGTCACTATTCTGATTGCTTGTGTACCTGACTAGAATGGATCCGTAGGGTGATGGCATTGGCGTGCGCTGCTGGTCGCGCAGGCGGTCTGCGAGCCAGAGCTCCAGCAGCTCCTCGGTGGGTGCCTGGTGGTACTGCATGCGCTGCTCCAGCCGCGCCCACTCTGCGCTGTGCACCTCCGACATCGGCAGACCTTATACAAATATGCCAATACTAGTTCTAACTACAACACGTTTTACATAATTAAGACAAGCCTTCTTGCCGTAGTCTTCGATGAGTCTCACTAAAATGTTCTGTGGCGAATTTTCATAATCATGATATGATATTTACAAATGGGTCTGTTTTGGGAGCATAATTATCTACTATTTAAAATAAAAATGTTAGCAAAAACCAACAGTGGAAACGTCATGTGATTTAGATGTCCTATTTCAGCAACTAATACTTTTACCTAGCACAACTTACAAGTAAATCGTTTCAGCAACCTTAGTATAGCGCAACCCACTACGCAAGCACACCTTTCTATCTTCAGTGAGCATACCTTTCCCTTCTGCATGGAAGAATTCGGCGAGCAAGTCCAATGCCTCCCGGAGCCGCGAGTGGTAGACGCGCGGCCGCTCTGCGCCCCCCGCATCCGCCTGCGCCGACATCTCCTTGAGCACGGCGCTCCAGCAGCCCGCCAGCGAGCGGATGAACGCACGCGGCAGCAGCCACGTATTCAGCGCTGATAGGTGCTGATCCAGAAACTCCAGTAGGGGAGTGATGGCCTTTGTAGATAGTAGATATATTTAGTGGACGAAGGAAAATTCGATCAAAACTTATATACTATTGTGCATGGTTATTCTATTTGCATGCATTTTTACCATGAACGTCACTAAATGCAACGACTTTCCCACCCAAAATACACCTCACATAAGCTGAGCATATTCAGTGGTCCTGTCTATGCTTGATAACACGGCGAAAGGATGTGCGTCGATGCGCTCTCTTGCTGTCTGGTTCGTTTCTGGTCGTTTTTTGTGCCTCCTGGTAACAAAGATACACCACCACCACCAGATTATAAAGAAACATGTAAGGTTACCTGTGGTGTAGGCAGCGTATCGGGCGACCAGGCCAGATGGAAGACGGCCTTGCGTAGTGGCGGGCGCGCGCGAGCAGCGAGTGGGACGGCCGCGCGAGTGGCGCGCGCCTCCAGTGTACCCAGCGCGCCGCGCACTAGCTGTCGCGCGTTCTCGTCATTACCACTGCATAAAATCAAAGATTATATACTAGAGATAGTCCTTACATTGACACCACAGTAGATATAAGCTAAAGCAGTAGTTTGACTTGGACGTGTCCTTGAATTCAATGCCTACTGTCGGTCACAGGGCTAGGGTTGCTATTTTTATTATATTGTTGTATAACTACAACAATACAATGTACAATACAATGTACAATACAATGTGTCTGTGTCGTGACCGACACATACACATTTTAGACGTTTTACACGTTATAGAATTTCGGTGAATTTCTATAACGCGGCGTGCGCGACTATTGCTCTGAGCGTACCGTGAAGTATCGTAGAAGGCAGGGGAAGGGGTACTCGTTTGATAACGTCACTCTATTGAGGCGTTTTTTGTAAAGTGTAACTACTGCTTTAGCATATACATCTACTGTGCTGACACTCTACCCTGAATCAATTTATACATTATGAGATATGCAAGGTAGGTTTGTGAAGGCTGAGCGGCAAAACTTCTCAGAGGCCTATGAGTGGCCTAAAAATTCAGTCTGACAGAGCATTTAGGTTGCCTGGATGTCTTTGACATGGCTTAGCGGTTATTTTTATTTATTCCAAACAACTATGTATCGAGTTATCAGAGGCTCAGAGCCACGGTAGCGCTTAGTTATAATTGCAACTATAGCGTTTACCTATCCAAAAGCTGGCTTTTATTTACTTAGTGCCAAAACTTGCAAATCAATAAAACGAAAAATTTACACACACAATCACGTAATCGAAAAAATAAATTGCGAAACAAATATTATCAGTGTCACATTTAACATTTCATAGGTAAAAAGGAAGCTTTTATAGAAGATTTTCTAAAATCTTTGCGGGTCATACATTTCGCATTTCCCACTCCCTCGTTTCAGTTTAACTGACACGTTGACAGCATAAAACCATTCTCCGAATAAAATTCCTGCACATATTTTCAACAGAAATACCCGCCCAGTTTTAGTTAACAAAAGACATCAACGTGGGATCAGCGAGTCGTTCCGAACCTGTCAGAATGCACAAACATTGGATTTGCACAACGCTCCATTTCATGGATGATTTTTGAAATTGATTTGATCTATAAATATGAAATACAACACAGAAATTAATTTTGTTATTTACAGTTACATTGTATTCAGTGATTTTACATGCTGCTCGTTAACGCCTAATTACTGTTGATTTGTAATTGGATATGAGCTCATGCATAATTAATTATATGGGTATACTGAATAAACCATTTAATTTATCGTATAATTATATCAAAACATTCCACTGCGTACTTAGATTACCTACTATACTAGACATCATTCATTGGTATATAGGTATTCCTAGTTTCTCTGACTTGGTACACCCTTTCCGCGGAACTTAGTACAATCCAAATGGTCAAGCCCACAGTTGTCAGCGTATTTATCCAGCATGCTGGCGGCATTACCACGATGATATGCAATGTTCATCCGCGGGGCCTACGTATTTTGGTCACGCGGTAAAATAATAATAATAAGTTAGATTGATTATAATAAAACAAGTTTATCAAAGATTTTCTGCTCAAGTTACATCATTCACAATTCACGTTCGACGTCTTGAAACTTTCTACTCCCCAGCTTGGAATATGGAAAGTTCTGTATCAAAATGTTTCGGAAAGTTTGCCTGAAGGTACATAAACACGAGATGCCTATTTGTAGCTAATCTGAGTCAATTTGTTGCTAAGGACCGACTTAATGCTTGTGGCCACATTACTTATGGACAAGTTGGGGCGAAGCATTTCTTAAAATTTCCAATGTAGAAGATCTACTTAAAAATTAACAATCTTTTGCAGATCCAATCAATGTAGTACTCATACTTTTAGTTGGTCTTCGTTTTTAGGGTTCCGTACCTCAATAGAAAAAAAAAAAAGGAACCCTTATAGGATCACTTTGTTGTCCGTCTGTCAAGACCGCTTTTCTCATGAACGCGTAAACGCATCAAATTGAAATGTATGTCAAATAATTGGGTCTATGATTTCTTTTAGCTGTAAAAAAATCAAACTTATAAGTCAATGCAATCAAAAGATATGACTTATGTCACATATTTTCGCATATTTTGCGATTTCACAAGGGAACCAAAACCTATAGGGTAGTTCCCGTTGACCTAGAATCATGAAATTTGGCAAAAAGCAAGGTCTCATAGCACATATAAATGAAAAAATCCGAAAGTAGGTAATTTGATATTAAATCACTTTAAAAAACTGGTATTTGCTGTTACAAATTTACATTTTGTAGTTGGTATGTATAGGAGCACCTGTTTGTCAACTACAAAGTCAAGTTTGTAATTCAATATTTAAATCTTTTTAACGTTTTTTCGTCAAGACTCGATTCCCGGGATGGTTTTACATACATATTTATTTTGTTTGTACGGAACCCTCAGGGTGCGAGTCCTACTCTCACTTGTCTGTTTTTTTTAACTCCGACAGTTGCAATATCATCGTAAAATCCTGAATGTTTTTTTTTAAATACATTAATGTAGTATATCAGTTACGTAGGTTAGTTACAATCTTACGTCCAAAAACTTAGCAAAAGTGATCAGAATTTACGGTGTGCATTGTTTTTTTATTACTTCATTTTTAGGGTTCCGTACACAAAGGGTGTCAACGGGACCCTGTTACTGAGTCTTACGCTATCTGTCCTACCTTCTTTCGAACCGTAATAGATAAACAGTTGAAAATTTTACAGAATATGTAATGTTACGGCGGATTAACTAAGAAATAGTAATAAAGTCAAAAAGTAAAAACTAAAGGGATGATAGTAGAGCACGGCTACCAGCCTCTCATTGAATATCTGTCGCTAAACACCTAGCAGTGTGTTCACGCAGCCTCATTTGTGATTCATTGATGATAGCTGTCAGAGCCAAAAAAACTTGGTTCAAGTATTAGTCACAATGTGGATAATATCAATGAGCAATTTTGTATTAGATATCAAACTCAGTTCGCAACACTTTTCTATAACATAGAGCCGACTTTATGTGAACAGCGTAAGAGTCGTTTTGCCGTAAAAACGGTTCACGGTTCAGAGATTAGGCTGCACTTACATGTGTTCATCGTCGTACTCAGCCAGCGAGCGGCGAACGTATTCCAAGTTGTTCACTATAGTGCATATCTCTTCAGTTGTTTTGTTCTGACCTGTAAAGTATGTGGTACTTTAACGTACGTTAAAACAAAAAAGCTACAAAAACATTTTACAGCTTCAGAATATGGGCTCAGGGAATATTGGATAACAATATGAGGGCGTTAAGCTAGGATTATTTGCGTTATAAAAATCTGAACAAGCGACTCGACGAAATAACATCCTTCGTCCGGAGCGAAACGATAGCAAATACACGTGTTAATAAAAACAAGGTTTTATCACGAACGTTGTAAAGTTCAGGGTAAAATGCCCTTAGAAGTAGCTTTCCTATAATTCTGATAAATGTTGACATCAAACAATTTGTAAGCTGAGAGTATTCTTTTAAGGAATTTCTCTTGTTGAGAGGTAAAGTTAGTCGTTACTCGAAGGCTACTCAACTTGCTAACAATAATCATAATCATCATAATCATAAACTTTATTTGGCACAAGGAAAAATACAAACAAAACAATTGAATCCACTGGCTCCGAACTAGTAAAAAACTGTGTTTCGGAAGCCAGTGGCTTCTCCCAGTATTTAAAAATTAAATATTATGTGTTAAATAAAGATATAAAATCAAATTTAATTAGTATAAAATTTAGAAAAAAAAGAATAATAAAAAAACAAATATAACACACATTTAGTACTTAATAATTTCTAAATAGAAAATTATACAATTATAAATGAACTGTGAGTACAGTACAGTTGTAATTTATTAAGAAACATTATATTACGAAATTTAACGAAATTTATAACATAGCTATAGCCATAGCAAAGGTATGCTAGTATTATATATTTTTAAGTATCATTAATAACTTAACTGGCAAAATTGTCAGTGATATACAATTCAGTACCTTTATAATCCATGCCTTTTAGTATTTGGGTAGTCTTACTTTTACATTGAAAATAGTTTAGGTTGTGTATCTTTGATACCGTATTGATTTTATTATATAAGTAAGGGCCCAAGTAGTGGCCAAAACGATTTGCAAAAGCTGTATTGGTCTGACGCACCTTGCAAATTCTAGAAGTTTTTTTAGTTTTTCGCTTTTTGGATTCATCAGTATCTGTCTCAACCGGGGTTTTAATATGTTGGAAAAGAATTGTTTGTAATATAAACAGTTGACGTACGGTAAGAACGTTGCATTCTTTAAATAACTCAGCAGTAGGGTAAAGACGTGGCTTAAAGTTTGCTACCTTTAAGATAGCTCTTTGGGCACATTCTAATGGCAAAAGATTTGTTTTGCAACTCCCTCCCCAGCTAGAAATGCAATAGGTTAATAACGATTGACATAAAGTATAATAAATAGTCTTCAGTAGATCAGAGTCAGCTATATGTCGAAGAGTTTTAAATATAGGAAGCAGTTTTCTTACTCGACCTTTTAGACTTATAATATGTTGCTGAAAAGAGAGATTACTGTCGATAATGATTCCTAAATACTTAATTGAACTAGTTCGTAGTAAAATTGGACAAGAACAATACGTTTTAGGGCAACATGAACAATGCACCCGGAGTTTGAGGTATTCAGATTCAGTCGGTTGAGAGGAATTTAAAATTGAAAATGTGACATATTTAGTCTTATCTATGTTTAGACTAAGTGAATTGTTATATAGCCACGTGTTTACTGAATTAAAACCAGACTGAGCGGCTAAGTAGACACGAAGCCAAGATTCATCACGGAAAAGTAATACTGTATCATCTGCAAAAGTTAGAATTTTAGAGTTTGGTAGATCAAGGTTACATAGATCGTTTATAAAGCATAAAAAGAGGGTAGGGCCAAGAATACTTCCTTGGGGAACACCATAAACTACTGGTAGGGAATCACTAATATACTCTCCAATCTTTACACACTGTTGTCTATCAGAGAGGTAGTTTGTCAGAAGTTGATGTGGAAGCCCACGAATTCCAAGGTTTTCCAGTTTTTTTAATAAGCCAGGAATGGGCACGGTATCAAACGCCTTCTGTAGATCAAGGAATATGGCTAGACATTTATCACCGTTGTCGATACCCTCCGCTATAGAGTTACTCAAATTAAACACAGCATCCGCCGTGGAAATTCCTCGGCGAAAACCAAACTGATTAGGGCTAAGAAGGTTGTATTTTTCCAAATATGCTACAAGACGTTTATTTATTAATCGCTCCAGTACCTTCGAAAGAGCAGGCAAGACAGAGATAGGTCTGTAATTAGTATAAGCTGTTTTATCTCCGTTTTTAAATATAGGATGAACCAAGGCCCTTTTGAGTGGGATTGGAAAAACACCTGAGTTGAAACTCAGGTTACAAATATGGGAGATAACTGGGGCCAATAAAACAGCATTTTGCTTTAATATAGACGAAGGAATACCATCCCAACCAGGAGAACTATCAACCTTCAGACTAGCAAGAATGTGATGTACCTCTGTTGGATCAGTTTCTAAAAGAACGAAGGAATTTGAGGACATCGAAGTACCAGCATCACCTGGAGTTGCTGAAGTAGCTTCTGGAGTTATTTTTTCAGCAAGACTCTTGCCTATCTCTACAAAAAATTTGTTTACATCTTCCACGATTACATTCGGAGGATCCTTGCTAGCATTAAGAAGTACATCCCCAGACAACTTGCCAGCTTTATAATTCGTAACCTCATGGATAACCTGCCACGTTTTTTTAATATTAGATTTAGCTTTTGTTAGCTGATCTTTTTCATACTCTAATCTTACTTTTTTTATTAAAGAGTTGCAGAAGTTTCTATATCTTACATAACTAATCCTAAGTATATCATTATTAGGATCTTCTCTCACTTTTGCATGCATTTTATCACGATTTCTGATGCATCGTAAAAGACCTCGGGTCATCCATGGTTTAATAGGATTTAATTTGCGAGACAGCGAAACAGTGACTGTATTTTCCCTAAGTATTTGAGCCATAGAAGACAAAAATTGATCAGTAGCCACATCACAGTTTTCAATTGCTAATATAGAAGAAAAGTTAAATTCCATTAAAGTCTCAGATATCTTGGGGTAATCAATTTTAATTTTATTTTTATTTCTTTGCTGAGAATTATCTGGTACGTTTAGAGAAAGAATTACAGGGTAATGGTCAGTCGTTGTACTTTTTACTACAAGAGTTGTGGCAGCGAAAGTAGTTTTGAGCATGACATGGTCGAGGCAGGTTTTTAAACGAGTTGGAATCAGATGAGCGGGCAGAAGACCACAGGACGATGTTAAAAGCAAATAATCGTCCGCCTTGTCGTCAATTGTACCGGGCATGATATCAATGTTAATATCTCCTAAGATGGCAACATTTCTACAGGAAGTTACCGACTGCAAAACACTTTCCAGAGAAGAAATGAAAACATTGCTGTCTTTAAAAGATGGAGGCCGATAAATAGATATAATTGCGGTGTCAGTACCTATTTTAGTGATTAGACAGTTACCATCCCTGAACTTAGGTTCGTAGGTAGTAGCTGTAAGATTTATGCTTACATATACTACCACACCGTCATTTTGATTATAGGTAATTTTGGAGTATGTACATACATAGTTCGGCAGGTTAGGCGGAGGGTTTTTATCAGATATCCAGCATTCTGAGAGAATTAATATGTCAGGTTTTATCTTCATTAAATCAAGTGTTAATAGGAATTCATCGAAATTACACCAAATACTACGTATATTAACCGATATTATACAAAGTTGTTTTTTAGGTTTGTTCAGCAGAGCTTGTACTTCAGTCGTTTCGCATAGGTGTGAATCAGAAACAGAAATATTATCTATATTATTAATATTTGTATCTATTAAATCCATTTAAAATCGATAAGGTTAGATGAATCACTAAATATATTAACTCAGTACGCGTAATACCGCGTAACATTATTGAAGTGTACGTGTAGTGCGCATGGATGTAAACATTGCTAATAGGCAGACTATGTTCGTAGGTATAACGGAAGGGGTTGTGAGTTTCACTATAAGCTGTGTAAGTCCACAGTAGCAGTAAGTTCAATAAATAAAGTAGTTTTCTGTCTCTGTATATATTTAGGAAAGCTGGGCAATACGTGATACTTATACTAATATGTGGTGTCCATACACTATAGACAAAGAAATGAAGCGATGTTGACAACAAACTGCATATCATTACATTGCACCGGCCGAATGACCCAGTTTTATGATCTTGTTTACGTATAGGACAGGTAAGGAAGCGATAAGAAATTAGTGTTGATCGGTCGTAATCGAGACAGGACGTATCCATGTCTATTTTTGATTTATATGTCTTCACAGAGATTAACGTAACTAACGGATTAACGATATGAAATCTACATTGTATATGTTGTGTTTGTTTTGTTTTGTGATGTGGTAGTACTTGGAACGATGCGTTGTACGATTGTTCGGTAATGTGTGTAATACATCCTACAGAGAAAAAAATATGATTTATATTTGTGTCACTAGCGGAGGAATGGCTGAGCACAGTAAGCATAGATAATGTTTTATAATCAATTCGATTGTAGTGATGGTGATATATATTAGCCTGTGTAGTTATTAGCAGTAAATATTCTTTGAGAGTTAATGTGCTATAAGATAAATCTATGCATTTTAAGTACGAAATCTTCAGTAGGATTATTATTATGTGAGATAACTCAAGTGTAGAACCATTTCCCATTAGACAAAGACAACAAAAACAAGTAAATACACACATACAATTATACAGCACACTTTGAAAAACATACATAGTGGTAACTAAGAAACTTAATAGTTTACAATCTGGAAATAACACATCTAGTACTGAATTTAATAGTTGTGATCTTATAAGGGACTTTAGTTTTGCACTAAAATATCTAATGTAGGTATATCTTATGACTGTCGTAGCTGGTAGTCAAACCCTTTGTGAAGCCGCTGTATTTTTGAGCTCTTCAATAAGTTCTTCGCTCTTCACATGCATATGTGGTGATCCTTCTCTTTTACGAAGATAAATGTTTCCATGGGATGTCCAGCAGAAAGCATAGTTTTCCATCTTAGCAAATTCGCGAGCTAGATAGAACAGTCTTCTCGATTTAGAGGTAAGTACTTCAGAGATGTATATTTGCGCTGAGGGCCCTTCAAGACCCAAGTGACGTGTCTGGAGTTTGGGATCCTGGGTTTTGTTGTATCGCCGTGCTTGATCCAGAACCGCCCCTTTAAATAGTGTGTTTGAGAACTCGGCAACTAAGGTAGAACTATTGTTGTCGAGTTTGTTTGGAACTCTGTAAACATCTCGAATATCAGCTGACGAGGACTGAATATTTAGAGTTTCTAGAAGTTTATTTACCATAGCAAACATGCTTTCTTTCTTTTCTCCTTGATTTTTTGTTACATTTCTAATTTCTATGGAGGTTTTTCTTGAGAATTTATCTATGTTTTCTATTTTTTCCCCTAACTCAAACATTTCTTTCTTTATTACGTATCGATCCTTTTCTAAATGTTCTATCTTTTTTTAATGGCTTTTACATTAAGAAATTACCTACTATAACTTTAATTCGATTTTGACGCTGCGCTGTTTGCCGACCTTTTTAATCTCATTACGAAATTAATAAAATTAAGGATATTAGTTATAAGTAATAAGAAAGTACTGACAAATATTATTTTTATTATATTATTTGCTGCGACCCGCGGTTTCACCTGCGTAGTGATGAAAAATGGTGATGGTGATGATGATGATGAAAAGTAGCCTATGTCACTCTTCAACCCTTGAACTATACTCATGCAAAAAATCAGTTCGATCCGTTGCTCTGTTGCTGCGTGAAAGAAGAACAAACAAACAAATACACTTTCGGATTTATAATATTATAGTATGATAACTAACTCTACAATACGAGTACATTTATCATCAATCTTTTAGACCCATTTCAGGAAAAATTACAAGCAATTAGATCGTTTTGTCAGCACCTAACTTTAAACATTTACCGTCTTACCACAAAATATTCAAGAACGCTTTAGACAAGTGTTTAGCAATTGTTTCACTGCGAAAAATATGTTAAACACATGTCTAAAGCGTGCTTAAATCTTTTGTAGTAAGACGGTAAAATTTTAAGAAAGAAATGAAGAAATCACCACCCTTTTCGACCAACCACCCGCATTTTTCAGTCTTCCCGTGAACATAGTGCATGTAACTGCGCCGAAATATCAGAAGCTCTATCCACACACTTAACATGGTAAATACCTCGATAATAACCGCGACCAAAAAATGGACGGGCCATAACCATTGAACTTGCTCAGTAAAAACGAGTCAAAACTTTCGGACATAAGTAATAGTTAACCACCTAATGATACCCATGCAGAGTACATTTAATTTTAAAAAAAATATAGCGGTTTATTGTTGTGTTTTTACACTTCGGGAAAGCACACGAAGGCATAATAGTTAGATGTTTCGTTATCATGTAACAATAGTCTTGTGTCGCACTTCCTATGCTCAAAGACAGACTGAAACGAAGTGAGCGTCGCCGCTCATTTTGTAATTTTCAAAAATGCGCTCCTTCTGGGCCCGTCCGTTAATTTTATTTTGGTCGAAGGTTAGTAATCATATAAGTGTAGTGAACAACCGTGATAGTTTAATACTGACCGTGGTTCTCGTAGTACCCCTGGTCTGCGAGCGCGCCGTGCACGAGATCTGCGTAGTGCAGCGCGGTGGCGCACGCCGCTTCCAACAGACGCACGCCGCCGCCCAAGGTGCTCTCCTCCGCTCCGCCGATCGCGCGCCATACTAGCCGCATGTGGTATAGACTGCACACAAGTGACACATAGCAGTTTTTTTTATTCTTTCCTCCGTGAAGATTTTGGCGTCGCACTTTTTGTGCATTTGCCAGTGTCAAGTATTATTATCAAGTTATATGAAATGTAGTCATCAAACAAGTCATATTAACAGTTGGAGTCAAGCTAATTAAGTTACGTTCAAGTCCAAGTAATGCCCTAGTAAAGTGGTGGAGACTTCACTAGAAGCTTCGTTTTTAGGAAACAACACGATAATACATGTTTCTTCGCATTATATTATCACCACACTCGAGCACGTTCACGAACACTTAATAAATAATAATCCACTATTATTACACATATTAAAACTTATAAATACACACGTAAGTATAGGAAAAAAATTATATGATAGGTCATGTTTTTTTCACGTTGGCGCCAAAACTCCGGTTTATATTTATACACATTGATACACAACTGCAAGTGCTAAAATCGAACCCTACAAGCGGATTGAGTACCTACTCGACATTATTTTCTTTCCCAGACACTCCACTTTCATGTCTATTTCGTATTCAATAACATCAAAATTTCATGTAAAACTATCAATCATACATAAATAATAAACACTCTTACATTCTTACGTGATGATAAAGTATATTTGCGTTGCTATATTTTTTTAGAAATGACCCTTAATTTATTTACTGTTTCTCTACAGTTATACAGAAAAGTCTCGGTTTTTTCCAATTCCTAAACAAAATTCACAACAAAGCTCTGTAGGTACCTCTACACGCTGAGCGAGTGGTATCCCCTTGCCTAGCAAATGTTGGAACACGGACGGATGGCTTTGAACTTCGTCACACCAGATACGACCCTTTATTCTATAATTAATGCCAATTTAAAATTCGCAAGAGTGTCCAAGTTCATATACTGAGTTACGCGGAAAGGTTGTACTAAGCTGAAAGGGGTCCATATAGTATCCATCATTATGAAAAACTTTTACAGTGAGATCAACTCCGTAATCGCGAAAAAAATATCAGCTGTTCCATAGAAAACGACCATTCATACTCAACAAAATGTATGGAACAGCTGATATTTTTACGCGATTTCAGAGTTGTTCCCATAGTAAAAGTTGTTCATGATGATACTGTGGACCCCTTTAGGCTTAGTACACCCTTTCCGCGTAACCTTGTAAATATAATATTTTACCATGCTCACATATCGTTTTTAAATTAGGTACTCAATCTACCTGTTCGTGTCGAGACTAATGAAAATTAACTAGGGCGCTTTCATCACAATGCTATTCAAAAAAATGCATTCAAAAAGTTTCCAGGGCAAAGGATAGACTATCCCAGTTTTAACGTTATTGATGGCGTTTCCATTAACGTAATGGGTGTTACGGGAGCACTTCAACGTTCGGAGCGATCCATTCTCGTGTCCATTACATTCTACGGCGAGCGGTGTCATCTTTACAATATTTTTCCTCATAACATCATTACTCGTCTTGTTTGTTCCAATATTTTTGCATAAATATATTGCTTTGAGAACCTTTTCATCTGTCGTCTCGAGCCGGCGCATGCCTTTGCGATAGAACTGGAACATTTTCCAGGTTGTATACATATAGGTGTAGCGAATACTTTAATTGTGAAATGAAGAGAAATAAGAATTTTCTTGGGTTACAAATATATACGTACTTGGTTTTTTCCTCGGTAATATCAAGGATTCATACTGTAATATACACATACACACAGTGTCACACACATTTTTTAGTCATGTGCTTGGGCTAATTAAACAAATATTCAGGTACAGGCATATTTTTGGGCAAAGAAATTAATCATTTATTTATATTGAACATTGCTTTGTAACACTATGACGTAGTAGGCCTATTTATATGAAATCTACGAGGCTTGTGAGGCTTACCAGGCGGCTGTGTCAACGGAAGAGGTGCTGTGTTTGACAAAATGCTCTCCTTCTACTGGTCGGTCTGTAATAAATATATGTCTTTTAGAATAGTCTCTACTCCTCACTCATAAACGTGGTCATTTTTGAATATTTCTGGTCGGTGACACACAAAGGATTGGTCTAAAAAGACCTCCTATTAAGCAAGTTCCTGACCACGTATACGTTGGTCGAATAACAGGTTTAACACAAACAAATCGTTTATTTGTCTCGGCCCAATAAAAGGTTTCGTGTTACGGCACAATTAGATTTCGATGCTTATCTAAATGGTAGCCGCCCTAACTCGGGTGTGAACCTTCGCCTTTTGCCCTCTCGATAAGGGTGGGTTCTCTCCTTGGAAAATCACTTTTCCGCACCAGATGTTACGTTACACTTTTATTTGACTAGTTTCAAGATTGTCGGGCCAAGATTCCGAGCTCCACTGGAGTTGCTTCCATTGGCATTTTGTTACGGAAATACGGGAAGTAATTTTTATGCTTGTCGGATTTAGTTTCTCTTTCGCTTGATTTATGCTTCGATGAAGGTGAGCTTTAATTACGTTACGATTGCTATATAAATATAATAACTAATTGATAGCGTGATATATTGGCAGTTAACGCATAATATTTAGTTACGTATAAACGTTTGTAGGATATTTTATAGGATTGCTACAGTTGACCCGACCGTAAAGTATTATTTATTTATTGAAGTCTAATACACGCCAACATATTGTCAAAAAGTTCAACACAAAATTAATTGTAAATAATAAAATACTGGCCAAATGTAAATCGGACTTGCGCATCGAGGGTGTGTCCGCACCCATGAAAATCTGTTTTCCATTTATATGACACGGGAATTACTCACGTATGATTAGGCCGGTTACTCCGACTATAGTTTCAACCGCAAAAGAATAGCGAGTCACAGAGGCACGCGCGCATTTACCTTTAAAAAGACCGCTGAATGCAGTTGAAACTATAGTCATACTAACCGGCTTAATCATACGTGAGTAATTCCTGTGTCATATAAATATAATGTGTGAAAACCACGTCAGTTTCTTTAATAAAATCTGTTTTCTTTCAATCAGTTCTGGGATCTTTTTCTTGTGCCCAACTCGCACTTGGCCGGTGTTTATTATTTGTTGTTTTACTTTAGAGTATGTTTTGAGTTTGAATCGGGTCTCCCATTCAACAAACGTTTTTTTTGCCGTACTTTTGTCTTGACTTTAGTGTTTAAATGGTAATACGTACAGGTCAGACTTGGATAATCATCCAAGTCTACACCACGGTACATATTGTGTAACTATTTAATAATATTAATTATCTAGGGTTCCGTACCCAAAAGGTGTCAATGTGACCCTAATAATAAATAAGGTTAGGTTCTTACCGAGCTCGACGGCGACGCGCACCCGCTGTAGCGCCATGGTTTTGATGACAGACAGCCAACGTTCGACCAGTGGCTCGAACCACCTGCGCCATCATTAACATGTAATTTACACATAGATTGAGGACGCGCGACGCACACATTTGCATATAGCCAACTTTACAAAAATCCAATGTTTTTAATTAATCACGTGCGCTTCAATGTTTGCCTGATAAAAATAACGATGAGTGCGGTGAAAACGTCAATATGAATAGATTATTTTTAAATTGAGGCTTTGATCTCTTTAATTAATGTTAATTAGGTTATCTTTCAAACTCGTAGCTCTAGTGAAGTTAAAAGCTTAATCAAGAATGTGATGCATCAAAAACACATTTATTCAGTTTGAAAAGTTTCGCAACTCAATTTTTTTAACACTTAGCAAGAGTAGGTATAGTGATTTACAAACAGCAGCACGGTAGCCTACAAAATCTGGGCATAGGACTCATATTCAAATTCAAATTTTCAGAATGTCTTTATTATGCATAAATACGATACAAATGCACAATTTCTAGTGTAAATTGAATCCTAGAAGTACAGTTGCTTTATCTAATTATTTTGTTTTGCAAGTAGCGAGCTCATAGAAAACTTATAGAACAGTAACAATATCTGTAGAGTCATATATTCAAAAGTATTTTGGTCACTTAAATGAAATATTTAGGCATGTAAACTTTAGCAATAGTATTATATTCAACTATCTGCGCCCCGCGGTTTCACTCGCGTAGTGATGAAAAATGGTGATGATGATGATAATGATGATAAAAAAGTAACCTATGTCCCTCTCCGGCCCTTGAACTATACCTATGCAAAAAATCAAGTCGTCACGCAGCAACATAGCAACATCCGTTGAGGAACAAAAAAACCAATAAACTAATAAACAAACACAGTTTCGCATTTATAATATTATATACAATAAAATATTTGATTTTTCCAGCAGTTCTAAGAGAAGATATAAATTGTCAGCGTGCACGCACGGCTGGCAGCGGAATATTATGCGGCAGTCATTGCAAGCAGGAAGAACCTGCTGTCGTGACGTATGTATGTGTATAATATGTATAGATGTAAAGGTAACTGCCGCTGCCGGCCGTGCGTTCACGCTGGCCATTTTATATTGTTCTAACCGCTAATTATTGCTAGTCTTTTACCAGAAACTAAATATTTTGTTGAATATAATCATCATCATCATTTCAACCTATCGTGTTTTCACTGCTAGGACACATGCCTTTTCTCAGAAAGAGAGGATAGACCCACAGTTACTTAAAATGTATATATTCTTTCCATAAAATGGTTGCCTGGAAGAGATCGCTTTTAGGGATAAGGCCGATACTTGTGGCATTAGCTCGTAAGTGTTTTCTATCCGTTTGTAAAAAAAAAAAAGCTGGTGTACATAAAAAAGTTTTTATCTATCTATCTATATAATATCTAAGATTATTATAAAAAATTACGTACCGCAATGTACACGGTTACTAAAGCATAAACAGTAAATATAACAGTACAAAGCCTGTACTTAGCTCCTAATTACCCAGGGCTGGCACTTGACGCCCCGTGTAATGCGCGTACAAACATTCACTGCTACACAACACTTGTAGAGTTTTTAATGAGCTTTCAAGTTTACGAGCTTTAAGCTCAAGTGAGCACTTCGACTTTATGCGCACTTATTCAGGGACAAGAATCTTATTACTACTGACTTTGCTTATTTGAACTTCAGTGCGTAGTGATCGGCTGATTGCCTATTAAAAGTTCTACTTCAGACAGAAAATATTATCACAATTTTTCTGTGATATTTGGTCGAAAAATAAACCATTTAGAAGTAATTTGTTGTTACTAGAAATAGCTGAAATACTTCAAAGTTTTTTGAGTTTGAAAAAAAATTTGGGAATATTTATGTGGTGTTTAAAGATACGTTATAAACACCGCGGGTTTTTGGTAGCTTTAGAAAAGATGGAGTACTTTCTAAGTTTGGTGCCAAATTTATTTATTTTTTACTTTTAAAATAAATCAAGGTGTATAGTGTATATCCCTAATTCGAAAATCACTAAATAATTTAATCTCTTTTAATGTTAGACATTATGTAATTAAAGCGGTGCTTTCTATCTCATATAGAGCCCTTATGGCTTTAATTTATATTGAGTCTCTTCATGCGTGACCTTTGAGAACTGTCAGTACTGAGATATCTCGCACTAGATTACAACTTTTTTCGATATTTTTAGGGCTATTTACATAGGCTGTTCGCATATGTTTATCATTGATTTCAATGGCATTGTTGGTCATACAAAAATTACACCAATCAAGAATCCAGAAAGAAAATGCTGGTTTGTTTCCATTGCTAGTATCTATGCATATTCAATGAGTTTTTTCCAGAGATGACTCTTAGCTAGTCTTCTTTTATTATATAGGTAACCATTATTTGCCATTTTAAATTACCAGTGCGAGAAGGTGTAGAGAAGATTTTTACTCAGCAGTAGGCGAAAAATAAAATAGTTGATGGTAATGATGATTACTTACAAACAAATATAGAATAGAGACGATTCGAATTGATTCCGTGTGCTGCTCAATCCTTGAAGAAAGCCGTCGTTTATGGTTGAAACTACAGTTAGAGGCATCAGACATTATGTATTTAGTTGCATTAAAACAACAATTCAGAACAGTGCTACTCACAAGTAGCAGTCGAAGAGCATAGGCGCGGGGTCAGGTCCGGCGGTAGAGTGCGGGTGCGGCGCAGGAGTCGCGGCAGCGCACAGCTCGCGCACCGCCGACAGCACTTCGAATGGCAGCGTCTTCGCAGACACCGTGCACACCGCTGCACACACACATAGTCATCATAGTAGGAGATACGGTATTAGATATTATAATTATATCCTCATTTGTTATTTGATGATGACAAAGTTTATAAGTTAGATAATATGTTCAGTTTTTTCAGAATCCTGCATTCTTGTCTGTCGCACAGACGTGCGCAGTGCTTCTCTCTCAACATCCTTGCTCGCGCTTGAAACTTACAATTTAAAGTATGGCAACCTTGGGTTTGATAAATTTTTGACAAGGCAACCTTATATTGTCGTATAGGAAATAAAATAATTGTACATATCTACTTAATTTGTAAGTGTGCAATAAAGTATTAAATAATAACTAATAATAATAATAAAATAACCTTTCATAAAAAAAGAAAATTAAATAATCGATGTTACGCCTGTATATCTGTTTGTACAACTTTAAATTCGGGTTGAAAGAAAGGTAGGCTAGCTATATTTTTTTCTATTATTTGTGTAATATTCTCTCGACTCATGCTTAATTTTCATGAATAACGAACAGGGGAAATTAATCAAAAAAAAGATAATAAAAGTGTTGATGATTTAATAATACAGGCCTGGATTTAGCTAGCTATTACGATTTATTAATGAAAATATTATCTAACATATAAACTTTGTCATAATCAAATAACAGATGACGGTATATACTTCTAATACCGTATCTTAGACTATCAGCATTCAGCTATCTAGGGACTCATTAGACGCTTGCTACGTCGTCGGTAGTAGCGTGTGCTACGTGTTGTATTTAATGAGATAAAAAGGTTGCGCGCAACCTAAAAAAAGTTGTAGCACTTATAAATACTAATTTCATTAGATAGGTCTACACTAAAATAACTTGACCTTTACACGAGATATTACTACGTCGTAGCACGTGCTACAAGCGACGTAGCCAGATACGTGCAGAGCAATTCTTACTGGAAATGGAAGTCTCTCAAGTCATAATTATTTTGAAAGTAGGTCTTTTGCAATTACTACTAGAAGAAGCAAGCTAATGCCATTGCGGAATGTTTGCTACGTTGTAGAGTGTGCTACGAGCTACGCAGCTACGATCTAATAGAACTGTACGTAAACAAAGGATTGACTCACTAGTTGGCCGGACTTGGAATAAGTGGAATAAATGAAATAAAGTAACATTGGTTAATTTCTGAAGATATTTATCTCTAAAATGTGTACTTCTGTACTTCTACTTATGTACTTCCCCTACTAGATTTTTACTTTATTTATTTATTTATTTTTATAACTACTATCGTAACCTTCCTTAAATAATGTGTGCTACGACAAACCGTAGCAACGCGTATATTCACTTAATCAATACTTATAGGACCCGGGTATGTCCTAAAACTGCGACCAGAACCACCGGAGGATGGGCAGCAGCGTCCTATTAGTACACGGTGAACGTACTGCGATCCCCAAGCCGCCTGCCAAGCGTGGGGATTATGGCAACACCACTCTCTACGAGGGAGGCCTTTGTTCAGCAGTGGACGTTTACAGGCTGATGATGATGATGAATACTTATAAAGTGAAACACAATGACGTAATAGTAAAACTGCTAATTTCTTGCCTTTGTTATTTTATATAAAAATTTACGATAAATTAAAACAATTTTATTCATGAAAAAACTAGCATTGGTATGTTCAGTCTCCGAACATTCAAGACTACAAGATATCTAAGTACTAAGTACTAACATGTCTGGTTCGCATCGTCATAGATTTCTTCCTCGGCTACTCCACACCAGCCCTCCGACACCCACACCTCTACACACTGCCTCACGTCTTCTGTTAGCTGTTCAAAAATATATCGATGTAGGAAGTATAAAAATAAGCAAAACCGCTTACCGTTTGTTCATAACAAAAGATACCTGATAACTTACTCCATACATAACCAATCGGGCAAGTGCCTTTTTTTATTCTTTCCTCTGTGAGGAGTTTGGTGTCGCACTCCTGGTCCCTGATTTCGTAACTTTAACACGCAGGTAACGCGGCGCGTTAAGTTAACCTCTAAAAATTTGAACCATGTTTGAAAGAGTGAAGCAGAGTAAGTCACGATCAAATCAAAGTCATGCCCTAACAAAGTGGCGGAGACTTTTCAAGAGGCTTCTATGGAGCTTTGAAAACAACACGAAAATACCATGTTGCACCGCGTTATATCACTTCTCAACACTCGAGCATGTCCAGGAAAACTTAATAAATAATAATCATCATCCAGAAAACGAAAAAACGTCAACTAACGCCATAAAACGTCTACTGCTGAACATAGGCCTTCCCCTTTAACCTCCACACTGAACGACAGCCTACCTTATGCATCACCGTGGATGCCCGTGAATGTCGTCAATGTCGTCGGTCTATCTAGTGGGAGTAATAAATAATAATCCACCATTATTACACATGAACACTCTAAAATATTGTACACTAGTTTAGGAAAACAATACAACGAGAAGACATGTCTTTTTCATGTTGGCGCCAAAACTCACAGGTGCCTTTATTAACTAAATAAGTTTTCTAATACTTTGTAGAAGGTTCTCATGGAAAGAAAAATTAGGAAAATTGCGCAGTTTTTTATTTTATTTTAAACTTGACGGTTTTAACTTGGGGGTGAAACCGCGAGCGCAGCTAGTAATAAATAATAATAATTATCTATGGTATGATTTTGCTACGTAAGCTAATAATTATAGTACTTGTATCTACTATAATATCAAGTTGAAGAAGCATTATTTATAATGATGAGAAATTAGCATATGCAAGCACTTTGCTAGCTTTCCCTAAACTTTTTATATATATTTTATTCCAACTATAACTATCGCTGCAAAATGCAGATATGATGTATACAACCAATTATATGGTACAAAACAATGCATGAACAAAAAAAAAAAAAACAGGGTCCTACCTTTACCCAAACAAGTCTTATATAGTAATATTTTTTTACACAGCTTGAATCCACCAAAACTTGAAAAGTTTACTACCTATTCATGTTATATCCATAACAATGTGAAAAAGTTTTTTTTATTTTTTATTTACAAGTTTTATATGAAAATCGCTGAGTTAATACGAAAGATATCTTACTATCCTTTTCACGGAGTTCTGTCGCCAACGCCAAAAACAAGTCGCATTGTTGTAAAATTTTCCTAAAATTGAGTTATTTCGGCTGCTAATTTGTGTATTATTGTTTATTAAGTGTTTGTGTGTGTTTATTAAGTTCTGGAGTGGAGACCACGGACCGGTAAGCGCAGCGTAGGACGTCCACCCACAAGATGGACAGACGACCCAAAAGAGACCGCAGGGAAACGCTGGATGCAGGCCACTTCCAACCGGCCCTTTTAGAGATCGATGGGTGAGGCCTATGTCCAGCAGTGGACGTCCTATGGCTGAAATGATGATGATGAAGTGTTTGTGAATGTGCTCGAGTGCAACGAGGTGAAATGTTTTATTGTGTTGCTTACAAAATTCCTTAGAAACCTCTAGTACTCTAGTCTCCACCATATTACTGGGGCATGATTTGTCCATGACTGTGACTTGCTTTGCTGGACTCTTGACTCTAACTGTAACTTGGACAATTTTTTATAAAAATTAAAAATATTTTAATACTTGGACACTGGCAAATGCAAAAGACGTGCGACGTCAAAATCTTATCAAGAGGAAAGATAAAAATACTTTAGAAATGCTTACAGCGGTATGCACAAAAAGTACTTTTAATTTCCGATCGACGCTTTCAACTTACCATTTTATCTATCTGCGCGAAAACAACGCTGAAGTACGGCACGTTATTGGTCCTGAAACATTGAGGTTAACGTTATCGCTCCGACTTTTATTGAATCGGAAAAAGTATCGGAAAATATAAACATGGCAAGTGGAGAGGGACCCAGGGACTTCACGCTTTTTACTTTTTTTCCTGTCGATGGATACTCCATACAATAGGTTTCACTAAAAATATGATTTTTCCGCATCCGCTGTGGTTCAGATCAAGTTTATCCTTGTATACTGGAACATCGCAGAGTTATGTTACAACTTTATTTGATAGGGTTCAGTATGAGGGTTTATTTAATTTTGTGGAAAGGTTTCCTTTATCTAAGGAAAATCATCTAGTGGGTGAAGTACGAATATTTACGTGTGTCGATGTATCGAATTCAATACACATTTTTTATTTCGACATTGTAATTTGTACGGAATTTTATAGTTATATACATAAGATAGTGAACGTATCGTATTTCATAATAAATTGAAAATTGCCTCTCCACAATTTAAAAAGTATAGCTACATTGTTTAAATTTGACACAGTACATTGCAAATAAATTAACTTATTTTTGCAAGAAATAGAAGAACAAACCAGCGATTTGCAAAAACAGAAAAATCTTTCCATGAAATGATTTATTTGAAGTTTATTTATAGTTCTATTTTTTTAGTTTTTCCTTGAAACCATTCGCAAATCATAATAAGCTTTATAGGAAAATTCAATTAGTACAATTCAGTGGGTAGGAAAAGAAAAATATTTTTTTTATTAAATCACAATGAAATTTATCTCTTTTTTATTTTATGCGTCGCAACCCCGTAAAAGCTAATAAAAAAACCGTAAAAGGAACCCAGTGTACAAACTGGAATAGAAATGCGTTAACTTTGTGCTATTTTTATCGGATAATAAAATATATTAAAAACTTGTTGCAACAGTTTGTTTTTGAAGCGCACGAAATACACGAAATAAAGGAATAAAGTCAGCAAAGGTTAAAAGAGAGATTTTATGAAAATATTTTACGAATCACAACACAACAAATAGAGTTCTTGGTGTATGGAATAATAAACGGCGCAAAAAAAAAAAAACACTGAATTAGATACATTCCCATAGTAAATAAATTTCACTTTACCTTCATAAATAGGGCAGACTGTGTAAATATTATAGCACTCACGGAAGTTAATAAACTTATTGTGATACAAGTGCGCAATGTTCTGTGATTAGAAAAAGTGCCTACAAATCTTTGTATCTATATTAAACCATATTTTTGGGTTATTCGAAAAGAGAGAACGATCACAATGCACACTCTCCTAAATGTATCCGATAAAAAACCGATAGACTAGCCACTTTGTGCCGATGCTCAAGACTAAGGAGCTTAGTCTGAACCAAGGATTGTTCATGGCCTAGGGCTCCCATATCCGAATATATTTGTATGTATAGGGTAATGCTCACGTCTCGAAGAGCGGGTGGTAATATGTGAGCCCCTGCTGCAGGTCGATCTGCACTAACGTGATGAGGTTGACGAGGTCCTCGCCGCGCTCCGACTCCGTGTCCTGCGCGCACAGCGCCTCGTACCACTCGGCCGTGCCCTTGCGTAGCGCGCCCACTATCTCCGTCCTACACAACAACTCGACAATTTCATATTAATAAACACCTCCGAGAAATAAAAACCCGCTGAATTGATTATAATCAAATATAGATAAGAGCCATTCCGATTATGTAAAAACATAAACTTATTTTAAATTGACTCCGTAGACTTTGAAGTAAATAATAACATACAACATTTAAACAGTAACACACATTCTTAGGTTCCATCTCCGTACCAATATTTACTTAAAATGATTTAAATAATACTATAGTAATTATATTATAATGCTATAAATAAGTAAGCAATGTCTATCGAAAGCTGATCTTTGCCATTTCGTAATCTTCTATTTTCAAATTTCATTCATTTTCAAATTTTTTTACAAACATCGTAGATTGTAGAGAGTAGGCCAGTTCTTGGCCAGCTCATTGCAGCTTGCAAACTGCGTTTCTGTGAGCTTTACATTGTTTTCACTTATGTTGATTTTCTAAGCCAATTTTTCACTACGAACGACGTTTATATCCGTAGTTTCTTTATAAAACTATATTTTGAAATCTTTTCTTCTCTTATTAGTCTTGACCCTTTCCATGAAGTTAATGATCAAGAAGAAAAACCCCGTACGGAATAGGTAGAAGGAACCAACTACCGTAAGTTCCACTAACAGGTAAAGGGTACCCAACTATAAATACCACGTTCTCACACACAATGATAAGTAGGTATGCTTCTCATGTTAAAATAGGCAAGCAACCCCTTCTTCATAATGAGTACTATTAGACGTGCCTGGGTATAATACTCGGGCCTTTCTTAAACACTTTGTGCCCAAAACTGAACAAACATTTACAGAATGTATGACTAGACTAGAAAAAAATACATTGAAAGTGGCACACAATATAACAATGTAAAATATTCCTGTAAGTACCTATTTGGGTTATTTATGCTAAAATTAAATCTATCACGATAAATTTTATATCAAAAGAACCACTCAAATCTTTAAACAGTCATAAAACATTAAAGAGAAAGATGGGTATTATTTGAGATGAAATTCCAACAGATTAGAAGACAATTTATTAAAGGGGTATTCGCCTCACCTGATTTCTTTGTTGAACGGGCAACATCGCCAAAACGCTTTCATTTGCGAGAGCTGGCTCAAGCAGCGCAGGAGAAATTCCAATCTAAAAATAAAATCTTTTATATAATTATTTAGTATAATGGGATTATTTTTTCACATCAAACGCTCGTCAAAACTGAAGAGAGTATTTGTGCGTAGGTTTGAACCATCGAGATACAATTCCTATAGAGCCACAATCTCTCAGTGAAAATAGTCAAAAAGCGTCCGAGCGTCGTATATACATTGTGTCAATTATATAGTTCGCAATGCCACATTGACTCCAATTTAGACGTTATGTCGTTTGCAAAGTGTTCAGCGTTAGTTTTCCGCTTGTCATCGTAGCACTGGCATCGCGCGGCGTTGTAGTCGGATCACGGTTACCTTGTAACTATAACCAAAGTCTGCGCAATTCATAGCGTGCGCCGAGTTTTGGTCCGGTCAATTTTTGCCACGAGTGTGTTCTATATGTATCCGTATCTCGATGGTTTGAACTTATGAAATATAGCCATCAGCAAGTTGTCACCGATTCCAATAAATGAACGTTATTGGGAATATAATAAATGGCGCTGAAACGTGAACATTAAAGCATTTTTCTCTTCATCAATTACTTACGCTGTCGTTTTTGTTAGAAGATTTAGAGCCTGTAATAGATTCTAAGAAAACGAAGGTCACAGTTTGCAAAGAAGAAATACCGAAATCGTGATTAAACATCTATTTTAAGTTGGCACAAGTTGAGGATTACGAGCTCTTTAGATGTGGAGGCCAATCCTAAAATTTAACAATGAGCTTTATTTTAACTCGGTACGACCTCAATAAGGTTTTTTATATTCAAAACAAAAGGAGTACAAATTTAAAATGTTTTGTGAAATTTTTGGAAAACAGTGAAAACAAGTCAACTTCTATTTTAAAAACTGCTAATGATGTTTGTAAACAGCACAGGTGTGCTGGCGCCAAAGATAATTTAAATCGTGATTGGCTGGCGCAGTAGAGCACCGACTGGCAATAGGCCTGTGTCCTAATTTTTCATTTACTACAAATACCAGGCTTAGGGAAGGATACTTATAGTTGAATACATTACACTGATACTTGATAGCCCCTTGGTCAAGTTGGTAGTGAACCTACCTTATGAGCTTGGGTTCGATTCCCACCTAGGACAAACATTTATGTGATGAACATTTGTGTTTATTCTATATCTGGTTATTAATATTATCTATTTGAGTATGTATTTAAAACTATATATGTATGTATATCAGTCTCTGGCAGCCATATCACAAGCTTTGCTTAGTTTGGGGTCAGAAGACCGTGTGTGAAAAATGTCCAGAAATATTCATTATTAAATTTTACTGAAAAAAATATTTAATGGCTGATATCTGAGATATAATTCTTTAAAACACTGTTTTAAACTATCACGGTTGTTCACTAAAGTTATATGATTATAATGATTCATTCCACAACCTTACCACGGTAAATATCCCGTAAATAATCATATAATTCTTTAAAGTTTTTAGTGGGAATAGAGATGATGCTCTGTCCCTCTCCCGCAAAGCGTGTGTTAGTATAGCATTTGTATGGCGCGCGCACGGCTTGACGTCATAACGTGCTATCACAAATCCATAAATACATTTGACTTATTTATTTTTAAACTAGTTTTGTTTTCGTTGATGGGCTCTTTTTAACTGACGTCGACAAAAGGAGGAGGCTAACAATTCGACTGTATGTTTTTTTTTTTTTTTGTTACCCGATTACTCCGCCAGTGAATTGATAATGATGAATTGTTTTTTTTTTGTTTGGTAGTTCAAACTTCAGAAGTGGTCGCATACAAATTTTATCGAAATTGATTCAGCGCTTTTTGGAAAAATCACCAAAAACCATAAATATATACACAGATGACGTTTTGGTTTGTGGTTCCCTTTAGCAAAAGTTTTGACGAGGACTCTTCAATCTCTGTTTTAGCTATGTACCTAGGTATAGTCTAGAAGTCGGTTCAAGTTTTTTTTTTTTCTAACAATTCATTATATTATTATGATCCGCCTTTTTGTGTGGTAGTAAAAAACAAGCCTATTCCTGTGGTGACTGTCTATAGAGCTATAAACATACATACTTGATGAGGCTATGTGTGTGCAGCACGGGGTACAGATCCCGGTGCAGGCGCAGCTGGTGAAGGGCGCGTTCCACGAACTCTCCGAAGCAGTCGGCCAGCCAGCGCTCCTCGTCGCGCGATGCGCCCGCGCCGGAGTCGCCGCTGCCGCCGCCTGCGATCGCTTCGCTTGCGCACCACGCCTTTTCTAGCTCCATTAGAAGTTTGTTCATGTATCTGGACGACATTTTTTTATCATTAATTTACTTCTCGGTATATTATTAAAAAGAAAAATTTAAAATCAAAAAGAAGAAGATTAAGATTTAGGTCGTGATATTATAAGGAGTAAAAATTTGTAGATAAAATTATTTTTACCGCTATTTCTAATTCTCCACTGCAACACTGAATTCTGAATATTATTTCATTGTGACAAGTTTCACCAGTTCACAGTAACATAACCTGTTTTAATAATAGGAATAGTAACCTATGTAAAAAGAAAAAAAAAGGTACGCTAAAAGTTAATAATTTCAAATGTGACCCTACTATTTTTGCATGCCGAAAGTAATTATATCATCTGTGCAGTTAAAGGTAAAAATATGGCGTTTTGTTAATTTCCAACTAATAATTTAGTAGTGTATTGTATTTGTCTGACTTAATAAAATAAAGTGATTCTATAATTAAAATGGTCAACTCACTTCAAGAAAGAAGGTTCTCAATTCAACTGTATTATAAGTGTGTATGTTACGGGATATGTTCGCCGATTGTGAACCTATTTAAATAGTAATTGATTTCACCTCGAGGATCAATGAAATTTACGATCATTGTCGAGGATAGGCCCACTTGAACAAAATATTTCAAACCTAAGGGTGTAAAATTCGGAGATGAATCCCGTTCATTGAACTTCTCGTCAGTCGGTTGGTATTATTTTGTAAAAATGTAGTAAGTATTATCTGGTACTTTTCAATATTCTCGAATATTTCTCTTGTCTGTTTCTGGCAGCTGGATAGATAGAAACTTTATTTATCCAGCGTGCATTAGACCAAAAATTACAGAGATTTTTTAGTACAATTATAAAATAATAAATTGGTAAAAGCTTGCTCGTTTTTAAATTAGGCTATTTCAAAAACTCCGACTCGCAATTTCTTTTAGTTAACAAGGGGACGAAATCTCATCAAACGTAGGCTTTGTGAAAAGTCGCAGGACTTTGTTGGTTGTTGGCGAAAGTAATAATGCAGTTCAAATTATTCCGAGTCCCTAACTTTTCATCGCAGACGGCCTCGGATCGACAATACAAAAAGTTTCAACAAAAACTGAAACGTATATACCTAAGTAGGTACGAATACCTACCTATGTAGGTACAAATGTTTTCAAAAATATATTGAAATAAACGTAGCTATATAACATAAGCCTGTGAATTACTAACTACATTTTTAGAAAAGGATTCTTACGGAGTTCCCATAAAGGTACATTGCAATAATCTATGAAAATGAAAATGAAAATGAAAATATGGTGGAGTGATGTGGTGGTGTAATGTGATGTGTGGGACAGATTAACTAATATACCTATAACAATACATTTTTAAACAACAAAATCCATTCCACGACACCACGTAGATCTCAGCGGTAGAGTAAGAGGTTGGTGGATGTCTGAGCATTTTGATATTTAGAAGCGGCTCGTTCAAAAATATGTGATGAGTTGACAATGAGGTGTACAAACTTGGGATCGAGCGGCGCGTCTCCGTTGAGGCGGCAGGCAGCCGCGAAACGCGCGATGGCAGCCTGCAGTGTGCTGAGGTCGCCCTGGATGGCGTGCTGGTGCAGCAGCGTGTGCGCGGCGCCACAAAGCTCGCCCTCGAAGGGTGTACTCTCGCCCGCCTCCACAGCGCTGCCAGCCGCGCCGCCCGCGCTCGCGCACGCTGCGCTCTCTACCTCGTGCGCCAGCAGCACGCCAAATAGACGCTCATGTTGACGCACCTGTGCCAACCTAATACCTTAACACTCCTCTCTGTAACACACCCACTTTCTCACTCATTCGATCCACTCAAGACCACGTGTCCAAAAAGCCAAGCAGTTAAACGTAAGACCAATATCGAGTCGCGCTCAGAAAAAGTTCAAGTTACGAACATTGTATGCCCGACGCGTGGTCAACGCTTGGGGCACATGGGGCAGTACTTCTCTATTTCTTTTACTCTATGAGCAGTACTTATTCACATTTCAATGCTTCGTTTTTAGCCGTGTTGGTTTTGAATCGGTCTACTGAGTGATGGCCATTTCGATATCAAAGCCCGCAAAGCGTCGCGAGGAAAGATATGTGACCTTCCTCATACGCATTATCAATAAAAAAAAACTATTACTTAATGAATTTTGTGGAGTTAATTTATATCGTTCTGTTGTTAGAACATTGAAATGGTAATAAGCGATTTAAATTAAAATGCAATGTAGGTACATTATTTTATCAGGAATTTTAAACACGTATAGTACGGCACGTAAGTAAGGCACGTAAAGGCATTCGAGAAGTTTTATTGACAGACAGGGATACTTTTAATAGTCCGATCATAATAAGCCCCGACGAAAAAACGATGTACCTACGGAATAAAATGCTAGAGTACAAAACAGGAATAAAACGTAATCAGAATGTAAAACCTGCGGAGTCACAAAAATCAGTTCGTGAAAAAAGCTTCCTATGAAAAATGAATTGGATTTACTGAGTAATCTCAATTTTGCTTCAACGCTCGCTCACTTGATTACGAAGGGCAAAAGATATTCACTCACTGAATACGCTGAATACGTTATCGAGATACTGTAAATGAATATCTTGCATCTCCTGAGATAATAGTGAGTTCATTTACTCTCCAATATTATTCAGTGAATAGCGCTGGTGAATAGATAGTTTGTTTATGTCTTGGTATCTTCTCTTTAGCTACTCATGAATTCAAATAACAATTGAAATATCAGAAAAAAAGTCTTTTTCCTATTATGAACAAAGAGCAGTGAACTTTGTATTAGAATTATTAGAGGGTGGTTAATTCAGGCGACGCAACATATTTTAGCAGTAAACAAACCTTTATTAAGCCTTCTATGAATAGAGCGATGTTGTATCATCAACATAATACCGGCTATGGGCTGTTAAGCAAATAAAAGAGGCAATATGATCCAAAATAACGCTGAAGGCGATGAAGCGTAGGCGACACGCGGCCCGGCCCTGTCGATAGCGCTATATATCTGACGGCACTACACAAAGAGCTATAGTGACTAATGGCTCGTTGCAAAAAGCCAATAAAATGTTTTATGTACGGTGCATGGCCCCGCCAGATTGGCAATATTGGCCACTGCGTCATAGCTACGGGTCCATAACATGTGCTTTATTAAACGTATTAAAATCGACCTTAATGGGAAAGCCTCAAAATATAGGATCGTTGGATCATCTATCTATACTAATATTATAAAGAGGAAAGATTTGATTGTTTGTTTGTTTGCATTGAATAGGCTCCGAAACTAGTGAACCGATTTGAAAAATTCTTTCACTGTTGGGAAGCTACGCTATCCCCGAGTGACATAGGCTATAATCTATACCCGTGCGAAGCTGAGCGGGCCGCTAGTTGTTTAATATATTAAATGGTATAAACCACAGTATGAACACTAATCCCATTTCATTCAGCCAGTGCTTAAATGCCTATCTTGTATTATTTATACGATAGAATAGGATCTGAATTCCTCAAACACAATCGAGACCACATGCCGATCTTATACTATACCTACACTGATATATTGAATCACAACATATAGGTAGATAACGGATTCGGATTAGCCTATCTAGTCCTCCGTCTGCACGCGTACTCGTATGTATATGGTAGGTATAAGTAAGTACATCGTATCGGATGTATATCGTACCATTCGTACCTGTAAGTACCTAGGCAGCTGAATAACTTAGTTGCCACGCTGAATGGCATCGCATAAGCATTACCATTCAGCGTGGTAATGCCGCCAGCATGCTGGGTACGCTGCCAACTGATAGTGGGCTTGAGCTTTTGGATTGTCTTTAGACCTTCAACGGTCTATGGGCAGTCTAACTGTTATTAAATTTTGTAGTGTTAGTATTAGCTTCTACTTTGTTTAGTTAAGAAAGACACTTGCCCGAGAAAAAAAAGTAAGTACCCAGGTACTCTGCAATACAATATGAAATTATTATGATGAGATGAGAAGATATTCGTAGGAAAGCTGGGTGTGTGCAGTGCAACAATGCTAGTGGTCTAACCAGTTTACTATCAGATTTTCCATTGAATAAACACTCAAGTAACAATTACGCGGTTTTGTGTAAATCAGTAATCAAAGTTGGTGGCGTAGCACAACAAACACATAGTTGTCAGTACGATTGGTTACAATAATATAATTATTGTCTTTGTTTTGTTTTTTGATGTATGCTTTATTAAGTCTCTTGTTATCCATAATTTATTTTAATTTATTCTAATTTGCTTTATGATGTAGAAACTCTTAAGAGCACGCGATCTATTCTATTATGTAAATGTTCACAGGGTCACCAAGAGACCGGCCTAGCCTAGTTTGTACTCTGTAGAATGTACTCTATGCATATTCTTTATTAACATGCATACGTACCTTTTGGAAAATAAACATTTCTTTACTTTCCAAATTATTTTGATGAGATTTGATGATGTGCGTGCAAGAGATTAAGTTTTAACGATTGTATTCTTTGAGAGTCTACGCGTCGTGCGTTCTCTATCTTGCGCGCGCATTTCAACATTTCTAAAGCTATAAATTGATTGAATGTACTTATATAATATCTAAGCCAAACGAATAAAGAAAATAACATTACAAATACATATTCGGAAAAAAATAATTTTGATTCAAACAAAGAAACTTCAAAGGTCAGCAACGTATTTGTGATGCCCGTGGTGTTACAGGTATCCGTAATTCCGTAGAGGACTGTGATCGCATACCATCAGGCGGTCCGTTAGCTTGTTTGCCACCTAAAAAGTGTAAAGATACCTGTAACACCAGGGGCATCACAGATAGGTACGTTTAAAAGTGAAGCGTGTTAAAGAGAATGCTATGAGAGGTTGTAGTAAGCCCTCTTAGGTAACCTGTTGCCAGTTATCATCGTCGTGACGGCTGGCCTCGCGCGCGGACAGCCACAGCCGCAGTCGGATGCGGCCCTGCACCGAGGAGCGCTGCGAGCGTGCTTCCAACTTGTACCACGCCTCGACGCCCGTCGACGGGATGTCGCGCAGGGGGATGTTCACACAACCTAAACGCAATTTATCATTACGAATCGAAATTATGACTATAATATGATTTAGTACCTAAGATCACAGTAGATATATAAGCTAGAGCAGTAGTTTATAGCAGTAGGTATTCTAAGTCTGCGTGCTTCATCTTCGACCACATCGTCGCTTCCAACAGGCGAGTTGGTGACCAAAGAAGGAATTATTCGCGTATTTTTTTTTTACTCAGACGTGTCCTTGAATTGAAAGCCTACTGTCGGTTACAGGGCTAGGGTTGCTACTGACGGGTTTAAAAAAAATATTAATTATTTTGTACGCTACTTCGACGCTGAAAAAATGTTTAATATGGTAAGTCTGGTACATGTGAAATGCAGATGTTCTTTTTTCGCTGAGCTTCCTCCCTTTCCTTCTGAGGAAGGTCGTTGAATAGGCATTTGAAAATGAAATAGAAGTGATGTAGCATAAAAAGTTATGTATGCAACAACATCACTTTTTCTCAAGTGTATACTTTGCGAAATACGAACCCTATCATATTATGCGTGTCTTGACACGCTCTTGGCAATTATTTATTGAGTGTCAACATCATTGCAGCCATAGGACGTCCACTGCTGGACATACCTAGGCCTCCCCCATCGATCTCCAAAAGGGCCGATTGGAAGCGGCCTGCATCAAGCGTTTCCCTGTGGTCTCTTTTAGGTCTTCTGTACATATTGTGGCTGGACGTCCTACGCTGCACTTACCGGTCCGTGGTCTCCATTCGAGAACCCACTAGACTCCAGAGAGATGCCCACTACCACTTCAACTTGCTAATCCGGTAAAGGATGTCGGTAACTTTCGTTTGTCTACGGATCTCCTCATTTCTTATTCGATCTCGTGAAACTCCGAGTATAGCCCTCTCCATAGCTCGTTGTGCGACATTGAGCTAGCTTATGAGGCCAATAGTGAGAGACTACATTTCAGTGCCGTATGTCATCACGGTCAACACACACTAGTTGAAGACCTTCGTCTTAAGACGCTGAGGTATATTGGACGAGAAGACGCTGCAAAGTTTACCGATCGCTGCCCAGCCGAGTTGGATTCGCTGATTAACCTCTTGAAGTTGGACCTGCCTAGTTCAACTGTTTGTCCTAAGTAGACGTACGTGTCAACAGCTTCAAGAACTGAGTTCCCAAATGGTGAGCACAATATGGGTATTTGACATGACCTTTGTCTTGTCCATGGCCAAGGCCAACCTGTTGGGAGACTCGATTGAGGGCTTCAAGCATCATGCTAAGATCTTCCATAGATTCTGCCATGACCACAATATCGTCGGCAAACTAAAGGTGAGCGATATCGGTACTCGCCGTTGATGTTGATGCCGAGTCCTAGCCATTCCAGGAGCTTAAAGGCGTCTTCAGCAGTCAACAGTTTCGGTAAGTGTACGCTTTGCCAAATATGGTCCGCCAAAGAAGCAAAAAGTTAATCCCCCGGGCCCTGCAATTATAAACTACTAGCTGCGCCCCGCAGTTTCACCCGCAAGCTAAAATCGTCGTCAAGTAACCGAAATTTTCCAATTTTCGTTCGAAATTTTCTAAAACCCCCAATTTCTGAACTATGCATTTGACCACAATTTTATGGCTTTGGCTATGGAACTCTACCACATACGTGTCTCGACATGCTCTTGGCTCGATATTTTACTTTACAGAGAATTGTTGCAAAATAAGCTAATAGTACATATACCTGAAATATATATGTACGTAGGTACGTACAGGAATGCATGAGATGAAATTCGACGTGCGATACTTATATACGCTTGTCCACTCGTGAGGTTATTTACAGGTTTTGCGAGCTTTCGAATAATTTTCACCTGTGATGAAATCAAACAGCGGGACACGATCCGACGTATAAATTAATATTGAATTGAATGTGCGCTCCCCTTCCATCAATCTTAGGTATTATATAAATTTTTTCGGCACAACTCTCATTTCATCCCATTGCCGTGAAAGGATTTGAATTGAAAATGTCAGCGTAGAACAGGCTTTTGGGACGGAGATGGATTATGTCAGTAAAAGGGACGCGAGGAAGGTCACTCGTGTGATCTACTCAAAAGAAATGTGAAGCGAATTATTTTTCATTTTAAATGCCTAGACGGTACTTTTCTTACAATTTCACGATGATCTAAATTTTAATAGAGCTAGGTATCAGCCAATACGTTGATCTAATCTTGCTTAACACTCAGTGTTGAAAAAAGTAATATTAATTTAAAAGCCTGGCTTATAATAAAAACTTATTATAGTCTTAAAGAATACTTAGATGATAATTAGATATTTAGTTTTATTGAATTATAACAAGTTAAGCCAAGCAAATGTAAATACTTACTCTTATGTATAATTATTATTTCGTTCTATGTGTAATGTAAATGCTTTATGTGTAATTATTATTCGTAAGTTTTATATAGTTTTCGTTAGTTTTATATAATTTTAAACAAAAAATTGCACGCCCGAAATGGGTAAACTGTTGATACCGTAGTTATTATGAACATCTTTTGTACACAGTTCTTGCAATAAATATATTCTGATTCTGATTCTGATTCTGATCACGCATTGGCGCTTTACTAGGATAAACAACTCATAATATACCACCCGTGGCGTTGACGTCATAGTTCCTAGAATATTTACACTAATCCAATAGAACGTGACTGTTATCAGCGAAACAGATTTTATATCAATCTAGTTTCTAATACCATTTAAGGTTTGATTCAGAATGTGCTATTAAAATACCTAGTTGCTAACCATCATATAAATTATGTGGAAGATAAAAGTTTCGGTTTTCTCACATTGCGTGTTCACAATCCTTTTTTAACCGACATCAGGAGGGATTTTTTTTTCTGTTTGTTATCATTTGTTACGCGATTACTCCGTCAATTATGAATTGATTTTGACATTGACATATATCCAAAATAAAAACATGAACCAAAATAAACCAAAAAAAAGACCAAAATAAAATGAATGGACAGGCCCAGTAGAAGCGCATTTTTGAAGATAACAAAATGAGCGCCAGCTCTCATTTCGTTTCAGTCGGTCTCTAGCCGTAGGAAGTGCAACACGTGTCTATTGTTACGTGATAACGAAACATCTGACAAAATTATGCATTCATATGCTTTCCCGAAGTGTAAATACACAAGAACATACCAGGAACTTGCGCCAAATAAAAACTTTGCAGCTTAGCTTAATAACAAATAAATATTGTCGAAAATTTCTTTTTTCTCGATGGCTTCTCTGACTATTTGCAAGAAGCTATAACGGGTAAGGTAAATTGCCCCTACTGTACACTACTTGTACTGTGCCTATTAAAAGTTTTCACATTTATAGTCCGTTCATTCGCTTCGTATCACTGCCACACGCAATTTTTGATTTTACGCTCCCGACTCCCGTGTATACAGTACCAGCATTTCACATTTAATTAGTGGTGAGGCGTAATTACATTCATTCACCTGGTGTAGAGGCACACGCGAAAATCCAACGACAGTTTTAATTAAAACAGTTAAATGGTGTGTTTCGACGCACAGGTATCGCCAATTTATCAACAAAGCTAATTAAGTTTGTTCTTTAGGTATCTGTTTTTGGCGTGCGACCACATTCGCAAACTGTTGCTGAGTTAATTAATTGGAATGGAATATTACTAACACTTGGATTTTAAGTTTACAGGCTTATCTAGATTTACCCTCCCGCAAGAAGAAACATGTCAACAGATGGACATATCCATCGATATTGTTACCTTTGTATCTTTACCACATTTTTGTTTACTTTCCCTTGTTACTTCAAACAAGTGCTCCATCACAGTCAGAGAAGTATGTGTGGCAAATAAACAACAAAAACGAAGACAAAAGACGTACGAATGTAGCTATGAAATATCTGCCCAGGGTTAACTCAATCAAGGCCTCTTCAGATTCAGCTATAATATATTATATTATTATAACTAGTGCGTCATGTATATATTTATTTAAAACACAGATATTTAAAACCTAAAACGATTACTAGGTACTTAATTATTATATTATGTACCTACTTATATACAAATTAAAGTGCGTGTAAGTAAAAAAGTGTAAGTGTGAGTGAAAGTAAAAGCAGCGTGCGGGAATCAATTATTATTATTGTGAGATATCCTAGCGTAGTCTGAAAATGCTTTCACACGTTACCACGTTACTGACGTATGAGTGAGCGAGGGCTACAAATAGGCTACATTTGCAATTACCGCTTCAATCTGCGTCTGTTGCGAACGAAGCCTAGCAATTGTTAGAAACGCTTCAAGGGTAATAAAAGCTACTATATACATATACATTCGGTTTTATGCCCGTATGAGTCAGTTATTGGGTTTCACATCAGTTATCACTTTCACGACCTTTTGCTATGCATGTTTTTGTAATGTTACCAATGACTGCGTATATTTCGGAAGCTAAACATTTGTATGATGTGTTACTAGATTACAGTTATATGATTATTTACGGTATATTTACCGTGATTGGGATGTGGTTGCTCCCGATATTTCGGCGCCGTTACATGCATAACTCTGTCCGTGACCATGGCTCATGTAACTGCGTGAACCTCAGGATGAATGTCCCGTAAATAATCAAAAAAAATTTAATACAGTGTGACAGTTTTTTCTAAGAAAAGACAATACAACTCAGAAAACAATGTTGGCAGTAACTTCTGCTCCTCAGGAATACGTGAAATAAATTTACTGTTACCATACCCACTTTTTGTCATTTTACATACATGATTTTTATTGCGATTTCTGAATTGCTCTCATAGTAAAAGTTGTCCATAATGATGGGTACTGTACCCTTTCGGCTTAGTACACCCTTTCCGCGTAACCTATTATATCTATATGTTACCGGCAATGTGTATAATTCAAGTATTCTATACAATGCCTAGGCAATGTATAGAATGCCTGGGGCGTCTAGTCAATGTATGAAATATTATGAACATTATTGTCCGTTACATACTTTACCTAGGTAATGTACACAATGAAAGCGAAATTCATCTACTCACTCACTCACTCTCTGACTCATCACGAAATCTCAAAAACAACATGACCTACAAAGCTGAAATTTGGCAGGTTCCTTATGAGGTTTACAGGTCCGCTAAGAAACGATTCTGAAAAAGGGCGAATTAAGGAGTCAAATGGAGGTTGAAAATTTATATGATAATCCTATGTTTTCTATGTTAGGGAGATAAAATTTGGTATTCCGGTTAACAGTTTAAAACAAATAAATAATGTTATAATATTTTTCCAAAAAAGGTGGATTAAGGAGGTGAAATTGGAGTTTAATGTTGTGTTGAAAGTTATGCAACTACGAACTTATAATTAGTAAGCAAGTAGATTCCCAATACGGTGTAGATGTCCACAAAGAAATTATTAGATACTTAGATAGAAACTCTTTATTGTATACACCAGAAATACAAATTACAAACAAATAGAAAACACTTACGAGCTTTATTTTGCGAAAGAACCGAATTAAAGGGATCAAAAGAGGGTCGAAACTTTAGGTGAAAGTCTACGCGTACGAAGTCGCGGGTGACGGTAAGTCCTACATATAGGTATCGGTTTTTCAAATAAGTCTAGGGTAGAGAAAAGTCTTTTGTCATCCTTTTACCTTAGTTTTATCTAGAACTGTTAGGAGACAATTCAGTTTATTTTGTTTAGGAGGGGAAGACAAGCAGGTGTGTTTGAGTTTCGATATCACAACTCTCAAGGGTCGCGTCGCGGGACACCTTGTCAAGAGCAATGCTTTATTATTTTTCTGTTTGGAACCCATGTCATCTCGTAAAAGGTGTAATGGAATTCTGGTGACATGTGTACGTGTGATGTAAAAGCATGAATAATAATTTATTTTTCTCTTGTTTGTAAAGTGTTTAGTTTGATACAAAAATCTGAGGGATAAAGTTTTAGAATTAGATTTATTTATCTAAGCCTACGATTTCGCGTGATTAAAATGCTAGCGTTTTTCTACTCAACGTATAAGCATGGCCATTTACCACCAGCATGCTGAATACGCTGCCAACTGGTAGTGGGATTGAGCGTTTGGATTATCTTTAGACTTTTAAAGATATAGGGACAATATAACTGTTTAAAAAAAAATTTAGTTTAATTATAAAATAATATTATGTGATAGTTGGCTTGTATATTTAAGGTTATTTTGAGTTAATATATGATTTAGTTGTCCATTAAAAAAAACTATAAATTTAAGTTTATCTTTGTCAAAAAAAAAAAAAAATGGTAGCTATCTTTGAAATAAATTCACTGAAATAACAATAGCAAGATATGACGTAATGCTTGTCATGGCTATATCAATTACGCACACGTCGTCTTGGTAACTGACCGAGGAAGTCGTCTTGGCTGCCTTGTCGGGCGCTCTGGCAGACCTGCTTGAAGAACCGGCCCAGGCCACGCACGCCGCGCACCTCGTTCAGCCGCGACACCGCGTCCAGCACCGAGCTCTCGTCGTCATGGTCCCAGATGTCTAGGTGCAGCACGTCCGACGATATGTCATCGATGTCACTGCACAATGCAACTCACGGTGTGAATCGATCAATAGGTCAATTTCCCCCGAGGCGGCAGTGCTTTAGTCCAGACAAATTAGGGGTTTCACCTCGGAACGAGAGATATTAAACTGTAAACTTGTATGAACATTTATTTTGGCATTCTAAAAGTTGTCTCAAAAGTATAATAAAATCCCGTGTCCGCGTCAAAGGTCACAAAAATCGTTTATTCGGAAATACCTCTCTTTGTATGGGTTTAATGATATTTGCATATATAATAAAAAATTTAGAACATAAAATTCTCTACAGATTTAGAGCGCGTAGCGCTTAGCCATACGTAGCATAATGCAAACCATGTCATTATGGTTGGATATCTTAAGACGGACACGAGGTGTTATGAGAATTTTGAGACAACTATTAGAATGTGCAAAAGGCGGGCTGTCGTTCAGTGTGGAGGTTAAAGGGGAGGCCTATGTTCAGCAGTGGACGTCTTCCGGCTGATGATGATGATGATGATTAGAATCTCAAAGTAAAGTTTTAAATACAAATATACAGTATATTATCTCTCATTCCGAGGCTGACCTTTTTTTTTAGCTTAATTGCCTGAGCTACTTAGCTGATTTAACCTAGACATTAGTACCTAATGAAGACAAAGTTCAGAATGCTCTGGTAAGGCGAGTTGCTGCAACCCATCACACAGCAGTCGCGTGCTAGGTTAGATTAGTACTGCTGGGTTCTGACATATCAGTATAAATTGGCGCCAAACGAAATTTAATTATAAAGTTGCGTATTGTTATATTTAGCTCATAGGTAGGTACTAATAGATAAATATTTCAAAGATTATAAAAAAGCTCAAATTTTGATTAAAACGATGCAGATACAAACCACTAACTAAACCAATATCAAAACTACTCGTAAATATTGATTGATACAAAGTTTACGAATTTATTTTTCAGTGTTGTTGGCATATCGGAATGAATAAATGTTTCAGAATGAAACACTTCCAGAAAAGATGCGTGATAAAAATAATGAAGATGCCACTAACGATATTTTAATGAGCGTGTGTACTTAGCCTGGCATTTTCAGCGTTGAATAAAATATACCTACCATGTTAGAATTATGCAGCATTGGAAATGTTTAGTCGTGAAAACAGAGATTCGGTAGTGATAACAACAATTCACTTGTTATAGCTCTTTGGTCTTTATTCCCACATAAACTTTACAATGGGTCGGAGGTTTTCCTCGAAATTAATGTTTAGCCCATCGTCCGCAAAACTCTTAAACAATTATACCAGAATCGACACCCAAGTTGAAGTTTATTAGTTTCAAACAGATAGAGCGAACCCTCCGCCAATATACACAACCTTAATTTCTATTCAATCAATTCGGAACTTTCCAAAACAAAGCACTCAATCGTTTGTTTATGGAAAAGTTTGCATATACAGAACTCGCATCAAAGGTCAACTATAATATCGTAAAGATATACCAAACCCATACCGGGGTAGAATCTAAAAACGTATCAGGTCTTTGCATAATTATCGTAGTCTGCCGACTACGGTTGAGCGTCATTAGTTGTAGCGTTCGTAGAAGCTCTAGATTTGCATATAAATGGTTAGTCATCTATGACTGGACTAGATTCAGAGGGTACACTGGTTTATTTTAGAACGACCGCAGATGGTTTAAGACTTATGTAAATGTAGACCGTGGACAAGATAGTAAAAAATGTTCACAAACACAGTTAGGCGTGTGGCTTACTGACTCATGGGAAAGCAGTATAGAGATCGAAATGGCCCGAGCTTCATTTACATTACAGTGGAAGACTCTCTATTAAAATATGAACTAGGCTCCTCCAACGCAATATCTAGCCCATTGTTTTGAGTTACACCCTACTACTATGGAACCCTAAAGAAAAGGTCCTTACGGTTTAGAAGCTACAAGAAATTTCATATTTAAAAAATTGCTACTAGAAATTCCGATTTTATGTCAATGATGCTAACCAAACGATCTTATTAGTTTAAAGAGATAAGTATACGACGACTAACGTAGTATGCAAAAGACGTAAAGGGCAGAATATAGATAACTAACAAAAGTAACTCACAATTTAAAGGTCTCATTCCATTTGGGCGAGAGAGTGTGCGGGCGAACACTGGTAGCGCGGATGTAGCGCGCAGGCAGGCGGCCCAGGCTGTCTCGCTGCTGCCGCCCGTCGCGCCGCTTGAAGCTCAGCCGGAAGCCGTGCTTACGTCCCTCTTCCTCAGAGGCAGCACGTGGCGACGGTGGGAGGGACGCCGGCTGGATGCCCAGCATGCAGTACGGGTCACTGTACCCTGCATTATGTACAACCACTTTTAATATTACGAATGCAAAAGTTTGAATGGATGTGTCAAGTAACTCTGTTAACTCCTTTAGCGGTTGAACGGTTTAGATACAAGTCGCATGTTTTTGCGCAGGTCATAGCTAGGTGAACTACCTCTGTCTATAACTATATATATATATATGCTATGATAAATTAAACACAAACAGGAATTACACAATTTGGAATAACAACAGTACATACCTAAAAAAACCTATATACTTGTGCATAACTCTTATTTCCACAAAGTAATATGATGACGTCCATTATTCAGAGAAAATTGGCTAATATTTCCTTCTTATTACACCATTCTCTTACACCATACATAAAGACATAAATACACGCATTTACCTACATGATTAATGTCACATAACGTTTCGTGAAATAACAGCTTACGCACGTAAAGGTAAAGTTACATCCATTATTCCACGCCGAGAAATCCCCCAAAATATAAGTAAGTACGAGTTTAATATGACAGAGCATTAAAATTCACCTTTCCCGTTATTTGATTATGCTGCTCGCTAGAGTACAGAAGGTGTACGCTTTGCAAAAAACATAACTGAATACCGAACAACTTTCCAAAACATTTTGCAAAAGCTGTCGAAACAAAGTTCACCAGGAATAGAAATTTGATTTTAACTTTCGGTATGCTGCATTCATTTTGCTTCTGCAGGAAATGTTATAATATTGTTGGTTTTGTCCAAAGGAATATTAAAATAGGAGAGTGCTGGTTTGTCTGCAAGTTATCTTTTATGTGAAGTGACAGCGTACTGGCGTTTGACGTACGACGTAGCGCAGAAACATAGAAAGCTTTTTACTCTGACTGAAAGCATGGGCAAGATCGCTTGTAATGTGTGTTATTAATTTTCCTTATAGTTTTAAATATAGTGCACAGAAAAGAAAAAAATCTTCTCTTTTCTGTGACATAATCATATTAAACTTGGTACAAGTATTTCTTAGCTCTGACAGATGCAATAAATTTGCAAAAAAGTTGAATGTACACCACGGTTACACCAATTACAATTTTATTGTTAACTAGCTGACCCGACAGACGTTATCCTGTCAAACGCACGAAGTTAAAATCGACGTTAAGTTTTCTGAAAATTTCCAATTTTCTGCGCAATTTTCCTAACTTTTATATTTATACTAGCGACCCGCCCGCCCGGCTTCGCACGGGTGTAATTTACGTGCGAATCCGGGGCGGGGTGCTAGTTATATATAGGTATAAACCTTCCGTGAAAATGTATCTAAGTGATGGTGAAAACCGCATCAAAATCCGTCGCGTGGTTTAGGAGGAGTTAGCGGCCATACAGACAGACAGACGCGGCAAGTGACTTCAATTTTTACTATGTAGAGAAGAGATAGAGATAGAGATAATTATATAGTTATTATAATTAGAATAATTATATAAACACCAGTTATTTTTAAGTTAGCATACCCACTTGGAGAATTACTTCGATGAAACCGAGTTAATAGCATTAGGCTTTTTGTGAGTTGACATTTAGGTAATGTTTTGATATTTGTTGAAAAAATCATGTCTTAAAGTGGTTTAAGCGAAACTTAAAGCGAAGCGAGCTTTTTTATGAATATACTGTAGTAAATTATGTACCTAGGTGCCTACTCCGTGAAAGTGGGGTCAAATCAAGGCTTTAAGGTGTAAAGCAGCTAATTATTTATGTACAAATGGGTCAGCTGGGTGTTCCTAAATGGGGTTTAAGAAAGTGCTCCGCTAAATTTATTCGAATTTCAGATGAGAAGGTTATTTACTCAACGCTCAATTTAATTGATATAAATAAAATGTAATTAAGAGCCCTCTCACATTTTTAGACGAAAAAAGCAAAAAAAAACCTTGATTTTCGTTCGCGTTCTCGTTCTATCAAATACATAGTAAGAACAGAGATGCTACCTAAGATCTGTACGTGAATTTCATAATATGCAATAAATTATTGAGTACCTATTGAGAAATTGAGATCTATATATACCTATATAATTAAATTCCTCTAATAAGTAGATCTATATTTTTTATTAAAAGTAACGGCTTGAACTTTTGGAAAAACTCAACTTATTAGTTACCGTAATAGGTACCTCCAATTTACAAAAGCTTTTCGTAAATCTCTCGGAGGGAAAGTTTGACAGTGGATTTGATTAATTTGCTGACATAAAATAAATAGTTTTAATGTTATGGTTATTTGTTTAATATTCGTCTTGACTATTACGGCTGTATTTTTTCGTTTTATGGCCTACCTAAAATTTAATGATGCATTTTGCAATACGGCTCTTAAGCGTTATAAATCCTAAACTTCCTTAACCTTTATAAGAAAAGCTCCGAAAAGCTATAAATTCCAACGCTGAGAACATTTTTGCAGAAAAGTCTACAGACCAAAACAATGAACATAAGTGAATGAACAAAAAATATACGTTGTAGCAACGAGCAACCCAAAAAAATTGGATTTTGGTTAGCAAAATCCAATTTCTTTGGAGTAACCCTTCACCTAAACCCTTCAGTAATGTCTCACGTCTCGAGTGCATCCGTCTCAAATACGAAGCAGCCGAGCTCCGCAGTGGGCGAGCGCTCGCCGGCTGCACGTGTCTTTCAGGTGTCACTCGGAACGTGGTCTTGTCAGAATCTGCAGTCAATCACTAATGTTCCGTCACTCTATCAGTTACCGTTGGCATCCTTCGCTTCGAGTCCATCAGCCTCCAGTACAGAGCAGCCGAGCACGACAGTAGGTGGGCGCTCGCTGCCGGCCGCGCGCACTGCACGCGCGTGCATCTCGGGCGTCACTCGAAATGCACGCTTCGCATAATCTATCACTTCGTCCTTGTACGCCGTGAACTGCCCATCAGGGGCCGGAGCACCCACGGTATTCTCAATGCAGTAGAGCACCTAAACAATAGAAAATAAATTTTAATCATAACGCGGTTATACCCACGAACTAATTAGGGATACGTGCGTAATATCTGCCTAACGTTAAGTCCAAATTAGCTATCTTTAAATTTTGTCAACAACACACTCTTTGATTCCAAATAATCAAAAAACCCACACGCCAACGATCTAATAGTTTAGTATGAAATCTTTGCATATTAAAAAGTACTCTTTGATCTTTGCCACACGTAGTATTTATTTGGCATTAAATTCTCCTTGGAACCCAGTACTAACATGAAGCAGGCTTCGGAGAATATGACAAAAGAAAATCGATATCTATAATAAAAAAAAAAATGGAATGAAGATCAAAAATCCGTACGAAGGTTTAATTTTTTAACCTTTGTAAACCTCTTTGAATAAAGCCTCTATTGCAGCGGGTACCTACACGAATTCATACTGTGAGTGATTTTCACATGTGGTTTTTGGAGATTTAGCGCCTATCATAGGCATAATTATCTTGGGCATGACCAGTGATTTACTTTGCTTGACTCTGATTTGAATTACTATATTTTAATTCCTAACACTGGCCAATGCACAGGACGTAGGAAACTAAAACCAATTCAAGATAAATAAAAGGTGACTTTTATTACTATTTTACAATACCTTAAGTAGCTATATACTTGTTAATTTGAGTTGGATCTAGATTTCAAAAGTTCCGTAGCCAGTTTTAATATTCACAATGAACTGTCCTTCAGATCCTTAAACACAAGTAATTACACTTTACAGTAATAATTACCTATTTATTGGGAGATGTTTCTCGGAGATTTAAAATAAGATGGCAATAGCTTATTAGTTGTTTAGCTTTTCCACAGTAAGTAGATAATATTTAGGTACTTAAATAGGTAGGTAGTGCCTGATCACAATAATACGGTTTTTTTAAGTGTATTAATTTATGGGTGACATATTCCGTCATGAAATATTTTGTGTATATTTTCAACTGACCTTAAGTTTAAATAGAATATAGTATAGTAGTATTTTACACACTAGTATGATTATAGGTCAATGACTCGTCATCTGGCTATATAAACATATTTATTATAATCTTTATTATCAAACATGACATTTAAGTAAGTATAAACTCAAAAAAAAACTGCACAAAGCCGCATGGCAAAAAAAAACACTTGGCAAAGACTTAGTTATGAATATGAAAATTAATAATATAAGAAAGAAAATACTTTTATTCGACACTACTATGTACAAATACTCCCCTACATCCCTGTGTGTGTTGTTTTGTGTTGATGTTGTAGTTAGCTACATAGTCTGCACGTAATTTTTCCAATAAAACGTGCATGTACCTACGTCCTATATTTACTACGTACCTACTTTTTCACGCTGCAGCAGATGTGTGAACATTTATAAAGAAAATATTTTTTCTTCAGCTATTTCGTGCCGCACCTCAAAGACTACAAATATCGTATATACCTATAAACCTCACCTTTCCAAATGGACCCAGACCCCAAAGAATGGGTGACGTGTAGGAATGTACGCAATAATGTAAGGCATTCAGAGGAGTTGCATGTGCTACGGTCGTTACACGACAGACATAATGTACTCATTTAATTACAGTTACCTTTCTGTCTGTTTGGAATGATTTATATTTTCACTACAGTATTTCAAGACAAGCTTTTGAAAAGCCCTTGATTCAATAAATTGTTTTGTAAGTACTGAATACTTGTCTCAAGTCTAAGTACTTGAATCAAGTGTTGCACCAATATTAGGTGCTCTCAAATTATAACTAAACTCTAACATTTTTATGGTTCCGTATAAAACTCTATTGTCTAACTCTATAGTTTCTCCGTGTGTACACAGCATTGCTGTAAGTGGGTAGGTGCGTGTACTTTTGTGTGACAATGGAGATCATTATAGATAGAAACTTTTTATTGTGTACACCAGAAATAAAACATACAAACAGATAGAAAACACTTACGAGCTAGTGCCACAAGTGGCGACCTGATCGCTAAAGGTGATCTCTTCCAGGCAACCATTGGATTGAAAGAATAAATAAAATAAAAAAACCGAATGATCTTGACAGAAATTTCGGGAGCGTTGACACAGAAAACTAAGCGTTGATACGTAAAACAAAAAATAAACACCGGCCAAGTGCGGGCCGAATTCACGCACCGAGGGTTCTGCATCCAAAAAATGAGTATATTTTCATGCAGTTCGGGATCTTTAGCGCGCGCCCGTTTCGCACTTGGCCGGTGTTTTTTTTTTTGTTAGTGTTAACTATAAGTAATCATTTTAAGGTTGACGCTTGTACGTATTACTGTATAACACTAGAGCAAAGACAAAAATACGTAAATAAATACAAATACGTTTATTCTAAGAGGTTTCTGTTGTTTGCCCTTTAATTTGATTTAACTTTTTTTTTGTTGATCCACCGTAACCTTCCCTATTCTGTGAAAATTTCAACTGACTATCTATTACAGCTCGAAAGATACAGCCGTTATGATGTGACAGATAGACAGAGTACCTATAGTAAATAGTAATATAATGTCTCGTTGACACCCTTTGAGTACGGAACCCTAAAAATTGCCTACTAATGCGTTTAACTCACCTGATGGAAAGTGATGCTGTAGTCTTAGATGGAGCTCGTTTCCCAATGAGGTGCCTATTTACTCTTGTATTGAGAAAACCCATATATTACTATTACAGGGTAATCAGTAATTTTGCATCCCTGGGAGTTTGTATTAAAATCAAACTAATATCGACAATAATTCTCTCCACTTAGTGGTTAGTCGTATTTCAGAATCTTTCTTTAATGATGTTGCACCATTTTCCACTGTGCTTTGTATCTATTAATGATTATAGATAGGTGATGGTGGTGGATGGTGGGAGTGGTCAACTCGTGACCAATGACCATGGCACATCATCACATCGTGGTCATTGTAACATGTTCGAAACGTTGAGCGAAAGGTTCTTATTTTTACCTAAATAAAATGATGCTCAATAAGTCCCGATAAACATTTAAAACATGTGTTCAAATCAATGACTGTTTTTTCCTACTAGTAACTTACATCAATGGTTCAAATCGCGAAAGTTTTAAAGGTTTTTTTATAGATAGGTAGTATGAAAAGAAAGTCAATCAGAATTACTATTCGAGCATGTTGTAATTTCATTTCAATTACCATATGCACATGTCATGAATGACTCTATCTAAGCGAGATGTTATTTTACTTAGAGTGTGCTTGAAAATATAAGCACTGTGAGCGAGGACATGATTCCAATCAAGTATCATGGAACAACAGTCCCAGAAGTGGAACTGAGGACAATTTGTCGTTTCTGAGTTTCTGGGTAAGATTTTCTTTTTATAGCGCTTTGAATGACACGTATATTTACCCCGGCTTTGGAGAAGGGCGCACAGTAAAATTGTACTTGTGGATAGACTTATCCGATAGACATGGTGCTATACAAAACCTACGAAATAAATTTTTGTGTGATGTAGAAATCACGATTGTAGCAAGATTATTACTACAACAGAGTTGATAACTACGATCGATGCATTTTCCAGTGCTTTCATCCGTGTTTTTTGCAGTCTATAATTTTCATTTTCAGTGTATAATAAAATTTTAGAGAAAATGCAACCTGCAATAGCCGCATGAAAATGTAGAAACCAAAGTTTCATATCCGGGATCGAGCGAGCTTGCTTGCATTTATTTCGTTAGTTATATTATGTATGCTTCGTTTGTTCCGTCGCCTTCACTTCTGCTCGTACATGCAAACATTATTTTCATTGTGCAAATAAAGCAGTATTGTTACTCACAATATTAAACTCAAATTTACATTATAAATACAGCTATGTACAATACAAAATTGTTATTTGATCGGTCGAAGATATCGGAATTCATCTTGCTAAAGTTTTATCTTAATAAACTGAAATCGTTCGGGAAAGTTCAGCGGCAACTCATGAATTAAACATTTATTGAAATCGCGCCCAGGAACTCTGAATTTTGTAGCAAGATTTCATGGCTCTTTTTGTATTGGTGTGTTCTTGTTATCTTTGTTATTCTTGTGTTATTTCTTCAAGCCGTCATTAGTGGTCAATAATGGTCATTAATGGTGGTCAGGTGGTGAGTGTGATCACATCTATGTAACGTCCGTGTAGCTTCTTTAATGATTTCATTATTCTGGCATTTATCTAGCCCAAAACATTACCATTCACGGTAACAATGATGCCAGCATGCTGGGTCCACTGCTAACTGATACCTACATAGTGGGCATCTCGATTATTTTAGGCCTTCAACCATCAATGTTTTTTTTTAAAAGAAAACTTAGAGTTGCGGAGCGGGCAATGGAGAGAGAGAGCTTGGAGTTTCTTTGCACGATAAAATTTGGAACAAGGGTATTCGGTGAATAACCACAACCACCGACATAGCATACCGATAACGCAATGCAATGGGCGAGCCACATCGCTCGAAGAACTGACAACCGATGGGCAAGAAAGGATCTTGAGTGGAGACTACAAACCGGAAGATGTGAGTATATACCTACCCACCAACACTAAGTGGACAGATGACATCGTGAGAGTCGCGGGCATCCAGTGGATGCAGATGGCAGACTGTCGTTTAGTGTGGAAATCTAAGGGGGGAACTATGTTCCGCTGTCTTCTGGCTGATGATGATGATGACGAATGCTCTATGGGTAAACCATCTATTTTCATCGTCTTTACAGGGGGTTATTTATCCATTTTTCTTACTATTAGTGAAAACTTTTTTTGTGGTTTTCGCCTGCTATCTTTGTCTATTTTGTGCCTTATTGTGTACCAACCGAGCTGTAAGTTTTCCTCTGAAAATAAAATAAATAAGTGGTAGGCTAATTACCTAGTTCAGATAGATTAATCTTAGTACTCTCGTTTTTCTGTTTTAGTACTAGAATCAACTGGGTTTGAATATTTATTGCACTTGCCCAATCCACCTATTGAATACTTATCCATCAACAAGGTAAGTGCGTGTAGAAATAAGAACTAATTACCTACCTCGGTGTAGAGATGTTCATGCTCCTTATGTGAGAGTTGTGCTGAGACGCTGGGTAGACCGAGGTCGTGGGGCGACGGCGGCGGACGTTCAGCCCTCGCCTCCGCCAGCCGCAGGCCTGCCAGCCGCCTGTTCTCCTGCCGCCACGACAGCGCGGTGAAACTTTCGAAGTATGACCCATCCGTTTCTTGAACCCTATGTTAGTAAAAATTATGACAATGTGAAATATATCAAAAAAACTATATGCTTGCATAACTCCCATTTGCACAATTGCACACTTTTGTCTGAATAAAAATATTCAAGTTGAAGTGGCAATGGGCAGGCCACTTCGCTCGAATGACCGATAACCGATGTAAGAAAGGTTCATGAGTGGAGACCACGAACCGAAAGACGCAGCGTATGTAGGCCTCCCACTAGATGGACCGACGACTTTGTGAGATTCGCTGGCATCCAGTGGATGCAAAAGGCAGGCTGTCGTTCAGTATGGAGGTTAAAGGGGGAGGCCTATTTTCAGCAGTGGACGTCTTCTGGCTGATCATGATGACACTTTTGTCAACATGAATTCAGATTTGTGAAGAAATAGACTATGGTTCGTCAGCTTGCTCAACACGCCCATGCACAACAAGGTCGTCCTATTGGGACGAGTTTGTTATTAAACTTGGTATGTCTATTGTTCTTTATACCTTCATATTATTCATGTCATACAAATTTCACAATGTATTAGATGTGGTATGCAGAACCTAAGGTGTGAAATGGGAAACAAAATTAAATATGTGCGGATCACGTATAGGTATCTTTAAAAGTTCTACAGCTGAAAATGTGAAACATGCGAGTAATACTGCTACAGTATATACTTTTCCGTGTAAGCCTGTATATTACCGTTGCGCGGTACCCGTCCCTTGTAATTAATTATTATTAACCGACTTCAAAAAAGAAGGAAGGCTCTCAATTCGATCTGTATTTTATCGTCACATTTATCTCACTACAGACGTTGTCCTGTCAAAATTTTAATTGTTTCTTGAGTTCATACAAAAATTCCATAGCAAAAAAAGGAAATTTTCCCGAATTAGAAAATTTACCTGAAACATTTCCAATTTTTCTTTCGATATAAACCTTATTTGGACTACGAACATTTTAAAATATAAAATAGCCAAGTCGGTCCAGCCTTTCTCAAGTGATGCGATTACCAACGAACATCATTTAATTTTTATTTATTGACTAGCTGCGCCTTGTGATTTCACCTGCGTTATATACCTCCTTGGTAGCGACAGCAACCTGCTTTGACTTAGATCACAATTTTTTTCTATGATGTAGTCTGTCAATCTATAGACTTCAAATCTTGCCGTTCCATACAAAATATATGGGATCATATATTATAGAAAATGAAAATGCGTTTAGACCATGTTACAATAGCCGTGGTCACGAGCTGACTGAAAAAACATGATGATTTGGGTGATAAGCCCCGATAAACATTTAAAACATCCGTAGAAGCCTCTAATAAAGTCTCCACCACTTAACTATCGTAGTATTTATATTCTCTTTGTTAACTATGATGTTAACAAAAATTTTCTAATGTCATTTGTCAAAGGGTGTCAAATAAGCACAATAAAGCACTAAATTGGATAGTGTGATGGCTGCTTAACCTTATAGTACCCGCTATTCAGACATATTTGACCGAACCGTGACGAAGGTTGGTAGGAGGCAAAACCTAAAATCGTGAGCCCGTGACAGACCCGCCATGACTAAGAAAATTTTATTAGTTTATTCAACTAAATCAGAATGCTCACAGACTCAATTATTTAGAAATGGCTTATCAATATTATCTAAAGATAGAAAGAACTGTCAACGACGAAATTATTTCGTAGCCATTTTAAAAATCCCGATAAAAGTTGATAAAATTCCCGTTTCGAAACAATTTTATGTATTTTCCTACTCCATTAAATCACAGTAAACAAGTAATCCGAAACGTGATCTTCTACAAAAGAAACTGATCTGTACATAAACAATTCTCAAGGGAAATTGCATTAGCGCTTCGCGATTTGCATTGGATAGCAGCACTGTGCTATCATGTCTTCTGTGGCAGCTCCTTTGATTATAGACATACCTATACAACAAAGAGCAGCACCGGTTGAATAAGGTGGACCTGAATTCATCATTATTATCATACCTACACAGCTTTCCCTAACCTATATACAATACTTCTGTTTATACTTTTACTTCAGGCATGGAACCTTTACATAACAACTTTGCACAACACATACTTTATTTTATTTTGATACTTTTTATATTTATTGAGAGAGATACACCAACAGTGAGCATATTACACATTCTTATTTTTTTATACATACATAGATCTGATATGAACACCTATTACAAGCGTATGCAACATTCGCCTTAAAAAAAAAAAAAAAAAAATATTCGGGACATTTTTGCACACACGGTCATCTGACCCCAAACTAAGCAAAGCTTGTGATATGGCTGCCAGAGACTGATATACATACATATATAGTTTTAAATACATACTTAAATAGATATTAACAACCAGATATAGAACAAACACAAATGTTCATCACACAAATGTTTGTCCTAGATGGGAATCGAACCCACGTCCCTAAGCTTAGAAGGCAGGGTCACTACCAACTAGACCAACGGGCTAAGTGGCATAAGTGGTTAGACACAAACCGTCTTACAACAAAAGATTTAAGAACGCTTTAGACATGTGTTTAGCAGTTGTTTCACTGTGAACAATATGTTAAACACATGTCTAAAGTTTTCTTAAATCTTTTGTAGTAAGAAGGTAAATCTATATAATCAAATAAACATATACATACAATTATACAATTCTTAACATTATTTGTCTCTAGTTAGGGACTTTACTGTTTTGTTTTTAAAAACAGATAAAGAATCCATTAAACACGTCCAGATCACTCAAAGGACGCTAAATTAATTATAGATGCGACATAATCTTAAGTTAAGGGGAGTTAAGTGCCAAATTGGTTCTAGCAGCTTGCCACCAACCTAGAATACGAGAAATTCTGTGCCTAGGGTAGTGGTATGGAACGTGTAGAGAGTTTAAAAAAAAAACAAAAAAAAGTTTATTTCTAAGCATAAGTTACATGGACATTAACACAGAATACAAGCAGAAGTAAATAGATGGACAATCAGTATATGCGTGGATCACTTTATGGAGAAATGTTAGATCCCGGATCTTTCGTCTGCCTCGCAAGGTATGCATTTAAAAAAACATAGACGACTTTCATAGGGACTTCTGCTAACAAACATAACATCTAAATGTTAAATTGAGATAAAAATATCACGGTCATTATCGGTTCGAAATCCGATGCATGATTTTAAATAGTGTAGTATAAGGTAGTCCCCCAACACTGCAATATGCCGTTCTTTGAGCTCCTCAACTCAGTCCAAAAGAAAGCACTCTGGATCTGATGACGGCGAAGCAATCCGGAACCCGTGCATCGGCGAATATGCCAGATGCACTGCAATAACAAGCTTTCCTCATGAGGATGCGCTAAGCATCATTGTATTGCACACTTATGGTATGATACGTTTTGCGGGTAAATGTAATTCCACAGCTGTCATGGTGTATATACATAGTAGGCACAGAGAGTTTCAAACACAGACTAGGTAAAGCTACTACGTAGCCAACAATATGAAATTCAGGTGTGGGTCCTATCTATCTTTCAATTATTAGATACGATATTCGGATTGACTAACTACTTCCTTTTTATAAATTGAAAATGAGATCCCAAAAATGTTTTTGGTTCGCACTTTTAAAGAAATAAATATAGAATTAAATAAGTGCTTAAATTTATTTCACAAAAGTATAATTTTCGAGTGAAATTCGATTGAAGAGGTACGTACAATCGGCAAATAGGTAATTTAGACAGAACGTTATAAGACGGAAAACCTCAAGTTGCAAATAAAGCCCAAAAAAAAAGCTTTGAGAAATTGAAAATGGAATGTGAAAAATATAACTCACCTACGGTTTTTAACCGTCTTCGAAAAAGGAGGAAGATTTTCAATTCGGCCCGTTTTTATTCGAATAGAGAGTCTTGTGACGTTATCTAGGAGCGCAGGTACGGTGCGGGTGCGTGATGGATGTAGCGCGCCCGTTCCGGTCACCCGAGATTCCTACATCGTGCTGTTATTGTTCCTACCACACAGCGTAATGTACAATACAAAGCTACGTTCACTGACATCGTCCAACAACGCACGACATATTGGACGTCTACAAAGACTGTGCGACCGTACCAAAACGTAGGGTCGCGGTCGTGGGGCGGAACACCTAAAACTGAGAGGTGATGGTAAAAAATAAAACTAATCCCCTAAGGCTGTTTTTTATGCCTACTCAATGATAGAAAATGTGTAAAAAAAAATTGCTCTGACCGGTGACGGTGAGTAATCATAAGATCGTATGTAATAAGCAGACGCCAGGACCTGCAAATTTGTTATAGGCGTGAATACAAAATTCGTTAAAATGTTTGTTTTCGTTTTTGCTGAAATAAGTCTTTTTTGCTTCGACCAAAATAAAATGAATGGACGGGCCATAACCATTGAACGACCTCAGTAAAAACGACTCAAAATCGCGGACATATATTTCAACACCTAATTATAACCATGTACAGTAGGTATATTTGCTACAAAAATAGTTATGAAATGAACTGAAAATGTATTGTTAGCAGTGTTCTCATGGAAGTGATGTAACATCTTATATGAGAATAAATGTCTATAAACCTAAAATAGATAGCGGTTTTTTGTTGTGTAATTGCACTTCGGGAAAGCACACGAAGCCATTTTTTTTTCAGATGTTTCGTTATCATGTAACAATAGTCTTGTGTCGCACTTCCTACGGCTAGAGACCGCTTGAAACGAAGTGAGCGCCGGCGCTCATTTTGTAATCTTCAAAAATACGCTTTTTCTGGGCCCGTCCATTCATTTTATTTTGTTCGAAGTGTTTTTGGATACATAATAGTACCTAAATGATTTTGTCAATTAGTTATCATAATGCTCTTTGTGGTCGATTGAGCGATAATCGCACTAGTAAACGCCTTAAAAACAAAGTTTTATGTTGTTCGTGAACCCAGCAACCCGTAACCCAGCCTGTATTCATATTATGCATGTAGAGAGCGGCTTTGCAAGTGACGTGACAGGTGACGGCTAATAAACCGAGTGTGTCATTGTGATGAATATCATTGTGAATATCACATTATCGCGCCCGACGCAACGAAGTTCTGGCCATCTAACACCCATAACGCTAAACAATACCATAAAACGGTGCTACTTTAGAAGCGTAATATTAATGATCATCTAGCACGCAACTTTGACGCCATTTACAAATCGGTGCGATATGTTTAGTTTTACGTAAATAAGATCCTGATAGAATAGATAAGAATGTACAATGCGATTAAAATAAGAATAGGATCGGTCTAGCGCCTATTTGTAACATTAAGACGGCAATTTGCAAAGAAATGTAAAGAAATATATAAATGCCATTTATAATAAAAAAACACGATATTTCAATTGTTTGTTAAAATGCACTTGCAATTTAGTAAAACATAAATAATGACTAACAGGCAAATGTGAAATTATACAGGAAAGCAGAAATACCTTAACGGAGACGCGTCATCACATTTTTTCCTAGAATTCCTACGGTCGTAACTAGTAATGCTTATAAAACCTCATGATTCAACTGCCCTCATTCCCTGGGCGAACTGAATAGTAGGCCAACAACAGAATAAACAACAACAAAAAAACGCTACCTGAATCAAGGAAAAGCAGAAACGACGAATATGATAGTGGTACCCGTTTCCTTTTCCTGTACGACTGTTTACATCTATTTATCAAACCAAACATGGTATGTAAATAGAAATGGCAACAACAATAACATGTTGTGCTTCTTGATTTTATGAACACGTCGTGACTGTGTCATGTTACTTTCGTATTGTAAGTATGGAAGGCATAAGTACCGCATAATCTTCATACAACTTAAGAATCGTATTACAAAATGTTTAGTTAAATGCTTGGTTATATCGCTGAGATATGCACGTTATTCTGCGAGGAGGTAAATGGACAGGTTTTTCGTTTCATTTCACATGGCATGTGTGCACGAGTCAGGAGTTCAGCAAGGGCTTTGATGGGCTTTGACCTACATGAATATAAACCAAAAAATTAAATAAATATGTGTGTGATGACATAGCAGATTACTTCAAAGTTACTAGTTTTTTTGTTCAATTCACGACTTCTTCCGTCCAAAACATGTGTTCGATAACGAATAGCTTTGTTCTTACTTTTCTAAGAAATGACTTGCCAATATATAACAAGACACATGTGTGAGTATTGAGTACATATATGGTAGGGTAAGGCCATGTTTAATAATTGTGGTTACATTCATAGTTCAGAATTTGGTGATTTTAGAAAAAATCTAATGAATAAGGCTTGTTGGACTTTCATTTCGACATAAATGCGAAATTTTTATGGTCAAGACAAAGAGAAAACATTCTATGTTAAGACGTATTTAAAATTATTTCAAGTTTTGGTATTCCTAAGTTGTGTGAAAATTGGGCGCTGTTTTATTCCTTTATACCTATATAAGTATACGTATCCAATGTTAGTTTCCAGCCTTTGCAAAAATTACGTATAAGTATTGTAGCTTTTTTACCGCACGACCAAACCGAACCAATAAAATACTTTCGCATTTAAAACTTCCAGTCAATTCAACTTGTATTCACACGTTGGCAAACTAGAAATCAGTAGATTTACATAGCTTACATAAAATTGCACTTAAGCACTCTTCTCTGTTTTATTGCTGCTGCTGTTTTTTTTTTCCTGTACAGTCTGACTGAAATGCTTCCATTATTTTCCTGTTCACAGAGTAATGGCTAATGCACGAGCAGCGAGCAAGCACCGGTATACGAGGTAGGTACACTTTCGCAATAAACGGTAAAAGTTTATTCAATATCCAATCGAGTGAAACAGAGGAAATTCGCATACGCGACCTTACACGAGTACACGAGTCTATAAGATACGGCTACACTTACACAGCGATTCTGACAGGCACTCGCCCCAGTGGCTCGTACAGGTGAGCAACTTCTAGAACACCAAATCAGTTTCAAAAGTTTCTACTTGAACTTCGTGAATTCACATGAATGTGACTCGACGTACAAGTTTAACAGAATTGCTACACTCTGCTATTTCGCTGGTTTGTTAGAGATATTCAAACTTTGACTTATTACTATAATCTTGATTCTCAATTGCTCTGTTCGGTCATAGGTACAGTTAACAAAATGGCACAGTACCGTTAGAAGGGTTAGGGCTACATTGACTGGAGTATCAAATACCAATAATATACTAATATACTATACTAATATATACCAAACAGACCAGCAGTCGATATAATGTCATAGAATCGACCATAGCGAGTACTGATAAAATTACATTTTATCGAATTTGACGATCTCAACTGTCAAATTTGACGATCGATAAAGAACGGTACTTGCACTGCAGCTTCTCAAATCGTCCAATCCCAAAATGTCCCGTGTCTCAAAATGACTAGTATCACATTGTCCACTTCCCACAATGCACGTAGTATCAGATTGCTATTATCATTAGTCTTGTATCACGTTATATTGATGATTCCAATCGTAGAGCGTCGCGGGCCCCCGCGGTCGGCGCGAGCTGGAATTTCAAATTCCAAATTGTCTCTAATTCCAAATTCACCGCTTATTGAGAAATTCGTAGCAAAAAATTGTACTTGTAATCACCGTACCTTGCCAAAAAAATCGCCTGCACTGATTTATAGCGCCAGTGCGATATCATTACTAATGAGAAAATAGCACAAAGAATCAGCAGAATGTTAGTGAAAACAAAATTTTCAAAAGAATATCTATCGTAGCAAAAAATTGTGCTTGTAATCACCGTACCTTGCCAAAAAAAATCGCCTGCACTGATTTATAGCGCCAGTGCGATATCATTACTAATGAGAAAATAGCACAAAGAATCAGCAGAATGTTAGTGAAAACAAAATTTTCAAAAGAATATCTATCGTAGCAAAAAATTGTGCTTGTAATCACCGTACCTTGCCAAAAAAAATCGCCTGCACTGATTTATAGCGCCAGTGCGATATCATTACTAATGAGAAAATAGCACAAAGAATCAGCAGAATGTTAGTGAAAACAAAATTTTCAAAAGAATATCTATAATATAGCGTGTGTTCGGACCACACATTGGCCGGCCTTGGCATTTTAAAACTACCCACGTTTCTTTAGTCAAAATCATATTCCGTTTCGGTGAAGAGAAAATAATTGAGGTAAATATATTTTGGGGAAAACAACTTTCTACCGACTACCCTTAAAACGGACAGCGATCACAGTATCGTATCCGTTTGTGCGTGTACGCTGTGTTTTCCACCCAGTGCTCTACTATTCTATACATAAATATTCAAATTCCTAATATAGTGGGGCCATATCTATTATTTAAGTTAGATAAATTATGAGTGTATGCATGACGTTATTTATTTTCATCTCATCTTTTTAAAGTGTTGTTTAAATTTTTGGAAATCCATTCTCAGTTTTGATATGCAAACGTGTATTATTTGCACGGCAAAAAATTGCTCATTCATAGAAACCAGAGTATTAATATATTTACCATTTTTCAAAGCCAGAGTGAATAGGTATCTTCTAAGTCTACGTGCTTCTTCTTTGACCTCATCGTCGCTTACCAATAGGCGAATTGGTGGTCAAAAGCGGACATATTCGCGGGGAAAAAAACCGAACAGCTTTGTTTATGGACACCTTTTCACAAAAAATGGCTGGTGATTTAATTGCCATTATCCGCCACCCGCCTTTACGGTGCGCTATTCTGGTAATTTGTTATTCTAGTAAAGTAGTGTTCTAGTAATTTATGGGATATGCTTGGATTTCATTTGAAATAAAATTGAATAATTTTACAGTGGGGTAAAAAATTTATTTTCAGTCCACAAACTTTGAGTTTTTTTAGCAAGTTTTCTCTAAATATTGCACGGGCTAAACTATCATTCTGTATAACACACATAGGTCTTATTTATCTCGCTTTTATTGTATCACATTGCACAATTAAAATATTCGTATAATTTCTTCCTGAAATCAAACCATGACAGTGTTAAAAGCAAACTCGTGTAACGCGTAGATGATCAACATTTGCCTAGATGTTTGTTTTTATATACCTCACACCTACGTGTGAAAGAACAACCCATGATATATGAACAGTCATTAGGGACCTTAAAAGCAAACTCACATTATTGCCATCGATTTGTAATTACAATAATGGAACCTCAATACCACTGACGGGGTGACCTTTCCATGTATTCAATCATCCCGGCGTGATTGGTGTAAACTGGGGAAGATTAGTAGCTGTATGAGCACTATTATTATATTCTGTGGTAGAAGTAGGTCACTGATCGACCTGTTGCATGTCCACGCACTTGTGATTTCACCCCTGCGCTTCACTGCCTCTCGTATACCTACTTACACTTAACTATAATGTTTTAATTAACGATTGATGTATTTTTTTTTATAATTGTAGTGGCTTAGCCGTGCTTAGCCCAAACAACTGCTTCCTCGATCTATAAATGTGTATGAAAATTTAAATAATTATATTTATCTTTTATTTTGTAAGCGCGCGTTGAATGTGAGCATCATGTCAAACCAACTGTAGTTTTTTGGTGCAACAATATAACCGAAAAAAACGAACCTATTACGGAACAAGTATTTAATTGAGATATCAAAAATATTTTTCCGAAACCATGGTATTTAATGTTGAAATTTAACACTTTAACTTTTATCGTGTGTATTTTACATAGTGTGACTACCACAGTAGATCTGTGGTGACTACGAACCAAGGACGATATCATCTTTGTCACGGACACTGAAAAGAGTTCAAAATGTCAGAAATTTAAATTGTGTAAGATACACGCGATAAAATCCGTTAAAAGTTATTAATTACACTGAGTAATAATCGCGAAAACTTAAGAAATCAATCTAGTATTTAATATAATAGTTATTCTAAGATAATGTAGGTATTTAATCACGCATGGTATCGGTTTCTTCTTTAAACAAGCGTGCTCCATCATAATTTCATAATTGTTCATGTTTTGTACCTCTACTACGAAAATTGGCCGAAGCTAAAGTAATTAGTGGGCAATTTTTATCTCCTCTGATAATATAATCTTGTACCTGCGTGCGTACAATATTTCAAAGTGCATATAGCTTTGATACCGGTTTTCCACTAAAAGGAGGCGAATGGGCAAATTGTCATGTTATAATATAGATATAAATGTTTTTTTCTTCTTTTAATTATAAGCTTGCATTTGACCTGCACCTCGCCAGATGTTAAGCAATGATGCTGTCTACGACGAAGCATGGTTGCTTAGAAGAAACCGATTTACTCGCGATTTTGAGACACCCAGACTGTTGGCACTATCGGAGAACATCCATTCAGGCAGCGCATTCCACAGTCCAGTGATTCGCACAATAAAAGTGGAATCAAAGCGCTTTGTACGGGTTTTTGAAATATCAACCATGAAACTGTGTCACCGCTTCGTGCCCACGATAGAAAAACGGTCAGATCATGCATAGATTGTAGATCCGACGCTTACTCCCCGAAATGTATGCGATACCAAACCGATAAACTTATACCGTAGGTAATGTACCATAATTATAACCCACAATAATTAACCAATAATAATTCGAAACAAATAATAGTTTCACTCGTAGCATATATGTATGTATATGACAGGAAAGTAATTTGCTATAATCGGGATACTAGTAAAAATAACACTAAATATCTAAACTACTTATAAGCTTAGTAAGTATAGCTTATTATACCTACAACAAAAAAACAGAAGGATTATCCATAGACCATTGAAGATCTAAAAAAAACATTGACATTGAATAAAATATTGTCGTGCACTCTGTATATCATTTTCTAAACAAAAAACAAAATTAGTATTTTATTTTCTCGAACTTCAGTGCATGTAAATATTGCGTAATTATCATTAAACCTTTTGGGTGGACTAAAAACTGACACCAGGTTTGGCTACTCAGGCAAAATAACTTACTCGTAGTTTATGTACTTTATTAACTCAGACTTAATGCCGGATTTTATCTTATCGAAAGAACCCCATCAAACTCTCTTCAAAGCACTTAGAAAATAATCAATTTAAAACGTCAACTGCCAGCTTTGTGCAGAAAATGCGTACTCCACCAACGCTGTTGGGAACTCGGGGACATACTAAATGGATGAACTTTATCAAGAGCACTGCAAATTGAATTTCCTTTGTGTAGTATAGGCCAGGATACAGGGCTCATCCCAAGCCTTAATTGAAGTCGTCGCATGAATTGAACTGTCACAGATTTTAACCTAACCTGGAAGAATAAGTAGGACAATAAACCATGACCCCGTTACTGCCTGTGGTAACGAATTGACGTCACCACCCGCACATTTCTAAGAAATTAGGCGAGTGGCAATGTTCCTGGAAATACGTTCATTTAACCGTGCCATTCCCTTGACAATAAAATATTCAAGTGAGCACAATGTCGTAACTTTATATCAAGAGCGTCATAAACTTACCTCCCAGGCGGAGGCCAGCAAAAAATTGATTACATTTGAAGTGGCAGAACAAATAAGAGGTAATGGACACCCGCAGCTTTAATCAAATTCTCTATTCGACCAAATGGGACTCCCGCTGACAAATCGATTCAACTACGTATCCTGAAGTATAGTGCATACCTCTTAATTTGTTTATGGACACCATTAGCAAAATTAAAGGAACCCTACTATTGATGGCGTAGAAGTTAAAGTAATTGTTACACCTGGCCTGGGTAAAGACAAAATTGATCAATCTCGTCGGCCATTTCCAAGTTTTCCATTGGGGTGCGAGTTAAAAGGCGGCTTCGGTGCGGTGCTAATCTCTGTGTATGACAGTGATAGGAAATTTCCTGCCGCTTTAAGCGGATGGGAAAGCGCTCATTGGGACGGTGGAAGCTTCGATAGATTTCGTGAAGGCGTGTTCAATGCAGTCACTCTGCTTTTAGAAGTAGGAAAGTTTTAATTTAAAATATTTATTAATACAACGCATGTACCTACTTATTTTGAAACTTACAAACAAAACAATATCGAGTATGATAAATACTAGACTCAACACGGACTGGAGAAGTACCGCAAGGGACCACAAAGGACAACTCTTTTCAGTTTACGTTAGAAACAAAATAGTCGAATAAAAAAACGGGTTGTCTGTAAAGTCGGTTTACGGACGAAAATTTACGTGATAACCCTTAGGCCGATCGTGTCTCTCTATCGCTTGTTCCGCGCTCTCGCTTGCACGCGCAGCTCAGGCGGAACGTGAGAATTTTTCGTGCGTGCAGCCGGCGTTCATCGATTTATATGACGTTATCACGTCAAAAAAGCTAAAATATAGGTCTCAAGTTGCTCTATATCCAACCTTTAAGGCGTGCAAATTACAATATCTATATACCTAGATCAAATTGATCATTTTCAACAACAGTCAAAGGGGGTACGTTTCACATATGGCGGGAAATTTGAAACAGTTTTTTTTGTTCTTGTAACTAGGCCGGGTAGCTATTGTTAACGATCACGTAGTTAGCGCAAATTTAATATTATCCTTTACAAAATCATGTAAACATATCAATATTTAAAGTTATATGAACAACCGTGATAGTTTAAAACAGTGTTTTATATCAATATTTAATTGACATTATTACTTACAGATGTCGATAAACTATTTTTTGCTGTTTCAGACAGTTTATTGACAAATTTAAGTAATATCGTGCGTTACTGATAAATAACCGTACAAGATAATGTAAAGAACACCCAACGATTTGCGCAAACACCGTATTATTTACGATAATAACCCCGGCCTAGCTACAGGGACAAGAAAAATGTATGAAATTTAAATTTCCCGCCATATGTGAAATGTACCACCTTAAGATACTCATCTATACGTCTAGATGTCTTAATAATTCTACGGTAGTCCGTTACCAGGCTTTTTCACAGCCGTTTGAACACCACCGCCACGCCGCTGCCTCGAATCTCCGGTGAGAGTTAGGCTTACTTATCTATCTTTTAATTTTTGGAGTCACAACAGACTTTAGCAATCCTCATTTTTTCGAAATGGAATGTTACACGAACATTTTGAGGAAAAGTTTCGCGATATTTGCCTTGGTGGTCTTTGTTGGGATGACAATGTTAGAACTTCCTAATGGAACCCTATTGATGTGTTTTCATGGCACACCTTTTAGAGAACGGATCAGTTTCTAGAAAGCTATTTGCAAGGTGTGGGTGCTAAAGTATAAAATATTCGCATAATAGAGACTACGTTCCCTTGGAATCTCTTTGTCTCGTGCTCGTAAAGTATTCCGAAAAAGGTTAATAAAATACTCAGGGAATTACAAAATCGTGTAACGGTTCAATATATCACCTTTATATTTTTAAGTACCCACGCGCCAATATGAAAAGTTTTATCGTTAAAGCAAAAAAGACATTATTAGGGTTTCTGGATTTTTTCCTTTTATCAATCATATCGGCTACCATAAAAGGGCGATTTGAGCGGTGAAAAATTCTAGTCGTGCAGTTTTGGTTTGGTAGTGATTGGGTATTGAATACGTAAGGTCCAGAACAACGATATATTACTATACTTTATCAAAGTATTATACATTATTATTTTCTATACCTTTACGGTTTAAGGAATAGTCCTTAAACCTTAACCCAGTAAAATTATATAACTGAAATAATTTACTACAGAAGATATAATAATAATTAGACTTTAATTATATACAAACTATTTAAAATTATATAAATTTTGCTATATATTTGAATATCAATCGAATTTACGTATATAGTGTATGTAAGTATGATAAAAAAATCCATGACGTTCCTGTCTGACTATCGTGTTGATGAAAAACTGAAAGTCATACTCAACTATGCATATCAATATTGGTAGCACATTTAGTTCATTGTCCCATTGTAAGAAACTGAGCAGGGCAAGGAAGTGGCGGTTATCGGAGGCCAGGGGCTCGATTTTTGAATCGCGCATATGATATTTCACACGAAAATATGCGAAATGACTGACTTTCGAATAATATTCCAATTTTTTTTTTTTTTAAATAATTATATCACTCTTTAACGCAACGTCTTGGAATCATTCGAATTTGCTTACTATCAATAGGACATTTTATATTTCGTATATTTTTGTGCGAAATCATACGTGTGATTAAAAAATTGAGCCAAGTGGCTGCCACAACATTAAAACATTCTTCTAATAACCTTACATTGAATTTTGTCTTGCTCTCTCATTAGCCGAGATAGCGAGACAAAGCTCAATGTAGGATTATTATACCAATGCTGATGCGGTTGTGATATGTGATTGTGAGCCCCCAGGACTCAGCCAGCTGAGTCAGCCTAGTAAATGTAAGCAAAGATTTATATTTATGTACTCATTGATCTACTTCGATTAATAAATAGATACATATTGATCGAAGTAGGTACTACCTAAGTTAGTGATCTATCTATACTTACTAATATTATAAAGAGGAAAGAAATGATTGTTTGTTTGTTTATTTGTTTGAAATGAATAGGCTCCGAAACTACTGAACAGAATTGAAAAAATATTTCACTGGGTGGAAGCTACAATATCCCCGGGTGACATAGGCTATAATCTATACGCGTGCGAAGGTGGGGCGGACCGCTAGTATTATATATAAAAGCGAAATTCATCTATATACTCATTCACTCACTCAATCATCACGAAATCTCAAAAACTACTTGATTAACGAACCTGAAATTTGGCAGGTATATTCCTTATGGGGTATAGAGGTCCGCTAAGAAAGGATTTTGCGAAGGGGCTGAATTACGAGGGGCATAAGGCGGTTGAAATATTGTATGAAAGTCTACGCGTACGAAGTCGCGGGCAACAGCTAGTATAATATATAGTTGTAATTACCCGGAGTTGACGGAATTGTCGACTTCGGGCCAGGAGAGGCGGCGCTTGCAGAAGGCCATGGTGGGCGGCTTCTCGGGGACGGTCTGGGCGCGCGGCACGCGCAGCGAGCCCCCGCGGCGCGGCGGCGGCGCGGGCGCCAGGCAGTCCAGCGTGCGCCGCCGCGCGCTCAGCGCCGACGCACCTTCCGTGGGCAGCACACGCGGGAACCCTGCTGCAATCATACACAGCATACTTCTACATACATCATGTGCTCGTAAAATGTAGGTATTATTCCAAGCAAATCCGCTAGCAGGAGTCTTGCTCTATTTCTCTATCTCGAAATCTAATTTGGTCAAAAATTATGCAAATTGCAAACTGCGTTTCATAATGATCTCATTAAGACAGAAAAAAATCAGTTCAAAACATTTAATCTATTCTTTAGTACAGTGAAAACTGAAGACCTCAGTAACATTGAGCCTGTATTTCAAAAAGTGCGAGTTGAATCCTCATACTTCTTGTAGTTGTACTAGACGCACGCACATAAATACTTAGATACATATCGTCGACTCTTCATAGCTAAAAGAAGATTGTGAAGTTATGTTTTAAGTCCTAGAATCTCATAGGGTTTATATGCTTACCTGCACAATAGGTAGATAAGCATAATTATTTTAAAAACAAAGGAATCTTCGTGTACCTACTTGACAGCTTAAGAAGCAAAGAATCACCTCTCTTACATAAATCTGGCTTATCACGAGTTGAGAAGTATTTAAAAGATCATTACCCCAAAAGTTTTTATAAGACTTCACCCTTACCGAGTGCCAGAGCGCGAACTTTATACTGCTATTATTTGGGTTAGAGACACCACGTTACATTGACCAAATGTTTTCCTAAAAGCAAATAGAATTTGCTCTAAAAACGTCAATATCACCACAAAATCGTGAAGTTTGAACACAACCCGTCAGCTTTTCAATACGCAATCATCACCACGAATAAGGTACATTTTTTTTTATCCTTCAATATATTTCATCAGTAGGGGTCCATAATTAGACTCATTGCAGTAATCCAGTTGTTTGTCCAGGCAGATCTATTGGAACTAAAATAAGTGTCAGTAATGCGGTTGTTCGGCGCAACTGATCTACTGGCACTTTTTAGCATCTCTTCGTCGTTGCAGTTAAGCCCGTTGCAGACCATACGCAAGTACTCGCACCGGCGTTCAAATGTAAATAGCCACTCGCGTGCGAGTGTTCAAACGAGACGAACGATGTGCAGTGGGTGTTGCGCGGAGTAACGAAGCTTCACTTGCGCAAAGATCAGCGCGAGTGCTACTAAGCACTTCCACTGCCACGTGCACTAAGCAAAAAGTGCTGTAGCTCGTTGCAGACGGTGCGTAGTAGATACTCGCGCAAGCTACTGCGCATAGTCTGCAATGGGCATTAGTTGCAGGTAGTTCAGCAGTTAGTGCCAAGTAGGAAATTTAAATATACCTCTCATGCTAGCCGTGGATGGCGGCGGTTTCTGCGTCTGCACGTCCTCGGAGCGGTGGCGGGCAGGCGGCGCTCGACGCGGCGACAGTGCCAGCCCCGCCACGCTATCAGCCACCCCCGCCACGTACTGCCCGATCGATGAGAAGAAACTCATGGCAACACACACTCACATACACATCTGATAAAAACACCTGACTTTACTCAACGTCCATTGTCTCTAACATTGGTAACTGAAATCACTCGCACAAGTTAATCCAAAGAACTTTTACATAATGTTGGCTCTTCGTCGCCCACCTGAAAAGAAAGAAAGTTTTGTTATATAAACATTCCTTGTTCTAACCATTCAGTCGGCGAATAGGAGGGCTATTAAAAAAATTTAAGGTGGGGTTCAGAATGGCCGCAATATTTTCTTATAATAAGTCCCGAGCAATAAACCGTTTTATGCCGGCAGTGAATTTCTCTCAAAAGGAATCCTTTTGTTATCGCGTACGTTAAAGCAAGCCATAATACCGCAGAATGTCTATTCGTTATTAATTTTGAAAATACGGAAGGCACAAATACAAGCAGAAGGTAAATATTAAATATTGAATTTGTTGACGACATAATATGGTTGAAAATTTGTAACTGATTTCTTCCTACTCAACTCATTGTTTTTATATTCAAAATTAAGAAACTATTCTGCATTATACTGTAATACCCTTTGAATATTAATTTATAGCTTTTTTATTACTTGAAAGTTATACCATACTTTACCTATCTTACCTTCCAAGTTTTTTAATAAGATAACCCTTTATAAGCGCTACGAAGACGTGGTGTCTTCAGTAAATGAAGGAAAGCAGTTTGCCAATAAATCAATTGTTTCCCAGGTGTTGTTCTCAATCCTCTATATTGGAAATAGACATCTAATCTATCAACGCTTACTGGTGAGAATGAAAATCTCACTCCACCGAGAATGACAAAGGGCAATTTACAGGCTCCACGCAAGTAGACTCATTCTTGGATACAAAGATAAGTTGGATATAATCTAAGTTATTTTTATTTGGATCGAGGTTAGACCTGCCTACAATTTAAACTCGTAGATTCAAATCAGTACTAAGCATTTTCTCGTTTTACTATTAGGTACCACGGCATGATACTAATCATATATATAGTAGTCTTTGGTACTAATATTATGTCAAATTTTTCATTAACAAAGTTTTATTCAATGCCCACGATTTTATACTCAGCCATTAACCTCGCTAATAGATATGATTTTTTAAATCCTTTCTAACTACTCACCTACTTTATATAAGTAACACTTCCGAAAATTATGAACTTCCATACATATTATGTTCAATCCTTATTTAACCCAGTTCAAAAATAAAAAATTATGTCTTAGTGACAACTTCCACGTTTCGAGATACTAACGTAAAAAATTACGAACTTCAATCCCTTATTTACCATATTTAGGGGGTGAATTTTAACAATCACTTGCTTAGTGGTCAGGCATTAAATTTTTATGTTTTTACATGTGTTTTTAGACCCAGAAAACTACAAAATAATGTCCTGATTTTCATTTTTTTTTTCATTGATCACGTTACATCTGCAAACGCTCTATAAAGGTTGAATCATGAATCTCCTTATTACGTTACAGGCAAGTAACCGAGGCAACAATTCTTTGGCGAGTGTCAACTTCCTTACTTGTGACATCACTGAAGTCACGTGCCCCCATAAATGTAAGGGAGCGTTGACGCGGTAGTATACAAATTTGAATTTTGATTGTCCATTTATAATAGGTACAACTAATGAAAATTATGAGGATGCAATCACAAGATTGCTTTATTATAATAGACAAATTAAAATGGTTTCGTAAAAACAGTCAAATACCCTGTTAAAAATTATTATTCACCTCAACTATAAATATTACTCTTAGATCAGGTACATATATTTGTCAAAACTATTACTATAGTTACTACCAAAGATTTCATACTATCTATACTACGTATGTATACTACGTATTTATCTAAGATTCACCTATTATCCCATAGGCTAAGTATTTGCTTTCTCTCTCTCTACGTGTGCTCTCTACGTATTATCCTGTTATTCTTTAAACAATTATGTCACGTTCGTCATGTGCATGGAGAGTAAAAAAAAAAATTGTGAAAAGTGGACAGTCGCGCAAATGAAACAAATATTTGGAAAAGTTTTAGTACTGTACAAAACTACTTAGCTGAAAAGAGACTTTAGACCAACGATCTAATATCGTAGTATGGTATAAAATATCTTTGCTTTAGACACGGCGTTTTAGACAGTGTAACTCCACTACATAATTATTATAGTTACAAAGGGCACCGCTCAGGGTGCCGAGCCACGCCGCGCGGTGCGACATTAATTACGCGCCTAAATTTATTATCACTCGCAGGACCCCGAAGGCCGGAGTTCAGGAAAAATAAACGTGAGACTTCTCAGCACAAGATTTATAAACTGAAAATGAAAGATTCGTAAATTCCGCAATCTTGTGTGTATAAACATTGAGAGAATAAATAATAATAATAATAAATATTCGGGACATTTTTGCACACACGGTCATCTGACCCCAAACTAAGCAAAGCTTGTGATATGGCTGCCAGAGACTGATATACATACATATATAGTTTTAAATACATACTTAAATAGATATTAACAACCAGATATAGAACAAACACAAATGTTCATCACACAAATGTTTGTCCTAGATGGGAATCGAACCCACGCCCCTAAGCTTAGAAGGCAGGGTCACTACCAACTAGACCAACGGGCTATCAATTTCAAAAGAGAGCGCAAACTTCTTATTGCCTTGTCAGTCATATATGATAGACGGCAAGTGACGCGCATAAAAATTTGTTAGTAGGGAAAGTATGGATACGGAGATTTATCGATCTATTTACACACGCATGTTTATCAACATGGGTCAGAAACTAATGGACCGGAACTGAAATAAAATTCGGAAATAATAAGATTTCACTTATATCTTAAACTAGCTGTTGCCCGCGACTTCGTAAGCGTAGACTTTCATATAAACTTTCAACCCCCTTTTGTCATCCTTAATTCGGCCCTTTCGTAAAACCCTCTGGACTCACGGACCTCTACACCCCATAAGGAATCTACCTGCCAAATTTCAGCTACGTAGGTCAAGTGGTTTTCGAGATTTGAGCGAATGAGTGAGTGGATGAGTAGATGAATTTCGCTTTTATATACAGGCTGGCGCAATAGAACGTGCACATAAAAAAAATTGATAAAAAAATAAATACAAAAGGTATAGTTAAAATAAAACTGAGGAATGGTATAGTAATAACAGAAATTTATTTTTTAAAAATAACATCATCTAAATGTTGACCCTCTCTACGACGGCACTCCTCTAACCGCAAACGGGAATTATTAAAAACTTTCTTCAGTAATGCTGGTGTAATTGCTGCCATTTCACCACGGATATTCTCCTTGAGCTGATCGATGTTCCTCGGATTATTGCTGTAGACTTTGTGTTTGAGGTATCCCCACAAAAAAAAGTCAGGAGGTGTCAAGTCTGGACTACGTGGGGGCCATGGGATATCACCCCTTTTAGAAATCAGTCTGCCAGGGAACATCTGTTTCACAACCGCCATGGAGTCATTTGATGTGTGACTGGTAGCTCCGTCTTGTTGAAACCAAGTCCTAGAATTCATTATTCTTGAATTTTCAAGTTCTGGAGCCAAAAAACCATCCAACATCGCAACATAGCGTTCGGTATTAACAGTGACGTTTTGCCCCCGCGCATTTTCAAAGAAAAAAGGACCAATTATTCCTCTGCCAGAGATTGCTGCCCATACTGTCACTTTAGGACTATGCAGTGGTTTCTGGTGTTTGAGTTTGGGATTCTCACTGTTCCAGTAACGACAATTTTGGCGGTTTACGGACCCATTGATATGGAAATGGGCCTCATCAGAGAAAAGGATATTGTCAAAATTGGAAAATCGATTAAGCATTTCATTAGCAAATGCGAGCCTTACTCCGAAGTCAGACTCTTTCAATTATTGTGTTAATTGCAGCTTGTATGGATGCAGTTTACGATCCAAGTTTAAAATTCGTTGCAAACTTCGTCGCGATAAGTGTAAGACAGACGATCTCTTGCGAGTAGACATTTGTGGATCTCCTCGTACCGACTGCATAACTCTCTCAATATTGTCTTCGGACCTAGATGTTCTTGGACGACCTTTTGCTTGTGGTTTAAACGTTGATCCGGTCTCTTCAAAACGCTTTACCCATATTTTAATTAAATTAGCACTCGAAGCTTCACTAATTCGCCGTAGTCTATATTCAGAACAATATAGTCGCCTAGTAACAATGTATGAACGAGAGTTCTCGTAAAATGCGCGCACGCAAAATGCGCGACGCTTCCCGTCGAAGTGGCTCATAGTGACTAAAACTCCATGAGTGCGCCTCCCCAACGATGTAGGCTCCCCCCGCCCGCGCGCTTTCTACCCCGCAAAAAAAGATGATGCAATATGCACGTTCTATTGCGCCACCCTGTATTATAGATTATGGAAACTGACGTGGTTTTCAAATGTATTTATATTACACGAGAATTACTCACGTAAGAGTCGCGATCTTACGTGAGTAATTCCCGTGTAATATAAATAAAATAAATCATTAATTTTTTTATTTCGTTTGTTCTCTAGTTCAGTACTTACTTAATTCATAATCACTAAAAACTAAAAGAATTAGGTACCTGCTACCTCAGTAAGTACCTAGGCTTGCAGAGGCTTGCCAGTCTATCTTTTAGCCGTCTTATCGCTCTAATTTGCAATTTTTCAAGTACACAAACGTCCTTCTAATTTTACTACATTATTGCAGCGGCCGGTAATAGAATTCTTTGGACGAACCAGGACGAACCTGAAAATGTGGGCCGAGGCGTAGCTGAGGCCAACATACGCTAGTCCATAAAGGCTCAGTTTCCACCAAGACATATATGTATACTACTTTCCTCAAACATTGCGTGGATATTCATGTAAAAAATATACATAAATACATATTAATACACACATATAAATCACCATAGGTAATTTTTGAATTTCATTAGAACGTAGCGTAGCAACCAAACATCGAAAAAAGTTTTAAAAAAATCATTTCGAGATGGCATGGCCTAATATGAGCCAATCAGAAAACACCATCAGAAAATGTAAATGATTTTTGTCTGTAAATTCTGGTAAATTCTAATATAACCTTCGTCTGTTTTGCTTTTTTTAGTTTAAAGACATAATCACACCTCTTTGCACATAATATATTTTACAACACATTTGCTCAAAAAGTGCACTTACGAAGCCTGTATACATCTTTCGAAAGTTAAACATTACGGATCATACAACGGAGCGGGCGGAAATGAATTTGTCCGCACGCTCAGATGTATAGCACCGTGCGTGTGATTTACGGTATTTTTTTAATTTCCATCATAATTACATAAGAATTCCACAAAAGATTTTCATATTACGAGAATAAATAAGCTGAATGATCAAACCTCCTTGGAAGCGCTTTTGCTCAATACGTTTGTCTCAGTTTAATACTAAAGAGAAAATGAGACGAAAGATGTAGTTTTAATTTTCACCACGTGATAGTGGCGCTATTTGCATGTTCGCGCCATTTTCTTATTATATTATAGAAACTATTGTTGTGACTGATATTAAGTTATAAACAAAAATTTTTTCATTTGTAGCCTTTTTTTTCTCGCAAATGTGTTGTAAAACGTTGTATGGCACACGTGCGGATTGGTTATTACAAACTCGTGACTATGGTAAGCCCTCGACTTCGTCTCGGGCTTACACTCGTCTACTCGTTTGTAATAACCAACTTTCCGCACTTGTATCATAAATAACTATATTGTATGCGTATACAAAATAATCAGAGGAGACAAACATTGGCTACCAATTTATACTTTAGTAACGGTCAAGGCCTTAAAGTTTAATTTTGGTAGAAGCGTGTTATTCAATAAAAACTCATTAAATAAGTACAGAATAATAGTAACTTATGTACTTTTATCACAAACAAAACACACATATTTTTTTGTATATTTTGTAGACCAAAATTAAATAGGCTGATAATGATGTTGTACTTTTATTATTGCTTAACATTCATAATTATTACATAGTACAATAGTACCTACCTGATCATATTATTAAAAATCTGGTATAACTAACTTAGTTTCCTCGAAATTATACAGTGCGGCTTAATTAAGTTATTAAAATTCTGTCGGAGGCTGCTATAAAAAGAAATAATTTTGTAAACGGGCGTGCCTCTACAAAGGTACCCCAGGTAAGGGGTTAATGGACATTTAGGGAGTGCCCAGATGGCCGCAACCGACCGCGACATCTTTTAGTGAAGGTAAATAGTTTCACATAGGTACAAAATCGTAACAAAATAGTAGGTAGGCCTCCTACTAGATGGACCGACGACAGTGTGAGAGTCGCGGTCATCCAGTGGATGCAGAAGGCAGGCTGTCGTTCAGTGTGGAGGTTAAATGGGGACGCTATGTTCAGCAGTGGACGTCTTCTGGCTGATGATGATGATGACGATGACAAAGTCGTAAAGAAGGATGGCAGATTCTTACACATTTTCAGCCTAGTAGAAAGAAGCCGCGTGCTTGAATGAAACTTGTACGAACTGATAGAGCAAATGTAATATATTTAAATTGTAAATTAGACCATTTTTCTAAAACTTAAGAGAAAAAAGTAAAAATATTTACGTAACGTACTTACTCACATCAACTCACGATGTAATAGTGCTAACAGACGAGACGTACTTGGTTGACGAACCGCCGTCCAACCAACGAGATAAAAATTTCTCTCTAACCCGTTGGTTGGACGGCGGTTCGTCAACCAAATCCATACGTCTGTTAGTACTATAATGAAACAGTCTTGCGCAACTTCAATACAAATACTCGAATGTATAAAACGGGCGCGGAATCAAATTTCTACTTCTTTTACACTACTCTAACGTATACCTAAGCTTGTCTCTATAGGTGTCTCATATAATAGGCGTCGCACCCGTTTCATAAATATTTTTACTCTATGGAAGTCCCACCTCTTCAGAGTTACCGGTTATATTCTCTTTGTAACGGAATTAAATTGAATTAATGATGGATGACGATGACATTGACAGAAACTAGACAGATAGAACTACGTTTTTTTTTATTTTTTTTATTGATAGTACTTAGGTCACAGATCTACTACTATCTGTGACTTATGTAGTAGATCTGTGATAGTGGAGTTTTGGCGCCAACGCGGAAAAAACAAGTCGGCTCGTTGGATTATTTTCCTAAACTTGTGTATTTTCGAGTGTTAATGTGTACTAAATGGTGAATTATTATTCATTAAGTGCTCGTAAACGTGCTCGAGTGTGGGAAAGTGATATAACGAGGTGAAACGTGTCTTTTCGTGTTGTTTCCAAAACTCTATAGGAGCCTCTTGTAAAGTCTCCACCACTTTACAGGGGCATGAGTTCGACTTGACCGTGAATTACTTAGCTTGACTCTGACTGTGACTATGACTCGTTTGACGCTATTAAGACAAAGTGAACTGTTTAATATTACGAGTAACGGACATTGAATCCACGATCATGAAGATTTTAACAAAAAAAAAAAAAAACTGTGATAGTACTTTATAGCCTTTGATAAAGGTATTATTTACGTCATTGTATATAGCAGATAGGCCTCTAAAATATAGTTATACTTATATTGCAAATTTCTTTACATACGATACAGAAAGTAAAGATCTGTTAGACAGGGGCAGTTAGACAGGGAAAATTCACCATCTACGAAGGACCACAGCTTGGATAATAAGGTTGAGCTTAAATTATTGTAAATTTAATTAACTTTGAATAATCCTGAAATTTGTTTGTCAAAAAATGCATAGTTTATGACTTTTAGAGGAAAACTGAAAAAAGTCCCAAAATTTTGCAGTTTTTCGCGTGGTGCGCAGCGAGCTCAAGTTTTTCGAAGTTGCAACTTTGAATGTACACTACCCTAACTGGTCCATACAACATACTAAAAAAACAGAACTACCTTCATCATGTTTTGCGATTTTAGCCTTTTTTTAGATTTCTTCTGGGCTATAGGTTTAGTGGCCCATGCATTGTCAGAGGCTTTCCCATAGAATAAACTATACTAGCTAGGCCACACGCAACGTTTTTGACGCATTTATCATGATTCTTCATTGCCAAACAAACAGTTTAAAATGCAACCTGAAGTATAATAGCGTTAAGACGCCACACGCAGTCACCCATCCTAAACTTAACCCGAGTGCTTAGTGCGGGATTTTCTAATCATCATCATCATCAGCCAGATGACGTCCACTGCTGAACATAGGCCTCCCCCTTTAACCTCCACACTGAACGACAGCCTGCCTTTTGCATCCACTGGATGCCAGCGACTCTTACTATGTCGTCGGTCCATCTAGTGGGAGGCCTACCTACGCTGCGTCTTCCGGTTCGTGGTCTCCACTCAAGAACCTTTTTGTCCCCATCGGTTATCGGTTCTCCGAGCGATGTGGCCTGCCCATTTCCACTTCAACTTGCAAATTTTAACATCTATGTCGGTGACTTTGGTTCTTTGGCGAATATCCACGTTTCTGATTCTATTGCGCAAAGAAACTCCGAGCATAGCTCTCTCCATTGCCCGCTGTGTGACTCTGAGTTTTCCAAAAGGCCAACAGTTAAGGACCACGTCTCAGTACCATATTTCATCCCTGGCAACACACAATCATCTAATAACATTTATCTATTCGATCCCGTTTATATAAAATAAGAGCAGCGCCATCTAGCGCCATGTAGATGGTACTGCTGTTACTTCATACAAATCGTAAGTAGGTAAAGGTAATTGGAAAAACTCGCACTCGGCACTTGGATCGTCCGACGACGAGCGCTACGTGCTATTTATCTACTAGGGGTACGAGGTGGTGGTCCAACTAGTTGGACCATGGGCCTCCACTAAAAGCAGTGATCTAACTTTATCGATGTTGGAAACGAGCAACCAATGTCGAGTAAAACTTTTTTATATAAAACAAATTAAAACGCTAAAATCCGAAAAACAAATGAATGTCAAAAGAATAAGCGAATGTTAAGTGACAATTTAAAAGTTTGACCCCCAGTATGCTTTATCTAATCACTCTAATGGGTTCAACTCTATAGTTCAGCAGCTTTATTTAAAGTAGCGGAGTTCGTTCTCTACAGCTTTATTACCCTCTTCGTTCCCATCAGAATGAAGTTAAACTCAGTCCCGAGATAATTCAGCGAAAATATTCAATTATAACCTTTCGAAAGAAATTTCTCTCTCAATTAATTTTTTGCCGCGATTTTTGTGAAGTTCGTAAAACAATTACGTTTTCATGCAAACCGACGTGGAACTGGCATTATTTAATTTATCTCAACGAAAATATTCCAAATTAGGTTAGCAAGGTGTAATTTTGTTGCAGCCTGTAATTTAGGTATACGAGGGATGAAACGATTTGTGTTCGTAATTTTTAACGTGAAACGTTTTAAAAAAGCTCCTACACTAGAGTCCCGACAGAGATATGACAAAACGCAAAATAAAATCAATCCAATACAATGGAAGTTGGCTGATTTTAGGTAAATATATAGGATTATAAGTTAATTGTTTTGAGCTAAATAATTACCCTTAATAATTGACCTAGGATATTTAAAACCGAAAACGTAATATACGTAAAATCCGGTTAATTACCGTATGCTAAAGAACGATTCTCACGGGCTGGCAGACGGTAATACTTATTTATGGCTAACGACCCCCACAATCCTATCAATCAAATGGTTGCCTGGATAATATTTTAGCGATAAGGCCGCCACTTTTGGCCTTATCTGTACCAAGGAAGATAGACTTCTTCCTATCTATCTATCTTCCTTGTCTGTACGTAATTTGTATTTCTGGTGTGCATAATAAAGGGTTTCTATCTATATATCATAATGTCCCTCGTGGTTGACCCGCGCCGCGACTTACATAACACCGTGTATAGATAAAAATATATTGATTTACACCATACCGTAATCTTGTCATGAAGTTTATTGCGTGTAACAAGGGGGGGGGGGGGGGGGCTAATATAACAAGACAACATTGCCCTCATATTCGCAAGGGATAAAATATATCGTACAAACATGATTACGACCTGCCAATACTTTCCTAATCATGGGCCACGCTCACCTAACTCTGTAACTATTGGGATCAGCTAAAATATGAAATTACTTGTAATGAAAAGTAATAAAACAAATATTCAGGTACTTATGAAGAAAGAAGATTTTTTGTTGGTTGATCATTAAAAAAAAAGTTTTTGGCCCCAACGTGGAAAAAAACATGTCGACTCGTTGGATTATTTTCCTAAACTTGTGTATTTTCGTGTGTTAATGTTTACTCACCATCATGTTTAATGTTAATCACCCTTTCGGGGGTAGGCTAAAAGTCCAGCAGTGGACTGTTAAAAGGCTGACTATGATGATGATGAATGTTTACTAAATGGTGAATTGTTATTCATTAAGGGCTCGTAAACGTGCTCGAGTGTGGCAAGTGATATAACGAGGTGAAACATGTCTTTTCGTGTTGTTTCCAAAACTCCATAGGAGCCTCTTGTAAAGTCTCCACCACTTTACAGGGGCATGAGTTTGACTTGACCGTGACTTACTTAGCTTGACTCTGACTGTGACTATGACTTGTTTGACGCTATTAAGACTACATTCAATGGACATGAAAATTTTAACAAAAAAAAAATATTAACACCTTTTTAGTTTTCCATAGTTCTACTATATTGATTCATACTTTTTTTTCGCTGAACCAATTCATGTTTTCAAATGAAGGTAAGATTTCATACATTTCATACAATCATACATCCCTTTTTTTTGTTAAATGTATGTTTTGCGAAATCTGGCCCGTCAAAGCAGCAAAAAGTAATTGTTCCCCTCCCCTGCAGTTCGAAACTATTTAGATATAGAATCTTGTGACTTACCATGCTGTAATTTAAAAAAACTTTAATTCAAAGTTATTACGAACATTTTGTGATTACAGCTCTTTGATTTTTAGCTATAAAACGGTAATAAATTTAATACGTTCTAGCTCAAAGGTTTGCCCTATTGTCCTTAAAAACTGGTAAGAAGTGGTACTAGAAACTAGCAAAAAATCGCATTCTAGAAAATGTACATGTGCTTTATTACTTGAATCTAATAGAATGACAAACAAAACAACAAAAAACACAATTAAGGGTTTGGTACTGTTAGGTGCAAATAAGGCGTTGCTTTGCCCACTTCACCAAATTGGCTTGCCAGGTTGTCTATTTATGATATGTACCGACCAAAAATGGAACTCCCTGTTATCCTCCTCGTTTCCTGCGAACTACAATCTAGGCATCTTCAAGGCTAGAGTGTATAGATTTCTTCTAGAACAACATGTTCCATCCGTCCGTACCGTCGCTTACCACCAGTCGAGTTGGTGGCCAAACGTGGATTTATTTTATCTAAAAATAAAAACATACTCACACATCCGGAATTACGTCCGGTTCGTTGACGGACACGCAATGCAAGGAAGAAAAATCTTTTAAAACTTTACATACTTACGCGATTTATTTGCAGTCAAATCTACAAGTGAAACCGTACCATTAGGACTTATCGACTGATGTTGAATAAAATAATTATACTAAAATAGTAATGCTGCTGGAGCACGGAGGTCGTGGTAGCCCATTTGGGAGACCGCTAGACTTGAAAGTGTGAGGTCGCAGGTTCAAACCCCGGGCCCGAGCTCTTTAGAGCTTATGAAAGGATTTTTATACCACTGGCTTTTCGGTGAAGGAAACATCGTGAGGAAGCCTGCATACGTACGGAGAAGGAATTCAATGGCGTATGTGAATTCACCAACCCGCACTGGGCCAGCGTGGTGGATATGGCTCAATCACCCTATCGGGGGTAGGCTAAAAATCCAGCAGTGGATTGTTAAAAGGCTGATTATAATGAATGCTGCCAGCATGCTGGGTACGCTGCCGTCTGATAGTGGGCTAGAGCATTTGGATAGTCTTTAGACCTTCAAAGGTCTATGGGCAGTCTAACTGTTTTGTTAGTGTTAGCTTGTATTTTGTTTAGTTAACAAAGGCAGTTGCCCTATTAATATTATTATACTATACATTCATACATTATGAGATAGGTACTCATTTACAATGCTCATTGTGTGGTCAGACCGACAGACCCGCCCCGACGCCAGCCTTTGTAAACACGATGATACACCGATGTGTAAATGAAAACAGCTCGTGGTCAGTGATTATTGCCAGACCGCAACCTGGGTTTGTTTTTTACATTTTTCCGACGGCCTTGTTTGACATTTTCATTACAAGTCGGTCCCTCGACGATTTTCCCTTACCAAAACTCATACCATTGATAGCGAGAGGAAAACTTGAAAATAATTTCGTTTTGTTTATTTATGCCCATTTTATTGGAAACAGAATTTTGTGACATAGGGAGACAAAAAACTGTTCAATAAAGAGTCAGATAATAAGTGACATGAAAAGAACTTTTTCATTACTCATACTCGGAAAGTAGGTCTAAAGTTGCCTGAGGAGCGGGTCGAAAGTAATACATTTCAGCCCTGGGGAGAATCACTTTCAACTGACAGACACTCAAATTATTTTTAAAAAAAACTAGTTCTATTTTCACATTTTTATTAAACCATGTTTCAACTTTTTTTTCTCAGGGGATTATGGTCCTGCACTTCTCGTGCAGTTGCCAGTGTCAGGAAGTTAAAAAAAAATGGCGGGTATCAGATCTTCATTGTAGAGTTTTGTTTATTCCGTATAGCAGATATGTATTAACACAATCAGTTCATGTTATTATTTTTAGTTTCCTTGTATTCTAATGAAAAGCACAGTGTTTATTAGTAGTAAAGACGTTTATTTAGTCTCTCGAACTATTAGCGCCCGAGCGTAGTGAGGGCGCCAAACCCCGTCTCGGGACTAAATAAATTACTTCCACCCCTAGGATAACAATGTACTATTTTATAATTGAAGATGTTTTTTTGTATGTCCGAAAAAGATATGTATAAATATACACATTTTTATTCTATTAGGTCAGTGTATTCCAGATTCCAATTCATTTAGAAATACAGTGATACCGCCGTTAGGACAAAAATATATAAACCATCTCTTCATTATCGTCATTATCAGCCTTTCATTTTCCCACAACTGGTATACATACAACCCAGAGAGAGATTTGTTTTATTATTTACTATAGTAGCGCATCCCGGCTTCGCACGGGTGTAAGTCTTATTTTTTTACACCTTGGGTTACATTATTGGAGTTTTAGTAAGGATCCCTATTAAAATATATATATATATATATATATATATAGATATAAGTGTGTGTGTGTGTTACCAGTGATGACATACGGCACTGAAACGTGGTCTCTCACTATGGGCCTCATAAGCAAGCTCAAAGTCGCACAACGAGCTATGGAGAGGGCTATGCTCGGGGTTTCTCTACGAGATCGAATCTGAAATGAGGAGATCCGTAGACGAACGAAAGTCACCGACATAGCCCACCGGATTAGTAAGTTGAAATGGCAGTGGGCAGGGCACATATCACGCAGAACAGATGGCCGATGGGGCCGAAAGGTTCTGGAATGGAGACCACGGACTGGTAAGCGCAGCGTAGGACGTCCACCCACAAGATGGACAGACGACCTAAAAGAGACCGCAGGGAAACGCTGGATGCAGGCCGCTTCCAACCGGCCCTTTTGGAGATCGATGGGGGAGGCCTATGTCCAGCAGTGGACGTCCTACGGCTGAAATGATGATGATGATATAGATATAATATATAATATTTCCTCTTTATAATATTAGTATAGATTATTTTGTTTGTTACACCGTATTCGATAGAAAATGAATGAAAAATAGAACATCCCTATCGGGCGTTAATGGAAACTACATGTTCTATCGAATAAGTAACGAAGTTTTTTCGAAAGCTAAGAGTTAAGTTTTTCGTTTGTTTTTTAATATGGAATCCGGGCATGAATGTACATAAAAGCAAATGAAAATGTCAGTTGAGTTATAAGTAGCACGGTGCCATGACTGGCGATAGCCGCGCTTCCGACGGTGGCTGACTACTAACAACAAATTAGAGTGACCGTCCAACGCCCAACTGCAGTTAAGCAGCTTACCAAGGTTTCGCTCCAGCATGCTGGCATGCAAAATCTGACACTAAAGAGAAGGATTTTTGAAGCGCTCACAAAAAGAAGGAAATTAAATTCGCAATATCGAAAGCGTTCAGGTTGCAATTATAATACCCCGTTCTCAGCAAGGGCGCCGATCTTAAGGCACTCCGCTACAGAAACGCTATGAGTGGAATTCAGGCCCTCTCAGAACTTCTCGCTTCGATACCGCATACAATTTCTATTTATTGGGAAAATTTCTGGATATTGCAGGGATCTTACCATCGTATTTTTTTTCATCTCGCTCAATGTTAAGTAATACTGAAAAGTTTCTGATGACACTGGTATGCATACTGATAATCATCATCAGCCTTTAACTGTCCACCGCTGGACATGGCCTCTCATATTGCGGGCCACTGAGCTCGGTCGACAGACTGATAATATACTGTTCCATATAAAAAATTCTTTGACACTACGCAATTTCTTTGGCGATTTCAGGGTTGGTATCATATAACAACCATCATATATACTGGTTATCAGCTAGGCTTCAAAACAATACGTCAAAACAAGCAACTTTTGTTCTATGACTTACCAAAATTCGCGGAAAAAAACAGATTCATACATTTTGTCAGTAGTGAATAATTTTTTGTATGGAAAAGTCGTAGAACATAAGTTGTTTATTTTGATTTACTAAGGCAGCCCTTAAGAGGATGCTAACTGATTACCGCAGTAGCCCTGTATATAGCTATTCATAATTAGGAGTACAATGATATCCCTGAATATATTACTAAGTACTGTCTAACAGTCACCCAGTAGTTATTTATAAAGCTAAATACCACTTACTCATTCACTAATCACGAAATCTCGAACACTTGACTTACGAAGGCAAAGAGGATAAAAGACGATGGTAAAAGATCATCAAAGAGAGACTAATGGCAGGAGGTACTCTCAACCTTCAGACATGAGGAATGCGACTCAAGGAAAATAACTTGACCTAAGAAGCTGAAGTTTTGCAATCAGATCCTTATGAAATGTAAACATTTATAAGAAAGAAGTTTACAACAGAGGAGAATGAAGGGGTTCAAAGGGGCTGAAAGATCTTATGGAAGTCTACGTGTCCGAAATCGCACGAAAAGAATAGAAAATAGAAAAAACAACAAAACAAAATATACAAAATACAAACACACATATATAGGTATATATTTATATATACCTACACACATTGTATATATTTTATAAAAAATAGAATTATTATTTGACGCTGTGATTTAAAATAAGTATAAATAGATTTAGTGTCAAAGCTATAAACTTGCATTGTGTATGGCCGACATAATGTATCGTACGGGATTTATCTACCTTATTATACAAATAACATTTATATAAAATGTATTGTACAAATAATTCAGGCAAGACACAAAAGTATCTATTATTGCGAACATAGGACGAAAGTGTCGGCCTAAGAGTACTTAGGACTTCATTATATTTAAAAACCTGGTAATTATTCTACACTACACCATTCTTTCTGCATATGCTATCACAATAATTTATTTCCAATACATAATAACTTTGCTTGTATATGCACTTACCTACAAATTATTACAACAACCTTACCAAAAACATTGTTGGTAGTCTACATTAGTCTTTTGACCGTTAAGATTAATAAAAAAAGGTTTTCGTAATTGTTTTAATGAACGTTTTGTTTTTAATTTAATTCATTGTCTATAATTTCTTCATATAAATATAATTCTATTTAAATAAATCTATGAATAACAAGCATATAACAAGTAAACAATAATACACAACACAACGAAAAAATAAAACAATCGAAGAAACAAATGGAATCAACTTACGTTGCCTCCGGCGATAGGTAAAGGGCTCGCGAAAATCCGCTATCCGATGACACTTTCAACAAACTTCAGAAAGGTCCTTTATCTTTTCACAGAAACGTTTATAAAGTGACGGCTCGGAGCACGCGAGCCGCTTGTATTTTGAGGTGTTAAAATATGCTGGGGATTAATTTCGGAATGCTCGGTCGGTCAAAGGGCGGAGGGCGGGATGTCACGTGATGGGCGAACGTCGCGCAGGGCGGCTGGGCGGCGACTGGCGTCCTCGCAGGCTCACAGGCTGCCTGCTCTACTCTTTAGAGCCTCGCCCGGATCCCTTCCTGTTGATCGTGTACGCGACAGGTGATCCGAGCTTTTAATCACTAACTTGTGTTTACAATTCGATCATTATCGATTTTGCTAACTTAGAATAATGACGCTATAAAGTTACTCGCCGGACGTGCTTTGCGGGCGATAGTCTGTTAACGAAGATACATTCCAGGGTTACGTTCTGTTTTATCAAATTTCTACTTAAGTATTTTTACTTTCCTCTTTTAACTTTGTTATTTAGCTAAAAAAAAGGACATACACACCTTTACCATACCTTTGCATTTAGAATAGTAAATTACGTTAGCTATTTATATTTTTTTGTTTTACTTTAGAGTGTGTGCTATTTTCATGCATTTTTATTTTAAAGTATGGTTTTTAACAATGTTTGGTTTTTTTATTATATATATTTATTGAACATCATTATCATCATCATTTCAGCCATAGGACGTCCACTGCTGGACATAGGCCTCCCCATCGATCTCCAAAAGGGCCGGTTGGAAGCGGCCTGCATCCAGCGTTTCCCTGCGGTCTCTTTTAGGTCGTCTGTCCATCTTGTGGGTGGATGTCCTACGTAGCTCTTACCGGTCCGTGGTCTCCATTCGAGAACCTTTCGGCCCCATCGGCCATCTGTTCTGCGTGATATGTGCCCTGCCCACTGCCACTTCAACTTGCTCATCCTTGCTGCTCTTTTTTCAATTAATTCAATAATTTTTTGTCTGTAAATTCTATCATGAGGTGTGTGTATTCGTCTCTTTTTAGTGGATAAACATAATAAAACCTTGTTAATTATTTTATTAGCAACGGTAGACGCCTTAAAGTCCAATTTTGATGGAATCGTATTTTTCAATAAATAGTCACCTCGAATTCCCTGTTTGAGAATAACACATGTCATGATGATAAGCATTTATTTCAAAAGTTTTTAGAGCTAGGTATATAATGATCTATGCTAAGTAATTGGTACTTAAAATGATAAGTTTTAAACAAGGAAACTGGTCATAACAGCAGCGCTGATTTCCAACACGTAGGTATATAGACGGTATGGGAGACTCGGGCGGTAACTTAATTACTTTCCACGAAACTTTCTTGTTATAATTTATTCCTAAACGAGTGGCTGTTCGAACGGTGATTAGCAAACTTCACCGCTAGGGCGCGGTCCGCATTCAAGTTTGCCACCCCACAGCTGTTCACGAAAAATGCAATAAAACACGCGCCTATTTTATAGTTACCAGCTTTGGCCGCGTCTAAGAAACCTCGTTTACTCAGAAATTATTTAACTATCACTAAGTTTTTTTTTTATATCGGTGCAGTAGGTCCTGTACAAATACCAATATAAAGTTATACAAACTTTACCTTGTTATTATATTAGTATAGATGTTTATACGATTATACGAGCGGTAGCATGTCTGACGGCTCCTGCAGTGCAAGTACCGTTCTTTAGCGATCGTCAAATTCGCTAAAATGCCATAGAATCGATCACAGCGAGTACTAAAAAAATGGCATATTATCGAATTTGACGACCTCAACTGTCAATTTGACGATCGATAAAAGAACGGTACTTGCACCCCAGGTTCGATCCTCGGCCCTGCACCAATGACTTATTTGGTAGGTACCTAAATATATTACCTATGTGCAGTTTCGATGCCATCACTCAAAAACGGTGAAGGAAAAAGATCGTAAGGAAACTGGCATGTCCAAGAACCTCAAAAGTTCAAAGACAGTGATGGATTAGGGCATTTAGGGCCCATCTTCTCTCTCTGAAGAAGGTCTGAGTCCCAGCAGTAGAACATTATAGACTTAAATGAAATGATAGAACTATAGTCTAGCTGTGCCCGACGGTTGTACTTGTAACCTAACAGGAAACGTTTTTTTTTTTTGTTAAAAACACATATATATATAAATAATATATGTGTGTGTTTTATATATGTGTTTTTTTATATATATATACGCATTTATCCAAGGTATAAACTACTAGTCTAAGCAATGTATAAATAAACAGATAATGTTGTAATTTGGCGTAAAGGAAACATTATCAAAAAAGCGAATGTTCTCAACTCGACCTACTAAGCCTTTACTCGACGGCGCGAAGTAAAAAGTATTAGGTATTTAAGCTTTATTTTATGTATTGCTGTTTGTATATTGTTTCCATCACAGCCTAAACGTCTCAATTTATTTTGATAAATAAGGTATCAATCAATACATCCAGGAATGTTCACTTGGTAAGTGACGTCATTATAAATACAAGGTAATGATACAAGTATATTGGTACTTTGAATTTTAGGTACATACAAATATTCAATTTTGCATTGTACATTGAAACAGCTACATTGTTTTTTTAAACCCCCGATAAAAAGCTGATAATCTAACGGCTGTACAGTTTGCTTGAATCATAGCTAAAAACACTCTAGATCAAGTCTTAATCAAAATCGGTTCAGCAGTTTGGGAGCTACGATGCTTAGACAGACACACCATCGCACAGACACATAGTCACACAGACACATAGACACAAATACACACAGAAACACAGATACACGGACACATATAACACACGTTAAACTTATAACACCATTCCAACAATCATTTTGCGTCTGGGTTAAAATAAATATGATTTTTGTGCACGATAAAATATACGCCTAAAATACCGTTATCGGCCTTTGTTTTTACTTTCTTTCGCAGTCACTCCTAATTATAACCATCATGTTATCAATGGACTTTAAAGTTAGTCATCCCATGAAGCCACAAGTTAACGTGCCTAGTACTTTAAAGATTAAAATACTTGATAATTAATAGCTTTAACGGTTATTTATTGCTATTGGCAGTTTGACGGGGCGTGACCGACAGAAGTAATTTTCTAGTTGAGAACCCGCTGCGAAAATTATAGACATCAATGCTATTAACCGATAGCAAAATTGTTAACGAAATTCAATATTAAATGAACACAAACGAATTATACTCGGTCCATGTTTATGAACTCTGACAGCTTTAATAATATTAGGAAAGGATAAATAAAAAGTTATAGGTAAAAAATAAAGCTTTATAGCCTTAGCATATTTAAATACTACTCAACAAATTTTAATGGGGTATCTGGTTGCGTTCAGTAGATTCTATGGCCACCTTTCGTCATCATCATCAGACCTTGAATATCACCTAGAGGTATAGTATACACACCTCACACCACACCACGCCACCAAAGCCACCCCACCATTCCAAAGACCCCAAACACGATGGGGTTATGTTGTTGCGCTTAGTAGTTCCTATGACCACATTCTAACTCCATCATCAGAAAAGCTCCATTGTACCATAGTAATTTATATACATCCAAGTTACACAGGTGTACCAAATCGGGAAGTGGGTCAAATTAGGCTTGCAAGGTTTCTACATATATTTAATACAAACAAGCATGTGAAGTTAAATGATTAAAAGCTTGTAAAAACATTTTCTTTTATAATACTTGACTTAACTATACAAAGAAAAGGTTTTAAAAAAAGCTGTAGATGGTGGCCGACATGTGCGAGTCAGAGTATATCAGTTCCCCGATGGTTACAATCTGGGTGTGTTCAAATCACGAGTGAATCGGTTTCTTTTAGGCAAGCGTGCTCCATCGTAGACCGCATGCAAGCCTATTAATTGTTTAGACAAAAAAAAAGGTACCAGCTAAGTACAACCTTACCCTTATAAATCTAGCAAAAGTGATCAAAATTTACTGTTGTTATAAAGCTTTATATCTACTGCAGCTGTCAGTGCAAAAAAACTTGGCCATATTATAGTCAACTAATTGTCCTGGAGTCTGCCCTTTATATAACGAAATGATTACTGATTCCTAACGAAAGCGATCGAGCCTACTAAATAAAACTTTTATTTAAGAAGAACTAAGTTTTTTTTTTGACTGGTCTAAACAAAATATAACACTGCAAAAACAGACTGAGATTTTTGTAATTTATAGATTAACAAGAAGTGCAAAGCGCCGAGAGCTAATAATTACCATGACATGGCAACTCTTTTCATAAAGGAGCTGTTAACAAGCAAGCATGTTCGTGTACCTAGACTTGTGCTATTATATCTTCTGTGCTAGTGGCTGGCCCTAGGTCACAGTTTTTGGCTGCCTTAAGACCTCTAAAATGGCCTAAAGATTGGATCTTCTTTAAAAACTGACTAGGCGTGTTAACTATCATGTTAACTAATATGTTAAGTGTATGTTAACTATCGTGCGACTTAACATCGGGTGAGTTGTGGTCAAACGCCTAGCCTGATCACCGATAAAAAGACATACAATTCAACATGTCATCAGAACAACGGTAGCATCACACTTGTCACTGGCGATTGCCAAAACAGACCACGTCGTAATTATAATTTATTACTTTATAAATTATATATAGCTACTTGATTGAGGTACGAACGTTACGCGCGTACGTTTCTATAGTTTCTAATCAAGTCTCTGTCTTACACTACAAATTGAAAACTCCACTTATTAGCTATTCTCTCCTTATCTAAAGCAAATCCAAACTGTCATAATAATGCAAAGTTTGGAGTATCTCTGTCAACGGAACTTAGCGGGACGTGGGTAGACAGATTTACAATTAGACAGTCGCTGCCGCACCGTCCTGATTATCAACCCAGGCGTTAGTTGCATTACAATAGCTATTACGAGCCCGTAAATTAACAGCGGCCATAAAATAAAGATTTTACGTTATTCAAATGTCAAACCTAACGACAGACAATAATTCTCCGCAGTGTAAATGTTAATAGACACGCGTAAATAAAGCTGTGTCATGACTTTATTACAATGGCTGATGAAAGCACAACTTATTGAATATTATCAGTATTTATCAGCCATCAAACGCGGCCCGTGTTGATATGAGCTGATATTAGTGTTAACACGGTCGATAACATCGCTCAATAAAAATATTATTAGAGAATATTGTGAGGGGAACGAACTTCTAACACCTAAGCGACCTCTTTGCCCAGACAGAGCTGAAAGTGAAAACTAGAGAAATGCATTAAACTTTCTTTGAATACATAAATGATAAAATACTGACATCTATCGTTGTAGCATAGGGTTTATAAATCGTTATTAACTGACTTCAAAAAAGACTCTCAATTCGGCTGTGTTTTTTATGCTTGTCACCTCAGAACTCCGTCATGTATAAACTGATTTGGAAAATTGTTTTTAGGGTTCCGTACCTCAAAAGGAAAAAACGGAACCCTTATAGGATCACTTCGTTGTCCGTCTGTCTGTCCGTCTGTCAAGACCCTTTTTCTCAAGAACGCGTAAAGGTATCAAGTTGAAATGTATACTAAATACTTAGGTCTACGGTTTCTTTCGGCTGTAAAAAAATAAAAATTGTAAGTCAACGCAATCAAAAGATATGAACGTTTATGTCGCATATTTTGCGATTTCACAGGAGAATCAAAACCTATAGGGTACTTACTTCCCGTTGACCTAGAATCATGAAATTTGGCAAGAGGCAAGGTCTCATAGTACATATATAGGAATAAATCCGAAAGTTACAAATTTGAAGTTATATCTTTAAAAAATATATATTTTGCTATTACAAACTTACATTTTGTAGTTGGAATGTATCGAAGAACCTTATAGTCAACTACAAAGTTAAGTTTGTCTTTCAATATTACAACTTCAGTTAGTTTTTTTATTTATTTTGGACTTGCGTTTTGAGGATTCCGTTGGACGAAACCCTCAGAGCACGAGTCCTACTCGTACTTGTCCGGTTTTTTTTTTTTGAAAGAATATTCTATTAAATTGGTCTCATAGACATTTCATCAAAATCGGTTTAGTAGTTTGGTTTTTCAATCAAAACAACTGAAAAAATATGTCATCTAAGTACCCAAATGAAAATTATCAAGTCAAATGCCAAATAGACTCAGGCGCTGATACAAACGTCATTAGTAAATACATTAGATAAAATCATGCTAAGTAAAACCAAAGATAATTTACTGTAAAACTAACATTATTAGACCAAGTAAGAAAATCTTTTATTTTTCAGGACAATTAGTGCTAAACTTACGTAAGTACTTATTTGGCTACCAAAAAAAAAACGTAAGTGAAATTCTGTAGTACCTATATAAACATTTTGAAGTTTTTTGAATAAATAATTATATTTGTTAAATATTGTGCCACTCCCATATTTAAAAAAATCTTTTTGTACCTACTTACAGGGTTATTTTAAGAATCATCAAATTCATTTCATAATTGGCGGAGTAATCGCGTAACAAACATACAAAAAACATACAGTCGAATTGATAACCTCCTCTTTTTTGAAGTCGGTTAAAAATTGTTGGAGATGAAATGCGCGAATTAGCAGCCACGCGCTTTTAGCGCTATCTAAGCAGATATTTGCATTGCAAGCGACCACGTAAGGAGCGCCGCAGGTAGGTAAATGCGGCGAAGAGAGCTTGACCCATATTTAAAGATATCGATCGGAGCCACGTCCCTATGCACTACCTTCCACCTTCGTAAACAACTCACTCTTATCTAGGACGTTTCACTTGTTTATTTCTTTCGAATGGCTTGAACTTGAGTCGGTTTTGTACGCCCTCTATCTTACTCGTGAATTTGAACATTCTTGAGGATATAAAATATTTTATTGTACTTATGTGAAATTTAATTGAATCAATCAAAACGAAATAAGAAAAATAATTTACTAATATTCGTCAAATTTTCATTTCTAAACGACTTCACAATAGTAGAGAGTTAGGGGATCTCAATTCGGTTTTTTATTTTATTTTTATGTTTGTTATCTCAGAACTCCGTAATTACCAAGGAAGATAGACTAAGAGGAAAGACAATAGCGGAACATTAGAGCGTAGCTCTGAAATTTGCCTAAAACGGTATAAACTTAGATGGCGCCGTAATTTGAGCGTACTATAGGTTGTCTCGAACATCCGTAAGCGCTGCAGTCAGATAATGTACGAAACGGTTTTTAAAATTACCGTAGCGCTTCAAGTTACTGATAATTATTATTCAAACATTTTTATAAACCGTCCAAGTGCGAGTCGGGCTCGCGCACTGAGGGTTCCGTGGCCATTATTTATTATTTTTTGTTATACTTCAAAGTGTGTACTATAAACATGCCAAGTTTGACACTTGTACGTATAACTGTTTTTAGGGTTCCGTACCCAAAAAGTAAAAACGGGACCCAATTACTAAGCCTACGATGTCTGTCTGTCTTACCACGGTAAATATCCCGTTAATAATCAAATAACTGTAAACCATAATAGTTTACCTCTCAAACCACTAGGAAACAAAAAGTAATTGAGTTTCAAGTAAGTGATGAAGTATAAAGAATGGAATTTAATTCGCAAAGAGCTATAGAACCATTATAGGATGTTAACCTAGTTAGAATACGTGCGAGTCGCGTGCGAATTAGTCACCTGTGTGGGTAATTCTAGGACCTGCGATATTAGTTTTATCACCACTCACTCTCATTCAGATTGACATAAGTGCTATGGGGATAGAAATAATATCGCATGCACAAGAGTACCTAGCCGGCGTGCAGTGAATAATGCGCTTATAGGACTGTCAGTGTCCTCGTCAAGCCCCATTCGCCGGCCACCGGTTATCACTCTTATGGCACCTTTGGCTCTACTCACTAGTAACTAAAAAAACGTCACATTTTGCCACAAAAACAACCACAACCAACACAACCACATGCCATAAAACAACCAACTAAACTCGGTCCAAATATTGATTTGCTCTGAAATAACATTGTAAAAAAACTAAATGAAACACGCTAATTCTGATCACTTTCATAGGTTTTTGAACGTAGGATTGTAGCAGGTAGGTACCCTATATAAGTACTTCAGTGAAATATTAAAAGAAAATGTTATAATTCAGCTTTTTAGGGTTCCGTACCCAAAGGGTAAAAACGGGACCCTATTACTAAGCCTACGATGACTGTATGTCTGTCTGTCCGTCTGTCTATCCTACTTATTAACGGCTATATTTTTCGAACTGTAATAGATAGCCAGTTGAAATTTTCACAGAATATGTAATGTTACAGCGGAGTGACTAAACGAAACATACAACAGACGTAATTTTTTTAACGTATTTTTGTATTAGCTTTAATGTAAAAACGGTATTTCATACAAGCTTCAAACTTAACATGATTATAGTACAGACTCTAAAGTATAACAACAAATAAAAAAAAATTGCCAAGTGAGAGTTTTGAGCAACAAGCTTCGTTTGTTGTGAGCGACAAGTTTATGTTCATTACCAAGTTATAACTGGTAATTTCGTTATTGAATTTTGTGGTGGTACGGAACCCTCAGTACGTGAGCCCGACTCGCACTTGGCCGGTCTATTACAATATTATTGCAGCTGTGAGAGCAAACAAATAAATGAAAATGGTATAACTATTGTGCAAATCAAGTGCAAGTGCTCGGTGATCATTTTATACACAAAAACCAGCCAACCAGTTAAGCCAAATTTGATGAAATACTAGTTACTGTTTTGTGTTGATATAGAGGGAAAATTTTGCAAGATGATTAGCTTCCCTAATGTCCCGGAAACTTTAGATGACCGCACCGAAACACTTCTAGCAATGTGCTTTAGCTCTGTGCTTGGAGCATTTCTACCTTAGAATAAGTATATATAGTAATAAAGTATAAATATTAATCTAAGACTTCTACATACGTTTTAATTTGTGAAGAAATCTTATAAATCCCTTTAATTTTACCAGCAGACAGCATATTATTCGTCAGTCCAAACGCCAGCAGCGATCGAAGATAACTCGCAGGATATTGAATTCCTATCGAAAGAAAATAAAGATTTCGCTAAAATATTCATATATTCAAATATTTTATTAAATTTATTATTTAGGTGGCGTCCCACATGTTCATGTAAAATATATTTAATCGGGAATAACATTTATTTGTCAACTTGTATTATTTATGGTACCTATTATATTTGGTTTGGTATGGCTATGGTATTTGTATCCGTAAAACAACGATCATTTACTCTCAAGGCGTTTATTTGTATGATTTTTAAATTATAAACGCATTTTCTTCCATGTAGAGGGGTTATTACAAATTACTTTAAAATTATTAAGATTCAAAGTACAAGCCATGTTTCATTTGATCAAAACACTCTCAGCCAAGGTTCAGTAGGTACGCAGTTGGGTATTTTGTCCTAGTCCGATGACGTTCGCAAACCGCAAATTCCAATAAAATTATTGTATCATTTTACCTACCTACGTTTATGAATAAGAGTGAGTCGTTATTTCCCGTCTGTTATTATACTTCCAATGCAGTGCGTTAACGCCAGTCTGTCTGCTGCTAAGAACCCGATAGGTTAGTGTTTGTCGTTTTTTATAAGCAGCACCCAAATAAAATAAATACCTACCGATGTCACTAAGATGACACAGGAAGTAACCGACTCCTTTGTTTTGATGGAGACCACCGTTGCTGCAATTACCGAAAATGAGCCTACCACCTATGTACCTGACTATGCGTCTACGACGACGATGGATGATCTTTGGACGACCGAAAGTGATACTAACTCTACGAACCACGAAGACGTACACTACGCCGTATTTGAAGCTTTTAACATTATGGAAATCATTATGACATCTGTGGAACTGATGGTGTGGATCATAGCAGCTATCAAGATGCCACGTTGGAGAAGAAATTATAGGAACCAAATGTTAATGCAAATAAGTGTAGCTCGATTTATAAAACGAGTAATTTATTCATTTATATTTTTATATGAAAATGGACAGCTAACAGCTTTTGATGAATTTGAAGCGGTTATTAAAAGTTCTGAAATTTATATTAATTTTGTTATTGTGATTTTAGTGTTTTTCTTCATAAAGCACATGTATGACAGCTTAATTATAGTGTTAGTGAAAATAAGACAAACCAACTTGTATAAAGTATCACTTTGCGCATGGCTAGTGCCCGTGCCTGTCAGTGCAGTGTGGACCGTCATTATTGTATGCAACGTTCTGGACAAAAAAGTCGTATATTTATTAATCTGTTGTATATTTAGGTGGCCTTTGATATTCATGGGTACTGCCGTGTATGTTACGACATTATACAAAGTATTTTCTGACAAAATAAGAAGGTTCGCCAGAAGTCTCACAATTGTAACATTCTTCATGTGTTTGATGATCAACTTTTACTTGCTTTCAAAAGATGTAATAGAGCTGTGGTGTTTTGATTCTTTTGGAACAAAACTCATAAGCTATATCTCAGGAATAATCATGAATTTCCTGATCCTCAGTTTTTACATAATTTTAATAACACTGGACTACAAGCATTGTGTTCAAACACCTAAGACATTAGAAACTATTCCGAACTATAGCTATGCCGACACGTGTTGTAAAATTTCTAGTTTTAATGATAATTATAGCTAAGCAAGTTTCATGTGAAGCTGAAAATGCGTAAAATACAATGTGATAATTGTTATCCTACTAAAATAATGCAAGCGCCGTCTTTATGTAAGTAATCGTTGCCGTTATCAATATCAGATAACAATAAATTATTTTATGAAATTCAATAACTTGTTTTTATTCGTTTAAAGATTTGATCTTTATTTTGTTGTGTGTTCAATACTGTCTATGTTTCACCTGCCTTCTTCCACAGTCTACAGAATAGATAAGAGTGGGTACTAATCACTCACCTACTACACCCAACTACTCTAGCCTATGTTGACCATAGAGTAGGTACGTAATAGGTAGGTACGTAGGTGATGATGTATGCAGATGATGTCGCTGCCGTATTTACAGCACCGACGTTTGAGAAGCTGGAAGCGAAGCTCAATGCTGCCGCATCAAAACTCGCCAAGTGGTTCAGGGAGAACGGTTTGGTGTTGAACCTTTCGAAAACTCACTTCATACGCTTTGAGTTATCGGGACGCCCCCGGAAAGCACTAAGTGTCGACGCAGATGGCACTAAAATTGAGCAGGCGGACCAAACAACATTTCTGGCCTTTGAGCTTGACAGCGGTCTCACCTGGGAAGCTCACATCGGTAAGGTGTGCGGGAAGCTAAACGGATCTTGCTTCGCCCTCAGGTGGCTGGCCAGGTTTTTGCCTAGAGAGGTGGTACGGTCATGCTATTTTGCCACAGTACACTCCTTGCTACAGTACGGAGCAGAAATTTGGGCTAGGGGCGCCGAGTGGAATCGCGCTTTCGTATGCCAGAAGAGAGCCGTCCGCGCGATAGCTCGAATCTCACAGGACCAGTCGGCTAAGCCGTTTTTCATTTCACTTAAGATTCTCACTCTGCCATCAATGGTGATAATGCAAGTTGCTATATATATGCGAATAAATCTCCAGTCGTATACAGCCTTCGGTGAAACGCTACGGGAATCCCAGCAACGCACTACTCGCCATAAGCACAGGCTCCTACCCGTAAAACGGTCACTCGCCAAGTCCACGAAGTTGACTCATGTTATGGGCACAATGATCTACAACAGGCTTCCCGAGGATGTAGTTGAGGCGTCCAACTTGTTAGCACGCTGGCTGTCAGTCAAGCGTTCTACGACATTGATAAGGAATTTATGGCTCTTAAAGTAACATCCTAAATATATTTAATTATTATTAGTTTGTACCTACTATTAAGTACCTACTTTGTATTGACATTTTTATTTATAATTTTTACATCTGACATATACTGAATTTATGAATAAATGAGTATGAGTATGAGTAATACAATAACATGTGATACACACTAAAATTATAAATACGAAAGATTGTAAGTTTGTGTTAGTGTGTTAGTATAATTTTGTTCCCACTCATCTTAGTAACGGCTGAACGGATTTGGATAAAGTTTTGTATGGAGGTAGCTTATACCTTTGATTAACACATAATTTTGATCCCGGAAAACGAAGGATTTCTAAAGAAAAGTGCGTGAAACCACGGTTCGCTGCTAGTCTACTATAATAATAAACGTTTTCCTGCATAGAGGGAATTTCCGTTTACGCAATTAAGCGATCATACTTATACTTAGAATTTAGATATAAAATACAAATAAGGAACATACTTATAATCATCATCATTATCAGCCAATCATGTTTCTACTGCTGCGACATAGCACTTCTCTCAGAGAGAGGGGATGGGCCCGAATCCACCATGCTGGCCCAGTGCATGTTGTCTAAAAACTGAGTTCAAAATAAGTAGGCGTTCGAACAAAATTATTCATATTATTGGAGCTTGTTAAAAAAAATCTACTAAGGCAAAGTGAAAAACACTTTTGTGGGACGAGGGTCAAGAGATTTCTCTTCAAAAAAAAGTTTGCCGTCACGGGACGCCCGGCAGCTGTGAACCATGGCGGCATAAGAGAGCGTTATGCCGTTTGCCGTCATGGCATAGGGTCAATTTAACTAATTCAATTCTATTAACTAATTCACTACGGGTGCTTAATTACCTAGCTTAATTTTTTACATCTTCTGTCCTGTACTTCTGCCGGTAACGTGAGAAACAATGTAAGCATAATTTTTTTCGTTACTTTGTGGTTAAAGAATTGCCTTAAATCTAATATTTTTCTCATTTTGTTACAATATAATAAAATAAAGAAATATAAACACCCCGCAAGCTGCCTCCACTCAGCATGACAAAGCAATCTCGCGGCCGCTTTATCCCAAATTAATGTGGGATTACTCACAAAATGGAACACCGAAATGAAACTAGCGTAGGAATAAAACTAATATACGTTTAATTTTAGAATCACAAAGAATATAACTCACTTTTAGTTTTACATATCACTGGGCGATTCTCACAATAGTAAATAATTGAAAGTAGAGATTCGATGTCAAAATTTAAATTTAGCTTTACGTAAATGCAAATAAATTAAAATGTAGGTATAGTAAAAGTCCCTGAAGGGCACGGAGCTGGAACTAATAAATATAAGTAGCTAACAGACGTAACGGATTTGGTTGACGGATCGCCGTCCAACCAACGGGAGAGAAAGATAAAATTTTATCTTTCCCTCCCGTTGGTTGGACGGCGATCCGTCAACCAAATCCACACGTCTGTTAGTACTTTTAGGTCGCCAATAACATCTAACTTACAATTGTTTATATCACACCTGTGACTATCCGCTGAATCATATTAATAATAGACACTTAACTTAAACTATGCTACACTTAACTATTACATATTGCATTCTTGGGAATGAATAACTGATGGTAGAAATTTTAAAATAGTAAAACGAATTATAAAAAAATAATATTTATTTAACAAACATTAAAATTTCCCATAAATACAACCGTTACCTACGCGACGACAGGCAGGCAATTAAAAAAGACTGTTCGTTCCGGATGGATTAACAACTTTATTTACAGAGTGTTAGGAATGACTTCTAGGAGGTCTACTCAGTTAAATGGAATGGTTAGGTTGAACGGACGGAAGAGACCATCGCTGGAGCGATGGTTACGTGACTGCGTCGCGCGACACGGTGACAGTCGCAAGACGCGGGCGTGCGACACGCGCGACTTTTACTTGCAGTCGCATGCGCAGCGTTTCACGCGTTGCTTTTGGGACTGTAAGAGCGCGTCAACGCTGCGGACTGAGCGCGGTTGCATGTCTGAAAACAAAACAAAAACATTCCGTCAAATATTGCACCAATTGGATCGGACCTCGGATCTTTAATATATTAATAACTAGCTGCGCCCCGCGGTTTTATCAGCGAGCTAAAATCGTCGTTAAGTTTCCTGAAATTTTCCAATTTTCTGCGCAATTCTCTTAATTTTTATTGGCGTTACAACCTTCTACAATGTATTAGAAAACTTTAAAAACAGACGAATGAAATCGGTGAAGTCGTTCTCAAGTTATGGCGTGACCAAGGTAAATAGGGATTTATTATTATATATAAAGATATTTATAAAAAAGACAGACATGTGTGTGAATTCTTACAACAAATACATAAAAGGTATAAAATTCGAAACTGAGCCCGTAAAGTAAAATATAAACTTCACATACGGTGTGATACAGAACAAAAACACGATACATATTAACAATGACCACAATAAAGTATAAAGTCGGAATGAACACGTTTTACAAGTTGAGAGCGACTTTCCAGGTGTTTAATGAGTTAGACAATACTCGCTAACGACGTTGCCGATACGACCACAATCTCTCCGGTGGTGAAGTAACCATAATTATTTAGCTATACAACTTAGCTCTTACTTAGCGAAAGCTTGTAGGTGTACATATGCAGTAGGTACATATTTATTTACGAGTAGCCATGAAGTACAAAATACTAACGAAACATCCGATTTCTGAATTTATTGTTCGCTTATAGAAAATTTCACATCAAAAGAATTCTTTACCATGACATAGGTAAGGCAGGATTTCGTATTCAAAACTTTCACCATCAACGCAAACATGTAAGTCTTTATGTTTGCAAGAAAACGCGAAAAACGTGGGCATAGAATCGTGAGTAGAAAGTTAGTTTATATACAAGGTTATAAGGAGCGGTGGTACTCAGTCAAAAGGAGGCGATTTTATTCTTAATGTTGAACTACTTTTCTATAAAATTGCGAAACTGCTGTTCCATGATCATTCACAGTCATATTAATCTCATTGCTGGGCATAGGCCTCTCTCTTGCTGTGTTTTTGCCTCAGTCTTGTGCTAATATGGTCTAGCTGTTCCATTAAAAATATATTTAGGTACCTACACTTAACGAAATGATTGGAATACCTAGCTGGTTTTGCCTTGCTAAATTATAGCAACCGAAGTCTCGTAGTAAAAGTTGTTTATAATAATAAGTACAATGATCTCTATTCGGCTTATTACCACTGTTCCCTGTGTTCCTTTTCTACAATAGTGTCAGTACAAAAGTTACCATCAAAAACTACAATATATAAATAATAATAATAATAAAAAGTTTTTTTTTTTATATTGAATTGGTGACATTTCTGAGATGATTGAATTTTCCATCAGACACATATATACACATACATATGTATGTATATATATATATGTATTGAATTATTATTATATGAGAAGTGTGTATGTTCCCTTGGACTCCAAAACGGCTGGACCGCGAGGCGTTGCTAGTTTCCTATAATTTACGCCATACTCTTGTTTTAATATTATGTCCCCAATATTACTTTCATTCTTTCTAAAAATGTGTATTACATCCGAACTCTCGCTTACACATTGACATAAAGATGACATTTCTTTGTTTACATCTTTGCTAAGAGTTAATGATTTAAATCATAGTTGAATGTCTCCTGTAAACAACATTTATATAATTACTAGCTGTTGCCCGCGGCTTCGCTCACGTAGTATTGAAATCTACTTTACTACATCCTGTCTTTTTTGTTTCAGTCTTGCATCCTTCCTGTAACCCACTCTACTCCTGTACCACCTTTTCCACTCGTTCTGCATTCACCTCTCAAATCCACTCAACTCCCGTTCCGCTCATTCCGCTTCAGGCCCGAATCCGTCCCGTAATCTACTCTTCTTCCGCCCCATCCTTACCGCGCAAGTCCTGCATTTGTCCCATAATCTTCTCTAATACGCCTGTATTAGACCCCCACCCCCACCCCACCCCCCACCCTTTCCGATACAAAGACGGAATCCGTCTCGTAATCCACTTTACTACCTTTCCGCCTTTTTGCAATCCAGTCCCGTATCCGTTCCGTAATCCAATCTACTTCAGTCCCACCCTTTCCGATCTAGTCCCGCAGCTGTCCGCTCCACTCCACTCCCATACCGTAATTCAATCTACTCCTATCGAGCCCTTTCTGCTGTAGTCCCGCATCTGTCCTGTAATCCACTCTACTTTAGTCCCGCCCTTTCCACCTGAATGGTATGCTTACTTTTATAGTATTGCTTAGCACAAAACCATAGTTTTTATCTATGTAAATTATGTACCTACATATACTTGATACCGTAGGTATTATAAGTCCGTATGGTTTGTTTTTATCATTGGTTCTAGTCAATGAGTAAATTGATACCTCGCTATGTAGGTACCTATTTATGATAAAATAGAAGACTGCAAGCACTGGCCATCCTGTTGGAGCATTGTTAGGTATATGACTGTCAATTAATTATTAATGATTAAGCTAATCACCAATTTACTTCGAAACAAACAAACTTCATATAATAATGAGGAAATGAGGAAATTGTAATCGGCATAGTAAGTACCTTAACACATACCTACCGACCTATACTAAAATTACTTACAAGAAGTAAAGTATGTGGCTGTGGTGAAAAAGCCACAGTGATAAACACAGTGATGTGTTTGTAAGCGGTAAATCCTGAATCATCGCTCCGATTCTGTTTTTTTTTATTGAAGGTCTAAGATAAAGAATTCAAAAACCGACAGCGGTATTTCATATCCGAGAGACCCAGAAACGCAGACAGATACATTCTTAACTCTGCATAATGAGGCCTATTCTGTCATACCACTCACTAAACTAAACCAATCTGACAGGACTAAAATTATCTGCCTCTCTTTTCATTTTAATACGTGAGAGAAGGATGGCAACAATTTTAGAGCTGTCAAATTTAGTCTAAATTAGTTTAGTGTGGATCAGAATCGATGCCAATATTTCGCAAACAGTACCCCTGTACAAAAAATGATGTACCAAACCTTACTTTTATTTTAAAAGTACTTTAATATATACTTTAATAAACCTTACTTTAATATAGTCATTCAATGATGTTTATTTACTATATCACTAAACTGTTTAACGCAAAATCTAAGTACCTACTGTTCACTAACGAATTTTTACGCACACAAAGAAATTTGTAGCGACACCAAAGAACTAACTAATAGTCCACGTGTTTTTTTAAAATCTTCTCATATATAAAACTCGATGTGTGTATGTGTATGTATGGACTCCAAAAAGGCTGGACCGATTTGGACTTTTATTGGCAGATAGCTGATTTTATAATATAAGGCGTGTTCCGCACGTAAAACCGGTGAAACCGCGGGTGCAACTAAGTAGTTATTAAATAAAAGGCTTGCGTTTGACCGCCAACTTGCCTGATGTTACGCGGTGATGCGGTCTACGATGGAGCACGCTTGCCTAGCAGAAAACGATTCACTCCTGGGGCCTTACGGCCAACTGCTAACGCGGTATCAAACTAACGTTAAATCCGCTCAGTTGGAAAATCACACGAACGTGAACTTTAACACGTCCAGATACGGATTGCGGTCGCGTGAATTTCCAACTAAGTGGTATTAACGTTAGTTCGATAACGCGTCAGCAGTTGGCCGTAAGGCTCCTGATTCGAAGACCCAGATAGGAACTATCGGGGAACAATTCAGGCAGCGCATTTATGGGAGAAACTTTATCGGAAAATCATTATAAAAGGTCGGACTCCCAATACTATCAAAAGTTCACAGAAATAAACAATAAGCTGTATTCGGTGATTCAGTTGAATCTATACGTTAGTAAATATCGGACGCTGCTTGTTATAAAATTCATACGGGCAGTGGGCACCCGACACCATTCGATGTTTCCCAGAATGTTCCCGGCATGTTGTTCTATTTGTAAAGCAAAACTTTTACAAAGTAAAACATAATGTGTACTTGGGAAATATATCTTCATTAGCCATGAGGGCTGGAATACATAAAGTATGTAGGTACATCTAAACGTATATACAAACAAGATGGAAAATTAAATGGGGGAATCTTCTATTTATTATTCTTGGAATACCTACATAATTATTATTGTTTGTGTGAAAATTACTTTTGTACTGAAAATGTTTTTTTTGCCATTTCCGAAATTCTAATACTCTAATGAATGTAGGTACGCGAGACTTTTGGTCCCTTTAAAGGCCAGAATCGAACGGCATCATAAAAAGTATTTGTGAAAAACTAAATTTTTCTCACTGACTACTTTTTTTTTTCAAATTCAGTGAATCCTGTCTTCATTTCATGAATCCATGCAATGTCTTCTATGACCGTTTTCGTGTCTTACTGACCCTATTGAAATTTCCATGCACCCTGTATATGAATTTATTATGAATCAGCTTTTTATAATTATTATCTAACTAAAAATTTGCCCAGCGAGCCAGTGTGTACAATCTTCGCAATTCGCATACTAATTTTATTGTTTTATTGAAAAAAAGTTCGTTCAAGGGTGACCTCGTTTGAACCCATATCAAATACACTTTTTTACGTTCTGTTTTATTTAGTCTTCTATTGTTCTTAGTTTCAGGTAACTTTTAGATTTCTAACAGTATTGGTTAATGGTTTGATATATTACGGAAAGTGTGGACGAAACTGAGAGGAGCTTGTGTGAATAACTTTTGTATGAAGAAAAATCGAGAAAAAATAGCTGGTCTATGCAAAATGTAAATCAATCAAAATCAACGAAATTTATAGAACAAATGGATAATAATATGTTATTATGATGTTGATGGTGAAGGAAAACATCGTGAGGAATCCGGTATGTCCAAGAAACTCAAAAGTTCAAAGACATTATTAATTATGACATGCATCAACATGCACTGGGCCAGCATGGTGGATTACGGCCATCCTCTCTCTGAGAGATGGCCAGTGTCCCAGCAGTGGGAACATCATAGGCTGGTATTAATGATGATTTCGCGACTTCAGGGATGGTTATTAATTATGAGTAGGTATATTGACCTCATTTCTGTTCGGTACACCACAAGCTTATAACCCTGCAAATGTAGTAGTAAATACTCACAGTGTGGCCTCTCGTCGGCAGGCATATCCTGCGGCAGTAGCAGAGTGCGCGGCGCGCGCGGCGCCTGCGCCAAGTTCCCGGGTGTCTCCGGCTGCTGCTCCTCCTGGCCCTGCTGACTCTCGGCCTGCGCCTGCGCCTCCGCCTCCGCCTCGGCCGCCGCCGCCAGCGTGTTCACGATCGTCTTCATCTAGAACAATTAATTAATGTTCAATACATATTCCAACTGATTTAAAAAGGTTCTCAATTCGATCCGTATTTTTTTACATACGTTCACCGATTTCTCCGACATTTTTGAATCAATTGACGTGTTTCTTTTTTTATCGAGTAGATGAAGCTCTCAAGGTCGTCTCACAACAAAAAAAGTTGTTCTATGAAAAGTAGTTTCAGTAGGTCATAATTAAAAGCCGGGCGCCTGTTGATTTGGCAATGGCAATAACTCGTACAGTCCCGGTTCCGTAATCTACACTAATATTATAAAGAGGTAAAGTTTGTAAGTTTGTAAGTTTGTTTGTTCTGTTTTAACTCCAAAACTACTAAACCGATAAAAAAAAACACTAATAGAAAGCTACACTATTAAGAATAAGTATGCAACCGATCCGCCACCATAGAAAATTATAAAGTATGTACCAACCATAGTTACCTCTTGCATGTCGTTGTCGATCTGCTGCTGGTTGTGGCGTTGCTGGCTGGCTTCCTCGGCAGAGCGGTGGATAGCGTGCAGCTCTTCAGGAGTGAGCCCCCAGGGCAGGTTCATCTGCACCGGCGTGCCGTCCATTTTCTGCATCTGCCACCGACCCTTCATTCAGATAGAAATCTTATTACTCTCTCCGATAAAATTTATACGTTATTACAATAAAATAACAAAGACCATGAGGAATCAACCGCCAAAAAACTAATTATTATTTTCAAATTTACGTGGTACTACTATAGCTGATCCAGCAAAAAAAATATCCTTAAAATCGGTTCACAATGGGCGAAGATATCGCGTAACATATACACAAAACAAACAACAATAGACAATCTTTCTGACGTACCTATAAGGTAGAATGAAGCTAACTGACATATGCCTCCATATCTATTGATTGCCTTTTAACTTACACATGGCTTTATTGTGTGCATCACAAAAAAAAATCTTTGTCTAAAAAAAATATTTTTCCAAAAATATAGGTATCAGATACAAAACATAAGAGAGCTTACGAACAAGTGACATAAGTTGAAATTAGTCTTTCCTAAGGATAATTTGCACTGGGCCAGCATTGTAGATTATAGCCCCTTCTCTCTCTCTCTCTCTCTCTCTCTCTCTCTCTCTCTCTCTCTCTCTCTCTCTGAGAGAGAAGGCCTGTATCCCAGCAGTGGGAACATGAAAGGAAGGCTGATACTGATGATAATGAAGGATAATTTAAATGGAAAAGAACCAACGTACTAGTTAATCAAATATACCGTTCGTCAGTTTAAGTCCCATTAAATATAGAGATTGCCAATATTAAAGACAAAATTATGATATTATTATACATCATTATATTATCTGCCTTGGTATATTTTAATTAAATTTAAAAACACTTCATAGCCTTGCCGACTTCATAAATCATCATTGCTGAAGTAAAATACATTATTTAAATGAAATCATAAATAAAATAGAATACATTGTATATTTTTGAATAATTTACTGTCTGTAAATGTATTCAAGTTTTAGATTGAACCTAAAGTGAAAGTTGCGAACATAATGTCGAAAGCAACGCCATTATTCTTTTTCTAAAATTGTGAAATCGAATATCGATTTTTTAAACTGATTTCTCTCATTTGCACAGAACAATATATTCCGTAAATTTTAATTTAACATTTTCATTAAGTAAACAACCGTGATAGTTTAAAACAGTGTTTTATATAAATAAACATTAAAAAAAGACGAACCAAGTCACCTTTTAAGGTGAGCTGCAATTAAAAAGGCCACGACAAGATTTGGTTGGAATCAAATTAAGATTAGTTCACTGCCTAGAGTTGCCACAAGTTAGTATAGATTGATTGTTCTTACTTCAGGTTGTTCCATCTCCTGTGTCGGGGCGGACTGAGGCACGAACTGGTGGAGAATGGCGCCTTGCTGAAGAAAACGCATACAAAATGATGATTAAGCAAGTACATATTCCAAACGGTATAGCAAGCAATTAGCTCTACAACGCTGTAAGACGACGGATTTACAGACGGATCTCATATCGATTAAAAGAGGTGTGCGACAGGGAGATACCATGTCACTCTAGATTAACGATTTAACGAAGATGCCTGCATGTTTTTTTTTTTTTTTTTTCATTTATTTATTATTTAAAAAAGAAAAGTATACAAATAGGATATAACAGCATTTAAAAACCACTAAGGTTTATTAGTAATGCCATAATTATGGAGTTTTAGTCTACGCCGATTTTCTCATCATGATCTTATCTATCTTTCCTATAAAGTCCGACCACCTAAAGCTAAACCTAAAATTCTTTTACAGCGCAGTTTTAACAGTATAAATATTGATAACTTGCGTAGAGATGCGCTGGAGTTGGATTGGTCTGAGGTCATAAACGCAGTTAGTATGGATGAGAAAATTATCGAGTTTAATCGTATTTTAACCAAACTATACGACATTCACGCTCCCATCCATGCTGTCAAAATGAAACATGCGCCGTCACCTTGGCTTAATGATGAAATACGAACTCTGATGCATAAAAAACTGGTAGCAAAGCATAAGCTCAAATGTCGCCAGTCTGACGAGAACAAAGAGAGGTATATACAACATCGCAACGCCTGCAATAGAGCGTGTAGGGACGCGCAACGCCGACATATCCATAATTCCGTTAAAAATGAAGACCCAGCAAAAGTTTGGAAGTTTCTTAGGTCACTGGGAGTTGGTAAATCTCGTCAAGATACTAATCCAAAAGTTTTGGACATTAACTTGCTAAATCAGCATTTCTCCTCTTCTTCCAATTTCGATGGACCGGTTAAGGCTGATACCTTAAAATACCTTTCTTCTACTACTCCTCCCGACCATGACTCTTTTAGTTTTATTCAATTTGCTGATTGTGATGTTAAGAAGAGCATACAGTCAATTTCCTCTAACGCTGTCGGTAGCGATGCTGTTAGCCGGAAAATGATCATGCCCATACTTGATGAAATTGTCCATGTCATCCAGTATATTCTCAATTTTTCCATCTCCTCGGGCACGTTTCCAGTAATATGGAAAGAAGCTCAAATAACGCCCCTTCCCAAAAAACCTAATCCTAATTCATGCTCTGATTTTCGTCCAATTTCTATTCTTCCCTTCCTGTCTAAAGTATTAGAACGGCTTGTCCACCAACAATTATCCTCTTACCTGATCAAAAATAGTCTCCTTAATCCATTCCAATCTGGTTTCCGTACTGGGCACAGCACTGTAACTGCTCTGACGAAAATCACAGACGATATAAGGGATGGCATGGGTCATTGTCATCTGACTGTACTTTCGCTACTAGATTTTAGTAACGCTTTCAGTAATGTTGACTTTGACGTCCTGTTGGCACTGCTTCGCTCTCTTAACATATCTCCAGCGGCAATTGATTGGTTTCAAAGTTACCTGTTTGGACGCCGGCAGCGCATTCGTATTGATGATACGTACTCTTTGTGGTGCAACATCTCTGCTGGTGTACCTCAGGGCGGCGTGTTATCTCCCCTTCTTTTTGCAATTTTTATAAATTCAATATCACAACATCTTACTTCTTCCTATCACCTCTATGCAGATGACTTGCAGATATATACCCAAGCTCCATTAGGTCTATTACACGAGGCAATTGAGTCGACAAACGAAGATCTAAGGCGTATACGCGATTGGAGCAGATCATATGGCCTTACAGTGAATCCTAGCAAAACTAAGACAATTATTATAGGGAGCTCCCGTATGATCTCTAAAATTGACTGGTCCCGTCTTCCGCAAGTGATTTTTGACGGAATTCCTATCCTTATTAGCGAGACAGTTAAGAACCTGGGAATTTCTATAGATAGGCAATTTAATTGGTGTTCTCAGATTGCTGAAGTAAGTAGAAAAATCTATGGTTCTGCAGCATCACTCAGAAGGTTGCGTAATTTTCTGCCTATTTCTACTAAAACTGCGCTCGTGAAATCGCTCTTATTCCCAATATTAGACTACGCAGACGCCTGCTATCTGGATTTAACCGAAGAGCAACTCGACAAACTCGAGCGTTTACAAAATTTCTGCATTCGGTTCATATTTGGTTTACGCAAATATGACCATGTATCTGAATTCCGCCAAAAGCTCAAATGGTTACCTATCCGCCTTCGCCGTAATTCTCATGTCCTCTCCTTTGTCTATAAAATTCTGTTTAATCCCAATATCCCTTTATACTTAAAGGAGCGCTTTGAATTTATTCAAGCTCATTCCAGTACTTTGCGATCCTGTCGTGCCCTCCAGCTAAAAATTCCTCCTTCTTCTCACGTCAATCTTTCCTACTGTAAGTCCTTCACTTTTCAAGCTGTCCTACTGTGGAATGCGCTGCCTGTTTCTATCAGGCAGGCCAAATCTCTTCCTATTTTTAAGAATCAAGTCTATACACATTATTTTTCTTCGTGTTAATTGGTACGTATATATATTATGTATTTTATTTATAATATTTATGGCATGTATTCAGCATTGCGTATTTAGTGTATATATGTATGTATATATTATTTATTTATATTTTATGTGCACCACCGACCGTTTTTCAACTTCTTTAGTCCTGTCCATCCAAAGGTTGCCTGGAAGAAATCGCTTTAGGCGATAAGGCCGCCCATTATACTGCCGTTTATTTGTTATTATGTTACTTTAAGTTTCATTTGTATTTTCGGTGTGTAATAAAGTTGTATTGTATTGTATTGTATTGTATTGTATATAATAATTCGAAACGGGTATTAAAATCAATGGTACGTACTTGACGCATCTAAAGAGATGAGACGAATGTTGATGATGGTGAGTATTTTTCAGCCTAAACACTATACAGGCTGTACCTACTCACTAAGCAGAAAGAAAATATCAAGTTCAGTTACCTATTTTAAGAAAACGTAAACAATAGAAACACTCAAGTTACTTATAAAGCTTTTGTTGAATAGACGTAAATGTCGTCGCGTCAGTCATGGTTATAATAATAAAGTTTGCAAGTTCGTTGACACGGCAAACGATTTCAGTGATCCTCAATATCCAATCACTTCACTATTATCGACTATTTTATAAAGATAAAATCTACACAACCAAATACATTGTAGCGGTGCCTACAAGGTGCTTTAATGTATTTTTTATGACTTCATCTGATTTGGATGACCATGCAATTAATGGTCATCCACTCACCAATATTTCTTATAATTAAGTATGAGTAAAATCGTTAGGTCCATACAAAATTTTATTTACAAATAGATTATTGTTATGAAGGTTCATCTAACGTTTGAATAAATTATGTAAACCCACTGTTTGTACAATCACTCGAGACAATTTGGCCTTTTGAGTATCTGAACCACACAAAAAGTTATTTTGGTAACACTAACTTGTTCCTCATGATGTGCTCTTATTTTGCGTTTATTTATTTAAATAGGTATACAGTATTAGCCGGTGTCATTATATTCATTATTCAATGCTTCCGTATCACATCATCTGTAATTTGTACGCGTTATTGAACTTGTAAATTACTTGCTAACGGAATGTGTTTTTATACGACAACGCTCTTTAAAGTTTTTCGACACCGATGGTAGTATCTTAAAACAGAGTAAATATAAATTCGTGGAGTGATATTCTAATGAGAATTCTCTAGTATGACATTAACATGATATTGCTCTTCATTATAATTTCAAATTACCAGTATAGTTGAACTGAACTTCATTCACGCACTGGTTACAAGTCCCCCGACATGTCACAAAATTAAGCAAATAGGAGTTTGTAAAGCGTCGTGGTGAACACAGTCACCGCCTACTATCCCATTAAAATAAACAGCCTTCCTTATCCCCGGAGTAACTTGACGCTAATTAAATACCTTCCGTATTCAACTCTGTTTATTAGGACCGCTGACTCGTTAAAATCACTAACAGACTTTTAAGTGGATCATTCCGTTTGGTGAAGTTGCAGTAGCTTGGATGTTTAGACCGGCCTGGACAACAAGTAAGTAAACATCCCGCTAAAGCCTTCACTTACAAAGCTCTCGCCCCGCATGAGCAACGTGACACTAATTAAATATCGACTCCGTATTCATGAAGTTCCATTTGTTGGCATCTAAAATACATAAAATCTATCTCAGTAACAAACTTGAAGGTAATATAATAGCAAATCATGATGAAATGTAGATAATGTAGATAATCGTAGAAAACTAATTTCAAAAAAATTCCAACTTGTCTCTAGCGGCCATCACACACTCTTCTAAAGTACTTCGCCCTTTTATTTCCGAGAATGGAGCACATGTCAATAAAGGGACAACGGTTCTGGGACTTGTCTAAGCTCACCTCATTTTGGTCATTGTTCTGGGGCGGTGGTGGAGGAGGGGCGAAGGGTCCCATGGTTTCTGGTGGTGGCGGCATGTTCTGTGGCGGTGTGGGCATGTTCTGTGGTGGCGGAGGCATGTTGTGGGGCGCCGGGATCGCGATCACACGCTGCACGTGGATGCGCATCTCGCGGGGCGCGCCCATCTGTTCCTCGGACGAGTCCCATGGCAGCTACAGGACAAAAAAGCTCATTAGTTCATGTACACTCATACCAATTTATACACATGGGTATTATGTATATCTACCTACCTAAAGGTATCTGTTTGGAAATGTGAGTATCTATATAATTTGTGGTTCCATAACTAACGTAACCTATAATGAAACAAAATGTTCACGACCGATTGAAGTTATATCATAGTACCTACGTAGTAAAATAAGCCAAGGCTTTGAAAAATAAGCAGATGAAAAACTATAACAATATCTGGTATTATCTAATAAATAACAACAAAGGCAATTTACAATAAGTGAATTAGCATTGTAATATGAAATTATGTGGTTCTTTAGAACAAAGGATAATGGAGGCTATGAATAATGTATGTTGTGTTGCGCAAACGCAGCGGGAGCGTCACCGCGCCGCGGCTGGCTCGGGCGCAACTCGCGCGCCATCAGGAAGCAATGACCGCGGACGGACAACCGGGGACGCGCCTCGAGAGTCCCGCGGTCCATGCCTCTTAATTATAAACATACCCACGCGTTGCGAACTTTGTACCTGACTATAACAAAGAGGTTTTGAAACCCTTGCTCCTTGCTTTATAACAGCTAAGTATACGAATGGTACGTAGCTACTTCTTTCTAAAGCTAAACCTTATAATACTCGTTATAGTTGAAACATGGCCGTACTAATCCATCCATCTATCTATAAATGTATATAAAAATAGATTGTTGTATGTTCCCTTTATGTTCCTATGGACTCCAAAGCCGCTGGACCGATTTTGACGGGATTTTCACTGGCAAATAGCTGATGTTATAAGGAGTTTATGTTACTAGCTACATAACATTCTCCGTCTTTCTGGGATAAAAGTAGCTTATGTTACATAGGCTACTTTGATCCCCGAAATACGCAGGTGAAACCGCGGAGCGCAGCTAGTTTGTTATAATTCTTGGTTCAAAATTAATCTGCTTCGAACCGGTAGGCTCCGGCTGATCGAATGCTTCTTCAGAATGTTAAATTAACAAAAAATGCCACAAAAACTTGCTCATAAAAATAAACAAAGGAACCAATGTGTATTGAGTTCGGTTCACGAATATTAATATTCTAACGATGATGCTACGAGCCGCGAATGATGCGGAACGAAACAAAAACACGGAAGAAGCGACGCTCCAAGCATTGTCCATGCGCCCTTGACAAATTTAATATCGCTTAGTGCGCTCCGTACAAACATGCAGGTTAAGTGTTAACAACATTACGTTACAACGATGTAAGCAATTGCGAGATGTAATGGCGACTATTCAATCTCGCTGCTAGAACCAGCTTCTCCTGCCACTTTTTCATTGACAGTAATTGAATTAATTACATCATTAGATTTATTCACGCCCGATGATGTTTTTGCTATATCCACTAGTCATTAAGTGTTCAGAAAAAACATCTGTTATGTAAGTCTGAATCAGAACTTTCCGATGGCTATCTTGTGTGTTTAGTAAAATAAAGAAGCTACCAATGATAGACAATTACTAAAAACATCAAACCCTATACCTATACCATCTTCGTCATAAAAAAACAAAAGCGTGTGCTCTTCAAAGATAAACACACTTTATACGACTAATAAAAAAAAAACCCGACTAATTAGGAAAAGCGTCCGTAACTTTTAAATGTTTGATGGATGGATAAACAAATTTTCATGAAACATAACACAGAACACTACTGAAATGAAAGCAGCTAGTATTCTTTGTCGACTCGTTTGAGAGCTACAATGCCATCACCCATTATCAGCCCTCGTTTTGCATCGGGGGTTAACAAGGCTGGCGTGAGATCTAGATAATATAATATATAGACGCCTGTGTTTCAAACATGTACTAACTACCCCAGACGCCTTCTATTTAATCCTTGAATTTTCAAAAACATGTGCAGTGCTACCATTCCAATCTCCACTTGTTCGTTTATTTAATGAATTTCTTCCGGTTACTATTTTAATATTTCCGTAATTACATCCGATACTTGATTACCGACCGGCTCGTTTACATTGAATAATATTATTTACAATATTAGACATTCGTGCGGACTAAATAATCAATCAATATCATACCAAAACTCAGTTTAAATTATAATAGTAAGATTATTATCATCATCAACAACCTTTATTAGTCTACCGCTGAGAATAGGCCTCCTATTGATTATGTGTTATTCACCTCGGTCCCTTGCCAATCGCCTCCATTCCCATCATACTGCGTGATGAGATACCTACTCACAATGTCACAATAGAAGAATAATACGCGACACTGAATGCCTCTGGTACTGAAAAACATACGGTAGACCCAAAATATATCACCAGGTGGATCTTTAGCTATACCTTAGTAAGTATAGGTAACAACTAACCGTACAATAATTTAATGTCGTTTTCACAACGAGGATATTGATGATTGTAGTAGTCTACATTTCAAATACTACATTTACATTTCATTTTTACTTAGATATTAAAACATTATTACATATATAGTAAATCGTCGTAGACTAAAACTCCATAATTAAGGCATTATTAATAAACCTTAGTGGTTTTTAAATGCCGTTATATCCTATTTGTAATATATTTTTTTTAAATAATAAATAAATGAAAAAAAAAAATGTGATTGGTGTTGATTATACCGCGTACTAAATAAGTTATAGCATATATACAAATACCGTGTCATAGTAGGTATATATATACCTCAATATCGTAACATAATCAGAGTACACTTTTATATGTTCTATGTTGTTCTCACTAAGTTGGATAACCATCGTCAAATGGCAACAACTTTGTTATAATTAAATAACTGGTTAAGTAAGTAATCAACAGAGCAAGACATCTCGGAAGGCCGCGGGCATTCGGTTAGCTTTGCTTCCTGTATTTGGGCTCCTATCATATAATTCGGCAATGACCCTTAAATTATACTTCCGGTTTTCCAAACTTTCTATATTTCTTATCGATATTAGATTAGGATGCACAAGAGAGATCTATGTGTTTCAAAGGCATATAGGTATTAGTCTGCGAAGGTATATATAGTTGCTAAGCACTTATACAATAGCTTTTACACGTACCGGCCATATTATTTACGTCTCAACTCTGCACTATGATGAGCTTTACACCGTTTATTGTCAGAGATACCTATACCATGCAAGAAGTTGTAATGTATACAACTAAGTTGTTAAAATATCCTTGAAGAAATCGTGTTCTAAGTCTTCGAATGTGCAATTTACAGCGGTCATGCACTGTGTCCAATTATATTATAAATACCAAAAATAAATAAATAATATTGGTTATTTCGGTTTGGTACTTATACCTAAGATATTTTAATCGAATAAGCAATAGAAGCAATTATTTTTAGTTTTTCCTTTATAAAGATTCTCGTAAATTAAGTGTAAGTATAAATGGTATTTTTATGGACAGTTCAATGTACTTAGAGCACAAAATTAGCCACGAGGTGTGATGATTGAATCCTTACGTACCAGTGCGATATTCACCTTGTAACGTCAAGATGCGAGAGTAGCATCGGTTAATATCAGCTAATGTAAGTAGAACAAGGTTCATAAGCGGTCGAAGCCACCGCTGCATTAAATAATGTGAATAATAGCGGAGAGAAATCGCGTGTCCAGCCGGACCGTCTGCCGGCTGCGTATCGCCGACAAGCGCCTACCTCTCGCTCTACACTATCAAGTTCAAGAGCACTTTGTACATAACAAACAAAAAACGTACTCAAATTGGGCACGAATGGTATCGATCGCTCGGATATATAAAAATGTGTGTTGGACGCGCGCGGCTCAAACACTCGACACACATCGCAATATGCACGCGTACCTCGCGCTCGCACTCGCGCTAGCGGCGCCCGCGCTCGCCGCCGCCGCAGCCTCTCCCGACCGCCTCGGGTACGAGAGAGAAATAGACCCACAAGTGCCGAAACTCTTAAACTACGTGCTCAGCAACGATTATCTGGCTTCACAGAAAAACAGAGTTAATCTGGAGACCAAGCCGAGGCCTGACGAACCGATCGTCGACAATGTGTCCCTGGAATCGAACGTGTTGCAAGTACGACCGGCGAGGACGCAGCTGAAGAGGCAGACGAGCGGCGAGGAGCTGGTGAGGCACCGGCGCGGGTATAACCTGGAGAACGTGCGGGTCCCGGCGCGGTACCCATACCTTCCCGTAGCGAACATCAACCGTTTCCGCCGGTGGGGCTAGTGGCCGCGCGCCGCATCGCTGCGCTTCAAATGTCAAGGCTACGCAGATGCTACTCTAGCTGTGCCTATCCCGTTTCCCGTGAGTGCGAATTGTGTATGCTCGCAAACTCTATAGATGTTACGTTATTTAATCGAAGTGGCTGTGATGACCGCAAGTTATGCCCGTATCTCAACGGTAATGGCAACTATTGAAATGAAAGAACTGTACGTTGATTAGTTAATAAGTAGAAAATAAAGTGATAACTATAAGGAAATATAATTATGGTATTGCGTTAAAGTAATGTTTTTTTTTACATATCTTTAAAATCAACTTGCCTGTAAGTGTATATATTTGTCGACACTCAACTCAGTAACCGCTCAACGGATAATAATTTATACCAACCCAATTATGGTAATTATAACCAATTAAATTTGGTGTAGAGATAATCATGCCCTGGATTGACATAATATATGCAACTTTTTACCCCGAAAAATCAACAGTTCCTATAGGATAGCGGGTGAAACCGCGTGGCCCTGCTAATATGGTATGCTAATATCATAATCATACAAGTAAAAATTAATAATACAAGTAAGTAAGTACATACAAGTAAAATTTAATAATGAAGACATCCAGAACTTGTCTTGTGTTTTGTTGGATTACTCACTTGAAAGTACAGTATCACAAATGTAAACAAATTATAAATTGAAAAGAAGCAGGTCCCAATTAAATAAGACATCGCATGCAAGCACGAACGGGCCCGCCATTAGACAATATTACAATAATTAGGCCCTATAATGTTGTAATGGGAACAATGAAATATAATGTATGCGAGTTTAAAATTCAGCACAAACTGTGTCAGAGAAGCCAGTTATTGAACATTCTATACAGGATTATTGGTAATTCTTCTCACAGGCAACTGTGCTACCTTTACCAACAACTTTTGTTTCACTTTTTACAAAATATTTGGTATGGTTATTATTTTTATTGTATTTTCTAGGTGCAAGAGTCGGCTCCTAATGATCAAGGAAGTTACAAGGGTATATACAAGATCTTTTGATATGATTTAGAGAAGCTGCCTGCAAGAGGTAGCTAGCTAGCTATATATGGTTCAATTTTTAAATTCGTAGCAAAGATGTAAACCACAAAATGTCACCATATTATGTCAAAGTTAAAGTGAGAGTTCGGGTATAATAAACATCAAAAGTAATCAAACAAGTCATTATCAGCCAGAAGACGTACACTGCTGAACATAGGTCTCCACCTTAGAAATCCACCTGTCATGGGAAGGGGAGGTGCCATAATCTCCAAGCTTAGAGGCTTGGAGATCGCAGAGCCATAACCGTGTAGGAGAGGGACGCTGCTGCCCATCCTCTGGTAGATCTGGTAGCAGTTTTAGGACATAGCCGTGTCCAAAACAAGTATATGACGTGAATAGGAAGTAAGTGTTTGATAAAAAATTAATGATCCTAGCAATATGACTAGGTGTTTTAATTGCGTAAATATGTAGATGTATTTGATAATAGGTACATACTACAATGTATTGTTAAAACTTAGTTTTTATATATTGGCATATCAATATATTTTGTTTTAACAATTGTAAAATCTACTACGACCTGGCAATTTTTTGGTATATTAACACTTTTGTTTACGTATTTGCTACGAACAAAAAAAACATTATCATCATCAGCCAGAAGACATCCACTGCTGCACATAGGCCTGCCCTTTAACCTCCACACTGAATGACAGCCTGCCATCTCCATCCACTGGATGCCCGCGACTCTCACAATGTCGTCGGTCCATCTAGTGGGAGGCCTACGCTGCGTCTTCCGGTTCGTGGTCTCCACTCAAGAACCTTTCTTCCCATCGGTTATCGGTTCTTCGTTCCACGTTCCGGACTCTATCGTGCAAAGAAACTCCAAGCATAGCTTTCTCCATTGCCCGCTGTGTGACTCTGAGCTAATCCAAAAGACCAACAGTTAAGGACCACGTCTCAGTACCATATGTAACACTGGAAACACACACAGGTCAAATATTCTTTGAAAAAATTGAAGTATAATTATCAATAGCCCTGTACGACGTCAGGTTATTACTAGTGCTGTGGTTGAATTACGTTAAACAAATCGTGGAGCAACTAGTTCATGCATGCCTTCGTCAACATACTCGTAGTAGAGGTGCTTCCTCGCCGATTGCACCAACCAAGGCTTGCAATCGCGCATCGAACCAAATTGCTAACCAGAATTGCATTAATCAATGTTTCTACGATATTTGAACAATAGGGACAGCAGGTGTGTCACAAACACGCGCTGCATAGTTCCACGAGCTCCGTGGAAATTTTCATCATTCTACAGGTGTCTTTACACAAGGTCCCTTTAAATACAACAGACGTGAATTGGAATTTGCATTTACAAAGCGAACTTTGATAGAAATTGTTGGTGGAAATTGATTTTATGTATAGGTAGGTAACTATATATTCAGGCTAGATGTATGTAGCTTACATCTATATTTCAGGGTTACGCGGAAATAGTGTACTAAGCCGTAAGGGGTACTCATAGGGGGGGCTCCAACGGAAGACCAGCGCTGGTTAACAGCCGGCATTATGCTGAGTTGGGGACGATTGTTATGTGTGTTTAAGCTATTTAAAAAAACGTAATTTAAACTTTTTCTTTCTTTCTTTCATATTCATTAGTTATACGTACAACTTTTACTATGGGAGCAACCCTGAAATAGGAAAAAGTGTTCTATAGATAAACCGGCCAAGTCCGAGTCAGGCTCACGCACTGAGGGTTCCGTACCTCCACAAAATACAATAATTATCAATAAAAAAAACGAACTTCAAAATTTGTAAAATATGGAATTTCGATTCGGTGAAAAAAATGATAAGGTTGTCCAAGTAACCGAATTACCAGTTATAACTTGGTAATGAACAGAAATTTGTCACCGACGCGCACTTGACCATTATTTATTATGTTTTTGTTATTCTTTAGAGTTTGTATTATAATCACGCCAAGTTTGACGTTTATACATAATATTACCGTTTTATACATTAGAGCTAATACAATAATATGTTTGTAGTATGAAGTTTCCCTTTCGTTTTTACTTGTTGACTTTTTTAGTTAATCCGCCGTAACATTACATATTCTGTAAAAAAAACAACTGGTAATCTATTACGGTTCGAAAGATACACCCGTACGGACAGACGGGTGGACGGACAGACAGACATTGTTGGCTTAGTAATAGGGTCCCGTTTTTACCCTTTGGGTACGGAACCCTAAATATGATCATTCACACTATTTCATATAATTTGTATAATAAGTTATGGATACAAGTCCGGATGATAAAAATTTTCATTTTCATTTCATTTTATTTCATATTTCATAATTTCAGGTTTGGTCCCATTGTAAAAGTTCTGCATAATGATGGGTATAACTACGGACCCCTTACGGTTAAGTAAACCCTTTCCAAGTAACCCTGTATCGAGGTTGATAGGTAGGTACGTAGCGACATACATTACAAAGAATTTCATTTAGAATATGTTTATTTTTAAAAGTTTACTTTATGAGATTCATCAAACAGGTTCAAAGCGAGCCGAGGTAGAATAAAAAATCTTATTGATTCGGTACCTACTTGCATAACCCAAGGTGAAGATTGTAAAACATCCAATATGCTATGATTCTAAAAAATCTAGCGATTACAGGTTGGCAGAATCAGTGGGCGAAGTACGAATATTCGCTACGTAGAATACATATCGAAAATAATTCAATTTTTTTATTAAGAAATTGAAATTTATAAGGAATTCTATACCTACGTATTCTACGTAGCGAATGTTTGTACTTCACCTACTGGTCCTACCTACATATAATCGCTAGATCGCTACATATAATCGTTCAGCCAATTCCATCCAATTCAAATAGATTTCTTTGAGACTTTTAAAACAGTTGTTTCATATGTCTGTAGCAAATTAAAATACCGATTTACCAACGACGACATCACAAACAAGATTTCATCTTTTGTTTTTACTCATTTAAAATAACAACATTCGTAGTGCCGTGCCCACAATATTGTCAAAGAATAATATCTCTTTTGCCTCGATCAACCCGCTAAAAATATTTTATGAAAAGTTCGAATAAAACTCTTAATGATTTTTTTATTCATAACTGTCAACGCACTGCCTAAAACGCAGGGTCTGAAAGTATGAAATTTTGGGAAAGAGTTCCTTATGTAACGAAAGTGAGCACCAAGAATAGATTTTTGAAAATTCATCCCCTAATAGGGTTAAATAGGGGATGAAAGTTTATGTGGGAGTTCGACATATATCAGTTACAGGTAGAGAGTTCGGAGGTTCGTCAGATTTTGCGTAAGGGCTGAATTAAGGAGCGCTAAAGAATATTGAAAGTTTATGTGAAAAACGCGTATGCGCGTTACACGGAACGGTGGAACTAAGTTGAAAGAAGGTCGTTGTACTCATCATTATGAACCACTTTTTGGTCCCACAGATCAACCCTGAAATCGCCTATAACATATCAGCTGTTCTATACATTTCGATTAATGTGAATGCATTATTCTTTGGAACAGCTGATGTGTTTCGTGATTTTAGGGTTAGTCTAGTCTCATAGTAAAAGTAGATAATAATGATGAACACAATAATCTCCTTTCGGCTTAGTACCGTCGTTCCGTATAACACTGTATAGCTAAGTAAGTAGGCAACCTTGTAGCACAATAAGAGATATAATTTCTCGCGTGGTAAACTTATATTTAATTTATTTCACGATATTTTTTCTAGTTAGGAAACCTATCGCATTTTCATATCAGGCACAAAGTAGCACCCTAAATGACTTGCCAAAAAAATATAATACGCAAATTACTTCACTTATATTTAAAAAAAAACAATCAAACCAAATGCTGTTACATCGGAAAGTATGCTATTTCCTACTTGTTAGGTAGTTCGTGGTGCCCTGTTGCATGGCAATGTTGTCGTTGAGTTGACTGGTCGTCGACAGCCATGCGGTCTACATCACGCGGCACAACAATGTCTACATTATTATAGATATACCCAAGGGTAGCCTCCCCGGGCCCCTGTAGCCGGTAAGAGGGCCATTTACCCTCCACCCTTCAACTCCTACACAATTACTGTCAGATGCTGCCTCTCAAACCTACTGAAAACATCTTCAAAGTTTTGATGAAAGATTTACGTTTTAAGCTAAGAGATCAACATATTATAAGGTTTGATTACCAACAGCTCTGCAAGCAAATTCATTATGCATTTTAGTAGAATATTAACCTATGCTCGCATTGTCCTTTGCCACCTTGAAAAGTTAATCGCGCAAACTTTATGCATATTTTGCACACGTTTATTTTTAACCGTTTTCAAAAAAGAGGAGGTTATTAAATATTGGAAAAACCTTTTGGAAATGAGTAAGTAATACAATATATTTAATATTTATGTAAATATATTAGTATCAATATACTTGGGTAGATATTTGTGTAAAAAGTAATATTTTTCATAAGATCGTAAATCATCGAAACTAGAATGCCATTCATAAAGCTTCGAAATGCCGACTTAGAAAGTGGACTCTACTCTAAAGATGAAAGTTGACTTCAAATAGAGAGTTTTGGTGTTTCACAAGAACGAGCAAGTACCTCTGCAAGAAAGGTCTATGTAGTATAGTATGTATAGGCGTTGCTGTTTCAATAGATCAATTTATTTGCCGTGTGGCATGAATTCAAACCACCGTTGAAATACTCATGACGTTTCAAAGATAAGTGCTCATTGTGGACCGTGATTCGAGAAACACCTACCCACTGCATCACTTTTTGTTCAGCTGTCAAATATGTCAAAGTCGAACGTCGAGTACAGTTACCTTACTGTACAAGACGAGTGATTTTTGGTGTGAGGCTGACCCACTAACACCTAATTGTCTTCTGTACCTACCCCGCTAATCTAATACCGCTATTCGCAAACTTAGCTGTGATCACACTTCTGATTTGTAGGCTTAACACTTCCCTTTCATTCTACTAAAATGCTTATAACATGGATAGTTGAAATTTTGACGAGTTCACGGGTCCTGACCACTTGCTTTCTTATCGATTTGCAATATGCTCGTTCTGCTACGAGTGCTACGCTACCATATCTAGTTAAAAGGACTTTTGCTTAAGAAAATAAACGACAAGAACTGTAATGTATGAGATACAAATAAAAATAAACAGTATATTACAATGGCGTCTAATAACGTGATTCACATGACATGCCAAAGATTATACTGAATTAAATAGCTGTGACCTGTGAGAATATCATATAAGTACCTAATACGGAATATTGTTGACTTGACTTGCACTTGCAAAATGTTTGGTCCTCGTAAACATAATATACTGATATATTTATCTTAACAATATGTGTAGATTACTTTCTGTGACTTTAAAGTCAGTAGTTTATTATGGTTAGGTAATTTCAGCTTTAAAACGTCATAGTGGGATAAACGGTTAAAAATATCTAACCTTTACACGGATAATAAAATTCCTACGTGCAGAGATTAAGTTTTGATTCGTGTTCTCATCAAAAACCTATATTGACACATGCGATGTGGAGAGCTCTGTTAACGGAGAGTCAACAAGCAATAAAAAAACATTTATCTCGTCGAAATATCGGTGCACGGTCGCAGTACGTGATCTTGTTACGGCGTCAGTTTCCCTGCCGATATATACGACTATTTGTTATTTATTTGTAGCATGTGACTGCAATATTACTAAAATATTCCGGAGTTATATGAGTATATAAATATACTAATATTATATTATATACTTAATTATTATTCCTGTAAAGGGGAAAGTTTCCATTCAAAAATCAACGGTGAGTACTAGCTTACGGAGTTTTAGAAACTAAATATAATTATGCTAAGCTTTATATTTTGAGGTAGGTAATTGAGTTGTGTACTCAATTACCTATATCTACCTCAAAATAAAGCTACTAAAAGTAAAATAGGAATTGTGAAATAAATATTTGCTTCGTATACTGGGTTACACAAAAAGGGGGTACTAAGCCGAAAGAGGTTCCGTTATACTCATATTACTCATCATTGCGACCAATATTACCCCTACCCTAAATCCCGAAAAAAAAAAAGCTGCTCCATGCATTTAATAGTGTCAATGATAGTTTTCTTTGTTACAGCAGATATTTATTTCACGTTTTCAGGGTTGGACCCTTGGTAAAAGTTGTTCATAATGATGGGTATTGTGGACCCCTTTCGGCTAAGCACACCTTTTCCGTGTAACCCTGTATAGGCATAGATAAAATATTTATTTTTAACCATTTCTATGATGAAAATGATGTCATTTAGTAGTTTTGCGTACACAATTACCTCGAAATATATCTCTAAGCATATACATATTTAGATGTTTTTTTTTAACTCAGGGTTCAGAGTAAAGTTCTATTCTACTATAGATATTTGTATATATCTATATAATTTTAACTATTTTCTATACAATACAAACAATTATATTAGTAGACACCTAACTATTATTCTGCTCAAAATATTGAATAGGGTCAGCTATTAAAATCTACTTCAAAATTTATATAGTTGGGTTTAGTAGGCACTTAAGTCGTTAAATCATCATCAAGATACCGAAAATTAAATCTCATTGACCGTGACAATTTATCCATGACAAGATTCACTTCTACTAATACTAATAATTTTTACTTTAATTAGCCGGTAAAAATTAGTAGAATATAACAAGTCCCCCCCCTAATTATATTTTAGCTTTGTGGTTGCCTCGTGAAAATATAAGTTTTTCGTAAAGGTAAAAAAAAAACCTATTGCCTTGTTTGAAATTTAAATTTTAGGTATATATTTCCAAGTATGCAAAGTCATATTGGTAGGCATATTACCAAGGCATTGGATTGTTATACTGCTAGAATGTTCATAGCAACATAAATTTCATCTTTAACTCTATACATGACGTGAGTGGCTATACAGCACCTCTTCAATAATATCAGTGGTATCAATTGATATCACTTAAACAGAAATGACACTTATATGTAAGTTCACTACCTACATCATTCCTTATATTAGCTAAAAACCGCGGTTTTATCATAGTTTTTATTTTAAAGAATCTAATGTTTTATTAATCCATCTATTTAGTACATCGGAACGTCCAGTAGTCCGGCACTCTATACCCATGGCCAGCGCTCTCTCCACCCGCGCCTTCCCCGTTTCTCAGTCATTTCCAACACCCGCGCTCTTTCCTCCCCCAAATTATTGAAGTTAGATATTTATCATAAAAAAAATTATAATGTAAATACTTACTATACCTATGTACAATTTTTTTTAATATTTACCTTGAATTTTTCTATCTTATCTAGTAATCCGAATGTTCCAATAATTCGGCACTACCTACTATTTAACCAAGCCGGATTAGTAAGACTCTACTGTACTTACAGTTACATAATACTTTCTTACCCTTTTACTACGGTCGATCGGTTTAACCGCATCAAGTAAAAGTATCTAAAATAAATATTTTTACCTAACTAGCCGTTTCCCGTGACTGATTTTCATGTGAACTTTCAACCTTTTTCCCTTGCGCAAAATCCTTTCTTAGTGAACGTACCGCATAAGAAATCAACCAGTTACAGTTTCCTTCGATTTTATGATGAGTCAGTCAGTCATTAGAGGAGTGTTATTTTGCTTTTATAATTATATATTTAGATTAAGGTGATTATCTTCTGCGAATGAGCTGAGATCGATTCTTCGAGAAATAAATAATCTATTAGCACGTCTTCACTACAAGACGTGAGCTTATTACCTATAATAATAGATATTAATAACCAACATGATGCCTGATTTATAGATGTGTAATAGGTAGGTACTAAGTATCTAGTCACTTAATGCCGATATCATATTCTACTAAGTCGACATGGAGCGCACTTAGCTACTTAGATATACCCGATTACTCATGAAACAAGCAAATCAGATTATTTTCTCTTATCGTGATAGATAATTATACCACAGGTTTGATTAAAATAATAGTCATACGTATTTCGTCATACAGGATTGTTTTTGAAGCTTATCAGCTGCCTGCTCTACCTCCCCGCTAAGACTAGAGGGGATGAGATAAGACATCCAAATCAATCAGGTAAAAAAATAAAACATGCTCAATTAACCGCTAATTGATAAAAAAAAAAAATACGCAAATACTTGGTTAACATATACCTATATAAACTCCACTTTATTAACCTATACTCAGGCATTTTGTGCAATTTCAGAAGTTCCGGAGATGCGGAAATATTTTTGTAATAAGTTTGTGTAAGTTTTTTATGTATTCATTTTAAGTCTCAATTTTTTATATTTCTATTAATAGTTTAAGTTTTGTTGGTACTAACACAATGGATTTAGTTGTCCTGAAATAAATACTTAATAAATACCCCTCTTTACGAGGGAGGCCTTTGTTCAGCAGTGGACGTTTACAGGCTGATGATGATGATGATGAAATACTTTGAATTAGAAATTATTGTAGGTACCTACACATAAATATTTTTTATAAAACATCCAATAAAAGAGCTAATAATCTTAAAACGGCTGAACAGACTTTCTTAAATCATACCTAAGATTACCCTCGAACAAGTTGCTTTTCAATAAAAAAAAAGCTAAATCAAAATATGTTTGCCGTTTGGGGGCTACGATGCCACAGATACACAAACGCACAGATACACATTTTAAACTTATAACACCCCTCTTTTTTTTAAAGCCAAAAATCATTCAATGCACCAGCACCACTGCGTATGTGCCTAACCGAACCAAAACAAAGTCTTCACATTTAAGTAACGGAATCTCTGTTGCGTGTTTAAACAACATGTCTAATGAGTTCGTGTTCTCCTCGCAAAAAAGCGGCTCTAAATAAGTATATGTGAAGTAGGGAGCGAGGTCGCGATGCGGCGGCGGGCGTCTTGTGAGCGACGCTCGAGAGCCCGCTTGTTTGTTGCGATCGGGAACGTTTACATTTATTTACTCCGCTCTCGCCCCGCTGTGTGTCCAAACTCGGGAAGCATTCGATTCCTCCTCCCTGCTCGGTGCGCTACACCCGCCTTACCCCTTCACCCCCAGCACCGCGGAATATAATTATTGTATACCTACTGCAAACAGAAAACAAGTGACACACGTCTCGTGTAACCCGCTTTATCCTTGCCGTAGCGTAGAAGCTCAAGTGTCACTTCTTACGGTTCGCCGATAATCCCAGATTCCACTAGGCGGAAAATTACTACAAAAACTGTAGTATCTTTCAATTTGAAGAAAGTTTTACTGCAAAATCATTTCATGAAATCAGACAGCGTTATTTTCGGCTGCCAAAACGGAAACACTGCCTTCAAAATAATTGTTTACTTAACTCGGCTCAGAACAAAATTAATTTCATTTTGCATGAAGAATTTTTGTTTGTTTTAGAGAATTCTTATTTTATATTGCAAATAGGTAAAAAATTTATGTTCCACTTATTTTGAACAAACGATGAAATTTATTGTCGTTTTAACGTACATCTTTTTATTGAAAAGCGCATTTGGTGTAAAGGCGTAAAGATCTCGTATATTCTTGTAGTCGTTTCATATTCTAGGTACCTAATTATTCGGTGATATGGACACCAATCGTTTAAAACTATGAAATATGGTTAAACTTTCAGAATTTACGTTGGCGAAAGGTGTCAGTGTGCCGGTACTTATGAAAGGAAATTGAGATACTTTTGCCCATCAGTGGGGCATATGTTAAAAATTTTGGACAAGTAGGTAGATACAACCGTTTCGGCGGTTTAGGACCACAATTAAAAATGACCACAATTAAAAAATACCACTTCTTGTAATGACCACTTCTTGAAATGACCACTTATTGTAATGACCACTCTTGAAATGACCACTTCTTGAAATGACCACTTCTTCCAGTGCCATCAACATCAAAAGCTACGTTTACGCTCTTCTTCCTTATTAAATCTAGGCATTTTTAAAGAATTCGAACTAAGTAGATGTTTTTACGCACTGGACAAAACACGTACCTACTTATTCAAGTTCCGGTTACTGGCTTTTCCAGTTAAACCTGAAGAGTTTGTACTTTGTTGATGGTATTTTTGTAAATAATTTTAGTCCTTGCGCTTAATAATGATAAATGAAAGGGCAGCATGCAGCCGCTGACCAAAACCGGAACGCACGTGATTGCATAAGCCCATGCGCACTGTTGCAGCAGCTAACATCGAGGGCGACGACCGTACGACCCTGATTTTTGCGGATTTTCAACCAGAATTATTGCACTTGAGTCACATGACCAAAGCTCGGAAGTTAAAATGTCTGTTTCAAAAGTTGAAACAAAGTAATCATTTCAGATTTGAAGCACCTGAAAACAATTTTTGTTTCGTAAATGGCGAAAGTTTTTTTACAACGACCTGAGGCCTTACGGCCAGCTCCTTAGGCGGTCAACGGAAAATACCTATCTACCAAAATATATATTAAGATTCTTAAGAATAGATGTGTTGTATAGTTTCGCTGTGAGGTACTTACTGAGTACGACAAAGGATCACCTGACCTTTCAGTGTTCGTTTCTAGGATCCCATTATCTAAATGGTGGTTGAAATGAAACAACGCTACCCCGATGATTTTACATACACGTCGGATATATTTTACACTAACTGCTTGGTATAATAATGAACTCAGGGTAATAATGATGGGAAAACAATGGATTTCGAAGCTTAGCAACACAACATAACAGTAGGTAGGTGTGGAGTTCCCTTTTCATAAGAAGAAATATGGAAATGTTTACACCACACTCCTTTCATCCTTCTAACAAAAGACTCTACTCCACATCAAAACACGTACGTACCATGTACAAAGGAAAGGAGTTATTATACTTTTTATATTTAGTTCTTCTTCAAAGAAAAAATTATGTTCAGTGATATATTGTAGTAATATAATGTAGCAAAAATACTATGACCATTCGACGAAAAGAGCTCGACTTTAACCATCAAAAGACATTCAAGGAAACGAAGCTCTCCAGGTTTGCCTACCCAATATTAATAGGTACCTATATATATATAAAAATAATATGACATTGATAAAATCAGTTCTCCTCGCGTCACTATATTATACACTAGCGGTCCGCCCCAGCTTCGCACGGGTATAGACTATAGCCTATGTCACCCGGGCACAGTGAGCCTTCCCAACAGTGAAAGAATTTTTCAAATCGGTTCTGTAGTTTCGAAACCTATTCAATGCAAACAAACAAACAAACAAACAATCAAATCTTTCCTCTTTATAATATTAGTATAGATAATGACTATTACATAGGAAAGTTATATGATGCTGGAAATTTCGTAAATACTGCGCTATTAACAGAACAAAAATTTTGAAAAATTGAAACCGTATTTTGACGCAATTTCACGTGAGAATTTTGTATGATATTATTATGATATTATTGTGCTATTATGGTTCATCAACGACGGTCGGCGCTGACGATACCGATCTACATCACACTGCTCCATTGTATAACGTTTTAGTCATTATCTAATATTAAATGAAAAACAACAGGTATTTAATATTTAATGTACATTATAACATAGACACGTACATCAAACTTATTTAATAGAAGATTCAGTTACTACTAACTAACAAATAAAATCTACGTTGAATTTTATTCTTCTCAGATCAATTGTGCTTCCTAATTCTTCAATTACATATTATTAAGTTAAGATTTGATTTGACATGTTTTACTGTTATTAAAGCTAATTAAGTTAAGCAGTATAAGATTACCTATATATACCTGATTGTACCTACTCTGTTTAATTAATAAAGGCTCAACTATTCTTGAACCTTTATTAATTAAACAGAGTGTTTGTGTGTTATCAACGTGTGTCATCAAAAAGAATTCAATGCTATAAATACTAAGTTACAGATTTATTTGTACAGCAGGTTTTGTGGGCCATTACCATTCGGGTTTCCTTTATAGCGGTATAGGAGCTACATATGTAGTAAACATGAGCAGTAAACGCGGCAGTAATAGCAGAGGTACTACGGCGTAACGTCGGCGCACTAATTGCTTTTGTTAAGACACCATCAATCATCATTTGGAGCTGTGTGAGCTGTGGAGCTGCTAAGATGATTTGTCAATACAGAGAGAGTTTGTTACATTAAAATTAGAGAAAGGTTTTAGTGTTTTTAAACCACACTCCATTGATACGTAAGTTAAAAACCGGCAAGTACGAGTAGGACTCGTGCTCTGAGGGTTCCGTTGGACGGAACCCACAGAGCGCGAGTCCAAAAAAAAAACTAACTGAAGTTGAAATATTGAAAGACAAACTTAACTTTGTAGTTGACTATAAGGTTCTTCGATACATTCCAACTACAAAATGTAAGTTTGTAATAGCAAAATAATTATTTTTAGATGATATAACTTCAAATTTGTAACTTTCGGATTTATTCCTATATATGTGCTATAAGACCTTGCTTTTTGCCAAATTTCATGATTCTAGGTCAACGGGAAGTACCCTATAGGTTTTGATTCCCCTGTGAAATCGCAAAATATAAATAAATAAAATAAATAAATATTCGGGACATTTTTGCACACACGGTCATCTGACCCCAAACTAAGCAAAGCTTGTGATATGGCTGCCAGAGACTGATATACATACATATATAGTTAAACAATATGCGACATAAACGTCCATATCTTTTGATAGCGTTGACTTACAACTTTTATTTTTTTACAGCCGAAAGAAACCGTAGACCCTAGTATATAGTATAAATTTCAACTTGATACCTTTACGCGTTCTTGAGAAAAAGGGTCTTGACAGACGGACAGACGGACAGACAGACGGACAACGAAGTGATTCTATAAGGGTTCCGTTTTTTCCTTTCGAGGTACCAAACCCTAAAAAATAGACTGAGCAAAAAGTATAAGTACTGAAAACTTTAGCCCAAATGGGTATTTTTATGATCTCTTACTAGAAAATTATTTATACTACCCCGAATGTAGGATATATGATTACGGGTATAGAATTACGGAGATGAGTTAAAATGTAATGCGTTAAATTAAACGTCGTCGCTCAGGTATTCGATATTAGTGGAACTTGATTAAACATTAACTGGGTCAACTGATTTGGAGCAGCCCCCTCGCAGTTTATGTATCGAAAATTGACTCAACTACATTGGTTTATAAGGAATCTCGGGGGCATGATCACATTCACGATAACGGTTAGTGAAAGTACCAAGCAAAATAGCAAGGTTTGAAATATGGATACAATACACAACAATACATACAACAACAACTTATGGTTCTTATCAGTATTGCCAAAAAGCTTTCGATAGCGTAACAGCTGACTTCTAACGGGCTTAGCAACTACTCTACAAATTAGGAGTTATGTGCTCTGTACGCTTAGTCACAGAATTGATAGTTTTCGAACACTTTTTTCGTTTACGTAAAGTTCCATACATTTTAGTAAAGCGCCTCCAGCGGAAACGTGGAGGAACTAAAATCGTTAGTATTCTGCGGTATAGATTGCTTCACTCTAATACGAAAAAAGTTTTCGAATACCTTTCAGCCCAGCAATGTATGGAACATCCACTCTCAAACTTTCCCTAGTAGTTTTACGAAAAACTACTTTTGTAAATAGAGGTATTTTGAGTTATCCAATATTTGAAGCAGTATTTTTTTCTATTTACGAGCATTGCGTTTTTTGCCTAAAATGTAAGAGAGCTCTTAAATCAAAGAAAAAAAACAATCAAATAGTGACATGATGTGCCTATCCAAACAATGCTCACAATCCCGGAAGGGCGTACCTAGGTGATTTGGTATTCTATGCCGCATGCTTGAATAGATCGGCATTAGAAACAGCCGACTCTGTATTATATATCGTAACTACCTACTATTCAGGCGTTAACCGTAGCGCCTTATTAGAATAAAGTTATATTATCAGCTCATCTACCAATATTAAATCTGTTCAAGCTATCAATTTCTGGGGTTCCGTACAGCAAGTTCGTTCTGTCCATCCGTCTTTAGAACTTCTGTAGTATTTTTCTTTCCCTTGCACCTTGTATTATCGTTGAATAGGTCTTTTGAAATGAAGGTAAGGTTTTACACATCACTTTTTTATCAAGTGCGAAATTTGGGCCGACATAGCGGCAAAAAGTTGCAGCATCATATTCTGAACCATGAATTTGCTGAGACAGAATCCTACAGTACTATGGCTAGGCAAAAAGGCGCATCAAAATCAAAAGTTAACAAAGCAGACATTTATATAAGTAACTAGCTGATACCCGCTACTTCGTATACGCGTAAAGCTCGGCCTTCGGCCTCGCTAATATGACCCGCTCGTAGGGCTCGGCCTTTAGCGGTATGAAATATACTTTACGACCTATTCTCATACCTACCAATCGGTCGAGCCGTTTCGGAGGAGTGCGACCACAAACACGAGACATTTTTATATATTAGAAGATTATGATAAAAGCATCTTTATTGTTTTAAAAAAAGCCATTTAATTCTTCAACTTAGGTCGATAAGTAAAAATTTACATTAAAAACGCAATTACGCCGTCGCTTATTTCTACAAGTATTCAAAGCCGTGACTCAAATGTACCTAATTTATCTCGACGCTCGACTAATATAAAGCAAAAGGGGAAGGTACAATTTGATCAGTCAGAAGGCCACATCGTGATACACAGATTAGAAGCGATTAGGACGATCGTTAGACTGAATTACCATCTTGTAAGCAATCTATTCTTTGTTAGATCCCAAGATTTGTGCAGAAAATATAAATATTTTTAGGTTTACCAATAATACCGAGTCCAATTTGTGCGCGCACTTCAAATGTCTGAAGTCTCGGAACATTGCGGTTTAGCTAGAAACGAAAACGCCCACACACAATTTAGGAAATTGCTAGAGGTTGCCGAGATACATGAAAGTCATGCTCTTGTAATTTATATTGGACTGCATAGAGTAGCAAATCGACAACTCGTCAATCCACTAAAACATTAAAAACGAAGCAACATTATTATTACTTTAAAAACTTATTAATTTAGCTTCGTGGTTTTATAGGTATGTAGATGCGTTAACAGCGCTCTATATAGGCAACATAAATGCAAGTAATTGCTAGGTATTCACTTTGACACGCACCACTACCATGTCACAAAAAAAGCAAAACACAGATTTAGACAGTGTTTAGCACATTTTTAGAAAACGATTACTACAAACCCGCTATTATCTCTGTCTAGTGTTAAATTTCATAGTACCTACCTAATAAATAACTTTTAGACAACGTCTACCTATCTAAATTTTATTCTATTCTAAAACAATGTTGAAACTAAGTTGAAACATTTTTTTGTGTTGAGGCCGGTATCGTGCCTCTCATAATGTCATAATGTCTCTTAATGTCATAAGTAGACTGTTTTTAAGTGCAATAAAGTCTCAGAATAATAAATTATAGATTATAGTATATAATATATAAAGTATGTTGGCGTATGACGTGTCTATTTATAAAAAGTCGAGTTCAGTTGTTATTAGATTTTGTTAGCTGAAAATTCACAATAGTTGCGAAATCCTTTGAACCCACTACAAAATGGCAACAAGATAAATAGCAATTTATAACATCAAAGCTCAAGAGAAACATTAGCCAAATCTTTTAAGACTTTACAAGAGGGCTTTAAGCATAAATGGGGGCGCTTGAATGCTAGCTATACTTGGCCACTCTAATCCCGGGGTAATCCCTCGATCCCTAATCAAGGTCGCACTTGACCTGGAGACGGGAATTCATCGGGGCTTATTGCTTTCCGCTTTACAGATAGAAGCACAGACTTATCAAAGGGACGATGGACCATGGCTGTTTATCGCCTTTTGCCGATTCTCATGATGAGTAGGCACGTCGCTTGAACAGGAATTGAAAAAAATATGACAAGTGTTCCATTTTGAACGTTTCTTTATGTGATAATGGCATCGATTCTGGTGTACTCTTAACTAAACTAAACTAAATTTGACAGCTCTAGAATTGTTGCCATCCTTTTTTCACATAAGTATTAAAATGAAAAGAGAGACAGTTAAGTTTAGTGGTATGACAGAATAGACGCCAATATCTATTTAGGCGCAATTTTACAAATAAGGTAAAAAAGGCCATTATTTGGAATCACTGTAGTTTAATATTATTTTTACATTTACATTATAGTACAGGTACCTACTACAAGTAGATATATTTACATTTTGTTTAGCATAAATCTGATAAGAAGCTACATAACTCTGACTTTCTACCTACTTATCTACCTAGCAATAATTCTTTAACAATTTCTTGTCACGCAAACTTTAACTAGTAAGTAAGCACACTTTATATTATGTTTTAATCACGTGTATATTGCGAAGATTTTCATAGTAATCTGCCAGCTCTAATAATTGAAAATTTAGGCGCGACTTACCTCATCGACTTTCGTTGGACTGCTAGGAAATAGCATGTTATTTCGTAGTAATCGATTAGGAAACGTTTCAGATAAGGAGTCTCTGGTTTTTACTCATTTCAGCGTTTTCTAACTACATTTGAGCAAACTAAGCGCTGTGCTAGTTTGGGTGTATATTTTGTAGAATGATCTTTGCCTTACAGCTCACGTCTTCATGCCTGCGACGGATTCTAGGGTACCTACTTACGTCAAGTCACATATTGCCACTCGTCGGATATACGAGTCAAATTTTGCATCATTTGCATCTCATGAAAACCAGACGACTTCTTATACATATAGAAATAAAATCTGAAGTTCAAGGTTAAATATGATTTCAACACATAGGTATGTTGCACCCAGTTGGAAATTATAAATACCAAAGTAGTTGCTCGGCTTAAAGAGGCGCTCATCTCTTCTCTATCTAAAGAGTATAAATTGAAGTCGCTTTCCGCGTCTGTCTGTCTGTATGGCCGCTAACTCCTCCTTAACCACGCAACGGATTTTGATGCGGTTTTCACCATCAGTTATATACATTTTCAAGGAAGGTTATATATATTACTAGCCACCCGCCCCGGTTTCGCACGTAAATTACACCCGTGCGAAGCCGGGCGGGCGGGTCGCTAGTTTTACATATAACCATATGACAGGCTTTCAAAGTCCCTTGTTGATTCAAATAGCAACCCACGATCACATATCAACGAACTTAGAGATGATCAGCTATATGGATATGCCAAATTGTAAAGGCGCTTCGCCCCTAGCTTCACGAAATAGCAAAGCGTAGACGATTTTAGATTTGCAAATCGAAGTAGGTATGCGTTGCACGAAAGTTCTAACCTATTACACTTAACAATATTGCATGATGTACCTACCTACCAAGGCCATTAATTATATTTAAAATTGTGTAGTGGAGAAAACACTCATCATTGTGATAAGCAGCTCTATTTACTGAACCTAGAGACCGGAACCTTCATTCAACGATTCCATTTGCACAAAGTGTGTACTTACCGGCAGCGGGAAGGGAGCGTTGCGGTGCTGCGGCATGGGGCCCATGGGTCCCATGGGAGGGAAGGGCATGCGGGGCTCAGCGGCAGGGCCAGGCCTCTCGGGCTGCGGCCGCAGGGGCAGGCGGACGGGACCAGTAAGTGGGAACGCGAAAACTTGCGACTGCGGCTCGGGAATCATGGGCCTGTAACAATACAAACGGATATCATACATACTATTAAATAATATACTGTGGTATGAAATTCTAGAGTGCCCAGAGCTAGGTAAAGGTCGAGTAGTCATTAGGTAAGTGAACCAAAGGCCATCATCTATATTGAACATGAACGCTTGACCCGACATACATTTGATCTGTTACCAGACTAGACTAGTATTTAACTACTGCCTTAGGAATTTAGTTTAATCTTTCAGCTCGATACTCGATACTGGTGAGAGAAAATTTCATGAACCATTCGTCAAGCAGATAATCACCAAGCAGACTTTATCGCAGTTGATAAATAAGAAATTCACACGTATTTCAACACCTACGTATATTTATAGAACGCTCAGTATTTACCTTAAAATAAGCTTTTAATACTGTCTCAGTTCGGAGCTTCTCAGAAAATAAACACCAATAAATAGTGAATTCCGATACACGTGTAAGCTTCACATATCACAGTGGATTCAATTATCATAGCTGTATACGTTTCACAAAGCTTCACTTGCAAGTCATTAAAGACGTGTCTAAACCGGTAATGACTTTATAAAAATACTAGCTGCGCCTCGCGGTTTCACCCGCGTAGTGATGAAAAATGGTGATGATGGTGATGAAAAGTAGCCTATGTCGCTTTCTGGCTCTTGACTATACTCATGCAAAAAATCAGGTCGATCCGTTGTTCCGTTGCAGCGTGAAAAAGGAACAAACATCCATACATCCATACATACAAACTTTCGCGTTTATAATATTAGTAGAATAGCAAACATATTGTTCCCCATCATAATATGCTCAACTATTATTCAACAAGTTTTTTTAAAACATTTGAAGTGTTGTTTCGCTCTTTTGAATTTACTATTTAAAACTACCACACCACCACCTATCACCTCCCCTACTCACTACCACTCCACTACCTTCCACTGACCTTTAACTTTTTTTTATTGTCTGGCGAGAACATTTAAATAAATTTTAATTAATTAAAGTATTATTCAATAAGCACTTTCCGCAAAACATTCTAAATATTTCACATGGAAAGTGACGCATAAGTGGACGAAGTACGAATTTTCGATACGTAAAATATGTATCGAATTTCATACAAATTTTAGATTTCGAATTATTTCGGCATTAAATTTGTGTATTTTACGTTGCGAAAATTCTTACTCCACCTACAGAACTATATACACAACTAGCGGTCCGCCCCAGCTTCGCACGGGTATATATTATAGCCTATGTCACCCGGGGATAAAGTAGCTTCCCAACAGTGAAATAATTTTTAAATCAGTCCAGTACTTTTTGAGCCGATTCGTTACAAACATATTTACATACAAATCTTTCCTCTTTATAATATACTAGCAGACCTGACAGACGTTGTCCTGTCTTAGAACTGTCAAACACGCAAAGTCAAAATTACAAATCTTATTTTTTTTCACAGATCTACTACCTATAGATTTTCAATGAGCGTGGCTAGCTCAGTGCCTCTCGCTCATCATCGTATTTTCGCTCACTGCGCTTCTTGCAGCCCAAAATGCTACAACCAACCATTGTAAAATATCTTTTACAATTATTTCTCAGAGGAAACACGCATTTATCACATTAAATCACCAAAAAAAGGCAATAAATATAATTCAGACCCGTTTTGTTTGTCACTGATTATTACAGATTTTGACACTTGAGGTACCAAAAACAGGTCACGCCGATAAGGACAACAAAATCTATTTATGTCCTTTTCGTACTTGTGCTGAGCCATATCAAGTTGTCTCTTTCACTAAAATATATTGCCGATCTGGTTGTGTATATCTGTGTTTTTTTTACACCTTACATTACATTACAGTATAGATAGATAATATATACTACTAGCTGACCTGACAGACGTTGTCCTGTCTTAGAACTGTCAAACAAAATTGTAAATCTTATTATTTTACACCTTGGGTTACATTATTGGAGTTTTAGTAAGGATCCCTATTTTTTTGAAAATATAATATAGCCTATTGTAGCTTCCCAACAGTAAAAGAATTTTTCAAATCGGTTCAGTAGTTTCGGACCCTATTCAATGCAAACAAACAAACAATCAAATCTTTCCTCTTTATCTATACTAATATTATAAAGAGGAAAGGTTTGATTGTTTGTTTGTTTGTTTGTTTGTTTTCTATACTAATATTATAAAGAGGAAAGATTTGATTGTTTGTTTGTTTGTTTGTTTGTTTGCATTGAATAGGCTCCGAAACTACTGAACCGATTTGAAAAATTCTTTCACTGTTGGGAAGCTACACTATCCCCGGGTAACATAGGCTATATTATATTTTTTTTTTAAATAGGGATCCTTACTAAAACTCCAATAATGTAACCCAAGGTAAAAAAAAAGATTTTCAATTTTGACTTTGCGTGTTTGACAGTTCTAAGACAGGACAACGTCTGTCAGGTCAGCTAGTAATATTATATTAGTATAGATAGCCAATCGACCATGCAAAAACGTCTGGATTAATTACTTTATTTTATTTTGATAATATTGCTGAAATATTTCAGATAGTTGCCGGCCATACAATTCCGTAAAACTATATAACCTTGCCTTTATGCTTTCCACTTTATACTCGTAGATATGAGACACTCCCGCTGGTTTGATGGTAGTTAAACTGTGTATTTTCAGACATGTGAGTCGTGCCTAAACTCCAAGGCATTCCAACTAAACGGTGTGTATTCTCAATAATCAATTTGTAGAACTAACTGTACCTAAAGTATTACCTTTAACAGTTGATAAAATGGTCAATAAATACCTACTTATTGCAAACACAATGGCTAGATTGATGTGGCTATCCGTATCTAATAAATGTAGCTCAACAACTTGACAGAATGCTGGGAATTAAAACGGAGCCTGATTTACTTACTGTAAGTAAACTTCTTCTCCTAACTGCAATCAGATTACATCTATAGGATAAATAAATATCCAAATAACACGGGTAAACTTTAATAAACGAAGGGTTAAAGCGCACGAACTCATGTAAGATCTTTGAGATTGCGATTAAAACTTCAGCGGAACCTTAATAAAGTTAAGTTTATGGTTAGACTGTTTTTATGGAGTCTGCAAAGTGAAGATAGCTCTTGATGTACCTAGAACGCTATAATTTTGTAAAGCAAAGACGTAGGAGTTTCTTACGCCAGTTTGTCACGTTCTGCGGCAAAGCATTAAACCGCTGACCTTGCTCTGAGTTCCTCCATTAAGTGAGGGTAAGTTTGAAGAGCGGAATATTTCTAATGTATTCGTGAAATGTCGTAAAAATATATACATTTTGCGAAATTCTGTAAGTACCCTTTCAATAAAACTATAACTTATGTTGACATCGTTACGGACAGCTTGTCCTAAATGTTAGCTAAATACACGAATATTATTGTAACAAGCACAGCTCACTGAAGTAAGTACATTAGGAGAGGCCTAAACTACGTCCATTCCATAGTGGACGAATATAAACAGCTGGGCTAGCTGAGCTGGCTGGATGATGTTTAGATATGATCAATTTTGTATAACTGAAAATATACAAACATAATATCTGAAGTATAATATTAGAGTCTAAAAGTTATTTTGAAATATAATGAAAGTTGTTCTCATCCCAGACTTCCCAAGATTGTAAAAACTTCAGATTTTAGAACGTAAACCTTTATCGTATTTAAATGTCTGAAAAAAATCTACATGTAAATATACGATATTTATACATTGTCCAGATTTGTTGTCTCCATAGCGCACCTAAGAATATAGACTCAGAAGTAGTATAAACATAGTTTTAAGACGAAATACGAGTATGCTTCAAATTTGACGATTCGTCATCACGAATATTCATAAAGATAATTTTTAGAAAAAAAAAGAACCGACTTCATGACTATACCTTCATTTACAAACTGAAACTAAAAAGTAGAAAATAATATTTAAATAACTTCAAAGCATTAAAGGACAATCAACGAAATTATTAATACATATATTACCTACTTATATACATATTTACAATTTATAATTAGTTATTTTTGGAGTCGGTGCCAGCAAAGGGTTAATCCTGCCTTTGTAGGAAAATACTTTTCTACAGTCTATTTGGATATTTTGTTTTCTGCACTGAAGTTAAATTTTTGGCACCTGTAGTCTTACAGCTGATGTGCGGAATTCACGTTGACGGTTGTGTCTAAATGCATATACATTTTGATGCGCTTCTTTTCAATTATTAGCCTTCGTTCGATTTCATTTATATTTATCTCTATTTCACATTCATGTCATAAATATTAATAGATTAATCAAGTAGGTATCTATTAAGGTTATTTTTGCTTTGGCTGGCACCGACTCCAAAAATAACTGATTATAAATTGTAAATATGTATATAAGTAGGTAATATATGTACTAATAATTTCGTTGATTGTCCTTTAATGATCATTGCTTTGAAGTTATTTAAATATTATTTTCTACTTTTTAGTTTCAGTTTGTAAATGAAGGTATAATCATGAAGTCGGTTCGTTTTTTTTCTAAAAATTATCTTTATTTAAAAAAAATTGTTGGTTATATTCCGCAGACATAAAAAAGTGCGTGTCAGGCTCGCGCACTGAGCGCGCTCGCGTACGTTCCGTACCACCACAAAATACAAAAGTGCAAAAAGACATCACGTCCAGGTGCCATCACCCGTCACCAAGGATGGTATATATACCCTAATAACTTCCTTGCCCCGTCACCCATCCAAGTACCGACCGCGCTCTACGTTGGTTAACATGGTATTGAACAGACATTTGTCACTGCCTCACACTTTGCCATTATTTATTACCTACTGTTATACTTTAGCGTGTGTACTATAATCATGCCAAGTACGCTTAACTTGTAAGTTTGACGCTTGTACCTACATATTGCCGTTTTTACATTAGACCAATTACAAAAATACGTAAAAAATACGTTTGTTGTAGGGCCACTTTTAGTTTTTACTTTTTGACTTTATTATTATTTGTTAAGTTAATACGCTGTAATTTACAAGTTCTGTAAAAAAAACTGGCTATCTATTACGGTTCAAAAGACAGCCGTTAAAAGGTAGGACAGACATCACATGCAGATAGCGTAGGCTCAGTTAACCCGTAGGTCCCGTTTTTACCCTTTGGATACGGAACCCTAAAAAGGAATAATAAGCCCTAATAAGGGTCCAAAACTCCATAGAAGCCTCTTGTAAAGCCTCCACCACTTTACTGGTGCATGAGTTTGACTTGACCGTGCATGATTAGCTCTGCTTGACTGGCTTGTTTGACGCTATTGAACACTATATAAAATATTTAATACTAAATACACGACTCTATTTAATATTACGACTCAAATACTCTGTATCCATGGTCATGAAAAATTTAACGAAAAACAACAGGGCATGGTCGCCATGGAGACACTTCTTTGTTTTTTGAAGTCTGATCCTCTATGTTTGCTGTTTAGTTGACAGCGTCGCTAGTGGAGAACAAAGTATGAAATTCACCAAGAAATAACTGTAGTTCCAATGTTGCCCACCTTAACAACTAAGTTGGTGGCACTGTACAATGTTTACAATGTACATTGAATTTGTAGATATATTTGTAGATTTTTCAAAAAGCACTGAATCAATGTCGATAAAAAAAATATAGGACCACCTATGTGATATGACCTACCAACCAAAAAAAGAATCATCAAAAACAATTCTAAATTGGCGGAGTAACCGCGTAACATACATACCAAAAAAAACATACAGTCGAATTGATAACCTCCTCTTGAAGTCGGTTAAAAAGTAGACTTTTAAAATAGATTAATTGACATTATATCTTTACGTTTAATAAATGTTCTTGAAATATTTTATTCGGATATGTTCACCGATACACGATTAAAGAAATTTAGCTCGATAGAAAAAAATCGTAAACTTTCCTAAAAAACACCCGTTTTTACGTTCCCTTCAATGGATTGAATCAATTTCATTCGGATTCTATAGAAGATATTTTCATCAAAAAAAATTGTGTGTAATCCTAAGAATCGTTCAAATACTTAAGTGGTTGCAGTTTTTTTGTAAAAACGTAAGATTATTTGTAGAAAATAAAGAAAAATAAATATTGGAAATATTTCAAAGCGCGCACGCCGCATTGCCGTCATACAAGTGTACGGCTCTCTACCATTTCGCCTTAACACAACACACAGAACAGAACAGTTAATTTTCGACTCATTTTTTCCAACAAGAAATTGTATACCATTGCTGCCTTACTTGCACTATACAAGCGGACAGCGCAGTGCTGATAGATTTGATAATAATTGCTCGGAACTGCAGTTTATTTATTTAACACTGGCACAGACTAGGTAAAGCTACTGGATTACTTCTTTTATAAGATCAGATATCTGCCAGTGAGTCCCGTCAAAATTCGTCCAGTTCATAGGGAACATACATATATACCTACACACATCGACTTTTATATTTATATCGATTTGTTTATTGATTGTTGAACATAACACACAGGGTCAGAGACCTTGACGTCACTGCCCTTAGTTACTATTATTTACTTTCTTGTTGAGAGTTCGTCGTTTCGCACACTTCATGCTGGTACGAAAGGGATGCAGAAACAGTTTTTTAAAACATAATTATCAATTTAAAAATCGATTTTAAAATTAGTAAATACGCAATTTCCTTTAGTTGGATGACATATTTTTTACAGTTATTTTCTGAAAGTATATGCTTTCAAATAAAAAAAAGAATTATTAAAATCGGTTTATAAATGACGGAGAAGTCATGATGGAGGCATAAATAAAACAATTGAGAACCCCCTCCTGTTTGTGAAGTCGGTCAATATCGATAATTATTTGCTATGCTGACAACTCTTTACATAGGATTAGAACGTACCTTTGTTCTTCTCCGCCGTGGCAGATGATGGCGATGCGCTCGGCTTGCGCGCTGCGCGGAGCAAAGGCACCGAGGATGTTGAAGGGGAACCGGCGCTCCATCGGGTCTTCACGACGCTTCTCCACCACGCAGTTCATGCGACCCCTGCACAAAAACAACAACACCAATAGTAAAACTCGGCTTAATATTTCTCCCAAATGGCATTTCCAGCTGAATGCTACCGTGTTTCGGACGGTACGTTAAAGTGTAATCTCATTGATTCCCCTAGAACACCAATCATAAAGCCATTTCGGGTTTCACTTAGCCAATGCCTTATGCCTAGAAACTTAAGTATGTTTTCTCTAACATGGTATTTAATATGCCTATAATTTAAAGAATCCACTTCGACGAAAATTTTACTTTACGTAAAGGTGCGTACGTGCATATACAATATATCAATATGCATAGAAGTTTCATTGCGTTTTCCACAAAATAAGGCGACCACAAAGTTATGTTAGAATTCACTGACAAAATAGTTATTTATGATACAAGTGCGGTAAGTTGGTTATTACAAACGAGTAGACGAATGTAAGCCCGAGACGAAGTCGAGGGCTTAACATAGTCACGAGTTTGTAATAACCAATCCGCACGTGTGCCATACAACGTTTTACAACACATTTGCGAGAAAAAAACAAAAATTATTCAAAGCAATACAATTTATTCAAAGTAACAATTGTTAAAGTAGTTAGGTAAGTACTTACTTAAGTACTAAAATTCAGAACCGTCTTTCCAGAGCAATACATTTTCAATCTCTAATTTCGCTTACTTTTGAACGTCCGGAGGTGTTAAACACATATAATTGGGAGGATTCGTCGCTTGAAGAATTAATTTTTACAATTTTATTTTAAATATCACAAAAATAAATCGATGGGAAACAATATAGAGCAGTAGGTATATTCCTTGATATTATGAAAAACACCGCTCCACGGTTTTGTCTCTTTCCCGCGCATTTGTTTTTTTTTCTGTACTACCTGTATAGCCAAATTCTGAATAAAATCTTTTAGCACTGAACGATTTTTGAAATAAAACTCGACAATTCGATTTTCAAAGGAAATTTTGACCCGTTAAAACACGCCAGCCAACACAGCAGCAATGAAATTCCATACAACTTTGCTGGCGTCTTTTCGAGTAGCGCGGAAAGGTCGACTTTGCCCAAAGATGGTTGTCAAAATAATGTCAACATTACAAGCATTTTTGAATGAATACTTGTGTTGTATGCCGCTGCAGTATAATTATAATTTATTGTAATAGATACACTTTCTTTATGTCCTCTTGCATGTCATTAGTCTTATCTATACTTCTATACTATAATATTATAATGAGGAAAGATTTGATTGTTTGTTTGTTTGTTTGCATTGAATAGGCTCCGAAACTACTGAACCGATTTGAAAATTCTTTCACTGTTGGGAAGCTACACTATCCCCGGGTGATATAGGCTATAATCTATACCCGCGCGAAGCTGGGGCGGACCGCTAGTGCTATACAAGTCTATCTATATATATAAATCAGTATATGTGTATGTATGTGTGTTTGTTAGCTATATACTCCAAAACAACTGGAACGATTTTGACGGAACTTTCACTGGCTACTTTTATCGAGGGTATCCACATAAATTATAAGCTGACAAAGAGTACAGTCTCCGGGGTCCGTGAAGATGCACAAAAAAATATAAATAAAGCTTTTTATGAAAGGTTCGGGCTAGTAGACTTCAGGTAGATGCTACGCACCTACTCAATCAAAAGTAATATTATGGAGGTCGGAGGTTTTAGTAGGTATGTACTGTACGTAGGTACGGTAGCCCAGTGCGGTGAGGTGAACGATGAGCAAGAATAAAACAATGACGGATTATATTGTAGAGCACGGATGAATGAAGAAAATATACTAGGATCAATAGAGAATTATTATCTCAGCGTCCGAATAATTGTCCTAGGCTAGAAAATGTTGTGGAGATGTTGTGCTACGAACTCTACGTTAGTTCGTTCGTGAGGCCGCGCTTACGGCTACAACAATTCAAAAAACCGATTGGGCATTTATCTTTGCAAATGTAAGTATAAAGCGATTTTCGTGTTGATATTTAATGTGGCAGTAATGTAAGCCGAGAAATTTAAAAAATATAGGCTATTTGATTTTTGCGATCTTTTCTCAAAAATAAAACTTAGAACATAAAAATCGCTTTTAAACGTTTGCTATATATTCGAAAAAATCTGATTGTTATTTTATCACGACGCAGCGATTTTTTTATCTTTTAAAATGTTGAAAATATGCGAAAGAGATAGCTCTGACCGGAGAGCGCGACCTTAAAACTACAAAGTCGTTGGTTTTGATTGCTGTTTTCCTTTTAGTTACATTGCATAACTCTGGCGTGGACGCAAGTTATATAATATCAAAACATTAAATAATTGACTTTTGTTGTAATTGTTTAAGTCGCATACAATCAGTAAGTACTATATCTGTTTGTTTATGTAATAAACTAGCGTTATTAAATAGCGTGCATGTAAGTTATGTAAGTGAAATCAAAGTTCACACCCGCTCATTTTCCTTTATATTTATTTGATTACACAAGTTTGTGCGGTTTTTTCCGGTTTGCTTTTGGGTTGTGTTAATCTCCCCGAGGAGCGGCCGCGGTCGAGCCGGGGCCGGGCCGGGACCGGACTAAACATAAGTGGCTTACAGAAAAACTTGGACGTTTCACCATAAACCTATTTTAGCGAGCGGATATCACTCGAGTAAATCTGGAGGTTTGAAGTGTTTTGCTGACGGTAGTTCAATTTTGATTCAGTTGATAAATTCAATTTGCAATAAATTGGATTACGGCAGAGGTTGACTCTCAAAAATATGTTGGGATTTTAAGGTAAAAGACGAAGGACTATGTAGAAATGACTCTGCAATGTATTGATGTTTAATGTTGTTGTTACTTACTTTTGTTGGTTGGCGAGGAAGGCGCCCGCGATCTCGTCCAGATCGAAGTGGATGGGCAGCCTGAAGGGGCGTCCAGCATCCAAGTCATCGTCTTCTTCCGCTGAGCTGTCGGATTCTGAACTCTCGTCACTGTTGGCTGACTCGTTCTTGTCATCGTCGATTTTCTGGAATGTTCAAATTTCAAGTCTGAAATGAACCACTTTTTAGCCATTAATGGACAAAATAAGGAGCGAACTCAAAGCAAACTGATATGCAAGATTTTTTATCTGACTTGCGGGGGAATTTATGCAAATAAACGATTTAGATTTGATTTGATTTGATTTGAAACATTTCGAAATCTAAACTCAACCTTAAACTGAACCAGATCCTGTATTTTAATGCATATTGAGAAACAAGTGTCTTAACAGAAGTTTTATATAATTTTTTTAATGCTAATTACTCGTTATGGTATCGTTTGCAAACTTTGTGACCTAAATGGGTTCGTCGTCTAATGATGTATTCGAGTCCAGAATCAGATAATATTCCAACGACTATTTTACGATCACCGACAAACCATACAGAAGAACCAGAGAGGCCAAGATGCTGATGCAAATGTACCATTTATTTATAGATTATAAGTGTCCGTGTGGAAGTTATTAGTTAAGTGTTTGTGTGATAGTGTGTATTTTAGCTTTACGGGGTGGCATAGTCATTTTATGACAAAACCCCATTTTAAAATAAATATTAAAAAAACAACATACAGAATACGGATGTATATTGTATCCATATCTAAATTTTATATCGTCGTGATTTCCATAACGTCTGAATTCATGCAGCATATTCAGACAAAGGTTCGCCCGCGTGACCCCGGGCGGCCGCATGCCGCGGGTCATGCGAAGATTACATTTGTCTTCCTGCACTTTCAACATTCTGAACCGTCTAGCTAGGCCACAGCGAAAGTTGCTATCGTGAGAGATCAGACTAATATAAACTTTCGCCTAAGGGAAGTTCTTTATCTTAATAACCCCGCCGGCTAGTTGCTTCACGCACGTAACGTTGAAATAATGGTACTAAAACCGCCTTTGCTCTTCCTATACATCCTATTTTTGCTATACATCATAAATATTTTCAACTTTAAGTCAGTATTATCTTATACGCAATAAAATAGATTTTATTTAACTTACGAATTATTAAGAAATGTAGTTGCTCGATTTAGAATAGCTTATACCTACCTAAATAATTATAAATATCAATCTGGTAAATATACCCAGGTGTTGAATTCATTAATGGCTATTGTATTACAGAAGTTATTGTTTACAATGCGTCATGAAAAATGTCATTGATAAAATTCTCGGTTGATATCATATTTTGGATAGATTTCGAAAATAATGTCGTCATCTTATCGTAACATCACTTTACGCGGGAACGAAAAGATTCCGAGGATGGCATTTGGGTGAGTTACTGCTTTTTCCCACACCTACGAGGAAATTGTATAGTCATTCTGAATTTTCACCATACATTTTTTACAATCTAATATGGTTGGCGTAGCCACTGAGGAAATAAACGCTACATTAAAGTAGGTATATCAGATAAAAGTGCGATATTCTATCGTATTTTCAGCTCTAGGCGGTTCGTACATTCGTTGTGATAAAAAAACTAATTGTTTTAGTGATATTGGCGCGCAATTTATATGAAAAATTACAATTACAACCAAAAAAAGAATGCCTTGTTCCACTCTACTGAAAAAACCCGCTAATGAATTTTCCTACTTTTTCTTCCACTAAAATCCATTAGTGGATTTGATTAACAATTCAAAACCTTAAAAAAAATATGTATATTCATCATGCATTTTGTACATTCAAAATTCAGTTTATTATTCATAAATAATAAGGCTGTTTTTTTTTAAGTATAATTTCAAAGTATTTTTCATTGAACTTTCTTAGATTATACTTTTTCATTTTCTAAAATTTAGCCACCTAGAGTTTATTTTGAATATGGTAAAAAGTATTTTACGTGAATAGAATGACAATTCTGTCGTATTACAAAAATAATTATAATAAATGAACGGAGTTTACTTTTACTTCTGCACTATTGGCCATTCCCCATGATTTGCAGTATTATAATTTACGATTGTCTTGGACTAGGAGCATCAAGTGCTTGCATAGACTTTTCACCAAACGGGACACACGGCAATCGATTGTAGAAACTATTTCTCAAATTTCCACAGCTTCCATACTGGCTGCATTATTTACTCTGTAATCTCGTTCTGTGCTGTTTGCCGGACACAATGGCTCGGACATCCTGCCGAGACAATGCTCCCGCGCACCATTGTTGCGACCCCCATTTGTAAACACTACCATTTTGATAGATAGGTACATCACTCATCACTCAATTGATTTGTCTATGCAAATACCAATCAATAGAAAAACATAGACCTTGATTTGAATTCGATGCAATCATATTGATGCAATACATAAGGTTCATGATCAGAACAATGGTGATAATGACATCAATCGTAAAATAACAAAACGTAACAGTAATAAACAATAATAAGTAACGTTGAATGAACCATGCTGATTTGTTGTACAACTGTGCTACGAGTTAGGCATATCACTCCCCCGATGGTAATCGCCACACTTGCCCATAACAGCAGCAGTGCCACCTAGATTTGGACTTCAATTATATTATGTTCAGAAGCTTTCGGGGTATTTGTACTACGCTCGTCTCAGGGTGGCGGTATCAAATAAGTTTTTGCCCACTGTAATTTCACACAAACATTGCCCTTTAATCTGTAACATAATGATAATATGTTCCTGACCCGTAACGAACGACGATTCCAAGCAAGTAGGGAATCAGGTCAGCCAGAGCCTATGAGGTCATGGTCTTATAGACGGGCCGGATCCCATACAGATTGGAATCAAATACAACTTGTTTTTTTGGTTTGTCCATGAAACGGTCTTGTTAAATTTCCCTCAGCAAAAATCAAATCATCCTTTGATTTGCCGATTTGACAGAGTACGTCCTAAATTATAAAAGCTGTGTTTACAGAAATAACAAAGTCCAGCATCCATTTGATTGCGACGCGATTAAAATACACATACGCAAGATATCTGTGTAAAACATTATAATAAAAGGTGGCCGCTTTCACGTGGTGCAATGGTCGACCACCACCACCGGCGAGTGAAAGCTGTGATGACGACACCACTTGCACCGGCTGACTGACGAATGCACATAAAATTATTGGCACACTGCGAATTGTCATTGAATACATAACGTAATACACAAATTGGTGCCTGCCTCACGTTTCACAATTATAATATTGGACCCACATGGAATTGTCAGCGCTGAATAGATAATCTTAGACAAAGACTTAACTGGAGATCAGACAAGTTAATTTTCTTTCATAAAATATTACACATGCAAGCTTCGACCCTTAGCTTGAAAGTGCATCTCCAAAGAGAGAGTCTTAGGTCGTGCTCGATTTCTTTAGTAAAATGTTTAAGCACGCGATTGCCGTTACTAATTTCTTCTGTCGGTTACGACACTAACCGGCTGAATAAAAATTATATCTATGACATCGGTTTGTTACGGTCAGCAGAGTCAATGATAAACCTTCGACCTTTATTGCGTACCTACTTTTTACTTCTTACAACTAGGACTGAAAGTTTAGGAACATTGTGCTACTGCAATGCTACTGTAATGAATGGATAAGGACCTAGGAACTACGTTATACATACGATATCAACTGACTATGTATACAGATTCTTCCTTTTTACTTATTATTCCTTGTTTTAATTTCTTTCCTTTCCATTGTGCCAATATTTCCAATCCGACCAATTATGAGTCATCAACAATGCCATAAATGTCTAGTTGCTAGAGACCGCTCAACATCAGGTGAGTTAAACTCAAACGCCTTGTCTGTCAACCATGGAAAAAGACAGTTTACCTGTAGTTTGTCTTCATCGAGCTTGGACTCGGCGTGGTAAAGCGTGTCGTCTGTCATCTGGACGGGCACGGGGCGGGATGGCGGCGGTGGTGCCACTGAGGACGCCGGCGCTGGCGGGGCTGCGTGCAGCGCATGTGCATTCGGCAACTGCTCATCCTGGAATATAAAGAAGCAACCATTCTATGAAGTACATTCATTAGATCGTAACGTAACATGTTTTAACGTTCATTTATTACATTCTGTTTAGAATAACATTGCAAACGTTTTAGTTAAAGCTTTTTTTTTTTTTGTGTTAATATCTTAATTTGGCGTAAGAGATCGAAAAATAACACATATTTTTTCGGTCTCCTTCGCCATTTTATAAAATATCAACACGACAATTACTTTATATCATTTGCAATATTGTTTCTAAAGATATAATCCATTTTTTTTTTTTTTAATTCTTACGTAGTGTATTTAATATCTTTTAGGTCATGTTATAAATGATTGTGTTGAAAAGATAGCTCTGGCCCGTGAGCGCGGCCTTAAAGCAAGACAATGACTTCAGTTTTAGATAAGAAGCAAAACGCAACATAATCATCGACGTGCATCCTAATTTAGTTAGATGTCAAACAGCGCGTAGTTTTCCACGTAATCGTTTCTTCTAGGTTGAATGCTAATTTAAACTTCATTGAGAAACCTTTACAAAATTGTTATTTCAACGACAAATTACAGAGTAAAAACATTTCCAAGCGACCGCCGCTCACTTGAGCACAAAAACCATCAAAGTGTTCATCGCAAAATGGCGGATGCCTTTTGCATGTAGCCAGTCTCTTGCGTAATCTATGTAGGTACCTACGAAGTATAGGGTATGTTCTAAGCACATATAAGTTAAGTGGGTAGTACAGCCTTCCTACGCGGCTATTGAGGATTGTCATTGTTCTTGTCAGTTGTTGTGTTTACATTGAATAATCACTGTATTTGCGTTTTCATCATTAATAGGAAAAGTGCAAGGCCACGCCCCGTCGCTGCGCCACCCGCTTGGTGCGACATCGTTTATTGGTTATGTTAAGGTATGTTTCGACTACAATCAATAATGCTAATTTTACTCAGAAGATTTGGGTTATATCTGCGAGGCGAGTAGTAAAGCAGTAATATAGTTACCTAAACTTAGCAGAAAGACACAAGAGTTATTCTGCCGTACAATGTGACGTCGTCGCCGTATCGCCGGCTTCGTACGTGACCACATAAAGAACCTTAATTGTTCACGTACTGTTCAAAAATCTTTTTGCTAGAGTAGTACAAAAGTCATGCCGTGACTCTTTTGTTTGTTTCAAAGGCCAAATCAACTGCTTTGTTTGAAAAACAAGCTAAATATTATTAAAAAGACAGAAGAGTCCATGAAGAACCCTTTTTCCACTTCAAGGGTTCGGTAACCTAATGACAAGGGTCTCTAGCGATAGGATTAGGTTCACTCTACTGATAAGAGGGCTAGTTATTAGATGGCATGTTCTGCGCAAAATGTACTAGGTAAGTATTGTTAAATAGGCGCGAGCAGCCGAGCGCAAAATGTTCGCGACCGCAACTGATAGAAAACGGCGATTACGTCGCAAACTATTGTCGCATTGTGCTCTACGCCCACACTTTTACTGGATTTACGAAACGGTTTAAACATTTTATCGTCTTTGTTGCCTTTGGCGGCGAACGTTGCGTGATAACGAGGGAATTGCCTTAGAAGACAGAAGCAATCATCAACGGGGTGATTGCATTTCAAAAACCAGATGGATGGGTAAACGCTTATGTTATGTAATTTCTCTCTCTCTGAAACCGTACGAGTAGCTATCTATACCTAAACTTGGTGCAAGTATTTTTTTGCTCTGACAGTTGCAATGACATTGTTAAAAAACCGAATGAAAACCACGTATTCTGGAAACACTTTCTCTACATTTTTGAAAGTACCCGATATAGTTCAGTGGAATATTAAAAGAAAATGTTTTTATTAAGCTTTTTACAATGTGATTGCAGCTGTCAGAGTAAATAAATGATTGGACCGAATTTATGCAGCTACTCCAGCGATATGAAGAGTAATCATCGAGATACAATACATATACTTAGATAGAGTCACAATCGTGCCAAAAAAGTCTCCCAACCAAAACTCGGCGCACGCTACGAATTGCGCAGACTTTTTGGTTAGTTACAAGGTAACCGCGATACGACTACAATGCCGCGCGATGTCAGAGCTACGATGACATAGCGGACAACTAACGTTGAACACTATGCAAGCGACATAACGTCTAAATTGGAGTAAATGTGGCATTGTGAACAATAATTGATACAATGTATGTAAAATAACATTAGGACGTTTTTTAACTGTTTTCACTGAGATATTTTGACTCTGTAGGAATTGTATCTCGATGCGAGCAATTCATAAATTTATGTTTTTGTGACCAGCCTATATTCAAGAACATAAATATAGGCATGCATAACATTCAATTAGTTGCTGTAAATTATTTCCCTAACGGTGTTTGTACCTAGATGCACTAAAATTATCTTTAAACTGTTATATAGGTATAGGAACAAGTTTAGGAATTCCTAATTTGAACCTCAACTGAATAACTTTTCCCAATACCTACTCTCATTTCACCAATTGACGTTTTCTATAATTAAGAAACGACTCTACCACATACCTATTCCAAACTTCAGACATACCTACATATTAATTAAACGGCACGAATGAACAGTCTTTATGTGGATAATTTACCTTGTGTATGATGCTATGGTAATTTTTTCCCTGTAGTTTAAATCCAATGACTTGTTGTTTTCACTTCGGTTAAAGTCGGTTAAACCATATAAATATTTAAAAAATACTTACTTATAAACTTAACTTTAACATTTGTTTGCCAATACGTAAACTACTAACCTATGCAACCTATGTATATAAATGAATGAAAGACCAAATAACCTTACAAGAAAAAAAAAATAGCTTATTAGGAAATTTTCTACAATTATGCAATCCATATTTTCTTGTCCGTTTATAGAGCTTCCGCAAATCAAGTTTGATTTTCGTATTTGAAGAACGGTTGTACATAAATCTACATTGTTTATCAAGCATAAATTATCAAGTAAATATTATTTTGTGAAAACTTTTCCGCATAATTATAATACAATGTTTTTAAATTAAAATCACACTAAAAACTATTAAAACTTAAATATAACCAATTAATTAAATGTACATTTAACTCGTGTGGATTAACAGCAAATAAACACAATACAAATTAACACGAGACATTGTTTCTTTCTCCGTCATACTTTTGTATATCCAATAGACTCCAAAAATAACTGATTATAAATTGTAAATATGTATATAAGTAGGTAATATATGTATTAATAATTTCGTTGATTGTCCTTTAATGCTCATTGCTTTGAAGTTATTTAAATTTTATTTTCTACTTTTTAGTTTTAGTTTGTAAATGAAGGTATAGTCATGAAGTCGGTTCTTTTTTTTTCTAAAAATTATCTTTATTTAGGTCTGTGGTTAATCCTGAATATTAGGTCTGGTGTTTTATTATATATCCGGGAATACCCGGACCTGCCAAAACCTGCACAGATCATAGACAGATCTTTCTTGATTTTGATTAAATGTAGGTATTACAATCTGTGAGAAATTGCGGGTTTGATTATTTATTTAGTTATCTTCAATCAAGTTGGCTTCTTGCAGTTAATGTATTCATCAAATGACAAGTAGGTGTTAAGACGCGTCTTTGTAAGATTAAAACATAAATATGATAAGATAAAATATAAAGTTATATGATTATTTACGGGATATTTACCGTGGTAAGGTTATGGAATGAGCTCCCGATATTTCGGCGCAGTTACATGCACCATGTTCACGGGAAGACTGAAGAATGCGGGTGGTTGGTCGATATCCCGTAAATAATCATATAACTTTAGTGAACAACCGTGATAGTTTAAAACAGATAAAATATAGTTTCTAATAATTACAATAAATTTCCCAAACTAATTGCTTATTTCATATAAATACCTATTAACTCATACCTACGTGTAGGTCGACATCATATTTTTATTAACATTATGTTAACTCTATGCTGCATGTCCTACAGATTAAAAAAACCGTAATGAATAGACCCCCGGGAGCCTTACGGTTACATGTTTTAAGGGATTCTGTTTAGGTAAATGAGAAAAATTGCGCGACTGCATACCGTATCTCGGCGCGTCACGTTCGTGTGATTTTCCGAACTGCGCTGTTTTAGCGCTAATCGCGCTAATCGAGCCCGCGTTAAGAGTAAGCCGTAAGGCGTGTGTTAGAAGACTGAAATAAAAAATAGTGTAAATATATCGCAAAATGTGCGTTACACGCAAGAAAAACGTTTACAATTTTCGTATACAAATGTATTATAAACATTGTTTATTTTGATAAATCAAGTGAATATTTAAAAAAACATATACCTACTTATGTACAAGTACTAAGATTTAGATGACATAACAAAATGATGACGATGGTAATTCATGAATTGTTTTCATACCTAAATGGCTTCGCACTTGTCTGGAAATACCTAAGCACCCACCATTACAGGTGTTTTGATAACATCCGTTGCCTGTCTTTTAAAAGTAATTTGAAGTTATTCTAGCGTGAATAACTTTAATTCATGTGTTATTTAGCTTGTGTAGGTAGAGTTCTTCTATATATATATTTTATATGCTCTAACACAGCTGCATAACCGAGTTAGCCGGAATTTGTATAATACGCTTACTTAAAAGAAGGCTACCTAGTGCCTTTTAGGTACGATACCATTAGACCACCAGGTCAAAGTAAAAACCGGCCAAGTGACACAACATCATCATCATCCTTACAATAATAGTAGATTATGCACCAAGGGAATAAAGCAGTGTCTTACGTCGCGGGCGGCATATTTAACCCTGAGCGTTATAATAGAGTCCTGAGTGAAGCGAGGGGTTCAAGCTGCCCAAGACGAAGACAGGCTTTATTCCAGAGGAGCATACTCTACTTTTCACACCTATAATAATATTAATAATCTCTAAAGCGTCTGTTTTGATAAACTCTGGAGTAGAATCACTATCGCTCGAAATTTTTTATCAACATGAATATTGCAATAAAATTCACTGAAAATCACAGCACCAAACACCGTCTTTTGTTTCAAATTCTTTGTAAACGCCCTTTTTTTTAAATCTTCTAATGTTGGCCATTTCGATTTTCGAACAAACTTCTTTACAATGACATATGGGCATTTTTTTACTTAGAGTTTTCCACGAGTTTCCACACGAATTTGACGTTCCAAATTCAAATCACTTTATTCCCTAGGGAGTTTAATACAACTTTATATACCTTATGAGATAATGCTTTACTTTACGTTGAGGTTGCATGATATGTAATTGGACATTGTCGAGCAGGTGGTGTGAAAACGTATTTTTTTACGTTTATTTGTATTTCCTCTAATGTAAAAACGTTAACACGTTCATGTAAAACAGTCAAACTTGGCATGATTATAGTACATACTCTAAAATATAACAACAAATAATAAATAATGGCCAAGTGCGAATCGGTGACAAATTTCGAAATGCCAAACACTGAAGGGAGCGTGGTAAACACGTATTACACACTCACACATAATTCCTAGTCAGACATACTTCTTACTAGTACAATATACGCACACTTCAATATTGAGCGGCACACAAGTACAAACGATGTGTTTAAAATGTAAACGAATGGACGACCGAAGGGGGCGTAAGTGCTAAAGGGGAAACTATAGTATAACGCATCAATTTATTTATTTATTCTGAGATCTAATTAGATGCGTTTCGCTTTTCCTATACTAGTTATTTCGGATTTATACCAAATAGGATATTCACACTATTTCGTCACCTGGATTAATTAGTCAGTACAGAAGAACGCCGATTATTCGAATTAACTGGAACCTGGGTCGATTTGGATAATCGAAAATTCGGATAATCGGACATAGACTGCACGCACTGCGACGCAAAGCATGTAGTGTCTTGCCTCTAGCTTTCAACCATAACAATTGAAATATATCTGGACTCCAACGAGCTCCAACTTGTTACAACAAAACAAAACAAAAATTACTTGGTTTTAATTTTGTATATTACGCTTAGGACCGATTCGGATAATTGGCGATTCGGTTACTCGGCGTTCGGATAATCGGCGTTCTACTGTATTAGTATCTATTCTTCAATCGATCATATGATCAAATAATCCTATAATTATTTTCAAAAGCTATTTATTGTACCTTTTTGTTTGTTGTGATATTGGGCTGGTGTTTATGCGGACAAATATAGCAACATGTGATGTTCGAGCGTAGAAAATTACCCATTTCCGCAGTTTCAGATGGTATATTAAAATTACATTGAAATTTTAGGAAAAAAGATGATAATTCATATCTACGTCATGTCACTTAACAAAATGCAAAACAATTTGTGAAAGCTAATGAAAAAAAGAGATCCCTAAATTTTTCATCTGAGACGGATTTCAAATATTTATTGGACAGCATGACGAGACGAGAAAGCCGTTAAGCCGTTAAGCGCGTCCTACTCAAAATAGAACCAAATCGATCTCACCACAAAAAAAAGATAATCAAGGTAACATTGTTCTTACTAGACATTGTCTAAACCTTAAACAAGACATACCTACTTCTACCTCCTGTATGAATCATCTCCATCCTAAGGTTGCCTGGAAGAGATCGCTCTTAGCGATAAGGCCGCCGATTGTTGCACTAGTTTTTAAGCTGTTTTAACGTGTGTATGAAATTGGTGGTGTGAACAATAAAGAGTTTGTCTATCTATCTATATAATTATCTACTTATGGGTAAGTATTTCTGAAATACTTAGACAAGCGCGGACATAAATGCGGACTTTTTGAAAAACATGAGCCATTTTATTTTTGATGTAACTTTAGTTTTTAACTACTTAATTGTTCTATACAACATCGCTAAGTTAAAAAATTAGAATCTAAATAGCTGCAATAAAAATATACCTACCTTACCAAACCAACGGAACAGCCTTCAAACGGAACGTGCCTAAGACACAATAGTGTAGTGTTAACTTATACGTAAGCCATTTACCTAGATAACAATCGGCTATAAACTTTTTCACCGCATCTACAGATGCTTTTACGAAATGTGAATGTGATTTTACTTAGAAGTTTCTCTATAAATACGAGTGCGCTTGTTTGACTTATTTTCTTATATTAGAGGGCATCCACACTCCACAGTGCATCTTACGCAGATGTCAATTACTTTAGAGTCACCTTTAAATGTACTGTTACGAACCAGGTTAACTTCGTTGATTATGGGACTGCAAAGATGGATGTCGGTCTACAAGTTGACGCAGCATATTTTAAAGAAGTATTATCTCATGGTGTAAAGATCCAGCTCAAATTCTCACAATACTTGTACAAGAAATTGTATGGGTGTTACCCATACATGTATCCATATATCCCTCTTTGTATATGGAATGGTAGGGCTTTATACATTAGAATTAAGGCGGAAGATGCAACTCATTCTACACTATTTCTACTTCACAACAAAAGGTTGTGTGGTAATAATGTCATGTACATATATCAAATAAATAATGTCATGGTCAAGTCCAAGTCATGCCCTATATTAAAGAGGTGGAGACTTTCTGGAGGCTTCTATGAAACTTTGGAAACAACACGAAAATACCTTCTCAAAAGTATCCACCATTATTACTTATTAACACTCAAAATACTTACCACAAGTTTATGAAAATAATACAATGAGGCAACATGTTTTTTATGTACCTACTTACCTAGTTTGCAATAATGGCATATTTATCTTTTTGACAGATGTGACTAATTTGTGTAAATGAGCAATGTAACAATTCATAATTAGAATTATCGATGAAGTCGGTTTAAATAATGTTCGTTAAAAATAATGGTCGTGTGCGAACCATATGGAGGGACGCGTTATTTTTTATGCGTGCAAATTATGGTGCATTTGGATGCAGCCAACATTTAATATTGTTTTCATGCCATCTATTCGAAAAGGACGACTTGGTTCGCCTTTAAGTGCACCCAAAGGTGGTGTTTTCTATAAGAAACTTTTAACGGGCAGTAATGAGTTTTTAATCCTCTTTATAAGTGCGCCGCAATTAACTTTGCGGCGCACTTTTTGAATTTGGAACATCTTAGTGTTCAGCGCCAAAGAAATCGAACGCAAATATTGTTTGAATAAAGACTGGCTGGTACGACGGCCCATAGTCGCGCCGCCAACTCAATAAAAAAAAGAAATCAAATTAAAAACGCGCGAACTACAGCCCATATTCACGGATTGTTAGAAATGCATGGTTATGTGTAACAATAAATTTTCAGAATTGCGAAAATGTCTCAAATGTAAATATATGTTTTTAGTTGTTTTATTATTAGATATAATTTAATTTCAATTTAGTTGTGGCTCTGTGTTTTAGTAAATAATAATGATACAATAAAATATGAGGCACCTTTTATTTTCTCATAGTGGGTGATGAAAAGTGGAGTGTATCACTCGGGCGCTAAATATTTTTTGGCTCGGGTGACGTACTTTGAATCCCTCACTTCGCTCAGGATTCAAAAAAGCGCCATCGCCGTAAAAATATAATTTGCGCCCTTATGTTACAATCTACTATTTGTCCCATCCCTACTTAGATTTTGTCAAGATAATGCGACTTAGTGGACGTAATTTTTTTAACATGAGGTGACGGTAATTTAATTTTTATATTGATACGTAAACTGTCGTTTCGTTAATTTGGACCTTCACTATTCCTTTAATCGGAAAATCAAGAACGTAATTCGTAATTTAAATTTTTTATACTCAAGAATTTTAAAATTCATGTGCGTATATCTGTAAAATAAAAAAAAAAATTAAATAAAACTTATCTCTAGCTACCACAGACTAGGAAAAGCTACTAAGTCTTTGCTAGTTTCATATCTAGACAAAGCTTTCCAGACTCTTTATTTAAACAAAACTGTCTGCAATAACCACAATAACAGACACCCTTTGTTTAGTCTACCAAGTCAAGAACAATTTGGTTATCTACACTGAAACAATTAAGAAGCTGCATCTATGAAAGCCTCATCGATTCGAATGAATAAATACTATTGTAAAATTCACCGGGCCAAGAACAACGCTCAAGTACATGTTAATTTACAATACTTCAGTCACGGAGAGTGATTCAAGGACTTCGCGCCTTTTAAATGTTTGCATTCCTACTCGACGGAGTGTTACCAAAAATGTTTCGGCTCCACCATGCTACATTTATTATGAGTACTTTTAGTTTGCAACTCAATTATTATTTAAATGTGTAGTACGACAAATTATCTGCAGTTAAGTACAGGGGCCGTATCTGGGCGCGATAAGGTTTGCGGTCGCGTGATTTTCCAACTGAGCGGATTAGGTGCCTGTAATAGCAGTTCTCCGTAAGGCCCTAGAAGCCACGATCATAAATTCTAAACACAACTGACATTTGGTTACTTCTTCAGATTGTCTTCATCATCAGCCGGAAGACGTCCACTGCTGAATATAGGCCTCCCCCTTTAACCTCCACACTGAATGACAGCCCGCCTTTTGCATCCACTGGATACCCGCGACTCTCACAATGTCGTCGGTCCATCTAGTGGGAGGCCTCCCTAAGCTGCGTCTTCCGGTTCGTGGTCTCCACTCCAGAACCTTTCTTCCCCATCGGTTATCGGTTCTTCGAGCGATGTGGCCTGCCCATTGCCACTTCAACTTGCAAATTTTAACAGCTATGTCGGTGACTCTGGTTCTTTGGCGAATATCCACGTTTCGGATCTTATCGCGCAAAGAAACTCCGAGCATAGCTCTCTCTCCATTGCCCGCTGTGTGACTCTGAGCTTTTCCAAAAGGCCAACAGTTAAGGACCACGTCTCAGTACCATATGTAATCACTGGCAACACACACTGGTCAAAGACCCTCGTCTTGAGGCACTGTGGTATCTTGGACGAGAAGATGTCACGCAATTTCCCGAACGCTGCCCATCCGAGTTGGATTCTTCGGGCGACCTCTTTGCTTCTGATTGTCTTATACCGTATCTAATAGAATATTATCCAAAATTGTATATTTTAGCCTAGTTCGCTCACTCACTTACTCACTTTAATTTTTTTCATTCTTTTCTATTTCATCACTCATACTAGGAAAATGTTTGCCTGTGATTTGCCTAAACATTTTTGATAACCTTGTACAAACTTCATTTCTTACATTGCTTGTAATTGGCGTGCATCCAGCCTAGTGCCAATGCTTAGAAATGTAGATGTAATATAACATCTGCTGGGTTTATTGTAAGTAAATAAATAATGGTGAGCTATAGACAAAAACTACAAAATACAGACGTAGAATATATCTAGAATACCTACCTAGGTATTCTAGATAAATTCTACGTCTACTAATAGAAGGTCTTAACGACCAACTAATCTGGTTATAATAGTTGCGACTAGATTAGCAACCACAATGACCGCAGGCGAAGAAGCCTCAAATTTGCCAAGCGTCTAAATTATGGCTAGAGACGGAGATATATTATATGGAGGTTAATGCTCCCAATAAATCGGCAAACATTCTACACAGCTCTATTTGTCTCTAGACAACACAGAATTCTCATAAATAAACTTTCTAGGGTTCACGATTTGGGGCGAGCGTTGGCTCTATCTGATCCAAGTGATCTAAGTAGGTACGTCTCTTCAAAGACAGTTTCTCTATCACAACCACAACCTTACCACGGTAAATATCCCGTAAATAATCATATAACTTTAGTTTCTCTATCTTGTCTGTACCTATCTATGTTTGCGTCTTTTCACGCCAAAATTGTTCAAAGGAATTTGGTAGGTAGTTTCTAAGATTGACTAGGTCGATGAAGAGTTTATTATGGAAGTTATTTGTCAGTAGAATCCTACTGACATTTAGGTATACCTACGTACCTAACAAAGGTATTAAATAAAAAAAATAAAATAAAAAATAAGAATGTAAAAGAATGTCTAAGAGAATAATAGCACATTTTCGCATAACAACCAAACATTTTGAGAAGCGAAAAATATACACATCGTTTTGGTAAAACTCAACTCACTAATGGCAGCGTTAGAGACATAAAACAAAGGAAAAGAAAGTATTTTTGAAGAGAAACAATAACAATAATGAAAAGTAGTTTATTCTTTCAAATATGGAATAATCTCACTGAAAACAAGAAGTTATTACAGTGTATGGTAATAATAATTATCACAATACAAAAACTTTTTGAAAACAGGCTTTTTGCTACCACGCATGTGTAATGAAAAGAGTCGAATGACATTAAACTATAAATTTTATTTATTTATATTTTTTACACTCCTCTGATCCGTCCATCCTAATCCTTCCTATATCCTAATTTTCGCGTATCGTTTACCTACCTTTAAATTCTAAAACTAAACTCATACGACCTGTATATGGCAACTGCGTCAATCACGCGGAGCCAAAAGCCCCAACACGGGGAAGAAGAAAAAAAAATTAAAAGAGTCCATGAAGACAAAACAAATGAGCCAAAACTCAACAGGTCTACATGCCATTAGAAAGTTCCAGTAAAAGCTTCACCATCAGACTCTCGCTATGATGTGTATTGAAAGGTATCTTATGATAACAAAACAGTAATGTGTGTAACAGTAACCTTACCATGGTAAATATCCCGTAAATAATCATATAACTTTACTGAAGAACAGTGATTGAGTAAAACAGTGTTTTAAAACAGTAATGATCCCAAACATGACGCGCCGGGCCGCCATTAAGAATTCCCAGTGCTCTTTGAGCTCCATCATCAGATTAACTCAATGGTACCACCATGTTCATAATTATATTGTCATAGTAGCTCAATTACCTACCTGTAAAATTTGAGCTCGATCGGATACATGTGGAAGAGGCCTTAAAATCTACTTATTATAAAAAATTTACTAGAACGACAAAATTACACACAAATAATGCAAGTAAAATGAAAGCCTTTAAAAAGTAGTTATTTTGATTTAACATTTGAGCTTACGATATTACCACAAAAAATAGGAAGATAGATATACATATTATGTGTCTACGATAATATTCTGCTTTTCATGGCAACATTTCATAATTGACGGTTTCCAAATATGGCTGGGTCTGGCATTCATGGTCAATTGCTCGAAGACAAGCATACTACCTTCTAATGAACGGAAATTTAAAATGAATAGGTAGATTACGTAGGTAAATGGAACCTACATACATTATTTAACAAGAAGTTGCATTCAACTCTAGCAACCAAATGGTCACATTTATTTATTTATATTTTAGGTAAGAACCTACAGTTTACCAACAAATTATTCTTTTATTTTGATTGAGTAGTCAAGACGACATAATGAAAGTAAAAAGTTGGGGTTTGTTGGTTCTTTGAATATTTACTCTCATAAAATCAAAGAGCTGGCTATTACGTTTTAATTAGCGTTACCTAGAAGTCTAGAGTATTTGCATGAGAAACATCTTCCAAGTGGTTACGTGAACTAACGACTGAGAGCCGCATTCGAAACGCAACAAAATCTGCTGTCGTGAAGTGATGCATCCGAGTCCCAACTACTCAGGTCATCGACCGCAGGCCACTTTCGCTACAAATACATAATCACTGTGCCTTCCTATTGTGCTCCTTTGTGTAAATATTCATAAATCATTGCAGATGAGCGCCACGTCGCTGACCTCTGACTTACCTGACTAGCATTGCGATTCACTCTATTGATAGTTAAACCTTGCACAACTCACGGAGCAACTTGTATCACAACTTCTTTAGTATTAGAAGTTGGTTTTGTGTCGAGAAGAAAAGCTCTAAATACCTACATCTGCCTCTTTATTAGTTTAGGTAAGTACTTCACCATTGAAAAGTATATAGGTAGTTTCTTACCCGTGGTCCACCTACCTGGTTAACCTAGTTGTTCCACGGGTACCTTTTTGTAACCGTGGTTCACCCAGATGTAGTAAGGTATACCTACTCCATTATCAACTACCTATGTTAACAATCAACTATATCTTGCCAAAGTAATTCTCTGCTGGTTATATAAATGTGAACTCATAACTAGTTGATGCTACGAAGACGTCGCGAAAAACACAATCAAGCAAGTACGATAAAAAATCCTTTTAAAAAACCACGTCACATCAAAGAACAAAGGGTGCCTATATATAGACATGCCTACTTACTGAAATCAGGGTCGACGGAAAGGCGTGGGAAACCCAGGCTTAGTGCGGATGGCCAACAGTTTTAATACCCTAGATATACTTAGTTATTCAGTATGCATAGGATACCTAACCAAAGGCTTCGCCGTGATAAAGGGTACCTTTAATAAATCAGGATCTTAATATCTGGGCATCAAGTTAATTTCATAGACAGGCGACAGCGTTATTTTATTACGTAAGTGTTAATCTTAAAATCGGCCAAGCATAAAACAAAGTGGTAATGAAGTGAAAAAATTATATTCAAACAAAAGAGTTCAACGAGATTATGGTGGTCCAAATAATGACCTAAAGCTTATTGCTATAATAGTTTTTAAAGGTTCGAGTAGCAAAGTCATCAAATCAATATTAAACAGTCGCTTAAGCTTCCGAGATTGTTCTTGATTGGTTTCACGACATGGCCGGGTTAGAGCGATCTTTGCGTACGTTGTCGGAATGGTAGCCGAGCTACCGGGCCGAGCATGGGTCGGGACGGGGGTAAATAACGTTAGATTAGAATCACAACACACGGTTTTGTGCCGAGCCTGAGATTCAAGGTGAGCCAGTCCGACGACGAGGCGTCCTCAATGCGACGACCGACTTAAAGACGCTTGCACATTACTTAAATTGAAAGTTTTTTGTTTCGACATAATAAATATGACAAAAGGCATTAATTATCTAAAACGCTCGAACTAACTGAACCCAACTAATTTTACCCGTAACATTCAAAGGGCTTTTCTCTAGTCCTGTCACGAGTGTCACGTCTCTACTGAACTATTGTGACGTGACAAGGTACAAAATAAGATAAGTATTTAAGGGACGTTGAACCTCTTAGATTGAAGATATTTAAAATTAACTATAAAAAAACCGACTAACAACAAACAAACTAACCACAAATTTTATGTACTTACCTAGTAAAAAAAATCAATAACCGACTTCACTAATTTAGTAAAATACGCAATTTCGGCAAGTTACAAAATTGACCAGCTATTTTAATATAAAAGCCAAACTAGACCGTTAGGCCCTTTTTTGATAAAATTTCTATGGGACCAATTTGAAAGTAGTACCTACCTATATCCTTTCAATCAAAAAATTATAGTTTGAACACGATTTCATAAATGACGAAGTTCTGGGGCAACAGACATTATTTTTTCCCAATAAAAAAATACAACTGTACTGAGAAGTCTTTTTTTGAAGTCTGTTAAAAATTAGTAAATACGTAATTTCGTTTACTGGGATGACTACAGTTAATTTGATTTAAAAAGCAAACCACTAAACCGATTTTGATGAAATTTTTAAACCAATATGGGACTAATCTAAAAGAATCCTCCAAAATAGAAAAGAATTTTCCAAATCGGTTTATAAATGACGGAGTTCTGAGGTAAAAATAAATAAATAAAATACAACCGAATCGAGCAACCCCTCCTTACAAGTCGGTTAAAAATGAAGCTGAATCTACAGCTTCAAATACATTAAAAGTCAAGTCAGTAAACGATGTTGTAAACGTCGACGGGCAAGAATATGTGCCATGAATATCCCTTTTGAAGAGGTTGCTAAACGTCGCTGCAAAAGCAGGCTTGTCTACATACGGTTTTAGATTCAACAGCGGTTAGGTTTAAGTGTGGACACGGAACCTCGATATACACAAAGATTACATAATTACACAGACAAACATGACGACTTTATACAATAGCTGAGGTGAGACATGACGGATAGCACAAATTAGACGTCTTTGAACGTAATGCCGGTCAATTTTCCTTCACGGAAATATACTGCTTATGTCATACATTTAAATAGGTACTTAATTCAAGGTTCTAAAAAATTTATGTAAATAAACAAACACTCTTGCTATAATTTCTTCTATAATTTTAAAATCTGATTACCAACATTATTGAATGGCCGACACCGGTGACACCGAGGTCATTTTACTTTGAAATTACAGCTACAGCACAAGTAGGTATCCTACACACCAGTGCCGGTCACTGCACAAGTGGGCTAGTTCTCAAATTACATCAAATGCTTCTAAAACCATTGACTTTATTTAAAACGTACTTTGGAAGATCTTTCTATCTATAATTGCATCGTATATCTTAATTATGTGCAGCACTTTTATCGCACTTTTAATAACCCTTTAACTACTCAGACAAGTCAGACAATAATCTATACATTTTCTCTTACAAATTAAGTACTAACAGTACCTATCATAAACTTCGTAACAGTCTTTCTACTAGTGGTAAGTAGGTAAGTAGTAGAGTTAATTTATACCTACAAAATTAACCTCTTTCTAATATACTATTGATCTTTTAAGTATACACGCTATTACTCAAAACCAGATAGTCTCTAGCACCACCAATTTTCTATACAAATTCCTTCTATACTAAAACTTGAAAAGTACCAAGTTCATTAAAAAAGTAGGTAATATTAATTATTACCATACGCTGAGGCGGCGCGGACAGTTTGTCCGCAACGACAGAACGTATGGAAAACGCACACATAGGACAAATAGACTGCCTCATTACAATGACAAACAAACAAACTAATTTTTTTCCAGCGTTTGTCAACGTTAGACAAAAAGTCCTTCGTCTTCTCAGAGCCTAGCCTAACAATAGGAAGAAACAATAATAAAATTACTCACAGCTAATAAAGCATCGTTTCCATATGGGATGGCTCTCCCTTCGAGGGCCAGTTCCTTGTCGAGCATGGCGTCGAGCTGCTCGAACTGGTGGCAGGAGGCGCGCGCAGACACGTAGCTGGAGGCCAGGATGAAGGCGCCCAGGATGAACGAGGCCGCCACCACCGTCACCGCCGCGATGCGCGCGATTTGCAACGACGACGACACTCGCTGCCGGTATGCCTGTACAGTCAATCACCACTCAAAAACGAGATAAAAATACGAAATATAGGGTGTCCCTGTTTTAATTCTGATAAAAAAATATGAGTATGTTGAATGTTATAAATTCCAGCTCCCTCCGCCGACAATAACAAACATTGTGCTAAGTTATTAAGATAGTAAGGTTTATTAGTTCATTATTTCAATTCATTAATTACTCCAGTCTATAATACATTGATTAGTAACCTTCAATTCTAGCAATTTTATTTTCATATTCATATTAGCTTGAGCATGAAACTAATACATGCTGGAAAAATTATTACGTTTACCTGGCAACTGGAGATGATAGGTGATAACACCAAGATAGGCTATGCTTTGCGAAATGTTAATCACTTATTGGACGAAGCGACGGTGGAATAAAATACAATTTGTAGAATATGCGTGTTGTTCATCTTCATCATCAATCCCCACGACCTCACCATCGCTAAATGTGTTTCTGTCGCCAAGCATCTAACGGTCCGACTTGCTGCTTATACTGCGTGTATAATAGCTTGATAATAGAAAGCAGCAAACCGACATAATATTATGGTCCAATGTAAGTAGACCTAAAGTCTAGTTTTCTTACTAAGCGAAATAGCGGTCAAATTACGTTGGACCATAATAATACGTCAGATGGTTGCATCCTATCTACTTAGCTTACGTGCGGCAGCGGTGTGTTCAAAGCCGTTCCCAATCCAAGCTAGGCCAGCTATCTTCAATAACACCGTCGCATAACATCAGGCAAGACTGTAGTAAAAGCCTAGTTAAAAATAGAGTTATGACAGTGCTCACGCGTTTTTTCTGGTATCTTAAAACATTATAAAAGGACGAACACAAGAAATTGAAACAGGATTGATCGAAGAAATTAGAATCACGGGATTCCTTAACTTGAATCCTTCAAGTCTCTTCAATCCTTAATAAATTATTGTAAGGTACCAAAATTACAATGGACCTTCATATTACTTTTGTTAAAAATAAATAGCAGATTATAGTTTCATTGTACAGATACAGTGCCCAGCGCACACGCTGTAAATTGTTTCCAAGGTATCAGTTTGTTCCCACAAAATTATTACACACCAAAAAACGGTTGCAACATGGCAGCATGAACCTATAACAGAGCGCGATAGTCCTTAGCGAAGCGAAGTTAATGAAATGGTGGTTTACTAACACCGAGGTACCTCACCAAATTACATAATACTTAAACGGTACGGCGCGGTCGGTAACCCAGAGAAAGTGCTTCGACGAATGCAATCGAGAAATCCATCATCTTTAAAGTGTTACCGAGGTGCGAGATAATGGCGATTTCAATATTTGGTACATCTCTCCATCTCCATCACCATTAATCCGTATCCAACTTTGCAATTAAACTCGGTCGGGCTCAAGATATCCGTTCAACTTTCAACTTCTTACGAAATTTTAAGTATAAACAAGTGTGTGTTAAATGAATACGGTAACCCATACGTCCGTATATAGGCTACAAAGCTACAAAGTATTTTCGTCAATATTTTTATACGTTTTCAGTGGCAAATAATATGCTTGGTGATATGATGACACATCATCGGTCACATCATTCAACTGCTAGAAAAAGGACTCTCCCAAGGCTCGCCCCTGCCCTAACAAAGTATATTTTTTTTATTGTCTTTTATAAAAGCTGCCCATAAATAGAGCCGATCACCGAAAACAAAATAAAATGTGTTTAAAATTAAGGAATATTAGGCATTTAAATTTCTTGCTAGACAGAGAGAGAGCTCTATACTTATATATGACGTCACTTGTAAATACGCCATACAAACAGAGCATCCTTTCCTAATCCGACCATAAACTTTACCTACCCTGTCCGATAGCCTATTGTGTGTGTGAATCTAGGCTATTTACATGCTAGAAAGTAGATGCAATTATAGATCCTCGTTCGATAGAGCTCCATCATCACACTAATCATGCTAATATCACACTAATATTATAAACGCGAAAGGCGAAAGTTAATAATAATATTATTTAGGTACGTGTGTACCTATGTTTGTCCGCAATCTACTCCTAAACTAATTTAGAAGAAATTTGGCGTGAAGATAGCTTGGCTACATTTTACCCAAAAAAATACGGTAAAGGATAGCGGGTAAAGCTCTAGGCGCTGTTAGTTTACATTTTTCTTTTTTTGATTGCGCTTGACCACCAACTCTCCTGGGTGATGCGGTCTACGATGGAGCACGCTTGCGAAGAAGAAACTAATTCTCGCAACTCGAAGACACGCCGATTACATAGTACCTAATATATACATCGATGATCTCCATCCAATATCTCTGTCGTTAAAGTTGGCAAATTTTAATGAAATCTGATTTAAATCAGCAAGACCGGTTTTACGGATGTTCTAGTTGCATAAAATTAGACTCGAATTGATACCACATAAGTTTTCGTGGAATAGTAAAAAGTGTCGATTTCCTTCAGTATTAAACTAGATACCTAGTATGATATTACTGCTTGCTTGATATTTATCATGAAAGCAGTGGAAATACAGTGGTAATGATAGAGTCACGTTTTGATCAGTAAATTTTACAACTGTCTAAATATAGAGGACTGAGGCCTTACGGACAACAGCTAATTGCGGCACCTAATCCGCTCAGTTGGAAATACACGCGAACGTGTACCTTATCGCGCCCAGCTATACGGTTTGCGGTCGCGTGATTTTCCAACTGAGCGGATTAGGTGCCGCAATTAGCATTTGTCCGTAAGGCCCCTGTTTATACGCATCCTCGGATAATTCTAAATAATTATGTTGTTGTAGAAATATAGGTACAATAAATAAGGCATCTTCAGTTGGCATAGGTTCTTTTAAATCAGTCCTACGTCTGACGCACACGGACGCTGTTTTTTATGCCATGTTCGTAACATCGGCTCACTCATAATGTAAAACATTATTTAGAATTCCATCGACATACACAACCTATACTTAGGTACCATAAAGGCGTCATAAACATTAAAAACCATTCTGTACGACCTGTGAGTGCGTTTACATTTCAACAATTCCTATAGGACCGTCGGCGTCGGTCACAATGGTAAAACACTAAATAGTGACTGTAAACATAATGACAACAGTGGAGTTTTCTGTCATTGTGTTAAGTAGGTATATTTTTATACAGAACGTGTGTATGTATGCAAATCACCTCTTGGTTCCAGTTACCTGCCGGTACGGGCGGCCAGCTATGTCATTAAGTAATAATTAGGAGCCTGCTGGTTATGGCGTGCTGTAAAAATCTGAAATATCACGATTTGGTAGGCAGCATACGTAGTAAGATCAGTAATTAAGATCTAATCAACCTTTAATGACACGGTATTAATTGAATGACTCTACTATGAAAGGTATGAGTACCTAGATCTACTTTATGACAATCAGCCTAACTTAAAATCGTTCGTTAAGTTTACCATTGCTTATAATAATTGCTCTGTTAACTTTTCGCTGACGGAAATTGTCACGCGCAAATACAAGACGTTTCTAAGGCCGTAAACATTACTCACTACCGCTACACTGTAAAAGATTTACCTCTGACGATGACGGGTCTAAGCTAAGTAAGTACTTTGTACCGCAAACGGCTCAAATATGGGACTTGAGACTAGTGTACATATTTGGGGTATTTAAGTTAAGGTAACCCCCCCAGCTTGCCTCCTGGAGAGGCAATGATGCCAGCATGGCACAATTACTTTTGTTGTTCGTTTTAGGTTGAATATCGCTTTTTATTATTTCTTTGAACCTATAACTAAGTATAAGCTGTTGTATATAAATTTGCAGCCAAGAAAGTTACAAAAGGAGTATTTCTAAAATAAATTAGATATGGCTCCTATGAAAATCCGAATTTAAATAGTTTTCTTCTAGAAACATAACTTTTACAAGTTTTTGGATAGAGAAACGAATTGGCTTCATTTGTCGTGTTATATAAATGAATGCAGGATATAATATTTTTAATAGCGGTTACTAGAAGACATGTAAACCTGAAAGTTAACAGTCTTTGTTCCTTATATTATACATTCTGAATTATACTATGGGTAGTTTATTCCGAAATTCGATTGTAGGTAATGTTGAACTAGCATTAGACACAAGTTTAATGTTGGCTTACAATTTGCCCGGCCCTCAGAGTTTCAGTGTAAGAGGGCGGAGTGCATGTAGGGCGCAAGTATTTACACAACGAGAGTTACCTAAGCACTGAGAAGTGTCCCATGCAAACAATTACGTTTTTATGTATTCAGTGTTCAATTTCGAGCAAACATCTAGTTTGCGTGCGGCTGACCGACTCGCTAGGATGTGACGCAAGGCTATTGTGCAGCGGTCACTTGGTCCGCTCCGCGGTGATTTCACTCAGTGACGCTTATTGTTGTCTACTTTGTCTTTCGGATATTTTTGTCACCATTGTAAAAATTTCAGACAAGTTGGTAGCAAAAACACACCGATGTTGCTAATTCTTTAAATAAGATATACCTATATACTTAATCATTAGAGATGATGGTAAGCGGGCGCACCGGGAAAAAGTGACCTAAGATGTGGATGGACTGCGTGAAAGAGGATATTAGTGTGTGAGAGAGGAGTAAATGTAGGGATGACGACTGATAAAGTGGAAAAAGACAGTGTGCCGACTTTACCTATTGGAAATAGGGAAAAATAATGACGATGAAAGTTATGCCTAGATATTAACATAATCAAGTGGCATAGAAATAACCACAAAAACTAGTTTTAACTTTGAGTAGGTGCTTAAATTATTATAAGCTCATAACGACAAGACAGAGCAGGAAAAGCGTTAATAACATAAGGTAAGGTTACGTAGCGTTATATAAAAGTTCCAGCTACTCAAGTAGATAACATTACATTACCTGTACAACTTTTTCATCTCGCTGTAAGCTAATAGAAACTTGGGTTACGCCGGTTTCGAGTATTTTTCCGTATTCCTCAAACTGTTAAGAGTTAAAAAGTCGTTTCCCTTCTGGTCGTGTTCATAGCAATAGTGTGATCGATAAGGAAAACTCTGACAAAGGCTTTAAGCCTACTTTTTATTGTTTAGACTTTTAGAGAATCTTGCTTATTTTGTGCTAAAAGTACGTACTAGCATTACTTGTAAAGATACCTTAATGCTTTCCAAATTTAATCCAAGTGACCATCCTAGTTTATGGATCAAGTGTTTTGTCTTTCGCAGGTACTTAGGTACCTACCTATATCGATATTCCTATGCACTACAGACTACTTTGGAAGTGTCCGATACATTATTTTTCGATACAGACTTATCTGATGGATTCTGCACGTGACCATAATGCTGGCTTGTATTTTGGGCAGAAAGTTAACTTTGGAATCCAGCGCGGCTAACGCGGCCAGTATTTTGGGCACATTGCTTAAAATTATATAAAATAATAATAATTAATTATTTATAATAATTATATTATATTATAATTAATTAATTAATTAAAATAATAATAATTATATAATTATATGCTCATATTTGGATAATTGTGTTTATCTTTAAATTTCATTATCACAAAATAAACATTTCTGTATATAGAGACCGTTATAATGAAGGTTATTTTTTTACAAAAAAAATGACTTCACTTGGTCGTGCAATACCCAGAAGTATCATCTCCCTTATTTTTCGCCTTTAGAGCAGAGGTTCTATTCTATTTACTTGAACCGGGGATTTAAATTTAAAGGAATTTCAAGGATTTTTTCCTCTAGGGATCAAGATTTAGACTATTTATTAAATAAATAAAAAATTAAATTGGTTTACAATCGGCGAAAATATGAAGTCGATTGGAAACTATTTAAGCTTTCGTTGACAATTAGATACTACACAATGACTGTAGGATCTCCAATTCGTTTTAGTTCAAATTAGTTAGGTTGATTTTAATCACTCTTGTACGGCATATAAATTATAGGTAGGTATACTTTATGTACACTTATCTTGTACCCATTAGGATGGTTAGATACATAGATGATGTCGCGTGATAAAATGTGATAAGTAGGTACGATAATAGATGCCCACAAACAATAGAACAATGAATTTTCCCACCTATATACATATCACAGTTCTTGGAAAAATATCTATGCTTTACCTACCCACCATCTTAATGGACCAACATCCTTCTGGAGTTTTTAAATTATCTTATCCCTCGACAATCTATATTGTCAATTATACAGATCTATCCTAATCCTAATTATTCAAATTCAGTTTATTTACACAAAATATTACATTAAAGTGGACAACACTATGGCGTAATACTTTATTTACTTACTAAATAATATTATTCCAATTAACAACTAAAAACTCATATAAAAGCAAAAGCAACGCTCGCTCTTTACGACTAATATAAAAACAGTTGGAAAAAAGTCTTAACGAATTCTGTGCAAAAATAGGAGTAGTTTTCCCCTAGAAACTGCAAAACTGAAAATCACTGGTAACACCGCGAGATTCAGTAACTTAGTTATAATTTTTATATTTATTTTAGGTCCCAATAATTTCGTGGGAGTAACAGCCTACGTTGAACAGTGTAGAATACCTATAGGGGCTGCATACACTACAAGTCTACAACTGATGTGCCACGAGCACCTTAAATTGCAATAGTTATTTAACATTCGAATATGTTTATTGTTATCATCGTGACCACTGGCCAACAACTTGCGTCAAAGTAAAATAAACAAACAGGTGCTATAACCGACGTTCAAATCAATGTCAATTTACAGGTAAACATGAGTATGTAACAAAATCAAATTATTTTTAAATTTCCTAAAAAATCTTGTTCTTCTGCAATAGGGATACCTACCAAATTATTTATTACTTATTTAGTAATTGCTATATCGAACTATCGAACTCATTTTATAACTCCCTGAGTAAGTGCTTTCGTATAGTTATAAGGTTTTCTTCGATTACGTCAATGGTTTTCTTATTTTTAATCGAACAGTCCATGCATATATGAAAGCTCCTTACGTAAGTAATCTAAGTATAAGTACCGAGGTATGTACTTAATAGTACTTGTACTTAATCGTAATAAAATCTTCTGCATATATAGGTAACCTAGCTGTATCTATAAATCATTAGGTGGGTATGGATACTTTCTTATCTAACTTTGGTGACAAATCTAAAATAGTCATGTCATGCTAGATACCTCGTTAAAAGAAAGTAAAAGCAAACAACCTAAACGCAGTAAATTGAGCTAATTTATGAAAACCGAGAGTCAGGTACATAAATACTTATGACAATTCGAACACAAAGCAGTAGGTGATAGATGTTCTGATAGAATAAGATCATCTCATGTCAAATCATAGTTCCCATCTTACTATGAGGTAGACGTCTATATATATATATATATACATATTATATAAAAGATATTACATATAAGATATTATATCTTCCTTCATGGTACTCAACTCATCTCTAGGGCCTTACGGACAACTGCTATTGCGGCACCAAACAAACGTCTGCCCTTGGGGGGACAAACTGGAAACAGAGTTCGGTTGTCCCCCTGTTACCGGGGAGGGGAAAGAGAAATTATCGTTCGTGTTTAAATTTAAAAAAAAATCATAAATTTTCTTTTTCACTATACCGGTAAACTGCTTAACACAAAAACTGTAAGAACAGCTCACTAAGTTTTGTAGTGACACCAATGAACTAATAGTCCACATGCAAAAAAGGGCGACAAATCAACTGGGTGAGTTCGACTGAAGGCATGAGATGCGTTCACACCCGCCACGCCACCTTACCAAATCTCTCTTGTTTATCTAAACCGAGGCAGCTATCATAACAAAATTTTGGAAATATATAGACCCTAAATATCATCAACATCAGCCAGAAGCCGTCCACTGCTGAACATAGACCTTCTCCTTTAACCTCCACACTGAACGACAGCCTGCCTTTTGCATCCACTGGATGCCCGCGACTCTCACAATATCGTCGGTCCAACTAGCGGTAGGCCTACCCACGCTGCGTTTTCCGGTTCATAGTCTCCACTCAAGAACCTTTCTTCCTTATCGGTTATCGGTTCTTCGAGCGATGTGGCCTGCCCATTGCCACTTCAACTTGCAAATTTTAATAGCCATGTCGGTGACTCTGGTTCTTTAGCGAATATCCACGTAAATATATAATTATTACGTAAAATAATATCATAATATTAGAATGAAGTCTACATTTTATGCACGATAGGTTATTTCGAAGGAAAATCAATATGTATTTATCATCACCGTTTGGTGAACTGGGTGACTAATAACTAACTTGTCAGGCTACTTGATGGCTGGCCTAAGGCTGTATTTACAAACATTGTGGCACGCGCGAGGCCGGCCAGGGGGCACCGCTGAGACAGCTGGCCCTCGCAGACGCCTCACTGTGACAGCCCTAATCAAGAGAAAGGCGCTTTCCCGCACCTAGGCTCACTCTGTGGACTAGGCACTCTCGTTTGTTTCGTTTTATGATCGTAACAACTGACATAATGATGATTTCTCTTCTTATGTTCGACAGTAAAAAATGTAGTCTCTCTTTTATGAGTACCTATCATTTTGGGAAGTATAATCAAAATGGTTAGGTTTAATGGTTTGTAAGGAAATAATAATCACAGCGTAATAAAAGTTTTAAATATGTGCACTTAATGGCTTATGTATTTATTATAGTCACAAACCGTGATTTATACGAGTAAGTAGAGCATAACTAAACTGTTAAAAAAATCATATACATAATATTGATATTATGCCGTTACAGCGATACGTTTACTTGTTAGATTTTTCGAGAAACATACTGAACCCCAAGTAGGTACCTATACCCCGCTTTATTTAAGATACCTCCCTAACAGATGAATGATAAAAAAACGCGTATATAGATTTGTAAGAACTCGCTATAATGGGACACGACCAGTTCAAAATCACCAAAGCTTTGTGGGAACAACCAGACATTACGTGCTTAACATTTAGTAAAGCGAATAACGGATGTATGCATACCGGCGGCGGCTCAGAAGCGCTGTACACGGATTCGGAGGACGGGTACTCCGGCTTCATAGTGATGGTGGCCATCGAGTCTGGCTGGTGCTTCTCCTCCATCACAAGTTTAATCTTCACGGTAAATTAAAGGGTCTAGTGATTATTGCTACGCGCGCTTTGTTGGACGTTCGAAATAGGAGTGCGCGCGAGTGAACGGCGGCGGTCCGCGTAGGCGCAAGCCGCAGCCGCGCGTGGTGGGGTCGCCTCGTCGCGCCCGCTCTCTTCGCGAAGGTGATTATGGAGACGACACAGAGATGTTAGTGCATTTTTGAAATTGGCGCAATAGAAAACCATTTATGATTCCTGTTGATTGTCTCAATCTCAAATAATCAACTAGGTATCTAAAAATTATTTTTATAATTTCAAATTCAAAAGAATGACTCCTTGTCAACAAGAACAACAAATTCCTCATTTCATAGATTGATTCGACATCTAACATCTAATGGGTAGTTGTCCAAATAAGTAGGTTGGTAATGTTGGTATAGGTAGTACCTTCGACTGTATTATAAATGGAGTGGTTATGGATTTGTAGGTACTTAGTTACTAACATAATGCAAACGGCGCCGGCGCGCGGCGTAGATGGCGAATAACCGAACCATGCACCGTGCAACGAGTGGCAGTGTTTCGCGATTGATATAGTTTAGTATACCTCGTAGTAGTAGTAGTAGTAGTTTAGTATAGGTATCGAATGTATAGATTTTTTTAAATATCTACAGGCAAGTATTATACTTTCATATACCTACCTACCTATACACTATCAAATGTTTGTTGTAGGAAGCAATCCTACTGAAGCAATCTCTCGACATAGGTACCTCTACCTACTCGATCTCGACGAGCTCGACTCCCACAGCAGCGGCTGGCTCACAAAACCTTTCCGTTGCGAGGAATGGAATGAGGAAACGTATATAGGCAGTGGGACTGCTAAAACCAATGATAAATAATATATACGTACCGGTAAGCACAACGTAGCACATTCACCTAAGACACCGCAAGAAAACGCTGGATGCATAGACCGCTTCCAACCGTCCCTTTTGGAGATCGATTGGGATGGCGATGAGCAGTGGACGTCCTACGGCTGAAACGATGATGATGATCATGAATGTTCGGATCACTTCTGTGGCAGTATGCTTATGCCTTCAAGCCTTCATTAACCGACTTTAAAAAAAGCGGGGTTCTCAATTCCGATTTTATTTGAATAGATATACAATACTTCTAGATTGATTCCATAGATAATTTTATCAAAATCGGTACAGTATTATGGTTTTTAAATCGAAATAACTGGAAAAAAATATGTCATCCAAGTGAACGAACTGGGGAAGGAATATTTCGTAATTTTTAAGTCGGTTTTTTTAATTGATATTTTTTTAGTGAGCGATGAACGGTTAACGCGACGCGGTGCGTGAGTGAGTATTCTCCGACTAGTAGGAGAATACCTATGATGAGTATCGAACTAATGTGCTGGCTGTTAGCCGTCCGGCGCGCAGCACGCGGCAGCCCACTGAATAGGCCCGACAAGTCGAGCCCACCATGCACATGTAGTCTCATACCTAAAATCCGGCATGCGCCTGGCCTACATAAAGCTGCGCCTGGTCTCCATTACTTTACTCGGGCATACTTGTATACAGTAAAATACGGAAGACGATGTGGTATGGCCTTAATGGCATTAGCCTGCTCAGTAATATCAATAGCGGAATAGATCAAGACAATAGCGGAACATTAGAGCGTAGCTCGGAAATTTGCCTAAAAAACGGTACGAACTTAGATGGCGCCGTAATTTGAGCGTAATATAGGTTGTCTCCGAATTTCCGTAAACGCTGCAGTCAGCGTACGAAAGGGTTCTACAAATTACCGTAGCGCTAGTATCGCAGTCAAGTTTCGCAACATTTCAAGAGAAGCGCAACCCATACCAGCAGATGGCGCTTTTCTTTATTCTCTATCTTCCTAAGTAATGTTTTTTTTTTTTTTTTTTATTCGCCCATCGGGCTGGCTAAAGTCTTTAAAGCCATACGGCCTGTCGTTGGTAATATGGTATGGCTCGAAAAAAAAATTGCAGTAATGTCAAATATGTCAATGTCAAAATAATCAAAGGGATGGCATACTCAAGTCAACTTCAAAAAAATAATATTTAAGAAAAGCAAGTCAAAAGTTCCGTTCTTAAAATTAATAACTAGAGTAATTAGGAAAAGCTCAGTAAATAAACGGAAATGGCTGCTTCAGGAAAAGGAACTTTTCAGCCGGTATTTACTTTCACATGCATTATTCTTGTTTAGTATAGGTTAAGTACCCGTGATAGATTCTTGAAAAAAAAAAGATAAAACCATGAATTTTAATTGTTTTTAGTTACAAATCCTTAAACTTTCAAGCAACAGCACATAGTAATAAGGTCGACTGTTTGAATTTTACAAAATAATTGTCTTTCCATGTAATTATATGCTCCAGGTGGTTGTTTTTAGTCATGGCATGGTCATGGCTCAAAACTGTTTATTTATACATCTTGTCAAATTACGTTTCAGGACTCTGATGTCCATATCTCGTATGAAGACCAGCAAAAGATCAATAAGTTTGCTCGTCTCAATGCCAAGGTTGATGATTTCAAAGATGAGCTGAAGGTAAAGCAAAACGATGTCAAAAATCTAGAGGATGCAGTAGAAGAACTCGCCTTAGCTGATGATTCCGATAAAATACCCTACCTTGTTGGAGAAGTCTTCATATGCCAAAATCTAGAAGATACATTGGTAAGGATTTAAAGAAATACTCAAGATTTCTGTTTGCTTCTTATCTGTATTTACTAGAGATGAAATGGATAGCTGTTAACCTGAAAACCAAATGTCCGGCCAACCTTGAAGCCAGATATTCAGCTGAGCATTGCCGATTGGCATATTGTAACGAGAAAGCTCATATAGGTGGCGCACGAACGATGGGGCAGGCTCAAGTGAAATCAGATTTTTTCGTTCATAGGCGAAGTTAGCAACATTAGCAAGTGTTTCATTGACTTTATTGCAAACACAATCACTTGAGTTTATTGTAAATATGCTGTTTTTGTAAAATGAAAATAACAGTGACTAGTAATTTTTAAACTTTCGCGATTTGAACACATGTTTTAAACGTGATAAGTCCCGATAAACGTTTAAAACAGTGACTATATTATTTGTTATGTGGATTGAAAGTACTTACCTATTTTTTTTTTTTTTTTTATCTGGTATCCTTCTATAAATTTAGGTCGGATACCTGATAGGTAGTTACTAGATATACGTTTCATCTCTAGTATTTACTCATCATGCTATTAAATTTGAAAGAAATATTACTCTCATAATGTTATAGTAGGTACAAAAATGCAAAATGCTGGGTTTTCATCACAGAATAAGGACTAGTAGCTCAGAAGTAGTGCTAATTTAGCATAAACGGATTAAAAATGTTAAATTCATTACTCATATGGATTGTACACTATTTTAATGTACTAGGGACCTGTAAAAGGCTCCAAAGGCTTCATAACATTTGACTGAAACTGAACTTGAGTTGAAATTATAGTAAATTATGACTACTGTGCAAACTAAAAATAATTTTACATTATTTATATTTTTCAGAAATCACTAGAAGAAGCAAAAGCTAAAAAGGGAACAGAAATAAGTGATTTAGAATCTAAAATGGAAGAAATCAAATCACAAATGAGTGAACTAAAGGCAAATTTATATGGGAAGTTTGGTAGCCACATCAACTTGGAAAATGAAGAGGAATAAAACTAGAATGCTCTCTCAATTAAATATGTAATAATACTAAAACTGTATATCAATAAAGATAGCTGATTATAACTAACAATTGCACTAAAATAAATATTGGCAAGTGCTTAGAAATAAATATTGAAAAGTGCTTAATTGTACCAAGCTTTCTGTTGAAATAAAAATACTTAAGTATTATTTATGACTTCATACTATGGCTCCATGTTTACGTTCATCCATAATTCCACCTCTGCAATACACTTTGTACTTCATCATTACCTAAAATTGTTACTATACAAAATAATGTGATGTATGCTGTACAAAAGCGAGTATATAACAAAAGTCCATGCTATATATATTAAATTAAAAATAAATTGCAAAATATATTAATCTCAATACAGCAGAGCCTTTTTATTCCGAATATCTCTATAATCCGAACTTCCCTACCGTTCGCGGACTACCGAGTATTGAAGGTGTCATGCATGTCGTTCTGCATTATATCATTTTGTTTATTGTTGCATCAATTGTATCTCGGCAGTACCACATCAGTATCACTTAAAAAAATGCCTTGTTTAAGATTCGCCATGAAACAGTATGGAATGTGCTACCTGAATAGCTGTTCCCCGATGGTTACAATGTCTGCAAGTCACAAGTGAATATGTTTTCTAGACAAGTGTGCTCTATCGTAGACCACATCAGGTGAGGTGGCAGTCAAGCGGAAGCCTATTTTACTTCTCTTTAAACGCCACGGGTAGCGCATCGAAAGTACACTCTGTAACGCCAAGCCATTTTTACATATTTGCAGACGCAGAGTGTTTGCAAACAAATTTAAATTTCGAAATTATACTTTAAAGAACAAGCTTTTATTTTATCCACTTCGTTTAGATGAACTATTTATTATATATAATAAAAAATACTGTTAAAATAATCCCTTACTACATTTCCTTTAAATAAGGATCAAAAGTGGTGTCGCCTAAAAGCGTCGTTACCGGTCTGGGCACATTTTTTGACGCCTGTAGGCGATGTTGACGACAAAGCATAAATTAAAAAAAAACTAATCGAAATGGGAGGATTTTTTTTGGTGTTTTAAGTTAATGAGGCCCTATAGAGGATTAAAAAAAATAACACTAGCCTCAATAAGTGAGCATACTTTATAGCTTACACACGGAGCGATGTCACATCGCAAAAATCAGTGACACTCTTCACAACGCAGGACACAAATATGTTGTGTGCAGTCACAGTGTGCAGTCTATTAAGTAATCTCTATTCCATACCAAATGACATTGACAGTTAAAATAAAATAAAGTTTTAATATACCCAGGTGTCTCATCAGAATCGATTCACTTCACTTTTCAAGAAAGAAAAAACATACACTTTGTATGTGGAACAGCTATAATAGTTTTTACAACACATTTGCTCAAAAAGTGCACTTACGAAGCCTGAATACATCTTTCGAAAATTAAACATTACGGATCATACAACGGAGCGTGCTGTAATGAAACGCATCGTACAACGGAGCGTGCTGTAATGAAACGCATCGTACAACGGAGCGTGCTGTAATGAATTTGTCCGCACGCTCCGTTGTATAGCACCGTGCGTGTACTTTACGGTATTTTTTTAATTTCCATTTTTTGTTTTTTTCTTGCAAATGTGTTGTAAAACGTTGTATGGCACACGTGCGGATTGGTTATTACAAACTCGTGACTATGGTAAGCCCTCGACGTCGTCTCGGGCTTACATTCGTCTACTCGTTTGTAATAACCAACTTTCCGCACTTGTATCATAAATAACTAATGTTTTGATTAGCTAATTAATAGCAATGATAGGATAAAAATAAATACATAATTACTACTAAAAGCTAATTAAGTACACCAAATACTAATTTGGAATTTAGCAAAAATATTGGTATGCAGTGAATTTATATTATCCATTATTTTTTAATACTAAAAATCACATTAAATGTGCTTGATACACAACCAACAAATACATTACGAAATAATCACAATTGTTTCAATACTTGTATATCTTTGGTGTGTCCAAATAGATTTACATAATTTTACACCCATTATGTATTATATATTGATACATTATGCTCTAAAACAGAAAAATTGTTTAACGTTTACAACCTGCCCCCCGATTCTACTAAACAAATTGTCTTTAAATTGTAATTGTTGCGATTTTAATTTGTCAATAATTGCCTCAAAATTGTTTTTTTTCCCTAAGTTATAATATTAGGTTGTATTTATCTAGTATAAAAAAATATTTAAAACTGTAAATTTTGAGGCAATTATTTAACAATTAAAATCGCAACAATTACAATTTAAAAACAGTTTCTTTAGTAGAATCGGGGCCCTGATAACGTTTTATTTATGCATTTGTAATGCAAATCCATCACAACCCAAAGTTTAGGTGCTTGCTTTTATTTTAACCCAATAATACACTGGATTTAGACATAGTTCACGACTAGTAGTTTACGGGTGGCATGCTTTACACAATACTTTACCTACTCTAAAATACAAAAGATTTTTTTACTAAGTCGAGTCCATGAATAATCTTATAAGATTGTCGAGGTCTGTCCATTGATGTGTATAAAATCAATAATAATAAACAATACATACTAAATACAATATGTATGTAAAATATATTTGGCTATTGTCTACATATCATATACATGCAAAATAAATTAGGTATATTATGCAAACAGAAAAGTTTAGTCGCTATATATACCGAGATAGCCTATATATAATGTATCGACTAACATGTCGCCATAATTTTTCACATAAATTTGCTAATCTGACTTGTGCTACATAACTTAAAATAATACTATCACATTTCTCGACTATAACAATGAATTACATAACATTGCATATTAAGTCAAAGTTTACTAATACATAATTATAATAAGCTAATCGTCCGTTTCATTAAACTGAATAAATAACAAATTCTAGTTACATCACTAAATTGTGTTGGGCGCAACCCTAATGTTCCCGAAAAGGAGAACGGGCAAAACTGTATGAAAGTTTGTCAACAATACCGCCACCTATGGTTTATTAGTAGCTGAACAAATGGGGTCATCCAGAAGAAACTTTTTACAGACACTACTGGTGCTTTTGTATTTGGAAAATGTCATAATGACAAAATTCCCACAATAACAGTTAAAGCTATGACGGTTTGACAGAGAAACAAGTCCATTACAAATCGGGAACTGTCCTCACTGTGGCAACTGATCCTTACACCCTGTATATTATATGTATTGTCTAGATCTTCTATTTTAGTTTCCATACATAAAAAAGTACACAGAATAAGCTTTTCATTGAATGTATGCTTTATTTGCGTGTGTATTCTCCTTTCTTTTAAAAAGGCTTGCATGCAATTCTGGCGCGCTCTTCTTTTTGTACCTGTCACTTATATGTACATTTCGATGGGAGTGACAGGTCACAGAAACAATGTATATTGCCCCAGAATAACCAGGCTGGATAGGAATGCTTAAAAATGGTCTTAATAATATAATATAAAAATTGTCTAATGTTCAAATAACTCGTTGTAGGCTACTGTGCGAGTTTGTGACTGAGCCCGTTTGTAAGCTCTCCTCGTCATCAGTTTCCCTGTCGTTCGATATCCTGATGGCTTGGTACCACTGGTTCGTGAGATCCGTCATTTGACTCTTGCAGTCCTTTAACTCCTGAAAATAAAGTTAAATAATTCGAATCACCTATTTCTGAAACATTTTCGAGGTGATCATCCTTCGAGAAACTCTCATAATGAGAAATAGATTTGGTGATATTTTTGTAATTCTACGGCTCTATTGAACGTGCTAATAAAGGCTTTACGCAGATGTAACCAACAGGTAAATGAATTCATTTCATTATATCATTATCATATCAATAAATATATCACTTAAGACGTTAGACATTAACGGTCTTGCTCTGTTAACTTCTCGCTGACGGAAATTGTCACACATGAAAACGAGACAGCACATTTAAGCATTGCTTAACTTAAGTAACGTTTATAAGTAAGGTCGTAAGTGATAACACGGATAACGAGTTTTGCACACATAAAAGGATTTTTGTTTTGTGAGTGACTTTTATCCTGGGAAAATGTATGGTTCCTGAGGCAATGATAACACGGGTAAAAACATAGGGTGCAGCTAATCTCTAATTTTATTAATCATTTGCCATTAATAACTGTATGGTATTTATTTTACAACTAGTAACGCCCCGCGATTTCATCCGTTTTCCTACAGAATATTTTTATTTCATAATAAAAAGCTACATCCATACCAAATTTCATTGTAATCCATTAATCTGTTACGTAGACGAGTTTATATGTCGCATTTATTATATTTAGTGTGTGTAACATTTTGTAGTAGTTAGAAATATTATAGTATAATACTGGCCTGGTGCGTAAATCTCCTAGTAAAGAAAGGAATTAGATATTTCATATCAAGCCGCACAAATCCTTTAAGCCGCGTAGCGTGTGAGTAGTTCACCTGAAAGATAACATAATTATATTGTTAGTAAACCAACAACATTAGAACATGTTTAAATAATTGTTAATATCTATTATACAGCAAAAACTAATTATGGGTCAGAATGCCAGGTGCAGCGATCTCGTCCGCGCATTTGATGTTTTTAGGGTTCCGTATCCAAAAGGTATAAACGGGACCTTATTACTAAGCCTACGATGTCTGTCTAAACGGCTGTATCTTTCGAACCGTAATATATAGCTAGTTGAAATATTCACAAAATATATAATGTTACGGCAGATTAACTAAGAAATAATAAAAAAGTCAAAAAGTTAAAACGAAAGGGGGGTCCCCATACCACAAACGTATTTTTATCATATTTTTGTATTAGCTCTAATGTAAAAACGGTAATACTTAAAAGCGTAAGTATAACAACAAATAATAAAAAATTGCCAAGTGCGAGTCGGTGACCAGTTTATGTTCATTACCAAGCTATAACTGGTAATTCGTTATTGAATTTTGTGGTGGTACGGAACCCTCAGTGCGCGAGCCCGACTCGCACTTGACCGGTTTACTTTATAATATGAACAACAGTCAGCAAAACAAGTTTTGTCACTTTTTGGAAATTAACATTAGGTTTAGACATTTATGAGCCATCATCATCATCATCATCAGCCAGAATACATCACTGCTGAACACAGGCCTCATGACATTGAAATGACATTTGTAAGCGCTAACACGAAATTCATGTTGCTAGATCGATGATGTCAAAACAGATCACTTAAAACTATGCCGCCACGCACAAGACTGATTAGGCGCACACAAGTGGGCCCAAACCTCATGGACTGCACCAGGATGGGACTCCCACTGACTTCCGAAGACTTAGTCGGCTGACCTAACTGCAGTGCCACGTATGTGTTGGTTATATGAACGCAGAGTAACAATATAGCGCCCACCGTAATCAATTTTATTGATATGTATGTCATCTAAATTCCTTTTCATTTAGGAACAGACACGCAAGTTAACACTGCATATTATTCTGTGGTAGGTATGACCATAAATTGGTCAGCCTTGAGCAATATTATGCAGCTAAGAATTTATGCCTTCACTTTGTAATGACATCATATCGGCCTTCAGAATACTAAATATCAAATCGAAAGTACGCGATTGCGGTAAATGATCATGATACTAGGTGACACTGCAACTGTAATGGCAAGGGTCGCACTTACCATCAAGAGAGCAACCTGCCCCCGGATTCTACTAAACAAATTGTCTTTGAATTGTAATTGTTGCGATTTTAATTGTTAAATACCTGCCTCAAAATTGTCAGTTTTTAATATTTTTTTAAACTAAGTTATAATATTATGTGGTTGTATTTTTCTAGTATAAAAAAATATTTAAAACTGTCAATTTTGAGGCAGTTATTTAACAATTAAAATCGCAACAATTACAATTTAAAGACAATTTCTTTAGTAGAATCGGGGCCCTGGTTGTCTTGTCACAGAAAAAAAAACATTTCATCATTTTTTTTTTACATCACACAAAGGTGGAATAACTTGCAATTCCATCTTGGATTGCCCAGTTTTTCCGATATTTTAATACATTGCTTCGTTTGGAATTAAAAGCAAGACAAATAAACTTCCACCTCACACTATACAAAATCAAAACACACAGTTATTTAAAAAAATGCGAAACTGACTCTGCCTTCTTTGTCTGTTGCTTCTTTACAACCAATCGTTTGAACTGATATTGTTGCAAAGGGAGTAGTTTGCCTTATAAGGACAGCCGTACTCATAATCAGTAAAACCGCAAAGCACAGCGAGTAACAGTAGATATTTACCTCGAGCTCTTCTTCGGTGATTTCCGATAGATGTTCGGAGTCGATGGCCTGGCCCCACTCTTTGGTCTTAGACAAGCTCACTTCCTTCTGCTTTCGGAGTGAGCGTGACCGCTTGGTCTTCTTATTAGCCTGTAGTTAAAATAATGTTACTCACTCATTAAACTAGTTGGTCACCCGAACTGTAACATCGCAACCTCTATATTCACAATCCAGGGGCGGATCCAGGATTTCATTTTGGGGAGGGCCATTCTGACAATGTTCGAAGAAATCAAATCGAAAAATTGAGTCGAATGTATGGAATTGCTAGGTGTTTTGGGGTGGGCCATGCCCCCATGCCCCCCCCAAGATTCGCCAATGTCACAACCCATCGAACAATTTCGCTCATATTCAAGCTTAAAAATTGTTTTGAACATGCTAACAAAATATTGCTTATTCTTAAAGAAAAGCTCATAGTTTATAAACTTTTTTTTACTGGCTAGACATTTGACCATTACTCATCGGATTCCAAGTAAGTGTGGTTAAGAATAGTAAATAATAATAATGAGTTTATTCAGTAATCCTTAGTACAAAAACCGTTTCAAGTGACCAGGCAAAAGAAAATGTCTTTTTAGGCAAAAAATTGCCTGTATTTAGAGTCGGCTCTTACATCTTAGACTTGGTATGTGTGTGTGAGTGTTGTATGTTAATAATAGCCAGGAATGGAAATTTGCTCTCCGAGGGACTGCCAGTAAACACTGTTGCATGGCGACAGTTTTTTGACTTTATAGCCGACTGGGTAAGTCGTCCTATCTAGTGCTTCTTCTTTTCTTGCTTGCACAATAAAGAACCCTATGACTTAACAAACTGGATTTTATTTTCAAATAACCCAACAATCATTCATAGTTACGCGTGATTTCGATATTTACCATCCTACAAATAAGCTACTAATAACATCCCATTAGATAGTCTAACAAATAAATCCTTAAACATACCCTTAAGAATTTCAACAGAGGCATAGTGGACCCGCCAAAGAACAGAGTGGTGAACAGAACGATGATCAGTGTTGTCGTGATGATCACGTGTCTGGTCTCATCGGAGAAACCCAGGTGGAGTGACAGCGCGTACGAAATGGCGCCTCGTAAACCTGCAGCCAAAAATATTCTTACTGATTGGTTCTTGTGTTGCGGTTACACACACTTGCATTATTGCATCGGCTTGCTGCAGCATTTGTGGATGAACATAGAAATGTGGAAAGAGGCGTAGCGGAGGCCAGCATACGTGAGTCCATAGATGTACTTTTCTGGAACATTGCCTTGATATTCAACTAAAATAATTCATTTATATTTTGGAGTATATGCGACCAAGCTACGAAATAAAATAAAAACAGATGGCTACGGGTTGTACTATGAGCCAATCAAAGGGGACCCATCTGGAAGGGTCAATTATTATTTGTTTGTAAATTCTAACCACACCTCTGTGCATTTTGCACCTTTTAGTGGAAAACCGTAATCAACACCTCTTTCCAGATTGAAAAAAAAAACATACAAGATAATCAGAGGAGACAAAACCTGGGCACCAATTAATTACTCTAACAACGGTCGAGACCTGTAAGCCTATTTTTAAGCCCCGCCGATGCAAAAAAGTTAACATGTGTCATCGAGATACAATTTCTATTGTAATGTATTGTATCTCGTTGACGTGTGTACATCAACACAACACCGTGTGTGTCTGGTCTGTGGCATCGTACTTCCCAAACGACTGAACCAATTTTGATTTAGATTTTTTATTGTTGGAAAGATGACTTGATAGAGGGTGTTCTTAACTATGAATCAAGAAAATCTCTACAGCCGTTTGAATATTATTAGCTCCTTTATCGTTTTTTATTTATTCATACTCTTATTTTTAAACTAAGTCATCTATCAACACCAATATTGCCCTCCAAATACTTCAGGTTCACGCGGGTAAAAAATCCTGTTACATTAAGTATTTCCATAGGTAAATTCTATATCTGCTGTAGTTGATCCAAAATGTAATTAGTCTGTATAAAATTGTTTTATTACAGTATATGCATACCTTATCGAGGTTTCTTATCAAATCTCGATTTAACATGCAGTTTATTATTAAAACTGTAAATGTTATGATTGTTATCGTTATTTAAATAAGATTTTCCATTTAAATGCTGACCCTGAGAGATAATTTATCAATGGCAACAACAATTAGTTAATAAAGCTATTCTCATCATAGAAATATAATTATGTGCAAAATGAGGCCAAACAGTACATACATAGATTAAATATGATTATGGCTGTCGGCTTCGCCATAAAAAGTTTTGTGATCTAACTGGATGCCACACTCTATGGCAATATCTACAGCATATATACATACAGACGTTTTTAAATTGCTTGAAATTAAAATTCTCAATTTATGCTACTATGATAGGTACACTGTTAGTACATTTTTACCAATTACCTAGTTTAAGTTAGAATAGATCTTATAATTATTTACTTTAGTACCTTGATACTAGTAACAAAGATGACTTGTAATTATTAGTTACCAATAAAATGATTATGATTATGTAGATATGTAACTTGGCAAGTTTTCACATAAGTAGGTGCATTATTTTAAAATATGATAACTGTAGGCATATAACTTTTCTCGAACATAGATCTTCACGGAAACACCACGACAGTGGAGAATGAATACTCGAGAATGTGAGAAATATCATCAAACCTACCACTGAACCACATAATGAACATCATCTTCTTGGTGATCTTGTGTTCGCGGAACTTGTTGCAGAGCAGCGCGAGCGGGAATATGTTGGCAGCGCGCCCCGCCAGGCACAGCACGATGCTCCATACCACCAGCGCCGGTTCCACTCGGTGACGGAAACTATGGAGACACACTTGTATTTAGCACTCGTTCGCCCAGTGAAGTACCACCTTTGCCAGTTATTCAACCGCCAAGCAGTACCGTGCATACATTACCGTGTTTCGGAATAACGAAAAGGCGATACTGTTTCATGGTTGATATTCAGATAATCCGGACGAAGCCCTTTTGTTCCACCTTTATTGCGCAAACTGCTAGACTGTGGGATGAGCTGCCTAAATGGGTGTTCCCCAATAGTAACAATCTGGATGTCTTCAAGAGTGAATGGCTTCCTTCTAGGCAAGCATGCTCCATCGTATATTGCATCATCGCTTAACACCTGGTCCCAAATTCTACTAAACCAATTAAATTAATTAAATTACAATTTAAAAACAATTGGTTTAGTAGAATAGTAATAATAGTAGCGCAAGCCTATTATATCCAATTAAAAATAAATTTAATGGCCCCAAAAATGCTCCCCAAGCCGAAACGCTAATTTTATAGTATCTAAATACAATCTAATACAAATCCTTCATTTGCCTAGTACTTGTTGTTTTAATATTTTGCAAACCAGCAATGAAACGAGAACCGATGAGTACGAAATTCGGGGTCAATGCACCGCGTAGGTACAAAAGCGCGCGAGCATTGTTGACGGTGAGGTCGTTCGGCAGCGCCGGCCTTAGCCTTTGATCAGGGTAGAGCGAGATTGTCTTTCCGCGGGTTTCATTTCTGAAAACTATCGTACAGGAATCGAAAATTTTTCTAGAATAAAAAGTAGCCCTTGTGCTAATCCAGGATGTAAACTATTTACCCACCGCCTGCCGCTAGGCGCGAAGCGCAATCAACATGTTTGGCGCCCCTTGCTATCTGGCGCCTAGAGCGACCGCTCCTTTCGCTATACCCCGGGGCCGGAGCTGTCGTTTGGTAACCTCTAGCGTTGGCAGGATATTTTACGGTGCGTCCCAAAAGACATTGCATAAATGAGGCAAAAAAAAAAACTTCTTGATTACGGAAATTAACACACATGAAAACGAGACAGAACAATTTTAAGCATTGCTTAACTTTAGTAACGTTTGTAAGTATGGCCATAAATCATTAGCTTTAATAAAAAAAAATGGCTTACCTAAATATTGCAAGACCCAGATAAGCAAATACACATGTTTCGGCTATGAAGGCCAGCGTCCTCATGGTCTGTTGCATGGTGACCTGTGTCACGGTGGACAGGTTGAAGTGAGTGTAGTGCGACATCACTATACCACAGAATAATATTGCCATGATTCCTGAAATAAACAAACACATTTTATTGCAAAAAGATCTAACCCGTTCCATAATAGAACTATTGTAATGAATAATTCATGAAACAGCATAACAAACAGTACAGCGACACCCAAGAGACCAGGGACCTTACGGACAACTGCTATTGCGGCACCAAACTAACGATAAATCCGCTCAGTTGGAAAATCATGTGACCGCAAACCGTATCTGGGCGCGTTAAGGTTCATGTATTTTCCAAACGTCACTCGTGCCCACCAGGGTCTAGCTTAAATCATCCTCAAAACGTAGTAGTGTTACAATTTCCACTGATGGATCGTGTAAGGATAGGCTTCCTGTAGGTGATGGCTAGTAACACTGATGCAGTATAAAACCGCGATACCGTGTGAGATCTAAATACAAGTATTAACAGTACTAATGAGACATATTATACACATAATTGTTTATTCCATTTACATTTAAATACATATGTCAAATAAATCCAAAATATTTGGTATTCACTAATAACTAAACTAATATCTATTCAAATAACCCACCCCTAACCGTTCCCGGTGCAAAGGTACCCAAAACACTCGCTGCGTTACCGCGTTGGATGTCAATGGCCAACCTTTGCACCAGGAACAAGCCGGAGCGGGAGTCACCACACTTTACCCTTGAGCCTGTGCCCTATCTCCGAAATGAGATATTGTTATATAATAGTGCAAGCATAAGCATAATGTGTGCATAAAAACTAAATTAGGTGGCGCTTTCACTATGTTGTCATAACCCAATATTACTGTATTTATATTGACGTGGACAAGTAGGTCAATATTCATTTAATATTATGTATCTGACAATGCTTATTACATCATGCACTGAATTAACCGGTTTATATCTATCTAAATGTGAAACATGTTATTAAGATAATTAAGACAATTTTAAATAAGAAAGTTAAATTACCATTAAATTAAATTACCTGATAAATGAATTCCTTCAGCAAGTACATATGGGGCATATGTAAAAACCAGCATCATTCCAAATTCAAGCGATGGGTTCTTCCTAAGGTCAACATGTTTCAAAAGCAAGGCACTAACAAGTGCAAATAAAACTCCGATACCGGCAGAAGCAAAGAACATCAGCCAGAAACGGTTGATAGCAGACAAAATTGCTTCTCCAGTGGACATAACCGGGTCAGTTGAGTCCAGCACGGCCGTTGTAAGGACAATAGCCACTGCATCATTTAATATACTCTCTCCAAACACCAACATGTTCAACACTGGGTCTACATCCAGAGCATGGAAAATAGCAACCGTAGCCACCGGGTCAACGGCCGATATCAAAGAACCAAAAGCGAAAGACTCCACAAAACTCAACTTATAAACAACTTGAGCCAAACCCAACAAATATATACCAGCCCCAATGACAAAAGCAGATATTGCCGTTCCCACTATAGCAAATAACAATATTGAAACAATATTTTGAAAGAAATTGCCTTTGTGAAGATTATATCCAGATTCGAATATGATTGGTGGCAAAAGTACTAGGAAAAATGCTGTTGGTGAAAAGGCTTCTTCTTTTTTCCAATTAGCAATATTTTTTATTGACATTAAATTGATGATCATTCCAATCAGAGCGCCCAAAAATACAATCACTACACTTTCAGGAAGGTATGAGAACCCAGTCTGTAGCATGAGATGGATAAGGAGTATTCCCAGAGCTAATATACACAGGACAAAAAATATGGACATGGAACTGTTATGTTCGTCTTCAGCGGAACTTTTTTCAGGTAATGGAGCAGCATCAGAGGGACTGATGGAGGCATTAGGCGCCGCCGACGAGGAGAGGTTGACTTGGGCGACAGCTAGGACCGAGTCGGCCGACTGACCAATTTCATACACCGCCTTGGCGCTCTCTGTTGAAGTCGTTGAAGATGCCACAGTACTTTGAACCGTAACACTTGCTTCACTTGAACTAGATATGTTCATCGCATCAGATCTTTTTGACCTTGAGAACACTTTCTGTTCATTTCCTTTCTCATTACTCTTGATCTCTCGTTTCTCTACGATATCAGTAAAAGGACTGTTGTTGCTGTGGATTTTAGATGGTTCAACATTATTTGAATATGCTGCTTTAAAATGTAGACCACATGATAAGTTAATTGCACATAATAACATAGTCCAACATAGAAATTTCCCGTCACAAAACATATTCACTGTATTATTACTAAATCAGTAAATTTCCAGAAAGCTCTCACTGAAATTATTTTAACATTAATAGATCATAGCACATACGACGATATAATTAATTAATTTGTGATCATAGCTACGTACACAGTAGATCTGTGGCTAACTGGCTACGTATGGTCCTTGAAGTAAATAGAACAGAAAAGAAAAATGAATGAAAATTGAAAATAGGAATGGGAATGTCAAATTGTCAATTTTGAGATTTTCTTTTTTTTTTTTCATTGTTTTTCGCCCATCAGGCAGGATAAAGCCATAAAACCATTTAAAACCATATCGCCTGTTCATCTGTTTCTTAATAGCGTCAAACAAGTCATGGTCAGAGTCAAGCTAAGTAAGTCACGGTCAAGTCAAACTCATGCCCCTGTAAGGCTGTAATTCACCATTTAATATACATTAACACTCGAAAATACACAATTTTAGGAAAATAATAGCACAAGCTTACATGTTTTTTCAGCGTTGGCGCCAAAACTCTGAGATTTTCAGAGATCTACTGGTACTGGATGTTTTCTCCCATTACTGAACAGGCTAAAGCTACTAAGGTCATACCGCCTCGTCTTTCGTATTTTTTTACTGTCTTTATTATATAATGTTCCTGTAAAGTAGTGTGGACATTATATTTTACTAGTCTTATAGGGGGTGCTTTGGACTTGGTGCTTAGTAAACTTCTATGTGCTCTATTATAGTCGAGGACATTCACGAACACTTATTATTTTATTAATATACGATGACTAATAATAGTCCACCATACGTAGTGTTTTTTTTACGTTGACGACAAAACCTCTTAGATAGGAAATGTCTCTATGCTATCTCTCTATCCCTCACTGTTGATGGCAAAATTGTCCCAACAACCAATGGGACCGTAAGCAAATTTAAATAAAGAACACTACAAGTCTACAGGTGAATTTGATACGCCGGAAGTTAGCTGTTCAGCTGGATAATCTAAGAAAATTGACTAGCATAGAATTCGGTATGCTAAAAAAAATTAACCTATGCCAATTCCGAAACCATTTCGAGATTTTATGTTACTAACCCTTATTTTTCTACTCTGACATTTTAAAACGATAAGATGCCATTTATTTCAACAAAAAACTAAGAAATCATTCGACTTTCACTGACCCGTAAATGACGTCACGGTGTAGCATTTTATTATCTGTGCCTTTTAAGAATAAAAAATAAAATTCATTTCACACTTGTTGTTCGTCACACAGAAAAGTTATTTTTTTAATTTCTGTGGTTTGACAGTCTAGTTCTGTTCAGGGCTGCCAACATTGGGTGTTTTTCCCTAAACGTCGGGAAAAATCACGTGGAATGGTTTTTTCGGGGAAATAAATATCTGATCTAGAACGTTTTTACAGGAAGCACCTACTTAATAGAATTAATTTTCACCACGTCACATTAAATTGTTTTTATTATGGGTGGTACTCACAACGATATAATAATGTTAAATATATTTTAATATGTTAATTTGATGTATGATTAATAATTTATATTCAAACATGATGTCTCAACCTAAGAATAAAAAACACAGAACCTTAATAATCGAACAAATAAAATTCTAACATCAGTAAAATTGTTGTTTGCAAATCAGTGAGCTAGTAACCCTAAGGTTTCCAAGCAAACAAGCGGACATTAGATGTCATTGTCACTGTCAAAGTATGTTCTGATGTAATTTTTTTTTTACTCGCTTGCTTTTTTTGGCTTCTCAACGCAACGACATTTTATGCTATATGGTGACGTCACCAAATATCAATATTCAAAAAAATATTATAAAATAACTACTGAATAGAAAACAAAAATATTGAAATAAGTTTCTTAAAATAGCCTTATCTACGAAATAAAAATATTTAAAAAAAGACCAAAAAAAACTTTACATACCGAATAGGTTACGTGATTTACGAAGCGTAGCACGCCATTTGTCAAATAGTATTTAGCCTTTGCTGGTATTCTTTACGTCAATGAGCCTTTGAGCCTTTGGAGAAATTAGTCTAACTGTACTTAAAACCAAGGAACAATATTACTCACAAGGAGCTTAAAACCAAAGATCTTGTAAATACCCTAAAGGGAAATACCCTTAAAACAGACTACAACCCTGCAATTTGGTATGTAAAGTTTATTTTTGGTATTTTTTTTATATTTTTATTTCGTAGATGGCTATTTTAAGAAACTAATTTCAATATTTTTGTTTTCTATTGAGTAGTTATTATACAATATTTTTTTGAAAATTGAAATTATGTAACGTCACCATATAGCACAAAATTTCGTTGCGTTGAGAAGCCTAAAAAAGCACCCCATATTGGCAGCCCTGAAAAAAACCAGACAGTCAAACCACAGAAATGAAAAAATATTCTATTCTGTGTGACGAACAGTGTGTCAAATGTATAATATTTTTATTCTTAAAAGGCACAGAAAATAAAATGCTACAATGTGACGTCATTTAGAGGACAATGAAAGTCGAATGATTTCTTAGTTTTATGTTAAAATAAATTGCATCTTATCGTTTTAAAAGGTCGGAGTAGAAAAATAAGGGTTGGTAAGATAAAATCTCGAAATGGTTTTGGAATTGGCATAGGTTAATTTTTTTTAGCATACCGAATTTGCCGTCCGTCCTGTCAATATAATTATTTGTTTCGTCAGGGTAACACATAGATTCAGTATAAGTACGGGTAACAACAATTTTGACTGATTAAAGAACGTTACATGTTTCGTTTCTGCTAAATTAGCACTTTTTCTGTGCTACTAGTCCTCTGTTCAACAAATTAGTTCCTTATTTATTTTAATATCAGTTTTCTTCACAGGTTTACTTCGTTTCCCGCTAAAGAGTGCAAAAGTCTATGAGCTATTTTTATTTTTTATCACTTTTTTATTTGTTTGGTAATATTGGCAGTTCTGTTCTACTGGTTGACACCAAGTTGACACAAATGTCATGGATGTCAAACGGTAGAAATATAATCATAGTTCATACCATTCATATTCATTCAGTTCATTCGCTTGTATTTTTCTCTTGATTGATCAGATTATTTTCTGTCTATTTACGAAATTAGTTATTTTGTTGCAATGGATTCTACTTTGCGTGAGCAAGTTATGATAAATCAATTTGTATTAGCAGCAGGTTGTGCTCAAGAACAAGCTAGACAGTTATTGCAAGCCGCACATTGGCAGTTCGAGGTAAATTTCCTAATATATGTAAACAAACAGTAGGTAGAATCATGAAATGGCTGCTACATAATTTTACTTTAGAATAGCCTTCAAACTCAACTATGCAATTGGTTTGGTACCAAGTATCTAATTCTACATAATGAAGTTTACAGTAAACTCGATTGACGATGCTATACCGCATAGCAAGCATGTTTCGTATAGACTATTTTTATTTACCTCGTGCTGATTACGTCCTACTACCTATACATACTTAGAGTTAGTTGTATGTACCTTCAGTGTTGATGTTGACGAAATACGCATTACGCGTTACGGATGTTGCTTTAACATGATAACAAATAAATTGATTATCAAGTACTTCTAGGTAGGTCGACATAATAATAAAATTCACCTTGATTTTAAGTACCTATAGTGAATGTAATTCTCATTGTGGTGATGGAATTATAAATGTCATACTTATCCCAAATTATTTATAGATAACATTGAGGTCACTGATACTGATGGAGGAATTTTTGTTTGCAATTTTGGTTCCATAAACATATCCATATCACTAGATGTAGAGGTAAAGTTGTTGGTGACTTGGTATTTTATTAGGAGGTAATCTCTAGATCTGAACTGAATATGCTCGGTCTTGGGTGGGGTTTTAGTTGTTAGTTTGTATATATTTTTTGCCTATGTTGTCCTACTGCTGAGCAATGGCATCTATGCCTTTCCTGTGCGATTTGCTGCCATTTCTTGTAAAATACATTTAGATTGTCTCGCCATAGTTTCGGAATCTGCCTTAAGGTCACTTCCTGTCTTGAAGTGGGTGCCTGAAGACTGGAAGTGGGTTCGATGCAATTATAGTAAATTATTTTGTTGCCCATCTTTCTGGATGCATTACTACAAACACCATGTCCAGTGGACATGGCCCGTCCAATTCCATTTTAGCTTTGCACTTGTATAATAGAGTTGTTATTTCTGCCGTCCGATTACTAAAAGACTGTTAAGTGACACTGTGGCAATGTCACTTAACGGTCTTTTAGTAATCGGACAGCAGATTTATGATATGACTAGCTGCGCCCCGCTGTGTCACCCACGAGTTAAAATTATCATTAAGTTTTCTGACATTTTCAAATTTTGTGCACAATTTTCTAAATCTATCTTTCCGTTAGAACCTTCTACAGTAATAAGTTTAGTTAGTTAGTTTAGTTTTTGTAATAGAAAACTTTAAAGAAAGATGAATGAAATCGGCAAAGTCTTTCTCAAGTTATGGTGTGACTAAGGTAAATAGGGATTCATTTTTGTATAAATATAGATAGAAGATAAGCTAAGGTTTAGTTTTCTATTCCCTCATATAAACATAAAATATAATATTTTTTCTTGTAAACTTTTCAAATGTTTGGTTGGTTTGTGCTTTCATTTGATCAAGTACTAATAATAATAAACTTCAATAAAAAAACATGCATTACGGTTTACACACTAGAAAACAAAACAGAGTAAATGTTTATGCTTTGTTTCACTTAAGTAACATTTTTAAGTAAGGCTGCCTCTGCACTGGCTAATGACGATTGTGACATATAAAAGCACCTCATAATAAATTTGAGTTATAACTTCAGTTATTTGATTATTAACAAGATAATTACCGTGATACGGTTGTGGATGGAGCTCCCGATATTTCGGCGCAGTTACATGAACCATGTTCACGGGAAGACATTATGCGGGTGCAGGTTGAACAGTTTAAAGTTAGGTGCAGACAAAACGATCTACCCCCTTTCTTAGTCTTTCGCTACGGTTATCACTGGAACCCAGTTAGTCAGTCTTTCCATGAAAATGGTGCATGTTACTGCACCAAAGTATCGGGAGCTCCATCCACAAACTTACCACAGTAAATATCCCTTAAATAATCATATTATAACTATAGTGAACAACCGTGTTAGTATTGTATATCTACAGAATATCTCACTGTTGAAAACATACTTTGCCATACTTATGAAAGATCTATTCAATGTTACACAGCGAGAGGGAGCAGTAAAAAATCGTGCCTGCTATGCCTGTATCCACATTTTGTATTTATGATGTCACCTACCCAGTGGCCATCTATGGAGGAATCTCATTATTCAGAATCAGTTGAGACATTTAGGCTGTATAGGTGGGAACATACATAAATACATTAAACCCAATACCCTTCTTTTGTCTATGCACCATCTGGTAAAGATAGAAAATTAAAGTAAGGTATTTTACAAGTTTTCGCACTTCACTCAGCTGTAGGCAATCATCATATTTTATAACAGACTTAAGTATTTCACATTATTCCATTTTCTAACTGCAGACGGCGCTATCAATATTTTTCCAAGAAGTGGCCATACCCAGTGGAGCTAATGGCATCGCAGCACCACACTATCGTCAGGTAAAATTATTCTTAATACCTGATGACTACATCGATGACCCTGGTGCTGGCGTATTACAATACGGCGTCAGTATCCCCTGCCTATTACTATAGACTTACTACTACTTATTAGAGCCTACTAAAAGGGGACCTGACTGATGGCGGTATAACCATCATAAATTGCGGCGTAGCACATTTTAATACTGGTGGCGGGCAGCAGCGTCACCAGTACGAGAAGCTACACCCCTCTGATTGCCAACCTGCATGCCCAGCATGGCAAAGAGGAGCTGGAGCAGTACGAAAACGGAGGGAGGACACTTGAACTTTGTATTCGGGCCATCTTATGTACTACTGAGAAGGTCACCAGGTATCACAAGGCAGCATTGGGTTCTTGGCCTTTAAAACCTGGTACAAGGTTCTGGAAATTACAAGTATAGCCTCAAAGTAGTTATGGTTTTCGCACCCTGGGAGGCATACCCAGATTCAGATGTGAAAACTTTGCATAATTCCTTCAGAGCTCAATTAACGTTGTTATGGGGATTTTAACACTAAAGTGGGAGAACATACCAACAGCCAATCGGTAGTAGGACCACATAGTTTTAGTAGAAAGAGGGACAAATGCTTGTCGATTTCCAGGAAAACTTTTTTTTCTTCAAAAAACAGATCTAACGGAAGTGGACGTGTAAAAGCTTCGATGGACGGACAAAGAACAAGATAGACTTCATTATTACGGACAAAAAGCATATATTCAGAGATGTGTCGGTGCTCACTAGGTTTAATGCAGGAAGTGACTCTCACGTGGCTCTCTGCATATGAAAATCAATCATCAATCAATCAATGAGTCCGAATTTATGAAGTCAACACTCCGTCTGATGAGAAACACGGTCAAGTGACAGACCTCCTGGGAGGTGAGGCCACAAACCTCCTATCCATCTGTCCAGACCAGAATGATGCTTAAAAAATATTAGAACTGATTAATATGTACTGATTTCAGCAACTAATGACGCCATGCAACACTCCGGCGACGCCGCCCAACTTTCCAGACGCGCTGGCTGCGTTTTCCCGGCTGTCGACGACAGGCAGCCCGAGCAGCGCTGGCTGTGGCCCGGTAGCCAGCGGTGCTCCGCCCGTCTCGCCACTCGCGACGCACCCACCACCGCAGCACCCGCACCAACACAGCATGTTCCAGGGCTCGCCAAACAACCAAACCAATTATACTCAACTTTCCTGCTCAACCGCGGTAAGACTCACATAAAAATTTAATTTCCTCCACCACTATATTATTACCTTGTCTCTAACGCCAGCGTAAGAGCGTAACGGTCCACAGTGGCAAGTTATTAACAATTGTACTGGGGCACAGGCACAGTTGCTCCAGTGGCATATGGCGTCATGTTTCTATTTCAATTATGATTAATCGTCATAATTGAGTTCGGCTAAAATCAGTCTGCTCAATCGGTGCCGCGACAACACGTGTCTCAGTTTGAACCAAAAATTGTAATTGTGCAATACTGAGTTGTAAGAATACCGCAAATAGAGTTGGCCGACAGAATATAGTAGATTGTAACATAAGGGCGCAAAATAATATTTTTACGGCGAGGGCGCTTTTTTGAATCCAGAGCGAAGTGAGGAATTCTTTAGTAGAATCCCGAACGTAGCGAGGGAATCAAAGTACGTCGCCCGAGCCTTAAAATATTTTGCGCCCGAGTGATACACTCTACTTTTCATCACCCGCTATGAGAAAATAAAAGGCGCCTCATATTTTATTGTAATATTATTATTTACTAAAACATAGAGAAACAACTAAATTGAAATTAAATAGTATCTAATAATAAAACAACTAAAAACTTATATTAACGTAATGAGACATTTTTGCAATTATGAAAATTTATTGTTACACAAAACCATGAATTTCTAACAATCCGTGAAAATTTTCGCGGGCTGAAGTTCGCGCGTTTTTAATTTGTTATCTTTTTTTATTGAGCTGGCGGCGCGACTATGGGCCGTCGTACCAGCCAGTCTTTATTCAAACAATATTTGTGTTCGATTTCTTTGGTGCTGAACACTAAGATGTTCCAAATTCAAAAAGTGCGCCGCAAAGTTAATTGCGGCGCACTTATAAAGAGGATTAAAAACTCATTACTGCCAGGTAAAAGTTTCCTATAGAAAACACCACCTTTGGGTGCACTTAAAGGCGAACCAAGTCGTCCTTTTCGAATAGACGGGATGAAAAAGATATTTCTTTTCACTTTTAGGTACGAAAAATTTGACACACTTGGTTTTCATACAGTTTGGACCGTTTGTGAAGTCTACTTAGATATAGGTCTGTGGTTTTCCCCAATAAAAATGATCAGACTATGAGACAAATATAGCTCAAAATGTTCTAAACGGCCAAAGCTATCATCCATCCTGTGACCACTTTGCTCCTAACTGTCAAAGACCATAGTTTTGATATCGATGTGATAGTATGTTTCTAACTTTCCAGGTGTGCAGGGAACACATGCCGAGATAAATTATATGAATTAGTTTAGGAGCATCAATAATTTATTTTTCTAATGGTGCGCAATGAGAGCTGTGGAATTGTGTATGAAAATTGTATAAGTAATTACTTTAGGTAAACACCCCAAACGAGCAGGTCAAGCTGGACAATGCTTGGGGTTGTTGTATGTAGTCAAATCATGTTATAGTAAACATTTGCAGAATAATATTGTATGTATGTATACAGCAGCGGTTTCAATGTACACATACTGTTTTTTTTTTTTTTAATCATTAGTATTATCAAAATCAATAGATATTATCAGGATTTAATGAGTAAAGGCCTCTTTAGACTATGCTATAATAAATCGCATTGTCGCTTTTTTTCTGACCGTCAGCAGGCCTGTCTCACTACGGACGCGAAGCGTACAGCTCATATTCATAGAATGTATAGTCTTAAGCCTTTTGTAAGTGGCTGCTTTTACATGTATTTTAGTGTAAAATATAACAGCAAAGCTGTAACAGATCAAAAGAAGCTCTGAATTAATACGTTAGACAAAAGCCTGCACGCGCGCTTCGTACGCAGGTATTTTATTTTGTGACATAGCGAGCGTGAATTTTATAAATGTCATTTCGGAGTGAGTCTTCTTTGCTTGTACCATTTGTTCAGCGCACCTGCCCATTAGTAGCAGTGATGTTATAGAACACGTAATAGGGGTCAGTGCGCGGGAGCTACAACAATGATAATATGCTATTGGATATTGTAGTAAAGTCTTTAGAGGTATTTTACATGATTGCATGTATTATTACTACTCTTTTATGTAGATTGTAAATCACATGGATGTTGGGTCATACGAATACTGTCTGTCCTGAGTTTAAAACTTAAGAAACACCAACAGATTAATGTAAATCCTATGTCATCAAAACAAAGTCTAATTTAGCATGAAACAATAAGCCTGTCCTATTTTTTTATTACATCATTTAAAAGCTGATGTTAAATAGAGCCCAGCACATCAATGAATTTAATTTCATGCTAGACAGAGCGCACTATAGCACGCTATGACGTCAAGCCGTGCGCGTGCCATATAAATGCTATACTAACACACGCTTTGCGGGAGGTGCTTTGCTCTATCCTCACCAAAAAAAAAAAAACGCTTATATCTCAGAAATTTATCAGCCAATTTAAATATTTTTTTCAGTGTTTGTAATGTATTTAATATAATAAACTCCTCCTTTGCTAAGCCTGTTTTTGTTATAAATGATACATTAGGACACAGGCCTATTGTAGTATAAATGCATAGATTACTGAATTGTTACCACGGTTTTAGTCCTTTGGTTTGTACATTTTTGAGAGCTGGCCCGATATCCATAGTTTTCAATATCTTTGCTCGTAGAGTACTGCGTGAATGAGTTTGTGGGGGCAACTACTCTTTCTGAATATGAATTAGATAGTTATTATTGTAAGGAGTTTCTAACGTAACTAAAAGTTAAAATTATTACTTGTCTAGTGATAGATTTTGGATGTTAATAACTTGTACCGTTAAAACATAGTATAAATCCACTTCCAGAAAACAGCAACACAAAGTGTAGTTGCCTTTAGTAGCTGTAGTAAAAATTGTACATCCATCTTTAAATCAAATGTTGATATTAAATATTTTTATTTTAGTGTTATTTCCTTACTGTCTTACTTTTATAAGACATTAATTGCTTTTATTGGCATATTATAAGAATAATAAATTAAATTGTATTATATCATGCATTTTTAGTGTAGATCGAATTTTCTTTAAAATTTTCCTAATTTTTTTTAAATTTTCAATCATCGATTATATATTTTTTTTGTTTGTTACCTCAGAACTCTGTCATTTATGAACCGATTTCGAAATTATAATTTTTTTATTTGAAAGGTTATACACCTTGGTCTTTCAGATTGTCCCATCAAATTTCATCAAAATCAATTCATTAGTATTGTTTTTAAATCAAAATAACTGAAAAATTCGTTTACTTGGATGACTTAGTCCAAGTAAACGAAATCGCTAATTTTGAAGTCGGTTTTTTAAATTGATAATTATCCTACATGTATTTGCCGTGTATTATGTAATGCTAAAGCATGGTATAGTTAACTTTTCTGATTGACATTTCTAAACTTTGAAGTAAGTTACCACCTAACCGAATCTAATAAAAATTGGTCAACTTCAAATCAAATCTTTTCTTCAATGCAAAGATAATGTATTACTTAACTAGTTATTATATTGAACAAAAGTCTACGATAGTCATAAGTACCTACACTGCATCAATCCATCCATAGGCGTAGCCATAGCTATCACAGGGTCCGCGGGTCCAAGAATCTACAAAGATGTTGCTTGGTCTTCACACAGAAAAAGGCAGAATTAAATTCTAAGTGCTTCTCTCGCATAGTAACACGTTCTGTGTTCTGTGTTCGCATTCTGGGTAACACGGAACTGTTACGCAAGCTTGACACGTACAGAGGAAAGAGACTTGCTCGCCTAGTTTCATAAAAAGAGTTGTTGCGGTCTGCAATGACCATAGTAAGTTTGCGCACACGACACTCGTACGTGGACTCCGCGACTAATGAACGGTGATGCCTGCCTGCATGATGTTTTGGTGAGGATGTGGCAGCTAAATGGATGCGGGGTGACTAGTGTCTCGTGTGTAAGATAAAATCTATATAATTAGTTGAATAAATAAAAAAACCTTTTTTATTTTTATTTTGGTACACTTGCTTGCTTTTTACTTTTTGGAATTTTAAATATAAATAATAATTAGAAATGGTAAAAGAATCTATTTAAATTACAATTCAACATCGTCTTTGCAAACCTCTCTTGGTTTCTCAAATGAATCGGCCATTTCATCGATATTCTGTATGCAGCCCTCAACCAGATTTACTTCACTCACTGCTGGGCTTAATATGTTAGAATGTTTGCTTCTCTTAAATATAATCTGCAATCAAAAATAGACTGTATTGGCTCGTGATCGTGTCATACGTATGTGTATCAGAAAAAGAGCTTTGGGGAATGGAGCTGGAGTCCCAGTCAGTTTTCAATCAATGCCTACTTGTACTTCAGTAAGTAGTTTCTACTCGTGTGACTACTCATCCTAGCTCAGTACATCAGATCTTGAAACCCCCACCACCTAAACATATGTTAGTACGAGCTGGGATGAGTCACATGATACTTCTTGTGTTACATAATCATGCTATGGAGCTAGTTCCACTGCTGTGTTTATGTTGATTGCATCGTTACACACCTTGATATATTTTTAGGTTCCTGTTTACTTTGATTAGGATTACCGCAGACACTACGCTACGCCATATAGCGCGAGACTGGCGATCCCAGTTTTCATGCAGCTTGGAGCGACTCTGTCCGCAATACTTCGGCCGACTGCAGCTCGCCGAGCCGCGCTGTTTTTCAACTGTGTGTGATGCGCTATACAGTAAAATTCTATGTATTCTATTTTCGACGCAAAAAAATCTCACGCGGAACGGCTCGTGTGGTGGCCCTTAAGGTCACATTAGTATTATTATTATTGGTCACTTGCGCTCTAGGGAAATAGACCAATCAAGAGTAATTATGATATTTAATGCCGTCTACAGACCTATATAATTATCAATTTTAAAACCGACTTCAAACGCAATTTCGGTTACTATAACTATTAAAATAGCTGGAAAAAATGACGTCAATTCTTTTTTTTCCAGTTATTTTAATTTAAAATTAAGAGAACCGATTTTGATACAATTTGTATGGGACTAATCTGAAAGTACGTCCTTTAAAAAAACAAATCGGTTTACAAGTAAATGACGGATTTCTGTGGTAAAGAACGTACTTTTTTGAAATCTGTTAAAATGCTCGCAACCTATGACGATATAACCACGACTGCTCATCCTTTACACCTTGGGATGAAAAGGTACAAAATTTTCAGCATAATCTTTTTCGAGCCGGCCAATCCTATAGATGCGAATTGAATGAATGGCTTTTGAGTCTCCAATCACAAGGCGCCCTTCGATATTCGATTACCCCCCCCCCCCCCCCCCCCCCTTACTTTTGCAAAAGAGACTTGACTACATGCGCGATCATGTGGTTATAATTATATTTGCTCGCAACACACCGTACATTTTCGGGGAGCACTGGCGCACCCGAGTGAATCCTTTGAAGGGAGGGGAGCCCTATACCCCCCCCAGGAGTGGGTCGACACAGGCCACGATGATGATGCTGATGAACGTAAGAGGTAACTGTAATGGAAGGTACGTACACAAGACAAAATACTACCTAAGTAGTACTTTTGGAAACGGTCCTGACCTCGGAGGCGCGTCTTTATGAAATGTGGACTTGTACCTCTAGATTAGATAAAATACCTAGCTACCAACTATTCTTGGTTTGTCCGTCAGGTATAATTTGAACTGTGTAAACCAATAACTGTTCCCCCTACTTACTTACATCAACGGTGTAAATCTCAGAAGGACTGTTTAAACAAATGTAAGCTCATTGGTGTATACCTACCTTCCCCCTGTTAACTCACCTTATAAAGTCGTGGTCTGTCGTTAACCCAAGCCATAAAAATAGAACTCAATACCACAATAAGCGTGAAAATTAAATAAGTAGAAGAATACTTATAGGCTTCCATGAATACACCAGACCAACAATTTACTTCTATGCTATGCATATTTTTTACACAATATTAAAATTTTAGGTAGGTACAGATTTTACTGAATTTTTCATTTTTTGCTACACACATCCTTCGACCAAAATAAAATGAATGGACAGGCCAGGAAAAGCGCAATTTTTGAAGATAACAAAATGTGCGCCGGCTCTCACGTCGTTTCAGTCTGTCTCTAGCCGTAGGAAGTGCAACACGTGTCTATTGTTACGTGATAACGAAACATCTGACAAAATTACGCATTCATATGCTTTCCCGAAGTGTAAATACACAAATAAAACCGGGATCCATTTTTTGTAACAAATAGGGTAGGTTCGCCAGTTTCGCGACCACGTCCTAATTCCAACCATTTCACGTACCTGTGGCATAAAGGGACAAAAAATAGGATACTTGACAGTAATTCATCAAAAAAATATACTTTAGTGGCTACGTAAATATCAACCCTACGCACATGCACACTCCCTCTCTGGCTAACTCGAGCGTTTGATGAACAAAAAAATTATAAGTTTGTGGCTCGCATCAAACAAGCAAAAACACGCCATTTTCTGCAAAAAAACTAGTTCTGTGCTGTTACTTTCACGGTAACTTTTAGCTGTTTTATTATCATTATCAGTTTGTTATTGTTTGTGAATGTCTAGTTATTGAATTGCTAAACCCGTTAACATGTTATTTTACCGAGATTTATGCTAATAAACTGGTAAAAAGTGGTGGTCGCATAATAGACAAGCTCTTTCTTATAAAAGCTAGATTTCGTCCAGGGGGTCGGAAACAAGCGTGTTCCTGTCAATAAAGTCGTGTCTTGTTTACAAGTAAGGTATGAAAAATACCTTGTTCTGTTTTTAAATTTAGAGCCTTGTAAGCACGTTTATTATATTTGCTAGTTTTCGACCACGTTATCCCTTAAGAATAAAAAAATACTGATACCAAAAATCATTCGTGGTCGAAAAATATGCCAGCCGTAAAAAGCACGCCAGTATTCGACCATTTTTGTTTTTTAATAAACAAAGCGTATTCAATGTTTTTCTAAGTGATGGGTAATTATGTAAAAATAAGTAAAAATTAATTTAAATATTCTATTAAAAAAAGTCATTATAATGAACACAATTTCTTTAAAAAATGCTATTGTTCATGGTCGAATACTGAACAACCTCGATTCCGTTTTCGACCAGTAAAAACTTACTTTTATTCAAAATAGTAAAAAAAAAACTGCTGTTTTCCGATGGGCTTTTTTTTCTAAGATCATAAGATAACGGGCCAGGTAACGTTAGATCAGGGGGTGCAAAAATTCACCGGCAGTTGCTCCGCTACCACCCCCAACGTAAATCGGCCTGGCAACGCATAATATTCGCACGCTGAGGACCAACGAGAAGATTGCCAAGCTGGAGAAAGAATTGAGCAAAATACGATGGGACTTCATAGGACTATCTGAAATCCGACGAGAGGGAAAGGATACGATAGTTCTGGATTCCAGAAACATGCTCTTCTTCTGGGCAGGAGAGCGAAAGTCCCAGGATGGTGTAGGTTTTCTCATTCGCAGGTCAGTGCATCTACAACGTGATTAAGGTCGACAGTATGTCAAGCAGGGTAGCATACCTTATACTCAGAATAACCGATCGTTATTCGCTGAAGGTCATACAGGTACTGACCTTGACATAACCTGGTGATGAAGTAGAGGCGTTTTATGAAGATATCCAAGGCTATAATATATACCTCTGAGGAATCTGAGGGGGCATCGGCTGGTCGACTTCATGGAGAAGGAAGAACTCTATTTGATGAACTCCTTCTTTCAGAAGTGACCATACAAGACGTAGACGTGGATGAGCCCGGATGGTTCGACCAAAATGAGATCAACTTCATCATGAAGACCAAGAAGCGAATATTCTATGATGTCTCCGTGATCAGCAAGGTGAAAACCGGTAGCAATCACCGTAATGTCAGAATCCCATTCAACATCAAGCTCGAGAGGTCGCGTCTGGTGAAGTCCACGCTCCGTCCTGGTCATGCCCAAATCCAAAACCCCAGACTTCCAACTAGAACTGCATAATCGCTTCCAGGGCTTAGCCGAAAGCGGAACTGTGTACAAATTAAATGATGGGCTGGTGGAAACTATCCAAGCAGTGGGGTCCAAGTTCATTAAGACCCCACGCCGGAAAATACCTCAGAAGCTCTCAGACAAAACCATTATGCTAATGGAAGACCTGACTGAGATGAGACTGCAGTCTTCAGCTGACATGTCGGAATATGCCAAACTCAATAGATGAATCTCGAAATTGATGCGCCACGATCTGCGTTCCTATAATACAAAATGTATTAGGGGTGTATTTGTGAAGAATTCGTCCATTGGGAAAAGCCAAATAACGTAGCTGAAGATCGAGGATGGCAGTATCATTTCGTCAAAGCCAGAGACTGAGAGAGCACGAGAGGTTTTACCTACAGTTGTACACCTCGCCACGACAGCTTATTGTCATTACAGCTCAGGACAAGAGAGCTAAACTGACCCAACACTACACTGAGGACATCCCAGACATCAGCCTGTACGAGATTAGAATAGCTCTGAAACAACAAGGCGCCGGGTGATGACGGAATCACGCACGACTGGACTACTGAGGGCGGGTGAAAAACCGGTAATTTTAGTCCTCCAGAAGAACCGATAACCGATGGGAAGAAAGGTTCTTGAGGGAAGATCACAAACAGGAAGACGCAGCATAGGTAGGCCTCCGAACTAGATGGACCGACGACATTGTGAGATTCGCGGGCAGATGGCAGGCAGTCGTTTGGTGTAGAGGCTAAAAAGGTGGAAGCCAATGCTCAGCAGTGGACGTCTTCTGGAAGATGATGATGGTGATGTTTCTTAATAAATAAATAAATACATACTTAAAAACATTTATTGACTAGTTTTTTCATTGTCAATAGTTCAATTTAGGGAGTGGTCGAAAACTGGTTATTAGGTGGTCGAAAACTAGGAAAATCAGTACTTTTGGCTATTGATCGAAATATAAAAAAAATGGCAGGCCGCAACTAATAGTTCTTCACATTTTAATAAACTAGAGGATGTAAGAATGTTACTTCAGTAGGTTAATGTCTAAAAAAGACACTGTAACATTTTATTTAAGCTTTCCAAAGTTGACAACTCCACTAATTGGTCGGAAACTGGCGAAATCACCCTATACTGTACATTTTTATAATTAGGTGTTGAAGTATATGTCCGACTGTTTTGACTGAGCAATTTCAATGGTTAGGGCCCGTCCATTCATTTTATTTTAGTAGAAGCACACATCTTGTATATTAATAAGCCAGTGTCAAGTGTAAATACAAAGAGAATATAAATAACCGCTAACGCTGAAATAGTTAAAAAAAAAAAATGATGGTTACTAAACGATTAGTCTGTCAGTCATGGAAGGTCCCTTTAGGGTGGGTATATACACAGAAGAGAAAAATTTATATTCTGTGGGTATATACAAGATCTTTGGTCACAGTATGCTGCCTTATTATGGTTCTTTGATCGGGATCGAGATTGCATGCCGTCCCGTTCGCATCTATTTACTCGCACTACGCGCGTAAGTGAGATGGCACGCGATCGCGATCGCGATCACGATCCGAATCATCCTTAGTAAGGGGCATGGTCACGACTCACAGTCATCCTATAATACCTAATATTATAAAAGTGAATGTTATAGTGCTAACAGACGCACGAACGCGGCTGACCTCAACCGCCGTCTGACCAATGGGAGAGAAAGAGAGGGGAATATGATATTCTCACTCTTTCTCTCCCTTTGGTTGGACGGCAGTCCGTCAGCCGCGTTCGTGCGTCTGTTAGCATTATAATAGTGCTAACAGACGTATGGATTTGGTTGACCTTAACCGCCGTCTGACCAACGAGAGAGAAAGAGAGGGTTTTTTTTTTTTTTTTTTAAATAAATCGGGACATTTTTGCACACACGGTCATCTGACCCCAAACTAATCAAAGCTTGTGATATGGCTGCCAGAGACTGATATACATACATATATAGTTTTAAATACATACTTAAATAGATATTAACAACCAGATATAGAACAAACACAAATGTTCATCACATAAATGTTTGTCCTAGGTGGGAATCGAACCCACGCCCCCAAGCTCAGAAGGCAGGTTCACTACCAACTGGACCAACGGGCTATCAAATATGGTATTCTCACTCTTTCCATCCCGTTGTTGTGAACGGCGGTTACGGCGGTTCGTCAGCCAAGTACACTATAACTCTGCTGTCTGTTTGTTTGTTCGCTTTTCACGACTAAACAGCTTAGCCGATCTTAACGAAATATGCCAGGATAATAGTGTACATCATAAAGGACGGACAAATGGTAGGTAGGTACATCATCTTCATATTTTCATCCCAAAAAATGCGGGTAACACCGCGGGATTCAGCTAGTAATGTTATTTATATAAATGCAAAATGTGTGTCATTGATGTACTTTACAATATTTGACTTTACACATTGATTCTTTTAGTATAGACCATTTTTTGTTCTATTTCTAATAAATTTTGCACTATTACGATGTGACCGCGCATGTATCAATTATGAAAATCTCAACAATAAAGCGCAAGCATATCGAGCACAAGAATTTTGATCGTTTAAGTTGATATTAAAGAAATTGTTACGGTACTTCAACAAAGTCACTTAAACATAAATTACATATTAGATATTAAACATGATGCATAAACTATAAAAATCTCAACAACAGTGTGCCAGTGTGAGAATTTTCTTCGTTTCGGACAATGTGAAATAGAGGATGATGAAGTAATGCAGCACTTAAACCAAACAAAAAATAAACATTCAATATTTATTTTCATGCACATATTTATATCTACAGTAATAGGAGCTATACATAGATAGGTACATTAAACTATTATACAACCAGTCCATGTCACAATGTGAGCAATGCAAATTGTGTTGCAGTTTGCAATGTTTAATTATCATTATTTCATAGATCCATCTCCAAAATGACATCAATTACCTACATAATATTATGTGGTTTGAACAAAAACGGTTATTATAATTCAGTATATAATTTTGATATAAATATCAAACAGATACCAATCCAAAAATCCCAAAAATACCATTCAAACTCCATTTGAATTTCTATAGGTAGATTATTTTTCTATTTATTTAGTATTAATTTAATTTGAGAAACAATATTAAATGTTTATATGAAAACTACACTTACTTTACTTACATTATGAATTTTAATTTGATCAAAAGTATCAGTACTGGCAATGCACAATATCGATATTATGTGTATATTTATATCCTAAAATAAAGTCCAACAACAGCATTAGCTCTGTGGCTTCCTAAATATACATCATTTCAGCCATCGAAGACATTTTTTTAGGTATGTGAACTAGGGTTTCAAAGTAACTTGCTAGTTCATCGATGGTGATGTCGCACTGTGGATTCAGGGCTTGTTGGGAGCAGGAACCGGCCTGGTTGTTGTGTCGCTGCTCTCTGCTTTCTCGCGAACACGTCACTTCATTTTTCCACCATTTCGTCTTGTCATTAGCATCTTTACTTTTCATTTGGTTGTCTAAACCATTTGATATTTTTAGCTGATTACAAGTTTTTACAAGAGTGCATAAATTCAGAGAGTCTGTATTCATATTAGGAGTTGCAGAAACATTCTGCTGACACTCATCTCTTTCATCAGTTTTTTGACCCACACATGTTTTAATAATATGCAACACAGGTTCTTTGAGTACTTTGTTGTGTTTCCGTTTACAAATGCCATTATTTACACTTTTTTTTATGGGATTACAGCTGCATGGGCTTTCCTGAAGACAGGTTTTTTTCAGGAAGCCCCTTTTACTATGTTTTACAAATGGATTCTCATCGCTTTTACTTTTGTTTAATTTTATGGGTTCTATTTCCAGTCTCTCCATTTCTTCCCGCAACAAAATATCTTCTTTTGCCATTTTAGATTATTCTAAAAAGGAAACAATACATGAAATATGCAATTTACATTGCCGGCATTGCAGAGTACAATATTTAGAGCAATCTGGGCCCGGATTCTACTAAACCAATTGTTTTTAAATCGTAATTGTTATAATTTTTTTTTTTTAATTAATTGCCTCAAAATTGACAGTTTTTAATCTTTTTATACTTTAACAGCCTTACTTAAAAACATTCTCGCAGTTGTTGAGATGATGCTGAACGGATGATCAGCGAAAATTACACCTAAAAAGGAATTTCGCTGTTGAGAGGGCATTGAGAGCTCTCAAATAACTGTCAAAATTTAACCAACCTCGGGACGTTGTTAAGAGACACTTGAGAGGCTTGAGAGGCAACATGGCGGCTTTTTTTTCAATCAGCTGATTGAATCAGTAAGTGTCATAAGTGTAAATGTTGGGGCAATTGCCCCAAAATTGCCACAAAAATAACAATTGACATAAAATTAAAACAATTAAGATTTAAAAACAATTGGTTTAGTAGAATCGGGGCCCAGAGCATTTACTGAGCTGGTATGCTTATTTCACATTAAAACTTTCAGAGCACTAAATTAGTATTTTCTGATGTTCAAACTGCCATTGCACATTGATGCCAGTAATGGGGAGATGCTAGCAGGGGCAATGCACAATACACACCATCAATACAGGACCTATCACCATATTACTAAGAAAACGAAAGTTTAATAATTATATTAAACACTGCAGTCCACCTAAATTCTTCACTAACATGGTCAAGATAACAACAATAACATACCATAAAAAAAGTTTTGCAGACTACTTTGATCTATGGCTAGGATAGTCTTGGGGATCGTCCAAATCATGAATATAGATTAATGAATTTAGAACACAATCGACACAGCCAGGTACACGGCTTTTCCAGTTGTATTGGCATAGGGTATAGGGTACATGCAACGCACGGGACAAAGCACCTGATTACATCGGTATATTATATCAGTAATACGTACCATTCGATCAGCACGCATTAAAATTGTAATTAGCAACTACGCTTTCTCGTACTTTTACAATTCGTACACGATTATACTAAATTTTTGAAACATTTATTAATACCACAACTTCGACTTCACAACAAAATATTTTGTTTGCGTCATGCGTTGCGTTCAGTGTTGCCAGTGGCAGATAGTCAAATATAACATGACACAGCTCAAAAAGTAACATTTTCACGAGAAAAGTAACATCACCTATTTTATGTGGAAAAAACATCATCATCATCATTTTGGCCATATGCCGTCCACTGCTGGACATAGACCTCCGCTCATCGATCTTCGAAAAGGCCGGTTGCAAGCGGCCTGCTGCATCCAGCCTTCTCCTGTGGTCTCTTTTATGTCGCCTGTCCATCTAATGGGTGACCGGTGGGTGGGTGGACCGTCCTACACTGCGTTAATCGTTCCGTGGTCTCCATTCGAGAACCTTTCGGCCCAATTGGTTATCTGTTCTGCGTGCTATATGTCCTGCCCACTGCCACTTCAACTTGCTAGTCCAGTGGGCTATGCTGGGAAATTTCGTTCGTCTACGGATCTCCTCATTTCTGATTCGATCTCGTAGAGAAACCCCGAGCATACCCTTCTCTATAGCTCGTTGTGCGACTTTGAGCCTACATAAGAGACCCATAGTGAGAGACCACGTTCCAGTGCCGCATGTCATCATACTTCATACATCACTGGCAACATACACTGTTCGAATACTTTTGTCTCAAGGGACAGGTATTTTGGACTCACACTTTTCGACTCATCTTGGAAGACCTAACGCTACACTACGCTCGATTGCTGCTTTGTTTTGGGATTGTAGTAATAAATCCATGTTTCGTCACATGTGGAACACCAAATTTGACGCTCCTTCGTTGAATCTCGTAAGCATGGCATTGCACCAAGTGAAGAGGTCCGTCCTTTGAGCCTCAGTCTAATTGTGTGGGATCCACCGAGAGTACCGAGACCACAGCTTTTTCACACCCAAATGTTTGTGTCTACGCTTACTACGATTGGTTGTATTTGACTCATACTTAGGCCTAAAGATGCCGAATCTCATAGTAGGTCACATGCCTGTCTGTTTCGATCATACGGTGCACAGCATCGATGTTTTTGTTATTCACAGCGGTGGACATACTGGACATGTGACTATCACGAAATTCGTCACTGAAATTGACACGACCGCGTTTGAATACTACAAACGAGCTATAAATACTCGTCTTGCATGATGCTTCATCGCCAAAAGCAGTTTGAAGCTGAGCGAAGGTCTGCTGAGCTGTCAAATTACACTTAAAATCGTAGAAAATCATACTACGAAAAAATTTAAATCCATGGTGATGTCATCATCAGCCAGAAGACGTCCACTGCTGAACATTGGCCTCCCCCTTAAACCTCCACACTGAACGACAGCCTGCCTTTTACATCTACTGGATGCCCGTGATTCTCACAATGTCGTCGGTCCATCCAGTGGGAGGCCTACCTACGCTGCATCTTCCGGTTCGTGGTCTCCACTTCAGAACCTTTCTTCCTCATCGGTTATCGATTCTTCGAGCAATGTGGCCTGCCCATTGCCACTTCAACTTGCAAATTTTAACAGCTATGTCTGTGACTCTGGTTCTTTGGCGAATATCTACGTTCCGGATTCTATCACGCAAAGTTATGTGTCCGTATCTGTACGACTATTGGAAATCCAATACGGATGAATCATGGTTACGGATTTATGCTAGCGACAGCTAATTTATGTCCAGATTATTCAGTAGATTCAGAGCACTAATTAATATAGATATATTTTATTTATTAAACTATTATGGCAACACTACTGGTCTAAATGAAGAGCTGTAGAAATATTTTTTTTTTGTTAAAATCTTCATGAGCGTGGATTCAATGTCCTTTACTCGTAATATTAAACAGTTTACTTTGTCTTAATAGCGTCAAACAAGTCATAGTCACAGTCAGAGTCAAGCTAAGTAAGTCACGGTCAAGTCGAACTCATGCCCCTGTAAAGTGGTGGAGACTTTATAAGAGGCTCCTATGGAGTTTTGGAAACAACACGAAAAGACACGTTTCACCTCGTTATATCACTTGCCCACACTCGAGCACGTTTACGAGCACTTAATGAATAATAATTCACCATTTAGTACACATTAACACTCGAAAATACACAAGTTTAGGAAAATAATCCAACGAGCCGACATGTTTTTTCCGCGTTAGCGCCAAAACTCCTGTAGAAATATTATTACAGGGGATTACCATGATCCAAAGGTCTGATATGCCAACGTACAAAAAAACGTTTTTTTTACCGCAATACGAATACATAATACAGACCAAAAATAACATATAGGGCAACATTTTATTCATAGGAGCGTAGAATTTATGAGGAATTTTTAATTGTATAGACAATTAAGTACTTATATTAAAACCCTGGACGAAGACGATTTTAGCATAATAATAATTATATCAGTGAACGAATCACTTTTTTTTTTAACAATTATTATTTAAATATAATAAACTTATTAAAATCGTAAACTCGTACGAAAAAAGCACGCACGACCATTCCTTATGTATAATGTTCTCTATGCATCCACTTCAGCGTCTCGTTAGCGACTGACGGCCGTTTGTCCGCGGACCGCTGCCCAGACGGGCTGACATGGTTGACCTCAACCAGCCTCAACCGCGTTGACAATGCAAAACGCTCAACAGGGTACTTGACTGTATTAAAAATATTATGCCAATTGACGCCATCCATAAACATGACATAATGAAAAAGCATATTTCATTGATTTTTTGATAAAAATATGCTTATTTTTTGTAAAAAACGCGATTAAAATAACTGTATTTTCGACATTTGATCACGTGATCGAAAACGGTCTGTAACTGGCTTCATCCCTAGTGACGTCACACAAATCTAAACAAACAGATTTTGTATTGATATTTGCGAATTTAATGTTGTAAAGCTATTTTGAGAGCGATTTATCCAGAAATTTTCACCAAAAACAGTCCGGAGGTTAAATGTGAGAAGAATGGAGAAACATTTTGTGCAAGCAGACAGCAGTAACTTACCCAAAATTAATGTTTTAATGGTTGCATATTTCTTTAATAATAATCCACGTCATTGTTTCTACGCTGCAGAACTCAAAACGTAAAAACTACAATGTCAGTATTAATTTTTAATTGTTCTCCAAGCAAAACATTCAATCAAGTTGTACAAAAAGTATGTTGTAGTAAGTGGATATCACTATTTTGTTAGGTTATGTCGAGCTTTACAATGTTTAAAAAGAAAGTAACAGTACATAAAATAGTAATGCAATAAAAACACAAATTATAATAGAAATATATAGACTCTAATATGTACCTCAAAATGATCTTCGCACATAGAAACACTTGAATTAGCTCCAATACTTTTGGGTTCTCTACGAGCTACTTAGTTCCAACCTTAGATTGATTCCAACCACTTATTTCGAGTTATGGGGAGTTTTGGGTCCATTGGAACAGGAACAAATATTTTTTCGGGTGTCTTTATGGAAGTATTTGTACATTTTGGCACTACACAATATTTATAAACCATTACTTCTATTAGAAATTAATTAATCATCAAACTTTTGCAGCCTGGCTGCAGTTGTTTTGTTTTGTGTGACGTCAATTAGTCACGTGATCGGAGCTATGACGCAGGTCTGCGTTTTGGCGCGATATTTTTTTATTCAAACTTTAACATCGATTTATATCGCAAATACGACTGATATCCAGAAAATATAAATGCAGTATACATTATTTTATATCAAACAATAATGTGCAATAGTTTCCCAAAAGTAGTCAAATACCCTACTACGACGGACCAGTGCTAATAATAATTATGTCCGTCAACTTGCCGTCAACACCGCCCCAGATGACCGGATTTGGTACGGCCATAGACAAACTGTCTATGGACGCACGCTGTTGACGGTTGACCTCAACCATATCCATACGTGTGTTAGCACTATTAGTAGACAAATGGCGAATGAACGACGATAAAGTTTTTATAAAACGGTGTGTTTGTTTGACATACGTGGGCGGAGCCAACGCATGTACCTCGGCTGAGGGCTGTGGCTGAGGGGAAATTATAGGTATGACAGATCCTGTTCTGTATCATTAATGAAGTGGACTGTTAAAAAGGCTGATTATGATGGCTTAAATAGATATTTTAACACCCAAATATAGAAAAACACAAATGTTTTATTATAGAAACTGACGTGGTTTTCACACATTTTATTTATATTACACGGGAATTACTCACGTAAGATTAAGCCGGTCACTCCGACTATAGTTTCAACCGCATTAGGCAGTCTTTTTCAAGGTGAATGCGCGCGCGCGGCTGCGTCTCGCTTGGCACTACGGACCAAATGTACACACAAATGTTATTAAGCCTTAAGTATTATTCCACCTTTCTGTTAAACGTTGTATACTTACTACGCTATGTAGAGTGAAACAGTTGCTGATAACTATAGTACAGCGAGAAAAGGATTACAATAAACGAGAATAAGAAGTAATGATGACAATACTCATGTCTTTTTAACACTAATAAAGAAAACGAGACAACTAAACACCTCATTCATTGATTTTTGTATGCGTGCGTGAACGGGATATGGCAAGGCGTACTTCCAGTACTAAAATGTTTCGGACTTTTTGTTGCTTGACTGCCGGCAACACTGGCCTTGGACGGAGTTTTGGGAGTTTTGGCCACGGAACACTTTGGCGCCAACGCGGAAAAAACATGTCGGCTCGTTGGATTATTTTCCCAAACTAGTGTATTTTCGAGTGTTAATGTGTACTAAATGGTGAATTATTATTCATTAAATGCTCGTAAACGTGCTTGAATGTGGGCAAGTGATATAACGAGGTGAAAGGTGTCTTTTCGTGTTGTTTCCAAAACTCCTTACAGGGGCATGAGTTTGACTTGACTCTGACTTGTTTGACGCTATTAAGACTATGTAAACTGTTTAAGATTACGACTAAAGGACTTTGAATCCACGGTCATTAAAATGTTAACAACAAAAAAAGCGAAGCGAACGGTTTTTTTAGCGCCAACGTGGAAAAAAACATTTCCTAAACTTGTGTATTTTCGAGTGTTAATGTGTAATATATGATGAATTAAGTGCTCGTAAATGTGCTCGAGTGTGGACAAGTGATATAACGAGCCGAAAGGTGTATTTTCGTGTTATTTCCAAAACTCCATAGGACCCTCTTGTAATGTCTCCACCACTTTATAGAGGCATGAGTTTGACTTGACCGTGAGTTACTAAGCTTGACTCTGACTGTGACTTGTTTGACGCTATTAAGACTAAGTAAACTGATTTAGATGACGACTAAAGGACATTGAATCCACAGTCATGAAAATTTTAACAAAAAAAAGCGAAGCGAAGATTGGATGTCGGGCTGTGATGTCGGCAGAGGCAATAATGCACGACACAGATAATGTGCGGCATGATATTGTACGACATAATAATGCACTGCGTGATAATTGGTGTACATGGAATATCATGTTGTGGACTTTTCCCACGTACATGGATTATTTCCTGTACAATCCTGGCTGTGCATTCCTTGCCGTACTTAGTAGACACGAGCCGATACTTGACGGCCAGTATTATACGACATGGATTGTACATTATCATGCCGTAGAATATCGTGTCGGCAAATATCATGTTGTACATTATAGACACCCGGAACTCGGATGGGGAGGCAATAATGCAAAACACAGTTAATCTACGGCATGATATTGTACGACATAATAATGCACAGCATGATAATTTTGTACATGTACATGGAATATCATGTAGTACAATATCATGCCGTACTATATTAGATCGGCCCAATAATGCACAAGCGATAATGTACAGCGTGGTATTCTATGTACATGTACACCAATTATCATGCTGTGCAATATTATGTCGTACAATATCATGCCGTACATTTTTGACTCTGTTTAATAATGTACACCCCGATTTTGTACAGCATGGTAATTGGTGACCATAAAAATTCAAAACTGAAGCTTCGGTTAGACTTGGACATTCCACGTCGAGTGTATTAGGTAGAAATGAGTGACAGATCCGACACAGAGCACCCAGACCTGAGTATGTTAGGTTCGAAATGGGTCACAGAACCGACACTGAGCACCCCGACTCCACCTAGTCTTGTGGACCCTACCCGGACCTACCCTAGAGTGTATATAAAAAGTGCGGGAGCCAGGTCAAGGTCAAGGTCGCCCCTGAGTGCCGCTTCGCCACACTCAGGACCTCCCTTGAGCTTCTGGCGGGAGCCCACCTGGAGTCAGACTTAAGTTGGTTAGGTTCGAAATGAGTGACAGATCTAACACAGTTGTAACACTCTTTCCGCCTCACCACCAAAAAAATTTGAATGTGAGAACGTACAAAATTCAATTTTTTTTTTTTTTTTTTTTTTTCATTTAATCTTACACCGTCTTTCCACTATCTTGTTCAAATGAAGCATGGAATCGAAAGACGTCATAGACTCAACAGCCAAAAAGAACAGAGAAATTTCAGCAATATTAGCCAATACGGGCTATGCCACCTATTATCATGTTGTACATTATCGGTCGTACATTTTCGGCCCGTTTCGACAAACACGGCCCGTATTGCGCGACATGATAATGTACAGCATAATAATGTACATCCCGATAAAACGTGGACTTTTTCCACATACATGAATTATTGGCTGTACAATCCTGGCTGTGCATTCCTTGCCGTACTTAACAGACACGAGCCGATAATTGACGGCCAGTATTGTACGACATGGATTGTACAGCATGATATTCGATGTACATGTACACTAATTATCATGCTGTACATTATCATGGGATATCGTGTCGGCAAATATCATGTTGTACATTATAGACACCCCTCGGATGTAACAGAATTATTGGCTTGGCACTTGGCAGTTGGCCGGCTTATGTAAAGTGAAGTGAAGCGTAGACAGACAGTGTGTTTGCTATTGATTTTCTTAATCCTCTAGATAATGGAGCCAAATCCTGTGATAATTGCTGCTACAGCACGACACACGGCGTCTGTAAGTCGTGTTTTCAACGGTTTAAACACTGCACTGCAGTTGTTACAGCTGCGTTATCATAATCTTGATTTTATGTTTTTTATTCCAGCTAATTTTTCTTCACGGCCTTGGGGACACTGGGTAAGGAAAAAACTAAGTATGTTATGTGGTTTTATCGGATAGTTTTCAAATTAGTTTCACGATAATTTGATCTTGTGTATTTTAGACATGGCTGGGCGAGTACGATTGCTGCTATCAGAGGTGCGCATATCAAGGTGATATGCCCCACTGCAGCTACAATGCCGGTGACGCTGAACGCCGGGTTCCGCATGCCGTCGTGGTTCGACCTTAGGACTTTGGATGCCACAGCCCCAGAAGACGATGAGGGTATAATCAGAGCTACAGGCCTAGTCCATGAACTCATATCTAAAGAGGTCAAAGTAAGTAATTCAGTTTGAAAGTAAATTCTATTACTAATAATAATTATATGTAATGTTTGCTGTAAGCACAGCAAGCATTTAAACTTAAATAAAGCAAATTTTAATGCAATTAGTTGAACCAGATTACACACACACAAATTTGGTTAATAGGCTAACTGTGATAGTTAAAAAGAATCTCGACCATTTCTTCCATGATTAGTGTTAGAAGTGAACAAATATAAGTAAAAGTGTGTCAAGACACTCATAAAAGGGTTCTGCAGAAATTATTTCAAAATAATCAAATAAAGTTTTGGACCGTCAAATCTTTAAAGGGTATCATGTAGCCGATTGTAGCCTATGTGGTTATCCAGGGTATAAGCAACCTCCATACCAAACTTCATCCAAATCTATTTAGCTGCTATAGAGTTGATTGGCGACAAACGTTTGCATATATAATAGGTATTGTAGTGTGATTAAACAAGCATGACCTGTAAATGTTATATTTATTAATAAAGAATCAATTTGTACAGGCGGGTATTCCTGCAAACAGAATACTACTGGGTGGGTTCTCTCAAGGAGGTGCGCTGGCGCTGCACTCAGCTCTGACCTACTCCGAGCCTCTCGCCGGAGTGATGTCCCTCTCCTGCTGGCTGCCCAGACATTCCCACTTCCCTGATGCCGTCAAAGCTCCTTTGGAATTACCTGTGAGTACCTCTCATATTAAATTTAGTTGTGTTGTTATTTTTAATGTTTATAGTAGGCACTGGGAACTGAATATTTTGAGTGTTTGTCCTAGTTAAACCTCAAAAGGTTTTAAGGATGTATTACCGGATGTGTAAAACCTACATAAATAAATAAACTTCTTAGATATAAAAGGCGATGTGTATGTATGTTCCCTATGGACTCCAAAACGGCTGGACCGATTTTGACCGGAATTTAACTGGCAGATAGCTGATGTTATAAGTAGTAACCCACACAGGTGAAACCGTGGGGCGCAGCTAGTAATAGATAGAATAAGCTATACTAGCTAGTAAAAAGTATTTTCATATTGCTTTGAGTGGTTAAAACTGTAGCTTACTTGTTACAATATAATTATCTGCAGTGATTTTAAATGATAGTATACGTGATTAAGTGTTCCAATTTTAATTTCGATTCATGGATCAAGACCAAATGGCAATTATAAACACAATTTAGTGTTATAATGAAGAAAATTGTGTAACTACATTTTAAATAATACCCTTGGTACATTTTACAGGTATCTTAAAGTAAAAACTGGCCAAGTGCAAATCGGGTATGGAACCTTAAAATTAAAACAGTGCACTTTAGAATTTTTTTACTAATTGTGAAAATAGACTCAAAACTTGCCAACTGTCTAGCTTATTATTCTACATTGCCAACTCTCTGCATAATTTAATTAAATTATGCACAGAGCGCCACAAAAATGTCATTTAAATTTTAAATTATTTAGTTTTAAGCCGACAATTCCGTGGGTGCTCAATTCGAGCACCAGGAGAGAAGTAAAAAAATATGTCCCGATTATTTAAACCAAAATAAGTCAAACAGCTCGACACGCACAAGCTCTCGCCTCGCATCTGTCCCTGTCTGTTCGGCCCCATCAGCCATCTGTTTTGTGTGTTATGTGCCGTGCCCACTGCCACTTCAACTTGATAATCAGTCGGGTAGGTCGATAACTTTCATTTGTCTACGGATCTCCTTATTTCTGATTCGATCTCGTAGATAACCCCTAGCGTAGCCCTTACTTGCTTAGAGGCCCATAGTGAGAGAACAATATGGGCTCCACTATGTGTCCGACAATATACATTCTTTATTGTTGAATCTGGCATTTTTAACCTAAATATCTTCTTTTCTTATCTTCTGTATCTCTTCTTAACAATATTTATAAAATGCAACATCTTTCTTCCTGTCTCTCAACTTATAACTTTAGCCCTACATAGGTTTTTTACTGGGGGTAAAAATATTGGAACCTCATGCTCTTGAAGTTCTATGGGATTAGGGACAAATTGAGTTAAGCTAAAACAATTAGTATGGCATTGTTGTAAAAACTGAAAAAACACCATTAAATACATTAATAAAATAGATCAATATTCTTCGTGGTTACTCGCACTTGGTCAGTTTTAAGATTAAGGTCCTAAGATTAGTCCAATAGTAAGAGTTGTTTGAGTGTACATTTATCCGTAATCATTCTGTATGCTATTGTGAAACAAATTTTATGAATAACTAGGAAGCATGGACGGAACTGTACATTGTTGCATAATAGGGTTGTCAATTCCATTATGTATTACATGCTTCGACTAAAATAAAATGAATGGACGGGCCCTAACCATTGAAATTGCTCAGTAAAAACGAGTCAAAACCGTCGGACATTTACTTCAACACCTAATTATAAAAATGTACAGTATATTTGTTACAAAAAATAGATCCCAGTATTATTTGTGTATTTACACTTCGGGAAAGCATATGAATGCATAATTTTGTCAGTAGTTTCGTTATCATGTAACAATAGACACGTGTTGCACTTCCTATGGCTAGAGACAGACTGAAACAAAATGAGAGCTGGCGTTCATTTTGCTATGTTCAAAAATGCACTTCTACTGGGCCTGTCCATTCATTTTATTTTGTTCGAAGATTACATGAATAAAATCATTATGTAAGCCTCTACTTGCTATATTCGTAAGGTTAATTAAACAGTTTAGTATTGTATGTAAAGATTTACATTAACATGTGCTACATGTATATGTTACTGCAAATGTATTAAATTCGGTTTATATATTATAGAGCGGCCAAGTGCGAGTCGGGCTCGCGCACTGATAGTTCCATACCACCAAGTACAAAAAGTAGTGCAAAAGGACAATATCGGGCCCAGGCAGCAAACTAATAGTTTGTTGCGCCCAGGCTCGCAGTTGGCCATTAATTGATATTTTACTTTAAAGTGTTTATCATGACTAGTTTGATGCTTGTACTTATTACCGTTTTTACATTAGAGCAAATACAAAAATACGTTAGTTATGGACCTGTAGTTTTTACTCATTGACTTTATTATTAGGTATTTCTTAGTTAATCCGCCGTAACATTTCATACGTATTCTGTGAAAATTTCGACTGGCTATGAACACTAACAATAGATGTGTATGTATGTGTGTATGTGGGAAACTGGGAATGTATGGATGTATGTTCCCTATGGACTCCGAAATGGCTGGTTTGAATTGGTTTGAATTTTGACGGCACTTTCACTGGCAGATAGCTGATGTTATAAGGAGTAATCCGCGCTGGTAACACCGCGGGGCGCAGCTAGTGTATCTTATTTATATACCTATTACTTATAATACAATCTTATTTAACATAATATTTCCATAGGTCATAGGTTTTTTTAGGTCATAAAAAAACGCTGAGAATGTATGAAACCTAAATAATAATGACTCACAAGGTGTTGCGACGTCACGCGCGCTTATTCACAGACACTACACAAACGCAACGTGTAAATGTGTTGAAGGTGCCAGCTTTAGTTAACCGACCTTTTTTTAATCTGTAGATTCTGTAGTAAATCTCAACTGAAAGTGAACTATTTTCGATGGCTAAGATATGTAATGCGTTCATTATTTTAATTTCAGATCTTCCAAGCTCACGGCGACTGTGACCCCGTGGTGCCGTTCAAGTGGGGCCAGATGACGGCCTCCTTCCTCAAGACATTCATGAAGAACATCGAGTTTAAGACATACGCCGGTCTCACCCACAGCTCCACAGAGGCCGAGCTCAAAGATATGAGACTCTTCATTGAGAAAATCATTCCAAACACCAAATAAGTATTATAAGAGCAATATCCAAAAGTACATAATGACTCCATTATCATAATATATTTTTATCAGAGCTAATTTTATTAATGTTGCAAAACTCCATTGTAAGTTAAGTAGTAGGGAGCTGGTGAAACTATTTCTCGTTTATTTAAAGTTCAATTTAGAAGTCGCGCCTACCCTTAGCTCCAAGATACGCGCTTAAGGGTACTTTTCAACCAGAGATGTGCAAGGTAGCTTAGAGGTATGAGAGGAAAAATCAACCAATAGGAAGCGAGAAAAGATACTATTGGTTGATTTTTTCTTCGCACACTGCTTAGCTACCTTGCACATCAATGGTGGAAAAGCACCCTGAGACGGGATGCTGACACGGACGGTCATATTCAAATAAATTTCAACCTTAGAATATGATATAATCAAAGAGATGCGCTTTTATGTTTTGTTTTGCATTAAAACGACATTAAGGTTGAAATTGCTTTGAAGGAGAGCGCCCGAGTCTGCGTTCCATCTTATGAGTGGGTCTTGCGCCCTAATTCTCCTAATCGCATACATTACATACATACATTTTGTCTCCAATCTTTTGCTAGTGTGTTCTATTGCTGTAGGTACACTGATTATCTATATGAGCACACAAACACTGACTTGGCTAGTCACAAGCAGAACATCAAACAATAGAACTTTAAAGAGTATGTGATCGAATATTCATACAACATTGGCATTGGCCAACCTGAATTTGAAAGTATACAGTTTTTGTTTAATTTTGTTACATGTAGTCTCTTATATTTAGTTCTAATATAACTGAAATGTGACACTAACATGATAATTATATTGATACTATGTATCATCATCATCAGCCAGAAGACATCCACTGCTGAACATAGACTTATGATACTCTACATAATATGTATTATGTATGTCTCATTGAAATTGTGTCATGTTGATATGTCAATATATGCTCAATCAGACTAATCCCATTTGGAACTCATCTGTTAATTTGATATTGCCAATTTGACATCTGTCACGTTGATATCTGTCATTATCATGTCGGAAGCGGGCACAGATTATTTATTTAATAGTTTCTGTGGTTTAACAACAAACTTTTTATCTGGCGTCGGTTTGACCAAACCAGATGAAACAATCCTTAAAATTCTGGTTGGATAAAGTTCTTTCAAAATTCAAGCGCGCTTTTGTCTATTTTACTAATTGTACAGTAATTTGTCCTAAATTAGGTACAAAACTGTTCAAAAAATGCGAATGAGAATATGAAATCACTATGAAGCTCCCATTATTAAGTAGGTAAATGTAAAATGTGTCATGTTGACCATTAAATGAAATTAGTCTATTGTAGATACCTAAGGACCTGATTCTTTGTATCCTTTTTATTTTGTTAAGTACATAACTCATCAATTTTATTTTGTCAATATCCTTTAGCTCAATTGTGTTGAAATGCTGTGGAGTTAGTGGTGAATATCTAACTGAAATGAAATAATTCTATAGTTAATATACAGTCCATTGATAACTAAGTGTTTTTATTAAATTACACTCATCGAAATAATAGTTGAGTTTAACAAAGTCTTGTAATAATTAAAGGTGCACAAGCATTTTTTAAATATTATTACAGGAGCAACCGCCTGAAATAGTAGTTAAATCAATTCTTTGCAATAAGTGCTCCAAATATGATGTACTGGTACCTGTCGGAAACAGACACAGGATAGTATAGCAATCTAGTTCAATTCATTGCTATATAATCTGTAATTGCTCGTAAAATATTCTTTATTGCTACGTGTAGCCAATATGAATTGTTAAATATATTGCCTAGTTTATTAATTAATATTAATAATTGACTCCACATTGCTCAGTATGGTGTGAAACCTAGCAACAAAATGCAACACTACAGTGTGATGCCAAACAACACGTGTTTGGCATCGCAGTAAATGGATAGAGCATTTTAAATTAACCCCACCTTTAGTTATTGCCATTTATTGAATCCATATCGTATAGTGTGCCTTATTTCTAGTAAGCAACAATATGCTTAATATTGTCATCGCAGTAAGTTGTATTGACTATTTTTAGTTGCCCTCTTGGTAATAAGTCATCCTTTTATTCTACCATCACTAGATGTAAAGTTGCGCTTCAATTACATATTTCTTCTCTACTCTAATTCCCAAACAAAAAATCTTTTTTTTCATTAGGTGATTTTATTCAATCTAATAATATCCGCCTTTAGTTTTTCCATTTGTTATTTTCAAGGAACGGTTAGGTTATTTAATTTTTTTATTACGGATAGGTTATTTTCTGGTAGTAGTGTCATCAACCAAAATTACCTCGTCTTTTGAGAATCTCGCTATCTCCTCCCTCACAGTTGAGGGCAAAATTGCCGCTAGAACCAATGGGGCCGTGGCCTAGTAAAAAAAAAAAACAAGACGAGGCGATATAGCATTAATACCTTTAGCCTACTCATCAATAGGCGAAAAACATTTAAAAAATTGTTTTAGTGTCACCATATTCATAATGTGTCAATGTCATTTCCATCCACACTGCCTGCTCGCTCATTTTTATTTTGTGGTTGTGTTGGGTTTTGTTTTTGTTACAAAGGAAAGGAAGACATTTTATAATGAATGATTTAGATGAACCTCCAAAAAACAAAAAGCGTCGTTTATGTCATGAATCTGCTCCAGGTAAGTTTACCATTGTATTTTTAATAAGCTTTAATATCACCTGCGATATTATACCTATCAGCGATTGTTCAGATTAACTTTTTAATCTAAGACTTATTATATATTCTACATAATGTCCACATTCCTAAATGGAATAGGAACTAAACTTTCTCCCCTTACCATTTACAGATCCGGAGCTTTCGGAAGACATGAAGAAAGAGCCAGCCAAGACCAAGCAGGTAAAAAGTAAACATTTACCAAATTTTCGACTAAAACCAACAGGTCAGTGTGCATCATTGTTAACTTCAGGAAACGAAAGGGTACCATTGATGCTCACAGATGTTCAGCACTTACTGCTTCACTCGCTGTTAGGAAACTTGAATTTAACCCAATCACCACGATGGTATACTATAGATAGATGCGGTAAAGTTAGCCAAACCACTTGTCTTATATTAGAAGGAGTCTCTATTCAGCATTGGGAAAAATACATTGATGTGTTCACTAATGCAAAAAACCTTTTTAGTAACTTTGTAGAAGTTCTAACTCCATCTGTTTATAATGGGTCTCTGGTTCAAGAGCTTGCATTAGTGCCATTGTCAGAGGTGGAAAAAGAGGATATCATCCAAAAATATGGAAGCCTGAATTTAGCTCTAGAAGCCAGAAAAGACTTGATGGTAATGATGAGGGCTGTATTTCCTATTGGAAATGAAATTGAAGATGAAGAAAAAAGCCCCGATAAAGATAATTTCCCGAGAACTCAGCTAATATGTTCTGCTTGGCAATTAGTTGAAGAGAGTTTCCCTGTACCACTAAAAGGAAAATTAAAAGAGGCCTATTCTGATTATGTATTCTCAAAGGATGAATACCAGCCAGTCACAGAAAACTCACCATTATTTGCTCTGGATTGTGAAATGTGCTTAACAAATGCTGGATCTGAGCTGACTCGAGTTTCTGTAGTCAATGAAAAACATGAAGTTGTTTATGAAACATTTGTAAAACCATTCAATGATATCACAGATTATTTAACTAGATACTCGGGAATCACAAAGGAATCACTAGAAAATGTAACCAAAAGGCTTGATGATGTCCAGAAAGATCTGAAGAAACTGTTGCCTCCCGATGCAATATTAGTGGGTCAATCTTTGAATACAGATTTGCATGCTTTAAAAATGATGCATCCATATATTATAGACACCAGTGTAATATTTAATATCTCAGGTGAAAGAAATCGTAAGCCCAAACTTAAAACTTTAGCTAAAGAATATTTGAACCAAGACATACAGACAGGTAAAAAGGGACATTGCTCTGTTGAGGATGCCCTTGCATCACTGCGGCTAGTTCAGTTAAAACTAAGCAAGTCTATTGAATATGGAGATGCAGTGCACACTAATAGGGAGAAATACAAAGAAAAAGTAACAAAAATGGTAACCACGCAGGAGTATGTTCTGCCCATATTTAACCATATGATAGAGAAAAAGAAAAGTTCTTTAGTAGTTGGATGTGATGACATCACGGGTGACTATTATTCTTATTTAACCCAAGCTAAGGAAAGTCTATCAGCTCAATTTAAAAAAGGAAATCCAAAGAAGGTAAAGCTAAAGACTGTTGATGACACTGAAGAAGTGATTTCCACTGTAACAGAAGCCGTGAAAGAGTTTAATTTCACAATGGCACACTTGAAATTTGAAATGAAAGATGAAGGCGAACAAGAAAAGGTTCGAACCATTGACAAGTGGATCAAAATCATTTGGGAGAGTCTACCGCAGTCATCATTATTTGTTGTTCTGTTAGGAGGCACATTGAATGACAATGGTTTAGCTATGATTAATGTTAACTGTAGTTAGTATTATCTTATTAGGGTTAAAATAATTAATTTTAAATTTACGAAATCCCTCATACAACATTCATTCTGTATTATAAACTATGTATAGACATAAAATATAATTTATATTTAATAGAAAGGAATTTTATTATTTTAACTAGTTATTTTTAGAAAAGCTATATTGCTTTGAATCTTAAAATTCCTAAATAGCTGGATTTTTCTTAGATCAGGCAAATCATTACCTCCCACATACTTTTTTTTTTCATATTTTAGTGCTCGTATACTGACTTGCCAAATGAATGTGAGTGAATGCAGAAGCAAATGTAGACGCATGCACCTCTGGAGATGCACATTCTACGTCACTGTTGTCCACACTAGCAAAATACTATTGTTCGCTTGCTTTTAATTGTTTTTGTTTGCTAGGTCTGTACAAGTGTACATAGCATGTAATGCATAATAACCATTACAATACATAATACAATAATTATGAAAATCACTCTATACTTTCCATACTTCTGTACTAAGGCCAGTGTGTTCTATTCAAGCATATTATGAAATATTGTACAATAGAAAGTAGGTAAAAATATATTTAAAGAAAAGTATGCACATAAAATTTTATTAAGAATTACCTACTTAGAAATAAGTGAACAATTAAAAAAAATATTTTGGTCTGTGAATCATTTTGGTAGAGCGATCTGGTATATTTGTCCGGTGATGGGGTCGACCGCCAGCGAGGGCGGCAGCTCGGCTGCGATGTCGGCCAGCGCTTCCCATCGCGTTGCGCGGCTGCTCTGCGACTGGCTCGGACTTGCTTCTTCCGTTTCTTCTTCAATTTTTGTTCTGTAATAAAATGGTTGTAACCTTTAATACACATCAATTCTATAAACTGAGATTGATATAAATATAGGGCTTCACACTCCCAGTATATAGCTCCCTAACTAAAAGAATTCCCTCTGTTGGAAATGCCATTAATTTATTGTTGCTAAATTAGTGATACAGTTACGGATAGTAGGTATGTCAAATGTACTATACTTACAATAAAACACAATAACTCTTTATTAAAATACCACAAAACAAGGACAACATAAACATTACAATAAAACTATTATCTAGGCTAGGCTAGGCTTATTACGTGCTGTGCTATTGCTATTGCTTTGCTATTGCCGACGACTTTGTAAACATAGAAAAACAATGCTGGCCTGTCCATTATCTTTCCTGCTCCAATCTCGTACCATTCCCACTCCAATCCTACTCCCATCCCACAGTTCCATCCGTTAATGTATGTATATAAAAAAGTACTCTTTGGTATAGCTGACAAAACAGACGTTAAATTGATAGTTCTATTGTTTTTGCGTAGATGGCGAACTGAACCGCATATTTAACTAAAAAAATTAGTAAGGTTGCAAACTTTACGAAGTACGCTTACTGTAAAAATGTAAATGCGCCTTGACTGAAACGAAAAGAATGGAGTTTTCCACGGCTTCTTGTACGCAGCCTCTACTCTCCAATCGGCGGCGTCGGGCCTATAGAATAGATAGTGTGGTAGTGGGCTCTTCCAAATACTGACAAAAGGTGGGAGGTACCCTTACCATAATAAAATTATTTTGAGACGTTTTCAATTGGAACAGGAAAACTGGAAACTGGATGGATGAATAAGAATTAAGAAGAGATAAATACTAAATTTTGACACTGTGATATAGGCACATCAACCTATGCTGCTCGCCTATCAATAATAATATTAATCATCATCATCATCAACCATTCTCCACCCACTGCTGGGAATAGGTCTCCTCTTCAGCGCGCCATCTTTTCCGATCCTGTGCTAGCCTTGTCCACTGCTTTCCTGCTGCCTTAACGATGTCGTCCGACCAGCGGGCTGGTGGTCTGCCCGGTGGTCGCTTTCCGTTCCGCGGCCACCATACTGTGACTGCTTTGGTCCATCGTCTGTCTTCCCTTCTGACCAAGTGTCCCGCCCATCTCCACTTGAGTCTCGTGATCCGTTTAACCACGTCTTCGACCTTCGTTCTTCGTCGAATTTCTACGTTTGGTATGCGGTCCAGGAGAGAGATACGCAACATGGCCCGTTCCATCGCCCTTTGTGCCACTTGGATCTTGTGCGTGGTCTCTTTAGTGAGCGTCCATGTTTCAGCACCATATGTGAGGATAGGCAGGACACATTGGTTGTACACCTTGGTCTTAAGGCTTTGCGGGATCTTTGATTTAAATACGTCATCGAGTTTTCCAAAAGCAGCCCACCCCAGCTGGATTCGTCTAGCGACCTCCTTCACCTGAGAGCCTCCTTGGTCAAAAGATAAACAATGTTCAAGATAGACATAGTCACCCACGACCTCTATAGGACTATCTCCTACGTGTGATGTTAGGTACGCGGATGTCTTGACTTGTCATGATCTTGGTCTTAGACCTGTTCATCTTAAGACCAACTTTCAGGGATGCTTCGAGCAATTCCGTGAGCATGTTCTGGAGATCAGCAACGTTCTCAGCTAGGATGATCAGGTCATCCGCGAAACGGAGATGCGTCATGCGTACGTCATTGATATTGAGGCCTCTTTCTTCCCATTTAAGTGTCTTCACTATGTCTTCTAGAACGTTCGTAAAGAGCTTGGGTGAAAGATTATCGCCTTGTCGCACACCACACCGTATTGGTATACTGTTGGTCGGTTCATGCATGCGCACTTGCATTGTAGCGGAACTGTATAACTCCCGGAGGACATCCACATACCTCTTGTCAATGCCGCATCGATCCAGAGAGTGAAACACGGCCCAATGTTCGACACTGTCGAAAGCCTTTTCGTAATCGACAAAGGCAAAACACAATGGTCGGTTGTATTCTTTGCACTTCTCCATCACTTGCTTGACAGCATGTATGTGGTCGAGTGTTGAATATCTACTCCGGAAACCAGCTTGCTCTATGGGTTGGTAGTCTAAGAGACGACATAAACGGTTGGAGATTACTTTTGCAAACAGCTTATAGATCTGAGACAGAAGGCTGATGGGTCTGTAGTTTGAAAGCTTAGATTTGTCCCCTTTTTTGTGTATTATCACTACTGCAGCATTCTTCCACGAATCTGGTGTTATTCCATCCCTTAAGACCATGTTAAATAAATTTGCCAGTATTTTAAGAACATGAGTGCCGCCTGCTTGTAGCATTTCAGCGTAGATCCCGTCCTCACCAGCCGCCTTTCCTAATAATTTTTTAATAATATTAATTTATAATGCGTTTATTAATTTAATATTAATTTTTATTTTTAATATTAATTTATAATGCGTTAAATTTATAATTTAATAATTAATAACGCCTTTAATAATATTAATAAAATAAATAAATAATAATTGAATCAAGATGAGAAAAATCAAAGACTGGAATCAATACCACAAATCAGAGCAAATGATGGTCATAACATCAGGCGAGGTAGCGGTCAAGCGCAAGCGTATTATCCAATAAACAAAAAACAATCCCTAGGTAGTTGGTAGGTATTAAGTATTGGCTGAAGACGGAAGAGACCTCACTCAGTGGGGTCCACTGACAAGAGCCCGACTCTAATAGAATATTAAGATACTCACGACTTGTTCTCAACTTCATTTGCAGCAATATCATTAAATTCTGACTCCGTCTTAGTTTCTGCTCCCTCATTGACATTTACTGTGCTTTCAGCCTCTTCATTTGTTTCCGTGGGAGAATTTTCTTCGTCACGTTTGTTAAGGTCATTCAATTTATAATCAGAACCATTCAAATGATGATTTTTCTCAAATACTTTATCCATTAACAATTCTAGTTTCGGTATCTTCACCTCATCTTGAGCATTTGCAGTAGCCTCTATAACGTCCTCGCTCTCAATGACGTGACCATTCGCGGGGACGTCTGAAATGATATGAAACAGTTAAATTACTCCACCACATAAAAAGTGGATATAGACGTATATTCTCTCATTTCTTTGCACAATTTGCATGTGCTTAACATAGCAAGCTGTTTTATACGGTGTACTTGCTTTTTATACGTATCTACGGCATTCGTTGGACTTCGCGGACAACAGGTAACATGTCTCAAGGTTTTATAAACATGGAACAGCGACCGGTAGCCAGCAGACGTACTCGGGTGTTGGTATTACATCTACATATTCTACATGAAATAGAAGGAAACCTATTTTACGTAAACTATTTCCTTTTCACTTTTTTCTTAGAGATCCGGTTAATAAATAAACTAGGTACACTGTTTTAAACTATCACGATTGTTCACTGCAGTAATATGATTATTAACGGGGTTTTTACCGTCAGGGCGGATTTGAGACCTTGACTACTCTTCCTACTCTCGTAAAGCACGATCCCCGGGAACGATACAATACAATACAATACAATACAACTTTATTACACACCGAAAATACAAATGAAAGTTAAAGTTATTCTTCTTCTCCAAAATCTCTCTTCGTAAATACCAAATAACCCAGTAGGTACTAATATCTGTAGTCTTTAGTAGAGCAAAATTAAAATGATACGCTTGAATTTCGAATAAACTATTAAGCAAAGATCAAGTTCGATAGCCCCGTTGGTCCAGTTGGTAGTGAACCTGCCTTCTGAGTTTGGGGGTGTGGGTTCGATTCCCACCTAGGACATACATTCATGTGATGAACATTTGTTTGCTATTACTATTATCAGTCTCTGGCAGCCATAGTACCTACAAGCTTTGCTTATTTTGGGGTCAGATGGCCGTGTGTGCAAAAATGTCCCGAATATTTATATTTATCAAGATCCAGTTCGATTATCCAAGCTTTTGATAATCGTAATCTCCATACGTGTTAGTATTTTTTTTTTGCGAGGTGCCATGGGCATATTTTTGAGTTTTTAAACGTGTGGCTCAAAGGGCGCGACTATGAAATTTTTTCAAAAACCAAGTTTTGCCGCCCCCTAAAATTTGCCGGCCTATAGAGATTTCCGCTCCTGTTTTCCGTGATAAAGTTGTGGCTCGATATTCTCTGGCAGCCATATCACAATCTTTGCTTAGTTTGGGGTCAGATGACCGTGTGTGCAAAAATGTCCCGAATATTTCAGCGCAGTTACGTGCACCATACATGCAACATTAACACGGTAAATAGCGGGATATTTACCGATATAAGGTGATAATAATTGTAAATAAACCATGTTCATACTTAAATTAGGTTATAGCCATCTAACTACTTATTAATTAACAAAAATACGTAAAACACTGAACTGTTTTCCGAGAACAAGTAGGTAATTCCATTCTCTTTCAGCAAAGTATCATGCGGCGAAACCAAGTTCCAAAATATTAATTCCTGCCCGAATCAATAAATTATATTGTTTTTTCAAGTATAAACTGTTATCTGCATTATATAGATCTTCACTATTATTATCTGTACATAGAAGATTGTTGCATCGTTTTCATTTAGGTTTGCCCAAAGATACCTTGCACTTATTTGTTTTACCACCTACTCAGGAGTAGGTACCATCATCAAAATTGCCAACACCAGGCAAAGATTTCTGAAAAATCCTAGTTCGTGAAAAAAACATAAAATAAATGTGGAACCAAAGCGTTTCGTACAGGTTTTCGGAATATCAACAATAAAGCGGTGTCGATTTTTCGTGCCCGCTCTGGCAGTCCGATAGAAAAATGGGCAGGAGGGAATTAAATCATGCAGATCCGATGCACACTCTCCGAGATGTATCCGATAAAAACCGATAGATTGCGCCGATGCTCAAGGCTAAGAAGCTTAGTCTGCAGCAGGGATTCATTGCTGACGAGCCTCTTGGCACGTTTCTCAATAGACTCCAACGCCGACATTGGGTCGAAATCGGAATTATCCCTCTTAAAAATATGAAAAAATATGTCAGAGAGCGCAGGCCTCCCGGGCGCTCTCTCAAACACCGGACAAACTCGGGAAATCCGGACGGATGGCTAAGTATAACTTGGTATAACTAAACCTCGCTACATGCCAATGCAACCGGGAAAATTGAAAATTTACTCCTCGACAAAAAAAAAACTAACGTATTGTTTACAATATCTCCTTGATAAAGGAGTTTCTGAGCTCGAGAATCAGCTTATATTTAATTACAACTTACCCTTTTCAATAGTTAAACTATTAGTTGATTTGTTATTCCTAGCTATCTGTACAGATGGTCCAGTAGTATCACACGATGGAAGCACTTTTATTTCATTAGTTCTGTTTTCGTCTTCGATGTCGGCCACATCGACCTCTATCGATGGGTTTTCGTTGGTTTCTTCTACGAACTGTATACTTTTGTCTGAAAAAATATAAGTTATAATTAAAATTAAAGTAAAGTTCAGTTGAAAGTGTTTAATTTCAATGAGAAATAGAATACTTAAAATTTGCCTATAAAAAATTTACTTTGGCAAAATCTGTCGTTTACAGTATTTGACACAAACAAAACATCTGATACATTAGGTAGGTACTTGCTATTTTACTCGTAATTTATGTAACTTAATTTAACTTTTGAATGTAGGGTAGGTTAGGTACTTGATAACTTAATAATTACTTCGTACAATTCTCACTTAGGTATAATAAGTAAGTTCTCCCTTCTTTAGAATCCTCGGTACGAGTAGGTATACCTAATTGTTGCGTATTCGTGCTAATTAGAATAAAACTAAGTGACACCGGCGCCGGGCATACCTGCCGTGTTTGCGTTTAGCGGGATCGTGTTTGGAGCACTGCTGGTACAGCCCATGATGCATGGAGTACGAAGCTAGGCAGCAGCCATGTGGAAAGAAACCGCGAAACTTCGGAGTGGAAGCCGCGAGCAGCGACGCGGTACTGACCACCCGAGCTGGCTCTCGCAGCGCGACTGCTCGCTGGCTCCCGCTGCCCCGAGATCGTATCGTAACTACCTATTATAGAAGGTGGGGTGCCCACTAAACTGACCTCGCACCCCCATCGCGTTTTACCAATTAAGCCGACGTACCACATTCTTTTACTTTGACGCGCAAGTGTTAGTGAAAGAACTCACTTCCGCTCATGGTCCTACGTGCGTCATTGATTTGATCATTTCCGAAAAAAACAATCTGTCTACTAAGTAGGAACCTTAAATTTGGGCAAATGCGGCAGCGGTTGCAGTTTAAAAATTTACGGGAAAAGTATTAATTGTAGTTTCCTGCATTTTAACCGCGTCCTAATGTGGTAACGTGTGATTAAGTAACGCATTTCATGACTTAGAACGATGATTTTCGATTATTCGTTATTGATTTCGTATTTGTGTATAAGAACTTACTGAAGTGTACCTAACTACCTACACAATCACATGTAACTAAACAGGCCCGTATTTAGGCTTATTAAGGGTACAAAAGAAGTTTTCTCTAGAAAAAAATATTAAAAACCTTGTGGGCCCAGGGGAGTAACCGAGCCTGTACCACAGAATAAAATATAGTACCTAATACAACCGGCCTACCTGCCAGGTTTCCGTATCGCTAAGTCAAAAACGAATCACCTAAAAAGCTATCATATTTAAAATCTAAACTACGAATAAGTAAAATTATATCGTTCAATAGTTTTAATGCGTGACTTCGAAGTGTCCCAAAAACTAACACGTGAACTTTTACTAAAAGCTCGTTGTTAAAGTAGGCTGAGAATAACTTAAAATAAATATGTTTCTACATAATTAATAATGTCGGTGGTAACCAACAAAAGCTCTTTGTTCTTAAACACAATTCACGCAATAGGTCGGCTTTCCTCGCAAAGTGTATAAATTATGCCTTCCCCGCCCAGCCACCGCGAGCCGCCCAGCTGAGCCGCGTACTCGGGCGGGCGGGCGGCGCATACCGCCAGCTGTTTTTACCCGTTTTCATGACCAACCCTCTAGGTCACAGTTTTAAAAATAGTATCTTTTATATTTGATTTGAATAACAAACACATTACAACGTATAATTAGGTGAAGTCGGAATTACCGAGCCGTCGAGTGGCCTCTAGTTTTAATTTATGTGTATTTGTAAACGTTGTACGGAATTTAATAATTTATACTACGTACAAGTTTTACTACGTACTGCATTTGGGTATTTAAGTTTATTCTTAATCGCTTTAGACCTCTTTAGAACAACAAAACTGTATCTAGAGTTATATCATATACCTACGTAAAACTAGCCTAGCCTAGCTTATTCTAATTATATGTTATGGACCTTCATGTTAGTGTGTGAGACTTATATAAGGATGGCATCAGTAACAAGATCAAGTCAAGAATTCTACTTTGTAATTATCTACTTATTTGAATTAATCTATTATACATATATGTTAAAGCAAAGAACATTCAATCGTTGATTGACTCATTACGAAATCTGGAAAGCTACTTGACCTACGATGCTGTCAGGTACGGGTTATTGTTTAGGTTTTACTTGTGGCTTACCTATAGCAAAAAACAACAGAGTAGTATCAAAGAAAAATAAATAATACTGTAGGTAGCATGTAATTTAAGGAGCTTAATGCTTACCTATTATTCAGGTTATACATTTTTTCACACAAATATAGGCGATTTCACTGGAAGTTCAATATAATAGATGCATCCTTAATTTTACACCCGAAAAAGAAAATAATTTGATTCCACCAAAAACATATCACCTAAGTTACCACCTTATATTTACTTAAAATTAAAAAAATACCATAAAAAGTTATTTATTTACACGAAACAAAAAAAAAAGACCATATAAAAAGACCATCATCAGGACTCGGGAAATAAATAATAATAATTTTCAATTCATTTATCCGGCCGGTTATCAATTTATCAATTAATCAATTTTGTATTTTTTGTATTTGTATTTATTTATTCAATTAGCACGGTTCAAAAACCAATTACACTAATGACAGATAATATTACATAATTATGGAATTTAAATACCTACCAGATTAACTAATTACATGTCGAAGAATACATTTTTGTCACAATATATTATAGTAACAATACAAAAGGTGATTATACAAAATAAAAAATAATAATTACATATTAAATAAATAAATGGTCGTTATCAATACATAACCGGCGAAGATATCGTGTTACAACTATATATACACAAAAAATACCTACCAGTCGAATGGAAACCTCCATTTCTGAAGTCGGTCGAATAATGTAAACGCAAATAGGTAGAAACCGCAAATTTGCGCCCTTGGAATATTCAAATTAATTAACATTTTTCGTGATCATCAAAAATGATAAAATATATATTTTAACAGAAACCAAATTTTTATGTAGAAAAATTCACTTATAATAAATTAATTTACGATTCGCGTGTGACTATTAAATACGTGAACTAGGTGCTTTTCATTAAATAGTTTTTTAAAGCAAAGTAGGAAATTAAAGTAACTAGAAAATAAATAATAATTTAATATGTATGGGCCCACTTCGTGTTACTTGAGATAAGCTATCTGACCAATAACACCCAAATTGGCCAAACAAACGCGACTATTTAAACACCGGAAAATTAATAGCGCTCATAAAGTACCTACACTGGTGGGGCTAGAAATAGAAGTCGAAGGCTTTAAAGCTATAATTATTGGGTTTACTGAACTCTTCCTACAGAAAATGTTTCTCGATGTTGCGTGTAGTATACGGTAGTTCCACATAAAAAGTACTTATGTATAATGGCTACCTAGGCGAGAATAATCATGATTCCTAAATCATGATTATTCTCGCCTAGTGCCGCTAGGTCGGTTGTTTTGTGCGGGCCCGCAGTGCTTGCTGCCACTCTAAACATACCATGTGGCGACCGTCAACCGAACTACTGTGACTCCGAGAACCAGTAGTGTGGCCCGCACAAAATAACCAATGTGGCTATATTACTTTTAGGGTTCCGTACCCAAAAGGTAAAAACGGGACCCTATTACTAAGCCTATGCGCTGTCTGTCTGATATTTTTCGAGCCGTAATAAATACCCAGTTGATCAAAGTATATGCAATGTTACGGCGGATTAACTAAAAAAAAGTTGACCCAAAGGTAAAAAATAAAGGGGTCCCGTCCCCATATAGAATTTATTAGGTACCCATAAACTAACTTCATAAACGTGTCACAGGTACATTTTTTTTTTGAAGTATGTACCTATAGCATAACTAGTAGTAGTTGGTCCACGACTACTACCTCCATAAAACAAACGTATTTTTGTATTCATTTGTTCTAATGTAAAAACGGTAATCGTACCTAATAGTACCTACGTACAAGCGTCAAACTTGGCACGATTATAGTACACACTCTGAAGTATAACATAACAACAAATAATAAACAATGGCCAACTGTGATTCTGTGACAAATTTCTGCTTGGATGGGAGACCGCCTAGGCGTGATATGAAGGAGTTCAAGAAATGTATTTATTATTATGCAAACGGTACATTCATCATCATCATCATCAGCCAGAAGACGTCCACTGCTGAACATAGGCCTCCCCCTTTAACCTCCACACTGAACGACAGCCTGCCTTTTGCATCCACTGGATGCCAGCGACTCTGACTATGTCGTCGGTCCATCTAGTGGGGGGCCTACCTACATAAACGGTACATTGGCCATTTTTTATTCCCGATTTGTTCCGGTACAGGCTTTCCCCTTACAGTTGAGCTTTCAAAGCTTTGTGATAATAAATCTAAATATTTTCCTCCACAATGATTTTAACAAAGATTATAAAGATTTTAACTTAAAATAGAATAAAGAAAACCACAATGATTAACATTTAAAAGTTTAATTCACTTAAAAAATTGAATAATTAAAAACACAAGGTACGAAAACACGTAGGTAAATAAATGCGTTTAGCCTGGCTGTGAAAACCATCAGCCCTAGTACTAGGTTAGGTTGGTCTTCTTTGGTACTAGTCACGTTTCACAAAATAATAGGTATGCCCTAATGAAAGTGTTCCTACTAAAGTATCGAGTAGGCGCGTACAATTTTCGATTCCTAAACGCTAAGATCTGTATCAGTAAACATAAACATAGGTATTGATAGCCGATTCGTAGTAATTGTGCGTATTGAAGCAGTGGGTGAAGTGCTTGCGATAGAGTAGGCTAGACGCGCGAGCACGGGCAAGGCCCTGCCTCAGCCACCACCAGGTCTCCGCTGAGCGCTATAGCTTCTATCTCGACGCAGGCGTCCTTGGGCAGCTTACTCACCTGAAACGTGGCGCGGGCGGGACTGTCTTTCGGGAAAACTGCAACATTTAATTAGAAAAACATGACAATGGCTGAAATGATGATGATCTGTAGCAGATAAAAAAGCCTTTTTTGCGGTTCCCTACCCAACGGGACCATATATTGCTATGCCCACGTTGTCTGTCAGTCTGTCCGTCTGTCTGTCCTTGCTATTAACGGCTCTTTCGAAACGTAAATAGAGAGCCAGTTGAAATTTCCACAGAATATGTAATGTTACAGCACTTACAGCGGATTAACTAAGAAATATAATAAATTTAAAAACGTATGGGGGCTCCCCATACAACAATCGTTTTTTAAACGTATTTTTGTAGTACAAAAACAGGTCTGAAAAACTTAAAATTTTCAATTTTCGGGAAAAAATGACCATCTGCGAAGGGACATAGCATCTTGACCCCTTTGACCAAAATAAAATGAATGGACGGGCACAGAAATTTCTCGCATTTTTTAAGATTACAAAATCTTCCTTACAGTATCTTCGTTTCAGTCGGTCTCTAGCCGTAGAAAGTGCAACACAAGACTATTGTTACATGATAACGAAAAATCTGACAAAATTATGCCTTCGTGTGCTTTCCCGAAGTGTAAATACACAACAAAAAACCACTATCAATTTTTTGTAACAAATGTACTGTACATGGTTATAATTAGGTGTTGAAGTAATTGTGTCCGACGGTTTTGACTCGTTTTTACTGAGCAAGTGCAATTGGTATGGCCGTCCATTCATTTTATTTTGGTCGAAGCTTAGTCCCTATAAGGTTTATAGAGCTGCATTTGGGCTTAAGTTGTTACAAATTTAATTAACTTAAAAAATTAGTACTAAAGTTTGTCAAAAACGCATAGTTTATGACTTTTAGAGCAAAAACATAAAAACGTCCCAAAATTTTGCATACAACATACTAAAAACCAGAACTAAATCAAGCTTTGCGATTTCTACTGGGCTATATAGTATACACTCTAAAGTAAAATAACAAATAATAAAAACTGGCCAAGTGCGAGTCGGAGACAAATAGCTACCTATTCACCACCGGTTCTCGTACGATCACCTCGGGCGCGGCCTGAGCATGATGACTTTGCACTAGTTTTTTGTAGTTTAGTAATTAACAATTTATGTGGTGGTACGGAACCGAGCCCAACAGTGCGGGCAGTGCGCGAGCCCGACTCGCACTTTGCCGGATATTTTTTTCTATCTCACTACGAGCAGATGGAGTTGGCGGACGACGCGGCAAATTCCCGTGCTGTAAAAGTTATGACTTCGTTTTTAGAGTTCTGAAACCAAAGGGTGCCAACGGGAACCTATTACTATGCCTATACGCTGTTTGTCTGTCTTCTTGTGAACCGTAATTAGATAGCCAGTTAAAATTTCCCCTAAATATGTAAACAAAAAGTAATAAATCGACCTGGGTAATTACTTGTAATGGGTGATTCAAGCAACAAATAATAAACACCGGCCAAGGGCGAGTCGGGTGCGCGCTAAAGATCCCGAATGAAACAATACACATTTTTGTGGGAACCCTGGGTGCACGAGTCCGACTCGCATTTGGCCCGAATTTATCCTTCAGTCAGTAACGAAGGACACAATTTTTACCAAGGATACGATAAGTTTGTTTTTATCCACTTGAAAGTTGTTTGAAGTATTTGGCGCCAACTTACATTCAGTATAAACTTGGTTGACCACTTGGAAGTCGTTGATGTTGGTGAGCATGATGGTGGTCTTGATGACGGAGTCGAGGGAGGCGCCGCCCGCCTCCAGGACGTTCTTCAGGTTCTCGAGGATCTGGCGCGTCTCGGCCTCCGCGCCGCCGCACACCAGCTGTGCCTGATCGTCCATGCCCAACACTCCGGACACATACAGCATCGAATTGTTGGCCAAGATCGCTTGGCTGAAATTAATAATTAACAGGTAACTTAGTTGGCATATTTATGGCTTTCCTACTCAAATCTACAGGGTTACGTGGAAAGGGTACCAACCTTAGATTAAGTACCAACCCTGAAATTGCGAAAAAATCTGCTGTTACGTAAAAAACGGTAATTTATTTACACCTTCGATTTACACTCGACAAAATGTATGGAACAGCCGATTTTTGTTTCGCAATATCAGTGTTGATGTGGTATATATAGTAATAAAAACCGGCCAAGTGCAGGTCGGACTCGCGCACTAAAGGTTCCGTACTATCACATAATTTGTTAGCTACTAAAATACAAAAAGACAACATCCCATCAACGCCCAGGCGGTCACCCATCAAGTACCGACCGACCGCGCTCGACGTTTGATCGTAAGAGAACCGGTGGTAAACAGAAATTTGTCACCGACTCGCACTTGCTGACTGCTGCTTTACTAGCTGAAACCCGCTACTTCGTACGCGTAGAGCTCGGCCTTCGGCCTCGCTGCTACAACCCGTTATAGCCTATGAGTTATTCTAATGAATAAGCTATATTATTGTAAAAATCCATTCGGTAGTTTTTGCGTGAAAGAGGAACAAATATCCATAGTTACATCCATACATACAAACTTTCGCGTTTATAATATTAGTAGGATTTGTTGTTTTACTTTAGAGTGTGTACAATAATCATGCCACGTTTAACGCTTGTGTGTATTACCGTTTTTAGGGTTCCGTACCCAAGGGGAAAAAACAGGACCCATTACTAAGCCTACGCTGTCTATCTGTCCGTTCATTCGTCTGTCTGTCCGTTCGTTTCTTGGCTGTACTATCTTTCGAACCGCAATAGATAGTGCGTTGAAATTTTCACAGAATATGGCAATGTAGGTAGGTATATCACAGTAATATTACTAATAAAGACAATAAGTAAAAACTAAAGTGGGGTCCCGATACAACAACGTGTTTTTGTAATTGCTCTAAAGTAATAAACCGGCCAAGTGCGAGTCAGGCTCGCGTACTATTTACTAAAAACTATAATAATATTTACTAAAAGTAAATAGCAAATTGACTCAGTACTGCTATGCTTTATCTGTTATTAAAAATGCCACCAGCAAAAGCATAGCAGCAAACGCCTACTATGGAAACGAGGAGTGATTTTTTGGGGTAACTCTGTAAATATACAATCAACTTTTATTTTACAAAAACGATGTATTCGTGTCAAAGATACTGACACATTGCGAACCATATTCAAAGAAAAAGGTTTCTTGACATTAGCTCGCATTTATATTTTAGAAATTTGTCTATTCGTAAAGAATAATGAAAAATACTTTCATGAAATAAACTCGAGCCGTGCTGGCATCTTGCGATTAAAACAAAAATACAATGTTGGAGTAGGTACCCCAGGTTAACAATGCTATGTTCTCAAGTGGTTCATTCTACAGTGCAATTAAAATATTCAATCATTTACCGCTGGAATTCAAGTTACTGGAAATAGCACAATTCAAGCGCAAAAGTTTTCTATACAGTGAAAGACTATTTTAATGATATAATGTTGTAAATAAATGTAGTTCTAGATGCCTAATGTTCATAATTATTATATAATTTCTCAATTATACCTATTCTAAGCCCCATTCCTTCTGTATTATAATCTTTTCTTTTTTATGTTGTAATGAAAACAATATAAATATAAATCTAGGTTAAGAAAATATTGTACGCCCGAAGAGGGTAGAACTGTGATACTCAATGATGTAGGTATTTGTAACAACTCATGTACCAGTTTGAAACAATAAAATTTATTCTATTCTATTCTAAAAAAATAGGGTCCCGTTACACCTTTTAGGTACAGAACCCTAAAAAGGTTCGTATTTATCCACTTACAGATATAGAAGTTATGTAGGTACCTAAGTACTTATATTGTTTGGGGTTAGGTACATTTTTATCTATTCCTGTGTTGCACTGGTCGGTGTGGTGCCGTGCGCCACGCCACGCCACGCCACGTCACGTTATCTTTACGACATTAGAATAATGAAATTAAAATAGTAGGTACGTACAACGAATTGCAATCTTGCAGTACCGTGGAGTCTTCAAGTACCTACACTACCTACCTACCTAGTAGTAGGTATACACGGTTACACGAAAAGGTGATACTAATCCGAAAGAAGGTCAATGTACTCATTAATTATGAAGTGATTATGAACAACTTTTAGTATTCTGGGTTACGCGGTATGGGTGTACTAAGCCGAAAGGGCAGCGCCGGCCCTAACCTTTGATCAGGATTCAGGGTAGAGGGAGATTGTCTTTCGGTGCGTTTCATTTCTGAAAACTATAACGTAAAGGAATCGTAAGAAAACGTAAAGGAGAAACGGTAATGTTTCTGGAATTTATAAGAAGCAGCCCATGTGTTTGTTAATCCAGGACGAAAACTATTTCCACATCAAAATTGTATGCTTCGCTCGTTTTGAGGGTTCCGTACCCAAAGGGTGAAAATGCTGTCTGTCTGTCTTTCTGTCCGTCCTACCTTTCTTTGGAACCGCAATAGACAGCCAGTTGAAATTTTCACGGAATGTGTAATGTTACGAGAAAAATTGGGTCTCCATGCAACATAGTTTTTTTAAGCGGGGTTTTTTTTATTACTTAGCTCTAATAAAAAAACGGTAATACGTACAATCGTCAAACTTGGTATGATTATAGTACACACTCTAAAGTATAACAAAAATAATAGCTAAGTGCGAGTCGAGTCGTGATAAATTTCTGTTCATTACCAAACCAAGTGATAATTGTGTTATACTCGAGCGCCTGCGATTTAAATTTAAGATCTTGATTTAGCTTTTTACAGTCAACTAACTACATCTAGCTGCTGGCATAAGAGCTAAAAAAAACTTGGGCCGAGTAAATACAATAAGATAATGTCGATTTTGAAGGCCCTGACAAAAGTAAACTAATTAAAATGTCGTTATACCTACCAGGCAAGTTAAATAAAGACAACAATACCATACCTACAATACTCTAGTTAGTTCCGTCAACGAAAACCTTTAAGATTGACAAATCCACAAACGCACCTGTAAGGGCCCACTGGCTTGTAAACGACCGGTGAAGTGACGATGGTCTTGGTCACTTTGTTGGCGTTCGTTTTGGTTTCAGTTTTCGACATGGCGGTATTGAGTTTTGATATTGCGTCGACTTTCGACTTCGCCTCTGTTGCTTCTGCTTCTGAACTCATTTTGTAATGCTTTGCCGACGACGACGCGATGGGGGTCAGGAGTTCACTTTAAAAACAAAACAAAGATAAAATATGTAGATAGCTACGTTGTATCTACTTATTGTGGAATGTGGATAAAAGAGTTCTTGTTCTAGATATAGGTAAGTACTTAAAGAAACTCTTTATTGTGCACATGATAAATTAATTATAGAATATAGGTAATTGCCACATTGGCGAGCAAAAGATAAATTAATTACTAATAAGGCTATAAGGGCCGTAAGTACCCCTACTTAGCTACCTACACAGAGAGACGCAAGTCGGAAATTGGCGTCACGTCTCATTCTCGATGCAGACTCATTTTACAAAGCTCCTTTCAAGCAAACCGCGAGTGTAAAGTCGTTGACTTGGGTTGCCTTGTACCTATACTTACTAAAAGGCCCAAGTGCTTTTCTTATATTTTTAAGGTAGGTAGGTAGGGGAGACCTTGGAGAGTTGTGACAGAGGTGAGTTGTGACAAGCACGATTTCTCCCAACCTTATTATAGGTAGCGAGCTGGCAACACCGCATGCATGACGCTTTCGATACGCGCTACTCGACTCAGTACTTGCCGGCGACGCTGTTGCGGAAATACGGCTGTGTGCAAAAAATTCAAAAAGTAAGTTTTTCTTCAAAATTTTATTTGAATTTATATCATTTCTTACTATAATATGTGCTTTGCTTTCTTATTTTTTCTTAAGTTGTATGGTTATTCAACTCTCAAAACGTTGCAATATATTTTTGTGTGCGCATCGTGTTTAGAAAATATGAATTATTATTCAGATCAAGTCGTCATTTGAAACACCTAGGCGAGTTGTGACAGCCTGTCACAACTCGCTCCTACATTACTCCGTTTTAACCTTGGCTAATTCCTTAATGTTTTTTTATATATTTTTGATTTTTGTTTATGTCTTAACATACTGCATGCTGAATGGCTCTTTTTTGTTTCAGAATGCCTAATAACTATACACGAAAGACTGATAGAGGAACCGCTAGTGTCGAAATATACGACCTAGCTTTTGAAGAAGTTAAGTTAAGAGGTAAAAGTTTAAGAGATGCTGCGGCCTCTTCCAATCTAAACTACATGTCTTTATCAAGATATATTAAGAAGAAAGAGGCTTTTCAAGCAAACCCGAAGGCGAAGCTCCGTCTATGGGTTCGGGCGCGTCCATAAAATACGTGAGGTGTTTTTTAAAATTTTCTGTCCCTCCCTCCCCCCCTGGTGAGATGTCGTGAGATTTTATTCAACCCCCTCCCCCATCACCCAATCTCACATGAGATGTTTCAAAATGTGGGTTTCTTACGTAAACGCGTTGGATTGTTATTGTAAAAAGAAAAAAAAAAATATTGCTTCGTGCTTTTTTTCTAAGAAAAGGACTTGGCGAGATCTTCCCGATAAAAGTGTCAAAACTCGATATAACCCTAGTAGCATTTATTGTAGTTATACAGTTGTTCCAACGTAATATTCCCAACGCAAATAGTTGGCCAACTGTCAGAAATGGCCGGCTTGATTCGAAGTAGCCCAACGAACAGTGCCTCCGTTGGCCTAACGGTACCGGCCAACATTGGCTCATCAATCATGGCCATCGTTCGGCCCAACTAACGCCGCCAGCATTGGGCCAACAGAGTAGGGCCAACACGCATCGTTGGCCTACTCTGCATAGGGCCAACAATGTATTTGCGACGTAGGGCCACCCACCATTTGTCACGCATAGGGCCTGCGGTGTATTTGGAACATAGGGCCACCCGCTATTTTATTCATTTAGGGCCTAAGGTGTATTTGATGCATAGGGCCATCCTCTATTTAGCACGCATAGGGCCTACGGTTTATTTAGGACATAGGGCCACCTACCATTAATAACATATAGGGCCTTCGATGTATACTGGACATAGGGCCACCTGCTATTTGACTCGCATAGGGCCTACGGTGTATTTGAGACGTAGGGCCACTCGCTATTTTATTCATTTAAGGCCGACGGTGTATTTGGTGCATAGGGCCACCCCCTATTTAGCAGGCATAGGGCCTAGGGTATATTTGGAACATAGGGCCACCCACAATTAACACACATAGGGCCTACGATGTATACTGGACATAGGGCCACCTGCTATTTGACTCGCAAAGGGCCTACAGTGTATTTGAGACATTGGGCCACCCACTATTTTATTCATTTAGGGCCTACGGTGTATTTGGTGCATAGGGCCACCCCCTGTTTAGCAGGCATAGGGCCTAGGGTATATTTGGAACATAGGGCCACCCACAATTAACACACATAGGGCCTACGATGTATACTGGACATAGGGCCACCTGCTATTTGACTCGAAAAGGGCCTACGGTGTATTTGAGACGTAGGGCCACCCACTATTTGACTCGCACACCAAGAATATACTGGGGCCTTACGGACAACTGCTATTACAGGCACCTAATCCGCTCAGTTGGAAAATCACGCGACCGCAAACCTTATCGCGCCCAGATACGGTTTGCGGTCGCGGATTAGGTGCCTGTAATAGCAGTTGTCCGTAAGGCCCCTGGCGTGCGAATCAAACAGTCGGTGGTCCCACATCTCATATACACCACAGGTCCTGTGCGAGTCTAATAGTAGGTGGCCCTTTAAACACCTAGGCCCTATGCGTGTCAAAACGTAAAAACTATTCTATTCTTATCAAAAAATAAAAACCAATTAATCCTTAAAACAGTTTAATAATATCGATACCTCTGGGCTCAATGGTCTTACAGGATATTTCGTCAACTAATCCTAAGTTGATTTCTGTGAGTACACTCCTAGATACTTGATGATCTTCATACTCTTGGTTATTGAATCTACTATCAGTTCTAAGATGTAAATCAGACGTGTAACACCATACAGTTCTGCCAATGTATATGCCTTCCTGTTCACATTTTTCGCAAGCGTGTAGGGAATTATGAGATTTAATAGATTTTATGAATGCTCTTGCTGGTGCATCAGCTATAATACAACTAACATAAAAAGTAAAATATTTCCCATTTATCAGTAAGCCATTTTGCTGTAAATGCAGACATTCGTCGATAAATGGACGTAGATAGGCATTAGCATTTGTAGGTTTGGATTCGCCATAAAATAGCGCGACAATAAACGGTTGATTGTCAACACTTTGATCTAAAATACATAAGATTGGCCAAAAAGCATAAGTAGTGCTCGAGTGCACTGGCAAGCCATCAACATTACAAGTTATAGACAAAAATGAATCATGGTCAATTTCAGATATTTTTTTAAGCATTAATGGATAAGATTTTGACGTTATACCAGCTAATGCTCTTTCTATTATATGTGCTTCAAGTCCAAAATATATATATGAACCTCATTCTACAACATTAATATTATTTGGTGTCTGTAATAGTGTTCGCGAGTCTTTTGGCAAACTTGGATAACGTAATTGTAATTTGTGCAATAAATCATCCAGAGCAGAATGGGTTATATTGTGCTTGTGAGACCATGAGATAAGAAAAGACGCAATATTTTCATCACCTACATTATCGGTTACAATGTCACTGAAAACTGGCTGACGCTTGGGAGAAGAGTTTAATGCAGGTACATTGGCAGAACAGACTGATAAACACTCGGGTAGACAATTTGTAGATATTTTTTATCACAATTACTAAGTTGAACAGACATACTTTTATTTGTCCTTCTCTAATTTGTGTTGCCCTTAAAGCGCGTTTACGCCTCTTAGTTGTGCTTGATAATCCGACTTCGACATTCCCGGAATATGATGGTTGTGATGAGGAATTATTGCGATGTCTTGCGCCTGTTCTCTCTTCCTCCATTGCAATCTTTGGTAAATCTAAACCAACTGGTTATGACGGTCTGTATGTCGGTATCCGTTGCTTTCGCAGCGATTTGATTTCGACGCACTGCCTCTGTAAGCAAAATGACTAAGTAAATATACAAATACAATCACACCAAGTTTCATTATTGTATCTAGTAAAGATAGAAGACGGATTATAGTAGATTATGCACTCGAAGTGAATACTCTACTTTTCATGCCTTGCGAGACAATAACTCTATGCAAATTTTAACGTTCCAAATCTAAATAACTTTAATCCCTAGGGAGTTTCATATAACATTATCTCCCTTGGGATATGCCTTGCTTTACGTTGAGATTGCGTGTTATATAATTGGACATTCTGGTCGATTCCGGTATCACAACTTAAAAATCCACTTTTTTTATTTTAATTTCTACATTTTATTCTAATCTTTGGTTTTTTTTTTAGGATTTTTAAGTTGTGCTACCGGAATCGACCAGATTGTCGAGCAGGTGGTATGGAAAAACAATTGGAATTACCCTGCTACAATCAGAATATTATTTTCACTCCTCTTGCTCAAAAAGTCAGTCATTGTAGCGTGCCCAGAGCGGGAAAAAATAAACAATACAACAATCGATGACGGGGAGACACCGGGCTCGAGCCAATACAACAATCGGTGACAAGTAGACACCGGACTCCAGCCAATACAACAATCGGTGACAAGTAGACACCGGACTCCAGCCAATACAACAATCGGTGACAAGTAGACACCGGACTCCAGCCAATACAACAATCGGTGACAAGCAGACACCGGACTCCAGCCAATACAACAATCGGTGACAAGTAGACACCGGACTCCAGCCAATACAACAATCGGTGACAAGCAGACACCGGACTCCAGCCAATACAACAATCGGTGACAAGTAGACACCGGACTCCAGCCAATACAACAATCGGTGACAAGTAGACACCGGACTCCAGCCAATACAACAATCGGTGACAAGCAGACACCGGACTCCAGCCAATACAACAATCGGTGACAAGTAGACACCGGACTCCAGCCAATACAACAATCGGTGACAAGCAGACACCGGACTCCAGCCAATACAACAATCGGTGACAAGGAGACACCGGACTCCAGCCAATACAACAATCGGTGACAAGTAGACACCGGACTCCAGCCAATACAACAATCGGTGACAAGCAGACACCGGACTCCAGCCAATACAACAATCGGTGACAAGGAGACACCGGACTCCAGCCAATACAATAATCGGTGACGGGGAGACATCGGACTCGAGCCAAAAGGCATTGGCGCATAGCGCAATCTTTACAGTTTTTCTCTAATTACAAATTGATGAAATTGATAGAATCCTTCTATTCCATTATTATAAGTATGTATAGATATAGATTATTTATACCTTTGATGACCACATGTAGTAATGGTAAATCCTTAATGGCAATTTTCTTGTTTTTCCGGTCCAATTGCATGAAAGTGCTAAGGAGTTCGTAAATAGCTTCTCGAGAATTCTTCTTATTATGGTAGCTGGTTTGGTTCCTCCCACCAAAGATAAATAGTTTACCTATAATATAACAAAAATTCAAATATTATACACTAAGGATTACTAACATTTTCTCACAGGTAATTAATTCAGATGGATATAATAGTATAATATAATATGATAATGACGTTGATGATAATATGATAATGGTATAATATTTCATCTTAACATGAAATATTATAGCATCTTCGAAGGGGTTCCCAACGAGTCATAGTGTGACTCGTAGGGAATTTTCTTTCCAACCAGTAACACTGAGACTCGATTGAAAATACTTCTTAACGAGTCACACTGTAACTTGTTTGTAGTGAATCGCTAAGAGGAAACAAACGCGACAAAAAAAAAACTACTGTTGTTTCTAACAAAAGATAAGTTTTTTTAACCAACGATGAAAATAAAAACAATGTTTTGATAATCAAATAAATGTATTATTTTCTTAACGATTAATATACTTTCAATAAGTTTTAAAATTAAGTGAAAGTGTCTTGAAGTAAACAATAGGAGGTATTTGTACTTTTCATAATCAGTCTTCACTATTGATCACAGGTAATCATCACATTTCTACATTAATCATTAGAGTTATTAAAATATATAATGTTTATTAATTTTTAGTCCCCAAGTCCTTTGTCGATATCATCCAGTTTTTAAATATAAAAAATAAGTAAGTTTTCCCCCTTAGTCTTGTTAATATTTCAGTATTGCTCTCTTGCAAGGAAAAAAAGGAACCCTTATATGATTACTTTGTTGTCCGTCTGTCTGTCTGTCAATACACTTTATCATTTTTATTACTTTTTCATTTTTGTATTTTGAGTAGGTTAGGTAGGTATATTTTATGACGGTACCTAGGTAGATTGGTAGTTTTTTATTTTTATTACAGCTTAAGTGAGTAATTAATGCACTCGGGTTAATTTAGTCACCTCGGGTCACCTCGGGTTACCTCGCATTGGCTCGGGCACAAGTCTTTCATTAATAACTCACTTTGCGCTCAATGCAACAATCTACTAGGTATTAGGTAAATTACTGAACTGGACCAGAGTCATCTATCCTATAATAATACAATATATAATATAATATTATAAAGAGGAAAGATTTGATTGTTTGTTTGTTTGCATTGAATAGGGTCTGAGACTATATTTACACATAACATAAAACTAGGTAGTTACTTACTTACTTGGTAATTCTTCAGGAGTTTTCGGAAATTCAATCTGATCTTCATCATGTATAAACATTTCATGTTCATCGCTGTCATACAATTTACGTGGTTTACTCTTCCGTTTATTATTTTCAGGGGTTTCATTTGAATCCGTCCCAATTTCAGATTCGATTTCAGCTTTTCGATTTCACATTTTCGTCTAGCTTGTAGCAAGTCATCTAAAAACACAAGTAAGTAGGTTAATCCCTTGCTTAGGCCGATCTACCTTTTCTGATGGCGGAAAACCTTTTTATCCCATTATTGACTCACGAGATTAGACTCGTATGTACCTATGCTATGTAGGGTATACCGAAGCGGTATTTTAAAACGCCGGCTATATGGTACCTACTTAACCTATACAATAAAAAGTTTAAAACCATAAAACAAACTTAGGTACCCAAGTACCTACCTGTTGCGTAAAAAATTCGGCTGATGCTATGCGTTTCCCACGTGTGATCAGGTTTGAGGTTAGATCGTAAAGCTTTATTCATAATATGATGCTTAGGCCAAGCGCAGTGCGATTTTTCCGGAGTGAACCAATCTGTTTTAATCACTGCGACCCCTCCACTCCCTCCAGCGTCTTCAAATTCGACAACTTGATAAATTCCCATTCTAAAACAGACAAATTATTTATAGCTATGAATCAAATTATTGCTAGCAAATTAATAAAAACAGATTAAAACTTACCTGAATTTTCACAATCGACACTGCATTGTAACAGAATTATGACCGATTTATTCAAAGGATTTATTTATAAATGAGATGCGAGTCCGTATATACATAGTAGTCTTTGATGCGAGTATGATGCGTTGCAAACTTGCGCGATCGACCAATCGGACCAAACCAAACAGACAGACGCAGTGTTGCCAAGTCAATGAAACAAGTAATGGGCAAACACTTCTAAAAAGGTGCTAGAATGTAAATATCACATATTATTAAATCGGTAAGCTACAACCTGCACCCTTATCGGCGAACCGTACTGGTAATGGTCTTCATCTGCGATCTTGCTCGCACTCATGGTGGTAGTAAATTGGAGCATGCAAGAAGATTGCAAGAAGAAATGTGAAATGTAATGTTGCATTTTAGATTCGTCATTCGCGTGTTTTCTTGTGTCGTTTAGGCAAATTATCACCGCACATTTATTCACCAGTTTCATCAAAAAGTAAAATAAAAAATAATGCGTGGAGCCCCTCCGCGCGGAAGAAATGAAATTTCAAAAGGTCCTATGTTCATTACGCATCAATCTAAAATAAACCATAAACCTAGGTGGATAAGGTTGATTATTATTTAAATACTTGGTAGTCAAACGTTTAACGCAACCTTGTTGGACGTCGCATAAGAAGTTTCACTTCAAAAACTGACGCACTCGCTCGAACTCATGTCGTGGAATATTCACGCTTAACGGTAGATAACACCGATGTTCTGATCCTGTGCTTACTGTTCGCACCCGAGTACTTACTTACTTACTTATTTTTTTTTATTTTCACACCATTGACAGCTCTGAGAGTGGTGTCTAACTGAACAATTAATAATATTTAGTAACTCCTTTTCAGGGCGGTCTGACCCGCCACGCCGCTTTCACAGATCATTTATATAAAAAAAATCACCCGAATAGTTATTTCGTATTCATATTTATTTTTCTACCCAAATTACTAATTTGCTGTTACAATGTTTTTTAAGCGATATTAATTACTTCTTTTGCATAATTATTCTTTAATATTTTTGCTGTCGAATAGGTAGTAAGATTGTTTATGGAATGCATAAAACAAGCTATATTAATTATAAAGATGGCTAAATTTACTCATATAGTGGCAAAAGTGGCAACACTGCTTGCTATGGACTAATGCCGAAAGACGAGCGATTTGCCTTTCGGCTTCGTTTGTCAAACGCCGCGCCGCCGCCGCATAGGTCCCGGGCGAGCTTTCTACGCTCAGTGGTTGGCAGGTTTGGGAAAGCGAGTTTGATTCCGGCTACATTTTTCTTATTTTCGATTAGACGATGCCCGCGACTTTGTACGCGGTACCGAGGCTCGGCAATACCTAAGCTCGCCCTTCGGTCTCGCAAATACCTACATATAAACCACTCAACACATAGGTACAAACAATCATCAAAATCGGTCGAATTTCATTAATATTTTCGAGTTTTTGCGAGAATAACGCATGGCGATCGATTTACTAATTACTTAAGTACCTACCTACCTACTTTCTTTTCAAAAAACTTAGATAAGTACCTACCTAAGTAATCAACGATGTTCAACACGAATAGATATTCTGTCTCTTATAGCCCTTAGGTTTTAGTTGTGCGTTGTCTAACAAGTGGAATAAGTAAAGAGAACTTTAAACCACTTTTTTTGTTAAATGCATTGTCATCGGGTTTAAAAACGTGGTAGGTACCTACCTAGGTATAATAAAATAAAAGACGGATCTCTCTTTTAACAAGTAACTTTTCTTCGAAACACTGAGTACCTACCTACCTACCTACTACTAGGCTTCATTTCAGAGCGTTGTCAGAGGATTTCGGTGCGAAAATGTTTTCAAGTGAAGCTACTTTTTATTAAAGACACCTTACGGCTGAAGTTCAAATACGAACAGTGCTCTTGTGCAAACGCAATACGGTACAATTTATCGGACACAGCGATGTCTGTGAACAAAGGCCGCCGCTTTCCTCGTGCGTACAGACAAAAATGTACTTAATCAACTAGACGCAAAAGCAGTTTTTGCTCTGACCACACTAAAACAGAGTTATAAATTTTACCGTAAAAAAAAACAAACAGTCGAATTGAGAACCGGGTCCTTTTGGAAGTCGGTTAAAAATCTAGAATGAAAATCAAAAACTATTAGTAGGTAATTAGGGGGGTTTCACTCCACAGTTTAGGTATACCTAGGTACCTACCAAAAGAATGGGAAATAGGTAATAAATAATTTAGGAACTTGTTTTTTTATATTTATTATTAGGCTACTTTAGATAGGCTAACGTTTGACCGCCATATCGCCTAATGTAAAGCGATGATGCAGCCTAAGATGGAGCACGCTTGCCTAGAAGAAACCGATTCACTCACGACTTGAAGACACCCAAATTGTAACTAGCAGGGAACACCCACTTAGGCAACGCATTCCACTGCTTGGCGCTTTGTTCGGGTCTGCGGTAGGTAGGTATACCTATCAACCATGAAACGATGTCGCTTTTTCGTGCTTCTGGCTGTCCGATAGCAAAGAGGGCAGGAGGGAATTAAATCATGTAGATCCGATGTACACTCTCCGATATCATCATTCATCATCATTCTCAACCTTTAATCCTCCCACTGCTGGGATACAGGTCTACCCTCGAAGGGTGATTAGGCTCCGATATGTACGTACCTATCCGATAAAAAACCGAAAGGCTAACAATTACTTTACGACGATGGTCAAGGCTTTGGAGCTTAGCCTTAAGTACCTAGTTGTCGTTGGTCATTTGTTAGTTGGAAATATTGCGAATCTTTACCACAGTTGGCTATTTGTTGGGCCTTTGTAAGGGGAATTCTTAGTTGCTAAATCTACCGTAGGGATTGTTGGCCCAACGTTAAATGTTAGTTGGAAATATTGCGAATCTTTACCACAGTTGGCTTGTTGTTGGGCCTTTGTAAGGGGAATTCTTAGTTGCTAAATCTACCGTAGGGATTGTTGGCCCAACGTTAAATGTTAGTTGGAAATATTGCGAATCTTTACCACAGTTGACTGGCTGTTGGGCCTTTGTAAGGCAATTCTTAGTTGAAAAATCTACCGTGACGATTGTTGGCCCAACGTAAATCGGGTCCACTACGCCTTGTTTTCTTGTTTGTAAACATAATAACATGTTTTAAAAAACGATTAGAGCGTGGCTTAAAAGTTTTGTTAGCAAAAACACAGTAGGTAATACAAATGTTTGCCGCTACGAATGGATAACATCCCCCGCGTTCGCCTGCGGGGAGGGGAAGTTACGCATATAAAGGTTAGCGATCAGAAAAGGAAGACGTATCGTTCAAAGTTTGTGACTAATTCTCTGTGGTTTGTTTGTGATGGAGTGGAATAAAGAAAATACTTTGTTTTTTTAATCAACTCATAACGGAAAGACCAGTGCTTTGGGTTGGGATGTTACACTGGTAGATCATAAAAATAAACATAAAAAGCTGGATGCCCTGCCCTGTCGGAAATAGCAAACAAGCAATTTCTAAAAATAACAAACGATATTTTTTTTTATGTACCTACCGAACCTTTCATAAATTTTTAGTTCTTGATACCTACCTAAATGTCGAACGATTGATAATATGGTTGATTGATTTAATTGATAGATTGATAATATTGCAGGTAGGGCCGGACCCGGAATCTATTCCTGTTTCTTCTTTGGAGAACTAAATCTACGATTGCTAGAACAGCAACCACGTCTTCTTAGTCGGAACTCATTTTTGAAATAAAACAAAAACAGGCGCATTCTCTTTGACAGGCGCAGCGGGCTGACTGTTTTGACAACATGTTTTGTTAGAAGCGCTGCTGACCCGTAAAAAAATATGAGAATGTTTATCACAGTTGGTCATCTGTTGGGCCTTCGTATGTGATTTTCGCGTTATAGGGATTGTTGGCCCAACGTCAAATGTTAAATTGGAAATATTGCGAATCTTTACTACTGTTGGCTACCTGTTGGGCGTTTATAAGGGAATTCTTAGTTGAAAAACCTACCGTGACGATTGTTGGCCCAACGTCAAATGTTAGCTGGAAATATTGCGAATATTTACCACTGTTGGCTACCTGTTGGGCGTTTGTAAGGGAATTCTTAGTTGAAAAACCTACCGTGATGATTGTTAGCCCAACGTCAAATGTTAGCTGGAAATATTGCGAATATTTACCACTGTTGGCTACCTGTTGGGCGTTTGTAAGAGAATTCTTAGTTGAAAAACCTACCGTGACGATTGTTGGCCCGAAGTCAAATGTTAGCTGGAAATATTGCGAATATTTACCACTGTTGGCTACCTGTTGGGCGTTTGTAAGGGAATTCTTAGTTGAAAACCCTACCGTGACGATTGTTGGCCCAACGTCAAATGTTAGTTGGAAATGATGCGAATGTTTATCACAGTTGGTCATCTATTGGGCCTTCGTATGTAATTTTCTCGTTATTAAACCTACCGTAGGGATTGTTGGCCCAACGTCAAATGTTAGCTGAAAATATTGCAAATATTTACCACTATTGGCTACCTGTTGGGCGTTTGTAAGGGAATTCTTAGTTGAAAACCCTACCGTGACGATTGTTGGCCCAACGTCAAATGTTAGTTGGAAATGATGCGAATGTTTATCACAGTTGGTCATCTATTGGGCCTTCGTATGTAATTTTCTCGTTATTAAACCTACCGTAGGGATTGTTGGCCCAACGTCAAATGTTAGCTGGAAATATTGCGAATATTTACCACTGTTGGCTACCTGTTGGGCATTTGTAAGGGAATTCTTAGTTGAAAAACCTACCGTGACGATTGTTGGCCCAACGAAAGACGTTCGTAGAAAATGATGCGAATGTTTATCCCAGTTGGTCATCTATTGGGCCTTCGTATGTCATTTTATCGTTATTAAACCTACCGTAGGAATTGTTGGCCCAACGTCAAATGTTAGTTGGAAATATTGCTAATCTTTAGCACAGTTGGCCATATGTTGGGCCTAAGTATGTGGATTCCTCGTTGTAAAACCAACCGATGCCCTTCGTAAAATACTCGTATGAAAAATCACTACCATGTCCCAACAGTTCCCCAACCGTTGGCATTTGTGGGCCAACAAAAATGTTACTAGGGAAGTGTCAAAACTCGATAACAGAGTCAAATATCGATTAAAGGAGCAAAATTTTAACGGCCTATATCTCCTAAACGGTTGAAGCTACCCCCACCTTCATGGTACTCTAAGAAAAGGACTTGAAGAGATCTACTTGATAAAAGTGTCAAAACTCGATAAAATTGACAAAATTCGATAAAAGGGCCTAAACTCTATATAATTGTCAAAACTTTAACAGTCTATATCTCCTAAACGGCTGTAGCTATCCGCACCGTCATGGTACTCTAAGAAAAGGGCTTGACGTGATCTACCGGAAAAAAGTATCAAAACTCGATAAAGTTTCAAAACTCGATAAAAGTATCAAAACTTTAACGGCCTATATCATCTAAACGGTTGAAGCTATCCCCACCGTCATGGTACTCTAAGAAAAGGACTTGAAGAGATCTACCCAATAAAAGTGTCAATACTCGATAAAATTGTCAAAATTCGATAAAAGGGCCAAAACTCTATATAATTGTCAAAACTTTAACAGTCTATATCTCCTAAACGGCTGTAGCTATCCGCACCGTCATGGTACTCTAAGAAAAGGGCTTGACGAAATATACACAATAAAAGTGTCAAAACTCGATAAAAGTGTCAAAACTTTAACGGCCTATATCTTCTAAGCGGTTGAAGCTACCCCCACCATCATGGTATTCTAAGAAAAGGGCTTGACGAGAGCTATTCGATAAAAGTATCGAAACTCGATAAAATTGTCAAAATTCGATAAAAGAGTCTAAACTCGATAAAAGTGTCAAAACTTTAACGGCCTATATCTTCTAAGCGGTTGAAGCTACCCCCACCATCATGGTATTCTAAGAAAAGGGCTTGACGAGAGCTATTCGATAAAAGTATCGAAACTCGATAAAACTGTCAAAATTCGATAAAAGAGTCTAAACTCGATAAAAGTGTCAAAACTTTAACGGCCTATATCTTCTAAGCGGTTGAAGCTACCCCCACCATCATGGTATTCTAAGAAAAGGGCTTGACGAGAGCTATTCGATAAAAGTATCGAAACTCGATAAAACTGTCAAAATTCGATAAAAGAGTCTAAACTCGATAAAAGTGTCAAAACTTTAACGGCCTATATCTCCTAAACGGGTGAAGCTACCCTCACCATCATGGTACTGTAAGAAAAGGGCTTGACGAGATCTACCCGATAAAAGTGTCAAAACTCGATAAAAGTATCAAAACTTGAACGGCCTATATCTCCTAAACGGTTGAAGCTATCCGCACTATCATGGTACTCTAAGAAAAGGACTTGAAGAGATCTACTTGATAAAAGTGTCAAAACTCGATAAAAGTGTCAAAACTCGATAAAAGAGTCAAATATCGATAAAAGTGGCAAATTTTATCGGCCTATATCTCCTAAACGTTTAAAGCTACCCCCACCTTCATGGTACTCTAAAAAAAGGACTTGACGAGATCTACCCGATAAAAGTGTCAAAACTCCATAAAAGGGCCAAAACTCTATATAATTGTCAAAACTTTAACAGTCTATATCTCCTAAACGGCTGTAGCTATCCGCACCGTCATGGTACTCTAAGAAAAGGGCTTGAAGAAATCTACACAATAAAAGTGTCAAAACTCGATAAAAGTGTCAAAACTTTAACGGCCTATATCTCCTAAACGGTTGAAGCTATCCTCACCTTCATGGTACTCTAAGAAAAGGGCTTCACGAGATCTACCGGATAAAAGTGTCAAAACTCGATAAAAGTGTCAAAACTTTAACGGCCTATATCTTCTAAGCGGTTGAAGCTACCCCCACCATCATGGTACTCTAAGAAAAAGACGAGATCTACCCGATAAAAGTGTAAAAATTACGGATTAAAACGGTACGGAACCCTAAAAACCAAATGACCTACTAAACTTAAATATGGCAATTAGATTCTTCATATTGTATAGAGATCCGCTAAGAAAGGATTTTGCGAAACGTCCGAATTAAGGGGGGCAAATGCATGGAAAGTTTATATAAAAGTCCTTTGTTTTTGATGTTAGGGACATGGAATTTGGTATATGTTAATGATTTAAAATAAATAAATACTGTACCTAATAAGATTTTTCCGAAAAAGACGTTTTTTTTTTAAATATTATTTATCTTATTGACTAACATACATGTTATTATAACACAACTCTGCCAAACTGCATAGCAGTGTGTAGGCAGACATCTATTCTCTTAACACAATTTCATCATCAACGAGTAGGAACACAACATTTTGGACATACTAATAATATACCTAATTATAATATTGGATATAAATATAAGTATGTGGCAACATAGAGTTATCATGGGAACACCAGGAATGCACAGCGCCAAGACCCCGCAACAAAGAAAGAATATGAACAACAATTCAACACAAAAATTGAATTAAAAATTACCGTGTTGAATTAAATTGTTGTGTTGAAAGTTATGCAACTACGAACTTGTAATTTCGCGAGTGGTGTTCCTAATGGGTTGTAGACGTCCACTAAGAAATAATTTTGCGAAAGGGACCAAAAGGAGGTTAAAATTTAGGTGAAAATCTTCGACCAAAATAAAATTAATGGACGGGCCCAGTAGAAGCGCATTTTTGAAGATTACAAAATGAGCGCCAGCGCTCACTTCGTTTCAGTCGGTCTCTAGCCGTAGGAAGTGAAACACGAGTCTATTGTTACGTGATAACGAAACTTCTGACAAAATTATGAATTCGTATGCTTTACCGAAGTGTAAATACACAGATAAAACCGATATCTATTTTTTGTAACAAATATACTGTACACTTTTATAATTAGTTGTTGAATTATATGTCCGACGGTTTTGACTCGTTTATTTACTGATCAAGTTCAATGGTTAGGGCCCGTCCATTCATTTTATTATGGTCGAAGGTGCAAATCTACTAATAAATAAATATGGACAAGACAAAAAGTATGTCCAATGTCCATGTTGAACCCGTGCCGGTAGTCGTTGGGAACGATACTCTCGAAGTTGTTGACCATTACACTTATTATATCATTATCTTGGACAGATTTTTCAGTTAGGTAAATCCAACTTAGGCAAAGAGGTCGCCCGAAGAATCCAACTCGGATGGGCAGCGTTCGGGAAATTGCGTGACATCTTCTCGTCCAAGATACCACAGTGCCTCAAGACGAGGGTCTTTGACCAGTGTGTGTTGCCAGTGATGACATATGGTACTGAGACGTGGTCCTTATCTGTTGGCCTTTTGGAAAAGCTCAGAGTCACACAGCGGGCAATGGAGAGAGCTATGCTCGGAGTTTCTTTGCGCGATAAGATCCGAAACGTGGATATTCGCCAAAGAACCAGAGTCACCGACATAGCTGTTAAAATTTGCAAGTTGAAGTGGCAATGGGCAGGCCACATCGCTCGAAGAACCGATAACCGATGGGGAAGAAAGGTTCTGGAGTGGAGACCACGAACCGGAAGACGCAGCGTAGGGAGGCCTCCCACTAGATGGACCGACGACATTGTGAGAGTCGCGGGTATCCAGTGGATGCAAAAGGCGGGCTGTCGTTCAGTGTGGAGGTTAAAGGGGGAGGCCTATGTTCAGCAGTGGACGTCTTCCGGCTGATGATGATGATGATGATGAAAATCTACGCGTACGAAGTCGCGGGTGGGTAACTAGTTAGTAAGCTAGTTTATTAAATTTGTAACTGAAACTGTCGCAAAACTGTTGTTCAGGCACCGTGTGTTATTTTTAGTAAATATTACTGTTGAAATATTTTAAGCTTAGAACGTGCACTTTATAACCTAGCATGTAAAAAGGAAGCAAGAAGAAGAGAAAAAAATAATACGAAATTGATAAATAAAATTGGTCTCTACCGTATTTTTTCCACTGTAGCGCCGTATTTCCCAGCGCGGTCTGTGACGTGTCGCGTTGTTCGCCGCTCCGCAACACGCGCGCTTCTATGCGTACCTACCTAGTTTTATACCTATACGTTCGAGCGCTATTTGCCTAAAGTGTCTGGAAAACCTCGCCTTAATATTAAGTGTTATGATATTTTTTATATCTAATATAATGCTGTCACAACTTACCTCGGTGCCGGTCACAACTTACCTCGGTAGTAGGAGAGTTGTGACAGGGGGAGTGGTCTTTAATTTTGTCGATTTTCTCAGAAACCATAATACTTAAATTAGTTTTGGTGATTGGTTTGAAAACAGAAGGAATGCCGCTAAATTAATCACATGGGTCATAACTGTGGAATGTTTCTTGAGCGAAATATGGCCCCAAAAGTAAAAACTGTCACAACCCTCCTAGGTCTCCCCTACCTATATATATAATAAAATATAACGAAGTGGTAGATTTACGCGTAGACTAAGTAGTGATCACCTTACCGAAATATTATAGGCTGACGAAGACCACTGCTGTTAGGTATCTAAGTATACCTATAATAGGTACTGTTGTGCTGTTGACTAGATATGGCAGTTAGAGATCTACTTATCCTCCTTTTACATACGTATGTGTTAGAACAATGATCCAAATTAGGTAGTTAAATTTTGCATCAAAACCACTAAATATAATATCTTAAGGCATCGCAATATTTTGGTCAATAAACGACTGAAAGAAAAACAACGTCAAGCAGACATGTGGTCACGGTGGTGGTATTTTCATATTGTAGTCTTTGGTCTACGAGCACGAAACTATTTATGTAAACCTTCATGGGTATTTTATTACTCTTTTAGGGTATATTTGGGTATATATAACATCCTTGCTCTTACATCAATGTGCCTTATATTGATAAATACATCGACAAAAGGAATAAATACCTACGGTAGGTAGGTATTTAGTCCTTTTGTACGTAAGTAATAGTAATAGATCGTTGGTTTTATCTAAGACCCAATCCGTATAGGTATATCAAGTATAAAGTTATATGATTATTTACGGGATATTTACCGTGGTATGGTTGTTGTCTTCCCGTGAACATGGTGCATGCAACTGCGCCGAAATATCGGGAGCTCATTCCACAACCTTACCACGGTAAATATCCCGTAAATAATCATATAACTTTAGTGAACAACCGTGATAGTTTAAAACAGTGTTTTATATCAAGTATATTTATATAGCAAGGACGTTTTACCCATATAATTATAAGGTCCTTGATATAATGTAGTAGTCTTTAGGCCCAATGACTCGGGCGCTTCGTAGAAAAGTTACAACTCCCAGCTTATCGCCGCCGTCAATAATGATAACTATGCTAAGTACTTCATATAAAGAAATGTAGGATATTAAGGTTCACCAATTGATCAGTTCAATTCAATAATTACTATTCCAGTTCATGATATTTTATTATTCAATAATGTTTGATCTTTAATTCTATCTATTTTATTTTATTATTTAAATTATCTTGATTGTATATAATTAGATGCTGGTAACATTGTTGTGTTTGTACTGGTAACTGTAGGATATAGATGGTAACACTAGGAGAAGCGAGAGGCGTTGGGAGTTTTGGCGCCAACGCGGAAAAAACATGTCGGCTCGTTGGATTATTTTCCTTAACTTGTGTATTTTCGAGTGTTAATGTGTACTAAATGGTGAATTATTATTCATTAAGTGCTCGTAAACGTGCTCGAGTGTGGGAAGTGATATGACGAGGTGAATCGTGTCTTTTCGTGTTGTTTCCAAAACTCCATAGGAGCCTCTTGTAAAGTCTCCACCACTTTACAGAGGCATGAGTTCGACTTGACCGTGACTTACTTAGCTTGACTCTGACTGTGACTATGACTTGTTTGACGCTATTAAGACAAAGTAAACTGTTTAATATTACGAGTAAAGGACATTGAATCCACGCTCATGAAGATTTTAACAACAACACGAGAGGCGTTGGTTTGAAATGTAATTCACTTTCGAGACGACCGTTGAATAAAACACAACTTGAAGAATCTGCGTGTTGTTCTTATCACCGCCAATCCCTGCGACATAACCATCGTAACAAAAGTCAACTCTCCGTAGATTCCCGCCGACGTTTTAAATTCTAGCCAATGACACGTTTTAGTTTACTTTTTCACGCCTCTCTCTTGCCGCCCTTTTTCACACATAGGCTAAGTATGTGCACAGGACGTGTCGGGAGTACTCGGGACTCTAGGTTGCACGTACATGCAAGTGGGTGTGTTTTTTTTCAAGGCTCAGCTACGGTACCTACCTAGGTATGCTCGATTTATCGCAGATACAAACACGCACTGGCCCATATCTTATAATACCTATAATAGTGCTAACACACGAGACGTAGGTACTTGGTTGACGAACCGCCGTCCAACCAACGAGTGGGAAAGAGAAAAATTTCTCATTCTCTCCCGTTGGTTGGACGGCGGTTCGTCAACCAAGTAAAGGGGCGGATCCAGGATTTCATTTTGGGGGGGGGGGGGGGGCATTCTGACAAGGTTCGAAGGAATCAAATAGAAAAATTGAGTCGAATGTATGGAATTGCTAGGGGTTTTGGGGGGGGGGGGGGGCTTCATGGCATGGCCCCCATGCCAATCATTGATCCGCCAATGACGTGTGTTAACACTATAAGAGTGCATTGGTCAAATGTAGGTAAGTACAAACCGTGCATAGAGTTAACACAAGACATGACTTGGGACTTGATTCGTCATATCATCAGTCAGTTTTATCATTCCAATCGTTATACGTACCGTGAGCAAGGACTGAACTTAGGCAGAGGCCTAAAGCTAGGAACAAATTATCGGACGCGGCTGACGGACGCAACATAAAGGTATCTAGATAATGAATGTACTTACACTGAGCTATGCAAACTTTCGGACATAAGTCGTGGACGTAACCTTGGGCTGACCTTGAGCGTTCGGACGTCCGACAGAAATCTGGCGCACCGGATGTTTTGGCAGCCGTTGTTTTCTTTTGAAAGACTGTGCACATTTATCAGTCGCGTCAGTCAGCCGCGTCCGATAGTTTGTTTCCAGCTTAAGACCACGAAATAGGGAACTAGGTACTTGTCTTCCTTTTTCTAATAAATAAATAAATATTCGGGCCATTTTTTCACACACGGCCATCTAACCCCAAACTAAGCAAAGCTTGTGATATGGCTGCCAGAGACTGATATATAGTTTTAAATACATACTTAAATAGATATTAACAACCAGATTTAGAACAAACACAAAGTTCATCACATAAATGTTTGTCCTAGGTGGGAATCGAACCCACGCCCCCAAGCTCAGAAGGCAGGTTCACTACCAACTGGACTAACGGGCTATACAACATATATAAGACTTGCTTTGATTGATTTTGTTTAGGTGATGACATGACACTGGATGTCTGGACGGCCTGACAGCATGAACTTATAAGAGTTCCTACTTCCTTGTACCTAGTACTACGGAACCCGGTATTTTTGTGTTGATTTTAAAACTACCTACATAAAAGCCGGTGTAGAGTCTCCACTCCATCACTCTACGGGGAAAACGGAAAACAATGCGATATTGGCGATATGGCTAGAGTCTAGCCCATTGGGCGAAATAACAAAAAACCGGACAAGTGCGAGTCGGGCTCGTGCACTGAGGGTTCCGTACCGTAACACCACAAAATTCAATAACGGAATTACCAGTTATAAATTGGTATTGAATAGAAACTTGTCACCGACTCGTATTTGGCCATTATTTTTTATTTGTTGTTATATTTTAGAAAGTTTACTATAATCATGCCAAGTTTGACGCTTGTACATATTACCGTTTTTACATTAGAGCGAATACAAAAATATGAATTAAAAATACGTTTGTTGTATGGGACCGCCCCTTTTGTTTTGACTTTTTTATTATTTCTTACTTAATCTGCCGTAACATTACATATTCTGTGAAAATTTCAACTGGCTATCTATTACGGTTCGAAAGATACAGCCGTTTAAAGGTAGGACAGACGGACAGACAGACAGACATCGAAGGCTTAGTAATAAGTCCCGTATTTACCCTTTGGGTACGAAACCCTAAAAATCAAGGACGTTTTATAAAACCCATGGTATACCATGTGTAAAAAACGCCACGTTACGCGTCTGTTTTAAGGACCACGTCTCAGTACCTACCATATGCCATGCAGGCCCGTCTTTCCTACTGGGCACTCTGGGCACGTGCCCAGGGCCCCGCGATCGACAGGGGCCCTCTAGTTCCTGCCAGATCACCAAACGATAACCAATATTTATTACCGACAAACATATTTATTTGGAAAAAATCATAGGATTATGAGTGACTATAATACCTACTTGCTTATTAGCTTTACTCTACTCTCGCCTGAAAATCAGCATATCAACTTTCTTTGTCTATTCGAACAAAATAGTGCTGTCAAGGTCATAGGGGCCCCATTATTCTAATGTGCCCAGGGCGTCTATAGAATAGAATAAACTTTTATTGTGCATAACTGTGTGTTAACATAGGTCTTAAAATAATGATAAGTGTCAACAGTCACTATCCTTAGTCCTTACGGACATACAATAAATAAGTGCGTACCTACTTGTAGAAACTATATGAGATCAGCAGTTACCTACATTACACTAGCTAGGTAACTATACACTAGTTATATAGAAAATGTATATCCTATATTATAAACAAGTCAGCCTTTATTAGACTATGCTATCCAAATAAAAGATTATATTGGCTTGTAAAATCAAAATACTCATTTAAATTATAGAATACATTTTCCAGGAGCCATTTCTTTAAAGAGTTTTTAAATTTATTACCATGCATGGACTTAATATCTAATGGCAAGTTGTTATAGATTTTTATGGCTGTTATAAAAGAACTTTTATGGTACATTGCGTTATTTACTTGAGGCATACATATATTTAGCTGGTGCTTATGGCGTAAACTTTCGAAACGTGTAGATTTTTTTTCAAAAAAATACGTTAAAGACGGCCCTGATGCCATGATTAAAGTCGTGATGAAACCTATTATAATATTTATATTCTGAAGGTGGGAGAAATTTTCGCAAGTTTAGTTTGAGGTTTACTAGTCAGGGTCCGATGGCCCCCTGAGCTTGAGGGCCCTGGTGCACGGCACCACCTAGCCCTCCGATAGTTACACCACTGAATGGCCATAATGACTTTAACCTGTCCAGTAATTGGTGAAAAAAATATAAGACGAGATGTTATGGCCTTAATGACTTTAACCAGCCCAGAAATTGGTGAAAAAAATATTGACGTGTCGTGTTTCAATGTCAACTGTGAATAAAGCAAACAAAAAAATCACTCTAATTTTTTGTAAATTTAAAAATAAATTAAACTTATAAAAATAAGTGTTCCAGCATCGGTAGGTACATTGCAATTTTTTGTTTAAGTACATATCCAGCAAATTCTTGGGCGAGCTGAGGCGAAAAACGCAACCTAACATAACCTCGAAATTGCTATTAAAGTCTTAATATTATTTATTATCCTTTCAGGGACGATGCAGCGAATCATTTCTGTTGTAAGGACTCTCACATCATTAGGAAGCTTACAATGCCGTCATTTGAATAGCCAGCTATCATTATTTAGCACCCTTCAAAAACAAACAATGAATGAAAAACTATTAGCTGCTTTTACTCCTGTGCTCAACCCAATATGCTCGTTCAAAGTTAAGGGACGTGTGAGACGTCGCTGCAAATCATGTTATATTGTTGTTCGCGATGAGAGAGTCTATAACATTTGTCCTAAATACCCTCGGCACAAGCAAATGTCGATGAAACCGAAACCTCTCACCACCTATATACTAACACATGCCACACAAAGTCCAGTGCGGCCATGGTAATATTTTAAAGTCGTTTCATTAGATATGTATCTGTAAATGAATGTAAACTGTTATAAGTGCACAGAATAAACTATTAGAATAACTAGGTATGAAGCCTTTTCTTAATATGATATAGGTACTTAACAGCACCATATGTAGTGATTCCTGTGTGACCTGACGGTTTGATGGAAGCACAGGTTCTGGACATGCCTGCATTACCCAAACTGTGTCCCAGGCGATGTAGAGTCTGCAGTCACAAGTGTGACTGCATCATTGCTCTTGAATCATTTCATTCAGCCATGAGCACATATTATGTCTTGATGCTACATACCAGGGATGTTACGGAGCTTCGACTCCGGTTCCGTTAAGTCGGAACTTCTGATTATTATTACACCTTCGGTTCCGACTTCGGCTCCGACACTTTTAAATCTTAGGTTTTAATCGGAGGTCGAAGCATAACATAGCGGCGGCGGCGGCCTGTGTCGACTGTTATTAACAGGTTCATACATGTCGCGCGGGGAATTCCCCCGACTCCCACTACGTGAACTCTATCGTCAATTATTTTTTCACTTATTGTTAATTTCTTACACACACGACACGTTCACCTCCACCACATGTTGCCTCCGACACAGAAGACATAACGTCCGACTCCGATAAAGCAAATTTAAAAACTCCGACTCCGCCTTCGGTTCCGATAAAACTACCTCCGTTACATCCCTGCTACATACATCATCTTTCGTAGATGAAAATTTGACCAATGATGGTGATACCTGATTATAACAAATCCAATGTGATATTTTTTTACTTCTATGACATAACTACACTATGACTATAAATACAAACATTTCCTGTGTAAGTGTGCCTGTTTGTCCACACTGATCTCCGTAACAGCTGCGTACACGGATTCATATTAAATTTCGTATGGAGGTAGGATCTACGTTGAATAAATACTTAGGGTACATTTTATCCTAAAAATTTGTAAAGTTTCAGTAGCATTCAGGTAAAACCGCAGAGAGCTGCCAGTGTAAAAATTCAACCTTAACTTTATAATTTAATAATGATAATAAGTAATAATTAAGGCTTTTTTATTTTCTTTGTTTGATATACCTACCTTTGTACTTAAATAAATAAATGAGTATGTTTAGTTAGTTCCTAAAATAATGACATTGATGTACAATTTTCTGAACTCTAAAAATGCTGCCATCCTTTTCACACATTGTCACATATTGAAATGAAAAGAGATGTAGGTAATTTTGGTGCTGCATCCTGGGGTGTTTCGAAAAATCTACCAAAATGGTCTGGAGTGACAAATTATAACGGAAGTTTAAATATAACTCTTTAATAAATACCATGCAATACTTGTTGAATAAGTACATACATGAGCACTATACTATAAATTTCTTAATAAAATACTAATGATTAACCTAATTCTTACAATTTCTTCATAATTTTTTTATGTACAGAACTGTAGAAGCAGTTTATTTTCTGATAAACACTCTACATCAATGAGATTCTTCTACATTTCAAACATCTGGTTGGGGTGACCGATTTTCTTTTTAAATATTCCTTTTTATGTTTCAGTTTCTTGAATATTTGCTACACTGCAACAAAAAGAAAAAGTTATTTATATTATACTTTCTAGTGCTTGGCTAGCTAGCTATCACCTTCAAGTTTAAAAACCTGTCTCCAAGCACCTAACAACCCTTATTCCGTAACTACAAACACGCACGTAACGCGGCGCTGCGTCAGTGTCACTTGAGAACCGGTTCCCATTCCAGGCTAGCCGTGTTTACCATCTTTGACCACACCACTGTCATTTAACATCATCTCCTGTTGAGGTCAAACACCTAATAATTTTGGTGGGACAAATTACACTTGTATAAACTCTTGGTTGATTCTTCCCCATCAGAGCTAGCAATGATGTATTTAAGTAGATAGTATTTTTAAATAAATATTGGTAATTTTTTAATTGGTAGACTTCCTTACTTGTTTTTAATAGTATTTTAACAAACTATGAAACACAAATATGTACCTACTAAATACATCATTGCCAGCCCTAGTGGGGAAGAGGCAACCAAGACTTTATAGGAGTGTAATTTGTCCCACCTAAATTAACAAGTGGGGCAGATTGAAATTATTTCGTGCATTTACATAGCATAGGCAAATTATCATTGTAATCAAAGAAATTTAACTTACCTTAGTCTTTCAAGTTCATCACTGACATCATCAACTGTTATAATCACCGGCTCAGCAATCTCTATAATCTCATCATCATCTTCATCTGCAAACTCTATAACATCATCTTCATCTTCAATTTCTATAACTTCACCCTCACTCTGACTGTTAACATTTGAGTTATTATCATTATCTCTCTTTGTTTGCTCTATGGGCTGTGGCTCATCTGCTTTTATACCTGCCACTCCTGAAACAGACACATTTTCATTACACAATATTAATATTATCATTATTAATATTCATCATATTTTTTTTATAATAGGCTTGCGTTTGACCACTAACTCGCCTGATGTAAAGCCTAGTTGAAAATGAATGGCCTAGTTGCGGAAAATGCCCGCTACACAAGTAAGTAGTAAGTAGTAACTGATGTAAAGCGACGATGCGGTCTACGATGGAGCACGCTTGTCGAGAAAAAAACAATTCACTCGTGATTTGAAGATTACACTACATTACTCGTGATTACACTACTTATAATGTAGTATTTCCATTCCGACCAACTGAACGGACCAACTAGTTGAGCAGAATGGAACTCGAAACCATTTATCCAGTAGTTTCATTAAGAACAAAATTTTACCAAGGTTCAACCAGTTGATTTGATAGGAACAAAAAGCTTCATCAAGTTCCATTCAGTTGGTTGGAGTGGAATGATTGATGATAAGTACAAACAAAAAAACTTGTATTCCTGGGAATCCCTGGTACTGGCCCGGGAACAAAACTCTAGTATCGATCACTTAATTATATGAAAAAAATCTAGAATGGAGAGGTAAATAAATGGTGAGGAGCAAGCATTGACGTTGAGTTGATGCTGCATTGGAAATGTAAAGTTAACTTAACATTATGTAGTTGCAGTGCAGAGAGAAGATAATGTTGTGTAGCACATGACACACTGACAGCACAGCACCTGCTGCCTGAGGCTCGATTTTTTTAATTGGATCTAATTCTAATTCAAAGTGGGGTGTGATAAGACCTGCACTGACATCCCGCTTGGGGTGCTTTTAATTGGATATTTCAGACGAAAATATGCGAAATGACTTGACTTTCAAATGAAATCCCAAACTAAAGTTGTATTTTTTATAAAATCACATCACTTGCTAACCCATAGAGTGGTTTGAATCATTCGAATTTGCTTCTATCAATAAAATATCTTTAATTTCCCATGATACGTTTGTGCGAAATATTAAAAGTGATTCAAAAATTTTGCCCCGGATGTCGCGACAAATTACCACACCACGCTTAATTTAACAGAAAACGATAGATGCTGCTTCTGAGTAGTTTTTTGTTTAATAGTTCCTCTCATTTGTACCTTTAGCTGGAAACAGCGGAGTGTCCCGTCGCACACGCCTGCGTCGCGTCGGATCGCTGCTTCGAACTTGAATCATGCTCTGAAAGTCTATAGAATACAGAGCTCCAGCTAGCAACAGGGTGCACTCAGGGTCTCTGCTGTTGAATGCTGTTTCCAACTCTATGTTACTGCGCTCGTCGTACTTCCACCATCCTAAAACATAAGTATAAAGGTCACACTTAGTGTAAGATAACTCTTTATTAGAAGACCACATAAACAAGGAAAAACAGATACCTTACAATGAAACTATTATCTAGGCTTTAAACAGGCGGCCTTATTGCTTAAAGCTATCTCTTCCAGGCAACCATGTGTAAAATATTATAAAGTTGTTATTTGAACATTGATTTTGATCTATCAAATATTTTTACAAAACTGACTTTATTTTGACTATTAAATTAAAATAAACAATTACAAGTCATTCCCATCACAAAGATTGAGCAAATCTTTGTGAAGATTGGCTCAATGAAGTGAAGATTATGGAATTCCAAATGTTCTGGGCCTGCAAAGTAGTGTTGCAGCTGTTGCAGGTGTCCATAAGCGGCGATTACCGCGGAGCACATTATTTAGGCTATATTATATAGGCATTTAAAAAAAAACTTGGTGTGGATTATAGGAAAAAAGTAATTGTATGGTTTAACAATACCATCATAAAATATTTAGTATGGTCACAGGCACATAGTGATGTAAACATAGTTTTTTGTTTGTTTTATAAACCATCTTATAATGTAGCATTATTGGTGGAGTATATAAAAATGATCCTAAAAAAGTCTGGTTAATATTGATTCTGTTGAACCTTTGCTTAACAAATTAAAAATACATTTGCAGCAGACAACAAAACAGAAAATTTCATAACACAAATATGTGTGCAAGACGTACTTACCATTCCTTCCCTCATAGTACCACTGATTTTCTGAAAGAGGCTCTTCTATATTTCCTTGCTGTGGTGATAACTTTTCCAGCAACATTGGGTGGTCGAGGTAGTCTGGTGGAATCTGTGCCCGGCACATGGCACATTTTTTGCTTTGGATGGCAACTCCCTGTAAATGCTCAATAACACTTTATAGGGTAAGATACAATTAGCTAAAGCATGGTAAGACATACAAACCTCAAAACAAGTCGAAAAACGATCAAAAACAAAATTGCAATTATTTTTATTTCATACAAGCTACATTCTGCGGTTTGACCTAATAATTAATAATAACAATAAGTTCTGTTTTAAACTATCACGGTTGTTCACTAAAGTTATATGATTATTTACGGGATATTTACTGTGGTAAGGTTGTGGAATGAGCTCCCGATATTTCGGCGCAGAGTTCCAGTGATAACCGTAGCAAAAGACTAAGAAAGAGGGTAGATCGTTATGTCTGCACCTAACTTTTTAACTGTTCTCCAACCACCCGCATTCTTCAGTCTTCCCGTGAACATGGTGCATGTAACTGCGCCGAAATATCGGGAGCTCATTCCACAACCTTACCACGGTAAATATCCCGTAAATAATCATATAACTTTAACAATAAGTTAATTATAATTAGTAAAAATACACAAAATGTTTAAAAAAATCTAGAATTACTTATGTTTTATTTTTCTTGTACATTGAATGCAAGTTTCAGGTAGGTACAAGTAGTAAATACATGATTTGTAGACCTATAAATATAAAGTAACTAAAAGTCTTTTCTCACTAAAACTTTCATAATATTTAAGTAATTGAATGAGACTATGTACATTTTTTACGAACCTTAACGCATAGAAAGCAAAATACATGACCACAAGGCAGTTGGGTGGGGTGATGACACTTTTGCAGACACACTGCACAGTCTTGCTCTGAAAAATCCATCTAAAGTTAAATTCTACGAATGCTGCACGATAGGATAGGTGTACGATGGAATTAAAAATCTCTTTAATTTTTCCAATCGCCTAGTCTAGAGGAGGCAAATATTTTCTAGAAGAGGGTATCATAACTTCACAGCAACACAAAAAATTTGTTACGTTTTATTCCGTGTGCAGATCAGAACCACAACTTAATTTATCTCAACCACTACTTAATGCCTTACCTTGAATATTATCGCCCATTGTAATTTAGGACCTCTGAATTATAATTTATTTTCAGAAACTCGAAAAAAGAGATCAACAAAAACAAATCACGCATTCTTGCATTGTGTGGTGTGAATTCCCTGATCTGTCGACTGTCAGTGTCAGTGTCTGATTTTTGTTCGAAACCAAATAATGTTTTTTTTCCTCTTTCTTTTCTTTTAAGATTTTAGCGTTGCACGTCTTGTGCATTTGCCAGTGAAGTATTGAAATATTTTTGTTATATTAAATCAAGGATCATGATGGATCATTTTGTCTATGACTAAATATTACCTGACAAAGTAAGTCACGATCAAGTCCAAGTCGTGCCCTAGTAAAGTGGTGGAGGTTTAAGTAGCTAACAGACGTGTGGATTTGGTTGATGGACCGCTGTCTGACCCACGAGAAAATTTTCTCTTTCTCTCCCGTTTTGTGGATGGCGGTCCGTCAATCGAATCAGCTGTGTTGTCTGTTAGTTACTTTATATTGGAGTTTTAGAAAAAACACGAAAATACAATATGTTTCAGCTCATTATATCACATACCCACGATCGATTTAGTAGGATTTACATAACAAAGAAAAAGAAAAGAAATACATTCAAGGGACCACCCATGAACACATATTAATTCACCTTCATTACACATGAACACTTGAAAATACACTTCCGAAAAAATTTAATGAGACGTTTTTTTCACGTTAGCGCCAAAAACCTACCTATTTGACGTTGATTGACAATGGTTATTAGTCTGGCTAATGAAAGTACTGAAAAACCGCGGCAAATTTAAAAATATCAGCATTGAAACCTTAAAAATTAGTATGAAATGCCTGGAATAATCTCACTTGATACTAAACTTGTATTAATTTTTATTGTAACCAGTAACACAGTCAGAACACAGTTATGTTTGCATTTCATATTAATTTGATTTTTTTTCGGGGTGTTACCTACAACAAATATATTTTTTAAACATATTTTTATATTTGATCTTGTGTAAAAACGGCAATGAATACGTAAAAGCGTCAAACTTGGCATGATTATAGTACACACAAAAAAAATGCCCAAGTGAGAGTCGGTGACAAACTTTTGTTCACCATGGTCTCGTACAATCACCGAATTTAAGCAATGCCAGGCGCGGTCACTTCTTCAATGGGTGACCGCGGCTTTTTTGTACTTTGGTACCTAATTACCAATTTAAGTAGCTAATGGCCTTAACGAAATCATGTTTATTTCTTTGAGAAATCAGCCAAATTAACAATGATAGAAATACTACCTATTGAAACTCACAATTTTTAGGTCACTGGACAGATTTTGATAATAAATGCTAAGAACCACCCCAATGAAACCTGCTTTCAACAGACATACAAAAAGCCTTTTACTTGAAATGCATAAACCTCTGCCATTCCGTCGTAGGTAAATAAGAGGGATATCGAATAAAAAACTGTCAATTTTACTGTAGAGGTGAACATTTAATCATCAGTTTACAAAACTTTATTACAGCGTGTAGTATGGAATGAAGTGCCAAAAACATTGTATTTGATTTTCACTTATCTATTATGTAATTGAATTATGTAAAAGTAACAGTTTACTTGTCTTTTACTTTGATGAGATCGTTAAGATCTAGTGCTACGCATATTTCTTTAGAGTCAGTACGTGGATTTCGGTCAAGGATCTCTGTGATGGGGTAGTAATTTTCACGATTGTCCACATTCCAGCCAGAGTACTGTAAAATAAATTTTAAGCAAACTATTACAAACTTACACTTTAAAAGTTGTACAGGCTGAGACCCTTTTGTCAATGTATCCTTTAGAGCCCAGCTCATTTTTGTTTATACAACGTTATAAGGAAAGGCTATGCTAAGCTGAAAGGAGGTCTGTGTACCTGTACACATACATATAAACAACTTTTACTATGGGACCAACCATACTCGTAACCATACCAAATCGAAATCGCGAAAATAATATCAGCTGTTCCATAGAAAACGGTCAATGACACTCGACAAAATGTATGGAACAGAAGTAATTTTTTTTCCTATTTCAGGTTTGGTTCCATAGTAAAAGTTGTTCATAATGATGAGTATAACGAACCCCGTTCGGCTTAGCATACCCTTTCCTTATAACCCTGTATAAATCTATGTTTCCACACCAACACGCCTGATGGTAAAGGACAGTGTGGCAGTGTTAAGCATCTATCTCACTCACAGGTCTCAACATTTTGAAGATAGAAGCATATCACAAGCTTTGCTTAGTTTGGGGTCAGATGATCGTGTGTGAAAAATGTACGAAATATTTATTATTTATTTATTATTATTATATTTTCTATGCTTCTGTAAAATATCTTGTGAATCTCGAGAATAATAAACAGTACAATGTGCACTAATTTAATTATTAATTCAAAACTAGTTTCTTAAGGTAATAATTGCATCTACAAAAATGATATTGTAGAATTGATTTTAATATAGGAAATGATTCACAGAATTCGAATGAAATCCATTTGTATGTTAAAATGGGCGAGCAAGAACTCACAAAGCATAGGCTCTTAAATCATTAGTTTATTTTCGAACAAGATCGGGTTAAGTAGAAGGCCTTGGGAGCAGAGGCAGCTCGTCCTAAGAAGCACTGGTGCAATGCACTCCCAGAAACTTAGTATTTTTTTTTCCTCCATACCTACAATAACAAGATAGAATTTTGTCAAGTTGTATTGAATGGAGTGCCCAAATTTAGATGCGTAGCAAAAAATGCAACCAACTGTGACCACCTGTGGGACCTCCAGGGATTGCGCTCCTATGAAACAAATTTCAACACAATGCCAGCACGGCAAATCAATGAGTGTGAAAGAGTATGAATTCTACGCAGTCTGGCACGTGTAACAGAAGATTTTGTATGAAAAACTAGCAAAATCTGGAGCGGCTCTCCTGCTTTAGTAGATTGTTTCTACTACGCGCGGTTGTCGGTTCAAACAAACGGCAGGCACGATACGCGCGAATACAACGGTTCTGAAATTTTGCATTTAACTAAATAGTTGTTGCATTGTGTATGATAAGCATAGAAAAAAAATTAATTAATTCCATCTGTCTTTCACAAGAAAGTGATAGATGTTTTCGCTCACCAAGTCTAGATCCCAAAATAGATTTTTTATACAAAAAACATTGTAAGCAACTCATTTTCTCTTTTTTTTAGAACACCCATGTAAATTTTTCATGAGCCGCATCTGCTTGGGAGGGGCCTCTATGCAGCATTGTTACTGAGATAGGCAGATTATGATGATTAGTCCGATTGATAGAAAATGATTGGATGTTAGTGTAGTTGCAGATTACCAACAGATTGATGCATTGAAGAAGAATCTTACCACACACGTGCATTTGTGCAGGACCTTTCCGCTAGATTCCATTGGAATGAACTTTTGCAGCAATGCTTTCCCATCTATTTTCCACAAATTGATTTCATCCAGCTTGGAAATAACTGTATCTCCCTCCCATTTGACGTCAGATTTCAGCAGAACAAAGTTTCCGGACTGCAAAAATAATAGGTAATGTTTTATTTAATACCAAGTAGGAAAACAATGTTCAAGGGCCTTACGCCTAGGTGTTTTAAGAAATCCTTTAGGTGATGAAAAAAGTTGCGCGACTGCAAACCGTATCTGGGCGCGTTAATGTTCGCGTTCGCGTGATTTTCCGAACTGCGCTGTTTTAAGGTTAGTTTGAGACCGCGGAAGGAGTGGCGTAAGGCCCCAGATCAGTGGAAAACTAAATGAAACGTAAATGGAAGATATGTAAATAAAGTACCAGGCATGTTGATTACTATTGTAATAATTTAAAAATAAATCTCTAATAATATACAGTGTAAACTCTATATAGACAGATATACTTAAGGGACTGCGCCTTTTATGGCGTTATTGAGAGTTGTTGTTAAACAGAGAGAAGAAAAATCAATATTATTTTATTAATATAATATGGATTTACTAGTAAAGTATAACATTTACAAACAACAAACATTAATATTGATACAAATAACAACGCTTATTGCATATAGTCTGTTATCTTCTGTCTCTGAAGTGTTTTGCTGCTCTAGTATTTTATTTTAAATACAAGGTGTTAGAAAGTTCAGTTTATTGCATAATAATGACATATTGTAGTCGTTATTAGAGTGGGTGTGATGCTACATAGATAGTCTAACATTGTTTGGACAACAAGGTAAACCAACCGAAATCAAGTAATTTCGATGTTTTAGGGAGTTGGTCCTTAAATTGAGTGTCGCTATATAGAGTTTACACTTTATCTCCAATTGTTGCTAACCTTTTATTCCATACTAGCTGTTGCCCGTGACTTTGTATGTGTAGACTTTCATATAAACATCAACCCCCCCCCCTTAATTCGAACCTTACTCAAAAACTTTTTTTTAGTGCACACCCTATACACCTGCTAAAATTTCAGCTTTATAGCTTAAGTAGTTTCGAGATTTCATGAGTCGAAACAGTGCAGTGCAGAAAATCACATGAATGTGATCCTTAACGCGCCAAGATACAGTTTGCAGTAGCACAACGTTTGAAAAAAATCCCTGAACATTAATATTGTATCAATCATCTCTTACATATTATGTCACTCTAGCGACCCACCCCGGCTTCGCATGGATGTAATTTACATGCGAAGCCGGGGCGAGTCGCTAGTTATATATACAAACCATCCGTGAAAAATTATCTAACTGATGGTGAAAACCGCATCAAAATCCGTTGCGTGGTTTAGGAAGAGTTAACAGTTATACAGATTGACAGACGCAGAAAACGACTTTAATTTATACTATGTAGAAATAGAGATCGAGTAGTACAGTCTAATTTAATTTGTTATGAGGTTCCCACCTTATTTGTGTTCCCACACAAATGTACTGTACATACATGATAACTACAATACTTCGACCAAAATAAAATGAATGGACAGGCCCAGTAGAAGCGCATTTTTGAAGATAACAAAATGAGCGCCAGTTCTCATTTCATTTCGCCATAGGAAGTGCAACACGTGTCTATTGTTACGTGATAACGAAACATCTGACAAAATTATGCATTCATATGCTTTCCCGAAGTGTAAATACACAAATAAAAACGGGATCTATTTTTTGTAACAAATATAATGTAAATTTTTATAATTAGATGTTGAAGTATATGTCTGGCGGTTTTGACTCGTTTTTACTGAGCAATTTCAATGGTTAGGGCCCGTCCATTCATTTTATTTTGGTCGAAGCTACAATACCCTCTTGTTGTTGTCATCAGGTAATAACACAAAAAAATACTCCATTTTCAATTACTTTTCGACACCGAAACTATACTTGCCCACTACTTTCTGACCCCTTTGCTAAGATATTCAGGGGGTGAGATTCAGACAGTTCAAACTGACTCATTGAAACCGTGGGCTAGTTATACTCATTTAGATTTCAAGGTACAAGATGAACTAAGATACTCGGTTCAACATAAGACTGAATGATTGGATGTCTTACATGGAAATGCTTTGGTACATCTTTAGATTGACTGGAGTCAGATTTGTTTCCATCAGAGCCATTTTTCTCATCGTCCGAGCCCTCTTCTTCATCAAGTTCTCCCTCTTCTTCCTCTCCCTCTCCCTCCTCCTCCTCACCTTCACCCTCACTTTCCTCCGATGAGGAGTTCTTCCGCTTCTTTTTTGAGTTGTTCAGCAATGCCTTGGGTGTTCGTTTACGACCTGCACGTGCTGCTGGCTGATCAGTCTGCAACACAGTTAATTATATTAACAATCCCATTATAGTCAATGTGTTGTTGCCAGTAAATAGGTGAAATATGGGTAAATTCTGTGGTGAAAATGAGCATTACATATGACATTTGTAAATTTAGGAGCAGCCTGTACAATTAAACCCAAATTTCACTACGCGTGAATATATTGATAAATACATTTATGCAACCATTCGGTACGTAAAGGGTATCGCCGACCGTCGTTATTGTTCTTATTATAACCTATAACGTACTTTGATAGGTCAAATGAATAAAATGATTGTAAATTATATTTCAATAGAAAGGTACAGGTAATAAGAAATAGATGCATCATGAAACAGTGGTACAAACGAAGAGAATGAGTACATACAGGATCGGCTTCCGGCGTCCAATCTTCACCCGAGTCTTGGAAATCTTCTGCTTCAGCCTCCGAATCATCACCACCTTTCCTTACGGACTTCCTTTTACGCATTATTGTGTATTAAGCAAAGCAAATTATGAAATAACAAGCCTTTCTGATAGACTTCGAGTATCTTTACCCACGCCAAAGTCGCCAAGCCAAACCGTAAGCATTAAGCTTGACTCAAAACCAATGCAATCCAATCCAATGCACAGATCCAGATAGATTCCAAAGGCAAGTTTTTTTTTGTGTATTATTTTCATGACCATGGATTCAGAGTCCTTCATTCGTAGTATTAGCCATGTTTACCTAGTCTTATAACGTCAAACAAGTCATAGTCACAGTCAGATTCAAGCAAAGTAAGTCACGATCAATTCAAACTCATGCCCCAGTAAAGTGGTGAAGGCTTTACAAAAGGCTTCTATGGAGTTTTGGAAACAAATCGAAAACGCATTTTTCACCTCGCTAAAATATCACTTACCCACACTCAAGCACTTTAACGAGCACTTAATGAATAATAATTCACCATTAGTACACATTAACACTCGAAAATACAACGAAAATAATACAACAAACGTTTAGGCAAATAATACAACGAGCCTACATGTTTTTTTTTCCACGTTGGCGCCAAAACTCCCAAAGGCAAGCGACAAGACAGTGCTACCAACCTTACACTGTACGATAAAAGAGTCATAGAGAGAAAGGTATAAGAAACTGCAAGCGTATAGCCAGGCATGGCGCACTCCGGACATTAGGTATGTTTGGCCGGTGTCCCTTCCTAAGAGGGTCATAGCAGGGCAGTCAGTGACCGCTCGGCTCGCGCCCGGCCCGCACGCTACGCTAGCCACGTCGCGCGTAATAGGGTATTTGACTGTATTGAAAATATTATTTGTATTTGTATTTATTTATTCAATTAGTACGGCTTGCGCCAATTACACCAATGAGACAATGTTACACAATATTATGATACTATTTTTTATTTTATTACTTTTAGTTTTATTTACACGAATAATATTAAAATACTTGATACTTATGATACTTGATATTAAAATTAGAAAAATACTCAATTGATAATAAATGACATTAAATACACATTACATTATACAATAAAATCAGATACAAGTACATTTACATTACCATGACTCAAAGCCAGTTACACTAATTACACACATTAAGGATTACACAATAATAAAGAAAATTTAAACAATTTAAAAACAAAATTACAAGTAGATGTCAAATTCATAAAAAAATAATTCAAAAAAAAACTTATTCAAAAAGTCGAACTTGATAGTGTCATTCATGCATTCGTCTCACAAAACTTCAAACATTCAGACAATATCACCTTCCATTCATCGGCAAACACATCACAGTTTGGGTTGGTGTTCAGAAGGGCATTGAGTGCGGGGAGGATACGTGGTATGGGGGACCTCGAGCAAGCAACGGTTCGATTTACAGAGGTTGCAAACAGTTTGTGACGTCTACATCGGTTGTAGTTATCGGGAACATACAGATAGGTCCATCAATATTGCCTCGTAAGATCTTGCACATTGTTACCAGTTGGTCGTACCATTATGCCAATTGACATCATCCATAAACATGACATAAAAAGCATATTTCATTAATTTTTTAATAAAAATATGCTTATTTTTTGTAAAAAAAAAACGCCAATAAAATATCTGTATTTTCGACATTTGATCACGTGGTCACATCACGTGATCGAAAACGGTCTATAATTGGCTTCATCCCTAGTGACATCACACAGATCTAAACAAACAGATTTTGTATTGATATTTGCGAATTTAATGTTGTAAAGCTATTGTGAGAGCGATTTATCCAGAAATTTTCACCAACAACAGTCCGGAGGTTAAATGTGAGAAGATTGGGGAAACATTTTGTGCAAGCAGACAGCGGTAACTTACCCAAAATTAATGTATTTGTGGTTGCATATTTCTACAATAATAATCTACGTCATTGTTTCTACGCTGCAGAACTCAAAACGTAAAAACTACAATGTAAGTATTAATTTTTAATTGTTCTCCAAGCAAAACATTCAATCAAGTTGTACAAAAAGTATGTTGTAGTCAGTGGATATCACTATTTTGTTAGGTTATGTCAAGCTTTACGATGTTTAAAAAGAAAGTAACATATAAACACAAAATAGTACATAAAATAGTAATGTAACAAAAACACAAATTATAATAGAAATATATTATAGACTCAAATATGTACCTCAAAATGATCTTCGCACATAGAAACACTCGAATTATTAGCTCCAATACTTTTGGGTTCTCTACGAGCTACTTAGTTCTAACCACTTTTTGCGAGTTTTGGGGTCCATTGGTACAGGAACGAATAGTTTTTCCGGTGTCTTTATGGAAGTATTTGTACATTGTGGCACTACGCAACATTTATAAACCATTACTTCTATTAGAAATTGAGTGATTATCAAACTTTTGCTGCCTGGCTGCAGTTGTTTAGATCTGTGTGACGTCAATGAGTCGCTCGAACGGAGCTATGACGCAGGTCTGCGTTTTGGGGCGATATTTTTTTATTCAAACTTTAACATCGATTTATATCGCATATACGACTGATATCCAGAAAATATAAATGCAGTATACATTAAATTATATCAGGCAATAATGTGCAATAGTTTCCCAAAAGTAGTATTAAGCATCTATATTAACCCTATTAAGCATCTTTTCTGTCAGCGACCCTGACCTATTATTTTCAACAGAATCTGCAAATTAGGGCTCCCAAATGAGGTCTCCATGTTTCAAGTAGTTTTTACCTAAATATGCATCGGGATGATGATCTTGTAATAGGCCTCTTAAAACTTGTACTTTTGCATGATTGTTATTGGACCAAATTCATAATAAGCGTTAGTTTTTTGTGCAGATTAAATGTCATTCCAATTAAAGTAGAATATAAGTAATAGGTAGGTACTACATTGGCTACATAGCTGGTAAGTAAATACTAATAAGTATTCTGTGTAACACCCCTCTCGAAGAGGGAGGCATGTGTTCAGCAGTGGACGTTTACTGGCTGATGATGATGATGATTCTGTGTAAATATCGGGAAGACAACCCTAACGTCACAAGTGCCGCGTCAGGAGAGACAGAGCTACGCAATAGAAAGAGGGCGGCCTTCTATGTGAATATTGGAATAGCGGTATCTAGCGCTGTAAGAGTTGAATTGCTACTTTATTGCCTAGTAGATAGAGTCCTTATTTATTTAAATTTCTTTGCGGAGTGAACCTTCTGTGTGTTCGTCTTATGTCTTCTGTGGTATAGCTATGATAGCAATAATTTTTGGTGATTGTAATTTTTTTCCTTTAAAATAACGTTTAAATTTGACTAAATCTGACCTAACACGCAAGATAATCTACAAAAACAAGTAATTCATGAAAGACTATTCAGTAATGGACTCGAAAAACGCGTATTCCTTATTCCTTCTCTATTCCTTCTCACTCTACGGGGATAACTTGTTTTCTTGGATCATGAGTTTGACTTGACAGTTGACCGTGACTAGCACAACCCTAAGGGTATCTTCTAAGTCTGCGTGCTTCATCTTCGACCACATAGTCGCTTACCAACAGGCGAGTTGGTGGTCAAAAGCGGACTTATCAGCGGTAAAAAAAATAAAAAAAACCCTTCTCAAAAGACTAGCCTTTTAGACTCGTAACTTTAGGTCCGGGGTCGGGCGGGCACGTAGTATTTATATTCTCTTTGGGGCGGGCGCCCAAAATATTTTTAAAGATTTGTGTATACGTCTGGTCGGTGCATCTCGTGACCAAAATGCTCTATTAAACTAAACTAGATTAAATTAAATTAATGAAGTATAATTTGTTTCTCCAACAAAGATTTTAATATTATAGATAGATAGTTATTAGTTAGTTATTTTAGATAGATCTTTATTGTGTACACCAGAAACAAAAATTACAAACAGATAGAAAACACTGACGAGGTAGTGCCACAAGTAGCGACCTTATCGCTAAAAGCGATCTCTTCCAGGCAACCATTGGATGGAAAGTATTTACGTAAGGATTACTATTATAATGGGGTAAAACGTGTATTTTCATGTGGATTCCAAAACACCATAGTAGCCCCAAGTAACGTCGGAATCGTCTCAATAAATACAGAAGACGAGGCGGTATGGCCATAATAGCTTTATCATGCTCAGGAATGGGAGAAAAAATAATAATAATTGAGGTGTCTATTGAGGGGTGTAGTAGAATTTAAAAACAAAACTCATTGTTTGAAACTCATATTTGTTTCCTATGCTGTCTGTCAGCTGATTGCGTCATTGCATCTTGTCATTTTGTAGACAATCAAATCAACGCAAAAACAAAAAACAAGACGCAGTAAATCGATTCCGAGTATTGTGATATTTTGGAAATTGCAGTGTGAAAAAGTCTCATCATGAAATTCCAATACAAAGAAGAACACTCCTTCGAGAAAAGAAAGACTGAAGGCGAGAAAATTCGCAGGAAGTATCCCGATCGCGTACCAGTTATTGTGGAGAAAGCTCCGAAGGCTAGGCTCGGAGACCTGGATAAGAAGAAGTACTTGGTGCCGTCTGATCTGACCGTCGGACAGTTCTATTTCTTGATCAGAAAACGCATCCATCTGCGACCAGAGGATGCATTGTTCTTTTTCGTTAACAATGTAATTCCTCCGACGTCTGCCACCATGGGTTCTCTATACCAGGAACATCATGACGAAGACTTCTTCCTCTACATTGCATTTTCCGACGAAAATGTCTATGGAAATTAGTTCTATAAAATTCACTTCAACTACACTAGCACCTTATTTTTTTCTTTTAATGTGTCGAAATATTTGACCATATGGTGAAACTATATTTTTAAGGCTTAGCTAATACGATGTATAATATTATGATTTTACTATTGGCACTATCACTTTGTGTTATATAAATAGGTACCTACCAATTTATAATATAATATTGCAATGTTTTCATCCCTTTGTTTGGTTTAGGCATATAATTATTTGTGTAAAAAACAATAAATTTAAATCAAAACATGTTTTTTTCTTGTTATATTAGTAACATAGAGAGTAAAATAAGTTCCATTTACCTGTATAATACTAGTCTATGGCACAGGCATAGCCAGGTTTTGGGGGTTTAGACCATTGCTCAAAATGGACCGGAACGCCGTTCCAGTTCGTGAAATCACCGTTCAGTTTCGTTAAGGAATCCAACAACACCTCACTCTTCAAAATCGGTCCAGCTGCTTAGGCTACAGGAGAAATAACAGGAACCCAGAAATATACATGCTTACATACAACCCAAAAACATTACCCTCCTTGGACAGTCGGTTAAAAGTTCCCAAGGTTTGAAAGGAAATACGTTTCAGTTTGTGAGTAAGTCCAATTCGACCACTGGTTTAGACCCAAAAATATTCAAAACATTACACTACAATTAGGTTATTAAGGATGCATTTCATGCACATTTTTCTTGTTTTATTTTCGTTGTCACCCCCCCACTCCACTAACTTATAACCCATGGTCGAAAGTCTCAACATCTCATCTAGGACAGTCCTCTTTCAGAGCTCCTTGCTTACGTCTCGCAGCCTATCATTTACTGAAACAACAATGTATGTCAAATGCAGTAGTTACGCTCCGCCCGCGCATTCCCCTTTCCTCAGCTGCTAGCTACTGCCGCTCTTTCTTCCCCAGATTACATAAAAAAGTTGTCAAAGAAATTTGAAATCTGTACATACATACTACCTAGCTACCTACATATGCAATGTGGATTAGTAAGACACTCCTATAATAATTGTTTTCGATACTATCAGGTACAAACTCAAAAAGGCATTTTTGGAAACATAACCATGGTTTTACACGACTAGTTTATTGACTACATACATGGCAATAAAACTATACAAAGATCAAAACAAACCTTATCAGTCATTGACTCATACAAAACTTTGTATCTACCTGTAAGATTTCTGTACAGCACATGAGCACATACCTGATAATGATCAATATGATACACCACATACTGTGGATACTATTATTGGTACTGTGACAAACTTCGAACAATGTGACAAATCTAAATTATGTTTCTGGTGTGGTGTATGTAATATGTCTCCTTGTTTGAGAACTATTTGCAACAAAATGGCTGAAAACCCTTTGGTAAAGAAATTTCGTGCATTTTGGGGATGAACATAGGTTGATCGGGTGAGTAGTCTGCCAAGCGAAAGCCTATAACTTAATGAATTTTTTTGAATATCATGTGTATCATGCGCAAGGCGTCGCTAGTTCTAACCAGGGATTTAATAGATTGTGCCCATGGAAAAATATGAAGCATATTTTAATAGTGCAGCATACATCCAAAGACTGTATTGTTGATAATTTAATGAAGAACATATTGAAAAAAACACCAGAAGGGATACAAAAGAGGGGGAGGGGAAATCAGTTCCCGACGTGTTTCGATTTAGGTTTCAATAGTGAATAATTTTAACTACCAACTACCAATCAAACAAAAGTCTGTCTCCACTACTAGTCAGTAACATTAGGAATTTAAATTCTCAACATTCCCCACTAAAAGTCAGTGGGGATAATTAGAATTAAAATTCCTAGCATCCCTTATTAAAAGTAAAGTTGGAAATATATCAGAGACAGAATACCTTTTGGCATCGTTATAACCAGGTAAAAAAAAACTTTTTACTAGATTAGGAGGTTTAATGAGAAAACTGCTAAGTTTTGGAGTATGTATTTATTATTTTGTAAACTTATAGATAATTCAGCACAAATCTTGATATTATTGTAGATACAATATCTTTAGCTGTAGTTGATAAAAACTCACATCTACAATGCCCATAACAGCATATTTGTTTATAAGTGGTGCCATTTCCATTCCGACTATCAGAAAAACAAAAAGAAAAAACATCTCAAATTAAGGAAAACAAGTGACATTACAACATTTAAATGAAAACACAATATGGATCCAAAACTCCCCGACAACATGGCACATGGATGATAAAGACAAAGTGATATGCTAGAAAATTTGTGTGAGCGAGACAGTGTTGCCCAAAGTGTGTCATTTAGACTCAGTTTGCCAGACCTGAGAGTGAGTCGCTTGTCTTCCTGTTTGAAATCAATCTGGTTTATATAAGAAAATGGTACAATCATGTTCAATAGAATTGTCATCACTTTTGCCAAGTACACTCTCGCTAAGACCTGGGTTAAAGGTGCTGTTCCGAAAGCTTCTCATCAAACCTACACAGTTTCGTTGTACAGTAATGGATGTTCCAACAGCTACTACATTGCTGATAGAAAAGCCCTTAACGCCTTTAACAGATTATTGCGAGATGTTTCAGTATGAACTTGACTACAAAAAGGTGAGAAATCATTCATAATTATGGCCGCATACAATACAATATACAATATATAGTTCAGTTAACAAAGTATGCAAGAGTTAGCAGGCGAGCCAGTGCCCAGAGAGCTCAATATTCCAGCCCACTTGAGCGCACAACATGGTCTTTACCTCATTTATCCCATTTGACGTGAAGTAGTGGAATAGTTACTCTGATTCTGTGTTTTTCAAACAAATCCAAAATTATGAAGAGAGAAAAAGACTAAACACGCAATAACTACTCTAAAGGCTAACCTATGCTTTGCACCACTGTATGGTATTGTTTAATTTGAATGCACATTAAACACTGTGTTGGCCATTACTTTCTCAAGAGTTTTCACGCAAGTCTGAAGGACAGGGTAACGATGAAAACAATAAAATAAATTGAAATGTAAGTACAAAGAAGAAAAAAAAACTCCTCTAAACGACTAACATAGATACACAGAATCACAGCATCAAATTACAATTACATAAGTTTAATACAAGATTGTGCACATACTATTAGGGTGAGTCCAGATTGTTTTTTTTATCTCAACTGTATTCCACAGTTTTGGAGTCCACAACTGGTTTTGGTTGTTAAGGTTGTTTAGAATGAAATATGAAGATAGCCTTGTTAGATAGGGCATCTACTTTTTACCAAGAATTTAAGTTTATTTGGCCACCTTTGAAGTTGTGAAATTTTACTAAATATAATGCTGACTGAAATGTAATACCCACATAAAATATGAAGGCAGAGGACAAAATATTGCTTCTTATCTATACACAAATTGTCGGCACAAGTAATTATGTTTTTTTAAAATAATCATATTGCTATAATGGAATACAATTTTAATCTATTAACATTCTACAGATTAAACATGTTCAATTGTATTAAGATATAATATTAATGAATTGTATTCATTCAAAAAACTAATTAATGAAAATATGGTGCAGGTAATGATTATCCATTTGTGAATAATACGAAAAATTATATAGTTGCAATTTAATTAGCTATTCACCTCGAATGTAGTGTAGCAAGTTCCGCAAATTGCAAGTCAAACTACATTTTTGCCTTGTGGGCTGTCAAGATTTTACCCACCACCCTGTTTGGCATCAGCGAGTGGTCAGCAGGGAATGGCTGTGGGACCTAATAACCGAGTAATAAGTAGTTCAATTCAATCGAAGCCTGTGTTTCAAATCTTTCTGATTATTTCTCTGCAAGATAAGAGACTTACCATAAAGAAATTGCCTATCTTATTATTTTTATCCGCACATTAAATATTGATAGCAAATAAGATAGAACAAGGTGAATAGCTGACAAATCAAAATGGCGATTACTGCTTATGTACTAGGTACTTAATCTATTGAATATGACATTATGTAGATGTGTAGGTAATTTATAAGTTTATTGAGTGCACAATGGGTTGAACCATAATAATACATTACTAAGGTTGTTGTCTATTATAATCTGCAACAAGTCAATATGAAGTGGATACATACTCGATAAAACTTTATAAATACCAATTCATGTCTTTATCTGATGAGCATTTTGTGCAGTAAGGTCAGAAAACACAACCCAAAAAATTACAAAATATAGAAAAATCAGAATAGTAACACTTTTAGCTCTTACTTATTATTTCTAAGTTGGAAATGTTTTAAACGGCTATAATAATTAGAAGCTTTTTTATAAACTAGTACTAATACTTATATCTTAGAACCTCATATACTGTCGGCGGGGAGCTCTACCGCGGGACCGCCCGCCGCGGCCACGTGGCCCGCTCTCGCTGTCTGCAATAACAAAACGTTCTACATTATTCAATATACTTAACACGTAGATATTAAAAGAAAAACAAAATACCAGACTGCAAAATGTAGCCATGAAAACGAATCTAACATTTCACACATCACACACAGGACAGCGCGGTGAACGCGCGCGGTCAACTATTTTTGCTATCAATAAAAAAAATGGACCTTATGTACATAGTATAACCCCGTTATTCATTCAACGATTGAGAGATGAGGCGGCGCTGGTCTGGCGTGGAGTTGATAAGTGGACGGAGACCTTAATACATAATTAATATCTATTATATGTTGCCACAACACAGATACCTACTCTGACTAATATATGTATTTATGACGGTTTTGTGGTAATTAATTAAAGGCGATGTTTTCCCACTTTGAAGCTTCGCTTATTACTACAGATGACCATAAGACTTAATATATTGCATTAAAGTCGAATTTAGTGGAGCAAAACCATGGCGATTACACACAGTCGTGCGTTTCGCTAGTTCAATTTTTGAGGTTTTTCTCATATTTTTTGACAAGTATAGCTGTAATGTAAAATTTACCTTTGCGGTTCCCTCCATAATTATGAAATATGTATATTAAGATATCGTAATTTAATTGATAGGTATTTGAATGAATCCATAAAAACAGGGAGAAAAGAGCAAATCAGTGTAACTTTCAATTTTTTTTCTTCTATCGAGCAAAATGTCCTTATTTTAATCGTGTTTCTGTCTTTGCGGTTTCCTAGATAAAACATTCAATTTTGATATGACACCATTTTTATAATTATAAGCTAACCATGGAAATAGACGAACTTAAACTAGAATGAGCAAAATTGCTAAAAGTCGGAAAAGAGGGCCTTAAGTAGTTATGGTATTTGTGTAAAATACGGATGAGTGTTTTGAGACGACAGGTGTAACTGATAATAGCAGTTCAGTTCCTAAATATTTAAATTAAGCATCAATTAATGTTGATGACGTGATGACACATTCAACTGAAAATAAAATTCAATTACCTTACTAATCTTTATATTAATTTAATTGTCAGTTGTTTGTCTTTGTGTGTTCCATGGCACACAGGGAATCTTAGTCGAGCCATGAGACTAATTCTAATTCTATACTCTACTCTAATTAATAAATGGGGGTATAAGACTTGCACTGACATCCCGCTTGGGGTGTATTGTTCATTTGCCCCTGCCCAAACAAGCCTAGCTCCTTAAAATAACAGAGCATGGCTTTGGGGTCGCTGACTTAACTGTTCTAACCCTATTTAACGCCAAAAAAAGCCATCCTCATATTATAGATGGGTGGAAGTCTCGCACTGTTTGATTTGATCGATTCTTTCTGCCACGCACCTGTAAGTTGTGGAATGGCTTACCACCTTCGGTTTTTCCAAAATATAACCTCAATTGCTTCAAGCGAAGAGTGAATAGAGTCCTCAAAGGTACGCAACGCACCGCCAATGTCCCGGGTATTGTAGTATCCGTCCATTAATCACGTGATGCTTGAAAGGGGGGGGGTTTAAAAAAATCACGAAATATCACAATCAATAGTCTTAAACCTCACTAAGTGGGGGTTAAAAAAATGCAAACATCACGTGATTTATGGACGGCCCCTGCCAAATATTGTGGTATTGGAGACTCAAGGAGTTTATTTAAGAAGTCCCGACCATCTTAAACAGATGTTGCTTAACTTGGTAATGAACAGAAATTTATCATCGACTCTCACTTGGCCATTATTTATTATTTGTTGTTATACTTTAGAGTGTGTACTATAAATAAGTATACTATAAAGTTTGACGCTTGTACGTATTGCCCTTTTTACATTATAGCTAATACAAAATTATTTAAAAATTTAAAATAGTTGTTCGGAATTTCGTTTTAATTTTTTGCCCCTTTTATTATTTCTTAGTTAATCCGCCGTATCATTACATATTCTGTGACAATTTATACTGGCTATCTATTACGGTTCCAAAGATAGAGCCGTTTAAAGGTAGGACGGACAACAGACGGACAGACAGACATCGTAGACTTAGTAATAGGATCCCGTTTTTATCCTTTGGTTACGGAACCCTAAAAACTAAAACACACACAACAACTACTAAATACTACTTTTTTATGACAATGACCAGTATGACGATTCTTATTAAAACTTGAAAATATAAAAATACTTTACACTGGCAAATACAGATGTGCATCAGGAAGAAAGGAATAAAATGGTTCGGTGCAAGTTACCTGCGGCGCGCATCCAGCGCTGGTTCTGGGAGTGCGGCGAGTGCGGCGCGGAGCGGCGCGTGGCGACGACCGGCGGCGTCGGCGCACTCGCCTCCGCCTCACGACCTTCCTCTGCCATCTGTGGGACAAAACAACTTTCAGCGGCAGTAACACCAAACTGTAGCCTTACGCATGTTTTAAGCAATCCAGTTTAGGTGATGAAAAAATTTGCGTTAAGGTTCATGTTCACGTGATTTTCCGAACTGCTCTGTTTTAACGTTAGTTTGAGACCGCGTAAGGAGTTGGGCGTAAGACCCCCTGCACTGACTAACTACGACTTTGCTAAAGTATTCAAATGTAAATTCAAAGTTTATGTGTAACGCCAATTTTTAATGATGCACCTTGAACTGCTTTTTATCTATCTACTAGCTGCGCCCCGCGCTTTCACCCGCGTTACATACCTCCTTGAAGCAACCTCCTTTGACTTCTATGACAATTTCTTTTTTTGTCTATGATGTAATAATATGTCAATGTATAAGACTTTAATTCTTGCCGTTCCATATATAAAATGTATGGGAAAATGTTTTTTTTTTTTTTCCATAATTTATTTTATCGTGAAATTTTCCGATATTTTAATACGCTTAGTACAGAGTATTTGCGTAACCCTGTATATAACCAAGAACTGGTACACACCACTGTCGATGGTTGCTCCACAGTGCGTGGTGGCTTTATACTCTATCCGCGCTATGAAGACGTCTTGAAGTGAGGCTGCTCAAGAACCTGGAAATGCCTAAAGTGGAAGAAGAAATAAGAAATAACGCCCTAACCTTTGAGAAAAGAAGACTAAAGAAATAACGCCCTAAGCCCGAACTGATCAAAAACGTTGTGGTCATTGTCAGCAATTTTTATATTTTTTTTTTAATTCGGTATGGAAAGTTTTTTTTTGTATTTTTTTTATATTTTTATTTCGTAGATAAGGCTATTTTAAGAAACTAATTTCAATATTTTTGTTTTCTATTGAGTAGTTATTTTACAATATTTTTTTGAAAATTGAAATTATGTGACGTCACCATATAGCACAAAATTTCGTTGCGTTGAGAAGCCTAAAAAAGTACCCCATATTGGCAGCCCTGAAAAAAACCAGACAGTCAAACCACAGAAATGAAAAAATATTCTATTCTGTGTGACGAACAGTGTGTCAAATGTATAATATTTTTATTCTTAAAAGGCACAGAAAATAAAATGCTACAATGTGACGTCATTTAGAGGACAATGAAAGTCGAATGATTTCTTAGTTTTATGTTAAAATAAATGGCATCTTATCGTTTTAAAAGGTCAGAGTAGAAAAATAAGGGTTAGTAAGATAAAATCTCGAAATGGTTTTGGAATTGGCATGGGTAATTTTTTTTTAGCATACCGAATTATACAGCAAAAATGTTAATGTCAAGAAGGCCTCCAAGGAGGCTTAAAAGGAAGATAAAATTTTACAAATTAAGAAAATTTATGAGGTTAGGTGCTTCAATGGACGCATTCCACACAAGACGCGAGACCAAAGACAACAGTTCAAAATAAAGCTTATTGTCTTCTTTACATAGGGATTAAAAGAAGAAGAAGACATCGTGACACCTTGATTAAAGCCGTAAATTCATGTCACTAGTTTTATTCAGCTGTTTATAATTTACTGCAGCTGTGAGACGTTTTCTTAGGCTATGATCTCCTATTAAACGCTATACGTGACTTCCGACTTCATTGTATATGTTCCGATCCATGTCTGAGCGCCAGGCACAGCGTCAGCGGTCAGTATATCTCAGCAGCGAACGACGACGACTCGTTCACAACAGTAGTCGACAAACAGTTTCAACAGACAATTTTGCCATTAGTACTGACGCTAGATAAGACCTTCACGCTGCAAAGGTTTGATGTAACTAGAGATGCGGCGCAAAGGGTTCGAATGCCACCCACGACGTCTACACGCCGACTTGAGCGTGCGTGAAAGAGACCACAGCAATACATTGCTATAGTAAGGATCGTGAAGCGGCGTACGGCGTGACGCTGTAAGCGGCCGACGGCGTTTATAGGAGACCACAGACTTACTGCAGCTCGAGTATAGTTAAAACAGTGTGGTACCTGGTGCGGCGAGGATGGCTCGCTGCCCTGCGAGCTGACGGCGGGCACCTCCTCCTCCGCGCGCGACTCCTCCCACTCGCCACGCTCCGCTCCCTCGCCACCTATTATTATCACACATTAATGTCATTACTGAATAGGGATCGTCCTTTAATCACGTGTGGTTTTTTGTCCAGTTTTTTACCCCCTCCCCTAGTTCTAAATTCTGGGTGGCACTCTGTTACGGACAAGCGTGACGCTTACCATAACGCGAGCAATTTCATCATCGTATCACACAGATGCCTAAAAAATAATAGGCAAGAAAACCTGCACATACACTTAGCTTACACATCACTTGCGCGTCCACTTATCTTACAGAAAAGAGCTGAGCTGGGCTCTGAATCACGTACTACAAACACGCTCGTCACGCGTGTTTTAGTTAGTGAATAAGGGCCCTGGTGGTATTTTTCATACCACTGGCTTTTCGGTGAAGGAAAACATCGTGAGGAAACCTGCACACGGAGAAAAAAATCCAAGACGTATGTGAATCCACCAATCCGCACTGGGCCAGCGTGGTGGATATGGCCCAATCACCCTTTCGTGGCTAAGCTAAAAGTCCAACAGTGGACTGTTAAAAGGCTGATTATGATGGTAGTGTGTGATGTGTACTCACGCGAGTCTGAAGTGGGCGGGTGCGGCGGCGGCAGCGCGGCGGCGAGATCGGCGTGCGTGTCGTGGTGCGCGTGCAGCGAGCCACCGCCCGCCTCCGCGAACGTGAACCGTGCTCCGCCCGCGCCCGCGCCCGCCGCTCCGCCCGCCAACGGTGACACTACCGCCTCGCCGAACCTACAACACAATGTTACATACAGATGCCGTACAGACTTGGTCACTGGAAACTAACTTATATAACTATCCCCATCTCTATCTCTCTCTTATATCCCCATCGCTATCCCCATCTCTTGTAGAATTTATTCTTTAGGCCCGTTGCAGACCATGCGAAGTAGTAGCTTACAAATACAATTAGCAAGTATACTTGCTAAACTTGTATGGTACTTCGCATGATCTGCAACGGGCCTAAAGAATAAATTCTGCACTACTACGCATGTTTTCGTTATGGGCCCGCCGAACGTCCTTCCGTCGCCTGGGTTAAGCCTTAAGAGCCTTCTTAAGACTTCTTAAATTTTTGACGAAAAAGCAGCGAATACCGGGTTTTTGGCATTCTGATTCTATTAAATAGAAAGACCTGTAGAAAATGCAATCACTGTAATAAATAGATCTATATTTTTTATTGAAAATAATGGCTTAAAATTTCGGAATAACTCAACATATTAAATTATTACTTTCAATTTACAAGATTACTTTTTCGTTAAACTCAGGGAGGGAAAGTTAGTGGATTTCATTAAACTACTTACATTAAATAAACAATTTTAATGTAATGGTTTACTTGTTTTATATTCGTCTTGAAATTTACGGCTTATATTTCCTTTTTTTTTTTTTGCCCGAAAACCCAGACACCTAGATTAAACGATTGCATTATGTAATACGTATCTTAAGACGGAAATGAAAATTGGTAAATATTGTATACTTTCCATACCAACTAGTAATATTTTAGTACTTTTTACTAGTACTGATTTTATTGAAACTAGACAAAAAAACCATTATCAATATGAATTTATAATAAACGGTACACAGTGCGGTTAGAGGCAGATAGCTCATTCACCACGCTGCCGTACTGTGTACCAACTTTACGTGTAGCTATAGCTCTACAATAGCATACCCGTCATTACGCCTAGGAACATATAATGTGGGCGTGGATGGAACGATGCTGTCGTCGCCGTCGTCGGCTCCATTTCCACCCAAAGACAGCGAGCCACTCTCTGAGGGGTAGAAATAAATAACATGAAAATGTAGGTCTTAAGCCCGTTGCAGACCATGCGAAGCAAGAACAAGTAGCAAGTACTTACTACATCGTTTGCAACGTTTTGCAGTAGTGGTCCTTGCGCAAGTAAAGCTTCATTTCCCCACGCTACTCGCGTGAAGCTGCACATCGTTCGTCTCGTTCGAACACTCGCGCAAGTACGTACTCGCACGCGAGTTGGGCGCGTCACCGCGCGAGTTGCTATTTACGTTTGAACGCCTACTTGTACTTGCAAGATACTTGGCATGGTCTGCAACAGGCTTTAGTCAGAAACGTCTTGTTTTCGCCTTTGACACTTCCCGCCGGCTAGACATTAACAGAACGTTCTTACGTTTTCGCAACAGTAAGAGTAAAATTTTAGAACTGTGGCTGGCTTTTATAGCTTGGGCAATGTAATATGAGTAAATCTTCACTAGCGTCTCCCTAAACATATAACAAATCTTCTTTTAAAAATTAACCAACATACTAAAATGTCCGGACTTTAATTGAAATGTCGGGCATTGTGTTAAGACTTTTCAAAAGTTGATGTTGATATGGTAAACCCTAGTCATAATAGAAGTGAGTATAGTTACGCTCGGTGCCGCTGCTAATGCTTCTTATCTGCGGCACGAGGGGCTGCGGCGCGGCCGCGGGCTCGCTGTCGGGCTGGGCGGCGGCGCGCGCCTCCAGCGAGCTGCTCTCAGAGCCCTCCTCCGCCTCGCCACCCGCCACGGGGGACTGCGCCGGCGACTCCTAATAAAACAGCACATGGTAAGGCACTCTTTTCCGACTTTCAGCAATTATGGTCATTCTAGTTTAAGTGTGCATACCTCCATGGTTAGCTTAAAATTATAAATATGGTGTCATAACAAAATTAAATGTTTTATCTAGGAAACCCATGAGACCGAAACACGATTAAGCACATTTCGCTCGATAAAAAAAATATATCAAAGTAAAGTTATATGATTATTTACGGGATATTTACCGTGGTAAGGTTGTGGAATGAGCTCCCGATATTTCGGCGCAGTTACATGCACCATGTTCACGGGAAGACTGAAGAATTAGGTTGCCTCAAAAATAAAAAATAAAATTCGCGTTCAAAATGTGTTCAAAATACTATACGCAGTGATACAGTGAGTGTGTTTTGTCGGGACTTAGGTTCGAGTTCGAGTTCCAGTGATAACCGTAGCAAAAGACTAAGAAAGAGGGTAGATCGTTATGTCTGCACCTAACTTTTTAACTGTTCTCCAACCACCCGCATTCTTCAGTCTTCCCGTGAACATGGTGCATGTAACTGCGCCGAAATATCGGGAGCTCATTCCACAACCTTACCACGGTAAATATCCCGTAAATAATCATATAACTTTAATGAACAACCGTGATAGTTTAAAACAGTATATCAAAGTAACACTAATTTGCGCTTTTATATCTGTTTTTTTTATTAATTCAATTACCTAATTATTAAAGTAAGTCTGCGATATCTTGATACATAGATTTCACAATTATGAAGGAAACCGGCGAGGAACATTTTACATTACAGCTATACTTTTCGAAAAATATGAGAAAAACCTCAAAAATTTAAGTAGCGAAACGCACGACTGTGTGTAAGCGCCATGATTTTACTCCGCTAAATGCGACTTTAATACAATAAACCAAGAATTATGGTCATCTGTAGTAATAAGCGTTGCTTATAAGTGGGAAAACCTCGCCTTAAGATCAGATCATTTTACCTGCACAAAATGGGATGATGATTTTCATTTTTATTTGCGATTAGGCTTGCGTATGATAAATTGTTTACACAAATACAGGGGTCTAAACTTAGTGCATGGCTAAAAATACTGATTTTACTGACTGTAAAACTCGTAAATACTGACGTTTTTCAGTAGACATAGAAACGAAAAGACTAGTGCAGTTAGACATAGAAACTTGTAATTATATTATGGTTATTAACAGTATAGAGTTTGGCGCCAACGTGGAAAATACATGTCGGTTCGTTGTATTATTTTCCTAAACTTGTGTATTTTCAAGTGTTCATAAGTAATATATATTATGGTATTATGTAAAGCATGATACATTACTTGTCTGACAGAGTTATCTCCTTCCTCTCCCTCGACTTCTTCTTCCTCGCCTGCCTCCACCTCTTGCTCTTCTTCCATCTCCTCCTCATCTTCCTCCCCTTCCTGCATTCATATAAATATATAGAGCACTAGCAGTGTCGTTCGGTTTTACTTGCTATCCTACAGGAACCAGATATTTTTGGTATAAGCTATGCCTGTACCAACTTACATCCAAATCGTTTAGCTGTTACAGAGTTGTATGAGAACAAACATACTCAAGAACTTTCGTTCTCCAAGATCGGAATGCTACCTTTAGGATTATAAAGCAGCAATTTGCAAAGATGGAACCAATATAAACCAGATATTTTTGGTATAAGCTATGCCTGTACCAACTTACATCCAAATCGTTTAGCTGTTACAGAGTTGTATGAGAACAAACATACTCAAGAACTTTCGTTCTCCAAGATCGGAATGCTACCTTTAGGATTATAAAGCAGCAATTTGCAAAGATGGAACCAATATACTGTCGGGTGCGTTTCGCGCGAGATCATAGATTATAATTTTGGTTAAATTCACACAATTTGTAAAGTACATACCCGGTACATGGTGCCGGAGCAGCGCTCGTCATCTTCCTCAGAGTCGACTACGATGACCCCCTCATCCTCCTGGTCGCACCGAGACGACGTCGGCACCTGGTACTCGACCTCCACTGACCGCTCAAATCCCTGCACACAACACACCACCCTAAACACCCTTACATCAGGCGAGACGGCGGCCAAGCGCAAGCCTATGTTATAAAAAAAAAAACTCATTGCCCTGGTTGATCTGGCGCTAGCCATTTTTGACCCCCGATGCAAACAAGTATGTTATAAGTTTAACGTATTTGTCTGTAGCATCATAGCTCCCAAATGGCTGAACCAATTTTGATTTTATTTTGTTTGTTTGTAAGGTGACTTGATTGAGTGTGCTTAGCTATGATTCCAGAAAATGTGATTTTTAATATAGTTATAGGCTTGCGTTTGACCGCCAACTCGCCTGATGTAGAGGTCGATGTTCAGCTGTTTGTAGATTATCAAAGTTATTTATTTTTGATTTATACTTGTTACACAAACTTAAAAGTGAATTTTCCGGAATCTTCTCGTTCGATTTTGATGAATCTTGCCTAGTAAGATAGTACGTATATTTAAATTGGTAATAAGAATATTTGTAATGACATATTTTTATAACATATTTTTATCTGGGATTTAAAAACAAAGTAAAGTCGTTACAAGCATTCTTATTGTTAAAATTAAATATACATAAATACAAAGTATCATCAAAATCGGTCTTTCCTACTAGACAATTACCGAATAATTTAACTAAGAACTTTGTCAACATGATCAAGCTCTGTGGGAGCCGTTAAAGCAAACAAGGGCCCCCCTATTATCTAATCAACTAATGAAATGATTTGTCAATACTTTAATGCCCCAAAGAGATCTCTTCTATATATTATCCTTGATATATTGCTACCTCTCGGTATTACCACTTGTCTAAACTCAAAGAGAGTCAAACATTATCATCATCATCATAATCAGCAAGAAACGTCCACTGCTGAACTTAGGCCTCCCCCTTTAAGCACCACACTGAACGACAGCCTGCCTTTTGCATCCACTGGATGCCCACGACTCTCACAATGTCGTCGGTCCATCTAGTGGGAGGCCTACCTACACTGCGTCTTCAGGTTCGTGGTTTCCACTCAAGACCTTTCTTCCGCATCGGTTATCGGTTCTTCGAGATGTGGCCTGCCCATTGCTACTTCAACTTGCAAATTTTAAGAGAGAGTCAAACATTATAAGAAAATATAATAAAGAAAGTACTTGTACTCGTGTCCGTTTGTTGGCTGTGACGGGCCGTGGCTGCAGGCGCCGCTTGGTGGGGCGCGCGTCCGGCGGCGGGTGCGACGTGCTCACTCCTGCGGGAGGTTGCGAGGTGCTCACTCCGGCCGGTGGGTGAGATGTGCTGACTCCAGCGGGTGGGTGTGAAGTGCTAACTCCGGCTGGGGGATGCGAGGTGCTGACTCCAGCGGGGGGGTGGGACGTGCTCACACCCGCGGGTGGATGCGACGTGCTAACTCCTGGTGCCGGGTTGGATGTGCTGACTCCGGCTGGCGGGTGGGATGTGCTGACTCCAGTAGGTGCGTGCGAAGTGCTGACGCTGCCGGAAGCTTGAGCACTCGCTGTCGAAGTAGGTGTCGCTGTTCCTGTAATATAAATACAATACAATACAATTACTCTTTATTAAAATACCACATAACATGGATAACATAAACATTACAATAAAAGTATTATCTAGGCTTTTAACAGGCGGCCTTATCGCTTAAAGCGATCTCTTCCAGGCAACCGTGTTAAAATTACCTTATGAAGTGTTGCAAGCTCATGTGAATAAAGTAAGCTAGAGATATAGCATATTAGATTAGGTCCAACGTTGTGTTGCGCTATATCACTGCTGCAGCACCTTGGTATGCCAAAACATCAGAGATATAGGAATATCTTGACACGCCAATGGTCAAAGAAGAAATACAATACTGCAGCAAAAAATACAACACACGGCTGAAATCGCATTAAAACAAGCTAGCCTCAGAGCTCACACAGCCCACCAGCAACCATAAAAAAGGCTAGAGTTTGCATAGTAGACCGCCAGAAATGAGAGGATACACCAGCCATATGAGGTTACTGGACCTCAACCCTTAATATGTACACCACATATAATACAGCCGATCGCAGATAGAAGGAAAAAAGCGTCTATTAGGTAAAAAACATGATAGCCTGTCCCACTTCACAATGACAATGGAAGTACAAATTCTCAATTACTGTATGCATACCTGGTTGGGTGGGCGCGGGCACGGGCGGCGCGGGTCCGCCAGCCGCGGCGCTCGGCTGCTCGATGCGGGGCATCACCATGGCCACCGCCTGCACCAAAACAATTGCTTATTTAGTATAATAATAATAAATATATGCATAATCAGCCTTTTAATAGTCCACTGCTGGACTTTTACCTACCCCCGAAATGGCAATTGGACCATATCCACACGCTGGCCCAGTTCCGAGTTGGTGGATTCACATGCGTCATTGAATTTCTTCTCCGTACGTATTCAGGTTTCTTCACGATGTTTTCCTTCACCGAAAAGCCAGTGGTATAAACTCTGTACATAAAGAGCTCATTGGTCGGGCCCGGGACTTGAACCCGCGACCTCACACTTTCAAGTCTAGCGGTCTCCCAAATAGGCTACCATGACTACCTACAGCTTATTTAGTATATCTATATAGCCACATGAAATTTTCATGGAACATGTATTGTAATTACGCAAAATGAATTAAGAAATAACAGTAAAATTAAATTGTGTAAACACTGTAACATGTACAAGAGTCAAACTTGACCAAGATCATTCACAGTTTAAAGTTAATCAAATACCGTAACAACGGTAATACGTAAAGTAAAGTAAATATTTATTTCTGAAACGGTTTAACATTATCATAATTATATTGTATACATAGCCACAAATAATATCTAAACTAGGTTATATTGAATTAGCAGTGGGCCCCAAACTCGGCTAGGCCGGTCTTGGTGACCCGAAAAAGATTTTCCAATTTTAACTTAACGCGCGCGCTTAGTAGTTACAAATACAACTAAAATACTTAAATTAAAACTAAAGTAGGTAGATTAAGAGTACGTTCAATTAAAGTTAATTATGTTAAAAATACGTACAACAGTCAAACTTGACATGACTGTTCAGTTTAAAGTTAAACAACAAATTATAAATATTAGCCAAGTGTAAGTCGGACGCGCGTTGAATATCTCTTAACTGAATGGCAGAAAACAAATTTTTCGGTATAGAATCCCCGTTGCGCGAGTCCGAATCGCACTTGCGTGAGTATGCGTTGTATTTATTTGTTTTGAATTACAGAGAGTACAGAGATTAAATTAAATTATTCGGCGTGCTCGGTTGAATCTAACTTAAGAGCGAATGTATACCAAAAAAAAAACGGATTTCACCCGCGCGTCTCGCATCACCCGCATTAGTGTGAAACACAACCACGGCAGCGCGGCAGTCGCGCGCAGCTACAGTGTACACAACTCGCGCACTCGGACTCGTCATGCGGCAAGGAGTAATAAACACAGGATAAGCGTAGTGTTGGCGTTTTGGCGATTATCTGGGTTCGGTCGCGGCGCGCAAAACCGTAAATTGTTTATTTCACTTTTCAAAATTGTATTTGTTGTTTATTTTTAACTTCATTTTTAAGTTTCCACAATATAAATATAAAATTACCCAAAATAATTTTCAAATTAAAATTTTATGCTGGAGACAGTGTCAGAGATCGTTAAACATTAAATCAAACTATACTAAACTAATGCTATGCTATGCTATGCCATGCTATGGTATGCTCTATACTATGCTATACTATGCTATGCTATGCTATGCTATGGTATGCTATGCTCTGCTCTATGCTATGCTACGCTACGCTATACTATACTATACTAAACGAAACGAAACACGCGAAAAGAAATATGCGAAAGCCCGTTGGTCCAGTTGGTAGTGAACCTACCTACTGAGCTTGGGGGCGTGGGTTCGATTCCCTTCTAGGACAAAAATGTATGTGATGAACATTTTGTGTTTGTTCTACGAGTATACCTGGTTGTTAATATCTATTTAAGTATGTTTAATTTAATTTAATGCAATGCAATTTCAATTCAATTCCATTCAATTTAATAAGAAAAAACATCATCATCATCGTTCACAGAACCTTCCTCCATATTTGAAGTCGGTTAAAAAGATAAGTACCTACTGTGCGCGCCAGGTCACGGTACGTTGCCGCCGTGTCGTGAAAATGAACGCCACGGCTGCGACACACGTAATTTGATGTATTAATTTCTACCACGCCATAGGTCATCACAGCGGTAATTAACACGATACGGCGGCGTAAAACGGTACGGCGCGGTGCCGTGATGGATGTGGCCAAGCCTTCCGAGATGGGCCAAGGCGATTTTCCCTAAAGTTAGCACACAGCCTAAGGTGTAGGAAAACAGAAACAGACACATTAATACTCAACACATTAATACATAAGAGTGAATTCAGGCGCGCACTTCTCAAGAACGATCCGATTGATTTTAGCACGTAAAGGCATAGTTCCTATAGTATACTCTGAGATGCGTCCCTATGGCATGGAACTCCCGCGCCGCGGTATATTCTTTGGCGGCGCCCTCCAAACATCAAGTATTTGTGTAATATTAAGCTAAATTCTTTATTATTTTACTGAAGCAAAAGTCATTTTCGTACATTGAACAAACCGAACTTAGCCCCTTTTCACATATTCATGTTTTACCTGTTGCGGGGTCTGAGAATGAGTCGACGGCTGTGTGCTGCTGTCGCTGGCTCCAGAGCTGCCCATGCCGACATCACTTATATCCATATCCTGATGATAAAGATAAAATAAACGTCAATACTCTACAATCTCAGAAAACATAAATGGAAGTGTTATACCTGCAGTTTCCCTTTAGCACTAACACCCCAAGAATGCAATACCTAATCTACTAGAAACCATATGGAGCTCATAGTCTACACACTAAATAATACACATAAGTTTTTTTTTTTTTAAAGCATTTAGACCTCGGGCATATTGTTAGCATTATTTCCTTAATTTTTAAATCATTCGAAAAATATGGGAGATTTATTAAAATAATTTTCTTTATAGATAACCGTCAAATGGTTTACGAATTCGTGGAATTCACAAAATGCTAGTTAGGTATAATTAATGAAATATTAAAATGATAAATATTAATGAATCAGATATGTACCTACGTTTATTTCCTAGCCATGTTGCTGGATGTGGCCATAGCATTGCCAGTCATACTATAATCGATGTCAAAATCACAAATTATAGGTGGATGGAGCGCTTAAAGCACTTTCAATTTATAAGAAACTAGATGCACCCGGCAGTTTCAACCGCGTGGATTTCTCCTTATATTCAGCTAGTCCAGTCAAAATCGGGCCAGCCGTTTTGGAGTCCATAGGGAACATACATACACACATCGCCTTTTATATATATGACTGTAGTCATTTAAAGTAGGTACCTGCGTAGACTCTGGCGGCGGCGCAGCGGAGGCTGCGGAAGCGAGAGCGACGCGCGGCAGCGGGCGCGACGAGGACGCTGGCATGTACTCGGTGGAGTGAGCGTCGTGCGGCGCGGTGGGGCCCACCTGGGCCATGGGCCGGATGGACGCAAGCGGCGTCTCGCCGCCACGTCGCATCGCCGTCACGCTCTGCTGCACCACACCCGCCATTGGCTTGATGTTGGCCGTCGGGGGGTCCGACGTGGTCTTGTCGGCTGCCGCTTGTTGTTTGGACGCCGACGACTGGGTGGCCAACTGCCGCTGCAGCATGTTTACTTTCTGCAGCAGCGCATCTACTTCTCTAGTCTTGTCGGCTAAAGCTTCGCTGCGTTCCTTCTCGAGCCGCGAGAGACGTCCCTCGTACTGTGACTTGATCAACGTTAGCCTCACCTCTTGCTCGTCGCGCGTGTTCTGTTCTATGGCGCCTATTTTCAAGCGCGATTCTTCCAACTCGCTACTCAAATTATTCTTAAGATCTGTCAGTTGAACTATTTTGGTCTTTGCCTGTTTGAGGACCTGCTTAGCTTTATCCTCTTTTTCTAAGTTAGCAGTTCGTAGAGTTTCATTTTCTTGTTGTAACTTCTCGTAATTCTTTTTCTCTTCTTCTAACTTTCCTTGAAGTCGTGCTATTTGTTCTTCATACTTTGTGGTGGTTTCAGACATAGCTGCGTCTGCGGCGGCCGTTTGACCTTCGTTGTTTTTCTTTTCTTCCTCCATTGTTTTAGCCAAATCTTCATATTGACCTTTGTATTTTTTGGCAATTTTCCTTATCTGCAACTCTTTGCTTCTAATGTCGTTCAAGGACGCGTCCTTGCTGGACAGTTCCTCAGTGAGTTTGTTATTATTGTCATTAGCTAAAGCTAACTTATCTTTAAGTTTTGTAACTTCCTCTGTGAGTCGCACCATGTCATTTTTAAGGACATGTTGAAGCTCATCATTTAGTTTTTTATTTTCTTCTACTAAAGCATTGTGCTGTCTCGAAATCAGAGTATATTGCTCTTCAATTTTGCTCTTCTCTACCTTAATACTGCCAAGTTCTTCATTTAACTTTCTTACATTTTCTTTTTCATTAGTAAGCATCTTGGCTAAGGTTTCCCTTTCGTTTTGTAAGCGCTTCCAATCTTCAGGGCTTGTTTTGTTGGCACGTTCAACTAAAGCATTCACTCGAGTTCTCCACCTGGCACAATCGGCTTTCAAAGAAGTATTTTCAGATTGAAGGGATTCTGTTCTAGATGTAAACTCAGCAATTTTTTCTTCCATTGGAACTAATTTTTCTTCCATTGCTTTCGTAGCCGCAGTTAGATCTTCTACACGGGCAGTTAATGCATCACGTTCTTCTCTGAGAATTCTATTGCTATCAGTCAGAGCATTTAACGTCTCTACTTTTCTTAAAATATCTGATTGCTTATTAACTGTCACCATACTAACTTCCGATTTCTCTCTTTCGGCTGCTAATGTCAATTTTGCATCATCGAGTTTTTTCTCTGCTATTTCTAATTGAGATTTAAGTCTCATAGTCTCAGCTTGTAATATGTCAAATTTAGCCATAGCAATATCTTTTTCTTTTCTTAAGAATTTAACAATTGAGAATAATTGTTCTGAAGATTTGCCGTCTTCTTCACTTATGGACACATTAATATTGGAGTCATTTGCAGACTCATTCATGCTTTCAGATTGAGATCTAGAAGCATGAGACACCGACAACTGAGTACCTAGGGCTTGAATTTGATCATGCAATAATGAGTTTTGATCATTCAAGTCTTTTAGTCGTTGGGAAAGTTGTTCATTTTCTTGGTTAAGGATTTTCTGTCTTTCATTCCAACTGACCTTTTCAGCTTCTAGCATTTCAAGAGTGCTGTTTTTCAAAGCTACTAACTCATTAAGTTGATTTTGAACTTTAGACAGCTCTTCTTTAACATGTGATAGAGCTTGAATATCAGAGGAATGTAAAATCATTTCATGTGTGTATTTCTCTTCGGCTTTTTGGACTGCTTCCGAGAGTTTAGTAATTTCTTCACGGGTAGCTGCGACTTCAGAACGATAGTTTTCATTACTTGCCAATGCCTCTCTTAGCTCCTCTTTCACTTTTAATAGCTCATTTCTTAAGATAGTATTACTAGCAGAGTGCTCTCCATTAGCATGTAGCGACAATTCGGCTTCAAGCTCTGCACTTTTATCTTCAAGATTTTGTAGTTTGTTTGCATAGTCAGATAGTTTAGCTTCCGTTTCCGTTTTATATGTTTCATACTCAGCACTAAGGGTTTTAAGTTCTTTTTCAGCACTTTCTGATATATCGCAATATTGTTTAATATGTTCCTTTGCCACATCGAGTTGTTCTTGCAGGGCTTTAACTTCTTCATTCTTGTCAGTTAGTTTATTTTCAAGCTCTCTTATTTTTTTTACCGTATCAAATGCTCCATCTGTGTTAGGTGCAAGAGCTGCTTTGAGCTTCTTTGTGAGATCTTCGTGTGCCTTGTTTTTAGCAGCTAAGTCTTGTCTTAGTTCTGCAAGATCCTTTCGAAGTGTATCAGCTGCATCTTTTTCTTCTTGCATTCGTGCTTTCGCAATTCCCGTCTGCCTTTCCAAGTGACTTGCTAATTCTCTGAATCGATCCTGTTCCTCTTGAAGTCTTCTTCTTAATGCAGAACATTCCCTAGTAGCTTCATCAAGTCTAGTTTCTATCTTAGCACGATTTTCTTCTTCAACGCGTTCTAAGCTGGCTTTTATTAGTTCCAAATTTTTGAGTAATAGAGATTGACCTTGCCTTTCACGATTTAACATTTCCTTTTCTGTTTGAAGACGTAATTCTGCATCTTTCACTAGCTTGCATTCCAGTTTAAGATTTTCAAGTTGTATCTCTGCAGAAGCGAGTTTGCTTTGTGCATTCAATGCTTCATCTCTTATATGTTGTAATGAGACTTCATGTCTAGCAATTGTAGCACTGTATGCTTTGTTCTTTTCTTCTAGAGACGCAACTTGTTTTTTATAAGTGGTAATATTTGTCTGCAGAATCTTAAGCCTTTCATTGTTGTATTCTGAAGTAGACGCACATTTGCTATTGGCTGCAGTAAGTTTGGAAATTTCTTGCCTCATGCTATCGATTTGTTCAAACAACATTTTTTCGTTAGTAACTTTTTCCTCTTTGTATGTTTTATATTCTTCTTTCAGCAGTTCTAAATGTTTTTCGGTTTCCCTGTATTTAATTTCATACATTGTTGGCTCAGTGGGAACCGATTTGTTCATATTTTCGGCTGATGTGTCCATTGTAAACGACCCACTTTTATCCATTTCTGCAGCTTCCGCAACAGATACTTCATGACGTTTTCCTTTCATGAGATCATGATATAACTTTTTAAACATATCTCGTTGTCTAATAAGACCATTGACCATTTTAGTCTGTCTGTCTTGAGCATCAGTTAATTCAGATACTCTGTTCTTTAAAGTTTCAATTTTAGTTTGCATTTCACCACTTTCAAACTCTTCCTTGTGACGCTCTAAATCATCATGCTTGTCTGTCAATTCACGCACCATGCGGAGCAGTTTTTGATTGTTTGTTTGAAGCTCTTGAATGTCACTGAAAGTAACTAATGTTTTGGATATAATTCGTGATGAACTGATATCAGAAGTATTAGATGTTGTGTGACTTGAATCATGATCTCCATTAGGAAGAAGTCCTCCGCGACTGTGTTCTATTTCCTTCAACAAGAAACAAACTTGTCGTCCCAAATCCGCCAATTCTCCCTTAAGTTTGGAATTTTCTCGGCTGTAATGATTGGCAATTTTTGATGTTTCACTATAATCATCTCTCAATCTATTACATTCAATCACTAAGGAATCAATTTGCTGAGATAAAGCAGTATTACTTTCTATAGCTTCTTCAAATTCCGCCTTTTGCTTCTGTAACAGTGGTGCTTTCTCTTCCAATTCCTGTACTATAGTGTTGATAGTAATGTTAAGACGTCGGTTTTCTTCTTTTTCCTGTGCCAATTCTTCAGTGACTTTAACAAGTTGTGAATATATTTGGGTTAATGACATGCCCGATTTTAAGAGTTTGCTTGCAGTAGCTGCAGATGGAGCTAAATCACTAAGTGCCATATCAAGATTGTGAGCATTGGCTGCCTTCAGCAAATCGTTGGCGTGTTCAAGCTCGCTTTTTAGAGACGCAATCACTTCATTTTTCTTTTCCATCAGTTCTTCATGATCTAATTCCATCTGTTTATTTTTAGTCTCAATATCGCCATATCTTTCAGTGGCTTCATTAAGTAGTTTTTGCAACTCTCCGATTCCCTCTGTCAGTTCTTGTGTTTTAGCTTCTGCATCATCATTCATGGTTTTAAATAAGTCAGATAGCTTTGTTTTTGCATCCAATTCTTTTTTGTAATTTTCTGTCATTTTGTTTTCAATTTCTCTTTGCTCCATAAGACGTTGAGTTAAATTTTCAGCACGATTATTCAAATTCTTTTTCACCTCATTTAACTGACTAATTGTTTCATTTGCCGCATTTAGCTCTTCTACTTTTTCTGCTAATTGCGTTTCCAAATTAACAAGCCTGCTGGTGTTGTTCAATCTAACGGTTTGCAATTCTGAAGTAAGCCTATTGACTTCCTCTGTAAGGCCTGCTATTTGAGAATTAAGTAAAGTCCTTTCCTGTTCAATGCGTTTCTCACGATACTGAAGAGACAGTTCTTTGCTTTGAATTTCATCATTTAATGCCAAAGCCTCACATTTTGCATCAATAGCGGCCCGTAGCTGTTGAGAGTGTGATACTTCACTAGCGGTCAGTCTTTCTATTTCTGTATCGCGCCTTTGTAATATACGAGTCAAGTCATTTCTCTCATCCACGGCGGCATCTCGTGCACTTTTCATAGAAACTATATCATTATCCAAACGACCGATTTTCTCACGAGCTCTTTCGAGTTCAGCATTAAGAGTTTCCACTTGTTTTCCCAGTTCTGTAACTGTTTCATCAGCAGTAGCAAGTTTTTTAGCTGTATCTTCATATTTAGCTGTTGTTTCTAGAAGAGTAGATTCAAGTGTTGCTATTTTGTCACCTAGAACAATAACTAGATTTTAAAAAACATTATAATGGAGTTTTTAAATGTAATTTACAATTATTTTATGCTCTATTAGTCACAACTTGATACACAATAAAATGTGATTTTGTCGTTTTTTAGAGTTCTCTAGTACAACAAGGAACCCTGAAAAGATTGTTGTGTCTGACTATCTGTCTGTCCATCCCAGTCTGTCACAGCAAGGTACCTCTACATATATGAACCAAAGTACATAATATTTTGTACCATAATTTTGTAGACATCTGTAACTAGAAGCATCTCTGGTTTTACCAGAAAATATGTGAAACTCGACCTGTGTGTTTTGTGATCAAGCGAAGTCTGAACTTTACCAAAAACCTCGCTATGTGCAGCAGCGAAGCATAATTATATTGGCCGCAATTTTTGCTTTCGCTTTAGTAATCTTATTATGGCTATGGGAATTATAACACTTAAACATCTTTATATGGAACTTTCGATGTATGAATGTCACATAGCTACATTCCATAACTCTCTAAGGCTGCGTTCCAAAACCGGCGAATTTCACCCGATGAGGGTGAAATTCACTCGATGCTGGTTCCAAAACACCTTGTGAGTTTTTCACCTGGTGTTTTGGAACGCCTCAAGAGAGAGTAAAAATTCAACCGGTAGGTGAAATAATTCACTCTGCAAAAACCAGCGTTAAATTTCACCCTGCTGTCAGAATCGAAATGATTGACAGTAAACAGCATGTTTATCCGTTTATCTGCCACTAGCCCATAGCTTGTCAAAAAATAACTAAGAAAGAAACATTATAAACAAAATAAATAGAGTAAAACAATTTAGTTTTTAAACTCAATTTTATTTTTTAAGGCAGTTGAGGTTATTTTGATATGACAAAAATGTCAATGGTATTATTGACAAGGGTAAATTTCCTGCGGTCTTATTCTAGCGCGCTCGAGATAATTTCGGTCACTCTTACACATAATGACAATCCCAACGAGAGAGAATAAGTCCGAAATAATCTCGAGCGCGCCAGAATGGAGTCCTTCGTTCCAAAACATAATTCACCCCGTTTGAATATTACCCGTAATTAACCCAGTTCCGAAACCAAAATTCGTGCAACGAATTTCACTCGACAAAAGACTATATGTTTTGGAACGCAGCCCAAATATTGCATTTATCACAGGTGTTTTTACAGTATATGCATATTGAAATAATGATTAAAACTGCATAAAAAACCAAAAATCACAAAATAACACACTGTCTTTTGCACGCGCGTGCAATATCATTGCACAATGATGATTTACAACTTTGACATTGGTGCAGTATTTATAGAGTTATGGCATAAAAGCGAAACAACACAGCCGCCATCATTGATTAGCCTTATAGCCCCTTCACAATTTTGGCATTCTTCGACAGACAGTTACATGTGCTGGACATTGCAATAAATCCAACAATACTAATCGTAGGTAAGTCCAGGAAGTGAAAATGAAAATTGATTTCTAGAGCATATATGCTATGCTCTGCTCACAAGTTCAGGTACCAAGGTTAATCGAGGTCTGTGACAAGGGCTCAAAATACTAAATTTGCCCAATCGGCACCCACTGCAACAAAATTTTCGACCCTACACAATTTTTACTTGTTTCTTTGCTCTGACAGCTGCAATAACATTGTAAAGAACTAAATAGTAATATTTACAAATAATATTTCACTAAGAGTCATTGTAAATACTTACTTTTATTTATAACTAGCCGTTACCCGCGACTTCGTACGCTTAGACTTTCACCTAAACTTTCAACACCTTTTTGGACCCTTTAATTCGACCCTTTTGCAAAATATTTTTTTATGAACATCTATATTATACCCCATTAGGAACCTACTTGCCAAATTACAGATTCGTAGTTGGACAACTTTCAGCACAACACACACACTCCAATTCCACCTCCTTAATCCTTCCTTTTTGTAAAAATATTCTACCAGTATGTTTTTATTTTAAACTATTAGCCTAAATACCTACCAAATTTTATCTCTCTAACATCAAAAACATAGGTTTTTGAAATAAATTTTGAACTTCCATTTGCCACCCTTAATTTGGCCCGTATACAAAATAGTTTTTAATGCACCTCTACACTACACCCGATAAGGAATCAACTTGCCAAATTTCGGCTTCGTAGTTACAAAACTTTCAACTAAAAATTCAAACCCCATTTTTACCTCCTTAATCCATCTTTTTCGGAAATTTTGTATGCAGTATTTATTTATTTATTTTTAATTATTAACCTGAGCATCAAATTGCACGTCCCTAATATCAAAAATAAAATACTTTTATATTAACTTTCAATCCCCTTTTTGCCTTCCTTAATTCGGCCCTTTCGCAAAAATAATTACTTAGATGACCTCTACACCCCTTTAAGGAATCTACCTGCGAAATTTCAGCTTCGTAGGTCAAGTGGTTTTCGAGATTTCGTGATTAATGAGTGAATGAGTGAGTAGATGAATTTTGCTTTTATATATAAATATAGATTAATATTTCGTTTTATGTGTAATGTACATTAATAATATTCTTATTTATCTGAGGTAATGTATGTGTAATGTGTAGTGTAAATGTTATTATTTCATTAGTATTATTGGTTCATTAGTATTATATAGTTTTTAGCTAGTTTTATACATAAAAATTACACGCCCGAAATGGGTAATCTGTTGATACTCTAGTTACTCCGAACATCTTTTGTACACAGATTTTGCAATCAATTTATTCTGATTCTGATTCAAGTATATCGTGTACCTGGTAGAGTACAGTGTCATCTTCAAAAACCTAGCGAAAGAGAAAGCGATTTGTGCTTTTCACTCAGCTTTTTTACTTTGTTATTACAGTTGTCAGAGCAAAATAAATACTTGGACCAAGTTAAAAATTACTAAACAACTATGACAACTAATGACTAATGCGTTTGTGTGATTTTGGCTTCAAAAAGCGTTTGAGCATCCAGAATACTTCAACGGTCATTAAACTTTTTGCTCAAGCTAAAATAGGTAGGTACTTATCAATTTAGAAAACTGACTTCATAATTGGTAAATACGCAATATCTTTTACTTGGACAACATATTTTTTCTAGTTATTTTAGTTAAAAACTACTCGACCGATTTTGATGAAAATTCTATGGGACTAATCTAAAAGTATAGCCTTTCGAACAAAAACAAAACAAATCAGTTTATTAATAAAGTACTGAAGTAACAAATGTTTAAAAAAAATACAGCCTAATTGAGAACCACTCATTTTTATTAAGTCGCTTAATAAAATTGCTTGATCAAGTTTTCGATTTGTTTTTTAAGGCTTGATTAAAAACCAGACATTTCCAAATACAAATAATTTATCTTATTTGGATGAAAATTGTCTGTCTAAGAAATGGGTTTCAGCACAGGTTGAGTTTCATTGTCCTGTGATATTTTGAATGCAGTGTCATCATTTGTAAACATACCCCCGAAGTAGAGTTAATGGTAACTTTCATATGTATGTAACAACCTAGTACATTATTGTGGTACAACAAGTTTCTGACAATTGGTACAGTATAACAACCAGTTCAATAGAAAACAGACTAATACTTGAAGCCCGAGTGCTTTGCATCAGTTATTATCATGAAATAACTACGACATTATTATTGAAAGCTAATCAAAGATCAAGATATTAAACAAAGGGACTATTAATATTCTAATTGTACCTTATATTAACAAATAGTTTAAACTAAGATCTTGCAATTATTACATTGATTAGTAAGAACCAGTTTCTCCAGTAAAAAAATAGGGATTAAAAGTAGGTAGGTAGGTTATACATTTACATTTTTGCAGTTGTCGGTTGGTACCTACCTAGCCTTTCTCATGCGTCTGATCAAATTGATGTCTTGTTTATGACGGTGTTCTAAACAAAACCAAAAATATCTAAGGCATGTAAGAAAGTCCATTCTGCACGTGTAAATCTACGAAATTAGAAAAATATAGTAAAAGGTAAAAGCGTCATACAACACCGGTGCTTACCGATCTGGGATTTGTTGGCTTCATGCAGCGCAGTGGAAGTCAGGTAACCTTCAAACTTTTTGTCAATAAAGGCGTTAATTTTATTGGCCACTGGGTTGGGCAGTTCAGAAATCTCCGATTCTGATAAAACATCCTGCAAATGATTTTTAACACCGGCTTCCGATCCAGCAGCTTCCATTTTCGCAACTACACTGTGTTGCCATTTGCCATCTGTAGATATGTACTATTACTACTATATGTAGATTAGAATAGTAGCTTTGTAAGCTTGGCAACTGCCCCTGCCTAGTGCCTACCCCTTTGGGTGCTCATGTTCAACAGAACAGTAGAGGAGGGAGAGCAGATAGTCAAATTGTTCAAAGAAGGATGCTCAAATACTACCATGAATGAGGCAATGACGAAATAACAAGGACTTTGTAAACTATTCTTAAAGGAATGATAATTTTTTCACGTTGGCGTTAAAACTGTCATGTTGACGATGTGTTGACGTAATTGAGGTACGAAAAGAAATAAATTGTCAATGTCAATTTATTGTCATCCTCCGTCCTCGTGACGTCAAGTGACGTGAGCTTGAAGCAATGGCTTGACATGAGTGAGGGAGAAAAATAATTTTCTCTACAATCACTACAATATGAAATAGGAAAGGAAATAATATTATAAAAACAAGTAAATAAACAACCAGGTGAAAAAATAAAAAATGAAAAGAATTTATGATTTCCTTTCTCCATTATCTAATAAATATTGACAATAATACAACCTTCAAGAGGTCATTATTGGGTGAAGAACAGTAGCTATGGAAGAACAGCAATGTTTACTCGAATGTGAGAACTATATTCAAAGCCATGGTGTTCCCTCAATAATCAAAGGATGTATTGTACAATTATGTGTTAACAAACCTGAAAACCCAGTCTCTTTTCTACGACAATATTTTCAAAAATTAGAAAGGGTGAGTTTGAACATCTATTTTGGAACATGAATGTTGTTGCATTGCTGCAGTTGTGTGCATGTGTGTTTCTTCCTAATAAAATAACATTTCTAATAACCATACTATATTGACTATCGATTCAAGCATATGATATGTGAATATCACAACAAAGGGTTTTTATAAGGCACTGCAGGCGGAGGTCATGGGCCTACTACTGACAGCAAGAGCAGTCTGGCCTTTAAGTGAGTTTCTGACGTCCTACGAAGATCGGGACAGGAATCGGGTAAAGGAATCCTCATATTTACTACTGACAGTGCTGCTACCATCTACACACTCAAAATTCCCATAACAAAATCAAGAGTTACTACTAAGTGTCATCTTGGTGTCATACAGCTTTACAAACACTTGCAATCAAGTACAGAACTATACTGAGATGGATGAAAAGCCACAGATCCTGCGTGGGTAATAAAGTGGCGGAGACCCTTGCCAAGGAGGGTGCTAGGAAACAGGTAAATGTTGACATAGTAGGACTCTCCAAACATCAGTGATGGGAGTGCGAGAGCTATTGCACCATCACACCGAAAAAGAACAACAGGACAAAAAAATACTGTAAGCATGCTAAAGCTGCTTTCCCAATTCTTGACAGGAACATAATAATCTACTGAAGTTGCAACGACAGGATTTTCGCCTGCTAATAGGCCTTATAATTTGGCCTTACCGGGTTGCATGAGGCATAATTACCTTGTTCATCCATGTCACAACAGCTAGACTGCTTTTCATCATCATTATTTAATTTTATCACTTCTATCTATGCCACTGAATTAACTGTGTCAGTGCCCCAGAGCCCAGAGCCACACTCTAGTGATTTCATTGGGTGGCCCAAGGATATCCCTGCTGCACCTTCACATACTGCTATAATGTTGGACGCTAGTTATTTGGAGTGAATAAATATACAGGCGTTTCCATAGGCGGGAACTTGTAATTGGCCTAGTCACCTAATTATTTTTGTTTACTTATTAGGCTGTAAGTTTCCCTAAAAATGCAAAATAAAAATAAAATATACAGAATAGTTTTTTTTTTTTTAAATCACAACTAAGTCCCAATTACGTGTGGTCACGAAAAGACCACAAGGTATTTATTCGAAATTCACCCTATTATTTGATATTTAATTTATATTATAACTTTGAAGACCATTAATTTATAATATTATACTATTGAAATGCCTAATGGATAGCATTTCAATAGTGTGATATTATAAATTAATGGTCATCAAAGTTATGTGAAAAAATAAAGCAAATAATAATTTTGACCATCAAGCTAACAACTATGGCAAATTATGAGTATGCGAAAATATAATTTGCCAAACATTTTGTGCCAATGTAAATTAGGAACCAAATAATTATGCTAACCAAGGGGCACCAGGAAAACATGTGTTAGGCTATTATAGCATACAAAAGTATTCACGCAGCTGCATTTCTTAGAATTCACTACACCATAAAGATCTTATTCAATTACATATTGTTTCACTATTGAGAAGGCTGATAAGTTATATTAATATGGATAGTAAGGTCAACGAAAGTCAAGTACCTTCAATGTTATATGGAGTACTAGCAGCGCCCCGCGATTTCATCTGCTATCCTACAGGATCAGGAGGAATAATTCAAGGGTATAAGCTACTTCCATACCAAATTTTATTTAAATCCGTTAAGCTGTTATGGAGTTGTGTGCGGACAAACATGAATCATGCTCCTAAAGGAAAATTGGTATGTTTGTCCATTTATCTACTGAAATGAGGAAAACCTAACGTCCACTAGGCTATGTGTTGCTTAGAATTGCATAGAATTGATTGTGTACCACCTTTATTTAATTTAATAAAACAAAAGTTGTGTCTGAATTTGACCATGGAGTGGATAAATGTAATTTTTTTCTTTATTCCCATTGTCATTATCAACTATTTGCTACCTACTGCTATTTTCCTCTTGCGCGCGCCATCAGTTCCGGTCCTGTATCAATCTTGTGCATTACCAACCTATCACCGAGTACGCTAAAGATGTAGCTGCGGTCCCACAGCCCGCGTCGGACGTTGCCACGCTTGTCGAGGCTAGCTGCAATCCGGGTTTGACAATCTCGCGGCGTGTGATGGCTTGGCCTGGCAGCCGAGGCCATTAGATGCAATTTCAATTTACAGAGCCCTGCTTTGCATAGTTGATCTTGCTCCCAACAACGAATCGAATACGCTACGATAGGCTGCCGCAGGCCGCATCGAACGCGACGGTTCCTGCTTCCTGACAGCCAGGACAGGCGCGACTCAGTCTGACAAAAACAGGACTGTAATGTTCCGCTTGTGATTAATTTATTGAATCGTTTTGTGTTGTAATGAGTTAATAGTGAAAGTGTAATTCGTTGGTACAGGAACAAGTGCGCGCAGCGGCGGCTGCTGCGGCAGCGTCGGAAGGCGAGGCCGATGGTGAGCTGTCCCCGCTCCCGCAGCCAGGCGGGCAGCTCCCGCGCCGCCGGGGAGGTATCAGTGCCGAGCCTGTCACCGAGGAAGATGCTACTAGTTATGTCAAAAAGGTAATAAAATCATTTTTTAAGGCTTTAATACGATGATTTTCGCAGCGATCCTCGGCCCTACACCAAACCTGTACCTAAATAAATTATGTGCAGTAACGATGCCATCGCTAAAAAACAGTGAAGGAAAACATCATGAGGAAACTGCTATGTCGAAGAACCTCAAAAGTTCAAAGGCATATTACATTCACCAACATACACTGGGCCAGCATGCTGGATTAGGGCCCATCCTCTCTCTCTCTCTCTGAGAGAAGGCCTGTGTCCTAGCAGTGGGAACTTGAAAGGCTGGTGGGGGCTTGAATGATTTATTGAAGGTTTTTAAAACTATAAACACTGGCTAGTCAGACATCCCAACAACCAGGCTGTTGCTCTCGATGATTTCGACAACCAGGTTGTTAGGACATAAACCTAGGCTAAAGAGACAATGTGTCATCTGTAGAACTACATCATCATATTTGTTTATATTGCAACTAATCGCAGACTTAAACACAACCAAAAAAAGAAACTTTTACATGACAAAAATAAATGAATTGGACAGCTCCTGGTGTTGAGAGTATCAATGTTTTTATCTTTTTAACCGACTTCAAAATTCGACTGTATGTATATATATATATATATTTTGTGTTTACACAACTGTCATCAAAAAGACAGTTATGTTTTAGGGTGTATTTATATTTGTCAGTTCCTATGCGCCTTACGAGCAATTGTGGGAGCAGACCAGGAGACCCACGCAGAACCATATTTCTAGAATTCTTACGCTGCCATCAATAAGTATATTGCAGGTGGCAACAAACGTAAGAATAAAGTTAGGCACTTACGAGTTGCGTGGTAAGTGCCATACTCCACAAGCACAGTGGGTCATCTCGCCAGTATCAAGCAAACACTGACCAAGTCAGCCAAACTTACTCATGTCATGGGCCCCGACGTGTACTACCACCTCCCAGAACATGTCATTGAAGCTCCTAGCCTACAATGTTTCACTTCACGCTCACTACGTTGGCTTGTTGAGCAAGCATTCTACAGTTACGATGAATTCTACAAATTTCTATGTTAATTTTACCTACTTAGTAGTATTTTTCATGATTTATTATTGTATTATTTTTAATTTGACATGATTTTTGGCTAATGAATAAAATGACCTTGAATACCCTACACAGATGTTGACAGGTGCCATTAGATTCGTCGTTAAATATAAACGCAAAGCATTAAGAGCTCATGCCCATGCATAGTGTATCTCACTCGCGCATTAGAACATCTTAAAAGTACATCTTGTATCTTCGAAATGCTTGCAGGCATAATACTGGCGCTATTGTGTATTGAAATGAAAAAATTAAGGCGACTTAAGTCAGTTGCGTTTATTTAATTATTTCTACTTCAGGTGGTGCCAAAAGACTACAAAACGATGGGAGCTCTGTCACGTGCGATCGCTTCCAATGTGCTGTTCACTCATCTAGATGAGTCGGAGCGCGCCGACATGTTCGACGCCATGTTTCCAGTACAGTGCCTGCCCGGGGAGACCGTCATCCGGCAGGGCGACGAGGGAGACAACTTCTACATCATCGACTCGGGAGAAGTCGAGGTGGGAATGCTCTTCATCGCTCCATCGTCCATGTTGACTTTTTTACTTAGCTACCATCAAAGATAATGAGCCTGTAAGAGGGCGCCGAGAGAGCGAAGGTGGCCGAGCGGTACCATCTGCGCTTTACAATCTGACGGCACCCAGTTCGAACCTTGGCCCTACACCAACGACTTATTTAATACCCAAAATAAATTATGTGCAGTTTCGATTCCATCTCTCAAAAACTGTGAAGGAAAACATCGAACATCGAAAAAAAAACTCCAATAAAAGAGATTACCGGCCGGTTATCCGAGTCGCGTAGGCAACAAAACGCTCCCTCAGCCCCCGCCAAGTTATAGCGACGATGTATTTTGCCACGCAAGAGTCAGGAGGCCCGCGGGGGGGAGTGCAACGACAAAAACGAACATAGGTCCGACCTCGATGACACCTGGCGCGGGACTGAGCGATGCGCGTTCAAATTCTCGCGACCTTTTTACGCTTTTAATTTCACTAAAAAACGATTTATTCACTATCAAAAATCTATCCAAATAATTTTTTTTGACTAGGATTGCTTTTCAGTACATGCAATTTCCAGGTTGTTACGAGCTTTCATTAGTGCATAAAACGAAAAAAAAAACTAAATCGGCTTTGTTTCAGATTTTTTTTCAGATTTTTGATCGAGGAAATTTTATTCTATCGTGTTTTTAACCAAATCATAAACTCAAACACAGATGTATCTGTGACATGTATTTTTTTCCAGCTCAAATATTGTAATTTAACTGAATAAAATTGATTCAAAACCGTCAATTTGGTATATGAGGCCGTTAAGAACAGTCTCGATCAAGTCACCTTTCAAACAAAAAAAAAACTACAGACATAGATACACCCCTCTTTTTGCGTCGGGGGAAAACCTAAACTCAGGCAAGCGATTGTTTGTTAATACTACTTATTCTGTGGTACAGGTGCTAGTGAACGGTGAGACGGTGACGTCGATCGGCGAGGGTGGGAGTTTCGGCGAACTCGCGCTGATCTACGGAACTCCGCGCGCCGCTACCGTCCGCGCGCGCAGAGCTCTCAAGCTGTGGGGGCTTGACCGGGACTCCTATCGGCGCATACTCATGGGCTCCACCATCAGGAAACGCCGCATGTACGATGAATTCCTCTCCAGGGTCTCCATATTAGGTAAATGCATTTTACTAGGATTTCCTACAAATTCACTATGCTTAAGCTGTGGGGGCTGTACCAAGACAAAGACACCTACCGCTGCATGCTCACGGGCTTTACCATTAGGAAACGCTGCATGCATGACGAGTTCCTCTCCACGGTCTCCATACTTGTTAACTGCATTTTATTAGGTTTTCCTAAATATTCACTATGCTCGAGCTATGGGGGCTGGACCAAGAAACCTACCGCTACATACTCACGAGTTCCTCTCTAGGATCTCCAAATTAAGTAACAGCATTATACAAGGTTTTAAAATATACTCCGTGCTTCAGCTGGCTGGCATGCTTTTATTTGAACCACTTCAGCGATGTTAATGTGGGCCTTATGATATTAAATAGCTCACCTCATTATCCAAAATCTTTCAGAGCGCCTGGTTAATGCGACGCGTGACCAAAATGCTTTCGTGTTTCTGGCTCAACGTTATTATTACCATTACCATTCAGCGTAGTAATGCCGCCAGCATGCTGGGTACGCTGCCAAGTGATAGTGGGCTTGAACATTTGGATTGTCTTTAGACTTTCAACGGTCTATGGGCAGTTTTAACTGTTTTTGTAGTGTTAGTGCTAGCTTGTATTTTGTTAATAATACATATCTAATGCATCTAATCTCATAGACCAGGGCATTGGCATCATTTCATTCAGCCTCTTACCCTCCATTTATGGAAGCTGAGCGGTGGTGGTCGGGCGCAAGTATGTGCGCTTTACAATCTGACGGCACCCGATTCAAACCTCGGCCCTGCACCAACGGCTCATTCAGTACCTAACTAAATGAGCAGATGCCATCGCTCAAAAACGGTATAGGAAAACATAAGCCTATGTATACCCAAACAAACCTATATGCCCAAGAACCTCAAAAAAAAAAAAACAATTACATGACATTCACCTACATGCACTGAGCCAGCATAGTAGATTAGGGCCCATCCTTCTCTCTGAGAGAAGGCCTGTGCCCCAGCAGTGGGAACATGATAGGCTGGCAATGAATCTATCTAACTAATAATGTCTAATATACATCTAATTTGACCAGGGGCATTCGTATTCTTTCGATGGCCTTCTTGCTCTCCATTTATTTGTTGACATGAGTTTTTTTTTTGTACCAATAAATTAATCTGGCAAGACTAAAATTATCTGCATTTTTTGTCATTTCAATATGTAAGAATAGGATGCCAACAGTTTTAGAAATGTCAAATTTAGTTTAGAATCAGATCAAAAGAAATATATAATTTAGAATCAACGTTTATCAGTTTGTTGTAGTTATCTTTCACCAAATCTCACGGAGATCGTTTTCATTGCCTTTTCAGAAAGTTTAGAGAAATGGGAACGACTGACGGTAGCGGACGCGTTAGAACCGGTATCGTTCACAGACGGTGAGACGATTGTGCGCCAAGGGGAGCCCGGGAACGACTTCTACATTATAGTTGAAGGTAAGCTTAGCTATAGTTGGAATAAACTACTTTGATAAAAAAAAAACATGATAATAACTCTCAATCATCAGGGGCGGGGCAATCATCATCAATTCATTTGGGGGGGGGGGGGGGGCGCATTGACAAGGTTCGAAGGAATCAAATCAATCAAACCTTTCGGCCACCTGTTCTGCGTGATATGTGCCCAGACAGATCTATACGTGGCGCATGGAATGCTCGCCAACATACTGCCGTCTGGATCATCTACTGTATTAACCACGCTTGGCACCTGCTATATTATAACATTGTGAAAAGCTAAATAAATCCATTTTCTTTTAATATTTCACTGTAGTAGGTATGATATATCAATTATCAGCTACATACAAAAACTTGGACCGAGTATTGATGAACTTGTGGAAAACATTGATAAAAAAATAAATGTTAATGAATACCCAGATCAATTTTGCACACACGGTCATCTGCCCCCAAACTAAGCAAAGCTTGTAATAATGGCTACCAGAGACTGATATACTTACAATCATAGATAAAAATATACTAGAATATACATATATATAGATACAATACATATATATATATATATATATTTAAATACATACTTAAATAGATATAGAACAAACAAAGTGTTCATCACATGAATGTTTGCCCTAGATGGGAATCGAACCCAAGCACAGAAGGAAGGTTCACTGCCAACTAGACCAACGGGGCTATCTACGATTGATGGGAACACCCCTCTCTGGTACGCGGCCCATTGAATAATATGGTTTGAATGTGCAGGTTGGGCTGGCGCACTCCGCACTTTAAGTAGCTTCAAGTAGCCGACTTGTCGAACCTGCCGCGCGATAGACAGAGATAATGCGACAAGAGTTGCGCGATAGACAGAGACTACTTCTAGGTTATTATAGCTGTAGGTAGTTAACGCTCGCACGTCCTGAATTGTACTTTATTGTGTAGTAGCAAGAGTCGCTACTTATTTGAGACGAAAAATGCTTCAAATCCGACGATTCGTCATCACGAATATTTAAAAGTTGACCTTTAAAATCGATTAATTGACATTATTTCTTTATGTGTAATAAATGTTCTTGAAATATTTTATTCGGATGTGTTCACCGATACACGATTAAAGAAATTTGTCTCGATAGAAAGAAATCGTAAACATCCCTAAATAACACCCGTTTTTACGTTCCCTTCGATGGATAGAATCAATTTCATTCAGATTCTATAGAAGATATTTTTATTAAAAACTAGCTGCGCCCCGCGATTTCACCCGCGTAGTGATGAAAAATGGTGATGGTAATGATGATGATGATGAAAAGTAGCCCATGTCACTCTCTGGCTTTTGAAGTAAACCCATGCAAAAAATCAGGTCGATCCGTTGTTCCGTTGCAGCGTGAAAGAGGAACAAACAAACACACTTTCGCATTTATAATATTAGTATGATCATTCAAATACTTTAGTGATCGCAGTTTTTTTGTAAAAGCGTAAGATTATTTGTAGAAAATAAAGAATAATAAATATTGAAAATATTTGAAAGTGCGCAAGCAAGCATTACCGTCAAACGAGTGTACGTCCTCTACCAATGATTTTGCGGAGTGAATCTTCTGTACTTGTACTGTTATGTGTTCTGCGCTGCAGGCACGGCGGTGGTGCTGCAGCAGCGCAGCGGCGAGGCGGAGAGCGCGGCGCTGGAGGTGGGCCGCCTCGGGCCCTCAGACTACTTCGGCGAGATCGCGCTACTGCTGGACCGGCCGCGCGCCGCCACCGTGCGCGCCGCTGGCTCCCTTAAGTGCGTCAAGCTCGACCGTGCCAGGTACTATCCCCCAATGATATACACACAAACAAGAAGTAACATGACCAAATTGTTTTAACCTTAGATTAAGATATAACTAACTTTCCTGTCCCTGTATTGTGAATAACTAAAGTAAATTCGTTTAAGCTATCAAAATTGTAGTTAAGTAGGTATAACAAAATCTTGGTATCCGTGGAGTTGCATTTTAGGTCAATCCTCTCTTTCTACAGGGTTATTTTCAATATACCTACCAAAAACAGCCACTTGAAAGCCAATTCCCATTCCAGGATAGGCGTGTTTACCATGTTTAACCACACCGTCATTTAACATCAGGTGAGCTATGGTCAAACGCCCCATCATCATCATTTCAGCCTATCATGTTTCTCACTGCTGTGACATAGGCTGTGCTTCTCTCAGACAGAAAGAGAGAGAGAGAGGAGGGATGTGCCGTAATCCACCAGAGCATGTTGGTAAATGTAATATGTCTTTGAACATTTGAGGATCTTGGACATACCGGTTTCCTCACGATGTTTTCCTTCACCGTTTTTGAGCGATGGCATCGAAACTGCACATAATTTATTTAGGTACCAAATAAGTCATAGGTCTAGGATCGATCCAGGTGCCATCAGATTGTAAAACGTATATGCTATCCGCTCGGCTATCACGAACAAACGCCTAGCCATTCATAAAAAAATTTTAAAAAAAAAACACCTTACTGGAGTTTGTAACGTCAATGTGAAAAAACATGTAAAAAACAACATGTAACATTGTATAATTTTCCTAAATTTGTGTATTGTCTTTTTTACAATGTTATTGCAACTGTCGAGAGTAAATAAACGAATGGACATAGTATAATACTAAAGTGCAGATTTGAGAAAAGGCGCTCTTGAAATCGATTGTCATTTACACTTTCTGGATATACCTACGACTGATATCGATGGATTCCTTTGGCGTACTAAGCACGAAACTGTCGCTCGCAGAGTGCCAAAGTTGTGATGGCTGCCAGTCAATCCAAAATGGCGGCCGGTCGGATTAGTTTGTACGCCATAATTTGATAAATACAACACTGATATCAAATAGCCCGATAGCCCATTAGTCCAATTGGTAGTGAACCTGCCTTCTGAGCTTGGGGGCGTGGGTTTGATTCCCATCTTGGACAAACATTTGTGTGATGAACATTTGTGTTTGTTTTATGTCTGTTTATATATTTAAGTATGTATTTAAAACTATATAAATGTATGTATATCAGTCTCTGGCAGCCATATCCACAAGCTTTGCTTAGTTTGGGGTCAGATGACCGTGTATGAAAAAATGTCCCGAATATTTATTTTTAAATATGTCAGCGTTTTTTAAGGTAATAATATTCTCCATGTTTCTTGTACAGAAACAATTTTTTTTCATAGAATAAAAACAATATAAATTATGGCCCTACAATCTACATGGCAATAGTTTTACACGGTCCCAAATGAGAAGGAATGTTAGGAAGTAACTTAGCAGCCGACTCTAGCGCATACAAAGTGCAAACCCAAAAAACATCATATTTTTTTGCTGCAGCTGCGGTAGCGGCGGGAATCGTTTTGCAACGTTATATATAGTTTATTTCTTCTCCGTTTCAGATTCGAGAGGGTTCTAGGTTTATGTGCCGACATCTTGAAGCGCAACATTGCACAATACAACAGTTTTGTGTCACTTTCTGTCTAACTGGCGTGTTGTTGTACAATGTGTAGGTTTGTTCTATTATAGAATTTAAATTATTTCTAGCCTTAAGTAGATATGTTTCGAGCCATACTAACAGTCATCTAACGGGTATGTTAGCGATATCTACATATTCATATTCATTTATTAATAAAATGTTATTTTACATGTCAAATAAAATTGTTAAAATAATACAACTCAAATAATAAATTATGTCAATCAAATAATTTAGAACTAGACTAAAATAAAAAATTATATCAATCAATTACATAGTAAAAAATAAGTCAGTTATAAAATAAAAATTACAGTTAATGTAATAAAATCCATTAATTAAATTATACATTTATAAAATTCGTCAAACGTGTAGAAAGATTGCTCGATCAGCCATTTTTTGAGACGCGACTTAAAGGAGTGCAGGCTGACGGCTGCAGTGACGTCGTCCGGCAGGTGATTGTACACGGTGGGACCCATGACGTGCGTTAACTTAGAGGACTTCACCGAGGATCGCGGGATGGACAACAACTTGTGCCTACCGCGAGTCGGGTACTCGTGCTTAGAGCCGCGCTCCGCGTACGTATCCAGGTTTACCCTGACGTACACTGCCACTTGATAAATCAATATGGCAGGTAACGTCAGGATATATTACACTAAATAAATAACATAGATATCATTCATTGGTCCTAGATGAAATACGTTGATCTAGAAGAAATCTATTCACTCTAGCCTTGAAGATGCCTAGATTATAGTTCTCAGGAAACAAGGAAGACACATGGAGTTCAATTCTAGGGCAGTACGCAATATGTATGTTGAACCAAATCGTTGTGTACGAATTTTTCGAATTACTATTTTCTACTTGTCCTGTGGAAAAAGGGGAAGAGTAGGATAAGGTTAGGAAACTTGCGCGTGTGCGCAAGAGTTTCCTAACCTCAGAGAGTGTTCTCTGAAATGTGACCGGTAGAAAATACGGTCACTAGCTGCCCCACTGGCATCCACTTTTTTCTGGGTTATAAATGACTATCCTATGTCGTCCAGTTCAGCTTAGCCATTTTACTTAGTTATGTAAAGATAAACTTAGAAATAGAGAAGCTTGAAGGTTTCGCATTTATATTATTTTTTATTACTGTGCTATGTACTTCAGAGCTTAACCTAGACCCAATTTTTACACAACTTTGATCAGCTTTTCAAGTTTTAGCTGATCAGTTGAATGAAAACTAGGCGCTGAGTTCGTTCAGGTTCAAAGTTGCCCGTTTAACAATTACTTGTAAAATAGTGATATTCAATTGGTTTCATTCTCTTATAGTCATAAAGATTATAATTATTGTTTATTTTTGTTTTTGTTGAAGTTACTACTATGAATATGTACTAATATCTAAGGCTAAGGCAATATTACAATAAACAAAATTTTATTATTATTATACGAAAACTCTAGTTTGATTTTGTGTTTATAAGATGTAGAGACGTGTAAGGAGGCTACTTTTATTTAAAAAAATAGCGGGCTAGTGCTTTTATTAACTAAACAAAATATAAGATTGTCGAGTCCACTATTAATTGACTGAATACTGTGGCTGCGTAACCACGCTGGCTGTTAATGCTCATGAGTATGTAGATTTAGATAAATTAAATACCAGCATTTTGGTCAAGTGGCGCATTTCCCTATATCATTGCGTTTGTCTGACCTTTATGAAGTTAGTGCACTGTGCGAATTGGCTGATAAAACTGCATTACACACTCGTTAAAAACAGCGAGCGATGGAACGTGTCGAATATAGACCATCAAAATCTTTGTAAAAATATTATTTTGTTTGTTGTAGTAGTGGTAAATGTTTGTGTTTTGTGGATTGTTGAAGTCGGTTTTGCAACGTATATACTGTTATGACTATGTAAACTGTTTAAGATTACGACTAAAGGACATTGAATCCACAGTCATGACAAATATTAACAAAAAAAAATTAGGTAATGTTTTTTTTTTTTGGCGCCAACGTGGAAAAACATTTTGCCTCGTTGGATTATTTTCCTAAACTTGTGTATTTTCGAGTGTTAATGTGTACTAAATGGTGAATTATTATTCATTAAGTGCTCGAGTGTGGGCTAGTGATATAACGAGGTGAAACGTGTCTTTTCATTTTGTTTCCAAAACTCCATAGGAGCCTCTTGTAAAGTCTCCACCACTTTACAGGGGCATGAGTTTGACTTGGCCGTGACTTACTTAGCTTGACTCTGACTGTGACTATGACTTGTTTAACGCTATTAAGACTAAGGAAACTGTTTAAGATTACGACTAAAGGACATTGAATCCACGGACATGAAAATTTTAACAAAAAAAAGTAATAAGTACTGTCATCCATCATTCATTCTGATTCGCACAGTTCATTCGTGTTTCACACAGATATATACACAGGATCTATACCATGAACCTAGTTATGATCTCTCTTACGAGCCTCTTGTAAAGTCTCCACCACTTTACAGGGGCATGAGTTTGACTTGACCGTGACTTAGCTTGACTCTGACTTGTTTGACGCTATTAAGACTATACAAAACAGATAAACAGGCGGTATGGCCTTAAAAGCTTTAGCCTGCCCGATGGGCGAATAATAATGAAAAAAATAATTGCATTCGCCGTAAGAGCATTGATAGTAATAATTAGAGATGGGCCGAGTACTCGGCAGGTATTTTGATACTCGTACTCGGTCGAATAACTCGGTTTTAATGCCGAGTATACTCGGTTTAAGTAAAGCAATATATTTAGGTAGATATAGTTAAAACAACAGTGTTAGATAATCAAAAAGTATTTATTATTAATTTAGGAAATCTTTGACAATCTCAATTATGATAATGAGTGAGTAGTAGTGACACAAAATTAGGAGAACGTTAATGAAAAAAATCAATATTTAAAATTTAATAAACGTAAATTATGATGCAGGAACACAAAGCTCTCTGCACGTTCTGGGGGCTTAGTCCCAGATTTGATAGTTTTCGAAAACTTTTTTCGTTTACGTATTGTTCCATACATTTTAGTAAAGTGCCTCCAGCGGAAACGCGGAGGAACTAAAATCGGCGGTATATATTGCTTCACTCTAATACGAAAAAAGTTTTCGAATATCTTTCAGCCTAGCAATGTATGAAACAATATGTAAACTATAAAAGTTTTCGAAAACTATCAAATCTGGGACTAAGCCCCCTGGTAACAGCCTATTCCTTTTTTCTTCGTAGATATTACCGGCCTCTGAAAATAAACGCTCGCTATACACGGTGTTTGCAGGTGCACATAGACATGCTCTTGCTAATCGTGCGAGCTCAGGAGGGCAATCGCGGTAATTTGAAAGATCAGCGAACGTGTATGGTTCGTGAATGTATCGTTTGCGACTGTGATCGGGCTTCGGTTCGATTGTGCCAAATTCGGTATTACGCTAAAGTTCAAACGTCAATCAAAGACGATACGAAATCGGATCGTAGCCCATTGTCAATCGTTGTTAGAGATGTCTCATTTCAGTAACAGTGTGTGTTACAGAACGCTAAGTAGCGTGCTAAATCGCACTCGATTTAGCATGATATCATTAAATCTGCTACATCTTGTGCAACTCTAGTTCTGACAGCAGCTGTTGATATGACAGCGCGACATTCGTCGACTAAAGTAAATAAATATTGAATTACAAAAAAACTTGTTTATCAAGTGTTTTGGATAATAAACATTGTATTATTCATATTATTGAAGTTGCTGAAGTGGTTGGTGCTGTGTTAAAGTACTTTTATGCCAATACTTACCTATTTTAAGCACAAAATGTCCGGTAAGTATCATACTAAAGTGGTGATAGTGGGTGAACGCATTGGATTTTATTCTAATCTTGAGTTGAAATCTTTTAGGAAATGGAAGAGTGCTCCTGATGCACAACTGTACATCAGTTAGAGCTCATGATACAGTTTTTCGAAGGCCACTGAGACTTCCCTCCCAATGGGACCGATAATGTTGAGGCCAAAGATTTCATTACTACAAGGTTGAGGCTCATGCAGCTACAGCTCGGTCATGACGAGAATGAGACGCTCTATTTAGAAAGACCTGCCAGAACAGAAGGAATGAGCTAAGGTATTTATTTACTTGTTTATAAGCAAAGAAAATATTTTTGTTAGGTACTTGCTTAACTTAAATTTTCGAGGTAAAAAAATACATGCCTTTTTCAGGTATAGAGTGATACTTCGTCCAAAATTAAATGAATGGACAGGCCCTAACCATTGAACTTGCTCAGTAAACATGAGTTAAAACCGTCGGACATATACTTCAACACCTAATTATAAAAATGTACAGTATATTTGTTGCAAAAAATAGGTAGATACCGGTTTTATTTATGTATTTACACTTCGGGAAAGCATACGAATGCATAATTTTGTCATCGTAGACCGCATTATTGCGACAACAGGCGAGGTGGTAGTCAAACGCAAGCCTATTAGTACATAAATAATTTCTTGTAGTACAATGATGATAGGTAAGTAGAAGTTAGTAGGCATAATAATGTGCTAAAATAAGGTCTCGCTTAACCATTAATTTTATTTTGGTCGAAGGAGTGACTGAGTCTCACTTGTGTTTATTGATATTTCAATTCTATCTCGAGGTTCTCTTTCCACCAAACACAGAGTAGGTACTAAAATATATTTTGTCCTTACTTTTACAGTTTAAATGGGGGTGAACTTTAATCAGTCAGTACAGTCAAGGTACAGCCAGCACCCTCCCGGAACACCTACACCTACCTAGGAGCACTAAAAACTACAGGTTTGTGGCAGTGCATTTTTATGGGTTCATTATACCAACCTGAGGGTTTATTAATCAAAACTGATTTTCAAAATGTTCATCTATCAACAGAATGAGTAAGACAAAGGATAGAGCATACCCCACCTCATCATCATTTCAGCTATAGGATGTCCACTGCTGAACATAGGCCTCCCCCATCGATCTACAAAAGGGCCGGTGCAGGCCGCTTCTGGCCTGCATCCAGCGTTTCCCTGCGGTCTCTTTTAGGTTGTCTGTCCATCTTGTGGGTAGACATCCTACGCTGCGCTTACCGGTCCGTGGTCTCCATTCCAGTACCTTTCTTCCCCTCCGCCATCTATTTTGTGTGAACATACATACCCCACCTGCACGGACACAATCTTAGTTATGCCACTTTACGGTTGATGTTCCGAAAACCCATACGAAGCGCTTTGATTCCACTTTTACTGTGTGAACTGCTAGACCGGAATGCGCTGCCTGAATAGGTGTTCCACGATAGTTACAATCTATGTCTTCAAATCACGAGTGAATCGGTTTCTTCTAGGCAAGCGTGCTCCATGGTAGACCGCATCATCGCTTAACATCAGACTAGTTGGCAGTCAAACGCAAGCATTATTAAATAAATAAATAAAAGCTACAGACTAAACATGGGAGAATATAACTTGACAACAATTAATTTTATATATCATTTCATCTGCCTGATGTGCATAAGAAGAATCACAGTTGATGGTCCTTTGCATCGAAGAAATGCGAAGAGTACTTTAGGCACTTGGCTACCGATTTTTCTTTGAACTTGAGGGTGGTAGCTACACCTAGTACTACAAATTACCCTTTCACGATGCTCGAAACTTTTAAGTATGATTAGTTCCTTTTAGGATTATTGCTAAAAAACATGAAAATTGTCTAATTTTACCTATACGAGTTTAATTCTTGTATTTGTGTACATAGGTTGTGTAGAAAAAATAAGGACAAGGAAGCTGTTGTCTTTATATAGCCATTGGTACTTGTTTGTTTGTGTAATATCCATTGTGATGATATTGAATTAAAAGTTTGTTTGTGCGTTGAATCAATTAAGCTTTATTTTATAAGACCACCATCTTGTATGTTCTTCTTACCACAGACTAACTATATTCTACCCATAAACAGTACTCATGAAACTTTCTATTTTTTGTTTTAGTTCCAACCACAAAGCATCCGATGAATTGCTTTACGATGCCCAAGGTAACTTACGCAGGCAATTTCCTGAAGAAGTGCTGCAGTTCCACAAGGATTTTAAGCCTGTTCTGGAGGAAACGCTTAACGTCCAGTTTAATAAGCGGCAATGGTGCAGTACAGAAGCCGCCGTCTCATGTGGGATGCTACATGCGTAAGCACGTTTGCATCCTATCACCCCGCTACCTAACAGTTCGCTGGCACGAGATCGGAGACAGCGGCCAGAGGCAAATACCTCAAATACACCTACCTGCGGTCAGTGTACAACTTCATACCGTATGCCACTGAGACGGCGTGGTGTGCGGAAGCACAGAAGTTTGTACTGGACCTAGAACGCCGCATGAGAGAAAAAGGGCCCGATCCCCAATCGGGTTGATGTCTGGTCCAGCGGATTTCCCTAGTGATTCAACGGGGGAATGCGGCCAGTGTAATGGAGAGTCAGGGCCCGGTGGACTTTTTAAAATGTAGTTGACTTTACTGTGTAATAAAAGTAGATATATTATATAGATGTAATACTACGTGACTTGATATTAATATGTATAATTAAATTGTAAATTATTATTACGATTATTTGACATTTTGAGTTTTAGGCAAATTTTTGGAATTTTTCATTCTTTTTTCTAATATTTATATTTGGTTAAAATAATTTACTATTGCACTATTGTACTCAATTGACTGATATTGTATTTCCTTGACATAATACAATAGCAGTTTCATTTGAACTTTTACATATTATGATTATTATTTAAAATCATTGACTTGTTGTTATTGTAAGTACCTACCAATTTATAATTTTATTTAATTCTTAAATTTCATGACTCGTCACTCGCTTTGGCAGCTATCAATGTGATAAGTATTCGTCTAAGAATAAATTAGAACATGCTGAGAAGGCACGTTTATATTTTCATAGAATAGTTCTACGGTTGACCACCAACTTGCATACTGGCAAAGATTATATACTAGAGCTGAGTAGATACTGGTAAGCGACGGTGTGGCTGAGGATGGAACACGTTGATCTAGAAGAAATATATTCACTCTAGCCTTGAAGATGCCTAGATTGTAGTTCGCAGGAAACAAGGAGGATGGCAGGGAGTTCCATTATTAGGCAGTACGTATCATAAATGACCCAAATTGAGTACGAATCTTTGGAATTTCCACGAGGAAGGGGTGAAAATAGTTAATAAGTATGTTTTGTTGAAATGGAATGACGACAGGAATAAAGGGAATAAAGTGACTTCAATTTGGAACATCAAATTCGTGTGGAAACTCGTGGAAAACTCCTAAGTACAAAAATGCCCATATGGCATTGTAAAGAGGTTTGCTGAGAGGAATGCTCCTCTGGAATAAAGCCTGTCTTCGTCTTGGGCAGCTTGAACCCATTGGTTCACTCAGGACTATATATAACTCTAGAGTCCCACGTTACGCTCAGAGTTCAATATGCCGCCCGCGACGTAAAACACTGCTTTATTCCCTTAGTGCATAATCTACTATTATTAACGATTTCTTAAATTTTTGTTACTATTACACATTGAAATCAAACACATTTAATGGATTTTATTTTGCTTTTTATTGAACAATTACTACCTTAGTATTTTATTTTATATATATATATATAAGGCGGTGGGTGTATGTATGCATGTGACCTATGGACTCCGACACAGCTGGACAGATTTTGACGTGACCATCACTTGCAGATAGCTGATGTTATAAAGAGTAATCTCCGTGGGTGAAACCGTGGGGCGCAACTATTAGTATAAATATAAAAATAAATGCGAAATATTACTAATTCTTAACCGACTCATCACAAAATCTAAAAAACTACTTGAAGAATGAAGCTGGAATTTAGAAAAATAATTCAAACAATAAATAAAAAAGGATTTTACTTAAAAGGCATGATTAAGGAGGTTGCGAGTTAATGTGAAAGTCTACACGCACAAAGTCACAGACAACAGCTAGTTATTAATATAATTAGGGTAATGAAACGAACTGTAAATTTATTGTTAGCAGTGTTCTCATGGAAGTGATGTAACATCTTATATGAGAATTATACTATATAAAGTTAAATTACCACTGACTCACTTAGATAGTTGTTTGGAGAACTGGGGGGGTATGGGGAGAAATGTGAGTATGAGGTCTCGTAGGGGGGGAGAATGTAACCCAGGGAAAAATACCTGATCTTCGGAAGGTCAACTCCTCGACCTGGACCCCCCACGGATCTCGGAAAGTAAGACAGGTGGGGGGAAACTGTTTAAACTAAAAATGGATGTTAACCTTGGACCTCTTTAGAGAAATGAAAAAAAACATGGCTCCCATACAAAAAAAAAAAAAAGCCATACAAACTTTGGACGTTCGTAACTCGAAAACGGTTCGACATAGGAGGGGGGGGTTCGAACAAATGTCATAGGCGATCGGGGGCCCCAACTGGCGGGGGCCCCCAAAAGGATGTTCAGGGGCCCCAAATTTTCAAAATGGTCCTAGGAGGCTGATTTTTTGTTTCCGAGGGTATGTTGAGGTCCTGATTGCATTTTTGAAATTTTTTTCAAGTTTTTTTTTTTTTTTAATATAGCTGCCATACAAGGCATTTTTCCACATACCGAGCAAGTGCCGTGGTGAGGCCGTCAGGCCGAACCACGGCACTTGCGAGGTCACAAAGCTCAAGCGAGGCCGCAGGCCGAGCTTGAGCGCCTTAGGACGCGAGGCCGTAGGCCGAGCTCACTGGTGCAAGGTCGTGGTGAGGCCGCAAGGCCGAACCACGACCGTCGCACCAGTCACAGGCACAAGTCGGCGAGGCCGCAGGCCGAGCCTCAGCCACGAGCTCAAGCGAGGCCGTAGGCCGAGCTTGAGTTCCACTGGCGCGAGGCCGTAGGCCGAGCCACTGGTGCAAAGGGTCGTGGTGAGGCCGCAAGGCCGAACCACGACCCTTGCACCAGTCACAGGCACAAGTTGGCGAGGCCGCAGGCCGAGCCTAAGCCACGAGCTCAAGCGAGGCCGTAGGCCGAGCTTGAGTTCCAGTGGCGCGAGGCCGTAGGCCGAGCCACTGGTGCAAAGGGTCGTGGTGAGGCCGCAAGGCCGAACCACGACCCTTGCACCAGTCACAGGCACAAGTTGGCGAGGCCGCAGGCCGAGCCTAAGCCACGAGCTCAAGCGAGGCCGTAGGCCGAGCTTGAGTTCCAATGGCGCGAGGCCGTAGGCCGAGCCACTGGTGCAAAGGGTCGTGGTGAGGCCGCAAGGCCGAACCACGACCCTTGCACCAGTCACAGACAAATTACTGACATTTACGAGGTCACCAGCCGAATTCAGTGCGAGGCCGTAGGCCGAGCTGCTCGTACCCCCTTTGACGGAACATACTGAATTGGTGGATTTATATGGTTTCTTCGACTGAACTTGAAATTTCTTCTGCGTTTCCACCACCATTTGAAGATTTGTACCCATTCCACTTGGATCTTCATTTTCGGTCATGGAAATCAAAAATCATCATCATCATCAGCCAATTTTCTAATGTATAGCCACTTCTTACCCATTTTCAACACACACTCACCGTTTTCTTCAAGTTTTTAAAGTCGAAGTTAAATAGTCGACCCCAACCCAACAGCACACCCCCCCCCCGCGGGCCGCTTGCGGCCCGCGCACCCACGCAAAACACTAGTTATACTATATAAAGTTAAATTACCACTCACTGACTCACTTAGATAGTTGTTTGGAGAACTGGGGGGGTATGGGGGGAAATGTGAGTATGAGGTCATGTAGGGGGTGGTTCAGAGGCAAAGGGAAAAATACCTGATCTTCGGAAGGTCAACTCCTCGACGTGGACCCCCTACGGATCTCGGAAAGTAAGACAGGTGGGGGGAAACTGTTTAAACTAAAAATGGATGTTAACCTTGGACCTCTTTAGAGAAATGAAAAAAAACATGGCTCCCATACAAAAAAAAAAAAAACCCATACAAACTTTGGACGTTCGTAACTCGAAAACGGTTCGACATAGGAGGGGGGGGTTCGAACAAATGTCATAGGCGATCGGGGGCCCCAACTGGCAGGGGCCCCCAAAAGGATGTTCAGGGGCCCCAAATTTTCAAAATGGTCCTAGGAGGCTGATTTTTTGTTTCCGAGGGTATGTTGAGGTGCTGATTGCATTTTTGAAATTTTTTTCAAGTTTTTTTTTTTTTTTAATATAGCTGCCATACAAGGGATTTTTCCACATACCGAGCAAGTGCCGTGGTGAGGCCGTCAGGCCGAACCACGGCACTTGCGAGGTCACAAAGCTCAAGCGAGGCCGCAGGCCGAGCTTGAGCGCCTTAGGACGCGAGGCCGTAGGCCGAGCCCACTGGTGCGAAGGTCGTGGTGAGGCCGCAAGGCCGAACCACGACCGTCGCACCAGTCACAGGCACAAATCGGCGAGGCCGCAGGCCGAGCTTCAGCCACGAGCTCAAGCGAGGCCGTAGGCCGAGCTTGAGTTCCAATGGCGCGAGGCCGTAGGCCGAGCCACTGGTGCAAAGGGTCGTGGTGAGGCCGCAAGGCCGAACCACGACCCTTGCACCAGTCACAGGCACAAGTTGGCGAGGCCGCAGGCCGAGCCTCAGCCCCGAGCTCAAGCGAGGCCGTAGGCCGAGCTTGAGTTCCAGTGGCGCGAGGCCGTAGGCCGAGCCACTGGTGCAAAGGGTCGTGGTGAGGCCGCAAGGCCGAACCACGACCCTTGCACCAGTCACAGACAAATTACTGACATTTACGAGGTCACCAGCCGAATTCAGTGCGAGGCCGAAGGCCGAGCCGCTCGTACCCCCTTTGACGAAAAATACTGGATTGGTGGATTTATATGGTTTCTTCGACTGAACTTGAAATTTCTTCTGCGTCTCCACCACCATTAGGAGATTTGTACCCATTCCACTTCAATCTTCATTTTCGGTCATGGATATCAAAAATCATCATCATCATCAGCCAATTTTCTCATGTATTTTGATTTCTTACCCATTTTCAACACACATTCACCGTTTTCTTCAAGTTTTACAAGTCGTACCTAAAGACCCGACCCCAACCCAACAGCACGACGTTCCCGCGGGCCGCTTGCGGCCCGCGCACCCACGCAAAACACTAGTTAATACTATATAAAGCTTAATTACCACTGACTCACTGACTCACTGACATAGTTGTTTGGAGACTTGGGGGGGTATGGGGGGAAATGTAAGTATGAGGTCTTATAGGGGGGGAGAATGTAAGCTCAGGAAAAATACCTGATCTTCGGAAGGTCAACTCCTCAACCTGGACCCCCTACGGATCTCGGAAAGTAAGACAGGTGGGGGGAAACTGTTTAAACTAAAAATGGATGTTAACCTTGGACCTCTTTAGAGAAATGAAAAAAAACATGGCTCCCATACAAAAAAAAAAAAAAGCCATACAAACTTTGGACGTTCGTAACTCGAAAACGGTTCGACATAGGAGGGGGGGGTTCGAACAAATGTCATAGGCGATCGGGGGCCCCAACTGGCGGGGGCCCCCAAATGGATGTTCAGGGGCCCCAAATTTTCAAAATGGTCCTAGGAGGCTGATTTTTTGTTTCCGAGGGTATGTTGAGGTCCTGATTGCATTTTTGAAATTTTTTTTAAGTTTTTTTTTTTTTTTAATATAGCTGCCATACAAAGGATTTTTCACCATACCGAGCAAGTGCTGTGGTGAGGCCGTCAGGCCGAACCACGGCACTTGCGAGGTCACAAAGCTCAAGCGAGGCCGCAGGCCGAGCTTGAGCGCCTTAGGACGCGAGGCCGTAGGCCGAGCTCACTGGTGCGAGGTCGTGGTGAGGCCGCAAGGCCGAACCACGACCGTCGCACCAGTCACAGGCACAAGTCGGCGAGGCCGAAGGCCGAGCTTCAGCCACGAGCTCAAGCGAGGCCGTAGGCCGAGCTTGAGTTCCAATGGCGCGAGGCCGTAGGCCGAGCTACTGGTGCAAAGGGTCGTGGTGAGGCCGCAAGGCCGAACCACGACCCTTGCACCAGTCACAGGCACAAGTTGGCGAGGCCGCAGGCCGAGCCTCAGCCACGAGCTCAAGCGAGGCCGCAGGCCGAGCTTGAGATCCAATGGCGCGAGGCCGTAGGCCGAGCCACTGGTGCAAAGGGTCGTGGTGAGGCCGCAAGGCCGAACCACGACCCTTGCACCAGTCACAGGCACAAGTCGGCGAGGCCGCAGGCCGAGCCTCAGCCCCGAGCTCAAGCGAGGCCGTAGGCCGAGCTTGAGTTCCAGTGGCGCGAGGCCGTAGGCCGAGCCACTGGTGCAAAGGGTCGTGGTGAGGCCGCAAGGCCGAACCACGACCCTTGCACCAGTGACAGACAAATTTTTGACATTTACGAGGTCACCAGCCGAATTCAGTGCGAGGCCGAAGGCCGAGCCGCTCGTACTCCCCTTGACGGAACATACTGAATTGGTGGATTTATATGGTTTCTTCGACTGAACTTGAAATTTCTTCTGCGTTTCCACCACCATTAGGAGATTTGTACCCATTCCACTTCGATCTTCATTTTCGGTCATGGAAATCAAAAATCATCATCATCATCAGCCAATATTCTAATGTATAGCCACTTCTTACCCATTTTCAACACACACTCACCGTTTTCTTCAAGTTTTTAAAGTCGAAGTTAAATAGTCGACCCAACCCAACAGCACACCCCCCCCCCGCGGGCCGCTTGCGGCCCGCGCACCCACGCAAAACACTAGTTATACTATATAAAGTTAAATTACCACTGACTCACTTAGATAGTTGTTTGGAGAACTGGGGGGGTATGGGGGGAAATGTGAGTATGAGGTCATGTAGGGGGTGGTTCAGAGGCAAAGGGAAAAATACCTGATCTTCGGAAGGTCAACTCCTCGACGTGGACCCCCTACGGATCTCGGAAAGTAAGACAGGTGGGGGGAAACTGTTTCAACTAAAAATGGATGTTAACCTTGGACCTCTTTAGAGAAATGAAAAAAAACATGGCTCCCATACAAAAAAAAAAAAAAGCCATACAAACTTTGGACGTTCGTAACTCGAAAACGGTTCGACATAGGAGGGGGGGGTTCGAACAAATGTCATAGGCGATCGGGGGCCCCAACTGGCGGGGGCCCCCAAATGGATGTTCAGGGGCCCCAAATTTTCAAAATGGTCCTAGGAGGCTGATTTTTTGTTTCCGAGGGTATGTTGAGGTCCTGATTGCATTTTTGAATTTTTTTTTCAGTTTTTTTTTTTTTTTAATATAGCTGCCATACAAGGGATTTTTCCACATACCGAGCAAGTGCCGTGGTGAGGCCGTCAGGCCGAACCACGGCACTTGCGAGGTCACAAAGCTCAAGCGAGGCCGCAGGCCGAGCTTGAGCGCCTTAGGACGCGAGGCCGCAGGCCGAGCTCACTGGTGCGAGGTCGTGGTGAGGCCGCAAGGCCGAACCACGACCGTCGCACCAGTCACAGGCACAAGTCGGCGAGGCCGAAGGCCGAGCTTCAGCCACGAGCTCAAGCGAGGCCGTAGGCCGAGCTTGAGTTCCAATGGCGCGAGGCCGTAGGCCGAGCCACTGGTGCAAAGGGTCGTGGTGAGGCCGCAAGGCCGAACCACGACCCTTGCACCAGTCACAGGCACAAGTTGGCGAGGCCGCAGGCCGAGCCTAAGCCACGAGCTCAAGCGAGGCCGTAGGCCGAGCTTGAGTTCCAGTGGCGCGAGGCCGTAGGCCGAGCCACTGGTGCAAAGGGTCGTGGTGAGGCCGCAAGGCCGAACCACGACCCTTGCACCAGTCACAGACAAATTACTGACATTTACGAGGTCACCAGCCAAACTCAGTGCGAGGCCGAAGGCCGAGCCGCTCGTACCCCCTTTGACGAAAAATACTGGATTGGTGGATTTATATGGTTTCTTCGACTGAACTTGAAATTTCTTCTGCGTCTCCACCACCATTAGGAGATTTGTACCCATTCCACTTCAATCTTCATTTTCGGTCATGGATATCAAAAGTCATCATCATCATCAGCCAATTTTCTCATGTATTACGTCTTCTTACCCATTTTCAACACACACTCACCGTTTTCTTCAAGTTTTTAAAGTCGAAGTTAAATACTCGACCCCAACCCAACAGCACAAAGTCCCCGCGGGCCGCTTGCGGCCCGCGCACCCACGCAAAACACTAGTTATACTATATAAAGTTAAATTACCACTCACTCACTCACTGACTGACTTAGATGGTTGTTTGGAGAACTGGGGGGGTGGGGGGGAAAATGTGAGTATGGGGTCGTGTAGAGGAGAAAAACGTAAGATCAGGAAAAATACCTGATCTTCGGAAGGTCAACTCCTCGACCTGGACCCCCCACGGATCTCGGAAAGTAAGACAGGTGGGGGGAAACTGTTTAAACTAAAAATGGATGTTAACCTTGGACCTCTTTACAGAAATGAAAAAAAACATGGCTCCCATACAAAAAAAAAAAAACCCATACAAACTTTGGACGTTCGTAACTCGAAAACGGTTCGACATCGATGGGGGGTGCTTGAACAAATGTCATAGGGAATGGGGGGCCCCAACTGGCGGGGGCCCCCAAATGGATGTTCAGGGGCCCCAAATTTTCAAAATGGTCCTAGGAGGCTGATTTTTTGTTTCCGAGGGTATGTTGAGGTCCTGATTGCATTTTTGAAATTTTTTTTCAGTTTTTTTTTTTTTTTAATATAGCTGCCATACAAGGGATTTTTCCACATACCGAGCAAGTGCCGTGGTGAGGCCGTCAGGCCGAACCACGGCACTTGCGAGGTCACAAAGCTCAAGCGAGGCCGCAGGCCGAGCTTGAGCGCCTTAGGCCGCGAGGCCGTAGGCCGAGCTCACTGGTGCGAAGGTCGTGGTGAGGCCGCAAGGCCGAACCACGACCGTCGCACCAGTCACAGGCACAAGTCGGCGAGGCCGCAGGCCGAGCTTCAGCCACGAGCTCAAGCGAGGCCGTAGGCCGAGCTTGAGTTCCAATGGCGCGAGGCCGTAGGCCGAGCCACTGGTGCAAAGGGTCGTGGTGAGGCCGCAAGGCCGAACCACGACCCTTGCACCAGTCACAGGCATAACTTGGCGAGGCCGCAGGCCGAGCCTCAGCCACGAGCTCAAGCGAGGCCGTAGGCCGAGCTTGAGTTCCAATGGCGCGAGGCCGTAGGCCGAGCCACTGGTGCAAAGGGTCGTGGTGAGGCCGCAAGGCCGAACCACGACCCTTGCACCAGTCACAGACAAATTACTGACATTTACGAGGTCACCAGCCGAATTCAGTGCGAGGCCGAAGGCCGAGCCGCTCGTACCCCCTTTGACGAAAAATACTGGATTGGTGGATATATATGGTTTCTTCGACTGAACTTGAAATTTCTTCTGCGTTTCCACCACCATTAGGAGATTTGTACCCATTCCACTTGGATCTTCATTTTCGGTCATGGAAATCAAAAATCATCATCATCATCAGCCAATTTTCTAATGTATAGCCACTTCTTACCCATTTTCAACACACATTCACCGTTTTCTTCAAGTTTTTTCAAGTCGAACACAAATGACGACCCCGGCCCATTCGCACACCACCCCCGCGGGCCGCGTGCGGCCCGCGACTTGGGCTTCACGAGGCGGCCTATGGCGGCTTAAGATAGTCCGATATCAGGATTTGTATGGTTTCTACGACTGAATGTGAAAAACCTTCTGCGTTTCCACCACCATTAGGAGAATTGTACCCGTTCCGCTTCGATCTTAAATTTCGGTCATGGAAATAAAAAATCATCATCATCATAAGCCTGTTTGCAAACGTATTGATATATCTTACTTATTTACGAAACTGTATACATTTCTTCAACTTTTCAGAGACGGTCTCAATGATTGGTCCCCCATTCGACTTGGGCCTCACGAGGCGGCCTATGGCGGCTTAAGATAGTTTCTACGATTGAATGTAAAATACCTTCTGCATTTCCACCACCATTAGGAGAATTGTACCCGTTCCGCTTCGATTTTAAATTTTGGTCATGGAAATAAAAAATCATCATCATCATCATCATAAGCCTGTTTGCAAACGTATTGAGATATCTTACTTATTTACGAATCTGTATCCATTTCTTCAACTTTTCAGAGACGGCCTCAATGATTGGTCCCCCATTCGACTTGGGCCTCACGAGGCGGTCTATGGCGGCTTAAGATAGTCCGATATCAGGATTTGTATGGTTTCTACGACTGAATGTGAAAAACCTTCTGCGTTTCCACCACCATTAGGAGAATTGTACCCGTTCCGCTACGATCTTAATTTTCGGTCATGGAAAATGATCGTGGATTCGTGATGGTGGTCAAACGCAAGCCTATTAATTATTTTTTTTAAAGGCGGTCTTGGATGGTCTAAGACTGTACCTGGGTGGCCTAAAGTAGTATTGGGTGGCTTAGACGATACCGGGTAGCCTAAAGCGGTCTTGGGTGGTCTAAAGCGGTCTTGGGTGGCCTAAGGCGGTCTAAGACTGTACCGGGTGGCCTAAAGTAGTATTGGGTGGCTTAGACGATACCGGGTAGCCTAAAGCGGTCTTGGGTGGTCTAAAGCGGTCTTGGGTGGCCTAAGGCGGTCTAAGACTGTACCGGGTGGCCTAAAGTAGTATTGGGTGGCTTAGACGATACCGGGTAGCCTAAAGCGGTCTTGGGTGGTCTAAAGCGGTCTTGGGTGGCCTAAGGCGGTCTAAGACTGTACCGGGTGGCCTAAAGTAGTATTGGGTGGCTTAGACGATACCGGGTAGCCTAAAGCGGTCTTGGGTGGTCTAAAGCAGTCTCGGGTGGCCTAAGGCAGTCTTGGATGGCCTAAGACTATACCGGGTGGCCTTAGACGATACCGGGTGGCCCTAAAATGTTATTTGGTGACTTAAGGCGTTTTGGGTGGCCTAAGGTAGTTTTGATAGGTCAAAGGCGGTCTTGAGTGGTCTAAGCCGGTCTTGGATGGCCTAAAGTGTATCAGGTAGCCTAATGCGGTCTTTGGTGGCCTAAGACAGTATTGGGTGGCCTATAGCGGCTTGGATTGACTAAGGCGGTTTCGGGTGGTGGCCAATGGCGGTCTTGGGTTGCCTATTCTATTTTAAAATGGTATTGTCTACCATGCTCGTAAGGATAGAGGATGTACTATATTTATGAAATTACTGTAAAAGGTTTTTTTCCATACCTACTCGGTATTGTGTTATTTTTTTTAGGTGGTAGTAGTAGTAGTAAAAGGATTTTTCAACGTTGTCATGATTTGGAGACGAATAAACCGGCCAAGTGCGAATCGAGCTCGTACACTGATGGAACCGTACTACCACAAAATACTGAAAGTAGTGCAAAAAGACAACATCATGGCCAGAAGGACAACCATTTAAGTGCTGACTGCGTCCGACCTCTCGATAACTTGGTGTTGAACAGAAATGAATAAGTACAAGCGTCAAACTTGGCATGATTATAGTACACACTCTAAAGTATAATAAATTTTAGTTAAAAGTACAAAAAAAAAAATTGAAAAAAGACAGCATCCCATTAACACCCACGCGGTCACTCGTCCAAGTACCGGCAGCGCCCAACGTTGCTTCACTTCGGTGATCGTACAAGAACCGGTGATGAACAGAAATTGGATACCGACTCGCACTTGGCCATTATTTATTATTACAAGTTATGTGATGGTATTATATTTGTTAGTTAATCCGCTGTACCATTACATTTTCTGTGAAAACTTCTACTGACTATCTATTACGGTTAAAAAGATATATCTGTTAATAAAAGGTAAGACAGGGTAGTTCCCTGATAGTTACAATCTGGATGTCTTCAAATCATGAGTGAATCGGTTTCTTCTAGACACGCGTGCTCTACCGTAGACCGCATCATCGCTTTACATCAGCCGAGTAGGCGGTTAAACACTGGCCTATTATTAAATTTAAAAAAAATTACAGAAAGACGGACTCAGAGAAAAACAGCGTAGGTTAAGTAGCAGGGTTTTCGCCGTTTTTACCCTTTGCGTACGGAACCCGAAGATGGACAGCAGCAGCGAGTATAAATAAAGCGGCCAAGTGCGAGTCGGGTTCGCGCACTAAGGGTTCTGTACCACCACAAAATTCAATAACGAAATTACCAGTTATAACTTGGTAACGAGCAGACATTTGTCACCGACTCGCACTTGGACATTATTAATTATTTGATTTTATACTTTAGAAGTGTGTACTATAATCTTGGCAAGTTTGACGCTTGTACGTATTACCGTTTTTACATTAGATCACAAAAATACTTTAAAATGTTAAGTTTGTTATATGGGCCATTTCGTTTTTACTTTTTGACTTGTTATCATTTGTTAGTTAATCCACTGTAACATTACATATTCTGTAAAACTTTCAACTGACAGCCTTTTAAAGTTAGGTTGGACAGACAGACGGATAGACAGACAATGTAGGCTTAGTAATAGGGTTAGGTCGGACAGACAGACAATGTAGTAATAGGGTCCCGCTTTTACACTTTGGGTACGGAATCCTAAAAACACCCAACTGCGCTCGCCAACACGCCTGCCAAGCGTGGCGAGTATTTAATGATTAGTACAAAAATACCAAAAAAACCAAAAAAGACCAGGTAAATGACCAGGTATAAATAAAAGTCTGAAAAAGTCATTGATATGATTATATTAAGTATATTATACTATATTATCAACCCGATAACTGGTAAACTAAGGATAGTATTTTTTAATTCATCAGTTTTTTTTTTTCTACCACTCTTCATGATGTCATTGAATTAACAACATCATTTTGCTGCTTAGTCATTTTACGCCTTGGCCATAACACTCTTTGGACATTTTGCTCTTTTAACAATTTGCTACTCTTTGTCATTGTGCGACTACACAATCTACATGCACCATGCTCATTAACTCCAAAACTGATAATCCCTGGAACAATAAAATATCAATTGAAAAAAAAGTGACGACATATTTTTTTCAATTATTTTCATTTAAAAGCGAAACTACTGAATTAGTTTTGAAGAAATTTCTATGGGACCAATCTGAAAGAAGAATTTTCCAAATCGGTTCATAAATGACCGAATTCTGAGGTAACAAACATATTATATATATATACATACAAGGTTATGAGGGTATGCCAAGCTGAAAAAGGTTCATTATACTCATTATTATGCACAAGTTTTACTATGGGACCAACTCTGAAATCGCAAAAATTAAATCAGCTGATCCTTAGAAAATAGCTGTTTGATATAAGGGTTGGAGTGGACGGAGGGGAGAGGGAGGAGAAACCTCTGCCTAAAATGGGTGGGGGAGCAAACCTATAGTTTTCGAGAAAATAATATAAAAAAACTTGTGCACATTACTATTTCAAGTCTGACTACTACATGGAACTCGGTAGGTTCGTTAGGTTGACAGTGACCATTCAACAAAACGTAAATTTTGACAAGCAAAGCTGCGTTGCATGTGCGTAGCGAATGAAGCTGGCTTGTACACACTACCTACTATTTTAAGTCCGATTACTACATAGAACTCGGTAAGTTCGTTAGGTTGGCAGTGTCCATTCAACAAAATGACAATTTTGACAAGCGAAGCTGCATCACATGAGTATAGCGAATGAAGCTGGCTTGTACACACTACTTACTATTTTAAGTCCGATTACTACATAGAACTCGGTAGGTTCGTTAGGTTGGCAGTGATCTCCCAACAAAACGACAATTTTGCTCAGCGAAATCAGTCGATAAAGAACATTTTTTTTTTTTCAAACTTAACCTCAAAATAATTTTTACTATTTTTTTGAAAACTATAGTTTTCCGCACTCCTCCCACCCCAACCCTTATACTAATTACACGTATTACACAATTTTTATGAATAATTGCCAAGAGCACTCGATTCAGTCTCCTTTCAAACAAACAAAAACTAAGTAAACATCGGTTCTGCCGTTTGGGAATTACAATGCCACTGATAGACATGGATACACAGACAGATACACACGTCTGTTTTTTCCGTTCGGAGTTAGAAAGGGAATATTTTATTATGAAAGAAATATTCTATTAATCATGTCTTTCTTACCTTTGTAGTTATAGAGCGAAGTAATAATTTGGTCTGTAGACATCAACTTGGAAACTCAGTTTCTACTTTTTCTTTTAGTAATTGTTTGTTTTCTTCTCTTAGCGTCTTTGGAAAATACATAGATTTCTATGTTTTTGACAGAGACATACAAGGAAGTCTAATAATGCAGTAAAATTAAACTAAATCAAAATAATAATTTCTAAATAACCTACAACTTTCAAGCGTAATATTAAACAAATGACAATACCAGTGCTGCCAGGTCTAATTTTAGTAAAACGGAAGGTGTACCAAGGAAAAGTCTAGATAGGTACGAAGACCTAAAAAAAATATATGGGAGATTATTATTATTTAATATAAATCATAATTATCGTAAAATATGCATTTAATGTGCAAAATCTGGTCTATCATCGCTCTGCACCGTTGTGTTTTCCATTCTATGAAACTAAACAAGTAAATGAGTTTGCTATTAAATATTCATCTCTACTATTATGTGCATTATAGTATATTTTACGTTGCGTGTGGTATGTTATTACGACCTTAGTACATATTACACAGTAATGCAAAATAATGGCAGTCCACTTTTGCTTTTCCTACTATGCAGTGTTCTATAATTATGGAATCTAATACACCTAAAAGCTTGCAATAAACCGGGAGGATGGAGTACAAAATCGGAAGATCGAGAGACCTCGGCTGAAATTGGGAGAATCCCGTAAAATTTGAAGACCTGGCAACACTGGACAATGCTACAGATACACAAAGTTAAACAGACAGAACATAAGGCTGTCAACGTCAAAAATGTAATTATTAAATTTTTGGGCAGGCTAAAGTCATTTAAGTTATTTTGCCTTATCTTACGTTGATATTTTGTAATCAGTGACAATTTATCGACACAATATATGGTTCGAAAAATAACAGCCGTTAAAAGTTAGGACACACAGCGTAGGCTTAGTAATAGGGTCCCATTTACACTTATTTGGTAGGTTTTTTTTTTAAAAACCTCCATAAATCTAACTAAGTAGGTATCTATTTCATTTTAATAAAAAATATGTAGGTAGGTACGTTCTGGTTAGTAAAACACACCACAGGTCATCATTCTTAAAATTATGTAGTAGTATATTTTTTATTCAACAATATCCCTTTAGTTCCTTGGTGCCTTAAGACAAAAATCTTCGACCAGTGTGTGTGACACTTGGTGACACATAGCACGAGTGATGACATACGGCACTGAAACGTGGTCTCTCACTATGGGCCTCATAAGCAAGCTCAAAGTCGCACATCGAGTTATGGAAAGGGGTATGCTCGGGGTTTCTCTACGAGATCGAATCTGAAATGAGGAGATCTGTAGACGAACGTAAGTCACCCACATAGCTCACCGGATTAGAAAGTTGAAGTGTCAGTGGGTAGAGCACATATCACGCAGAACAGATGGCCGATGGTTCCGAATGGTTCTGGAATGGAGACCACGGACCGGTAAGCGCAGCGTAGGACGTCACCCACAAGCTGGATAGACGACATAAAAGAGACGCAGGGAAACGCTGGATCCAGATCGCTTCCAACCGGCCCTTTTGGAGATCGAAGGGAGAAGCCTATGTCCAGCAGTATACGTCCTATGGCTGAAATGATGATGATCCATTTAGTTGTAATGACATAGCGAGAAAACGAGCCATTTTATATGCTACAAAAAAAATAGGTAAATTTTGAAACATATAAATCAGGTACCAACCCCCACCGTAAGAAACAAAATTAGTGAAGAATTATGTATAAAATCGATTTTTATGGTTGAAAAAAATAACAATGTTTGTCGTTCAATATTTAAATTGTAATTTTTAAAGACTTTTGACGAGAATTTTGACCTGAAACAAAACGAAAATATTGATAATAACATATTACCGAAAATAACAAAACCTCCATTCAAAACCTTAAAAAAGGTTTTAATTCAACCTCGGCCTACATGATGTGTTCGCGCTTTGACGCTTAAAAAAAAATTCAGTAATAGAGCTCTTCTGTTACAGGTAAGTGAATTATTTTGTTAAAATAAACTTTTAATCAGTTTTTCATATGTTAAATACGTATTTCTATTTCAGATCTCTGCGATCATTACAAGAAACAACTGAAAAGTGAGTTTTACTTTTATAATACTTAAAAATTAAGATATTTTTTCACCAAAGTAAAAGTGAAGCTAACATGGCGATTGTCTTTTGTTTAAAACAATTATTTCAAGTATTGGTCTTAACTCAAAGGCCTATCAAGTTCATAACCGTTGAAGGAGACGTGTTTTAGAGTAGAAACCACGAATCAGCAATAGTAGCGTACTTTTAGGACGAGCTGAAACTCGATGGAATGACGATATAAGTAAGGTACCTAACAAAGGCTGGAAGATCGGACCGAATAATTTGCCTTGGGAGAGGCCTAAGTCCGTCCAGCCGTGAACTAATATAGGCTGATTGTGATGATGATTGAGAGCTATGCTCGGAGTTTCTTTGCGCGATAAGATCCGAAACGTGGATATTCGCCAAAGAACCAGAGTCACCGACATAGCTGTTAAAATTTACAAGTTGAAGTGGCAATGGGCAGGCCACATCGCTCGAAGAACCGATAACCGATGGGGAAGAAAGGTTCTGGAGTGGAGACCACGAACCGGATGACGCAGCGTAGGGAGGCCTCCCACTAGATGGACCGACGACACTGTGAGAGTCGCGGGTATCCAGTGGATGCAAAAGGCGGGCTGTCGTTCAGTGTGGAGGTTAAAGGGGGAGGCCTATGTTCAGCAGTGGACGTCTTCCGGATGATGATGATGATGATGTGATGATGATTCGTTGTTATATTTATGTACCTTGCTTGCACAAATAGATAGGCGAAATTTTTCATCTGCAGGAAGTTTCATTCGAAGTATAATTATTTAAGTACAAGCTAAATGTAAATCAATGGTTTTCAGAGATGACACCTCCTAAGAGACCGTCCAGCGAGTCTTCCCCCGAGTCTCCGTCGACCAAGCTACGTCGCCTGGGAGTTTCGCCGCCACTTTGTGTTGCACAAGGTAAGAATAGTAGTAAGAAAAAGGTAGGTAGGTAACCTACTTATCTTTTTTTTATCATCACAATTTATAAGTTTCATACTTGTGTTGTGTAGTGACCACAGGTCAGACAAATAAGGCAGATATGGTAATGTACCGTGGCCGGTGCAAACGCATCAGGCCTAAATCAGGCTTGATGTCTATAGTCGAATTCACCCTATAGACGACCTTACCGTCTTTCAGTAGGTAATTCCAAACATATAACATTGCTGTTGTTTACATAATATAGTTAACTAGCGACCCGCCCCGGCTTCGCATGTTTGAGCAAATACAATAATACGTTAACAAATACGTTTGTTGTTTGCCTCCCCTCAACATTTTACTTTTTGCCTTTTGTTATTATTTCTTATTTGATCCGCCGTAACATTATATATTCTGTGAAAATTTCAACTGGTTATATATTACGGTTCGAAAGATACAGCCGTTAAAATGTAGGACAGACAGATAGCAAGCCTAGGCTTAGATATAAGCCCGCAACGCTGACTGGCTGACCATATGGTTTGTAAAATTGTTATTGAATATAGCGCAGAAAAATAAATAAATAAACAAGCCAAGTGCAAGTTGGAATTGCGCACTGAGGTTTCCGTATCACCACAAAATACAATCAAAAGGTTGTCCAAGTAACCGAATAACCAGTTATTAAAACGCCTTCCAAAATTCTGTTCCAAAAGCAATTTGCTACGCAGTTTGCTACAGGCGCTCGAGCATAATAACATGGTAATGAACAGAAATTTGTCACCGACACGCACTTGGCCATTATTTATTATTTGTTGTTACATTATTATAGATTGTTTACTACAACAATAACCGATAGGGATATGCCATTGCGGAGTTTTCTTTGGGATTTTAGAAGAGCTACAATTATTTAGTACATCATTCATTTTTATATTATATCTGATTTAGCTTACGTAACCCATGTAAAGTTATTTTTCGGTGACTTGATTGCAAAATTGTGTTTTTTGTACTTATATAAAAACTTAATTAGGTTTTTAAAGTGTAGAGAAGAAAAGAAGAGATAGAGAAAGAGATTGGGTAGTTAGATAACTATAGGTGCGTCCCGCGGTTTCACTCGCATGGAGATATGAACTCTTTATAACATCAACTATCTGCCAGTGAAAGTGTCGTCAAAATCAGTCCAGCCGTTTTGGAGTCCAACTAACTCACATGTACCGTAACTAACTGTAACTAACTCGTATGTGTCGTAACTTACATGTACCTATATATACATACATATACACACATAGCTTTTTATATAATATAGACAGACTAGCGATGCCCCGCGTGTTCACTCCACTTGCGTGGATACCCTTGATACTTAAGTTATTCTTCATAACATCACTTATCTGCCAGTGTTAAAGTACCGTACCGTCAAAATCGGTCCAGCCGTACTGAAGTTCAAAAGGAACATAAACAAATCTAAGTATTTTTATCAATTCTAGCTTGTATTTTTTTTTTAGTTAATCAATAAACTTAGATACCCATTTTTTTATACATATACAGGATTACGCATATAGACTGAACTAAGCCGAAAGGAAGTAATTGAAGTAATTGAACAACTTTTACAAGCAAACAACACTGAAATCGCGTGAAAATTTGCTGTTCCGTACTTTTTGTCGAGTGCCAATGACCGTTTTCTATGAATAGAGCAGTTTTTTTTCATAATTTTAGTTCTTAATGTTGAGTACAATGACCTCCTTTCGGCTTAGTACAGTCTATATGCGTAGCCCTGTATACAGCTTAATACTTCAGTTGTAGTAAGAACATAGTTGTTTATTGTATTTAATCAAAAGCTGAAATAATTTTCACAATAAAAAGATAACTGATACATATTGCAGTGACAATGTGATATTTTTGATTTTATTTTTGCCATTCATTTAAAAAAATCTGACAAGCCGCCTGATGGTAAGCGATCCCCATTACCCGTAATAACAAAGATATCATAATTATGGCATATCTATAGAATGAGAAACGACACCTGCCTTGTCCTGTCTCATATCAAAATACATTTAAACTTGCCACCCACTAAATGGGCTACCGTATATTGGCACCGGAGCTACTCGCGGCGTTAGGTCCTTTAACACTTCCACCCTGGAGCTTAGGTTCTTAAGTTCTTGTGGTTTCCACCCTCTGGCGGCCTGCTAAGACAAGCCAGGGGTCGGGATCTCATTTTGCCCCACGGAATAGGGGTACGCAGTGTTCTCTTCGATCGACGGCTCGCCATAAATCCACTTCTGCGTTTTTAGGGTTCTGTATCCAAAGGGTAAAAATGTGACCCTATCACTAAGCCTGCGATGTCTATCTGTCTGTTTGTCTGTGTGTCTGCCCGTCTGTCCTACCTATTAACGACTATAATATATCGAACACGAATAGATAGCCAGTTGAAATTTTCACAATACATATTATAATGTTACGGTGGATTAACTAAAAAAATTAAAAAAAGTCAAAAACTAAAAACTAAAGGGGTCCCCATACAACAAACCATTTTTTTTAAAGTATTTTTGTATTATCTACCTTCAATGAAGAACAGCAATACTTACAAGCGTCAAATTTGACATGACTATAAATAAATAAATAATAAATATTTCGGACATTTTCGCACACACGGTCATCTGACCCCAAACTAAGCAAAGCTTGTGATATGGCTGCCAGAGACTGATATACATACATACATATATAGTTTTAAATACATACTTAAATAGATATTAACAACCAGATATAGAACAAACACAAATGTTCATCACACAAATGTTTGTCCTATGTGGGAATCGAACCCACACCCTCAGGCTCAGAAGGTAGGTTCACTACCAACTGGACCAACGGGCTATCAAATATATACTCTAAAGTATAACAACAAATAATAAATGATGGCCAAGTGCGAGTCGTTATCATATTTCTGTTCACCACCGGTTCTCGTACGATCTCCAAAGTGAAGCAACGTCGGCCGCGGTCGGTATTTGGGCGTCTGGGCGTTTATAGGATGTTGTCTTTTTGCACTATTTTATATATTTTAGGAGCTAACAAGTTATGTGGTGGTACAGAACCATCAGTGCGCGAGCCCGACTCGTACTTGGTCGGTTTTATTTATTATTATGATTTTTATTATGTTTTATAAATTTTATTCTAGGTGACACACATCAAGGCGCCGGAAGATTTCAAGGTAAGGGGCGGCAATGTACAGCTATGTGTATAGTTGCCTTAATTCAGTCGAACATTCAAAATCAACGATCTGATATATCAGCATTAGACTTTGATTTTGTGTTGCAGGCTGGTGACGACCTTTATGTTAAATTAGAACCGCGTATTCCACGATCAAACATTGAGAGATTTTTATGTGCTGATGAAATACCCGCTGAAATACAAATCGGGCAAAATTTAGTTAAAATTGAGTACAACTACATAAATTTTGGATTTTATCCAAACGAACCTGATAAATTTCAAAAAGACGCACAAAAGCTAACGCTTGAAAATATTTTAAAACGAGACGCTTTCAATAACGATTGGGACGACGACACGGATGGCGCTATATTTACTGGCGCAGGATACTCCATAGCGTTTTGGCGCTATGGAGAAAACTTTTACATATTCAATAGTCACTCAGTTGATGAAAATAATAAATGTCATTCGGATGGTGTGGCACGGGTTTTTGAATTCGATTCGGTACAGTCTTTGGCGAGCGCACTCATTGACTTTAATAGTCCGGTTCAATCTCATTATGAGCTTTTCAAATTTACGATAGGTAGTGTTCGTTCACTTCAAAATCCGTCGGTTGCTGCCACACCCTCTGCGGATCAAGCTCAGTGCAACAAAAGTTCAAAACCTTCTGCTAAAGCTAAAAGTTCGTCATCAGCCCCTTCTGGACTGACGCAAAATACTGATTCTGATCGTACCGAGTGTACTGGGAGTTCCGTTTTCAAAACTTTAGGTTCGCCATCGATTATGACTGGGCTGATGCAAAGTGACAATGTTTCTTCGCCGGTTGTCGTTCCAACTCAATCAGACGCGAGCCAAAGTAGCAATATTTCGGGATCTATTCTCAACGCGAACAATTCAAAATCAATTACCTCCACTACCTTACTGTCGTATGCAGACGTGGTAAAAAAAAATTTAAAAAAACCCATTATTGCCACAAAAAAAACGTCCGCGCAAAAACTAAACTTAATAAATCAAAAATCGATTACAATTCGAAAACCGGTGGTGGTAATTGAAAAAGTAGTTGATTTCAAACTGTCACATTTAAAACCTGTAGTTGTACTTGAACGATTAGAATCTCGACAAAATAAACAGGAATCGTCTGCAAAGAGAGGCCGACCCATAAAAATTAAAAGAGGACCCAAAAAAACGAAAGAAAATGCACAACTGGACGCGGTTAATAAGTACAATAAAAATAAACCAGAAGTAAATCGCGATGCCGTAAAAAAATATACAAAAAATAAACCAGAAGTACACCGCGATGCCGTAACAAAATATACAAAAAATAAACCAGAAGTACATCGCGATGCCGTAACAAAATATACTCAAAAGAACCCAGTTGTAAATCGTGAAGCCGTTCAAAAATATAATGAAAATCACCCTGAAGTTAATAAACAATCAACTGCGCGTTATAATCAAGTTAGTCGGAATATAGACGTTCCGTTACGTAGGTCGCGAAATTTGATAGGCGAGAAACGGGATGCCGAATTAGATTCAATAAAATTATTTTCACTAAAAAAACCGTCACTCAAATCGTCCGACACATTTACCTGTCCACATTGTAACGCGCGTATTTTTGACGAGGAAAAAACCAGGAAAATGTGGTGCTGCGGTTCCGGTTCTTATAATATCCAACAGTTTACACCTTTAACGGAAGACTTTTATACGCATCCCAGTTTCGATAAAAGACCGCGCGCGTACAATAATTTGTTTGCCTTCTCGGCGTTGGGTGTTTCGCACGGTTTCCACCAACCAGAAGGTTTATCGTTTATCAAAATTCAAGGCCGAATATATCATCGCGTTTTCGATTTAGCTTACAATCAATCGACAAACAACATAGGCTTATATATAAACGATTCGTCGGAACGCGAAAACTTGGCACGCAATCAAAATTTAGATATTCAAGTAATTAGGTCCATTACAAATTTTCTCCACAACGTAAATCCATTCATAGAATGTTTTAAACGGTTAAGTTTGGAAGCTTCCGATGAAGCTTTCATAATGTTCGAAAGAACTTCTCGCGCTACCCATGGAAACATTTTAGGCGACCAGCCTGTGGGTAGAGAAGTTTCCGCGATTATTAGTACCGATCGCGAACAGTACGTGCCTCGATGCATAGCCATTTGGAAAGTGGGTGCATGCAAACCTCACACTGTAGACATAATGGATACACTGTACGAAAGTTTTCAGTTCCCACTTTTGTATCCGGAGGGCAATGCAGGATGGTTTCCGGGGAAACTCGACAATAATGGCAAAAAACTTACTCAGGCCAAGTATGTCAGATGTCTTCTTCTTTCACAAGATAGGTTCAGTCACATTGGACGACTATCTGAGGAGTGGTTAGTTGATATGTATTGCAGAATAAGCGAGGAACGTTTGCGATATATACTCCACATGCAAACGAATCGAAGTAATGAAATTAGAGCCGCACCACTCCTGGAACTTTTAAACGACGAATCTATTGCGGGAGAAGGCATTGTACCGGGACGTATCTACTTACCGAATACTTTTACTGGGGGCCCGCGATACATGAAACTTAAATATTTAGATTGCATTGCATTAGTCAATAGACTGGGACCTCCTTCCTATTTCGTGACGTTCACTTGTAATCCCAACTGGCCTGAAATTAAACAATCAACTCCTGAAGGCCAGCGCCCCAATCCACTCATTTGTGCAAGAGTATTCAATTTGCGGCTGCTTGCATTAATACGAGACTTACGTTCCGGAGCATGGTTCGGATCGATAGAATATTTAACGTACGTCATTGAATTTCAAAAAAGAGGATTGCCTCACGCCCACATTTGTTTTAGAGTCGAAGGGGGAGGTCCAGTTGAAAATTTAGACATTGACAAAGTGTGCCGTGCCGATATACCTGATAATTTAGAAGCTGAAGGCAGGTTACGCAAAGCTGTCCTAAATCATATGATTCATGGGCCGTGTGGGCCACAAAGAGATAACCTGCCGTGCTACGACAAAGAAAAACAAAAATGTAGCAAACGCTTCCCAAAACGTGAAACTGAAGTCACATTCTGTGACGACAGAGGTTTTGTTCATTTGCGCCGCAATGTCAACAACGAAGGTATAATTAAATTCCGTAATAGAGAAATAAAAGTAAACGATTTGTGGGTCGTCCCATACAATGCCAGTTTACTATTAAAATACGATGCACACATAAACATCGAAGTGTCCTCGCACCGTAGTATTGTAAAATATCTTTTTAAATACATGACGAAAGGTCCTGATGAAGCGCGCGTTGCCATTGTTGACGAGCAACCTAATGAAATCGAGGAGTACGTCACGAAACGTTACATAGGGTCAAGCGACGCGGCTTGGCGTGTGTTAGAATTCGACGTTACTGCCCGCGAACCAAACGTTAAACAGTTGACAGTTCACTTGGAAAACCAACAAACAGTATATTTTAAACCCGGACATGAAACCGATGTTAATCGCGAATCATCCGATTTATTAACATATTTCAATCGGCCACAGGGCGAAGACTTCGACTCTTTGAAATACGCAGATTTTTATGAAAAATATATCGTTCATGCAAAATCACCCAATACAAAAGCCACTGTTTATGAAACAAGTAACGGCAAATTTGTTACAGAACGTCAAAGAGGTCAAATGGTTGCACGTTTATTTTGGGTCGCGCCTAACAGAGGTGAACAATTTTACCTGAGAATTCTTTTAAATTCTTTTCCGTCTCGCGGTTTTACGGATCTTTTGAGTCTCGGTGGCCCTGATTGCACTACTTTCCAAGATGCTGCCAAAGCTGTAGGACTCGCGGACGACGAAGTCGAGTACGAAAGAGCTATGCAAGAAGCATCTACGTTTTTTACTGGCCACCGCTTGCGTAGATTTTTCGTACTGTTGGCTGTTAACGGTGCCCCAGCTGCGTCGCTGTGGGACACATTTAAAAATCAACTGTGTGAAGATATTTTGCACAGGATGCCAGACGAATATGAAAACGCATACAACTTGTGCCTCACACAAATCAATAGGTTTTTACTCAAACACGGATCTTCACTCGCGTTAATGGGACTTCCGGAAGTCTTTGACGATTCCACCGAATTGGGCAGGGAACACGTCGAATACAATATAGACCAACAAATATCTGTTGTCGATGAATGGTTACCCAGGCTATCATCGGAACAGCGTTCTATATTCGAATATATCGATCGCCTTTGCACAGATCAGGAATTCCGCGAAAATAATGCATGTGCTATTTTTGTTGACGGTCCTGCGGGTACAGGTAAAACGACGTTGCTAAACACAATAACTGCTCATGTACGAGGTAATTTAAAATCGGTAGTAATTTGCACGGCCTCATCAGCCATCGCCGCGCAAAACCTTGAGAATGCTTCTACCGCACATTCCATGTTTAGATTTCCGTTAGATGTCGTAGACGACAGCGGTTATTGGAACATCACAAATAAAACGCAGCGCGCTGAATTAATTTTCCACGCGTCTGTAATAATTTATGACGAGGCGCCAATGGCACATAAATATTTAATACACATGTTGGATCGGTCATTGCGCGACCTCATGCAGTCAAGTAAAATGTTTGGTGGTAAAGTAATTATATTTGCGGGAGATTTTCGCCAAATTCCTCCGGTAGTTGTCAACGCTAAATCAGATTCAGATATATTAAATAGTTCTTTAAAGAAATCCCCGCTTTGGCAAAATTTAAAGAAATTTACATTGATAACATCACAGAGATGCAGAGACGATCCAGAGTACGCAGAGTTTTTGCTAAAGTTAGGGTCGAACGAATTACCATGTTTCCCTCTGCAAGTAGGTAGAGTTATACAAAAGATCGTCTCTTTAGAATTAATAGAACACGTGACCGAATTAAACGATTTAATCGACTTTGTGTTCTCAGAAGCAATAATCGATGAGCCGGACGTTTGTGCACTCAGAGCAATTTTATGCACCCGAAATGACGCCGTTAGACAAATAAATTCTATTATTTTAGATCGCGTGTCCGGGCGAATGCTGCACTTTTATTCGAGTGACAAAATAGCAAACGATGGTGCTGATGAGCTGTACCTAGGACCCGACGCGTTAAATAGACTTCAACCTCCAGGCGTCCCAGAATTCGATTTAAAATTAAAAATTGGATGCGTATGTATGATCACGAGAAATCTAAGCTTTGCGGACGGCTTAGTAAACGGAACTAAAGTGATCATAGAAGCAACTTCGCCGCGATTAATAACTGTGCGCAAGAGAGGTTGTTACGAAAACATTCCATATTTAATTCCGCGAATCTTGTTTAAAGCACCAATAGATCGAAATAGTCCGTATGAAATGTGTCGTCGTCAGTTCCCCCTTCAGGTGTGCTATGCGATGACCATTCACAAAAGTCAGGGACAAACTATTAGTCGCGTGGGGGTAGATTTACGGTCGGACGTATTCAGTCACGGTCAGTTGTACGTGGCATTAGGACGCGTACAAGAAAAAGAATCAATAAAAGTATTAGTGCATGAAAATCGCGTAATAAATGGCATACCCTGTGCAAACAATAAAATCATACCAGAACTAATCATCTAAATAAATGGTTCTTCTTGGAAAGCTTTAACGTGTAAAATTGTTGACCTCTTTATTTTAGTGGATATTTTATGTAAAATCAAGTTAAATTATGAAATCATGGCTGTACAATGTTTACCCATTTTATTATTACATTTTACATGCACACCTTTTACATGTGCGTATATTACAATTTCATTTGTGTAGTATTTCAGTGCTTATTTTATAAGAATGATTGTTGATTATGAAACATTGTTAGGAAATGTAACTATTTATATTTATTGGATTGTAATACCTTATAACTGGTATGTATACATATGCAAAACGTTGTCAGGCTTTCTGTATATTTGTTAATGGAGCAAAGGTAAGCTTTTAAAGTTCGGTAAAGTAAAGAGGAAATCGTCGGAATAGCATCCAGGCACACAAACACTAGACGGACTTTGTGGGAAATGGGTATCAGTGAGATTTTGAATGTCTGCAGCTTTGCTTGCTTCGATTGGATGGTATGCGAGACAAGGTGATCGATCTAAGGTAAAGGGTGTTCATGGCTGTTGTTAAGGTGGGAAGTTGTTTAGCAGTCGATTTTCATGTCAATGAGGTTGTTTTGAGGTATGGTTTGCACCAAATGTATAGGATGAAAGCGTAGTGTAACTTGGCTAATGAGTTGTGTGAGAAGGAGGTCGGGATGGAAGTGACACAGGAGTGGAATCGTAGGACCGATTGGCACAACAGAGGAGAATTCAATGCACGAGTTCACACGCTACTGACCGAGCGAATCGTCATGAGGGATGTAGACAGAAGTTATCACAAGCATGCGTCACATACAAACACAACTACACACTACTCATATGCTTCTCATACATACCTCGGCGCTGTTAAACTGTAAATTGTAATTAGGTAGTAAAATTTATGAAAATAGCTCAATTTAGAACGTGTATTTATACGTGTATATTATATATATATATATATATATAAATACACGTATATATGTCAAAACACAGTTACAGTCAAAATCTGTTATAACGATATCGAAGGGACTACTCATATTTAGTCGTAAAAACCGATAGTTGTAACAACCGGTGACAGGTATTAATAGGAAAAATAATACATATGTATAAAATAATAGGATTTGAATTTTCTCCCTTTCTTTCCAAATGGTTGAAATTGTCGAGTGTGATACACCATATTCTTTTGCCAGGTCTTTGTTTGGAATTCCTTTCTCTAGCTTTGAAATAATACGCGATTTTTCTTCGATATTGATTTGTTTTCTTTTTGTTTGCGACATGTTAGAATTTTCACAGTTAACTCAACAATATGTTTTGGTGCGTCTTGTGTAAAGATAAGTAACAAACTGACATTATGAGATATGACTAAGGGGGCCTTGAGGCTACGGCATGCATGTGCTTTGTTTCTAAGAATTACAAAAGACCCTTAACTTTGTTTACTTTTACGATAATAGCCATTGACGATTATACTGTGCCAGATGTGGATACTGTTATCCATTGATTACAATACACCTAAGCCGATCGTTCTTCTACAGATATAATTCTCCGAAAATATTAAGCAAATGTGGTCGCTTAATGCGGTATGTCGTTGTAAACAATGTCGTAAATACCAATGTTTTTGATAAGGCGGTCATATAGCATTCAGCCAGGACCATTGATTTTGGTCGATTTAACCGGTATGTTGATCTAAACGTTGTCGCCATAAACGGTTTTGGTTAACTCCTTCTACACCGCAACGGATTTTGATGCGTTTTTTACCATCAGTTAGATTTAGATATTTTATATATGTAAAATAATTTTTAAAAAATCCGTGCGAAGCTGGGCCAAGTTGTTAGTTAACAATATGTGTTTTTTTAATGTTAAAACACTTGTATTGTATAGTTATAATAATAGTAATAAATTCAAATTAATACAGTCACATTACAAAAATTACAATACACAAATACAATTAGTTACAACTTAAATACTTACACTACTTTTAATTCATTCAAATATCAAAATAATTAATTATATATAAGAATAAAAATCTAATAAACTTTAAAATATATTTACATAAAATGTCAAACATGTAAATTATTAATTAAAATGGCACCCTATAAGATCTGCGTGTAACGTGCATTCCGCAGCAGTTAGCAATGTAAGGGCAGTTGAGCCTGCCCGCGAGCGCAGCCAGCATGCAAGCGAGCCGCATCTCTTTCTCATTACACATAGAGAAACTTCACACTCATCACTTCACTTTTTTTACTCTTTTTTTTTATGTTTCACATAGGTACATAATTAATATTATTTGTCTGCTCCTTGGGTTTGGGTTTATTAAAAAACTATTTATACTTTAAATTTTTTTTTTGTTAACCTATACTGTCCCACTCCTGGGCAAAGGTCTCCCCCAATTCTTTCCAGACAGTGCGACCACCCGCCAGACTTAACCACTGTATCTGGAACGTGTCGAGGTCATCGCGCCAGCGTTTTCTAGGCCTGCCTTGGCTCCTTCGTCCGTTTTCAGGCACCCACTGTGTGATCCTCTGGGCCCATCTATCAGGGTGCATCCTGGCCACGTGTCCCGCCCAACCCCACTTTAATTTGGCAGCTTTGATACCAACATCAGCGATTCCCGTAATTGAGCCGTGTTTCGGACTCGGTCTGTCCTTTAACAATAACAACAACAAAAAATGTGGTATCATAAAATATTTGGTTTTTCTATCTAATTCTTATTTCAACTTTTCGAAATCCTACTCTGACACCAAATAATTTTGTTTTATCTGTTTTTTTTCGAAAGTCATCTCAACATCAAATAATTTTGTTGTTTCTGTTTTTTTTTCTTCTTTTATTTGTCTCGCGTTACACGACGATTTAAGTAAACTGTAAAAAAAATAACAACCCAGATAAAATATTTTTGTTGCTTCAATCCAATCTTGTAATTTTTATTTCCTTAGGTTTTTTTTTTTTTTTGTAATATATAATTATATAATTTTTGGCGTTGTCTGGTTTTTTTTTGATTCCGTCTCGAGACGATTTAAGTGGAAAGAAAAAACAACAAAAAATATTTTAAAAAAATTAAAAAACTATAAAATTTAAAAAAAAAAACGAGACAGGACCAAAACAAACTCAGATAAATTCAATTTTTTCAAATTCAAATCAATTTATTTCAAGCAACAAAACAACCCATACAATTAATTAAATAGATCATCAATACATTAATAAACATAAACTAAGCCTGACGAAATTAATATAACACGATTGGATTGAAGCAACAAAAATGTTATAACAACAAACAATAAATAATGCCAAAGTGCAAGTCGGTGTTCAAATTTGTGTTCACCACCAGTTCTCGTATGATGAATGATCCCCGAAGTGAAGCAACGTCGGGCGCGGCCAATACTTGGACCGCCTGGGCGTTGATAGGATGTTGTCTTTTTGCTCAATTTTACCTTAATATAGAATATATATAATATACTACATAACCATGATATGCCGTAAGGTTTTTTTTCTTTAGTATTTAACAAGTTATATATGTGGTGGTACGGAGCCTGACTCGCATTTGACCGGTTTTATTTTTGGTTGTCTCGACGAAGACATAAGTGGAAAGTTTAAAAAAACAAAAATACAAAAAAAAGTAATGCGAGACAACCAAAAATAAACCGACCAGAGCCTGACTCGCATTTGACCGGTTTTATTTTTGGTTGTCTCGACGAAGACATAAGTGGAAAGTTTAAAAAAATAAAAATAACAAAAAAATTAAAAAATTAAAATCCAAAAAAAAGTAATGCGGGACAACCAAAAATAAACCGATCAAGTGCGAGTCGGGCACATGTACTGAGAGTTCCGTACCACCATAACATACAATAACATAATAACAAATTTAATGAAACTATTTGGTCCGATTTAACGCCTACCAAAATTGCCAAACAATTGCTACGCTGTCACATCGTTAATATTTTGCAAGTGACACTCGATATAATTTTTAATGAACAGAAATTTGTTACCGACTAGCACTTGGTCATTATTTATTGTTATACTTTAAAGTGTGTACTATAATAATGCCAAGTTTGACGCTGATACGTATTACCGTTTTTACAGTAGAGCTAATACAAAAATACGTTTGTTGTATGGGGACATCCATTTCTTTTCTACTTTTTGTCTCTTTTTAAATTTGTTTGTTAATGCATACAACATGCCATTTTCTTCTGTTTCATAGAAACACTCCTTTACCAACCACTGCCGACTTTGACTTTGACATTGACAAAATTATTTATAGATTATAAAATTATTTATACAAGCCTGACGAAATTATTAAAATTGGACTTGAACATCAAAAAATATTTGAAAAATGTATTAGTAGGTATCAGAGTACCCAATTTCGAAAAGTTGAAATAAAGATTAGAAGTAATTATCCAAGAAAAAACACCCGTTAACACTGGTACGGATGTATAAGTTTTTTTTTTTTTCTTATAATGGTACTTTGTATTTTTTTATACAAACAATGTGTTAAACAATTTTTAAACTATCACGGTTGTTCACTAAAGTTATATAATTACCACGGTAAATATCCCGTAAATAATCATATAACTTTAATCAATGTGTTGTTGTTGATGTATCAATCATCCATCATATGGTCGCATTTAGCAGAAACAAATATATAACTGTTATGTAAAGTCACGCGTGTCAAACCACAATGTCAAATTAATTTTTAATTTAAATAGTATTTTTGTTTTACTTACCATTTTAAAATATATATTTACTCAGAGTCAGTTTAATACAATTTAAAAAAGTTTACCTATTGAATACACCCACTTTGTGCAATATATCGCATTTTAGTTGCCTTACCTTAATTTGTTTGTATATTTAGAAGCCTTCTTTAAAATTCATAATAATTAACTCAAACTGTTCATATTTTAATAACAAATACCTTTGGGTATTTTTTATTAAAATATGTAATCGAAAATAATTGTAAAAATAATAATACGATGCCAATTGGTGCACATAATACATCTTCAACGGTCTATAAACAGTATTGATTTTGTAGTGTTAGTGTTGGCTTGTATTTTATTTAGGTTGATAATCGAAAATTGGACTACTGCTTCACGCACTGTCCCCTGATGCAGGGAAAGCTACACGAATGTAGCACCGGCTTTCTTGTAGCTAATTCGTGCCTAAGACTTGTTGGACCCTATATAAGTGTATAAGTGCTCCACGTCTTGTGAAGAAATGTGTGGTACTTTTTTTCAAACAAACAAACCAACAGCTGCAGCCAATGCTGCCACCTTGATCAGCCTATTAAAATACATTGTTGAAGATAAATCACACTATTCTCTATACATGCCAAGTATTTTATCATTTTTAATGATGAAATCCGAATGAAAAGAGTAAATTGTATGAATTTTATGATTCAAGAAACAATTATTATTATATTGCCAATAATAAAACTATAACTAAAAACCTTATATTACACATTGTGTTAAACAATGAAGTAATGATTACATCATTTTTCATTAAAATTATTGTCGGCTAATTGAGTAAACGTATATTATTAGCATTTGATCGCAATTCATAAATTAATAGAAAATTTATATTTATTACAAAGTCTATTAAAACTAAATCCTGTATCATTACATAACAAAACAACACATATGAATGACTAATAAAGTAATATTTATTATACTTTTTTGTTTGTATTTTAATAATACATAATATCTTAGAAATTGCAGATAAAAATAGATAAAAAATACATTTTAAATTATTTTCACATACTTAACTCAAAGTATGTGTAAATATCTAACACTCAACTCAATCGGATGAATGATGCGTGAACGCATAAAAAACCCAAGAAGCAGACAAATAATATTGTTTATGTACCTACCTATGTTAAATACCAAACGTAAGTTAATAAAACATTAATATTGAATTTTTTTATTTTGAAAAAATGATAAACTAAACATAATGAAAAATTTCATTCCATGCACTATATTTTAAAATTACTATTATAACTCTACAATACAAATGTAAAATAAAAGAAGAAAAAAAAAACAGAAACAACAAAATTATTTGATGTTGAGAAGACTTTCGAAAAAAACAGATAAAACAAAATTATTTGGTGTCAGAATAGAATTTCGAAAAGTTGAAATGAGAATTAAATAGAAAAAACCAAATATTTTATGATAACAACACATTGTTTTTTTTTTTTTTTTTTTGTTATTGTTAAAGTATAAATAGTTTTTTAATGCTTGAACGCATAAAAAACCCAAGAAGCAGACAAATAATATTGATTATGTATCTATGTGAAACAAAAAAAATTTTTTTTTTTTTTGTAATATAAATGTGGACTCAACCTCTACTGAATCCCCCCAAAATATAATACCATAGCTTAGATGAAGAAACACATACCCATAGTATGCACTTATTGCTACTGATTTTGATGCGATACTGCTAAGAACCGATAGGGCGTAGACGTATTTTGTGATTTTATTATTTATTTTATTTTATTAATATAAAATAAGAGTAATGAGAAAGAGATGCGGCTCGCTTGCATGCTGGCTGCGCTCGCGGGCAGGCTCAACTGCCCTTACATTGCTAACTGCTGTGGAATGCACGTTACACGCAGATCTTATAGGGTGCCATTTTAATTAATAATTTACATGTTTGACATTTTATGTAAATATATTTTAAAATTTATTAGATTTTTATTCTTATGCATAATTAATTATTTTGATATTTGAATGATTTAAAAGTAGTGTAAGTATTTAAGTTGTAACTAATTGTATTTGTGTATTGTAATTTTTGTAATGTGACTGTATTCATTTGAATTTATTACTATTATTATAACTATACAATACAAGTGTTTTAACATTAAAAAAACACATATTGTTAACTAACAACTTGGCCCAGCTACGCACGGATTTTTTAAAAATTATTTTGACTGATGGTGAAAAACGCATCAAAATCAGTTGCGGTGTAGAAGGAGTTAACCAAAACCGTTTATGGCGACAACGTTTAGATCAACATACCGGTTAAATCGACCAAAATCAAAGGTCCTGGCTGAATGCTACATGACCGCCTTATCAAAAACATTGGTATTTACGACATTGTTTACAACGACATACCGCATTAAGCGACCACATTTGGTTAATATTTTCGGAGAATTATATCTGTAGAATGACCGGCTCAGGTGTATTGTAATCAATGAATAACAGTATCCACATCTGGCACAGTATAATCGTCAATGGCTATTATCGTAAAAGTAAACAAAGTTAAGGGTCTTTTGTAATTCTTAGAAACAAAGCACATGCATGCCGTAGCCTTAAGGCCCCCTTAGTCATATCTCATAATGTCAGTTTGTTACTTATCTTTACACAAGACGCACCAAAACATATTGTTGAGTTAACTGTGAAAATTCTAAAATGTCGCAAACAAAAAGAAAACAAATCAATATCGAAGAAAAATCGCGTATTATTTCAAAGCTAGAGAAAGGAATTCCAAACAAAGACCTGGCAAAAGAATATGGTGTTTCACACTCGACAATTTCAACCATTTGGAAAGACAGGGAGAAAATTCAAATCCTATTATTTTATACATTTGTATTATTTTTCCTATTAATACCTGTCACCGGTTGTTATAACTATCGGTTTTTACGACTAAATATGAGTAGTCCCTTCGATATCGTTATAACAGATTTTGACTGTAACTGTGTTTTGACATATATACGTGTATTTATATATATATATATATATATAATATACACGTATAAATACACGTTCTAAATTGAGCTATTTTCATAAATTTTACTACCTAATTACAATTTACAGTTTAACAGCGCAGAGGTATGTATGAGAAGCATATGAGTAGTGTGTAGTTGTGCTTGTATGTGACGCATGCTTGTGATAACTCCTGTCTACATCCCTCATGACGATTCGCTCGGTCAGTAGCGTGTGAACTCGTGCATTGAATTCTCCTCTGTTGTGCCAATCGGTCCTACGATTCCACTCCTGTGTCACTTCCATCCCGACCTCCTTCTCACTCGACTCATCAGTCATGTTACATTACGCTTTTATACCATACATTTGGTTCTACCTTCCTCAGATGACTTCATCGACGTGTTAATATTGGCTGTTAAACGACTTCATACCTGTTACTTCAGTCATCGCCACTCATACCTTACGTCGATCATCATCTTGGATGCCATCCAATCAAACAAGCATCGCTCTTTCATTCACCATCTCATGGATATCTATTTATCTACAGTTTGCCTACTGTTTGTCTGACTGAATGTATATTCCAGACTGATAACTTTTCACTTGACTTACTTTATAGGCCGAACTTTACTTCCATTTAACAACCTTACAGCATGTCTCACTTCTTATTGTATATGTATATATTTTTTCAGTTTCTGGTATTTCACTTCCTTTGAATATAAATAGTTTGTTTCTTATTGATGTTTCATATGACCATTCGTTCAGAAGAAATATTTACTTGCATTTCTACATAGTGATTTGTACTAACTCATTACATTACTTTACATACATTTTTATACTCTCTGCAACCCGTAGGCATTTAAAATTTCATTAAAATCAGTTTAACCGTTTCAGCGTGTAACAAACATATTTACACTCGCGCACACCCACACCCCCATACACACACACACACACGCACACGCACACACACATACACACGCACACACACACACACACACACACACACACACACACACACACACACACGCATTTATAATATTAGTCTGATAATGCATGCATAATCATGTAAGTATATAATATTTTAGGTACACAATTTACAACACTAAATTAAACTTTACAATAACATATTTTTACAATCATTACAACAATCATTTTTGTTTTGTTGTATTTTATGTAATATATTTATTAGCGTGGATTAGGCCTACTGGGGATACCACGTTAAAAAAAACGCATCTTATGCCGAACCTCATGATTATTCTTTAATTGATATAAACAATAACTTGATATTCTAATCTATCAATTAAATAAAGTTATATTATTATTTACGGGATATTTACCGTGGTAAGATTGTGGAATGAGCTCCCGATATTTCGGCGCAGTTACATACACCATGTTCATATCAATTAAATTATAAAATAAGGTGATGTGGAAGACGGCTTCCGTAATTTGAAAAAAATATACCAATGTAGAAATTTATTTACACGTTCTTTTGTGTTTCAAATTAGGAGCCACGTTGTAATTGCACAATCTTGAAGGAATCAACAATCATTGAAAGATTTAAAGAAAATAAGAAGAAACTGCAGAAGCTGAAAGAAAAACATGAAACCAACTTTGTGACAAGTTTACTTCAGCAGTTATCCAGCACTAAGCTTATCTTCAATTCAATTTAGTTTGAAGATTAAATGAACAACATCAGTAATTTGAACTTTGTCGTGCACCTTTTGTAATACATTTTTTTTAATTATTTGACTCTTTTTAATATATACTGCAGATTTTCAAGCGACGTCATCGAAAATGCACATAATTTATTTTTAATACCTGGGTCGAATCGAAGGATATATTTCTACAACTAATTTTGAAATTTATTCCGCATTTTAACCACCATTAGGAGATTTGTACCCATTCCACTTGGATCTTCATTTTCGGTCATGGAAATCAAAAATCATCATCATCATCAGCCAATTTTCTAATGTATAGCCACTTCTTACCCATTTTCAACACACATTCACCGTTTTCTTAAAGTTTTTTCAAGTCGAACACAAATGACGACCCCAACCCAACAGCACACCCCCCCCCCGCGGGCCGCTTGCGGCCCGCGCACCCACGCAAAACACTAGTTAATTAATATTAATACTATATAAAGCTTAATTACCACTCACTCACTGACTCACTTAGATAGTTGTTTGGAGACTTGGGGGGGTATGGGGGGAAATGTAAGTATGAGGTCTTGTAGGGGGGGAGAATGTAAGCTCAGGAAAAATACGGGACCTTCGGAAGGTCAACTCCTCGACGTGGACCCCCTACGGATCTCGGAAAGTAAGACAGGTGGGGGGAAACTGTTTAAACTAAAAATGGATGTTAACCTTGGACCTCTTTAGAGAAATGAAAAAAAACATGGCTCCCATACAAAAAAAAAAAAACCCATACAAACTTTGGACGTTCGTAACTCGAAAACGGTTCGACATAGGAGGGGGGGGTTCGAACAAATGTCATAGGCGATCGGGGGCCCCAACTGGCGGGGGCCCCCAAATGGATGTTCAGGGGCCCCAAATTTTCAAAATGGTCCTAGGAGGCTGATTTTTTGTTTCCGAAGGTATGTTGAGGTCCTGATTGCATTTTTGAAATTTTTTTTCAGTTTTTTTTTTTTTTTAATATAGCTGCCATACAAGGGGTTTTTCACCATACCGAGCAAGTGCCGTGGTGAGGCCGTCAGGCCGAACCACGGCACTTGCGAGGTCACAAAGCTCAAGCGAGGCCGCAGGCCGAGCTTGAGCGCCTTAGGACGCGAGGCCGTAGGCCGAGCTCACTGGTGCGAGGTCGTGGTGAGGCCGCAAGGCCGAACCACGACCGTCGCACCAGTCACAGGCACAAGTCGGCGAGGCCGCAGGCCGAGCTTCAGCCACGAGCTCAAGCGAGGCCGTAGGCCGAGCTTGAGATCCAATGGCGCGAGGCCGTAGGCCGAGCCACTGGTGCAAAGGGTCGTGGTGAGGCCGCAAGGCCGAACCACGACCCTTGCACCAGTCACAGGCACAAGTCGGCGAGGCCGCAGGCCGAGCCTCAGCCACGAGCTCAAGCGAGGCCGTAGGCCGAGCTTGAGTTCCAATGGCGCGAGGCCGTAGGCCGAGCCACTGGTGCAAAGGGTCGTGGTGAGGCCGCAAGGCCGAACCACGAGCCTTGCACCAGTCACAGACAAATTACCGACATTTACGAGGTCACCAGCCGAATTCAGTGCGAGGCCGAAGGCCGAGCCGCTCGTACCCCCTTTGACGAAAAATACTGGATTGGTGGATATATATGGTTTCTTCGACTGAACTTGAAATTTCTTCTGCGTTTCCACCACCATTAGGAGATTTGTACCCATTCCACTTGGATCTTCATTTTCGGTCATGGAAATCAAAAATCATCATCATCATCAGCCAATTTTCTCATGTATTTTGATTTCTTACCCATTTTCAACACACATTCATCGTTTTCTTCAAGTTTTTAAAAGTCAAACACAAGAGTCGACCCCAACCCAACAGCACACCCCCCCCGCGGGCCGCTTGCGGCCCGCGCACCCACGCAAAACACTAGTTATACTATATAAAGTTAAATTACCACTGACTCACTCACTTAGATAGTTGTTTGGAGAACTGGGGGGGTCGGGGGGAAAATGTGAATATGAGGTCATGTAGGGGGTGGTTCAGAGGCAAAGGGAAAAATACCTGATCTTCGGAAGGTCAACTCCTCGACCTGGACCCCCCACGGATCTCGGAAAGTAAGACAGGTGGGGGGAAACTGTTTCAACTAAAAATGGATGTTAACCTCGGACCTCTTTAGAGAAATGAAAAAAAACATGGCTCCCATACAAAAAAAAAAAAAAACCCATACAAACTTTGGACGTTCGTAACTCGAAAACGGTTCGACATAGGTGGGGGGGGTTCGAACAAATGTCATAGGCGATCGGGGGCCCCAACTGGCGGGGGCCCCCAAATGGATGTTCAGGGGCCCCAAATTTTCAAAATGGTCCTAGGAAGCTGATTTTTTGTTTCCGAGGGTATGTTGAGGTCCTGATTGCATTTTTGAAATTTTTTTCAAGTTTTTTTTTTTTTTTAATATAGCTGCCATACAAGGGATTTTTCCACATACCGAGCAAGTGCCGTGGTGAGGCCGTCAGGCCGAACCACGGCACTTGCGAGGTCACAAAGCTCAAGCGAGGCCGCAGGCCGAGCTTGAGCGCCTTAGGACGCGAGGCCGTAGGCCGAGCCCACTGGTGCGAAGGTCGTGGTGAGGCCGCAAGGCCGAACCACGACCGTCGCACCAGTCACAGGCACAAATCGGCGAGGCCGCAGGCCGAGCTTCAGCCACGAGCTCAAGCGAGGCCGTAGGCCGAGCTTGAGTTCCAATGGCGCGAGGCCGTAGGCCGAGCCACTGGTGCAAAGGGTCGTGGTGAGGCCGCAAGGCCGAACCACGACCCTTGCACCAGTCACAGGCACAAGTTGGCGAGGCCGCAGGCCGAGCCTCAGCCCCGAGCTCAAGCGAGGCCGTAGGCCGAGCTTGAGTTCCAGTGGCGCGAGGCCGTAGGCCGAGCCACTGGTGCAAAGGGTCGTGGTGAGGCCGCAAGGCCGAACCACGACCCTTGCACCAGTCACAGACAAATTACTGACATTTACGAGGTCACCAGCCGAATTCAGTGCGAGGCCGAAGGCCGAGCCGCTCGTACCCCCTTTGACGAAAAATACTGGATTGGTGGATTTATATGGTTTCTTCGACTGAACTTGAAATTTCTTCTGCGTCTCCACCACCATTAGGAGATTTGTACCCATTCCACTTCAATCTTCATTTTCGGTCATGGATATCAAAAATCATCATCATCATCAGCCAATTTTCTCATGTATTTTGATTTCTTACCCATTTTCAACACACATTCACCGTTTTCTTCAAGTTTTACAAGTCGTACCTAAAGACCCGACCCCAACCCAACAGCACGACGTTCCCGCGGGCCGCTTGCGGCCCGCGCACCCACGCAAAACACTAGTTAATACTATATAAAGCTTAATTACCACTCACTGACTCACTCACTGACATAGTTGTTTGGAGACTTGGGGAGGTATGGGGAGAAATGTGAGTATGAGGTCTCGTAGAGGGGGAGAATGTAAGCTCAGGAAAAATACCTGATCTTCGGAAGGTCAACTCCTCGACCTGGACCCCCCACGGATCTCGGAAAGTAAGACAGGTGAGGGGAAACTGTTTTAACTAAAAATGGATGTTAACCTTGGACCTCTTTAGAGAAATGAAAAAAAACATGGCTCCCATACAAAAAAAAAAAAAACCCATACAAACTTTGGACGTTCGTAACTCGAAAACGGTTCGACATAGGAGGGGGGGGTTCGAACAAATGTCATAGGCGATCGGGGGCCCCAACTGGCGGGGGCCCCCAAATGGATGTTCAGGGGCCCCAAATTTTCAAAATGGTCCTAGGAGGCTGATTTTTTGTTTCCGAGGGTATGTTGAGGTCCTGATTGCATTTTTGAAATTTTTTTCAAGTTTTTTTTTTTTTTTAATATAGCTGCCATACAAGGGATTTTTCCACATACCGAGCAAGTGCCGTGGTGAGGCCGTCAGGCCGAACCACGGCACTTGCGAGGTCACAAAGCTCAAGCGAGGCCGCAGGCCGAGCTTGAGCGCCTTAGGACGCGAGGCCGTAGGCCGAGCCACTGGTGCGAGGGTCGTGGTGAGGCCGCAAGGCCGAACCACGACCGTCGCACCAGTCACAGGCACAAATCGGCGAGGCCGCAGGCCGAGCTTCAGCCACGAGCTCAAGCGAGGCCGTAGGCCGAGCTTGAGTTTCAATGGCGCGAGGCCGTAGGCCGAGCCACTGGTGCAAAGGGTCGTGGTGAGGCCGCAAGGCCGAACCACGACCCTTGCACCAGTCACAGGCACAAGTTGGCGAGGCCGCAGGCCGAGCTTCAACCACGAGCTCAAGCGAGGCCGTAGGCCGAGCTTGAGTTCCAATGGCGCGAGGCCGTAGGCCGAGCCACTGGTGCAAAGGGTCGTGGTGAGGCCGCAAGGCCGAACCACGACCCTTGCACCAGTCACAGGCACAAGTCGGCGAGGCCGCAGGCCGAGCCTAAGCCACGAGCTCAAGCGAGGCCGTAGGCCGAGCTTGAGTTCCAGTGGCGCGAGGCCGTAGGCCGAGCCACTGGTGCAAAGGGTCGTGGTGAGGCCGCAAGGCCGAACCACGACCCTTGCACCAGTCACAGACAAATTTTTGACATTTACGAGGTCACCAGCCGAATTCAGTGCGAGGCCGAAGGCCGAGCCGCTCGTACTCCCCTTGACGGAACATACTGAATTGGTGGATTTATATGGTTTCTTCGACTGAACTTGAAATTTCTTCTGCGTTTCCACCACCATTAGGAGATTTGTACCCATTCCACTTGGATCTTCATTTTCGGTCATGGAAATCAAAAATCATCATCATCATCAGCCAATTTTCTCATGTATTACGTCTTCTTACCCATTTTCAACACACATTCACCGTTTTATTCAAGTTTTTAAAGTCGAAGTTAAATAGTCGACCCCAACCCAACAGCACACCCCCCCCCGCGGGCCGCTTGCGGCCCGCGCACCCACGCAAAACACTAGTTAATACTATATAAAGCTTAATTACCACTCACTGACTCACTGACATAGTTGTTTGGAGACTTGGGTGGGTATGGGGGGAAATGTGAGTATGAGGTCTTGTAGAGGGGGAGAATGTAAGCTCAGGAAAAATACTGGACCTTCGGAAGGTCAACTCCTCGACGTGGACCCCCCACGGATCTCGGAAAGTAAGACAGGTGGGGGGAAACTGTTTTAACTAAAAATGGATGTTAACCTCGGACCTCTTTAGAGAAATGAAAAAAAAACATGGCTCCCATACAAAAAAAAAAAAAACCCATACAAACTTTGGACGTTCGTAACTCGAAAACGGTTCGACATAGGAGGGGGGGGTTCGAACAAATGTCATAGGGAATGGGGGGCCCCAACTGGCGGGGGCCCCCGAATGGATGTTCAGGGGCCCCAAATTTTCAAAATGGTCCTAGGAGGCTGATTTTTTGTTTCCGAGGGTATGTTGAGGTCCTGATTGCATTTTTGAAATTTTTTTCAAGTTTTTTTTTTTTTTTAATATAGCTGCCATACAAGGGATTTTTCCACATACCGAGCAAGTGCCGTGGTGAGGCCGTCAGGCCGAACCACGGCACTTGCGAGGTCACAAAGCTCAAGCGAGGCCGCAGGCCGAGCTTGAGCGCCTTAGGACGCGAGGCCGTAGGCCGAGCTCACTGGTGCGAGGTCGTGGTGAGGCCGCAAGGCCGAACCACGACCGTCGCACCAGTCACAGGCACAAGTCGGCGAGGCCGAAGGCCGAGCTTCAGCCACGAGCTCAAGCGAGGCCGTAGGCCGAGCTTGAGATCCAATGGCGCGAGGCCGTAGGCCGAGCTCACTGGTGCGAGGTCGTGGTGAGGCCGCAAGGCCGAACCACGACCGTTGCACCAGTCACAGGCACAAATCGGCGAGGCCGCAGGCCGAGCTTCAGCTACGAGCTCAAGCGAGGCCGTAGGCCGAGCTTGAGTTCCAGTGGCGCGAGGCCGTAGGCCGAGCCACTGGTGCAAAGGGTCGTGGTGAGGCCGCAAGGCCGAACCACGACCCTTGCACCAGTCACAGACAAATTACTAACATTTACGAGGTCACCAGCCGAATTCAGTGCGAGGCCGTAGGCCGAGCCGCTCGTACTCCCCTTGACGGAACATACTGAATTGGTGGATTTATATGGTTTCTTGGACTGAACTTGAAATTTCTTCTGCGTTTCCACCACCATTAGGAAATTTGTACCCATTCCACTTCAATCTTCGTATCCGGTCATGGAAATCAAAAATCATCATCATCATCAGCCAATTTTCTCATGTATTTTGATTTCTTACCCATTTTCAACACACATTCACCGTTTTCTTCAAGTTTTTTCAAGTCGAACACAAATGACGACCCCAACCCAACAGCACACCCCGCCCCCGCGGGCCGCTTGCGGCCCGCGCACCCACGCAAAACACTAGTTATACTATATAAAGTTAAATTACCACTGACTCACTCACTCACTCACTTAGATGGTTGTTTGGAGAACTGGGGGGGTGGGGGGGAAAATGTGAGTATGGGGTCGTGTAGAGGAGAAAAACGTAAGATCAGGAAAAATACCTGATCTTCGGAAGGTCAACTCCTCGACCTGGACCCCCCACGGATCTCGGAAAGTAAGACAGGTGGGGGGAAACTGTTCAAACTAAAAATGGATGTTAACCTTGGACCTCTTTAGAGAAATGAAAAAAAACATGGCTCCCATACAAAAAAAAAAAAAACCCATACAAACTTTGGACGTTCGTAACTCCAAAACGGTTCGACATAGGAGGGGGGGGTTCGAACAAATGTCATAGGCGATCGGGGGCCCCAACTGGCAGGGGCCCCCAAATGGATGTTCAGGGGCCCCAAATTTTCAAAATGGTCCTAGGAGGCTGATTTTTTGTTTCCGAGGGTATGTTGAGGTCCTGATTGCATTTTTGAAATTTTTTTAAAGTTTTTTTTTTTTTTTAATATAGCTGCCATACAAAGGATTTTTCACCATACCGAGCAAGTGCCGTGGTGAGGCCGTCAGGCCGAACCACGGCACTTGCGAGGTCACAAAGCTCAAGCGAGGCCGCAGGCCGAGCTTGAGCGCCTTAGGCCGCGAGGCCGTAGGCCGAGCCCACTGGTGCGAAGGTCGTGGTGAGGCCGCAAGGCCGAACCACGACCGTCGCACCAGTCACAGGCACAAGTCGGCGAGGCCGAAGGCCGAGCTTCAGCCACGAGCTCAAGCGAGGCCGTAGGCCGAGCTTGAGTTCCAATGGCGCGAGGCCGCAGGCCGAGCCACTGGTGCAAAGGGTCGTGGTGAGGCCGCAAGGCCGAACCACGACCCTTGCACCAGTCACAGGCACAAGTCGGCGAGGCCGCAGGCCGAGCCTCAGCCCCGAGCTCAAGCGAGGCCGTAGGCCGAGCTTGAGTTCCAGTGGCGCGAGGCCGTAGGCCGAGCCACTGGTGCAAAGGGTCGTGGTGAGGCCGCAAGGCCGAACCACGACCCTTGCACCAGTCACAGACAATTTACTGACATTTACGAGGTCACCAGCCGAATTCAGTGCGAGGCCGTAGGCCGAGCTGCTCGTACCCCCTTTGACGGAACATACTGAATTGGTGGATTTATATGGTTTCTTCGACTGAACTTGAAATTTCTTGTGCGTTTCCACCACCATTAGGAGATTTGTACCCATTCCACTTCAATCTTCATTTTCGGTCATGGATATCAAAAATCATCATCATCATCAGCCAATTTTCTCATGTATTTTGATTTCTTACCCATTTTCAACACACACTCACCGTTTTCTTCAAGTTTTTAAAGTCGAAGTTAAATAGTCGACTCCAACCCAACAGCACGAAGTCCCCGCGGGCCGCTTGCGGCCCGCGCACCCACGCAAAACACTAGTTATACTATATAAAGTTAAATTACCACTGACTCACTTAGATAGTTGTTTGGAGAACTGGGGGGGTATGGGGGGAAATGTGAGTATGAGGTCATGTAGGGGGTGGTTCAGAGGCAAAGGGAAAAATACCTGATCTTCGGAAGGTCTACTCCTCGACGTGGACCCCCCACGGATCTCGGCAAGTAAGACAGGTGGGGGGAAACTGTTTCAACTAAAAATGGATGTTAACCTCGGACCTCTTTAGAGAAATGAAAAAAAACATGGCTCCCATACAAAAAAAAAAAAAAACCATACAAACTTTGGACGTTCGTAACTCGAAAACGGTTCGACATAGGAGGGGGGGGTTCGAACAAATGTCATAGGCGATCGGGGGCCCCAACTGGCGGGGGCCCCCAAATGGATGTTCAGGGGCCCCAAATTTTCAAAATGGTCCTAGGAGGCTGATTTTTTGTTTCAGAGGGTATTTTCGGGTCCTGATTGGCTTTTTGAAAAAAAAGTTAATTTTTTTTTTTTTTTAATATAGCTGCCATACAAGGGATTTTTCCACATACCGAGCAAGTGCCGTGGTGAGGCCGTCAGGCCGAACCACGGCACTTGCGAGGTCATAAAGCTCAAGCGAGGCCGCAGGCCGAGCTTGAGCGCCTTAGGACGCGAGGCCGTAGGCCGAGCTCACTGGTGCGAGGTCGTGGTGAGGCCGCAAGGCCGAACCACGACCGTCGCACCAGTCACAGGCACAAGTCGGCGAGGCCGCAGGCCGAGCTTCAGCCACGAGCTCAAGCGAGGCCGTAGGCCGAGCTTGAGTTCCAATGGCGCGAGGCCGTAGGCCGAGCCACTGGTGCAAAGGGTCGTGGTGAGGCCGCAAGGCCGAACCACGACCCTTGCACCAGTCACAAACAATTTACTGACATTTATGAGGTCACCAGCCGAATTCAGTGCGAGGCCGTAGGCCGAGCCGCTCGTACCCCCTTTGACGAAAAATACTGGATTGGTGGATTTATATGGTTTCTTCGACTGAACTTGAAATTTCTTCTGCGTTTCCACCACCATTAGGAGATTTGTACCCATTCCACTTGGATCTTCATTTTCGGTCATGGAAATCAAAAATCATCATCATCATCAGCCAATTTTCTAATGTATAGCCACTTCTTACCCATTTTCAACACACATTCACCGTTTTCTTCAAGTTTTTAAAAGTCGAACACAAATGACGGCCCCAACCCAACAGCACGACGTTCCCGCGGGCCGCTTGCGGCCCGCGCACCCACGCAAAACACTAGTTATACTATATAAAGTTAAATTACCACTCACTGACTCACTGACTTAGATAGTTGTTTGGAGAACTGGGGGGGTATGGGGGGAAATGTGAGTATGAGGTCATGTAGGGGGTGGTTTAGAGGCAAAGGGAAAAATACCTGATCTTCGGAAGGTCAACTCCTCGACGTGGACCCCCCACGGATCTCGGAAAGTAAGACAGGTGGGGGGAAACTGTTTCAACTAAAAATGGATGTTAACCTTGGACCTCTTTAGAGAAATGAAAAAAAACATGGCTCCCATACAAAAAAAAAAAAAACCCATACAAACTTTGGACGTTCGTAACTCGAAAACGGTTCGACATAGGAGGGGGGGGTTCGAACAAATGTCATAGGCGATCGGGGGCCCCAACTGGCGGGGGCCCCCAAATGGATGTTCAGGGGCCCCAAATTTTCAAAATGGTCCTAGGAGGCTGATTTTTTGTTTCCGAGGGTATGTTGAGGTCCTGATTGCATTTTTGAAATTTTTTTTCAGTTTTTTTTTTTTTTTAATATAGCTGCCATACAAGGGATTTTTCCACATACCGAGCAAGTGCCGTGGTGAGGCCGTCAGGCCGAACCACGGCACTTGCGAGGTCACAAAGCTCAAGCGAGGCCGCAGGCCGAGCTTGAGCGCCTTAGGCCGCGAGGCCGTAGGCCGAGCCCACTGGTGCGAAGGTCGTGGTGAGGCCGCAAGGCCGAACCACGACCGTCGCACCAGTCACATGCACAATTTGGCGAGGCCGCAGGCCGAGCTTCAGCCACGAGCTCAAGCGAGGCCGTAGGCCGAGCTTGAGTTCCAATGGCGCGAGGCCGTAGGCCGAGCCACTGGTGCAAAGGGTCGTGGTGAGGCCGCAAGGCCGAACCACGACCCTTGCACCAGTCACAGGCACAAGTTGGCGAGGCCGCAGGCCGAGCCTCAGCCACGAGCTCAAGCGAGGCCGTAGGCCGAGCTTGAGTTCCAATGGCGCGAGGCCGTAGGCCGAGCCACTGGTGCAAAGGGTCGTGGTGAGGCCGCAAGGCCGAACCACGACCCTTGCACCAGTCACCTCAGGCACAAGTTGGCGAGGCCGCAGGCTGAGCCTCAGCCACGAGCTCAAGCGAGGCCGTAGGCCGAGCTTGAGTTCCAGTGGCGCGAGGCCGTAGGCCGAGCCACTGGTGCAAAGGGTCGTGGTGAGGCCGCAAGGCCGAACCACGACCCTTGCACCAGTCACAGACAAATTTTTGACATTTACGAGGTCACCAGCCGAATTCAGTGCGAGGCCGTAGGCCGAGCCGCTCGTACCCCCTTTGACGGAACATACTGAATTGGTGGATTTATATGGTTTCTTCGACTGAACTTGAAATTTCTTTTGCGTTTCCACCACCATTAGGAGATTTGTACCCATTCCACTTCCATCTTCATTTTCGGTCATGGAAATCAAAAATCATCATCATCATCAGCCAATTTTCTAATGTATAGCCACTTCTTACCCATTTTCAACACACACTCACCGTTTTCTTCAAGTTTTTAAAGTCGAAGTTAAATACTCGACCCCAACCCAACAGCACGAAGTCCCCGCGGGCCGCTTGCGGCCCGCGCACCCACGCAAAACACTAGTTATACTATATAAAGTTAAATTACCACTGACTCACTTAGATAGTTGTTTGGAGAACTGGGGGGGTATGGGGAGAAATGTGAGTATGAGGTCTCGTAGGGGGGGAGAATGTAACCCAGGGAAAAATACCTGATCTTCGGAAGGTCAACTCCTCGACCTGGACCCCCCACGGATCTCGGAAAGTAAGACAGGTGGGGGGAAACTGTTTAAACTAAAAATGGATGTTAACCTTGGACCTCTTTAGAGAAATGAAAAAAAACATGGCTCCCATACAAAAAAAAAAAAAACCCATACAAACTTTGGACGTTCGTAACTCGAAAACGGTTCGACATAGGAGGGGGGGGTTCGAACAAATGTCATAGGCGATCGGGGGCCCCAACTGGCGGGGGCCCCCAAAAGGATGTTCAGGGGCCCCAAATTTTCAAAATGGTCCTAGGAGGCTGATTTTTTGTTTCCGAGGGTATTTTCAGGTCCTGATTGGCTTTTTGAAAAAAAAGTTAAGTTTTTTTTTTTTTTTAATATAGCTGCCATACAAAGGATTTTTCACCATACCGAGCAAGTGCCGTGGTGAGGCCGTCAGGCCGAACCACGGCACTTGCGAGGTCACAAAGCGAGCCGCAAGCGAGGCCGCAGGCCGAGCTTGAGCGCCTTAGGACGCGAGGCCGTAGGCCGAGCTCACTGGTGCGAGGTCGTGGTGAGGCCGCAAGGCCGAACCACGACCGTCGCACCAGTCACAGGCACAAGTCGGCGAGGCCGCAGGCCGAGCTTCAGCCACGAGCTCAAGCGAGGCCGTAGGCCGAGCTTGAGTTCCAATGGCGCGAGGCCGTAGGCCGAGCCACTGGTGCAAAGGGTCGTGGTGAGGCCGCAAGGCCGAACCACGACCCTTGCACCAGTCACAGACAAATTACTGACATTTACGCGGTCACCAGCCGAATTCAGTGCGAGGCCGAAGGCCGAGCCGCTCGTACCCCCTTTGACGAAAAATACTGGATTGGTGGATTTATATAGTTTCTTCGACTGAACTTGAAATTTCTTCTGCGTTTCCACCACCATTAGGAGATTTGTACCCATTCCACTTCGATCTTCGTATCCGGTCATGGAAATCAAAAATCATCATCATCATCATCATCAGCCAATTTTCTAATGTATTACGTCTTCTTACCCATTTTCAACACACATTCACCGTTTTCTTAGGCCGTAGGCCGAGCCACTGGTGCAAAGGGTCGTGGTGAGGCCGCAAGGCCGAACCACGACCCTTGCACCAGTCACAGATGGTTTGAGGCTGAAGGTCGAGCTGCGTGTTGTACTCATTAGGTCGAAGAAAACTGGATTTGTGGTTTTCTATGGTTTCTAAGACTGAATTTGAAATTTCTTCTGCGTTTCACCACCATTACGAGATTTGTAGCTGTTCCGCTTCAATCTTAATTTTCGGTCATGGAAATCAAAAATCATCATCATAATAAGCCTATTCGCAAATCGAAACCGTATACATTTCTTTAACTTTTTGTGGGGTTAGAGTTTTTGGTGGCCTAAAGCAGTCTTGGATGACTTAAGGTGGCTTAAGGAGAGTCGTAGCTGGCCTGAGGTGATCTTAGGTGGCCTGAGGCGATCTTAGGTGGCCTGAGGCGATCTTAGGTCGCCTGAGGCGATCTTAGGTAGCCTGAGGCGATCTTAGGTGGCCTGAGGCGATCTTAGGTGGCCTGAGGCGATCTTAGGTGGCCTGAGGCGATCTTAGGTGGTCTCAGGCGATCTTAGGTGGCCTAAGGCGATTTATGGCGATTTTAGCTGGCCTGAGGCGATCTTAGGTGGTCTTAGGCGATCTTAGCTGGCCTGAGGTGATCGTAGGTGGCCTGATGCGATCTTAGGTGGCCTGAGGCGATCTTAGGTGGCCTGAGGCGATCTTAGGTGGCCTGAGGCGATCTTAGGTGGTCTCAGGCGATCTTAGGTGGCCTAAGGCGATTTATGGCGATTTTAGCTGGCCTGAGGCGATCTTAGGTGGTCTTAGGCGATCTTAGCTGGCCTGAGGTGATCGTAGGTGGCCTGATGCGATCTTAGGTGGCCTGAGGCGATCTTAGGTGGCTTTAGGCGATCTTAGGTGGTCTTAGGCGATCTTAAGTGGCCAGAGGCGATCTTAGGTGGCCTGAGGCGATTTTAGGTGGCCTGAGGCGATCTTAGGTGGTCTTAGGCGATCTTAGGTGGTCTTAGGCCATCTTAGGTGGCCTAAGGTGGCTTTAGGCGATCTTAGGTGGTCTTAGGCGATCTTAAGTGGCCAGAGGCGATCTTAGGTGGCCTGAGGCGATTTTAGGTGGCCTGAGGCGATCTTAGGTGGTCTTAGGCGATCTTAGGTGGTCTTAGGCCATCTTAGGTGGCCTAAGGCGATTTAAGGCGATCTTAGCTGGCCTGAGGCGATCTTAGGTGGTCTTAGGCGATCTTAGCTGGCCTGAGGTGATCGTAGGTGGCCTGATGCGATCTTAGGTGGCCTGAGGCGATTTAAGGCGATCTTAGCTGGCCTGAGGCGATCTTAGGTAGTCTTAGGCGAACTTAGGTGGCCTGAGGCGATCTTAGGTGGTCTTAGGCGATCTTAGGTGGCCTGAGGCGATCTTAGGTGGCCAGAGGCGATCTTAGGTGGCCTGAGGCGATCTTAGGTGGCCTGAGGCGATCTTAGGTGGCCTGAGGCGATCTTAGGTGGTCTGAGGCGATCTTAGGTGGCCTGAGGCGATCTTAGGTGGCCAGAGGCGATCTTAGCTGGCCTGAGGCGATCTTAGCTGGCCTGAGGTAATCTTAGGTGGCCTGAGGCGATCTTAGGTGGTCTTAGGCGATCTTAGGTGGCCTAAGGCGATTTAAGGCGATCTTAGCTGGCCTGAGGCGATCTTAGGTGGTCTTAGGCGATCTTAGGTGGCCTGAGGCGATTTTAGGTGGCCTGAGGCGATCTTAGGTGGTCTTAGGCGATCTTAGGTGGCCTAAGGCGATTTAAGGCGATCTTAGGTGGTCTTAGGTGATCTTAGGTGGCCTAAGGCGATTTAAGGCGATCTTAGCTGGCCTGAGGCAATTTTAGGTGCCCTGAGGCGATCTTAGGTGGTCTTAGGCGATCTTTGGTGGTCTTAGGCGATCTTAGGTGGCCTAAGGCGATCTTAGGTGGCCTAAGGCGTATTAAGATGATCTTAGGTGGCCTGAGGCGATCTTAGGTGGTCTTAGGCGATCTTAAGTGGCCAGAGGCGATCTTAGGTGGCTTTAGGCGATCTTAGGTGGTCTGAGGCGATCTTAGGTGGTCTTAGGCGATCTTAGGTGGCCTAAGGCGATTTAAGGTGATCTTAGGTGGCCTGAGGCGATTTTAGTTGACCTGAGGCTATCTTAGGTGGCCTAATCTTACCGATGGGGAAGAAAGGTTCTTGAGTAGAGACCACGAACCGGAAGACGCAGCGTAGGTAGGCCTCCCACTAGATGGACCGACGGCATCGTGATAGTCGCTGGCATCCAGTAGATGCAAAAGGCGGGCTGTCGTTCAGTGTGGTTAAAGGATGAGACCTATGTTCAGCAGTGGACGTCTTCGGCTGATGATGATGATGATGATGATTTTATCGTTAGGATAAAAACTTGGATTGTTTTTTTTATTTTATTTTTCTTCTATATATGAAGTCGACTTCACAAGCGGCCCAAGTCCTATGAAACTAAGCGTGTCAAAATTTACGTACAATTAAATGCAGTTAAAAGGTTTTCAAATTCTTATGAAACAAAACAAAGCACGAAGATATTCTTATTATTTACTTGCAGCTGTAGTTTTTTTTTTATTATTATTATTATTCGCCCATCCTTGACTCTATGACTATGCAAAATGTTTAATATTACGACTAAAGGACATTGAAACCACGGTCATGAAAATTTTAACAAAAAAAATAATATTAAGTCGTCTTATAAAGTGTCTTCTGACATTTGACATTATAAAGTAATAATAAATTTTTTTTCACCCATAACTAAGCAGACTAAAGTTATTAAAATCATGTCGCCTCGACTTTCGTAGCAGAGACTTTAATATACTTAGGGTTTTTTTATGGAGTTTTGGAATCAATGATGATGCAGTCTTTTAACTTATTCTACGATTCGAAAATTAACCTTTTTCTCGGTAAGTTGACAAAAATTCGTAGAAAATAAAGCTATTGGATTGCGTTCAGAACTGATATTCAATATTGCGTCGTTTTTCGTACTCGCCGTATATGTACAAAAAAAACTCTACGGTACGATTAGATTGTTTTCTAACCCTGCAATATAGTATAAATTGATGTTGCTTATACAATCTATGATTTCAAATAGAAAGCGCTATCAACAATAAAATTGTACACTCAAAATATTCGAAATGGCCAAATGGTGTTACAGTTGTTTTATCAGCAAAGATGCCTTTTGGGCGCGTCTAGGAGCGTAACAAATATCTGAACGCAACCTAACGCTACGTGCTGTCTGCGTCATCAAATACACTAATTAAATTGACCTAATCCAGAAATACCTACTTATGTTTCCATAAATTTATATAATTTAATTATAAAAATAAAATAAAAATTACAAGTACACACATCCTAACCTGTTTACAATATAATATATTATTAGGACTAATTTGATATATTTCAAATTACTAAAAGTTACATCTGCGTATATGGTATGGACGCAGTGTTGCTATAATGCTAAAACAATAAAATATTTAAAAAAAATGCGATGTTTCTTTAACTCACTTATTTGTGGTTATAAATATACAATATATCGATATCGATATTGTATATATTATTAATTAATTAATAAGTATATAAAAATAATATTAAGGTGTGATAACGCTAGGTTGTCAAGAGATGGCGCTAAATTCGTAATGTTTTGAAACATTACATCATACATTGAATCCAATTGAAAATAAATTAATCATAGTCATACATTTAAACTAATACAATGATATCACACTAGCTGAATCCCGCGGTGTTACCCGTGATTATCCAGTTTTTCTACATTCCTGAGGGGAAAGTACCTATCCTATGTCCGTCCTCACATTTCGACTAACGACGTGTAGAACGATGATAACATTATTTTTGGTGTTAATATCAAAAGTAACACTTATTTATTATCCTATATGTATGTATACTATACTATATCATTTTATAAATGATTAAAAAAAAATTACGTAGTACATTACGAGATTATATTATGAGAGTAAACAAACATAATATATTTAACAAAGGTGGCATTTGAGATGAGAGCCGGATTCCATTAGAGTCTAGAGATCCACCATGATCATCAGAACTTGACAAGCATGGCAAATTTCAGCTCAAATGAAAACCGGAATGTAGGTCAAAATTTAATTGCAAGATTTGATTATAGACAGACAAACATCGGGACACATTAAACAACAGGTTGCAATAAAAAGATGATTGTTCATAATGAAAAGTGAACTCTCACTTCTTAATGAGTGGCTGAAAAAGCTGACGTTTTTATAGCTTAATATATTTAAGTTATTCTTCAGTTAAGTTGGCATAGCAAATAAAACCACATTTTTTTTAATGTAATTTTCATCAAACACAAAAAAACAACGTAAAATACTATTACAGATTTTTTTTATAATCTGTATTTCACGGTTTTATTATTATTTTAAAACACCATTTTACTATGATAATTTGTAAAAAAAAAGAAAAGAATATAAATAATAACATACATAATAGGTCATTCATACAATCAATTGAGTTTGCTATTTTTGTTAATTTTTTTTAACAACAAAATTAATTTCATTTGTAATGACGTTGGGAGATTGTCTATTTATTTTGAACACTAAATTAATTAAATTCAACGGAAATATATCTGGTAACCCTTCCGTAAAAAACAAAAAGACCGAATATTGAAGAAGAATATTGAAGAGAATATTGAATCAATTGTATGTATATATTTTTATTAATTTCATTTAAACATAAAGGTGAAACAATTTTTATCTTACAATATTTTATTTTTATTTTTTAAAGATATCGCGAGTATTGTATTTAAAATAATATTTAAAACTTAATACGGGTCTAAAGCAAATCTCCATCAAAAAAATTAATAAGTAATAAATTTGATTAATTTTGACACGCCTAATGAATGAAGAGTTCGCGGCACGGCTTGATAGCTTCGTTCGCGGTTTAAAAAGTTTTATCTGTTTTATTACTAAAGATTTTCTGTTACAGGTGAGTTTACATATTATTAAATTAATTAATTAAAATAAAATTTCCATCCGTTTTTCAGTTATTAAATATGTATTTCTATTTCAGATTTCTTCAATAATTACAAGAAACAATTGAAAAGTGAGTTTTACATAAAATTTACATTTTTTTCCCAAAGTAAAAAGGACGCTAATAATAATATGGCGGTTGTCTTTTGTTTTAATAACTAAATTGTTTCAAGTTAGCATTTGTTTCATACCAATCTATTCTAAACTGGAAGGCTTACAAGTCCCTAAACAATTGACAGTTCATTATATTAGTGATATGTACATAAAATTGATAACCAGTGAGAGAGACGTGTTCTAGAGTGAAACCCACGAATCAGCAAAATAATGTAGTCGAGTCTTAATGTCTCCTACGATGGAGTAACGATATAGGTAGTACGTAAACTGGAAGCGAACCGCCAAAGATCAGATTGAAAGACGCCTATGGCCAGTCGTGGACGAATGTAAATGATGATGATTCGCCATTTTGTTTAGGTACCATAAATAGATGGGCTACCTTACCTACTCATCAGCAGAAAATTGAATTTCAAGTATTTGTATTTAAGAGTATATTAAGTGATGAAAAACTCATGTAAATAAATGGTTTTCAGATGTCCAAGCGAGCATCAGACACGGTTGCAGAAGCTTCGACGAGCAAGGCGCCTCGTATAACAAGCCCGCTGTGTGTTGTTCAAGGTAAGTACCTACTACTTTTCTCAATTTTTATAAATTGGTTACCATTCACAATTTCTAACTTCAGGATTTGTGCATCCGTTTAAAAGTGCTCTTTCTTGAAAGCTTTTCAAAATAGACAATTTTTTTAACTATTTCACCTTAATCCACCATGTTGGTCTGTGCATATTGAAAAATGTCATGTCTTAAAACTTTTGAAGTTCTTAAACATACCGATTTCCTCACGATGTTTTCTTTCACCATTACTGCATTTAATTTATTTAGATATCTACTTAATAAGTCATTGGTGCAGGTTAAAGGATCGAACCAGGTGCCATCAGATTGTAAACCACACATGTTCTGTTTATTGATTAGCCACCCTTCGCTGGTTCAGCCTGGGATCTGTTTCTTAGTGTCAAGGCGATCAATCACTGGAAACATTTGCTTGTAATGTAATGAAACAACTCAAGATTCGAGCTTTACATCTTAAAAGTAGAGAGAACTGATCATTACAGTGTGCACATCTATGATAGGTACAATTTGTAATATCAATGCACACCACTTTAAATATGATCAATGTCTTGCGGTGTAGACTCATAATAATACCTACACTTTTGAATATTCACACAGTGCTACTATTTGTAATCTTTACAGTATTGTTTATAATATACCTAAATAGGTACTCAAAATCAAATTTGAATTGTTATATTACAAGCTTATGCTCCCAGTGAGTGATCATCTTTATGTTCAATATTAATGTCTTTACACCAAAATTGTATCTGCAATTGGTGAATATTAATAAAAAACCGACCAAGTGAGTCGGGCTTACGCACTGAGAGTTCCGTGCCGCCACAAAATTCAATAAGGTCGTCCAAGTAACTGAATAACAGTTATTATATAGCCTTCCAATATAGTCGAAACAGTTGCTACGCAATTCATCGGAACCCAAAAATGATCAATCACAAATAGCTACTAAGAAATTATTACCAAATTTGTAATATGGAAAGCATAGACAAACAGCTACTTAATTTTGTCATTTACAATCAGAACTGATCTGCTCGCAAAGTTATTACTAGCTCTCAATATATTTCTTCAATTGATTTACTCGTAGAGAAAAATTTTCAATTGTAATTTTTTTTATTTAATATGGAATATTTTCTATGTGTAATTAGTATAAAGAGTGGGAAGAGGGAGGGGAGAAGAAGAAGGAAATCTCCTAAAAAGGGGGAGATGCAAAAACCTATAGTTTTTGAAAAAACAATAATACTTATTAGCGAAGCTGCACTGTACGAGCGTAACGAGTGAGGCTGACTTGTGCGTGCATACTACTGTTTCAAGTCCGACTCCTACACAGAACTCGGTAGGTTCGTTAGGTTGACGGTGACTATCCAACAAAACGACAATTGTGATCGCAGCGAAGTCGGTCAATAAAGTACATTTCAAAAAAAAAAAAGTTTCTACACTTCCCCTTTTTAAAGAAGTTATCCTCTCCCTTCCCCCAACTTTTATACTAATTATACATAGTTGAAAACTCTTCCAGATATATAATAATTCAATTTATATGTTGAACTGAAACTGAAATCGTATACCCAAAGCTTTCACAAGTTCCATCCAGTTTATTTGATGGTTAAATAATTTAGTGGAAACAAAATATACTTGTTGGTAAATGTTTATATTAATTATAAAACAAGCCACAAGACAATCATAATGAAAGGATACAAACACAGGTTCTTTTTTTACAAAGCAAATTCAACTTAAAGGATCGAGCACATTATGCCGGGCCGCAGCGGACCGGGGTGTAGTGCAAAACACTCATTCATACATTTTGTATGGTAGCAAACTAAAGTTATCAAGTTTTTTATTGTAAAATATCGTTTTCAAACCATGCTTTTATGAAATTTGTGATTGGAATAGTGTGTTAATAAAAATTTTCTCAAACCGTGTCAGCCTTCTATTTGTGGAATAGGAGTGCCATTGTCCACCATCACAATCATCAAATAAGCTTGCTGTCATCATAATATAATCTCAAGTAAATGGATCAAATTTTACTTGCAAGATTTGATTACAGACAGACAAACACCAGAATTTAAAAATAAAAGCTTGTAAAAATAGCTTATCTTCTATACTACTTACCCTAAAATAGGTTTACATAGTAAAATTTTATTGATATCAATATTTTCTACGTTTTCGTTAAAATCAGTTAATTGTCACAGTTTTGTTTTGTATTCACTATCACCTTTTTATAACTTTTTAAATATGTAGCACTCTAAATTAATATTTTATTACAGTCATGTGGATCAGTGATGACTCATTATTTCTTTGACTTGCAATCATTTTTTCTCCAACATTGTACAATGCACATCGTATCTGGTACAAAATGTTCCTTGTTTTATTTCAAAGAAATGTTTCTTTTCATTGTTGTTTCCACTGACCTTTTGAAGCGCTGGATAGCTAAAAAATATGAATAAATTATATAATTATTATGATGAAAGAAAGATAAAAAAACCAAAAAACATGTTTTAACATTAAATTAACATTGCTAACACTTACGAAAATTAAACACTGAAGACGCATGCTTTCAGTAAATCTTTACAAGTTTTTTTTATATAAAATTACCTTTCTTTTGATAATATTTATAATAGGTAAATAACAGAGGTATCTTTAAAACTTTCAATTGTCACCATTGTCCAATATCCAGTATCTTTCATCCAGGGTTGCCAGATCGCATTTTTCAATATTCCCTAATTAGATTCACCAATTTTTTTTTTTACAAACAAATTAAAAAGTTTAGTACAAATCGCACTACATTTACAAAAAAATTAGTTAATTTGATATCACTGCAGTATTGCACTCCACAATTGATGGCAGAATCACAGATAATTGATGGTACATACAAAATGAAATACAATTATTGCTTTCATATCGTGATTAAAACTCAGATCAGACATGGTTTGGGAAATATAAACAGGCTTGATGCATTGTGATTATCAAGCTTTAGATTTATCAAACACTTTTAGTCGAACTCATTGTGTAGGTATATGACCTTGCCACCCTTTTTAACCGACTTCAAGAAAAGAGGGTTCTCATATATTTTTATTATCTCGTTTTTCCATCTTTTGTGAACCGACTTATTAAATTGATAAGTATTTGATAAACATGTTGACTGTTAGTAATTTGTTCTTTGGTGTCGCTGAAAGTTTCATAGTGTGCGTGAAAAATAAGTAAACGTGCCATACTCACATTTTATGCATTAGCGGTAAAGTGGTAAAAGTAGATGGAAAATGGAGAAATTTAAACACGAACAAATTACACCAATCTGCACTGGACCAGCGTGGTGGATATGGCCCAATCACCCTTTCGGGGGTAGGCTTAAAGTCCAGCAGTGGACTATTAAAAGGCTGATTATGATGATGAAACACGAACAATATTTATTTATACTAAGGCATAAGTGTTAACCATGGTACAATCGTGGTCAAGGTATATAATCTCAGATACATGCAAGTAGTAAAGTCTCTTTAGATTCTACTTGCATTAAACTCAATTTGACAAGTTTTTTATTAATGGCCCAAATTTTCACACGACACAATTATTATGTTTCACCCCTAAAATCATGAAAAAAAATAAACAATCTGGCAGCACTGCCTAAGCGCCATGACAACAAAATTATCAATTTTGACAATGACAGTTATTTCTTTAGCTATAAACTTTTTATGTCACTTTTATTATTCGCCTGTTGCTAACCAGGCTAAAGCCGTTAAGACAATATCGTCTCGTATTTTATTGTCATAAGTGTACTATTGTCCCAGTAATATAGTAGAAGCTTTATCTTATTTTAGAGTTTTGGAATCGATATGAAAATACACGCTTTTTAGGATTCCGTACCCAAAGGGTAAAAACGAGACCCTATTACTAAGGCTACGATGTCTGTCTGTCTGTCTTACCTATTAACGGCTGTATCTTTCGAACTGTAATAGATAACCAATTGATATTTTTACTATTTACTAAATATATAATGTTACGGCGGATTGACTAACAAATTATAAAAAAGTTAAAGTACAAACGAATGGTGGGTTCCCATACAACAAACGTATTTTTTTAATACGAATTTTTGTATTAGCTCTAATGTAAAAATGGTTATATTTATAAGCATCATATCTAGCATGATTATAGTACACACTCTAAAATATAACAACAAATAATAAAAAATAGCCAAGTGCGAGTCGGTGACAAGTTTATGTTCATTACCAAGTTATACCTGGTGATTTTGTTATTGAATTTTTGGTGGTACGGAATCCTCCGTTAATCTATGTCACGGTCAAATACACCAATTTTTTTTTAAACGCTCCAAATATTTTATTTATTTATTTCATATCTTAAAAATGTGAAATTCTATAAGTATAAACCGAACTAAATATATAGCCAGATAATATAAATGTTAAACAATATTTTATGGATAACACACAAGTTGTTACTTTTTTCAATAATTTGATGTAACGACATGGCATTTATATTTAATTAGTTGCGCGGTGCGCCCCTCTGTTTCATGCGCATGGATTCATCATCATCATCAGCATCATCTATCTGAATACACCATTGAAAATTATGTCAAAATCTCATAAAATTTGATGATTTATGTTTGTATTTTTTATTATTATGTAAAGGTACCACACACCAAGGCGATGACAGGTACAAGGCAAAGGGGAAACAATGCACAGCCATGGCCGCGGTTGCTATTCTCCATTCAAAAAGTATTATTTCAAAACTTGAAGAATTTGATTTTGATTTAGCGCTACAGAGTGGCGATGACCTTTACCTTAAATCAGCACCACGAATTCCAGCCAATGTTAGGAGCGAATATTTATGTGCAGATGAACTATCCACTGAAGTACAAATCGGGCAAAATACTTTTGACATTGAGTCCAAGTACATAATTTCTGCACTTTATCCAAACCAAGATCAAAACAATGACATAAAAATATTAGAACTGGAAAATATTTTAAATAACGAAATTTTTAACGATAATTGGAACGATAAAAAAGACGGTGCTATATTTACCGGTTTAAATTACTCGGTAGCTTTTTGGCGCTATAAACAAGACGAGACCACAACAAATTATTACATTTTTAATAGTCATGGAGTTGATGAAAATAATAAAATTTGTTCGAATGGTGTGGCAAGGATTTTTAAACTCGATTCGATAACATCTTTATCGAGCGCGCTTATGTGTTTTAATTTGCATCGCGATGGAAGCCAATATGATATAAGCAAAATCAGTATTCAAAACGTCGATCCACCGTTGAATTCTGCCACACCAACTCGGGATACGGAAAATACGGATCGTCAAAGTTCTGAAAAAGTACCATCAGACCATTCTGGCCTGAAACAAACCATAGATTCGGATCGTACAGAATGTAATGAAAGTTCAATTTCTCCGAATAAAACGTTGTGTTCAGTTTCGTCTAACCTGATGCAGAGTGACAATGTTCCTTCGCCATTTGTCGTTCCGACTCAATCCGATGTGAGCCAAGGTAGCAACGTTTCTGGCTCGATTCTCAGTACGTTACATTCTACGACAATTAGTCCAACTACTATTTTGTCGTATGCAGATGTAGTGAAAAAAAATTTGCGAAAATCTATTGCTACCGCCGAAAAATCAGTAGCCGTGCAAAAAAATATTTATAAAACGAGGAATCTAATACCAGTGGTAGTAATAGAAAAGGTAGATGACTTTAAATTAACTCATTTAAAACCTGTAGTTGTACTTGAACCATTAGAATCATCTCTAAATAAACCAAAATCATCTACAAAAAGAGGCCGACCCATTAAGAATAAAAGAGGACCCAAAAAAACGAAAGACAATGCACAACTGGACGCGGTTAATAAGTACAACAAAAATAAACCAGAAATAAATCGCGATGCCGTGAAAAAATATACTCAAAATAATCCAGACGTGCACCGGGAAGCCGTAGAAAAATATGACAATACTCACCCTGATGTTAATCAACAATCAACTGCGCGTTATAATCAAGTTAGTCGGAATATAGACGTTCCGTTACGTAGGTCGCGAAATTTGATAGGTGAGAAACGGGATGCCGAATTAGATTCGGTAAAATTGTTTTCATTAAAAAAAACATCGCTCAAATCGTCCGACACATATACATGTCCACATTGTAACGCGCGTATTTTCGATGAGGAAAAAACCAGGAAAATGTGGTGCTGTAGTTCTGGTTCTAATAATGTCCAAGAGTTTACACCGTTAACGGAAGATTTTTATACGCATCCCAGTTTCGAAAAAAGACCGCGCGCTTACAATAATTTGTTTGCCTTCTCGGCGTTGGGTGTTTCGCACGGTTTCCACCAACCAGAAGGTTTATCGTTTATCAAAATTCAAGGCCGAATATATCATCGCGTTTTCGATTTAGCTTACGATCAATCAACAAATAACATAGGTTTATATATAAACGATTCGTCGGAACGCGAAAACTTAGCACGCAATCAAAATTTAGACATTCAAGTAATTAGGTCCATCACAAATTTTCTACATAACGTAAATCCATACATAGAATGTTTTAAACGGTTAAGTTTGGAAGCTTCCGATGAAGCTTTCATAATGTTCGAAAGAACTTCTCGCGCTACCCACGGAAACATTTTAGGCGACCAGCCTGTGGGCAGAGAAGTTTCCGCGATTATTAGTACCGATCGCGAACAGTACGTGCCTCGATGCATAGCCATTTGGAAAGTGGGTGCATGCAAACCTCACACTGTAGACATAATGGATACACTGTATGAAAGTTTTCAGTTCCCACTTTTGTATCCGGAGGGCAATGCAGGATGGTTTCCGGGGAAACTCGACAATAATGGCAAAAAACTTACTCAGGCCAGGTATGTCAGATGTCTTCTTCTTTCACAAGATAGGTTCAGTCACATTGGACGACTATCTGAGGAGTGGTTAGTTGACATGTATTGCAGAATAAGCGAGGAACGTTTGCGCTATATACTCCACATGCAAACGAATCATAGTAATGAAATTAGAGCCGCACCACTCCTGGAACTTTTAAACGACGAATCTATTGCAGGGGAAGGCATTGTACCGGGACGTATCTACTTACCGAATACTTTTACTGGGGGCCCGCGATACATGAAACTTAAATATTTAGATTGCATTGCATTAGTCAATAGGCTGGGACCTCCTTCATATTTCGTGACGTTCACTTGTAATCCCAACTGGCCTGAAATTAAACAATCAACTCCTGAAGGCCAGCGCCCCAATCCACTCATTTGTGCAAGAGTATTCAATTTGCGGCTGCTTGCATTAATACGAGACTTACGTTCCGGCGCATGGTTCGGAACGATTGAATATTTAACGTACGTCATTGAATTTCAAAAAAGAGGATTGCCTCACGCCCACATTTGTTTTAGAGTCGAAGGGGGAGGTCCGGTTGAAAATGTAGACATTGACAAAGTGTGCCGTGCCGATATACCTGATAATTTAGAAGCCGAAGGCAGGTTACGCAAAGCTGTCCTAAATCATATGATTCATGGACCGTGTGGGCAAGAAAGAGATAATCTGCCGTGCTACGACAAAGAAAAACGAAAATGTAGCAAACGCTTCCCAAAACGTGATACTGACGTCACATTCTGTGACGACAGAGGTTTCATTCATTTGCGCCGCAACAGTAACAACGAAGGTATAATTAAATTCCGCAATAGAGAAATAAAAGTAAACGATTTGTGGGTAGTTCCATACAATGCCAGTTTGCTATTAAAATACGATGCACACATAAACATCGAAGTGTCCTCGCACCGTAGTATTGTAAAATATCTTTTTAAATACATGACGAAAGGTCCTGATGAAGCGCGCGTTGCCATTGTTGACGAACAACCTAATGAAATCGAGGAGTACGTCACGAAACGTTACATAGGGTCAAGCGACGCGGCTTGGCGTGTGTTAGAATTCGACGTTACTGCCCGCGAACCAAACGTAAAACAGTTGACAGTTCACTTGGAAAACCGACAAACCGTTTATTTTAAACCCGGACATGAAACCGATGTTAATCGCGAATCCGATTTATTAACTTATTTCAATCGGCCACAGGGCGAAGAATTTGACCCTTTAAAATACGTAGATTTTTATGAAAAATATATCGTTCATGCAAAATCACCCAACACAAAAGCCACAGTTTATGAAACAAGTAACGGCAAATTTGTAACAGAACGACAAAGAGGACAAATGGTTGCGCGTTTATTTTGGGTCGCGCCTAACAGAGGTGAACAATTTTACCTTAGAATTCTTTTAAATTCTTTTCCGTGTCGCGGTTTTACGGATCTTTTGAGTCTCGGTGGCCCTGATTGCACTACTTTCCAAGATGCTGCCAAAGCTGTAGGACTCGCGGACGACGAAGTCGAGTACGAAAGAGCTATGCAAGAAGCATCTACGTTTTTTACCGGCCACCGCTTGCGTAGATTTTTCGTACTGTTGGCTGTTAACGGTGCCCCAGCTGCGTCGCTGTGGGACACATTTAAAAACCTACTCTGTGAAGACATTTTGCACAGGATGCCAGACGAATACGAAAACGCATACAACTTGTGCCTCACACAAATCAATAGGTTCTTACTTAAACACGGATCTTCGCTCGCGTTAATGGGACTTCCGGAAGTCTTTGATGATTCCACCGAATTGGGCAGGGAACACGTCGAATACAATGTAGACCAACAAATATCTGTTGTCGATGAATGGTTACCCAGACTATCATCGGAACAGCGTTCTATATTCGAATATATCGATCGCCTTTGCGTAAATCAGGAATTCCGTGAAAATAATCCTTGTGCCATTTTTGTTGACGGTCCTGCGGGTACAGGTAAAACGACGTTGCTAAATACAATAACTGCTCATGTACGAGGTAATTTAAAATCGGTAGTCATTTGTACAGCCTCATCAGCCATCGCCGCTCAAAACCTTGAGAATGCTTCTACCGCACATTCCATGTTTAGATTTCCTTTAGATATCGTAGACGACAGCGGTTATTGGAACATCACAAATAAAACGCAACGCGCTGAATTAATTTTCCACGCGTCTGTAATCATTTATGACGAGGCGCCAATGGCACATAAATATTTGATACACATGTTGGACCGGTCATTGCGCGACCTCATGCAGTCAAATAAAATTTTTGGAGGTAAAATAATTATATTTGCGGGTGATTTTCGTCAAATTCCTCCAGTAGTTGTCAATGCTAAATCAGATTCAGATATACTAAATAGTTCTCTAAAGAAATCCCCGCTTTGGCAAAACATAAAGAAATTTACATTGCTAACATCACAGAGATGCAGGGACGATCCCGAGTACGCAGAGTTTTTGCTAAAGTTAGGGTCGAACGAATTACCATGTTTCCCTCTGCAAGTAGGTAGAGTTATTCAAAAGATCGTCTCTTTAGAATTAATAGAACACGTGACCGAATTAAACGATTTAATCGACTTTGTGTTCTCAGAGGCAATAATCGATGAGCCGGACGTTTGTGCACTCAGGGCTATTTTATGCACCCGGAATGACGCCGTTAGAGAAATCAATTCTATTATTTTAAATCGCGTGTCCGGGGAAATGCTGCACTTTTATTCGAGTGACAAAATAGCAAACGATGATGCTGATGAGCTGTACCTAGGACCCGACGCGTTAAATAGACTTCAACCTCAAGGCGTCCCCGAATTCGATTTAAAATTAAAAATTGGATGCGTATGTATGATCACGAGAAATCTAAGTTTTGCGGACGGTTTAGTGAACGGAACTAAAGTGATCATACAAGCAACTTCTCCGCGATTAATAACTGTGCGCAAGAGAGGTTGTTACGAAAACATTCCATATTTAATTCCGCGAATCTTATTTAAAGCGCCAATAGATCGAAATAGTCCGTATGAAATGTGTCGTCGCCAGTTCCCCCTTCAGGTGTGCTATGCGATGACCATTCACAAAAGTCAGGGACAAACTATTAGTCGCGTGGGGGTAGATTTACGGTCGGACGTATTCAGTCATGGTCAGTTATACGTGGCATTAGGACGCGTACAAGAAAAAGAATCGATAAAAGTATTAATACATGAAAATCGCGTAATAAATGGCATACCCTGTGCAAACAATAAAATCATACCAGAACTAATCATGTAAATAAATGGTTCTTCTTGGAAAGCTGTAAAGTGTAAAATTGTTGACCTCTTTATTTTAGTGGATATGTTATATAAAATCAAATTAAATGATGAAATCATGGCTGTACAGTGTTTACCCTTTACCTTTTTTCTTATTTACATTTTACATGCACACCTTTTACATGTGCGTATATTACAATTTCATTTGTGTAGTATTTCAATACTTATTTCATAAGAATGATTGTTGATTATGAAACATTGTTATGAAATGTAACTATTTATATTTATTGGATTGTAATACCTTATAACTGGTATGTATACATAATATGCAAAACGTTGTCAGACTTTCTGTATACTTGTTAATGGAGCAAAGGTAAGCTTTTAAAGTTCGGTAAAGTAAAGAGGAAATCGTCGGAATAGCATCCAGGCACACAAACACTAAGCGAACTTTGTGGGAAATGGGTATCATTGAGATGTTGAATGTCTGCAGCTTTGCTTGCTTCGATTGGATGGTATGCAAGACAAGGTGATCGATCTAAGGTAAAGGGTGTTCATGGCTGTTGTTAAGGTGGGAAGTTGTTTATCAGTCGATTTTCATGTCAATGAGGTTGTTTTGAGGTATGGTTTGCACCAAATGTATAGGATGAAAACGTAGTGTGACTTGGCTAATGAGTTGTGTGAGAAGGAAGTCGGGATGGAAGTGACGCGGAAGTGGAATCGTAGGACCGATTGGCGCAACAGAGGAGAACTCAATGCACGAGTTCACATACTACTGACTGACCAGATTGCCATGAAAGATGTTAAGGAGTGTATGAAAGTGAAAGAATGGAGTGTGAATATGTATAAGAATGCAAGACGGAATGAAAGATTTGAATGGATACATGTACGTGTGTAACAGAGAGCGAGAGATAGAGATTTGCATAAATGAGAGAAAGAGATTAGAATATAAGTGAGACAGTAAGACGAGCATGAATGTATTTATGAAAAAAGAGAGTGAACAAATGTGAATGAATGCACGACATTTATTTTATTATTATTATTATTAATTAAAACGGTAAAATACCAATTACATTATTAAACTTCAAATATTTTACACATTAGAATACCAGTCAAATATGTTTTAAAATAGGTTAAATAATACAAACACAAACACAATACAATTAGTTAAATTAAATTACTTTGACAATTACAAAAACATTACAGCTATAAGACATGTGCTCAAATAACAAACTACACCTTACACGTAACTAAATCACTAAACTACGCAACGGATTTTGATGCAATTTTATCATCAGTTAGATAATTTTTCACGGAAGGTTTTTTTTTAAATATTATACAACTAGCCGTTACCCGTGACTTTGTACGACTTTCACCTAAACTTTCAACACCTTTAATTCAGCTTTTTAGCAAAATCATTTCTTAACGGACTTAAATATAAATTTATATAATATGAATGAATTATAAATTATGTTGTAATTATTATACCAATAATTTAAAAATGTATGTTAATAATAACGTTTTATTACAACTGCAACTGCCTGTCTTGGTATTTATAATTAAATATCAATGTACACGGCTCGTTGCAGTTGAGGGTACCGCAATTGTGACTAGCATGCAATTATTATTTAATTCATGTTTAGCGAGTTTGCGGATAAACCCCTTAAATAAAACATTATTATTTACATACATTTTCATATTATTGGTATAAATATTTCATTATATTAAATTTTTATTATTTTAAAATAAAATATAACATATTGAAATTTTGGTAACTTACGTTTGGTATTTTACATAGTTACATAATTAAAATTATTTGTTTGCTTGGGTTTTTTGTTGAATAAAACAACATCTTAGATCGTAGGATTATTTATACTACTATCTTAAACTATCACGGTTGTTCACTAAAATTATATGATTACCACGGTAAATATCCCGTAAATAATCATATAACTTTAATCAATCGACTTTCACCTAAACTTTCAACACCTTTAATTCAGCTTTTTAGCAAAATCATTTCTTAACGGACTTATATATAAATGAATTATAAATTATTTTGTAATTATTATACCAGTAATTTAAAAATGTATGTTCATAATAACGTTTTATTACAACTGCAACTGCCTGTCTTGGTATTTATAATTAAATATCAATGTACACGGCTCGTTGCAGTTGAGGGTACCGCAATTGTGACTAGCATGCAATTATCATTTAATTCATGTTTAGCGAGTTTGCGGATAAACCCCTTAAATAAAACATTATTATTTACATACATTTTCATATTATTGGTATAAATATTTCATTATATTAAATTTTTATTATTTTAAAATAAATTATAACATATTGAAATTTTGGTAACTTACGTTTGGTATTTTACATAGTTACATAATTAAAATTATTTATTTGCTTGGGTTTTTTGTTGAATAAAACAACATTTTAGATCGTAGGATTATTTATACTACTATCTTAAACTATCACGGTTGTTCACTAAAGTTATATGATTACCACGGTAAATATCCCGTAAATAATCATATAACTTTAATCAATGTGTTGTTGTTGATGTATCAATCGTCCATCATATGGTTGCATTTAGCAGAAAAAAAATATAACTGTTATGTAAAGTCACGCGTGTCAAATCACAATGTCAAATTATAATTTCAATAGTTTTATTATAATTATTCACAGGTACCGTTTTAAAATATACATTTACTCGTAGTCAGTTTAATACAATTTAAAAATGTTAACCAACGAATACATCCACTTTGTGCAATATATCGCTTTAGTTACCTAAACTTATTTTTTTTTTTATTTAGAAGCTTTTATTAAAATTCATAATAATAAACTCAAACGGTTCTTTCGGATAATTGTTATTAAAATATGTAATCAAATAATTATAAAATTAATAATACGATGCCAATTGGTGCACATAATACATCTTCAACGGTCTATAAACAGATCTGGGGTGCAAGTACCGTTCTTTTAGCGATCGTCAAATTGACAGTTGAGGTCGTCAAATTCGATAATATGCAATTTTTTCAGTACTCACTGTGATCGATTCTATGGCATTTTAGCGAATTAGACGATCGATAAAGAACGGTACTTGCACTGCAAATTTTGTAGTGTTGGCTTGTATTTTGTTTAGGTTAATAATCGAAAATTGTACTACTGCTTCACGCACTGTCCCCTGATGCAGGGAAAGCTACACGAATGTAGCACCGGCTTTCTTGTAGCTAATTCGTGCCTAAGACTTGTTGGACCCTATTAGTGCTCCACGTCTTGTGAAGAAATGTGTGGTACTTTTTTGAAACAAACAAACCTACAGCTGCAGGCACTGCTGCCACTTTGATCAGCCTGTTAAAATACATTGTTGAAGATAAATCACACTATTCTCTATACATGCCAAGAATTTTATCATTTTTAATGATGAAATCCGAATGAAAAGAGTAAATTGTATGAATTTTATGATACAAGAAACAATTATTAATATTATATTGCCAATAATAAAACTATAACTAAAAACCTTATATTACACATTGTGTTAAACAATGAAATAATCATTTTTCATTGTTCAACAAGATGTAATTAAACAATTTTTCATTGAAATTATTATCGGCTGATTGAGTAAACGTAAACAAACGTGAACAAAGTAAATAGGGTATAATTTTTATAATATAAAAAAAACCTGAAAATCGCATCAAAATCCGTTGCGTGGTTTAGAAGGAGTTAAATACACATTCTAAATTGACCAATTTTACTACTTAACTACAAATTACAGTTTAACAACGCCGAGGTATGTATGAGAAGCATATGAGTAGTGTGTAGTTGAGTTTGTATGTGACGTGTGCTTGTGATAATTCCTGTCTACATCCTTCATGACAATTCGCTCGGTCAATAGCGTGTGAACTCGTGCATTGAATTCTCTTCTGTTGCGCCAATCAGTCCTACGATTCTACTCCCGTGTCACTTCCATCTCACTTTCTTCTCACTCGACTCATCAGTCATGTTACATTACGCTTTTATACCATACATTTGGTTCTACCTTCCTCAGATGACTTCATCGACGTGTTTATATTGGCTGTTAAACAACTTCCTACCTGTTACTTCAGTCATCGCCACTCATACCTTACGTCGATCATCATCTTGGATGCCATCCAATCAAACAAGCATCGCTCTTTCATTCGCCATCTTATGGATATCTATTTATCTACAGTTTGCCTACTGTTTGTCTGACTGAATGTATATTCCAGACTGATAACTTTTCACTTGACTTACTTTATAGGCCGAACTTTACTTCCAATTAACAACCTTACAGCATGTCTCACTTCTTATTGTATATGTATATATTTTTTCAGTTTCTTGTATTTCACTACCTTTGAATATGAATAGTTTGTTTCTTATTGATGTTTCATATGACCATTCATTCAGAAGAAATATTTACTTGCATTTCTACATAGTGATTTGTAGTATAATTCATTACATTACTTTACATACATTTTTATACCCTTACACTAGCTGCAACCCGTTGGCATTTTAAATTTCATCAAAATTAGTTTAACCGTTTCAGCGTGTAACAAACATATTCACACTCGCGCACACCCACACCCCCACACACACCAAACACACACACGCACGCACGCACACACACACACACACACACACACACACACACGCATGCACGCATTTATAATATTAGTCTGATAATGCATGGCATAATCATGTAAGTATATAATATTTTAGGTACACAATTTACAACACTAAATTAAACTTTACAATAACACATTTTTACAATCATTACAACAATCATTTTTGTTTTGTTGTATTTTATGTAATATATTTATTAACGTGGATTAGGCCTACTGGGGAAACCACGAAAAAAAAAACGCATCTTATGCCGAACCTCATGATTATTCTTTAATTGATCTAAAGAATAACTTGATATTCTAATCTGTTAATTAAAGAATAAAATAAGGTGATGTGGAAGACGGCTTACATAATTTCAAAAAAATACTGTAGAATCTGAAATAAATACCATAAACCCACTATGTGGTAAGTTTAAACTACAATTTCACTTTAGTTTAACAATTAATTAGATTTATTATATATTATTATTTATATTTATTACTATATTAGATTTTTGACGTACGTCCTTTATCTCTATCCTGTTTTCAGTCAGTAAAATGGTAGAGACCATTTTACAGCTTTATCTTGTATCTTTAGAAACTTACCAACCAGTTGAATTTTATACAGAATAATAATAATAAAAGTTATGTTACTGTGAATTAACTAAAAAAAAAAAAAAAAAAAGGTAAAAACTCATACAACAAACATAATATAATTATAAACGTATTTTTGAATTTACTCTAATGTAAAAATGGTCATACAAGTGTCAAACTTGTCATAATTATGTCAAGTAGACGTGTGTATATCTATTATATTTAAAAAAAAAACCCACAAAACATCAACACAAAAAAAATTGATTATATTTTATTAATAGAAATACTATAAAATTTCCAGGGAGAACCTTCGGGTGAACATTTTTATCACCTGACATCGCATCTTCGAGTCGTCTGACACTTCTCCCAGCAGCCATCATGCTAAAAGTACGCTCCACTACTCTAATTCAAAAGGTATGTATCAAATCTTTAACAACAGCAATGAAAAAACACTTCCTTCACTTCCATCAATCCTGGTGATGATGTTGCGTTGTCTTATCACGAACACGATATAACGAATTTCATCACATGTATATTAATTATTAAATAATTTTAATTCTTAACATTTCAAACACCAAGTCTATAGTCACAGATAGACGAGATAACATGTCTATAGAAATTTTCCTTGTATACTTAGTGATTTTCAAGAGGTCTTATAGAAGCATCGAGGTTGAAATATTATTAATTTGATAACTAGATCCCAAATAAAAGAAATTTGCCACCTATTTTTTTTCTATTAAACTTTGGATGTTTTCAACTTCAATAATCTCGCGTAGAATTCTTAATGTAAACCTATTTGATGATAATGAAAACGAATGTAATATATAAACCTAAAAATATATAACAGGAACATATTTAAACCAGTATGTAGTTATTTTATTAATGTATATAAATGTAATTTTTCAGAATTGAAGTTGTTCGCTGGCCGCTTTGCACACCTGCGCGTGATCCGAGACATCGCGCTAAGCTGCTACAAAACTGAAAAACACTTCATTCCACACTACTACATTGTTGAAATATAGGTAAACGTTATCATGATATCATCTTATAGAATTTTTAGAGTTCCTTATCCAACGGGACCCTATTACTAACCTTACACTGTCTGTCGAGTAATAGCCAGTTAAGATTATCACAAAATATCTAATGTTAAGGCGGATTAATTAAGAAATAATAATAAGGTCAAAAACTATAAACTAAAGACATTCCCATACAACAAACGTTTTTTCAAACATATTATTGTATTTACTCTAATGTAAAAATGGTCATACGTACAAGTGTCGAACTTGTCATGATTATAGTACACATTTTATAGTATAACAACAAGAATAACCGACCACCAAAGCTTTACCAAAAGGTCATAACTTAAAAAAAACTTTTCTTATTACAGGAAGAAATACATCCACAACAATGCCACATCATCATCGTCATCATCATGAAGAGTTGTCAACAACGGACCATTCATAGCTACATTATAATTTTTAATATTAGCTCTAATAAAATAAACCGGCCAAGTGAAGCGCACTGAGGGTTCCATACCACCACAATATAGAATAATTATCAATTTAAAAAAACTTAGATATGGTGAAGAAAAAATAATGAGGTCATCCAAATAACTTAATTACCAGCTATAACTTTATAATGACCGGTACGCTTAGTTCCAGATTTGATAGTTTTCGAAAACTTTTTTCGTTTACGTATTGTTCCATACATTTTAGTAAAGCGCCTCTATCGGAAACGTGGAGAAACTAAAATCGGTTGTAATCGGCAGTATAGATAGATTGCTTCACTCTAATACGAAAAATGTTTTCGAATACCTTTTAGCCCAGCAATTTTAGTTAAAACAATCTTGTACTAAGGGTACAGTAATTTGTCACTCGCTCGCACTTAACCATTATTCAGCATTGCCAGACGTCCTGATTATTTAATCAAAATTAAATGTCCAAAGCGAGACTGGCTCTGTCCTGCTTTTCGGAGATAACTCGACCGTGCGTGCAGCGTGCTGAGGAAGCACGGGCGAGTGGCACAGAAAAGTATGGACTGGCCGCCCGTCCGGCACGTAATGAAGCCCTAAGACTCAACTATTTAATGATGGGATAAATCTGATATAGAATATCACATTTTTATTAAAATACATTTTTACAGCTATTTTTGCTATCTATTGTCACGTTAACATAATTTGAACTCAAATAAAGAGATAAATATTTAAAAACTTCTGACTATATACGTTTTTTATTACTATGTCCCGCTTTCGACGACAGAATCCTGCTTTTCGACCATTCATAGAAATTTCTTTCGCGTCTGCATCACCATTAGGAGATTGGCACCTGAACCACTTGGATCTTCATTTTCGGTCATGGAAATCAAAAATCATCATCATCATCAGCCAATTTTCTCATGTATTTTGATTTCTTACCCATTTTCAACACACATTCACCGTTTTCTTCAAGTTTTTTCAAGTCGAACACAAATGACGACCCCAACCCAACAGCACACCCCCCCCCGCGGGCCGCTTGCGGCCCGCGCACCCACGCAAAACACTAGTTAATTAATTAATACTATATAAAGCTTAATTACCACTGACTCACTCACTGACTGACATAGTTGTTTGGAGACTTGGGGAGGTATGGGGAGAAATGTAAGTATGAGGTCTTGTAGGGGGGGAGAATGTAAGCTCAGGAAAAATACGGGACCTTCGGAAGGTCAACTCCTCGACGTGGACCCCCCACGGATCTCGGAAAGTAAGACAGGTGGGGGGAAACTGTTTTAACTAAAAATGGATGTTAACCTTGGACCTCTTTAGAGAAATGAAAAAAAACATGGCTCCCATACAAAAAAAAAAAAAACCCATACAAACTTTGGACGTTCGTAACTCGAAAACGGTTCGACATGGGAGGGGGGGGTTCGAACAAATGTCATAGGCGATCGGGGGCCCCAACTGGCGGGGGCCCCCAAATGGATGTTCAGGGGCCCCAAATTTTCAAAATGGTCCTAGGAGGCTGATTTTTTGTTTCCGAGGGTATGTTGAGGTCCTGATTGCATTTTTGAAATTTTTTTTCAGTTTTTTTTTTTTTTTAGTATAGCTGCCATACAAAGGATTTTTCACCATACCGAGCAAGTGCCGTGGTGAGGCCGTCAGGCCGAACCACGGCACTTGCGAGGTCACAAAGCTCAAGCGAGGCCGCAGGCCGAGCTTGAGCGCCTTAGGACGCGAGGCCGTAGGCCGAGCCACTGGTGCGAGGGTCGTGGTGAGGCCGCAAGGCCGAACTACGACCGTCGCACCAGTCACAGGCACAATTTGGCGAGGCCGCAGGCCGAGCTTCAGTCACGAGCTCAAGCGAGGCCGTAGGCCGAGCTTGAGATCCAATGGCGCGAGGCCGTAGGCCGAGCCACTGGTGCAAAGGGTCGTGGTGAGGCCGCAAGGCCGAACCACGACCCTTGCACCAGTCACCTCAGGCACAAGTTGGCGAGGCCGCAGGCCGAGCCTCAGCCACGAGCTCAAGCGAGGCCGTAGGCCGAGCTTGAGTTCCAGTGGCGCGAGGCCGTAGGCCGAGCCACTGGTGCAAAGGGTCGTGGTGAGGCCGCAAGGCCGAACCACGACCCTTGCACCAGTCACAGACAATTTACTGACATTTACGAGGTCACCAGCCGAATTCAGTGCGAGGCCGTAGGCCGAGCTGCTCGTACTCCCCTTGACGGAACATACTGAATTGGTGGATTTATATGGTTTCTTCGACTGAACTTGAAATTTCTTTTGCGTTTCCACCACCATTAGGAGATTTGTACCCATTCCACTTCAATCTTCATTTTCGGTCATGAATATCAAAAATCATCATCATCATCAGCCAATTTTCTCATGTATTTTGATTTCTTACCCATTTTCAACACACATTCACCGTTTTCTTCAAGTTTTTTCAAGTCGAACACAAATGACGGCCCCAACCCAACAGCAAGACGTTCCCGCGGGCCGCTTGCGGCCCGCGCACCCACGCAAAACACTAGTTAATTAATACTATATAAAGCTGAATTACCACTCACTGACTCACTGACATAGTTGTTTGGAGACTTGGGGGGGTATGGGGGGAAATGTGAGTATGAGGTCTTGTAGAGGGGGAGAATGTAAGCTCAGGAAAAATACTGGACCTTCGGAAGGTCAACTCCTCGACGTGGACCCCCCACGGATCTCGGAAAGTAAGACAGGTGGGGGGAAACTGTTTAAACTAATAATGGATGTTAACCTCGGACCTCTTTAGAGAAATGAAAAAAAACATGGCTCCCATACAAAAAAAAAAAAAACCCATACAAACTTTGGACGTTCGTAACTCGAAAACGGTTCGACATAGGAGGGGGGGGTTCGAACAAATGTCATAGGCGATCGGGGGCCCCAACTGGCGGGGGCCCCCAAATGGATGTTCAGGGGCCCCAAATTTTCAAAATGGTCCTAGGAGGCTGATTTTTTGTTTCCGAGGGTATGTTGAGGTCCTGATTGCATTTTTGAAATTTTTTTCAAGTTTTTTTTTTTTTTTAATATAGCTGCCATACAAGGGATTTTTCACCATACCGAGCAAGTGCCGTGGTGAGGCCGTCAGGCCGAACCACGGCACTTGCGAGGTCACAAAGCTCAAGCGAGGCCGCAGGCCGAGCTTGAGCGCCTTAGGACGCGAGGCCGTAGGCCGAGCTCACTGGTGCGAGGTCGTGGTGAGGCCGCAAGGCCGAACCACGACCGTCGCACCAGTCACAGGCACAAGTTGGCGAGGCCGCAGGGCGAGCCTCAGCCACGAGCTCAAGCGAGGCCGCAGGCCGAGCTTGAGATCCAATGGCGCGAGGCCGTAGGCCGAGCCACTGGTGCAAAGGGTCGTGGTGAGGCCGCAAGGCCGAACCACGACCCTTGCACCAGTCACAGGCACAAGTCGGCGAGGCCGCAGGCCGAGCCTCAGCCCCGAGCTCAAGCGAGGCCGTAGGCCGAGCTTGAGTTCCAGTGGCGCGAGGCCGTAGGCCGAGCCACTGGTGCAAAGGGTCGTGGTGAGGCCGCAAGGCCGAACCACGACCCTTGCACCAGTCACAGACAAATTACTAACATTTATCAGGTCACCAGCCGAATTCAGTGCGAGGCCGTAGGCCGAGCCGCTCGTACTCCCCTTGACGGAACATACTGAATTGGTGGATTTATATGTTTTCTTCGACTGAACTTGAAATTTCTTCTGCGTTTCCACCACCATTAGGAGATTTGTACCCATTCCACTTCGATCTTCATTTTCGGTCATGGAAATCAAAAATCATCATCATCATCAGCCAATTTTCTCATGTATTAGGATCTCTTACCCATTTTCAACACACACTCACCGTTTTCTTCAAGTTTTACAAGTCGCACCTAAAGACCCGACCCCAATCCAACAGCACCCCCCCCCCCGCGGGCCGCTTGCGGCCCGCGCACCCACGCAAAACACTAGTCTATAATATATAAAGCTCAATTACGACTACTGATTGACATCATTGTTTACCCTGTTCCCGGTTTGTGGGGTGAAAACGAGTGACGCGTCCGTGTAGAGACGCCGAATTCCACTGGGGAAAAATTATGAAAATTAAAAAAAAAAAAAAAATGCCCCCCCTCGGTGATCGTCGCGGCGCCATTTTTCATGACATGACAATATGGGTGTCATTTTTGAGTAAATCGGGGGTGCCAATTACGATTTTTTAGTTTTTTTTTTTTTTTTATTGATTATGGCAACCTTAAATTTTAAGTTGAAATTTTTCATTTTTCGACCTCTTTTTGAAAAATCACATTGTCAAAGCAATGTTGCCGTTTAAGAAAATTTTTGATGCCACCCCTTTTGTGATATCCTGTGGTTGATGAAAAAAAATGTGACAAAAAATTGGACAAGATGGCGGACCGCCCGGCGGCCATTTTGTATTTTGACGATAATTTGCACATTTTCGAAACGATTTTAGAGGTAGACGGCAACACCGGAGCAATTTTGAATGTACCGGTCGGTCGTGGGAATCGGTGAGTTCTGTCTCTTTATGAAGTTTTTTTCCCCATTTTTAGGGTAATTTTCGAGATTTTCCCGAAAAATATGAAAAGTAGAAATAACGTTATTTTTAAATGTTTTTTTGCACAACACGGTAGATTGCCACCGCCCAAATGACATTTGACCATTTTCATTTTTTTCACCTGGCAACACCGAGAGATGTCGATTTTTTTCGAAAATTTTACATCTCTCGCGCCAAGGACTCTTTTGGAATGTTGCCCTATTGGTGGCGCACAGTGTTTCACACGGTTGTGTAGACGCTGAACCGTAGTTTTCAGGAAAATTATGACATGTCAAAAAATCCAAGATGGCCGCCGACATGGTTTTTGTCGCGGCGCCATCTTTGACGACATGGCAACATGGGTGTCATTTTCGAGTAAATCGGGGGTGCCAATTACGATTTTGACATTTTTTTTTGAAAAAAAGTGAATATGGCAACCCTAAATTTTGACTTTAATTTTTTTCATTTTTAGATGCCAGTTTGAAAAATCAATTTGTTCAAGCAAATTTACTGCACGTATTTTTTTTTTACATTGACGTGTTGCCAGTATCCTGCAGACTGTAGAAAAAAATATTTAAAAAAAAAAACCAGACTGTAGGCAACCCCGCGGCCATTTTAAAAAAATGAAGAAATTTTCCAGATTTTAAATTCGTTTTTAATAGTGCTTGGCAACACCTGAGCGATTTGCATCGTACCAGTCGGTCGTAGGTATCGTAAAGTAGTGTCGCCTTGTGCGAACATTTTTCCCATTTTTAGGGTAAAATTTTGAGATTTTCCCCGAAAACATGAAAAATGGAAATAGCAACATTTTTCAATCAAATGTGCAAAAATAATATAGAAAGCAACCATTTCAATGACATTTGACCATTTTCGTTTCTTTCGAATGGCAACCCCGAGAGGTATGAATTTTTGTTTTTTTTCGGTCAGAGTCCACTTTGGCGAGTTACTTTGATCTACCAAAGTTGTCATATCAAATTGTTTATTTTATAAAAAAATTGCCAGTATCGTATAGTATTTTTTTTACGAAACAAGTGTTGCCACATTCAAAATGGCTGAAGCTGTGGCGGCCATTTCTTTAAATTGTTAGCGTTTTTTACATTTTCAAATCTACTTTTCAGGTGGTTGGCAACACTTGAACGGTAAAGTGTGCACAACCAATATGTCAATAGTACCCATTAGTGTTGCCAGGTATACTTTGTTTTTCTCATTTTCATAGTAATTTTAAAACTTTTCTTAACACCATATAAAAAAAAAACTTCCAAATCGGTAACTTGTATTAGGGTAAAAATGACTGACATTTCCATGTAGAGTATTACAGTTTGATTTGGGAAAAAGGCTGAAATGTCAAAAATCCAAGATGGCCGCCAACATGTTTTTTGTCGCGGCGCCATCTTTGAAGACATGGCAATATGGGTATCATTTTCGAGTAAATCGGGGGCGCTCATTACGATTTTGAACTTTTTTTTTGAAAAAAAGTGAAAATGGCAACCCTAAATTTTGACTTTAATTTTTTTCATTTTTGGAATCAGTTTTGTAAAATCGGTTTGTTCAAGCAAAATTGCTGCACGGATTTTTTATTTACAACGTCGTGTTGCCAGTATCGCTTAAAATGTAGAAAAAAAATATTATAAAAATATCAGCTCGTGAGGCTAATTAATGAAAAAGCTATATATTCTGTATATATAATACGAAATGACGAGGCGGTATGGTCCTAAAAGCTTTAGCCTGTTCTGGTGAGTAAAAAAAGTTTCTGACAAATGCAATAATATTTTTTTTTCAGGCGGTATGTCCTAAAAAGCTTCAGCCCGATGGGCAATTATGGGCGAATAAAAAAAAACTTTTCTATCTGTCTAATTTGCTTTGATATTCTGCTAATTGCTTATGTTTGCATGTTTGGCGCTATTTCCTTGCTTATCGGCCATTTTATTTGTCACATAAATTTTTTATTTCTAATTACCTACGTTACAATAAAAAGAATACGCCAGCAGGGAGACCATCGCTTGGACAACTTTATATGGAATATATATATATTAATATAAATGCTACATGATGGTAAGTTTTATATGTTTTGGAGGATGGATGGAAAACATAAAATTTGCTTGCTATAGTAGCTTGGAGCTTACCTATTAAGAAATCTTATCACATAAACTATGAAAAGTAATTTTAATATGCAATAGGTATGAGTAAGACTATCATCATATCATCATCTCATATATATACAAATTGATTGATTGAAACATAAGCAGTTGCCATACAACAAATCTGGTTTTTTACAGAAGAATGAATACATTTCATCAAATGGATATACAACACCGGAAAAGTACGACACATCAGTAAGTTTCATTGATTATTTTGCTATATTTAAGTTGTGTTATGGCGATTAGGGAAGAAAGGTTCTTGAGCCGTCCGGCGACTACGATCCGAAAGGCGCTGCGTAGGTAAGCCCACTAGATGACCGACGACAACACGAAAGTTGAAGGCATCCAGTAGAGTGTATAGTAGGTTGTATATGTATGGCATTGCAAGTTCAGTTTATTTGTGCAATTTCACAAATGTACTTAAGCGTCCGTCTATCACACTCGATTTCTTATGATTATGCTGGTCGGTTTCAGTTGAAATTTTATACACATCATAATACATAGAGTTTGTTGATAGCTACATGACAGTGTAGTGGAAATAAATGAATTTCAATTTTTGGGTTAAATTTTAATGTACCTAACACCTACCATACATATTATATAATTATATTATGACTGTTGTAAGTAAAACCGATTGAGTTTAAAAAAAACTTAAGGTATTTGGTTTGATGGTCTGCTCTGCATCAATGATTTATGTAGTATTTAAATTAAATTATGTACAGTTTTGATGTCATCGCTCCAAAACTATGACGGAAAACATTGTAACGATAATCAAGTCCAAGAATCTCAACTTTTTAAAGACATATGAATAGTAGATATGATATCCATCAACATGCACTGAGCCAGCATGGTAGATTAGGGCCCATCCTCTCTCTTTCTTTCTGAGAGCAGGCCTGTGTCCCAGCAGTGAAAACATGATAGGCAAAAATTATTAATATGATATCATTACCGTTGAGATAGTTCGTTGGTCCAGTAGGTAGTGAACCTAACTTCTGAGCTTGGGGGCGTGGGCTCGATTCCCACCTAGGACAAACATTTATGTGATGAACATTTGTGTTTGTTCTATATCTGGTTGTTAATATCTATTTAAGTATGTATTGAATAATAATAATAAAACTATATATGTATGTACGTATATCAGTCTCTGGCAGCCATATCACAAGCTTTGCTTAGTTTGGGGTCAGATGACTGTGTGTGCAAAAATGACCTGAATATTTATTCATAATATACCCATACACTTTCAGCCTGTGGTGCATGCAGCATTTCCGGTGAACACACTACAACTTGGAAAGAATTCAACAGAAGTAAGTATATTTTTTCTATTGAAAACAAACATTTCATAAATTAAATTAAAAACCGACTGCATTGTATTAATGGTAAGTAAATAAAAAAGAAAAACTTACAAATTATGACTATTAGCTTACCCCCTGCTCGTACTCTACATTTTTAACATTTACTTATATTCATTTGCTTTTTAGGGCTCCATATCCGAAGAGTAACAACGGGACCCTATTATTAAGCCTACGATGTCTGTTTGTCTGTCTGTCTGTCTGTCTGTCTGTCCGTCCGTTCGTTCGTCCGTCCGTCCGTCCGTCCGTCCGTCCGTCCGTCCGTCTGTTTGTCCTACCTATTAACGGCTGTATCTTTCGAACCATAATAGATAGCCAGTAAAAAAAATCACAGAATGTGTAATGTTACGACAAATTGATGCTGATGATGACGTAATTACTTATGACATACCTATACATTTTCAGCCTGTGCTGCATGCATGTCCTGGGAACGCAGCAGCACAATGCGGAAAAGATTCAGTAGAGGTATTTGCGGCCTCTACTAATAGTTCTGCTCAAAATTCAGGTGAGTCAAATAATTTAGTTTGTTTGGCTGCTGGTTCTTTCCACCAATCTGATATCGGTAGTGGTTTGCAGTGTGTAGTTTTATCCGCATGTGGATTTGCCTATTCACATATCAAAAAACCTGACATCTTAGAAACTCAAGACATAAATGAAGTTTTGTTATGTGGAAACAGTATATATTTAAATAAAGTAATTCAGAACGGCAACCCTAGATTACTAGAACCGGAGGAATTGCCTTCTGAATTGAAAATATCTAATTGCAATATCACAGTTACAGTTCCCACATGGGCAGCTCAGGGCCTATACCCAAAAAGTAGAGCTGATTACAATAGGTCTATTAATAAATTGGAAGACACATTAAAGTCCCTTTTCACCGTGCATTGTACATCAAATACAGGATTTCTATTCACGGGTCTACATGTAACAGTGTCGTTTTGGAAAAATGAAACAAATGGATGTTACTATTTGTTTAACTCTCATGCGGTCGGTCCAAACGGTAAATACGCTAATAATGAAGCCATGAATAAAGCTCGAATCTTTCAAGTAAATACTGAAAAAGACCTCTCTAAGTTGTTATTAACTAACGCTGCGTGTAACAATACCTATAATGAATATTCAATTCACGTTATGAAAGTAATAACTTTTCATAATGATGAAATTATTGACACTAACACCATGCATAGTGTTTCAGATATTCATTCGGACGTTAGATTATTGTCATCATTAGCTTTGCAACCTGTTGTATGCATAAGTAAAACAGATAAAGATGCATGCAAAAAAATGTATGTGCAACAACATAGACATATAACAGGACGTCCAAAAAAAGTAAGAACATCCAAAAAAAAATATGAAGAAGTCAACACAGTAAATTCTGATATTGTTGACAATATTACTGATTTAGAAATCAATAAAAGGTTATCAATGCAACCTGTCGTTTGCATAAAAGAAACAGACGTGAAAGCATGCAATGAATTTACACAACAACAGTCACTGCGTAAACCAGGGCGTCCGTTAAAGAAAAAAACTGGACAAAACAAGATTAAAGAAAACGCCCACTTAGATGCCTCCATTAAATATAACAAGACACATTCTGAAGTTCATCAAAGAGCTGTCAAGAAATATACTGATAAAACACCAAATGTTGGTAAAAGATCAATGGAGCTTTATGAAAAATCACAGCCTTTAAAAAGACAACGGACTCATCAGAAATTTTACAATGTCAGAAATGTTGCACCTCAATTAAGGAGGAATGGATTAATTGGCGAGAAATCTGGTGATGAGTTAAATCAAGTGCCCTTGTTTTGTTTGAAAAATCCCTCACTGTCTTCGCCGAACACTCATGTGTGTCCACATTGTTCGGCAAAGTTATTCGACGAGGAGAAAACGAGAACACAATGGTGTTGTGCTCAAAATAGGAACAACATATTGAAATTAGCTCCGCTAAATGAAGCTTTTTATTCAGATAGCTATTTCGTTAAATACGCCCGTCCCTATAACAATTTATTCGCTTTTACCGCCTTGAGTGCAACGCAAGGGTTTCAACACTTAAGAAATGGTTTAAGCTTTATTAAAATACAAGGCAAAACTTATCATCAGATTTACGATTTATCGTACACTGGACTTAGAAATCCAATTGGCATGTACATAGACGATGGCGAAGAACGTAAAAGACAAGCAGATAATTTAAGTCTCCGACAAGATATTCTCGCTGACATTACGAATTTTATCACAACAGTGAATCCGTTTGTTAATTGTTTCAAACGATTGAATGATGAACCAGCAGACAGAGCTCATCTTGTATTCGAAATGACGTCGCGTCGAACTCACGGCAATATATTGGGTGATATGCCTCGTGGTAACGAAGTCGCTGCTATTCTTAACACTGAACAAGAAACATATCAACGTAGAAGTATTGTCGTTTGGAAAATTGGTGAAGGAAGACCTCATACTGTAGACATTTTACAGCCGTTGTATGAAACACTACAGTATCCATTGCTCTATCCGCAAGGTGGTACTGGATGGGGTCTGAATGCATTAGATAATAATGGACGTAAATTATCACAGTTGAAATATTACAGATGTCTGTTATTGTCGGATGATAGATTTTCTCAATTGGGGCGGTTATCCGAAGAATGGGAGGTTGACATGTACTCTAGAATGGAAGAGGAGCGTTTACGGTACATATCAAATATGCAAAAGAAAAATTCAAACACTGCCTTACGGTCCGCTCCACTTGACGAAGTGGCACGCCAAATATCAACGGACGAAACGATTTTAAACGACGGTTTATTAGCTGGTAGAATTTATTTGCCAAATAGTTTTACCGGTGGAGCGCGTTATATGCAAACAAAATATTTGGACGGCATATGTACAGTGAATAGACTCGGTAAGCCTTCATATTTTTTGACCATAACCTGTAATCCGAAATGGATAGAAATTCAACAGTCTATGACAATGCCTAATGCGATTGGATCTTCTCCACTTATATGTGCTAGAGTTTTCAATCTAAAATTAGCTGAATTGCTACGTGATTTACGTAACGGAACTTTCTTTGGCGAGTGTGTTTACATAATGCACGTAATAGAGTTTCAGAAAAGAGGCTTGCCTCATGCTCATATATGTTTCAAAGTTAAAAGCAATGAACAGGCCATACAGAACATAGAAATCGATCGAGTAGTTCGAGCTGATATTCCCTCAATTGAAGAAGCTGGCGGCAGATTGCGAGAGGCAGTTATCAAACATATGATTCATGGACCCTGCGGTGAGGGTCGTAGGACAAATCTACCTTGCTGGGATTCTGAAAAAAAAAAGTGTACAAAGTATTTCCCCAAAGCCAACAATGAAGTGACTCATGTAGACGATAAAGGGTTTGTACACTATAAACGGAATGAAAACAATACAGCTGTTACAACTTACAGAAACAGACAAGTAACTGTAAGCGACGTATGGGTAGTTCCGTATAACGCTGCCTTACTGTTAAAATATGATTGTCATATAAACTTAGAGATTGCGTCAACGCGTAAAATAATAAAATATTTGTTTAAATATATAACAAAAGGGCCCGACGAAGCGCGTGTAGCCGTCGTACCGGAACACATACGAAATGATGAAATTGAACAATATGTCACAAAACGATATGTGGGATCGTGTAATGCAGTTTGGCGGATGCTTGAATTTGACATTGTAGGTCGAGAGCCGACTGTGAAACAAATATCAGTGCACCTGGAGGGACAGCGCAATGTTTGTTTCAGAGCTGGACAGGAAGCAGAGGCAATTGAAAATTCCAGTTCGGACCTGTTGATATATTTTAATCGACCTACAGAACCGGAATTCGATGACTTGACGTACCAAGATTTTTACGAAAAATATTTGGTACACAAATCACGACCAAAGACGCAGAGTGTGCCCGTGTACATGTCATCTGACGGCAAATACTTTGTAGTGAAGAGACAACGAAAAGAAATGATAACTCGATTATTCTGGGTGTCTCCCAGTAGAGGTGAACAGTTTTATCTCCGTTTGCTAATAGCGCAGTTCCCTTGTCGCGGTTATGGAGATCTGTTGGCTCTAGGCGGTTCAGATTGTACAACATTTCAAGAAACCGCACGGAATCTTGGCATAGCAAACGACGAAAATGAATATAGTAAAACGTTTGAAGAAGCCGCGACCTTCCTCACTGCAAACAGATTACGTAGATTCTTTGTTTTATTAATCACTAACGGAGGACCAGGTTTAATACTTTGGGAGAAATTCAAACATATTATATGTGAGGATTTAATAGAACGCAATCCCGATCAACCGCCGGAGCAAATGTACAGAGAAGCGTTGCTTCAAATCGACAGATTGTTACGAAATCACGGCAGTAGACTCGCTGATCACGGTCTGCCGTCTGTTCGAGACAACTCCACGGAACTGTCAAGAGAAATGGAAGAATACACAGACAGGACGGTACAGTTCAATGAATACGTTGAACATTGGTTGGAGTTATTATCCCCTGGGCAGAAAGCTGTATTTGAATATATTCAATGTCTGCTATGCGAGCAAAACTCTGCGGAGAACATTGAAAATGCAGTCTTTCTCGACGGGCCATCGGGTACAGGAAAAACATTGTTATTGAATGTCATCGTGGCCTACGTTCGCGGCGTATTGCAAAAAATTGCCATTTGTACCGCCAGTTCCGGTATCGCCGCACAAAACTACACGGGCGGTACTACAGCACACAGTATGTTTCGGTTACCCATAAACGTTGTAGATGATACAAGTTATTGGTATATAACTAACGGCTCGCAACGTGCGGAACTGGTTCGTAATGCTGCGCTCATTGTATACGACGAAGCTCCCATGTCTCACAAGTATCTGATGGGCATTCTAGACAGATCTTTGCGTGATTTAATGCAATCTTCAAGACCGTTTGGAGGTAAAGTGATAATATTTTCTGGTGATTTTAGACAGATTCCTCCAGTTGTACCAAAAGCCCGATGTCATAATGATATTGTGCAAGCATCATTGAAATCCTCTCCGTTGTGGCAAACTATGAAGAAATTTTCATTGACAACGGCACAACGAACTAGAAGTGACACTGAATACTCTGAATTTCTACTGAAATTAGGTTCCGGTCAGTTAAATACAGTAGACGTAGGCAACACTAGACAAATTCTCACACCACTGATCAATTTAAATTATGTTACAGAACTTGAGGCGTTGATCGAATTTGTTTTCCCAGACGACATTTTAACAGATTCTGACGTGTGTGCAACGAGAGCTATATTGTCTACACATAACGCCAATGTTACTGAAATTAACAATAGAATTTTAGAAAGAGTGAGTGGCCTATGTATCTCGTGCTACTCCGTCGACGAAGTGGTAGACAAAGAACTGGCGAACGAATGTTATCTCGGCACAGACACTCTGTACAGGGTGCAAGCTTCAGGTGTTCCAGACCATGAACTTAAACTAAAGAAAGGCTGTATCTGTATGATAATGAGAAATCTCAGTTTCATCGATAGTCTTGTGAATGGCACAAAAGTAATAGTCGTAGACGTGTCTAGGAGAATAGTTACCGTGCGCAAACCGCACGATTCCACTAATTATTTGATCCCGCGGATTTCGTTCAAAACTCCTATAGAACCTAACAGCCCCATAGAAATGCTCAGACGTCAATTCCCACTGCAATTATGCTACGCTATGACCGTACACAAGAGCCAGGGACAGACCATCGAGCGAGTCGGAGTAGATTTGCGCTCGGACTGTTTCAGTCACGGACAACTGTATGTAGCGCTCGGCCGAGTTCGAGACAGTGCCAATATTAAAATATTAATTCTGAGAGAGCGCGTGCGAAATGATGGCGTGCCTTTAGTAAATAATGTTGTTATTGGAGAATTGATAAATGATTGCAATTAAATATCAACCAATTGAATAACTTTTCATTACATCTATGTTTGACATAAATTACAGGTTTGCAACGAGAACGTATTAACAACATGACTGCGCGCAACGGACGTGATCGCTGCCCGCATGAAATTAAATTATGGCGTTCTGATTTCTTCTACACACAACATGATTTATATAATATATTGAGACTATATTGTAACTGGTGTAAGTATTCATTTATATTGTTTGCATGTATGTTTTTATCATCATCTCATCATCAGATGATATTATAATGCAACTTCAATATGTTATGTTACTGCATCGTATAATAAACTATATATTATATGTTGGCTATTACTACTTGATAAAAAGTAAATACAATTGTTGTGTATTTGAAATATTAAATCGCTTCATTATTGGCATTATGGAGTTGCATCTTCAAACGCAATATTTTAAAGTGGATGCTTCGCCATATGGTGCTACGCTATACAGACAATATGTCGCAGAAGCTCGCTTATGAATTTGCATGGTGGTTGTGACTTATTTTATAATGCCTAAACTACTTACAATTAAATAATAATTTCTTTACACAATATTTATTTACTTTGATTATAATATTTTTAATATATTATTAGTAGATACAATTGTGTATTATAATACATCACTACGTTATTAACATTATGAAGTCCCATCTGCAAACGCAATTTTTTAAAGTTGATGCTTCGCCATACGTCGCATCACTATGCAGACAGCATGCCGCAGAAGCATTCTTGTGCATTTGCGTTGTGGTTGTGATATCATTCCTGAATTAAGCCTAAAACACAATTAAACAATAATGTGTTTGCACAATGTATCTACCCACATTTTTATTAAATCATATACATAAAAAAAAAACAGCAATTTTTTATTTAAATATTATATACCTATCTAATAATATAACCAATATAATGATTAAAAGAAACTTAACGTGCATAAACGTGGATTAGGACGGTATTGTTTATAAAGTCGTTATCTAAAAGACAATACTGTGAAACCACGTTAAAAAAAACGCGCCGAGAGTTATACCCCAATGATGATAATGCACATAAATTATTATTTTATTGCCATATCTAATGAAATTTATATCATCATTATTATTATTATTAAATCGCATGTGCATGATGATCCAGGGTGGTGTGGAAACTAACTCACAATAACAATATTGTAAATTTTAAAATTTACGTAGTTAGCAAAAATAAAACTTTTTTAATCCACAGCGTATGAATTGAACTGACGATGAAAGTGGCGATATCAAGACGAAACTCACACACATAAAATCGGGAAAGGTCCTTGAGTGGAGACCACGAACCGGAAGACGCAGTGTAGGGAGGCCTCCCACTAGATGGACCGACGACATTGTGAGAGTCGCGGGCATCCAGTGGATGCAAAAGGCAGGCTGTCGTTCAGTGTGGAGGTTAAAGGGGGAGGCCTATGTTCAGCAGTGGACGTCTTCCGGCTGATGATGATGATGATGATGATTTAACAAGGCCTCTTTGTGTTGGCTTTGACCCCATCAATGCTTCTCAAATGTCTAGAATAGACCCGATAGTTAAGACAAAAAAATATGAACCAAATTGAGAAACATCCTTCTTTTTTGAAGTTTGTCAAAAAGGCGTTGATACTAATAGAAAGTTTCCAAAATTGTAGGTCCTGTTATTATGTATCTAACTGTACTTAGGTACCTCTACATATGTTAAATTTTTATTATATTTTACAAATGCAAGAGGTTGCTGAATATTATTTTTGCAAAATAATATCTAACTTGATATATCAAGTTTCATCAAGGTCAATTTGTTAGCTTTATTGTGACAAATAGACAAGACAGGAACAGAGAAACAAAGTTTACTTTCCATCAACATGTTACATGTTACCTGTTCGTTCAATAGACATTTTATTTATTTAAAACACCGACTTTCAAATAACTGATCGATGTAATATTATTACAGGTTTTGAAAAACCCACAAGTGATTGCAGGAGCAGCGTGTGGTATCGTTGTACAGCGTGTATCAAAACGACGACGCAGGTGATGACGCATTTGATTAAAATTTGTTCAAAGCTCAAGATGAAATTATTCCAAAGGGTTTCATGCAAATAATATTAGTTTATTACTAGCTTACTAATGAAAAATTTTAGTCGATTAAAACATATTCCTCTTAATTAACAAGGACTTAAATTGGTTTAATCAATTAACATTTTTTATTTCATAGTTAAGAAGAATGTATTTTTGTATCGATTTTAATGAGACGTTTTTTAAATTTATTTATTATATTGATAATAATATTTTGAGAAAAAAGGCCTTTTGCGTGTTCTATTGCAATTCTAGAATACTATTATTAATTTATCCTAATAAAACTAACACGTTGATTGTATGGACATACATATACATACATACATATTTTTCGACTACCTTCAACAGTTTATTATATATATAGTAACTATAAAACTCAGCAAAGGTTGCACGAACAGACATACATCAGAAAAAGAATATATAATAATATTTTTTAGTCTTTATGACTATATTCATTTATAATTTTTTAATTTCAGCCAGAAACAAGCAACAAGCACACCGAAGACGATGCATGGAACAAGAGCAACTGAGCACTGTCTTCTCTATACTTGTATCAATTAGTTTTGTCACATTTCAAAATGATTAAATGAATGTTTATTTATTGTTATGATTAAAGGTTCTCGAATGGAGACCATGAACTGGTAAGCGTAACATAGCAAGTCTACCCATAAGATGGACAGACGGTCTAAAAAAGACCACAGGGAAGCGCTGGATGTAAATCACGCAAGCCGCTTGCAATTGTCCCTTTTGGAGGTTGATGGCGGAGGCCTATATCCAGCAGTGGACATTGTCCTATCTATCTATGGCTGAAATAATGATGAAATCATTATTAATAATAAATTTTAATCATTTTTTTTTAATAAAATCAAATAATACGACGCCACAAATATATTCGAACTTATATTACTATATAACGTAACAAATAAAAATAAGTTTTTCTTTGAAGAAAATATTTATTCCGTTTCAAGATTATTTTGCCAAGCTATAAACAAATAAAACGCAATGTAGGTAGACCACTAAGCATCAGTTCTAACGCAGGGTTTCTATTGATAAGGTTGTCACAAGATACCTATACAATTATTAGGTATATATATCATATCGAATTTTCATCATGATAAAAATTAAGTAACAACCTATGTATAATATACCTATCTATTACACTAGATGTGTACTTTTGAATTAACAATTTGTTTGCAGAAAGTTTTATTACAAAAATAACTCAATCTGATATCTATCTTCTACATATTATTTGATATTATAGAAGAGAAGATGCTATAATAGCTTCTGACCTACATACCTAAAAAGGATTATGCATAGGTACAGGTATCAATAATAAAATAAAAACAATTAAATATGCGTGTTTATTTTTATTAAATATTGTTAATATTAATTAATAACATTTCCTCCTCCTCTATAGTAAGAGGAGGAAGAAGTATTTGCTGTGGTTGTGGTGACGGCATCTGTGACGGCAACTCCATCGGCACCGTCGTCGACTCCTGCACTGGCCCCGTCGTCGGCTCAGCGTCACTGGTGCTGGTACCAACATTCACGGTTTGAATATTGGCACCGTGGCCGCGCCGACGCCGGGACCGGTGTCCACGGCGGTGGCTGCCGCCTCTGCCGTTGTAGCTGCAAACACATTTTTTTTAGTATAATTGTATTGTAAGACAATCATCATCATCATCATTTCAGCCGTAGGACGTCCACTGCTGGACATAGGCCTCCCCCATCGATCTCCAAAAGGGCCGATTGGAAGCGGCCTGCATCCAGCGTTTCCCTGCGGTCTCTTTTAGGTCGTCTGTCCATCTTGTGGGTGGACATCCTACGCTGCGCTTGCCAGTCCGTGGTCTCCATTCCAGAACCTTTCGGCCCCATTGGCCATCTGTTCTGCGTGATATGTGCCCTGCCCACTGCCATTTCAACTTACATTGCAAGACAATGCTGATATTAAACCACTAATTAGACAATTAAAACGTAAAACAAATACATCAGGAAATGAATGTAGGTAGGTACCTATTTTAAATATACACACACAAAATTAGAAGGGACATAATCATATCAAAGAAATTATGAATAGTTATTACGGAAAATACTTACTAAATGCCTCTGCCGCCGCCAGCACCACCGCCTCTGCCGCCACCGGCACCGCCTCTGCTTCCACCGACATCATCTCTGCCGTTGTAGCTGCAAATACAGTTTTTTTAAGTACAATTGTATTGTAAGACAAAGACTATATTAAACCACTAATTAAACAAGTAGATGTTAAATTAAAACGTAAAACAAATAGATCAGAAAATGAATGTTAATACATGTAGATATGTACCTATTTAAATACACACACACAAGATTACAGGGGAAATAATCAAATCAAAGAAATTATGAGTAGTTATTGCGGAAAATACTTACTAAATATTAATGATATTTGCCGAAAATTTCATTGCTTCAGCAAACAAATTATATTTTATAAATTGAATATGGGCGGGAAAAATTCTTATTTTTTTTTTTGCCCATAGATACTGACTTTTTTTTTTCAATTGATTTCAACGTTTGCTCTGTGTCAATTGATCGAATTATAAATATGTGTGTAATGCAAAGCGCGTTATTTTAGTTATACTTTACCTCTTACATTTCTCTTAAATTTTAAAAACTACCACTTTAACAGCACACATGAAATGGTTAGAAGAATAACATATAGGTACTTACTTATTTAGCGTCCAAATACTTTATTAATAACTGCTACTATAGCGAGAGCGGTATCCGATTCAATTTAATTAACAAATTTTCATTTTTAAATTGGTACCAAAATTCGAAAACTATTTTTTCGAGATACATTATTGCAATGCTAATTACAAATCATATTATTATAGATATTAAGATACATTTTTTTTTAATAACGCTCAACTAAATGATGTTTGTTTAAATACTACTAATGGTCGGTAGACCATAAGTCTATAATAATTTTAAAAAAAAAGTCAAATTTCTTTGACAGTGACGTAATTAATCAACATGGCATTGGATTTTTTTGTGACCGTTGATTCAATGTCCTTTAGTCGTAATATTAATCAATTTACATAATAGCGTCAAACAAGATTGGACCCTACCCCACTAAGACACCCCCCCGCGGGCAGCTTCAGCGGCCCGCGCACCCACGCAAAATCTCATATCGAATTTTCATCATGATAAAAATTAAGTAACAACCTATGTATAATATACCTATCTATTACACTAGATGTGTACTTTTGAATTAACAATTTGTTTGCAGAAAGTTTTATTACAAAAATAACTCAATCTGATATCTATCTTCTACATATTATTTGATATTATAGAAGAGAAGATGCTATAATAGCTTCTGACCTACATACCTAAAAAGGATTATGCTTATGTACAGGTATCAATAATAAAATAAAAACAATTAAGTATGTGTGTTTTTTTTGTGTTTTTATTTATTTTTGTAATGATTAATATTCATTAATAAGCTGTGGTTCTGGCGACGGCAGAGTAATTGTCTGTGACGGCAACTCCATCGGCACCGTCGTCGACTCCTGCACTGGCCCCGTCGTCGGCTCAGCGTCACTGATGCTGGTACCAACATTCACGGTTTGAATATTGGCACCGTGGCCGCGCCGACGCCGGGACCGGTGTCCACGGCGGTGGCTGCCGCCTCTGCCGTTGTAGCTGCAAACACATTTTTTTTAGTATAATTGTATTGTAAGACAATGCTGATATTAAACCACTAATTAGACAATTAAAACGTAAAACAAATACATCAGGAAATGAATGTAGGTAGGTACCTATTTTAAATATACACACACAAAATTAGAGGGGACATAATCATATCAAAGAAATTATGAATAGTTATTACGGAAAATACTTACTAAATGCCTCTGCCGCCGCCAGCACCACCGCCTCTGCCGCCACCGGCACCGCCTCTGCTTCCACCGACATCATCTCTGCCGTTGTAGCTGCAAATACAGTTTTTTTAAGTACAATTGTATTGTAAGACAAAGACTATATTAAACCACTAATTAAACAAGTAGATGTTAAATTAAAACGTAAAACAAATAGATCAGAAAATGAATGTTAATACATGTAGATATGTACCTATTTAAATACACACACACAAGATTACAGGGGAAATAATCAAATCAAAGAAATTATGAGTAGTTATTGCGGAAAATACTTACTAAATATTAATGATGTTTGCCGAAAATTTCATTGCTTCAGCATACAAATTGTATTTTATAAATTGAATATGGGCGGGAAAAATTCTTATTTTTTTTTCGCCCATAGATACTGACTTTTTTTTTTCAATTGATTTCTACGTTTGCTCTGTGTCAAATGACCGAATCATAAATATGTGTGTAATGAAAAGCGCGTTATTTTAGTTATACTTTACCTCTTACATTTCTCTTAAATTTTAAAAACTACCACTTTAACAGCACACATGAAATGGTTAGAAGAATAACATATAGGTACTTACTTATTTGGCGTCCAAATACTTTATTAATAACTGCTACTATGGCGAGAGCGGTATCCGATTCAATTTAATTAACAAATTTTCATTTTTAAATTGGTACCAAAATTCGAAAACTATTTTTTCGAGATACATTATTGCAATGCTAATTACAAATCATATTATTATAGATATTAAGATACATTTTTTTTTAAATAACGCTCAACTAAATGATGTTTGTTTAAATACTACTAATGGTCGGTAGACCATAAGTCTGTAATAATTTAAAAAAAAAGTCAAATTTCTTTGACAGTGACGTGAATAATCAACATGGCATTTGATTTTTTATTTAAATTTTTTATGACTGTTGATTCGATGTCCTTTAGTCGTAATATTAATCAATTTACATAATCTTAATAAATAGCGTCAAACAAGATTGGACCCTACCCCACTAAAACACCCCCCCGCGGGCCGCTTCAGCGGCCCGCGCACCCACGCAAAACACTAGTAAATGTCTATAAACCTATAATGTGAGCACTAAATTAAATTGATAGCGCTATCTGCCCACAAGCGCTGCGAGTGTTGGTTACCACGTCCGAGTTCCAGCTGGCGTCTACCTCGCTCACACACTGTGGTACCCTCGGTCTGCCTGCGCTCACGCATCTCCTGCTCCGCCGCCAATGGGGTGTGTGCTCAGTGTGCCATATTATGTAGCTACACAGCATGCACTACCGGTGCAGCCACTACCGGTGAATAACTTTCTGTCTACCAATAAGCACCTGCAAAGAAAACCTATATAAATGGCTGTTTTGCTAGAAAATTATATTATCCTGAAGCAAGCTTTTAAAACACAATATCATTACCATACAGCAAAATACCAAAAAATACCTCAGTGCCTTAAGACGAAAGTCTTCAACCAGTGTGTGTTACTAGTGATGACATACGGCAGTGAAACGTGGTCTCTCACTATGGGCCTTATAAGCAAGCTCAAAGTCGCACAACGAGCTATGGAGAGGGCTATGCTCGGGGTTTCTCTACGAGATCGAATCAGAAATGAGGAGATCCGTAGACGAACGAAAGTCACCGACATGGCCCACCGGATCAGCAAGTTGAAGTGGCAGTGGGCTGGGCACATATCACCCAGAACATATGACCGATGGGGCCGAAAGGTTATGGAATGGAGACCATGGACCGGTAAGCGCAGCGTAGGACGTCCACCCACAAGATGGACAGATGACCTAAATGAGACCACAGGCAAACACTGGATGCAGGCCCCTTCCAACTGGCCCTTATGGAGATCGATGGGGGAGGCCTATGTCCAGCAGTGGACGTCCTATGGCTGAAATGATGAACATTATACCATGCTCGTTGTCAAGTACCAATCTTGATAATAAATTTCATGGGAGTCGGGTTCTGGGTATATTTGTTAATTATAATTGGCTTTTAAGGCCATTTTTCCAGGTTGCTTTACAGACACACAACACACAATGTTTCAGACTGTCTCCTACAATGGTACTGGTAAGACACTGCGGCATAGAAAAACGCTAAAGTAATCAATAACAAAAAATATATATATATAATTTTGCTTTTGCCTACCGATGGGACTGTATGCATGGGCATAGGCACATTGGGGTAGGGTGGGGCGCTTGCCCCATCCTGGATGCCTGGCCTTGGCATGACATCTGGGTGACCAATTTTTTTTTATCTACAGCTTTCCTTTCCTTTTCTTCCGGTCATATTATTTGTATTCATAGAGCCTAAAGCATAAATGTATTGAGTCGATGATTACTATGATTACACCAAACTTATTTATGGTCAACAATGACAGAAAGCCGGCTTGTGATGATGAGTGTGCATAGAAAAGGGACTGGAAGCTAAAAATTAATTCAAAACTGAAATTCTGTCAAGATTTATCTGTGGGCTAACTTTAAAAGAAAGTTTCAATGTTAGAATAGTTGTGCATAATTATGATTGTTAGGATAGTTGTTTATATGAATGATAGGAGTCCGTGTTGATCAGCACTACCGGACGGACCGGCACCAATGGACTGTCTGGCACCACATGACAGTCCAGATCCATCAGGCAGTCTGGCACCACCGGACAGACGGGCACCAACCAGGCAGATCGGCACCACAGGACAGTCCGGGACCACCAATGTTACATTTTGAATGCTTTACTTTAATCATCTTGTAGGTATAATAATCGTCATAACCTTACCTTAGTTTCAACATCCAAAGCATCAGATCTACTTAAGTGTGGCTTTTGAGAAGTTAAACTCTGTTATAAGTTGACGAGGGCGACCGTACCGCTAGTTGGCAGTCTGTAAGTACCGTTTTAGAAACTGCCGGACACACATATCAAAAGTTCCACACTTTCCATACTTTTTGTTCTTGCACTTGTCTTTTTCTTCCTTGCTTGGGTCCGAGCCACCACTATATCCAATTCATAGACCCTTTCCAATAGATCTATGTACGCATACATCATTTTTAAGACTAAATTGACTATCAAAATGATAAAAACACGACCAACGATCACGAAACGTTCGCGAAAAAGTTGATATTTTCTAACTTTAGCACAAACGTTCGTTTGACAGCGTCTGCGATCCAACTGTGATCGGGTTGCGTTTCGTCTTCGGTTAAAATCATTAGCGCGATACGAAATCGACCAAAAGTTCGTGGATCGTTTGCGTTTCGTGATCGATTCGTCTGTGATTAATTAGCGCGATTGCCCTGCTGGATACCTTGTTTGGTGCCCTGCCCACCACTCAAAAGGACTCTTTATCTTTTGCCAACAAATTTTCTTTTAAATAGCGATTCGCGAACCGGTTTGTACTTGTTTACGCGTCCGAAACTGGAATTTGATTGAACCGAGTTACTCGGCCGAGTACTCGGTTGGAAAGAAATTGAACCGAGTAAAACTCGGTACTCGTTACTCGGCAAAAGTGCTACTCGGCGCATCTCTAGTAATAATGTTCCTTGACTGCGTTGCATTGCAATAATATTAAAAATAATTAAATTGTTGATAATATTGTGGCATTTGTGGCGGACGCAGCGGACTGCGGACTGGCGGTTGTGTATCTTTGTGTCTTTTTGTTTACTAAAATCTATCATACAATTCAGGAATATGTAAAAATGGATCTAATTGAGTCGATAAAAAAAGACAAAGCATATTTGAAGAGCAAGCTAATAGTTAAAACATGGGAAAGAGAGTTCAAAACCAAACATTCACGTACTCCTTCTAAATTTGATATTAAAGAAGCTCCTGCAAAAATTAAGTATGCTTATAAAAAATACTTCCAGTTGAAAAGCTCCGCTCTGGAGAATTCGTTGCTTCTATGTGATATTGAAGAAGAACTTACGCCGGCATCACCAGACCTCGAAAGTTGTGGGTTCGAAACTCTGAGTCCTACTCCAGAAAAGTCGATTCCTGCTTTACCTACTGGCCAAGAATTGGCGAAACTACTAGCTGAACCAAGCAGGTCTCAAAATAGTGCTGAGCTACATCCATTTACAGAAAATTTGTCTAAGAAACTATTTCAAAACAGTAAGTTTGCTTTAAGAAATCCAAGAAAGTTACAGTTACCTAAATCACAATCTTCAACGGAGGATAAAAAAAGTTTTTCTAACAAAGAAAATAGTGAGAGAAGCCTCATTGATTCATTTAATGATGAAAAACTAGACGAGTCTACTAAAAATAGCTCTATTGAAAATGACGCACAGACAAGTGTTACTTCAGACTCTCCCCAAATATCAAGTTGTATTAATTCATTAAAGTCACCAGCAGTTAGAACACTAAATACTGGTTGGTTAGAAAGAGCAACAGGAGTTCAAAGTGATGATGTGAATCAAATAAATTTGCCCAATAGGTTTGGGATAAGAAATATCAATGTACCTAACCTGGAACCTAAAACATGTGATTTTGTTGAAAATAGTGAATCTGAGGGAGAAGACATTGACAAAATTAAACCAGCACTTAAAAAACGAAAACTTTGTGGTAATTCAGTTGTAATGAGTAAAGATTGTTACACTATTCAAGAACACAATATCAAAACACAAGTAGTAACTACTAAATTGAAGAAATCACCCACAGATACCATTATAAAGCAAAATAATAAAAATAAATCAAAGATAGCCAAAACAGTTGATGTAGTTAGTGAAGAAGTACCTCCGGAAATTACTGAATATGTACCCTTTGCATTAGAAGACATAGCGCCCCGACATGCACAAGTTACAAATATTCTGAACAGGATAGATTCAGTTACTCAAAAAACTGATGCTGTAAACTCACAGGCAAGTGATAAATTGAAAAACAAAATAGCAAGTGGAACTCTAAATGAAAACTTTGTAAAAATCAATATTGAAAAGAAAGTTTTTGTTCGTGGAAAAAAGAATATGACATTTTCAAAGTATAAAAAGCAACAATGGAAAAATAAAAAGGCACTTCATGCAAGTATGGAATTTCCAGAGTCAGGAAAACTTACATGTTTTAAGTGTGGTGAGGGTGGTCATATGGCAAGATATTGTCGAGCACACAAGGGTGAAACACTTTTGCCATTAGAAGATTGCACCGAAAGTGAAATACCTACATTAGAAGATATGCAAAATGTTGTGTCTCAATGTTCAAGTCAAAATCTGACTGTAACTGAACAATTATGTCAATCAATTCATAAACCAAGTCAAATACCTGAGTCTTTTATGAAACTCTTGGGTGACTCTACTACCAGTGGTGACATTTCACCAGTGTACTCCAGCTATGGTGAAGTTAGTGATGAAGATTTAAATGATGCACTTAAACAGTTTAACCACTCATCATTTCGATCAGGACAGGAGCATGCCATAAAGCGCATTTTGTGTGGTATGTCTACTCTACTAATATTGTCAACAGGTGGAGGCAAATCATTATGCTATCAACTACCCGCATATTTATATAGTAAAAGAAATAAGTGCATTACATTAGTTATTTCACCTTTGGTGTCATTAATGGAAGACCAAGTTTTAAATATGCCAGAGTTTCTCAAAGCAGGGTGTTTGCACACAAATCAGGCGCCAACACAGCGGCGTAAAATAATACAGTGCTTGAAAGATGGAGAAATCAACATCCTGTTAATATCACCTGAGGCACTTATATCAGGAGATACATCAAATGGCTTCACAGGATTGTTCAAATCTTTGCCTCCAATAGCTTTTGCATGCATTGATGAAGCACACTGTGTATCTCACTGGAGTCACAACTTTAGACCCAGCTATTTAATGATATGTCGTGTTTTACGTGAAAAACTGAATGTGAAATGCATCCTTGGGCTTACTGCTACAGCCAGTCAAACGACTATTAAAAGCATCATTGATCACATTGAAATCCCTGATGGAGTGACTGGAGTCATTACTAATCCTGCACTTCCTGATAATTTGCAACTCTCTGTTTCATGTGAAAAAGACAAAGACAGAGCTTTGGTATCATTCCTTATGTCAGAACAAATCAGAAAATTCAATTCAATCATAATATATTGTATTCGAAGAGATGAATGTGAAAGAATTGCAGCAATTCTCAGGTCATGCTTGCAAGAGGTTGGTAAAAATAATATGGAGGTGCAGAACAGAAAACGAAAGCGGATGTCTTATACAGCTGAAGCATATCATGCAGGTATGTCTGCTGCTCAAAGGAAGAAAATACAAAAACATTTCATGGATGGAACTTTGAGAATCATAGTGGCTACTGTTGCTTTTGGAATGGGAATAAATAAATCTGACATCAGATGTATAATACACTACAATATGCCTAGCAGTTTTGAGTCTTATGTCCAAGAAGTAGGAAGAGCTGGACGAGATGGCAAACCTGCTATTTGTCATGTGTTCATAAATGATAACAGTAATGATGTCAATGAACTTTTGAAACATATTTATTCTAACTATATTGACAGACCTACTATCAGGCGATTACTTGAAAAGGTGTTAATCCCTTGTGAATGTTGTAGTCCTCAGGAAGGTTCAACAAGTAATTCATTTCAACATTGCAAAGGACATGAAGTAGGCATACCAGTTGATGCTACTGTAGAAGAATTAGATCTCCCTGCTGAAAATATATCAACTTTACTATGCTATGTCGAACTGCATCCCAAAAAATACATAAAAGTACTTAACAATGCATATACCATGTGCAAAATATCTTCTTATGGAGGACCAAATAAGATTCTCGAGGCTGCAAAATCTTGTCAGCCTTTGGCAATGGCTTATCTTATGGAAAGCAAAAGAGATCGTGATGTTACTAAGCAAAGCATTCTAGACTTTAATGTCATTGAAGTGGCTGCTGCAATAGGATGGGAAAGTGGAATGACGAAATATCATTTAAAAAATTTGGAATGGTTGACTGTAGCCGGTGTTTCAAAACGGTCTTATCTGAACATAGAATTTCACACTTTAGGATTTCGGATTAAGGCTAGAGGAGATCTATCACCTTCAGAACTCGATAGTATTTTAGATGAATTGCATGAAGCTGTTTTATTTCAAGAAAAAGCCAGATTATATCAATTAGAGGAATGTAGCAGCGTTTTCAAAAGTTTGGGAAACCATTCAATAGAAAACAGTGAAATAGACAAAATTATAGCATTAGAAAAATCAAATCGGCTAAAGTTTACAATCAGAAACTATTTCCAGAGGGAAACTGCTCTACCAGAAAATTTTGAATTGAAAAAGCGCCTGATAGATGAGGAAAGGGTTGTAAATGATGTTAGAGCTTTAATAACTTCTTATAAGGACTGTACATTTAGTGGACGCAATGTAGCTAAAATATTTCAAGGAATATCTTCGCCAAATTTCCCTGCTATAGTTTGGGGGAGATGTAAATTCTGGAGATCACATTTGCATGAAGATTTTAATGGACTTGTCAAAATTGCAACGCAACAAATAATTCAACTACGATAAATATAAATAGTATGTTATCTTGTTTTGTAATATTAAGGGTTTCTACCAACGTTGTGCTGAGCTTGGTTAATCAAGACACTGCATCAAAAATTATATTACCAATTGTACTTGTCACTCCAAGCACAACTTTAAAGGCTTCCAGACTAAAAGCCGCCATAACACACAAGCTGCACACTGCACAGCTCAGGTGCTTCAGGCATATTTGGAGTAAAATGGTTCATAGTTCATGTTTATTACAAAATGTGCGGGCCTGTGTTCCAGCTGCACAGCTGCTGACATGAGTTTGGGACTGTGGAAATCTTTAGTATCTCTGTCTCGCTCGTCTCAGTGCATCGTTAGTGGTGGCTCTAAAGCTGATTGTAAAGCAATTATCCATGCCTCACATGTGCTATTCCAAGAAATTCATACCGTTTTGACTACTTACTAAGCTGTGATAAATTGCCTCAGATTAGTAAGTAGTTAGTATTAATACTGTTAAATCCAGTGCTTGCAGTGCGAATAAGTGTACATTGTGTACATACATCTTAATACTTACCATCTAACTTTAATTGTAAATTTAGATGGAGGGCGCCTAGTAATGGTTTGATTGTCGTTCTTATATAAGTATTGATAAGAAATTGAAACTGTTAAATAAATTAATTGACTATCAGTCACTATGTTCGTAGTAAGCTTGCAAGCATGATTGTAGGTACTTTAAAAAAAATCATTATGAAACTTTTTAATATAAATGCAATACAAACTAATTAAATTTTGTTTTAATCAAGTACTGTATCCACCTGGTTAATTTTGATTTATGCCCTATTCAGGGAATCTAAAAACTAAATATGCTAATATTTAGTTCAAAAAATCTACAAAATGATAATTGCAAAGAGTTCGATTTCCTTATGCTATGAATACTGAAAGTAAGTTATATAAATCAAATTGAGAAACCAAAATTGCAAGCCTGTAACTTTTTATATAGACTAGACAAATTTTAGGACTTTCACTACAATAGAGTATTGTGACTGTATTAAAAATATGATTTGTTATGGTGTAATCCTAGATTATGATCATGCGACTTGATTGCAATAGGTCGAATGTCTACATGAAGTCACAGGCAAGTAATTGAGGCAATGATTGTACTCATAGTAAATTACAACTTGTTTGCTACGTTGTGACCAGTGGCGTAGATAGGTACGCAAAGGACCTAGTGCAAAAAAAAAATGGCTCTATCAAAACGGGTTTGGTTATATCAAGTAAAATATTATATGATTTAAAAAAAAAAAAAATGACACGGCACGTATTGTCAGGAACACGGCACGTATTGTCAGGAGGTTCCTCACTCTGCAGCCCTAACCACCGGTAGCTTGGGCCCTGCCCCGCTGCCGGCAGCACCCTAGTTTTTTAAGTTTTTTTATGTTTTTTATGTAATTTTTTATTATATATTTGATGTAAAAAACTTAAAAATTAAGATATAAAATAAATAAAGTGAATAATAATATAAATGATTAAATTTTATTATATGATTTTTTTTGATTTAAAGGTGCAAAGCTACAATTCATGTATGAGTTGCCATGATTAAACTCGTGTTGCAACCTGTTATTTATATCCTGAAGTTGGGAGAAATTTTCGCACGTTCAGTTTGAGGGTTTGAGGTTTGCTGGTCAGAGCCCGAAGGTCCCCCCCCTGAGCTTGAGGACCCCGGTGCACTGCTCCACCTAGCCCTCCGATAGCTGGACCCCATAAATGTCAAACGTAGCGTGTACGCGGTAGTATAGTACGCGGTAGTTTGATAGCCCGTTGGTCCAGTTGGTAGTGAACCTGCCTTCTGAGCTTGGGGGCGTGGGTTCGATTCCCACCAAGGACAAACATTTGTGTGACGAACATTTGTGTTTGTTCTATATCTGGTTGTTAATATCTATTTAAGTATGTATTTAAAAATATATATGTATGTATATCAGTCTCTGGCAGCCATATCACAAGCTTTGCTTAGTTTGGGGTCAGATGACCGTGTGTGCAAAAATGTCCCGAATATATATTTAATATTTAGTATAATAATTTGAATTTAATTGTCGATTTGTAATACAAATACTAAAAATTATAATGATTAAATCACAAGATTGCTTTATTATAACATTATAGACAATTTGAAATGATTTGGTGAACACAGTCAAATACCCTATTACTACAAAATGAGCTACTAATTAGTAATTATAAATACTGCTCTTCAAAATTCGGATGTGGCTTCATCCTACCTGACCTGACATTTCGATTTTAGTACTAATCATCATCATCATCATCATCATTTCAGCCGTAGGACGTCCACTGCTGGACATAGGCCTCCCCCACCAACACACTACATCCATTAGTACTAATGTCACTGGTTTAAGCCGTGTAATGTATGATATTGGTACCTACCTACAAAAGAGAAAGGGCTGGGTGGACTTCAATAGACTAAGTAATTATAATTAGATAAGGGCTTAGATCATGTGGATAAGGGTAATGTTTAGTTACGTAAACAGGGTTACGCGGAAAGGGTGTACTAAGCCAGAAGGGGTTTGTTATGCTATACTCATCATTATGAACATCTTTTACTATTTAACTAATCCTAAACTCACATAAAAAATATCAGCTGTTCCATAGGTCTCGGCCATTCACAAACGACAAAATGTATGGAACAGCTGTTTTTTTTTTCGCAATTTCATGGTCTGTCCCATAGTAAAAGTTGTTCATGTATAACCGAGTTCTTTTGGCTTAGTACACCCTTTCCGCGTAACACATGTATAAATTAAGAAAAACAATAGATGCAATTCCAACAATGATAGTTATTTAATTACATTATCTTATTGGAACAACTACTCTCCTTAACACTAGCCTCTTTTATTAATAAACATAGCGTAGGTTGAGTAGGTATAATTTTAATCATAATAAAAATATTTGAAAATTATTGTTTTTTAAAAGGTTGCACACTCTAAATAGGTACCTACATTTGGAGTGTGTACTAAATAAGATTTATATCGTGTGAGCAATCACTAAAGCCCGTTGCAGATGATGCGCAGTACTTGCGCAAGTATTACTTGCGGCAGTTTACTTACATATCGCAATGAGCTACAACACGTTTTGCGCTGTGGCAGTGAATCGGCATTGGCAATGTATAGGATTTTTTCCCAATTGTCGCCAGTAGTTACGCCAGTGGCAACAGCTGGGAAATATACGAAAATTATGTGGTTTATGACACTCTGGGCATAAAGACAATCCAACGACACCTCACACATCAAAATCGGTCAAGCCGTTTAGGAGGTGATATAGAATTATTTATTTTTTACATATATCCGCCCTAAAACGCAAAAACATTACCCTCTTCCTTCAGGCAGTAGGGTAAAATAGAAATAGCCATCGCCACCAGCGTTAAGAAATATTAGATGGTGAGATGGTGGTGGATCTTGGTGGTACACAGTACGCACTAATTTTTGGAGCAAAATATACCCGTGACCGTTAAAAACATACTCCATTTCAAATAAGTTATAGGTACCAACTAAGTATTTTCCACCTTTCGATTGCGTGCTAGCTCACTCGCGCAATTCAGGTATTGGTATTGGTTGTACATATCTCAAGATAACATAATAAAATGTTAAGTCGGGTTAAAGAGCTCCAGTTTAAACTGAATCTAAGAAATGGTCATTTATGTACTTAATTTTTTCTGAAAACTTGCATGCTTCTGCTATATCTTCTCGAGATACATTTTACAAAAGTACATTCAGTGAGTTTATTATCATCAGTATTTTGTAAATGCGCCAGAGAGATAGAGGCCCCACGTAATATACGACTTAAAAAAAAGGAAGATATGCTTACGACGACATATAGGAATTATTTGACCTGCACATAAAAAAAAAGAAGTGCAATTCAGTTAAAACCAAAGTGTTACCCGCGCACCATGTTATGTGAAAATGATTAAGTATATATAAAAATAATTATTTATTTCTCTATTCTACCTAGTTATATGCACACGGTGCAATCTAAGCTAGCGATTTGTATCAAAAGATGTTTAGTATTTATCACGTCCAACCTTCGAAAAATTATACATTTTGATCGAAGCGTCCAACAGTTCTGTTCATACAAATGCTAGTTACATTTATACACATTTAAAAAAACTTTCTTTGCAGTTGTCTTAGCAAGTAAATAAGCATATACAAGAGTAATAAAATAATTCGTAATCGCAAAAATAATATTTAAAAAAAAACTGATTTTTTCCTATGTAAATAAGACTGTACAAATATAACACTATTTACAAATATTTACAATTAACAAGTTTTTACTATAACTAGCTACCTATCAGTCTTTTGTCATGTCCTATCCAATTGTCCAGTTACTTTATTAAGTTTTCCAATGGATCCTTTTGGATCTTGTGATAATGAACTCCACTGGGTGGATTCGCAAGAGTCAAATTTGTGATTACCGCACTTTATGCTGTCTTTTAGGTTATTGCTTCGGGCTATACAAGATCCCAGGACATTATAGAATTCAATAGTGAGCACATCTATCCATTCTCTTAAATCTTCATTAATTCTTTTAATATTTGAATCTGAAATTTTTCGTAACAATGTTCGTTCTTCTTGATCGGGTATGAAGGACGTGGGCTTCACGGAAGTGAAGTTTTTATATGAATTTTGAGATCCGCTGTGGATAATATCAGCCTCTTGATGTGTGAGTTCCTTCCCCGAAAAATATTCTATAGGAGTGATGAGGAATTTCGTTGATACAATCAAGTTATTTAACTCAAATAGACCGGCTTTCCAAACTCCTGGTAACAACGGTGCTTTCAACTGCGGCTTAATGAAATTAGTTAGATTATTCTCGTCTACGTGAATACTATTTATGTCTGCAATCACACCAGCCGGGTCCAACCACATTATAGTGAAATTTTCAGTCTTTTTGTCAATATCTGGTGAAAATTGATAAAGCAAAACGGGTTCAGATAATGGTCCTAAAATATTTGCCTGATTTCTAAAGGTCGTCTCTTTTTGATCGTATTCAGAACTGACCCTGAATGTTTTAATATTATTAGAGTATGTGTTCTCAAAGTTCCATTCAACAAACTTTTTTGGTTTGTACCATGTTTCTATGATAACTTCCATATCATTGTGGATAGAAGCTCTATGCAAAATTAGGTTTCCCTTGTAGACATCTGAATAGCTATAAGAACTGATTTCGATAATCATGTTAGGGAGTACATGGCATCCCTCTTCTGATAATATTTTCGCGCTGTGGCGAACTATACTCTCAGCATGTGATAAAAAGGTGTCATCAGTATTAGACGTTAAATCTTCGAAATTGTAAATACTCTGCCAGTATGCTTCCAAGTTATTTAGTAAATAATGGTCTTTGATTCCAATAAACTCTTCAACTCTGTTTATGATTTCTTGATTGATAATAGGTTCAAATTTTCTAGCAAAGAATAACTGTCTGTCTTGCGTGTTCTGTATTCTAGGCCAGTCGTCGGGTCTAAAGTCATTCGGAGAGCACCCACACCAATCCACCACATGTTTATATTGGCATTTGCAACCTAGTTTTCTTTTCCAATTGGTGACATGTAAATTATTGTCAACATATGTGTTACAATATTGAGAGTTTCGTAAAACTGTGTGGAAAAAAGACTCTGCTGGTAAGAGAGTATGTTGAAATACTATGTCTAATCCAGCCAAAAGTTCATCTTGTTTTCCAACCACGTATGATACAAATTCAGGCGACAGCGCAATCCAGTCACTGCCTCCATCAATGATTATGCCTTTGGGTAGCTTTCTCTCGCCGATACGCCACATGTGTGTTTCACATTCGACAAAAGTTTTGTCTAGGCCCTGTTTCTTGATAAATCTTTGTACTTCGCGGCCGTGGGACTTAACGAAATTGAGACCCTTGTTCGCGGCTAAAAACTTTTCTAGACTTTCCAGGGACTTGATTGGGAAATCGCTTTCACTCAGGTTTATCACAAAATCCCATTGCCAGCCAAGAGCGAAGAAATCTTTCATCGCCGATAGAAGCATTGTTAGTAACGATGCGCCACCCCAAATCGTGGAGAATCTGTTTGTTGCTAGTTTGATGTTTGGGAATTGTTTTTCTAATACTGATAATTTTCTATGCAGATAATCTTGCCTCTGAAACAAAAAATAAGTAATTGAAATACATAATACTATCTGTTCTCAAGCTTAGCTAGAACTATGCTAGACCAGACATTTTTCGAGTTGTGAGAATCCAAGCCAACCACCAAACCAAAGATACCAAATACCACCAATTTGGATTTGGATTGGATACCAAAGATCTTTAAAACTACCAATAAAACGACTAAAATTGTGGATTAATTATCAAATAAACAGTTGTCAACCATTTTATTTATATTACACAGGAATTACTCACGTAAGATTAAGCCGATCACTCCGATTACCAACAAACATTCAGAAAAACCAACATATTGCTGTACCTACCATTATGATTCATTTGTAGGGTTCCGTACCCAAAGGGTAAAAACGGGCCCCTATTATTAAGCCTACGATGTCTGTCGTAATGTTACGGCGGATTAACTAAGAAATAATAAAAATGTCTAAAAGTAAAAACGAAAGGGGGTCCCCATACAAAAAACGTATTTTTGATATTAGCTCTAATGTTAAAACGGTAATACGTACAAGCGTCAAACTTGGCATGATTATAGTACATACTCTAAAGTATAACAACAAATAATAAATAATGGTCATCTGCGAGTCGGTGACAAATTTCTGTTTCAGTGCACAATGTCTTGTACTTTAGTAGCTAACAAGTTATGTGGTGGCACGGAACCCTCAGTGCGCCTGCCCATCTCGCACTTGACCAGTTTTATTTTAAATAGGTATGCGACTGTAAGTAGCGCCGCGCTTCCGGCTTATGTACTACATTTTGTTTTCATTATTGGCACATAGAATTTGAATCTATAGCCCGTTGCGGACGATGCATACTAAACTCACGCAACTAATATTCGCGTGAGTACTGCGCATCGCCTGCAACGAGCTACAACAATTTTTGCTTAGACAGAGATTACTAAGCAACTTCCACTGCCTCTGGCACTAAGCTAAAAGTGTTGTAGCTCGTTGTAGGCGATACGCAGTACCCGCGCAAGTTAATACTCGCGCGGGTACTACGCATAGTCTGCAATCTGCAACGAATATAAGTTATATAAGCGCAAAGCATTTGTTAACTGTGTGTGGGGCGCAGTCCACACGTCACAGATAACATATCCCTAATAATATTATAAAGGTAGTTTGGGCCCAGCCCCGTTGCCGGCGGCACCCACGATTTAAGTTTTTTAATAATATTTTGTTTTTGTATAGATATTGTAAAAAAAACTTTAATTTGAGAAGAAAAATAAATGTGTGAATGTCAGTTTGTTTGTTACGCTTTCACGCGAAAACTACTTAACCGATCATCATGAAACTTTGTACACATATTTTTGGAGGTATAGTAATAGTTTATTGATCAAAAGGTATTAGAAGTAACATATGAAACTTTTTATACATATATTTTTTTTTAAATGTGTTCCTGGTGCGGGTCGTAGTAGCGAGAAGGCCGAGCTCTACGCATACGAAGTAGAGGGTATCAGCTAGTTATCTATAAAGTCCATACCATTGGTCCATACTGCCGCACTCAGAGAGTTAAGGAATACTTAAAATTGCTCTGTCTCGTTTTCATGTGTGACAATTTCCGTCAACGAGAAGTTCACAGAGCAATTTTAAGTATTCCTTAACTTAAGTAACGTCTTTGAGAGCGGCTGTAAGTGTTAATTTGACAAAAATTTACCACAAATTAGTAGGACTAGGAATCAAGTTAACTTTTTGATAATAATAAAGAAACTTACGGTATCAACATGTATGTAAAAATAATGATTGTTTCGATACAGAACATTTATAAGGCGATAAACTTGTCGTAGCGCTCGCCCATTCAGTGTTAGGAGAAAAACTATTCGAACTGATGTTCCTTTGTCGTTTTTTGTGGCAGGGATTCTCGGTACAAATTCTGAAACGAAATAAAGCATAGGTAAGCAAGCAGCATAGATTAATGTGTCGTATATCACAGTGTCAAAATTTTGTATTTATCTGTTAAGATTATTTTCGCCATTCTTATCCATCTGTCCAGTTTGTTTTAAATGCATTTATTGATATCGATGCGACCACATCCTCAGGCAACCTGTTCCAAACGAAAACAACTCTGTTGCTGATTACTAGAAATACACCATATTACACTACCCCATCTTGGGGTCATGCATTCCTTCTGGCATCGCTTGCGTCGTTTCGGCAACGAAATCCTAGCGGCTGTCTCTGATGATGTAAGGAGTCCAATGGATCTCTGTTCACATGAATAGAAACAAAAAGTGACCTGACACTATTGTGCACCGTACTTCTTTTTGTATAGTTTGTCAGAGTTTGACTATCACCCCTATACAGTGTGCATTTATTTTATTTTAGATTAAGACATTAATTAGTACGAGTTCTATGGGTCAAGTTGCCTGAATTAAACGATTTTTATTTTATTTATTAATCACTTCAGACTCAATAGGGAGAGGGGAAGGGAGCGATCAAGGGTGTTGTATCACATAAACATGTATTTTTTTTCGCTGATCCAAAATGCTAGCGTGAGCCTGCGGTTTAACCGACCCAAAACATGCCCTGGCTAAAAGCACGGGGCATATTTTTTTTTTAAATTAACGACCACCAACATGATTTACGTCCTTGCTTTACATGACAGAGACAAGGCACAAGAAATAAACTAAACGCCACCACAATTATAGGTGCAGACTACATGCTATTAAAAAAACAGAGTTCGTTTTGGAATAGTTTCGGAATTTATTTATTTACATTAAAAATTAAATAAATTTTTGACTGAATAAAGGAATCAATACTTTTACTTTAATTTTAATATATTATGTATGTAACAAAAAAAAATACACGTAATCTTGTGGAAGGGGGCAGGAGTCGCCCTGGTACCATAATCTCATAAACATTCTTTTAATAATACCCTTACATTGAATTTTGTCTTGCTCGCTCATTAGCCGAGGGAGCGAGATAAAAGTCAATGTAAGGTTATTATAAAAATGTTTTTGAGTACCCACCAGTACCTCACAAAATATCATCAGGGCGACGGGGTAAAAAATAGTCAAAAACCTCTTAGGTGGATATGGAGCTTATAGCAATAAAATTAACCAACACAGATTCATTATTCTGCATCGGAAACGGAGTCTAACAGGGTGAACTGCTGTGAAAGGCTATACCAAAAAATATTTACAGCAACCTTGGAAGAAATATTCCGGAAAATTGCAGCTAGCTGGGAATTTAGTGGTATTCTGGATGGAGAATAAACTTGCCAAGTGCGCGTCAGGCTCGCGCACTAAGGGTTCCGTACCACCATAAAATTCAATAACAAAATAACCAGTTATGACTTGGTAATGAACAGAAATGTTACTATCGCGGGTCGAACCTGGACTCGATTAGCACAGGACCGAGGCAGATGGCATAACAAGAGAGAGGCCTATACCCAGCAGTGGGATAAGAAAGGCTGTGGATGATGGATGATGATGATGAATGAACAGAAACTTGTCACCGACTCGCACTTGGCCATTATTTATTGTTATATTTTAGAGTGTGTACTATAATCATGCCAAGTTTGACGCTTTTTTATTTTTATAGAATAAGTGGCAAACTGGCTACGGGCCACCTGATGGTAAGTGGTCACCACTGCCTATAGACACCTACAATACCTGGGGCATTGTCAGTGCGTTGCCTACCTTTGAGGACTCTATTCACGCTTGCACGATATAGGTCAATGCTTGTACGTATTACCGTTTTTACATTAGAGCTAATACAAAAATACGTTTAAAAACACGTTTGTTGTATGGAGACCTCCCTTTCATTTTTAATTTTTGACTTTTTTACTATGTCTTAGTTAATCCGCCGTAACATTACATATTTTGTGAAAATTTTCAACTGGCTATCTATTACGGTTCGAAAGATACAGCTGTTTAAAGGTAGGGTGGACAGAAGGACTGACGGATGGACGACAATTCGTGATGAGTCATCACGATTATGATCCTAAATTAATAAAATCACATAACAACACCAACAATTACAATAACATTACATTTATATCCTTTAATGGTTCTCCCTCTAAGGTGGGCTCACATTAGTGAGGTTCATCCCAATTGCAGTTGCAAACATGACAGGTCTTAGTAAATTTGGAAGATAAAAACTCTGACGTAGACTTTGATATATATATGTATGTAATTGCAAATACCGACATGATGCCTTTAATGCACAATACTTACTAGTTAACCCCGTTTCAAACACATTCATGGTGAAATATCCACCACAACTCTCCGCCGAAGCTCCCGGACATTTCATATCGCACAACTCATCAGATACCTGTGCTGATGGAGGTGGCATATTCTCTCCGCAAAAACATTCAGATCTGTAAATAAAACCATACTTTGAAATTATTGCTTGACAAGTAGACCAAGTAGTTCACCTTAGTGTCAAGGTTTTTAGCCCACTTTATGTCTCTGATATACAGGATGGAAACTTAAATAGAAACAATAAGGGCTACTACCTCAACCGTTACAGCTATAACCGAATGGCCTAGAAAGACATTAGAGTGATTTTGGAGGCATTTTGATTAGCTTTCACAAATTTTGGAAAACTGGACTTTGTAGAGTAATATAATTGTGAGTGTTCATAACAAAACGAAACCGGCCAAGTGCAAGGCGTGCTCGCGCACTGGGGGGTTCCTTCTTTACCACCACATAAATTTTTAACCGATGATGGATGGGGCCGCAAGGTTCTGGAATGGAGACCACGGACCGGTAAGCGCAGCGTAGGACGTCCACCCACAAGATGGACAGACGACCTAAAAGAGACCACTGGGAAACGCTGGATGTAGGCCGCTTCCAACCGGCCTTTTTGGAGATCGATGGGGGAGGCCTATGTCCAGCAGTGGACATCCTATGGCTGAAATGATGATGATGATGAAATTGTTAACTACTAAAGTACCAAAAAGTAGGTAAAAAAAAACAAAATCATGCCCAGGTCAGCCATCCAAATACCGACTGAGCCCGACATTGCTTCACATTTAATAGAAAATGTTCACCGACTCACAGTTGGCCAATATTTTTTATTTTACTTTAGAATGTGTACTATAATCATGCCAAGTTTGACGCTTGTATGTATTACGGTTTACCTGCCTATCTGTTACGGTTCAAAAGATATAAAAAGGTTAAAACGTTAAAAGGTAGGACATACAGCATAGGCTTAGTAATAGGGTCCCATTACTCCCTAGGGTCCCGTTTGCACCCTTTGGGTATGGAACCTTAAAAATTTATACCATTTGATTCTGTTAGTTACAGGGATTAAAAGTGTCTGCGGGACTCTTAGGTAAAATACTACAAAATTCAGAAATTCCAAAATACTTTTCCCTTACATATCCTAAGAACAGTTGATCATCCATCAAATGTAAAGTATACCCTTTATAAATATATTTTAAATTAATTCATAATAAAGTCTGTTATTCCGTGGAACCACTTAAATGATAAGCCTCGTAAATTTTATCAATCATGTCTAATCTTATCCCTGATAATTTTTCAATTGCAATTACATCAGATTGCTTTCTAATATAATTACTTATAACAAGGCCTTCACATCAAAGTTTTCCCAATATATTACAAAAATCATATTTTTTCTAAGCTTTGATTTACAAACAAATGGATAGGTCTATAACAAATTACATAAAAATAAACCAGCCAAGTGAGAGTCAGGCTCGCGCACTGAGGGTTCTGTACCACCACAAAATTATTATCTCTTCTCTACATAGTATAAATTAAAGTCGCTTTCCGCGTCTGTCTGTCTGTATGGCCGCTAACCCCTTCTAAACCACGCAACGGATTTTGATGCGGTTTTCACCATCAGTTAGATACATTTTCACGGAAGGTTTATATATATAACTGGCGACCCGCCCCAGGCGGGCGGGTCGCTAGTTATTTATAACTTTGTAATGAACACAAACTTGTCACCGACTCGCACTTGGCCATTATTTATTATTTGTTGTTATACTTTAGAGTGTGTACTATAATCATGCCAAGTTTGACGCTTGGACGTGTTACCATTTTTACATTAGAGCTAATAAAAAATACGTTTGTTATATGGGGAGTTGGGGGCCCCCTTTTGTTTATACTTTTTGACTTATTTATTATTTCTTAGTTAATCCGCCGTAACACTACATATTCTGTGAAAATTCCAACAGGCTATCTATTAGGGTTCGAAAGATACAGTTGTTTAAGGGTAAGACAAAATAGCATAGTTGGTATGATTTAGCCTACTTTTGGGTATCTAATATATATTGTTTTAAACTTCATTGAGCAGAAGTAATAGAAACAGTTTCATCATAGGACTGATGCATCACAGCTATGTACCTACACAAAAAAAAATAAAAAAATTGAGAAATATACTTACGCATATTGTACACCAGCATATGAAAATCCTCCTTGTACACATATTTCTAAGCAAGCAGTACGAGAATTTGTGTTAGCGTAGTTGCCATAGAATCCAGAAAGGAGTCTCAATTTCTTCTCATCAGCATAGCATCCCAGGTGTTTGCCATATGTCATGTCTTCGTGAGGGCACTGATTTGGTAACGATTGAGGATAAAAATGACCTTCTTGTATTAGGCATGTCTTGTTCACAATTTGTTGTTTGCACATTTGTGTTTTAGCGCGATGGATAGCAGATATGGCCTCTCTACTTTTAATATCACAAGCAGGTTTAAAATCAAGTTCCTCTAATCGTAACAGAGATGCTGGTTTGTGCTGCTGCTTCGTGTTTGAAGGGAAATCTTCATCATCACTGTATCCAACATTATTTTTCCTGGCGGAGACATCACCTGTTTCTTGACGTGGGATTGACATATATCCATTTTTTCGTAACAAATTATCATTTACAGAAGGAAAAAAGCTGACTGCGATTAAAATTTGGACAAAAAAAGCTATCAAAACCGAAAACATTACACATTTTGTATACTTGAAACAAATTTTGCGTAATATAATCGCCATATCTATAATTACTCCTCAAGCATTTAACTGTTAATGCATTTCATCGTAATGTTAATCTTTAGTTTTGTAATTAATACAAAAGCAAATTTGATATTTTATTTTACTTCTAATAATTTATAGGTTATATTTACTTTACATAATTTCAGGTTTGACTTTTGGCATTCATGACATTCGACATTGACATCACAAACATCTAAATCTATGTCTCTGTATTTTTTTCTTGACCATGGAAACAGCCATATTCAGTCGGAATAATAATACGGTTGCATGTTATTAAATATGTCAAACAAGTTACAGTCAAGCAAATTAAGTCACGGTCAAGTCCAAGTAATGCTCTAATAAAGTGGTGCATACTTTAGTAGAAGCGGTGGATTTTTGGAAATACATGTTTCACCTCGTTATATCATTTGCAACAATCGAGCACGTTCAAGAACACTTAATAAACAACTATTCACCAAATATTACACATTAATACATTCGACCAAAATAAAATAAAAAATCTATTTTTGTAACAAATATACTGTACGTGATTATTCCGACGGTTATGGCTCATTTTTAAGCAATTTTAATGGTTATGGCCTGTCCATTCATTTTATTTTGATTGATTGATTAACTCTTTATTGTTCACACCAAAGATTTAGTAGGTATATATATTACTATTTTTCTTTGGTTCACACCATGAAATTTGATACAGATGACAAAAACTCTTAAAAACTAATGTAACAACTGGCGGCCTTATAGCTAAAAGCGATCTATTCCAGGCACAGATATACACAACCAGATCGGCAATATATTTTAGTGAAAGAGACAACTTGATATGGCTCAGCACAAGTACGAAAAGGACATAAATAGAATTTGTTGTCCTTATCGGCGTGACCTGTTTTTGGTACCTCAAGTGTCAAAATCTGTAATAATCAGTGACAAACAAAACGGGTCTGAATTATATTTATTGCCTTTTTTTGGTGATTTAATGTGATAAATGCGTGTTTCCTCTGAGAAATAATTGTAAAAGATATTTTACAATGGTTGGTTGTAGCATTTTGGGCTGCAAGAAGCGCAGTGAGCGAAAATACGATGATGAGCGAGAGGCACTGAGCTAGCCACGCTCATTGAAAATCTATAGGTAGTAGATCTGTGATTCCAGGCAACCTTAGGATGGATAGGATTTATAGAAGACGTAGAAGACGGGCGGGGTGTGCAATAGAGAATCGACTATAAATTATTTTTTATTTTTTTTGGTCGAAGATTAATACTCGAAATAGCATATTTTTTAAGTTGGCGCCATAACTCCATAGGTTTGCATAGAATGCGCTGCCATTATAATCGTAAAAAAAACCCCTGAGTTGTTCCAACAGTCAAAACAATGCGACGTGCGACCAAAACTCCACGGAATGTGGTCATAAGTAGAACCGTCAAGTTAACCACAGTGGAACGTTGTGGATCCATATAAGACATAGCATAGCAAGGACATAACGTATCATCTATTTCTTGTATGCTATAGAAAAACTTTTGTTTGAGAGCCAGTACCGAAAAAAACTGCCAAAAACTGAAGGGGGCGAGGTAAACACGTATTGCTACACTGACATACTCTTACTAGTTCTACAAACGCACACTTCACTATTGACCGGCACACTACTGCAAACGAGATAATCAAAATATTCAGCAAGTTATTGCAGCTGTCAGAAGAAAAAAATGCTTTGACCAAGTTTAGAGTAAAGATTGATCCATGGTATAATAATATACCTACTCCGCGATCATGGATTGATCAACATGTCTGTAGAGTTGGTCAAACGATTGTCTTGTCTTGTTCCGAAAATGCGATGGTGGCTCGCACCCAACATCAGATAAGTTGTTCGGCCTGTACCTACTGTACACAAATCACTTTCTAATCATTACCTATTAGGTATTTGATTTTAGCACTTGTGCACTGTTTGGTATTGTATTTATTTACATTTACACTGCTGTTGTAGTTAATAATGTTACGGAATATGAGATCGTTAATGCCGACAATGTCGAATGTTTATTCTCACAATGTTCGTAGCCATCACGTCGATGGAAGACTTAGAGGAAAAGTTGCAATAGTTACAGCTTCTACAGACGGGTAAGTACCTATTGAAAGTAGTCAACATTATTACCTACGAAACATGCCTATATTTTCTAATTTCCATTATAGTTATAGGTGTGTTGAGAATTAAATGAGTAAAAAACATGTGAATTTTACTTCTGAGTATACCATTTTCTGCGTTCAGTAAGTACCTACCGAGGTATACCTACACAATATAATTTGAAATAGGTAAATACCTACCTAATTGGGATTTCGACGTTCTGCTTGGATTTTTATATAAATTTATTTATACAACTCGGTGGGGTTAAAGGTCAACAACATACGTTCGCAGTTTAACAACCTCGCATTTATAATCTTAATCTTTTTTATGCGCTCTTGGGTGTGTTTTAGATAACTTTGATAGGTAGGTATTTTATTTAGAGTTTAAATATATTATAGGTAATTACTTACTTACCTAGACACTCATTTAGACTAAAACCTAGGTAGTTATGTTCCTTCCTATATACTTACTTATATCAATAAAACTGTTTATCAGTTAAATTTTTAGTACCTAGGTAATAACTGTAAAAGTAGTAGGTAGGTACCTAGGTAATTACTTAATACCTAGCTACTATTAAAATGTTTCATTTCCACATGATTTTAGATAAAGACTGATCATAATAGGTATGGGCAGTGTTCGAGAAATTGCGTGACATCATCTCGTCCAAGATACCACAGTGCCTCAAGACAAGGGTCTTTGACCAGTGTGTGTTGCCAGTGATGACATATAGTACTGAGACGTGGTCCTTATCTGTTGACCTTTTGGAAAAACTCAAGAATCACATAGCGGGCAATGGAGAGAGCTATGCTCGGAGTTTCTTTGCGCGATAAGATCCGAAACGTGGATATCCGCCAAAGAACCAGAGTTACCGACATAGCTGTTAAAATTTGCAAGTTGAAGTGGCTATGGGCAGGCCACATCGCTTGTAGAACCGATAACCGATGGGGAAGAAAGGTTCTGGAGTGGAGACCACGAACCGGAAGACGCAGCGTAGTTAGTCCGCCCACCGACGACATTGTGACAGTCGCGGGCATTCAGTGGATGCAAAAGGCAGGCTGTCGTTCAGTGTGGAGGGTTAAAGGTGGAGGCCTATGTTCAGCAGTAGACGTCTTCTGGCTGATGGTGATAATGATGATAATAGATACTAAACTTGGCTCTATTCTTAGAGGGCCTTACCTTAAGCCTAGTTTAGTTGTTGAAAAAATGTTGCGCGACCGCAAACCGTATGTCGTCGCGTTATGATTCACGTTCGCGTGATTTTCCGAACTGTGCGGTTTTAACGTTAGTTTATGACCGCGTAAGGAGAGACCAGTACGTAGGCTGTGGTTTGCTCCTTAGTCTTGTGTACCTACACCTAACCTACACACTGTACGTACCTACCTACAAAATTAGCGAGATTATAAAAATGAACCAAACCCTTCGCCAGAGAGTCCTAGGCAATGATGTTACATACAATGATCCTAGGTACCTAGATCTACCTACTTACCTTTAGTTTATTTCTGTCAGTCAGAGACTTGGGCCATAATGAGCCATGATTTAGCCATATGACACAACTTCCGGTTTCGCATCTATTGCGAGCTCACTCAATGCTCATCCGGCAACATTGTTCATCGACATTGGAGCGCGTTTTCCATACAAAAATCGATCGAATCTAGCTCCTTGAATGATATCTTCGAGACTTTCGAATTGGATCGATAATAGATTGTAAAAAACAAGAACTCATGGCTAAATTTCATAGCTATTCGTAGGTAGGTGATTTATTAACTATCAAAATTAGAGACATTTTAGGTATAAGTAATCTAGATACATACCTACATCTAGACTCCTTAAAAAATTTCAGAATAGGATACGCAATAGCGAAACGTTTGGGCGACGAAGGCGCTTCGGTCGTAGTGTGCAGCAGAAAGGAAAAGAATGTTGAAAATGCTGTCAAAAGCCTCCGTAACGATGGCATCACAGTCGAAGGCGTAGTGTGCCATGTGGGCAATGCGGATCAGAGAAAACAACTATTCGAAGTGGTAATTAGAAATCAACTAAGTATGTACCTACTTACTTACCGACACCACTGCCTTGTGAAACTTCCGTGAAAACATGTATTTTACCTGTTAAAAGTAGGGTCGTTCCCATCTGTTCTACTCCTTGTTCTACCTTGTTCATGGTGTGAACAATAAAGAGTTAATCAATCAATAGAACAAGTAGGAAAAAATTCCATTTGTTCTACCAAATTACTCTTGTATGTATTTCTGATTAGGTATTTTGTGCACTATTTATTCCTCCCATTTCCATGTTTCAGGCTAACAAGAAATTCGGCGGGTTAGATATTCTAATTTCAAATGCAGCGGTGAACCCGGGAGTTTCCCCTATCTTAGAGGTAAGGATCTAAGGATATGCTACAGGCTACAGCCTAATAGATCCATATCGCCAAATTCGTACCGAGGTGGCAGCGGCCAGGCCCCAGTAGTAACACAAATAACAATGTAGCTTAATATTTAGGTACATTTAAAAAACCTGTAAAAAAACAACGATTTTTTTATTGTCTGCGGCTCACTTACAAATTTTTCACACACCCTAAGAAACTTGTTGCTACACTAATGAAATAATTAATATTCCACCCGCAAAAAAAGGGCGGCAAGATACTCTGCAGGGTGAGTTCGACTAAAGGCATCCAGATTCCAGACTCATTGCGTTCACACCCGCCACGCCTTCTTACCATATCTCCCTTGTTTGAATGATCTGAGACACATACTCCTTTTGTTTTTGTTGACTGGGGGGGAAATCTGCAAAAGATACCCAGCTGCGTTGGGGCGAGGCCGGGTTATGTTTGCACCCACTAAAATCCCCTCGGTGGCCGACCACTGTGCCAGGCGGAGGGCACCGGGATCTCCATAGGAACGCACCGGTATATAGACACAATCCTACTACTCGTCTACTTGTGAAAAATTAAAAAAAATCAATTCCCGAGCGAGATAGGGGTACACGAAACACGATAGTTTGATCATGATCCAAGAAAACAATATTATTATACCTAGTACCTACCATGATCACTTGCCCTGTCAGTATGTGTGGGTGGGACAAATATAGCAACCGAATTTTAGACCAGGGGCCTTACGGGCAACAGGTATTGCGGCACCAAACTAACGTTAGATCCGCTCAGTTGGAAATCACGCGACCGCAAACCGCATCAAGGTTCACGTTCGCGTGATTTTCCAACTGAGCGGATCTAACGTTAGTTTGGTGCCGCAATAGCTGTTGTCCGTAAGGCCCCAGGGCCATTATTCACTAATACCTATACACTGTCTGTCCGTCCTACCTTTTAACGGCTGTATCTTTTAAACCGTAATAGATACAGTTGAAAATTACACAGAATATGTAATGTTATGACGAATTAACTAAGAAATAATAATAAAGTCAAGCCGCCGGTCGCGGTCGCCAAGATCGGATCATCGGAATGCTTTAGGCGTCTGCTCATCATCTTATCTCTAGGACCAAAGTGCCAATGCAAACCATAACTCGCTTGTGCATTGTTTAGCACTCCGTATGAATTCAAACTGAGCAGTAGGTCGCGCGGCACAGCCGTTGCCACCGGTCGCGGTCGCCAAGATCTCAATGCAATCGTAAAAGCTTGATTAAAAATAAAAAAAATTGTTTTATATCTGCAGACAGAAGAACAAGTGTGGGATAAAATATTCGAAATCAATGTGAAATGCTCGTGGCTGCTCGCTAAAGAGGCTTATCCGGAACTAGTGAGGAGAGGAGGGGGAAGCATTGTGTTCATTTCATCAATAGCTGGATATCAACCGATGGAAGTAAGTTACTCAAATTCATAAAAGCGGCTGAAACTTCTGCATACCTAGCACGGATCGTGGACAATTTGTCTTTACTCCATTTTTATCCTGCGATAAAGAGACAAACGTAGGTACCTATTCATTTTCTAGCTTTGTCGCTTCTACTCATGGGTAAAAGACTTGGAAAGACATTTTGTCCACGGTCCATGCCAGGCCTGCTGGTAGTGATAAATAAACATTTTAGGGGACACCGCAATTGTGGCGCTTACCATCAGGTGACCTTCGTCTTCGTGTAGTTACTTATTTGCATAAAAATTCTGTAACAATCAGCATTTTGCATCAGATCACACTAATGTTATAAATGCGAAAGTTTGTGTGTTTGTCCACACTTAACTCTGAAACAGCTAAACGGATTTGAATGAAATTTGGTAAAGTAGCTTAGAATAACTACATATAGTAGTTATACCAAGTATGTATATATGTAGTTATTCTAAGTATAGTAGCTTATATTATATCTACCCTGGATTAACAAATAAGCTACTTTTTAACCGGTAAAATCAAGGTTCCTGTAAATTAGAGGGTGAGACCATGAGGCACTGCAAATAAGAAATATAGAGCCACAGAGTATAGCGGTGCTAAAGAAAAAAACCATAAGTTGTTAATGAATAGAATTGATAAAAAAACGTATTTGCATTCTCAACAATACGCCTATCCCTTCCCTGCATAATGTCAGTATATAAAGTGCGATCTCTGTCTAGCAACACATTAAAACGCTTTTATCTTCTAAACCACAGAAAAGAGAAGAAATGAGAAGGAAAAACTGTTACCAGGCATTATGAGTGACAACCTTGATTGAACATTCTTATTTAGATCAACGCGTCGAACTCCGCATCACAATTTCTAACTGATTTCGAATGACTGACGTTTTGTTTAACACAATCACAGAACTATATAATTATAGTTCTGTGAACACAAACTTTGATAACAAAAATACCATGACAGCCGTTCTAATTTAAACAAATGTTTTTCTGTTTCCATTTTAGTTTTGTTTTTGGTGATCGGCTCTATTTATAGTCAGCTTTCTAATAAGACAATAAAAAATTATCAGTCCCATAGCCCATTGTGTACCGTATGTACGGTATTGATACATATTCATAGAAGATTAAGAATATAACTTTTCATCCCTACCTACTTCCACACCAGCTTAACAAAACAATAACTTTACTTTCAGCCCCTTGGACCTTACAGCATCAGTAAAACAACTCTTCTGGGTATGACGAAGGCTATTGCCGGTGAGGTTACCAACGACAACATCAGAGTTAACTGTGTAGCCCCCGGTATCGTCGCCACTAAGTTTGCCTCAGCGGTAAGAATCATCATTTGGTGAAAACTGGCTCTATCATTTCTCCCGTCTCGCTGGTCATAGGCTACTAGCGATAGCCTCAAAACCAAGCTGCAGCCTACAATTTTCATACTTTGTGTGAACCGTACACAGTTGTGGCCGGCAATCACCACACGCTATTTTCTGGCTCTAGTGGCTGCCGTGAGAGAGTGAGTGAGTGACACATGGGTCACTTTAGCAATTAGACTCGACGCTCTCTTGACGGACCGCCATCTGGCCAACGGGAAAGAAGAAAAAATTCTCTTACTCTCCTGTTGGTTGGACGGCGGTCCGTCTCATCTGTTAGCGCTATTAAGATCGGTCAATTTATCTTAGTGTGCTAGTTTAGTAATTTCCAGATGAATAATGCAGGTTCCTTTTCTTCTTGTAGGCGAGCTATGTGCATACAAAGACTTGCGAAATACCTTTTCTAAGGATACAACTATAAAATCATGAAGAACCACTTGCACGACCGATTTAAATCTCGAATTACGAAATTAAAATGTCAAATTGAATGGAAAATTTAGTAAATACTAGATTTAATTTGTGGTGTAAGCCAGCCTTAGATTCATTAGTTGTATTATCTATAAATTTTATAGTTGATCTTTTTGAAACACTTTTTTTCTAACTCTTTATATAAATAAATACAAATTAACATCTTAAACATTTTTGTAGATCACTGAATCGGATGCCGGAAAGGAGAAAAGTCTATCAATAGTTCCAATGAAAAGGTTCGGAAAACCAGCGGAAATTGCCAGCGCTGTCGCATTCCTAGCTTCCGACGACGCCAGCTATATCACTGGAGAAACCCTTGTGGTAGCCGGGGGCGCCTTTGCTCATTTATAATTTTATCGAACATATACTGACTGGGTGTGGGGATGGGCATAATATAAGTTAACAATAATAATATATTATTAAAAGGAACGAAAAACCTGACTGTAAAATGTAACATGACATTCCAGACTTTGAGACGAATCTAAGAACACCTTGTACTTTAAAATCTCGCCATTTAGGCTTACTGGAGATAATATAGATTTTCTGTTGTCATCCCTTCTTCTGGGCAGTTAGGTAAAAATCCCTATACATATTAATCAAGGTAACAAAGTAATAAGTGGCAAAAAGAGTTTAAATAAAGTACAATTTGAACTCTGAATGAGTGTTTTATTTTACTTATACTTAATTTTGTGTCCTTAAATACCTATATACATACATAAAATTATTGTTCATCATCGGAATCTAAAAAGTTTGTTTTATGAAGTCCAACATTTGATATTAAATTGCTAGATGGTCCAACTGAAGCTTTTTCCTCTTTCATACTTTTGATCATGTTTATGAAAACTGTGTCATTATGACTAATATTGTCTGCTGCCCCATGCAGTTTTTCTTTTAATTCCTTGTCAATTTCGTTTTCCTCTCCAGACAGAGACATATTTTCTTCACTAAAATCGGAGTCTACTTCACTTTCTAGTTCATTTTTATCGGAGGTCAAGAGTTTAAGCATTTTTTCAATACAATCTTCAAATTGATCTGCATCAAAATCAATTACATTGCTCTCTAATGTGTCAGAGTTGTTGGTCTCTATCCCTTCAAAGTCAGATGTATGTTTTAGAAATTTTTCTAACTCAGTAGTTACGTTTTGTGGTGTGAGAACATCACCTTTTTGGAATCTCGTCTTTTTTCCATACCTAGAATCTAATAGTTCATTAAGCTGTTCTGGATGTAAGGTAAGCCAATCATCACTATCTTCTACATCATCAAAGACTTTTTCAGTTTGTAAAAGTTCTTTCATCTTCACATAATCATCAGTATCCATTACTTGAGTTATATCATGAGATACATTTGATGCAATTGGACATTCTACAACTGAAAAGAATTCTTGAGCATTTTTCAGTTTCTTTTTATATTCTTCTGAACCTTCAATGTTACCATCAAAATATCCATTTTCTTTTAAAGAATTAAGAAATTTCATGTACTCTTTAGATGAGAAGATGTCGGATGATCTTTTCATTATCATTTGCAATCCGCATGCTAACTTTATCCCCAAAATGGTTTTCTTTTCTTTTTCAATGGGTTGTCTTATGCTGTTGGCCAACTTTGAGAACGAAAGCATTGCAAAGAGGCTTTTAGTAAATTTAACTGCAACTGTAACCCAGCTGTTACAAGATATATTCTTAAATGTTTTTGCATCAATCGCATCATGATGGCAGTATGCATCAACAATTGGAGCAATAAGGTTGGGTTTTAATTTAAGTAAAGCAGCGATTTCTAAGGGCACTTTCACGATGGCATTATGAATGTTATCTTTAATTTTTTCAGGATAGTTACCGATTCTGTTTAAAATTGCCAATTCTATCTGTACAGGCACCTGAGTTTGATGTGAGGACTTTAAGATGAACTGAATTGCTTCATGTAGTGCCAGTTTTTCGTCTAGACTGGCCACATTTGGTGGAATCAAATGAATGTGATTATTATGGATAAATACCTGTGAATAAAGAAAGCAATAAGCCATTATAAACTCTGAGGTAAGAACCATTACATGGGATTGTTCTATTAGTGCATTAAAGGCCTAAGCACCTCATGATTTAATCAGCTGGACTTTTCCTGAGGACTCTTATCAAATGTCACTCTTCGGCTCACCAAACTTGTGGGTGGGGGGCGAAGAGTTACTATGCATAAAATCACATCAATCAGTTTATTTGTAGCTGTGCGAAAGAGGAACACACTTACACACACAAACCTATATCCAAGTAGATGCCACAAGTCGACCTACCTTGACGCGAATATTTGACGCGCTTAGTTTTTATACAGTTTGGACTGCTTGTGAAGTCTACTTTTAAGGTTGGAAAGGTTTACGAAAGTTTACACACTTTCGTATTTTTAAAATTAGTTTGGTGATAACTGATATTTGAAATATACATAAATTGAAAACAAGCAAACTTCTATTTGCTTTTCCATAGCCCTTTAAAGATTAGTTTTTAAGCTGCCCGGAGATGTCTGGCTGCCAGACAAAAAAGTGGGTCCCGCTCTCATAAATCCTTAATTATGTCTTCAATTTTTGAGAAGGAAAGGATCCAGTTACAGTATACACTTACTCTGTTCTCAGTTGTTTCTGGATTTGCCCATTGAGGGAGGTGATCAGCAGCTTCAATGAGAAGAAAATCTCCATCATTATCTTGTATTTGGATAATTAAATCCTTGTGTCGCTTTGTCAACTCTAGGATTAAATAGATGATAAACCACTCGTCTTCTATGTTGTCACCAAAAGTAGTACTGCTAGTCAGGTGTGGTGGAAAATCTGTAATCATTATAATAATACTAGTTGAGTGCCGCTGCTATATTAAAGAGATTTCAGAATACCACAGCTAGATTTGGATTAGGTTATTACACGAGTTGTCGTACCTTCTATATTTTTCTCATTTATAGGCAAAAATACTTGAAATGCATCTTTTTGCCATAAATAGTCTTGAGATAGATATCTGATAGTATTGTTAATGACATTGCAAAGATGATCCCACGAGCTATGATCAGTATTTAACAAGGGAGCAAAAAAGAAACACTGAACAGTATCCTCATCGCTAGGGACATCGTATATGTGTTTCTCACTATTTTTAGACATTTCAATCGTAGTTAAACCAAGATTTTATTGTGATTAATCAGCATTCAATGTGTTTTTCATTCCTAATATACAAAAAGACAAAAACTCAAAAACAAAACCACCAGAGAATTACAATAGTTTTTTTTTTTTTTTTTTTTTTTTAATTTATTTCATGACCATGGATCCAGTGTTACAATAGTTGTTTTTTTTTTTTTTTTTTGCTAAAATTTTCATGACCGTGGATTCAATGTCCTTTAGTCGTAATATTAAACAGTTTACTTTGTCTTAATAGCGTCAAACAAGTCAGAGTCAAGCTAAGTAAGTCACGGTCAAGTCGAACTCATGCCCAGGCCCGGTCAACTGTTCTATAGGTGGTGGGCGTAGTAGGTCACAGATTAATATAGTAGTAGGTAGGTTAGCTATAGAGATACCAATAGCTGTATAAAAATCATAATTATAATATGGTAGCACTGAAAATATTAATGTCAAATTGAGTTTTGGCGGCAATGTGGAATAAAACATCTCGAATCGTTGTATTATTTTCCTAAAATTGTGTATTTTCTAGTGCTAATGTGTATTAATGATGGATTATTATTTATTAAGTGCTCGTGCACTTGCCTAAGTATGGGTAAGTGATAAAACAATGATTACGATACGATGTGAAACATGTCATATCGTGTTGTTTCCAAAACTCCATAGAAGCCTCTTGTAAAGCCTCCACAACTTTACTGGGGCATGAGTTTGACTTGACCGTGACTTACTTTGCTTAACTCTGACTGTCATTATCACCGATATTTAATACTATGTAAACTAGTTTAATTTTATGGCTGAAGGACTCTGTATCCATGTTCATGAAAAAAATCAAGAAGAAGATGATGTCTAATAGTTTATATTCTCTTTGGATGATGTCAACTTGAAATAATGAAAGAAAATTTTGAATTTATAGTGGAAATAAAACGATTATAAAAAAAAAAAAAAAAAAAAAAAAACGATGAGAGAATAATGTATTGCTTTAAACACAAATGATGCTATTTCTTTTGTAAAAATGAAAGCCAATAATCGTACTTGTGTGAAATGCAAAGCAACAACAGTGGTAGATCCGAATCTGATCTTGCACCGATTCCCAAAAGCAAAATCTTCCAACACGCATAGGTGAGTATAACAGTTTATTATGAATAATATTTATCTAAATCAAGGTTTGTATTGATTGTTGATCAGTACCGCACTTTTCTTTCCATGTGAGATTAATCCTTATTGTGTTTTCAGCGTGGAAGAATGAGCCAAGTGTTGTTACCCAAAGCAAAATTGGAAATATTCAGAGTTAAAGAAAATGTTTTATACGAGCCATTTTCCTGAAAGTGCACAGTGCTAAACACGGGAAAAACCATCAAACGAAGGAGATAAAAGAGGTGTCCGGTGAGCACCCACCGTGAGTTTTCCAGACGGAGCGCTTTTATGTACATTAAAACAAAGTCTACCGTCCAGGGGATGCGAAAAATCCCCGTCAGTTAAGGGAGGCTGTCGTTCAGTGTGGAGGTATGTTATAAAACGTCCTGGCTTGACATTGCACTATTATATATAGAGTTATTCAATTACCTTGTAAACTATATTAATCAATGATTAAAGTTATTACGACTGAAAGACTTTGTATATAAAGTAATGAAAAAAACAACTGTCAAATGTCAATCAATATACAATACGTCAAAGTCCGTTCCTTCCATCAATCAGTTGTCAGTTGCTTCATTTTCAATGCAATTCACATTGTATAATTTTGTTCTTCTCTATTGTATTTTCTTTGGTACTTGGTACTTCCATTTCATTGTATCGTATTAGATTAATACGTAGGTAATTTACTCTTTAGTTTTAATACAATATTTTCAGCGTTTCAGTAAAAATTAAATTTTCTAATGTCTGTGTTGTCTTACATATGTGAATACGGTTCAGAATCGGAGACCAGCGATTGTGAGGTTGAACTGAAAAGGTACATTTATTGACCTACCTATGTTTTTTGTTGTATATTGTTTGCTGTTTTGTGTGCATCAGGTATAGCCACCAATTACATTTACAATTATTCAGGTATACCTGCCAATTGAGGTATAATATAATAAAATTCTCATACAAATTTCCCTCGTCAGGTCAAAACTGCCAGCGCCAGATTTGAGCAAAGTTCCCGTTGTATTATCTGAAGCTCATGTTGATGATCCTGCGCTACACGGCGGCCGCACTCGCTCTTTCCCTCACGTAAGAGGAAATTGGGCTACGTTTCTTTATGTAAAGTGTGAGTATCAAACCCAATGATGTTTAGAGATACGATATACGCGCGCTCAAAATGACCTCGGAAAAGGGGCTAAATTAGATTGACTTAATTTGTTTGCGCTCAGTCAGCATGAAGCAGCATAGTGTGCGTGTCTCCCTCCACCAGACGGAGAACTTTTAGTAAAAAATGCTAATGTGCGCTTTTAAGGATGATGCCAAGGCAATTAAAATACAAGGTAAAGGTATCAGATCACATGTAAAAATCCATAAATATTTGTTTATCTAAACCAGTGGTCCCCAATTAGTGATACACGTACCCCCAGGGGTCATCAAGGGGTGCGGCAATATCTTGAGTAAGTTAGTCAGTATCCCGATACCAGTATTTCATTTTTTATTTATCATTCCTGCAATAAAGGCTGGAGCGGACCAAATTTACTTGCAGTCCAGTCCGGTGCAGACGCAGTTTGTGAGGACCAGTAAAGTATAAAACTCTATGAAAGGTGTCACACCATATGCAGTCCGTCTGCATCCAACGGACTGCATTAAGCGTTTGGTCTTTCCGTCTTTTATAGAATCTCATACTTTACTGGTCCTCACAAACTGAGTCTGCACCGTACCGAACTGCAAATAGATTTGGTGTGCTTGAGCCGAACTCGAGGGGTACTCGAGTTTGAGGTCTTTCTTGAAGTGGTACGCAAGAAAAACTAATTGGGAACCACTGATCTAGACCATAACTTAGTGCTCTGCAGCATTGCTCGTGGATGGAAAAGTATAAGAAACTTCATCTCTTATTTTAGATACTGCTGAAAATATTTTGTCAAGACTTACAGAAAAATTGGAAGAAAGATTGTTAGCCTGCGACGAGTCATGGCAAAGATGTGACAATATTCACATCAGTGTCTCAAAGACCGTAGTGTTAAATTATCATTTGATAACACCTTTCACCGGATCATTGCAGAAAGCTGTATGTGATTTTGAGAGGTAAATAGAGGTCTTTCATTCTAAATGTGCACTCCCTCCCCTCCACTGTATTTTTGTATTATTTTGTATGCGTAGTGTGGCGGAGGGGTGTGCACATTTAGAATGAAAGATCTCCACAAGTTATGAGTTTTATTTAAAAAGTAAAATAAGTGGCTTGATATTTGTGTAGTTGTTTTTCGAGTTGAGCTACCTAAATGGATATGATGAACAAATATTGACTTTTTAACTTCCAATGTCAAAAATTAAGGTGTGTATGTCTGGGGCTTCTGAACTTTTAAGAAGACATACTGGTTTTAATTTAAAAAAAAAAACGATAGCTAGGTTAAACAGGACAATTATTTCCTGTATTTTAAGAAAACCTGTGCAGACATATAATATAATATACATATTTAATTTTACTTGCATTGTATGATGATGGAGTTTTTTAAAATCATTAAATATGCTTGTTTACAGTTTCGAGTTGGGTCTTAGTGGTGTAAAGGTTTATTGTAACGAGGAAAATACAAGAACGTTCATAGCTTTACAAGCTGATTATTTCAGTCAGAGGTATTTACTTAAACTGACTCAAAAAGTTGATGAAATATTGAGAGATTTCAAATTACCAACATTTTACAAAGTAAGTTATGTGTTACCTTTGCTTCAAGTCATACTTAACTTTTACCTAGCCACTTGGCTGGCAATACAAAATTTATGAATAGAGGTTATGTAAATAATGATAAGTAAAAAAATAAATTTAAATAGATAAAATTTGTGTGATTATGGACATGAATATGTATTACAACATGGAATTTAGAAATGAATAATCAAAATTAAGCTAACAAGACTGTATATACACCTTATTTTAATTTGTTTCAGGATCCATCTTTTCATATGAGTATTTTCTGGATTAATGGAAATCATAAATCAAAGACTAACAACATTTTAAAGGAACTTGACACAATTGTTAATTGTGAGATTGAAAAATCATTAAAGACAGTTTTGGTTGACTCTATCAACTGCAATAGTGGGAATAAACATTTTCAGTACTATTTTCAATAATATGGATCAGTTTAATCAATATACAAATGCAAGCAACAGCAGGGTTTATATCAATCGCAATTTTAATAGAAATGGATCCGATGGTGTTTCTCCATTGTCAAATAGCAATGTTATGTATTTCAATCCAAACTTTTCCCATAAAACAAGTTCTCAACATTATGTTGCACAACAAAAAGATCACACAATTAGGCCAAGAATTCATGTTAATCCTAATTTTATTAGACCAGAGACACAAGATGCCTGTGGTGGTATCAGTTGTCAATTAAACACTCAGCCAACTGTATCTACATCAACAAATAATTATAACCAGAAAGCGAGTACACAGCCTATTCAAGCAGTTACTGATAATAGAAAAAACATACCAATGCCAATGGTGTCCAAGTCCCGATACTGTTTAGTGAGACAAAATGAAAAAGTTGTTGAAAAAACCCCACTTCTGACTTCTCTTCCAATTAAAACCACCCAACAAACAGTTAAACTAAATAAGTACAAGTTAGTATCTCTGAATTCTGTAAAAAAGAGTCTGACGACTGATAAAAAACCTACTGCCAGATCAAGCCAACCTATTCAAATTAAATTGAATAAATCCAACATTTTAAAATCAAAATACAAAATCAGTTCAAAATCAACATTAAATGTACAAAATAGCAGATTCAGGTATGTTAAAAGGAACTCTGCATTATTAAATTCATCAGGAACAGTACAGAGTATGGTCAGGAGAGTCTCGATAACTCATAGCACTGGTATACTACTAAAAACTAGCTCCAGACAAACTAAGAAAATTGTTACAGGATCAATGAAAAAGAACAATATACCTTGCCCATTATTCAAAAAATATGGCAAATGCTTGAGAATGATACGAGGTAGCTGTGACTACATACATGATAAGAAACATGTGTCAATATGTCGCAAATTCTTAAAGGGTGTTTGCCACGACAAGCACTGCTTGCTATCACATGACCTGACCGATAAAAAAATGCCTACCTGCTTTTTTTATTTACAAGGTAACTGCACCAAAGAGGCCTGTCCATATCTGCATGTGAAATTAAATGAGAAAACCAAGATCTGTCCAGATTTTCTTAGAGGTTATTGTGAAAATGGTGATAAATGCGTACATCGTCATGTCAATGTAAGTTTTAACAACACTTCCAAATCAATCAAAATCAAGAAACATACTTCTACCGTTATGAACAAAAATTTTCCTGAAAGGACAAAGATTCATAGAAAAAGTACAGGAAAAGAAGACAAAACACTTAACAAAGTAGCTTTAAAAAAAAATATTGAGAAAGAGTTTGTTGATCAAAGGTATTTCAAAGATACAACTGGCGATAAAACTTCAGAAGAACAATATGACCTTATTAAACCAACTAGATGTAAACTTGGTACTTTACCATCTTTCATTCAACTATAATGATGCTTTTCTTTTTTATGCTTAAATGATTAGCTTATCCATTAGAACATTGAATTTATTTAAAAGCATAGATTAGCTCATAGAGCATTTAAACATAAGAGGGTATAATTATTTGCATTCAAGTACTACAATATAAATATGTTTTTACCATTTTAGACAAATGAATCATATCTGAGTGATGTATAATATAATAGTTTATACCTATTTATCTTTGAAATGTACATATTATTAGTTAAAAGTAGTTTGACTCTCCTATAAAATTTTGTTAAAATTGTTTTATCTTAATTTGGACATGTAAATTTTTTATTGGGGATGTTCTCTCTTATGCATAAGCACTTAATAAGCTAATCTATTCTTAAAAAATCGTATCACTTGGCGAGAAGTTGACTTTATTTTATTAGTCCAGGGGCCTTACTGCTAGCTGTTTAAAGCAATCCGATTTAGGTGATGACAAAATGTTGCGTGAACGCAAACCGTATCTGGGAGCGTTATGGAACCATAACGCTTCGCTAACGTTCGCGTGATTTTCCAAACTGCGCGGTTTTAACGTTAGTTTGATACCGCGTAAGCGGTTGGCCGTACGGCCCCAGTGCAGATTTGAACAAAAGTGCTCTAGAAATCGATTTTCATTTGCACTTCCGGGATATACCTGCGACTGGTATCGTTGGATTCCTTGTGTCAGGAACACGAAACTGTCGGTCGTATAGTGCCAAAATTGTGGAGGGGAGAGCTACAGCTAGCCGTAAGACTTTATTGCTCAAATCTGCACTGAACTAATATACCATAACCTGACATTGCAGACTTATGTAGCATCTTCCCAAAAGCCTTAAACCAAGAGTTGAAGCATAAATTAACTAGTGTTTGTGCATAAGTGGATTAGTAGATAATTTTATATTTTTGCAATAAAAATATTTTCATTATAATTTAAAGATATTTTAATTAAATATACACTTTGAACTGTATGGTTAGTAAGTACAAGTCCAAAATTCTGATTGGTATTGATTATAAGGATCAGAATGTTTCCACCAATAAAATAGATTCAGTTTTTGAACCATTTTGGCATTTTGCTGTTTTTAGATGTTGATGGGGCATTTGGCTTTTTTTCACCATCCATTTTCCGTCTGCTTGGAGCTCTGAAAAAGAATCTGTATTTAATTTTACAAAACATCTCGTGCATTAAAAAAATTCTTGTTTAGTTGAAATATGGAATACCTATATTTGGAAGCCAAAATGCTAGCAGCGTCGCTTGTAGTTGTTTTATTGTAGATGTCTTCCTTCAAATAAGTTTGTTCTTGATCATCAGTTACCCATTTGAAGTGCATATGAACACACGGCACAAATCTAGCGTCCAAGAGTGTCATGTTAGGATCGAGTGACTCTTTAAGAGGTGTGGTAACTGAAATTATATTTTTTTAGATTATTATCTTACTCTAACAATTTTCTAAGATTACTGTCTCATCATTTTCCCCATTCCTTAATTTTTATGATCAAAAGTATCATAGACTTTTAAAGAAAAAATAATTTACCCAACAGCAAAGCCAAAATCAGGGAAGTATTGTAGTTAGCGTATGTATCCACTTACAGCCTACAGATTTTGATAAATTAGATATCCATAGGTTTGAGTAGGGTCAGAGATGGTCACTGGGTAGGTGACGTTATGATATTAGAATAATAAATGTGAAAGTTTGTTTGTCCTTCTTTCATGCAGCAACCTAATTTTTTGCATAGAGATGGGGAGCTGGAAAGTGACATAATTATGATAATTTTATCTCGAAATAAGGCACAGTTCCTGAGGGAATCTCCATGTAGGTGAAACCACGGGGCGCAGCTAGTTATAAATATGAGATTGAGACATCGAAGTGGGGATAAAAATAAATTTGATTCCACCCTCTCATGATATCAGTACCTAGGTATTTGGTACATTTTTTGTTGATTTGCAAAATATGCTTAACATCATTATCAGCCTTTCATGTCAGTAGTTCAGTCAATTGAACTGTTAATTGAACTACTGAGAAAAGATGATGTTCCCACTTCTCAGCGAGGATGGGCCCTAATCCACCATGCTGGCCCAGTGTACATTGAATAAATAAATAAATAAATATATTCGGGACATTTTTGCACACACAATATGAATATTTTGATGAATGTCATGTCTTTGAACTTTTAAGGTTCTTGGATATACCGGTTTCCTCACGATGTAATCCTCTAGTTTTTGAGCGATGGCATCGAAACTGCACAATTTATTTAGGTACTGGTTAAGTATTTGGTGCAGGACCGAGGATCGAACTGGGTGCTGTCAGATTGTAAAACGCACATGCTACCACCGCACAGTCACCATCAATCACTCTTCATATAATATGAAAATATTTACACCTAAGTTAACAATAAGTCTGACTACCCCTCCGAGTTTATAAACTGTTCCACATTATGAACTTATCAACAAAATTAGAATGCTACTAGGTCGTGTTTATATTTTTTAACACAAACTTATAATAATAACTTGCACATAATACAGAAAAATAAGGCTGTTTATATAAGGTATTGAAGGCCAAGATAGATTTTCGGTTGCTGCAAAGTTAGTCAAGAAATAGTAAGTTTAGTATTCACTTACAAATATAAAATTCCTTCTCAGGTCTGCTAAGATGCTCTTTTACAAAATTGGTAATATCTTGAACAGTATCTGTTGGTTGGAATACTCCTTGTAGTATGATCCTGTCTGGGAACTGTATCCGAACAACAACATTCTTATAGACACTGAGTCTTTGTGCTGATGTCTGCAACATGAAGAGAAACAGAGTGACCACTTTTTAGGGTTTCGTGTCCAAAGGCGGTAGTTCCTATTTCTTCTATGGACATGACGTCATTGGACGAGTTTTTTTAATGCATTAGGTAGTCCGTTAATCTTTCAGTAATTGTGTTTTTATGGCGTAAATCTTAATAAATAACAAAACACAACATAACAAAAAACAAGTGGTATCCCATTTTATTTATATTACACGGGAATTACTCACGTAAGATTAAGAGTGCGTATAAAGCGAGGAAAATTTCTGATTTCACCCGCGCGTCTCGCATCACCCGCATTAGTGTGAAACACAACCACGGCAGCGCGGCAGTCGCGCGCAGCTACAGTGTACATAACTCGCGTAGTTGAACTCGTCATGCGGCAAGGAGTAATAAACACAGGATAAGCATAATGTTGGCGTTTTGGCGATTAGCTGGGTTCGGTCGCGGCGCGCAAAACCGTAAATTGTTTTTTTCAATTTTCAAAATTGTGTTTGTTGTTTATTTTTTAACTAAATTTTTAAGTTTTCGGAAATATAAATATAAAATGAATAAATTATATAAATTAAATTGAAATTGCCTAAATTAATTTTCAAATTAAAATTTTACGCTGGAGACAGAGAGTCAGAGATCGTTAAACATTAAATCAAACTATACTAAACTAAACTAATGCTACGCTATGCTATACTATACTAAACGAAACACGCGAAACGAAATACCCGAAAGCCCGTTGGTCCAGTTGGTAGTGAACCTACCTTCTGAGCTTCGGCGTGGGTTCGATTCCCACCTAGGACAAAATTAATGTGATGAACATTTTGTGTTTGTTCTACGAGTATACCTGGTTGTTAATATCTATTTAAGTATGATTAATTTAATTTAATTTAATGTTATTTAATGCAATGCAATTCAATTCCATTCCATTCAATTCAATTTAATTTATTAAAAAATATCATCATCATCCTTCACAGAACCTTCCTCATTATTTGAAGTCGGCCTAATATACCTACTGTTTGACCTACCAGTACCTACCCGAGCCAACCCGGCCGGTCTAACAGTAGGTATTACTACTTACCTTTTTATCCGACTTCAAATAAGGAGGAAGGTTCTCAATGCGACTTGTATAATCTTAGTGTCTCTGTCTACTTGGTCCACAGTGTTGCACCGCATGTCGCGAAACACCTCAACAGGTACTCTGCGAAATACCCGTATGCATAGATCACTTGTCATCATGTGAGCTGATAATTAGTTGCTGAGAGTGTACTATATTAAATCAAAAAACATGGTTATATTTAAGGTTAGACTGAGTGGTACTATGAGCACCGCGACGGTTCATACGTTTACACTGATATGTGGCTGATGCAGACTCTGGTACCTGGAGCGCTCGGCTTCCTAGGATTTATGATACTGATGCACAGCTGAACAGCCTCTGGTACCTGGAGCCATAGGCCTCCAAGGATTTCTGATACTGATGCACATACTAATGCACTTGTTTCACTGTCAAGTGTCAATAATATCAATAGATAATTTTAGTAATTACACCACAAAAAAGTTTTAGACGAAAAAAATCTCACTTCTGTGAATTACACAATAAATATCATATGGTAATAAAACATGCCTCTGTGTAGTGCATATCAGTGTAAAAATAGAGGTACACACCGTTTTCCTTCCAATGAGAAAAAATTATATTGATAATTTTATTGCATACCTACCTTGCCAAAAGATTCGCTTTTTTACCAGCTAAGGAAACATTAACTTTTTTCTGAGATTCGCCACTGTCATTATAGAAACATTTTACTGTTTAAAGGCAAAGTTTATTTTTACTGTTTCATTCAAGAGCAATGTTTATAACCTCAAATAAGCCACAAATGACAGCACCAGCGAAGGTGGCGCCATCTGAGATAAGTTTTGCCGTGGTTTGCCTGTGGCTTCTCATTACCCAAAATGTATGAAAAATACTGCGTTAGTTCCCTAATACTCACCCTGTGAAATCATTTACCACTGAATAAAACTCAAAATATGTAGTGATGGTCAAAATATTTTCGGATTTGAATTAAATAAAGAAATTTCGTTAGTGAAGCTACTTCTCAAAATCTCTGAAATATTGGTGCCGTCGTTTGGCTTTAGACCTCAGCAGCCATTAATCGATGCCACAGACTTAAAATATTCAAGGATGGGTGAAATATTTTCTGATTTAACGTCTTCACTGAAATTTTGAAGATGTCTTCTAGTATTAGAACTGAACAATCTATAATCACCGTTACTGATTTAAAATATGCAAGGATGGCAGAAATATTTTACGATACAAGTCAAGATTCTCTGAAATATAAATGCTCTCATCTAGTGTTGGACGCAAATCACGCAAAACCTCACCTAATCCTCAAAAAAAAGTTTTGAAGTCGGTTAAAAACATAAGTACCTATTGTTTGACTTTCCACATTGTCTTTTTTTTTTATTAGAAGCAGTTTTTTTGCTTCCATTATTACCAAGCTATTTTTTGTCTGTTAAAATTGAGAACCTTCCTCCTTTTGCAGAAAGCCGCTTCTCGTAAAAACGTGAGAAAATGTGGATGGAACTCTCAAGTCAAATTAACCATCACATTAATTTAAATGATTTTTAATTTTAATTTTATAAAATTATAATGAACCTAAATTATTTTATAATGTCATTTAATTTTATCTTTCTGACTCTCTCTCTCTCTGCTTCTCTCCGTCTCTCTCTCTCTCTCTCTCTCTCTCTCTCTGTCTGTTTGTCTGTCACAAAGAAACACTCCGACTCTAATAGTTATATTACTGAGCATACATAATAATGGATTCGTTAGGGCCTAGTCGTATCCATTTTATTTGTATCTATGTTATTTTTTCGTAGTAGCTTTACCTAGTCTGTGCTCTAAGGTCATTGGCACCACTTGGTTGCCGCATCAAGTGGTCACGTTCGAGCCATCGATTTTTTATATTATCCTTTGTTTGAAAATACAGTAGGTGTTGATATAATCGCACTCGGAAGATAAAACCAAGGCGAAAAGCAAGCGCGTGCGTCCTTCCCCGTTGAGGCACAGTGCGGTACTGAGGTTGAACGGAGCATGTTTCGCTATTTAGATGCAAAGCGCAACAGAATAAGACTGAATATCGGACTTGCCGTTTGACCGAATAGTTGCTTAGAACTAAAGGACGTAAGTCTCAAATCGAATATAATTTATTATGAGAGTACTAATTAATCTAGGTAAATTTTGTCTTAACACTGGAAAACAAACTATATTTTCCTTCGGTGAGTATTTATTTTAGATATGTAACTGAAGTACTTTCCAAGTAAAATCAAAAAAATTAGTTAGTTAATTAGTTTTTTTTATTTCACCATTTTCAAAACATTAAAGTATCGAGTAAATATCTTGCTATTATGTTTTTGTCTTAATGGCGGAAAGAAAATGAATTGAAAATTCACATATATCAATTATTACGATGATCGGATATTTGGTTTAGTTAGAATATCATGGCAAATTAGCATAAAATTTCGGATGCCCCCTCTTAAGCCGGTCACTCCGACTATATCCCGACCGGCTTAATCTTACGTGAGTAATTCCCGTGTAATATAAATGTGTGAAAACCACGTCAGTTTCTATAATAAAAGTGGTATCCCATTATGTTTATTTTTGTTTTGATCTTCGTGAAAAGGATAAATGCGTCAAACTTAGTGTGATTATAGGGAAAACAAAAAACTATAAAAACTGGCCAACTGTGAGTCGGGCAAGAAACCAAACTGAATTAAAGAAAACATATTATGTACTTCAACCAAAATAAAATGAATGGACTGGCCCAGAAGAAGCGCATTCTTTAAGATTACAAACTGAGCGCCGGCGCTCACTTCGTTTCAGTCTGTCTCTAGCCGTAGGAAGTGCGACACATGACTTTTGTTACATGATAACGAAACGTCTGACAAAATTATGTCTTGGTGTGTTTTTCCGAAGTGTAATACACAACAAAAAACCGCTATCTACTGTTTGTAACAAATGTACTGTACATGCTTATAATTAGGTGTTGAAGTATATGTCCAACCGTTTGACTCGATTTTACTAAGCAAGTTCAATGGTTATGGCCCGTCCATTCATTTTATTTTGGTCGAAGATTGTGTATGGTAAAAACTAAACACAAATGTACATTGTGTACATTGTGTTGTGTTGTGTTGTTATGTGCATTGTGTTGTGTTGTGTTATGCATTTTGTGTTGTGTTTTGTTTTTTTGTGTTTGTGTTGTTGTTGTTGTTTTGTGTTGTTGTTGTTGTTTTGTGTTGTGTTGTGTTGTGCTTTTCAACCGTGATAGTTTAAAACAGTGTGTTATGCATTGTTTAGTATGGAATGGTCTTGGTGCGCGAGTTTGACTTTCATTTGGCTAGTTTTCTTACTTTTTAGGGTTCCGTACCCAAAGGGTAAAAACGGGACCCTATTACTAAGCCTACCATGTCTGTCCGTCCGTCTGTCCTACCTATTAACGGCTGTATCTTTCGAACCGTAATAGATAGCCAGTTGAAATTTTCACAGAATATGTAATGTTATGGCGGATTTACTAACAAATAATAAGAAAGTCAAAAAATAAAAACGAAAGGGGGGTCCTCATACAAAATTTTTTTCTTCGTATTTTTGTATTAGCTCTAATGCAAAAACTGTAATACTTACAAGCGTCAAACTAAACATGATTATAGTACACACTCTAAAGTACAACAACAAATAATAAAAAATGGCCAAGTGCGATACGGTGACAAGTTTATGTTCATTACCAAGTTATAACGGTGTGGCCGAGGATGTAACATTCAAATTCAGTTTATTTACACATAAAATATTACATTACAGTTGAAAACAATCGCGTAATACTTTATTTACTTACTACATAATATTATTTTAAATAAATGTTGAACTAGAATAAATCTATTCTCTCTAGCCTTGAAGATGCCTAGATTGTAGTTGAGTATGAATGTTTGATATTTTCATTAGGAAGGGGTGGTAGTGTGCAGTCTTTCTACTTGTCCTGTAGTAAAAAGGAGAGGGTGGAATAATGTCATGAAGCTCTTGCGCCGTAATGTATCCGATAGAAAATAGACAAACAAGCTACTTTACGGCGGTGCTCGAGGCTTTACAATGTCCATATTAGGCCAAGTTGCAGTGCAGACAGGCAGATTACCTTTTCTTTGTTTATACCCCTCATTCTCTACCTCTACGACCTAAAAGAGACCGCAGGGAATCGCTGGATGCAGGCCGCTTCCAACCGGCCCTTTTGGAGATCGATGGGGGAAGCCTATGTCCAGCAGTGGACGTCCTATTGCTGAAATGATGAGGATGATGATGATGATGATCCTCTACAGCAGCATTATCAAGCTGCACTACTTATACATATTAGTAACACATTACAAAGTTTGTATTGTGTATTTACCTGTTGTTCAAGCTCTGTTCTTTGTTCAGAAGTAATCAGCGGTGTATTTTCTAATACTATGCGGTGCTGTTGCAAGTCATGATATAACTTTCTCACTTCTTCAATGGTTAAATCATAAAAGTCATCAGGAAGGTCCTCTAGTTCTGCTTTTATTTCATCGGGCTGCATAAAAGCGATGGCTTTTTGAGCTCCCAACTGCAATGCAATATGAAGCAAGTATAAACAAAGGAATAGAGAACAACTAACCAACAACGATGAGTGATAACTTTAAAATCAGTATTTTATTTTAAACCAAATAACAGCTTTAAACTGTTTGGGTATTACAAATTCAGACATGGGCGCTAAACTTATTACCAGTATTTTATTTTAAACCAAATAACAGCTTTAAACTGTTTGGGTATTACAAAGCCAGGCATGGGCGCCAAACTTATTACAACTCTTGTTAGGGTTCCATAGCACTATTAAGAACCCTTTTAAGTTCGTTCTGTCCGTCCATTCATTCCAATCCATTAGAACCTTTTAACTTCAATATGTGCACGAAACTGCACATGTCTCATTAAAAAAAATACAATTTCATATTTTAGAGGTGACTTACTCAAAAAATTGCAACCATATTATGCATTTCACTGGCATCTGTTACTTATGCCACTAACCTGTATTGTTTTGACATTAATTTGTTTAACCTAACCTAACCATTATTTGCCCGTGTTACTACTGGTAGTACAACGAGTAAAAAGAACTTCTCATCATACTACTGGACTTGTTGGTAGTATATGGGAAATTATTATTGCCCCTGTCACTACTGGTACAGTAACACAGGCAATAAAGGCATACTTTGTGTTTCTACAGCATGAAGTGCTAGAAGACCAGAAATACTGAGGAGGTATGGGTCATGAAAAATTTGTATAATTATCTAAAATAATGTGAATGTATCGTCGGATCGAATGTGACCTGTCTCTGTTTCATTATCTGTTTTGAAACTTTACATGCGTAACAGCTGAATTTTGTTTGATAAAATTTTACAAGGAAGTAGTGTACATCATGAGGACAGGATACTTTTATCTTGGGAACAATGAGAAAAAATTGGCAAATTGTGGAGCTAGTGTACTACAGGTAAGTCAAATTTATAAAAAGACTGTCACTGATGTAATAGTGGTCCTGAATAATATAGCTTTTGGAGGCAGTGACTGGTGTCAAAAACTTTACACAGGGCCACTGCCATGACAGTTAATTTTACGAACAGTACTGTCTCCATATCTAATTAGGATTAGGCACTTACAAATGTAACCTCCTCTTCAATTTTGAGTCTCCTCATTAAATTTTCCTTTGTTAGAGATGTTTTTGATGAGCTACTTTTCAAATTATCTTCTCCACTTGGTTCTGGAACTGGCTCAGTATTCTTATGCACTTTTTCTTTAGCTTTACAGATTGGTTCTTGTGTTTCAGCCTCCTTTTCTATTTCCTCAGTATTTCGATCATCTTGAGGATTTTTCACACTTTTGATTAAAGATATGGGGTCTAATGTTCTGTAGGACGGCCCAGCTGAATCATCTATCTTGAGGGACTTGTCTTGGGCCTTAGCTAAGTTTTCAGAAAGAGGTACTCTATACACCGCTGATACATTTGCTTGCCTAAACAAAATATAAATGTAAATACAATACAAGGTTGGTAATTTGGCACCCTATTTTTTCCCTATGCTGTATTACTGGCAATCTATGCTATGGTAAAAATTGCTTTGCACAGGTTTTCAATCCTTTACAAAATATTTTTATGTTGTTAACAAGATTTGAGTCCTCTTTGTGAAATATAATGTCACCAAAGTTGTACTCTGACTAAATATAAATAGGTATGTAACACGCTACTAAAATAAAAATAAATAAAAAAACAATCGAAATGCTTAACATGGACTTTAGTCTAATGCTGCATTATTGGGCTGTCAAAGACCATTCACTATTCATACAGCTGTGGGTAGCTGTAGGAGCTGCAATAAAAAAAGGGTGGCAGCCCTATCAGCACCCTGAAGAAGCTACGTTATTGTATGCTGTGTTTGGTCTTTTTGGTATATTTGACACATAGGCTGCAATATAAAAGGACTGGCAAAACGCACTGAGCAGCATCGCCCATGCTTGTGCAGTACATCGTTCAAACCTACAAGCCAACATGTTAGCCCTACACCACTAACTAGCTGCTGTTAGCCTATGACACTCGGGATAATGCAAAGATTCTAAAGATACTACTCATATCACAATCGGTCCAGTCATACAGGAGTTAAGAAACCCACATACATACTACAGGTATAATCTTATGTTAGAAAAACTTGCATAAGTGAGTTTTTTGTGATACATTTTCTTTCAGCTTTTTGTGATGTCATTGGCATACATATTATAGAGATCAATTACTTACTTTGCCTCATCAGCTTTATTGAGCAACCGGAGAATAGCTCTGCCTTTTATCAATCCCAGCTTTCTTAGAGTTTTCTCTCGCAGAGCATTTATGCCGGCTACTTCCTGGCGCATATACAGAATACATGGGTTTTGTAGATTATCAAACTCAGGGGATGCCAGTGAAGTAATCAAGTCATACAGTGATGTGTGGGGTGGAAAATCTGCTGTTCTTCTTTCACCTGGATCATATAAAAAGAAGTGTGACATGAAAAACTTTGCTAGTCTTAGCACCTAAAAGCATTTATAACCTTCTGTCCTTAGATAAAAAATGCTTTACCATCTTCCAGAAGTAGCCCAATAGTTACATTATTCTCTTCTCTCTTCCTTTCAGCTTCTACCATTTCAACTGTAGCTTTGTTAGGCAAATTTGAAAACCTGATTGTGGTAGTTAAGTCCAGAAGGTGGTTATGATGTTTCAAATCATAGTCAGAGGGCTGAAACCCATGCCTATGGCACGCATCTTCCAGGATCTACAAATAATATAGCTATTAATGTGTAGAAAAATAGGGATAAAAAATAATAATGATGTTTTTCTTTGTCCATTGGATAGTTAACCTACGTAATTTTTTAATTAACTGATGACTTCTTGATATTATATACGTTGCATTTGTTCACAAGCAATAAGATACTATGATGTATGGACTATGGAGAGGGCATATATTGCTTTAGAGCTAAGCTTTAGAGCTAAAACCAAACAGTTTTGTAGCTACAAAATTTCATTTAAACGTACCTGTAAAATACTAGTATCCGCCGTGCAATGAATAATTTGCCGCCTACCATTCGGAGTTAGAACAATTATGTCTTTAGACATGATATTTAACTAGCGCAGTTATTATAATTTAAAATGAATGATAAGTAAATAAAAATTCAAGTCATCAAAACAGCACCCTAAATATATACCAAAGAGAATACAATCAATCTTATCAAAGTCAAACACCAAACTTCACCAAACACCGACCATTTAAATTTTGACAATTGTGAATTGTCAACCATTGATATTGACATACTTAAATGACGCTTTTTTTTTATTTATTTTTTTCTTCTTACCCGTATTGGGGCTTTTGGCTATATAGGCTATATAGGGCGTAATAGGGTATTTGACTACTTTTGGGAAACTATTGCACATTATTGCCTGATATAATTTAATGTATACTGCATTTATATTTTCTGGATATCAGTCGTATTTGCGATATAAATCGATGTTAAAGTTTGAATAAAAAAATATCGCGCCAAAACGCAGACCTGCGTCATAGCTCCGGTCGAGCGACTGATTGACGTCACACAAAACAAAACAACTGCAGCCAGGCAGCAAAAGTTTGATAATCACTAATTTTCTAATAGAAGTAATGGTTTATAAATGTTGTGTAGTGCCACAATGTACAAATACTTCCATAAAACACCGGAAAAACTATTCGTTTCTGTTCCAATGGACCCCAAAACTCGCAAAAAGTGGTTGGAACTAAGTAGCTCGTAGAGAACCTAAAAGTATTGGAGCTAATTCAAGTGTTTCCATGTGCAAAGATCATTTTGAGGTACATATTTGAGTCTATATATTTCTATTACAATTTGTGTTTTTATTGCATTACTATTTTATGTACTGTTACTTTCTTTTTAAACATTGTAAAGCTCGACATAACCTAACAAAATAGTGATATCCACCTACTACAACATACTTTTTGTACAACTTGATTGAATGTTTTGCTTGGAGAACAATTAAAAATTAATACTTACATTGTGGTTTTTACGTTTTGAGTTCTGCAGCGTAGAAACAATGTCGTAGATTATTATTGAAGAAATATGCAACCATAAATACATTCATTTTGGGTAAGTTACTGCTGTCTGCTTGCACAAAATGTTTCTCCAGTCTTCTCACATTTAACCTCCGGAATGTTTTTGGTGATAATTTCTGGGTAAATCGCTCTCAAAATAGCTTTACAACATTAAATTCGCAAATATCAATACAAAATCTGTTTGTTTAGATTTGTGTGACGTCACTAGGGATGAAGCCAGTTACAGACCGTTTTCGATCACGTGATCAAATGTCGAAAATACAGTTATATTATTCGCGTTTTTTACAAAAAATAAGCATATTTTTATCAAAAATCAATGAAATATGCTTTTTCATTATGTCATGTTTATGGATGGCGTCAATTGGCATAATATTTTTAATACAGTCAAGTACCCTATTGACTTTGTTGCCTTAAACAAATCGTTTAAGTTTTGTTAATTTTATTCACTTTGAGATCGCATAGACGGCATAGATAGTCTTTATGATTAAACTGTCACTACTGAAGTTTATAAAAAGAAATGAACTAGAAGTTTTGTCTCCAACGTGAAATAAACATGTTGCTTCATTTTTTTCCCTTTTTTTTTAATGCCATAGGTGGCAAACAAGCAGATGGGCTGCCTGATGGTAAGCAGTCACCGTTGCCTATGGATACTTGTAACACCAGAGGCATCACAAATACGTTGCCGACCCTTTACAACTCTATTCCCTGGGCAAGTGCCTTTATTAACTAAACAAAATAGACAATAGACAAATTTTTATTTATGGAAGAATTTTTTTTTACACTTTTTTGAGAATTAATAAAAAGAACACACATTACAAATTGATTTCGTCCACAAACCGGTTCCAACTCAGCATATTGCTGGTTGCGAACAACCAGCGCTGGTCTTCCGTTGGAGCCGCCGGTGACATCACCCATGGCCAACACCGAACAGTATACGAGAAATTAAATAATAACAATAATAAATAATAAAGATAATAATAATAATTATCGTATTGTCGGGAGGTTCCTCACTCTGCAGCCCTAACCACCGGTAGCTTGGGCCCTGCCCCGCTGCCGGCGGCACCCTAGATTTAAGTTTTTTTATAATATTTTGTTTTTGTATAGATATTGTAAAAAAACTTTAATTTAAGAAGAAAAATAAATGTGTGAATAATAATAATAATATAGCAACAACAACACATAATAAAAACATGCAAACTAACATTTAAATAAACTTAGCAGTAATATAAACAAACCATAAATAAATACATAATACATAAGGTGATTCGACTAAGACAACGTTGTTAACAAACTAATAAATTAGGTATATGTGAGTAACGTAGGCAACACTACTATCTCAATAAAAATTAACTACGAAACTAATAAAATAAAATAAAGAAATTTACACATTTACTCGGACATGAAATAAAAATAACAAAGGTAAGTCCCCATAAAAAAGGTTCCCCTATATAGCACTGGGTGTCTGTTATTAAAAGTTCTTAAATACAAGCTAAAACTAACACTAGAAATACAGTTAGACTGCCCATAGACCGTTGAAGGTCTAAAGACAATCCAAATGCTCAAGCCCAGTACCAGTTGGCAGCGTACCCGACGTAGCGTTGCTTCATTGAAGGTATTATTTTCCTAAACTTGTGTATTTTGGTGGTTAGAGCATAATTTATTTCTGGAAAGTACTATTAGGAAAATAAATTATTTGTAGGTATTTGTTATCTATTTGTATTTTCGAGTGTTAATGTTTAATTATGGTGGATTATTTTATGATAAGTGTTCGAAACTTGTGGTGTGGGTAAGTGATACCAAAGATTATAGGTGATACGTGATACTATAACGAGGCGAAACATGTTTTTCGTGTTGTTTACAAACTTACAAAATTCCATAGGATCCTGTAATGAAGTCTCGTCCAATTTAATAGGGCATGAATTTGACTTAACCGTGACTTACTTTGCTTGAATCATTAGGACTTGTTTGACGATATTTAGTAAAATTGGAAAAATCCCAATACCTAACACTGGCAAATGCACAAGATGTGACGCCAAAATCATCTCGTGCAAAAAGTAGAAACAAAAAAAATAAAACTCTGGCTAATGACTGACAAGACTGAAAACCACAGATCTACTACCTACCTCACAGATCTACTACCTATAGATTTTCAATGAGCGTGGCTAGCTCAGTGCCTCTCGCTTCAACAAGGTGTGTTGCCACATTAAAATGATTTGCTATAAGTTAGGGTAATTTACCTACTATGATGGGTAGTGAATCTTCAATGAGTACTTTGGAAACAATACTACCTTTTAAATATTTATATTTTATACACTATCTGCTGCAACCCACGGAACCACCTGCAATTTTCTGGGAAGAAAAGTACGTTGTCTGTCCTCATGACACACCCCTATCGTCCTGACAAAATTTGACTTAGCCCATGATCTAAGAAAACAAGGTCTAGCAATTTGAGAGTGGTCCCGCAATGACGTCACTGTCCAGTTGCCACTTTATTCAATCAGCTGTTACGTGGTGTATCGTCATCTCTCTCGAACCTGTTGTAAATTGACATCATGACATCATTGCGGGACGCCCACGTAAACATTTTTTCTCGGATTGCTATACCTGGCGGAGTATATTATTATACCATGACTTAGCCATTTCCTCGTAAAAACAGACAGAAAGTTACTTGCGTTTTTATTATAATTATTTGTTAGGATTAGAATATAGTACTAGAAAAAAGGTTGTAAAGTAACCATAGCATGATTTTTTATAATTAATAAAATATAATAAAAAAGTCAGAGTTAAAACGGAACGGGGGTCCCTCATGCAACAAACGTTAAACGTATTTTTGGATTTGTTCTAGTGTAAAAACGGTAATCCGTACAAGCGTCAAATTTAGCGGATTATAGTGAACATAAGTAAAACAACAAATAATAAACACTGGCCAAGTGCGAGTCAGTGACAAATTTCTGTTTACCACTAAGCTAAGCAACGTCGGGCGCGGTCGGTACTTGGATGGGTGGCAGCCTGGGCGTGATGTTGTCTTTTTGCACAACTTTTTGTATTTTGTGATTGTAAAGAACTCTCAGCGCGCGAGCCCGACTTGCGCTTGGTCAGTTTAGTTTTTTCATGAATGGAATTATGTATAACATTCCAAATAATTAGATAAATAGACTCTTTAATGTTTACAGCACAAATTTCACGAACAGCGCGTAGCTTTTTGAATCGGTTCGCCGAAATCGCCTTTTGCTTTTCCAGCTTCATAACTGTGGCCTCATTAATATATATTTAATATTAACATTCACCATATTCATATGGGCATAAAAGGGTCGGTATTTTGCACTTCTTGCAATGTGCCAGCTTTTTTCAGCAATGTGACAGGATCAGTTGGAAACCTGCAGAACGATAATTTATGTTAGTTGCGGTGGGTAATTTCTTTCATAAACTGGCAACATTCATAATTTATTTTCTAAGTTAATAATTTGATAAAATTCATAGAATTAGACCACAAATCGACCTAAAAACTGACTAATTATGGATAAAATATTTGCGAATTGATATCCTGAATTTATTTAGGTGATCGTTACAAGCTTTATATGTTTACTTACGTGTGAAATGATATTTCATCGTATTTTCGCTCACTGCGCTTCTTGCAGCCCAAAATGCTACAACCAACCATTGTAAAATATCTTTTACAATTATTTCTCAGAGGAAACACGCATTTATCACATTTAATCACCAAAAAAAGGCAATAAATATAATTCAGACCCGTTTTGTTTGTCACTGATTATTACAGATTTTGACACTTGAGGTACCAAAAACAGGTCACGCCGATAAGGACAACAAAATCTATTTATGTCCTTTTCGTACTTGTGCTGAGCCATATCAAGTTGTCTCTTTCACTAAAATATATTGCCGATCTGGTTGTGTATATCTGTGACCTACCTATTGTGTATATCTGTGCTGAAAACGGCCGCCTTTAAAAAAAATCTGTATTGCAACCCCAAAATAATGAAATGCAAACATTACTGTGTTCTGACTGTGTTACAATAAAAATTAATAACTTACAAGTTTGGTATCAAGCGAGATTATTCCTGGCATTTCATACAAATTTTTGGGGTTTCAATGCTGATATTTTTTAATTTGCCGCGCTTTTCAGTACTTTTATAACTCTACCCTTTGACATATACAGGGTGTCCCAGAACTCAACGTCAAGCGGACACGGGGCAAGAGGGGGGGTCATACCAGTTCCAGGAAAATAAAAATAAAAAATCCATATCAGTTGGTGTGTGCTGCCAGTGATGACATATGGTACTGAGACGTGGTCCTTAACTGTTGGCCTTTTGTAAAAACTCAGAGTCACACAACGGGCAATGGAGAGAGCTATGCTCGGAGTTTCTTTGCGCGATAGAATCCGAAACGTGGATATTCGCCAAAGAACCAAAGTCACCAACATAGCTGTTAAAATTTGCAGGTTGAAGTGGTAATGGGCAGGCCACATCGCTCGGAGAACCGATAACCGATGTAACCGATGGGGAAGAAAGGTTCTTGAGTGGACACCACGAACCGGAAGACGCAGCGTAGGTAGGCCTCCCACTAGATGGACCGACGACATTGTGAGAATTGCGGGAATCTAGTGGATGCAAAAGGCAGGCTGTCGTTCAGTGTGAAGGTTAAAGGGGGAGGCCTATGTTCAGCAGTGGACGTCTTCTGGCTGATGATGATGATAATATCAGTTGGTTAAGTTATAATTGGCAAATTTATGAAAAAGAGGAAAATTGACACCTTTATTCATATCTTTAGTTATTCCACAGATATACACAACCAGATCGGCAATATATTTTAATGAAAGAGACAACTTGATATGGCTCAGCACAAGTACGAAAAGAACATAAATAGATTTTGTTGTCCTTATCGGCGTGACCTGTTTTTGGTACCTCAAGTGTCAAAATCTGTAATAATCAGTGACAAACAAAACGGGTCTGAATTATATTTATTGCCTTTTTTTGGTGATTAAATGTGATAAATGCGTGTTTCCTCTGAGAAATAATTGTAAAAGATATTTTACAATGGTTGGTTGTAGCATTTTGGGCTGCAAGAAGCGCAGTGAGCGAAAATACGATGAAATATCATTTCACACGTAAGTAAACATATAAAGCTTGTAACGATCACCTAAATAAATTCAGGATATCAATTCGCAAATATTTTATTCATAATTAGTCAGTTTTTAGGTCGATTTGTGGTCTTGATTTGAAATTCTATGAATTTTATCAAATTATTCACTTAGAAAATAAATTATGAATGTTGCCAGTTTATGAAAGAAATTACCCACCGCAACTAACATAAATTATTCGTTCTGCAGGTTTCCAACTGATCCTGTCACATTGCTGAAAAAAGCTGGCACATTGCAAGAAGTGCAAAATACCGACCCTTTTATGCCCATATGAATATGGTGAATGTTAATATTAAATATATATTAATGAGGCCACAGTTATGAAGCTGGAAAAGCAAAAGGCGATTTCGGCGAACCGATTCAAAAAGCTACGCGCTATTCGTGAAATTTGTACTGTGAACATTAAAGAGTCTATTTATCTAATTATTTGGAATGTTATACATAATTCCATTCATGAAAAAACTAAACTGACCAAGCGCGAGTCGGGCTCGCGCGCTGAGAGTTCTTTACAATCACAAAATACAAAAAATTGTGCAAAAAGACAACATCACGCCCAGGCTGTCACCCATCCAAGTACCGACCGCGCCCGACGTTGCTTAGCTTAGTGGTAAACAGAAATTTGTCACTGACTCGCACTTGGCCAGCGTTTATTATTTGTTGTTTTACTTATGTTCACTATAATCCGCTAAATTTGAAGCTTGTACGGATTACCGTTTTTACACTAGAACAAATCCAAAAATACGTTTAACGTTTGTTGCATGAGGGACTCCGTTCCGTTTAAACTCTGACTTTTTAATTATTAATTATAAAAAATCATGCTATGGTTACTTTACAACCTTTTTTCTAGTACTATATTCTAATCCTAACAAATAATTATAATAAAAACGCAAGTAACTTTCTGTCTGTTTTTACGAGGAAATGGCTAAGTCATGGTATAATAATATACTCCGCCAGGTATAGCAATCCGAGAAAAAATGTTTACGTGGGCGTCCCGCAATGATGTCATGAAGTCAATTTACAACAGGTTCGAGAGAGATGACGATACACCACGTAACAGCTGATTGAATAAAGTGGCAACTGGACAGTGACGTCATTGCGGGACCACTCTCAAATTGCTAGACCTTGTTTTCTTAGATCATGGGCTAAGTCAAATTTTGTCAGGACGATAGGGGTGTGTCATGAGGACAGACAACGTACTTTTCTTCCCAGAAAATTGCAGGTAGCTCCGTGGGTTGCAGCAGATAGTGTATAAAATATAAATATTTAAAAGGTAGTATTGTTTCCAAAGTACTCATTGAAGATTCACACCCATCATAGAAGGTAAATTACCCTAACTTATAGCAAATCATTTTAATGTGGCAACACACCTTGTTGAAGCGAGAGGCACTGAGCTAGCCACGCTCATTGAAAATCTATAGGTAGTAGATCTGTGAGTTATTCTGACCTCAAAGTCAACTATTTTGCAGTGTTTTTTTTTTTTTTATACTAACGTGGTCTTTAATAAGCATGCTATCAATTGCAATTACAAATCAAACAAAAAGAGTTGCTATGTTTGTTAAAATTATCGTATTTTCTTTGAGTTGTGGTTGAAAAAATAATATCACCTAACTTTGATGGTTCAGTAAAAAAAAAAAAAGATATGGTACCACCCTAGGCAAGTTACTTCAAAAGATGGCCCATTTAATCAAGATTTCAAAATGGTACTATACTTTTAACTTTTCTACCTATAACATTTATTGCCAATTTTTATCGAAAAAACATACTCATTTAAAAAATCAAATTAGGTCATCACAATACTTGTTTTCCATAGAAAATTCGGAGAAATAGAACAATGAATAGTGTGCGGTGGTCACAGACAAATACACCGCGATAAAGGGCTATGCGGTGGAGCACATAGAGCACATTATATGTGGAGCACGCTAGCCTAGATTCACTCAAGATTTGAAGACTATATTGTAACTATCGGGAAACACCCATTCAGGCAGCGCATTCCACAGACTAGCAGTTCGCATAATAAAAGCGCTTCGTACGGGTTTACGGAATATCAACCATAAAGCGGTGTCGATTTGCCTTTTCCCCTTTAGCACTTACCTTACACCCCTTTGGTTTGGTCGGCCATTCGTTTACATTTTGAGCACTTCGTTAGCAGTTGTGTGCTGCTCAATATTGAAGGTGCGTTTGTAGAATTAGTAAGAATATGTCAGTGTGTATACGTGTCCCCTTCAGTTCTTGGCAGACTTTTTTTCGGTACTAGCTCGAGTTTCAAAGTATATAAATTATCACAGCCCACTATAGACGGTATAGATGGTCATCTCTGACCTCTGCAGAAGGTACCTATTTGCAAAAACTGAATGAAAACCGCATTATGAAATGGATGCAACTTGCCACAGCGGCTGTGTGAAAATATAAAGCTAAAATATTATATTTCCATTTGAAAATGTCCATCATTCTTTAGTCAAAGATGATTAAGGCACATTTACGTACATGAGGCTTCATGGACCATGACCAAGAAAAGAACACGAGTCAATAAAAGACCAAGGTTTTTTTGCATTATGTGATTAGAATATGGGGATACCAACTTACAATTTTTACAGGGGTTGAAGAAAGGAACATAAACCGTTGTTTAAAAAAAAAATGATGCAATTCTTGACCTTAAATCTAGTTACAGGATTAAACATAGGTACAATTCCACTAAAATTAAAGTATTGATATTGTCCAAAAAATATATTTTATTGTAGTAGACAACACGAGGGCGCGCGCCCGGCGCCCAGCCTGCGCCGCGCGCACGCCCAAAACAACCCTTCGCTATCTACGTCCAGCACTCTGTTTTAATAATTGGATAGTTTATTTAATAATTACAACTCTTCTTTTATCTGTCCGTATTTTAACATTAGGTATAACTACTTCGTCTTGTATAACTTGGTGTAAGAACAGCCTTCAGGAATTGAATTAGGGTGGCGCAAAATGCGCCTCACAGCACTGTTTCCATCTCTACTCGCGTCCGCTCTCTGTAACAAAAAATATATACTTAGTTTAGTAAAAAAAACTTAGTATAGTACCTACCTATGTACATAGTTTATTAGCGTAGTACTCCGGGACCTATAGTAAAAATCCTACTTATTAGGTACCTATTATTTGAATGCTTGCAATAAGTCCTGGTAAATTGACAACTCGTGGGGTGTATTGTATTCATTGACTCCCTTCAGATCCTTAAGACTCAAGTCGACAATCTGTAGTGCAAGCACGCCGTACGTCGTACTCGCGTTTAGAGGGTTCCGCACCCAAGAAATGTGTTTTCTTTCATTCAGTTCGGGATCTTTAGCGCGCGCCCGACTGGCACTTGCCTGGTCTATATTATTTATTGTTTTACTTTAGAGTGCACTCATCATCAGCCAGAAGACGTCCACTGCTGAACATAGGCCTCCCCCTTTAACCTCCACATTGAACGATAGCCTGCCTTTTGCATCCACTGGATGCCCGCGACTCTCACAATGTCGCGGTCTATCTAGTGGGGAAGGCCTACCTACGCTGCTACCTATAATAGTGCTTAGAGTGCACTATAATAACATAAAGTAATGGTGCCAAGTTCGACGTATTGCTGTTTTTACACTAGATCAAAGACAATCAAAATTCAAATATTAATAAAATAATCAAGACAAAGACAAAAGACACCCCACTCAGAGACAACACTCCCCTACACATAGGTATTCTGTGTTTTTTTTAAACTGGCTTACTATTACTGTTTAAAAAATCAACTGTCAAAAGGTAGGACAGCTAGACAGAGAGCGTGTGCTTACTCTTTGTGTAAGGAACTCTAAAAAGGTAGTTACCTCGCACGCAAGTCGCCGCAAGAGAGCGGGCGGTCGAGGTCGGGCAGCAGGTCGGCGGGGTGGGGTTGGTGCGGGCGCAGCGTGCGCGGGCGCGTGGCGTCGTGCGCGCCGTGCGCCAGCAGCGCGGCGGCCGAGGCCAGCCGGCGCGGCGGCGCCGTCAGCCCGTGCGCCGCCAGCGCCGCCGCCAGCTGCCGCGCCCGCGACATCGCCGCGTCGCGCTCGTGCCGCGCGCGCCACACCTACACACATACAACTTCATTTTATTTTACATGGAAAACAAACGGCTTCACTACCAACACAGTAGATATGAGATAAATAGTTACACAAAAGCCAAAAAGAAGTTTATAAGTAAAATAATAATCATCATCATCATTTCAGCCGTAGGACGTCCACTGCTGGACATAGGCCTCCCCCATCGATCTCCAAAAGGGCCGGTTGGAAGCGGCCTGCATCCAGCGTTTCCCTGCGGTCTCTTTTAGGTCGTCTGTCCATCTTGTGGGTGGACGTCCTACGCTGCGCTCCGTCCGTGGTCTCCATTCCAGAACCTTTCGGCCCCATCGGCCATCTGTTCTGCGTGATATGTGCCCTGCCCACTGCCATTTCAACTTACTAATCCGGTGGGCTATGTCGGTGACTTTCGTTCGTCTACGGATCTTCTCATTTCGGATTCGATCTCGTAGAGAAACCCCGAGCATAGCCCTCTCCATAGCTCACTCGCTTAGCATAAAATAATAATAACTACAATATTTATTAATTAGAAATTTCAACTCTAAATTTGATTACGAAGAGAGTTGCAGGCACCATCATTTGTTGCCGCTTCATAGGAGTACACAGTGCATATTATCGCCTCGAATAGAGTTGACTGCTGGCTGAAGTCAAGCTTGTCTCGCCATCTATCTCACCTCGCAAAAACTACCTTCGTTTATATCCCCCACCATATTACGAGTATATATTTTTCAACCCGGATAAGTCCTCGTTTGACAACCAACTCGTCTGCTGTTATCGTGGAGACTCTTTCTTTTTGCGTAAATTTACTAACTTTAACTTTTCTCAGTCTGTTGACTTATTTACAACAATATTTTTATTTATTTTATTAATTCCGTCTTTTTTCCCATTTTTATAATCTACTTGTTACATAATAAATGACACTGGCGTAGTTATAATTTGTGTATACAAACTTGTGCGGCACAAACAGCAGAGCGACAGTGGCCGCGCGAGCCCACACCGTATCCCCTGGTCGCCGCCTCCACCACGGCCCCGTGGAAAGTAAGGGATTGACCTGCAAATACCACAAAATCATTATATTGCTGCTATTGGTCGTTCTAAGTAACAAGGGGGTTAACATTGCAATACGTTGGTCGTTCTAAGTAACAAGGGGGTAACATTGCAATATGTTGGTCGTTCTAAGTAACAAAAGGGTTAATATTGCAATACGTTGGTCGTTCTAAGTAACAAGGGGGTAACTTTGCAATATGTGGTCGTTCTAAGTAACAAGGGGATAACATTGCGATCTATGGGTCGTTCTAAGTAACAAGGGGGTAACATTGTGATCTGTTGGTCGTTCTAAGTAACAAGGGGGTAACTTTGCAATATGTGGTCGTTCTAAGTAACAAGGGGATAACATTGCGATCTATGGGTCGTTCTAAGTAACAAAGGGGTAACATTGCAATATGTTGGTCGCTCTAAGTAACAAGGGGGTAATATTGTGATCTGTTGGTCGTTTTAAGTAACAAAGGGGTAACATTGCGATATAAGCAGCAAGCCCACGTGTTCCAGACTCTGTAGAGTCTAGTACGGCTCGCTGGTTACACTCACCCATGGAGAGCGAGACGAGCGCGCAGCAGGGCCCGGCGCTGGAGGCAGCGAGGTGCGCGCGCATGTATCGGAAGTACACGTGTTCCAGACCCAGTAGAATCGCTGCGAGCAGTATTCCAGCCATCAGCAGCAAAAATGCCGACAAAAACTGCTCGAGTGCCAGTGGGTCCGACGACTTGTGCTCTTGTTTGTTGGGCTTGCAGGTGCCTGTCATCCAGTACCTGACGACACATTTCGAGTAATTTATGTAAAGATATTCTACATTCACTGAAGGTAGGTAATCATAAGATCGTAAGGTAACATATCATTGAAACCAAAAACATAACAATGTCTCATAATAAAATCTAAAGGGTGTGTGTTCAACTTATTTAAGGCGCGGATTAGTTTAAAACTAAAAAAACAGCTCGGTTGTCAAATATGCGACTGCAGCGCTCTGTCTGCAACACGAGATAAACTTAACAAACTCTACAAATCTGTAATTTTTGTTTTTATTACACGGGAATCACATTACAACTATAGTTTCAAAAACATTCGATTCGGCGGTCTTTTTAAAAGTGCGCACGCGGTTCGTTTGCTTTGAGTTATCGTGTCTCTATACGAGTATGTTGAATTCGCGGGTAGGCCGAACGGGGCAAAGCTATTATACAGGTTGTTCGGATAGACGACGAACATATTTTGGGTGGGCATTCAGTAACGATTCTGCTGAACTCAAATAAGTACGTCAAAATAGGACTTTTATATTTGACAGAGTCGATCCGCTGATAGATTTGACGGGCAAAATTGCTGGCTGAAGCAGTCAGATGTCAGATGTGAGAGGTCATAGCGACCCTAGCGTCATATAGCTTTCCGGCTTTCCGCGCAAGTTCGCACGTGTGTTCCTGTCTTACTATGTCACACACACACAACTGTGACAACATTACATTTTTTGGTTCATACATAAATATCTTTTTAAATATTATTGTACCATAATCTAAATTATCGTATCTTCGAATATGTCCGTCGTCTATCCGTCCACCCTGTATAAGGTCTATGATTACCTGCGTAACCGCTCAAGATCTCCGTTAGACCGAAGGTCGAGCAACCTTTTGTTAAACATGCTGAGGTATTTCGAGTTTCGAGTGAATGCCAGCCCGTAGCCGGACATCGCGTACCAAGATCCTACTGTCAGTAGTCTGCAGTCTTCGTCCTACAAACAAACGTGAAAAAAACATGTAGTTATTTCTACCTACTATTAATAATAGATATGCAATGTAAGAGCGATCAACTTGTAGAGTTGAGTGGATAAGTCATCATCGACTCATCGTAATTTTTGAACAAATCTGATAGACCGATATATAACAACTTCCTTCGATCAAATAAACAGAAGATATCACACCAGGGATGTTACGGAGCTTCGACTCCGGTTCCGTTATGTCGGAACTTCCGATTATTATTACACCTTCGGTTCCGACTTCGGCTCCGACACTTTTAAATCGAAGGTTTTAATCGGAGGTCGAAGCATAACATAGCGGCGGCGGCGGCTTGTTTATTTGGAAATATGCCAATTATTTTTCATTGTTTGTGTTTTAAACTTTAACATTTAACTTAATTTTAAAATTTGACTAAATATTGTTATAATAAATTTGTTTTATTTATCCTTAAATAAAAATTCTCTCTCATGCCACCACTTCTGATCCTGCCTCCGACTCCGATAAATCAAATTTAAAAACTCCGATTCCCCCTTCGGTTCCGATAAAACTACCTCCGTTACATCCCTGTATCAGACGCCGTACATAGGGCTTCCATTCCGGAATTCCGGAATTTCGTAATTCCGGAATCTCGGACCAATTTTTCCGATATTTCAATTCCGGAATTGAAAGGCATAATATCGGAATTCCGATATTTATACATTTTACATTAACGTACAAAATAAGTATTTCTAAGACATGTTCACGCGTCTCTAACTCCCCTGCTCCCCTCTGCCCCACCCATCTCGAGAGGTTATCTCATGTAATAAAATAATTTGAAACGTCATTAACTAAGAGTAGACCTTACAATAATTCAAACACGCAACAATTGTCTACTAATCCGTATCTTACCATACGAACATGATAAGTAAATTATAGAACTTGTTTTTACTGTTTAAGATGTTTGGTCGGATAATTTTTGAGGTCTATCTGTGCGACGGCCAGGTCTGACAAACTTAGAACCTACCGTGTGGACAGTTTCCACTAACCTGTCGTTAATCTCATCCACTGAAGCGAGATTCTCCAGGCAATAAAAACGATTAGACAGCTCGAGTTGAAAGCTCTCGGGGTTTTAAATATGTGCAATGGTTTTATTAATAAAGGAGTAATAACTATATTAAAATGTTCTTACATTTAAATATACTTATGATCATTTCACAGTTTGCGAGTTTAATTACGAGACTGAAGCGTCGTCCTTTATATCCAAATGATTTTAAGTGTCATTTATGTGGCTCAAGATCATTATAATACTGATAACACCACACCATCACTAGTTTAATTGGGAAATGTAGTCTTTTTTGCTAGAATAAAAGAAGATACTAGATTACGTTAGTCTCTAATCCACTTACTAATAACGCTAACAACTGAATCCAAACTGCTGCACAGGTGCGTTTTGGCGGAGTATAAGTGAGGATGCGGTCGACCGGTTCGTGCAATATCCTGTTTTATTTGATCAAAGATAAATCCCCAGATTTCAAATCAATAAGGGGTTCAATTGACGGCCAAAGTCAAAGTTTTTATTTGATTGATAATGGGTACACGATGCTTGATAATGAGTGGTATATGAGGTCTTAAACGAATAATTTTTATCCATTAACAGCTGTTATAGGCAAAATTAAATTAAGTTCGAGCATTCTCTTCCAAGCAATCCTGCCAGGACAGGAGAGAATACTCAAATAAAGAATACAAATATACTCTTCCATGAAAAATCATAGATAGTAGGGGTTAGGACCTCTACAACAGGGATGTAACGGAGGTAGTTTTATCGGAACCGAAGGCGGAGTCGGAGTTTTTAAATTTGCTTTATCGGAGTCGGCGGCAACGTGTGGTGGAGGTGAACGTGTCGTGTGCGTAACAAATTAACAACAACTGAAAAAATTATTGACGATAGAGTGCACGTAGTGGGAGTCGGGGGGATTCCCCGCGCGACATTCTTATCAGTCAACACAGGCCGCCGCCGCCGCTATGTTATGCTTCGACCTCCGATTAAAACCTAAGATTTAAAAGTGTCGGAGCCGAAGTCGGAACCGAAGGTGTAATAATAATCGGAAGTTCCGACTTAACGTAACCGGAGTCGAAGCTCCGTAACATCCCTGCTCTACAAATAAGTTGCTCGATGCTTTAGAAACTTACTTGTGAAACTAAGTAGTCCAAGACTGTACCGTCATAGATAAATGCGTCCAACTCGGCCGTCAGGACGCCCGTCACGCCCGCACTTACTGTACTTCTGTTGAATCTGTAATATATTCCAAATATCAGTTTATTACATCTTAGAGTTATTTTGAGTTATCTAAAAACGTTTCGACTTGAACTCTTTCCTTAAAATGAACTATTTTAGTATGTAAGGTAGTCGTTTGTGCTACCCTAGCAACAACGTGGCTTTGGTGCCGGGGCAATAGAATATATCCATACAAACAAGCTCGGGGAGAATAACAACGTTTCCTTTTTATTTACTTTGGCACAATTCTTTCTAGATCAGCAGTTAGCTGTCCCAGGAGGAGCTAGTTATGAGGAATGATGAGAGAAGGATGGGATAACTCTTACCATCATCAGCTGACAGTAAGCCTGTTTACATTTTTTTAAACCTGTTATGTATATTGTCAAGTCTCCCCTCGTCAAAAAAACCGGCGAAGTGCGTGCCAAGACACTGTCAGCGACTCTTACAAATTGTAAGTTTCTAATTGCAAAATATATTTTTTATATCATATAATTTTAAATTGACGACTTTAAGATTTTTCCCCTTTACATGTGACGTGGGATCTTGCTTCTTGCCAAATTTCATTATTCTAGGTCAACGGGCCCTTACCTTATAAATTCTGATATCCTATAAAAATATGCGGCATAAATGGCCACATCTTTTGATTGCGTTGACTTAGAACGTTGAATTTTCTATACCTCCAAGAGATCCTGGACCTTAGGATTTGATATTAATTTCAACAAGATCGCGGTAGATCGGTCCTGTTCTTGGGAAAAAGGGTCTTGATACGCAGACTGACGGACAACAAAGTGATGCTATAAAAGGTTCCCTTTTTTCCTTTTGAGGTAGAGGACCATAAAAATTAGGGTCCAACAACTGGGAACTTAGTGGTAAGGGTACAAGCGTAGCAGAACGGCCGCCCGATGCGCGGGTCATCAATCCTACTCGTGCGTGATTATGAACCCTAAATTTACATAAACATAAGAATCAAGTGAAGACTTACTGCGTCATATAAAAGTGTGGTTCAGCGAAGTATTTGGCGAGTGTCGCATCTGTATGCGACCAGGGCACGGTCCCGAACTTGAGGGCCGGCCTGAAGGCGAGCGGTCGCGATATACGCGGGTCATCAATCCCGCTGAGCTCGTGGAACTCCTCCCGAGTTATCATGAAGGCGGCCAAGTTGGCCGTGTAGATGGCCAGGAACACCACCGCGAACATCGCCCACATATTCGTCATGAAGCGCGATGTGAACCCGCGAGGAGAGTCCACGTGCACCGACGCCTGTGCCACAGAATAAAATATAGTTACGAGCATAATTAATTTAAAAAGCAAAAAACTCAACTGCATCTAAAAACACAAAAATTATAGATGGATATACTCTTAATTTGGCACACCAGATTTAAAAGTTACAGAGAAAGAAATTATGTTAAAAGAAGAGCTTTGCATATTTTCTATTAGACCTGGAGGCAGCAGCATTAAGCTTTTTTTAAGACAGAGATGGTCGAGTGTTGACTAGCGAGTACTTCGGACAATGATAGAAGCTTCCGCGCAGGATTTGTTAAGCCATGGTCGACTCCGACCACCGATAGGCACGACAGGCTTGGAATGAAACAATTGGCGCATGTTCTTCCCAGGGTTCAACTTAAGTTGGTGTAGGTTTTTTTCTCTTATGTGAGCGATGTACCCACTTATACTATTAATATTAACTTAGAATATAGCCTATGGCATTCTGGACAGAGAGAAATCCAACGATGACTCCTTCGTAAAAATCTGTCAAGCCGGTGCTATAGGAGGTAGGTATCTAATAAAGAAACATTAAAAAAAATACAAACATTTATAGGTATGTTCAAAAAACATTACCCTCCTTAATTATTTCTTAGGCTCTAGCAACTAACTACTAACTAACATATTGATTAATTATTTGATATTCTCTAATAAAAAAAAGCTGATAGAGGCCTTCAACGAAAACAAAATTAAAATTTGTGCATAAATGTATTCAAGTTATTATTTTAATTTCATGCTAGACAGAGAGCGCACTATAGCAAGATATGTCAAGCCGCACACACGCGTTGCGGGAAAGGGACAGAGCATCACCTCTAAATCCCCACGAAAAACTTTAAAAAAAAAAAACTCAGCTCCATCCATAACCTTATCACGGATATATAATCGTGTTAATAATCTACAACTGTAGTGAACAGCCGTTCACAGCCATTGCAGTTTAAAACAGTGTTTTTATGGTTAAATATATAAAAATGTGTGGAATGTAACCAACAATCATACCTGGAAAAGTACCGCCCAAACGAGCCAATATGTCCGACAGAGCGAAAACCGATTCTGCGGCACCCGTTTCGACTCCTGTCCCGTTGAACAATCAAATCCGCTCGGCGACAGCCACTCGAAGAAGAATATCGTAAACGTAGCCGCTTGGATCGCAACTGCTCCGACTAGCATCCACGACGCTGTGTCGAATGGCTCCAGGAAAGCCGTAGGGGAGATGATTCCCGTCCGCTTCGCGACAACGATAGCTACTCCCGTCTCCATGAACGGCACGCTAAAGTCGACCACTGCTTCTCTGTCAGAGTTTATGATGAGGGACGTCAGGACCTGAAAGGTAAAGATGAACCTTATGAACTTATGAATAAGTACTTATCAGACGCTGCCTTTGCAACACAGTGTTTCACTAAAGCAAAAGACGGGACCACACATTTGTTTGTACAAACGAACATGGCAATTGAATTTATTGTAATCTAAACGCATTATCTACTATTTAAGGTAAGAATAACATGGTTATTATGACACACAGAACAAAATTATTCACACAAATACCCTGCGAGAGTGCAAGAGTCGGGGTAATAATTCGGCGTAAGTTAGAGAGTATAAGAGATTTTCCGCCGGCTAAGTCTAACCGCCGTTTTTGAGCGATGGTAGCCGAGCGGTAGATATGCGCTTTACAATCTGATGGTACCTGGTTCGATCCTCGGCCCTGCACCAATGACTTATTTAGTACCCAAACAAATTATGTGCAGTTTATATGCCATCGCTCAAAAACGGTGAAGAAAAAAAAAACATCGTAAGGCAACCGGTATGTCCAAGAACCTCAAAAGTTCAAAGACATATGACATTCACCAACATGCACTGGGCCAGCATGGTGGATTAGGGCCCACCCTATCTCTTTGATAGAAGACCTGAGACCCAGCAATGGGAACATGATAGACTCAATGATGATGATGATGATGAAACTATGTTTGTCCTAGATGGGAATCGAACCCACGCCCCCAAGCTCAGAAGGCAGGTTCACTACCAACTGGACCAACGGGCTATCTAAATAGATAGGCTGATGATGATGTCTCTAATGTTGTAGCTCTTACCATATCCGTTTTTTTGTTGACCAAGTCCGCGATGAGTCCGTTCCACTTGCCGTTGTGAAGCGTCCCCCAGCGGCCGTCCTCGACGCGGACCAGCTCGTACGTGAAGCCGAGCTGTTCCGCCAGCTGCTGCAGCAGGTCGATGCAGAACCCGCTGCAGCACTGGTAGATGGAGCTGTTTCCGTGCGTCACGCCCGGGTCCAGCCTGGAACAAGGGTTTTTGTCTCAATAGGCCATTAATGCCATCTACTTATTACGAGCAAAGAAGACATAATAGATACGAGTAGAGAGTGAATACTAATTAATTTTATTGTCTTATTAAAAAGCTGACCATAAATATAGAGTCAAACAACAAAAACAAAATTGAAATTAGTTTTGAATTTTGGAAGATAATAATGGGGCCGATTTTGAAGGCACACGTTAACAATTTAATGTCTTGCTAGACAGAGAGCGCACTATACTTATATATGACGTCACATGTAAGTACGCCATACAAACTCCATACTGACACTCAACTTGCGGGAAAAGGCCAGACCATCCCTTCATAGTCCGAGCAAAAACTTTAAACGCTCATATCTCAGAATATTATTAGCCAACTTAATAGTGTTTACATTTAATTATATTTTTCACTAAGCCAGTGATTTTTGACAAATCAAACGTATGTTCAATAGAAAGCCTATTATTGAATACTGGGTTATAGATAAAAACTTCGCTTTGTTTGACTCAATGTAGAAATTTAATTAGGTGAATTCTGTGATCGACTGCCCCGGTGGCCCAGTTGGTAGTGAGCCTGCCTTCTGCGCTAGGGGCGTGGGTTCGATTCCCACCTAGGACAAACATTCATGTGATGAACGTTTGTGTTTGTTCTATATCTGGGTGTTTATATCTATTTAAGTATGTATTTAAAAATATATATGTCTGTATATCAGTCTCTGGCAGCCATATTACAAGCTTTGCTCAGTTTGGGGTCAGATGACCGTGTGTGCAAAATGTCCCGCAATTTTTATTATATTTATATATCATTATATTATATATATATATATTTTTTTTTTATTATATCTACAGATTTAAGTGGATTGATTTACGTTAAAGGCAGTTGTCTCTATATATAAGCGGCGGTGGCCACTTGCTATCAGGTGGCTCTTCTTTATTTGCCATTTATTCTATGAAAAAAGCAAGCCCGGGCTGGATCCAACATTAGTAATTTTCATACTAATACATTTTTCGGACTCGTTCGATTGTGCCAAAACTTCATCGATTACCAAGATTTTCATTGATAAGCTTACTTACCCAGTCACTTCAGAGTCGGGGGCCACTCGACATATGACCCCTCGATCCAAGGAGCACCGACTCGTCACCGGGTCTGGAAGCGCCAGGTTGATGTAAGGCGGCTCTTCTAAGAAGGTTATCCGCATGTGGAACTTTTCCGGGACGCCCTGGGGCGGCGTGTGCAGTCCGCCAGGCCACACGATATCTTTTATGACTAGCCGCTCTTTTGGGTAGGAATTCCATGTCCCGATTTCTTCCCAAACCAACTGTTTCATGAAACAACAAAGATAATTTAGAAGAAAAAAACTGACTGCAGGACTATATCTACATGTAGAAACTTAAACTAAAAAGTGGTAAAGTTTGCTGAACGGAACCACAAACCAAAACCATCTGTGTACATATTTTGTGTTTTTGTTGATTTTTAAAAAAAATTGCTGATTCAATTTCTATACATTTTTATGTAAGCCTCAGAAGTATGACCCACCAAACAAAAAAAGAATCATCAAAATCAATTCATAATTGGCTGGAGTAATCACGTAACAAACATTTAAAAAAACATACAGTTGAATTGAGAACGCCCCTCCCCCCCCATCCCCTTTTTTTGAAGTTGGTTAAAACATATTTTTTTATATTTAAAGTGTATTTTTCACACTTTGGGATTAACTAAAGAAATATTTAAATGCAATTTTTTTATTGTATCATCATCATTTCAGTCGTAGGACGTCCACTGCTGGACATAGGCCTCCCCATCTCCAAAAGGGCCGGTTGGAAGCAGCCTGCATCCAGCGTATCCCTGCGGTATCTTTTAGGTCGACTGTCCATATTGTGGATGGATGTCCTACGCTGCGCTTACCGGTCCGTGGTCTCCATTCGAGAACCTTTCGGCCTCATCAGTCATCTGTTCTGCGTGTTTTAATTGTATGTAACGTTAAAATAGTAGATGTACCTGTTCACCAATAGAGGGCCTGAGGTTCATGATCTTGAGCTCGGCGGCTCGCAGCTCCCCGTCTGGCGTGAACTCGATGCTGGGCCGGCCTGCCTCGCCCTCCACGCTCACGTTCCTCAGGTGACGGTAGAACCTGAACAACGAACATACAGCTTGGGACTACGGTCGTGACAACTGGGCCGAGCGTTGACTCTTAAGGCGAGTTTTCCCACTTGTAAGCAACGCTTGTTACTTTTTTTATGCCGTAGGTGGCAAACAAGCAGACGTCTAGACCCCCTTAAATAGAACGTACCTTTCACCAGTTGACCAGCGCGCCTCGCCCGCCCCCGCGCCACACGACAGCCTCGTGCCCAGCGGATAGCGCACGTTGTCCGGCTCCGATACATAAGACTCCACTCCGTAAGCGAACACCTTCACAGCCGTCGCTATCTCCGCGATCAGCGACGAACTCGATGTGTCGAAGTGGACCCCTGAAAAGGCGATACATAGCTACAAGAAGACGAAGGCGCTTTAGCTACAATTAAATAAATAAATATTCGGGACATTTAAGCGCACACTTCAATATTGAGCGGCACACAACTGCAAACGAGATGATCAAAATGTCACCAAATGGACGACCAAGGGGGTGTAAGTGCTAAAGAGGAAGCCGTAGGCAGGTATAACACTTCCATTAATTTTATATGAGGTTGCACTTTAATAAGGCGGGCTTGCAGAGTTAAAACAAAGAGCGCAGTAGTGTTTGGGGAACGTAAGTTTTTAGGGTTTACGTACCCAAAGGGTAAAACCGGAACCCTTTTACTCCCCTTACACTTTTACTCTTTTACTGAGCCTACGTTGTCTGTCTGTCCATCCTACCTTTTAACGGCTGTATCTTTCGAACCGTAATAGATATCCAGTTGAAATTATCACAGAATATGTATTGATACAGCGGATTAACTGACAAATAATAAAAAAGTCAAAAAGTAAAAACGGAAGGTCCCCATACATCAAACGTATTTTTTGTACTAGCTCTAATGTAAAAACGGTAATACGTCAAACAAGCGTCAAATTTGGCATGGTTATAGTACCTACACACCCTAAAGTATAACAACAAATAAATAATGGCCAAGAGCAAGTCGGTGACAAATTTCTGTTCATTACCAAGTTATTGCTAGTAATTTCGTTTATTTCGACGACCTCATTCTAACGTCGACCTTATCATTTCACCGAATCGAAATGCCACATTTTTAAGTCGGTTTTCAGTTCCTTGTTAACGTTTTAGTACGGAACCCTAAAAAAGCAAGGCACTATAACTTAAAAGTACTAACCGAGCATTCCCACAGGGAACTTGTTCGGCTGATGCAGTGAACCCAGCACGCTCTGCGTCACGATCCATACGAAATTCTCTCCGGTAAGGTGCAGCTCACCGGCCGCGGAGAGGATTTCGGCGGCTTCTTCCCGCGTCGCATACAGCAGCATCACGCGCGCCTCACTCGTCACCAGCTCCGTGAGGTCCGACGGACGCTTCACCACCACCGCGTTCAGAATTGTGAACTTGAAACGGTCCTGTTCACAAAGTAAAAGTACATAATAATATAACATAGCCAAACATTGTGGAAGAGACTGCGCCGGACAGGCCTGCTGAGACTGGGGGAGGATCGCAGTGACAAGAACGCATATCTTGGAGTAGCCAATGGCCACCGACCCATCCGTTGGAATGATCATTCCGATATCGTTGAAAAGGTGCCGTAGAGTCCGACTTGCGCAAGATTGTGCGAGATCGGGGCCGTTGTAACGGAGGCCAAGACCCACTTTGGGTCGCTGCGCCAGAGGAGTGAGTAGTAATATATTTTTACATAGTTATCCGCCTAGGTGTGTACAATAATGTGTAAATCCTGTGTTATTATATCTATCTACTGTGTATACAGGTTGTTAATTTTCAACCGCGTAATATTGCAACCTAGTAAATACCCTTATAATAGTTGACTTGTCAATTATTGGACCATTTTTCTTGAACAAAATTCATGACTCCCAGGATAGAACACCAAATTAAGCGCCGCATCAAGGCGTGAAGCAGATGACGGACGATGGCAATGACATTGTGAATAACACAATTGCTCGCACTTTTTTGAGTAAAGGGGTCTACAAAAAAGCCACCCGACTCCGGCTGTTATACTTATAATGTGTCCTATAATATACCCCTATAATAATATATCCTACTAATACTGGTGTTTGTTTTGAATGTGTTGTCCCTTTTGTTTTAGAATAATCAATATTCAACCAACATATCGTGAACTGATCACCGAGCATATTTTTATTTCGCGTCAAATAATACCGTTTATGAAGCTGCCACGAAACGGACATTGGCAGAAATTGTGAAATTGTGACTATATAGTCGCAGAGGCCATTAACCCAAGAAGTCAAGTCAAGTCTACTTATAATGTGAAACAAATTAATAAGTAATGTTTTGTTTTTATTTTTCTAGTACATATTTGGATTAAGTATCAACACCTTGTGAACTTATTAGTAGGTAGATACTTACTTGAAGTGCAATAACTCTTTCCCGAACAGCTTGTATAAAATCATCGTGTCCAGCAATAGCTGAAGTAACGACGCTAAACTGATGCCACTTGTACCGCTCTAATATAGAGAGCATAGCGGCTGTCTGATGTTCTATGGACGGGGCCAGCTGAAGACGCAATGACGCGTGTGAAGCTCGCTTCTCTAGGCCACTGTTGTCTGCGTTCCACGCTATTACCTGCAGCAGTTTTAACGCGCTTTAGATCACCCAACAGTATTACAAACAAGAATAATTATTCAGAAATCTAAACAGGACATTACAAAATGCATAGAGAAAGAAAAAGCGTTTACCGGTATGCCGAGATACCCGGCGAGTTGTAGAAAATACTGTGCAGAGGCAGTAGAACGCCCGTATTGTTCATGATTCATAAGATAAAGGATAGCAGACACGTTGACTGCTAGAAATTCTTTACATAGCGAGTCCAGGATAGCTGAAAGCGTATAAATAGTACAAGTCAGTAGAATCGACAGCATCAGGAAGTATCTATTAAATGGAAGAGTCCACGAGCGCGCATCACTTACACATCGGACTAGGAGTCAAGCTCAGCGTAGAAAGCGTTATGTTAAGGCGCACGAGCGAGAAGAGTTTCAGTTTTCGCGGCAGTTTGGCGAGCGCCGCTTTCTCGGCCTTGGTGTAGTCGCGCGTGCCGAAGGCTTTGTGCGGAACAACGAGCGCGGCGGTGATGAGGGAGGGTGCGCGCGGCGGCGGCGGCGCGGGCGAGGTGCGCGGCCGCCGCTGCCCGTCGCCGCCGCCCACCTTCAGCCCGCCGCCGCGGCCGCCGTCGCGCCCGCCGCCCGCCGCGCCGCCGCCCACCTTCAGCCCGCCGCCGCGCTCCGCACCCGCGCCCGCGCCTGCCACGGCGCACTCGCCCGCCAGCGCTGTCAGCGCCGCCACCACCACCAGTACGGAGCGCATCTGCATCTTCACCATGATGCTGTATAACAAATAATAACAACAAATATAGTTTATCGCAGTATGAATAACAAATATTATTTTTTCAAATATCTGCGGTAGGTACTGGTTTATTTCCTTCATCATACCTACTTCAGGTACCTACGAGTACGGTACGATTAAAAAATCTCCAAGCTCAGATATTATCAAATTGGAGTTCAAGTGTTCTAATTAATATAGTAATAAAAAAAATAAAAAATATTTGGTATATCAAGATCCCATGCACAAAAACCTAGGTAGCTGCAATGAGGTTTTACTAATTTATATAATTATATAATCATTATTTAGTTGTAGGTACCTACTTAGTAATGTATACGTACAACCACAAAATAGTAGTAATAGGCGGTTGCAATAAAGATTTTGTTCATTTTAACTTTTGTATTCTAATTCTTGCATTACCCCTTTCTACCCTACAACCGAAGAGTATAACATTACAATACCTACAATATATCTCTTTATTACCTACATGCCGAAAATACGAATGACACAAAAAACAAATATGCGGCAGTGTAATGGGGCAATGGGCGGCCTTATCGATATTTAATATGATAATTTCTTCCAGGCAACCTTTGGATGGATAGTACTGAAGAATTTGAAAACGGTCGGTGGTGCACATATAATATAAATATATACATATCTAGATACAAATAATAATTATATCTTGGTTTGTTATGTTGTTAACCGATGTTGTAGGTATTAATTATAATAACTTGATAATAATACGTATATAGGTATACCTATATCAAGCGTAACAAAAAAATAGTTATTTATGATACAAGTGCGGAAAGTTGGTTATTACAAACGAGTAGACGAATGTAAGCCCGAGACGAAGTCGAGGGCTTACCATAGTCACGAGTTTGTAATAACCAATCCGCACGTGTGCCATACAACGTTTTACAACACATTTGCGAGAAAAAAAGGCTACAAATGAAACAATTTTTGTTTATAACTTAATATCAGTCACAACAATAGTTTCTATAATATAATAAGAAAATGGCGCGAACATGCAAATAGCGCCACTATCACGTGGTGAAAATTAGAACTACATCTTTCGTCTCATTTTCTCTTTAGTATTAAACTGAGACAAACGTATTGAGCAAAAGCGCTTCCAAGGAGGTTTGATCATTCAGCTTATTTATTCTCGTAACATGAAACTCTTTTGTGGAATTCTTATGTAATTATGATGGAAATTAAAAAAATACCGTAAATCACACGCACGGTGCTATACATCTGAGCGTGCGGACAAATTCATTTCCGCACGCTCCGTTGTATGATCCGTAATGTTTAACTTTCGAACGATGTATACAGGCTTCGTAAGTGCACTTTTTGAGCAAATGTGTTGTAAAAGAATTTTTATACATTCATGTATACTACAATAAATACAGAATGCTACATACCTACCTACCATAAATATACAAAACAACGCGTCGTGTGGGTATATAGGATGCGCCGAAGCGTGTAGTGTAAACGAGAGGTCAGGCGCGAAAGGAAAAACGGGTAACTTCAACCATACAATAATAAATCATGTTTTGATTCTTCACTTCTCTGGTTAAATGGGTTTGTTGATTTATCTCCGTTGCATGTATAGCTGTATCTTGCGGATTTCGGGTTGCTGTCAACCCCGTTATCCAGTTAGGTGGAGAAAAAGCGTAACCTCCCGATTTATAACTTTATATTTTTTATATAACAATATTTTTTACCAAATAGGTAGGTTCCTGGGGTTTTTATTTCGTTTTAGTAGTCAACTGCGTACCAACATTATAATAGTGCTTTATTCGGCCTTTCTCATGTTTGATACCGTCAATACAAGTGTCGGTTATGGTGTAGGTAAGTACGTACCTATAGGATGGGGAGTAATTCTTTAAAAAAAAATACATATAGGCCGCCCTAATACTAACTACTATCTTAGGAATTAATTTAAGTTACCTACAGGTAGGTACTCTATTCAATAAATAATGAATTATTTAAATCGTTTCTTAATCGACGTAGGTGTCGCTTTTAACATAAAAAAACACACACATATTTCAGGTAGGTAGGTAGGTACTTACTTACCCAAATCAAGTGTCAAAACCTCCTCCTTTTTAAATGTCGATTAAAAAAATAAACATGAAAAGCTGATGCATTTACGAAACCTTACCTCAGCCTTACAGTTTCAGATAGAAATCGATAGTTATTAGGTACTGTAAGCTACTAGTTTCAATGTTAACATTTTGCTTACCAAAGCATATCCCCAATTACCTAAATAACCATCGAAATGATTTCCTTATCATCCATAAGCCCAGAAGTAAAAATTCAATTGTTAGGTACCCCAGTCGTCTCATGTAACATGAGAGATCGAAGGGGTGGAGACATCCGCAGATAGGATCATGCCATATGAATTTTTGTTTGTCGCACTGCAATATCAATATCGGACACTTCACACTAGTAGTTTATGACACAAAATAAACATTTTGAAAGGAATCTCATATAAATCCCACCTGTATGTAAGAAGAAATGTTCAATACCTATAAGCGCGTTAATCGGCGGTAGCGGCAGTGGCAGCGGCGGCGGCACGGCAGGATGCGTGCGGCTTCCCACATACACTCAGTAGGCGGCGCGGGCCAACATGGGGTCGTTCTGGGACGGACAGTGGCGCGGCCCCGCGCCGCCTGAAGCGCGAGCTGTGCGCCACGCGTGTTTACGTAAGCGCCACGCCCCGAGCCACGCTTCGGCTGTTTGGGGCGCGGCGCGAGGCTAAGCACCTCCAGACGCCGCCGAGCGTCGACTGACGCGCCGCGCCCTCGGCCTCGCCGCCCGCTAGCCCTTGCCGCGCCTGCGTCCGGCGCTAGCAACCCTCCATCCACACCTCCCTGTTACATAATAGGACTAAACGGCGGCAAAGCCTGCCGATTGTCGTTAGGGAGGAACTGTAGGCTGACAATCTTCACACTAATTATAGATTCGCATTTACGAGAGCTAATCGTATACCTATGTGATCAAGAAAATGTAGGTACATAAGTAGGAACTTACTTCGGGAATGCAGATTATCAAGAGATAGGTAAACAACGTGGAAAATCACACTAACAATGTTATTAGGTATTATGCCTTGACCAAGTGTCTATGATTATTCCCAAATAACTCTGTAACGCCTAAATAGATTTAGATGTGATTTTGTGTAGGGGTAGCTTATACTCTGGATTAACACATAAAGGCACTATTTAATCCACAAAAAATTAAGTTCCAGTAGGATTGCGGGTTATACTGCGAGGCGCCCCTGGTGTTAAATAATTAAGTAGAAAGGATAAGTAACTAATAAAACATTTAAGTATGTATTTAAAACTATATATGTATGTATATCAGTCTCTGGCAGCCATATCACAAGCTTTGCTTAGTTTGGGGTCAGATGACCGTGTGTGCAAAAATGTCCCGAATATTTATTTATTTATTTTATTTTTACCTACTTCCGTAGACACCATACAAGGGTTGCGTTGCGTCTGATGCTAGAACTTACTCAATGAAACGCGTAGCTTGAATAGCTTTTCAACTAGTCAATCAAGGAGGTAACTAGTTAAATTGAAGTGAAAAACTTTTCTGAACGAAAATAAGATTGAAAATAACATGGGATTATGAAAAGTTGGCTGTAAGCTTTTATCTTTTTATCGCACCCTCCTACACTTACATATTTACCTAATGCACTAATGTATGATCTTCGATTTTATTTTAGTCGAAGTCTATGATCAGATGTGACGAAAAAGATATACAAAGTCCCAAAAAACAGTCTAGCATAGTTTATGGGTTGCTAGATGGGGCTAAATTTGAAATCTATGTTGTCCCCAGACGGATCCGTGATATGGGAGCCAGGGTCAAGATTAGAAACATTGATTTATAGCGTGAGACTGCACATCCGAAAGCACGGAATATTATTACTCCTCGGTAGGAGTAATAATATGGACTCACCGGAGTCCAAAAGGGTGTAAAACTAGACCAAAAATTATCAATACAAAAATATTTGAAAAACACTGAATTTAAGAGTAACATTTTATCAGTTTAACTACGATTCTGAATACCTAGTTGTTTCTCGAGCCACTAAAAATAATAATACATACATGGTTACATGTATGGTAATACAGGTAAAAAGACCTACTTTTTACCTGACTATGCAATACCCAATACCAAAAAGGTATTGTAGATAGTGTGTAGTAGGGCTGTAGGCATGTGTACGTTTCCACCTTAATAGTGCTCACAGACGCTCGAACGCGGCTGACGGACCGCCGTCCAACCAACGGGAGAGAAAGAGTGAGAATATCATATTTCCCTCTCTTTCTCTCCCATTGGTCAGTTACCACTATTACAGCCGAATTTGTTGTAAATATGGTGTCTATAGAGACTATAAATTCAGGAATGGCACTGGGTTGGTGACAGCAATATAAATACAAAATGACATGTAACATGGGGTTAAAATAAATTACTGATTCATGTGACGCATTATTGAGCCTTTAAAAATGAGAAGTGAATATAATATTGTGAGGTTTGGTACTTACATAATTTTGTGTTCAAGTGGTACTCTTGTACCTTTTTGCGAAATATAAACTCCCAAAAATACCGCAGCCGGATTATGAATTTTAGTAAAGAAACTTGTCCTTGTATTTACATGACATCTATATAAAAGCGAAATACACTCATTCACCATTCATCCACGACTTGGCTCATCAATCACGAAATCTACTTGACCTATATGCATCTGGCAAGTAAATAGGGTATTTGACTACTTTTGGGAAACTATTGCACATTATTGCCTGATATAATTTAATGTATACTGCATTTATATTTTCTGGATATCAGTCGTATTTGCGATATAAATCGATGTTAAAGTTTGAATAAAAAAATATCGCGCCAAAACGCAGACCTGCGTCATAGCTCCGGTCGAGCGACGATTGACGTCACACAAAACAAAACAGCTGCAGCCAGGCAGCAAAAGTTTGATAATCACTAATTTTCTAATAGAAGTAATTGTTTATAAATGTTGTGTAGTGCCACAATGTACAAATACTTCCGTAAAACACCGGAAAAACTATTGGTTTCTATTCCAATGGACCCCAAAACTCGCAAAAAGTGGTTGGAACTAAGTAGCTCGTAGAGAACCCAAAAGTATTGGAGCTAATAGGGTATTTGACTACTTTTGGGAAACTATTGCACATTATTGTCTGATATAAAATAATGTATACTGCATTTATATTTTCTGGATATCAGTCGTATTTGCGATATAAATCGATGTTAAAGTTTGAATAAAAAAAGATCGCGCCAAAACGCAGACCTGCGTCATAGCTCCGATCACGTGACTAATTGACGTCACACAAAACAAAACAACTGCAGCCAGGCTGCAAAAGTTTGATGATTAATTAATTTCTAATAGAAGTAATGGTTTATAAATATTGTGTAGTGCCAAAATGTACAAATACTTCCATAAAGACACTCGAAAAAATATTTGTTCCTGTTCCAATGGACCCAAAACTCCCCATAACTCGAAAAAAGTGGTTGGAACCAATCTAAGGTTGGAACTAAGTAGCTCGTAGAGAACCCAAAAGTATTGGAGCTAATTCAAGTGTTTCTATGTGCGAAGATCATTTTGAGGTACATATTTGAGTCTATATATTTCTATTATAATTTGTGTTTTTATTGCATTACTATTTTATGTACTGTTACTTTCTTTTTAAACATTGTAAAGCTCGACATAACCTAACAAAATAGTGATATCCACTTACTACAACATACTTTTTGTACAACTTGATTGAATGTTTTGCTTGGAGAACAATTAAAAATTAATACTGACATTGTAGTTTTTACGTTTTGAGTTCTGCAGCGTAGAAACAATGACGTGGATTATTATTAAAGAAATATGCAACCATAAAAACATTAATTTTGGGTAAGTTACTGCTGTCTGCTTGCACAAAATGTTTCTCCATTCTTCTCACATTTAACCTCCGGACTGTTTTTGGTGAAAATTTCTGGATGAATCGCTCTCAAAATAGCTTTACAACATTAAATTCGCAAATATCAATACAAAATCTGTTTGTTTAGATTTGTGTGACGTCACTAGGGATGAAGCCAGTTACAGACCGTTTTCGATCACGTGATCAAATGTCGAAAATACAGTTATTTTAATCGCGTTTTTTACAAAAAATAAGCATATTTTTATCAAAAAATCAATGAAATATGCTTTTTCATTATGTCATGTTTATGGATGGCGTCAATTGGCATAATATTTTTAATACAGTCAAGTACCCTATTTCCTATAGGGCAGAAGTCTGCTAAGATAGGAATTTGCGAAAGGAAAGTTGAAACTGTATGTGAAAATCTACGCATAAAGTCACGGGCGACAGCTTGTAGTCCATTATTTGAATTATTCTTTTTATATTAGTTTTGTGAAAAAGTCGACGTATGCACTTATCTCTTTAACTAATTGACAATAGGAACCGAGATAGTCCTCTTAGATTCTTTGTAGGTGGATTTATTTAAAACTATTCAGGGGCCTTACGGACAACTGCTATTGCGGCACCAAACTAACGTTAAATCCGCTCAGTTGGAAAATCACGCGACCGCAAACCGTATCTGGGCGCGTCGCGTGATTTCCCAACGGAGCGGATTTTACGTTAGTTTGGTGCCGCAATAGCAGTTGTCCGTAAGGCCCCAGATCGGTCAAATCTATTGACCTATGCTTTGCATGAACATGTTTTTTACCCGACGATACAAAGCTAAAAGGAGGGTATTGCAGATAGTATGCATAAAGATAATGGGTGAATAAAAAAATTGCTTGCAACATAATGAGTCATCGAAGTGGAGAACTACGTTTTTGTTCAGGTGAACATTTTGCAAAATATGATTTGCCAAAAATACCATTAAAAGGTTTTAATATTTTTAAAGAAATTTGATGAAAATGATTTTTGCAGTAATTTACATAGTTTTGCAGTAATTTATATTGCAGTAATGATAAAACAAAACTCTTAATTTATGTAGGTTGGTTTCGTACCATGTATCCAAAAGATTAGTTTCTTTGGGAAGTGAACAAAACTATTTAGGTATTTATATCACTTTTAGGGTTCTGTACCCAAAGGATAATAACGGGACCCTATTACTAAGCCTACGATGTCTGTCTGTCCTACCTATTAACGGCTGTATCTTTCGAACCGTAATAGATAGCCAGCTGAAATTTTTACAGAATATGTAACGTTACAGCGGATTAACTAACAAATAATAAAAAAGTCAAAAAGTAAAAACGAAAGGGGGTCCTCATACATCAAACGTATTTTTGTATTAGATCTAATGTAAAAACGATAATACGTACAAGCGTCAAACTTGGCATGATTATAGTACACACTATAAAGTATAACAACAAATAATTACTAATGGCCATGTGAGAGTTGGTTACAAATTTCTGTTCATTACCAAGTTATAATTGTGTTATACTCGAGCGCCTGTACCAAAATAATGAGCAGTGGCAATCGCGTAGCAATTGCATCTTAAATTTTGGAAAGTGTTATAATAACTGGTAATTGCCTTACTTGGACAACCTTATTGTATTTTGTGGGGGTATGGAACCCTCAGCGCACGTGCCCGACTCGCACTTTGCCGGTTTATTGATAATGTTGTAGGTTAGGTCCTATTCATATAACTTTAGCCTATGCATCCAATTAACCCAAGTTTGTGATTGTGTAAGTACATTATTACTAAATAAAGAAGACACTGATATGTGTATCTCATAAGTGATTTAGTTAACATAGAAAATTATTAAATGCAATGTAGGATTCTTTGGTGTAAAATCACTTCATTATACTTAATAGCTAATATTTTCAAATATCACAGCTGTACATTCAACCCAAACGAGTCATACTTAAGTACTAGGTACTATAAATTGTCAGAACACAAACTACATGAAGACTGAACTTCTTGAAGGTAAACACATCCTAAAAAATAGTCTGCAACAATATTCACTATCCTAAGTTCTTGTTACAAATTGCCGATCACCAATTCTTGTATACCCTGTAAAGGAAACAGTTCTCCAAAGTCCTGCATAAAAGCAGCACTGCAATCAGTAAAGCTAAGATAGTCCATTTTTTCCCTACATCATACAATGTCCGAATACAAAACATGGAAACGTTCCAAAATTGTTCATCACCACACTTAACTTTATTTTCAAAAAAGTTCAAAGTTCATACACAAATTTGAATTTATCATTAATAGCTCATACATCGGTGGTCATAGCTTAACGACGTTCACGGTAGTGCGATCGAGAGTCCCGCTCGCGACTACGGGCTCTAGAACGATCGGAAGTGCGCCAGAGGAATTCATCCACTGACCGTTCATAAGACCTTTTGTCATAAACTAGCACTGATCTTGGGTAGTCGGGTACGTCGTAGTAGCGCGGCGGTGGCGGTGGCGGCGGTGGTGGGATACCGTCATACGTCGACAGCGCACCACTAAACCCAGGCGGCGGCACGTATGGCAGGGGCGGCAGCTGGTGGTGCATCGAGCGCATGTACTCTGCAACATATGCCTCTGCAGCAGAGCTGCTGCTGCCATAAGGATCTCTGGTGCGACCAAACCAAGCTGGCAAACGATCCCTCATAAAAGGAGAAGGAGATCTGCGTTTAAATGACCCAGATCCCAATCTGCTTCGGGGAGATAAGAATGGCTTTCGTCTACTTCTAGGTGCACCTCCTAAGCGATTTCTAAAGTTCGAACCTCTTGATGACATTGGCGCGCGATATGTTCTGTAGTTTCCACCACTTTTCTGGTATGTTTTTTTCGATGCCTCTTTTGACTTGCGTAGTATAGGAGTCATTTCAATACCTTCATCTTCTGGAAATAACCTGCACAACTCTTCAGCCACTTTAGGCTCTATTTCTTGACCATCCCGGCCGATTTTAACCGGTTTTCCTTCATTCCAAGGATTGTATAAATGCAGAGTGCTACTAAAAGGCAATTCTTTGCGACATATCCAATCCACTTTAAATACACCGTCTAATACCTTAGCAGAGAGACCAGGAGGCAAGACCCAAGAGATGGGTGCCACATCGCGGCGAGACTCGCTTCCAAGCCTAGCAAAACCGGCAAATTTTCCACTTTCTTTGACTGAAAAAATCAGTAAAACATTTCTCGATTCTCGATAAGCTTGATTCAAATTAGCTTCATTTTGAGGCAAAGTAGACCAAACACTTTTGGCCTTCGACAGAGTGATGTTTTCCGCATTATTAGACTTGATGAGGAAGAAACGTGTATCGCGGAATAAGTAGTTAAGTTTGGTCATGTAGTCATAAGTTTTAACCTCACTTCTGGAACTGGTGATACGTCTGCGCTTGTTTTGTGCTGGAGAATGACTGCCAGACTTGGTGCGTTTACGATTAGAGCGTCTCTCTTTGGATTTCGTGCTAACTGAGCTGATACTAGGAGATGTGGACTCGCTTGATGTCGAGCTCGACACTTCGCTTCGTGTGTCGAAATCTTTTCCCTCTTCCAACTGTTTCAACTCTTCTCCGATTTCTGCATCTACCTCACCGACGCCAAGATTGACGGCGTCGGTGTTGTTGGAGGTCTCCATTTCCAGTTTCCTCTAACGCTTCTCATAAACTACTGAGGATTGTTGATACTAAATATCAAACGCAGAACTGCTTTAAATTAGTTTTTATCAGTTGTGCACGTCATTACAACTAAAACACCACGCTATAAGGTATATTCAATTTTTTTTATTAATAAATCAGAAACAGACTCCATGAAAAAGCCAAAATCACAAAAGCAAACGAGAGAAAAGAAAAGAATGAATGAGTTAACGAGACATTGTGACAGTGACATTGACAATTATGATAGGATCTCAGATTGTCTATGGTTTGAATTTGGTCACAGATTCAAAAGAGGTATTAAAAGACCCAAATTAATGCAGTGTGTAAATAACCTTACAGTCAGCTGATTTTTTATTTGTTATGTTGGTACTATTTATTACCATCGTAAAAACCGCGGCCTCGTCAAAAGACTCGGTCAACCGGTTATTGTTTTAATGGATTTTTTTAGTTTTTATTTATTTTAATTTAGATTTAAATAGTTCCGTAGCATAATAAAAACTACTACAATGCATTATGTGCAAAAGTATCTGGAAAAACTGCCAACTCTCAAGCAAAATCAACAAGTAAATGGTGTAAAAAAAACAAATGTTTCCCTTTATTGTAGTTATTATAGTTTTTATTCTCAAAAGGTACGTTAGCTTTTTTATGTTATCTATTGATGTAATTCTTCGATTGTGTAATAAACTTAGATCCCGTTGGTCTAGTTCCTTAGCTCAGTTTTCAGTTTAGACTTTAAACAAACTCAACTCAAGGCCAAAGATATTTAAAACCAACATTCTAGTCTAGATAGTTTATTTTTAGCAATCAAATAAAATAACAAGGTAAATTTATGGGTACTTAAATGTTTTTAATTGTTTTTTTTTTAACGAATACCCAAAATAATTTTTTAACAGTTAAAAATCATTATGATGCCTATTATCAAGAAATGCCTACAAAAGTTATTAAAACTTATTGCCTAGTGAATTATGGTCATGCTTGCTCTTAATGCACGTAGGTATCTATTAAACTTTGATTAAACTAAGATCTTCTAAGTATATATATTATGTAGGTATATCTATATAATATCATGTTTCTTTCAGGTGTTGATGGCCCTTTATGAGAAAAACATTGAATTTGAACCGTTAATTGTGGACATAACCAGAGGAGAACAGTATTCTTCGTGGTTCCTTGAAATAAACCCACGCGGTGAAATTCCAGTGCTAAAAGTATCGAACCAAATTATTCCAGACTCAACACGAATATTGGATTTTCTGGAATTCTACTTAGACCCAGGTTTGATACTTTTTTGGTTAAAAGGGGTCGATCTTCTAAAGACACGTGGGTTCGTTAGGGTACAGCGGTCTGTATCTTTGCCTGAAGAAGGGCTATTATTACTATTTTAAAGAATGTATATTGAGAACCTAAGAAGGTATATATGTATCTCAAGGCGCATGCTACTTCTTTTCCTTACCTTTATACCAGAAAATCCGTGATGGTTGAAAATTACAGGGCTAAATACAACCCGTGACTAATTCAGAAGGACCTCGTAGTTTTATAGCTAACAAATTTTGATCATACATAGCTAAGGACTACCACAATGAAATTTTCTTTCAATCTACAAAAATCGCATCCAAATCCGTACAGCCGGTTCAGAGAAAAACTGTAACAAACATACACAACCTCTTACATCAAACGCTCTATCGTGTCAATCGTGTGTAAAAAAGGTACAAAGATACAAGACGAAACTGAAGACTAGGAATGTACCTACACTACGTTTGTTTTCTTAATTTTTAATTTTTATTTACAGAACTGACCCCTTTAATAAATGTTTCAAGTGACAGCAAAGTTGTGCAGAATATAAACAAGTTCCGGGACATCATAGAAGCTCTACCAGCCGGGGTGATTACTGTTGGCTCATTCTGCCATCCACATTTGTGTGGCACACCTAAGCTGCCCTTCATATTGCCTGTCAGAGAAGTACTTAAAAGTAAGTTAAATACTTAGGTAGGTACCTACTACTGACTCTAGGTGTCTATTATGTCTTCTGTGCTCTAGGTCCAGGCTAGGGGTAGGTCAAACAAACATTATAAAAAGAGAAAAAGTGTAAGAAGGAGGAGTAAACTTCCAGCCTACTCAAACTAGCTGAGGTGGAGGGATATGGTGGGCACGACACCGAAACCGTATTTTAAGACCCTGCATGGCTCCTGGATCAGCGATGGTCATTAGGTACCTACCTACCTATAGCACTTCTGCCTATTCAAATAATAACACTGGTAATGACTTTAATCCATTAAATACTAGCGTAAATTCCCTGTCAATTAATGGGTCTTATTTTAAATTCACCCATAAAATGGTTTTACCTAGATTCGTCCATGTAGGTACATTCACACCATGTCGAAAGTATAGCTCTGACAAAGGCTGAATTTATCTGGATTAAATTTAGATGTAGGTATCTAGTGTGTACCACGTACCACTAAAACGGATATCCGTTATATCAAGAATGTTACTTTTGTCTATGGTTATATAAAGGATATCCAACGATTTATATATTATACCCTAAATAGGCTATCACAGAAAATAGAAAATGATTTTTGTATTCTGTGTAGCTGAATATATTATAGCAAATATCTTTTAATAGGATTCCTTATGTAGGTACCTACCGAAAAGTGCGAGAAACCTATAGCTATAGGTTAATATTGCGGGTGAATCCGCGGGCGCAATATATAGTTATCACATTACACTTCATAGTATTGTGAACTGGCTGCGTCCCGCGTTTTTAGACATAGGACTAGGCTAACGTTTGACCGCAATCGCACCTGATGGGAAGCGATGATGCGGTTCTAAACCACTCTTAAAAAAATATGCGAAAGAAATAGTTCCGGCTGGTGAGCGCGGCCATAAGTCGAAGTGTACCTATCCCTTTGTAAATAATCCCGTATCAATTGTTATCTAGAAGTAAACAAAAGACCAAGACAGTACTTATTAAAATGTTATCTTATCCTAAACCTGGCGATGAATCATTTGATTCTAGAGTCTGACATTGACGATTTGGAGTAGGTAACAAGAAAAGTAAATGTTGCACCTAATATTTTAAATAAATACCATAGCTATATTTTATTACGACATACGAACAAATTATATCAGAAAAAAATTAATGGGAGAGCCACTAGTGCAGCACTATACTGGACAAAACTTATGGATTTTGTAACAACACCAACAGCCGTCCATCCATAGTAAATTAATTGTCCATAGTTCGGTTCCATCATCCTCTAGTTCCTCTACAGATAGTTGGTCATGGTCAGTGTTAGAATTACTTGCAGGGGCGGATTTTTCGGATTTAATGGATTAGGTCGGTATTAGGGGGTGCCAAAACTTGGTGAGGTTTTTAGGGTTCCGTAAGGGTTTACAAAGGGTGTAAACGAAACAAACATACCACCACCACCTATTACTAAGTCTACGTTGTCATGTCCGTCCGTCCTATCTTGTTCAGTAATGTTCCATAGGGCTGCCAATGGTAACAAATCCGCCCCTGGATTACGTGTAACGCCACCGGTGTAGTTTTTTTTATACTACTGTGTTATACAAAACGGTGAATTTTAGGGGTTGGTCCCAAAGTAAAAGTATGAATACACCAAAAGTATATATGAAGTATGAGTATGACCTCCTTTCTGCTTAGCGGCTACCACCTGCCGTGTAACCCAGTACCTACCTTGTTCGTAGATTTTGACACTGTAAAAAGGCTTTTATTCGCAAAATCACTAGTGTTGTGTGTCACTTATTCTTATAGGAATTAGACTTTGCCAGTCAAAGATTTGCGGATGCGAGATAAAAAAAACCAGAAAGTAAAGTATAATACTCAGGATGTATCTATTTTAAAGATAACATAACGAAAATTCTTGGTTATCTTAATACAGTTATATCTACCTATAAAAAAAACTTTCTACAAATAAATGTAATATACCTTCAAGTCATGTCGCGATAATGTGCTAATTCATGTAACGTATTTTCGATCACGGTCATGTAGCTCACGAAATTCACAAACGCAATAAAGATATCAGTTAATAACATTTCAAAATCGGTTGCATAATTGGCGCCAAATCTAATATCCTTACACTTCCGTTTTCTGTTCCTCACTTTGCGCTTCCGTTTCAGATTACGCATTTCCGTTTCCCTATCTGTGTTTCCGTTTCCAACTACGCTAATGCGAGTCACAATGTGTAGGTGTACTAAGCAAAGATTTTGCGAAAGGGCCTAATTGAAAGGGATAAAAAGTTGGGGATTGAAAGTTTATGGTTACTCATACGAAGTCGCGGGCAATAGCTAGAATTATAATATGCGAAAGTTTATGTGTAAGTAGTATGTATGTATGTTTGTCCTCACTGCAGTTTGTAAGAGCTTAACGGATTGCGATGAAATTTAGAATGGAGGTAGCTTCACATGGTACCAGGTTTTATACCAGCTAAATATACCGTCCCTATAGGACAGCGCGGGCGAGACCAAGAAACGCTGCTTGTAGAAAACAATTATTTTATAGGACCATAGTGACTAAATTATATTTTAATAAACTTGCAGATGGAGATTTGAGCAGTTCTAGCAATTTGAGGAAACTAGCCGAGGAGAATCCCAAAGCGAAACGCGTTCTGCTGTATAAAGCTGAGATACAAGACCGGAAACATGAGATACTGTCGAACGAGGAAGAATTTCTGAAAATATTGAATATTGTAGACCAGGTGCTAGCTCTCATCGAAGAACAATTACGGACACAGGTGGAAGGTAGGTACTTTTGAGAATAGATGCCTTATGCCTGCACAGGCTTCCCAGAGCGTCCTCGGTAATCCGAGGATAGTATTTCGGCCGTTTCTTCAGTATCCATGCACCCTCTACCTACATATTGGTAACCCCAATTTTGAAAAGGTGTTAGTTTAATAGGCAGTGGCCTGTGACAACCCCAACAACTTGCCGGAGTTTGTCACGTTTTAGATTCAGCAATCTACGGGAGTATCACGGATTAAGTTCCGGGAAAGCTTCCCTTGATTGTTTGCATTTTTTGGTAGGTTCTTGCCCAGTATTCTTTTTTTGTGAAGTCTTTGCAGCAAGGAACCTTAGATTTTATTTGTCAAAGCAAGGAACATTAGCTTTGCAGACTAGAACTTACGGAACACTATTAAACCTACTCCTCTAGAACAAAGTATGTTTATGACACTTTGGTTTCTATCTCTCTGTCCGTCTGTATGCCAGTGACAATTTTCTCATGCTTTTTAAAGGGTCTACTTATTCTATACTTGAAGTTTAACCTTAACCTTTTATTTTATTAACCTTTTCAAAATATATCCAGGAAATTGGCTGTGCTGTGAAAACTTTAGCATTGCCGATATCAACTTAGCTATCCTATTACAACGCCTGTGGGAGCTCGGGCTTGAAGGAAGATATTGGACTGGTGGGAAGCGGCCTTTGATTGAGAACTATTTTGAGCGCGTGAGACAACGAGAATCGTTCAAGCAGACCATCCCAAACCTACCGCATCATGTGAAAATGATCATAACTTCGCAACCGCCGGCCTATGTGGGTGCCGCAGGCGTCGCCTCGCTTACCGCAGTCTTCGCTGTCCTCTATGTTTTCAAGAAAATCATCTTTTAGAGCTAGTTTTATTTATCAGCCTTAGAATGTCATATGACATTACAAGGCGTAGTCTTACATGTAAGACTATAGTGATATTGAATGATTCCAATAGTAATAGCTGTCGTAGCAAAATAAATATTTCTTGTTCATAATGATCCAGCATCCCGGCTCGGTTATTTTATAATTTTCATACAAACATACCAGTTACATTTTTAAAAAACTACTAGTCTGATTTTATGAAACTTAAGTACCTATATTTAAAACGGAAATAAATGAATTTCTAAAATGATTTGATTAACACCTTTGAAAAGACGATAAAATAAAAATAAGGGCTTTCAAAGTAGTTTTCGAAAATTGTAACTAGTATTTTTGAATTAAATATGAAAATGACCTGATGGCAAGTCCTGGCAATAGTAAGCTAACCTTCACTCCTTATGAAATATAAAAAAATGGCCCACAATGGAAGTATCTTATCAATTTCTCTATGCAAATATGAAATCGTAGAAATACATGTACACATTTTGGAAAATTAGCAGATAAAGATAAACTGACTAGTTTTTTTACTGCAGCATCAGTCAGGTTGTTTCTTTTTTGTTAATTTTGCAGTTCAACTTTTCGTGATTTGCCAAATTTGTTATATTTTTTATTGCAAGGAAACTGTGCACCTACATTTATTTTGCATGTAAATGAGCTGTACAGTATAAGTGACAAACAACATTATTGACCTTTGGATTTAACTCTTTCAAATATATGAATGTATAATATATTGTATGCCTACTAGGGAATAAACACTTATTATCTTAGTGATGTTACATAATGAAATTAAACAACTTTTAATAGATTGATTTTGTATATTTTACAAAAATCTGATGATTGCACACTAAAATATCCATGGTCACAGGTAGACCCATCTAGAATACATTTGTCTACTGTGAGACGTTAAAACAAAACATGAAACAACAAATCTATTGTTTATATGTAACAAATTATTTTAACAAAAATTGTGCAAAAGATCTCAGGACTTTTTTTTAAATTGTGTGACGTAATGACCTGTGAATCCAAGACAAATCAATTAAAAGTTGTGTCATTTTAGTTAGTAAACAATCCGTGGTAACATTCGAGAAATATAGTAAGAAATCATCAAGAATGATGTTACATACATTTAAGTAGGACTAGGTACTCATCATAAGATGTTAAGTAAATGCAAGCAAACAGTATTAAAAAGTATTATTGTTTAAATATTATTATGCTAATTAGTATTCATAAATATAAATATATTACTATGAACATTAAGAGATTTTATTTTAAGTTTAGAGAAATATACCTAAAATAAGACAAGACAAATCATTTTATTTGTCAATATTATTTATTTTGTACCCAGTTTTTACTTATTTAAGTTTGAGCTTTAGTGGATAATTGAATAAATTCGTAAGACAAATGAAATAAAGCATTATATTACAAATTTTCACGCAGCACCACAGTATTATGTTTAATAAATAAGTAAAAAACCATTTTCCCCAAACACACCATTCATCATAATATTAGGGGTCACTTTTTCCAGCTTACTCTCAGTATAGTTCTTCTGGCATTGTGACCATTTTATAAAACAACAACCCATTAATTACCTAAAAGTAGTGCACCCATTGCTTATCTAGTTTCTTCTGGCACACTTTCATTAGTGTCTTGGCTCTTATTCATCTTCATGGGCATGCCCATGAAGTGCTTGCTTCCATTAGCTGTGCTCTTTCTTTTCTTATAAGTAGGAGTATTTGACATATCTCTCTCTTTGTTATACTTGAAGATTCCATCTCCTGGCAAGTTTGGCAGAACATTTGGTATTGTATACCACACCCTGTATGTAACAAACCAAGTGAATATTGCTATCACTCCACTTATAAATTTTTCCACCATTATGTGATAATACAGAATAGTAGACACGAGCATAACATCCCACAGCAGCTGAAGAAGGGCAATCACAATCAAAAGTGCTCTTACATATGCAGTGTAGTTTTCATAGGAGACCTTTAATACATTAAGCTCGTCTGTATCAATATTTCGTAATGGATTCACACTTGCCGATTTATCATCTATGCTTCTAGCATATTTTTCATCCCTTATGAAATCCTTGATGCGCTCCCAGCCATTTATTGCCCTGGCTTCTTCTATCATAACAAGACTCGAGTAAATGAGAATAAAGCAATGGCCCGATATGTCAAATCCATTCCAGAAATGTCCATTTTTCAGACAAGATATTTTATCATTGAATCCTTTGAGATTACAGCGACCATACTCTGTCTCTACGTAATTAAATAGGTTAGTCCAAATGTACCAGAAAATTGTGGCAATCAGCAGCCTACTGAGATGAGCTGTGACAATAATACGTCTTTTGCCGCAACATGTCGTATATGATGTCAGCAACACGTAAGGCACTGTTAAAAACAGTGTCCAAAACCAACCTATCTTTACAAAATATTGATTGAAAACGTTATCACTTCGTGAGAAATACGACTTTGGAAAAGTGAAAACGTCAGCTATGAGTGAAAGTAAGAAGAGAGCTCCTAAATATACAGCTATTTTTAAATTGGTGTCAAAGAATAGTATCTTCTTACATATGTGCACAATCATAAGGGCGAATATTTCCAATACAGATGATGCTTCTCTGGTTGGTTTAGTACCTTTGCTTTCGGTTTCATTTTGTGCCTTATAATTCATTCGACTGTTTTTTAAATTAGTTCTACTTGTCATGGTTTCATTTACCAGGAAACTTTTCTCAACGCTCGTTGTTATTTAGCTCACTTATACTTTGTTACTTTGCAATTGAAATTCGGATCGTTTCCTTATTTCCTTGACAATTATAAAAGTGACAGTCTGACATTGGCAGTTGGCAAGAACTTTTTTTTAAATTAAATGGCGCGTGATAGCCAGCAACATGTTAACTTTTTTTCAATTTATTTTGGCATGGGCGACCTGCCTTATTTTTCAAGTTGGTTATCACTCATCCATCGATCTCATATTTAAAAAAAAAAAACAACTGTTGGCTTGACTCCGACCTTTGCTGTTGTGTTATCTGTGACTCCGACACATAGATTCAGTATTGCTTTCTCCTTCTACGCTACTACCCAAAACCACAGATCTATATCTGTGACCCAAAACACAAAAGGACGGAACGTGTAATAGATTGGTTACCATAGATACCTACGTTGTTGACAAAAACACAGATTAGTATATGTAGCTAGACAAAAACGTGATGTAAAGTCAAAGAAAATAAAAGACTAGATTAATTATAATATGCTTGTTTAATTATAATATAATACACAGATCTACTACCTATAGATTTTCAATGAGCGTGGCTAGCTCAGTGCCTCTCGCTTCAACAAGGTGTGTTGCCACATTAAAATGATTTGCTATAAGTTAGGGTAATTTACCTACTATGATGGGTGTGAATCTTCAATGAGTACTTTGGAAACGCCTCTCGCTTCAACAAGGTGTGTTGCCACATTAAAATGATTTGCTATAAGTTAGGGTAATTTACCTACTATGATGGGTGTGAATCTTCAATGAGTACTTTGGAAACAATACTACCTTTTAAATATTTATATTTTATACACTATCTGCTGCAACCCACGGAGCTACCTGCAATTTTCTGGGAAGAAAAGTACGTTGTCTGTCCTCATGACACACCCCTATCGTCCAACACGACAAAATTTGACTTAGCCCATGATCTAAGAAAACAAGGTCTAGCAATTTGAGAGTGGTCCCGCAATGACGTCACTGTCCAGTTGCCACTTTATTCAATCAGCTTACGTGGTGTATCGTCATCTCTCTCGAACCTGTTGTAAATTGACATCATGACATCATTGCGGGACGCCCACGTAAACATTTTTTCTCGGATTGCTATACCTGGCGGAGTATATTATTATACCATGACTTAGCCATTTCCTCGTAAAAACAGACAGAAAGTTACTTGCGTTTTTATTATAATTATTTGTTAGGATTAGAATATAGTACTAGAAAAAAGGTTGTAAAGTAACCATAGCATGATTTTTTATAATTAATAAAATATAATAAAAAAGTCAGAGTTAAAACGGAACGGGGGTCCCTCATGCAACAAACGTTAAACGTATTTTTGGATTTGTTCTAGTGTAAAAACGGTAATCCGTACAAGCGTCAAATTTAGCGGATTATAGTGAACATAAGTAAAACAACAAATAATAAACACTGGCCAAGTGCGAGTCAGTGACAAATTTCTGTTTACCACTAAGCTAAGCAACGTCGGGCGCGGTTGGTACTTGGATGGGTGACAGCCTGGGCGTGATGTTGTCTTTTTGCACAACTTTTTGTATTTTGTGATTGTAAAGAACTCTCAGCGCGCGAGCCCGACTCGCGCTTGGTCAGTTTAGTTTTTTCATGAATGGAATTATGTATAACATTCCAAATAATTAGATAAATAAACTCTTTAATGTTTACAGTACAAATTTCACAAACAGCGCGTAGCTTTTTGAATCGGTTCGCCGAAATCGCCTTTTGCTTTTCCAGCTTCATAACTGTGGCCTCATTAATATATATTTAATATTAACATTCACCATATTCATATGGTGTGTATGAAATTTGTGGTGTGAACAATAAAGAGTTTATCTATCTATCTATCTATGGGCATAAAAGGGTCGGTATTTTGCACTTCTTGCAATGTGCCAGCTTTTTTCAGCAATGTGACAGGATCAGTTGGAAACCTGCAGAACGAATAATTTATGTTAGTTGCGATGGGTAATTTCTTTCATAAACTGGCAACATTCATAATTTATTTTCTAAGTGAATAATTTGATAAAATTCATAGAATTAGACCACAAATCGACCTAAAAACTGACTAATTATGAATAAAATATTTGCGAATTGATATCCTGAATTTATTTAGGTGATCGTTACAAGCTTTATATGTTTACTTACGTGTGAAATGATATTTCATCGTATTTTCGCTCACTGCGCTTCTTGCAGCCCAAAATGCTACAACCAACCATTGTAAAATATCTTTTACAATTATTTCTCAGAGGAAACACGCATTTATCACATTAAATCACCAAAAAAAGGCAATAAATATAATTCAGACCCGTTTTGTTTGTCACTGATTATTACAGATTTTGACACTTGAGGTACCAAAAACAGGTCACGCCGATAAGGACAACAAAATCTATTTATGTCCTTTTCGTACTTGTGCTGAGCCATATCAAGTTGTCTCTTTCACTAAAATATATTGCCGATCTGGTTGTGTATATCTGTGATATAATAGAACGCTTCAAACAGAAAAAACGAGCAGAGCGAGAGGCACACAGATATAGATCTGTGGAGAGCGTAGAGGGAGAATACTTAGCCTATGGTGGAGAGCATAGGCAAAGTATACTCTTTCTCCCTCTACGGTGGAGAGGCACCATCACAGATCTACTGTGGGCACCATAGATTCAGGAGACCTCTACGAGAGGCACCATCTTTAGCCCTTTGTCCCTCTTCATCTGTTTGTCTTCTATATAATGCACAGATATACACAACCAGATCGGCAATATATTTTAGTGAAAGAGACAACTTGATATGGCTCAGCACAAGTACGAAAAGGACATAAATAGATTTTGTTGTCCTTATCGGCGTGACCTGTTTTTGGTACCTCAAGTGTCAAAATCTGTAATAATCAGTGACAAACAAAACGGGTCTGAATTATATTTATTGCCTTTTTTTGGTGATTTAATGTATTAAATGCGTGTTTCCTCTGAGAAATAATTGTAAAAGATATTTTACAATGGTTGGTTGTAGCATTTTGGGCTGCAAGAAGCGCAGTGAGCGAAAATACGATGATGAGCGAGAGGCACTGAGCTAGCCACGCTCATTGAAAATCTATAGGTAGTAGATCTGTGATATAATGACATTCATGAGTTCATGACACATATTAATGCTCAATGTATTTTATTTCATTTTTATTACCGTGGATTTAATGTTTTTTAGTCGTAATTTTAATCAGTTTACATAGTCTTAATAGCGTCAAACAAGTCATAGTCAGAGTCAAGCTAAGTAAGTCACGGTCAAGTCAAACTCATGCCCCTGTAAAGTGGTAGAGACTTTACAAGAGGCTCCTATGGAGTTTTGGAAACAACACGCAATGACACGTTTCACCTCGTTATATCACTTACCCACACTCGAGCACGTTTACGAGCACTTAATGAATAATAACATTCACCATTCACCATTTAGTACACATTAACACTCAAAATACACAAGTTTAGGAAAATAATTCAACAAGCCGACATGCTTTTTCCACGTTGGCGCCAAAACTCTGCTCTATACGAGATAGGCGAATTTTACCGCATCCACAGACCGCATCCCTAGCCAATGCTAGCCAAGAATTTTTTTTTTAAATTATTCACCGATCAGGCAGGCTAAAGCCTTTAAGGCCATACCGCCTGTTCATCTGTTTTGTATAGTCTTAATACGTCAAACAAGTCAGAGTCAAGTTAAGTAAGCCACGGTCAAGTCAAACTCATGCCCCTGTAAAGTGGTGGGGACTTTACAAGAGGTTCCTATGGAGTTTTGGAAACAACACGAAAAGACACGTTTCACCTCGTTATATCACTTTCCCACACTCGAGCACGTTTACGAGCACTTAATGAATAATAATTCACCATGTAATACACATTAACACTCGAAAATACACAAGTTTAGGAAATTAATAGCACAAGCCGACATGTTTTTTCAACGTTGGCGCCAAAACCTCCTAGCCAAGCAAGCAAAGAACGCGGCCGATTGGTGACTGACAGACTGACTGTGACTGACGCTAAGCTAACGCGCATTGCAGAATAGCATTTTCTTTTCCCTCCATTACAGTTTGCATATTTTATTGTTTTATTCTTGTTAACATTCGGAAGTTTATAATGCGCAAAATATCCAAAAGTCGCGTAGATGATGATGTGGTTTCCTCCACCAATGGATCTCTGCTCAATGACGATCGGGCTGAAAGCCCTACTAATGACGCGAATGAAAAGGACGCAGATTCCGACGATAGTGTAAAAGCAAACATTGAGGTAAACGACGATCGTGAATCAGATGGAGACTACGGTAAAGAAACTCCGAAGAAATCCAAGCCCAAGAGTAAAGCCAAGAAGCGTAAGTCAACGAAAGAAAAAGCGGTAGAAGAAGAATATGAGGTATTAAAACAGCCTTTATTAATAGGTCAATCTTGGGCGTGCATCGAGCTTAGCGCGGAGTTTTTAAATTTTGCTCCTGATGAACATGTTAGATTATCTTAGAATTCTTATATAAGAATGATGATTTTTATTGACAATTCATTGTGTATACATGTATCACATATATTATCGTTTTACCTTATTTATGAAAAAAATATATATACTAACAGTCTTAGAATAACTACACAAAGAAACCAAGTACATTCGCAAAATTTAAGCCATTCAAATGGTGTCATATATAGCTCCAAAAAAATATATAAATATTTTACTATGACAATTTGCGCGGTGAAATCGTACCACAACAAATCAGAAAAGCAGAATAAGAGTTATGGTGTGACATTCCACAGGTAATCCATTAATTTTCTTGCTTAAATTGTTTAAAATACCGAAACGTTAGCTACAAAGCGAATTTGTAGCTTACGATTTGAGAAGGCGTTGTTTGGAAACATACCTTCTCTGAGTAGTTATTCTAAGACTAACAGTATATTATAAAGTTTTAAAACAGAATTTAAGTCTCTTTTTCATGGGCAAGTGCCTTTATTAACTAAACAAAATACAAGCTAAAACTAACACTACAAATACAGTTAGACTGCCCATAGACTGTTGAAGGTCTAAAGACAATCCATATGCTTATATTATGGTACAAGTATCTAATTACCTACCTCTTAATTATTTTATGAAAATACAAGTGTAATCACATATTTTACGCATATTTCAATGGTAGGTAATGGTGGCCAAACAATGCTATTTTAGATAGTACCCATCAGCAAGCCTGTGCCATGATTGAATGTCATCCTGTGAGAAAGAGATAGACTGGATATTCTAGATTTTCTCCCCTCTACACACAGAAAAAAAGGGCGAAAAACATTTGTGTTAGGCATGCAGTTGTTGCAAGAGTATGTAACCACTGTTGTGACCACCATTTGGGATGTCAGTATAAATTTGCCCTAAAGAAACATTAATTTCTCAAATAAACATCAATGAGTTGAGCCAAAAGGCATGAATAAAAAGCACCCTTATATACTCTATATTATTGCTTACATAAGGGTGCTTTTATTCTTGCGATAGTCTCATCATCATCATCATTTCAGCCGTGGGATGTCCACTGCTAGACATAGGCCCCCCCATCGATCTCCAAAAAAGCCAGTTGGAAGCGGCCTGCATCCAGCTTTTCCCTGCGGTCTCTTTTAGGTCGTCACATAGTCTATAAGCATCAAATTCTGAGTAAGAAAACAAGTTTGGTAAAGGGTATCTCTAATTGCAGGTTGATAAAATTGTAGACTCCAAGAAAATTAAAGGAAAATTGCATTACTTGATCCGTTGGAAGGGGTATGGTGCTGATAGTGACACTTGGGAGCCAGAAAATACTCTGTCATGCCCGGATTTGATCAGTAAATATAATGATGAGGTAAATAATTTCTTTAGTTACATTAGATTAGAAAACTAACATTCACATAGGTCATATGTAATAAACCTATCTATCTAATAACTTTAAATGAGCAATTCTTATATATACATATTTATATCACCGTTCACATATCTTGGTTGCTTTTTAAGTTTTCCTATGTATTAAAAGCTCAGTTGCCCAGGTACTAATAATATGATGCAATAAACTGATGGCCTTATTGTTAGTTTGGTGGTGATGGTAATCACGTACCATTCTGCATGTGAGCATGGGGCAAGTAAAGTGAGTGGGAAGGCAACTGGTCTGATGATGGAGCTGGAAGCTGGGCAATGGAACTTTTCAATATTTACTACTAATAAACCCATCAAGTGTGGCTCATTAGATTCGTCTTAGTGAGTAATTTTTTTATAACAAACAATATGTCTACATATTCTTCATATTTATGTGTAGAAGGAGAATTCAAAATCCAAATTAAAGGATGACAAGAAGTCAAAAAATGAGAAAGGTACCAAAAGGAAGAGCAAAAGAGATTCAAGCAGAACTCCTTCCAAGAAACCTAAGTCTGAATGGGATAGCGAGGGAGCTGATGAAAATGCAGAATATGAGGTATGCATTATAATCCATGTACTTCTTTGTAGAGTTCTGTACCCAAAGCTAAAAGGTAAAAGCGGAACCCTATTACTGAGCCTACGTTGTCTATCTTGTCTGTCCATCCTATCACTCCTACCTCTAAACTAAACAGTTGTATCTTTCGAACAGTAATAGATAGCCAGTTAAAATTTTCACAGAATATGTAATGTTACGGCGGATTAACTAAGAAATAATAAAAAAAACAAAAAGTAAAAACGATATCTCCTCTCCATACAACAAACTTATTTTTTATTTATTTTGTAATTGCTATAATGTCATCATCATCATCATCATTTCAGCCGTAGGACGTCCACTGCTGGACATAGGCCTCCCCCATCGATCTCCAAAAGGGCCGGTTGGAAGCGGCCTGCATCCAGCGTTTCCCTGCGGTCTCTTTTAGGTCGTCTGTCCATCTTGTGGGTGGACGTCCTACGCTGCGCTTACCAGTCCGTGGTCTCCATTCCAGAACCTTTCGGCCCCATCGACCATCTGTTCTGCGTGATATGTGCCCTGCCCACTGCCATTTCAACTTACTAATCCGGTGGGCTATGTCGGTGACTTTCGTTCGTCTACGGATCTCCTCATTTCGGATTCGATCTCGTAGAGAAACCCCGAGCATAGCCCTCTCCATAGCTCGTTGTGCGACTTTGAGCTTGCTTATGAGGCCCATAGTGAGAGACCACGTTTCAGTGCCGTATGTCATCACTGGTAACACACACTGGTCGAAGACTTTCGTCTTAAGGCACTGAGGTATTTTGGACGAGAAGACGTTGCGTAGTTTACCGAACGCTGCCCAGCCGAGTTGGATTCGCCGATTGACCTCTTTCTTGAAGTTGGACCTACCTAGTTGGACTGTTTGTCCTAGGTAGACGTACGCGTCAACAGCTTCAAGAACTGAGTTCCCAACTGATACTGGGGTGGGCACAACATGGATATTTGACATGACCTTTGTCTTGTCCATGTTCATTTTAAGGCCCACCTGTTGGGAGACTCGATTGAGGCCTTCGAGCATCATGCTGAGATCTTCCATCGACTCTGCCATGACCACAATATCGTCGGCAAACCGAAGGTGAGTGATGTACTCGCCGTTGATGTTGATGCCGAGTCCTTGCCATTCCAGGAGCTTGAAGGCATCTTCCATTGTGGCAGTGAACAGTTTCGGAGAGATAACGTCTCCCTGTCTCACGCCTCTTCGCAATGGAATTGCCTTCGAACTCTGCTCCTGTACTCGGACCGACATGGTGGCGTTATTGTACAAACACTTCAACACTTCGACATACCGATAGTCAATACGGCATCGCTGGAGAGACTCGAGCACCGCCCATGTCTCGACCGAATCAAAGGCTTTCTCATAGTCCACAAACGCCAAACATAGTGGCAAGTTATATTCTTCGGTCTTCTGTATAACTTGGCGTAGCGTGTGGATGTGGTCTATGGTACTATAGCCTTTTCGGAAACCGGCTTGTTCGATAGGCTGGAAGTCATCGAACCTGCGATCGAGACGATTCGTGATGACCCTCGAAAACAGCTTATAAACATGGCTCAGAAGCGAGATGGGTCTGTAATTCTTCAGCAAGGTTTTGTCACCTTTCTTAAAGAACAGCACCACCACGCCTCTGTTCCATGCTTCTGGCGTTATACCTTCGAGTAAGACAGAATTAAAGAGCTTCTGAAGGACTGAGTACCGGTGTTCCACCCGCTTTCAGAAGCTCTGATGTGATTCCATCGTCCCCCGGCGCCTTGTTGTTCTTGAGCTGTTTCAGGGCCATCCTAATCTCGTACAGGCTGATGTCCGGGATATCTTCGGTATAGTGTCGGCTCAGCTTGGCTCTTGGGTCTTTGGCCGAGCTGCTCACAGGTTTAGCAACCGAAGTGTATAACTGTCCATAGAACCTTTCGATTTCCCCTAATACCTCGGCTTTGGTCGACGCTACACTACCATCTTCCCTCTTCAGCTTTGTCAGCTGGCTTTGCCCAATAGACATGTGTCTTGCAAACACTTTGGAGCCTTTGTTTTGCTCAATCGTCTCTTTAATACTGTTCGTATTAAAGGTACGTATGTCGTGCCGCAATGACTTCCAAATTTGTCTATTGAGCTGCCTATATGAGTCAGCGTCATCGGAACATTGTAGTTGTAACGAGCGTCGATCAGCCATGAGGTTACGGGTATGGTCGGATAATTTTTGAGGTCTATCTGTGCGCCGGCCAGGTCTAAAAAACTTAGAACCTACCGCATGGACAGTTTCCACTAACCTGTTATTAATCTCATCCACGGAAGCAAAATTCTCCAGGCAATCAAAGCGATTAGACAGCTCGAGTTGAAAGCTCTCGGGGTTTTGAATATGGGCATGGTTCGGTCGGAGCGTGGACTTCATTAGGCGGGACCTCTCAATTTTAACGTTAATATTCAATGTGCCTCTTACTATTCGGTGATCACTACCGGTTTTCACCCTGTGAATCACAGAGACATCATTGAATATTTGTCTTTTGGTGGTCATAATGAAGTCTATCTCATTTCTCGTAGAACCATCGGGGCTCATCCAGGTCCATTTCCTGTGAGGCGGCTTCTGAAAGAAAGAGTTCATCATAAAAAGTCCCTCTTTCTCCAGAAAGTCGGCCAGCCTCTGTCCCCTAGGGTTCCGTTGCCCACAGCCAAATTTCCCCACTTTCAACTCATCATCACTTCTCTTGCCCAACTTCGCGTTAAAGTCCCCCATAACAACAGTGAAGTGGGTCTCGGACGTATGTATGGCTCTACTAATGTCCTCATACATAACCTCTACTATAACATAACATAATTGCTATAATGTAAAAATGGTAATATGTACAAGCGTCAAACTTGGCATGATTATAGTACACACCCTAAAGTATAACAACAAATATATAATGGTCAAGTGTGCGCTGGTGACAAATTTCTGTTCATTGCCAAGTTATAACTGGTAATTCGGTTGGATGACTGTAAGATTACAATCACAGAATCTCAAATGCAAATGTTGAAGTCAGTTTTTTAAATTTATAATTAGTGTATTTTGTGGTACGGAACTCTCAGTGCGCGAGTCCGACTTGCACTTGGCCGGTTTATTTTATCTTCAACTAGCAGCCTCCCCACGGTTTGTCCTACTATCCTAGAGGAACTGTTAATTTATTAGGATTGAAAGCCTATGTGTTAAGAATGTTATTACAAAGTGCAGAATTGTTACAGTTTGGGTATTTAACGCCCAGTGCGGAGCGTGGCACACTTGTGTGTTTTAAGTATGCTACTTGACTTACAATACAATACAATTTTGGATATTTATGTAATGATAATTTAATGCAATGTTTGTACAAAGTTTATTTTTATATTTAATTTACCGCACATCTAACTGAGCCCCATATTTCTGATTTATTTTGAACATCTGACACCTAACATAGGAAAATTATTACAACAGAAACAATTTCAGAAACCACATTAATTGTAAGAATTATTTAGATTTTTGATAATTTTGTTTCTTTAATAGGTGGATAGTGCTATTTATTTTGTTATTTTAAGAAATAACAATATCATAATGTTGCTATTATTTTATTGCACAATACCTCAAATTAAATTGTTACCAATAGTAATAAAAATAGGAACTGTCAATGGCCCATTTTTGTATCGTTTATTTTGCCCAACTGTTGAAAAGGTTGGACAGCCTTGAAATACACACTTACATACAAACTTTTGCATTTCTAATATTAACGATGTAACAAATGTTTTATTACAAGCATGGGGATACTTTTTCATCTTGAAATAGTGAACAGATTCTGTAGGATAGCGGGTAAAACCACAGGGTACTGCTAGTTTTACATATTTTACGATAAAATATTATAATAATGACTACATGGGCCATTAGTATTGATACATTTTCTTTTATTTGTGGCTACAAAACAAATATTATATTTTACCTACAAAATATGATAAAAGGTATAAATAACCAAATTTATGTTTTACTAATTTATAGGTGGAGCGTATTTTGGAAGTACACCATAAGAAGACTGGGAAGAGAGAGTTTCTCATTCACTGGAAAGGATGGTCCAGTAAATTCGACTCTTGGGAGCCTGAGAATAACTTAAACTGCCCAGAAATTATCAAAAAGTTTATGGACAAGGTTAGTACAATAATTATATAGTCTATTTTTTATTTCTATGTCTTAATTTATATATTTTCGGTACAGTTTTAGATTTTGTTGGTTTATTGTAATTATTACAGCATTTTTTTTATCAGCACATGCTAACTGAATCTCTTTGCATCTGCCCGTGGAAATGAATAGCGCTATCATTTTCTCAAGGTAGCCTCTTAACTGAGCCCTATGACAGAAGATATACTGCGGGGTCCTACCCAACGCGGTCCTAGCAAGGTGGTCGCAAGACAAACAGCACGACGAGTCGAGCTAAACTCAAAGCATTGTGTTGTATTGGATAAGTACATGTAAGAATGTAGTAGTAACCCCGAGAGCGGAAGATAGAATATGTCGCGTTCATTGGGATAGTCATTTGGCTATGAATAAAACTTAAAGAGGAAACATGATGAGGCAATCAGCGCCGAAGCCAACGGGACTGTCGTAGAAATCAGCAATAGGACAGTAGAAACCACAGAGTAGGACAGAAACGCCGTAACAATATTTTTCTTCACAGCAACATGTGACCTTGCCTGGAGGTAAGAGGATTAACACACCAAATTCTTCTACTCAACGATAGCTGGCACGCAAACTTTATTATGTACACGGGGTGCCATGCCACCTTTTGCCGACGAGTTAAAACAGGCACATTTTACTAATCAACAAAATACAGCACTACTCAACAAAAAAATGCACTTGTTCCATAGGTATTTGGGAGTCAGAGTAATCAGTTTTTCATTATATTATCACTTACCTACATTTGAGCATGTTCATGAACATTAATAAATAATTATCCACCATTATTACACGTTAGGACTCAAAAAATACACAAGCTTACAATAATAATACAATGAGACAATATGTTTTTTTCGGTCAAACGCAAGCCTATTACTAATAAAAAATAAAAACGTAAAAACTCTGTCTTTTACTCTGTGGTAGAAACTGTCTCGCCGTCATCTGTGTCACAAAACCATAGTTAAGTTCAAAATATAGGGAGAACATCTGCCTATTTATGTGCATGAAAATATGCATTTATGTTCAGGTGGATGCTGCAAAGACAAGTGACTCTCGGAATTTGCGAGTAGCTCCGGAGACCACCAACCGTTACACTCTGCAGGCTCCAAGCACCGGTAGAAGGCTTAGCAAAAGGCGAGGACAGCGCCAAAGGTAAGTCTGTATAACCATTAATTTATTTGCCAACTTTTTAGACCTAATTTGTACCATACGTTGACCCGGCAAAACTCGAAAACTATCCCTTTTTTTCAAATTTGTTTGCCCCTGGACATTATGCCTATGGACGCTCATATCGGATCGACTGCTTTACAGCGTCGTGTATGCCTTTGCGCTATGATTTAGTTGTGATCGGGATCTGCCAAATTGAAACTCCTATAACGAGGCATATTGATGTTAATACTTTTGTTTGTTTTACAGGGTTCGTTACGATAATGCTGAATAAATGAAGAAATGGAAGGTACATTGATATATACCATACACATTTAGGGTATGTTTTTAGATAATACTGCTCTTTGTCATTTTGTTTATCAATAATATATATGTCATAGTTCGTGACAAAAAAAAATTTGTGCATTTTATGTTATAATACTTATTAATTTCTATTCTGCGAACAAGGTATATTCTCCTCTGAAAAATAACTCATAGAAGGTCTACGTTCGCTCTCTCTCTCGTTTCACCGTCGTCGGTCGGTCTTTCATTGTCTCATAGTTGACATACGCAGTAGGTATTACAGTGCAACCAACGTATCTAAGAAACAAGTTGGGGATTCACCCAAAGTACTTTCTAAATAAAGCCCATTGCAGACCATGCGAATTAGCTTGGAGTGCAAGTAGGCGTTCAAACGTAAATAGCCACTCGCGCGGTGACGCGCACAACTCGCGTGCGAGTACGTACTCGCACGAGTGTTCGAACGAGACGAACGATGCGCAGTGGGCGTCGCGTGAGTAGCGCGGTTAAACGAAGCTTCACTCATACAACGACCAGCGCGAAGTGCTACTGAGCACTTTCACTGCCACTTGCACTAAGCACACCGTTGCAGACAACGCTTTGTAGGCATTTGCAATTTATACTTGTTAGTCTTCCTACTAGTACTACGCATGGTCTGCAAGCGTCTTTATACTGACAGCCATCCATAGAAAATTGTTAATTCCATCATTTAGCCACTTCATGTAAGTTGGTCAGTCTGTCAGTATAATGTGTGATGCCAGTGGAGATTGGGTCAGAAAATTGCCTTTGGGCCATTTTTGAAATGAATTAAAATATTTCTTTATAATATATGCCTTGTTCGTAGGTTCTATTAGAACATCGCCGTCTTGTGAATGGAATATCCAGAAAACAAACATGATGTGACGTTAGTGTTAAGGCCTATTGTTAACGCAATAATTATCTACAAAACGTGTGTAGTATGTGCTATTTTAATCATTTTGTGTTCTTCCAACCAACTTTAAAATGGAAATTCAAGTTGTAACAGTATAGCAATATGGTTTATTTTAGTGAATGATCGTTTATTTCAAAAAATTCTCCATAGTTTTAATTATAGATTGTAGCCTTGGCGTTATTCTTGAAGAGTACTTGTACAATGTGGTAAAGGATATTAAAGTGCTTATACAGTAGACGTTCATCGCCTGGTATCGCTAGTAGATGGGTCGCCTATGCGCGCACTCTGCAGAAATCGGTCGGGTTCGTGCACATTTTACAGGACAAATATGAACTTAACTCTGTATCGATGCTTTCATTTTACTTTCCGCATTGTAAAATACACTACGACGCGCGCCGTTCGGTGTAAATCGTCCTTTACACACAATGACAATATAACCGCTTGACTGCTCATCCTTTACCCCGCATGAGGCAAAGGTTCTAACATGTCAACCTAAGCTATTTCGAGCGGGGCCAATCCTAGGCGCGAATTGAATGAATGACTTTTGATTCTCTAATCACAAGCGTCGAGTCGCGTCGAGTCTCCAAACACAAGCTGCCCCCGCGACCGCCGTGGCATCATTATGCAATAGGGCATTTGGGCATTTTGACTACATGCGCGATCATGTGGTTATATTATCTTTGTTTACACTTGTGTCTGTAAAGGAGGATTATTCCGGCGATTGGAGTTGATTGTTCTAGTATCGGTCTAAAATTTATAATTGTTTTGTGTGGTAGGTATGTTGAATTATTTTGATAATAATGTACCTTCAAAATTGGAGCAAAAAGCCCCGCGACTGACAACTTACTTATATGTTCTGGTTTATAAACAACAATGAACATTTGAGCATCCATCATTATAACACTTAAACAACATTGTCATTAGTTATTGTGTGATTACTGTTACATTATTCCCAAATGTATCATAGACAGCGAAATAATTAATGTATAAGTGGAGTCTGTATCGTACGATCGAACTTCTAATGTGCGATCTTCTTCTTTCGAGTCGATGTTCCGCAAAATACAATTCTATTTTCAAATCAAGTTTCTAGACCAAAACTGTGCCACCCCAATGGCACTCTCCGTGGCTTCATTCAAGTCGTCTTGTGTGCAAGTTGTAGGACACGCTGCACACTCCATCAATGTGCGATGAAGAGTAGTTTCAAAGGAATGTTTATGCGATGAATATTAGTGCGAAAGAATGACATAGACATAGACATAATTTATTTGTGGCAAAAAAATACAATAACACAATATACATGGAAAAATTAAATTAAATTAAAAATAAATATAAAATGATGGTGCTACAAACTACTGAGCGGTAGAATGGTATTACTACGATCGTTAATTCGAAAGCGTAGTAACTGACTATACGTTACCACGCTTTCGAGCAAACGTTCGTCGCAATATCGTTTGGGAGTTTGTAGCACCACCATTCCTTCGCACCAAATTTCGCACCAACATTCATCGCTTAGACATTTCTTTGAACTACTCTCCTAGGTAACAGGCTCGGATAACTTAGAAAAAATGGGTTGGTACATATGATTGCAAGAAATCGTAAGTGTTAACCGCATAACTCAGCTTCTTATTTTCACACAAGCTTGTACTACGAGAACTTGAAAGTTTTTTCTTTATTTCATTGTATTATTAGTTTTGCCCAATCAAGAACACGCTTCCAACAGAAGATGAATAACAATTTCGCAAAAAAAAACCTTCCTGCCCTGTGCCCTGGTAGTATATAACAATAAATGAAAACAAGTGCCGGCGATGCTAAGTATAATTAGGTGCCGGCTTAGTATCGATAAAACTTTTCATCCTTCTTTAATGGTTTCTATCATTTCGCACAATAATTCTAATGTAAGTATCATTCTGTATTATGAAATAAAAAAAATATATTTTCTTATAATGCATTTGAAAATTATGGCTATGTGGTAAAATTGACGGTCATGGTATGCACCGAGTCCTCCTTGTCTGTATTGAATAAGAAGCTTTTTAGGATTAAATTTGCAGGTTGTATGGCTGCTGGGTGTAATGCTTGGCAGCTGTTGAGAAGCTGTAAGTGGATGACAGCTAATTTGAGCCATATTTGTCTTAAGGCGCGGTACAATCGTGAAATTAACCAAAATAAGTGTTTTTAAACGCTTAGTGCGACGACGATATTGACTGACAAGATTTAAAAAAATACTACACGTAGAAAAAACACCTGTTAATAATCTTAACCGAATAACATTTCGATAAATTATCTGGATTCTTAAAAAAATATTACAAATTGTGCAACAAAAATAGCTTTTGAATTGAAGTACTCTGAATTTTCAGCGACAACGACATAATTTTTTGTACTAATTGTATAGCCAGACTAGTGTTTAAAACTTTAACCAGTTAATTGTCCAAATTAATTTTTATATTTCAATATATTAAATAAAAACCCTCAAAATAACAAACACAAGCACAAAGTCAGCATCATCATAATCAAATATGATAATATACGATTTTCGACTTTAAACAAAGCCGCTTTAGATAGGAAATAAGGATAATGGCGTGAGCGGGTAAAAAAAACATTTGAAATCGTGATCAGACCGCACCTTAAACTGATAATTATATTTAATTAATAAAGTTTTGCATGGAAATCCTAAACAATGGGTAAAACCGAAACAAAAACTACCAGACTAGTATGGCTCAAAATGTTTTAACTAAACCTAAGCTATTATCTTACAAAATTGCACCCAACTACCAAACACCCTATATTATAAAATATTATATTAACATTTGTTAACAATTCAATTTTGTTGTATTTAAATATTTTTTTAAGTTTATTTACGGACTGTCTTGGGATCATTTGCGTCTGGATGAAAATAGTGTCACTAACAACAAACTTATCAGATGGGACTAAATATGAACCATAATATAAGACGAACCTAATTAACACTAACAAAGGCCAAAAGTATGTTGTCTAAAGGTAGCAGCATTCCGATATATAATGTTCTCTATGATTCCGATCTCGGCGACTGCGACCCACTGCTCAGTATGGATTTATAATATGGAGTGCTAAATAATTCAAGCGACCGCGTCGCGCGATTTGTGGGTCGCTTGCGTTGTTGCTCTGTCGCCGAGATCGGAATGCTACCTTAACTGTTATTAAAATAAAACAAAACATATGTATGTCATTAGTCACTATGATTTTATGGTGGTTCATTTTGATGTTTTTACAAGTAAGGTAATGTGTCTACAGCTGCACCTGAGTTTGCTTTGAAAGTTGAACGAAGTACATGTAATTATTTGTACTATATTATTTTACCTATCAACCCCGAAATAAAAACATGGCGTGTTTTTCTACCCCAGCGGGGCGGCAACGGCAGCTCCTGTGCAGTGCAGCAGTGATCTAATATTCCGCTGAGGTCGAAGACGCATCTAATGCTACGGCTTCACCGATGCCTAGGCTTCTACGTGCTACGTCTATCTTCAGCTGCAGTGTTAAAATAACGCTAATATATTTGGCTACATACACGTCTTGCGCTGGGTTACGTTCAGAACATCTAATAAAGGTATGCCGCCTTTATCTTATTAAACATCAACACTAGTGTCAAAACTTACCATACAAAAATGTCAGATAAACGTGAGTGTTTTTTAACCATCGATTTCGACGGTAGTTGCAATCGAGAAATACGCTCGGAACGGCCTAGTTATGTCATGGTTGTTTTTCACACTGATGTTATGAACGCAACCCTACGCTGCGTAGAATGAGACAGAACTAGTATTACATGGTACTATCTCATTTTAATGCGCTAAAACCTTTTGATGCATAGAAAAATATCGACACTAGAATTACTATAGCATAATGGCGCTAAACTGCGGGCAACATCTTCGTGCTGCACTTAATACGGCTATAAATGGAGCCGCAGCATCATAAGTACATTACTCACTTGTATAATACACATTTGTCACCTAAAAACGAATTATCAAAGTGTAGTCTATAATGTAGAACTATGTAGGATACATATTTTATGGTTTTTTTTTTCATTTTAGAATGATTTAAGTTTAGTAATAGCAGAGTAATTATATTTTCTTGCAAATATCTTTGTTTATAATTATGTAAGTCATTTTAGAAGTAATGTGTCATGGTAATCCACAATACAGAAACCCATTTTAACTAAAAGTTTCTAAGAATTTTTATATAAATAAAGGGAATGTTATGTTTGTATTGATCATATTTATATGACTCACCTGCATTTCATAGTTTCACTGCATTATAGTTTTTTTGGTGTGTGTTTATAAAATGTAACTTACTTGATCTTGTAAAGTCACATAAAAGATTAGATTAAATAAAAATAGTTCTTAATTATCTAAAGTGCTTTTAATTTCAATCCTCAGTTGTACACGTAGTACACGTAGTTAGATAGGGTGTAGTAATAATTTTCACATATGTTGGTCTAGCCTCTGATGTAAAATACAAGTTTTCGACCTTGGGGATGGTGAGCGCAAGCCGCCTTGGATTTTAGGTGTGAAAAATTGGTTTGATCAAAATAATTCACCAACGGTTTATTTTACGTCAAAAATTTCAAAGGCAAAGTTAAAGAAGATAAAATTGTTTACATTTTTGTACGTCCAATAACTAATTTGTTACAGCGGCGAAAAGATGAACTTTTCACCAAAAAACTCTCTATACTGGGTATTTTCCTCAAAATTACTCCCGTAGTGTTGATCCTACAACAAACACGTATATGGAAAACATTTAGAACACTAAATAAAAAACTAATAATAACTAACTAAAAAACTAACTAATAATAATAAATTGATAAGTTGACACTGAAATTATTATTAAATATAAACAACCATAGAAAAATGTAAATAAGACCTGATAAATAATTGTATTGATATTAAAAATTGTAATAAATATAACCGTCCTCCTCACTCCTACACGTGCTGTGCCCGACAGGGTCCATATGAAACTATGTACCTACTGATTGAATTTTCATGTTTTTTACCTTGTACTTTATGGAAGCATTAAAAAATCTAATCTAATCTAAATACTTTATATTTGGGCATATAAATCAAGTAAGTCTTATACTTAATGAGTCACAACTGGCGGAATTTTTTTTTTTTAGGTTGTGAACTTATCATTATATCTATCAGTTCGTTGCAATTATTATATTAAGCACACTCCTTTCCACACCACCCTAAGGTAGAATAAAAGGTTTTTTATTGGCTGCTTGGCTGCCATCTCACCTGATGTTAAGCGATGATGCGGTCTACGATGGACCACGCTTGCCTAGAAGAAACCGATTCACTCTCGACTTGAAGATACCCAGATTGTAACTAACGGGGAATAATTCTGGCAGCGAATTCCACAGACTAGCAGTTCGCACAATAGATGTGGAGTCAAAGCGCTTCGTACGGGTTTTCGGAATATCAACCATTAAACGGTGTCGATTTGTCATGCCCGCTCTGGCAGTCCGATAGAAAAATGGGCGGTCAGGAGGGAATTAAATTAAAGGTCCACTGTTTTTATTGCGGGCTCGAACTTAACTTTATAGTGGACAATAAGGTTCTTCCATACATTCCAACTACAAGACTTTCGGATTTATTCCTTTACTAGCGAACCGCCCGCCCGGCTTCGCACGGGTGTAATTAACGTGCGAAGCCAGGGCGGGTCGCTTGTTACATTATAAACCTTCCGTGAAAAATGATCTAACTGATGGTGAAAACCGCATTAAAATCAGTTGCGTAGTTTTATAGATCTAAGCATACATAGGGACGGACAGACAGCGGGAAGCGACTTTGTTTTATACTAAGAGAAAAAAAAGAAGAAGACGTAGTGATAGTGATTATTAACTGTTTTCTTTTCATTATGTATTTATTGTATCCTCAGTGTTCATTCTTAGATATTGTTCTTCGCACGTAAGTTACACCCGTGCGAAGCCGGGCGGGCGGGTCGCTAGTATACAATATAATATAAGGGGTGATCTGCTGAGGTGGTTCACCTCTTATGTTAATGAACGCTGCCAGACTGTAGTCTTGAATGGGTTCGCGTCTGCTCCGTCACCCATCCCCTCTGGTGTGCCCCAAGGATCAATTCTCGGTCCTCTGCTGTTTATCATCTTTATTAATGATATTGGTCAATGCTTTAAACACTCGCATTTTCAATTATTTGCTGACATGAAAATTTATAGGATAGTCGGAGATAAGCAAGATTCGAAGTTACTTCAAAGGGATCTTGATAGCCTCCACAAATACTGCATGTTGAATAAGCTTGACCTAAATGTAGTCAAATGCTGTTGCATCACCTTCAGTAGATCCACTAAGACTCATACCTATGACTACAGAATTAATGGTCAGGCTCTTAATAGAACTGACTCTGTTGTTGACCTTGGTATCACTCTCGACTCTAAGCTTCTCTTTGACAAGCACATTGAAAGTATATCAGCTAAAGCTATGAAAACACTGGGCTTCATTCTTAGAGTTACCAAAGATTTCAAGATCATTAAAACCCTAAAAATTCTGTACTGTTCCTTGGTCCGAAGTCAACTTGAGTATGCCTCCCAGGTCTGGAATCCCTGCTATGATAAATATATAACCCTTCTCGAAAAACCTCAAAGGAAATTCCTACGTTTCATTAACTTTAAGGCGAAAATTTCCAACTCTAATTTTGATTACGAAGGGAGTTGCAGGCACCATCATCTGTTGCCTCTTCGTAGGAGAATCGGCTGCGGACCTCTCCTTTCTGCACAGCATTGTGTTGAACAGAGTTGACTGCTCATCCCTGCTGGCTGAAATCAAGCTTGTCTCTCCATCTATCTCGTCTCGCAAAAACTACCTTCGTCTATATATCCCCCGCCATAGCACGAATTATCGTGGAAACTCTTTCTTTTTGCGTACATTTATTAACTTTAACTCTAATTTTTCTCAGCTTGTTGACTTATTTACATCGAGGCACAATATCTTTAAAATTTTAATTAATAACCAGTTCTTTTCAACAAACTCTTAATATAAAAGTAATTCGTACGGCTCTGTCATCTTTTTATCATTACTATCTTTATTAATGTTATTAATACTAAGTTTTCTTCTCAATTTCTCTGTTTAATGTAGGTTTTTTAGTCTCGTATTTATATTTATATTTATATATATATATATATATATATATTTCCAATTATTTATTTTGTAATATTTTAGTTTTATACTTTTGTGCACTAGCACCATGACCTGTGTAGCCATAAGTGATAACCTATGTTGGCCTACGTGTTTTTACTATTTCTATATTTATGTGTAAGAAGGCTGTTGGCTATCCAAATATAAATAAAATAAAAATAAAATAATTATCAAAAGAATTCACTGCTCAACAACTGCCTCGCCAATGTAATGCTCGTACAGAATAAGTGGAAGAATTTCAACCTTCCAATCCTCAGTCAGAGACAGAGAGCGTGCGGGAAATAATGAAACACCGTTGGATACAGACAATTGTGTATTGCCAAAACTTTGACGTACTTTAAAGAAACTCCAAATCAAATAACATTAGAAACCAGTGGTGATTCTTACGAATGAAACGTTTGCGCGATCTAAATCGACGCCAGCGCCATCTAGTTCCATTGTAACGAAACTTTTCGCAAATATTATTAATTGCTTTGATATTACACTAAACATTCCGCCTACCAAGAACGTCACTAAACGTTCTTCACTACCAGCAACCACTACTACCACACCGCCCACCATGAGGTCAAGGGGGTGTGGAGCCTTGAAGCTATGAAACTAGGCTTTAACAAACTTAATTATACACAGAGCCTATTCTGTAACAGGGAGAACACAAATTTTTGATGTAGGTCTCTTGATGAGAGATCCTTTACACTTCAGAGTAACAACTCTAGTAATATTATCCAAGCCTGGATGCTTGGTCACAACTCGTCCTAACAACCAACGAGCTGGAGGAAGGTTGTCTTCCTTGATGAGAACTACGTCTCCGATTGTAGGTTCAGGTGTCAATTTTGACCATTTGTACCTCTGCAAACAGTGAACTAAATATTCATCGGACCACCTACGCCAAAAACTCTGCACCATTCGTTGCGCCAGTTGCCACCTTCTTAAAGAAGACATGTTGCTCTGCTCATAGTTATGGTCGGGGACAACAACCAATGGCTCTCCAATTAAGAAATGCCCTGGAGTGAGGGGTGAATGATTATCTGGAAGCACAGACAATGGCCTAGAATAGGGTACTTGACTGTATTAAAAATATTATGCCAATTGACGCCATCCATAAACATGACATAATGAAAAAGCATATTTCATTGATTTTTTGATAAAAATATGCTTATTTTTTGTAAAAAACGCGAATAAAATAACTGTATTTTCGACATTTGATCACGTGATCGAAAACGGTCTGTAACTGGCTTCATCCCTAGTGACGTCACACAAATCTAAACAAACAGATTTTGTATTGATATTTGCGAATTTAATGTTGTAAAGCTATTATGAGAGCGATTTATCCAGAAATTTTCACCAAAAACATTCCGGAGGTTAAATGTGAGAAGAATGGAGAAACATTTTGTGCAAGCAGACAGCAGTAACTTACCCAAAATTAATGTTTTTATGGTTGCATATTTCTTTAATAATAATCCACGTCATTGTTTCTACGCTGCAGAACTCAAAACGTAAAAACTACAATGTCAGTATTAATTTTTAATTGTTCTCCAAGCAAAACATTCAATCAAGTTGTACAAAAAGTATGTTGTAGTAAGTGGATATAACTATTTTGTTAGGTTATGTCGAGCTTTACAATGTTTAAAAAGAAAGTAACAGTACATAAAATAGTAATGCAATAAAAACACAAATTATAAAGAAATATATAGACTCAAATATGTACCTCAAAATGATCTTCGCACATAGAAACACTTGAATTAGCTCCAATACTTTTGGGTTCTCTACGAGCTACTTAGTTCCAACCTTAGATTGGTTCCAACCACTTTTTTCGAGTTTTGGTGAGTTTTGGGTCCATTGGAACAGGAACAAATATTTTATCCGGTGTCTTTATGGAAGTATTTGTACATTTTGGCACTACACAATATTTATAAACCATTACTTCTATTAGAAATTAATTAATCATCAAACTTTTGCAGCCTGGCTGCAGTTGTTTTGTTTTGTGTGACGTCAATTAGTCACGTGATCGGAGCTATGACGCAGGTCTGCGTTTTGGCGCGATATTTTTTTATTCAAACTTTAACATCGATTTATATCGCAAATACGACTGATATCCAGAAAATATAAATGCAGTACACATTATTTTATATCAGACAATAATGTGCAATAGTTTCCCAAAAGTAGTCAAATACCCTATTGAGACAGGCCTCAATTTGCGACAAAACCGTTGTCATCTCTTCAAAGGTGAGACTTGAATCCTTTGTAACTCGTTTCAGATGGAACTTGGTTGATTTCACGCCAGCCTCCCATAACCCTCCGTGATTCGGGGCGTGAGGGGGGATGAAGTGCCACGTGACACTATTGTTGCTCAACCACTCCCGAATGTCTACAGCTATGGATGATACTTGTGGGTCAACAATTGCTTGGAGCTCTTTTGATGCACCCACAAAATTAGTACCATTGTCACTCCAAATATGACTGACGTGGCTCTTCGAGCTACGAAGCGCTTGAAGCATGCGATGAATCCTTCTGAAGTAAGGCTACTGACGACGTCCAAATGTATAGCTTTGGTAACCATACAGACGTAGAGACAGATATAACCTTTGTAGCATCGATTGCCACGACCCTTGGACATTCGAATATTTATCGGTCCGGCAAAATCTACACCACTTTGCAGAAAAGGACGAGCAGGAGTAACTCTGGCTAATGGTAACTGCCCCATGAGTTGGTTCCTCGTTGTTGCTGAATTGCGAACACATGTAACACATTTACGTACGTGATTTTTTACTAAACTCTTAGCGGACACGATCCAATATTTCGTACGTAAATAGTTAAGCATTAACAAGGGACCACCATGCAGTGTTTTCTGGTGAGCATCATCAACAATCAGATTTGTGAAGTGACTCTTGTGAGGAAGAATAACAGGATGTTTCGTATATTCAGGAAGATCTGCATTTTGGATTCTCCCTTGAGCTCTCAAGAGTCCTTGATCGTCATGATAAGGGTTCAAAGGTTTCAGTCTGCTTTTTTCTTCTAACTCCAAGGTTTGACATTGCCGAATGCAGACGTCAAGAGCAACGTTGAGTTCTGTACTCGTGATAAAAGGTTCAAACTTATGAAGATTCCTTTTGACATCCTTCACCTTCAAAAATCTTCGGCAAAGCGCAACAATGCGAATCAATTTTCGCAAGGATGAAAATCTTGTCCAAAAAGGATCTTCATTTGGTAAGTCCATCGTCAAATGAACTTTGACTTTTCTTTGTTCCAAGTCCGTAGAGACCGATTGCGGTCTTGTATATTCTATAGTTGAGTCCTTGAGCCATGCAGGACCCTGCAGCCACAGGCTAGACAGAGCCAGTTCCAAAGGTGTACTGCCTCTGGATGCAATATCTGCAGGATTCTGCGTGGATCGGACATGTGCCCACTGTGTGTTGTCAAGTCTTGACAAGATCTCGGAAGTCCTGTTGCCTACGAAAGTCGACCAACGACTTGGGTGACTACTGAGCCATGCCAAAACCACTGTTGAGTCAGTCCATCCATGAATATTTGAGCTGTTAATGCTCAACACACTAGCTACTTCTGTGAGTAACTTGGACAGTAAAACTGCTCCCATCAATTCGAGACGAGGCACTGAGACTTGCATGGTTGGAGCAACCTTAGTTTTTGCAGCAACAAGATTGACGTGTACATTGCTGGCAGCATCAACTGTTCTCAAGTAGACTGCTGCTGCATACGCAGAAATTGATGCGTCACAATATCCATGAAGCTCGCTAACAACATCATCCGATTTAGCCTCAATCCATCTCGGAATAGAAATGTCCCGAACATTAACCAGTTCTGATCGGTAAGTGAGCCACTCCTTTAACAGATCATCAGGTAATTCGTCGTCCCAGTCTATTCCAGCTAACCAGAGTTTCTGAATCATCACCTTTGCCACGACGACACAAGGCGCGACCCATCCTAAGGGGTCAAATAGACGTGAAATGTCCGAAATAACCTTTCTCTTCGTGAAAGTGTCTTGCAGATCAGGAAGTTGCACCGAGTAATGGAAAGAATCTGATTCTTTGTCCCAGGTGATTCCTAGTACTTTCACTATCTTATTCATCTTTATGTCTACCTTTTTACCCTCTGTTCCCTTTCTTTCCATCATAACATTTGCTAAATCCTTGTTGTTAGTTATCCATTTTTGTAAGTCAAATCCTCCTCTACTTAACAACTCTTTCATATCTTGATAAATCTTAATTCCTTCAGTCACTGTTTCACATCCTGTAAGTAAGTCATCGACATAAAAATCTGTTTTAACCCTTTTTGCTGTTTCAGGAAACTCTTCGCCTTCGTCGATAGCCAACTGCTGCAGCGTCTTCACAGCCAGGTAAGGAGCGCACGCCGTGCCGAATGTAACTCTCTCTAATCTATAATCTTTTGTTTCAGATTCGGGATCGTCTCTCCATACGAGTCGCTGGAAGTCTGCGTCCTGTTTGCTGACTATGACCTGACGGTACATCTTTACTATGTCTGCACTCAGGCAGATAGGATGTATGCGCCATCTCATTATGATGTGACGTAAGTCTTCCTGTAACGTGGGGCCAACCATCAATGCATCATTCAAAGATACTCCATGATTTCCTTGGCAAGATGCATCGAACACGATTCTGACCTTGGTCGTGGTCTTATCTTCGCGTATGACGGCGTGGTGTGGTAGATACACACTCTCGCATAGCTTGTCGTCTTGGCCAGTTATACATTCCATGTGACCAAGGTCCATGTATTCGTGCATTACATCAGAATAACTTGCTTTGATTTCCGGGTTCTTCTTGAACCGACGCTCAAGAAGGTGAAGTCTCTTAACCGCAATATTTCTTGAGTTTTGAAACTTGCATTGAGGGTCATGCTCACGAAAGGGAAGACATACAATATTACGTCCAGTAGAGTCTCTGCGCGTTGTTTTACTATAAAAATCTTCGCACAACTGCTCTTCCTGGGTGAGCATCTTCGTTCCGAAGGAATCGGACTCTAATTGCCAAAATTGTTTCAACAATTCATTATCGTCCACGTGAGCGTGCATACTCGTGATGACGTTATGATGGCAATTAGTTTGTGAGAGGGCTTGATCATTTTCCAATTGATGTGTGGGACCAGTCAAAACCCATCCTAAGGCTGTGTTTTGTACAACAATAGCACCATTAGGACTCTTGATCAATCCTTCTCTTATTATGCGACCGTACACGTCGCTGCCTAACAAAATGTCTATTTTGTTTGGTGTATCATATTGGGGATCAGCCAGGCTGATCTGTGTTAGCTCAGGCCAATCAATGCTCACGATCTTCTCAGTTGGAAGTAAGCTCGTAATGGCACCTAAGACGTGCGCATGTACTTCAATTTGAAACGCAGGATCGTGACGTGATTGGACCTTCATGGCTACAACATACTTTGACGCTAAAGTATCCTTGTTGCCTCCCAACCCAGATATAACACTTCTGGTGGGTGTTTTGCTGAGGCCGAGCAATTGCACGGCTGCTTCTGTAATAAACGACGCTTGTGACCCCTGGTCCACAAGGGCTCTAAGTAACCGCATGTTACCGTTCCTTGCTGGTGATTGAACAAGAGCGGTGGCTAACAGTACTTGATTGGGTACTGTTTCCTTTGAAAAATGTGCTACGACATTCGAAGGTGGTGGAGTTTCAGACGATGTTGTCATTACTGCTACTTCAGGTTTAGGCAAACCAGAAGTACGCGTCTCTTTCTTCGGATTAGATTTAGGATGAAGTAAAGAATGATGTTTGTTGTTGCAGACGTGACATTTGGTGGAACATGAACATGAGTTGACTGTATGGTTTCGACCCAAACAGTTGAAACAAAGTCTCGAGGTTTGAACGAATTTGTGACGAGCATAATAATCTAATTTGGAAAAATCTTTACAATTTGCAATTTTATGACCATCCCGGTCACAGAACGGGCAAGAATTTGATGTTGCAGCGTCAGTAGCAACTGTGTGCATTACCTTTGGCTTTGAAAAACTTGGGGTCGACTTTGGTTTGTCCAAAAATTCTAGTGACCGAAATCTCGACTCTAAATATTCTCGCATTTGCTGCAGGGTGGGAAGGTCGTCTGAGACACTTATTTTAACCTCCCATTGCTTGCGTGTTTCAGGATCGAGCTTCGTGCAAATGATGTAGATGATTATGACATCCCATGTACCTACATCGATGCCCAAATTTTTCAAGCCATTTAACGTTTCATTGGTTGTATCTAATACATCTTTAATTGCTTTGGATGACTCTAGTTTGACGCTGTACTGCTCCATAAAACGCTTCAGTAGACTACCGGCCAAAAACCTCTTATTATTGTATCTACTATTTAACAACAACCAAGATTCTTGGTATGTGGCTGACGTGATCGGAACATGCCGCAAAAGCTGCTCCGCCTCACCAGAGAGATGACATTTTAAATAGTGCATCTTCTGCACATTATCTAATGATGCGTTTTGATGAATCAGTGATACATATAAATCCCTAAATGTTTGCCACTCTGAATAAGTCCCGGAAAATGTCGGGATAGTGATTTTTGGAAGCCTTACAGTAGTTTCCGTTCTTGAGCTGTTCACAGGTTGATTGGATGTGTTGGAAGTCATTGAAGTAGTTCTAAGGGCAGACAAAGCCTCCTTAAGATCTGATTTGTAACAAGTGTAGACCTCTTCAATATCTTCAAACACGTCCTGTTTAAAATATTTATGCTCAAGGATGACCTCATTTTCTTCACTTTGTAATTTTTTATGGTTCTCAACAGCAACTTTCCACTGTTCTCCCAGTATCTCTAATCTAGTCGCATGATAGGATTCCTTGACTAGACGGTCTCTTGGCGATTTCTTATAATTATCATATGCTTTATTTATTCTAGTCAAGTAGTCAAGTTGAGCCTTGATTAAACTGACGGAAGACATAGTGAAGTTAGTGTTGAACCACACAATACAAACTTCGAACTTAAACTTTGATATTAAAACCGAAAAAAAATACAAGTCCCAAAAAATTTCTAAAAATTTTACAAGTGTTTGAGAATATGCATACTGGGACGGAAAACGGGCGTGGATTCCCCGTCGGAACACTTTTTCTTAAATTATTCTAAGTCTAAAAGCATGCACACAAATTTTTACAAGTCCTGTATTCTATTTAAAATTTAAAGTCCAAAACTGTTTGATTCTTCTAAGTCGATGAAAATGATTACTTCACTTCCCGATAGAGGGCGCAACAATGTTAAACACAAAATTAAAATGTACTCACAAATTTTCCTGGTAAACCTCACTCACTGCTGCTTCCGATGTGTGACGTTGATGTTGTGACGTCACAACTTCTTATGATGACGTTGCCTCGAAGACGTCAATTTGTCTTCACAGCGCTGACGTCACGTTTTGCTTCCTCGGTGGACGGAACTGCACTTCCCGATCTTCTGCACCAGTCTTGGCTGCAGACAGGCACGGTTTCTGCACGACACCGCTCCAACCAGTCGCAGCGTAAACCTCACAACTGAGGCCCACGTACGATGAGCACTGCTAGTGGCGACCCACCACTATTCCAAGTGCTTTGCACAGCAAAAACGTCCGCCTTACTCAACCGACTCGATAAGGACCATGGAAGAATTTCAACCTTCCAATCCTCAGTCAGAGACAGAGAGCGTGCGGGAAATAATGAAACACCGTTGGATACAGACAATTGTGTATTGCCAAAACTTTGACGTACTTTAAAGAAACTCCAAATCAAATAACATTAGAAACCAGTGGTGATTCTTACGAATGAAACGTTTGCGCGATCTAAATCGACGCCAGCGCCATCTAGTTCCATTGTAACGAAACTTTTCGCAAATATTATTAATTGCTTTGATATTACACTAAACACTAAGCCTATTCGCTTATCGCTCACTCGACACAAGTAAGAATTTTGCCTGTAATTTGTATTGATTTTATTGGTAAGGGGATTAAACCTAATACAAACAGAGGAACAATTTAGGTTAGCATACTAAGAAGCTCTGGGCTATCAATTAGATTTGATGTTAATTTTAAGAAAAATTTAACGTCTGCTATTTCTCTTCTTTTAGAAAGTAAATGAAACTGCTTACAGATAATTAAATAATCATCGGAATTGAAAACAACCCCTTTCTGAATACTTTACACTCGTACAGAGATTAAAAGAAGGGATAACTGCAATGTAATTATATTTGATATAATTATAACACATCTATTTTATATAATTATAATACATTTAGTTACATACATATTTAACGGTTACAGAATCACTGAGATCTCCCTGTCATTGCCGGCATTCAGTCGAAACGTTATTAATAAGCCGTTCTCATGTTCCAACGAACGATATCGACGCGACGGTCGAGTAGCGCTGTCACACCACCCCCTCCAGGTCCGGACGCGGCGGCGCCGCTAGCAGCAGAGCGAAGTCGTCGGGTGGAGCGGGCGGGCGCGGGACGCGTGCGGGGAGAGACACCACTGCATCCGGCGTGCGGCGGCCGCACGCCGCGCAGCAAGGCTCCGGCTCACAGTCAGCGTGAAATGCCCGCGCGCAGTGCGCCGTGCGCGCCGCCGCACGCTCCGCCAGCCGGCGGCAGCAGCGCGCGCACCTGCCGCGCACCGGCACGCCACGCCGCGCCACAGCCAGCTCACGCGCCAGCGCCTCGTGCGCCTCGCGGCTCGCCACGCGCGCGCAGCATTCCCACTCGCGGCGCGCGCCCGCCGCGCACGCGAGCGTCGCCAGCGCGACGTCGCGCGAGCGGCACGCGTGCTCGGGCGCCTCCTCGCGCGGCAGGTACGCGAGCGCCGCCAGCAGTAGCGCGGGCGGCGGCTCGTGCGCCGCGCGCAGCAGCCGCGACCACATGGCGGCGGCGGCGGCGGCCGGCAGCGCGGGCGCCGCGCGCGCGCACAGCTCCCCCGCCTCGCGTGTCCACCGCGCGCCGCTCTCTGCTCCGTGCGCGCCAGCCGCGAGCCGCAGCAGCGCGTCGAGCGCGGCGGGCGCGTCGCCGCCCGCCTCCAAGCACACCGGCTCCGCGTCGGGCGGGCCCGTCGCGCGCACGATCTCGAGCGCGTGCTCGGGCCGTACGGCACCCGCCTCCTCCGTCAGGAACCGGCGCACGTCGGCCGGCCGCAGCCGGCACAGCAGCCGCAGGTACGCCGCGGCCGCGTCACCGTGCAGCGCACCCGCCTCGCGCAAGCTTTCGCCGAACTGGAGCGCACGCTCGGTGGGCGCGGAGGCGAGCGCAGCGGCGGCGGCGTCGAACCGGTCGCCGACGAGCGCGGCGGCGGCGCGCGGCCGTAGCTGCACGAGCGCCGGCAGCGCGGCGAGCGCGTGCTCCCGCGCGCCGTCCCCGGCGGCAGCGCGCGCGCGCAGGTACTCGAACAGCTCATCCACGTCCGCGTCCGAGGGCGCGTCTATGTTGAAGAAGTGTTGAAGTGCTGTGTCGTGTTGTTCGAGCGCGGCGTGCACGCGCCACAGCACGCGCGGGCGCGCGACGGCGGCGGCGCGCTGCGCGTCCAGCTGCTCGCGGTCGGCGCGCGCGCGTGTCAATAACGTGAGCCAGGCGCGGTCGGCGCGCTCGCCTGCCGTGGCCGCCGCCAGCGCCACCAGCGCCTCGGCCGCGTCCCGGTCGGGGGGCAGCGCGCCGGAGCTCATCTGGCCCGTCAGGAACTCCAGAATCTCTATTCGGTCTTCGGCATTCTGCGAGAAGAAGCAGGTTGAAATTGTCTTGTTACTCGAGTACCTAGGGTAGAAGTGACAAGTAAAGTAAGATGGTGCACGCTTGCCTAGAAGAAACCTATTAACTCGTGATTTGAAGACACTCAGATTGTAACTATCGGGAAACACCAATTCAGGCAGCGCATTCCACAGACTAGCATTTCGCACAATAAATGTGGAATCAAAGCGCTTCGTACGGATTTTAGGAATATCAGCCATAAAGCGGTGACGATTCTTCGTACCCAATCTGGCAGTCCGATTGAAAAATTACCAGGAGGGAGGAATTAGATCATGTAGATCCGATGCACACTCTCCGAAATGTATCCGATAAAAAACCGGTAGACTAGCAATTTTGCGTCGATGCGCAATACTATTTATTTATTTATTTATTTCATTTTACACTATTCGGAAAACAAATAGCTGAAACTAACTAATTATAGTAGGTGGCAGACGAAAGCCATAAAAAGTTTTCACTTATAAAATCGAAAGATGATTACGATATATGTAAAAAATAATAACTAAACAGTAATTACTATATACATAATTGTATTGATATACTACATGAAAAAAAGCCACATCAGCCCACCGAGGTTTATAATAGTAGTGTAGAAAATTAGTAATGGTTTATGTAGGTACTAGTTTTGAAGAACGCGGTACATGCATACTGTTTGAAGAAATTTCTTTTTAGCGGTAAATAAGTCAACATGTTCGGTATCATCATCATCATCATCCACAGCCTTTCTTATCCCACTGCTGGGTATAGGCCTCTCTCTTGTTATGCCATCTGCCTCGGTCCTGTGCTAATCGAGTCCAGGTTCGACCCGCGATAGTAACAATATGTTCGGTATACTTAGCATTAAAGGTGTTGTAAATTCGGATAAAGTAAGAGTTGTGTCTGTAGTTTGTCGAACACGAGTCAGCGCGGAGTTTAAGACATTTGCGCCTAGTGTTGATACTACTGGGTACTTGTAGGTTTATTTTGGATAGAAGAGTGCTACTGTCAACGTTATTTAAAACCAAATTATGAAGAAAGGTTAGATCAGCCACTTCTCTTCTCTGAGCTAAAGGAAGTAGATGGTGGTGTTTACAACTGTATTCGTAGCTGGCGACGTGTATCCTGTGCTTATAGTTGATAAAGGGCAAAAATTTTCTTTGTACTTTTTCAATTTTGTCTATGTACATTTCATAGCATGGATTCCAAACTTGGGATGCATAATCCAAATGACTCCTTACTAAAGAACAGTATAGGATTTTTAATATTTTTAGTGCTTTGAAGTTTTTTGTGGTTCGAAAAATGAAACCAAGCGATTACTGGTAATGTTTTCTACGTGCTTCTCAAAAAGTAGCTTGGAGTCAAGGATGACGCCAAGATCTCTGACGTGGTCAGTACGTTGGAGCGACTGATGATTTAAAATATAGTCAAAAATCAATGAGTTAGGGGACCTAGTGAAGGAGATGCAATTACATTTAGAAACGTTAAGGTCAAATTTGTTAACATAACAGTACTCCTGTAGTCTGTATAGATCCTGTTGCAATAATAAGCAATCATAAATTGAGTTCTTTTTTTTGTTTTTTTGGCATTTTAAACTAAGAAGCTTAGTTCGAAGTTCGAACTAAGGATTCATTGCTGATGAGCCTTTTGGTAAGTTTCTCAATAGACTCCAATGCCTCAAGCTGGTACTTGGCTGATCCATCCCGAAGATGAGAGCAGTATAGTACTCCATGCACGACCGAATCGACGCGACCGGTTCATGTTTACTACTGATAGTGCGGCTACCATCTACGCACTCAGAAGACCCGTTACAAGATCAAGAGTTAATGCTGAATGCCATACAGCTTTACAAGCACTCGCGAGCAAGTACAGAACGATAGTGATATGGACGAACAGCCACGGATTCTGAGTGGGCAATATAACGGCAGACACTCTTGCCAAGGTATTAGGAAACAGGTAAGCAACGACGCAGTAGGCCTCTGCAAACCATCAGCAAACGAAGAGAGCTTGCTGATAAGGGCAATGAAGAATGTATGAGTATGACCTACCAAACAAAAAAATTATCATCATCAGAATCAATTCATAATTCGCGGAGTAATCGCGTAACACAAAAAAAAACATACCCACCATACCAACCTGGTGATGAACAGAAATTTGACACCAACTCGCACTTGGCCATTATTTATTATTTATTAATTTTATTATATATTTGTTGTTATAATTTAGAGTGTGTACTATAATTATGCCAAGTTTGACGTTTGTACGTATATTACCATTTTACATTAGAGCAAATACAAAATACGTAAGAAATAGTACATTGTTACCCTAGGGGTAAAAGTAACTTATTTAGTCCCGAGACGGGGTTTGGCACCCGAGCGTAGCGAGGGCGCTAATAGTTCGAGGGCCTAAATAAGTCTTTAACCCCGAGGTAAACACTGTGCTTTTCATTACGAATACAAGAAAACCAAAAATATAAACATGAAATGACTAAAGAAAATATGAGCGATATGATTTTAAGTATATTTCTTTTGATTTAGGTGGTAAAAGGTTCTCCACTACTGCTTTAGCCTCTTCTCTTATGAAATCAGGCGTTAAATCCATATCGGAATCAGATGAACTCATTGTGTTAATACAAATCTGCTATACGGAAGTATAAACAGAACTCTACAATGAAGATCGGATTCCCGCCAATATTTTTGTGGCTTTGTTTCCCATTGGCGGACATCGGAACTATTTTCCCGATGTCCACCAGTAGAGGACAAAAAGTGATGGACAACAGGAATAGACGCGGGCGCACGCCGCGGTTAACAGGCCAGACGGGCGTGGCGCTCACCGGCAGGTCCTTGGCGAAGGTGAGGAGGTGTCGTGCGACGCGCAGTCGGTTCTGCTTGGCGAGCGGGCCGGCGAAGGGCGGGTCGCGTGCGCACTGCTCCAGCAGCCGGACGGCCGCGCCCGCCTCGTGCGCGCACATCACGCGCAGCGGCGACTGCCCGCCGGACCCGCCCTGCACATACACACATAATAACGAACATGCATTTACATTTATGTCACAAGTCAATTTATCCTCTAAAAACCTAAAACGAAATAATTTAATGGCTGAATATATAAAAAATAAAAAAAAAAACAATCTATAATAGCACCAAAATGTACCCAAGAACAATTCTCATGAAGCTGTAACAGTTAAGGAAGTCATGTCCCTATTAAAAGTCCACCCTGTACACATATTTTTTAATTGTAGGTCCACCAAACTGGTCATACACTCTTGTCTTGAGAATAAATACATTTGCGATGTTAAATGGAATGAATTTACAACCAAAATACAAATATAAACACTCATGAAGATAGAAATTAAGGATTATGTAAAATAAACATTTGATTAAAATAAACAAAAGATTATTAATTTTAAGATTTTGATAAAGAAAATTTAGTTTGAAATTGAACATATGAAGTGTTTGATTTTCAAAATGGTTAATTGTTTTTTTTTATTTTTTTTATTGTGCGGTTTGTGTACCTGTTCGTTGAGCAGTGCGTGCAGCGCGTCGTGTCGCGCGGAGGGGCGGCGGTGGTCGGGCAGGGCGCGGCCGCCGGGCGCGCGGCCGGCCAGCGCGTCCGCTGCGGCCAGCACGAGCGCGGCGCCGGCGCACGCGCACGCACCGCGCCGTGCGCCGCATTCCGCCGACACGTAGCCCGCCAGCGTCACCATGGCACCGCTCCACCCGCCTGCCCACACACTACCAGGTTACATTAACTCTGTATGACCTCGAAGTCGATTCCTCCAACATCGGGGGGAGAAGAAGATCAGATGATGATGAACTCTGCACCTGGCATCGGTGACGTCAAATCGGCACTCTGGTACGGGTGCAAAACAAGCATCCATCGTCAGTATGGTTAGCAATATCAACGAAGATGCTAACCGTACTGCCACGACGGAGCTAGCGTGGGGACGTGAAGGGGAAGTGAGGAAGTATCGCATTCCAGCGAGGTACGGAGTTAATTTGACCATGTTGTACGTGGTTTACCCGCACACGAAACTTTCTTCTACTTGTGGATCCCCAATTCGTTGACCGTGTAGGCCGGATTCACACCAGAGCCACACTAGTAGACGTCATACAACATTTAGGACATAGTATAGGACATACATATTTTATTTGTGGCAAAAAAACACAATATACAATGGAAAGTAAAACATGAAATTAAAAATAAAACTAAACTAGAGCTTATTATATTTTTTGCCAAAAACAGATCCAACTTAGAAAAAAAAAATGGCGCTAGACCAATCGTATTGTTATTTGAATTGCATTGTACTAGCCTATGGCTGCGGCGATAGCCCCGACGCCGCGCCAGAGCGCGCGCTCGCGCGTGAACACGGCGGCGCGGTGCGGGTCGAGGCACGGCAGCGGCAGCGACGCCACCACGCGCTCCACCAGGCTCGGCTCGCGCTCCGCCAGACGCTCGATCAACGCCTGTAACACACGTCATGCCTCGTACACACTGGTAACTGGTAATTTAATAAATATAATTAATAAAAAGGAACAATTTATTTTATCTTATTAGATATGGAAAAAAAACTGCTGCTTACTAACACGGTAGATATGCAATAAATAGTTACACAAAAGCCAAATAGAAGTTTGGGACCATCCATTAATCACGTGAGGCTTGAAAGGGGGAGGGGGGAGGGGGTTTAGAAAAAATCACGAAATATCACAAGGGGGGAGGGGGGGTGTAGTAAGATATCACGTGTATTAATTTTTTCGTCAAACGCGTGTTTTCTAATTCGAAAAGCGGTGTGTGGTGTGACCTTGCCAATCAAAAACAACCTGCAACCTTTCTGTCTAGACATTTTTGTCATGGTCCTTAATTTCAGAATAAAATTAGATTATACTTTATACCCGTATTTAAAGATAATATAAAAAAATACACGTGATCAGGGGGGGGGGGGGGTTTAGTCTTAAACCTCACCATGTATCACCAAGGGGGGGGGGGGGGGTTAAAATGCTAAAAAAATGTAACGTGATTAATGGACGGCCCTTTTTCACTAATACAAACTCTACAGTGTAAATGCCACGTTGCAACATCAACTTGGGCCTGGATAGATAAATAGAATTTGGATAGTAAGTAAGACAGTTGATAAGTTTATATTTACATAGAGATATTAAGTTGAATTAACAGAAAAAAAAAGGATAAATAAAGGATAAAAAACAAAAACGCAGCGCTTTGTCAATCTATTACATTAAAAAAAAAGTAAGACTGAAATATTATAAATATCAAAGCATTATTAACTTTTTCAGTTAATAATGCATAATTTTAGAAGTTTTGGCCATTGTATTCACATTATACAATGCTTTTAGGCTGTGTCGCCGCTGCTAAAAGTCATGTGGCGCTGTAATGCTGCGTATTGACTGGTGAAACATAACAAGAAATGAAACACGCATTGAAATAAACGTGGCGTCCAAATAGGGTAAAAAAATATACTTGTGGCTTGTTATATTACTTTCCCACACTTGAGCACATCCACGAACCCTTCTATACTAATATTATAAAGAGGAAAGATTTGTATGTAAGTATGTTTGTAACGAATTGGCTCAAAAAGTACTGGACCGATTTTAAAAATTCTTTCACTGTTGGGAATCTACACTATCACCGGGTGACATAGGCTATAATCTATACCCGAGCGAAGCTGGGGCGGACCGCTAGTCATAAATAATAATCTTCCAATTCCACCACATACATTAAAACTCGAAAATACACAAGTTTAGGAAAATATAGGCGCGGGCGCCATGTTTTTTTCACGTTGGCGCCAAAACCTACAAAAGGTGGTTACTGACCTGGGTGGAGTCCGGAGACGGCGGCACGGCGTCTGACAGCTCCCCTCGTACTGCCGCGTCGCCTATTGCTTCTACAAAGGCTCCTTCGGACGAACACTGTTCCCACAGGGTTGTCCATAATTCATCTCTACAACAAATTATAATGTATTTACAGGGTATAAGCTTGGGGTGTACTGAGAAAAGCAAATCTGAAGTTCTGAAGAACTGTTCGATCTGATGCCGGCGTCACGATTTTATCATCGCACTACCCGCACCGTCTGAAAGTTGATCCATAAGAATAATATCATAGATCAGAGGAAATAGCACACTGTGCGATTTACACGATCTTTCTTGCCTCATACCTGCAAAATGTGGAATGAGTCACCTTCCGCGGTATTTCCGAGAAGCTACAACATGGGGTTCTTCAAAAGGCTAGTTAATAGTCTTAAAGGGTCGGCAACGTATTTGTGATGCCTTTGGTGTCACAAGTATCCATAGGCGACGGTGACTGTTTACCATCAGGCGGCCCCTCTGCTCGTTTGTCACCTATGGCATAAAAAAAAATGGTACCAGATATTTTGGGTATATATACTACATTACTACAGACAACAAGGTAAACCAGCCAAAGACAAGTAATTTCGTCGGTTTAGGAAGTTTGTCGTTAAATCGAGTGTCGCAATATAGAGTTTACACTGTATTATATGTAGATGAATTACTACTAACCGAAGGTGATGCTGCACGCACAACTTGACCACCAGATCGGCGACGTTCTTGTCAGCGACCACGTGCGGTCTTTCTGCGATGTCGTTCACGAATTGTACGGCCACGGGTTTAGCGTCGCCATCGCGCGACGAGCAGAGCAGACGCAGCGCGTGCGCGTGGCGCCCCGCCGCCAGTAAAGCCTGCGGAGGCATTAGCATCGATTGGAATGGCTTGTTGGTTTAGAAAAATGTTGAATAAAATTGCCTTTCAGTACATGCAATTTCCAGGTTGTTACGAGCTTTCATTAGATAATAAAACGAAAAAAAAAATTTATTGATCGAGGAAAGTTTATTCTATCGTGTTTTGAACCAAATCATTAACTCAAACACAGATGTATCTGTTACATATATTTTTTTCCAGCTTAAATATTGTAATTTAACTGAATAAAATTGATTTAAAACCGTCAAATTTGGTATATGAGGCCGTTAATCCAGATATCTTTATTAAGACGCAGTCAAAATACATAGTCTGTATAAAAAAACTGGTTAGCTATTACGGTTCAAAAAGTACAATTTCAGTATTGAAATGTCTGAGCTCGCCCTTCCACGGGTGACCGTATAGCTGTCACATTACCTGCGCCCGCTGGTGCGAGTCCCTCGGGCGCACGCGCACGATACCGCGCCGCCCGAGTAGAGAAAGCGCGCCACCGTTTACGCACGCGCCCGCCAGCGCACTAGCACCCGCCGCGCACATGGCGCGTGACACGCGCCCGTCCGTCCAGTGTCCCTGTAACACAGATAAACTCTTAATTAATTAGCTAATACTTATCTTTTAACTCTTCTGTACTTCTATACCAATCTTCTTCCTTTTTACTATTTCTTCTTTTGATTCTGTACTATTATTTATACTCTTGCCTGAAATTAAGTCGATATCAATGTCGGAATCGGATTGGTGTCAATTGAATAGTTATAAGAAATAATACTTTATATTGTATGTTTGTGATGGACAAAACTGTTGATACTTTTACTTACTTACTTTACCATTCATGTACACAGTTTATACAATAAAGATTTTCTAATTCTGATCTTTGGCTATTGTGAAACTAACACTAATCACTTAGAATGTCATACAGCCACTGTGCAGCTATTTGAAATTCAAAATGCTGATTGTCACTGCAAGGTGAAGCACTAGTTCTTCGTCTTGTTACTTAATTGTATTTTAAAAAACCGGACAAGTACGAGTAGGACTCATGCTCTGAGGGTTCCGTTGGACGGAACCCACAGAGGGCGAGTCCCAAAAATAATAATAATATGAAATTGAAATATTGAAAGACAAACTTAACTTTGTAGTTGATAATAACGTTCTTCCATACATAACAACTACAAAATATAAGTTTGTAATTGTAAAACAATATAACTTCAAATTAACAACTTTCAGATTTATTCCTTTATATGTGCTGTAAGACCTTGCCTCTGGCCAAAATTAATGATTCTAGGTCAACGGGAAGTACCCTATAGGTTTTGATTCCCTTGTGCAATCGCAAAATATGCGACATAAACGTTCATATCTTTTGATTGCATTGACTTACAACTTTTATTTTTTTACAGCCGAAAGAAACCCAAGTATTTAGTATAAATTTCAACTTGATACCATTACGCGTTCTTGAGAAAAGGGACTTGATAGACAGACAGACAGACAGACAGACGGACAACGAAGTGATCCTATAAGGGTTCCGTTTTTCCTTTTCAGGTACGGAACCCTAAAAACAACTGCCTGTAAATTTTTACCTTGTAGAAAGCCGATGCGTAAACCGGTTCGATGTGTGAGAGCTCCAAGGGCTTATCGTAGTCATCTCCGAGCAAGCGCAGATTTTCGTCTGCGTCAAAGATCGCCAAATTCCCTCCAAGCCATCCGAGCCACAGTGGAACGTTCTTTAGGTCCATACGTTTTATGGGTCTAAGGGATATCGAGGATCCAGTGATGTGCAATGAGAGCCACTGAAGTGTATTAGCCCGTGCGCACACCAGGATTCGATCGTCGGTTTCGCTCCATTCTAGTACAGGAAGTGTGTCAGGAGGGCCGCTTAGGCGCAAGCCGGCGGCGCGACCTCCCGCCACTATGATCACCCGGGAGAGCGTCGCTAGCGCTAGAAGGCGCGCGTCTCGAGCCGCCATTGCAACCACTTCCCCTCGAGCTCCAGAGAACAGGCACGAGCTTCGTGCAGAACGCACTCCCAAGGGTCTCGAAAACTTGATCAACCAGACAGATCCACCAGTGTCGAGGGCAAGCCCCGAAGTACCAGCCCACGTAACCCGTAATATACCCCATATTTCTCCTCCCAGTGTGATTCGTCTGAGTATTGCCCCTTGTAAACTTTCGTACTGACATATGAGTCCTCTCGCATATCCCCCAAGAATCCTTGTGCTATCTTTGTTATATGATATACAGGAGACGGCTCCAGATCCATCTATGTTAGAAGTGCAGACCCATCTTAAGGTTTGTTCATAAAACGACAGAACCTGCCCATGCGCTGTACCAACTGTTATTCTCCCATCATTACCCACACCTAATGCTGTTGCTGCACCTGCTGAAGACCTTTCCTGAAACCACATCTTAAGTGGGTAACAAGTTTTATTAATTCCAGTTCTAGAGATATAACTCTGCTAAAACTAGGGTATCATAACATATTTTTTTTGTATATTTCACAATAAGAATTTTTTAGGCAGTGTATGTACTAGGCCTCCCACTGGATGGACCCACAACATCGTGAGAGTCGCAGGTATTCAGTGGATGCAGATGACTGGCTGCTGTTCAATTTGTAAAATGGTGTGGTGTGTAATGGTGGTGGTGAGTTTTTTGTCCTCTGTATCAAATTTCATGGTGTGAACAATAAAGAGTTAATCAATCAATCCTGTTGAAGACTCAATATCATCATTTTATTTTATTTATATTTGGATAGCCAACAGCATCATCATCATCAGCCAGTCATCTGTCCACTGCTGAACATAGGCCTCCCCCTTTAACCTCCACATTGAACGCCAGCCCGCCTTCTGCATCCACTGGATGCCGGCATGTTGTCGGTCCATCTAGTGGGAGGCCTACCTACGCTGCGTCTTCCGGTTCGTGGTCTCCACTCAAGAAACTTAACACTCAATATAATTATGTCTTATTCTGCTTCGACCAAAATAAAAAAAATGGACAGACCCAAAATAAGCACATTTTTGAAGATTACAAAATGAGCGCCGGCTCACTTCATTTCAGTCGGTCTCTAGCCTTAGAAAGTGTCACACATGAATATTGTTACATGATAACGAAACATCTGACAAAATTATCCCTTCATGTGCTTTCCCAAAGTGTAAATACACAACAAAACAAATGTATGTATGTGGTTATAATTAGGCGTTGAAATATATGTCCGACGGTTTTGACTGAGCAAGTTCAATGGTTATGGCCCGTCCATTCTTTTATTTTCGTCAATGTTATTCTGGATACTATTGTAAAGAATAAGAATTAAATATAACAAACCTGTGCTTGTAAGATTTGTTGTGATACAGCCTGTAAGAAATCGACTTGTAGAGCTGAGCATGAAACCGGCTCTTCTAGGAATTTTTTCGCCTCATTCTCCATTTTATTTTCCTCATCTTCAGTACATAATACTTCCTCCAAGGTAGGCGCCTCGCTTGTTGGTAATGCATATTCAATTTCATCAAGCTATGGAAAGAAATTAAGTGGTAATTCAATAAAAACTACTTACTTATATATCTACACTAATGATTGCTACGTACTTAATACATATTGGTAATGAAAAAAGGAGGCGTATCTATGAGGTGGTTTAGGTGGTCAAGATGCTTTACCTCTTCAATATCCAGGTACTGTAGACTTGAAACCGACTCTAGATCAGAGTCTAGCAACGATTGAACCGAGGGAGTTTTTAGTAAATCCATGATTAATGATCTTTTATCTTTAAACAATAATCTAAATTCTAAACCATGTTCATTAAACTGATTTTGGTTTGATTGGAATAGTTGTCGTCTTGAATTTTGATTTATCAAGAGCAACGTTGCTGAAAACGTTCTTAAACAATAATAGGCAGGTTGATTTTTATTAATAATATTAATCAATAATCATGTTAATCATGATTGTTGTGTTCTCTGTGTTCTGTTGTATTGGTATTCTTTTTGGTTGTGCTCATTTTCTTTTCTTTACTTTTTTTTTTTTTGGCTACGGCCCCATTGGTAAAATTTTATTTTATCATGCCACAGCTAGGTTCATTGTGAGGTTCATGTTTTATCCTGCCGTAAACGCACCCCAGAAGTTGGTCTGTCAGTGTCAGCCGTCAGGTCAGTTAGTCAGTCAGTTGAGTCAGTGTCAGTCAGCTGAGTTTTGGCGCCAACGTGGAAAAAAACATGTTGGCTCGTTGGATTATTTTCCTAAACTTGTGTATTTTCGAGTGTTAATGTGTATTATATGGTGAATTATTATTTATTAAGTGCCCGTAAACGTGCTCGAGGGTGGGTAAGCCATATAACGAGTTGAAACGTGTCTTTTCGTGTTGTTTCCAAAACCCCATAGGAGCCTCTTGCAAAGTCTCTACCACTTTACAGGGGCATGAGTTTGACTTGGCCGTGACTTACTTAGCTTGACTCTGACTTGTTTGACGCTATTAAGACTAAATAAACTGGTTAATATTACGACTAAAGGACATTGAATCCACGGTCATGAAAATTTTAACAAAAAATATCAGTCAGCTGTGTTGTGTCAGGACTGTCAGGTGTCAGTCAATAAAATTCAAAAATTGTACGCATTGCGCTAGTGCGATCGAAGTTATTGCTTAGTTTGCTAAAATACAAGTTTTAATTAATTCTTTCTACTATAATATTAGATGTTAATCTTCAAAAATTTCTAAAATCAAGTCATTGAGGAACCCAATCGTTATCAAAAGCAAGATTCTACGGGACGTTCATCGAGGCCGAGCTAGGTTGCGGCCGCCATTTTGTTGTGTGAGCTTGACTCATCGTAAGTTCAATCAGCAGTGGTATATAAATGAATATGTCTGAGAATAGTACTTCTAAGGAACCTTCTTTACAAACTATGAACGGTATGGTGCCAAGTCATCATCCATGGGCATATGGTTTTCATCATGGGTACAATGGGTACGGAGTATATCCTCCTCCTCAATATAACCCTTACTTTGATCAAATGGGTCACAATAGCGGATTTCCAAACAGCCCTCATCAGTTTCACCAGAATAATGAACACAAGGCAGATTTTGGACATCCGTTTTCTAAACCTCCTCCTCCTAACGGGAGACCTCTGCTGGGAACACCGCTGGATGTAAATCGACCGTTTTTCAATCAGCCTCCCATTAGATTTAATCTCAATAACATTCGTAAACCCGCTCCCATGTACGAAAATCCCCTTTTATTAAACAATAATGGCCCAAAAAAGAAGCGTAAGAGGAACAACAACAACAATCGGTCTGATGATGAAAAGACACCATTTATGGATGGTGTGGCCCCCCCATTACCGCTGCAACCGCCGCCATTGCCTCCACTGCCTCCTCCAGAAATTCCACCTCCTCCGCCTCCACTCCCACCATCAGATGTCCCATTGCCACCTCCTCTAGCTACTGAGGATATTCCTGAGCCACCAGAAGAGCCCTCTACAGCTAACGCTGTTGTCAATGAAAATAAAAATGAGGTAGAATACAATCCTTATCAAAGCAATCCTCAAAATATCTTAAAATCGTCTTCAATATGCCCAACTTCGGCTGGGACCTGGCCTGAGAGCCTGGAAAGATACATTAAAAGATGTTATGAAAAATGCAAGTCAGACTTTGACCGTGATCAAATTGACATCTGTTTAAAAGGAAGAATAACAGCAGCTGCTAACAAAGATGAAATATGGACAAGGAATTGGGATGATGAGCCAATACCTAGTGTCCATAGTGAGCGTAACAACTTGTGTGTGAAGCCTGTCCGCGGCACATTAAGCTTGTACCAAAAGTGTGAGAATATTGCAGAATCCACTAAAGGTAGACAAAGCTTAGGTGCAAGACTTGGCGGACACAAGAATTCTCCACAGAGAAGGCGTAGGCAACATTCTAGGAGTAGGTCAAAATCAAAGAGTCCTCCAAGGAAAAGGTTAAGGTATGTTTAATGTTTTCTGTACCAGTTCTTTGCTTAACACATTCTCCAGAGAATTCAACAACTACTAACTACTCTTTATTTTTTGCAGTGCTTCATCCACATCCGGAGATGAAATTGAAGAAAGAAGGAGTACAAAAGGTAAAGGTAAACTAAAGGTTAAAGATAGGTTATCTTTAGACCAAAAGAAACCTGAAAAATATGGCAAAAATAGTAAAAAGAAACAGTATAATCAGTTTCTTGTAGAGGACATTCAGGGCAATGCTGAAAGACTACAGAAAAGGGCAGAAAGATTTGCTGGTTCAACTAATGTACCCACTATAGCCAGCTCATTGCAAGCGGGTACCAAAAGGGTTGAACCAACTGTTAGGAAGCCTATTATTCATGACCATGAAGGAGATTATGAAGTGGATGATGTGCACATTGTGGGGACATGTTTAGATCTAGAGAAATCATTCCTTAGGTTAACAAAGGCCCCGGAAGCTTGTGAAGTGCGCCCTGTCATTGTATTAATCAGTTCATTGAAAAATGTCAAGGAAAGGTGGATTGCAAAACAAGACTACAGATATGCCTGTGATCAGCTGAAATCTATAAGACAGGATCTAACTGTAAGTATGATCCTGAGATTAAGAGTTTACAATATATTATTTTCTACATCAGCATGATTACAATTGATGGTAATTATAATTATTTTGCAGGTGCAAGGAGTAAGAGATGGTTTTACAGTTGAAGTGTATGAAACCCATGCGAGAATAGCTTTGGAGAAAGGTGATCATGAGGAATTTAATCAATGTCAAACACAATTGAAAATGTTGTACAGTGAACTGCCAGACAGCACAGATAATGCTGCTGAATTTACTGCATACCGGATATTGTACTATATTTTCACCAAAAACACATTAGGCAAGTTTTATTTTTAGCTAGCTTAGCTAATGTCTCTAACTGAGCGATTTTATAAACTTGCAGATTCACTGCAATTGTATGATTATTTACCATGATTAAGAAGTGGTTAGAGCTCCCAATATTTCAGTGCAGTTACATGCACCATGTTCACAGGCAGACATTTTATCATAGTTTCATGTGAGAGTGCAGTGGTATAACGATTGATGCTGAGAATTATCTACATAATAATAAAGACCCTTGATATTTTCAGATCTCACAACAATATTTCAATTCTTGTCTAAAGATGACAGAGAAAATGAATGTATAAAACACGCCCTACAAACAAGGTGTGCTTGGGCCACGGGCAATCTTCACAAATTTTTCTTGCTATACAAAACAGCACCCCTGATGGCGGGCTATCTGATGGACTGGTTTGTGGAAAGGGAGAGGAAAAGTTACCTCAAATACATCATAAAGTCGTACGTCTTTTATCTACCTACAATATTTATATAATGGTGCAAAATAGCATGCCTTTTTCAGGTGACAAGCTTAACAAACTTGAAAATAAATTTAAAAGCTGTGGTAAGATTGACTCGATTAGTATTAGACCAAAGTTGATCTATTGTTAACAAAGGAGAGGCTTATTTCCAGTGAAATTGAATTTAAAACCGCAAGTTTTGAGCCTATCTATCTGATAATGGGACAATATAGATAAAAGAGGAAACAAATGAACAGATTTTTACAACCTAGCATTGTATATGAAAAAAAATCAAGAGTAAAACCCCAGTATATTTAATAATACCTATTTAGATTTTTAGTATAGGATTTATTAGTGCATGCACTTGCCCAGTGATTTTCTCAACCATGCCAGCACCATTAGGATGTCATAAACCAGCTCTGCTGGTTCTTGTTTATTAACAATATTTTCTATGTACAGCTACAGACAAAATGTTCCCGTGGACTTCATCGTTCGAGAGTTGGCGTTTGAATCCAGCACAAAGGCATCTGAATTTCTAAATAAGTTTCCCCTGTCGTACACTGGCAGCGATCAAACTCAAATAGATTGCAAGGCCAGTTTCGCATCTTTAGCGAATATTTAACATTTTCTGTTAAGCAGAGATCCTGTTACAATATCTTGTATCTGTGTGGTGATGTAAATGCCACACAGTGCAAGGTGCATCACTTCGGCGGAGCAGTATCGTCGTCGCGTTTCATCAAAATTCTCTCCTTAATTCTAATCAGCTTTACTAGGATATTTGGCAAAGAAAAATCACTGATTAAGTTATGCAGCAGAAGACAATACTAATTTGAAGATCATTTAGCCAATACAGAAGCTACGCCAAGGTATGCCAGAGCTGAAAACAGGAGCTGGGAATGCTATTATTAGTGCAGTGCAGTGCAGATATAAACTGTCATAAACTTTTGAATGTGTTGCAAAGAGGACTTTGTTGTTTAGTAGTTTTAAAATTTTATGTAAATATTGTAAAGTTTTTTTTACATGGTTATTTTAGTTAATTAGTAATTGATCATCGCATGCACACAAGGTAGTGTTTAAAATATACAGTTAATTATGCAAATACATACTGTCATTTTAATTTATTTCAGTGTTATAAGTTACTTGATTCTACACAATGGTAGAGTCAGTTCATATCATAACATGATGATTTCTGACACCTGCAGTTAATTATCTAGGATTATTCCTTGTTTTCTCTTCAGATATCTTAAACAAAAATGGCGTCACACGCAGTTGTTTGTTTCTTACTCGCCAACAGAGGTGAATAGCTGTGACGAGATTTTGAATCCCATTTGTCTCCACTAACTACTTTAAAAAAAATATTTATCAAAAATGCTTTAGCTAATTTAAAATGTATAAATTGGAAACTGTTTAAAAGAGGACTAAAACAATATATAAGATATCTGGAGAGAAAACAAAAGCATTAAATTTTTAGGGTTCCGTACCCATAGCGTAAAACAGGACCCTATTACCTCTAGTATATAATCTTTGCTATTACCAAAGATTATATACAAGCCGACGATGTCTGTCTGTCCGTCTGTCCTACTTATTAACGGGTGTATCTTTCGAACCGTAATAGATAGCCAGTTGAAATTTTCACAGAGTAATGTTACGGCGGATTAACTAAGAAATAATAAAAAAGTCGAAAGTTAAAACAAAGGGGTTGTTGTGTATACAACAACAAACAATTTTTTTAACGTATTTTTGTATTAGTTTAGTACGGTTCACCTTAGAACAAAAATGAAATTTTTCAATTGCACTTCCGGGATATACCTACGACTGGTATCGTGGATTCCTTGTGGTGTCAGGAACACGAAACTGTCGGTCGTAAAGTGCCATAGTGGTGGAGGGGGGAGCTACCCCCCAACAAAGATGGCGCCCGGGCAGTTTAGTTTTTACACTATAACTCTATAAATACTACACCAATTTCAAATACGTAAACTATTTTTGAAAGCTAATAAAATGTGTTATTTCTTTCATACACATTTCATATGTATATGTTATAGTCAATGAGTTATCTTGTTAAATATATGTTTTCTAGCTAATACTCAAATACGTTTCGATGGATTGTTCGGTATCCAGCCCTTTTTCGAATATTTATGTGTGAACATAATTTATAGAATAGACATTAACCTATTCAAAAAAGTGAGTTTTATTACGCTAAGTCTTCAAATCATTGAGATATGGCTTTCCGCGTAAAATGGGTGGCGCAAGAGTGCTCTGGCGCACTCGCTGTGGACGCTGCTGTAACTGCACTGTATGCATATTTTTTTTGTTTTAAAGTGTTCCATGGTACTGATTGGTACTACAAGGAACAGTTATAAGTCCATTTGTTCTCTTTCATCATCATCATCATAATCAGCCTACACTAGTCCACTACTAGTCATAGGCCAAGGCACGCCACTCAGCCCGATCGTCTGTTTTTCTCTTCCAGCCACTGCCAGCCGTCTTACGTAGGTACATCGTCACTCCAACGAGTCTCAGGACGTCCTGCGCTACGTTTGCCGATTCGTGGCCTCCATTCTAGAACACGTCTACCCCAGCGGTTAACGGTTCTGCGACAGATATGATTGGGTCACTGCCGTTTCAGCTTGCTAATACACTAAGCTATGTCGGTGACTTTGGTTCTCTGGTGAATAACTTTACTCGGATACGATCCCTCAGAGAAACGCCGAGCATAGCACTCTCCATAGTCCGCTGAGCGACCTTCAACTTGAGGACCGCCAACTGTAATTGTCCACGTTTCAGCACTGCAAGTCATGACAGGTAGAACGAACTGGTTAGACTTTCGTCTTAAGGGTCCCTTTGCATAATGCGTAGGTATAAAAGTCGTACTACTACACGCGCACGGCCCAGACGCACACAGCGACGGGACGACGGAGAACAAACAAACCATAATTCAATCAAACCATATGGCTAGTTTTAATTATTAAAATTTACTTTCGTCGTACGTTTCTATATTTTATGTTTCTTTTTTGCACCAAATATTTTACCTAATAAATTATAGTTTATAGACTTACTCCTGGTATGATTCTACTAACTTGATTGTACAATTCGGAGACTGCTAAAACTGCTAAATAGGAAGAGCGAGATAAGTCAAGGTAGATTTCTGGCAGCATTCTTTGAAGTCTGAATTAGAACATTCCTGTAATGACAGCTGTAAATTGGATAAATAAAAAAAGTCTACCGAGTGTAAGATCACATCATAAAATCGAAGCTCTAGCTGCAGACGTGTGCAGCTAGAGCGCCCGTCACTCCAGCACCCAAAGTCCACTCCATAATCCGCCACCAGTTAGTGCAGTCAAGTCAAAGTAATAGTACCTACAATACAATTAGTTGCTCTTACTCGTACGTTTTCCTTACGCAGCGATCAGAGATCAAGTTCGTATTGTAAAATTTTCCGTGTACATACAGCGATGTTTTCGAGTTCGAGGTGCTGGTGTCAAGCGGCGTAGGTCTGCTTTCGACGGCGTCCGAGCGCTGACTGACACGCCGTTTCAAATGATAGACAAAATTAATCAAAGGAAAACAAACCTTATCGTGCATAATTTAAGCCATGTCGGTTCTAGCAAAATATTACAAAACGTTAGTAAAACTCTTTTATTTTTCCTATGCCTATTTGAAACATATTTGAACATTTTTTTGCGTCGTTTTGTTTATAAATATGCATACTAATGGATTGTATTTTTTTAATTGACTAAAAACATATATTTTTTGAGAAATGTGTTCCGAAACACCACTAGTTTTCGTAACTTTTGTGGTAGGAGGCTACGAAAAATATTTTTAATTAATTATTGATAATCATTCTATGTATAGTTTTTGCGTCGATAGTGTAAAAAAAGAGGTTTCTATCTGTAGATAATAATACTAAATGACTAAGTATTACATAGTCGTCGGAAACGGAACCTAAAGTTAGCTTATTTTTATCAGTTGACGGGCTAGCGTCCTTTTGCGGAATAGGTAACGAGTAGACTCGACGAGATTTTCCGAACGCTCCGCAACCTATTCTTCTTTTGGCCTCACTTTCAAAACTGTTTTTACCAAGTTCGAGCGTCTGTCCTAGGTAAACATATTTTTGAATAATCTCTCAATTGAAGCCTTTATGGCAACTGGTCCCGGAGCAACGTGTTCGTTGAACATGACGTTGGTTTTGTCCAAGTTCATCTGGAGAACGATGCCTTGGGAAGAGTTTGCTAGCCGTCAAGCATATTTCGTAAGTTCTCCAGCGTTTCGGCCACTATGACGATGTCGTCTGCAAATCGCAAATAAGAGATGTACTCGCCATTGATATTGACACCTCGCCCAGTTCAGTCACCAGCCGCCCTCGGCTCCAGCCTACTGGTAAATCCGCCACTGATTAAAAGGGTAACTAATATCTATTTATCTATGCTAATATCAAGTACCCATATGTCTTTTGTCTATGCTAATATTATTACTTTAGGGTTTTTTTAAGGATAGATGATAGAAATAGTTCAATCTTTCCCCTCGTCGGTAACAGGGGGACAGATCGAATTTTTTATTATTAGAAATAATTTTTTCGATCTGTCCCCTCGTGGCGTCGGCTTCGGTCGGTAACATAAATAGAACTTTATTCCTGTTTGTCCCCCTGACAGGGACAGACCGGAATAATCCATTATCTAGAAATGTGAAAATCTAGTTTCCGAAATAAGCCTATTTCCGGGCGAAACCCCAGGTAGTTAGTAATAATGAAGAGACCATAAGCTGTTCCAGTCATGAAATTTGCCATGGAAGTATATCATGAGCACCACAATAGGATTTTATTCTACAAATGCAGGGGAGCATATGTCTCACATCAAATAAATAGATACCTTTTGATTGAAAAACAATAGTCAAACACCAATAATTTAATTTTACACATTCACCTACATACTATTTAAAAGCTAGGTACCTACAATAATAACAACTCATATCTATCTACATCACTTATAAAAGACTAGCTGACCTGACAGACGTCCTGTCTTAGAACTGTCAAACACGCAAAGTCGAAATTGTAAATCTTATTTTACTACACCTTGGGTTAAATTATTGGAGTTTTAGTAAGGATCCCTATTTAAAACAAATATATAATATAGCCTATGTTACCCGGGGATAGTGTAGCTTTCCAACAGTGAAAGAATTTTTCAAATCGGTTCAGTAGTTTCGGAGCCTATTCAATGCAAACAAACAAACAGTCAAATCTTTCCTCTTTATAATATTAGTATAGATAAAAAATAAGAGGGAGCCATTCCAATACTACCAATGCAAAAAAAAAAAAATTGGGGAATTTTGGCCTACGCTGTCTGTCAGTCACACAGACTTATATTTATCAAAGTAGATTTCACAAGAGATGGACTGCTTAAGCAGTCCCAACTGTATGAAAATTAAGCATGTAAATTTTTTCGTACATTCCTAAAAGTACTTCACTGTTTTAAACTATCACGGTTGTTCACTAAAGTTATATGATTACAACTTTACCACGGTAAATATCCCGTAAATAATCATATAACTTTACTAAAAGTACTTACCTGGAAAAGAAATATCTTTATTTATCCATATTATTATTTTTAATAATAGGCTTGCGTTTGACCGCCACCTCGCTGGATGTAAAGTGACGATGCGGTCTACGATGGAGCACGCTTGTCTAGGAGAAACCTATGCTTTATGCTGTCGGACAACTCTATTTACTAGTGGTATTCTTACAACTTATTGCACAATTACCATTTTAATTTGAAACTGACACGTTGTCGCAGCAACGACTGAGCACTGATTTTAGCCAGGCTCAATTACGCTTTGTTACGACGATCATACTAATCTATACGATATTAGGTATAAAGAGGAAAGATTTGTGTGTATGTTTGTAACGAATTGGCTCAAAAAGTACTGGATCGATTTTAAAAATTCTTTCACTATTTGAATGCTACATTATCACTGATTAATATTAGGCTATATAACTATACCCGTGCGGACCGCTAGTAAATTATAAATGCGAAAGTGTGTTTGTTAGTTCCTCTTTCACGCAGCAACAGAGCAAGGGATCGACCTGATTTTTTGCATGGGTATAGTTCAAGGGCTGGAGAGTGACATAGACTACTTTTCATCATCATCGCCATTTTTCATCACTACGCGGGTGAAACCGCGGGGCGCAGCTAGATTGGAAATATGACATGAAAGGTAGGTCGACTTGAGGCGTCTACTTGGATATTGGTCTGTGGTCTGTCTTATCTTTTAACGGCTTTATCTTTCGAACCGTAATAGATAGCCAGGTGAAATTTTAGACCAAATAAATATTTTTATTTGTTCTGAGCCCGGAACCTAATAACCTTCACATGCACTGCTCTGTAACACTGGTGTTACAATTAGGATAAAAAGTCCTCACCTTTACACTGTTCGTGTAGTGGCGTGTAGGATAGGAAACAGCTTTCCTTTTCACTGTTGCGACCGTTGCAACTCACATTCACACTCATGACCTTCACACGATTTTACATATCATACACAAACTGTGAGAATGTGGGGAGTACTTTCTTAATCATAACCAGTGTGACCTTTGATAATATATAGTTTGGATCTGCCTTAAACTCGAGCTAGTACCGAAAAAAGTCTGCCAAATACTGAAGGGGCGAGGTAAACACATATTGCAAACACTGATATATTCTTATTAGTTCTACAAACGCACACTTCAATATAGAGCGGCACACAACAGCAAACAATGCATTTAAAATGTAAATGAATGGACGACGGGGATGTAAGTGCTAAAAGGGAAACTGTAGGTATGTGCTTTTATTTATTTATTTGTTTCTGAGGTATAACTATTCAATGTTTTTTTCTGAAAGTGTTGTGGTGTAAAGTTTAGTGAGATGCGAAATGTAACAGGTATAGATTTATACCGAATTTGTCAGGTTCAGTGGTTTTGCGTTGATGTAATCTCTATTCAAACTCTCCCTCATGTGTCAATTCCTATCATTCATTGTCTTTAAAAATAGGCTTTGAAAACCTCCAATGACTTAATACTTAAACGGCCCGAGATACATACCTATATCAGATCTAAAAAAAAATGGAATGTTTATTTATAGATTTTGTTATACTAATTAGAAACAGGTAAATTTAAAAATGAGGCAAGCATACTTTGCCAGCAAATAACTCTGATATGACAGTAATCCACAATGAGAGTACAAACAAAATGTAAGAGATTCCAACTTGGTGGCTGTTGGGCAGCTGGTAGGGTTGTCCGCCTATTTCATCCACATGGAAGCCCATAGGGAATATAACAGCTGCCAGGCAGAACATTACCACTGGAACAAAATCATTCTTGTTAATGCAGTTTTTTTTAATGCCATAGCTGGCAAACAAGCAGACGGGCTGCCTGATGGTAAGCAGTCACCGTCGCCTATGAATACTTGTAACACCAGAGGCATCACAAATACGTTGCCAACCCTTTAGGACTCGATTAACTCGCCTTTTGAGGAACCCCATGTTGTAGCTTCTCGGAAACATCGTGGAAGGTAGCTCATTCCACATTTTGCATTGCACAGTTTTCATTCTTAAGGGTATAAAATATAGGAGGTGAAAGCGACTGTTTTTTAATATCTATAAATTAAACTTAAATTTAAATTAGAGGATTTTCTTTATTTAGGTTTACCTTAAAAATATTTGCCCCCAATTTCAGGCTCTATTTTTAACAGACTTCAAAAAAGAGGACGTTATCAATTCGACTGTATGTTTTTTTTTTTTGTATGTTTGTTACGCGATTACTCCGCCAATTTAGAATTGTTTTTGATGATTCTTGTTTTTAATGGTCTATTCCACTTTGATCATCTGGGTGCTAAAAGTCTACTCTTTAGTCTACTATTATCACCTGGGAATATAAATTATAGTAAATTAGAGTATTAAAAAAATAACAGCAAAACTTGTGGGCAAACCTTATCTACATCTGTCTCACAAGACACAGACACCGGAGTCATACTATAAGGGTTGCTTTTTACCTTTTTGGTACGGAACTCTAATAATGACACAGTGACTTGCAGGTAGTTACTTCATCATTATCATTCACAGCCTTCCTTATCCCACTGCTGGGTATAGGCCTCTCTCTTGCTATGCCATCTGCCTCAGTCCTGTGCTAATCGAGTCCAGGTCCGACCCGCGATAGTGATAGTATCACGATAGGTAGTTACTTACTTGCAGCAAATCCAACCCATCTGGCATACGGAATCACATTGCGGTCAAAATGACTGGTTGCCAACAAGATCACAGTAGTTGTAATGCAGATGCATCCAATAAAAATGCTGACAAGAGCTAGCAGCCACTCGGGTTGAAGATCTGGAGTGTAGCACATCTGTGGTCTATTGTACATTGTTATGCATGACCACATTAAGCCAAGCCGAGTATCACCTGTAATAAGGCAGGACAATTATTAATTTACTATTATTATAGTAATATTGTAAATGAGAAAATAAAGTGAAAGCGACATTTGAATATGAATGTTAATTGTAAGTTGTAATTGTAGTTGTGTTGTTGTAATTGTAGTTGTATTGTGTGTTGTTAATTGTGTGATTATCTCCCTTGTTTATCTGATCTGAGGGTAGGACTCTCATCTGGGAAAATATCACACTTTTGCCAGTTTTTCAGTAGTGTGCTGTGCAAACATTACTCTGTTCCGGGTTGAAGGGCAATGTTTTTAGTCAAGTTTTAGATTTATTTACCATCTATATGTATTATCTCATATCTGTACAACGGGTAGGGGGGGACGGACGAGTGCAGTAGTTTGTCTTTGAACCTGAAGTTCCGACTTCAGGGTGGTACTGAACTTTTATGGAAAAGCATGACACTTACTATCAGGCGAGCGACATGCACGTCTAGTTAGAGATTTATTTTAAAGGGATGGACAGAAATAATGATAATAATGATAAAAGCTGTCAATGATGGATGTACAATGACAAAATATGTGGCATGATTGTAAATAGTTGTCACCTTGGACTTACGCTTACATACCTCCGACATCTGTAATTATCCAGTCTGGCATTGCAAGGCTTACAATTGCAAAAACATCCGCGGCCATAAAAAGGGTCCCCGATATCACGGTTAGCTTATCCATTTTCACTTGTAGTTGTAGTAACCTTTTTCACGGTCGATCCTATATCATAAACATCCTAATTGAGCTGCGTGGGTAGAGGTAAGGTAGAGAATTCTTCTTGATACATTAGGTCTGAGTTAACGGTAGCAAGGAATATACTACTTTCTACCGAAAGAACTGTAGTTACTATCAAATATAATGTAATACTACGTTACTAGTAATTTCGATGTGTTTAAGTTTTCGCTTTGGTGTCCTCAATTTCACAAAGTACAGACACAAACAATATCCAAGATATAGCATCAAGAAGGGAAATAATTTTCACCGAACGCGTTCTGAATCACTCCAAAGCGTTGATGAGAATGGACCATGAATGAACACAGCACGTAAAACATTAGTACAATACATATAACCAGTATATCAGCGTGTCGTGCTCGTGCCGGCAGTGTGACGCGCTGCCACCATGCCACCGCCCGCGCCACCGTGTCATGTCGTCTCAGACTCAGTCTCAGAAAAACATTAAAGCATGCCGTGTTTACAGTTATTATAGTGTTGATTGATACAGCTTTGGCTTTGTGCTGTCAGCGCCATGAACGCGCCGAGAAAAACCTATTTTGAATTGAAACTCAATACGGGGAAGAAGAAAAAAAAAATGACTGACAGGAGTGACAGATATAATTTGAGCGATATCGTTTAGTTTCTTTGAGGATTTAAGCGTCGCACTCTTGTGCATTTGCCAGTGTCAAGTATTAAATTAATATCTTTGATCTTTGATGAAATGTAGTCAAACAAGTCAGTTAAATTCAGAGTCAAGCAAAGTAGATCACGGTCAAGTCAAAGCCATGCCCTAGTAAAGTGATAAAGATTTTACAAGAGGCTTCAATGGAGCTTTGAAAACAACACGAAAATACAAGTTTCACCGCGTTACATCACTTTTAGCACGTCCACGAACAGTACCGGCGTTAGGGTAGGGCGCGGTTGGGCGACCGCCCAGGGCGCCCTTTATAGCTTTTTTTTATGAGGGTGTAGGGGTGGGTGCTTTCTAGAAATCTCGCCCAGAGGCCTTACGGACAGCTGCTATTGCGGCACCAAACTAACGTTAAATCCGCTCAGTTAGACGCGTTAAGGTTCACGTTCGCGTGATTTTCCAACTGCGCGGATTTAATGTTAGTTTGGTGCCGCAATAGCTGATGCCAGTAAGGCCCCGGGGCGCTGGTAGTGCTAAAACCGGCACTGTCCACGAACACATAATAAATAATAAATCACCCTTAATACGCACTAACCCTTGAAAATACACAAGTTGTGGAAAATAATACAATAAAATAATTTAAAAAAAAAACGGGACCTTTTTGCACACACGTTCATCTGACTCCAAACTAAGCAAAGCTTGTGTTAGGGCTGCCAGAGACTGATATACATACCTATATACTTAGAATAACTACTCAGAGAAGGTAGGTTTCCAAACAACAACGCCATCTCAAAACGTAAGCTACAAATTCGCTTTGTAGCTTACGTTTCGATTGGTATTTTAAACGATTTATGCAAGAAAATTAATGGATTACCTGTGGAATGTCACACCATAACTCTTATGCTGCTTTTCTGATTTGTTGTGGTATGATTTCACCGCGCAAATTGTCATAGTATAATTTTTATATTTTTTTGGAGCCATATATGACACCATTTGAATGGCTTAAATTTTGCGAATGTACTTGGTTTCTTTGTGTAGTTATTCTAAGCCTATATATGGTAGAGAAACGTACATTTGTATGACGGTAATGCGGCGTGCGCGCTTTCAAATATTTTCGATATTTATTTTTTCTTTATTTTCTACAAATAATCTTACACTTTTATAAAAAACTGTGACCACTATTGTATTTGTATGGTTGTTAGGATAACACACAATTTTTATTTGAAAAAAATATCTTCTATTGAATCAGAATGAAGTTGATTCAATCCATTGAAGGGAACGTAAAAACGGATGTTTTTTAGGAAAGTTTACGATATTTTTCTATCGAGCCAAATTTCTTTAATCGTGTATCGGTGAACACATCCGAATAAAATATTTCAAGAACATTTATTAAACATAAAGAAATCAAAATCAATTTTAAAGGTCTACTTTTGAACATTCGTGAGGACGAATCGTCAAATTTGAAGCATATTTCGTCTTAAATAGATATTAACAACCAGATATATGTAGAACAAACACAAATGTTCATCACGTAAATGTTTGTTCTAGATGGGAATCGAACCCACACCCCCAAGCTCAGAACATAGGTTCACTACCAACTGGACCAACGGGCTATCTTCACAATTGATTCTTGAGTTGACAGTCATGTTTTTTTCATGTTGGCTCCCAGGTATGACGTCATTGTTGGCACCATAAAACCGTCGTACCAAAGTACCTAATGATAAATGCCTATTTTCAACCACTATAGGTAATTATCGTCCATTTTAGTCTTGTAGGTATATTGCAGTAGGCTTTTTAGATAAGTTTTGACTTAACCGTATTTTTGAACGGGCAACCATATTTTGGTATCAGGGGCCTTACGGACAACAGTTAATTGCGGCACCTAATCCGCTCAGTTGGAAAATCACGCAAACGTGAACCTTATCGCGCCCAGATACGGTACGCTGGTAAACGGACGGAGGAAAGCACTCGCTTGAACAGAACAGAAACGGAAGTCGCTTATCTCATATTTTAGTAATTAGGTTTTCAAATAAGGTAAGTAGGTACATATTTAATATACGTTTTATTTTTAGGTAAAACGTCACTATTATTTTCTACTTTTTAGTTTCAGTTTGTAAATGAAGGTGGTCATGAAATCGGTTCTTTTTTTTTTCTAAAAATTATCTTGATTCAGTGTTTGTTTTTTGGTTCCGTACCCAAAGGGTGTCATGACAACAGGATCCTATTACTAAGCCTACAGTCTGTCTGTCCGAACTTTTAACGGCTGTATCTTTTGAATCGCGATAGATAGCCAGTTGAAATTTTCACAGAATAGATATTATGTATATAGGTATAACGAAATGTTACCGCGGATCAACTAAGAAATAATTATAAGGTAAAAAAAGTAATAAAACCGGCCAACAGCGTGTCGGGCTCGCGCACTGATGAGCTCCATCCACAACCTTATCACGGCAAACACCCCGTTAATAATCATACACATATTTAAACCTGTACCTAAGTATTTTGAAACAGTCTTTTACAAACGCATGATGCCAACGCGCGCACATTTGTCTTTTTAGAATATCTTCGTGGGTGGAGGGGAGCGCCTGTCTTATGGCCGTCTATTCTCATGAGACTTTGTAGTCTCACTAGTTCAATGATTTTTTTGATTGTACTATTGAGACTAAAAAGTCTCAGCAGTTCAATTGATTGAACTACTAAGCCTTACGGTCAGAAGCTATTGCGGCACCAAACTAACGTTAGATCCGCTCAGTTGAAAAATCACGCAACCGCAAACCGTATCTGGGCGCGTTAAGGTTCACCCCCTGAGCATTTTTAGTCTCGTTAGTTCAATAAAAAAAAATTGAACTAGTGAGACTAAAATGTCTCAGTAATTCAATTGCAAGATTTTTTCATTTATTCCATTCTATCCGACTCATACTAGTAGTTTGACGATTTAATTGTCTGGACAATACAGTATTTTCTTAGTCTTTTGTACTACTTGTACTTGGGTCGTATGAATGAAACTTCTATAGGAAGTATAATTGTAAGTGAATATATTTATTTATCGCATCGGAGTCCATTAGTAAGCCACAGTCGTCGTTCATTAATATACTAGGTACATTATTTACTAAGTGCATGGTGTGTGCAAGGTATAATAGTTATGGGGCATTGAATATACTCGTTTTGAGCTATGCGTACTTATGTAAAAAAAGTTTAGCTAGAACCAAGGAAAGAACTGTAAGTATACCTACGACAACAAGGTAGGTAACCTACGGCCGTTGGTGGCATTCATGTACATTAATTGTATTTTTAATTTTTTTTCGTTACTTATATCTATCCGTACATCAATCTGATTTTATTTTAAGTCTTAGTTTAGTTATTCTATAAAGCCGTAGTCATCAGTTTTCTATAAGCTTGGTTCACGCTGGTGCAGCCGGGGCCGTGTTGGTGGTCGCCGTCGATGCGGAGTCGTCAGGCTCGTCGATCTGAAGCCACGGCATTCGCCTCTGAAGCTCTTGTCTGAAATTTCAAAAAGAGCATTGTTCATTATAGCCTCTGTTACATTGATATAGGATGTAATTTTTTTCTATCGATGCTCAGTGGGCGAAGTACGTGTATTCGCTAAGTAAAATATGTTTTGTTTTAATATTCCGTAGGTGGCAAACATGCTAACGGGCCGCCTGATGGTAAACGATCACAGTCACCTGTAACACCAGGGGCATCACAGATACATTGCCGACGTTTCCGAATTTCAAGCAAATTTGAATTTCGAATTTGGAATTTCTATGGAATTCAATGCGTGTTTAACTCATAGGTATTATATAGGTATTACTAGTACCTCACCCACTGATAGAAAAAAAAATGGAAACCACCAATTGAACACAAGAGTATTGATCGCGCTGGGCCAAAACCAGCTTATAAGTATATCGACAAGGGACGTAGGTACTTTATCGCCCTCTCTGGGCGAAGTAGGTACAACTCAATGACGTCATACATTAGAAAATCTTTGGTACAACTATTCAATACCTAGGTACGTAAAATTCGTATCAATTTCAATGCAAATTTCGAGATTGAATATTTTGTATAATTTGTATAGCCCACTGTATAAATAAAGAGTTTCGTTAAATACCTGTACTTCGGATGGCTGATGGCGTAGACCCAGGGATCTATGCACGCGACAGCTTTACACGCTACAGCGGGGATCATTGTCACCTAAAACATAATTAAAAAGGTTAAATATAGGTAGGTAATATCGCATGGGATTCTAATTGTTTGCTAAATATGGCATTTAAAAAGTATGGTTTGAATTATGATAATAATTATGTAAAAAAATTACAAATATCTTCAATATATAATGAACTCTAGGTTCAGATTATAAATAATACAATTTGACGGTTATGTAAGTCATCATCAAAGTTTGCCTGTTACACGTAGGCCTCTTCTAATTTACGGCACTGAGCGCAATTTTTATCTCTCTCCATCAATTATCATTAGTTATTTCATATGCAGTGCAGGAGATATCTATACAAGTTTGGATATTCGGACGCCCCGAGAGCAGCCCCTTGTAAAGCCCCTGCGTTTGCCCTGTAATAATGAGGTGTGGTCTGCGCACCTATTCTTATGCCTTCAGGCGAGGCGAGTATCAAAATTACCAGGTGGTTTGCAGTATGTCATTACTTCCCAGAATTCGGTCCTTATTAGCGACACTATCGAATGGAGTAGTATAGAGAATAATACAGTGTTTGTTTTTATTTATCAAAGTAAACGGGTTCGATTACTGGCTAGTGTAGAACAACTTTAGTTTAATCATTTAATGGATAGATGAACTAACAACACCATTATAATGAAACTGTATTGGCGAAGTTCACACGTGTTCGTTGACAGTTGACAGTCTTTTGTCGACTGCCAACGAACACAGTATATAAGTGGCGGTTGCATTGCAATCACCCTCTTTCTTTGCTCGAACCTCGAAGCGATAACAAGTGTAAACGAATTGTGTGTAAAACAGTTTAAAAGGTGATTTCTTGGCTGAAAAGCTAACAAATCAGAATCGGGATTAATAAGTTACAGATGTCTTCTTATTTTCCCATGTCCACAGAGTGTAATTTGTCTTTTGTTAAGTGGTTCAAAACCTGTTTGCTAGTCATGTTTTTTTTAGAGCCCTAATTAATAGTTATTTTACAAAGTGGCTGTTTTATTCCTTGCGTTTTCTTGATTATAATTTATTTACTAATGATTAATTTAATACTAATTACTAAATAACTGTGCTCATGTTAAAAGTTCTTCAGATTATATATCCGATTAGTGTACTTATTGTTATATATGCAAATTTCTGCCGCCGATTCTGCGGCTGAGCCTGCTGTCGAGCCTGCCGCTGAGCCTGCTGTCGAGTCTGCGGCTGAGCCTGCTGTCGAGTCTGCGGCTGAGCCTGCGGCTGAGCCTGCGGCTGAGCCTGCGGCTGAGCCTGCTGTCGAGCCTGCCGTTGAGCCTGCTGTCGAGCCTGCGGCTGAGCCTGCTGTCGAGCCTGCGGTCGAGTCTGCGGCGAAGCATACAGTGGAGCCTGCAGTGGAGCCTGCCGCGAAGTCTGCGGCTGAGCCTGCTGTCGAGCCTGCGGCTGAGCCTGCCGTCGAGCCTGCGGCTGAGCCTGCTGTCGAGCCTGCCGTCGAGCCTGCTGTCGAGCCTGCGGCTGAGCCTGCTGTCGAGCCTGCGGTCGAGTCTGCAGCGGAGCATACAGCGGAGCCTGCAGTGGAGCCTGCCGCGGAGTCTGCGGCTGAGCCTGCTGTCGAGCCTGCGGCTGAGCCTGCCGTCGAGCCTGCGGCTGAGCCTGCTGTCGAGTCTGCCGTCGAGCCTGCGGCTGAGCCTGCTGTCGAGCCTGCGGTCGAGTCTGCGGCGGAGCATACAGCGGAGCCTGCAGTGGAGCCTGCCGCGGAGTCTGCGGCTGAGCCTGCTGTCGAGCCTGCGGCTGAGCCTGCGGCTGAGCCTGCCGTCGAACCTGCCAGCTGAGCCTGCAGCGGAGCCTCCAGTACGCAGTTACGTAAGAGACATTGTACGCAGTTGCGTAAGATCCGGTGTACGTAGTCGCGTAAGAGCCGATGTACGCAGTTGCGTAAGAGACATTGTACGCAGTTGCGTAAGATCCGGTGTACGTAGTCGCGTAAGAGCCGATGTACGCAGTTGCGTAAGAGACATTGTACGCAGTTGCGTAAGATCCGGTGTACGTAGTCGCGTAAGAGCCGATGTACGCAGTTGCGTAAGAGACATTGTACGCAGTTGCGTAAGATCCGGTGTACGTAGTCGCGTAAGAGCCGATGTACGCAGTTGCGTAAGAGACAGTGTACGCAGTTGCGTACTGACTTAACTAAACCAGATTCGGTTTTAGTCTGATATGATGTGCTTTTCAGTATGCAGTTGCATTCTGATATTATGTAACATAAAACGATAGTATAAGACTTCAAAATAAGATTGTAAAGTACACATTTAATTAACACGTATAACGTCTATTATCATATAATACATGACACGTATACACGAGGACGTGTAATTGAGTCGGATGGCCGAATGTAGAACAACTTTAGTTTAATCATTTAATGGATAGATGAACTAACAACACCATTATAATGAAACTGTATTGGCGAAGTTCACACGTGTTCGTTGACAGTTGACAGTCTTTTGTCGACTGCCAACGAACACAGTATATAAGTGGCGGTTGCATTGCAATCACCCTCTTTCTTTGCTCGAACCTCGAAGCGATAACAAGTGTAAACGAATTGTGTGTAAAACAGTTTAAAAGGTGATTTCTTGGCTGAAAAGCTAACACTAGGAATACTGATTTTTCAAAAATCCAATGGTGCTGTTTTAGTTTACATCAACATCAGTCCCGAGACTCTTTTGAGTAATTTTTTTCGCTATTCCTCATAATATCGGATTTGGACCCGGGTATGTCCTAAAACTGCGACCAGAACCACCGGAGGATTGGCAGCAGCATCCCCACGGTGAACATACTGCGATTCCCAAGCCTCCTGCCAAGCATGGGGATTATGGCAACACGCCTCTCTAAGAGGGAGGCCTTTGTTCAGCAGTGACTGATGATGATGATGATGAGGTAATTACGCCAGGCGTGAGTAGCTGCTGATCCCCGAAAGCGCCGATCAGCGCCATGACTCCGTAGGGCGTCCACGAGGCCACGAACAGGAAGCACACCGTGAGCGCCGCTTTCGCTATCCGGATCTCGGCGGACTCCGCGCCTGAATTCTGGTTGGCGCGAAGAGATTCCACGTTCATCTTCTTTGCTTGCTCTCTGTTAGTAGAGATTTATCAAAAAATGATTCATTATGTTGTAGGTACTGTATGATTAAATAGAACTGTGTGTGTGTCGCTTTGATACTCGTAGCTATCAACATTTCAACATTAAATTATTTTCAAACTGGGTATTAAATGTGTTTGTTTATTGAATAACATGCATAGATAGTTTCTACCAAAATTGGACTTTAAGATGGACCGTTACCAGAAGCATTGGTGTCAAATTTTAGGTAGGTACCCCAAAATATGTATGTATATATTTACGTGTACATGTATATTAAGTAATGTTTGAGAAAGGTACTATTCAAGCATTGGTGGCAACTGAGCATATTATGGACTCTCGTATGTCCATAAATGCTTCTATTGACGACTACTCTACAGTAATGTACTTTAAATAAGTTGATACCAAAGAATTATTTATAGATCAGATCGATGGTTGACACGTATTTACCTACAATTTTCGTGTTGATATTTTATAGGATGGTTTAGGAGATCGAAGTTATTCTTAAAAGAATGCCCAATCGTTTTTAGGGTTCCATACCTCAAAAGGAAAAAAGGAACCCTTATAGGTTCACTTTGTTGTCCGTCTGTCTGTCTGTCAAGACTAAGGAAATCAAAAACAAAATCCTGTAGACCTAGAATAATGAAATCAAGGTCTTACCGCACATAATATATAAGAAACAATCTGAAAATTGTTAACTTCAAGTTATATCACTTAAAAAAAAATTTACTTACTTTTTGTATTTTTGGTATTTTGGTATGTATGAGCACCTGTTTGCTATCTCTACACAGTTTGTCTATCAATATTTCAACCTTTTTAACCGTTTTTCGTCGAGACTCGCTACCCGGGATGAATGAACTGTCTACATACATATTTATTAAATTTGTACGGAACCCTCAGTGTGTGAACCCAACTGGCACTTGACTGTTTTTTATATTTGGTTAGCGAATTTTTATAATTTTAAATGAATGAAAGAGATAGTTCTGGCTGGCCGGTGAGCACCGCCTTAAAATAGTAGAGGAGGTGGCGCAAACACAAGTGTTAAAATTTAGGCATACCGTCTACCTGGTGACAAATATTAACATGATAATAATAAATATTCTGGACATTTTTGCACACACAGTCACCTGAGCCGTAACTAAGCAAACTTGTACTATGGCTGTCAAGGACTGATATACATAGGTATTTTTTTATACATCCTTAAATAGGTGTTAGTAAGTAATATGTAATGGGAGAGGCCATTGGCTCGCGAAACACAGTATTTATTACTAGTTCGGAGTCAATGGTTTCATATTTTATTTTGTCATATCTTTTAATGTCCAATAAACGAATTTGAATTAACACCCAGATATAGAACCAACACAAATGTTCATCACATGAATGTTTGCCCTAGGTGGGAATCGAACCCACGCCCCCAAGCGCAGAAGGCAGGTTCACTAGCAACTGGGCTAACGAGGCTATCATAGTTTGTTCCTTATGTACCTGAGCGCCGCCTCGTGAGCGAACACCTGCTTCACGATCCCGCTGTAGAAGTAGATGATCATCGACATGGGGAACAAGTAGCTGCATGTGAATATGCACGCTACAAACAGCTTTGTGTCGAAAGTGTTCGTCAAGTAGTCGAATGTGCACGATGTAAGGTACCCCTCTGTAATAAAAAATTGCAAATTTAAATAATAGTAATAATATTTTTATTTTTTTATCCTATACTGTAAAATAGTTTCATATTCCATTTTATACACATTCCATAATTGTATTTTTGTAGGGCCTCTTGGTGTTGGCTTCGGTCGGACCCTCCCTACCCTATGGACTCCAAAACGGCTGAACCGATTTTGACGGGACTCACACTGGCAGATAGCTTATGTTATAAGGAGTAATCCGCACGGGTGAAACCTCAGGGCGCAGCTAGAACTCAATAAAAACAATCCAGCATTAACATTTAATAACTAGAAAGTCATCATCATCAACAGCCAGAAGACGTCCACTGCTGAACATAGGCCTCCCCCTTAGACTTCCACACTAAATCACAGCCTGCCCTCTGCATTCGCTGGATGCCCGCGACTATCACGATGTCGTTAGTCCATCTCACAGACCTATATCTAAGTAGAAATCACAAGTCGACCTAACTTGCATGTCATATTTCCAATACAAATACGATAAATTCTCTAGGTGGTTGCGATAGGTCTGTGGTCCATCTAATGGAAGGACAAACTACGCTGCGTCTTCAGGGGCCTTTCGGACAACTGCTATTGCGGCACTAAACTAACGTTAAATCGGCTCAGTTGGAAATTCACGCGAACGTGAACCTTAACGCACCCAGATACGGTTTGCGGTCGCATGATTTTCCAACTGAGCGGAGTTAACGTTAGTTTGGTGCCGCAATAGCAAATGCCCGTAAGGCCCCAGGCCACATCGCTCAAGAACCGATAACCGACGGGGAAGAAAGGTTATTGAGTGGAGACCACGAACCTGGAACGTATCTCCCCCAAATTTTGAAGAGCGGCAGTAGCGCCCACGGCGTCGCATATATCCATACAAAAGCCATCATTAAAAGGACCTTGCCACGTGATAATCGGCCGTCCAGAGGCCTCGTGATCGTTGAATGTCTGTTGGACAAAAACAAGTACTCATTTATTTATTTATATGATAACTAATACGATACAACCTATTACATTAGTTAAACAATCTTATAATTCTTAAATTTAGTTATGTCAGAATTAGAAAAAAAAAAAATTGTGTAAAATATTAAATTATAGTTTATCATTAATGATGAGAAGATACAATACAATAAACAAATCTTTTATAAAAAAAACTTTTACACAATAAAACACAAGTACAAAATGCTTGTGTTTTTGAAAATTTTACATTTAAAAAGCCCGTTAAAAGGTTTTAATTGCAATGTATAATAATTGCGAAAATCAAAAAAAATCTTTTTACACTGACGTAAAACTGGAGTAGCGTAGCTGGGCGTAGTAGTTAAAGCGTAGCAGCGTAGCAATTCGAACGCGTTGAAGTCTTTTGCATAAAACTTAACTTGGCGGTAGACGTACTTTAGAATAAAACAGGATAGCCTAGACAGCACTATACGAAATATCATTATTAGTCACACTAATATTATAAATCTGGGTGTAATTGTGTATGGATGAAATCTGTTATAATCTGGTATCGGTAGCGTATCGGACTTAAGTTTATTAGCCGTTTTAATTATTTTTTCAGTTTATATTTATACATGTCTTATACATGTTATCTTTTACAGTTTTTTTTTTTTTTTTTGGGTTCCGTACCCAAAGGGTAAAAACGGGACCCTATTACTAAGCCTACATTGTCTGTCCGTCTGTCTGTCCGTCCTCTTTCGAACCGTTATAGCAACGTAATATTACGGCGGATTAACTAAGAAGTAAAAAAATAAATAGATAAATAAGTAAAAACGAAAGGGACTTCCCCATATAACAAACGTATTATCTTTCACATATTTTTGTATTACCTCTAATGTAAAAACGGTAATACGTATAAGTGTCAATTATAGTACACACTCTAAAATATATTAACAAATAATAAATAATGGCCAAGTGCGAGTCGGTGACAAATTTCTGTTCATTACCAAGTTATAACTTTAGTTTTTAGAGTTAGTTCGGGGTGTACAAAAACGACACGCGGCGTTTTTAGTACCATGTTTCCAGCGGTGCAAACTCGATAAAGTCACCGAACGTATTATTTTGTCTTCAAGCCTCGTTTGCAACGCAACACTTCAAGAAACAAACTTTAAAAAATATATTCATCGTCCGGGGCCTTACGGCCACTCTCAACGCATGCTCGAAACATCGCTGATACAGCGCAGTGCAAAAAATCACGTGAACGTGATCCTTAATTAACGCGCCGAGATACGGTTTGCGGTTGCGCAACTTTTCACATCACCTAAACAGCAGTGGAAGTACCGTTCTTTATCGATCGTCAAATTTGACAGTTGATATCGTCAAATTCGATAAAATGCCATTTGATTAGTACTCGCTATGATCAATTCTATGGAATTTTATCAAATTTGACAATCGATAAAGACCGGTACTTGCACTGCTGAATCGCTTAAAACAAAAGACTCCAGTACTGGAAAACCACTCATAAAATTATTTATCGTGTGGCGTTTCTAAAGTTATACCTGTCATAAGCGATGCAAGCGTTGGTCATGCCGGCACCGATGCCGCTGTAAGCGCCCATGAGCGCGAACACCTGGCAGCCAACGTTGCCCAGCGCGAACCCTTTCATGGCACTGTTGTAGATAAATATCGGCGCTTTTGCCATCATTATAAAGTCCAAAATAGATAGTTGCAGAATCAGAAGGTTACTCGATGTTCTTAAACTTTTTGTTCTGAAACAGTTTAAAAGTTGTGTTTTTTTAAAGCCAATTAATTATCTTTAAAAGAGAAATATACTTACTTGTATTTAGAGATACTTATTTATTTTTCTTACTTATTAAAATGGCTTGTGTGCAAGCTATTGATGATTATTAAATGCCAACTATACGCCTGGCGTGTATTCCTCTATAGTTGCTGGGAACGCAGGGTTAGTACTAAATATTTAACTAAGTATTACATAGAAGCGAAATATCACTGACTTATTGACTTATCACGAAATCTCAAACACTACTAGACCTTCGAAGCTGAAATATTGCAGGTATGTTTGAACTCTGATTTCAAAGGGTTTTGACAAGGCCACGAATTAATGGGGGCAAAGGGGGTTGAAAGTTTAAATGAAAGCGTATACGAGTATGAGCGTAAAAGTAGAGGCATCATTTCTAATGACTTTTTGAAACATGTAGTGACTATAATAAATGTTTTGAAGTTGACTAGCAGCAATTGACTTACGTAGAAAATACGAAAATGACCAATCCATTTCCAACTAAAGCAGCTGCGGTAAAAAACGTATAGAGAAGGGCGAGGGCGGTGTGTGCTGAGGCAGGGGGCGCCGGGTACGAGAGCCAGTGCTCCGGCACTGCAGCCAGGTCTTCCCCCGTCAGGCCTTCACCCAGTAGTTCTAGCTCTCCTGATCTACATTTGAAAGTAATGAAATGGAAATTTTATTTTATTTTATTTTACATGGAAAACAAACAGCTGTTGACAAACACGGTAGATACGAGATAAATAGTAACACAAAAGCCAAAAAAAGTTTTCACTAATACAAACTTAAATACCTAATACCTATGAATGATAGTGTAAATGCCCCGCTGCAACACCAACTTGGGCATGGATAGATAAATATAATTTAGACATTAGATAAAACAGTTGATAAGTAGTAAAGAAGAGTAGTTGATAAGTGGGTAAGTAGTTGTAGTAGTAATTTATTGTTAACAAACGTCTTCTTAATACAAGCAAACGTCTTATTAACAAATGTTCTTGGTGCTATAACATATTTACATTTCTGGTGGAACTGCATTTGTACCCAAACTAGGAAAACATGTGATATGTCATACCTATGTTCATACCAATACCTACCCTCCGCCGAGCAATGGTGGTTGCCTTAAATTAATTTTATATATGCATAAGTTTGTGTACATCTTATGCATAAACGCTTGATAAGCTAATCGGTTCTATAAATAATATTGTCTCGCTTTCACCCGTGATACTCTTTGTCAGTAAGAAGTTGATAGTTCATTTCAAAAACTAAATTCATTCTCATTTCACATGTACAAAAGCCACCCCTAAGATGGAAAACTATAGGTATTTTTTTATTCTTTCAATATTGAGATCCACACTAAAACCGTATTTGTGCAAACTTTCATACACTTAACTTAACAATTATAGAAGTTAGAAGGTTCTAAACAATCAGGACGGATCGACAAACAGACGGACAGAACGAACTTATAAGGATTCCTTGTAGTACTACGGAACCAAAAAAATAAGATGTAGTTACTTACTTGAGAGCCGCAAAATGAGCGCCGAAAAAGTAGTTTTCTGTGTCATTTTCCATTTTGAATTTGATGTAAGGAAGTTCCGTAGGATGTTGTGAGCAGTCCTCGGAAGTGCGTCCACTCCTCTGACTGACTGCTAGCAAGCCCTCGTCGCTCGCCAGTTTTATATCAGTTCTACGCTAACAAGATTTCTCGGATAATCCCCCTGACACCCTATAAAGGATTAGCCGAGGTTTAGACTCGCGCACTGGCACAGATTTACGTTGAACTACGTTTTACTACGATACATTTAAAAAAAGATTAGAGTGGTATTGAGGAAGCCGTACAATTAGACACACCCAAATAATTACGTTTCTTTGCCATGCACCGTCCAATACAGTGAGAATCTATTTACGAATCATCATCAGGCGAAGTGGTGGTCAAAGGCAAGTTATTTAATATAAAAAAAGTTAATCTATCACACACGGTAAAAAAAATATCAAAATATAAATCCGATAATCTCTCACTCTCACCTAGCACCTAATATTCTTCAAAACGTGCGCATTCGCGCTCGAAAACATCCTAAAACCAGTACAATTAATACAGTACAGAAGTAACAGTAGTCTAACTCCTAAGATGGTTCGTCAAGGGAGTCTTCCGTCTACTCAGACTCTAGAAAGTAGTGTACTACTGTAGTAATGTCCTAAGACAGCTCTGGGATGTCAACCGCAGTAATCCAAAGCATAATAATATTAACTTGCCTATGCCCTGTTACATTTCGAATAATACCGTACCTAATTCAGTGAGCCATTTTTCTGCATAATATACTATACTAATATATTAATATACTTTTTTTTTTTTTTTTTTTATGCCATAGGTGGCAAACAAGCAGACGGGCTGCCTGATGGTAAGCAGTCACCGTCGCCTATGGATACTTGTAACACCAGAGGCATCACAAATACGTTGCCGACCCTTTAGAACTCTATTAACTCGCCTTTTGAAGAACCCCATGTTGTAACTTCTCGGAAACACCGTAGAAGGTAGCTCATTCCACATTTTGCAGGTATGAGGCAAGAAGGATCGTGTGAATCGCACAGTGTGCGATTTCCACTGATCTATGATGTGTTGATGAGCCTTCAGGCGGTGGCGGCTAGTGCGATGGTAAAACCGCGACGCCGGCATCAGATCAAACAGTTCTTCAGAACACTCCCCGTTGTAAATGCGATAAAAGATACAAAGAGACCCAACGTCTCTGCGCATGCTGAGTGGCTCAAGGTGTTCAGTGAACTTGGGATCGTTGACAATTCTGACAGCTCTACGCTGTAATGCATCGAGTGGGTCAAGCTGATACTTGGGTGCTCCATTCCATAGATGGGAGCAGTACTCCATGTGAGGTCGGACTTGCGCTTTGTAAAGCAAGAGTCTTTGTCTCGACGTGAAGTACCGCTTCGCCTTGTTGAGCACACCAAGTTTCTTAGATGCGAGCTTGGCCTTACTTGCGATGTGACCGCGGAACTGTACATTCGTAGAAATGTCGACTCCAAGGATTCCAATGCTTTCTGAAACCTTGAGGGGAGTGTTTTGAAAATGAGGAGCTACAACAAATGGGGCTTTTTTAGCGGTGAACGCGCAAACTTGCGTCTTTGTTGGGTTAAACTGAACCAGGTTCAGTTCACCCCAGACCGAGACCTGCTCAAGAGAGGTCTCGACTTCAGACAAAAGTTTACTCCTACTTTCTTCAACTACGGCATGAGGGTTGTTAGCACGACCGGTATACTGTGCATCGCCCGTGCTATCGTCCGCATAACAATGCATATTGCTCGAAAGCAACATGTCATTGATGTGGAGAAGGAAGAGCGTTGGCGATAACACAGAACCCTGTGGGACGCCAGCGTTGATAGGCATGCTGTCGGAGCAAGAACCGTCGACAACGACCTTAATACTCCGATCAGATAGGAAGCTGGCGACCCAAGTGCATAACCCCTCGGGAAGGCCGTAAGATGGTAGCTTGGATAAGAGTGCCCTATGCCAGACCCGATCAAAAGCTTTGGCTATATCCAAACTAACTGCAAGCGCCTCCCCTCTACTCTCAACGGCTTCAGCCCAGCGGTGAGTGAGGTATACCAGAAGATCACCAGCTGATCGGCCGTGACGAAAACCGTACTGGCGATCACTGATGAGCTGGTGTTCCTCCAGGTATCCGAGGAGCTGGGTGTTTACCACACGCTCCATCACCTTACAGAGTAGGGAGGTAATAGCAATGGGCCTGTAATTAGTCGGATCAGACCGATCTCCTTTTTTAGGAATCGGATGGACTAGGGCAGTCCTCCATGATGACGGCACACATCCAGTTGAATACGAAAGCAGGAAAAGACGCGTTAGGACCGGAGTCAACTCAGGAGCACAGGTTTTAAGGACGATAGCCGGAATGCCATCTGGCCCACTCGACTTACGCACATCAAGGGACATGAGTTCCTTCCGTACTGATCTCTGAGAGAAACGTACTTCAGGCATGGAACTCGCACACCGCGGAATGTTGGGTGATGTGGCGCCCCCGTCGTCGAGAGTCGAGTTTGAGGCAAAGAGAGTACCAAGGATATCGGCTTTCTCCTTTGCGCTATGGGCCAATGTGTCATCCGGCCTACGCAGGGCTGGTAGAGAGGACTGACAGAAGTTGCCTTCAGCAGCCTTGGCTAGTGACCAAAAAGCTCGACTTCCAGTTGGATATGACGCAAGTCGGTCGCCAATTCTGCTGATATGGGCTGCTTTGGCCTCGGCAATATAACTAATAAACTAATATACTATAATATACTATATATAATATAACTAATATACATATCTGCACTTACTGTCACGATATCAAGGGCAAATATGTTTGGGATAGGGAAATAAGTATTCAAAACAAACTGTTGCCACCGTCTGTGTCTTGCTAAAATTAAGATATTTATAGGAAAAGAAAATAGTCACTTTAATTTATTATTATTTACGTTCTTATTTAATTAATTCGTTGGACTGAAGGAAATGGCTTGGGAGAATAAAAGAGCATTTTGCTCATACAGACTTGGCCACGCGGCCAGCAAATTCGCAGGTAAAAACCAGTGGAATAATAAAATGCATGTAGAATTTAATCATCAACAAATTTAATAGACATCACAACAACCATTTGGATCGAGTACATATTTCTATACTAAAACAAGAAGTGGTTTAAAAGTACAGAAAGGTAACACTCAGGGGCTATGGAGACGCGTGGCGTGGACGCTCTCATGTACATGGTCCTACGAAGGAAGCGAGGACGTAACGCACAACGCGCTGCGCCTCCATAAACCAGCCCTCAGTTTGTGAATCAGTCCCGTACCTTGTGCTATCATTCAATGTCATCAGTTTTTAATTATTATTAAGTAAAAAAAAAACACGAAAAAAGTTTTTTCATAATACAATTAATTGACATACAATAATACTACTAATTATAAAATATGTATTGACCATGTTATAACAATATACTCCGCCCGGTATGATATTCCCAGATGCAAGGATCACGTGGGTGACACAAGCCTTATGTCATCGATGTTTAATATATTAAATTCGTGTTTAACTTAAATTGCTTCGCTTGAGCGGACTTACAAAATGAGCATTGAAATGCTTTTTACATTATACTAGCGACCCGCCCGCCCGGCTTCGCACGGGTGTAATTTACGTGCGAAGCCGGGGCGGGTTGCTAGTTATATATATAAACCTTCCGTGAAAATGAAAACCGCATCTAAATCCGTTGCGTGGTTTAGGAGGAGTTAGCGGCCATACAGACAGACAGACGCGGAAAGCGCTTTAATTTATACTATGTAGAGAAGAGATAGAGAAGAGATAGAGATAAAGAAGAGATAGAGATTTCATATATCTATTTTCTAGTAACAGATTTGTTCCCAATTTCTGATTGTTGCAAATGTTGTAATGAAGTGGCAATTGGACAGTGTCGTAGGCTTGTGTCACTCCCGGAATATCAACCCTTGTGCTATTGGATCATGGTATTAACGTAAAATTTACAATCTTCAAATAAACTAAGAGGACAAATAAAAAAATTAATAATTAACTACACAAATAAAAAATAAACACCATCAATTCGGAACAGAGCTTTTGACTTCTAAGCCACATTTCAAACATACAAATACAAATATAAATATTCCGTCGTGGGTTTAAAAAAGCCTTGTTAAATTCATTAGGCCGACTTTTAATGATGTTTTATTTGATTGACATTTCATGTAACATTTCCATAACTTTCCCTAAGTTCTTATCACTTATTTATTTTGTATATAAGTAGGTACATTCATAGACGAGAATATTGCAGTACAATCTTAATTATAACACCTAAAGTATGGGTACCCAATAAATTGGACGAATCACGTTTAACATATTTACGTTAGGTTAGGAAGTAGGTAATAAATTATATTCAGTAGTCGGAAGTCTAAAGGGGCTTTATGGCTTTAGCCACCTGATTACCTTATGCACCTGATTTTTAAACCCCGACACAAGAAGAGGGATGTTATAAGTTTAGCATGTGTATCTGTGTGTCAGTCTGTGGCATCGTGAATAGAGTCCTCAAAGGTAGGCAACGCACTGTCAATGCCCCGGGTATAGGTGTCTATAGGCGGCGGTGACCACTTACCATCAGGTGGCCCGTTGCTTGTTTGCCACTTATTCTATTAAAAAAAAAAAAAAAAACGTAATTCGTAGCTCCCAAACGGAGATACTTTTTTCTATTTGAAAGGTGACTTGATCGAGATTGTATTTAGCTATGGATTCAAGGAAATCTGTTCGGCTGTTTGAAGATTATCAGCTCTTTTATTTTAAATTTATACCTATTTTTATGTATGAAACAATGTTTGGACCAATAAGCAATTATTGTTGAACATATTATAATGTTACTAGTGACCCGCCCGCCCGGCTTCGCACGGGTGTAATTTACGTGCGAAGCCGGGGCGGGTTGCTAGTTATACCTATATATACATAAACCTTCCGTGATTTTTTTACTAACTGATGGTGAAAACCGCATCAAAATCCGTTGCGTGGTTTAGGAGGAGTTAGCGGCCATACAGACAGACAGACGCGGAAACCGACTTTAATTTATACTATGTAGAGATTCTCGAGGTCTTATGTTTTTTATAGACTTTTAAGTACCTAAATTTGCTTATATGCTCTTAAGCCTTTTGCTCTTGGATTCCATAATTCTATATCGTGTTCTAAGGTTTTACAAAGAGGAACTGGCATGAAATTCAGCACCATAATTAATGATCACAATTATGTGAACAGCTGTATTCGATGCTATTTTGTTCACACGAGGTAGTTAAGCTTCCACGTACTAGACTTCAACACGGATACCTTTAAAAAATCATTTATTGGCACTTGGCAATTTACCTTCCGACTACTGAACACATTAGATAAGCAAGCCCAGTAATCTAAGTTAATAGACAATGGACAGGCAAGAAATGTTAATAAATAGCATAGATAACATAAAGTAGGCACAATATTTTAATATTCGCACATCATTGGTTTCAGCAATTAATTAAATTATTAAAAAATTATGTTTTTTTTTTTTTTTGTTTAGCATAAGTTCAATTTAACACAAAAATCAATTATAAAGTACGTAACCAATATTTTATTACTAATAAACAAAAAACTCTACGTTTCATATCTGTTATCGGTTTATTGTTACTAATTATTGTTTTAATTGCAATTCATTTATGCATCTTTATAAAATTCGCTTTAATCAGTCTTTATTTTATAAATCATGGGATGAAAAATGAATACTAAGTTATCACACAATTCATTCATTTTATATGAATACATAACATGATGTATTTCAATGATGACAATACATGCATTGGGCATATTTACATTATTTCTTATATTGATTCCACAAATGGCAGACATGTATATAAGTTCGAAAAGTTCGTTTTTTTTATTGCTGCCGCTACGTTTATTCTGTCATTTGCTACGCTGCATGCTGTACCAACCTACGAAGTTTCTAAGCATATTGTAAAACAGGTTCGTTCGTAGCACAAACACGTGCAGTCTGTCTGCTACGTCATTGTGCCTATATTCTGGAATCGTAGACATAATGCTACGCCACGTGTAGCTACGAACATTTGTAGCGCTGCCAAACGTGTTTCACTGGGATCGCGGAGCGTTTAGTCTTGAGCCACTCCACCGTGGCCGCTGTTACATCTAATCTAACTGAGGAGACAATGACAGCAATTTTGTAACGTTCAGAACCAAAAAGACGCTTCGCTGTACGTGCTTATTAACTTTATTGCAATAGTCTCTGTTTATTTAAATGTAATTCACGAGCTGTGATAATATTAATTATTCTGTGGTATTGCATAGGGCTCCTTCGCATTTCAAATTCATAGCTCTACGTAGTAGTGTAATTTATTCTACGGATAACCGTATAGATCAACCGTTAACGATGGTAAAACTTAGAACGACATGTAGAGTAACAAGTTAACTTTTTTATATGTCCTACTAGTTTCTCATAAGTGAGGACACGGCGTAAACCTAAAGAAAGCAACTTTTTTCTGTCTGGTATGAACAATAAAGATTTTCTATTTATCTTTATCATTTTACGGCAGGTCTTTGATTATGTGAAATTAGTAGGATAATAGATAAAATAAGAAATGTAAATATAATTTTAAGTTATGGTGCGTCAAAGTTGTGCGAAAATTAGGCACTGAATTACCACCTTCAAATCAATGGAGGCTGATCATAAACACGGCCTTAAAAAATAAAATATTACTCATTTATCTAGTAAACAACATACCAATTTAAATATATGATACGTATTACGGGGTGACGCAGATTTATAATTTAATCTCACATACTAAATCTAACTATACACACATATCTCTTAAACATTAAATATCATACAACAGCGATTCTAAAAAATAGATAACTGTCGTCGTTTGTACGAAGACACATCGAAAAGTCCACAAGTGAATTTCCATACAATTTAGTATAATATAAACGGGTTAACAAAACGTTGTATAATTCGTACAAAATGCTATCAACAAGAGTCATTGTTGTCCGTTGGCACGTCACGGCTACTGCGGTCGCCACAGACGCCGGGAAGGGGCTCTCAAGTATCAGGTGGTGGTGGTTCACTGTCTTCTATCATTGTCTCTCTTTCACTCTGTTAAAATAAAGAGCACTCGTTTTTTACTATAGTCGGAAGACTCTGACTTAAAATGACGTGACTAAACCTATTATAATCCTAATATTTTTGATAGCCCGTTGGTCCAGTTGGTAGTGAACCTAACTTCTGAGCTTGGGGGCGTGGGTTCGATTCCCACCTAAGACAAACATTTATGTGATGAACATTTGTGTTTGTTCTATATCTGGTTGTTAATATATATTTAAGTATGTATTTAAAACTATATTTATGTATGTATATCAGTCTCTGGCAGCCATATCACAAGCTTTGCTTAGTTTGGGGTCAGATGACCGTGTGTGCAAAAATGTCCCGAAAATTTATTTTATTTTATTAATATACAAAATTTATAATTACCGGCGAGTCCTGCATCTGTCCTATAGTGACACATGTTTCGGTTATTGACTGGACAGGTGACGTGATATCCGTCTTGACTTCTGTCGTGACCACCGGCGTGACATCTGGTGTCACGACCGGCGTAACGTCTGGTGTGATGACTGACGTGACAAGCGGCGTGATGCATGATGTAACGCTTGGTGTGGCGGCTAGCGTGGAGCTCGAGTCGGATCCTGGTGTGACCACCGGCGAGATACAGGGTGTAACAAGGAGCCGTGGCGAGGGTGGTGGGGATGCGTGCAGCGGCGGTGAAGCTAGTGACGGTGAAGACAGAAGCGGGGCAGGCGGCGCGCTTTGAGCTCGCACTTCACTCTCCACTCGGAGTTGCGCTATCTCACTTGTACCCTCTTCACTGAATTCCTTTTCGTATATTCTGTCAATAAAATTACGTCGTAAGGTGCAACTATGGATAACAATACATTATAAAATCTTAGCAAATATAATATGGTAAACAAAAAATGCCACAAGTCTATGTTCAAGTGAGAGAGTAACGAACGGTAATACGTACAAGCGTCAAACTTGGCATGACTATAGTAGGTACACAGACAAGCAGACAGCATAGGCTAAGTAATAGAGACCAAGCCGACAGAGAGCGGGAGCAGCGGGCACTGTGCGAGCCAATATGATTGCCCGAAGGTTTGTGCGTTGTTCAGAAGATATGAAGATTAAAGCGTTCTGCACCATCTCTGTACACGTGCAGTCTTTGGGTGGACTACACTAAAAAGTCTTACAGTGCCCTCCGTGTCCAGTACAACAACGCATTCCAGGCGGTGTTGGGGCTGCCCTACTCATGTAGTGCATAAGGTATGTTTGCGATGGCGAGCACTGACTGTTTCCACGCTACTATGCGCAAACGGGGTGCGTCCCTGGTGCGCCGGGTGTGGGCCAGCACTAACGCCGTCCTGGCTATGATCGCTGATAGGCTCGACTGTGTGTACATTCGGCATGGCTGTGACAGGCATATCAGAGTTCCATTGCCGATCAGGAAATTGTAATTTTTATACAGATATAATCAACTTTTTATAATTTTGCTTATGTATTTATTTCTGTGACATTTGAATTTTTTAAAGTACCAAAATTTTCTTGTGACATTTTAATTATTTTATTTGAACTAGTATATTTTTTGTTTGTTTGTTATTATTATTTGACATTGTATGTTATGCAAATTTTTATTTTGACTTGCCACTGACATTTTTACAACAATTTTTTACTAATTTCATAGAACGTCCATGCCTAACTCTATGTCCGAATGTTATGTCTGAGTCCATGGTTACTTGAAATAAACAATTTGAATTTGGATTTTACACTATTTGGGTACGGAATCCTTATAAATACTATCGAGTTTTTAGTTTTTACAGTTAGCATATTCATATTTTACAAAAAAAAAAAACTACTAATAATACGATTTTTTGATATTTTAACACTTTTGTGTCAATATTTTTGCTAAGAATTTATGATTATAACCATAGGTAGGTAGGTGGTATAGTCTGCAATATTTTTAAACAATGGGTTGGTGGGGGAACATGTGAGAACAAGAAGTTTCTCAATTCGACTCTTTTTGCGTATGTTACTCGCACAGAAAGGAAAAAAATCCTTTCTCTTTTCTGTGGTTACTCGATATCCACGACGATTGTGGACCGATATTATGTTTAAAAAAAAAAATTTTTTTACGTCTAATGGTGAAAAATTGACCGGTCGGTTGTCGGTTGTTATGTTTTTATACATCATTTAATTTTTTATTAGAAAATATCTGTTTGCTTTTTTGTGCTATAAATTTTTGTATTGTACTCACGTTTCCGTTTCTAATTCTGCGTTGTTCATGTTACTAGTGCTGCCAACGGGCGTAGCTGAAAATAAATCCACAAGTAACTATAATTTTAAATTACATGAAAATAAAGAAATAATTGTAACCTAAAAATATATTTATTTTATTGTCCTCCGCCAAAATAAAACACATCAAAATGAAATATTGCAAAATATTAAAATAATTGCTGTGTTAATTTTAGACAATATTCTGAAATGCTCAATCGATTTTTTAACTCTTACTTGATTTTTATCTTTAAAAATGTTAAATATGTGCGAGCGATATAGCTGTGGCGAGGAGCGGGCTCTAGAACGTCAAAATTAAGCCCGTCAACTGATGATGATCAGCAAAGAGTTCTCATCATCAGTTGACAGGCCTGAATGTTTTATATTTTGTGTATTTTGTTTGAGTATTTTGTGTGAAGAATTCTCATCATTGGCATGTATTCATCTACAAGATATGATTTACATATGAAATAGGTACATTTGGGTTCATGCTTTAATAAGCCGGTTTGGGAGCCATAAATGCGGCCATAATATATGTGTAAAAAAACTAAACAATATGCGGCCACGGATGCTACGATAGACGCAACGAACAAAAAGTTCACCACTACAAGGAAGTATCGTTGCTTAGTACTTACGGTGTGTCGTGTCGTCCATGAGCCGCTGCTGGCGCGCGAGCGGGCGCCGGCGCGTGTTGTCGCGCACACGCAGCGTGACTCCGCCGCACGCGCCGCTCGCGTGCAGGTCCATGGCTAGCGACGACTGCGACCCGCACTCTGACTCCGCTGCGCTCGCACTACGTCCACAATACAACCTTTCGCTCAACCAACAGTATCAATGTAAATTTGCGTGTGCCTCTGCAGGACTTTTGACGCTAATGTGGAAAAAAAAATTAACCTCATTGTATTATTTTCTTAATAATTAAGCTTGTTTTATTTCGAGTGTGGGCACAGTGGGCAAGTGTTATAATGTTTTTTCGTGATGTTTCACAAACTTATTAGAAGCCTCTAGTAAAGTCTCTACAGCTTTACTGGGTATAACTTGATGGTAACTTACATTCTATGACTTGTTTGACGATATTAAATTAAACTTTAAAATATTTAAAAACTTACAATGGCCAAATGCAGAAGACGTGTGACGATTAATGATTGACAAGAGAAAAGAAAATTAATTTTCCAGTAAATTTCGAAGGAACTACACTCGGGGTATCTGGCTTAATATATCGCAAAAAATGCCCATATATAAAACAAAACAAACATAAAACAAACAAAACATCGTAGTTACTTCTGTTCTAGAAAATGTACGGTTCCGGTTTTAGGGTTCCGAACCCAAAGGGTAAACCTACCTTTAAACGTTTTACCTACCTTTTCGAGCCGTAATAGATAGCCGGTTTAAATTTTCACAGAATATGTAATGTTACTGCGGATTAATTAAATAACAATAAACAAGTCAAAAAGTAAAAATAAAAGATACAAACGTATTATTGGACGTATTTTTGTATTAGCTCTAATGTAAAAATGATAATACGTATAAGCGTAAATTTTTGCATGATTATAGTACACACTCTAAAGTATAACAACAAATAATTCATATTGGATAAGTGCGAGTTGGTGACAAGTTTCTGTTCATTACCAAGTTATAACTGGTAATTTTGTTATTGAATTTTGTGGTGATAAGGAACCCTCAGTGCGCGAGGCCGACTCGCACTTGGCCGGTTTTTTGTAGGGTAGCTCTTATACCACGACACGCAGATTGTTAGATTAGTATGCAATATGACCATAATTATTTACATAAAACAAATAAGCATATCAAACTACAATTACAACATGTAACTACAGCGTAAGTACGGGTAAATCAAGCGAAATGGACTTAAATTCGAATTTCTATGTAGTGTGAGTGAGTATGAGTAATATGCAAATAATATGTCAAGTAAAGACAGGTACAACGTGACATTGATCGACTTGCAGTTTATTTACGTTTGGCTATATGATACTTACTTGTACCATATAGTAGGTACGTACCATATAGGTTTTCAAAATGAAACAAGTATACTTTTTGAGGGAATCAAAGTTGTGTTGATGGTCCAATGCTAGGTTGTCAAGAGATGATGCTAGAGATGGTGCTGGTTATTTGTTGAATTATTTTTTTACGCCGTAAACTGCAATACTTTTTTTTTTATCGCAGCCAATATACCAATGCAATGAATATATCTTAAAAGATTATTTTATTCACACAGTTTATTTAAACAGTGAATAAAAAGCCCTTTTAATCACGATTTTGAATTTAGAACACACATACACAACACAATATACCTATTCGACATCCATCTCAATGCATCGATTTGATTGGTCGAAATTTTTGATGAGGAGTTTAGCATTAGAATAAAAACTGTTTTGTGTTCTTTGGTGTCATTAGTAGATTGGCGCTATTTTGATTACTGTAAGGCTTGGTTGCACCAAGTAGTAGTTAAAGTTAAGGTTTATGACAAAATTGACAATAACAATAACGCTGACTTTAGCAGTTACTGCAAAATGCGTTGCACCAGCGTATTCCTTAGCATAGTTAAAGTTACCAGGCTTGCAAGTCAAATGAGACCTTATTTACTCCAGATGCATAGCTGGAATTATATTTTATGCATCTGACAGATATTTAAAATAAACAATAGCGAATCGTGGGCAGTTACGGTTAACAGTTAAAGTTATGACGTCATTTAACAATTGTCAGATGGTGCAACTAATTTTTAGCCTAACCGGTACTTTAACCGAAATGTCGACGTTTGTTAAAGCTAAAGTAAGATGGTGCAACCCACACTAAGTTGTACGACAGCGAAGTTTAGTGTTAAGTACTTAGTAATAAATCGATTGAAAATGCATTCAAGTGATGAAGAAGATTTATTGCGTATTAACACCTGAATTTAATGGAATCATTGAATAATATATGGACACGATTTAAAATTTAGGACAAATTGGATTTCAATTTATGACGTAAAAATATATTTCTAAAAATAACGACTTTAGCGCCATCTCTTAACCTAGCGTTGGACCAATTCTTACGTGGCATGGTGTGTTACCTGACGGCTGTGTGGTGGGGCTCGTCGACGGAGAGCGCGTACCGGCGCAGCGGGCGGCGCAGCGCAGCGGCGGGCAGTGCGGCGCGCGCACTGGCGCTGCGCAGGTCCGGTGCTGACCCGAACCGAGCCGAGCCCGCCCGCACCCGCTCCAGCCCGCTCACGGCCACGCTCGCGCCCGCGCCACCTCTGTGCCACACACACTCACAGCCCATACCCCTACCTACGCCTACTTAGTACTTATTGCAACCAGCAGAAATATTATTTTAAGTAATTTAGTTGGAAATAAAACTATTTTGATTTTGATTTTGATTTTGATTTGCCAACTTCATATAGTTCCAAACAACTCTACGCGCGTGTTTTACAAGAACACATTTAAATTTGATCTGTCAAAATTAGCTTTGGTTTATCCACTTTGACCCACCAAGATAGGCCTGGGCCTGGGCCTGGCTGGTGGGCCACTCGTGTTTTCACCTTTTTCGGCAGTCACACATAGTTATTTGGAACGGACCCGTAAAACACTGTGTACTTAGGTATTTATTGAGCATTTCTTTGATGTTCTTAAATATATATGGAAAAATTCATAGTCGGAGCTTATTATTTTATCGATGGGGCGAGTACAATTAGGTAGACATCACCGGTAATTGAATTGATGTGAGTCAAATGAAGCACTGGGTCTGCGGAACTACAGAAGACATTAAAATGCACAGGTAGCAACGAAGTCATATAATTAAAGCAAACTTAACGCTTTAAAAATAATATTTGTTCATTTCAATTTATAATTATACATCTTTGTCGCCAAGCAGTGCAAAATGCAAGATGGTACCAATGAGCTTATGAAACATACTTTTGGAAAGTACAACATTTCTGAAACTACAATAAGCAGCAACAACCTGGGAGTGGGGAATATCGTACATAGGATCCTACTTTAAAATCTTATACGGCTCTGAAAAGCATAGGATAACTTTATATTTATATATTTCGTTTGAATTTTAGTTTGTAGAAAGGTACGGATACCTTCCTACAAATTCCAATTTAAATTTGCATTCAAAATCTGAAGCTTTTTGTCTTACTTTCCATGACGTTCGTTTTCCTTTCTATTGATTATCTTAAACGTAGATTACAAAAAACGTAAACGCAATAATTCAAAGCCGTAAAGTTATTCAGCTAACAGTTTATCGTTGGCTACGAAAATGTTACAATCAGCAACAACATCAGCAGCTTGAAATATATATATGAATGTAGCAGTGTAGTTACTTGTGTTGGTTTGTGCGATGCCTGTAGGTGTGCAGTGGCGCTAGCGGCAGCGCGTGCGGCAGTGGCAGGACGTGGGGCAGCCGGTATACGCCGAGCTGGTCGAGCCGAGCAGGCGCGGCGCAAGGCGGCCCGCGCCGCGGCAGCGGCCGGGGCAGAGCCTGCGGTCGCGCTGGCGTCACCTTGGCTGCACTGTCACGTGCCTCGAATGTCATCACGCATGCCGCTACCACTATGAATCCTGGAACAACATAATTACATACACCTTTTTACTGCCAGGAAAGGTTTATGACGTGACGATTGTGTGGCCTGTCCGTAACCTATATAACTATAGCCTACGCTAACAACAAATTCAAGTCATGGTCAAGTCAACATGTCCTAGTAAATTGGTGACTTGCCTTAAGGTGAATTCTGCAATGCATGCAAGCAAATGAAGTGGGTAAGTATGTATCTACCTCCAAATCCCATGACAATAGGGCCTGCGTATGATAAATTGTTAAGATGAAAGCCTCGCGCCTCGTCTTTTACTGAGACCGTAGAGTTCCCGCGCACCTCCTGGTCCACAGACAGCGTATCTGCGTAGTACCCTGAAATTGTATGGAAAAATAGTTGAAAATTGGATGCTGTGTTTCATTTATGACAATAATAATCATAATCTAAGCAGCTTCTAAACAACTTAAATGGCGTAACAGTAGATCATCCATTTGCAAGTTGCCAAATTTGTCATTCGTCAAGAATGCAAATGCTCATGACCCGTGAGCTGGTCATGATTTTAAACCCGTCATGTTATCAAACCCATCCTGATTTCAAACTCATCGTGATTCCAAACCAGTCATGATTTCAAACCCGTGATAATTACAAATCGATTTGATTTTGAAATTGTTATTATTGATGATAATTCCTATCTTTGATTTTGTTTAAATTATATTTACAACACATTTGCTCAAAAAGTGCACTTACGAAGCCTGTATACATCGTTCGAAAGTTAAACATTACGGATCATACAACGGAGCGTGCGGTAATGAATTTTTCCGCACGCTCAGATGTATAGCACCGTGCGTGTGATTTACGGTATTTTTTTAATTTCCATCATAATTACATAAGAATTCCACAAAAGAGTTTCATATTACGAGAATAAATAAGCTGAATGATCAAACCTCCTTGGAAGCGCTTTTGCTCAATACGTTTGTCTCAGTTTAATACTAAAGAGAAAATGAGACGAAAGATGTAGTTCTAATTTTCACCACGCGATAGTGGCGCTATTTGCATGTTCGCACCATTTTCTTATTATATTATAGAAACTATTGTTGTGACTGATATTAAGTTATAAACAAAAATTGTTTCATTTGTAGCCTTTTTTTCTCGCAAATGTGTTGTAAAACGTTGTATGGCACACGTGCGGATTGGTTATTACAAACTCGTGACTATGGTAAGCCCTCGACTTCGTCTCGGGCTTACATTCGTCTACTCGTTTGTAATAACCAACTTTCCGCACTTGTATCATAAATAACTATTCTCCAAAACTTGTTGACCGAGCAAACCGAAGGTCTACAGTAACAATAATCGACGTTTGTATGTATGTATGTTTGTTTGTATATAATTATGTTAAAGATAATACCGTTAATTCGATATTAATGACATTTTGTAGGCAAGTACTTCACGTAAATATATTTTTTAAAGTTCAAATATCAGCAAAAAAATTAACTGTAAAGATATGGGAGTCATGAGTTCTCAGTTTGTGATAAACAACTAGTTTACCATCTGCCAGCAAACAACCCCATCATCATGTGGTTGATGTCCTACATTCATACAAATACAAACCACATACACTCAGCCTTACTCTCATCACACACATACATACCCCCCCCCCACACCTACACACTTACTGCATAAATACCAATACAAAATTTAATTAATAGACAATACTATTTATGTATTTCGTCAATATCAGCCACTATAAAAGGGATTGAACTGACTCTTATATAATCTACCCAGCATAGCATTCAGAGATTGCGACCAAATTTTCTCTATAACTGTTATCAATATTTTTATATTTTTATCATCAGCCTGAAGTCGTCCACCGCTGAACCGCCTCTCCCCTAGAATTCCAAACTGAACGACAGCTTGCCATCTGCATCCATTGGATGCCCGCGACTCTCACGATTTCGTCGGTTCATCTAGTGGAGGCCTACTTACGCTGCGTCTTCCGGTTCGTCCGTGGTTTCCACTCAACCCCAATTCCCCTGCCCGCTTCATACCTGTTTATACGTCAAACGGAATGAAAAATTAAACGCATGCAGTGCGATGAAATGGTCGCTGGAGGCTGAAACCGGATGTGTCAAAACCGGAAGCTTCACTCGAAGCCGGAAATACAGTCCTCTAGTACACCGACGTGTACCTCAGTCATGTGTCGGAATTATTGAATGTACGAGTCGTTTGTGCTGTCTGTTTTCTGTTACAGTTAAAGAAATCTCGAATATGTCTGCATTTTATTAAGTGAAAAAAACAAACTTATTATTATACTTTTTTCGATTATAACAATTAGAAATATAATTTATCCACAACCAAATGCATACAAAGACGTTTATCAACTTCTACGTTTAATTATCGGTAGCTTTACCTTCTTGAAAACAAAAACCATAAAAGACATATTTATAACTATTGTATTTTGGGACAGGAATAAACAAACCAATTTTGAAAATAAAATACAATTTACAACACATTTGCTCAAAAAGTGCACTTACGAAGCCTGTATACATCGTTCGAAAGTTAAACATTACGGATCATACAACGGAGCGTGCGGTAATGAATTTGTCCGCACGCTCAGATGTATAGCACCGTGCGTGTGATTTACGGTATTTTTTTAATTTCCATCATAATTACATAAGAATTCCACAAAAGAGTTTCATATTACGAGAATAAATAAATAAATAAATAAATATTCTGGACATTTTTCACACACGGTCATCTGACCCCAAACTAAGCAAAGCTTGTGATATGGCTGCCAGAGACTGATATACATACATATATAGTTTTAAATACATACTTAAATAGATATTAACAACCAGATATAGAACAAACACAAATGTTCATCACACAAATGTTTGTCCTAGATGGGAATCGAACCCACGCCCCCAAGCTCAGAAGGCAGGTTCACTACCAACTGGACCAACGGGCTATCTAAATAAGCTGAATGATCAAACCTCCTTGGAAGCGCTTTTGCTCAATACGTTTGTCTCAGTTTAATACTAAAGAGAAAATGAGACGAAATATGTAGTTCTAATTTTCACCACGTGATAGTGGCGCTATTTGCATGTTCGCGCCATTTTCTTATTATATTATAGAAACTATTGTTGTGACTGATATTAAGTTATAAACAAAAATTGTTTCATTTGTAGCCTTTTTTTCTCGCAAATGTGTTGTAAAACGTTGTATGGCACACGTGCGGATTGGTTATTACAAACTCGTGACTATGGTAAGCCCTCGACTTTGTCTCGGGCTTACATTCGTCTACTCGTTTGTAATAACCAACTTTCCGCACTTGTATCATAAATAACTATTTCTTTTTAATTGCAATAGCATGACATACATGATACTGAAATTTACATTTCGTTGCGGGAATTCGCTGAGTTATATGAGTTTCTTAGAATTTTGTCATTGTGGGCATATTTCTATGGCACTTTCCAAAAACAAAAAAACTTACAGTCTTGGTAAAAGTATGCAAGCACCATCTGCATAAAACTTCTACCGATCAACCCCATTAATTAAAGTGAGCATTTTTTAGGTATTGCAAGTACGAGCTATTTGTTGAAGCGCTACGAATTTCGTAGCACAGCTGTAGGTGAATTAACTCTTCTGTGGCTACGGTTTTATTTTAGTGAATACAAAATGCATGAATATTGTCAGTTAGAGCATAAAATATATAGTTCCGTCTACGGTGAAAACATTTTGGTTTCGGAGCAATTGTTTGACATGTAATTTGCTACGAAAACCGTAGCAGATAACGTAGCGCGTACCTCTCATTCGTAACTGCTTCTGCTACACAGTAGTTTAGCACAATTACTGATTCTATGGTCATAACTTGCTCATAATGTCATTATTGGACTCTCTTAATACTAAGTCTAAATTCATAGTTAAAATAGGCAGTCTTATCACCAAAACTGTTATCTTTCAAAACCACGAGCCGAACCCGAGACAGCAGGGAAATGCTGAATGCAGGCTGCTTCCAACCGGCCCTTTTGGAGATTGATGGGGGAGGCCTGTGTCCAGCAGTGGACGTGCTATGGCTGAAATGATGATGATGATGAGATGTTTTACCTATGACTGCCATGGCGGCTCCGAGCAACATGAGCAGCAGGCCTGCGGAGAGCGCCCGACACGCATGCCAAAGGCACTTCGAGCTCATCTTCCCTCGCACCACCTGCAACCACCACCAATATGGACACGTACAGTACGACTAACTTAAGCGAGGAAAAACACGCATTTTACAGGTGTCTGTGGTTCCAATGATGATAGATAGGTACAATTGAGCTTATCTGATGGAGCCAAAGGATGCCACTGGAAGACTTGTCCGTAATGTTTCGGTACATTTGTTTTGTAATCCAAGCAAAGAATTTAAATTTAAAGACAGCTATCATGGAAACTGATGTGGTTTTCAAACATTTTGTTTGCAGTGGAAAGCGAGACGGAGCCACGTGCGGGCTCGCACCCTGCAAACGACCTTGCCGCTCTTTTTATTTGCATTTGGAATATTAGTTAGTTCAATAGTGTTGCTGCAAGATTCTTTGGGTACGTGAAAAATTAGTAAGTTGGTCGTATTCGCCTCTGCCACGTTGTTGTTATAGGTCTAACAACAGGGACTTACTATAGAACTGCTCGTATTTAGACGCGAAGATGAAGTGAACTGAGCGTTACTATTGCTATCACAAACTTATTGTTACGATCCAGCAGTTATCATGTACAAATACATTACTTTTAATGTATTCAAGGATTGTAGTCATGCAACAAGTCTTTAGCCAACTGTTGAGCGCTAGTTTCTACTGGTCATTTGAACATATTAGCCACTTGAGACAATGCGCATATAGCTTTGACCACTTGTCATGGCTGAACAGTGTACATCTATTATGACATTTATTATATGTGGTAAAATATCTTGATTTACAATACATAAGCCACTATTTTCACACCACTATAAATAGTTTAGTAAACTGAAGAACGTGAGAAGACTGCAAAAAATCAATCCAAGGATCGCATCTCAAAATGATTCATATTCACTGATGTGTTTATTACGGTGAGATGTTAGCGTGAGATATAATATGCTTTGACGATGTATTTTTGTTTTTGTTACACTGAGTCATTGACAATTTTTGGGTGAGATTTAAGGAGGAGTTAAGGGGGTTCGTTGTACCTGGACATTCCAGGTGGCACCGGAGGCGGGGTGGGCGCGCCGCAGCGGCCCCGTTACGCTCCTGGCGCGCTGCATACCGACTGGGTGCCTGCCGCCTGCCTCGCTCGCACGCCACAGATTAACAGGCAACAGTAAATCGTGCGCGCGCATGCAGCCTCCTTGCTACAGCCCGGCGGCACCTGCGTCCTAATTCTGTTAACAGATATTGTGATGCTTGATCGTAGCTCAATTCGAAGTGTTCGACGGAATTAATGTTTCTTGCTGCTCCGCTGTAATTCTTTGCGAGGAAACGATTGGAATACAAAAAACCTGATAAAGGCCGTTAGGTAGAATAAGAGGTAGGTAAGGATTGATTGCACAATAAAATACAGTGGGTTCCTTTTGGGAACTCTGATACGTAGTAAGATCTATGGCCTGGTGATCGTGAGTTGAATGAAAATGAATGAAATTAAACATCTATTTATTAGTAGGTTGATTAAATTGTTACAGTATTTTTTTTCTATATGTCATCATCATCATTATCATAAGCCGGAAGAAGTCCACTGCTGAACATAGGCCTACCCCTTTAACCTCCACACTGATCGACAGCCTGCATTTTGCGACTCTCATAATGTCGTCGGTCCATCTAGTGGGAGGCCTACCTACGCTGCGTCTTTCGGTTTGTGGTCTCCACTCAAGAATCTTTCTTCCCCATCGGTTATCGGTTCTTTGAGCAATGTGGCCTGCCCATTGCCACTTTAACTTGCAAATTTTAACAGGTATGTTGGTGACTCTGGTTCTTTGGCGAATATCCACGTTTCGGATATTAATTACTATTTCTTTTCTTAGAAGGACATTTTGTAATACAGTCAAAATTATATCTTTACAATTATTTACGACTTGCTAAATTCGCCAAGTGTGAGTCAGACTCGCATATCGAATGCTCTGTATATTACTATATATTTGTGTTATGTATCTGCCAAAAAATATATTTTCTCTCATCCGGTTCGGGATCGTTGGTGCGAGCCCGACACATTGGTTTCGTTTTTATTATTTGTTATTTTACTTTTAAATTTAGATTATTATTTGCTTCCATATTAACACACAACCTGTAGAAATTTAACCCACGTATGAAGTGGAAAAAGATCTGCGGATACTAGTCGTTCACGCTTGGCGTGAACTTTTGCAAGATAGGAGAGGGTGACACTTTTTGGTACGCCAAGACACATTTTACGTCGCTGCACCTGCATAATTAGTTACCTATTGCGGTTCCAAAGAAATTACAAACGGACGGCACCGTAGGCTTAGTATAGAGATCCCAACCCTTTGGATACGGAACCCTAAAAACCTAAACGTACATATAACTAGATAATATTTGCACGGATGTTTCAACGAATAATATTTTAAAAAAATACGCATATTTTCGTATTTTTTTGCGATTTTATAGTAATTTATGTTTTTGATTTTTGTGAAACTAGTGGTCAAAATAAAACGAAAAAGTCTTTTTAGGTGTTGGTACTCCAAAGTTGTGTGAAAATTAAGGGCTGGGTTACCCCTAAAATTTTGTCCACTTATACCACCAAGATCTACTCTCTCTGCGATCCATTCGCAGCCATTTTCCTTACACTTATTTTCCTACTGGGACCTACCACAACCTTAAAAACTATATTATTTTAAGCTTATATTGTCTGACTCTCTTAATAGCAGAGAGAGTGAAAGCCAGTAATTTTTTTAACATTAGAATACGAATGTGTTTACGTTGTGTTGTGGTACGCTCCTTGTTCATGCTACGAGTGCTACGCTACGACGCTACATTGGTATCGTAGAATTGATATTGGTTGAATATCGTAGCAGCGTTTGTAGCATTTGCCAACCAAGATCTCGGTATGTTACGACTCAGCTACGTGGTAGTGGGCCGCCAAGATTGAAACTACCTACCTACCTACCTACTTATTCAGAGCTCTATTAGTATTATACTCAGCCCAAGATTTTAGCTTTGACAACTGCAATACATATTTTAAAATAAAAAAGCTGTTTTCTTAAATATGTTACTGTAGTGTATCGGTTACCATGCAGCCACTATTTTCGTCCAAAAACCTTTATAGAAAATAGTTAGTAATTCCACCAGCCAACTGCGAGTCGGAATAACGCACCGAGGGTTTCGCACCCAAAAATTTGTTTTTTTTTGTTCAGTTCGGGAACTTTATCTCGCACTTGGCCGGTGTTTATTTTTTGTTATTTTACTTTAAAATGTTTACTAAAATTTTAGACTTTCTAACCTAACTATAATCAATAGGTATATCACACGTATCTACAACTCAATTTATGTACCCGCATTAGGTACCATACCTACCTAAAAGAGACCGTAGGGAAACGCTGGATGCAGGCTGCTTCCAACCGGCTCTTTTGGAGATCGATGGGGGAGGCCTATATCCAGCAGTGGACGTCCTATGGCTGATATGATGATGATGATGATGATGATTAGGTGCCATTTCTACACTAGAAGAAAACCAAAAATACCTTTAAAAATACTTTTGTTGTCTGTCCCCCTTCATTGTTTACTTTTTGATTTTATAATTTTTTATTGTTTGTTTATCCACCGTAAAATTTCATGTTCTGTGAAAATTTGAACTAGCTATCCATTACAGTTCAAAAGAATCCGTTATATACATACAGCGTAAGATTAGCAACCAAATAGACAGACACTCCCTAAAAAACATGGTATATTAAATTGATTTCTTTTTTGTAACTATAATTTTTTATTAGCCATGAATTATAAAGTAATTATCTTTTTTTACACTTGAGTTGGTGAGAATTAATATCTAAGTGACACGTATGGACAAGGATCAGTACACCCCGCACTAAGTCAGTATTACAGGGTACAGTTCCTTCTGACCGTCTAGCCATAATATTGCATTGTTATCTAGCTCTGACAACTCTGTAAACAATCTGTAAACTTGATGCAATTTTCTCAAAGATTTAATTATATAAATGACTTAAACATACATTATCAAAATAATAAAATAAAGGAGGTTGATGTTGCCAAATTTCTTGGTATTACAATTGATAAAAAATTGAACTGGAAAGCTCATGTTGAGGAGCTCTGCAAAAAGCTTGGAAGCTCGGCATATGCTCTCCATAAACTTGCTTCAGTTGTAAAAACAGACGCATTGTTAACATCTTATCATGGTTTGGTGGCATCACTATTGAGATATGGTTTGATTTTCTGGGGCAATTCAACAGAGGTGGAACGCGTATTTAAGGCACAGAAACGATGCATTGGAGTAATGTTTGGACTTAACAGCACTGATAGCTGTAGACCAAAATTTTTATATTGAATATAAAATTCTAACACTTCCGTCACTTTACATCTTTGAAGTAGCATGTTTTGTTAAAACTAACCCGATCTATTTTCCCCTTACAAATGATAAATCTAAACGTAATAGACGTGACAAGCACAAGCTTCTCATAGAACACCGTAACAAGAAATTATTAAATGATAGCATTTTCTGTATGGGACCGTTAATCTATAATAAGATGCCTAGAAACCTTAAAGATCTAAATATTAATCTGTTCACATTGAAATTGAAAAAAATTTTACTGACTAAGTGCTATTACACCGTAAAAGAATGTATTAATGATAAGAGATTAGATTGGAATACTAACATTGACTAACTAATAATGACATTATAATATTGTAGACATCGTACCTATTTAACTTGACATAACTACTATACTATGACATTTCCTTTGTAAACTAATATAATAATATATAATATAATATTGTTTTCGGAGCTCTTAAGAACAGATTATGTCTGTATTACATCTAGATTTACCAACAAACTGCAATAAATATATTTTGATTTTTGATTTTGATTTTTCTGAACTGCATTTGATATTGATACTGTCTGTAACTCATTGGAAAGTTTAAAATGGATTTTAAGAGCACCGAAAAGACAAACGACTAGACAACAAAACGAGGTAGAGATAAAAATGTGGTAAAAAGTGCTTAGAATTTCCGTTTTTTTTTTACAATCTATTGCAATCTTGTTCTGCTGTCAGAACAAAAAAAACTTGGCCCGAGCATAAGTATGTTCTGCTGTTGTAGAACATACTATATTTGTTACTATTATAGTTGTTTATCTGCCTATCATTTTCCTATTGCCATTCTCTCAGAGAGACAGGATGACCCCTAATCCACCATGCTGGCTTAGTGCATGTTGGTGAATACCATTAGGTATGTTTTAGAACTTTTTTTAGGGTTCTTGAACATACCGGTTTTTCCTCACGATGTTTTTTCCACCGTATTTGAGCGATGGTATCGAAATTGCAGATCATTTACTTAAGTACTAAAAAGGTCATTGGTGCAGGGGTCTTACGGCTAACTTTTAATGCGGGCTCGAATAAGCGCTGAAAGAGAACAGTGCGGAAAATCACGTGAACGTGAACCTTAACGCGCCGAGATACGGTTTGCGGTCGCGCAATTTTTCACAATCACCTATACAGAATCGCTTAAAACAGGTAGCTGTAAGGCCCCGCAGGGCCGAGAATTGAACCGGGGGCCGTCAGATTGTAAAGCGCATTTGCTACCGCTCGGCAGCATCGCTCCAGCATGAATAAATAATGTTTTTGGTTAATTCTTTTTACGCCTTGCTCACAGAGAGAGTACATGCGGTGTTCTCTCATTGTTTGAAAACTAGAGAAACCGCAGCAGAGCACTCACATTTAACTTTCAAACCGCCTCGTTGTAAAGCCTTGTTCACATCGTTATTTACATTTTCGCTGAGGTTGAGTTAAAACATCGTGAAATTTACATTTACCCTGCACTTGTGCGGCACTCGTTTATTCATGAAAAATGATCAAAGGGGAAGATGCTTAATATGCACTTATGTTATGAAATATTTTAAAGTAGGTTTATTTAAGTTACTCCACGGAGTCTGTAAAAAAATCAAATTGCACTTTCTTAGGCGCCCCCAGACCAAACATGTCTTTTGCAAACGACAACGCAAATATATTGGTCCCTGACAACTTCAAGTTCATTGATTTAGGTCGAAATGGACTCTACTATTTATTGCCATCGCAATGTTTTGTATCTGGATACAAGTCAATGAGCAAAACTTGAGAAGCGGCCTAGATTGGTATAAAAGTAGATGTGCGCGAAAACGGGAAATTAATTCTTTAATCTGCAATCAAATAACCGGTCAACGTATGAAGGTGTGTACCTACAACTAGTAGACAGTTGTAGGTTGAGGATTGTGCATCTGAAAGATGTGTCCGGCGGCTCGGGACGCAGCAGGCGAGCGGCGCTCGGGCGGGGGTCGGCGGGAGGAGGCGAGCTCGGGGCGCCGGCGCGGCCGGGTCGCCCGGGCCCAGGCTCCGAGCCCGGGCGCGCGGCATTCCCCAGCCGGCGGCCGGCCACCTCGCTATGCGCGCCGACACGCGAACCTCCGCGCGCGCCGCGGCTCGCTGCTCCCCGGCCGCAGTCCGGGCTCGTTGCGAGGGCCGCACACCCGGCGCCGGGCCGCGCTAACAGACGATTTTTATGGTGGAGCGAGTCGGGCGGAGGGCGGGGAGGCAGGTGGCGTCGCGCAGGTGCGGCCCGCGCCCGGCCCGGGGCCGAATACGGAGGCGCGGGCACGCCGCAGCGCGCGCCCGCCCGCCTCGACGCGCTCATGGAATCACCGTGGGACCTGGAGCTGGAGCTGCGGCGGCACATCGAGACCTGCGCGTGCACTTGCGACCACATGGGCTACGGGAACTACATGGACTACCAGGTGGCGCCCGCGGCGCACGCCTGCATGTGCCGCGCGATCACCTCGCCGCACGCCCACGTACGTGTCCGATGCGCCCGTCCCTTCCCGCATGTCTCACCCGGCACTCGTCACTCGCCACGCCACGCGCCACCAGGTCCGCTAGGGACCGCTCCATGATGACTTGTTGGTAGTTTTCGTGTTATTGCTATTTTCATTCATTACCGACTATCAACTTACGTTTACGTTCTAAGCAGCTCGTTTGCTAATGCTGCGATGTTTTGACGTCCTAATTTTGCATGTCGTTATCATCAATTTCAAAATAATAACTTAAAATAATTGACACACACGCACTCACTTATAAACATTTCTTATCATCCACCATCATTTTTGTATTATTGTATGAAATGTTAGTTATTAGAAACGTATCCTTGAAATCACTTAATTATTGTCATTAGGTAGGTATAGTTAGAATATTTTTCACATTTAAGAGTCAGTTCTAGCTACCACAACCAAGAATAATATCTTATAAATATATTATCAGGGATTGTATGTGTATTAGGTACTCACATTATCCAAATCTAAAAACAGTTGGATTATAGATCATTAAAGATCTAAGGTTAATCCAAACGGTCAAGCCCACTGCCTATTGGCAGCGTACCCAGCATGTTGTTGACAGTATTACTAGGTTGAATAGCAATATAAAGTACGTTGAGCCAGATAAACGCCAGGTAAAAGTAAGCTAGTTAAGGCCGTGTGGTAGGTAGGAAGGTAAGATAGTTTGTTAGTTTACTATTGTTAATTGCCCAATAGATTTATAAATTTAACTTAACCGAAAAAAATATAATTATTACTTGGCTTATTATAGAAAAACAGTTGGAATGCAACAAGTATAAATTGAAAATCTCACCCCAATTTGTAAAGAGCTCATAATCTACAATATGGCTGAACATCGCTTTTATATATATTTAAATAAGGAACTTTAAAAACAAATTAATGAAAACTTAAAAAATAAACTAATAACTAAAACTTAAAACAACTAAATAAATGCTACAATTAAACTAAAATATGATTGTATAAAATATACAAACATGTACTACCTACTACAAAACAAAAACGCCGTCGAGATCACCACCGTGCGGCAGGGTTCCCAGAACACTGGCAGAGTTGCCCCGCAGTATAGCAATACTTAGCTTTTGTGAAAAGTATATGCCAGCTCTAGGATCCCTGAACATAGCTACCTAACAACAATCTCTGTCAAGTCACCTTAAAAGAACTAAATTAGTTCCACCGTGTGGGAGCTACGATGCAACATACAGACATACAGATACCTACACTTGTTAAACTTAAACACCCCTCTTTTTGCATCGGGGGTTAAAAATATCTTGTCAAAGAAAATCCTCTGCGGTATTTAGTGCTATTTCAAATTAAAATGCGCCTACGTCGTGTACGAGTAGGTGTGCCAAGCGTGGTCGGTCTTTGCACCCTCTGCGGTCTGAGTTGGTTTAATTTTACGTTATTTACAAAAGGTACAATCTTAAAGTAACTCCGTGCAGGCCGAACAACAGCAAATCAACCCACATACAAATACCATAAGATCAGAGGAAACACTATTATGAAAATCTATTTAATGGGAGTCACCTCAAGTGACCATCGACCCTGCGTGTGTTTTTTGACTATGTTTTGTTTGTTAATATTTTGATTCTACCAGATTAGACAGGGGACTACATGCAATGGGACAGCCACGAAAAAATCTCGAATAAAATCTAAAAAAAAAAAAAACCCGCTATCCATCAGTTTAATGTTAGTAAATTTGAAAAGTCTATTGAAAGGAGGTATGTAATCTTGAATTCAAATGGTTTTATCTAGGAAATGATTTGATAAATGATTACGGTGCCCTTACTTCATAAAATAGAGAAAGAGATAAATTAGGCCATTTTTAACTGAAGTAAAGATTACTTTAATATAAAATATTATATTACACTCTGTGCTGTTGGTATAATAGTATACCTACTATTATTATAAATGTATAAGTGTTTGTTGGTTTGCTTGTCCTTCTTTCACGCAGCAAGATATTAATAGATCGACGCGATGTTTAGATGGATATAGTGATATATTTCAAGCGCCGTAAAGTTACATAGGCTTCTTATATTCCGGAGAGAAAAAAAACCTGTATATTGTCAACGTGAGCTTGGGTGAAACAGCGGGGCAAAGTTAGATAGATAGATAGATAGATAGAGCCTTTATTCGCTGACCATAATTATCTTAAATTAAATAATATAAAACGAAAATGGAATATACCTAAACTAGTAAATAATATGTAGATAATAATATGATTTTCAGCAACCAGTTAAGTTAAATTGTCAGGTTGTCCTTCGACATAGGCCTCCCCTAGTTCCTTCCACACTTTTCTGTCTCGAGCTAATCTTCTCCATCCCATTGGCAAATCATCTTCCCATCTCTTAATTTGGCGTCCTCTTTGTCTTGGTCACGATGGGACATCATAGGACTATCAGAAATCCGACGAGAGGGACAGGATACGATAGTTCTGGATTCCGGGAACATGCTCTTCTTCCGGGAAGGAGAACGAAAGTCCCAGGGTGGTGTAGGTTTTATCGTCCGCAAGTCACTCATTAACAACGTGATTAAGGTCGATAGTGTGTCGAGCAGGGTAGCATACCTTATACTCAGAATAACCGATCGTTATTCGCTGAAGGTCATACAGGTATATGCGCCGACCTCGACATACCCTGACGATGAAGTAGAGGCTCTGTATGAGGAGATATCCGAAGCCATACATTCCTCCGAAACATACTTCACCGTTGTTATGGGTGACTTTAACGCAAAGGTGGGCACACGGAATGTCGATGAGTTAAGAGTGGGGTCATATGGGTATGGACGGCGGAATCCGAGGGGCCAGCGGCTGGTCGACTTCATGGAGAAGGAGGAACTCTATTTGATGAACTCCTTCTTTCAGAAGCGACCATCCAGAAAGTGGACGTGGATGAGCCCAGATGGTTCGACCAAAAATGAGATCGACTTCATCATGACGACCAAAAAGCGAATATTCAATGATGTCTCCGTGATCAGCAGGGTGAAAACCGGTAGTGATCACCGTATTGTCAGAGGCACATTGAATATCAACATCAAGCTAGAGAGGTCGCGTCTGGTGAAGTCCACGCTCCGTCCTGGTCATGCCCAAATCCAAAACCCAAATGACTTCCAACTCGAACTGCATAATCGCTTCCAGGGCCTTGCCGAAAGCGGAACTGTGGACGAATTAAACAATGGGCTGGTGGAAACTGTCCAAGCAGTGGGGTCCAAGTTCTTTAAGACCCCACCCCGAAAAAGACCTCAGAAGCTCTCAGACGAAACCATTAAGCTAATGAAGGACCGGACTGAGATGAGACTGCAATCTTCAGCTGATATGTCGGAATATGGCCAACTTAATAGACGAATCTCGAAATCGGTGCGACACGATCTGCGTTCCTACAATACAAGATGTATTAGGGATGCAATTGAGCGGAACCAGGGCTCGAAAGTGTTCGCGAAAAATTCGTCTATTGGGAAAAGCCAAATGACAAAGCTGAAGATCGAGGATGGCAGTATCATTTCGTCAAAGTCGGAGATTCTGAGAGAGCTTGAGAGGTTTTACGGACAGTTGTACACCTCGACACGACAGCCTATTGTCAGTACAGCTCAGGACAAGAGAGCTAAACTGACCCGACACTACACTGAGGACATCCCAGACATCAGCTTGTACGAGATTAGAATGGCTCTGAAACAGCTTAAGAACAACAAGGCACCGGGTGATGACGGAATCACGACAGAACTACTGCGAGCGGGTGGAAAACCGGTACTGTTAGTCCTCCAGAAGTTATTTAATTCCGTCATACTCGATGGTACTACGCCTGAAGCATGGCACAGGAGTGTGGTGGTGCTCTTCTTCAAAAAAGGTGATAACACCTTATTGAAGAATTATAGACCCATCTCACTCCTGAGCCATGTGTACAAGTTGTTCTCTAGAGTCATTACGAACCGTCTCGAAAGCAGGTTTGATGACTTTCAGCCTCCCGAACAAGCCGGTTTCCGTAAAGGCTGGAGCACCATAGACCACATACACACCCTCCGCCAGATTATACAGAAGACTGAGGAGTATAATCGGCCATTATGCCTGGCGTTTGTGGACTATGAGAAAGCCTTTGATTCCATCGAGACCTGGGCAGTATTACAGTCCCTTCAGCGTTGTCATATCGACTATAGGTATATCGAAGTGTTGAAGTGTTTGTATAGAAACGCCACCATGTCGATCCGATTACGGGACGAGAGCACGGAACCAATCCAATTGCAGAAAGGCGTGAGACAGGGAGATGTTATCTCTCCGAAACTGTTCACGAACGCATTGGAGGACGTTTTCAAGCTCTTGGACTGGAACGGATTAGGCATCAACATCAATGGCGAATACATCACTCACCTTCGTTTTGCCGATGATATAGTCATCATGGCAGAGTCGCTGGAGGACCTAAATACGATGCTCAGCGACCTCAGTAGCCTTTCCCAACAGGTGGGTCTTAAAATGAACATGGACAAGACAAAAATCATGTCCAATGTCCATGTTGAACCCGTGCCGGTAGTCGTTGGGAACGATACTCTCGAAGTTGTTGACCATTACACCTATCTTGGGCAGATTGTTCAGTTAGGTAAGTCCAACTTAGGCAAAGAGGTCGCCCGAAGAATCCAACTCGGATGGGCAGCGTTCGGGAAATTGCGTGACATCTTCTCGTCCAAGATACCACAGTGCCTAAAGACAAGGGTCTTTGACCAGTGTGTGTTGCCAGTGATGACATATGGTACTGAGACGTGGTCCTTAACTGTTGGCCTTTTGGAAAAACTCAGAGTCACACAGCGGGCAATGGAGAGAGCTATGCTCGGAGTTTCTTTGCGCGATAGAATCCGAAACGTGGATATTCGCCAAAGAACCAAAGTCACCGACATAGCTGTTAAAATTTGCAAGTTGAAGTGGCAATGGGCAGGCCACATCGCTCGGAGAACCGATAACCGATGGGGAAGAAAGGTTCTTGAGTGGAGACCACGAACCGGAAGACGCAGCGTAGGTAGGCCTCCCACTAGATGGACCGACGACATAGTAAGAGTCGCTGGCATCCAGTGGATGCAAAAGGCAGGCTGTCGTTCAGTGTGGAGGTTAAAGGGGGAGGCCTATGTTCAGCAGTGGACGTCTTCTGGCTGATGATGATGATGATGATGATTTGTCTTGGTATCCCAGAAATGGGTAAAGACAAAGAGGGGCAAAGTTACTTACTACTTAATTTAAAAAAAAAACAGAAAGAAGAAACTTAATAACAGTATAATCACTTACTTATAATTTCATTAAGGTATCTGCTTCATTATAATGCTAAAAATCAAATAAAGAAGTATTCAGATGAAAATTGTATGGCCAAAGGTACAAAAAAGTTTGCTGACTATGGATCCCCTGATATTTGAACGTCCAATTTACTGCACGATGAAAGTTTGTAACAAAGCGTTGTAAATGTATAAAATGGCCTAAACAGCTCTTTGCAAACAATAAAAACAGTAAGAATATTTATTGTGTTCCACTGAGGGAAGATGAGACTTTTCATATAAGTAGGTATATAAAGATAATTCTCTATTTGATATCAAAAGATTAATTCAACAGGTATATTATTTTAAATTCCCGGTAAAATAGCTGATAATTTTCAAACAGATGAACAAATTTTCTCGAATCATCGCTAGGAACACTATCGATAAAGTTACCTTTCAAACAAAAAGCAAACTAAATCAAAATCGTTTCAGCTGTTTGGGAGCTACGATGCTACAAACAAATACACAGATACACACGTTAAACTTATAACACCCTGTTTGCGTCGGGGGTTAAAAATATAGGCAGATACGCAATTACACATATAAGTTAACACATGTGTGTGGTTGTAGTTAACAAACACATTTTATTTTTATTTTTTTGTTTGTTAAAATGTTCATGACCGTGGATTCAATGTCCTTTAGTCGTAATCTTAAACAGTTTACGTAGTCTTAATAGCGTCAAACAAGTCATAGTCACAGTCAAAGTCAAGCTAAGTCAGTCACGGTCAAGTCGAAACTCATGCCATGTAAAGTGGTGGAGACTTTACAAGAGGCTCCTATGGAGTTTTGGAAACAACATGAAAAGACACGTTTCACCTCGTTATATCACTTACCCACACTCGAGCACGTTTACGAACACTTAATGAATAATAATTCACCGTTTAGTACACATTAATACTCGAAAATACACAAGTTTATGAAAATAATCCAACGAGCCGACATGTTTTTTCCGCGTTGGCGCCAAAAAACCCACACAAAATATAAAGGTTTTTTAAGGTTGACAGGTTAATAAATAAATAAATATTCGGAACATTTTTGCACAATGGGTCATCTGACCCCAAACTAAGCAAATCTTGTACTATGGCTGCCAGAGACTGATATAATTACATACATACTTATCTACACTATAATATTAATATAATATAATTATAATATATAATTATAATTTATAATATATTATATTTTTATATTATAAAGAAGTAAAGTTTGTTAGTTTATAAGTTTGTTTGTTCTGTTTTAACTCAAAAACTATTGATCCGATTTTAAAAATTCTTTCACTAATAGAAAGCTACACTATTCTTGAGTGCCATAGGCTATGTTTTGTAATAATGAAACTTAATTTTCTATCCTAAATAGCCGGTTTAGTAAAACATGTTGGAGAAGAATAAGCTGATTGGCATCTTTATCGGCTTACGCTGACCTAACGGTTTGAGATAAGTAAATACAATGTTTGACAAAACTGTAGTTCTTAAGTAGTTTTAGAAAAAAGTCCGCGATAGCATATATCTAACTTTTATAAGAAAACCACAATAACGATAATAACCGGTTATTGTGTTCAGAATAGAAATTTAAATTATAAGGTCATGTTTAGATGCAGTTTTGTAATCTAACTTATGAATCTTTACAAAAATAAATGAATGTATTATTAGGAGTACTTAATGTAGATAAAGTTTGCCGTTTACAGTTTGTGGTTTAGTCGCATAGTTCATGAGATAATGTAAAATTAAAATAACGCGACCATAATAATCCGCGCAGCGCCTTCATACTGCACATAATAAGTAGGCAATATAATAAAATAACTCATTATAAACACCATAAAAAAAGATATTACAAGAAGATTACATTAAATATGAGAACAAAAAACGGCCTTATCGCTATGAGCGACCTCTTCCAGACTACTTTTAACAATGCTGTGCTGCGGTTGAGCGGTGTCACAGGTATTTAATTATTTACTTTAAAAAAGGTTCTCAGTTACGTGGGTTTTAGGGTTCCGTACCCAAAGGGTGAAAACGGGATCCTATTACTAACGCTGTCTGCCTATCTGCCCTACCTTTTAACGGCTGTATTTTTCGAACCGTAATAGATAGCCAGTTGAAATGTTCAAAGAATATGTAGCATTACGGCGGATCAACTAAGAAATGTAATAATAATAAAGTCAAAAAGTTAAAACGAAAGGGGGTCTCCAATCCCCATGCAACAATAGTTATTTATGATACAATTGTGGTAAGTTGGTTATTAGACGAATGTAAGCCCGAGACGAAGTCGAGGGCTTACCATAGTCACGAGTTTGTAATAACCAATCCGCACGTGTGCCATACAACGTTTTACAACACATTTGCGAGAAAAAAACAAAAAATGGAAATTAAAAAAATACCGTATAGTACACGCACGGTGCTATATAACGGAGCGTGCGGTAAAATTCATTACCGCACGCTCCGTTGTATGATCCGTAATGTTTAACTTTCGAACGATGTATACAGGCTTCGTAAGTGCACTTTTTGAGCAAATGTGTTGTAAACGTATTTTTTTTACGTTTATTTGTATTACTTAGCTCTAATGTAAAAACGGTAATACGTACAGGCGTCAACCTTGGTACAATTATAGTACCCTCTAAAGCATAACAACAAATAATAAATAATGGCCAAGTGTGAGTCAGTGACAAATTTCTATTCATTACCAAGTTATAACGAGCGTCACTGTAGCAAAGAATTAAATATGTGACTGCGTTGCAATTACTTCGACTATTTTGGAAGGCGTTAATACATGAATAATAACTGGTTATATTTTGTGGTGGTATGGAACCCTCAATGCGCGAGGCTGACTCGAAATGCGTATTTTACAAATTTTGAAGTCGGTCTAATCCCTAATGTTTTTGGTTTCACATAGATAAAAACTATGGTTTTGTGCTAACAATACTATAAAAGTACCATTAAAGGGCGGGACTAAAGTAGAGTGGATTACAGGACAGATGCGGGACTATAGCTATAAAAGCGCGATAGGAGTAGATTGAATTACGGTATGGGAGTGGAGTGGAGCGGGCGGCTGCGGGACTATATCGGAAAGAGTGGGACTGAAGTAGATTGGATTACGGAACGGAAGCGGGGCTGGATTGCAAAAAGGCGGAAAGGGAATAAAGTGGCCTACGGGACGGATGCCGAGTTGGATCGGAAAGGGTGGGCCTGTATTAGAGAAGATTATGGGACAAAGGCAGGGCTGGCGCGGTAAGGATGGGACGGAAGAAGAGTATTTTTACGAGAAGGACTCGGGCCTGGAGCGGAAAGAGCCGAACGGTAGTAGAGTGGATTTAGGGGCGAATGCAGAACAGGAGCGGAAAGGGTGGTACAGGAGTAGCGTGGATTACAGGATGGATGCGAGACTGAAACTAAAAAGACGGGAGGTAGTAAAGTAGTAAGTAATTTCAATACTACGCGAGCGAAGCCGCGGGCAACAGCTAGTATAATTATATATTTGAAATAGTGTAGACTCCAAAAATAACTGATTATAAATTGTAAATATATAAGTAGGTAATATATGTAATCATAATTTCGTTGATTGTCCTCTAATGCTCATTGCTTTGAAGTTATTTAAATATTATTTTCTACTTTTTAGTTTCAGTTTGTAAATGATAGGCATAGTCATGAAGTCGGTTCTTTTTTTTTTCTAAAACTTATCTTTATTTTTAAATTTTTAGTGGGATTTATTCCGCAGAGATAAAAAAGCGCGCGTCGGGCTCGCGTACTGATGAGCGCACTCGCGTACGTTCCGTATCACCACAAAATACAAAAAGTGCAAAAAGACATCACGTCCAGGGGCTTTACGGACAACTGCTATTACAAGTACCTAATCCACTCAGTTGGAAAATCACGCGACCGCAAACCTTATCGCGGCCAGATACGGTTTACGGTCGCGTGATTATCCAAGTGAGCGGATTAGGTGCCTGTAATAGCAGTTTTCCGTAAGGCCCCAGGCACCATCACCCGTACCCATCCAAGTACCGACCGCGGTCACTGACTCACACTTTGCCATTATTTATTACCTACTGTTATACTTTAGAGTGTGTACTATAATCATGCCAAGTTTGACGCTTGTACCTACATATTGCCGTTTTTACATTAGACCAATTACAAAAATACGTAAAAAATACGTTTGTTGTAGGGCAACTTTTAGTTTTAACTTTTTGACTTTATTATTATTTGTTAAGTTAATACGCAGTAATTTACAAGTTCTGTAAAAAAAAACTGGCTATCTATTACGGTTCAAAAGACAGCCGTTAAAAGATAGGTCAGACATCACATACAGATAGCGTAGCGTAGGTCCCGTTTTTACCCTTTGGATACGGAACCCTAAAAAGGAATAATAAACCCTAATAAGGGTCCAAAACTCCATATAAGCCTCTTGTAAAGCCTCCACCACTTTAATGGTGCATGAGTTGACTTGACCGTGCATGATTAGCTCTGCTTGACTGGCTTGTTTGACGCTATTGAACACTATATAAAACATTTAATACTAAATACACGACACTATTTAATATTACGACTTAAATACTCTGTATCCATGATCATGAAAAATTTAACGAAAAACAACAGGGCATGGTCGCCATGGAGACACTTCTTTGTTTTTTGAAGTCTGTTCCTCTATGTTTGCTGTTTAGTTGACAGCACAGGTTGACAGCGTCGCTAGTGGAGAACAAAGTATGAAATTCACCAAGAAATAACGGTAGTTCCAATGTTGCCCACCTTAACAGCTAAGTTGGTGGCACTGTCCAATGTTTACAATGTACATTGAATTCGTAGATATTTTTGTAGATTTTTCAAAAAGCACTGAATCAATGTCGATAAAAAAATTATGGGACCACCTATGAGATATGACCTACCAACCAAAAAAAGAATCATCAATAACAATTCTAAATTGGCGGAGTAACCGCGTAACAAACATACAAAAAAAAACAAAAAAAAACATACAGTCGAATTGATAACCGCCTCTTTTTGGAAGTCGGTTAAAAACAACAATGTCACATGTACCAGAGCCACCCCTCAATATTTTTTTCTGTTGATACTTTTAAAATTGATATTTATACTAAAACTGTAATTGCGCAATGTTTCCCGCACTTAAAATACCTAAGAATATGAAAATGAGAAGGTTCTAAAGAATTAGGACGGATGGACAGACGGATATATAATGAACTTATAAGAGTTCCATCTAGTACTACTGAACCCTAAAAAATAATCTTAAAATTGATGATATCGCGTAGTAAGTAGTTAATATCATACAAAACATATAGACTTATCTTCATTTTTTGAAGTCGGTTGAGAATAGAATTTACAGCTTGTAATATTGTATATTCTGTGCCGTGGCATATATCACGATTCAAATCAATACAACACATACTCTACTAAGAATTAAATATATACCAATGCAGTTTTTTATTTAATCAAATATTATACATAGATTTCAATCTTATAATAAACTAGCGGTCCGCCCCAGCTTTGCACATATATATTATAGCCTGTCACCCGGGGATAGTGTGGCTTCCCGGCAGTGAAAGAATTTTTCAAACGGTTCAGTAGTTTCGGAGCCTATTCAATGCAAACAATCAAATCTTTCCTCTTTATAAAATTAGTATAGACATTTTTTTTAAGTTACATTGAATATTCAACCAAATTGCATAAATTCTCAAGCAGTTAGTCCGGCCCTGGCAACGCAGACGATTATGAATGATGCTAATGGAATCATTCGATTATGAAAACATCCCGTGTTATCTCCGACTCGGCTCCATTACGGCCGCTGGTTTTGCTAACTTGTAATATAAACAATGAACAATTTGGACTCAAAGACGAACTAGGTGTTTCACAAATGTTCAACATGCTTTGGAGCTTTTAGAAATTGTAGTTAAAGCCTTTTCTTTCAATTAAACTAATTAACAGTAAAAATAACAGAATACATTTGTGATAATAGTTAAAATTAAATATCTGGCTATCAGCGTGTTGAGACATGCATATGGTAGTGTTTCGTAACCAATGCCATATTATAATTGTGCTAACATTAATAAATAAATAAATATTCAGGACATTTTTACACACACGGTCATCTGACCCCAAACTAAGCAAAGCTTGTAAATATTTTTAAATATATACTTAAATAGATATTAACACCCAGATATAGAACAAACACAAATGTTCTTCACATAAATGTTTGTCATAAGTGGGAATTGAACCCACACCCCCAAGTGCCACACCACTACACACCAACTGGACCAACGGGCTATCAACAGTCGTAGTTCAACATGTACACATATTTATAAGACCCTCATAAATTATCTGCTTCTTCAATCTTCAAACGGCTTAACAGATTTTCTTGACTACTCTCGACTAAAACAACACAGTACTAAAAAACAATCTCGATTAAGTCACCTGTCAAAGTAAAAATGATTATAGATAGGTTCAGCTGTTTGGGAGTTACGATCTCCGTCCTACGACCTCAGACAGATTCACACGTTTAACTTATAACACCCTCTTTTTACGTCGGAGGTACAAAATTGGTGGTTATAGAAAAAAAATTAACAAACGAAGCTCTGTTTCTTTCAGTTATGGAAATTTCAGAAATATATCACCACGACATTAAAACTACCAGGGAAACATTCTTTGTTTGATAGCCCGTTGGTCCAGTTGGTAGTGAACCTACCTTCTGAGCCTGAGGGCGTGGGTTCGATTCCCACGTAGGACAAACATTTGTGTGATGAACATTTGTGTTTGTTCTATATCTGGTTGTAAATATCTATTTAAGTATGTATTTAAAACTATATATGTATATATATCAGTCTTTGGCAGCCATATCACAAGCTTTGCTTAGTTTGGGGTCAGATGACCGTGTGTGCAAAAATGTCCCAAATATTTATTTATTTATTTTATTTTATTTGTTAAGGCGAGGTTTTACCTCTTAAGCAACGCTTATTACCACAGATGACCATGAGGCTTGGTTTATTGTATTAAAGTCGCATTTAGCGGAGCAAAACCATGGCGCCTACACAGTATAGATTATAGCCTATGTTACCCGGGGAACATAGGCTTTAATCTATACCCGTGCGAAGCTGGGGCGGACCGCTAGTATTGTAAAACCTTTACTTTATGTCTTCATTAAGAAGGTTCCAAAGAATAAAGACGGATGGACAAACGGACGGGCAGAACGAACTTATAAGGATTCCTTGTAGTACTACGGAACCCTAAAAAGTGTCGTTACAAATAATGACTAAATATTCGGGAAATTTTTGTTTGCACACACGTTTGACAAAGTATCTACATCTTTAAGTACATGGTGAAACATACACTTTAATCTCTGTTGTAATTTCTTTGAATCTATAAAATTCCAGAAATAAAAAATAAATCTTCAAAATCACAGCGCAAAATATACTGGTGCTAAAAAAAAAACGGCAACTCGTCATATCGCTAAATAGTTGCCGTTATATCGCCACCTATCGAGTTGTCTGGAACTATTTCTTCTTTGGAATCGACTCTTATTGATGTTTCATTTGCATTAGGTATGCTATATCGTAGACATGCGCGTTGAATTCTTTTATAGGAATCACATTTTAAAAAGATAGATTTACAAAAAAAATTGTATAAATTACTCGCTTACTGTTGAATCTTGCTTATTGTTATATTCTTTAGTTGGTTAATATTTACGAATCCAATACAGATATTGGTTAAGTCTTCTTCAAAATATTCACGCTGTTCAAAGCAGACAGGTGAAGGGCTTCTAAATTGACTCAACTCCCCCAAGAGCAGTATTACATTTCCACATAAGCGAGCTGAGAAAATAGATGTTATTAAACATAGACGGGCGGGCCGCAGTGGTCAGCCGTGGTTCATGGCCCACCGGTCACAGCCACCTTCCTGTCGACACAATGTTCCGTAAAATGCGCGCTTCCATTGTTGCCTCACCGACGCTACCCACGCGCGTGGAACAACAACACATAGAACAGTTACATAGCTTCAACGTGGCGATGTTGTCAGTATTCTAGCCACTTTTCTTTACATCAAGGCATTTTTTATTAGTTTGTTACTTTATTTAAATTTTTAGTAGTTAAGGTTTTAATTTTAGTTTATTCATGTGTATTGAAATAACTTCATGAAATAGCTAGCCAAAGGTTCGTAAAGCTTTCGATTAAATACATTATTCTATAAACTTCACGCATATACTACCCCTAAAACTCAGTGTCTAATTTTCACACAACTTTGGAGTAAGTACTACCCAAACTTGAAAAGTATACATTTTTAATTTTATGTTGTCTTCATGACTTTTATGCGAAGCTAGTAGTGTAGTGTCAAATAAAGTTATTATTATCGTGATAACTTTTTTTTTAAATCGTATTATGGACCCCTTTTGACTTAGTACAGCTTTTCCGCGTGGCCCTGATTAAGTACTTCGAATTCGTTTAGCCCGCAGAATTCTCCCTATTATGTCTTGGTTTAGCCATTACGGAGTTGAATGGACAATCCCATTCGGCTTCGGTGTAACAACAACACAAACTTTCTCAGAGGTTCGAATATTACTGCTTTTTAACCAACTTAGGAAGCTGGTTAAAAGGGTAGGGAGGTTCTCAATTCTATCCTTTTTTCGTATGTACCCTGATTACTGCGATATTTGTGAATGATTTACTTGCTTCTTTTTTATTAAGTACCTCTCGAGGTGGTGGTCTCACTAAAATTTAATTAACTTTGGCTAAGCACCTAGTTTTTAACTAGCTCTAATAATATGAATTAATAATATAATTCAAGTGCCTATGCATTGTATCGTCAGTTTTATTAAAAGATTATTATTATTTTTCCTTTTATATTCGTGTGAAGGAAGCCATTCAGATCGAGTTTGTGTACTGGCAGTAGGTACAGCGTGCGGGCTCAGGTACGGTGCGAGCGATGCAAGTAAGGCAGCCAACCGTAAGGGCAGCCTTACCGGCCCGCTGCTACTTGGACCGCGCCCTAATCGGACATATACCTATTCGTCATTCATGAACTCATGTAAATTCCGAAACATAAATCTGCGCACGCTTAATTTTAAGGCTACAATTATTAACTCTATTTTAAAAAAAATGGTGCATACATAATATTTCATTTTAACAACATAAAAAATCTTCATTCAAACAAAATTATTGATATTTTCAAATCAACAGACGCGCGCAAAATTTTTCTTATTATTAAATATTATTATACATTTATTGATCAACTGATACATTTTTGTGGGACCACTTTGAAACCTTCATATCAATAGTACAAAGAATCACATAAAATTAAATATCGGAGGAATCGGTGTTACTCGTTACAAAGTAGTAGGTGATTGATTATTACAAAAATGTAACTTTTGTTTGTAATTACGTTTGAAAGTCAGTCTTTTCACATGATTTCGCGAGCGACTCAAGAATCGAGCCCCTAGACCTACACATTAGACTACCTACAAAGACTATTTGACTACCTCACTATAAATATTTAGTTCCGATTTACACGTGCGTGATTCAAGCAAGTGTAATTTTGTCTATACAATAATAATATCGTAAACGTTGTATGAATTAACAAGTATTATTTTTGAAGTCTGAAAATTATATCAAATTATTGAAAGTCATGGAATATAGTTGTTATGTATGAGGTATGGGAAACTGCATTTCTTTTGGCATTTGTTTTAACACCCTGATCGCCTGATGTCAAGAAATGATGCGGTCTACGATGGAGTGGAGCACTATTGTCTTTCTAGGCAAGCGCAACCAATTCACTCGCGACTTGAAGACACCCAGATTGTATCTATTGGGGAACACTCCTCCACGTGCATTCCATTCCTCAGTCTAGCGGTTCGCACAATAAAAGTCGAATCAAAGCGCTGCGTACAGGTTTTCGGAATATCAAATATATGAAACAATGTCGTCTTTTCGTGCCCACCTTGTCAGATAGAAAAATCGCAGGAGTTCATCATTTGACGTACACTCTCCGAAATATTATGAGGCCTGCTAGAGGTTTTTTACTTTGTACTCTATATACCTACTCTCTGGTCTTACTACTCTTCTCAATCAGCTAAGAAGGCACGTAGATAGCGTTGTGCTGAAGCAAGCAGGCACACATATATCTATTGTAACTGCTATGCTGAAAGCAGAAAAGAAACTCATGAAAAATATTCCCAGAAAATATAAAATTGCGGCAAGCGGGAACGCTTACAGCCTCTGCACGATTAAGGAAGAGATATCTGATATTTCCTTCCTTTTTATGCCTTGTAACACCTGTGCCCTGAAAATTACTTATCCAAGCTCTTATTGATGTTTGTGCAAAATTCTGAAATGTGCATAGAGCAAGTGGTCTTTAAACAAATATGGTATTTTTTTATAGTGATGATAGCTCAGTGTTTGGCGCGTTAGAATTACGAACCGAAGGGTTCAAATCCAAACAAACTTGAGCTGCCGGTGAATGAAACCATTCTGAGTAAACCATACCTGGTGGTAGGGCACTTTCCAATACCCGGCAGATGTAAGGGTGGCAGCTAGCCGTAGCTACCACCCTTAAAAACTGTCGCCAAGCACGTTAAACGTGTGTTCCAACAGAATCACTTGACACTTAGCCTGTTAACAAAAAAAAAAACCCTTCGGTTTGTCGTGAGCGAGCCTAGTGCTTAACTCAATGCCAAGTTTACACACAACTTTGACACGCCAAAACTCGAAAAGTATAAAATGTATTTATATTTTGTTAATCTAAGAAGAGTTCCTTGGTAAGAAATGGTTTCTAGAAATAGTTATGGAGAATGATATCACTAGCTCACTCTGGAATCTTGTAAATTATCACTTTTGATTGTTTTTAGTTTAAAATATTGCGTACTAATCTTTCAGGTAGGCATTATTGTATTTTCTGGTTATTATTTAAACGTTTTCCTTGATTTTACGAATTAATTTGATGATTACGGTTCTTAAAAAGGTGGTACTTAGTAACTTTTTAAAAACGGTCAGTTTTCATTACTTTGACAAGTAATCGGCGCTTATTTAGAATCCCGCAGTAACGACTTTAACGAATTGAATGAACAAAATCGCGTTTTACTATGCATGTGTTGGTCATCATCGCGAGTATACCAAACACCATATCGACAATCGAAATGGACCATTAAACGTGGTCGGCGGTACCGTTTAGACAAACTGCGTGGATTTGGGCCTGAGCTAAGGCCTTGTCCGTAAGGCCCCTGATTTTATTGAATCGTAGCTAGTAAAACTCCCAATAAAGTCGCCTTTCAAAAAATATGTATATCGGTTCAGCCACTGGGTTCAGCCGTGTGAGAGCTACGATGCCACAGACAAATATACAGATACACACGTTCAACTTTTAAAACACCTCTTTTTGCGTCGGGGGTTAAGAATGAAACGAAATAGGTTTAATTTTCAAGTTTTGCCTCCTCTAAAATTGTGATAATAATTAATCGCTGAGTTGACACCTTAAACATCATACGACCGGGCAAAAGGGTACAAATACATACATGTAAAATAGGGACTTCAAAAGAATTGTGAAGGTAAATCCTTTAATAGCTATGAAATTGAGTGCCTCTGAATTTAGATACTTATAAAGAGAAGCAGCGTCCTATGGCAGGGTGTTGAGCACGCACGCGTAAACATTTTACGCGTTCACGATTACCGAAATAAAAGTAAAATGTCCACTTTTAGCTCGGGTATAGCTAGATGCCCTTTTAATCAGCTTTTTCATGACTTTAAATGAGCTTATTTTTATTTGATCTATAATATAAACAAAAGTCAAAGTAATTTGATTTCATAAACATTAATTTATAATACTTTGCAATTTAATTCACAATTTGAAATTTAAATAATTGTAACTAATGACAACTTACATTATTAATATTGTATTTTTATACAAAATGTATAATAATATAATTTATAAAAATAATATATACAACAAAAATAATAATGTAAGATGTCATTAATTACAATTGTATAAATTTCAAATTTATGTTATTTTAAGTTTTTGTAACTATATATTTTCTAAAGTTATATGATTATTTACGGGATATTTACCGTGGTAAGGTTGTGGAATTACCACGGTAACCACCACGGTAAATATCCCGTAAATAATCATATAACTTTAGTGAACAACCGTGATAGTTTAAAACTATATATTTTCTGTACTATATATAAATAATGTAACTATATAGTTACATTACTTCAATGGCAGGCAACAGAAGCATTTATAGACGAACGTGAAAATATGGATCGAGGCGTAGCCGAGACCAGCATACTCGAAATGCACAGTACTCGCATGCTCAGTGGCCATCAATGCTTTTATAGTACTTTTCTCAAACATTGTGTGGATATTCACGTATTTTTTAGGTAATTTTCACATTTCATTAAAACACTGGTTAGCAAGTCAAACTTTTTCAGAAGGTTAAGATTTATGTACTACTAGCTAAAGCCCACGGTGTTACTCGCAATTTTCCCGCATTTTCTGAGAGGAAAAGTACCATATGTCCATTCTCGTGATAAACTCTATCATCCTGTCGGATTTCACCTAGCCGTTTAGTCGCGAAGCAAACAGACACAGCGACAGAGTTACTTTTGTGTTTATAATATTAGTTAAAATGAGCATAGCTGTGTTTTTTTTGTGGGACATGTTATTTTGCACACTGCACGGAACACCACCAGTAAAAGCCATAATTTGTAGTCTATAAATTCTAAGATTTCAACTTTTGTGAATTTGCCTATTTTTATTTGAAAACGTAATAAAACTTCTTTGCATACCTATTGAATTATTGTACGCACGTGCAAGATAATTATAATGCAAAAAATTGCTGACCAATACCTACAGGTAGAAGACCTTTTTAAAGTAAATTTTTCGTCGAATAAGATTTTTGGAATGTGGATATTTAGATGCCACGTTTATATTAGAACAAATTTTTTACTGCGCCTATATAGACACTACAATATATATATATACAGCCATTAAAATAGACTATTCCTTCCGCAATATATTTTATTGCAATATATGACCACGTCTCTGAATTCTGCACTAAGCTCAAGTGGCTACCCATTCGTCGTCGCCGGGATGCTCACATACTCGCCCTTCTTTATAGTATTCTTTACAATCCCGCTTCACCTAGCTATCTTAAAGAACGTTTTAAGTTCCGCCATTCCCTTCTCACTAGGTTCCTGAGATCATCAGAAAATTGCACGCTTGACATTCCTCAACATAACACGACTTTTTATTCCTCATCATTCACGGTGAAAGCTGTCAAACTCTGGAATGACTTGCCGCTTGAAATCAAGCGTGTCAAACCCTCGGCGTTTTCAAACTCCGCGTAAAAGCGCACTATCTCGCACTATAGCTGCTATCTATACTCTAATTTCTATGACAAATATAATGTATCTAAGTATCAACATGTGTATGTATCTTTGATAGCAGTAGGTATGTTAAATATTTTTTATGTAGTTTATTAATTATGTAGGTAGGTATGTAGTATGTTGTTTATATTATGTAGTCTATGTATATGTATATATTAGTATGTAATATTTATTTGTAGTCTATTGATTGTTTGTTGTTATTTGCATAGGTATTTACTTTCTATTTTTTATTTTTAGTTAAGGCCACACATTATTAAACATTATTCCTTTCCATGCACGGTAACCTGGAAGAGATCGGCCGCCTGTTAAAAGCCTAGATAATATTTTTGTTGTAATTTTTATGTTATCCTTGTTTTGTGGTATTTTAATAAAGAGTTTTGTAATGTATTGTATTGTATATTTTATACTCCATTCGTTATTGAAAGTTAGCCAAAGCTGGCACTAAAAAAAATAACCTACTGACAATGGATGATCTATCTAAATGTTATAAAATCGTAGAGGTAAAATGGCATGTAATAGCGCAATTTCAACAAAAAAATTAAAATAAAAAAACGCAGGTCTCAATATTAGCAGCACACGAGAAGATATTTTTTTAAATTTTTATCTGTTTTTTTTTGTGTAACGCACATCTCCTAAAAACCACAGGACGGAGTAAAAAAAATGCGGTTTTTACTAATATGCTTAGCTATGACCAGATTGACGTACAGGCTTATGTTATTTTACAAAAGAGCCGGATTATGTGACAAATGGAGCTTGAAAGTTTACATGAAAGTCTTTTGTTTTTGATGTTATTTGAAATTCAAAGTAATTTTAAAATAAATAAATACAGTTCTAAGATTTTTGCAAAAAGGATGGAATGAAGAAGTGAATTTGGAGATTGAAATTGTGTTGAAAGTTATGCAACTACAAAGCCGTTCTTTGGCGAGTAGATTCCTTAGGGGGTTTATAGGTCTACTAAGAAATTATTTTGCAAAAGGGCCGAATTAAGGGAGGGAAAAGGGTTGAAAGTTTAAATGAAATAGGCGTACTAAGTCGCGGCAACAGATAGTAAAAATAAATATGTGGTGTCTGCCCTACCAACAAAATATATCTAATTCACTTGAACTTCAATTCGATAGTTTGGTTTGCCTAGGTACAAAATTACAAACTCATAAGTACGCTATAGGACCTACCTACCTACTACTAAGTTCTGCTTCGAACCAACTCCGATCTGGGTTTACTTACTAGGTCAAATGCATCGAAACAAACTTACTCATTTCCATCTGATTTCATTCATCAGCCAATGTTTGACGTTTCTATTGTTTGTTAATTCATTCGCTAGGTATTCAATAATTTACCAAACAAAGAATCTTTTCATTAAAATTCGGAATTTATAATCGTTATTTATTGTTTTGGCAGATATTTAACAAGATAACGAGTTTAAATGTAGATATTTCACCACTCATTCCTTTATTAACTCCATTTGCTGACAATAACAATAACATTTGCACTAAGTAGATTTGAACAAATGAGTGCGAAATATGAGCAGCGTAATTTGAATGAAGGTTTTTAGCCGAGACTGAAATCCCGGCGACGGGAGGCCTTTGCGCCAGTTCCCTGTAAATGGGTCAGAGCAGAGGCTATTCAGGATCTCCCCGCGAGGGGGTGGGGCACTCTCCCCCACTCCCGGCCCCTCGTCCCGAGCCCTAACTGTGTGTGCCCCTTGCATAATTGAACACGGGGCAAATTATTGTCACGGCTGAATCGCCTATTATACAAATATTTGCAACCCTTGAATTCTATCAGGTCGTTTGCTCTCGTTATGCAATACGTTTCGCTCCGTCTGAAACTTTGCATATGAGGCGATACGGCGCAGAGAAATGGGATTTGTTGTGTTTACTGTTGCTTGTGTGATTTATGGACATGAAGCTGGTAGATACACACAATAAGAGTCAGAGAATTGACTCTGAGGCGTAAGCTACGAAGTCTTACAAAATTGATGTAGGCAGGAAGTTTACGAGTTTATGATTATATTTATATACCTATATAAGCAACACTAACAGCACCCCACGATTTCAGCCGCTATCCTATAAAGGATCTATTTTATGTGTTAATCCATAATCCAAATCACCTCCATACCAAAATTCATCCAATTCCGATCAGTCTAACTAATTATTTTAAATTAGGTCCAAGCATCTCTGATAGCTACAATAACATAGTTAAAAGTAGAATGAAACTACGAATTCTGATCACTTGCGCTAGATTTTTGAACGTAAAAGGTACCAAATTTATACTTCAGTGAAATAATAAAATAAAATTTATTCCGTTTTTAGGGATCCTTACCCAAAAGGCAAATACGGGACCCTATTACTATGCCTACGATGTCTGTCTGTCTGTCCTACCTGCAAACGGCTGTATCTTTCGAACCGTAATAACCAACCAGTTGAAATTTTAACAAAATATGTGATGTTACAGCGGATTACCTAACAAATAATTAAAAAGTCAAAAAGTAAAAACGAAAGGGGGTGGTCCCCATACAACAAACGTATTTTTTTACGTATTAATGTATTAGCTCTAATGTAAAAATGGTGATACGTACAAGCGTCAAATTTGGCATGATTATAGTACACACTCTGAAGTATAACAACAAATAATAAATAATGGCCAAGTGTAAGTCAGTGACAAGTTTCTGTTCATTACCAAGTTATAACTGGTAATTTCGTTATTGAATTTTGTGGTGGTGCGGAACCAGTGCCCGAGCCCGACTCACACTTAGCCGGTTTATTTACAAATTGTATAATACAATGTTATCAATGCTTTAAAAAAAAAATGCAGTTGTCAGAGAAAATAAACGTAATTTTTTCGAATGGTACCTACCCACCCAGTAGAGTAATTTGACGTTTGAATCAACACAACTGTTAATTTGATTGTATTTTATACAGAACTCTTTATTTTAGTATGTTACTGTTTTTTTTTTCAAAGAACTGTTCTGTTGACTGTAGATAGTTACACTTTCTGACTAGAAGTTAGATGTGGTTGGCTAAAGGTAGGTAAGTATATTTATATAGAACAAAAATTAGATAGTTACAAGCTTTATTTCTAGAAAAACTATGATATAGCCTTATAACTAAGTAACTTAAAAAAAAATACCAACCAAATGTAGGTACTAACTTAATACCTTACTATATTAAATCTAAATAAAATTGACTAATACTAACGATACATAATATATAATAGATTGAATCAAGCGCTACTTTGCGAAAGTTCATCTTCAAAACTGCTTTCTTAGACGAGTCTCGTGTATTTCCGCGCGAAATGGTAGAGAACGTACACCTGTTCGACGGTAATGCTTGCATATTCGGCGTGCGCGCTTTCAAATATTTTCAAATTTTTTCTTTATTTTCTACCAATAATCTTACGCTTTTACAAACAACTGCGACCACTAAAGCATTTGAATGATTGTTAGGATTAAACACTTTTTTGAAAAAAAAAAAAAAAAAAACTTTTATATTATGTTGATTCTATCCATCGAAGGGAACGTAAAAACGGGTGTTATTTTTTTCTTTAGGAAAGTTAACGATTTTTTTTTCTATCGAGCCAAATTTCTTTAATCGTGTATCGGTGAACACATCTGAATAAAATATTTCAAGAACATTTCTACTTATACTTCTACTTCTTTATTTATACTTCTATACTAATATTATAAAGAGAAAATATTTGATTGATTGTTTGTTTGTTTTTTTTTGCATTGAATAGGCTCCGAAACTACTGAACCGATTTGAAAAATTCTTTCACTGTTGGGAAGCTACACTATCCCCGGGTAACATAGGCTATATTATATTTTCAAAAAAAAAAAATAGGTATCCTTACTAAAACTCCAAAAATGTAATCCAAGGTGTAAAAAAATAAGACTTACAATATTAACTTTGCATGTTTGACACTCAGAATACAGGCTTGACAGTTCTAAGACAGGACAACGTCTGTCAGGTCAGCTAGTTACACATAAAGAAATAATGACAATTAATCGATTTTAAAGATCTACTTTTGAATATTCGGGAGGACGAATCGTTTGTCACTAGACATTCGTTAAAAAACAGTTTTGAATGATACATATTATGCGCCTCATGTCACATATTTTCAGTATCTAAAACATAAAGGTGATTTATGTAACTGTTCACATGATGAAGACACTTACGCAGAATTATTTATGTTTAAAGCTCTCCCGTGAGCCTCCGCATCGCTACGCAGATGTGATGTAACTCTCGGCAGCGAGTCATTTAAATCCATTGTTAGGCGCGCTCCGTACGCGTAAGATTAGAATTAATCAGGATATATGGATACTGTAGCGAGCATGTGTTTTATACCTATTACCCACCTATGGAATGAAAATATTTTATCGTACGCTCTAATATTTTTAACCCCTGACACAAAACAGAGGGGTGTTATACGTTTAACGTGTGTATCTGTGAGCCGATAAGATAGTTTTTAGGGTTCCGTACACAAAGGGAAAAAACGGGATCCTATTATTGAGCCTACGATATCTGTCTGTCCGTCTTTCCTTCTGTCCATCATACCTTTAAACGGCTATATCTTTCGAACCGTAATAGATAGCCAAATAAAAATAAATAAAAATTATAACACACGTATGTTCAAACGTATTTTTGTATTAGCTCTAATGTAAAAACAGTAATACGTACAAGCGCCAAACTTGGCATGATTACAGTATTACATACTCTAAAGTTTATCAACAAATAATAAATAATGGCCAAGTGAGAGTCGGTGACAAAATTCTGTTCATTTCTAAGTTATAACTGGTAATTTCGTTACTTGGATGACATACTTTTATCATTTCTTTTATCGAAGCGAACCACCATATTTTGCTAATATGAAGTCGGTTTTTACAATTTATAATTATTGTATTTTGTGATGGTACGGAACCCTCAGTGCAGTGCGCGAACCCGACTCGCAATTGGCTGCTTTAAAAAAAATCTACATAAAACGTTTCAGAGAGTACGAAGCTCATACAAACTTTCATCCCCTATTTAGCTCTTCTAGAGGACGAGTTTCCAAAAACGATGATACGACTAACTTTTACTTACAAAAAGAAGTCTAAGTACCAAAAATTTTTTGGACTTTTTAAAATGTTTGAAAAATGAAAAAAAAAACCCCGAATGTATTTAAAAAAAAACAGATTGGGTAAAATCTTTATAATAGCATTGAAAATAGTATAAAACAATTTTCATGTTGTTATTTTATAGGATGGCGCAGAAGCTAGAAAAAAAGTTGAAGATAAATGTGTTTTTCTACCTGTTTCGGTTTATTAAAATACACACACACACACACACACACACACACACACACTCAGTGTTTTTTTAATATTCAACACACGCTCGACGCTAGTGAATAATCTGCCTTTTGTTTTTTAGATTACAATGTAGTAGACAATTTCAACAAATGAATTGTCTACTGAATAATTGTCGGAGTAATTTAATTTAATTTTACACAATTCGAAAAACTGAAAATGTATGTATTGTTGCAGGCCGCCGTGCCGGAGGGCATGACATTTCCCGGGCCCCTGCCGGACGTGGCGGAGCGATGCGGCCGGTGGGCGCCCGACTCGCTGTCCGCGTCGGCGTCGGGCAGCTCGGACGAGAAGCCGATGCCGCGCCGGCCGCGCTGGCGCATCGCGCTCGCGGCGCTGCTCGTGCTGGCCGCGCTGGGCGCCGCGCTGGCGCTGCCGCTCGCGCTGGGCGGCGGCGGCCGCGCCACGCCCGAGCAGCGGCTCTCCACCGTGCGCCGCATGCTGCGCGACTCGCCGCTAGTCGACGGACATAACGACCTCGCATGGAACGTTAGAAAATTTTTGCATAATAAAATCGGCGACTTCAATCTGAGCGCCGGCCTCGATGGGCTCGAGCCGTGGGCGCGCTCGCGCTGGTCGCACACGGATATACCCCGGCTGAGGCTAGGCCAGGTCGGCGCTCAGTTCTGGTCGGCGTACGTGCCATGCGGCGCGAGAGATCGCGACGCGGTGCAGCTCGCCCTCGAGCAAATAGATGTCATCAAACGTATCGTAGATATGAACGCTGCGCACCTGGCGCTGGTGACGGACGCTGCGGAGCTGCTTGAGGCGCATCGCGACGGGCGCATTGCGTCCATGATCGGCGTGGAGGGAGGGCACGCGCTCGGCGACTCGCTGGCCGTGCTCCGCGCCTTCTACCAGCTTGGAGCCCGCTACTTGACGGTGACGCATACGTGCGACAACCGGTGGGCACGCTCGGCCGGCGCACCCGGTGGCCTGACAGAATTCGGCAAGGCAGTCGTGCGCGAGATGAACCGGCTCGGCATGATCGTGGACTTGTCACACGCGGGCGAGGAGACGGCGCGCGACGCACTGCTGACGACGCAGGCGCCGGTGGTGTTCTCTCACTCGGGCGCGGCGGCGCTCTGCAACTCGAGCCGGAACGTGCCGGACGAGCTGATGCGCATGGTGGCCGCGAATGGCGGCGTGATCATGATCAACTTCTACGCGAAGCTGGTGGCGTGCAGCGAGCGCGCCACGCTGGAGGACGTGGTGGCGCACATCAAGCACGTGCGGCGCGTGGCGGGCGTGGAGCACGTGGGGCTGGGCGCGGGCTACGACGGCATCGACCAGCCGCCTGAGGGGCTGGAGGACGTGTCGCGCTACCCGCACCTGCTGGCTGAGCTGCTGCGCGATCCCGACTGGAGCGAGGAGGATGTGCGCAAGCTGGCCGGCGCCAACGTGGTGCGCGTGTTGCAGCACGTGGAGCGCGTGCGCGACCAGTGGCGGCGCGCCGCGGTGCTGCCCGGCGAAGAGTCGGCGGGCGCGCGCCGCGGCGATTGCGCGTACGGAGCCGGCGGCGCAGGCGCCGGCGCCGCGTGACGCCGGCTCCACGCCGCGCCGCGCGGCCTCCCTCGTACTGCTCAATATTGACACTTGTTGAAAGTAGTTATACATGTATATTAGTGTCCAAATGTGATTTAGCGATTAAAGTATCTCTACCTGACCTCGATGCACAAATTGTTTAGCTAAGGAGGCTCGCGCGCTGGGCGTTTCGTCTCGCCGTCGCGTCGGCCGCGGCCTGCCGCGCTGAATTCTTCTCCATCCATGCACATGACTTCGTTGACGAAAGCCCAATGCGTTCCGTGATCTAAGGTGTGAGCCTTAAAGATTAAAAAATAATGTGTTTATAGAAAAATAAATATTCTTTATTTATATATTATGCTATTTTATTATGTACCTAGTTGGGGAGGGAATGTATAGGTACTCAAAGGTTACCCATCCATGCCATAGCAGGATAAGTAGGAAGGATTTTTTTTTTTCTCTAGGTTCACAATGATCATCTCTGAAGGACCTAGCTATTATACCTACGTTAAAATCTGTAAATATTATCCCAACATAAACATAATGGTGAAGTTCATGGCTCTGATTCCATAACTTCAATTTGACCTCTATTTCCTAGGGAATAGAGACCAACTCGCACCGCGTTACACGCGTATTAAAGTTCTAAATGAAAAATAATTCAGAGAGAAGATAAAATATTCTAGGTTCAAATTTTTTTTTCCTATTTTACGCCTCGTTGGACCCATCCGTGTCCATACCAGACTCATTTATATTGCTTGTGCTTGTAGTGTAGAAGGTAGGTTTATTGGGGTTTTGGCGCCAACGTGGAAAAAAACATGTCGGCTCGTTGGATTATTTTCCTTAACTTGTGTACCTATTTTCGAGTGTTAATGTATACTAAATGGTAATTATTATTCATTAAGTGCTCGTAAACGTGCTCGAGTGTGGGAAAGTGATATAACGAGGTGAAACGTGTCTTTTCGTATTATTTCCAAAACTCCATAGGAGCCTCTTGCAGAGTCCGTTTCACGAAAGAAGTCCCGCAGACGCGGCGCTGTCATCGCGTATCAATCACTATCAGTATCATTTCTCGAGTAGAACTTTAACAACTTTTGGCATCGTACACGACTCTTTAACGATGGAAAATTAATAAAAATCTCACTAACGTCCAAACACAGTAACAACACCTGACAACTACAACATGGAAATTTAGTTCCGCTGTTTGCCGTGGGACTTCTTTCATGAAAAGCATTTTATAGTCTCCACCACTTTACAGGGGCATAAGTTTGACTTGACCGTGACTTATTTAGCTTGACTCTGACTGTGACTATGACGCGTTTGACGCTATTAAGAGTATTAAGATGATGTAAACCAAATGTAAACTGTTTAAGATTAAGACTAAAGGACATTGAATCCACGGCCATGAAAATTTTAACCAAATAAAATGGTAGTTTTATTGTTTTTTTTTCTGTGGGGACGCCCGTTCCGCCCGTGTAATTCAATATTTCCCGCGCTTTTTTTTCTTTCTCTTCTTTCATCGTGAGAGGATTTTGGCGTCGCACTTCTTGTGCATTTGCCCGTGTCAAGTATTGAAATATTTTCAAGTTTAATTAAATATAATCAAACAAGTCATAGTCAGGTAACAATCAGAGTCAAGCAATGTAAGTCACGATCAAATCAACTCACACTCATGCTCTAATAGTGGTGGGGGCATAACATGCATAATTTTATTAAGGTAAAAATAGGTAGGTACCTTTTGCTCGACGTTTGAAAAATGTTACATTGGCCGTGGTCATGAGCTAACTGAAAACTGCGGGTGAGTCCGGCGAGAAGAGCGGGTGTTTTGGCTTCTATGAAGTTTTGGAAACAACACGAAAAGACATCGTTTGATCACTTTCCCACACTATTGAGCACGTTTACGAACACTTATTAAATAATAATCCACCAATATTACACAGTAACACTCGAAAATACACAAGCTTAGGAAAATAATACAAAGAACCGACATGTTTTTAGGGTTCCGTACCACCACAAAATACAATAATTATAAATTCAAAAAACCGGCTAGAAAATTAGTAAAATAAGGCATTTCGATTCAGTGAAATGATAATCGAGGTTCGAATGATAAGGTCGTCCAGATAACGAAATTACCCATTATAACTTGGTAATGAACAGAAATTTGTCACCGACTCGCACTTGGCTATTATTTATTATTTTTTGTTATAATTTAGTGTTTACTATAATAATGCCAAGTTTGGCGCTTGTGCGTATTACCGTTTTTACATTAGAGCTAATACAAAAATACGTTAAAAAAAATAAGTTTGTTGTGTCCGTTTCATTTTTACTTTCGAAAGGGGGTGGGTGGGTCCATACAACAAAAATATTTTTGTATTAGCTCTAATTTGGCATTATTATAGTACACACTCTAAAGTAAAACAACAAATAATAAATAATGGACAAGTGTGAGTTGGTGACAAACTTTTGTTCATCACCGGCTGCCTTATTTTGTTTCTTTGATCGGGATCCGGATCGGGGTCCGTTAATAAGCGATCGGGGTCAACTTCTATCAGAATTATTGGTATTATGTTTCGTTTTCGCCCCTGATCGCTAATGAACGAATGACTACAAGTGAAGCAAGTTGGCGTTTCGATACTGAAAACCTATGCACTTGGGCATAATAATTATGGGCTGGCACTATGTGGCAGAAGTTAGCAAATAAGTGCACTAACTGTATAAAATATATCCGTTATGCTGTTAAAACAGTTTGTAAATAGCACAAATAACTATCACTAGTAGAATTTATTATTTTACGGATTATGTACTTTTTTTTTCAAAAAGCAATATCAAAACGCAATTGTCATAAAATGTCATACGTCAAAATTCACTTTATTATTTCACATTTATTTATTATTACTTGTTCCGCTTGTTCGGTGTTCCTAGAACAAAGAGTAAAGTATCCTAGAATTCACGACGATCAATACAAATTCACAGAATAAGATTGACTAGGTAGTGGATAATAAAAGTGAACTTAAACTCCATCACCAAAGCAAGTTAGCCCTTGGCAGGTGACTCAGGCAGATGGAACTTATACTACAGTTTATGCAGGAGAATAGGGCTCTTGCTTGGGTCGTGGCCTTCTAGTAATATTGTTTCTTGGCCGTGGCCCATTCGCCAAACACGAAACCTCCGGTGAGAGGTGGGAGGCCATGGTGACTTCACTGAACTCCCTTGGCGAAGGCGTCACGAAAACTAGCCCGAAATTCCGAAATGTAAGTAAATTCGAGATTTTATCTTGACGCATGCAATTGCCACCAGCCTTGTGTTTGTGGTTTTACAATTTGTACACGTTTTTAACGGAAAACGCCATTATTACATAGTTTTGGAGCCTATTCCATGCAAACAAACAATCAAATCTTTCCTCTTTATAATATTAGTATAGACTAGTGGCACGCCCCGGTTTCGCACGGGTATAGATATATAGCCATTTCACCCGGGGATAGTGTAGCTTCCCAACACTGAAAGAATTTTTCAAATCGGTTCAGTAGTTTCGGAACCTATTCAATGCAAACAAACAACCAAATCTTTCCTCTTTATAATATTAGTATAGATTTGAAAGATAATACTTTCAGTTATCTCGCATCATGAAATTTAAATATAAATGAACGGATTTTTTTCTTGACTCCATTTATTTGCGTGTTACAGATCAGTCAGAAGTTCCACAGTGGGCGTTGGACATAGAGGAGAGGCGTTTAGCGGCGCAAGAAAACATGGCGGCAAGCATGCGTCAAGTAGTGCAGATACTGACTACAGTGGCTGCGGACATCCAAATTAGTTCAGTGGTTACAAAGTTGTAACCACACAAACTCTCATGTTTACAATATTACTGCGATTATTTTGTAAGAAAAGGACTAAGTGATGCATCTATCGAGATACAATACCTATAGAGTCACAAATGTGCAAAAAAAATATCTGAACCAAAACTCGCTGAATTTTTGGTTAGTTGTAAGGCAACCGCGATCCGGCTACAACGCCGTGCGATGCCAGTGCTACGATGCTAGCAACATAAAGTCAAAATTTGGATTAAATGTGGCATTGGGTACTATATAATTAATGTCTAGGTAAGTACAACGGCGTTCTGATAATTTTTGCCTAATATCACTATGAGATACAATACCTATAGAGTCTATAGGGTCTATAGGTATTGTATCTCGATGGATGCATCCCAAATCTTCTGTCCAATGAGTTGGACCACGGGCCACCGGTAGGGATATTATTAAATGGAGTTATTAACAAAACAAGATTACCTAAATCTGCCGAAAAGCCAATCATAAAAAGCAATCATAAGAATAAAGGTTTCACAAATTCGGTAGAAATAGCCAGTTGACACGGCAATGGGAACAAAATAATACTGCGACTCCATTGCCACGTACTTCTGTCGCTTTCTACAGGTGGCATCCTGAATTATATCAGGTAATATCTAAACTGGCAGTAAGAAATCGTGGAGACCAAAACGGACCTCGTAATCGCGCATCTAAGACCTCCGTGATGAACCACAGTATAATGTCACACAATAAGAGATCTAAAAACGAAAGGATCGAATTGAGAAACTTCCTTCTTTTTCGAAGTTGGTTAAGAACCAAGGAAATTTTTAGTCGAGAAATTTAATTACAATTTAGTGATTTTATAATGAAAAATTTTAGTTATGGCGGCAGGTTTTGACTATACCTATTATTATCTAGGCATAGGTACATTTACAATTTCTAAATAATAATACTGCGCTTAGTCGCTAACTCGCCTGACGTTAAGCGATGATGCGGTTTACGATGGAGCACGCTAGAAAAAAAACGATTCACTAGTGATTTAAAGACTTACACATTGTAACTATTGGCGAACTATTCAGGCAGTGCATTCCGACTAGCAGTCAGCACACTATAAGTAGAATCAAAGCGCTTCGTATAGGTACTATAAAATATTTTTTAATGTTTATATTTACAAAAAAATTATGCCATCTCTCTAGTTTTATCCGCCTACTAACTAGGCCATGGCCAAATATAAATACAAAGTAACTAATATTGTTTAAACACCTATTGAGCATTTTGTTTTTAAATGTATTTATAGATGATTAACTTGTGTTTTGTGGAAATAAATTATCTTTATTTTTTTTTTCTGTACAAGCTTTTGTAATCTAACTCCTAAATGGCTGGACGGATTTGGATGAAATTTTGTGTGTATATTGCAATGGGTTTTGGGGTGGTTCGAAAATACAATTGGACCCAGTAGGTGGCGCTACTGTCGGTATTTCACCTAACTCCTCCTCCAAACTGAACCGATTTGGATGAAATTTTGTGTGTATATTGCAATGGGTTTTGGGGTGGTTCAAAAATACAATTGGACCCAGTAGGTGGCGCTGCTGTCGGTATTTCATCTAACTCCTCCTCCAAACTGGACCGATTTGGATTAAATTTTGTGTGTACATTGCAATGGGTTTTAGGGTGGTTTGAAAATACAATTGGATCCGGTAGGTGGCGCTGCTGTCGGTATTTCACCTAACTCCTCCAAACTGGACCGATTTGGATGACATTTTGTGTGTATATTTCAATGTATTAATTTAATGTAGCAAAAAAGTTAATATAACTCAGCTAATAACTAAACACAGCATTTATTAATTCTATAAGGCAGTACGAAGTTCGCCGGGTCAGCTAATTATCAGTAAATTTTAAAAGTGCTAGATAGAGTTGTGGATTAATACTTTCTTATTATCAATGTTTATGTAGACTGAAAAATACATTAGGTATAACAGATAAGTATTGCATGTGAAAAAATATCAGCTGTTCCATACATGGATGTCTCTGGATTCATGGATCAGGATTAAATGCAAGTTTAAAATCGATACAGATAGAAATAGGTTAAAATCTCCTTCTAAGATTTGTTATCATAATTCATAAGTGACACTAAAATAAAAGCATGTTAATGATAAAAAAGTGTTTTTATTTTTTCTAAGCGATAATACATAAAAGAACAAAAAGGGAATATTACATATTTTGTAAAAAAATGAATGTTTATTAATCCAAGATAACCTACCCTTGCAACAATATTCATCAAAAAAATCAGCCCTCATGGCATGAAGACATTATGTTATTGGGACATGTCCATCAAAAATCTTATTTAGCTCACAGTGACCTGTGATGGTACTTGTCATTAGATGAAGGTCCGATCTAGTTAACTTTACTAGTTTGTTAGTCTCTCACTCTCTTATCTATCGATGGGTAGAAATCGAATCATCAGTCTACTTCCTTCCCTGTATTTAGGTAAGGTTGGTATCGGCCTTAAGACATCCATCTTATTACTAAGGTGTACACTGACCCCAGGGAAATAATCTTCGAGGACGCGAGTGTCTTTCGGCGCCTCGAACGCCCTCTGTGGTCTGGAGGAAGGGTGCGAGCAAGCTAAAGCGACCCTCCGCGGTGCTACCGCGCAGCTGACGGGGGCTCAATCGCAGCTCGCTCCGGCGTGGGGGGCACAGAGCGAGATGGCGATAACGGAGGTCTCCCTGTAGGAGTCCCTGAGCGCGGTAGTCTGCGCCTCGGCGCCAGCGTCTGTTTGCGCGGGCGAGGCCGAGGGCAGTCAGTCAGTCATCGGGTAGTCTTCCTTCCCTTGTCTGCCCTCCAAGCCGGGCCGGCGTCCGGCCGTCACACCACGGCCGTAATCACACTCCACCTGTGGACCGGCACGCGGGCACGTCACAGAAGGCGGCGGGCGAAGTTCTGCATGCGCGGGCCGCCGCTGCTGTGCCTGGGGGCGCTGCTCACCCGGGCGTAGCTCCTGCCGTGCGCGGAGGCGCGGTGCGGGTGCACAGGTCAAGGTGGTATGGTGTACCGGCCGGCTATACGCGGTAGGTGCGACGCTCCAAACCGGTACACAATCGAGGCAGGTGTTGGCCGACGCGACGAATCGCAGTCGGCGGTCGATCGAGGTTGTGGCACCGGCGGTCCCGCTCTTACTCAGGTATCCCGCCAGCTAGTAGGTCAGTCAGGTGAGGTGGGGGCGACGCAACGTATCGTGGCCGCTCCGATGGTAAGTCCGGTTGTCAAGCTACCGGTCGACCATCGCCAATGCGGGGCTCTTGACCTGTAGGGGCACCTGCCCTTGTCGAGGAGTCGGCAGGGTGAGGCGTACACTGCGGTACGGACGGCTCGAGCTTCCGCGCGGCCTATCCTCAGCCGGCGCCGGCGTCCAGGTTGGACAACGGTTCCCAGCCGTGTTGGACGGGCGGGGTGGGCAGCACAGCGGGAGTGGCGGCACGTACTTGCAGGAGCAGCCGGCCGTACAGTGTCTGGTGGCTCCGAATTCTCAAGAAGCTTCGTCGATTTTCACGGTCCCGTACAGATGGGGCAAGGTCAAGTGTCGATGCGCGCATCGCGTCGGTAGGCCATATGCCGTGTGCAACTCTCCGTATCCGGCGCGCGCGTGAAGAGGTGGGCGGCGCCGTGAAGCAGACGGCCCGGTGGTAGCAGGTGGCGGGTGGCGCGAAATGCAGCCGACCCGGTGGTATGTTCGGTGCGACCAGCAGCGCCGCTCCGATGCGGTCCACATACCGGTCGTGTGCGTCGTGCTGAATGGAGTGACGCGTTGAGTGTCGCTGTCACTTCGTAGCTGTGTGGAGGCGCGCGCTCCGCGCAGGCGCGTACCGCCGTCCAGCGGGCCTGGAGAGGAATACCTCGCCTGAGCAACAGCAGGTCCGCAGACGTGAATTCATGCAGACCCCGGTCAGGCGTAGTCGCGCCGCGGGATCGCGAGCGATGTTGAATGTGCGAGCGCCTCGGCAATGGTAGGTTCCACCCCGACGACACGGGGTGGAAGCGGGGCGGGCCATCGCGGTGTCGGAGTGTATTCGCGACATACAACTACTCGCAAACGGTGAAAGTCCTCGCTCAACAGGCAGAAAGCTTTTGCGTGTTTACAGTCTTTTGTTTTATTCCAAATATTTTGCTCTTCTGTTTCTGTGTGGAGACTTAAGTAGATTCAGTGTTTTCATAACTAACAACAACATTGTATTGCCGTCGATAGTAAACATGAAAATTTCTTTGCAGTCCCAAGCTGAGATAACTCATTGAATGACCCAATTAGTCTTGCTGCCAGAAGTAGGTCCATGGCCTTCGTTTGCAGTTCAGACAGGTCAAACACCAAACAAATCGCCATATCATCTGAAATAACACAAAAAATATTTATATTATTTTAGCTTGAGGCCGCTGTGACACATTACACCCTTTGCATTCATTCATCAATGCATTCATAATTTTTAGGGCTCCGTACCTAAAGGGGATAAACGGGCAACGGTTTAGTAATAATTAAGCCTACACTGTCTGTCTGTCCATCCGTCCTACATTTTAACGGTTGTATCTTTCAAACCGTAATAGATAGAGCTAGTTGACATTTTCACAATATATTTATATTAACGGCGGATTAACTAAGAATTAATAATAAAGTCATAAAATAAAAACCCCATATAATACGTAAAAAAATATTATTTTAAGTCGGTGACAAATTTCTGTTCACCACCAAGTTAAGCAACGTCAGGCGGGGTCGGTGCTTGGATGGGTGACCGCCTGGGCGTGATGTTGTCTTTTTGCACTACTTTTTGTATTTTGTGGTGATATGGATTCGATCACTCAGTGCGCAAGCCTGAATCGCACTTGGCCAGTTTAATAATTAAATGAAATCAAATTGTGGGTGTTACTGTTTTTCTTTTTGCACATTTTTGAACCACACATTTTTGCAGGATAAAAAGCATCCTATGTCACTGTCCGCCACATTGATCCATAGTTCATGCATGAAAGAGGAACCACAGAATTTCATTGATATGCAGAATAATTATTCATTTTTGTGGAAGTCACCATATAAATTTCATCATCATCATCATTTCAGCCATAAGACGTCCACTGCTGGACATAGGCCTCCCCTATTGATCTCCAAAAGGGCCGGTTGGAAGCGGCCTGCATCCAGCGTTTCCTTGCGGTCTCTTTTAGGTTGTCTGTTTGGATGGACGTCCTATGCTGCGCTTACCGGTCCGTGGTCTTCATTCGAGAACCTTTCAGTCCCATCGACCATCTGTTCTGTGTGCTATGTGCCCTGCCCACTGACACTTCAACTTGCTTCAACATACACACATCACCTTTTATATGTATATAAGAAGATATCAACATACCAGTAGCGCGTAGGGAATGATATTGCTTCCTATTGTAATATGCTTCTTCATGGTTTGACGGGCGGATTATTGCAACATGAGTGCCATCATTGCAACCCACAATTCCGTGGAGTCCATGATCATCCATGAATCTGCAACAATACCGTACTATGTTTTAAGGCTGATTGCTCCAGAATTACAGACATAATTTAATGACCAAAATTAAAACAAGACAATATAAATTATTATAACACCGGCTTGCACTCACAATTATGTTTCTATTGGTCGAGACGATTGATTGACTGCCAAGACAATATACTTAAATTCTTACCTCCGTGCAATATTCTCACGTTCTGCATCACTTCTGGGAAACTTGGCCTGCTTGCTTGGGTGGTTAAGGGCGTCTGTCACATCTCTTAAACATGCTGATACAGTAGGTTGAGCCAGACCAAGGCGATAGTATGCTCCAACATTTTTTTGTTATGCCAATGCTGCCAATATCTGCCGAAAACATTACCACGTATTTATAACTATTGAAAACAAATACGCACAATGTAGGTAAGTACTGTAGTAAACCTCTAGGAACCTACCCGTATCTCCGGCCGCAAAGCGTTCGTGCGCTGTCTTACAGGCAAAAGTGGGAGTACGTCTTCGCAAAGGAGCTCGAACTCTACTTTCCGAAGACGGTAGTGCCCAACAAACTCTTTTTCCGAGGTCATCAGAGGCTGGCTTGCCTCGAATCATCGATTGATTTTCGCGCGTCTTCTCAGGCGTCTCTCTTCAGCAGTAGCCAACAGCATCGCTCCGGCCATAACGCGTAGTTTGAGTAATTAATTCACTAAACTTCTATATTCGCCCGGCACAACAATCGAGTACTTTTGAAGAATAAAATAACCTCCAAATATCTGATAGCGGCCACGAATTTGCTGCCTCTTTCATTTGACATTTCACGAGTCGGTTTCGACTGTCATCGGACAAACGTAATACCAAATTTGTGTCAAAGTACTAGAATTGTTCAGTCAATTTCAATCATTTGTAATCCTAATCCCTTTCCTCGAAAATGGCGGGAACGTAATACCAAAATGGAAATAGACAAGTTTTTTCTTTTTTTTTCTTTCCAAAACCCCTTTCAAATGTCAAAAATGTGTCAATTTCAACCCCGATCAAAGAAACATAATAAGGCCGCGGTTCTCGTACGAACGTCGGGTGCGGTCGGTACTTGGATAGGATACCGCCTGGGCGTGTTGTCTTTTTTGCACTACTTTTTGTATTTTGTGGTGGTACGAACTTTCAGTGCGCGATCCCGTCTGTCACGTCTAGGCAGGTTCATTTTCATGTTGGCGCCAAAACTCCGTTTATTCTTTACGTCATTGGTTTTTTTCTCCCCGACTGTTGCCAATGCGTAGAGTGAGAAGGAATAGAGACGCAGCTCGAATATAGTAGCTCGATATATAGTTGTGCAAGCGAAATAAACTTATACATATATAGCTGATAGTAAACGAGAGAAAGGTAATATTTGTTGTCCCTTACTGGCGTATGCGATTCGTTTGTGTGCCCCATAGCTCATTTGGGGCAGGCAAACCGGGCACGAAAATTTTGTTTTCGGTATTTTTGTGCTTGTGTTATATTAAATGTATTTTGAACGTTTTTACATGCTGGTTTCTAGTGAGTTCTTGTAAATCTGACCTTTGCTATTCGTGAATCGCTGTATTTTAGGCTGTAAAAGCCGCACGAAAACATGAAAATATAACCTTTCACTCGTAAGTTTTGATTATCGAGTCCATTACTGAATAGTCTTGCATGAATTACTTGTTGTTGCTGATATCTTTCGTGTTAGGTCAGATTTAGTCGAATTTAAACCATATTTTATAGGTAAAATTACAATTACCAAAAATTATTGCTATCTCATAGCTATACGCTAGCAGCTTCTCTATACCTTTCTTTCTCTACGTTCCAATGTGACACTATGTAACGACATTCATAAACACTTTTTAATTTTATCGTTTGGCTCTGAACATTTTGTCTATTTAGCCAGTTTCGAGCAGCACAATAATTTTATATGAACGCAGTTCGCAGTCATAGCTTCACCTCATACTAATAAATAGATCACTTACCTACCAAGTTATTTATACAGTTGAAACGTGTATTTTCATGTTTTTTTCAAAACTCCAAAGCCGTAGTATATAACACCGATAATTAAAATCAAAAGTAATAGTCAAGGACATTTTTAGGGTATATATAAGATCATTGAATAGTACATGTGACTTGCTTTGCTTTACTCTGACTGCGATTATGACTTATGACTTGTTTGACGATATAATAATATGCTAAGATTTAGTATTTTTTTCTTTGATAATATGTGATAATCACAGATCTACTACCTAATCTGTGGTGATAATAATATTTTAATACTTGACACTGGCAAATGCACAAGAAATGCGAAGACAAAATATTCACAGAGGAAAAAAAATAAAATGGCAAGTAATATACGCGTAGTAGTAATTACATTATAATCCTTAAACCAAGTATCATAATAGACCGAGCCATGCGGCGTTGCCGCTCCGACGTTCATTGTGTCAACACACTGTCATGTTTCTCTTTTTGTTACATGGATCGTAACAAACGAGAGAGCTATTGTAAGATTGGCAACCTCGCTCGCACTCGGTGTCCACTTTTGAGCGACTAGTAGGCCATAACATTGCGACGCGTCATACTTAAAAGTTAAATTAAACAGAAATATCGCTGTAAAGACTGAATACTCTTTTACATAGTGACATTAAATCGTGTTGTGCTGTGTTTTGCCCATCAAGAACAACTAAAGGAGGAGTAAAAGATCCAGAATTATCATTTCACACGTAAGTCTTTTGTAGCATTTATTACGTAAAATAACCAGTTTCAAAGCAAAATATTCATTTCACTTAAACATATACATCTTAGTCGTCATATAACTACCACGTAGTGATAAATAGTTATAAATTAAAGCTTTGATTTAAGATAATTAGATGCATTGTTTTACGTATTCCTGCTAGTGATGTACCACCACACATTTCAAACTTCGTCGATATTATGGTCGACATTTAACTAAACATAGGTACTCTTGCGTATATCCTACATATTAAATTTATACATATTAAATGAAACCTTGACCGTTATTTCTTATTCTGCAACGGCTGAACGGATAATGATGAGATTTCGTAACGATAGACCACTTAGCTGGGTTTAAGCTGTGTTCCATCAAATAGATTTTTTTAGGGTTCCGAATCCAAAGGGTAAAATTAGGACTCTATTATTTACTAAGCCTACGATGTATGTCTGTACGTCAGCCCAACCTATCAACGGCTGTATCTTTCAAACCGTAATAGACAGCCAGTTGGGATTTTCACAGAATATGACGTAATGTTACGGCGTTAACTCAGAAATAATCATCATCATCATCAGCCAGAAGACGTCCACTGCTGAACATAGGCCTCCCCCTTTAACCTCCACACTGAACAGCAGCCTGCCTTTTGCATCCACTGGATGGCAGCGACTCTTACTATGTCGTCGGTCCATCTAGTGGGAGGCCTACCTACGCTGCGTCTTCCGGTTCGTGGTCTCCTCTCAAGAACCTTTCTTCCCCATCGGTTATCGGTTCTCCGAGCGATGTGGCCTGCCCATTGCCACTTCAACTTGCAAATTTTAACAGCTATGTTGGTGACTTTAGTTCTTTGGCGAATATCCACATTTCGGATTCTATCGCGCAAAGAAACTCCAAGCATAGCTCTCTCCATTGCCCGCTGTGTGACTCTGAGTTTTTCCAAAAGGCCAATAGTTAAGGACCACGTCTCAGTACCATATGTCATCACTGGCAACACACACTGGTCAAAGACCCTTGTCTTTAAGCACTGTGGTATGTTTGACGAGAAGATGTCACGCAATTTCCCCAACGCTGCCCATCCGAGTTGGATTCTTCGGGCGACCTCTTTGCCTAAGTTGGACTTACCTAACTGAACAATCTGACCAAGATAGGTGTAATGGTCAACAACTTCGAGAGTATCGTTCCCAACGACTACCGGCACGGGTTCAACATGGACATTGGACATGATTTTTGTCTTGTCCATGTTCATTTTAAAAATAATAATAAGAAATAATAATAAAGTCAAAATGTAAGAACTAAAGTGGGGTCCGGGCGGGATACAACAAACGTATTTTTTAAACGCATTTTGTTTTTGCTCTAGTGTAGAAACGGTAATACGTACAAGCGTCAAACTTAGCATGATTATAGTACACACTCTAAAGTATAACAACAATAAAAAATGGGCAAGTGCAAGTCGGTGGCAAATTACTGTTAATTACCAAGAAGCAACGTATTCGGTTACTTGGACGACCTCTAAAATTTTTAATAAATTTGTAGTAAATTGTATTTTGTAATAAATTTGCAGTAAATTGTATTTTGTGATTTGTATAATAATTGTATATTTGTATAAAAACATTTTAATATACTACATTTGGGAACCTTTTTATCGATAGATCTGCGCTAGCAGTCACTTCCCTACTCACGCACACTCGAGCAGTTCTACATACGCACACCAACATAAAATGACCACGCTGTTCAAGTTTTCACGCTGTCCATCACAGATATACACAACCAGATCGGCAATATATTTTAGTGAAAGAGACAACTTGATATGGCTCAGCACAAGTACGAAAAGGACATAAATAGATTTTGTTGTCCTTATCGGCGTGACCTGTTTTTGGTACCTCAAGTGTCAAAATCTGTAATAATCAGTGACAAACAAAACGGGTCTGAATTATATTTATTGCCTTTTTTTGGTGATTTAATGTGATAAATGCGTGTTTCCTCTGAGAAATAATTGTAAAAGATATTTTACAATGGTTGGTTGTAGCATTTTGGGCTGCAAGAAGCGCAGTGAGCGAAAATACGATGATGAGCGAGAGGCACTGAGCTAGCCACGCTCATTGAAAATCTATAGGTAGTAGATCTGTGCTGTCCATAGATACTACGTTCATGTTATAATCTGCAGCGTTGCCAGAATGTTACTTTTGTAACATTTTATGTTACTTTTGACCCTCTCATGTTACCTCCATGTTACACGACTCAAAATGTGGTATATATGGCCCGATATTAAGGGGAGTAAAGCCCTTTGAAAGGGTGTTGATTACATAGGGCGCACTGTATGTTTTCGGTACTGGCCAGTGACCACTACATAAACAATGTTTAAATGTAATTACATTTGAAAAAAGAACTCTTTGGCTGTAGAATACAGTTTGTTTCATCTGACTGTCACTTGTTTTATCGTTTTAGCGTCATTTTAGAAATTGCCTGTCTACATCACCATGGCTCCAAGGGTCTTTGACCAGTGTGTGTTGCCAGCTTGCCAGTGATGACATATAGTACTGAGACGTGGTCCTTAACCGTTGGCTTTTTGGAAAAACTCAGAGTCACACAGCGAGCAATGGAGAGAGCTATACTCGCAGTTTCTTTGCGCGATAGAATCCGGAACGTAGATATTCGCCAAAGAACCAGAGTCACCGAAATAGCTGTTAAAATTTGCAAGTTGAAGTGGCAATGGGCAGGTCACATTGCTCGAAGAACCGAAAACCGATGGGGAAGAAAGGTTCTGAAGTGGAGACCACGAACCGGAAGACGCAGCGTAGGTAGGCCTCCCAATAGATGGACCGACGACATTGTGAGAATCCCGGGCATCCAGTGGATGCAAAAGGCAGGCTGTCGTTCAGTGTGGAGGTTTAAGGGAGAGGCCAATGTTCAGCAGTGGACGTCTTCTGGCTGATGATGACATCACCATGGATTTTTATTAATCTTCATATAATCGACATAATTTTTCGTAGTATAATTTTCTACGATTTTAAGTGTAATTTGACAGATCAGCAGGCCTTCGCTCAGCTTCAAACTGCTTTTGGCGATGAAGCATCATGCAAGACGAGTATTAATAGCTGGTTTGCAGTATTCAAACGCGGTCGTGTCAATTTCAGTGACGAATTTCGTGATAGTCACATGTCCAGTATGTCCACCGCTGTGAGTAACAAAAATATCGATGCTGTGCACCGTATGATCGAAACAGACAGGCATGTGACCTACCATGAGATTCGGCATTTTTAGGCCTAAGTATGAGTCAAATACAACCAATCGTAGTAAGCGTAGACACAAACATTTGGGTGTGAAAAAGCTGTGGTCTCGGTACTCTTGGTGGATCCCACACAATTAGACTGAGGCTCAAATAACGGACCTCGTCACTTGGTGCAATGCCATGCTTACCAGATTCAACGAAGGAGCGTCAAATTTAGTGTTCCACATAGTAATGTGACGAAACATGGATTTATTAGTACAATCCCAAAACAAAGCAGCAATCGAGCGTAGTGTAGCGTTAGGTCTTTCAAGATGAGCCGAAAGGTGTGAGTCCAAAATACCTGTCCCTTGAGATGAAAGTATTCGAACAGTGTATGTTGCCAGTGATGTATGAAGTATGATGACATGCAGCACTGGAACGTGGTCTCTCACTATGGGTCTCTTATGTAGGCTCAAAGTCGCACAACGAGCTATAGAGAAGGGTATGCTCGGGGTTTCTCTACGAGATCGAATCAGAAATGAGGAGATCCGTAGATGAACGAAATTTCCCAGCATAGCCCACCGGACTAGCAAGTTGAAGCGGCAGTGGGCAGGACATATAGCTCGCAGAACAAATGGCCAATTGGGCCGAAAGGTTCTCGAATGGAGACCTCGGAACGATTAGCGCAGTGTAGGACGGTCCACCCATAAGATGGACAAACGACCTAAAAGAGACCACAGGAGAAGGCTGGATGCAGGAGGCCGCTTGCAACCGGCCTTTTCGAAGATCGATGAGGGGAGGTCTATGTCCAGCAGTGGACGGCATATGGCCAAAATAATGATGATGATGATGATTTTTCCACATAAAATAGGTGATGTTACTTTTCTCGTGAAAATGTTACTTTTTGAGCTGTCTCATGTTATATATGACTATCTGCCACTGGCAACACTGATAATCTGTTTCTCTTTGGTTGTATTTGGTAGAATATGTAGAATTTCATATATTCTAGTATTATAATTCGTGTTTCGTGTATTTATTTTGGAGTTTTGGATGGGTTGGCCAAACTAGAGATACCTAACAATATAAATTATTTTCAAAAGGATCAGACAGTACTGTGTTCGAACTGTTTTTCTAGTAACCCTTCGTATCCGTTTATTTATATATTTTATAATACGCAGAGTGGATCTGGTGAGACGCAAGACCTGTCTGGTAAGTCATAAACATATTTACAATCTTATTAGATGCTGTTGTTATTGACCAGTTGTATTTAATGCGTCTTGCATTGCACGGTCAGTCATGTTGTCCTTTGGAATATTGCATGCAGCGTTACCTTGACTCGGAGATGGATCCCTCACAAGGTTGGTTCCACTCGCAAGGTCACACTTGCAAGGATGTAGTCATTGTAGGAGTAGCAATTGTTTGAACCTGTGTGTGACCGCATCGTATTAAACGACAGCAACACCGATTATTTTTTCAAATAGTTTTTTATGTCAATGTTATGATTTAAAACAGCTGTAGCACAACCCAGAGCAAATTTATTTGCTCTGAGTAGCAAAATTTTACATATCATTTTCTCTGTAGCATGGCACCTTAGTGTAGTGTTCGCACAATTTAAATTATCACCAGATTAGAAAACTGTCACAGTTTCCTTGTTTCTACAGATACATTTACTGAGTCAGTGTCATCTATCCTTGAGAGAAAGGTACGAGGTTGGCTTGTGGGCGTTATAGACGACATGCGGCGCAGTAGCCCGGTCCAACAATGGCTCGATTCCCTTCCCAGTGGGTCTTCAGCTGAGTCTGCCAATCCTGAAGAGGTTGAAGAAAGCACTAAAGTTGAACAGCCAAAATCTGATGATAGCAAAGCAGAAGAAACACTGACTGAGAACACAGTTATTGAACCATGCAAAGATAAAGAAGAAGAAGAAAAACTAGATGTTCCTAATAGAGATACATGGAAGAGAAAGTCGCTTGACAGTGGAGTATTGACCAGCACTTCACAGAGAGTAAATTTGAAGAGGCTGCAGAGGGATCACTCCATTCAGTCAGAGGGATATTCACCTAAACTTAAAAATCCTCTGTTCAGGGATGCATCCTTGCAGGTAAATTTTTATTTTTATTTATTCAATAAAGGCTTGCGTTTTACCGCCAACACGCCTGATGTTAAACGATGATGTGGTCTATGAACTTCTCAGAATGACAACATAATTGTAATGATATTTGTTACTAGTTGGTGCCTGCAATATATAAATGTAACTTTCCACTATTGACCCTCTTAATTCGTCCTTGTTCTAAAATCCCTTCTAAAGGCCTATGCAACATGCTTTTACTATCTCGCTCACGCATTTCAATATATCTGATGATATAAAATTACCATTATACTGTAGGTACTTAGAAAAAGACGAAGACACAAGACCTGGAGAATAAAGGCCCATATACACAATTTTTACAAGAGCAATAATTGAACGCAATAAATTAAGCGCAATAATTGATCTTCACGAATTGTAAGCAACTGTTTACACGCGGATACTAATTTTTTTTTTAAAATAATTGCAAGTGTCTTTTGTTTACACTAATACGATTATGTTTAGGAGATTATTGCTTTTTAGTCTTGACTTGTCTAAACACAGACTTGTACACTTGCGTGTACCATTTACTGGCGCGTTGCTTCAAGTATTGCACGTATTTGCATTGGCGAACCTTTCCTTCAAGTGTTGAACAATAATTTCATAAGAAATTATTGTAAGTATGTTCTGTTTATACCCAAAACACTTTTGAATGAAAAATTGTCTAGTAAAGCAAGAATGTGACATGTTGTACAGACGATGCCAGTTATTTATTGCTTCAATATTATTGTATGCAACAGGCAAGAAACTTGCATCGTGTAAATGGGCCTTTACATTACAAATTTTTTACAAAAATTTCATATAAGGTCCAAACAAGTTTTTATACATAAAACTGGAATTATAGTTTTTTTAACTAGTATGAAAATCAGCACCCCGGAATCTCACTTATCAAGAAATTTGGTTGGTCTGGTAATATTATTCTTGAGGTCATAATCTCAGATTTTTCGTAAGTAAATTCAGTAATTTTAACAATATCTTCAGATATATTGATATGCGTGAGCGAGATAGTACATGCAATTTGCTTAATATATTCACATGGCACACTATAATGTAGGTAATATTACAAATAGCTACGACAAAATTGACAACTGACAATATATCTTATTAAGTACAAGTTATTATTAGTTATTAAACAATAACAACATCTTATAGTTGCAACAATTTTTTCATCCCCACTCAAGATGTCGTTATTTTTATAATACATTAAATTATTATAATGGTAATCATTTTAAAATGATGTCACTTATCCAGTGACCATGATATGTATGGAGAGATGGTGGCCGAGCGGTAGCATGTGCGCCTTACAATCTGACAGTTCGATCCTCGACCCAGCACCAAATACTTATTTAGTAATTAAATAAATAATGTGTAGTTTTCGTTGTCGTTGCTCAAAAATGGTGAAGGAAAACATAGTTTGGAAAACGGTATGTCCTCAACGGATTCCCCATAAAAAATCTACCTGCCAAATTTTTGCTTTATATTATTATCATAGCTGTGCCCCGCGGTTTCACCCATGTGGATCACTACTTGTAGCATCAGCTATTTGCCAGTGAAAGTCCCGTCAAAATCGGTCCAGCCATTTTGGAGTACATAGGGAACATACATACACACATAGCCTTTTATATATGAGATAGTGAGTAAATAAGTGATTGTTATTTCGCTTACACATATTATATTAAAAAACAATTAAGTAATGAAATACTAGTCGATCCAAATCCAATTTTCTCTTGTTTTCCAGTCAGATGCTAGTGGGTCCAGCGGAAGTTCAGTCCTAAACGTGCTGGGGGCTAGAAAAGTAGACGCTGAATCTGTACTCATTGCATTAGGCTTTGGACCAAGCGAGAAACAGCAAAAACTGCAAAGGATACCTGACAGATTCCTACTTCCTTCTAAGGTAAATATGAATCAATATACTTATGGTGGATTAGGGCCTGTCCCCTCTGTGTTTTGTGCAAATAAATTATCGTTGTCCATAAGTTGTTTGCTACAGCACTAAAAAAGTGCTACAACAAAACTTTCAAGTTTTATCACCCGACAACACAGAACATAAAGGGTGGATTTAAGGGTAACGTGTGTGCTTGTACGTTCCCACCTACACGCCAAATTTCCTGCCTATTTGCCCCGATAAGGAAAACGCTTCATGTGTTGGATATTCCAAAAAACACGATGAAACGCATTGAATCCACTTTTATTGTGCAAACTGCTAGTCTGTTGAACGCGCTACCAAAATGGGTGTTCCACAATAGTTACAATCTGAGCGTCTTCAAATCACAAGTGAATCGGTTTCTTCTAGGCAAGCATGCTCCATCATAGACCGCATCAACGCTTAACATCAGGCGAGGTGGGGGGCAACAAACACAAGCCGATTATTTAATAATAAAAAAAGGTATTTTATTTATATGACACGGGAATTACTCACATAATAATGATTACGCTGGCTACTCCAACTATCAACCGCATTCGGCGGTCTTTTTCAAGGTGCATTTGCGCGCGCGGCTCCGCTTTGCGCTTAACACTCACTTTGCACTCTGCCTTGTGCTCCGTGTCACATTAATAAAAAGAGAGAAAACCACATCAGTTACCATAAAAAGGTGGTAAGTGAAGATATGTTCCTTTAAGTTCTTGGTGGTCAGTGGGCACTGGTTACTGGGTAGGTGACGTCATCATAACTACAAGACGGTGGCATGTAAAGTAGGGATGAAAAAATAAATTTGACTGCCCCTCATGGTGATCTACCATTGAATAGGTAGGTCTTTTTAATGTAAGTAAGGTTTTTGTGCATGTATACCGTGTGTAAAATATGACTCGCCAAAAATTCATTGTATGTTTTTTAGCTTAAAGGCATCAGCACTGAAAAGTTTATAAAAGATGAACAACATTCAATGAGGATGCATGACTGCGGGATATTTGGATACAGGGGCTTGACAGGTGAGTCCAATCATTAATGACGTGACATTAATAGGTAATAGAGGGTGCTTATTTGCTAACTGGGCTATCAAAACAAAATTTTTTTACTCTACTAATACCTAATTAATAACAGTGACAACATTATTTTTTATGAATAACTGCCGTTTATCCATCCGACACCTACGCCTTCATATAAAATGTTCGTGAACAAAGCTTTAAATCCGTGCCTCTGCTCTTCGTATGGGTCACGGCTCGAGCCCGTCTCGGTCTAGCTAAAATCATCCTTTTTGCAATTCAAAGCAAGAGTCATCGATCCGATAGCGAACAGGCTATATATACACTGTACCCTGCGGCTTAACACGCGCTTTCTCTGTTTAGCCCTTTTTTCAAATGAATATAATTCACATAGCAATCTGTGCGACCTTTTACATTATTGCTCAACCAAGAAATTGTTAAAAACAAGACTGAAACCACAGGGTTTAAACTACAGTTAGTTGTGAACATTTTAAAGGTTTTTTTATAATAACTTATATTGTCCCACTGCTAGGTAGTTTTCAAAAAAATATTATTTAAATAAGAAATGAAAAAAAAAAAAAATTTTTTTTGTGCCTTCCGTGTGCTCATGTTAACAAATAAATGAGCCCCAGCTCAAGGTTCTAATGTTTGCTGTCAAAATGTTCCAGTGACTTTCAGGCTTCATCATCAGTCTCTCCCATTAGTAAAAAATTCTCATTATAACAAAACAAATAAAACCAAACTCGATGGGCCAGTAATTAGCCATTAGGAAGCTCCAGTGCTCTCCTATCCTATCTCCTATTATCAGATCAGCTCAATGGTATCGTAATCATCTATTGTCATCAGAACCACACATCTGCGAAACCTGCCAGCTTCCTTGTTTCCTGAGAGATATAACCTGGGCCTTTTCAAGGCCAGAGTGAATAGGTAATCTTCGACCACATCGTCGCTTACTAACAGGCGAGTTGGTGGTCAAACGCGGACTTATCCGCGTTAAAAAAAAAAAAAAATATTTTCTTAACATTTTTGCTTTCGGAAACTGGGAAGTGCTCTAAAAATCGAATGCAAGATTTGAAACGGAAGGACAAAATACATACGTAATGAACAGAACAATATATTTTTTTTTTTTTTTTAATGCCATAATTATGTGGCAAACAAGCAGACGGGCTGCCTGATGGTAAGTAGTCACCGTCGCCTATGGATACTTGTAACACCAGAGGCATCACAAATACGTTGCTGACCCTTTAGGACTCGATTAACTCTCCTTTTGAAGAACCCCATGTTGTAGCTTCTCGGAAACACCGTGAAAGGTAGCACATTCCACTTTTTGCAAGTATAAGGCAAGAAGGATCGAGTGAATCGGACAGTGTGCGATTTCCACTGATCTATGATGTGTGGATGAGCCTTCAGAGCCATATAATATCATCATATGGCAGATAGGTACTTACATAGATAACAACATGCTACAAGCTGCTTTGTACATTTCCTCATTTATAATTATTGGGATGGGAAGCGGCTATAAATAACTTTGGCTTTGTTATCTGCTTTAGAGGTCATGCAAAACTAACAAACATAGTAGTGTTTATTTTCAGTACTGATGTTTATGTTAAGGCAAAAACTATAGGCATCACCTGGTCAGACCTTGATAACTTGGCTGCTGAACTCACGGAACTATGATACAAGCCCAGGCTAAAGAGAAAGCGCGTTTAGCCTTAGTGATTGTCAAAAAGTTCATCAAAGTTCAAAAAACACTTTACACGACAAACGCTACTCTCAAGAGATAGCTGATTACAGATAAAATCCGAACACAGAAAAAATACCTAGTTTATGATTGATGAGCTGTTTCTTATACATAATGTATAGTTTGGCCAATAACTTATAACATGACTTTTTGCTTTAAATAACTTAAACCAAAAATAAAAATAAACAATTTCATAAAAGTGTCACTGCGTATCTGCAATGCGCTCGCCGTACGCGTTGCTTTCATTCAACGAAATTTTATACTAGCTATTTACAAATCTGTGGCAATTCATTATCTAATTTCGTTGAACGCAATTTGTGCAGTGCGGAACGATGTACGATCACCTTAATGACTAATTATTTTGGATTAAAATTGGTTCAGTAATATTCACATGGTTTAAATTGGGAACCTCTTATTGGCCTTGTTTATTGTGTCAGTTGAAAATATACTACCTACTATATTATAAGCACCAATATATTTTGTTTAAAATAACAACATTCCTCACTCCACATGCTTTTTAGTTTGTGTTAATTATGTATTAACTAATGGTCGTCATTGTAAGGTCAGATAAATATTCTCATTTCAACGCTACTAACAGTACTAAACTTAACTAACAGAGCACTGCACGCCAGTGTGCCGCTTTATGAAGCCAGTGTCGCCGGGATGCCATAGGTCCTATGAAATACCTGAAATTGCCGTGCAGTAAGTAATATTTTAACCATTCATTTATATATTCTTCATAATTTCACACTTCATCAAACCAACTCATCAATATTAGTTACCTATTTATCGAGTAGGATTTCATGGTCGCTTTTTACAGTGATTTAATTTATCAAAAGATTATCGTTTTATTTTAATTCACGATGAGAATTAGAAACAGTAGGGTTACTAAAAGCTAACAGTTATTTATCCAAGGCTGCAATGACTTATTAGGGATCTTTCTTGAATGCTGTATCACCAATTGATTTATGTCATGATATTTCAACTTTGCTAAAAGAAAGCTAAGGTTGCAAGCTCACAATCTTCTAAAATTATACATAAGATGATATAGTGCGCCTATCTTATGAATAAGATTGGGGATGGCCGATCTAAACTTCCTACAGATGGCTCTAGCTTCGAACAAGTTTATAAGGAATTCTTTTTGTTTTTGGAAAATGTTAAATGTCATACAAACAAAATGACGATTGATTGATCGATTCTTATAATGACAAAATTTCTACATCAAATGAAAAAGCTATGCTAGCGCCACTTTGATTGACAGTTGCCAACCATATTGTACAAGAGGTGGCTAAATGAAAGAAATATAATCTAAAAAAAAAAAAAATAGACAGGCTGTGAGTTTTGTTAATAAAATAAGATGGTGTCTACCTTGTCGATTCATCCACTCACTATACAGATAAACTGATCGCTGTGTTTTCATATACATATTTGCATTTTGCAGGGAATCCCCATGTACCACCATCGACAATTGTAGCTAAAATAATGGACTGTATCCTGCAAGATGACGTCATCCGCGAAGAGGCTCTCATGAAGGCGCGCCATTCCATCGCCGACATGCGGAGCCAGTCCAACATGTACGCTGCCATACTAGCTTCTAGACTACGCAATCTGTGAGCCATGTACCAACTTACTTGATAATAAACTGGGATATCTCCATTTGCTGTATCTGCAGAGAAAACAATAAAAGTCGCGTGTAATTTTTGTTAGAACGTAACTGTTTTTTTTTACACTTTGGTGTGCCTATGATTATGATGTAAGTCCATGCAAACCGCCGTCGCGATCTTGCGGTGGCAGTTTGTGACGGACACCCAATTGCCGTACGCAAAGTCACCGTCCCGGAAACGGTGATCCGAGAATCACACCGCGTCATCGAATAGGTTTGGGTCATAGATTTGCAAACACATGGATGTTGGGTCTAGTATAAAATTCACAAAAAGATCCTTGCTGTTTTTATCTATATATAATATATAAAAGTGAAATTCATTTACTCACTCACTCACTCATTAAACACGAAATCTCGAAAAGTACTTGACCTACGAAGCTGAAATTTGGCAGGTAGATTCCTTATGGGGTGTAGAGGTCCGCTAAGACTACGATCGAAGATTTACGAAAGGGCCGAATTAAGGATGACAAAAAGGGGTTGAAAGTTTATATGAAAGTCTACGCGTACGAAGTCGCGGGCAACAGCTAGTACGTTAATAAAAAGCGGTTTTAGTCTACCTTTGGTTCAACCATTATTGACGGACCTGAAATCGCAAGTGTTTGTAAGTCTATGATTTAAGCGGACCTAATATGGAAGATATGAGCCTCGCATAAAGCCATTCTACTATTGTGATATATCCTACCACCTACTGAGCGTTTCTTAACTTTCGTGTATTGATACATAGGCAAAGGAGAGTTCCAGTTTATGTGGTAACTATTTAGCATAATATGGTTTGTTATTAAGTTAAATTTTGTTGTTATCGTCAGAATGTCGTTGTTAAAGATTATTTTATGATTGTTGCGAGTTGATCGAGAATGCAAGCATTTTTCCTTTTTATTTTTACAGAAAAACATTCGTATTGCATAATTTAAATTAAATTGTAATGTCACTTGATACTACAGACAGGACCTCAAATCTTGAATACGTAAAATATGTGGATATTTTCATGTTAGTGTGTTTTGTATATCTCATCGCTATTTTCTTATCCTTCTCCAAAGATCCTAAAAAATATTGAATCAACATTACCAATAAAACTTTACCTATTGAAATTGTGGAATAAATTTCAAATAAATGACCATAATAAACCGGCCAAGTGCGAGTCGGGCTCCCGCACTGGGGATTCCGTACCACCACAAAATACAATAAGGTCGTCCAAGTAACCGAATTACCAGTTATTATAACGCTTTCCAAAATAGTCGAAGCATTTGCTACGCAGCCACAGTTAATTATTTTGCTATAGGCGCTCGAGTATAACACAATTATAACTTGGTAATGAACAGAAATTTGTCACCGACTCGCACTTGGCCATTGTTCATTGTTGTTATAGTTTAGAGTATGTACTATAATCATGCCAAGTTTGACGCTTGTACGTATTATCGTTTTTACATTAGAGCTAATACAAAAATACGTCAAAAATACGTTTGTTGTATGGGGACTCCCCTTTCGTGTTTACTTTTTGACCTTTTTTATTATTTGTTAGTTAATCCGCTGTAATGTTACATATTCTGTGAGAATTTCAACTGGCTATCTATTACGGTACGAAAGATACAGCCGTTAATAGGTAGGACAGACGGACGGACGCACAGACAGACATCGTAGGCTTAGTAATAGGGTCCCTTTTTTACTTTTTGGGTACGCAACCCTAAAAACCAACCATATTGCCACATTGTTACGACCCATTTCACAAATGCGCGTTGGCGTGCTTTCCTTGTAGCTATGTATGGTATTTCCAAAAAGATGCAACATGGCATGGGGTTCTTCAAAAGGCGAGTAAATATAGTATTAAAAGGTTGGCAACCTATTTGTGATGTCTCTGGTATTACAAGTATCCATGGGCGACGGTGACTGCTTACCATCAGGCGGCCTTTCTGCTTGTTTGCCACCTATGGCATAAATAAAAAATAAGTAAGCACTGCATTTTGATGCGAGTGTTTGGCGCGTCAATGTTAAATGTATAGTTTTGATCTTTGGCTGCTTGCACTGTAGTACAGCTCTATACATTTTCTCCGTTTATTTCTATCGGTCCTCATATCTTAAACAGTAGCCCTATCCTTACTTTTATGGGTCGCCGGGCGACCGTCGCCCTCTCCAGGTGGCTCTGCTAACCCCTATATCCATAGACGTAAATAAAGATACCTCGAATACTCACGTCACCCTCAAGTGGTGTTTTTATTTTATTATCATAGGAAAACTTACAGCTAGGTACAACTTTTAGTTAAAAAAGATAAATATAGAAGGCCAATTACAAGTGTTATAATATGTCTAAACACCACTTGAGGGTGACTTGAGGATTCGAGGTACCTTTATTTACGTCTATGGATATGTAGGTTAGTCTCTGGTTTTCAAGTGTATGTCAAATAAATTTAAATATTTTTTCTCCATATAAAATAAATAAATAAAGTGAGAATGTAAGATCTCAAAAGCTCAAATCAACTCAAGTATTTACCAAGCAAAAGTAGTGTAATGCCATACTATTTTTAAATATTTTATTTCTATAAACGTGTGTAGGATAATTTAAGTAGTATAAAACAATTCTATATATTTGAATATTATTCTATTACGTGTAAATATAATAAAGTAAGACTTACTGAATTCATATCAAACTTGCCTGATTTTCGTAACTATATTTCTTCTTTAGTCAATAAATTCGAATTTATGTAGATAAATGGAATGGTATGTAGTATGGTGGTTTTGGTATTATCTAATATTGTATCTGTAAACTTGAAAATCTAGATCACCTAACTTAGCTTCAAGGGAATGATAAATCTAATTTTGTGCTAAGAGACTATACCAATATAAATATTCATATTCGTATTACATAATATATTATCATGTAATACGAATTTATATATAATATAATTTTTCGTACTTTCGACTGATTTATATTACATTCTATTTAACTAACGCATTTGTGTCACAACAGATCTTAGATGGCGTAGATTTTGTTGTACCGTTCTCAATACGAAACCGTCTAGGTACAAAAAAGATGGTCCCATGTGCGTAATGTCTACTTTATTAGCGTGTTAAGCTTCACTGGTAGGTACATCGGATTCGACTTCAATATTATTATTAGTAGTTGGTTCTTCATCAATCAATTGAATATCGTAAAATTGACATGACGTGTTAAGATGTCAATTGTATCGGTTAATTTTCATCTACCCTCTTCGCTTTTGTAGATATAAGTTGTTATTCCTATCCACCCAATGCGGTGGTGGGATGATGGTTATACGTGGTGTTAGTTTTAGTTTCATTTTCTTCAAATCATTTTAAAACAATTTTTTCATAATTATTGATGTTAAGGGTTAGGGTGTATTCTCAAGTCCTGACGCGATATCGATTCAACTGTCAGTTCGCGCAGAGCTAGATTGCGTACAAGTTCACAGATAGATCGATTTGTCAGTCTGTGCGAACTGAATTGCGCGTTATTGCGGACTGACAGTCAATTCGATATTGCTTGCATTTGTGAAAATAGACGCTATGATAACGCTATGCTATGATACGGGTATAGACCCGTGCTCCACCTAGTTTCTCCATCTGTTTCTTCACCTCCATCTAACACGTTCTCGTGCTCCAATTGATAATATTTTGGTACAATCATGACCAATCACACTAGGTACTTAGTTAAAATATTACCGTTTCATAGTTCATTTTGAAGCCTCTTTGGTCAATTAACTAACCGATCTGACTACGGATACCTAACGGCTTTTAAAAGTATACTTAGAAGATGCAGAATTCAGTGCTGTCAAAAAAGGCAAATAAAAAATAAACAAATGGTAAATAAAAATAATTATTTTGAATGTCAAAATAATAATAGACCAACAAATTAAATTGATTGACAATGAATAGGCATGTGTCCTAATATTTAATTTATTACAAATAACCGGCTTAGCGACGAATACAACTCAATACATTACACACACTGAAAAAATAATTTGAATTGGCTGATAAATCTCTGAGATATGAGTATTTAAAGTTTTAGGTGGGGATAGAGAGGGCATGTTCTATCCCTTTTTCGCATAGCGTGTGTTAGTATAGCATTTGTATGGCGCTCCTGAGCCGTGACGTCACGGCTCAGTATAGTGCGCTCTCTGTCTAGCATGAAATTAAAATGCTTATATCTTATTTATTTTTGAACTAATTTTAATTTTGTTTTAGTTTATGTGCTCTATTTATAATTAGCTTTTTTATTAGGTAATAAAAAAATATGAGTCGTCATGCCTATTAAGAGTTGGCCGATTTCTATTAGAATGTACAATATAATCAAGAATTGTTTTTGCACCAAATCCAAGTACCAGGAATGCATTAAACCATGAAAAGGTTTCCCCCTGGCGACCCGCGATAATTCTTTTTGTGAATCTAGAGTGAAATACCTCTCCGTCGTTTCTTCTATCCAGGTACCTGGTATCGACAATTTTTTTTTTAAAGTTCCTGTTAGATTGAATTGGGAACAAACCGATTTATTGAGTTACCGAACTATCGGGCTCAATACTATTGCACATGACTGTACTTACTGGTAGTTGGAGCACGAGGACGTGGAAGTACTCCGTGCTTCACCCAGGTGGAGAACCTAGGTGGAGCACGGGTCCGCACCCGTAAATACGTTGCCTTATCCCTGAGCCTAAGTAGCAATATTAGAATAACAGCAAATATAATTGTATTTTTACGTTATTTTTATTAAGTCATAGTTGATACAAATGGGATTATTCATAGCGCATTTCCAAAGTATTTGTTATTTAAAAAAATTATTAGGTACATCAAAATTTGGCATTAGAATCTACCATCTTGTGTGTGCCTTAAAAATAAAATACGTTAAGACATTTTAAAACAATATATAAAACTCGATAAAACAATATTGATATATGATACTAATATCGTACCTGTGATATTGTTCCCAAATAAAATGAAGTATAGAAAATATATTTACAGAATCTAAGTTCCAAAAAAAACTGTAAGCTATATTAAGTATATCCTATGTGTGATGTTATAGTACATTACTGCCGCGGTCTGTAATGAGTGCGTTGCTGGCAGCGATGATGGCCGAAAGCGCAGCGTAGCGCAGGTCCAGGCCATCACGGCGCGGTCAGTATTGCAGCCCTTGATGGACAAGCTAAAATAAAGGCCGAGACCGAAGGTGGAGGCTTTTATAGCGCGGACAGCAAGGACTGCAATGATGACAAAGCTTGCAAGGCCGAGAGCGTAGCTAAGCTTTAACTATTACTAGAACTATTTTTGAAACAAAACGACAATTCGATTTTCGAAGGAAATTGTTGGCCGCTAAAATAGCCACCAGCAATTAAATTCCATACAACTTTGCTGGCGCCTTTTTGAGTAGCACGGAAAAGTCGACATTGCCCAATGAAGGTTGTCAAAATAATGCATTACAAGCATTTTTGAGTAAAGAATGTTTATATATTCTAGTTGTAAATTTAAACACTTCTCCTTATATGTTTATGTACTTACACGTTATTTCATTATTACTGTACTATTGTGTAGGGCTCTTGTTCACAAATTTCGTCACGACGGTTTATGACAGCTATGACTATATACCAAACATGTCTAAATTCGTTAATAAACCGTAAACGTTACGAAAAATGTGAATAGATACCCGTTTTTGTTTTAGATCTGTCTGTAAGTAAAGTAAAGTAAAGTGATGATGAAAGTGAGATGCAAGTTAAACTCGTTTTCTTGAGTTATTTGTTTTATTTCTTAACTAATAAGTATCTACTAACATATTTAGGCCCGGACGAAGGGAGCCAGGGCCTCTGGTTATTAGACAGTAAGCCCCAGTTCCACGAGGATGGGATTTTTAAAATAACGATGTTGTTGTTGAATTGTTACAATTTCGGTTTATAAAAATTACATAATCATACAGAGAGCTTTTTTAGTGATTAAGGTGTTTGGGGACCTATTCCCAGGCCTTTTGGGCCTAGGCCGAAAGGCCGAATCACCTAATTCCGGGCCTCATGTTCTTTATTATAAGAATATTTGAGCGAATCAATAGTATGTTATAGAATTATACCAACCTCGGAAGTATGTTCTACGTATGCAGAATTTGCGGAACTCATCGAATGCAAACATTAGCGCAACAAACGGCAGTGCTAGGAACCACCTGCAAAGGATTGAGATCTATAAAATGCAAAAATTATCATATGGATCAACATACAATACAAAAAAAAGTTGACCGTCCCGGGCGCCGGGCACATGTGAATCATGACGGCATAAGAGAGCGGCATGTTGTTTGCCGTCACGGCATACGAGTCGATTTAATTGCCAAGGCGCGGCAATAGATACTTCATATTAAAAAAAACGTAGATATTCAACATATAATTTACGCGGTGTACAGTTATGACGCGACTGTCATATTCGGAGATAATATCATTGTACTCATCATTATATGTAATGATATACAACTTTTATTATGAGACCAACCCTGAAATAGCGAAAACGAAATCAGCCTTTCCATTTCGTTGAGTGTTCATGACATTTTTCTATAGAACAGCTGATTTTTTCCGCGACTTTACGGTTGTTCCAATAGTATATAATTTGTTTATAATGATTAGTACAACGGAACACCGGTTTATGCTCAATACGGGCGCGTTAACAGTCAACGTCTTAAAACAGGTTTTACTCCCAGCCTGCAGCGATTAGGTAGACCCAGTTAACCATTATCCATTAAAAAATACAATTGAACAAAATAAATTTTCTACAATATACTGGGCCATAGATGAATCAATCAATCAATCAATCATTTATTGGGATCATAGTAATGGTACATTTTATATATTGAAGCGTCTGTATCCCGAACTAGTTTGCACTGTATTTCGGGATCCAGCGTCTTCTCCCATCTATGAGTTTGATAGAGTTACAAATATTTTTACACGGCATATTAACTATTGTGATTATGATAATTAAGTACAATCACGAGCAATAGAAGGATTCTAACGACAAGACGTGTTAAAATCCTGGGCGGCGCGAGTAATTCATGGCCCTCGATATAAATCCGTTTTATTCAAGAATTTCATGCTATACTTTATAACATGACTACGAAAAAAAAAAGATTTAAGGTGTTTGTATCGAGTATTTTTTACGCAAGGAAGTTGTATAGCATTGAGATGGACGTCGAATATACCTATTGGTGTGTTTTAAATTCAGACATCAAAATAGTGATTTTTATTCACTGTTTTCAGTAAATAAAATAAGGTTTTTAGAGGGGGAATAGTATAAACAAATTACCAGTGGAGTTTCAAAGGGTAGGTGCGCAGGAAAGTGTTTAGGCCAGGCGTATAGCAAAGAGCAATTGCAATAAAAAGTTCTACAATTATTCCCATGTTCAATATTTTATTACGTAACCCTGGAAGTAATTACAGGTTAACTAAGTATATAAATCAAAGCAATATTATACGAGGAAAGGGCAGTAGGTGAAAGTAAGTATTGAGTACGTCAGCGGAAGTACAATTACATTCATACTTTTATTATTTCCAAAGATCCCAATACGAGGACAAGAAGTATTATAATGCTGTCCTGCCTTAGGCTTCATTGTGCATTTTTCCGTGCCAGCGTCTGTCTACTCGAGCCATCCCAGCACTTTGTTATGGGAGCATGGCTGTAGGCTGCTGGCCACAGTAGATCCGCAGTGGGGTGTAGATGCGTAACCGCAGCGATTTCGAAAAACTTAATTTTTTGGACTATCAACGAGCGGGCTCTTAGACTCAAGTCTCGGGCTCTATTTTTCTATGGTCTTACCAACATGAAACAGGGAATTGTATCGCGTCTTGCAGATGAGTCCATTGCACATCTGCGTCACGACAATGGCCACGAAGTAGGCGGCTTGCGCAGCCCGCTCTACCTCCTTGCGCTCGCGGTACGTCCACTCTTGGCCGAAGGAATCGACCACGTCACTCACTGCCTCGTTGTCCCATTTTTTTCTTATACCTAAAAATGTTGTACACTTGATTTTCTGCATATGGATTACTCACGTTTGTATTGTGCCACTTGTTTCCGATTTTAATATCTGTATCTGTAATATAATATCCCTTTTTCCATGTCAATATGTTTATTGGAACGCTGGCGTCGGCTGGCCAATAGCCATACTTGTAAAAGAACTGACAACCGCTGGGTTAACGAGATCTACAGTAGAGAGAGCATATCAGCAAACGTAGCGTTCCTTATAGGCCTCCATATGGCGGTCGCTGGGGGCAACTAAAGCGCCGCATGCGTCAAACAGATGTTTGCGTGAAAGCAACAGTCACAGCAGCAGCAGCAGTATAATATTTGTTCAGTAATGATAATATTCATTGGATAACTAACCAAAGAGGTCATATGGGTAGAATCCGAACTCGGCCATGACGACAAAATATGCGAACATTCCGCCGGCGAACTCTATCAGGCCTAAGTGTCCATACGCCAGGCTGACCATCCTCGCAGACACCAGCGAGTCGGAGTCTCGAGGCAGCCGATTCATAACGTCAGTCTCTGCTCGCTCGTACGACAATGCCACAGCCGGCCACATATCTGTACCGAGGTCCACGCATAGTATTGTCATTACACCTGCAACAAGAATTTCTTAATACTTATTCCATCCAGGGAACAAATTACGCCCACTAAAGCACAAAGTTGTAGTAGTGGTTAAAACTTACTTAATCATTTCACTTTGTGTACTTGGGTGATATCTCGTCAAGGCAAAAAAAAATATATATAAACCATGTTTAGGTGCAAACATAGACTTATTATTACTACCTACGTAAGAACCGGACCAATGGGACTTTTTCAAAGGTAACTCAATGGTGAGCCCAAGTATGTTCACCAGACTGTTCGTCGTACTTCAGAACGATGCGATGCGACGTAGAACTAGTAAGTAGAGAACGATGCGACGCAGTTAGTAGAGAGTCTTGCTCTCATTAATCGAGAGAGCGAAATAAAGCTCAATGTAAGATTAATATGAGAATGCTTTTAATTGTGGTACGCCCTCTGGTAACGAACCTAGAGGCAGTGGTATCGAAAAAAGAATGAACATCAAGACTGGGAAGATTTCAGGTACGTTGGAGATGAGGATGTAGCAGAGTGACTTCTTGAGGTTGTCGAATATCTTCCTACCCTCTTCAATGCCCGTTACGATTGTTGCGAAGTTATCGTCCAGTAAAATAATATCTGCCGTTTGCTTGGACACCTGTGGACGGAAATCGGTACAGGATCAGACTTTACAGCATAGTTTCTTCATGTTCTGAAGTTATAGCTAATTAGACTTTACAGACTATTGAGTAAGCACCTAAATAATTAGTCGGGCATTAAGTTTCTAGTTATTAGGTGGCTACTTCATCGATATTTTCAATTTCCCTATCGTGCTCTTCTCGACCATTCAGTCAGTAACCCCAGTCTAATGTCTATGACAATATTGCCCTTGCCTCCACAGAACGAAAAAATATTATTTTCTGTGGTTGCCTCCCACTCAACAACTTCCTATTATTCTCACCCGTCACCCATAATCATCATCTTTGAAATACCTAAACTCGGTCCAAGTTTTTAGCTCTGGGGCCTTACGGACAACGGGTATTGCGGCACCAAACTAACGTTAGATCCGCTCAGTTGGAAAATCACGCGAACGTGAACCTTAACGCGCACAGATACGGTTTGCGGTCGCGTGATTTTCCAACTGAGCGGATCTAACGTTAGTTTGGTGCCGCAATACCTGTTGTCCGTAAGGCCCCTGGTAGCTGCAATAATATTGTAAAAATCTGGGGTCTTACGGACAACAGCTAATTGCGGCACCTAATCCGCTCAGTTGGAAAATCACGCGAACGTGAACCTTATCGCGCCCAGATACGGTTTGCGGTCGCGTGATTTTCCAACTGAGCGGATTAGGTGCCGCAATTAGCTGTTGTCCGTAAGGCCCCTGAATGCAAACATTTTCGTTTTTATTATTTTACTGTACTAGCTACAATCTTATTTTTAACTAACCTAGCTGCCCTTTAGCTAGGTTGTTGCAAATAAGCTTGTATAGCTAGTCAGTTTACAGTTATGTCAGTTTTTGTTCAGCTTTTTACAATCTACTGCAGCCATCAGAGGTCATAACACTTGGTTTTCGAGTATAGTTACCAATTAAACGTTCGAGTGTAACATTCTGTGTTAGTGTTAGCTTACTTGAGAGCCGGTGATGCCCATGGAGATGCCGATATCGGCGCGGCGCAGCGCCGGCGCGTCATTCACCCCGTCCCCTGTCACCGCCACCACTGCGCCTTGTAGTTGGCAAGCTTCCACTATTTGGAGCTTCTGCGTTGGAGACGTTCGCGCAAACACTGTTTAGTCATAATAAGTCTTAGTATGCCATCTTAAAAAGGGATAATGAAAGCCGTCATTACGTTGTAAACAGTGTCTAGTGCCATCAGAGTTAATTTTATTTCAAAACAACTAAATCAACGAAACACTGTTTAATTCGAGGTAAGTATGTCTAAAATAACTTTTTATTATCATTCGCAATTTGGTTTTTTACGTAAATAAAATAATGCTCGATAAGTCCCGATAGACATTTTATAACCTCTATTAGTATTTAGTCTGCTAAATTCTACCCAGAATAGGTTTGAATGTTTGAGCCAAAGTAGTTTTATCTAGTCTGTGTTTGAGCATACCTACAGGTCGTTGCTCAGCGGTTTCTTTTCGAGATCTAAGGTGCTGAGATACTTCACTGATGGCCGGTCAAATTCTAAGACGGCAAATGTTAAGAGAGGCCTTATTTAGACCCAATTTGTATTCTGGTATGCACGTTAAAATATTGCGACTTGCGGGGCCTTACGCCTAGCTGTTTAAAGCAATCCAGTTTAGGTGATGAATAAATGTTGGGCGATCGCAAACCGTATCTGGGCGCGTTAAGGTTCACGTTCGCGTGATTTTCCGAACTGCGCGGTTTATACAGTAGTTTGGACCGTGTAAAAAGTTGGGCGTAAGACCCCTGAGCTGGGATGAGTAACAGTGATGTTACCTATTTCATAATGCTTCTCCAATGTCCAACTAAGCAAGTTTGGTGTCATATTTCTGAGATCAGTGCCGGTGACGACGTGGCATTTCGGGGAGGTGGCAATGCCGACGTCTACTGCGATAGCGCGGGCGGTCGCAGGGTGGTCACCTGTCACCATCATCACTCGTACGCCGGCGGCTCGCACGCGTTCAATTGCTGAACGGACCTGCCCACAGTTGTTTTCATTACCTTCGAGTTTTTATTTTGAGTATTTTATCACGGTAAGTAGATTTGTAGTTGAAAGAAAAGTTGATTACGCACCTAGCTAAAGTAGTAATTAATGCACTCGTGTGAATTTACATAACATAACACTCGTGCATTAATAACTCACTTTGCGCTCGAATCAACAATCTACTATTACAATGGGACCAACATAGATATCGCGAGAAACAAAATCAGTTGGTCCTTATATTTTTAACCGACTTCAGGAGGAGGTTATCAATTCGACTGTATGTTTTTTTTTTGTTGAATAAAAATGTAATTTTTCTATGGAACAGCTGTTTTTTCCCCCGCGATTTAAGGGTTGTTCTCATAGTAAAAGTTGTTTTAAATTAAGAGTAGGTAGTACCTACAATGATATCCTCTAATATGTCCTTCGTCTAGAATCTAGACTCTAGATCATACAACTCGTATATATTAAACGTTTAATAACACATTTGCTAATTTTATTTTATTTTCATAAAACGTACCTAATCTAATGATTCGAAGGTTCGTGTAAGGTAATTTACCTCTTCCCTAGGCGGGTCTATGATACCCATGATACCGAGAAGTCTCAGACCTTGTATTGGAAAATTCACTTCGTCAGCATCAAATTCATAATTCAAAGGGAACTGCGTCGAATTCAATAATAAATCAGCGAATGCCATTATCCTTTCACCTTTGGCAAAAGAGTATGTAGGTTAGTATATAATATTAGTAGTAGTTAGTATATAGTATATAATAAGACAGAATGATTGCTAGCAGTTATATACTCTTTGTCCAATTTTTTTAGCTCTGATAGATGCAGCAGTACGGAAACCTTACACATTTATCAATTGTGTTAGGGTTTTTAACATATAATGGATCTAGTAGCTAGTCTGTGCAAAAAGAGAAAGGTCGTGGCAAAACGGTGAACTAAAACCAGTGCGCGACCTCAACCTACGACGCTTCTCTTTTTGCACAGAATCTGCCTATTGATAATTTATACAAATAGCAAACATCAATTATACTTTTTAACCCCCGACGCAAAAAGAATGGTGTTTTATTCCTTAAATTAGCACACGTGCGCCCTCAATCCTACGACGGTTCTCTTGCACAGACTATCAGCTGCTATAGTGAAATAATAGAAGAAAATCTAATATATTATTACAGCTATATGAGCTTAAAACTGGGCACTGGGCCAGCGCGGTGGATATGGCCCAATCACCCTTTCGGGGGTAGGCTAAAAGTCCAGCAGTGGACTGTTAAAAGGCTGATTATGATGATGAGCTTAAAAAAATTGGACTGAGTACTTTTAGGATTTTCAATGTTAAGTACCGGTATTAGCCAAGTTTTCTGTAGCTTTATCCGCAGCCGCTTTCAATTCGCTCGTCAGTTCAACATTTTTCTTTTCAATTACAACGGTAGAGCACCGCCCAGTTATGATCTCTGGAGCGCCTTTCATTACTACCAGATATTGCGACGTCAATTTATCTAGATGCACGCTTATCTTTTACATGCCAAAGAAAAATAAAATGTAATTATTCAATTTATTTATTTCACATGAATTTGAATAGTAGGTAAGTACATCAATAAATATTGTCGGCCATAGCCACCAAACTGAGCGTTAGCGCGTTTTGGTCGATAGTTCCTTCCAAATTGACTTAGGTCAGGATTTACATTTTCGTAATTCAATGTTTATTGTAATTTTTTTAAAGCACGTTATTATATACGTGGTTTTACTTCTTATGGGCAGATTTAATTAAGTAATTATATTGATAACAATTGGTTGATTCATAATTATTTAAATTAATACTAAATTGAAATTAACATAAACATAAGATACATAATAAGGTATTAGGGGCTCGGTTCCTCGGTTTCGTCGTGATCGTGATTGTATGGGATTGAAAAATATTATAGGGTATTTTGCAAGTACTTACTTGAAATTTATTGACAGAGTTAAAAGGTATTTCAACAATTTTGGGGTAATTATTTCTAATAGCAATAGGGTCATCGAATTTGAAGATAAAGTTTAGGATTGCTGTTTCAGAAGCATCCCCTGTTACGCCACCTCCGACTTTTACAATGGCATTGCTGCATAACGCACAACAGTTTTTAAAGGCTGTAAAATGTAGGAAGAAATTAAAATATCGAATTTTTTAAATGATTAATAGATCTAGGTAGAAATATTAGGTACCTCGATTAGCTTGTAAAATACCTGCGAAGAGGACAAGAATAAGACTTAAAAACCCATCTCTACATAGTATAAAATAAAGTCGCTTTCCGCGTCTGTCTGTATATCCGCTAACTCCTCCTAAACCACGCAACGGATTCTGATGCGGTTTTCAACATCAGTTAGATAATTTTTCACAGGTTTTATATGTTACCGGCAATGTGTATAATCCGGTATTCTATACAATGCCCAGGCAATGTATAGAATGCCTGGGGCGTCCAGGCAATGTATGAAATAATATTTATTTTATACTTTGCCTAGGTATTCTATACAATGTCTAATGCACAGCCGGTAATGTGTGTAAAAGAGGAGAGCAGGGAAGGGGGAGACGTGCGAGCAGGCAATAAACTCCTTGAGACGCGGGCGGGAGGCGTGATGATCTTCTAAAATAGCTTATAAGCATGGGTCAGAAGAGAGATGGGTCTGTAATTTCAAAGCAACAAGGCAAAAAAGCACACATACACACACACACACGGACACGCACGCGCGCTCAGACGCTCACTCAGACGCACACTGAGACTCACACTCAGATGCACACTCAGACTCACACTCAGACCCACACCCATACACTCACACCCACTCGCACACACACTCACCCACACACACACACCCACACACACACCCACACTCTCACACACGAACACACCCACCCAAACACACCCTTAGCCGACTTCTACGGCACCCACGGGATGAGAAAAGGGGAGTACATTCTTAGGCCGGTACCTCCACGGCGGTACTTACATAGCATCGATAAATATAGAACAAAATCTATTTATTTTATACATTGCCGGTGGACCAGCAGGTATTCTATACAATCCCCAGGCATTTTATACATTGCCTAGGCATTGTATAGAATAACTGAATCATACACATTGCCGGTAACATATATAATAAAACTTACACCCGTGCCAAGCCGGGGTGGGTCGCTAGTTAATTTATAACAAAGTGACGCTTACTTGGTAGATTTGCATCTTGAATAGAATAAGTTTTATTACACATCCAGATGTGTTGCACAGACATTTTGTTCTCAGTGAGGGTGCCAGTTTTGTCAGAGCAAATAGTGGTGCAGGCGCCTAGAGCTTCTATGGCATCCAAGTTTTTAACTAGACAATGCTTCTTGATCATTGTTTGGGCTGTCAATGTAAGGGATGCAGTCACTGTTGGTTGTAATCCTGGAAAAAAACACTAGCGCATAATATCTTTTAGCGATGATAACTGTTCACGTGTGTGGTGCGTTCAAACTCTAATCCGAAACACAGTAAGGAAAATACCAGTAGTAATAGGTTGATAGCTTGGTGGAAGAGCACTTTCTATTGCCTGGCTTGCTAACTATCACCCTAAGTCTATCAAGTTAAAAATCAAGTTATCAACCAACTATCACCAGTCACCAACTATCAAGTTAAAAATCTGTTGCCAAGCACCTAACGGTGTGTTCCGGCAGAATCACTTGAGAGTCAGATCCCATTCAAGGCTAGGCGTGTTTACCAACTTCGACCACACCGTCACTTAACATCGGGTGAGCTGGAGTCAAACGCCTAACCTGTTAATAAATATTTTTTATATCCAAAATATGTAGCTGAGCTACCGGTGAAATAAATAGGTATAGATTACCTTCAGGAATATTTGCAACGATAATTCCAATCATAAAGATAGTGGTCTGTATAAACGGATAACCCAAAGCAATGGACGAGATTGCTATAAAAGTGCCGAGACACAGAGCCCAGATGGATACATAGCGCATGAATCGTTTCAGTTCACGAGCTAACGGTGAAGGGCCAGGTTGGAGACGGGCTGCTAATCCAGCAACGCGGCCTAGGGCGGTCAAATCACCGGTGCATAATACCACACCTGAAAATAAAATATGGGTGGGTTAGGCAGGTTATCTATAGATATTTAGCATATTTTTTGGCTATGATTCATGGTAAGTTCTAAAAAATTTTTGATCAGAGAGATAAATATTTATCTATCTATTACAAATAATTAAACCGGCCAAGTGCGAGTCGTGCTCGCGCACTGAGGGTTCCGTACCACCACATAACTTGTTAGCTATACTAAAGTACATAAAAGTAGTGCAAAAAGACAACATCCCATCAACGCCCTGGCGGTCACCCATCCAAGTACCGAAGTTGCTTAATTTCGGTGATCGTATGGGAACAGTTGGTAAACAGAAATTTGTCATTGACTCGCACTTGGGCATTATTTATTGTTTTACTTAAAATGTGCACTATAAATAGTATAATCATGCCAAGTTTGACGCTTGTACGTATTACCGTTTCTACTTTAAAGCAAAAACAAAATCATGTAAAAAAAAATACGTTTGTGTATGGGGGACCTCTTAGTTCTACTTTAGTTTTTTATTTTTGACTTTATTATTATTTCCCAGTAAATCCGCCGTAACATTACATATTCTGTGAAAATTTCTACTGGCTATCTATTACGGTTCGAAAGACACATCCGTTAAAAGGACGGACGGACGGACAGACAGCGTAGGCTTAGTAATAAGGTCCCGTTTTCACCCTTTGGGTACTCAACCCTAAAAATTTAATGCTGTTCGTTTAGCGCACAACTTGGGAACGGCTGGAACGATTTGGCTTTTTTTTTATCGAACGCAGTCGATTTTAAAATAAGTAGTTTATCAGTCGACCAAATAATAATAATCGCTGTACGGATTTATTTGTACTTTTGTGTACCTACTAGTTATCTAATCAATTTCCATATTTTTTTTCTTAGAATATTTGGTCATATAAAATAGTTATTTATGATACAAGTGCGGAAAGTTGGTTATTAGAAACGAGTAGACGAATGTAAGCCCGAGACGAAGTCGAGGGCTTACCATAGTCACGAGTTTGTAATAACCAATCCGCACGTGTGCCATACAACGTTTTACAACACATTTGCGAGAAAAAAAGGCTACAAATGAAACAATTTTTGTTTATAACTTAATATCAGTCACAACAATAGTTTCTATAATATAATAAGAAAATGGCGCGAACATGCAAATAGCGCCACTATCACGTGGTGAAAATTAGAACTACATCTTTCGTCTCATTTTCTCTTTAGTATTAAACTGAGACAAACGTATTGAGCAAAAGCGCTTCCAAGGAGGTTTGATCATTCAGCTTATTTATTCTCGTAATATGAAACTCTTTTGTGGAATTCTTATGTAATTATGATGGAAATTAAAAAAATACCGTAAATCACACGCACGGTGCTATACATCTGAGCGTGCGGACAAATTCATTTCCTTATAGAAGTACATAATTTTTACGTAATGTGATATGAAGATATACATCTGAGCGTGCGGACAAATTCATTTCCTTATAGAAGTACATAATTTTTACGTAATGTGATATGAAGATATACATCTGAGCGTGCGGACAAATTCATTTCCTTATAGAAGTACATAATTTTTACGTAATGTGATATGAAGATATACATCTGAGCGTGCGGACAAATTCATTTCCTTATAGAAGTACATAATTTTTACGTAATGTGATATGAAGATATACATCTGAGCGTGCGGACAAATTCATTTCCTTATAGAAGTACATAATTTTTACGTAATGTGATATGAAGATATACATCTGAGCGTGCGGACAAATTCATTTCCTTATAGAAGTACATAATTTTTACGTAATGTGATATGAAGATATACATCTGAGCGTGCGGACAAATTCATTTCCTTATAGAAGTACATAATTTTTACGTAATGTGATATGAAGATATACATCTGAGCGTGCGGACAAATTCATTTCCTTATAGAAGTACATAATTTTTACGTAATGTGATATGAAGATATACATCTGAGCGTGCGGACAAATTCATTTCCTTATAGAAGTACATAATTTTTACGTAATGTGATATGAAGATATACATGTGAGCGTGCGGACAAATTCATTTCCTTATAGAAGTACATAATTTTTACGTAATGTGATATGAAGATATACATCTGAGCGTGCGGACAAATTCATTTCCTTATAGAAGTACATAATTTTTACGTAATGTGATATGAAGATATACATCTGAGCGTGCGGACAAATTCATTTCCTTATAGAAGTACATAATTTTTACGTAATGTGATATGAAGATATACATCTGAGCGTGCGGACAAATTCATTTCCTTATAGAAGTACATAATTTTTACGTAATGTGATATGAAGATATACATCTGAGCGTGCGGACAAATTCATTTCCTTATAGAAGTACATAATTTTTACGTAATGTGATATGAAGATATACATCTGAGCGTGCGGACAAATTCATTTCCTTATAGAAGTACATAATTTTTACGTAATGTGATATGAAGATATACATCTGAGCGTGCGGACAAATTCATTTCCTTATAGAAGTACATAATTTTTACGTAATGTGATATGAAGATACCTTGAGCCCACCCTTCGACACACATCGTTGAAAAGAAAGCTACATTGGGAGACTCTAGGATGTTAGCTATTCCCTCAACATTCGACCGCGGCACTGCTACTGATTCGCCCGTTAGTGAAGAATTATCGACCTGCAACAATATATTTTGCAATAGTAGGTACCTAAATTAGGTAGAAAAAACTCAAACATAGACTAGGTAAGTACCTACACTTACATTATGTGAAACCAAACAAACCTTAAACCCTTTAGAATCGTAGATGCGTATATCTGCTGGAACGATGTCACCTGTCTTCACGCGGACGATGTCACCCCTGACCAGGTTGCGTACTGGAGTTTCCTCATTTAGCTCCCCGTTTCGGATACAAGTCGCAAAATTTGGAATCATGCTGTTAAATGTCTTCATAATCTGTAAGTAATTATTACAATTCTAGCAGGGAAACTGATTGAATGTAGGTACCTTGGCAGTTGGCACCTACTTGGATAACTTTCTGGCATTAATGATTACCCTACCCAACACCACAGTATATGTCAATGCAAATAACCACCTACTACTGTTTTGCAATATAATACATAAATACTGACATGCTTACTAAAAACATTTTCTTTTTTTATCCGGCTCGAAGGATCAGAAATTGTGGCGAACCAGACATAACGGATAGCCTTATCTATACTAATATTATAAAGAGGAAAGATTTGATTGTTTGTTTGTTTGTTTGCATTGAATAGGCTCCGAAACTTCTGAACCGATTTGAAAAATTATTTCACTGTTGGGCTACACTATCCCCGGGTGACATTTTATAATATATATAGATTAGATAAATAAATTGTCTGTCTATTTGTCGTTACTTAGTTTTATCTATACTTATAATAAAACTAACAGGTCCAATTCTGTACATTGAAGGTGTTTTGGTTTTATTTTTGGACGACACTCTATTTTCGATACTGAAGTCTGAACTGTAATTTTTTTCATTTTTGTCTGTCTGTATCTGGGCCGCGCATCACGCCGAAACTACTAAATGGATTCAAATGAAACTTAGCATAATTTGAGTTCATTCTACGAGGTAGGTTATAGGATACTTTTTATCCCGCAATTTTGCATGGTTCCCTTGGGAGAGGGGATGAAAGTCAAAACGTGTACTTAGTTGTAAATCATTACCACGTAAGTAGTCCGATTTCATTATTTCTTTTTTGTTAGAAAGGAGGTACATTAAAAACGTCCCGTAAAAATTTCAAGGTCATCGATTTCGTAGTTCAGAAATTACAGACATCACAACCGTCAGTAATAGGTCCAAAAAACTTGACCTCCGGAATGTACAGGAACCTTTGAACGTACGGCTCATTTTAAGCTGGGGTAGCTTTGTAGCGCACTTTGTAGTGTACGTTGAGTAGGTACTTAATAAATCTTATTAAACAAATAAACGCCAAAAAGGCTCCGCAAATCACGTGATGCAAATTAATAGGGGCTACTATATTTTGTAGGTTCTTATGGAAAGAAACATTAAGAAAATTGAAAAATTTTAGACAACTTAACAACGATATTATCTCCGCGCGTTTTTCATTTCTAAGACAGGACAACGTCTGTCGGGTCAGCTAGTTTTTAATAATTGGCTTGCGTTTGACCGCCAACTCGCATGATGTTAAGCGATGATGCGGTCTACGATGGAACACGCTTGCCTAGAAGAAACCGATTCACTCGAGATTTGAAGACACCCAGATTATAACTATCGGGGAACACCCATTCAAGCAGCGCATTCCACAGACTAGCAGCTCGCACAATAAAAGTGGAATCAAAGCGCTTAGTATATAGCGCTAAATATTATAGAAAATGGAGAAAATAAAGGGTAATATACGTACTTTCGAACTTTTGTAGTTTTGATAAAAGCTGAAAAATCCACATACGAGTTCGACGATAATTAGCACGAAGCAGAGGTAAAGATTGTCGTGGGATGGATTGGACTTCGTAGACGCCTCTATCATGTAAGCCAGTAAACACAGCAGTGCACCCAACCATATCAGAATTGAAAAACCTGTAAAATATACGGGATAAGTCGTAACCTAGACAGCTGGTGCAGACAATTGATGATAGATAGGTCCTTAGGTCGCCCATAGCCCATGCCCATATGCCATAGCCCATAGCCATTAGGCCCATGTTCGACCATCCAACCAAAGGGAGAACAACAACGTTGAGCGGCCCGAGTTATAGAAGAGTTTCTTGAAAGCATATAGGTGGCTATTCCAGGTGAGCCGAAGTCCATTGCGACCCCGGCGCGTTCTTCTGGCGATCATGGGGCCAAACTTGAAAAATCAAACCAGTCCACCGGATTTACCTTCGAAATAAATCCCATTACATCATTGGCGGATCCAGGGGCATGGGGGCCATGCCCCCCCCCCCCCCCCCCCCAAAACACCTAGCAATTCCATACATTCGACTAAATTTTTTATTTGATTCCTTCGAACCTTGTCAGAATGCCCCCCCAAATGAAATCCTGGATCCGCCCCTGCATTACATAACTGCATCCCAATGCAGCTACCGTATCTTGTGAAGATTTCCCCCTTGTCAACCAAAAAAGGTCTTTAGGTTGCGATCAAACTGAAATTTTTCAGTAAAAAAAATAAGTTTCAATTAGCAAAGACAACGCATTGTTCACTATTATTTTAAATGGCAAAGTCGGACTTAGCACTAACGCTTAACTAGATTTTTTTCTCATCACCTGTGCACAATGATTTCAACAAGACAACGTGCCAGCCATTCTGTGTGGTCGGAGTCAGGGAGTTGTGTCCATAATAATGGAGTAGTTCCTCAGCCCTGCTGCTTGACAAGCCCTGTGAGGGATTGGTTCGCAGCTGCTCAAAGAGTTCAGCTAGAAATATTAACACCTATAAATAACTGAATCACACTAATATTATAAACGCGAAAGTGTGTGTGTAAGTTAGCCCGCACTCCGTAACCGCTGAACGGATTTGAATAAAATTTGGTATTAAAGGTAGCTTATTTACCCTGGCCAACACAGGCTATTTTTATCCTGAGAAACTAAACAAATCTAGTAGGATAGCGGGTGAAAACGCGGGGCATTATAAATTAGGTAGCGACCTTTTCGCGCCTTCACTAAATATGCTGGAGTGTAGTCAGAGAGTGTATTAGATATCATGGAGGCCGCGTAGTTTTACCTTGGAACTGCTATAACGCGATTAGATTTAGTTTCTATGAAAAGTTACGCGACCGTATCTCGGCGCGTTAAGGTTCACGTTCACGTAATTTCCCGTAGTCACGTAGAGGTAACGGTACGGACCCGAGTCTTCTAGAAAAACTTACCAAATGGAATCAGGTGCGCGTTGGTGTTGATTTCTTGCTTGAGTAAGTTCAAACGAGTGCTGCTTAGATCTCTGGACCTCAGCCCTTTAGGCTTATGCGGTCGAAAGAGGTCAGATATAGACCCTGCACCATCTTTATTATTTTCTTTCCCCATTTAGTATGAGTTTACCTGGTCTTAATTTCATTTCAGTATGCCATGGCATAGATAAATCTGGTAGGCTTTAATTGTTTCAGTTCAAATCTAGAAAGTTTGGTGCTAAATATATCTAGGTACAATAATGATTAACTCAAAAACCTATGCTACTTACTTATTGATTACGGTAAAAAGTTTAGACCCACAATTTTTTCTACCTATTTAGGCCTGTCTGGACGAGTCATCGAACTTGGATTTAAAAAAATATATAAGGGATCTTGCCCAAGTTTATTAAATTGTTGGGGTGCATTACCAGAGAGGCGGAGACATCTGGAATCGACCAATTACATTGATTGAAAGTAATATCTCGTCTCCGCTCCGCTTCAACGAAAACAGTCATAGCGGAGACGAGAAGAATATTGTAATAGTATGGCAAGCGAATTAGTGCGATGGATTGTAGCGGACTATTGTGGTGCGATGCGAGCGGGGTGAGCCACTACACGGGTGGCATGACGGCGCGGGGCGCGCGCGCATTGGGTGTTTGCGTAAAAACATAAAAATGACACCGCTCGACTCTGCTACTTTAGTCCGCTCGTCACTGGATCCATGCTGCTACACAGCTCCGCTCGGAGGAAAACATCCACCTATTTTCACAGCTCCGCTTCAGTGCCCAGTTCGCTGCTTCAGTGGAAATGCACCATTCTTCCTATCCCAACGTTTATGTACAATGCCAATTGCATAGTTTTTCACTGTTCTCATGTTCCCATAGTCTGGCTGAACTAGGTGGGGGATTGTCTTCTCTGTCAAAGATATTTAGAACTAAAATCTACCTACAAATATGTTTTTTTTTTACAAACACCACTGTCTCAAGGCTCAACTGAATCTGGTGGAGATTTAGAGCATTACCCAAAAATATTATATCTACCCTATTAGTCCGGTCAATTTAGACAATTGAAATAAAGAAAATTCCGACAGAGCCAAATCTTCGTAGAGACCTTAGGTTAACCACAAGGAATAAAGTGTCAAAAGTCCCAATCAGTCCCATGTGTGCTAAGGGACTTATTCGGGGCCCAAGGTCAAAATTTTAGGTTTTTGGATTTTTCTCGAAAACGGTAAGTTTTATCGAAAAAGTACTTCAGAGCAAAGTTGTAGATCTTAAAATTTTCTATAAAAATGGTCTTAATGATTTTTTCTCTAAGACCCAATATTTCCCAGATAGTGCGCTTGTAAGAATCACGTTCTACATAATATGCACACATTTCCACACCACCTGTGAGGTAGTGTACTCGGCGCGTTTTTTTTAAACATGGTATCCCCGGTAGGCCTATTCCACGAACCTTTATGACGTTATTTTCAGGAACAATAATTATTTAATAGTATGAAGATTATTGATATGGGTTACTGAGTTTAACTGTCATTCTAACTTTTTTTTATTACTTTAATCTGACTCACACTCTTCATATTCAACTTCAACAATCATGTTTTCTTCAATTTCTTCTTTTTCTTCTTCTTCTCCTTCCTATTGATGAATGCTTAGAAATTGTTCAAATGAAGATGAATCAGTGAAGAGACACTTCATCAAAATCACATGAATCTTCCTCTCTTGTATTTAATTGAACATTTGAGCAATAAAACGAAAAATAAACATAGAACATAGAAATAAAACGAGATTTGTTATTTCTATTTATTTCTATGATTATGATTTGATTGACTGCGCAAAAGTATTTACAGAAATTAATTCTTCACCTCAAATACTAATTACTAAAGGAATTCGGTTTCTTCTTGCGGTTTATGGAGCTCCAAAAAAAATTGATTGCATAGATACGTACAGATATTTAACATTTGTAAAAAATACACGAAACAAAAAGCAAGTTCAACTATCTTGTCTTCCTCCAACATCGGCATCTGCTACTCAACATTTGTTTCGAGTATACTATCAAGTTCAGACATGGCAAGGCAATGAACTGAACCCTGAAGACTGGGGTTGGAAATTGATAAATAATACTTTGGAACCGATTGGAACTTTACTGCCCCCTGCTCCAGAAAAACTTCTTAACACTATTTTTTGCAATTGCAAGAAAGGTTATAGTGCCAAATGTGGCTGTAAAAAAGTAGGGTTGCAGTGTTCTCCAGCGTGTACCAATTGCCAAGGTGTCTCTTGCTCAAAATAGAGGAAGATTCATGTGATTTTGATGAAGAGACAACTGATTCATCTTCATTTGAACAATTTCTAAGCATTCATCAATAGGAAGGAGAAGAAGAAGAAATTGAAGAAAACATGATTGTTGAAGTTGAATATGAAGAGTATGAGTCAGATTAAAGTAATAAAAAAAAGTTATAACGACAATTAAACTCAGTAACTCATATCAATAATCTTCATACTATTAAATAATTATTTTTCCTGAAAATAACGTCATAATGGTTCGTGGAATAGGCCTACCGGGGATACCATGTTAAAAAAAACGTGCCGAGTACACTACCTCACAGGTGGTGTGGAAATGTGTGCATATTATGTAGAACGTGATTCTTACAAGCGCAATATCTGGGAAATAGTGGGTCTTAGAGAAAAAATCATTAGGACCAATTTTATAGAAAATTTTCAGATCTACTACTTTGCTCTGAAGTACTTTTTCGATAAAACTTACCGTTTTCGAGAAAAATCCAAAAAACCTAAAATTTTGACCTTGGGCCCCGAATAAGTCCCTTAGCACACATGGGACTGATTGGGACTTTTGACACTTTATTCCTTGTGGTAAACCTAAGGTCTCTACGAAGATTTGGCTCTGTCGGAATTTTCTATATTTGATCACTATTTTTATGTCTAAATTGACCGGACTATATTTCCATTCGTTTATTTGTTCTGGCAGCTTCAATAATATTAAAAAGAAAAATTCTTTTTATATTTCACTGTGTATCGGATACCTGCTATACTCTTCCTTTAATAAACATGGGAGTTTTCTAGCAAAAGCGATGATTATTCGTGGTTTAATTTGGCTTTTTACAAGGTTATGCTGCTTTCAGAGCAAATAAACGAATGGAAATAGTGTATGTAGTTGATAAAAAAAGCTGGGTTAAAAAATTGGTGTAAAAAGTAAACTAATATGTTGTATAAAACTAACACTAATTAACTAGGCATTGTACCCTAGTGGGTTTTGATATTTGAGATTGATTTATTTACAACATGCAATTTAGTATACAATATTCCGGAGAATCTTGTCACCGCGAGGCAGGAATCGAGACGGCGCGACACGAGCGCATCTGTTACACTAGATGCGCTCGTGTCGCGCCGTCTCGATTCCTGCCTCGCGGTGACAAGATTCTCCGGAATATTGTATACTAAATTGCATGTTGTAAATAAATCAATCTCAAATATCAAAACCCACTAGGGTACAAGTCGTTGTTTGCTTTATCCTAGTGCACCCAAACCCTAGGACGTCATAGGACATCTTATCGTGTTCATATGTATTAATAGCTACACAAAAGTTTGATTTTGATCACCAAATAAAATTGCACAATAACATATCACACATAATTATAAAATAATCCCGTAGCCTATGACTTCGCTGTTTTCCTGCTTACTTATAATTTACTTTTTTCTTTGGCAACTCCTGCTGTCCAAATCTGACTCAGGGCTTCTATTTCTTTAGCATTTGTTTTCAACAGTTGGTCTTGGAGTGATCCTTTCAGATTTTTTTTAGTTAAAGACACAGATAATGCTGGCAAGTTGGATACCTCAACTATCTTGCTCCACACTTTGCTTTGAAGTTCGTGAGGTTTGTAAACATAATTCACAAAGCCACAATCCAGTGCTTCCTGAGCAGACATCTTGTGGTTGTACATCAACATTTCTGTTGCCTAAAAAAAAACTTTTTTTCAAAATACATATTTGGCATCTAGTAGTTTATGATTAGATTAAACAATGCTCAAAAACATATCTGATAAAGAAGTCTAGGAAAAACTTTGGTAGGAATTGGTCAAATCTTGGTTTTATTATCTTTACATACATCTTTGTTTCTTGTGTAGGATTATTCTGATAACAAAGTTAAAACTGGGCAAAGTGTTATGACATGTAATTGGACTTTGAACTGGCTCTATAAAATTCCATGCAAGTCATCAATAACATGTTAATTTTATGCAGACTACTTGGATAGACAATGGACATATTTCAGGATTTGCCAATTTTGTGCTTTTGCAGCAATAGCTCAGAGGTTGTTCGAATTCCTAATTGCATAGTGTGGAATTTTAATCCCAACAATTAGCTTAAACTGCTGGTGAACGAAAACATTGTGAGGAAACCATAGCATGGGAGTAGAGCACTTATTAAATCCCTGAAACAAACAGGTTTAAAAAAAAATCCTTTTGACGTATTTATTTTGGCCGCCTACTCGCCTGATGTTAAGCGATGATGCGGTTTACGATGGAGCACGCTTGCATAGTAGAAACCGATTCACTCTTGATTTAAAGACACCCAGATTGTAACTATCAGGGAACATAACACCCAGGGTGTTATAAGTTTAACATTTGTGTATCTGTGTTTCTGTCGTGTGTACAATGGAGTTCCCTAACAGCTGAAAGATTTCAGATTTTTTTATAGGGGGTTAAAAAACCTTGTATATTTTATACATTATAAACAAGATGCTGATAAACTGAAAAATCCCAAGTAAAACTGTGGAATGTAGCTGTTTAGTTAAAAACGAGTTAAGCCCCATTTGTTTCCAAATAGGAATGTGTTTATATTCTTACCTTCCTTTCGCCCATCAATCTAGGGAATGTAAAAGTAGAGCACCCTTCAGCAACAATTCCAAGTTTTGAAAATGGAGTGTAAAAATAAGACTGTAAAGAATAAGGAAGAAGTTTTAGGTACCTAATTATAAATAACAATAAATAGAGTTAAAATTTACTGTGTCATTACTATTGAAGTTCTAGAAAAACTTATGAACCCTTTAATAATGCTGGGTTATTCAAAAAAGGTAAGCTTAGCTGAAAGGGGTTCATGCTCATCATTATAAATAACTTTTACTACATAATGGCAAGTAGAATGAGCCTACGCCCTGCAGTTATATGATTATTATTGGAATATTTTACTGTGATTAGGTTGTGGATGGAGCTTCTGATATTTTGCCATAGTTATATTCACCATGTCAATACATAATTGCTTCATATACAAAGATTGCGCAGTATCTGCATTATCTAAAGAAAACATTCCTTTTTAGCATCACGGGGCCTAGTTGCGGAAAATGCCCGCTACACAAGTAAGTAAGCATCACTGGGTGTATAAAATTAACTGCAGTTGCGGAAGTTCATATATAGTACGGACCAAACAAACTGTTTCATGCCGCATCAAGGAACACAAGGGCAGTAAATAAAACACAAATCTGCCATAGCTGAGCATCTACAGGACTTGGGCTCTAACCACTGGATTGAATTACATAACCCAAAAATCCTGTCCACCAACTGCCGCTACATACCAAGGCTGATGAAGGAGATTAAAATCTCAAAATGCCAAAATTTCAGTTGAGGTGATGGTTTTCATTTCGCCAGTGTGTGGAATCCAATATTAAGTTGCTTTAAAATAAAAATATGCATCCAAAATACCATAGGCAGTGATAGTTTCGTCAGGACTTAAGTTTGAGCTCCAGTGATAACCCCAGCAAAAGACTAATAAAGAAGGTAGACTGTTTTGTCTGCACCTAACTTTGACATTTTTTATCAACGTAACATACCTAGCATTACGGGTGCTACATCTACAATGTAAATCACGGTTAATATCCTGTCAATAATAATATTACTTTAGTGACCAACTTTGAGATTACAACAGTGTTATAGAATGAACCTCTTACACTTAACATACCTTTTCAGAATAACCTGGCTTAAAATTTGGATATTATTACTTACATTTTCTGAAGCAAATACTAAATCGCACAGCGCTAATGTCGTAGCGGCAATACCTATAGCAGGCCCATTGACAATTGCCACCAAAAGTTTTGGGAATGTTATAAAGGCTTCAATGTAATCACTGAGAACATCCAAGTTGTTCTGTTCCGCCACCAGTGCGGCTGCCCTGAAGTCGTTGCCACTGCTGTAGAAGTCTCCTGTGCCTGTCAGCACCGTAACAGAAATATCATCATCTTTCGCAGCTTTGTTCAGAATTTTCTTAACTTTATAATACATAGCAGCGTCGATGGCATTTTTTCGGGCGGGCTTGTTAAATCTCACTATTTGAATATTGTCTTCACGAGTCTCTATGATAGATTCTACAGAATTCATGGCGGTAGGTGGTAAGTAGGCCTAGGCACTTTTAGGTAGAGAGTAGTAGAAAGTCCTTGCACTTAGTTTCTCAACAGCTGATAAGTTTTTCGAATTTCAGTACTTTCAGTACTACAGTAGTTTCAGTGCTGTACTTTGGTCCTCGAGACTTAAAAATTTCTGTGGTGAAGTTACAGTTGTGAAATTAAATAACTGCCGCGTCTAAAGTAATAAAACCGGCACGAATAATTTTTATGAATTTATCCTCGGAGAAGTTTAACTGGATATAAGATGAGAAGTGAGAATTCTATGAAAGAAAGGAACGATAAACAAAAATAAAGTTTTTGAAAAAGTAGGCTTTTTGCACTTGAATGTCACGTATGACAGGTGGACCTGACGGCCTGACCTGACATCACGGATGGCAATTGAGTACGTAGAAAGACTATGAGCGGCTGTACCTACAGCCATAAAAACAAGATAAATAAACCTTCAACGGTCTATGGGCAGTCTCTGTATTTGTAGTGTTAGTTTTAGCTTGTAATTTGTTTATTTATTAAAGGCTTAGCACTTACACCCGCCCCTCGGTCGTCCATTTGATTAAATTTTGATCATCTCGTTTGCAGTTGCATACACGCGCCCAGCGATTCTGTTTAGGTCTGATGAGAAAAGTTTCACAACTGTATCTCGGCGCGTTAAGGTTCACGTTCGCGTGATTTTCTGAACTGCGCTGTTTTAGCGCTAATTCGAGCTCACGCTAAAATTAAGGTATACAAACTAGCTACATTATTTATGTATACTTCTGTAGTTTTATTTTCGTTGTATACTGTTTGTTAATCATTAAATAAATTGAAAAAAAAGAGTTGGCTGTAAGTCTCATGTAAGGCCCGTGAACTCCTCAGCTCCATAGTCTTCCTACCTACCGCGTTTTTAATCATCGTTGACTTGACAATGACATTAATTTGACGGCTTTGACCTACCTAGCCCTTCGCCCTCCGCACCTACTTACAACTTGATCCTCAGCTGATTATTTCTTTTAAATTTTCACAATAAGAAGTAGGGTTCTCACCTGATAATGATAATACCTTTTTAATTAGGAGCTACAAGTAAGGGAAGCCTTATTTGTGAGGTACTTACCTACCAGCTCAGCACAGTAAACTTATCCTCTCTTTAGGGTTAGGGGAATGGTTAAATTAGTGTCTCAATTAATCTTATACAAGCATTTGATCCTAGCATCCAAAGTATTCTGTAATGGTATAGTGCTAAACAGTGCAAGGTGTTTCCATGTTAGTAAAATGTTCAAGTCATCAGTAACTAACCTTCAAGAAGTGACCAAGGATCAGGTCCAAGAGTTTTTGAACTCCTTTGACACTGTTCTAACAGACTGCGATGGTAAGTTTTAACTAAATTGTTGTTTTCATTCATGATTTAGCTAAATATGAAATCATAAATAAATAATACTCGTCGCTTTATGTACATCAGGCGAGTTGGCGGTCAAACGCAAGCCTATGATATCGTCGGTGATTTGTAGAATGGGCGAATAAGCCACTTTTCGAGAAAATACGTTTTTTATGCAGAACTGATTTTTATTGACATTGCTACCGATCTGAAGAATAGGCGAAAGTCCAAGCCTTTGGAATCAAAAGATAAAATAGAGTTTATAACGGCGAAAGTCGCCTTATTGGTTTGTAAAAAGACCTAATATGGCATATTCGTCTTTTTTGTTGAAAAGTTTTGATTTGGTGGATTCGCCCTTTCTACAAATCACCGACGATATGTATATTTTTTAAAGTACCTACTTATGCATTGTTGAGAAATATTTTTATACTTGCTAAGAGTTCAGTGGGCGCTCATAGAAGTTTCTATTGTTGAGTAAGTAATTTTTTCAAATCAAGAAACTATTATTTCTATTTTCGAATATTTACGTGCTTTTGATAATTAATGTACTTACATGTCAAACAAAGCATTGGTCATCGGACTCATCAACATGGGTCAACAATATTGTTAAAATTGCCAGTCGAGACTGGATTACATTAGCACAAGACCAAGGCAGATGGCATAGCATAGTTTTTTTTTCAACCTTCTTGAATAAGCGACCCCTTTACAAGTTAAAAATTCTGGCAATCCCCAAGGCACTAAATAAAAATATGTCGGTGATATAAAAAAACTACCTATTTAATTTTCTTTCTATTGAGACACAAATATTGACCGAAAATCTTCTCACTGAGTTTTTTTATTTTTTATTGTAGTGCATGACCTACACTTGCCTATTTCTATTAGCCAGGACCACCCGTGTAAAGCTTTGTGACCTCCCTGGGGGTCGCAACCATTAGGTTGAAAAACACGGGCATAGCAAGAGCCTATTATATAGCCAGCAGCAGGATAAAAATGGATGTAGATGATGATATGTTCCAGGTGTTCTGTGGATTGACAATAATGCTGTTCCGGGCGCTGCTGATGCCATGAACTATTTCCGTAAAATTGGAAAGAAAATATTTTATGTGACAAACAATTCCACAAAAATTCGCAGTGATTTTGCGAGTAAAGCACAAGAGTTAGGCTTTGTAGCTAGTCAGGTAACTAATCTTCTTCTATTATACATATCTATGTATGTATGTATGAAACCGCGGGGCGCAGCTAGTCATATATAAAATTGCAACATTGTGAAGAATTAGCTGTGCAGACCTATCTCAGATTTTATTGTTATTTTGCATATTTTTAAGTCTATTCTCAAAGCACACTACTTTCTTGTAAAATTTCATAACATTGGTTTAACTGTTTAGTTAGGATAAGGTTAAATTGAGAAAGACTTTCTTTCACATATACAGGGTTAATCAATCCCCAAGCCGCCTGCCAAGGGTGGGAATTATGGCAACATCCCTCTCTGGAGGCCTTTATTCAGCAGTGGATGTTTACTGGCTGATATGATGTGTGATACAGATTTGAACAGAATGGAGGTACTAAGCCAAAAAGAGGTGATTGTACAAGTGTATGAACAACTTTTCCAATTGCACCAACCCAGAAATCGCATACTTACTAAAAACTACTAATCCATACAAAAAAATTATTCACACACGACAAAATATATGTAACAGTAGATATATTATTCCCCTGAAAACCTTCAAATTATACAATTTTGTTCATAATAAGTACAGTTGACCAATCGGCTTAGTGGCACCAATTTTATTATGGAAACTGATGTGGTTTTCATGCATTTCATTTATATGACACAGGAATTACTCATGTATGATTAAACTGGTTACTCCGATTATAAATTAAATAAAAAATCAATTAATTAATAATTAATAATTTTTTAATTTTTAGTTTAATTGTATTTCTTGAGATTTAACACGGTCAAACCAATTACATTAGTATCTCACAAATTAATAATTATGCATATAAATAAAAAATAAGAAAGGAAATAACTATAGTTTCAACCGCATTAGCATTTCATAGAGCCCAATAAATTATTTAAAAAACTTATGAAGTGGGGTAGGTATTCATTTGTCTGGTTTTGGTTCTTGGGTGCTTGTGTGCACATTTGTGTTGTATAATACACAAACACACATCTGTTTGTGTATTATACTATCCGCAGCAACAGAGTAATAAATCAACAGGTTTTCTTGCATAGAGATTGTTGGAGGTTCGTTGAGTGATATGAGAATCTTTTTATCCTGAAAAATGTATACTCCTTGAAGGAAAGTCTATACGGGTGAAACCGTGGGGTGGAGTTAGTACTATAACAATAATTCACTAGAAACATTGTTACATTTACAGGATGAAATCCTTTCTACTGCATACTTAGCGGCTCACTACCTCAAAGGTATTGGTTTCACAAAGAAAGTTTATTTGCTTGGTTCAAATGGAATCGCTGAGGAGCTGAAGGCAGTTGGCATCAGGCATACAGGTGTTGGGGTGAGTTATTAAAAATGATTGTTTGTAAAATGTATTTATTTCATTGCACAACATTACAGCTTCATCCGAGTTGAACATAAATGTTTCAAATGTTTATTGGGACTTTTCGCGCATTATTTTATTTTGGGTACCTTTCACTCGACGCTTAAAATAATAATTAGTTTTTCTGTTCCAGCCCGACCACGTAATGCCTGACTTTAAAAACATGAAGCCATCAGATTTAGACCCTGAAGTTGGTGCGGTCGTAGTTGGTTTTGACGAACACGTCAGCTACCCAAAGTTCATGAAAGCTGCTTCGTACCTCGCTTCGGAGGAATGTCTATTCATAGCTACTAACACCGATGAGAGGTTCCCTAAAGGAGGCTCGATCGTTGTACCAGGGACCGGAACTTTAGTTCGGGCAGTCGAGACTTGCTCGGAAAGAAAAGCTCTAGTATTGGGAAAACCTCACGCATACGTGAGGAAGTATTTGGAGTCATGTGGACTTAATCCGGAAAGGACTTTGATGATTGGTGACAGGTGTGTTTTTAGATAAATCTTATACATTGAAAATGCTTGTTTGCCATGCTATGCTTTAAACCTACGTCAGTTGCAGTAAATCTTATTACTTTTTCACCGACTTCGAAAAGCAGGAGGTTATCAATTCGACTGTATGTTTTTTTTTTTGTTTATATTTATTGTTTTACCCCCGACAGACAGACAGATTAGAAAATACTTACAAGTTCTTGCCAGAAGTGGCGGCCGTTTCGCTAAAACCAATCTCTTCCAGGCAACCATTTTTTTATTATTATAACACCGGCTTGCACTCACTCGCTCGGTGTTATAATAATTTATTATGAATCCTCGCGCGAGTTTTGATGAAGTAACAATTTTTATGCAAGATATGCCTTGAACTGCCTTAGTCAACACTTAATGTTACCTTGACTAGGCCAAAGGATCTCATTGTACTCATGATTATGAACATCTGCATAATAATCAAGCTCACCAACAAGTTGGCCCTGCTTAGCCTCTGAAGAGATATGAGTTCCCTCTGCATATTGTACAGCATGTTTTTCGGGGAATGTTTTTTGATTTTATTCCTGCGTCGGATTCTACTACTGCACATTTCGACACCGTTAAAAGTTTCACCCCCACATATTTTTGTACAGCTAGACAAACCACACCGTCCAGTTCCGTCGCTTCTTTCTTCCGTGGGCTTGCAAGGTGTGGAATGTCCTCCCTCCAAAGGTCTTCCCGCCGTCTTAACATGGAGCATTTTAAAAAGGGTATCTACAAACACCTATCCGGCTGGCAAAGCATCGTCAACGTCGCTCGTGTTGCAGGCGTCCATAGGCGACGAATACCGCTTACCATCAGGCGGATCGCTTGTCAGTTTGCAGAAATTACCGCACTTCAATTATATGTTTTGTAGAAAAATAACAATAACATGCATGAAAAGGCACGAAGAAAATATCAGCTTCTAGGTATAAGCTGATACTTCTTTCGCGATTTCATATTTCTTAGTATCTTACTTCCTACTAATATTATAAACGCGAAAGTTTGTATGTATGAATGTTTGTTCCTGTTTCACGCAAAAACTACCGAGTGGATTTTAATGAAAGTTTACAATAATATAGCTTATACATTAGAATAACACATAGGCTATAACGGGTTGTAGTAGCGAGGCCGAAGGCCGAGCTTTACGCGTACGAAGTAGCGGGTTTCAGCTAGTACCTTTTATACTCGTATGTATTGCCGCATGAAACATAACATTAAATCCAATACGCATTGAAACGAATGTGCCGTCCAAATTGATGCAATGCAACATGCGTCGAAACAAATTCGCCTAGTCTGGGCGTGTCACGAGCAAGAAACGCGCTTCGCTCGCGCACTAAAATTCGCATTGTGCATAAAAAATCCTGCGCATAGCAATTCATCAATAGTCAGTATTTGAGACGAACTTAAAGGGGTGCGCATTTGTGCGGAGCAGATTCGTATTAAATGCGCGGTTAGTGCGCGCGACGCTGCATAACTTATGCAATGAAGCATTACGACGCCTTGAAATGTTCGATTTCATATTACGTTTCACCAGTTTGTACGCGGCATAACCCTGCATAAGGCACTTCCAAACCTAATACTTAAAAAAAATATGATAATTTTCATTTATTTCACAGATGCAACACTGATATAGAGCTTGGCGTTCGATGTGGCTTCCAAACTCTATTGGTTCTATCTGGCGTTACCTCGTCCAAAGACATAGATAAGATCCGCAGCGAAAAGAAGCCACCCCTGCCTGACGTCGTCTTGCCCAAGCTAGGAGACCTGCTCTCTCTAGTAGCCTCATAATATGAGGATCCTGTCATAGCCAATGTTAGTTAATACGGTTAGTAGCCTTGGCTAACACGCGTAGTAGCCTTGGCATATTAACGCCGTGTTTTGTCCTTTTCGCTCTTGTAATTTTGAACTCGATTGAAAAAGACAAAAGACGGAAATAATAAACGCGGAGTAGCTTTGACTAATGACTCGAAGGCTACTCCGCTTTTATTAATAAGGGGTTATATAACTATAGATTCAACATTAGCAACAAAATTGTAAGTACTAAAATTGTGGAACGATTTTCAAATAAACAACCACATCGTTACCTAAATCGTTGCGACTCATTTCTCAAACGCGCGACTGTCAGTAATGGCGTGCTCCCCGCCTATGCACATATAATCACAGTATTTTGTTTACGATTTTTGCGCGTCGATGTTGAATTGATAGTTAAAAAAATAGTTGTAGTATTGCGCTATCTAAATCAATTTTGTACACTATTATCTATTTTTAAGCATAGCTTAATCAAATGTAACTGAATAATATGATGTATTTGATGTACCAATAATAGAAATAGCTTGGCAAAAAATAGAAAAACATGAAGGTGCTTATTTGAATAATAGCAACCTTTAAATAACTTAATTTTTCCTAGATACTCTTCAGCAGAAAATGAGTTTTTTAAAGCTGGGTTGGCTCAAGCGCGGAAGCGGGACGTTAGTGCAGGACTTATCGCCCCCATCTCGAATAAGAATAGTTATTGAATTTCTGAACTTTTTTTGCCAAGCTTACTCTGACCCGATCGGATTATAGTGTACCTTTTTATGAACGATTCATGCCAATATCCTGCTAAAAAGCTCAGTGATCTGTTAACTTCTCGCTGACTAAAAGTGTCATGCACCAAAACGAGACAGTATAAAATCATATGTTGTATGTCATATTATTTAGTTTATTCACTGTTAAAAGTAGATGAATCAGTCAATTATTCACGGCCACATAAATGATAACATAGTAACATTATGTATAATGTAATTATTAATTTTATTTCATTTCAACGCGTCATAGCAGTATTGCCAGGCTTCTTTTAGTTCTTTTCAATTCAAGTTAGTATTCCAAAACCATCTAAGAGAGATGGACATTTTAAGATGGTTTTAGGTATCGGGATAATTTGCATACAAATTCCGTCAAATTCGTAACAAAAAATGGCTTTATTTGTCGTTACTTGTTGTATAGTACTTTAGTCTATTCTGTGATTCTTCTTTCTAAATTCAGTCGACGTTTTTTTAGCTACAAAATACTTGGACCGAGTATAGACAAAACAATAAAAAAGGAATTGTCTCATACAAGTTACATAGTTCCGTAAATCTTTATTTATTATAATCGATTAAGAAAGGTGACTATAAAATAGTTTCACTATAGAACAATGTTGTGTACATTAAATGTGCAATGTTATAATTTTCTGTGATTTTTGCGTAGTGACTAAGTGGGAGCATCAAAACCTGCGGATCTCTCACTTTATCATTCTAGTTAGGTTTTTTGTTTAAGGGTCCTATCACATTTTTTGACGAGAAAAACATCGAAAACTGTATTTTTTGTATAGTTTTTCTTACAACTAATAAAATCTGTAGAAAATTCAGTTGCTGTATTAAATAGATAGATCTGTAATTTTTATTGAATGTAGCGGCTTCAGATTTTGGTAAAAAGCAACATATCCATTTGTTACCTCCAAATCACAAAAGTAGTTTTTTGTAAAACTTTAGGAGGGAAAGTTTGAGAATGGATTTCGTTAAATTACTGTCATAAAATAAACATATTTATGTTATGGTTTACTTATTTTATATTTATCTTGAAAATTACGCTTTTATTTATTCGTTTTATGCCCGAAAATACAAATACTTAAAATAGAATGGTTCATTTTGTAATAGGCCTCTTAAACCACTGAAAGACCCCTTCACACACATACATAGGCGGCCTTTCTGAGATTTTCTTGTTTAGGTGTGGATTTGGTGGGACATTTATAGTTATCTGTATTTTACGAAGTGTGAACAGTGGGTTTATTTGGTAAGCAATTAAACAGCAACTTTTAATAAATATAGCTGTTATATACGCGGTATTTCAAAAATCATGTAGGTACGTACTTGCTGTGTATTACATATGTTGTTTGTGATTGTGAAAGAAACTTTCCTGTTTAAAATGTGTTTTTAACCGGACAACCGCGTTTTTTTTCAACCAGTTCTGTAAATCGAGATTATTTATTTGTTTTTAGAATATAACACAGTAGTTATATTTCTTTATAGTACAGTAATATCTTGGTTGTTCATATGAAAATTATGCCAATGTTTAACTGGCTTAATTTTTACTCACACTTTGTATGTACAAATATTACAATAATTATAATAGTGCTTTTTACGATTTTGTTTTACTGTACCTGTTTATTGATTTTATTATACCGGGACTTTTGCCATTAGGGGCTTTATGTCTAACTCTTAACGCTAGTTCGAATTAGCGTTAAAACAGCGCAGGGGCCTTACGCCCAACTATTTACGCGGTGTCAAACTAACGTTAAAACAGCGCAGTTCGGAAAATCACGCGAATGTGAGCCTTAACACGCCGAGATAAGGGTTGCGGTCGCGCAACTTTTCTCATCACCTAAACAAAATCGCTTAAAACAGGTTAGCCGTAAGGCCCCTGGTTACGGGATGTAAAGGTACATGAAATAGAAGTAGTTATTGTTCACATTTCTTCTTCAAAATCTTATGGTTATTTATAAAAATTTGCAAGTTAGTAAAAGTAAAAGTAGTAGTCAAAAGCAAGCAATAACAAGTATAAATTGTATTTTTAAACCCCCCATAAAATGAACGGATAATTTAATTTTGAAACGGCTGAACAGAATTTCTTCAACCATAGCTAAGATTAAGTCACATTAAAAAAACAATTCAATTCAGCAGCAATTTTGGGTGCTACCATGCCACAGACAGACATACACACATTTTATTTATATTACACGGGAATTACTCACGTAAGATTAAGCCGGTCACTGCGACTTGAAATCTTACGTGAGTAATTCCCGTGTAATAAATACAAATAAAATGTGTGAAAACCACGTCATTTTAGGCATACACACGTTCAACTTAACACCCATCTGTTTGCGTCGGGGGTTTATTAATAAAAATATTTTTTGCCATTTTTTTTGGATCATTAAAAAACAGCGTGTATTGGTTTACTCCATTCTGTCCTGCCCCACCAAGATATACATACTTATTATTAATCCTATACCTACCAAATTTTTCCGAAGGCAGAAAAGCGATTTGGTAACCTATAATAACCATTTACTGATTTTCATTGGTGCCACAGTTATAATTTAGGAAACATAAGGCAAATAAACAAGGTTGGCATTACTAAACTTACGCAGTCCAGTAAACTAAGTAGTATAATGGGCAGAGATAAATTCGGTCAGCAGTCTCTATATTAAAAGCCATTGCAAGCTATTCCTCGTGGTCATGCATTAGAATAGAACGCCTACAAAGAGTCAAATATAAATTTGGGCCATGCACGATTGGGCTATTTAAATCTCTAAATATTATGTTTTATGTCTACTGTAGTTTGGTAGATACGAACAGTTTAGTGCATAGTTACTGGGTTGGCTGGAGCCAGAGCCACAAAATAAATAATTGTTACTTCGTCTGCACTCATGGATCATGGAACTCTGGAAGCGCATGCGTAACCATGGCTGTTCTGGCTAGAGATTTGCCGCGCACAATCATTGCTTGTCAACATTTTGGTGTGCGTTTCTCGGTACATACGTTTTCGCGCCAGACTAGGCAGTCTGTGTGCAACCGCGAGAGACGCGAGACGAAAAGCGTCCCTATTTTTACACCCGCTTATGTGATCTCATTTTATTAAAACGCATCCTGAATATTGACGTGAGTCTATTTATAAAATAATTATTTGTTTTTTGCTCGTTTATATCACGTGCCAGCTTTTCGAACAGTGATTATTAGGTACTCGTATAGATTTCGGCCAAAATATTTGTTTAATAGGTATAGGTAACGAATTAAAATATTATCGAATAATAAATGCTAAATTGCGTAACGTACGTTCCTATAAAAACGTTTTAATAAATAAAAATTAGCTATCAGCTTTTAATAAACACAGAGCTACTGATATCTATCCGGCATTTTGAGTTCATCCCATTTTATTAGAACAAGGAAAACAAAGAGGGGTGAAACACCCGGCGTACGCCGTACGGCGCCCGATTGGGGATGGCACTCCCTTATTTATTTTTACGGAGAATTCGGGCCAGAACGACGCTTTTATCTTTATGAACGGATATTTATATCTAAACGCTACGCCTTGATAGGTAGGTACTTACCTAGTTAATTTTTCGTTTCGCTTGGTTATGCATATTTTTGTTGATAGAAACAGTAGGTACCTACCTAAGTAGATAAACAAAAACGTTGAATCCTTAGATATGAATGGAACTAACGTTTTCAATCTCATGCAACCGGTCATGAAAAAACAATCCATTAACAGATAACTCTCGTGACGTTTTCGCGCTATACTAAATAGGTACATCCAGCCTTGTGTATATCTAACAGTAGTCCGCGATAATGAGCGATTACTAGTAATATATTAAAGTTTTCTACTGGTGATAAACGTTATCTGAAGCACCTGTGATTACGACACTCGAGTTTCATAGAGTAATTTCATGTTTGGAAATGGTTACGGTGGCTGATCCTGGCTTATGACGTACCTATGGTTGCGACCGCTTTACGTTATGTTATAAGTACCTACGTACCGGATCAAGATAAACCAAAACCTGATAATTAGACTACTACAATCAAGTCATATAAGTATTGTGATAAAACACTACAGAATAAACATCCTAACTTCTAAAGAGGTACTTACTTAAGTACCTACCTAATTTGAATGATAAATAGGAAGGTACCTAATCGTTGTTTATGTAACTACTCAACTCATGTAGATACCTAATGGAGGTCACTAAATACATTAACAACTCAATGTTAGATTTTCTTAAATTGAAACTAGGGAAAACATTTAACTTCCAGAAAACTTCATTGAGTCTGAGATGAGAATATACTTACATCAAACCAGACCACTGGATATTTCAGTAAAATTTAACATAAGAATTAAGTACCAGGGGCCTTACGTACAACAGCTAATTGCAACACCTAATCCGCTCAGTTGGAAAATCACGCGAACGTGAACCTTATCGCGCCCAGATACGGTTTGCGTTTTAGGTGCCGCAATTAGCTGTTTATATTGGTTAAATTAACAGTGCAGTCGATCCAAACTAAGAAGGGATCTAAAATTGAGAAAAGTTTAATGAAAACCGTAAACTCTGACCACATTTTTTTATATTGACTTGTAAAAGTGCATTCGGCATAACTTGGTGGATTCTGACCACATTTCCTAACGTAAGATTATAAAGCTATAGTAGCTTATATACCTATAATAAGTACCTATATACTATGGTAAAATGTAAAAACAATATTATTATCATTGCGCTTTTTACTTACTGCAGCTAGACTAGATCTCTTCGTATATAGCTTAGCTCGACTAGTAATTTTATTTTTCTCTCCAGTCTACAGCAAAAAACATTCGTCTCTACATTCTATAACTTAAAATGCAAGGATATGTGCTTTTTGGTCATTATTGATTTAAAATATTCTCTAAGTATAGCAGGTCACGCAAGACTCCCTTTTAGGGTGTTTATATTTACATACGATACAGCAGTTATTTGTAAATTCAATTAGGGGGGTTTCTTTAAAGTATAACTGCCAACTCAAATTTATGTTATTTTCCTCGCATTTGAAAGGTCAAGTTTTAAATTGAAAGCCTGTTTGAGTTATTGACGGTTGGGCAAGTTTAATCGTGATATCACGATAGGTTGGAATCATAGAGATGTGAGATCATTGATAAACATAGATAGTTAAAATGAGCTGAAGGTCTAATTATCATTCCTGCAAATTAAAAATATCAAGTGTTAGCTGTTTTATTCTTCTTTTCAATTATAACTTATTAAAATAAATACATATAAAAATAAGAATCCACAAGTTATCTTCAACTTGGCAATTTCCCTTTGTACATAATACATTATAGACCTACGGACAGACAAGCAGATAAGTTTAATTATTAATCGTCACGTAGCGTATAGATAGATACGTAGCTCTACCACAGAAGACATTGGCTCTACGCCACGCTAATGCACTCGGTTACATGTATTCTGTGACTTGGGTAAAGTACCGAGGTAGTAGGTAAATATGTACAAAGGCAAATAGAGCACCATACATTGTGTAATTGTAATCAAAACTTAGTGACCCACATGAATTTGTTTATATGAAAATCAACGATCTAAGACATACGTAGTAGGTATAGTATGAAAAATCTTTGATGACAATCAGGATAGGTGCAAAATTCAACTTATCTCAATACTTAATAGTTTGATTACAAACTGAAATAAACTACTTAGGTACCTATACCCAAAGAATTTGGACCTTACCTTTACTAGCTATAGGTTCGAATTCTTTGGGTATACCTACTATAACTTGCTATTCCGCCTCCGATTCGAATGTAAGAAGTATTGTAATATCGATCGTGAGGTCACCACGTCATTGAGCAAATACTTACTTATTCTCAAAAACCTATCAAACCAGCACTTATGTGCGATTGCGGAAGCAATAGAACTCAAACTATAGCTTCCGCAAAGGAAGACACGGTTCATTGTGATTTTAATTAACAATACAAAATGTCTAGGACACTGCACCAAAGCTCACCTTGTGGTCATTTGCTAAAATGTTCATTCTACAAAACCAAATAAACCCAATATGTACGTAGGTCAATATTTACTAAGCTCATACTCAACTCAACAATATCTAATAATTATTACTCAAATAGATTTGCATTGGGATGGGATTTGTACTTGCTAAAACTGGTGCTTATATAATATTTTGAATAATATTTTTTAGGTTTGACAGCATAACAACATTGAAAAATATGAATGGAAATATTTTCTTTTGTTATCTATTTCATTGTAGTAAATCAGCTACCAGTTACATTCTTACGATCAAAAACCTAGCAGATCAGACCTGTGATCAGAATTCCGATTTCTGACCGAATACTTAACATAGAAAAAATAGATTAGCTACAGCGACTTGTTAGGTCTGGTTTAGTCTCTTAATAATCTTTTAATTAGGAGTAAACATCTTAGAGCAAGATTTAAAACGTACCCTAGCTTTCCATTAAAGTTCAACCTGATAGAGCAAATGTAGCCACCAGGGAAAGTTTATGTAGAGCTGCTAATAAACTCCAATATAGAAACTTGCGAGGCCGTTCACATTATGTTTTTCGCACGCTAACTCACTTTCCCGATTTCCCTCCATTCGTAGTTAGACTTTTTTCAAAGCTTTCGCTTTTAGGCCCTTGCCTAGTTCATTAACTGGTTCGCGATAAGAAAGGGCAACAACCCTATAAAACGAGACTTTATTCATTAGTTCTAGTACAATTAAAATTAGCGATTAAAGAATATTTATTCGTATTTGTCGTTTGGTCCCGCAAGTTTTAAAGGTACTTTTTTGGGTATGTTGGTCGAAACAACACTCGACCCAAAAAAGTATACGCATCATCTACGAAGTTATGATTAATTCGCGTCCTTTGTTAATACTCGTATCACGTCCGAGGTAGAGTTAGCTCATACTATTGTCCCATCTTTGCAATCGAGTTTACTACACGGAGGGACATTTACATATTCAAGACGTGAATCAGGAAGGTAAAGTAACGCGTAACAAAACTCAAGAGTCTCACGACGAGCTATGGAGATGCTCGGGGCTTCTCTTACGAGATCGAATCAGAAATGAGGAGATCCGTAGACGCACGAAAGTGCAGCAAGTTGAAGTGGCAGTGGGTAGCGCAGATAGCACGCAGAACAGATGGCCAATGGGGCCGAAAGGTTCTCGAATGGAGACCACGGACCGGTAAGAGCAGCGTAAGACGTCCATCCACAAGATGGACAGACGATTTACGAAACCGCTGGAAAACGCTGGATGCAGGTTTCCAACCGGCCCTTTTGGAGATCGATGGCGTCCTATGGCTGAGATAATGATATTTTTCTTAGGTGGAGGCTAGGTAGTTGTAAATAGATATATGACTGAGCCGCCACAACTTGTTTCGCGAATGTAATCAGTGACTCTCGGTGGTAATCAGCAGTGCAAGTACCGTTCTTTTATCGATCGTCAAATTGACAGTTGAGGTCGTCAAATTCGATAATATGCCATTTTTTCAGTACTCGCTGTGATCGATTCTATGGCATTTTAGCGAATTTGACGTCCGATAAAGAACGGTACTTGCACCCCAGAATTGCGAATAACTACCTTCGTCAGGTAGTCAGGTCAGATTAGTTCAGGAAGGTAGATTTTATACTCCAATTTTTCGTTTTTTTTTTCCTCATTTTTTTTCATAATTCATTTATTCATAAAGGAAAATAAGTAAAGTTGTAAGTATGCAAAATAGGTAAAAACAATCAATTGTGATCTTAAATAATTATAGTTAAGCACTCTATTTTCGATGATAAAGCATGCAATAAGGTGTTTCTTAAAAAAAAAAAAATACACTTTATCGAACCACCAAACCACCAAAATTATATTATGTCGTCAGATATTTTTTTATTTTTTAATATAAATATATTTTTTTTGCTCTACATAGTAATCTTAGCCACGGCCCGCGCCCTGAAGCTTCCCGACCTTACACTACAGCCTATAGATGATATCAAATGATATAGACATAGGTAAGTATAAGTAATAGTAGGTACCAATTTAATAAATAAAATAATAATTAAATAATAATATGGTAGGTAATAATTTATTTTTCCATATTATTTGTAGTCTTGTCTTACCGGCACTTTCAGAGTTGCAATTTTCATGACTGGTAAAACACCTAATAGGTAAAGGCAAAAGTATATTTTAAGGGCTGCTTGCTAAGGAAGGGATTGCAGTTGCGAGTATTCCAAACTGTACCTATACTAGTATCTATACTAATATTATAAAGAGGAAAGATTTGATTGTTTGTTTGTTTGCATTGAGTAGGCTCCAAAACTACTAAACCGATTTGAAAAATTCTTTCACTGTTGGGAAGCTACACTATCCCCGGGTAACATAGGCTATATATATTTTTTTTAAATAGGGTCCTTACTAAATCTCCAATAATGTAACCCAAGGTGTAAAAAAATAAGATTTGCAATTTTGACTTTGCGTGTTTGACAGTTCTAAGACAGGACAACGTCTGTCAGGTCAGCTAGTAGGGTATAAATTAATAGGTAGATAGGGTGAGGGAAGGAAAAACGACAAAAATATGGTAGACATGGTTGTATGGTTGTATTGCTAGCTGAGTCATCGTCCCATGGCATGACCGAAAAATTACGTCAACCGACGCAAATTACGTCATCCTGAAGAAGGAAATAGGTCAAACTAAGGTTTAACGCGTATTTATATATCAAATTAATCGCGGGTAGATAAGAAGGCATTTTGCAAAAGTTTTGTATCAGTGCATGCTAGTTAGGGTCCCGTACCCTAAAGTAAAAACGGGACCCTATTACTAAGCCTACGATGTCTGTCTGTCCACCCGTCCTTTTCGACATGTAATAGATAGCCAGTTGCAATTTTCACAGGATATGACATATTTACGGCGGATTGACTAAGAAATGATAAAAAAGGCAAGAACCCTCAATGCGCGAGCCCGACTCCCACTTGGCCGGTTTATTGACGCAATGTTTTGATGGAAATACGCATTGTAACAAGTATTCGTTGATTTTTTAAACCACTCTTTATACGGTTGAACAGATAATCTTGAATCATAGCTAAGAACACTCGATCAAGTCAACTTTCAAACAAAACTAAATCAAAATCGGTTCAGCCGTCCTGGGAGCTACGGGGAGTCTGCCACAGACAGACACACAGTTACGCACGTTAAACTTATAAAACCCTTCTTTTTGCGTCGGGGGTTAAAAATATTCTTGCAAACTATTTCTATTCTACCTTGATTCTACCACTCTACCCGTCTTAACTAATCGAGTAGGTACTTGACGCCTTTCCGTCTACGCGGCTACGTGACATTATTATTGCGTCTGGAATGGGCGGGAAAGCAGTTATTTCTCGATGGTATCGTGCTGAAATTACGTCGCGGTAGTCGGCGAAACTAAACCAAACGCAGTTGTATAATTAATGGGCTAGGGCAGAAACTGGGTCGGAGGTGCTAGTTCGCCGTTCTAGAACGCAGCGCTCTACCTACGTACCTACCTACATACGTAATAATATAATTGAGACAGATCACATGGAAAAATGTGTTTGCATTTTGATTGTGGTCCTTTTTTATTGGCTACTGGATACAATCGGCCTTACTTATAAACGTTACTTAAGTTAAGTAAAGGATAAAACTGCTGTCTCGTTTTCATCTGTGACAATTTCCGTCAGCGAGAAGTTGATAGCAATTTTAAGCATTGCTTAACTTTTAAGTAACGTTTATAAGTAAGGCCGTAGGTCCTTAATGCCTTACTGAGTTATGAATACTTCTTAAATATCGCCAATCAAGTCATAGATAGGTACAGCCTGAAATAAACAGGCTCGGGTAAGACTTGGAATAGACCAAGTCATTCCCTAGTAAAGTGGCGGAGGAGACTTTACTAGAGGCTTCAACGGAGTTTTTTTTAATCGTGAATGACCCGTGTTTAGCCACCAACTCGCCTGTTGGTATAAGTGAAAATGTTGGCGAACATGAAGCACGATAATACCTACATGTTTCATGTCATTATATCACTTGTCCGCTCTCAAGCGTTCACCAACAATGTCAATCCGAAAATCTAGTTCAACTTTTATAATATGGTAAAAGTGTGTAACTGATATATTTAAACCTACACTCGCTGCAGGGGCGGATCCAGGATTTCATTTGGGGGGGGGGGGGGGGGGGGGGGGGGGGGCATTCTGGCAAGGTTCGAAGGAATCAAATCGAAAAATTGAGTCGAATGTATGGAATTGCTTAGGGGGCATGCCCCCCCCTGGATTCGCCAATGACTCGCTGATCGCTTACCAACAGGCGGTCCGTTAGCTTGTTTGCCAAATAAATTACAGAAAAGATTAGTTCTAGCTAGGTAAATACAAATTCCGTAATTTATTTTGTTTTTTGCATATAATAGCAGCCTGTGAATAGAACCCTTTTTATTAGATTTTCAAGGAATACCTATTAGGTACCTATGCATTGTCAATAGAAAAGTACATTAGTTGAGTATCCATCGTCCTTGCCAAAATACTGAATAGACTACGCAGTAAATGAACAATGAAACATCCTTACAAAATATATCAAAGCATTTGTACAAAAACTGAAACATCATAAGCCTATCTAATGGTGTTTTAAATAGCAAGTGGGTGTGATTTGTTAGCCAATCGTTTGCTTACCTGCCTGATTCATCGTTTCTGAAACAACGATTATGGAATGGAATACCTTGATCTTTAGGTCAGATCGTTTAGACTAGATATAGTGCAATTGGCAGGGCCCACCGAGGCAAATCAGCGGAGGTGTATCTAATGGCACATTGTTGCCGGTAGCCCCCGCAACATTGTCAAGCCAATTGGTTACTGAAATTGTTTATAAAGTCACTTTGTCTCTATCTTCTGTATTATACAACCAAGGTCAGATAAGAAACTGAAATTGGAGCTTATGTCATTTCCTCATTTTTATCGCGGAATTTGTTGTTTTGCACGGTGCAATGTTAATATTTGCGTAGGCTCTATATATCAAAGAAAGTGAGTGTTTATATGCAATAAAGGAATATACTCGTATTCCTGCATGGTTTTGCGTTTTGTGACATATGGCATCGTAAATTAAGGATTTTAAAGTGGTACCAAAGTAAACCTGCAAATAAGTGTAGCAAGTTTTAACTACCATATGAACTTTATAATCTTTCCGGATTATTACAAATCACTCGGAAAGTTAAAAATCAACGGTTGACAATGGTCAATTGGCGATTTTCTTTTTTTGTTTCTTAGCTTTAGCTTAGTATTGCATTTGGAACCTACTCGTAGAGGCGGGCATGACCTAGTTCAATCCGTTTACTAGGTGCCATATTAAGGCAACTTTACGTCAAATTAAGCGCCTCGATGGTGTGCAAATAGCATGGTGCACGCCACAGTGCAAGGCACAAGATGGGAATCGTCCGTGTTTACAGTTTTGCAGCAAAATGTTCTAGCGTCAAGGTCGATGATGTAATTGCCGCATTTAGCACTCAACGTGAAGCTACGAATATCTGTTATTCCGATACCTAAGCATACACACAGTTACCTATAGCATACGTTATGGGTATATAGACAACTTTGTTTGGTTATTTTTGCATGACATCACTCTTGTCCCTGACGGCCGTTAGTTTGCAATAATTTATAGACGCTGGTAATGGGTGACCGTAACTTTAGATAGGCATGTAGTGTAGAGTCTATCGTCAGTATTTATTATTGGTAAGTAGATAAATAACGAACTTAGTAAGCAATACTTGGAGGTAGATCTGAATCTTCTCTAGATAAATTAGATTAAACATAGTTTTAAAACTTTATTGAAGTCTAAATTAAACGTTTTCGTTTTCTGTTCTTTCATATGACTGTAGCAATGGATAAGACAAAGATCTATTTTTCTCCTAATTTATCGTAGAGATCTAAGTTATTTTAGAAAACTTTACAGCGTGACATCGTTTTCCTGGTGTTGACTCAATAGTCTTGATTAAAGATATTGTTTTATTAATTTCCAGTATCTACGTAAATCTCAAAGATGTCTGAATCAAATGGCGCAGACGCGGTAGAGCAAGTGGCCCAGGAAGTGAAGGACATCAAGCTGGAAAACGGCTCCGCACCGGGAGCGGCCAACGGAACGCCTGCCAAGGAGGACAATGCTATACCGTTTAAGGTAATAAAGAAGAACTATCATGCTATCCGAATATCATACTAATATTATAAATGCGAAACTGTGTTTGTTTGATTGTTTGTTCCTCGAAGCAACGGATCGGCGTTACTCATTAAAAAAACTGTTACCATAGTTATCCGTCATTAATGAAACTATTTGAAAAATTATTTAAATTTTTTAATTAAAAAGGATATACTTTCAGGTTGCTCCCATAGAAATTTCATCAAAATCGGCTTAGTAGTTTGCCTTTAAATCAAAATAACTGGAATTTTTTGTTACTTGGATGAGAATCCAAGTAACATAAATTGTGTATTTTATAAGTATTATTTTTGTGAAGTCAGTTATCTAAATTGATAAAAAATAATTTAATTTAAAATATTTTTTCCTGAGGGAATGTTCTCGCGGGTGAAACCGCAGTGCGCATCTAGTAAGTTTTATGGACAAGAAAATATTTATAAAATGAGATCCATGTTGAATTAAAATAATTACTAATCATTGTACATACGGACGCAAGTGAGGTCAATTTGAGCGTACCTAGGTATATACATAGATATTTTCTCCAAATCCCTTTTCAGGCTATAATTGGAACCCACATAGCGCCACAAAGGCAATATTATTGCTAACTTTTCGATTTCTAACTATAAAATTTTGTAGGTATACTAAATTTTATAGCCGACAGACTGGCAGGCTTTAAAACTGGGCTACGATTTATCGCGCTCCATATCACGACTTTAGTGCCGTGAAAATGGCAATCAAGCACGTTCAATAAATCTTCGAACTAGTTTCGTTCTTCAAACTATAAAAGCTCCATAGATGATAGTCCTCCACACGCAAGTAGGGTTACTGCATCCGCCCGGGTGGTAATCCTGCCATGTGCAGCTTTGTAATTTGTCCGGCTTTTGTAGCTTGGGCGATGTAATACGAGTAAATTGATTAACGTCACACTAAACAGAAAACAAAAATCTTTTAAAATTAACTAACATACAAAAAAAATCGGACTTATATTGAAAATCCGGCTTTATGTCAAGACTTAATTTTTTTTTATGGTAACCCGTAAGGTTTTGTTACCTTAGTTAAAAATATCTCCTAAAATTTCAGGACGCATTTAAAGCCTTCTCCAAATTCGGAGACCCGAAGTCAGATGGCAAGCTGATTACCCTCTCCCAGAGCGACAAATGGATGAAGCAGGCCAAAGTAATCGACGGCAAAAAGATCTCGACCACGGACACAGCTATCCACTTCAAGAAACTCAAGTCACTTAAAGTTGGCGTCGACGACTATCAAAAGTTCTTGGATGATCTCGCGAAGAGCAAAAAGGTAGAGCTGGATGATATCAAGAGGAAGCTCACAACTTGCGGCCAGCCTGGGTTCACGTCACATGTAAGTTACATTCCACTATCTATACATCTAAACTTGAGGTACGGGTTCAGTACCCCAAAAAGAAATAAAGAACCTTTATAGGATTACTTCGTTGTCCGTCTGTCTGTCAAGCCCAAGGCCCCTTTTCTCAGGAACGCGTGGAGGTATTGAAATTAATATCAAATACTTCAATCTTAAAGCTTTAAAAAAATCATGTATGTATGAACTATACCTACAATATCTACATACACATATTTATTAAATTTGTACGGAACCCTCAGGGTGCGAGTCCTATACTCACACTTTTTTATGGTTGATAGGCTTAGTCGTTTGCCTACAGCTAACCGAATGTTAAGTGACGATGTGGTCGAAGATGGGAACACGCCTAGCCCGGAATGGGAACTAGCTCTCGAGTGAAGGTGCCGATCACACCGTTAGGAACTTAGGAGCTTGACAACAGGGTGGTAGCTAGCCAGCTACTATGGTTTCCTCAAGCACGCTGTTTTCCGGCAGCTCAAGCTTATTCAAAAGTGCCTCAAGACCAGAGTCTTTGACCAGTGTGTGTTGCCAATGATGGCATATGGTACTGTACTGAGACGTGGTCCTTAACTGTTGGCCTTAATTTGGAAAAACTCAGTCACACAGCGGGCAATGGAGAGAGCTATGCTCGGAGTTTCTTTGCGCGATAGAATCCGGAACGTAGATATTCGCCAAAGAACCAGAGTCACCGACATAGCTGTTAAAATTTGCAAGTTGAAGTAGCAATGGGCAGGCCCCATAGCTCGAAGAACCGATAACCGATGGGGAAGAAAGGTTCTAGAGCGGAGACCACGAACCGGAAGACGCAGCGTAGGTAGGCCTCCTACTAGATACTAGATGGTGATGTAGGTACTAGATGGACCGACGACATTGTGAGAGTCGTGGGCATCCAGTGGATGCAAAAGGCAGGCTGTCGTTCAGTGTGGAGTTCAGTTCAGTTCAGTATCTTTATTTCAATTGGGTACAAATACAAGTACACTTTCGAAAGTGTACTTGTATTTGTACCCAATTGGAGGTTAAAGGGGGAGGCCTATGTTCAGCAGTGCACGTCTTCTGGCTGATGATGATAAAGATTATTCCGCGACTTACTTTACACAGAGCTAGGACACACCCTAAACCCCTGACAAGGTAATATTTATTATACATGCATGTCATGAGTTTCTTGCAACAAGTTTGCAAGTTGAACGAGATAGTTGAATCAGTATCAGTCAGTCAATGATTGTTTTCGCTTTTATATAAGTATGTAGATTTCCTAATTCAAATCTTAAAAAATGAGTTTTGGATGATTCCTCTGGTACATATTAAACGCCGCACAAGAAAACGGCGTGTCATAGATATCGATTTACGTATTAATAATATTGTAGAAGATTTCATTGGGGACAAAACCGATGTAGCATTGCCTTATGCATCAGTGCAACAATAAAAGCAAGAGTAGGTATATTTGGTTACGGTGATACTTTTATTTTATTGAAACGTGGTTTCTCACAATGAGCCTCATAAGCAAGCTCAAAGTCGCTATGGTCGCTAGGCTATGCTCGGGGTTTCTCTACGAGATCAAATCCGAAATGAGGAGATCCGTAGACGAACGAAAGTCACCGACATAGCCCACCGGATTAGCAAGTTGAAATGGCAGTGGGCAGGGCACATATCACGCAGAACAGATGGCCGATGGGGCCGAAAGGTTCTGGAATGGAGACCACGGACCGGTAAGCGCAGCGTAGGACGTCCACCCACAAGATGGACAGACGACCTAAAAGTGACCGCAGGGAAACGCTGGATGCAAGCCGCTTCCAACCGGCCCTTTTAGAGATCGATGGGGGAGGCCTATGTCCAGCAGTGGACGTCCTAAGGCTGAAATGATGATGATGATACTTTTATTTTTATTTGTATTTTTGTGATAACAAGTAGCAACTATGTTTTTTGTAAAGGTATTTTGTAAGCTACTGGTGGGCAATGTTTTAATTCCATTTTAATAATGTAATTATACAATTTTCATTTCATGTCAAGGCGTATAAATGCTATGCATTTTCAGCGCAACAAAAGCCATATTATAACCTGATATTTTAGTATATATACAAAGCGTTCCCTCCGTCTACTGGATACTTCTGGATACTTCTTTTTCCTCTTCGATCCACTTTTATTCCTTTTCAATCTACCTACATAATTTATAGTTTTTGGATCCCCTCGTTTGTGGATAGAAGTGTTATATAAAATTATGTTCATTATAGAATCCCCTCAATAGTAGATTTAAGAAGATATCCACGGATCCAAATGTGGAGCCGATCTGTGGATCCAAGTGGACGGGGACAAAGCGTTGAAGCAACCGAATACCGAACACATCCACTTTTTGAGTGGTGGTAGTGCGGACCCGGACAAAATAACCGCTGTCATGTTACTAGGCGACAACAATAGTTCAAAATGTGGGGTGTTTGTGTATAATTTGTTGTATTGTTGTCAAAATATTCAGTTGAGTTTCCGAGAAAACGTCAAGGACCTATTGATAATTTAATAATCACCTAGGTGCAATAAGGTCACGATTACCTACTCATACGTTGTTGCTCTAGGTGCCATTAGTCATCGCCGCATTTAAACCAAGATAACTAGTATAATTACACCAAATAGGTTCGTCAATTACAAGCTCTTCTTTTACCGGTGGAATAAAACCACAACAAAACTAAATGTTGTTTTTCTATCGATTTAGTACCACTTTAGTTGTTTTTTTTTTTTATGACTGCATTTTAATTTTAGCTCATTTAACTTGTTTTCAAGAGCCGTATTACAAAATGCATCGTTCCATTTTAGGTATCGGCATCAAACGAAAAAATAAAGCCGTAATTGTCATGACGAATATAAAACAAGTAATTAAGACATAACATAACAACTATTTTATATCAGTAACTTAACGAAATCCATTCTCAAACGTTCCCTCCGAGAACTTAACAAAAAACTTTTTTTGTAAATTGCAAGTAGGTAGAGGTACTTAATAAGTTGATATGTTGAGTTTTTCCATAATTTTAAGCCATTATTTTCAATAAAAGATACAGATCTTTTTATTACAGAAATTGAAAATTCTAGTCATTCTATTTGATAAAATCAGAACGCCTAAAATCCAGTTTTCGTTGCTTGTTTTTACATTACATAAACTGTAAAAATTTCAACTAGGATATATATATATATATAGTCCAAAGAATACAGCCGTTACAAGGTAAGACATACAGACGGCGTATGCTTAGTAATAGGGTTGGCAGCCTTTAGGTACGGAACTCAAAAAATAATACTAACGTCATGCAATTAATGCAGTTTCATAACTTCATAAAATACTTACAAACGCCCTGCAAGAATAGGTGGGATATTCCCGGTCCTCCGGTTGGTAGGATGAATAATAAATTTACCCATTACTCCAATATTCCGATAAGTTATAGATACCTAATATAAAGCATGCACGTCACGCGAGTTTATAGGAAATTTAGGTTTTTACGTACCTAATGGTCAATTCGCTAAAATTTTCAGGTAACGAAGTCACAAGCGGCCGCCGCGGCTGTAGACCGTCTCACAGATACCAGCAAGTACACCGGCTCGCACAAGCAGCGGTTCGACGACACTGGGAAGGGCAAGGGCATCTCGGGGCGGAAAGACCTCGCCGACGGCTCTGGATACGTCTCTGGATACCAGCACAAGGACACGTACGACAAGTCTCATTAAACCGATGAGGGCTAAAGTAGTGACAATAGGGTTGTCTGATCGAAGCGTCTGTAAAAAGGTTTCTAACGTGGTTCTAGCTTTGCTTCCGTGGTTTGCATATTAATTGATACAAAGCAATAATCTCGCATATCTGTAAGTACGTAACGTTGCAAGTTTCCAGATTCTCGGGTCTCCTGGACTTAATTAACACTTTGCTATAGCATTCATGGCAGGCTCTATGATGGCATATAATTATTTTCTCACAGGCTTTGAGTGTCTAGTCCTATTTATTAAAAAAAACTTTTATCTACACTTTAAATATCTACCCACTCGCACCTACATTTAGAACAGACAACCCTATTGTATTATGTGTATGGGTTATTTTAAACGGAGGAGCAGCAATCGTGGCGTTTTAGTGTTTTATGATTGTCTTATGACAATCATTAATTTAAACTATCTTCTACTTGAGTATATATCTTTGTAAAAATGTTAGTTAACCTTATGTACCTACATATACCTAAAATTTAAATAGGAAAAACATTCCCTCCTTTATAATTTTTTTCCTAGAAAATAAGAACCTACGTTGCAATTTATTTTTTTATCAAGTATAGCTTTACCTTTGCCCAGCAGTGGGGCAGTATAGGTTAAAGAATTAAAAAAATAGCATTACCTACATTCATGCTTCAAGCGCATAATTTTATCTAGTCTATTTTAAAAAGTGCAAGAAAAAATGTCGTAGAGCAGACCTAGCATTCACCAAGGCAGAACGACGTCAACGACGCGTATGGCAGAGCATTCGTTAGCGTTCGGCGAACGCGCTGCGTCTCGTTTATTTTAATTGAAATGAATGAGAGGCAGCGCATTCGCGTTCGCCTGGTTCGCTGTACCTGAATTTGTACCATAAGACGCTCATATCCTATGTTACGTTCTGAGATGTCTTAAATTGTTACACTTTGATGAATTCACGTACATTTTACAATGACGCGACACAAAGTATAGACTTGTGCATCTAAGTGTTATTTTATGTTGTAGTTTGATTGTGTCATATAAAATTAAGAGCATGTTATAAAATGCAACTATATCGCCTGAATAAAACTGAAATGTTTCTTTGAAAATACATATAAAGAATAATAGTAAGTAATACCAATCTTCCTTGGTAATACTTGTACGTAATTTTTAAGTACCTAACTATTTATGTAAAATTATTTTGTTAATTAAATAATATAAAACCTAATAACAATATGTTTTATTTTCCCAACATGTTGGAAAAAAACTATAAAATAAGTGTAAACAATTACAAGTAGGTAGGTACAATTTATTTGACTTAAATCTACAAATACACGTGGTGTTAAGCATTATTAGTAATTTTCAAAAATTCATGTATGGTACTTACTCACTTTAAATCGAATTTTACATTTGTCTAGCTCAACAAAAATATGCAAGTCTTAATTTTCACAGAATGTTCGAAGTATATATTATCTACATAGGTTGTCTAAGAAGAAAAATAATTATGTATATAAACCCTTACATTCATAATTATTTGTTTTCCCATACAGGCTGTTAAGCTAACACGATAAAATACTCTAACATTTAAAAATATTTATTGCTAAACGTATGCAAAATTTTATGATAAAATGTTAGCTATGTTATCGTGTTATTTATGTATAATTATGAAACAGAGTGTGTCGGAGCACCAATACACAATACGTCGAATATGGCAAAATAACATATATTTTAAAGAAATTTTGACAAATAGAATCATATAAATACACTAGACTTTTTTATTTTATTTTATCTGCTCGGCGTTTTATAATGTAGAATATATTATTTTACTAGGAATATCTACTAAATATACCTTTATAATAAAAATAAACCAAAATAGGGTAAGTAGTTACGATAAGAGTGACTGACTCGAGTTAACATTTATTTATCTTCAGCTACTTGTGAATAAAAGTAATTCTTTAAAGATACGATGGTTTTGTAAATATTCAATAATGCATAACCCCTTATACTACAATAACCAAGTACATACATAATCTATACATAATTAAAAGAAACAAAATGTATATATAGACTAGTGCTAACTTTAGAAGGCCATAGTATGATACGGCCTTTCATAGAATAAATAAAGAAAAAAGCATGCTAATCATAGGTAACAAAACGTGTAGTTCTTTCTACAGCAACTATCAATCGAACTATCAAAGTTCTCGTCCAATTTGAAGGCTGTGTCAATGCTACAACTAAGCTTGCGTAACAAACCTGTGTTTTAATGAATACCTTATGTCTATTGCTTAATCATTACACCTATGGGCCTATATGTGTGTCATTGACGTATCTAAGCAATACATTAAAATTGAATATTTTTTTCAATTTTCTTACCATATGTATAAAATCTTAGAACCATATTTTCTAATTCTCAAAACTCCAAAATTATGCGGAAAGTCATGTTTGAATTATTAAACGCTCGATAAAAATAGCACAAAAACTCGCTTACAACAGCCATTGATTTTTGCTAATAATAATATGGCTATAAAAGTGGATGCATATTTTATTAAAGAAAATAATACGGTTGATGTCACACCTATGCGAATGGTCCGAGTGTCCGCCTAGTAACGCTAACATATCTAAGGAGCTCAAAAGCACATCGCGGGCGGGCGGTCCGCTGATAAACCCATATCTGTAAAATTAGCCTAAGTAGTGGTTGTCTTGCGTATTACTTCATGATTATGGCCAATACATTACCACACCCTACGGGCTACAAAATTATGTATCACATAAATAAAAGCTCCAGAAAGGACTACCTTACCAATTTTGTTGATTTAACCAACCATAGCTAATCCATCACTGTATTATTGCTGTGGTATAAATGGCAGGCTGTTTCTGTTTTGTTTTAAATGTCCTACTATGTAAAAAAACATGGCGGCAAGGCAACTAATAGGGCTGCCAACCCTCCAGGTTTGAATGGTGCTTCTCCGGGCTACGGGTTGACATCTTATATCTACGGTTTTGACGCCTTTGACAGAGTAGGCGCGAAACCAAAGACCAACGAGTAGAAGAAAATTCATCCATAGTTCACATAATCACAAGACTTTTCAACATTATCGGTGGATTTAATGTGGGTTCGGTTATTGAAGACTGCATATTTTACATTTTACTGAACTACCGAAAATACTGCGTAAAATTTTCTCCATCCCCATTAGTAACGCGTTTTTTACCCTGGTGAGGCATTGATAGACAGATGAGCGATTAAAAAAAAACATGTATTCTTGTAGTTGTAACATAAAAAAAAAACATGTAGTTGTAAAAAACATGTAGTCTTGAAAAAAAAAAACAGCTTTAAAAATTGCTGAAGAAATCAGTCCATGAGAAAACATTATTTCGAAAACCAAGGTTGACATAGTCCGTTATCTATACTAATACTAATATTATATACCCGTGCGAAGCTGGGGCGGACCGCTAGTTTTTTTAAATAAACATGTGAAAATCATTTCACCTTGTCTGGCATTTTTTAAAGTTGGCAGCCTTAGCACCCAATGAAAATAATTAGCAATGAAATTCAGAGCTCTCATTGGTCAAAAAACAATATGACTTTTTACATAGTTGGACATAAACAGACAACAAAATTAACAGAAAAATATTCAGCATCATCATTTTTGACACTTTTAAAAATTGTTTGCTTCATGTGTGTAGTCTAGGATCGTTTCTTAGCATATCTTCTAAATTATATGTCACAATCTGAACATCAGTTCAGCAGTTCGATCACGAATAGATAAGTAACAGACAGACTGGAGATATTTACGCATACAATTTTAATGTGATAACCTGTATGGTAGGATAATAGGTATAACAATCTCAAGTTCTCCGTTATGCTAACCTGTTATTGAATTCTAGTGACTTTCAAAACAGGATTTACTGTCGTTTCTTTTTACTTACTGATTGGAATAGGTAATATGTTTTAGTCGCATTTCTTGTCTTTATAATATGCGTTTCAAGTTTGCATCATCAACATCATCTGTAGATTGTAGTTTATACCAAATTAAACTTCAATTGTTCTTCATCGCTTTTGCCTTGTTGTAGCAATATTTCCGATGTCTTGTGGGCTAAGGGTATAGGTATACTGAAGATTGGCCGGGGTAAGGTTGATTCGATGAAAAATTTGCGCAAATGATAAGAATATACCTATCAGCTTCGACTAAAATAAAATGAATGGACGGGCCCTAACCATTGAAATTGCTCAGTAAAAACGAGTCAAAACCGTCTGACATATACTTCAACACCTAATTATAAAAATGTAAAAATGTATTTGTTACAAAAAATGGATCCTGGTTTTATTTGTGTATTTACACTTCGGGAAAGCATATGAATGCATAATTTTGTCAGATGTTTCGTTATCACGTAACAATAGACACGTGGTGCACTTCCTACGGCTAGAGACCGACTGAAACGAAATGTGAGCCGGCGCTCATTTTGTTATCTTCAAAAATGCGCTCCTACTGGGCCTGTCCATTAATTTTATTGTGGCCGAAGCCTATCAGAGATATATCTGCTTGATGCGTCTAGCCCACCGTCGGACAAGAACGCGTAAGAAAGTTGTGTTATGCACATCCATTTTGCCATAGAATTATTATATGACAGCAAAAGAGAGCATTAGGAGTGTAATAAATCACTTTTTTAATTGCCAAAATGTTACACAGGTACTTTAAATGAGTATTGGAGCAGATTTGGTTAATTCTGTAAAATCATCAGCAAATTATTGTTAGATTTTGCATATTATAAGCCATTTGTATAACCAATTATAAAATCTAAACATAAACCCTGAAAGATTCCAAGGTGTTTCTAATTGAATTATTTTTCAATTGATGACATACATAAAACAACAAAATATAAATAATAATTGCTTTTAAAAGAAATCAAACACCCTGTTAAAAGTATCTACAATACATTGACATTCACAATCTTTATCTGCAGACACATTTTAGTTATAAATATTCTTAAATTCATCAAATCAATATAGGAAAGTTACCCTATCACAACATGATGCGTACATCCAATATGCAGTATAAAAATGTTATTGCCTGGTCAAAGTTCCTACCTCAATGAATGAAGGCCAAACTACCCAAACGAAATGTATAACAGTATATATCATATTTGAGCCATTAATTAGATTGTAGACTGGCGTACTTCGCGATCGTTAATATGTTTCGGCTGATAACCACATTATGATGTTTACTGACGACCACAGGCTGTCAGATGATCAATATTGAAAAGAAATGATGTTTAGACTTTGATGTTGCTACAATCATGTGTATGAGATTCCTTATAAATACAATAAGCTAAACTGGATAATTTCGCAATTTGAATACCTAATTAAATAAAATCATAAATCTTCAGTTCTATTTTATTTCACTATTTCATTTATTATTAATTGATTTTATCACTTGGCTGTTTTATTTATATATGTTTAAAGAATATAATAACGTTTATGCAATCTTTCACAATCACTTTGTTTTAATTGTATTAACAAATCCTAGTTATCATCAAATAGAACAAACAAGGCTCTATTTTGTGATACATAATTTCCACAGAAAACAAAAATTATAATGGAATTATGAATCTTCTATATATCTTCTAGTCATACAAACATATCACAATACCAGGTGGCAGTAAAGCTTTACATTGGGCCATCCTCTGTACTCACTTTCATAGCAAAGTAGTAGACAGCGCGACTGCCTAAGAGGAAAGCCACAAGGAATGCTCCAACATAAGCCACATAGATTCCACCTCCTTGGCTCTTAGCTGCCGACAGAGTGCCAAGAGTGACGCCGAGGGCGATCGCTAAGAAAATAAGAGACAGTACAGCAAATATGGTACCTCTCACCATAGCCATGCGTGGCCCAACCGATGACACTTTGCGGCAATGAGGGCAACGCACAGGAGCATTCTTCAATCGTTGATACTGAAAACAAAAGATTGATATCGAAAATGTGGAGCAAAATATTGAGGACATTACACTACAGGACAAACAAGTGTTGGATAAAACCTAGACAGACATATTAACAAAGAGATAATTCAAAATAGAGACAAACTCTCAGTCATAAAACCAGTAATAAGGTAGAACATAAACAAAACTTAAATGAGTACATTTAGGTCTATAGCTAAATTCGGAATTATTCCCTCCTGCCCATTTTTTTATCGGACTGCCAGAGCGGGCACGAAAAATCGTCACCACTTTATGGTTGACATTCCGAAAACCCGTACGAAGCGCTTTGATTCCACATTTATTGTGCGAACTGCTAGTCTGTGGAATGCGCTACCTGAATGGGTGTTCCCCAATGGTAACAATCTGGGTGTCTTCAAATCACGAGTGAATCGGTTTCTTCTAGGCAAGCGTGCTCCAACGTAGACTGCATCATCGCTTAACATCAGGCGTGATGGTGGTCAAACGCAAGCCTATTATTTATAAAAAAAATAGAATAATGATATATATTGCATCACGGAGCTGAACTGTTTATCATACATATTTATATCTGACTCATCAATAAAGATATGGACAATATCAATTACCAATCAAACCACATTCATAAACAAATTTTAAACATCTAAAAATAACTAGTCACTAGGCAGTACAAGTTTCTTAAAATTAACTAGTATTCCTTGAAAGTTCATTGATATATTGATCCTACTTAGATGACATACCTTTTCCAGTTATTTTGATTTAAATACCAAACTACTTAACCGATTTTGATGAAATTTATAAATGGGACCACTTCTGTAGTATAGCCTACCAAACAAAGAAAGGAGCTTTAAAAAAAATATATTGGCAGAGTAATCGTGTAACTAACATAGAAAAACAGTTGTATAGTAAACCTTCTTTTTTAAAGTCAGTTAAAAAGTTGAGGTCATTTCAATTTAATTTGCAGAGTGCTCACCAGAAAAGTGTCTTGGCAATGTGCACAGATGACCCTGCACATGCCAGGGAGTGTGGGCACTGGAGGGGTGACAGGTGATGGAGCAAGGTTGATGATCCTCTTGCAGTTAGCACGGGGGCAAGCAATCCTCTGAGATGACGACTTGCAGATCAACAAGCAGTTGCAAGGGCAGCGCACATATTTCTTACCCGGTGGAGCATTTCTTATTGGCTGAAATTTAGTGATAAGTAGATAACAATGTAGAAGAAGTACCTACTCTGTTTCTGTTTTAAACTATCACAGTTGTTCACTAAAGTTATATGATTATTTACGGGATATTTACCATGGTAAGGTTGTGGAATGAGCTCCTGATATTTCGGCGCAGTTACATGCACCATGTTCACGGGAAGACTGAAGAATGCAGGTGGTTGGTCGAACAGTTAAAAAGTTAGGTGCAGACAAAGATTTACCCTCTTCCTTAGTCTTCGTCTTTTTAACAGTTCGACCAACCACCCGCATTCTTCAGTCTTCCCGTGAACATGGTGCATGTAACTGCTCCGAAATATCGGGAGCTCATTCCACAACCGTACCACGGTAAATATCTCGTAAATAATCATATGACTTTACTCATTTTCTATCATTAACACTGATCTTTATCAAGTTAGAAACCACAAGCATATTAAATTGTATTGAACGAAAATCCAGTGTGCCGTATTTTTTGTATGTTGTGAGAGTAATTTAGTTTAACCACATTTGCAAGGCCAACTGCCATCGAAAGGTTTTTACAGTTTACTGGGGAAATTACACATTTTAATTTTCATGATCAAACTGAATTAAATTGAATTGAACCGGCTAGCTTTCTTGTTTCCTGAGAAATATAACCTGGGCCTTTTCAAGGCCAGAGTGAATAGATATCTTCTAAGTCTGCGTGCTTCATCTTCGACCACATCGTCGCTTACCAACAGACAAGTAGGTGGTCAAACGCGAACTAATCCGCGTTAAAAAAAACAAGCACTAATCCAATGAAAACAGACACACAAAGTAGGCAAACTCACAGCATCTAACCTGATACAAACCTGTGATTGTTACCTAATTTTCAAGAAGTTCAATGACCTACTAAAGTCTTGATAGATACTTAGTCTGAATAATATGGGGTGTGTTGTATCAATGAATCAACTGTGCTCACCGTGGCCTCATTGCACTCTGAACATTTGACGACATGTTGCTCCCTCTTCCCCGATATGTCGATCATGGCCTGGCATACGCGGCATGTTACCATCGGCATCCCCGCTTGCTGGTACGGCGGCGGCAGCTCATCCGGCCCGATTGGAGATATTGTGCTGACATTCACCTCCTCTGTAAATACAGGACTGGAGTGATGGGTGCAGCTCAGGGAACACGTAACTCATCATGTAACTACCGGTAAACCAATTACACAACTTGACTGTATACTTGACGGACCATTTGGACCATCTTTTGCATTGTTTAGCAACAAATATGTCGATTAGATATTGGTTGAATCATCGGCTGTCAAAACAATGAAATCGTTCCAATTCTTACCATCTCTAAGTAATGGTTGATTTTCACTCTGACCGTCCCCCATCCTAGATCACAGTGTTTTACAGCGCAATATGATAATTTCTTTCGTAAAACCTGATTTCTATTGACGAAAATTACTCGCTCCCAAAATGACAGATCGCTGATCGCCAGCCAAGATTGTTTTTTCCTTCACACTTATTTTTTTTTTTGCTTCGCATGACATTCAATGGACATAAAGAAACTTCAACTTTTCTTCGAGTCTTTAGAAAAATTACACTGTCAAAAGAAAAGACAATTCTCAGTAGCAATTCCTTTTCTATCTACCACTCTCTATCTGATTTTATCATCTTTAATGACATTAAACTATAAATTTTATTTATTTATATTTTTTACACTCCTCTGATCCGTCCATCCTAATCCTTCCTATATCCTAATTTTCGAGTATCGTTTCCCTACCATTAAATTCTAAAACTAAACTCATACGACTTGTATATGGCAACTGCATCAATCATGCGGAGCCAAAAGCCCCAACTCGGGGAAGAAGAAAAAAAAAAAAAAAAAAAAAAAGAAAAGACAATTATGACATTGATATCAACACATTTTATGACAGTGGCAATTCTATGTGACATTTGAAAGTAAAATGGATTGTATTGTTTTTCAGCGATTAAGCAAATCAACAATTTAAAATTTTAAGGTTATATTTTTTGCATGTGATGTGTTTGTGATATGATTTTGTTTCATAAATTTTACTGCAAATTGTTTAAAAATGTCTAAAGTTCATAGAGTTCGATTCTATAACCCTAAACCTCAACCAATTAGTTGTGCTACTCTTAATAAATCCACTAAACAACTCGCCCTTGCAAGGTAAGAACGTCTGACTGAGATTCATGATTACTTTTTTACTACGTACGTACGTACAGAATTTAATTTACGCTATTTATCTAATTTATTCCAGAGGAGATGCTTCAATAGAGATATGGGACCTAAATCATTCGCCATACCTGGTGAAATGTATTCCAAGCATTGAGAATGGTTCAGTGGAAGCCGTGTGCTGGGTTAACGACAGATTGCTGTCGACTGGCCTTAGCGGAGCTCTGGTCGAGTGGGACCTCGACAGACTTGTTATAAAAAACACCTCAATGCTTACTGGGCATGCGGCGTGGTGTCTTGACGTCAGTCCTGATAACACTTTAGTAGCAGCAGGCACCGAGCAAGGCTACATCAACTTGTTCAATGCAGAATATGAGAATATTGTATATGAGAAACTTTTTGATAAGCAAGAAGGAAGGATACTGTGTTGCAAGTTTGATACTACTGGGAAAGTTTTAGCTACAGGTATTAAACTTATAATAGATTGTAGAAATGTTCATAGAATGGTGGTACTTAGCCTAAAAGTCATAACACTCATAATCATTTATATCTTTTCTATGGGATGAGCCCTGAACAGAAAAATAACCATCAGCAGTTTTAATTCAGTAATAATACTAAAGCATAGAAGTAGTGCTAATTTAGCATAAACAAATTAAACATGTTACATTCTTTACTCATATATGCCAAAATTGTTGTTACCTGTATAAAACAGATATATTTTTGAGAGGACTGCAAATTCAGGGTTGTACGCTATTTTAATGTTCTAGGGACCTGTAAAAGGCTACATGCTATTTGGCAGATGGCCTTCTACGCTTTGTAAATCACATGACGGATTCAATGCTCTTTATTATTCTTTGAGTTTAATCGATTTTTTTGATTCTTTAAGAATAAATAACGTCAAATTGACAATACAATACAATCTGTAAAATGCTTCAATCAAATAAATAAATACAAATATTTATTACACCTATGTTACATATCAATAAATGGTAAATTCTATTTTAATATAATTACATTGAATTCTTTGCTTATAATAATTGTAATTGTAAAATGTATAAATAATAATTTCCAATAGATTTAATAATAATTTCAATTAGATTAATCTTACACCAACAGATGATATTACACCAACTGCACGACCGTGGCCTACCTAAAACTCCGCCAAAATGTGCTAGTGCAGCAGTTTGCAATCAGTTACTAGCGAAGCATAAACATGACATGCCATAAACAAATGTATAGCTAATATGCCACTATTTTTACAGTGTAAATACGCGCACGCGAGTTTTGATGAAGTGTAAATACGTGCAATATCCTCTGTTTTCTTGATAGAAGGTAATATGCTTGGAAACATTTCAGGATCCATAAACACTATAAGAGTGTGGAATGTGGAGAAGGGCCTTGCCACTAGTCGTATATCAGTTAAGAAACGCAACGAGGAGGTCATAGTGTGGTGCCTCGCATTTGTCTCGGACGACACACTGGTGTCTGGAGACAGCTTGGGCAGACTTTCATTTTGGGATACTAATTTAGGAGATCAGGTACCTAACCAATTTATTTTTTTCAATTCTATACAATACTTCTTACCCTTCTTCTTACGTACCCAAAGGGTTAAAACGGGACCCTATTAATAAGCCTACGATGCCTGTATATCTGTCTGTCTGTCCGTCTGTCTGTCCTACCTATTGACGGCTATATCTTTCGAACGGTAATAGATATATAGTAAGATAATAATAGATAGACAGCTGAAATTTTCACAGAATATGTAATGTTCCGGCGGATTAACTAACAAATAATAAAAAAGTCAGAAAGTAAAAACGAAAGGGGGTTCCCCTTACAACAAACGTATTTTTTTATTGTATTTTTGTATTAGCTCTAATGTAAAAACGGTAATACGTAGAAGCGTCAAACTTGGCATGATTATAGTACATACTCTAACGTATAAAAACAAATAATAAATAATGGCCGTGAGTCGGTGTAAAATTTTAGTTCACTACTAAGCTATAACTGGTAATTCCTTACCTGGATGACCACTTTATCATTTCACCAGATCGAAATGTCATCTATAACAAATTTTAAAGTCGGTTTTTTAAATTGATAATTATTGTATTTTGTGGTAGTACGGAACCCTCAGTGCGGCCGGTTTATTTACTTTTATGATACTTACAGATTGAGTCATTTACAACTCACAAAGCCGACATCACAGCATTAGCAGTGACTGACAACGGGCAGAACCTGTACTGCAGTGGAGTAGACCCAGTAATCCTGCACTTTACTAGAGTGGATCACAGTGACGATAGAAAATCTTTAGTTAAGAAGCAATGGGTCAAAAATGTGCAGAGGCATATCCATGAACATGATGTCAGGTAAATTATAGAAGCAGGTAAAAATAACTGAATAGCGCTTCACAATCTTTTTATGGATGGACTGACGATCTAAAAGAGACTGCAGGAAAACGCTGCATGCAGGCCGCTTCCAACCGGCCCTTTTGGAGATCGATGGGGGGGAGGCCTAAGTCCAGCTGTGGACGTCCTATGGCTGAAATGATGATGATGATGAATCTTTTTATGTACCGTTACAACGGCATGATTAGAAATGACGGGGTGAATATAGACTAAACTTTCTTTTGTCATACAATTTCCAGACCTGCAAAATGTAAAGTGTATTAAATTCTTGTAGACAACAAGAATTTGACTCATCTTAAAATACATATAGGCAGGTGATGACTTGCCCCCCACTAAATGGGCCCCTCCATTATGGATGCCTTATATTGATGCCGGAGGGGCAGCATTGGTGTGAGGTGAGTGGCTTAGGGTGTCGAGAGATGTACTGCACTTTCACTATGTTCCTAATGCTACTCGCGGCTTTATTTATGCTTTTAACACTTCCACGCAGGTTCTTAGGCTCTTGCGGTTTCCATCCCACAGTACCGGTGAAGGCAAGCCAGGGGTCTCGTTTAGCTCCATGGAATTGGGGTAAGCGGTGTCGCCACTTACCGACGGCTCGCCACAAAGCCGCGCCCGCCCCTGCGTTAATATAACAAAAATAAAAGTACAGACTTCACAGAAAGTTCAAGTAATGGAATTCATCTGGAAGGTGAAATATTATCTTAAATTTAAAATCGGACTACTCTCAAGATATAGCCCATTCAATCGGAAATGCTATCACGTAAAATTAACAAAAAAAAAACAAAGTCCTTTTTGAAGTTGTTGTTTCAATAATTCCAGAGTGCTAATGACGCTGGGTGAGCGCGAGCTGATATCGGCGGGGGTGGATGGCTATCTGACATTCTCCAGCTTCCCTCCGAAGTGGATAATGCGGATGCCGCCGATGATCCCGGCGCCGAGATCCGCCCTCTGTACGCAAAAGAAACTCCTGCTACTAAGGTACACATAAAAAAAAATTTCATTACTCATACTCGGAAAGTAAACCTTAGGCCCAAAGTGGGCTTTGAAATGGGTGCCCTGTGCCATGTCGTGTTATTTCACACGTCGCGTGGTCTGCTTCAAACAAATACCAAACAACGTCTATTAGAATTTTGACATGATTGTGTAAAACAGTATGCGATACAATATAGGTCATATTTCAAACTATGGGCCCGGATTGGGTATGTGACAACAACAACATTATCACCCTATCCTATCATCTTCCCACTGCTGGGATACAGGCCTTCTGACAGAGAGAGAATAGGCCCATTGTATGTTTGTGAATGTCATGTCTTTGAACTTTATTGAGGTTCTTGGACATACAAGTTTTCTCTTGATAACCATCATCTCATCCTTCACCATTTGAGCGATGGCATTGAAATTGCACATAATTTATTAAAGTATTAAATAAGTCATTGGTGGTCACTATCGCTCGAAGCATATAATATATTAAATAACAATTATTTATTATTATAGATACAGTAATCACTTGGAAGTCTGGAAACTGGGCACTTTTAAAGATCACCAAAATGCTCAACCTCTTGGCCCCATTGAACAAGAAACAAGTGAAGAATATAACAAAAAAGAAACTGCTAGTATCGAACAAGATTCTACAGATGCAATGTACAGAGATGCAAGCTTAGAAAGTAAGCAAATCCGTCTAAACATTACTGAAAACCCAGTAAAGCTAATATCGGTGCAGACAAAAAAGAAAAAGCAGATGATGTGTTGCGAGCTGGCACCCACTGGAGAATATATTTTTTACTCGACGAATAGTGATTTGAGATTGTTAAAATTGGGAATAGTGAGTATAAACTATATATAACGTCATTCTATGTTAAGAACTAGAGATGAAACGTATATAAGTTACGATTCGCCAATCGGCAATGTTCGGCCGGATATCTGGCTATCCGGCTTTAAGGTTGGCCGAATATTCGGTATCCGGTATCCGGCTAAACAGCTATCCGTTTCATATCTATTAATAATACGCTTTGACAGCTGCAGTAGATTGCGAAAAGCTGAATGGAAACTCTAATGGTAATTCTCATCAGTTTTGCTAGGATGTTCTGAACATAAAGATTGTAACTGATTGTCGATATACTACAGTGAAATAATAAAAGAAAATGTTTTTGTTCTGCTTTTTACAATGTAGTGCAGCTGTCATAGCTAAAACAAACTTGGACAGTATACTTATTTTATCTGAATGCGTTGCGTTATAAATAGAGAATCCAATCCCGCAAACGCACCTTTTTGCGGGATTAGTAATGCGTACCTAAATATGCGGGATCCGCGGGATTTGAGGGATTGAAAATAAATTGAATTCGAAGAAAAATGGTCGCAGACGTTCTAAATATTTATTCGTCCCGGCCTCATTAACAGGTGATTAAACAGCTTTCTCCATAGAACTCATGGTTTTGTCTCCCTATACTAAACTTACTTACAGACAGTTTTGTTTTCGGCGTGTATTTTTTTAGATAACGTTGTTGTGCATTAGAATCACCTGGTAAAAGAACCATGACTTAATAGAGGAAAACTTGAAAATATTATAGTTTTTTTGCAGTTCCGCATATATCATGGATCCGCGGGATTGATGACCTTGATCCGTGGGCTTACGGGATTGAATTCCCTAGTTATACCGGCCTAACCTAAACCTTAAGACGGTGTACCTAAAGATGTTATTTCTGTACCAAAAGTGACAACTCTGAAATAATGTATTTTTTATTCATAGTTGTAGCTTTACAGTCTGTGAGTATATCAGACAAAGACAAATGCTTACTTAACTCTGATAAATCCTGTTATATCTAAGAATTTTCGTGCCGATGCTCTAGAAACTTACTGATAAGGCAAAGGCTAAATTGCTAAAGCATATGATCATGAACCTTAAGCTCTATCCACACCAATATTGCAGTACCTGGTAGCGCTATTCTCACATAGACTGTTCATATTAAACTTTATTTTCAATGCATAAATGTTAGATTGCATAGGTGGTATTAGGTGCTGCTATCTCAGATTGTGAATTAAACACAAGCGTACATTAGTTTTCTATTTTGATGTTAACAGTCGGACAACGATAAAGAAGACTCCGCAGAAAATGAGAAAGGCGATCAAGACGATCAAAGCATATTCGTATCAAAGCTGGCAGTGAGTGGGGTAAAGGCACCGTGTGACCGCGCCGCGTTCACTGAAGACTCGCGGCTGCTGGTAGTGCATGGTGCGGGCGTACTGAACGTGTTACAAGTCGACCCTGATGTCGGCGCTACTTTAGTTCAGACCATCAATACAGACAAATGTAAGTAGAATGGCAGTGAGTGGTGTAAAGCGTACGTTTGTTGTATGGGGGGGGGACCTTTCGTTTTTACTTTTTGACTTCATTTTATTAGTTTCAAGTTAATCCACCGTAACATTACATATTCTGTGAAAGTTTCAAATGGCTATCTATTACGGTTTGAAAGATACAGCCGTCAAAAGGTAAGACGACATGTAACACCGCCAGTAAACGTAGAACTGTAATGGGTGAACACAGCACACTGACAAGAATGTTGACATTTGCTAACTGGTTGAGGTCAGACACGTAGTTGATTTTTTCAAGGTTTCTCTTCCTGCGTTTAAGAATAGGGTTACTGAAGCCCTTCTATGAATAGTTTGTTATATCTAAAAGTATAATAATTTTTTCATTACTCATACTCGGAAAGTAGGTCTGAAGTTGCCTGAGGAGCGGGTTTAAAAGTAATGAATGCATTTCAGCCCTAGGGAGAATCACTTTCAACTGACAGTGACACAGTTGACAAATGACAGACATTCAAATTATTAAAAAAAAAGTTCTATATTTTCACTTTTGTATTGAACCATGTTCCAATTATTTTTTTCTCCTCAGAGGATTATGCTCCCGCACTTCTCGTGAATTTGCGAGTGTCAGGATGTCAAAAAAAATAAAAAAATGGCGGGAATCCGATCTTCATTGTAGTTTTTTACTTCCGTTTATCAGATTTGTATTAACACAATGAGTTCATCTGATTTCGATATGGATTTAACGTCTGATTTCATAAGAGAAGAGGCTAAAGCAGTAGTGGAAAATATATAATATCAATATACCCGGAAAAAACTTTTTACTAAATATAAATAGTTTTACCATAAACTTTAAATGTTATTTATGTAAAATAAAATTCACTCATATTTTCTTAAGTCAGTTCATGTTTTTATTTTTAGTTTCCTTGTATTCGTAATGAATAGCACAGTGTTTACCTCGGGGTTAAAGACTTATTTAGTCCCTCGAACTATTAGCCAAACCCCGTCTCGGGACTAAATAAGTTACTTTCACCCCTGGGGTAACAATGTACTATTCCCATTCTTTGTTTTTATTTGAACAAAGTAATGGTATTTTCTGTTAGGCTAGCTCTGTTTTTAGGCTCTCTAAGAGCAGAGTTGTTAATAAGTCTAAATTTTCCATAAAGAGTTTATATATCTTTTTATTTATATTACACGGGAATTACTCACGTAAGATTAAGCCGGTCACTCCGACTATAGTTTCAACCGCATTAGGCAGTCTTTTTCAAGGTATATGCGCGCGCGCGGCTTATATATCTATTATTGGGGTGTTGTATAGGTCCCCAAAGCACATATTATTATGTCATATATTTAAGCAGTATTGTACCATCCTGTTGGTGGACGAATAAAAAAACCTGATAAAAATCCTATCATTTACGATAGGATTTTACGTACGTACGGCCGTACGACCTCTTGCTTGAAGTCTGTATATTCATCGTCGTAGAATAATTTATATACTGTTTATCTAACTCCTCCAGATTTCAAAGCGAAGACGTTACTCCACTTAGTGATATCGAAGCAAACTCCCACCGGCGCGACGTACCTCGTAGCAGCCGACAGTCGCAGCGGCCTCGCCATCTGGACGCTCAACGGAAAGAAATTTGAACACTACGCCACTCTACCCACATACCAGTGCATGCCTTCGGCTCTGTCCATACACAGTGAAACGGGCATCCTCTACGTCGTTTACGTGGATCAGACGGTATGTACCGCGCATCTATTGTTTATTTTCTAACATTTAAATGTTCTGTGATCCTGATATCCTGGTATTTAGTAGCCAGTAATACATAATTATTTTACTATTTCAGATAGTGGAGTACACGCTCGCCACGAAATCATTCGCGGAGTGGCCCGCCTCAGTACTGCCGGAGTCTTGGCGTCAACGCACCGCTGCCATTCACGCGGTGTACGCACATCCCGCTAGAAACGCCGTCGTGTTGCAGGACCAGAACTCACTTTGGGTCGTTGAAAAGGTATAACTTCCAACTGTGACGACTTGTTTGTCTATTCCCGGCCGGGCAGATGTTCGAATGATTAATTTAAATATCTGCTCCGGGTCTGTGTGTAAGTTGTTCTTGTCTTTGTGTGTGTTACATGACATTCCCGACACAACACTAGGTGTTGTGTCGGGGAATCCTAGTGAGGGTGCAATGAGTTTTAACGTAATTTTTATACCATTATACCAGGTATAAGAGAAAGTTACTGAACCAAAAAGGTATACCAATACTATCTAAATATATTTGAATACCGATTACCATTATATACTTGTTATACGATTGGCTGATACTTGTTATTTTTGTGGTTTAGAATGTTTCAAACCAGCAATGTAAAGCGAACAAACGCGCGCGTGTTCGTCGTTCGCGGTCGTTCGTAGAGCTGATATTTCGTGTGCATTACATTGCGAACATTAAAAAAAAACTGTTATTTTTGAGCGCGTTGAACCGTTCGTCGTTCGCGGTCGTTCGTAGAGCTGATATTTCGTTTGCATTACATTGCGAACATTTAAAAAAAAACTGCATTTTTTGAGCGCGGTGATCTGAGTGAGTGACCACGATGCAGGCTGTCAGTTTAACACTTGCTTATCGTTAGGCATTGTTAGGCACCCCCCCCGAATCGGTGTCGTAACGTTGGGTGACTTCTAACGTCACTGCACGCGTGCGGCTGCGTCTCGCTTTGCACCTAAAGCAAAGCGAGACGCAGCCGCGCGCGTGCATTTCAATAAAAATAAAAATAATAATAATTATTTTGTTAATTTTATGTTCCTTTGTTCGCAGGAATTAAAACCTGCGCCTGTGTCGAGCAAAAAAAGCAAACAGAGTACGCCAAGTATGATGCTTCGATTCAAAATAGTGCCTATTAAGGTGAGTAGCACATTTTATTGCATTCCATGCTCGTATACCATCTAGGTTTTAATAATTTTATTATCTAGGCTAGATTTTAAATAAACCACTTGAAAAGGCAAAAGAAAACTCAATAATACGAATTCGTTGTGAATTTATTATAAAAAAATTGTTAAAAACAAAGTGAAATCGAAGTTGGTGAGTTAAAACATTTCTGTTCTGTTTTTATAAGGATATGATGGAAGATAATACAGTTACTAAGGTATAGTGACAGGCAAACAATTAATAAAAAAGACATCTTGAGCAAAAAGCGTACAACTAATCACGCGGACTCGAGCGGTTGAACTTATAAATCCCTCGTTCCCCCTCGCTTCGCCAGAGACCTAAAGTTGACTACTGCGCATTATTCAAGATGTTTGCCGGTCACTATACAAATAAAAGACTAAATTTATATTTATTATTATTTTACTTTATTTTTTTAACTTTTTCGGGTCTAGCCCGGTTTTGATAGGCATTAGTAGAACCAAAGCCACCCAAAGAGCCCAAAAAGGCCCTGTTGAATATAAAAATACAATTATGGAATGTGTATAAAATGGAATATGAAACGATTGTACATATAGGATTTAAAAAAATCTGGGCTATTGTGGTGACTTTTATTGGAGCTAAGCTATGGTATAAGGTACGGCATTATTATTATTTATTATTAGTAACTTCTAACTGATGTCTAATGTGATCAAATGTTCGTAAATATTGTATATTAAAGTTTTAAATGATTTTCCAATTTCATATTTATTTGCAGTACCTTGCGGGCTTCCACTGGCTGAACAAAGACGAGGCGGTCACAATAGAACTACTCCCAGCGAATATTCTATCTCAACTACCGCCAGTCATCGCGCAAAAGAAACATTAGTACTAAACTTACTAATTTAGTATATGCCTATTATTATTTATATGCCTTACACAATAAGTATAAAAAGCAGCAACTTCTGTTACGTTGTTACGTTGTGTTAAGGAAAAATAAATGGAAACTTTTTTTTATAAAGTCTTTTTTTTCGTTTTAGCTTTTCTTTATGTGATAAAATAACCTAATGGGCCCGCCTGATGATACTGGTAACCATCACAGAGGAGTTTTGGCGCCAACGTGGAAAAAACATGTCGGCTCGTTGGATTATTTTCCTAAACTTGTGTATTTTCGAGTGTTAATGTGTATTAAATGGTGAATTATTATTCATTAAATGCTCATAAACGTGCTCGTTATAAGATAATAAATAAATATTCCACCAACCCGCACTGGGCTAGCGTGGTGGATATGGCCCAATCACCCTTTCGGGGGTAGGCTCAAAGTCCAGCAGTGGACTGTTAAAAGGCTGATGATGATGATGATGATGAAATGAATATTTACTCTACTTGAGCTCCAGCAAGCAACACTCGTTAGCGAGTCTGAGGCATGTATCTATTCTCACAACACCAGGTTTGCCATAAATACCTAATTCGGAGAACTTAAAAAAACCCACAGAAATAATGACCATCTAAACTAAAATGACCATCCGTATGGTGGAAATCATTACTTTATTAGTAATTTTTTAAAGACTTTCGATTTTGTCAAACGGCGTAACCGAGAGTTGCAAAGGCTGCGACCACATTTCGTCTGTGATTTCTGATCGCGCGGGAGGCAGCTTGAACGATATCGGGTCTCCGTCCACGCTTCTGAAATCATACGAAAGACTCGTTTAAAACGTGGCGTACAAAGTATTTGATCAGAATTGAGTGGTGGGAACCGTTGTATCGTATTATCTGAACTGCTGATGTGAAACATTTTAAATTCCCTTACTTGATTAACGTTACAAATAAGTTGGTAACAGCAGCTTATTAAATATGAAGGGCCTTTATTTTGTTGAGGGGGAAATCTTCCGAAGATACCCGTCTGCATTGGGGTGTTATGTGTGTTTAGAACCCTCGGTGAGCAGCCTAAGTGCTACGCAAGAACGCTCCGGGGTCTTCATAGGAACGCATCAGGGCTCTCAGCACTGCGTTACGGCTCCTCCCAGTATTTTATTTTACATGGAAAACAAACAGTTCCTAACCAACACAGTAGATATAAGATAAATGGTTACACAAAAGCCAAAAAGATGTTTTCACTTGTACAAACTTAATAGTTTAAATGCCCCATTCTTAGAAGAACTACACACAGAAACCAAGTACATGCGTGAAATTTAAGCCGTTCAAATGGAGCCATATATGGCTCCAAATGACGCTCGCGCGGTCAGTGCTCTGAGTCAGGTGATAGTGTTAAAAGCTACCAAAAAAATATTTAAAATGACCATTTACGCGGTGTAATCGTGCCACAACAAATCATAAAAGCAGAAAAAGAGTTATGGTGTGACATTCCACAGGTAATCCATTAATTTTCTTGATTAAATCGCCTAAAATTTAAAAAATTGTGAAAACAAATTATTCACTTAGTTCGGGCAGAGTGTTGCCAGCTTTGTATGAAATTATTCCAGTTGTATACGTTGCTTACTTAGGTATGATATTTGTTTTTTTACTACACAACTGCACAAAAAAAAGGAGTATTATTTTTTCAGGGTTCATGTACCTAGGTATATTATAAAATAGGTACCTATGTTTTTATGTGGGTGAGTTTCTTTATTCCACAGTAACTTCGAAACGCCGCGACCTATTTAGATGTGTGTGGTACCGTTAGAATCTTTACTACCTCGGGAAACATAGGATAAGTGATATATTGAAAAAGTTAAAAAACAATATAATATTTTTTTAAACAATTACCTAGCTGACAGAAAAAAGGAGGTAAAAAGATTGATTTGAAAGATTTGATTGCCGCAGACGGGTACAATAATCAAAACTAGAGTAAATTTTATTTCTGCGTTTATCAAAATTGTACTTAATTTTTTTAACCTCCTTTCATTGTTTTATTTGGTTGTAATATTTTTTTTGTTATTATTTTTATTATAAATTAGTTACCAACTAGTTAGTTAGGTTCCAACTAAGTTACTATCTTAGTTTTTAGAGTTCCGTATCCAAAAGGTAAAAACGGAACCCTATTACTGACTCTACGCTGTCTGTCTGGCTGTCTGTATGTCTGTCCGTCCATCTGCCTGTCTATCTATCCGTCCTACCTCAGAATGGGTCAGAAAGGGAAACTCAGGTGTTATGAGGGTTTATTTTTCCAACTTGGGCATGGATAGATAAAAATAGCAACTCTCTTATCTAAAAACTCATTTATCGAAAGCTTAATCACCCAGCCAACTTACAGGCAGTTTCTTTCTTCTTCAACTTACACCAAACACAGGTTAAATTTAGAATAGGTGCTAGTAAAAAAAAGTATTTACCCCAAAAACACAATCGTCTGCTTGTAAGGGTCGTATAACTGGCCGGGTTTCAGCGGAGGCCGCGTGGGGTAGTCTCGGGCGGTCTTCACCAAGGGCCTGTAGCGCTCCAGGGGACATGTTGCGCGCCGCCCGATCATACCTGCAAAAAAAAAAAAACAATTGACAGAACTAAAATTATATGCGTCTCTTTTTTTTATATTTTTTTAAATAAAATAAGTGGCAAACAAGCTACGTGCCACCTGATGGTATGTGGTCACCGCCGCCTATAGACACCTACAATACCCGGGGCATTGTCAGTGCGTTGCCTACCTTTGAGGACTCTATTCACCCTTCGTTTGAAGCAGTCCAAATTATATTTTGGAGGAAAAACCGAAGGTGGTAAGCCATTCCACAACTTACAGGTACGTGGCAGAAACAATCGATCAAATCGAACAGTGCGAGACTTCCACCCATCTATAATGTGCGGATGGCATTTCTGGCGATGGCGGCCGGTTCGGTGGTAAAACCGGAATGGGTGATAATTTCAATATGCAAGAGAAGGATGGCAACAATTTCAGAGCTGTCAAGTTTAGTTTAGTTTAGATAATGGTACAACAGAATCGACACCACTGGCTACGTTTTCTATGTCATCCCGCATTGGGACAGGGCGGCGGCGGCCGGCGGCGGCGAGGCGGAGCGAAAGCGATGCGATGATTCAATAGACGGTACTTGTTCATCTTCAACATTTTACAAAGGTAAAGTTTGGCCGTAAGCGTGGCAAAACTCGAGACATACCTATCATATAACACCTATTTCAAAAGATGATTTAAAAAAAAAACAAAAGCGCGTATGTTATGATCTACAGTTGCAGTAGGTATTGTCCGGTATCATTACGAACTGTTGTTTGGGACTCATGTCACCTTAACTGCAAATAAATATAGTGCTTACCAGAAGAGGTTCGAGGCAGGGGCTTCGGTGAGGGGTCCACTACTACAGGATATTTTTGCGGGTCGAGCGTACAATTCACCGAACGAACGGCATTTCGGTACTCTTCCAAAGACAATCCTGAAAAACATTAGAACCTAAGTAGGTACCCAGGTACAGCAAGACGACTAGTATGTTATAGTGAGAGTGCCTTATGAGCAGGAGGTTCTGGGTTCGATTCCCGGCTTGTCAGATGTTTAAATCACTTCATCAAAACTTGTGCGAGGATTCATTATAAATAACTATTTGCGCTCCGTGGGTTCGATCATCAGGGAATTGATTTGTCGCAAGTGGAGAACAATAACAATGAAAATGATCAGCCCATGTGTTATTCCAGAACCTAAAATATCTACATTCAAAATTTCATCAAAATCGGTTTTGTAATTACGGAGAAATTTGGTAACAAACATTCACAAGTAAACTTTCACATTTATAACAAAAAAAATAAGTTTTTAAGTTAAAATTTATTTAAGTAAAAAGGTATAAAGGTATGTCAAACAAAGAAAATAAAAAAGCCTTAATTATTATCACTAATACTAATTATTATATACTAATTATCACTAATATAATCAAAAACAAGATGTTGTCCGTGTGGTAAAGTGCCAAGAACGCTGGCTGCATTCCCGCGTTGAATTGCTAAAGAAATTCGGTATGCTAAAAAAAATTAACCTATGCCAATTCCAAAACCATTTCGAGATTTTATGTTACTAACTCTTATTTTTCTACTTTGACCCCTTAAAACGATAAGATGTCATTTATTTTAACATAAAACTAAGAAATCATTCGACTTTCATTGACCTCTAAATGACGTCACGGTGTAGCATTTTATTTTCTGTGCCTTTTAAGAATAAAAATATTATACATTTGACACACTGTTCGTCACACAGAATAGAATATTTTTTCATTTCTGTGGTTTGACTGTCTGGTTTTTTTCAGGGCTGCCAATATGGGGTGCTTTTTTAGACTTCTCAACGCAACGAAATGTGCTAAATGGTGACGTCAAATAATTTCAATTTTCAAAAAAATATTGTAAAATAACTACTCAATAGAAAACAAAAATATTGAAATTAGTTTCTTAAAATAGCCTTATCTACGAAATAAAAATATTAAAAAAATACAAAAAAAAAACTTTACATACCGAATTCTCTGCGCGAGGAATGAGCCAGCTCTCTTATCACCAGCGGCGTCGATTAAATGTGGCGAAATTTTTTTTTAAAACCTTTTGGTACATGGACCCCATGGACCAAAAGTTTCGATGCCCAGCGGCACAAATATATAATAAAAGAATAAACATAATGTGCAATCGTAACTTCCAATCATTTAAAACACTGTTTTCCAATCATTTATTTGTAATAACAGCTGCATAAACATTGTAAAAATATGAATAACAAACAAATCATTTTATATTTTTAAGATTTGTTTATATTTTGTTTATATTTGTTTGTATTAAGTAGATAATATATATATAGGGTACCTAATACACTCTTGCGTTCAAAAACCTAGCGAAAGTAATCAGGATTCGAGGTTTTCATTCATCTTTTTACAATGTTATTGCAACTGTCAGAGCAAATAATTGCTTGGATCGAGTTTAGATGTTTAAATGACGAATTTAAATATTATCTGCTCTGGTTTTACGATAGACTGTCCGTGTTAGCGGGAGCTATGTGTGTTAAGACGAAATATGCTTCAAATTTGACGATTCGTCCTCACGAATATTCAAAAATAGACCTTTAAAATAGATTAATTGACATTATTTCTTTATGTTTAATAAATGTTCTTGAAATATTTTATTAGCATGTGTTCACCGATACACGATTAAAGAAATTTGTCTCGATAGAATAAAATCGTAAATATTCCTAAAAAACACCCGTTTTTACGTTCCCTTCAATGGATTGAATCAACTTCATTCAAATTCAATAGAAGATATTTTTTTTTTTTTAAATATGTGTTATCCTAACAATTATTCAAATACTTTAGTGGTCGCAGTTTTTTGTAAAAGCGTAAGATTATTTGTAGAAAATAAAGAAAAAATAAATATTGAAAATATTTGAAAGCGCACACCGCATTACCGTCATAAAAGTGTACGGTTCTCTACCATTTCGCCTTAAGGCGGTCTTACGGACAAAAAAGGCTTCACAGAAAAAATTTCTAGGACAATATATTCATTTTAAAGCAGTAAAAAAAATATGTGGTAATCTTGATCATATTTCTGAGTGTACCATTAGTTCCAAAACACGTTTCCGATAAATTTTCTCGATAGAAAAACATCATGAAATAACCTCTAACCTTGAAATTTACCTAAACGCATACAATGTTATCTCGACTATTGATGAACAAATCTTTACAAAATTTACAAGAATGATGTTAAATATTGTAACAAATAACATCATTAATTTTATTTATTGATTAAAATTCAATTTTTCTATCTATTAATTAATTTAATCATAAATTGGCTCGAACGTGTCGAACGAAACGTCGTGCCGCCGCGGCGTCTTTTCACTTCTCTCTTATTTTTACGCGATGTGACAGAGACCGCTGAGGCGCGCTGCTAGACGGACGTGTGTCGCTTTGTTCCGCTAACCGCTCCAAAATATAATCTCAACTTTATGACACAAAAACACCTTGACGCAAGTTGTAAAGTAAGTACCTACCTTATCTGCAATGTTTTCTTGCATTATAAGTACTAAAAAGGCAGGCGAATGAAAATTACATTTTGTAACGATTTGTTTGTATTTATTAGTTTACGAAGGATAATTTCACCACAATCGTCATAGTCCAGTTGGCCGAATGGTTTGACCCAATGGATAAGTTCTCTGCGACTCTGTGAGTAAGCTCCGGGTTCAAATCTCATAGTCACCAATAATTTTAATTTTTGTAATTTTTCTTATGTTTTTAAATAAATTCGTCATGTTCGTGCGTGCGTGCGTGGGTGTGTGTGTGTTTGTGTTTGTGTTTGTATGCATGTGTGTAATGTTCTTTACTCGAAAATGGTAGGGCCGTTATTGACGGGATTTTCACTGTCAGATAGCTGATGCTATGAGGAGAAAAAAAAATGGCATCTTTTTATCATCATCATCATCACCATTTTTTCATTACTTCGCAGGTGAACCCGCAGAGCACAGTTAGTCTACTTTTTTAGGGTCCCGTACCTCAAAAGGATAAAACGGAACCCTTATAAGATCACTTCGTTGTCCGTCTGTCAATACCCTTTTTCTCAAGAACGCGTAAAGGTATCAAGTTGAAATTTATACTAAATACTTGGATCTACGGTTTCTTTCGGCTGTAAAAAATAAAAGTTGTCAAATATAAGTCCGGTTAAGTCAAAGCAATCAAAAGATATGAACGTTTATGTCGTATATTTTGCGATTTCACAAGGGAATCTAAACCTATAGGGTACTTCCCGTTGACCTAGAATCATGAAATTTGGCAAGAGGCAAGGTCTCATAGCACATATATAGGAATAAATCCGAAAATTATAAATTTGAAGTTATATCATTTAAAAATAATTATTTTGCTATTACAAACTTACATTTTGTAGTTGGAATGTATGGAATAACCTTATTGTCAACTACAAACTTAAGTTTGTCTTTCAATATTTTAACTTCAGTTAGTTTTTCTTTTTGGTCTCGCGCTCTGAGGGTTCCGTCTAACGGAACCCTCAGAGCACGAGTCCTACTCGTACTTGTCCGGTTTTTTTATGTGGCATAGGTGGCAAACAAGCAGACGGGCTACCTGATGGTAAGCAGTCATCGTCGCCTATGGATACTTGTAACACCAGAAGCATCACAAATATGTTGCCGACCCTTTAGGACTCTATTACGATACTATAAAGGTTAGAAAGTTCTATACAACTTGGAATGGACAGACAGACAGACGGATGGACAGAAGGAACTTATATGGGTTCCTTGTAGTTCTACGGAACCCTAAAAAGGTGTTACATTCTTCTTTGAACGTTCAGGGATTCATTACATAGTGATACGGTTTCGGTGTAGTTGCATTCCGGACCTAGTCTTCACGGTTTGCGCGGGGGAGGAGAGTGGAGTGACATCAGTCGAGAGGCATAATAATTACTTCCAAGCACAGATCTACTACCTATATATCTGTGCTTCCAAGTATCGGTGGTCGATGTACCACAAAAAAAAGAGTCTCGAGCATTTGCAGAGGTCACACAAAGTGGACAGTCAGCGACGTTATCATACAAAATAGCTTTCCGTCCAGTTTAATTAGACATTCCAGTTGATACCTTGAGAAGTACGTAATTTACGCGTAAAATTTACAAGTTGGTCTCACCCTTACTTCCTTTGGTCAGGCTTCAAGTAAGTACTTAGTACTAAACAGGCAGGCGAATGAAAATTACATTTTGTGACGATTTCTTTGTACATTTATATTATTTTATAGATTAAGAAGCATAATTTCACCGCTTGCGTCATAGTTCAATTAGAAGAGTGGTTGACGCAATGGATTAGTTCCTGTGACTCAGTAGGCTCCGGGTTCAATTCTCACATTTCCATTTTATTTTTGTTATTTTTATGTTTTTGAAATATTTCATCTTGTGCGTATGTCTGTAATGTTCTTTATAGACTCGAAAACTGCAGGACCGATTTTGATGGGATTTTCACTGTAAGATAGCTGATGTTGAAAAAAATTCGAGCAACTTTTCATCATCATCATCATCACAATTTTTTCATTACTACGCAGGTGAATGCGCGGGGTGCAGTTAGTCTACTATAATGGTTAGGAAGTCCTAAACAACTTGGGATGGACAGACAGACAGACGGATGGGCAGAACGAACTTATATGGGTTCCTTGTAATTCTACGGAACCCTAAAAAGGTGTTACAGTCTTCTTTGAGTATATCTTTCTTCTATATACATATAAAAAGCGATGTATGTATGTTCCCTATGAAGGCTGATGATGATGATGATGATATTACGTATAAACTCCAAAATGGCTGAACTGATTTTTATGGGATTTTCACTCTCAGATAGCTGATGTTATAGCGAGAGGAAAAAATGCTGCTTTTCATCATCGTCGTCATCATCAGCACCAATTTTTAGTTTAGTTTAGTTTGAGCTAGTTTGGTAAGTCGTGATGTTACTTTCTCCAGAAACGGATTAACTGACCTGATCGAGGACTTCGGAGTCTGCTACGGAACTGCTAGACGGATAGAGCTAGAAGTGTCGAGTTTGGGCTCGTTTTATTAGTCGTGATGAGAGCTTCTTCCACGAATATTTTGACTGACCTGATCGAGGATTTCGGAGCCAGCTAGTGGAACTGCTAGACGGATAGAGCTAGAAGTGTCGAGTTTGGGCTTGTTTCATTAGTCGTGATGAGATCTTCTTCCAGAAATATTTTGACTGACCTGATCGAGGACTTCGGAGACTGCTACTGGAACTGCTAGACGGAAAGAGCTAGAAGTGTCGAGTTTGGGATCGTTTCATTAATTGTGATGAGATCTTCTTCTAGGAATATTTTGACTGACCTGATCGAGGACTTCGGAGACTGCTACTGGAACTGCTAGACGGAAAGAGCTAGAAGTGTCGAGTTTGGGCTCGTTTAATTAGTTGTGATGAGATCTTTTTCTAGGAATATTTTGACTGACCTGATCGAGGATTTCGGAGCCAGCTAGTGGAACTGCTAGACGGATAGAGCTAGAAGTGTCGAGTTTGGGCTTGTTTCATTAGTCGTGATGAGATCTTCTTCCAGAAATATTTTGACTGACCTGATCGAGGACTTCGGAGACTGCTACTGGAACTGCTAGACGGAAAGAGCTAGAAGTGTCGAGTTTGGGCTCGTGTCATTAATTGTGATGAGATCTTCTTCTAGGAATATTTTGACTGACCTGATCGAGGACTTCGGAGACTGCTACTGGAACTGCTAGACGGAAAGAGCTAGAAGTGTCGAGTTTGGGCTCGTTTAATTAGTTGTGATGAGATCTTTTTCTAGGAATATTTTGACTGACCTGATCGAGGATTTCGGAGACTGCTAGTGAAACTGCTAGACGGATAGGGCTAGAAGTGTCGAGTTTGGGCTCATTTCATTAGTCGTGAAAAGATCTTCTTCCAGGAATATTTTGACTGACCTGATCGAGGATTTCGGAGACTGCTACTGGAACTGCTAGACGGATAGAGCTAGAAGTGTCGAGTTTGGGCTCGTTTCATTAGTCGTGATGAGGTTTTCTTCTAGGAATATTTTGACTGACCTGATCGAGGACTTCGGAGACTGCTACTGGAACTGCTAGACGGATAGAGCTAGAAGTGTCAAGTTTGGGCTTGTTTCATTAGTCGTGATGAGATCTTCTTCCAGAAATATTTTGACTGACCTGATCGCGAATTTTGGAGACTGCTAGTGAAACTGCTAGACGGATAGGGCTAGAAGTGTCGAGTTTGGGCTCATTTCATTAGTCGTGAAAAGATCTTCTTCCAGGAATATTTTGACTGACCTGATAGAGGATTTTGGAGACTGCTAGTGGATCTGCTAGACGGATAGAGCTAGAAGTGTCTAGTTTGGGCTTGTTTCATTAGTCGTGATGAGGTTTTCTTCCAGGAATATTTTGACTGACCTGATCAAGGATTTCGGAGCCTGCTAGTGGAACTGCTAGATGGAAAGAGATAGGAGCGTGGAGTTTGGGATCGTTTCATTAGTTGTGATGAGATCTTCTTCCAGGAATATTTTGACTGACCTGATCGAGGAGCCCAAAATCGACACTTCTAGCTCTATCTGTCTAGCAGTTCTAGTAGCAGTCTCCGAAGTCCTCGATCAGGTCAGTCAAAATATTCCTAGAAGAAGATCTCATCACAACTAATGAAACGAGCCCAAACTCGACACTTCTAGCTCTTTCCGTCTAGCAGTTCCAGTAGCAGTCTCCGAAGTCCTCGATCAGGTCAGTCAAAATATTTCTGGAAGAAGATCTCATCACGACTAATGAAACGAGCCCAAACTCGACCATTCTATCTCTATCCGTCTAGCAGTTCCAGTAGCAGTCTCTGAAGTTCTCGATCAGGTCAGTCAAAATATTCCTAGAAGAAGATCTCATCACGACTAATGAAACGAGCCCAAACTCGACCATTCTATCTCTATCCGTCTAGCAGTTCCAGTAGCAGTCTCCGAAGTCCTCGATCAGGTCAGTCAAAATATTCCTAGAAGAAGATCTCATCACAACTAATGAAACGAGCCCAAACTCGACACTTCTAGCTCTTTCCGTCTAGCAGTTCCAGTAGCAGTCTCTGAAGTTCTCGATCAGGTCAGTCAAAATATTCCTGGAAGAAGATCTCATCACGACTAATGAAACGAGCCCAAACTCGACCATTCTATCTCTATCCGTCTAGCAGTTCCAGTAGCAGTCTTCCAAATTCTCGATCAGGTCAGTCAAAATATTCCTGGAAGAAGATCTCATCACGACTAATGAAACGAGCCCAAACTCGACACTTCTAGGTCTTTCCGTCTAGCAGTTCCAGTAGCAGTCTTCGAAATCCTCGATCAGGTCAGTCAAAATATTCCTAGAAGAAGATCTCATCATGACTAATGAAACGAGCCCAAACTCGACACTTCTAGGTCTTTCCGTCTAGCAGTTCCAGTAGTAGTCTCCGAAATCCTCGATCAGGTCAGTCAAAACATTCCTTGACTAACACTTCTCACTAAGACTAAAAAAACGAGCCCAACCTTGACTTATCTCGCTTTCCCTATTTAGCAGTTTTAGCAGTCTCCGAACTCTACCATCAAGTTAGTAGAATTATACCAGGAGTAAGTCTATAAGTAAGGGAGGGTCCCTTTGCATAATGCGTAATGTTATGATAAAAAATTGAGTCCAAAAATATCTACATAGTACTAGATTTGAACCGGGCATTCGTGGTTTACCAGCGCGGTGCCAGACCACTAGGCCAACAGAGCTTTGCTGTGGACCGACGAAATTACATGTCTTTAGCTGTGTATAGGTGAAGGTCGTCACGTTTCTGCGAGATTCACGCGGTGCGCCCCGCTGTAGTCGGCCGCCACTGCCTCTGCTTCACCCCCTCAAAAACATAAAAGTCAGCTAGTCACGGCGCCTTAAGTGTTTATTATTTTAAAGGTTGGCGGTCAAAAAAGTCTATTGATAATCCAGTCTACAAAAGTTACCTATTTTTTGAGCCTCTTCTTCTTGTATTTCGCGAATATGGCTGAAGAACGACCATCTTTGAGGCCAGAGAAGTGCTGCATACTTGTTTTTCTTGTTTACTGATTCCCTGAAAAATTTAACCTCAAATGATACTATTTTCAGCCCGTGATTGCCCATCTTTGATTTCATCATTGGCAAGCCTTTTTGTGCGCCTCTTACCTCCTCACATGGAGACCTCATTTGGGAGCCCTAATTTGCTGATTCTGTTGAAAATAATTGGCGCGACGTGGCTAGCGTAGCGTGCGGGCTGTGCGCGAGCCGAGCGGCCACTGATTGCCCTGCTATGACCCTCTCGGGAAGGGACACTGGCCGAACATACCTAAAGTCCGGAGTGCGCCATGCCCTATAGTCCTTTTCAAATAGCATGTCACTTGACAGGTGGTTTAAAAGTACGATAGAATGTAAAGTGATTCGTAAATATTGATTGTGACGTCACAGAACTAATTTAAAGATTTAAAATTTACCGCGAAAACATATAGCTAAGCGCCACTATGAAAGCTACTGGTAAAAACTAGTCTGCTAGTGGTAGTTGTCAAGTGCCATGCTATTTCAAAAGGACTATAGTAACATGACCAAATTGTTTTAACCTTAGATTTAGATATAACTAACTTTCCTCTCCCTGTATTGTGTATAACTAAAGTAAATTCGTTTTAAGTTAACAAATTGTTGTTAAGTATTACAGAATTCACGAACCCCGGTGACCGTGGAGTGTAAATAAAAAATTCTTTAGTAGTTCTAATATTATTGTGATGAGAAGACAGCGCAGTACTCACAAGATTCCTTGCGCCTTCACTGGATCTGTGGAGGGTTCTCGGCGGCCTCCAACGGTGGCAGGCGGTGCTTGTGGCTGACTCTCCATATTCCGATACGATAAACAATTTTACTTGGTTTAGTCCTGGATTAAAGTTCTAAGCTACAGCAAAAATGTTTATATTCAGCTTCGTATCAAAGATGAATTTACCATTTAGTAAGGACTGGAGGGAATCGATCAAACAGGAATTGTAAAATTGTATCCAACGTTACGTTATTTTCATTTATAACTGATCGGTAACAATCACTATAGGTAGTAGCTAGACAAATCTTTGAAAAAAAAACCTGGCGCCGCCTTTCTATTGATACTTGCATAGTTAAACCCGCTACATAGAAGCGGTTAGATACCTTTTAACTTCTATGAGTATTTAAATGTTTTAGACAATTTAAAAATTTGATGATTAGCAGATTTTTTTGTTTTGGTCGGGCCGCTGTTTGAGTATTTTTGTGTACCTAATTAGCTGCATCGCGGTTTTACTTCTAATTTCCAGTTCTTTTGTATTTTCCAGAATAAACGTATGCTATATCCACCCTAATGAAGCACACTAAATCCATCCTAAAATCCATTAAGATCGAAACACCGTCTATCCCATAAATAATTATATAACTCCATCAAGATTGATTCAACCGTTTAGTCAAATCCAATAATATGTTTTTATTATTTAAAAGTAGGTCTCATGAAATTGCGTGCCTTCACATAATTTGTACGTATCGTGGCTTATAAACAGGTGCAAATTGTCTCGTACAGCAGAGGTATTTCTTCTTGTGACGTGTCTACACTACATACCTACTAGGGTTCATGATTTCTCGACCTTTTCAATTTCTCGGGTCTCGAGAATTCTCGAGGCTAATTTCTCGAGGCTTCTCTGGTTGCCGAGAAATTTACATTTACGTACGTTTTCTCATATTATTTGGTTCCAATAACGTCAACAAATTCAGTGATTTCCTCTCAAATAAAAGTATCAAATTAATTATAAAACTTTTATTGATTATATTCAAAAACATTAATCTTATGAATAAGCTAATTAACTTTTCTTTTTTTTAATACAGAAATAATATTATTTAGACTCATAATTATAATGACAGCACCATTTTTGGCTGGTTATTTAGAACTTATAAACAAAAGTAGCTTCTATTAAACTAAACAAAAAATCAATATGAAAGAAAACGTTAATATCTTACCTTGGAGTAATATGTGATACACACACAACACAACTGGCAATATTCGTCTCACAAATTTAAAATGAGACATTATTTAATTTCAAATTACTTACATAAGAAAAACATATCAGAATAATTAAAAACTAAGCTTGTGTGTTGTTGTTTTACAAAAATAGGAAATTAGACTAAATAGTATAATTAATGTATCGTTAGTTATTTTATGTATTAAAGTTTAACAAAAAAATAATAGAAAAGAACAGATAGGTACTCGTACCTAGTAAAATTTAAGATCATATTTAGATTAATTATTGATAAAAATAATATGAATAATAAAGCCATGAAGTGTCAATAAAAGTGAAAAGACTTAACTGTTTGATTTCAATTTATCACGTAATCTGAGAAACACTCACTACGTAAACTATACTTGGCTAGATAAGTCGAAACACGAATGAACATGTAAAAACGACGCCACAGAGCGCTTGCAGCGAGATCAAAGGGTGCCGCTGCGCTTTGGCCCGCGCCGCCACGCAACACAACAAACGGCGATTTAATTTCTATATAGGTACATGATTTCTCGAGTTCTTGACTTTTCTCTAGCTTGATTTCTCGGGAACAAAGCCCAACGATTTCCCGGGAATTCTCGGTTCGAGAATTCCGGGGAATGAACCCTAATACCTACCTTCATAGATATACTTGGTTATACCATTTGTTCCATCCATATAAAACGGTCATTAACACGCGATAAAATGTATGGAGCAGCAGATTTTTTTTTCGTGATTTCATGGTTGGTCCCATAGTAAAAGTTGTTCAATAATATGAATGCTATGGACCTCTATCGACTTAGCACACCCTTTTCGCGTAACCCTGTATACATTATTGAAAGTTATAATCGTATAATGTTGCAAAGTCGTGAAACAGGTAACAAATAAACTTAGGGAATTTATGCAAATAACACGTTTTATGTAATAAATCTTGTAGGTACAATTGAAACAAAGGATCATAGCGAAGGTATAGCGCCGACCCGTCAATTACAAATTCAAAGTTCTCCGGACGCGCCTGCCAGTTCTCAGACAGTCTACGCAATGGAGACGTCTAGACCAGACCTATAAAGTTTCTCAGGCATATTACTTTTATTTTACTATTTATGCGAGTGGAAAAGCTTGCCTAACCCAGCTAGGGCGGTATGACCTACTAGTCTGGAGATTTATACCCAACGAGGTATTGTACGAGGTTTTGTATGTAAGTACTAGGTACCTACAGTACGAGTAAAATAACAAGCTATGATATGACATACTAAACCCATTTAATTCATAATATGACACGGGAATTACTCACATATTTAAGCCGGTTACTCCGACTATAGGTTTCAACCGCATTCGGCGGTCCTGTTCAGGGTGAATGCGCGCGCGGCTGCGTCTCGCTTTGCACTATAGTCGGAGTAACCGGCTTAATCATACGTGAGTAATTCTCTTGTCATATAAATAAAATGTGTGTAAACCACGTTAGTTTCCATAATAAAAGTAAACCCTGTTGGTTTTGCGCAGCTTTGCGTAGGTATCGTATCTGATCTAGGTAAGTATTGCATTTCATACCTCATAATAAGTACAACTTGGCGTTGCTGATGCTTGTGAATAATTGCTTAATAAACTGACAAACACTTGACTAAAACATTCGAAAAGATCATCATTACTATAACACCATACTTACACCACAGTATATACGCTAAAGCAGTAGGTTGACTTTAAACAAACGCCCGAATAGAGTGACTTAATCAAACGGGCGTCCTTACGATACTTCACGGTATTCTCAGAGCGATAGCCGCGCGCGCCATGTCATTGAGATTCGCCGTGTGTATCTTCAGCGTAGAAGACTAAAAAAAATTCTTAAAACCTGATTGTAGCAACCCTAGCCCGACAGTAGGCATTGAATGGGACACGTCCGAGTAGAACTATACTGCTTGAGCTTATATATCTACTGTGCTTACACCATTTACATACGTTTGATTAGCATAGGACGAGACGATCGCCCGGCCGGTGTATCTACCTAAATCAAAATAACGTGAACCCGTGTCAAAAGGTAGTGCTAGTTTTACCTATCAATAGTAGAAATATGTTGCTTTTACTTATTGTGTGGTTTTGCCTACATATCATGCAATCTATTTCCAAGGCTTAGCACGATCCTTAGCTTAGCTTAGCTCGAAAATCGATTTTTCTCCTCAACACAGCCACTAGCATAGTTTGTGTGTTAATTTGTTTAGCTTAAATCTTGCAAGCTGAACTGATTTTGCTGTAATTTTGCATATACCTTAAGTTTTAATTCTGGCGACAATACAATATTCAATATGGTAATATTTTCATAATAGTCAGTGCCACAAGATAGCGGATAGTGTATATTTAGAGCTTGAAAAATAGGAAACTATAAAGTGACATCACACTAACATCAATATGGCCACCGTTCCAAGATGCTATTAAATTATTTTTAATATATCGTCACTCCAATTAATCGTGGAACGTCCTACACTACCTGGCGTATTATTTCTCTACTTTTATCGTCGATAGACACATTATTCGTCAATACTTTTGAGTACTGCTTATAATAAAGAATACCTGAAAAGATCTAAATATTTTAAAATTGTTTTCCAATTGTTGTGAACAATCCACAAGGTTAAATGGTTTTATGTGCGTGCGGGTCTGCAGACCAGACGGACGCAGCGGAGGGCGACGGAAGGGCAGACGTTTTGCACCCAGAGGGTATGTCTCGATGAATTTAAACAGAAGCGCCTACTAACGACGTATCGACTATCGACTCTGCTTCGCTACACCTATGTTATTAACTATGGATTTAAGATGAATTCTGGAATTTTTTGATTTGACGGCCAGTATACAAGGTTTTGCATGGTGGATTATGGCTCATCCTTTCTCTCTGAGAAAAGGTCTGAGTCCCAGCAGTGGGAACATGATAGGCTGAAATTACAAAGATGATATAGGGTTAATTTCAATAAAATTAACCAGCCATCTCTAAAAGGCAGCTTCTGTACTTCATTAAAAAAAACAGTAAATTTGCAAAATAATGTTAGAAAAATAGAATAAAATAAAAATTAAAACTTCCACAGAAAAAGATAGTTGATCTGTAACAAAATGTACAAGTTAATATGATTTTGAAAAAAGTTGAAGAAACAAATGTGGTTTATTATGTTTTTTTATGTATATCTACAAAAGCTGCCCCTGAGAGGTGGCTGGTTTATTAAAAGTAACTTAGTGTATTCAATCGTCGTTTGAAAATAAACGTATTTTATGTGCCTAGCCAATATATAACTTATTTTCATGATCTTCAACGTACTTACCATCTATGGAAAAATTAAGAAACAACCAGTGTACCTATACTGTACCTACCCACAGAAGAGCTTGATTGGCTACCTATCAAGTTCTACTAGCATATAAAACGAACGAAATGTAAATGGTATAAAGGATATACAAATTATACAAGGTTATAAGGAAAAGGTGTGCTAAGCCGAAAGGAGGTCATTATACTCATAATTATGAACAACTTTTACTAAAAGACCAACCCTGAAATCGCGAAAAAAATATCAGCTGTTCCATAGAAAACGGCCATTGACACTCGACAAAATCTATGGAACAGCGAGTTTTTCGCGATATCAGGTTAGGTCCCGTTGCAAAAGTTGTTCATAATGATGAGTATAACGAACCCCTTTCGGCTTAGCATACCCAATCCTTATAACCCTGTTTATTTCAGTCCCTGTTTGGACATAGTTATGCGAGGTAAGTAGATGCTTAACTTATTTGAAATTTATAATTGAAAATGTTTCAAAACAATAAAATAAGATAAGTAAATTTTTTAAGACCTAATTTTATCCGACTAATAAAAATGTGTACCTACTTTATCAACGTCTGCCATAATTTCGGACATCCTACCGCCAGACGGACACGGACGCAGTAAGGGCGAAGGAAGGGCAGACGGTCTGCACTCGACCTGTGTCTAGCATTCTGTGTGTGTGTATAGGACGAGAAACTGAGCGTAGGCAGGTCTCATTACGAAACACCCACTCAGGATAAGTGAGTAGTTAAACTTCTGGAGTGACTTCTTCCATAGATAAAACTGATATACGACAATTAAAACAATTGAAATGCGACCAACTGGTTGTCAAACGTTGTTTGGGCATCAAACCGAATTATTCACACGCTGACTTCTTTGGTGAGGTGACTTGCAATGCTAAAAATTGCGGCAATTTACCGTTTTTTGTTTGGTATTCGTAAATCTCTAATGGACGAATGACCGGTGATGATAGTGATCATCAATAATAGTATCCGTATAATAGGCTGAACATATTTGCATGAAACTCAGTATGGAAATAGCTTATACCTAGGCTAACTTTTATCTAGAAAAAAATTTATGGTTTTGAAGGATAGCTGGTGTAACTTCGGGGCGCAGTAGCAAGTACAAGACAATTTTTTTTATAGCATATCTGCACCAAAATTGTTTTTTATTATGCCGTAGTGTGGGAAACAAGCTAACAACTGCCTGATAGTAAGCGATCACCGTCGCCTTGAACAACCAGGGTAGGTAAAGCAAACACGTTGCCAACATTAAAAAAAAAAAAAAAAAAACTATTAACCCCCTATAAAAGCCCTTACCTTAGCCTTTTTACAAGCTTTTAACTTACAATGTTTGTTAGTTTGTTTAGGTCAAATCTATCAAGCTGAAATAGAACCCAGTTCCTTCTTCCTTCATAATTAATAATCAATCACCATAACTTTATAATTCTACTACATATAATTTAATATCCTTAATTTTATTATTAGCACTGTGTAACTTGTCCCTTAAGGAGCACTAGTTATCACAACACAGGTAATCCTATAGCGATAACTAGCGACTGCTAATTGTAATAATGGCATGTTAGTTTTAATCATAGTAGCAATAAGTTTTGTCACACTAATTTAATTTAATTTTTGACTAAATATTGTACCTACTTAATATTAATAGTTGCAAATAAAATTTTATCTTTATCTCTCTCTTCTAACCGATTTTGCAAAAAAATTGCAAAACAATACACAATACCCAATATTGCAATATTTCCAAAATGGCCGCGATTATATAAAAAAAAAGTTTCAATAAAAAAAAAAACATAAATATGTAGGCAAGTAGCTAATGTTAAATTTATCTGGGTCGGTTACTTTATGGACCATTGTTACTTTATGACTATGTTATAACTTTCATAACGCAGGATTAGGAGGCACGTAACGTAAATATCTACGTAAATACGTGCGGCTATAACAACATACGTAATTACCTCGGATAAAGAGCACGAACGCACTAAATGTCTTAATTAAGAACACCTGCCTATTTTATGCCTTGATTTCTATTAGTGTAGTTATAGCTCGTATATTACAAGGCTAGTTATTTCCCGCGACTTCGTCCGCATAAACTTTCTTATAAAATTTCGATCCTCTTTTGACCCTCTTAATTCGTCCCTGTCCTAAAATAATTTCTTATCAAATGCCTACACCCCTTAAGAAATCTACAAATATTTTAGCTTTTTGGCAAGTTAGCACTTTTCGAGATTTCGTGATTAGTGAGTGGTATTTCGCTTTTTATATTGTATTCAAAGATTATTAAATAATTAAATAAAAAAGGATAATTAAAACTATGGATATTGTGTCAGCAATCATGAATGCTCGAACACAAAGTAGACCTAAACCATTAGCGTGCTTTTATTCAACATTCGTTGGAAGCTAAAATTTGACATTGCTATAACGACATAGTTTTAACTCATTTGTCGATATTTCTAAAATCTTTAAATAGGAAAACAGTATTTTGTACTATATCCATTATCCATCATCTACGTGTTTATGAATCAATGATTATAAAGGTCACTACAGTTGAACTTAGCTTACGCCACTTACGCATAAGTAAGTAATAAAGATTGCTCTACAATGACTTTATCTCAGTGGATTTCAACGAACTACTAATATGATATGCGAAAGTGTATTTCTTTGTTTCTTCCTCTTTCAAGCATCAGAGCAATAGATGAGCGTGGTTTTTTGCACCGAGATAATTGGAATACTTTTACGGCTCCTGTAGGATTATCCACGCGGGTGAAACTTTAGAGCGCCGCTAGTCTGTAAAGTTCGTTCTACAGAATGATACACCTCTAAGAAATGTACACCTCTAAGTTACAAAATAGGATTAATTCTGACGTTACATGCACAAAGCACTATTTACTTCGAAAACTTTAAACTTAGGTCAAACTGTTCCCAAATGTTACACAATGTGCCAAACTTAGCATAACGCGAGTCAACATTATGTCGTCCCAACCTGATCGACCTTCCAATCCAATGTTAGCACTAGGTAATAGCTACGATGCCTACACGCGTAGTTTTAGTGCTTTAGCACTTCAGTTGTGTTAAACGAAGTCTAGACGCTATTAATAACGCGTGTTAGACCTATATGTGCAGACGTCTTTCAGATTATGTATCTACACGCAGACAATTGCTATTTTTCAGTGTCTTTCGTGTTTGAAATTTCTGTTTGAATAGGTCTCAAGTATTTATATGGGCACTCGAAGACGTCGCATACATATCTATTGATTTTCAGTTTTGTAGAAAACGTGGCATCACCTGTTGTGATCGGTCTACCTTTTGTAGTGGTCCAAATGATTAGAGCCATATACCAGTAGCTTATAGTTATTGGGCGAAGTACGAATATTCTATACGAAAAAATACGTATCGAATTCCAGACAAATTTTGAAAAAATTAAAAAATTAATTAATTAATTAATTTTTTAATAAAAATTTGCATTGAAAATTCTTGCTCCGCGCACTGTTTTAAAAACAAATGCGTATACTCAAGACCACATACCTCGCATTTTTTTGCTACGCAAAATCTATGCTCACGACAGTCATGGCGTACACATCCATTAGCTGAATAATATTGAAATGTCATTCGGGCTATTTACAGGTGGTCTGGTATTAAGATTAGCTGAATGGCATTTCAATTCAATCAAAACATTTCAATCCATAAATTCTAGGATCAAAAAATACGAGGTCTGTGTTTCAATCATTCATGGCAAATCGCTTAACATTCACCTAACTTAACTTTGACTGGAACTTAAAAAAATATACCTCTTTTGTTTTATTTTATTATCCTACTAGTTTCAAATAATCAAGGACATGCCGTTAAAGTTACTCGTTTTATGCACTCGTTGTCCAATCTACTATTTACGGCGTGTTTAGGGCATATCTAATTAAATAATCATAATTATGTGAAAATAAGCAATTAAAATAAAAGCAATCAAAAGAGGTGCACTCAAATAAAAATAAAATAATAATAAAAACCCATTCAGGGGCCGTTATTATTATTTTTTGTCAAGACGGATTTTGACAACTTTAGTAATAACAAAATTCGTTGCTCAAACGTTGCTACTTAAAATGTCAAGTGTCTCTAAAATCGCGATAGTGAGTTATAAATCTCAGACAGCAAATGTCACAAGTTTCTGCTGCGTTTGCAAATTCAAAAAGTAATCTTCAGCATTTTCTCCCGTTGGAATACTATCCCTATTTAGATGGCATATGGTCTATTTTAAGGATTCTTGCAGTAAACACTGTTATACTGTTAGTCAGATAGTCAGATTTTATTTCACGAGAATGTAGTGCATAAAACTTTAAGCGGAAGCTACGTCCGCGTCGGCGTAGACGCCAGACATTAGGTGCGTCTCCTTAGTTCCTGCTGCATTCACAGATTTGTATTTACTTACTACGAGCGGTGCGGAGCAACGTATCCTCTTTTCCCACACTTTTCCAATTCAAAAAGTGGCAATACCCATGGTACAATAATATATTCTATCAGGTAATATATTACGACACACAAAGGTCACGTGGGTGACACACCCCTACGTCATCGAGGCTGCTGTGCTACCAGTAGCATGAAATCATAATCTCCGTGTATTACCTGTGGGAATCCGATAACACTACGTGGTTTCATTTAAAGCTTTCATAGACCGCATCATCGCTTAACATCAGGCGTGTTGCCGGTCAAACGCAAGCCTATTTATTTTAAATGTAGGTACATGTATAGAAACTCTTTATTGTGCACACCAGAAACAAAAACTGCACACACAAAAACACTAATAAATGACTATATTATTTATTATTATAATCTCTTTTCTTAATTTGATAGTTCAAAAATTTTAGCACTCGTTTTCTTACATATTGAAAACATATATATGCAGATCATTTTAGCGCTGCTGTCGTATGCGCTATCTACTTTAGTGAGTGGCACAATATATAGAAACGACGACGACGTTAGTATACCTACCCACTTTGACACGAGTTCATTTTCGTCTACAGTTCAGAGACGCAAATCTCTAAGCTATTTCAAACATTTTGTTCTCGCTTGAATGATGAGTGTGCGTGCTCCAATTCGTTCGGTAGCGGCAGTCGGCAGTGAGGCTTAAGGGTCGTAAAAGGAAAGGCCCATACAGTACCTAACCTTTTCGCACGCCCCCGCGTCTAGACAGAGCCTCATAACTTACGCAATAATTCGACACCGCGACCGACGCGCTTCTGAAAATTTAGAAACTTTGTGTTTGTGTGTCCAATTAAGTTTTTTTAGATCTGACAGCTGCAAGTAGGTAATTATTTGTTATCTAGGTGTTTACTCGAATTCCTTAAATTCTTCTAAGAAATCCTAGTCATAATTTCGTCGCTTAAAAATTTAATTCAAACCCTTGATAGGTTAGGCAAGTCAGGATTTAAGTAGGTAAGTATTTGATAATGTGATATATGAATGACTTTCTTAGTTAGTTTCATATAAGTTTCATACTTAAATTGCCAGCAAGGTGCTAGTTTTATATCCCGTTTACGAGCCCAATAACCGGGACCAGGGCTCGGACCATTTTGATGATTTTCTTGTAAAAGTTGCTTAATTGAAAATGCTACAGAAGAAATTTACTATTACATTTTTTCTATGATAATTACCAAGTTTTATAAACTTAAATCGGAAGAGCAAGAGTAGGTACTTCCCGAAAAAAAATACTTAGTAAGTTTGTGTGAAAAGTATAACAATTATATATTTTTACGATCTTCGGTTATGTAACTTATTGACCGAGCGAAGATAGGTTTCAGATATTAATGGGACATGTCGGCGGCATAGAAATGTATCCTACTAATATTATAAACGCGAAAGTTTGTATGTATGGATGTGTGGATGTTTGTTCCTCTTTCACGCTGTAACGGAACAACGGATCGACCTGATTTTTTGCATGGGTGTAGTTCAAGAGCCAGAGAGTGACATAGGCTACTTTTCATCATCATCATTTTTCATCACTACGCGGGTGAAACCGCGGGGAGCAGCTAGTGTTTGTATAATTGTTCGACGATAACTTGCGTATCGTTGATACTATTTTCATAAAATTTTGTAAGCAAGTATCTCAATACTATTTTAACCCTCGAAGCAAAAAGAGGGATGTTATAAATAAAATAAATATTTCGGGATATTTTGCACACACGGTCATCTGACCCCAAACTAAGCAAAGCTTGTGATATGGCTGCCAGAGATACATACATTACGCATACATTATATACATACATACATTATATAGTTTTAAATACATACTTAAATAGATATTAACAACCAGATATAGAACAAACACAAATGTTCATCACATAAATGTTTGTCCTAGGTGGGAATCGAACCCACGCCCTCAAGCTCAGAAGGCAGGTTCACTACCACCCGGACCAACGGGCTATCTAAGTTATATAAGTTAAACGTGTGTATCTGGTGTGTCTGTATGTGGTATCGTAGGTATGTGAGAGATGACAATCTTCAAACAGCTAAACATATTTTCTTGAATCATAGCTAAGAACACTCTCGATCAAGTCACCTTTCAAACAAAGAACGCTATCAGCCTACGATACCACATACAGACACACCAGATACACACGTTTAACTTATATAACTTAGATAGCCCGTTGGTCCGGGTGGTAGTGAACCTGCCTTCTGAGCTTGAGGGCGTGGGTTCGATTCCCACCTAGGACAAACATTTATGTGATGAACATTTGTGTTTGTTCTATATCTGGTTGTTAATATCTATTTAAGTATGTATTTAAAACTATATAATGTATGTATGTATATAATGTATGCGTAATGTATGTATCTCTGGCAGCCATATCACAAGCTTTGCTTAGTTTGGGGTCAGATGACCGTGTGTGCAAAAAATGTCCCGAATATTTATTTTCATTATTTATTTATTTTTTTGTATTTTAAGCAAGAGGTAGGTTCTATCTTTGAGATCTATTGTTGCCATTAGGCAATCTTTGGATACCATTTTTAAGACCATTCAATTTATTTAAATTCAAGGAAATTGTGAAAAAAAAAGCTTAATTAATCTAACTACAATAAATGACCAATATTCAAACTTAATTTAAAAATTCTAATCTAAAAAGGAGGAAAATGCCGCCTAATAGCATTCGCAGCATTGCCACCTCAGATAAGACAAACCAAGGGAGATGTGGTAAGTTCTATTGGTGGGTGCCGTAGAAGGTAGCTCATTCCACATTTTGCAGGTATGAGGCAAGAAGTATCGTGTGAATCGCACAGTGTGCGATTTCCACTGATCTATGATGTGTGGATGAGCCTTCAGGCGGTGGCGGCTAGTGCGATGGTAAAACCGCGACGCCGGCATCAGATCAAACAGTTCTTCAGAACACTCCCCGTTGTAAATGCGATAAAAGATACAAAGAGACCCGACGTCTCTGCGCATGCTGAGTGGCTCAAGGTGTTCAGCGAGCTTGGGATCGTTGACAATTCTGACAGCTCTACGCTGTAATGCATCGAGTGGGTCAAGCTGATACTTGGGTGCTCCATTCCATAGATGGGAGCAGTACTCCATGTGAGGTCGGACTTGCGCTTTGTAAAGCAAGAGTCTTTGTCTCGACGTGAAGTACCGCTTCGCCTTGTTGAGCACACCAAGTTTCTTAGATGCGAGCTTGGCCTTACTTGCGATGTGACCGCGGAACTGTACATTCGTAGAAATGTCGACTCCAAGGATTCCAATGCTTTCTGAAACCTTGAGGGGAGTGTTTTGAAAATGAGGAGCTACAACAAATGGGGCTTTTTCTACGGTGTTTCCGAGAAGTTACAACATGGGGTTCTTCAAAAGGCGAGTTAATAGAGTTCTAAAGGGTCGGCAACGTATTTGTGATGCCTCTGGTGTTACAAGTATCCATAGGCGACGGTGACTGCTTACCATCAGGCAGCCCGTCTGCTTGTTTGCCACCTATGGCATAAAAAAAAAAAAAAAAAAAAGCTAACGCATCAGGCCTAAATCAGGCTTGATGCCTTTAGGCAAACTCACTCTGCAGATGGCCTTTCCGCCCTTGTTTTTAGCATGTGGACGATTTAGTTCATTGTGTGTGTAGCTGCAAGTTTCTTAGTGTGCGTGAAAAATTTGTAGGTTTGCCGTACTTACAGCGGTTTAGCGGTGTAGTGAAAAAAGTTAGTGAAACATGCGAGACATTTAAACACGAACGATAATTGTACTCAGGCAGGTATATGTAAAACAATTTATATTTAATGTATATAAACTAGCAACAGCATTGTAACGAAACTGTATATTGAATTGTATTAGCAAACGTCATATGTATTCGTTGACAGTTGACTGATGACAACTGTCAACGAACACAGTATATAAGTTGCGGTTGCATTGTAATCGCCCTCTTAACACATTCAGATAGTCCGCAATCGAGCGGCGTTCTTCCTAGGGCGCCTCAGCCCCCTCCTTGGCGAGCGTAGTAAATTGTCACTTAGAAATAAGCTGACAATTTACAAAACTTGCATCCGCCCCGTCATGACTTATGCCTCTGTGGCATTCGCCCACGCCTCCCGCATCGATCTGGACAAGTTGCAGGTCATTCAAAACCGCTTCATACGCAGAGCGGTCGGCGCTAGCTGCTATATGCGAAACGCCGATCTGCACTGCGATGTTGAACTCCCATCCATGATTCAATACCTTAAGTATACCTCCCGCCGCTACTTTGACGCGGCGCCTCACCACCCCAATCCTCTTGTAGTAAAATCCTCCAACTACTCGACAGACGTGACAGACCCTCCTCCTCTCCGTAGACGCCCTAGAAACATCTTGGGCGACCCGGACGACCCCATCGCCGTCGTCACCGCGGCGGCGCTGGGCTCGCCCAATCCGACTGCTCCTAGCAATAGGAAATATTCAGTTTTTGGTACAGGCGTCGGTTACCAGAGGCACACACACACACAGCGATCCCGCCGGCAGGATCGTAGACCCACAGGATCTATTAGAAGATCGGTTAGATTCTCTCCAAATAATCATTCAGTTCAACAAACCGTTAGGGCTCCAGGGCACACCCCCTCTGGGGTGCCTGGGCAAGTCTGATTCCCACTCCCGGCGACGGCCCAAGCCGAGGTTCGTACCTTCGAGGTGCCCTTGTGCTAGTCGCCTATAAACTTAACCACCAAGTTATGCCGAACGCACTCTGCGTTCGCTAACTAGTCCGGTCAAGCTATAGAGGCCAAAAGGCCAACAGTAAAAGTCACTCATAAAAAAAAAAAACGCCCTCTTTCTGTGCTCGAACCTCGAAGCGAGAACAAGTGTAAACGAATTGTGTATAAAATAGTTTATGAGGTGATTTCTCGGCCGAAAAGCTAACACATATATCTCCCTTAGGTACCTAACCTAGTTTGTTTGATCTGAGTTTACCACGTAGACATGAATATTTTTTGCATTATAAGTATCGATGCTGAGTTTTTGGACATACAATATATATATGTGTGTTTTTCCATGCACGTCCTAATTGATACTGCATGTTAATATTAACGGCCGGTTATCAGAGTCGCGTAGGCAACAAAACGCTCTCTCAGCCCCCGCCAAGTTATAGCGACGATGTATTTTGCCACGCAAGAATCAGGACGCCCGCGGGGAGAGTGCAACGACAAAAACGAACATAGGTCCAACCTCGATGACGCCTGGCGCGGTACTGAACGCGGCGCGCGCAAATTCTCGCGGCCTTTTTACGCTTTTAATTCCACTATAAAACGAAACTATTCACTATCAAAAAACTATCCAAATATATATTTTTTTAAATAAAATTGCCTTTCAGTACATGCAATTTCCAGGTTGTTACGAGCTTTCATTAGAGCATAAAACGAAAAAAATAAACTAACTCGACTTTGTTTCACATTTTTTTTTGATCGAGGAAAGTTTATTCTATCGTGTTTTGAACCAAATCATAAACTCTGACACAGATGTATCTGTGACATGTATTTTTTTCCAGCTCAAATATTGTAATTTAACTGAATAAAATTGATTTAAAACCGTCAAATTTGGTATATGAGGCCGTCAAGTAAGTACATTATGGAATTGTGACTGTAAAAATACTATGATTGTGTAAGCAGTCTCAGTGTAATAAGTTAAAAGTGACGATTTTGGCTTTTATGCACCCGTTGATTGCAAACCTCAATAATACAAGGATACCTGTACCTCATCATCATTAGCCTTTGATAAACCGCTGCTGGACATAGGTCTCTATTTGATTTTGCCATTTACCTCGGTCTCTTGCATCCTCGTTTATTTTCTAGAGCTTACTAGGATCGTGTAGATAGAGTAGGCACAGGTGTTTTTTTTCTGCCTTTGTTGTTTCGCTTGTTGTACTTTTCGACTTGTTTTAATGAAATTTTTTATTCCTTATTTTTCGCACTGTTTTTTTCACCCGTCAAGAAAACGCTTTTTAATACGTTAAATGTCGGGCCGGACTAAGATTATCTTAGTTCATAGGTATGGATAATGAAATAAGCTGTAAAAGTGGTGTTGGAACACCTCTAGATCAAATTCTACGTCCTTCACTACAAACGTCTAGACTAGACAAACACTGACGTCAACTAATCTGCATCACTTATTAGAAATTGCACATTCTTCGTCTGCTTAGGTGTGTACCTCATATACCTTCATTATAGGTCGCACCTGAGTGATATTAAATTATCAACATAATTTTATTATCCAAGATGAAAATGTTTATTCTGAAAATTTTGTACGTGGGTACAGGTAAAGTCATAGAAAATATATTTTACAGTAATATTTGAAGGCTTGTCTTTCACTTCAGAATGCCGCAGGGTGTCGTAGACAGTTAATAAAACTCCAAATCTACTAGATTTCTATATTTCTTGATGAAATAATGATTTTTCTGGTCGATATCTAATGTGTGTCAAGTAAGTTCGCATTTTCTCTCTAGCTGTCTACAAAAATCACCAGGTATGCCACATCCATGATCATCATCATCAGCCGGAAGACGTCCACTGCTGAATATAGGCCACATCCGTAAAAATAAATTCCCGATGTACCGTTTGCACCATTGACTTGCACTTATCCTTTATTAGACAGTTATGACAATAATATTATGTATATATGACAGTTATGTTTAAATTAATAATATAAACTTGTACACGGTTTACAAAAATGTTTATGTATGTAATAATTACATATTAATTTACATATAGCTATCAAATTATAGCTACTCACTCCAAGTAGTAGATTGTAAAATGTTGAATCAATTATCAGCCGATCATATTCTCACTGCTGGGACACAGGCCTTCTCTCAGAGAGAAAAAGAAAGAGAGAGAGAGAGGGTTTTAATTGGTTTTAATCCACTATGCTATAGCCCAGTGCATGTTGGTGAATGTCATAATTATGTCTTTGAACTTTTGTTTTCCTTTGAAATGTCCTTCGGAGTTTTTGTGAATATGGCATCGAAACTGCAAAATGCACTGAGCGCGGTGTTGGCTGAGCAGTAACATGTGCGTATTTTGCGCTTTACAATCAGATGGCACTTGGGTCGATTCTCGGCCCTGCACCAGCTCTCTTTGTCTTTTAGACGTACACAATTTTTGATGCACGCTTACGTACCATTCTTTCCAGCCTGGTTCATGACTGGTAGAAAATGCTTAGCACTAAGGCTTAGCTTTAAGTCTTCCATTTGTGCACTTCTTTATTATTTGTTTTGTGGACCCGGGTATGTGTATGTACCTACTAAAACTGCGACCAGAACCACTGGAGGATGGGCAACAGCGTTCTATCGGCACAGAAGACATAATCACTATCAGTACACGGTGAACGTACTGCGATCCCCAAGCCGCCTGCCAAGCGTGGGGATTATGGCAACACCCCTCTCTAAGCCTTTGTTCAGCAGTGGACGTTTATACTGGCTGATGATGTGATGTGTGTGATATTATTTGTACGTGTGCAAGAAAGTATTAAATAAATATTGGGTACTTGCTACAGTCTTCAAATCGCGAGTGAATCGGTTTCTTCCAGGCAAGCGTGCTCCATCGTAGACCGCATCGTCGCTTTACATCAGACGAGTTGGCGGTCAAACGCAAGCCTATTATTAGATTTTTAAAAACGTTCAATACCTTGCGAAAGTGATCAGAATTCGTGGTTTTCGTTATTGCGCAAATAAATTCTTGGACCGAGAATAAAGAATGCTATTATGGAGCATTGTCGTCGGGAAACACCTTAGATACACTACTTTTCTATAGATTGATTCAAAATTGGCTAAATAAAGATAGAACCGCCACATGGAAAAAAACACAAAAATGGGAAAAAATTAAATTAATACAATTAAAACTATCATTTATTATCTAAATTAAGAGAAAACGTATTGATAAAATCAATTACTTATTTATTCTACCTAACCTATGCAGAACATGGCATTCAATTCCACATCCCCAACCAAAATAAAATGATGAAATCGCACAAGGGTAATTAGAGGGTTGTGTACAGCAGCGATGTAACAGACGGACAGACGGTAATATTAATTAGTGTCGTGTAGGCAGGGGGCGAAGTCTAGACAGCCTACCTCCCCCCTGCCCCTCGCCGTCTACGTGCACCGCAAACGCACCCTTTGTTCGATGCTCATTGCTCACTCTAATGCTTACTTATTGTCGATCCTCAAGTCTTCTAGAATAATGCGTCATAATGGCTTTGTGTTTGCAGTCATAAGAATTTTAATAAGGTATTTTTGAGGGTAGTTGTGGTAAATAGTAGTTGAAGTCAAGCTTGAATTATTTCTATGCGTAACTCTTATTACATAATAGCTTTACTGAGGTAAAAATGAAAATTCTACCCTTTTCGGTTTAAGCTAATTTCAAAATTGTAGCTCATTTACTTTATTAGAGTTTAGAACAGTCAAGTCGCGGCGCAGCGGGACTATGTTTGAGTTGAATGTATGGTAAACCGGGAAGATTTGACTTTTCCACAGCCAAAGCGTCATAATGGCTTTACGTTTGCAATCATGAGAATGTTAACAATGGTATTTTTGAGGGTATTAGTTATGGTGAATAGTACCTAGTTGAAGTTTTGATTAATAAAGCTTGAATTATTTATATGCATAACTCTTATTACAGTATACTTTTATTTAGGTAACGAGGGGGTAACTATTCCAAGGCCTAACGCCGACGGGAGCGAGGTGACGTTGCGGTGGTTACAAGTGGCGTGGAAAATTCTACCCTATTCTGGACGTTATATACCCTCAATAGTAGGGTATATAACATCCTTGTAATCAAATGACAATCTTCACTTCAGTCATACTGACATTATTTCGTTCGTTCGTTCATTTCGGATTCATTAGGTACTCCTTCCTTTACCAACGGTATTTTATAACTTTATTATTTTAATATCTTTATAACTCCTGCATCGGATTAACTCATATACTAACTAAAAAATTCTACTTACTTGAACTATTTGCCTACAAAATTTCATGAAGATCGAATGAACAGTAGTCAAGTTAGGGTCTAATAAACATACATTTGCTTAAACGCCGATTTTGTCCCACTGTAGACTCTTAGACCTCACTTTGTTTGATCAATTATTATTTTATGCATGTTCACCGATTTCACCGCCATTTGTGAACTGATTTACGTGTACGTGATTCTTTCTTATTATGTAGGGGAAGCTTTTGAGGTGGTCCAACGAAAATTTCATTGACTTTGGTCTTTGACCATCACAATTAACCAGTTAATTTTGTTCAAACGCTTACTAGTTTTTAAGTAGGATTTTTAAATTAATAATTACGTATTGCTTTATATCTATTATTTGTTACAAAAACAAAATAAAAAACAATTTATTCATTTCGCAGATATCGCAATTAAAAAGAAATAGTTTTCTAAGTTTAGATGACACAGAAGTTGTCTGGAGGTGACATGAAGGCTGTCTTTACGGCCAAATGCATTCTGGGCCAGACCGTCCTAGCATACCTTTCAATGAATACCTTTGCTGTAGGACCATTTAACTTGGACATAGTGTGTGCATTAAAAATGAGAATTGTTATTGATTTATCCGTCCAGGCAGGGGTCAGATAAAGCTGTTTTTATTTATCATCTCGTAAAATTATCCAAAACAAAAAATGATCTCCCATTGTGGATTTCTTTTTGACTAAAGTATAAATTGTATATGTTATGTCGGGTTGATTTGATACATATCTGAAAAGATAAATCCACCTAGTTTCGTCTGTTCTAAATTTTCTGTTACTACCAATTTCTGAACCTTATATCATCATCATCATCATCATTTTAGCAATAGTACGTCCACTGCTGGACATATGCCTCCCCCATCGATCTCCAAAAGGGCCGGTTGGAAGCGGTCTGCATCCAGCGTTTCCCTGCGATCTCTTTTAGCCGGGCGTCTGCCTTATATGTGACTACAATAATTATAGATAGATAGAAACTCTTTAATCATAATCATAATCATAATCATTTTATTGGTAACTAATAATTACAAGTCATCTTTGTTACTAGTATCAAGGTACTAAAGTAAATAATTATAAGATCTATTCTAACTTAAACTAGGTAATTGGTAAAAATGTACTAATAGTGTACCTATCATATCTAACAATTACAAAAACAAATAATCAGTGTCAAATTAATACAAATTAATAAAGAAAGAAATAATAATAAAAAGAATTAGCACAATGTCAAAAAATAATAATTAATTAGCATTATGTCAAAGTAAACAAGTAAAATCACCATATCAATTTAAACATTATTGCAGCCTCTTAAGTAATTAATTACAATTTTAATTTAATAAAGTCATCATAGCTGTAGAACGTCTGCTCGATAAGCCATCGTCTGAGTCGTGACTTAAAGCTGCCTAAACTGGGCGCCGCGGTGATGTGCTCCGGCAACTTATTATACACGGTCGGGCCCATAACATGCGACGATTTAGCCGACCTCTCCAGTGCGCGAGGCACCTCTGCCAGCCTGCCCTTGTTGCGGGCGCTGTTAAGCGTTTTGTAAGAGGCTTGGTTCAATCTGACATATACCGCAACTTGGAATATAACCAGTGCTGGCAAAGTCAGAATCCCAAGCCTTTTAAAATGTGGGCGTACGGAGACATCCTGCGGGATCCTTGCAATAGATCGGACAGCGCGCTTTTGCAGTAAAAAAACACGCTCCCAGTCCGCAGCCCTGCCAAATAACTCCGTACCGTATTGCAACAGGGAATGGACAGTGGCAAAATAGCACGACCTCACTATCTCATCCGGCACGACTCTAGCAACTCGGTTCAAGGCAAAGCATGCGCTACCCAGCCTGCCGCAAAGTTTGTTGATGTGGGTTTCCCATGTCAGGCTCCGATCAATCTCAAATCCGAGGAAAGTCGTGGTCTCGGCCTGTTCTATCTTTTTACCTTCCACTTTAACCGTTAGGAGACGGGTTTGGTGACCTGAGAGGCAAAAATGAACGAAGTGGGTCTTGGATAAATTTAGCGCCAGGCCGTTCACCCTGAACCATCTCGCCAGTTGAGACGTTGTATCGTTCAATCTCTCCTCCAGAAGGTCCACCTTGGGTGCTGTGACTACCGCGGCTACATCATCAGCGTACATAAATATTTCCGCTGCGGTCACAGCCTCCGGAAGATCATTCAGGAGCAGAGAGAACAATATATTGGAGACTGAGGAGCCCTGCGCCACCCCCATCACCGACGTTAATGGTTCAGACCTTTCCGTTCCACCGCATGATACGACTGTTTGCGATCTGTTTTGCATGAGATCTGTCAGCAAGGCGTGTGACGCGCCTCTCACACCATAGTGCTGCAGTTTTACAGCAAGTATAGCATGATCAGCTACGTCAAACGCCTTCGACAGATCACAACAAAGAATTGCAACCTGCAGTTTATTTTCACGGGCCCGCAATACACGGCGCACTACTTCCCTGGTCAGCGACGTGGTGGACCGGCCCTCACGGTACGCATACTGCCGGTCGGAGAGAGCGTCAGTCGATGCCAGGAAGTTCACGAGACGGGTGCTCAAGCCATTTTCAAACACCTTCGCCACCGCAGGTATTATCGATACCGGCCTGTAACTGTCGATATTATCTCGTCTGCCTTTGCCTTTGTAGAGCGGAGATACCTTACTGATCTTCAGCGCGTTTGGATAAGATCCTTCCCTAATACACCTATTAAAGCTCTCGGCTAGTATGGGGGCTAAGAAGTAAGTTTATTGTGTATACCATAAATAAAAATTACAAACAGATAGACAATACTTACTTTATATAGCTTTCTTTGGCTACGGAACCCTACCATATGCGTGTCTTGACACGCACTTGGGCAGTTATTTTTTATTTTCGTTTAGTCGTGACAAGATAACAGACGAACAGAGAGGCAGCATTACTTCATTGCCTTAAAGTTAGATGTTATATACCTACAGCCCCGTAGGTATTTTTCATGACGGGGAGAGAGCCTGGCAAAACGAATAATCAAAAAAACCTACGTCTGACATAATATTTTTCTAAAATTATTATCGAAACCAATAACTACCGAATACTCCTTGGCAAATTTACATAAAACTCAAAAAGTAAAATAAATTTCAATATTTTAGAGTAGGAAAACCCGACGCCTAAACTACGATCTACGCTCAAAACTAAACCTACGCCAGACGAATAAATCTTTGCAATTTGAAAATCGAAATTGGATAACAGAAAGTTGGTCAAGTTACCAATTTGGAAATCAGACGTAGATCCTTTGAGAGTGTCATTGAAGGGCGGCCAGTACGTCGATACGTCTGGCCGACGACGATATGTGCAGAGCAGACTGCATCACGTCTCGGTCTTGATACAGGCAAAGAGTTAACGTTTGGCAAGACTGAGGTTCTTGAGCGCCAGTACGGTTTTTAAAAGTGGCCAAGAAAACTTTATCTTTGTAATATAGGTTTCTAACTGCGTGTTACCAGCGACTTTCCAATGGTCCCGCATTTCCTGGAAGTTAAGATATCCGTCCTAATGATGCACACTACACCCTTAATGTATTTCATCAAGATCCTTCGAGCCGTTTAGTCGTGAAAAGGTAACAAACGGACAGAGAGACAGAATTATTTTCACATAATATTATAGTGATCTTTAAATATCTTTATCTTGATAAAAGAACGAAAGTTTTGTATGAAATAGTAATTCAGAAAAGTTGCCCATTCTAAGAAGTCACACAAAAGTCGTTACATTCTCTCTTTAAACTTCATTATAAGGAAAAAATATTTTTAAACAAGGCGATAACGTAGGTGATAGCGACCCTTGTTTCCTGAGAATTAAAATCTAGGCATCTTCATCTAGAGTGAATAGATTTCTTCTAGATCAACGTGTTCCATGCTCGGCAGCAACGTCGCTTACCATCAGGCGAGTTGGTGGCCAAACGTAGATTCTATATTTTTTTAAAGTGGTTTATGAAGCCGTACCTTGTTCCAAAGGCGATGATGTCGCCTCCGATCAAGTGTGATTGTGGTCACACGCATGCCTTCTTCTTCTTAAGGTGCCATCTTCTACCGGAGGTCGGCTATCATTAGGGCTATTCAAACTTTCGACACAGTTGCTTGAAATAGGGATCAGGTTGAACCACGAACGGAGATTGAGCTGCGAGGAACGTCTTCCGGGTGGTCGCCTCCCTTTGATTTTCTCCTGAATAATAAGCTACAGGAGTTCGTATTTCACATTATGCATGATATAACACTGTAAAGCTTTCATTTCTTGATGGTTTTTAAAATCTACCATATTCTTGATCACTCTCTGCAGCACTATTTCATTATATACTCTATCTGACCACGGTATTTTCAGGGTTCTTCTGTACAGCCAACATTTCGAAGGCTTTTAAGCGATTGCTCATCGTCTAGGTCAATACATGATCCATGATTCAACACCGTACAGAAGAACCGAAAACGCATGTCTAATATGTTGTGAAACAAATAAAATTGTTAGGAGGACACCTCTATCGAAATGTGTATCAGCTCTCTAGCTATTTCACCTCTAGTCCTCCAGACGGGCTCCGGTCGGCGCGAGCGGGCGCACTTTGTCTAGTCTAGACGAATTGCATTATGGAAATTTATATACCTAGACGCCTATTTACACAAAGTAGAAAGTTTGTTTGTTTTTATTGTAACGCTTAGAATTTAGTGAACAATGTGTTGTTGTTAACTCGATAGATATTCCAAGTAGCTACAGTTTGACACAACTGCCTAATACTAGTTTTATAGGTACCTATATAATAATATAAATAATTTGTATTATTTATTTTACGTGGCAATGCGACCAGCATTCTGGGGATCTTTATTAATTTAAGGTTTAATTTTAAGGTAATTTAAGGACCTGTAATTTAAGGGGACCTATACTAATGGTACTTTAGATTGTTTTATGTTTTTAAGTTTTGTATTTAGGATTCCGTACCCGAAGGGTAAAAATGGAACCCGATTACTAAGCCTACGCTGCCTGTCTTTCTGTCTGTCTGTTTGTTCGTCCGTCTGTCCTACCTTTAAACGGCTGTATCTTTCGAACCGTAATAGATAGCCAGTTACAAATTCTATCGGCTATTAGAATTGGCTATCTATCACGGTTCGAAAGATACAGCTGTTTATAGCTAGGACAGACAGACATACATCATAGGCTTAGTAATAGGGTCCCGTTTTTCCCTTTGGGATTTGAGTGTTATTGATATGTTAATTAACGAGTAGAAATACTTAAATTTGGTTTTAGTTTTTACTACGAGTTTTATTTATGTGCTTAATAATGGATTATTTAAAAGTACCTACATAGCTAGAGGTATTTTAGGTATCTAACTAATTATTAATATTTGAGCTTCAAATATAATTTTAATCAAATGTATCAGTTCTTTAATGTACATGTATTAATCGCAAATTGGTATTGTAAATAATCCGGTTCTATCAAAACAATTATGTAGAATTTATGAAGCTTTGATCAATATCAAATATAATATATATACCTATACCTTCAAGCTCAAATTCTATTTAGGTATATAGGCTCCTACATAATACTAACTCAAAAAAAAAACTGAGTCGACCTAGGTAATGCCACTGAAAAAATCTCGCAAAGAAAATAACCAAGCCTTTTTCGTTTTAGATATCTAAAAAGACTATATTCCCAGTTTACCACCAGAGCTTAATTAATTTTAATAAAAAGGTGATGTAGGCGGCGTAACAGTAAAACAGAAGCGTCTAGGGCACGTCTAGAGGGCGTCCTGAAAATTGTAATGTTTATTTCCTTTCTTAAGTTTCATTCTTAAATGAAATTACTTTTTCGCAATCTTTTTGTCACCCATACCGAGTTCCAAAAATTGCGTAGACAATTTCTGAGCATTATGAATAACATTGAAAAAAAATATTGTTGCGTCCAGTTCTCTATGTAGGTGCCGTTATCATAGCGCGTAAAATTACCAATTTGGAGAATAATGCATGTGACGTCACACTAAATTAAATATAACGTATTTTATGACGTTAATCGGCAATAGTTTTTAACCGACTTCGAAAAGGAGGAGGATTAACCGGTCTTTCTTTGCTGGCACCGACTCCAAAAATAACTGATTATAAATTGTAAATATATAAGTAGGAAATATATGTATTCATAATTTAGTTGATTGTCCTCTAATGCTCATTGCTTTGAAGTTATTTAAATATTATTTTCTACTTTTTAGTTTCAGTTTGTAAATGAAGGCATAGCCATAAAGTCGGTTCTTTTTTTTCCTAAAAATTATCTTTATTTAGAACAAAAATATATATCGTGCTTTATACCAAAAGAAAGGGCTATATTAGTACATACATTGAAGGATGGTAGCCAAGTGGAAATAAAAAAATATTGAATTATTTTTTTTTATATTTTTTTATTATATTTAAATTAAATATTGAAAGACAAAGTTAACTTTGTAGTGCACGATAAGGGGCTTCCATACATACCAACTACAAAATGTAAGTTTGTAATTGCATTAAAAAAATATATAACTTTAAATTATCAATGTTCAGATTTTTTCCTTTATATGTGCTGTGAGACCTTGCCTCTTCCCAAATTTCATGATTCTAGGTCAACGGAAAGTACCCTATAGGTTATGATTCCCTTGTGAAATCGCAAAATATGCGAAAAAATGCGACATAAACGGTCATATCTTTTGATCGCGTTGACTTTATTTACAGCTGAAAGAAACCGTAGCTTTCAAGTATTTGATATAAATTTCAACTTGATATCTTTACGCTTTCCTGGGAAAAAAGGTCTTGACAGACGGATAGACGGACAACAAAGTGATCCTATGAGGGTTCCGTGGATCCCTAAATAAATACGCACATACTACCGCCGTAGCACCGCGTACCGCCGTACCGCGGTAGCATGTGCGTTTTACAATCTGATGGCGCCCGGTTCGATCCTCGGTCCTACACTAACAAAACGGTGAATGTAAACATCGTGAGGAAACCGGTATGACTACGAACATCAAAATTTGAAAGACATGACATTTACCAACATGCGCTGGGCCAGCATGGTGGATTAGGGCCCGTCCTCTCTCTGAGAAAAGTCCTGTGTCCTGTGTCCCAGCAGTAGGAACATGATAGGCTGATATTGTTGTGTACATTCCAAATAAATAAATAAATGCATATACTTAACACTATGTATATAATATAAAATAATATTTAAAAAAACTTTAATCTGACTTCGATCAATATGTACTACGTACATTAACTTCATTTAATCTGTATAACAATTTGACAAAATGGTTACACTAATAAAAAAGTGAAGAAGCGTTTTTCGCGCCTTGTTTAAAAAACAAATTTTACATACATTTTGTTATGAATACTTTTGCTTTGATCTATCTTCTTTGTTAGGTGTAGTTTAGGTGCACTTTGATACAGGCACATGGTCAGACTCCGTACTATCTTCCGGGTAGTTTTACCTACGTCAATTGGCACTCAATAATTAAATCATTAGTATTCGACTAATGCGTGTTTTATGACTGCGTTCCCATGTAATTTACGATAGAAGTATGTGCACAAGTACTTTATTTATCGGACTGCTTGGTCGTAAACAGTCTCTAAAGTGCGCTGCAAATAAAATACATATTATATTACTAACGATCTACCTACTTCTTTGTTCTAGCTGTCTAAATTATTTATAAAAACTTACTTACTTACTTTATCGGGAGCTCATTCCACAACCTTACCACGGTAAATATCCCGTAAATAATCATATAACTTTAACTTACTTGACATTGTTAAAAACCTCAGATCAGACAAACGAGGGCGATATGCTTTGTTACAATTATCGTCCTACAATTTTCTTTAAAAATATTCACTGTACCACTTAACGCAAAAACTGTAAGTACGGCTTACTTACAAATTTTTCACGCACTCTAAGAAACTTGTAGCGATACTAATGAACTAAATAATAGTCCACATGCTAAAAAAAGGCGACAAGGTCATCTGCTGGGAAGTTGGACTAAATGCATCAAGCCTGATTTATACCAGATGCGTTCGCACTCGTCACACCATCTTACCACATATTCTTTGTTGTTTCGATCTGATTAAAAATACTAATAAAATTCATACTAACTTTTTATTCATAAAAAAAATCATACTAACTCAAGGTTCCGTAGTAACTATACAAGGTACAAGGAACCCTAATAAGTTTGTTCCGTCTATCCATCTGTCCTAATTATTTAGAACCATTTGACTTCTATATTTATTTTACTAAAGTAAGTTCATAAAACTTTGCAAAATTAGTTTTATAGTGTAGAACTCGAAACTCAAATATTGCCGGGAATAATTCTGGATTAGTTTTTACGAATAAGGCAGTTTGCAATATATATAGAGACGGAAGCGTAAGAATTGTATGTTTAGTGAAGTAAGGCGTGCAACTAACAGTACTTTCTAATCTAAACATCGATCTGATACAGCGTTTTTGCCTTTTAAAAATAATCTCTTTGTCGGTTGAGTTACCCCAAAATATAATAGGTAGGTAAGTACTGTATCTGAGGACGGACTCAACTAAACCATAGTAAGTGGAAAGTAATGCAACTAGACAGTTTATGAAGTACATAGGCTAAGCTTGAGACCCTCTTAGAGAGACTATCTATTTGTTTTTTCCAATTTATTTGTATGTCAATTACTAAACTCAGATATTTTGCAGTATCTACTTCATTAACTATACCTATTGCTGCCATGGCTTACTGTAATGTTGGATTTTTGTGGCCCTCTTTGTCTAAAATGCATTATATTTGTATTATTTATGTTAATTTTTTAAATGTTATTATTAAGCCATGAAATTATAGCTGATAAAAATTTATTAATATCAATTTCAATCAAAATCAATTAAGAATCAATGTTTTTACGTGCTATCGTTATTGTACTGTCATCAGCAAACAGTGTCATTGGTTGAATTGTAGCGTTAGGTAAATCATTAATATATATTATAAATAAAAGAGGTCCTAGGACACTTCCTTGCGGAACCCCATATATTACATTACGTTCTTTCGACCTTGATACCTCTTCACGCTTTGTTTTAATATTAACTCTGCTAATATCAGTAATTTGTTTTCTTTCAGTAAGATACGATTTTATTAGATTTAATATATTTCCCCTTGTTCCGTATGCCTCTAGTTTACTCAGGATCACTAAATAATATCGCTAGTGTCGGCAGATTTGGGCTATATTCCTTAACTGTGTGGAGCCAGGGAATCCGACCCCACCTCGTCCTATTTAGTGATGTGTGGCTGGGGGCTACCATTGGATAGCTCTTCAAGTATTTAGTCCTCTTAGAATCATCTTGATTTGATAGCTCCGGCTGCTATTTTTCCTACAATAAGCTAAATAATAAGTATTTTTTTTATATTTGTCTTTACGACTGCTCGACCCAACACGTCACTAAAATGTTGACCTCTACTTTGCTCAAAGGGTGAGCATTGTCAAACAACGCATTTTCGGAACCATTCCTATTGGTTTTGCTTATTGGCTTACCTACAAAAAAAAATTGTTGGAGGCCAAACGCAAGCCTATTATTAAATAATTATTATGGTTCCTGGGGGAATGTCCACTTAGGTGAAACCGCGGGGTGCAGCTAGTAAGATATTTCGATTTAAAAAAAAAAACATACAAGCAGACACATTTTTTGTTAAAGTACCTACTTACCTGCATCGTAGAGTTTAAAAAGGGATAATTCCATTCATGACTGCACGCCAAACGCCAATCTTTGAATTAGTACGACCTTGAAAAACCAAAGTTAGTCTAATAACTGAAATTCGCGGTTAGCAGACTTGGCAGTAGCATCCTACGTGGTAATCACTCGCAGTGCAGACATCGCCCGCGTCGCCGCGCCAACCGTTAGTTATGGCCGCTCCACTTTAAACCTCATCCATTTTAATTTAACAAAAGTGCCCGCCGATAACGCGGAGGAAGCACTCATATCCGCCGTGTCTGGATCAGCCGACTGTCTCTAAATCTGATCAACAAAAATCCTAAATTAAATTGCCGTTAACATGTTACCCGGGCCACCTCGAGGAGCAGCTTAATTATTGTAAGCTGTCAAGTATGGTATTCTCTAATCACGACAAATATTATGACGTATTGACGTCAAACTTGTAAAACGCCTGATCAAACCCAATCAAAATTATTTTTGATCCTAATTTTTTACTGATCGATAACTCCCGTCTATTAGCTGTTAGGGCTTAACTTTCACTGGACTTTACGACCATTTATCACCATTGTTATCACGCATTGTAGTCTGCGGACCTAATCTCAATCGGGTCTTGAGAACTCTTTCTATTGTCTGATAAAACAATACCTAGTGCGTACCTGATCTGAATCGTATTTGTGTAGACATATTGAAGTGGACAATGGACGGTTCTGTTTGAGTCATGTGGGTGATTGTTATTGGATGTTATATAACGGGTGGTGTCGTGCGGCGAGACGTTACGCTATTATGCCGTTTCCACTTACACGAGGTGCCTGTGACGTCACGTAATAGCATTTCGTCTGCGCCGTCGGACAGTCTGCCCGAGTCGAGCTACCGGCTAACACCCGAGTTCGGAAGACGATCGCTACATCTCCTCCTTTACATGTTTACGATAAATCGTCGTAGTAAGAACGAGACGGAGATTCGGAGTCGGTGTTCCGGAACGTACAGTATAGTTATTCCGCCCACGCCGCCCGCCCGTCCTTTGCGCTTATTCACAGCGCTCTACTTCGGTAAAGTCTGACGAATCTCAATAATTATTTTGTATTCCGATAATAAAGCTATAAGCTTTAATGGTTCTATTTGGTATCGTCGGATTTTATTGGTATCCGGAAAATATTCTAATGGATGTCATATTTATAATAAAACTATTGTCAATGAATGATTTAGTAATATTCGGTCGCAGTTTTTTAAAACATATATATTAAAAGAAAAGAAACTCTACATCGACAATTTGTACACGTCTTATCCAAAGGAAAATTCGACGGCGTCGTTAAAAATTAATCCTTTGGTTTTAGGTTTATTTCAAGACTTCAATTTTATTTTCTGAACTAAAACCTATCTAGCCTATTTAAATGCAAAATTTTAGCATATATTCATAAAATTTCAGCCAGTCCAATGGCAACCTAATTCCACTTTCTCTTCGTGAAATATTTAGGGTTGGCACGTGCCCCTTGCATATTGCAGGGCTGTCGTGATTGCGAACTGCGTGCTGAGGGTGGGGTGGCCTTAACCTTGAATGCCGCCGTCTGACCCCAGCTCCGCGTCATCACGACCACCCTCTCACTCCTACCACGAGATTGGTGTGCCGCAGCGAATCTACTTCTTGTCTAACAGAATCACGCACACTGAGGCATATTACCTGTTGGGCTCCAACATAAATCACAGAATTCACCTAAACTTAAAAAGAGCTTCAAATTTACCAATTGATAATAGATGGAGATGAAGACTAACCCAAAATCGTATGAGATTACGGACGAATAAGGTGCTAAATGGATAAACCACAAGTTTTTTAAAGTTCTATGATTATTAAACCAAATAATTATCAAAACTTATTAGTTTTTCTGGATATAGTCTAGTTCTGGGTTGGTCCCATGGTAAGAATAATTTATAATGATGAGTACAATGACCTTCTTAGTACCACTTTTGTGTATCGCCCTAGGAAATAATACTTAATTTACTCTACCAATGCCTTCCTAATATTTGTTGCTAACTGTACTGGGGCCTTACGGACAACTGCTATTGCGGATCCAAAACATGCGTTAAATCCGCTCAGGGCCCTGATTCTGTAACTTCAAACACGCACGTAACGCGCTGTGTTAAGTTTACCTCTAAAAGTTGGTCTTTGTTCCTAGGGCATAGAGTCCAAATTTTACGAGGTTAACTTAACGCGGCGCGTTACGTGCGTGTTAAAGTTACGGAATCAGGGCCCAGTTGGAAAATCACGCGACCGCAAACCGTATCTGGGCGCGTTAAGGTTCATGTTCGTGTGATTTTCCAACTGAGCGGATTTAACGTTAGTTTGGTGCCGCAATAGCAGCTATCCGTAAGGCCGCAAGTTTAGGTTTATGGGCCAAAACAAAAAAATCGTACGAACCGAATCATCGGGCCGAATCTGTACAAAACGTAAATCTCTGTGAATCTGTGTAAATAGTCTGTACAAAACGTTCGTTGGAATTTCTGTGCATTACTTTGACAACTTGAGAGTTATGCTACTGACTGAATAAATGCAGGAACGTTACCTACCTACCTATAGGAGTAAGTATGCCGTGAGTATGTCCTCGCCGCGCCGCCGCCCCTTCTCTTCCCGTCTCGCGTCTCGCCAGTAAATGAGCTCGAAAGTAGTGTTAAATACACGCAATAAACGTCTGCCCCGACTTGGATGGGCAACGATAATTAATTCTGTCTCCATTCTATCTCCAGAATTTTGATTAAATTGTGACGAGCTTACGTAACTCGTAAATCCAATCAAAATGAGCCTGCGTTGATTACTTTAAGAAATATAGGGTGTAGACGTAGTTGGGCTGGAACTACTGGAACACTGGAGTTATTCACAAGTTGTTGATGATATTATGATATAGGAATTTAACGCCAGTTGTTAATAAGCCTTTATCTGCCTCATGTTGTATGTAATTTCTGGTGTGAACAGTAAAGAGTTTATCTATCTATCCATAGTTACACAGATGATGTAGGGTATCATTTCCTACGTGTTAGTATTTCCTGTATTGGGTACTGAGGTATTGGTCCCACTCTTCTGTCCAACTAGTTGGTCCATGGGTCTTCCAGCTAGGGCCGTCCGACTAATTTTAAACTTATTAACTTTTGTTGTATGTACCTTCATCATCATCATCAGCCAGAAGACGTCCACTGCTGAACATAGGCCTCCCCCTTTAACCTCCACACTGAACGACAGCCTGCCTTTTGCATCCACTGGATGCCAGCGACTCTTGCTATGTCGTCGGTCCATCTAGTGGGAGGCCTACCTACGCTGCGTCTTCCGCGTATGTACCTTATTATCTATATAATATTTAATTTAACCTAATTATTTATGGTTTATGCTTGTATTTTCTCGTATTCCTAATATTGAACCTAAGGCGCGAGACACATTGATAAGATCGGGAGTTCGGGAGCGGACTCGGGCGTTCTCTTTAAAAACAATTTCAACCTTAGTGTCCTTTTAATGATCACGACTAGTTCTATTGGTTATTCCATTGATAGAACTAGTTGGACTTTTTTTCCAAGTAGTTCCATTAATTTCTGTTTTTTGAAGAATGGAGGATACAAACAAAGACACGCGTTGCGCGAAGAGGGCGTGGACACGAGCGTGACCTATTATTTTTAAGGACACTAGGGTTGAAATTCCGCACTCTAAGGTTGAAGGTCCGTCTCCCGTGTTTTGAGTGTGTTTAGCCTAAGTCATTAACGACCATACTAATTATCTAGTTATTATTAGTCCTACGTAGCATATACCTACTCGTAAAAATTACGATATAAAATAGCAAGAAAACATTGAGAAATGTATTGAGCCTAGTACAAAATTTACGAAAAAAGTGTCCTGTTTACTATCCCATATAAATTTAAATACATGTTAGAAATAATTTCAAACTAATTGAAATCCTATATAGTATTGACAATGTCTTATTTAGTTGCAGAAAATAAATACTAAATTAAATAGTTAGTATGATTTTACTATACTTTTAGTTCGGAAATTTTTGAGCGCTGACACGATGTCGATAGATTATTATTTTGTAATAGGCTTGAGTTTTACCGTCGACACGCCGCTCCGGTGAAATGGCATCAAAACATCAGTAAACCAAGACAACAAAACTTCGCTTTGTTATTCTTACCGTTTCCAAGAATCTCGTATAGTCAGTTACATTTTACACTTGTATCTCTTACATAGCCGATTCCGAGTGTTTATGTACCCGTCTGTTTCGAGCTAACAACTGTTTGAAAGAAGGAAATAATGTATCGTGATTGTTTAGTCTATAGTGGGAGGGCGTAGTCAGGATTTTGTTCTTGGGGGGCAGATGGGGGCAACTTGCTTAAAATTATTTACTCTTTGGTTAGGAAGCACTTCGAATGGACGCTTCCCCACACCCTGCCAGGGGGGGCTGCCCCTTGCCAGTACCTGGGCTACGCCTGGGTGGCGGTGACTCTACTTCAATACGATGTCTACGATCTACAATTCTACATTGAGTATCATTCAACCAACAGTATTTTTGTTTGGTGCTAGACACTCTGCAATCCGATTTATACCGACATTGCCACCATAGCCCAGAAACCATTCAGCATATCACCGGAGCCTGCAGTTCAATTACACAAACTGACTATAAACACAGACATGACCAAATTGCAGCCGTTATCCACCAATACCTAGCATTTAAACGAGAAAATAGCTTATTACAAATACAAACCCGAAATTATCTTAGATTCACGAGATTACAAACTCTACGAAATTAAGTCACAATGGAAGGTCAAAACTGTAAAAACTGTGCCCATCATCATCTCATCAACCGGTATAATTCCTAACTCACTCTTTATTAGCTTAGAAACTCTAAATATTCATAAACTTACTTATATACTACTGCAAAAAGCAACTATTTTAAATACATGTTAGGATAGTCCGCAAATTTTTATCATCTGATCAACCAATTATATAAATGAAAAAAAAAACTGTTTTGTTTGGCGTAAAGCCCGCAAACACGGTTAAAACTACCTCGGTGACGAGAGAACTCTAAAGAGTAAAATAAACAATGATATCAATACATGTTAAGTTGTCGCTGTAGTGTCCAGTGCGATAAAAACGGGCAGTGCTCAGCGATAATGCTATAGATTTCTCTGCAGCGCTGATTTTCAGCACTGACCTTCTGAGACGCATGAAACTACAAATAGAGTTAAAGAAACATAGAATAAACACGTAGAATGAAGTACATTACAATAAACACACAAGTAACATGGACAACACATCAGAAAATATAAATAAACAAAACATGAGGGGAAGTATATTATGTATATAAGCACGTGGAGAAACATAAATAATATTATAAATATATATATATATATAATTAATGTTATATGTTAGACTAGTTAGAGTGGGCTGCGAACAATGTTATATATAGAAGATGACACTATGCTGGAGGATAAAAAATAAAATAAACTAAAGTAATTATCATGGAGGATGGGAAATACTAGAAGCATTTACTGAAATGAGGTTAGAAGATATTTGCCTTTCTTCAACTCTTCACAAATGCTTCTTGCACTTGGACCTAAAACTAAACTTACATTGGAGCTCTCGTATGGAAGGAAAAGAGTTCCAGCATTTAGTGTGATTAAACCTGAAAATACCGCGAAACGCGGCAGAGCCATGTCTCGGTGTGCACAGCAGCAACTTGCTAGTGGCCCTAGTCAGGTAACTTGCTATCACAGGCCCAAGTAAGCTTTGAGTAAAGGTATACCAGCAGGCAAAGAGGTCGCCCAAAGAATCCAACTTGGATGGGCAGCGTTCGAGAAATTGCGTGACATATTCTCGTCCAAGATACCACAGTGCCTCAAGACGAAGGTCTTTGACCAGTGTGTGTTGCCAGTGATGACATATGGTACTGAGACGTGGTCCTTAACTGTTGGCTTTTTAGAAAAACTCAGAGTCACACAGCGGGCAATGAAGAGAGCTATGCTCGGAGTTTCTTCGCGATAGAATCCGGAACGTGGATATTCGCCAAAGAACCAGAGTCACCGACATAGCTGTTAAAATTTACAAGTTGAAGTGGCAATGGGCAGGCCACATCGCTCGAAGAACCGATAACCGATGGGGAAGAAAGGTTCTTGAGTGGAGACCACGAACCGGCAGACGCAGCGTAGGTAGGCCTCCCACTAGATGGACCGACGACATTGTGAAAGTCGCGGGCATCCAGTGGATGCAAAAGGTAGGCTGTCGTTCAGTGTGGAGGTTAAAGGGGGAGGCCTATGTTCAGCAGTGGACGTCTTCTGGCTGATGATGATGATGATGATGAAACCGGCACTTGGTATTTGACCACACCGAACACGCGTGTTAAATGCACCTAGCCTGAAATAGAAACTGGCTCTCAAGTGAGGCTGCTGTATCACGATGTTACTTACTTGGCGACAGATTTTCGATTTGAAGATGGTAGCTAGCCAGTCAAGCACTAGAAAGTACTCTTATCACCGTGAGATCGCGAACCACGCCATCAGCCCATCACCGCTATAGAAGGCGAAATACGAATATTCAATACGTAAAATCAGTATCGAATCAAAGTCCATACAAATTTCAATTTCGAAATTAAAATTATTTATATATTTGATATGTATTTTACGTATGGAATATTAGTACCTACTTTGCCTACAGATATACAGGATGTAAGGGAAACGCTCCCGAATCCGAAACGCTATAATACTATCTAAACATGATCGAATAACAGTAACAATTTGCCTTATAGGTAGCCGCGAGTAGCTCTTGGGGTCCATTTAGTGGGTGGCAAGTCATCACCTGCCTAAGTATTTTGAAATGAGGTATAATTGGCAGATGGCTAGACCCGAGAATTATTAGAAATTAAGGGAAATAATAATAAAACACTGTTACACTTTTCGTATTCTTCTCAGCAAACTCTTTTATTTAATACCTATATCATGGAGGTGCATAAAAAATAACTGGTCCGTCATTTTGGGAAACCGGATATTATATTATGAATGACGTCATTTAGTTATGACAATGTCATAGCTCGTTGGTCCAGTTGGTAGTGAACCTACCTTCTGAACCTTAGGGTGTGGGTTCGATTCCCACGTAGGACAAACATTTGTGTTTGTTCTATATCTGGTTGTTAATATCTATTTAAGTATGTATTTAAAAACTATATAAGTATGTATATCAGGCTCTGGCAGCCATATCACAAGCTTTGCTTAGTTTGGGGTCAAATGACCGTGTGTGCAAAAATGTCCCAAATATTTATTACTAGCTGGAACCCGCTACTTCGTACGCGTAGAGCTCGGCCTTCGGCCTCGCTAGTACAACCCGTTATAGCCTATGTGTAATTCTAATGTATAAGCTATATTATTGAACTTTAATTAAAATCCATTCTGTAGTTTTTGCGTGAAAGAGGAACAAACATCCATACATACAAACTTTCGCGTTTATAATATTATTAGGTTTATTATTATTATTTATCCAAACTAAACTTCAGCTCAAACGTTGTCTGTCACTATGAGCCTCATAAGCAAGCTCAAAGTCGCACAACGAGCTATGGAGAGGGCTATGCTCGGGGCTTCTCTACGAGATCACATCAGAAATGAAGAGATCCGTAGACGAACGAAAGTTACCGACATAGCCCACCGGATTAGCAGGTTGAAGTGGCAGTGGGCACATATCATGCAGAACAGATGACCGATGGGTCCGAAAGGTTCTCGAATGGAGACCACGGACCTGTAACCGCAGCGTAGGATGTCCACCCACAAGATGGACAAGACGACCTAAAAGAGACCGCAGGAAAACGCTGGATGCAGGCCGCTTCCAACTGGCCCTTTGGAGAACATGGAGGAACATGGAGATCGATGAAGGAGGTCTATGTCCAGAAGTGGACGTCCTGTGGGTGAAATTATGATGATGATGATGATGAGATGATTTAATCATAATGTCGATAACAGCTGTAGATAGTTTGGAACGTTATCGTTTGATCGGAAAATGCTGTACAGAATGGGCTAAAATGTTCTTTTCCTATAATATGCCAAACAAAAACTTTGGACAGGGTCTATAAGTAGACTCTTAACTATTTTAAATTTTTAAGAAATTACATTCTAGGCGTACAAAAAAAAATATACGTATTCATACCTCGAGATAACGAACCAAAGAGCCGGTGATTATTTTTAAATGCTTCATTATGGCGCAATTTATAGCTCAAAGAATGATGAAACGTTCGTTATTATTTACCCTAATGATGTGTTAAGACGTAAAATCATATCAAAACTAATTAACAAAGTATGATGAAAGCTTCTCTAAGTATATTTGCCACGAAACAATATCGGCCATTATTCATCTACATGCGATAATAGACTTAAACTTCCATTTATTTTATACCTATATTGTCTTCCGAAATACTCGTATATATTAACATACTAGCTGTACCCGCGACTTCGTCTGCGATTGCCATCTCTGCAGACTAATTATTCGCTCTTGGGCACAGTTCCGTTTGTCTCATATTTTAAGCAACACTGTGGTCTGCGGTGAAGCACTCTTATCAAGAAAGGAGCTTTTTACTTTGGATTTGAAAACTTTCAGGTTGTATTTCTCAGAAGACAATAACTCGGTAGCGTTCCTTCGCTATTCGACTAATAAATGTTGAAGCGAAGTGCTTTGTGCGAGTCTTTAGAATTTCTATAGTAAAACGGAGTCTTGTCACCGAGGTTCTCCTCGTTTTTTGGTGGAAGGAAGATGATATCAGAAGGATAATAAATTGTGCAGTTGCATTGCACAAAATGTATCCGGAATGTATCCGGTAAAAGACAGATAATTTAGACAAATACAGACCCAATGCGGCGATGTTCTAGGTTAGCTAATTATTTACACCAAAAAACGCCTGCCTATACCTATGCTATAACCTAAACAAAATCCGAGAAATACATAAGAAACCAAGTAATATTTATAGAAGACCAATATCTGAATAAATAGTTCTGAAAAGAACTTTTATCCGAATTTAATTTAAATAAACCGGTCAAGTGCGAGTCAGGCTCGTGCACGGAGGGTTCCGTACCACCACAAAATACTATAAATAGTTGGCCAAGTAACCGAATTACCAGTTTTTAAAACGCCTTCCAAAATTGTGGTAAGTAATTTGCTACGCAGTTTGCTACAGGCGGTCGAGTATAATAACTTGGTAATGAACAGAAATTTTCACCGACTCGCACTTGTCCATTATTTATTATATTTTGTTGTTATACTTTAGAATGTGTACTACAATCGTGCGTACGTATGATAGTTTTTACATTAAAGCTAATACAAAAATACGTTAAAATAATATGTTTGTTGTATGTGGACCCCCCTTTTATTTTTACTTTTTGCCCTTTTTGTTATTTGTTAGTTATTCCGCCGTAACATTACATATTCTGTGAAAATTTCAACTGTCCATCTATTACGGTTCGAAAGATATAGCCGCTAATATGTAGGACAGCCAGACAGACATCGTAGGCTTAGTAATAGGGTCCCGTTTTTACCCTTTGAGTACGGTACCCTACAAAATATTGAGATTTTAAACTCAATTTGGATGCGTGCGTCATGTAAGGGAGCCGACCGGGTAACTTGCCTCTTAGATTTAATTTATGGACGCGTCAGTTGCGTGGGGCGCTGACTGTGCGTCTGCGCCGCGCAGGTACCGCTGTTTTTCAAGGAAAATGAAGGCGAAAGTGTAGGCTTGTGTCTAGATTTTTAACATGGGCAACGATTATTTTCCAAAAACATTATTGATACAACATTATTAAAACATTATTAATAATGGGCCAAGTGCGAGTCGGGTTCGCGCACTGAGAGTTTCGTACCACCCCAAAATTCAATAACGAAATTATCAGTTATACTTGGTAATGAGCAGAAACTTGTCACCGACTCGCACTTGGCCATTTTTTATTATTTGTTGTTATACTTTAGAGTGTGTCCTATAATCATGCTAAGTTTGATGCTTGTAAGTATTACCGTTTTTACATTAGAGCTAATACAAAAATACGTTTGTTGTATGGGGTACCCCCCTTTTATTTTCCCCTTTTGACTTTTTTATTATTTTGTTAGTTAATCCGCCGTAACATTACATATTCTGTGAAAATTTCAACTGACTGTTACGGTTCGAAATATGCAGCTGTTAATACGTAGGACTGATAGACAGACAGACAGACAGACAGACAGACAGACGTAGGCTTAGTAATAGGGTCCCGTTTTTACCCTTTGGGTACGGAACCCTAAAAATGATGGCATTGAAAACTTGTTTCATTTACGTGATAGTCCATAGAGTAGGTATTTCCTTTCTAAAGGATGTCTTCAGGGTGGTGACGGTGGTGTTACTGACTTTGACAATAGGGCTACCTAAGTACCTACTCAACGTACACTACAAAGTGCGCTGCAAATCAACTGCCAGCTTAAGATGAGCCGTACGTTCAAAGGTTCCTGTACATTCTGGAGGTCAAGTTATTTGGAACTAATACTGAGGGTTGTGATGTCTGTTATTTCTGAACTACGAAAACGATGATCTTGAAATTTTTACGGGACGTTTTCTAATATATATCCTTTCTAACAAAAAAAGAATTAATGAAATCGGACTACGCGGTAATGAGTTACAAATAAGTACACATTTTGACTTTCATCCCCCCTCTCCCAAGGGAACCATGCAAAATTTCGGGATGAAAAGTATCCTTAACCTACCTCGTAGTATAAACTCAAATTATGCTAAGTTTCATTTGAATCCATTGAGTAGTTTTGGCGTGATGCGCGGCCCAGATACAGACAGACAGACAGAAAGACAGACAGACAGACAAAAATGAAAAAAATTACAGTTTTGACTTCAGTATCGATTATAGAGTACCGTCCAATATTTTTTTTCAAAATATCTTCAATGTACAGAATTGGACCTGTTACAGTTTTATTATAAGTAAAGATGAATATAACATTTAAAATTTTATAAATCTAAAACCTAGCCTAAGTAGCACAAAAAGCCGTCTAAATTGTTCCAAACTCGCGCAACAAACAAGTGCAATTAATCATAAAACAAAACGAAGAATTTAATTACAGTATCGCGATTAGAGATTGCAAGTTTAGGCGTTAGATTAACGTACGCCCCGTCCGGGCGCCCTCTAGACAGCATGGTGACCATGCGAGGTCATGAGACACCTTACACCTTGCCTGACTGCAAGGACGTACTGAGGCCACAACTGTTGGGGCAGATGACTACATAATTATCAATTTAAAAAACAAACTTTAAAACACTGTTTTAAACTATCACGGTTGTTCACTAAAGTTATATGATTATTTACGGGATATTCACCGTGGTAAGGTTGTGGAATGAGCTCCGATATTTTGGCGCAGTTACATGCACTATGTTTACGGGAAGACTGAAGAATACGGGTGGTCGGTCGAACAGTTAAAAAGTTAGGTGCAGACATAACGATCTACCCGCTTTCTTAGTCTTTTGCTACGGTTATCGCTGGAACTCGAACTCGAACCTAAGTCTATTATGTCTTCTGTGACCTAAGTCCCGACAAAACACACTTACTGTATCACTACGTATACGTATATGCAACTGCGCCGAAATATCGGGAGCTCATTCCACAACCTTACCACGGTAAATATCCCATAAATAATCATATAACTTAAACAAACTTTAAAGTTAGTAAAACACGCAATTTTGTTTACTTGGATGACAATGATATGTCGTCCAAGTAACAAATTTTCTAGTTACTTTGATTTAAAAACCAAAGTACTTAACCGATTTTGATGAATTTTTTATGGGACTCTTCTGAAAGTATATCCATTCAAATTATATTAATTTAACATTTCATAATAAAAACAAACCAAGAAGTTAACTAAATAAAGTTCTGAGGAAACAAAACATTAAAAAAACTAATTGAGAACCCGCTTTTTTCTGAAGTCGGTTAAAAATACGTAATAATAATTCTACAAGAGAACCAGTCTACTTATATATGCGTATGCACATGATGACTAAACTTAAAAGGCGCCAGCATTCTGGTCACCAGTCGCCTCCACCAAACGTTTGGCCATAGGTCATACACATTATATACAAATCGTTAACGGCCGGCCCCCACGGTCCTAAAGTTTAGACTCTAAACGGCCCAAGCATGTCTTTTTAAATGTTGAAACGAGTGCGTTTGACCACATCTCACCTGATGGAAAGTGACGATGTGGACTAAGATAGTGCACGCTTGCCCATGAGGTGCCTATTGACTCTTGTCTTGAAGAAAAGGTTGTATATATTATTACTTGAGGTTGGTTGGTTGGTTGTTTGGTTGGTGTTTACAGGGAACACCGAAGCAAGGAATGCATTCCATTTGATAATGATAATGATAATCCAGCCGATAATGTGTACCTATATTGTATAATTGTGTCATTTTAATTTTAAATTGTGATTTTTCCTGTAAATGACGTCGTCAAGTGTATATTAGTTATACCTAAGACCCGAAATAAATGAATTGAATTTCTTTGCAGTTCAAATGTACATATTTAAATGACTATGGTATGACACAATTTCTTCTAGATAAGCGTGATCCATCGTAGACCACATCATCGCTTAATATCCGGTGATATGGCGTTGACCGTTACGTAATTTTTAATTATTCCTTTTATCGTGACTTTCTTTGCCCTAGATTTCCTTGCATACTACCCTGCACGCTGTCGTTTACATCTAGTAAAAACAGCCAGTCCTCATTAAATATTATGATCTGCACTAGTGCATGGCAACTAATTGAAATTAGTTTAGGTATAGTGTGATGGAACTCAATACCTTTGACTTTGAGTCAGGTGATGAGATCATGACATGAAATGTTTTTTAAATTGCATTTACGAGCTTACGAGGTACCTACTATTAGTGTAAGGTTAAATTCATAATTGCATGTAACAAAAACTATGAGCAATGCAATTCGTTATCTTTTTGATCGTATGATACAACAACAGAGACTGAATGGCTGAGACTCAGCCCATCTGCAGTTATTTATTTTTGTACTTATCTTAAAGAAGTGAAACACAAAATCAATGTTGTATTATCGCAATTTAAGTACGAGTATATTGACACTTTACAGAACTCTTTACATGAGGTTGATCGTAATTACAATGAAAATATTGAAAATTTAAAATTAGATATGAAAAAAGCAGCAGTACAATAATTTGGCACCACTATGTTCGATGTATTGAGTTTGGGAGATGAGTATTACCACTTATTAAAAAAAAATACGGAAACTGAATCCCTGATGAACATGATTAGCAAAAATAACATGCGGATTGATTACAATAGGTACTGAAGAATTGAAAAACTATGTAGAATAGTATAGAAAACATAGCAGGCATAAACGATACCGACCTAGTGAGTATGAGATAGTAAAATATACCTAGGTACCAACCTATATCAGATTTAACGAGACAAACTAAGCTTGATTTTTCTAGATGTTTTACAAGAACATTTGCAACCACTGTCAGAACCTACTAATGACGCCAAAGTGTCACCGATAGAACCTAATAAGGACGTTCTAGAACAGTAATTTAATAATTATATTGTTGGAATTAAAACCAAATTCCGTACTGAACAAGATAACCTCTTTAAACAATTAATTTACATACTTACCGACAAAGAAGAAATAATTCAAAATGCCTTTAACTTACAACCTATTACTAAATTATCTTTGGTTACAACCCATTCAAAATAAAATTATTAATGACATGAAGATAGTAGAGCAAAAATGTAATGCTCTATCATATATATAATAACTCAAGTAAATTTATTATTACTGGACGATTTGAAAAAAATAAATAAAATGCGATAAATTTACAAAGCTTTGACATTATTTACACAAAATACTATTAAAATTTTGGCTACAAATTACAAAGATTGATTGCAAAAATTCCTTAGATGCAAAAAATCAATAAACTTAATATTATGATTAAAATAAATATCGGGGTAAAACCTGCTTTTATTGCACCTCCAATCAAACTTCAAAACGAGGTTTATTGCTGATACTTATAATAAAACTTCGAAATGCCTTTGTGTAATTTTGAAATTGCATTCAAAAGTAAGGGTTACCGACCGGCAACTGGGCGCATTGACGATCACCAATTCAGCGATCATAAATCTGAATAGGTATTGTACAGGCATACAAAAGTGATGTTGCTGATTAAATTCTTGAAGCGAGGTTTCAAAAGACGTTGACATCAATCTGCAGGACATGTCGCGTCGCGTCGCATGCAACGTGCCTGGCGTAGTATTCAGCACGTGCACCTAAAACAACAAAGATATTTGTGTCAAAGATTCTTGTGTTTGTAACTCAATGCTAAAACTACGTGATGGGAAGTATATTTTTAGCAACTTGATATTAGATGCGCACTTACACTATTAGATGCGTTATATTTATTCTAGTATATAAGCTAAGTAGTTTGTTTGGTTTATCTTTTGCGGGTCGAGGGGGCAGTTGTTCGTAGGTCGCTTCAGTCTAACTAATATGTTATTTTTCTATTCTTAATTTGTTTATTCCTTTTTTAAATAAGTTTCGTACACAACTACCATGGACAAATACAGTTCCTATATGTGAAAACTTTTAATTAGCCTTAAGTTATGTATATATAATCAAATATGTTTTTTAAGTATTTTTCCGAATAAATAAAAATAAAATAAAATATTATTTAAATGACCATTATCCTATCCTAGTCCACTGCTGGACATAGATTCCTCCCAAGGCAAGCAACTCAGCCCGAACTGAGTCCAGCTAATGCTGCCTTGCGTATATCGTCACTCCATCGAGTGAATCGAGTCTTAATAATAATAAGTCGGATTATTCTTGTATTATAGTGCTTCATATAGAAAGCACATCAGTGACGATTTATTGGTGTAATCTAGGCTACAGAGCCTGTCGCACCTGCGGCGTCTAGTTACGGCGAGTGTGCACTAAAACTGCACGACCTAATACTGCCAACACCATTCTTCCACAAGAGACGCACGACAAGTAGACGATCTCTTATGGTGGAAATTCCATTCAGTCTTTCAGATGCACTAAGCGTTTCCAATCCACTTTGATGCGTCTGTCCGAACAGATACAATCCAGCATTGTTCAAGAATAAAATTAATACATATTTCCTAGGCAAGCGACCACATCTTTGCTTCCCATCAGGTAAGATTATGATCAACCACATGCTTAGTTCGTTATATAAAAATAAATACAGAATATTCATTGTAAGGTGGGCTATATCGATAATTGCTATTGTAGTGGTGGGGGAGGGGGGGAGGGGTTTGAGGGCTTTTGCAGAGTACACCTGGGAAAGTAGCACACCTTTGCTAGCTATTCATCAACTGAGCAGTAGTGTGCATAATTACTGTGCTTTGGTTAAAATGGGCAATGTTTTCCGTGAAATTACTGGGCATAAAGGACGAAAGCAGTGAATTGCCACGCTGGGTTTTGAACCTTTAAGATCTAAATTCTGAGTGGCACTGAGCTTTTAGTCAAGCGTGACGCTTACCATCAGTCGAGTGATTTGATTGTCTGGTCACTCAGTAGTATTAAATTAATAGTGTAAATAACTAAAAACACGCTAATCCTGAAGACTACTTAACAGATAAAAATATTTTTTTGTATTTATTTTTGTCCTTCTCTCTTCCATAAATCATTTAGCTGTGCCCGACGGGGTCCACAATTGTAACTGAAATACTTTTCTACCACCTAAGAAACATTGTGGTATGCTAAAATAAATGAATATGAAGATCCTGGTAAGGAGAATGGGACAAACTATTTAAATTATTGCATTATTATCGGTCCTTGATAAGTGTGCAAAATCTCAATTTAATTAAATTTTTTGGAGTATTTTAAAATCTAATTAAAAGATAACATACCTACCAAGTTAATAAAAGTGTGTTATAATACAAGATTTTTAACGAAACCTTGTTGACAAGTCCCTTATAGGCAGTGCAGGTGGCGTCGCAGCTTTATTAACTAAACTAAGTACGCAGATTTCAAAAAATGCATAGCAGCTAAAATTGGGAAAACCACGTTAGCTTTCTGGCTGGACATGTAACTCAAAAATGTGATTAAAATGCTGCATCACGGTTCCACAGAGGGTGTGGCGGTGGCGAGCGAGGCTGGGTCGATGCAAGACCGCAGAGATTTCAGTGGGTCAACTAATTTTTTATGCACTTAGATAATAATTATCAATTAAAAAACCGACTTCAAAATTAGTAAATACGCAATTTCGTTTAGTTGGATGACATATTTTTTCAGTTATTTTGATTTAAAAACCAAACTACTGAACCGATTTTGATGACATTTCTATGGGACAATTGGGACAGAATTTCTAAATCTGTTGATAAATGACGGAAATCTGAGGTAGCAAACATTTTACAATAAACAACACTATTGAGAACTCCCTCCTTTTTTGAAGACGGTAAAAAATTATGGGTAGAACATCAGATTAGGTTTGTTAAATCTGAGGGTAGAACGCTAGTGATTATCATGGTATGGTATGGATTCCTATACCTACTCCATTGGTTCAGTATAGGTAGATATGAATAGAATAGAATATAATTTATTGATCGGCCGACTACATCTTAGTATAATTAAATATTATGAGCTGGGCATAACACCGATCTCTACGCAATATACATACATATGGACTTACGCAACAATGTACTAAATCAAGGAGTGAAATAATTTTTGAATTTTAAATTTGGTTAAATTTAGTTTAAAGTTCATGGTACCTAACACCATAGTTTACTGTTTATTTATGCTAATACCTACCGCCGCTTAGTAATTTAAAGCAGCAGTTACTTTTTACAAAGCCTTGATAAAAGTTGGCATAGTATTTACCAACAACAAACACCCTAATATTGAAAATATTTTAACTACTTATAGTTCGGCCGCTCATATAATGTGTCTGACAGTTGCCATAACATTGTAAAAAGCTGAACGAAAATCTGTGCATTTTTACTAGCTTTTAGAACGTTATATTGTAGCTGGTAGCCAATATTTTACCTACAGTGAAATATTATAATAATATGTTTTAATTCAGATTTTTACAATGTTATTGCAGCTGTCAAATGCATTCTGTTAGGGGCCGGACTTTAAGTAAGCATATAAATCACACTACAATAAATGCGAAAGTAGGTAGCTCTCTCCCGGTCTGTTGTCTTTTTAATACAACCACCATTGACGATTAAACAGCTGCACAGATTTTGATGAAATTTTGTAAAGTAGTGTTAATGATGAGGACGGACGTAGAATACGATTTATCCCGAAAAATACGCGAATACTGAAAAATCGCCGGTAAAACAGCGGAGCGCAAATTATCATAACGCCTTGTGCCGCCCTCAGGTACCTACTACCTACAAGTAACTTCAAAACGGTGTCCTATTTGCTCTTGCCGTTCTGTTGTCAGTGCACTGTCTGTCTGCAGTGAGTAGGTATGGCAATGGCGGGGTGGATGCACTGAGCTCGCAAGGGCACGGGGGCGCGTGCAGCGCCCTTGTTGCGAGACTCGCGGGCCCTAATAAACATCGGAGTCGCGTCATCCTTGCAGATTGCGATTCGATTGAGCTATTTAAAATTTTTTATTAACATTTTTAGTTACTTCTCGGTCAAGCTTTACAGAACCAGTCTACTTCGTCTCCTCAAATATGCAGTATCACACTTTATGCAATGATAAAGTCGAGCTAAGGTACAATTCTGACAGAAACTTCTCTCATATATTTCGCGACAAATAAAATTAATTATCTTAGTAACATGTATTCATTTATGAAGAATCTGTCCTTACCTACACGGCTACAGTAACTTGTTGACATTTATGTCTCCTTCTCCTCAGAAACCTGAGATTAACTAATGTCATTCGATGACAATGCTCCACATTCCTGCGGTAAATTATGAATTCGTAAATACTTCAGAACTGCAAACTAATTATAACAAATGAGTGGGAGAGACCACTTGGCTCGAGTGAATTATGACTTAATGAGCGCAATCTAAAGTTTCAAAGTGCCATGGGTGAGGTGTCATAATATTCGTTCAGGCTGACAATATTGCCTTTGGCTCAAGTCATTTTAAGGACGGTCACATTGTTGCCCACTCGTCACTACGCCACTTTGCAGGCTCAAGCACATTTTGTTAACCTCGTTTAAAATGTTGCTGGCAAAAAAACGATGAAATAAAACCTTAATATATAATAACGAGATCAGTTTGTCTGAATGTCGCGCACTAAAGAAACACCAAGATAGGTACTATATATTTGATACCTATAATTTAATTATACTGCTGCGCGATCATGCTTTTTGCGAAACAAAAGAGATTTATAAATGTTCTCAACTCCATTGATGTAAGTAAATAGCTCACATGCTAGCTCACATGCATTTGCTTGTTTTTCGTAAAAGTTGACAATAAAATTGTAAAGCTTTTTTGTAAGGTAAGAGTGTAACATAAGATTAATTTAATTATTATTATTGCAATTATTTTTCCCTATATAAAGTAACTATATGTAGGTATGTACGTTAGTATTAGATGAACTTATAAATCTTACTGGAGGCAAAGCATGGTTGTAGGTAGGTATTGGAATGCTGAATCATTCATAAACTCTACAAAAGCAGTGCGGACTTGGTAGGGACCGTCTGTAACCTTTTCAAAGTCGAACCCAGTACCTGAATTAAAATATAATAAAAAAGTCTTTGAAAGGTTAGCTTGACATCCATCAATGTATCTTGCAAATAACCCCGGTCGTAATACGGCTGAATCACATTGTGGTGCAGGTCGCTTGAAGGTGGAATCATTAGGCTTGGCCGACCACCGCATCACAAAGGCGAGGCACTTGCCATTGCAAGGTGGCAGCTGCATTTGTTATTTTTAACCCTATACAAAAAAGGTATCGTCATAAGTGCGAAGTCAGTGGATCATGTCGTCTGTCCGTAGCTAATGTAAATTCATGATAGGACCATTTTGAAAAATATTTGTGTAGCAAAACACTGGAAAAATGGCAAAACGACGTACTTTTTCTATCCTTATATACAAGGGCGGATCCAGGATTTCATTTGGGGGGGGGGGGCATTCAGCGATTTCATTTTGGGGGGGGGGGGCATTCAGACAAGGTGCACCTGAATCAAATCGAAAAGTTGAGTCGAATGTATGGAATCGCTAGGTGTTTTGGGGGGGGGGGGGGGGGGGGGCATGGCCCCCTGGATCTCCAATGTTTATATATACAAGCGTTAGCTACTTAGGCATTCTGAAATAACTATTTTGGTCTTTGTGACACAACCAAAACCTGAAGTCCCGGCATTCATTAATTTAGGTCTAGATTGTTGGAAGCAAAAGCGTCGAGCAAATCTAAGCATTTTTAGACGGCTAATATTAAAATTTCAAAAACCCACGACCTATTTAGGAAAGAACCTAGTTAACTTTGAAACCGCTGTTGGGCAGATTTTGATCAAACCTGGCCAAGACCCATCGCAATTGCCTGCTTTAAAAAAACTAATTCAAATCGACCTAACCGTATTGGTGAAAAATTTTGGAAAAAAAAATGGAGACGTGTTTGCCGCAAATAATTATGGTACTTCGGTAATACTGAAAATTTCCGGATTCTCATTAATAAGACGACACATATGTATTATGTTTCATCGTCATCGGCATCATCAGCCAGAAGACGTCCACTGCTGAACATAGGCCTCCTCCTTTAACGTCCACACTGAACGACAGCCTGCCTTTTGCATCCCCGCATTACTGGATGCCCGCGACTCTCACAATGTCGTCGGTCCATCTAGTGAGAGGCCTACCTACGCTGCGTCTTCCGGTTCGTGGTCTCCACTCCAGAACCTTTCTACCCCATCGGTTATCGGTTCTTCGAGCGATGTGGCCTGCGCATTGCCACTTCAACTTGCAAATTTTATGTTTATATGTTTGTATTATGTTTATGGCATATTTATTGTTTGTCAAAGTATATTTCCTCACTATTATTTACACACTTTTGCATTCATTGGTACCATGGTAAAAAGCAGTTGACGTAGTACTTATACCTAGCAATAGAATCAACCACTTGTAGTTTTCGGGTAGAAACCGTGTAACATCTTAATGGTTTCCTGTCAGCACTGGCACACAAAGGATAACAAAGGTGTGCAGAAAATAAGAAACAAAGCAATAAATTCGCAGAGGAAATGCGTCGGCGAGCAGTAAGATGGAAGTCCTGTTTGGGCACTGCCGCGTGAAAATGTGGCTAAAGCCGGATGCGGGCTAAAACAACGGTCTTGTAGGCACTTAAGGGGCTGCCTTAAATTGTAAGTACGTACCTCATTAACTATGTGCAATTGTGTATCAGGGATTTAACATTTAGATATTTACCTATATTGTTTTTGACTCTATATTTTATTTAGTATCCTGCAATATAATGGTGATATTTTTGATTCATTATCATCATCATCATTTCAGCCTCTCATGTTCCCACTGCTGGTATTCAGACCTTCTCAGAGAGAGAGAAGATGGGCCCTAATCCACCATGCTGGCCCTGTGCATGTTGGTGACTGTCGTATATCTTTGGACTTGTCGTATAGGTTCTTGGCCATATTACAGATTTCCTCACCGTTTTTGAGTAATGGCATCAAACAGCACTTAATTTATTTAGGTACTAAATAAGTCATTGGTGCAGTGCTGAGGTGCGAACCAGATGCCTTATTATAGATGACTTATCGTGATTCGGATTGTAGTCGTGATCGCGTGCCATCTCACTTACGCACGTGGTGCGAGTAAGTTGATGCGAACGGGACGGCATGCAATCTCGATCACGATCAAACTTATATAGGTAATAAGGCCGCAGGTGCCATCAGATTGTAAAGTGCACACGCTCACGCTTGCCCACCGCTCTCATGATTATATGACAAATAATAGGTACAGAAAAATCACTGAATACCTCGTTCACACACATCTACGAAACCTTTATGCATATTCAAGTGATTATAAGTAACTCTAATAGTCTGGTGGCGGAGCCCAACATTATTGGGGAAATAAAGTCCTATAGACTCCACTGGGTTGGACATCTGAAGAGGATGGCATAAAAAAACGAGCCGCTGACTTGGGGCTGCCGATACAATATAATATATATATATATATATTTTTTTTTTTTTTATAGTTTGGTACAAAAAGAATTATTTTGTCAACAATTTGATTTATTGCCTAGCGTGCACTAACTCCTTTTACATTCGCACGCGGAAGTGTATGTTACATATATGTAGACTGTAGATCTAGCCACTGACTTTTAGCACGATAGACGCAACTACGCCAACTTGTATATGAAAACCCGGTGTGCCGCATTTTTGTACCTACTATGATGTCACGAGAGAAATTTAGTGGTAGTTTACTCCATCAGCACGGCCAACTGACTCGCTGTTTTTTTTTTTTTTTTTTTAATTGCTTATTTAGATGGCGGGTTGATTGAATATAGGCCCTGGTGGCAAAAATCCAAACTACGCCACTAAACATGCTATATATATTATATAACTAGCTGAATCCCGCTACTTCGTACGCGTAGAGCTCGGCCTTCGGCCTCGCTACTATAAACCTCACGGAGCCCGAGACCTTTCCAACGAATGCAAAACCGTGGAAATCGGTTAGTGCGTTCTGGAGTTATAGCGTCAGGAAGGAAAACCCGACTTATTTTTATATAGTAGACTAGTGTTTTGCGTGGGTGCGCGGGCCGCAAGCGGCCCGCGGGGACGTCGTTGACTTAGGTTGGGGCCGTCATTTGTGTTCGACTTTTAAAAACTTGAAGAAAACGGTGAGTGTGTGTTGAAAATGGGTAAGAAGTGGCTATACATTAGAAAATTGGCTGATGATGATGATGATTTTTGATTTCCATGACCGAAAATGAAGATCCAAGTGGAATGGGTACAAATCTCCTAATGGTGGTGGAAACGCAGAAGAAATTTCAAGTTCAGTCGAAAAAACCATAAAATCCACCAATCCAGTATTTTTCGTCAAAGGGGGTACGAGCGGCTCGGCCTTCGGCCTCGCACTGAGTTTGGCTGGTGACCTCGTAAATGTCAGTAATTTGTCTGTGACTGGTGCAAGGGTCGTGGTTCGGCCTTGCGGCCTCACCACGACCCTTTGCACCAGTGGCTCGGCCTACGGCCTCGCGCCACTGGAACTCAAGCTCGGCCTACGGCCTCGCTTGAGCTCGTGGCTTAGGCTCGGCCTGCGGCCTCGCCAACTTGTGCCTGTGACTGGTGCAGGGTCGTGGTTCGGCCTTGCGGCCTCACCACGACCCTTTGCACCAGTGGCTCGGCCTACGGCCTCGCGCCATTGGAACTCAAGCTCGGCCTACGGCCTCGCTTGAGCTCGTGGTTGAAGCTCGGCCTGCGGCCTCGCCAACTTGTGCCTGTGACTGGTGCAAGGGTCGTGGTTCGGCCTTGCGGCCTCACCACGACCCTTTGCACCAGTGGCTCGGCCTACGGCCTCGCGCCATTGAAACTCAAGCTCGTGGCTGAAGCTCGGCCTGCGGCCTCGCCAAATTGTGCCTGTGACTGGTGCGACGGTCGTGGTTCGGCCTTGCGGCCTCACCACGACCTTCGCACCAGTGGGCTCGGCCTACGGCCTCGCGGCCTAAGGCGCTCAAGCTCGGCCTGCGGCCTCGCTTGAGCTTTGTGACCTCGCAAGTGCCGTGGTTCGGCCTAACGGCCTCACCACGGCACTTGCTCGGTATGTGGAAAAATCCCTTGTATGGCAGCTATATTAAAAAAAAAAAAAAGCTGAAAAAAAATTTCAAAAATGCAATCAGGACCTCAACATACCCTCGGAAACAAAAAATCAGCCTCCTAGGACCATTTTGAAAATTTGGGGCCCCTGAACATCCATTTGGGGGCCCCCGCCAGTTGGGGCCCCCGATCGCCTATGACATTTGTTCGAACCCCCCCCTCCTATGTCGAACCGTTTTCGAGTTACGAACGTCCAAAGTTTGTATGGGTTTTTTTTTTTTTTGTATGGGAGCCATGTTTTTTTTCATTTCTCTAAAGAGGTCCGAGGTTAACATCCATTTTTAGTTAAAACAGTTTCCCCCCACCTGTCGTACTTTCCGAGATCCGTGGGGGGTCCAGGTCGAGGAGTTGACCTTCCGAAGATCAGGTATTTTTCCTGAGCTTACATTCTCCCCCTCTACAAGACCTCATACTCACATTTCCCCCCATACCCCCCCAAGTCTCCAAACAACTATGTCAGTCAGTCAGTCAGTCAGTCAGTCAGTCAGTCAGTGGTAATTTAACTTTATATAGTATTAATTAATAGGTATTTCTTCTTCTTCTTTCGAGTCGATGTTCCGCAAAATACGTACCTACTTATAAAACTCGTAAATTTTCGTACGATTTCCAATATTTGATTCCGATACCAAATGATATACAATGTTTCAACTGATCAATATCTACCGAGATCTATACCTAAATAGAAATTCTAACCAACTAGAGACATAGTTCAAAAATCTCTAGTTTATCAACATGCATATGATTGCTGCGCTAAAGCTGTATGCACTATGCAATAAAACTGTAATATCTACTGAATACATAACGACGGCACTCGCTCGTTTATGCAGAATGCACTTTAACCTTTGTGAAGCGTGCACAAACGTAGAACAAGTACTGAAAACCCGTCACACGGGAGCGCTGACCCCACGTTTCACAATTTGCCCAATGCCCATTTCGTTATAAAATACCTACCATGAATGGAAGTTGTTACAGAAATTATCTGTATGAATAGAATTAGATACATATCGAGAAGTGGTTATCCAGTTTTACAAAAATCATAAATGTAGGTACAATTTATACAAATACAAACACAAAATCATTTATTCGGGCATAATTTATAGTAAGCTATAGTAATGATCCCAGAGGCTCCCAAACTAATTAGTCAGAGACTGTGTGACGGGAGCCAATGGCTTCTCCTATTAATGTATCAATTAATTATACCATAAAGATAATTTTTTGAAAAAAAAAAGAACCGACTTCATGATAATACCTTCATTTACAAACTAAAACTAAAAAGTAGAAAATAATATTTAAATAACTTCAAAGCAATGAGCATTAAAGGACAATCAACGAAATTATTAATACATAGGTATATTACCTACTCATATACATATTTACAATTTATAATCAGTTATTTTTGGAGTCGGTGCCAGCCAAAGCAAAATAGCTGATAATCTTCATCGTAGACAGCGTCATTGCGGTGAGTTGGCGGCCAAGCGCAAGCCTCATCAACATCATCATCATTTTAGCCGTAGGATGTCTACTGTTGGACATAGGCCGGGAGGCCTATGTCCGTCAGTAGACGTTCGATGGGGGACCATCGATCTCCAAAAGGGCCGGTTGGAAGCGGCCTGCATCCAGCGTTTCCCTGCGGTCTCTTTTAGGTCGTCTGTCCATCTTGTGGCTGGACGTCCTACGCTGCGCTTACCTACTAGCGCAAGCCGACTATTTAATAAATAAAATAAAAACGGCTTAACAGTATTTCATCAATCATATTATATCGATCAAGTCATTGATTGAAGATTCAAACAAAAAAATCTAAATGAAAATCGGTGCAGCCGTTTGGGAGATACAATGCCACACAGATACACAAGTTAAACTTATAACGACCCTCTTTTTGCGTCCTAATAAAAAGATTTTGAGGCAAGGTAGAACAACCGTATTTGGATGCATAATCTCTATTTTTACGATTTTCTATCACGGCAAGGGCACTCACAAATAACAATATCACACAGGTAGATATTAAAGGCCGCGCTCATCGGCCAGAGCTATCATATCGTGCATTTTAAAGGTTCCGTACCCAAAGGGTAAAAACGGGACCCTATTACTAAGCCCCTACGATTTCTGTCCGTATGTCCTACCTATTAACGGCTGTATCTTTCGGACCGTAATAGTAAACAAGTTCAAATTTTTACAGAATAAATATATAAATAAATAAATATTTGTAATGTTACGGCGACGAAATTACAAAATCATAAAAAAGTCAAAAAGTAAAAAAGAAATGGGTCCATACAACAAACGTATTTTTGTAATAGCTCTAATGTAAAAACGGTAATACGTACAAGCCCAAAATTGGCATGATTATAGTACTCACTCTAAAGTATAACAACAAATAATAAATAATGGCCAAGTGCGCGTCGGTGTCAAATTTCTGTTCACCGCCGGTTTTCGTTCGATCACCGAAGTTAAGCAACGTCGGGCGCGGCCGGTACTTGGATGGGTGACCGCCTAAGCGTTGATGGGATGTTGCCTTTTTGTAAAAAAAATATACTTTAGTAGCTAGCAAGTTATGTGGTTGGCCAGTTTTATGAACCCTCAGTGCGCGAGCCCGATTAGCACTTGGCCGGTTTTATTGAAGACTAGCGGCCCGCCCCGGCTTCGCACGGGTATAGATATATAGCCTATGACACCCGGGGATAGTGTAGCTTCCCAAGAGTGAAAGAATTTTTCAAATCGGTTCAGTTGTTTTTGTGCCTATTCAATGCAAACAAACAAACAAACAATCAAATCTTTCCTCTTTATAATATTAGTATAGATAGTATAGATAAATAAACTGTCCAAGTGCAAGTCGGGCTCGCGCACTGAGGGTTCCATAGTTCCATACCACCACAAAATACTTACAATAATTATCAATAAAAAAAGCCGACTACAAAATTAGTAAAACAAGACACTCGCACTTGACAGTTTTTTTTATAAAAAGAGCTAAGTTAGGTTCGTAAATCTGTACCAGAATGGCATTTATAAGAGAAATGTACAATTTTCAGATTTTCAGCTAAATTATTTTCTTTGACTATGGGTCGCTAAACGCTGTTGTTTGTTGAGTTACTTCCAAGACAGTAGGTATACGCCCAGATCTAAGATAACTTGGACAATCTGGAATGTACTAAGCAGTGAATTCACTTACATGCATACGCGTTAGATACCTAAGCATCTTTTCTTGTGGATTTCATAAGTGCTAGTGAAATCGGTGGCAATGGCCAGCGGCGGCGGTGAAGACGGCGTCGACAGGCGGGTGACGCCCGGGGCCGGGTGCATTGAACACGGTGCAGCGATGCACCACCCTGCCCCCTCTCCCCACCGGCCACATCAATTCACTCTTCTCGAATAATCCGTGCATTGACGTCGCCACTGCACCCATAATCTCGAACATTCTCCAAGTTGGCGCGCCGAATGCATCCATTTGCAATATGCATGTGTCGAGCGAACGTTGACCACCTTGTGAATTTTTTACGATCCCTAAAACCAAATGGCAGGATGCATATAGCAAAACGACGTATCTTTATTTGCGTTTTATTGATTCTAAACGACTTTTAATGTTCTGGAGTACAAATACTAAAGTCAGTTCAAACCTTGAAGAGGCCCTTCTCATAATCACGTGTAGTGCAGTTATAATAGCTACTATATTATTAGAATAGAAAGCATACAAGGTTTCACGGAACGGTGATACTGCTCCGAGAGGAGGTAATTGTGACAACTTTGACTATTGGACCAACCCGAAAAAAAACAGCGGTTCCATAGAAAAATTAATTTCAGCGAAATGTATGAAACAGCTCAAATTTTTTTGTGGAACAGTGTTGGCCCTTCTTTCGGCTTATTACCACTGCTCCGTGAACTTAGTAGGTATAGCGTGTAACAATAAAACTATCACACTAGCATAACAGAGCACACTTGCACTAGGTATATGGGATTAGGAGAAATGGTGACTGGGATAGGATCCACACGATTAGGCACTGGATAGTGGATACTACGATAACTCGTTTTATTCATTGATTTAAGTATATATTCCTTCGTGACGACCGGGCCAATGGACCTTTTTCAATGATACCAACTGAGTGTTCAGTCACTAGTCAGTCACAGAGTCACTAGTTTTTCAAGTATAAAACATACTGGGATGCAGCTGTTCGGATAGATGCTGTCCAACCACTACATTCATTGTCATCATCATCATTTCAGCCATAGGACGTCCATTGCTGGATACAGGCTTTCCCCATCGATCTCCAAAAGGGCCGGTTGAAAGCGGCCTACATCCAGCGTTTTCTTGCGGTCTCTGGTCTCGGTCGTCTGTCCATCTTTTGGGTGGACGTCCTACGCTGCGCTTATCGGTTCGTGGTTACCGTAACATTTGTATTGATAATCATCAAATCCTTACCAAGGAGAACCGGTATACACAAAGGACGCTACGCGTGTCTATTGAAATTTAAAAAACATTTTTATCGAGCATGGTTGTCAAGTACCATGCACCTGGGATCCAGTCATTTAATGAATACAATCTCAAGCCTAGCGCAGAACTGCAAGACCTATGGATACCATGAGCGACAACTGCGTACATAGGAACGCTTAAAGTAAAATCATTGGCGGTACTTGCAAAAAAAAATCATCTATAGAAATCTGTTATTTAGTCTACCTGTGACCACGGACACTGCAAAGTGTTCGAATCGGAATTAAAATAATGTAAATACACGCGATAAAACCCGTTTTTTTTATTTTATTTCAATGGCATATCCTTACTTTTGAAATCTTTGGTTGTCGATAAGAAACCATCCTGCAAACAACGTGTTGCGAAAAACGAATCTAAGACAAGGGAAATAGTTTCCCATCGCAACCGCCCAATAGTGGACCTAGACTACAATGCAATGAGTGTTGGGAATGCTACGAGTACGTATAGAATCATGTCATTGTTCTATTGTCTAGCAAGTGGCGCTCCGCAATCAGTGCGTATAACTTGCATATTGCTACAAAGAGCACATCCATCATATTGGAATGAAGCACATTCTATTCCATAAGAAACTATACGGGGTTATAAAGAAAGGGTATGCTAAGCCGAAAGGAAGTCATTGTTGAGTATAATAAACAACAAATACCTAACAATCAAAAATTAAAAATGTCAATCTCAAAAATATATAAAAAAAGAAACTTAATCTAAAATCTTAATTTCATAATTATGATTTACTTTTACTATGGGACCAAACCCTGAAATCGCGAAAAAATATCAGATGTGTAGTGTTGTCATTGACACTACAAAATGTATGGAACAGTTGTATTATTTTCGCGATTTCAGATTTGGTCCTATAGTAAAAGTTGTTTATAATGATGAATATAACCATAGATAAATATAGGAACCACGGGTGCAAGTACCGTTCTTTCGTCGATCGTCAAATTGACAGTTGAGGTCGTCAAATTCGATAATATGCCATTTTTTCAGTACTCGCTGTGATCGATTCTATGGCATTTTAGCGAATTTGACGATCGATAAAGAACGGTACTTGCACTGCACTTTCGGCTTAGCATACCCTGTGCTTATAACCCTGTATAATAACGGTCATGTCGTATCACTTATGTTGATACCATACTCTATCTATACCATAGCTACTCGTTTACGCATTCGAAACCGGCTTCGTTCGGTTTCTACGCAACTTGGTGCGACGCGGCGACGCGTTTTCGATGCAGTGGCGTAACTCGGAAGTTGTTATGACGGCCGCAAACGAGAACGCTTTCACGACAGGCAATCCACACGCACATGTGCTGATTTCGCACCGAACATACCTATGCATTCAATGACGCATAAAAGAAATATATATAACGCACAAACTTACAATAACTACTCAGAGAAGGTAGGTTTCCAAACAACGCCTTCTCAAAACGTAAGCTACAAATTCGCTTTGTAGCTTACGTTTCGATTGGTATTTTAAACGATTTAAGCAAGAAAATTAATGGATTACCTGTCAGATGGAATGTCACGCCATAACTCTTATGCTGCTTTTCTGCAGTGCAAGTACCGTTCTTTTAGCGATCGTCAAATTGACAGTTGAGGTCGTCAAATTCGATAATATGCCATTTTTTCAGTACTCGCTGTGATCGATTCTATGGCATTTTAGCGAATTTGCGATCGCTAAAAGAACGGTACTTGCACCCCTGATTTGTTGTGGTACGATTTCACCGCGCAAATTGTCATAGTAAAATTTTTATATTTTTTTTGGAACCTTATATGACACCATTTGAATGGCTGAAATGAAATTTTGCGAATGTACTTGGTTTCTTTGTGTAGTTATTCTAAGCGCACAAAGCTTCACAAAGTATGCGTGACCATGCGCTATTAATCTTTTTAAACCGACTGCGCAAGGAAGAGGATTATGTTTTTCGATTGTATGTATGATGGTTTCTTTGGCATGCCCTACAGCCTGACATGTGAGGTGTCAAAAATAATTGAAGATGGCGTTCGCAAAAAAATTAATAAAGGAAAATATAGTAAGTAAACTTTGCCATATACGAGTAGGTCAATATTACCATCATTATGTAGAGCTCACTCAGCATATTTCACAAATATATAACGCTACTATGGAATACTCAGTAGTTTACGAAATAAAGCGGTATGTAAGAGCTCTTTATCTACTACTACGAGTATAGTTAATAGATAGGTACGCAGCGCGTCGCTGTTACTTTTCAGTTACCTACTATTTATAGGTACAATGCAGTCGGGTTATATTTTTTAAATAAGATAAGTTACTTGTTTATATATTCGAATTAACGGTATAAACGCCTAAGTTGATTATAATTATGGAATCCTATCATTACCTATATTATCTAAAGGTAAAATCATGCCACTTCATATGAGTCGCAATAGTTGAACAGAATACGTAGTACATGACACGACAGTTATGTTAACAGCCGTCGTAATGTTTGTTCTTGATTCCATGATCGAACAAACAACAGGTTTTGGGGACAGTAAGTGAACGCATGTTTTGGGGTGGCGGCCTTCCTGAAGAGCCTTCGTGCGACGCGACCGCCCGTCTAGACGTCTGGCGCCTACCATGTGTCGCAATCCACGTTCCGAACTCGAATGGAACCACATCACGGTCACTAATTCTGTGGCTTCGAGCCGTATTTATGCTGTTCACTCTCAATCGAGAATGGCCTCTCAGACTGTGAGATACTACTTTGATTGCGAATGACTTTGAGGTACCATCGTCGTTTTGGGTAGGTAAGCTCGTGCAAATAACAATTGGTTATCCATTTACTTACTCTACTGACGAAATTAGGAGATGCACGCAGACTATTAAGTAGTCCTAACATCACTAAACAGATTGGCGTGCTAGTTCGCCTAGGCCGCAATTCAGGAACTGGTTTCTACATAATTATCCATAATTATCGTAATTATTCTCTTGGAATAGTGAATGCGAATTGAAATGTCTTCATAATATTTTACTAATCATCGTTATCTAAAGTTACAAATGCCACGTTGGAAAAACGCAGTTTGCATGATGTACAATGTACATATATACCTTCCGTGATTAGGAAGTACCTACAAACGAGCTAGGCAGATAATGTTCTCATGTATATATTTTTTTTTTTATAAATATTAGGCTTGCCTTTGACCACCATCACGCCTGATGTTAAGCGATGATGCGGTCTACGTTGGAGCACGCTTGCCTAGAAGGAACCGATTCACTCGTGATTTGAAGACACCCAGATTGTAACCATCGGGGAACACCCATTCAGGCAGCGCATTCCACAGACTAGCAGTTCGCACAATAAATGTGGAATCAAAGCGCTTTGTACGGGTTTTCGGAATATCAACCATAAAGCGGTGACGATTGAAGGTGAATTATATTCGATCAATTGTAGTTGACAGAGCTAGTCCCAGCCAAAACTGAGTATAGATACTTAGGTACATAACTACTTTTAACTACTATTGTGCAACATTAATCGATACACATTTTCTGATTTTGCATAGTGTGGCAGGCATAATGCCGTTAGTGCCACTTTACGACAATTTGACTCTATATTCTAACAGTGAAACGTAATCATTCCAATGCTTATGGTATAACAAATGTGCGGCGGTGCGCAGTTTAGATTGGTTCCGGAGCGCGGGTCGCGCGTAACTCTACGTGGAGTGCGGTGGCGCGCGCTTCGACCGCCGTCTGTGGTGGGTGACGCATCAATAAATCCGTGTCGAGACAAGGTCGGCGCGAGGGCGCGGGCCTAGTTCGCACCGAGCCACTCTTACCTAACCTGTGTCGGCCGGTGGCGAACAATGCCGCTAATGGCAGACAGCGCGTGACTCAACCACCGCGTACCGTCTGCGCGGACCTCCCGCCGGCCGCCGCTGCCGCCGCGGTCTACCACACCGTGACTTTCAAACCGATTCACACAAAACCATTGTGTTTCAGAGTAGTCGTTGTCGTAGGCTTCATTTTTGTAGCACATGTAACCTACCTCACGACTAATCTCTTCGAATGATGTTAACAACAATTTCTATTGAATGCTACAGCTGAGTATAAAATGTTTCCATTTCACATTTTAAAATTTCCCTTTATATACTAATACATGTTTAGTTAGGTATGCAATATACGAGTAAATATAGTAGCTCACTAGCTGTGCAATAACTGAGAACGAAACTTATTATCTACTTACCCAGTGCCGTTCAACAAAATATCCTCATAAGATATTCTGCCCTCGTAGCAGAAAGTATTATTCAGGTACCTATACTTACTTAAGACTAGATTTATTAATACTGCTTCCATAAATGGTTACGAAGTAAATTATACGCAATCAGTTAAAGCAACTTTCTTGTTTATCATAAATCTAAGCGGAAGGTCGTGAGCGTGGACTGTTGACTTTCCATTGCAGTGTTTAGAAAACAGTAAGTTTGAGTCCTACATAAATATATGATGCAGATTAACCATTGGAAATAGAATCAAGCTTCGCAATTCCTCAATTTATCCTATACTCCGAGATTCGTAATATAAATTAATGGGATCACGGTGTTCCTGAATACAGCAAACAGCGAAATGTGGACAGAAACGTAACTGTCACACTGTCACAGATACCGTCTGCCGTATCACGCGTGGCTTGAGTGTGACACACTGACAAGGCACCGTGATACACGACTTCAAGATAACACTTGATTCCGTACTGCAAGTCTATGTACCTACCTATATTTCAAAATGTATTTTTTCTTCGAAAATCAGAAATTCCAAACCGGCAAGTTTGCAACAACGCAAAAGATATACATAATCTGTCGCGCCTCTTCCCATCAACAATAGTGCAAAATTCGCTATAATAGAGCCATAAATATCGACTGATCCATCGCCACGACACGGCCATGAACCCTTGTCAAAACCTACACGATTGATAAAATTACTGTCAGTCTTTCTTGGAGAGTTGAAAAGTAGGTAAGTATTCTTTCAGATAAGAAGAAAAGTAGGTATTCGTAAATTGAATTTTCTGATTTGTTGGATTAAGAATGATTTCATCGGAAACTGCTTCTTTGAATCCGTAAACTATCGAACAGCCTATCATGTTTCGTACCTTCCGCTAATCTGTACAGAATTCTCAAACTTACTTACCTGAAATATTGGCAATCGATATGACGCTGTTTTCCGGTATTAATTCAACGATAGGACATCTGCCAACATCCTGATTAAAACCTATTCTTGTACTTAATCGTAACTGATAAATTGAAAATTTAAATTTAAAGTGTCTGCTAAGTGTATGGTCGATACCATTATCATGATAATTTCATATAAATAACGTAACTAGGTATGCATTTTAGCACAGCCTTCGTCGTAGTCTTTGCATTTTAAGTATTGTGATTGTATTTTCTTGGCCCATTGAATTGAAAAGGAAACTAATTAATAGGTCGTTGTAGCTCCCTGGCGCCGGGGCAATAAAATACGGCACCGGTATCTCCTGCCTGTAGTAAGAGGATACTAAAAGGAGACCCCTGGGCTCGGGATGGTCAAATTTGGAGCTCTGACCATCCACTCAAGCGAGTCCCGGGAGAGGACGACAATGCTGTAAGACCAACGTTGTCGCGGGTGGAAGGGCCAAAACAACACGCAGTTGTCTCGGGAGGAGCCGTAGCGCAGCGCTGAGGCCTCCGGTGCGTTTCTCTGGAGATCCTTCAGCCCTCTTGTCAAGTACTAAGGCTGGTCACCATGGTCTTTCCAGTGGGTATAATAGGCATGATGACTAATATTTTTTTATTACCTCATAAAAAAGTTGATCATAAATAGAGCACATCAACAAAAACAAAATTAAAATTAGTTCAAAAATAAATAAGATTTAAGCATTTTAATTTAATTTAATTTCATGCTAGGCAGAGAGCGCACTATACTGAGCCGTGACGTCACGGCTCAGGAGCGCCATACAAATGCTATACTAACACACGCTTTGCGAGAAAGGGATAGAACATCCCCTCTATCCCCACCTAAAACTTTAAATACTCTTATCTCAGAGATGTATCAGCCAATTCAAATTATTTTTTCAGTATGTGTAATGTATTTACTTATATTCATCGCTAAGCCGGTTATTTGTAATAAATTAAACATTAGGAATCATGCCTATTCCACATAACCTGGCTGCACCCCAATGCAGCCGGGTATCTTAGGAAGATTTCCCCCTTAAAAACAAAAAAAAGGTCGTTGATCTACTTATTCATTATTACATAACCAAATTTAATAAAATAAACATGGTAATATTGAAATGAAAGTTAAATTGGTATTCATACCTAGCTAGGTATTTATCATTATTAATAATAATTTATATCCTCATTGAGGTGTATTATGTTTAACGTGTATTTATATGAATAAATACACGAAAATAATAATAATAATAATACATAATAATGATAAATACCTAGCTATATATATATATACATAAGAAAGTCGTGTTAGTAACACTATTTATAACTCAAGAATGGATGAACCGATTTGGCTGAAAATTGGTGGGCAAGTAGCTTAGAACCAGGAGACGGACATAGGCTATCATCAGCACCATCGCCATTTTTCATCACTACGCGGGTGAAACCGCGGGGCGCAGCTAGTAATAAATATTTTTTTTAATTAGGAACTCATTGATGGGTGATTTGATTTTGTGTTTTTTTTTTTGGAGATAACTGAACCAAGTGCTTATGTGCATAAGTACATTCTTACTTTCTCTAATATTGAAAGAGCAATATAAATAGGCGTGTATGCACACTTCAGTCGGCTGATATCGTATCAGGCACGCCTGTTATCAGCTGCGATAGCTGTGATACGCTTCGTTTGCACACTGTTTCAACTTGTCTGGGCAAATGTTTGTTTAGCTATGTTACGGTCTGTCTGCGAGCTAATGAGGTCAACTCCACCTGATCTGAAAAGCGGAAAATAACCGATATTGTCTGCAGTAAATAGAACTAGCTTGGGAGCGGGAGCGATGTAATAACTCGAAATAATTTCATAGTAAACAACTCGTTTCAGTGCTTATTTGAAGAATATGGCGATGAATAGGTACCTATATAGGTCGATGACTTCAACTAACCTTGTAGAAACTGGAAATGAAAACTAACGAGAAATTATCGGAAAACTTTACAAACATTTTTATAGTATCATCATCACTTCTTAAAAACATTGACATACCTATACAAGATATTTATGCAGTTACCTTAGAATAACTACTCAGAGAAGGTAAGTTTCCAAACAACGCCTTCTCAAAACGTAAGCTACAAATTCGCTTTGTAGCTTACGTTTCGATTGGTATTTTAAGCGATTTAAGCAAGAAAATTAATGGATTACCTGTGGAATGTCACACCATAACTCTTATGCTGCTTTTCTGATTTGTTGTGGTGCGATTTCACCGCGCAAATTGTCATAGTAAAAATTTTCTATATTTTTTGGTGTCATATATAAAAATTAAATTTTGCCAATGTACTTGGTTTCTTTGTGTAGTTATTCTAAGGCAGTTACAATTTTTGTTCGTTTTAAATCAAATGAAGACGGTATATTATGTCTACATAAGTAGTTGAGTTAAAGGCTCTAACAATATACGAGCAACATCCGATGTATAATGTTGAACAAAATAATATTTGCAATTACGATTGTAGGTAGCTGTTTTTCGTATGCACCACTTACGGATAGGTCGATAAATCTACCAAATTACGATGCAGGTGGCACACTGAAAATTTATGTTTATGATCAACTTTAATGTTACAGGAAAAATAATGGCTGTAGGTTAATGTTTACCTGTCACTTTTAAAATTGTACCTTCGTTTAATTTGTTACAAAATCTCGTGAAGTAAAAAAAATAAAACATTGTGTGCTTGTTTGAAAGTATACTTGTTTTTTTTTTAACTGATACAAATGCCTAATTATCACAAAAATTTTCGCACAAGATGGCTTATTAAAAAGATAATAAATTAATCTCTAATTCAATTAAATCTCAAACAGTTATACTCGAAAAAACAAAGCAGCAAACAAGTGTCAAGCAGATTTTTCGATTTTATTTAAATCACAAATCCGTGTTTATTATTAATGTTGTCTCATTAATTTCATAGAAATAAATCACTTATTATACCTACGTGTAGTCATACATATATATCTCACATAATTATAATATCATTAGGTACCAATTAGGTACACATATCTCGAATGATCAATGATTTATTATAGTAATTTTTGTAACTTATTTTTTGTTTCTTACTGGCAATATTACAGCTATTATTAGATAATGAAGTTTTTGGAGCTAACTTGAAAAAAACATGTCACATTGTATTATTTACCTAAACGTGTTTTATTTCCAGTTTTCATTTGTAATAATGGTGGATTATTGTTTATTGCGTGTCCTTGAATGTGCCCGAGTGTAGTGAAGTGGTATAATGAGGTGAAACCTACATGTATTTTCGGGATGTATCCAAAATTCCACAGAAGCCTAGTAAAGCCTCCACCACTTTACTAGGGCATGACTTGGACTTGTCCGTAACTTACTTTGCTTGACTCTGACTGACTTGTTAAACGTTATTTAATACCTTATACACCTGTTTGTTATTCCGACTGAAGGACTCTGTATCCATAGCCATGAAAAAATTTAATTCAAAAATATTAGATTATGAAACGTACTGTTATTGTGTCGCTTATGGTTCAAATAAAATTATGCTTGGATTTTGTTATTACAAGGAAATAAGAATCTATCACTAAGAAGAGACTATTTGGTTCTGGATTAGTGCCTCAATTCCTTTATATATGATCGTGTAGCTTTACTTAGTCTGTGCATAAAATGATACTGAAAATTCTTGTTTGTTTTTAATATAACTGATAATAAAAAAGTACGGTAGTCATCTTTAAAAAAATCCCCGTTTTAAGTTTGTATGATATCTACCTACGCGTTGAATTAGGTAAGCTATGTTTACACAGCACGTTATCAATAATTATTACAAAATATGAATCTAATATCACCTATATTTTTCTTTTGCCTGTTACCAGGTTTTTTCACCGCACCTATGTATGCCGTCCTACCTATTCACGTAGATAAACTAAGGTAGGGTTCGCACGAAAGATTTTTGTGTGGTGTTTTATCACAATGCCTGTTTCGTCACTCTTATCAAGTCAGCGAATCAATTGTTAGTGATATCTTTTGTGATACCTATCTAGACCTAGTGACAACCAGTCTCAGTGACTAAATCACTAGTAGTACGTCACTATAATAGCAGCGATATAATTATAAGCTCGGTACATGTAAGAGCTAAACAGCTAGGTGACGTCGGCGGCGGCAATGGCGGGGGAATTTCGGCCTTCCTGAAGAGCCTTCAGGTGACGCGACGGGCCGTCTAGACGTCTGGCGCCTACCATGTGTCGCAAGTCGTGGCTCGCGCGCGCACCTGACTCGATTCACGAGATACGAGTATGATACCAAACTTTCTTTTGTTTCGTTATCGTTGGTATTTTTTATGATGAAAGCGCCTAAATACACCGTAGGACGATCAGTATGAGTTTTAGTTCAGGTCTAAAATTTAATTTAAAGTTTTCGTTTTATCGATATTAAGTTGTCGTTCCGTTATCTGTAAATAGTACCTGCATCTATTCACAAGTAGGTACCCTACTTTTCTTATTAATCTTCTGTGAGTAAATGCTATTTTATTTAAGCATTTCAATCTTGTTTGTTAGTTACTACAGGCAAACTTCTTTTGTTTCTAAAACTTTTACGTACTTTTTTTTTCTTTTGTTACTTTTCACCTTTTCACTATCAATAGTCTTATGAACTAAAAAACAAAAAAAGTACAATAACCAACTAAAAAGTTATACTGACAAAACAAAATAAAGTTTAAACAGCTAAATGAGTTTCCGAGCGAAATAAACTTGCCTGTAAAGCTAGACCTGAAAATGTTTGATTCCTGATTGAAGTGACAGTTTTGGAATCATAAATCATGTCAGACAAAAAGACTTATGAAAACATATAAGATGAGACTCTGTCTAGATGTCTAGACTGGGTAATATGGAGAAACTAGTTCGAGATCGGACTTAACGAACTATCGTAAATCAACACGAATAAAAATAATAAATTACGAAAGTGATTTTAGTGTGAAATATTTTAATGTATTTTAGGAAGATTTTATGGCCAAGAGTGAAACACTTAATGTCTAAAATAAAAACGGTGCATTTTGACTTGTTAATTAAATAGTCGCTAATCGATGTTTCAGAATGATTTCTCAACGATATTGACAAGACATTGTTAGACAGACTCCTACGAGAATTAAGTTAAATATCCAACTATAGAATTTCGACACCAAAAATAGTTCGCTCGAGGAACGTGAACGACCTCCACCCACTCAAAATAATGGAATCCACAAGTGTTGTAACTAGGTAGGTAGTTGTAATATATTGAATATTGATACGGCTGCGCCGGGAAGTACATTTTTCTCAGGCACCGGAGCGTGTCGTATATCTGAACATCATACGAAAGCGGATACGCTAGTGGATACAGTCTAGCCCTAAGATTGCGGAAAGCAAGCGAAGTAGGTGCTTGAAAGCAGAATTCCCGACGGAAAGCATCGTAAATTGTGTAGAGACCACTTTTATTCCACCTTCCCATATTTTAGAAAACAGGAAAAGGTAAAGTGAATTTAATGTTAGTACACAAGAAATAGTTTATTGCATTTGCAGTGTATTATACTTGTTCATGAGATACCTACGTAGTTTAAAATAAAAATAGAAATAGAATGAATGGAAGTGTAGGTATTTGGTTTGCAAAGAGCATCGATTCACTTTTTAGTGAAATAACCTTCGATTCGTTCAGGAACTGCGGTCTAAATTATGCAAACACATCGGTCATGGTTACACACGGAGGCTGCCACACTACTCGGTCGCTAGTCGCTAGTGTTGCTACACTTGCTACACTTGATCGTGGCGCTCGCTTATTTACGAGAGCGAATGGGAATTCGAATGAATGAACGTGCGTAACGTTAACTCGGCCACGGTCAAAACCATAACTGTTTAGCGATGACATTCTTATCATTCTGAGTGGACCAGCCTGTGCCGACCCTGCTCATCAACAGCATATTTTTCTGATATCATTAAAATCATTGAAATCAGATCATAGCTAGTCACTGACGTATTCCTGCTCGTCATCAAATAGGTATCTGATTTATTAGCTTTAATAAAACACTCCTACGCATATTTTATCTAACGCTTTTGCTATATAGATGCCCGCTGAGATCGACGGTTTATTTATGAATAGCGTTGAATGCAATGCGACGCGCTCATAGTGCAGGCGGCTCGTCTAGACAGGTGTGTCTGTTTTCTTTAGACTCGGTTGTAATTGTAAATTACGAATGTTAAACTGAGCGAGACATGATAATAACAACACACTCGCTTATTCCAAATAGCGTTATAAATTGTCTCAATAACCGGGTATGCTTGCATTAAAGCTGTTGAATATAACGTCTTGCTCCAACAATGCCTGCGTTTATTGTGGTGCGTTTACTCTTACACCTATTTTTATGTTGCTCTTTACGAAAGGAATGTTGGTACTAGTTGATTGAAGATATAATGTTATCACTCTCATCACTTGAAAATAACACACTTGTTATAGCTTGTTTTCCTCGCGGTGAGTCATTTCATTAGACCCAATATGTTTAGTTATACGTAAACTGTTTCCCGATAGAAAAATCTAATCCCTTCAGATCACATACACAGATATACCTGCTTAGTTGATAGATACGTATACTGTGACTATCGGGACTATACTCTCGATATAATATTATGTAAAATATACTTACACACTACGCGTGTATTACGTACTATATAGTTTATTTATTCCCAACTACTTCCATGAAATTATATTCATGTACTCGTTTTTCCACACAAACTTTCTTCGTTACAAGTAGATATGCATTCGAAAGACAGCAAAAAATGATTGATGAGCGACGGATGCAGGCCCAAGTCCCGACGCAAAATTCTCCAAGTTGAAGTCTGCGAAAGGCCGAGTTCGAGAAATCGACTGCCTCGGAGTCTCCTGAACACTCTCACGTACAGCGGCGATGTTCTCGGCCGATCTGGCGTTCCTTTGACGTAAAGGTGTTGGTTGGTTGTTTACCGAACCGGTTGTCTCAAATTTGGGCTGCGTTCCAAAACCGGCGAATTTCACCCGATGAGGGTGAAATTCACTCGATGCTGGTTCCAAAACACCTTGTGAGTTTTTCACCTGGTGTTTTGGAACGCCTCCGAGAGAGTAAAAATTCAACCGGTAGGTGAAATAATTCACTCTGCAAAAACCGGCGTTAAATTTCACCCAGCTGTCAGAATCGAAATGATTGACAGTAAACAGCATGTTTATCCGTTTATCTGCCACTAGCCCATAGCTTGTCAGAAAATAACTAAGAAAGAAACATTATAAACAAAATAAATAGAGTAAAACAATTTAGTTTTTATACTCAATTTTATTTTTTAAGGCAGTTGAGGTTATTTTGATATGACAAAAATGTCAATGGTATTATTGACAAGGGTAAATTTCCTGCGGTCTTATTCTAGCGCGCTCGAGATAATTTCGGTCACTCTTACACATAATGACAATCCCAACGAGAGAGAATAAGTCCGAAATAATCTCGAGCGCGCCAGAATGCAGTCCTTCGTTCCAAAACATAATTCACCCCGTTTGAATATTACCCGCATTAACCCAGTTCCGAAACCAAAATTCGTGCAACGAATTTCACTCGACAAAAGACTATATGTTTTGGAACGCAGCCTTGGTCACCAATCGTTGGAGAGTAGACTTTGAAGGGCCACCGCGTCTGCCGTAAAATGGGCGCAATGCGCGCAACGTTTGCACTAACGAACACTCATTTTGATAATAAAGTTTTATCATTTGCACATGCTGCTCAACCGTGTAACTTGCCATGGTGATTTGGCATCAGTGACTGAATAAGAAAAAACAGATTTGACAGATGCCGCCAAAACAAAATGGCCGCCACAGATTATTAACATCGACCCGCTCTATTTGAAAGACCCATTATTTATGTCTCGTAGAACACCTATTGTTACCTTACATAGGTATCATAGAAAAAGTAAAGAAAGTGACCTTTCATATACTCTACAACATAATTATAAATCTTGCAATATGTATATAGTCAGAATAAAGGTTTTATACTTAAACATCCATTTAATACATTCTTTTGACCACATGTGATTGAAAAGTAGGGGGGAAATTATGTTTTCTTACCTTGGTCCATGATAAGAGCGCTGGCTGCCACGACCATAGCTAGATGCACCAACTTACGCGCCACCACAGTGCCCGACCTATTCAGATTAGTAATTACGTGATACTCCAATAAACAGAAGAGGTAACAGATTTATCCAAAAATGAACACCTACCACAGATCCGTGTTTACCTTGCCTGGTGTGAAACTTCATAGAAATAAATAATTTGCATTACTTTTAGGCAGTGCTTAGCTAAAACAATGTTGATACCTTGATTATTTTTAAGGTCTCGTACCCAAAGGGTGTAAACGGGACCCTGTTCACAGAATATGTAATGTTACAGCGGATTAGATAGAGTCAAAAGGTAAAAGCAAAGGGGCCTCCTATACAACAAACGTATTATTTATTTGCTATAGGTTAAAAACGGTAATACGTACAAGCGTCAAACTTGGCATGTTTATAGTACACATTCTAAAGTAAAATAAACAAATAAATACTGGTCAAGTGCGAGTCAGTGATAAATTTCTGTTCAATAAAGTTAAGCAACGTCGGGTGCGGTCGGTACTTGGATAGGTGACCGCCTGGACGTGATGTTGTCTTTTTTTTTTTTTTTACTAAGTTGGTAACAATTTATGTGGTGTAACGGAACTTTCAGTGTTCAAACCCGACTCGCACTTGGCCGGTTTATTTATTTCCGTGGTAAGGATAAGAACGATTATGTTTATGGGGTTATAGAGAGGGTTACACAATCACAGTTTACATTAGGGATGTGTCCAGTTCAATGTATTTACATACGTTTGACGCTCTGTCATGTAAGTTCAGCTCATTGAGCACCCTCGTCATGTAGCGTGTATCACTGTGACTCTGGCTACCCTATATTGCTTCGTTAGTAAATACTTAATTTGCTGAAACCAAAACATTAATAATGTGTATAAAATCCTCACGAATCTCAAAACGTCTTACCGCAAACGCAAAGTGGCGGAGGGTATTGGTGGTATTGGTGTGTATTATGTCTTCTGTGGTATTTGTATGCCATGTCACCGATTTTCGTATAGCTTGTGTACCAATGCACTTCAACTAGGAATAAATTTGTATGGCACCATGTATTACAATTATTAAGAAGAAAAAATTTCATTTCATTTTTATTTCAAATTATACATAAGTATAGTACCTACGAATACTTCCGAAGATTGTGGTACCTACTCTTACTTTGGCACAAGTACTTACTAAGTATGAGTAATTTCGTTATCATTTTAGTACATGCTAACCTTATTATTTCTATCTATACATTTTCCATTATTTATGACCTCGGTTACTATATTACCACAGTATCTATTAGTGTTTGCAAATGTTTAACTTATTCTTATTATAGCGTCAAAGTTAGCATGATTATTAGTTCACACTCTAAAGTATAACAACAAATAATAAATAATGGCCAAGTGCGAGTTGGTGTCAAATTTTTGTTCACCACCGGTTCTCGTACGATCACTGAATTGAAAAAACGTCGGGTGCGGCCGGTAAGTACTTGGATGAGTGACCGCCGGGGCGTTGAAGGGATGTTGTCATCTTTTGCACAATTTTTTTGTACTTTAGGAGCTAACAAGCTATGTGATGGTACCGAACCCTCAGTGAGCGAGCCTGACTCGCACTTGGCGGTTTTATTACATTAGAGCTAATACAGAAACACGTAAAAAAATACGTTTGTTGTTTGTGTTACGTTTTTACTTTTTAACTTGCTTAGTATCGATACAATCAGCTTAGTTTTGCGATACTAAATTAGATTAATTATGTGTATATAAAATATAAGAAAGAAATGAATTTAAAAAAAAACTTCTTTATTATTTGTTAGTTAATCCGCCGTAACGTTGCATATTCTGTGAAAATTTCAACTGCATAACTATTACGGTTCGAAAGATACAGCCGTTAAAAGGTAGGACAGACGGACAGACAGACAGACATCGTAGGCTTAGTAATAGGGTCCCGTTTTTACCCTTTGGGTACGGAACCCTAACAAGCAAATACAGGCATTTTAATTAAAAATATTTTAGATGTTTTCTGAAGATAGATATCTGCAATTGTATGTTCAAAATCTAGTGTACCTTGGTAAGATAATTAAGAAACTATGCGTTTAACGCTTTAAAAAATCTTAATTGGGAAAACGGAATGCACTGCACAGCGCAGAATTCTGTAATGGGTTATAGAGTGATGTCAGAAGCAGTAATTTGTACATAGCAACCGAAAATGTCTGGCATACAATGTACCTAGGTATTATTTTGCAACGTTTTCTAATTGAGTATAGTTAACCACAAAGATTATCTAGCGCAGTTAATAATAGCAGAATACAAACGTTTTGACGTGACTAACATTTTAAGTATACTACTTATCTAGGTTTGTGCTAAATTTTAGTCGATAGTTTTAGAAGTTGCGGAGAAAGACGGATAGACATCTCTTTATTTCATCTCTTCCAGGGTTTCGTTTTACAGAACTACACAGAATAATCATGCGGAAAAGGTGTACTAAGCCGAAAGGGGTCCCATAGTAAACAACTTTTACTATGAGACCTGAACCCAGCCTGAACCTGACACCCTGAAATCGAGAAAAAATTATAAGCTGTTCCATTCATACAATTGTAAAAATGTATGGAATGGCTGATATTATTTTCGCGATATCTGGGTTTGTCCCATAGTAAAAGTTGTTCATAATTATGGGTAGGTACTATTACTATGGACCCCTTCCGGTTTAGTACACCCTTTCCGCGTAACCACGTATTATTTTATGTAGTCTAATGGCTTGACAGATTTTGAAGTACGAAATTAAAATCGTCTTCATGTCCGGAGTGCCAAGAAACGGATCCCGGTATCATACCGGGACCCGTGGATACAAACCCAGGCTAAATATTGCATTCAGGTTATTGTTTTCTTTTTTAATATTATACTTGTTGCCTTTCAGGTACCTACGGAGATGTAACAAGAAATAATACTACGTCACCTGAGATTTTAAAAAGTGCGTAGGCATTTATTTTTACCTGACCAATACCACAGCCAATACTCGGGAAACCCAATGAAAGTGTAATCCTGGAGCCCTGTGGCTAGCTGTTTTAAGCGATTTAGTTTAGGTGATGAAAAAAGTTGCGCGACCGCTATCCGTATCTGGGCGCGTTAAGGTTAACGTTCACGTGATTTTCCGAACTGGGCTGAACGCTTATTTGAGACCGCGTATGGAGTTGGCCGTAAGGCTGTTGCTCTATGCAATGATAATCGGACTAAAAATATTTCAGCTAATTTAGTCGCTAATAATATCTTTACATCTCTTTACATCTATAAATGACATAATATGGACATGAACTGGCCATGAACTTTGTATGTGACCTTTTGGGTTACATTTATCTATTTTCAAGTGCATTGGCGGTTACATAAGAATACAATATTTCGGCATAAAAAGCTCTGATTATTTTTTGTGTAATTGATTTAAATCATGTTTGTTGTAATCAATGTTTGCCGACTTGAACATTACCATTGTTAGATACTAACCTATACGTAGATTACGTAGGACAGTGATAATGTTCAACATGCAAGAGCCCTTGGAATGGATAGCAGGTGCGTGTCCCGGATCTGTGTCGGTCCGGGATAGGCCCAGTACCGGTGCCGCATCGCGGTGACCGGTGACGGCTCCGGGTGCCATATTCGGTCAGTGCACATTGTTGTTTACCGGCGCGGGTATCGCGAGGCCGAGTGACGTAGCGTCTAGACGGGCACCCGGCCCCGCACCACACCCCCCACACCCCCGCACCCGCCGCGGCGCAAACCCGACGTCCATGCACTGTTTCGATCACCGACCGGCTTATCTCTTTAATGCTGCAGCTATAGCGGTGCACCGGCGACGTCGTCGTCCGGGCCGCCCGCCGCGCGCTGCGCCACCCGACCGCGACCAGTCTTCCGATGCTAATCAATAAACACGCCTACCGTGAATCAGCTGACTGTTAAAACACACTCATGGCATCCAGGAAGCGGTTTTATCTAAATCATATCGGTTATCTTTAATCGTAACGATGTTGATATTAGTACCTACTTAATATGAAAATTATCACCGTCCCTATCAATACCTAATTGATAGGAATGTTGCCACCTTGCCACCTTTATAATTTTTTGTGCATTACAACACGCCCATAGATTATTCGTTAGTTTGTCGTAGTGTGCAGACATTGACGTCAATGAGGATCCCGTGACTGCGATGGTGTTCTACCTTAGAGATGGAGGGCATTATTTTAGCTTCACTGTGGCGTGGGTGGATAAGTGCATTTCTGTATCGTGATTTTGCCTCTCCAAATTTGCTGAATAGTTCTTGGTAGCCGACACATAAAAATAGATTTATGGCTATATATATATGTATAGAGACGATAGGACGGCACAATCTTTGATAGCAAACGGAAACCTGAGCGGTACTGTGTTTCGGGAGGCACGAGTTTAAGCGACGATGTGGTCGAAGATGAAGCACGCAGACTAAGGAGATACCTATTCACTCTGGCCTTGAAAAGGCCCAGGTTATATCTCTCAGGAAATAACGAAGCTGGCCGGTTGTTCCAATCTTTGGCCGTACGGATTAGCAACGTAGAATCGAAACGTTTGGTACGTATATATCCAAGGAAAACCCACAATGTATGGGTGGTAGTGGGTCGTTTTCTTACTTGTCCTGTAGTAGAAAGGGGATGGCAGGATAAGGTCATGTAGCTCTGATGCACATTCTCCGAAATGAATCCTGTAGAAAATTGACAGACTCGCTAAACTTATGTTATGTAAGTTATTTGTGCCAAAGTTCTACTCAATAAAGGATGGCAGATAATATTGAAAATGTATAAATAACCAAACGCCGATTGTAAAATGAGGCAATCACTAGAACGGAAATACCACTTGTCATCATAAGGAAAATTCGCTGTATTAAAATTTGCACGGTTATAGGTACGTTTCTAAATCTGTACAATGCAGAAACGCGTCGTCATAATAATAAATCGACAATCATCTGCAAAGGTGATAATTAGTGCGTCATTTCATGTTAAAGTCACTGAACAGACCGGTCTGGTGGCCACTGGCAGAGGCTGCATTGAGCTGCCTCGGATTCTTTGCGCTGTAAAGGGATGTAGGTATCCAATGATCTTATATGTAGGTATCAAAAACTGTATTATATGCAGTGTGCACGTGCATATGGTACGTCCAGCGAAATAATATTCGCTGCGTACGTCAGGCTTTTAAATGAAAGATAGACTTAGATTCATACAAGATGATGAGGTGATGACGAATCTAACACAATAAAGATTCACTCGTATGATTGTACGACAGCGTCCAAAAGTTAGTGTGTGTTTTGTCTCTTGGAAACGGCGTTCCAAAAATCTAACACCCCGGTAATTGTGTTACTCCAAGTTTTTTTTACTAAAACCTTCTTCAAGACTATATCTACATGTACAAACTTTAACTAAAAAGAAGAAAAACGACAGCTAAAACAGAGATTAAAAGTCCTCATCAAAACCAAACTAAAACGTCATCTGTATTATTATATATTTTTGTTTTTTGTTATTTTTTTCAGAAAGCGCTGAATCAATTTGACTACCTCTGAAGAATGACCTCCAAACAAAAAAAAACATCAAAATCAATTTATAATTAGCGGAGTAATCGCGTAACAAACATACAAAAAAACATACAGTTGAATCGTAAACCTCCTCCTTTTTGGAGTCGGTTAAAAACAAAAAAGCTACTGACAGCTTAGACAGTGTATAGCAGTTTTTTTTTTAATAATAAATTTCACAAACACAGACACATATCAGCGTTTGTCACTAAACTTGTCTAGCGTCAAACTTCGTTAGTCACTTATCTAGTGTCAAACTTCATATAAATAAACTTGTTAACTTTTAGGCAGTGGCATTAATTTCAGTCAAAGTTGATTCTAAAAACGGCTACGTACTTAGTAGGTTTTTGACCGCCGTCTTTCCTGATGTAAAGCGATGGTGCGGTCTACGATGGAGCACGCTGCCTTACCTAGTCTGTGATTCTAGTATCATCATCATCATTTCAGCCGTAAGACATAAGCCTCCCCCATCGATCTCCAAAAGGGCCGGTTGGAAGCGGCCTGCATCCAGCGTTTCCCTGCAGTCTCTTTTAGGACCCATATATATATATATGTTATATATACGGAACTGGATTGTATCTCTGTTTTATTTGTGAAAACTTTTAAGGCTTGTTTATTCTTATTTTTCTTACTATGACTTATGTTGTTAAAGCTGTTTGTTTTCCGTAAATAAATAAATACATAAATATAAAATAATATATATTTATAATTTTATAATATACTTAATTTAAAGGATTTATAGAATTAGCATTGAAACTAAACACTATTACCGGATTTTATCGCGTGTAGTTTACATTATTTTAATTCCTGACGTTTTGAACATTTTGCAGTGTCTGTGGTCACTAGACTTTTTTCGCGTGGGAATCTTCCAATGATACCTGGTTGCATTACCAATGCAACACCCTCCCCCCCCCCCCTCCTCCACACAGTGCGCAGAGCAGGGCCGGATTTAGAGGTCCAGAGGCCTCGGGGCAACAAAGGAGCGGAGGCCCCCTCGCCCCAAATTATTTTCCAAATAAAGTAAACATTTTTTTTTCAGTCGAGTTTTTCAATAAATAATTTATTTTGAAACCAAGTAGATTCCCTTAGTATTGAACAAACACATATAAATATAAACGGAAACAAGAATTATCTGAAATTAAATTTTAGGGTTAACGAACGGAACCTTTCGAGCTTTTTTCGCCGAAAAATCGTTGATGATTTCGTTGAAATCCAGTTCTCGGAGTAAATCGCTTTCAATGCTCAGGAGAGAAAGCTTCGATAGACGGTTTTGTCAATCAAATATCAAAGGAAAAGATGCTTACTAGTGTTAACTAGTTGGAATTTGAAAGATTTTTTTTCCGAAGTCTCTATTGTGGGGGCCCCCCGTTTGTGGAGGCCCCGGGGCTTTCGCCCCGGTTGCCCTCCCCTAAATCCGGCCCTGGCGCAGAGGCTTAATAGAATTGGCATTAAAATTACTCGTTTATATAGAAGTGTTCGTACAAAGCTAAGACTAACATATACTATCCACCTCCCGATTCCATCATCAGACCGTGAATAAGTCTCATTAAAACAAACCAAATGAGCTCTTACTCGAAGAGCTTACTAGTTACCATTTCAGATTTCCACTATCCACCTCCTGGCTCCATCATCAAGTCACATAGATGGAACAAAATAATGAAAACAAAAAAGCTGTTCCATACATTTTGTCGAGTGTGAATGACCGTTTTCTATCGAACAGCTGATTTTTTTTTCGCGATCCCCATAGTTATGTTATTTATAATTATGGGTACTATGAACCCCCTTCGGCTTAGTACACCCTTACCGCGTAACCCAGTGATATGGAGGTGAATAAGGTAAAATGCAATTTCCGTTAAACAGTAAAAACAGTTATAGGTACCAGTAATGATTTTAACTCTCGCTGCAGACCGGCAACAAATGACCTAGACAGAGTTATCACGTCTGTCTGGCGTATAATTGTCTGCTAGGCAATTAAACTGAACTGTGAAACTGCACTAACTCGCCTTTGGGAGTTTCCGCTTCACGGACCAAGCAGATTTTACAAGGCGAAATGAGTTTAATGCGTTGTTTTAGTTTCACACATTGTAAAACATTGTAATTTTAGAGTGCTCTGCAAAAGATAAAAAACTAAAATCGTCGTACATCGAACGTAAAACACGTTCTGTTTCTGATAATATCATAAGAAAGAATACTATTATAACTCCATCTTTGTATATCAAAATAAAATTATTTGGGACAAAATTAGAAGACAATTTTGTAGCAGTAAAGATGACTCGAGTGCTTGCAAATATACGAAGACTGTTATTAGAATCTGTAAATCCTTTTTAGGGTTCCGTAGTACTACAGGAAACCATTATAAGTTCGTTCTGTAGGTCCGTCGGTCCATCCTACCTTATTTTTTTTGAACCTTTTAACTTCTATAGTTATTAAGGTAAGTGCATGAAACTTATCAAAATAACAGTTTGTTATAGATCGAAAAACAAAAAGTATTAAAAAAATATGTTTATTTCGTGGCGGCTCTGTTACTTGTGAAATGGGGATGAACTATAAAAGACGTTCTAGCTCAATGTTCATGTAGTTCCTAAATGATATAGTTTTCGTTTTGACTAAATTATACTTGTAAAACGAATATTGTTATGTCGGGATGATACATCTCTAAGACCAATAGAGCTTCGTTCTTTCGTTTTTTTTCTAGAACTACCTATTTCGGAGTTTTATATTTGACCACAATAATTATAATGGCTTGGACTACGGAACTCTACCATTTGCGTCTCGACTCGCTCAATGCCTGTTATTTTAAATATATATTGCAAGTATTGCCTTAGTAGTTGAATGGGTTGCAGCCAGTCTTCAGTAAAAATGATTTTTTTCACCCTACAATTCTATTAGTACCTGAACCACGCTGAAACAATGAATAAAAAATATTATAAAAATCAATCTATATGTTCTAACGAGTCGTCCATTTCGTCAAAAAGATCTTTGCACGTGTTTCATTGTATAACGTATAGTAGGTAGGTACGTAGGTATATTACAAAGCGACACCGACGCAATGCAAACTACAAACCTAAATAATTTATCATCATATACCTACAACGATCTCGTCTGGTTTTTACCAAGCTATGTGTAAACGCAATGCATGACGTGTCAGTCTGGGTTTCAGTTATTATCGCAGCACTTACACGGGTTTCATGAAATATGTACCTACCTACAGTACCTACATTCCATAATTTACTAGCATGCGGAAAACCAAAAGTATAAGTAGATACAGCACAAATACTACGAATAACATCCACTCTCTGGTATATAGGTATTTTTATTCGCTTTAGGTAAACAAGATTAATTAATTGCTTAATTAAGAATCCATTTTATTAATTGTTTTTTTTTTCAAAGCACTTATAGTTAACTTAAGAGGAAACAAATAAAGGAAAACCCAGATTTTTACTCACTACAAATGTTTTTGGAATGTATGTTATATATAGGTATATTTATTTGTTTCTATAGTACCTACTGTTACCTAAACGGATTGTCAAATTTTGAAGTGCGAGGAATCGTTAGATTGGAAGATTCGTCTTCATGTATGGAATTTCAAGGGCTACATTTTGCAGTCGGGATTTTATCATCATACCTATACGACCACAGCTGCAGTTGTCATTATTTTTTCTATAAAAGTTTTTAGCTTTTGTCTGTATTAATAGAAGAAAGTAAAAAAATAAAATTTATTGTTTAGTCGCTATTCTGTAAAATTTAACTGAGACCATTCATAGTAACTGATGTATGACGCCATCGCCGGAAGGCTTTTTATCATAGTATCAGTCTAGACACTTAAATTTGATTGATTGTGTTCTATAGATATCACAGTACTTGTATATATAAACTAGCTGATACCCGCTACTTCGTACGTGTAGAGCTCGGCCTTCGGCCTCGCTACTATGACCCGCTCGTATAGGGCTCGGCCTTTAGCGGTATGCAATATACTTTACGACCTATTCTCATACCTGCATCCTGCCCATTTTTCTATCGGACTGCCAGAGTGGGCACGAAAAATCGACAGCGTTTTATGGTTGATATTCCGAGAACCCGTACGAAGCGCTTTAATTCCACATTTATTGTGCGAACTACTAGTCTGTGGAATTCGCTGCCTGAATGGGCGTTCCCCGATAGTTACAATCTGGGTGTCTTCAAGTCGAGAGTGAATCGGTTTCTTCAAGGCAAGCGTGCGCCATCGTAGACCGCATCATCGCTTACCATCAGGTGAGCAGGTGGCCAAGCGCAAGTCTATTTTTATGTATTTTTAAGCCTACTAAAATATACGTAATTTTTTTTAAACGGGTCGAGCCGTTTTTGAGGTTTGTAACCACAAACACCGTGACACGAGATTTTTATATATTAGAGATATAGCTACTTTTCAGAGGATGTGTTTTAAATCAACACTTCTCTACTGAGGAAATCCTAGCAGCAAGTACATTATTAAAATAATAACTGGCCAAGAGCGTGTTGAGACATGCATAGTGTTAGAGTTCCGTAGCCAAAACCATATTATAATTGTAGTCACATTCATTGTTCGTGTATCTGTGTATATATGTGTATGTGGCATCGTAGCTCCTAAACGTCTGAACCGATTTTGATTTAGTTTTATTTGTTGTTTGAAAGGTGACTTGATCGAGAGTGTTCTTAGCCATTATTCATTAATATCTGTTTAGCCGTTTTAAGATTATCAGCTCCATTACAGGGGGTCTAAAAAAACAACTAATACTTGTCTTTCATTCAGTTCAGGAACTTTAGCGCACACCAGGAGGGCAAGTACCGTTCTTTTAGCGATCGTCAAATTGACAGTTGAGGTCGTCAAATTTGATAATAATTATTGTATTTTTTTGCCACAAATAAATGATGTCTATGTCTATGTCTATAATATGCAATTTTTTCAGTACTCGCTGTGATCGATTCTATGGCATTTTAGCGAATTTGACGATCGATAAAGAACGGTACTTGCACTGCAGACTCGCCAACAATACAAAAAAAAAAACTTAAAATAATTAGCCAAAATGGACACGTTTAATTAATACATTGTTTGAGAAAATGAACATCGTCGTCTTAATTTAGTACAAGTAATAACGTTCAATGTTCAACCATGGGGTCTATTCTTTTTGATTCTCTTGTACCATTCTCTAATCTGACAGCACATTTCTGCAAATCAGATAGAAAATTACTATTTTGCATAAGTATGTTTTGTTCGTTTTGTTTTGTTTGTGGTCTCTCACTATGGGCCTCATAAGCAAGCTCAAAGTCGCACAACGAGCTATGGAGAGGGCTATGCTCGGGGTTTCTCTACGAGATCGAATCCGAAATGAGGAGATCCGTAGACGAACGAAAGTCACCGACATAGCCCACCGGATTAGTAAGTTGAAATGGCAGTGGGCAGGACACATATCACGCAGAACAGATGGCCGATGGGGCCGAAAGGTTCTGGAATGGAGACTGTGGTGTCCACTCCGATCTTTGGGGATTGCGTAGTCAGTGAAACACCAAATGATATTCAGTAAGCTACACCGCACGCCGGAGACGTCCGCTCCGAACCAGTGACCGCTCGGGTGTGGCGCGTCATCCGTTGTGCTGTGCATTCTTTATTTACCTAAATGCCACATCTCTTCCTTTTTATATAATTATTTTTCTACATTATAAGCAAAATAATAGTATGTAATATAATCAGTCTGTAGATTAATTAACTAACTAAGATTATGAAACTTAATTATGAAATATGCTTAATTAAATTATTTATCATTTATAACACTTAATACTTAGTACCTAAACTAACTTTGTATTTTATTTATTATTATTATTTTACACATTTTTATTTGCTGTTAAATTTAACTTATTAGAATTACAATCAGTCTCATTGTGATCCATGACTTTCCATTGACCTTCTACTTTCTTTAGGTGAACAATGTTCCTCCTGAACTCTTGACCAGTTTCCTCGTTCCTTACGCTTATGTCGCTTCCATCAGCACTAATAACTGTATGGGGTGTTGGATTAAATTCTGAAGCTAATTTGTTTTCTTTTATTAAGTTTTTTACATACACTTTCTCTCCAATTTCTAAATCTCTGTCCACAGCTTTTCTTTTTCTGTCTTCATTCAACTTATTTTTCTCTTTTATTTCTTTGTCTTTGTCTCGAATTTCAGAATCATCATAATTATTTTCGAGGTCTGTTAAAAAAGGCAATTTGTCCCTAAATTGTCTTCCATAGAATAACTCGGACTGTGATTTGCCTGTGGAGGGATGAGGTGTACTGTTATACATCATTAAATATTTCAACAAATCATCCTTCCAGTCTGATTTCTCGCATTGACTGATTTTTAGTCGTTTAAGGATATCTCTATTTTGACTCTCGACTTCACCATTTTGCTGAGGCCAGTAGGGAATGGTATTAAAAAGGGTGATTCCTTGTTCGGTACAAAATATTTTGAATTCTTGACTACAGAATTGTCTACCGTTGTCAGCTGTTATGCTAGCGGGATAACCCGTCCGTGAAAATATTTTTTTCAGTATTTTTATTGTGTCTTGAGTAGTAATAGATCTCAAAATTGCAATTTCTTTATATCGGCTATAATAGTCGATTATCACCAACAGATAATCCCCACTTGGCAGTGGACCCAGAAAATCAATAGCTGTATCTACCCAAGCTTTCGAAGGAAGTTCACGCCTTTTCATGGGTACTGGCGGATTGGGAGCTGAAACCAAGGTACACCCCCTGCAACCTTTGACAGTATTTTCGGCATCTTTGTCTATTTTAGGCCACCAAACTTTTGTACGCAACCTAGCTTTCATATTGACAATGCCTGGGTGCCCTTCATGAGCCGCTGCCAAAACCTGTTGCCGCAACTTAGAGGGAATAACTATTTGTTACCTCTTAATAAGATTCCATCATGCAACCAGAGTTCGTGTTGAAACAACTTATAATTATTCACTGACGCGTCCCAGTTATCATTAATCAAGGCGTCTTTGACTAACTTAAACTCATTGTCGTCATTTGATGCCTCCACAATGAAATGAATGATTTTAGAGATAATGCTACTGGCCGCGCGTATTGAACAATCTGGTTTATATGATATTCGTCTTCAAGAGAACTGTCTTGGGCACTGGTACTCCTACACAAACGGGATAATGGGTCTGCTATATTTGATTTTCCGGGTTTATAAATGACTTTATAATCATAGGATTGTAATCGAAGAACCCAACGTTCAATTCGTGCGCATGGCTTTGACCTTGTACCAAATATGACCTCTAGAGGCTTGTGGCCGATGACAAGTTCGAATTTTATACCATAAAGATACATATGAAAATGTTCAATCGCCCAAACCAATGCTAATGCTTTCCCACAAAATTGATTAAACCCAGGAAACTTTGGATTTCTTCGATGGTTTCCGATGGTGGCTCTAATAATGGCTTTGTTAGCTGCGCGCATATCCAAACAAATACGTGCGTCATCGTCAGGCTTCAGCACTGGTACCATCGGAGAAACCCAAGTGGATGGCTCATAGACAGGTTCAATTATGTCCATTTTTACCAGTTCGTTTATTTTATTATTAATCATTGATTCTAGGGAAATCGGAACACGTCTATACGGTTAGGAAACTGGCGGAACCGATTTGTCAATAGTGATTTCTAGTTGAACATCTTTAAACTTGGGAAACGGCTTTTGTTCAACTGAGTTTACTTCAAAACCAATTTTTAGAACGTTGAGGGACATAGCAGTTTCTTTACCCAAAATATTCATAGACCCATTTTCTATGACATAAAATTTTGTTGTCAATGATTTCGGACCCACTTTTATTTGGGCATCAAATGAGCCTAATACCTTTAATGGGTGTTTGGCACCATAGGCCAGGAACTTTTTGTCCGAAGACTTTTGTTGGTTAGAAACTAATACTGCCGGAATTTATCAGCATTTTGATATTAGCTCCTGGCAATCTATTGTTGCATCGTCATCGATGTGGAAAATGTAGTCTACAGTTGTAGGCTCTTTAGGTTTGGAAGTTTCCAGCTTTGATTTTTTGTTGTCATTTGAAGGGAGGCTGGTACTTTTTCTTTTATTAGGCCTCGTTCTGCAATGTTTCTGGAAATGGCCTCTGAAACCACATTTAATGCAATTGGCATTGATTGCCGGACACGATTTATTGTCACTTTTGTGGTTTTTACTGCCACACCGGCAGCAGAGATCAACCTCTTTTTTAGAGTGTTGGTTTTTTGTTTTTGTGTCAATTTTATTGAGGCTGGTACTTGCACTTTTGCTCTGTCTATCCTGAAAAACTGTTAATTGTCGTTCAACGGTTTCTAGAGAGTTTGCTTCGGTTATAATTTTTTCAATTGTTGCCGTGTCGCCCATTGTCAAGATATTTTTCCTCAATTTAGTGAGATTACATTTTTCCGTTATCTGATCAATTAAGTTTTCCTCTTCCTTAGCAAAATTACATTTCGAACTTTGTTTTCTTAGACGTATAAGGAATTTATCAAATTTCTCGTCTGGTTCTTGTTTCATCAAACGAAAAATGTGTCGTTCAAATAAATAGCTCTGTTTAGGGGAAAAGTATTCGTCCAACTTTTTAAGAGCAATGTCATACACGTCATTTACTTGGGTATCATTTATGTGAGCTCCGGGTATATTGAAATATATATCTTGTAGGGCCATGCCTCCAGAATGTAGTAACAATGCACGTTTTTTATTTTGATCAGAAGTATTAGTCGCTATAAAATATATATCTAGGGCACGCTTCCATCTTTCCCAACGAGAGCCTATAGAAGTAGGATCGCCTTCACAATCAAATGGTTCTATTGTCGGAATTTGTGATTTGGACATGTTGGACGATCTGTAAGTAGAAGAGTAACCTATGTTTCATATTTCGTATTGATGTACTAATAAATTAACTTTAGGTACATTTGAAATCTCTAAATAGCATGCCTTCACAAAAGCGAACGTTTATTTTAATTCTAAGTTTCAACTTTGTAACTAAATTTATCTTACTAACATTATTTACTTCACGGCAATACGGAAAATAAAAAGGGTTTAATTATTCTAATAACCCGTACTTCAAATCTCGGCAAGTAAAGATCAAACATAAACAACTTCGACCAAAGTCGGCGAACAAAGGTCCGTTGATAAGCACTTCAGCTAACACAAAAATAGTCACCTGATATTATAAACACATCTTTGTGTCGGCTCATTATTATTTGAACATTACGGATAGACAGTGCATTTGTGTATTGATTTGACAGGTTCAATACTTAGCCACATGGTTTCATGACACATTAACAGTTTTGTGGTAACAAAATTACATAACTTCAATATTATCGAAGTGGTACTTTAGGTATTTAGGCAAGTCTTCTTAATTAACGATGTAATCGTTGGAACATTTGGTTGTTTGATCGAATATTGTTATTCGATAGGTATTTGCAAACGGATTTTGGTCATCATTTTTAACGTGAAGGTAGCATGTTTTGTTGTAACCGATTCCTTTAAAATATCTACTATGTAAATGTACTTTTATTAACAAAACACACACATGACTGGCATCACACCACATTTTACCTGTCATCTGTAGGTAGACAGGCGCATAATTATGATTAGTAGTCACCAATTACTGTATTAAAATATAAAATATGTTTATTAAATGTATTGTAAAAAATATTGACAAATTGTAGGTAGATTTAGGTTTGTGATTATCGTTGATATTAATAACTTTAAGTACATGTATAATTTAAAGATAATATTATGTTTTCACTAAATTACTGTAACCATTTCACAGTTTTTTTTTTTTTTTTTTTTTACGAAATTTGAATTTTGTTGTTGACCAATTTCCGCAAGCAGGCACGTAATTTTACTTACTGCGCTTTTACTCGTCGCCAATGTGGTGTCCACTCCGATCTTTGGGGATTGCGTAGTCAGTGAAACACCAAATGATATTCAGTAAGCTACACCGCACGCCGGAGACGTCCGCTCCGAACCAGTGACCGCTCGGGTGTGGCGCGTCATCCGTTGTGCTGTGCATTCTTTATTTACCTAAATGCCACAGAGACCACGGACTGGTAAGCGCAGCGTAGGACGTCCACCCACAAGATGGACAGACGACCTAAAAGAGACCGCAGGGAAACGCTGGATGCAGGCCGCTTCCAACCGGCCCTTTTGGAGATCGATGGGGGAGGCCTATGTCCAGCAGTGGACGTCCTACGGCTGAAATGATGATGATGATGATGATGATGTTTTGTTCTTCTGGCTGATGATGATGTTGATATGTTTTCTTTACAATTTAAAAGAAAAGGATCGCACCAATTTACAGCTGTACAAGTTTTGAAATAGATGTAAGTTTTGGCGCCCAAACGCGAAAAAAAATGTCGCTTCATTGTATTATTTTCCTAAACTTATGTTATTTCGTGTATTAATGTGTTATAATGATGGATAATTGTTTATTAAGTATTCTTGAACGTGCTCGAGTATAGGCAAGTGATATGATAAGGATATGATGTATTTTCGTAATGTTTCCAAAACTCCACAGAAGCTTCTAGTCAAGTCTCCACCACTTTACTAGGGCATGACTTGGACTTGACCGTGACTTACTTTGCTTGACTATGACTTGTTTCATACCTTGTAAACTCGTTTATTATTCCAACTGAAGGACTCTATATGCAAAGGTCATGAAAAAAAGAAAATCAGAATCGTCATTAGCGATTGTTCATGGGTTTGTCATGTTGCTGAGCGCACGGTACCCAGGCTTCAACCAAAATAAAATTATTTTAGTCGAAGCACCCAGGCACAGATTACTGATGGAATAGTGTCCAAACATTACTAATTCGTCAACCAAATCATTTAATAGCCACACGTGACTGACATCGACGCAATTTTTTATATAACGATATCATGCAAACCGTTCTCGTAATTATCAGTCTGCCGAATTAATTTTAGCATGCCAGTATGATATAAAACATATGTGCCTTAACTGAGATAACGTAATCATTTTTTTTGTATTATGCTGCCACCTGAATATACACGTTCTGATACTTTTCCTGTTTTCAGTACTGCATTCACACACTTTATACTTATACTACTGGTACTTTCATAAGACTTGTTTGTCGTACAAAGGTATCATTATTTTATTTTAAAATATAGACATAACAATGAAATTTGTTTGTTTTGCCTACATCCTGCCGAAAGTTTGGTTGTTATTTTATACTGTCTACATTTTATGTACCTACATGACAGACCATACAAGATCTTGTCGTTTATCAGGCCATTGTGGAATTCGGACTTCGGTTTTATTTTTCTTATGACTGATAGGAGTTCTCCGTCATCATCAGTCAGACGACGTTCATGAGCTCTTTGTTATTAGATACGTTTATTCACAAAGACTTGCGTCACTCTCGTCTAGTGTGTCCGTGTACCTACCCGTTCTGAACAATAGATGATCACTTGGTCATCGCAGAGCGAATTCAACTCATGTGGTGTATTATGATCAGGTTCAAAGACTTAGGTCAGCTCAGCTCGTAATAGGTTCAAGGATTCTTATTCCATAACTTATGAAACAGTATTACAATAGCATTATGAACACGGCGCAAGTAACCAAAATAAAACCGGCCAAGTGCGAGTTGGGCTCGCGCACTGAGGGTTCCGTACCACCCCAAAATTCAATAACGAAATTACCAGTTATAACTTAGTAATGAACAGAAACTTGTCACCTACTCGCACTTGGCCATTTTTTATTATTTGTTATTATATTTTAGAGTGTGTACTATCATCATGTTAAGTTTGACGCTTGTAAGTATTACCGTCTTTACATTAGTGCTAATACATAAATACGTTAAAAAAATACGTTTGTTGTATGGGTACCCCCCGTTCGTTTTTACTTTTGACTTTTTTATTATTTGTTAGTCACTCCGCCGTAACATTACATATTCTGTGAAAGTTTCAACTGGCTATCTATTACGGTTCGAAAGATACAGCCGTTAATAGGTTGGACGGACAGACAGACAGACATATAGACATCGTAGGCTTAGTAATAGGGTGCCGTTTTTACCCTTTGGGTACGGAACCCTAAAAAGTAGTGTGCATTGTTTGTAATGAAACTTACATCCTTATCTAGTTGCACGAATTCCATGCACGATGTGCAAGACGCATCACCGAGGACTCTACTCAATAAAGAAGAAAATAAACCGGCCAAGTGCAAGTCGGCCTCGCGCACGGTTCCGTACCACCACAAAATACAATAGTTATCAATTTAAAAAACCGACTTCTTGATTGATAAAACGAACTCGTGTGGCCGAAATCCTCTCGTACCCCCTTGGGTCCGCCAAAAAGATCTAAAAGTAAAAGTGTATGCCAGCTAGTCAGGCTAGACGTATTTACCATATTCGAGCACACCGTCCCTTAACATCAGGTCACATCACACATCATCAGCCATTACATTTTGTCCACTGCTGAACAAGGCCTTCCTCTTAGAGAGGGGTGTTGCCATAATCCCCACGCTTGGCAGGCGGCTTGGGGATCGCAGTACGTTCACCGTGTACTAACAGGACGCTGCTGCCCATCCTCCGGTGGTTCTGGTCGAAGTTTTAGGACATACCCGGGTCCAGGTCAATTATTATTTATTATTGTTTTAATTTCAACTAGGTACTTTATTTTTGAGAAATAGCAAACAAAAAGAAGTACTCTGTATTCTGTCAGTTTCGAAAACTGTTTTTCATTACTCATACTCGGAAAGTAGGTCTGAAGTTGCCTGAGGAGCGGGTTGAAAGTAATACATTTCAGCCCTAGGGAGAATCACTTTCAACTGACAGTGTCAGTTGAAAAATGACAGCCACTGAAATTATTTTTTTTTTAAACTAGTTCTATTTTCACATTTTTATGTCTCCAATTCCAACTTTTTTTTTCTCAGGGGATTATGGTCCTGCACTTCTCGTAATGTTGCCAGTTAAAAAAAAATTGGCGGGAATCCGATCTTCATTGTAGAGTTTTGTGTATACTTCCGTATAGCAGATTTGTATTAACACAATCAGTTCATGTTTTTATTTTTAGTTTCCTTGTATTCGTAATGAAAAGCACAGTGTTTACCTCGGGGTTAAAGACTTATTTAGTCCCTCGAACTATTAGCGACCAAACCACGTCTCGAGACTAAATTAGTTACTTCCACCCCTAGGATAACAATGTACTATTATTTTGTTTCTTGGAGCCACGTATAGGTGATCCGCGGATAAAATATTAATTTGTTTCTTGGAGGAAAACGTATCACGGTATCAGTGGATACAGCTCTCCGAGATATTTGGTCTGATTCCGGGATCCGTGTAGACAAACCCGAGCTAGCTTTTCAACTAGAAGGGCAGCTAGTACATACATATTTTGTATTAGTTAAAAAGAACTTTCATCATAACAAATGAGTTTTTTAAACTTATTTTTAGGGTAAACCGTTAGCATGCATTTTTAAACGACGAAAAAGGAGAAAGATTCTCAATTCGGCTTATCTTATTATAGATAGGCATATTCGGTTATCGTATACTTATAAGATGAGGGCAGAATCAAATAATATGGCAGATATTTTACCTGAACTTCTGAATGTCCGGTACATAAATCTTTTAACAAACAGCCTTCATATTATTTGACCTTTAGCGTTTACCGTCGCTCGTAGTCGGTTGTGTTTGCTCTCTTCTTAGCACCTCTTAGCCGGACTAGCTTTGAGGCGCCGTACCAGAGTCAATAGCTCTTCACTTACTTAATTTTAATATAGCCGGTGTAAATATTTAAAGGATTTACTTCGTTTTTATGGTAGCGTTATTATTTGTCTACTAAAAATGTATTACAAGTAGCTAATCCTGCAAGAATAAACATTTATTTCAAAATCATTTATTCGGGCATAATTTATGGTAAGCTATAGTAATGATCCCAGAGGCTCCCGAACTAAGTAGTCAGAGACTGTGGGACGGGTACCAATGGCTTCTCCTATTAATGTATCAATTAATTATACCAAAAACAGCAATATAACATTTTAAAATTAGGAAAAGATATTTAAAAGTAATATACGATTTTGATTACTATGCTAATAAGTAGCCAAAAGTAAAATAATAATAAGATAAAATAATTTTTAAACCATTAAATAAAACAGTCTGCGCTATTCTATGCGCAGTTTCTGTGTGTGTATATGCAGACCGCAGTGTAAATAATAACCCTGTACTCAATCCTGTACTATTCGTTCAAGTGTTTCAACCTTTGGAGTTTAGACGATTAGTTTTGAAACATGTATATAGACATGTTGTTGTATGAGTATGTACAAGATCTATCATGGCTACTGTATCATCGTAGGAGTTCTACTATGACCACCCCAGTTGGCATTGTAGATTTCTATTTTTTTCTAAATTGGCTAATTACATGATTTTAAAAAAACAGTCGAATTGATAACCTCCTCCTTTAGAAGTCGGTTAACAACACAAAACTGCGTAAACAACATGTTTAGCTTGACAATGTCGGGCTTGTGTTGGGGGAAGTACAGGTGGAACAAAAAAAAATGAGTATGTACAAAAACAAATCAGATACATAATGTACTCGTAAATGTGACATGATCGGACGTGAACGTGGACCAGACAGTCGGCTCGCACGCGTGCCGATTACATACAGCCAAATTGCGATTGCGCCCGCGGCCCCGACGGGAGAGATCGCGCCAGACAGCTACTGAAATTTGGGTTAGGCGCTTTTTGCACGGCGCCCGCGCCACCGGTGGAACCACGACCGCCGTAAGGTCGATGAGCCCAGAGTCCTCCCCCCCCTCCTGCCCGCCACCCCTTCTCCTCCACGACCCGTTCCACCACAAGGTGCAGCGACCATCCAACCCTACATATCTACCACCTGCCAGACACTAAACGAGTATATGAAACGACTCCGACGCGGCCAACGTCGTCTTTCAAGACGAACAGGAAATTGCGGTGGCAGCATCCTTTGCGCATACCGAATCTTTCAGCACCTTGAGTGTGAAACAACTGCTAAAAATTAAATTTTATTTGAAAACCAATGAAGCAGCTGTTTCTTACCTAGACCCATTTTAGGATTAACGGAAAAAGAAAGACTTTTGCTGACGAAGTTCTCGTATAAGGCTGGCAAACGACTTTATGAACTCCACGACCGAACTTGCAACGAAATTTGACAAAGCGATTGCATCTAAACATTTTTCAAAAAGATGTTTTAACGTCAACAATAGATCGTTAAATACAAAAATACTTTAAAAGTACTACGTTTTGCTGTGTTTGTAAATCAATGGTTAAAGAAATAATCATCATGATTAGCAGCTGCTTCCTAATTTGGTGTCAAAACGTTTAAACGTACGTCATTATATCTGCTAAATTTAGTCAACGAAATCATAGACAAAGAAGTGGCACGATACACTGCAATAGATGTGAAGCCATTAACCAACTATACATGACCTCAGTATTCCACCGTATGTGCAACATCTTCTCCGAACAATCGCAATTTGTAATAATAATTGGCGAGTTGTTGAAGTTGGTTTTAGTCGAGACGAGACTGATGCATTTTTTGCGAACACCTTTCCAGATCAGTCTGAAGATAGACGTGTATGAATGGCGTGTCTAGACGTGCCATCCGTCTCGGCTTAGCGGCACATATGTGCCCGCTGTTTGCCTACAACTCCTTAAGTACGACGTAATGCGACCAGCCAAATGTGCACTGAATAATTATAATGATTGGCACACCACATTTTTTATTGCAAGTCTTTGACTTTTTGCATCGCTAGTCAGTGCACGATGCTATGAATAAAAATAAGTCTAATCATGTCTGGAGATTCATATCTTACACAAAACAGGTATAAGACTTGCGATTTAGAATTAGATTGTGACGATCGGACTGCATCCTTCTGCGAGACGTCGATGTACTTTGTTGCTAGACATGCAGGAACTGCTTGTAAGTAGGTATAATTTGGAAAATGTTTTGCAAGTCAAAGCCCCCACCGCAACAACGAATGGAGATGAATTATTATTTCAGACAAAACCTTCAATAACTTAACGTTGAGCTGTGGAGGATATGAATGAATGACAATATTATAGTTTGTTAGATAAAAACGTAATAGAATTAAGATAACGAATCGACAGAGAGCTTGTTATCGCCGTGATCTGATCCGATAACGAGGAAAACCCAAATACCAACTGTATTCTATCACAAACTAGGCAGAGATACTTACGTATTCTATTACCCGTACTTAGGTCATGAATAATATAATAGTACTCGTATTTTGACATTATTATAGTTATTTATTAGATAGGTAATATTGTATTCAGTTTATTCTACAAAATTATTTACGATATATTCTGATACTCGACCTTTTTCTGCCAGATCAAATTACAAAAGTAAATGTACTTTACTAAATAAATGTTGTATCACTTTGATATAAAAGCTTACTGAGCTTGTTATCCTAATTTGGAATGCAATGCGGTAAATGAACGTCGAAGAGTAAAATGTTAATAGAAATGCAGCCGCAGGCGTTGCATCCAGCTTATCCAGCAGCTCTCTACTATGCTCGCGTTGCGTTGGTACTAAGTCTCTACTGCGAGAGCGACGACTTGTGGGCGCGCCCGGAGAGCTTAACTTATCGTCGAATAGAGCTACCATGAACCTTGAGTACCTTCATTTTTAACCCCCGACGCAAAAAGAGCGGTGTTATAAGTTAAACTTGTGTATTTGTGTCTCTGTATGTGGCATTGTAGCTCCCAAACGGCTGAACCTATTTCGATTTTATGTTTTTTTGTTTTGTTTTAACTTAAGTTGACAATATGATTGAGAGTGTTTTATATCGGTTCAGCCGTTTGAATATTACTTATTCGTTTTTTTTTATCGGGGTTTGAATTTTTTTACTATTTTAACATTATTATAAATAATCATTACAGAACAGATTAACTTCTGCTTAGGATGGTTAAATTAGTTAGTAGCTAGTAAACACGCGTTCAAGAGTAATGTACTCTGCAACACAGGGACAAGTTCAAGCGAGTTTTCCTTTGATGGTAGTGGCTGCAGACGGGAAAATTTCATTACAAGTACATACTCCAGACTGCATAAAGTATGTAGGCGATATACCATTATCTCGTTCTAGACAATACAATTTCGTTACGGAGTACTTTGGAGTAAAAGCGGTTATCTTTGTAGGTATATTGCACTCGCTGTTTCATATGTTTTGGTGCATTTACAGGAGGTATTATTGACATTAAAATTATTTTATCATACACTGCATTTGATGTGTTATTGATTTGAAAATCACACTTCCTCCAAAATCTACTTTTCCTAAACGGGCAATTTTTGTCTCCCCTAATATCTTGTACGTGTGTAAGGTTTGATTACGTTTTCCATGAAAAAATTATTAAGTTCCTCAAGTTAAAAATCCGTCGCTAAGCACGTAACGTTGTTTTCCGGCAGCCTCACTTGAGAGCCCGTTTCCATTCCAGTCTAAGTTTACCATTCTTAGACTTACGACACTTAACATCAGACTAGTTGTGATCAAACGCCTAGACAAAAATCAGAACATAATATCTAGCACATACTAGGGACTAAAATTGTTTTCTCTTTTTTCCCCCTGTATATTAATACTAAAAGCCTATTGGGTACTATGTACAAGTAGGTACATATATATAAACTTTAGGTATAAACACACAGTGTATGGTGCTAGTGATGACGTATGGTGCTGAGACGCGGTCCTTAGCTGCTGGCCTTTTGGAAAAATTCGTTACAGCGGGCACTAGAAAAAGCTATGCTCGTAGTTTCTTTGTGCAATAGAATCCGGAATAAGGATATTCACCGAAAAACTAGAGTCACATACATCATCATCATCATCATCATTTCAGCCATAGGAAGTCCACTGCTGGACATAGTACTTCCCCGTCGATCTCCAAAAGGGCCGGTTGGAAGCGGCCTCCATCCAGCGTTTCCCTGCGGCACATACATACTCGTAGCTATTAAAATTTGTAAGTTGAAGTGGCAATAGGCAAGTTACGTCGCTCGAAGAACCAATAACCGATGCAAAGAAAGATTCTTGAGTGGAGACCACGAACCGGAAGTCGCAGCGTATATAGGCAGGCCTCCCACTAGAATCTAGATGGACCGACGACATCATGAGGGTAATGGGAATCCAATAGATGCTGATGGCAGACTGTCTTCAGTGTGGAAATCTAAGGGGGAGACCTATGTTCAGCAGTAGACGTCTTCTGGCTGATGAGGATGATGATGATATACACACATATTATATCTTGGGTACCTATAGGTAACAGTCTTTATTTCTCGTCTAGACCACAAAAAGTGGAATTAAATGTTACTTTACATAACCTCTACAGCCTCACCTTTTGCGAAGTCTAGACGACTGAAAAGGTGCTTAATGCATTTTAAATCACTCGACACAAACTTAAACGTTGAATTCTATTTATAAGTTACCTATAGCCAGCGTAACGCTTATGCTATCAAGGTGGGCGACTAGCTCGTCTCGTAACTAAGTTGGATAAAGAATCTACTTACCAAGATGTTCAGTACTCGTCGAGTGCATGTTCATTGCGATGGTACGTATCATATTAAAAGTACACAGGCACAGATAGTTCCCCCCCCCCCCCCCCCCCCCCGACACTCCTGACTCTGAACAACCACATTATTGTAATGGAACGTTATACGATTTCCGTAATTACCTAGTCAAATACAAGTATTATTATTGTCTAGAAATATTTTTTGGAGATAAATAATATCACACAAAAATTCGAAAGGTAATATTGCATCTGCGCGATTTATTTTCATTAGGTAGGTACGTATTTCCTGAGTGTATGAAGCGACTAGATACTTTAATTTTGAAACGACCCGTCATACAATGCAGCACAAAAGTAATATACAACGCAATTTTCCTGATTTTCTCTTCAGCGTCACCTATTTAGAGATAACCAAGACCTCTGCCTACGGCCATCCGTATGGATGTTTATGTTAAGACCAAATGGAAGCGAGCCGTCTAGACAAGCCTCAGACGAATTTTTAATAATGCGGCCGACCATCCTGTCTTCTGACATGTAAATTGTTTAGCCATGTAGGTAGAGCTATTTATGATATAAAAGCAGACGGCTGTAAATTTTAAAGCTATAAAAGGGTCTGCTAAAACAAATTGCTCAGTTTTGAGCACCGTATGAAATAGTAGAGCAAGTTTAATTTTAAGTTAGGCAATGATGCTTACTGCCTATACCTCTTACATATACAGCCAAATTCTGAATAAAATCATGTTCATGTTCATATTAATATTCATATTTATATTTTAAGTCCCGATAAACATTTAAAACATGTGTTAAAATCGCGAAAGTTAAAAAATTACTCATGTTCATATTCATGTTCATCGTAATCAGCCTTTTAACAGTCCACTGCTGGACTTTTAGCCTACCCCCGAAAGGGTGATTGGGCCATATCCACCACGCTGGCCCAGTGCGGGTTGCTGGATTCACATACGCCATTGAATTCCTTATCTGTATGTATGCAGGTTTCCTCACGATGTTTACCTTCACCGAAAACCCAGTGGTATAAAAATCCGTACACAAACTCCAAAGAGCTCATTGGTACGGGCCAGGGGTTTGAACCCGCGACCTAACACTTTCAAGTCTTGCGGTATCCCAAATAGACTACCATTCATGTTCATATTCATGTTCATTATTCCAGCTTGTCCATCAAGGACGGCAATGCTGACCGCGCTGTGCTACGCTGCGCTGGCTGCGCTGGCTGCGCTTTCGACCATCATTTCACTCATTACAGACCGCGACAGTAATTTGTACAGGAAAATTTTATTTTGGAAAATTATGGAGTCAAGTCAGCCTCCATATACCAACCTCCTAATTCTACTCGTATAAAGAAAATATCATCGCCGTAGCTCATATACATAACATTTTAGATACATGAAAATTCTATACAGTACACTTCTGTTAACTTCTGCCGCTCGTTCTTACCATCCAACTCGATGTATTTCCACAAGACTAGTAAGTCGCTTCAACGCCCTGAAGAGAGTAAGTAACGCAATACGTCTGATGTTGGAGTTGTTTCTAGGTGGTGGTGATCACTTACCATCAGGTGGCCTACCTGTTTGTTTTTTACACTATTTTATTTTAAAAACTAGCTGTTGCCTGTGTCGCGTAGACTTTCAAATAAACTTTCGACCTCCGTTTGCGCCTCTTAACTTGGCCTTTTTGCTTAATCCTTTCTTAGCGGACCTGTACAATAATTGTACATCCTATAAGGACTTTGCCTGCCAATTACAAATTTCAACTTCGTACGATGTGTCAAGTAGTTTTCGAGATTTCATGAAGAATCAGTCAGTCAGCGAATGGGTAAGTGTATACAACGTGAAGACAACAATAACAGAAAGGTGTGACAATACTTATGAGTGTTAATCTACCCATCAAAGTGAAAAATTTGTACAGCAAACTTCAAGAAAAAAAAATTACGATCACGTGGTCAATGTGTAATGAACATTTGTGTTTGTTCTATATCTGGTTGTTAATATCTATTTAAGTATGTATTTTAAAAAAAAAAAGTGTGTATATCAGTCTCTGGCAGCCATATCACAAGCTTTGCTTAGTTTGGGGTCAGATGACCGTGTATGCAAAAAAGTCCCAAAAATATTTATTTATTTAAATTTTCTACGGGTAACACAACTTTTTTGTCTCTAATTCAGCAAACTTGTGTTCTACAAATTGTTCACTTTGGGGTATTGACACACCTTTCTGTTACACGTTGTGTATATATAGTTAGAAATAAATAAAAGTCGCAAACTCAGTTCGCGAGTAAAACAACGAGCTGCCCAAACTTTTTCCTCTTTTCATAAGAATGGGTGTCACGTTTTTACGACGTCTGCTTTGGCAACGTTTAAGGTTGCATTAGTGGCAATCGGAATGGAATGCTACACGGATTTGTCAAGAATAAGGACAAGTAAAACGCAGATTACCCACAAGTAAGTAGAGAACAAGTGCACGTCGTTTATCAAGGTCATGATTACGTCTGGAGGACAATCATTACTCGCGACGCCGCTCTGCTCGCAAACCAAAACAAAAGGTTTATTATTGCTGGCTATAAACACGACACCCATATAAATTATGACTCATAAAAATTATGACATAGTGAGATTAGTTATTACACCTGACGCCTTTATCTCTAAATAGCGAACATCTCATATTATCTTAATTTGCAGGCGAGTTCTGCATATTCTAAGCTGCACCTTTGCTTGTAGAAAGTAGACTTAAAGTGGAGACAAGTCCTGGACCAAGACTATACTTGGTCTACGCCGAGATTAGCTCTGACATCTGCAGTGGATTGTAAATAATTATCAATTTAAAAAACCGATATCAAAATTTGTAAATATAGGTACACAATTTCTTTTACTTGGAAGACATAATATTTTCCAGCTATTTTGATTTAAAACAAAATTAATGTGACTTTGATGAAATTTCTATGGAAACAATCTGAAATTATATCCTTTCAAATAAATAAATAAATAAATACTTTTCCAAATCGGTTTATAAATGACTGAGATCTAAGATCTAATACAACAAACATCTAAAAAAATACAACCGAAAAAAACCCCATCTTTTTTAAAGTCATTTGAAAACTTAATGAGAACCGTGAATTCTGGTCACCTCTGGTGTTTATACATAAGATTTTAAGTATGAAAATGTTTTATCAGTTTCCTACAATTGTAGAACAACTTTAGTTTAATCATTTAATGTATAGATGAACTAACAACACCATTATAATGAAACTGTATTGGCGAAGTTCACACGTGTTCGTTGACAGTTGACAGTCTTTTGTCGACTGCCAACGAACACAGTATATAAGTGGCGGTTGCATTGCAATCACCCTTTTTTTTTGCTCGAACCTCGAAGCGATAACAAGTGTAAACGAATTGTGTGTAAAACAGTTTAAAAGGTGATTTCTTGGCTGAAAAGCTAACAAATCAGAATCGGGATTAATAAGTTACAGATGTCTTCTTATTTTCCCATGTCCACAGAGTGTAATTTGTCTTTTGTTAAGTGGTTCAAAACCTGTTTGCTAGTCATGTTTTTTTTTAGAGCCCTAATTAATAGTTATTTTACAAAGTGGCTGTTTTATTCCTTGCGTTTTCTTGATTATAATTTATTTACTAATGATTAATTTAATACTAATTACTAAATAACTGTGCTCATGTTAAAAGTTCTTCAGATTATATATCCGATTAGTGTACTTATTGTTATATATGCAAATTTCTGCCGCCGATTCTGCGGCTGAGCCTGCTGTCGAGCCTGCCGCTGAGCCTGCTGTCGAGCCTGCGGCTGAGCCTGCTGTCGAGCCTGCGGTCGAGTCTGCGGCGAAGCATACAGTGGAGCCTGCAGTGGAGCCTGCCGCGAAGTCTGCGGCTGAGCCTGCTGTCGAGCCTGCGGCTGAGCCTGCTGTCGAGCCTGCCGTCGAGCCTGCGGCTGAGCCTGCTGTCGAGCCTGCGGTCGAGTCTGCAGCGGAGCATACAGCGGAGCCTGCAGTGGAGCCTGCCGCGGAGTCTGCGGCTAAGCCTGCTGTCGAGCCTGCGGCTGAGCCTGCCGTCGAGCCTGCGGCTGAGCCTGCTGTCGAGTCTGCCGTCGAGCCTGCGGCTGAGCCTGCAGTCGAGCCTGCGGTCGAGTCTGCGGCGGAGCATACAGCGGAGCCTGCAGTGGAGCCTGCCGCGGAGTCTGCGGCTGAGCCTGCTGTCGAGCCTGCGGCTGAGCCTGCGGCTGAGCCTGCCGTCGAACCTGCCAGCTGAGCCTGCAGCGGAGCCTCCAGTACGCAGTTACGTAAGAGACATTGTACGCAGTTGCGTAAGATCCGGTGTACGTAGTCGCGTAAGAGCCGATGTACGCAGTTGCGTAAGAGACATTGTACGTAGTTGCGTAAGATCCGGTGTACGTAGTCGCGTAAGAGCCGATGTACGCAGTTGCGTAAGAGACATTGTACGCAGTTGCGTAAGATCCGGTGTACGTAGTCGCGTAAGAGCCGATGTACGCAGTTGCGTAAGAGACAGTGTACGCAGTTGCGTACTGACTTAACTAAACCAGATTCGGTTTTAGTCTGATATGATGTGCTTTTCAGTATGCAGTTGCATTCTGATATTATGTAACATAAAACGATAGTATAAGACTTCAAAATAAGATTGTAAAGTACACATTTAATTAACACGTATAACGTCTATTATCATATAATACATGACACGTATACACGAGGACGTGTAATTGAGTCGGATGGCCGAATGTAGAACAACTTTAGTTTAATCATTTAATGTATAGATGAACTAACAACACCATTATAATGAAACTGTATTGGCGAAGTTCACACGTGTTCGTTGACAGTTGACAGTCTTTTGTCGACTGCCAACGAACACAGTATATAAGTGGCGGTTGCATTGCAATCACCCTTTTTTTTTGCTCGAACCTCGAAGCGATAACAAGTGTAAACGAATTGTGTGTAAAACAGTTTAAAAGGTGATTTCTTGGCTGAAAAGCTAACACAATTGTAAGAAGCGAAATAAAAACTGCAGCTGTCAGAGCTAATCTCAGCGTGGACCGGGTAGACAGCATGTTAAACTGTCCGTAAAACGTAGATACCTATAAATTACCACGCACCTAATTCTCAATGCTCACTGCTCATTAAGCCCGATAAAGATAGTCTAATCTAAATTCCAACAATTGCATGTAATATTCACAAAATATAAATTCAAACAAATAATGACAATAAACAAGAAAATTTAATGTAAAGGCAACGTGAGTTTGAATGATTTCTGTTTAAATGCAAGCACCAGACATCTTCACATGGCAACTTGCTTGTGTTTATCTTAACTAGATGATGCGTCAATTTCTTAATATTTGGCAGCGATGTTAACGCCCTCGCTCAAGTCTAGACTGTAAACTATTAGTCAGGTCATCGTCAGTACCCTCCACGTGCAGTATGCTCTCTACCTACGAAGAAAATACGATGCGAATGGTTCTACGAGTACCTACATAATTATATATCTTCTCTCGGGACTGTAGCAATACGTACCATCCAAAGAGAAAAATCTGTTCTTGAACTTTCTTTCTCTACGTACTTATACAATTCTACGAAAGCATAGAATAAGAGGGCCTGATGGTAAGCATCACACCTGCAAATGAGAAAATTGCATTCATCAGTGTTCATTTCAGCCATACGGTGAAGTGAGTGCTGAAAATTGTTTTGTTCATACCCTGCTGCTAGGAACTAGTGTAGACGCCTACGTAAGTGTGCGTGAATGAAATGTGTCCAATTTCTGTAGATTTGGCTTACTATTAGCGCGGTGTGTTGTCAGTCAGTCAGACGCGGCGCACTTTGCTTGGATATTAGTGACTGTCTGTTCGGTGCTGCAGTGCAACGTGGTAATGACGCACGCGTCTGATGATCAGTTCAGTTTTTGCGGCCATATGCGCGGGGGGAAAGCCCGCCTATTTAGCAGCCGCGTACCTAGACTGTGAGTATGCGTCTAGACGCTGGTTCCAGGAGGTCGCGAGCCGCTTTCACATAGTTATTCAGACTCAAACATTCCGAACGAGGCTCCCAACACAATCGGTGATTACGTGACGTAATATAGAATTAATAGTCGATTGTGGCTATTTTCAATCAAACGTCTCGTGGGCATATTGCGCATTACACGTGAGCTCAGACTTTTCAGTCGTACCTTTTGTTCAGATAGGTATTTTTGTCGATATATCGTATTTTCAGACTTGTTGTTTGTTGACTTGTTTTTTCGTATACTCGATGGCTAGCATTTCAAACGCTAATTTTAATAAAGGGTATCGGACCGTAGCCAGCAGAGTCAAACATCAATGTTGGCTAAGCCCCGGAAAGCTTGTCTGTGCCGCTCTAGACAGGTGCATGGGTGCTGATAGACCCATATATATGTAGGCCCACTACTATTTATAAATCCGCAGTGCATTTCTGCTGTGTTTAAGTACCGACAGAGAGAAAAAAACCTTGATTTTTTTACATAGATATAAAAAAGTGCATTTATGTTTATTATGGACAAACGCTCGATAAGCGTTCTATAAAACAATAGTCTCTTCTCGTCAGCTGGAAGTTGATAGACCATTTTATATTCTAGATAAGCTTATCGAATGTTTATGCATAAGACGGTAAGCTTACAAAGGGTTGGGACATTATAACATGTTGGCATCAACTGTGTTAGTAATTAAAATTTTCACAATTTATTTAACTTTTTTACCGTATATTGAAAGTATTCCTCTACAGTAAAAACTTATAAAAGTAAGTGAATTGGTCATTTTTTTTTTCTTGCTTTACTTTTCCATTTTAAAAATATAGAGTTGATAATCTATGTATACTAAATATATATTGAAGTAAGTACTTAGATATATAATTTATATTATTTGTGCTAATTTTTATTTTTATATTTACCTAAATTCTAGTTTATAATTTATTATATAAAGTTTTTATTTATACCATATAAAAATGTCAATTAAGTATAATTAAGTTATAATATTATGAGTATAAGAACGCCTATGCATTTTGAAGGGTGTTTATGGTACTTATTTACAATAAAGATAATTTTTTGAAAAAAAAAAGAACCGACTTCAAAAATAACTGATTATAAATTGTAAATATGTATATAAGTAGGTAATATATGTATTAATAATTTCGTTGATTGTCCTTTAATGCTCATTCCTTTGAAGTTATTTAAATATTATTTTCAACTTTTTAGTTTCAGTTTGTAAATGAAGTCGGTTCTTTTTTTTTCTAAAAATTATCTTTATTTTTAAATTTTTAGTGGGATTTATTCCGCAGTGATAAAAAAGTGCGTGTCGGGCTCGCGCGCTGAGCGCGCTCCCGTACGTTCCGTACCACCACAAAATACAAAAAGTGCAAAAAGACATCATGTCCAGGTGCCATCACCCGTCACCAAGGATGGTATATATACCCTAATAACTTCCTTGCCCCGTCACCCATCCAAGTACCGACCGCGCTCTACGTTGGTTAACATGGTATTGAACAGACATTTGTCACTGACTCACACTTTGCCATTATTTATTACCTACTGTTATACTTTAGAGTGTGTACTATAATCATGCCAAGTTTGACGCTTGTACCTACATATTGCCATTTTTACATTAGACCAATTACAAAAATACGTAAAAAATACGTTTGTTGTAGGGCCACTTTTAGTTTTTACTTTTTGAGTTTATTATTATTTGTTAAGTTAATATACGCTGTAATTTACAAGTTCTGTAAAAAAAAACTGGCTATCTATTACGGTTCAAAAGACAGCCGTTAAAAGGTAGGACAGACATCACATGTAGATAGCGTAGGCTCAGTTAACCCGTAGGTCCCGTTTTTACCCTTTGGATACGGAACCCTAAAAAGGAATAATAAACCCTAATAAGGGTCCAAAACTCCATAGAAGCCTCTTGTAAAGCCCCCACCACTTTACTGGTGCATGAGTTTGACTTGACCGTGCATGATTAGCTCTGCTTGACTGGCTTGTTTGACGCTATTGAACACTATATAAAATATTTAATACTAAATACACGACACTATTTAATATTACGACTCAAATATTCTATATCAATGGTCATGAAAAATTTTACGAAAAATTTTGCTTTGGCTGGCACCGACTCCAAAAATAACTGATTATAAATTGTAAATATGTATATAAGTAGGTAATATATGTATTAATAATTTCGTTGATTGTCCTTTAATGCTCATTGCTTTGAAGTTATTTAAATATTATTTTCTACTTTTTAGTTTTAGTTTGTAAATGAAGGTATAATCATGAAGTCGGTTCTTTTTTTTCAAAAAATTATCTTTATTTGAAGTCTGTTCCTGTATGTTTGCCAGTAGTAGATCTGTGATTTTTGCTGTTTAGTTGACAGCGTCGCTAGTGGAGAACAAAGTATGAAATTCACCAAGAAATAACTGTAGTTCCAATGTTGCCCACCTTAACAGCTAAGTTGGTGGCACTGTACAATGTTTACAATGTACATTGAATTTGTAGATTTTTCAAAAAGCACTGAATCAATGTCGATAAAAAAAAATGGGACCATCTATGAGATATGACCTACCAACCAAAAAAATAATCATCAAAAACAATTCTAAATTGGCGGAGTAACCGCGTAACAAACATACAGTCGAATTGATAACCTCCTCCTTTTCGATTAAAAACAGGAAAAAGGTATGTACAAACTTCGACCAAAATAAAATAAATGGACGGGCCCTAACCATTGAAATTGCTCAGTAAAAATGAGTCAAAACCGTCGGACATATACTTCAACACCTAATTGTAAAAATGTACAGTATATTTGTTACAAAAAATAGATCCCGGTTTTATTTGTGTATTTACACTTCGGGATAGCATATGAATGCATAATTTTGTCAGATGTTTCGTTATGACGTAACAATAGACACGTGTTGCACTTCCTACGGCTAGAGACAGACTGAAACGAAATGAGAGCCGGCGCTCATTTTGTTATCTTCTAAAATGCGCTTTTACTGGGCTTGTCCATTCATTTTATTTTAGTCGAAGTGTACAAAAGAGAAAAATAAATTATACCTATACGAATAGCAAGTAGCGTAGGTATGTATTTATTTTGCACATTTGGTACACCGGACAGGCTGCAGTTTTCTCCCATTACAGGTTCAGCGCAATTCCTTTTTTGTGAGCATATATGGAGTTCTCCTGTTACATTGTATCGAAGGGTCATTATACGCTGAGCGAGCTGCGGTTGGTAGCAGGTTCACATCCCGTAACTAATCTTACCATCTGCCTGACTAACTTACATACTACATAAGTATGCAAAGTGTGATTTTAATGAAACAGCGGCAGTTGGCAGCAGATAAAGTACCTCGACAGTCGACACCTACCGATTTTATTGTCACAAACAAAATTAGCTGTACCACAGAACAAGTTTGTAGCCGCGCTGGGAAGAGCTGTTTTTAGCCATTTTATATTTGTTAGGTCTATACCTAACAAACTGTGAGACGGCTCATCGGCAGCTTGGTTATACCAATGTCTATCCCAGCTACCGCTGAACCGTCTCACCGTTTACACCATATATTTAATGGTACCTATGAGACAGAATGCTCTCCTGTGCCGTGGCGGGATGTTCGCCGCTAACATTGTATCGAACCTTATTTACGAGCGGGTCTGCGGTTCCCGCGTACAGGCTTCGCTCCATCCCGGGACTAATCTCTCATTATCTGCCTCACTTCAACCTTTTTGCGCGTCTTGTACCTAAACATTGTCGATTAAATTTAAGCTTGATATATTATGTAAATTAATAAAAAACTAAGCAGACAATACCTACTAACATAATATCTGCACGAGTATGTCAAGGATTTCGATCGTCTGGCCGAGATTGACATTTTAGAACTGGAGGATAATATGGTACCTACGTACATGGTTGCACAATAGGTACATAAGTGATGTCATTCTACATAAATAGTCTTTCAGCATAAAATAAAACAAATGATAATAAAACCGTAATTAAAATAAACCTGCCAACTGCGACTGAGCACTGAGGGTTCCATACCACCATAAAATACAAAAAGTAGTGCAAAAAGACAACATCACGCACAGGCGGTCACACATCCAGGTACCGACCGTACCCAATAAATAATAAATAAATAAATAAATAAATATTCGGGACATTTTGGCACACACGGTCATCTGACCCCAAACTAAGCAAAGCTGCCAGACTGATATACTTACATATATAGTTTTTAAATACATACTTAAATAGATATTAACAACCAGATATAGAACAAACACAAATGTTCATCACATAAATGTTTGTCCTAGATGAGAATCGAACCACGTCCCCAAGCTCAGAAGTTAGTTCACTACCACCTGGACCAACGGGCTATCAACGGGCCAATAGAACTTGGTGGTAGACTTAAGTAGTCTACCGTAACATTGTAGGTATCTTCTAATCTATCTTTTGCGTGCTTCATCTTCGACCATATCGTCGCTTACCAACGGACGAGTTGTTGGTCAAAAGCGGGATTAAACGCGATAAAAAAACATTACCTGTGATTTTTTTTACTGACTAACTATTACGATTCGAAAGATACAGTCGTTAATAGGTAGGACGGACAGTAAAACAGCGTAGGCTTAGTAGTAGGGTCCCACTCACACTCTGTTGGTACCTTAAAATATAAGCATACGATTCTTTGCATACATTGTATCTCTACACTTTTTAGCAGAATGAATATTAGCTACATACTTTCGTAGAGGCTATATATATAAGTTTAGTAGTTTCTGCAGGAACCTATATATATATTATATTATATTATATTATATATTTATATTTGGGACATTTTGCACACATGGTCATCTGACCCCAAACTAAGCAAAGCTTGTGATATGGCTGCCAGAGACTGATATACATACATATATAGTTTTAAATACATACTTAAATAGATATTAACAACCAGATATAGAACAAACACAAATGTTCATCACACAAATGTTTGTCCTAGATGGGAATCGAACCCACGCCCCCAAGCTCAGAAGGCAGGTTCACTACCAACTGGACCAACAGGCTATCACGTATACATACGTATATATTAAATATACGTAACAATTATAGGTTAAAAATTCTACTCTAATTTCAATTCAATTCAATTTCAATTCATTTATTCCCAATATTTATAATTTTACAATATTAACCTAACATTTTTAACATGTCTAAAATTAACATTTCTGTATGAGTAATCTAATGTAAGTCGATGCACGGTAAACATTGGTGTTAATATTTTTCACAAACCAAGGCTTGCGAAAAATATTCGTCAAAAAAGTAGTCATTACAATAATTACAAATAATACATCATTATTACACACCGAAAACACAAATGAAACTTAACTAAAATAAAACAAATATACGACAGTATAATGGACGGCCTTATCGCCTAACCTAAAGCAATTTCTTTCATTATGCCACAAAAAATCTCAGTTCAAAACTCAGATTACCTACTGTACTGTAATCATTAAGATAGGTAGATATAGAAAAGACTCGAGATTTATTCACCGAATATAGTTTTGATTAAACGCCTATGCGTGAAACTAAAACCTGTAGCAAATCGTGACCGCAGGGAGCTTTTTAGAAAAACCACAGCAGATATTTATGTATTACAAAGATCTTATATATACCCTAAAGGTATTATGATACCTACTACCAGGTAGGTAGTTATACCTCTATGCCTGCTACCAAATAGGATTGTTACCGAGAGTTGAGGAGTAACCACAGCAGCAGGCGAGTGCGGGGAGAGGCGCGGGGCGCGGGCGGGCAGAGCGTCTAGACAGGCCGCAGACTAGGGAGGCTGCGCCGGGCACACGCACACTCGCGCGTGGTGCATCGCCAGATTTCCCTGCACTAGGCACACAGGCGCAACGGTGCAGTCTGACCTCTAGCGCCAGCGGACGTACAATTACTTCGGTATTTCTTACTGGCTTTTACCAGTCATTTTATTTTCTCGAACATAATTACGAACCCGTTTTAAGTCTAGCATTTAGTGTTGGAACACGACCTGATATGTCTAGACTCTAGATATACAATATTACAAGAGTTATTTTACGAAAAAGACAGAAAAAAAATCGTGGACCGGAGATCGTATCTGCTTCACTAGTTGTGATGTGCAGTGAAACGCATTAATAAAGTAAAATTATATGTAGGTAGATATTATAGACGAAGTACAAAAACTTTGTGGTATTTATTGCCATGTTCCAAAGCGCTTTATGGACTAAGCTAGATAAGACTTTATGTATTGTTGCTGCCATTTAGACAAATAAAAAATAAACAAATGTTTTTATTTTATAAATTAAAACACTAATGAAATCCAAGAGACAAAATGAATAGAATTTAATATAACATTAAATGAAAATTAGTTTAAAACAATACTGGCTTACATTGAGCAAAACATAGCATTGCCATTCAGCGTGATAATGCCTCCAATATTTTATTCACCTTTCTTTCCACCAAAGGGGCTTTTCAATTCAACCGGAATAAAAAAAAACATGATACGCCTAATATCTCGGCACAATGTAATCCGATTTTAATGGGTTTTTTTTTAAATAGTATAATCATAGACTATATCTTGAAGGTGGTCATAATCTATATATATAAAAACCGGACAAGTACGAGTAGGACTAGCAAGAATAAAAAACAACAAAAAAAGTTAAAATATTGAAAGACAAACTTAACTTTGTAGTGGATAATAAGGTTCTTCCATACATACCAACTACAACATGTAAGTTTGTAATCTCATTTTTTTGTATTTATATTATGATATAGTTTTAAATTAACGACTTTCATTTTTTCCCCTTTATATGTGCTGTGAGACCTTGCCTCTTGCCAAATTTCATGATTCTGGTTCAACGGGAAGTACCCGTTTTGATTTTGGTTTTGATTCCCTTGTGAAATCGCAATGTGTATTTCTCGTGAAACAGTTTTAATTTTATTTTTAAAAAGGTATTAAGTATTAAAGACTTGATTCCAGTTGATATTTTCACAGAATATGTAAACGGCGGTGAATATGTTACGGCGGTATAACTAAGAAATAATCATCATCATCAGCCAGAAGACGTCCACTGCTGAACATAGGCCGCCCCCTTTAACCTCCACACTGAACGACAGCCTGCCTTTTGCATCCACTGGATGCCCACGACTTTCACAATGTCGTCGGTCCATCTAGTCTAGTGGGAGGCCTACCTACGCTGCGCCTCCGATTATACCACAGTGCCTCAAGACAAGGGTCTTTGATCAGTGTGTGTTGACATATGGTGTGTGATGACATATGGTACTGAGACGTGGTCCTTAACTGTTGGCCTTTTGGAAAAACTTTGGAAAAACCTTTTGGAGTCACACAGCGGGCAATGGAGTGAGCTATGCTCGGAGTTTCTTTGCGCGATAGAATCTGGAACGTGGATATTCGCCAAAGAACCAGAGTCACCGACATAGCTGTTAAAATTTGCAAGTTGAAGTGGCAATGGGGCAGGCCACATCGCTCGAAGAACCGATAACCGATGGGGACGAAAGGTTCTGGAAGGGAGACCACGAACCGGAAGACGCTGCGTAAGAAATAAAAATAAAATTAAAATGTTATACTAAAGGGGCGGTCCCCTTAAAATAAACGGTTTTTTAAACGTATTTTTGTATTTGGTCTAATTAGTTTTAGTTAAAGGTTTATTAGTCCAATTATTTATATCACCGGACTACTGAGACAAAAAAACCCGTCAGTTCGATCATCCGACTAAATAATCGGACTAGCTATAGGCCGAGCTACCTTTAGGGTGGCATTTCAATTTTGGCAACCGCGACCCGCGGCAGCGTCCGCGTAACACGACCAACTGCTAAGTATGAATTTATATGGCGTTCTAAACCATGCAACACGTTGCGCGACGCGGTCGCTCGTATTGTTTAGCACTCCATATAAATTCATACGGTCGCACGACGCGGAAACTGCCGCCGGTCGCGGTCGCCAAGATCGAAGTGTTACAAATTTCTATATATTTTGTTTAAAGGGGAGGGGGACCAACTTTTAGCCACTTTAGCGGGTCATATTACGCAAATAATACGCTTGATAAAAAGTGATGTATATTAAACCTTCATTACCTTCATTTTAAAATACCTATTCAACGACAATAAAAAACGACGGGGAACGGTGAAAAAAAATTCATCCGGATTTTTATGGTACCAGATGCAATATCATACTTTTAAAATTTAGATCTATACCAAAACTGTTATTGTGCAAAGTTTCATACACTTATCTTGGTAACTGTAGAAGTTAGAAGGCTAGGACGGACCGAACAAACTTATTTAAGGGTTCCTTGTAGTACTACGGAACCCTAAAAATTAGGATGGACGGACAGACGGATGGATGAACGAACAGAACGAACTAATAGGGTTCCTTGTAGTACCTAGTACGGAACCCTAAAAATTACGAACCTCCATAGAATCTTCCATCCCCTAATTATCCCCTTTAGGGGATGAATTTTCAAAGATCCTTTGTAAGAGCTCACACAAAGAAATTGTTTTTTTTTTGTTTCTAGACCTTGCGGTTAAGACTGTTGTCTGCCAGTAAATGAATGACTGAATTTAAGATTTTTAGTGAGTAGATAATTTATGTGTGTAGGTTAATTCTTTGCGCATATATTTGCGTCATTCCTGGTATCCTTGCATTCGAAGAGGAGTAAATATTGTCGTTGTTAATAGACTTTAGATAAAAGCTATTTCTTGTTTAAATAACGCCAATTTCATTATTATACATGAATAATTTATGATTTTGATGTAAGCAAACTGACTAACGGCGAGATTTACACAAAATACAATGAGTTTTTACTTAAAAAGCAAACTTTGTGAGGAATATTATATATAGTAACTAGCTGCGCTCCGCGGTTTCAGCTATCTTACACAATCCGTTTTTTGAGCTAAAAAGTAGCCTATGTGTCAATTTAGGTCCATACGCTACCTCCATATAAAATTTCATCCAAACCCGTACAGCGTGGTTACGGAGTTGAGTGTGGACAAACGCTCACAAACTTTCGCATTTAAAATCTACAGTGTGATGTGATTTTATAAGTACCCACATACAATTACAGTAGGTAATGGATATTTCTTTCCCTGTATAAAGGTTATGCTAAGCCGAAAGGAGGTCATTGTACTCATAATTATGAACAAGTTTTACTATGGGGCCAACCCTGAAATCGACAGTGAAGTATACCCTTTCCTTATAACTCAGTATAAGTAGGTAGGTAATCAAATTGTAGATCAAATCAAACCAAAGTAGAAATTAAGGTAAGTAGGTAGTTGTTTAATTAGCTACTTTGATCCGCTGCAAATACAGAGACAAGAAAATAAGCTTTTTGCTCATAATTACAATCGAAATAATATTCCTTTCATAATTGCACGTTAATCCGGCCATGTTCAGGACAAAGTCACTGCAAATGATACCTGTCTGACGGCTTTATGAAGGCTACTTTTATAGCAGCATTCTGCTCATTTCGCATTCGATTCGGTCTCTTTTCAGCAGCGGAGCTGTAACGAACATTTGAATAAAATATTTACACCTAACTTCCGAGGTTCTTTTTCATATATTTTTTCTGTGTATCAGTCTAAAACTCTAAAAGTTTCACTGTTAATTATTCTCAACGAATGACAAACAGCTGAAAATGAAGACGGACTTCTTTACCATACGATTTTAAAAGAACAAAACTTAATTAGATATGTATTTAAACATGCATTGCATGATGATTTGAGGTCATTAGTTTTCAATGCATAAACATTTAATTTTAATTTCCACTTGAGATGTAGCCAATATTACTATTCACGAAAAATAAAATATCACTCCCTCGAAAAATTATTCGGTTTCCACTACATCAAAATGAATAAATACTATAAATGTTAGTCGACATCTACCAGTGGCAAAGATATTTAAAACTACAGATTCAATATTACCAATAAAATGTGCACCCATTTTCAAATTTTCAAAACGACCACTCACAAAAACCAGCTAGGTATATTTCTGTACTACCATTTCTCAAAGTTTTTGCGCATCGATGTTGATCTATAAAATGTATTTAGCCAATGCTCTTAATTTTTCGCCAATTTCTTTATAACCACTCAAATAGATTCAAGTCTATCTGCAAAGTGCTCGTTGAATGTTGAATTTAGAATGTTATCTTAGCTGTAGTTGTTTAGTGTCATTAACACAATGTAATTTGCGTTATGTAGGTATAACATTATTTACCGGCGAGTCGAGAACAAAGCGGAACACCGGGTGCAGGCTGGACGATAAGCGGCGCGACGCCCTGGCTAGGGATGCCACGCACAAAACATACCAACTCACATCATGCTACTATTATAACGCAAAAGTAAAGTCTGTTTCTCCGTTTCTCTTTCTCATTGTTCTTTGTGTGTTTCTCTCTCTTACTCTCTGACTTTCTCCTTCTGCTATGCTATCCCGCTCGACTTTCTCTTTCTCTTTCTGTCATTTTATCTTTCTGTATCTCTCTAACTCTCTGTTTCTCTGTCAATCTGCCGTCAGTCACTCTCTAACTCTGTCCCTAAATTTTTCTTTCAACTGTTCTTTATGTCTCTGTCTCACTGTTCCTCTGTTTCTCTCAGTGATTCTCCGTCTCTCTGTCTTCCAGTCTCTCTGTATCTCTATATAATGGTCTCTTATGTTCCGGCCTGGTGTCAATACAGATTTTCGCAGAGTACTTCACCGCTCTCTCCCAAATCAATTAATATTCCTTGTTATCAGGAAACAAGGGGAATATCCGAGTAAGTGCTTATTGTCAATTGACGTAAAGCTAAATCGCTTGCCTGATTAAGTGTTAACCCTGTGTGAGTGCGACCAGCGCGGGCGCGCGGCGGGCGTCAGCGCGGGGTCGACGCTCGGTGCGTAAACAGATAACTCCGATTGATTACACGGCGCTGCCCACTCTTTAACGGGTCTGCTTCATACAAGCCATGTACAAAACGATCGAACGATCTTCGATTATCCTTTTTTTTTTCAATTTGTCCTTACGATGGGGAACAACACGGTGACGAACCCAAGCAATCTGCTCTTCAGCTAAAAGTAAAACTGTCTTTAATCCATAATATCCCATTATTCGTTTTTGACAACAGTCGGAACAGGGCTACTTGTTTACAGGTAGTATCCGTGAACCAACTACTTTGCACACTACAAAACTCTCATCATAGACCCCTGCCCCCCGATTCTACTAAACAAATTGTCTTTAAATTGTAATTGTTGCGATTTTAACTGTTAAATAACTGCCTCAATATTGTCAGCTTTTAATATTTTTTATACTCAGTTATAATATTAGGTGGTTGTACTTTTCTAGTAAAAAATATATTTAAAACTGTCAATTTTGAGGCAGTTATTTAACAATTAAAATCGCAACAATTACAATTTAAAGACAATTTCTTAAGTAGAATCGGGGCCTGGTGTAGCCTCCATCTATAAACGTATACATCACTATTCACTACTAATGGTTTACTGAAATTTTCTCTTGATTATTGAAGCTGAAGTTATCCTTAATATGACTCAATACTCTAAATTATAAAATTACTGATGTGCCACCGTGGTTTCACTCACTATACAGAAGCCGTTATTTTTGGGATAAAATATAGCTTATATTTTAATCCATAGTATTAAGCTAACCCCATACAAAATTTCATCCAAATTCGCTCCATGTTACGGAGTTAAGTGGGAAGAAATATACACACATACACTCACAAACTAACTCACTTTTATTAATAGTAAGATTAAGAGATCACTCCACATAATCATTAAAGTTTGACGTTAATGCTAACTTATTTAGCAATTTTGTTCTAGAATTTTTAAGTTTATCCATTGGTGTAGTGAGTTTTGAATCCGTCGACGGAACGGCTAAACACGAGACGTGAAACTTGCAATTTGCTGTCAGACCAGCGACTGCACTCCACCCCACGACGGCATCTGGACCATTTGACTATCGCATACGGGAGTTAAATATACATTGTACATATAAATGGCGAAATTGTACAGTAATCCTTCTTAATGCACTCTTTTGATATCACAGCTACAGTTTAAGGTTGCCAAGTATTAAAATATGATAATTATACATAGTTAGCATTAGGCTTACAACTATGTATCCTATTTTAGGATTGTGTATCATTTTCTTGTAATATTCAATGTAAGTATATAAAATGATCCATTACAAAATAAGAAAGGCCTTTATTATAGAACTAATAATATAAATCTTCAAAAAAAAACATAAATGTTTTAGATACCATACCTACGAATGATATTCTGCTTGCATTATATTATTGTGCTAGATAGCACATTAAGCATAGAAAACAAAAAATATATATAATTTGCAAATCAATAACTCAAACCGAAGTTTTTTTAACATACTTCGCGAAATAATTCAAGATCCATACAAAAGACATCAACGCGTGCCAATAAAAAGTTTATACTAAGTAAATTGCTCATTTATCAAGAAAGATGTCAACCGTTAGACTGACTACATACTTTTGTGGTATTTGACGTTTATTTATGTACTGTTGTGGAAATCATTATCATCGTCAGCCAGAAGATGTCCTGCTGAACATAGGCATCCCCCTTAGAACTCCACACTGAATAACAGAATGCCCGCGACTCTCACGATGTCGTCGGTCCATTAAGTGATCTAGTGGACGCCTAATTAAGTTAATAAATAAGTTTTGTATAAATAAGGCTGAGGATTAGTGAGGCAAATGCTCGTATTATTTTAATCATATATCTACATTTAAATGAATTAAAACTCAATATTAAAATAAAGCCAATAATAAAAATGCCTCTGTGATGTTTAATTCTTCCCCCAGGGAGGATGATGGGATCTACAAAAAAGTTTAGAAGTCCCCCCTGATAATCAACTAGAAACAAGGAATTCAAAAAACTATATGTCCAAAAATCCCCATTGAATAATATGAAAATCTGACGTATTTAGTAGCGTAGATACCTATTGTTTTAAGTTTGATTTGAAAATGATACTATTATTTTTATCGGATAAAAATAGGTGCGATTAAATGTTGGCGAGCGGAGCAAGGGTCCACGAATGCATGCATCGCTTAAAAAGACAATTTGTAAAATGCAAAAGTAATTGCAGCCGTCCCACAGATCTGTATCAGGTAAGATGCTGCAAATGCACCTACTTTGTGCACCTCCAACTTATTTCAGTTGAATCTCCGTCTTAGTATTAGCAGGTCAGACGATAAAACTAAAATATCAAATAGCGCCATAATAAACTTTAAAACCCTTCTAAAGCAGTTGGCCGTGTGAATGGAGTAAACTACCACTAAATTACTCTCACGACATACAAAAAATGCGGCTCACTGGGTCTTGCAGCTTCTAACTTGAAAAAAGATCTGTGAGACGTCCGCTACAGCGGCGGCGGGTGGCAGAGTGCAGTGCTAATGAAAATTTAAAGTAACCGGTGCGAGCGGTCGACTTGGTCTCAGGGAATTAACGAACAGCGGAAAATTAAACATATTTGGAATAATAAAGAACAATAAGACACAAACAAAAATGAACAAACAAGTCTCAACAGTTTTCACTAATATAAAAAAAACTTTTATTTTGGCAGTTTTGAAAATATTGTAATATCTCATTACTAGCAGACCTGACAGACGTTGTCCTGTCTTAGAAATGTCAAACACGCAAAGTCAAAATTGAAAATCTTTTTACACCTTGGGTTGCATTATTGGAGTTTTAGTAAGGATCCCTATTTTTTTTGAAAATATAATATATCCTATGTTACCCGGGGATAGTGTAGCTTCTCAACAGTGAAAGAATTTTTCAAATCGGTGCAGTAGTTTCGGAGCCTATTCAATGCAAACAAACAAGCAAACAATCAAATCTTTCCTCTTTATAATATTAGTATAGATTACAATATACACACATACACGTTTACTTCTAGCGACAGTACTATAATACTCCTATTATTGTATTGTCACTATAAGTAAACGTGTAGGTATGCAACATTTCAGCAAAATCGGTTAGGAAGAACTGGTTCTAATTCAGCTTGCGGAATTTTAGTTTGTTTACAAACTAACAATGAAATCAAATTTAAAAAAACTTGTAATAAAAAATACAATTAATCCAATAGGAAATATTTAATTATCAAACATTTTAAAACGGAAACGAAGAGCCACGTCTATGTATTGTATAAAAAAAATGGGAAAAATAAGTAAGACTATAATTTACTAAATTATTAAAGAAAAAAGTCGAAAATGAATGTATTTAAAAGATTATAAACATTAACAAATACTACCTAAAAGCCCCCCTTGTTGGAAAAAAGGTGGTCAAATGCTGGCAGCATTGCCGCCTGAAATGGAAATGCTTAGTTTTGGATTTCACCAAACTTTTGGCCAGGTCCCTGTATCTATATGTATATATACAGCGGAAATATCTATTTGTTTTACTTAATGATGACTCGATCTCATATTATGTTTATATCAGACGAGACGAGCTCCGGATTCCTATTTCAGATCTCCTTCGTCAAGTACGGGCGCTCCAAAAGACCTACGCTTGCGCCACTAAACTTTACCCAATAAGTAATTTTAAAATCTCTTAGAATCTTAATCATACACTTTTAATAAAAGTAATATCATAGTAACATGTCTGTAGAGTATAGATGCTCAATAAACATAATATTTAGTATCAAGTAAAGCAAAATAGTGATGGTAAACCATCAGACGCTAAGCTTATCACAAAAAAGTTAAATTTGCGTAATTATCCTCATTGTATCTTAATTCACCTGCAACCCAAAATTGGTCTGAAACCAGAGAACCATTTGCAAACACGCTGACGGGCCATTTGATAGTAAGTGATCACCGTCGCTTATGTACTTGTAACACCAGAGGCAACACAGATACGTTGTGGACATCCGAAGACATTTAACAAAACGAGTCACATCGCTTTCAATCGCTGGTTGCCTACAACTTGCGGCGAAGGCTCCAGCGGCGGGGTGAGGAGGTACAACGCGACTGGCGAGGCAGCGGGGGGCAGTGGCCACATGCCCCGATGCATCGCGACCTCAGTGCAGTGACCCGCCCCGCCCGCGCCGCCGCCGCCGCGCTGCAGCCACTGGACCCAATGTCACATGTCGCACCAACATTTTACATATTACGTACTAGCTACACCCCGTGGTTTTACCCGCGTAGACAATCTGTTGGGAACCATTTTTCGGGGATAAAAGTGTCATAGGCTAGATAAAAAAGTCTCCGGCCTCCAACTATCTATGCAAAAAATACTTCGATCAGTTACTTTCAGCTGTGTGAAAAAGGAACAAACTAACAAATAAACCAACAAACTTTATAGCATTCATAATATTGGTATGATGCGAAAATATATTATGTGTATGTAGTACCTCATGGTGGCTGACCTCACAGATTGCCCCATACAAGTTGTAATCCGACTAAAATGTGAACTCGCGCACTTGGACGCGCTCAGGGTGGCTTGTGTATTATGAGGGACGCGGGCTGTCACGCGGGGGTAGGCGGTACGAAATCGCCCACGATGCGCTGCGTAGGGAACTCTTAACGTTAATCTACTCTACTCCCGTACCTCTTTCTGTTTCAGCCCCACATCCGTCCTTTAGTCTACTCTACTTCCGTCCCGCCCTCTCCGCTCCAGTCCCGCATCCGTCTCTTAGTCAACTCTACTCTTTCCCGCTCTTTCCGTTCAAGTTCCACATTCGTCCTGTAACCCACACTACTCCCTTCCCGCTCTTTCCGCTCCCGTTTTGCATTTGTCCTGTAATCAACTTTACTCCCATCTCGCCCTTTCCGCGCTATTCCCGTATACGTCCCGTAATCGACTCAACTCCCGTCCCGTTTGTTCCGCTCCAGTCCCGCATCCGTCCCGTAATTAACTTTACCCCATCTCGTCCTTTCAGCTTTAGTCCCGCATCCACGCTTACGTTCCTATTCCACAGCCCATTCCCATCTCGTCCCCGTGCCGTTCTCATCAATTTCCCATCGAACTCAGTTTCGTTCATAACCCGCTTCAAGCTTGCCAAGCTTTTTTATTGAATAATAGAGTTGTGTATGACCGCCACCTCGCCTGGTGTTAAGCGATGATGCGGTCTACGATGACGCACGCTTGCCTAGTTTCCGTTCCAGCTACGTCTTGCCTGATCCTGGCATCTTTCCAGATTGTTCTTAACGCTTACACCGCCTTATGCAATCTACTTATTCTTCTTTTAAAGCCCTTTTTAGGGCTCCGTCCGTAGTACTACAAGAAAACCTTATAAGTTCGTTCTGTCCGTCTAACCCAATTACTTAGAACATCGTGTGCGCTATGTTTGTGAATTCAAAAGATCATTAAACCTATTTACTTCTACCTCCATGGTGCCGAATTTAAAATACAACCCTTTTTTATTTCTTAAAAACTCAAACTCGGAACCTTCTTGGTGTACTTTATTTTAATTTGCTTTGCGCGCGCCACTTTCTTTTCACGTCATATTGTTAAAACCTTAGGTTAAAAACAAGAAACTCACTTATTTTAGCGACGAGGAAGTTGATTTGACGCCAACAGAATTGACTGAAACTGTTAATAATGCGCAAATATTTTTTGTTGCATTTAGTCATTTCCTCGCTAAGGTGGGATGAAAAGTTTGAAAAGTTACGTGTTGCACTCGAGTGCAAAGATTTTTCACCTCGTGCTCTTTTGATTCCCTCGCTAACGCTCAGGATTCTCATTTTTGAATCATAATCTTATTTGGTAACGAGGGTAAATCTTCTTCAGGGTTACGCAGAAAGGGTGGTTTATTTAAGAAAGGTTTATTTGTTATCATTACGAACAACTTTTACTATGGGGCAAACCCAGATATAGCAAAAAAAAATATTCGCTACTCCATACATTTTGTCGAGTGTGCGACTCGGCTGCTTTAAGAACTTTGTGACGTCTTTTTATTTTCATATTTATTTTCTCTCTATTTATTGAGATTCAGTCAAGTTTTGTAGAATTGCACCTATAACCCCCATGCACAAAAGGCACCGAAATTTCCATAGGAACGCACTTGAAGCATTTCCCTTCTTTACCTTTACAACGGGCCACACAGCGCCGCTGCCTTTCCTGGAATTTCTTGAGGAGATCAGAACTCATCTGACCACGATCCCAAAAGTCCCTTTGGATCCTTAGGATCCCTTTTAATTGGCTCTTTTGATAGGGATACCGAAGCCGTATTCTAAGACCTCGGTTCCAGGGCCAGGTGGTTAGGTAACCACTAAACTGTGTACCATGCGGTACACAGTTTCTTCTTACTTCAACATTTATATCCTTTTTATCAATGAGCGTATCTATTATCTTTTAGTTTTTTTGTTGTTATCTTTTTATATCACTGACATCAGTGACAACCTAGACTGTAGATTATTAGGTGCAGATTTGATCAAAGCTGATATACACTCCTAGCCTGGAATGGGAATCGGTTCTCAAACGCGGATGCCGTAGCACACAGTGCTTGGTGACAGATTCTCAACTTGAGGGTGGCCTCGCCAGCTGAAAACTAGAAAGTGCCCTACCACCATACTATTATGGTTTACTCACGATGATTTCCTTCACTGGCAGCTCAAGCACAAATATCGTTGGGATTTGAAGTGAAAGTCAAACGCTCCCGCACTCAGTGGCATTACCACCACATCTTTAGTGTCCTTGGATGCCAGAATATTATAAACCTCTTTTCAATATACAAATGTATAGTTGCTGTCACTATATCCACATACTCTACATAACTGTACCAGTAATAAATAAACAAGTACAGGTAATTTTATCAGCGCAAGAAAACAGCTGCACGCATATTTTTAGGGACACACTGTCAAAAAGAGGAGGATGTAAAAAAAATTCGTAAATCATGGTAAATTTCTTGCGAGTTACGAGTATAAGTAGGTAATTACCATTTACTGACTACGATGATGTGACGATATAGTAGCTGAGGGGAATATTTTTTAGTTAGGTATCTATGTTATTGTTTTCTGTATAATGTCGTTTTGTGTAGGTATATATTTTATCTCCAAATATGCAATTTATAAAGCATTGAATAGCTTTTTGTGATGCAGAATATTTATACAGGTGGAGCTCCCCGACGTATGAGAGTTCAACGTAATGTCAAACACCTATCTATATCAGAAATAATTTTACGTCTAAATTTAAACCGTGCATAAGAATTCACAACACAGAGAGCGCGAGACAGTGAGATAGTGCGAGTCTCTGTTTCCTTGCCAATAGCTACGACATTGTATCTATTGACATGGGCCAGCAGCCGACTATTTTGAGTAGAGTGCGGCACACGTGTCGGGTCCGACTGCGGGTCCGTAGCCGGTGCTTCGTCGTGCAGGAGCCCCCAATGGAACTACTCGACGGTCGCTAAAGAGATTCGCCGAGCGCACTGCCGGTGATGCAGGTGGCCGCCGCGGAACATATCGCATCACCGCCCGCCCGCAATTTCGCGTAAAATTGGCAGCGTGCGGCGGGCGGGCGGCGGCGGCGGCGCGGAGCGTCGCTCCCGAAATAGTGTTCGGGTGCGGTCGTACTCCGTCGGGAGCGGCGCTCCAGTCGCCGTGTGGCCGCGCGCGCGCACCCGCGTCGCTTTGCCAGCCGTTTCGACGCCGCACGAATACCCGGGTGACAGGGCGAGCTCGCCGGTGCACGAACCGACGGTGCGCGTATTTCGGTCGCGAAAGGGCCCCGGGCCGCGTCGGGCGCTCTGCCCGCGCGCTGGCCGCCGTGCTCTGGTGGTGGTGCGTGGCGCTGCTGCGGCTGGTCGCGCTCTGCGCGCCTCCCCCCGGCCCGTCCGGCGTCGGCGCGCCGCCGCCCGCGCCGCCCTCCGCCCGCGCCGCAGAAGATGCGGTCGCCTGCGCGAGTGCGCTCTCTAACACCACCGAGTCGCCGTCGCCGTCCCCGCCGCCGCCGACCGCGGCGCCACTGCCGCCCGACCACACCGGTCAGTACACCTGCGCCCGCGCATGCCAGCCCGAGCCCGCACTTCCACTACCTGCCTGTCGTCTAACGCTTTTACCGCTACGACTAGTTTAATACGTGCTATATTCCTGAAATACGCACGCATACCTGAAAATTATTCACCTTTCGCTGATACTCTGATATTAAACTAGAACAGACGGTTGATATGTCACGCATTCTAAAATTATAAATGCAATTACCTACCTATGAGAATTTATCTGATAATCTGTTGCTTGTTGCTGTAGAGTATTAGTTAGTAAAACTGACTGCTACTAAATATGTAAGTGTGCATTCGTATGATTCGTCATGATGTCAGATCATTACCTACTTATGATAATGAGGTCGAATTGTTGATAAACAATGCTTATCTTTGAAAACATTACGTAACTTAATAGAAAAGAAAAAATGCTTTCAATCCTTTAATAGTATATTATACCTCAATACTTACTCAGTGTGAATCGTAATTTTTACCAACAGAGTCAACAAAATTGGATATTCCCTTCTATTATGTAGAGTCGTTATACAATATTTGAAATATCGTTTAAATAACTGATTTAATTAAAGTTGCTAAACATAGTTTGTAACTTGAATCATAAACGCAAATTCAAAGGACTAAATAAGGCGTATAAGACGGGAAGATCAATACAAACCACCGCAGCCACCTCCTACGCGTCCTTCGTTACTATTAGGGGTATATTACGATTGGTATACGGAGTGAGTTGGGAGTGAGGGATGAACTAGGTTATATAGTGAAGTGAAAGATCTTATAAAATGAATTTGACCGATGAATGTAAGCATAGCAGAGATAGAGTGGGCGCGGCGCCGGCGGGACGCGGCGCGCAATGTGGGTAATCAGGTCGAAGGTACCTCCACTGGCATCCCTCGCACTCTCGGTCGCCTTACCTCCCCTTTCCGGCTATGTTCAGAGCTCGAGCCGCGCACTGCGCAACTATAATCCACAGCACTTCAGGCACGAATACAAGCCGATATGGACGGTGTTCAGCAGCGACAAAGACAAAACAATCGTATCGCGTTTCTCGGAATCACAACATTCATGTAAATAATATCGAATAGACAGGTCATAAAGGCAATTAAGCGGTGATAAGCGACTTAACACACATATATATGCCAATTATGTGATAGGCGTTATTGTTGTGTGATTCAATTTGCTAATTGGGCCGCTCGCTAATAACACGATGTCTAAGGTCACATACAAGCGATAAAATTATCAATTTAATAGACTCATATGTATCTTGTTACTATCTATATTATCATGAAGTTAATATCTAGGTATGCCATTTGGTAAAACATACACATTTGAATGTATGATAGGTTTAAGTAGTATTTACCCCAAAAATTAATCACCTTTGCCGAATGAATAGGTAATACCCATTTCACTTACCAACTGCTACGGACTGATCTTAAGTACTGAGTTTTCTAACATTTGTTCGATTTACTATAGTCAAACTTCTTTTTAATTACTTTAGAATTTTAGAAGGTTAAAAGAAGTTAGTAATTACGACCCATTACAGTAAGCTTATCCACGTAGAATTATAATAAGAAAAGGATATAAAGGCACGCATTTAAAATAAATCAATGTTTTGATGGGCTTACTCCTAAGTTGAAAAATAAATAGCTAATTTGCTAAGCCTCAGAAAAAAACGGTAGCGTTTCTAGAGCGGCCTAATCGATATCAACTAATCAGCTACCGAATTTATTATTATGTAAGAGCCAACATATCAAGACAGTTATGCGATGAATACCTAGTGACTATCTATAACAATAAGGATGTAATTTGTAAATGTTATTTGAAGCTATGACTTCAAATAGTTTCCAAAAATAATTTCCTTCGTAGAAACATAGATAATCGCCATTGCCTACGTGATGCACGAGGTGAACAGTTCGGAAACCAGCTTCAAAACATAATCATAATAATTCAAGTGCCTATTAAAGCAAAGTAATTCAAATAATGGCCTCATTTAAAAACGCTAACTAAGCATGTGTGACTGGGAATGTTGCTTTGTCTCACTTACATGCGTGAGAATTTCCGTCAGCGAAACGTTGACAGAGCAGTTTTAAGCTTAGATTAACTTAATCAACATTTGTAAGTAAGACCTAACGTAGACATTTCTATGAATTACTGGTTATCTTTCATAACAATCGATATAGCATAGTTATAGTATACACATTCAAATGATAATACGAGCACATGCATTGTTATCTGCCATCTACTGGAGAGGCACACACAAAGTAATTTTCCTCTCACGCCAAACCACCTATTGAGAATTGTAATCTAGGCATCTCTAGAGTGGTTTGAATTTCATTGAATTCTCATTTATGAACGCAGGTGTCTAGACCGCGCCTCTTGATCTAGAGTTTAGACTCATAAAATCGGTCGAGGACACGTATATTTATTTATCAGATTCGGAAACTGTTGCATCAAGAATCTATATATATGTAGGCACCTACTTAAATCTAGGTATACATTCTATATAATAGAGTCTATATTTGTATCGTTATGGGTATGAATTTTGAACATCGGTGGAGTTGGTTAGAATTTAAGCCATAATACTCGTAAGTACCTACCTAAATGACGGTGAGCGTCATTCGGGGCAACAGTGACATAGATAGCATGATATTATATTAGCTGTTATTATTTAGAAATTTCGAAGGTATATTACAATACCCATTATAATAAAATAACATAATATAATTACTTATGTTACCACAGCTACGTAATTTGGCAAGATAATCTTTCTGATACGTGCCTACAGAAAATTTACAAAAACATATGGGCGAGATTAGCGCTAAACAGAGAACAAGGTTTTTGTCCTAGTGTATGCGGCATGGCAGCCAATGATGATGATGACTCTTAAGTAAAATTCCTTTTCATAACATATAATATCATCTAAGAATAAAGCTTGTTCGGCGTTTTTCAAGGCTACTTAAAGGGAAGCTTCTTAAAATCAGAGATTTGGGAATATTGCGCGAACGAGTGTCGAGCCAGTCCGGGGGCTCGGGCCCGGTAGAGTATGGGGCGGGAGAGGTTTGTTATGGCGGCGGCAGGAAGCGGCCGGTGGCACGAGTGGCACGTGTAAGAGAGCGGCCTTGAGACGGCAGGTCGTCGAACGCGGCGCGCCGCCGCCGCAGACACCGCCGCCTGTCGCCCTCTGCCCAACCGCGCACCATGCTCGAGCCGCGCTCCCGCCGCCACTAACGACGCTACCCGACCCCTAGTCCTCCATTCCCGCCGCTATTTACCCTGACGATTACTCGTATCATATCGTATCTACAGTCGATCGAAAGTCCACTCATGTTTCGCGAGGTCAACCGCGTTGCAATCGTGCTATTATCAGTTGCTCATATGTGAATTATGCATTACGAATATAGTTTGAATTCAAACGGTCGATTTTGGAAATGTTTATAAATCTTGGTTCACGACTCCAAAAAAAACTGGTATCCCGGGCGAGCCGGGGCGTCGGCGTCAGGTCACTCCGACAATAATGCGCCATTATAGAAATTCGCACTCACGTCACCGGCGAGTTTCGATGCGGGTCGAGCTGGCTCCGACCGACTTGAGCTATCATTTTGTGAGATAACGAAATATTTTGTGATGGACATATCCGAAACAATACCAATAGACTGAGTACCTTCATAAGTTGTGTCACTTGTGTGATTGTGTATAGTACAAAGTGCGTCACGCCGCGAATGTCTGGGTAAAGGAACAGAATTGACACTTATCACCGACCTGATAAAGAAGCGCGCGGGGTGGGGGTGTTCTAGGTGTGGGGATGTGGACGGGGGATGGGAAGTGGGTCGCGAGGCCGTCGCCCGAGCCCGGCCTCAGCCGACGACCTGCGTTGCTACCCCCTAGTATTTCGCACTGAAACTAGAGACCTAGACTAAGTAGGTAAGATTTATACCTAGTTCCTAAAAAATATCGAACGTATAGGTGTTGTTACAGTGTTACAATGATCTATTTTTTCTAGCTTTACATCACTTAGCTCATATTTACTTATTTTTATATTTTTTGTGCTTGGTACTGGCAGGTGGCATTGGTTGGCGTTTGACCACAGCTCCCATGATTCACATTATCTTTTGGCACATTAAGTATACATTTCTATACTAATAATAACTAGGCCATCAATGTATTTTTCGGGTAAAAAATGTGACAGTGGGTCACACCATACTGCTGTAAGTTAAACCATAAGCGTATAGTTAGGCGTTATGGCTGAAACAGTTCTGAAAATTCGTATGGAAGAAGTATCAATATAACATAAGTATTTACCCAAGCTGAGCCGGAATTGCCCGCCAGTCAAGAATCAAAATTTATATAAGTAGGTATATTAATAACTAAATACCACTCACACTCTCTCACTCATTCACTGACTGGCTCATCACGAAATTTCTAAAACTTCTTGCCCTACAAATCTGAAATTCGACAGGTAAATTCCTTCTCATAGCGATCCGTTGACAAAAGGTTTTGCGAAACGGACGAATTAAGGGAGGCAAATTGAGGTTAAACGTTCATATTGCCTACGTTAAGTCTATATAACGCATACCTACAAATTTAAGCCGCGGGCAACAGCTTTTTTCAATCACTTCCTGGATATAGAGGAAAGTGTAGGAGGTGGTAGAAACGTCGTTGAAAGTCACTTCAAAATTAATTGAGTATGACTTACTAAAGCTGCTATTGAAGATCCTTTGCTTCTAGTAACTGTATGTACTATATAGGCAAAACTTCTTATTATCCCATGCTGCGTACTTCAGTCCCATCCACTTCTTGATATGGTCTAGGTATTCTGTCTCGGGCATCTTGTCCCTCTCTTCCCCTGGATCAACTTAAATCAATACAGAGAAGAGTTTTGAATGATCAGTGTACAAAGAAATAGTTTGAGTGTTTTTTTACGGAAGATGATATTTCGAGGATGATTTACGAAAACTTACTTAATAAATGCGTTGTTTGTTTTTTATTTTATTATTAATACGATACTCTTCTTTTTGTACTTTTGTACTCCTTAGTTTTAAGGGCCGTAATTTCACCTTCGAGAGTTTTTTTTATATAATAAGTTCACACCTACATGGAATTCCTAATTTGTTCATGGCCATAAGCTCAGTAAGCCCTTGACCCAGACAGACTATCTCCGCACCGAACATTCCAATCCGTTCAGCGTGATTAATAAGCCCGCTCCCCATTTGTCGGTGCGGAAACAGTCGGTACTACAACTATCTATATGTGCGGTATTTTTCTTTTCGATTTCAATCCACCCTGCTCCTGTTTATACCGCGTAGGTAATTCAGGGAGCGCTCATTGGAATAAAGGGACTCGTTAAAGAATCGTTTCGAATCAGTACAGTAATACAGTAAATACAGTAGAGAAAAACTATACCGCACCGAATAGAAAAACTGCCTTAGGGTAGGTACTTGCGCACGGTGCGGTGCGTCTGCACAACTTGAGATATGAACTTAGATTAAGATCTAACTTTCCTCTCCCAGTATTGTGTATAGCAAGATTAGCAAGTCAATTCGTTAAAGTTAGCAATATTTTAGTTTTAAGTATAGGTAACATAAAGTCACGGCCACCGGTGTCCGTGGACAGCAAATTAAATAAATAAATAAAAATATGATCGGATGCGTTTGAGACTAGGATGCACATATGCATGTAATAATATATAAGTACATATTACATATATGCATCCTTCTCGAGTTGCTCAGGTTACTTCCAACGTGTGCATACCTACGCTTAGTTATAAAAAAAAAAAAAAACCTTTAACAACAAGTCCCTAATAGTAAATTGGAAATATTGGTACAAAAAACTTTTCTGTGAATTCCATGAGTAATTCATCAACGGTATTCTTCAGTGAGCATAAAATGAAACAAGTTTTCCTTCCGTCTGAAAATTAATTTACCTACTGTCTGGGAATTTCTCCGTTCGAACACTTATGCGAAGTCACTGCCTTATTCCAAGGATTTCGTGGCGAGTACCTACTTGTTACGTTATCAGAAATTGAGATGAGATTTGAAATTACCTAGACCTACCACATTCTACACACTCAGTGCTGGATTACTAATCTTAAAACAAACCTATTCACACATGTGTGGCACTTTGAGGAAAAAGGTTTTTCAATGGCGGGGGGTATACTAGAGTTAAACCACACTTAGTGTCACGTTTATTACCCAACACCGGCGAAGCCATAACCTCCCATATTGTGGTTAACATGTATGTATGTACGTTCCCGTCTACAGTTAACGCTCCAACCGATTTTATAAACGAGGTGTTGATAAATTAGTGAAGGTTTAGCTGTAACTATAATGAAGGTAGGAGTCAGCACCCAAAGAGCAAAAAAAAACCTGCACCCAGTAACCTTCATCTTCGGCCACAACATCGCTTTCCATCAGGTGAGTTGGTGACCAAACGTAGACCTATTCTATTTATAAAAAACCGGACAAGTACGAGTAGGTCTCGCACTCTGAGGGTTCCGTTGGACGGAACCCTCAGAGCGCGAGCCTGGCGAAACCAAACAAAAAAAAATTCAATATTGCAAAACAAACTTAACTTTGTAGTCGACAATAAGGTTCTTCCATACATACCAACTACAAAATGTAAGTTTGTAATAGCTTTTTTTTTATAGCATGTAACTTCAAATTAACAACTTTGGGATTTTTCCTCTATATGTGCTACAAGGCCCACAAGACCTTGCTTCTTGCCGAATTTCATGATTCTAGCTCTACGGGAAGTACCCTATAGGTTTTGACTCCCTTGTGAGATCGCAAAATTGGCGAAAATATGCGATATAAATGGTCATATCTGTTGATCGCGTTGACTTACAAGTTTGATTTTTTCACAGCTGAAAGAAACCGTAGATCCACGTATTTGATATGTAAACATTTTAACTTGATACCTGTACGCGAAAATAGATTTTAGAAAAATTGTCTCGACAGACGGACAGACGGAGAACAAAGTGATCCTATAAGGGTTCAGTTTTTTTCCTTTTGAGGTACGGAACCCTAAATAGGGTATAAAAAGTTTTTTTAAATTAAAATGAGATTTGGTGTTCACATATTTTTAATCATAACTGACATGTGCCCACGGCTTTGCTCGTATAGACGTTATGTTACCAAATTACCTATCCCTAAACTGTTTTGAACCGTTACATTCATAAAACTTTACTCCAATACAACCCCTTAGATGATTTTCAAAAAAATCTGAAACATGCCTTTATTTGTTAAGATTAATACACCAACCGATTTTCATCAGCGTAGCATGACTTTTCCTAAATTTCCATAAAATTTCAGGGGTCCTTTGAGGATGTGCGGCAGATAGTTCATCTAGACTATTTGGGAAATATTAGGTTCTAATTGCATGTTTCTATCATTAGTGGTTTGGTATGTGCGTTGATTCCTAGAAAATCACTTGTTCTTTTATACAGGGCTAAGTGGAAAGGGTGTACTAAAGCCGACCGGGGTAAGCTATACTTATCATTTTGTACCTACATCTTTTAATAAGGGACCAAACCTGAATTTGCGAAAAAAAAATCTATTTCTACATAGAAAACGCTAATTACTCGGTTAAATGTGTGGAACAGTTGATATTTTTCTTCACGATTTCAGTTAGGTCTTGAGTGGAGACCTCGAACCGGAAGACGCAGCCTTATACCTACAGGCCTCCCACTAGATGGACCGACGACATTGTGAGTCGCGGGCATCAGTGGATTCAGATGGCAGGCTGTCGTTCATTGTAGAGGTTAAAGGGGGAGGCCTATGTTCAGTAGTTGACGTCTTCTGGCTAATGATGAAGATGAGTATTGGTCTCATAGTAAAAGTTATTCATAATATTGAGTGTTATAGGTATATAAGGTTACGAGCCGCAAGGGGCCCGAGTATCCCCGCGGCTTAGTACACCCTTTTCGCGTAACCTCATATAAATAATGGACTGCATTACTAGAAATGATCTTTGAAAAGAGAACTGAAAGAACTACAGAAATGCGGTTGGCAGAGAAACCAATAAAAATTCTAAGACCTACATCACCATATAACAGGCGAATTCAAATCGTGAGTTGATCGAGTGTGCTCGTATAACCTAGTGGTTTTGCTTGTGGACAGTGTGACGCGTGCGCGTGGCTTGCACCGGCAACGCGGCGGCCGCGCCGAACGTACCGAAATAACCCGCGAAACACGACGAAAACAATCGAGACCGCGCCTGCTCCCTCACCCGCGCGCAAAAATGACGGAAAATATGCACGGAGGATATACCACGCGCGTAACTAAGTTTGCCAACCGTACTGGTAACAATATTATTGTACTGTTTTTCGCTCTGTAATGCTCTGTAATACAGTTTACTATTCAACAAAAAGTACGTCATCCAGTATTTTGTCATCAGTTTAAACATGATGAAAGCAACATTTCGGTCAGTCAATAAAATTTAATGTGTATAAAATTTAACATGTACGAAACTGAACGCTGTGTTAGATATAGGTACATTTGATCATTAAAAAATACTGATATTTTTTCTAAAAACTGATCGTTTTTCATTTTTCTTCTTCTTGATATACCTACTTTATTTCTTGTACAAAAAGCAACCCTTCTCGTAACCTATTCTAATAAGTCTTAGTCTATGGACTCTATATATATAGCTCTATTCGCACTCCACTTATGTTTTCCCTGATATCGAGTAATAATTTGAGAATTTTTTTTTGGTTCGTTTTAGAGAAATCTTATTTGATTATCTTTATTAATTATTAATACAATATGAGAAGTAAAGATTCTGGTGCATTCAGTTTAGACCTGGGGAAACTTGTACTGCACGCGGTGCTTTATACAAGCTTGCAACTAATATTTACTCAAGTATTTTTTCACACGTCTGATTCTGTCTTTCAATTCTATTTATTTAGAAAAGTAGTATTTGCTGCGGTTTTGTTTCCAATTCGTTTTCAATTACATGTCACGCAGGGATATTACTGAATTTAAAGAATTATTGGAATTGGCTTAGTAGTTCCAGAGATATCAGAGATACCTAACCTCCCATTTTTCACATTTAGGAAAAACTATTTGTAAAAGCTGTATTATATAAACTTGTAGAACAACTTTAGTTTAATCATTTAATGGATAGATGAACTAACAACACCATTATAATGAAACTGTATTGGCGAAGTTCACACGTGTTCGTTGACAGTTGACAGTCTTTTGTCGACTGCCAACGAACACAGTATATAAGTGGCGGTTGCATTGCAATCACTCTCTTTCTTTGCTCGAACCTCGAAGCGATAACAAGTGTAAACGAATTGTGTGTAAAACAGTTTAAAAGGTGATTTCTTGGCTGAAAAGCTAACAAACTATAGGGAGAATATTGTTGCTCTAACTTCGCACCAATCAAAATACTCCACAACACGAGTTACTTTTTTTTCACTATTATACAGGGTGTAGTTAAAAAGTATTTAAGTTTAACTACAATTCGCTGCTAGTTTTTTTTTTTGCATGTTTAAATAGATCTGTGGAATTTGCATACTGTGCGTTATACGCGATCTATTTTGCCTTACACCTGCAATTTGTGGAATGAGCGTGGAACCTTCCGGCATTTCCGAGTAACTATAACATGGGGTTCTACAAAAGGGCTGGTCTTTAAGGGTCGGCAACGAATCTGTGATGCTCCTGGTGTTACAGGTATCCATAGGCGACGGTGATCGCCTACCACTAGTTTTAAAAAGTTTTTTGTCCTCTGTATCAAGTTTAATGGTGTGAACAATAAAGAGTTAATCAATCAATCATCAGGCGGCCCGTTAGCTTGTTTGCCCCTTTGGCATAAACAAAATAAAATAATAATAATAATAATTTGATACTTTCGTATACCTAATTACGGATTTTACCAACCTATTCGGTTATACGTGCATCATCTGTATACGGATACGTAATTACGGATGCTGCGATTATATCTACTCAAGCTAAAAATGCTTCGAGCAAGTGATCTCCGTTTCCTACAATTACAGATGTCGCACTCACTTAAGATCACATTTGTACAATTTGGACGGACGTTCTTTTACACTGGATGTCTTTTAGCTGCAAATTCTTGCTCCATTTTCAATTGGAGAAGGGAAATGTCTCAGATTATAATAAATTTACAGATTCAGATTATGATTAGATATGATAAACAGGTATTTTTTATATCATTTGTAAGAATGACTCTTGTAATACTTACATTTGCTTTGAAACGGTAAAAAACGGTAATAAACGGTAAACGGTAATAATATGTAAAATTAAATTGAAAACCAAATCTTAACCTGACTAGAGTTAATAAATAATGTTTTTGTTTTACCATTCTTAAAGCCCACTGATGGAGGTTAATATGTCCAGAAATTCGGCAGAATAACCACCTAGCGGTATATACGTAAATTAATTTTAATTTTTAGGTTTCCGTACCTCAAAAGGAAAAAAGGAACCCTTATAGGATCACGTCGTAATTTGATATTAGGTCATATTTAATTTAAATAAATGTTTTTGCTATTACAAACTTACATTTTGTAGTTGGTATGTATGGGAGCACCTGTGTGTCAACGTCAAAGTTAAGGTTGTCCTTAAATATTTCAACCTTTTTAACTTTCTTCGAGACTCGATTCCCGGGATGGATAAACTAGATACATATTACAAATCTTAGCCGTATTTCCTTCTATTTCTCACGCTTAATTGCTCGCTGGGACCAGTCATGACAAAACACTTAAGTCGTCCCGCTAACGCTTTCGAGACTTTTTCATTGCCAAAGTAAAAAATAAAAAAGTAGCAGGAATGAATGATTAACACAACCTATGAAAATTACACAACCAAAAAAAAATACAACGCTCAGTATGCTGAAAATAATGCGACTAATGTACCTAGATTAGATACCATGTAGGTCTTCTGGTCTGGATGTCACAAACAGATCTAATAATTTAATTACCCTATCAGTTAACCAAGTTTGCCACCGGTACGAGTCCAAGAAACATTTATTTCAATATTTTTAACCGACGAAAGGATGAGGTTTGTTACGCGATTACTCCGCCAGTTATGAATTGATTTTGATGATTCTTTTTTTGTTTGTTTGATTGATCACACTTCAGAGATGGTCCCATATTAATTTTACTGAAATTGATTAAGCGCATATTGAAAAAATCTACAAAAAATAACAAATATATATACACAAATGACGTTTTGGTTTCCCTTCAGCAAAAGTTTTGATGAAGACTTTAAATCTCTGTTTGATTGTCATGTATTACTTTTTTTGTTAAAGTTTGTACATGTAGGTATAGGCTTGAAGTCGGATTTTGTTAGTTTTCCAATAAATAATCATTTATTCTTCTAATTCTCTATTCAGTATAGGATTGACAAAATCTGGGCGGCGGTGGTGCTTTCTTAATGATGTTGAGCTGGTCTATGGTATGAGGTACAGACTATGGTAATGGTATTTTTATTTATCATCAAAAATTTATAACACTATATACATATGTATTACCGAGATGATGCTAATATGTGGTACCTTCTAAAAAACTACGTTAATATGTGTAATCTTAAATCTAAGCCTATGGCGTAATGTAATTCTGTGATAAAAATATATACAATACATAAATGTAGTTTAGTATCAACGATAAAATTGCGTAGGTTTTTTAAAGTCTTTTGAACTTTTGAACTCTGCTAGACCATAGTAAAAAATATTCTTATTTAGTTTATTGGCACACAAATAAAATAGTCAAAACAATTTAAATTTATTTATTTATTTATAATGTTACACCAAATCTAAATATAGGTTCATTTAGATGTTCGGTAGTGGCAGTTAGTATTTGGCTGCCGTTACCGCTACGGCGGCGCCCTCGCTACGCCGCCCTGAGGCTGCGGCCGGGCGGCGCCGCGCAACAATTCTATGCGCCGCCCAATCGATACTGCATCGCGTCGCCTTTGTGAAAAACTGTTTAAACCGTTGTTGGTTAAATGGTCCTCAATTTCAACTACTGAAACCTATTAATTCAACCATTGATTTCTCAATCACCATCTCAACTATTGAAATTACTGTCATTATCGTAATTTTTGGGATGAGTAATTAAAACTCCTTGTTTTTCATTTTTTCGGAAATTGGGCGGCATGTCTGTGCTCTTCAATAAAATTGCACTATAGTCTCGTCCTTCTTATTCTTTTTCCAAATGTGATTCATGAGTAATAACTGTTTAAAAATAATTTTGGAAGAAGTACCTAATTTCTTATAAAAAAAAACAATTGAATAGGGCTCGCGCACTGTTTCGGGTTTCGTACAACCACAAAATATGAAAGACGTGCAAAAAAATAAAATCACAATTTAAAATAACTTGTCAATGAACAGAAATTTGTCACCGACTCACACTTTCCCATTATTAATTGTTATACTTTAAACTGTGAACTATAATCATGTTAAGTTTGAAACTTGTACGTATATCCGTTTTTACATTAGAGCAAATACTAATATGATGTGCCAAACCTCACTTCCCTTATCTCCGAAGTAAACGGCGGAAAATCTATATTAATTCAGGCAGTAGGGAAATCAAACAAAACAAAAGTTTACAAGAGAAATTTTACGAATTTTCTAATAATAAATAATATATTTGGAAGAAAAAGAAACCAACCTTATCCACACTAAGACATATTATAGAAGACTAGCTGATACCCGCTACTTCGTACGCGTAGAGCTCGCCCTTCGGCCTCGCTACTATCGTTCTTGAGTTATAAATGGTGTAACTAAGGTGTAACTAACACGACTTTGTTTTATATATAAAAGATACCAATGGTTATTTATACTGTGACATTGTATGGTAGTACATGGTTGCAACAATGTCTATCCTAAGTATGCGAAGAAAGTTTTATTGTACAAAGGGCCGATGGAAATAACCGGTTATTTATCGCGTCGACGGTCGCGACTTACGTCCAGAGCACTGCCATGGTAAAGCCACCGACGTGAATGCCAGTTGCTGCAACTTTTGTTAAAATGTACGGCCTTGATTTGAAACACGAGTTAGTTTAACAATTCTTAATTGCTGTCTCCTTGTCGCGGGATAATTTCGATCAGATAGAAGTTGACAGATCGTTTAACACATTGTCATCATCATCATCATCACCATCAGCCGGCAGACGTCCACTGCTGAACATAGGCCTCCCCCTTTAACCTCCACACTGAACGACAGCTCGCCTTTTGCATCCACTGGATACCCGCGACTCTCACAATGTCGTCGGTCCATCTAGTGGGAGGCCTCCCTACGCTGCGTTTTCCGGTTCTTGGTCTCCACTCCAGAACCTTTCTTCCCCACACATTAACACATTGTACTGGTATGCTATTTCGAAAAACAAAGGTCACGTGGGTGACACAAGCCTACGTCATCGACGCTGTGTTACCGGTAGCATGAAATCATACTCCCCAATCTCCTGTTGGAATCCGTTAACCTGTTGGTGGATAAAACAATGTGATTTTGATATAAATAATATGTTTAATATTTTAAATTCGTATTTAACTTACACTGCTTCGCTTGAGCGGACAAACAAAATGATAATTGTTTTAAACTATCACGGTTGTTCACTAAAGTTATATGATTATTTACGGGATATTTACCGTGGTAAGGTTGTGGAATGCTAGAACACTGTTTATCTTCTAGTTACTTCTTATACAGAGGCCAGTTTTACCTGCAGATAGATGGAGTAGCAATGGGTAGTCCAGTGGCCCCTGTAGTTGCTAATCTGTGGATGGAAAACTTTGAAGACCGGGCTATATCCACCTGTCCCGTAGAAATCAAATGTTGGAAGAGATATGTGGATGATATCTTCTGTATACTTAAGGGCGGTGAAACAGAAGTCAGAAAATGCCTAGAACATCTAAACAGTGTTCACCATGCTATGCGGTTTACGGCAGAGGTTGAGAAAGATCGAGTGTTACCGTTCCTGGATGTTCGAATAACAGCGAGAGAAGATGGGTCTCTGAGCCACACAGTGTACAGAAAACAGACGCACACAGACCTGTACTTGCATGCCACCTCTCACCATCATCCCCGGCATCTTAATTCTGTGGTCAGTTCACTGACAAATCGGGCCTATGATCTGTGTGATACAGAACATCTGGCTGAGGAATTATCCCACGTACAACTGGTGTTACGCAGGAATGGTTATAAGGCTCAAGTCGGTTTAACCAAACCAAGGAAAAAAGTGATGAAACCGAAGGTGGAACGACAGCCGACTTTTTTGCCATATGTAAAGTCACAGATAAAATAGGTCGAATTCTTGACAAATATGCTATCAAGACCATATTTACTCCACATAAAAAGATTGCGCAATGTCTGCGTTCCCCTAAGGACAAGATTCCCTTTCAGCATCCCGGGGTGTACAAAATTAACTGCAGCTGCGGAAGTTCGTACATAGGACAGACGAAGCGAACTGTTTCATGCCGCATCAAGGAACACATTAAGGCAGTAAAAAACAACGAGAGACACAAATCTGCCATAGCTGAGCATCTGCTGGACGCAGGTCCTAACCACTGGATCGAATTTCACAACCCTGAAATCCTGTCCACCGAACGCCATTACATACCAAGGCTAGTAAAGGAAACTATTGAGATCTCGAAATGTCAGAATTTCAATCGAGGTGATGGTTTTCAACTCGCCAGTGCGCGGAATCCAGTATTAGGTTGCCTCAAAAATAAAAATAAAAATTCGCGTTCTAAATGTGTTCAAAATACCATACGCAGTGATACAGTGAGTGTGTTTTGTCGGGACTTAGGTTCGAGTTCGAGTTCCAGTGATAACCGCAGCAAAAGACTAAGAAAGAGGGTAGATCGTTATGTCTGCACCTAACTTTTTAACTATGTTCTCCAACCACCCGCATTCTTCAGTCTTCCCGTGAACATGATGCATGTAACTGCGCCGAAATATCGGGAGCTCATTCCACAACCTTACCACGGTAAATATCCCGTAAATAATCATATAACTTTAAAATGATAATTGTTTTTCTATAGTTCTATTCTATAGTTCGTTTCGTTTCCAGCCAGCATAGACAGGAGAAATTTACTCCTTGTGATCCCACTTCTGAATTGAAAGCTTGTCTTTCTCTTCAGAATGCTGCAGGGTGTCGTAAACATTTAATAAAACTCCAAATCCATTAGATTTCTATATTACTTGATGAAATAATGATTTATAAGGTCGATCTCTAATTTTTGTGACAAGTACCTTTTTATTTTTCGCTCCAGTTGTCTACCCTCTGCCAGAAATCATCAGTATTGCCACACACGTAAAAATAAATAAACCTTAAATAGTCATACCTGCAAAATGTGGAATGAGCTACCTTCTACGGTGTTTCCGAGAAGTTACAACATAGGGTTCTTCAAAAGGCGAGTTAATAGAGTTCTAAAGGGTCGGCAACGTATTTGTGATGCCTCTGGTGTTACAAGTATCCATAGGCGACGGTGACTGCTTACCATCAGGCAGCCCGTCTGATTGTTTGCCACCTATGGCATAAAAAAAAAAAAAAAAAAAAAAAAAAGTCATGATACAAATTATATTTTACAACACATTTGCTCAAAAAGTGCACTTACGAAGCCTGTATACATCGTTCGAAAGTTAAACATTACGGATCATACAACGGAGCGTGCGGTAATAAATTTGTCCGCACGCTCAGATGTATAGCACCGTGCGTGTGATTTACGGTATTTTTTTAATTTCCATCATAATTACATAAGAATTCCACAAAAGAGTTTCATATTACGAGAATAAATAAGCTGAATGATCAAACCTCCTTGGAAGCGCTTTTACTCAGTTTGTCTCAGTTTAATACTAAAGAGAAAATGAGACGAAAGATGTAGTTCTAATTTTCACCACGTGATAGTGGCGCTATTTGCATGTTCGCGCCATTTTCTTATTATATTATAGAAACTATTGTTGTGACTGATATTAAGTTATAAACAAAAATTGTTTCATTTGTAGCCTTTTTTTCTCGGAAATGTGTTGTAAAACGTTGTATGGCACACGTGCGGATTGGTTATTACAAACTCGTGACTATGGTAAGCCCTCGACTTCGTCTTGGGCTTACATTCGTCTACTCGTTTGTAATAACCAACTTTCCGCACTTGTATCATAAATAACTATTACATTAATATAATAATATCACATCGTATACAGTTAGCAGAAATGTTTATATATGTAATAATTACATAATAAATTACATATAGCTATCAGAATGCTTTTTCTATTTTAAATAAAATATTAAATTAAATTCTTATTAAATAAAATATTTTAAATAAAATCAACAAATTTGTTTCCCAATTTCTGTGTTTGTTGCAATGAAGTGGCAACTGGACAGTGACGTAGGCTTGTGTCACTTTAGGAATATAGCAAACCTTGTTTTATCGGATCATGGTTTAACATAAGTTACGGAGTTTTGGAGCCAACATGAACATAGCTCTCTCCATTGCTCGTTGTGTGACTCTGAGTTTTTCCAAAAGGCCAACAGTTAAGGACCACGGCTCAGTACCATATGTAATCACTACGGCGACCAGAACCACCAGAAGATGGGCAGCAGCATCCTCCTAACTTGCATGGTGGAGCTTCTGCGATCCCCAAGCCGCCTCCCAAGCGTTGGGATTACGGTGTGACTCAGTGGTTTTTATATCTTCAACATTATTGAAAACGTGCGAAATAGATGGCTATGGCCATTGAGCGCAGCCTTGATAGCATGACGATTAAATAAATATATTGGGACATTTATGCACACACGGAATTATTGAAATTATACACTTTTAACGCATATTATCGCATGTATTTTACATTATTTAAAAACATCCAGGCAAGTTCCACCTGGTTAGGATCTATAATAATCAAATTAATAAAATCTCAAGTCCGACGCAAAACTGCAAGGTCTCTGGACACCGTCAGTGACTACCGTACATAGGGAACGTTTTGATCAAAAATCATTGGCGGTACTTGTAAATATTTTCATTTCATTTCTATAGACATCCTCATCGTTAGACTACCTGTCTTCGATCAAACTACCTGTGACTACGGACAATGCAAAGTGCCCGAAACGTCAAGAATGAAATAATGGTAAATAAGAGAGAAATAATCGCAAAAACCAAGTTATCATAACGATTGTTCGTCGACATTACGTAAAAACGTGTAGGCGACGTATCAGTGACCACGAGACGGCACCGCCGTTCATCCGAAATGCGTGAACATCCCTGAGTGCGCGGACGTGGCGCTGCGACTGCGAATGCTGCGATGCATTCACATTATATAGACAATGGCAATTGTTCGCCTCGGCCGTATTTCTCACGAACTGACGGTGATGACGCGCCGCAGACGCGTCTCCACGTTATTTATTTATAGCGAGTGACCGGCACATCAGCACCACTCCGACGTTGACAAACAACTCGTTTGTAGCGGACGAACTCCATCGCAGAGGAACACAGCCATTACCACTCGGCGACATCCTCTGATCTAACGACCTTCACACTGGAGTCGCGAGCGACATTACGACATAGAGGCCGCGTCCTGTCCTCTCACCTCCCAACCGACACTATACGCTCGCCACGCGTGCCAGTGCCACGCAACGCGCATCAAATCATCATTATCGCTACGAAACTGCCTGTTGCTCTACTTTCCGACTCGCTATGAACGCGATGCGTTCTCAGTCACGATCAGCTATACATGACATTCAGAGTTATTTACATAGGTATAAATAGGCTAAAAAAAAAAATTTTTTTTTTTCAATTTTTTTTATTCACATAATTTTAGCGTTCATATAATGTACTCTGTTTTTATAAGTAGAAACTTCTAAATGGCCTCTTTGTCTCTAGCTAATTATTAACTCTGTTAATTAAGACCGTTAGTTTCTCTAAGATAATAAAAATAAATAAATAAATAACATGATTTAACAAGTTTATCTAATACCATCTGTACATATCTAATCAGTATTCTAATAAACTTTTAGCCAACGATCTATTACTATACTACGTATGTTTATCTAATCTTATAGTTATCTGCTATTTTATTCTCTGCTTGAACTGAACAGGTTTTTTGGTAATTCAAAGTTAGTGACTTTATTCTCATACAAACCTAATCCCAAATAAAACAATTTCACTTGGTGTACGTACACAGTTTACCAAATCCAGGATAAAACAGTCAGATAAACAAGTCGAAATCAACAGTAAGTCACTGGACCGATTCGGGGGCAGAGACCGACCCATAGTCGGTGTAAATACCTACCTAACACAAACAGTCTTAGCACATTCTGACTCTTTTATAATTGAACACACCGACTAGCTCAATTTTCTGACTGTGATTGTGACTCGTGCTACTAGCAAGTCAGGTTATGTTATGTCACCTTTATTTATTTAGTTATAAACGAACAATTCACAAAACATATTTATGATAAATATTCAACTATGTGAACCAATCATTTACAGTTGCGTACAACACTGAAAATATAAACAACAATGACCATGATTAATAGAATACATACCTACATAAAAATAAACTAATAAATTATATACTTATTACAATTTACAACGTACTTATAAGAATGATTAATAACAGGTAGTATTAAATAAACCGGCCAAGTGCGAATCGGGCTCACACACTAAGGGTTCCGTACCACCACAAAATACAATAATTATCAATTTAATAAACCGACTTCAAAATCTCCAATCCCAATCTCCAATCTTCAAAAATATCGTGGCATTTCGATTCGGTGAAAGAAATGATATGGTTATCCATTGTAACGAAATTACCAGTTATAACTTGGTAATGAACAGAAATTTGCCACCGACTCACACTTGGAGATTAATAATTATTTGTTGTTCTACTTTAGAGTGTGTACTATAACCATTTTAAGGTCGTCCAAGTAACCGAACAAGTTGCTTAACTTGGTAATGAACAGAAATTTGTCCGTTTTTAAATGTGTTTTATAGTGTTATACTTGTATAACACTAAAGTATAACAACAAATAATAAATAATGGCCAAGTGCGAGTCAGTGATAAATTTCTGTTCATTGCCAATTTAAGCAACGTATTTTGCTACTTGGTTACTTACCTCATCATTGGTCTCACCGAATCGAAATGCCACCATATTTAACTTATTTTCAAGTCAGTTTTTGCATTGATAATTATTGTATTTTATGGTGTTACGGAACCTCCAGTGCGCGAGCTTGACTCCCACTTTTTACCCTTTGGGTACGGAACCCTAACAATAAATGTTAGTATAAAGTAAATAATAATCTGAAAGTGACATTCATTCTGAGCATTCAAGCTTGTGAAATGGCTCTGTGAGCCTCTTTTTAAAAAACGCCTCTTGTTTGGTGCAATGTGAGAGTTGTCCGCAGTTCGGGTGCTAATAGAGGCGTTGCTGCTTATTAGAATGTGACGCAAGCAGACGGCCCAACCCAAAGGCAGTGTCTAGGCCGACCGACCGCGCCGGCGACGGCGGCGGCGGTACAGCATACGCTTACCTTCCACCATTCCACCTTCCTAATTACGCTACGTCTAGACGTCCCGCCAGCCTCCCCTGGCCACCCTGCCAGTACCACCCTTATCAAATACGGCTTACAATGTACCAAATAAATTACATAGCACCATGTCTGCCGCCTAATCGCGTCCTGAATTCAGGATTTTGGTCCATCAATTGTTCGGATGTAGATTAGACTAAACGTTTTTTTTTTATTTAATTTTATTAGAAACACTAATGCCCACGAAAACTAAATAAGCATCGTTATTTTAGCGTTATGTACGATATCTTGCTTAAGATATTAAATATCATTCGAATTTGCCAAATTCCACAAGATAATTATGTAGTAGGTACCTACGCATGCTTCTGTCGTGATCGTCACGTTGTCCTTCAACATTATCTCTATATCTGTACCTACCTCTATTATATAAGTTTACAGTAATTAGTTGGAATCTCAATTAGTTGACTCCATCCATAATTTACGAGCAGATTATAATATTAAAAAAAAACAGTATGTGTGTTATCGAGCCCATAATTAATGTGTATCTATGTATCATTATGGTTTCGTTTATATATTGTAAAACGAAACGATTATATTCGCTAAATTCGCCTTATAAAAACACTCGCATGGTATTTACTGGGTTTGATTATTTTGTAACAAAATCACTAAAATATAATCAACTTTATTTCATTCTCTGCTAAACTGGTAATGAACTTGAGCATTTTGATTGTCTCTAGACCTTCAGTGGTCTATAGGCAATCCAACTGTTTTAACCCGCGACGCAAACAAAGGCGTGTTTTAACAAAGTTTAACGTGTGTATCAGAGTGTCTGTCTGTGGCATCTTAGCTCCCAGATGGCAGAACAGATTTTGATTTCCCGTGGCTTCAAAATAAATTTAGATTTAAAAAACCGTGGCACCCCCCGGGGCGTCCTCCAGGGGTGCCTTAGTTCCGGAATAGTTTTTAGATCGTGTTTTTTTAGCTATGATTGATTCAAGAAAATAATTATGTTGAGCCTTTAAGATTATCAGCTCTATTATCAGGGGTTACAAAAAAAAACAGTTTATAGGTACCTACTTGTTGTAGTCATATATTTAGTGTTAGATTGTATTTTGTTTGTTTGATTGTATAAAGGCACTCGCTCCAAAAATAACTACAATATGCATACAATGCAAAGATAATAAAACGAAATCGTCATTGATACAATGTTATATAATATTTTAACATTGTATCTTATGTACACCTTTAACTTATTTAAATACTCGCCTATAATGTAGATTCTGGCTTACTGCAACAAAAAATAAGAAGAAATTTATAATCTCAGTTATGAATTAAAAGATTTGGACACGATTGCCAAGTTTATAGATATCATCATCGTATTGTGGTACGGTGGACTGACAATGTGAAGTGGGTGTTTGGAGCAGGTGTGTGGTCAACGGATCAGCTAAGGGCAGGTACGGCAGCCTCCGCTGCCGCCACGTGGGCCGGCACCAGCTGGAGAAGCTATTTCGGTGGCCGGCGGCAGGCCCCGGCAGACCGACACCAGACGCCGCGGCCGCCCCCGCGCTCCTCGCCACCTCTATTAATAGTCGCACTGTGCATTCTTGGGCGAACGATGTCGAATTTTTGTCGAGTACGCGCGACCACATGCCGCTTGTTTTGCCCTAAACCGCCCGCCGAGATGGGCTTTGTTCTGCGTGATATAAGGCGCGCATCCCGAACGTGAAATAAGCACTTGGTTAGCGTCTACGGCGCATACCTTCGCCTATATATCGAGGGCATCAAAGCAGAGAGACGTATAAATTTTAGCTACTTATCAGGACAGACAAAAAACTGTCTACCTTTTTACTCGGATGTCGTATCAAACAGAATTTTTTAACACAATTATCGAAAGTCAAGCCGCACATTACCGTATCACCTAAAATTTGGTAACTTACCTCTATCTGGTATTTTTCGTTCATACGTCTTTTTGGCTTGACATTTTTCAGCTCATATTAGCTTCACTTCACCATACAATTTCAGGCGTATAACAATAAATATTTTTGTACTATAAATTGTATTAAATTGCCGTAATGTAGACTATAAGTATATTTAACAGCATAATAGTTTTTATGTAATAGCCTGGATCTCGAGATATTTAATTTATACGCCCCTATGACTTGACAAAATTTGTGATAAAACTCTATAATTCCATAAAGACGTATAACTTCTGCCCGATGCAAAATTGTGATATTATTGTATCTAAACCAATTCAGTCTTATTATACCTACCTTATAATAAATAATGGCATATATGTTGAATATTACTAAATAAAAGTAGATATTATGCTATATATCCATGAAATTTTGTCATTTTGTCAGAAAGCATCTACACTTACCCGATACTAACCCCCGCAGACAATATAAACTCAAATTACCAGTCCCGCGATTAGAAATATTCAAAAAAGGCCCTCTGTACATGACAACAAACATATATAACAAAATTCCGGATGCAATAAAGAAAGAAACAAATAATTATACTTTTCAGAACCAATTACGTAAGTTTCTAATCCAAAAATCAAATATTATGTGATAGAAGATTTTTTCAACGATAAAATTAAATTATAATAAGAATATTAATATCGATCTTTTAAGTTTAGTTCCTTGGTTTAGTATTGTTTGCATTCCATTTCAAATAATACCTAACCTATCGCATTAAATATTTATTGTAAAACAACTTTATCCTAAGTTAAGTTTAAATAGTAGATAATTATCATGTAATAGATATAGACTTAATTATAAGTGTATCTATAAGATTTAAGTTTATACAATGTCTGTGGTCTGGTTTGGACCAGCCACAACATTAACCATTGCTGCACCCTTTATGCAGGGCATATTACACAATGTACTCCAAAACTTAGTTTTAGAAGAAGAAAGTGTACATATTTGCAATAAAGAATAAAGAAATAGATACAAGAAAAAAAAATTTAGACGCTTTTTGTTAACAAATGTCAAACTACCTCGTTCAGATTTTGCCAATGCTGTACGGATCAACCTGTGGGTTTAGCACCAGCGTATAATATTCGTAAATTTTGGACTTCTGAAGATTCTAATGTGGTTCAATGTACGTTCTTTATTATAAAATTTCATTGCTTACTCAAGTCGTCTTTATCCCAAAAATCAATGGATATTTTTGTTTTAAAACTGTTTAAAAAAACATAATTTATCATATAACTTTATTTACAACACATTTGCTCAAAAAGTGCACTTACGAAGCCTGTATACATCGTTCGAAAGTTAAACATTACGGATCATACAACGGAGCGTGCGGAAATGAATTTGTCCGCACGCTCAGATGTATAGCACCGTGCGTGTGATTTACGGTATTTTTTTAATTTCCATCATAATTACATAAGAATTCCACAAAAGAGTTTCATATTACGAGAATAAATAAGCTGAATGATCAAACCTCCTTGGAAGCGCTTTTGCTCAGTTTGTCTCAGTTTAATACTAAAGAGAAAATGAGACGAAAGATGTAGTTCTAATTTTCACCACGTGATAGTGGCGCTATTTGCATGTTCGCGCCATTTTCTTACTATATTATAGAAACTATTGTTGTGACTGATATTAAGTTATAAACAAAAATTGTTTCATTTGTAGCCTTTTTTTCTCGCAAATGTGTTGTAAAACGTTGTATGGCACACGTGCGGATTGGTTATTACAAACTCGTGACTATGGTAAGCCCTCGACTTCGTCTCGGGCTTACATTCGTCTACTCGTTTGTAATAACCGACTTTCCGCACTTGTATCATAAATAACTATTTTGTTTTACTGTCATCTTCTATAATATTGCTACATCTCAACTTACAACGTAAGCTGTTTATTGATTTAATGTTATTTGATTCAGCTAATTTGCCTGTAGATTTTACGTATTCCAGACCTCATTTTTCAAATTTTTTTCTTCCATAATTCTGGTTGCTTCCTTTTATTTGCTTCCTTCCTTCCTTGTCTTCTTCTATTTTCTTCTATTGGAACAGTTACATCTGTTTCGCAATCTTTCTTGTCTAGCAGAATTCGCGATTCGATTTGTTTGCCCATTGTTTGTTCTATTAGTTGCTCTCTTATTCATCCATTACAGTATTTACAGTTACAATTTGGTATATTACAACAAACGTTTCATCCTTTTCGTTTAGAAATGATGGCGAATTGGATTCACCGTCAGATAATATTAGTTGGTTTGTTGAGAACAACCGCCTCAGTCAATTTATTGTAAATTAAATACAGATAAAATATAGATATAAATATAAATACAACTACAACCACAAACACAAACACAACTACAAACGCAAATACAAATTCAAATATTTATTTATTTATACATATACATAACACATTGTACTCGGGTAAAACATAATTTGGATCTGCCACTGAGTCATCGCTATCAAACTCTTTTACAGTTTCAACAAAGTATACTTAAGCATCAATAAAAATTAAATTATTAAGAACAGAAGGGGGTTTTGCAAGTCAGTAATAGAATCGAATACTGAAATCTTGACTTGAAAATCTGAATTTGACAACGAAAAAAGGTCAGAAATGTTCAAATAGTATCATTCTGGGCAATCAGTGATATTGGCAGTAATTCCCATGTCATATATACAAAATGTGTGAAAACTACATCAGTTTCCATAGTAAAATTTCCTATAATGTTACGAAGATTTTCAAAAAAATATAATAATTCCGTATCAGAGAGAAAGGTTCAAATATTTTAATGACCGTCTACTTTTCATAAATGGGCTGCAATTATTTTGTGACGTTAATAATATTTCAAAATATTTAGGACAAATTTATGTTTTAATTTTTTATTTGATCTGAAAAATTTAATAAATATTTTTTCCATTTATTTTGGTCATTATAAAGATTCACAATAAATTGCTCCGTCATCTCCGTCATCGTCATCAATTAACGTCACAAAAAGACCGAAACTCATTTTTCAAAAGTAGACACAGTCGTTTTATTTCTTTAAAAACCGGACAAGTACAAGTAGAAAACAAAAAAAAAACGACAAAATATTGAAAGACAAACTTAACTTTGTAGTGGATAATTAACTTCTTCCATACATTCCAACTACAAAATTTAAGTTTGTAATAGCAAAATAATTGTTTTTAAACTTATTTTTAACATTAAATTATGACTTTCGGATTTTTTTCCTTTATATGTGCTGTGAGATCTTGCTTCTTGCCAAATTTCATGGTTCTAGGTCAACGGGAAGGACCCTATAGGTTTTGATGCCCTTGTGAAATCGCAAAATATGCGAAAATATGCGACATAAACGGTCATATCTTTTGATCGCGTAAAGTTACAATTTTGATTTTTTCACAGCTGAAAGAAACCGTACATTTGAGTATTTGATATAAACTTTAACTTGATATCTTTACGCGTTCATGAGAAAAAAGGTGTTGACAGACAAACAGATGGACAGACATGGATGGACAACAAAGTGATCCTGTGGTTCTGTTTTTTCTCTTTGAGGTATGAAACCCTAAAAACATTAGATGTGCGAGCGAGATTACTGCACCTAGTATTCTGTCCCTTAACAGGCAAGGTGGTGGTCAAACGCGAGCCTATTATTCAATAAAAAGAAAGAAAAAACTTAGCGAGCCATAGAGACGTATAACAAAGCGTGCGGCGACACTGTTGTACGCCTTTTTGGCCCGACGATAAATGCTAATAAGTAGCATACGCCTGTCATGCGTCTATACGGCACGTGTTTTTATTTATACGTCTCTATGGTTTCATCAAAAATCAAAAACAAAAAAAAAAAAAAAAAAAAATTATTTATTCAAGAAATGTACATATAAATTGTTACTGGCTCTAACTGCCAAACTGGGTGTTGGAAACCCGTGTCTTGGTAGTTAGTTCCTTCCATTAGTCATATGCTGAGGTCGTGTACATTTGTAAAATCATATAATATTTAACATTTACTTCTATTTAACAACCTAAACTATGCATCTATAAATCACTCTTACTTAATTATTTAAATGTTTAAATGTAAATGCCCTCTATATATACGCACTAAATCGTTGGTCTAGTCTTTATTCACGTGTCATCATCATCATCATCATTTCAGCCGTAGGACGTCCACTGCTGGACATAGGCCTCCCCCATCGATCTCCAAAAGGGCCGGTTGGAAGCGGCCTGCATCCAGCGTTTCCCTGCGGTCTCTTTTAGGTCGTCTGTCCATCTTGTGGGTGGACGTCCTACGCTGCGCTTACCAGTCCGCGGTCTCCATTCCAGAACCTTTCGGCCCCATCGGCCATCTGTTCTGCGTGATATGTGCCCTGCCCACTGCCATTTCAACTTACTAATCCGGTGGGCTATGTCGGTGACTTTCGTTCGTCTACGGATCTCCTCATTTCGGATTCGATCTCGTAGAGAAACCCCGAGCATAGCCCTCTCCATAGCTCTACATATTCACGTGTAGTATAATGTAAATATTATTATATAAATATAAGAGAGTTTCTTTTCCTGCAGTGATAGTAGTGATAGAACCTACATAACATGTGTTATAATGGACGTTTACCGCAAGTACTTAAGTATCACTTGTACTCCGTGCCAAAAAGAAATCATTAAATTGCTGGATACATTTTAAAATTATATGGAAATAAAACCGGCCAAGTGCGAGTCGGGCTCGTGCACTGAGGGTTCCGTACCACCACAAAATACAATAATTATTAATTTAAAAAACCGACTTCAAAATTTGTAAAACATGGTAGCATTTCGATTCGGTGAGATGAATGAACGAATGATGAAGTCATCTAAATAGCAAAATACGTTGTTTAACTTGATAATGAAAAGAAATTTGTCACCGACTTGCACTTGGCCATTATTTATTATTCGTTGTTATAACTTAGAGTGTGTTACAATCATGCCAAGTTTGACGCATGTACGTATTACCGTTTTTACACAAAAATACGTTAAAAAAAAAAGTTTATAGTATGGGGACCCCCCTTCTGTTTTTAACATAGGACTTTTTATTATTTCTTAGTTAATCCGACGTAACAACCGCTGCCGCCGTCTTATTCTGTGAAAATTTTAACTGGCTTTTTATCTATTACGGTTCGAAATATAGCGCCGTTTAAAGGTAGGACAGACGGACGGGACAGACAGCGTAAGCTTAGTAATAGGGTCCTGTTTTTACCCTTTGAGTATGGAACCCTAAAAAACCTGTACCTATATCGGTAGATGTAATGTTTTGAACTCCCGACGCAAAAAGAGAGGTGTTATTAGGTTAACGTGGGTATCTGTGTGTCTGTCTGTGATAGAATCAATTTTATTCATTCGCTGCCAAGCTGGTAATGGACTTAAGCATTTGAATTGTCTCTAAACCTGCAGCGGTATATGGGTATGAATGGCAGCTCAGAAACGGCTGAACCGATTTTAGTATTTTTACTTTTGTTGAAGGATGACTTGATCGAGATTTTTCATAGTTACAATTCAAGAATTGGGGGTTTAAATAAAAACTTGTAATGTAGGTGTGTGCTCACCTAGTTTTCATTGTTCAGTGACATCACTGCATTTACCCAATACCACTACGAATTATTCACATGTCATGTAAATAAAACTATAACATAATTCCGACAAGAAGCTTTTGTCAGCCATCCAAGTCAATATATCTCATGTGTATAATTAGATATACAAAACGCTGACCTGCCTTTTGTAGATTCATACAGGGGTAGGTTTCGAGTGATATACCTATAGGTATAGGTATATCACTCTGGGTGTTATAATACACACTCATTTAACTACGTCTTTAAACTAATGATCAAGTACGTACGTACTGCAGCGGCTTGCAACAAATGCATTTATGGACGAACTTGAAAATGTAGGCAGGGGCTCACCCAATGACGATATTATCTTTGGGTGCAGCTGAGGCCAACATACGTGAGTCCATGAATACTTAGTTGTATCCAAGGCTTGCATGGTATTTTTCTGGTTTTTTTTAAATACTTAACCTCCTACAAACAAACATAATCACACACTTTGCTACTTTATAATATTAGTGTAGAAGCTATTATGTCTTCTGTGGTAGAAGTGTAGATTTACTCGATACGTCATATACATATACTAAGATTACTGAAAGTTTCTGGACTCTCATTAATAAGTAAGACCACACAATTATCATGTTTATGATATTTTTATTGTTTTTCAAATTCTTTTGTATTTTTGTTCATACTTTTGCATTCTTTGGAACCATTGTAAAAAGCAGTAGGCCCTGTCTTCTGTAGACACGTCTTCAATGGCGTCATGGATTACATTCACCGCCGCTTCGAGCTTGTAAAAACTTTCAAAAACTCATTCGTTACAAAGTTACAACTTTGTTATTGCCACAGCGAAAATCATAAAAAAACGAGGCGCGAATATTTTCTTGAGTTCAATCCATTGCAATGCCGCCACACAATTTTCAATTTGTGACTCAAAGATAAAAACTGATAGAAAAACTCCTAATATGCATGTTTTTTAGACTTGTCTAAATTTTTCGATCTTGTATCATATAAGAAACTATGGGAAAAGTTACATGATATAAAGTTACCGGTAGAACTAAGTAAGATATTTAAAACGTGTTATAATAATCAAGTAAATTGTTGTGAGATGGGCAAATGAAATGTCAGTGGACTATATCCTGGAATGTGGAGTCAGGCAGGGAGGGTTGACGTCCCCTAAACTGTTTAATTTATATCTAACCAGTAACATCATCATCACCATCATCATTTAAGCCATAGGATGTCCACTGCTGGACATAAGTCTATCCCATCGATCTCCAAAAGGTCCGGTTGGAAGCGGCCTGCATCCAGCGTTTCCCTGCGGTCTCTTTTAGGTCGTCCATCCATCTTGCGGGTGGAGTCCTACGCTGCGCTTACCGGTCCGTGGTCTCCATTCGAGAACCTTTCAACCTCGTCGACTATTGTGCAGCCGGTTTTTTAAATTGATAAATATAATAGTAGCTAGATATATAGTGTGTTTGTATATCTATCGTAGTGTTATTTGAACGTGCGCTCGCATTTACATCGGTCGTTCGTCGAGAGAGATATTCCGATTAAGGTTTGCTAAAATTAGCTCCACCACGCAAACAAACTCCCGGCGAAAATAGAATGGCACATAAGGCACAATTGTACAAGGCTTCAGGCATTTGACGGTACATGTCCGTTAAATGCAAAAAGTAATATTATTACTTTTTAACCCCCGACTCAAACACAGGGGTGTATAAGTTTAACTTGTTTATATATGTGCGTATGTGTGCCTGCCTGTAGCATCATAGCTCCCAAAGGACAGAACGGTATTTTTTTTTTTGTTTCAAAGTTTTTATTCACGTATTAAGGGTTCTTGATAAAAATTGGTTCAGGAGATTATCAACTCTTTTATAGGAGGTTTAAAAAAAACAATTTATTGGTACTTTGTACTTAATATAGGTCGACCATTTATGATGCTTTCTAGCTTAACAATTTTTACTATTGACTTGATGGAATTCCACAGATGCAGATTTCACAGATCCTAATGCATGCGTGTGCATTTTCCAGTGTTAAGTACTTAAGGCTATCAAGTTTTATTAAACAGGCAATACCTGTTGCCCGGGACTTCATACGCGTAGACTTTCATATAAACTTTCAACACCCTTTTGATTTAATTTGCCTTGCCTTAATTTGCTTTGCTTTGCTTTAATTAGGCCCGTCTGCAATATCTTTTTAACGGATCTCTACACCCTTTAAGGAATCCACCTTTTTAAAGAATTCATCTTCGTAGTTCGTAGATTAAGTAGTTTCGAGATTTCGTGATGAGTCTGTGAGTGCGGGTTTGGCTTTTATAACCTTAAATAGATTGTTAAACAAGTCATAGTCACAGTCAGAGTCTAGCAAAGTAATTCACGATTCCAAGATTTGAGCTAGAAAGTCTTGAACATAGCTTCAGCTTTATCGTTTTTATCTCAAAACATGCTTGAAATTTAGGAAAGTTTCAAGCACTTGCCTAAATAACTAAAGAAGTTAGAACGTTAAAAAAAATTAGGACGGACGGACAGACGGACAGACGGACAGACAGACGGACAGAACGAATTTGTAAGGGTTCCTTGTTGCTACGGAACCCTAAAAAGAACTATCCTTTTTTGACCGAGCGAAGAGAGGTCTCAGATTCTAATAGGACAAGTCGGCATTTCTATGCATGGTTTGATCAACTATAACTTGCGTATCGTTGATCCGATAGGTACTCATGAAACTTTGTAGGCAACTAGTTCATTTCAATACAAATTTTATACTCGAACATGAGAAAAATCTGGTTCCCAAAATGTATGGATCGTAAGGTCACAGTTCGGGGCGAACTACTTAAGAATTTTTATTTTTGTTGCTTGAAAATTAAATACATTATTTCTTGGTAAATGCAAAAAATTATGTATTGGCAAAAAAATAAGCCGATATGATAAACATTAGCAAATCGGCGGCATGTTTTGGGGAGGTGCTACGACAGTCTACGAAAACTGCTACGAAATGCTACGCAGATGGAGCTTCGTTGTACTGGTTGTACTAAACTTCAATTTTTTTTAAATATAATATGCGTGTGTTCGCGGATGTGAGATCTGACGTTAACCGAGGCTTGTAAAAAACGGTTAATACGATTGTTATTCTTATTCGAGATAACGGCGAAAGCTCCTGCACTGACGTCCCGCTTGCGTGCATTTTCCCTGCCAGCACCTATCCGAGTCAATTAGTCCGAATCCTTGAAATAACGGAGCGAGGCTTTGGGCTCTGCTCTCTACTCTCCCGTGGCCCAGACAACAACCCGCCCGCCGTATCTAGCCCGTGGGGCGCCTGGACTAAAAAGTGATGTTTTGTTTTCACGCATGACACCTCCCATCAACGAGAAGTTAACAGCTGATCACTCCATAGCCTACAAAGACTTTGTAGCTTTACCTAGTCTGTGATAGCATAGATAATCGAACGTTCATTAATGAGCGTACGCTTTGATTGTCCATAAACTACCATAAACTGTGACCATAAACGTACGCTAAAACTGCACACTGTGCGATTCATACGATCCTTCTTGCCTCATACCTGCAAAATGTGGAATCAGCTTCCCTTCCACGGTGTTTCCGAGAAGCTACAACATGGGGTTCTTCAAAAGGCGAGTTAATCGAGTCCTAAAGGGTCGGCAACGTATTTGTGATGCCTCTGGTGTTACAAGTATCCATAGGCTACGGTGACTGCTTACCATCAGGCAGCTGGTCTGCTTGTTTGCCACCTATGGCATTAAAAAAAAAACTCGCGCCGATGCACGCTCGCGTCATCGTCAAAGGCTCGCGTCTGGATTGAAAAATAGTAAGCGCAGTTAACTAACTGTCGCGGGCGCGCGAGTGAGCGGTGGGCGCCCGCTCGCAGACTTGTTGCAAGTCACACGCGTCTCACTTCCAAAATTTGGTTACGAATTCTCCACTAAATCTGGGTACTTTTCACCAACATGCAGATACAAAAATTAATAAATATTCGGGATATTTTTGCACACAGATCTGTTGACTTTGTTGCCTACGTTTTTCTATCAAATAATAAACTAGCAAATAATCCTATAAACCAGTCTACCCGACATAACACAATTGTACTAGCGGTGGTGCATGAGGCGGGTCCCCGGACTCCCGAAACGGACACCCGCTCCGTGCACCCGCGCGCGTTTTAGCGTACGCCCTATTCTTCTAGTCTTCATAAACGAGGCCTAGGGGAGAAAGTGTTTTGTTCAGTGGGTATGTTTGGTGCGTTTCAGAGTGGTGGTGGGCGGGCGCATGCGTGGGTGCAGCATTGTTGTTGTGCGCGGCAGCGGGCGCACTGGCCCGGCCGCACCTGCGCCGCCGCTTCGCCGCCGCCGGCGCACCCGCCGCCGCAAACCCCGTGAGTCCTCCTTATAATAATGACGACTCAGTAGCAGAGGCGTTTCAGCATATCAAAACGTCAGGTATCAAAACGAAACCAGCTCAAACGCCTCCTATAGTCATTTTAGCCCAGTAAGTGGTGCCTTCGTTGCCTTGGCATTCACCCGAGGGCCGGTGGGAATGGCACCTTCGGCGTGGCGCCTAAGCGCCCCACATGCCCCAGCGCCGGTGTATCCCGCACCCCTTGCACCCCCGGCTAGAGACGGCCCTGGGGCCTTACGGACAACTGCTATTACAGGCACCTAATCCGCTCAGTTGGAAAATCACGCGACCGCAAACCTTACCGCGCCCAGATACGGTTTGCGGTCGCGTGATTTTCCAACTGAGCGGATTAGGTGCCTGTAATAGCAGTTGTCCGTAAGGCCCCTGGTCAAAAGAGAACCTATACCTAGGTATATGTTCGACGTTAGCTTTTTGTAAGCAACTACTTAGTAAGTAGGTACTACAAGTAAAAAAATATGTATTACAAGTTTGAGTATATGAGCAAAATGGGTCAAGGAGTTGTAAAACTACGAGGTTTTAGTCTTAGTTCGAGCGAATTATACTGTTTATCCCAAAATCTAGTACTTAATACGTTGTATCTTTACGGTCAACGATAGCTTGCGTAGTAGGTACCGTTGATCCGACTTTTGTTATATATTTTTTACTCTTCTTACTTAAATACCTAGTATCTACTTACTATTACTAATTATTTTAATTTTTAATAGTTTTCGCATGAGTATACTCATGCGAATTCACACAAATTTTAACATAATCAATCATGCGGTTGAACCTTTAACGACATAGGGGTCATAAGAAATATTGCAATGTATTTTTTCGGGGGGAACTAAGTAGGTACCTAAGTAGATACCTACCTACTACTAATATTTTATCGTAATATCTCTATGGCAGTACTTTACCTTAGGCATCCTTAGGGATAGACTATATTATCGCCCTTGTTAGGTAGTACAGCCAACCTAAGGGCGATAAGGATTCAGTAAACCAGACAACAAGTTCAGAAAAGCGGACGACATAGTGGTTTATGGGCAATCGGATTTTTGGATTCACATTTTGCATTTCAAACCGGGGAACTCAGAAAAATATTTTTTTGATAGTAATTTTTAAACTTTCGCGCTTTGAACACATGTTTTAAATGTTTATCGGGACTTATCACGTATTATTTTATTAAGTTAAAAATAAGTACCTTTCGCTCACATCATCATGATGATCATCATGGTGATTTTCATCTTTCGCAGTTGGGACATTTATTTACTTAGAAGAAATTAGTTTTTATTTTTTTTATTTATTTTTTTTATTTCCAATTTATTTATTTTTATATTTTTAATTATATTACAGAATGTTTTTTAAATGCGATTCAAAATTATTCAAAACTTACAGTTTTACTATGTTTCTTACCGTGCTATTATAAATAACTGGCCAAGGGCGTGTTGAGGCACGCATAAGGTAGCTTATGGCACAGAAGACATAATAGACACTTGTATTGTATTGACTAGGAATTAGGTGTGTAGGGTTGCCAGATCCTGGTTTATCAATTCCTGGACATTTCTGGGGTTAGGAACGGCGTCAGTACATGGACCGGTATGGATACTATACCTACTATCATTCAGAGATCACATCCCATGTCAATTTTAAATCATCTGATTTACGGGACAAAATTTAAAAACTTATTGTAAATCAGACCCAATATCATACCTGTCTGCCAAATAGTTGATTGCTCTTTCCAGGAAAATGTGTGCCTGTGATGTGAATTTATTCGTTTGGTCTTCTATGAGGTTCGGCAGCGCGTGCGCAGTTTGGTGTCCGAAAAAAATCCTAGTATTCGCGAATTCCGGGACAGTAAAGTGAAATTACTGGACACTGGACAAGACACCTCATTCCGGGACTATCCCGGATTTCCCGGGTGTCTGGCAAGTCTGGCAACCCTATATGGACAGTCTGCTGCGTCGTGGCTGCATAATAAGGATGCATGAGCCGGTCATTTCCCATGATGTACCTACCAGAGTCACCCTAAATTTCATAGATATTACAATTAAACTCTTTTACAATTTATATACCTACCAAAACAATAATTGAACAAAGTGTCATGCACTTATTTTAATAACTATAGAAGTTAGAAGGGTCCAAAGGATTAGGACGTATGGACAGACGGACGGACTGACAGACGGCGGAACGAACTTTAAGGGGTTCCTTTAAGGGGGGGGGTTAAAAACGGCCGGTGGATGTTCTAATTCTACCAGTAGGTACTCACGACTGATTTAACATAATTATACTGTTACATAGTTCATTAAAGTACGAAAAGTCTCTCTCTCTCTCTCTCTCTCTCTGTTTATTTTCTTTTCGCGACTAAACGGCTTAGCCAATCTTAAATAGTCAGTCTTCTATAAATCCTTTCCATACTAAGGTTGCCTAGAAGAGATCGCTTTTAGCGATAAGGCCGCCAGTTGTTACTCTAGGTTTTAAGAGTTTTTTGTCCTCTGTATCAAATTGAATGGTGTGAACAATAAAGAGTTAATCAATCAATCTTTGCGAAATTTAGCAGGATAATAGGTATCGTTGCCGTCTGTGGGTGACACCCACGTGAATTTTTTTCTCGGAGTGCTATACCCGCGGAGTATATTATTATAATTATACCATGGTTTTAATATACTAGGGACCTGTAAAAGGCTCCAAAGGCTAGGTACATACTATTTGACGGCGTGCTACGCTTTGTATCACGAGGCGGATTCTATTCTATAGTCCATTTTCTTAGGTTCTAATGTACCTACTAGGGACCTGTAAAAGGCTCCATATGCTACATACTATTTGACAGACAGCCTGCTACGCTTTGTAAATCACGTGGCTAGTCCATTTTCTTAGACCAAGAATTGTAATTTTTTATCAGCTGACCGTAAGTCCCATCATTTTTTTACTTGTGTACCTACTTTTGATTGTCAATGTGTAATAATCATGGATTTATTACTTATTAAGAATTCGTGTATGTGAATTCATGGGAAAGTGATATAATGATTAATGAGGTAAAACATACCACCACCCATGCCTCGTGGAAATTTCAAAGATTCGTACACAACGGTTTGGGTCGTCATTTATGATACGTACTGGCCAAGAATGGAACTCCCTGCCGTCCTCCCTATTTCCTGAGAACAACAATCTATCTAGGCATCTTCAAGGCTAGAGTGATTAGATTTCTTCTAGATCAACGTGTTCTATCCTCGGCCACACCCACCACTGCTTACCATCAGGCGAGTTGGGGGCCAAACTTAAATCTATTCTTTATATAATTATGTTGTCTATATTGTTTTTATATATCTATACTAATATTAAAAAGAGGAAAGATTTGATTGTTTGTTTGCATTGAATAGGCTCCGAAACTACTGAACCGATTTGAAAAATTATTTCACTGTTGGGAAGCTACGCTATCCCCGGGCTATAATCTATACCCGTGCGAAGCTGGGGCGGACCGCTAGTATATATATAAAACGTGTTTACGAAACAATGAAAAGTAGTTCATCTATCGTAGCTAGTCGTAGTGGTATCGCCAAATACCTGTATTTTCATGTTTCTTCCAAAACTCCTTAGAAGCCAGCCTCTGCTACTTTACTGAGGGCATATTTTATGATAGTAAAATGCGGACGGCTCTGTATGGCCTAATGATTTTAGCCTGCCCAATAATGGGCGAAAAAACCAAAAAAAATACCCTTGCAACAATGTACATTGTACGTGCATAAACAATAGTGATTATTTAGATCGATCTGAAACTGATTTTTTCCTAAATTACCTATGATAATATATAGTTTGGATCTGCCTTAAACTTGAGCTAGTACCGAAAAAAGTCTGCCAAAAACTGAAGGGGGTGAGGGAAAAACGTATTGCACACACTGACATAATATTTTTACTAGCCTACAAACGCATATTTCAATATTGAGCAGTGCACAACCAGTGGCATCCATCCACACGCGATGCCATCAGTGGCATCGCGATAAGATATTATTATAATAAGGTCTAATTTAGTTTAATTTTTAATATAATTTAAAAAAAAACATTGTATAATTATTGTGTTCATTGTTTTTTTTTTACCAAAAATAATTTATGGGCAAGTCTAGTCTATGTAAAGAAACCTGGTATAACCGCGAGATGCTACTTTTATTTATATTTTATTTTATCCTTCTGAAATGTTTCAGTTGGCACTTGAAAGTAAATTACGTTGTATGATTGGTCAAGGAACAGTTTGCAAGATTCTCATGTTATGCATGTTATTACAGCAAATTTTAGTACAGTAAGAAAAAATCAAACCCTGAGATAGATGATATTAATTTCAACTTGATATGTTTATGCGTATACCTATCTGCGTTTCTGGGAAACAGGTTCTTGACACACGGACAGACAGACAGACAAACAACAAAGTGATAAGAGTATGGGATAAGTTTTTTTTTCGTTCGAGATGTGGAACCCTAATAACGTGTGTTCAAATCGCAAAAATTATGTCATCATCAGCCAGAAGACGTCCACGGCTGAACATAGGCCTCCTGAGAGAGAAGTTAATTTTTAGTGAGAGAGATGAGTGCTTAGACAAAATGCAACCTGCATTCAAGGAAAGTTGCCCACATCTTCTAGTGTAATGTAATCCATTAGTTTTGGTTTTATAACATCTTTAGAAGATCAAAAAGTCCGGAAACCGAAATTATTAAATTTGTAAGTGTACCTACCTCATAAAACGTAGGTATCTAAAGTAGAAAAAATCTATAGGTAATAATTATTTTAGGCATTGTAGGTTTGTAGGCAGGTACGTACAATGAAATTGAGGAGATATAGATACTAGGTACTTACTTAAGACTATTGCATTATAGGTACATTCATACTTAATTCGATTTATTATCACAGGTATTACCTATACAAAATGGAGAGAGAACCCGTATGAATAGAGAATTTGAACTTTTGGTAGAAAGTTAGGTAGGTAGTACCAAGCCCCAGCCAAGCCTAGGTGCTTACTTAAAAGACGTACCTACCTACTACATAATTAGGTATATTATTTATTATAGATTCAATAAAGTTAATGTTAAAATGATCATTATAGGTTAATGATGATAGGTTACGTACCACTATGACTACAACTTGATCATTGAGCAATGCCAACTGTCTCGTCTCGCCAAGCCGACTAACGCGTCATCGCTTGCTATGTAGGTATTGTAGGTGCCTATACTGTTATAGGTGAGCATAATATATAACAACAACGACGACGACGCGACGGTAGCCGCAATCGAGCTCCCTTTACATGTGTGCCAGCTCATACGTTGTATACACATACGATACGCTCACCTCGCCAAAACTTACTCACGCTCACTAACGTCGTTTCATCGCACCTACCGAAGTACCGATTGAGCACACAGAGTCAGCTAGACAGATTGTTTTATTGTGTGCGTACGTGTATTATACAGTGAGCTGCGTTAGTGTGTAGCAACATCGGGGCAGCCGGTGCACCACCCGCCCGCTCGTTCTCCCCGCTACGCGACTGCGAACGCTGCTCCGCTCCGCGTCCGTCCGCGTCATTGAACAACAAGACTTGCTCGATGGCAGGCGCCTTCCTGCCAATATGAATAAAAGAGTTAGGAAACTCTATCACCAAATACGCGATAGTGAAAATAATAATATATTATCTTTATTTACGAAATGATTTTATTTTTTATAGTGTTAACGCAATGAAGAGCATATTTTATTTGTTAGTGAATTTTAGCTAATTATTGTATATGCGCTAATCTCTCTATAGTGCTCTGTGATTGTTATGTTGAAAGCAAATTTTCAAAATGCCAGTGACTGTGTGGTGCAATAATAAAATAACAAGTGATATATTTGTGACCGATTCCTAAGCTGATAGTGACTCGATAACCGTGTCATCGAATTTTGATACAAGCACATCACTAACTGTCAAATATAGGTGGAAAACCTACAAGAATAGTGGACGACACTGACTCAAATAGTAAGTAGAAAAATGTCGATTAACACATTCATGTTTATGTTTAACGAAAGTGCCATTTATATACACTGATTATTCACTACAATAATGGTTACCTATGTTACGTTTGAATCCAAAACTCTCAGTGAGTAGTCATGATAACTTTGTGAAGTGTCAGTGAAGAAATAGAGACAAAATTGTAAATAAAATGTTGGAGCTATCTAAATGGAAGAATGTTTGTAGTCGAGATGAGTGAGGCCCGCGGTCCGAGGCGAGTCGGACGGTCGCGAGACGGCCGCGACCGAAGCGTGCCAAGTGATAAGAGGCGCGCCGATAGCGACGTCACACCCAGACGTTGTTTGTGTGAATTTAAATAAATTTTCATGACAGACAGTTCCGTAATCACCTCTTGCCATATCATAGTCGCGACATGCCAACTCGATGCGTGCACATCTTGTGAATATGGTCTTCAGAACAGTAGGTATACCATTATCAGTATGCATCTCATTACCTATAATTTTAAGATGCACATTCATTCAATTTATCAATGAAATGTTTATCAAAAAGGATCAACATTGAATATTCCTGAAAACCTGGTTTCCTTAATGTTATGCAAAAGCTATGTCATGATAGGTTTTAATCATATTGATTAACTTTATCTGGGCTTGAGTTCCCATTTAATTCATTATTACCTACATTATATTAAAATAATCTCAGTTTGTTGACAAATCGGTGTAATAAGTGTTCTAAAATCACATAAAAACTATTAAATATTTTAAAGCTAGCAAGTAAAAAACTTTGCAGAGATGTCATAAAATGTCTTGCATTGTAAATTGTTTTATGTTGCAAAACTAGATACTTTGTATGGGGCTTGTAAAACACAAAATCCCATAATCGAGGGATTTACTAGTAGCCATTGAAGAGTTCCACTATCCATCTCCTGGCAATTCAATCAGTTCATGGTACCAATTTCTTGTATTGTCATCCTAATTCAAACTCTACTGTGTATGTACACAGTAGAGTTCACGCATAGGACCAAACCCGAGAATGCAGAAAAAAAATCTGCTGTTCCATACTAAATGTAGTTCAGACTCAACAAAATGTATGAAACAGCAGTTTATTTTTTTCAGAGCTATGACCAGTAGTGAAATTTAAGTTGTTTATAATGATGAGTAGAATGATATCCTTTGCGCTTAGTATCATCAGTCCGTGAAACACAGTATAAATATCACAAGAATACACAATTGATATCCTAATTTGAAATCAAATGCATATTCATAGATTATGTTAAAATATTATTTTCCTGAGAATCGTTTACAAATGAAAAGTTTTTTTTTTATTATCTTTATTTAATGTGAACTGAAAAGTTATCCTTAAGATCCAGATAGCAGATTCAATACTAATCTAATGCCTTTTGAGTCCAAGATATTGTATATATGATAGCCTATTTGTCTTTTTAACACAACTGATATGATGTTTCCAAACAAAAATTAATATCTCATCGCCTAATACTATCTACTTAAGGTTATGAAGTAGATACCCTTTACTCCGGCCTTTTCAGAAGTGATCATCCTCTATTAATGTGGTAATATCATTGCGTTTTAGAACAAAAACTCTTGAGAAGAATATTGAATGTTTAGTTATCTTGTATGCATCGGACTGTTAGGTCATGCCAAATTCATACAAACTACTTAATAATCTGTGGCAATTTGTCACAGCTTAGCAAGTAGTTTGTTTGTATTTGGACAAGTAGATGGGTACCTTAAAAGATGTGTTATTTCTTGCAATATATAAATATAAAGCAAAATATCACTGACTGACTGACTGATGTACAAAGCTGAAGTTTGGCAGAGGTGTAATTCAGTTAGCGAAAAGGCCAAATTAAAGAGGGCAAAAGGGGGTTAAAAGCTTACATGAAAATCTATGCATACAAAATTGCGGGCAAGAATACCTATAATGAACCTAGATAGCTAGACTCGGTCAAAGCATTTATTCTGATCTGAAACCACGAATTCTGACAACTTTTGCTAATATTCTCTTTGCCCATCTGTATATTTCCTTTTAATGATGAAAAGACTTATCAAGGAAATAGTCTGCATAAGGAAAGGCATAAGAAGCTTTTTATCCTGAAAATATAAAAAATTAGAAATCTAGATCAACTATGAAGAATAGCTATAATAGGTATGTGGAAGGTACACATCCTACTAATATTATAAACGCGAAAGTTTGTATGGATGTATGTTTGTTCCTCTTTCACGCTGCAACGGAACAACAGATCGACCTGATTTTTTGCATGGGTATAGTTCAAGAGCCAGAGAATGAAATAGGCTACTTTTCATCATCATCATCACCATTTTTCATCACTACGCGAGTGAAACCGCGGGGTACAGCTAGTACATGATAATATTGTAGTAGGTATATTAAAATATTAATATTATGTTCTTTTAGTTACCAATTAAATTAAAATCCCAACTGAGACTTCCCAAGGATAATCTTAACAGCAAAGATAATTCAAACTGGATATTGGATTGGTGCTCAAGAATAACCACATCAAAAATAGACGAAAACTACACAGTTAACTATTACAGTACAGTACATTTAATCTAAATTTGTTGCAAGCTAAATTAGACATAACTATAATGACATAGGATTTGAATAAGTTTGTCGGTATTTCTAAAATAATTAATGATTAAGAAAGGTTAAATCAGCTACCTAAGTAACTATTTTCATCAGTTTTCATCAGTTCAGTTTTGTAATAGTATCAACTTTGTAAATCAATGCCTAGCAGACAGAATATCTGAATAGATATTTCAAAATGCAGAGAAAATACTGATACGGTAATAACTTGGGTCACAGTAATGATAAGAATGCCTGATAGTGTGCCTCTGATAAGGCTGATTGGCCACAGACTGCAGACAGACAACGTGTTTACTGATACCCTCAAAGAACACACAAGTAGCACTTGTTTTTACCAGAAGTTACTGGTAGAGCGGAAGTTTTCTGCAACAAGACCAATCATAGGCCCATTTTGTGTGTATACATACCAAAAGTTTAATTCACATGTGTAGTAGTTACCATAGTGATTTCTTTGGATTTCGATTATTACTGAAATTAAACACCTTAAAATGGATAATATTGTGCATATTTTACATTATTTTAATTCTTGATGTTTCTAACACTGCTATGTCTGTGGTCGCAGATAGAGAATGCTAGATGATGGATGTCTATAGCTATAGGAATGTTACGAAATTATTTACAAGTACTACCAATGATAAAACGCAATAAAATCTGTTTAGTTTTTAATTTCAATACATGACATAGTATAGCATTTACGTAAGAGGGTTTTGATGAGAGCCGGTTACAAATAAAACTGATTTTGATGTCATGCCATGCCTGTTTTGAAAACTAGAGAATATGATACATTAGTTACCTACGCTTTATTCTTTTATTATTCATGCCTATACTGCAACTGCAATAAACTAAGAATGCCAATGTCATCTATAATTTTTAAAAAAAATAAGTTTATTTCGCTATATTATAGTATTTCGGCTACTAGCTGCAATCTTACGTTCAAAAACCTAGCAAAAATTATTAGAATTTACAGTACGTATTCATTTAGCTTATTAAAATGTCATTCCAGCTGACATCGGCATCCTTATGTAGTTAACTTACTGGAAGTAATTCAAATCAAAGTTATAAGCAACCTGCCCTACCTGTATATGTTTTCTTCTCATAAGGGATGGGAAGTGTATTTAAAGCCTTTGTTTATCCTGAAAGTAGTCAGTAATAGCTACATTATGTACCTATGAAGCTTCATGGTGAAATATTCTTTAATAGATGTACTAGTCATCATCATTAGCCAGAAGACGTCCACTGCTGAACATAGGCCTTCCCCTTTAACCTCCACACTGAACGACAGCCTGCCATCTGCATCCACTGGATGCCCGCGACTCTCACAATGTACCTACTACCTAATAGTTTGCCTCAAACAGTGACCCCCATATCAACAATCGCAACCCCTTGACAAATTATATTCATATTCAAACTTTAAAATTGTATTTGTTTGTACTACCTACTTGCCTCCAAAATTTTATACAGATCGAATCAGCGCAAGTTACTTGTCATCAAACATATAAAACACGAATTTGTTCCCATAGACTCGTTTCGCTTCTCTCGGTCAATAAATATAGCTACCTTAATTATTGCAAATTTGTCCAACAGTACAAGTCAATATAAAATATATATATATTATTCGTATTATTTGTATCATTAATTATTACATAATTATATATATATATTTATATATTCATATTAATTGTATATCTATTAGTATAATTATTTTAAATAATTTTAAGTAATAGTGTGTATTACTATTAGAATGTATGTGTATGGTATAAGTAAACATTTTATAGTCGATCCTCTATTGCACACCCCGTCTTCATTAATTATTCTTAATTTGCACCCATATTAGATACAAATTAATAAATAACAGCTCACTATTACCCAAATTGTAGAATAAATATGTATCTCACATTATAGATAACAATGCAATCAACATATCCATAAACAGTACTATTATTTATTCTGTACTATAGAATTGAATGCAATTAAATTTTTGATCTGAAAATAAGTGAAAACGTAGTTCCCTCATTTGTCCACATACAGACAAGTTGGCGCAGTGTAATGTATATTGTAATGAGATTGAGGATGACCACATAAGTGAGAGCAGTGTGTTGTGATTTGCAGATGCTCTCGGTACAAGTGCCGGGGTGCGCGGGCATGGAGCGGCTGGGCGCGCCGGGGGGACCGCGCCTACGGCACGATCACAGACACCACCATTCCACATTGTGAGTAGATACATAAAGAATGCTTTATTCCTCGTAGTCCCGTCGCATAGTCCCATCATTGGGACCATGAGGAAATCCAGTTCTGAATGGTTCCATTGACAGGATCAGGAAGAAAATCCTTGTACTTAAAACAAAAATATTTTTTATAACACATTTGCTCAAAAAGTGTACTTACGAAGCCTGTATACATCGTTCGAAAGTTAAACATTACGGATCATACAACGGAGCGTGCGGTAATGAATTTTACCGCACGCTCCGTTGTATAGCACGGTGCGTGTACTTAACGGTATTTTTTTAATTTCCATTTTTTGTTTTTTTTCTCGCAAATGTGTTGTAAAACGTTGTATGGCACACGTGCGGATTGGTTATTACAAACTCGTGACTATGGTAAGCCCTCGACTTCGTCTCGGGCTTACATTCGTCTACTCGTTTGTAATAACCAACTTTCCGCACTTGTATCATAAATAACTATTTTGCTTTTGTTACTTCTTTTTTTTCTGGATTTCGTTTCCATTAATGATTGATTCTATTTATTTGGTCTTATTCCTTGTGATTCCATTGCTCAGACTCATCAAGTGGTGGAACCACAAAGAACTAACGAAAACTTCCTCGTAACCTGCTAAGAAATGGAACCACTAATATTTGAATTTCCTTATGGTCCCATTGATGGAACTATGCGATGGAACCACAAGGAACAAGCTAGCCTTACCACCACCATACGGTCTTGCCTTGTCCACCGTCCAGTCTGCTCTTGAGCTAGTACCATCCAATAATCTCAGGGTGTGACAAGCGCAGTGCATTTCCGCGTTTTGAACTGTTTACGTCGTAAATTCTGGGTGCCACTGAACTGCCATGGGCAAGCATTACACTTACCATACCTTCTCTCGAAACACTTCTTCATGAACATCGATTTACCATCTTAAATAAAAAATAATACTTCGAATTTATCGTAGTGTGTTTGAGCATTATTTTTAGTCTTATTTAGCTTTTTACTCACTCCCTGTATTGAACATCCAGCTAGTGAGAGAGAGAGAGAGTTTACTATAAGAATGAATTAAAAGTGCTACCAGCACACCCCAGACTTCAAGCGTTATATGCATTCATTCCAATTTAAATGCACTTACCTTAGAATGTTAGTCTAAGGTACTTACCAAGCTTCAACAAAATTGGACATGTAGCTCCTGAAAAATGTGGCTGCTTTGTTTGTATAAGAACCAATTGTCTGGGACCTCTTAAGTGATTGTAGTAAGCCTCTTTGTCCCCACTATACTATTTGATGCAAGTATTTTTAAAGTACAATCCCTACAGTAATATTAATTTAATATATCCACCTTACTCGCCTAATGATACGATATAATGGGTTTTCGAACCTTAATGATTTTAGAATTGAAACACTCTTGATAAGTAGAATATTAAAATCAAAACAAAATGTAGTCTATGGCATGAAGAAAAATCTAACGGCACATGAGCATGTGCAAGGTGTTGTAAAATCGGTCTAGCTGATTAGGCTATAATTAAGAGGTAATATAGAAACATTTAAAAAAATACAAACATACATTCGCTCGAAAAACATTACCCTCCTTCTTGGGCAGTCAGATAAAAATGTATGCACACCTTTTATAATAATAGTGAAGTGCACTACTATTGTGTAAAAAAACACATTTTATCCATTAGAAATCCGCCACTATACTCTTTTGATACTGGGATTAGCTCTGACAAAACAATGAATTCTGATCACTTTTTGTTTTTACATGCTACTGTAGTTAGTTTTCAAAGATTAGTGCGGCTATTCCACTTATCCCACCCAGCTATACAACTAAGGAGGGAAAAGTGGCTTTTCTTTACCACTATTCCGTCCAGGATCCCAGGAAATTTGGGTGGTTAGAATTGCAGGACGACCATTCAGTTTGTTAGTAACTACTTCAGCTGTTAGGCACTTGCGTGTACCGAAACTTATACTATTATGTATTCTGTGACCGAGTTTAGATGCTACTACTTGAGGGGTCGCGACATCTGACGATCCATTGTCTGTTGATAAATATGATAAATTTTACTACTAGAGTAGAGACTACTGAGTCCGAGCGTGACGAGAAATCTGTCGTCTGCGCAGGCTCTACAAACGTCCATTCGCATACGAATGAGTGGGTTCGGTTTCCCATAGCAGTACTTTTATTAAATCAGTACAGCTAGCTACGGCCTTACGGCCAGCTGTTTTAAGCGATTCAGTTTAGGTGCTGAAAAAAGTTGCGCGACCGCAAACCGTATCTGGGCGCGTTAAGGCTCACGTTCACGTGATTTTCCATACTGCGCAGCTTTAGCGCTAATTTGAGACCGCGTAAGGAGTTGGCCGTAAGGCAGCAAAAGTTGTGCTGCAAAAGGCATAATTCCCGACAAAGTACTTTATTTATTTGTAAAGTAAAGAGATGATTATTATGATAGTGTGGCGTGGTGTCCGCAGGGAATGGGAGAAGCAGCAGCGGCTGCAGGCGATGGTGGGGCGGCTGCAAGAGATGGTGGAGCAGGAGACGCGCGCGCGCTCCGCCGCCGCCGCCGAGCGGCTCGGCCTGCCGCCCAGCATACAGCTGCCGGACGGCGAGTACGGACAGGACGCGCACCTGCAGCTCAGAGTCCCCTATCAGGTACCCACTGACACCGTGCCGCTCAGTTGGCACAGGCCACACACACGACGCGTCTATACGTTTTTAGAGTTTCGTACACAAAGGGTGTCTGTCCGTCCTACCTTTTAACGGCTGTATCTTAGCGAGTTGAAATTTTCACAGAATAGGTAATGTTACGGCAGATTAACTAAAAAAAAAAATTCATTCTGTCTGTCCTACTTTTTGACGGCTGTATCTTTCGAACCGTAATAGATAGATAGCCAGTTGAAATTTTCACAGAATAAATGTAATGTTACGGTGGTTTAACTATGAAATAATAATAAGTCAAAAAGTTAAAATGTAAGGGGCTGGGGGTCTCCATACAAACACACTCTCTAAAGTAAAACAACCAATAGTAAATACTGGAAGTGCATGTGCAGATGGGTGACCGCCTGGCCGTGATGATGTCTATTTGCACTACTTTTTTGTATTAGCAGTTAACAATTTATGTAGTGGTACGGAACCCTTAGCGTGCGAGGCCGACTGACTCTTGTCCGGTTTATTTTTCATATCAAAAAGACGATAAAGGCTGAGATTACATTGAAAGGGCGCCCATCTGTGTCCTACGTCTTATCTTCTGTATGGCCTGCCGCCTGCGCCATAGTTCTATTATCTACTTATTTGTATACGCGTATAAAACGGGCAATATTTGGTCAGATTTAGAATCCTCACACTAGCATTCTTTCTCTCTCTATGCGAGATAAAGAGGTGGAGTGCTATGTCGTGGGATAAAACAATATCATGATGTGTAAAGACTTGCTTTACAAAGCGTAAGTCAGACCTCACATCTTTGGAACGGAGCACCCACCACCACTTTTTTATTACTGGAGCTCTTGAGCCTCTTACTTGACAGAATAGGCATGATTTTCTTATGTTTAATTTATTACAAATAACCGGCTTAGCGATGAATATAAGTAAATACATTACACATACTGAAAAAATAATTTGAATTGGCTGATAAATCTCTGAGATATGAGTTAAATACTAAGTTTTAGGTGTGGATATGTGGATATGATATGTTCTATCCCTTTCTCGCAAAGCGTGTGTTAGTATAGCATTTGTATGGCGCTCCTGAGCCGTGACGTCACGGCTCAGTACAGTCCGCTCTCTATCTAGCATGAAATTAAATTAAAATGCTTAAATCTTATTTATTTTTGAACTAATTTTAATTTTGTTTTTGTTGATGTGCTCTATTTATGATCAGCTTTTTTATGAGGTAATAAAAAAATATTAGTCATCATGCCTATTGTCGACGATCCCAAGCTTACTGAACACCAAGAGCCCGCTCAGCATGTGCAATCGCAGAGACCATTGGGTCTTTTCTCTCTTCTTATCTTTTATCGCATTTACAACAAGGAATGTTCTGAACAACTGTTTTATCATCGCACTAGCCGCCACCGCTTGGGTGCATATCCATAAATTTACAAACATGAATTTTGGGCCAATGCAAATATGTCCAAACCAAAGGAGACTTAACCGTAGTATATTCACAGTAGTTAGGTACATCTGTGCTTAAACGCTAATAGAGAAAGAGAAGAAAAACTTTGAGCAAATTAAATTAGGCTTTGTTATGACAACAATAAGACATAGTTCAAATTAGTTTGTTGGTATTTCTACATATTAATTATCTAAATTTAAATAAGACACTCTTTTGTGAATGATGTACTAGACTCAACAACAATGTGTTTGTTAATGTATGTGGTTATCCATGAACTTGTGTATGTGTAGTTGGTAACGGTGGTGTTCTGTGTGTTGCAGCAAGCCGAGCTGACGAGGAGCAGCTTCCAGCCGCCGCCGAACAAGTGCGTGAGCGACGTGCCCGAGTGGGCGGGCGGCGGGTGCGGCGAGGCGGGCGGCTGCGCGCGCCGCGCCGCCGACAAGAAGGTGGGGCTGCTGCAGAAGGCGACGCGGTGGTGGGTGCGCATGGGCGCGCGGCCCGCGGCGCCCCTGTTGGCCAGCGCGGCGCCGCCGCCCTGCGTGATGGTGCCGCGGCGCGGCGCGCCCTCGCCGCCGCCCGACGCGTGACGCGCGCCCTCCGCGCCCGGTGCTGCACCACCTACCATATCACGCTTACATTCCATTATCGGGACGATGAGACGAGCCGCGGGCGGGCACCACCCGGACTATTATACACTTGGTATTTATTTATTGGGACGCGGCGGAGACGCCCGCGCGCACCGAGCGCCGCGCCCTCGCGATGTGAAGCGATCACTAAGACTGAAATATAATAAAAAGATATAACGTTATAAAGTCTACGTTGAAGTATGTTGTCTTAGGTAAAATTAATTCAAATAGAAACAATTAAAGTATATAATATTTAATGAATGTTTCGATTGTAACCTTCGATGATATTGTATATTATGAAGAGGTTGGTCGCCGGTGAGATGAATCTTGCAGTGTACGGTTTCATGTATAAGTGGCCTATCTTTATTTCTATCCAGCAGCTGTAAACTTGTGTTTAAACAACTTTTATATTTATTTATAATTATGTGTAAAAAGAATGCATATCAATACAGTAAACGCAAGGAATATTATTTTACGACGCATAGCTACTATTTTATTGTAAATATTGTCTCTAATTTAACATAAGATTTATGATGGCCGATGCCGAAATCCGAGGGTCTTTTCAATTGAGTGTTTGCTACATTCCATATTTATGTTGAAATATTATCGATATTACTGTACTCGCTACTTCCAGCTGTCTACCTGTGTTGATACCCCCCCCCCCCCCCCCCCCCCATCCAACTCCTCCCTAACCCTCCGCGCGTGCCCTCCCTCCCTCACTCCCGTCGTCCATCTCTCGCTGACAATCTACCTAATGATAGTGACTGATATTGTAAATGCAGATGAATAGAAATCTCATTAGTTCATAGACAATGTTTAAATGAAACACATTGATACAATTAGGTTTTAATTAGCTATTTATTGTTTACATTGTAAGTTCGGCGGGCTGTACCCTGCCTGGCGTGTTTGTCGCAACGTCCACTGCAGTCGAAGCGAGGCGCGGCGACTAAGCGGCTGTTGAAAAAGCAACTCTAAAATAAGGATATTTACGGTTGGTTCACAATGGTATCATCAACTCGAGTCTATGACACGTGGCGGGACATTTTGAACCTTCCGTAAACCAGAAAGAGTTAACTTTCCACTGACGCATTTACGCCGCACCTCGCCTCGACTTGGCAGTAGGCGTTGGGTCTTTTAGTCAGTCGCCCTCGCAGGATTCGGCCGGCCGGAGCGAATTCTCGAAAAAGTGCAACGGCGTTTAAAAGCTATGTCAACCACACTTGCCTTCATTCGTCGATTTTTCGTGTGATGTCTGGTCCTATGTCTTAATGTAAATGACGCACACAGAGACAAAACGCTTTATCTTAATCTATTGTGCTTTGTAAATGATAGGGGCGCCCGCTTCTTATCGCGCATAATTTGACATTCTAGACAGTCCAAAGTGAACCTAATAATCGTGTATGACTGAAGGAATTAAATTACTTACAAGTAGACTGCAATTACGGGTCTTATACGTGCCGAGTGCAGGCCAGGGGTCGCATTGTGTAGGGTTACCATCCGTCCGGACTTCCAATCTTCAGTCCTGGTTTTGTCCGGTTATTTAACGTAGATGGAAAATCCCAGTAAAACATGCGCTGCGCGGCGCATGGGGTCTATTATTTAATTTTTTGGTAAAATATCTGGTCTTTTTTGGAGTGCCCGTCTTTCAGGACTTTTTTGAATTTCACAATGGTAACCCTAATTGTTAGCAGCTCCGTTGTGTAGCGCCGCCCTGCACCGTACGTATCTATTCATAAATGTATAATGCATTGTTGTGCTGGCGACCTTCGAATGCCTCGCTGCGGCTTTTATGCTCAACAGTACTGAAAAACACCATATAAATGTTCAAAATATTGAAGTATGTGTTATTTTATTAAATGTGAAATTATTGTTATGTTTGTCTTTGGTATTTTAATGAGGCAACTAAAATAATACGCAATTCGTTGTCATTGAAAATAATAAGTTCTGTCTTTGTTTGATATTTTATTTATCTTCGTAATGTTTTAGGAAAATTGGCAGCATGTTTCGGAATACTGTTTGTGTTTTGTAGCAAAAAATCGGTGTTGCAGCTTTAGTTACGTGATATGATATAGATGAGACCTTATAGTTTGTTCGCTATTGGATGAGCGTTTACAGCTGCAATCCAAAAGTGAATGAAAATCCTGTATTCATTTGCCTTTTTGCTATTTACTGCAGATGTGAACAATCAACCCATAGCGAACGGTCTATAATCGGAAATGATTCCCCAAACTGAAACTAGGCGCCTACTCTACTAGTGCCTTTTACTGGCCTCTACGAGCTAACCGCATATACTAACGTGTCTTAAAATAGCATTGTCCAACAGTAGACATTTGTATATCGAGACGCGCCCTTAGATTCGTTTGATTACAACTTATCTAAGGGCTCGGTCCGGATTACGCCAACTGCGCTGTGCTGTTGCACTGTTCGCAAGCTCACGGCCAATTACACCGACAGCAGCCACTACTATAATTCATTATATGCTACCATTGGCATCAATAAGAGTAGTAACATCATCGCACAGGGCTTACGTTTCCGTGCGTTGACACCGTCTGTAGTCCTGGCTAAGATAATATAAATCGTCATTAGGGCTAACAGCGCCTTTAAAAGTGGTCCGAATTAATTTATAGTATTGCCTTTAATTGTTATTCAGCTAACAACGCACATAGTCACTGTTAACGTATTTCGGACCACTATACTATGTAATTTACGGCGGCTTAACATACTGTGAAAGGTGCATAGTTTCCGATTGGAATATCTATATTCTATGAAGTTGCAACACAGACACACCTGAATAAAATTGTAATTCTACCAATCCATGTCTAAATATTGTATTTCTGCTAAAACTTATAAACGCTTGCTTACTCATAAAAATATTCGATAAGTGCTCCGAACAGTTACTTAAATATATACACTAGTAAAATTTAAATGTTTACATACTATTTATAAATTAATTATAAAAATGCGCTCTGCAGACTTAATTTTTATGAGTAAGGGAGCACATGTATATAAGTATACCTGTGTATACATAAGTAGATGTATGAAACTGTCAACATAAAAGATGTTGACTGTTTTCAATAATGTTCCCCAAATTACCATTAAGCTATTATGTACTGCCAAGGAAGATATAACTAGAGATATAATTCTTGGTACTACGTACTAGAGAAGACACTGCAGTACTTGAAACTGCAGTAGGTACTTTGTGATTTTCCAATTAATTGTGGCCACTGTGCAACATTTCAGTCGGGCACTCGCTAGAAAAAAGTTATTAGCATAAACGGAAGATATTTAAAACTGTGGATATTGGGTTGGCACTTCAAAACGTCCACACAAACAGTAGACTAATTTCAAACCAACTACTAAAGTAATTAGTGCATTTAGTCTACATTTGTTGCAAGTTAAATTAGACATTGTTATGACATATAGGATTCACTAATTAGTTATTCAGTATTTAAAATAATATACGTAGATGTATAAGTATTTTTTTATATTTGAAGTGTGATTTAAATAGTACCTAAATCCTAAAGTGTGGAACAACACTTCAAATAAATACTTTTGAGTTAGTAAAACTACGTCATATCTCAGTTAGCTTTGGGGCCTGTAAAGGGGCCTAGCTGGGTAGTTACTTGCAGGAAGAATAGGGCTTTGTCCTAATATTAAATAATTACAAATAACTGAAAAAATAATTTAAATTGGCTGATACATTTGTAAGATATAACAGTTTAAAGTTTTTGGTGGGGATAGAGAGTGGATGCTCTATCACTTTCCTGCAAAGCGTGTGTTACTACAGCATTTGTATGGCGCGCGCAATGTTTGACGACATAACTTGATATAATGCGCTCCCATGTCCCATGTGCGCGCGTCTACCATTACATTCAAATACGAATAACTTATTTATTTTTGAATAAATTTTGTTTTCGTTGGTGATATTATTTTAGGATTAGCTTTTTATGACAAAAAAATAATTCTAGGACAAGCCTATTATAGATGGCGTCTTCAACGCTAAGATTGGTTGCAAAGACAGCTCAAGAATTTGGAGGCCGACAGTAAGCAACCGTAACTTAGCGGATAGAGCGCACGGGAAGTAAACCCGGATGGCGCAGGTTCGAATCCTGCCGGTCGTCAAACTCTTTAGCTGTCTTTAACCTGTAATATTTAAACAGTAAATGTATGTAAGTAAACTCGGGATGCTTTATTCGTGAATTTTGTACCTACTTGATCCAACGTACATGTGCTTTTAATCAATGGCACAAGTGCGTATTTTGGTGTGCTCGTGCACACTTATATTTATGCAAATAATACAATGCAACATAATTGTGACCACAGTGCAAACATCTAGCGAGTGACTGAGTAAAGAGTGGCATAGTAACCACAAATGAACACTGACAAACTGCGGCGTCATCTCTAGTACGCCAATACATGTTAGTTAAATGAAAATTACATATATTCTGCTATAATCACTATAATATGGAAATATATGTTTTAGTACCTTATGATAAATGAACGAACCTTAATATAGTCATACATACGTTTTTTAATGTAATAGTAATTAGTTTGAAATGTTCTTGTACAAATTGCTGATAAAATATAAAAGTTGTTTAATATAGTTTCACAGAATAGAATAATCTAGTTATCAAACAATATTCCATTGTCATATTAATAAGTAAAAGCAGGAGCAAATGTTTAATGAAAAAAACTGCATTAAATTATGACCTACCAATAATAATCAAGTTTTTTATTTTATTTATCATCATAATATTCCATTGCCGGTGTCCGGACATAGGCCTCTCCCAAGGCACTCTTTAGACACATCCTTGTTTAACAGGAACATAGACAAAAGTAATATTCATAAACAAGTAAATTAATATGAATACTTGATATGAAGAAGTCTTCAGAGGTGCTTGTTTTCCTTACCATCACAAAATACAACATCACGCCCAGGCAGTCACCCATCCAAGTACCGACGGCGCCTTACGTTACGTAAGTTACGTTTCTTAACTTGGTGGTGAACAGAAAGTCACCGACTCTGACGACCGTTTAATGCTATGTAAACTTGTACTATTACGACTGAAGGACATTGCATCCATGGTCATGAAAAAAGTTAACAAAAAAAACAATAATATGCGCGCGCGCAATTTCTTCTACTTGTCATTCGTTTTCGTTTCAGCCTGTGGGCGTTCTGCGGGGCCACTGTTCGGAAATAATACAAATGCAGATTTACATTGATTGGTAAGTAAATTATTCTTCTTTAAAATAATGAATACCTGCGTGCAGGCCCTGCGTTTAGACTATCTTATCTTTTTTGTTTTGAGTCGCATCACGTCACGACTCACCTGCTTTACTCACCTCACCTCACGAGTTTGTTGTTATTGTTAGTTTTAGTTTTTGTTTAATGTTCATGACTGAGTGACCATGGATGCAGAGTCCTTCGGTCGTAATATTAATCAAGTTTAGTCTTATTTATTTTTATTTTTTGCACACACGGTCATCTGACCCCAAACTAAGCAAAGCTTATGATATGGCTGCCAGAGACTGATATACATACATACATATATATATATTTATAGTTTTAAATACATACTTATATAGATATTAACACCCAGATATAGAACAAACACAAATGTTCATCACATAAATGTTTGTCCTAGGTGGGAATCGAACCCACGCCCTCAAGCGCAGAAGGCAGGTTCACTGCCAACTGGACCAACGGACCAAATAGCGTTAGTCACGGTCAAGTCAAACTCATACCCCCACAGATCTATATCTGTGCATACCCCAGTAAAGTGATGGAGACATTACAAGAAGCGTCTATGGAGTTTTGGAAACACCACGAAAAGACATGTTTCACCTCGTTATCGACTCAATGCCCAAAATTTTGCGCGTACGATTCTCCGGGACGCTTGAGCGCTACTGTTCCTAATCCTACAGAGACGTTTTTTCGGTCGCGTTTTTTGAATAAAGAATATCGCCTCGTATTTACATTTTACACATCGTACACCGTTCATTTATATATAACTTACCACACTCGAGCACGGTCACGAGCACTTAATAATAATTCACCATTATTACACATTAACACTTGAAAATACACAAGTTTAGGAAAATAATAGAACGAACCGACATGTTTTTTTCACGTTGACGCCAAAAACTCTCGTCACTGTGGTCTGTGACGCTCTTAACGTTGTTCGCCGTTGTTTGACTAATTGACTCTAATAGTGTTAACACACGTATGGATTTGGTTGACGAACTGCCGTCCAACCAACGGGAGAGAAAGAGTGAGAATGTCATATTTCCCTCTCTTTCTCTCCCGTTGATCAGACGGCGGTTGAAGTCAACCAAATCCATACGTGTGTTAACAGTTTAACACTATAAAAACTAGGTTTTGTCCGTGTGGTAGTATTAAGTACTAATAACGCTGGCTGCAAGGCTTTTTTATGTTTGCTTTGTAAATGAATCATCAGCCTATTTAATGTTCGTCCACTGCTGGACGTATACTAAAGAACGCCACAAGGCACGATCTTCTGCTTTTCCCATGCACTTGCCACCAGCCGCCTTTCGTAGCCGCTTTTCGTAAATGAAATATGAATAAATATCCTATTCACAGATATAATTGGATATAATCACGATATAATAGGCACGATGACAAATATTTTTTTATTACCTCATAAAAAAGCTGATCGTAAATAGAGCACATCAACAAAAATAAAATTAGTTCAAAAATAAATAAGATATAAGCATTTTAATTTAATTTCATGCTAGACAGAGACCGCACTATACTGAGCCATGACGTCACGGCTCAGGAGCGCCATACAAATGCTATGCTAACACACGCTTTGCGAGAAAGGGATAGAACATCCCCTCTCCATCCCCACCTAAAACTTTAACTACTCATATCTCAGAGATTTATCAGCCAATTCAAATTATTTTTTCAGTATGTGTAATGTATTTACTTATATTCATCGCTAAGCCGGTTATTTGTAATAAAAACATTAGGAATCATGTCTATTGATATCGTTGACTCTCGTTTGACTGTCATTGTCATACTCAGTTGTCATATCAAGCTGTGACAGTCGTGTGTGTGGTGGTCAGTGTCAAATGTCAATGTCAAATGTCTGTTGTTGTACTCTAATCAGTTGTTGACTTGTGAAATTGTTTTAGTTCAGTGTAGAGAGTAATAATTATATTCCTTCCTTGGTGTTCAGTCAGTTTTCCAATGTTACATATATTTTTTTGGGTAAATTTTTGTGGTCGTTGTCTTAAAAACGTAAAAGTTACATTCCTTGCAAGGTAAGGTCATTGCTATTTTATTTATTTAATACCTATACAGTCACACATTATTACACTGTTACCTAAAATTTATTTTCAGGTGATCTTAGCAGTTTTCTGTGCTAGGAAGTCACATTATGGGTCCTCCTAAGAAGTTCAAGAAGTATGATTCGAAATCTGGCAGCGACAGATATGGTGTGTACCGTCTATGCCAAGATTCCATGTCAAATTACTGAACTACCAAATAATCGTCATAAAACATTAATAGCTTCCAAAACTGCAGGCAAAAAGAAAAAGGTCGAAGAAGACAACATGACCATAGACCTGGTAGACGATGATAACGCTGAAAATGTTGGAGTTCCTGGAGCGGCCATGCAAGATGCTGAGAAAAATGATCAAGTGCCTGAGGACGAGTTTGGAGCTAAAGATTACCGGTATGTTTTATAGAAAAAAAAACAATAAAATTGTCTGTATCATTGTAAATGTATATAAACCATAAGAGATGCGATAGAAAATCGAACAAACAAAAACATTTGTTTGTTGAATGAACAAGATGTCAAAGCACTTTGATTCCACTTTTATTGTGAGAACCGCTAAACTTTGGATTACGCTGCCTGAATGGGTGTTCCCCTATAGCTATAATCTTGGTTTCTAAGTTAAGAGTGAATAGTTTTTCTCTAGGCAGGCATGCTCCACCATACCGCGTCATAGCTTAACAACAGGTCAAAGGCAAGCCTATCATACTATTAAAAAACTGCAGGTATTATTTGAATTTTTTAATTCATACAAGCTAAAGATAATTTTATGTTTCAGGAGCCAAATGGCCCTCAAGCCAGACAATGCAAGCCGTCCCTTGTGGGTGGCTCCTAATGGACACATATTCCTAGAAGCGTTTTCTCCTGTTTACAAACATGCACATGACTTTCTGATTGCCATCGCTGAACCAGTATGCCGGTATGGATGTCATATTAGTTTCTTAAAACCCACATTTTTTTGCAGACACTATCTCTCCTGCTCACATTTCAAAAATTTTTTGATACAAAATGACTGAACATACTTATGAAAATTCTTAGCTGTTTTAATATTGAGTAACATTGCAAATGCTCAATCCACAGACCGATATACCCTGCGAGTTTAGCTACTTTGCATGTCTGCAGCCTAGTTGGATCAATGATCCAACTAGCATGCCGCAACATTTACATTTTACATTTACAAATTGAACCATAATAAAGTAAAACTCATCAAAAAAAGTTGGCAGCTTGAATGTAGTTAATTTACCACTTAATTGCTTTTGTGACTCCATAGTAGGTACAAAAAAATGCAGTATACTGGGTTTTTATACAACATGACGAGCTTGCAGGATCTATCCTGATAAAGATCAAATGTGGCAGGAAAACATTAAATAGTTAAAAAGAGAAAAATATAGTTTTGCTCAAAATGTTTAAAATCAATATAGTATTGGTTATATCACTTAGGGGTATTATTTTCACATTTATATGTAAGCCAGTATGTATTTGTGTGTTTCTATTGACCTCATCATCATTATCAGCCTATCATGTTCCCACTGCTGGGAGGGACACAGGTCTTCTTTCAGAGATAGGATGGGCCCTCCCATGCCACCCATGCATGGGCCCAGTACATGTTGGTGAATGTCACATGTCTTTGAACTTTTAGAGGTTCTTGGACATACCGGTTTCCTCATGATGTTTTCCTTCACCGTTATTGAGAGATGGTATAGAAACTGCACGTAATTTAAAATAATGTAAATACCAAATAAGTCATTAGTGCATGGCCATGGATCGAACTGGGTGCCGTCAGATCACATGCTACCGCCCGGCCTCCATCGCTATATATTACCTCCTGTACTTTAAATGGCTTGGTTTTAAACTATCACGGTTGTTCACTAAAGTTATATGATTATTTATGGGATATTTCGGTCGGGAGCTCATTCCACAACCTTGGTTCCATTACCATGGTAAATATTCTGTAAATAATCATATAACTTTAAATAGCTTGACAGAATTTGAAGTGCGAGGTGATGTCTGCCTATAGTACTACTGCCAAAACAACGGAGATTGAAGTGAATTAAGTAAGAACATTAATCCAACTTAAGACAGGCCACAGACTAGCAGACTAGAAAAACTCACGGTGTCTATTTTGACAAAAGTCTCTGGTATCTACCATGTCCTGACAAATAAATAATCTGAATCTCCTACTTGAAAAAACTTCATCAATGAAAAAGAGTATGACGAAAAATAACCGAAAACTACTATGTATTATAAAAAAGTGTGTTTTTTCCATTCTACACAGGCCTCAACATATACACGAATACAAGCTGACAGCATACAGTTTGTACGCAGCTGTCTCGGTAGGGCTGCAGACGAATGACATAGTTGAATACCTCCAAAGGTTGAGCAAATGTACTGTGCCTGCTGGCATTATAGAGTTTATACAGCTGTGTACACTGTCCTATGGAAAGGTGAAGTTAGTGCTCAAACATAATAGGTAAGATACCATACCCAATAATTGTGTTTACCCAATAATAGCTGTTTGTCAAACTGATATTTAAAATATACACGCCGACAATACAAGTTGGCCGAGTTCACCAAGTGAACTTGTGTATATGGCTCGTTTAGCATGCCTTTCCAACCACTCGAGATCACTCGCCACTCGCTCATCTCACTTCGTTGGGCGAAGTATGAGTAAAATATGTAATAAATATGTTCAATATGTAAAATACGCATCGTATTCCATAGGCAATTCAATTATGAAATTTCCTAAACAACGTTTGTTTGAATTTTTATACATATTTTTCGCATCAAGTACTCGTACTTCGCCTACTGATCAGTGTCGGTTTTCCTACACAAATCAAAAGTGCACGCCTGCACTTGGCAAGCCATGTCCGCATGTTGGTTGGCATTGGCTCGATCAAACTTGAGCTACATATACCTAGATTATAGACAGTAGCACTCGCCTTGTATTAAATTGCCTGGAATTGGCTAAGGCTTGGCGAGCTGTGGCCAACATATATTATCGGCTTGAAATGTTAGATTTGAAATAACATCATTTTAATCAATACATTCTTAAACGATTCAGTGGGAATATTACATGCAAACGAGCCGGTATGGTCGCATAACTCAACATTAGAATGGCTGCATTACTTAAAGTTGTAGCGAGATTTAAATAGTGGCAAGTGATCTTCCATGGCCAAAAGGTTGAGGAACTACCGGCCTAGACATGATATTTCAAGGAGTTGAGTAGGGGAAATGCATAATTCTCCCGAGAAAGGACAGCATTGTGGAATTTTCACCTCTATAACAATGTGACTTACAACTCTGGCGTAAATTCTTCAGGTACCTAGTGGAAAGCAAGCACGTGGAAGTCCTACAAAAGCTGCTAAAAGATCCTATTATTCAGCAATGTCGATTAAGGCGCGATGGCGACGATGACCTTTTGTCATCCGCACTCCCTAACAAACCGGCAGCAGTGGCGGGCACCGCTAAACCAGGTAAACCCCTAAACATTTACCTACTATTTTCAAGATTACCTCTATTTTTACAGAACAAAATGTATCCCATCTGATTCACATTACTTTGGTAAATTTCATCATGTGAATTGTGAAGTTACTGTCATGAAAGGGTCATAGGGACAGAATAACTTTGGATTTTATTGAGTTAGTTAAGCCCCTGTAATTTAGTGTACGGAAGCAAATCGAGCTTTTGTATATTTTGTTCTACGATAACTTGCGCAACGTTAATCCTATCGTACGTACATAATTTATGCAACAGCATTTTTTAACCCCCGACGGAAAAAGAGGGGTGTTGAGATAAGTTTAACGTGTGTATATGTGAGTCTGGCTGTGGCATCATAGTTCCCAAAGGGATTGACCCTTTTTTTTGTTTGAAATGTGACTTCATGGAGAGTTGTCTTAGCTATGATTTATGAAAATCAGTTCAGTTGAAGATTATGAGCTCTTTTGTGATTGTGAGAGTCGCTGGCATCCAGTGGATGCAAAAGGCAGGCTGTCAGTGTGGAGGTTAAAGTGGGAGGCCTATGTTCAGCAGTGGATGTCTTCTGGCAAATGATGATGTTTTTTTTAAATATTTTTTCTACTTTGTAATTTCTTATATGAGCAAAATCGGTCAAGAGTTTGTGAATATATATGGGATAGGAGGTTTCAGTTTGAGGCGACATAGTAATTGACTGAGCAAAGCGAAGCCTCAGAGTCCTACATACAGAGGCATTTTCTGTATTTATTTGTTCGACACCGTTAATTCGTGATAATAAAACTTTGTGATTTACTCATCCAAAACTCATTTAGTTGTTTCATTGTTGTTATGTGCATTTGCACTATTGTTTCTGTAAAAATAATTGAGCTTAAGAAGACATAGTAACATGCTAAGTTTCTAATAGGTGATGAGGCTGCTAAGCCTGGTGCGAATGGTGCAGTGCCAGAGGATATCAGCCAGTTCTACCAGCAGCTCGACAAAGATGATGAGGATGATGAGGGTACTGAGATTGCACAAAACACCGCCGTCGCGTTCGAAGTCGATCCTGACAAGATAGAGGTATATCATCATCTTTCATCATAATCAGACATCGATCTACAAACACATGTCATGGATGTTGAGTATAGTACAAAATTCACGAAAAAATTATAATTATTATGAGTGTGGTAATACAAACATACTAAACAATTTTAATCCTATGTCGACGTCGACGTTACAAATACTTTTCTCTGGGAATAAGAATAAGTATTTCCATTCTTTATCATCGTAGGTGATTCAAAAGCGCTGCATCGAACTGGAACACCCGTTGCTGGCCGAATATGATTTTCGCAATGACACTATCAATCCGGACATCAATATTGATCTCAAGCCAACCGCTGTGCTGCGCCCCTACCAAGAGAAGAGCCTTAGGAAAATGTTTGGCAACGGACGAGCAAGGTTTGATTTTTCCTTAAGTAGACTCACATTTTTATTTATTTTTATCCAGCAATAGGCTTGCGTTTGACCGCTAACTCGCCTGATGTTAAGCGATGATGCGGTCTACCGCATCATCGCTTTACGACGATGGAGCACGGTTGCCTAGAAGAAACACATGACACTGTTTCATGGTAATCCATGGCATCTCTGTATTCTCGCCATAAATAATTTACTGAGTACCTAGTAAAAAGATTAAAACTATGTGGTTATAAAAACCTAGAATTTATAATCAATCCTGTATATATTATGTAAACCGAATTATATGATTCGTTGGGCTCGTCTGGCATCAGACATATAGATGTGTATTTTCGTCGCTGATTAGTTCTGCAACAGATCATCGTGTAATCCCGAAATGTTGTCCCGCCGGCAGGTCGGGCGTGATAGTGCTGCCGTGCGGCGCCGGCAAGTCGCTGGTGGGCGTGACTGCCGTGTGCACAGTGCGCAAGCGCGCGCTCGTGCTCTGCAACTCTGGAGTCTCGGTGGAGCAGTGGAAGCAGCAGTTCAAGTGTTGGTCCACTGCTGATGACAGCATGATATGCAGGTATGTAAGCAAGTCGCTGGTGGGCGTGAAGGCGCGGCGGTGTGCACTGTGTGCAAGCAAATGTATGGTGATCGGTGTCGTTACCGCAATAGGGTACTTGACTGTATTAAAAATATTATGCCAATTGACGCCATCCATAAACATGACATAATGAAAAAGCATATTTCATTGATTTTTTGATAAAAATATGCTTATTTTTTGTAAAAAACGCGAATAAAATAACTGTATTTTCGACATTTGATCACGTGATCGAAAACGGTCTGTAACTGGCTCCATCCCTAGTGACGTCACACAAATCTAAACAAACAGATTTTGTATTGATATTTGCGAATTTAATGTTGTAAAGCTGTTTTGAGAGCGATTTATCCAGAAATTTTCACCAAAAACATTCCGGAGGTTAAATGTGAGAAGAATGGAGAAACACTTTGTGCAAGCAGACAGCAGTAACTTACCCGAAATTAATGTTTTTATGGTTGCATATTTCTATAATAATAATCCACGTCATTGTTTCTACGCTGCAGAACTCAAAACGTAAAAACTACAATGTCAGTATTAATTTTTAATTGTTCTCCAAGCAAAACATTCAATCAAGTTGTACAAAAAGTATGTTGTAGTAAGTGGATATAACAATTTTGTTAGGTTATGTCGAGCTTTACAATGTTTAAAAAGAAAGTAACAGTACATAAAATAGTAATGCAATAAAAACACAAATTATAATAGAAATATATAGACTCAAATATGTACCTCAAAATGATCTTCGCACATAGAAACACTTGAATTAGCTCCAATACTTTTGGGTTCTCTACGAGCTACTAAGTTCCAACCTTAGATTGGTTCCAACCACTTTTTTCGAGTTTTGGGGAGTTTTGGGTGCATTGGAACAGGAACAAATATTTTATCCGGTGTCTTTATGGAAGTATTTGTACATTTTGGCACTACACAATATTTATAAACCATTACTTCTATCAGAAATTAATTAATCATCGAACTTTTGCAGCCTGGCTGCAGTTGTTTTGTTTTGTGTGACGTCAATTAGTCATGTGATCGGAGCTATGACGCAGGTCTGCGTTTTGGCGCGATATTTTTTTATTCAAACTTTAACATCGATTTATATCGCAAATACGACTGATATCCAGAAAATATAAATGCAGTATACATTATTTTATATCAGACAATAATGTGCAATAGTTTCCCAAAAGTAGTCAAATACCCTATTTGCCATGTGAAGTGCAGTCGTATTGTCTCGTAAGAAAACGCGCTGATTAGTCACCATAAGGTATGAGGTTATGAGTTCATTACTGGCATACCAATGTTGTAAAATGTTTGTGACAATCTGTTGACTGAAAGTGATTAGCTATGCTAGGTGTGTATGGAGTGAGAAGTCTGGTCTTACCACAGAATATAAAGGGTACAGTTTGCCGGCTTTTTCCCTAACGTCGGCGACCCTATATAAACTTTATTAGTAGAGTGTACTGGGGGTCTAGACAAGAGCCACACAGTTAGCGTTCACGCCTGCGGAAAGATGAAATTGTATGAAACTGACATTAGCTTCAGATAATTTATCTCATGCTAATGTCATTTTCATACAATTTCATCTTTCCGCAGGCGTGAACGCTAACAGTGTGTGGCTCTTGTCTAGACCCTCTGTTTTTCTATTTTGCTAATCACTAAAATGAAATCAATAAAGCTCATCATCATGTTAACATTCCAGATTCACGTCAGAAGCGAAGGACAAACCGATGGGCGCCGGCATCCTAGTAACCACATACTCAATGATCACGCACGGACAGCGCCGCTCGTGGGAGGCGGAGCAGACCATGAAGTGGCTGCAAGCGCAGGAGTGGGGGCTGGTGGTGTTAGACGAGGTGCACACGATACCCGCCAAGATGTTCCGTCGGGTGCTCACTATAGTGCACTCACACGCCAAGCTAGGTTAGTTGCCCAGCCCTACTCCCAGCTCTAGAGTAGGTGTTAACCACAGAAGAGAGTTTTTTTTCGTTTACTTCTCTTTTCTATGGTGTCAACAATTCATCAAAGAAATCTAAAAAAGTTTTAAGGGAAATGCTCCACTATCTACTCACTCTACTCTCTAAACACAATCGAATCGAACCGAATCGAATTCTAAGAACCGTTTGCCTTATATTTGTTGTTTTGGTGTTTTATAATTCTGCAAACCACCAATGTAAAGCGTACAAAACTCGGGGTCAATGCACCGCGTAGGTACAAAATCTGTGTCCGTGTGGAGGTTGTTCGTTGACCTTAAGGGTTAGCTGGGTATTTAATTTGCATTACAAAGAAAAATTTAGATTAAAAAAACTGTTGTATTTAACTCGCCAAAGCAGACGATGCGTAAAAAATTCAGGAAAAAATGTTAGAAGCCAACTATTTCCTACCCCATCGACACCTGTATACGTATAGGGCAAACAGTGAAATACGTAGATCTTTTATAAACCTACGCCCACCAATGACATGCTGGTAGTGATGTTGTGATTGTAGGCGGCAATGTATTGTTGTGTTTAGTGAATTGCTGTCTAAAATACAAACAGCAAGCTGAGCTGATGCACAAACAATTAAGCCTCTGAATAGGCTACCAAACCGATTATTTTTTGTCTTATAAATTCTGAAATTAAAAAGAGAATAAACTTTTTATTTTATTTTTATTAACGATGATATATGCTTTTTAAATATCTTGCTAGACCAAACAGAGAGCGCACTATACTTACAAATGACGTGTAAGTACTCCATACTGACACTCACTTTACGGGAAAGGGATAGAGCATCCCTTCTTAAACCGACCAAAAGCTTTATACGATTATATCTCCAAACTACATTAGTTGATCATTGATTTGATTAGGTTTATAAAAATTATTGCGAAATTTTATTGGTTTCAAATAAAGGACATAGATTTTTTATTTGATAAATGTTTTTTTTTTAATATAATATTAAAATAATATGTAATATTTTTTAATGTATAATATTTATTAATTATATATGTATATATATATATATATAGTTGTATTTCTCTCTAAGCCTGTTATTTTTAACAATTTAAACACCTTTCCGATAGTCTATTAAGTGCATTTTGAATTAACTTGATATAGTTTCAATCTATCTATAATTTCTACAATCTACGTGATAAAAAGTTGACGCACCATTTATCTGCTATATTTTTCTAGGTCTGACGGCCACCCTACTGCGAGAAGACGACAAGATTGCGGACTTAAACTTCTTGATTGGTCCGAAGCTGTACGAGGCCAACTGGCTTGAGCTGCAGGCAAACGGGTACATCGCTCGCGTACAATGCGCTGAAGTCTGGTGCCCCATGACGCCTGAGTTCTATAGGGAATACCTTATACAGAAGTAAGTACACTCCTTATACAATAAGCTCTAAAAAAATGCAAAATCAACAGGCGCCCGATAAAAATTATTCATATTATCAGAGCTGTTTATTCGGGACATTTTGCACACACGGTCATCTAACCCTACTAAGCAAAGCTTCTATTATGGCAAACAAAGATAATTACATTTTTGTGGGACCACTTCTAACTAAATAACAAAAAAGAAGCATGTAAATTCGTTCTCAAATGCCAGAGAAATTAGAGTACATACACAAAAAAAAATATTGACGGAATTGAGAACCTTCTTTTTTTGAAGACTTAAGAATTATAACTGTACTAGCGATCCGCCCGCCCGGCTTCGCACGGGTGTAATTTACGTGTGAAGCCGGGGCGGGTCGCTAGTTATATATGTATAAACCTTCCTTGAAAATGTATCTAACTGATGGGGAAAACCGCATCAAAATCCGTTGCGTCGTTTAGGAGGAGTTAGCGTAGTAGAGAAGAGATAGAGATAAGGCAGCTTCTTCTTCTCTCTCTCTTTCTTTCTCTTTGAGGGAAGGCCTGTGTCACAGCAATGGGCACATTTATTAGGTTGATGATAATAATAATAAGGCAACATCAAGGGTATCAGCAGTCAACCCTCTCATCCTACCGCTAAGAGGCGTAAATAATATTGTGTTGAAAAACTGTATCACCTATTTGACCTAGTTGTCTATGAGTTATAAGTATAAGTATGAAGTTTAATTCAGTAAGACATATATTAGAAGAATGTTTACTTAGATAATATTTTAAATTTAGTCTAGATTATGATCACTACCTGGTGTGCCCTAGACCCTACACTAGGCGAAGCCTGTGTTGCGGGATCTAGTCGATAAGAGACGTGGCTAACGCAAGCTTATTGTCAAGTGAAGACACCTTTGATCAAATATAGTATTTTGTATTTGCCTTAAACATGAGCTACTACCGAAAAGTCTGCCTAAAACTTTAGGGGGCGAGGTAAACAGTATTGCACACACTGACATATTCTTACTAGTTCTACAAACACACACTTCAATATTGAGCGGCACACAATTGCAATCGAGATGATCAAAATATCATCAAATGGACGAGTGGGAGTGTAAGTGCTAAAGGGGAAACTGTTACAGTTTTCCCTATAACACTTCCATTCTGATTCTAACACTATGACGTATCATATTTCCTAGCTCTCTACATTATTAAGCGATCTGTGTTTCTACAAGTTAGGACTTGTAGTAGTTAAAAAGTGTTTCTGTGCTAGTCCGAACCCTAGATAAGTAGGACCTGCAGACCTGCCCAGTTACTTTCCTTGTAACTGGGTGTTGCAGGCGTGACTCCGGCCATGTAGGTCTGGCCTGGTGGTGAACGCAGAGCTCTGCTACACTACAGTTTGGCGCCCAATCGATGGGGGAGGCCTATGTCCAGTAGTGGACGTCTTACGGCTGAAATGATGATAATGGTGATGATGAAGATGATGACAAAAATATACAATTCTTTTTTGTTTTTCAGAATAACCAAGAAAATGCTGCTATATGTAATGAACCCGTCCAAATTCCGAGCTTGCCAGTTCTTAGTTCGGTACCACGAACGTCGCGGTGACAAAACCATTGTTTTCTCGGACAATGTATTCGCCCTTCGCCACTACGCCGTCAAAATGAACAAGCCGTACATCTATGGGCCGACGTCGCAGAGCGAAAGGATACAGATCTTGCAGAATTTCAAGTTCAATCCCAAAGTGAATACGATATTTGTGAGCAAAGTGGCCGATACCAGCTTCGATCTGCCCGAGGCTAATGTGTTGATACAGATATCGTCGCACGGAGGCTCTAGAAGACAGGAAGCGCAGCGATTGGGTATTAAAACTTATTACTAACTTGATATGAAAATATTCATCGGCAAGCCAAAATAGAGTTTTGGCAAAAAAATAAACATCCAGGAGAGTATTGGAGCCAACGTGAAAAAAAAAACATGTCATATCATTGTATTACTTTCTTAAACTTGTGAATTTTCGAGTATTAATGCGTAGTACTGGTGGATTATTATGTATTAAGTGTTCGTGGTCGTGCTCGAGTGTGGGAAGGTGATATAACGCGGTGTAACATATAGTTTTCGTGTTCCAAAGCTCCATAATACCCTCTTGTAAAGTCTCCACTACTTTACTTGGGCATGACTTTGACTTCACCGTGACTTACTTTGCTTGACTCTGACTGTGACTGACTTGTTTGACTTCATTTAACTTACATATCATCAAACTTGATAATTTAATACTTGACACTGGCAAATGCACAACAGTGCGACGCCAAAATCCTCACAGAGGAAAGATAAATAACAAGTCTAACACGCGAGACGTGTTAAAATGTTCTCCCACGGGAATGAGATAGATGTATCCACATTCTAGCTCTGTCAAATTTACGTACAGATAAAAAGAATAAAAGAAAAAATAATTATATATAAACTAGCTGCGGCCCGCAGTTTCACCCGCGTAGTGATGAAAAATGGTGATGATGATGATGAAAAGTAGCCTCTGTCACTCTCTGGCTTTTGAACTATACCCATGCAAAAAATCAGGTCGATCCGTTGTTCCGTTGCAGCGTGAAAGAGGAACAAACATCCATACATACAAACTTTCGCGTTTATGATATTAGTAGGATGTCTGTCATTTATTTGAACACCCTGTCCCTGTCACTTATTTTCGTGTATAAACAACTTACACTTACAACTTTTACTTTGTGTAACTTACAGGTCGTATTCTGCGAGCGAAAAAGGGAGCGTTAGCGGAAGAATATAACGCCTTCTTCTACACACTGGTTTCACAGGATACCCTTGAAATGGCGTACAGCAGGAAAAGGCAACGATTCTTGGTCAACCAGGGTTACAGCTACAAGGTAATTATTGTATGCTCCTATTTTTATACGAGCATGGACAACACTAAGGGTGGGTTGCACCATCTTACTTCAGCTTTAACATTTCAGTTAAAGTACCAGTTAGGCAAAAAAATTGTTGCACCATCTGACAATTTCTACCCACGCCACGCTATTTTATTTTTATTTATTGTTTATTTTAAATATCTATCAGATGCATAAAATATAATTCCAGCTATGCAACTGCAGTAAATAAGGTCTCATTAGACTTACAATCATGGTAACTTTATCTATGCTAGTGAATACTTCGCCCAAAATAAAATGAATGGACGGGCCAATGTCTATGTCTATTTTCGCTTAAATCTTTCTTTTTCTCGTAGTCATGATATAAAGTATAGTATGCAACTCTTGAATAAAACGGATTTATATCGAGGGTAATCACTCGCGTCGCTCAGGATTCTAACGCTTGAATTAGAATCCTTCATTTGCTCGTGATTCATCTATGGCCCTCGCTTTAAATCCATCCTTTATTCACTAATTGCCTAATATACTATTTTCTTACTACGCATATCTATCGTTTGCAGGTGATAACAGAGCTGAAAGGCATGGACACGGAACCGGATCTATTTTACGGAACGCGCGAGGAGCAGGGAATGTTATTACAACAGGTTAGGATAGGCTCTAATGTCATCTTAATATACACCCATATTATCTCATATACTGTCAAGGGTTTGGTAATCGATAACTTTTGTGACATTGATGCAATATAGAAAGTACCCTCAAATACTAGATCTATTTCCAGTCAGAAAAGACTAGTCATAAAATACAGGGTTACGCGGAAAAGGTGTACTAAGCCGAAAAGGGTCCATGGTACCCATCATTGGTACCATGGACCCCTTAGGTGGTTTTAGTAATGCATATAGTGTGTGAGCAAGACACAGCCGGCCCGCTCCCGCTAAGAGCTGGCCATGCGTAGCGGGCTCGAAAGCGTGGGGTAGACCATATCGTAACCGCGATACGTGCCTATGTAACTAGCTGAATCCTGCGGTGTTAGCCGCAATTTTCTAGTTATTCCTAATTTCTGGGGGAAAAGTAACTTATGCTATGTCCATTCTCATGATGCACATTATCTTACTGCCAAATTTCGTTTAATTCTCATTTACCACTTTTAGCAAATTTGGATAGTCTAGTTTTAGTTTGTCTACTTCCATGGTTATCTTACAATTATAAAAATGTGGTCAAAATATAATGTTTTATCTAGGAAACCGTAAAGACCGAAACACGATTAAGGACATTTCACTCGATAGAAAAAACATTAAAGTAACTGATTTGAGCTTTTCTCGCTGTTTTTTGGATTTATACAAATACCTATTTACTAAATTATGTCTACAATATCTCATAATTATGGAGTTACAGCCATACTTTTCGAAAAATATAAGAAAACCTTAAAAATCGAAGTATTTTTTATTATTATTTATTTATTTACTGTATGTAAGCGCCATGGATATATTAAGCCTTATGGTCATCTGTAGTAACAAGCATTGTTTAAAAGTGGGTAAACTTTGCCTTAAGATCGGCCTAGCCGTTTAGTCGTGAAAAGCGAACAAACAGACAGAGAGACACAGTTACGTTAGCTTTTATAATGTTAGTTAGGATAGCACAGTATGTTGTGTGTGCAGGTGCTGGCGGCTTCTGAGACGGAATGCGAGGAGGAGCGCGAGGGCGCGCTGGGCGGCGTGGCGCGGCGCGGCGGCGCGCTCGGCTCGCTGGCGGGCGGCGACGACGCGCTCTACATGGAGCACCGCCGGACCGGCCAACACAACAAGCACCCGCTCTTCAAGAAGTTCCGCTACTAGCCCCGTCATTCACTTGCGCAGGTATAACCCATGCCTCGAGCTTGACTACCTAACCAGAACAGTGGAATTTCAAACACAGATATCGGACGGATGTGTTTGATTTGATAAAAATAACAAGTTCAGTGAAAAATAAACTGTAATGAAAAAAAACCGAACGAATGAATGTAATAAAATGTAATGTGTACAATTAATGAATTATTTAAATTGGGTTTGGTTCTTGGCCCAGTGGATACCTCTGGCAGTTCAGCGGGGGAACGCGGCTAGGTGTATTGGGGAGTTTCGGTCAGGGCTCGGTGTTTTGATTAATTATTAAAATAGCTAATTGACTTTTAGAGTTAAGAGTTGACCTACATGACATATATTTGTATGTTTTTTTTAAATAATACTCTTGCGTTTGATCGATACGGAACCCAGGCCGGCCGAGGATGAGGTGGACTGACGACATCAAAAATACTGTCGGGAACGAGTGGATGCGAATAGCGAGAGAGCGGGGAGAGTGGCATAAACAAAGGGAGGCCTATACCCAAAGGTGGGTCACTCAGGGCTGATGATGATGACCGATAACTTGCTTGATGTTAAGCGATAATGCGGTCTACGATGGAGCATGCTTTATTATAATTGGTTAATAAAGTTTTGAGATATAAGCGTTTAAAGTTTTTGGTCGTATTTGGAGGTGATGTTCTGTCCTCTTCCTGCAAAGTAAGTGTCAGTATGTAATTTGTATAGCGTATTTGTAAGTGACCTCGTTTATAAGTAAAATACGTTAAGACAATAAATAATAATCATTCTGGTAGCCTACTGCACTTAAATCATATCACATAAGCTTAATAATTCGCCTGGATGAAACAACTACTTGGTAGACTTTATTCATTCATTATGAATAAGAACTATCACACTTCACTATTGCACGCCCCGCCTTCTACCTCCTTTATAAATCTTCTCCATTCTAAGGTTGCTTGGAAGAGATCGCTCTTAGCGATAAGGCCGCCGATTGTTACTTTAGTTTTTAAGCTGTTTTATCGTGTATATGTAATTTGTAATGTCAATATAGAATCTATCTATAAATGCAGTAATTTTTGTTTAATTCCGTTGATTAGGATTGCCAGAAAAGTCTATTTTGCTATAATCTGAGCATCGCAGTTGCCCAAATGTTATTACTGTAACTTCAGATTAGACAAGACAAGGGAGATATGTCTTAGTACAATTATCGTTCGTGTTCAAATGTCTCCATGTTTCATAATTTTTTCACACTCATTTTTTACGCAAACTAAGAAACTTGTAGCGGCGACACCTTTGAACTAACAAATAGTCCACATGCAAAAAAGGGCGGCAAGCTAGTTTGCAAGGTGAGTTCGTCTGAAGCCTGTTTTAGGCCAGATGCGTTCGCACTTCCCACGCCACCTTACCATATTTCCCTTGTTTATCTGTTTGTTTGCCCGTAACACTCGATTATTTGATTACAGATTATGATCTGCGAGATTAATAAATCATTGAAGATATTTTATACTTACATAGATGAAAAAAGTATTCACAGGAGATGTCAACAAGGAGCTAATATGCTACACCACCCACTACTAGAAAACAAATACCTACAAAAATATTAGTGTTGTTTTATTGCATTTCTGCTCTTTATACATCCCTTTTTTGCTATTGCATATTCACTAGTTTTTTTTTTACAAAATCAATATTTTATTTGTTGTTTTCTAAATTAAAATTTATAACAGTTTTAACTTTACTCTATTTAAAAAAAAAATAAAAAAACAAATTAAAACCTAACTATTATTCTATCAAACCGCTACCAGTGGGAACTGTTCCCAAAATGCTGGCCCCATTACCACGTTGTATGGCGATGCTCACCCTTTGAGCAAAGTAGAGGCCAGCATTTTGGTCACGAGTTGCGTCTACCAGACGTGAAGATAAATCTTTGAAAATTTTTTTGGCTCCCGATCCCCACGGCCCCATTGTTTTGTTTTCACTAGTTAATTTCAATGTTATCTGTTGCAGTAAAACCGAGACTGAGGGCGGGGTCCCCGAATGGGCGATAGTGGAGCTCCAGGGCCTGATTCAGTCAAAGAAGGAAGCCACCGGGCCCACATTTGTCGGAGACCTGCACTACTTCAACAAAAATCGACACCCGGTGCTTGTGTTGGGACACCATGTCCTCAATGGCAAAGAAGTAAAATTAGAACAGCCCATGGCTGTCATTGAGAAAGTCACCGTTGACGACAAACCTACCTACAAAGTCAGGGCTGTTGTTAAAAAGAAACTGTTATTTAAATCTAGGCCAAAACCGATTATATCTAATGTTGCCGATAAGGTGTGATTATGTAATAAACGATCTATTTTAAAATGTAACTGGTTGTTTTTTTTTTTACTTTTATTAGTAGGCTTCTTTAATCTTATTAGGTGGTTAGGTTCAGACTCATATTTATTTCTCTGGTGATGAATGATTTGTCCTTATTACGGAATATGTTTTATGTCTCACACTCAACCGGGGGCGGATCCAAGATTTCATTTTGGGTGGACCATTCTGCCAATGTTCGGAGCTACGGTTAAAATCACAGTGTAATCGGCATGAAACGACTCGGCTAAAACTTGTTTTATGCAATCGTATAATGTACTATTTTCTTTTTGAGTCCATTAAAATATCAACAGTACGCCACAAGTGTTATTGCAGCCAGCATGGCCCCCCTGGATCCGCCAATGTGCAGAATGGAACTTGATGAAACATTTTGTCAATTTGTTCTAATCAAATCAACTGGTTGGTCAGATACCTTACTTTGGTAAAATTTTGTTCTTAAGGAACCAACTGGTTAAATGGTTTCATCGAGTTACATTCTGCTCAACTAGTTGGTCCGTTTAGTTGGGACACAGAAAACAAAAAATAATACTTCCCTTTTTTGTGAGTTGGGTAACTGGCTTGATTTATCTCACTGGTCAGTTTTTTTTTTTAATGATTGATTTATTTGTGACTACCAGGTGACTACGCAACGACTGGCGGGCGGCACGATAAATTCGACATCTAAATAGACTTCCTCTACTTTAACAGTTGCCATGCCCTAACGGGGCCTTAGACATTGTATTTAAAATCGGATGTCATAATTTTTTGTATAGACAAATACGTCTTAACATACAAGAGGAAAATAAGTACCTATACCTACTTTTACAGGCATTGAGTTCGGGTACAGAAAACATACCAGTACAAGGTTAGGGCTAGAACCACAGACATAGGTCTGTGGCTAAAACTGCATTATTTTTCTTATTTCGTTTGATTTCGGCCAGTATTTTGACGTCCTTTCACAGCATGACCTTTATTAGATTTTCTCGGCGGAAATACCCATCATTACGGGATCCAACTTAGATTTCTGGAATGACCATGAATTTGAATCTTTTTTTATTCCTTGGGTTCTATGGACGATAATGAGATGGTGGTGTGGTGTTAGTAAATAAAACCATCGATTTGGATTTGGGCACTTACTTAATTTAATACCATATTCACAATGTGAAATATGACAATTTTGTGTCTTAACATAAAACCCACAATAGAGTACATCTACACTATATATAAAATATATTATTATGATACTCACTTTATAATCGTCGGCCAATATATTTAAATACAAAGTTTGAGAGTTGCTCCAAAAATGTTGTAGCATATTACACAAACTACAATGGTGATGCCATTTTAAATGAGTCAGTCAACATAGATAGGTACTTATTGCGCCGTTACACTACACAACCAACAGTACAAAGAAATAATAAATGACAGTATCAAACAAAGCAAGTCGTTCTAACTTTTCCATTACAAAAATATGAATACATAATTTTGTCAGATGTTTCGTTATCACGTAACAATAGACACGTATTGCACTTCCTGCGGCTAGAGACCGACTGAAACGAAATGAGAGCCGGCGCTCATTTTGTTATCTTCAAAAATGTTCTTCTACTGGGCCTGTCCATTAATTTTATTTTAGTCGAAGTATTTTACCTAATAAACGTTTTAACCATATTTAAAAGTGGAAAGTGATCTCGTATGTGCCAAGTCAGTGCCAAGCGAGACGCAGCCCCGCGCGTGCATTCACCTTGAAAAATGCTGCCTAATGCGGTTGAAACTATAGTCGGAGTGACCGGCTTAATCTTACGTGAGTAATTCCCGTGTAATATAAATAAAATCTCGTATTTTTCTTCTCGGAATAATTAAAGAAATTTTAACTGGCTTTAGGGAGGTTCTCAGTTCGATCCATATATACGAATATTATGTATGGTCACCGATTACTCCGACATTTGTTAACCAATTGATGTTTCTTTTTACTATGATGTAGAGAAAGCTCTCAAGGGGGTCCCACAAAATTTTCATTAACTTTGTGGTCGTTTTTTAACCAGATCCAATAATGTAAATAATTTTGTTTGAGCATTCATTTTAATGACTTTTAATGAATTTTTAAATAGATAATTATTAAATGCACAAAAAGGCATAATGCGAATGGAATTATGATGCGTGGGATTTACAGGAGGACACCCCATTCACGACTGGAGTCTTACGGCTAACTCCTAACGCGAGCTCAAGTTCGGTAAATTACGCGAACGTGAACCTTAATGCGTCGAGATACGGTTTGCGGTCGCGCAATTTTTCTAGTCACCTTAACAGAATTACTTAAAACAGGTAGCCGTAATCACATCAATGTTCTGAGCGAAACTAAGTGAATGTTGTTACGACTCGATTGACCCGGGACAAAACGGAGAGTATATCAGTGCGCCTTTCTTTGTTTGAAATCATCACTGGAAAACAATATAAAACAAACTGGTCATATTTGTTTCTGGAAGTTAATTTTAAAAAAAGCTTTCAAAAAAGCCACAAACTTAAATAATTTAGTTTGAAATAATATACATTAACATTCGAACCCACTTCTTTCATAACTGAAACCAGGGGTGCAAGTACCGTTCTTTATCGGTCGTCAAATTGACAGTTGAGGTCGTCAAATTCGATAATATGCAATTTTTTCAGTACTCGCTGTGATCGATTCTATGGCATTTCATTTAGCGAATTTGACGATCGATAAAGAACGGTACTTGCACTGCATAATCGTTAATAAACATTAGACACTCAATTTTAGTCAATTTCATTATTTATACTTAATACATTCTAGTATAATGTTTAGATAACAGTACTATGATTTACCACATAATTATTTTGTACTATGTGGTGTTGAACACATAGTCAGCAAGTTAGCCAAAAATAAATATATACATTCTGGCGTTATAAATACTTAAAAAATGCATTTATTACTTGTTAAAAATTCGACCATCAGACTCGCGAAAATCTCTTAAGGCGACGTGAGTCCCAAAATTAGCAAGTCGACACATGTTGACAAAAACAAATCGTAACCTCGTAGACTTTAGAGTAATTCAGTCCGTACTTCAGAGCGGCGGTTACGTTGAAGACAATTCGCCTGGAATGTGATTTTTTATGGTTTTAAATTAATTTTTTGATTCCTAGTAACATAAATAAAAAAATTGCCCTAGTATTCTCTAGAAGGTGCCCAATAATTTGGGTATTAGGTCATAAAAAATAAAAGACATTGATCAAATAAAACCGAAAATAAATAATAAACAGTCCAAAAAAGACTCGTGTTCAAGATTTTTGTGTTTCGACTCGCAGCGAGCCTTTTTAAAGATCTGAATATTTTTTTTGTAATTGAAATCCGGGACATAGTATTATTATTTCCAACTCACAGAAAAGCTTTTTGGAACTCATTTTGCCTTCAGAATAGCCGGGAGTATCTTTGACCATAAACTTGTTTTGATTATCGAAATAGTAAGTACTAGGTACACTGGAGCCATGACTCCGACTCTAACTAGCATTAAAAAAAACTGAAAAAGAAGTCGCGTGAATGGATCCCCTTAGAAAATAATTACAAAAAAGTTATTGGAAGGATTACAGTTTCAGTGTTGTCACCATAAATAGAGAACCATTCTAGCCTTATCATGTTTTAAATCGAATTTAAACACAAATAATTGGGGTTCATATATGTGTTTAGACGCTTCATTCCAGTGATACGAAGTACTATTTCGATGGTTTTAGTACACTACTTCGAATTGTGTGACCAGATAAAATTTTATCATCCTTAACTTTGATGCATGTATCCGACCTTTTTTACCTTTTAGATTTACTTTATGTATAAAATACTAGTGAAAGGCACTTCATTTAACCAAAATAAAGGATATTAAATTACTCTAACTTATAGATAAAACTAAATACATGTGTTAATAGCAGAAGAAAAGAGTAAAATGATGCTCATAACAGGAATGGAAAATAGTTTATATGATTTTAATAAAATTGCTTATGGAATTAGACCTAGGTTCCTTTACTAATTAAAACATTAAAATATTTTGTTTTTTTAATACAAAAACTATCAGATATGTAGCAACAATGCTTTTAGAGAAGTGCAGACGTTAAACCAAAACTTTGGCCGAAAAACAGAGAACCACTAAACCTATTAAACTCTTAAAACGGGCATAAACAATTACCTATAACGTAAAATAGCTTTATAACTTAAATCTAATAACATCCAAATGTGTTTAATTCCAAATATTACCTGTATAGGTTTCCACCTATTAACAATACCAACTACCAAGCATAGCGATGACATCCAATAAACCAGTCTTTAAAAAAACTTCCGAACAATCAAGCTCTTGTCTAAGTTTTTAGTAACAAAAACATTGAAGCAGTTTTTCATTGCATCGTGCCAGTTTTTTTACGATTAGTCATCGAGATACAATACATATAGAGTCACAAACGAGCAAAAAATTTCCAAACCAAAACTCGCTACGCATTGCGCCGACTTTTTGGTCAGTTGTCTGGCCACCGCGATCTAACTATAACGCCGCGCGATGCCAGTGCTACGATGACATAGCGGACAAGCAAGCGACATATAATTTATGTCTAGGTATGTACAAAGACGCTCGGACTATAATTGACTGTTTTCACTTACGAGATTGTGATTCTATATACATATATTGTATCTCGATGCGATTAGTACATTTTTGGAAACAATTAAAACCCAAGTTGAACAGATTTTCTTATAGATTTTGATTAATTTTGCCGCTAAGCACTCAAATTATCAATTTCATATATTGCATAATTTTATTTCGTTTCATTTGTTGGTCCACTTGAGTCGACGCAGGGTCGGCATTTTTTTATTACTAACAGTTCACGAAAATCAATGGCATTACGCCAAAGTCACTGATAACACTCTCTCTCTCTCTCTCTTTCCATACATTTAACCTATGTGGCTAAACCTAGTGTTCTAGATTTAAACGGCCCTAAGCATCTGATAAGTCCGGTTCAGTGGATAGTGGATAAACTTTGCTGATTCCATGAAAAAGTTTTTTTTTATCCATCCTGAAGATTGATAAAAAAATAATCTCCGAACTAGTCTGTGGAACACAATGAGTGAGTGAGCAACAAAACTTTTTTTGATGAGATAAAGTCAGCTTTCTTTACAAAATACGAAGATGACTCCACCGCACTTTACAACCGCAACTTTAATGATAAATTGGTGGCACTATGCTAATTTCGATATGATTGTGTTAATCAGCGACGACATTAACCATAACTATTTCATTTTCAACATTTCTTCTGATTGACATGAATAAAGTCAAAAAGTAGCACAGATCAATTAACTAACCGGAAATAACAAGCATCTCAACCCATGTCCATTCAAATCATTCCTTCACTTCCAAACTAGCACGCACCCTTTCTCGTCCTTCTTCAGATATCCAGTAATTGACGAACAGATCCCGTTCTAATTGAAGACTCGCCAGAAATGATTCAGTTGCTCCTCTCTGGAGTCTGAGCAGCTGCTTCTTCAGCATTATATTCTGAAATTAAAATATTTTTAGTAAGTTTCAAGCTCTAAGACAGTAGGTACATTACGTTACATTTTCGAAATGATAAGATATCCATCAATGAATGAGTGAAGAATGAGATCACCGCTGATGATATGATGTGAGCACCAGTCTACCAATACCAGTCGAAACTTCACCCGTCCTCCGCCCAGCCCCGCGTCTCACGCTGAAGGTGAGGCGACAGCGGTTTATGTTTTGACAGATCTTTGGTCCTATTTAGTTACGAGTTATAAAATACTTGGCTATACGGTTTTTTTCGGCTGTAAAAAAAAATGTTGTAAGTCAACGCAATCAAAAGATATGAACTTTTATGTCGCATATTTTGCGATTTCACAGGGAAATCAAAACCTATAGGGTACTTCCCGTTGACCTAGAATCATGAAATTTGGCAAAAGGCAAGGTCTCATAGCACATGTATAGGAATAAATCTAAAATTTAAATAAATTTGAAGTTATATCATTTAAAAATAATTATTTTGCTATTACAAACTTACATTTTGTAGTTGGAATGTATAGAAGAACCTTATAGCCAACTACAAAGTTAAGTTTGTCTTTCAATATTTCAACTTTAGTTTTTTTTGGATTCGCGCTCTGAGGGTTCTGTCAAACGGAACCCTCAGAGCACGAGTCCTACTCGTACTTGTCCGGTTTTTTTAAATTATATATTCCAACTGCGTCCTGCAGTTTCACCCGCGTGGCCATTTCCTTAGGAACATTATATTTTCAGAGCTGAGAATTATCTTGTTACTCCAGCTCTCCAACTCTATGCAAAAATCATATTGATCCGTCACTCTTGTTGCTGCATGAAAGACGAACAAACAAACATACTTTCGCATTCATAATATTATTATGATAGGCTTATTAGGCCTCAGGAAAAACGCGGACTAGTATGAAGCTTACCTAGAAGAAACCTGTTTAATTTCAATTTCAAGACACCCATATTGTACATTTCAGGGAAGAGCAGGCAGTGAGATCCATACCCTCGTTTTGCATATAAAAAATGTGGTATCGAAGTTCGACATGGCATAAGGGCGCTTGCAGACGATGCGCAGTAGCCAGTAGAAGTTGTAAATAGCTACTAAGCATCGTCTGCATCGTTTTGCTTAGTGCAAGTGGCAGTGGTAGTGCTTAGTAGTACTTCCACTGCCACTTGCAATAAGCAAAACGTGACCAGACAAGTAAAGTCTAATAACAATAAATATCTGAGACCAAGGTTATCTTATCGTTCCAATATGTTTGCGTGCTGACTGCTGACCTATTAACTAGCTAGTTAGATACAGCATTGTGTCGTTTGTTATTACCAATGTTAACTATTAAAGTGCTTTTACTTATCTCTCTATTTGCTATAGGTAGGGCGAGTGAAAGTGAGGAGCCTGTGCTGTATTACTATGGCATAGTGAGTATTCCGAGTGCAGACATTAATTTGAATGATAAACTTCTATGATTGAGTGTATCAAAAACAAACTTATTTGCTCAGACTATTGGTCCAGGCAATACCAACTTTTTAGGACTGCTTTTACATACTTTTTACACATTTTTTTTTCTCCATCAACTACACTGAATGACACTTAAATACCTTGCAAATGTCTTTTGATTGTGTTACGTATGAAATATCATTTTATAGCATTTGTGAATGCAGTCATGGATAAGATATCTAAAAAACTAATTTTGGTGCTACTTTTCTCGATTTTATGCAATTTCGTGTCAAACAGGGATCTTTTGCCACTTCATCTTTGCCTGGGCCATCTGTGCCTGATCTGTGCTTGAAACGGCCGAGGCCGTAAAAGGGTTACGGATAGAACATAAATTCAAACAGTCGTAGGCGCACCGTATAGGTTAAAAGTAAAGCACAAGCTTGGAATATCATATGGATTATATATTAGATGGGTCCTAGGAGGAGAGCGAGAGGAGCCTGCCAGCTTGCAGCGCGCGACAGGCGTGCTCGGCACTGGTGCGGCGGTACTGGCGGCCCGCGGCGCTCGTGCGCCTCTGCCGCTGCGGCCGCCGCCAGCGCTGCGACACACCCGCACTGCCTGACCACCTCATAGAGCTCAACAACCGCGCTTATTTGCAGGTAAAGACACAATATGGTACCTACTGGGTAGTAAAAATTACTGTTTCAAACAGAAGACAACTGACTCACTCTTAGAGCTGATCTGGCTCAACTGAGTCCAAGAAATCTGTCATTGAGTAGGAAGCCCTTAGCACTAAATTATGGCTTTAGCTATAGTAGACGCTTATATATGGCAGATGACAATATAATAAGCAAGGCCGTACATCATGTTGGTATTCATTAATAAAAAATAAAAAAAATATCAAAAAATTACAAAAAATATATATATCTTTGAATGTTGTTAATTAATATTTTTTTTGTAATTTAATTACAAGACTGCTGAAAATGAACCAAACAGTAATGCTGCAGTAAATAATATTCAAAGATTCGTAAAAAAAACAGTACAGTAATAAGTGGTAATGATGCAAGAGTGTAAGACAAACTTTCACACAGAACCGGGTAAAATACTTATAAAAGTCTAAAGTATCAAAAACTTCCAGTACTTTACCTGTACCAGAAACTGGTTTGTAATGATATTGCAATTATTAAACTAGCAAGCAACTGCAATTCACAATATGAGGTCATAAACATTGCAAACTTATCGGGTGATACTAGGTATGGAATATAATATTCTGGGTGACTAGTAAGAAAGTGGAAATATTCGAGGATTATCACTGACTCATTGTACTCATCATTATGAACAACTTTTACTAAGGACTCTAAAATCACAAAAAATATTTGCTGTTCCATACATATCGTCCAGTGTCAATAAACTTCTTGTATGGAACAGCAGATTCTTTTTTCGCGTTTTCAGGGTTAGTCCCATGGTAAAGGTTGTTCATAATGATGAATACAATGATATCCCTGAATATATTCACTGTCTAACCAGTCACCCAGTATATGTGTAAATGTAATAATGGAATGTCCATATGTGAAGAAATGTCATCTCTTTTATTAAACCTAGAATGTTTGGTTAATAAATACGTACCCAAACTATCTTAAGTCAAATTAAATTATAATTTCAGTTTTGTCAACCCACCACAAGCTGGCCCGTTTGTCCGTTCAATGAAGCAGCGCTCACTGTAATCTCGTCCTACGAGCGAATGAACCCCGATGACTTAGAAGAAATGCATCATAAAGACATCGGGCTGGTACCACCTAACATTAATATCAAATGCAAATGCCCAACCCCTAACTACTGGAAGCCAAACAGTACTTTGGAAAAGGACGTCAAAGTGTACAAATGTGCATCGCTACCCGTCTGTACGACAGGAGAGTTCTGTGGAAATGTCAACTATGATTTGAACGCTCTATATCAGTCTTGTTTATGTCCTAAACACCATATCTGCGTGCATAACGGAGGCATTACGAAAACGCAGATATCCGAGTTGCTGTATAGAGGACTAGGGTGGAAAGCTTACTGCCAACGAATTGATGAAGAGTACAGCTATGAAGACTATTGAAAGTATAGTACATTAGATGGAATTAAAAATTACTAGACATAAATCAACGCAAGCAGGGTCTACAAGTTATGTAAGATGTTAATATTTAAAAATTATACATCTCGGCAAATCTTTAATTTGTAAATATCAGTTAAAACTAATTCTAACTAGATAAAATACGTTTTAACAAAATATCATGGATCAGTAGTAAATTCTAGTTGTAACAAAGGCATCCAGTAAAAACTAGTTTTAACTAGTGAAAACGCATTCTAACTATAAACGCGTTTAAACTGTAACATATATATGATATACATATTTATTTATTTTTAATTTGACTGCCACCTCGCCTGATGTTAAGCGATGATGCGGTCTACGGTCGATGGAGCACGCTTGCCTAGAAGAAACCGATTCACTCGCGATTTGAAGACACCTGGATAGTAACTATCGGCATAGACAAAAATCCATGATCCTTGCTATCGGGGAACGGCCATTCAGGCAGCGCATTCCACACTAGCAGTTTCCAGTAATAAAAGTGGAATATACATTATATACAACAGCCGGGTGTATGATGAAGAGACCACAGACAATGTCCCACTTGATGGACTTTGCAGCATGCTCTACAACCTGCACTTTAAAAGACTTAAATAAGGTCACAGAGAGTGCCGTTGGGGTCGGCGAATTCAGGTCTAAACATTTTCACAAAATATTACCTCAGGTAAATCCGAGAAAATTAAAGGTTCTTGTTGGATCGCGGTAAAACTACTGCTGGTGTTCAGAGTCACACAGCGGGAAATGGAAATTGCTCTGCTCAGAGTTTCTTTACGCGATAGAATCCGGAACGTGGATATTCGCCAAAGAACCAGTCACCGACATGGCTATTAAAACTTGCAAGTTGAATTGGGAATGGGCAGGCCACATCGCACGAAGAACTGATGACTGATGGGAAAGAAAGGTTCTTGAGTGGAGACCACGATCTGAAAGACGCAGCGTAGGTAGGCCTCCTACTACATGGACCGACGACATCATGGAGAGTCGCAGGCATCCAGTGGATGCAGATGGCAGGCTGTCGTTCAGTGTGGTCTAAGGGGGATGCCTTTGTTCTGTGGACGTCTTCTGGCTGATGCTAGTAAATTGGTGATAAATAACCTTTATCTAGGCTAGCTATACATTGGTAGCAACTCACTTCATGAGGCTGTGCGGCGATGTCCAGGGCAATTTTGCGCGCTTGCTCTTGCACCATCTCTGGCCAGATGGTCCGGCTTACGAGCCCGCCTTGCATAGCCTCTGCTGCAGACACGGGACGCTCCAACACTATTAACTCGTTTAGCTGTAAATATTAATAGTTGTATATTAGCTTGTTAGAGGGCCTTCGATTAGGGGGCGTCCATTAATTACGTCCATTAATTACGACGCCCCTTAGATGATTTTGGTGAAACTTGGTATAATTATTACGGTTCCTTTTGTTTGTTTTTAGGACACACATTTATTATGTTTTTCAAAAACGTTACAAGCTTTCATTCATTCATTTATTGCCAATTTAAAAATGCATACAAAAGTTAATAAAAAATTGGATATTTGATTTTTATAAATATTCAGTAAGTATTTTCTGAAAGGTGCTGGTGCTGTTTCTACTCAATAGCTCAAACTCTGGCAAATTTACTTGTTACTTATTATGCCATACATTAATATTTCTTCAGGATAAGAATATCAGACTCAATCAGGATAAGGATAAAGATCAATAAGGAATATTATTCTTGACAGGATAACTCATAAAGCCAAGCACTCGCAACTACAGGCGAAGCCAGGTTTTAGTATCGAGGGGAGGGTGGCTTTTTTTGCTGTTAATCATAAGACAGTCGCAACGGCTCCTCAGTAAGGACTGCATGTCCACACTAGAACTTCGAACCGTAACTGTGATGGTTACAATAACTGTTTGATAGCGAATAGCGGGCTTAAAATCACCATAATTACCAACAGTGCACTCACCAAGGACTGTGACAGACCGCGTGAAGAAAGCGCAGCCGCCCCTGGCAGCAGCGGCGCGCCTTTGAATGCAGATAGCTCAAAGATTACAGTTTCACTGGCCAAGGCGATGTCACTCAAAGCTACCAATGAAAGTCCGAAGCCATGGCATCTGTCTTCAACCACAGTGCATACTAGCTTGCTGTGGCTCTCTAATGCAAACAGCAATGATCTGGAAATTACAACTTATTCATGTACTAGGTGTGGCCCGGTTTTACGTGAAGTTTTCCCATTTTTTTATTTCTTCCTCTCTTCCTTATAATTATTTCTTTCATTGTCAAATTTCATCAAAGTTTAGATATGAAATGATAACAACAGAATAACACAGATTTTCGCATCCCTATTGTTATTTGCTATTTTATTAATACTACTAGCTGACCTGACAGACGTTGTCCTGTCTTAGAACTGTCAAACACGCAAAGTCAAAATTACAAATCTTATTTTTTACACCTTGGGTTACATTATTGGAGTTTTGGTAAGGATCCCTATTAAAAAAAAAAATATAATATAGCCTATGTTAACCGGGGATAGTGTAACTTCCCAACAGTGAAAGAATTTTTCAAATCGGTTCAGTAGTTTCGGAGCCTATTCAATGCAAACAAACAAACAAACAAACAAACAATCAAATCTTTCCTCTTTATAATATTAGTATAGAATAGATGAATGTCTTTAACGGCCAGTTATCCGAGTCGCGTAGGCAACAAAACGCTCCCTCAGCCCCCGCCAAGTTATAGCGACGATGTATTTTGCCACCCAACAGACAGGACGCCCGCGGGGGAGTGCAACGACAAAAACGAACATAGGTCCAACCTCGATGACGCCCGGCGCGGTACTGAACGCGGTGCGCGCAAATTTTCGCGACCTTTTTACGCTTTTAATTTCACAAAAAAACAAAACTATTCACTATCAAAATTCTATCCAAACGAAAAAATGTTGAATAAAATTTCCTTTCAGTACATGCAATTTCCAGGTTGTTACGAGCTTTCATTAGAGCAAAAAACGAAAAAAATAAACTGAATCGGCTTTGTTTCAGATTTTTTTTTGATCGAGGAAAGTTTATTCTATCGTGTTTTGAACCAAATCATAATCTCAAACACAGATCTATCTGTGACATGTATTTTTTTCCAGCTCAAATATTGTAATTTAACTGAATAAAATTGATTTAAAACCGTCAAATTTGCTATAAGAGGCCGTTAAGTCACAAATATTTACCAACACTAGTCAGAATCAGTTTCATCTAAGAAAGCTTTATCCATCATAAACTGCATCATCGCTTAACTTACGGTGAGATGGGGATAGTAAAAAAATAATGTTTTATTGATAAATAGACTTGAGCTTGAGCGAAGTGTGTATATATTCCTCTTTCATGCAACAACTGAGCATAGGATTGTTTTTTTTTCCACCACGGTTGCAGTTCACGAAAAATTTGTTCATGATGGATTGTCTACATGGGTGACACGACATTGCAAGTGTATATAATAAGGGGGAGTCCATTTAATCACGTGAGGGATTTTGGCGATTTTTAAAAAAATAGTCCAGTAGCCTGTTTGCAGTGAGGACTAGTAATAGACTCCCGGACGTTTTTTTTTTAAATTGTCTTATAATTATGTTATTAATAAAAAAAGCCAATCACTGAAAATAAAATTAAAATCTTGCTAGACAGTGTGACACTGATTTAGATTTTTCTGACTGGACAATCGTCCAGCAATCTATTATCATTAGTTACCTGTCTGCCATATTTGTTTAGATAGTAGGACCCCTAAAGATACATGACATTCATCATATTCACCTTGCCGACTCAGCGAGTTCAAGTGCATAATTTACACCTTTCTCCTGGTGAAGTATTGAAGCTAATTCCAACCCTGAGCAAAGCGTACCGGACTCTGCATACAATAATGTTACAGAGATGTCATTTTTACTCTCCACAGATTCAAGAGCCGTTTTCAACTCACTCATTACCTGAAAATAGAGTATTTTTATGTGTATCAATAATCTTTTATGTTTATATAGATATTTTACACATTAATTCTAAAGGTTGGAAAAGGCCCTTTTTAGAATTTGGAAACTACAATGAATTTAATACAGTAATTGTGCATTTGAATATGCGACTCTTTGCCTTGGGCATTTAACTTGGTCAGCCACATCTTGTACACTATTTTGTCTGTTATAAATAAAAGAAATCTGTTTCATATTTAAATATTTTCCCTGGTAGCAGGTATAATTATTTACATGTGAACCAAATTTCAGCAGTATAGTCTTTTCTATAAATAAAAGAACCATAATAGGAAACACTGAAGACAGATCGTCCAACCATATTGCCGTCTGTAGACAGACGGACACCAAAACTAAGGGTAAGTTTGCTACGGAGTCTTAAAAATGTGAAAGAAACCAGACTCACCTCAACATTAAAAATAGTTCCAGCATTCTGTATGCAAATTTCTGCTAATTTGTGACCAATAGTAAGCTTCACATACTTGTCAACAACAGATGGTTTCTCAATTGCTTTAGATACTTTTTTTATCTTTGTTGGTTTTTCTGATTTTGTGCTGTCACGCTTTCTCTTATTCAATGCTAGAGACAATTTGGAGTTTAGCTTTTCTTTGATTGATAAAAAGTCAGATTTATTAATGACTGTAGTACTCAATGTACCTGCAGTTTCTGCCATAAAAGCATCTGATCCAGAAACGGCACCAACTTCCTTGTGTACCTGAGTTTGACGCACATCTGAAGCTACCTGTTGAGATGTGGCAATTGCATTCTGATTAATACTGTCAACATCACTTAATCGTCGCGGACTCATACAGGGACTCGAGTATGAACTAGATGAATGGCGTCTGTATATAATAGAGTCGTCAGCACTGTGAGCTTCAAAATCTTCACTCACAGATGGAGATTTCACTGAACTGTCTTTGCCACCGCCGATTCGTTTTGGGTCGCCTTCTTCGCATTTCAAGTCTTTTTTTATCCTTTCTCTAAACTTCATTTCTTTTCCTTCAGGAGTTGAACTCTGAATTTTTTTTATGAATTCAGCTTTACTCTTCATATTTTTATTACCTTGCGGGGCCTCTGGAGTCAGCTGACAAATCATATTGACTGCACCTTCATCCATTAAAAGCCGGTCAATTTCTGTAAGCCTTTTATTCTGTTTCAAATTCTTAGGTTGTGGCTTTTTCCATTGTAGTTTTGATTGAACAGGAGATTTAGATTTTGATCGTGGCAATGTTAGTTCAGTCTTAATTTTTTTTGGTGTATGTGGATCTTTCTGATCTTTATCAGATTGAATATCTTTCTTATTTGCTACTTTACTTTTTGTAAAAGTGTCTGGGTTGTCTGGATCAAAAATAACTTTCTTTTTTATTACTCTACCGAGTCTTCGCTGAGGCTGTGTTTCAGAATCACTCTTATTTAGATTGGGGGTTTGTGCATCATCCATAGATGCATCTGCATTGTCTATTTTAGACTCGGTAACTGTAGCTTCCTGAGATTTTACAAGCTCTTCTGAATCTCCCAGTATTTTATCACTTTCTTTGATCAATTTTTTAGCTTGATCACCTTCAGAGGGTTCATCATCATCCCAATCTTTAACTAAAGAATTGACAATACTTTCTTCTTTTGGTTCTACAGCAGGGTCAATATTGGTTTCCAAATTGTCGTCTTTTTGTTTCTCACCCTTCTTTTTAACACTTTCTTCTCTATGATCAGGAGTTGCACTATTGCTCTGTGAGTTGTCATCTTTTAGTTTACTACTCTTTTTTGTAAGAGTTAGCTCTTTAGGCTCAGATATTGTACTACTATTGGCCTGTGAGCTATCCTCTTTTTGTCTGTTGCTTCTTTTTTTAACACTCTCATCTTTAGGTGAATCACTCTTCTTTGGAGTCTTTTTATCAGACTTTTTAGGTGTATTTCGAGATTTTCTGGATTGTTTAAGACGAGAAAGCTGCTGTAATGCCAGTTGCGATTCTAGATTTTTACAATCAGATGTAAAGTTTTCAGATATCACTTTTCTGGATTCCTCCATATCATTACCTTCTAATATATCCAACAATTCTTCTTTGTTAAACACCTCTTGTGCAACATCACAGTTGTTGTTTTCAACATTTTCAGAAACATCAGATGAGCGTAACACCTCACTCATTTCAATATTTTGCCCAAGCTCATTCAAGATATTGTTAGTATGACCAGGCAGTTCTGAATCATCATCAAAGATAATTTTATATTTACTAGGCTGATCATCAACATTTGTTTCAATTAATATTTCAGTTTCAAATCTCACATTTTCAGGCATATTTTCCACAATTCCATCAACTACAACATGCTCTGTGTCCATGTCTTCATAGTGGTCAGTTTTTAATGTAATTTCATCAACGTTCTGATCTTCTACTGTCGGTACAGCTTTGGGAACTTCCTCAACAGTAGTGATTGCCTCTTCTACTGTTATTTCTGTAGCGGCCGGTTCTTGTTCACTAACAATAGTTTCAGTATTAATTACCTCTTCGGCGACAGCATTAGACGGGTGTTCTTCACTAGGGATTCCAGTCGCATCAACCGGACTAGGGATTCCAGTTGCATCAACCAGAGGTTGAACCTGTTCAGAATCCTTCGAGTCTGAGACGCCGTTGGATTTGGGACACACATTAGATAGCACTGAAGTTTCGACCCCGGCACTCTCTTCACAACTCATAACATTGACCTTTACGGCTTCTGTAGTGACATTCTGAAGTGGAGGCTCCTCTATAGCTTCCATTTCTACAAATTAGCGCTAACTAAATTACTAAGCTGCGACTCCCAAGGATAACCTGCAAATCAACGAGACTAGCAATCTGCTTCTATTTCTAGAAAACGTACACGTAGAGCGATAGCTTACATTATTTCAGAAGAAAATTAAGTATCATACATTATTTTTAAGCAAAAAAGTTGTTTCAACAATGCTAGTTACTTTACGTCGCGTCCTTGCGTCGGTAATTTTTGTTTTGTCTATGGTAGGTTTTTTTTTTGTTAAAATTTTCATGACCGTGGATTCAATGTCCTTTAGTCGTAATCTTAATCAGTTTACTTAGTCTTAATGGCGTCAAACAAGTCAGAGTCAAGCTAAGTAAGTCACGGTCAAGTCAAACTCATGTCCCTGTAAAGTGGTGGAGACTTTACAAGAAGCTCCTATGGAGTTTTGGAAACAACACGAAAATACGCGTTTCACCTCGTTATATCATTTCCCACGCTCGAGCACGTTTATGAGCATGTAATGAATAATAATTCACCATTTAGTACACATTACAACGCGGAAAAAAACATGTTAGCTCGTTGGATTATTTTCTTAAACTTGTGTATTTTCGAGTGTTAATGTGTATTATATTATATGGTGAATTATTATTCATTAAATAATAATTCACCATATTGGGTTCATAGCATGAACCTAATGATACTTAGTTTATGGTTCATAATATTTATAACTTAAACTAAAGGTGCGTTCGGATAGCCCCTTGGTGGCAAAAATAACTGTTACAAACGCCAATAATGATCACATGTAGCGTGTGTTTTGGGAATAAGTGTGCAAAAGTGGCATTATTAACTGTTTTCGCTCACCGTTCGGATAGGTCGAAAACAGCTAAAAATGCCATCGTAATCTGCCACTTTTGACCCACCTCGCGACATGGGATCGTTGTGATCGTTTTTTGACATTAGGATTTTGACGTTTGTTTTTCGCGGTGTTTTGGTGTTTTGTTTGCGCGGGACTGTAATAATTCTTCAGTTTCTTGTTTTACAACAAATCTACGGTCAACTACGGATTATATTATCTTTGAACTACGGTGTTTGACGTCACCGCTGGTGACTGTAGCGTTCGTTTAGGGTAGGGATCAAAAGTGGCAAAAATTGCAAAATTCTCAAACCGAACGCTTTACATCAACGCCAATTTTGACAATGCTAAAAATGCCAGCATAGCCTATCCGAACGCACCTTAAGTAGATCACAGATACTACGTTCATGATCCGACTGAAGGACCGTGGTTCCATGGTCATGAAATAAATAAAAAAATTAAAAAAAAACGTTCATGATTTAAATTCTCTTTGATTGGGTTCAATGGGTTGAGATCGTCGAGATGAGAAATAATTATTGTTAATTTTTTGGATTTACAGATTAAACTGGATTAATTATTTGTTTTACATTATATTCTAGCGATGGAGATGGAATAAATATTTGATAAAATGAATATTCTTCCAAAAAAAAGGTTAGTTAATTATTATTGTTATTTATAAGTTTTCAAAAACAAGACATTTTATTTACCATTCGGTAGGTACATACATAGTTTGAGCAACTAAATAATTCTATTTTTGTTTATAGATGGCACGTCAGGACCAAAGAAAACATAGCTAGAGTACGAAGAGATGAAGCGGAGGCTGCAGAAAAAGAAAGACAAGAGAATTTACGTATCGAAAATGCAGACAGGGAAGCCCGTCTTAGTATATTAAAACATAAAAGCAAACAAAAGTTACTAGATGCTGGTATTGTTGAACCTATACAGCAAGACGAAACAGCAACTGAACATATAAATTTTTTTGAAGACGTAGATCATGCTGTAAAAGCCAGCAATAAAGAACATGATAAAGAGGTAAAAGAAAAAACGGAAGATTATGAGAAAAAAATTGGATATCTAACATATTTAGGACAAGACACAAACGAAGCACTTGGAAAGAAAAACTGGTATGATGTACCTCCAAGCTTATCTAGATCGAGTGAAGTAAAGGATACTTACGATAAGTTGGTACTAAAAGATGCAGATGGTAAACCTAAACAAAAAGAATTAGATATAAAAAATGGAGAAGTTAGCTTTAAATCTAAGCAAAGATTAGATCCTATAAATGCATTCAAAAAATACTGCCACAGTAAAAATGATGACAAAGCCTCCAAGCACTCTATCAAAGAAAAAGATGAGAGTCAAAAGCCTACTTCCTCCAGCTCCAAACTTAAACATAAAAAATATAAAAAGAGTAAAGAAGAAAAAAAGGAAAAACTGCTTAAATTGAGAGAAGCACGACTGAAACGTGAAAGGGAAGAGAAATGCAGAACAGAGTTGTTTTTAACAAAGTTCAATGGGGAACCGGAACCAAGTAATTCAAGAGAACAGAATGAAACTCGAGTTAAACCAAAATACAATTCTCAATTCAATCCAGAATTGGCAAGACAAAATTATAGATAACTACACTGTTTCCATTTGTTTGTTTGCTCTCACAGCTACAATTAATAACATTTTCTTTTAATAATTCACTGAAGTATATGGGATAGCTGCTAGTCTTATGGTCAAAAACCTAGCAAAAGTGATCAGAATTGGTGATTTTCATTCGGCTTTTTACAATGTTATTGCAGCTGTCAGAGCAAATAAACACTTAGACGAAGTTTGGGTTTTAACTTATGAAAATAATAAAAAGTTTAACATCATAATATATATTAGATTTTAATTTACAATGTGCTTATTTAGTAACAAATAATGGAAATGAAAGTATGATTGCCATGAATCAAAATGCATTTCTGTTTTGCAGAGTATGCGTGAATAGCATCATCGGAAGTTTGTTTTCTAATTTATCAAAGGAATAATGGAATGTTTCACAGAATAGTTCTAGAATTCTTACAATATAAGTTCCGTCGCTGGCTGTATCAGGAGACTTCGATCTAAAAATAAATTATAAAGTATTAATTTCGAGAAAAATAATATTACACCTTAATGTGTTTCAAGTTCTTTTTAGCTTTGACTGTATTGAAATTGGTTGATGAATCATATAATGCGATGGATGGATGCGCTGCATGAATGCGTGTTCCCCGATAGTTAAAATCTGGGCGTCTTCAAATCACAAGTGAATCAGTTTTTTCTAGGCAACCGTGCTCCACCGTAGACCGCATCATCGCTTAACATAAGGCGAGATAGCGGTTAAAAGCAAACAGTTTATTAATTTAGAAAATTTAGCTACGATACATTGCACCCAAAATGGCAACAAAATACAGCGCTGCAGGCGGAAAGTGCGTCATAATAGTCACATATTTGAGAAATAATTATGTTTAGCAATATGGTTGGTTTTTGTGAATGGTCATTTATTTGCAAATCGGTCAACAATTTTAGTACAATTTTTCTTGTGTAGTTGAATCTATAGTTTTTAACATCTTTGTAATTTATAAGCATAATAGAGCTTAATTAAAAAATAAAATCATTAATAATAAATTAAAATCAATCTAGTTGAAACTAGCTGCACCCCACGGTTTCCCCTCAGGAACCATACATTTTCCAGGATAAAAAGTATCCTATGTCCCATCTGACCCTTCAGCTATCTCTATGCAAAAAATCACATTCGTCCAATGCTGTTGCTGAGTGAAAGAGAAACAGACGCATTTATAATATTACTAGTTTTTCTGCATTTTCTCTACCTTATGTCCGTCCTTATGATGTACACTATCATCCTGCCAAATTTTGTTACGACCAGGCTAGTCATTTAGTTGTGAAAAGCGAACAAACAGAGAGAGAGACAGTTAGGTTTCATCATCATCATCACGTTATATATTTATTCTTCCCCAGCATAACATGTTACTTACTTTGTGTAGTTGCACAAGAAATCTACAAATGTGTCGGTGTTATCAGTTCTTGTCTGATGTAACAATGTATATATTCCAACAATCAGTGGATATCCATCAATGTTTTCTCCAGCTCTTCTTGTTACTAGATCACCTGGAAATATTTAATAACACATATATGTAGTTACCAACAAGTTTTGGATTTTCAATCTTTCGTTAGTGTAACCTCTCAGGTGTGCGTTGCATGCTTTTAACTGTGCAGAAACTGCACGCCAAAACCTAGAATTAATTATTTGATAACCTAAACATAGTATGGTCTCCCAACTCGTTCCTATGATCTAATTATGACCAAAATTTAAAGAAACCTGATAGGAAATTAAATAAGCCGGCTTGCTGGCCGCAGTTACCCAACGCAATATCTGCCATATTTTGATGGTGGCGGTTGAAAACTTGGAACCATGCGCTTACCATTGGGTAACAACCTGATTGTTTATTTTGTTTTACTCAATTTTAAACATCATGATCACCATTTCAGCCTGTCATTTTCCCACTGCTGGGCCACAGGCCTTATCTCAGAGAGAGAGAGAGAGTATGGGCCTTAATCCACCATGCTGGCCCAGTGCATGTTAACTCAATTTTAATACCTGTTGTTAAACATATCTGCAGTTTAGGTAACTGTGAAATCAAGACAATAGCCAGCAGGCGGCCCATATCAATGCTATAAAATTCTTGAATATTCTTCACATATATTTTGTCATACGGCTCATATATTCCACAACGTAACATATAGTCCTCCAAGTTTTGCAGAAGCTTCTGTGATATTTTCGATTTCTTTTCAATGTTTGCCGAAACTTTTAGATCATTTATTATGGAACTGGAACAGATATGAATGGTTAGGTTAGTTGTGATTACTTGTGATGTCAATAACTAAATTATTTCTAACAATCCTTACTCGTTTAATGTCCGTAAGGATGATTCTAAATGGGCAGAATCGAATTTGCAGCTAGTGTTCAACTGATATGCCAGATGCTTCCTGAGTATTTGCAATGTTCCAATAAGAACAAGAACATCAGATATTTGTTGTGCTGTCCTATGTATTTTAGGAATAGTTTGTTCAATTTCTGTTACATCAGGTCCTAAGTAGATCTTGTCTTGATTTGCTCTAAATATGTCTTGGACATTCAATAGTTGGTTTTTAATCATGAATGCATATAGCATGTCAAGTCCGTGAAGGCCTACAACTCCAAGGGCCTCACCGAGTTTTGCAAACATTTTGGTATTTATGATTTCATTTTGACTTTTCACATCAAACCAAGCTGAGCATATATCGATGTATGTGCAAACTCTGAAACATATAAAGTAGTTAGTTTGAAAATGTAGTCTTTTATGGGGTCTGCTTCCACATTGCAATATTTTTTTTACCCATCTGTCCGAAAGGAATGTGTATAACTTTATATTACCTATTGTAGCCAAGACGGCTACACATTTAATAAGATTAATAATAAAAAAATATTAAAAACTAGCTTTTCATATTCTTCTCAGCGAACCCTTTCATTTGATACCCAAACCCATATCATGATGGTAGATAAGGAAATTTTGTCCGCCATCTTGGGGCATCCGCCATATTGAATTAAGTGTGAAAACATTGAATTGTTTCGTATTATTATCAGCAAACCCTTTGATTTAATAACCATAATCATGGGGATGCATAAATAATAACTGGTCCACCATATTTTGGAGCCCGTCATGTTGGATTTAGAATGACGTTATTTAGCAAGCCGTTCATTGTCATCCAAACTAAACATGTATTTGTAAATTTCAACTCAAAAACGAGTTTCAAATTCAAATTCAAATTCAAATTATTTATTTGTCAGAACATGGTAGGTACACATACATATAAAGTAGCATACATGGTCGTAAGAATGGAGACGTATCTCATGTCCTTGCCTGTTACAGCGTACAAATGTTAGTTTTTTATTAATATTTTTATTAGTTTTTGTTAAAGTTAAAAAGGAAAAAAATAAACAAAATTATGTCTATGTTAGAATATTGTTAGAATCATATTTTGGTTTAGTTGTATTTTATACCTTAATTAGATGTTTATTACTACCTATCTAAGCTATTATTATTATTTTATTTGTTTATGTCTACATTACATATCAAAACATTTTTATCATTAAGGAATTCTGAAATTTCATAGTAGCTTTTTTGTGCTAATAAAGTTTTTAGTTTATTTTTAAACATTCCAACATTTAATTCTCTGATGATTTTAGGAATTTTAGTATATATTAAAGGAGCCATACAGAATACACTTTTTTGCATGAGTGCAGTTTTGGCCGTACGTGGGCAGAGCTTCATCTCGGCCTGTGTGCGAGTTCGAATACCAGCATCAGTCCAACTACCAAAGAGATGTGGATTTAATTTTACAAAAGTAGCTATTTCTAATATGTATAGAGATGGTAATGTCAGAATATTGTGTTTTAAAAAGAACGGTTTACAGCTATCAGTCTTATGAAGATGAAACATTGCCCTGACGCACCTCTTTTGGGCTTTGAAAGCAATCCTTTTGTCAGTAGAGTTCCCCCAGAAAATAATCCCGTATCGTAGAATAGATACTGCCATGCCATAATATGCAGTAATTAGAGCTTCTTGATTAATAACTAATGACAATTTAAATAGTGCGTATGCCGTCGAGCCCATTCTTTTCGTTAATGTATCTATGTGTGCTTTCCAATTAAGTTTACTATCGATGGTCAATCCAAGAAATTTAGTTGAGTCCACTTCCTGTTTGTGGTTAACGAGTCCAGTTTGGGGTTAGCTATTTTAAAATTCAATTGCAAGATGAGACCCTAACTAAAAAGGCAAGTCAAATTTGTTATTTTAAGTAAAAAAGCTTGTAATAAGCAGCATATTTTAGAGTGAGGGATTGCTTGACTCATCGTCTTTGTGACCAGAATTGATGTTTGAAGGCCCAAAAACAGATCAGGGGCATTATGATTCTTTGATCGGGATCGAAATTGCATGCCGTCCCGTTCGCATCTATTTACTCGCACCACGTGCGCAAGTGGGATGGCACACGCTCGCGATCACGATCCGAATCATCCATAATAAGGCAGCTGGTTAGGCAAGTCAAAAACAGAAAGTACAAAAATACATTATAGAGAGAACATAGCCACGACGTATGACGATATGTGTGGACGCGGGGTGATTTGCTGAATAATGTGATCATATTTAACCTGGCATCTGTTAGCTGCACTATTTGTCTCGCCAGGCTTCCCATAAAACCAGCTGAAGGGCTGTACAATGTAACTCCTTTTCTGATACTGATTTCCTTGGCTACACTATCTTTTATGATTGCCGATACCTGTTGCAGAAATAACATATATTACAATGTGACATGTGTGGTAAATTGGTTTGAAAAATGCATAGACAACATGTAAGCCAAAGTCGTCGTCGTCCCGCGCAATAGGCATGTGTCCTAATGTTTAATTTATTGCAAATAACCGGCTTAGTGATGAGTATAACTAAATAAATTACACATACTGAAAAAATTAATTGAATTGGCTGATAAATCTCTGAGATATGAGTATTTAAAGTTTTAGGTGGGGATAGAGAGGGGATGTTCTATCCCTTTCTCGCAAGCGTGTGTTAGTATAGCATTTGTATGGCGCTCCTGAGTCGTGTCAGTATAGTGCGCACTCTGTCTAGCATGAAATTAAAATGCTTATATCTTATTTATTTTTGAACTAATTTTAATTTTGTTTTTGTTGATGTGCTCTATTTATGATCAGCTTTTTTATGATGTAATAAAAATATATTAGTCATCATGCCTATTGTCTTTATTAACTAAATAAAATACAAGCCAACTAACATTAAATTCTTTATGTATTGATTACCATACTGTTGGTTCTATTATATTTAAACTATGTAGGTACGTTTTTTTCTTTTTAGGGTTCCGTACAATAGTAAACTGTTATAAATGAACTAAATTAATTAATTATGACACATAGTAATTAATTACACTATAAAACAATATGTTAAGTTGGGATGATTCATCTCTCGAAATTTGGCTAATTCCACCGAGCTTCATTCGTTTGAATTTTTTATGTGACCACAATAATTATAAGGCGTTGGTTGGGGAACCCTATCATATGCGTGTCTCGACACGCTCTTGGCCAGTTGTTTTGAAACAGTTCACTCGTGACTTGAAAGACACCCAGACTGTATCTATCTGGGAATTTCCATTCAGGAAGCGCATTCTAGTCTAGCTAATCCCCAAGCTGGTACTTGGCTGATCCATCCTAAAGGTGCGAGCAGTACTCCAGACATGATCGAACGTGTGCTTGGTACAATGAAAGCAAATGGTCCGGCGTGAAGTACTGTAGCACCTTCCATAGGATATGCAGGTTTCAGGCAGCCAATTGAGCCTTGTTCTCATTAAAGGAGCCAAAGTTGAGGGTTGAAATCAGAATAACGCCCAAATCCTCAAGCCGGTCAGTTATCGGAACGGATACATCCCGGAAAGTATGCAACATTTGGAATGGCGTCCTTAGTAAGTTTGAATATAATAGAACCCATAGTCAATACTTACTTGTTTTTGCCAGATTCTTAATCCATGAATGTTAATATAATCCTGAATGTACTCCAATGACCTTTTATATCCGTCCATGCTTTCTGCTAACTTATGTAATCTAGTCATCAAATTATTAGCTGACAAGATCTTTTTTCCTTGAGGCTCTAAAAATTCTTCAAATTTTTTACTGATGTGCCTCTCTAACTCTTTGAGTAAACCTTCCTCTAGTAATTCCGCGGGATCGACTCTTATTACACCGACCAGGGTTGACCTCATATCCAAAATCCCTTTAGAAACAAAATAGTTCAAGATGTAGGTAGTACTTATTAACATATTGAAAGTTAAATTATGGCAGTTTTAGTTCGACCCTCATTACACTATGCGATTATAGTGTACTGAGTTACGGTGCTTATAATTATAGTATTGTGTAATATGGCAGATAAACAGACAACCGCTTCGCTTAATCGTATAGTGTAAAGCCGCTTTAATTATGGATCCATAATAATATTATATAGGTTTAAGACGGGGTGCAGACGCGAGCTGTTTGCTACAAAGCAATTTCAACCTCTGTTTCTTTACCACCATTCGTTGTACCATAAAATGCGTACCGAGACGGCATAAGATGAGGGAGACGGCACAACCGTTGAAGTTTTGTATCATATTAAAAGAACAATAAAGTTGAAATTGTTTTGAAAGAGTGATCGCGTTCACACCCTATCTTACAAGAGTGTCTTGCGCCTGAGATTTCAAAACTACCTGTCGTAAATGTAGATGCTGAATGAGTCAACTTTGCCACTTCCATCCTGTGGTCTAATTGAGCAAAATCTCTTAGCTTCTCCTTTTCAAGTCTCGTGGGGACTTCTTTTATTGTCCATGTCTGAAGGTCTATAATTTTTTCAACAATATGAAAAACCATTTCTGGTATAATTTGAAGTACCTTTTGAATATACTTTATCAGTTCATTACTGTAGTACTGAGACACTGAAACCAAATCTTCACTGTGAGCTTGGTTTATTCTGAGCAATGGTATCTCCATGGCACTTGCCAATTTTAAGAAGAGTGCTCTGAGTCTGCTTGTCACAGATGGATTTTCTTTGATGCTGTCCTGCATAAATTTTGTGTACAAATCAATAGTGCACCAGGCATAACTGACATCCGCCACAGTTTCAAGTGTTACCAATGAATCTTCCTTTAGAGCTGCAGCTCTCAAAAGGTTCTTCAATGCATCTTTACTGTCACAAAGAAATTGTACAATAGTCGATGTAGCCTTCATGCCATGGAACTCTTCAACCTCGTCAAGGGCTTGTATCAACTGGGTCACTTTCTTGATTGATTTAGTAGATGTAGGTTCTCCCAGTGATACTACTTGTTTGGCAGTATTTTCGAACCAAAGCTTTAGCTGTTCATTTTCTGGAATTTTCGCGATTGGTTTTGCCCCTGAAAATAGTTCTGATAAGCTATTGATAGCTTCAACAGCAAGAGATTTGTTGGTGTTCCAGGCTTCATTTCTATTCTCAAGCAATCTATTCAAAACTTCTCTCACTTTTAATTCCAACTCTGCAGTGCTAATAAGCAGTTCCAAGAGTTTCACTGCATCATAATGAGATTCTTTCAATACAATTTCCCTCAGCTGTTTACTCTTCTTGTTGGTATCGTAAAATATAACATCACTGTTATGGAGTAGTAGCCTTCTTATCACAAGATTTGAATTGAGTAACAAATTCAATATTTTATTTATATTATCCAAGACAAAATCATCAGTCAAAGTGCCTTCCTTCGACAATTGATGTATTTTATTCATCAACATTTGCACAGAGTTTCCTCTTTTGGAAAACACTTCTTTTACCATTTTTGCATTACAAGTATTGGAGAGGGCTGATTTAGCAGCTTTAAAGTTTTCCCAAAAATCTATAATGTTCAGGGTTACACCCATGTAAATGGGTATGACCCAGTTACTAGGAAAAAATTTGTCTGCTATTTCTCGCATTTTAGAAATGTCTAAATGTAGATAATGTGGCGCAAAGAATAAGCAGATGACAAGCATGCTCGCTTGCGTCGCCAGAGCAGAAGCCTGGTGCTCTGGTATAGTGTAGACTGACAACTGATTGTAGATATCTTCAGATCGTAGTTTTCCCACAACTTTGTCAATAAAATCTGGCCGAATGACGACACGACTAAAAACAATTTTAATTAATTTACTTAAGGAGATTGAGCCTGTGAATGAAAATTCATAAATTTAAGTACATTTAGTAACAAAAATGTGGTGAGAAAAGAAAAAGAATAATGTTGTAGGTCTGGACATTGTATGATAAAAAAACTTCATAGTTTCCTCTCGATATGGTATTTGATTTAGGCTGGAATAACTGTAAAAGAGTGTTACGACTTGACTGCAAACGCTCTATTTAGGTCGAATGTCCTTATGACGTCACAAACAAGAGTGATAACTTGTTTGCTCACTTGTGATATCACTGAAGTCATGTGGCCCCATAAATGTCAAAGAGAGCGTTTAGACGGTAGTATAACAATTTGAATTTTTTAACCGACTTCAATAAAGAGGACTCCAAAAATAACTGATTACAAATTGTAAATAAGGATTATAGTTGTAAGGAGGTATATTTATAATGTATCAATAATTTCTTTGATTGTCCTTTAATGCTCATTGCTTTGAAGTAATTTTAAAATTATTTTTTACTTTTTAGTTTAGATTTTTAAATGTAGGTGATGATGATGATAGTGATGAAGTCGGTTCTTGTTTTTTTCCCTAAAAATTTACTTTACATATATTAAGTCCATTTATTATACAAATACCAAAAATTATAAGGATTAAGCCACAAGATTATTTATAATAGTATCTATTATAAATAATTTGAGATATTTGAAACTTTCATCACTTAAGTTATTGATTATCTACGGGATATTTACGGTAAATATCCCGTATATAATCATATAACTTTAATTTGAGATGGTTTCATAAAAACAGTCAAATACCCTATTCACCCTGGTATTTATATTCACTATGTTTTACTGGTACCTAAAATATTCTACAGGATAATCAGATGGTCGCTTTCCATTGTGTTGGTCATAGCCAGTGTCTCGTAACAGTTTACATACATCATCAATATTTGTTTGAGACTGGCTGGTGCTGTAGCGATAAAAAGCAACAAGCAGCCTTTCCCTCATTAGACCAGGAATAAACAAATCACACAGCAGCAACATGGCTCCATACAGGTACAGGGATTCACACTGAAAAGTAAAAATATACATTGCATTGGTGCAAACCGAGACGCAGCCGCGCGCGCGCATTCACCTTGAAAAAGACCGCCAAATGCGGTTGAAACTATAGTCGAAGTACAGAATGTTGGGGTAACCGGCTTTATAAATAAAATACATAACAAGAAATATTATTACTTATAAGAAAAACAAAAAACCCGACTGCAAAATGTAGCGTGAGATATAAAGACAAATTAACAACACCATATTCGAGTACTTTCAAAACCTGTAAAGCTGTTTTGGCTACAGGTGGTAATATACACCCAAAAAATATTGCTCTCTGTGAGCAGACCCATAAAATACCTATATAAAACTAGCTACGCCCCACGGTTTCACCCGCGTGGGATTACTCCTTATCATCATCAACATCATCAGCCGGAAGACGTCCACTGCTGAACATGGGCCTCCCCCTTTAACCTCCACACTGAACGACAGCCCGCCTTTTGCATCCACTGGATACCCGCGACTCTCACAATGTCGTCGGTCCATCTAGTGGGAGGCCTCCCTACGCTGCGTCTTCCGGTTCGTGGTCTCCACTCCAGAACCTTTCTTCCCCATCGGTTATCGGTTCTTCGAGCGATGTGGCCTGCCCATTGCAACTTTAACTTGCAAATTTTAACAGCTATGTCGGTGACTGGTTCTTTAGCGAATATCCACGTTTCGGATCTTATCGCGCAAAGAAACTCCGAGCATAGCTCTCTCCATTGCCCGCTGTGTGACTCTGAGCTTTTCCAAAAGGCCAACAGTTAAGGACCACGTCTCAGTACCATGTCATCACTGGCAACACACACTGGTCAAAGACCCTCGTCTTGAGGCACTGTGGTATCTTGGACGAGAAAATGTCACGCAATTTCCCGAACGCTGCCCATCCGAGTTGGATTCTTCGGGCGACCTCTTACTCCTTATAACACCAGCTATCTGCCAGTGAAAGTCTCGTTAAATTCAGTCCAGACGTTTTGAAGTCCGGAACATATAAACATCGTTTTTTATTAATATTATAAACACAGCAATGTCCAAACAACTTACCAATAGCTGTTTCCCTTCAATGTCTTTCATTACAGTTTCAATATTTTGTTGAATGAATGCATCATCATGTAACTGATCCACAAATGAGTTGAGGTCAACAATGTACTGGTATATGTTCTCAAACAATAAATAAAACCGAGATATCAGCTCCAGATGCTTCTCTTTTAGCTCATCATCTAAGTCTTGTAATTTCTGAAATTATAGCCGATTATTTTTAACCCCCGACGCAAACAAAGGAGTAGTGTAAAGTAGCTAAAAGACATGTGGATTTGGCTGACGGACCGCCGTCTAACCAAGTCCGTCTCGTATGTTAGCTACTATGTGTAGAGATGAAACGGATAGCTGTTTAGTCAGATTTTAGGATACAGAATATCCGACCAACCTTGAAACCGGATATCTGGCCGAACATTGCCGATTGGTGCATCGTAAGAAGCAAGCTCATGTAGGTGACGCGGCGAACGAACGAATGGGACGGGTTCGGGTGAATTCGGGTCTTTTTGTTCATGAGCAAAGTTAAAAAAAGAAAATCTGTTCAGCCGTTTAAAGATTATCAGCTCTTTCATCAGTTTAATTTTAATTTGTATTTGTTGTTAACCTATCAAATCTCATGACTGAGCAAAGGTCATCCCCATTTTTTTTCCACTTACACTCCATTGCTTGCTGGGATCAGTCACTTCACAATGGAACATGCATAAAGCCATCCTGCCAATGCTTTCAGGGCCTTCTTGGAGGACTGTGCCTGTCTTCAGGCACCCAATGTGTAAGGACTTTTTCCCACCTTTCCAGGTACAACAACGTTGACAGGCCCAATCCCACTTAAACCTAGCAGTCTTGTTGCCCAGATCCCATTTCTGGAATGCAGCTTGTTGTTGCATTCACAGTTCTTTTAATTCAGAGTATATTGTATAGATGGAAGGAACAAACTTTTTATTGTGCATACCAGAAATATGAATATATACAACAAATAAAGAAAGTTAAGAGCTAGTGCAACAACTATGCTGCGTTACAGAATGGTGAAATGCAGCAAATTTACATTATGGAGAATAATAGTTGGTAGTTTTATTCTGGAATCATATTAACATAAAAATATGCTCCTATACAAAAGATAAAGAATAGATAGTGTTATTTGTTATATGAGTGTCTCTAGATAGAGAGAGTTATAGTAATTTTTAAACTTTCGCGATTTGAACACATATTTTAAATGTTAATCGGGACTTATCACGTATTATTCGAATTATTTACGACTTATCCGTGGTCACGAGCTGTCTGCTCGTGACCACGGCCATTGTAACATGGTCGAAACGTCGAGCGAAAGGTACATATTTTTTACCTAAATTAAATAATACGTGATAAGTCCCGATTAACATTTAAAATAAGATAGAGTTATGTAACTTCCTCTATAGAACTAAACGGCGGATGAGGTAGATCTTGCTAAAGTTTTGCAAGGACATAATATGCATCACAAGGATGCAAGGATGATAGAACCTCTAGCTCAACAAGAGTTGCTCTGATGCCTAAGTACATATGTTACTCCCCCACTATGCCTCCCTTCGAACCGTGACATAAAAAGGGGGTCAACAGAGAAAAATTCTATAAAAATTATAGAAAAAAAAAATTGGTCGCATTTCCTCAGTGCCCCTTACTCTAACCCAAGATACAGCTACCAGTGTAAGTTATATTGTAATGTAAATTGTATTGTGTAGTTATACTGTATTTTAATACAATTATTAGGTACTTATAAATCAATATTCTAATATACCTACTTACTGAATTCTGTGATATTTTCTTTTCTTGGGCGTCTGAAATCTTAAAGTAGCTGAAGTCCAAAATAACATCCTGGTATTTTTGCTGTAATTCTTTAGTCTCCAACCTGCAACAAGTAGGTAAGTACAAATTATGCTGAGATTCTCTGAGATCTCAGCATAATTTGTATGAATGCTTCGACTAAAATAAAATTAATGGACGGGCCCTAGCCATTGAAATTGCTCAGTAAAAACGAGTCAAAACCGTCGGACATAAACTTCACCACCTAATTATAAAAATGTACAGTATAATTGTTACAAAAAATAGATCCCGGTTTTATTTGTGTATTTACACTTCGGGTAAGTATATGAATGCATAATTTTGTCAGATGTTTCGTTATCACGTAACAATAGACACGTGTTGCACTTCCTGCTGCTAGAGACAGACTGAAAGACTGAAACGAAATGAGAGCCAGCGCTCATTTTGTTATCTTCAAAAATGCGCTTCTACTGGGCCTGTCCATTCATTTTATTTTGGTCGAAGTATTAATGTGAATAACTGAATAGCCCCTTCACGAAATGAATGCTACCGCTCACTTACAGATAAATTGCAGGAGCGTGATCTTTCAGGCGTAGAATTTCTGCTATTATTGCATTTCCATGCGAAACAAGTTTGAGTAAGTTTTGAGCGCATAAATTGTCTTCCGACATAAAAAGTTTCATTGTTTAGCAAGTTCACTACAGCCGCCGTTTTGAAACTCAAACTAAAGTTAATAAAAACACAAATTTACAGAAAGGGACAGGGGCTCATGATTTAGACAAAAATTCCAAAATCCAATTATTATTTTTTTCTTCTTCCCCGAGTTGGGGCTTTTGGCTCCGCATGATTGATGCAGTTGCCATATTCAAGTCGTATGAGTTTAGTTTTAGAATTTAAAGGTAGGGAAACGATACGCGAAAATTAGGATATAGGAAGGATTAGGATGGACGGAACTCATGCCCCTGTAAAGTGGTGGAGACTTTACAAGAGGCTCCTATGGAGTTTTGGAAACAACACGAAAAGACACGTTTCACCTCGTTATATCACTTCCCCACACTCGGGCACGTTTACGAGCACTTAATGAATAATAATTCACCATTTAGTACACATTAACACTCGAAAATACACAAGTTTAGGAAAATAATCCAACGAGCCGACATGTTTTTTCCGCGTTGGCGCCAAAACTCCAAAATCCAATTACAAATTCTATGGGGTCGATTTTGAAGGCACCATTTAAAATTAGAAAGCTAACTAAAATTTCTAACTATAAGTTTAACTTCTAACAATTGGTATTCTAGAGGCACCCATAAACTAAAATAATGACCGGAATTTGAGTTACTTTTGTTCATTTATTTTGAATTAACAGATGAAAAAACATCATTAAAAAACCGGTAATTCCTTCCGACTTCGTTCCGATTTCATGATTACCTGTGGTGTCACTCATTAGGCAAATAGCAAGTGTTGCAAGCTTTTTACCTAAAATGCTTATTGATATTATTCTTAGTAAACATTTTACTTCATAAAGGAGTTGTACCTAAATTAGTATGGAGCCTGGTACTTTATTCTTAACAAATCTCAACTTTTTAGCACGAAATGTGCCACAAATATAGAGCCTAAATGAGCTACAAAAAAATTTATAAACCCTTGCATTTTTTTTAAATAAATTTTTTAAAAATATGTGTAGTAGAAATTCTGGATTGATTAACAGCAACACTGCAATCCTAAAATGTCCGAAAGCAGCAACACTGCTCGTCACATTAAGGGTTCCAGGGTTTTGGCGCCACCGTGAAAAAAAAACATAGTCGGCTTGATTATTTTCCTAAACTTCTATATTTTCCAGTGTTAATGCGTAATAATGGTGCATTATTATTTATTAATTTTTCGTGAACGTACTCTAGTGTGGGTAAGTGATATATGAGGTGAAACATGTTATTTCGTGTTGTTTATAAAACGCCATAGAAGTCTCTTGTAAAGCCTGCACCACTTTACTGGGGCATGAATTTGACTTGACCGTGACTAGTTTTTCTTGACTCTGACTGTGGCTATGACTATAACTTGTTTGGCCCTATTTAATACAGAGTAAATTCGCATAATATTACCAATGAAGGACATTGTATCCATGGCCATGAAAATACGAACAAAAAAACCGTTTTCGTTATTTCGTTAGCTTCTATTCGAATTTCGTTTGAATTTTTGGCGCCAACGTGGAAAAAACATGTCGGCTCGTTGGATTATTTTCCTAAACTTGTGTATTTTCGAGTATTAATGTGTACTAACTGGTGAATTATTATTCATTAAGTGTTCGTAAACGTGCTCGAGTGTGGGAAAGTGATATAACGAGGTAAAACGTGTCTTTTCGTGTTGTTTCTAAGCTCCATAGAAGCTTCTTGTAAAGCCTCCACCACTTTACAGGGGCATGAGTTTGACTTGACCGTGACTTACTTAGCTTGATTCTGACTGTGACTATGACTTGTTTGACGCTATTAATACTACATAAGCTGTTTAATATTACGACTAAAGGACATTGAATCCACGGTCATGAAAATTTTACCAAAAAAAAACGAATTTTGTTCGTTGAGTCGTAAAACTAAATTGTCGGTCTTGCTTGGCTTGGCTTGGTTTTTTGTGTGATTATAAGCGGTGGTTTTTGGCGATATTTCTTTTAATTCTTTGACTAGTGACGGCAGCACGATCTCATAGATCCATGAATATGGAAAGCAGTATCTTCGTTCGCCATACAGATCCAGCCAGAATAACGTGGTAATAGGGTATTCTAGTAAGTACCTAGGTAACTTAACGTTTTATGGTGAAAAATTAAAACGTAATATACGTAAAGTAAATAAAAAAATATCTTGGTAATACAATTGAAATTGAATTTGAATATGTAAATAAAATAATAAAGATAGTAGTCAACTGTCACTGCTGTCAGTGAGTGATTAATCAATGTCTCTGATTTTTTTCACCTACCGGGCAGGCTAAAGCCTTTAAGGCCATGTTGCATAAGTGTCGCCATGACTTTATTTTAAATTACGTACCTTTTTGGCTTATGCCGTAAGGCCTATCAATCAAAACTATGTCCTGAAAATACGTTCCGTTTTACGTTACTCAAAACTATGATTGAAAATACGTTCCGTTTCACGTTACATGATATTATTTCTTTTTCATAATTTTCAGGAAATTGCAGGCCTAAAAAAATATTTTTTTCACTTGGTACCTTTTAGATTTTTATTGCTCTTTCCAAAAACCGCATTATGGTAGATGTTAGATTTTTCTTTTATTTTAGTACCACAACGGGACATCTCCTTTTTATATTATTAATTGTATCCGACGGTTGTATCAATCGGCGAATCCAACTCGGCTGGGCAGCGTTCGGTAAACTACGCAACGTCTTCTCGTCCAAAATACCTCAGTGCCTTAAGACGAGTCTTCGAATACGGCACTGAAACGTGGTCTCTCACTATGGGCCTCATAAGCAAGCTCAAAGTCGCACAACGAGCGAGGAGAGGGCTATGCTATGCTCGGGGTTTCTCTAAGAGATCGAATCCGAAATGAGGAGATCCGTAGACGAACGAAAGTCACCGACATAGCCCACCGGATTAGTAAGTTGAAATGGCAGTGGGCAGGGCACATATCACGCAGAACAGATGGCCGATGGGGCCGAAAGGTTCTGGAATGGAGACCACGGACTGGTAAGCGCAGCGTAGGACGTCCACCCACAAGATGGACAGACGACCTAAAAGAGACCGCAGGGAAACGCTGGATGCAGGCCGCTTCCAACCGGCCCTTTTGGAGATCGATGGGGGAGGCCTATGTCCAGCAGTGGACGTCCTACGGCTGAAATGATGATGATGATGATCCGACGGGTGCTACAGCTACTCTGCAGGTTAATTTTTAAGAGAAACATGTTAATGGTTCGCATACAGTTCAATTGTTACAAAACATCACTAAAGTACAAGAAATTTTTCGTTACCATAGTAAATTTATTTATTAAAGTTCAAAGGGACACTTTTGCCACGGAAAACAAACACAGGTAATGAAAGCTAGACATTTGTTTGCGAATTATAACACATTCATGGAAAAATAAGAGCTCGATTCAGATTTCATAGCTATGGCAATTCATTATATGTAGCCGGCTCATGGAGTTTTGGCGCCAACGTGAAAAAAAACATGTCTCCTGATTGTATTATTTTCCTAAACTTGTGTTATTTCGAGTGTTATCGTTTAATAATAGTAAATTACTGTTTAATAAGTTTTATCGACCGTTTTCAAGTGTAGTCAAACGATTTATTGACCTGAAACATGTATTTTCGGATGTTTACCAAATTCCACAGAAGCCTCTTGTAAAGTATCCACCATTTTATCAGGGAATAACTTGGACTTGACCGCAACTTACTTTGCTCGACTCTCCCTGTGAGAGTCGTTTCACGTTATTAATTAATATCATGTAAACCTCAATAGTATTCTGACTGAAGGACTCTGTATCCATGGTCACAAAAAGAAATAAAAATTTGCCGGATGACGTCCATTTGGTAAAAACATTTAATTTTTTGGTTATTTTCTTCTTACATTTCTCTCCGTGTCCACAAATAAAAAGATGAACAAACCTCTTATTGGTCAGTGGATCAACAGAATTCACAGAAAAACAGAATCAAGTCAACGATAACCGAAAAAACAACGACCACTCTGGCTGGACAGTCGAAAATACACAATCTAGAACGAAGTTGGATTAAAATGCTACGGCTCTTGACCTATTCATCACAGGCATAGAGCTGCCATCAATTGTATCTACAGCGGGAAGTATGCTGACGCAGCGTCATGGTTTTACCACTACAACATCACTAAACATCAGGTAAAACGGCCGTAGCTAGAATATATGCTGGATAGGCAGTGTATCGCGGTTTTACTCACTATGATAAAGCATTATGTCGTTCTGGTCAACGGCCGTAGCTAGAATATATACTGGACAGGCAGAGTCCGTGATTTTAGTCACTCCCACAGCAGAAATAGTTCTTTTGTGAGTAAAAACCAAACAGACGCATTTACAAACTCGCTTTTGTAATATTATTGAATGTGAAAAGGAAATGTAGTTTTTAACGGGTCACTTTCAAAATTTCGCAGCGCAATACACTTCCACTTGTTTAAAATGTTAGCAAGGTCTAACAAATTCAAAGCGAATCAATTGAAAATGAAAAGATAATCCATTATCGACTGCTGTTTTTCTATTCGATCTTGCCAAGTATTAAATTAGATTATTTGGTTTCAGCACGATGAATGGATCCATGCACTCAATGACATAGTACGGAGAGCCTTTGTGTCAGCAAACGTTCCCTCCGGGCTCTGCAGGTCTGACGGGAAGAGGCCGGACGGGCTGACTCTCGTGCCTTGGAAGAACGGGAAGTGCCTGATATGGGATGCTACTTGCGTCAGCACTGTCGCAGCCAGCCACCTGAGTCACACCGTCCACTCACCGTCAGCAGGGCGGAATATGCCGCTGATAAGAAAAGGGAAAAGTACGCGGCGTTGGAGCCGCGTTACAATTTCGAGCCCGCTGAGCAAGAAGCTCATTTCGGAGATAGGGCACAGGCTCAAGATAAAGTGTGGTGACTCCCGCTCTGGCTCATTCCTGGTGCAAAGGTTGGCCATTGCCATCCAATGTGGTAATGCAGCGAGTGTTTTGGGTACCTTTGTGCCGGGAACGGTTAGGGGTGGGTTATTTGAATAGATATTAGTGAATAACAAATATTTTTGGATTTATTTGACATATGTATTTAAATGTAAATGAAATAAAAAATATATATTATTTATGTAGTATTTATTTCAAAGAGATTAAGTTTTGAAACATTTTTACAGTTTTCCTATTAAATATTATTAAATCCACTTATATTATCAATGGCATCTTTCAATTATATAAATATTGTAGTCTATGTATTTTGCATTCTGAACCTTGCTAGAATCTACCCAAATCATTACAACTCTGAAGTCACAGCAGATTGATGGACAGCGGACATAGTACAGAGCTGTACTACTCGGTAGAGTAGTATTAGGATATTCCTTGCAGTACTATTTCATGGGGGTGTTGTATTGACACACATTCTGTGTTCTAGTTCTATTGCGATGCTGAGATTGTGTAGCTTTAAGCAGCACCTGTAAGTAAAAACAATATTATGGTTTTTTATTAAGTACTCTGTCCACACCGCATTAAGTTGTGAGTGTGACTTGTAACAGTGTAGTGTAGGCCGGTCACAAGGAATGGAACAGTCATATGAGCATTATTTCTTTCTTTTCGCATGTGCCAATTGGTACTTCGACCAAAATAAAATTGATGGACAGGCCCAGAAGAAGCGCATTTTTGAAGATTACAAAATGAGCGCCAGCGCTCACTTCGTTTCAGTCACTCTCTAGCCGTAGGAAGTGTATAACGAAACATCTGACAAAATTATGCCTTCGTGTGCTTTCCCGAAGTGTAAATACACAACAAAAAACCGCTATATATTTTTTGTAACAAAAGTACTGTACTTACATGGTTATAATTAAGTGTTGAAGTATATGTATGTCTGACGGTTTTGACTCGTTTTTACTGAGCAAGTTCAATGGTTATAGCCCGTCCATTCATTTTATTTTGGTCGAAGAATTGGTAACCGTTCTGTAATGTTATAGAGCGAGATCTTTACTCATCACCATTGAATTATTATGAATGAAATAAGTATGGGTTCTCTTTCAGTTACTTTTTTTGATCCTACTATAATGCCCTTTGGTAAGGTAGTAGTGTGCATTATTAGTTTGGATATATAAGTACTAACAGACATGTGTATTTTGATGACAACCAACGGAAAGGGGAAAAAGTAAATTTTTTTTTTCTTATTGGTTGGACGGCGGTCTGTCAGCCAAGTCCGTCTCGTATGTTAGCTACTTAAGACATTTGCACAGACGGAGACCAGGACAGTGGGCAGGAGACATGCTATCTAGTCTCCGCTCTGCTTCAATGGATCATAACGGAGACAGGGAATTAATTGTATGGCAAGCAGATTAGCGCAGCTGAAAGGAGCGAAGTATAAAGTTATGCTATTGGATCATGCTCCCGCTCCGCTCGTCTCTGCTACACGACTACACGTATCTGTTCGTCTCCACTACTGAAGTCTACTCATCTCAGCTCCTCTCATCCCTGCTTCAATAGAAACACCCTTTACTCTGTCTACGTACCTATTCAACAATTTATCACAACATAACTAGACCATTGAACCAATCTTGATTAAATTTAACAGGAAGTGATGTGCTCTATGCGAACCGACAAAAGACATTTTTTATTATAGGAAAATATAAAACCGCCGGGCGCCGCGAATCTTACGTATTGGTAGGTGCTGACCTTGGTGTGTTCTCCTTAGCTCCAACTCTATGTTATGCAGTTTTCTTACAGCACTGGAATGAATAAACGCATCTTCGAGATGCATAATAATAATTCCTTCAGGGTCCACCACGCATCTAGATCTTGTAATATGTATTGTCTTGTATTGTTTTCAACCATAAAGCAGATAAGTATAATCTACTTTTCTATTACTGGTGCCACTTGTTAGTCGCAAAAAGTAGATCATGTTTGATCCACATTTGATCACATTTCCCGTCGAACCAATACGATTTTAAGTCTTTGATATATTTATCTGTATGTTGATCATTAGGACACGTTTGTTTTTTTGAGCAAAAAACACAAATAATGAGTTTAAACTCACTTTGAAATTCAAGTTATTTTAAAGAGGACCTCAAATGGTCCTTGTTAAAAAACTAACCTATAAGCTAAAATGTCAGCTGTTTTGGCAACTAAAACGATTTAAAATCATTTAAAATGTGCCTTCAGAATAGCAAAACTGCATTTAAACGTGAATTGAGTAGTTTACGGCACATTACGTTCATTCGATTTAAAAATTTGATTTTGACGTTTTTATAATAATTTAAGTGGTGCCTCTGGAATACCGATTAGCTTTTTTAAATATAACAAGTTTTAAAGCTAAACTAAATTTAACTTGTGCCTTCAAAATCGGGCCCTATGTAGAAGTAAACATTTTTTTTTTTTTTTAATTATTCGCCCATCGGGCCGGTAAACAAATAAAACATACGTCTAATCACAGATCTACTACCTATAGATTTTCAATGAGCGTGGCTAGCTCAGTGCCTCTCGCTTCAACAAGGTGTGTTGCCACATTAAAATGATTTGCTATAAGTTAGGGTAATTTACCTACTATGATGGGTGTGAATCTTCAATGAGTACTTTGGAAACAATACTACCTTTTAAATATTTATATTTTATACACTATCTGCTGCAACCCGCGGAGCTACCTGCAATGTTCTGGGAAGAAAAGTACGTTGTCTGTCCTCATGACACACCCTATCGTCCTGACAAAATTTGACTTAGCCCATGATCTAAGAAAACAAGGTCTAGCAATCTGGGAGTGGTCCCGCAATGACGTCACTGTCCAGTTGCCACTTTATTCAATCAGCTGTTACGTGGTGTATCGTCATCTCTCTCGAACCTGTTGTAAATTGACATCATGACATCATTACGGGACGCCTACGTAAACATTTTTTCTCGAATTGCTATACCTGGCGGAGTATATTATTATACCATGACTTAGCCGTTTCCTCGTAAAAAAACAGACAGAAAGTTACAAACTTACTTGCGTTTTTATTATAATTATTTGTTAGGATTAGAATATAGTACTAGAAAAAAGGTTGTAAAGTAACCATAGCATGATTTTTTTATGATTAATTAAAAATAATAAAAAAGTCAAAGAGTTAAAACGGAAGGGCAAAGGAAGGGCCCCCATGCAACAAACGTTAAACGTATTTTTGGATTTGTTCTAGTGTAAAAACGGTAATCCGTACAAGCGTCAAATTTAGCTGATTATAGTGAACATAAATAAAACAACAAATAATAAACACTGGCCAAGTGCGAGTCAGTGACAAATTTCTGTTTACCACTAAGCTAAGCAACGTCGGGCGCGGTCGGTACTTGGATGGGTGACAGCCTGGGCGTGATGTTGTCTTTTTGCACAACTTTTTGTATTTTGTGATTGTAAAGAACTCTCAGCGCGCGAGCCCGACTTGCGCTTGGTCAGTTTAGTTTTTTCATGAATGGAATTATGTATAACATTCCAAATAATTAGATAAATAGACTCTTTAATGTTTACAGTACAAATTTCACGAACAGCGCGTAGCTTATTGAATCGGTTCGCCGAAATCGCCTTTTGCTTTTCCAGCTTCATAACTGTGGCCTCATTAATATATATTTAATATTAACATTCACCATATTCATATGGGCATAAAAGGGTCGGTATTTTGCACTTCTTGCAATGTGCCAGCTTTTTTCAGCAATGTGACAGGATCAGTTGGAAACCTGCAGAACGAATAATTTATGTTAGTTGCGGTGGGTAATTTCTTTCATAAACTGGCAACATTCATAATTTATTTTCTAAGTGAAAATTTGATAAAATTCATAGAATTAGACCACTAATCGACCTAAAAACTGACTAATTATGAATAAAATATTTGCGAATTGATATCCTGAATTTATTTAGGTGATCGTTACAAGCTTTATATGTTTACTTACGTGTGAAATGATATTTCATCGTATTTTCGCTCACTGCGCTTCTTGCAGCCCAAAATGCTACAACCAACCATTGTAAAATATCTTTTACAATTATTTCTCAGAGGAAACACGCATTTATCACATTTAATCACCAAAAAAGGCAATAAATATAATTCAGACCCGTTTTGTTTGTCACGATTATTACAGATTTTGACACTTGAGGTACCAAAAACAGGTCACGCCGATAAGGACAACAAAATCTATTTATATCCTTTTCGTACTTGTGCTGAGCCATATCAAGTTGTCTCTTTCACTAAAATATATTGCCGATCTGGTTGTGTATATCTGTGCGTCTAATAATTATATTTTTTTATTTTTTTATTCGCCCATCAGGCACAGTCAGGCCAATATTTTTTTTATTATTCGTCCATCGGACAGGCTAAAGCCTTTAAGGGCATACCGCCTGAGATTGACAATGAATTGGCTTCGCGTGATTGACGAAGGTGTCATGTACGTTGACGAAGGTGCCATGTACGTGTAATTAAGTTTTTATAGGTAAGGAAACGAAACGCGAATTTGGATTTAGGAAGAATTAGGATGGATGCCATCAGAGGAGTGTAATTAATGTATATCTAGTTATTCCGTTTGTTATTTTCTGTGAATAGTGTCATCAAAATAACCAGGATTACCTCCTATTTAGACAACTATCTCCTCCCCTTTAGGATATATAAAGTCCTTGCTCCTCTCTTACTGTTGATGGCAAAATTGCCCCACCCAATGGGGTCGTAGCCAAGTAAAAAACAAAGGAAAGAAATAAAGTTTTTTTTAATAAAGTACTAACAGTTTGCTTTGACTTTCAAATGAAATTAAATGAATAGTCAACTGTCAAGTCAGTCGACTTTTGTAAACTTCAGTTGTGACATGTGGTCGTGACGTGCGTGACTTCAGTCAAACTTCAGTCTTCAACAACAGCGAATGCCCCAACTCGGGGAAGAAGAAAAAAAAAAAAAAAACAACAGCGAAAAATCGAATCGAAATATCTCGAAATGTAATTGAAAATCGCAATGGGTGGTGTGTTATGTTTAAATTCGTGGAAAAATAAATTTATATTTTTATTGATTGTGTGTAAGGACTAGGGGTTGGTCGTCTGTTCGAGTAATTTGCTTAGGCCTCATATTCTTCGGAGTAAATATAGTTCTGTGGTTTTCCTTCCTACAATTAATTTTTACAATGAACAGACAAATAATTAACGGTTCAGAGGTCGAGAACAATAAGTTGTGATTAGCACACAACGGAAGCTAGTGTGTCTATTATTGTGCTCTACATAGTGCGTCGATTTAGTATCAGTTCTATCATAGTATTCTAAAATGACGTCTCTTTTTAGCTATGAAACTCTTGTACACGCTTTAGCTGGAGCCACGGTGGGTATACTGCCTTTACATATATTTTTTTATTGGTGTGATTAATAACTATTATCTTTTGAGTAACAAATTAGCCAAAAATATTCTCACTGCAGTACCAATTCCTCTTTTTTTAGGGCAGTATGGTGGGCATGGCAGTGTTTTATCCATTAGACACACTTCGTTCAAGATTACAAGGTAAATTTATTGAAGGGCACAATAGCTCAGTTCATGGTTTTGTTATCACTAAGGTAAAATTTACGTGGAAATATTTTCTATTCAATAGCCACATCCTGCAATTTTCTGACAACATATTCTATGCCCATTATGATTCTTGTCAAATTTCTTAAAGACTATTTAGTTTCTTACATAGCGGTGGCCGAAGTAATATAAGTAGAGCATTGATTGTCCAGCTGCAAGATGTGTCGATGATATTGTTACCATCGCGGATTGAACCTGGACTCTATTAGCACAGTACAAAGGTAGTGGGCATAGCAAGAGAGGCCTATACCCAGCAGTGGGATAAGGAAGGCTGTGGATGTTGATGATGTAGTTTATTAAATTTCTATGGTGTAGTATCAAACCTACATATCACATAATATTTGTTTATTGAAAACCATATTTATGGATATTTATTTTGTAGTTGAAGATTCTTCGAAGCTGAAAGGATCTGTATGGGAGCTGCTCATAAAACTAGCAAATGAAGAGGGATTAGATTCGCTGTACAGAGGGTTAGCACCAGTACTTCAATCGCTATCTGTCTCAAACTTTGTGTACTTTTACACTTTCCATGCTTTACGACGAACTGCTAGTAAATCATCAGCATTACAAGATTTGATGTTCGGCATTGTTGCTGGCAGCATTAATGTTATCCTTACTTCTCCACTATGGGTTGTAAATACTCGAATGAAGTTAGACAAAGATTCATACAAAAGCCTTTTCGGAGGGTTGATAGAGCTCGCCAAAAAGGAAGGTACTAAAGGTCTTTGGTCAGGAACAATTCCATCACTGCTGCTGGTTTCAAACCCTGCCATTCAGTTCATGGTTTATGAATCATTGAAAAGAAATCTTATTTCAAAAGGTGCTTTTGACACCTATTCAGCTTTTTTAGTTGGTGCCTTAGCAAAAGCAGTAGCCACTACATTGACATATCCTCTGCAGTTGGTGCAATCCAGACTTCGGGCTGGAACTAGCATGAAACCTCTGCTGAAAGATATAAAATCAAATCCTTTGATTATGTTTAGAGGCTTGGAAGCAAAATTACTACAAACTGTTTTAACAACAGCATTAATGTTTTTGATTTATGAAAAGCTTGTTCGATTGGTTTTAACTATTATGAGAGTACGGATGGCCAAACGTCATTGAGAATTTTTCTACATCAAAATTAATTTTGCCATGACAATTATTTATATAAGTAGTTACAAAATACAATAACTTTGAATATCTGTGGAGATACAAGTACTTATTACTTAACTCTAATTTAAATTGGGTGTGATAAGACCTGTACTGACATCCCGTTGGGATGTATTGTGCATTTGCTCCTGCCAGCCTACCCAAACCAGCTGAGCTCCTTAAAATAGTGAAGCATAGCTTTGTGTCGCTGACGTATCTGTTCTCCCCATAATTCGCGGGGTGTAGTGATATTGAGCATTTGTTGTGGAGCTTCTTCAAGGAGTCCCGACCTTAATTGTATATCTTCTGTGGCCTTGCAGTGCAATAGTACATGCTCCATGGTCTCGTTTCTCTGTAGACAGCCTCGGCACAGAAGACTTTTGCTCACAGTGGCCTGGATTGGTACCTATCATTAACTTGAGAGGTTTGTTAGTTACTCTTTTATCTATCGATGGGTAGAAAGCTTATGCATGTTTGTAGTCTGTTGTTTTATTCCAAATATTTTGCTGTACTTTTTCTGTGTGGAGACTTGGCAGATTCTGTGCTTCCATAGCTGATGGTTTACACAGTTCTGTAACGTCTGCATAGCTAAAGTACTGCTTAGCTAATGTAAACATTAAACATCCATGAGGATGTATTCCTTCCATACCAAGTTGTTTGCAATGCTTATGTAAATACTCTTGATGTATGCTTTATGATGAAGATTCAATGTTATACCCTATTGACAGATAAATGTTAGAGGCCAAGTTAAACCAATGATGTAGAAATTAGACAAATAATAATTTTATTGTGATTCCATTTACTCATAAAGTTATATATTTTGTATTCATAAACACTCAATAAGCTACTCTGTCTGTTCTATAAAAAGTTTTCACATGCGAGGCTTCACATTAGTGAGAAGTATAGATTGACTTAATGAGCGTTTATGAATAATGGGGTTAGTATTTAGTTAATATATTTATGTGTGATATTGACATAGGTTTAAGATTAGATGTCACAGGTAGCTCAAATTTTTTTAGAGAATTAAAACTGAATTACCTAATTACCATTATCTTATCTCGACATGTAGATATAAATATTGAATGTAATTGACTATACCTACTTATTAGTATTGTAGAGCCAACATCAATTGCAAAGTCGATGCGATGCGCGAACGCTAAAGCAGAGTGGAAAAGTAAAAATCTTATCCCGCGTCTGTCCAAAATTTTAGTAAATGAGGTACAATTCTGAACCTGTGGTAAATCACCGAGAGCTGGCTTTTCCACGCCGCTTGTACATCCGCGCCTTGCCTCGTCTGTACAGATGCAGTGGGTGTTGGGCCTTAGAAGAATATCTACAATGTACCAAAGGAGTTTTGGCGCCGGCGTGAAAAAAACGTGTCGTTTCACTGTATTATTTTCCTAAACTTGTGTTATTTAGAGTGTTTCATAACAGTTATTGTTATTGTTTATTTTTAAGTGTGTGTGAACGTGCTCGAGTGTAGGCGAATGATACAATGAGTTGTAGTATATCTTGAGATGTTTCCAAAACTCCACAGAAACCTCAAGTAAAGTCTACACCACTTTACTAAGATGTGACTTGGGCTTGACCATGACTTGTTTGATGATATAATTATAATAAAACTTGAAAAATAAACTTGACACTCAAATACACAAGACGACGCGAAAATCCTCAAGAGGAATTGTATCATAATATATTAGGCCTTATATGCATAAATGCTCGGTGAAAACGTTTGTCTCGCTAATCACGCCACGCGATAACGAGCATTTATGCTCCAGAATATGTATCCAATATATAGTTTTTTTAAATAATTATTACTCATGTTACTTGTTATTATGTTGGCAATTTTATAGCAAAGGTGAAAAGGGCATAATATTATGTTAAGTAAATACTTATCTGTAAAAAGATAATGGTGGTTGTGTAGAATAAATTTGGTGGTTGACTGTTTTGATAAAATGTAAGCTTTTAATGTTATATATCATTCCTATATCATTATCAATGCTTAGAGATAATGTTTCTTTCCCATATTTATGCAAAATTAAAATTGAATATGTAATTACTGTGAGAATAATAAGAACAATTAATTGTCTTTAATTTATTTCAAAAATTATTCAACAAAAACTGTATCAGTTGTCCTTCACTAACTCAAAGAAATTTGTTGTCAAGTATTGATAAAGGATATGTTTTATCATATGGTAATAAAAATGATTTTGTTAAAAAAATATGTATTTATTTTCTTATTTAATTCACCATCGCATGGTTAATTTGTAACTTCATATCTTCCGATGTCCTTATAACAACTTGCGTGTATTCTTTGACGACTTCATCCAGCTCGTCATATACCTGCAATTTTAAGTACAAAATACGTAAATTCATCATCATCATCATTTTTTAAATATTAATAACGGTAAGTATTTTGGCATCATATTATTTTGATAATGTACCTGATAAACCCCTGAACCAAAAATATGAAATAAACATTAATAATACCGGTCAAGTACGAGTAGGACTCATGCTGTGAGGGTTTCATTTGATGGAAACCTCAGAGCGTGTGTCAGAAAAAAAAATGAAGTATTGAAAGACTTAACTTAACTTTGTAGTGGACAATAAGGTTCTTCCATACATACCAACTACAAAATGTAATTTAGTAATCGTTATTAAAAAAAAAATACTTAAAATGAACAACTTTTGGATTTTTTCTATTTATATGTGCCGTGACTTCACCTTGCTTCTTGCCAAATATGATTTTAGGTCAACGGGTAAGTACCCTATAGGGTTAGATTCCCTTGTGAAATCGCAAAATATGCGACATAAACTGACATCTTTTGATCGCGTTGACTTACAAGTTTGATTTATTCACAGCTTAAAGAAACCGTAAACTTGAGTATTTGATATAAAATTCAACTTGACATTTTTACGCGTTCTTGAGAAAAAGGCACTTAACAGACGTACAACAAAGTGATCCTATATAAGGGTACCGTTTTTTCCTTTTGAGTTACGGAACCCCTAAAACACCATTGTATATTTTTTGTCATAGGGTCACACAATTTTTTTAATCTCCACTTACGTATTGTATTGGTATTGTAGTTAGCGTGTAGGTAACACTACTACAATACCTTCCATATAGGTTGGGTAATAAAAATAATGATTCAACGTCTTAGCTCACATAATACGATTGTGTGATTTCATGAAACACAAGACATGGCAACTAAGGATCTGTTAAGAACCACTGGCACAGTCGAAGCGTCAAATTTTTCACATGCACGCGAATTCGTGAGCATTCGCGCGTATTTAGTTTGAGCTAGCAGTTTTGCCAGTAACTTCATAATCTGTCTGTGCTAGATCTTGATCGAGTGAGCGTGTACTAATCGGCACATAAATGACACAAGTGTCAATTATAATACACTAATAGTACAAAAAGTGTGGCTTTATTTGCTAAACCTGTGTTTGCTCAATTTTTCACAATGTTTCAAACATTTACATTTGATACCCGGATTTCGAACTCGTACGAACCCAAGGTTAACAAATTTATATTCAAGTACACTACTATACAAGCATAATGATAAAAACAATCACATGCTTGTTTAAACAAAAACCTAAGCACATTGTTCAATAGGAAATGTACTTGCTAATGGTACATGAAACATTGTAATAAATAAATAATAACAAATGTTATATGGTTTTTAACTGTTTTTTATTATTTATATTAATTTGTAACTTTTTTTTAATAATAACAAAATAATATAGCATTATTTTAATTTTGTGACTTTCTGATACACCCCTTTTACTATTTGTGATGAACATGAAGATGGAAACGACGTTTGTGGTGGACGTGAAGGAAAGGGCGAAAAATACGATATCGATAGTCTGTTGCTTACACATTTACTCTATTTTGTTTGATCATACGAGTCGATCGTCAAAAATCGAGGAAATCTGTAGGGCACCTTAACACAGGTGACCGCCGGTGACAGGTAATAGATGAGAATAACTCGTGACCGCCTCGGTAGTACATAACACGGGTGTGAAGGGACAGAGACGTTTTTTTTAAATGCCTCAGATGGCAAACAAAGTAACGGGCCGCCTGATGGAAAAACGATCACCGTCGCATATGGATGTAACACCAGGGGCATCACAGATACGTTGCCGACCTTTATAGACTCTATTAAACTAACAGCCCTTTTGAAGATCCCGAGTTTATAGTTACTCGGAAATGCCGCAGAAGCTTGTTCCACATATTGCAGGTGTGCGGCAAAAAAGATCGCGTAAAATGCAGTGTGCGATTTCCACCGATCTATGATATGTGGATGAGCTTTCAGGCGATGGCGGCTAGTACGATGGTAAAACCTCGAAGCTGTTTTATTTTTTACCTGTTTGACGTATTGGTCGTCTAGATGGTGCTCTAGCTCCGCGAGTAGCAGGTCTGCGAGTGCGAGCGGAGCGGCACGCGGCGCGACGGGAGCGGTCGGCACCAGGCAGCGCAGCGCTCGCCGCACGGCCGCTGCGCATGCGCGCGCCCCTGCGGCCGCGCGCCCGCCGCATACTAGCGCGCGCACGCATCCGCCTGCGTCTACATCCTACCACAATACACAGACCCTTCAATAAAGTTTCTTTCGGTATTCATACATATACCAGAGAGTGCAAATATCTGGACATGTATCAATGATTTTCAATTGTGAAATAGGTTAAAAAGATTCTAAAAACTGTGTTTATTTCTTTTTTTATTTCATTTTATTACTTTTATTAGAGTTTCTTACCCAAAGGGTAAAAACGGGACCCTATTACGGGGGCCTACGATGTCTGTCTGTTTGTCCGTCCTATACCTTTAAACGGCTGTATCTTTCGAACCGTAATAGATAGCCAGTTGAAATTTAGTACATCGGCGGATTAACTAAGAAATAATAAAAAAGTCAAAACAAAATAGTATTTTTGTATTAGCTCTATGGTGTAAACGGCGGTTGACAAACAAGCGTCAAACTTGGCAAGATAATACACACTAAAGTATAATAATAAATAATGGCCAAGTGCGAGTCGGTGACAGGTTTCTGTTCATTACCAAATTATAACTGGTAATTTCCTAACTTGAATGACTTTATCATTTCTTGCAACGAATCCCCAAATTTTTTAATTGACACTTATTATTTATATTTCGTGGTGGCACGGAACCCTCAGTGCGCGAGCCCGACTCGCATACTGTTTCTGTCGCTGTCGTTTTTTTTTTTGTTCTATATCTGGGTGTTAATATCTATTTAAGTATGTATTTAAAGCTATATATGTATGTATATCAGTCTCTGGCAGCCATATCACAAGCTTTGCTTAGTTTGGGGTCAGATGACCGTGTGTGCAAAAATGTCCCGAATATTTTATTATTTATTATTATAATTTTTATTTATATAATATAACAATGTATGTGTGAACTTATTTTAAGCCACATAAGAAAATAAGTTGACTGTTAAGACATCCTGTCCAATAAATATACATGAATGTACTCATCAGGCCTGTTTCCCTGTCCTGTCCTCATAGTGAAGAATATCGAGTAAACTAGCTCGAAGGCTTAATACATTTTTTCACTTTTTTGTATTCAAGCATTGGTGAAATCAAGCAAGGTGTTCAGTCATCTGCGTGGCAAAAACCTTATTAAAAAGCTATTTCCGAGATAAAATATTGTATGTGTTAATCCAGAGCATTAATCATCACACTAAACATATGCGTTCAGACAATAAGATAAAAACATGATAATATAATTAAAAAGTTTACCATGTATCTCTGCAGGAACCAATGCGGCAGGAACTGTTCCGTGCTAATGGCGCGTTTGGTCACCGCTAGCAATGTCTCTGGATTGGCATCTTTGAGACAAGGGTACAGGAGATCGAAGTCTATATTCTCACTCTCTGTAAAAATAAACCTTGAATATTTACTAATCTCTGCATGCAAAAAAGGGTCAATGCGAAGTCGATGCACACATAACGCGATTATATAAATGCATAGAAACTTGTTTTATTCATAATGAGCCAATATTTAAGCATGTAGAATATATTGCTTTGAAAACATGTATTAGTACTATCTCGGCATGTAAACATTTGTGTCGATACAATGCCGAGGCACACATAATGTGATTCTATAAATGCATATAAATTTGCTCGCATATTTTTTTTGAACATTGCGATGATATTCAGCGAATTATCACAACAGCAATATCTAAGTTTGTTTGAGAAAAACAATATGCCTGCACACACAGGATCTAGCATCCAAAATGTGGGCTTTATAATAGGGTGTTTGACTGTATTGAAAATATTATGCCAATTGACATCATCCATAAACATGACATAATGAAAAGGCATATTTCATTGATTTTTTTATAAAAATATGCTTATTTTTTGTAAAAAACGCGAATAAAATAACTGTATTTTCGACATTAGATCACGTGATCGAAAACGGTCTGTAATTGGCTTCATCCCTAGTGACGTCACACAAATCTAAACAAACAGATTTTGTATTGATATTTGCGAATTTAATGTTGTAAAGTTATTTTGAGAGCGATTTATCCAGAAATTATCACCAAAAACAGTCCGGAGGTTAAATGTGAGAAGAATGGAGAAACATTTTGTGCAAGCAGACAGCAGTAACTTACCCAAAATTTATGTATTTATGGTTGCATATTTCTTCAATAATAATCTACGTCATTGTTTCTACGCTGCAGAACTCAAAACGTAAAAACTACAATGTAAGTATTAATTTTTAATTGTTCTCCAAGCAAAACATTCAATCAAGTTGTACAAAAAGTATGTTGTAGTAGGTGGATATCACTATTTTGTTAGGTTATGTCTTTACAATGTTTAAAAAGAAAGTAACAGTACATAAAATAGTAATGCAATAAAAACACAAATTGTAATAGAAATATATAGACTCAAATATGTACCTCAAAATGATCTTCGCACATAGAAACACTTGAATTAGCTCCAATACTTTTGGGTTCTCTACGAGCTACTTAGTTCCAACCACTTTTTGTGAGTTTTGGGGTCCATTGGAACAGAAACGAATAGTTTTTCCGGTGTTTTATGGAAGTATTTGTACATTGTGGCACTACACAACATTTATAAACCATTACTTCTATTAGAAAATTAGTGATTATCAAACTTTTGCTGCCTGGCTGCAGCTGTTTTGTTTTGTGTGACGTCAGTCGTCGCTCGACCGGAGCTATGACGCAGGTCTGCGTTTTGGCGCGATATTTTTTTATTCAAACTTTAACATCGATTTATATCGCAAATACGACTGATATCCAGAAAATATAAATGCAGTATACATTAAATTATATCAGGCAATAATGTGCAATAGTTTCCCAAAAGTAGTCAAATACCCTATTTGGTATGTATAATGTACAGCATAGTTGTTTGCATACTATGCAAGTAGCCTAGGCAACTTGAGAATGATTTGTATCAATAATTTAATACAACATGCATGTTGCACTCCTACGCGCGGGCGCCCTAGTCTATGCGCAAGTTACTTGCACTGTGTGCAATTACCTTAAGTTTAGTGACAACGCAACGCGTGGTTTTGAGTGTCAATGTTTACACCACAATAAGGCTCATAGTCCTGCGTTTAGAGTTTTTTTGGTTGGTGCCTAGTTGGTACAATGCGCAAAGGCCATAACTGTTTTACAGATTACTTACTCTGTAGTGCTTGCTGGACTGGGTCCATCGAGTCTGGGTCTTCTTCCCGCAGTTCAGCAGCCAGTTCTTCAGGGCCGATCACCTAGTTAAAATTCAGTTGCAGTTTGATTTTGTTGGCTTGGGTTTAGAATAGACATGATGACAATTTTTTTATTACCCCATAAAAAAGCTGATCATAAGTTGGGCCCATCAAAGAAAACAAAATTAAAATTAGTACAAAAATAAATAAGTTATAAGTATTTTAATTTCCTGCTAGACAGAGAGGGCACTGTAGTGAGCTATGACGTCACGCCTCAGGCGCGCCGTACAACTGCTATACTAACACACGCTTAGCGAGAAAGGGACAGAGTATCTCCTTTCTATCACCACCTAAAACTTTAAACGCTTATATCTCAGAGATTTATCAGCCAAGGTTATTCATTTTTTCAGTAAGTTTAGTTATATTCATCGTTAAGCCTGTTACCTGTTATTTTAATAAATTAATCATTAGGACACATGCTTATTAGAAAAGTCGTTAGGGACCGTCCATTAATCACGTGAGGCTTGGGGGGGGGGTTTAGCAAAAATCACAATCAATACACAAAAAATAGTCTTAAACCTCACCGACGGGAGGAGGGGATTTGGTTTTAAAATTTCAAAAAATAAATAAACATCCCGTGGTTAATGGACGGCCCTTTATAAGCAGAAAATTATCCTTCGACCTACGCTGATGCTGTGACGGAATGTTGTGTCAGGGCATTGAGTACAATACTCCGACGTGCCACTGTCCAGCAAAGCTCGGTTATGGTTTGGGCCTCAATGTAGTCGGTTTAAAACGCGCAAACATAAGGCATACCTATTCTGGGCCGATGTTCGACACCACATAGCGAAGGATTTACCAGGGCGGGCATGGAAAGCGAGACTGTTTCATGGTTGAGTTTCCTTAAGCCCGTGTGGAGCGTTTTGATTCTACTTTTATAGTGCGTATCGCTAGACAATGGAATGCGCTGCCAGAATGGGTGTTCTCCAATTGTTACAATCTGAGTGTGTTCAAATCACGAATGACTCGGTTTCTTCTAGGCAAGCGTGCTCCATCATAGACCGCATCAGGCGAGCCTATTATTCAATAAAAAAAATATGCCACTATCGATAGTGCAAAAGTATCGAAGATAGGTGCTATCGATAGGATTGATAGCTTTAATGCAATACTATTGTATCGAGAGTTTCGGTAGTATAAACACTATTGAACGTCAATACTATATGCTATATCGATATACTATATAGGTCAGAAATCAATAGTATTGTTGCATATCACGATATCGGTAGTATCGATTTCACTTCAAAACTCGTGTGAGGATCCATTATAAACTATTACAAAGCGGCTTACACTCAGGTTATGTTAATCGGTCGAGTCGCCCGATCAGTTTCGGAGCCATTAGGTTGATCATCATGGCATACGCGCGCTCCCGGAGACGGTCGCTCGCTCACTAGCAGTGACGTCGGCCAAGGCTGCAGTGGCGGTGGCCCGCGCTACATAACGTGAGTGTAAGCCGTTTTGTCATAGTTTTTACCATCGATTTTAACAATACCATAATGAAATCACGCAATCTCGTAATGAATCCTCACGCGAGTTTTGATGAAGTGACCACCACCATCCTCACCATATAATCATATGATCAATTCCCTATCAAAACTCTTTCAATATTCGTCTATCGAGCGGCACCACTAAGCAGGAGTCTTAGTGCCACTTATTATCGTACAAGCAGTAAAGTAACCTGTAAGTCCTTTGTGTCGGTGGTGGCAGGCCTGGCGATGAAGGCGTGCTCGGGCTTGGCGAGGCGCAGGCAGGTGAGCGCGGCCGCCAGCCAGCGCCGGCGCGCCGCTGCCGCGCCTACGCCCAGCCCCACGCACCGCGCCGCGCGCTCGTACATTATCGCTGCAGCTGCACATTACATACAAAGCTGAGAATAGAAAGGAAAGTACCTATCGACTGCCTAGCGAGTAGTGTTTAGTGTTGTATCGACTCCATCGTAGTCTGCATTATCGCTTAACATCAGGCGAGGGGGCGCTCAAACACAAGACTATTATTTAATAATTTTAAAAAAAGCTTTCATAGACTCGAGCAAAATTATTATGGTGTAACTCAGTTTTCCAACAATCACAATTCGTAGTTTTTTTGTTTCATGCGTCGCCAAGAAATGAAATGTGAACAAATAAGTAGTGAGGCGACACTATTTGTTTACAATAGCACAAAAAAAAAAACAACAACAAAGGTTAGGTTAAAATTAGCAACACAAATATATATAGAGAAAAATAATTTATCCCATTTATCCCTTATTGTGCTCGAAGCGACGTAGGAGCGGAATTACACTGGGGATTCGTGATATACAAATAAGACTGTACTTATTTTTGGTAAAATTTTCATGGCCGTGGATTCAATGTCCTTTAGTCGTAATATTAAACAAGTTTCTTATAACGTCAAACAAGTCATAGTCAGAGTCAAGCAAGTCATAGTCAGAGTTAAGCAAGTAAGTCACGGTCAAGTCAAACTCATGCACCTGTAAAGTGGTGGAAACTTTACAATAGGCTCCTATGGAGTTTTGGAAACAACACGAAAAGACACACACTTACCCACACTTGAGCACGTTTACGAGCACTTAAAGAATAATAATTCACCACATTAACATTCGAAAATACACAAGTTTAGGAAAATAATCCAACGAGCCGACATGTTTTGATTCCACGTTGGCGCCAAAAAAAACCTAGTAAGTACCTTTCCTGTAGTGTTGCCGTTTGACATGCAGTGCGTAGAGGAAGTCGTAGTATGGGTTGTGCGTGTGGGGGTCGTGCAGCTTGGCGCGCTGTGCTGCCGCGCGCTCCGCCTCGCCGCCCAGCGCCGCGCACGACACCAGTGCTTCCAGCTCGCCGCGACTCGCTACACACAATGTACCTCACATCATTACCATGATACATTAAAAAAAAACAACATCATAGAAACGGGATTCATCCCCTAATTTCGCACCCTTAGAGGTGGGAGTGCTTAGAGAGGACTCATTTACACTGTCCACCAGTGATGAACATTTTAAAACAAGTACGTGTCACTGTCCATGTGGTGGATGACGAAAATATATTAAAAAGTTGTGTCGCTGGCTGTCGCTTACTAACACTGGCGAAAAGAAACACAACTTTTTCAAAAATGTGTCTCTGTCCACGTGTGACGCCATTCGTAAGTATAGTGCGTTTTCTGTCTAAGGACCATGTTAGGCATCTCTCTCCTGAACCGCATACCAAACGTGGAAATTCAACGAAGAACGAAGGTCGAAGACGTGGTTAAACGGATCACGAGACTCAAGAGGAGATGAGCAGGACATTTGGTCAGAAGGAAAGATGGACGGTGGACCAAAGCAGTTACAGAATGGTGGCCGCGGAATGGAAAGCGACAGCAGGCCACCAGCATTTCATGGAGCTTTAAGGTCATCGTCATTTTAAGCAGCTCAGCTAGTTTGTGTACACTGGCAGGGGCAAATGGCAAGCGGGGTGTCAGTGCAGGTCTTATCACCCCCATTTTGAATTAATCAGACTACCCACTGGAGGTGTACTATAGTGTAGCAATTGTACCGAGCGTGGTGAGGAGCGTGGCAGCGGCAGCTTGGCGCGCGTGCGGCGCGGGCGAGGCAGCGGCGGCGCACAGCGCACGCTCCGTGCGGCCACCTGCCAGGTGCCACTTGAATACCACCCACTGGAACATCGCCTGCAACACACATATACACATGGGGACTACGTTCGTGGCGGGCGAATAATAGAGGAGCATCCTGGGGTTTACTGGATAGAAGCAGTTTGCATGAGCAAGTTTCAAACAATTGTGTTAAACCACAGAATACATATAAGTACTAGTACAGAAGATTCACTCCGCAAAATCATTTAAATAAGTAGCAACTCTTGCTACTACACAATAAAGTGCAATTCAGGACGTGCGAGCACTAACTACCTACATCTTTATAATTATTAACGGCCGCTTATACCAAATTTGACGGTTTTAAATCAATTTTATTCAGTTAAATTAGAATATTTGACCTGGAAAAAATTCATGTCACAGATACATCTGTGTTTGATATGATGCTTGTGTATGATTTGGTTCAAAACACGATAGAATAAACTTTCCTCGATAAAAAAAAATCTGAAACAAAGTCGAGTTAGTTTATTTTTTTCGTTTTATGCTCTAATGAAAGCTCGTAACAACCTGGAAATTGCATGTATTGAAAGGCAATTTTATTCAACATTTTTTTATTTGGATAGATTTTTGATAGTGAATAGTTTCGTTTTTTAGTGAAACTAAAAGCGTAAAAAGGTCGCGAGAATTTGCGCGCGCCGCGTTCAGTCCCGCGCCAGGCGTCAGCAAGGTCGGACCTGTGTTCGTTTTTGTCGTTGCACACCCCCCGCGGGCGTCCTGACTCTAGCGTGGCAAAATACATCTTCGCTAAAACTTGGCGGGGGCTGAGGGAGCGTTTTGTTGCCTACGCGACTCGGATAAGCGGCCGTTAACCTAGAAGTTGCCTCTCTGTCTATCGCGTAATCTCTATGTATCGCGCGGCAGGTCTGACAAGTTGGCTACTTGTTTATAGCTTCATACCTAAAGTGCGGAGTACATTAAACGAAAAAAACTTTCTTATTTAACTATAAAATAATAAAAAATACTTCATTTCGTAGTTGCGCAGTTCATTGGGCCGCAAGCAGCCAAACATATAAGTATTTTATGAAAAGAGAATTTTTTTTTCAAAACTAGGAGGGCTCGCAGGGACGCAAGTGGCCCGCCAGTGTTTTTGGGAAAAAGTCGATTTCGATGTTGCGCGGTCAGCTCTGTGGCGTCGTATACAAGTATCAAGTGGAAAATGTAGTGGAGAAAATGCAGCTTACCAAATTGGGATCATCCTTGTCAGCGATGCTGATAGCAGTCTCGGCCAAACGAACCACGCATGCGCCTGCGTCGTGGATCTCGAACAATTTTATCACCTACAAAAAACGCGTGGTCAATTATCACGAAAAAACTTTCCTGTATACAAAATACAAATACAAATTAATTTATTGGGCATTATAAAAATTGACAAAATATTATTTGAACCCATTGACTCCGAACTAGTAATAAATACTGTGTTTCGGGAGTCAATGGCCTCTCCCATTAGATGTTACTAACTAAATACACAAAAGTAAATACACAAGACAGCAAAGTAACAAAAACCAAAATACTTAATCAACCACAAAAAGACTGGATAAATAAAGATGTATTAAATGACATTAACCAAAGGAACATTTTATGGACAGAATTAAAAAAGAATCCAAACGATGATAGCTTAAAAGAAGAATTTCATAGAAAAAGAAACAAAGTCGCTAAACTAATCCAAGACACCAAAAATTCATACTACAATAAAGAATTTGACAATTGCAATAAAAAACCAAAGAAAATGTGGAAGCTAGTGAACAACCTAGCAAACAATAAAATCAAACAAACGTGCGCTCCTTCAAAACTTGTAGTTGATTCAAATGAAATTACTAATTCGCGAGATATAGCACAAATATTTAATGATTACTTCTCTACCATAGGCTCACGTTTAGCAGACGAAATTCCAGACGAATTTCATAATAATTATAGTCATGTTTTACCACAATCTTCCACACAAAATCTACATCTCCATATTTTCGAACCATGTACAGAAAATGAAATTTTAAACATAATCAACAATCTTGACCCTAATTGCAGTGTTGGGCTAGACGGTATAAGCACAAAAGTAATAAAATGTATAAAACACTTGATAACACAAAAATTAACAGAATGCATTAACAAACTCTTACTTGACGGCATATTCCCCGATTCGTTAAAAATTGCGAAACTTAGCCCCATTTACAAATCGGGATCAAAAACAGACCCTGGTAATTACCGACCTATCTCTGTGTTACCAGTGTTGTCGAAAATATTTGAAAAAATACTACATACAAGATTAGATAAATTTTTAGAGTCCATACATTTTATTTATGAACGTCAATACGGGTTTAGATCCAAAAGTAACACACTTACAGCAACTATTGACCTTATTACTAAAATAAAACATAATATAGACAAAAAGAATGTAGTCCTAGGTGTTTATATTGATTTAAAAAAAGCCTTTGACACAGTTAGTCACAAACTGCTCTTAAAAAAACTACAAGCCATTGGAATTACTGGAACAGCCTTGAAAATGTTTGAATCCTATCTAACAACAAGATCACAAGTTGTTAAAATTGATGGTTGCGTTCAAAGTGACCCACAGCCCATAACGTGTGGAGTCCCACAAGGCTCGATTTTGGGTCCTTTGCTCTTTTTAATCTATATTAACAACATGCATGAATTAGGTCTCAGTGGACACATTACTCTGTACGCTGATGACACATGCATGTTCTATTTTGGTCCATCTATACACGACATTGTTTGTCGAGCTCAAAACGACCTGAAAATACTTAATAATTGGTTTCAATATAACTTACTGACCATTAATATATCTAAAACTTGCTACGTTATTTTTAAAGCTAGAAACAAAGTAATACCTATGTATACACCCCTCACAATTAATAACGTGCCCTTGCAAGAAAAATCCAATGAAAAATACCTTGGCTTACACATGGACACCCATTTAACATGGAAAGCCCACATAGATCATATCAAAACCAAACTGATCACACTTCGCGGTTCCCTTCGGAACTTTGTGCGATGCATCCCACGCAAGCTACGTCTCACAATTTATAATTCACTTGTGAAGCCGCACCTGCTATACCTTGTCGAAGTGTGGGGAAGTGCGGTCAAAACAAGAATAGCTGAACTGCAAATATTACAAAATAAAATCATCAAAATTATATTTAACTATCCCTTCCTTACACAAACTAAAAAAATCTATAAAGAAACAAAATTAATGAATATAAAACAACTATACGCCTATAACAGTTGCATTTTTATACGAAAAACGATTAATAAAAACGTCCACACTAATTTGGTGTTTGCTAAACGGAAACAAAATGTTTCGTACCCCTGCACTCGCCGCGCTAGCTTCATTTGCCTGCCGAAGATACGAACTAACTACGGCAAGACAATGATTACTTTTGAAAGAGCGTGCCTTTATAACAAACTACCCTCGGAAATTAAAAACACTAAGTCGTTCAACGCATTTAAAAAGCGGCTTGCTGAGCATATTATCAAGCAAATGTGATGGACGATTAATTAGATATATATTATGTAGTGTATGCTTTATTATATTATTTTGTTCTACATGTTTGTAATGTTATTAGTTATTTTTGCGACGACGAACTGTAAATGTATTGTTAGCAGTGTTCTCATGGAAGTGATGTAACATCTTATATGAGAATAAATGTCTATAAACCTAAACCTAAATGCCAAAACACATACATATGTACATTTTAATCATGAAGTGCTTTCTTTGTACCGAAATTTGAAGATTAAGTCTTCTAGAGATCCCATCCCACATATCTCACTTGCAGTCTTTGATTAGGTATATGTATAGCTAGGGATCTGTCATAACCTCGAGTCAGTACTGAATAAACCGGCCAAGTTCGAGTCGGGCTCGCGCAGAAGTTTCTGTACCACCACAAAATACAAATAGTATTGCAAAAAGACAACATCACACCCATGCGGTCACCCATCGAAGTACCGACCGCGCCCAATGTTGCTTAACGTTGTTGGTAGTTAACAGAAATTTGTCACCGTCTTGCACTTGGCCATTCATTATTAATACTTTTGAGTGTATATAATCATGCCAAGCTCGACGCTTGTACGTTATACCGTTTTTGCAAATACAAAAAAAAGCGTTTGTTTGTACCCCTTTATTTATTTTTTACTTTATTATTATTTCTTAATTAATCTGCCATACCATTACATATATTTTGTGAACACTTCAACTGGCTATCTATTACTGTTTGAAAGATAGAAAAGGTAGGACGGACAGACAGACAGTATAGGCTTAGTAATAGGGTTCTTTTTGCACCCTTTGAGTACGAAATCCTAAAAAAGCCGTTCGTTGTATGAATTAAGATAGCAAACAAGGTAAGCTATTACCTTCATGTAATACAGCACGAGTGCTTGATGTTGCGTCAGCCTAGCGTCATGGGAGGCGACCAACTGCCGCAAGAAAGGCTCCGAGCTCACTCCTTTAGCCGCTTTGCAGAACGCTGTGTATGCGTTTTCAGAGTCTTCCATGTCTAACAGCGACAAGCCCTGGATGAACTGACCTGTATAAAAAAATGTGGTTGAAAATATTCATCATCATCATCAATATCCATTATCATCGCCATAGGACGTCCACTGCTAGACATAGGCCTCCCCCATCGATCTACAAAAAGGTCGGTTGGAAGCGGCCTGCATCCAGCGTTTTCTGCGTTCTTTCAGCGTCTGTCCATCTTGCGGATGGACATCCGACGCTGCGCTTACCAGCCCGTGGTCTCCATTTGAGAACCTTTTGGCCCCGTGGGCCATCTTCTCTGCGTGCTATGTGCTCTGCCCATTGCCACTTTAAGTTGCTAATCCAGTGGGCTATGTCGGTAACTTTGTCGATTGAAAACATTGTTGCGCCAAATATCTGAGATTGAATAATACTTAGAGATGGGGACTACGTTCGTGGCCGGCAAAGGATGCGAAGGTTCACGCTCGCCAACCACTAGCCTGGTGGACTCGACCCAGTAGACACAAATGAAACAGTTTACTGACGTGAGCAAGCGTTCCACTCGCACCAGGGCTCCAGCATCAGCACGTAGCTCTGCACGAGCCGGGGCTGGTTCACGGTCGCCAGCCACCAGCCGAATTCGAACCCGCCGCTCACCGCCCATCTGTTAGCGCCGCTCAGGAAATCATTACTAACTTTATTGTCAATGGTTGCCTGGAAGAGATCGCTTATAGCGATAAGACCGCCACTTGTGGCACTAGCTCTTATGTTTCTATCTGTAACTTTTATTTGTGATGTTCACAATAAAGAGTTTCTATTCATCAATCTAATCAATATAATCATCATCGCTCGGAGAACCGATAACCGATGGGGAAGAAAGGTTCTTGAGTGGAGACCACGAACCGGAAGACGCAGCGTAGGTAGGCCTCCCACTAGATGGACCGACGACATAGTAAGAGTCGCTGGCATCCAGTGGATGCAAAAGGCAGGCTGTCGTTCAGTGTGGAGGTTAAAGGGGGAGGCCTATGTTCAGCAGTGGACGTCTTCTGGCTGATGATGATGATGATGATGATTCATCAATCTATCTACCCGGGTATGTCCTAAAACTGCGACCCGAACCACCGGAGGATGGGCAGCAGCGTCCTATTAGTATACGGTGAACGTACTGCGATCCCCAAGCCGCCTGCCAAGCGTGGGGATTATGGCAACACCTCTCTCTAAGAGGGAGGCCTTGTTCAGCAGTGGACATTTAATGGCTGATGTGCATCTATCTATGTAATATAAATGGGCAAAAATACGGTTTGTCATTTGAAAATCAAATGTATGTGTCATAATATAGGGCTCAATTTCAATTACCTTACTTTCAGTTAGAGTTTCAGTCATTACGCACAGACGTTCTATCAACTGTCAACTGAGCCATCCAAAAATGAAATCTAGTTAAACGTATGTGGATAACTGGTATGGCTCAGTGTTAGCATGTATGTTTTATGAGAAGGAGGTTCCAAGTTTATTTCTTGACCAGGTAGAAGTCTGAACGATAAAATTAAATATCTGCTTTGGGTATCGTGTTACTTGTTCTTGTCTTTGCGTGTAACCTAACTAAGGGAACCGTTTTTTAATATATTGATTGCGTTTGACCCTCAACTCGCCTGATGTAAAGCGATGATGCCGTCTATGATGGAGGATTTGCCTGGAAGAAACTCATTCACTGGAACTTTTAGAAATAGATTCAAATTATAACTATCGGGTAACACCTATTCAGGCAGCGTATTCCATAGTCTAACGGTTCACACAATAAAAGTGGAATTAAACCGCTTTGTACGGGTTTTCGGAATATCAACCATGATACGGTGTCACATTTTCTTACCCGCCCTGGCTGTCAGATAGAAAAATGGGCTGAAGGGAATTAGATGTACACTGCTCGAAATGAATCCAATAACAAATAAAATAAAAAAAACTACCGTCCATCTTCATTGAAATTTAACTTCAATAACCGTGCTTCATCCTCTATTTTTCCATCCTTAGGAATTAGGAGTGGAATATTTTTTCATATTTAAAAGGAACCCACGTTGGCTGTATGTCTGTAGCAGATACCCGACATACTTTAGTGAAATAATATGAAAATGTTTTTATTCAGCTTTTTAGAATGTTATTGGAGCTGTCAAAGCAAATAAATGCTTGGATCGAGCTTCAGAACATAAGAACCTTAGTCTGAATTAAGGTTCGCTAAGATGTAATTAGTTTAATTTTTTTTTTTGATGTGAAGAGTATTGTTTTATTTTGGTAAAGGATACAGTTGATGCGCCAGATGGTAGGACATGAGCGGCAGCGCGTGGTGCCAGGCGAGAGGCGCACGTGCGGCCGCGAGATGAGTGCGCGCGCGCCGCCCGCCCGCGCCCCGCGCGTACGCCGCCACGACCCCGCCCGCACCCACGCCGCTCGCCGGCTCCGCGCCCAGCGCCGACAACTTCAGACGGAACGACTCTGACGTACCCCCCGCGCTACGGAACGAGGAATAGCCAAAATGACAGTAAACTCGAGATTAAAATCGCATATCTAGTAAATCTTTGATTTTTGTCTTGCTCTCTTTTTATCCGAGAGAACAATACAAAGCTCGGTTTAAGAATGAGGATGTTTTTAAGGTTGTGGTATGCCCCGTGATACTGGAGCCCATGGTATCCATGGTACTCAGCGTTAATCGGCTCAGGACAGACACTGAAGCCTGTGGTACCTAGCGTCAAGCTGTTCAAGTCAGACTCTGGTCACCATGGGCTCCGTGAATTTCACACCACTGCTCGTTTTTTCTTCACATTGGTATCGCAGACAATGTTTCATAGACTGTGGAAAAATAGGCAATGAAATGTATTTTCTTTTCTCCTTCCTCCATATCTGTATTCATACAGAAACAATGACTAGTAACAAGAATTTTTTAACGCGCGTTAGAAGTTGCTCTGCTTTGAGCGGCGACCCGTGTATTTCGAGAGTACGTAGTCGGCCGCGAGCGCGTAACTTATCAGTGGCTAAGGTTTCAAACAGCACTTGCCATGCGCCTAGAACTATTACCACAGAAGACATAATAGACACAGAAGGTTCACGCCGCGAAGAAATTTAAATAAATAAGGACTCTATCTACGAGGCAATAAAGTAGCAATTTAACTCGTACAGCGCTGGATACCGCTCGCTATATTCACCTAGAAGGCCGCCCTCTTTCTATCACGTAGCTCTATCTCTCCTGACGCGGCACGTGTAACGTTAGGGTTGTCTTCTTGATATATACACAGAATCATCATCATCATCAGCCAGTAAACGTCCACTGCTTAATACATGCCTCCCTCTTCAAGAGGCGTGTTTCACAGAATACTTATTAGTATTTACTTACCAGCTATGTAGCCTATATGTAGTACCTACCTATTACTTATATTCTACTTTAATTAGAATGACATTAAATATGCACAAAAAACTAACGCTTATTCTGAATTTGGTCCAATAACAATCATGCAAAAGTATATGTTTAAGAGGCCTATTACAAGATCATCATCCCGATGCATATTTAGGTAAAAACTACATGAAACATGGAGACCTCATTTGGGAGCTCTAATTTGCAGATTCTGTTGAAAATAATTGGTCAAGGTCCCTGATAGAAAAAATGCTTAATTACGCGCGACGTTGCTAGCGTAGCGTGCGGGCCGGGCGCGAGCCGAGCGGCCACTGATTGCCCTGCTATGACCCTCTTGGGAAGGGACACCGGCCGAACATACCTAAAGTCCGGAGTGCGCCATGCCTGCTATTACTGTGAAAATAGTACTTACGTGTTGGCGGGTCGTTGTGCTTGCAACCACAATAGCGCGCGGTACGCTTGCCAGTGTACGGCGCAGTGACCGGCGCCTGGCACACCGCCCGCGCCTCGCCAAGCGCCCAACGCTGCTAACGCGCCGCGAACAACGCGGCATCTGCAATTTGTTATAATGTTCACTGTATGGAAAGCGAGTGAGATTGATCGAAATATCATGTTCCAAAGATGATATAACCACTTGATCGCGCATGAAGTCAAAATTTCCTTTTGTAAGAGTTAGGGAACGTACCCATAATACGTGTTTGTTCAGGGGTTCCTCAAAATACTACGCTAGCTCACAGGGACTTTTTCGACATGTAGTCTATCCTTTACGTTACACACTAAAAAGTAAAAAGTCATTCATATTTGCGCCCAGGAAAGAGAAAGAAAGAGAGAGAGAGAGAGAGAGGATGAACCCTAATCCACAATGCTGGCCCAGAGCATGTTGAATGTCCTATGAATCGAATATCGAAACTGCACATAGTTTATCTAAGTACTAAATAAGTCTTTGGTGCAGGGCCGGCAGCAATAAAATGACGGCATAATTTAAGACTTTGATTGCAATTTACGGTGCAAAAACATAATTCTAAAAAAAAACGATTTCAGTGCCATCCCTAGCTTTGGACCATCCACCTTAATTTAAAACTACTTTACCTCATCTCTGCCATTTGCCGAATCGCTTCAGTGACCACAGCTACTCCCAAATCACTGGCAAACAAACTGTCATACTCTTCATTGTCTTCATCACCTGCTAAAATAAAGAAATACAATCTGAATGCAACGGTCTGTACATTATTATATACTAGCGACCCGCCCGCCCGGCTTCGCACGGGTTTAACTTACGTGCGAAACCAGGGCGGGGCGCTTGTTACATATATAAACCTTCCGTAAAAAATTATCTAACTGATGGTGAAAACCCCATCAAAATCCGTTGCGTAGTTTTATAGATCTAAGCATACATGGGGACGGACAGACAGCGGAAAGCGACTTTGTTTTATACTATGTAGTGATTTCTCATGATGTTCAAGTCATTGCCAAACACCCCAAAAAAATAATTACCAACAGGTTTCAAAACCTATATTGAAAAGCAATAAAAAACTAAACTAACAAATTGGAGATCTTTTACACTATCTACAGGGTTACGTGGAAAATGTGTACTAAGCCGAAAGGTGTCCATTATACGCATTATTACGAACAACTTTTACTATGGGACAAACCCTGAAATAGCGAAATATCAGCTGGTCCATACATTTTGTCGATTTTCAATGACCGTGTTCTATGGAACAGCAATTTTTTACTATTTCAGAGTAAGTTGTTCATAATGATGAGTGCTATGGACCCTTTTCGGCTTAGTACACCCTTTCCGCGTAACCCAGTATAAGCAACGAAGGCCAATAAATTGTTCAAATAAATTCAAGGTTACTCATATTATTAGAAATAGTAATCCTAATCTGTGGTTTGCGTTCGGCCATACAAACGACCACTCGCTTATAAAAAATATACTTTTCAGCCTAACATCATAAATTTTGTTATTATTCTGAGGATGACTTACTTTGTATTTCAGGCACATCTAATCTCAGAGCATCGTTGAGTTCCAGGACAGCACTTTGTAGATCCTGGATCGGCTCAAGGATGGATTTCAGATCATCTATTTGTTGCGGTGTTAAGATCTGCAATTGAATGAACATAATAAATTTATTTTGGGTTTATAAATTTATAGTGAAACCGCAATCTATATCTGAGCTACGTTGGGCTACTATTTGTTCGTAGGTTTTTTATGAGGCAATAAAATAAAATAGGACTAAGGCGTATTAATAGATTAATTAATAGGCATAGGTTATACGCCTATGGTGGTTATAGAACTACCATAGGCGTATAACCACCTATTGTGCATGCGTTTTAAATGTGTGTATGATTTACTCATGTTTTGTGCAAATAAATAATCTTTATCTTTAACTGTTTAGGGTTGAAATCATCCCAATATTGGCTTTACGTTGAAACGACTTATTTGCAACAAAATCTGATATTGAGACCCATCACAACGAATCTGTTGTCTCTGGAAGGAATGCGCGAACAGCTGCCTCTCTTACTCGGTGCACACTACTACGCACCGGGTTGTTGTCACTGGTATGGTGCAGCATGTGGTGAAGTAGTCGCGGCAGTAGCCGGTGCTGTGGCGCACAGTGCGCGAAGAGTCGTCGCTCGAGTTCAGCGGCGCCGCCCGCCGTTGCCGCGCGCTCCCACCGCGCACCGCACACTACTACCCGCACCGCCATCGGCGACAGCTCGCCTCTCTCACCACCTTCATATAACAATTGACAGAACTGATTAATGTTTAAATCTAGCTGGCGGCACTGACCCCCGGTATTCTGTCAGAGCTGATTCTGTCTGTGGACATACCCATGTCCACAGACCAGCTCTGACAGAATAAAACTAGTTAAACAACACTAACACTGGCTGACTTATGTCCGTAAACTTCTTTCTCTCTCTCTCTCTCTCTTTCACTCGTTTGAATTCACACAGTAGTTTTCTTCACCGTTTTTTCACGCCTAGAACTTTTGAGGTCTAAAGTCCAGGCCTTAACTACATAAAATGTATTTGCAATCTCTGTAAAGCCACATAAAAGGATGGGAAAGTTGTCATCTTGGAGAAAAGTGGTACAAAAGCAGAGGAGGCAGAGTCCCCTTTGTGGGTCTGCGCCAATGACGATATAACCACCTGACAGCTAGTTCTTTGCACCCCGCGATGAAATGATTCTATATTTTCAGAATATTATTCAAGCGGGGCCAATCCTAGGCGCAAATTGTATGAATGACTTCTTTTGTGTCTCCAATTATTCGATATCACCCCCCCCCCCCCGCGACCGACGTGACTTACTCGTGCAAATTTTGACTTCACGCCCGATTAAGTTGTTATATTATCTTTGGTCTTGCCCCAAGCCCTACACAAAAGTTATAGAGCCTAAAAGAAGAACAAAAAGAAAGTAAGTGGTCCAAAGGACGAGCCCCTGGCTTGGACGACCTGCCCCCTAACCTAAGTAAAGCCCTATAGTATTTATTATACAGGTGTTCATATAGAAGACGGACCTATTCGAGGATACGATAGTTTAGACTTATAAAGGCAAGGCTATTGTAAGGCTAAATTAAGATTATTTATGTAATAAGTTAAAATATTTTTTACCTACTGATTAACAAAAAAAATACGCGTCGACTAAAGAAACAGTTGAGCGGGCGCTTGTGTAAAGACGGTCTAAGTGACACGTCACTTAGACCGTCTTTACACTTAGTCCGTCGTTAGTAGACCGTCGTTAGTAAGTCTTGCCTCTTACGACTAACCAGTTCTGTCAGCAGATTGATTCAGTTAATCTATCAGCCGTTCGGCCCAGTCATATATTTTACAATCATGGTTGTGTACTGAATACCATCCCAAAGTATGGCTGTCGTCTAACCAAACATCCTGTATATGTCACGTAGTATAATGGCATCACTTACTATTTGCATCTAACAGAGAGATATCAGGTGAGAGCATCATGCGTTCCAAGGGGTCCAGTTCGCAGATGAGCGAGATGCCGGCACGACGCACCACCGCGCACCACCATCCTCTTTCATGCTCGTTCTCATTCTGGGAGAAACAATCCTTGTTTTATCAGTTTTTACTACAGTTTGTTCAAATTAACTTAGACATTGGCATGATACTTGAATATATTGAATGAAAAAAGTCGTTAATTCAAGGACAATTCCTAAAAATTTCTAATAAATAAAACAAATGAGGCTAATTATTAATTAATTAATTAATTGCTAATTATTATAATAATATTATAATAATTTATATCTATTTAAGTATGTATTTAAAACTATATATGTATGTATATCAGTCTCTGGCAGCCATATCACAAGCTTTGCTTAGTTTGGGGTCAGATGACCGTGTGTGCAAAAATGTCTTGAATATTTAATCTGAAATAACTCTAAAACCATTTTTTTAATAAAAAACAAAATCAATAGGAGTGGGTGAATATTCTATAATTCAATTCGACTCATTCCCTTATTTTCCATCCTTTGAAGTGGAATATTTTTAAAATCTTGAAATCATATTGAGAACCTCAGTAAGTAAAGGTTTCTTCTGACAAGTCTCTATATTAGATTATAGTGGAAACAGATAAATGAGTACAGATGAACGAAACACGGTCTGTTTACACCCCTACTAATCCAGTGTCTGATAACACAATGAAAATATAGAAATCGAGATCAGTCACTACAAACCATACATTTCTATTAATCTGGTAATGGGGTCTGGATATGTCATCTCAATTTTTTAGGGTTCCGTACCTCAAAAGGAAAAAACGGAACCCTTATAGGATCACTTCGTTGTCCGTCTGTCAAGACCCTTTTTCTCAAGAACGCGTAAAGTTATCAAGTTGAAATGTATACTAAATACTTGGGTCTACGGTTTCTATCGCCTGTAAAAAAATAAACGTTGTAAGTCAACTCAATCAAAAGATATGAACGTTTATGTCGCATATTTTGCGATTTCACAGGGGAATCTAAACCTATAGGGTACTTCCCGTTGACCTAGAATCATGAAATTTGGCAAAAGGCAAGGTCTCATAGCACATATATAGGAATAAATCCAAAAGTTAAATATCATTTAAAAATAATTGTTTTGCTATTACAAACTTACATTTTGTAGTTGGAATGTATTGAAGAACCTTATAGTCAACTACAAAGTTAAGTTTGTCTTTCAATATTTCAACTTCAGATAGTTTTTTTTTGGACTCGCGTTTTGAGGGTTCCGTCCAACGGAACCCTCAGAGCACGAGTCCTACTCGTACTTGTCCGGTTTTTTGTATATGAATCACTATCAATAGCTACAACTTGTGAACGACTGCCACAAAAATATAGTATCAAGAATCATCGCTAGGATCCCAAGAAATTCTAAGATTTTATTAGTGGAATTACATTAATGGTCGACTGTTCTGTATCTGTACCTGTTTAGAAACCATAAGGCCGAGAGGCTTCTGTAGCCCCTCCATATACTGCATGCACCAGCTGTACAGATCCGACCAGCATCTGTATACAAATCATCATATTAATAGTCGCGTCGTATCACAATATCAAATTGTAGCCGTGAGCATGTGTTGGCGTGGCGGGGCGATACTGCGCTAAGGCAGCAGAGGAAATGTACATTACACACAGTGCCGGTTTTAGGGCTACCAGCGCCCTGGGGGAGATTTCTACGGCCTGCGGCGCCCCTTTATGTCTGGGGCCCTGGGCGGTCGCCCAACCACGCCCTACCCTAACGTCGGTACTGATTACACCTCAAACGGGACGTCAATTTAAGTGGACTTTGTTGGAGTGATTAATGTTGGTAGTTGTTATTACAACCATTTCCCCTACATGAACTAGAATAAAATTAATGACGGACCGTTAACGCTGATTGGGCGGTCCTTATGATCACGTCGATCTGCGAAGGACTTTTGTATACTGACTTATGCATGAGATGAGCGTGGTCAGGGTTGACGGTGCGCGCCGCCAGCGCACGCAGGCGGGCTGCTACGCTCGCCGCCGCGCATTCCCCTACTTCACCATCCGCGTGCGTGTCGCCGTTGCCCCACGTGCGGTTGTAGATCTGTATAGTCAAAACAATGTCACATATTAAACGAAACTTCGACAAAACAAACAAATCGTACTTATGTATGAGTATATTTGTTTGCGTCTTGCTATACTTTTCGATTGAGCTTAACCTCTGGACTAACAGATTCAAATAAATAATTATATGGCTACATGAGGGCGTCTTTGTCTTCTTCATGTTTTCTTAAATAACCTATTGTCCTATTCTGTTTCACTACTGGGCAAAGATTTCCACCATTTCTTTCCAGAAATCCCGGTCCCACCTCTTGCCAACCACTCCGGAATGAGTCAAGATCGTCACGCTCTCAAGAATAATGGTTAAAACTAAATGGGTGTAATCTAAATAGAAATTAAGATACTCCATACCAAGCCTTTGCAAAATCTCACTCACTCACTCACTGGTGTTCTTTAGAATAGCTGCAGTTTAATCAATAATAGGAGCGCTGGTGGTCGGGAGGTAGCATGTGCGCTTTACAATCTGACAACACCCGGTTCGATCCTTGGCTCGATTAATGACTTATTAAGTACTTAACGAAATTATGTGCAGTTTTTAAATTTAAACTCAGTATATATTTTTTCGTGAATTTTATATTAGCTACACTCGTGTGTTTGTATCTATACTTCTTAACCAAACCTTTATTATTAAAATGCGAAATAATCTCCATCTTGGTCTCTCTGAATTTGGAGTTACCTTTTCACAAAACTATTTATAACTCAAAAGCAGTGAAGGACCCTCGTGAGGAAACCTGTATGTCCAAGAACCTCAAAAGTTCAGACATATGACATTCACTAGCATGCACTTGAGCCACTGGGCCAGTATGGTAGATTAGGGCTCATTCTCTCTCTCTTTGAGAGAAGGCTTGTGTCCCAGCAGTGGAAACATGAAAGGCTGAAAACCAGTGTTACTTACCGCGAGAGCCTTCCTGATGACTGCTGCTGGGAAGAGCCCGGGCGCCATGAGTCGGTCGCGGTACTGCTGGTGGTTGTTAAGCTGAGGCAGCGGCGGCGGCCCTTCCCTGCCAGCCACGGCGCGCCAAGCCGCGTCCGCGCCTACCACGCTACCTGCCAGCCGAGTATAAAGCAATTCATCAACATCAGCCAGAAGACGTTCACTGCTGAAAATAGGCCCGCGACTTTCACGATGTCGCCGGTCCGTCTAGATTCTAGTAGAAGGCCTATCTATGCTGCATCTTCAGGTTCATGGTCTCCACTGTATAATCTTTCTTCCCAATTGGTTATCTAATCTTCGAGACGTGTGGTCTGTCCATTGCCACTTCAACTTGCAAATCTTAGTTGCTATGTCGGTGACTGTGGTTCTTCCGCGAATATCCTCGTCCCGGATTTTACAAACAAACTATGAGCATAGCTGTCTCTATTGCCCGCTGTGCGACTCTGATTATTCCAAAATGCCAGCAGTTAAGGACTACGTCTCAGTGCCATACGGGCAACACTAGTTAAAGATCCTTGTCAGACACTATGGTAGTTTTGACGGGAAGAAGTCACGTAATTTTTCAAACACTACCCATCCGAGTTGGATTCTTTGGGCGACCTCTTTTAATAAAGCAAAAAGATAGTTCGTTTTAGTATACTTTAATTTAATCCTACGACAGCTATAGCGAGCCAAGCGTTGGTTGTATAATGATACAATAAATATTAGTTTTAAAATAATTTTATTGTTAGGAGAATTTTTTTTATGGATAAGTGTCAGCAGGTCTGTTTAGTTATTAAGTAAATAAAATATACGGTAATTATTGTTAGGCAAACAGGGCGAGTTTAAGAAATCATGATACTCACTTGTGATAATAGTATCGCCATCAGGTTGACTCCATAAAGCCCATATTACATTTCCTCCATCTCCGTAGCCGATGGTGTAATCCAAAAGGTCCAGCTGAAAAAAAACATCACAATTTTTGTATCAAAAATACTCGTAATAACGTAGTTAAAATAACACAATCTTTGGAACAAAAATAGTCAAAATAACGTAGTTAACACTAGTATATCCCAATAAAATTTATATTTAAATTAAAGTCATTAAAATTTCCACAAAACATACCTGTGGTCCAAATATCCGACTGATATGCGAAAATTTCACAAGTCCTGCGCCTCCATCGTGCATCTTTATTACAACAAATTCGCATTCGTCAGGGAAAGAGAGGTAAGCAACCAATACCACGCTGCCATCCAATCCTATGGTCTTTTGCAGCATGTGACCGTGAGCTAAAATATTATTACAACTGAATTAGTTCAATAGAATGTGTATTGAATAATGAATAGTTAAATATGGTTTACAAATAAAACAAAATCAACATACGATTTTTCTTTCTTTTGTTGATAAATAAGGTTGCACTCGACCGTTATCTCGCCTAATGTTAAGCAACGATGCGGTAGACCGCATCGTAGACGATAGAGCATGCTTGCCTAGAAGAAACTGATTCACTTGCTATTTAAAGACACCCAGATGGTAACTATTGGGAACACCCATTCATATCGTCACTAATGTGGTCACTAAACCTGGACCAGATAAGCACAGGATTGTGGCACAGTAAAATAGAGACCTATCTAGCAGTGGGATATGAAGGCTAATGATGATAAAGACTTGCTTTATATTATGACTATATATTATGACTTACGAGGTGGCTTCGGCCTGACTAGAGTCTGCGACATGGGCGTTGACACGGCAATGGGCGCTCCACCCTCGTCCAGCCCCCACGCTCGCAGGCAAGTGTCCCCACACACCGCCACTGTCAGATTGCTCGTGAGAACAACGCCATATGTCTCTATACCGTCAGTTTTACCCCTGCAACAATTAGCTTTATTATTTGACACTAATGGTTCGCTCCAAACTGTGACCTGAACCTCGCACTCCTCGTATCTTCACAGCCCTCCACCAATTTTTCTCATATTTGAGCTTAAAAATTGTATTTGCATGAACTAGTTGATTACTCACTTCCAGTTAACCAGCAAATAAACATTATTTCCATGATTAGTTCAACCATTTTGTAGTGAAATGGTAGCAACAAAACAAGAGGTTAGAGTCTAGAGAAAAAAAGCCAAAGATCAGGGAGTTGTATGTCCAGCAGTAGACTAATTTGATAGGATGCCTGTGATATTCACCTCAATGCCCCAGTAATCCCAGACAGAAATCTCGGTACTGTTGATTCTCTTTTCAGCGAGGTTGTGACAGCAGTTCCTGTCACTGGCAGCTTCACCAGGAGGATGCCACCTTCGCCGCCGTGTCCGAATGCTAGGGCAAACACCGCTTCACCAGTGTCTCGAAGTAACGATGCACAAGTGTGGGCAATGCCTGTGGCTGTGGAGATGAAACGTTGAATAAAAGCTTTAGGTAAAATTGGACATGTGTGGATTTTACATCACATTAATGTAATTGATGATTTTGTTTAAAATGTATTTCGAGATTTGTTGAAGATAAATACATATAGAGTTACGCACAATGGAGGTACAAATCCGAAAGGTACTCATCATTTTGAACAACTTTTACTATATGACCAACCACTATCATTATAACATCAGCTATTCCATACATTTTGTTAAACTAAGCAACTTGAACTAAAACTTGATATAAAGTGACTAATAATATTGTGCATACGTTTTTAAATGTGTGTATGAGTGTGAATGACATTTTTAAATGGAAAAGCTAATTTATTTGCTATTTCAAAGTCACTTCATAAAAAAAGCTGTTCATAATATCTCTGCTGGCACCACCATTTTCCCAACAAGTGGCAGTCTCCAAAGCTGTGACTGCGCATGAGTACAATGGCCTGATCCTTTTGGCTAGGTACCACTCTTCTATGTGACCCTGCATACAGTACAGAAGTGTTATTGTAGATAGACATGTAGATAAATAAATAGAATCTAGTTCTTGGGATAGTGTAATGAAATTAATACTTACAATATACAAGATTATTAACTGTAAGGGTTCATGAAACATGCTGACTCACTTGCATTTGAATAATGGTTAAGAATGTAGTAATTGCTAGGGTTGTTGATTGAGCTGACATCTTGGAATATTGATGGTGATGAGCTGCTGAGGGATCCAAATGTAGACTAAAAACAAGAAGTTGCTCATTTAAAACTCATTTATGACAGACTATTACGTATTGTTATAATGACATAGGATTTAAATTAGTTGTCAGTATTTCTAAAATGTATCTAAATTTATGTAGGAAATTTCAAATAACTTTTTTCGTGAATTTTGTACTAGACCATAGACCCCAACATCCATGTGTATCATCAAAATTCGCGTGACGATTCTTTATAAATTATTACAAAATGGCAGATCAGACTGGTACCGGTCGATCGTCTGGACCGATAAACATAACGTGAGTGTAAGCCGTTTTGTAATAATGTATCCATGTCTTTGTAAATCAATGGTCAGCATCATTACTTCTTTGTCATTATAAAAATAAACGTTATTTTATTTATTTATTTATATTTATTATCAGCTTATCATATTCACACTGCTGGGACAGAGGCATCTTCTCTGAGACAACATGGGCCCCTTATCCACCATGCTGGCCCAGTCAATGTTAGTCAATGCCATATGTCTGTGATCTTTGAGGTTCTTGGACATACCAGTTTCCTCATGATGTTATCCTTCACCGTTTTTGAGTGATGGCATCGAAACTGCACACAATTTAAGTACTGAATAAGTGCAAGGCTGAGGATCAAACTGGGTGCCATCAGAGCTACCGCTTGGCCACCATAGCTCTCTGTACCGAGTTCTGTGTACAATTGTACATACCTTTTTATCCAATACAACAGGATGCGGGAATATCAATCTATGTACTGATGATACTGTAGCTGCTAATATAACTACATGTTGCGATGCAGTTCTTTCATACACAGTTATGTTATTCAAGGGTGGAGTTCCTGGTGCCACTTTACATCTCAAGTTTGACCCAGAGAGGTTTACATCCAACGATGCCTCTGATAATTCTATTGCATCTGATGTTGTTTGCCTGGAAATAGACTAAGCTCTAAATATGTTCAGCAAAATTACCTCTTCAACACGAGATTATTTTAATGTAAATTTGTGATGTGACGAACAAGTCGCTGCCTGGTAGCAATTAGTGTTACGCAGGCAATAGCGCAATGCAGTAATGCACTTCGCATGTTACCTTAAAATACAGTCATCATTCATCATTTCAGCCATAGGACGTCCACTGCTGGACATAGGCCTCCCCCATCGATCTCCAAACGGTTGGAAGTGGCCTGCATACAGCGTTTCCCTGTGGTCTCTTTTAGGTTGTCTGTCCATCTTGTGGGTGGACGTTCTACTCTGCGCTTACCGGTCCGTGGTCCCCATTCGAGAACCTTTTGGCCCCATCGGCCATCTGTTCTGTGTGATATGTGCCCTGCCCACTGCCACTTCAACTTGCTAATTCGGTGGGCTATGTCGGTTACTTTTGTTTGTCTAAGGATTTCCTCATTTCTGATTCGATCTCGTGGAGAAGCCCCAAGCATAGCCCTCTCCATAGCTTGTTGTGCGACTTTGAGCTTGCTCATGAGGCCCATAGTGAGAGATCATGTTTCTCTGCCGTATGCCATCACTGGCAACACAGTGAAATACAGTGTAAACTATTTATAAGAGATCGCTTTAAGCGATAAGGCCGCCTGTTAAAAGCCTAGTTAATATTTTTATTGTAATGTTTATGTTATCATTGTTTTGTGGTATTTTAATAAAGAGTTATTGTATTGTATTGTATAACTAATATTTTTTCGTTATTTGGAGTGATGCATGAAAAATAACCAAATTTTACTTATCAAAATCATTTTTAATATTTGTTTCAATATGTATGTGAATAAATTATTCTAAATACATACAGTTTAATAACTATGGCTGACGTTTTTTGCTATGCTAGTGCCAGACACAATGTAATCCAAGAGTGTTCATTCCATGTGTTTCTGGCAATTAACAGTAACAATAGCAAGTGACAGCGACCTTAGGTGTGTTTCTCATTTCTTCATGTTATAATCTTTCAATGTAAAATCTAAATGGCCGTTGTGCTGATCAATGTATGGATTTTAAGGTAAACCAACCACATTGAACAAATTTCTGCGTTATAGAAAATTTTTGGTTAAAATGAATAATGTTATAAAGAATTTACACTGTATTCAATCTTTTTATGCCCTGTATTTCACTGGAAACGCACAGAACACAATAATGTTTGCACAATACTGCTTGGCCATTGACTAACTGGCAAAAGAGTGGTACTTCTCCAGGCCGACTCAAACAGTCCTACCTAGTGGTAGGACTATTATCCCATTATATCATAAATACAGCTGACTGGATTCTTACCAGTAGATAAATCGGTTCCGCGTAAACACTTTTTTTGAGTCCTTGTACCAATACCCGCCAGCTTTTTGAGGCAACTTGATGTCTTGTAGAGTACTATGAGTTCCTCCTGTAGATTACAAAATAAGATTATATTATTTGCCCCATGGTTTGATACATTTCCATTACATCATTAAGATATTATACCTGTATTTAAGACCACTTCTTTCCATTTCTCTGGAATATTATGATTTGGTGCAATTTCTTTGAAAGCTACTGGCATTGCATCAAGGAACTCCATAACGAATATTGGAAGGTACCTGTGTTTCCGAAAGTATACAAACAACTTTATTAAGGTTTTATAAGCACTTAAAGCCTATTTCTATAGTAATTATCAACCTTTGAAACGTTTTCAAATGAAATTACAGATACTAAACTGTTTGGCGGCTGATTTATCGTTATTACAGGTTATGTTATGTTTTCATTTTTTTTTTCTTCTTCACCGTTTTGGGGCTTTTGGCCACAGAGTACTTTTTTTGGCTCCGCATGGTTGACGATACAAGTATGAGTTTAGTTTTAGAATTTAGAGGTAGGGAAACGATACGCGAAAATTAGGATTTATAGTAAGGATTAGGATGGACGGATCAAAGGAGTGTAAAAGATATAAATAAATAAAATTTATAGTTTAATGTCATTTATGATGATAAAATCAGATAGAGAATGGTAGTTAAAAAAGGAAAATGTTATCATTTTAAAATTAAAATGATTGAAAAGTTGTATACGTCAATCAATTCTATTTTATTTTGTCTTTTTGCCTTGCTACAGAGGCTTTTGGACCATATCTTTATTATTCATTGACCACAGATAAAAGTAGTGTTATCTTAAACTAATACTACGTTCATGAGTGTTATAGTGTTAGTTTTAGCTTGTATTTAGGCACTTGCCCAGTAATAATCAATAAAAATTAGATACACAGATATATAATCTGTGATTAGATATTTTTCTAGCTTTCCAACTAAAAAGAGCTTTCATAGCACAGATCTACTACCTATATCTGTGTTTCATAGAGTAGCTAACAGAGGGCCCTTATTCTGTAACTACAAACACGCACGTAACGAGCCGTGTTAGGTTGATATTTTGATCTCGGTTGGTTTACTTAAATCGTGTGGAGTAGGCATAGTCTATGCATAATCTGTGTTATAATCTATGTTCTTTCAACAACCAGTCAAGCATTCAATAAAAAAAAGAAAAAAAAGAATGTTAAATGCTTTTTAGTCTGTTGCTTGCTAAAATGGTGTGTGAGAGTCGAAGCTCTTTTTTATAATTTATAATTTTTCTTTAATTATATTTCCTAGATAAATCCAATTATTCGTCGTTAATGTACTATAAAATCATAAAAGTTTATTCACAAACCATATTTTTCTTATGATGTGGTATTATTGTGCTGGAAAATATATCTAAAAGGTATGCTTAAAAATGCATCGATTTTTTGTTTATTTTCTGAAATAGAATGTTTTTTTAAATAAATTGTGTACATAGATATGTCCTCAAACAAATTAGGAATATTTTCTTGGGTCCTGGAAGTTCGTTTTTGATACAAAAAATTAAAACGTTATATCGTATCGACGGCCTTGGCTCACACAATACTCATGCGAAATAGTAGTAGTAGGCAATTATAATTTATTCTGTGAGCGATATACAAAATAAACCGCTGATAACTGGAAGTAATTTTTATTATTTTTTAATTTTTAATGTGAAAATAGAAACACTATTGAAGGAAATGTATTGTGGTGATTTTATTTGCTAGGCCACCTATTTAATGAAAGAATTTTGAATAATTCACAGTTTGGGCTTGGGGTATTGTTTCTAAAACGCAAACTACACTGAAAATTACTGAAATAAATATTATAGTAGGCTTCTGTTATGTAACTGGCTAAGCAGCTGTCTGACTGTGATGCCTGTATTAAGTACCTATGAATAGCTCTAGAAAATTGGATACACTACAAAATCTGATATGTACAAACAATAGTGGGCAATTTTGTATGGGAGTTGGTCCAAGAGCCGCCGCTATTAAGACATATGCCAAATGAAATGGTATAATGTAGTCTTCAAGTAAGCAAACGGGCATCAAAATCAGTCTGAGTAATTTTGAGTACTAGTATTCAATTCTCAGTCATTATTCATCCAAGGGTCAGTGATATCAATACCAAAAAAATATATGAATCTCATACATAAGTGGAGTGCACTTGCAATAAATTTTTTGAATGACATGTTTTGATGTAGCTACTTAAGATTAAAACCTCTTTTCTAGTTATTATACGTAGATTACATTTTCATAGAGTCAGATTCATACCGCTGTACACCTGTAAAAATTATGTAGCATTATTCAATATCGGACCGATTTTGATGCCCATCTGCGTGCTTGAAGACTACATTATAACCTTTTATTTGGCATATGTTTTATCTTTGGCGGCTGTTGGTCCAAATACGCCCAATGTGCTGTCTTTTTATGGCTCTGTTGTTAATAATAATATGGTTTTACATAGTAGTTTTATAATTTTTTATCATGATGTACAAGTGCTAACCTATACTCATCAGTGCTACCAGTAGCTGCTGTTGGCGTGATTTAGAAAGGAAATGTTATAGGCTTCATTGTTAAGTTCATTCATGACTGAATATTGTACTCCTGTATAATCTTCCTCTAAATTAGTAAAATTGTTGTTAGAGCGCGGTGGCGGGCTGCGAGCACGGCGCGGGCGGTGGCGGGTCGGGCGGGGGGCGGCCGGCGGACACCATTCGCCGCGTTAAGGTGAAGATGTCGTCGGTGTCGGCGCAGGGCGTCGTGGAGCGCGCCTCGGCGGAGCTCTCGCGGCGCATCACCGGGCTCGGGTTGCGCGGCCGCAAGCGCTCGCCCGGCGTGGTTGAGCGCGTCGCCAACGCACTGTGCGGGCCGGCCGCCGCCGCCGCCGCAGCGCCGCGCGTGCCTCGTCGCAGGCGCCCCTCCCCGCGCCCGCTGCTCTGGAGTCAGTTCATCCTGGAGGAGCGGTTCCTCGAGAAGTTCTTTCTGTACTTCAATGCAAACGAGAGAAAGAACCTGGCGCAGGTGTGCACGCGATGGCGCGACATCCTGTACTCGTCGCCGCGCTGGTGGACGGGGCTGGTGGCGGCGCTGGACTGCCGCGAGCTGCGTGCTACGACTACCTGCTGCACGCAGCGGTTCTATAACTCGCTCATTAGAAGAGGAATCCGCGCCATCTCGCTCGTTTCCGCGACAGATGATGATGTACATGAATTTATAAGACAATTTCCATTATCGGCACACCACGTTCACGCAATCGCGTTAAAAGGATGCACTATTACCGATCGAGGGCTTGAAGCAGTCTTGGACCACTTACAGGTAAGTAGTTTTAAAACTTTCGCAATTTGAACACATGTTTTAAATGTTTATCGGGACATATCACGCATTAATTTAGGTAAAAATTGGTACCTATATACTAGGTTATTTCACGCTAACATTAAGTTTACGTATGAACTGGAGGTGTTTTTTTTTGCCAATCCTGGATGTCAAGTGATGGTGGGGTCTGATGGCTCATTAGCTCACTCGGTTTATAGTCAAAAACCTACGCACACTTACAGATATCAGATACCTATACGCTATGTCACACCATCACCCACATCATTTACAGTCGGTGGCCAGGTCTCTGTTGGACAGAGCTGACGCCCTCTGTGACCCTGAACATGTAGGGGCTGAGAAAAGGCATGTTCAGGAGGTATATAAGCTGGCGAGGCATGTGAGGGTACCGAAAGACGTTATTTCTTTCCAGTCCTTTGGTGTGTCTGTGTACATGGTCAATTGTAGCTGCAGTAGTTCCTACATAGGTCAAACGAAGCGTACCATAGTAGATAGGATCAAAGAACATGTCGCTGTCAAAAATCGACAGACACAGAAGTCAGCTATTGCAGAACATTTGCTTGAGGCGGGATCCGGTCACTGGATCGAGCTCCACGATCCGAAGGTCTCTCCACTGAATGACATTATTTTATCTGTTCAATCGCGTTCAACTAAAAATCCAATAGTAAGCAAGTGTACAAACCGCAGTGTAGGTCCTAGGACATTTACTGATACAGTCAATGTTCAAAATCAAAATAAAAATAAAAATCGCTTATTTGCATGAATATAGGTAGGTACAGAGTACAGGTGTTAAATTTAAATAATTGTTGCACTATATTCAGCCCTTGTTGAATGTGCAAAATATAAAATTATCACTAATTAGTTAAAATAGTCGATTATTATAATATTTTTTAATGTTGTGTGTAGTAGTGACAATCCTGCGATTTTTCAAGATCAAGTGAGGGTAAGAACAAAACACCCGCTTTTCTCGCCGGACTCACCTGCAGTTTTCATTCAGCTCGTGACTACGGCCATTGTAACATGGTCGAAACGTCGAGCGAAAGCTACCTATTTTTACCTAAATAAAATGATGCATGATAAGTCCCGATAAACATTCAAAACACTTACAGGTTGGTTCCGACACTAGCATCCAACATTTTGTTACATATTTATATTATGCTTAAAACTGACTCTCGTTTTAGGTCCTCTTTGAGCTAGAACTAACCGGATGCAATGAAATAACAGAGGCAGGTCTGTGGGCATGTCTAACTCCGCGAATTGTTTCTCTTACGCTTACTGACTGCATTAACATCGCCGATGAGGCTGTAAGTACCATACTTTATTTATATTTTGTCTCACCTAATCAATGCATGTTCCTAATGCCATAATATGACTTCCAAACAAGTTCTAAAATCATAAAAAACTCAAAACATAATTGAATAAAAACAAACAAACTTGTTTTGGCACCTTTGATAATAAAATAAGGTTTGATTATATTAAAATCAGACTTGAGTAAAAGAAAATGGACCTAATCACTTCTGCATATTGTATAATTTTTACTGATGTATATATTTCCTACACAGGTGGGTGCAGTAGCGCAACTCTTGCCTTCCTTATACGAGTTCTCGCTGCAAGCGTACCATGTGACAGACGCCGCTCTCGGATATTTTTCGCCCAAACAGAGCTCTTCTTTGAGTGTGCTGCGGCTGCACAGCTGCTGGGAGCTCACTAACCATGGCGTCGTCAATATTGGTAAGTTGTGAGATTGAAAGTAGTGTAAATAATACATGTACCGGTTATTCTTATATGAAGAAATGCAAGGAAGTCCAAGTGAGGGTAGGAGATAACAGCAGTCCACAGTACTCGACGTGAGTACTCACAACTTTCAGTCATCTTTTTAGCATGGTCGTTTGCAATATATAGATGTAAATTCCAGGTAAAATAAAATAGTTGTTTACGCAATTTATGTCTTTATAATGAAACGAGGGCAGAGTGAACATAGTGTCTATCTCAATACACTTCATCCAATGTTTCTCCGACTTTTTGACCCTTTCAATTTAGTGTGATTTAGGCAACCCATCAAAATAGACATTAGATTCATGCATTATATCTTCATTGGGGCTAAATATTTTTCCAACCAGCCATTTTTAGGGTTCCGTACCCAAAGGGTAAAACCGGGACCCTATTACTAAGCCACTAAGCCTACGGTTTCTGTCTGTCTGTCTATCCGTTCGTCAGTCCGTCTGTCCTACCTATTAACGGCTGTATCTTTCGAACCGTGATAGATAGCCAGGTGAAATTTTGACAGAATATGTAATGTTAAGGCGGATTAACTAAGAAATAATAAAATTAAAAAAAATTGAACGAATTGACTAACTTATTTTTGTATTAGCTTTCGTGTAAAAACGGTAATACGTACAAATGTCTAACTTGGTATGATTATAGTACACAGTTACACACTCTAAAGTATAACAACATATAACCAAGTGCGAATCGGTGACAAATATCTGTTCATTACCAAGTTATGGTTGTGTTATACGCAAGCGTCACTGTAGCAAAGTATTAAATATGTTACTGCGTAGCAATTGCTTCGACTATTTTGGAAGGCGTTAAGCCTGAACATTAACTGTTGGTTGTATTTTGTAGTGGTACGAAACCCTCAATGCGCGAGCCCGACTCGCACTTGGCCGGTTTATTTACCAGACTTATCAATCTGCCCAGGAAATGAAAATAGTCCCATTAAACGGCGTAAATTACCCTGATATGCTAGCTAGCTATATAAAAACCTAGCGAATGTGATCAGAATTCGTGTTTTTCCATTCAGCTTTTTACAATGTCACTGTAATAAGCAGTCATAGTGTAGAAAGTTTTGTTGTATAAAAATAAAACAAAAAAATCCTTTTTGAGTTTTCAAGGTCACGTCTCGTTCCCGTAGTTTTGCGTTTAACTCTGAGCATGCTCTTCATTCGACCACACCACATCATCCACAAATCTCTAAAAATAAATTAGAAAAGCATCCAATGCACTATCTAACCTATTTAACCGATTGTTGTCGATCCTTGGCATATAATTACTACGTACGCCTGTTCTATTGTATGGATGTATTGATTTTTAAACGCATCACTATTATGCTATTGCGTGCTAACTAGTCTACGTGGACCAACCTTTGTAGTCTAATGGCACTAGGCGGCGTACCACAACCTCATAAACATTCTAATTTTAATTTTACATTGAACATGGTCTTACTTTCGCAACTAAAGAAAGCGATACAAAGTTCGAAGTAACATTAAAATAACAATGATTTTAAAGTTGTGGTACACCCCATGATATCTATTGGGTAGCTTTTTTTGTGAATGAACATAAATTCATTTCGCTATCATAACTAAGTAACCATTTAAATGTTCACTGCTAGGATTCCGGCCAATGCACGTTTTTAACAAATGTTTACGAAAAACACAATTTCTCTGTAACATCAAAGATAAAACAAATGTTTACGACAAACACAATTTCTCTGTAACATCAAAGATAATTATATATAGAAAGAACAGCATCAAACTCGTGTTTATTTACGAAAAACACAATTTCTCGGTAACATCTAGAAAGAACAGCATCAAACTATTTATTATTGAAGATCCCATCTTAAATGTACCTACAATGTAAAAATAACATTTACCATAATGAATTACAACACAAAATGTAAAAATAATACTAACATACATAATATATACATATACATAATCAATGGGACCTATTCCTGTAATATTAATAGAGATATATAATTATAAGTGTATTCATACATGTTATGTGAATTACCTACAATATTTTAACTAGAGGTGTTAATCTAAGGAAAACCGGATCAGATTTCCGCGATACAGGCCTAGCCTAGTGCGGGAATCGCAGTTATCTTCTGTACTTACCCAACTCACTCATAACCATAAGCCTAAAGCCTTACGGTTTCTTCCTAGAGTTCTTTTGATGTATATACCTTATTTAAGCCTATGTTTATGTAAATAAATATATTTTCATTTTTTTCAAACTCGTGCTTATTTACGAAAAACACAATTTCTCGGTAACATCTAGAAAGAATAGCATCTAACTCGTTGTGCTTATTTACGAAAAACACAATTTCTCGGTAACATCTAGAAAGAACAGCACATTTCATCAAAATCGGTTGAGTAGTTTAGTTTTTAAGCCAAATAACTGAAAAAAATATGTCATTCAAATAAACGAAAATGGATATTCAATAAGTTTGAAGTCTGTTTTTAAAATTGATAGTTATCGCGACGTATGTATCCAAGTCGTCGCGAAGACATTATCCACCGTAAACCATAAAACGCGATGACTTTCGCGAGAAGTTTTAACGCGAAGAACGTGGCCCTAGCATAAAAGACAGCCAATTATTTGAAGCTTTCCTGTCGCCCGTAAATTTTCAGGTCAAGTAGCAGCCAAATGCTTAGCTCGATGAAGCAGCAATATTTTTCATGTGAAACTTCTCAAGTGAACCATACCATAGAATAAAACAAGGAGACGTTCCAGCTGTATTCCGCCTCACTTCAGTTTATGAGCGAGAGTCATCTAAACAACTATATTTTGCACATATCTACTTAGGTTTATGTGGAAAACTATATTCCAAACTTCAAACGAGTAGCATATCGATTTTTTATGTACATCGATTTAAGGTTGACTTATTTCTAAAGAGTTGCTGGATTCAGAACTATGGTTAAAGTAAATTTACAGTTATGTATAAACTGTACCTACCTTATTCTAACAGTCCGTCTGAAAACATGGTAAAATAAACACAGAGTACAACAATACTGAGTAACAACCTCGTCAACCATTCGTTCAAACAGTTTATCTACCTGCATTGTTTACATAATTTTCTCATAGCAACTGGCAGTGCCTTCTACGTCAATTTCGTTTGAAGTTAAAAGGTCAACCAACTGTACCTACATACCAGCTTTACCTATTGCCTAAAATAAGGCGAAATATTGATCTCGGTTTCCTCCACGATCCTTGTTAAAGGTCATGGGTCGTAGCTATAAATAAATAGTATTTCTACACAATCATTATCTGCTCCAACTTTCCTGTTTGTGTTCCAGAAAAATTCTGTTAAGACCTTATGTGACCGACTTGAATTATAAAAATAAATGCCGTATCAACATCGAGACACAACTCTTATAGAGTCACAATCTCTTAGTGAAAACAGTAAAAAAACGCCCGAATATATTACTATTGTACTACATACATTGTATCAATTATATACTTCACAATGCCACATTTACTCCAATTTAGACGTTATGCCGCTTGCATAGTGTTCAACGTTAGTGTTAGTTGTCCGCTGTCATCGTAGCTCTGGCATCGCGAGGCGTCGTAAACGGATCGCGGTTACCTTGTAACTAACCAAAAAGTCTGCGCAATTTGTAGCGTGCGCCGAGTTTTGGTTCGGACTTTTTTTGGCACGATTGTGATTCTATATGTGTATTGTATCTTGATGCAAGTATATAGTTTTTTTCCTTGCACACGTGTTTCGCAACGCAAATGAATTACCTACTGGAATATTTCAAAGGTCGATAATTTTTATGTTCTTTCTTTTGAATATAGACCTGCATGTATAAACAGTGTTACAACGGTTTCTTAACAAGTCTAATGCTATTTGTCTTTTACCTAATTTGGACCAATTTTTGATTTGTTTACTATGATGTTATTTTCTTTTTATTTCAGTCCACTCGTTACCAAACCTGACGGTGCTCTCGTTAAGCGGTTGCAGCAAAGTGACGGACGAAGGCGTTGAGCTGTTAGCGGAGAATCTGCCGCGACTCAGGAGTTTAGACTTGAGCTGGTGTCCGCGCGTTACGGATAACGCTCTCGAATACATCGCCTGCGATCTGAACCATCTCGAAGAGCTCACGCTGGACAGGTCAGTTCTCTTCTTCAGGTTAATTTCTTTGAGCCGAATAAAAAAAAACACTATAAAGATAGAGTGGTGAGTTGACCAATAGTGCGAAACCGTTTATGTGTGTAATAAAGAGATCATCACCATTTCAGCCATAGGACGTCCACTGCTGAACATAGGCCTCTCCCATCGATCTTAGAAGGGCCGGTAGGAAGCGGCCTGCATCCAGCGTTTCCCTGCGGTCTCTTTTAGATCGTCTACCCATCTTGTGAATGGACGTCCTACGCTGCGCATACAGGTCCGTGGCCTCCATTCCAGAAAAAAAATCCATTCTATAAAGAGATATTGTATTGTAATTCAGGGAGACGGGGAGTTCTGATTTCATGCTACTGGTAACACAGCGTCGATGACGTAGGCTTGTACACAAAGGTCACGTGCACGGAGTAAATTATTGTACCATGATAACCAGCTTTATAGTGATCATAGTTCCTCCGATAATTGGTTGGTTGTCGTGACAGATGCGTGCACATAACGGATATAGGCGTGGGCTACATCAGCACGATGCAGTCGCTGGTGGCGCTGTTCCTGCGTTGGTGCTCGCAGCTGCGGGATTTCGGCGTGCAGCATCTGTGCGGGATGCGATCGCTACAGTTGCTGTCGCTTGCCGGTATACACCACTATATTATTTTTATAGCAGGTAGAGGGAAGGAGAACCGTCTCTGTGCATGATAAAGTGTCCGTCGAAATGCGTTAAATTAGGGAAACGTACCCACTACCTATACTACGTGACCCGTTCAGGAGGGAGGAGTATCTTCAAAATACCACGCTTGGTTACAGAGTCAGGGGAGGCTTAGGTTTTCGTCACGGAGTCAATAGTAATCCTTTACACGTTAAGTACATAAGTTTTTTTCTTCTTGATAATATATTTTTTTTACTTGTAATTATAGGTATGCATGCAGTTTTAGCGTCTCGCGGCAAGCGCCGTATTCATAAAGACAAATATGAGCCATAATTATCAAACTTTCTGTTTAAAAAAAATTATTACCATATTTATGAATTATTACGTGAAAACTAGAGGGGGAGGGGGGGAATCTTCTCATATACTACGGGTGGTCATCGAGTGGGCAAAAATGGGTTACATATTATGTGTACTTTCCCTAGGGTAGCGCTAGAGTAGCAGCAGCGTGAATTTTAAAGAAAGTGCCAAAAGTTATTACAGTAGGATAGATTAATAAACAAAAAAGAAAAACTACCGTTTTGTTACAAAGAAATATAAAAATAAACAATCGTTAACAAAGCAAATATTTAGTAGTAATAGTACATTACTGTCGCGGTTTCTAATGAGTGCGTTGCTGGCAGAGATGATGATGGCCGAAAGCGCAGCGTAGCGCAAGTCCAGACCATCACAGCGTGGTCAGCATTATAGCCCTTAATGGACAAGGTAAAATAAAGGCCGAGACAGGTCGAGGCTTTTATAGCGCGGACAGCAAAGGCTGCAATGATGACCAAGCTTGAAAGCCAAGTGCGTAGCTAAGCTTAGCTCGAGGCCATCATATCATGGCCAGCAGTGCACTAATTGCGGCCAAGACATGTATAGTGCTTCACTCAAACAATGAGAGTATTTTAAATAAAATCAGCACCTTTTTTTATATTAGGCAATGATGCTTGTAACCTATACCTCTTATGTATACAGCCAAATTCTGAACAAAATCATATTCACATTTACACTCACAGCCACACTCGCACCCAACTTGACCCATCCTCACACGCCCACCCACACTCACACAACACACAAACTCTCTCTCTCTCTTTTACACACTCACATTCTCTCTCTCTCTCACTCACTCACATACACTTGTGGTCTTTTTTTTAAACCCAGCTATACTCAAAACTTTATTACACATTATGAAACTCACATACAGATGTTAGGTAGCATGTTTGAGGTAGGTATCACATAATGACCCTGACTGGGTATGGCATTAAAATGCGGAGCGGATCGATTTATTCCATAATTGATTATATATACTCGGTCTAGGCTATAGTAACATTTTGCAAGCAATATGTCTTAGGGTTTTGGTAAATTTATTTCATTATCTATGTCTTTTATCTGTACTGGTTTATTATATATTTTGATAGCTATTGGATTTGGGCCGGAGCCATGCATTACTAATTTAGAGGTTGGTCAGATCAATTTATGTTTATAGTTAGACCTTATTCGATAGATTCGGATATCAGCAATTTTCTTGATATGTATGGAAAAGGATATAAATCTGGCCTAATTTTGCATTTTTGTTGCAATTACAGGAACAAATTTCAAAAAAACAGAACTTCGACATAATCATATGTGCTTGAAGTTTTTCCTCTCATATACTACGCTGTAAGGGTGTACTAAGCCGAAAGGGGTCCATAGTACCCATCATTATGTTCAACTTTTAATAAGGGAGCAACTCTGAATTCGCGAAAAAAATATCAGCTGTTCCATAGATAACGGTCGTTCTCACCACACTCGACAAAATATATGGAACCGCAGATATTTTTTCGTGATTTCGGGGTTGATCCCATAGTCAAAGCTGTTTATAAAGATGAGTATAACGGACCCCTTTCGGCTTAGTACACCCTTTTCGCTTAACCCTGTATATATGGCTGTATCCGTCCACTAGGCTGTCCACTTCTCACGTCCGGCGGTCTCTCGAGCCTGATTCAACTGCGACAGCTGCGCGAGCTAGAACTGACCAACTGTCCCGGCGCCTCGCCCGAGCTCTTCGACTATCTGCACGAACACCTGCCGCGATGCGTCATCATTGAATAACAACAGGTATCTCCTACTATAGCGGAAAAAATTCACTGAAGTATAATGAGAAAAGCTTTTCTGTGACGTTCTGATGCCTGCCTTCCACTACGAAAGGAGAACGAGAACTTCTTTTATTGGCTGTAATCCAACTTCTTAGTTATTTAAGGGTGCTTTTCAACCAGAGATGTGCTATGCAGCTAAGCTATGAACGAGGTAAAGCTAAGCTACGAAACTATGGGACCGTTTCCACTAATGCTAAGTGGGCCGGGTGAGATGTGCTATGAAGATGCGCGACTCGTGTACTCTGCTCTGTACATAGCTACACCACTCGCGCGTTCCTAGCTCACATTCGCAGCTCCCATGATGAAGTCTTCGTTAAACCCGTTTCCATGAGTGCTTAGCTAAGCTATGATAATAAAGGTTCCTTATTGGTGAATGTCAAACACATCCTAGCTACACAACGTATCACATCTCTGGTAGAAAAGCGCCCTTAAAGTTGAAACGCTGTCAAAGTGGTTCAGCGAAGAGCTGGTACGAGTACTACAGCTCCACCTGCAGTGACAATTCATGTGATAAAGAGTAATGTAGCAGATCTATTTATTGTGAGTAGAATATAAATAGGAGCCACCCACCAGCGAAGCTTGACTTAACATGAGAATACAACTTTTTTTCTGCCTTATTTGCCTTATAAACCTTGTGTTGGTTGTGAAAGCAACTGAAGACGTGTTTAAGATTTTTTTCGAGCAGCTTTGATTGCTACAATAAATCCTTTTGGGGTGTATATAGATCCAGATCTTAATTGTCTAGTCACCTGTCGTTCTATTTGAGAGTGAGCGGAGTCACCCTCATTTTGTGTATGACCTTTTATAAGGAATTTGTGAGTGACTGACCTAAATTCGGCAAGTTCTGCACATCATAATAGTACATGGCCAACATGAACTTATTCTTTTGTGAGGTAATTATAATATTACAAGGTCACTTTATAAGAAAGAAAGAAAGAACATATATTTTATTCGACACCTTTACAAAACTAGACATCTTTTACAAGTGATAAGACTCGTCAGATTCTATATTTATACTTACCTACAAGGTAGGTGATAGTGCATCACTTCTACGCTGTGTCTCCAGAAAGGGCGTCAGGTCCTCTATCAGTTGCCTTACCAGCGCCTTCCCAAGTTTTTATAAACTCTGCCTCAGGTAGATCCCGAAAAGGATATAATTATAGTTAGCCTTAATAAAGCGCGGGATTTCCGGCGCTAGAGCAGCAGTCGGCGTCGGCGGTCACTGGCGTTGGCTAACGATAAAATACGCCAACGCAATGTTGGCACTGCAGGCCTCATTATGTAAATAACTTTATTTTGTAATAACTTTTTTTCTTTAGGGCTTCTGTGTTTATTTAGAGCCCTTAATAAACACTTGTCCACTTGCACTTTCACAAAAAAAGTGTGTCTGTCCAATGACAACTCAATCGTAGTTCGATGTCAAAAAGCCAATGAAACGCCATCTTCATAACAAAACAATCCCTCCAGATTTCTAACGGATTTTCGCTCAGTCTTCCAACAGGAGTTCTGAGATAAACTGAAAGTTCGTCAGATAAAACATCTTCAGATTTGTTACTTTTCCTGTTATGATGCACTAACTTATGGCAATCACTCCATAATGAGGTCTCTTCATTTTTATCGGACTTGTCAGAATCGGATTCAATTTCTTCATTGCTTTGCAAACATATTTGGGCAGCTGGCTTGACACGCATCTATAATTATTTTTTTGGAATAATATGTTATTTTATTTTACATATAAAGTTCCCCAAAAGCTTTGTCCGCTTCATAAATTTCTTAAAAATATTGATTGATGATTAACTCTTTATTGTTCATATTTCCATTTAACCGTTTTTTCTTTATTTTCATCGTCTGAATCAATATATACTAAATCTTTTGTTAGCAAATTGTTACGTAGCCCTTTTAGCAAATGGGGAACTTAGAAGCCCATCTTAGACCCATCTTAGAAGGGTTATGATATTTTATTTATTTATTTCATAGAAGTCGCCATTCCTTTCCCAGCCTGAAAATATATATTGTTTTGCCTCCAGTTCTACTTGAGTTGCAACTAGTTCTAAAATTGCTTCTACATTTACAGAACTTTGGTCACAAACCGAGCACAAAATAAATAAACCAGTGGCTTGTAATTTCTTTACTACTTCTGTTATTATATTTTTTAGTTTGTACTTAGTAAGACTGTTTGTAAAATAATAAGCCACTGGTTGCTTAAAATTCGCTTTTATACCTTTAACCATAAAAACTAGGAAATGGTCTGCAATTTGGTTTTAATTTTCACATGTGCCCATGCTCACAAACCCTTTCAATTTGTCGTTTGCCATATTATAATTTATTTGCGGAGTCAGAGATAATTCGCCAAATATTACTGTGCAAACACGGCCTTCAACTTTCATTTCGCTGACAGTTTCTTTTCAATTTTTCAAATATTTTTTTATGCCCACCTGGTCCTTGTTTTACCTGAGCCAATATACCTTTGAGAGTTTTTTTATGGCAATGTAAAGCAATGCGCCAGAAAAGTGTAGCACTTTAAACTAAATACACTAAATAAAAATATATTAAACTACACTAATCTAATAAACCGCCGCCCGTAGGCATCGTTCCCAAAATGCTAGCCACATTGCCGCGTTGTATTGCAATACTAACGCGTTGCGCAAGATACCGACCAGCATTTTGGTCACGAGATGCTTCGACCAGACGTTTAGTCAAATCTTAAAAAATATTTTTGGCACCCGATCCCCACGGACCTAAAGTTTCGATCCCAAAAGGCTCAAACATATACCCACTGTCACTGTTATTTTTGGTAGTTAATTTTGATTTTGATTATATATTAGTTACAACATCCTGTATTTCAGAGAAACCTTTTAATAATTCGGTGGAAGGGTGTACGTAAGCCACCTGCTTCCAGTTTATTATCAAATTTTTATGTATTCTATGTAGTTTGTTGAGTATAATTGTTTTTTACATATTTGGCAATTAATTAAAACTTTAACGCTTTGCGCAAACAAAATAACCCGCCGTCACAAATTGTATAGCTGCAATTATTCTAGGATTGTTTTGTTTTACAATTAAATCCTTTATGATGTCTAGGTTTATGTGGGTTTCACTTATTTCTATTTTATGTGGTAAATTTTTGTGGTATTTTTTTTAACATAATTTTTTAATTTTTTGTTCAAAAACTGCACAAGGCTTCCTTACAATTGACAAGTTTTCATATTTCATAAGGCAATGAAATTCGAAAACCATTTCGAGATAATGCGACACTTATCACTATTCTTATATTCCCAAAATTGTTAGTGCAGTAATCATACAATTATGTACTAACTCTCAACCAAGCAGAGATCGGTGAAATAAAAAAATTATAATATTCTTTTAAATGTGTCATTATTTTATATTTTATACATGGTTATGATAACATGTATTGAGGGTACCATACAGGTTTTTTCAATGTACTCATCAATCCAATAAAGTTGTTTCGGGACGCCCATATATTCGAAGGGATCCTTTCTTATAAGCTCTAGTATAAAATGAATTCCCTAATTTTTTTTACCGTTGAAGTAATATAGCTATCTGTTTTGTTGAATTCAGTGGTGGATTCCACTGGAGAAGAAATCAATAAACCTTCTTGAAATTTTTCTTTATACTTCTTGCATTTTCTTTTCCTTTGATTTACACCCACAGACCGATGCACCATTATAAGATTCACTTCTACAATATTGTTGTGGCACATTGGTTTGCATAAAATAGTTTTTTCTGTTATTTGAATTTTTATTGCTTTGCTGGACACTAAGTCTTCATTGATGACTACTGAGGTAGATGGAAAAGGACCACCATATTTTTTTAGGGTATTTGGAACTTGTGGTCTAAATCGTGGTCTTAAAACAGTATTGTTTTTCCACTCTTCATAGTTCAGAAGATCTTCCTCAAACTGAAACATGTTAAAAAATAAATGACAACTTGAAAACTTGGAAAGAGTTGCAACACTTGCAACATAGGAAAACTCTTGAGGGAAGAATTTGCCCATCAAATGTTAATATCACGATTTGAGAAGGTTTCCAAGAAACAGACCCATCTACCATCTACTACCAATTTAAAGTTTAACCTACGCACTTTATTTATCGGGCCGCACTCTTGGGGCACCCACACTTCCTTCATTATTTCCTCATCAGATAAATCCACAGGGATGCCACGCACAAATCCCAGACGAATTACATTATAAGAGGGTATAAATGCTTTAAACCCCTTATTGACGAGGGAGTCAATGATCGCATTTGCAGCCTTAAACGAGTGGAAACTCAGCGAAATCCTATTTCGGCCCACGCTTTTAATGGAGCCATCGATAATTCCCTCAAATTCTCTTGAGCGCTCAAAGAGAAAATGCCCAAAATTTACCGGGTGCAAAGAAGTGCGGGCAGAAGATGACACTTCAATTTTTTGGACTTGAACAACATACGGCCCACGATCAGATGCAATGCAACATAGCTCTGACGTGCTACCGGAGATGGAGCGACTTTTTGGTCCGGGGACAAAAACGAGGAGGAGCTTGTTGAATAGCTGTCTTCTGACCCAAGGGCAGAGACGCAGATACGGGGCTTAGAAGAGTAGCAAGACATTTGGCGTCAAATTATTCACAAAAAAAAAAAATCACCAACATTATAATGATTGGCATTGGTGCCACAACTTGTGGCTCGATTTGTGATTAATACACAACCAACCAACAAAACTTTTTCACTAAAATTTACCGCATCTGCGCACTCGTCGACTAATAAAATAAAGTTCAGTGCTGCCAGATGAAAAAATCTAATCAGCGCTGACAGCGGTGCCCTAAGCGCTAGATTCGAATATATTCACGAGCCATTAAAGCGCTAAATCGGCTCAAACGAGTCAATAAAGCGCTAAATTCGAACTTTTAACTGAGGCGCTTTTTAAACGATCAGTGTGATTAAATAATCTCCCATACTAAACATGGGCTGTAACCATGAGCTCTTAAAACAATTCTGATAAAGTTTTAGAAGCGAGACGTGTATAAACGCATCTCGTTTACGGCTCCGTTGTTTTGCTCTATGTGTTTAGTATGGTAGATTGTGTAATCACATTGATCGTGGAAAAAGCGTTATACGCACGACAAAAATAAAATAAAATACGAAGTGATTGTAGTGAAAAACAACTTTTTAGTAAAATAATAAAATTTTGAAGAGAAAACATTATAATATTATTCTATACCTACAGTTTGGGTATAGTAAAGTCAACTTTAAGTAAAAACAAGTAAAAAATATTAAAATTCTTCCATCATAGCTGAACTCGAGGGTCCAGGCTGGTTAGATTCAGTAGTATTTACTTTATATTTTTCGGATGATCCTATCTTACTCAAAATATCAGCTGGTAGTTGATAATTATAACAGTTGCTGTTAACCGCGGTTAATCCTGTTCTTATAAATAGGATGGCGTTAATAGTTTTTAAATGCAATGCATTTCGCAACTTGCTTTTAACCACATTCATTAAGCTGAACACCCGCTCAATATCAGCATTTGAATGTGGCAAACTCATTATTTTTGTCGCGACATTGAATAAGTCTTTAAATGGACAACAGCCAGCTGCGTCCCTCGACTGTTGAACTTCTGTCCAGAACTTCACCGTATCTTCGGTATTTTCCCAGTTCTGTAGGATAACAATTTGCCACTGCTGAATAACATTATCCATATTTTCTGTGTAACCCAGACTTTCCAAAACTTGTATAAAGTTATCAATATTTCTGTTTGGTTTTAAAATGACGGAAACAGATAATGCCATAGAGTTTTTAAGTAGGTTTAAATTTTCAGGCAGTCTTTGTTGCAGCTCATTTATTAGTTTAATAATAAAATCAACACATCTCTTCTTCATTGCATTTTTTTCATCCTCATTTAATGAAGACTCTTTCATCTCTTTCTCAAATAAATAACCAAGGTATGGTGACATAGACAGATGTTCTTTCACATTAATGCTTTCGAATTGCATTCTCGGTTGCGCTATTATTATTTTCGTGCACATGTTTCGTATCAAATCATGTAGCGTATTGTAGAGCAGACATGGGTCAGAAGTTTTGTTTTCAAAAGTTTTTATTGCCCCTTGTAAATTATTAAGTATTCCACACAAAAACTGCAAATAAATTTTGTTTCTTTCATCGTTGTACATGTTATATAATAATTCGGCTTGGTAGCAATTTTCACGAGTTCTCATTAATTGAAAGTGTAATTTTAGTTCTATCCATTGACTTAAGATTCTAGTTACCGCGGGTTCAATTGACAGCCATCGTGTATCACAAGCTTTTAAGATCTTAAGTGGCTCCTCTCCACAGTTTATCGCTTCATATGTTTTTTTATATTCGTTTTTTCGTTTCGGTGAAAGCTTGAACCAATTGTGAGTTTCTCTTATCATAAATTCTATATTTCTTGGTATAGTCTCACATGACGCATGTGACACTGCCAATTGAATCGAATGGCAGACACATCTTATCAACACTAGATTGGGTAAAGCATACCTTTCCTGCAATATTTTATGGACACCTGCGTTTACTCCAGTCATAACCGAAGCATTATCCGTTCCGATTCCAATTAACTTGCTTTTATCAAGTTTAAAAGCTTCAAGTTGTGCTGTTAACGCCGAAACTATTCCTTCGGCATCTGCAGATTCCAATTCAACCAGCCCTAAGAATGTGGAAACTATTTCGTTGCGACTGCTGCTAAAATATTTAACAACAATACCGAGATATTTTCGAACAGAAACATCAGTAGATTCATCTATAATCAAGCTATATGAATTATCACCAATATCATTTCTCAAAGAATCTTTAAAATGAGGTGCTAATACTTCCTGAATTATTGCTGTACATTTCGTTCGGTGCAATTTCATTTCTGTAGTAGCCTTAGAATCCGAAAATGTATTCTTACACAATTCGGTAAGGTGATCAATTGCTTGTATAGCTGTGTGTTCTGCAACATACATTGAGAGAGCACCTTCAGCCTTAACACAGAGCTTATCGACGGGTTTTTGCAGCATTGAAGAGATTTGTGTTTGTTTTTCGTCCAAGAAAGGTTTCGCCTGCTTCTTGTGATGAACTGAATCACAATGTCTCTGGATATCGCTTAATTTGGCAAGAAAATCCTTCCTACAATACAAACACATTGCCCTTGTATCATCTCCAGGCACAGGTTTCAACCATTGTTTAAAGTTGGGCGATTTCTCCCATTCGACTTTATATCTTTGTTTATACACAGTTTTTTTTGATAATGGTACATCCATTTCAAAAGAGTTAACCAACACAACACTATGGAACACTCACAAAAGTAACTAATAAAATCAGTGCTTAAAACGTTATTTCTAAACTTGAACTTCAGTGCGTTCACATAGACAGAATGAAAATGAAAGAAGCAAAGTCAATCAACCAAACATGAAACAAACCATACTTAATGTTCATGGGATTCCCCGTGCTCTATTGCCATATTAAAACCCAGCATAGAGCACAAAATTGAACATAGACAATAATTTTATTCTCCACGGAACAAATAGTGCTGCCATATTAAAAATTAAGAAACCGCTAAATTATCCGCTAGGCGCTAAAATTATCAAGTGCCCGCTGAACATAGCAAAAAAGCGCTAGATCTAGCGCCGAAAGCGCTAAAATGGCAGCACTGATAAAGTTAGCGACTGTCTACTGTCAGTGTCACAAAAAGAGTTGTAAGCCAGCCGTGAATATTAAATTACTACTAAAACAACAGTGTTACCATTAAATAATTATGTTGTAAATAAAAAAAAAAACTTCCAAAGCTGCACAAAATATAGCGGTTTTGTTTTTGGGCATCATGACTTCTGATACAACCAAAAACATCGAGAGGATCCTGGTAAAAATGTCTGAACCAAATAGATTTTATGTCATAATCATTGAATAATTTGTTTTCTAAGTTACTCGTGCTTTTGATCCAGTTAGATATTGATGGTGGCGTACATGCTTCCAGTAGAAGCTACAAATTTGATTGCACTTAAAAAATGCAGCCCACACATGATCGTGGTTTGACCTTGGTGTCAGTTGCCGAAGAAGTTCTTTCCAACTTCGTTTCTTTGAATTTTCATAACTTCCATTAATCGAATCAAATAAATGGTCAAAGAATAATAATATGTCTGCGGTCTCTACACTCCTCGGGTAACACCTTTTTGTCTGGAAAAGAAAGTATTATTACATTTTCAAAGGAAAAAAATATTGTAACACTTAACATATTTCAGCATATTTATAACATAGTTCAATCAAGTTAGCATTGGACAAACATACAGTGGTACAAACATACAAACGGCGATTATTCCCAGGCGATTAGACCCTGAGACCTCGCTTCGCTCGGTCAAATATACACTTCGTGCTAATATTTGAAACCCAAAAGTATTTTTATCCCTCAGCTTGTTTGTTACCTTTTCATAACAAAGGGGCTAAGCTGATCCTGATGGGATTTTTCATAAAATTTGTTAATATCTCGAGGATAGACATAGACTATATTTCACCATCACATTTAGCACTTTAGTGCAGCGTGAGTAAAACCATCTAGACGGCCATAAAAAGAAGAAGTACCAGCTAAATAGCCCATGCTCGAACACGAAGCTACCGTTTCGCTAAGTATCTGCGTAGCATGTTTCACCTTTTGTTTGTTAAATTTTTCCGGGTTCACATGCGCTTCTGACAGATTTTTTTATTAATCTTTAAAGCAAACAAATAGGTCGTTGCTTTAAAGCTTCGTTGCTTTTTTTGGTTGTAAAAGTATGTTATCGTTGATTCCTGGCCTTAGCGATATTCTTGCTATTAGCCTGCTCAATGTCATGGATGATGGCAACACAAACATTTTGTAATTGTTTATGGAGTTTTGGCGCCAACGCGGAAAAAACATGTCGGCTCGTTGGATTATTTTCATAAACTTGTGTATTTTCGAGTGTTAATGTGTACTAAATGGTGAATTATTATTAATTAAGTGCTCGTAAACGTGCTTGAGTGTGGGTAGTGATATAACGAGGTTAAACGTGTCTTTTCGTGTTGTTTCCAAAACTCCATAGGAGCCTCTTGTAAAGTCTCCACCACTTTCCAGGGGCATGAGTTCGACTTGACCGTAACTTACTTAGCTTGACCCTGACTGTGACTATGACTTGTTTGACGCTATTAAGACAAAGTAAACTGTTTAATATTACGAGTAAAGGACATTGAATCCACGCTCATGAAGATTTTAACAAAAAAAAAAAAAAAAAGTAATTGTTTATGAGGGTTTTTTTGGCGCCAACGCGGAAAAAACATGTCGGCTCGTTGGATTATTTTCCTAAACTTGTGTATTTTCGAGTGTTAATGTGTACTAAATGGTGAATTATTATTCATTAAGTGCTCGTAAACGTGCTCGAGTGTGGGAAAGTGATATAACGAGGTGAAACGTGTCTTTTCGTGTTGTTTCCAAAACTCCATAGGAGCCTCTTGTAAAGTCTCCACCACTTTACAGGGGCATGAGTTCGACTTGACCGTGACTTACTTAGCTTGACTCTGACTGTGACTATGACTTGTTTGACGCTATTAAGACAAAGTAAACTGTTTAATATTACGAGTAAAGGACATTGAATCCACGCTCATGAAGATTTTAACCAAAACCGTAATTGTTTATGATAACTTCATATGTGTCACTTTCGCAATTCCCTTTACCCCAGGCGGGCCAAAATACTTAAAATTGCAGTTTTTAAGCCTGAAATGAATTGTCCCGCAGTGCGATTGGTATAAGCACCACAGATACGAGTACCACAAATGCAACTGAATAAATTTTTAATTGGGTCTTGCTGTATCCGCCGGGTGGCGAGACTTAAGTGTTTCCATACAGTCAATCGGGGTAACATTGACAGATCATCACTATATTTTTTTAGCTAATTTTTGCTATCTTAATTATTAGACCAAAGGGTTTCCATAATCTGTGCTCTCAGGTTGGTTTTTATACTTTCAAATTATTAAGGGCCTTTAAGAATTAAAAAATTTGCAATTAAATAGGGCAATTTTGTTGTGTGTCAAAGTTATAACCCTTATATGGGTAACTTTGACACAGATGAGATTTCTCTTGCCTCTTGCCAAATTTCGTGATTCTAGGTCAACGGGAAGTACCCTATAGGTTTTGATTTCTTTTTGAAATCGCAAAATATGCGAAAATATGCGACATAAACGGTCATATCTTTTGATCGCGTTAACTTACAAGTTTGATTTTTTCACAGCTGAAAGAAACCGTAGATTTGAGTAGCTCTGTCTCTATCTTCTCTATCTCTACTACATAGTATAAATTGAAGTCGCTTTCCGCGTGTCTGTCTGTACGGCTGCTAACACCTCCTAAACGACGCAACGGATTTTAATGCGGTTTTCACCATCAGTTAGATACATTTTCAAGGAAGGTTTATATATATAACTAGCGACCCGCCCCGGCTTCACACGTAAATTACAACCGTGCAAAGCCGGGCGGACGGGTCGCTAGTTTGATATAAATTTCAACTTGATATCTTTATGCGTTCTTGAGAAAAAGGATCTTGACAAACGGACAACAAAGTGATCCTATAAGAGTTCCGTTTTTTCCTTTTGAGGTACGGAAACCTAAAAATAGAAGATAAGTATTATATCCAGTCTTACAAAACCTTTTCAACATCTGCTGTGAATACAGTAAGTCGTCCGAGACGTGGTTCCGATGAATTGTGCATATTTAACCGCTTTTGGAGGCTTGAAAAAGGTATATTCATTCATGGCTTTAGCAGCACTTGTAATAGAGTGTGGCCTTGACTCATAAGAACCTCAGCTTTTGACAGTGTTTCAGATGACCACTGAGCCTCAGTGCCGGATTAAGCCAGCGCGAGGCCTGTAGCAAATTCTGTCAAGGGGTCCTTGGTTTGCTTTAGGTTTTCAAGTTTAGGGTATTAAACAAAACAAAACTGTTACAAATAAACTTTTCTGGTTTTAATATGGGCAAATATAGAGATAACACTTTCAATACCGATGTCTTTAAGCAAATCATACTCTATATTCAACAGTGAGATGATTAAGACCGTCTTGGCCCATCGTGTTCCATAATTCATTTTTAATACGTTTTAATGTCGATTAAGAACGTTCGCCACTGCAGTTAGTGATCATGAGAGACAAGTAAATGCGCAAGGCAATTTCGGAAACACGATTGTAAAGAATTATTTGATAAAAGTTTATAAAATTGCCGTTCCAGAGGCTCCTGTTTCTTGCTGTCAATAACAGTAGCCACATCTGTTTTCAGATAATAATGCTCAGTGAGCCTTATTTGTGGACCGAAAATACGGACCTGTGACGTATTTTCGGCATTGCTGGAAGAGTTTTTTTTTTTAGGTATGTTACAATGATTGCGGGCAGTGGGAGTCAACTTTCATTGCCCGCACTGCAGTGGGTCACTGTTATTACCCGATCGTACTAAAAGTGTAAAAAAAATGCTAATAAAACACCAATTTAAAAAAAAAAAAAAAGATAATATAAGCTTAATTCCCCTGGATAAGAAGTCCCAGTGGCAGTTACTAGTTTTATATTTTCATTACTTTTCCTTCTGGATAAGAAGTTCTAGGAGCGGTTACTTGTTTGACATATTTATTATTTTCCCCTGGATAAGAAGTCCCAGTGCAGTTACTAGTTTTATATTTTCATTGCTTTTCCTTCTGGATAAGACGTTCTAGGAGCGGTTACTTGTTTGACACATTCATTATTTTCCCCTGGATAAGAAGTCCCAGTGCAGTTACTAGTTTTATATTTTCATTGCTTTTCCTTCTGGATAAGAAGTTCTAGGAGCGGTTACTTGTTTGACATATTCATTATTTTCCCCTGGATAAGAAGTCCCAGTGCAGTTACTAGTTTTATATTTTCATTGCTTTTCCTTCTGGATAAGACGTTCTAGGAGCGGTTACTTGTTTGACACATTCATTATTTTCCCCTGGATAAGAAGTCCCAGTGCAGTTACTAGTTTTATATTTTCATTGCTTTTCCTTCTGGATAAGAAGTTCTAGGAGCGGTTACTTGTTTGACATATTCATTATTTTCCCCTGGATAAGAAGTCCCAGTGCAGTTACTAGTTTTATATTTTCATTACTTTTCCTTCTGGATAAGAAGTTCTAGGAGCGGTTACTTGTTTGACATATTTATTATTTTCCCCTGGATAAGAAGTCCCAGTGCAGTTACTAGTTTTATATTTTCATTGCTTTTCCTTCTGGATAAGACGTTCTAGGAGCGGTTACTTGTTTGACACATTCATTATTTTCCCCTGGATAAGAAGTCCCAGTGCAGTTACTAGTTTTATATTTTCATTGCTTTTCCTTCTGGATAAGAAGTTCTAGGAGCGGTTACTTGTTTGACATATTCATTATTTTCCCCTGGATAAGAAGTCCCAGTGCAGTTACTAGTTTTATATTTTCATTGCTTTTCCTTCTGGATAAGACGTTCTAGGAGCGGTTACTTGTTTGACATATTCATTATTTTCCCCTGGATAAGACGTCCCAGTGCATTTACTAGTTTTATATTTTCATTGCTTTTCCTTCTGGATGAGAAGTTCTAGGAGCGGTTACTTGTTTGACATATTCATTATTTTCCCCTGGATAAGAAGTCCCAGTGCAGTTACTAGTTTTATATTTTCATTGCTTTTCCTTCTGGATAAGAAGTTCTAGGAGCGGTTACTTGTTTGACATATTCATTATTTTCCCCTGGATAAGAAGTCCCAGTGCAGTTACTAGTTTTATATTTTCATTGCTTTTCCTTCTGGATAAGAAGGTCTAGTAGCGGTTACTTGTTTGACATTTTATTATTTTCCCCTGGATAAGAAGTCCTAGTGGCAGTTACTATTTTTTTTTATTACTTTTCCTTCTGGATAAGAAGTTCTAGGGTTACTTGTTTGACATATTTATTATTTTCCCCGTGATATGAAATCCCAGTGCAGTTAGTTCTAGTATCGGTTACTACTTAGTTTTATATTTATACTACTTTTCTTTCTGGATAAGAAGTTTTAGTAGTGATTACTAGTTTACATTTTTTATTATTTTCCCCTGGATAAATAAGTCCTAGTGACAGTTACTAGTTTTATATTTTAATTGCTTTTTCCTCTGGATAAGAAGTTCTAGTAGTGGTTACATAGTAATTTTTAATTTTTAAACTTTCGCGATTTGAACACATTTTTTAAACGTTTATCGGGACTTATCATCATTAGTGGTTACATGCTTAACATTTTGATTATTTTCCCCTGGATGAGTCCTGGTGGCAATATAGTTACTTGTTTTATATTTTCATTATTATTTACCTTTCTGGGTAAGAAGTTCTAATACCGGTTATTAGATTAAATTTTTTATAATTTTTCCCTTCAAGAAGAAGAAGTTGCATTTACTTGTTTTATATTTTATTTATTTTTCCTGCTGGGTAAGAACTCTTAGTAACGATGATAAGGTGCATTGGGGTAATTCCTTTCGGAATTTGTATGAGATGTTGCGAAGTTATAATTTCGGATAAATAAATAAAAAATGGTCCATCGATTTATGATTTACTTCACTTTACATAATAAAATGTTCTTTGATAAACATTATATATATGATATACTCGTAATTTAGTTAGTTTCTTTAAATTAACAATTTGAAAATATTGGGTGATTTTTTTTTTTATCGGGGTAATTGAGGGGGGTTCTGTCATTGGTTTTTTCCGAATTTTATCAAGTGGTTTTCATTACACTCAGACCGAAGGTTTGAATTTATTTTTCGATCACAATTACCCCTTTAACAAAATATCGTCACTTTTGTTACCTATAATAATATATCGGAATTACCACAGAAAAAGATTGTGGTTCTCAAAGTTTCAAAATAGGGATCAATCAAAGAGTGCGCACTTTCGAAACTTATATATTTTTAATAAAATCAAGATTAGGTTTACATGCTACAAAATTATTTTTAACTGCCTTTGGTTCATTAGGAACATAGTTTTGATTCTTAAAATAAGTAATTTAATCAAATATTTAGTAAAACGGGGCTAATTTGTGACCAGTTTAATGCGTACTCTTAGGATGCGCTCGTGCAAAGAGTACGCACCTTAAACTCTTCATACAAGCTAAGAGTGCGCATTTCAAAATGGAGATCTTTATTTGCAGTTATCACACGTGAAGGCCCCAAATCCAACATAGTCTATGCACTCGTCATGCCACCAAGCCTCGCATCGACATTGAATCCAGTCATCAACCGGCGGATCTAAATATACTTCTCGCCCAGTTTAATGCACATTTGGCTCTATAGACATCTTCAGAAATCAAAGTGCACAGACGGTCTTGCTCTTGTCGGCCACCAACAGTGTATTTTGTTATTTCAAATATCGTTTTATTTAATCTCACAGAGTAAGTTTACTAAGCATTTTACAGGTGGCAATGTAAAATACTTTCAGAATAAGAAATATCCCTTTGGACTCTTTTTATAGAGGGATAAAGCCATCAACTTTTCATCTATATTATACCTATCTTCTTTCTTTAGGCTTTTTCAAAGCATGGCGAAACTGCATTTCGGTGAAAATCTTTGCTGCCATTGTCATATTCTCTGTGTTTTTTTTTAATGCACTATTACCTGATAAGGCATTATCCATTGCTGGCAGACGTGATTTATAATTCAATTCTCTTTTCTTTGTCTTCCGCAGTTGGGGTTTTAACAGTCGAACTTCTTTTTGAGTAGTTTTTATGCTTCTTTATGAAACACTCTGATGATTTGTAATATTATGTAAAATAATAGGAAGAATAAAAAAAAAAAACAACTTCAAAATTTGTAAAATATGGCATTTCGAATTCGAATTGTATAGTACCATAGATACTAGATATACTAGATAGTACTCACCGCAATATGTTCCAAGGTCTAATTCACAGATTTTACCACAATTTCAAAAATAAATGCAAGTAACACGTGATTGCGCCAGACAAGTTGAAAGAACACTATCGGCCACGCTTGTGCATCATCGTAAACCGCCTATCTTTATTTGTGTGAGTGTAGGAGGAGTGTAGGAGCGGTGAGGCGTCTTGCCCGCTGGGGCATTTTGTATCATCATCATCATCAGCCGGAAGACGTCCACTGCTGAACATAGGCCTCCCCCTTTAACCTCCACACTGAACGACAGCCCGCCTTTTGCATCCACTGCATACCCGCGACTCTCACAATGTCGTCGGTCCATCCAGTGGGAGGCCTCCCTACGCTGCGTCTTCCGGTTCGTGGTCTCCACTCCAGAACCTTTCTTCCCCATTTTGCATGGCATTTTGTATAGTTTTACCCTATCCATATTTTTACTCAAAAGCAAAGGAGGGAGAAAACTAAAATTAGAGTAAAGGCAGAAACAAAGTTGTATATACTCGTGGCTCAAGATGTTTCGGACATTCTAATACTATATTTTGCTTCTAGTTCAGCTTTAGAAACTTTTAAAATGATGTTTAGTAGTTAGTTGTAGTTTAAATAAATCCCACCTTTGACTCGCGTGTTATTGTTGATAACATGTTGATATTTCAAAAGTTTATTGTACTTGGATCATACCTCACAAATATTTTATTTGTGTAGTAAAAATTTGTACATTATAATCAATATTCTTTTGTGTATTTGTTGTAAAGCATTTTCCTTCTATTCATGTTTGCAGCATTTTAAATAAGTTGTTAGTGTGTATATGTGAAGTAAAGGAGTTTTTTTTTTCATAAATTGCTCAATAGGTCTTGTTGTGAAGAGAACAGTGTAAGGTTGAAAATGCAGGCTTCGGCTTACAACACCGTAAATAAATAATATTTACACATATTGTCGTTTAGAATTGAGTAAGAAGTTAATTTACAGTGTTACAAACATAATAAATGTGGATTAGTGCGCTGGTGATTAGTGACACCCTGACCACATTCATTATGATGTGGTCAACCCTGTACCTTAGTTTATGTTATGACCAGAGAGCGGGACGTCACGACAAAACAATTGAAATTTTATAGAGATGGGTCATTCATTGTTTATTATCGAATATACAAGCTATCGATACGCTATCGAATACTCGATAAAAAGCAATGACCCATCTCTATTACACTTATTTAACTATATTCCGCTCCCTGATTATGACGGTGGTGATTCAAAATCGATGCCTATTTATGTGCCAGCTACAGTTAATATTAATATAATGCTTCGCGTAAAAACGCTACTATGGAAATTAATCTTATGATAGTATTCTAAAAATAATTTGTATCGTTTAAATTCGTATAAGTACATTGTAGATATCTAAAAAGTCCACCAACAGTCCGACACCTGAATACATGACTGGTGCAAAATATTGCCGACGTTGTAATATTATTAACCCAGGGCTATGCCCAGCCGTGGGTTATCAAAGGCTGGTGGTAATGAAACACGTGGTATGTATATTCCTAGTAGGTATGTGCATACGTAAACTAAGTATTTTTTTTTAATAATAATGATTACATTCTTACTAACACATTACGACGAAAATTTTACATTATAACTAGTGTACCTATAATTTTACCTGTTGCCAAGAGCTGCGGCAAGAATGTATAAACTTTTAAATGTAGCTGGTGCATAGATAGATATATTAATAGCAGTATGTACCTATGTAGTTATTGTGATTCCAAACTTAAATATAAGAGAAAATATGTAATATAAATTGAAACTCCACAGTTTTTTAAGCCTGGATTTAGATATTAAACTAATGACAATTTCAAATAGAGGAAAAACAAGTGGCAATACAATTTCGCTTACAATACATGGTTCTGAAACTCCCAGAGTGAAGCGACAAGGCATGCGGACGACAAAGAATAGAATGAAAACACTAGAATATTCGTGCGAGCTAGATAGCGTAAGCCGATGTGTCATTTATGATTTAAGCCAATTGAGCAGGGGCAGTTCTGAGAGGATCCCGACTTTTCCTCTGTTCGAAACCGTCATTGTATTAAACGCAGTGTAAGTATTTAATTTGGAACAAGTTCTGAATGATGTCGATTACTTATTATAATAAATTCTAAAGTTATATGATTATTTACGGGATATTTACCGTGGTAAGGTTGTGGAATGAACAACCGAACAACCGTGATAGTTTAAAACAGTATAATAAATTCTATTGTAAATTAAATCATCCCAGTATAGATATATTATTAGATACGAAACCACCATCATCATGGTTGATATTCTAAATAGCAATATGACAAAAAATATACCGCTTATATAAATACAAAATTTGCTGAAGTAAATTAGATTAAAACTTATTTTACTGTTATATATGTTGTACTATACGTTTAGACAATATGTTTTTATAGATAAGTTTTATTATCTGTCTAGTTTCTGAACGTTAGTAAGTACTGAATTATTTTCTCACGTAATCATGTTTTTAATCACTAGTCGTTCTTACAGACTGCAGCATAATAAGCATTTACTTCATTATTGTTTATCTTTAATCAGTATGATTGTTCTAGTCATTATTGTATATGTATCAGCATTTTATTTGATTGACATTTGACATGCCTACAAATCTGTAGGTTAATTTTTTAAAGAACTGTCTCACTTTTGATGGGACTTACAAGCATTGTGAGCTTTCTATTTATTATAATACCGTCCGTAAATGTGCGCGATTATAAATGAAAAAATGTATTTTAGTATTGAATTAAGCCCTGTAAAAATATATGGCTGCCTTTGTTAAAACACCAATAAGGAAGTACAGAAATAATAATTATAAATTGATGTGTACATAAATATGGTGCAATGATCACTAAATTGCATTTTTTATACAACCACCCAAATACTACACGCACGACATACAAGTTTGTGTATTTAAACATTATGTACTCACATTAAGATCATACTAAACATAGGTAACCTAATATGATAATACTATTGTTTCAAATCTAATAATTCTCAATTCTCACTTACCTACTTTCATGATAATTCATATTGATAAATTAAGAAATCTGGACTTCTAAATTATAATAAAGTGGTTGTAAAATATAATGTCAAAGCAATAGAAATAAGACTCTGATTATCTCATAACTTCGTAGTCGTGTTTAGGTTGTTGTTAACTAAATGAGCAGTGGCAACCCATGATTTATGTTGTTTTTTTTTTTTGTGATAAACGAAGGCTGGTAAACCCTCACCTTATTATGCCTTATGCACACAAATGTATTACCAGAACTAAAAGTAACTGTACCTATATTACTTTTAAGGAGACAATCGTTCAATATATTCACACATGTTTGCGTTATTATTTCGATGAATGAATTTTGCTGTTTCAACCAGGGGCGGATCCAGGATTTCATTTGGGGGGGGGGGGGAGGTCATGGCCCCCATGGCCCCCTCTGGATCCGCCAATGGTTTCAACAGTCAGCGTCAGATTGATTTTATGCTAGGTTTACATTCAGCTCACTTCTGCTGCTGTGAGCAGGGACAAGAGCATGGAAGTGGGGAACGCGAGTATGTAAACGAGTCACTTCTCCTGCCCTTGCCGCTGCTGCTCACGCTGCCCAGTGCTCTCCAAATTAGCGTTTTTTTTTTTTTTGTGGAAGTCATAGGAAGAGCAGCTCAAGCGAAATTCAAATATGTACATACTTCCAATGTGGTCAACATCTGAATATATCTTGGCAACAAAGTTGCCGATATGTAATTATGTATTATGTAAGATGTCATGTTGTTCATTATTGGTTTCAAATAACACGTGCAACGGTATCTTATGCAACTATAGTGTTCTGACTGTACCTCACATTATGATTATTGAGTATCATTTATTATCGATTTACTGCTTATGTGGGTTGTCAAGCTGTAGGTACAAATTATTATTATATTTAAATTATTGGTGTCCCGTGTGAAGTCCCAATTCACTTGTATAAAAAAATGTTTAGACACGAGACACCAATAGCACAAGGCCATAGTGTTTTTACGAATGTTATATCTGTCAATTTATAAGATTTTTCGGGCCCTGTGTTCTTCTCAGTGTAATTTATGTATGTAAACAATTTGTAAATAAAATTACTGTTTGTCGTGACATGCACCCGCTAGAATATATTTTTGATTGGCGTCACCGAGTAATGTTTGGAATTTAGCATAGCCCAAATGACACTATTTGTACAATACCTACAAGTGAAATGTTATAGTGCAATATAGATGTACTGTTTTAACCAGCTGTTTTATTTAATACTAGTAAAATACGTTGAATCGTTTCTGAAATCTTTACTATGAAATAGTATGTAGTGTCAGATTTTTATTTAAAAATATACTATCGAAAGAAAATCTAAAACCTTTAGATAAGTATTTGAGATGGTCAATGAAAAGGGACCTGATGGGAATAAAAACGGTATTTTTTTGTTGATTTTGAATTTGTGGTTAGCTTTAGCATTATCTTTTAACCTTCAATAGTATATGGTTAATCAAACTCTTTTCTTTTGTAAAATACACGTATTTGAGACCGGTCACGCGAAAAGATTCGACCGGAATGAAAACTGTTTTTTTGTTAATCTTGACTCGAGTCAGAACTCAAGGCTGATTTAGACAGGGTCAGTGACTGACTTCGAATTCGAGACAAGTCAGCGCTGACCCGAGAAAAACCCAATGTAAATTGATTTGAAGTCAGTACAGCGATGGGAGGTCAGCGCTGACTTGTATATTCGCACACGAATATTTTGAGGTCAGTCGGCACCCCCCGCCAACCGCACCCTCCTGCGCCAGTGGTAAAAACCCTGTGTAAAACCACGCGTTCTAGGTTGACGTCGCGTCTCGGTAAAAATACATATAAATAAAAATGACTCGTGTCGTTGAACTTGAACTCAATGACAGCAATTCGTCAAAATTTCTCGGTGGCATTCTCAGAGCCAGTTTGTATTCTGCAGGATCTTCAAATCTCAATTGCTTCAACAGCAAAGCAGAGCAACCAGTTTTATTTCTATCTTCAATCCATTTTCTCACCCAAATTCGTTTATTTTTAGTTAAATAATTTTCTAACATTTCTGCTAACTCATTCAATAGCAAAATGGAAATATTTTATAGTAAGTAATAAAAAAAACTGCTGTTTTGGCGAATTTATTTTTCTTCCTCACTGACTTCACATTCGTGTGCTCACCGTGAAAAGCTTACCACGTCTACTGGCTCCAAGTAAACAAATGAAGTCATGGATGGCGCCAGTGTCGTCGCCGATACTGACTTGTGCACTGACCCCGTCTAAACTCGGCTTTACATCCGGACAAGCTCTAAATTTATTTATTTTACTAACCAATTTTAAACGCGTTTTTCTCTTTAATAAATTATTTTCCCGTCAGTTCTCTTTTCGCGACACCGTTGTTTTAACATGTTTGTTAAAAGAAATTATAAAACAAATTTATGTTTGTACGATTTATTGCAATAACCGATAACACAGTCTTACAAAACAATATGTTTGATGAAAACATAACATGAGACACTAATGGTAACTTTAAATATTATATAGGTCATCACAAAATTTTGACTTGAAAGAGAAGGATATTAGCCGATCATAAAGAATAAAAAAGTTAACAAATGTTGCATGATAACCCATCTAGCATTTTAAGGGTCAAACTGTCACGTGTCTATAAGAATGTTTTTAAATAAAAGATATGTTTCTTGCTGCTTTGAAACAAAACAAAAATGCACTCAGCACCAGAAATAAACCACTAACATAAATTAAAATAAAATATATACACATTTACAAAATATGTAATGAGAGGATTGCAAACAGTTTCTAGGGTATCTTAAACTTTCAGGCCTTAAAAAAGGTAGGTATAAGATTTCCCTAACTCTTTTAAAAACACTATAGACTCAACATCGACGCGCCAAATCGGCAACAAAATGCAGTGTTACGCTATTACTCACAATTGAGCATTTGAGAAATATTTCTTAACGGTATAGCAATATGGTTCCTTTTTAAGAATGGTTGTTTATTTGAAAATTGGTTCAAAATAAAGTACGGTTTTATTGGCAATATTGAATGTATAATTTTAAAGATGTTAGGGTTTTCCATTTGAATCATAGAGCTACTTTTGAAAAGACGTTGATATTAATTCCCTGCGTGTGTTAATGGCTAGGACATGTTAGAACGGGTTAACTATTCAATTAAAGCACAAAAACTATTTTTGTTTTGATCTTGGGTAGTGATTGGATACATGTTGCCTGTTTTTTATTGATTACGATATTTTTGTTTTTACTTATGTAAAAGTCAAGCTTCTAAGTTTTAATTATAATTTTACAACTTAAATGCATTTTATTTTTTTTCGTATTAAATGCACTAATTGGAATTTTTTATGAAGTAAGTATCGAGACAATCGGCAAATAGAAAGACTATCTGTTTCGAAAATCATGTTATACAAAAATGGCATGTACTAAGTCGCAATCAATAGTAATACAAGTTAATTACATAATTTAATTAACTCATTTGAATGTCATCAAATAAATAATATTATATTAAATCAAAATAAGATACAAGGTAAATAAGATCACTAGATTGAAACGTAACTGTAGATTTCGTTGTAGTTTCAGTCTTGATTCGTTTGGTCCTGAAACAAGACAATCAATGATGAGCTGAGGCTTACGTCAAGTGATTGGTAAGGAAATTCCATCTGTACCACTACTAACTCAACAGCTGGGCAATGGCCTCAGATCAACAAACAAGGGATGATAAGCTGGCGTGACGCAGTTCTCATTCGCCAGAAAAATTACGAGCCTCATATTTATTCTGATGACAACACATCTGGCCTAAATCAGGCCTTTAGTCGAACTCGCCCTGCAAAGGGCCTTGCTCTTGGAAAGGCTCTTTTCTTGCATGTCGATTATTAGTTCCATAGTGTCACTACAAGTTTCTTAGTGTGCATGAAAACTGTACACTTACAGTTTTTGTGTTAAGCAGTTTAGCGGTATAGTGTTTTTTTTATTATAAAATACTGAGACATTTGAACACTAACAATAATTTTGTTGTACTAAACATATCTCTCTTGTTTGTCTGATCTGAGGCAATGGTGGTGCAGCTATCTAAAAATGAAGTTGCCATTAAAGCCTAGATTATGGCGCGCCTCGATCGCACTCGCACATATAATATGACGTATTTTTTAAATAAAAAAACGACTTGATAAATGTGCTTAGGTCACAATTTTATATCTTAAAAACGTCAAATGCGCGAGCGAGATCGCTGCATTCAGTATTCTGGCCCTTAGGCCTGGTTTTCACGATACCAGGGCGCCTGGACAGACTGAGCTTGGATGATTACTCGGATGCAAGTTGTGTTGTGCCATTGTCCCAGTGCACTCGGATGAATAAAGGCCCCAAGCACTGCTCAGCGAGTAGTGTGACATGTCTGGTTGGCTATGGATGTAGCATACGTATGGTCAGTGGTAGGGCTGCAGATAGGCGGTGGTGGAGGCCAGGTCGCGGCGCAGCCAGGCCGCGTTGAGGCGCACGGTCTCGAGCGCTTGCTGCACGGAGCGCTCGGTGCCGGGTGAATGGTGCGCGCGGAAAAACTCTTCGATCTCCTTCGCTGACGACTCTGACGCGAAGTTTTCCGTCGTCGACTTCACCAGGCGAGCCAGCAGGAAGCCGCCCTGAGGATTAATTAATACGTGGCTATTTAAGAGATATGCTCAATGCTCATTTCTAGCCCTTTGCTACTATAGTCTTGAAAGCAATTGGCTTTCAAGTTGGCGTAACATTGTAAATAGGTAATGCTCGATCAAACGTACTTATTTGTGTGGGATATAATTTGCTAGACGCTTTACAAAGTTATGTTGTCAACTTTCTATGAGCTGTCAAAAAGCGATTAATATAATGCACAGACAACAGTTGTTTTTATTTTTCGAGCATTCTATGAGGCGCGGTTGGAGGATGAGGAGGGAGTTCTGTAGGCGCGTCTGAACAGCAAATCTTTAAAACTAGCATATTTAAGTATTAATCTAATAAGAGCGATGGTGGCCGAGCGGTAGCATATGCGCTTTATAATCTGACGCCACCCGGTTCAATCCTCCACCGTGCACCAATGACTTATTTAGTAATTATTTGCAGCTTCGATCCCATCGCACAAAAACTGTGAAGGAAAACATCGTAAGGAAACCGGTATGTCCTAGAACCTCAAAAGTTCAAAGACTGCCGTCCTCCTTGTTTCCTAAGAACTACTATTTAGGCATCTTCCAGGCTAGCTTGAATAGATTTCTTCTAGATCAACGTTTTCCATCCTCAGCCACACTGTCGCTTAACATCAGGCAAGTAGGTGGCCAAACGTACTATTCAATAAAATTAAAATAAAATTAAGAAGTTGAAATCTGTTATTATTACATTTATGGTTACAAAAAATAAAAAGGCAAATAAAAACAGGATTTTCATTCGCTTTTGGATAACTAACTGCAACTGTCAGCGATCAGAGCAAATGGACTATTGTTATTTGGTTAGTAAAAAACATCGTTTTTCAATTTTTTTAAAAAGCAGTAACTACATAAGTTTATTATTCTGTCAATAAATAATTTCTTGAATGTATTGAACGGACGGCAATGATGAATCGCAGACTAACCTGATACCGGTCCATGAACTCCTGCCAGTTGTCCTTGAAGAACTGCCAGGCGAGGTCGCGCCCGTACCGCGACACCGCCACCGACACGATCACGAATACCGTGTCTTGGGCGCGCACCTCGTCCTGAAGATAACCACTTTCAATATTAAAAGGGGCGACAAAACCGACCGGTCGTTGGTTTTATCCATATAAACCAACACTTCAGTACCAATAAAAAATAAATATATTTACGGGATATTTACCGTGGTAAGGTAATATCATTTTTTTGTTTATTTTATTTTAATTTAAATTGCAACTCCAACATCAAATAGCTTTAGTGAACAACCGTGATAGTTTAAAAGTGTTTCAATTTAAAAATTTGATAGAATAACATTTTTTTTTATAGTTAGCATACGGCCTTGTACAAAACGGTTACATAATAATTTTTACAATATAAGGTTGCATGTAATGGTAAGAAATTGCGCATCCTAGATGTCTAGGATACGCGATTTCTAAAACTGCGAACCTAACTTACTTGATAATTATTTTGCAAATAGTTTTTACTTCCCTGAATATAAATTAATAAAACTAAAATTAAGCATTACAGAATAATAACAATTTAGATAGCATATAACATAAACAACAGAAAATTACACAAAAATATGAAGGGAGTTTGGTGTTACTAAGCCGAAAAGAAGTCCTACAGTAAAAGTTGTTTTGAATATCATGTAGGACCAACTGGACCAACCCTGAAATCGCGAATAAAATATCATCTATTCCATACATTTTGTGGAGTGAGAATGTAATTTTTCTATAAAATAGCTTACTATCAATATCGTTTATACGATTCGACAGCATCAGTGTTTGAGCTTAAAACCTTACATCCATGATCCACGGAGATCTTAGCGGAAGGGAGGGAAAGTAAGGGTTTTAACAAGTGTCTTATTAAAAAAATGTTTCAAAAATTCAGTACCCATAGGTTGTCAACGGGGGGGGGACCTATTATTAAGGAAAAAAATATCAGCTGTACCATAGAAAACGGTCATTGACACTCGACAAAACGTATGAAACAGCTGTTTTTTTTTCCCGCGATTTCAGGATTGGTCCCATAGTAAAAGTTGTTCATAATGATGAGCATAACGATCCTTTCGGGTTAGCATACCCTTTCCTTGTAACACTGTATATGCAAACTAAACTATACTAATATGACAATTTTGAGATGGAAACTTACAGAGATGGCGAACTCGAGCACGCGTTTGAGCAACGCCGGGTCCCTGACGGCGCCGAGCGCGCGGCTGATGCGGTCCTTCTCCTCGTGTAGGTCAGCAGCTCGGTACAGCTCCAGGAAGCGCTTGAACGTGCTCTCGTCCGCGCCGCCCAGCTCCGCGCGGTAGCACGCTGAGCGAAGGTCTGCCGGAAGCGGCGTCGCGCCCGTGATGTGCTTCTCGAATCTGCGGTGCAAGTACTATTCTTTATCGATCGACAAATTTGACCGTTGCAATCGACAAATTCGATATGATGCCATTTGATCCGTACTCGCTATGATCGATTCTATAGCATTTTGATGAGTACCTACAGTCTTTATATACATATCTGTATACCGTATACAATAGTATACATATCTGTAGAAAAACAGTTGACCGACACGGGACGCCCGGCAGTTGTGAAACATGATGGTGAACATGCGAGTCGGTTTTACTGCCAAGGCGTGCCAATAGATGTTTCACATCAAATACTAAAGGCTGTAAAAGGGAGCGCCCTTCCGGGAACTAAATCCGGGATACTCACGTTGACTGCTAAACCTCAAACCAGGTAAACTCTTAAAAATTTGATATTGTTTGGATTGTCACAGGCCTTTTAAACAAACACCTTTTCAAAATTAGGATTACTGTACGGTCCCAACTGCACAGGGTTTATGTCACCTTGGTTTAGTGGTCGAATCTGCAGCAAGTACCGTTCTTTATCGATCGTCAAATTCGATAAAATATTATAGAATCGATTATAGCGAGTACCGATCAAATGGCATTTTATGACAATGACAATCGATAAAAAGCGGTACTTGCACTGCTGGTGCTTCAACCGCGGAAGTAGAAGTTTATCTTATAAATAGAATTAACCAGCATTATTGAGTAGTAACCTGGTAGTAACTAAGACATTAAACTTATAACACCACTGAAGTATATTCAATTTTTATTTTATTTTTAAACTCTCACGATTTGAACACGTTTTTTAAATGTTTATCGGGACTTATCACGTATTATTTAATTTAGGTAAAAAATATGTACCTCACTCTCAGTCACGAATCAGCTCGTGACCACGGCCATTGTAACATGGTCGAAACCTCGAGCGAAAGGTACATATTTTTTAAATAATACGTGATAAGTCCCGATAAACATTTACAACATATATTCTACAATCATTAAGCTGAGTTTCTCTTCAGCACCACTACTTCACAACAATGTACAGCAACTGCCACACTACATGGCGGACTGCACTGACGGACATATTCGACGATATCATTCTACTCATCATTATAAACAACTTTTACTAGAGCACTACCCAATATTACGAAAAATCTGTTGTTCCATAGAAAAATGTCATTACCACTCAACGAAGTGTAGTTATTAGTACAACGATATCCACGATATGTGCGACATTTTCGCTTTGCGAAAAAGCACTTTAAAGATTAAAAAATTAAAATAAACCCTCGAATATGTCCGTCGTCTAGACATACACTGTATAGAGTGTGCATGTAGATTGAAGAAACGGCCATGCATTTGCTGCTGGAATGCAGCAGTGCGGCGGAACAATGAAACAAAATCCTCAGGACAAATTCTTATAGGTACTTATTGCGCATTTGAAATACTTCATTTTAACATTCTAGATGCAAAAGTTATCCGTCTTCTTTACCTTTGTAAACAGCTGAACCAGCCTTGATCAAATTTGGCAAGAAAGTAGTATCATGTGATCAGATATTTTTTTCTCATGGAAAATTCAATGAAAACTGGAAATAGCGGATTAAACTGGTTTGCACTAGTTTTATAATAAACTAGCGGTCCGCCCCAGCTTCGCACGGGTATAGATTATTATAGCCCATGTCACTCGGGAATAGTGTAGCTTCCCAACAGTGAAAGAATTTTTCAAATCGGTTCAGTAGTTTCGAAGCCTATTCAATGCAAACAAACAAACAATCAAATCTTTCCTCTTTATAATATTAGTATAGACAACTCACCGAGTCTTAGCCTCTATAATAGTGCTGGGATCCTCAAAACTGATCATTTTGTTGAGCACCAAACTCCTGAGCAAAGTGTCGAGATGGCTCTCCTTTTCTTCCGCATCCCAGCCCAGTTTCTTGGTAACATTCGCGAATAATTTGCGGCCGAAGTTCTTGAGCGGTTTGTCGAGGGGAGTGTGAGAGAAGAGAGCGCTCAGCTTCGACATGCAGTTAGATATCGAGGACCACACGGTGAAGTTTGTTTCGTTGCTGAACGCTTCCATTAGTTTAAGGCACTGGAAATTAAGATTAGACAAGGTTTCAAAGCCGTCACTATATGAGAGATAGATTTTGTACTTTCTTCATTGGCTCAAAAGTTATTTATCTTTTTTTTTAAAGGAAAATTGCTGTAATTTCCAAGTTCTAATTGACCAATACTGTATAAAAATTTGGTGCTAGGCTAACATATTGATGTAACTACAAAGTCGTTGATTTATTCAGCGGGCAGTGTAGAAAATTTATTTGTTAAATTATAAAAACCTAATTGAGAAGGGATTAAATAAGTATTGTCATTCAATGAAAAATAATTTAAATTATGTAATAATAATGTACCAATAATATACCTTTACATAACAGTTAGACAAAATAAGAAAATGAAACGTACTTACCTACTTATACTTATGTAGATACATTTTGTTGAGATTTGGATTGTGTTTGGTCAGACCAAAGCCAAATACCATCCAACTAAGTGATATGTCTACTAAGATAATATCTTATACTATGATTAATGTTATACTAGTAAATTAACTAAGTTAACTTTCTATACTTTGCGGTTCATCATCATCATCATCAACCATTCTCCACCCACTGCTGGGTATAGGTCTCCTCTTCAGCGCGCCATTCTTCTTCACTTTGCGGTTAGATAGTACAATATATTAATTACAATAATGTTGTAAGATGTCTAATGTAGCTTAATTTAATTAATTATTAAATTAAATTATAAAATCTGTATGAATGCATGTAGTAGAAAGGCTATATTCATTCGTATCTTTTTTATTGATTGAGTATAATTATAGCGTACCTCGGCAGTGTGCGTGTGTCCGGCCTGCACCATGGCGAAGCAGTCGTCAAGCAGGCCGAGCCGGTCGAGCGGCGGCAGCGAGCCGTCGCGGATTGCCGGCACCAACTGTTGCAGCATGTTGGCAGGGTACCGCGTGCGGTAGTAACCCACCTACACAAACAAACCTACTCTAACTAAAAGCACAAAAAAATAGTACAAGTGCAGAAGGCTCACTCTGACTTTGTACCCTACACATAATTCTAGTTGGCTTTGAACTGATAAAAAAAAATGTTCTGTTACCATCAAAGTCCATCAAGCAAACAATTCGCTCGTCTTGTCACGCATTTGCATAAGACAGAGTTTGAATTAAATAAAGTTTTAGCTTTGTCGCAATAAGTTTACGCACAAAGCGAAGTGTACCATACTATCGTACTACTGAGTGCGAGAGCTCTATTTTCAAACGCATTGACGCTTTTCGTTAAGTGAGATTGTGGTAAAACTTTTTTATGACACCGTCTGGATTCTACTGTAAAAATAAGCTACTGCATGGCTACTGCTATAAAAATAAAATCAACACAACAGTACCTAATATATCATAGCCACATAGGAGTAGGACTAAAGGCTCTCAAGGTTAACTTCTGTGGGCGAAGTACGAGTATTCAATGTATAAAATAGGTCAAGGCAGTAGCCAGCCAGAAACTATTTCGGGGCGGAGGGGGGAGTGTTTGTACCAATAGAACACTACCTCTCCATTTCGCGTTCGACATGTTCAATATTACGGCTTTAAAAAACGCATCGAAATAGATCGAAAGAGATTTTAAATTATAATTTCTATGGAAATCAATGCTTATTTTACGTATCGAATACTCGTACTTCGCCTACTGCATTTTATTACCAGACTATTACACTTCATTATTCTTGCCACACAATTCAGTGAGACATTAATTCTGATAAAATATGGCACAGGATTGTCGTCAATGCTATGAATCAAATCAGAGAATGGTATATTTGATGACGTATGTACAGTAAAATATGTAGTAACTGCATTACTGCCTATTTCTAAGCGTTATATTATGATGATTGCTCTTATACAGAAGCAAAGTTGTTGCAATATAACGGATCTATTAGAATACACCAATAGAACAGAAGGAAAACTAGTTTCCTTATATGACAAAACCTTGTATAAGAAAAACATAACATCAACCTACTTATTTTTCTACTTCTAACATACCGTTCCAGGGTTAAGCTTGATCCACGAAGATTCAGAGACATTTTCCAACACTACTTCTTGTGTTCTCTTCTCTAATACTGTAGATAAGGCTATCTGTAAAATCAAAATAAACAACGATGTTCATTACTTAAATAAGATCCTATACAATATTGCGAAAAGATAAAAATTAATTGCTGATAATATGTTTTCTCCAATAATTATGTAATTTCAGACAGGTATCACTATTTTTACTACTGAATATTATCTGTAATCTGTAAGCAATACATAAACACAATCATCCTAATCGGTACAAAAAATATCTGTCAGTAAATTTGTCTATTTATTGAAGGCTAATCATGGATCGATCCTCTACACTACAATAGCAAGCAACAACTTTAGTTTTTAACTTCTAATTAGAAAATAAATACATAGGCGCTACAAATACTGGTACGAGTATAGGTTTCTAATTTACTTTCTGATTATAAGTAAATGTATTCTACGAATACGAGTATAACTCGAAGAATAAAATGTATTGGTTACATTGTCGTCCCTTCCCGGTTTAGAGACATTTGATTTCTTTTTAAGGAGATCACATACCCCATCATCGTCGGTGTCATTCTGATAAAAGACAAGGCTTTTAAATTAACTATATAATTATACTAGAACTCAGTGCAAAGTACCAATGGTTAGGTTATTTTATGTCATAGGTGGCAAACAAGCTGACGGGCCGCCTGATGGTAAGCGATCACCGTCGCCTATGGATACCTGCAACACCAGGGGCATCACATATACGTTGACGACCCTTACAGACTCTATAACAGCCTTTTTGAACAACCCCAAGTTATAGTTAGTCGGAAATGTCACAAGAAGCTCATGGTGGTGGGTCATGGGGGAGGTGGTGCTGAATTGAGTGACACACTTATATTTTTTGGAGCAATAATTTAGTATTCTACCGGGTGACGTGGAAAAGAAGTACTAGCCGAAAGGGGTTCATAGTTAGTACCTATAATTATAAACAACTTTTAATATGGGACCAACCCAGAAAACGCGAAAAATATCAGCTGCTCCATACATTAGGTCGAGTGTGAATGACCGTTTTCTATGGAACACCTGATATTTTACTCGCGATTTCAGAGTTGCTATAGTAAAAGTTGTTCATAGATATGGGTACTGTGGACCCCTTTTCCGCATAGTAAACCCTTTCCGCGTATCCCAGTATAAATTATCTATCGTATAAAATGGAAAATTCAATCATTATGTACACTTGTACAGTGAAGAAGCCTTAACCACAGATTGTGGCCTTATCTGGTGCTGACATAGACATGTCGTCTAAAAGCCCCTATAAATTTAAGATTCAAAAAAAACCTTGAAACATACATTAAGTATACTTTATGCAATTTATATCGATATATACAGAATCAGCTATAACAGGAAGTTATGTAAAAACATAATCTGAAAACCATTATGATTATCATAAATATAACTAATCAAAGAAATCATTGTAGTCTTTATCACTTTCATAATGATAAAATATGATTTGAAATTAGGTCAATGTTAACAAAATCAAATGATTATGTCTATTGTTCTTCAAGGTTATAATGATAATCTAAAATATAGACTTATATCAATTTCTGCCAACCCAAGTAGGCGACCTTGCTCACTGTTCATTCCCAGAGTGAATACTAACTACAGGGAAAATACCTACATGTTCAGAGCAAGCCGGTGTATCAATAACGAGGCTGCTCGGCATGATATTGATCTCTTCAACATATCAGCCGAGCAGCTGAAGCGGTTATTAGCGAGCGCTTTTTTCGGTTAGTTTACTGTACGTTATACATTTTTATTTTTTGTCTACTGTTTAAATGTTATGTGTTTTGTTATCTGTGGATTATTTTAAATGGCCCTCTGCATTTATTAATTTGTTGTACTGTATTTAGCTGTAAGATTCCCAAAACTTTCAAAATAAAATAAAATAAATGCGACCTTAGACAATAAAAATACGTTTTCATAGTATGTACAAAAAATGTGGTAAAAAGAGACTGGGGATAGCGTGCGTACAAATCTTTGAAAATGGGGAGTTTTCTCTAAGGGTTATGAGATGGCACTAAAAAGTTATTACTTTTTGACGATTATTTACTCTAAAAAGGGGTTTTTAATGTTAAATATTTTTTTATTATTATTCTAATGTATTTAATCTGTATTATTATTTATTGATGAAGTATAGTAACGAGACAAATACATAATTATATGGGACAAATTTAATACGCAACTAATTCACAAAATTTACTTTACTGCATCCAAAAGTCTCGCCTTCGCCATCTAGGCGAGCATTAGGGAATACAATAAATATCTAATGGAAAACTCCTCATTCAACCAGCAGTGGAATAAAACAAGTGAGATAAAATGCAGCCTGCTAATACGTTTTAAAGAGGCCTATGTCCATTCGAGAATAGATCAACTTACCTTTGAAGGGTGTTCTTCTGTGGAAATGGTGATGGGAATCATCCACAGAGATGGATCTCCTTGGCTGCCATCAGCGCAGAACTTCCTCTGTGTCAACGACAGGACACGGTTCGAACCATTCTGTTCTGAGCTCACCTACAAAATAGGAATCGACGTAAAGTCTGTTCTTATAGGACGAGTATACCTGTGACTGACTTTGCCAGTCTATATAATTATGTAAGTATGGTCAAGTAGGTGTAAAAGTGAAAACAGGTCCAAGGCAGGTGACCAGCGCAGTAGATTGCGCGATCGCGTACACGCTAATCGACCCCAGACGTTTTTTTTAATTTGCAGCATCCCGTTAGGTAGCATCCCATTGCGCGACTGCTGGAGCTTAAATCGGATCTACACGTGCGGGCAAGTCGATGGTTTAGGGACTTTGTAGTCAACATGCTTAAATGTCTAAAACGTACGACGGCCTAAGTGCCAAAATGTACAATGTTTAATTGATTAGTCAAGCAACTCAAGCAACCCAATATTGGCAATCGGGTATGACATTATTTAGTAGTATTTAATAGTTTTAGTTGCTTTGAGCTTTTTACTGACTCTGAAAGCAAATGCTCTAGCTCCAGCAATGGTATAAGAATTAGTCCCATAGTTTTATCAGGCATGCGGCTGGTCCATACAAACTCTCCGAATGAACAAGCTATGACAAACTTTAAGTCAGACAACATTTAGACAATATTACTATTACGGAAAACCGTATATCTGCTTAAGAGACTAGCACATACAGTGTACTGTACAGGTCCAGTTTTCAGTTAATGTTATGAATCATAATTGACATAAATACAAAAAAAAAATACAAATAAAAACATACATATTCTACTATACCAATAAATGTTTAATGTTATTATGCTTATCAGTTATCATAAATACCACAGCACTTGAACATTTTATCTTTATTAAATACTCAGCAATATAGTGGGTAGGATGACATACAATACATAATAAATACATCAACAATGCCTATGTACATTTTGGTCTGGGCTTCCCATACAGAAGTCATATTTTTTTCAATCATAGGTTGGTTTTGGCTGGCAGCTCGCCTGATGTTAAGCAATGTTGCGGTCTACGATGGTCAAATCAATTGTGATAAACCGATTCACTCGTGATTTGAAGACACCCAGATGTCTTATGCACCTTATTATTTCTTCCTACCTAACCAACATAGGTTTCACTGATCATGGTCGTACTAAGGAACTTTGACAAGACAGACAATGTTTCACACTATTCTTATTGCATGATAAATAAAATAGATAAATTAAAAATGATAGCATATCAGAAACAAACAGACCTCAACAACAGGGAATCCCATTTGTTTAGTCCATGTTGACATAACAGCACCAACTGGCTTGTTTGACGCTTCCTCTAGAGATGCCCATAAATCTTCTGTAAATGTGTTTTTGTACTGAAAAATAAAACATGTTAACATAAATTAAACTACATAGCATAAAAAATTAACTTTTTTTACATCACACTTTAAATATAGAGAATATTAATATAGATTTATAGGTATGGAAGTTTACAATATCTGTAGGAGCTAAAACTGTGGGGTACAGAAAGTGAATTTACATTCCAAACAAAGACATACAGGGCACGCGGAAAGAATGTACCTACTAAGCCGACAGGGGTCCATAGTACCCATCGTTATAAACAACTTTTACAATGGGATATAGGTAGTAAGTTGTTCATAATGATGGGTACTATGGCCCCCTTTCATCTTAGTACACCCTTTCCGAGTAACCCAGTACAGTTGCATCAAATTTGAGGACACCTGGATATCTTAAAAAGCTAAAGAGTAACAAAGAATATATTTATTTATTTATTTATTTATTTTAAATAAATAAATAAATAAATAAATTAAATAAATAATTTTTTTAAATACTTCTAGTTGAAAGCATTCAATACAGTGAACATAGAGCTAATTATCACTTTCCACTTTATTTATTCAGCTATAAAACCACTTTAAGACTATTTTGTCATACCTCTGCTGATGTTAGCTCAAACATGGTTATTCTATACCAGCTATTTATGTAGATATTTAAATTAAAAATGGCACACTGATAAGCAAAGTTAACATTACATAGTTTCATTAGTTTTCATTTTATTTCCCAACATAATCACAATTTCTTAGCAAATATGTGGAGTTTTAACAAAAACAAGTCTCACATCTTTGGGTATCAAATACCTTTGTCATCTATAGTTACCTGATGTCTAGTGAGGTAGATATTCATGCCTTTGCGGAAATCATCATCTCCAATGTATCTATGCAGCATGCGGATCACCGAAGCACCCTTGTTGTATGAAATGTCATCAAAGATTTCATCAATTTCGGATGGATGGCCAACCGGCACTTCTATCGGATGAGAGTTTTTCAAACAATCCAACTCCAATGCTCTAAAATTTTAAAATTAATTTAAAGTCAATTCCAAAATTTTCATTAATATGCAACATAACAGAAAAGCTATTGTCCATTGTTTACAGAGTGACTATACAGTTTGACTGCTGGCAGGTGGCCAATTTTAATGCATTGAAAACTGCATTTTTTATCAAGGAAAATGCTTAGTCACCTACCTGATATAATTTTCTGTGACAAACTGGGTCCAAATGTCATACTCGGGGAATAAGTGGTTGACACACAGGAACTCTACAAAGGAAGCATATCCTTCGTTTAACCAGAGGTGCGTCCACCATTCCATGGTAACAAGGTTTCCAAACCACTGGTGGGCAAGTTCATGGCCTACAACTAAAGCTATCCACTGTCTGCGTACTGCAGATGTGTGCTCCTCATCTACTAGAAGGCAAGTCTCTCTGTATGTAACAAGTCCCCAGTTTTCCATGGCTCCAGCTGAAAAATCTGCTATCGCAATCAAATCGATTTTAGGCAGTGGGTATGCTATGTTGAAATACTCTTTGTAATAAGGTAGCACTCGAGCAGCAACTTCCAGCGCAAACAGCCCCTGCTTGCTTTTGCCAACAGGAGTATAAACACGGACCAAAACCCCATCACGAGATTTTTTTTCCACATAATCATATTCGCCAACAACTACTGCAACAAGGTACGTAGACATTATAGGGGTTGTTCCGAACTGCATGATTTTCTTGTTTCCAAGCACCTTCTCATCTTTGACTGGCATGTTGGAGAGGGCAACTCGGTCAGCGGGAACCTCCAGTGCGATATCAAAGGTGGCCTTGATGGCGGGCTCGTCCCAGCACGGGAAGCAGCGGCGCGCGTCCGTCGCCTCGAACTGCGTGACGGCAGCGTAGCGCTCCTCGCCTGCCGGCGTCAGGTACTTGCTGCGGTAAAGACCCTTCATCTTGTCGTTGATCTCGCCGGTGAACTCGCAATAGAGCGTGGCCTCGCCAGCACGCAGCGGCTCCGCGAAAGCGACGGTGACGGTCTCCTCGGCCGTGCTGAGGCGCACCTCGGCGGGAGCGCGGCTTGCTTCCGAGCCCACTTCATACTCGAGCCGTACATTGCTCAACACCAGGTCCAGGGAGTTCAACACTATCTCGCTCGTCGAATTCAAAATCTGAAACACATCACGTCGCGGTATAACGCGGCACATGGAAACGAAATATTTGCAACGACGATGATGAAATATCCTCTTACCGATACTTTCACTGCAGTTTTTCCCTTGAAAGTTAGTTTGTCTAGATCAGGAACTAGCTCTAAGTTGTAATGTTTGGGTATGACATGTTTGGGGAGGCGCTGAAACGTTTTGTTTTCGGACATTGTCACTTTTTCTTTCACGATCGTAAATGTGGGACGCGCCGTAGAGAAATACCGTAATGACCGAGTGACAGAGTGAACTCTCGCTCCAACGGCGGTGCTGATACGGACCCCCCTCGCGCGCCTCGATCCCCACTCCGAATAACGGTATTCGCTACGTAACAAATTACAATGGCGAATTGAATGCAAGCGGTATTGAATGTGAATAGCCAATGAACTACGTATGGCGCGTAGCAGTTGCTGCGTCATGGAAAACAGTTTATTTAGTGAAAGTAATAACTTTCCATGCACACGACATCAATGGCCGGAACTAAAATTAAATTTTAGAGGTTATTTCTGTTTTGACAACCAATATTGACAATGACAGTGACAGCAGACATCATGTTTTTACTCGACCGCTTCGAAAGAAGGGTTATGAGCACAGATAAGAGTTTATCAATTTAACCACAGAGTTTAACCGATATGAACACAGAAAAGAAAAAAAAGTCGTTTCATATAAACTGTGGATATAAATGTATGTGGGTTTGTATCTATGTTCATCTGTTCCTAACCCACTTGTATTTGCACTGTGTTTGAACCCTCAATGGTTTGATCCACGTTTGAACCCTCAGTTTGTGTGTATATCTGTTGTTTGAACCACATAACGCCACACATAACGCATACGACATAACAATAGGGTATTTGACTACTTTTGGGAAACTATTGCACATTATTGTCTGATATAAAATAATGTATACTGCATTTATATTTTCTGGATATCAGTCGTATTTGCGATATAAATCGATGTTAAAGTTTGAATAAAAAAATATCGCGCCAAAACGCAGACCTGCGTCATAGCTCCGATCACGTGACTAATTGACGTCACACAAAACAAAACAACTGCAGCCAGGCTGCAAAAGTTTGATGATTAATTAATTTCTAATAGAAGTAATGGTTTATAAATATTGTGTAGTGCCAAAATGTACAAATACTTCCATAAAGACACCGGATAAAATATTTTTTCCTGTTCCAATGCACCCAAAACTCCCCAAAACTCGAAAAAAGTGGTTGGAACCAATCTAAGGTTGGAACTAAGTAGCTCGTAGAGAACCCAAAAGTATTGGAGCTAATTCAAGTGTTTCTAAGTGCGAAGATCATTTTGAGGTACATATTTGAGTCTATATATTTCTATTATAATTTGTGTTTTTATTGCATTACTATTTTATGTACTGTTACTTTCTTTTTAAACATTGTAAAGCTCGACATAACCTAACAAAATAGTGATATCCACTTACTACAACATACTTTTTGTACAACTTGATTGAATGTTTTGCTTGGAGAACAATTAAAAATTAATACTGACATTGTAGTTTTTACGTTTTGAGTTCTGCAGCGTAGAAACAATGACGTGATTATTACTAAAGAAATATGCAACCATAAAAACATTAATTTTGGGTAAGTTACTGCTGTCTGCTTGCACAAAATGTTTCTCCATTCTTCTCACATTTAACCTCCGGAATGTTTTTGGTGAAAATTTCTTGATAAATCGCTCTCAAAATAGCTTTACAACATTAAATTCGCAAATATCAATACAAAATCTGTTTGTTTAGATTTGTGTGACGTCACTAGGGATGAAGCCAGTTACAGACCGTTTTCGATCACGTGATCAAATGTCGAAAATGCAGTTATTTTATTCGCGTTTTTTACAAAAAATAAGCATATTTTTATCAAAAAATCAATGAAATATGCTTTTTCATTATGTCATGTTTATGGATGGCGTCAATTGGCATAATATTTTTAATACAGTCAAGTACCCTATTGACGTGAACCACAACGTGAACCCAAAGATCTTGTACATGAACGTAATATCTATCTTGTATATACCCACAGATCTATATACCTTAAAGGCGTGAACCACAAAACACTTTGCTTGACGATCAGTGCAGTATCAAGCTTAACTGATCGTTTCAAAGTAGCTTCAAATGGTCATAGACTACAGATATTTGACATTTGTCAAAGTCAACGAAATTGCTAACCTTTCTTCTTTCTCTTTGAGTGAAAAATTGTTGGATTATCGAGTTTTTGCATCTTTACCAATAAAAGATAGTGTTTATACATATACGTTGATTAATTATAGCGTACATAGTAAATGCCCACATAAATTTTACTATACAGAGTGATTTCACTATAGATAGTGCGCGCCGGTGAAACTGATCATGGCGAATCCGTCATCAGGCGTTGGTAAGATTATTTTCCACTTTAATTAAAAACATGGTCGTCATTTTATGTAAAATATTGATATGTTCTCATACTATGTGTTCTATCCATTAACTCCACAGTCGTGCCCCGGAATTTTCGTCTTCTAGAAGAACTTGAACAGGGCCAAAAAGGAGTGGGCGATGGCACCATCTCATGGGGACTAGAGAGCGACGATGACATGACCCTCACTCACTGGACTGGAATGATCATTGGACCCCCTAGGGTATATATCTCACTGTTCATAATTCAACATACGGTGCTATCACTACTATGACACATTAAAGGTCATATCCTACAAATGCAAGATTTTCCACTACTACTCCTAAATTTACCAATCTATTAGCACCTAACCCTTGTGTGGACTTTTGTAGGTACACTTTTTTATTCTTCAGTACTAAAGAAGTTTATATAAAACACCCTAGCTCTAAACATAATAGATAGTTAATGCTAATATAAGATCTATGTAAAAAAAATTTTTTTTTCAGACTCCTTATGAAAATAGAATGTACTCACTCAAAGTGGAGTGTGGCACTCGGTACCCTGATGAGCCTCCGACTGCCCGTTTCATTTCTAGGATCAACATGAACTGTGTCAATAGCCAGACAGGACTTGTAAGTATTGAATGAATATAATATAATCATATTACATACTTCCTCTACAATTTGATGATAAATGCCCTGGTCAATGGTGCATACGGTACGAGGTGAAAATGTTAGTTGCGTTTGCACCATTGATGTTGCAAGCCAATGGTGCAAACGATACATCGGGCATAAAACTAGTGGTGCCGTTGATATATCTTTTTGGAATTGAGCCTTCGATATTTTTTTTTTAATCGACACAACTAGTTGCTCCTAAGGGAAAAGAAAAGTCCAAACGGCTCTACTAGTTGAGCCTCGCTACTAGTTGAGCCTCGCAGTAGAGCAAGGACCGAGTTGATCCTTGGGTAATTTTTTTTCCCTTAGACACAACTAGTTGTGTCAAGTGTTGTGTAGAAAAAAAAATACCAAATGCTCAATTAGTTGAGCCTCGCAGTTGAGCCTAGGATTCGAAATAGCGCTAGATGTAGCTATGCGTACAAGTTGTTCGCCTGAGTAAGCTCTAGAAAGAACTACACAACCAGATCGTTTACCTGATAGTAAGCTCTATATATGATCACACAAGCAGGTCATGCTCATGGTAGTAAGTGAATGTGTTGAAAATTAAAAAGACTTATAATAAAATTTGGTTGTTACTGTAATTGGAAAGAAAATAAAGTAATGTATGCAATGTTTTCTTTTCTTGTTGTTTAAATGTTTTTTAACCACATTTACAGGTGGACAATAGACAAGTCCCAATCCTTGCGAGATGGCAGCGTGATTACACCATCAAGACAGTTTTGCAGGAGCTGAGACGTCTTATGACACTGAAGGAGAACATGAAGCTATCCCAGCCACCAGAAGGAAGCACTTTCTAGTTCCTCTTACTCTGTTCACTCTCAATAGACCCAATCTACTCGCCCTTTCGATTTACCTAAGTTTTGTATGTGGTAAAAGACAGTTCTTAATTTCATTTATAGTAGGATCGCGCCAATCCAACTTTATAGCGTTTCATTAAAATCATAATATTTCTCACATTTCCTTAGTTTGAACAGGCACGGAGGTGGTGTGCATTTCTTCAGTTTTACCCACCTCGCTTTTACACATCTTCAAGCTTTTACCAACTTATGGATTAGAGTGATCTGACTGTAATTAATTTTTACTCTGTAAGTAATGCTTTGCTAGTGTGTATCGTAGATTTGAATAATGCATTTATTATACAGACGTTGTTCTGATAATGCAGTCTTATACTATTGTAGATTGGGCAAGTAAGATTCCTTTTTAAATGGCTCTACATTACACACGGGGTGACCCTCATTTATTTATCATATTACATAAATTATTGTGGCCTTTAAAAAAAGTTAAACTTGCTTTTGGTATTAATAAGGGCTAGTTTTACTGTTCTGTTTTAGGTAAGTGATTTTAAGGCTTGTAATTTTAAACAATTGCTAGTCCATTTCAACTTGTTGTAAAAGCAATCATGTTGTGATATAACAGGCACTGCAGTTGTTTAAAATTATATGCGTCACATTTATACTATCTACTGTCTCATACCATTTCTAAATGTTTAAATTCTTATTTTTACGAAATTTATCTAGAATGTCTAGATATTGTTTTGATGTAAAAGGAAATTGTTTTTTTTAACTTGATCAAGTGTAACATAATGTAGGAAATTTATATTTCTTAGGAACATAAGATAAAGTAATCTGGGTCCTTTTTCAAGCTTTGCAACAGACACTTTCTTTGAACCATGCATTAAATGCAACAATTTAGTATGTTACATCAGTGGTGTGACTCTCTCACTAAAGATTACTTACATATTACACACTACTTTGCTCTCCCATGCAACTCATATGTGTGAACTTATCGTTACAAAACCAAATGCTAAGTCAAATGTTTCATAGCATTAAATATTTTTACCAATGTATAACTAGCAAAGGTAAATAAATCAAATAACACTGTCGTAATTCAGAGTATTATTTTTCGATATAAACCTGCATTTCTTTGATTTTGCTTGACCGCTCCTTGTGTTCATCCAGATCTCCACTAAAAATATCACTCAAACTCGGGAAGTTTGGTCGCCACCACTATCACGCTCTTACACATTTTCTAGTATTGAACATCTACAGGGTTTCGCGTAGTATCTTCAGTTTTACTCTTTATTGAGAACAACTTTTACCATGGGACCAACCTGAAATTGCGAAAAAAATATCAGCTGCTTATAATTATTTATATCATTAGTTCCCACAGAAAACGGTCATTCACACTCAACAAAATGTATGTTTTTTTTTTATTTTTTTTTGGTTGTGTTTGAATGGCTGTTTTTAAGGAACTAATAATATATTTTTCACATTTTCAGGGTTGGTCCCACTCCCATCAAGTTGTTCATAATTATGGATATTAAGGACGGCTTACCGGCGACCCTTTCGGCTTTACACCTTTTCCGCGTAACCCTGTATATTGACAGAGGGGATTTATTATTGTATAGACATGGCAATTTAAATTGATATTTTTAGGGTTCCGTACCCAAAGGGTGTAAACGGGACCCTATTACTAAGCCTACGTTGTCTGTCTGTCCGTCCTACTTATTAAATATTTCGAACCGTAATAGATAGCCAGTTGAAATTTTCACAGAATATGTAATGTTAACTAAGAAATAAAAAGGTCAAAGTAAAAACGAAGGGGGGGGGGGGGGGGGGTTCCCATACAACAAACGTATGTGTATTAGCTCTAATGTAAAAACATACAACGTACAAGCATCAATTTTGGCATGATTATAGTACACACTTTAAAGTATAACAATAAATAAGGGCCAAGTGCGATTCGGTGACAAATTTCTGTTCAATCAACATCGCGAAGCGGCCTGCATCCAGCGTTTCCCCGCGGTCTCTTTTAGGTCGTCTGTCCATCTTGTGGGTGGGTGGACGTCCTACGCTGTCAATACCAAGTTATAAATGGTAATTTCGTTACTTGGACGACCTTACCATTCGAACATCGACCTTATTGCACCGAATCAAAATACCACATTTTACTAATTAAATTGATAATTATTGTATTTTGTGCTGATACGAAAGCCTCAGTGCGCGAGCTCGACTCTCACTAGGACGGTTTATTTTATTAATTTAAGAAAACTGCAGGCGAGTAAATATTGGCAGGAAACGCCCTTATGTGTTTCCACACTGGGGTTTTACCTAAATATTATTTTCGACCGAAAGGATCCGGGTATACGGCTTTCGTTGCTTTGCCAACGTTATAAATCGGATAAGTACTCCGAATATTTAAATTACCCAGGTGATCAAAGCGAAATAATCCAGACAACTCATTTGAAGGCACCTTTCGGAGCTCCAGTGAGCTGTGAGCATTCTACACATCAGTATCTATTTTAACCGATAAAAAAGGAGGGGGTACTAATTAAAAAAAAAAATTACCTCAGAACGGAAAATTCTTTTTTCATTTGAAAGTTAGGACATACTTTCAGGTTGATCCCATAGAAATTTAATGAAAATCGATTCAATAGTTTTGCTGGTTTGGCTTTTAAATCAAAATAGCTGGAAAATTCGTATAATTTTCCAAATCGGTTAAAAATGAAGGACTTCTGAGGTAACAAACATAAAAAACGACTCCAACCACAGCCTTAGCCAATTGAGAACCCCCTCCTTTTTTGAGAAGTCAGTTTAAAAGAGCGGCAAACGAGCATTTGGTTCGCCTGTAATAAATGTAAGCGGTAGCCGCCGCCTATACATACACCATTAGCAGCTGCATCACTAGCGGTGTTGTCGATGCTTTGATGCGGAAAAACCGGCCGGTGCGGGAATTTTTACTTTGGAAGGTGTGGCGGTGCGCATTTTGACGGTGTTGGCAAGTACGATAGTGAAAATCCGGCGCTCCTGCGTCGGATGAGATCAAACGCGATTTAATGTCTGCACCAGAGAACGGCCTAGTCAATGGTCGGAGTTATCTAATGAGGCTTCGACTTATATCTGATAACGCTCCGGGTTATAAATCAGGTCTAAAAGAGGAGTATAGCTGGCGATGTCAGGAATTCTGGTTATATTACTCCGGTCACCAGTTGGGTGAGTCCATCGTTTTGGCGGTAATGAGTTTTATTACTCTGTTACCAAAAATAATAGTTTAAAAAATACTTCATTCTTTTTTGAGTCCCTGAAGTTGTCGAATTTTTATATACCTACGTATCCTTTAGTGTATCTCATGTTTTTTTTTAAAGAGGGCGCTCCAGCTCCGCAGAGACTTATAGCTCCATTTAAAACGGGTAAGAAATAATTCCGATATTTAAAAGTAGTTTTTTTTTGATTAGGTAGGGATGCTCCGTCATTTTCTCGCAAAGCTAGTGTCAGTATGGAATTTGTATGACGTACTTACAAGTGACGTCATTTGTAATTATAGTGCGCCCTCTGTATAGCAACAATTTCGTTAATTTTGAACACAATTTAACTTTGTAAAACACTGTTTTAAACTATCACGGTTGTTCACTAAAGTTATATGATTATTTACGGGATATTTACCGTGGTAAGACCACCTTACCACGGTAAATATCCCGTCATAATTCTTGAATAGAGTAAACCCATTGAGTTTTTATATAGCCGGTTTATTAGGTTAATTGTAAACAAACATTTTTAGTGTGTTGTGTTTTAACTATTTTTCCTTATAATTTTGGTGTAGGTAATTTTTTTTTACCCTACGATGATATACATTTTTTGCGTCCATGTTGTTACCCAGGTTTTCATTAATACAATTCCTAAATAAAGGTAAAAAAATAATACAAGCAATTTTCGAAATAAAGCCAAATATTAGTGAAAAAACATTGTTGTCTGGGAACTACCATACACATTAATACAGATTTAAAACAAGTCATACAGTCATATTCATATTTTTTTTCTAAATTTCAACAATGATTTAGGACGTAAATGAAAATTATTTGACAATATTGTTTTTCTCAAACTCACATATAAATATAATCTCAATGACCGATAAAATAACAAGCACCTTAAAATTTTCTAAAACATGATTCATACAAATACACCCATACATCTATAACATCAGTTATGTTGGCACCATACAGCACAGATGTGGAAATGCAAACACATACAATTTCTTGAAATCTTTGGTCTTGAGTATTATTGCAAAAACAGCGATCACGACGCGCGGCGCGAATTGATAATTTTCAATTTGCAGACCTCACATGACAAACTTTAACGGTGTTTTGTTTACATGACATTGGCTAAAAATCAAAAATACTTAATTTTACTTATTATTTGAGGATAGACTATAGTATTTACACAATTTAAATATGTACATAGATTTTAAATACGCAACATTAAGTTAGGTACTTAGGTACTAATATTAATATGCATAACCACAAATCGACAACTCAAACTCTCGACTCACTCTCGTCAAATGACATTTCCACAATCTCTATGTTACTTCTCTAACATTTATGAAATACTTCGCAACTTACCTATGATTTTTTTAATCTACGCTTGAAAGCAAAACCACCTCGAATTCACTCCTTTTCTAACAATAGCTCTATATGCAGTTGTATTTCAATTGGAAGTTGATGCAATAGTATTTTTATGGTATAAATCAAAAGTAAGAAGCATGTAGGTGCATATTATAATTACTATACAGGTTACGCAGTGTACTAAGCCAAAAGGGGTCCATAGTACCCATCATTATGAGCAACTTTTAACATGGGACCAACCGTGAAACCACAACAACAAAAAAACTGTTCCATACATTTTGTTGAGTGTGAATAACGCGATTCCCGTTCCGAGCGCTCGTTTGATGAAAGAAACACAGCCCCGCACACTGTAACTACGGTCAAATTTTTTTAAAGTCTGACAGCTGGGTTATTTAATTAAAATTGTATCAAGCTATATATATATTTCACTCAGGGGCGGATCCAGGATTTCATTTTGAGGGGGGGCATTCAGACAAGGTGCACCTGAATCAAATCGAAAAAATGAGTCGAATGTATAGAATCGCTAGGGCCATGGCCCCCCTGGATCCGTCAATGATTTCACTGCTCGACGCTCGTTACAACTGCAATATAATAGTGTTAACACATGTATGGATTTGGTTGACCTCAACCGCCGTCTGACCAACGGGAGAGAAAGAGAGAGAAATATGATATTCTCACTCTTTCTCTCCCGTTGGTTGGACGGCGGTCCGACAATCAAATCCATACGTGTGTTAGCACTATTATGGTGCTAACAGACGCACGAACGCGGCTGTCGGACCGCCGTCCAACCAGCGGGAGAGAAAGAGTGAGAATATCATATTTCCCTCCCTTTCTCTCCCATTGCTCAGACGGCGGTTGAGGTCAGCCGCGTTCGTGCGTCTGTTAGCACTATTATAGTGTTAACACACGTATGGATTTGGTTGACCTCAACCGCCGTCTGACCAACGGGAGAGAAATATGATATTCTCACTCTTTCTCTCCCGTTGGTTGGACGGCGGTCCGTCAACCAAATCCATACGTGTGTTAACACTATTATGATGACGCTGAATCATATAGGCAGCTTAATAGACAAATATGGAAATCATTTAGGCACTATATACGTATATATATATACCTTTATTACAAACAGTATTAAAGACGATTGAGCAATTTAAATGCTCCAAAGTGTTTGCAAGAGACATGTCATGTCTATTGGGCAAAGCCAGTTGACGAAGCTGCAGTGCAAGTACCGTTCTTTATCGGTCGTCAAATTCGCTAAAATACCATAGAATCGATCACAGCGAGTACTGAAAAAATGGCATATTATCGAATTTGACGACCTCAACTGTCAATTTGACGATCGATAAAAGAACGGTACTTGCACCGCTGAAGAGAGAAGACGTCCCACGGCGACGAGAGCATTACCATAATCGTAGCTAGACAGAGGCAAAAAAGAACAGGGGCCTTACGGCTACCTGTTTAAGTGATACGAAAAGATGCGCGACCGCAAACAGTATCTCGGCGCGTTAAGATTCAAGTGCGCGTGATTTACCGCTTTGCGCTGGTTCGAACCCGGGTTAAGAGGTAGCCGTAAGGCCCCAGAGCCGTAAGGTTCCAGTCCGTTCTAGATACGCAACCCCCACGACGTCGTGGAGGTTTTTCCAGAACTTGCGATCTGTCACTTCCATTCGAGCGACCACTGCAGGGTTAAGTTGTATGAAAAGAAAACCCAGCGTGTCTCATTTTTAGGGTTCCGTACCCAAAGGGTAAAAACGGGACCCTATTACTAAGCCTATGTCTATCTGTCTGTTAGTGCGTCCGTCCGTCCATCCGTCCTACCTTTTAACGGCTGTATCTTTCGAGCCGTAATAGTTAGCCAGTTGAAATTGTTACAGAATTATGTAAAGTTACGGCGGATTAACTAAAAAAAAAACGAAAGGAGGGTACATACAACATACGTATTTTTGTATTAGCTCTCATGTAAAAATTGTAATACAGAAAAATAAAAATACAGAAATACAGAAATGTTTATTTTGTGATGAATGAAATTTAAGGACAAACACAAGCTAATACGTACAAGCTTAGCACGATTATAGTACACACTTTAATAGTGGCTAATTACGACTCGCACTTAGCCATTATGACAGGTTTCTGTTCATTCATCATCATCATTTCAGCCGTAGGACGTCCACTGCTGGACATAGGCCTCCCCCATCGATCTCCAAAAGGGCCGGTTGGAAGCGGCCTGCATCCAGCGTTTCCCTGCGGTCTCTTTTAGGTCGTCTGTCCATCTTGTGGGTGGACGTCCTACGCTGCGCTTGCCAGTCCGTGGTCTCCATTCCAGAACCTTTCGGCCCCATCGGCCATCTGTTCTGCGTGATATGTGCCCTGCCCACTGCCATTTCAACTTACTAATCCGGTGGGCTATGTCGGTGACTTTCGTTCGTCTACGGATCTCCTCATTTCGGATTCGATCTCGTAGAGAAACCCCGAGCATAGCCCTCTCCATAGCTCGTTGTGCGACTTTGAGCTTGCTTATGAGGCCCATAGTGAGAGACCACGTTTCAGTGCCGTATGTCATCACTGGTAACACACACTGGTCGAAGACTTTCGTCTTAAGGCACTGAGGTATTTTGGACGAGAAGACGTTGCGTAGTTTACCGAACGCTGCCCAGCCGAGTTGGATTCGCCGATTGACCTCTTTCTTGAAGTTGGACCTACCTAGTTCGACGGTTTGTCCTAGGTAGACGTACGCGTCAACAGCTTCAAGAACTGAGTTCCCAACTGATACTGGGGCGGGCACAACATGGATATTTGACATAACCTTTGTCTTGTCCATGTTCATTTTAAGGCCCACCTGTTGGGAGACTCGATTGAGGCCTTCGAGCATCATGCTGAGATCTTCCATCGATTCTGCCATGACCACAATATCGTCGGCAAACCGAAGGTGAGTGATGTACTCGCCGTTGATGTTGATGCCGAGTCCTTGCCATTCCAGGAGCTTGAAAGCATCTTCCATTGTGGCAGTGAACAGTTTCGGAGAGATAACGTCTCCCTGTCTCACGCCTCTTCGCAATGGAATTGCCTTCGAACTCTGCTCCTGTACTCGGACCGACATGGTGGCGTTATTGTACAAACACTTCAACACTTCGACATACCGATAGTCAATACGGCATCGCTGGAGAGACTCGAGCACCGCCCATGTCTCGACCGAATCAAAGGCTTTCTCATAGTCCACAAACGCTAAACATAGTGGCAAGTTATATTCTTCGGTCTTCTGTATAACTTGGCGTAGCGTGTGGATGTGGTCTATGGTACTATAGCCTTTTCGGAAACCGGCTTGTTCGATAGGCTGGAAGTCATCGAACCTGCGATCGAGACGATTCGTGATGACCCTCGAAAACAGCTTATAAACATGGCTCAGAAGCGAGATGGGTCTGTAGTTCTTCAGCAAGGTTTTGTCACCTTTCTTAAAGAACAGCACCACCACGCCTCTGTTCCATGCTTCTGGCGTTATACCTTCGAGTAAGACAGAATTAAAGAGCTTCTGAAGGACTCTGAGTACCGGTGTTCCACCCGCTTTCAGAAGCTCTGATGTGATTGCATCGTCCCCCGGCGCCTTGTTGTTCTTGAGCTGTTTCAGGGCCATCCTAATCTCGTACAGGCTGATGTCCGGGATATCTTCAGTATAGTGTCAGTTCTGTTCATTACGAAGTTATAACTGGTAATTTCGTTATTGAATTTTGTGGTGGTACGGAACCCTCAGTGCGCGAGGCCAACTCGCACTTGGCCGGCTTATTTGTACCTACTATGAAGTCACCAAAGTGGTAGTATAACTCAATTCGTTTGGTCATCTGCTTTCGAAGAGTTTTTACATTTTCGTATTGACGTATGACGTGAGTAGCCAAGATGACGGAGATCTAACTGAATTATGCGACGAGCTAGTTGGAACATTGAGCGAAATTAAATAGGCCATAGACACGCAAACTAGGTGAAATCGCGGTGTCTATCCTGATATGGTCTGTGGCTAAGTCTATCTGTTTAGCGACATCATGAATGTAGTATCCTATCCTGGATACAACATTCTTGAGCGACATGGTTATCGTTAAGGAATATACTACTCTCGTTATCGGTGTACAGCAGGTACTATCACTTTATAAGTAAATTGCAAAAAAACGTAAAATTAAATTTTAAAATACATTTAATTTGTATAAGGTTTTATATATTTGTAATTTGGATGTTATTTATTTATTTTTTCTTTCTGGTAACTAATTTATTATCTCTTATGTTAAAGACTTCGAATGTTTGTTTTCCAATTACTATTTATCTATCTAGCCCTAGTTGGTGTTGCAACAGGGCATTTACACTATTTCTAGTTTGCATTAGTGAAAACATGTTTTTGACTTTTGTGTAACTGTTTATCTAATATCTACTGTATTATTTAGCAGCTGTATGTTTTCCTTGTAAAATAAAATAAAAAAGGCATCTGCAGATGAACAGAAAAACTGAAGAATGTGCAGCAGCTGAACATTTAAAAACTAAGATATCAAGAAATATAATACTATTAGTCTATTATGTACCTACTCGATATTATAAATGACAACTACCAAAGTCTGACATGCTAAACAAAGATATTCGGTAAAATTAAACTGATGATTACAAAGATATTTAAAATTATAGATTTAACATCAACTCGCTAAAAACGACCACAAAATGGCTCAGAATAGGACATTTGAGAAATTAGTTGTAGGTATATCGATATTGTTGCGTTTGGTCACACTGATGTTTATTTGATAAACGGTTAAAACGGTTTATAATTTTTGTATGGTTTTTTGTTGATTATGTTGAATCTAGTGTTTTAAATATCATTGTGATAACTATATACAAATCTACAGAGATAAAATTTCAGATTTTTTAAATGTTATTAATTTATTACATTTAACCGAGATTTACGTATTTTACAGTAAATAAATACATTGGTTCTGAAATTTCCAAATTTCTTAGTTATGATATTTAAGTATCGAACGCTGTTTGGCCTTCGCCCTCTGGTGAAGGTGTTTCTGGCCAAGACAGCAAAGGTGGATGGGACGGCGACGCGATATGAGAAAATGACTGTAACTGGACTAAAAGAGAGACAATAGTATTTAGTTCGGTATATTAATATATCAACAGCCGTGTGTGCGAGCGAGAGATCGATATGTACTTATGGAAATTTACATGAGTGTAAAAGAGGTAGGTCATGTCAAATATCCATGTTGTGCCCACCCCAGTATCAGTTGGGAACTCAGTTCTTGAAGCTGTTGACGCGTACGTCTACCTAGGACAAACAGTCGAACTAGGTAGGTCCAACTTCAAGAAAGAGGTTAATCGGCGAATCCAACTCGGCTGGGCAGCGTTCGCTTTAAGACGAAAGTCTTCGACCAGTGTGTGTTACCAGTGATGACATACGGCGCTGAAACGTGGTCTCTCACTATGGGCCTCATAAGCAAGCTCAAAGTCGCACGAGCTATGGAGAGGGCTATGCTCGGGGTTTCTCTACGAGATCGAATCCGAAATGAGGAGATCCGTAGACGAACGAAAGTCACCGACATAGGATTAGAAAGTTGAAGTGACACTGGGCAGGGCACATATCACGCAGAGCTGATGGCCGATGGGGCCGAAAGGTTCTGGAATGGAGACCACAGACCGGTAAGCGCAGCGTAGGACGTCCAGCCACAAGATGGACAGACGACCTAAAAGAGACCGCAGGGAAACGCTGGATGCAGGCCGCTTCCAACCGGCCTTTTTTGATGGGAGATCGATGGGGGAGGCCTATGTCCAGCAGTGGAAGTCCTACGGCTGAAATGATAATGATGATGATGATGAAAAGAGTTAGAAGCAACCACCGGTGACACCAGTACAAATGAAACAACTTTTATGACAAGGACCTAGCACCCATTAGTAAAAACTTCAAACCAATCGAAACTGGGGTCCCAAATGTCTTATTAGTTGTGTGAAATAATGGTGGGGTGTCGTATGTTGTGTTACTGTTAAATAATGGAGATATTTCAGGGCTATTTGGGTCTCTCTGACTTCATACTTTGCAAAAAATTCAATGCAACATACTCTTAAAGTTCTTAACAAATGGAGAGATGACTGAAGACACCCAGCTGGCGAGACGCTGGCGGTCGCGTCGCCTTCCCAGAAACGTGGTGACGATGAATGAATCAGTCAATAGTTGTGGTCATGCCATTTATTACGCAAGAATGTCAATAGAACTTCAGCTCGATAGCGTTGAAGAGATTTCTTCGCGCAAAACGGAACCATTGTAGAACCCTGTTTACCTATTGTGATTGTAGCCGCCAAAGCTGCGATCTCATCTCGAAACGTTTCGCGTGAGGTACCGTATTGAATATTATATACAATAAGAGACGATGGCCCCAGTATAAACATAATATTACACTTTTACCAACATATTACAATTTTGGCAGCATATTCTTCAATTAACATTATCAGACATGTTCGTCTTACATACACGAAAATCATTACGTAGACTACTACAAACATTCTTACAGAAGCGAGTAAACCGAGAGTATCTTATTGCCTAAGAATCAAATAGGTAATCAAAGAATCATTCATCAGTAAAGAAGAAAGAAGACGAAATAGCACATACAAATAAATAAAATTACTATGTTTGCTCTTAATTTATTGCATGTCTAGCATATTATATAACAATTATTCTATAAGTAGCTATCATTTAGATAAATTATACGTACAGAAGACATGAAACAAATTACGTAATTAATACATTTAAATCGGGCCAAGTTTAATTAAATTCATTTTTCAGGTACCGATAACGATGACATCATACACATGTAATTTATCAAATATGGGCATCGGGAAGGAATGGAAAATGTACAGAAGCGGGAGGGATTACCCATAGGTATATGTATTCGGGAGGGCGGAGAGTTATGGTGCGGGGGGCAGGGCTAGCACATACCGTGCAGACGGCGCACCTGCGGTGTCGGGCGCGCCGCCGCCAGCAGCCGCAGCAGTGGTCGGCCGCACAGCGCCACCAGCCCCGAGCCCGCCCAGCGTGCACCCGCCGCCTCCTCCACCTCAGCGATGCGGTTCAGCGAGCGGGATTCCCGCAGCCGACTCTCTTTGCGCGCCGCGCGCCGCCGCCGCCCGCCGCCGCCGCTCGAGGGCGGTGGCGCGCGCGCGTCCCCACCCGCACCCGCCTTGTCCTGCGCGGGTGCGCCAGCGCCGGCCGCAGGACGGTCTGCCTGCCGCGCACCACCAGTCGCGCCAGCACCGGCGCCCGCGCCCGCGCCTCGCTCTTGGCTATCGCTCGAGTCATCGTGTGAGTCGCGGCGCGCGCGTTCCGGCGGCGCGTCGTTTCGTTCGGCTGCGCGCTTCTTCTTCTCAGAATCGTCGTCGGAAAGATCCGAGGAGGAGCAGGAGCCAGCGCGCGGCCGGCGCCGCCGGCACTCGATGCGCGCGCGCCGCGCAGGCGGTGGTGCAGGGGGCGCGCGCGCACCCGCGCCGCCGGCCGTCGGCTCGTCCTCCAGGTTCACCTAGCGACGATCAACAACGATATCGATACACGAACGGTACGATCTGTGTACGAAGTGCAAGCTCGCGCCTCCTGAGCTACAGTTTACGGATAAAGAGGTTTGAACCGAACTCACTCTGGTGAGGTTGTCGGCGAGGTGGTTCCGGTGCGTGGGCGGCGCGACTTCTGCTAGGGGCACGGGAGGTGGGTGCGCGCGCGCAGCAAGGTGCAGGCGGCCCTCGGAGCGCGAGCCCCGCCGGGAGTCCTGGGGATGCGCACCGCACGCCGCTACGGCGCCCTCTTCGTCGTCTTCTTCCTCGCGTACTATACTGCACTTCCGCGATCTCTGTCGACAATATATTTTTCACTTCTCATGCTCGTAAAGTTCTTATTTATTCCCAGTATAAGCAGTCTAAAACTGGTTTTTATGCTCTAATGCATAAAAGTCAACTGAACCTCTTAAAAATTGTTCAAATATTTTCAGTTTATATTATTATGTTTGGCCGTCAGTCTAACCGCAGCTCTCCGAGCGACAGGAGCGGATGGCCGACAGCCACATCACAGTGTGAATAAAAACTAGTTTTTTCATACATATTTTTGCTTGCAGTCAATCGGATGGCTACCCGCTTCCGGCTAACCGTATAGTGCGTAATGCCAAGGACATTGAGCAAACATGCTAGTCTAGTTGACACATGCACATATTTCCTGTTCTAGAAGCCTATACTGGGGCTCCCCTTTGGCATTATCTTATCCATAAAGAGAGCTATATCATGGATATGGATGTAGGATGTGTACTCATCATCATCATTTCAGCCATAGGCCATCCACTGCTGGACATAGGCCTCCTCCATCAATCTCCAAAAGGGCCAGTTGGAAACGGCATGCATCCAGCATTTCCCTGCTGTCTCTTTTAGGTCATCTGTCTATCTTGGGCGTGGACGTCCTACGCTACGCTTACCGGTCCGTGGTCTCCATTTGAGAACCTTTCGGCCTCATCGGCCATCTGTTCTGCATGATATGTGCTTGACTTTAAGCTTGCTTATGAGACCCATAGTGAGAGACCATGTTTCAGTGCCGTATGTCATCACTGGCAACACACACTGGTTGAAGACTTATGACACCCATAGTGAGAGACCATGTTTCAGTGCCGTATGTCATCACTGGCAACACACACTGGTTGAAGACTTATGACACCCATAGTGAGAGACCACGTTTCAGTGCCGTATGTCATCGCTGGCAACACACACTGGTTGAAGACCTTCGTCTTAAGGCACTAAGGTATTTTGGATGAGAAGACGTTGCGAAGTTTACCAAACGTTGCCCGGCCGATGGGTACTCATGTAAGGATTAATATTATTAGAATTATTATAGGTACCGGTGGTACATCTTGTGGAGTGCGCGGCGCGGCGGGCAGCGCGGGCGCGGGCGGTGCCAGCAGCGTGCGAGGGGCTGCACTGCCGCTGCGCGCAACGCTCAGTGCCTCAGGCCGTCGCACGCCACGTTGCGCCTCTTGCTTACGAAGCATTTCCATTCTAAAAATAAGTTTAAGCATTTTAAGTTTTCTTAAGCTATGCTGTGTTGTCATGGCATTTACAACAATCATTCAAAACTGTGGTTGTTTTTAGAATCACAAATGCGAGTAACATAAGGGTTGATTTTGTAGTCCAATCCAATCATTTGGTGGTAAAAAGGGTGTGAGTTCTCTGGTAGTTTGGAAAATTGGTATTGATGCAGTTTTTACGAATCTTCAAAATGCTACCTCATATCTTAGCTGCTCATGCCACCATATTAAATATGACTCCCAAAATTATTGGAATACTACTGAACCTGAATAACAGAGTTTATGGATAAGTATGGTAGTAAGGAATGATTAGGCTACAATGTGCCTTACCTATTTGACTTCAATTTCCTTTCAGCTAATAGAAAGTATGTGGCAGTGATGTGGTTATATTCATTTTTGTCTAAAGATTCCAATATTTGCTCTTTTGTGGCGATTTGGCCATGAATCATTTTCTGGACTATGCCTCCTTTATCTTCTTCCGAAAGCTGTTCTTTGGCAACCAATGGAGTATCAAAATCTTCTACAGTGACACCTTCTCCTGCTGTCACCCAGGGGTCAGTCGCTATTTCGGACAATGTCGCTCTTTTCTCTGGTTCTCTTACTAACATTCTACCTATAAGTCTAAAATTGTACAATCAATTATGATAGAGATAGAGATTTTAGCATGCACTGATTTTAGTTTATGATAATTGCAATTTGTTTTTTGTTATTTTGCAATATATCAAGATAATATGAAAAAAAAAGCAAGAAAAAACGACTTCATGATATATTTTGAATGTAATGCAGCAATTGTAATTTATTAATTAGAATAGAGAATTACAGAACCTTATGGTTACTTCATAGAACTTACCTTTTACATGAATTTGTTATATGTGTTGGGATAGTATATTTACAATCCATAATCATAGTCAAAGTTTCACTGTCATTAGCTTCTTGGAATGGAGCCTGTCCACAAACCAGCATATAAAGTATCACACCGAGGGACCACACATCTACAGCTGGGGCATCATACGAGTCTCCTAGTAAAATCTCAGGTGCAGAATAAGCCAATGAACCACATGACGTCTCTAATTTCTGACCTGGGCAAAATTTATTACTAAAACCAAAATCTGTTAATTTGACTACACCTAATTTTTCAAAAAATACTACATTTTCTGGTTTTAAATCTCGATGGACTACATGTAACCTGAAAAAAAAAAAGTTTTTGTACAATTATCTCGTCAGTCTAAAGGTCACAATTATACCAGTCATAGAAGACATATGAGATGTCCTTACTTACCTGTGACAATAAGAAATAGCACGAACAATTTGACGAAAATAATCACGAGCCAGGGTTTCTGATAAGCCTGATTCATGTCTCATAATGTAGTCATAGAGATCACCCCCGTCTCCTAGCTCTAATATTAAATACAATTTAGTTTGGGTATCGATAACCTCATAGAGCCGTACCACATTAGGATGTTGTACCAGTTTCATGCATCGGACCTAAAACAGACAACATTAATTATTATATTGAATCCTACTTATATTAATAAAACATCCATAAAACAAAAAGACAATATCTACTTCTTGAAACAAATGTGATTTGGATACTTCATCTAGTTTGCTTTTGTCTATCACTTTTACTGCAACTTTTTCTCCTGTAAATACATGTCTCGCCAATTTCACAACTGCAAAATGTCCTGATCCAAGTGTGTCAAGCAAATCATAAAGACCAGCTATTTTGGTGTCATATGGTCCAACCCCTGCACCACCTATGTTAGCGCAGTTATTGTTCATGATGGCGTTTCTGTAACAACCATATGTGATTAGCTAATATAATAGAAAGAAAAACAATTGCTTGTTGATCAACATTCTATAGGAGTAAAATAGTAATGTTATCATAGAGCAGTTTGTTTTTTAATAGGATTCAGAACAGTTTCTTAATGCTTTAACATCAGGCAAATCAAACACAGCATAGCAAGCATAATAACACTGAATAAATGCAGCTTTAATAGATATTTTGATGACCTAGTTTTATCATCTAGATCAGAAGTAGGCAGGAAGATCATGGTAAAAGAGAATGAAGGACAGAAACATCTTAATATAAGATTTTTTTGCATCCACACTTGAGAACTACGAGAATAGGAGAGGCGCTTTATATTTTAATACACCATAACTTACCTAGAATAATAAAAAGATTTTTTAGATCGGCAAGAAAAATCTAGCATAGGAAAGGAAACGCACTAAACTGTTTGTTTCATGTACACAAAATGAGTCAGAACTCTACAAATATTTTTCCACATAGAACGCTGTGTTATGCTTCTTACTAGGAGTAATGGAACAACATAATTTTTCTAAAAAACTCTTAAAATTGTAAATTAGATTGATCCACAAGAATCACAAAAATCGCCATTTCACAAAAATTCACTCCGTATCTGAAACTTTTTTTAGGCAATATCAACCCATAGACAATTTTTTACTCGTACTGGCACACAGATAATAATATATTGTTTGCCTCGTTTAAGCACAGAGTTGTGTATATCTGTGCGTTTAAGGCTTGAGGCAGCTTGACTGCACGATGTGGAATAGTTAATATAATAACTACTTTAGGCACAGATATACACAACCAGATCGGCAATATATTTCAGTGAAAGAGACAACTTGATATGGCTCAGCACAAGTACAAAAAGGACATAAATAGACTTTTTTGTCCTTATCGGCGTGACCTCTTTTTTGGACCTGAAATGTCAAAATCTGACGGTTCAGTGCCAAACAAAACGGGTCTGAATATTATTTATTACCTTTTTTTGGTGATATAATGTGTTATGTGCGTCTTTTCTCTGAGTAATATCTGTAAAAACGGTTCTACAATTTTTGTATTTGTATTTTTGTATTTATTTATTCAATTAGCACGGTTCAAAAACCAATTACACTAATGACAGACCAATTACACTAATGACAGACAGACAATGCTTGGTTGTAGCATTTTGGGCTGCAAGAAGCGCAGTGAGCGACAAAACGATGAAATATTATTTCACAAGTAAGCAAACACAATAACGCTTGTAACGATCACCTAAAGACATTCAGGATATCAATTCATAAATATTTTATTCATAATTAGTCAGTTTTTGGGTCAATTTGTGGTCTAATTCTATGAATTTTATCAAATTATTCACTTAGAAAATAAATGATGAATGTTGCCAGTTTATGAAAGAAATTATCCACCGCAACTATTATTCGTTCTGCAGGTTTCCAACTAATCCAGTCACATTGCTGAAAAAAGCTGGCACATTGCAAGAAGTGCAAAATACCGACCCTTCTATGTCCATATGAATATGGTGAATGTTAATATTAAATATATACTAATGAGGCTACAGTTATGAAGCTGGAAAAGCAAAAGGCGATTTCGGTGAACCGAATCAAAAAGCTACGCGCTGTTCGTGAAATTTTTACTGTAAACATTAAAGAGTCTATTTATCTAATTATTTGGAATGTTATACATAATTCCATTCATGAAAAAACTAAACTGACCAAGCGCGAGTCGGGCTCGCGCGCTGAGAGTTCTTTACAATCACAAAATACAAAAAGTTGTGCAAAAAGACAACATCACGCCCAGGCTGTCACCCATCCAAGTACCGACCGCGCCTGACGTTGCTTAGTGTAATAGATTGGTTACCATAGATACCTACGTTGTTGACAAAACGTGATGTAAAGTCAAAGAAAATAAAAGACTAGAATAATTATAATATGCTTATTTAATTATAATATAATAGGTTATGGACCCTGAAACGTGAGTAAAATGAGTCATCACGTACATATTGAGCCGTTGAAGAGAGAAAATTATGACACATGGCGAATCCATGCAAAAGCTCTCTTATTGAAACTAGGACTATGGAAGTATGTATCGCAGGAAATAAAGAAGCCTACTCGTGAAGGTGATGAACTAAATAAATTTTTAGAAAAAGATGGTTTGGCGCTAGCTGAATTATTGCTGATAATTTCACCGAGTGAACTGAAACAAGTGAAGAACTGTGGTACTAGCAAAGATGTCTGGAACACTCTTGAAAATATTTACTACAGTAAAGGTCACTGCACGGAAGGCAAGTCTTTTGAAAGAATTAATACTAAGAAAAATGAAGGATGGCGAGAACATAGTGGATCACTTAAACAAATTTATGGACATTGTCGATAAATTAGCAGATATGAACATAGAAATAAATAAGGATCTACTTAGCATTATGATGCTCTACAGCCTAACTCAAACTTTTGAAAATTTTCGGATTGCTATAGAATCCAGGGATACTCTACCAGATCCTGAAAACTTGAAAATAAAAATCATTGAAGAAGCTGAAGCAAGAAGAAATATAGCAAGTACCAGTGAACAGAATTCTGAACAAGAAGCGCTATACAGTAAACAGCGTGGAAACAACAAGAAATATACTGTTGAATGTTTCAAATGTAAGAAAAAAGGACATAAAGCCAATGAATGCTGGTCAAAAAAGGATAAAAATAATAAAAATAATGCGAATCTCTGTTGTTCAGAAGAATCATGTCTAAATACGAATGACAATAAAGAAAAAAATAAGCAAATGGTGTCTCGATAGTGGTTGTACGTCACACCTGACACATGAATTTGAAAAATTTCATAATATGGAAAAGGATGACAGCAAATCTTTGAAGTTAGCTTCTGAAAACTGCACAGCACAAATTAAAGGCCGTGGTACAGTGAAACTAAATATTAAAGAAAGACCTGATCTACAATTGACTGAAGCATTGTATGTGCCATCACTGACTACAAACCTAATGTCAGTAGGAAAAATTACAGATAAAGGTGCAACAGTTTTATTTAAACAGAAAAATGCAACCGTAATGCGTAATGGTGAAATACTGTTGAGAGCAGAAAGAAACGAAGACGGTTTATATTATGTTAGAGAAAACATAAAAGAAAAAGCTAACTACTGTGAAACCAGCAAAATGCAGCAATGGCATAGAAAGCTTGCTCATCTTAATGAGGGGCAAATGCGTATAGCACTGGATAAGAAATATATGGAAGGTTTAGAATTTAACAAGAATGACACAGTTAAAGACTGTGAAGTGTGTGCTAAAGGCAAGGCAACAAATTTGCCATATACACTTAAAAATGAACAACGGACAAGTGACAAATTACAAATTGTGCATACTGATGTATGTGGTCCGATGAGACAGCCATCTAAGGGGGGTTCAAAATATTTCATCACATTTACGGATGATTTTTCAAGGTATACAAGAGTATACACCATGAAAACTAAGGATGAAGCCCTTTCAAAATTTAAAGAATTTAAAAATGAGGCTGAGAGATTTACCAAACAAAAAATAGTTTGTTTGCAAAGTGATAATGGCACAGAATTTATAAATCAGGCTTTTGACAAGTACTTAAAAGACAATGGCATCAAACGAAGACTTTCCGCGCCTTACACGCCACAACAGAATGGGCTAGCTGAAAGAAAAAACCGAACACTACTTGATAAAGCCAGATGTATGCTTATTGACGCAAAAATGAAAGAAGCTTTTTGCGCTGAAGCCATCAATACAGCCAACTATTTGGCAAACCGCAGTCCCTGCAGTAGCATTGAAAATATGACGCCGTTTCAAAAATGGATTGATAGGATACCGTCAGTGAGACATTTTCACATTTTTGGAACGAAGGCGTTTGTACTTAAAAAAGGAAAAAAGAATGGAAAATTTGAAGCCAGAGCCACACCGGGAATATTTATCGGATATTCGGAGAATTATAAGGCATACCGCGTCTTCAATCCAAAAACAGATAAGATCATGATTAGCAGAGATGTCAAAATCATGGATAAAATGTATTACGAAAATGGGATAGAAGAGCCAAAACAAAATGAAGTTGGTAAAAATGAAATTGAAGTTGTAATTTTTCCGAAAGATGAAAACGAAGATAATTATGAAGACTTCAATAGACGTGAAATAGATGAATCAGAACCGGAAGAAAACATGGATATACATGAAATTAATGAAACGGAAGTAGAACAAAACTTGGATGAAATATTTGTAGATGCAAATACAGATTCAGATGAAACAAATATTGAAATTGAATCGAATGAAAAGCGACGAAGACAACCACCAGCATTGCAAAAAGATTATGAATTGGATGCTGAACAGTCATTTCTCTGTGAATTAAATGAGAATAGTGATGAATGGGAAGATGCTATAATAAGCGAAATTGAATCTCATCTGAAAAACAATACATGGAAAGTTGTAAGCCGGAATGAAAATAAAAATCTAATTGACAGCAAAATGATTTTAAAATATAAATACAATGCACTTGGAGAAATAGATAGACGGAAGGCACGACTAGTAGCTCGGGGCTTTAACCAGAAAGAAGGCATTGACTATAATGAAACATTTGCGCCAGTAGTGAAAATGAGTACAATGAGATTACTTATTGCACATGCGATAGAAAATAACATGAAATTATCTCAACTAGATGTATGTACTGCATTTTTAAATGGGGATATAGAAGAAGACATTTACATGAAGAAGCCAAAAAATCTAGATAAATACTTAAGAATTATCATTTCACAAGCAAAAAATAAAGAATTAGTAAGAAAGGCTAAAGAAATGATACAAGATATAAATAGATACAAAAATAATGGGATATGTCAACTAAATAAAGCCATTTATGGATTGAAACAGGCAGGACGACAATGGTTTCTAAAACTACATAAAAAATTGCTGGAGATTGGTTTTAAAAATGCTACAGCGGATCCTTGCTTGTATATTTTAGAAAAAAGAGGTGAAAAACTATTTGCCAATATTTATGTTGATGATTTGATTCTGGCATATAAATCGGAAAATCTGTTAAAGGAAGTGAAGACAAAATTGCAAGAAGCATTTGATTTAAGAGATATGGGTTCTTTGCATCACTGTCTTGGCATACGATTCTCCCATATAGGGGGAGAAATGAAGTTGTCGCAAGAGACTTACGTTGACAATATAATACAAAAGTTTAACATGGAAGAATGTAAGCCTGTGTCTACACCCATGGAAACGGGTTTAAAGTTAGAGAAAAACAAAAATAATGACAGTGAAAAAGACATCTAGCCATACCAAAAACTTATAGGATCATTAATGTATCTAGCAGTGGCAACGAGACCAGATATATTGTTTGCTGTTAGCTACCTAAGTCAGTATAACAATTGCTATGATAAAAGTCACTGGTTGGCGGCGAAAAGAGTTATTCGATATCTGAAAGGGACAAAAAGTGTCTGCTTAAGATACAAGAAGACTGGAATGGCACTTGTCGGCATGGCTGATGCAGACTGGGCGGCATGCACTGTTGACCGTCGGTCGTATACAGGTTATATTTTCAAATATGGCGGTGGTCTGATCAGTTTTGAGACAAAGAAACAAAGAGTTGTAGCTTTGTCGACGGCAGAAGCCGAATATATGTCAATGACAGAAGCAACGAAAGAAGCTTTGCATTTGAAGCAACTTCTGGCAGATATTGGAGTATTACAACAGACTGTCACAATATACAATGACAATTTGGCTGCACAGAAATTAGCAAACAATTTAATGACTGGAAAAAGATCTAAACACATCAGCATTAAGGAACATTTTATTAGAGACTGTGTCCAGAATAAATTGATAAATGTACGATATAAGGACACAGACAACATGGAAGCCGATCTTCTAACAAAAGCATTGCCACAGCCAAGGTTGTTAAAACTAATGAAAATGATCGGAGTCACTCAGACTACTCAGCAGAGCCCGTAGTCATCGTGAGGGGGAGTGTAATAGATTGGTTACCATAGATACCTACGTTGTTGACAAAACGTGATGTAAAGTCAAAGAAAATAAAAGACTAGAATAATTATAATATGCTTATTTAATTATAATATAATACTTAGCTTAGTGGTAAACAGAAATTTGTCACTGACTCGCACTTGGCCAGTATTTATTATTTGTATTTATTATTTGTATGTATTAGTATTTATTACTTATGTTCACTATAATCCGCTAAATTTGACGCTTGTACGGATTACCGTTTTTACACTAGAACAAATCCAAAAATACGTTTAACGTTTGTTGCATGAGGGACCCCCGTTCCGTTTTAACTCTGACTTTTTTATTATTTTTAATTAATCATAAATATCATGCCATGGTTACTTTACAACCTTTTTTCTAGTACTATATTCTAATCCTAACAAATAATTATAATAAAAATGCAAGTAGCTTTCTGTCTGTTTTTTACGAGGAAACGGCTAAGTCATGGTATAATTATACTCCGCCAGGTATAGCAATCCGAGAAAAAATGTTTACGTGGGCGTCCCGCAATGATGTCATGATGTCAATTTACAACAGGTTCGAGAGAGATGACGATACACCACGTAACAGCTGATTGAATAAAGTGGCAACTGGACAGTGACGTCATTGCGGGACCACTCTCAAATTGCTAGACCTTGTTTTCTTAGATCATGGGCTAAGTCAAATTTTGTCAGGATGATAGGGTGTGTCATGAGGACAGACAACGTACTTTTCTTCCCAGACTTGGGAAGAAAAGTACGTTGGGTACTTCCCAGACTTGTTCTTACTGAATGATAAACCGATAATGATATTCCATGTACATGTACACCAATTATCACGCTGTGCATTATTATGTCGTACAATATCATGCCATACATTATCTGTGTCGTACATTATTGCCTCCCGTCAACGTCAAAGACAAATAGGATACAATAGAGATGTCATGAGCAAATGAGTGTCTGGACAATTAAATATGAAATGAAATCACGAATTACTTTTTAAAATCAATCTGAGTCGTTTATCTTTTGCAATAATGGTTTTGGGTCACGATCTCAGTGCTGGGAATAGAACACAAGATGTTCGAATATCAGAAGACGTTTCTTTTGATACAATGTTGCTAAGAAAAGCAACATTGAAAGGCCTAACAAAAGCTGGGTTATTGAGGCCGTCACCCGTTCAATTACATGGAATTCCTTTGGGAAAGTGTGGATTTGGTAAGAAAAAAACTTGCCTATATACACCTAGATGAAAATTTTACATCTGTGTTCCACAAGCTTGCATTAAACTTTTTAACATGTTAACCGCCAGTGTATGATTTAAGATACACTGGGGGGTGTACAACAACCTCATACTTATACTACGTATGTCTTATATCAATGGGGGTGTATTTTACCGGGCCGGTGTCTCTGATGATACACGCGCATGGGTATTTTAAGTAGGCTGCAGATTATCGCGAATATACAGTGTGCGGCGTTGTGGGTTTATGTCGTCGTAGGACCCCTCACTGCCCACAGGTAGGTAGATAGTTAGGGTGCCGGCTAGGCAAAGAAACCACAAAGAAACTATTTCAGGGTGTATTGTTCATTTTAACATTGCACGGCCGCACACTTTTCACACCAAGTAGGTAGATGTAGATTGGGATCACTGGCCTGAATGTAATTCACTCGCGGTCGCGTCGTGTCTTCAGGATGCGCTCCTGGCGTACGCCGTCAGGTAGTAGGTAGTAGTTGACCCGGGATGAGCTGTCCAGACAATCCTGGGTTGCTCTCAGGTAGTGAGGCAACGTCCAATAGTAGTCCAATAGTGGGAGGTGAGTAGGTCGTGCCGTGAAGTGAATCCTGGAATGAGGTAGGCATTAGTATTTTGTTCGAGAAAGTACTGTCTGCCAGGCCATGTAGGGTAGTGTGAAGGTTAGTCTCCATCGGTGGCGCGGTGCGAATCCACAGCTGACTCAGCGATCACAAAATACCCTTTAACTGCCGTCAGCTAGGCGCGGCAGAACAGCTTAGTAATAATTAAACAGTGTGAAGAAAAGCACTGACACGACACAGTAGTACTAACAATAATAGAAACTCACCCTAGAGGGATGATAGACTTTTCAAATCACTTTATCCTGCACATCTATTCGTCAGCACAAGTAGATTGGCTCTGTTACTCCTTGTCCGAGCATACCTCAGGACTAACCATACAGTGCCATGACCTGCTGGAGACCGTAAGTAAACACAATCATGTTACTCTCCAATGGATCAAGGGGCACAGTGGGTCTAGGGGAAATGATGCGGCTGATGAACTGGCGCGGAGAGGCTCGAGCATACGACCGGTAGGGCCCGAGCCGATAATCCCCTTACCTTTTAGCCAAATCAGATCCTGGATTCGTCAACGTACTACAAGACTTCACAAAGAATACTGGGCAAGTACTAAAAACTGTAGACAATCAAGGGAAGCTTTCCCGGAACTCAATCCGAGATACTCCCGTAGATTGTTGAATCTAAAACGTGGCAAACTCCGGCAAATTGTTGGGGTTATCACAGGGCATTGCCTTTTAAACAAACACCTTTTTAAAATTGGGGTTACTGACAGTCCCCTATGTAGAGGGTGTCTGGAGACTGAAGAAACGGCCGCACATATGCTGCTGGAGTGCAGCAGCGTGGCAGAACAACGAAACACTATCCTCGGATCACCGAGGACGCTCTGGGAGGCCTGCGCAGGCATAAGCGAGCTGCTGGCTTTCCTGGAGGAGACCGGGTGGCTGAATTAGCTGCAGCCGGGTGACGCAAAATGGGCCAATGAATGGCCTAGTTGCGGAAAATGCCCGCTACACAAGTAAGTACTCCTTGCGCCTAGAGCGCGGCGTCGAATGCACAGCGGTCACAATTTAAGCAGTAGTAATTGTGTTTAGCGTTCTGTGAGGTCGTGGCGAAGAATTACGAAGCCATTTCGAATACTCTCAAGACACCTGGTTCCGCATAATATTATTGATTTATTTTCTTAAATAAATGACGGCGCTAACCCCAACGTCACAACTGTTTCATAGTATTAAATACCTTTGATCGAGTAAAATATTGTTCATAACGGTGGAGCATTCGCCACTGATTGTTGGTGAATATATGTTGAAAAATGAGAAATTCATGGCATCAAATGAAATTGGTGGAAATCGGATCTATACTAAAACTGAAATTGTGCAGTGTCATGTACTTTTGTAAGTAACTATTGGAGTTAGAAGGTTTTAAAGAATTAGGATAGGACAGACAGAAAAAACTTGTAAAAGTTCCTTGTGGTTGTAGGGTTCTATGGAACCCTAAAAAGTAGGTATATTTGTGACAAACAAATACTGTGAAAAACATAGTGTGTGTACTGTTGTAACTGTACAAGTAATTTTTTGAATAATAAAAATACAAATTCCTTACCTTGAGAGCCTTAGGATCAAAACCCGGTGCTGAGCTGCGATTGCTTAGGTGCCTAAATACTTACTGTTTCAGATCTGTTACTTGAAGCAAAATCAGGCACAGGAAAGACTGCAGTGTTTACAACAATTTCTCTTGAGAAACTAGACTTGGATGTGGGTGTACAAACCATCATACTAGCTCCAACTAGAGAAATAGCATCGCAAATATCAGCTGTCATTACTGAAATTGGTTCACAATACAAAGGTAAGTGACTAAATAAAAACTCAGTGAGGTAAGCTGAATAAAATATTTACAATGGACATTACTTTGCCAAAGTACAACTTCAAGTGCTTTTTCTACATTACAGGAATTAACTAATTCCTGTAATGAAAAGTAAATAATATTTCATCCCGCATTTGTTATTGTACTTGACATGGCATTTAAGTCGAAAAACACTAGAGATTTGTTTTGAACTGTCACGGTTGTTCAGTTATATGATTATTAACGGCCTTGATAACGTTATGGTTGGAGCTGCCAATAGTTCAGTGCAGTTACATGCATCATGTTCACGGGAAGACTGCCCTCCTCCCGTGAACATGGTACATTCTTATTTGAGATGGAGGCGATGACTCCTGCACTTCCATCGCTGATGGTTTGAGAGGCCTACTGCATCATAGCTTACCTGTTTCCTAGCACTCTCCATGGCAAGAGTGTCTGCTGTTATATTACCCATGCAGGATCCGTGGCTTTTCGTCTATCTCACTATCGTTCTGTACTTGCTCGCGAGTGCTTGTAAAGCTGTATGGCATTCAGCAGTAACTCTTGATCTTGTAACAGGTCTTCTGAATGCATAGATGGTAGTCGTACTATCAGTAGTAAACATGAGGATCCTTTTACCACCCCCCATCTTCGGGGGCCAAGAGAAACTCATTAAAAGGCCAGACAGCTCTTGCAGCCAGTAGGCCCATGGCCTCCGCCTGCAGTGATGTCGTCGTTTTGTTGGTACATGTCATATCCACTGCTGGACATAGGTCTCCCACATCGATCTCCAAAAGGACCAGTTGGAAGCGGCCTGTATCCAGCGTTTCCCTGCGGTCTCTTTTAGGTTGTCTGTCCATTTTGTGGGTTGACATGGACGTTGGTACATGTAAATGTGTCGAAATATCAGGAGCTCCATCCATAACTTTATCACGGTAAATATCTCATTAGTAATCATGTATAACTGAATTACAAATAGGGCTACCATATCAAAATTTGTAAATTCCTGAAAATGATGGCTATTTCAATAAAAGTTTAGACAATTTAGTATGTTGGTTAATTTTGAAAATAGTTTTTTGTTTGTTTTGTGTTTAGGGTGATGTTAATCAAGATTTACTCTTATTACATTTCCCAAGCTAAAAAAGCCAAACAAAGGTTTAAAAGACAAAGTTGGTCAGATGGTAACCCTAATTACAAATTTGATTAAAATAGGTTATTATTATTTTTTTACACTCAATTCTGAATTTAACGATTGAACTGCAGTGTTAACAAACTTCTATTTACCAAAAACTCTGTAAAACGTAGTAATTGATAGTTTTGTTGGTTACTCACATATTGATACAACCTACATAGCATTTACAATACGGCATCATTTAGAAGGGAATAAACATTTATTGTTCCTTTGAGAATGCTGTTTAGGGTGCCAATCTTGATAAGGAATGCAACTGCATGAATTCTTTTCTTTGTTAATTGTAATGCTTTATTACATGTTTACCTCAACTGTCGTCATTGTAAGTATAATGGCTTTACCAAAGATTCTAAGCAATGCATCCTTTGGTTTGTTTGACTAGCACATGTTTACTATGTTTACTTTGGTTGCTCAACTGTCTTCATGTTAATATAGATTGTCTTTACAAAAGCTCTCAATAATGCAATAAAATACTTAGTACGTTGAGTTTTACTATGTAGTTTACACTGTAGTAGTTTTTTCCCATGTTTAATACGAAAATATGTATTGTAATACTGTGTTCTCATTATGCCCACTACTTGCCAAATGTTTTATAGATTGCTTTAGCTGTTCTGTTCATGTTGAAGTAACAAATTGAGGAATAGACAGTTACTTTTACATTCAAATTATTATAATTGTAATTTCACATCACAGGTTTGAATGTAGCAGTAGTAATGGGAGGCTTGCCTGTCAAAGAAGATGTTGAGAAATTTAACCAAAAAGTTCATATAGTGGTAGGAAGCCCAGGTCGCCTGCGCCACTTGATCCAAGACAAACATATTGATATCTCAACTGTTCGACTATTTGTTCTTGATGAAGCTGACAAATTAATGGGAAGTTCCTTCCTGCCAGACATTAATTACATATTTTCTCTTTTGCCAAAAGAAAAGCAAGTTATAATGTCTAGTGCCACTTATTCTGAAGAAACCAAAAGATTCATTAGTAAATATGTACAGAAAGCTCAACACGTTTGTCCTGACAGCAACAATGTGCTGCTGGGAATCGCACAAAAAGTTGTAATGGTACCGCACAATAGTAACATTGTCAAACAAACCAAACATAGATATGCAGCACTGAAACAGATTTTGAACGCAAAGCTGTTCAAACAATGCCTAGTTTTTTGTAATTACCAAGTAAGAGTGGGTGAGCTACACAGAATGCTGTCACAAGATAAATGGCCAACTGAACAGCTGTCTGGGCAGCAAGGCCAAATGGATAGACTGGATGCTCTAAAAACTTTACAAGAATATAAATGCAGGATACTGGTGTCAACTGATCTGGCTGCGAGGGGTATAGATGCATCAAATGTTGATGTTGTCATAAATTTTGAGCCCCCATATGAATGGGAAACATATTTGCATAGAATCGGTAGAGCAGGCCGGTACGGCTCTTATGGTACAGCTATTTCCATACTTAGTGAAGGGAAAGAAAGGGTCAAGTTCAAAGAAACACTGGCCCTTACAAATATTCAATTTAATTTGCGCGACTTGTGGAGTGATGAGCCCTTCGATCTGAGCCTAACAGATGATACTCTCGACAATGAAGTACCTGTTTCTATTTCTACAAACAATGCAACTATACAAAATGAAGATAAGGGAGAAGACAACAATATGCTTTGGAAAGCTTTAACACGGTCATTGGAACAACATGATATTAAGCCAGAAATATCTAGTTTCAAGGAATTGTGCGATTCATTTCAAATGGCAAGTAAACCAAACATTGAAACTTTTTCTGATCTTATGCACTCTTTCAAGATGAATAAAAACGAGAACAGTAACAAAGATAGCTTTGAATTTAAACATGTCAAGGTTCCAAAATTACCAATGGAGCATTGTGTGAAATACTGGGATAATCTTGATGCCAAGTACATAAATCAAGTAAACGGTATTCCTAATGTTAATGACACACTAATGAATATAAGATTGCTAAACATTACAACTAACATAAGAAATGGAGATTGCGGCAATGAATGGGAGTCTAATGAAAATAAAAGATATTTAACAGTGGGAATGGAAAATGAGATCTCTGAAAAATATTTATCAGAATGCGTTGAAATGCCAACCCCCAAGATATTGAACTACAAAAATTCTAAACCAGATGATAATATAAGTCATGCTAAAGTAGTTTTGCCTAAGGATCTTGGTAAGAAATCGGATGACATTGAAATAGATCCAATAAAGCAAACTTTGTTTAATATGGACTTGCCAATTACTTTTGTAAAAGTTGACCCGGAAAAGAAGCATAGCAGAATTCAAAAATATCATGACCTTAATAATAAAAGTAACTCAAGTGGTACTAAAATTATTTCCATTGAGCAAAATATTCTAGAAGCGAACTTTCCAACTCATTTTCACAAAAAGAAACAGGGTGATAGTCATAGCAAAAGTGATTATTATAACATTGATAATAAAATAAACACAAATGAAACTGATTTCAATGAGCAAATCCCGGTAGATGAACATGCAACTATTTTAGAAAAATGCAAACAGAATGGTCACAGTAGAATTCGTAGATATCATGACTATGAGAGAACCACTGATAATTCTGAAGACGATTCAATGAAGCAAGCTTTGATAAATGCAGGCTTGCCAACTGCTTTTGGGAAAAAGAAACAGAATAAAAATCACAACAAAATTCATACATATCATCACTCTGGCTATGATAATGAAGGAATCAAAATAGACAAACCCAAAGTTAATCAAAATCAACAAAGTTCTACGAAAATTCAAGTAACTGATAGAAACAAATTAAAGAAGATTAATTCTAGTAAAACATTTACGAGAGAGACTTACAAACAGAAATGTTTACCCACTACAGAAGTTGAAAGTGACCTATCAGATTCTTCAAGTAACAGTAGCTGTAATAAAAAAAAAACATCCAAATTGAGAAATGACTATACAATAAATGCAAGTGCTTATTATAAAACGCCCTGTCATCATAAATCTATAAAACATAGTAACAGCAAGGAACAGAATAGAGAGAAACAATTTGATTCTTGGTATAAGCTATTAAATTACCAAACTCGGTTTATTCAACATGCTTTATATATTGAAGACCTAACAAAGCTGTAACTTCTACCTTGTATCCTTTATTTTTTTGTTTAGTAAGTTTGAACGAACATATAAAAAAAAGTAAATGTCTGTATTTTATTGAAAACCAGTTTCTTTATTTCATTACTACAAAATTTAATCACAAAAACAACACTGACCAGAACATAGACAACATTTAAAGACCAAATAAAAAGGTATGTAAGTACATGGAGTCTCATTGAATGCTCTTACCCACTTATGGGCTTCAAAATCAATGTTACACCACCTGCATAATTAATATACACACATATATTCATACAATTGTAAAATAATACCACAAATAAAATTAAAACTATTTAATTTTAATTTTCTCAATTTTTTTGTAATTTTTGCAATAAAAATTGTAAAAATAAAAAATAATACCTCGAAACATAATCTTATAAATGCACAGCACCCATGACTAAAATTGCTGTAAATACTTAAAACATTAACAAAGTAAGAAATTACATTGATCTATAAATTTTGATTTTGTTTTTATAACATTAGAGAAAACTTATTTATTTTCTTAGTGATTTTTAAGGCTTGGCCACATCACGATGCGGCGCACCCACCGTGAAACGGAACAGCTGCGTCATGGCACGGCATGTTGCAGTGTCGTGCAAATAAACGAAGCGTCACCAAACCGTGGCTGCAACGTGTGACGACCGATGCGCCTCATTTGACGCATCATTTTCTGCCACTTCACAGGTCATTGGACAATGTAAATTGGCACAACCCGGCAAAAAAATTTCATCAATCATAAATAATATTCGGCGTCATAAATTGGTACACCAAACCATCGGTTCACGGTGCCCGCGCCGCACCGTGGTAATGTGGCCAAGCCCTTACGTGTAACACATACCACCTCGGTATGGCAGCATTAAATCTAACCTAAAATTTACTAAATGACGATGAAAATGCTGTGTATGAAAGCCTGCGGTCGTGCATTAGCCTAGCGGCCGCACGCTCGACACAATATTTTAACTTTAAGGTTAGATTTGTGCTGTCATTTCGGTGTGAACTGTTTCTTAGGCATAGTTATGTGAACTTACCACTAGCTCACCGGTTCAGAGCAGTCTACTGTCACATCAAAATTACAGTAAGTACATACAATATGGGAAGCTTTAATCCCAGTTTAGTCAGATAAGTCTAGGAATATAGTGAAATAATAGTACTTGGGCCTTGCCAGTGTTAATCTTTCTTCTCGTGTGTTTCTGAAAAAAAAAAAATACAATATTACTAACCATAATATGTACTTATAAAATACATTATACCAAGCTGGAACATTAGCATGATGCTAATGTTTTGGTCAGAGCCACGCACAGAAGAGAAAAATTTTTCGTTTAAAATAGAACGGCTGTCAAGGCATTTTTGCAAGAAATCCGTTGTAGCCAGTTGCACACATGTAAACGAAACGTCATAATATAACTACATAGGAAGGAATGCAATAATTCGTCAAGATTATTATTAATCCAAAAGGTTATGAACGCCATTTTGTTAAAGTTTAAAACTGACCTTCTCGTGGTGCAATACGGTTCAGTTCCCTGTGCATTTTGCGCAATTATTTCGGTAAATGCTGCTATTCCAAAAAAACTGCACGATTTTTGTGCAGTTCAAAAAACTAGTATGAGTTCAACAGTCCTTAACGTAAATTTATCTACGACATAGTTAAAATAGTTCCAAATTAAACTGCACGATAAGCACGAGGGTTAAAATAATTTAGCTAAGAGTTTTTCATCGATTTTGCTTTTTTTATTGAACAAAACTAGTGTATTAATGCATGTGCTTGTGTAATAATATTGAATTATTATCCGGTAAATAAGATTAAGGCAAATTCGTAGGTTTGCGTGAGTGTAGGCAAACAATGGGAAGTTGCAAATGTATTTTTTTTGTTTTGCCCCAAAACTCCATAGAAACTTGATTAAAAAGTTTCCATGACCATACTAGGTCATGATTTGACCATGATATTGACGTAGGCTATGTTTAGAGTTCGTTTTATGTGACTTTAAATGGGTAGAAAAATAAATATATTACTTGATACGGTTAAATGCTATTTTCGTGAGGAGCCATTAAAAAAAAAACTCATCCTAAAATTTAGAATGTGGTATCACAGCTAGTGATGGGAAAGTTTTGTGTGCAGTTTTAATTTTATCGATAATCTTAATAGGCATGATGACTATTTTTTTTATTACCTCATAAAAAAGCTGATCATAAATAGAGTACATCATCGAAAACAAAATAAAAATTAGTTCAAACATTTATAAACGAGATATAAACATTTTAATTTCGTGCTAGACAGAGAGCGCACTATACTGAGCCGTGACGTCACACCTCAGGAGCGCCATACAAATGCTGTACTAACACACGCTTTGCGAGAAATGAATAGAGCATCCCCTCTCTATCCCCACCTAAAACTTTAAACACAAATATCTCAGAGATTTATCAGCCAATTTCATTTATTTTATCAGTACCTATGTGTAATTTATTTAGTTATATTCATCGCTAAACCGGTTAATTGTAACAAATTAAACATTAGGACACATGCCTATTATATACTTTAGCATATTAGATGGTAGGAATTCCACTAGTCGATTAAAAAAAATAGCAAGATTGACTTGCTTCGTTCGTATGAACAGAAATTAGTCACTGACTCGCATTTGATCATTATTTATTACTTTTTGTTATACTTTAGTTAGAGTGTGTCTGTGTACTATATTCATGCCAATTATTACGCTTGTACGTATTATCGTTACACTACATTACATATACATTAGATCTAATACAAAAATACGTTAAAATACGTTTGCTGTATGGGGACGCCTCTTTCGTTTTAACTTTTTGACTTTTTAGGGTTTCGTACCCAAAGGGTAAAAACGGAACCCTATTACTAAGCCTACGAGTCTAAGTCTACTAACTTACTAAGTCTGTCCGTCTGTCTATACCATTAAATATTATGGAATCGTGGGTGTGACTTATTTAAAAACGTGGAGTTTTAGTACAGTTGTATGATTATTAACGACTTATTTACCGTGATTATGTTGTGGATATGGAATTCCTAATGTTTCGGCACAGGAAATGACTCAAAAACGTTATAAATAATGTGTAAATATTCCGTAATCATACAACTAAATAGTGAACAACCGGGATATTTTAAAAAGTGGAGTTTAATGTTTCGGGATCGCAATTGAAGCTGGCTAGGTTTTTTATTGAATAAAATTATCAATAATGAATATCAAAGTTAGTTGATTGAATCAGGCGTCACTTTACGGAAGTCTCAAATGTGCATCACAAATATCTATAAAGAAAAATAATTTATAACTTTATAACTTCCTTTAGTTTGCGTTTTCTTGGGAGTCGAAGAATTTGAACAGGCAGGTGAAGCTATTTTAAGTCTCTTTGGAGATTCAAATGAGGTTGTCTGAGAGTAGTATGAAGATGTTGGTGTTGGTGATATGATTTAATTTTTAACCACTGAATGTAAATAAATAATTTATTTTTGTGATATTGCTAATGGCTTCAAGTATCTTTTATTTGTCGTGATACATATAAGTCCAAAATTTTTTTTGAACAAATTGTGCTTGTTTAGTAGGAATCCAATCACGTCTTCCTGTTGCATCAATCCATTTTTGCCTAGTAGACGGATTGCCTGGAAAACTGTAATAAATTCAATGTCTATTTATACAATAGAAAATTACGGGAAATGTAATAGTGCTAATAGACGAGACGGACTTGGTCCATACGTCTGTTAGTACTATAAGAAAAATCTAAATGTATCGATATCGATAAAATAATGGTAACCACTATTATTGTCAACGGCTTGTCAACAGCTTTGTAATTAAAACACGGTGAAATAATAAAATTATAAACAATTTAGACATACCGGTGATAGGATATGCTTCCTTTTTTTTAAATAAAATCTTTGCTAGCTAGGCGACACGTAATTACAGCGCAAGAATGCATTGTGGAATAAATTCGATGGAGCAGCTACGCGTTCAAAATCAGTTAGCAATTGTGATACGGAGTTCAACGCGTTGACGTAAATAAGAATGTTTACTCGTATGCCTGGTAACAGATGTTCCTTCTCTTTTCCGTTCTATCTACTTCTCTTTTCTGTGGAGCCACGTCAGAGCAATACAGTCTACGCATCTTGACATGACTGTGTGAACTGTCACGAGCAGTAAGACAGTGCTGGGGTAATTATTGTAAAATTGAAATTTCTATCGATGTTATACAGAATAGGCCTGTGTCTTAATGTTTATTTTATTACAATAACAGGCCTAACGAAGGATATAATTAAATACATTAGAATAGGCTGTTTTTTTTTGCTGATAAACTTCTGAGATATAAGCGTGGTGGAGCATCCGCTCTCTAGAGCGGATGCTCTGTCCCTCTCCCGCAAAGCGTGTAGTACAGCATTTGTATGGCGCGCGCACGGCTCGACGTCATAACGTGCTATAGTGCGATCTCTGTCTAGCATGAAACTAAAATACATAAGTACCTACTTGTAAATGAAATGAAACCCCCTAACTATCAGAAATCCTTGGAAGCCGATGGCTCCAGGTACCAGAAGCTGTTCAGTTGCGCATCAGTATCAGAAATCCTTGGAGGCCTATGGCTCCAGGTACCAGAGGTTGTTCAGCTGTGCATCAGTATCAGAAATCCTTGGAGGCCTATGGCTCCAGGTACCAGAGGCTGTTTAGCTGTGCATCAGTATCAGAAATCCTAGGAAGCCGAGCGCTCCAGGTACCAGAGTCTGCATCAGCCACATATCAGTGTAAACGTATGAACCGTCGCGGTGCTCATAGTACCACTCAGTCTAACCTTAAATATAACCATGTTTTTTAATTTAATATAGTACACTCTCAGCAACTAATTATCAGCTCACATGATGACAAGTGATTTATGCATACGGGTATTTCGCAGAGTACCTGTTGAGGTGCTTCGCGACAACGTTCCCTCAGAGAAATGCCGAGCATAGCACTCTCCATAGCCCGCTGAGCGACTTTGAACTTGAGGACCGCTCCAACTGTAATTTTCTACGTTTCAGCACCGCAAGTCATGACAGGTAGAACGAACTTGTTAGACTTTCGTCTTAAGACTTTGCGGAATAGGTAACGAGAAAACTCGACCTAATTTTCCGAACGCTCCGCAGCCTAACTGTATTCTTCTCTTGGCCTCACTTTCAAAACTGTTTTTACCAAGTTCGAGCGCCTGCCCTAGGTAAACATATTTTAGAACAATCTCTAGAGTGAAGCCATTTACGGCAACCGGTCCCGGAGCCTTGGTTTTGTCCAAGTTCATCTGGAGAACGATGCGTTGGGAAGAATTTGCTAGCCGTCAAGCATATTTTGTAACTCCTCCAGTGATTCTGCCATTATGACGATGTCGTCTGCAAATCGCAAATGAGAGATGTACTCGCCATTGATATTGACACCTCCCCAGTCCAGTCCAGCCTCTTATATAAATCCTCCATTGCGTTTGAGAACAATGTACTTAGACGGTCATTTTAGATATCATGCTTGAACGAGTCCTTTTGATGAAGTCATCTGTTCCTTGTAGTACCATGGAACACTTTAATAAAAAAAAGTAAGCAGACAGTGCAGTTACAGCAGCGTCCACAGCGAGTGCGCCAGAGCACTCTTGCGCCACCCGTTTTACGCGGATAACCATATCTCAATGATTTGTAGCGTAATAAAACTTACTTTTTTGAATAGCTTAATGTCTATTCTATAAATTATGTTCACACATAAATATTCGAAGTGTTGCCTGCGCCGCTGAAAAACATCGTCAGGAAGCAGACTACCGCCACTCCTTATTTAACGTAGATACATGTAACAGCCGTCTCAAAAGCCGCAGAAGTTTTTTAAACCATAAAATAGCTCTGGAAGTTCACCTCAAAGACGCTCGACTTGCCACGTGGCAAGAACTGCACAGTCCACCTCCAAAGTACACTGTCCCTGTCGAAGAGCTCCCCCCAGGCCATAAAGAACCATGGCCCACTTGGAAAACCCTGAATAAGGCCAAGGCCCTGGCCCAAGTGGGCCGAAGTCGGGATAATATGGCAAAGTGGGGTTATATAAAGGGCTCTGACACCGAATGTCTTTGTGGTGTGAACCCTCAGAAAATGACACACTTGATGGAGTGTGCAGCGTGTCCTACAACTTGCACACAAGACTACCTGAATGAAGCCACGCAGAATGCCATTGAGGTGGCAAAGTTTTGGTCTAGAAACTTGATTTAAAAATAGAATTGTATTTTGCGGAACATCGACTCGAAAGAATAAGATTTGTTAGAATGGTATGACAAAATGGTAGACAAAATTCCTATCTGACTCATTGATATCGTCTGTCAATCGAAGAAACTGATAAACATCTAATTTAAAAGGGGTAAAGCATATGTTACCTTCAGTTTCTTCGTCTTCGGCGTCGAGTATGTCAGCGCAGCAGATGGAGTAGCAGATAAGTGAAAGGAAGCCGAGCGGGAGGCCGAACACCAGTGCTGTCAACACCGGGTTACCGAGCCACATGTTAGTCAGAGTAGTGCGGGCCTCGTAGAACCCCCTGTACAAGCGCACTGGCCAGTGATTGCCGCCGTATGTCTGCAATTCGGAAAAAAACAATATTTCGAAGACTTATTTCTCAAATGTGCGACTGTGCTGTGCTTTCTGCCTATTTAAGAGCCAGGCTACTGGGCGCAGCAATCTCGCTCGTGCAATTGATGTTTTAAAAATATATAAAATGAATGTTTGCTTTTTAAAAATGTGCTAAAGTCATTTATTTTGCGATGATAATTTTTCAAAATAAATAGTAAACATATTTTTTTAATAATATTTACTATAATGACCATAAAAAATAGGATAAACAGGTTTTCCCATTTATTCTATCAAAAAAATGAAACAAAAGTATTTTTATTTTTTAAACATCAAAAACTCACTTGCTGAGATTGGGTATTATTTATTACTAGCAGACCTGACAGACGTTGTCCTGTCTTAGAAATGTCAAACACGCAAAGTCAAAATTTAAAATCTTATTTTTTTACACCTTGGGTTACATTATTGGAGTTTTAGTAAGAATCCCTATTTTTTGTGACAATATAATATAGCCTATGGTACCCGGGGATAGTGTAGCTTCCCAACAGTGAAAGAATTTTTCAAATCGGTTCAGTAGTTTCGGAGCCTATTCAATGCAAACAAACAAACAATCAAATCTTTCCTCTTTATAATATTAGTATAGATATATTATACTAGCGACCCGCCCGCCCGGCTTCGCACGGTTGTAATTTACGTGTGAAGCCGAGGCGGGTCGCTAGTTATATATATAAACCTTCCTTGAAAATGTATCTGTATAATGTAACTGATGGTAAAACCGCATCAAAATCCGTTGCGTCGTTAGGAGGAGTTAGCGGCCATACAAACAGACAGACGCGGAAAGCCACTTCTAGAGATTGTGGGCCTTAAGCACTACATGTTTTTGGCCCGCCCATGTCGATTCAACACTTGCCTTTAGTGAGGTGAGCAAGGATATAAAATATTATTCTGGACGAAACTTACAGGGGCAATCTGATTGTGTACTTGATCAAGGAATATGGAGACTGCCTCTGGGGTCATGAGCACGGGGTCGTCATCAGGTAGGTGGTGGTGGCTGGTGGTGGAGTTTAGCACTAGCAGGTTGGGCAGCGTCAGTTCAGACATGGCGATCGAGTTGGCCAGCTCAGGCGTACCCATCCATCCGAATTGGAAACGGCTGTGCAACTCCCTTCTTCTTTTTCTGTAAATCATTGTAATTTTTTTATTACCATCCTGAACATTGAGGGCAGAACAATCATAATTTACGTATTTTGTGCAAAGTCCTTCCTAGCATATTTTTTATCTAGCTCTTTTCCTAATACCCTAATACTCAAAAGTAATTAGGTGATATTATACTGCTCTAACATCAGTTATGATACTTGAAGAAATAAAACAGTTAAGCGGAAGGTTGTCTGTGTGTATATTAACATTCAATTATGTAGCAGTTAAATGGATTTAGATAAAATTTTGTGTGAAGGTAGTATAGCTAATAACTTGGATTGTTATTTTTTTACTCCCAAAATATATTGTTCCTGTAGGAACAATAGGATTCATGTAGGATAGTGTTTACATAACTATAGAGTGCAGCTAGGAATAACATACAAACCTGATCAGTCCTTCTATCATATCTTTAAAATCTCGTTCAGTTTGCGTTATTTCATTGAGTTTGTTTTCAGAAACTACAGCAATCACAATGTATTTTTCTGTATCCATTAAATGGTTTATGTTTGATCTTGTGATTTTTGGGAAGAACCCAAATCTTTCAGAATTTATCCACCTGTCCAATGTCGTGTTTAAAGTATCTGAGTCTTCTAGGTGTTCTGGCTTCACTGAAAATCCATTTTAAATTTTAATATCAAATATGAGAAGTACCAAACAAGTAAAACGGAGTGACTAGAGACAAAGCATTTTTATTAATTACTAGCTGTACCTACTCGCAACTTCGTTTGCGTGATCATTAAAATAGGTCCCTGCAGACGGAATCACCGGAAATTGCAATATAATATTAAATACTACTATATTATTTACAGAGCTATTATTAGTTGCCTATCATAACGTAAAACATCACATAATGCAAAAAATCAGACCAATTTGCAATTAACAATGGAAAAATCATTCTATATGTACTAAGTACATTCTTTGGGAAAAATAACAGTCATGATGAATTAACAAAACTCTACAAATCACTAAACTTAACGCAACCTACGAACTAATATAACATGAATTAACTAACAATAACACGAAACACCAAAGCCAATATCGGAGGTCTCCATCTAGGCGCCGCTATACGATGTTGCTACCTAGTTAGTACCTAGCCAATATAATTATAATCTTTGTACCTAGCACTGCAGTCTGCTTTAACTTCCGTACAGCAAAAGGAAATAAACCGGCCAAGTGCGAGTCGGGCTCGCGCACTGGGAGTTCCGTACCACCACAAAATACAATTATTATCAATTTTAAAAACCAACTTCAAAATTAGTAAAATATTGTGGCATTTAGTGTCGGTGAAAGAAACAATGAAGTCATCTAAATAACGAAATTACCAGTTATAACTTGGTAATGATCACCGTCTCGCACTTGGCCATTAATTATTATTTGTTTGTTTATTGTATTATTGTATTTTTTTCCAGCTCAAATATTGTAATTTAATGGAATAAATTTGATTTAAAACCATCAAATTTGGTATATGAAGCCGCTAAGTATAGATTATAGTGCCATCTAAAAAAAAACTTCAATGTACAGAAATGGACCTGTTACAGTTTTATTAAATGTATAGATATAATTTCTATTATTCACAGCTCAGCGCACATTACGAGTTTCTTGCACTAGCTGTGGTGACCCTGGGTCCAAGTTCGTCCGACACAATAAATTGTACCAAAATTTTAAGTAACAGGAATTTAGTATATTTTCTATTCACCCTATTTCACCCATACATAACTGAGAAAATAAATAACATGCTTGGACTGATGAGGAATGCCACCATCATATTAGATAGGGGCAACTTTGGCAGTATTTACAATTCAGGGGAGATGCCAGACAAATGCAAGACTATTTATCAATTAAAAAAATCCATGGTGAGTCCATAATCAGCAAAATACTCACCATCCAAAAAGAAAGCATCGTCTTCTTTGTACACAAAAACAGCTGTCTCATTCGGGGGTTTTATGTCATGTTTGACCAAATCATATGACATTGAGTAGAACCAGGAATGAGGTTGATATCTTTCAGCATTTAAGGTGAATGATTCCTGTAAGATTAATCCATTGTCATGATCTTTATCATCGTCATAACCAGTCTTAATCTTAGTTCACTGCTTAAAATAGGCCTCTACCAAGGCACGCCCACTCAGCCATTTTATGCATATTTTCACTGTCCGTCTCAGCATCCTATACTGTCTGCCAATTTGTGGTCTCTACTCTAGAACACGCCCAACTGTTATCAGTTCTGCAACAGATATGCGACTTTAGCTTGCTAATACACTGAGCTATTAGGTGACTCAGAGAAATAGAGCATTGCTCGCTGAGTGACCTTGAACTTCTGGGCTGGAACTGTACCACGTTTCAGCTTTGATGTGATATTGGCCTTGATTGTGGACTAACATCCTATATTACGCCATTTACACCAATGATTGTCAGCTTATAATTGCTAACCGGTCAAGATGTTTGATGGCTTAAGACAGTGTTTCCCAGACACTGTTCTGCCATGGCCGGGCAATTTTCATACTGCCACTCCCTATCCCCCCGCGCGCTGGTTATATCAAGTAAAATAATACACATTTATTGTTATTAGAAGTATGCATATATTACGAGATATTTATTATAAAATAAAATAATAAAAAATGATTTTTTTTCAAACTATTTTTCGGTATTGGCTTACGTTGCGTTGCTCTATAGTATTAATTTAAAACATGGAGTGAATGCTGTGACCTGGTATTTTATTTTAATGACCTGGAAATGCTGGCCTAAGATGATGTATTGTAAGTCTCTCATTTAAAAGAGTTGGGCTGGTTGCCAAAGGGGAGAATGTACAATACACACCAAGTAGCATGTCACTGTGTATCACATTTATAACATGATTCACTTTTCTAGATATACAAACTTGGAGGATTGTTAACTCTTGTTATCAATGACTATTTTTGTGCTTTCATAGAGATATCAACAACAAAATATTCATGATTCCTACCTTTGTTTGTAAACCTTTCTTGGCCTTAATTTACTATGTTAAACCAATAAAAAATTGTTTTGTTGTTTTGTCTCATTTTTCTTGCGATTCAATTTCTGTCAAGAATTTAAATTTCCAAATAGTTGACAGAGCAACTGTAATCATTGTTTTAATTAAGTAATGTTTCATAGTAAAATCAAATTTATGCTCAAAATAAAGTATTTGCATATTGAGTCATGTAACAATATACTTACCCACAGTGGTCCTTGGGGTTTCCCCACATATCCAAAGAACACAGAGTGCGTTTCTTTTAAGAATCCAATGCTGTCAGCCTGTGACACCCGTTGTACGGCCGGCTGCGACATGCGCATGGCATAGTTCACCATTTCATCTTTAGCTCTATCTCCAACATACTCATGGTGGAATGTGCCTTTTATGCTAAAATATAATGTTTTCATCACACAATACCACCACAACCAAACCATCACAAAATAGGAAAAAATTAAGTATAAAATAGATGCATATTCTGAGTTGTTTCAGTATATTATTAGATTGATTCTTAATAGCATGTTAGTAATATTTATTTCAAATATTACAACTATTTATGTTATTATAATCTCAAACAATTTACAATCTGTTGACGAGGGAAATTTAATGAACTATAAAATATTTTTGAGAAACATGCATAATTATTATTGTGCATTCGAAAGCAAATTATTGATATTGTATATTTAGATTATCTAGCATTTTTAATACGTGTTTACTTACAACAAAATAGTGGGGAACGCTCGTACTTTGAAGTGTGTAGCAACAGCAGGGAACCGCGTGCAGTCTACCTTGGCTACTTTGATTGCGCTGTTGTAGAGCGACTGAGCGACGTGCGCCCACACCGGCTCTAGGCGCCGGCAGTGCGCGCACCATGGCGCGTAGAATTTCACGAACCACAGACCCTCATGGCTTATGTCTATAAACTTATCGCTAAGCTCGTATACTCTGGACGCCGAACTCAACGACAAAACTAAAACGGAACATCAGCTTCAGTTAAATCCTAAACGATTCTTATCCAATTTGCATTATCACACACTTATTTAGAAGTTATTTGGCGTGTAAACAAGCACAAAAATACTCACCAGACATTAAACTAAAACATAATTTTACCAAAAATTTCATGGTTGAGAATTTAATATTATATTTCAATCTATAATCTCATTTTACTTTGTTAATTTATTACAGTAAAATCATAAAATTACACAGAAACAACAAATTTTACTAAATATTAAGCCATTCATCGATCGATAAATAAATGGGCAACGTCTATTTCCACATCACCACAGACAAAAAAAAGAGAAAAAAAAAAGCACAGATGATAAAATCATTCGTTCAATATTGCCATAGCATGTGGTCTCAAAGTATCGATATTCTGACGATTCGAAGTGCATGAACAGGATCTTTACTTTTTGTTGTGAATTTGTATGTCAATGCTAGTGTCAATTACACTCAAAAGTCAAAATCGACACTGACAACTGACAAACTAGGGATGTAGAGACATACTGAAAAAAAAATGCTTATCGACGAGATCGAGTCTTTATGTTATTAAAGTAATTTCGACTTTCAATTTGTCAGTTGTTTTTAGGGTTCCGTAGTACTTCAACCCGGAACCCTTAAAAATAGCTCTATCCGTCTAGCTATATTAAATTGATTTGTTTAATAATACTATGAGTATTTGGATTGTCTTTAGACCTTCAACGGTCTATGGGCAGTCTAACTGTATTTGTATTGTTAGTTTTAGCTTGTATTTTGTATAGTTAATAAAGGCACTTGCCATTAAAAAAAAAGCTATATTAAAAGCCTTTATACGACATCATCCGCAGGGCTTTTTCCACCGCCAATGTCGCACTCTACCGCCAATGTCACAGCTGTGCTCTAACCGAGCGGTTATGCGCGTGACGATGGAAAGAGGCCTGGAACCTTACAGCCAACTGCTATATTATTATGCTATGTATATTCTAAATTTCATCCAAACCCGTCTAGCCGTTTCTGCGTGAAAGAGTAACAAAAAAAACGTACACACCCACACACTTTCGCATTTATTAGTGCGATAATTTTACTCTTAAAAACGATTTTCCGATAAGATAGACTATCGATTGTCGACATTATTTAAGATAGACTATCGACAACATCCCAACCCTATGATGAGCGTAAAAATAAAAACAAAACAATGTTAGTGCGATTATAGATCTAGCCTTCGTATTTTTTCATTGTTATCATCGTTTTTCTGAAAAAAACTTGCAGTTTACTCATTAAAATTCGAAGACGCATAGTTCGGCCAAGTTTGTAGATAATTTGGTTGGCTTGTTGTAGCGTCGTGATCGTAAACTTTCATATTGTTTGTATGTAAATGTAACAGAAATTAGACCAGTCAGTACGACTAATATGGATCTAATACGTGTGTTGTGATAACGATTTCTGATTTCTGGAGAGTTTGTTGTTATCACAGAACTATATCGAAGAACTTACTGTAGCCATTACTTGTAGACCCGACTTCGCACGTAAATTACACCCGTGCAAAGCCGGGCGGGCGGGTCGCTAGTTTGTTTATAAATTGGATTGTCAGTATTTCTAAAATGTATCTGAAATCTAAATTAGTAAGAGTTATAAGCGGGCGTTGCCACAGAAGCGGGCAGAGAGATGTGCCGGAATCACAATCACATTTCTTGAAATCCACTCTTTAATTGAATCAGTTATACCAGAGATAAGAAAAATGGTATCGAGTTGAATTACAAGCGGAGCGGGGACACAGGACTGCGGAGAGAACCAGACTAGCAAGCACAGTATAGTGCAGCGAAGTATAGCAATGCTTAATATATACTACAAGTGAAATTAGGTTGTTGAAAGGAAGTTGTTGTACTCATCATTAACACTTATGGCAAAAAAACAGCTATTCCATACATTTCGTTAAATTTAAATGACATTTTTCTATGGAACAGCTGCTTTATTTTGCATGATTTCAGATTTTGTAACATTGTAAATTGTTTATAATGATGACGATGCCTTTTTGGTGGCTATTGTCCACAACCCAACACCCCTGTGTTTGTAACCAATGGATAGAATAGTTCCAAGGAGAATAAAAATAAATTAATTCTAAACAAGTTCTTTTTATTTATTCCAAATACATTTTGTACACATGGATTGTGCCAGTTTTGTACACTGCTGTCCTATGTATACTGGCGGTGCACGGCTGTTCAAATTACACGTATTTGATCAGGCGAGCTCAACTGGCGATCTACATACTTATAGAAGCAAAAAGAAAATTTGAGAATATCCAATTTCAAAATGTAGCCTTACAAAGATAATCTTGGCATGGAGAAAAATCTTATCATCGCCTAGCACATCAAAATTGGTCTAGCCATTTAGACTATGGAGGTATTAAAATTAACACTCTTCTCAGCTACGTTCTACCCTAATTGTACGAAGGCATATCTCTCTTGTTTGTCTGATCTGAGGTTGTACTCCTATTTTGCCAGGTGTTGTGGCATTAGAGCATTATTGAAGAGTTTCTTCAAGAAGTCCTGATCTTAATTGTATGTCTTCTGTGGGCTTGCAGTGCAGTAGTACATGCTCTACGGCTCGTTATCCTGTAGATAGCCTCGGCACAGAGGATTATCTGCATCTTTAATGTTGAACAAGTGATTGTTCACAGTAACCTGTGATGGTACCTGTCATTAGACGGAGGTCCGACCTAATTAACTTGAGCAGTTTGTTGGTTACTCTTATCTATCGATGGGTAGAAAGCATTTGCATGTTTGCATAGATGATGGCTGCACTGTCAGTATAGTGAACGTCAGTTGCTCATTTTTGTTCTTTAGGTTCGGTACCAAAATACATTTTATTTATGACTCCCGATGTTCAATCATGTTCTTCGAGACCTGCTCATAGTTCTTGTTGTCCATATACGTTCTGGCCACTCTCCGCGTCTTGACATGCGTCAGGGACGATTCTTGTTTCTTTGTTCTGGATTCTACAATTTCTAGAGTGGATTGTGATTTGACCCAGTACCTCTGCATTGGTAATCAGGAGGAAGGAGCTCGGCTGGTTTGGGTAGGCTGCCGGCAAATGCATAATACGTACGCACACTCCAAGCGGGATGTACAGTGCGACATACAAGAGTAGAATATAATAAGGACGCCACTATCGCAAATAAATAACTTACTAAAACAGCAATAAACACTGTTCAGTAAAATATCCGGTGGATTCTACATTTTAAGCGTTTAATTTAATACACAACCGATATTTTTGCATTTTACTTTACTCTAACCTCTTAACGTAAACGAAAGAAGACGTTTCACGTTTGACATTTAACAACGTTAGACGTTCCGTTTCTAATCTTTTATGTCGCACGCACTGTAAGTGACAGTCTTATCACCCCCACTTTGAACTAAATACAGACCAGAAGGGGTGGAATCCAATAATTAGAACATAATTATTAATTGATGGGTGGAATAAGACACACGTACGTATTTCAATACCACCTACATGCCCAAATCAGATTATAGATTTGTCAGCTGAAAAATAATTAATTTAGTGAGACCTCCGTATCTAGGAACGTAATCATTTCTGTACACAGGGTCTTGTACGAACACATGGAAACATTATGACATTACCACACCCTTATTCACTTGCTCCACGGCATAATGTACTCTAAACCCACACTGACAAGAATACATGTGCTGCATAACATACGTTGGTATGACGTGGAAATAGCCAAAACAAACCTCATTTATAGAGACACACATACACACCAATGCAAAATGACAAGAACACAATCAAAGATTTTCACACACACATTCAAATTTATCTATCCCGAAATTGCCAGCACAAACCAGTAACGCAGGTTCTTTAATTTATCACTTTTCTAATCTTCATGTAACCTCACGTTTTTGTTGTTGGAATCGGATGAAAATAATGGAAATTAGACAGAGATCATAAAAAAATATTATAGGCGTTCGACTCATTACCGAATACGAGATCAATTTGAAAATATAGGGTTCATTTCTTAAAAAAACTACGAAATACAAAGCAGATTATTCATACTTTCTTATTTTTTTTTGTAACCAGTTTTTGGCTTTGCGCAGTTATCATATATTACCATTGTAACTGTCACAAATGTCACTGTCACAAATGTCAAAGTGACACTGCATTGCACAGATATACACAACCAGATCGGCAATATATTTTAGTGAAAGAGACAACTTGATATGGCTCAGCACAAGTACGAAAAGGACATAAATAGATTTTGTTGTCCTTATCGGCGTGACCTGTTTTTGGTACCTCAAGTGTCAAAATCTGTAATAATCAGTGACAAACAAAACGGGTCTGAATTATATTTATTGCCTTTTTTTGGTGATTTAATGTGATAAATGCGTGTTTCCTCTGAGAAATAATTGTAAAAGATATTTTACAATGGTTGGTTGTAGCATTTTGGGCTGCAAGAAGCGCAGTGAGCGAAAATACGATGATGAGCGAGAGGCACTGAGCTAGCCACGCTCATTGAAAATCTATAGGTAGTAGATCTGTGCTGCATTGAGTCAAAATAGCTATGGCGAAATAAATGGCACGTCAAAAATTTCAAAATCGTCAAACAAAAAGTCAACGTCATATTTTTTGTTCTCGCCCTTGGATTGCTAGGGCCATTAAGATCATACCGCCTCGTCTTACGAATTTAATGATAATAATTATATTATAGTTCGGATTTGAGTGATGTACGTTTTCATCAAGACGTGTTACTTCTTTTGATATAAAAAGGTTGGTGATGTTAGATTCGAGTGCTATTATTCGATCCAAGGACCTTATAATATAATAATATATCTATAACCTTCTACAAAGTATTATAAAGCTTTAAAAGAAAAGACGAATGAAATCGGTAAAGTCATTCTCAAGTTATGGCGTGACCAAGATAATAGGGTATTTGACTGTATTGAAAATATTATGCCAATTGACATCATCCATAAACATGACATAATGAAAAAGCATATTTCATTGATTTTTTAATAAAAATTTCCTTATTTTTTGTAAAAAACGCGAATAAAATAACTGTATTTTCGACATTTGATCACGTGATCGAAAACGATCTGTAATTGGCTTCATCCCTAGTGACGTCACACAGATCTATACAAACAGATTTTGTATTGATATATGCGAATTTAATGTTGTAAAGCTATTTTGAGAGCGTTTTATCCAGAAATTTTCACCAAAAGCAGTCCGGAGGTTAAATGTGAGAAGAATGGAGAAACATTTTGTGCAAGCAGACAGCAGTAACTTACCCAAAATTAAAGTATTTATGGTTGCATATTTCTTCAATAATAATCTAAGTCATTGTTTCTACGCTGCAGAACTCAAAACGTAAAAACTACAATATAAGTATTAATTTTTAATTGTTCTCCAAGCAAAACATTCAATCAAGTTGTACAAAAAGTATGTTGTAGTAGGTGGATATCACTATTTTGTTAGGTTATGTCTTTACAATGTTTAAAAAGAAAGTAACAGTACATAAAATAGTAATGCAATAAAAACACAAATTGTAATAGAATTATATAGACTCAAATATGTACCTCAAAATGATCTTCGCACATAGAAACACTTGAATTAGCTCCAATACTTTTGGGTTCTCTACGAGCTACTTAGTTCCAACCACTTTTTGCGAGTTTTGGGGTCCATTGGAACAGAAACGAATAGTTTTTCCGGTGTTTTATGGAAGTATTTGTACATTGTGGCACTACACAACATTTATAAACCATTACTTCTATTAGAAAATTAGTGATTATCAAACTTTTGCTGCCTGGCTGCAGCTGTTTTGTTTTGTGTGACGTCAATCGTTGCTCGACCGGAGCTATGACGCAGGTCGGCGTTTTGGCGCGATATTTTTTTATTCAAACTTTAACATCGATTTATATCGCAAATACGACTGATATCCAGAAAATATAAATGCAGTATACATTAAATTATATCAGGCAATAATGTGCAATAGTTTCCCAAAAGTAGTCAAATACCCTATTATGATATTACTTTTGTCTATGCTGAGAAATAAAAAGAAAAAACATAAAGTAAAAACGTAAAGGATGTCTGAGTTTTGGCGCCAACGTTGAAAAAACATGTCGACTTGTGCTATTATTTTCCTAAACTTGTGTATTTTCGAGTGTTAATGTGTATTAAATGGTGAATTATTATTATTATAATTATTATTCATTATGTGCTCGTAAACGTGCTCGAGTGTGGGAAAGTGATGTAACGAGGTGAAACGTGTCTTTTCGTGTTGTTTCCAAAACTCTATAGGAGCCTCTTGTAAAGTCCCCACCACTTTACAGGGGCATGAGTTTGACTTGACCGTGACTAGGTAGTAGATCTGTGACGTGACCGTGACTTACTTAACTTGACTCTGACTGTGACTATGACATGTTTGACGTATTAAGACTATACAAAACAGATGAATAGGCGGTATGGCCTTAAAGGCTTTAGCCTGCCAGATGGGCGAATAATTTAAAAAAAAAGTAAAGGTTGTTACATTTACATCAAACACAGCAAACAATACTATTACATCAAACGTATTTTTTTAACGTATTCAAAGAGTACCTTTTATATACTGAAATATTTTTTTATTACACCGCAGGGAAACGCTGGATGCAGGCCGCTTTCAACCGGCCCTTTTGGAGATCGATGGGGGAGGCCTTTGTCAAGCAGTGGACGTCCTATGGCTGAAATGATGATGATGATGATGATTTTTGTAATAACTCTAATGTAAAAATGGTAATACGTACAAGCGGCATAATTTTTACACATAAAGTATAACAACATAATAAATAATGGTCAAGTGCGAGTCGGTGATAAGTTTCTGTTCAATACCAAGTTATAACTGGTAATTTCGTTATTGGATTTTGTGGTGGTACGGAACCCGTAGTGTGCGAGCCCGACTCGCACTTGGCCGGTTTATTTTCCACGTTTTGGTACTTGTCAAAACAAATTGTAAAAAGGGTAATTTCAAGTCAAATCGGGTAATTTCAGTTCAGATTCCGGTAATTTCCGATTCGGTTTCGGACCATTTCTTGCAAAGAGTAAATTTCTAATTTCTTGCTGACGGCAACACTGGTTCATTGGTTGGTTTTGGTTTCATTTACATTTACACGATCGAGGTTGGTTTTCTTTAAACAAAAAATACACATGTTTACGGAAATCTAAACGAACAGTGATTTAGTTTGGTTCAAAAACTAACGCTCTATATCAAAAAAGAGGATGAGTTATGCTGTGATTTGATAAATGTGATAGTGCAGTTTTGGAGGTAAAATGCCCGCTTCCATTTGCGACCCAGTAACAAACGCGTTGCGTTTATCTCTCGCTCCGGACGAATCTCAAAACTCTTCATTGTTGGACAGCAGATTATATTCTTCTACTAAAAATGTTCTCCTATCCAAGATAGAGTTTGAAGAATCAGGTGATTACCAAAGTAATGTCCTAGACGGACTAAAGTCTAAATACGTGGTGATTCGACCTAATAAGCCTGTGCTTGAAAGTAAACTATTGAAAAAGGATTGTGGTGCTGGAAATCGGACATCAGGTGTGTAAATATAGCTATACTTCTTGTTATCGCCCTCAAGGGATTGTTGTCTGTCCATGTTAGCATTCATTTGGAGGTTATATTTCTGTACACTTGTCAAAGCTGCTGGGGAAATGGATCAATTCTTTCATGATGAGATTAGAACCAAGTTACCTGTGTAAAAATTGTTCAAAATAGGGTAAAAGCTTAAGCTTTTAGGGTAGGAGCTCTCAAAGAATCTCTTTAATCCTATTTTTATAATGCAAACTGTTAGTCTGTGGAATGCGCTGCCTGAATGGGTATTACCAGATAGTTGCAATCTGGGTATCTTCAAATCGTCAGTGAATTGGTTTCTTCTAGATAAGCATGCTCCATGGTACATAATATGTATAAAACAATATAATAAATAATAATAATATGTATCAGTTAAACGCAAAGCAATAAAATTATTAAATAAAAAACTAACAAAAACACCCCAATAGCTGAACATGAACTCTCAGAGATAGAGAGAGGATCTAATTCACTAAGCAGGTCCAGTGTGTGTTGGTAAATGTCATCATGTTTTCCTTCGTCACTTTTGGTTAATGGCAAATAGATCAATGAATAATAATTGATTTTGGGTTGGAATTTCATAGTCTTCATAACCAAACAGTCCGTGATTTTATACTAAAAAGCAAAGCTATTAAGTAAAGCTACCAACACTAGAAATGAAATGAAATGAAAAATTTATTAACCGGACACACACACACACATTCTAGAAAACACTAATAACGGCCATGAAATTTTTAGTTATTGTAACCTATCATTGTATCATTAACTATCTAAATTCAGAAGCTATTATGGCTTTGTATGCTAATACCAAATCCATGGTATTCAAGATCCTAGATCTCAAGATAATCAAGGCTAGATAGGTACATTTGTTTTTTATGCAAACCAAATCCACGCAAATCAATCAATAATTATTTCTTTAAAATGTTGACATATATTATGTATAAATTTGAAGTAGTTTTCGGGTGAAACTACTTAAGCTACGACCTAGCTGCAAGTGCACTTGTGGCATCAGTGTTGATATTTTAATGGAGCTGTAACCAAAAAAAAAAACCACCTACGCAAAACAATACACAAATAAGCACATGTAAGCAGCAGTAGAGGTTTGCTTCATTTTTGTCAGTTGAGCATTCAGAAATTGGGGGTTCAGACTGGTGCCACTATCCAATTATTTATTTCCTAAGTACAATTTCTAAAGGAACATATTAGATGGTATCTGTTTTTGCTACTATCACACATGTTTTTCTTCCTTGTAGCAGTTATCTGTATATGATAATAACAGAATGTAAATAAATACCCGATTAGGTAATATCTGATAGTAAAATGTGTAAAGAATAGCAATATTGAAGGCATGGTATAATAATATACTCCGCCAGGTATAGCGCTCCGAGAAAAAGTGTCACGTGGGTGACTCCCACTGAGGTCATCAATGTCATGTACACGTGCATAAGCAAGAGCAGAATAAGTCATTTACAACAAGTTTGAGAGAGATGACGATACAGCTGATTTTCTGTATTACCAATAGCGTCGAATTTTATCTCCCCACTCTCCGTATATTACCTGTGGGAATCCAATAAACCAATATAGTTTTGATATAAATAATCTAAATTCGTGCTTAACTTGAATTGCTTTGCTTGAGCGGACAAAACAAATGACAATTGAAATGCTGTAAGTATTTTATTTAATAGATTATTAGCTAATTTGTTTCCCAATATCTGTGTTTGTTGCAATAAAGTGGCAACTGGACAGTGACGTAATTCAGTGTCAACTCCCAGAGCGCTAGACCTTGTTTTCTTGGATCATGATAGAAGGCATCACATTTTTTTAAAATTAGAATTGCTGTCATGGCATTTTTGTAAGAAATTTGTTGTAGCCAGTTGCACCCATATAAACAAAACGTCAGTCATTCCAAATCCTGTTAACAACTGTGATGCGGATTTCGACGCGTTGATCTAAATAAGAATGTTCAATCAAGGTTCACTCATATGCCTGGTAACAGATTTTCCTTCTCATTTCCGTTCTATTTACTTCTCTTTTTTGTGGATGGCATTCTAAACCAAACAATATCATTATTTTTATTCTACAGAGATAATATATTATTTTAATTGTGAGTATTGCCAACAATGTCCGTTTCTTGTCAGTAAAACAGATGTGGTTAATAAACTAGGGCACTATTTAGTAATAAATTAACTGTATAGGAAATTGTGAAATATAATTAATTGAATAGTCCTTTCATTTTAGGGCTGTGTTATGCCCTAAGATGAAGTTGTGTTTCACACTTTTTCATACTTATTGTAATTTGTATCACTCAAGTTAAATTTTTCAGCTGTAGTCAACACTGGTATAGAACACCGTTAGAGCAAATAGTTGCATTCTATGTATTGAATGCAACTATTTGCACACACCTCATGTTGGACTCGGCTATAGTTTCTTCAAGGTTTTTTCTTAGATAGCCTGTTGGTCCACTTGGTAGTGAACCTGCCGTCTGCGCTTGGGTGTGTGGGTTCGATTCCCACCTAGGACAAACATTCATGTGATGAACATTTGTATTTGTTCTATATCTGGTTGCTAATATCTATTTAAGTATGTTTTTAAAAATATATATGTATGCATATCAGTCTCTGGCAGCCATATAACAAGCTTTCCTTAGTTTGGGGTCAGATGACCGTGTGTGCAAAAATATATTTCTTTAATAGCTGCGCCCGCGGTTTCACCCGCGTAGTGATAAAAAATGGTGATGATGTTGAAAAGTAGCCCATGTCACTCTCCATCCCTTTTGAGTTATACCCATGCAAAAATGAGATCGATCGGTTGCTCTGTTGCTGCGTGAAAGAGAAACAAACAAACCAACAAACTTTTCGCATTTATAATACTAGTATGATTACATTTATTACTAGCTGCGCCCCGCGGCTTCACCCGCGTAGTAATGAAAAATGGTGATGGTGATGACAAGTAGCCTATGTCACTCTCCGGCCCTTGAACAAACAAACTAACAAACCAACAAACTTTTCGCATTTATAAAATTACTTAGTATGATTTATTTCAGCTGTCAGCTGGAAATATTCAGTTTTATTTTTAAATTGTAGTTATTAGTGCAATCTGTGTGTTTACCCGAATCATTGTGCAGGTTCGAACACTGTCCGTCGTCAAATTTTTCTATTATCATTAACGTTTTAAATGGAAAATTAAACACAACGTCAGGAATTAAAATAAAGTAAAAAAAACACTTCACATATATATATATATATAAGGTTATTAAGCATAAAAGAAACTAAAAGTACTGTAAAGTTTAGTATCAGAGAATAAAAGCTATTTTTATTTTATTTTTATTTATTTATTTTATTAAAAAAACAGTTCTGGCTGATGATGATGATGAAAAAAAAACACGCGCAATAAAATCCGTCAAGTGTTTAATTTTAATGTGATAAAACATTGTCAGAAGTTGAATGAAAACATTTTCTTTATGTTTATTTAAATGAAACTAAACAAAGGTCAAACTAAAATATCTACCTAAACTAATTAAGTATACTGCTACCAGCAGGCACTTTGATAAATAAAACTGCTAGACTTTCAGAGCTGTCCGTAAAAATAAGTATCTATGCTAAGAGCTGTATACTATAAAAAAAAAAGGTTTGAATGTAAGAAAAAAAGACTATTCGAATTGATGTGGTTTTTTTTAAATCTTAAATTACAGATGCCAATAAACAAGAAGATGGAGTGCCGAGGGCAAAGCGTGTATTGTTCCCTGTTGAGAAGGTCGTCCTGGGCTGGCAGTCAGCATGGTCAGCTGGTGCTGGCATGCAAAATGTTGGCAACACTTGTTACTTGAACTCCACACTACAGGCACTGTTTCATATGCCTGCGCTTGCTAACTGGCTGGTATCAGAAGCACCACACACTGAAAAGTGTAATCAACAAGGTAAATTTGCATTTAGAATATATTTATTTTTACACTTTTCTATTATTAGTCATTCATTAATGGACCCTGGACTTGGAAAATTTAACTATTATGTTTGTATGAATATGACCAATGTCTGGGGCTGCCTTAAAACATGCACATTTTATTAAGGTTCGTCTGTCATTCTAAACTTTCTGACATTTAGTTAAATATCAACAGAGGTGAGAACTGTCGTGGGTTAATCCAGATTGTATGACTAACTGATATGTATGCATGAATTGGAATGCCACCTTGGGCGTCGTTAGACATTAGGGATGCAGGTGGATGCATTCTACTTATTTACCGAGTATATTTTTGTGTTTATTTCAATCACTTACCACCAGGAGAGTTGGTGGTTAAACATGGAAGTATACAAGATTAATAAACCTCCCTTAAGATTCTATATGTTTCACTGCTTTGTATCACATATGTTGCGTATTTCTTGCTTAGTAGTCTCGCTCTAAGCAAGAAGTGCTGCAGCTCGACGACCACCCCCCAGGCGACGCACAAAACACGCGCGAGCACCATTCGCGCGAGCGGCATCGTCTGCAAAGGGCTTAAGAAATCAAAAAGTAAAAAATAAGTAGGGAGGGAAAAACATTTTTTGATCATGTTTTTGTCTTGCTCTAGCTTAGAAACGGTAATACGTACAAGCGTTAAAGTTGGCACGATTCAAGTACACACTTTAAAGTAAAACATCAAATTATTTATAATTACAATTAACCGGTCAACCGCGAGCCGGGTGTGCGCTAGAAATCCCGACTGAATGAAAGTAACCACATTTTTTGGGCACACAGGAGGGTTCGGACTCCTGTTCGCGAGGCAGACTTGCACTTGACGGAAGTTTATTAAAGTTCAGTTTGTTTTAGTTATAAATAACTTTTAAAATTTCTACTTGTTTTTACAGAAGCCTGTGTAATATGTGGAATGCGAGCCTCTTTGATGGCAACCCAGAAAAGTGGTGGTGCACCAATCAAACCCTGGCAGGTGTACTCAAAGCTAAGGCTCATTTGTAGGCATCTATTGCCAGGACGGCAAGAGGATGCCCACGAGTTCTTAAGGTAAACTCTTTTGGATATTATACTGAGATGGTTCAAAACGTTTTGTTAGATAATGATTATTCCTAAAAAGGCCTGTTCGCCAAACGACTTATTCTTAAAAGTCACTCGGCATAAGTGACTTAATCTTTTGAAAGTAATGTGCTGAAGTACAGCTACAGTCCAGTAAATTTTTTGTTTTTACAAGACGTTGACCAAAATTCATGGACATTATTTTCATGGATTTTTTTTTGTATTAATTATAATAATAAAAGTATTTTTTTTACAAAAAATAAAATTTTTCATCCCCTAATAATTTTTTCTTATAATTTTTATAAAATAGTAATAATGAAAACCGAGTTGGCTTCGAGTTTGTTGGCTTCGGCCCCACCAATGCCGAATCAAAGGTCTGGGCTAGACCCGTGTATAAGTTTCAAGAAAACCGTCGAATTAACAACCTCCTTTTTTGAAGTCGTTTTAAGAATGAGTCTTTGTAGGAATAGTATTTTTCCCGAATAAGGCATATTGCGAACAGGTCCTTATAAGACTATAGGTCTTTTTGCGAATAGGTCCAATGTCGACTAAACCAAATTAAGGAAGATATAAGCATTTTAATGTTTTGCTAGACAAGAGAGCGCACTATACTCATGAATGACGCTAAATGTAAGTACGCCATACCAACCATACTCAACCTCACATTGTGGGAAAGGGACAAAGCATCCCTTTCAGGGGCCTTACGGCTAGCTGTTTAAAACGATTCAGTTTACGTGATCAAAAAAGTTGCGCGACCGCAAACTGTATCATGGCGCGTTAAAGTTGACGTTCGCGTGATTTTCCGAGCTGCGCGGTTGTAACGTTAGTTTGATACTGTGTAAGCAGTTGGCCGTAAAGTGAGACTGATCTGAAAAAAAAACTTTAAACGTTAATATCTGAAAAATGTAGTAGCCTATTTAAATTATTTCTTCAGTAAGTGTATTACATTTAATTGTATTTTTCATTGAACCTATAATTTTTTACAAATTAAATAGTTACCTGTCCGATAGCTTATTCCATAATGTATGTGAGAAAAGGATCACAACCATTTTAGATCTGTCAAATTTGGTTTGGAAAGTGGTAAAACAAAATCGTTTTCTGTTTTTGTTTTTTTTTGTTAATAAGTTAACATCATTGTTGTGCTACAGTTGGACGGTTTTGGATGAATTTAGAATGTAGCTTATATCGGATTAACACAGGCTACTTTTATCCCCAAAAATACGATATATGGCTCCTGTAGGTGTGGTGCTGTTAGTGTGCAAAAAGTTACAATACTTGTGTGATTCTACATGAACATTCATTATTGCAGGTACCTTGTTGAGGCTATGGAGAAGTGTTACCTGCAGCGGTTCATGAACTCTGATAAGCTGGACCAGTACAGTAAGGAGACCACTCCGTTGAACCAAATACTGGGCGGGTACCTGCGCTCCACAGTCCGGTGTTTGGCGTGCCACCACCTCTCCACTACTTATCAGCATTTCCAGGTGTGATATAAGTATAACCCATATTTGAAATTTCTGTATTTACGATGCATAATATAAATATTTAAATAGAAGTATGTAATGACATTGATTCTGTTGTAAGATTTTCAATACTAAACTAAATTTAATTGCTCTATAATAGGCTACCGGACTGATATTTCTTAATGTCTTACCAAAAAGCTGACCATGAAAAGAGCCAAACACTGAAAACAAAATTGAAGTGTGTTCAAAATTAAGGAAGATATAAGCATTTGAATGCCTTGCTCGACAGAGAGCGCACTATACTTACGAATGACGTCACATGTACGTATGTATGCCATACAAACTCCATACTGACACTCACCTTTCGTGAAAGGAACAGAGCATACCTTCCTAATCTGAAACAAAAACTTTAAACGCTTATATCTCAGAACTTTATTACAGCCAATTTAAATAGTTTCTTCAGTAAGTTCAGTAAGCTTGTAATTTTGAACAAATCTAACACATGTCCGATAGCCTATTGTTGACACTTTTTACTCACATAATAGAATTGAATCTAGAGACTTAGATAATTTTACTCCAGCCAGTTTTGTTTAGTTTTGTCAGTGGTAAAACAGAATCGACGTGATTGCCAATGATAATAAATTGTACATTAACTGCATTCCTGTGCATATGTATACTCGTGAAATGATTAATTCAATAAATTCAATAACATAATAAAACATATTATATTATTATTTATTTATTTCAATATAAACACGGGTCTAGCCCGGACCTTTGATAGGCATTGGTGGGGCCGAATCCAACACCAAGAGGCCCCGTTTTGAATATAAAATACAATATTATTGAATGTGTATAAAATGGATTATAAAACTATTGTACAGTATAGGATATAAAACGTCTAGGCTATTGAGGTGAACAACTTGTGGATGGGATAACAGATCTATGGTATGAGGTACAGCACCTGCCAATTATGCCTCATTTCAAAATACTTAGGCAGGTGATGACTTGCCACTCACTAAATGGGCCCCCCATAATGGCTGCCGCATATTGGCACCGGAAGGGCAACATTGACGTGGGTGGCTTAGGGTGTCGAGAGGTGTGCTGCACTTTCACTAAGAGCTACTAGCGGCGTTATGCCCTTTAACACTTCCACCCTGGAGCTTAGGTTTTTAGCTCTTGCGGTTTCCACCCCCAGACGGCCGGTTAAGGCAAGCCAGGGGTCTGGGTCTCTGGGGTATATAATATATTATATTATATACTATATATATATATGTCATATTATATTATTTATTTATTATTATTATTATTTATTTTTGAGGGTTAAGTATAGAATTTTTCTTCACGCTCGGGATTCAAGCACGCCCAAGACGAAGACACTTTTATCCCCTAGGAGAACTCTACTTTTCACACTTTCTGCATGACAATAAAAATAGTTATTTATGATACAAGTGCGGTAAGTTGGTTATTACAAACGAGTAGACGAATGTAAGCCCGAGACGAAGTCGAGGGCTTACCATAGTCACGAGTTTGTAATAACCAATCCGCACGTGTGCCATACAACGTTTTACAACACATTTGCGAGAAAAAAACAAAAAATGGAAATTAAAAAATACCGTAAAGTACACGCACGGTGCTATACAACGGAGCGTGCGGTAAAATTCATTACCGCACGCTCCGTTGTATGATGCGTTTCATTACCGCACGCTCCGTTGTATGATCCGTAATGTTTAACTTTCGAACGATGTATACAGGCTTCGTAAGTGCACTTTTTGAGCAAATGTGTTGTAAAATATATTACTAGGAAGAAAGTATTTTTAGTGCAGGTCACTATGGTAAAAATGAACACAATTTTATAGTTGAGGTGCCTAATTCTAAATTCAAATCACATTGACCTTCAGGTTGTAATGAAATTCAGTATAATATTATTACCCGACTACACCAAAGGGCAATAATTACTTTATTAGGTTTGGTTTGCATGACATATAATTGGACATTGTCAAGCAGGTAGTGTGAAAAGTTTATATACTGCCCCTGTATAAATCTCAACATAACTTTGGTGTTACAGGATCTGCTGCTAGATATAAGAAAGCATTCAACGTTAGATGAAGCATTAGACTCTTTCTTCTCCAGAGAAAGGTTAGAAGATTTAGGTTATAAATGTGAAGCTTGCAATAAAAAGGTATGTGTCTCAACAAACTTCAAAGTAATACGAGAACTGGACAAGAATAATATTATTGTATGTATATTTTTAGGTGTCTGCAACTAAGCAATTCTTTGTGGAACGAGCGCCCATGGTACTCTGTATTGCACTGAAAAGGTTCTCCCTAGCAGGCGGCAAGCTCTCCAAACATGTGCAGTTCCGTAAGAAGATAACATTGAATAAATACATGTTTAACAAGAACAATCATCAGCAACTGGTAAGTTTACAATTTGTATTAAAAAAAAAACAAAACCATTTGCCAAACTAGTGAAGATGGTAAATACTTAGATGTAAACTTAATTTATAGTATTAGAGGGTAGTTTTACAAAAAAACGACAGAACCCTGAAGCTTACACAGTCTTGTGTTGTAAGATTGAGTGCCTTCCAAGTCATCATAATCATCATTAACAGCCTATCATGTTCTGAGATCTGAGAGAGGATGGGCCCCAGTATGGAAAGGTGTACATTTATTAAATCCTAATCATACAAATGATTAATAAATAATAAAGGATTAATTATACAACGTGTGAATCAGCCATTGTCCTAAGTTATGTCATGTCAGTTATGTTTTGTCATTTCGCTACTTAAAAAAAAAAACATTTTGATCTTTTACACACAATAAAACCTCTGTTAACTTTGCACTCGGGCCCCAAGATACAAGCCTCGTGCTTAGTTTGGGGCTCACCGATTAGTCTCATATACATAAACTCTGAATTTAACTACCCTGTGTTTACTTATTAAGCTGTTTCTTAAAAATTTATGTGTATTCTTTGTTATTGTATACTGTTATTTTTCTGTGTAATAAAAAATAAAATAAATTATCTTATCTTTTTATCTTTTATGTCAAGGGAGTAATAAAATATTTTAATTAATTTCAGTCATACAAGCTAGTCAGCCTTGTGACTCACCTCGGACCCTCGCAGAATTGTGGCCACTACACGGCGATAGGACAAGCGCCAAACGGCAACTACTATCAATTCGACGACAGTTGTGTCCGACAGCTTCCACTCTCTGCTGTGCTTGGCACTAATGCATACATCATGTTCTTTGAAAAGGATAACACAGCGGAAGACATGTTAAGTTCCTCTGGGTCCACATCTAGTGTGGTCTACGGGCCGCAGCTGCCTGATAACATACTCAACAGAGACAAAAGCCCCCTCAAACTGACATTTCACAGAAGTGATGAACGGAAACCGATCCTTCTCAATAGCATGTCTACGGAAACTCACAAACCTGAAGTCAAACCTATAATACTGAACAGCACACTCAGCAAGTCTACGGAATCCAGCAGCGCCAAAAGTGAACCTTGGGTGGTGAAACAGAATGGAGAAGTCGAGAAAGTCGTTCAACCCAAAATTCTTAATGGCACGGACAAAACAAACATAAAATTAGATGATGATAAAAAAGTTAGTTTTATTATAAAAAGACAAAATGGTGAAGAACATCTGAAACCTAAATTGTCTAAAAGCGAATCAGATGTCAGATTGGCGATAAATCCCGCTAAAATTCTAGACAAGTCTGCATCCACTAGTAAATTAGTAAAACTTGTCAAATCTCCTCTGGAGAAATTAGAAGAGCAAATGAATAAAAGTGATTCTTCGAGTCACTCGCAAAAGAACGGGCACTCGAGTTCGAAGCTGGTACCTTACGATTCAGAGTCGAGTAGCGACGAGCGCAACGAGAGGCTAACGGACGACGGGGTGAAAAAGGCCGGTTTAAAAGACGAGAATAAAAAACCAAAGCCGACCCGAGGCGCCTCGCCGCAGGGTCTCGTTGTCACCACTAAAAGCATGCATCACGCCTGGACCGTCTCCAGCGAGAACAGTGGACCTCTACTCAGTCCCAGCCTCAATGGATACACCAATAAGAAGTAAGTAACTAACCCCCTAAACATAATCTTTGAAAATGATTTGAATAATATTATTATAGACAATATTTTACATATAACAACATTATATTTTATATATTTTATTATGATTGTATATGTATAATTATATATTTTTTAAATATTATTCACTTGTGTAACTTTTAGAGCGAAAGAGAAGGAGGAGCGACGAGAAAGCGAGCAGAGTCCCAACACAAGCGTGAGCAGCATGTCCCCCCTGAGCGACCGCAGTGAGGCGTGCGTGGGGGCGGGTGGCAGTGCGCCGACCGCCCTCGTAGTGCCGCCTGCCCCCGTGTCTGCGCCGCTCGAGACGCTGCGCCACTTGCAAACGGTGTCACATCGCGGGTACGGCGCGCCCGTCGCTTCATGGAACGGACACCACAGCGCTCTAGGAAGACAGGTACCTGCTTCTTTCAAACTTTGATCTATGAACTCTTCGAAAAAAAAAAATACAATGATGCCACAATGACATGCTATTCGCGGCAATACTTAACTTGTCCCGACTTAATGGGACCAGTTGGAACCACAGTCACGCGATAGTTGCACAAGCCGTAACAATGACCATTTGCTAGGTGAAAAAATAACAGAACAAAAGTAAAAAAATAAGGCGGAACATATCATCGGTAAGTAAATACTCCATACACAATTATATCTGTTTATCATCCGAATAGTCACAAAAACAATAGAAATCACTGATTTTATCATCATAATTTCATAATTATAGTATTTTGATCACGCAGCATTCTCTTTCACTCACATACCAAGACTATTCACCTCAAATATAAAACAAATATTCCATTTCTTTCTCACTTGAGATTCAGACAATCGCGGTCTCGCTTGATCAACGACGGTTGACGAGTTTCGACGACGTTGTACGAATTAGTCTCACATTTGAGAACTGGGCCGTCTTGCAACAATCGCTTAAAGGTAGGTTCACTTGTCCGCCTCTTACGTGTCGAACGAATCGGATTATGCTGAAATTTAACTGCCTACTAGTTAATCTGTGGCAATTTATTACAGCTGGTATGAATTCAGCAGAATCCAATGCAGACAAACGGATGCCCACCTTAAATCTGCCAAATTTATTGAAATCATTCTTATCTATTTAAAAATTAATCCCTTTTTACCTTAGTCACGCCATAACTTGAGAACGACTTTACCGAATTCATCCATATTTTTTAAAAGTTTACTAATACTTTGTAAAAAATTGCGTAAGCAAACAAAAATAAAGTATATTTTTTAAATCACTGACGATTTTAACTCGCGGGTGAAACCGCGGGGCGCAGTTAGTATCTTATATAACTGTTACTGTATTTTGTATTGCTTACTGTAATTTCTTGTTTATGAAACAGTAAAACACTAATATGAGTATGTAATGAGTTGTTTCAACCCCTGACGCAAAAAACAGCTGTTGTTGATTATCGACTTAGACTGTCGATAAATGAGATTCTGTGTGTGTGTGTCTATATGTAGTATTGTAGCTCTCAAATGGGTGGATAGCCTTTTCCACCATTTTGGAATGTTTTTATAATTATTGGAAAGCCTCTTTCGTTGTGATGGTGAAATATGTCCAGCAGTTTAAGAATGAGATCTTTTCTGAATCGGTTTTGGTTTAATATTTTTTTTATATAATTATGTATGAATTGCAGGTGTTTGAGGAGAGACGCGATGAGCGCAAGCGGGCACTCGAAGCCAACGATGAGATGGACCGAGGGCGCTCCAAGAAGGTGAAAAAGTTCCACCATTACAACCGGTTCAACAACAACAGGAATGGATACAACCCCTTCCAGGTACCTAACTCGACTTTCGGTCCGGTTTCCTGTTCTCGGTATTTTTTGCGTTCCCGATCCTCAAAAAATAACTTCGGGAATGCCCGTATTCCAATAGTTTGTTGCTAAATTATTTGACAACAGTCAAAACAGCTTGCGGATGAATAGCAAGAACCTATTATGCATATAAGAAGTTTGCAAACAAAGTTGCCAATAAGTACAATTTAAAGTTACATGATTATTTACGGGATATTTACCGTGGTATGGTTATGGAATGAGCTCCCGATATTTCGGCGCAGTTACAGCACCATGTTCACGGGAAGACTGAAGAATGCGGGTGGTCGGTTGAATAATTAAAAAGTTAGGTGCAGACATAACGATCTACCCTCTGACAAAACACACTCACTGTATCACTGCTAGAGGATTCGATCTCGGTCGATTTTTCTAATCCCGGGATTTCGGGATTATCTACAGTTAATCCCGGGATCCCGGGATTGTATTGATAATGGTAAGTGGTAACAAAAAGACAGTAAAACATCAAAAATATTTTTTATTATTTATCTTTTAGTTTTGTGAGTACATAGCATATTTAAGTTTTAAATCTTCTAAAAGTTTCTTCTTATAAAATAAACAAAGTAGGCACTTCTGTAAATAATTTATGAAACTAACAATAAGCTTCAAAAAAGCAACTTCTTTAGACTTATTTCGATAAACTATAAAAAAGACTATATGCTAAAGAGATCAATGTTTATAGGCACTCATATTTTTTAATTTAATTGACCAGAAAATTTATAAATTAAATACACGACGTGAAGCGGGATTTTTTTTAAAACTATTACGCATAATCCGGTACCGGTCGTTATCAAAAACAAATAAAATCAGCTGTGTAAACAAGATGGATTTCAAAATGTCAAATCAAGGTAAGTGCGTTCCGTTTCACGCACATTTTTACTGACTTATTAAAAAAAAATATCAATCCCGAAAACCCGAGATTTTTAATTTTGATCCCGAAAATTTCGGGAGTAAAATATGACCGGGATCCCGGGATCGAATCCTCTAATCACTGCGTATAGTATTTTGAACGCGAATTTTAATTTTAATTTTTAAGGCAACCTAATACTGAATTCCACTGGCGAGTTGAAAACCATCACCTCGATTGAAATTCTGGCATTTCGAGATCTCAATAGTTTCCTTTACTAGCCTTGGTATGTAATGGCGTTCGGTGGACAGGATTTCAGGGTTGTGAAATACGATCCAGTGGTTAGGACCTGCGTCCAGCAGATGCTCAGCTATGGCAGATTTGTCTCTTGTTGTTTTTTACTGCCTTAATGTGTTCCTTGATGCGGCATGAAACGAGATCTCGAAATGCCAGACGCCTACGCTGCGTCTTTCGGTTCGGTTCCTCCACTCAATAACCTTTTCTTCTCCATCGGTTGTCGGTTCTTCGAGAGATGTGGCCTGCCCATTGCCACTTCAACTTGAAAATTTCAATAGCTATGTCGGTGACTCTGGTTCTTTGGCGAAAAAAAAAAACTTAGACGTATACATTCCAATCAAAAAATATTCAGTAAAAATTCGTCCAAACATGACATTATTTTACAGGAGAAGCAGAATATGAAGCCACATTGGGGCGGCAACTTCAGGTACCGCGGCGATCGCCGCCCGGCCGGCCACAACTTCAACAAGTACAAGCGATTCAACAACAACAGGTAAATTGAACTGTTGTTACACTAAATGGCACCAATTTTATTGACTATAATTATCTACGCGTTGTGCGTTCTAAGTATAATTTTTCGAACTCATGCATAATAATTTCTTATGAACGCTTGCCCATTATGCACGCTGCAAAGTTTTTGTGTTTATATGTTTGTTGCCACTTGACTTCGTAACGGATGTGAATGTAATTTGGTATGGGGTACCTTAAACCCTGGATTGTGACGAAATAAAGGCAGTGCTTTAATCCCACAATAGTATAATATGTACCTTAACTTGTAATAGTTTTGCAATAGTTTATTTACCCTTGATACATCGACAGGTACAGCAACGGTCACCACTACCCGAGACACCATTGACCCCCGCCGCGTGGCCCCTTCGTGGCAGTGTATATAGATAGCAATATGGACTTCAGTCTTAGTTGACTATGCAATAAGCTTTTACTTTTAGAAACAATATTTCTAGACATAATTATGTTTTGCCGCCGCTGCGCGTCGATTGTCCAAGCGTTATTAGTATTATTGCTCTTGGGTAGGAAAATGTTAAAGAATAAAAAAGATGATAATATACTGCCAGTGTCAGCCTTTATTACCATTTAAATGCAGAGACCTCTTAACTATAAGACAATTACCTAATAAAATATTTAGTTTAGTCTGATTATTAAATATTCGTGATTATATCCATTCTTCCCTGACGTATGTTTAGAAGTACATTCTTTAGATGCGTCTAAACGTAATTATTTTATGTAAATGTTTAGCTGCAATAATGTTTAGCGTCATATGGTCTGTAAACTTTACTATTATTGCACGATTATTTACGAGTAATATAATAATATAAATATATGAAGTCATTATTTGTTCTAACAGTATTGCGAACTTACTACAATATTGTCGAAACATTTCCGTAAAATGATTGCCCGTTCTATTTTATTCATATTATAAATATTTTAATAACATTATAATGTAACTGTCGTTTTATAATCAGCTAAGGAAACGTTTGAATCAAAGCTCGTGTCTTGCACTCAATATATACGCAATACAATAACACATTGCTCTGTCAAGGAAGTAAACTTTTAGTTGATAAAATATCTTTTAAAAATATTTATTTTAGTGACAATATTGTAACTGTTCAGTTAGTGCTCAAGAGTTGTTACCTTTTTGGGTAAAACTTGTTTCGTTTGTTTAATTTTGAATGCTTCAATATGATTTGTTCTATTAGAATGACAAAAGGACTGATAATAATACAAACTGTAGTTCGTTTTCCCCTTATTATTTTAGTACCCAGGAGGTTGGTTACCTATATTTTCCTTCTTCTACTGTATAAATGATGTATCTAGTTTATCACTTTTGTTGTTCAGTGAAAAGAATTTTACGATAGTTTTACTAAAAACGTGTATGGTCTTTGGGTATGTGTATTGTGTTTCCATAATCGATCTTTTAAGCTTTAGTTATATCATTGCATAATTTTGTATTGCTATCCCATGCTACTTTGACATAGCAAATAGTTCAGTTCGTTTTGTAATATAAATATTATAAAGATAAATAATTTAGTCCATCCGTCACACAACTTGCAAATAGGCAAGGCTTTAATTTAAAACTATGAAATACTGCTGAAACATTAGGAGTAGAGCCACGCATTTTTTGGTATCCAAATGTTGCTCACACAGTATACCAAAAACCTCTCGCAGGCAGCTTTTCTACTTCATACCCAACAACTTGTGTTCTTGTCTTAATAATTCGTCTTTTATTACATCATACAAATATGGAAATATTACTTTAAAAACTTACAACTGTTTTTTTTGGTCAATGCATTAAGTTTTGTGAAAAGTCGGCGTAAAAGTTGTTAAATATAAATATGTAAGAAAGATGCCTGACAGGTTTTTGGTACATTAAAATAACCCTGTCTAACATGATAATGTTTATCACAAAATAATGCATACATTTTCGCTAAATGTAACGATGTATAGAATTTTATTGTGTAATATTACAGACTGTGTGGGACTGTGTGGCACCCTTATAATCTGCTCTATTCATTTTGTAAAAACCGTAGACAAGTTGTTGTAAAATTATTTAGTAACTTGTCAAAACATGTAAGGTAACAATGACAATGTGAGTAAACAAACACGCACGTTTACCATCCAAAACGTTTTTCATTTCTCTATTTCTTGTTGCCCATATCCATAGATAGATACATAATCGGCTAGCGTGCCGTGAGTTTACAAACTTATATATCCCTTAGCGACGACGATGACTTCACAGACTTGACTGAGCTCGGGACTCTGGTATAGTTTGGAGATCAAATTTACAATGTGACCACTCCAAAAACGTACTTGTGGCTTGTCTCGGGTATGTTTTGGAGTATCTGACTAAAGAAAATATAGTACAACGGGTTGTATTTTGTAGCAAGGTATACGAGGAGATCCACAATGTAACCGGTTGCGATACCATAAATCGGGTCGGGTATATTTTGTAGTTCGAATATCATGTGAGCGTCGTACAAACCATACCCGACCAAAGTACTATAGGGCATTTCCACAGGGTATATTTTGTAAACACGTTTCAGTGCCACTGAACTTCAGTTCAAAACCTTCGCGGCAATGCACTACAATCGTCACCCTGTGATATTAGTGTTAAATCTCTTTATGCCCAGTAATTTGACTGGAAACACTTGTAGTGTTTCCAGTTCTTACAGTTATAAGTTATTTATCAATGTGCATATGTCAACAAAAATATTTTAGAAAAGGCGTGCCGCGTCTTTTTTTACCATAGCCACTCGAAAATGAGAACTGATTCATCGATACAGTGAACAAAAACATTTTGAATTCGGAACAAGCACGATGTCTGTACAGAAAATAAATAAAACGTACTGGCTGTTTTATTTACTGTTAACGATGAATCAGATGCTCTTTTTCAAGTGGCAATGGTAAAAATATAAATACTACTATTTCTTTTCTCGCAGTCAATGGTAAAAAGTAGAATACATAATTCGTGAAAAAAACCCATCTCAGTCCTTTTATCCCTCGAATTAAATTACCTGTTTTCACCTTTGGTGTAATCTACTATTGTGGGCTTAGAATAACTACTCAGAGAAGGTAGGTTTCCAAACAACGCCTTCTCAAAACGTAAACTACAAATTCGCTTTGTAGCTCACGTTTCGATTGGTATTTTAAACGATTTAAGCAAGAAAATTAATGGATTACCTGTGGAATGTCACACTATAACTCTTATGCTGCTTTTCTGATTTGTTGTGGTACGATATCACCGCGCAAATTGTCATAGTAAAAATTTTCTATTTTTTTTGGAGCCATATATGACACCATTTAATGGCTTTAATTTTGCGAATGTACTTGGTTTCTTTGTGTAGTTATTCTAAGATTGTGGGTTTTTCTATCGTAATAAATAAGTGTAAGGTAAGTATTGAACATATAAATTTATTGCTTAAATAGTTACGTCTCTAAAACTAGGTGTCCTTGTTTTATATATGACTATCATGTGGACACAGGAGGCGCATTTTGGCTTACTTCATATATTATAACACTAATTAATTATAGCACAGAAGGCACGTAGCATACTTGACTGTGTAAATAATCCATACATTATGATGGGGATAACATTTTACTGCTATTAACTATAAGCACTGATTATATCAACGGGGTTGGCCAATAGAAGATTTTTAGAGATGGCATTGGCATAGTCTGATGTACTCTAAACTAAACAAAATTTGACAGCTCTAAATTATTGCCATCCTTCTCTTACATATTAAAATGGAAAGATAAGCAACTAATTTTAGTCCTGTCTGATTGGTTTAGTTTAGTGAGTGATATGAATCGACGCCATCGTATCTATTTATAGTCTTTAAAAATAAAAATAAATGTAATGCCATTATTACAAAATTCCGATAGCAAAAGATGCTAGCTATGCTAACGCCACTTTAGACATTTCCTAAATACAAAAACGCTCTTTTTTACAATTTTGTACAAGTACTAAGATGTTCCGCTGTGTTACTATAATAACAAATTAAGGTGGCAAAGCAGCACCAAATTTTCACACAACCACAACTTTGGAAAGTTTTTTTGCGATATTGTTATTTATTTTTAATTGACAGTATTGACCTTGATCTCAGATCAGGCAAATAAGGGAAATATGCCTCAGTAGAATTATCGTTTGTGTTGTAATGTCACAATTTTTCATTAAATTAATCCATATACCGCAAAAACTAAGTACGGCTTAATTATTGATTTTTCACGCAAACTAAGAAATTTGTAGCGACACCAATGAACTAATTAATAGATTACATACAAAAGAAAAAGGGCGACATGATCGTCTGCTGGGTGAGTTAGACTAAAGGCAACAAGACTGATTTAGGCTTGATGCGTTGCACCCGCTACGCCACCTTAAAATATCTATCTTGTTTGTCTGATCTGAGGCCTTGATCATGTGAAACTAGTGGGATAATAAAATAAAACGTACCTATAGGTTAAGGCGGTTTTTCTATTCAAGTTTTGGTACTATTGTTAAGTGGAAATTGGGTGCTGCTTTATCATATTAAGAGTACAATAAGTAGTGTGACAGAAAGCACATTAACGTGATATAGATATGACATTTAATATTAATCCTATTGTACTATCAAAGTTCTATACATTTCAGTTGATGATATGATTATATATCATATAACTAGTGAACAACCGTGATCAGCACCGGCCCTGAGGTACAGCAAGAGCGGTCCCTCTAGCTAGGTGCTAGATAGCAAGGGGCGCTAAAATGCCAAGAGCGAAAAAAAGAGCTTAAAACAAATTTTTAATGGCGCTTCGCGGCCTTGGGGCGTGCGCGACGGGGCACAGTTGCATTGTTTGTAACCAGCATAAAATATTGATGTGGAAATAGTTTACACCCTGGCATAGCGCATAGCACATACGCTTTTTATTTCGGAAAAATTACCGATTCCTGTACGATATTTTACAGAAATGAAACGCGCCGAAAGAAAATCTCGCTCTACCCTGATCAAAGGCTAGGGCCGGCGCTGACCGTGAGTTTAAAACAGTGTATCTATACATCTGTACACAACTACAGAATAATCAACAACCAAACTCTTACTACTTTATTGTACGACTGACGTGGTTTTCAACATTTTGGTTTTTACTGAAGTTCTTAGATTAAACCAGATAAAGGACACTTCGATTATAGGTTTCAATATATGTTTATCTATGGTTTCAACCGCATTCGGCGGTCTTTGGATTGAGAGCACCAAACGGAGTTAACCACAGAAAAGATAATTTTTTATTTAAATTAGAACGGTTGTCAAGGCATTTTTGTAAGAAATTTGTTGTAGCCAGTTGCGAGTTGTAGCCAGTATAAACGAAACGTCAGTCATTCGAAATCAGTTAGCAACTGTGATGCGGAGTACGATGCGTTGATCTAAATAAGAATGTTCATTCAAGGTTCACTCATTATGCCTGGTAACAGATCTTCCTTCTTAATTCCGTTCTATTTACTTCTCTTTTTTGTGTACTTAACAAACTCGTAGTTTTTGACAACAAACGTCAAAACTAACAGTTAGTGTGCGGCGCTGTTTTGATGTGTTTCACAAACACGTCTAACTTTATCAATTTCTCTCATCCAAAAAAATATCCATTTCTAAAGCCGGTAAACGTTCAAACATGTTTGTCAAAACTACGAGTTTGCCACAAATTGATAGTGTGCGGCGCTCTTTTGGTGTGTTTCACAAACACGTACCGTCAAACTATGTGGTTGAAGTGAATTTTAATGCTTGGCTTTTTACCCACAACGACAGAGGAAAAACGAAAAGTATGCGTTTGGGGTAAGAGGTTGTGTGGAGGTGTGTGTTTGTATGTCTGTTACTATTTTAACCTCCGACGTAAAAAGAGGGGTGTTATAAGTTTAACGTGTATATATGTGTCTGTGCATCGTTGCTCCCAAACGGTTAAACAGATTTTGATTCAGTTCTTTTAAAAGTTGACTTAATCGAGTGTTTTAAGCTATGATTCAAGAAAATCTGTTCGCCCGTTCGAAGATTACCGGGTCTTTTTACCGGAAGTTTTAAAATATTTCAATTTATACTTGTTCTACAAAACAGCTAGACTGATTCGAATGCGTTTTTTTAATTTGAAACCAGAAGCTATGAGCTAAAAGTTATTTTCCAATTAATCGTGATTTTGTTTAATTTAATTTATATTCAGTGTGTGAACGTATGCGCTTGTTTGGCCAACAAACAAATACGTAAGGTTTGAATCACATTTTTGAACGTTTACCAGGCGGTACCTACAGTACGTAATTTATTACGTCAATTTTAATCGCAAAGATTGAACATTTGTTCATGGGCCTTAGGCTACTTGTTTTAAGTAAGCGATTCTGTTAAGGTGATGAGAAAAGTTGCGCGAGCGCAAATCGTATCTCGGCGCGTAAAGGTTCAAATTCGCGTGATTTTTCGAACTGCGCTAATTCGAGCCCACGTTGAGAGCTAGCCGTAAGGTGTAGGCATTTCCTTATTGTTTTATCACCACTTTATGAGTTACATTTACAAAAAAGTAGTTTCAGAAACGTGTACTACGCAACATCGCATCACAAAAATAAAATGTATAAAAAATTATTATATGGTCTAAGAGTTCTGGGCACATTTTTTTTCTGGACCGGAACTAATATTTTAGTTATATGAAAGAAACGTAACTCGGTTTATCTCGGGATTTGCAACGTCCTATAAATGACAATACCATGTTCGACTAACTTTTGAAGATAGAGAGATGATGACACATGAAGAACACTGCTACTTAAATTTCGCATCTTATTTTCGTTTAAGCGCAGAATGCACAATTTGTAAATTGTCCAGCTGTCGCGAAACCTCTAGTTAGCGGAATGACCAATTCGTGAAACGTCCAATTCGCGGATTGTCCAATACTTTCAGTCGTTTGCCAAAGCAAAAGTCCCTAATTTGTAGCAAGAACTGTCTAGACTTGTCCCATGGTTTTTTCATTCTAGATAGTTATACCCTATGATGGAATATAAAATCTCTTCTTAAATACTAGTTATATCACTTACAACTTATTGGAAATATGATACAAAATGGTACAACACCAAGACATACAACTACATAAGTACATATATTATGTAACTAAGGCGATTTCAAGCAAAATTCATAGTAAAAAAATGCAAAAGGAATTTTTTTTGTGGTTCGACAGGCTAGGCTTTTGATCACAGCTCACCTGATGTTAAGTGTGATCGAAGATGGTTTAAACATGGCTAGCCTAAAATGGGAACTGGCTCCCAAGGAGATGCTGCTGGACTACACCGTTAGGTGCTTGTCGACAAATTTTCAATTTGAGGTTGGAAGCTAGCCGGCCGAAAGTACCCTACGATGTTTTATTTCACCGGCAACTTAAGGTTAATTTGTTGGGATTTAAACCCACTACCTGCGGTTTGGAACTCGATCGCGCCAATCATTGCTACAAACTATAATACAGTCCAGTCATAGAATCATCACAGCTTATTTTCATTGTTTTTTTTTTTAAATAAATGCTAAGTCATTCAATTATTCCGTCGAAGGAACTTCAGGATGTTTTCGTGTCCGTTTTGTCCTGCAGTTATCGGCTGGCACATATTGTTTGGTAACATTCTGTACAATTTTCTTCTCCGCGCATCGTCGATTAGTGTTCTCCACTGATCATTTTTCTGAAATAAATTATAAAAATATTATTTCGTTGCGCACTGGCATTAATATTTCTTATCAGTTCTACTTCAATACATGCCTAGCGAAGTGGCGCGTGCTTGCGTGTATGGGGTGTGAATAGTTACCAGCATGGCGTGTGGGTTGAGGCAGACAACGAGCGCGTGCCGGGCGCGCGTCAGCATCACGTTCATGCGGCCCGGGTCCGTGAGGAAGCCCACGCCGTGGCTGCGCGCCAGCGACACCACCATCACGTCGCGCTCCTGTCCTTGAAAGCTGTCCACCGTGTTCACCTCCACCGGCATCTCCGATCTGTACCAACACCAACAGTCAATAACCGACACTACTCCGATACTGATTGTACTGGATTCAATGAGCTTAGGTGTAGGCAGGGGGTGTCACTCCGTAGTTTAAGTACGTTCGGCCGGCGCGCCTTTCGGGCAGGCGTATGGCAGGGCAGGCCGCTCGGCTCGCACGCTAGTCATGTTGCGCGTAATTAAGCATCGTTTCTATGATTTTTGCAACTAACAAAGATTCCTAAACGATCTTATACTCAGTATAAAAAATACTGTATGGCTTACGGGTGTCAAATAAAAGGAAGATGCATGATTGTTATTTGAAACAAATTCAGAATAAGCGTTAGTTTTTTTTGCAGGTAAAATGTCATTGAGTTGCTGGTCTAACGCGGACTTATTCACGATAAAAAAAGTTTGGTACTACATAGGCTACATAGCTGGTAAGTAAATACTAATAAGTATTCCGTGTAAATATTAAGAAGACAACCCTAACGCCACACGTGCCTCGTCAGGAGAGATAGAGACGTGATAGAAAGAGAGCAGCTCTCTAGGTAAATATAGCAAGCGGTATCCAGCGCTGTGCGATTTGAATTGCTGCTTTATTACCTCATAGATAGAGTCCTTATTTATTTAAATTTCTTTGTGGAGAGAATTTTCTGTTCTCTGGTGTATTCTGTAGTGTAGGTTACACCACTTAATGCCGCCCGTAAATGGGCATTTCAAGTCCATGTCTGCCGAGAGAAACTGTACTTGATTGCTTACACCAGGGATGGCGAACCTTTATTAGTGTACGTGCATCGAGATACAATTCCTATACTTAGACACAATCTCTCAGTGAAAACAGTCAAAAACCGTCCGAGCGTCGTACATACATTGTATCAATTATATAGTTCACGATGGCACATTTACTCCGATTTAGACGTTATGTCGCTTGCATCGTGTTTAACGTTAGTTGTCCGCTATGTCATCGTAGCTCTGGCATCGCGCGGCGTTGTAGTCGGAACGCAGTTACCTTGTAACTATCTTAGGTCTATGGGGCAGGAAGTCGATGGGCATAATGAACACATGCCATCTCGAGTATCAGCCAAGACCTACTTTGGACATGCCGATACACAACGTATGTGTCACTTGATGTCAGGTTGTTGGACAGGATGTTGGTGTAATGCCCGTTTTCACTAACCACGAACAAGGCGGTGCCTAACTAAGGAACTCTTAATCTAAACAGTTTGACAGCCGCACTCAGAGACGTTACTTAAGCTAAGGAATACTTAAAATTGCTCTGTCTCATTTTCATGTGTGAGTAAGTATTCCTTAGCTTAAGTAACGTCTCTGAGTGCGGCTGTAAGTGTAATCTTCTGTTTCACCAATCCATTTATCATAGGCGACTCCGAAGCCTAAATATCGATTTGATTGTTTGGTTGTCAGCTTGTGCGTGAGTGAGCGAGCACGGCACGAGCTGTCAGTTTAAGAGTTGCCTAGCATTTGGCACTCCCGAATCATTGTCGTAACTTTAAGTGACGCTTACGTCAGTTAGCACCTTAGTTAACACGCTTAGTTATCACCTAAAGTTTGGTGAAACGTTTTTTTGCCCCAGGCAACTCCTAAATATTTAGGCATCTGATTGAGGAGACTCTTAGGATTAGTAAAATTGGCATAAATGTTACATACGGTCCCTGCAGCAATCGGAGGTTCTTTTTGATGAGGTCCTTGTGCGCGTGGTAGGGAGTGATGACAGCGAGCGACAGAGCGTGCGGCCGCAGCTCAGCGGTCAGCGCGGTCACCAGCCGCGCCACGCCCCACGCTTCCATCTCGTTACCGCCGCACGCGCCTGTACACAACAACAATAGCTGAACAACCACGCCATGCTGACTAGCGGACCCCAATCACTGTTCCCAAGATGGTGACTGAGTTCGCTGATTTCACTTAAATAGCATTTTTATTTTAAGTGTTTCCACACTACGTTTTTTACTCCGTACCCAAAGGGTGTAAATGGGACACTATTACTAAGCCTACGCAGTCTGTCTCTAAAGTCAAAAAGTAAAAACTAAAAGGGATAAGTCCCCGAGATACAAACTTTAAAAAATGTATTTTTGTATTTGCTCAAATGTAAAAACAGTAATGCGTACAAGCGTCAAACTACTGATTATATACACACTCTAAAGTAAATCAACAAACAATAAGTGCGAGTCGGTGCTACATTTCTGTTCACCACCAATTTAAGCAAAGTCTGGTGCGGTCGGTACTTGATGGTGTGATGTTGTATTTTTGCACTACTTTTTGTATTTTGTGGTGGTATGGTATGGAACCCTCAGTGCGCGAGTCCGACTAGCACTTGGACAGTTATTTTTATTGGCTTGACTAAACTGGTAGGTAAAATATTTAAATTCGTTATCATAAATTCGTACCGGGTGTAAAGAAAACGCATTCGTAAGTATACTGCGTGTCTCGACATGCTCTTGACCCGTGACCCATTTAAAGAATTGAACGAGCCTAGTTTAGTTTTTGAGGTGTCCGCGTGTAGTTACCTTGTCCCTTGTCTCCGCTAGAGATGCTGAGCATGACATAGGGCTGCAGCGCCAGGTCGGGCCGCGGCGGCGCGGCGGAGCGCACGAGCCCGCCGTAGAAGGCCCGGTTGGGATAGTCCGCGATGTCGGCGTGCATGCGGTACTGCAAGTTCAGCAACGCCACGGGGTTGGTGGGCCAGTGCTCGCAGTTCGACGTCAGTCGGGAGAATAAACTCTCGCCAAGGCCGTGCTTTTTCGCGCGCTAGAACAACAAATTAAGGCCGTATGGACCGACTTTCTGCTGTTTTAATCATTTTTGAAAGTCAGTTATCTAGAATTATATATGAATTTGGTGTCATATCAAAATTGAACATTTTATCTAGGTGTATACAATGACTGAAATACGACTATAGTAACAATTTTATCGAGAAAAAATATATGAAATAACCATTTCCATTGTATTTTTTTCACTGTGGCGCTGTATTTCCGAGCGCGGTCTATGACGCTCAGCAACGCGCGCGCTTCTATGCGTACCTGCATAGTTCTATAGCTATACGTTCGAGCGCTATTTACCTGAAGTGTCTGGAAAACGTGGCCTTATCATGGGCTTTGTATAGAAAATTTATGTGCAATAATTTTGACTAGGAAATTCGTTGCCTGAGCGTCTTGAGCGTAACTAAGAAGGAAAAAAGTACAGGCGGTGCGTGTTACATAACAATATTGACACAGAAAAGACATTAGAAGAATACACTATTTTTTTTTTTTTGTTAACCTATACTGTCCCACTCCTGGGCAAAGGTCTCCCCCATTTCTTTCCAGACAGTGCGATCACCCGCCAGACTTAACCACTGTATCTGAAACGTGTCGAGGTCGTCGCGCCAGTACACTAAATAGAGGCACAAAAGGTGTTCTTATCGCTGAAAGCGATCTCTACCAGACAACCTTCGGATAAGTAGATAGATATTCCTTGTGAAATGTGTTGTGTGTAGAAAAGATGGTATGTATGGGTTATTATATCACTCACCTTCCTTTAAAGGCGAGCATTTGAAAGACTTGTGCGATCGAACCGCATAGCTATGACCACAGGAGATTTTGGTGGTAAACGCGTGAAAAAGTTTGAATCAGAGAGATACTTACTTCGATGTTATGCGCTTGCGGCCGACTGCGTGCTTCTTGTTCACGCTGCGCGCGAAAATGTACTCTCAACAGACACAGTTCGCCGCTCAAAGCAGCGCAACTTCTGACGCACATGCCAAAAAATGCTAGTTCCTTACTAATGCTTCCGGTTGGCTACTTCGAATTCGAATGAAAAACGAGCAGTGGCGCGAAATCGCAAATTTTACAAGTGGAGCCTGTGGCGAAATGTTGTCTCTCCTGAGCGAATTGACGCTGCGTACCATGGGCTCCAGTATCTGGTCAGAGGAGAGTGTGGACATGTACCTGTGAGCAGATGTACCCGGGCAGCTGCTGCGGGTCTCCGATTAGCGTGAGGTGCGACACGTCGAGTGTCAACGGCAGCAGTGTCTCCGGCTCGATGGCTTGTCCCGCCTCGTCGATTATACACAGCGCCACGCGACGCTTTAACCTAACACACAACACACCTTTACGACACAAGAAACTATGGAATAATAGAGGTGCCCTTCGGCTTGAGACGATAAAGCAGCACATCAGTTTCACACAGCTTTACCCCCCGATACTTAATTTAATACCTTTTTATACCTTTTTTGTTTAAGAATCTATGCTTTGTGCGTCCTCTATCTCTCTCGAGCATTTCAACATTTTTCAAGATATAAAATGTTTGAATTAAGTACAGCAATAGATACCCCTTTACGCGACCTCGTCTTGCGCGAATTCAATATAACGCGATAATTAAGGCGCCGTGACTAGCTGACTTTTATGTTTTTGAGGGGGTGAAGCAGAGGCAGTGGCGGCCGACTACAGCGGGGCGCACCGCGTGAATCTCGCAGAAACGTGACGACCTTCACCTATACACAGCTAAAGACAAGTAATTTCGTCGGTCCACAGCAAAGCTCTGTTGGCCTAGTGGTCTGGCACCGCGCTGGTAAACCACGAATGCCCGGTTCAAATCTAGTGCTATGTAGATATTTTTGGACTCAATTTTTTATCACGCACACAGCGACGGGACGACGGAGAACAAACAAACCATAATTCAATCAAACCAACTTGCTAGTTGTGATTATTAAAATTTACTTTCGTCGTACGTTTCAATATTTTATGTTTCTTTTTTGCACCAAATATTTTACCTATTATATTTATAGTTTATAGACTTACTCCTGGTATGATTCTACTAACTTGATGGTAGAGTTCGGAGACTGCTAAAACTGCTAAATAGGGAAAGCGAGATAAGTCAAGGTTGGGCTCGTTTTTTTAGTCTTAGTGAGAATTGTTAGTCAAGGAATGATTTGACTGAGCTGATGGTGGAATTCGGAGACTGCTGCTGGAACTGCTAGACGGGGAAGGCCTGATGTGTCGTGTTTGGGCTGGTTTCATTAGTCATCATGAGATCTTTCTCCGGGAATGTTTTGACTGACCTGATCGAGGACTTCGGAGACTACTATTGGAACTGCTAGACGGAAAGAGCTAGAAGTGTCGAGTTTGGGCTCGTTTCATTAGTCATGATGAGATCTTCTTCCAGGAATATTTTGACTGACCTGATCGAGGACTTCAGAGACTGCTACTGGAACTGCTAGACGGATAGAGATAGAATGGTCGAGTTTGGGCTCGTTTCATTAGTCGTGATGAGATCTTCTTCTAGGAATATTTTGACTGACCTGATCGAGGACTTCAGAGACTGCTACTGGAACTGCTAGACGGATAGAGATAGAATGGTCGAGTTTGGGCTCGTTTCATTAATCGTGATGAGATCTTCTTCTAGGAATATTTTGACTGACCTGATCGAGAACTTCAGAGACTGCTACTGGAACTGCTAGACGGATAGAGATAGAATGGTCGAGTTTGGGCTCGTTTCATTAGTCGTGATGAGATCTTCTTCCAGGAATATTTTCACTGACCTGATCGAGGATTTCGGGGACTGCTACTGGAACTGCTAGACGGATAGAGATAGAATGGTCGACTTTGGGCTCGTTTCATTTGTCGTGATGAGATCTTCTTCCAGGAATATTTTGACTGACCTGATCGAGGACTTCGGAGACTACTACTGGAACTGCTAGACGGATAGAGATAGAATGGTCGAGTTTGGGCTCGTTTCATTAGTCGTGATGAGATCTTCTTCTAGGAATATTTTGACTGACCTGATCGAGGACTTCAGAGACTGCTACTGGAACTGCTAGACGGATAGAGATAGAATGGTCGAGTTTGGGCTCGTTTCATTAGTCGTGATGAGATCTTCTTCTAGGAATATTTCGACTGACCTGATCGAGAACTTCAGAGACTGTTACTGGAACTGCTAGACGGAAAGACCTAGAAGTGTCGAGTTTGGGCTCGTTTCATTAGTCGTGATGAGATCTTCTTCCAGGAATATTTTGACTGACCTGATCGAGGACTTCAGAGACTGCTACTGGAACTGCTAGACGGATAGAGATAGAATGGTCGAGTTTGGGCTCGTTTCATTAGTCGTGATGAGATCTTCTTCCAGGAATATTTTCACTGACCTGATCGAGGATTTCGGGGACTGCTACTGGAACTGCTAGACGGATAGAGATAGAATGGTCGACTTTGGGCTCGTTTCATTTGTCGTGATGAGATCTTCTTCCAGGAATATTTTGACTGACCTGATCGAGGACTTCGGAGACTACTACTGGAACTGCTAGACGGATAGAGATAGAATGGTCGAGTTTGGGCTCGTTTCATTAGTCGTGATGAGATCTTCTTCTAGGAATATTTTGACTGACCTGATCGAGGACTTCAGAGACTGCTACTGGAACTGCTAGACGGATAGAGATAGAATGGTCGAGTTTGGGCTCGTTTCATTAGTCGTGATGAGATCTTCTTCTAGGAATATTTCGACTGACCTGATCGAGAACTTCAGAGACTGTTACTGGAACTGCTAGACGGAAAGACCTAGAAGTGTCGAGTTTGGGCTCGTTTCATTAGTCGTGATGAGATCTTCTTCCAGGAATATTTTGACTGACCTGATCGAGGACTTCAGAGACTGCTACTGGAACTGCTAGACGGATAGAGATAGAATGGTCGAGTTTGGGCTCGTTTCATTAGTCGTGATGAGATCTTCTTCCATGAATATTTTGACAGACCTGATCGAGGATTTCGGGGACTGCTACTGGAACTGCTAGACGGAAAGACCTAGAAGTGTTGAGTTTGGGCTCGTTTCATTAGTCGTGATGAGATCTTCTTCCAGGAATATTTTGACTGACCTGATCGAGGATTTCGGGGACTGCTACTGGAACTGCTAGACGGATAGAGATAGAATGGTCGAGTTTGGGCTCGTTTCATTAGTCGTGATGAGATCTTCTTCTAGGAATATTTTGACTGACCTGATCGAGAACTTCAGAGACTGCTACTGGAACTGCTAGACGGAAAGACCTAGAAGTGTCGAGTTTGGGCTCGTTTCATTAGTCGTGATGAGATCTTCTTCCAGGAATATTTTGACTGATCTGATCGAGGATTTCGGGGACTGCTACTGGAACTGCTAGACGGATAGAGATAGAATGGTCGACTTTGGGCTCGTTTCATTAGTCGTGATGAGATCTTCTTCCAGAAATATTTTGACTGACTAGATCGAGGATTTTGGAGACTGCTAGTGGAACTGCTAGATGGATAGGGCTAGAAGTGTCGAGTTTGGGCTCATTTCATTAGTCTTGATGAGGTTTTCTTCCAGGAATATTTTGACTGACCTGATCGAGGACTTCGGAGACTGCTACTGGAACTGCTAGACGGAAAGAGCTAGAAGTGTCGAGTTTGGGCTCCTCGATCAGGTCAGTCAAAATATTTCTGGAAGAAGATCTCATCCCGACTAATGAAACAAGCCCAAACTTGACACTTCTAGCTCTATCCGTCTAGCAGTTCCAGTAGCAGTCTCCGAAGTTCTCGATCAGGTCAGTCATAATATTCCTGGAAGAAAATCTCATCACGACTAATGAAACGAGCCCAAACTCTACACTTCTATCTCTTTCCGTCTAGCAGTTCCAGTAGCAGGCTCCGAAATCCTCGATCAACTCAGTCAAAATATTCCTGGAAGAAAACCTCATCAAGACTAATGAAACGAGCCCAAACTTGACACTTCTAGCTCTATCCGTCTAGCTGTTCCAGTAGCGGTCTCCGAAATCCTCGATCAGGTCAGTCAAAATATTCCTGGAAGAAGATCTCATCACAACTAATGAAACGAGCCCAAACTTGACACTTCTAGCTCTTTCCGTCTAGCAGTTCCAGTAGCAGTCTCCGAAGTCCTCGATCAGGTCAGTCAAAATATTCCTATAAGAAAACCTCATCACGATTCACGACTAATGAAACGAGCCCAAACTCTACACTTCTATCTCTTTCCGTCTAGCAGTTCCAGTAGCGGTCTCCGAAATCCTCGATCAGGTCAGTCAAAATATTCCTGGAAGAAGATCTCATCACAACTAATGAAACAATCCCAAACTCGACACTTCTAGCTCTTTCCGTCTAGCAGTTCCAGTAGCAGTCTCCGAAGTTCTCGATCAGGTCAGTCAAAATATTCCTAGAAGAAGATCTCATCACAACTAATGAAACAATCCCAAACTTGACACTTCTAGCTCTTTCCGTCTAGCAGTTCCAGTAGCAGTCTCCGAAGTCTTCGTCAGGTCAGTCAAAATATTCCTATAAGAAAACCTCATCACGATTCACGACTAATGAAACGAGCCCAAACTCTACACTTCTATCTCTTTCCGTCTAGCAGTTCCAGTAGCGGTCTCCGAAATCCTCGATCAGGTCAGTCAAAATATTCCTGGAAGAAGATCTCATCACAACTAATGAAACAATCCCAAACTCGACGCTCCTATCTCTTTCCGTCTAGCAGTTCCAGTAGCAGTCTCCGAAATCCTCGATCAGGTCAGTCAAAATATTCCTGGAAGAAGATCTCATCACGACTAATGAAACGAGCCCAAACTCGACACTTCTAGCTCTTTCCGTCTAGCAGTTCCAGTAGCAGTCTCCAAAGTCCTCGATCAGGTCAGTCAAAATATTCCTGGAAGAAGATCTCATCACGACTAATGAAACAAGCCCAAACTCGACACTTCTAGCTCTATCCGTCTAGCAGTTCCACTAGCAGGCTCCGAAATCCTCGATCAGGTCAGTCAAAATATTCCTGGAAGAAGATCTCATCACGACTAATGAAACAAGCCCAAACTCGACACTTCTAGCTCTATCCGTCTAGCAGTTCCAGTAGCAGTCTCCGAAGTTCTCGATCAGGTCAGTCAAAATATTCCTAGAAGAAGATGTCATCACAACTAATGAAACGAGCCCAAACTCGACACTTCTAGCTCTATCCGTCTAGCAGTTCCAGTAGCAGTCTCCGAAGTTCTCGATCAGGTCAGTCAAAATATTCCTAGAAGAAGATGTCATCACAACTAATGAAACGAGCCCAAACTCGACACTTCTAGCTCTATCCGTCTAGCAGTTCCACTAGCAGGCTCCGAAATCCTCGATCAGGTCAGTCAAAATATTCCTGGAAGAAGATCTCATCACGACTAATGAAACAAGCCCAAACTCGACACTTCTAGCTCTATCCGTCTAGCAGTTCCACTAGCAGGCTCCGAAATCCTCGATCAGGTCAGTCAAAATATTCCTGGAAGAAGATCTCATCACGACTAATGAAACAAGCCCAAACTCGACACTTCTAGCTCTATCCGTCTAGCAGTTCCACTAGCAGGCTCCGAAATCCTCGATCAGGTCAGTCAAAATATTCCTGGAAGAAGATCTCATCACCACTAATGAAACAAGCCCAAACTCGACACTTCTAGCTCTCTCCGTCTAGCAGTTCCGTAGCAGACTCCGAAGTCCTCGATCAGGTCAGTCAAAATATTCCTAGAAGAAGATCTCATCACCACTAATGAAACAAGCCCAAACTCGACACTTCTAGCTCTATCCGTCTAGCAGTTCCACTAGCAGGCTCCGAAATCCTCGATCAGGTCAGTCAAAATATTCGTGGAAGAAGATCTCATCACGACTAATAAAACGAGCCCAAACTCGACACTTCTAGCTCTATCCGTCTTGCAGTTCCGTAGCAGACTCCGAAGTCCTCGATCAGGTCAGTCAAAATATTCCTGGAAGAAGATCTCATCACCACTAATGAAACAAGCCCAAACTCGACACTTCTAGCTCTATCCGTCTAGCAGTTCCACTAGCAGGCTCCGAAATCCTCGATCAGGTCAGTCAAAATATTCGTGGAAGAAGATCTCATCACGACTAATAAAACGAGCCCAAACTCGACACGTCTAGCTCTATCCGTCTAGCAGTTCCGTAGCAGACTCCGAAGTCCTCGATCAGGTCAGTTAATCCGTTTCTGGAGAAAGTAACATCACGACTTACCAAACTAGCTCAAACTAAACTAAACTAAAAATTGGTGCTGATGATGACGATGATGATGAAAAGCAGCATTTTTTCCCCTCGTTATAACATCAGCTATCTGAGAGTGAAAATCCCATCAAAATCAGTTCAGCCATTTTGGAGTTTATACGTAATATCATCATCATCATCATCATCCTTCATAGGGAACATACATACATCGCTTTTTATATGTATATAGAAGAAAGATATACTCAAAGAAGACTGTAACACCTTTTTAGGGTTCCGTAGAATTACAAGGAACCCATATAAGTTCGTTCTGCCCATCCGTCTCTGTCTGTCCATCCCAAGTTGTTTAGGATTTCCTAACCATTATAGTAGACTGCGCCCCGCGCATTCACCTGCGTAGTAATGAAAAAATTGTGATGATGATGATGATGAAAAGTTGCTCGAATTTTTTTCAACATGCTGATATTGAAAAAAATTCGAGCAACTTTTACCGCTAGCCGAGCTAGGACCGATTTTGATGGGATTTTCACTGTAAGATAGCTGTATCTTACAGTGAAAATCCCATCAAAATCGGTCCTGCAGTTTTCGAGTCTATAAAGAACATTACAGACATACGCACACGACGAAATATTTCAAAAACATTATAAAAATAACATGGATATGTGAGAATTGAACCCGGAGCCTACTGAGTCACAGGAACTAATCCATTGCGTCAACCACTCTTCTAATTGATCTATGACGCAAGTGGTGAAATTATGCTTCTAATCTATAAAATAATATAAATGTACAAAGAAATCGTCACAAAATGTAATTTTCATTCGCCTGCCTGTTTAGTACTAAGTACTTACTTGAAGCCTGACCAAAGGAAGTAAGGGTGAGACCAATTTGTAAATTTTACGCGTAAATTACGTACTTCTCAAGGTATCAACTGGAATGTCTAATTAAACTGGACGGAAAGCTATTTTGTATGATAACGTCGCTGACTGTCCACTTTGTGTGACCTCTGCAAATGCTCGAGACTGCTTTGTTCTTATATTGCCCTGGTACACCGACCACCGATACTTGGAAGTAAATTATTACTATGCCTCTCCACTTATGTCACTCCTCCGTTAGACGGAACCCTCAGAGCGCGAGACCAAAAAAAAAACTAACTGAAGTTAAAATATTGAAAAACAAACTTAAGTTTGTAGTTGACAATAAGGTTATTCCATACATTCCAACTACAAAATGTAAGTTTGTAATAGCAAAATAATTATTTTTAAATGATATAACTTCAAATTTATAACTTTCGGATTTATTCCTATATATGTGCTATGAGACCTTGCCTCTTGCCAAATTTCATGATTCTAGGTCAACGGGAAGTACCCTATAGGTTTAGATTCCCTTGTGAAATCGCAAAATATACGACATAAACGTTCATATCTTTTGATTGCTTTGACTTACAACTTTTATTTTTTACAGCCGAAAGAAACCGTAGGCCCAAGTATTTAGTATAAATTTCAACTTGATACCTTTACGCGTTCTTGAGAAAAAGGGTATTGACAGATGGACAGACAGACGGACAACGAAGTGATCTTATAAGGGTTCCGTTTTATCCTTTTGAGGTACGGGACCCTAAAAAAGTAGACTAACTGTGCTCTGCGGGTTCACCTGCGAAGTAATGAAAAAATGGTGATGATGATGATGATAAAAAAGATGCCAATTTTTTTTCTCCTCATAGAATCAGCTATCTGACAGTGAAAATCCCGTCCCTACCATTTTCGATTAAAGAACATTACACACATGCATACAAACACAAACATACACACACCCACGCACGCACGCACGAACATGACGAATTATTTTAAAAACATAAGAAAAATTACAAAAATTTAAATTATTGGTGACTATGAGATTTGAACCCGGAGCTTACTCACAGAGTCGCAGAGAACTTATCCATTGCGTCAAACCATTCGGCCAACTGGACTATGACGATTTTGGTGAAATTATCCTTCGTAAACTAATATATACAAACAAATCGTTACAAAATGTAATTTTCATTCGCCTGCCTTTTTAGTACTTATAATGCAAGAAAACATTGCAGATAAGGTAGGTACTTACTTTACAACTTACGTCAAGGTGTTTTTGTGTCATAAAGTTGAGATTATATTTTGGAGCGGTTAGCGGAACAAAGCGACACACGTCCGTCTAGCAGCGCGCCTCAGCGGTCTCTGTCACATCGCGTAAAAATAAAAGAGAAGTGAAAAGGCGCCGCGGCGGCACGACGTTTCGTTCGACACGTTCGAGCCAATTTATGATTAAATTAATTAATAGATAGAAAAATTGAATTTTTATCAATAAATAAAATTAATGATGTTATTTGTTACAATATTTAACATCATTCTTGTAAATTTTGTAAAGATTTGTTCATTAATACTCGAGATAAAATTGTATGCGTTTAGGTAAATTTCAAGGTTAGAGGTTATTTCATGATTTTTTTCTATCGAGAAAATTTATCGGAAACGTGTTTTGGAACTAATGGTACACTCAGAAATGTGATCAAGATTACCACATATTTTTTTTACTGCTTTAAAATGAATATATTACCTTAATATTTTTTTCTGTGAAGCCTTTTTTGTCTGAAAGACCGCCTTAAACTATTATACATTGCTCCACATTACGCGGATGCGTTGATTGTTCCATTTGCGCGCTTAGAGCTGCGATTTCATTAGCCATCTTTAGTAATCAATACAAAACGGTGTTGCTTGTCTATATTAATAATTTCGTCAAGGGGTACGGTAGACTCGATCGAAACCGAGTCGACAACATATATCCGCAAAATTCGGATTATGGAGAATTTCGTTAAATAAATTTTAATGGCACTGACAAACAAACCGCAGTCGCCATCTTGGGTAGTTAATAAACGTTCCGTTCCATACTATATAGCTCTTAGATGCGCCTCGCCAATCAACACATCGCGAGCGTCGCGCCAAAGAAGTCATCATCATCATCATCATCAGCCCTGAGTGACCCACTGCTGGGTATAGGCCTCCCTTTGTTTATGCCACTCTCCCCGGTCTCTCGCTATTCGCATCCAGTCGTTCCCGACAGTATTTCTGATGTCGTCAGGCCAAAGAAGTATCCATCACAAACGTAGAGGGAGAAAGATCACAAAGAACTGTGACTTGTGTGACTGTGTAAAACGAAACGTCTTGCCGGAAACATTGAGTGAATCATAACAAAATTGTAACAAAACTAAATACTTTTCTTCAGTCGTTGACGTTTCGCGAAAATATTGTTTTTGACACTTTTTTATGATATACTCTTTGTTATGTGTTTTTTCTTTAAACCTGAGATTGGCCGATTGCGATAACAACCATAGAAAAAAGAATACTAACCATAACCATAAAAGTAGAAGTTTTAGTTCAAATGTCATTTAGTTTTGCATAGTGATTTACTTTGTTTGGATTACACACATTATGAATTATATTTACAACTATTTTACATATTTTAAGATCTGAAAACAAAATATGCCTACCCATAGCGTTTTATGGTACGTAGTATTTTAGTAGGTACGTAGGCAGGTTGTGTTTTTAAGTGAATTTTATTCTGTTTTCTTCTTAAAGTGTGGATTGTAAGACTTTCTGCATTTAAATTGACCAAAACTGAGTTTCAGTCAATTAAAAGAATACAAGTAAATGATTAATTACACAATTTTGAAACACGTGGATCTCGAGTCCAGTCGCGGTTTTAGCACTACTAGCGCCCTGGGCGAAATTTCTACGGCGCACCCCCCAAAATTCTGCCCATGCAAACCGAAAAAAAGCAAAAAAAAAATTTTTTTTTAATGCATGCAGTATAATATGGCTGTGGGCGCCCCTTTATAGGCGTCTGCGACGCCCATTTATATCTGGCGCCCTGGGCGGTCGCCCATAGGCCCTACCCTAACGCCGGTACCGCTCGAGTCATCACTCAAAATACGTCCAAACCAAAGGTATAGAGTAAAATGCGAAATCATGGACAAATTATCAATGAAGATTTTTTATAAGGTGAAACATTGTTGCAAGCCATATAATATGTTATGATTCCATAAGTTTTAATATAAAAATATTTAGTTTGTTAGTTTAGTTGTGCAATATAGCAGGTGCGGAAGAGGGATGGATGGAAGGAGATGGGAAAGACCTTTGCCCAGTAGTGGGACAATATAAGCTAGAAAAAAATATTTTTCACACCACTTGCTCGACAATGGCAAATTATACGTCATGCAAACCAAACCAGGGCAATAATTGCAAACCAAAGCAAGCAATTATTGCAAACCAAAGTAAGCAACTATTGCAAAGTGCAAACCAAAGTAAGCAATTATTGCCTACGTTCTAGCCGGGCAATAATGTTGTACTGAATTTCATTATAACCCGCTGCTCAAATATACATTTTTAGGCGTGACATAGCGGAAGAAAATCTTACGAACGAAAAAATATGACGAACCTCTTTGACGAATGTTTTCTCTGGGGTATTGCGTGTTTTTTTTATTGGTGTGTTTTATGTATTTAATGTATTTTTTTAGTGTAGTGTATTTTTTGTTGTGTTATTTTTAGTGTAGTGTTTTTCTAGTGTGTTTTTTTGTGTAGTTTGTTTAAATCTCTGTTTTATTGTATTTTTTGTGTAACGAATTTTGTAGTACATAGATTCGAATTTTTGTTATTCAGTCCACAGATTTCTTTAGTTTTGTCCCACTTTAAGTAAGAGATGACATACCCTCTCATTTTATGGTTGTACGCGCTGGCTAACGTCGTGACGATGATATCCGCACCTTCAATGATGCGTTTCTCAGCAGCCACAAGCTGGTCGGGACGAAGCTCTTCCCCTCTTCTACCGCCACCCGCGCGAACTAGCGTTATCCTCTTATGGAGTTCGTTGACTCGGCCCTGGCAGTACGCCACTCGGACCGGGTCTTTAGCGTCCTGCGCCGCGGTCTTCCACATGTTTATCTTCGCTTCCAAGTGTGATATCTGCAAAACGAGATATCTGAGAGGTTTCTTTTATATATATTTTATAAGCCTTTCGTTTGAACTCCACCTCGCCTGACGTTAAGCAATGTTACGGTCTACGATGGAGAACGCTTGCCTAGAAGAAACCGATTCACTCGCTATTTGGAGATACCCAGATCATAACTATCGGGGAACACCCATTAAAGCAGCGCAGATTATTTATTGCTTGCATAGAGTACAAGGTGGTAAAATATCAACATTTTTAAAGTATTTAGTCTTATATGAACACTGTCGGGCACAGCACATTAGGAACACATTAGCAGCACAATTTTGTCGACTGAGCTCAGGAACGGGGCTCCCGTGGAATAAGAGTGCAGCCAGTACCTCCTCATGCAGGCCCTGGCGCGGCACGGGCTCGGTGGCGTGCAGGCGTGCGACGTCTCGCTGCGCCAGCTGCTGCGAAGACACATCGCGCGCGCGCGACGCCATCGCCTCCGCGCGCCCCACTCGCACCATACGGAACCGTTCCGCTGCACAACAGATGCAGATTCATTTATTGTTACTACATGTATCTCGACACAATCGATATACATGCGACATCAAAGGTCTCATACAGTGATGTCAGTCGCTCTCTGTGCTTCGCGCGTTAGGACAGCGAGATCAAATATAATGTAGTGCAATATCGACAGCCCTGCAGTACATAGGCGTTTGCATGCTATGATAATATTATACTGCGTTTAAATGGTTAGCCACCTTGTTTTAACGTTGAGATTTGTATGTAGAGAAGTGCCTTCTAAATGACGCTAGATGGCGCAGGCCTAATTTAATTCAAATCGTAGTTAAAGTTAATTCGATCGAATAGGTAAACGCAATGGGAAAAATTAGCACTTACATGTCTATTCTTATGACTTACATGTGGGCAAGCTCTGCCTTATGTTGAGTAGCCGGATGACGAGCTCGTCGACGGCCGCGTTGCTCGTGGCGCAAATCAAGATCTTGCCGCAGTTCTGCCGCCGCCGCTCTTGCTCGTTGTAGAAGTACGTCATCACGATGGCGCAGATTACGCTTGATTTACCTGAAACCATGTGCCGATTGTTATATAAACTCAAAGATGTTTTATAACCCTATTGGGTGGTATGAGCACTATCAAAATATTAATATATAATACAAGTACGGTCAAAACTGCACTGATACAAAAAAAGTGTTTTCTGTATGGCTCCTTTAATATATTATACTAAAATTCCTAAAGTTATCAGAAACTTCAACATTGGAATATTTAAAAATAAACTTAAAACTTTATTAGCACAAAAAGCTACTATGTAATTACAGAATTCCATGACAAAAATGTTTTGACATGTAATGTAGACTAAATAATTGACATAAGATCGAGACTCGGTACTAGGAAAAAATAGAATAATAATTAGTAATATAGGTAGTAATTATCATGTTTATTTTGTTAATTAAGATATAAAACACAACTAAACCAAAATATGATTTTAACAATATTCTGACATAGACATAATTTAGTTTGTTTAACTTTAACAAAAACTAAAAGAAATATAAATTTTAAAAAAACTAACATTTGTACGCTGTAACAGACAAGGACATGCGATACATCTTCATTCTTACAACCATGTATGCTACTTTATATTATGTACCATGTTCTGACAAATAAATAATTTTAATTTGAATATTCCCATACAAAAATAAACTTAGTCCAAAAATAAGGTTCATAAAATGTGGCAGTAGTACTATGGAGGCAAAACGAGCCGACAAAGATAGCTACTGGGGAGGCAGTTTATCTCTTTCTAAAGATTGCCATTCATCATCATCATTTCAGCCGTAGGACGTCCACTGCTGGACATAGGCCTCCCCCATCGATCTCCAAAAGGGCCGGTTGGAAGCGGCCTGCATCCAGCGTTTCCCTGCGGTCTCTTTTAGGTCGTCTGTCCATCTTGTGGGTGGACGTCCCTATTTTGTGGCGTAATTTTAATTTTATCTTATCTATCTACCTAAACATGTAATTTATTTCAATTTTATTTTTAAGGAACCATACCTTGCGGTTTTTTATGTATGAGTACTGGAAGCATTAACGACATGACGTCTTTGCTTGTTTTTTTTTTCGCGATTTTGGCATGATTTTTTAATAATTATTTGAAACACTTGAAAAATAGCTGTTCAAAATTGTTTTAGTGAATCGGTCGGTGGCTGCGGCATATCTTTTCACAGGAAGGTACACAAGACTTGAAATACAAGAAATGATTGTTATACACTGTGCTTTGACTAGTATGTACATCATAATCAAAGACACTGTGTTGCAGCATGGTCTAGCTATATTTTGAAGTAAATTCATCGCTTTTTATTTATTTTTTAGTTTACAAAAAAATTATGAAGTGTGGAAAATGTGGTTGTATAATTATAATTCCGGCAAATATATTGCACTTTAACCAAGAGTATTCTAGGGATTCATGCTCTCAAAAACTTTAAAAATAAATGTAGTTATACGAGCCTCCTGCAAAAAAAGTGTCCTACCACTCGGAATAAATATATCTATTCAAACAGAAGATATTGCTAGTGAGAAAAAAGAAGGATTAAAGCGCAAAGGGAAAATATTATCACAACGTCTCCTTAGGAGACGCACTCGCTGCAATAGCGCATCATTATTGTAGTATAGTTTGTACATAAGCGGTCACGCTACTTACATAATTATTTCTTTTACCACGGTGGCGCGGCTTGTTTGCAGTTTGCAGAAACAGGCGACATCATAGCGGTAAAGTTATATGATTATTTACGGGATATTTACCGTGGTAAGGTTGTACCACGGTAAATATCCCGTAAATAATCATATAACTTTAGTGAACAACCGTGATAGTTTAAAACAGTATTTTATCATAGCGGTATCCAGCCATATAATTATATGTACCTACATATTTAGGTACTAACACTGTTTCGGATTATTTTAGTAGTTATCACATATATTGTAAATTAAAGCACCGCGGATTCATCTTCGTGGGCATTCCCTCAGGAATCGACAATTTTCCGGCATAAAAAGTATCTTATGACACTCTCCGGCCCTCCAACTATCTCAACGTAAAAAAATTACGTCGATCCATGGTCTATTGCTACGTTAAAAAGAAACAAACAAACACACACTTTCGCATTTATAATATTAGAATGATGTGACAGTAACTCCCTGTAAGTAAGTCCCTCTGACTGTTATGAGTGCCTAATAAATACAAGTTTCCCGCCAATATGCGGAAAAATTGGATAGTCTTGGTGATCTATAGTCCGGGATCTAAGAATAACAACCAAGAAGTTAAGAAGCGAACAAAAAAAAATGCAATTATTGCGTTTAATACTAACCTGTGCCTGGAGGTCCTTGCACCATCTGTATGCAGGGTTTGTCCCCTAGCGCCGCCGCGACTGAGGATACCACCGCGTCTTGCTGGCTTGTATTGAGAGCCTGTGTCCACTGTAAACATTCATTTGTACATTGTGCAATACGGTACAAAACATCATCACCGGTCATGCTACAAAATCAGTGGCTTGGCTCAGTGATAGCACGTCTGCCTCATGAACGGGAGGTTCCTGCAGTGCAAGTACCGTTCTTTATTGATCGTCAAATTCGCTAAAATGCCATAGAATCGATCACAGCGAGTACTGAAAAAATTGCATATTATTGAATTTGACGACCTCAACTGTCAATTTGACGATCGCTAAAAGAACGGTACTTGCACCCCAGGATCGATTCCCGGCGGGCAGATGTTTGAATTACGAATTTAAATATCTGCTCTGGCCTCTGGGTTTGGGAAGTAGTAGAAAAAAAAACATTTAATCGACACTATTATAAATACTTATATCTAAAGGACACAATAAGTGTCGAATGGGTCCGGTCCTTGTCGGTAGCAATGATTCAATTGTTCATGTCTTTGTGTGTTCCATGACATGGACGACAATGGGAATCCTAGTGGGTAGAGCCGAGCACAGTTTTGGGAGAGTTAATTTCTTTACAACAATTACATCTCATGATTACACACATACATATCAACTCGAACATTATTATGTTGGTTATTTATTTTTAACATAGCTACAGAACCCAACCATGACTGTGAAGTGACATTTTTTTTTTTCGAGACTTTAATGTAATTTGGAAGAAAATACCTTGGTGCTAATACTATTAGGTGGGGCGACGTTGGCTTTAAAGTGCCTGGGCTCGGGGCGCAATATGGCCTCGCCAAGAGGCGAGCCGGCTAGGTACTCCATTGCTTCAAACAGATTCAGTTCCTTGCTAATGTACGCCAGGCTACGGCCCATAATCACTTCACCTAGTCTCATCGTTTTCATCTTATCCGTGTATGTTGCGTGGAGCCCTATACTGTAGAATGAGTGTATGTTATCTGAAAGAGTTATTTTCTTATTATTGACATATAAATATATTAAAATTATACTCAGTTTAAACATTTATTTGCTCTGACAGCAGCAATCACATTGTAAAAAGCTGAATAAAAATATTTTCTTTAAATATTTCACTGAAATATACAGGGTACCAGCTTCGGACTTAAGTTGAAAAACCTAGCAAAAGTGATCTGAATTTGTGGTTTTCATTAAACTTTTTACAATGTCGGTCCAAGCATTTTGCGGCCAGCAGCATGCTGGGACCGAGTTTAAAAGGCCTTTTTTTCATACTTATCTACATTTTCTAACATGGACATTTGAGACATTGGTGCGGCCGAAGCCAACATTAATGGGCGGTTAAATATAAAATACAATTATTGTGTGTCACATGAAACTATGGTACAGTATAGGATTGAAAAATTCTGGGCTACTGTGGTGAGTTATTGATGGTGTTGAGCTGGTGTACGGTATTATTATTTATTTCTATAGATTCTCGGGTCAAGACATTTGAAGGCCGAAGAGTCAACGCCAAGAGGCCTTGTTTAATATTCCTTTACGGAATGTGTATAAAAGGGAACATGAAAACTATTGTACAATATTGGATTGAAAATTTCTGGGCTATGGTTGTGAGTTTTTGATTACGTAGAGCTGTATGGTATGAGGTACCGGCATTGTTATGGTATTATTACAATTAACATTAAATTTGTTTTGATCCAATATTACATATTGCTAGTTAAAGTGAAATATTGTATCTTTTAATTGTTGTGCGTGTGTAAATAAATAAATAAACACAATTTATAAAATGAGTAGTAAAAGGTCTTATTATTAATAATAATAAATAATAATAATAAAATACTTGGAGTCCTGGAAAATGCTTGGAGCATTTCCACTCTTTTTCTCTAAAACGCCGCGGGCCACACCGCACCGCTGTCTTCCCTGGCTTAGGTCCCCAGGTCAAGTCAGGTAGGTTTAATAGTTTTTTATGATACCGAAGCCGTATTCTAAGATCAATATTCCTCTCTATTCACCCTGTTTTACTGTGCAGTACAATGAATAGTTTATTCAGTTTGCAATGTATAAGCATTATTATCACTTACTAGGTGGTGATGGAAGACATCTGACATTATAGACATAGAAAAACCTCTGCATTTTTTCTGGCCCAAAAGTGACGAGTAGGATTTCACCTAATCTAGGAACTCTCTTTGTGTCGTGAGAAGGCAATGAAACTGAAAATGACAATAGTTACAGTATATCATAATAGCAAACGTAAATTGTGCAAACGTAAATTATACACTTACGATTCACGCTAAGACTGTATAGTTCGAAGCAACGCTCTCGTGTGGGTATCGGGGGTAGCGATTCAATCCTCATTTCAAGGAACAACTCATGTTCTCTTGTTTTCATGTAAGCCAGTGTCAAACATTCCCAGATCTCCATAAGCAGCAAGTCACCGACCAGCCTGTGGAAAAATTTCATTAAAATATTTTGTGAACCAAGAAAACCTAGTACGTACGTACATATTCTTTTCAAAATGTTTTTATTTCCAGACAACAAGACCTATTTAGAACTTAAAACTAAATTAGTAAAAGTAAAAATTTGATTACACATTTATTTTAAACATTTTGTGAAGGCAACTTCAAACTCCTATGTAGACTTCTTTTAGAGCATTGCACAAAATGTCTAAATATAGGCGAGAAGGGGTTCTCTTCTACAAATTATATTTCAGTTGTTCTTTCGAGTACGTAATATTTTTTACAACACATTTGCTCAAAAAGTGCACTTACGAAGCCTGTATACATCGTTCGAAAGTTAAACATTACGGATCATACAACGGAGCGTGCGGAAATGAATTTGTCCGCACGCTCAGATGTATAGCACCGTGCGTGTGATTTACGGTATTTTTTTAATTTCCATCATAATTACATAAGAATTCCACAAAAGAGTTTCATATTACGAGAATAAATAAGCTGAATGATCAAACCTCCTTGGAAGCGCTTTTGCTCAATACGTTTGTCTCAGTTTAATACTAAAGAGAAAATGAGACGAAAGATGTAGTTCTAATTTTCACCACGTGATAGTGGCGCTATTTGCATGTTCGCGCCATTTTCTTATTATATTATAGAAACTATTGTTGTGACTGATATTAAGTTATAAACAAAAATTGTTTCATTTGTAGCCTTTTTTTCTCGCAAATGTGTTGTAAAACGTTGTATGGCACACGTGCGGATTGGTTATTACAAACTCGTGACTATGGTAAGCCCTCGACTTCGTCTCGGGCTTACATTCGTCTACTCGTTTGTAATAACCAACTTTCCGCACTTGTATCATAAATAACTATTTCCTAAAGGAACGGACGTGGTGGTTTCACTAATATTGTTTACCCAAAAATGCTTGTAATGTTCTCATTATTTTGACAACCTTCTTTGGGCAAAGTAGACCTTTCTGTGCTACTCAAAAAGGCGCCAGCAATGTTGTATGGAATTTCATTGCTGGCGTGTTTTAGCGGCCAGCATAACTTTGCTGGCGCCTATTCGAGTAGCACGGAAATGTTAGTGTGAGTGTGTTTGCGAGTATGAGTAAGGGTGTGAGTGAGAGTGAGTGTGAGTGTGAATATGATTTTATTCAGAATTTAGCTGTATAGGTAAAGAGGTATAGGCATAACAAGCTTCATTGACCAATATATATAATAAAACTTCCTATACTAAGCTGGTTTTATTTATATTACTCGCATTGTTGGAATAACGCTCTATACAAGCCTTGGTCCGCATTGACTGCACTGCTGGCCACGCTATGATGGCCTCGAGCTAAGCTTAGCTGCGCTCTCGGCCTTCAAGCTTGTTCATCAAGGGCTACAATACTGACCGCGCCGTGATGGCCTGGACCTGCGCTACGCTGCGCTTTCGGCCATCGTCGTCGCTGCCAGCAACGCACTCATTACAGACCGCGGCAGTAATGTAATATTTTTCAACTTTAAATAATTATACATGTACTAATTTAACAATAATTATATTTTACTAACAGACACCGTTTTTTTTTATATTATAAACTTTTTATCTTTTGGATTAATTATTTAGTTATTATCTGGGTGTCTTCAAGTCGCGAGTAGTTCGGATTTTTCTAGGTTTGGGTGCTCCATCATTGACCGCATCATCGCTTAACATTAGGATAAGTGACGGTCAAACGCAAGCCTATTTATCAATAAAGAAAAAATAAATAATTAAAGTCTAAAAACATGCTAATGTGACTCGTTAAATAGCGTAACGGCATTGACGCGCGGGCACACGGGAGGTGAAGTAGACGGGAGAGACACGGGGAGGGGTCGACACCGCGCCACTCGGCTCATGCGGGATGATGGTTGGCGTCTTTCCAACTAAGCTAAGCTACTAATGTAAGTACCAGCTTGGAGCGTTGGAGTCTATCGAGAAACATCAAGCATCTGGCGAGGTGGCGGTCAGAAGAAAACACATTATTAAATAAAATAAATATGCACTATCGTGGAGTTCCACCCCCTGGCTTCATCATCAGAACAGTTTCATGGTACCAAATTATTGTATTGTCATCCAAATTACACTCACTTGTACAGTATAAAATTGATACGACAATAAAAAGTAGGTTAAACTTAACTTCCAAGGTTTGATTACATTCTTAGTTACAAGTGAACTTATAAGTGTATAAAAAAGTTTAAAAATATGTTGCAAAATAACTGTTTGTGAGATGCTGGTTTTCTGGTTGCTATACTGTCGCTTATCAACTAGTGTGACACTTACTGTACATATTGATGATGGTTGACAAATGAATGGAATATTGACATTGGTGGATTCTTATGTCCCAGTATAGGAGGTGGGTCATTATAGACTAGTTGTTCCTTAAACCAACTAGGGTTCCACCTTAATATCTTCACCAATGTTATTTTTTCCAATGAGAACACTGGCAGTTGACTTACATCAACTGATGATTTTTTGACTGAACTAGTCTTTCTCATTTGTTTGCCAGGTTCTATTTCAAACAGATGGATATCCGGGCCTTGCTCTGAGAAACGCACTTTCTTTTTAGGTTTTGGTAGTTGATCTACTTTAGGGAATGATTCGCCTGAAAAATTATCATCACTCTCTTTTAATGGCTTCAGGCTCTTCAAAGGCATTCGAGACTCCTGCACTTGGGGTGATTTATCATTTGTAGATTTACTTTTAGAATGGTCGCATTTTACGAATTCTATGTTTTTAGATGACTTGTGCTCTTGCTTTTTAGAAGACTGTTTTTTTTTATTCTCTCTGTCTTCAGGAGACCGCAACCCTACCTCCTGTTTCTCATTATGGGATGGAGAACTTTCAACACTCTTCTTTTTAGATGTGTCTTTCTTCAGTTCATCTTTCGTTTTGATAGGACTTCCGACTTTTACAGAGTTGGTAAGGAATGCTCCACGGTTGGAGCTTGTTATTTTTACATTTAATGTTGATTTGCTGGTGGCAGAGGAGGTTGAAATATTTACAGATAGATTTTCACACTCCTTCTCTTTTGTAGCAATTTCTTTTAATTTCTTCTTTCTTTCTTCTTTTTGCGATTTTGAAATGTGTCTTTTTGATGAATGTTTCTTGACTTTGGCATGTTTCAAAGCAGACTTAGTTGATTTACCTGAAAAATTTGAATGATGATTAAAATTACAATTATTTCCATCTTTAATTAGTGTCAATACATGTAGTTTACACATACTCTCAGAAATAGTATGTTTCGATGTTCTTTTATGTGAGTGAACACGTGGCTCTATCATTTGAGCTTTCCTAATATCACTGGCCGTTACATTTTTAGTTGATTCTGTATTTATTTCTAATTGGTTTGATGTTAGGCCTTTGAATGCGTCAATTTCATCTGTGCCAGGTTGGGTTTGCTTCTCTGGGCTTTTAATTGGTTCAGTTGTAGGAAAGAAAATGATATCATCAGCATATTCTTCTATATCAGACACTTGTTTCTCTGGAGTTTTTTGAGTGATCTCAGGTTCGAGACTTTTATCAGGGGTTGGAAGAATAGTTAAAATATCATCCATGTACTCTTCTTCATTTTCTGTATAATCACTAAGCTCTATTACAAAATCATCATCCATTTGGCTATAAGAGCTGTCATCCACTTTTTCTGTAGCCTTAGCTTTGGCCATTTTGCAAAATGGTTTGCCAGGAGAATTCTGCGATAGACGTATGTACCAATGCTCTGATTCACTATCGCTATCACTCTCGATTTTGATCGCTTCATCGTCATAGCCCACATATTCTTGTTTTATATTAAATGCTTCAAATTCTAAATATTCATTTTCATTCTTATTCTGAACTTTGAGAGGTTCTTTTTGATTTTCCTCATTTATTGCTTCTAATTTAACATTCTTTGTCAAACTGTTGACATTTTTAACTTGAGCTTCATGATCACTATCTGATAGATAAATTACATCATCATCCATGGTTATAATTCGACTTCGCTTCTCATCTTTGATTTCCTTTTTTATTTTATCGCAGTTTATGTCATCTGATTTCCTCTTAAGAGAAAGTTTCGTGTTAAGAATGGGTGACAATTGTTTCTGTGACATTCGTTTACATGAATCTAATGCAGCAATTTTTTCTTCGATTTTATCCACTTTTGCAGATGTAGGGTAATCATCTTCTCTAGTTAATTTGAACATGTACTTTTGTTCATCTGATAATTTACCAAGGACAGAAGCTCCTAAAGTCCATCCGATTCCAATAATATCAGAATCCTTTAACTGATAATCTGAGTTGGGAGGTATTTTTATAAGACCAACGTAAACGCCATTTGAACTCTGTAAAGAACAGTGTAATTTAATAAAGCTATAAATTAAACGGTCAGCAGTATATTAAGATTATAAAGACAAATAAAAAAAAATCATGACAGGCAGTATTCGAATCTGCGCAATGATCTAGGTAAATGCCCGATTGCTTTATAGCTAGAGAATTGAATTGAGTACTTTATTGGCCTTATAAAATTTGTAGTTACCCTGGGCAACTCAAATTTACAAAAATATTCAAGAATATAACATTTATAAAAACAGACAATGAGTAAGTAGTTTAAAAAAGATCTATCAATTCAGTCTATCAATTAAGATCTGAAAAAATATTAATAACAATAGTATGCTTAAATAAATCAATAATCAATGAAATAAGATTAATATTTATGTCAGAAAAAGGAAAAATATGTCAAAAGTTTGTAACTCAACAATTTACAGCATCAATATAATTTTTTATATTAAAAGAAATATAATATAAAATCAATAATCAAAATAATCCATATTAATCAAAATTCCATATATTCATTATAAAATTTTTAATTTGTTCACGTCACACATATGAGAATGAAGACTCTTCAACACACAGTTTCATAAACTCATTTAGTGAATAAAAAAGGTTATTTCGAAGAATTCCTTGACTCTTCTTTTAAAGGCAGTTACGGGTAAGTCTCTAATGCTACCTAGCAATTTGTTAAACATGCAATGATGTAAATGACGGTGTTCTTCATCAGTTTTATAATCTTCATGATTGTGATCATTGTGGTATATTTGGTTCTTTTAGTGTTTTGTCTGTTTGGTTTTTCAAGAGGGAAAATCATATTGAGCAATCCGATTCAATACTGTTCTGACTGTATATTCTGTATTTTTAGTTTCCCCGTCCTGTCTTTTCTAAATTATGTTAAATATTGAGTTGATTAGATCGATATTCTAGCTGATAATAATTTTGTGAAAGTGCAGTGACCCAAAATGTGTCTAACGTCGATTCGACGGACGTTAGCTATCTATGGTTAATGTTTTTGGGTTGTATGTAATCATGTGAGTATGTTTCTGGGTTCCTGTAGTACCTCCTTAGCCTAAAGGCTTGACTGATTTTGACGAGTGAGGTGTCATAGGATTCCTCTTTACGTCCAGAGTAACATAGGCTACTTTTTCCGCTTTTTACCGAGTATTTCCAAACAAACTAAAGGTTTGGTACCTGCCTAGGTTTTTTGCCGAACCAGACGATATAAGAACTTTTACGAAACGGAACGGTGATTCCACAAATCGGAACAGTCCACTTCGAGCACTGGACCTAATGTTACGCCTGATTTATTTTTATAGCTGAAAGAATAATAATAATATGCTGGCCAAATAATTTAAATGCTGACCAGATTTATTTTGTAGCGAAACATTTCAATAGTTCTCACGTAAATATTATGGTACATGGTATTTATGTAAACTTACCCCAGGGTCTTTTATGAATACAGTATCTGAAAGAAAGCTTATAACACAATGTTTTCTTGATATTACGATGCTAGATAGCGGAAGAGTATTGCCGGGACCCCGGCCGATTGTTACTTCGTCGCCTTCTTTGTATGTAAATTCTTCGGCTCCAAAAATTTGACGAGATAACTTCCATTTCGTCATTTTGTATTTATTTGTACTCTTTAGCAAGCAGCTAATAAAACATAATTATTTGAATGAGTTCAAACAAAGTACTTTAACCGAAAAACTAAAAACAACAACCGCGTTTCTTTTTGCTTAGACATAAAAAGAGAGCCCATAGAGTAATAGAGTCTCTCGAACGAATTCAATTACAATCACACTTATGTCAACTTCAAACTTTTCTGTTTTTTCGCCAATTAGGCAGGTTAGAGCTATTAAAGCCATACAGCTTTTTCTAACGTATTTCTATGCCATAATAAGAGTTAGGAGTATTGGAGACTACTAACTATGGAGCTATGAAAATAACATGAAAATATATGTTTCATTTTGCGGTGTACTGCTGAAGCTGGTACTTGGCTAATCCATCCCAAAGGTGTTTAAGCGGTAGAGACCATGCACGACCGAACTTATGCAAACAGTGCAAATGCAACTGTTCCGACATAAAGAACATACCGTCGCACCTTTGCTACAACATCAAACTTTTCACTAGATCAAAGAATTATAATCGGGCCGCAGGTCGGTCGCTCAATGAGGGCGTTCACAGTGGCTGGATTGGGTGCTCCAACACTTCTGTCAGGCGTCTGCTGATCCACACCGAGCTCGGCTGCATGCGCCTGAACAAGAAAAAACAAAATCACGATCAAGTCACATTGATTTGTGATCACAAAATGGCATAAAATAAACCGAGCAAGTGCGAGTCGAGCTCGCGCACTGAGGGTCCTACTGTGGGTACCACCACAAAATACAATAAGGTCGTCCATTATAACGCCTTCCAAAATTGTCGAAGCAATTGCTACGCAGCACAGCTAATTAATTTGCTACGAGCGCTCGAGTATAACATATGAACACAACTGTTGTGACTAAATACTTAATAAGCCTAAGACCTTTGTACACAGTTGAACAATAAAGTATTATTCTATTCTATTCTATTCTATTATATATTTTTTTACATTAGATCTAATACCAAAATAAGTTAAAAAATACGTTTGTTGTAGGTATGGGGAGTTGGGGGCCCCCCTTTCGTCTTTATTTTTTGACTTTTTTATTACCTATTTGTTAGTTAATCCGTAACGTAACGTTACATATTCTGTGAAATTTCAACTGGCTATCTATTACGGTTCGAAAGATACAGCCGTTAATAGGTAGGACAGACGGACAGACAGACGGACAGACAGACAGACATCGTACGCTTAGTAATAGGGTCCCGTTTTTACCCTTTGGGTCATCATCATCATCATGATCAGCCGGAAGACGTCCACTGCTGAACATAGGCCTCTCCCTGAACGACAGCCTGCCTTTTGCATCCACTGGATGCCCGCGACTCTCACAATGTCGTCGGTCCATCTAGTGGGAGGCCTCCCTACGCTGCGTCTTCCGGTTCGTGGTCTCCACTCCAGAACCTTTCTTCCCCATCGGTTATCGGTTCTTCGAGCGATGTGGCCTGCCCATTGCCATGCACTTCAACTTGCAAATTTTAAGAGCTATGTCGGTGACTCTGGTTCTTTGGCGAATATCCACGTTTCGGATTTTATCGCGCAAAGAAGAAACTCCGAGCATAGCTCTCTCCATTGCCCGCTGTGTGACTCTGAGCTTTCCCAAAAGGCCAACAGTTAAGGACCACGTCTCAGTACCATATGTCATCACTGGCAACACACACTGGTCAAAGACCCTCGTCTTGAGGCACTGTGGTATCTTGGACGAGAAGATGTCACGCAATTTCCCGAACGCTGCCCATTCGAGTTGGATTCTTCGGGCGACCTCTTTGCCTAAGTTGGACTTACCTATAATAATAAATAAATAATAAATATTCGGGACATTTTTGCACACACGGTCATCTGACCCCAAACTAAGCAAAGCTTGTGATATGGCTGCCAGAGACTGATATACATACATATATAGTTTTAAATACATACTTAAATAGATATTAACAACCAGATATAGAACAAACACAAATGTTCATCACACAAATGTTTGTCCTAGATGGGAATCGAACCCACGCCCCTAAGCTTAGAAGGCAGGGTCACTACCAACTAGACCAACGGGCTATCAACTATAATAATATAACTATAACTATTACTATATATATAACTATAGCTGAACAATCTGTCCAAGATAGGTGTAACGGTCAACAGCTTCGAGAGTATCATTCCCAACGACTACCGGCACGGGTTCAACATGGACATTGGACATAATTTTTGTCTTGTCCATATTCATTTTAAGACCCACCTGTTGGGAAAGGCTACTGAGGTCGCTGAGCATCGTATTGAGATCCTCCAGCGACTCTGCCATGATGACTATATCATCGGCAAAACGAAGGTGAGTGATGTATTCGCCATTGATGTTGATGCCGAATCCGTTCCAGTCCAAGAGCTTGAAAACGTCTTCCAATGCGTTCGTGAACAGTTTCGGAGAGATAACATATCCCTGTCTCACGCCTTTCAGCAGTTGGATTGGTTCCGTGCTCTCGTCCTGTAATCGGATCGACATGGTGGCGTTTCTATACAGACACTTCATCACTTCGATATACCTATAGTCAATATGACAACGCTGGAGGGACTGCAATACTGCCCAGGTCTCGATTGAATCGAAGGCTTTTTCGTAGTCCACAAACGCCAGGCATAATGGCCGATTATACTCCTCAGTCTTCTGTATAATCTGGCGGAGCGTGTGAATGTGGTCTACGGTGCTCCAGCCTTTACGGAAACCGGCTCGTTCGGGGGGTCTGGAAGTCATCAAACCTGCTTTCGAGACGGTTCGTAATGACTCTGGAGAACAGCTTGTACACATGTCACAGAACAGGTTGTCCGTACCTGGTTGACCGTCCGTTTCCGTAAAAAAAAACGCTATCATCACCCTCAGTTCTCAATTTCCAGTTATTTATCATGCCTACAATAAGTATGGGTATACATATATACAATATAGACATACAGAACAGTCTTCTAACTATAGGTATCTGCCTATAGGATGGGCCATACAGTCATGCCTATCGTAGGTATAGGATAACTTGAGTGATCCTAGAGACAATGGCATCAATACTGTTGTACAATTCTAGTGTGGTTTTTTGTTTTTTAAATTTTTAATGTACAATTTTAAAACTTCTGTTGGTTCATGGCTTCGTGCCATGCAGTATCTACCTACATTGGGTTACTTACTGGTTGGGCTGCGATGATGCGGTCTATGATGGAGCGAATCCGATTTTTGACGGGACATTTTAGACGCCCGCAGATTGCAACCATCGGGGAACACGAACATCCATGCTCTGATTACCATAAAGGTAATCAGAGCATTTCATGCACAGTGCGTAGCGGTTTGTACGATAAAAGTGGAATCAAAGCGCTCAGGTGAACAAATGGTCAGTCGGGTAAAAGCACTCAATAAATTATAGTATATATATAGTGTATATATATATATATATATATGTATATATCGTGTATGTATATATAGTATATATGTATATATTAAGTAAGATTTCTAAGTTTTTATAACTTCTGACGAATTTGCACCCATGAAAATTTTACAGCTACTTCGGGTCCTTGCATGATAAAAACATAATTTCCATAGGTAGGTACATGCATAAACACCGCCAGATTCAAATATTTTCTCCAAGAGTTTGGGTGATGGAGCAACATTATGGAAAATAAACTTTTGCGTGCGCGACATGGTCAGACTGCCTTGGAGGCAAAGATTTCACATACGTTATGTCTAGATCGTTGCTTGGAGGGCGACGACATCATGGGGTTGGGGACTAATCTATAAGAATTTCGACGCACGGCGTAGGTATATGGAAAGCGGCATACTACTTATATAGTGAGAATAAAGGCCACCTGGCCATCAGGCGACCCGTTAGCTTGCTTGCCAACTCTGGCATAAAAAAAACCTATATATGTTAATATTTCTAATGAGTTACCTATAATTAAGTTTTTTTCGCTTTATAATCCATTGGTCAGATTGGTCAGTGTTAAAAGTTGTGTTTACCTAATTATGCTGATACCTATAGGTATGCCTATATCTAATTATACCTAAGATCATTATCTATACTATACCTACCTATAATACCTATATGTGAAACTGTCTATAGCCTGTCTATAGCGAACTTGTATTTCAAAGTTTTAATTTACTGATTAACACTCGAAAAACACAAGTTTTGGAAAATAGGTAGGTAATAATCACAATGGCGCGATATGAATTTTCCACGTTGGCCCAAAAACTATAGACATATATGTTTTTTGTCGAATAAAATGAGGTTTCGGTGCCAACTTTAGTCTTAATGGTGCTAGCCTGCCCAATATTGAGCCATAAAAAATAAGTAAAAAAGGAACATTGAAAAAAAAAAAACGGTTTTGCTTTTGGCGCCAACATGGAAAATAAATGTCGCCTCATAGTAATATTTTTCTAAAATTGTGTATTTTCGATTAATGTATAATAATAACGGTGGATTGTACTCGAGTGTGGTAATGAGGTAAAACATGTAGGTATTTTAATTTTGTTTTCAAAAGTCCATATAGGTAACAACATAGGTATAGGTAGGTAGGTATAGGTAGCCTCTAGTGAAGTCTACGTAGGTACTTACAATATCACTGTTTCATTTCCTCGCGAGTTTTACCTTGACGCCTTCGGCTCAGGCTGATAAACGTTTCGTCTAAAATGATTTGCGTTGTACAATCTACTATTGTTTGATTAAAAATAAGTAACCGATTTTCAGGTCTCCGTGCAGAAGTGAATAGTGAATAGTTTCATAGACATACAGACGATGCCCGATGCCGATGATTTGGTAGCCCGTTGGTCTAGTTGGTAGTGAACCTGCCTTCTGCGCTTGGGGGCGTGGGTTCGATTCCCACTTAGGACAAACATTTATGTGATGAACATTTGTGTTTGTTCTATATCTAGGTGTTAATATTTATTTAAGTATGTATTTAATAATATATATGTATGTGTATCAGTCTCTGGCAGCCATATTGAAAGCTTTGCTTAGTTTGGGGTCAAGTAACCGTGAGTGAAAAAAAATCCTGAAAATTTACTTTAAAAAATAAATAAATAATAATAATAATAAAATAGACAAGCATGCTAGGTAGATACTTAAGTACATCTACGACCATATCTTCACTTCCCATCAGGTACGATTGTGGTCAAACCCATTCATTATTGTAAAATTGTAAAAAGAGGAAGTAACCTGCTGTAAGTCTGTACAAAACTTAGTTACACTGCGCTGACCTATTATAAAATCGTCACACTTCATTAATGGTCACTTTACGTGCATATACGCATTTCGCGGTCTCGATATCGCCTTTACGGCAGGAACAAAAGGCAGTTACAGGTGAAAATGAAGAAAAGTTGCGTTGCGCAGAGAAAGCTCTGGGCGGGCGGGGTGGGCGGCGAGCGGGCGCAGCGCAAATAGCGGCAGCGGCTCGGGCAGTCCGCGCCCGCGCGCTCCGCCGCTTGCCGCCGTCCCGACAGTCCGCGCACCGAGCAACCACGACACCCACCGCGACAGACAGCCCCGACCGCGCGCGAACTGCCCCAACCGGTGTCTCCCAAGCCAGGCTCGTGGCTCGCCCGCATACTTGTGGTGCTCCTTGGTGCGAATCCTCCGCGTCATTCTGGCCTCACCAGGCTCCCTGAACGGCGACCGCTGCACCAGCAAGTGGCTCCAGATTCGATAGCTGAGATCGGAACCCTCCTCGTCGTATTCGCCTTCTCAAGGTCGCACGGGGAGGTAAACATTATCCGCTTTCATTCATATATAATATTAGAGCACCGCCTATCGCACTCGTTTTTTATTAACTATAAAATAGTTTAATTGAAAACAGCACTGGATAACAAGAAACGGTTCGTACGTAGGAGCAATATCAATTTAAATAAGATATCTCTCGAAAAAGCTCCGTTGTAAAAATAAGTTCGTGCAAGTGAAACCGACACACAAAGCGAGATTGTGTGAAGAAAGTGGATTTGCATCGATTTGTGTAACACTTCATGTCATCCACAAACAGTGACCCATTTTCGCAACTCTTCGAAATTCGGCAAGTCAACAACGCTTGGCAAGAGGTAGGTGCCACCGTTTTTTGTCTGTTGTCTTGTGAAGATATTTTGAGAACGGAACGTTCTTATTGTCAATATGAAGTACATAACTTTCAAAAAGAAAACCTCGGGTGATATACCTAATTATAAATAATCCATAGTCCAATTACAAAAACAAAAATTAATTTACAAAAATATTAACTTATGGTCTTTCTGACCGACATAGTGTACCTTTGGCAAAATGTACATTTTTTATACGATAATTATTAATATTTGACATGTAATTATTATATCATTTCAATTATCAATACAGTGTGCGACTAAAGCCTCAGATAAAAACGGATAAAAAAAACACAGTCTAAGTAATCTGTAAATAGGTACGTATCTAAATTATTTCTGCAAAAAACTTTCACACATTGCCGAGAAGCTGGTAGAGCTTCAGTAATGTGAATTTGTGGCTATTTTGTAAGTTTTTTGGCTAGTCACCAATAATCCATTGTTGCTAATAGGTACCTACTATCTGTTCGCAAATTTAAACTTATTTACACTACAATTAAACGTTTGTAGGTAAGTACCTATATATTTACATAGACATAGCAGGTAATAGTAGATTGTAACATAAGGGCGCAAAATAATAATTTTACGGCGAGGGCGCTTTTTTGATTTCAGAGCGAAGTGAGGGATTCTTTAGTAGAATCCCGAACGTAGCGAGGGATTCAAAGTACGTCGCCCGAGCCAAAAAATATTTTGCGCCCGAGTGATACACTCCACTTTTCATCACCCACTAAGAGAAAATAAAAGGCGCCTCATATTTTATTGTAATATTATTATTTAATAAAACATGGAGTAACAACTAAATTGAAATTAAATAGTATCTAATAATAAAACAACTAAAAATTTATATTTACATTTGAGACATTTTCGCAATTAAGAAAATTTATTTTTACACAAAACCATGAATTTCTAACAATCTGTGAAAATTGACGAAAACGCGGGCTGTAGTTCGCGTGTTTTTAATTTGATTTCTTTTTTTTTATTCAGCTGGCAACGCGACTATGGGCCTTCGTACCAGCCAGTCTTTATTCTAACATTATTTGCGTTAGATTTCTTAGGCGCTGAACACTAAGATGTTCCAAATTCAAAAAGTGCGCACTTATAAATAAGTACGCGACAAAGATCATTCCGGCGCACTTATAAAGAGGATTAAAAACTCATCACTGCCCGCTAAAAGTTTCTTATAGAAAACACCACCTTTGGGTGCACTTAAAGGCGAACCAAGTCGCCTTTTTCGAATAGATGGGATGAAAATACATTTTCGCTTATTATAGTCGGTAGGTACCTACTTTGCGCAATGTTCAGTAAACTATATAATGAATAAGCTTCCGAAGAAAAACAACTTTAACTTCCGAACATTGTAATTATATGAATGACACTTGTGCCCCATATTTCATCGTTACTGAACTTCAAAGTATTTGTGAAGGTGGGAAGTAGCATTGTGAGTGCTATTCGATCAACAAATAAGCAGGACAAATACCTACCTACCGACATCCCCTTTGTTTGCGCGACGGTTGCGTGCAAGGCTCGGCTGTTGCTACTCTACTTCGGTATTTTTCTTTACTTTGCCCCTTCTGGGTAATTTGATTAAGTATCATGGAATAGGTACGAGGAATGAAGAAATTGCGATAAGTTATAGGTTAGTTGTACCATCCAAAAAACTGCCGCCTTTTCCTGTTTTCGCTTATCATCGCTATAGCTATAAAATAGGTATAGACCTATGGATTCGGGCAGATTATTGTGACTGGTGATCCCATATTCCTTATTAGCTTATATTCAACGGCCTATGGACAATCCAACTGTTTTTTGTATAGGTAATAGGCTAAGTACCTAGTTTAGGTATGGTGTTCGTTAGCTTGTAATTTTTTTAGTTAATAAAGGCACTCGCCTGTTAAAAAGTTTGTCTGTAGGTATACATTTTAGAAGTACTTGTAAGTAGGTATACTAACTTTTTTTTAAAATAGAATAAGTGGCAAACAAGCTACGGGCCACCTGATGGTAAGTAGTCACCGCCGCCTATAGACACCTACAATACCCGGGGCATTGTCACTTCCCCTATCAAAAGCAAAGAAACCGGCAATGTCCAAGTTGGGATCGCGCACTGAGGGTTCCGGTTCCGTACGACCACATAAATTGTTAATTACTAAAGTAGGTACAAAAAATTTGTGCAAACAGACAATATCACGCAGAGGCGGTCACCCATCCAAGTACCAAGCGCGTCCGACGTTACTTAACTTCGATGAACAGAAATATGTCATTAATTCCTACTTGGCCAGTAGGTATTTATTATTTGTTCTTTTTAGTGTGTACTATACCTATACCTACCTAATAAAGCCAAGTTTGACGATTGTTCGTATTACCGTTTTTACACTAGAGCAAATACCTAATACAAAATCGTTTGTATATAGTATGGGGTTAGTACCCTTTAATTTTTACTTTTTGATTTCAACTGGCTATCTATAATTGCGGTTCGAAAGATACATCCGTTACAAGGTAGGACGGACGGATGGACGTACAGGCAGACGGACAGACAGACAGTGTAGGCGTAACAGGGTCCCGTTGTCACCCTTTGGGTACGGAACCTTAAAAATCGAGTTCGAGAATTCACGAAATAAAGAAATTCCTTCCGAATGACTTGTCCCTTGTTCACTCAGCGTCATTTGTTTCCCCATCGAAGCTTTCAAGCGTCGGTCGCATGGCGTGACACACATTGTACCTATATGAGGCCTAAAGTCAACCGACATACCAGCAAGTACGACCGGCTCTTACACGATCGAGTGAGCAATTAGTAGACATAGTGCAACTTACAAACTGCCTCAAGCTCTACTATTGATCTTGTCGAGGCTCGGCCCTGTCTATTGACTGCCACGATTTACTATCTACCTAACTATACTTAGTTACTTAGATACCTGCTTGCAAATGTAACTAACAACTTATTGACCCAGTTAGAACCTTACTGCGATGAACTTGCCACTTTGAATGGCTTTTAGAAGCTATTTTATTTTAAACTTTGACTTTACTTGCTGGTACTTGTAACAATGAAAGAGCGGTCTCTCCTAACACAGGTTGTCAAAACTTAACAGGAGTGGCCAAACACCTGCATTTTATAAAAATCTGTTAATGAAGAATTTTGAATTTGAATTTTTGAATTTTGGTTCTTCTGACATAGACTGACCTATTTTTAAATATGACAACTAACTTCAGATAATGTTTAATAAACGGGATTAATCCCCTAACTCTACCCCACAGAAAAGATATTTTTTTGTTTACTTCTCTTTTCTGTGCTCTACCCCAAAAGATTTTTCCAAGATCTTATGAATACCTACACACTACACATGCAATAAACTCTTACTGATTTCTGATTTTTTTAAATCGAATTTAAATGATTTAGTTATAAAAAAATAAAAAGCATTGAAGTGGGTTCACGTTTAAATTGGCGGAGATATAGCGTAGCATACACACAAAAAAGCGGTTATTAGATGATAAATTTAAGGAATTTATGATATTTTTTTCGTTTAACAAAGCGGTATTTTTTCCGCGGGGTGTTTTGCGCAACTTTGGCGCACACACGAGTGATTATAGTCGATCATATAAGGAAGTCAACTTGACACGTTGTTAGACTTGTTAGATATAAATGATAAATTTTTCATAGGAAAAAATATGCACCAACAAAGAAAACTAAATTAGAACCTAAAACTGTTTTCGTAAAATAACTAATTTCAGCCTTCGACTAAAATAAAATGAATGGACGGGCCCTAACCATTGAAATTGCTCAGTGAAAACGAGTCAAAACCGTCGGACATATTTCAACACCTAATTATAAAAATGTACAGTACTATTTGTTACAAAAAATAGATCCCGGTTTTATTTGTGTATTTACACTTCGGGAAAGATATGAATGCATAATTTAGTCAGATGTTTCGTTATCACGTAACAATAGAAACGTGTTGCACTTCCTACGGCTAGAGACCGATTGAAACGAAATGAGAGCCGGCGCTCATTTTGTTATCTTCAAAAATGCGCTTCTACTGGGCCTGACCATTCATTTTATTTTGGTCGAAGATTTCAGCTACTACTACTCGTTCTTATTGAATAAGTAAAATGTCAAACTATGCTTTATTATTTATTAGTTGTATGCTACTCATAACAGAACTAAATAGTACTTATTGCAACACATACTGAATCATCGGACTCTATTTCTAGGATTTATTTTCATTGAAAACAATAGAGATAAATCCAGAGATAATAAACACTCAAACGTAGTTCAAGGAAACATTTCATCGCCTCACTGTAGTGGTTTATAAATATAAACTTGACATCTGCCTAGAGAAACGTCATATTATTATTATCGGCTCTGCCTCATAACACCTACCGCCTTTGTAGGTAAGTATAATAGTTATGTCTATTTAATCATATTCTACGTCAGAGCTACACTGAAACGTGTGAAAAATGTTGACTACTACGAGAAATTATGAAAAAACTGACCCGATACTTCTCAGTAGGCCGAACCGCTTGACTTTGGAATACCCTGCCTGAATGGGTGTTCCCCGGTGATTTCAATCTAGTCTTCAAGTCGCGGGTGGTTGTCAATTATTCACTAAATAAAATAGTTCTCACCTGACACTAGAATAATCATTTCTTTTTTCTAGCGAGTGACTGCAAGAAGTTTGGCACAGTAGCCACCATTAAATGAAACATCGCAATGTAGTGAGGCTTCACTTAGTTTAGTTCATAGTATTTCAATGGTCAGTATCGAATGAATAGCCGGTGTATGGAGATTAAGCTTGTTTTATATCCAACGTGTAACAAAAAAGTATGGTAATACTGAAAGTATTCATCATTGTGGACAAAGTTTACTCTGGGATCAACTCAGAGATCGCGGAAAAAAAACACAACTCTTCCATGCATTTTGTCGAGTGCCAATGACCGTTTTCTATAGAAGAGCATTTTTTTTTCGCGATTTAATTTTTGGTCTCATAGTTAAAATTGTTCATAATCATGAGTACATACATACATACGCTTCAGTATTACCACACCTTTTTGTTACACGTTGTAAATCTACTGCAAATGCCGTAAATTATTGGCAATCCACTTTATAGCTTTACTTTGTAGAGCTAAAACACTTCATTCAAATAGTGTTCCTATAAAATTACAAATCGTAATTTTTACCATCAATTTTTTACGTGTTTACAGAATACTTTCCGGGTGGCAGACGCCAGTCGGTATCAATCACATATTATATTAATTATAAAAATTCATTTTCATCCCTCCATCTCGGAAAGAGTATTTTTGCTCTTCGATATCTGAGTGCAAAAGCCGTTTTATCTGCTAGAGGATAAAGTGTATTGAATTTAGAACATCGTGTGCACTAAGTTTGGGAATTCAAAACATCATTAAACCTGTTTAATTCTACCGTAAATTTTGAAAGTTGAAGTGGCAATTGGCAGGCCACATCGCTCGAAGAACCGATAACCGATGGGGAAGAAAGGTTCTGGAGTGAAGACCACGAACCGGAAGACGCAGCGTAGGTAGGCCTCCCACTAGATGGACCGACGACATTGTGAGTCGCGGGCATCCAGTGGATGCAAAAGGCAGGCTGTCGTTCAGTGTGGAGGTTAAAGGGGGAGGCCTATTTTCAGCAGTGGACGTCTTCTGGCTGATGATGATGATGACTTCTACCGCCATGGAGCCGAATTTGTCATACAACCTTTTAATTTGTTAAAAACTCAGAATCAGAACCTTTTCTATTCACGTCATATTGTTAAAACCTTAGGTTAAAAACAAGAAACTTGAAAATGAGGGAAAAACCTAAAATTTGTGATTTTAGCGACGAGGAAGTTTATTTGATGCCAACAGAATTGACTGAAACTGTTGATAATGCGCAAATGTTTTTTGTTTCATTTAGTAATTTCCTCGCTGAGGTGGGATGAAAAGTTACGTGTTTCACTCGAGTGCAAAGAAATATTTTTCACCTCGTGCTCTTTTGATTCCTTCGCTAACGCTCAGGGCCCTGATTCCGTAACTTTAACACGCACGTAACGCGCCGCGTTAAGTTAACCTCGTAAAATTTGAACTCTATTCCCTAGGAACAAAGACCAACTTTTAGAGGTAACGTTACCTGCGTGTTTGAAGTTACAGAATCAGGGCCCAGGATTCAAATTTTTTAATCCTTTGCTTGCTCGGTCATCAAAATATAACACGCGGTTAAAAAGCAACTTTGCACTTTTGTATAACAAATAACTATTGTCTGTCTGTTCGTCTTCTATGCGTTCCGGCTGGCGCGTTGTTCATCCGATTAAGTTGATACTTTGTGGCGATGCCAAGTCGATTAGAGCAATGACATTTCTATCATAAAAATGCTTGTGTTATTTATATTTACTACTAGCTGCGCCCCGCGGTTTCTCCCGCAAGGATCACTCTTTATATGATCAGCTATCTGCCAGTGAAAGTCCCGTCAAAATCGGTCCAGCCGTTTTGGAATCCATAGGGAACATACATACATCCATAAATTACATAATACACACATAGCCTTTTATGTATAGGTAAGAAGAAGAATATTGATGATAATGGATATTGTGAAAGTACTGTTCTATATTTATAATTAAAATAAACTACTTGCTATCTACCTATAATTTGCCTCCACCACTTTTTTTATCTTAACTATATTTTGCCTCCACCAGTAAGTCCTCCCTCAATTTAAAAAGCTCGCTACATCATTATCAGCCTATCATGTTACCACAGCTGGGACGTGCCTTCTCTCAGAGAGAGAGGTGGGCCCTAGTCCACCATGCTGGCCCAGTGCATGTTCGTAAATGTCACAAGTCCTTAAATTTTTGTTTTAAGCTTTCTTGGACTTACCGGTTTCCTCACAATGTTTTCCTTCACTGTTATTGAGCGATGCCATTGAAACTGCACATAATTTATTTAGGTAGGTACTAAATAAGTTATTGGTGCATATCCCTGCAGCCGGGGTCTTAGAATATTGCTTCGGTATCCCCTGCATATATCGTAAAAGCCGACTGAAAGAGGGCCTTTGGGCTCGTGGGTGTTCAGATTTGGGGATCTGACCTCCCATTCAGCAAGCCCAGGGAAGACAACGGCGCGGTGTGGCCCAAGCCGTTTTAAAGGAAAGGAACGGAAATGCCCTGAGCATTTCCCGGGAGTGTTGCTTCAGGCAGTGTGCTACCTGTGCGTTCCTATGGAGATCCCGGTGCCCTCCGTCTGGCACAGAGGTCAGCCACCGAGGCGGTTTTAGTAGGTGCAATCTCACATAACCCGGTTTTACTACAATACAGCTGGGTATCTTTTGAAGATTTCTCCCCCGGCCGTGGACCGAACCGGGTGCCGTCAGATTGTAAAGCGAACATGCATCCACCATCGCTGATGCTTCGACATGCCTATACTAAATTTCATATTAATTTTTATGTTCCGAAAGCTAAGGTAGCGTCTGATATTAAATATACTCAATTATGATTACGTATGATTGATGGGCTGTACGTTGAGATGCAGGGGAGGCCGCGTGGGCAGGACGTCCGCCCGCCCTTTGTTTCCGACACTTCGATCAATACGCTCTCGGAGTCCGACTAACATCCACAATCCACGCTTATCAAGCTTTTACCTGCCCACCTGGGCCACACAAAAGAAACTAAGCAATTTAATTAACTGAATTTAAAGCCGGACTTAATTCACGTAAAAAGAGGATTTGTGCAAAGAGCTTTCTTACTTACATTTTGGAATCCTATATGCACGCACACGCGGCCGAACTCGTGGGTTGAATTTTTAAATTTTGGTTCCTGATTTTAGCGAAATATTCAATTAAACTGAAATTAGGTGATGGCTTTTTTTTCTAACGCGGATAAGTCCTCTTTTGACCACCAACTCGCCTGTGTACATTTGCTTTTAATTTTGTATGTACATTTGCAAAGACTTACATTACACAGTTACTTCGTGAGAATCCGTGTACTTTGAACAGGAAGTATCGTGACAACCTGAATAAGTTGATGTCAGGGAAAGTCACGAGGTCGCAGGCCGATACGTTGGTCGCATCCTTGTCGCTGAGGATAAAAGACGTTGGTCATGGTTGGTTGATAATTTTGATCAGAGAGAGAGTAATTCAAATTCATTTATTAGGTGATGAGAAAAGTTGCACGACCGCAAACCATATCTCGGCGCGGTTCGCGTGATTTTCCGACCTGCGCTGTTTCAGCGTTAATTCGAGCCCGCGTTAAGAGTTAGCCGTAAGTCGTAACACCCACATTAATTAAAAATATGAAATAAAACTAATTAATAGGGTTATTTGATTTGACCTGGTTTGATGTAAAAGTACGTGATTGTAATAGTGTATTTTTTTTAAATTGAATTAAATAAATACTATTAATTAAATACTATTTATTATTAAAAATATAAAATAATTAACAATTAAAAAAAAAAGAGAGTTGGTGTTCACGATACTCAGACATGAGGAAAAGAGGTCGCGGTTCCTGACAATCAAGTGCACCCATGGACGTAATAAAATCCCTATGTTGTTACATCCATGAGTGCGCCTTACAGGTACGATGACATATAAGTAAATAACGAGTGACAGTAGGTAGGGTCAGGGTATCAGGCATTTCGACAAAACTAAAGGGGTCACATATATGGGCCACTCTGAGATGTTACGCAAAGTTTTTGCTTTGAAAATGTCAGTTGTGCTTCCGAAGGAAATAGGTAATCTATGCTATCTATACTAATATTATAAAGAGGAAAGATTTGATTGTTTGTTTGTTTGCATTGAATATGCTCAGAAACTACTTAACCGATTTGAAAAAATTCTTTCATTGTCGGGAAGCTACACTATCCCCGGGTGACATAGGCTATAATCTATACCCGTGCAAAACTGGGGCGGACCACTAGTCATATATAACAATACAAATGTAGAGCAATAAAAAATTGTTGTTCGTAAGAGCTTGATGCTTCATGGTCTTTTATGTCATTCAAGCATTCAATTTTTTTTTAGATATACAATGGCTGCATATACTCAGGTAAAATCCAAGCTAAGCAGGTAGGTACTATAAAGAAAATAACGTTACAAATGGTCAATAAAATTTTAATTTTCATTCAAATAAGTTTTTAAATAAAAAAATAATGTTTTTTTTGGGTTTTTGCGATTATTACACATTGATATAGGTACATTATAATGTAAAATATACGTTATAAAGTGTTCAATTTTAATAAAAACTAGATTTACAAATAAATTTAGGAACATATTATGTTTTAAATATACATCGAGCTTTGTCGCGCTTTTTTTTATTTAGGTAGAAATAGGATTGAGTCGTCCTTAAGTATGTGCGTTTGATTTATTCCCCAGAGATACACTTTCCCAATAGAGACACTTGAAGAAAAGTTGCGCGTCTGTTCCTTAGAGTCTAGAGATCTATTTCGGCCATTAGGTAAATAAAATAGAAAAATAAATTAAATCCCATTTCATTTTATTTGAAGACATAATTTTTTCTCAAATATAATATTTAATGTGACTTTGTTTCAAGAAGACACTTTGAAGAAAACTAGACTGTAAAGTTTTGAATGATTACGTTTTGCCACTAAAATGAGGTTATGTTAAAATTATTTACAGTCAAAAATAATTGACGTTCTCAGATGGCTTTGGCTGGTGCCCTGTGATAGGCTTCAGCGTAATGGTAATGTATTTTTATTTTCATCGAAATATTTGTTGCTTGGCATATGCTGGCCTCGGTTACGCCTTAGCCCACATTTTCACGCTAGTCCGTTAATGCCTTTGTTACCTGCTGTTACAATAATACGTAAGCTCAATATACCTACAAATGTGCATGGCTATTATTTTATCTGCTTAAATATATTTTCTGCGGGAACAAAGCCTCTGCCAAGTAGTTTGGGTCACGGTTGCTATTTGGAGAGTGGCCAGCGCAGCCCCGAAGCCTTTCCTGCCCAATATGTTACGTAGTCACGTATGGATCCGTTTTGTCTCATACAATATTTAACTAGAGAAATGCAGAATTGGCCGAATTACTTTCAGAAAGGAAACGTGACTACGAAGATAGAAACATTACTTTAGTAGTTGCTTCTCAATCATAACTTATAATAATAACTAGCTGTTACGATACCCGCGACTTCATACGCGTAAATTTTCATATCAAATTTAAATCCCCTTGTAACCCCCCGTCTTCGTCTATTTACCTACGTCCCTTTCGCAAAATCCTTTCTTAGCCGACTTCTACACCCCATAAGGAATACCTAGGTCAAGTAGTTTTCGTGATTTCGTAATGATTCAGTGAGCGAGTGAATGCTGTATTTCGCTTTTATATAGGTATTGTATATAATACTAGCTGATACCCGCTACTTCGTACGCGTAGAGCTCGGCCTTCGGCCTCGCTACTATGACAACCTTATCACCTATAGCTGTATGAAATATACTTACGACCTGTACTCATACCTACCAAATATACATTTAAAAAAAACATAAAAACTCGTGCTTCGCACACTGACATATTCTCGAGGGCGGATCCAGCTTTGGTGCTGGGGGTAGGGGGGTTATAATTTTTATATTAATTAGTGGTCCATCATGACCCCCATGACCCCCCCCCCCCGAATCCGCCCTTGCATATTCTTACTCCTTGAATCGACTACTTATTTGAGCTGCTATTCAAAGAGGTTTGAATGTTATAATACTAAAAATGTAAAGGTCATATCGAAGAGAATATTAATAGTTCATCACGTTTGAATTTCGTATTTACTTTCCGCGCTACCCGATAAAAACTACTTTTGTGGGCAGATTTAAAATTATAAAGAAAGGTTGGAAACGAGCTAGTGATGTGAAAATTTGAAACTTAATTATATTGTGTTCTTACTGTAATTAATAATTATGAAGTAAATATTTGTTGTTTGGAAGTATACACTTTATATCTTTATAATATTCTGTCCCAGTCTCCCAGTCTCCCAAAACCCCAGCTCGCTGGCCTCAGTAGTTACAGAGTACAATACTCTCCGTGTTTTGATGGTAGAAGGTGAGACCGAGCGCTCACTAGTGGATAAACGAGTACATTACGTTCATATGTAGTTAACTGTCGATGAGATCGCAGCTAGAGCACTCGTTAGCATTTTATGTGATAGCTGCCAAATAACTAGCAGATGGTTTATACATAACATCAAGGTTTCTTTTCCCCGCATCGAGGAAGTCCATAATTCTATTTATAGACGAAGGGATTCGCGGTTGTCAGCTCATCAAAATAATGTGTTGTTTATTTTTTGAGATCGACGTTCTTATGTGATAAGAAAACGTGACTGTCTGGAAAATTACGCCACAATTTCGGCTATTTTCGAAGGCCAATGCCGTCTTCATCTCAATTTTAGCAATCAATTTTGTCGGTTGAGAGATTTCTACCATGAATTAAAATAACTGCATGCTTGCTCTACATTTGCAACAGTTTAATGAATTCACGCATCATCTAAAAATACGAGGCTTATAATAACCTAATCTTCTAAAAATAAATATCCATTTTCAAACTTCAGTCGAGAATCTGCTGAGAACAATTTCTTTCATAGTGGTTCATTTAACGGAACTGGCAATCTAAATATTAAGGTATTTTAACCGCGTTGGCACAGCACAGTCCTCATAATTTTAATGACAGAACAAATGACAATCTTATTTTCAATTAATTTGTTTATACTCAGATATTGATATATCTATGGATCAACGTGGTTCGGAATAAGCATCGCTTTGCATGCTTGATCTAGGGAGTCCGGGAGTTAATGGATTGGTCAAGTATACTACTGAAAGCTTCTTGAAGCTTTTTCTTCTTCTATCTATACTTTGGTATTGATGTAGATACAGTTAGAAGCAATCAATGCTTCTCAATGCTGATGCTACGTTATAACTTTGTCACGATTTGGCACCAGACAGCATGCCACCTGGATGGGAAACCTGGATCAGGGGTGGTCACCCTGAGCAGAGTTAGCGGTCTATTAAGGTGGTAACACAGAGCCCAATACTCACACACCTTAAATCTGCCAAAACTTAAAAAGCGAACCTTTTTTGTTTCGGTTTATTAAGACAGAAGGAACGATGCGTTCAGAAGAAAACAATTTAATTCCTAGTACGTATCGGCTCGCGCTGCCGGGCCAAATCAAAGAGGACTTAATGTGAAGGGAAGTCTTTTCTGTGCAGTTTTAGTACATTAAAACACGTTATGTTCTTCTAGCAACGCTGTAACCTTCATATTATTTAATAACAGCGTATAAAACAATAACAATCGGCGGCTTTATTACGTTCCAACTAATATGACGTAAAAGGGATATCTATATTTCATTATTTGAACGCGGTAGTTGTATGCAGTTCGTGTAGTGATAACGCAGTCGGCTCTGTGTACAGACAAGCTCCGTTATCAACCCATTAATGATGATAACTAATCGACAATCGTATCGCAGTACTCTTAGCAGAGAGCATAATTAATCGATGATAACCAACATATTGCCTACAATTGCTGTTTATTTCGGTCTCGATGATTGATTGCCGTTAATGGACAGTAAACTATTTTACTCCCGCAGCTTTTATATCGTTAATGACATTTGGATTGCCTACGCGTAAAAATATCGACGATATACACATGTATAATGTATATTTTACGACGCATTCAATTTTGAATAACAATAAAATCGAAAACTATTGAATATAAACCAACAATCTATCTGCGCCCCGATTCTACTAAACAAATTGTCTTTAAATTGTAAGTGTTGCGATTTTAATTGTTAAATTACTGCCTCAAAATTGACAGTTTTAAATATTTTTTTATACTAGAAAAATACAACCACCTAATATTATAACTTAGTATAAAAAAATATTTAAAACTGTCAATTTTGAGGCAGTTATTTAACAATTAAAATCGCAACACTTACAATTTAAAGACAATTTGTTTAGTAGAATCGGGGCCCAGTTGGGTTTCATGACACCACGCGATGTAGGTGAGTAAGGGATCTATACCTATAGTAAAAGATAACTTTTCGATATGGAACATTTAATTAGAATAATCTTTTTACAAGCTCGTAGTTTGTTTGTACTTCCGTACAAACCGTTTGCTTTTTCTCTTGGGCTCAATAATCGGGAAATTCCCGTCAGTCGATTAGAGAATGTTGCGGTTTTCCTCAAGTAGGTAAATACTGAGTAAGCGATTTCATTGCATGTGCTGTTAGGTCGGTCACCCTGACCCAATTTCGAAGGTCTGCGGAGATGGTTCGCCTTAGATATGGCCAGTTCTGCTTATTTATTATACCAGTTTCCTTTACGGCCAAACGCTATACGTCGATCAAAGGCATCCTTTTATGTATTTGTCTATATACAAATGAAATGAACATGCAAGTATAGGTTATTGTGTGTGAAAAATGTCCCGAATATTTTTTTATTTTATTTATTTATTTATTATTTTTACAAGTATCTTTTCAAGCAGATTCTTGGGTTTTCTCAAGAATCATAGTTCTAAGGATTTTTCCCAAATTAGGTACACCTACCTACTAACATCGATAAAATATTTCAACCAATTCTTTTAAAAATACTTGCTAGAAGCATTTAATTATAAACAGCTAATGTTTACATCTTGTATCATGTAATTAGAGACATTGTGTAACCATTGATCAATGGATGATAGACAGGTGCGACAGGAGAGGAGCTCTGCGCTGGCAGCCCACCAGGCCGCCGCCGCGCCGCCGCCGCAGCCCCCGGCTTCTGAGCCTCCGATATATTTCCGTTGAACGCGTCACCCGTACTGCAACGCTTATTACGTTGCTGCTTCTGTTGCTCTACTCTAACCACTTGGCTGCTGATGCGTTTGTTGCGTCATAAATAGTTGTCACTGCACTAATTGAAGTGGCGACTCGCTCATCTCGTGTGGGTGTCACTTAATTTTGACACTTGTTTTTAGAACACAGCCCGCCGCAATTTCTTCACCGATCCGTCATTATGATATGCATGAAATAAGAACATAAAAGCATAAGTAACTTTTAAGCTGTCGCGATTTTAACATTGAAAAATCGACGGGGTTACGTCGTTTCGTTTAGGAGTTCCTATAGGCATCTTTTTCACCATCATCAGACCAGCTCGATGGTACCAGAACATTGCATTGTAACCCTACATAAGTGTGCCAAATTTCAGCTCAATCGATTGAGGATAACTGGTCTAAAATTCAGTTTCAAGACAAGTCCCACACATACGAACATATATACATACTAACATGACATTGAATAAAAGCTTATAAAACAAAACAACATACAGTCGAATTGATAACCTCCTCCTTTTCGAAGTCCGTTAAAAATAGGTACCTTTCGCTCGAAGTTTATACCATTTGTTACAATGGTTGTAATATGTTTCAAACGACGAGCGAAAGGTGGTATACCTATTTTTACTTGAATAAAATAATGCGCAATAAGTCCCGATAAACATTTAAAACATAAAATCATAATATTGCATACCTAAGCAAATAAAACCTTTTTATTTATATTACACGGGAATTACTCACGTAAGATTAAGTCGGGTACTCCGAACAAAAGACCGCCTAATGCGGTTGAAACTATAGTCGATCTTACGCGAGTAATTCCCGTGTAAAATAAATAATAAGTAGTAATTTTTAAACTTTCGCGATTTGAACACATGTTAAATATTTATCGGGACATATCACGTATTATTTTATTTAGGTAAAAATGGCAAAACCTTGGGCAAAAAAAAAGTGTCAATGTGTGTGTGTGTGTGTGTGTGTAATAATAAAAATATGGTGTAAAATATACACCATATTTTAGATTTTTTACGACAAATAGTCACAGTTTAAAAAAAATCTTTTTCCGTCTATACATATTCATATTCATTTATTTGATAAATCCAATTTACAAGTCAATAATAAGTATAATAATAAATTACCTGTAGTATAGTACCAAATTACAATTAAAATAAAATAATTTCAATCAAATTAAAATCGGATAATGTCAATAAAATTGAAGCAGAATATGTCAATCAAATTAAAATAAAATAGTCTCAATTAAATAAAAATAATTTCAACTAAATTAATATATATCAACATAAAAACAATAATCATTATTACAGATCTAACTGCAAGAATTCATTCATGTCATAGAAGGAGTGCTCAATAAGCCAGCGCTTGAAGCTAAGACTATGGAATCCGGCAGTTTACTATACACAGTCGGACCCATAACATGCGTGAGTTTAGCTGACTTCACGAGCGATACTTTTTTACTAACCCGGTTTGTGTCATTAGCTGCGTTCTGCTCTAAGTGCGTCTATATATACGTACTCACACTCGGCATAGTATTTGGAACACTCAGTTAAACAATAATGGCATAAATTATATAGGGTTATTACAGGGTTTTAATCGATGTGGTTTTTGAGAAGGCAAACTCTTTTTCTGATTATTGTCGGACGAAGTTGGAAAGCCGCGGTGAGATCGAACGGAAACCATCCTCGATTCAGAACAAAGACACTGTCTTTTACGACCCCTTTATTTTAAAACTTCGGAGAATGGGGAAGTTGAGATGCTCACAAAGTACGTTCCAACGTTCGTAAACGGCCGAGTGAGCGGAGGAGACGAATGTAAATACTTAAGATATTTTTTTTGCGCACTTGCGGTTGGTTTTAACCCAGTTTCAGGCTAAGATATCACTGATTTCAGGAACATCTTGCTGATTTTTTTAGTGCGAACGAGCGCTCGATTCAACATTTCGTGAAGCAGTTTTTTTTTCCTTGAATTTTTTTTCGAATGATTATTATGACTGACCCGATCATGCTCGGTACAAATTACAGATCTGACTGATCGGCACCGTATGTTTGTTTTGTAGATAGGATTCAAACTCTCACATCCAGTAATAGTATTTTGTGGGTAGCACAAGCTTTGTGCTCCAGATTAGTTTTGGCGAGTACTACACAAGTCAATTTAAATGAAACCTTATTGCAACAGATATAGGTTCAGACAGCTTCGATTCGATAATGCCAGCTAGAATTCGGCTCTATATTGAAGTATGTGACAGGAACTAGGAGGCAGCTGGCAGACTGCCAGACTCGAGTCCCGCGCACTTCCGGCGATACTTCCCCTTTCTTTAGAATGTACTTGAGAAGCTCTTCTTTGATTTAAGAAAATACTATCAACTATCAGATATCCACTAAAATAACTTGCTAAGGTAATTACTATTTTTGTTTTGCACACAGACCGAGGAGTGTTTTGACCACGGAAACAACGTTAATGATTCTGCACGCCAGGTTTAATGGTGTTCTCGTAAATCCAAATGTGTTTTAGAATATTTCACACATTCGTAGATGTTTTATTATTTTTATTAGTTGAACGATTTATGACCCACATGATTCAACCTCCGCATTAAAATTATATATAGAAATTTAAAATCATATCGAATGCTACATGTTTATATGTATTTGCAATATTTTCAGATCCACTATATCCTGTATACTAAAAACACAGGAAATCTAAAACTGCTTATTCAAAAACATTCATCTTAATACGAATTTCTAACGAAAAGAATTTCAAATGTAACAAATTCCCACAGGGTAAGGTTATCAGATGAAAAAAAAATCCTGGGAAAACCTCGGACGCAGAAATTTCCGGAAAGAAGACAATTTTTCTTGGGCCCACCAAAGTTTTTTTTCTTAGGCCCACCTAATTTAGCATATATTGATGGGACCAGCACTATAAAATTTGTCGTTTTTTTTGTACCATTCTGACGAAAGATAAGGGAAAAATGAAACCGGAATAATAATATCAAGAATAAAATGTGTTGTTTTGATTTTAGCCACAATTCATTCATTTCCCTTATAGTCACTTGACCGGAACGTTTTTAGTACGAAAAAGGATGCATGCTCAGGAATTTATATACAATAATAAATAGACCATATTTTACAACAGTGGCCATAGTAATCGGCTTTTAAGTAAAAATAATTATACAATAGTCGCTAATGGTATTATAGACGCTTGTAATTAGCGGCTTGAATATGTTTTTAATCCTAGTTTTAAATATTTACTAATATTGATTTACCGAAACCGTAATACTATGGTTTCGTAAAATTATAGAGGAATGGAACGTAAATCCGCCATCTTGACGTTTGTTGGTATGAAATTGACAGCAGTTATGACTTATTTCAAGTTACTTCATACTAGTGATGTCTCATACTTTAGTTTTTCTGACTCGAATTACTTAAGTAACTCGTGCTATTGACTCGAGTTGCAACTGGAGTCAACTTGAATCGGCGGTAGTGGGTTCTGGTGATGTGTCTCGTTAGTATTTGTATGAGTTGACACTGGAATGATTACTAACTCGATGCAAGTGTCAACGCGAATAAGTCCTGCTAGTTGGTACTATTCCGTTGATTGAACGTGGACCGTGGAACATGTGACACGCACTGCTTTCGTTTTTTTATTGGTTTGAACAGTCGCTCGGGTCAAATAACCCACTCAAATCGCTCGTACATAGCTAAGCGCAGTCACATCGCTAAGCGCATCCAGCTGGCCTGGCACCAACACGGAGCAGTTTATTGAGTTGAGTTGACTCGATCTCAGTCTCGCACCAGTGTCAGGCGCAGTAACAAACTGTTGACAGATTTGATTCGAGTTGCACAAAACTGGTCTCGTCAACTCGTTCATGATAATATGTGAATAGTGATATAACTCGCACCACACATCACTATTCATACTTTCCGTTTGTTTCAAATCGCGTGATCGTCTTATAGTGCTCTCAATTTTTTTCCGTATCATTATGAAACTACAATAAATCAACATGTACAATGTACAGCGCCTACTCCAGAAAACCGTTGTCAACTGTGCAGTAAGATTTCAACGCGTAGACAATTGTGCGAAGACATAATTACTGTCCGAGACAACTGAAGATTTTCCCAAAGATCTTACCTATTTGATTTGTGCCGTTTGTGTGTGTGTGGATTTCTTGCGAGGTGAGTGTTTATTTAAGTAGGTATTAATTAGCTGATGCCCGCGATTTCGTACGCGTAGGACTCGGCCTTCGGCTTCGACAATATTTCTTTCCCTGAAGGTTACAAAGATTTTAAAAAGTCAAATCGGTTCAGACGTTCTCAAATTATGCCGTTACTTAAGAACACCATTTGATTTTTATTTATTACTAGCTGCGCCCTGCGTTTTTGCGGTTTCACCCGCGTAGATGACACACTCCTTATGACATCAGCTATCTGCCAGTGAAACTCCCGTCAAAATCTGTCCAGCCTTTTTTTAGGGAACATACATACACACATCGCCTCTTATATATAAATATAAGAAAAAGATGAAGGAGGTATAGATAACAATGCATTTAAACGTCTCAAACCATGTTGGTATCCGTACTTGTGTTGCTTATAATATTACTAACTTTATTATCCCTGTTTGTTTTAACTTACCTGCTTTTATTTACAGCTACATCAACTAGCAGTTTGCAGATACTGCTACTATTAATTTTGCAAGAAAATATCCATACTCCTGATGCAATAAGAAGATTTGGGTACCTATAGAAATATTTACATTCCATGTCGATGTTCCATTTTAAGAACACACCAAACACAGCGTTCTTGTTCTGCAGAGAGGAATATTGATTTTGCAGTTTTCAAATTATCAGGTAATTTCAAAAATTCTTAGTGAAATCATTGAAAATAAAGATATTAAGTATATCTAGTATTAAGTAGTATTTTTGTTTAGTATATCTTTTTTCTAGTTTGCTATTTAGTACCTAGGTACTCCTGTATAGAGTGCAATAAATAAACGTTTATATACTAACCATCCCTTTTTGTGCAGATAGAACGCTTAGAACAAGTCTGTATGGCTTGGTGGCTGAAAGTTTCCAGCACTGTGAGCAGGCAGAGGCTACGAGATGGTAACAGAGCTGAGGCAATTCGTCTTATGGATATTGAAGACAGCAAGAATATCCCACAACCAACCTCTATGCCTACTCTTACTGTGCCCGGTATTTTCAGGGCAGCAGCAGCACTTACTATGTATAATTATAAGCGTGCTGCTTCTACTTTCAGTATTAGGGTCTACACATAGGAACATTTGGTAGCCCGTTGGTCCAGGTGGTAGTGAACCTGCCTTCTGAGCTTGGGGGCGTGGGTTCGATTCCCATCTAGGACAAACATTTTGTGTGATGAACATTTGTGTTTGTTCTATATCTGGTTGTTAATATCTATTTAAGTATGTATTTAAAACTATATATGTATGTATATCAGTCTCTGGCAGCCATATCACAAGCTTTGCTTAGTTTGGGGTCAGATGACCGTGTGTGAAAAAATGTCCCGAATATTTATTTATTTTATTTCCGTATGTCCTAAGTAATGTTCTCTGGTGTTTTTACAATACCTACGATACGCGAAATTGCATCATGTGCTAGATAATGTATAGCTTTGCTGTCACTTTTCGAAGGTTTAAATAATCTATTTCTGAGTGGGTTACCTATTTAATTATTATTATGATAATAATATTTTGTTACCTACAATGTCTTTTTTTAAATTCCGCCTAGCCATACAATATCGCAAGTAATCATTACTCGTGCTGATAATGATTATCAGCACAATTGCTAGAAAAAGTGCTGATGCAAAAATGCGAAAGTAACTCTGTCTCCTTATGCTTTCACTGCTAAACTGATTTTGATGAAATTGAATATGTACATAGTTTTAATCTTGATAATGACTAGGCTACTTTATATCCCGGAAACCTAGGTACATAGTTTTCATGGGATGATCACTTATTTTTGTGACAAACCAAATCGCACAGTCAATCGCTAGTATTAGGTAGTAAATCACTAGAACGTAAGTAATAAAGTAACTTATATATAATTGTTCATTGTGAGGTTTTAGGTTATTGTGAGATTCATTAGCAGATTTCTCAATACTCCGGTTAGATCGGATATAGCTAATATTACCACTGAATCTAGAGATTATGAGGAACAAATCGACATGAGTTTCATTACTATATGCTATAATTTGTGGGTGGCCTATTTTTCAAACAAAAGAAATTGTCTCCTTTCCTTCAAAGTAAAAATTTCACTGCATAATGAACCCGTGTGGTGGTTTTTATCATTTCATTATATATATCTAGAATTATGGACGTTTGGAATATTCTCCGCATTCCTGACAAAAGCCTAAATTTCCAGACATGTCCGGAAAATTTACGACGTATGGCAACCCTACTAACGAAACAAAAAAATTGGGGCGTGACTTATAGAGTAAAAGTCTGTAACATAGCTATTTTACAGATTATTAATGTTCTAAATCCTCTATTTCGAAGGATAAAATTAATTAACTGCGATTTTTTAAACAACTAAATTTCATGTACTACATTCAGTTACACTCTAATTAATCAATTTCGATAAAATAAATACTCGGTATTCTTGAAATAAGAAAAAAGGACTAATGAAATGAAATTTAAGTAAGTTCTATATATAAGCAACAATAATCATTAAAATGTAGAGATGCGATTTAAATTGGTCAGTTCATACGCGTATTTCAGGGAACAATAAAGCATTTTAATGTATAAACACCGTTGATTGTAACGAGCGTTTATCTACTCGTGCACAACAGATAATTGAGACGCCAGAAACAATAGGTGGTAGGTATGCTTCATATTGGTTATTTGTGTGTGCATCTGTGCATAGCATAATATAAATACCTACTCGTATACGTGCATAATGCATATACTATATACGAGTACATTGGCTTTGTTGTGAAATGTATGAAAATAAATATTCAGCAGAACGTTTACTGGCTGATGATGTGCTCCTTTGAGGCAGTTGAACGATACTCCTTTGTGAGGTTTCACTGCAATCCCCAAGCCGCCTGCCAAGTGTAAGGTTTATGGCAACACCTCTCACTAAGAGGGAGGCCTTTGTTCAGCAGTGGACGTTTCGTGGCTGATGATGTGTAATGTGATGGGCTCCTTTGAGGCAGGTGAATAATACTCCTTTGTGAGGTTTCACTGCGATCCCCAAGCCACCTGCCAAGCGTGGTATTTATGGCAACACTCCTCTCTAAGAGGGAGGCTTTTGTACAGCAGTGGACGCTTACTGGCTGATGCTGTGCCCCTTTGAGGCAGTTGTATAATACTTTTTTGTGAGGTTTCTGGAGGATGATAATGACAGTAAAGCTAACCATCCGTCGAAACGACGGGCAAAGCTTAAGTATCTCAATAACTACAACACTTACCTGCAAGATGCATGCGCTGCTGTCAAGACCTTGCCAGTGACTGAGTTGGCTAGCCGAGACAAAACACTCACATGCACCGTTAAAAAGAGACAGCGATAAAACTTCGCAGTGCCCGTCGATTCGACAGACGTTGTAAGGCGCGTATGCAAAATGCGATTTGCAAAACGAATCCTGGCTTCCGGACGCCTAACATAAATTTAGAAGACATTCACACTGACCATCGTAACATGTTATAAATATTTACGATTGTCAAGGTCGCCTCTATTAGCGTTGGATTAACCGTGAGTCGGTTTATTTCGTATGTAGTTACATGTTGAGCGGAGAGCTCAGTTTTGTTCTTGTTCTCAGAAATCTCGAGATACGTCACAACACCGCAGGAGGGATCCCGATGTTGTAAATTGTGTTTACAAAGCCGAGAGTCGGAGTGATCGAACTGCTTTGATCTCGCGCGTGTGGACCACTTTATAGACTTCATTTCTCCATGTCGCAGCGTCGCTCGTGACTCGACATCGTCGAGACAAATCACCAGCCGCCGCCCGGAGATAGCCATTAGCGTCACATTAACTCATGTTAAAATTAATTTGACTGTATAGATAGATAGATAGATAGAAACTCTTTATTGTGTACACCAGAAATAAAAATTACAACACGATAGAAAACGCTTACGAGCTAGTGCCACAAGTGGCGGCCTTATCGCTAAAAGCGATCTCTTCCAGGCAACCATTGGATGGAAAGAATTTACGTAACAGAATCGACGGGGGATGCTAAAACACTTTTAATGATACCATTAAATAAATACTACTAAATGATACATAGTATAATATATACATATAAATATATATATATAAACACACATAATACAGACGCGACAAGTAAGAACATACTATACCCTAAGTCCCTGTAGTACCTTCGCACTATGAGCACACAATGCAAGGGCAGCCAGGAACACACACAATGAAAGAGCAAATAACGGCCAACACGAATTCGGAGCAACAGGTATGTCCAAAAACTCTCTTCCAACAGTAACGAACAGTTTTAGACTTGGGAAAGGTAAAAGTCTTTCACTCTAGCCTTGAAAATGTTGATAGATTTGGATTGTATTAACTTTGTAAAAAGTTTTCACGCTCGTTTCATCATTATTATCAAAAATTATAGAACTTGTCGAATTTTAAATATAATTTGTAGGCAGGCAAAATATGCTAATGGCAGGCGACTGAAAATTTTCCGGATACGTGTTTTAAAAATATTAACGGAAAGAAAAGTTCACAAGAATCACACGCAATAATAAATAGCCGACCATTACGTCAGATGACAGACATTGACGCTAGGAATTTACATCCAATATGAAAATATGTTTAAGGAAACATCATTCATCAAATTGTAGTGGTTTACTAACTTCTTGCCACGCAAATAAAATTATTGATTGCTTGCTGTTGACTGTCGATTTACGTCACAAGGGTCTGAGATTTTTATAAAGCTCTACGAGTCAACAAAACATACATTCAGGGACTTTAATTATTATTTTAAACGGCCGTCATAAGAAAATGGGCGCATTGCAGCGACTGATCGGCAATATGTTGTAAATTGGTGGGATACGTCGTAAAGCCGCCATTATCGACGGCCGTTAAATTAGCTAGTTTAGTTTACTGGGCCCGCGCGGTGACGCGGCGGTGAGGGGTATGCCACGTAGAGCGTGTAGTCCAATGACGATATAACTACTTGACTGCTCATCTTTTACCCCGCCATAAGCCAAAGCTACTAAATTTTCAGCATAATCGTTTCGACCAATCCTAGGCGCGAATTGAATGAAATACTTTTTGTCTCCAATCACACGCGCCATACATTACCCCGTGACCGACGTGGCTTACATCGTGCACAAGCAAATTATGACTCCTCGTGCGCGAACAAGTAGTTGTGTGGTCACATCACCGTGGGTCTACGATTAACATGCACTTGAAATGTTAGACGGTTTTTACCCCTTTTTATGTTCGGGTAGAAGCCTCTAGGTTGCTGTGGCGCTTCATTCAGAGGATAACCTGAAATCTACTATGCTGTATCTATATTTGTACAATGTCTACGTGTATATATAGTGTCTTAGTAGATTCCTATTTGGCACATATATGTACTAGTTATTAGTTCTTATGGGCGCTTTGTTTAGCTCTATGCAAGTTGATCTTTTAGGGTAGAGCTGTTTTAGGTTAGCTACGGAGTTTGTTGCATAGTAGGCAAACGAATCATTAGTAGGTGAGCCCAATTTTTAAAACAAATGGGGTTTTGGGATTTATTAAAGCCCGGCTTATTAATATAAGGCAGATACTATGCATCCTGTGAAGCACTTCCACCATATATAAGCCCTTTATGTAGGGCCGTCCGTCTGGCAGCGATCAGAAAAGTAAAAAAAAACGATCGTTACTCATCATCTTGTTAAGGGAATGTTAAGTGAACCCAAAAGGAGCTCCCATCGATCGTCAGATTATTTAAATGTACACTTTTCAGCATGTAATTAACTCACCTTACTTTAAAACCCACCATGAGAGGTTGGGTGGGTGGTCATCAATCATCATATAACGTTTTTTCTTTCTACCATGTAATCTTTAAAATCCAATAGGTCCCCACGATGCTAGAGTAATCCTCATTTAGCATCGTGGGCTCTACTACTACATTGCACGGTAGGGGTAGCTAAACCATAAATTTGGATCAGGTATAAGTTTTTCTAACAATCAATAAATTCTGTCATAGAATGAAAAACAGTAGGTAGTTTAGGTGTCTATAAACAGGCTTTTACTTTGATTCTCGTTCCAAAAAGCATATTGGCAGCTTTGTTAACAAACGAAGCCCTTTGTGTTTTCTCGTTGTTACTTGTTCAGGTCGTTGGGCCCGTATATTTGGAATTTAGTGTACTGTATTTTAAGATAAACAAGATTTACTTATATATCGTATCATTAGACTCTCTATGCTAATCTGTATGCATAAACGGGTAGATTTCCAAGGAAAATTAGATTGCGCTTACATTTAGCTTAGCTTATTTATGAGTTACGGCCGGATGGCGTAAAGTCTACTTTATGTAGTTATAAATATTGATAAGCACCTTAATGGAAATATGGATTTATTTCACAAGTGATATTTAGCATACTTTGTTGTCAGATATGAAAAACAAACGCGTTCCCAAACGTCGAATTCATTCGTTCGATAAAAAAATTCTAAAGTCTGATTGGTTTTTCCGTGTTCACCTAAAACGTATTACTGACCAAACCATTTACTGACTGTGGTAAGCATGTTTTATGAAGATTATATAGCTGAATATTACGACTAAAAATGTAACTAGCATCTGCTTCTACTAGTACTTTTAGTTTCTTTTCCCACTATCCTTACACATTATTCCAGGGTTCATCATACTTAATTCTCCACATTTCCCCGTATTAAACCCAATTCACGTGAACGATTCGGAACAAATTAAAATCATCTACAAACGGTACAACAGCACTTTGAGAAGCAATTATGCACCACTTCCTGTTTATAACAGCTGCGCTCGAGTTGCAAGGAAAGTTTTGGGATCAGTGCTAATGTAGCAGAGTAACGAGTTCAATCAACCACATAACTTATTTGTATCGGGCCATTGTTACCCATGTTTTTCGTTACGTGAAACGTTACGAAAGTAGGTACGTAAGTATATATTGAAGACTATCTGCGCCCCGCGGTTTCACCCGTGTGGACATTCACTCAGGATCATTTTTTCGGGAATAATCCACACTATTCCCGTCAAGCTTTTTCCGCTCCAGTTTTCCCTCTAGTTACGCATACGTCCCGCAATTCTATGGTCTCCCGTCCCGCATTTTCCACTCCAGTCCCGCATCCGTCCCATAATTCACTTTACTCTATTCCGTTATTTCTTTCCGCTTCAGTCTCGCATTTATAAGCTTTTTTTCTTCATATCAATGCTCGAATCAGGTGAGTCGAAGCGAAGAATTCTAGCAACCACTTACTAATTTGTGGCTGCCGCAGCTTAGTTACAAGTTTGAATGAATTCCAATGTGTTTGATATCGGTCAATGTATGCCTACCTAGTGTGTTTTAGCCTCTACCATAGATTACAATCTCTTTAAAATTTTAGCTAAACTGAAAACATCAGACGATAAAATACCTGCGACACCACCACGCTGCTGCAACTATTATTGAAAGTTGTCTGGAAGAGACGGCTCTTAGTGATAGCCTTTTGTACCTATATTGAATCTACATATTAGTCATTTTATCTTGTCAATTAAGTATGATTGTAAAACACTGTTTAAACTATCACGGTTGTTCAATACAATTATATGATTATTAACGGGATATTTACAGTGACAAGGTTGTGAATGGAGCTCCCAATATTTCGGTGCAGCTACAAGCAACATGTTCAGAACACCCGCTTTCTTCAATCGTCTTTCTCATGAACTAAGCGACTGAACAAAATATAATATAAAATATAATATAATAATATAAATATATATATATATGTTAAGGGTAAACTATTTTTTTAGTTAATAAAGGCATTTGCCCAGTAAAAAAAAAACCCTGACAAAAGGGTAAACTTCATCTTCATAAATTTTTCGTGATTATAAAATAATTTATTTTTAGGGTTCATAATTTGGATTATAAAATACATCTTAACATGACCTTATAATATTTATTTTTAATTTAAATCACAATTACAGTTTATGTCCGTTATTGTGGCCTAATTATAACAGTTAGAAATATACTACCACAGATTTTTTTTACACTACTTAAGAATTAAATTTTTGTAAAATATTTTATTTTCGTATTACAAATCGTTAGGTCAGGTTAAACTTACAAAGCTACAAACTTTACCTTTTTATAGTATTTGCGTAGAAAGCAAAAATACTCTTTTTACCACACTCCCACGGAAATAGGGTAATTTTTAAGTCATTAATTATCCAATACATTATATAAAAGGAAGAAAAAAGTGGTTCTAATTAAACATAAATTAACCTCTATGTAATAAATGGAAGAACGCAGTAACTATAACTGTTATAAAGGTTCTACGTTTTTCCCCAATAAAATCTGTTTGTTCTCGTGAAAACTTGTTCGATTAATTTTACTTCTTTTCTCCGAATCCTTAACATACCAGTAGGTATAATAAAAGGTTGTCAAAGTTCATTAGTGTTAAAATAACTTTGCAGTTGATTGTACACGTGCCAGATGACTCGCGATCGCATCCAACAGCTGCTTCAGTAAAAATATCTTCGTACATATTGTACAGTTAGATATATTCTATACAGTAATACCGATACCAATTGGACAAATAGATAGGTCAATGTCTCGAGCTAGATCGAGCGCGGGTCGCGCGTTCCTTTCTAATTACGATCTCAAGCAATCAAATTAAACTACGCGGATCATTCCAGGCGTTACGATACCCTATTAACATTCATATATTTATTATCTCACATAGCATCAATTTTTTGTTGGAGTAGGTCGGATCTTTACATTCTTGCTGGTGAGTAGGCCAAACGTTTTGAGTGTTACAATTTAGACCGAGTTGAATCACATCAACCTCTTCAGATTGTAACTCTAATCACGTTTGCAAAACAAAAAAGTCTGGAAGTTGTTACGGAGATTCATAGCGGAATCGGAACCGGCACGCACACTGCGCATACGCAATAAATGACGGAATTGCTATATCGAACGCGAGTATGATATGCCATAGCCCTGTATCAAGGCGAGGCTGAAAATACTCTTCTTGACCTACGTCGCCGGCGCCACACCGCCACGTTATTTCGCCTTCCAGAAATGTGTCGTAAGCGTGTCGATGGCCTTATTAATTAGCTGTCGTGCAAACACTGCGATACTACTCGTTGATAGAGGAAAACTCTAATAAAACATCTATTTGGAGGAAAAAAAACAAAAGCTTTCGGCGAGATTGAGGCAACTGGCACATACCTCCGTCATCTTCCCGTCAAAAATGCAAAGAATTCCAGGAAAAGGCCTAAATTGAAGAGATGCACACTGTGCCAGAAAAGTTGGCAAGAGAAAATGGTTTGTTGGAATTTTCCTTACACAGCTATTTTGTTGACGTTAATAGCAGAGATAATGCGATAATAATGAAAATGTTATGAGGTCACCACTATTATTACGAAAACTATAGGTGGCAGGTACTTATATTACGATATATCGCCGTTCTTTGAAACATGTTACAAAAGTTTTCCCATAACGCTTCAGATAGCACAAAAGACTGTAATTAATTTGAAAGTAGGAAAAATATACCTATTACTTTTACATTAAAAAATATCGACGCACAAGGTCTTTGATCTCACGCCGTAGCATATATCATGTCAATTATAAGCAACCATGATATAACTCCGCGCACAGTTAACCAACTCATAGGTTATAAAATATCAAAACTAATATTCTCTGACAAAACCCCCGACTGCGGTAGCTGAGAACAGCCTGCCGTAACGTGAATCAACAGTTTGTTGCCTATATTATTATATTGTTGAATTATTGTTTCACACGGTGCGTAAGCGAATTAAAACGCTGACCATTGTACGGTACACAACATGCCAACACAAAAAGCGGTCTTGAATGTAGTGAAAACCACTCTTCATGCACACGCGAGTCGGTCGTACACGAGCGCTCGTTTATTTCCCCCATGGGATTGCCACGCCACCCCTGCATAAGCCTTTGTTGCAGGAAAGCGTCCATTCGCTTTATTCACCGTTTTTGTAAAGCTTTCTAACTCGAATTAGGAATGTAATGTGTGTCCGGTCAGTGTTTACGAGCTTTTACGTCAAAGGAATATCACTCCGTAATGTCTATAGTTTTTTATGTTTTATTTGTGATGTTGTAAAAGTGAAATGTTCATAAACGTGACTCATCTGTAAGTAAAACATATGTCATCATATTTCATGGTAGTTGGTTGGATGATGGTCGAGGATGTTTTTTTTTGGACACACGGTCATCTGAGCCCAAAGTAAGCAAAGCTTGTAATATAGCACGCAGAGACTGATATACATACATACGTAAATATATATGTTTAAATACAAACTTAAACAGATATCTAGAACAAACACAAATGTTCATCACATGAATGTTTGTCCTAGGTGGGAATCGAACCCACGCCCCCGAGCGCAGAATGCTGGTTCACTACCAACTGGACCAACGAGGCTACAATTGGGTTGTTTTGGATGCGACGCGGAGGTGCGTAGTAAGCACGCGTGCACCGCACCTCGTCCCTGCGAGCACGCGGCGCGTCGGAGACACTCGCCGGCCGGTGCCAAATACTCTCCTCGTGCTAAATCCGGTGTGACACGTCACCCGCAAGTCTCGCTCCTCTCGCGAACTGTCACGCATCCCACTATTCCTTCTATTATTTCTTAATTACTCGTATATTTATCTGTGTCAAGTATCAGCGGACAATGTGTTTATTCGACAGTAATTCAGTTGGCGGGCGCCTGTCTTCAGTCAAAAGGTTGGCAAACTATTTTAATTTCATAAATCAATCTTTGGGTGAAACTTAGGGGTTCATTTTGAAACTTGCTTTGCAGCCATATGACGCAGCATTGTGGCAGCTAGTGAATTTCTCACAATGCCAAGATGCCAAGCATATGTTGTCAAAAACAACCCTGGTTCTATGTTTAGCCCAACCCAACTATGGTACCAATTGTTTTTATTTTAAATTAACTATGGACAGCTCATCTGTTGCTTTGAGAAACGTCGTGTATGTGTGTTAATAAATCATTATGTCCACATGTGTGAATTCCCAGCATACCACCTACGCACTAAATAAAGGTAATATTTGTAAAACGGAACAGAACGGTATCTATATTTTTATATCCAGAACGACACTCATAAAAATATTTTACACTAGCAACGCTCCGCGGTTTCAGATGCTATCTCACAGGGACCATGTTTTTTCGGGATAAAAAGGAGCTTACTAGCCTATATGTTCCAGGGATTGAGCTACATTCACACCTAATTTTATTCGGCCAGTTGTTACGGAGCTGAGTGATGACTGCTGACAAACATACACACTTACCCACTTTCGCATCTATTTATGATTTTAGTGTGATGAATGTCGTGATGTTAATATTTATGGTCAGTTTCATAATTTCTTTGTGTATGGTCTTTTTTAAAGTTAATTATACGCACTTGCTTTTTATAGTTGAAATCATCGATTTACAAACACATAGATGTTAGGTCTAGTACGTATAACATTTGTAAAAAACTAGTCAAGAGCGTGTCAAGACTCGCATATGGTAGGGTTCCGTAACTGTGCAAAGTTTCAAGTACTTACCCTCGAAGACTTTCCCCAAAAACTATAGAAGTTAGAAGGTTCTAAAGAATTGGGACGGACGGACAGAACGAACTTACCTATATGGAACTCAATAAGTTGTCCTGAGATATCGACAAACTAACGTAAATCCTTCGTCATTATAACAGTGTCTAGTTTAGCTTACAAGAAATGTAGACTAATGCACAGATAATTATTATCATATAAATAGTTAGTCTAGTTTTAGTGTAATTTTGGTTCGGATATTTTAGAGAGCTGACCCGAAGGATATTTATAATTCTAAATATCTTTGACTTTTGCTGTTTATGAACGAGGCGATATACCTACTTGACGTATTTTCATTCAAATTTTCACAATGTAATTGCAGCAGTCAGAGTTGAAATAACTTGGACTGAATATAGGCAAGCTTATATGTTAATTACTTTTAACGTCAAATTCAATCAATCCTGAAAAAGTGCAGTGGTAGTGTGAAATAGCTCCAAAGCGTATTTGACTGTTTGTGACGAAACCATCTCAAATTGTCCATTGTCAAATTAGACAATTCAAATTCAAATTATTGTACTTCCACTTCCGCGTAAACGCTTTGAAATGTGTAGTTCTTTTAAGCTATGACATTAAATTCTTTATATTCTCTTTGATCAAATTTATGGGGCCACGTGACTTCAGTGACATCACAATAAAATTATAAACTTATTAAATATAATAATAAAACATCAATTAATATACTCACCATTTTGATGTATTTTAGAACCACTGAAGGAAAAGCAGTCTCCTACGACACAAGTTTATTCCAAAGATTTTCTGACGTCATTGGTTTATTCTTAGCGTAGGTGCTGCACGACATTGTCAAGTTCCACAAGTCACTTCTTTATTTTGCAATAAGCTTCGACCAAAATAAAATGAATGGACAGGCCCAGTAGAAGCGCATTTTTGAAGATACCAAAATGAGCGCCGGCTCTCATTTCGTTTCAGTCGGTCTCTAGCCGTAGGAAGTGCAACACGTGTATATTGTTACGTGATAACGAAACATCTGATAAAATTATGCATTCATATGCTTTCCCGAAGTGTAAATACACAAATAAAACCGGGATCTATTTTTGTAACAAATAGGTATACTGTACATTTTTATAATTAGGTGTTGAAATATGTCCGACGGTTTTGACTCGTTTTTACTGAGCAATTTCAATGGTTAGGGCCCGTCCGTTCATTGTGTCATTCATTATTTTACGAAAACAGTTTTAGGCTCTAATTTAGTTTTCTTTGTTGGTGCATATTTTTTCCTATGAAAAATTTATCATTTATATCTAACAAGTCTAACAACGTGTCAAGTTGACTTCCTTATAAGATCGACTGATCCTTCACTCGTGTGTGCGCCAAAGTTGCGCGTGCGCCGTTTGCAGCGCGAAAACCGCAACCCGCGGAAAAAATACCGCTTTGTTGAATGAAAAAATTCCTTAAATTTATCATCTAATAACCGCTTTTTTGTGTGTATGCTACGCTATATCTCCGCCAATTTAAACGTGAACCCACTTCAATGCTTATTATTTTTTTTATAACCAAGTCATTTAAATTCGATTTAAAAAAGTTCAGAAATCAGTAAGAGTTTATTGCATGTGTAGGTATTCATAAGATCTTGGAAAAAATCTTTTGGGGTAAAGCACAGAAAAGAGAAGTAAACAAAAAAATATCTTTTCTGTGAGGTAGAGTTAGGGGATTAATCCAGTTTGTTCATAGATTCATGCGTTTATTAAACATTATCTGAAGTTAGTTGTCATATTTAAAAATAGGTAATTGTCAGTCTATGTCAGAAGAACCAAAATTCAAAAATTTAATTTCAAAATTCTTTATTAACAGATTTTTATAAAATGCAGGTGTTTGGCCTCTCCTGTTAAGTTTTGACAACCTGTGTTAGGAGAGACCGCTCTTTCGTTGTTACAAGTACCAGCAAGTAAAGTCAAAGTTTAAAATAAAATAGATAATTTAATAGTTATTAACAGTTTCAGTCAATTCTGTTGGCGTTAAATAAACGTCCTCGTCGCTAAAATCACCCATTTTAGGTTTTTCACTTAATTGTTTTCAAGTTTCTTGTTTTTAACCTAAAGTTTTAACAATATGACGTGAAAAGAAAATGGCGTGCGCAAAGCAAATTAAAATAAAGTACACCAAGAAGGTTCCGAGTCTGAGTTTTTAAAAAATAAAAAAAAGTTGTATGATTATTTCGGCACCATGGAGGTAGACGTAAATAGGTTTAATGATGTTTTGAATTCACAAACTTAGTGCACACGATATTCTGAATTCAATTTTACTTTATCCTCTAGCAAATAAAAAACGGCTTTTGCACTCAGATATCGAAGAGCAAAAATACTCTTTGGAGGTGGGGGGATGAAAAATAGTTTATAGTCTTGTTATTGTGATGTGCTTGTAATTTTGAAGAAGAAAAAAAAAACTATACCAAGCAAACAAGTTCTTACTCGCCATACAACTGTTGTCTCTAGCTATTACTTGCCTGTGACGTTACAAGACCGACCTAAATAAAGCGTTCGTAGCACAGAAAAGTTTTAGTCAAGTACGTAGTCAAGTACTTAACGCGATCAACAAAAAATATTATTAGTTTGTATTTTTCCGAAATGTAGGAAATTTATTGGTTATTTAATTAACCAATAAAAAAAAATACTAGGATTATATCAGTATGAATCATATTTTTAATACAGTCATATACCCTATTCTGTATCGAGTATAACTCCGGTCGGTTTAAATAATGCGCGCGGCCCCGTAAATTAAGGGACAGATCAACATACCGTAATTGCTGTCGTTAAATTCCAGCCACTCGTTCTAATTCGGCTGTGTTTAATTTGCTAGAAAATATATTCTATTACTACAGAATTTTACTCTCGTACCCTTGACTTTGTCTGTATCCCGTAGTATAATACGTAGTGGAATAGTTAAGCTGTGTTTTGTCCTCAGAAGAGAAAAAAAAACTACTTCTCTTTTCTGTGGTTCTGTTCATTATCTCTTCAAAATTTTGGACTCAATTACATAAAAACTGACTTCAAAATTAGTAAGCGTTCGAACAACATTATTGCTATCAAAAACTGTTTCTTTGACAAATCTCTAGTGTATATCCGCTTTAACGTCGTATTAAGTACCACAATAAGGAAGTTGGTATCAATTATTTTAGTTTTACTACCAACCAAAACCAACTGAACCAACTGAAACAAAAATGAATTAATTCTGAAACAAAATAATCGTTATACCTACCTGAAACTAACTTGTAATTATAATCCTGATAATATTTTTTACCAAATCTGAAACAAGAAGTTAAATGTGAAATTAATTTGTAATGATAGTGTAATGACTATTAATATAAATTACATATAAAAGAAATAAGCAATTATTGCAATTTGCTAATCAACAGGCGCTCGAACAAAATTATTAATACAAAATATTGGAGCTATTGGAGCGGCCAAAGTTCATGACTTTTTTGCGGGACAACCTCGGGACTTTCTCTTAATAATAAAAAATAAGTGATAAGTAATAATCTCTACAAAATGGGAGATTTAATAAAAAGTATAATTAAAATTGTTTCACGATCGGCGAAGATATCGCAAAGCCGTGGGCTCTAGCTGGTCCTTTAATAACCAAGTTGGTATGTCATAGCAGAGCCATGCATTTTAAATTGTCAGGCAGAGTACGTAGGTAACCTTTTAGAATTCTGAAAACATTCCAGGAAAATGTATTATTGTCCTGCTTTGGGAAAAAGCACCGTATCCACAGATCATAGAGGAGATTTTCAACACAGAATATAATATTTTGGACTGAATTGTTTCATTTACCTTACAGAATAACGTAGGGGTACAAATGTATGTCATACATGAATGCGGGAAACTTGCAGACATTGCGTGTCGTTCTAATAGTACCACTTGCTAGTGTGACAAGATAGAGTATTACAAGACTATAGTTATCTGCATCTCTTATCATTTCAATATGTGAGAAGAAAATGGCAACATTTCAAAAGTGTTAAATTTAAGTTAGTAATGATAGAACAGAAACAACACCAATATACCATATATATATGCGGTACCAGTGTGCGCAGCGACCGCATCGTAGCTCAATTACTGAGAATCGATTTAGTGCCTGAAATACAAGTATTCTTAATTGGAACTCGATTGCTGCTCATTATATCCCCATTATTCTGCAGAAATAATGGCCCTGCCATTATTTAACTATGCAGAATCGCTGCCAGTTACTACAGTTACATTAATTCCTAATTAGAGATTACAAAAGTCGGACATAAATAACTACGGTGTGAATCAGATGTATATCGTATTTAATTACATATTATAGTACATAGGCAGTGGCACGTGAGTTTAATTTATAAAGATGTTATATAAACTTCATGATTATAAGTTTCTGTGGAAGGTAGGCGCTTGAATGGTTTATTCATGCTCACATGCTCCAGATTCAATTACGGAGCTCGGCACAGCTTGCGGCCGTGGCTTGCGGAGTCGAGCAGAACCGTGACAATCGAGCTGCGGGAGCGCTGCGGAAAGGTCAGCGGTAGGTAAATGGTGGTAGCTTTACCCACTCGTAGCACGTTGCGCATAGCTACGAAACTACGAACAGCCAGCTTTTTACGTCGTAGCTCTTACGTTGCTCTCTAAAAAGATTATACCCAAATTTTCTTCATAATATCTAAAGTTTATGGATACGTTTGCTCAATTTGTAAGCCGCCGAGGAATGGAGATAACATTATTTTTGCCTCGCGTTACAGCAGTAAATGCGGTGACACAAAAGTTACATAAAAATTAAGTTTCGATGTAGGTTTTTACTACTGGCGGCGTCGGCTCCTCGCGTTCATAACTTGAGATCAATACGGAGGCGGTCTGCACCCTCGCTCCAAATATGTCTATCAGCAAATAGCTTAAGCTCATTCGGTTACGTGAATAGAACAACCGTAAAGGTACAATCACAGAAAATGGATGAGTTGTTATCGTATTTAAATTTGGTCTGCAGTTATGGAGGCAGGATAATAAGGAGCATAATTTGGAGTAGCAATTGTCGCGATAGTCCCGTCGGTAGACTGAGTGGCGCCACGGGTTGCTGGCTCCGCGTCTAAGAACACGTGACCTTATTTTCTCTGTGCCTAATAATATGGCAACCTTATGAATAATAAACTAGGCTAAGCTATAATTGCTAAGCACTTATGTATGAGTCCTAACTTTAAAAAATGTGTAGACATTCGTTAAATGAAAAGCTTTAGGAATAAAACTATCACGAGAGATATTTTTATTTGAAGTGTTGTTCCACACTTTAGACTTTAGTCGACACGACTAAACAATAAAACGAGGACGGCACTACTTTTAGTTAGTTGTCATCTTCGATATCCGTCGCTAGCCTTGGTTTTTGATCTTGCTAGAATTCTTCCTTTCACCAAATCATTATGATAGCTTTCTCGTAAAGCCGGAGTCGAACAATGAAAAGAAAGACGTTGAGCTTGCGATACATAAAACGGGGCGCGTATAGATAACAAAGCGGCGCGTGACGAGCGATGTTAAGGCGACAGATGGACTTTGTTGCCGAGTGCACGGATGTCGTGTCTATTATTAGATTAGGGTCGATCCGTGGAGGCTTGCTTGATAAGCCGCAGGTCGCAGGGCGCGCCAAGCGGCAGCAGCCAATCGATCCCTGGCCACCCACGCGCACTGCCTCACTGTTCCGCACAACACACCCTTTCGCTTTCCATCTCTTTTGTTTAGGTAGTACACAGCCCTGTTCTGAAAAATAAGTTTGTTATTACAACGAATCGTTTGGACGAAAACCAGCTCAGGGTATTTACCCTGAGAGTTGAGACTAGCTTAGCTCTGCGATGTCCCAAAATAGGTTTTTTTACATAAGTAAAAAAAAATTGCCTCATTTTTAGGGTTCCGTACCTCAAAAGGAAAAAACGGAACCCTTATAGGATCACTTCGTTGTCCGTCTGTCTGTCTGTCCGTCTGTCAAGACCCTTTTTCTCAAGAACGCGTAAAGGTAGCAAGTTGAAATTTATACTAAATACTTGGGTCTACGGTTTCTTTCGGCTGTAAAAAAATAAAAGTTGTAAGTCAACGCAATCAAAAGATATGAACGTTTATGTCGCATATTTTGCGATTTCACAGGGGAACCAAAACCTATAGGGTACTTCCCGTTGACCTAGAATCATGAAATTTGGCAAAAAGCAAGGTCTTATAGCACATATATAGGAATAAATCCGAAAGTTATAAATATGAAGATATATCATTTAAAAATGATTATTTTGCTATTACAAACTTACATTTTGTAGTTGGAATGTATGGAAGAACCTTATTGTCAACTACAAACTTAAGTTTGTCTTTCAATATTTTAACTTCAGTTAGTTTTTTTTTTGGTCTCGCTCTCTTAGGGTTCCTTTATGTCGTATATTTTGCGATTTCACAGGGGAATCAAATCCTATAGGGTACTTCCCGTTGACCTAGAATCATGAAATTTGGCAAGAGGCAAGGTCTCATAGTACATATATAGGAATAAATCCGAAAGTTATAAATTTGAAGGTATTTAAAAATAATTATTTTGCTATTACAAACTTACATTTTGTAGTTGGGATGTATGGAAGAATCTTATTGTCAACTACAAACTTCAAAGTTGTCTTCCCAGAGACTGTGGGATCGGCCGATCTGCGAACTAGCATGGAAATCGCTACTAGATACGTGTCCTAGTATTGCAGATCGCGCTCGTATTCTTGCTGTCTCTGTTTGGGAATCGGGACTTTGGTTGCAAGCCATGCCCTCTTTTAACACAGGTAGCCTTTTAGATCCAACCGCATTTCGTCTAGCTGTCAGCTTACGCTTGGATGCAAGGTGCTGTGAGGCCCATCGCTGTCAGTGTGGTACTACTGTTGACCAGCTCGGTCACCATGGTCTCTCTTGCTCGAGAAGCGCTGGTCGTATTGGCCGACACGCTAGCCTGAACGACATCATACGCAGGGCACTTTCCACGTCCAATGTCGCAGCTGTGCTCAAACCGAGTGGTCTTGCGCGTGACGATGGAAAGAGGCCTGACGGTATGACACTTGTGCCCTGGAGGTTGGGGCGGCCCCTTGTATGGGACGCAACTTGTGTCGATACTTTGGCGCCGTCACATCTTCCTGAGACACAGGGTAGGGCTGGCGCGGCTGCTAATTCGGCAGAGCAGCACAAGCGTCGCAAATATGCTAACCTCGGCAGTGGTTACATATTTGAGGCGTTTGGGGTCGAGACATTGGGCCCTTAGGGACCGGGAGCTCACCTCATTTTCAAAAATCTTTCCGAGCGCCTGGTTAATGCGACGCGTGACCAAAATGCTGGCGTGTTTCTGGCTCAACGCATTAGCATTGCCATTCAACGTGGTAATGCCGCCAGCATGTTGGGTACGCTGCCAACTGGTAGTGGGCTTGAGCATTTGGATTGTCTTTAGACCTTCAACGGTCTATGGGCAGTCTAACTAATACAAATAAATACAAATAATTTATTCGGGCATAATTTACTTTTAACTGTATTTGTAGTGTTAGTTTTAGCTTGTATTTTGTTTAGTTATTAAAGGCACTTGCCCAGTAAAAAAAAACTACAAACTTAAGTTTGTCTTTCAATATTTTAACTTCAGTTAGTTTTTTTTTTGGTCTCGCGCCGGGTGCGCCGCGCGTGGTCGGGTTCCGTCTAACGGAACCCTCAGAGCACGAGTCCTACTCGTACTTGTCCGGTTTTTTTAAATCAGGTTTACCTATTATTTTACTTGATAACTCCCAATATATATCTCTAATATATACAAATTACACTCATCATATTTTTCGTAGTTTTGTTTACATTTCGCTTAAGTTCTTACTTAACTTAAGGGTTTAAGTAGGTTAGAAGAAATTTGTCATGGAAATAGTGAAAAGATAAAGCCACTACATGCTATACTTTTTATGAGGAGAAATGAGGGCTAAGTGTAAAATTACGAATAAAACAGTAGAGAGCAGCTGGTATACGAAGCACAGAGTCCACAAAGTTGGACGGTAGAAACTTTACTGATGATAACAGACAACAAATGAATGTTACCACAGAACTTTTACCTATTTTATAAGGCTTTTGCTGAGGGCTTTTAAGTTTAGGAAATGTCAAATAGACGTATGTAAATTGACTGAATGCTGAAATTCCCACAACAAAGGTATAAGCTACTTTATTAGTTATAGTTGTCAACCCCATTCTAACTAAACTAACGAGATCGGCATCGTTCTCACGCTAGTACATGGCTCCTGGCGCCTAATTAGGATTTCCGCATCAAGGGAATCGGGAACTACGAGATAGCGATCCCACAACAATGAGACAGAACAAACGCTTGAGGCTTTTGTACAAAGAATAGGTACAGACATAAATTACAGTACCGCAGGATTTTTTTCTGAATTTTAGCACAGTATGTTAAAAAGTTTCAACAAACCCCAATCAGTGAATCGTGAAATTGTTTTTTTCATCTGTCCTCAATAAACTCGTTGATTAAAAGCGTTACCGATCTCGTGATGGTGTCGATTAATTTCAAAACCATGTTTTGAAAATGAATCGACACCATGATGATTATACTGTTTTGAAATTGAAGAAGAATTGAAGAACATGGTTTTGTTTTTGGATCAACGCATTACCATTACCTTTCAGCGTGGTAATACCGCCAGCATGCTGGGTACGCTGCCAACTGGTAGTGGGCTTGTGCATTTGAATTATCTTTAGACCTTTAAAGGTCTATGGGCAGTCTACCTGTTTTTGTAGTGTTATTGTTATCTTGTATTTTGGTTAATAAATTTAAAAAAAACGTGTTTAGTACCATAAAAAAGTAAGAGTTTTTTCTATTTATTAAATATTTCTGTTTATGTTTACCTATTTAAACAATAAATTTTGTTTATTCACTATCGGCTCACTCGAGATCTGAAGAAACGATTGAGGGCCACTTGTACTTATTGAAAAGCTTGTTCATAAAACGCTGACCTTCAAATAACAAGCAATATCACCAGAAAGACTCGATGTCAAGATTCAATAAGATTCAACTGTGCTTGCCAAAGATAGGTACTTACTTATTTCTCTCGCTTCGTCAGATCTTGCGTTGTCGTTTGGGCCACCTGTCGCTGTTATTTGAGGTCTTCGAGATAATCGTTTCAGATTATTTGGAGAGCAGAATTTTAGTTTAGTTACACATGATATTATTTTAAAGTTTGGACTAAGGTTTTGTTTTATTATTGTTTGGAATGGATTGTGCCCAGAGGATCACGCAGTGGTGCCTGAAAATGGACAAAGGAGCCAAGGCAGGCCTAGGAAACGCTGGCGCGATGACCTCAACACGTTCCAAATAAACTGGTCAAATCTGGCGGGTGATTGCACTGTCTGGAAGGAGATGAGGAGACCTTTGCCCAAGATTGGGACAATATAGGCTAAAACAATTTTTGGATGCCCCCATTATATAATGTTAGGTAGGACTCTATTGCAGTCTGCTTGGGGAAGTGCCATTACTATTACCACCTTTACCATTTATTCAACCGCCATGCTGTAGTACCTATAACGTGTATAGTATACTCAAATTCTAGTGAAATAACAGGGCATAGAGAGTTAACACTTAATATTTTAGGGTGACGAGTGCAGTGCATTGCCGTGCAAGATTTTGAACTGGTGAAGTTCAGAATTCTAGGTGGCATAGAACTCGTTATGGGCAAGCGTGACTCCTTACATCAGGTGAGCGACTGGCTCGACTCGTATCATTTGCATAAAAAATGTTTTAACAACATATTCATAAATATAGGTAAATACTAGATGAATCCCGCGATGTTAACCGTGATTTTCCAGTTATTGCGCATTTCTGGAGGGGAAAGTACCCTATATCCATCCTCATGATGCATACTATCTTCCTGGTATTTTTATTTTACATACATTGATATGTTTTTGATTTAGATTGATGATACATAGGATTCAACTAATTTGAATCCTATGTATTTAAAACAACGTCTAATTTAGCTTGCAACAGATTTAGCTTTAAATCTACTTTTGGTTCGGTCGTTTTTGAACGCTGATCGATAACCATTGTTTCAATATATTTGTATGCACGTAATGTACATTATTAAAAAAAAATACAAACATGAATGCTAAAACATATATTATAACTGATAGTTAAACAGTTAACTGTTTTTGTAGTGTTAGCTTGAAATTAACTTTAAAAAAAACTAACACTATACAAAAACATTTAGACTGCCCAAACTGCACTATGCAATAAACCGTTTAAGGTATAAATTAAAGACAATCCAAATTATTAAGCCCACTATACGTTTATACGCATTTTTTTTGCTTTTAACCAATTCTGTGTTAGGTACAAGTCGTTAACGAATGCCCAGAAAAGCCAGCCGTGCGCTGGAAATATCGATCAGGGTGGCTTGATGCCACATATTTATTATTTAACGTCTGGGGTGGCCCGTACAACACAAAATAACACCCTCTTCGATTTTGTGACACCGATAGAGTAAATTATATTCAAATTGAATTACGTCGCAAGTTGGCCGAATATCTTATCATAATTTGGGAAAATATTATAATTATGACTGTATTGTATTTAACAGCTACGATATAAATGAGGCATACCTTGGTCACGCCATAACTTGAGATCGAATTTACTGATTTCATTCATTTTTTTTAAGGTTTTCTAAGACTTTGTAGAAGCTTCATACGGAAAGAAAAAATTACAAAATTCCGCATAACATTGGAAAATTTCATTTGAAAACGACGATTTTAACTCGCGGGTGAAACCGCGGGGCGCAGCTAGCTACCTATACATATTATTAGCACCTAATTCAATGTTACTCGAAACACGTACCTACAAGAGAATTTAAATATAGCGCTATTATACATTTCGCCTTTTAGATTAGTGTATTTTGAGTTGGAAATGTCAATAAAAAAACGCTAAACGCTTTGCATGCGAAGCGTTTTGATTCCACTTTTATTGTGTGAAATGCTAGTCTGTGGAATGCACTGCCTGAATGGGTGTTCCCCGATAGTTACAATCTGGGTGTCTTCAAATCACGAATGAATTGGTTTCTTCTAGGCAAGCGTGCTCCAACGTAGACCGCATCATCGCTTAACATCAATTGAGTTGGTGGTCAAACGCAAGCTTATTACTAAATATAAAAACAAATAGAAAGAACCCCCGGGGATTGTTTCAACGAATATTCAATCAAAGATATTTGAAATTACGAATTCAACACCGAGGAGCCAAAAATGGCAGCCAAATGCATTGCTTGTACAGTATTACCTACACTCGGAGTGCTTAACCGAAAGTAATTTACTGTACTTAACATTATGAACAACTTTTACTAACATAATCCACAATCCATATATTAAAAAAAAAATTATACGGAACAGCTTTTTTTTCGCATTTCAGGTTTGTTTTTCATAATGATGCCTACAATGACATCCTTTCAGCTTAGTACTTCTCAAGATTATAACCTAGTAGAGGAAGGAAAATGGCCATTAAACTCGTATTTGCTTCGATTCAAGTGTCGCTGCTATAAAAGACGCAGATATTTTAAAATAGAGCAATGTTGTGGTTGTCGTAATATCCCTGGTGACTGATATGAGATGCCACGATAGTGCTACGATCATCCTCTACAGCTACGAAAGTCACTGCCCTCTACATGACGTAGCACATGCTACGACGTAGGCGGTCGAATAAATAAAATTATAGTGGCGTTGCGTAATTTTACGCCTAATTTTTAAGTTATCTATAAGTATCTAATTACTTAATGTCATAGACTTTAAATATTTACATAACATATTGATAACTAAGAGTATTTGAGAACATAACTATAAACAATCATACAACTTTGACCCGCAAAAATATAAAAAGTATTTCTCTTTTTTAATTGAATTCAGGAGGGATTCGATGTTCTCAAATTAATCTGTATTTTTTTTACAGTACAGTTTTATGATTATTAACGGGATATTCCCGTATTATTCTGGATATATTATTCTCTTAGGTTCGAGTTCGGGTTCCAGTGATAACCGTAGCAAAAGATTAAGAAAGACGGTAGATGCCGTTTTTTTTTATGTTAGTTTAAGTTTCATTTGTATTTTCGGTGTGTAATAAAGTTGTATTGTATTGTAGATCGTTTTCCCTGCACCTAACTTTGAACTTTTCTACCAACCACCCGCATTCTTCAGTCTTCCCGTGAACATGGTGCATGTGACTGCGCCGAAATATTGGTGTGTCTGCACAGTGGTCCACAACCTTACCACGGTAAATGTCCCGTTAATAATCATACATGTAACTGTAGTGAACAACCGTGATAGTTTAAAACATTGTTTTTAGGGTTCCGTACCCAAAAAGTGTAAACGGGACCCTATTACTGAGCCTACGCTGTCTGTCTGTATGTCCGTCCGTCTGTCTGTCCGTCCTACCTTTTAACGCCTGTATCTTTCGAATAATAATAATATAATAGATAGTCAGTTGAAACTTTCAAAAAATTGTATGTTATGTTACAGCGGATTAACTAGAAAATAACAATAAAGTCAAAAAGTAAAAACCAATGGCCCCATACAACAAACGTATTTTTAACGTATTTTTGTATTTGCTCTAATGTAAAAATGGTAATACGTACAAGCGTCAAACGTGGCATGATTATAGAATATACTAAAGTATAACAACAAATAATAAAAATTGCCCAAGTGCGAGTCGGTGACAAAATTCTGTTCACCACCGGTTCTTAAACGATCACCAAAGTTAAGCAACTTCGGGCGCGGTCGATACTTGGATGGGTGACCGCCTGGGCGCTGGTGGGATGTTATCTTTTTGCACTACTTTTTTGTAGCTTAGTAGCTAACAAGTTGTGGTCGTACGGAACCCTCAGTGCGCGAGCCCGACTCGCACTTAGCTGGTTTTATTTTGGTATGTAGCCCCCCCCCCCCCCTCTGTGAACCGATTTCCGTTATCTTTTTTATTATGTAGAGAAAATAAAGCTTTAGGGCCCCACGAAAATTTCATTGACTTTGGTTAAGTATGCCGGTTTCGGTTTTTAACCAGTATATACGTAAATACGTTAATTGTTTAATAGTAATAACTATATTCAGATGATTTTTAAATGTATATTTGACATGATACGTATCTTTCTGATATCAAAAAATAACCATGAACTACGTATAATCAAGGATCTATAATTTAGTTCGAGCGCCTGCTGATTTGGAAATATCAATAAATTTCTTCGAACACTTACTATTTTGCAAGTTGGTTTTTGTATTGATAATAATTATTATTATTGCGATAACTTCACAAGCTTCAAAATAATTTTGACAAGACGTACACTGAAGAAGATTTACCGTCTTACCACAAAAGATTTAAGCACGCTTTAGACAAGTGTTTAGCAATTGTTTCTCTGCGAAAAATATGCTAAACACTTGTCTAAAGCGTGCTTAAATCTTTTGTGGTAAGACGGATATAGTTTATTTTCCTTTTTTACTTATGCGTATTTTGTGTCAAACTGGTAATATAACTAAATAACACGAATAAACTTTTCAAGTGTTGACTGATTAAAGTTACGTAAAAAAAAACACTGAGTTAAGTAGCTAAAATTTACGTATACTTTAGATGTAATAAGACTTGCTCTGGCCATAATTCGTTTAGAACGGTTAAATGTAAAAACTGCTTAACAGGGAAAGAAGTCAATTAAAAAGTTTCATTTAGGCGCAGGGCATGTCAGAAAGGTCTCTATCAACTTAATAATAAGGTTATTTTTTGAGCACCGGCATGCAAACAGGGTCAAAGACAAAGCCGGAAGCTGCCGTTACACAGATTATATTAGCCTCTAGTAGTGAGTAGGTATGTAAGGTAGGCAACCTTGTCCGCATAGTACACATCGAGCCCATGCTAACTACTTACTAATCTGTTACAAATTTTCACAGATTGGTAAGTAGTTTGTATGAATTAAACGCGAACCGATCATCCCAATGCGGATAAGTGGATGCCTACCTTTACCCGTCAAAGGCGCCTCAAAGTGAATATTGAGTGCTCTGATCGCGTTCGCTTTTATTATAAAAACATACCCTACTTTACATAGGTACTGTATAAGGGTGAACATAAATAACTTATGACACGAACACCAATAATATGTAATTTTGTGGAGCCGTATAAATAAATACTCCTTGTAGAGTTCGCTCTAGATAACTGTGTGATCAGGAGCGCTACTGGCGTAACATCAGACAGCTTTTCTTCATAGACCCCGATTAAAGTCATTCCAAGCATGAAGTAAAGCATGATTGCCTTGATACCTGTTTTTTTTTTACCTTAACTTTCCCACTGCTGGGCAAAGATCTCCCTCTTAGAGAGGTGTGTTGCCATTGATTCAATATGACGCCCACTGCTTTATTCCCTCGGTGAATAATCTACTATTATTGTCTTATAAAAAACTGACCCTAAATAAAGCCGATAATCGAAAAGAAAATTAGAATGTGTTAAAAAATAAGAAGGATAAAGTAGAATCCTTTAGAATCCTTCGCTTGCTCGGTCATCAAAATTGAGCACGCGGTTAAAAAGCAACTCAGCACTCTTGAGTAACAAATAACTATTAATTTCTATTTAATTACTAGGAATCGAAACAAACTAAACTAAATGTAACTAAGACACTAAATAAAAATATATTAAACTACTCTAATCTAATAAACCGCTGCACGTAGGCATCGTTCCCAAAATGCTAGCCGCATTGCCGCGTAAAGATACATTATTTTAATTTCTTGGACACTATGCTTACTAATGACTTCACATAACTAGACATGATGACATAGGCTATAATCTATACCCGTGCGAAGCTGGGGCGGACCGCTAGTTACTAATAAATAATGACTACGATTAAAGTTATCTGGAACGCACTCTAGAGGCTGTGCTACGATAATAACAACAGCTACGTTGCTACGACTACGGATGTCAGTGCTCCTAGGCAAGCCCGTAGCTAGCCCTGGCGCTGGGGCAATAGAATACGGCACCGGTAACCCCTGGCTGTAGTAAGAGGCTACTAAAAGGGGACCTCCGGGCTCGGGATGGTCAAAGTTGGGGCTTTGACCATCCACATAAGCGTGCCCAGGGAGAGAACGACAACGTTGTGTGACCAACGTTGTCGTGGGTGGAGGGGCTGAGACAACACGGTTGTCTCGGGAGGAGCCGTAGCGCAGTGCCGAGGGCTCCGGTGCGTTCCTCTGGAGATCTCGGAGCCCTCTTGTCAAGCACTAAGGCTGGTCACCCGGGTTTTAGTGGGTATAATCCCACATAACCTGGCTGCACCCCAAAGCAGCAGGGTATCTTTAGAAGATTTCCCCCTCTAAAAAAAGAAAAAAAGAAAAAGGCAAGCCCGTAGCACTGCTACGACGTAGACGATCGTAGCCATGATTATTTATTAGCGTAGCTATTAATCAAATCTTTCGTATAATCAAAAATTAATTTAAAGATTACGTTTTTTATGCATGTATGTTGCGCAAGTATCTTGCGCAATATACATGCATTCGGTACTTGCGTTTTTTATGGATCCGCGGACTTGTTACACGCGCCGCGTAAATGTTCGATGTGTACGACGCACTTTAGACAGAAAATCTTTTGCTGCAGATTTATACAGGGTTATTTATAATTAGCTGACAAAATCTCGCAGGCAGCTTCACTACATCATATCTAACAACTTTAGTTCCATGACTTCTAAATAATTCGGCTTTTTTCTTCCATTCAAAAAACAAAAATATATGTATAATTAGGCACCTGTGTAAATCCATCATTATGTCGTTTTCAGGTGTTGTTGAAGTCGCAGCGTGAGGGTGGCAGTGTGTGATGAAGCGGCGGCGTTCGGCGCCATGAGCTAGCGGCATGGGGGGCGAGGGGGCGGGCCGCGGCCCCGCGCGCTTGCCCGTGGGCGACTCGCCCCCGCGCGCGCACATGGGCTTCGCGGTGCCGGCGCCGGCGCACGACGCGCTGCTCGAGCGCGGGCTCGCGCCGCAGCCGGCGCCCGCGGTCATGGCCCACCAACCGCCCAATCCGGAGCTCCAGCGCACGACATCCAGGTACCATCATAGGTACCCAGTTCTATCGGCGAAGGGGAAATCTTCACAAAATATCCGACACTGTTGGAGTGTAACCGGGGTATGCGAGAGATTATATCCACAAAGACACCCCGTATAGGCTGTCTCAGTGTTGTTGGAGGGCCCGATCTTTAGAAAAGCGAAACCCTCTAACAATGACCCCGTATAACTATGTAGATTTTAATATTTCAGTTCTCTTCGTGGACTCCGCTTTCAATTTTATTTATTTTTATATTATACCTTCTTATATTTATTTTAATGACCAAATTTTAGTGTTGGAAATGTAAGTAAAATTATAATTATTCTATTTACATAGGGTTTTTAATGTTATTATCTTTCTAAAATACTATGAACTTTGATAAAATTACACACCAACTTTAATAGGTTATTTGACTGTTTTTACTTAAATTATAATGAGGCAATCTTGTAATTGAATCCTTACAATTCTCAGTATTTTTATTATAAATAGACATTAGACAAACATATGATAATTCTACTATCACGTAAACGTTCCACGTGACTTCACAAGCAAACAAGCAAGTTTTTGCTCACTATACAATACAATTGTTGCGTATACTACTTACCTGTGACATCATAAAGACATTCGATCCAAATAGAGCATGAGCATTTGTTGTATTTTTCTGAAAATCAGGACGTTATTTTGTAGTTTTAGTAGTTAAATATAATTTTTATAATAATAATTTTCTAGGATTGCCCCAGCATTATTTTCAATACAGTCAAATACCCTATTGCAGAATCATCAACCAGACAAAACGATACGCAGTGTTTTACTACAACAAATACCTACTTACAGTGTAATTGAAAGCGTCCAACCATCGCTTTTAAAGTTTGTTTACACATTGATACTCCGCCTTGGATATTGATTTCACTATATCACAGTATAGAACCGTCAGAATGTTTAGTTTACAACGTGTTTTATTACGTGTTGAAAGGCACCCTCTCTTTTAAGTGGTGTTGACGGCTGGTGTACAAACTGTCCGTCGGCCATAGCACATTCGACGCCTTGTATCGACTCGTGTGTTTGTGGAATCAGTCACCATAAATAAACATATTTCAAAACAGAAACGACGAAAAGAATTATTCCAGATCTAATGTCGATCAGCACACGGTAAACAAATTAATAAGTAAGCTCTCACTCGGCGACCGTTGCACTTTCAGCTGAAAGCGTTACTGAAGTTTAGGTATCATTCATTTAGGAAAAGAAACGCGAACGTGTTTACATTTTATAAACAAACAAGGTCGGCCAGCGAGGTTCAATTCCAAGTGTTACTCTTTCGTGCATCACGCCATAACAAATCGTCGAAACCTGCTGACTTTCTCTTTTGTGCTGCCAGTTAGCATCACGATTCATTACTCACCTATCTAATAAATGAAGCAACGAATATTTCCAATATAGTTAATCTATACTAGCTTAGTAAAAGTTTAAGCCCTTTAGCTACATTATTTTTGCTAACAAAATGTTATTTATCTCTAACTAGCTGCACCCCACGGTTTCACCCGCGTGTTAAAATCGTCGTTAAGTATTATAATATTTTCCAATTAACTGAGCAATTTTCTTAATTTTTCTTTCCGTAAGAACCTTATACAAAGTACTGGCTAACTTAAAAAAATTATAAATGAAATCGGTTAAGTCGTTCTCAAGTTATGGCGTGACCAAGGTACATAGGGATTAATTTTTATATGTATACTGTATAGGTGTGAAGATTTATAATGAAAAAGTCGTGTGCGCTGAAATACGAATTTAAATCAACGCCATCAAAAATTATTTTTTAAATTAATTGGATAAATCGAAAACGGTATACTTACTTTAGTTCTATTTGGGCAAAGTTGTATGAAAATTAGGCGTTAAAATATCTCTACATCGTTATTGACTCTACCTACTTCACTGTTCACTTATACTTATGTACTTCACCGTATGCTCAATATTATGATATTGTGGTTGTCGTTCCAGATCGATGTCGTCGCTGCCGCCGGAGCCGTTCATGATGCTGCGCGCCAAGGCGCTGAGCAAGCGCGTGCTCATCAACGTGGGCGGCGTGCGGCACGAGGTCCTGTGGCGCACGCTGGAGCGGCTACCGCACACGCGCCTCGGCCGCCTGCGCGACTGCAACACGCACGAAGCGATCACAGAGCTCTGCGACGACTACTCGCTGCTGGACAACGAGTACTTCTTTGATAGGTCCGTCTAATATTATTATTTTACTCCTAGTTTACCAAAACCACTCCAAATATGAGTTCTGTACTGATAACACTGAAGTCCTCATCAATACTCCAAGGAGAGCCACCTTACGGGCAAAATTTTGTAAAAGGTCCTACCAGGTTCTACCCGCGACATCCCAGCTCCTTGAAGTGTCGATTTGTAAGTACATATTTACCAAAGTAACTACTTATATCGATAAGTCATTTCAACTCGTCATTTACGTCATTTTTCGTCATTTTAACTCTTAAAACTGTTTTATAATTATTATACAAGTCTAGCAAACATTTTAATTCCTAATTTATTGAAAATCTTCGTCATCACAAAATTACTCTGAAAGATAATGTGCCGACGAATAAATGCCATGCCTCATTAATATTATGTTGCCAAAAATTTGTCAGAATGTTCAAGGTAAATGTACGGGGAAAACGGTTCAACACCCTTATTTATGCCACCTTAATTAACTCGTGTTTTGTTTGTTTGTAAACTGAAACCTACAAGAAATTTGCTACAACTATTACTTACAACCATTCTAGTTACGCTAATAGTTCGTTCCAACTTTTTCCAGGCACCCGAAAAGCTTCAGTTCAATTTTGAACTTTTACCGAACTGGAAAATTACATTTAGTGGACGAGATGTGTGTGTTGGCGTTTAGTGATGACCTTGAATACTGGGGTGTGGATGAATTGTACTTGGAATCGTGTTGCCAGCACAAATACCACCAGCGCAAGGAACATGTGCACGAAGAGATGCGCAAAGAAGCAGAGAGCTTGCGCCAGCGGGAAGAGGAAGAATTCGGACAAGGCACATGCGCGCAATACCAGAAGTGGCTCTGGGACTTACTAGAAAAGCCCACCACGAGTATCGCAGCCAGGGTAACGTATCTTAACCCTACGAATTAGTTTAATTGTTTAATCTGTGTCTTTTTAGTAAAGCTCTCCAAGGAATATTCTCATAGGTATCATTATGTACCTTATCTTTCTTACTATTTTTTGGTTATGGTAGAATTAGATGCTTTGTCGAGTGAGCAAAATTTATACTTGAATAGTAAAAAAAGAATCCAGCACAACGTAGAAGCAAATTACAAAATTCAATCGCACATATACGTAATATTTCACACAGAGACATTTTTAACAGTAGGTACCTAAATAACACAGTAGGCAGGATTTGATTGCAAATTGCAACACAAGCTGTAATGTAGAGGTAACTTATATTATATCCACACATTTTTCTGTTAGCAATAAATAGTTACGTAACACGTAGTCATTTACGTGACTAGTTTTCACAAAATAGATGTTTTTTTCTTACTTTTAAATTACACATGTACCTACGTAGGTATGTATATTGTATACGTACACTAAGGCCTTTGCACACAATGTAATGAACAAGCTTGTTTCAAATCTTCAAGATGAAAAGACACGTAAAGATAACTCACACTGTAAATTTAATAGCTTTGAAAGCACTCTAGTCATTACTGTTAGGAAACAAGCTTCACGTTTTGTGCGAGATTGTTTCACGTCGTTGTCGTTTATGTGGTGCATGAATAACATCTATCTCTGCCTTTACCCAGCTCTTTGTTTTGTTTGCTACGAACAAGGTACATAACCAAAATTTCTTAATGAATGCCCGTTACAAGGAGACCCCACGTGGTTGACAGGAACAAGGTGTCATGGGTCGACTGTGTTTCTTTCTCTCTAATTGACATTATGCACATTGTGCACTGAATACATTTCCTACGACCAATCTATCTATGGATTAAATATAGCTCCCAAAAGTACTTTCTAAAAAAACTGAGTTATTTGTAGAAAATTACTAGTTCCATTATTTGGCCACAGTATTGACCGAATTATAATTTATATTTATAGGTATTTTGCTTTTGTATGTAAAGACATATAAAAGCAAAATACCACTTATTCACTCACTCGCTTCACTAACTTACCACGAAAACTACCTGCAAAATTTCAGGTACGTATGTAAAAACCTACGAATAAAAATTTTGCAAGAAGATTAGGTGTGGAGGTCTGCTAAGATTTCTCGAATCGGCCAATTTAAAAAGGTCAAATGGAGGTTGAAAATTTATATGAAAGTCTACGCGTTTAAATTCAAGGGCAACCACTAATTCCCGAAAATTTATAAGCGAAATACTCGCTCACTGACTGACTCATCACGAAATCTCGAAAACTACTTGAGTTAAAAAGCTAAAATTTGGTAGGTTCCTTACGTGTAGAGGTCCTCGAAATGACTGAATTAAAGGGAGTAAAAAGGAGTTAAAGTATGATGTCGCGGGCAACAGCCTTAGGCCTTACTGCTATGTTATAAGCGATTCTGTTTAGGGGATGAGAAAAGTTTCGCGACCGCAAACCGTATATAGGTGCGTTAAGGTTCACGTTTGCATGATTTTCCGAACTGCACTGTTTTAGCGCTAATTCGAGCCCGCGTTAAAAGTTAGGCCCTTGTTCAGTATATACCTTGTTCGTAGGTTGTTTTTTCGTGTTATGGATATGTGGTGTTGTGTTCTCGTTGTTCTCTCATGACCATGACATGTGAACGCTTTTGTCGGATCTAAAGCTGTTGTGTTTCGTGTAGAGTATTGAGCTTTATTTTATATGTTTAGTTGTTTTACAAGACCGTTTCGACAACAGCGATTTCGCTGAATATGTAAGTACATATAGCATTTTGAAGATTATTGTTGTTACCATATTTTTTTTAATTTATCTATTTTCGTGTATGTATTTAATTATGTAGTATTATGTATATTTTACTTTATCTGGCATTGCAGACTTATTATATTATACATTTTGTTTATTTTCCAGACATGTATAATGTATTATACATTTATAATGGGAGTATAATGTTAAAATGACGTAGTTAACAGTTCCTATATCGATGTACCAAAAAATAAGAGTATTTAAATTTTTCTCTTTCCCAAAATCTCGATTTGCGCTTCAAAGTATTACTACTTACCCTATTTTATTATCTTTGTCATATATGTAAATTGTAATATAACAAGACTACTGATTGTCTTTTCTTACCAAAATTTGAATTGATTATGTATTTAAATCACAAATGTCTTAATATGAGTGGTGGTTCTTTGCACCTAAACTACTCCTACTTCTGCAAGGCTAGATATCAAGCTACTAAATGCAGGAAATGTGAATAGACCAGTGAACTAAATTTATAAATTCAACTAACACCGTAGCATGTAGGTAGGTACTTATATTTAACAAATATTTTGTATTTTATACATGTTCACAGCCGCGTCGATTGTTCTCAAAAAGAGAACTATTTAAAACAAAGCTTAATTGTTGTCGCAAAATTGCAAATATGGGATGGGCTTACGCGATGTGACCAGTCGCCGCAGGGCGGCGCTCCGGGGCCCGCGTGCGGGGGGGCACGGGACGGCGCGCGCGTCCCCGGACACGCGTCCGTGTGCGCGCCGCTGCGCCCGCGCCGCCTCACACCACGGCTGAGCGCCGCTGCGCCGGCTTTCCACCCTCCACTCTGCCCAACTCCGTCCTCCACAGCCCTGGTCCCGCGCCTCTCCCACTCTCGAGCAATCAGCGCTTGTGCTTCGTGGTACTAATACAACAAACCGAGCGACGCGAGCGATGGACGGACGCGCGTCCGCTGCTCCTGCAGCCCTCTATACAGCTTCTCTCGAACGCACGTCCGTTCACCCACATTCATTTATTAATCTACATGTCTACACCTCACACAACACTACTAACATAATTCACACGAATAGATGTTATTTCTACACCAAAATTTTTAACCACCACCTAAATACCTATATAACAATAATTATGATGACAATAGTTATAGACATACTCTACTTATTTGTAACTTAATTGGCTTTACCTGTAAATACTTACATACATATACCTACCTACGACAACATAGTATCTACGTACTAGATAAAAATTGTAAAAATTTAGGAAGAGTAGCTAGTTCTGTATAGACACTGGCATACTAGGAGCTGACACTGTGACATACTATCTGATTGTATTGTACGGTGCGTGGAGCGCGGTCCCTCGGGGCCGGGCCTGCGCGCGCCGTCGCCTGCGTTCACTGGTGCGTGCTTGCAGGTAATCGCGGTGATCTCGATCCTCTTCATCGTGCTGTCCACGATAGGGCTCACACTCAACACGATCCCCTCGATGCAAGTGTACGACAAAAATAACGCGCCCATGGACAACCCGCAGCTGGCCATGGTAGAGGCCGTGTGCATCACGTGGTTCACTCTAGAATACGTGCTACGGTTCAGTGCTTCGCCGGATAAGTGGAAATTCTTCAAAGGTGGACTGAACGTCATAGACTTACTGGCTATCTTGCCATATTTCGTATCGTTATTTCTCCTCGAGACCAATAAGAACGCCACGGATCAGTTCCAAGACGTGCGCCGTGTCGTGCAAATTTTCCGAATAATGCGTATCCTGCGCATCCTCAAACTGGCGCGGCACTCGACCGGGCTGCAGTCGCTCGGGTTCACGCTCAGAAACTCGTACAAGGAACTCGGGCTGCTCATGTTGTTCCTCGCGATGGGAGTGCTCATATTCTCCTCGCTGGCCTACTTCGCCGAGAAGGAAGAGCCTGGGACTAAGTTTATCTCCATTCCGGAAACATTCTGGTGGGCCGGCATCACCATGACCACAGTCGGATACGGTGACATTTACCCCACGACCCCGTTGGGCAAGGTCATCGGCTCAGTTTGCTGTATTTGCGGCGTCTTGGTAATTGCGTTACCCATCCCCATTATCGTCAACAATTTCGCCGAGTTTTACAAGAATCAGATGCGGCGCGAGAAGGCGCTCAAGCGGCGCGAGGCGCTGGAGCGCGCCAAGCGCGAGGGCTCCATCGTCTCCTTCCACCACATTAACTTGCGCGACGCGTTCGCCAAGAGCATGGATCTCATCGACGTCATTGTGGACACAGGTCAGTATCCGTCACGTCGCGCTTGTGCCGCTTGTCCATGTCATGTGTCTTAAATCTGTCACTACGCACGCATGCCTCCCGTGCTCGTTTGCATCTTTGTACTGAATGATGATTGTCGTATGTATGCACGTTGCATCGTTAGCTCTCCGGGACCGCCGACATCTCAGACAGAAATCAACAAACAGTTCACGTTACATCGCAGCTACAGCCATGTTCACTCGTGCGATCCGACGAGGTGCACTCAGAATTTTATGTCTTGTCTTCAGGTGACAAGTGCGTCCTCATTGAGGCGAGAGACGACGCCAGATGAGCTACTTGCTACTATCGCACACTCGTCACACTCGACCCTTATTGTTAGTCGTTTATTGGGGTCGGGTTCGCGTCCGCGTCGTGTGTAGCTTGCGATGTGCGACGAAGACACTATAATCTAAGGTCGATTACATTGTCAGCGTAAGCCTAACGCTTCCTAGACTAACAAATAACTTCTTATGTGGAGTGTCCCATGTGTGTATCCGGAGGACGCTGAAGACTGTTCGTGTGGAATGTGTGTTGTGTAGTTCACGCTGCTATTTATGTCATCTGTTTTGAATGTTTACCTTCGTTTACCTTCAACTCGGGCACTGTCGACGGGGAGGTGCGTGAGGAAGGTCGGAAGACATCGCTACTTACGATAGTGTGTGTCTCCAGGACACCAACTGTCGCAGGCGGACGGCACTAGCCTAGAGGGCGACGCGCCCGCCACGACCGGCTGCTACGAGCAGTACGAGCACGCCATCTCGAATAACACCCCGCAGAGTACTGACCCCGGCCAGGTAAGACTTTCTGCGCTCACATCGGGTGCGTCCCTCCCGACACACTAAGCGGGCTTCACCATTCTACAGTCTTATAACTAACTACATAGAATTAAATTTGCACCTTTTATCACATAAGTGTATGGAATATAAAAGTATTCCCCTTACTCTTGCACCAATAGTGAATTCTTGGTAAATTAAATACGTTTGCCTACTCGATAGTTTTGATTTGGACGCACCCCTAAATTTGTTCCAAGTCACTACACTCATCGTTAACGCCGGTGGTCAGTTTCAGAGCAGCCCTAACAAAGAGCGCCGCTACTCAAACGAGGGCCCCGACACGCCAGAGAAACGCTTGCTCATAAACCCTGAACCAACACCCGTAAGATTTTAGCTGCATTATCTTTTTCTAACACTGTCCGAAATGATTTGAATCGATATAATAACTATAAGCATGATACGGAGTGCCAATAACTATAGCAAAATAATCATAGGTATATTATCAACAAAACAGAATAAGATATGTGAGCAATGACTCGGTTGTAAAGATTGCTGGTTATTAGCACTCTTCTATAATATTATGTAAACCTTGTGTAAACCTAGCATTTTGTTATTGTGCTGTGTCTGCGTCCTTTTCCAGTGTGTTATCATATATACACAGAACTACAAACAAGTATACATAGTTATAACGATTCCAGAGACTCAAAATGCATTTGATCGCTACCTATGTTATAATATGCTCTTGGAATTAACGTTTTATTAAAACTTGCAATGAATGAAGTAGACGTTGAGTATAGTAACTTATTTTAATTTTTCTTCTAGGAAAAGAAGATGGCTGACAAACAACTTGACTTGGATCAGCTGCCTTCTGAGTTTGAATGTTGTTTTTGCACGACCAAGGTACTAAGATACTAATCTACACTTGCAAAGTAGTATCTACATAATCTTTAAACGATTAATTTTATTTTCAAACCTAATCAAAATATAATATTTCAAACCATCCAGATTTCTGTTTTTTCGTAAGTACAGTGTAAGTAACTACTAACATATCTTTCAGCAGCTATACCTATAAGATTTACGTATATACGCTACACCAGGCACTTACTCTACCATTAACTCTAATGAAGAGTATCTGTAAGACCGCATCTCCATTGGGTGAAATAGGTGTAGGTACAACTTTTGCCTTAAAAATTCGTTACGGCAAAGACAACAAAACGTTTTCTTACTTCATTTTACTACTGGTTTTCTCATTAAAACTCGAACTATAACTAATAACAGTCCAGCGATCTTCACCGTATTTACTATACTACATACATTTATTTGATCTCTTATTCAATTTGATACTTTTTATATCAACTTATTACAATTTCTCTTCATTTCTTCACGGAGGTTACTTGTTGTACATACGAACTTGACGAATGGTTTCTCCGCGGCGCAGGGTTACAAGGAGTTCATAGACGCGGAGCAGCTGATGCCGGTGTCGTCGTCTGATCTGCGGCAGCCAGTGTGCGTGGAGCTCGCCTGCCTGCAGCGGCACCTCGCGCCTAGGGCGCTGCCCGAAGCCACACCCAACAGCCTCGACAGCCCAGGTCAGCATGCATAGCCTCTTGCCATACGAACACTTGCAAACAACTCAAGTGCCTCTCTCAGATAATAGGACTCTTCGAAGTTTTAAAGTACAGATGAAGCCACAAAAACATACAGTTGTTTACATGTGTATTCAAAATATAATTTTAAGAAGTAGGAACAGTTTTGGTTTTAATTACGTAGTTGTCCATACGTCTAACTTAATAATAGTGTTCTTTCCTTGAAATCATTGCACTAAGCCATTCCGTCTTCATTAGGCATCTGTCAACCGGATCACTGTTCTGTTTTGTCAGCACTCCCACCTATATAGTACCTACCGTCCTGTATGTTCGGAGTGCACACACCGTTTCTATAGAAAAGGCGTGCGCGGCTCTATGTGCGTGTATGTCTTACGTTACAGATACATTTGCATCATGCCTTACGCACCCTTTTCCTTCAGAGGGCGACATCGCATGCGAGAACGACTCCTCAAACTTGTATGTGAACCCTCTGGACGGTAGCGGCGCGAGCAGAGGTGCGGGCGCGGGGGTGAGCGAGGGCGGGGTGTCAGCTGATTTCAGCGGAGTCCGTCGGAGCGCGTCCGGGGACGGGAGCGTATTGTGTGCGAAGGGTTCGCAGGGCGAGGGCTCGCCGCGAGGTTCGCGCGCCAGCTTGGCGGCACCCGCGGCGGCGGTACCGGTCGGCGGCGCGCGGCTTCTCGACGCCTCGCGCACTAGCTTGCCGCAGCAAATTGACGAGGCCGCACCGCCACCCCTCGTGCTCGACGACTCCAAGCCCAAACACAGAAAGGCCCGATTTCAGCAGGTAATTCCTATCTATCACTGTCCAAGCTCCAAATAACAAGCCGACGACTCGCGCCAAATATCATAGAAATATTAATCTCATCTATCCCTCGTGTAACGTTCACGTTTCTGTATCTTGTGACGTCTGCACGAAGTAGCGTACTGGGAAGTGGTTTGATCAATGTGAAACTCACGCTCACGCCTTACTGAAAAAAACTCGCTTATTGATATCGATAACTTGCATCTTCCAGGACTGGTCGGAGGAAGAGAGGAAGCCGCCGAGAGGGATAGCAACTAGGATCATCAATCACCACATCCTCTTTGGTAAGCAATTTAAAAATATCCCGTTAATAATCATATATAACTGTAGTGAAAACCCATGATAGTTTGAAAATGTTATAAAAGTAATATGGTTTGCTTCCGTTCAAATTCAGCTCGAAAGACCATTTTTGCCAGCCTTTACTTACATTGCCTTTGCTATCTTCAATACTTATTGAAGATCCGTTGATTTGCAGGTAAGAACGGCAACAAGCGCGGCGGTGGGTGGCCGCTAGAGAGCGACTCTCGCTCGCGCTCCATCCTCAAGAACAAGGAGTCTCGCGGCACTGACAGCGAATTGCTCCTACAAGAGACTACTTCACTCGGCGCTAATGTACGTTCCACATTGATTCTCTACCTTGTTTTGTGACTTGCTCACTCAATGCACGCATGCATGTATACTGTCAATGTCATTTACATTTGGGTCGGTGTGGCTTCCAGGGTGATTCCGGCAGCGAGTCTTCGCCGATCCGACTGAAGGACTTCAAGGGCCAGAACCACAAGGGCGGGGCCACTGAGAGGGACAGCCTCGTCTCGTAGTGTCACGCTTCGCTTCCGACGCGTCACGCCGTGACGCGTGTGATCTCGCCACGTAGCGTAGTAAAACACTACCGCTACATAATACAGCGCAATAATTATATTCAAATAATTTTAACATATCATTGGGCGATTGTGACTGCTTGTTGATAGATTTTCATTTAGTAGGGTTATAAATATTGTAAAAATAATATATATATATATATATATATATTACGTATGTAATAATTGTTCATTCCAATCGAAAAGTTGAAGGTACCTATTTGTTAAGTTTTTTACGTGCAATTATTAATTGCTAATTCTAATGTAAGGCGACGTAGTTTGTACAGCATAGTTGACGAAAAAGAAAGCAATTATTAAAATTAAAAATTTCTGAAACGCATACGTTTTTTTATTGGGTATTGTGTTTAAAATCGTATGTTTTAGAGTTGACGCTATGGTGGTTACAAATGGTGGACAGAAGAAATAATTATACTAAAAGTGCTTAACACTCACTCCGTAACAACATCATAATGAAATAAATAGTCTCGCATTTTTTTTCAATGTTTTTAGCGTTTGACCTTAGTTCACCTAATGTTAAGATGGTAAACACACCTAGTCTAGAATGGGAACTAGCTCTCAAGTGCTGACCAAGATGCTGCCAGAAAACACAGTTGCTTGATGACAGATTTTCAACTTGTTGAAGCCTAGAAAGTGCCCTTTCACGGTGCTATGGTTTTCTCATAATGTTTTTCACACCGGCAGCTCCAGCCCATTGTTGGGATTTGAATCCACACCCTTCGGATTGGAATTGGAACGCGCCAACCACTGAGCTATCATCGCTACAAAAACGCAATGTAAATCGTAATACTGCGCGCGAGAGCTTCGTTTGGTCTGACTAGCTAGTATTATATTTCTATGGGTCAGCCGTTACAGAATCGCTGCCACTTTTCCTTAGGTTAGGTTAGATGTAAAAGTGCCTCGCAGAGCGGACTCAAGGTGAATAGCTTCGCTTTCGAAGTGAGACGCGCGTGGTGGTGGTAGTGGTGAGCGATAAATATCAAAACAGTCGTTTATAACCAACAGTTACTATATTTATTTGGAAGTTTAAATCTTTTCCATGTTGATAATTTTCAAAGTGTAGATATACAACACAAATTTTAATTTACATTTAGAATTAGGAACGTGCTCGAGTAAAAAAGGGCATTAATAAATGAAATTAACATTTAAAGTTATCTAAAAATACACGATACTTACACAAACGAGGGTAACAAAACTAAAAATTTATACATTTTGCAAAAACTTTTCAAGTCAATTATTAATTAATACCCTAAAGAGATGACTGGAATCACAAATAATTTAATAATGGTCCAAAAATAATACTCATTGTCATAAATAAACAATTAACATTAATACTTACAAAATAAAATAAATGATTTGAATGAGTCATAACAAAATGAGGACAATACTTTGGTTTAGAATGTGTAACACTACATACTGAATCTAATTATAGTTAAATTCACGTTACGATCATAAGTTCATGTAAAATTACAGTGCCCAAAGAATGTACATTAACTACATGTCCAAGAAAAATACATTTTTTTATTAATATGTTATAGATAGACCTTACTTTGATATTATTGTTTAGGCATAATTATCGTTATTGAACACACAGGCACATCACTTACATCTTGACAGTTGAACATGGCACGCACTATACCTTGCTCTAAGGCCCAAGTAAGGTAAAGCCTTGCAAAGCGTCCACTGCACACTCGAGGCGTGGGGCGGCCGTACAAGCGGCGTGGAAACTCAGTTCCCAGTTTACCGTTTGGCTCGGACGTGTTCTTCAATTCAATGCCTACTGTCGATCCGTCGGTCACAAGTCTAGGCTTGCTAATATCGGGTTTTAAGAAAATTTTCATTTGTAGTCTTCAAAGCTGACGACACGCACACACGGTGAATCTCAATGACGCGGTGCGCGCAAGTATCGCTCTGAGCGTACCGTGAAGTATCGAAGTGGGCGGGGGAAGGGACGCTCGTTTGATTACGTCACTCGTCCGTTTGTTTAAAGTCTACTGCTTTAGGTTATATATCTACTGTGCCGTTGGTCTAAAAATGTCCTGCTCACCGTACAAACTTGCTCTAAATAAGATACAATTTTGAAGCAACGTACGTATGAGCTGAATTTTCCCCACCGCTTATACGGTCGCGCCTCACGACTGTGCAGTGGCCGTTGGGCCTAACACTCAGCGCTCTGTCTACACTTTTACAAACGCAATTACATATAATCATGTGTCAATTAACCTTTTATAAAATATTTAAAAAAAACGTGTAACGTGATAAATTATTTTAAAGCTTGAATACTAAACTTTATCACAAACAACTTTGTTATTAATATGAACCAAATTGACACAAAAAGTTACATTGTTTTTAAATCGAGTAACGCCGATGTAGTCAGTCCTGGGCCCAAACGATTTTTGTGTATTGGATCTCTGTACCTGGGAGAACAAACATGAACGTCATGAGTCACATTTACAGGCGCTTGTGTCAGTTTGGTTAAAGTCCTTCGTTATGTACTTTTGGTGCATGTTTATTTCTAAATGGCATCTTGCTCGATTACTGCTCAATCACTGCACTTCTGTAACTTTTGTTGAAATTTCTGAAAATGCATCGAAGAGCTGTGATCATTTTGTTGTCAAACTCCATTTAGTGTGTACAATTGATCAGCAAGCCGGTGTTAGAAGCTTTCAGCTAAATTAAATAGCGAAACTATTAACAAAAGTGCGATGCGAGTGAGCATCATATGCGATCAATTTGATTATATGCAAATATAAATCTTTTATACACATGATCATTGTTAGTCAGAAGAAAAAAAAAAACGATAAATGTTGGCATCGAAGTGATATTGATTATTGAATGGACTTGTCGATAACACGAACATAATTATTTTCCAATCATAAACAAAAATGTTGACTTAAGTCACTGAACATGCACCGAGCGTACAAAACTCTTACAGCCGCACTCAGAGACGTTACTTAAGCTAAGGAATACTTAAAATTGCTCTGTCTCGTTTTCAGGTGTGACAATTTCCGTCAACGAGAAGTTGACAGAGCAATTTTAAGTATTTATTAGCTTAAGCAACGTCTCTGAGTGCGGCTGTAAGAGACTTAAATTTGAGTATTATAGTTGTTTCGGAGCAATGTTAGAAATAGTTAGAAATAAAACCACAACACAGTGAAAAACCACTGGTCAACACACACAGACGCACGACCAACACACCGATACAACGCATAGGCGTCACCAGGGTTCACAGAAATCACATAGGTAGGCACTTCGTATCAAGAGTTTCCTTCATATTTATCTTTTAGTCATTTTGTAGGTACCACCAGTTTTTTATTCAAGTAGATGTTCTGAACTAAAATTAATTAAACTATTCTTTCAATATAAAAACAAAAACCTTCATAGTTTGTACTGATAAATGCATTTTTGAAATTATTAAATTCCACACATCTTATAATAATCGTATCCGGCAGAGTACAACTACCTTCAAAAGTTTCGCTTAAATGCCTACATATTTACATATCCAACGGACCGCGAACCGAATAAATTATCCAACATTATAAACTAAAGTATGTACAGGCGATTGAGTCAATCGATTGTGCTCATAGGAGGGAAGTAACTCGTCGTCATTTGCCATTTTAGTTTCTCGTACCTCGCAATACAGCGAGTTTTATTATTGGTGTAAGGGTGCGTTTCCACAGAAGCAGAGCGTGAAAAGAGGTGGATGTTCCATTGATGCGGGAACTACCGGAGCTGTGTAGCGGAGCCGAGCGGAGCATGTCCTGATATATAGCCCCCCCCCCCCGCTCATCTCCGATTCCGGCACGCGTCATCTCCGCTCCGCTCCTGTTGAAACGCACCCTTATGTGGCAGAGTGCACCTATGCACATGAAGTATAGTTTAGTGCACCCCCTAGCACGCCTACGGCGACACGGGCACACAACACGCAACACGGACTACCTGTGCCATGCGATGGTCAGCGCCGTCCGCAGCTTGGCCCACAGCCAGGGGTAGAGCCCGCCACCGCTCAGCGCGGCCTGCGCCACGTACTTCACGTAGTCGTAGAGCCCCCAAGGCGCGTGGCCCCCGTTCACGTAGTACACGTATGTGAACCCGTCCTTGCACCGCCCCTTTATCGAGTAGTAGTACGGCAGGAATGAGTGTAGACGGAATCTGGAATCATACGACTTTTATTAGGCTATGTTATATTTTTTCTGGGGATAGTAAAGACTTGCTGTTAAACGAAGCAACACGCTTCGTCTTTCCAACTCTGGTACTAGGGTTAACTTTTCAGCCTATACAAACTGACGTGCTTTTTTATAGCTTAAAGATAAATGTTTGACTACTAATTTGCCCGATTGAAAGCGGAAATGTGGCCAAAGATGGAGCACATAGAGCTAGAAGAGCTGACTCCGATCGCAGCTGTGAATATTAGGCATAAGAATGAATGGATGAATGGAAGAAGCATGAATGGAAGCAGTACTAGTTGCATATCGGAACTAATATCCTTTCTCTACTCGTATATCGCACTATCGGGAATCGGGATACGAGGTCTTTTGTAAAACTTTAAACTAACGAATGTTACTATCAACTATGATTTAAAATAAAAAAACTTAATTTTGTCACATTTCGCAGAAACGAGGTATGTTAAAACACATCTCGTACATTTACGGCCTTACTTATTAACGTAACTTAAGTTAAGCAATGCGTAACGGTTATAAGTAAGGCCGTTAGTTCGCAAGTTGATGCGTTCCTTTTATTGAGTATTTTTATTTTAGCTCTTTGTTTCAATAGCTGTTTAGAACTTATTAATCGTCAAACAGTTGTTTCGCTCGCTTGTTTTTTTTTGACAGTACTTTGTATACTTTGGCAACGTTGTGTTTGCTTTTTGCGTAAACTTTAGTGCTTTTGAAATAAAATCGAGAATAAAATAAACTCAGAGCGGTTTCAGCGTGCAAGTGCGTCTGGAATATACGGACGACATAAATTAAATTCAAGAAAGGTCATTGCCAATCGAACTGATAAGATACGACAATAGATCTGAGTAGATTAGACCGCTTGTATCAACAAAGATGGATAAGGATTGTTTTCTATTGACGACGACTCTGATTCATTTTGCCTATGTAAATTTGTCACAAATGTGTCAGTAAATAATATCACGGCAGAACCAATTAGATAAATCCTAAAAAAAAAAAGTTACTGTACATGACATTGGAGAATTTAACACATTTTTGCAAGGTGTTGTACATGCGACCATGATCTAAGAAAACAAGGTCTAGCAATCTGGGAGTGGTCCCGCAATGACGTCACTGTCCAGTTGCCACTTTAGTCAATCAGCTGTTACGTGGTGTATCGTCATCTCTCTCGAACCTGTTGTAAATTGACATCATGACATCATTGCGGGACGCCCACATGGACATTTTTTCTCGGATTGCTATACCTGGCGGAGTATATTATTATACCATGCATGCGGCATTGGAGAATTTAACACGTATTTGCAAGGTGTCTGAATAGGTGTTATATTGATATTTTTTGTTTTCGCATTTAAATATATGCTTGATCAAGTCTGCGGTTTGTGAGCACGCCCTTTACAACCCCAACCACTACATTCATTTGGATAAACTTCAAATCATCGCGAAGGAGAATCGGTATATACCAAGGATGCTACACAAGGCTATTGAAGTTAAAAAAACCGGACAAGTACGAGTAGGACTCGCACTCTGAGGGTTCCGTTAGATGGAACCCTCAGACAGCGAGTCCAAACAAAAAAAACAACAAAAAAGTTGAATTATTGAAAGACAATTTTTTTTTTCAACTGCAAAATGTAAGTTTGTAATGGCAAAACAATTTTTTTTAAAGGTATAATGTCAAATTTATGACTTTCGCATTTATTCCTGAATATGTGTTGTGAGACCTTGCTTCTTGCTAAATTTCATGATTCTAGCTCTCTTAACGGGAAGTACCCTATAGATTTTGATTTCCTTGTGAAATCGAAATATTTTAATTTTGTTAACATATATTTTATAAATATTTCGCATATTTCGCAAAATATGCGACATAATCGGTCTTTTGATCGCGTAAACTTACAAGTTTGATTTTTTCACAGCTAAAAGAAACCGTAGATTTCAGTATTTGATATAAATTTCAACTTAATAACGCGTTCTTGAGAAAAAGAGTCTTGACAGACGGACAGACGGACAGACAGACGGACGGACAGACAGACAGACAGACAGACAGACGGACAACAAAGTGATCCTATAAGGGTTCCGTTTTTTTCCTTTTGAGGTACGGAACCCTAAAAACATCAAAATTTTAACAGAGAGAGGTTGGCAAGTACCACCTGATAGGGATCCAGTCATCATATTGATAAAATCTCAAGACCGACACAGAACAGCAAGACTCTGGACACCGTGACTACAGCATACATTGGAAACGTTTTGATTAAAAATCGTTGGCGGTACATGTAAATAATTTTATAGCATTTGAGTAGACATCCGTCATCTAGTCTACCTGTGACCGCAGACAATGCAGTGTTCGAAACGCCAAGAATTAAAATAATGTAAAATACACGCGATAAAATTTCAGTGTCACATTTATAAAAACGTTAAAAAGTAGGTATCTACTACACGAATTAAACAATTTCTTGAGAACTAGGCACGTTGCAGGCTAGATTGCCTGGTAGTTGATTAGTGTTTGATTTATTAAAAATAACAGGTTTAACTAAATATATAATTATTCTTTTTAAAAAAACACCGAAGAAATAATTTACATCGGCTGGTAAAGTAGCGTTTAAAGTTCTTGGTGAGAATTGTGAGGGGATGTTCTGTCCCTTTTCAGCAAAACGAGTGTTAGTATAGAATTTGTACGGCGCACATGAGGCTTGATGTCATGTATGATGGCAGTATAGTGCGCTGGATGTCTAACATGAAATTAATATTCCTAATTTCTAACTTAGATAACTTCCTAATTTTTTTACCGATTTTAATTTTGTTTTCGTCGATCCACTCTTTTTACAGTCAGATTTTTTAAAAGGCCACAAAAATAATCAGTCAACTTGTCTATATTGTATTACTGTGGCATGCCACATCGTGTACCAACCTTCTGTGCTCATAGAAGAGTATAGCCTCCGAGTTGGTGGTGAGAACATGCAGGAAGATGGCTTTCACGCGGTGATGGTGCGGCGGCTGCGGCAACGGGCCCGACAGGTGGTTGATCAGTACCTCGAGCAGCATGGTCGCGACGCCCGACCGTCGGTACGACCGCACCACGCCTGCAACGTGCACACACACTGTGTACGAGTACTTATCTCAAACATGGTAGACGGTCTACGTATTCAATTAAAAACACATAGTTAAAAGCTGAATGAAACAAAAATAATTTTATATTTCGCTGTAGAAACTGCACGAAAAAAAATCTTAATATATCATTGCAGGTCATCTTACCAGCCGGTTTAACCAGCTACAATTTAACGTTTTAAAAAAAAACAAGCAAAAGTGATCAGAATTTACAGGTTAATTCAGCTGTATACATTATACTGCAACTGTCAGTGTTGCTAGAACACTGACCAAGTATAGTTACAGTTTTTGGACTTAACCCTAATGAAGCATTCAGACTAAACTAAGATATCATAGCTATACTAGGTGACTAGGTCAATAAATTTCGTCAAGTTTCAATGAAATTTTTATATGGAACAGCTGTTTGTATCGCGATTTCAGGGTTGATCCGATAGTAAAAGTTATTCATAACTAGCTGCGCCCCGCGGTTTTACCCGCGTTATATACCTCCTTAAAGTAACCTCCTTTGACTCAGATGAAATTTTTTTTATGATGTAATATTTCAAATACTTCAATTATTGCCAATTCATACAAAAAGGAAATTAAATATCATTATTAAAAAAATCGAGAATTTTTCGGTCTTTTAATACATTTTGCCAATGATCTTATATTCATTGCTTTTTGCTATTCAGGGCGGAGAGGAATCCAACAAATTAAAGATCATGTAAATCGGTCCAGCCATTCTTGAGAGCCATGATATCCCCGAATATTTCCAGTCTAATCAGTCACCCAGTATAGGTTTCCCCGCATTCTCTTAACACCAATCAAATCGAATAGCAGTAGACGATATAGTACTATAACTGTGAGAGTTGTGATAAGTCTCTCACATACAATGTATAATGATTGTCGATAAGTCGGTTTACCTTTATGCAACGAATATTTGCATATGCAAATATGCGTTGTACAAAGGCGATAATAGAGTTAAGAAGTGCATTGTTGCAACTTCGCGTTTCATTAACTGACCACCTAAATGCTGAGATCCGTGTGATGAGTTGGTGACTAACCCATTATTTACTGCTCGTCTGTGGAATGCGCTGCCTGAATGGGTGTTCCCCGATGGTTACAAACTGGGTGTCTGCAAATCATGAGTGATTCGGTTTCTTCTGGGCAAGCGTGCTCCATCGTAGACCGCATCATCGCTTAACATCAGGCGTGATGGTGGCCAAAAGCAAGCCTATTAATTATTTAAAAAAAAAAAAAAACTGTTCTTTAAGCCTAATGCTATGCCATGCAGCATGTTTATTTCCATTTTTTAATTTCTTTCATCGGCGTATCGCTTTTCTACAGGACCCGTAATTTTTTTTCCTGTGTTTGTGTTACTCACAGACCTATATCTAGGTACTTAGACTTCAACAGACCTGTATCTAAGTAGGTCCAAACTGTATGAAAACTAAGCGTGTCAAATTTTTCGTACCTAAAAGTGAAAAGAAATATCTTTATTCTGTCGGCCAACTCTATTTGTGGTATTCTTACAACTCAGTATTGCACAATACCCATTTTCGTTTCAAACTGACTCGTGTTGTCGCGGCACCGATTGAGCAGACTGGTTTTAGCCGGACTCAATTACGACTATTCTTCATAATTGTGTTGGAAATATGACATGCAAGGTAGGTCGACTTGCGTCTACTTGGATATAGGTCTGTGGTGTTAACCCAGGGTCTAAGATAGCCTTTACGTCATCCAAATCCGTCCAGCCTGCCTAAAATGCGCACCGCGACAAAATCTTGTCGTCGCTGTTTCGAGCGAGAACGCGACAAGGCGTCTACGGTTTCTTATACGCCTGTCTCGCTTTGGCACGATAATAAGAGTCGACAACATTTTGTCGTGGTGCGCATGCTAGCCAGTGGCGTAGCTATCGGAGGGCTAGGTGGTGCAGTGAACCGAGGCCCTCGGGCCCTGACAAGCAAACCTCAAACAGAACTTGCGAAAATTTCTCCTACCTTCAGAATATAACTCAAACACATACATGTACCTAATAAGTTGCTTTGCACCTTTAAATTATTCATATAAATTTATATTTATCTATACTAATATTATAAAGAGGAAAAATTTGATTGTTTGTTTGCATTGAATAGGCTCAGAAACTACTGAACTGATTTGAAAAATTCTTGCACTATTGGGAAGCTACACTATCCCCGGGTGACATAGGCGAAGCTGAAGCGGACCGCTAGTACTTAATAAAACCTAATAGGGCACCAATTCTTTTTTTGCACCAGTGCCTTTGGTTACCTATCTACGCCACTGCTATGCTATGCTATGCTAGCCCGGCAGCTCTTACCGAGTTGAGATCCCTGCAGTTACGTAAGAACGACTTCGAAAAAGAAGACAATAAAATAATTCAGCTGGGATATGCAGCATTTGGTAAGCTCCATCAAGTCTTCTTGTCGTAATACCACCAAAAGTCTTTAATCAGGGTAGAATATCCAGCGTATACGTTGACATGCCATGCGGTGACTTATTATGACATACGGTGCCGAGACATGATCACTCACGGTTAAGGTGGTTCACAAGTTCAAAGTCGTTTAGCGAGCTATGGAAAATGATAATGATCGGAGTTTCTATACGGGACAAAATTCGAAACGAAGTGATCCGATATAGAACCGAAATTACCGACACAAAGAATGAAGTCGCATTGAGCCGGCCACATTGCACGAAGAACCAATAATAGATGGGGTAGACGAGACCACGACTACTACTATAGAGACTAGAGTGAAGACAACGTTTAGGCAAACGTAGTGTAGGACACCCTGCAGGTGGAGTGACGATCTGCGTAAAACAGCGGGTACAAACTGGATGCAGAGAACTGGCGACCGAGCTCAGTGGCGTGCAGGAGAGGCCTATGTCCAGGGGCCTTACGGACAACAGCTATAGCGGCACCAAACTAACGTTAGATCCGCTCAGTTGGAAAATCACGCGACCGCAAAGCGTATCTGGGCGCGTTAAGGTTCACGTTCGCGTGGTTTTCCAACTGAGCGGATCTAACGTTAGTTTGGTGCCGCAATATCTGTTGTCCGTAAGGCCCCAGCAGTGGACAGTGAAAGGCTGATGATGTTACCGAGTTGAGTAGGTACAAATAACCTCACACACACAAGTATGCGTATTTATAATATTAGTGTAATATTCAGTCAAACCATTGCTTATTTAAAATGAATCAAACTTTAACGGTAAAACAAAATGAGCACGATGCGATTGATGCGACGCAGGCTGGTTTCGCCAAAACGGTAACTTGGAGCAAAGCGAAAGATTTATACCTACAGCAAAAAATATCCCGTTATCAATTCAAGTAGCAAGAATGTTGGCCTTTTATTCTTTACTCGGATATTTCGCTACACATATTTATATAAAATTTTTAAGAAGTTAAGGGCTTATATCGACGCTAAATTTTTACTCAACTTTGACCCAGTAAAACTAGAATAGTTTACCTATTTAGGGTTCCCTAGAACTTATAACAAACCCTTATAACTACACAGTGCGGGGACTACTAGAAAACTGTACACTTATATTGCATTTTTAAGGTAAAGTAAGATATTTTTATTTGTACAAGGAACTCTTGTATTAGTTTTTCTGTCTGGCTGTTTATCTAGCTCTGTCTATACGTCCTTATTTTTTAGAACCTTTCAACTCCTATAGTTATTAAGGAAAGTGCATGAAAAGTATTAAAATATATAACAAATAAATGCTTGCACCAAGTTTAGTTTAAATTCCTTAGGTAAATAAGTAGGTACGATTATTTCTGTTTTAATGGAACTCGTCATCATGTTGGTGACATTATTAATTAAGCATAATTTGTCGATATATATCGATTTGAACTATGTACGTTTACTATTGTATTTAATCTATCCTTGACTTTTTATCAGTACCTACAGCACGTCATTACGGAAAAATACCAGGAAATGTATGCAAATTTAGTGTTATGTCTCATTAAGTCATGGGTTTTTATCTTAAGCCAAGAAAACGCAAAAGCTTTAAAAATCAAAATCAAGTGTCTACATTTTAAAAAGGAATAATTTCTAGCACCACACACGGTTTAACCAGTTATCCTACATCAACAGTAGATTTTTCCAGGATAAAGCCACCAGCCAATACCTACCTGGTGTAAGGAAATCGCTCCCGAAAACGAAGACTGGTGTTAAAGCTAGTGATTACTAATACGATATCAGAAAAAAATAACGCACTAGTTTGGGTGTAAAATTCTACATTACCAGGGAGCGGAATCGAGTGGCAAAACAATTGAAGTGTACCTAATAGAGATGGGTCATTGTTTTTTATCGAGTATTCGAGCTATCGATACTTTTTACTTTTGAACTGTATTGCTCAACTAGCTGCGCCCGCTGTTTCACCCGCGTTTAACAATGATGAAACATATCCTAAGTTTTATTCCAGGGCCTAAAGTATCTATATAACAAATTTTATTAAAATCCGTTAAGCCGTTTCGGCTCGTAGAAGTAACAAACATACACACTCACTCACGGAAATGGAATGGAGATAACGAGATAGCTTTTTCCATGCCAAATTTCTTCCAAACCCGTACAGCTATTCCGGAGTTGAGTGCGATCAAACATACACAGTCACACACAAACTTTCGCATTTATAATTTTAGTGTGATTATTATAGTGTGAAGTGTGATTACCATTTTTGTCTGATGTTTGCTCAGAAAAATAAGAACATAATATACTATGACAACAACGATGAGTATCTATCTTACCTAATGACAATATGTAGGCAACAAGTGTGTCCTTGGATGCGAACCATCGTGACAGGACCCCTCGGTCTTCTGCGTTTAGCTTCAGATATGGTTTGATCTCGGCTACGATGAGTCCTATGATCTCCGCGTTGTGGACTGCAGCAAGAGCGAAGAACCTTTCCGAAGAGGTTATTTCTTCGTACCATGACTGTGGGTATTCTATTGGAAACCAGTCTCTACATAGACACCTCACCTGAAACATCAATAAACAAACCTGTTAGTATCTTTCTTATGCATAAACGCTCGATAAGCTAACCTACACAGACGACCTAAAAGAGACCGCAGGGAAACGCTGGATGCAGGCCGCTTCCAACCGGCCCTTTTGGAGATCGATGGGGGAGGCCTATGTCCAGCAGTGGACGTCCTACGGCTGAAATGATGATGATGATGATGAAGCTAACCTATGTTATAAAATGGTCTGTATCATCGCTGATACAGAACCAATACAGAGAATAGAAAATAGTACAAGTACAGAAGACTCGCTCCGACATGTCATTTCAATAAATAGAGAGTCTCACAATGTGGCAATAAAGTTTATTTTCGCATGCACAGCGATGCGTATCTAACTTTATAAATATGTACCTACAGGTATCGTGGATGCTTTTATCAATCGTATTGCTGCGCCTGAGAGCTTCTTTTGCTCTAACCATTACATAATCGTTCTTTCGATTTCGCACTCGAAATGTAACAAGTAAAAGCGCTTCGCAGAGCGGGCTCAAGGTTAGAAATCGCAGCCGTTATGGCCTGCTGCTGGAGAGAGATTTATTTTAGCTTATTGAGCGTTTGTGTAACGATAGATCACGTAAGCAGGAACTTGCATACTTGCACTGTAGGTGGTATTAGAAGATAAAAATAAGCGCGCCTGAAATGGGTTTTTCGCGTTTCCTGCGTATCTGAAGGACCTTCTAGCTAGAGAACTCTCATAGAAAAGTTACAAAATTCACCTTTGTACTGTGTGAGTTAAGAAAATAGAGGCAATTATTTGGTCGTCAAATCTAGCTAGTTTAAATGAATGGATCCTTTATTTTCCAACTGAAGATTTAAGCCGTCGTAAAGTTTAATTTTATGCATAAAAAATTGTTTTAACCATTTTTGTAATTTGTTGATTTTTTCTTTTCCTACCACGAGTTCCTACCTACTACGGGTTTCTTCAAACTGGAAGCGACCAGCCGAAGGTCAGCATGAGTCTCAGATCAGACAAAAGATATGCTTTAGTACAATTATCATCATCATCATCAGCCGGAAGACGTCCACTGCTGAACATAGGCCTCCCCCTTTAACCTCCACACTGAACGACAGTACAATTATCGTTCATGTTCAAATGTCTCTGTCTTTCACTCACTTTTTCACTACTCCGCTAAACCACTCAATGCAAAAACTGTAAGTACGCCACACTTAATAATTTTCACGCACTTTAAGAAATTTGCAGTGACACCCATGGGACCCCGGCCCGTGCCGGGATACACGCTAAGCAGAAGAAGAAGAAGACCCATGAACTACAAATAGTCCACATGTAAAAAAGGGCGATAAAATTGGCTTTGTGAGTTCGACTAGGGTGTTGCGAAGGCTTTGGATATTTAACGATAAACGCAGGCAAAAAAAAGGTATTTTAGTAAGCGTGTGTGTATGTTCCCATCTAAACTCGTTCCAAGCATTTATTTGCTGTGACAGTTGCAATAAAACTGTAAAAAGCTTAATAAAAACATTGTTTTTTAATATTACACTAAAGTTTATCGGATTCCTGTTACAGTTTAAAACCTAGTGAATGTGATCAGAATTCTTGGTTTTCATTAAACTTTTTTTACAATGAAAATAGTTTGTTCCAGATTTACATCCATATCAATTAATTACTAACTAAAAACTAAACAATGACAAATATAAAAGTTAAAATTAAGTAATGGGCGTGTGTTACGCTCTCAATGTATGATGCAGGGGAGTAGAGTGCCAGTTTTGCACTGCAACCACCAGCGTGTTGCAACATTTAGAATGTTATTGCATCTGTCAGTGCAAATAAATGCTTAGACCGAGAATACAGTCAGTTGCAAAATAATATGATCCGCCAAAATGTTTGTTCTAAACTCTCTGAGTTTCTAAGCTGTTCGATATAATGAACTTTTGTCAACAAAATTAGGATACCTAAACTATGGTTAGATGATTTAAATTTTTGTAACATAGCGACTTGCATAGAAGTATTACTCCTTTAGTTCAATGGATATGTAAAATGATGTTTATAATGAAATATTTAAATTTTTTTTTTTTTTTTTTTATCAATAAAGTTCAGATAGGTTTTTTTGTAGTATCATTCTGCTTTTTATGCACAACAACAAGGAAAAAGTTATTCTGTTTGCATTGATTCATAATGAATAATGAGCAAGTCTAGAAACTCGCTTCATCAATATAAAATGACACATGTTATTCAAAAGTTGCCATGTTTCTTAGATACTACAAAAATAGTGACCTAATTCGTGCAAATTTGCACGATATCTTACAGGCATGGCCTGATAACATATCTATCTGCTATAAAAATTTTGCCTATAGGGAAGTAGGTACATTTTTATGTAAGGAAAAACCACTGTTTGTGTTGTTTGCTACGTAAAAAAATGATTTTACAAAAACCATTTCATCACAAGAAAGAACAATCAAGATTTCAACATTGTTTTAGAAACATCACCGAGAAGTAGAATATGTTAGTGCTTTTTTTTAATTTAGTGATAGGCTTGCCTTGGACTTTAAAATATGATATGATTTGAAACAATTAAATAAGCAAATTTTTTTTTTTTTTTGGTGTTGATACTTTTTTAATTTGCGCCATATGTGGCAAACTAACTAACAGGCCGCCTGATGGTAAGCGACCACCGCCGCCTATGGATACCTGTAACACCAGACGCATCAAAGATACTTTGTCGACCTATAATGACTACTAACAGTTCTTTTGAAGAACCCGGGATGTTATAATAACTCAGAATTGCCGCAGGGAGCTCATTTCCAATATATTGCAGGTGTGAGGCAAAAAAGATCGCGTAAAATGTACAGTGTGCGTTTTCCACAGATCTATGATATTTGGATGAGCTTTCAGGTGTACACTTTTTTTTGTATGGAACCCTAAAAACAGTAGAAAAAAAGAACGAAACCGATGTTAAAAGAAAAAAAAAACCTGGAAACCCTGTACCTCTCTAAGCTAGAAATTACAAACACCCTTCTAGACTCATGCTATCAGCTAGTCATCAGCCTATACTAGTCCACTGCTGCACAGGACATAGGCCTCTCCCATGGAACGCTACTCAGCCCGATCTTTGGCTTTTCTCTTCCAGCCACTGCCAGCTGTCTTATGTCAGCATCACTACAATGAGACAGCCAGTAAATAAGCAGTTTTACATTAATTGAATGTTACAGAGGTCAATGTTGCTTACGATTCTCACAGCCTGTCATTAAAAACAAATGAGTGTGAAACTCTCATGAGAAACAGCAATTTATCTTTATAATAAGCATTTTATAATATCAATGATAATCTAACTTTTTGCACACCTAAGAACCTAAGATAATTTACAAACTGTTTGATTTAGAGGATTCTTAACTTATAGTCCATTCCCTATTGATTGATTGCTGACATATGCAGTAAATTGTAAAAAGAGGAACAATTTATAATCATTGTCTTTTTTAGAATACTAGTTGAAACTGTTTTAAGAAAAATTTACGACGAATGTAAACATAGAATTTTCATTTTCTACTGGATAACTGCAGCTGTCAGCAAACATCTGATAGCAAAAGGACTAAGTTCATCATTCTAATTCCGAAGGAGGGACGGACGGAGAACGAAGGTGTATGGAAATATCATCATCATCATAATCATCAGCCAGAAGACGTCCACTGCTGAACATAGGCCTCCCCCTTTAACCTCCACACTGAACGACAGCCTGCCTTTTGCATCCACTGGATGCCAGCGACTCGCCACGAACCGGAAGACGTAGCGTAGGTAGGCCTCCCACTAGATGGACCGACGACCATAATATTATTTGATGAGCTCCCAATTTAATTTACTCGAGCCACAAGAAACAGACCTTGTGTCTAGTTTGGGGTTCACCGCCAACCTATTTCAGATGTAGTACGGAACCACCAACAACTGAAGTTTTAAATCTATTATTTAAGCACCTCTGTACTTATTTTGGTAAATAAATATTATTCTATTCTAATAAAAAACTACGAACAAAAACCCTTTAAAGGGCTGTGGTTGATGATTCAACTAATGAATAATTGATTAAGGATGAAGAAACATATACCAGTATATTAATAGCAGTATACTGCGAATCAGCCAGTGAAACTACAAGCATAATATGCAGGATATTACAAGACTCAGTTCTTGTAGTAATCCATTTACTCTTAAACCGTGTTAAGTATATTGTGAAGGATTAGTTTAATTCTCAGCATAATGACTTTCAATTCACACGCACACAGGCCAGGCACAGATCAGGCCAGGTTAGACGCTGCAAGTTCACCTACTCTGCATAACTGTGACCTGTCTCAGTTGGATCCATGCTCCTACTAGCATGCCATATAATACAGTTCGATCCTTGTTGTCTTGGCAAAAGCACATCAGATGTTACAACAAAAATGTCATATTGCACCCTTGTAAACTGTAAATACCCTTTGAAAGCATTTGACCTCATGAATGCAGTTAAACTACAAGTAAATCACACTTGTGACGTACAAAAAATGGCAGTATGCTTGGTTTTCGTACAATGTGACTTGCTTGCGGCTTTTAACTTGATAAAGATCTGTGGTAGTAGCTGTGAAGTAGGTAAATGACGCTGGTACAAGTTCGTAAGCCAACAGTTTTGAATGCAGATTATTTGTAGATACATTTTTAAGATTCATACCTCTTCTAAGTCATCAGGGCACAGAAAGCGTAACTGTATATCTTTTAGAGAGCATTTTGCCTCTTTTGTAGACTTCTCAATAATAACTTGGAAGCCTTCAGAGAGATACCTGCAAAAAGCATAAATAGACATATGTATGAACATAGCAGTGTAGCATTCTACTTATTTAGAAGTAACCTTGGATTTGGAATTATTCTGCAAAACCAGATCGAAATTATCTAATGATAGCAGGATCAGTTAAAATTTTACGTGCCTAAGTATTCAGCTTAATGGATTGAAAAGCTCAGTTTTTCCTCGACAAAACTACAGAATTTCTGTAATATAATTACACTACTTTCCATGGTGATTGAATAGTTTGGTGAACTTCTCAATATCGATACAGAGGACAACCGGCACAAAGCAGTCAATTGGTCAATTTGATCCAATTAAAGAAGACTAAACAAGAGTACAAACAACAGCTAAATATAAAGATCGAATTCATAACAAAAATATCAAACAAATGTTGCGCTTACCAGCTGAATCCAGCCATTCGGTGTTCTGGCCATCAATTAGTTTAATGGAAAATCAACACGCAAACATCTGCAACCTTCCAAATTGCTAAATCTATATTGAAATAAACACATCACAAAACGAAAGATATTATTCTCCTTTTCAACACCTCATTGACTGGACTGACTGAAATTAGATTAAATTAGTTTCGTATTGTGGTAGGTAGGAAGACTACGGAGCGGCTGTACTTGTCTTATTAAGGCTGCGTTCCAAAACATATTGCCTTTTGTCGAGTGAAATTCGTTGCACGAATTTTGGTTTCGGAACTAGGTTAATGCGGGTAATATTCAAACAGGGTGAATTATGTTTTGGAACGAAGGACTCCATTCTGGCGCGCTCGAGATTATTTCGGACAGCACCTCTGTCGTTGGGATTGTCATTATTTGGAAGAGTGACCGAAATTATCTCGAGCGTGCTAGAATAAGACCAAAGGAAATTTACCCTTGTCAATAATATTTGACATTTTTGTCATATCAAAATAACATCAACTGACTTAAAAAATCAAATTGAGTATAAAAACTAAACTGTTTTACTCTATTTATTTTGTTTATAATGTTTCTTTCTTAGTTATTTTCTGACAAGCTATGGGCTAGTGGCATATAAACGGATAAACATGCTGTTTACTGTCAATAATTGTGATTCTGACAGCTGGGTGAAATTAAACGTCGGTTTTTGCAGATTGAATTATTTCACCTACCGGTTGAATTTTTACTCTCTCGGAGGTGTTCCAAAACACCAGGTGAAAAACTCACAAGGTGTTTTGGAACGCAGCCTAAAACGTGTGTTCATTAACGGAACAGCAGTGCAAGTACCGTTCTTTATCGATCGTCAAATTCGCTAAAATGCCATAGAATCGATCACAGCGAGTACTGAAAAAATTGCATACTATCGAATTTGACGACCTCAACTGTCAATTTGACGATCGATAAAAGAACGGTATTTGCACTGCTGAATCATTTGAGTTTCACAGACACATGAAATATAAATAAGCCTCTAGGATAGTTACTATGCACTTGATATTCCTTGATATACATTCGTATAAAAACAGAAAAGCAAACTTTATTATGGTATTTATTTGACACTGAATAAAAGTTCAAATTCAGTTTTAATTCAGTTAGGAATGTATATAAATAACTGCTTTAGTCTAAGGTTTGTATAAAAACAATATTTTAATGCATTTGACACTGATTGAACAAAAATAAATAAATATGAAACTTATCTATAATGAAAGATTTTATTTTAATAGATATTTTAAGTATTTTTTTAAATAATAATGATAATACCTCCCGTAATATTTTTAGATTTAATGAAATCACTATTTTTTTTTCTATGTGTCACGTGACTCGAAAATCCAATCACAGTACAATCGTCAATCTTTGAAGAATGACAGCAAATAATTGTTATTGTGACCCCGTCACTTAAATAAAGCAAACAGATCGAAAACAAATCTTTTTTTGGCATTCCGTGCCCAAAGGGTAAAAACGGGACCCTATTACTAAGCCTATGTCTGTCTGTCTCTTTGTCCGTCCGTTTGTCCTGGCTATTAACGGCTGTATCTTTCGAGCCGTAATATTTTTATTTGTAGGTTATTGGTAGCTGCTCTTTGGTAGCTGTCCCCACCCTGGGCCTTTATTCACTAACTAAGACATGCACATAACACGGCGCATTAAGTTAACCTCTAAAAAATTGCCTCTGTTTCTTAAGGAACAAAGGCCAACTTTGTGAGGTTAACTTAACGCGCCGCGATACGAGCGTGTTTGTAGTTAGTGAACCAGGGCCCTGCGTTTATGCAAACATAGCACGGAAATAATTATGAGTTGATATCCAAATAAAAACACCCGCTTTTACTCGTACTAACCCCACCACCCCCAAAAAACTGTTTTAAAAAGACAGACTGGCAATAAAATTCTCAACTGCCATCCATACAAAATCAATTAGAAATTGCAGCTCCATAGTCTTCACACCTTCCATGTTTCGAATGGGACGTTGACTGTGACAATTGATTATTCATAGACATTGACATCACATAATATCTGACTTTGACAACAGTCGATTTTTTTCCGTTCAGATGAACAGACTAAAGACTTTTGATCATACCGCCTTTAAAATGTTTTTTTTTTTTTAAGTTTTGGCTTCAGTCACAGTGCCAGGATCCGCCAGAATGGGCGAATGGTTCTAATGGTATTTGATTATTTACAGGATATTTACCGTAGTAAAGTTGTGGTTGTGGGTTATGGTTGTGGTTTGTTGTGGTTGTGGTGTTGGTGTTGTGGTTGATATCCCCGTAAATAATCATATAACTTTAGTAAACAACCGTTGGGTGAGAGTTTAAGAAAGAGTTCTATGTTCAATTGTTTCATTTATTACAAATAACGGACATTACGCAGTTTTTAACAATTTTAATATTTTGTTATATTTTAATTTTGATAATATTTTAATTAGCTGAAGCATAGAACGTTTTTGGTGGTGATATGAAGAAGTGCGCTGCGAAGCGTGTATTAGTATAGCATATGTATGGCGCGCGCACCACGGCTTAACCTCTTTATTTTTTCTGAGCATGTTTGCTCTCTGTCTATAATTAAATTAAAATAGTTATACATAACTTATTTCTTTCTGGACAAATTTAAATTTTGTTTATGTTAAGTTCAAAATCATGGATGAGAAGAAGTCCCTTCCCGGGATAAACCTACAAGAGGAAAAAATCCTACCCAGGATAAACCTGTTAAATATTTGTTATTCCGTGGAAATAAAATAATTTTCTTGTATTAGAAAACCTTGTTATATTCGCTCCAGTTTGTGACAACTTTAACAAGTGAGAATCGAGACATAAGCTACAGATAATAATAGCACCCACAGATGCGTTCACAGAATAACAGTAGAGTATACATTAAATATTATTCCTTATTCCTTCCTTGAAAACCCCCTTCCCGGGATAAACATTCCCTTAATCCCTTCCCAGGATTAACATTCCCAAGACAAACCTTCCCTAAACATTCCCGGGATAAACCTTCCCTGGATAAACCTTTCCTAAACATTACCGGGATAAACCTTCCCGGAATAAACATTCCTGAAAATCCCTTCCCGGCATGATCCTTCCCGGGGAAAAAATCCCTTCCGGGAATAAGCATTGTAGTCTCCACAGGGAAAGGTCCAACTTCTTTGGTCTCCACCAAGTCTCCACCATTTCACCTAAGCATTTCACTAGGATAGTGTCAAACCAGATCACAACCTATTTTATCACAAATTATAGAAAACATTTTGTTTACGTTTGTCAGACTAAAATGTAATAAAGGTATGAGTTAGAATTTAAATCACGGGGGCTACCACAACCCTAAGAACATTCTTATAATAATATTACATTGAGCTTTGTCTTGCTCTCTCGACTAATGAGAGAGCAAGACGAAATTCAATGTAAGATTAATAAGAATGTTTTTAAGTTGTGGTTGAGTGGTTGCCCACCTGTTACGTGACTATAATGGTCAGAGATAATAAAAACATCTAGCCTGGAATGGGATATGGCTCTCAAGTGAGATTACCGGAACACACCGTTTTAGCTTGCCGTTTTGCTTGGCGATAGATTTTCTACTGTAGTTAGTCAGCTGCGCACTTGATGTAGGTATCCTACCACCATCTGTGTTACATTACAACGATGTTTTCTTTTGCCGACTGGTTAAGTGCATTGATGAGATTTAAACCCACACCCTGTGGTGCGACATCGAGGTATCATGTCTAGGTACGTCATTCAAAAATGTGTATAGTGAAAAGTTACTTATGCTAAAAAAATAGAAGGACTCATGTTTGACTCTACCTACCCTATCTAGGCGTAGAAAGAGATCCGTCAACGCATTTAGCTGGAAACCATCTACCAACCTAGCCCCAAAGAACAGTGGAATAGGACAATTAGCTCATCTGTAGGTACATATAGATTTATACTTAGGTACGGAAGTAGATACATAAATTACAGAAACGCAACGGCGTCATTCCACACGTGTTGGCAGCACTTGCGTCGGTTTGATCTGCGACGTTCCCCAGACGTGGTATCGTCTTACGGCAGCTATCTGCCATCGGAGAGGAGATTCACACGGGCTCGCCGCTCGCGCACGGCCCACTTGAGCCTGCGCTTGGAGTGCCGGCCGTCCTAAGGTTATTGTCCTTTTCTTTGCAATTGGAAATATTACAATGTAGAGATTTGAATGATTTGAGCTATTACTTATTTCGATGTTACTACTCTGTAAGCTACTCATGTAGGTACAAGTATACCTAGTCTTCAATTCTAATAGAATATCAAGAAGAGACCATTGAAATAATTTGGGATAAAAAGAGATATACGTACCTAATTACTATTTACTAGTATATTATCTAAAGTTTCGTTGAAATTTATTGGCAGTAGAGGAAAAAGAGATGTGCCCAGTTTCGGTGACATGGGTCTTCGCGCATGGGTCTTTTCGATGATAATGATCAGGCGAGAGAAAAGGGCTTCGCTGAATTATCTTTTGGTAATGAAATGAAATAATTTGTAATGAGAAGGTAACCGTATTATGTACCTACGCACATAAAGTAATTAGGTAATTATATCTTAAACTAGGCAAACATGATACAAAGTGACTTATAATGTTTTAAACACAATCTACATGCGTTTTTAAATGTTTATACTATTTATTCGTGTTTTGTGCTATCTAACAAATTATCTTTGTCTTTTTAATTTTAGCATGCCGACCTACTCATACCTAATGAGTATTGTTTTAATCAGAATCAGAATCAGAATCAGAATAATCTTTATTGTAAAAACTGGTACATTATAAGGTGTTATATTTTAGTAGTATCACAGTTTACCCATTTCGGGCATACAATGTTTTGTTTGTTACTTATTAAAACTGTTTTTAAATGCTATGATAGTAAAAAACAAAAAAATAAATAAATATATCCTGTCAAAACCAAGAGGATCTTTCATAAAAATCAATGATGCGTCCAAAAATAAACTTCTGCAAAGTGTTAAGGAAGCGACAAAAAACGGATCCAAAGATTAAGCCGTAAAATTGAGCATGTTAACCTCCGCCCCAGTAATTAATATCTCATGTGTTGGGTAAAAAAATCCCATGATACCCTATACAGCGGAGTGTAGGGTGTCAGGGCTGCCGACCCATGTGTATTAGCCCTATGTGAAACTTAATCCGCCGCTCTAGCACGAGCCTCGCGCATCATTTGCACTCAATCTTAATATTGCAGATCAAGATGCACCATTTAATATTAATAACAGCTATTTCAACATGTTTTTGTGGGTGTCGAAATCTCGGAACTGACGATTTACGTAGCTTTATAATATTGTCCTTGCGTTGACAGTCAAAGAGGAAAGCTCGAAGTACTTCGTATACACGTGCATGTCTAGCTACTTACTCTAACTAAAAGATTTTAACAACTTACAACAACTTACTTTACAACTTTAAAAAAGTGGGGTTCTCAATTCGGTTGTATTTTAATTTTTGTTTGTTACCTCGGAACTCCGTCGTTTATGAACCGATTTAGACAATACTTTTTTTCATTAGAAATGATATACTTTCAGATAGTCCCATATACCTTTCATCAAAATCGGTTCGGTAGTTTGGTTTTTAAATCAAAATAACTGGGAAAATATGTCTACCAAATCATTGAACCAAATAAACGAAATTGCTTATTTACTAATTTTGAAGTCGGTTTTTTGAATTGATAATTATTTGTAGAAGTGGCCTAATGAATGTTTTTTTTAGGGAGAGTGTAAAAGTTTCCCTAAGAAAATGCAATGCGTACAGATAGTCACATTGTAATACATTGTATAATTATAAAATGTGGTGAAATGAGATGTACATTTGCGTCCTCCTCATATAAAAATAAGACCAAATTATGACTCTTTTGAAGGTCGGGTAACCAAATTTTTCATACAACATACTAGTCTAATTTATCGGAAACTACTTTGATGAAACTAGGCAATTCAAAGATTTGACGACCGGTAGGATTCAAACCTGCGACACCCTACAAATAAGAAAGTAACTATAATAGGTATAGAGGAGTAAGTAGGTACTTAAGTATATTTTATAAAAATACAAATTTCCGACATGATTGTTTTTTTTTTTATAAAAAAAAACATTGTGTTTTTCAAAAAAGTTAATAGTACTCATTACAATAAACTTAGGTAATCACGAGTGAATCGGTTTCTTCTAGGCAAGCGTGCTCCAACGGAGACCACGTCAGCGTTTAACATCAGACGAGAGGTGGTCAAACGCAAGCCTATTGTACTTTAAAAAAAAGTACCAAGTTTCATCAAAACAGGACGAGTAGTTTCCCGTCTATGTTTGTACAAAAAGTGTAAAAAGTAGTATTTTCTAATTTTAAAAAGTTCCCGATTAAAGAGCTGATAATGTTCTAACGGATGAACAGATTTTCTTGAATCATAGCTAAGAACAAGTCACCATTCAAACAAACAAACAATAAACCTATCAGCCTCTTGGATGCCACAGACAGACACACAGATACACACGATAACTTATAGCACCCCTCTGTTTGCGTCGGGGGTTGAAAATGACCCGACGATGTCCGGGCACCGCTGAACCTACGTACTAAGTACTACATACCTGTACCTACTAGCCTACTACCTATTTAGTCTGTGGTTGAACCTAAAACATTTCAACAAGTGTTGTTAGTTTTGGATAGAAAACAAAAAAATAGCTCAACACTACTCAATACCACTGATAAGGTGGTCTCACTGTAAAGATGTTTTACTCGTAGATAGGTACTTTTAGGTACCTACTTTCCATACTAACATTCATTAGGTAGGTATATACATATCAGCGGTCAAACAAATAACAAATTACGAAGTTAACCACGATAAATCTTCATAAATTATCGTAAGTTCTCTAGAGGTCGCATTATTACCTAATTGACCGATATCCCGGGTCGATTACTGCCTGTCGCGAAAATGTGAGAGTGATAAGATAGGGGTGTGGAACAAGGGGGCCTGTGTGGACCGCCGCCGGAAGCCGCGCCCGTATCACCCATCATCCGACGCACGGGATAACGTTTCCAAGAATCTTCAAGGCGTGCTAATTAAACCAATCAAATGAGGATACGTACATACCTACCCATAAATGTGTATATATATATATATATATATATATATATATATATAGATACATAAGTTAACGTAACATAGGTAGTAAGGTACCTACATGATAAAAGTTTTAAAAGTTTCTTTGTCCCTCGCTGAGATAACCGTTTAGGAAAAAACTTCCAAAAAAGGCAGCTTTGTAATTTGTAAGAGACAAAGTAGCGTGCTTATCACAAGTATATTACAAAAAAACCATACAGTCGAATTGATAACCTCCTCGTAAAGTCGGTTAAGACACAGCAATAAAGAGCCATGCAAGTACCTATAGTTCTAGGCAAAGATTCCATACCACGTATATAGGTATATCGAAGGTTCTAGGTTTTCCATTTCTATTGGGTACCTCTATACCTATATAAGCAAACTTCAGTCTTCACACAATAACATAGGTAAATGCATTGATGTAAGTAAATAAAACAGTCATTGGGTAAATGCGAAAGAATCAAACCGTCTCTGTTTGTCTGTTTACCTTTTCATGACTAAACGGCTGAACCGATGTTGATAAAAATTGGCTAAGTCTTAATGAGCATCACGACAACGGACAAAGGGTACCTTTTCTCCCGGAACATGCAGGGAAAATTTAAAATTGCGGGTATCAGCTAGTGCTTATAATCTATGCTTACCTGAATAAAAGAAGTTTTATTGCACAAGCATGTTAGAAAACTATGGACTTTACGAAATCGCTAAAGGTTTCATTACGGGTTTTAATAAATTCCTGTTATTCTATAAAACCTGTTTAATTTTAATTAATCACAACAATTACTTACGTAAAGCAATTCATAGTTGCTTTTACATAAAAGTTTTATCATCTTGTCCTAACTTAAATCTAACTTAAAAAACTAAACTTACGCAAACATAAATTAACTTTGGAAAAGAGAAAACCTTTAAACAACTACCAAGAACTATGTACCTAGTTATATCACTGGTTACAATTAAGTCAAATTTTAAGACACAAGATCATCGAGATACAATTCCTATAGAGTCACAATCTCTCAATGAAAACAGTCAAAAACGTCCGAGCGTCATCATCCATATAAACATTGTATCAATTATATACTTCACAATGCCACATTTACTCCCATTTAGACGTTAAGTTGTTTGCATAGTGTTCAACGTTAGTTGTCCGCTATGTCATCGTAGCTCTGACATCACGCGGCGTGGTATTCTGATCGCGGTTACCTTGTAACTAAAAAGTCGGCGCAACTCGTAGCGTGCGCCGAGTTTTGGTTGGTTTTTTTTTTGGCATGATTGTGACTATATAATTATGTATTGTATCTCGATGCACAAGATCCATATTAAACTTCCCAGGGAACATTCTTAACATTTCAGTGGTTTATAATCTACAATTCAGCTGCTGAGAGAATGCGTCTAACAGCTTCAATAACATTATAAAAATCTTAGACCAAAATAAAATGATTGGACGGGCCCTGACCATTGAACTTGCTCAGTAAAAACGAGTCTAAACCGTCGGACATATACTACAACAGCTAATTATAAAAATGTACAGTATATTTGTTACAAACAATAGATCCCGGTTTTATTTGTGTATTTACACTTCGGGAAAGCATATGAATGCATAATTTAATCAGATGTTTCGTTATCGCGTAACAATAGACGCGTGTCGCACTTCCTACGGCTAGAGACCGACTGAAACGAAGTGAGCGCAGGAACTCATTTTGTAATCTTCAAAAATGCGCTTCTACTGGGCCCGGCCATTCATTTCATTTTGGTCGAAGATAAAAATAATAATGAAAACATTTTTTAAATATTTTTCTGTAGTATATTGGCTACCAGCTACAATCTTACGTTTTAAAAGCTTGTAAAAGTTGTCAGAATTTACTGTTTTCGTTTAGCTTTTTACAGTGTTATGGCAACTGTCAGACGCATTCTTTCAACAGCCGCATTATAATTATTATTTTTACGGAATAATTATTATAAGTTTACGGAACATAATAACAAATGTAAAGTTATGAGTAATAGGGTCTTAACTAAATTATGTGTCTATATACCTACTAATATTTTTAATCGAAACCTAATGTTTGCTCAGCTTTTGATTAAACGCACGTGCGAGCCGAGGCCAACGTCGCATGCCTTACCAAGGACCTATCTATAATATATCTCTATACGTCTATTTACAATATGTGACCTATATTTTAAGCTATAAAAATGTACAAGACTGGCGGTTATACCTTACTTAATAAGTCTATACCATCGTCTAGAATTTTTTGACCAACGAAGGTTCAATGTGAAAACAAATTGCATAGAGGCAAAGCAATACAAAAGCCTACATAGCCTTATACGTATATGACAGACGATTTAAACAGGGATGCTAAGGACACTTTTTAGTGTGACTATCTCTCAGGACTATCTATAAGTACTAATATTATAAAGAGGAAAGATTTGATTGTTTGTTTGTTTGCAATGAATAGGCTCCGAAACTACTGAACCGATTTGAAAAATTCTGTTACTGTTGGGAAGCTACACTATCCCCGGGTAAAATAGGCTATATAATATTTTCAAAAAAAATAGGGATTCTTACTAAAACTCCAATAATGTAACCCAAGGTGTAAAAATAAGATTTACAATTTTGACTTTGCGTGTTTGACAGTTCTAAGACAGGACAACGTCTGTCAGGTCAGCTAGTCCTACTTATAATATTATAAACGCGAAAGTTTGTATGTATGGATGTATGGATGTATGGATGTTTGTTCCTCTTTCCCGCAAAAACTACTGAATGGAATTTAATGAAAGTTTACAATAATATAGCTTATACATTAGAATAACACACAAGCTATAACGAGTTGTAGTAGCGAGGCCGAAGGCCGAGCTCTACGCGTACGAAGTAGCGGGTTTCAGCTAGTATTATATAAACATACGAGAGTGGCAAAACGTAGGTATATTACCAGCGCCGGCTCTAGCCTTTGATCAGGGTAGAGCGATATTGTCTTTCGGCGCGTTTCATTTCTGACAACTATCGTACAGTAGGCTTAGTCCCAGATTTGAAAGTTTTCGAAAACTTTTTTCGTTTACGTATTGTTCCATACATTGTTGGGCTGAAAGGTATTCGAAAACTTTTTTCGTGTTAGAGTGAAGCAATCTATACCGCCGATTACTACCGATTTTAGTTACACCGCGTTTCCGCTGGAGGCGCTTTACTAAAATGTATGGAACAATACGTAAACGAAAAAAGTTTTCGAAAACTATTAAATCTGGGACCAAGCCTACCGGAATCGATTCCGAATACACGAAAAAGTAAGTATTCTATGTTATCACACTGAGCATCCAATATAAACTATTTACATATAAAAAAATTACGTTTTTTACAAACAAAACAAGTGTGCCCCACTGCTTGCCATGCCGCGTTCCCGCCACAAGGCACGAGGCGCCATTAGAATTTTATTTTTGGCTCGTGTTTTTTCTTTTACATTTGGTATTTTGGCACCCTAGAGCGACCATACTTCTCGCTTGACCCCAGGGCCAGCACTGTATATTACAAAGACAATAATCTGGAGCGAAACTCTGCTGATGTTTTTTCGGAACATAAAGCAAAAAAAAGCACCGAGACAAGGAATGGTTGGATGCTGCTGCGAAAACGTTGGCAGTAGTGAAAATCCCGCATCAGTAGTTCTTGCAATAATACATATAAGAAGATTAGGTAAGTAACTACTTTACCATTTATTACATGTAACATATTTCCATTTAGTTAATCTAACTAAATCATAACTAGATGTAAATGTAGGTAAGGTCTTCATTGCCAATGCAATTGACTAATATTCTGGCTGACGGTTTTAGGGATGGTTTGGGTAGTGTGGCCATTCGTGCAAGTGTGAAGGTACAGGCGCGTAGAGGGGCGGGGCAGGGTGGTGCACCAAGCCATGGGAAGAGAAACGGGGCTGAAGTTCATGATAGTCAGGACCTGGTAGGTATTGGTCTAGTTCTGCGCAATCAGGAGGGCCGTCTGCTAGGAGGGCTGGTGATATCTCCGGTATCCTGGCGAAGTCAATGTGGTCTCTGTCCGGTGATGGCTCTCGTTTGAGTCTAGCGGCAGTGGCGGGCGGAGGCTTGCGACGTCGCGGTTGGTATTTGTAGTCGGGATACTCCTTCTTATGTTGGGAGCGCAGTTTGTCGGCCTCCTTTATGAAGGGCAGCTTCTCTTCTTCGCTGAGGCTTCTGCAACAAAATGATACGTTGCTATACATAAAACACTGTTTACTAGCCAACCATGGTATAATAATATACTCCGCCAGGTATAGCAATCGGAGAAAAAATGTCCACGTGGGTGTCCCGCAATGATGTCATGATGTCAATTTACAACAGGTTCGAGAGAGATGACGATACACCGCGTAACAGCTGATTGAATAAAGTAGCAACTAGACAGTGACGTCATTGCGGGACCACTCCCAGCTTGCTAGACCTTGTTTTCTTAGATCATGTAGCCAACGAAGTACCGAACCTACTATTTGGAATGCGTGACTTTTTTTTATTACCGAAACGGAAGAGAACAACACGGGTTTGACCCGAGTGGTAATACCCTCAAGAACCAATTTTTTTTCCGGAATAAAATGTCCCAGGTTGCTCCGGCCCTCCAACTAAGCAACAAATCACGTCGATCCGTTGCTTTGTTGCTGTGCGAAAAAGTACAAACAAACACACTTTCGCATTGGTATATTAGTTTGGCAACCTATAGTGAGGCTACGAGGCATTTCTGGACGTTTGCCCAGAAATACTAGCTGCGCCCACGTTTCACTATCCTAAAGGAACCGTATCTTTTCGGGAAAAATGTATCAGAATGTTAATACAACCTCCGTACCAAATTTTATCCAAATCTGTGCAGCTGTTATATACGGAGTTGAGTGCGGACAAACATTGACACTTACACAAAATCTTTTGCATTTGTAATAAATTTGCATAGTGCATGTGGTAATTTTGTGATGTTCTATTACTTTTACTTGCCATTAGGTTTATGACAAAACTGTGAAAGAAGTTTCTACCTAATTAACGATTGGAATTTATTTCGAAAACAAATCTAAATAATTGGAAACGGTGAACCAGTTACATTACATACTGCTGAATCATGGTGCAGTTTTTGTGGACCAAATAGTGCGGTGAACCGCTTAGAGATAGCATCTGCGAGACCGATCCCAGATGCCGAGCGCCACTGTAATGCGCCTACACCTATATAGTTTCAATATTACAAACTAGCTGCACTTCTATTGCTGAGTGAAAGAGGAACAAACAAACAAACCAACAGTCCGACAAATATACTTTCGCATTACAATATTTGTGAGATGCAATAGACTCTCTAAGCCAGATATTAAGCAGCGTTAGATAGATAGATAAACTCTTTATTGTTCACACCACAAATTACATACACACGATAAAACCGGTAAATAAGCATAGTGCAACAATCAGTGGGCTTATCGCTAAGAGCGATCTCTTCCAGGCAACCTTAGGATGGAGAGGATTCATACAGGAGGTAGAAGGCGAGGCGTGCCATAGTGAATAATATGATACCTACTTATATAAACTGAACCTCATTCTGTAACGTTGAGGTATAGATTTCTATAGCGGAAAATTAACTTTAGTAAAAGTGAAAATACAACATTAAGCAAGACTTATGAAAGCTCTGCAGTGTACCGATCCTACTACCGACAGTAAGTACCTGCTTAATACTTTTTAAGCTTTCATCATCAACAAATCAATTATATATCTACTCGTATATACATAATTCCATGGAGTTGGAGAGTATCTATGTACAGTAGACCAGTACATTTAATTAACATAGAGTAAGGACCTACCTATATATTTTAGAATCACGAAATAAACGATGACTTGTCATTGTCTCATTTTAATTTATTCTGTTCTCAGACTAGGTCTCGTTTCCCAGAAAAGTGTTTATAGTTTACAGATGTGTTCCGAGAGATTTAGCTGACATTCTCGTAGCCATCGGGTACGTAGTTGTTAGTACGAATTGATAGTGAATTGGCAATATTGATAAATTTAGAATTTTAGCGAAAGCATTTGCTTAACACTTCTGTATATATTCAAGCTAAGAATAATATGTAGGAAATTATTATGTTTTAAATTGGTAGAGATCCTCGTGACCACGCACGAAAGAACAGACTTCGGAGATTCTGTTCTCTAAATGATCTTCTAACTTCAATCTGTATGTTTTTATAGATCACGGTATATAGCATATTATAAGTTTAGCGCTTCAGTCAGGACTTTTAGACTTTTGTTGGCTTTGTTTGGCTTTGCAAGTTGTCCAGTTTTTCAGCTTGGGCGATAATACGAGTAAATCTTGATTAACGTCTGCATAAATATAAAATAAAAATCTTCTAAAAATTTACTATAAACTAAAATGTCCGATCTTTTACTGAAATGTCTGGCTTTAGTCAGGACTTACGACAAATGACACAGTATAAAAGTACAATACAGTAAAAGACAGGGTTGCTGGGGAGCATTGGTCGATTTTTAGGTAGGTATGTCATTTGCTCCGTGTTAAGCTTTTAAATTGTTTATGGTATTTAAATCTTGCTCCACAAAATAGTGGTTTAGATCAGGGGTCTCCAAACTACGGCCCGTGGGCCAAATCCGGCCCGCCACTGCCATCAATCCGGCGACAGCTTAAGACTAGTAAGACTAGTCATGTTATGGCCCTTGCAACATACCGAAAAAAATATTATGGCCCCAAGGCGTTCAAAGTTTGGAGACCCCTGGTTTAGATTATAAGGGAGACCCTTGACCTCGCTAATTTGGCTTCATATCTGCACCGACGATGACAGCGAGAGGAGAGATGCCCGATCACAACACAGCAATCAGAGTCACTTCACGACTGTTTTCTTTCATGATTGGGGATTTGTCGGCGTGCTACATACATTCTTGTAGTGTATTGAATGTATATGAACTTGAGTCTAATCGATGTACTGGAGTGCGGGTGGCCATTTTAGGAATACACTATAATACGAGATACAAAAAAATATGCAGATTTACTAAACTTCTTCTAATGAGAAAACCATGGAGGTTTCATTTTGTGCGCTCTTGTTTAAACCAAACTCCACCGCTGCTATACCTACTTAGATATTTGTTTAAGATAAAAAAATGATGCATCTATTGCTTTCACAGATCACGTAGTATTTATATTCTCTTTGCACAGAACTGTGATTGCTTTAGTCGATTTTGTTGCAACAATTTTGGCAGTACGACAAAAATCTTTAAAAGTGGCATTCGTATTTGAGGTCATTGTGTTACGGAAACAATCTGAAAGTTCACTCAGAGGGTGAATACTCCGTGAATGAGACAGCATTTTTCAACCATTCCAAACATTTGGTTGATGCGAATCCGCGGCACAATTTTCTATCCGAATGAATCGGAACAGTTAGAGATCGTATCGACAGTATATCGGGCCGGTTGGCGGCGATAGCGCTTAATGAGTAAACAATCGATGCACGCGCTCCGCTGGGCGCCGCACGCGCAGCCCTGCGCTGCCTTTCTAACAATTATTTCAAGAAATGAGACAGTCTTATTAGAATACCTTCCAAATTATTTCAGAGTTACTCATTACGGGTATGAAGCAATGGTTTCGTGAGCAAAGTCAAGGTAGGTAGGTACTTGCTGAGTTTGTCCTTCTCATTAGGTATGTGGGATGGTGATGTCGACGAGCACTGCCCGGCACTGGGACCGATCGACCACCACGTATCAGGTTTATTGGCGACAATAAAATAAATAAACAATCGGGACACTTTTGCACACACGGTCATCTGACCCCTGACCCCTGAACTAAGCAAACCTTGTAATATAGCTGCCAGAGACTGATATACATACATATCTATTTTAAATACATACTTAAATAGACATTAACACCCAGATATAGAACAAACACAAATTTTCATCACATGAATGTTTTTCCTAGGTGGGAATTGAACCCACGTCCCTAAGCGCAGAAGGTAGATTCACTACCAACTGGGCCAACGGGGTTATCAATAGTCCTGTCCGTGACGATAGAGCGGTCCCAGTAGCGCAAAGCACGACCATTTTCGAGAACTGTACGATTTTTTTATTATATAAATAATTTTGCTACTATGATTGTACCGATTGTACTGTGATAATTTTCTTCATGACATGTTACTGCAATTTGTTATGATTATGATCAAATACAATGTGAACTATATAGTATTGAAAGTTATAAAGTTGTGACTTACTTCCACATGGTGCCGAGTGACTTGCTGAGCTCCGCGTTGTGCAGCGAGGGCCGCTGCTCAGAGAGCCGTCGGCGCATCGCCTGCGCAAACACCATGAAGGCGTTCATCGGTCGCTTCACGTGCGCCCGGCGCATGCACCCACCTCCCCTGATCACAACAAAATAAAAATCATAAAAAGAGTTACCTAATATACCTACATTTTAAGATAGATGTAAACAAAGACAAAAATGCCAGGTCATATAGATATTTCATTTATTGTAATAACAATTAAATAAAATTATTCACTTAATATAGGGATATTCACTGATCTTAGGTATTTTATATTTAGTTCTCCTATTTTGCCGTTACACGGCATGTAAATTTAGTCATTAAAAATGTGTAGTATGAAAAAATGATAAGTACCGATACAATTCAATGTTCAATCCGTAATTAATCAAAAGAAATTATTCGTAGAAAAAACTGTACCTATGTCAAAGTATCAATGAAGAAATTATTATGTCAAATACTTGATTGCAATCATCATCATCATAATCAGCCTTTTAACAGTCCACTGCTGGACTTTTAGCCTACCCCCGAAAGGGTGATTGGGCCATTAGTAAATGTTTATCTATGGCCATATCCACCACGCTGGTTCAGTTGCGGGTTGGTGGATTCACATACGTCATTGAATTTCTTCTCCGTACGTATGCAGGTTTCCTCACGAAGTTTTCCCTTCACCGAAAAGCCAGTGGTATGAAAATGCGTACATAAACTACAAAGAGCTCATTGGTACGGGCCCGGGGTTTGAACCCGCGACCTGCCCCCCGATTCTACTAAAGAAATTGTCTTTAAATTGTAATTGTTGCGATTTTAATTGTTAAATAACTGCCTCAAAATTGACAGTTTTTAATATTTTTTTATACTGTTATAATATTAGGTGGTTGTATTAATCTAGTATAAAAAAATATTTAAAACTGTCAATTTTGAGGCAGTTATTTAACAATTAAAATCGCAACAATTACAATTTAAAGACAATTTCCTTAGTAGAATCGGGGCCCTGGTTTGTTTGATTGCAATATTACGTAAATAAGTCAAAATTTAAATTTAAATTTGAATAATGGGATCACAGAAAATTATTTTATTTTATTTATCTTTTCTGTGAATGGGATCGACTGTGACAGTTCTAAACTAAATAAAAAAAATGCCGTCTTTATCTCCTAGCGTGAAATAAAAAGGACAGCAACATCTTTTGTCAGTATAAAACTTAAATCATCAAAATCAACCCCATTATATGCTAAATTAAAAATCAAAGTTTTAGACCAATTAATTATCTATTAAGTACCATACTTCGTATGCTTTAGACATTGAATAAAATATTAGCAATCAATAACGTACAATGTATTTTATTAAACAATTACATACTTACGCATTAAAAAAATCCTAAAAGAATGTGGTTGCGTTTTTTACTTTTAACTGCAAGGATCATCAACTTTTTCATCAGACACCTTATTTCCTATATAGTTTACGTCTTACGCTTTTTTTAATACTTTCATTCTTCCTAAAAATGTTTATCATTTGCTAAGAATTTATGATTTTAATCCTATAGGTAGAGTGAGTTCTATGGCAAAACTTCAGCCATTCGCTCAGCCCACACTTCACAAATGCGATAATATCTATGTGTGTGTTTGTCCGCACATAGCCCCGTAACAGCTGAATGGATTTGGATGAAATGTATACCCTGGGTTACATCTAGGCTACTTTTATCCCTGGAAAATTTCGCGTTTCCTTTAGGATAGCCGGGGGAGCTGCTAGTCGTCCAGAAAGTGTAGCTATTAAAGCGAAATGGTATAGAGAACCGTACACTTGTATGACGGTAATGCGGCGCGCGCGCTTTCAAATATTTTCAATATTTATTTTTTCTTTATTTTCTACTAATAATCTTACGCTTTTACAAAAAACTGCGACCACTAAAGTATTTGAATGACTGATAGGATAACACACCATTTTTTTTGATAAAAATATCTTCTATAGAATCCGAATGAAGTTGATTCAATCCATTGAAGGGAACGTAAAAACGGGTGTTTTTTAGGAAAGTTTACGACTTTTTTCTCTCGAGCCCATTTTTTTAAATCGTATATCGGTGAACACATCCGAATAAAATATTTCAAGAACATTTATTAAACATAAAGAAATAATGTCAGTTAATCGATTTTAAAGGTCTACTTTTGAATATTCGTGATGACGAATCTTCAAATTTGAAGCATATTTCATCTTAAACTAAACTCGTATGCAAACTGTCACTGAAAATCTGTATAGGCATACTATATTGCTACGAAGATGCGGTAACGCATGTCCTCGTACGTGCTGTTTGGTTATTCTTGCTTCAATCTATATAGTACAAAAAAACAAAGATTTGAACACAAGTGTTTTGTTAGCTAAGAGAGTAATAAATAGTTTAGAGCCGAAACCGAACAAAAAGCTCAAATGTTGACATAAACAATATGAAATACGCACTTGAGCGTCGGCTTTCCTTCACCGCTCAAATTGGTTTAGCTTTCGGCGCGCGCCCGATAATTACTAGGTAACCAAAGCCATCAAGTGGCGACTGTAATAAAGAAAATAAATTACGCGTCACCCTTTATGTACGAGTACTTTAAACAGTCGTGCGTCGGCGCATGTAAAATTTGTAAACAGCCAAAGTGGCGCGGCCTCACGTCATTTTACGCTCGTAAACCTCTCTTAGTTTATTACTTTTTTATTTTCTAATGCCACGTTCGGGTTTCCTTGCGATCTGAATGCTGACAATAAATTATGTTTTTTTTTTCAAACACTGACACGCCACTAAAAGTCGATCGATTTCTAACGGATTACTTCGGGAAGCAATATGAGGAGAATAATCACTGGTTCGGCGAACTTGCAGCGGTTTCCTTGTTTATTACTCAGAACGAGCTCTCGTAACTTTCGGGCGTTTTATTATTCTAATAATATGCGTGGAACTTCTATTAGGAACTGGCTATGACTGAAGGCCGGTGAAATTAGTGGGCATAAAGAAATTTAATATCTAGGTATAGCCAGTTATATTAATATATTGCCAGTTCTTAATAGAAGTTCCACGCATATTATTAGAATAATAAAACGCCCGAAACTTACATAGGATGTACCCATACCTATAGGCAAGCAATTTTGAACTATTTAGAAACTTGCAAGGCAGAACTATTGAATAAAAATTTATGTTCAAAATTCTGGGTGGCACTAAATTGATATTGCATAGAATGACGTTTACCATCAATCGAACAACCAACTTGCTTGTCTCATCACTCAGTTGCATAATAAATACTGAAATTCAGTCTTCAAACACAGTGTTCAGTCCACAAAGAAGGTAAACATAAAATGCGCTACCGACTCTATCATTTTAAATTATTTAATTATTATTTAGTCTAGACACAACAAAAACCTTACATAATTAAAACCATAACCATTTAAAACGCTAATGATAATACATTTCAAATCAGTAGAGTAGTTTTTGTAGCCAGAGACATAATACCTACCGCGCGCGCCATCTGGTTAGTAACATCGGCTCCTGACAATCACAGATAGTACTCAAATGTACTTTAATAGTACTGTATATGTAACCACCTACTTATGGTATTTGTAGTTTCAGTGATTTATTGCCTTTATTAGATGACGCATGTTTGTTTAATTTGCGCAGTTTGTTGCGTGTTTTTTGGTGATTATTTTTAAGGCTGTGACTAGCGTTTACACAACTCCTGGTCTCCGATGCTGAGATAGTAACCAATATTAAAATTCAAAAATAAAAAAAATAAGCCGAAGGTGAATCTCTTGAAGGAGAAACTCGTTCATTGCCTCTAATAAGCCTATATAAGACTTATTAATCAATATCTGTTATAAAAAAATAATAGCAAGTGCCATTATCTAAACAATTAACACTACCTATCCACACTACCTACTTGACCTATTATACAAAAACAGTTGTATTGTCCATAGACCGTTGAAGGTATAGAGACCTATCCAAATCCTCAAGCTCACTGCCAGTTGGTTGGCATCGTACCCAGCATGCTGGTGGCATTATCACACTGAAAGGAAATGCCATTTTGATCACGCCAGAAACTCTGAAAGATTTTTGATACGATGACCTGGGGGCCTACCATAAGGTGTATAAGTAATGTTATTTTGATAATACTTTCTAATTTCGTACCATAGACTTTAAAATACATTATCATTATGTTATTACAACGGCTAGGAAGTTTTGATGACGTCATTCTATTTCGTTCACTCATATTTATGAATTTTAATTATCTGTGGTCATTGCTTGTTTTTTTTTGGGTTTTGGTCTGGCTACAAAGGCTGTTACACTCGTAGGTAGGTTCACAAATAACAACACACTGTATACCGTAGAAAGAAAAGCAACTTTATTTACAAACATTGACATGGCCTTACATTGCCGCGAACGAAACACTTGCGCGATCTAATTTTTCCTATGGTGCCATCTAGCGATATTACTCGGAACTAAATAAAGAATGCCAATAGATTTTACCATGCAATGCGCTCTGGGTTTGGACAAAGGCCTTTGGACCATGTCTTTATTTTGAATCACGGCACTTTATATCATTGCTTGGTTCATTGCCGCAGTGATGCCAATTTAGGGTATTTTACCCTAGATTTAGAGTAAACATTATGTCGCAGAGTAATTTTTAGGGTCTAGAATTGTTTAGGGACTTTATAATCTTGATGGTATTTTTTTTTGTTACAAACAACAATTCTTGTAACCTTGAAAACTGATTAATTATGGCTACAGATATATTAGTAGTATTGTATTGGGGTATTGTACTAGTATTGTACCATAATGGCGTGTGTAAATCAGAACGCACGTTCGATAAAAATTTAACCATTAAATATAAAAGAACTTGTTGTATTAATTATCTAAAACTAAAACTTTAGCCTTAGGGTATTTTTATATAAATAGTAATGATTTAAGGGTAAAATTAATCAGGCGTTGAGGTAAAATGAAAATCTAGCTTGGCATCACTGCATTGCCGTCAGATTGCTTGGGAGTTTTGGCGCTAACGTGGAAAAAAAACATGTCGGCTCGTTGAATTATTTTCCTATAGTTGTGTATTTTCGAGTGTTAATGTGTTAATTGGTGAATTATTATTTATTAAGTGCTCGTAAACATGCTCGAGTGTGGGTAAGTGATATAACGAGGTGAAACATGTTTTGGAAACAACACGAAAAGACATGTTTCACCTCGTGCATTCTGAAATGCACTGCACGTCGTAAAATGAAAAAAAAAACAAGGAAATCAAAAATATTTATGTCAATGACAGTAACAACAAAGAGCATGTTCCTATTTACATCTTCAGTGTTACGAGAATCAAGATGGCACGGATTCTTTTTTTGCATCGGCACCAATGGTGTGATTCAGAACTCTTAGATGTTTAATAATTTACGAAGACCTGTGACGAAGACAATGTAGACAGTTTTTTTTCCTCCATGATTATTTTCGCGTCGCACTCTTGTGCATTTGGCAGTGTCAAGTAATTATATTGATATCAAGTTTGCTAAACATTATATTATGTAGTCAAACAAATCAGTCAGAGTCAAGCAAAGTAAGTCACGGTCAAGTCAAAGTCATGCCCTAGTAAAGTGGTGGAGATTTTACAAGAGGCTTCTAGGAGCTTTAGAAACAACACGAAAATACACGTTTTAGCGCCTAATATCACTTTCTCAGACTCAAGTACGTCCACGAACACTTATTAAATAATAATATATCAATAATACCCTTGAGCACTTAAAAGTGATTGTTTTATTAATTAATATAGCGTATCGATAAATAATAATTTAAAAATGAAATTTATTTATTTGATTTTTCATAATGACTGCGTGTATCGGAACGCGATTCGAAACTTTAGTAAAACGATAATGTAGCGTTGTCCGTTTTGTTTTATCTTACGTACCATAATCAAAAAATGTATTATGATTATATTATCGTAAATGAATGTATGTAAAAAGAACGGTAACGGCTTAGTAGAGCAAGACAGCGCTATAGATTTGTGTTGCCGTTTCTACTTTCTTGGACTTGTCTGAACGCGTAGAAGTAGCTATAGGTGACTATATGTACTTAATTATTTTGTCGCACTGTGTCTTGAATATTTTTCAGAATAATTTTCCAGTGAGAAAATTTTGGCGTTGCACGTCTAGTGCGTTTGCCTGTGTTGAGTATTGAAATTATATCAAGTTCTATTAAATATCGTCAATTAAGTCAGAATCAAGTAAAAAAGTCACGGTCAAGTTCGATAAAGTGTCACGTTTGATTGTCGGAGGCCTAGAAGCTCTAACACTAGGGTTGGCAACTCAGCCTGTACTATTGTGTGCCTACTACAATATTATTCTAGTGATATATCTATTTATTCATCGGAGTCCTTTCGGTGGCCTAAGATTCTGACACTAGGGTTGGATAATACAACCAATATTTTCATGCCTCCTACATATTTTGGTGACTGGAACACACATTTGTTGGAGGCCTTCAGGAGGCCTAATAGTTCTCACACTATGATTGATAATTCAGCCTTTACTATCTTATCTACTACATATTCTAGCGATATAACTACATATTCGTCGGAGGCCTTCGAGTGGCCTAAAGTCCTAACACTAAGGTTACCAATACAGCCAGTTGTTTAATGCTCCTACATATTTTGGTGACTAAAACAGATTTTTGGCGGAGGCCTTCGGGAGGCCTAATGATTCTGACGCTAGGGTTGCCAATTCAGCCTGTATTATCTTGCTTACTACATATATTTTAGTGAATGACACGTATTTGTCGGAGGCCTCCCAGCGGCCTAAAACTGACATTTGGATCGACCGCTTAGTCTTTATAAACTTGGTTTATGATTTAAGTATTTGTCAGAGGCCTTCGGGAGGCATGAAGCAGTTTTAATAAAAAAGTTGGTCCTGACTAACTTTTTTATTATCGCTAGAATGGAGCCTCATGGACGCAAAAATAATGTTATTCGCGTTGTTAAAACCAACTATGGTACGGGTTTAATTTAAAACTTTTGTATTACGGAATAATGAACGGAATCTAACGAACTATGATCGGGTGTGTGAGTGAGAACTCTGTGTTAACGTAGAGCGTCGTCTCGTGCTTTCATAATAAAGCGGAAACGTTTTGACGGCTATGGTATGGTCAAATGTAAAAATGTTTTGCGCTCGGAACGCTATGTTCACGCAGCATTGTTATTTTGTGTAACGCTTATGGTAAGGCCCCTGGTCTCAGCCCCAGTATAAGGTAAGAGCCCTAGTGTCTCATCAACCCCAAACGGCTCAAATATGTAACCACAAATATTTATTGTTCTATTTACCTAATCCGCATATAATAGAGTCGGTAACCTCATTTTTATAGTTCGACAAGACATTTCCTACTCAACCTTATCTAATTAGCTTTAAATGTTTTTTTAATACCAGCTAGAGTTCCATAATACTGAAAGAGTTTAATTTTAAATTCTTAATCGTATAGCAGTCAGTGACAAAAAGTTTTATAGTCGCGCACAGAGTGATTTACAGCCCGATTTCACACTCGTCTCGTCGCCATACATCTGTAACACGTAGGACTTAAATCATAACTTGTCAGTGCTACTACTCAAGAGTGAGGGTCGTCGATGTGGTAGAAATTATTGGGTAAGCTTGGCTACTGCGTAAAAAGAAGTTAAAACTATAGATTAAATACATTTCTTCTAGATCAACGTGCTTCATCCTCGGCCCCACCACCGCTTAAGTTGGATATAGGTACGTCGATTGTAAATAAATTATTAATTTAAGAAAACTTTTTAACTACAAGGTTTTTTCGTATTCTTCTCAGTAAACCCTTTCATTTGATACCCATATTATGATGGTAGATAAGAAAACTTTGTCCGCTTGGGGCGTCCGCCATATTGAATTTAGTGTTCGGTGAGCTTGGGATCGTCGACAATTCTGATTGTTCTACGCTGTAATGCATCAAGTGGCTCAAGCTGACACTTGGGTGCTCCGTTCCAAAGATGGGAGCAGTACCTACTCCATGTGACGTCGGACTTGCGCTTTGTAAAGCAATAGTTATTTGTTATACAAGAGTGCAAAGTTGCTTTTTAACCGCGTGCTCAATTTTGATGACCGAGCAAGCGAAGGATTCTAAAATTAGAATCCTGAGGGAACGCGCGGGAATCAAAAGAGAACGAGGTGAAAAATCTTTGCACTCGAGTGCAACACGTAACTTTTCATCCCACATCAGCGAGGAAAAGACTAAATGAAAAAAAAAACATTTGCGCATTATTAACAGTTTCAGTCAATTCTGTTGGCGTCAAATAAACTTCCTCGTCGCTAAAATCACAAATTTTAGGTTTTTTTTACTTGTTTTCAAGTTTCTTGTTTTTAACAAGAAAGTTTTGTTAGGTGGATTAGACATGATTGAATTTACACTCATAGGCATCTGAAAGAACGAATTACTCAAATCGTATAGGTATAATAAAATTATCATAGGATCAGAGTTCTGCAACATTATTGAAAATTTCGAGAATTATTGTAGCTAGAGCATACTTATCTAGTGGTAAGTGAAGGCCATTGAAATCCGTAATGGGGTTCGAGGCGAACAATAGTCAAGAAAGTCAATAGTAATAGTCAATAGTAGTTGTATAGATACAAATAAAATTAGGTGCAGTGGCGATGCCAATAGAAGAAGTGCTCTTACCAAACCCTACCTACTCGTCCGTACGTATAGATATACAGCTCTTACTTAGCTAATATCAAGTGGTTTAATAATAATTTGTTACTCAAAAAGCATCAAGCACGTGTCTATTACATTTTCACTAGGGTTATCATATCAAAATTTGAATGTCCTGGCATAAAGTCGGCCATTTCAGTAAAATTCCGGACATATTTGTATGTTGGTTAATTTTTAGAAAAATATTCTTGTTTTGTGTTTTTGAATACCTACGTTAACCAAGATTTACTCGTATTACATCGCTCAAGCTAAAAAACCCAGATAAAGGTCTAAAAGTTCGGTCATGCCCGGCCGGACAAATCCGGATAGATGAGACAAACCCTAAAATTAGCTCACTCGTGTACATATATTTTTATTTTCGTTTATTCTAGAGATAGATATGTAGGTATTTACCATAGTTCAGACTGTAGAGGCACAGAAGACATAATAGAGGGCCGCTAAAGGCGCACGACTATCTCACTCGCTCAATTCAACGTTTTTTGGAGAAAAAAAATTACTGAGTGAGACTTTTATAAAAACTATTGGGCATTATCTGTAGAATAACATTGCTAATAGTATATAGCAATTTTCGTGTTAATATTACATAGGATGGCGTAAAAGATAGAAAATTTCATTTTTTTGAATTTTTGTTCAAGTTCACCTATTTAGCCAGAAATTAGCCAAAAAAATTACAGCGTCTCTTTCGCTTCAGTTTTTTTACCGACTGCTCAAGAAAGATGGTAATGTTTTTGAGGTGTCGGTTTGAGCGAAAAAAATCTATAAAAGATATTTAAAGCCAAATATCACGGAAAACTGAAGTAATTAAGATTCTCTCTCCTTAGTCGGACACTGTTGGCAGAGTGGTCGTGGTTGGTAAGACGGTTGTACACGGTGGGTCTTCAACGTCGTCGGTCTTCTCGGCGCCGATCACTGATTTTGCAATGCTTCTCCATTTTACTCGGTTCGTCGCATTACGTGAACACTCTGTTATGGTAGACTTAGTTGCTAATTAAGATTATAATTATGATAATTAACGGGATTTTACAAGGTAGTGGAGCGACACTGCATACCATGGCAGGTGAAGAAAAAAAAATTAGATCAAGAAATGCCACAATTTTCAATCGAGTATATAGTTGCAACTCGCCAGTGCGGGGAATTAAATATTAGATTGTCTAAAATGAAAAATGCCATACGCAGTGATCCAGTAGCTACTTGTATTTTGTCGGGACTTAAGCTCAAGTTCGAGTTCCAGTAATAACCGTGGCAAAAGATTAAGAAAGAGCGTAGATAGTTTTGTCTGCACCTATCTTTGACCTTTTTTCCAACTAAGTACCCGTATTTTTCGGTCTTGAGCATGGTGCATGTAACTGCGCCTAAATATCGGGACCTCTATCTACTACATCCTCACGGTAAATATCCCGATAGTAAATAATATATCATTATTAGCCTATCATGTTCCCACTGCTGGCACAGGCTTTCTCTCAGAGAGAGAGAGGATGGGCCGTAATCCACCATGTTGGCCCGCAGCGCGGTGCATGTTGGTGAATGGCATAATGTCTTTGAACTTGTAAGGTTCATGGACATACTGGTGTACCACGATGTTTACCTTCGAATCTGCACATAACTGATACCTAGTCATTGGTGCAGGGCCGAGGATCAAACCGGGTGTCGTCAGATTGAAAAGAGCACATGCTACCGCTCGCCCACCATCGCTCTATGTCTATACACGTATAATATTTGTATAACTGAACAACCGTGATAGTTTGAAATAGTGTTTTAGTAACTAAGGTTTTTTATAAAAGCTACCTCTACGGGAATCCAAGACAACAAAGTTCATTTTAACGAAACGTGCTTTTTTGTAGTTGAAACTTGGTAAATCTTGACACGTGTAACGTTAATTTCGGGGTCGAACCTAAAGCGCCCATTAAGCATAGGTGTTTCGTGCTATTGTTTAGCTAAGCTCAGCGCAAGCGGCATGTTTGAAAGAACAAAAATGTACTAACTATTTTGTAATCTTTGGTAACAGGCATAGTTTTACTATGATTGACGACTACAAACAAAGTTTCGGTTACAATTTACGTTACGTGGTTGGTTCACAACTAAAATATGCGAGTGTAAATAATTATTATGTAGAGTTGATAACACATCTATTATGGACTTTACTAATTGTTTCGGGTAAGTGCTTATTTCAACTGAAAAATCCCTAGCCTAGTATCTACCTCGGATAAGACAAAGAAGAGATATATACTTTAGTTAGTAGTTAGGTACAAATATTGTTCGCGTTCAAATTAATCGCGTCTCCGTGTTTCTTCCACTTCACTATGACAAACGCAAAAACTTTAAGTACGACACACTTATTCATCTTTCTCACACACACTAAAAACTTGCAGTAGCATCAATAAACTAACTAGTAGTCAACATGCAAAAAGGGCGGAGTCGTCTGCAGGGTGAGTTTAATTCGCATCATGGCTATTTTTTAAAAATTATAGGCTTGCTTTTGAGATCCACCTTTCCTGATGTTAAGCGATTATGTGGTCTACAATAGAGCACGCTTCTATATAAAAAAGGTCGGTTTGGTATGACTGAATTTACACTTAGACATCTGAAAGAACGAATTACCCAAATCGTAACAAGTATATACAGTTTTTTACGAAACCTTTAGTTAAAAGAGCTGGTAATCTTAAAACAGCTGTACAGATTTTCTTGAATTATAGCTAAGAACATTCTCAATTAATTCACCTTTCCTTTTCCTTTTTCTAAATCACAATCATTTCAGCCGTTTGGGAGCTACAATTCTACAGACAGACACACAGACAAACAGATACACATTCACACAGGTGACACAGATACACACGCTAAACTTATAACACCCCTCTTTTTGCGTCGGGAGTTATTAAAATTACCATAGGAACATAATTCTACTACATTATTAGCAATTTCGAGAATGGTTTTAGCTAGAGCACACTTATCTAGTGGCAAGTAAAGGCCATTGGCTGAGGAAGTCGTAACCCGGGTTAGCTGTCATCTGTGACGACCGCCCACTCTATTTCTGCCCCTCAGAGCGAGCCGGCGCGGGCGCAGCCGCCCACCGTACTACTAGCGCATAAATTTGCAATCCATTTGACAGTTTGTTGCTAGTAGAGCGCATTGGTACAGATTTACGCCACTAGGTCTTAGTTTAGATAGTGTTACGGTCTCGGAGTGTTTAACGTTCCGCTGTGAAGTTTATTGGGAGCGTGCTGGTAGGTATCATTATTTAGGCTCTTGCTTTGACGATAGGCAACGTAATTATCATTTGTAGGTCTAACTAGATAGACTAACAATTTGAGCGTTAACTAACTTTTATGTAAGTATACATTACATATTCTGTGAAAATTTCAACTGGCTATCTATTACCGTTCGAAAGATACAGCCGTTAAAAGGTGACAGGAAGGTAACAGATGGACAGACAAATAACGTAGGCTTAGTAATAAATTTGTATACGGAACTCTAATAAAGACTTCATAAAAAGTACAAGCTATGCGTCATCTATAAAACAGTCTACCGGCCCGCTTTAATCTATATAAAAAAGAATACCTTTGTCACGCCATAACTTGAGAACGACTTTACCGATATCATAATTTCTGTTCACAGTTTTCTAGCACTTGGTAGAAGGTTCTTACGAGACGAAAAATTTAGAAAATTGCGTAGTTTTTTTTAAATATAACTCGTAAATCGTAAATGTGTGTTCGTAACTCGCGAGTGAAACCGCGGGGCGCAGCTAGTGACATATGAATGAGAGATTTCAGAAAGACGATTAAAATGTCATAGTTCCAGCTGATTCGACAGAACTCCCTATCTAGCACAATTATAGTTCCTCGGATTTAGTCAGGTATGCGAGAAATTACTTTGAAGTTGCGAAGAAAGTGGCACCATCACGCAAGTGCCAAGTGCGAGTTTTTACAATCGCGTTAATGTTAACTACAATTTGAATGATGTAAGAACAGCAAACAATCGCACGAAATATCTAAATCTACATTAGCCGTATAGCGTTTGTATATTCTGTGGCGCTTGTCATGATATTAGGTCTGCATCTAGTGAAGCTTACCGCAAAAAGACTCTAGGAAGCTTTCATTAAAAAAGGGTACATGTACATGGTCTTAATTATTCCCCAGTCTTTCAATAAGTACTAAACGGTCCATCAATCGGCAGTAAAAGCTCAGAAGGGTGGCTGCCGGCTGGAAACCTAAACATCCCCACAAGTTATCTTTACAGTCGTCATTAACAATTAACGACGCTGTAAAACTGTAAAACATGTGACGGTAGTCGAATGTCCTTCACAATCGTTTCATTACAGAGCTTCAGATATTTTATCATTTTTACTATTGGTAGGACGATATCTCTCGGACAGGTAAAAACACTTATTACTAATGTAATTTCAAATCATATTTAGTAAACTACGATGTAGTCTAAAATTAGGAAAGAAGGGTACGGCCAAATTGAGTGCTGCCAAAACTCGTTTGCAAATACTTATGTACTTGGTTACATTTCGGAAGTGAAAATGTAAAGAAAAGTAGCGTTTTGTAAATATTATAAACGTTGACTGTATGTTATTTGTGTGTAGTACCTATTATAATATGTTTAGTATTTTATTGTTTTTTTATATATATATTTTTCCGCTAAGCAAACCATCTAAATTTCAGGACGATTCCACTAGATTACGAGATACATTTGGGCTTTGTAGAAAGTAACGGTAGCGTAAAAGAAACGAGATCAAAAGTAACATTTTTCGTTACAAAAGTAACATTAAACATTAATCATCAGCATTTCATTAATTGTCATTAAAGTAACATTAATTTTGGCAACACGGAATTGACTCTACGTTGACTTTGACTGTAAGTTATAGCACAGTAATAAAGATTTTAAAACATATATATGGAAAGTAATTCTGAAATTTTCCATTCTGAATCCTTGAGTCATTATATTTTTTTATTGTAATTGTAAGTCTCTGATATTGTGGTGTGGTTGAAACTTGAAACGTTTTTATCACCAATGATAATGAATGTTAAAGGGTAGCTTTCAGTCACCTGTTTCAAGTGCCCTGGGAAATCTCATCGGTCACCTGGTCCGTTGGTCATGGGAAAATTATGTATGGGAATTTATCTATATGAAGGGCTATTGGGAAGGGTAGGTTTGTATCGATAACGCTTGTGATAGCAAGTGCTGGAATGTTGGGCTTTATAGCGGGTAATTTTCAATGATTGGGTATTCTGTTCGATAAATAAGTTGAACCATTACCTACATGATTATTTGTGACTGAAAACTTGCTAAATTACAATAACAGAAAAAAGTATGTGCAAAGAAAATAAATCCTAAAACTATTGAAAATTACAGCTGAACAAAAAAGACTTGAAAGTGGTTTAAAACATTGCTTTAAACTATCTCGGATGATCACTATTTATATGATTATTAATGGGATATTTACCGTGATAAAGTAGTGGATGGAGCTCTCGATATTTCGGCGCAGTTACATGCACCATGTTCACGGAAAGACATGTAACTACGCCGAAATATCAGGAGCTCCTTCCACAAACTTATCACGGTAATATCCCGTTAATAATCATATAACTATAGACTTGTATGTAGCAAACCGCTACCAGTGGGAATAGTTCCCAATACGCTGCATTACTACGTTGTATGGCAATGCTACATCGAAACTAAATACATTCTAACCGATAAAAAATGTTAGTATATACAAGGCACAACTACGACTCTCACCTAAAGTAAGGTTGTGTTATAGCGCTACCATAACGCAAATAAACGCAATGCAAGGATCATTGCATTATAGTAATCTAGTAATATGAATCTAGTTTTTATAAGTTTAGATTTAGTTTTCAAAAATAAATCATTTATAAATGATATTCTTGAACATTTTATCTATTTAAATGAATAATTTCATATACAATTTAAATTACTTCACTCGAAAGCAAAAAAACCAAAGACACCTCTTTTTGGGACTCACCTCATCTTTACACTAAAATAACAATGTAAGATCAGCGCCACTTAATTTGCTTTGCAATTTATTTGCGAGATTTGCAATAGGTAGATACGAGGGCGTGTCCAGTTTCTGCTGCGCCCTATCTGGCATGATAGTATCCCGCCGCCGCCACCGACACTTCTGCGAACGGATCCTATTGGATACATCCCGGATATTAATATCTCTGTGTCCAATATAATAATAATTATGAGCATAGATTTACAAATACATGAATCTAGCACAAAATTTACGAAAAAGGTTTACCTACCTGAGTTTACCTACATACTAGCTTTACCTAGTCTGTGCTACATACTATTACAGTCTGATACAGTTGACATTATAGTGATGCGCGCTTCGATACAATTTGTCGATAGTCTTGAACTAAGTTCTCTACTCTATCGTCGATTTCTCCAGTATTAAATGTCACGATCGGCAACGTTGAACATTATAAATTAAATAATGAAGAAGTTTGTGTCGCAAATTGTTTTTGTATAAACACTCACATTTTCATATAATTTGAAGTGATTGAGAATAATTATAAATTCTAGTATGGCGTATATACAATACCGCTGACCGCAGTTATATTTTAGAAATACCGACAAACTAATTTAACTCTTAATGTCTAATTTGGATTCGAAAAATGTTAGCCATGCTTAGATTACTAAATACAAATAGTTACTACGGGTTAAGTTACCTCTGGTTAGGTAAAAAGTTACCGATCCATAGTGTTAAATGTTTTTGGTTACGATAGTATTTTTTGAATTTGCAGTTTTATAAAAACAGCGAGTGTAACGAGTCACCTTTGAGGCTTTACAAGGCGGATGAAGCTAAATCAGGTACTTTCGGCACTGACCGCTCTGACATAGAAAACGATTGCAGCGTTGTTTCTTATATGGTCAGAAAAGTAAACTAACAAGCAATACATCTCGACCGGCACATCGCGAATAATGTTTAGCGTCGAAACGTTCCAAGTGCGCATACGCAGGCACACGGTAATGAAGAGCGTTAGTGTTAACTGCACACATTACCGAACCACCGCTAACTGTACTCGTACGCCCAGATTACACTCTGTCAATATTTGAAACTGACCCGCGAACGCTGCTGGTGTGCCAGCCATACATGGAAGAATTATGTAGACTATGGATCTGGGGCCAAACAGCAACGTTTCTTATTGGTGACTCATATACCTTAACACAGAATGTAAGGGAAGACTCTAAATCTAACCCCAAGCAGTACGTACTTTTTAGGGTTCCGTATCCAAAGGGTAAAAACGGGACCCGATGTAAAAAATAAACAAACTAAATAACTAAATTAAGCCTACGATGTCTGTCTGTCCGTCCGTCGATCTGTCTGTCCTACCTTTAAACAGCTGTATCTTTCGAACCGCAATAGATAGGCAGTTGAAATTTTCACAGAATATGTAAAGTTACGGCGGATTAACTAACAAATAATAAAATACTCAGTCAAAAAGTAAGCACCAAAGGGTACATACAACAAACGTTATTTTTTAACGTATTTTTGTATTAGCTCTAATGTAAAAACGGTAAAACGTACAAACGTCAAATTTGGCATAATTATAGTACACACTCTAAAGTATAACAAAAAATAATAAATAATGGCCAAGTGGTTGGTGACAAGTTTCTATTCATTACCAAGTTATAACTGGTAATTTGGTTATTTAATTTTATGGTGGTACGGAACCCTCAGTGCGCGAGCCCGACTCGCACTTGGCCGGTTTGTTTGTGACGTTAACAACGATCTATTCTAATATGAAAATTTTCTAATATTACTCATATTTAGCTACCCAAAAAGTAGTTACTTGAAAATTACCAGTTTCATGGGTGACATAATTTCAATTGGCCAGTTTCAAAGGCTACAACAAAATTAATCAAGTAGGTAAAAGTTCAAATGTCATGTCGCGGTGCGGCGGCGCGAAGTGGCCTACACAAACAGGGGTAGTGCGCCGTCGGCACCTGTGAGCCGCGTGTTTGTGCCCCCACTTACACGCCAGGCTACAACCAGTGCGCAAACTACGGGATGTTTGCTCGCACCGGTGAGCCAGGCGAGGAAATCTTAATCTGCCGGAGTCTGCCGGCCCTTTCAACTCACTAATTGAGGAATTTAGACAGCGGCGCAGGCCCAATGCAACAGGAATGTGATTGGATCAACACAAATATCACTGAGTCATGGTTCGAAGGTGCTATTTGATCAAATTTTTGTTGCAGATAAAAGTAAACTTTGTACGTAAAAGTTTGATTAGTTTTACGGTATTATACCTACTTACTAAGGTCTGCCACATACGTAGTATAAGTATGAAATCTTTGGTCTGCCATATTCGAAATTTTCTATTTGCACCACATCAATTTTCCTGAAGATTACTCACTCGCAAACATACCGTATTTCTAACCTCAGCTTTGTCTTCGTACCGTTTCGTAAACTCTGTAATGACGGGCTTTTGTATTATGTATAGCATAATGTTGATTTTGTGAGACGATGACGCTTTTAACGAATTTTTAATGGGGGTTTAAACCATTGCCGTTAGTTGGTATTTTAATCTGAGTATGGTTTTAAATATTATTAAAACTGTTGTTTTGTAACTACTGGTCAAATCTAGTCAGTTTAGTTAGATGAGATCCAAATATTCTAATAACGTTTAACGGTAATTTAATCAATCTTTCATCTAATTCCATCATACGCGGCAGAATATTGCACTTTCCATATTCCATAAATGTTTTATAGTAGAGCACATTGTCGAATACGTAACACAAGTAGCTATTCTCAAATCGTTACTGTAAGTAACTTTCACGTGGTTTTCCATCTCAATAAAGTTTAGCTTTTGAATGAACTTTAAAATTACTCATTGTGATTCTATGGATGCAAAGCTAATAGGCTTTTAAAGCAGCATAAAGCTCCTGTAGGTATATTACGTTTACAGTTTTTTTTATAATTTCCTACACTATGGCCGAAGCAGATAGCTAATAGGGTACTTGACTGTATTAAAAATATTATGCCAATTGACGCCATCCATAAACATGACATAATGAAAAAGCATATTTCATTGATTTTTTGATAAAAATATGCTTATTTTTTGTAAAAAACGCGAATAAAATAACTGTATTTTCGACGTTTGATCACGTGATCGAAAACGGTCTGTAACTGGCTTCATCCCTAATGACGTCACACAAATCTAAACAAACAGATTTTGTATTGATATTTGCGAATTTAATGTTGTAAAGCTATTTTGAGAGCGATTTATCCAGAAATTTTCACCAAAAACATTCCGGAGGTTAAATGTGAGAAGAATGGAGAAAAATTTTGTGCAAGCAGACAGCAGTAACTTACCCAAAATTAATGTTTTTATGGTTGCATATTTCTTTAATAATAATCCACGTCATTGTTTATACACTGCAGAACTCAAAACGTAAAAACTACAATGTCAGTATTAATTTTTAATTGTTCTCCAAGCAAAACATTCAATCAAGTTGTACAAAAAGTATGTTGTAGTAAGTGGATATAACTATTTTGTTAGGTTATGTCGAGCTTTACAATGTTTAAAAAGAAAGTAACAGTACGTAAAATAGTAATGCAATAAAAACACAAATTATAATAGAAATATATAGACTCAAATATGTACCTCAAAATGATCTTCGCACATAGAAACACTTGAATTAGCTCCAATACTTTTGGGTTCTCTACGAGCTACTTAGTTCCAACCATAGATTGGTTCCAACCACTTTTTTCGAGTTTTGGGGAGTTTTGGGTGCATTGGAACAGGAACAAATATTTTATCCGGTGTCTTTATGGAAGTATTTGTACATTTTGGCACTACATAATATTTATAAACCATTACTTCTATTAGAAATTAATTAATCATCAAACTTTTGCCGCCTGGCTGCAGTTGTTTTGTTTTGTGTGACGTCAATTAGTCACGTGATCGGAGCTATGACGCAGGTCTGCGTTTTGGCGCGATATTTTTTTATTCAAACTTTAACATCGATTTATATCGCAAATATGACTGATATCCAGAAAATATAAATGCAGTATACATTATTTTATATCAGACAATAATGTGCAATAGTTTCCCAAAAGTAGTCAAATACCCTATTATGTTTTACCTAGTCCTGAAACGTAGATAAACGGATTTTAATATTAGTCTCTCAAGTAAATGGTTCATAAAAAATGGTTTGAAATTCGAAAGCCCTTAGAGCTTTCAGAGTCAAAGAATAAGAAAGAACTCAATGCGGGCTGTCAACATTTTTTTAGGTCGACTTGCAGACCTAGAGCTACATACTTTGTGTACTGTTCTACTGTGTTCTACCCTGGTTTGGATGACCAAATAAATTGTGTGTCGTGATTTTTCGTTGTACCTACGATAAAATATCTTAGCCTATATGTATCAAACCTTTGGACGGCCTAGAACATCTGATACTAGACTAGAGTTATATAGCCACTCAATATACACGACAGACAAACCAACAACGAACTTATGATTTAAATTTAGAGACTATATTGCTTAAAGAAATTTAATATTTAGGTTTCTCTACCTACATACCACAACAGAACACCATCTACAACAGAACAACGAAAATTCTCCTTAAAATGCTGTACCCCGCGCAGGTTATTCGGGGAGTCCCTCAAGACGAGATAAGCGCCCCACAATAGGAATGTTTGCGCAGGCGCGCCACGCGGAAATAAATTGGTACCGCAGGAAGGGAGCAAGATAACAAATTGTCACACGAAGGGCCCTCCCTTCCCTTGAAAACACAGGAGATATGATACTAAGGTAATAATATTAAGATGTTTGTATTATTATGATGATAAGCTATCTGCAAATTCACTTTTAACAGAATTTTCTGTTATCGCAGCTGTAATAGCTGAACATCATTCGCTGCAATGTCGATATTTACCCATGAACGAGTCCAGACGAAATAATGCTGTTTTCATACGCAAGAAAAATAACCGACTTTCTGATTGGAGACTTCATATTATGAACCTTATGTTGATTATAAAAAAAACTGTTTCTATGACTGAAAATGGTTATAGTGGTAGGGGATGGTCGAAGAAAATTTGGATGAAATGCGTGAAAGATGACATTCGTAAGTAGCGTGATTTATTTAAAAAATTATCTAGTGCAGCTCCACAGTCTCCGGGGTCCGTGCCCTTTGTCATCTTATACATTATTTTTGCCTCCTATTACTAATATGACATTAAACTAATGATTTTACAAACAAATGCGAGGAAAATCTGATATGACGGACGACAGACACAAATGGACGAAAAGTTCATTCTGACCGTTGACCCAACATTTGTGGGATAATGCTGCTTTTCCACCAGAGATGTGCTACGCTGTGTAGCTACTGATGTGATTGGTATCCACTAATAAGGAACCTCTATTTTCATAGCTTAGGTACTTGTGGAAACGGGTTCAACGAAGCTATATTTTTTATTTAGAGGGATGCGTGCTAAGGATGGGAGTTTCGGATGGGAGCTGCGGATGAGTGCTAGGGATGCGCGGGTGGTGTAGCCGCCGCGTCCGGCTCTCCTACTCTATACTATACCAATGCATGCACTAGCTCGAGTCGCACATCTTCAAAACACATCTCACCCGATGCGCTATACCTCTTAGCATTGGTGGAAACGGTCACATCGTTTCGTAGCTTAGCTTTACGTCGTTCATATAGCCTAGCTACATAGCACATCTCTGGTGGAAAAGCAGCTTAATGGTAGATGATGGTGAACGCCATTTTTCAAGCAACTGCGAAATGTAGTAGAGTAAAAGTCTATGATTTGCTCCACCTCCTCTTTGTTTTTTTCATTGGAAGTAGATCAACGTTTGCGACCAACTCAATTGTAAGCGATGGAGTGGTCGGGGGTGGTTCGTCGATCTAGAAAAAATCTACTAACCCCGACCTTGAAGATGCTTAGACTTCAGGAAATCATCATTGCTTAACATCAGGTGAGTTGGCGGTCAAACGAAAACGTATTATATAAAAAAAACTATAAAACTTTACTGTTTCTATGATATTTCTTAAATTAAATTTGATATACATATTTAAAAATATATATATCAAGGCGAAGTAAGACGCCGCCGCTCGATAGGAAATTAATAAACAAGGCGAGATAACAGATAAGCCAGCTATTCAATTAGGGGCGGCATCAAGTGCGGCTGTGAACAGACCGCCGCGACCCTTGCGGGTCACGATGCTAATATACATGTCAACTGGCAGCTCTAGGTATCTGAGGATAAGTAATTGCGGAATAATTCAGTACTAATGAGGTCGTGTGATGAATGAATTGCTTGTGACGGGTCATGCGTGCGATAGCGACGCTGGAGTTGATGTCATGATGACTTTCTTTTGGTCATTCGAACTAAATCGTGATAGCAAGTAAGCTCTCTGGTCGACTGTTTTAACCCCCGACGGAGAGGGGTGTTATATAAGTTTAACTTCTGTGTCTGTCTGTGGAATCGTAGCTTCCATACGGCTGAACCGACTTTGATTTAGGTACTTATTTTTTCTTTGAAAGATGACTTGATCGAGTGTTCTTAGCTTATGATTTATGAAAATCAGTTCAGCCGTTTGAAAATTATAAGCTCTTTTATATAAAAAAAAAAAAATTATACTGCATCAATCCGTCAAATGCCATTGTCATCTTTCGTCACCTGCCTAACGCTGTTGTTAGTTACGGCTGCTCGTTCTGGTAATTTGATGTCCTATTCTGGGATAGTCTAGAATTTCATTTGAAAGAGAGAAAATAGACATAAAATTAACCGTAGGTGTTTTAAATATGGAAAAGATTTCACGACGTTGACTATAACTATAAGTAGGTATATTTTTATACATTCATCATCATCATCAGCCAGAAGATGTCCACTGCTGAACATAGGCCTACTCCTTTAACCTCCACACTGAATGACAGCCTGCCTTTTGCATCCACTGCTTTTTTTAATTATTTTACATTTTATACTTTAATGCTACTTTTTATGTTTTAAGTTTGTTTTTTATTAAGTTTTATATTTTACGTGGTGGCAGTGGTACGGAACCCTCAGTGCGCGAGCCTGACTCAAACTGGGCCGGTTTCTTTTTTGTTCGTGTAAAAATAGTAGTAGACTATGCCGACTGTGTTTACGCGGGTATATAGAAGTAGAAGCTTATATAGGCAAGTATAATATTTCTTAGTAATGGATCAGTAAAACATAAACTGAATCGGGGCTTAAATGTATGGTTTTAGAGTTCCGTACCCAAAGGGTAAAAACGGGACCCTATTACTAATTCTACGGTGTCTGTCCGTCCTACCTTTAAACGGCTGTATCTTTCGAACCGTAATAGATAGCCAGTTGAAATTTTCACAGAATATGTAATGTTACGGCGGATTAACTAATAAATAATAAAAAAAGTCAAAAAGTAAAAAAGAAGGGGGTCCTCATACAACAAACGCATTTTTTTTTACGTATTTTAGTATTAGCTCTAATGTAAAATCGATAATACCTACGTACAAGCGTCAAACTTGACATGATTATAGTACACACTCTAAAGTATCACAACAAATAATAAATATTGGACAAGTGCAAGTCGGTGACAAATTTCAGTTTATTACCAAGTTATAACTAGTAATTCTTTACCTGGATGACCTCCTTATCATTTCACCGAATCGAAAAGCCATATTTTTATAATTTTGAAGTCGGTTTTTTTAATTGATAACTATTGTATTTTGGGGTGCTACGGAACCCTCAGTGCGCGAGCCCGACTCGCACTTGGCCGGTTTATTTATTTTATGTGCCGCCTTCACATCTAAGTAGGTACGTCTCAAGTGCAAATATTTTATTAGATTAATAATATTATGCTTGCGCCGCCACTTCGCTTGATACACGGTCTACGATGGAGCACGCTTGCCTAGAAAAACCGATTCACTCGTGAATTGAAGTCACCCAGATTATAACTATCGGGGAACACCCATTCAGACAGCGCATGCCACAGACTAGCAGTTCGCACAATAAATGTGGAATCTAAAAGCTTCGTACGGGTTTTCGGAACTGGTACATACTCCACACAAAACTTGAGTATTGGAGTTCAACGGTTTTGTTGTTTTGTTTTTAGTATTATGTTTTAGTAAATAGATAGGTTAGTTAATATACAGTTAGATCAAGTGAATATTTCAAATTATATACATATAGTAGTTTGTGGAAGCTTTTAATTTCGAATTTTCAAACTATGTATAATATATTTTATTTATATTACACGGGAATTACTCACGTAAGATTAAGCCGGTGACTCCGGCGGTCTATGTATAATATACCTATAGCTTTTATTGGTTCCAACCATGAGTAAAAAATTAAGTTTGAATATGTTAAAAATCGCGAATTTATAAAGGTCGCGAAGTCACAGTTCGGGGAGAACTACTATTATCGACTAGAATAGTGTTTTCGAGTTTTTTTTTTGTTCTGGATGAACAAAAAAAAAACGAAATTGAAATTGATAGGCCATACCTCTATAACCAGCATTGGAATAGTTAGGTATGAAGCATTAACGAGTGTACGTGTAAGTGTACGAAAATAAGAGCTCGTTGAAATCTTTTGTTCGGGAAATGTTTTTTTTTTTAAATATTAATAATGTATTAGTTAATTAGTCAATTAGTTAATCTGGTAAGTATTTAAATTCCATAATTATGTTATATTGTCTCTCATTAGTGTAATTGATGTTTGAACCCTGCTAATTGAATAAATAAATACAAATACAAATGTAAACCATGAATCGCGTGAGCTGTGAATTAATACATAATTCACATAAATACGACACCATTGTTACGTAAATACGTTAATTTAAAACAAAATCATATAAAAGCTTGGCGTAAAATAAGAAAGGAATACTCCTAATATTTAAGTATAATAAAATGTATTTCGTTTGCAAGATAATTTATATTTTAATGATGGAACTCTAACACCATGTACCTATCTACTTAGTTTTTATGGTATTACGTAAACTTACTTATTTAATAATTAAAATACATGTTGGAAGTTCCTCCATACTAAACTTAATTTTTGTATTGTTCTACTTACACTAAGACAATTTACAGATGAAAAAACATCCACAATTCAAATAACGGCCAGAATAAAGACCTCAACACCTGAGCCTACAAAATCAAAGACAAAATAACTTGAACACGCTAAAATCAAAAACATTAAAGATAAACATTACTCACTTGGACGGCTGCGGTACGATGGAGTCATAGTTGAAGCTTTCCAGTAGTTTTCCAACGGCCTCGTTGATCTCTACTTTATCGCACGACCTTCGTCCTGACTCCCAATTCATATTGAAAACACCAAAAATATAAAGTTCAAAAAGTAAGTTCGAAACTGAAAAAATTGTATACCACGAAAGCTTTTTTTAAGTAGCGAGCGCGCGTGCGGTCGACTCGCGCGCATGGACTATAAAGAGTTCCTTATACTCTGAGCATTACTATAAAAATGGTGAACAGAAGGCACCAGGGGCGCGCGTCTCCGATACGCCAGTCTAGTGTTTGTTTACTTATCGGCTATTTTATTATAATACTGCATACTTTATAAAACTTCAAGTACCTACATAATTAGTATTATATATATTATTATATTTTTTTATTATATTATACTTTACTTTAATACTTAGGTACCTAAATATCTGATGTCTTAATAAGCGAAGATAAAGAACTTGCTTACATTTTTTTAGTCAAAACTACGATTTCGTTTTAATGCGACTAACTTTGCGATTGTGTGCTTTATGGTCTATTACTTTGAATACTGCCTTGATCATATAAATATTTGCCATTACGTACCTAATTTAAATCTAAAGTTGGTGAAAAGTGATCCTGATAACTTGAATTTTATTCAACTTACAAACTTACTTATTATTACTTAAGTTTTAATTTTATTTAATTAATGCCAACATATTGTATATATTCAACCAACCAGAAGCACTCATACCCACCCCCCTTCAAACTTACAAGGTGACAAAAGACAATACAGCTTTGCGGTACAGATTACGTTCCAGTTACAGGCCACCATGAGCATCTATCTATATAAGGACTATATAAGGAATATTAATATTCTTTTGTATACTGCGTGCATTAAGTAAGTCATCTCCTTATAAGTAGGTAGCTAATCAGTAAGTTTTGTAAGACATAAAAAAGAATTATTAAATTTTCCACGGGCAAGTTTTCTGAGTTTTCCCGATTGTGAGTGGGCGGTGCGCAGGCGACACCGCCTTGCAGCGCGATTGGAGCGCGCGCGGCCGACCGCTCTGACGTCACGAAGCCCGCGCCTTATCTTCGGCCGCGAGGGAGTCCGACCGTGACATCTCTATGAATAAACGTATTAGTATACGTATGTATCACTCTTGGGTCAACCATTGATATAATTTATAGGTACTTATGCCGAAACATCACCGGTTGATTTCTGTTTGCAAGAAAGTTTTATGTTATGAAATCAGTTGTTGTGGTATTTAGTCGCCCGCCTGGCACTACCAAGCTGCACTACTAGACTAGTTGTGTGGAGATTGATTGCCCTTTGTGCAAAACTGACCAGTAGGGCTCATATTATCTACATGTCCCAAATTCCCAAGTCACGATCAACATTTCTTTTTACCCGACTTTCATTTGTTTCTGGGGTTCTGTACCCCAGTGGGTGTCAACGAGACTCTATCACTAAGGGCCTCGTTCATCATCTCAAAGTAAAGATACAAGTAAGCTACTTGGCGAATAAAGTGGCAATTATCGGTATTATTAGTTTCATAATGTCCGAATAGCGCTACTCGTCACATAAACTGGTATGTAACTTACTTGTTACTTCATCTGCCCACTAGCGGGGTTAACCGGCAAGTAAGGCATCATAAACTTGTGGCTTGTGTTGTTTTCGTAAGTAATTTGCCAAGAATTTGTCAAAAATGGATTTGTTCGAATTAATTTAAGACCAAAGAAGAATTAGAACGTCTTTCACCACGAAGAGTTCTAAGAATCCGCGTTTTTAAAGTTTGTGTTAATTATTTTATCGATCTTGATGAACATTTATCGCTAGATTTCGACTATCTAAAAATGGTGAAAACGATTATGACATAATAAAAAATAAAATTCAGAGGTAACCGTTAATACTTATTTACTTAATGTTTTTATTTTATTTTATGCAAATTTACTTTTAAAACAATTCACATAACAAAATTAAATCACACGCTTCACTTTCTTTTTTCTCACGGCACGTCAGTCGTCCGTCAAACTTCTCAAACATAAAAAAAATACTTTTGACATTTGTGACAGTAGTGACAACGAAATTAGAACGAACGTTGAACATTTTCATACATTCATTCGGCTAACCACCACGTAGCATGGAAGGGTCCCTTTAGGGTATACGTATACAAGATCTTTGCAACGTATAGTTACTCGGAGCTAGGTTTTCATTTGTGAAAGTGACAAAAGTTACTTGGGACTTTTACTCGCCAATTAGCACTACTCGGAAAGTAGCTAATCAACACTATACTTTGAGATGATGAAAGAGGCACTTAGCCTAAGCTTTCCGTCTGCTATCTGGCTGTCCTACCTGTTAACGGCTGTATCTTTGCAACCGTAATAGATAGCCAGTTGAAAATTTCACCGAATATGAAATGGTACCGCAGATTAACTAAGACAACAATAAAATTAAAAAGTAAAAAATAAACTGGGGTCCCCATACAAAAAAAAAAAACGTATTTTTAAACGCCCGCCACGAACAGAGGCATGTTATAAGTTTAAAGTGCGTGTATGTACTACGTAGGTATCTGTGTGTCTGTCTGTGGCATCGCAGCTCTCAAACGGCTGAACCGATTTTGATTTAGTTTGTTTATGTTTGAAAGTTTGAAAGGTGGCTTGATCAATAGTGTTCGTAGCTATATGATTCAAGAAAATCCGTATTTTAGTGTTTGCTCTAGTGTAAAAACGGTTATACGCACTAACGGTTATAGGTACGTAGGTACAAGCGTTAAATTTGAATTGGCGTGGTAATAGTACACACTCTAAATTAAAACAACAAATAAAACATCTACCAAGTGCGAGTCACGTGCGCGCTAAAGATCCCGAACCGAATTAAGTAAAACACGTTTTTTTGGTGCGGAACCCTCGGAACGCGGGTATGAATCTCACTTGGACGGTAGGTATGTATAATATTCTTAGAATAAGTAATCTAAGATAATATTGTTTATTATTTTTTCCCCTTAATAATGTTTGTCAACAGTTAAAATGACGTAAGTCCAAGTCAATAAAATCGGGATCAAAATTATATTTTTTTAAATATGTCGGATAGAAATGAATGATTCTAATGTTGTAGAGAATTAAGACATGAGCCTGTTTAAAATTATCCACTGCATGTACAGTTGAAGTCGGTATAGGTATAGGTAAGTCAGTTATGCAGGGGGAGGGGGAAGAAATGCCCACGGTAGCAGGTAGGTACTACAAGTATCTAGTAGATACTTCATCATTTCAGCCATAGGACGTCCACTGCTGGACATACTTAGGCCTCCCCCATCGATCTCCAAAAGGGTCGGTTGCAAGCAGCCTGCATCCAGCGTTTCCCTGCGGTCTTTTTTAGATCGTCCGTCCATCTTGTGGGTGGACGTCCTAGTGGACGTTCGTGGGTGGACCGAGTAGGTACTTAGTTCGAGCTAATTTAGCGAAAAACAAAGTGAACATACTATATAGTGTACTATACAGTATGTACACTTTATACTACTATACAGGTGTCACAGGTATATAATAGCTCTAGTATATAATCTTTGATAATAGGTACTTACATTTCACTATAAAATTAGATGAATTTCATAGGTGTTCCGGTATCTAACTTAACTTTCTACCTAATGGCTGACACTGGCATTATGGCCAATCCCTTCATTACCGCGCGGCGGCGCGTACGACGCAGTTCGTTAGTTTGTATGATCGACGGCCCTAACTTGCACAATTAGCTGCTTTTTATTAAACCTTCCACTTCTTGCAATTAGCGCGATCTAATTTTGTGCCCACTTCACGCAATGTACCCGCTAATTGAGTTGTCAAGGTATGCGCCCGCGCTGGTAGCTATTTTGTGGTATGGATAGGTACATACGCAGTGGCGGAATACTTCGGAGGCCCGAAGTGGTCTCTGATATCGGGATCGGGCCTCATACTTATTCAATGCCGGTAAGATATACCGGGGCACCCAGCGCAAAAAGAAGGTATGGTACCAATATTTTAACTATTTGCAAAAAAAATTGCTTAATTCATATGGGCTACCTATATGCTATGCTTGCTTTGCTAAAGTTGAGGAAGCAAAGAGAATCAGTAAAAATCGGACAAGTACGAGTAGGACTCGTGCTCTGAGGGTTCCGTTGGACAGAAGCCTCAGAGCGCGAGACCGAAAAAGAAAAAAAACTTACTGAAGTTGATATTATGTATATTGAAAGACAAACTTAAGTTTGTAGTTGACAATAAGGTTCTTCCATATATTTGAACTACAAAATGTAAGTTTGTAATAGCAAAATAATTATTTTTATCTACATCTACACTAATAATATAATATAATATATAATTAATAATATAATAATAATAATATACGCAGGGGCGGCTTTATGGCGAGCCGTCGGTGAGTGGCGACACCGCGTACCCCGATTCCATGGGTCTAAAACCCCAGAGACCCTGACCCCTGGCTTGCCTTAACCGGCCGTCTGTTGTTGGAAACCGCAAGAGCTAAAAACCTAAGCTCCAGGGTGGAAGTGTTAAAGTTGAAACACCCATGTCAATGTTGCCCTTCCGGTTCCAATATGCGGCAGCCATTATGGGGGGCCCATTTAGTGAGTTGCAAGTCATCACCTGCCTAAGTATTATGAAATAAGGCATAATTGGCAGGTGACGTACCTCATACCATAGATCTGTTATCCCATCCACAAGTTGTTCACCTCAATAGCCTAGACGTTTTATATCCTATACAGTACAATAGTTTTATAATCCATTTTATACACATTCAATAATATTGTATTTTATATTCAACGGGGCCTCTTGGTGTTGGCTTCGGCCCCACCAATGCCTACCAAATGTCCGGGCTAGACCCGTGTTTATATTGAAATAAAGTGTTATAATAATATAATATTAATATTTAATATAATATATAATATAATACAGACAGACAGACAGACGGACAACGAAGTGATCCTATAAGGGTTCCGTTTTTTCCTTTTGAGGTACGGAACCCTAAAAAAACATTTTGTTTTCAGGTTTGCGAAAATGTTGACCTTATAATTTTTGTAAGTACATCCTGGCCAGGCCCACCCAGGGCAGATCGGCCCTCTCAAATCCCACATCGGTAACTATACAAATTTTCTAACGTTAGCGCCAAAGCTCCTTAGTTTGCCGACTTGAAAAATTTAAAACCTAAATTGCTTTATTGCGGGAAAGTGAATCTGTTTCTTCTAGCCAAGCGTGCTCCACCGTAGACCGCATCATCGCTTTACATCAGGCGAGTTAGCGGTCAAACGCAATAAAATAAATATCTAAACAAAATACAAGCTAACACGAGCTCCAAGACAGAAGCCGCGTGCTTAGTTTGGAGCTCACCGACCCACAAGCACAACACATACGATGTCTTACTAAATTATTACTCTTGATCGTAGGAGATTTGTTTACTAACTAGTTGCTCTTTCCATGTAAGTTTCCTTTTTGTGTGAATAAAATTTATCTTTATCTTTAACACTAAGCAATAATGATGATGATTTAATCGATATTCGGGCTCATAGTCTATTATGTCTTCTGTGCTCATAGTTTAAAATAAGTAAATACCTAGTCTCTTCCACTATATTACTGGGGTATAACGATTCGGGCCGTGCCCGTGGTCCACCTTCTCAGTTCACCTGGATGGACCACAGGCACTTTTTTTTGCATGTCTGTAAAATACGTGAGATGAGGCGGTATAAGTGAGAGACTTTGGTCTGCCCAGTGGCGAAAAAAACTACTGAGGTATCACAAGGTCTAAACCATGAACCTAGTATTTAGTTTATGGTCTAAACACTGATGAACAGGCGGTATGGCCTTGTAGGCCATGCCTTGTGGCGTCTGTATGCCCGTTGCGGCATCGGGGCTTGCCCAATGTGTGCCCAATGGGCGAATAAAAAAAATTAAAAAAAATGTCTAAACTATCACTGTCAGTAATTTATCATACAAATGTCAATGTCAATAATTAGTTTTTTTTTTTTTGGGATTATGATGGAATCTGCATTCTTGCTTGATTCTGCACTCTGGGGGAGGCAATAATGTACGACACAGATAATGTACACCATGATATTGTACGGCATAATAATGCACAGCATGATAATTGGTGTACATGTACATGGTATATCATGTTGTACAATATCGTGTCGTGCATTATCATGCCGTACATTATCAGGTCGGCCCAATAATGCACACACAATAATGTACAGCATGATATTTGATGTACAAGTACACGAATTATCATGCTGTGCAATATTGTGGCGTACAATATTATGCCGTACATTATTGACACGATTCAATAATGCACACCCCAATATTGTACAGCACGATAATTGGTGACCATAAAAATTCAAATCTGAAGCTTCCTTTAGACTTGGACATCGGACTCCACCTCGAGTGTATTAGGTAGAAATTAGTGACAGATCCGACACAGAGCACTCTGACTTGAGTATGTTAGGTTCGAAATGGGCCACAGAACCGACACAGAGCACCCCGACTCCACCTAGTCTTGTGGTCCCTACCCCTAGAGTGTATATAAAAAGCGCGGGAGCCAGAAGCTCTAGGGAGGTCCTGAGTGAGAGCGAGCCATACGAGACCGAGCGGAGCGAAGGGGGGAGGTGGCGAGCGAAGCGAGCCGGTGACCGTATCCGTAGTGAAGCGAAGGTCGAGTGTGGCGAAGCGATACTCAGGGGCGACCGCAAGAGCTTCTGGCGGGAGCCCACCTGGAGTCAGACTTGAGTTGGTTAGGTTCGTTGAGTGACAGATCTAACACAGTTGTACTCCTCACTCCGCGTCACCATCAAAAAGTTTTGATGGTTCTCATATTTTTTATCTGTGACTATCTTACACTATCTTGTTCAAACGAAGCATGGAATCGACAGACGTCATAGACTCAACAGCCAATAAGAGCAGAGACATTTCAGGAAAATTAGCCAATACGGGCGATGCCACCTTTTATCATGTTGTACATTATTGGTCGTACATTTTCGGCCCGTTTCGTCAAAACACGGCCCGTATTGCACGACATGATAATGTACGGCACAATAATGTACAGCCCGATAAAACGTGGACTTTTCCCACGTACACGGATTATTGCCTGTACAATCCTGGCTGTGCATTCCTTGCCGAACTTAATAGACACGAGCCGATAATTGACGGCCAGTATTGTACGACATGGATTGTACAGCATGATATTCGATGTACATGTACACCAATTATCATGCTGTACATTATCATGCCGTGGAATATCGTGTCGGCAAATATCATGTTGTACATTATAGACACCCCACTCTGGCTTTATGTTCGTGCAAAGTTCTGTGGATAAAAAATAGCTCTAAACGAAAATTTAAAAATGAATTCAAACGTTTCCTGCAAGTTATAATTTTGTTCCGTTCATTACACACATGGTAAAACACAATTCGTTTCGATTTGTGTTTCAATTATCATTAAATCATGAAAATAGCTGTGGAAGGATGCGCTCATGGCGAGCTCGAAAAGATATACGAGTGTATCGAAACTTTACAAGAAAGGGAAGGAATAAAACTGGACTTATTAATTTGTTGCGGTGACTTTCAAGCTGTACGCAATAAAACAGACTTATGTGCTATGGCTGTGCCAGATAAGTACCTTAACATGTGCTCATTCTACAAGTAAGACATTGTATCATAATTCTCATAAATAGGCTTTTCTGAATCTACAAAGATGCCAAACTGACACTCATTTCCATAGGTATTACAGTGGTGAGAAAACAGCGCCTTTATTGACTATATTTATTGGTGGAAATCATGAAGCATCTAACTACCTACAAGAGTTGCCCTATGGTGGTTGGGTGGCGCCAAATATCTATTATCTTGGAAGGGCTGGTGTAATAAGGATTGGTGACCTGAGAATTGGAGGTAATTTCAAACTTGTTTGCTTTGTTCCTAAAAACTGCCATGAGACTTGTGAAAAGGCGAGATAGTTTATCACTGGTCTATAATACTTGATTGTACTATATGCATTGTAAATCTATTTCAGGATTGTCTGGGATATTCAAAGGACATGATTACTTACAAGGTTTTTGGGAATGTCCTCCTTATACACATAGTTCATTGCGGTCAGTGTACCATATCCGGTCATTTGATGTCTTCCGCCTTAGCCAACTGAAAGACAAAGTCCATGTTATGTTGTCTCACGATTGGCCTAGAGGTATTACAGACTATGGAAATAAAGAACAACTTCTTAGGTTTAAACCATTTTTCAAGTAAGCGTTTATATTTTTGTAGATTACATTGTTGCAAGCTCAGTTAGACATTATTATGGCAATAGGATTTTTTTAGGATCTGACGACCACTGCGGGACAAAGGTTCCGAAAACACGTTTGAACCGCTTTGATTCTACCTTTATTTTGCGAACTGCTAGACGAGAATGGGCTGCCTGAATGGGTGTTCCCCGATAGTTACAATCAGGGTGTCTTGATGAGTGAATCTGTTTTGCAAGCGTGCTCCATCATAGACCGCATCGTCTCTTAATACCAGGCGATGTGGCAGTCAGATGCAAGCCTATTCTTAAATTAAAAAAGAAATAGATATGAATAGAGGTGGCAGGAAAGTGCAATACAATAAAAAAAGTTTAATCAAATTATTAGTATTTCTACAATTTATTTTTAGAGGTAATCTTAGGACTACTTTTTTGTTAATTTTGTTCTAGACCCAACATCCATGTTTGTAATTCTATGACTGTCCACAAATTGTTAGATCCTTAACTTGTACTATTTTTTAGATATAAATATGTTAATCTATCTTTTTAGAGAGGAGATTGAGGCAAACAAGCTAGGTAGTGTACCAGCTGAGAAATTACTTAATACATTGAAGCCAGACTACTGGTTTGCTGCACATTTGCATTGCCAGTTTGTGGCCCTTGTAAAACATGATAATGGCGATGAGACCAAATTTTTGGCTCTCGACAAGTGTTTGCCTAAACGCAGACACTTACAAATATTGGATGTGCCATCAAAGTTTGATGGCGATAAAATTTTGAAGTTTGATGCAGAATGGCTGGCTGTGCTCAAGAGTACAAACCATTTGATGTCTGTGAAGAACATGGATTGTCACATGCCAGGACCTGGCGGGAATGAGAGGTTAGTTTATAGATTTCATCAAATAGTTGATTGCTCTTATAAAACATAAATGCTACAGTATGGCTCAGTGGTAACACGTCTAGCTCATGAGCAGGAGGTCCTGGGTTCGATTCCTGGCAATGTGATGTTTGTGAAAGATGGATTTAAATATCTGCTTTGGGTCTGGGTGTTAATTGTCAGTGTCTTTATGTGCCTTCCATGTTATCCCGACACATGGAAACCTAATTGGGAGCTATGGGTGTCGAGCATTTTAATTTTTTTTATGCTAATCTTACATTAAACTTTATTTTATATGATTATTCACGGGATATTTCCCGTGGTAAGGTTGTGGAATGTGCTCCTGATATTTCGGCGCAGTTACATGCACCATGTAACATCATATAACTTTAGTGAACAACTGTGATAGTTTAAAACTGTTTTATTTTTTATGCTCATTGTACTAAATAGAAAAATATTTTAGGTATGATTTTACACCAACTGATGAGGAAAAGGAAACAGCAGCATCCATGATGAAAGATATGACAATCAGGGAGGAGAGCTTTGTGAGAACTGCTCCAATTTTCGACCCTAGAACACCAAAAGCTGGTCCTACAGAACCAATACTGAATCCTCAGACTGCTAACCTGTGTGATGCATTGGGTATAGATGACCCAGTGCAAGTACTTTTGGCCCGTACGGGAAGGACTATGAAAAAACCTGGAAACAATGAAACTGTAAAATCAGAATCAGTTTCAATAGAAGTGTCGTCCCCTGCTAGTGTAATAAAATGTTCAAAGCTATCCCTTCCTGCACCAATAACACCCAGCGAAGATGATAGAGAGCAACTGTCGCAAGAATTGCCATCTTCAGGTTGTGTATCACTGACGGATAGCTTTAGCACTATGGATGAATTGTCCACACCGGTGTCAACAACAAAAAAAACTTTCAAGAGGCGTAATGTTTCTATCTACAATATGGCTGACCAAGAGGAGACTGAAAGCACTGCATCTACTGTACTAGAAACAGATAGCAGTCCGTGTAAATTACCATTTCAACCAAGTGTTTTATGAAAAATAAGTTAAAATATAATTATAAGACAGTAATTATTTCTTAGTTTTTTGCAATCATTACACATTGAAATTAAATATTCTTAGTGGCTTTTACCACTTGCATTACTTAACAATTTTTTTTTTGTTTTTAATTTCAATGTGTTTACTATAATAATTATAAATTATTGTGATAATTATGTAACTTATTTGTGGAATAATTGAATGTTCAAAATTAAGAAAAACTATTTTTATGAATAATTATATGGAAGCCTACCATGTCTAGCACATGTCTAGTGTTACCAAGGAAGATAGGTGTTACTTAATAACTGTGTATGTCAAGTTGACAATCTTATTGACTCTGTTATCAAATAAAATTGTGCAATTTTAGTTTTAATAGCTCATTGGTTTTATTGCATTGTAAGCGTTTAATTTCCAAATCTTATACTTATTTAGTAGGCACATATTTTGATGTTTATTTGGAACTCTTGGTTTTTGATAGTTTATAAAGTAAGAGAGAAACATTACCTAAATGGAGTAGATAATTTTCTCATCATACAAATTGATTCTCATTTTGCCCAGAAGATAATTTGGGTATACAGGGTGTAAGTTAAACGCTCCCGAAGTCAAAACATTATTATACTATCTAAACACAAAATCATTTGCTTTATACTTGTTATTATTGTGGTTTAGAATGTTGCAAACCAGCAATGTAAAGCATAGAAGCGTGCACATGGTGCAAGTCATTTGTTAACTTCTAGCATCAGCTGATTTTTTATTGGCATTACATGACAAACATAAAATAACCAACATTTTTTACCAGCACAATCACCAGTCTCCGTCTTTGGGAGCGTTTTTCTTACAACCTGTGTGTATCTTGGTTTGTTTCTATATTACCTTCTTAACTTAAACAGTTTTACCGATTTTTAAGAGCGAGTTGTTCTCTCAAATGTCTTGTGATGTATGGGTAAAAGAAAAAAGGTTTTTTTATTTTTATATTTCTCATATTGTTATACTTGTTACTTGCAATGACTAATTAGATGTTCTTTGAGCTGAGGCATATTCTTCGGTTTATGGGAACACTGGTTGCATTGGAGTTCTGTTGCCATTAGACTCTTATGTAGTTCACTTGACATTTTTGCAATTGAGCCATTGTCTTTTAATTCATTTAAAACATCTGTAACAAACAAAATTATTTAAGGTGGTCTCCTATCGGGAGCATTCTCTTGTAATGTATCAATGAAATATTTGATTTTCAGCATTTGCATTACAATCTGTGACATTACAAATTTTAGCACTGTGTATGAGCATTCAAAAGTCAAATATTGAATCAGTTTCAACAATCGCTGAGCCTGTGTCACATGACGGTCATGTATAACATGTGGTGCCATGATATTTGCAAAATGTATCATGGGTAGCTGCACTGTAATGCTCACTTCTCTACACTCACTACTGTAATATTATGAATTGTATCATTCCAGGTTGCGCACTGTAATGCTCAGTTATCCTTTTTCACTGACGTAATACTCGAATCTGAATTGTTACATTACAAACGAATGCTAGGTAAGTGACTGCCTTAATAGATATCTAACACACATGTGATATTTTTTATGGTTAACAGGCTTCATTTAACCACCCGTCAAGAGCGGTCCAAGATGGTGAACACACTTAGCATAGGATAAGAACAGATTCCCAAAAAAGGTTGCTCAAACAACAACAACACCTAGCACAGAGTTCTACACCGTTAACCACCTGAAGATTTGTAAGTAATCATTTTACAAATGAATTAGTATCTCATAGGGACAATTTAGTTTTGTACTAGAAAAGGATTGAAACTGGAATGAAAGATAAAATAATAATAAATATTCGGGACATTTTTGCACACACGGTCATCTGACCCCAAACTAAGCAAAGCTTGTAAATATGGCTGCCAGAGACTGATATACATGCATATATATTTTTAAATACATACTTAAATAAATCAACAAACACAAATGTTCATCACATGAATGTTTGTCCTAGGTGGGAATCGAACCCAATACTACACGGTTTACTAGCAACTGGACCAACGGGGCTATATAATCATGTAGATACCGAATAGCAGTTATTTACTTAAATAAGTTATAATAATTATGTACCTATCTATATTGAGGTTTTCTGTTTTATAATTAAAATAATCAAGTAATCATGTCACAAATGTTCATTACATGTTAATAGAGTCCTTAAGGGCCGGCAATGTATTTGTGATGCCTCTGGTGTTACATAGGCGACGGTGACTGCTTACCATCAGGCAGCCCGTCTGCTTGTTTGCCAACTATAGTATTTAAAAAAAACATGAATGTTTGTCCTAGGTGGGAATCGAACCCACGCCCTCAAGCTCAGAAGGCAGGTTCACTATCAACTGGACCAACGGGGCTATCGCTAGATGAATGATAACCTCATCATTATCATGATTAGATTATCTTAGTCCACTAACAGCTGCCTTATGTATATCGTCACTCCATCAAGTCTCTGGACATGTTGTGCTGTTTGCTCGGGGTTTCCACTACAAAATACATCTAGCTAGCCAATGATTAACGGTGCTGCGATAGATGTGACCAGTCCATTGCCACTTCAGCTTGGTAATATGCTATGTTGGTGACTTAGGTCTTCTGGCGAGTAACTTTGTATGCTGATCATTTGTTTCATTCCCGGTAAAAAAACATAGTAATTACTTATTATATCAGAAATAACTTACCCTCATATGGCAAAAAGAATTTAGTAGTGAAACTATTCCAGTGAACTTTCGTCTTCAGGCACGGTGAAATCATATCTGTACTAATAATGTGCATGTGTAACCGAAACATACTCGGCACTGCATGAAAGCCAGCCTTTAAATTACAACTCTCTTCTGTTTGAAGCTGCTTGTACACTTCACCAAATTCTTCTAATAAACGTATGTGTGTCTTGTTTAATTTGTAAATATTGCTTATTTTTTCGTGAGGTAAGACAAGGTAGTGAATTTTAGCTTTTGGATACTTATCATGGATGGCAACAATTTTGTCTGTAGATTTTACTACACATTTCGGATCTCTCATAGATTCTAACAATCCTAGAGACCAGTGTGTAGTTTTCTTTATATTACCAGTCTGACCAGCGCCGGTGTCGCCTATAAGTTTTCTTTTACTCATGTTTTTTTTATACAACTTAGGCGCAAAGTAAATAATTCTTCGTTCTGTTAGTATATGTATCACTTTGTTTTGCAATTTTTTACAATTTGGCAAAAGTAATTAGTTGATTCTCGTTGTGTTGGATTGGAAATTGTAAATAACCAAAATAACAAAAAATCAGAGTAAACATGGAGTAAACAAAAATTTTCAGTTTTTTTTACTTTTCTGACATTGACATTATACGACGAACGACTTGACAGCTGACGTGAAGTGTTTTTTTGTTGTTATTTAGTCCATTATTGAGCAGGCTAAAACCATACCGCCCGTCTTACGTATATTACTGACTACGTATGCCCCAGTTACGTATAGTAGATACTACTAGATACTTCAATAGAGTTTTGGAAACAACGTGAAAATACACGTTTCACTAACCATTATTTTACATTTAATACTCAAAATAACATTGTATTATTTTCTAACGTGTTGCCTCATTGTAAGGCAACACGTTGGCAATAGCACGTTGGCGTTGAGTGATGATCACAGGATTTTCCACCTGCCCAAGGTTCAGGAACGATCTCGGGCAAATGCTCAGAATAAGCAAAGAGAATATAAAATTACCTATAGGTAAATATACTACAGAATAAGGACTAAGGCCGCTTGCAGACGATGCGAAGTACATGTTGCAAGTAGCTACTATGCATCATCTGCATAGTTTTGCTTAGTGCAAGTGACAGTGGAAGTGGTTAGTAGCATAGTAGCACTTCCACTTGTACTACGCATCGTCTGCAAGCGGCCTAAAGCTAAGCAAATGTATATTTTCCTTGACAGCAGCTCACGAGACGTCTACCCCGCGGTCATGTTTTGTTTTGCCGCTGCTGAAATGGGTCTGCTATGGGTCACGTGCGCGCCGCGCGGCGGTCCGTAGTGCCAAGCGAGACGCAGCCGCGCGCGCGCATTCACCTTGAAAAAGACTGCCTAATGCGGTTGAAACTATAGTCGGAGTGACCGGCTTAATCTTACGTGAGTAATTCCCGTGTAATATAAATAAAAAGGGTCTGCTATAACTCGTTACCGGCTAATTTTGGGATTTCTTTGTCAAGTTTTTTTTTGTGGGACGTGTTATGCGTGATGCGCGGATTCCTCCATTCCGGTGAATTTAGAGAATTAAACAAGCACCTACTTTAAGAAAAAAATATTCAAAAATTTCGACATTCACCTCTTCTTTCTCGATTTGCGACCAACTTACGTATAGAGTTGAGAGCCACCATTGTATTTTCTAAATAAAGCAGCCACCCTCGCAATGTGGGTGGCAGGAATGCGTGATATTATGTTTCACGCTTGTAGGTAGTAGGTACATAGGAAAGCAGTTTTAGGTAAAGGCACATTCAACTGAAACAATTACTTACAGCTTAAGTACACGTAATTTATTCGTCTTAGTAGTTAGTACATGTATAGGCATGAATTACAAAACAAATGTATAATTTAATTTTATTCTCCTAAGCTGCCTCTATTCTCTTGCTACCATCTAATGTGACAGTCATGACTGAAAAAGTTTATAATTGTACAAAACAATTAGGATTTTAAACAGTTTTGCAGTCATAAGTTTACATGAATGTATTGCTCCTCTTTTTCTTTCTAATAAATATATCTTAGTCTTAACAATACTTTTCAAGGTAACCTACTGAAGATGAAAATATATCTTTTATAGGTAGGCAACCTACAATCTTACAAAGAAACCTACCTACCTAAATATTTTGTGTAGATGAGGTTACCTACTTACTAGTATATGTTTATCTATGCTATTATCTACCTATACGTACAACTCGTTGTCTAGAAAGGTTAAAAGCTCTTGCATTGAGCCGATCAGACCTATATAGTTGCACATTATTTAAATGTAAAATCACTCTCTCAAAAAATGAAGAAGAAAAAAAGCAACTCTTGTCAAATAAATAGGTTCCTTAATAGCTAAATACCTACTTAAACCTTTTACTATTTATTGTACAGTTGGACGACCCGTGTATCCAGTGTCCGGTAAAGAATGGTGAGCCAATTCCCTGAGGATCTGCTCGAAGCCTTTCCCTGAAGGTGCTTGAAGACTGTTGTTTTTTAGCATGGTTGAATTCAGCTTCGTGGCCAGGTAACACATCTGCAGAAATAATTATCGCAATCAGTTAAATAATTTGGTAGTATAGATAAAACATGGCTTTTATTGCCATAATCAGATCAGACAAAGAAGGGAGATATGCCTTAGTACAATTATCGTTCGTGTTCAATTGTCTCAATTTTTCATACGTTTTTTTTCACTAAGTATATTTAACTACCGCAAAAACGGTAAGTACCTACGGCTTACTCAGTTTTCACACACACTAAGAAACTTTCAGCTTTCAGCGACGTTTATGAACTAACCACATGAAAATCAAGGGCGGCAAGGTCATCTGCAGGGTGAGTTCGTCTATAGGTATCCAGACTCATTTAGACTGGATGCGTTCGCACCCGCCACACCGCCTTACCATATTTCCCTTGTTTGAATGATCTGAAGCATGTGAATGTTCTTATTCCTATCATGAGCCAGCATGCATTATGACATAATTTCACATACCTAATATCGTACTTGTAACTGTGTCGAGTCGAGGGGTTCATTTGAAAGAGCCTGAGTAAAATCTTATACGACAATACTTTCACCTAGGTGCATAATTTAAGGAGGTAGCACACATTGCCTTTAGTGGTATTCTTTGGAATAGCTCTCTGAGAATCACTGGATTTTTTATATATATTTAAAGTAGCTATAGACTTCAACTCACCAGTAGAGCTGACATAAACAACAGCGCTCCTAGCGCTACTGCCACCATCATCGAAGTGGCACACGTCGCATCCAGTGGCGTTCTATGGAACAGCTCTCCGGGCATCACGACTGTGTACTCCAGGTTCTCCTTGAACCGAGTGAAGGGCGTCGAAGAGTTGTCTGCGACCAGCGCCGCAGTGCTCGAGTTGTGAGATTCTTCTGCTAATGATCTGCGACGGCGGCCGTGACCTGAAAATTAAATGGTTTGCTGAAGTGAGAACTAAAGCTGTTAAGGTAGTGTTGCGTTTAGGATTTTGGGTTTGAAATACTTCCTTTAGTCCAAAATCGTCAATCGTTACGACGGTTTTTACAAAAGTAAAATGTTGTCATACCTGATGGTTCAAACAAGTCGAGGCAGTAGTCGGGCTGGCAGTCACCCGCGTCCATGCAGGCCTTGATCTGCGAGTGAATCCACAGTGTGGAGCGCTCCTTCATAGAGGCAAGCAGGAACGCCTCGAAGTCAAGGAACACCTCGTTGTGCCGCTCGCGGTACCGCGCGGGCTGGTGCGGGATAATTGAAGCAAAGTCGCGGTTACGGCAGCTGTGAATAAAAACATTTTATTTATGTTTAATTTAATTTATATATTTTATTAAGGGTTTGCAAACTGGATGTTATTGCATCTAAAAATTTACAATAATTTTAGCTTACGAAATATATGACAGGCTGAACAGCCTTTTAAGTGAAAACACAACATGCATAAGTAGGTTAACGAGTTTAACGCTCAGCAATATAGTAGCATAATATATTACAAAAAAAAAAACCTATTATTAAATAAAGATAATTATTAAAAGGTAAATCTAAATAATAGTTTTGTTGTGTTAAAAAAATAGAGTTGCACTTCTTGATTTTGTTGACCGCTGTATCGAACATGTTGTTGATGAGCTCCTGATATTAGAGACCTTTCATGTTGTTATTATAATTTGTACTCGTAAATCTCGTTGGTGAGTGTACGTTGAGTAGATCAATGTTTGTTATTTTACCTTTGATGAAAACCAGTTCAAAAGATACAGTTTAGGTTAGTCGCCATAAACCTGTGATACTAAACTGTCAAAAACGGTCTATGCCCATTAATTCCTTGCAAGCAATGTCACGAAACCATCTCGCTGTTTCTTAGAAAGACAAGAAAAGCTAACGGTACTGCGTATGGTATCGTAGACGAAAATCATACGCGTCTTGCGGATTTTATGGCAATTTATCACGCTACTCTCGTGCATCTCGATTAGTTCCGTCGACAGGTCATTGATGTTGTTTTATTTTGCTACGTAGAGTGCGTATTGTATTGATTAGTAATGTACCCGTCTTTGACAAGCAGAACCGCGCCGGGTGCGTGAGGGCGGTCGGGGTCGGGGGAGACCGCTACTTCTAGCAGCTTGATGTGGCGCCATGCCGAGTCGGGGTTGATGCGTGCACGCAGCTGCAGCTTTGTGCCAATCGGCACCGCCTGGAAATATTGATAAAGATAATCTATTTTCCAGTAAAATCATCGAAGTATGATCACTATAGGTAGGTACTTAACGCTCATCCACACATTGGCTCATATAGTAAAATCGAGTTTTTTTTTCTTCAATTAACAACACATCAAGTAACAAGGATCCATATGATATAATCTTCCTTGCTACTATGTATTTTTAGATGCGGCGATGGCAGGTAGAGTATATCTCTGACGGAATGGTGGCCAAGCGAGGATAAGCCCCAGAAGACATGGGGGGTTAGACAAGACTCACTTTCTGTTAGCGTTAACGCCTGCGGAAAGATGAAATTGTATGAAAATTACATTGACAATGACATTACATTGCCAATGACATTAGCTTGAGAGATGTTATCTCAAGCTAATGTCATTTTCATCAGTGGCGGGATAATAAGCAAATATTGCGGAAATAAGTACATTGACGAGACTGGCGTTAATAGGAACATTGGCGAACGAGGGAGGAGGCTTAGGCATTTCCTGGCGGGTATGGCCAGCAAATTCTGGTGCTCATTCATATGTCGTTGGTGATATGTTTGAACAGTTTGAATAATAGACGGAACGAAGGCAGTCCGTTCATCATTCAGAGCAAAAGAATTTAATTTTGTTATTGGAAGAGCTAACCCTGCAAAGAGTAAAGAACCGCTGCCGCTCCGCTCTATTTCCTAGCATCAAGTCACATCAGTCTTATAATAAAATAGGTGAGATGTGAACGTACAGCAGTTACCTGATCGACTGGCAAGTCGACTGAGTGGTTGGAGTGACGAGACACTGGTGGTGCTTCCTTGTACAACGCCACTTCATACTCCAGCCGGCCTGGAGTCTCTTCCACCACGCCAGAAACTCGGGCTCCGTGGGGGCTGGAAGGAATGTTGGAACTGGCATTGGTTACGCGTCCACTTCTAAGATACAGGCAGATGATTGTTTGGTGAAGTCATAATGATTAAGGATATATTTACGGCAACATCCTTTGGAGTTTTCAGCCTTTGGCCTTACGCCTATCTGTTTTAAGCAATCCAGTTTAGGTGATGGAAAAAGTTGCGCGACTGCAAACCGTATTTAGGCGCGTTAAGGTTCACGTTCGCGTGATTTTCCAAACTGCGCTGTTTTAACGTTAGTTTGAGACCGCGCAAGAAGTTGGGCGTAAGGCCCCTGATCAGAAACAATAAGATAATCTATATTTTTATAAAAGAGAAATACCAGTCACTGATTGTCTGACTTACTGGCCTATCAAGAAATATCTAAAACTCCCTATTTGAGCTACAAAGATGATATTTGGCAGGTAAATTCCATTAGGGGCGTAGAGGTCCACTAAGAAATTATTTTGCGAAAAGACCGAATTAAGAGGGAAAATAGATGTGGGGAATTTATGTGAAAGTACGCGTACAAAGTCACGGGCAACAGCTAGTTCAGAATATTCTAGTAACGTCTAGATCTGTTTTGGTGATGTATGGTGATGACAATAAGTACCTAGGTACCTACTTAGTAATACTCACAAACTGCCAGCGAACCCCGCCGCCTTGTTTTCTATGATGGTGGGCTCAGGAGGCTTACACATGATGATCAGCTCTTGATCCGACTGCATCACCACTCCAGGGAACTGCGGGAACCAAACCCGGACGTGCACGAAACCCTGTTAAAAATGTTTTTACTAAATTAATAATTAGGTACATAATGAATTATTTTAAATATTAGATAATTGTATTAGGTTAATTAATTTTATTTGTGTATATTATTTGACTGTATCCTTCTGCGGTAACAATATTGGTGCGGTATTATCTCTTCTGTGGAACAATAAAATACTTAGAACTATGTTTCAAAATACATTCGATATAACAAAAGTGAGCTTAGATATTCAATATGGGATGACTTACTTAGGTATCTTGGTGATAATAACCATGGAAATGACAAGGCAGTGTACGATGTTTGAGAAGGTACTTTTTTGCCGCGTATGAACGATGTGCGTGTCTACGTTTGACCACCAAGCCAACCACCAACAAACGTTTGTTTAGCGACGAAGATAATTATGTAGTCGAAGATGAAACACGAAACTTTGAATATACACGGGTGGGTGATACTCTGGGAGTCTTCAAACCACGAGTGAATTGGTTTCTTCTAGGCAAGCGTGCTCCACCGTAGACCGTATATCATGCGAGTTGGCGATCAAACGCAAGCCTATTATGAATTTAAATTAATTAATTAAAAAAACTATTTATTCTGACCTTGAAAAGTCTCAGGAAATAAGGAAGCCGGCAGGTTGTTTTATTCCTTGGCTGTACGGGTTAGAAGCGTCAAATCAAAACGTTTCGAAAATGTACTATGTAGGTACCCATGGGTGGTATAGTAGGTAAGCTATCTTACTACCTAATGACGACTTTTAGTAGTGAGTACCTCTTTAACTGTTGCCCTTCAGTCGTTAGAATAGGCTAAGTACTTAGCTAAGTAAGTAAATCAACCAACAGATGTTGTTGTAAGTAGCTCTTTATTCCAGTTTCTGAACGTAAAAAGACCATTGCCCAGTGAATAATTTACTACAACCGTTTTGGGGTTAACGTTGCGAAAAGATATAGTGCTACAAGAACCTAGGGTAACAAAAACAAAGGTAAAACTAGGTAATTGGCAAAACAACAAGCATCAATGCGGAGTGCGTTCATGAGAGTTGCGTTCTTGTCAGTGAGCTTTATCACTTGACATTGGCGAGACTACAAACTTGCTCGATAATCTCTGCGGTGCATTGTATTCAATCGGCGACATTCCCGTACCGAGTATTAGTTATCTATTTACCTCAATACCATACCGGTTGTTAATAATATGTCAGTGTAGCCCGTTGTAGGCCACTGGCATCCACGCTGCCTACTGTTATTAACGGCATAAGTTATTTGCTGATGACACAACTTCTCCTTTATGATTATTATTATAATAGATGAAACGACAATTCTTTTGTGTGGATAGTAGAGCGAATCGAGCTCGTTAGAGCTACCTCGTTTTAGAAGAAATGATATGTGATCTATGATTTTTTACTATAAAATCAAATTGATCGATTTTTGTGTAATAGGTACGAAAATTAAATAATTTGGTAGGTAACCTACCGTTGTGTAGGTAGGGGGGGGGGGGGGGGGGGGGAATTAAAATAATTTCAGACACCTAAGTTGTAGACCACATGCGTACCTACCTACATAACTATATCAAAACAAATCATCACCATTATCAACCTTTCATGTTCCTTCAGCTGGGACACAGAGACAGAGAGAAAGGATGGGTCCTAATCTATCATGCTGGCCAAGTGCATGTTGGTTAATGTCATAATTATGTCTTTGAACTGAGGTTCTTGAATATACCGGTTTCCTCACGATGTTTTCCTTTGCCGTTATTGAGCGATTGCATCGAATCGAAACTGCACATAATTTATTTTGGCACTAAATAAGTATAGTAATTGGCGCAGGGCCGAGGATCGAACTGGGTGCAGTCAGATTGTAAACATCGCCTCTATCGCTCGTCTCAGTCACCATCGCTCATTAAACAAATCCTACTTTAATATGATTTTATGCTTATAGATAGTTGGACGGCCCGAGATAGGGTTTCCCTACCATACTGTTACCTACAATTGTATTATACTGTTTTTATTGCTCTACAATACTGTTTATGTTTAAGAAAATTAAAGTAGGTTCGCAAAAAACTGTTAATTTCAACATAACTTTAAACCTGTTTAAAAATAATTTTCGGTGCGCGCGGAACGTAACGTTTTGTCGGGCACCAAAACAAAGTCAGTGGTTTAAAAAAATGCTTTCTTTTTCCAAAATACACTAACTATATAATTGCATATGCATATTCTCCCGCCTCAATATACTTTATTTCTTGTTAAAAACATTGGAAAAAGTTGGCAACTCTAGTCCTTAGGAAGTGACTTAGGATTAGGATACTTTTTTTCGATGTAGTCGAGGATGGAACACGTTGATCTAGAAGAAATCTATTCGCCTTAGCCTTGAAGATGCCTAAATTGTAGTTCAGGAAACAAGGAAGACGGCCGGGAGTTCCATTCTTACAGTACCTACTTCTTCTTACTGCCAGTATGTAAGTATCATAAATGTCGACCCAAATCGTTGCGGATGAATTTCCACGAGGAACGGGCGGGTGGTAGTGTGTAGTCCTACTTGTCCTATAGTAAAAGGGGGAGGGTGGAATAAGGTATCACCTAAGCATTTCCAAACTACCCTTACATTTCGTTTCAGCACTCCACATCTGGTGAAGTCCGTGATCCTTAGCCTGTAGAGCAGCCCCGTGGGGTCTTCAGCCTCAGGCCTGATCTGGCAGACCGGGTCCGCCACGGGGTCGGTGGCTCGATCGTCGGCGAACAGAGGTGCTCCTCGGAAACCCTCAGGCTTCCTGAGCAGGGCTGTGACGGAGTCTCGCAGGCCGGTGCCGCTGCTTGAAAATGTGCACTGGATGTCTGTCACTGAAATACAAAGACATCAAGTAAGTACCTATGCGATACAACTTATATGGGAATCACTCACGATAATGATTAAAAGTGTGAAATTTCAGGATTTTGAGGACTAGATGCATTGGACTACTGAGTATAATATTAGTCTTACATGAGGGCAAAAAAGCCCTTCTTTGCTCATGCAATTCCAAAAGTCTATGCGGGCCGCAGGGCGCTGCTGGTGATGTACAGTTAAATGTGTTTGTGTGTGTGTGTGTGTGCGTGTGTGTGTGTAAGCGCGTGCGTGCGCGTGAATTTTCCAGTTATTTTGTTTTAAAAGCCAAACGTCTAAACCGATTTTGATGAAATTTCTATGAGATCAATCTGAAAGTATATAATTTCAAATATAAAAGAATTTTCCAAATCGGTTTATAAATGACTAGCTGACCTGACAGACGTTGTCCTGTCTTAGAACTGTCAAACACGGAAAGTCAAAATTAAAAATCTTATTTTTTTCCACCTTGGGTAACATTATTGGAGTTTTAGTAAGGATCCCTATTTTTTTAAAAATATAATACAGCCTATGTTAACCGGGGATGGTGTAGCTTCCCAACAGTGAAAGAATTTTTCTAATCGGTTCAGTAGTTTCGGAGCCTATTCAATGCAAACAAACAAACAATCAAATCTTTCCTCTTTATAATATTATATTATATAAAGTTATATGATTATTTTCGGGATATTTACCGTGGTAAGGTTGTGGAATGAGCTCCCGATAATAATCATATAACTTTAGTGAACAACCGTGATAGTTTAAAACAGTGTATTATATTATATTATTATTATAGTATAGACTAGCTGACCTGACAGACGTTGTCCTGTCTTAGAACTGTCAAACACGCAGTCAAAATTGTAAATCTTATTTTACTACACCTTGGGTTACGTTATTGGAGTTTTAGTAAGGATCCCTATTTTTTTTTAAATATAATGTGGCCTATGTTACCCGGGGATCGTGTAGCTTCCCAACAGTAAAAGAATTTTTCAAATCGGTTCAGTAGTTTTGGAGCCTATTCAATGCAAACAAACAAACAAACAATCAAATCTTTCCTCTTTATAATATTAGTATAGATATAGATTAGTATAGATGATGAAATTCTGAGGTAACTAACATGAAGAATACAACCGAATTGCGAACCCCTCCTATTTAGAAGTCGGTAGGAAGAGGTTTTAATACGGTGGCTTCGATCAAAATATTTTTTCGAAGTACGGTGGTTTTGAGGCATATTGGCTCCATGGTGCTCTAGGCCCGGTTCTTGAAGGCCTCTGGGTTGTAATCCTTCAAAATCTGATGTGTTTGTGCAATAAATTCCTTATTCTTTATTGTAAATATGTACACTATCTATCTGTCTATAAATGGTGCAGCAATGGTTTATGTTGTGGCTGGTCACAAACCAGACCACAGACATAAAATTATCATCATAGAGATACTTCTAATTGATCTATTACGTAATATTTATCTACGATTTAATCTTAACTTAGGATTAAGTAGTTTTACAAGAATTACTTAATGAGATAGGTTAGGTAATGTATGAAATAAAATGCAAACAAAGTAAACTTATGATGCTACCTTCTAACCTTGAGAGGTCGATACTCACCGTCGTAGTCTTGCGCGAGTACCGTTCCGATCTGTAACAATGAGCATTCACATGAGGAAGGATGCACAGCCAACCAAAGCAATTAAACAATAAGTTAATTATTCCTCTGGCCATTGTTAGAGCCTGCCGTAAAAATATAGCGGGGTAATTTCGACTTATCAAGGATCATTTATTCCCTGTTGCAACAAAGATGATAGCGGAAGAAGGAGTCATTGCATTGGCATATCATACGATCACTCCGCGTAAGCGCTTTATTATAAATATATAAATAAATATTCGAGACATTTTTGCACACACGGTCATCTGACCCCAAAATAAGCAAAACTTGTACTATGGATGCCAGAGACTGATATACATACATATATATTTTTATATACATAGACATACATATATAGATATATAGACAGGTATTAACACCCAGATATAGAACAAACACAAATGTTCATCACATGAATGTTTGTCCTAGGTGGGAATCGAACCCACGCCCCCAAGCGCAGAAAGCAGGTTCACTACCAACTGGACCAACGGGGCTATATAATCATGTAGATAACGAATACCTGTTATTTACTTAAACAAGTTATAATAATTACCTATCTATATCGAGGTTTTCAGTTTTATAATTACCAATCAAGTAATCATGTCTGGAATCAATATGAAGCCTATTGCCTCAAAATTACAAAAAATCTGGATAACCGTTTTTATTTTGACTCCGAATTTATTGATACATAGACAGCTCTTTATTGTTTAGATAACTAAACTGGTGTAACAACTGGCTGCCTTATCGCCAATAAGCGATAATTGTGATTACAAGCAATCTTCAGCTTCAGGAAATATATTTAGTTAGATAGATACATACTTTATATTGTCAAACCGACTTCAGAAAGACCTCAATTTAACTGTATTGTTACACATAAATAGCTTTACATAGGATAGAATGTCTTAATTGAAGACATAAACAAAAGTAACTGTTGCTAACTTAAGTGTTTAACTATCTCTTGTTTTAGATAGTGAAAGCGCGTTTTCGTTTTTATTTTATGTGGCAATTTGACGAGCTTTCTGCAAATCTCCATCAAATGCCAAAAAAACCTTGGTACAAAAGTAGGTCAATACAGCAGCTATGTTTGGCGGTTGAAGAGATTGAGCACGGAACACTATTACTTGAGATTGAGTCTTCTTACAGCTATCACTTTCAAGAGCAATAAAAGAGCTCAGTTAATTTGCGTCATATCTTGAAGGAAGTAAACGTGCGTCAGTCAGCTGTTTTCTTAAGTCTAGCAATAAAACCTACATTTAAAATTAACATTGGTGACAAGGGAATCATAAGTCGTATAAATAGATTTTATGACAATAGTTTTACGACTCGGTCACGTATTTCGATTAGAAATGCCTATTTACTTTTATTTCAGCTAAGGACAAAGATTGTCTGATTGTCTGAGAGTATGATGGAATTGTATAATAAATATGTAACCCACACAGCTACATGTAAAGGTTTAGACTTAGATCAGACAAGCAAGGGAGATACGGTAAGGTGGCCTGGCGGGTGCGAACGCATCTGGCCTAAATCAGGCTTGATGCCTTTAGTCGAATTCACCCATCAGGCGACCTTGTCGCCCTTTTTTAAATGTGGACTGCTTATTGGTCACTACAAGTTTCTTAGTGTGCGTAAAAATGAGCAAGTGAGCCGTACTTACAGTTCGGTTAGCCGGTAAAGTGTTTTTTTTATTGAAAATTTAAAATTTAGACATGGCTTGTCTCTCTTTTTTATCGGATTTGAAGGTTTATACTAGAACGTTAATTAGATCTCGGAATTCTTAAATAGTATCTACATACTTACTTACGAAGTGTTGCTGACCACTTCTGTCTAAAGTCTGGTGGTATAGGTTCATAGTAAGTAAAACTTGGTTAAGTAAGTGGCAGTGGGCAGGGCACATAGCACGCCGAACAGATGGCCGATGGGACCGAAACGAAAGGTTCTCGAATGGAGACCACGGACCGGTAAGCGCAGCGTAGGATTTCCACCCACAATATGGACAGACGACCTAAAAGAGACCGCAGGGAAACGCTGGATGCAGGCCGCTTCCAACCGGCCCTTTTGGAGATCGATGGCATAGTAGAAACAAAAACTGTCGATGGGGAGGCCTATGTCATAGTAGAATACTATGCCAGTCCAGTAGTGGACGTCCTACGGCTGAAGTGATAATGATGATAAAGTAAAACATAGCTTATTACTTGCGCTTACAATAACTTTATAAAGTAAAAAAAAAAACTTAATAGCGTATTTTTCTTCTGGAGAAATTTTCCTACATTGTAAATTTCCATAAATCAACATAATGATAGGATATTCACGATCAAATTTGACCACAAAAATGGCCACTGGTCGCTATTATTCCAAAATATGATCCATCGATGGTTTATTGTGTTCCACTTTTAATATTTTACGTGATATTCAGTTGCAAATGGTTTGTAGATGCTCTGAACACTTTCTTCGAGATTTCGAAGGTAATAAAGATTAGAGTTCAAGACTGGAGAATACTACGATTGACCTCAATCTATGAAATCATCATAAAAAGATTGGCAGCGATTAAAATGAAAGTTTTGAGGCAAATAGAGCTGTTATACCTAGTTACCAAGATGAGGGCTTTATCGACGTGGTTGCGGTTTTGTGGATTAAGTGGGTCCGTACCACGTACCCTGCACGTACCACATTATTTGATACGGGGACGTGAGCAGATCTAATGCCGCCGATCAATGAAAGTCGATTTTGTAGTTTACCAGAAGTTGTGGTTCCACTGTATCTTACTACTTACTTAATATACGGAGTCAATAGGCGGAACATTTCTTACAATGCCTTACTTTGCCAAGTATCAACCAGGATTAATTTGCATTTGTTATTTGAGTTTTGTTACATGGGTAGTCCCGTTGGTAGTCTTGGTAGTGAACCTGCCTTCTGAGCTTGGGGGCGTGGGTTCGATTCCCACCTAGGGCAAACATTCATGTGATGAACATTTTTGTTTGTTCTATATATAGGTGTTAATAACTATTTAGGTATGTATTTAAAAAATATATGTATGTATATCTCTGGCAGCCATAGTGCAAGCTATGGTGCAAGTGACCGTGTGTGCAATAATGTACCGAATATTTATTTATCTGTATCTTGGCTGAATAATGTAGATATATAAGCTACTAGCTGTTGCCCGAGACTTTGTACCCGTAGACTTTCATATAAACTTTCAGTGCCCCCCTTAATTCGGGCCTTTCGCAAAATCCTTTCTTAGCGGACCTCTACATCCCATAACGAACCTAATTGCCAAATTTCAGATTCGTAGGTCAAGAAGTTTTCGAGACTTCTATGGATCATAATTCTCCGGGAACACAACTTTGCTAACTCTTGTATGCAAATTAGAAATGGAACAGTTAAACGGTTTGTTTCTTCTAAAATGGCTTTGCTCTGATTATTGAGCGTGAAGCCTGGGCTGCGGAATTGGGTTTGGGAAACGGAACTAAACCAACACTTATTATGCGTAATTTACTTTATAATATGTTCATCAAAAAGAAAATTGCGATTACTTAATTTGGAATTGTTAAATCGATAAGATGTATTTCTTCCTCTGTGGTATGGAGTACACGATGTATCCCCAGCTGTTTTTGTTGAATTTCCATTCGTGTCTTTTTCAAACTTCGCGTTGATAGACAGACATGAAATATGAAAATAAGTATTTTAATTAGACTAGTAACTTCATCACAGATTAGGTAGGTACCTACTTATGCACTATCTCGGGTCAAGACAGTACTAAATCAGCTTCCTCAATCCAGCAATTGCCCACATGACATTGTCAGTCCCACGAGTTATCGCCTTTCTATCTATCTAATTGCAACCACATAGTTGCGCTGTGGAAGTTCCTTTAGATAGGGTCATGTCGTCTTATCAGTTGCAATAATGGAGGGGTAAAAGCTATTCATCTGTTTAACTGAGCGAGGAACTTATGTTTCTTTTTTGTGCAATTTATAATTGTAGTTTTTAATATAATGTACCTTCCGACGAGAGCATGCAGTCAAATTAAATTAAATACATATTTAAAAAATATATTTAATAATTATAATTTAATTAATTATTATTAGTATATTAAATTTATTATTCAGGTAGGTAAATAGAGGAAAAGAGCACCTTTACGTAATTCTTACTTTTTAATTGCTTATACTCGTATTCTTACTAAAGTTCGTATTACAAATTTACTTCCGTACCGTGTCTAGAAGTCTCTTGATGATTAAAAATAACGAAAGCCGTTGTTGCATATCTGTTTTTCATTTCCATCAATCGTTACCATATCTGGTTATGCTTAAGAAAGCACAGTTCGCAGATTCATAGTAATTCATTATAGTTTTTGCTGATTCCTAGTGCAGTAATGGCGTATTATTATGTTGTTTCGTTCGGGTGGGACGGACATTGAAAGCGCGCTGGTAATGCACTGTCTCGGGATCCACGCGCTTGCGTACGCGCACCAGTTCATCTGTAACGTTACCTTGCATCGTGCGCTTTTATAGTGTGCGATGTCCAATGTTTTGTTCACACCAGAAATTGCTTACTTACCTACAAAACAAAGCAACTAAATGTTTAAATGCGTCTAAATGTGACGTCATTTGTGTGTCTTGATATGCGTAACTAGTGCCAAACAATCATTGTTGAAGCAATGAAGCTTTGATCTATTATGAAACTCATAGTCAAAATCACCAACTCTCATAAGTAAAACAAAACCCGTTTAAACACAACATACAAAATGTGTGAAAACTACAATGTTAGTAGGTACTTACCAATATTGAGGCAAAGATTCGCTTCATCCATAAAACTAAATTATTTTATGGAATACCTACATGTAGAGTATAGAGTGTTTGGTCTCTTTGCTTTCGTAGGTGATGTTTTAAATCACCTGTGAATCGGTTTCTTCTATAGGCAAGCGATCTCCATCGTAGATGGCATCATAGCTTTAACACCTGGCGAGTTGGCTGTCAAACGCAAGCTTATTATTGAATAAAAAAACAGGAAAAAAAATTATACCTAGACCTATTTTTAATCCGTCACCATATCATCAATGATCCCGATTTTGTTAATTTGCTCTACCGTGATCAAGATCTCTTTGGTATATATAAGTATACGAGCATATCCGACGCTGCCGTGATCGATCGGTGATTAACCTAGCTCATGAAGTTATTATGCTGTTAGCTATTATTGCCATTCAGTTGATTTGATACGAATGTGATATCTACCGTAATTTAGCTTATGAGCATCATGAGTACGTGACTTATTAGGAGCCTTGTAAAAAGTAGTTCACCTAAAGCTATCAGACTAGCCTTCTTTGTTAACTTTGTTTGCGATCTGTGTCAAACGCGTTTATTTAATTTAGCATGAGGTGCTTTACTGCTTTTATCTGCTTGGCTAACATGTCATGAACGTTCGTAAGTTCCTTCATTCGTGCTGTTTATTTAGCTGTTTGTTTATTTATGTGCTGCCACAACATTTTGTCAAGCAAGTTTCTCACCGATTGCAAAATTGCCGAACATTGTCGACGACTTTTTAGTATTTTTTGTCCGCATTAGATGTTTCTCTCAACCGTGAAATTCAATTTTTTTAAATGGTTCCAATCACGTATTACAATGGCTAGACGAGTTCGCTCTCACGATTTATCAGTCGCTTGAAATGTGAGCTTTTACTTTGGACTAATCAGAAAATCTGTAAACCTAGATTGTATCAATGTTTTGGTCTGAACCTACTTACGTGTACTTACATCAAATTTTAGCGTCAAGGACAAAACTCGACTATATTTTCCTAAGACACTATGATAGGTTTTACAAACGCAAAAAATTGCGTCCGTTCCTTGTTTGTAAATAGGTACCGTAACTAAGTATACCAATATTTGTTTCCCTTCAACTCTGTAACAGCTGAATCGATTTGGATGAACCAAAATAAGACTTTTTCTAATAGACTTTTTATCACGAAGAAATATAGAGTCCATATAGAAGAATTATAGAAAGCGTATTCGCTATACGCCACTAGTCATTCAAGTACCTACTGTAATTGGATATAATTAGCACTTTATCAAAATAACACCATCGTTTACAATGGTATCTATTGTTACCTCGAAAGTTTTCCAGGAGCAATAAACTCTGTAAATATGTGGGCTAAACCATTTTCTTAAATTTTATACTTCCTGTCAGACATCACTTACGTGGGTATTTATTTCTGCAATTTACCTTTATACCTTGAAAAAGCGTCGAATGCAGTTTTACTTTCTATTAGGTGCAGAAATATTTAGACTGTTTTACCTAGACGTCCGAACCAGCACCCCACTCCTCCATCATATCTATCAGTAGGTTCTACAGATGTCAGTAGGTGTATCACATATTATCAAACTATGCTATACTTGTAATAGGATCGATTGAAAAACATACCAGTAGGAGGGCGAGCAGAGCTGTGCCGCAAGCGCTCGTCATGCTGCTTGCGGTCTGCCACACTCGAGCGCGGAGCCAACCGTTAATGCTATCTGCCCCGATTACCTTACTGACGCTACTTCTACAAAAACCCCTATTAAACTAAAATGTTCATTGATCGAAATAAATTGACGCAAAAAGTAAACAAACACAGTTCGATCGATGAACGTTTTTCACAACACTCCGGTCTAAAAACGCAGCACTGCAGTTGGTTTTTGCCGGCGAGCTTTCCGGCGCGTGAGTGGCGAGCTTCGCAAGTTGTGCGGAGCGCTTGGTCGCGTGGTGCGCCTGCGAGATCTACGGACGGGACTGCACGTTGGCGCGCTCGGCTTGCGCGCTTGATGATGGTGGAACAGTTAGCCATCGTCGGCAATGGGGAGGGTACCACCTGCTCCGTACTCTATCGTTCTCACGACGCGATCGCCGATCTGCCTTGCTGCTCGACAATCTCGTGGACTACATAGTTGATTGGCGTCGGATTAGGGAAAGAATTAGGCTTTGATATCGTTAGTAGTTCACGGCGTCGAGTTCATTACCGTGACATTCGCGCGGAGAAATTGTGGCTCTAGCTGCCTTCAGATTGAGTGGCATCTCGGTATGATCGGGTCATCGATGTTATGTTTGGGTCGCGGATTCTTGAAACGACGGACGCGGACGGCGGGCCGAGTGATCGATGGACGAGATAACTAAATAGCTTCATTTCTGACCGAGCTCATCTGCGCTATCGATATGATATAGAATTAAACCGCTTTAGAAAGTCAATCATCATTGCAGATGATTGCTGATAACTTTTTAATTTACTTATCTAGCATTCATAACGTTTGTTTTTAAAGGTTACCTGTGAACAGTAGTGAAAAAGTGGTGGTGTAAAATTTTGATCTGAAATAAAATAAAAATCTTTAAATTTAGGATACTATGCGTTGTGTATTTAAACCAATTAAAAAAAAATTAAGTCACGGGTGATCAAAATATACCTAAATAATAATTTGAATAGAGTCGCCTATTATCACCTAGGTGATTATATTCACAGGTGATCAAATGACACTAAAGAGACGCCTATGATCACCCAGGTGATCAAAGTGAATTAGAATACTAATATAAGGCAGTCAAATGATGTGAGTGATGTAGGTAGGTAAATATAATACTATACGTATAATTTCTGTTCGTATATAAAAATGTTTAGCCAAATATGTGATGTAATAAATTACCTGTTACCTACATACTCGAACTCTTGAACTATTATGTCCAAGTTTTTATTAGTTCTGATAGCTACAACAACATTGTAAAAAAGGTGAATGGAAAACCTTTTCTTTTAAAGCGGTGCTCATACTTCCTGATTCAAAATTTCACTGTAGTTGCCTACCAGCTACAATCAATTACATTTGAAACCCTAAGCAACAGTAATCGGATTTTACGGTTTGCATTCAGATTTTTACAATCTGCAGTAGGTTGTCAGAGCTAAAACAGTTTGGTCCGATTATAGGTCCTTTGAAAAAGACCTACTAAGTAATCAAGAAGTAGTCAGCTTGAGCAGGTGTATTTCGACAGGTGGGCCTAGTTCAGTAGGTATCGCCACCGAAGCGCGTCCGTGACCGCTTCGGTCACGGCCTGGCTTCGCTCAGAACCAGAAAACCCAATTTGAATAGGTCGGTCGTTAGCAGCATCTACGTACCTAACCTAACTGTTAATTCCACCACTTTCTGGTTATCATCATGATTTACTCACAAATGGTGTATCCTCATTGTCCTTATAAGGTACCTGTAGTGATGAATTTTAGCTATAGCTCACGTAGCGATTGGCACGATTACTTTCGGCTAGTTACCAATCACAATTGTATCGATTTAAAACTTCATCCCACAGGTTATTGCTTCATCCCACAGGTTATTGCTTCATCCCTGTAATGAATTAAGTTACAGGGTAATTAAAACCCTAGTGCTGTTAAAGCTCTTCTCTAGATTCCGAATCATCCGTCCTGTTGGGATGAAATAACGAATTAAATATCTGGCCAAGAACGTGTCAATACATGCATGTTACAGGGTTCCGTAGGCAAATCCATGTAGTAAAGTTATATGATTATTAACGGGATATTTACCGTGGTAAGGTTGTGGAATCATATAACTTTAGTGAACAACCGTGATAGTTTAAAACAGTGTTTTAAATCCATGTAGTGGCACAGAATTCATAACAGTACAAAAAGTGGTCACATTCATAAAATTGGTGGTAAAAAAAAAAACGAACGATCGAAGCTCTGCTCTGGCCAAGAACGTGTCAATACATGCATGTTACAGGGTTCCGTAGGCAAATCCATGTAGTAAAGTTATATGATTATTTACGGGATATTTACCGTGGTAAGGTTGTGGAATCATATAACTTTAGTGAACAACCGTGATAGTTTAAAACAGTGTTTTAAATCCATGTAGTGGCACAGAATTCATAACAGTACAAAAAGTGGTCACATTCATAAAATTGGTGGTAAAAAAAAAAACGAACGATCGAAGCTCTGCTGATTTAGCAAAGTTTTAGAGATGTATCATCCCGACATAACATAACCTACATAGAACCTACTTTTTATTGTTTAACCAAAAAGAACAATTTCATTAACGAAAAGGTCCAAATGACGAACGCACGGTACGAAAAGACATTTGAGCTAGAACGTCCTGAATTTATTACAGTTTTATCGCTGTAACTCAAAAAGTTATAATCACAAAATATTCGTAGGTAATAGTTTTGGAGATAACCTATCAGCGTGGCAAGTTACCAGTTTCCATGTCTAAATGTTTAGAAATGCATATGAGGGACTGGTTCCCTCATATGTATTTCTAATTTGCCACTTTGGCGGGCTATATTTCGCAAAGGATACACTTAATAAAACGTGATGGGCTACTGAGACAAAAAGATTCATCAGACTACGATTATGACTATCAATTTTATCAGACTGATACTAAGCCGATGTATGTAAACCTACCCAACCTTATACCTTCATTTCAAAAGACCTATTCAAAGATAAAAAAAAAATGACAAAAACAGATACCAGCTGAAAACAAATCCCCATTGCACACGTCGCCGAACCACCTAAAAAATTTATATATTTTCATACTTTTAAAATTGAGATATATACCAAAATGTAATTGTGGAAAGTTTTGTGCCCTTGCCTTAATAAATATAGATACGAAGGTTCTAAAGTATTAGGACGGATGGACAGATGGACTCACATATCGCATTTATAAGGGTTTCTTGAAGTACCACGGAACCCTAAAATACAAATTTTCCGTTCATTCACTCATCCCTCTGCGGTTCTTCTACCATTTTAAAAACTTGGTTGCAATGAGAGCAACGAAATTTATTGTGAAATTGTGTACCTCTAGTGTAAGCGATAAGATCCCCTATGGAAAGTTTAAATGTAGGTATTTTACAGTATTTTTATATTTCCTTATTTAATTTTAACGTTTATTACAAACGCACAGGTATTTTAGAGGCTGGTAACATACTTTCACCCTAATGTTAGGTAGACCCAGGTACCTGCAGAATAGAAAGGAGATCATGCATCATGAGTAGCGACATCATTTAAGCTCTAATACCTACCTAGATGGCTGTAGCACAGACACAGATTATCAAGCCTGGGTCTATAGCCTTTAGCTGTAAGTATCACAGGACAATGGGCTTTTGACTTGACGCATGCCAGTGACTGTTATGTTTAGTGCTTGGACTAAACTTGACCAGACCTCAGACATACGATTTTCCGATTCAAACGGTCTGCAAAGACGAGGGGACATCTGTCAAAGAGTTGTTTGCAAAAGGCATACGCGACGTGCGCGTGCGCACTCAATGACACAGAACGAGGCAAGATAAGGCAATGATTGACAGCATCCTCGACCATAGAATTAGATAATAATAGTAACTATCTACTGGATTGTTGAAAAGCCTGGTTGAAACTTGGAATCTTGAAAAGGCTAAAGTCACCCTCCGTTACTCGATTATCGTCCCATTGAATTGCTTGGCCCTCTGCAGTTTACCTGCCTAACTACCTAGTCTAGTTTAATAAGTATGTTCTAACAACTAATCTAAATTACATTGAATCAAATATAGAGCCATCACATAATATACGATCTTGTGCTAAATATAATAATTACAAGCTTTTATTTAACTTGTTTTGTTAGTATGGGTCAAATCTAGCAACTGAATTTTAAGATCCCCAACCGATTGAGCTGAAATTTTGTATACACGTTTAGTTTTGATGACAATGCATGGTTAGCTAAGTGACGTCATTCTAAAACCTATATAATTATGGCGGACTCCCAAAGATGGCGGACCAGTAATTTTTATGCACCCCTATGATATGGGTTTAAATGAAAGGGTTTGCTGAAAAGAAAACGAAAATAAAACGACGTCACACTAAATTGCATGTGGCAGACACCTAAAAGCTTCTTTTTAAAAGCTTTTTTAATCATTTTTTTTACCATTTTAGGCGCATCATGTCATGGGCATGTATATTATCTTTGATATTATGTAGGTAAATATACAAACAAGAAAGGAACACAGGAACAAGCTTTGATTTGGGCATGGGCTAAGACACAGAAGAAATAATAGTAGGTACCACAAGTGAAAGAATTCTTTGGAGAATAAAATTATTTATCCGTGAACATATTTTTCTTTCTGTGTAAGGTAGAAATGCCGTGGAAGTGCTAATGTTATTTTAATGTGAAAATGTGAGGTAGTATAAGAGCTGTTTGTAATGTTTCTCCTGATCCAACGTTTTATGCGTAATAAGAGTAGTAGATTTATGTGCCGTAGAGAATCAACACATATTTAGAAGCCTATTATTTATACCTCTGTTACTAGAAGTTTTGATATTTGCTTAGCTAATAGTACCTACCTAAATTATGCACCAAGGGAATAAAGCAGTGTCTTATGTCGCAGGCGGCATATTGAACCCTGACTAGAGTTATGTAGAGTCCTGAGTGAAGCGAGGGATTCAAGCTGCCCAAAACGAAGACAGGCTTTATTCCAAAGGAGCATACTCTACTTTTCACACCTTCTGCGAGCAATAAAAAGCCAAATCACTGCACCAAACACCGTCTTTTGTTTCACATTCTTTGTAAACACACATTTTTCTTTTTTTTTGAGCTCTGCTTATGGTGGCCAGTTTGATTTTCGAACAAACCTCTTTACAATACCATATGTGCATGTTTTTACTTAGAGTTATCCACGAGCTTTGACGTTTCAAATTCAAATCACTTTATTCCCTAGGGACTTTCATACAACTTTATATCCCTTAAAAGATAATGCTTTACTTTACGTTGAGGTTGCATGCATGATATGTAATTGGACATTGTCGAGCAGGTGGTATGAAAAGTAAATTATTAACTAAGTAGAAAAGTTATTAGGTAGAAGGTTAAGAAGAGTAGGTATTTCATATGGGTGTATGTGGTTTTGTGTGAGTTTGATGTTGTCTGTGGTCTTTCTTTGTTGGTGATTTCGCGCAAAATGATGTTTTTTGTGGTTGACAGGCTAGGCGTTTGACGACAGCTCACATGACGAATGACAGTAAGGTCAAAAATTATAGACACGCGTACATAGATTGGGAACTAGTATTAGTTATTACGGAGCACCGGAAAGAAAATGAAAGAAAAAATATGATAATGAATTAGGTCAGTTATGTTATAGTAGAGCATATTTTTATCAGTTGACAGCCCGTATCGTTGTAAACTTACTTCATTAGCAATGCACCCGGAGCTTTGCAAATACAATAATGGTTCAGTGCTTCGCTAACCGTTTCGATTTTTTTTTGTGCTACAGATGATGTCTATGTATAGGTAGTGGACTTTTTGTACTAAAGTGTTAAGTTCATAATATATCGAACATCATTGTAACTTATGAAGCTTGACAAATCTATTTGAAATTATGTGAAGGCCAGATAGGTAACAAATCGCCTCGCGGCTATCATTACTCGACAATACATCACGGGAAGCTCGTGGCGATGGCACGCGCGCCGTTTTTGCAGCCATTACAGTGCCACCAACTATCTGTAGAGGTAGTGAAGTGAGGGAATTAAAAAACTTCAGCCTGTGGCTCTCAGATATTAAGAAAATGCGATGGCGTCTCCCCCACCCAACTCTAAGGGTAAGTTGGTTCCACTGTGCCTCCGGATGAAGTGCATCCAATGCCGTGATTGATGGAAAAACCTTCCGCATACTGTTATCATAATAGAACTGTATGGAACGTGCTCCCAAATCAATACCAACTGTAAGCCAGCCCGTTACGCAATCACCGATGCCCATGGAAAGCAGTTTATGCCGCACAGTTATGTATAACGACTTCAAATGGAAATGAATTTATATTCTGTATAAAACGGAGATTAACGTCCACTGGAATACAAAGTACCTATTGTGGAGTACTGTAGTTACGAATCTGCTTTGATTTATTAGTGACATCTCACAAAGAAAGATGATTGCAAAACTGTTATGTTTACGTGTTATATTTACGGTAGTTCTTAATGATGTTCGAACACGTTTATTGGAGTGTTACTCTACTCTACTTATAAATAATGTGCTTCCGGTAGAACCCTCGAAATGGATTTTGTCGGCAAACCGCGTAAGCTGTTTGGCTAACGGTCCGTTCACACGGCCATCCACTACGGATGACCGCCGCTCATTTCGACCGGACTAATCGTAATTTCAGACTAAGAAATAGGACAAAAAGCAGAGGCCGGAACAAGCGGGCAACTAGTACAGCGAAAATTTGAATAATGACGATCTAGCGGATTGTTTTGTGCTTTCAACGCTACGGTGGCTGCGCCTGCGCTGGTGATGCCGTCGCTCGGTTATATGTGAATTTGTAACAGTTGCGTGGCGAGCGCTCAAAACGCTCAATTATGCTATGATTGTGAGCTTGTTGAATCAGTATACGGCTCTACGAGCTGCTAATTGAATTTTTATTAAAGCTAGCTGTTCATTACCTTATAAAGTGGTGATCTCTTCCGCGTTCGTTAACAATACGACTATGCAACTTGCAAAAGTACCTACATAAGTATGCTCTCCATAATATGAAATAACAAAGAATTTCTTGTCGTTGACTCCGAGTCGAAACTCCATAGCGACAATATTTGCATGCAGTAAGCTCGAAGCTGTTATTTGTCAATTTGTAGGTTAGAGCAGGTATCGATGCGATGCACTAATTGTCCGCATGTGGAGCGCACGGGACATAATGGCAGAGCAGCGCGCGGCCGCCACGCGCCGCCCTGATGGCTGTCCCGCCAGCGGTGGTTGCTCTAATGCCCGTAGCTATCGCATTCGCATGCACATTTTGCCATTGAACCTGCACCGCTATTACCTACACTCGCACGCACTGAATGCCACCCCGGTTCAATGCTCTTGTTGACATCCTTTGAGACATTCAACATAAATTTCTAGGTTAGTTATAAGGTCTAGGCCACTAGTTAAGCAGTTCAGTTCCCCATCTAGCCTAAGCGTGATACAACCTTCAATTACACCGTCATTTTACGACAGATGAGCAGTGGAAGGACGCCCGGTTTGTCTTTAGTAAAAAAAAAAAAGGACAGGTATATATAAAAATAGGTATTATAAGTACTCAGAAGTTGGTATCTTGAAAGAGGCAGATAGGACTAAGGCCAAAACCAGCAATTTAATGAAAATGTAATGAAAAATTATTTATTGTAGCAAACATTAACAGTATTGTAATAAAGAATGGATGTAAATGATGATAATCCAAGGCGTGACATGAATGACATAGATGCCAAATGTAGGCCACTAATATCACTATAGTAGATACAAAAGTGAAGGAAGTTTATATTAAAGTTATTAATAAGCTGTAAACACAAGAGGCGGAACACATTGCGACGGGCTAGAAACTAGGTCTAGTATTCTGAACAACAATGGTCAACATGACTTTGAATAAGTATACAAACCTACTATAGGTAATGACTAGGTATCTTGGAAGTATATTAGGTTACCTATACTAATAACGAAAATTAACTAGGTAACAAAAGTAAACTGTAAGAAAAGAAGTATTTCCTACTGCAATTACCTATCTCCGTAATAATTTTACCCAACAATCTTATCCGCACTTTCTCTTTCGTATGATACCCTTTTTAAGAATGCTCTTCGTCTGTTCCTAGCCACATTTTTTTTTTGTTACACCTACTCAAATAATCTTAGGTCATCCAACAACCTTCCCCCGTACTTCGACTTACAATTTTACCTTGTTTTGTGGTTCCTCGTTCTCCGTGCGGGCTGTTGCTCTCTGCAATGCCCTTCCAGCTGTGGACAATAGACATCAGACGTGCACAGAGCGCCGTCATTCAAGGCTTAGATCAAACAGCATTGTGATCCCAACTGACCAGCTCAATAGGGTACTTGACTGTATTAAAAATATTATGCCAATTGACGCCATCCATAAACATGACATAATGAAAAAGCATATTTCATTGATTTTTTGATAAAAATATGCTTATTTTTTGTAAAAAACGCGATTAAAATAACTGTATTTTCGACATTTGATCACGTGATCGAAAACGGTCTGTAACTGGCTTCATCCCTAGTGACGTCACACAAATCTAAACAAACAGATTTTGTATTGATATTTGCGAATTTAATGTTGTAAAGCTATTTTGAGAGCGATTTATCCAGAAATTTTCACCAAAAACAGTCCGGAGGTTAAATGTGAGAAGAATGGAGAAACATTTTGTGCAAGCAGACAGCAGTAACTTACCCAAAATTAATGTTTTTATGGTTGCATATTTCTTTAATAATAATCCACGTCATTGTTTCTACGCTGCAGAACTCAAAACGTAAAAACTACAAATTCAGTATTAATTTTTAGTTTAAAACATGTGTTCAAATCGCGAAAGTTTAAAAATTACTAATTTTTAATTGTTCTCCAAGCAAAACATTCAATCAAGTTGTACAAAAAGTATGTTGTAGTAAGTGGATATCACTATTTTGTTAGGTTATGTCGAGCTTTACAATGTTTAAAAAGAAAGTAACAGTACATAAAATAGTAATGCAATAAAAACACAAATTATAATAGAAATATATAGACTCAAATATGTACCTCAAAATAATCTTCTCACATAGAAACACTTGAATTAGCTCCAATACTTTTGGGTTCTCTACGAGCTACTTAGTTCCAACCTTAGATTGATTCCAACCACTTTTTTCGAGTTATGGGGAGTTTTGGGTCCATTGGAACAGGAACAAATATTTTTTCGGGTGTCTTTATGGAAGTATTTGTACATTTTGGCACTACACAATATTTATAAACCATTACTTCTATTAGAAATTAATTAATCATCAAACTTTTGCAGCCTGGCTGCAGTTGTTTGTTGTTTTGTGTGACGTCAATTAGTCACGTGATCGGAGCTATGACGCAGGTCTGCGTTTTGGCGCGATCTTTTTTTATTCAAACTTTAACATCGATTTATATCGCAAATACGACTGATATCCAGAAAATATAAATGCAGTATACATTATTTTATATCAGACAATAATGTGCAATAGTTTCCCAAAAGTAGTCAAATACCCTATTATTTTAGGTTTCTCTTAAGTATAAAATTTTCTTGTATATTTTCTTTTTTTAAATACATGACGAGCCCTCGGTGTAAGCAAGATCTTACACCGAGGGGGGTGTGGGTGCCTAATTATATTTTAGGCAGAAGGAAGGCGTGACGAAAAAGACTTTGGGAACCCCTGAATTAGACTACCTATTCGTCTCGTAGGTACATAAGTCTGCAAGCGGCACTTACCTACTTCATTAGCTTACTTTCCCCGCATCATTATAGCACTTACACTTTAATTATTATTCGTATACATGTTTCTAACTAAATTTTTACTCGGAAGCAGTTACTGTGAAAATGTAGCGGTGCCGCGACACATTTACGGCGGCAAATAAAATAATGGTGGAGACCGCAATTAAACGCCTGTAAATCGGTAAATCTATGTAATTACAATATCGGTAAACGTTATTAGAATAGACAGTTTAACTATTGTCATTCTGTCTGTATTGTTAAGTATTGTTCTCTTGGTACTTATTGTTGCAGATAAGATTAAGATGTCAAAGAATACATACAGACAACCAAAGTTATGTAGGACAGTAATTAAAATTTTGTTGTTTAAAATTCTCTAGTTTATTTATAAATCTAGGTCTACTCTAAGTTATTATATCCTAAGCTGAATTGATTATGATAATCTCGATACTTCTTATCCCTTTTCTTGTTTATTGCCATAGTCATTTTTGTGATTATAGATGTTTTGTTTTTAATGAGCATGGACCACGGATTTGTGTAAGTACCCGTTGTCCACCCATAGGTGGACCACTGGAGTGTAGGTGGACTTTAGGTATTGTCCACCCAGGTGAACTAGCTAGGTAAACCACGGGTCGGGAAAGCTATGGACCGCGAGCCGCGACTTTTCTTTAAACAATATCTTCGATGTGTTAATGATCGGTTTTCATTATTTTTTCCCCGTGTTTGGCCACTGTGACCGACCCCGCATGAGAAATGCTGTGGCAGTCTGTGTCCTTCTAGGTCTTGTAAAGTATAGTGCAGGTACCATGGGCGTAGCCAGGTTTTGATTAAGTGTATGTGGGTACGGAAAATTTTAACATTAATCACTAACACAATAATTATATCCTAACATTAGAACTTTCTATTATAACTAGCCTACGGGTGTTTTAGCAACATTTTGACAAAATATAAATTTCAAAAAGCATATTCGTTATTTTTCAAAACGTAGGCGTCTAGAACACATTATGCATTATATAGACTCTATGCATACAAAGAATATGAACGGAAGAAACCAGCCAGGCCAGCCAGGGTGGGGTAAGCGCCCCACCGCCTATGTACTCTCTCTAGGTCCTGAAGTTGCTCACACACAAACGAAGAAGTAACAAAACTTTGCTACATGATCGAACGTAGGGGCTCCGCAATCACACTGTACCGTCTAGGCTCTAGGCGTCGTTTTTTTCTTCGCCATTTTTGAGCGATGGCATCGAAACTGCACGTATTGTTTAGATACTAAATAAGTCATTGGTGCAGGGCCGAAGATCGAACCGGATACCGTCATATTATGCGCTTTACAATCTGACAATCTGATCAGCATATTATGCTACCGGTCGGCCACCATCGCTCTCCTACTACTGACATAGGTTATTATAGTTATGTTTATCGTAATACAGTGGAATTAAAATTGTGTAATCAATCAATATTTTAAAGTCAAAAAATGTCCATTCATATTAATAATCTAACTACATAGGTAGGCAGATTCAAATAAGTACCCAACTATCTTGCTAAAATATGGTGATGCGATCTACGATGGAGCACGCACGCTTGCCTATATATAAGATACCGATTCACTCGCGATTTGAAGACACCCAGATTGTATCTATCGGAAACACCCATTCACGCAGCGCATTTCACGGTCTACTGGTTCGCACAGTAGTGGAATCAAAGCGCTTCGTACGGGGTTTCGAAATATCAGCCATGAAACGATGTCGGCTTATCGTACCCACCCTGGCCGTATGCAAATCTGATGCACACTCTACGAAATGTACCTAGGTATTCGTCTGCCGATGTCCAAGGCCATACAATAAAAAAATTGTCTGAACTAGGGATTCGTTGCTGATGAGCTTTTTGGCGCGTTCTTCACTAGTCTTGGCATGGTTGTAACTTATAACCTGGGGCAGTTCCTTCCACCGATTCAGTTTAGGTGATAGTGGAAAATCACGCGAACGGAGATACCGTCTGCGGTCGCGCAACTTTTCGCAATCACCTAAACTGAATCGCTTAATACAACTGACGGTACGGCCCCTTATACTACAAAAGTATTTTCATCCCCCTACCTCGGAAAGTGTATTTTTGCTCTTCGATATCTGAGTGCAAAAGCCGTTTTTATCCGCTAGAGGATAAAGTAAAATTGAATTTAGAACATCGTGTGCACTAAGTTTGTGAATTCACAACATCATTAAACCTATTTACTTCTACCTCCATGCTGCCGAATTTATCATACGGCCATACATCATATTTTGATAGCCCGTTGGTCCAGGTGGTAGTGAACCTGCCTTCTGAGCTTGGGGGCGTGGGTTCGATTCCCATCTAGGACAAACATTTGTGTGATGAACATTTGTGTTTGTTCTATATCTGGTTGTTAATATCTATTTAAGTATGTATTTAAAACTATATATATATGTATATCAGTCTCTGGCAGCCATATCACAAGCTTTGCTTAGTTTGGGGTCAGATGACCGTGTGTGAAAAAATGTCCCAAAAATTTATTTATTTATTTATTTTATACAATCTTTTTTAATTTGTTAATAACTCAGACTCGGAACCTTATTGGTGTACTTTATTTTAATTTGCTTTGCGCGCGCGCCATTTTCTTTTCATGTCATATTATGTCTTGAAAACAAGTGAAAAACCTAAAATTTGTGATTTTAGCGACAAGGAAGTGAATTTGACGCCAAACTGGTAATAAGGCGCAAATGTTTTTTTTTTAATTTAGTTATTTCCTCGCTGAAGTGGGATGAAAAGTTACGTGCTGCACTAGAGTGCAAAGATTTTTCACTTAGTGCTCAATTTTGATGACCGAGCAAGCGAAGGATTCTAAAATTAGAATCCTGAGCGAACGCGGGGGTTAAAAAACGGAGCGATTAAAAAACAACCTTGCACTCTTGTATATAACAAATAACTATTATTTTAACTGTGGTAGGGTATTCTCATATGCCGTTTACCCATATCCAACTGATTCCGTACCATGCCCATGCAACAAGACCATCATTAGCAGTGGCAGTGCCAGTTTTAGCACTACCAGCGCCCTGGGCGAGATTTTTCTACGGCGCAACCCCCCTAGATACTAGATTTTTTTTAAATGCATGCATTATAATATGGCTATGGCGCCTGCGGCGCCCCTTTATATCTAGCGCCCTGGGCGGTCGCCCAACCAGGCCCTACCCTAACACCGGTACTGAGCAGTGGGCTATGTGGCATTCAACCTACAATTACCTACGTATCTAGGTATATTCCTAACTACCTATATAGGTAGTACTTACAAAGGCTCATGTTTAATTAATAAAATAACAATACAGTTAATGATATAAAAGGGCCATAAAACAGTAGGTAAATGAACTTGATCAGATATAATTTTCACACAGTAGGATGCGGACGTGACTGAAATCGCGAGCGATAAGAGTATTTGAATACTTAGGTACTGTTCATGCGTGATATCATTAACGTACTTAACTACATATGTGTGTTAAATTAATTTAATATAGCTCAGCGTTATAACGGCGTTAATTACGAAGGTGACTCAATTTGAATAGTCTAACGCTAACCTACTTGTCATTAGGCAGCCGAGATAATCATAATCATAATCATAATCGAATAATATTTGAAGAGGTATACCTAATTGTTATACGTTCCTAGTAGGTACATCCATTTCTATGGTCGAGTGATGGTGGCCGAGCGATTGCATAATAGCACAATAATAAGTTACTTATTATATATAATTATAAATAGTAACACTTTCTTATGAGCGGGTTCAAGCCCGTACCTATGAGCTCTTTGGAGTATAAGTACGGATTTTCATACCACTGGCTTTTCGGTGAACGAAAACATCGTGAGGAAACCTGCATAGGTACGTACGAAGAAGGAATTCAATGGCCTATGTGAATCCACCAACCCGCATTAGGCCAGCGTGGTGCATATGGCCCAATCACCCTTTCGGGGGTAGGCTAAAAGTCCAGCAGTGGACTGTTAAAAGGCTGATTATGATGATGATGATGATGATGATGGCTGCGTTAGGTCCGTTGATAAATATTTAATCTTCAAAATAATAATTAAAATTGTGGGGGGCGAATTTCCGGTCGGTCCCGGGCGGCGAAAACCCACGATATGCCACTGATGAGGGACAACATGTATTTTACAACACATTTGCTCAAAAAGTGCACTTATCTTTCGAAAGTTAAACATTACGGATCATACAACGGAGCGTGCTGTAATGAAACGCATCATACAACGGAGCGTGCTGTAATGAATTTGTCCGCACGCTCCGTTGTATAGCACCGTGCGTGTACTTTACGGTATTTTTTAAATTTCCATTTTTTGTTTCTTTCTCGCAAATGTGTTGTAAAACGTTGTATGGCACACGTGCGGATTGGTTATTACAAACTCGTGACTATGGTAAGCCCTCGACTTCGTCTCGGGCTTACATTCGTCTACTCGTTTGTAATAACCAACTTTCCGCACTTGTATCATAAATAACTATTCCAAGGATGTTATATATACCCTAAAGGGAACAAATCCTTGGTATTTTCATGTTGTTTTCAAAATTTCAAAACCTCTTCTAATGTCGCGATTACCGTCTGACTGACTGGAGTATAAATAATAATCAGTGTGAGCCAGGAAAATACGTAAGACTGAGGCGGTATGGGCTTAATAACATTAGCAAGTCTAGTAATAGATGAACAAAATTGAATTGACATTGACAGTTGACATGACAGCAAAGCAAAAGATTAAAAGTGTATTATAAATTCTAAGTCTGTGACAAGGCCGAAATTGCGATAAAAACATGTGGAATCTATAAAAAAGTTTTATTTTGTTGATAATAGCTAAATGAGTGACTACTACATAATTCTGTAATTTACCGGTAATAAAACATGCTACTTGCGTGAATGTGCACTCATTGTGGAACGGCATACTTTTCGTAGACTAAACACCAAATACATTTACAAAAATGATAGAAGGATACGGGGCAGTGACCCAAGCCCTATTGGGGACTCTTCTGACGTGGGGTTTGACTGCCTTGGGTGCTGCTTGCGTGTTTTTTATTAGAGGCAAACACGTAAGTGCTATTATTTTTATAGTGCATATTTTCAAACTTGCTAAAGATATCCATTAATGCTGTTATTGTTTTATGTTTTTAGAGAAAACTTCTAGATGTGTCTCTTGGGTTCGCCGCGGGTGTAATGACGGCGGCTTCATATTGGTCTCTCCTGGAGCCAGCAATAACTATGTGTAAAGATTCAAAATTATATGGAGACAGGGGACAGTATGCTTTTGCTCCGGTGGCCGGAGGTTTTCTGTTTGGAGCTGCCTTCGTGTTTGCTACAGACAGGTTCTTGGATTACCTGGGAATTAGTTCTACAAATATGATGATTAGTAAGTGCTACTTAATTTTTTTCTCCTATTGACCTTGCTTGGTGTTGGTACATAGGTATTGTAAATTATATATTTTTTTATAATTACCTGTTGTAAAAGGAAGGGTGTTATAAGTTTCACATGTACTAAACCAATTTAGTTTTTTCGTTTGTTTGAAAGGTGACTTCTCTGAGTGTTCTTAGCTATGATTCATGAAAATCTATGCAGTCGTTTGAAGATTCTCAGCAATTTAAATTTTTTGCAGGTGTTTTTACATATTTTCAATTTTTATACTTGTTCCTGTCTGTTCTGATTTCTATAAAGGTTTTTTTTGGTTCATCATCATCATCTCCTATTATGTAATAGGCACCTGATAATGATTAGAAATTGTTATTCTTTTAGTTATTGATTGTAAGTTACAAACATGGGTTTTAAAACTTGAAGGTCCAATTAATTAATTTAGCTACATTTTCAATTCGTTTAGCTAGCCAAGTTGCAAGTGAATCTGTTTATTTAAGGCAAGTGTTTTCCATCGTAGATCCCATCATCGCTTAACATCAGGTGAGGTGTCGGTGAAACGCTAGCATATTATGAAATAAAGAAGAAGTTCCTTATGATTAATTAATAAAATAATGATTTGATTGAAGGTTTCTAGTCAGGCATGTAACCAAAGTTTTAATTTAGGGAGATTGACATCAGTGAGTTGTACCTTAGCTTTTGTGCATTCTTAGCAAGTATCCAAATTGTATGCTTCCAGCAATTGAACTTTTCTCTTAAAGCAGTCTCCAATTGTAGTGATGCCAACCTGGTAGAGTTCAATGCCACTAAGAGCTAGGGGTTTTTGTTTTCCATCAAAAAAAGGTTGTTTCAACTCTCTCCCTCTCTCTCTCTCTCTCTCTGAGATGTGTCTATGCTGATAACAATCCACCTTGAGCTTCTTAGTGTTACTCTTTCGTAGACTCTAAAGTTTGGCTCATTTTCAGTCAAAAGCTCAATTCGCCTTAAAAAAGCTAGCCATCCTCTCTAGTTTAAGACAGTTTCTCACACCAGAAAGACTGATTAGCTTGCACAGAGTGAAATAAGATTGTGTTTGAGACAGTTCTTTGGGATATATTAGCCAAGTACCAACTAGAGGCATTAAAGTCGATTGAGAAGCGCACCAAGATACTGAGAAGCAACAACACTTTAATCGACAAGCCTCGGCAGCAAATTCTTGAGCATCAATATAAGGTTGCGTGTTTATCGGTTCTCTATCGAACATTATGGATAGAAATTGTTCATCATTATTTGGCCTACCACTTTCTTATATCAGATGCCTAGGCAGACAACAAAGTTACTTGCCCGATGGTTAGTGTCACACTTGCCCATAACAGTTACGAGTCAGCCAGACTTTTAAAGTTCACCAGTTTGCACTGTTTCAAGTTCAAAGTCCTGAATGGCAATGCACTGCTGAGTGCAAGTATATATATGTAACGTGATGTAAATTTTTTCTACCCTGTAGTATCACTGAAAATATTGCCGTTCAATCCGGAAAACAGTTATGCTCCATGAACACTATCTCATGCTTGTCAGTTAAATAATAACTGGCTGTTTAGTACATCCCTAGGTTCTGGAAAAAAGTCAACCTAAAAGAGTGAACAAATTCCACATACTGATTAATACCTAAATGTGTAAAATAAACTATGACAAAATGGCTTACACTCACATTATGTTTATCGGTCGAAACAAGAGCCCGACCGGTAATAGTAATAATGTCATATAAAATGTTAAACAGACAGAGGCACTTACTATAAGACTGAATAAGGAAAAAGGTGAATTGTTTGTTCCAAAATAATGTTTTAACGACAGAAAAATACTAAGAATTTCCATCGAAATGTGATTATACTGTGGTAATTTGATTCTAACAATGAAGTGGTGTGCAAATAATACAATGTCAGCTCCTATATGCATTGGACAAATATTTAAATGTTCCTCTTGCTTGCCTACTTTATTTCAATGCATTAGAATTTAATTTGGACTTAAAAGGTATTCCATTTAGTGTTGACTACATTTTAATGACAAATAATGTCCTAACTAGAGGACAAAATGGATATCCGAAGTGCAAATAAAAACAAATAGGTGCTTGGATATATTCAGAAATAGGTTTGCAGATTTTTTTTGCAAGTTGACAATGATATTTAAAACTATAGATGAAACAGGCAACAAAATGAAGTTTGTATACAGGGTTACATGGAACGGTGGTACTACGCCGAAAGAAGGTATACATCACAATTTCACTGATCCATGACACACTAGTTGAGTACTAACAGTAGCGTGTTTAAAATATATACAACGTTATATAAATGTGGTTGGTTTTTGTGAAAGGATATTAATTTTAAAATTAGTCCACCATTTTAGTATTGTTTTATTAGTAATGTTGAGTTTATAGTAGTAAATATATTTAGCAATAGAATTCAATTAGAGTCATTGGTGTGCTATAGTCAAAAAAGAACTTGTTGTAGATAAACTTGCTGCCTTATTCTAATTCATTTGAATTTCAGTGTCAAATGTTTGATTCCTGTAAATGCTTTGTACAATCCTTCGACTAAAATAAAATGAACGGACGGGCCCTAACCATTGAAATTGCTCAGTAAAAACGAGTCAAAACCGTCGGACATATACTTCAACACCTAATTATAAAAATGTACAGTATATTTGTTACAAATAATAGATCCCGGTTTTATTTGTGTATTTACACTTCGGGAAAGCATATGAATGCATAATTTTGTCAGGTGTTTCGTTATCACGTAACAATAGACACGTGTTGCACTTCCTACGGCTAGAGACAGGCTCAAACGAAATGAGTGCCGGCGCTCATTTTGTTATCTTCAAAAATGCGCTTCTACTGGGCCTGTCCATTCATTTTATTTTGCTCGAAGGTCAAATGTTTGATTCCTGTAAATGCTTTGTAGAATCCTGAATTTTGACATCAGTAATTAGATAGGGAATGAAAATTCCATTTTACAGTTCACTAATAATAAACTGCAATGGAAAGTGTTATTGACGTTGAACCGTTACTAATGGATAAAGAACAATTTTTCTGCGTGACGAATAGTACCTAAATCGAATCGGGCGGTAATCATTCAAAAAAGCTAATCTCGGCAAAACATACATTATTTTTAGGGTTCCGTAGAACTACAAGGAACCCTATAAGTTCGTTTTGCCCGTCCATCCTAATTCTTTAAAACCTTCCATTTTCTATAATTATTAATGATACTTTGCACAATTACAGTTTTAGTACAGATCTCAATTTCAAAAGTATATAAATATAATTTCGCAGTGGGGGGAGGGGTGGCTCTGGTACATGTGAAATGGGGATGTTTTTTTTCTGTTGCTGCTCCTCTTCATGTGTGGTTTCGTTGGAATGTCTTAGAGTTTAGATTTACACTTAGGTATAAGTAGACGAGCGCCTCTTTACAGCGTGGTATCATTTTATTTTTTGTGTACTCTTAGTTTATATTTTATGGGTCATTTACGTGCCTGAAATAAATGATTTTATTTTATTTAATTTTTATTTTAAAGTGAAGGTAAGATTTCATACATCACTTTCTTAAAGTGTATTCTTCGCGAAAGCCCTCCAAAGTAGAAAAAAGTTGGCCCCCCCTACATTTCTACTGTTAGACATTGAAATTGAAACTTGTAACGTGTTATGCTGAAAAGAACCTTTATTCAAAATTATTTCGAACATATTCCATTATCTTTAGTTAAGTATAGTGATAAAACTATTCAAGACATTCTTGTTCAATTGTTCTGGCTCATTGAACTTTTCGTAAAATGGTCTTACCAATAATGTTATGCAAGTAGTTTTCTTTTTGATGTTCTTTTCTTTATTATGTATGGTAAAAAGTTTATATTATACATCTCTATTTGGCTAAGTCCATCAAACTTCATTATTACATCATCATTATCAGCCTATCATGTTGTAGCTGCTCACACAGGACATAGGCCTTCTCTCAGAGAGAGAGAGACAGAGAGAGAGAGGATGAGCCCTAATCTACAGCCAGTACATGTTGGTGAATGTCATAAGTTTTTGAACTATTGGGGTTCTAAGGTTATCTCTACATTTATTTAATATCAGTTTACAAGTCAATATATATATAGGGGTTCTTGGGTTTCCTCATGATGTTTTTCTTCACCGATTTTGAGCGATTACATCGCACATAATTTATTTAAGTAATAAATAAGTCATTGGTGTAAGGCCGAGGTTCGAACCGGGTGCCGTTAGATTGTAACGCGACATGCAACCGCTCGGCCACCACCGCTCCTACCATGCTTAGTTCGTTGGAATTTTTCTACAATACCAACTTCTGAATGTGGCTACAATTATATGGCTGTGGCTACGGAACCCTACAATATGCGTGTCCATACGCTCTTGGCAAGTTATTGAATTTTTCTATAACATGAGTTGTAACTTGTATTTTATTGTTACTTGGATTTGAGTAATATTTGCGAAAATGCTCAAGTCTAGCATTTACAGCTTGCCAAAACCCTGTAGTACCTACATCGGAGGAAGGTTTGTGAATGAATTTTTTCCACTTACGTGTCTTCCACAGTATTAAATGCCAGAAGAAAATAAAAACATTTTAAGACTTTTGACAAGCTGTATCCTAAGAAAGCGTAATTTTTTTGTTGCACACCTCAGGGTGAACATTTTTTATTTCATGTCATGTACCAAGTGTTGTTTAAAAAGATTAACATTTTAGTTTGTTTTTATTTTACTACCATTGTAGGGATTGAAACAAAGAGGTGTCGTATTTTGGTTTTACGATCTAGGAAGCGTTAAGTATTTACAAAATGCTTAAACAGTAAACAGTTATGGATACATTGTGTCCCTTATCTTTTACAACTGAAAGTTTGCTCACGAACAGATATGCTCTTGTTTTCGTACTGACTTCACAGAGAGAAAGACTAATGATTTGTATCTTATCTAAGTGACTTAGCTACCAGTTGATGTATAATGCACTCATAAAGTAATAATGTTATCAAAGCAAACATAATTATGAATGGCGTTCATTTAAGGCGAAATGGTAGGGAACCGTACACTTGTGTGACGGTAATGCGGCGTGCGCGCTTTCAAATATTTTCATTATTTATTTTTCCTTTATTTTCTACAAATAATATTACGCTTTTACAAAAAACTGCGACCACTAAAGTATTTGAATGATTGTTAGGATAACACACAATTTTTTTTAAATAAAAATATCTTCTATAGAGTTTTGAATGAAGTTGAGTCAATCCATTGAAGGGAACGTAAAAACGGGTGTTTTTTAAGACAGTTTACGATTTTTTTTCTATCGAGCCAAATTTCTTTAGTCGTATATCGGTGAACACATCCTAATACAATATTTCAAGATTATTTATTTAAACATAAAGAAATAATGTCAATTAATCGATTTTAAAGGTCTACTTTTGAATATTCGTAATGACGAATCGTCAAATTTGAAGCATATTTCGTCTTAACTGTAGATTATGTTAGTATTTCTAAGCATTAAGAGCCCTCTCAAATTTTTGGACAAAAAGCAACGAGATCAAGGTGTTTGGCGTTCTGACTCTATTAAATAAAAAAATCTAGAAAATTACATTTCTGTAATAAATATAAAACTCAACATATCCAATTATTACCTCCAATTTCTTCGTGCATATTTATCCAAGCCAAGCCTAGTTTTTTTAAAGGTCTGACAGGTTGATTGTAAAAAAATGAATGACAAACATTTTTGTTTTTAGGGTTCCTTACCCAAAGGGTGTAAACGTGACCCTATTACAAAGCCCACACTGTCTGTTTGTCCGTCTGTCCATCCTACGTTTTAACGGCTGTATCTTAATTAGCTTGGATCCTTGATCTTAAGAACTGTAATATATAGCCAGATGAGATGTTCACCGAATATGTATTGTTACGGTGGATTAATGAAGAAATATAAAGTAAAAATGTAAAAACTAAAGGCTTCTTAACAAACGTTTTAACGTTTTTTGTATTTGCACTAGTGCAAAAATGGGTCATATGAGGTACAAAACTCACCACCGGGTCTCGTACGATCACCAAAGTTAAGCAACGTCGGGAGCGGTCGGTACTTGGATGGGTGACCGCCTGGGCGTGATGTCTTTTTGCACTAGTTAGCAATTTATGTGGTGGTACGGAACCCTCAGTGCGCGAGCCGTACTTGGACTTGGCCGGCTTTATTTAATAATATGTTTGCGCTTGACCGCCACTTGACACTTCGCCTGATACGATAAGCGGTGAAGCGGTCTACGATGGAGCACGCTTGCTTAGAAGAAACCGATTCACTAGCAACTTGAAAATGCAGTGCATTCCACAACTTAGATCAGACAAAACTTAAGTTAATGTTTTTACTTTTTTTTAGATTGTTATACATACTATTAGTTTTACACAATGAAGGATATAGTCAACTGAAGATAAATAAAATAATAGCGAAAGCATTCGTGAAAAAAAAAAATTACTCTTTTATTACAATACGTACAATAACACTTTAGTGACACCACAAAAAAGACATTACAAGAAAACTATGTTATAAATACATACAAAAGGCAGTCTTATACCTAGCTAAAAGCTATACAGGGTAAGGCATATAGACTGTACTAAGCTGGAAGGAGGTCATTATACTCATCATTATGAACAACTTTTACTACGAGACAAAACTAGAAAGCGTGAAAAATACTGCTGTTCTGTACATTTTGTCCAGTGTCAATGACCGTTTACTATGGAACAGCAGTTTTTCCCCCCTTGATTTCAGTGTTGGTCCCATAGTAAAAGTTGTTCCTAATGATGTACAATAACCACCTTTCGGCTTAGTACAGTCTATATGCGTAACCCTGTAATATAATAAGTTAGTCAAGTCAATTTTCATTTTATTTTGGGTATGAGTTGCCTCCATTCTATATCCTTTCATTATGTCAAGGCTTTCTTTTATGATCTTGTAGTCAGTATCAGTATCAGCAGTATCAGTAGAAATTAAATGGAAACGAAAACGAATAAAAGATTTGACGTGCGGTGATTATGTTATCTTCATAACCTCTAAGCATTATGTACTGATGGTTGAAACGCGATTACAGGCATCACAAAAAGTAAAGAGTCTAAGGAGAAGTTGGAGGATTTGGAGATGATGACGGCGCTGAACAGGAGGCCCTCGAACCCTACGAGCATAGTGACGCTGGACCCGCCGCCGCCCGGAGACTTCGCCGACTGCATCTCCAACCAGCACACGGCGCAGCGGCGGCGCGGCCACCATCACTCGCATCACTCACTGGTAAACTCTTTTTTTCCCTCTTAAGAGGATTTTGGCCTCTCACTTCTTATTTATTTGCTAGTGTCAAGTACATATTTAAATATTCATCATCATCATAATCAGTCTTTTTACAGTCCACTGCTGGACTTTTAGCCTACCCCCGAAAGGGTGATTGGGCCATATCCACCACACTGGCCCAGTGCGGGTTGCTGGATTCACATACGCCATAGAATTTCTTCTCCGTACGTATGCAGGTTTCCTCACGATGTTTTCCTTTACCGAAAAGCCAGTGGTATGAAAATCGTACATAAACTCCACAGAGCTCGAGCTTGAACACGCGTGCTCACGCTTTCAAGTCTAGCAGTCTCCCAAATAGGCTACCACGGCTTTTTCTTATTTAATATTAATTTATATTAATATTTTAAATTAATTTCGCATTTAAATATGAGTCAGAGTCAAAGAAAGTAAGTCACAGTTACGTCAAACTCATGCCCTAGTAGTGGTGGAGGCTTTATAAGGGGCTTCAATGGAGTTTTGGAAACAACATGTTTCACATCTTTATATCACTTGGCTACACTCCACCACACCAATCCACCATTATTATACATTAACATTCGAAAATACACAAGTTTAGGAAAATTACAATAAGACATGTTTTTTTCATGTTGGTGCCAAAATTCCTGGCAATTTCCCAAATACATTTTTCACAAAGCTTTTCGCTAAAGGAAATGCTGTACTTATATAAGATCTTGGGCAACTATTACTTTGATGTATGAAAGTCACATTATTACTATTGTTTATTTGATTACTGCCACGGTACAACCACTTACATTAGTTATGCAAGGTTTATCGTTCTAGAGTTAGATTTAGAAAAAATACAATTCAAAATCATAATAAATTGAATGTAGTGGAGCCCAATGGGGGATTTTAAGATTAACTGAAGCCCAGTAGATTAATATAAGGGGATATACCTTGCACCCTGTGGAGCCTCCACCATATTAAACCCTTTATGTGGGGCCGTCTGTCTAGGGCAGCGGATCAGAATAGTAAAAAAAAGAATCAGTCTTAGAACAGTAGTACAGTGTTACTTAAAAACCCTCCCTCAATTTTTGAGATACTGTTGAACTGACGATCAGCGAAAATTCTACCTAAAAAGACAATCCAGTGTTGAGAGGGCTTTGAAAGTTCGTAAATAACTGTCAAAATTTTACCACCGTTCATGTCAGAAGTGAAAACTTAAGTAGTCATTACCTACACCACATGAGATGGCGCTATCTGTGCGTGACAGCAAGGATTCACATGTGACAGTCACGCAAGTTCACAAAGTGGCCAACGTTCCTAAAGAAGTTATCACTTCAAAAAATCGATCGTAGAAATATTCGAGCGCGTCAGATTAACTAAAGTGGGTTGCAAACATGCTCAAAAGTGTGCATTTCAATAATCTAACGATTTGAGCGTGACGTAAGGGAGAGGGTTACAAACTTGCAAAAAAGTCACCACAACATTCACGAGCTTGGTCGAAATTTTATTTTATTTTGAAGGGTAACCGGAAAAGTGTAATCTGCCGATTTCCACGAGACGAGTAACAAAAATCGTCAATAAAGTTAAGTGCGTGCAGTTGCAGTGAAGCATGTAATCCTTTGAGTATATGTCTACAGAAAACTATACTCAAAGATGTATTCCCATTCCGCGCCACTCTTTCCCTTTCACTCTCTCGCGCCGTACCCACACCATAATCTGTCCATTATGTTTATCGGTTTTTGACACCTCATACAAGGTTAACGAAATAACTTTGTAAAGCGTCTAGCAAATTATATCCCATACAAATAAATACGTTTGACCTAGCATTACCTCTTTACAAGGTCACGTCACCTTGAAAGCAATATTGCTTTTATCATGAATATTATTATTTTCAGGTTAATAAAATCCTCCTTTCAGATAATGGTCAGATTATGGGTCAGCACTCAGCTTGTCTAGGAAATAAAGCTGAACCGTCTTAATGATAATCTTACGCGCTCAATTATTTCAAAATGACGTTGTTTTTTTTTTGCTTTTTCATAAAGCCGCCGCGATCTTGCGTTACTTCCGAATCGTCAGTCTTTTGAATGGGAGCTTCTTTCGGGTACAGAAGATCCTGAATGCTTAAAAACCTCAGTATTACTAAGGAGGACGAGGGTGTCATAAACGCCCAGTAAAAACCTTGAACAACCCCTAGAATGGTAAAATCATGATATTGTCCCATATTTTACAAGAAACAAATATGAAGAAGTATCATTGAAACCATTGTGTCTTACCTAAAGCAATATAAAAGTTTAATTAATCTTCTACAGCACATGTAAAAGTAGAGTAAAGCCAAGTTATCTAAATCGGAACAACGCTGTGGTAAGCGTTATGTGGTGTCAGACATTAGATAGATAGATGGAAACTGTTTATTGTGTACACCAGAAATAAAAATTACAACAAGATAGAAAACACTTACGAGCTAGTGCCAGAAGTGGCGGCCTTATCCATTGAATACCACGACATTGAATTATATGAAAAAAAAACTGAAATGAAGATAAAAAGATTCAGATAATTTAAAACACTGTTTTAAACTATCACGGTTGTTCACTAAAGTTATATGTTTATTTACGGGATATTTGCCCTGGTAAGCCGCTCATTCCACAACCTTACCACGGTAAATATCCCGTAAATTTAACAAACGTAATTTGGTCACAAATAAACTTTTTCTTTCTTTCTTTCTAAATAATCATATAACTTTAAGATAATTTATTTACGCATAAGACGAGTAAATCATACACATATTTAAAAACACATGCACAATAGGTGTTCAAACTTCTCTTGTCACTTCTTCTTAGTGGTCTGCTGTTCGACGCTGCGTCGGAACCGCTTAACTTTGTGCTGTGCATTCCAAACAAGATACCAAAGATTTGGTCTGCTTTAATTTCTACATACTCAAGTTTCCGAGGTTCAGGTTACTAGACCATTGGATGTCATAAAAATAAAACAATGCATGCAGATTACTGGTTCGGTCACATCACAGTATTTGTTACCAACTCTGTTGTTAAAATTTCAGAAGTCTGGTGAGAACGGCGAAGGTGATCACCGCGATAGCGTGGCGCGGGCACTAGAGGCGCGCGCTTCGCAGTGGAAACGCATCATGCTGCTGGTTGTGGCCATTACTGTGCACAATATCCCCGAGGGGCTCGCCGTTGGTGTCTCCTTCGGCGCCGCCTCTTCTGAGAAGGCCTCCTTCCACACTGCCAGGTCAGTCGCCTCTCATCTCGATAGCTTCGTGTAAGGCCATCGCGGGTCTGGTTGTGGCTATCACATTGCACAATATCCCCAATAGGCTCGCCGTCGGGGTTTCATTTCGGCCCGCCTCTTTACAGGTCAAGTCACACAGTCAAGATTCAGATTGCCAGGTCAGAATTACACCCTCAACTCTTCACCTTTATATAAATGGTTTTGAAATGAAATGAATGGTAATGGGAAGGCAGAAAGAACTGCTCAGTCTGTAAATATCGTAGATATAAATAGGGTTAGTGTAATATAAGTAAAATTAAATTATTTGCACGCAAATCTATTATGCCAATATTTTTAATTCAATTTTGACAGCACAATATCGATAAACTAAGCTTAAATATTCAAAATTAAAATTTGTATGCTTTCGATCCAAGCATGACCGGGGCCATCAAAGCCATCAATTGATTGTTGGTCAAACTTTTGTTTGTTTTCTATATCGTTTACTTACAACACAGCTAATTAAAGGGTTAAAACTACATATTCTCACCAACTTTTTCGCAAAAGTTCGATGTGCGAAATTGAGACATCACATTTTTTATATCCTAGTCGACGTTTCGGAATAAGTATAATGGACTCTTCTATAAATAAAATACCTGTGGTTATGGTAATTTAGTTCGATGATTGCTCCTTTATTTAGACTTTATATTTATATAATAGTTTACTTTCATATTCATGCTTTTGTAAGATTGTTGATAAAAGGCATTATTATCTTGCACTGCATACTTTAGGTCACTGGCGCCATCTAGCGATATGCTCCGACACTGTGACGTACTACAAGCAAGGAACGTACCCACGAGAAGCGAGTTCAGAGCTTGATAACAGAGACGTCAGAGATACAAACACTGCGTATATCCTTAACTCAGTGATTTTCGTCGGTAAACACTAGGTGGCGCTAGTAGTTATTTATATATAGATATATATTAATATATATATGTCTGAAATTAAATGGAAATACTTTACGCTTTTTGCAATTACAATTTTGCTATTCGTAAATCACTAATCATTGCTACTCCGACTAGTTTAGTAACTTTATCGTGGAACAATGTCGCATTACATTTACATCGACTTCCTTCTACAAATGATGTCATACATACGAATCAACTCAATTTAGGCCACAATTTTGATAATGGGTAATATCAATTCTCTAAATGCTAATAGAATAAGTACCTACGAAAATATGTGGTCCGCCATTTTGTTACGTCAGAAGGAACGCGAGGGACCGTTGTTGGAGCGAAGGCAGCAGCGGCATTTCATTGATAAGTTGTAGGCGCGAGCGGGATGCAACTATTCCCCACATCGCGATCACAATCCGCGACTCGGCGCTAACAATAGTCGCGAGAGCCAAACTTCAACTCTCCGACTCTTCAACTCGAAGATACTCTCGCCATTAGTCACACTTATATTCTCAGTTTTTCGAATAGCATTCTAAATAGTTGGAATAATATCGCTATACATACTCGTATACGCCACTGACCGAGCGTGCGTTCGATATCTTGTCAGCTCTTCCGTCGCTTGTCATTTGGCATGGCGATCTGGGATTTCAGATACAATTTTGCCAAATTATTAATAAATGTTAATTCCCCTTCCCCTCATCAATTCAATTGGTTGTCAATTTTTTTTTTTTGTTCCCATAAATAATTGCCGGCTTAGTTGCGATGAAGATGGTTGGCATTGTCGTGTGTTTCTGTTTGCTCATGTTCTTGAGGCACGGTGTTAGATTGGCGTCTGAGGCGGAAGTGTGGTATATCGGTGAAGGTGTTCCAAAGCGGCGAGTCTGTCCGCGTATTGGCAACGGTGGCGGAGTTTCATTAGTAGTTGCGTCGAGTTGAGCCAAATCGCGTGGCCGCGAGGGCATCGACCGACGCGCCGCCGCAGACGTTGCCGTCACCGCCGCCGCCGAAACAGCCCGGTGAAACTATTTCACTGAAAAATCCGTCGGCCGCGGCGTATCATTGAACGTCAACCTTGGCGATTTGTCGCGACGTCTGGTGCGCCGCCCGCGCCGCGTGGGTGCCACCCCACCGCTTCATAACCGTTCAATATTGGCACCTCTCTCTGATGTACTTACCACATTATATAAGCATTCCGAAAATTTCATTAGTCACGATTGCCAGCCTGCAAGGCCCATTTTTGAATCCTACATTATGAGTTGTGTGTATGTATCTACACACATCTATATTATATAACAATATACATATGAAATATGTGATAAATTATTCAAGTAACGCCCAATTTGCTACTAAACTATGTAGGTACATACGAGTATTTGTGTTGTTCAAAGTTCTTGTTGTAAGTGATTTTTGGCTGCATACAAAAAATCTTCAGGACTTACTTTTACAAACTTATAATTATTAACCATATCTATTTTCCGCTCTTAGCTAAGCTAACTAGGTACCTACTTTACATACATTTAGACATTTGTATTGGATTTTTGTTAAGATCATACACTGGTCGAAATCATACTAATATTATCAATGCCAAAGCAAGAAGTTCACGGAACAACGTAATTTTTTGTTTAAAGATAGAAAGCCGGAGGGTAAATTCGCGAGGTGCACCTACTAAGAAAAAAAAACTGATTTCTGATATCACATTATGGTACCGATTATACATATTACGTTATTGTTCAAATCCTGAGTCGGACCTGGACCAGATTGTCGCAAAACCGAGGCAGACAGTATAGAAGAAACCCATTTTACTCCCTTCCCGCCCTTTCAGTTTCAGTCCCGCTCCCGGTATATAATCCACTCTACTCCTGTACCACCCTTTCCGCTCCAGTTCTGCATTCGTCCCGGTATCCACTCTACTCCCGTTCCGCTCTTTCCGTTCCAGGTCCGAATCCGCGCCTTAGTCCTCTCTTGGGCGATGAAATACGAATAATAAAGCATACATAATTGCATACAATCAGTCTTTAATCTTGATTAACATCTCCATGAGCACAAAACAAAAATCTTATTTAAAAAATAACCAACACACTAAAATGATCTGAGCTTTATTGAAATATCTGCCTAGGTCAGGACTTATCAAATTTTAATATGGGAACCCTACTCCGGCCTTACATATTTAGCAAACTAATGAATAACGATCCAGCGCCAGAGTCAATAAGTGCAACGTAGCATTCAATCAGAAAGTACCTAACCTAGGTATCTATCTGTATCCTTATAATTTGGTCTGTGGACTCTGCGGTTAAGTTAAAGGCTAACGAGGCACCAATCAAGAGTTCTTTTGTTCTTGGCTCAATCCTCGCCCCTTGCTTATTAAACAAATAATTGCGCCTCAGCCGGCGAACTCACGTTAATTTGATTAATTTTATGCCATGTCCTGCTAATTATTTTGCATGGAGCAGCATATAATTGAAACAGTTCTTATGGTTTGTTTAATTGTTATCGTATGACTCGACATTAGACCTTAAATAACATACGAGTTTTTTTGTCTTTTCTAGTAACTATACTTTTGTACATTGGTTTAATCATCATCATTATCTACAGCCTTCTTTATTCCACTGCTAGAAATAGGACTCTCTCTCTTGCTGTGCCAATGCCTAGGTCATGTGCTAATCTGGTATAGGTTCGATTTAAACAATATCGTCAACTCATCTCGCTTCCGGATGACCAACGCTCCGCTTACCTTGCCTGAGGCTCGATTATTGAATCGCTCGTATGATTTCGCACGAAAATATGCGAAATGAACGATTTTCTATTGATACAAAGCAAATTCGAATGGTTCAAACCACTCGTTGCCTTGTGATATGATTATCTACACTAATCTACACTAATATTATAAAGAGGTATAGTTTGTAAGTTTGTTTGTTCAGTTTTAACTCAAAAAGTACTGATCCGATTTTAAAAATTCTTTCACGAATAGAAAGCTACACTATTCCTGAGTGCCATAGGCTATGTTTTGTAATGATGAAACTTAATTTTATATCCTAAATAACCGTTTTAGTAAAACATGTTGGAGAAAAATAAGCTGATTGGCTTCTTTATCGGCTTACGCTGACCTAACGGTTTGAGATAAGTAAATACAATGTTTGACAAAAATGTAGTTCTTAAGTAGTTTTACAAAAAAGTCCACGATAGCATATATCTAACTTTTATAAGAAAACCACAATAACGATAATAACCGGTTATTGTGTTCAGAATAGAAATTTAAATTATAAGGTCATGTTTAGATGCAGTTTTGTAATCTAACTTATGAATCTTTACAAAAATAAATGAATTTATTATTAGGAGTACTTAATGTAGATAAAGTTTGCCGTTTACAGTTTGTGGTTTAGTCGCATAATTCATGAGATAATATAAAATTAAAATAACGCGACCATAATAATCCGCGCAGCGCCTTCATACTGCACATAATAAGTAGGTAATATAATAAAATAACTCATTATAAACAACATAAAAAAAGATATTACAAGAAGATTACATTAAATATGAGAACAAAAAACGGCCTTATCGCTATGAGCGACCTCTTCCAGACTACTTTTAACAATGCTGTGCTGCGGTGGAGCGGTGTCACAGGTATTTAGTTATTTACTTTAAAAAAGGTTCTCAGTTACGTGGGTTTTAGGGTTCCGTACCCAAAGGGTGAAAACGGGACTCTATTACTAACGCTGTCTGTCTATCTGCCCTACCTTTTAATGGCTGTATTTTTCGAACCGTAATAGATAGCCAGTTGAAATGTTCAAAGAATATGTAACGTTACGGCGGATCAACTAAGAAATGTAATAATAATAAAGTCAAAAAGTTAAAACGAAAGGGGGTCTCCAATCCCCATGCAACAAACGTATTTTTTTACGTTTATTTGTATTACTTAGCTCTAATGTAAAAACGGTAATACGTACAAGCGTCAACCTTGGCACAATTATAGTACCCTCTAAAGTATAACAACAAATAATAAATAATGGCCAAGTGCGAGTCAGTGACAAATTTCTATTCATTAAGAAGTTATAATCGAGCGTCACTGTAATGCGAATTAAATATGTGACTGCGTTGCAATTACTTCGACTATTTTGGAAGGCGTTAAAACATGAATGATAACTGGTTGTATTTTGTGGTGGTTCGGAACCCTCAATGCGCGAGGCTGACTCGAAATGCGTATTTTACTAATTTTGAAGTCGGTCCAATCCCTGATGTTTTTAGTTTCACATAGATAAAAACTATGGTTTTGTGCTAAACAATACTATAAAAGTACCATGAAAGGGCGGGACTAAAGTAGAGTGGATTACAGGACAGATGCGAGACTATAGCTATAAAGGCGCGATAGGAGTAGATTGAATTACGGTACGGGAGTGGAGTGGAGCGGGCGGCTGCGGGACTATATCGGAAAGAGTGGGACTGAAGTAGATTGGATTACGGAACGGAAGCGGGGCTGGATTGCAAAAAGGCGGAAAGGGAATAAAGTGGACTACGGGACGGATGCCGAGTTGGATCGGAAAGGGTGGGTCTGTATTAGAGAAGATTATGGGACAAATGCAGGGCTGGCGCGGTAAGGATGGGACGGAAGAAGAGTATTTTTACGGGACGGACTCGGGCCTGGAGCGGAAAGAGCCGAACGGTAGTACAACGGTTCTACAAATCACCGTAGCGCTATTATCGCAGTCAAGTTTCGCAGCATTCAAGAGACAAGAGAAGCTCAACTCATACCAATAGATGGCGCCTTTCTTTTTTCCCATGAAATGTTGCGAAACTTGACTGCGATACTAGCGCTACGGCAATTTGTAGAACCCTTTCGTACATTATCTGACTGCAGCGCTTACGGAAGTTCTAGACAACCTATATCACGCTCAAATTACGGCGCCATCTAAGTTCATACCATTTTTAGGCAAATTTCCGAGCTACGCTCTAATGTTCCGCTATTGTCATTCCTCTTAGTCTATCTTCCTTGTTTAAACTAATAAACGGCTAGCACTTACGGGTACGGGTACGGGTTCTTCACCAAATTTCAGTGTTACATTGGTTCAATAAAACCATATTTTTTTCTTATAAGTGACGATGGCTTAAATTAACTCAAGGTTTATGAAGTATTATTCTTGTGCAAAAATAAAAACCCCAAAAAAGAAAACAAGCAATGACACGAAATGATGACGGCATATATGTTTGAACATCCGCACCGTCTCGTCAATAACAGGGATTGAATATCTACTCTCCTCTCTGTTATCCCAATCAGAGCAAAACGGCTGAATGGCCGCAATAACCCAAATTGTTTGGTGTCTTGTTCCATCATAACATAAACCATCTGCATGAAAAGTTGCAATATCCATTACGATGGCAGTCAGTCGATAAGGCGGTCGATTTAACATGGTAGTTGGGCGAGCGATCGCCATTATGTTCATACATAGTATGTTGGTAGGCATACTAGATAGCTTCTGAAAATATCTAAGCCGCAAGACACACTCGTAACTAAACAGGACGCGGACACGAGCGCTCTCCATCAAACCAATTTCAACTTTAGTGTTTTAATACAATACGAACAAAGAGACGCGTCGCTCGATGAGGAGGACATGGGGCATGGGCCCGACCTTTTATGTTCTGTATCGCATTAAAATTACTTCAAAGTTAAATTCGTTTTGAAGGAGAAAGTCCCCGCCCGCGTCTCCTCTTGTGACTTTATTAGTCCTAAGTTTAACGTTTGCTTAGACTAATCACATCCGGCAATACGAAGCTTTGTTCTTCCAATGACGAGAATCGCCAATATTAAGAAAAGTTGATAAGGTATGCTTACTTTGTACACAAAAACGATGCCTCTACGGTTGGGTTGGTTAAGGAGTACCGTGAATACAGGAATTTCGCCGAATTGTGCTTGTGGCCGGCGGGAGGGGGGCGGGTGGCGCCCGCGCATAATGGGACTCGCGCTCGGCAACACGGCAAGGGCTTTGTGCCCGCCGCTGTTATTATGCAGATTAACACCGCCGGGAATTTGTTCAAATATCGTAACAAGCGCTCCTCGCGGCGCCGGCGCCGCCGCCCAACGTAATTTACGAGTCGAGCCTCGGGAACTCGGAGCAAGCGTGGTCACAGTACTGAAACTCACATCAACTTTTTTTTACATTGGTCTAGCTTGGCTAACGTTTGACCGCGATCTCGCCCGATGAAAAGCGACGAATGTGACCGGAGCACGTTTGGCTACTGTTTTAGCTCTTACAGGTGCAATACATTGCTAAAAGCTAAATGAAAACCGTCATTTTTGCTAGGTATTTGAACGTATGTCTTTTACCTGGTAGCCAATAATCTACAGTGAAATATTAAACGAAAAGTTTTGTCAGAGTTAAATAAACATGGATCGAGTATAATAAGAGCTGGGGCTTGATTTTTGATTCGCTCGTATCGAAACGTAATTCGGAACGAAGATTTCATGCGAAATGACTGGACTTTCGAACGAAATTCCAAACAAAAGTTGCATTTTTGAAATAACTATATCACTCGCTAACGCAACGAGTGGTATGAACCATTCGATTTTGCTTTCTATCAATAGAAAATCATTCATTTCGCATGATATTATTGTGCGAAATCAAACGAGCGATTCAAAAATCGAGGCCATGGACGATTGTCCATGTTTCCTATAATCTGCAGTTAGCTCATTTAGCTTCGCTATTTCCCAAAAATTACTGATGACGTCGAAGGCATTGTTAACATGGCAGAACTTTGACTAACTTTGTATGTATGCATGTTGGTGTGCTTGAGTGGTGACCTGGCTACACCACAGAGCTTCAACTCTGCACTTGTAGTTACAGTGAGTCAGGAATGTGTCGGCGTTCGCTCCTTACACTCGACACCATTTTATATTACACCTCGCTGCCAGAAAACGCCATAACACGTACGGGATCAGATTGTATCGAGTTTATTTTTGTTTTTACCCTCCAGGCGGTTACTGTGGTTAGCTCAGGTACCTTCACGATTTCAAAATGCGGTCTTTAAAAAAAACACACACATTCATACTTTGTCTGTTGCAAATAGTTTGCGAGCTGATTATCGTGAAATATTGTAATCATAATGCCAACGTTAACGGAACTACGACTAACAAATGATCAGACAAGAATGGAATCTTGTCAGCTCACTCGGATTTTTGATTATTTCAGCCGACTTCCAAAAAGGAGGTTCTCAATTAGCCTGTATATTAATTGGTGTGCTTTTACGCGGTATATTTACCGATTTTAATGATTCTATTTATTAAATAGATAGGCTATAGTTTGAGGGTAGTCCCATTTAATTTTGAATTAAATATTCCACCTCTATGGAGACGATTCCCGTTTATAGAATTTTTGCCCACTTCCAGAGCAAAAAATATATTTTGGAAAAAGCCAAGTGACTGATCCCTTCGATTACCTTATTCTGTAAGCGTGTAGTTCCAACTTCTATTTCGTAATAAAGGTAGCCAATACTGTTCACTTATATGAAGTACTGAATATGAAAGTTCTTTCATAGCGTAGTGAAAACCATCGTCGGCGCGAGCACGCGCGTCCGGTCGCATTCCTTCGAAGCCTCTGAACTTTCGGTAGAGCCTCACCTACTCGTGTAATATGGTAACGTGCGTAACACAGTTTTGAAAACTTGCATACGATATTCTTATTGTGTGGTTAAGAGTAACTCAAGAATATTTGGCTTGAGATCTATCGTTTTTCTGCGACCTTACCAACTTATCGTCGCTTAAGTTATATAATTATTTACGGGATAAATAAAGGTACAAGGTTGTGGAATGAGCTCCCGATATTTCGGCGCAGTTACATGCACCATGTTCACGGGAAGACTGAAGAATGCATAACAATCTACCCTCTTTTTTAGTCTTACAACCGTGATAATTTAAAACAGTGTTTTATCGTCGCTTACCAACAGGCGAGTTGGTGGTCAAACGCGGACTTATCCGCGTTAAAAAAACCTACACAATGAAAATGCAATTATTCGATTGTCTTATTGTTGTCGACATTGATGCTTACATTTTTTATGTATATCTTTTTTACTGAAATGAAAAATTAGGATTTGACGGGTACATGGAGTAAAAGCTTATGGCATGGTTACTTTGGAGATTTAATAAAGAATAAAAATAAGTCTAAGATTTATTCTTAAAACAATGATTAGGAAAGTACAATTCATGATGATAAAGTGACAAGTAGCACGGGAATGGCTGTGCAAGCACGTCCGGCCGCATTCTTGTGGAGCCTCAGACTGCGCCTGCCAGAGCCAAAGCTTGCTTCGCAAGGAAAATTTCGCAAATCAATGTTCGAAACCAACCTTAACAAGTTAACGCGAAATTTTTCAATCTTTCATGTGCCGCTCTCTTCAAATCATCCAACTGATCAGAAGCAGAGGTTTGTCATATATAACATTATCTGTTATTTGTACATATAAATATGATCTAGATGTCTAGAATGAATCCTTTATCGATGATCTTATCACAGCTTAACACAGGGTGAGTGGTGGTCAATCGCGTATACCCGACTACAGTTGATCATAAAATCTGTGTTCTTCTATGTGTGTAATACCAGTATTAACAAATCTATGCGTACGATAGTTTTATTAATGAATGTAGAGTGAAAAGTAAGTAGGTTGGGAATGCGAACGGCCTCGCGCGTCCGGTTGCGTTCCGCGAAGCCTCCAAGGCAGAGCTTTCCTTATACAAATTGCAAGATAGCATCGCGACTATTTTGAAACTTTGTCCTACAAAAAGTTAAATTTTCTGCAATGTAAATGAAATATTGGTCTTGTTAAAAAAACTGTGTTTGTGATAACCTACATATTGAATATTTTGTCAACATCAAAAACATCTTAGTTGGTGTGGTAGACACAGGCGTTCGGTACATATACGCTAGATGCAAGCAGTAGGTAGCACGTTGTTTTTACGCACGCGCGGGCTGGCGCATGGCGCATGACCCCACTGGAATGCGCCACGTGCACTAGCCAATGGAATGCGCAACTGTTTGCTTTTTCATTTTTTCCTGCCGTCGCCGCCGCTACAAACAATACCATTTCATACTATTTCATAACGAATTCTTACAGAACATACTTTCTAAAACACTGTTCGGTTTGCGTATTGACATTTTTCGATTTGAATGAACGCCGCCGCAGGTTTAGGGAAAGGTAGGCCAAGGCGGTCACGGCGTAATAGAATGAAGATTTTGTGCAATTAAGTTCAACGTTACATTCGTTATTTACATAACTGTCTGTCCTTTTTTGGGGTAGGCGAGAAACGATGCCGGATCTTTGTGTCACATCTTCGCAAACGTACTTATAATATATCTACTTTGTCATTTATTACTTAACATGCTTCGATCGCCTCCTTATCTAAGCGCTGGCTTCCTCGCTTTTGTGTATTATACGAAGTAAGTACCCACGCTTCAATACCATCATTTATATTCTTCGTGTTAGGTATATATAGCTGGTTGGTTGATGCATTCTTCCATTCTTCATTTTGCGGACGAGATCCTATTAGCGGCCTCCTTTATCCGTCCGTCTGTCCGCCCAAGCGGCCATAAATCAAAACCTTCTTGACTTACTGCTTTGTAATTTAGAATCGTGCACCTACCCGAAAGCTGCATAATGCAAAATTGTTACATTGGCTTGATATGGGTGGATGCATGTTGCGATTAATAAAGAATGGCTAATAAAGGCTGCATGGTGTTTTATCTGCGGTAGTTAACTTATTTATTGGAATGGTAATATTTAACGAGTCTTTAAATATAAGACTAATATCTAAGCTTAGCAAATTTTGGCATATACCCTACAGTTTATAAATCGATTCGATACAAAAAATTCACTTTACTTTGTGACGCATCTACGCTCTTTGGTAGCAAAACGGGTAGTACCATTCATAGAATTTTCTGGCTCGTGTAAGCTGTTTAAAATTTTGCCAGGCACTTTAGGTTATGTGCCGTATGCTTCGATAAAAAAATACAATTTCGTTGGCCCTCTTGATCATTCTACGTTGAAGCCGCTGAGTGTCCAAGCGCATTCCATAAATAGTGGTGCTCAGCAAAACGTTCGAGTCGCAACTGTAAAAGGGAACGCTTTAGGCGGAAGTAAAGGCGCACGCCGTGCCGGATAACGCTACCTAGGGATACCATCAGTTTGAAGACCTAAGATTTTCTAATAACGCATACGTCCCGTCCGTATTCCTAAAAAACAAAACACTTTTGTACTTGAAGAAACACTTGATAAAATAACTTAGTCACTAATTGATTCTAGTTTGATAACGTCCAACAACAAAATCATCGCCAAAATTTTAGTTAGGCCAAGTCTTAGTATTAAATTTAATTAAGTTTTATTTCCATGGCTTTACTGTTCAACGCATTTTAATGTACTCAAACTGTCTTTACATTGTCTGATGTTACTGGTTCAGCACAGTTTATATTTTTTGTATCAAATAGGAACAATACGCAAATTTCTTAAGTCGTTCGTCATATTTCTTTGTTAAACACTCTTTCACCTGCCTGGTGATTGCTTTAGTTTCCCGTAGATTTTTTTTACTGAAAATTCTTGTAAATACTGATACTGTTGGCTACTCTACCGTTACCGGAAGATGCGCCCGCGCCGGCCGCCGGCGCTCTAGATGCGCTTTTACGATTTCCGGCGCGTCGACGCCGGACGTCGGTCTGTGAACTAAAACTGCCCAGTCAATCACCACGATTGTTCCGCAGCTTTGTTTTCATTCCGTATATCCGATCACTTTGCACGTTTACTTTTTAACCGACTTCAAAAAGAAGGAGGTTATCAATTCAACTGTATGTTTTTTTTTTTTTTTTTTTTTAATATGTTTGTTACGCGATTTCTTCGCCAATTTAGAATTGTTTTTGATGATTCTTTTTTTGGTTGGTAGGTCATATCTCATAGGTGGTCCCATAATTTTTTTATCGACATTGATTCAGTGCTTCAATGTACATTGTAAACATTGGACAGTGCCACCAACTTAGCTGTTAAGGTGGGCAACATTGGAACTACCGTTATTTCTTGGTGAATTTCATACTTTGTTCTCCACTAGCGACGCTGTCAACTAAACAGCAAACATAGAGGAACAAACTTCAAACAAACAAAGAAGTGTCTCCATGGCGACTATGATGCGACCATGCCCTGTTGTTTTTCGTTAAATTTTTCATGACCATGAAAAACGGCAATATGTAGGCGTAATAGATTAATCAAGTAGATATCTATTAAGGTTATTTTTGCTATGGCTGGCACCGACTCCAAAAATAACTGATTATAAATTATAAATATATAAGTAGGTAATATATGTAATCATAATTTCGTTGATTGTCCTCTAATGCTCATTGGTTTGAAGTTATTTAAATATTATTTTCTACTTTTTAGTTTCAGTTTGTAAATGATAGGCATAGTCATAAAGTCGGTTTTTTTTTTTTCTAAAAATAATTTTTTTGAATTCAATTTTATCCGTTTTTAAACATTTCCTTGCCTTATGGATTCATCACGTTTATACTAGGTATTATTTTTGGTCTAGCTTTTAGTAGCGTATTGTAAATAATTAATGGTAAAAACTAGAGAGGCTGGAACCGTCATTATATAATGCGGATCCACTCCTCTGTTTCTAAGTTGCAATAATACAACAGCTTTACATGTGGGAAGACTATGTAAATAGCAAGTGCTTATTTTATTTCTTAAATACTATTATATTACTCAAACATAGACTAGACTACAGGAAGAGAGCATCGTTCCCAGTTGTTTACGATGACCAAAATGATCCTTTGCGTGTAACTTGGCGGTAATAAACTCTGATTTTGTGGAGGAAGTCGTCACTTGTTAGTTCCTTGTGGCGCTTCGAGCTCTTATTGTTGTATGACTACTTTGTTGTTGGCCCTATCCTTGTTTTCACTTTAGCCACCCGGTACATCTTGTCTAAACTTATTACTAACGGAAGCCGCCAAGAAATTTACAGATTCTCTTTTGTTATGTACATTATGCATTTCTTAAATATTTTTTCATAATCAATTTCTTTATCTACACAATAAACTACGATGACATTTTTAATAGTAATTTTCTATCTTAAAGTACTTACTTACATAAATTATACCTGTGCCAGACCACGTGCTTTGTCTTCAGCAATCTACTTCGTTGATACTTTTTAATTCTGTCATTCAAGCACAATGTCTAATGTTCTAAGCATTTGTATGTCAGAAGTAGGTAACAAATTGCACAAACATTCGCATGACGACCGTAAATTGGACACTGCGGTTCTTGCAGAAACGCCATTTATATTGTTTGAATATGTATGTAAGCACTACGTGCATTTACTTTGTACTTGCACCATTAGTTTATCAAAGACTTGCACATATGTGTGTCATGCCTCATGCGTCATGGTCGCAATGCAGCCGCACCCACCCCTCACTAGGATCTAGTGCCTAGTATTATAGGCAGCAATAAATGGATTTTAGTATTCAGGGTAGAAAGGCATACATTAATTTATATGTTGCGAACATATAAATTAATTTATGCCAGAGAATAATACAAATAAGTCAGAATACGCATATTGTTGCTAGCATCCAAAGTGGAGTGCCTAGTATAGTCAGGGATAAATTGATTTAGCGTTCAGGGTAGAAATGCATAAATTAATCGAGCGAGTGAGTGTATCGGTTTCTTCTAAGCAAGCATGCTCCATCGTAGACCGCATTATAGCTTAACATCAGGTGAGGTGGCAGGCAAGCGCAAGCCTATTTTTTTATTGTCACGCCACTCAGAACGAAGACTCAAACATAAATAACAGATGCAGGTTTTGAAAAAATGCTAGTGGGGCCGCGAGGTGCAACTATATGTACTATGTGCAACTAAGTTGCAATAATCTGCACGGTGTTGGTATTCCCAGTTTTTGCAGTGCATTAGCAAGGTATCAATTACATTGTTTGCCCGGCTCATGCTCGACGCACGCACATGCGTCATGCTCCGCGCCTGCGTCACACGCCGATCTAATTGCCTGTTACATGTGCACTATTACATATTTTGTAACATGTGACTCTATCATTTAATACGGCTCTCTTTTTATACGCCCGAAGTATCAGTATTTTGGGTGGTCATAGGTTATTCTTATAAAGACTTATCGGGTGTCTTCAAGGCAAGAGTGAAGGTTTCTTCTAGGCAAGCATGCTCCATCGTAGACCGCATCGTCGCTTAACATCAGGCGAGATGGAGGCCAAGCGCAAGCCTATCAATGATGAAAAAGTAGTTTTTTCTTTAAGACCATAGTTTGAACACGATTTAAACAAAAAAATATTTTTTTTTCCTCTTGAATAGGTTTTTGGTGTCCCATCCCACGTCTTGTGAATTTGCCACTGTCAAGTATTAAAATATTTTTAAGTTAAACTAAATATTGCCAGAAACGAGTGTTTTTGCATCTCAATTTTTATTATTTAATCATCATCGTCATCATCATTTCAGCTGTAAAATGTCCACTGCTGGACATAGGCCTCCCCAATATTTTTTATTTATTTATTTAATAAGCCTTGCGTTTGAATGACCGCCTCCTCGCCTGATGCGAATTAAGCAATGATGCGGTATACGATGGAGCACGCTTGTCTAGAAGAAACCAATTCAATTGCGATTTGGAGACACCCAGATAGTAACTATCAGGGAACACCCATTCAGGCAATGCATTTGATAGAAAAATGGACAGGAGGAAAATTTGATCAAGCAAATCCGATGCACACTCTTCGAAATGTATCCAATAAAAAACCGATAGACTAGCAACTTTGCTCCTATACTCAAAACTAAGAAGCTTAACTGAACTAAGAATTCGTTGATGATGAGCCTTTTCACGCAGCACGTTTCTCAATAGGCTCCAACGCCCCAAGCTGGTATTTAGCTGGACCATCCCAAAGGTGCGAGCAGTACTCCATGCAAGACCGAACTTGTGTTTGATACAGTGAAAGCAACTGTTCCGATGCCGTGAAGTACCGTCGCACCTATAATAGGATACCCGGCTTTTTGGCAGCCAATTGAGCCTTGATCTCAGTATAAGAGCCAAAGTTGAAGGTTGACGTCAGAGCCAACAACGCCAACGCCTAAAAGTTCAAACTGGTGAGTGATCGGAATGGAAACATCCCGGAAAGTAGGAGCCAGTCGGTGTCCTTTTGGCGGAGATCAAGCCTAAGATCCAGAGATCTTAGCAGCATTAAAAAAAAATTACTTGACTAGGTTGGCATCGCCCCAATTGGAGACTGCCTTAAGAGAAAAATTCCTGCGCTCGACACGGCAACTCTGAAAGACTGGAATTGTGGTTCGCTGGTTCGTGCATTTGACGTATAGCTCTCCACTGCTGTGATGTCGTCTGCGTACCCAAAGAACCATACCGGCCCAGCATACCTGCGTATACCGGGCTTTAGTAGATCGTTAATGTGCGGCAGCAAAAGCGTTATAGAGAACACCGACTCCTGGGGGACACCTGTATTAATTGCCATTCGATCGGACGAGCAGCTATCAATGACTGCTCGAATCGATCTAACTCTCAGGAAGTCCGATATCCACTCAACGAGACTGGTGGACAAACCAAACGAAGAGAGCTTGCTAATAAGGCTATCATGCCAAACCTTGTTTTTGACATGCCTTCGAGGTGTCGAGGGAACGGCGAGTGCTTCCCCGTATCCCGTGGTGACATACATTTATAAATACGGGGCAGCACGACTACTCTTTTTGGGCACAGGTTGCACGTTTGCAAGTTTCCACGACGAGTTGACGAGTTGAGAGTGGTACTTGACCAGTCTGAAGTGAGAGACGGCGAATCTCCATAGAAGCCTCTAGTAAGTTTTACCACTTTACAGGGGCGTGACTTGAATTTGACTGTGACTTACTTTGCGCTTGACTTTCACTGTGCCTACCACTTATGTTTGTAAAATTTTAAACTATTCACTTGTTGAAAAATTCTATTAAACTTGACAAGACGTCTGTCCGGTAGCAAAATCTTTAAAAATACTGGCATTGCGGAGATGTTTGCTTGCAGGGTTTGTATAAATACTGTGTAGATTTTTGTAATAAATTGGTCACTAAATGATTAAGAACTGAATTCCTACGTCGCAGCTGATTGTATATTTCATAAAAATCCGTTTTTCATGTAATATACACAAACCTTCATCCGTCGTGTTGTGTACACATAGACGCTCGTAACAATTACTTACGTTCACTTAACACAACTAAAAACAATAAGCTCCTTGTGGCGCCGCAGCTGGTTAAAAACAGCTGCAACAGGAAAATCCAATGCTATTTTTACAAAATAAAGAAGTAATTTATTATTTACTGCAGAGATGTGAGTCATGATTGTTTACCTACCGGGACCGGTTCGTGTCATATGCACAAATTTTCCAAGTATGGCATGAATAAATACAATGAATATTCACTCCAATCGATGAGTAAATCTGATTCTGAAGACAGAGCTGCGTTGACCATATATGGTCAAATAACTGGATGACTAAAACGTTGTAGGCGTAGCGAGCTACCTGCTGGTATTCATTCCATATTTGCATCGGTATAATCATTAAACACATCTATAAGTAAATAGTCAGTTGGCTAGGACTGGAAGCGTACCTATAGACCAAGATGGGCTCAGTGGCGTGCCTTGGGAAAGGCATATGTCCATCTATTGACGTGGGCTGATTATGATGATGATAAGTAAATGCAACATAGGTACAGCTTTGTATAACTATCTACTTTATTTCATACTAGCTGCGCCCAGCGGTTTCACCCGCGTGGATACCCTCGATAAAAGTAGCCTAAACTCTTTATAACATCAGCTTATCTGCCAGTGTTAGTCCTGTCAAAATAGGTCCAGCAGTTTTGGAGTGCATAGGGAACATACACACACATCGATTTTCATATGTATATAGATAGATTTCTTTAGATAGTTGATCGAGCGCAGCGAAGGTCTCAGTGCAGACGGGAACAGATCGATGTACGAGTATGTTTGAGAGTTTGTATATATGTTTGACAATAATTTAAGTACCGGCAATCCAATTTCGTGAAGAATTCACGATACCACCTATATACCTAGAGTATCTCTAGATTACAGACATATTCAAAGATAGTGATAGTGGTTCGAAAATAGTGATAGTGATATTCGTCGTTATAAACAACTTTAGGGTGCTTTTCTATCAGAGACGTGCGATGAAGATGAGCGCGAGGAAAAAATCTACCAATATTATAGCTTCATTGCGTGTAGCCTTGCCTTCTATTGGTTGTTTTTTTTTCTCGCACACTGCTTAGCTCGCACATCACTGGTGGAAAAAAGCCCTTACTTCAGGGGACCAAGCCTGAAATCACGGGGAAAATCTGTTATTCCATAGAAAAATGTTATTAGCACTCCAGGAAATGTATGAAACACTTTTTTTTTTTTGCGAATTCGGATTTGGTTTTTATAGTAAATGTTGTTAATAATTATAGGTACAATGAGTCTATGGGCAGTCTAACTGTTTTTGTAGTGTTAGTTTGTATTTTGTTTAGTTAATAAATGCAGTTGTGCCCTATTAAAAAATACAATGATATCCTCGAATATGTCCGCCGTCTTGAGATATACCCGGTAGTAGGGATACCTTGATGGGACCGGATACCTTGGTAGGGATATGTATATAGCTAGGTGTACCACGCAGTATATATTATGTATGACTCTTAGCAGATTGCCTGGCTCTCAATTCGGTTCGTATTTCTAACCGACTTCAGGAGGAGGCTATCAATTCGACAGTAGGTTTTTTTTTAATGTATGTTATTATGTACCCCAGTTAATCCGACATATTTTGTGAACAAACTTGCGTGATTTTTTTTTATTATGCAGAGTAAGCTCTTGAGGTAGTCCCACAAAATTTCACTACCTTTGACTGGGTAATTTTTAGGGTTCCGTGCCCATAGGGTAAAGACGTGACCCTATTACTAAGCCTACGATGTCTGTCTGTCTGTCTGTCCGTCTGTCCTACCTTAAAACGGCTGTATCTTTCGAACCGTAATAGATAGCCAGTTGAAATTAATGTTACGATATGTAATGTTACGGCGGATTAACTAAGAAAAAATAATAAAAAAGGCAAAAAGGCGTGGGGGGGGGGGGGGGGAGGTACTTTTTGACTTTGTATATCCAGTCCAGTAAACAATGTAGATGTAGAGTTGCATTCGTCGGTTGCGTCGTGGTGGGCACACGTGGGTGCAATGACGTGTCTCATTCATAATTCACCTGTTCAACATGCGGACCTTTATTATTATTGCCTTGGCGCGATTATCGGTAAAACAAGAATGGTGACTAACAGCATAGGCCCGCTAGGAATGCTGCATTTACCGAAGGAAATCCGCAACGGCGCCTTGCGCGAACCTACATAGCACGCGCGCTCCTCTGATGCCTATACTTAGTCTTACGTGGCTCAACTAAGTCATGACATCATGATGATATACATAGGTGATGTGATCGACAAAGGGTCGACGTTTAAAGGTAGCTTTAATGTTATGATAATAGGTCCTGAGAATTGTTCAGATTGTAATGCCTGACAAAAGGTTAAGCGCTTAGAATTTTCTAAGAGTCTAGTAAATAGTGCGTATAGGATGTATGACCTATCATTTACATGCAAATCTAATGTTCTAATGTGAGTGAGTGAACAGTCTAAGGTACCCCTTCTTTCAGAATGCTATTGTTTTGTTTTACAAAATGCGTTGCTAAGATAGCTTTATGCACCCGGGTATATCCAAAACAGCGACCAGAACCACCGGAGGATGGGCAGCAGCAACCTATTAGTACACGGTGTACGAACTGCGATCCCCAAACCGCCTGCCAAGCGTGGGGATTATGGCAACGCCATTCTATAAGCGGGAGGCCTTTGTACAGCAGTGGACGTTTTATGGCTGTTTTTTTAATGTGGAGATAGCTTTATGTTCAATGATTTATTTTTCTCGTGAAGATTATTGATTCTTTAAAAATTTTAGTGACAACCTTGCCATAATTTGGCCCTTTGTTATGATAATTATGAAAATTCTCAATTTGTATATCTGGTGTAACAGTAAGCCCATTTCAATCGAAAAGCTTTCGAAACGATTCTTAGGCTTTTCGGAGGTCATATCGAAGGCTTCGCGGAGATCTGAAACTGCCACTAAGACTGGTTTCCACGAAAAGTAAGCAAACCTACGAATAGATGTAGGGTTACGTACGTACTTTGCTGAATCCACCGAAAATTTTATAAATCTGGAGTAGCAGTGACGACCTAGTGTCGTTATTTATTTCAGTATTCACAAAAATAATTCAGATTGCAATAGTCTGGCCGCGCGGTGTTTTGGCGAGACATCCAATTCACGGACGCCGGCCGGCGGGGTGGCTAGACGACCTTATTTTTTAATTAGAATGCGGCTGTGTTTACATTTTTCTCCTTATTGTGGCATTTTTGGCATGAATCCAGGTCGCGATATAAAACAAACCACCCGTCGTCGCGTACTTATAATAATATGTAATCAGTTTAGAATACCTAATGGACAATAAAACTTTCAGACTGTCTCTTAACTCGATATACATTATTAGACACGAGAATTTAGTATCGTAATTACCCATTATAAGAGCAGTTGCTAAGCGAGTTAGTTAAAAATATCCAAATAATTATATTTGCTAATACCGAGGAGCTTTCGGTATTCATAAAGAAAGATCAATGGGGGAGATGTTTTTCTATGCTCAATTTGAGATGTTGAGCTGTATTCCGCTCAACTCTTAAGGTAATACATGTAATGTTAATATTCTTATTTTCATTATATTCAGCAGTGAAACACTGCAAAGTAGCGCGATACTTATCCCCCCCGACTGTCCGTTTACAGGCGGATGTGAGTAAGCGCGACTGTACTAGAATCGGCGCGACAATGCTCTATTCTTGTAAGCTCGTAAATAGTTTCATTACGAATCAGATCCTGCTAAAGCTGGGTCGCTATTTCGTTGGTTCATGTCATATTTGTTTTTTCTTTTCAGTGTTTTACATTTATCAATTAGATTTTCAGCTTTAGCTATCTATTAAATTTTATGTTCCAATGCATTGTGCACTTGTATAGAGCCTTTTAGTAAATAATTTTATACCTTTCAAATCTCTATATCGCACTTACCTCTTACCTTTGCCTTGTCTGATGTTTGGTTAGATTAAGAGACGTTTCGTTTACAACTTATTAAGATCACATTCGCGTCATTAAGAAGTTGCGAATATGAAATTAACATTGAATACCTTTTGGACGTCGATACTCTTTGAGTTCCCTGCAGTATAGTGATAAATCAGATCCTAGTTGAAGAGGGCGTGCTGGCAGTCCAAGTAGTACTTAAATTCTATTTCTTTTAGTCTATGGTCCGAACATACAATATTACGACATTATCAGTCTGTCATGATCCCACTGCTGGGACAGAGGCCTTCTCTGAGATGATGGGCCCTAATCCACCATGCTGGCCCATTGCATGTTGGTGAATGTCATGTCTTTGAACTGTTTGAGGATCTTGGATATACCGGTTTCCTCACGATGTTTTCTTACATCGTTTTTGAACGATGGCATAGAAACCGCTCATAATTTATTTCTTTGAGTACCAAATAAATCATTGGTGCAGGGCTGATGAGATGATTATCAAACCGGTGCCGTGAGATTGTAAAGCGCACATACTATACCGCTCGGCCAGCATAGCTATTGACTTGAAAATTTTATCATATTTTGACTATTGAATCATATTTTACGCTCAGAATTCCAAATAATTAGTGCGTTCAGAGATGTGCGTATGATCGCCCATATGAATACTAGGCCACATCATCTTCATGTGCTGTGTCATGTGTATAAGTCGTCATGATTGAATATATAAAAAGGTTCATACCAGATTATGAATGATACAATTGCTGTCAGAGTAAGCTTCTAGGGTTACGAGTTAGGAATCAAATATTTTAACCGCCATTTCAATATTTTTGCCAGTTGTTAACCGATTATAATGCTTCTTGTTATGGAATAGGCCAGTGGCCTTTATATACGGCTAGCTGTTTTAAGCAATCCAGTTTAGGTGATGAAAAAAGATGCGCGACCGCTAACCGTATCTGGGCGCGTTAAGGTTCACATTCGAGTGATTTTCCGAACTGCGTTGTTTTAACTTTTGTTTGAGACGGCGTAAGAATTTGACCGTAAGGCCCCAGGGAAGGTTATAGGCATACGCGCCAAGTTTTTATTAAAAAAAATTGGCCAAGACTTTCCATCAAATAACTTGACTTAGTGACTAATGAGGATATAGTAAAACTAACTAGTAAAAGTTAACTTAAAACTCTCTTATTTAAATCCGAAATAAGCATTTTGAAGAGCAATTATAATATTTACTGTTAAATGATTATTTTAATACAAGAAAAAGTTTGTATGATTTCTTTTGTATGAATTAGTTCTATGAATTAGATGTCAAATAACTTGAATTAAGCTCATACTATGCCCCTACGCAATGAGCTATTGCTACCAAAATTGGTCAAATATAGAGGAAACATTTTTTTCCCGATCAGGTACATATTATTGGCATGCCCGAATTATTTATACGAGTGCCGTTAGACACGCGTGCCGATGGTTCGCCGTTTCTGGAATAGACAATATATCAAGAGTATCATTTAAATTTGAGAAACATAATAATATTCCACCTGTAAGGGTGGAAAATTAAGGGATGAATCCCGTTTATTGAACAAAGTTGGCTGTTTAAAAAAAAGTATTTATTATGTTAAATCAACCGTTTTGCGTTTTGGGATGTACTTTTGCACAGATAACAGTTGATATAATGCTTCTATGAACAACATAGTGTGTAATGAGGCTGCTTCTAACAGCAAGCCTCCACGGTACCATAGAAGCTCGGCGACCGACAGCGACAGTTTGATGGACCACTTACCACGACCGGTCCGTGGGAGCCTACCACCGCTTCGCATACCACGCTGGCATGTGGTGGCAGGTATTATCACCACGATATCACACGAACTATTATTTTAATCACCAATTAGCATTCTAGTCATTGTTGATATGTGATATACTTACTTAGATATAAAAGATCTCCGATACAGTGTTCAAGAGCTTTTAAATCAAAGTTTAATTATTTCTTCAAGTAGTTTTACGTTTATGATCAGTGAAAGCTTCGTTTAGTATTATGTCTATCATAGATACGCGTTGAAATGCAATCCGGGACACCTCTTTATTTTATTACCTTAGACTTTCTTCTTAATAGATGTCCATGGTCATTCATTTCTAGCAGTTTCTTTCTCACCATTCATTTATTGGTGTGAGTATTTTCAATAAATTCCGACATTTAATTAACATTACTAGATTCTTGGGAGTCGATCGTTTGATTAGTCATTTTAATGATGCCCATTTACAGTTAGTGATCTGAATGCGGTGTAAATTTCGTTTGCTGATCGGTCTGGTATTTGTCAACCTTCGTAGAATGGTCAAGCATATGAAAGTACGGCTATAATTCTATCAATAATTTTATTGGTTTGGAAAGTCCGTCAAACCTGGATTAGTGGCCATTCTGCAATTCTTATTTAAATACCCTTAAAAATTTAGCTCCCTCGTAGAATTAGTTTTCAGGGTTCCGTACCTAAAGTGTAAAAACAGGACTGCCTACGCTGTAGGTCTGTCTGTCCGTCCGTCCGTCCGTTAGTTAGGTAGGCCTTTAAACAGCTGTATCTTGCGAACTGTAATAGTTAGCCAGATGAAATTTTCACAGAATATGTAATGTTACGGAGGATAAACTAAGAAATAATAAAAAAAAAAAAACCAAAGGGGGGTCCCCATACAACAAACTTATTTTTGTATTAGCTCTAATGTAAAAACGGTAATACGCACAAGCGTTAAACTTGGCATGCTTATAGTACACACTCTAAAGTATAACAACTAACAATAAATAATGGCCATGTGCGACTCGGTAACACATTTCTGTTCATTACCAAGTTATGACTGGTAATTCCTTACTTGGATGACCTCCTTATCCTTTTATCGAATCGAAATGCCATATTTTACTAATTTTTAAGTCGGATTTTTAAATTGATAATTATTGTATTTTGTGGTGGTACGGAACCCTCAGTGCGTGAGCCCGACTCGCACTTGGCCGGTTTATTGCTTGCTAATATGAGCAGATATTTTATTGTGCTCCAGATATTTGGTTTACTCTTAATTTTAGATTTGCAGGTTTCTAACAATTGTGTCAAACAGCTTCATAGTTTATAATGAATCACTCAGAACTGCATATTTCGTATTGATTTGTGTACCTCAAGTTCTTGGAAGTATCCGAAGCGGCTGATGCTGGCGCCCTTGCTACAGGGAAGCCCAGCATGCGGTCCGGCCGGCTACGATCTATCGCCGTCGCCGGGCCAACATTCATTTTTACGACGACCACCTCAACTTGCTTCGCGGAGGAATTCGTCGGCTCTCGTGTAATCTTTTACGCTTTCGAATGTTGATTATTAATTGCTCTCTCATTCAATAGATGTTACATTCCGATCGTTCTTGCCATGCTTTTTGATCGATGCAATATGTTTAATTAGGTAGGTTTATGTTACGTTCCTGTAACTGTAAACAGTTTTACCGTAGTTTCATAACATTGTGATTAACAATTAATAAAGTGTTATAGTGTCGTTTTCGTAAAAACTAAAAGCTTGTTCTTTTGATAGTTTTTTTATATTGTATCGGAATTTTATATCGTTTTATAATAGTTCGTATGGATATTGTTTGCATTAAGATGCATATTCAACAACATCCTACGTGCATAATTATGTAGATCATATTTTGCATAAAATATTTAGTCTGACTATGGTAGCGATACAATCAACATTCAGCTTATTAAATCTATCTTCTATCTATACTAATATTATAAAGAGAAAAGATTTGATTGTTTGTTTGTTTGCATTGAATAGGCTCCGAAACTACTGAAACGATTTGAAAAATTCTTTCACTGTTTGGAAGCTACACTATCCCCGGGTGACATAGGCTATAATCTATACCCGTGCGAAGCTGGGGCGGACCGCTAGTTATCTATAAATTTACCTTGGTCACGCCAGAACTTGAAAACGACTTTACAGTTTTTTTTTAAGTTTCTTAAATATATAGTTTGTGGAAGGTTCTTACGGAAAGAAAAATTAAGAAAAGTGCGAAGAAAATTTTAAAATTTAACGACGGTTTAAAATCGCGGGTGGAACCGCGGGGCGCAGCTAGTAGAATATAAAAGTAGGTAAGTAAATAATGTAATTCCAGAGTAAATCAGTAGCGTCGAGTAGAAGCGCTGAGAATGTTCCAAAAATTAAATTTGTTTTGTTTTAAACTATCACGGTTGTTCATTTAAGTTATATGATTATTTACGGGATATTTACTGTGGTAAAGATGTGGAATGAGCTCCCGGTATTACCACGGTAAATATCCCGTAAATAATCATATAACTATAAATTTGTTTTGGTATGTACTTTTAAATTATATTTTTATTCATACGTCGCTAATTTTCTTTATTTTGTAGAATTTAGCGGTTAATGCAATTAAGGATGACTAAGTTAACTAAGTACGTTCAAACATTAAGACTATATTTGAATCGCTCACTGTTATAATTTATGGTTTCCTTCAATGACGTCAGGATAGTCTACGAATGCTAGACTGGTCTGAACCGTCTTACTATGGTGATTAGCAAATATACAGCAACGGTTTTTATTGGCATTTCTATATATTTAGGACATTTGAATTTTGATATACCATATAAACACCCACATGCGTTTTTAAAATTACAATTAAGGCGAAGATAAGTGATTTTAGAGCATTTTAGGCAGTCTGGGAACTCAGGCACGAAGGCTGCCAATTAGTCTAGATCTACATGGATAAGTAAAGTCCTAAACAATTATTTGATTTCATCGCAAAAGAGAAAGAAAACCTGAATATAAAATGGGTATTAAAATAAAAATATGTCGTTTTATTAAGCGTACGCCGATAAGTGTTTCGACAAGGCGGTTAACGCGTTGTCGTTGAGGTGTCGCGTTGCTCAATATGCAATTTTAATCAAAGTGGAGCAACAGTCGGTGAAGTCAGCGGACGATGCAAGAGGCTGGTGCTAGCCTCCCATGCGGAGCCCCGCTGTCTGGCAGCGGAGCCGCCGCCCGCGCCCCCTCCTCCCCCCGCAGCCGCATACGATACCTACCTACCTACCGCAAACCACCTCGTGTTGCCAATACATCTACCACACCACATTTACTGGGTACCTACTCTAAAGACTCGTCGAAAATTCTCTCATTGCCACTTCCCAAGGTTGATTAGATACATCACAATATTTTAATTCTAATATATTTTGTGCTCGTTCTTCTGTGAGTAATTGGGTTATTGCTTACCACCGATAGATAGAGAAAGAGAGAGAGATACTGCCCTAATCTACTGCCTGCTGTAAGTAGTTTTGGAGGTCTCTAATATAAAAGCTTCGGCGTAGCAGCCTGCGAATAAACACTAGTCGCACAAACCGATGCTATTGACAGCGAGACGAAACTGTCCTCCACACTGAATGTCTCACATATACGGTTTTTTACCATACGTGGCAAACAAGCTGATATATTAAGCTATCATTGCGCCTATGTGTACATCTAACTTGCATCAGCGGCATCACAGATACAATATCAAGAAACCAAAATTATATGCTAATTAAATATAGCTCTCACTCTGTTACATTATGGTTTCTTCACATATGAAGTAAATACAGCAATATTGTTTTCAAAAATACGGCATAGTTAATTTCGATACAGCTTGAACTGAAATTTTCATTATCGCTAGCGCTTGCAGCGAATATTTTCTTCAGTTGGCGGCATTTTTGACAATAAATATATAGGCTTGTGTTTGACTGCCATCGTCAGATATTAAGTGATGACGAGGTCTAAGATGGAGCACACTTGCTTTCGACTTGAAGAGCTCTAGATTGTAACTATCGGGGAACATCCATTCTGGCAGCGCATTCCACAGTCTAGCGGTTCGCATGCACAATAAGATTAAGTAAACGTATTATGTAGTTAAATTAATTTTCATACATCAGCCTTACGGCATGGCAGTTTTCGTAATGTTTTGATTCTCGTATTCGAAGTAAAGCAGGCTGTTCCAAAAAGTCTTTCGCCATAGACTTACAGACGTGTATTGTAAAAAGTGTTATTGTTCGATTGCGCACAGTATCGGAGGCTCTAATTGAACAAGTGTAGTGATGGTGGTGCGACCTCGGCCTATAGCGCGTAGGTCCGATTGCGACAATGCTGACACGAGATTGAGCAAGGTGGCCGATGGAAATTCCGGCGTCGCAGTGTCGACAAGTGTGCGGCTTAGAGTCCTGCGCGCGCGAGGCCGCTGCATGAATGGAGCCGCGGTATGTGGGTCACGGTGTCGTCAATGGGCCGTCGTCGGCAGGGCCCCCGCGGCCGCCTCTCGCGCCCCCATCGCGCTGTGAAAGTTTCAACTACTTTCGCGACAATCGTAGCGCGAAACACGATAAATTACACTCTACCGCTCGAAAATTAAGTTAGTTTTCGAGCGTCACATTGCAACGTTCACATCCGCTTCGGCGCTCGTGCGTGCCTGTGCACGCTGCCGCGGCGGTGCCGCCGTAAGCCTAGGCAGCACGGTCGAGACTTGTGTGGCCGCTCAAATTCGGTATATTCGTGCTCAGGAATTCATTTCCGGGTAGGTCGGAAAGTGAAATGGACGCGTCTGTTATGCAATTGGAATTCGGATGTATCCGGAGTCGGCGTTACTCCGTTCACTTAAAAAAATCTATAGGTATCGGTTGACATAATAGGCTGCGGTCACATCGTTTCCGTGACACAGTAAATAGTTAGAGCGGTAGAGCGGAAGATGACTTTTTTACCGCTACATAAGTTACAACTTAAAATTGTACTTAGCTCGCTGAGTAGCTTTGAGCCGCCGATGTTAGCGTCGGTATAAACTCAATTTGAATTTACAATTAAGTGTAACCAGTTGGTCATAAATCCTATATAGGTACATGGTACATAGTAGTTTTACATCTAAACTTATTAATCAGAGTAAATTATACAGTCCACTTAAACATAAGCACACTTGTCAACTTATTTCTAATAATTAATTAATAATTTCGGTTTTATATATATATATATATATATAAAACCGAAATTCATCTACTCATTCACTCATTAATCACGAAACCTTGAAAACCACTTGACCTACGAACCTGAAATTTGGCAGGTAGATTCCTTATGGGGTGTAGAGGTCCGCTAAGAAAGGATTTGGCGAAAAGGCCGCATTAAGGTGGGCAAATGGAGGTTGAAAGTTTGTATGAAAGTCCTTTGTTTTTGATCTTAGGGACATAAAATTTGGTATTCAGGCTGATGGTTTAAAATAAATAAGTAGTGTATAAAAAAAAACGAAAAAGACGAATTAAGGAAGAGAAATAGGGGTTTTAATATTTTTTTATAAGTTTGGTAATTACTAATCTAAAATTAGGCAAGTAGATTCCCTATGGGTGTGTATTCCGCTAAGAATAGATTTTGCGAAAGGGCCGAATTAAGGAGGACAAAAGGGGGTTGAACGTTTATATGAAAGTCTACGCGTACGAAGTCGCGGGCAACAGCTAGTACATACATATTCACCGAATGTTGAATAGAAAGTATAACAAATGTCAACTTTTGTATTTCCCATATAAACATACTATTATTCTTATTAGTAGAATAGTTGTATGTAAAGACATACAAATTATCAACTATTCCCGTCAGTTAGTGCAACTACGAGAGCATCTTGTTGTAGGCTAAATTATCAGTAAGTACATATATCTATCTATCTATATAAAAATAATCTTTTTTTAAATAATAGATAGGCTTGCGCTTGCATCTCGCCTGATGTTAAGCGATGATGCGGTGTACGATGGAGCACGCTTGCCTAGAAGAAACCGATTCACTCAAGACTTGAAGACTCTCAGATTGTAACTAACAGGGAATACCCATTCAGGCAGCGAATTCTACAGACTAGCAGTTCGCACAATAAATGTGGAATCAAATCGTTTCGTACGGGTTTTCGGAATATCAGCCATAAAGCGGTGTCGATTTTTCGTGCCCGCTCTGGCAGTCCGATAGAAAAATGGGCCAGGAGGGAATTAAATCATGCAGATCTGATCTGATGCACACTCTCCGAAATGTATCCGATAAAAAAACCGATAGACTAGCAACTTTGCGCTAATGCTCAAGACTCAAGCTTAGTCTGAACCAGGGATTCATTGCTGATGAGCCGCTGCTGATGCTATTTACCTTGGTCACGCCAAATCTTGAGAACGACTGTACCGATTTCACTCATGGTTTTTTTAAAAGTTTTCTAATACTTTGTGTAAGGTGCTTATGGAAGGAAAAATTAAGAAAAAGCGCAGAAAGTTGGAAAATTTGAGAAAACTTAACGACGGTTTTAACTTTGCGCGTTTGACAGTACTAAGACAGGACAACTTCTGCTGAATCCCCATTTTTCTTGGTCACGCCATAACTTGAGAACGACTTTAACGATTTCATTAATCTTTTTTTTGTTTTACTTTACTTTGTAGTTGGTTCTTAAGAAAGAAAAATTAAGAAATTTACCCAGAAAATTTGAAAAATTCAGCAAACTAAACGACGATTTTAACTCGCAGGGGAAACAGCGGGGCGCAACTAGTATTTTTATAAATAAGTAATTTCTATCTGAATGCTAAAAAGAATTCAGCGTTTTAAATGCCATTTTCTAAGATATGGATGATCCTTACTGGATGTGGTATGTAAAAAGTATTTTTTCAGCTCCACTATCAAGTCATACTTTTTTGTCCAAAATGCTGATAAGCGCTATATTCCTATCACTCCTTGAGAAAACAACTAAGACATACGGACAGACATGACGAGTCTACAGGTTTACGCGGAAAAGGTGTACCAAGCCGGAAAGGGTCCATTATACCCATAAATTATGAAGAAAAAAAATACCATGGGACTAACCCTAAAAATATGGATTCCTTTCGGGTTGGTAAACCGTGAAACATCGTATAAGTGCCATAAAAAGTTTGAACATAAATTTACTTGGAAAATAGTATTGAATCTCTACAATTTATCTTTTTTTTTATTGAATCTAATTTTATCTGCATAAATAACTTCTAGATACGTATTATCCGAGTAAAAACTTCATGTAACAAGAACCGGCCAAATATCGTTGTTCCTCGGTAACTTGAGGTTTCAACTCAATTGATCGGCAACGGCAAACTAATTACGTACATGACAGTGATTAAAGTCCATGTGAATACTGTGACACTATTAAAATGGTATAGAGCCATGCTGGCTGTGCGCTAAACCCTCTCAGTGGCGATGTCTCGATTTTTAAACGACTGTTTGATCCGATTTATGCGGAAAGGTCGCTGGTGCGTGAACTAAAGGCAAAACGGAATATTCAAACATATTTGTGAGCATGCCCTTGACAACCCCAACCACTACATTCGTTTTTAATCATTCTCAAATCCACACCAAGGAGAACCGGTGTACGAAGGACGATACGCGAGGCTTTTTAAATTAAAAAAAACATGCCAATTTTAATAAAGAGGATGGTTGGCAAATACCTCCAGGGATCCAGTCCTCAAACCCGGCGCAAAACTACAAAACCTGTGGTCACCGTGAGTGACTACTGCGTACGTACATAGGAGAAATTTGAATTAAAACCATTGGCGGTACTCGTGTGAACATAACATAAGGATTACTATATATAAATAAATTAACGCTTGACCAAACTCAAAATAGTGTTAATAAAATTGACCTATTAAGATAGGAATCTATAAACCTAAATATTCAGAATAGTCGCCATGACGGAAAACTGCACGGAACGCATCATCATCATCAAATAGAGTACTTTGTAGTTAGTACGAAATTACGAATATAACCTCAAATAAAGTACAGGTACGTTGCACATTAATGGTTACTTTGTAAATTGAGGACTGTCAAGTTTATGTCACATGGAGAATAAAGAAAGTTTGCGAGAGTGAATTGCGTGTGAGTGTGTCAGCCGTTAGTGGTGATATTGATGGCTTTGTGCTTATCTTGGATACTGTGGCGGTGTTTCAGGACGGTTTGTTGGCGCATGCGCGTGTACGGCCGTCTACGGGCAGCTTTCACCGCGTCAAAGCACTGCGCCGACGCACATGTTTATTAACTTAACCATTTTAACAGGAATTCCCGAGGCTTCCGTTTACGTCCGCATTAGTACTTTTAGTCGTCGTGTCTTCAATATCCCGTTAAAGTCACGTTGCACCGGATACCGTCCTCTACCCAAGAGTTCTTGTGCGAAATCCTGCTACGTGCAGGAGTCAGCACGTCACACTAATGATTATTAAGTTCTTTCCATCAAACGGAAACTCGTAGTAACATCCCGTACTTTAAGTAAATCATTGACAAACGAAGATTCATCAATGCTTGATTGCTTGCTTGACAAATTTGACATTCAGAGTCGTTAGTTATTTTGTCGCCAACAAATTTTAAGTCATCGAAAAAAAACTGTACGTGCACTGCTGTACTTGTAAATCAGTAATACAGCATTCGTAACGAATGTGGCACCAGAAGCAGTCCTAAACTTTCACTTGAATTGGGAAAGTCATATTTTTCTCATCACAACTTCCTTACTTAAATGTCAATCAAAAAACGAATAGGCCGGGCGGCATACGTACCTACAAGTATTACGTGAGTAGGTAGTTCCCCGCATAGCTGCATCGCGGGAACGGCGCTGTAACGGAGGTTACGGAGGCTGTGCGGACGTACAGTTAGACGCATTCCTAGAGCGGGAGGACTGCAAGGAGGGGCGGGGCGAGGAGAGCAGATGCCTTCGTGAGGAATGCGCACGCGCACCACCGCGCTAGTTATTGCCACCTATTTGTCGCAATGTTCATTTTAATTCATTTAGTCATAAAACCATGCTGAATAATCTGTGACTTAAGTGAAAAAATTAATCTTGAATTATTGATTGTTGCTTTAGCCAAGAATCTGAGTATCAAGTAATATATTTTTGAAATATGTAGTTGATTAAAACTTCCATGTAAAGCTTGAGAAGCCAGGGAGATGGGCGGCTTGTTACGAATTAAAATCCCTTGTGATCGTAGAAATTTTTAGTTGTTTTCAATAAACTCCTGGTATTTAGTCTCACTCAGTTAACATTTCTGATGAGTTGTATTCAAAAAGTTACTCTAAAAATTACGTTTTGTATAGATTTTGCTAATATAGTTTGTTTGTCTACAGAAATCTGGCCCTGGGCATCGGTATCCAGAACTTCCCTGAAGGTCTGGCGGTCAGCTTACCGTTGCAAGCCGCCGGCTTCTCAGTATGGAGAGCTTTTTGGTAAGTTTCTAGTAGATGTTTCTTCAGGAAAGACGACCGTGCTACGTGGAGGAAACATGACAAACGAGCCGAGAGAAATGCTAGACAGAAAAAGAAATGACTAACACTTTTTAATGCTCTAGGGATATGCAGGAATCAATTTGTAACATTCTCACTTTCAGTGTGCTGTAAAAAGATCTGAAACACATTTTTCACAGTTCAGTTTTTTCAAAATAGAACATCGAAATCATTTTCAGCACCAAAACGTTGCGTGAAACAGGAAAGATTTTTGCGGTAAAGATTGACATCCATCAAAGTATCGGTGGAAAGTTGTCATATCACCTAGAGTAGAGCCCCTCGTATATAGAATGCGCGCGTCGTCGTTAGGCCGGATGCCAACGCAGCCAGACTGGCCGACCCCATTCCTCCTCTGGCTAATTCATTTAGCGAGTGCTGCGAGAGCGGACTCTGCGAGCGGCCTGCGCCCGCGCCGCCCGCCTTGACCTGACGGATAAGCAGGCGCCCTCTGCGGATGCTGGTTGCGGATTCGATTACTCAAATGGGATAACACATTATTTCTTATTAAGAATAGCTCAACATTGTTGTGATGCTAAACCTATGTTTACTCGCTAAGACATTCTCACGTTATTAAAATCAACTTAAAATTTATTATAATACGATTTTTTTACGTATATAATTAATAACTCAAAATTATTATTTTTTGCGATACGATTCTTGTATTTATAAATAAATTCATTTAGGTGACATTACACGCACTATGCCCGTTGCAATATGGAACCAAGGTTGGAAAATTAAGTTGATAGCATTATTAGGAGCGTTTCTGCTTGGTCCGACTGGCTACTTAGTTCTTTAGATAATTGCAAAGTTTACCTACAATTTCATACTACTGTACCTACAGCACAATTTTAACAGCGAGGCAAAAGGTTACCCCTGCCTAAGTTGGCCGGGTACGTGCACGCATTGTAAACGTTACCAAATAGGTAAAAGTTGTAAATAGTCGCATTCCGCGGTGTTCCGGGAACCGCTGCGCCGGCGCCGGCCCGCCCGAGCGCGGAGCCTCGAAACTCGCACTTGTGGATGTGATAACTTTACAAACATTACATACTTGCTGTGTTTTGCCACTACTGCCAAAGAGCGGTCATAAAATACCATAGCAGTTTTAAAGGCGGGTTACTTGATTAACTTTAACTCTAGGGTAGAACACAATCATGGTATATGCAATGCATACCATATAAATTTATGAGGCTATTAAGGTGTTATGGAAACTACCCTAGCGTTACCTGTACAACTAGCGTACATTTCCAACCGACTTGCCAACAACGTCAAAGTTCCATGATTTTATCACCGCTCGTTCTCCTAACCTCACTTATCATTCGCTGCCGCTTACCGCTAGTCCAACTCACGTACAGTATTGCTGGTAGGCGACTTTACATTCAAATCATTTATTCCACTAATAGGCGACGGCGACTTTTCGGAAACACGGCGCTACACAGAAATAGTACAGACGCGAACGGTTTGCAAATTAGTCTTTCTCTAAATAGACATGCGCGAGTGTGCGTCGAGTTATTAGTTTTCAGAAATAGTTAGTAATTCGAATTTCAGCGAATTAAAGGCTGCTTTGCAGTTTAGATTTAAAAAAATAAAGTTTGAAAAATATTAGTCTGTCTAGCATATTTGCCACTTTACATAGTTCTGTCACTACAAATTTGCACTAACTCCAAAAGGACACAAATGTAAGTGACATGAATTTAGCGACGTTCTGACTTGCCTTGATTCTCTTCTTTACAAAATCGTATACATGTAGAGGTGAGTCGGGTTTTCTAGGTTCAGTCGCCTTCGTACATCTGCGAACGGCGTGCGGCAGTAGGAATGCGCTCGAGTGGGAATCCTGGCCGCGGAGGAGGGCGGGAATGCGCGAGCGACGACCTCGCACCCTGCGCCCGTCCCCCATGCCTTTCACAAGGGGCTACCATCACATTCTTATTTCAAAAAAACTTTGAAACCCCAGACACGATAAGACTCGTGAGCACATGTGACATGCTAGATCATTGAACCCTGTTAACTTTTTCTTGAATCTACATCTCTTATAATGCAACATTACGTTATGTATCTTAGTAAGCAATTCGCATACGGGTTTCATATCTGTTGAGTTTCCTTAACGGCCTCATATACCAAATTTGACGGTTTTAAATCAATTTTATTCAGTTAAATTACAATATTTGAGCTCGAAAAAAATACATGTCACAGATACATCTGTGTTTGAATTTATGATTTGGTTCAAAACACGATAGAATAAACTTTCCTCGATCAAAAAAAAATCTGAAACAAAGTCGAGTTAGTTTATTTTTTTCGTTTTATGCTCTAATGAAAGCTCGTAACAACCTGGAAATTGCATGTCCTGAAAGGCAATTTTATTCATAATTTTTTTATTTGGATAGATTTTTGATAGTGAATAGTTTAGTTTTTTAGTGAAATTAAAAGCGTAAAAAGGTCGCGAGAATTTGCGCGCGCCTCATTCAGTACCGCGCCAGGCGTCATTGAGGTCGGACCTATGTTCGTTTTTGTCGTTGCACACCCCCCGCGAGCGTCCTGACTCAAGCGTGGCAAAATACATCGTCGCTATAACTTGGCGAGGTCTGAGGGAGCGTTTTGTTGCCTACGCGACTCGGATAACCGGCCGTTAAATCATTTCAAATTGCGTTTCAAAAGTGCGTGTTATGTTACCGTCGTGTAATTTTTGGATCTTTCCAAGCTCTGAAATACTTGAGCTTAGAAAGTTCTGAAAATTACACGACAATAATAAATAGCTTTTGGTGCAAGTTATAATTTCGTTGGTCTGGCGAGCAAGGACATAACATGAAACTGGTCTTTGAGGCTGCCGAATACAACCTACTTACTTCCTACAGTAACAGCGTTGTTGGGACCAAAATTAGTTAAATAAAAGTTTATGAAGAATAACACATCAGAAGAGAGGGCATGTTCAAAGATCAATAAAGTAGCACGGCATTCAAGAGCACCATCGACGTGCGTATAGCAGTGGTAGGTCTCGACTCGCGATGCGGAATGGTAGAGAGGAATGCGGCCCCGCAACAAATGCCCTCGGCCTCGTCACGTGCTCCCCTTGAACAGATAACGTCTTCAAAACTGAGTACAGATCTAATTTAACTAAAGGAATTGATAATGTACAATTATTAAACATGCTAATATCTTATTCATGTTTGAGTTATCAAACTGATAGGAGTTTATGGTGTTAGCAACCAAAAAGTTATGACGTTACGACTTACGACTACGTACTTGTAAATACATTCTGTGTAGCGTAGACCTAGTAGGTAAATCATGACTAACCTGCCCCTAGCTTTCTAGCGTACTTAAAAAATCCAGTCGAGTGACTAAATTGCTTTTTCTGCAACTAACTTAGCACTAAAAGTAGTAGTAGTAGTATGTATACCGAAATACCGAATCTAATTTATGTGTTACAGTTTTTCTTCATATGTAATGCAAGTAGCAATGAATTTGACTCAAATATAAGGCCTTCATATAGCGTAGCGCATCCTTTGCTTCTAAAATACTGTGGGTTATCAAGGGATTTCAGCAGACTAAAACAGATTACACATAGTTTTAATGTAATGTAGACTAGTTATGAATGTGAAAGGTAGTTTTCAAAAGCCTGGAAACGAAACTTAACAAGTCTATGATAATATCATTATCAACCCAAAATAACTCACGGTCTTTCTTTATAGGGAACTCAAAAATGAAGCATATCATGGTAAATAGCTCGTTCTAGTTAAAATGTAGAAAATAACCGCGGAAGTGTAAAACACACATAAACCTACGCATCTCTTTGTTTCTGCTCGGTCTCTTGCTAAATTGCTACAATAGTTGCATTCTTCCTTGTCATGTCGTTAAAAATTGTCGTAGCTGGCGATTTTAATTTAAGTGACATAAGGTGGTCCTCTACTTCTAATAGTTCACACTTTACTCCATTTTTTTTTAGCCACAATTCTAATCACTCCGAGCTGCAAGATCTTATGAATATTTGTAATTTAAATCAGTTTAATATCATTAAAAATGATATAGGTGGTATACTTGATTTGATTCTATCTAATAGTGAGCTCTCTGTGTCCCACTGTACCGACCCTCTGGTAAAGGAAGACTCGTATCATCCAGCTCTAATTTGCCGTCCACATGTTATAAACTTGCGCACTCTAAGTCCTAACCTAAGACCTAAATATTATTACTCTGAAGGCAACTTCTCGGCTATATGCGAGGATTTGGATAACAACGACTGGCTGTCCCTGCTGTCGTGTGGATCGGTCGACGAAGCAGTTGAATTGTTTAATAGTATTCTACTTGAGCTTAGGGATAAATATATACCGTGTAGGAATGTACGTCCGAGTCAGTATCCTGCTTGGTACTCACCGGCTTTGAAAAAAATTCTTAAAGAAAAGAACAAGTTTCATAGAAAGCTGAGGACTTATGCTAATAATTCAGATGCATCTGCTTTTAGTATTCTTCGGCAACGAGCTAAGAGAGTTGAGCAGGGTTGCTATAATGCTTACATAACAAAAACGGAGAATTCTATCCGAGTTAACCCTAAAGCTTTTTGGTCTTTCGTTCAAGCTAACAAACAACACAATTCGTATCCCTCTACAATGACTTTCAAAAACACGAATTTGACATCGGGCGATGATATATGTGATGCCTTTGCAGAATTCTTCAACTCTACTTACCTGACACCATCTTCACAATATGATTTACATTCAAGCTACTCTTGGCTAGTCCAATTAGTTCTGCTCCATCGGCGGACATTGGTTCAGTTGAAATCGTTGAGAAGGAAGTTTTCAAAATCCTAAAAACACTAGACTGTAATAAAGGCGCGGGCCCTGACGGATTGCATCCAATTCTGATCTCAAATTGTGCGAGTAGTTTGACTCTCCCAATATCTTATCTATTTAAACGTTCTATAGGATTCCTTATTCTTCCTTATATAACGTTTATATAACGTTTAGAACGTTATATAAGGAAGGAGTCATGCCTAAGATCTGGAAAAAAGCAACCGTTACCCCAATCCACAAAAAAGGGCCTAAACGAGAAGTGACTAACTATAGACCTATTTCCAAACTTTGTGTGTTCGCTAAATCTCTGGAAAAAATAATTCATACTCAAGTTTATACATCTCTTAAACATACCTTTATCTCTCAGCAACATGGTTTTCTGAGAGGACGATCTACCTTAAGCAACTTGCTGGAGTTTACTGATCTTTTGCTCAGAGATATGGAATGCGGGGGTCAAGTAGATGCAATATATACCGATTACAGTAAGGCGTTCGATCGAATAGATCACGTGATCTTGCTGGACAAGCTTCAAATGGCAGGTATTCGCGGAGATCTCCTTAGATGGTTCAGCTCGTACGTCAATGGCCGCTCCCAAACTGTGGTCTTGAACGGCTTTGCCTCACATTCCTGTCTCTCTGCTATACCATCGGGTGTCCCACAGGGCTTAATTATGGGACCTTTGATGTTTATTTTGTTTATTAACGATATACATAAATGCTTTGTCAACTCTAACTTTTTGCTATTTGCAGACGACATGAAAATATACAAAAAAATTAACTCAATTTATAATTGCTTATTATTGCAACAGGATCTAGACAGACTACAGGAGTACTGTTATGTTAACAAATTAGACCTTAACGTTCCTAAATGTAATTGCATCTCCTTCACTAGGTACCCTAACTCATTAATTTTTGACTATATTTTAAATCATCAGTCGCTCCAACGTACTGACCAAGTCAGAGATCTTGGCGTCATCCTTGACTCCAAGCTACTTTTTGACAAGCATGTGGAAAACATTACCAGTAAAGCTACTAAATCGCTCGATTTCATTTTTCGAATCACAAAAACTTCAAAGCACTAAAAACTTTAAAAATCCTATACTGTTCTTTAGTAAGGAGTCATTTGGATTATGCATCCCAAGTTTGGAATCCATGCTATGAATTGTACATAGATAAAATTGAAAAAGTACAAAGAAAATTCTTTCGCTTTATCAACTATAAGCACGGGATACATGTCGCCAGCTACGAATACAGTTGTAAACACCACCATCTACTTCCTTTAGCTCAGAGAAGAGAAGTGGCTGATCTAACCTTTCTTCATAATTTGGTTTTAAATAACGTTGACAGTAGCACTCTTCTATCCAAAATAAACCTACAAGTACCCAGTCGTATCAACACTAGGCGCAAATGTCTTAAACTCCACGCTGACTTGTGTTCGACAAACTACAGGTACAATTCGTACTTTATCCGAATTTGCAATACCTTTAATGCTAAGTATACCGAACATGTTGACTTATTTACCGCTAAAAGGAATTTCTTCAAACAGTATGCATGTACCGCGTTCTTCGAAACTAGTACATAAACCATTACTAATTTTCTACATTACTATAATAAACCTCGGTGGGCTGATGTGGCTGATTCTATTATTTTTTACATCTCTGTCTTAAGATTTGGACCGTAATCATCTTTCGATTTTATAAGTGAAAACTTTTTATGGCTTTTATCTACTATCTACCTACTATAATTAGTTAGTTTCAGCTGTTTGTTTTCCGAATAGTGTAAAAAAAAATATAAAAAAAATGGTGAATATATCGTATTGGACTAACCGCGAATATTCAACTCTGTATTTCTTTTTATTTTTTTTGTTGCGGGATGGGAAATCTTTTCAAGATACCCAGCATGGGGTGTAGCTGGGATATATGAGATTGCGCCCACTAAAACCCCCTCGGTGGCCGGCCTCTGTGCCAGGCGGAGAACACCGGGATGCCCACAGGAACGCATCGGTACAACAATAAACCTAGTGCACATATAACAGTTACACAGCATATATATATCGCTTACATCTAATAGTAGATTATGCACTAAATTAAGGGAATAAAGCAGTGTCTTACGTCGCGGGCGGCATATTGAACCCTGAGCGTAACGAGGGACTCTAGAGTTAACTCCCGAGCGTAGCGAAGGAGTTAGTTAGGAGTAGAGTCCTGAGTGAAGCGAGGGGTTCAAGCTGCCCAAGACGAAGACAGGCTTTATTCCAGAGGACCATACTACTTTTTACACCTTCTGCGAGACAATAAAAAGCCAGATCACAGCACCAAACAACGTCTTTTGTTTCACATTCTTTGTAAACGCGTTTCTCTTAAACGTTTTTCTTAGTTCTGCTTATGGTGGCTAGTTCGATTTTCGAACAAACCTCTTTACAATGCCATCATCATCAGCCAGAAGACGTCCACTGCTGAACATAGGCCTCCCCCTTTAACCTCCACACTGAACGACAGCCTGCCTTTTGCATCCACTGGATGCCAGCGACTCTCACTATGTCGTCGGTCCTAGTGGGAGGCCTACCTACGCTGCGTCTTCCGGTTTGTGGTCTCCACTCAAGAACCTTTCTTCCCCATCGGTTATCGGTTCTCCGAGCGATGTGGCCTGCCCATTGCCACTTCAACTTGCAAATTTTAACAGCTATGTCGGTGACTTTGGTTCTTTGGCGAATATCCACGTTTCGGATTCTATCGCGCAAAGAAACTCCGAGCATAGCTCTCTCCATTGCCCGCTGTGTGACTGAGTTTTTCCAAAAGACCAACAGTTAAGGACCACCTCTCAGTACCATATGTCATCACTGGCAACACACACTGGTCAAAGACCCTTTGTCTTGAGGCACTGTGGTATCTTGGACGAGAAGATGTCACGCAATTTCCCGAACGCTGCCCATCCGAGTTGGATTCTTCGGGCGACCTCTTTGCCTAAGTTGGACTTACCTAACTGAACAATCTGTCCAAGATAGGTGTGATGGTCAACAACTTCGAGAGTATCGTTCCCAACGACTACCGGCACGGGTTCAACACGGACATTGGACATAATTTTTTCTTGTCCATGTTCATTTTAAGACCCACCTGTTGGGAAAGGTTACCGAGGTCGCTGAGCATCGTATTTAGGTCCTCCAGCGACTCTGCCATGATGACTATATCATCGGCAAAACGAAGGTGAGTGATGTATTCGCCATTGATGTTGATGCCGAATCCGTTCCAGTCCAAGAGCTTGAAAACGTCCTCCAATGCGTTCGTGAACAGTTTCGGAGTCTCCCTGTCTCACGCCTTTCTACAATAGTCGCATTCATCAACAATGAATTCTAGAATGCCATATGGACATTTTATTACTCACAGTTTTCCACGAGTTTCCACACGAGTTTGACGTTCCAAATTCAAATCCTTTACCCTAGGGAGTTATACATACAACTTTATATCCCTTAACGGCCGGTTATCCGAGTCGCGTAGGCAACAAAACGCTCCCTCAGCGCCAAGTTATAGCGACGATGTATTTTGCCACGCAAGAATCAGGACGCCCAGTGCAACGACAAAAACGAACATAGGTCCGACCTCGATGACGCCTGGCGCGGTACTGAACGCGGCGCGCGCAAATTCTCGCGACCTTTTTACGCTTTTAATTCCACTAAAAAACGAAACTATTCACAATCAAAAATTTATCCAAATAAAAAAAAAGAGTAAAATTGCCTTTCAGTACATGCAATTTCCAGGTTGTTACGAGCTTTCATTAGAGCATAAAACGAAAAAAATAAACTAACTCGACTTTGTTTCAGATTTTTTTTGATCGAGGAAAGTTTATTCTATCGTGTTTTGAACCAAATCATAAACTCAAACACAGATGTATCTGTGACATGTATTTTTTTCCAGCTCAAATATTGTAATTTAACTGAATAAAATTGATTTAAAACCGTCAAATTTGGTATATGAGGCCGTTAAGAGATAATGATTTACTTTACGTTGGGGTTGCATGATATGTAATTGGACATTGTCGAGCAGGTGTGAAAAATATATATGTATTTAGATGCTTTAGGGAGAGTTTGAAATAAAAAATTCGCACACACTTACTCGGCTGCTTGCAGGTCGGTACTTAACACTTCTCCTTCATTTTGTCGTTAGGATTATGTTACCAATGTGAAAGTATTTTTGTTTGTTTGTTTCAACACATCTGTTCCGTTGATCTGTAAGAGGAACGTGATTTTTTGAGTCCTATGGGATTATCCACGTGGGTGAAATCGCGGAACACAGCTAGTCGTAATAATTGCCTATCACTCTTGACTGTGGTCTTCAAACCTGATAAAACGGTCGGATAAAGCGTTTTGCATTCTTCCCCTCCGTTTACATTCGCAGACCCAGTTTAAATAACATCCTTAATTTGTATTAACCCTTTAAATAGGATAGGGCGATGTGTTGATAAGAAAGTATGCCGTTTCCTGTTATCCTGTTTGTTTCTGTTGATATTTCTTGTTATTTGAAACCGTTAGGTAGTTTTCGGTTTTCTTTAGAGGAAAGAAAATCGGAACCTACCGAACGGCTTAAAGTTGATATCGTCAACAAGAGGTGGCTCTAGCGAGCTTCTCCTTCTCGAAGTATTTTATGCATGACAGGCTAGGCGTTTGGCCACATCATAACTCATCGTCATTATCAGCCTATCATGTTCTGCACTGTTGGGACACAGGTTTTTCAGGTTTCAGGACGAGAATCGAACCGGGTGCCGTCAAACACACATAATTCTTTTGTGAATCAATCTATTATTTTTTCCAAACAAATATACGAAACTCTTTTACCGCAAACAGTAGCGTATTAAAAGTTCCATCGCAACGCATCTAGTTGCAAAATTCGGTTGCGATGGCGGCCGGAAGCGTCATATCTATAGTGCTGTCTGAGCGGTGATAGTTACAACCTTCTCTTTTTCTTAATTGTGCACTCTGCCAGAGTGGTCGTCGTTGCGTTGATGGTATACGAAGGGTCGACCGATAGTTCGATAGTTACAATACCTGCCAGCTCAGAATGTTTTTTCTGTATTCTGAGCCTGCCAGTTACGGAAATCGAAAATCTTCCTACCAGCACCGTGGAAGCTAAATTGCGTTAATTAAGAAGCAATGTCTTTATGTAGCAATTCGCCATCCGCTTAGTGGCGGTTACCTAATTAAAAGGCGGGTGTACTAGAACAGGTGTCGTACTATCTAACCACTTCACTTTGGCTTAATTACGCGCTTACTTAAAACATAAACTTTGTAGTGTATAGGTACTGGTTCCTTTATTATGATTTAATTTCACCACGTATCTGTTACATATATACTTAATTCTTTTTTTGTTTTGGTTCTGATTTTTGGGTCTCCTGTCTTAAGACATTTTGATGACCATGCTTAGTTATCTGAAGTCTCTTGCTCAGTTAGTATCTTTAAATTTATATTTTCAGAACCCGAAGAAATTGTATCAGTCTATGTATGCTTAGCAAGCATCGTTGCGGATGTATTGGTCAAAATAATACAATACTTAGTACAAAAAGCTGAAAATAAACCGCCCGCCCATCAACACTTCCTTTTTGTGGTTTTCTTTTGTAACAAAGTAAAACTTAAGCGCTGAACATGCCTAACTATTTCTCGGTACGCGACTGGCTCGCGGCGGTTCTCGTATTTTTTGTTTAAGCGCATAAATCCACATTAGTTTTTTGTACCTCGATATGATATAATCAGATCAAATGGTTGTGATCCATTGTTGTAGACAATGCGTCTAGTCGATGGTTCTCAGCGTACGTGAGTCACAGTGCCGCAGCACACCTCACGCTTACGCACCATATAGGTGCCTCATTCGTTAGACAACCTATTCAATTAACTTATCTATAATTGGTTTGTTATGTATTTTTCTGGGGTTTATGCATTCTGCGGTTGAATAGCCCGGTTTGACCAGGCTTTTACCTTTGTAGCGGTAGGTACTTATTGGTTTGATATTTTTGATATCGTAACGTCATTTTGAAAAATGTTAACGAGTTTCGTTAAGGATCGTTACGCCCAAGTTATTTGATTGGCTTCAAAAATTAAATAACATTCAACTTATTTCTATATTCATATTTATAAGATTTATTTTGTGAAAGGTATACCTAAAGGAATGTTTCGAATCGGGGTGCCAGGAGAGCGATGGCGCGGTGCCGGAGGGTGGCGAGACGGCGGCGCGCACGAGCCCGCGTGTCTGCGGCCCCTCGCGCTCGCGGTATTTGCCCAGGTGGCCCTCGCTAACTGGACCCGAGAAAGTCGTCTATTTCGAAATTTTAGCGTTGCGTGAGTATGCGATGTGTCGCTGCGGTGCCTCGGAGTCTGGTGCGAAGCGCGGCGAACGGACGGTGCGGCGGCGCGCTGTCTGCGCGTTCTTCCGGACCGCACCCGTCCGACCAGTCGCAGCGCACCGCCCGCTGCCCGCCTCGGGCAATCGGCCTTCGGACTCTAATAATTAAATCGAGAGACCGAGGCGGAGTAGTCGCCGCCGAAGAAGTGGTCGCGGAAGGCGCAACACCGCGCCGCCCGCCGCGGCAGCCTTGATGGCGCTGATCTGCGCAATCGAGGCCGGTTTGGCGCGCGCACTTTGCGTCGCGGCCGCACCTATTCTTCTCGAACCTCCTCGCTACCTTCCTACTCTGCTAAATACGACTGTTTTGATCGATGACGACTTCAATTTTATTTAATTACTCGTACCTGGCCAATCTGTCCATACATGCGCAAAATATGTTAAAATATAAATACCAGCCTAACCAATTCACTTGGTGTAGGTTAGAAACTTGCACGAGTGCAGAAATATTTGTGCTAACAAAGCGGAAGTAATTAAAAGAGGCAGATAAACTAATTTTATTTTTTAATCTACAGAACACCTAAACAAAAGTCAAATTACTACTCTGTCTGACAAAACGATGTTAGTCAATCAGTAATTATCTAAGTATAAATATGTAATATCACGCGTCTACATAAACCTCATGTAAGTGGTAGGCTTTTATTTAAATTCAACTTAGTTATTGAGTGACGGGCATCCTGTTTTATGGCTCGTCGGCGGCTCAACAGTCGGTGATTCTGCGAATCAGTGGATATTGTCGCAAATTGCCGCTTTCGCCACCCGCTGAATAATGCATACGATAACATAACATCACGTCTCGGCCCCGCGCCCGCGCCCGCCTCCCTGCGTTCGCCATCGTTCCGAACAAACCCGTTCCCATCGCATTTCGCCGCCGTACTAACTCATCGTTACCTAACATAAATGTAGTGCTTCCACGTGCCACGTCGTCATAATTATCCTTGCACAACCTTTGTAATATTCCAGCTTCTCTATACACGCGAGCGTCTACAGCGCGCCACAAATTTTCCACTTAGTAGGGGTGGTGGTACGTAAAGCTTTCTGCTGGTGAAGGAATCCGGCGTTGGGGTTCCGCGGCCGGGTGGCGGAGTGCGCGGGCGCGGGAACAGGCTCGCGGTGCCGGTGCTCGGGCGGCGGCGGAGTGGGACTCGGCGCTCACCGCACTCAGATATGGGCTGGTCGTCGTGTGGGGTGGCGGCTGGCGGCGTTTCCCACAGCCATGGCTCCTCGACCAGTTCGTCGGAATGTGGTCGCGGCACCGGCCCGCACTTTCACCAAAACAATTCGTTAGCGGCCTCTTTCGGCATCGCACCGCACTCCGCACCACCCGCACCACCACCCCGCCACCCGCACACGTGAAAATTAACAACACACTGATACATGACTGTGTGATCAGTATTTTGGACTGGAGGCCCTTTTAAAGTTCCGCGCCCCCGACATCAACATTCTTTCGAGTGCAAGCTACTTGTGCATACCTTTCTTTGTATTACGGTGATCTGGTTACTCGCCCTTTCAATGCTTGACTTTCAAAATAATCGATGTAAGAATACTAATCACTAGAAGGTATACTGGACAGCAAAAAAAGTCTTGCGCACAAATTCGATTACAGACAGAATGGTATCAATTTTATAGATTTTGTTCGACACCATTGTATCATCTTTTCCATCGAAAGTTCGATTAAGCATTTCTAATATAATAAAAAATCTAATAAGAAAGGAAATTATCAAATTCTCGAACAATGTCAATGACTTGACAATGTCAAGTCATATCACGCTTCCAAATATGGTAAGAGCTCCTGTACTTTTAGTGAAAATGGTCACAATAGAAAAAAAATTATAAACAACTTTTGCTATGGGACCAACCTTAAAATCGCGAAAAAAATCAGGTGTTTCATATGTTTCGTTGAGTGATAATAAAATTTTTCTATGGAACAACTCGCTATTTCACGTTGTTCTATAGTAAAAGTTATTTATAATGAGTACAATGATATCCTCCAACATGTCCGTCGTATAGAGCTACACCCGGTATAAAAGCGAAATACCACTCTAGACTCACCACAAAATCTAAATAGATTCCTTATGGGGTGTAGAGGGGTGTCACTCCCCCCTGATCCCTCCTGCTCCTTTCCGTCCCACCGCTCACATATCTAGGGCGCGGCCAACGAGTTCCGCGCGGACTATAAGAAAACATTTTGCAAATGGGTCGAATTAAGGGGCTGAAAGTTTATTCAAAAGTCTACGCGTACGAAGTCGCGGGCAACAACTAGTATAACTAGTTAAAGCTGTGTGTGAATTCCTACAAGCGAACGCGATAAATAGCTACAGTTAGCTTACTTACCCTCGCAAGTTTATTCGAGTGAAATGTTATAAGTAACTTAAGAATGCGCTCACCGGCTACAGCTATATATTTCGCACCTTTTCAACATTTTGAAGAAAAAAAATTACTAATGCGAATTTTAAAAACCGATTGGGCATTATCTTTAGAATAACATCGCTAATAGTATAAAGCTATATTCATGTCATTTAAAATTCTCACTCAGTGATTTTATATCTTCAATAAAGATATATTTTAGAAAAAAGTAGTATTAATGATTTAGTTGATTGTCCTTTAATGCTCATTGCTTTGAAGGCATTTAAATATTATTTTCTACTTATTAGTTTCAGTTTGTAAATGAAGGTATAGTCATGAAGACGGTTCTTTTATTTTCTAAAAATTATCTTTATTTTTAAATTTTTAGTGGGATTTATTCCGCAGAGATAAAAAAGTGCGTGTCGGGCTCGTGCACTGAGCGCGCTCGCGTACGTTCCGTACCACCACAAAATACAAAAAGTGCAAAAAGACATCACGTCCAGGTGCCATCACCCGTCAACAAGGATGGTATATATACCCTAATAACTTTCTTGCCCCGTCACCCATCCAAGTGCCGACCGCGCTCTACGTTGGTTAACATGGTATTGAACAGACATTTGTCACTGACTCACACTTTGCCATTATTTATTACCTACTGTTATACTTTAGAGTGTGTACTATAATCATGCCAAGTTTGACGCTTGTACGTACATATTGCCGTTTTTACATTAGACCAATTACAAAAATACGTAAAAAATGCGTTTGTTGTAGGGCCACTTTTTGCTTTTTGACTTTAAAATTATTTGTTAAGTTAATACGCTGTTAATTACAAGTTCTGTAAAAAAAAAATGGCTAACTAATACGGTTCAAAAGACAGCCGTTAAAAGGTAGGACAGACATCACATGCAGATAGCGTAGGCTCAGTTAACCCGTAGGTCCCGTTTTTACCCTTTGGATACGGAACCCTAAAAAAGAATAATAAACCCTAATAAGGGTCCAAAACTCCATAGAAGCCTCTTGTAAAGCCTCCACCACTTTACTGGTGTATGAGTTTGACTTGACCGTGCATGATTAGCTCTGCTTGATTGGCTTGTTTGACGCTATTGAACACTATATAAAATATTTAATACTAAATACAAGACACTATTTAATATTACGACTCATATACTCTGTATATGAGTCGTAATATGTCATGAAAAATTTAACGAAAAACAACAGGGCATGGTCGCTATGGAGACACTTCTTTGTTTTTTGAAGTCTGTTCCTCTATGTTTGCCAGTAGTAGATCTGTGATGTTTGCTGTTTAGTTGACAGCGTCGCTAGTGGAGAACAAAGTATGAAATTCACCAAGTAATAACTGTAGTTCCAATGTTGCCCACCTTAACAGCTAAGTTGGTGGCACTGTACAATGTTTACAATGTACATTGAATTTGTAGATATTTTTGTAGATTTTTCAAAAAGCACTGAAGCAATGTCGATAAAAACATTATGGGACCACCTATGAGATATGACCTACCAACCAAAAAAAGAATCATCAAAAACAATTCTAAATTGGCGGAGTAATCGCGTAACAAAGATACAAAAAAAAAAACATGCATTCGAATTGATAACCTCCTCCTTTTCGAAGTCGGTTAAAAATATCGAAAATGTGCGCCTTTAGCGCTCCAATCAGTTTGAGAGATACTTGTATGTCCCAAAAATGCGACCAGCACCACCGGAGGATGGGCAGCAGCGTCCTATTAGTACACGGTGAACGTACTGCGATTCCCAAGCCGCCTGCCAAGGGGATTATGGCAACACCCCTCTCTAAGACCTTTGTTCAGCAGTGGACGTTCACTGGCTGATGATGATGATGATGATGAATCAGTTTGACTGTAGTACGTAACGGAACTGTTTAACGATGTAATAACCTTACATACGACTACAATCCAGCCTCCCTGCAAAATTTACAGAGAAAGCTCGTCTCGTTTGTGTTACAGTACTGGGTAACTTTTTTAAGAGTGCGCAATTTTGCATACGTCAAGATCATTAGTAATAATATTTTTATTGTTTTACCCATTTTTGAATAAAGATGACAAAATAACTTGACTTAAGGCGAGATTTTCCCACTTTTAGCAACTTTGGTCATTCTTGTTTAAGTTTGTCTTGCCTGTTGGTCTATTTCCATGGTAAGCTTAGAATTATAAAAATGGTGTCATCAAAATTGAATGTTTTAACTAGGAAACCACAAAAATATATAATATCGGCTCCATAAATGATATCTTTAAACGGGCACTTGCTACTATCAACATACCTGCTGTTCTAGAGCCGGTGGGGATAGTTCGAGATGATGGCAAGCGCCCTGATGGCTTAACCCTGATCCCCTGGGAGCGGTGAAGGACTCGTTTGAGACGCTACATGCGTCGATAGCTTCTCACTTCAGGGGGACAATTCAAAGCGCCGGAACCGCGGCCCTTTGACGTAGAAGCAGAAGGCCTCAGAAGACGCTAAGTGGCGCAAATATGCATCACTTTCAAGTGAATATATAATTGTGCCACTAGGCGTCGAAACTTTTGGTGCATAGGGTCCTAGTACCAAAGTTTTTTAACCTCGCTATATCCAGAGTTCGGTACAGAGCAGTTCAGTTTGATATTATTCTTTTTAGTTTTACAGGCTTAATTAACATAGCAGGATAGCACCTATATCATTTTCACACAACTTTGATCGGCCAAAATGTGCGCTGAGTTGCCGCTTTATGGGGCAGCGAAAGACGCGCGAATAAAATATAATATTGGACATTATCTTTAGAATGTCACTGCAAATAGTACAAATAATGCAATTTTCACGTTGACACTTTATTTGAAGGATAGCGGAGGAGATGAAAAATTGTCGAATATTTGGTATTTCTATCTCCTCCGCCATCCTTTAATGTTTTAAACTTTAAAGTATCAACGTAATGCCCAATCGTTTTATTTTAATTCTCACTCAGTGATTTTTGATCTTCAATATTTATTTAAACGTGCGAACGAGATAGCTATTGCCGTTGAGCGCAGCCTTAACATGGTTTTGTTTGTATATCAGGTACGGTCAATTGTCCGGAATGGTGGAACCAGTGTTCGGCGTGCTTGGAGCAGTTGCAGTGGCAGCCGCTCAACCGGCATTGCCCTATGCGCTGGCGTTTGCTGCCGGCGCCATGATATACGTGGTCGCCGACGACATCATCCCGGAGGCAAATGCGTCGTAAGTCACTTATGCAGTTTTTACCTGACTTCGCGAAGAAGTTGGTTTATGATTTTGATAGTGGTTCCCAACCAGTGGTACGCGTGCCCGTGGTATGCGAAGTAGCTTGAAGGTGCGCCGAAATCAAAAGCTGAGGTAATACCATCATTTTGTAGCGATGATAGCTCAGTGGTTAACGCATTCGAATTTCAATCCGAAGTGTATGGATTCAAATCCCAACTTGAGCTGCCAGTGAAGGAAATATCGTGAGGAGACCATAGCATAACATAGGGCACTTTCTAGTGCCCGGATGACTAGCTACCCTCAAGATGAAAATCCGTCGCCAAGCACCTGTCGTTGTGTTAAGGCAGTATGACTTGAGAGCCAGTTTTCATTCCAGGCTAGGCGTGCTTACCATTATCGACCACACTGTCTCTTAACATCAGGTGAGCTGTGGTCAAACATCTAGCTTGACAACCTTTAAAAAAAAGAAGTAAAAAAATTACGCTTATATTACAATTACAGCAATATTATAAGTCAATCAATCTGTGTATTATCAGTTTTATTTACAGATAAACATTTTTATTGATAATTGTGTGAATTATAAGTCAGTCAATAAAAGTACATTAAAAAATTGCGACTATAATTAAGGGGTGCACGAGTTAGTGTCCTTTCTTCAAGGGGTACGCAGGAAAACTGATTGGGAACCACATATACACATGCACATTAATTAATGGTGTTCCGTAACTATTTACCGTATTTTTGCAAATTAGGTGTCTATCGATGCATCAAACACTCACTTCACACTAATATTATAAAACGCAAAAAGAACACTGTGTTTAATTTTTCACGGCTAAATGGCTAGACTGTATGTATCAAGATACCGCAGGCATAATTTAATAAATAGGTAATTGAATGAATCTAAAAAACAGGGATATAAGCTCAAATCAGTGCTACTTTCATATATTTTTTCTATCGAGCGAAATGTCCTTAATTGTGTTTCGGTCTCTTGGGTTTCCCAGATAAAACATTCAATTTTGTTATGACACCATTTTAATAATTTTAAGCTAACAATGGAAGTAGGCGCACTTCAACTAGAATGACCAAAATTGCTAAAAGTCGGAAAAGAGCGTCTTAATATCTTGCACAGAAATGTATGTACCACAATTTTTGACAGCCTGAGCATTTTTTGGGCCTTTAAGATGCTAGGTGTGGTTTTAGTATCGTCGCTACGATACTCTTCAAAGTTTCCGTCGACTATGAATTATTCTTGCTTCTAAAAGCTGCTACGGGTGTTTCATTAGACTCTTATAATTAGTGGTCAAGCTATTTTTAAAGCACTGAACTAACACGAAAGACAAAAAATAATAGATAATATGCTATTGAATTCCTTGAAGGCCGGCGTCGCGGTTTTATGTTCGCTCTAGCCGCCACCGCCTGTAAGGTCATCCAGATATCATGGATCTGTGGAAATCGCACACTGTGCATTTAACGCGATTTTTTTTGCTTGTAATATGCGGCACCACGGCACCCTCCTGCGGCATTTCGGAGTAACTATAACATGGGGTTCTTCAAAAGGACTGTTAATAGTCTTTAAAGGTCTGCGACGTATCTGTGATGCCCCTGGTGTTACCGGTATCCATAGGCGACGGTGATCGCTTACCATCAGGCGGCCCGTTTGCTTGATTGTCACCTATGGCTTAAAAATATAATAAATAATAGACGGACGAAATTTATAGATATCTTAGTTTTCGACGCGAATGAGCAATGGACCGGACGGCTGGCCGACGTGTCTCTCAACGCAGATGTCCTTCCCCTAATAAACCAGGAATTCAAGTAGCTCACCTTGATATTGACCCAGAAAAATGCTAATGACGCGTCGTGCTTTATTATCAGCCCTCGCGAGACATCTTTCCCCCTGAATTCTTTTGGCCCGATAATAACGTACTTTATTGCCCATCGCCAGTCTATTCACATTCATGCTACGATTCGGCAATGCTTAAAGCTGATTTACATTGATCCAGTGACGCTAGGCAGGCCATGGCATTAGACTTACACCGTTTAGATGAAACTTTTATGATTGTTTACGGGATATTTACCGTGGTAAGGTTGTGGAGTGAGCTCTCGATAATTCGGCGCAGTTACATGCACCATATTCACAAAACGATCTACACTCTTTCTTAGTCTTTTTCTACGGTTATCACTGGAACTCGAACTTGAACCTAAATCCCGACAAAACACACTCACTGTATCACTGCGTATAGTATTTTGAACACATTAACCTAGCAACCTAATACTGGATTCCACACACTGGTGATTTGAAAACCTATTCATACACCATCTATATACCCTATATCACCTATTACCGTTTAGATTAGTCCAGTAGCTGTTTTTGTTTCTTTGATAGGACTAAGCTTTCCTTTACTATTTATTAATTACGAATATTATATACACTTTTTTACTGTTTTTAGAGTACATTGTGTAATATACCTTGCATAAAAGGTGCAACAATTATTTATGTCGTGCCTGCATGGTCACAAACCAGTCCACAGGAACTGCCTAGAATATCATGCTTACAATTTAAAAAGGTATTACCTATACAATGTAAATATTACTTGGAATAAAGTAAAGTAGTAAAGTTTAATAAAGCGAAGCGAAGGACTTAGCGGCTGCTCTATCTCCATCTATGCAGTGCTGGATAACTCGTTGATGTGCTGGAATGTATTTCCATTGGTCAAATAACGATCCAGCCTCACTAGATTTCAGCGCTGAATTAAGGTACTGGGTTAATGTGAATCAGCCTTTACGCGCGTGAGTCTAAAACTTACTTTAGTTTTCGAACACGCCTGTTTTTATCTCTGATCTCGGTTTCGGGACGAATAATCGGCGCGGGTCTGTCATAATCGTATGACGAGGGTCTGTTGCTTTATTGTACCGAGTCTTGTCCGTATTTCGAGAGACCCACTTTAGATGGCTTGTTAGTCGTCAATAGGCAGGAGCTCGTTAGATGGTGTAAGCGAAGGTCGCCGGTTCCTTGGCGCCTTACCTTAGCGACCGAACCTATTGTCCATCTTGCGTATTGTCCTGGACCGGTATCCGTTCCCTTCCGCACTCACAGCCAGTTTGTCGAGTTCATTGTCTAATTGTTATGTCTTCCCCCGAATAACGGTAACTGCGTATTTCTTGAAAATGTTACCGTTTTTTTCTGTATCTCGACCGTTGTAATTTCGCCAGTTGCAATTCTGATTTTGTATATAGATAGTAATCTTGGAATTCCTTACATTAGCATTCTTGGTTAATGCTTTCTTTAAACTGATCCCGTTACATTTGCGCATTTCTCACGGGTTTTGTTTCACCAATGGAGCATGTTATGGTTTTGGGGTAAAATATTGTCTTTGTTTTAAAACAAAACTTTTTAGAAATGATACTAATCTATATATATATATATATAAAAGCGTAATTCATTTACTCACTCACTCACTCACTCACTCATTAAACACGAAATCTCGAAAACTACTTGACCTACGAAGCTGAAATTTGGCAGGTATATTCCTTATGGGGTGTAGAGGTCCGCTAAGAAAGGATTTTACGAAAGGGCTGAATTAAGGATGCCAAAAGGGGGTTAAAAGTTTATATGAAAGTAGTAGTAGTAGTACTAGTATCTTATATATGCGAAGTTATAATCTTCTTATATATAAAAGACGATGTGTGTGTGTATGTTCCCTATGGACTCCAAAATCGAGGGACCAATTTTGACGAGACTTTCACAGGCAGATAGCTGATGTTATGTAATACACGTGATGCGATTTTCGTCTTTATCCATGCATTAGAGTGAAATAGAATGAGTGAAGAAAAGACGAACAAATCCATCAATGCAGTTCATTAAAGTGCATTAAAGTGGGACAGGCTACTAATTTTTTCCAAAATGTATTCTCAATAAGAAAAGGCGATAAAGTCGCGAATTTTCGGCAATGCATGCGGTTCCGCGTATTGCTGCGCTACAAATACCCCGCCAGAAATAGCGGCGCGCCGTCTGACACCCCGAACGACGCGACGCCTCCGCCCTCGACGCACTCTCAGGGGTGCCCCCCACCACTGTTTACCACTTTGTACTAAGTATTATAGTATCGTTTTAATCCCCCGATGTCAAATTTTTTTTTAAGTTTGACGAATATCTATTTCTATGGCTTCATGGCTGTCAAAGAGATAGGCCGATTTCAATTCGGGTTTATCAAAATTTAAAGCTCTGTTAGGTTTAGTTATTATAGGTTTATTAAATTGATAATTATTTGTTAACCCTGTTAATATGGGTATATATTAAAACGTTTGGTATATCAAATGAAAGAGCTTGAAAAGTAGAAAACGATGAAGTTAGTTTCATTACACTAAATCAAAGATGGTGGATAACATTTTCTTAAGCTAAAAGCTTCTTTAAATATAATTTCTTAAAACTATTTACTAACTTATTTTAAATAATTAAGAAAATACGTGGGTTCCTACGATTTTATGCATCGAACAGGATAATAATGAGATCTATACTCTTCAACTAGAGTTTTGCGTTGATAAGTTACAAACGGTAGAGTGCAGATTAAATTGCAAAAAAACGCATACTTATAGTGTAGCAATGCTAAGCGCAGTGGTTGAACCGTTCGACTGCCACGCCGCAAGCGTGGGATCAAATCCTACCAACGATAATGAGCTGTCGGGGAGGGAAAACATCGTGAAAACGTATTAATACTGTACCTAGTAGTGTACTTTTTAATGATCGGCAGGCTAGCACCGTCAAATTGAAAATCATTAGCCAAGCACTAACGGGGCGTTCCAACAGCCTCACTTGAGAGCCAGTTTCCATTCCAGACCTGTGTACCAACTTCGATCACACCACCATTTAACGTCCGGTGAGATGTGGTCAAAAGCTTAGCCGTTAACCATTAAAAACTATGTACACCATCACATCATCAGCCAGTAAATGTCCACTGCTAAATGGACATTTACTGCTTAGATAGGGGTGTTGCCTTAATCCCCAAGCTTGGCAGGTGGCTTGCCGGCTTGAATTAAATTTGTACACCATGTACAAATTTAATTGGTCATAACGTGCTTGTCAAAACGGGAAAATGTAAGACTAATAGTTTAAAATCAGTGGCAACCCTATACTTAAACATTTATTGCCTTCTGAACATACTCTCCTTTTTGCTATAAGTATAAATAATAATATAAATAGGACAAGTATCATAGAAATTCTCCGCCGTAATTCATTTCGAGAAGAAATAGACTCAATAAATGCGACGTTCCCAGACGGAATGAAGTATAATAATGTCACAATAAAATATGTAACACGATGGAATTATGTCATTGTACATTGGAATAATGTACGTATAACAAAACTTTTATAATGAGCCGGTCTAACGTAAAATTTTTCTAACACCCACCATTTTCTTACCCCACCGCTGAGATGTTCGCGGGGTTGAGATTTGACAATTAACGACCTCGTTAAAATAACGAGTTATACTTATGTGCTACTAGCGGATGCGCGGTTTAATTATTTATTTATTAAATAATAGGCTTGCGCTTGGCTGCCAACTCGCCTGATGTTAAATGATGATGCGGTCTGCGATGGAGCACGCTTCACGTTTCACCCGAGTGGACATTCCTACAAGAGCCTTAAGTTTTGCCAGAGTAAAAAGTATCCTGTGTTCCATTATCTAGCCCTCCAACTATGTCTATGCAATCACGTTGATCAGTTGTTGCGTGAAAGAAAGACAAATAAACCGACAAACCCAATTTCGTATTTATAATATAACATTTTTTTACAGTGAAAAATCCTTTGAATCTCGTAGTCATAAACAGTCTAGTACTCACATGTGAATCGCAACTGTACCCGTATCAGTTTCACGCATTTGCAAAGTGGCCATTATCTACTTGGGGTTGGCTCCAACCTGCAAGAGGTTCACCTACAAATTGGTGCATGAAATGTATATGAGCGTCCGCGAGAGTGGATCCAATTCAGCAGGTTGTAGGCAGGTTGATAACATAACATTTGTTGCTGTAAATGCAGGTATGTGGAGTTTGAAGTTAAGGCTCCACTTATACAAGGACCAATTTAGACAAGGATGAAATCTCGTATTATGTTTAAAATGGTTCACATAGCTGGTATACATGCAGACAATTGAAATGCACCATGTACAACGCCAATTACTAATAGGCATCGGGGTGTGACAAGAAAAAGTGAGACACGCTATTTCCAATTTAATTGAATCCTCTTTCTTAGTGTTTTATGAGCGGCACGTCTAGACATCTATTTCGGTGTAGGTCTCGCAGACTGGTAAGCGATGCACGTGCATCGTACGTGCAGACATTTAGTTGTGCGCTGAGATGAGTGCGCTGCGTCGCGGCCGCTGCCGCCGGCGACACGATCCGTGTCGCGGCTATTTGCAGCGGGCGCAGGGCAGGCGGCGGAGCGCCGACGACCGGTGAACCTCGAAAGAAGAAAATTCGGCGCGCCGCCGCGCGTGGGATTGTCTCCGTCTCGACACTCTCAATAACAATAAATGTATAAAATAACGCATTTGTTGCCGGGATAAAGCCGGTGACGGCGCTCTAGTTTGTCTATGCACTGACGTCACCGTCTGGGAATCCAGAGCGCCGCCGGTCGGCACTCCCTGACCTACCTCCAGACGCCTCGCATCTATGGTGTTCGTATATCGCCAACCCCCATTGAGGCTAAATGGTGCCCGGTTCATCTGCTTCCAATCAGTCATCCATAACCGAACGGCTTACTGTAGTATTTCCGTTCGTTTAAACATTTACTACTTTTGGGAAACGGACACATAATAATACTAATCTACTGATCATAAAACCGTAATTGTTTGGCCTCCTTTTGGATTTAAGTGTTCGCACTGAATCGATCAAAAATTTAAAGCTTCTACAGGCACTACACTAATCAGTGGCAGACCTGTCGCTTATCATCAGGTCCTCGTTTACTAGTTTTGTAATTTCACACTCAAATTGCTTAATCGACTACGAAACTATTATGCATTGAAAACTTACACTCATAAAAATAGATACCTAACAATTGGACAAGCCGAAAATCGAGTGCTAAGCGAGACCTATTTTCATGGATTCATAGAACAGAACAATGATAGCGACTGTTTGAAAGGTCAAAATTATAGCGATTGGTCGACAGGCGTTTGATCACAACTCATGATATACCATGAAAGCCTTATCGACTTTGCCTTTCACGTATTTGAGCGCAACCGTTGTCACGTTAACATTATTTCCTAAAAGCGATTTGTTTTCCAATGGCTTGGCATTCCTGGGTGCGCGCGTGATGTCACCGGTATTTAGGTGCGTGTCGAGTGTCCAACGGGGTTCCCCAGCGCGCGTGATGTGAATACGATGCAGGCTGAACGCGCAGCTCTGTGCCCCAGCTCGACTCTGCCGACCTCACTGAGCCGGATGTCACTCGCTACTCCTCTACTGACGGTTTTTAGCTTATTGCTCTTTCAATTTCACTTCTTATTCTCATTTGGTACATTATTTTCTTTTGAGAATATACTGTATATTCTAGAGGTAGTACTGCATACAGATCAGTCTGAACAGGCATATATTTCACAAAATTCCTCAAGGACACATCGAGAACCAAAGACAATTTAATACTCTTGCAACGCACTTTGCATCAAATAATGATTCTCCATCATCAGCCTCTAACTGTCCACTGCTGGACATAGGCCTCCTCACGCCCGCCACTGAGCCTGGTCGGTAGTTCTTTGCATCCAGTTTTTACCCGCCGTTTTACGCAGGTCGTCACTCCAACTCGCCAATGGGTGCCCTACACTACGTTTGCGTAAACGTGGTCTCCACTCCTGAACTCGTCTACCCCATCGGTTATCGGTTCTTCGGGCAATATGGCCGGCCCACTGCCACTTCAGCCTACTAATCCTTATCAAATAATGATTGTCTTTTGCATATTTAATTTTTCACCAAGAACTTTTCTGAGATTGTCCAGTTTTGAAATAAACATTTTAAAAACAATCCAAGTAACAGAATAGATTTCTATCCACAAAGTATTAGCAGGTCAAATATTATAGCTTTTGCTGGCGCCCTATATTTACATAATTATGTTAATCAGATACGTGAACGTTTGTTAAATAAATTGCGTTGAGGTTTTACAGTGGTATAAGTAGATACCCACATTATGTATGTATCTCGGTTAGAACTGTAGCAATTAGACAGACTTCTCATTTGCATTTTTCCGTGTTACATCATCCTTAATTCGAGCCATTCTTTGTCTTTATGCGTTTTGCATCAAGTTTGCTTAATTTCTTAGAAAATCAAACGGTCTCGATTAGGAAATCAGTATTCTGTAATAACTTCAGAAATACAGATGATTATTAACGGGATACTTACCGTGACATGGTCGTGGATAGAGCTCCCGATATGTCGGCGCAGTTACATGCATCACGAAAAGGCTACAGAATGCGGGTGGTTGGTCAAAAAGTTCAAAGTTAGGTGCTGTCTGCACCTAACACTAAACTATTTACCCTCTTTCTTAGTCTTTTTCAGCTATGGTTATCACTGGAACTTGAACTCGAATCTAAGTCCCGACAATACACACTCACTGTATCACTGCGTATAGTATGTTGGACGCATATTTTTTATATATCCCGTTAATAATCACAAATATAACTATAGTGAACAACCGTAATAGTTTAAAACAGTGAGCTAAAGAAATCTTCGAAATGGAAACGTTTTTACAATATTATGTCCTCGTTCAATGAACAAAGAATACTTAGAAGTAAGTTTTCCTATAAATGCGATGGTGCGTTACTCGCCGTGAGTACCCAAGTACTTACCTGCTAAGAATCGTTTTAATTTAATGGCCTGTAATTCCAGTAATCGTATTCCGGCCGGTTTCTCAAAGAAGTGCGTGAGCCGCAAGCACCATCGACGGCCTTTCCGATATCGTAATTTTGCTGCCTAGTTGATATTCAAATATCGTTTACTTGTTATTTCTCAATGGGCAGTTGTATGACGACAGCGTTTATAACGGACCCCAACACAATATATTATTATGTATGTACATACTATTATGTATATCGCAGTCAAAGTGCGTCAATGAAAACTTAACGTATTACTTTGCTGTCTCATTTAAACACGACAAATGTCCGGGGGCTCGCGATTAGTATCTGATTTGAGCGGATTAAGGCTCGCGCGGTACATTATACGCCGACTGCCAAGTGAAAAACTAACATCTCTGACGTACTTTGAATTTATATCACCTTGACTTAGGAAAACTGTTTCTGTAATGTAAAACGATCGTCTAATACTTTTTAATCTATTTTCACCTTTGAAAAGTATGTTTTCCTTGATACAATTGCAGAATTTTTATTTGATTTATATAAACGTCTTCTAATCTAGCGTGTGTACTCAGCTAAAGCAATCGTTGCGAATTCAAATCCAATTCGCTGTTGCAACATATACTTTTCATAGGGTTATACGAACCCCTATAGTTATAGTTTCGACATGTCCGGTCACAATTGTTTTATTCAGGGATTTTATAGGTATCTATGTGGTAGTACTACAAGAAACCTACTATGTGTGTGTGTCACAACACGCACTTGTATTTTTTTATGACCATACGTTTTGCCCACAGCGGTAACGGCAAACTGGCGACCTGGGGCTGCATCATCGGATTCGTCGTGATGATGTGTCTAGACGTCGGCCTGGGGTAAGGATCCGCCTTCCTGCTGCCGCGTGCCTTAAAGGCTATTTGGGTCTCTTCAGTAACACCTGTCTCATCATACTCCGGATTCAAGCTGTCAATTCTTCGTGCCTTTTTATTTCACGAAACACCATGATGAATTACCGATACTGTACATCATACTTTAAAAGTTTAAACGCCATTGTTTATATAGGCTAGGCAAAAAATTTGGTTGTGCTTAGTTCGTCAGGCATATGCAGTATATTATATTGTTAGCGATTGCAATGCTGCTTCCTAGTTTTTATACCTCTCAGGTACCTCTCGGTCTGAGATTCTGAGATGACGTCGTGATGATTCTTATATTGAAATAGGTATTGTTCTTGTCGGTGGGCTAGAAACACCTAACTATAAGACTGGCTGTTTAGCCTGAACTACAGGCAGAATGTGTTACTGGAATGGACCTATATTAGACGCTGATGACCCCAGGATCTTCCCAAATAATTGTCGATATTTTTGTACGAATAAAAGACTACTTAATATTGAATTATGATAACATTTTGGGTTCAACGCGCAAAGATACATTTAGGGTGACTTTAGCTAGAAAAAAATGTTTTGCAAATCAGAAGCGTTTTACTTAATTATACATTATATATATTGTATGTGTACAAAACTGGCGTTATTAGTATTTATGTAGTAGTCATTTGTTTATAGATTATCGTAGTTTTTAAGTGCAGATAAAATCAACGTATTGTACTTAATTGTGTTGGGCCCAATATTTATCAATTTCTTTATACCTAGTATAAAAATTAGTTGTAATTTATAAGTAAAGACTAAATTTATTATTGAGGTTCTAAACGATAATTATTCCAAAGCCTTTTACCAACTGGTATTAAATGATATTAGTATAGAATTCTATCAAAATATTTGTTTGTTATTAGATTTATGCAATAGATGTTTCTTTTGGAATTTGTTGTAAATACAAACAATTGTGCATTATGTATGATACAATTAGGAGTAGAAAATAACGAAGTTATACAAAATAAGCTGCTATTGCAGACTATCACCGCAGATGTATCTTCATTAACAATTGGTCTAACAATAAGTTAGAGGATTAAACCAACGAAAAGACTAAACGATTCTTGTAGAGCATTTTTTTTACTTTTAGCTGGTTTCAGAAAATTATTTCAAGCTTCGCTGCGTGAAAAGAAACCGGCGAATTATGATAATAACTACCCCCAATTTTACACTCTCTCAGCGCCGAAGAGCCTGCCAATTTAAAGATCAATTCCAAAATTAAAAGTAATAATTTTAATAAAATTATCTTGCTAGTTTAGATTTTTGCTATAGCGAAACATCTGAAGACGCCTCTAAAAATCGCTTTATGCTTATCGTTGTCTCTAAGTTTATTTTCAAGCCAAATGAATTTAGCCATTAGCCATGGCGCTGTCCTGTTTTGCATTTGTCGTCGAGCCGAAAATAATGGCCAAGACTGCGTAAAGCTCAAATGTTTTGCCATAAATAAGTGATAAGCTGATAAATTGCTTAATACATAAAATAAGCTTAATTTATAAGGGCCATTAGACAAATGCAATTTGTAAGGAAATAATTTGAAGATGGCAGCTGTGTGATTAAAGTAATAATTGTTTTGTGAATGAATTGACGTTGAGTTATTTTAAATAATTGAATGGTCAATTTAATGGATTTGAAAGTTAGATTGTTAATTGAAATCCAGAAGTATTTGTTATTGTGTATCTATTTTATGAACTTTGAGAGTTAAATCATTATCATGTTGACTATCGTGTACAGATTACAGGAATATTTTTACGATTTATGCATTTAACAGAGTCTTTCATTGACTAGAGGTTAATAGCACAATTTATTGTTTATTTATATTTAATTAGGGAGTTGTTTTAAATAATATAAAATGAAGCATAGTTAAAATGCATTTTATTATACTTAACCTGGCCCGTTTATACATCTTACCTATCTTTTATTTTTAACTACTTATTAAAACAGCTACTGCTATCTTAAAGATCTATTTTAAAGATCCATCAGTGCAAGATTTGAGGATATTTAGTGGTTTATTCAAATTCAATTTATATATTTGTCAGAACATGGTAATAGCATATATTATACAAGGTAGTTGAAACCTTGTATCTCATGTACTTGCAAGGCACGGCGTACAAAAGTAAAGGAAAAAATTGTTTGTTCAAAGTAAAAAAGTCAATGGTTCAATATTGACAAAATTATATTTTTATGAAATTATAACCACATTCAACTTTTTTTTAAATCTGCACTGTCCCTCTATTAAGCAAGTCTCCTCCTTCCACAAATATTATCTTCAGGCACTCCAGATCTTAAAGATCTACGAGGCACCCATTGAGTGACGGTCATACACCATCCATAGTTAGTGAGACGATAATTCCTTTCCGTGCATGGTTGCCTGGAAGAGATAGCTTTAATCGGTAAGGCCGAATGTTAAAAGCCTAGATAATAGTTTCATTGTAATGTATACGATAGACATAGGAATGCATACGTGTCATTATATGTCCCACCCATACCATTTAAATTAGCGGTTTTTTGAAATAGAAGCTAATTAGAGGTCTTCACGGATAGAAATTCGACTACACCTGTGATGGAACGCAATGAAGCGTCTCTTAATACTCAGTACAATGGGTTCCGTCGCTCTTGAGCTTACCCCAAGTTACCTTACCTAATTATTATCATATACTTAATGTAGTAATAACTGCGCTACATTTTTTTTTAATCTTTATTTATATGACGAAAGCCATCCTCACTTTTTATGGGGATTTCAGGATACCATCGTTGCTTACCAACAGGCGAGTTGGTGGTCAAACGCAAACTTATTCGCGATAAAAAAACAGTTTGGGACCTTAGATAGAAAGCGTAAACCATACAACATATAAATTTAATTGTATTTTACGTTACACGTAGTTTTACCTTCGGTATTTTACTTAATAAACTCTCGATTCTGCGAAATTGTCGTTGTAGTCGACATTTTAGATTTTTTGAAGTCACATCCATAAACATATATATTTATATATTAGCATTTGATAGGCTTCTAACGTAATTCTGACACGTTGTAAAGTCTAGTCTTGAACTCTAAAAAAAAATTACAATATTTAGCTAAATTTGTTAGAAATATTTATTTTGTCACAGAAACCAGTATCAGAACCTACCTAGACCTTTTCCTGAATGCCCAGTTTTTCAGTTTATCCATTGCTCAGTGAAAAAAAAGTTAAGAAGGTGCAAATGCATAAGATGTCATATTACTGGCCATCACATATACCTATCTGGGTAAACCGTCCCTACTCGGTGGAAAATGAAAATGAAAAAAAATAAAAAAATATGAAAATGATGTGCATAAACAAATTGTAGGCGAGATAGGTAAGTACAAATATTGCAAAAAATAATCATAATCTTATCCGTTAGATACAAAAATACAGTAATGGTACCTATTAGGTACCTACATTTAGAGTTGGTAACAGAATTTACCTCATAACAAAAGTTTTCCTTATCGAGTGTAAATGGGACGGGAGCCGATAAACGAGGCCCGCCTGGGTCGCGGCAGACCTACAGATACGACATGGCAACAATCACAATAGTTGTAGCCTTAAGCTAGCTCCTTTCGGTGCTTATCTGAATAAACTTTCTACAACAATCGTCTCTTCCTTCTTTACTGACTTTAGTACTTAGCTTAGCACCTGGCCGGCTACGAGCATGCTATATTGTTTCTGTATCCGTAGCAATTATGTCAATCCGAATAAGAAGAATATTCACAAAAATAATATCACAGATCTTTTGTCGCCAGGACTTTAAAACGTGAATGCCATCTCTACTAATTTAAAAATCGATGCCCATATCTCAGACTTGAATTACAAAATATAGCCTTTATTAGATGGAGTTAGTTTTGGCTCGCTTCTTAGACGTAGCTATAATCTACGAATTAGGTGGGATGCACCACGTTCGTATTAGACGATATCGAATAGCGGACGCAAAAAATTAATGAGAAGAGTGGAAGTAAGTAATTAATTTATACTGTACCATAGTACGTTAAGTGCGTCTTTATCGTTAAAAATATTAAATAAGAACTCACAGCAGCGGCTATTTTTAACAACAATCGATTTATCGTTTATGGGTACATTGTTGTTTTAACTGTGCTTTATTGGTTATTTTATCAGGGTTCCGAGAATCGTGTAATCTCTAACAGGAAACAAAACTGAGACCGCCGCAGTCGCGCCCGCGCAACATTCGATCGATTCAGCAGAGGCGGCTAAGAGCTGTTTCCTCTTTTACACAATATCGTACTGATTGTGAGTATTTTCACTCCCCTAAATGGGACTTGGTCATAAAAAAAAATGTTGTAAGCATTACAGTTTCAAACATAAATCTTGGACTTATATTAAAGTAAGTGACAATTAACTTTCTTTTGCCTTTGTCAAAATATAGTAACGAGTATGAGCGATGGTGGCCGAGCGGTAGCATGTGCGCTTTACAATCTAACGGCACCCGGTTTGATCCCCAGTTCTGCACCAATGATTTATTTAGACAAACAAATTAGGTGCAGTTTCGATGACATCGCTCAAAAGTAGTGAAAAAAAACATCGTGAGAAAACCGGTATGTCCAAAAACCTCAAAAGTTCAAAGATATAATGATATTCACCAACATGCATAAGCATGGCGGACTAGGGCCCATCCTCTCTGACATGATAGGTTAATAATGAAAATATAGATCGCACATCCAGATCGCACTCGAAATGTTTGTGATAGGACGCTCCGGCGGCGGCGGCAGGCGGTGGGCAACGACCGCGCGCCCGCGCCCAAACAGCGGAATTCTTGCGCGTACGCACCATCGCTGATAAGCGCTCCCGACGGCATCCGACGCACGCCCGGCCACGGCCGCTGCACAGTCACACGCGCGCGTTTTTACTCCCCGTACCAACTTAGACTGCTTATTAATTAGCTGCATTGTGTTGTGCCTTCTGAATGTATCATCAATATCAATAAGCTATGCGCTTTTATTATAAACACTGTTTCAGATGATTCTCTGAATTTGCGAGTTAATTGATTTCTTTAGATTGGTGCGGTTTTGCTATTACTTATCAATGCCTTTTACGATCGCATTATAATATGTTTTGTAGTCACCGAACACCCTTTGTAAATGTAAAGTACACGTCGCTTTTACTGCCGACTGTATCACTTGTATTACATTGTTGTCGCAAACAGGGGTGGAGAAATATAATAAATTATGATGCCCGCATGGACGGTCTTGACTTGGAAATTGAGTTAGCAGTTTTAATAGAGTCCGTTTGAATTAGAATTTAATGACTTATTTAACCAAATGGAGCACATAAATTTATTAAACCGCTGTGCGGTACCGTTTGTAACTACACGGATTGTAGAATGAGTCGCTCAAAAATATTTAGCTCGAAAGGTCGGGGATGCGCGTGGGGGCCGGGCTCGCGGCGCGCGGCGCGCCCGCACGATGACATGTTATTACCTAGAGCGTTAAGTAACGTTATTGTAAGGAGGCACAGGGCGCCGCGATACGGATCGGTCGAGGAGCAGCAGCGGCTCATTTCCATTGATCGGGTGGTGGTGTGAAGTGTCCGGGTGGCGGGCGGCGGGCGCCTGGGGGCGCGCGCCGCGCTGCAGTCCGCCGCGTGCACCGCAGCCCCGCGCACGCCGCCGCTGCATCGCGCGACCATGCACCACCGCCGCGGGAAGCGCACGCGCACCACGGTGCCGCGCCGCTTACTTTCCCGACGTGCACCCCGAGCCCGGCCGGCCGCCCTTGTCTCCGGCGCGCAAGGTCCACCGCACCCGCACCGGCTGTAGCCGGCGCCCGCGCCGATGTATTAGCTGTGCATCGATCGATGGACTGTACAGCTTTGTTTACGTGCAGTCGCCCGCGTACAAGTACGTAAGTTATGCATGTCACCGTTTTGGTCACCGCGTGCGCACATGCACGATGCACCCGAGTCGACTCGCGTCGTTTGTTTGTTTTGTTTACATACTGCTCAGCGTCGTTTCGAGTCATATCGCTTGCTATCTCGGAATCGTTTCATGTTTTGATTTCGCGCGATGCCATCGATTCTTGTCGAAGGCATCGTCCGTTTCAGTATCGATTAAAATGTTAATCGCTTCATTACCCACAAAATCTAATACCGTTAATGCGATGATGCACGTGTCATAGAACGTGTCGATTTAATCTAATCCTTAAGTGTACGAGCTGAGAGACGAGTTTAAAACGAACAAAATCGGTATTCGCGTTCCGCAGTTGGCGTCGGAAGCACGCAGGGTAACTGAGGGGCTGCGCCGGCGCACACACCTGTCTCTTACGCCATATTTGCGATACCGTTTGGTTTGGATTTTTTACTTTGTGGAGGATTTTTGTAAAGCAGACCGTTGCTCTCATTCCAATCATCTCTAAATAAATTTTAAATTCATTTTTATGTGTATTGAATCTCTCTTATTGCTAGTAACTTAAAAGTATCCGGTTGCAACACCGACACGACCCTATGGTGGTAATATAGTAATATGGTGGTGGTATAGTGGTAAATAGGTACAGGAGAATACAAATAAATTATTATTAAAGTATGAAAGTAACATCACTAACAGTAAGTAAATATGTATACCATTCACAAAAAGATCACATATAGGTATATAGGCACCAGCGGTTTCAACCAAAATAAATATAGTGTTATTTTAATTATTCGGTTTTTACATTAAATTAAATCTTTATACATAGTAGATTGTAAAAAAAATGGTTTTGTGCTTAACAACACTCTATAACAGTAGGCATACCATACTACATATCTGCATCGAAAAGATCGGAGCTTGCCGAATTCATTCTAACTACTAAGTTGGGGATGTACTATTATTTTTCTATGCTTATGGTAGGCACAGATCAGTAATTAGTAGTTTAAATTCAACGTGATCCGATCCGTCCGATGGGAGAGAAAGGGCCTGTAGTAGAGAAAGTTACGGGACTGACGCGGTAAGGGCGAGACGGAAGAAGAGTGGATTACGGGACGGATTCGGGCCTGGACCGGAAAGAGCGGAACGGGAGTAGAGTGAATTAAGGAACGGTTCCAAGAACTGGAGCGGAACGGCCGCTATAGAGTGGATTACAGAACGGATGCGGGACTTGAAACTGAAAGGGTGGGGGTTCCTTCTATGCTACGTGAGGGAAGCCGTGGACTGCAACTAGTAGATAGATATAATTGCTAAGAGAGTTTTTCTTATTAAAATGTAAAGTAATTAATATTGTTCTTGTATTTACCTAATATTATTTTCACATTATATTTTTTTTTTCTGACGCAATTAATATTCGCAACATATTTGCGAATGCGAACATAAAGAAATAAGCTAATATTCGTTGCATCACTTATATCCCTATGTAGGTATATTCAAAGTCTATAAACGTTTAAATACCAACTTTTTGTAATTATGTAAGTTTTGTTAATAGTCATAGAACTAAAAAGATGTTTCGTATGATGTAAGGAAGCGGTCTGTTGGAGGTTGTTATTTAATTATCAATAACCCTATAAAAGAAAAAAATACGTTAGAGTTTTAGCTTTCTAGAACGCAATCGGCATAGAAAATTGGCATTAAATAACCACGATTTAGTATAGCCACTGTAACAATATCGGTTAAATTAATTGAAAACATTCACACGCATTAATCTAGTTTTTTTCTATAAATGACACCACCACGCACTCCCATTGCAGAAACTCATGCAAATCATTATTATTTATATAATGCATGTAAACTTGGTGCGCCCTGCTAGTAAAATTTATGTAGATAATTTCTACTCTGCGAACTTTCACATAATAAGTGAAATAGAATTACTAGATTTGAAAAAAAAACCTATTTCATTGGCAAAATTTGTTGTCGCTTCACTTGTAGGTATTTACAATCTATTGGTTGGTTGTGATTCTACCATGCAAACCAAAAGAAAACTTACCATCATACGAGAGATCTTCGGCTAAAAATAAAAAAATAGACAATCACATTAAGACAAGCACGCAGTAAAAATGTTGGCTCACACAAAAGACATCAACGCAGTGCCATTACTGACATTTTAAAAAGCTACAAAAGTACCTACTTACATCAAAATATTTCGCAAAAAATTCACGACTTCAATACGACTTTATGAGTAATTACAATCGATTAAATGGCAAAAGTATTGTTATATGTATCCCCTGTCCCGGTATTGGGTAATTTTCATGTTATATTTGAAAGGAGATTGTTGTAGGAAAAGACATCAACGCGTTTCTAATTATTCAGGACTAGTAAAACCATAGAGAAAATGTCATAAGTCATTACCTCGAGATACACACAACCTTCATCATATTTTATGTATTTTCAAGAGTCGTTATTGGGGGGCTTCTCCGTTTGACCCTGAATTATTATTTTACTACCTAATTTCCCATTTCCCCGTTTCCCGTTCTATTACCCGCTCATTTCGCATACTTTTTTTGTTTTATATATATTTCTCTTTACGTTATTTTGTCTTGTCACCTCGTTGCAAAGTTAAGTCAATGATTGGAATGTATAATACGAAGGTATGAACTTTACAACTTGAAAAAAATTGGCCCCTGCGGCACGCACTGTTCAGTACCAGAGGTGATAATATAGGTATAATGGACACGTAACATTAAGATGATCAAGTTTTTGATCAATTTATAATACCACCAGTGAGGGTTACTAGCCCTTTAGAGAGTTTTCTATGAGTTTCTGTCGTATTACATACGGTGTTTTAAGCAACTCGTTTGCAGCGATGCAAACGCGATACAAAAGCGTCATCTTCAAAGAGTTTTCTTATTGTCGCGATGGGCATGCGCGTTTTATAAACACGTGTTTACATCGCTGTTAAATAGCACAGTGTGTAACCGGTCTTATGGTCACAGTATCATTAGCGTGAGTACTATTTCGACTAGCTTAAGCGTCTTATCAAGTTGCATTGGTTTGGTCACAGGAAGGCAAGTAGTTGGTAAACGAAGCGGATTCATTCTGACATGCATGTAATTATGGCACACGTGTTTCTTGCAGAGATTTTAATACATTATCTAGACGACAAATCTAGATACATTATTTACAAACGAGTTTATCCGGAACACCAAACTTGCAGAACCCTTCAGTTAAGGAGATATACCTTCAATCAAGGATTGATCAAACTCGTCAAATCTGAGTAGAGTGAGAGTCACAGACGTAGCTATCGAATAGTCAATAACTGCCATAGATCAAGCTAAAAGTTTAGTTCACTTACTTAATGGCGTCGATTCTGTCATACCACTAAACTAAACTAATCTGACAGGACTAAAATTATCTGCCTCTCTTTTCCTTTTAATATGTGAGAGAAGGATGGCAACAATTTTAGAGCTGTCAAATTGAGTTTAGTTTAGAGTACATCAGAATCGATGCCAATGAAAAATAAACCCTTCCATAGACGACGCGGAGCAGCTCGTGTGGTGTTTTATTTATTTATTAACTAATAGGCTTGCGTGTGACTGCCGCCTCGCCTGATCCACGATGGAGCACTAGAAATCGATTCACTCGCGACTTGAAGACACCCGATTGTAACTATCGGGGAACACCCATTCAGGCAGCGCATCCACAGACTAGCGGTTTGCACAATAAAAGTGGAACCAAAGCGCTTCGTACGGGCTTCAGAATATCAACCATGAATCAGTGTAACAATCATGAAGCGGTCTCATCTTTTCGTGCCTGCCCTGGCCGTTCGATATAGAAAATTGGCAGGAGGGAATTAGATCATGCAAATCTGATGCACACTTATCCGGTTCGTGTGTCTTACAGTCTCTTGGATTACAAAATGTGCGGGCCCACGTTCAAGCTGTGGTGCTTCTAACCTGCGTTTGGTCGTGGCAAGCTTAAGTCATTCAAATAGTAAACTTTTAAACAAAAAGTTACTACTAAGATTCTCTGTTATGACAGTTTATATCAGCATAACTCTAGGTGCGCGTTTACAAATAAACCGGTCAAGTGCGAGTCGCGGATCTGTATCACCACAAAATACAAAAAGTAGTGTAAAAAGACGTCAACATCACGCCCAGACGGTCACCCATCCAAGTACCGGTCGCGCCCAACGTTGCTCACAATCATGCCAAGTTGACGCTTGTAAGTATTTAGTTTTGTTTGCGTTTATATATATTAGAGAAATTTTAAAAAAAAACATTTAAAATATACGTTTGTACCATTCCCCCTCTTAAAAGCGTATTATATTCACTGAAAACTGAATAAAAATACCTTTCAATCAAGATTTTGAATTTAGAACACATAAATATACATGTTCGACCTCCATGTCAATGCCTCGATTTGATTGGTTGACATTTGAAAGGAGTTTAGCATTATAATAAAAACTGCTTAGTGTTCTTTGCTGTCATTAGTAAATTGGCGCTATTTTGATTACTGTAAGTAAGTAAGAACTCGAAGTTTAGTGTTACTTAATAAAAAATCGAATGTCGAATGATCGAATCAAAAATGCATTCAAGTGATGAAGAAGATGTTTCGCGTGTTAACACCTGAGTTTACGAAAGAGAGGGCGGCCGATATGCGGCTTGCTACCCAACAAATCACGGCTGGCTTACATCAAAGGCTACAATGAGTGTTGCAAATTAAAAAATTTAAATCAAGCTTCTAGCACATTTTTAGAGTCTGTTTTCCTAACTTATTTTAATGAACTGTCGAAGAAAAAGAAGTCATCTACATTATGAAGTATGTATTCTATGCTACGATGTACTATACAAACAAGGCATTGACATAAAAAATAAAAGTAATAAAAATATTACTTACTCTTCATTTTAGTAATAATTGTTCCAATTTTAATGTGCATTTAAATTAATTTAACCTTCCTTTTTTCTTGATTAATTGTCTAATTTCGCTTAAATCTATTTTTACTCGTAGTCATGGTATAAAGTATAGTATGCAACTCTTGAATAAAACAGATTTATATCGAGGGCCACGAATCACTCGCGTCGCTCAGGATTCTAACACTTGAAGCACTCGCTACGTTCGTGATTCAGTCGTTAGAATCCTTCACTTGCTCGTGATTCATCTATGGCATTCGCTTTAAATCCGTCCTTTATTCACTAGTTGCATAATATACTATTGTTGTATGGCATCCCCTTTTAGTTTTTTTCTTTTTATGTTTATTATTATTTCTTAGTTAATCCGCAGTAACATTACCTACGTATTCTGTGAAAATTTCAACTGGCTATCTATTACGGTTCGAAAGATACAGAAGTTAAAAGGTAAGACAGACGGAGAGACAGACAGCGTGGCCTTGGTAATAGGGTCCCGTTTTTACCCTTTAGGTACGGAACCCTAAAAAACATGATATTTGATATCATGAGTATCGATGCGCCTCTGCGATGCTTGAGATTGATGACTAATGAGTGTAATGACATGTACATACACATATCTACTCGTTCCACGTGTAATTACACGATAGACAACTAGTTAACTATATAAGGCACCGTCCAAATGCTGAGTTGCGTTAATACGCTTCTATTTATAGGCAGATAATGGACCTCATCGAACACATATTTTTTGTTGCTTATTCATAGCTAATAACGAGATATGTGACGCAAACAAAGGGCACTGGCTCGCTTCTTGTTTTTACAATGCTGCTGCTATCGTGAGATATTGACGGAAGCTGGTAAATGTTTAATTTACTTCAAGTATCGAGTGACGTGGTCCGTCGTTGACCGCAGGCGAGCCAGCTGCCAAACGCAAGCTTGTTTGTAGACAACGAAAAAAATACGAAAGCTCACAGTCACAACATATTTGTTTATTAAAGTTATATGATTATTTACGGGATAACTTTAACTTTTATGACTTTAGTGAACAACCGTGATAGTTTAAAAGTGTTTTATATTTGTTTTCAACCCCCCACCTCGGGAAGAGTATTTTTGCTCTTCGATATCTGAGTGCAAAAGCCGTTTTTATCGCTAGAGGATAAAGTAAAATTTAATTTAGAACATCGTGTGCACTAAGTTAGTGAATTCAAAACATCATTAAACCTATTTACTTCTACCTCCATGGTGCCGAATTTATCACACAACCTTTTTTAATTTGTTATAAACTCAGACTCGGAACCTTCTTGGTGTACTTTATTTTAATTTGCTTTGCGCGCGCCATTTTCTTTTCACGTCATATTTTTAAAACCTTAGGTTAAAAAGAAGAAACTTGAAATCTAGTAAAAAAACTAAAATTAGTGGTTTTAGCGACGAGGGAGTTAATTTGACGCCAACAGAATTGACTGAAACTGTTAATAATGCGCAAATGTTTTTTTTTTTCATTTAGTAATTTCGTCGCTGAGGTGGGATGAAAATTTGTTTACTTATCTTCTTGTTTTCTATTAATTTTCATACAGGCACCATTGATGTGAGTATTAAAACAGTCATTGACAGGCACGGAAAACGACATAGATAGACTTAATAGTAAGTATATCTTTAGCTGAAGTATACTTGCATTAGAGACAGAGGATTTATGGCCACTTTTTTCTAATTGTAATTCAATTCCGTGCATGGTTGCCTGGAAGAGGTCGCTTTAAGCTATAAGGCCGCCTGTTAAAAGCCTAGAACATATTTTCATTGTGATGTATCTGTTTTCCTTGTTTATTTGGTATTTTAACAAAGTGGTATCTTATTTCCACAATCACCACAGTATAAGTCGATTAATTTGTATTACAAAATATTATTTAATTTTGTCATTTCTGAAATAAAGGATATGGGAGTTTGAGAACTTTCTTCATAGAGTATGTATGAAAATCTGATTGGAAACAAAAAGGAAAAAGTTGTAGCAAAAAATTCAATCTACTTAGACACTACACGTGTGTTGATAGCCCGCTGGTCCAGTTGGTAGTGAACCCATATACCTTCTGAGCTAGGGGGTGTGGATTCGATTCCCACCTAGGACAAACATTTATGTGATGAACATTGTGTGTTTGTTCTATAGGTATCTGGTTGTTAATATCTATTTAAGTATGTATTTAAAACTATATATGTATGTATATCAGTCTCTGGCAGCCATATCACAACCTTTGCTTAGTTCGGGGTCACATGTCCGTGTGTAAAAATGTCCCGCAATATTTATATATTTATTTATTTTATTTCTCTTTTGGTGGAATGACACTATGTGAGATGGACGGTTATGCACTTACGATATGATTACCCACGATTCAGGTTTTCTGAGTTATCCTGTAAAATTCAATGACGTTTTACCTGATCTAAGGTAAAATTATGTCCATCCTCACGACGGATTTTTTTATACAGGTTTATGCGGAAAGAGTGTACTAAGCTGAAATGGGTTCGTTATACTCGCCATTATGAACACATTTTACATGGGACTAACCCTGAAATCGCGAAAAAGATATATAATAAACTAGCTGGTCCATAAATTTTGTCGAGTGCGTATGACGGTTTTGGTGTGGCGGTGACGGAACAGCTGATATTTTTTAACAAGTTTCAGAGATAGTCCCATGGTTATAATAGTTCATAATGATGGATATTATGAACTCCTTTTGGCTTAGCGCTTTTTCGCGTAACCTTGTAGATATAGCTACTAATTCATTTGATGAAAAGCTATATTACTTCGTTGTTAATATTCATCAAAATAAGTCATTAGCATGTAATGGTAATGGACGTACACGGGGATAGTAACTTCTTACTAATATTAGTGAAGTCAACATTTAGCTACGGATCCCAAGAGGTTTAGAAACTTTCATGCGTCAGCTATGGATAACTTAATAGATAATAGAAGTTTACCAAATAAGAATTCTAAAGGAAAAAAACGGATGTGACGGGTATGACACAAATACTGAAAAAAAAATATATGGAAAGAGCTGCATCCTGCACCAGTCTCACTGAAAGTTGGATATTGGAAACTCGTAAAGGATTAAAGTTATATGATTATTTACGGGATATTTACCGTGGTAAGGTTGTGGAATGAGCTCCCGATATTTCGGCGCAGTTACATGCACCATGTTCACGGGAAGACGGTAAATATAATATCCCGTAAATAATCATATAACTTTAGTGAACAACCGTGATAGTTTAAAACAGTGTCGTAAAGGATTATTGCGTAGATTTTACGTAAATTGTGCGTCATTTCTACGCCACACAATAAGGTAGCGACCGTCTGATACTTACGTATTAGATGTAGATCATGTAGATCAACGATCTATGCGAGGTTAAAAACGTCGAATCAAAAAAATACGTGACGTCATCGCTAATGCCAAGCTGATGTTCTTTGTCGTCGTAAATCTATACATAAACATTACCGTCTGCCAGCGTGTACATGCACAAAACCATTTACAAATTATTTATACATAAACTCTTTTTGTCGAAGCATAAACTCATATACGAGTAAATAGCACCTTACCGCAGTGGCCGGCAACAGAAGTATTTAAAGACGAACCTGAAAATGTGGCCCGAGGCGATGCCAAGGCCAACATACGTGAGTCCATAAATGCTCAGTTACCGTCAAGGTTTGGATCGCACTTTTCTCAAATAAAGTGTGGATATTCACGTAAAAATTTACTAAATTAATATTTAGGGGTGATTTTCGCATTTCATCAAAATGTTATCTAGCAACCAAACATCGAAAAAATCATTTCGTGTTGGCACAGACGTGTTGGCCATGGCATGGCATGTAATATTAGCCAATCAACACGAAGAAATTTTAATTATTTATTGCCTCTCAACACAACCTCTGTGCATTCGCTTCTTTTTACTGGAAAAATATAATCAAACCTCTTTGCACGTTAAAATATTGTTGTTAATCAGAGGAGACAAAAATTGGCCACCTATTTAGCAACGGTCTAGGCACTATAGTCCAATTTTGGTAGAAGCGTATTCTTCATGAAATGGACACTATTATACTCTGTTTGAGAAAGCATTTTATAGATATGGTTATATCACCCTATTGCCCCTAAATTATTTCGATCTTGGGTCGCGCGCCCGCACGCGAATATCCACCATAGGCACTTGAGATTATGGTAGAATTCCGAAATAGGCGCAAGCCGTTGGGTCGTAGCGTGATCCCTGTCGCGCGGTAGCGTACGTAGGTAATTGAGTTACTGATAAATTAAAATTCTACCTAATCTTCAGCATCTTCAGATTATAGGGCATTGTCGCATGCGGCGAGTAGCGCGACCTCCGCGCTTTTAGCAGAATGGCATCTAGAATGACTTTACTCTGCTATATTATAACCGCAGCTTTTATATACAGTCCTACGCAGTCGCTGGCGTAATCCATAGAGTACATCAAACCAAAGCAAGGAGGAGGAGTATTTGATACAAATTTGTAGTGGTAGTTACAGGATAAGAGGAAGCCTGAGCACGTTGCAACTTGCAAGAAAAAGCCGCAGGTGCAAATGCAGATTTTGATACAAATGAACCCGGACGGTTTTCACACTTCTCCAGTGTTCGTCATTGTACCAACACCTGACGTGTGTGATTTGTGACCAGTCACGACATAAGAGACAACAGCCATACGTCAGTGTGAACTGTGAAACAACAACAGTTACTCACCGCAGACTGGGTAGGTACTAGGTAGCTTATTCTAATTCTATGGTAGGTGCATTGTAATCTTAATTAGGTGTGCCTAATTACACAGCATATAAGTAAAAGTAATACTTAGGGTATGAATAAATATAAATTAAGAGTCGATAATTACAAATGTGTTTTAGAAGGCTTGTTTTCGCCGAATTATCCTATCGAGAAAAGTTTCAACAATCATGTTTCTAAAATTAACTTTATTAACTAAAATATGAATTTGGCACTGTTTGCCATAGCCACACTTATTGATGTAACGCAACCCAAGTTGTTCACATTTAAGCTACAATTGCTACATAATGAAATTTAGTTCTTTTTTCCTTCTTTCTTCCCGAAAGATTATGACTTCGCACGTCTTGTGCAATTTTCAGTATCAAGTATTTTTATATTTTTTTTCAATTAATTAATATTGTAAAACATCTCATAAACGAGTCAAGTAAAATATTTCACGGGCAGGGCTAAGTCATACCTCGTAAAGAGGTAGAGACTTTACTATAAAGCCTTTTCTATGGAGATTTGAAAACAGCACGAACAGACACTTTTCATGACATCAAATCACTTGCCCGTACTCGTGCACGTTATCGAACACTAAATAAATAATGGCATCGACTCGGATGTACTCTAAACTAAACTAAATTTGACAGCTCTAAAATTGTTGCCATCCTTCTCTCACATATTAAAATGAAAAGAGAGGCAGAAAATTTTAGTCCTGTCAGATTGGTTTAGTTTAGTGAGTGTAATGACAGAATCGACGCCATTATCTACCATTATTACACTTAAAAATCAGAAAAACTTTTTTTTTTTTATTTTACAATGTAGCTACTTTGTTTTTTTTTTCATTCGTTCGCGCCAATACCTTTTGTTATGTTAATGATAATGAGATGAAATAGCTTAAAATGAATGGACAGTTAATAAGGCATGTCAAACCTGCGGGAGGCTTTTACGAGCTCGGTGAAACTAGTAAATTTTATTCAAAACTAAAGAGTAATGTTTGTAAAAAAAAACTTCCAATTACTTAAGGCCCTCTTTTCCCACGTTTAGCAATTTTGGTTATTCTAGTTTTAGATTATCAACTTCCATGGTTAGATTAAAATTATAAAAATGGTGTCATATCAAAATTGAATGTTTTATGTACGAAACCGTAAAGACCGAAACACGTTTAAGAAAATTTCGCTCAATAGAAAGAAAATAATATGAAAGTAGCACTGATTTGCGCTTTCCTCGCTGTTTTATTTTTATTTATTCAAATACCTATTTACTAACATGATGTCTACGATTATCTTAATATACAAATTTCATAATTATGGAGGGAACCGTAAAGGTACATTTTACATTAAAGCTATACTTTTTTTTTACGTTAGAAAACCCACAATAATAGAAGTGGCGAAACTCACGACTGTGTGAAAGCGCCATGGCTTTGCACTAAATGCGACTTCAATACAATATATTAAGCCTTAAGGTTATATGTAGTAATTAGCGTTGCTTAAAATTTGGCAAACCTCGTCTTAAAGGATATACCCACTACGATAAACCGCCACTTGTGGCACTTGCTCGTATGTGTTTCTATCTGTAATAATAATATATAATAATAATGTTTATTTGCAATTTTTTTAAACAAACTTGTGTGTTGATTATGTTTATTTCTAGCAAAGATAATATAACCACTTGATCACGCACGAGTCATAATTTGCTCGTGCAAGATATCAGCCATGTCGGTCGCGGGGGGGATATCATATGGCGCTTGTGATTGGAGACTCAAGGCTTGTGATCTGAGACTCAAAAGTCATTCATTCAATTCGCGCCTAGGATTGGCCCGCTGGAAAAAGGTTAAGCTGAAAAAGTGTAACTTTAGCTTACGGCGGGGTAAAGGATGAGCAGTCAAGTGGTTCGTCATTGATTTCTAGTGTGCACAATAAAGAGTTTCTATTCTAGATACCTACCAATGTATGTAGTCATAGAAATAATTATTTTCACACTGGTTATTACTTAATCTTTCTTTCTGTATATTAGATATGCTAAATTTCAAGTTTTCTAAATTTGTAAACCTACCGGAAATACCTTAAATACTTCGTTGCTTGACCATTGACAAAGTAGATAACTTGCCAAAGATTTAATGAATGAGGCGAATCTAATTCGCCTCATAAACTCGTCAAGTTATACTTACTACAGAAAAATGAAACTTAACATAAAAAGTTAAAAAGGTGTTTTGTTTTTATTTTTTACAAGCTTTAGCTAAGTAACTTGAAAATTGCAATATATTTTTGTAAGTTCGGTGGACAATGCAATGATATTGTACCATCGAGTTATAATGGAAACGGGAGGTGGCCATAGGGACTCCTAAACGAAACGACGTAACTCCGTCAAGTCTGGGTTCGTTGGATTTGTCTTCCCAAGCACTTTGGTCTTAGATGATAAATTCAATATGCCCCCCCGTCGTCGTCGTCGTCAATGATGATGGCTCGCTTGTCCCGACTTTTTATCAAACCTCCATTAAACAGCGCTGAAAAATGAGGTGAACGATAGCTTACTTATTGCAACCCAGTTTACTCGTACGTAGGTACATCCAAAGTATTCCACTTAGAGATATAGGTAAAGGATAGACGGTTTTTCAAATGCTCAGTTTCTTAGATAAAACAAACGCAAAAATGCGATAACACCAATATAATTAAATATTATTCAGATACGACGTGTCGCGCGTGACGTCCGCGTAAAAAATAGTAATTAATTCCTTTACTCACGTTACATATTATAATCATGTACACGGTAAGTCAATACATACATTTTGTAGATTAAACAAATCCAACATACCTCACGATGAAGAGCCTTACATAATCGCAGAATAAGAAAAAAACTAGACTAAACAGTAAATGCGTTTTTTCCTAGACATTAACAATTCAAATTGATTGTGCCATACTTATACTCGAAATAATTGGGAAACAACGTATTTATATAAAGAAACGTATTTACCCGTGGATTTTCTATAAATATTTTTCTAAGTTCAATAAAATTGTTTGTAAAAGGCGCTTGTAATTGTAGTTCACGCGCGCGTGGAGCGCTTGTTCACCTTACCGGTGATTTTAACGGGAAATCATGAATGAATACTTGTTACTATTATGTTCCGTAGATGGGCCGAGTGGTACAGTAATTAAATCATTAGATACTAAGATATAAATAACGCGTAGGTACGTGGAATACTAATGCGTGTGCCGTGCTGGGCTGACACGCCACTGAATGTATTACTGCGTCACGGTTATACACGACGACGACACTGTGTAAAGTCTACCACCCTGCCCTGACACGGCTTGTACATACCTATTTCTACTTACATGTATATTTCGAACAGAATTCGATTTCTTGATAAAATTATTTATACAACGTACATTGTATGATCTGTATGATCTAATCCTAAGCGAAGTTGGGAACTACGCTTCTCTGAGTCCGATTCTTTTATTTGGAGACAAATGTGTAAAAAGTGGGTTTTAAAAAAAAAATATTTTCTAATGTTGTAAATCACATTATGTTTTTCCATTGATAAGTAATATCATAATCAAATAAGTCAATGTAAATTGAAAACCTTAAACAAAAGTAAGTACTTGATAACTGTACAGCCGCTTACCACAGTGACTGAACTGAAAACTATGTTTGCTATCGAGTCTCGTTGTTGCGAAAACTATTAAAAAAATCTTATACAAAAGTTAACTGGCCCATAAAAAACGCTTAACTGTTCACATTAAAATTCAAGTTTAATTGCGCCGTGTTTGAATCACAGTCATATTAGTCAATATTCAGCGATCCAGCCAGTGTGCAATCGGAGCGGGCGATAGACTGCGCGGGCGCATAGAGCCGGCACGGGCGTGCTCGCGAGCGCGACCGCCGTCAGTTCGCAAGCGAATCGAGCAAAAAACCAGTCTGAATATTTTGGCCAGGTCTATTAGTGAGTGCGTCTTCGAGGCGAGAGGCGATAATGAGGAGTGCAATGATGACGTGACGCGGTGCGCGGGGCGGCAGGCGCGGGGCGCGGCGGGGGGAGGGACGCCGAGGACGCGGAGCTGTGCGCCCGTTCATTGTAGTTTTTCGATTATTGTTTAATTAGGGCGAAGCGGCGGCGAAGCGGCGGCCAGGGGAGACAAACGCGCGGCCCGCAACCCTCGCGTTCAAATTTCATTAATTTGTTTATCATCATGGGGGCTGTACTCTTATTACATAAAATATTTTCCTACTATAACTTATTTTTGTTATACGTAGCTTGCCTTTTAAGTTTTGTCGTTTGAAGAAAAAAACACAACTAGAACCTTATAGTGCTTTTTATTGTTTTTCAAAGTATTCACCACGTAGCTTGATACACTTTTCCATTCGCTCAAACCAGTTATTATAACATTTATTCCACTCTAAAGTGGGGGTGTTCAAATGACTGACTTGAAAGCGTCGACTGCTTCTTCACCGGACTGGAACCTTTGACCACGAAGACTTTTCTTAATTTTAGGAAATGTAAAGAAATCGTTAGGGCTTAGGTCAGGACTGTATGGAGGATGGTCAAGAATTTCTTTTTCCTGCTTCAAATACTCAATCGTTTGACGAGCGCTGTGTGAGCTTGCGTTGTCGTGGTGCAGGATGATGCGTCGCTTTGAGTTAGATTTTCGAAGTTCGGCGATGACTTGTGGTAAACAAACTGTGGTATACCACTCTGCGTTAACCGTTCTACGATCTTCAAGTGCAATAGTCGCAACATGGCCGGTTTTTCCAACGAACGTGGCCACCATCTTCTTTGAAGTGCTTCGAGAACGAACAACTTTAGTCGGCTTTGGCTCGTCTTGAAAGACCCAGATTGTAGATTGTTGTTTGGAATCAGGATCGTAGGCATAGATCCAAGATTCGTCATCACTGATGATGTCGTAGACGTGATTTGACTCTCCTCGGTTGAACCTTTGCAGAGTTTTCTTACACCATCTGACGCGGGCCGCCTTGTGATCGTGGGAAAGCAGATGCGGTATCCAACGGCAAACTAGCTTTCTCACACCAAGTGCTTCATGCAAGATCTTCTGAATGGTTGTCCCTGAGATGCCTAATAGAGCCTCTATCTATCGATACGTCACATGACGATCTTCGAGAATTTGTTGTCTCACAGCAATGATGTTATCTTCAGTGAAGGCGGATTTTGGGCGTCCTTCGCGAGATTTGTCACTAACACTAGTATGTCCACGCTGAAATTCTAAATACCAGCGTTCGACAGTCTGCAGACATGGGGCTTCATCACTGAACACAGATGTTAGCTCTTCAAAACACTGAAGCCGTGTCAGGCCTCTTCTAAAGTTGTAGAAAATTATTGCACGAACGATTTCCTTAGAAAGATTCATTTTCATACGTAACCTGCCAGATTCCAATCGACGCTGTGACTAATCAATAGCATTAATCCTGATACTTTCAACTGTTTTGAGATTAAAAATTTAAACACCTTCGAATGTAGAACAGTTTCAAATTCAAAATTGCCGGGAAATATGGAAACGACAGAACTTAAAAGGCATGCCTAGTAAATCAACTAAAACATGCCTATATGTTTTCAAAATTATCTTTGGTAAAATAAAACAGGCACAAACCGTATTCTCACTGACTCACTATAATGTTGTACACACCATGAAAATAACATAACAGTAAATGAAACAGGTATAATTGCCTGGAAGATATCGCTTATAGCGATAAGTATTTTTTGTTCTTTGTATGTCATGTCTGGTGTGAACAATAAAGAGTTTTCTATCAATCTATCTGCCTTATAGCTTAGAACGTACTGCAAATATATTGAGGGTAGATTTGGAAAAAGTTTTTGCATTGTATTAAATACAACGAAATAGTCTGTTTGGATAATATATTTTGTAGTTTAAATAGTATAAATAGTGATTACCTATTACCTATACATGGTCTTTTGTGAGAAGATTGTCATTTTCAGTTTTTACTATAGGCAAGCATGATCCACACACTGTAGCGTAGGTAGACGCAACAATTCAATCCAGGCAAGTTAGCTGCCAAACGAAAGTTTTTTTAAATTAAACTAGATACATAATGTACCCCAATTTGGGCTTCAGATTATTTATATTTGCGTTTCTTTTGTTCCTTACCTATTCCTGTAACATTAGTACCTAATGTTTAAAAAAAATATTTTTATCAGTCTCACTCTTGAACAATAATAATTTTTTCGTTACATGAAATTAAATCGATAGGTGGCCCGCTTTTATATCGAATATCGATCAGTGTTAAGTATAAGGCGTTGCGGTGCAGACGATGAAACGGTTGGAAGCGGCTGGGTCGCTATCAGCGGGCGGCGACCGCGCCGGAGGCCCGCGGGGTTGGCGGCGGCGGTGGCGGCGGCGGCGCGCGGGAAAGAGCGGATCCGCGCGCGCGCCGCCACACGAGGTCGACGGCCGCGGGGCCGCCGAAACCGACCCCACGCCGCACTACAGCCCTGCGATTTCCCAAATTTTCCCCCGGAGTGCAGCCTCGTCGTCTCGATACTGCGACGGCTATATTTAGGAGGAGGATAGAGCTCCGATAGCTCAAGGTGAGCGATGTGAATGCGCCGCTTGGAGTAGAGCGCGACCAGTCCCGTGACCGTCCTCCCGAATGTCTTTCCAGGAACGCAAACGTTGAGTTCACCGCAAAAATAAGATTGGCTCGGTTATTCGCGACGAAAGAAAATGTTTTACGACACGCCTACTGCGTGCGATCGCATAAAATACGTTGTTTCATCGATAAAATCATCTTTACTGTCGACTTTGTTTGTAACGGACTTCACCCTCGGAGCAGTCACATGACTCGAATTATGACGTATAGTCGATCATTAAAATGTGTTAGACTTTGCAACAGTTAGCAGAAAACCTGTAGGTACAGCCGAGAAATGTGAATTTAATTCTAGCAGATCATTTCTGAGAATATACACCTTGAAATATGTATAGAGCGTTTTTTCGATAGAGTTCAGTACATTCCATGTATAAAATACGGGAACGTATCTTAACCGTGCATATGGACGTGCGCACTCATCGGTAGTATCCGGGCCAATGCCAGCCAAGCCAACACCGCCGTACGTACCTAAACTAGAAAAGTATTGTCCTCGATGTTCCGAGCGATAACCGCAAGCCGGAGGAGGCGATTCGCGACCATGCGCGGAGGAGGTAGCGTCGGTATTGGGTCGGCGCCCGCCGGTGGAGGTTGCGCGTGAGATATGTGGAGTCGCGGCATGCGGGTCGCGCGGTGTTCTCACGCTTTGAATATTCCTGGTCGGGCCCGCCTGCGCCCCGCTCCTCCCCGCCCTACCAGCGGCCCTTCAATGACGTCCCCTGACTCCCGCTCCCGCTGCTCTCCCGACACTAATTGAATGAACCTCATAAGTATGTTTACATCCGTGCCGTCTTCTTCGGCCGCATTACAAATGCGAGATAACTACCTTACCTATCCACACCTATATATACTAAGTTAAAATGCCGACGGCGCCTCTCGATTGCGCGCGCGCGATAGAGGCTTTTATTTAATCGATCACGAATACTAAACAGAATAGAGTTGCTAATAAATTCGCGTCTTTTCTATAGATGGAATTATTAGTCCACGCGTGTTAATTGTATTATCTACTTACTCGTTTGCCATTCCAAAGCGACATACCTAATCAGTGTGCGCAATATCTCCTATATCTATGTATTTGCTTTTTCTGCTCGTAACTCGAGACTAAAACTCGTTCACAGTGCTGATACTTATTATAATAGACATAGAAGAGAAGACAACTATTTTAAAAAAAATCGTTCGCTGCTCACCATCATTATTTGAGATGGTAAAAACTTCAAACCCATACGTTTTTGTTTTATTTCGTTATCATAAACTAGTTTCACATTATTAAGGACATGCCGTGAAAGAAGGACAAATCGAAGATAATTTTTCTCATTTTTTTTCAAATTATCTGTGTTGTGTTATTATTGTTAGAAAACTAAAAAGTATAATTTTTGAGTTTGGCCGGGTTAAATTTGTGAGAAAATTTGGTGTTATTTTAAACCCATAAATGCAGAGCTCATTAACAAAGATTGCGAAGAAGATGAATGAAGTGTACTTTATGTAATAATTTGTTTGGCGTGGTCGCGACGCGGCGGTGTGGGGGCGCGACGCGTTTCCCGGTCGCGCATAATTAATTATTTTTCAGAGCATAGTGTACGTAGGTATTGTTGCCGACGACGATATATTTCTACCGGCGCGGGTATTCGTCATGTATGGCTGCCTGCGAGATGAGTAATTCTCCCACGGTTCTTAGACTCATCGTAATACTAATCATCCTTGACTCACATTTTCAAAATCGTACCTTTTGTGTGGGAGTTTGTTTCCGTGAGAACTGAATATTTAAACTATTCAGCTACATGCGGTGGTCTGAAAGACAAATGTGTCGCTTAGCCACTTAACCGAGGATAAATCTACTTAACTACCTAATGTGCATGTTTTGTAAAAACTAATCGCACCAGTTAACCGAACAAAAAAATCCGTCGAGACATTGTTACTGTGAGAATTTTAAGAATCAATAAGAAATTCAAATGACAAGTGGAGATCCTTGTCTATGTGTCACTGGGTAAACAAAAATCATGTGAAAAGGCAAATTTTCCCAAGATGCATCTCTATCAACATAAACACACAATTTGATGCGATAAAGAGAGATGATAAAGATAGTAAAATCGAGCGTGAGATCTATAAAAACTTGCAAAGGCGTCGATGTATATAAACGTGGTTTGAGAAGATATCATGGCTTTCAGTTCAGAGTGACCTTAATATACTGCAGGCAGGTGCAGGCTTTGAAATAACGGTAGCTATGAATGCTGCAAAGGTCACGTTATTGTGGAATGTCATACCTAGATATTATACTTAAATGTGGTCGTATCAAAGGCAGCAAGTCGATACGTTGGTTTCCGCGAATTCGGCGCAAGCATCTCGCCGCGCGGCCACCCGACACGCCGCACGCCGCCGCGCCCGCGCAGCTCCCTACGTGTATACATGCACTGATCGATACCACTTATTATGCACTGTTCAAAGCATTGAAGGTTCACTGGTTCCATTGGTTTTATGAAGAAGTCAATTTTCCAAAAAAAGAAAAAAACTTACAGTTGAATTGATAACCTCCTAAAAAGTAAAAAAAAAAAAAAGTAGATACATAATTATGATTAAAATAATAATGAATAATTCAATCTAATAAGCCAATAGGTCTGTCTAATTTCCTTTGTGCAACAAATTTTAATTAAAATATATAACCTTTTTATATTAATCTCGCCCTTAAAATCTAAAACGTACCTAGTTTTTTTTTTCGATGTTAGGTTTCTAGGTTACGTTTCAATAAAATATAAAACTACCCTTGCTAACAAAAAACTTGTGAAATTGTAAATAATTATAAACAATAATTGAGCAATATGTAACTCGTAAACACACTGACCGCACCAGCGATCAAGACTCCGTACGTACCTAACGTTCCTTAAATTGACTTAACAATGATTTATGTAAGTACAAAACGTTTCTCAATCATAAGAATCGTTGATAAAACATAATAAACACACAAAGATGCGTGTTTATCTATTTATAAATATCAAACTAAACTCGACCTATAAAACTGTTCCTGCGTTCGTTACATACAATGTTGTCCTAATTTCGAGCGAAATGAGTGCGCGTAGATAATGGCGCCCTACGTAGGTACACATATTTGTATATGTGCTCACTTAGGCCCAACGCTGACTGGAGAGTCGAGGCGGCTTCATCGCAGCGTACCGTGGAAAAGTCAACTCTTCACAGTTTACCGTAGCCTACGGTCCGTAGTAGGTTAAAATAAATCGTCCTGCCCATGCCGCGTCGCGCCACCATCGCGCCTCGTCTGTTACACTACGTGACTATACTTGTCACAGAAAAGTATAGTAATACCTACTTCAAGCTGCGCTCAACGGCCATAGCTATAGCTATAGCATAGCTATCTCTTTCGCCCGTTTTCATAATTCTTGAAGATACAACCACAGATTGAGAAATGAAAAAAAAAAAGACTGGGCATTCTAAAAGAATTACATCTTAAATAGTATACTTAAAGCAATTTTTGTGTTTTAATATTTTATAGAATGGCGGCGGAGAGTTAAAACTCGTAAAAACTGTTTTTTAACAACTATGAACTACCTACAAAGTAAACAGCAAAAACAAATTTTCCACAGCCGCTTGTACGCCGCGATACTGGCTCGTTTCTAAAGTCTACGTTGAGCTTTACTCCTAGTCAACGGTTTTTTAAACTATAGATTTAACATGGACCTGCCAAAAATGTCAACAAAATTTTAAGTGATAATAGCACGGTTTTAGTTGCAGTCGCGCATTTAAGAAATGAGTCGTATCGTGGTCTTACCGAAGATATAGCAGGTTAATGGTTAGTATGAATTTTTATTTATTTGAAAATAATTCTACAATTTTAGTGCGATTTTATTAGTTACTAGACTGATACCTGCGCCATGCAGCTTCACTCGCGTGGACATTCCCTCAAGAACCGTAATTTATTCGGAATGTATCTTATGTCACTCTTCGGCTCTCCAACTATATCTTTGCTGAAAATCACGTCGATCCGTTGCTGCTCTGCTGCTGCGTGCACAGAAAAGAGAAGTAAAGAAAAAAAATATTTTCTATGGCTGTGAAAAAGAAACAAACCAACAACCATGGCATCATCAAAAGCATCGGAGCAAATTTGCGAGTCTATCGGTTTTTTATTGTATACATTTAGGCAGTGTGCATCGGCTCTGCATGATCTAATTCCCTCCTGCCCGTTTTTCTATCGAATTCCCAGAGTGGGCACGAATAATCGACTCCGCTACATGGTTGATATACCGAAAAACCGTACAAAGCTATATGATTCAAATTTTTTGTGCGAACTGCTAGTCTTTGAAACGCACTGCCTGAATGGGTGTCCCCCAATAGTTACAATCTGGGTGTCTTCAAATCACGAGTGAATTGGTCTCTTCTAGGCAAGCATGCTTCATCGTAGACCGCATCATCGCTTAACGTCAGGTGAGATGGCGGTCATACGCAAGCCTATCATAAAAAATTATGTTATTGCCGACCGAAGAGAAGTCTCTGTCTAATGAGACAAGACGGTGTTTTTTATTTTTGTATATTTGTTCTGCGATAACTTGCGAGTTGGTGATCCGATCTTCATGAGATTTTGTAGGCAAGTAGTTCATTCCAATCCGTAATATAAGCAAAATCGGTCTAGCATTAGCTAAAAATATAGGGTTCGCGAGGTCACAGTTCGAGGCGAACATCTAGTTATCATACTAATAATATAAATGCGAAAGTGTGTTTGTTTATTGTTTGTTTGTTCCTCTTTCACGCAGCAACAGAACAACGGATCGACCTGATTTTTTCATGGGTATAGTTCTAGAGCCGGAGTGTGACATAGGCTTTTCATCGTCATCATCACCATTTGTCATCACTACGCGGGTGAAACCACGGGGCACAGCTAGTATAAAGTATCATCATCATCATCAGCCAGAAGACGTCCACTGCTGAACATAGGCCTCCCCCTTTAACCTCCACACTGAACGACATTCTGCCTTTTGCATCCACTGGATGCCAGCGACTCTTACTATGTCGTCGGTCCATCTAGTGGGAGGCCTACCTACGCTGCGTCTTCCGGTTCGTGGTCTCCACTCAAGAACCTTTCTTCCCCATCGGTTATCGGTTCTCCGAGCGATAAAATATAATAATAAATATAGCGAGTATAAAGTATAATAATAATATATGTAGTACAAAACTCAGTCGCACAGCGGGCAATGGAGAGAGCTATGCTCCATTGCCCGATAGAATCCAAAACGTGGATATTCGCCGAAGAACCAGATTCGCAGGCTATTAAAATTTACAAGTTGAAGTAGCAATGGGCAGGCCACATCGCTCGAAGAACCGATAACCGATGGGGAAGAAAGGTTCTTGAGTGGAGACCAGGAACCGGAAGACGAAGCGTAGATAGACCTCTCACTAGATGGACCGACGACATTGTGAAAGATGGCAGGCTGTCGTTCAGTGTAGAGTTTTAAGGAGCCTCCCCCTTGACACTGAACCTAAGTTCTGCAAAGGATTTCTTCTGGCTGATGATGATGATGAAGTATAATATGATGACGAATCCATAGTTTTACAGATCGTTGCTCGTGGCCGTTATTACGAGTAACCAGCTCGGGTTATCAAGGGATAACAAAAACAATTGCATTTCCTAATAATTATTGTGACGCATTATGTTAATGTCATACTCGATGGTACTACGCCTGAAGCATGGCACGGGAGTGTGGTGGTGCTCTTCTTCAAAAAAGGTGATAACACCTTATTGAAGAATTATAGACCCATCTCACTCCTGAGCCATGTGTACAAGTTGTTCTCTAGAGTCATTACGAACCGTCTCGAAAGCAGGTTTGATGACTTTCAGCCTCCCGAACAAGCCGGTTTCCGTAAAGGCTGGAGCACCATAGACCACATACACACCCTCCGCCAGATTATACAGAAGACTGAGGAGTATAATCGGCCATTATGCCTGGCGTTTGTGGACTATGAGAAAGCCTTTGATTCCATCGAGACCTGGGCAGTATTACAGTCCCTCCAGCGTTGTCATATCGACTATAGGTATATCGAAGTGTTGGAGTGTTTGTATAGAAACGCCACCATGTCGATCCGATTACAGGACGAGAGCACGGAACCAATCCAATTGCAGAAAGGCGTGAGACAGGGAGATGTTATCTCTCCGAAACTGTTCACGAACGCATTGGAGGACGTTTTCAAGCTCTTGGACTGGAACGGATTAGGCATCAACATCAATGGCGAATACATCACTCACCTTCGTTTTGCCGATGATATAGTCATCATGGCAGAGTCGCTGGAGGACCTAAATACGATGCTCAGCGACCTCAGTAGCCTTTCCCAACAGGTGGGTCTTAAAATGAACATGGACAAGACAAAAATCATGTCCAATGTCCATGTTGAACCCGTGCCGGTAGTCATTGGGAACGATACTCTCGAAGTTGTTGACCATTACACCTATCTTGGACAGATTGTTCAGTTAGGTAAGTCCAACTTAGGCAAAGAGGTCGCCCGAAGAATCCAACTCGGATGGGCAGCGTTCGGGAAATTGCGTGACATCTTCTCGTCCAAGATACCACAGTGCCTAAAGACAAGGGTCTTTGACCAGTGTGTGTTGCCAGTGATGACATATGGTACTGAGACGTGGTCCTTAACTGTTGGCCTTTTGGAAAAACTCAGAGTCACACAGCGGGCAATGGAGAGAGCTATGCTCGGAGTTTCTTTGCGCGATAGAATCCGAAACGTGGATATTCGCCAAAGAACCAAAGTCACCGACATAGCTGTTAAAATTTGCAAGTTGAAGTGGCAATGGGCAGGCCACATCGCTCGGAGAACCGATAACCGATGGGGAAGAAAGGTTCTTGAGTGGAGACCACGAACCGGAAGACGCAGCGTAGGTAGGCCTCCCACTAGATGGACCGACGACATAGTAAGAGTCGCTGGCATCCAGTGGATGCAAAAGGCAGGCTGTCGTTCAGTGTGGAGGTTAAAGGGGGAGGCCTATGTTCAGCAGTGGACGTCTTCTGGCTGATGATGATGATGATGATGATGATGATTATGTTAATTGACCTATATTGTTCACGCACATTAGTATCAAAATATTTTAAGTAGGTCATTAAGTAAGTAGTATATAGTTTCGTCACTTTCAATGAGTACTGAATCACTAGGTTTTTTGTAATTTTCTAACTGCGATTAAGACGATACAAATTTTAGATGTTTACAATCTTGTTTGATATTTATATTGATAATCAATCAATTGACCGATGGTGGCCGAGCGGTAGCATGTGCGCTTTATTATCCGACGATAACCAGTTCGATCTTCGGCCCTGCACCAATGACTTATTTAGTACGTACTACTTAAATAAATTATGTGCTTTTTCGATGCTATCGCTCAAAACAGTGATGGAATCGGTTTCTTTTAGGCAAGCGTGCTCTACCGTAGACCGCATCATCGCTTAACATCAGGTGAAATGGTGGTCAAACGCAAGCCTATTATTAAAGAAAATATAAATAAAAAAGGAAAATATCGTGAGGAAACCCGTATGAAAAAATATTAAGAACCTCAAAAGTTTAAAAACATTTGACATTAACCAACATGCACTGTGCCAGCATGGTGGATTAGGGCCTATCCTTTCTCTCACTAAGAGAAGGCCTGCATCCCAGCGAGGGAGCATGGTAGGCTGATAATGATGAATCTATAGTATGTAAAACGAGGTTGATTTTCTAAAGAACAATCTATATAGGAAACAAGCAGACGGACTGCCTTATTGTAAGCAGTCACCGTCGCCTATGGATACTTGTAACACTAGAAGCTTCACAACTACGTTGCTGGCCCTTTGAGAACCTATTAACTCGCTTTTTGAAGAACCCCATGTTGTAGCTTCTCGGAAACACCGAGGAAGGTAGCTCATTCCACATTTTGCAAGTGTGGGGCAAGAAAGATCGCGTGAATCACACGGTGTGCGATTTCCACTGATCTATGATAATGTGGAAGAGCTTTCAGGCGGTGGCGGCTAGTGTGATATTGAAACCGCGACTCAGGCATCAGATCATACAGTTGTTCAGAACATTTCCCGTTGTAAATGCGATGTAATTAGGTTGTAAATAGGTATCTTTTCAATGCAGTTTTTGAATAAAAGTGATCTCTATAGGTAGGTTTACATCTATCGTCAGGTTTAGAGGTGGTGTTCCAGCTCTTCAGTTCAACTAGTTTTCTACCCCATGCCCGCAGTCCAAAATAAATTCTGTTGTTCAGTCACGAGATAATATTTCCTTAGGGTTCCGTACCCAAAGGGTCCTAACGAGACCTAGTACTTAGTAAAAGCTAAGGCTAGGCTGTCTGTGCTACCTATAAATAGCTATATATTTGGAACCATATTAATAGATAGACAGCTTAAATATTCATAAAACATATATATATATATATTGTTATGGCGGTCTAGTAAACAAAAAAGTAAAAAAATTAAGGCCTCATAAATTTTTTTATTTTCTATATTTTTGTTTAGCCTCTATCATAAAAACGCTCAGTGCACCTTTTTCTGTTTTTTTTTTTAAATTCAAAACAATTAAATATCGGGAAAACAAATGAATGTTGGGAAAACATACGAAATGTTATTGTGGATAATGTAAGAAAAATAATGAATGAATATTGTAAAACAGAGGCGGTGAGATGTGTAGTGTAGGGCGGGCGCGGAGGGCGCGTGGAGCGAGTGTCGCGCGGGCGGGCGCGGCTGGGTGCGAGCAGGCCGCCCGCCCGCGCCGGGCGACGCCACTGTATTTTTATCCGTGGGGCCGCGCCGCTCAAGCTCACCTTTCGATCTATTCCTGGCCGCTATTTTTACACTTTTGTCTATATAACTTTCCTTCCGTCTGCTTATTAGTGGATGATTGAGACGCATCGCAGGGGGCGCCTGTCTCGGAATACCCGCGATATTTCCGGCGCCCCCCACCCCTCGCGACCACGTGGCGGCGATACCACTCTCTTACACACACATGATATTTATGACTTTACTAGGATCACATTGGGTCGAAATAACTTAAAACTAACTTTACTTATATTTTTGTTGGTGTGGGGAACGGGATAGAGTCTAAGTACTTTCATAATAGTGGTTGAGAACACCTGAATGAAAATGAAAATTCCACTACTTCCTAGGCTGTCATTGTCATTTCAAGCGTCAACCTTATTCGTACTCTTTTTTGATATACATAAGTACATTAAGTACCCTAGTTTAAAGCGTCGTTTTAATTCTATTTATATTTTAGTACTTACCTATACCATAGAATACTTAATAGTACTAGTACAAAAAATTCACTTCGCAAAATCATTTAAATGGTAGCGAATCTTGCTACGACACAATAAACTGCAATTCAGGACTTGCGAGCGCTTACTACCAACAGTTAAATTAACCTAGTTTTAACCTAGTTTTCTTTTCTGTCTCATAACTCTTATCTGTTCTGACTAAGTTAGGGTGTATACAGAATATTTCATTACCAGGCCAGGCCTGCTTATACGTAGTATAGTACGAAATCTTTCACTTAACTATACAATCTTTTGGTAAATTTCATTGTAACTATAGTACTAGACATGAGTTTTCTAAATTTTTTTTTCTTTAGCATTAGTTTAGGTACTAAAAGAGGCAATAAAAGCCTCGCACAAAGTGTTAAATCAAAAACCGCTTCTTGAAATTTTTCCAGCTTCATTAAAATTAAATAATCTTTTACGTTTCTAATTACTAGGTGATAATGTAATCTCAAACTAATAGACGTTTCCTGTGTCGAATGCCATATGGCGGCCACCCCGCATGCCGTGCGCAACCCTAGCGACAACATTACGCACATCTGGCGACTCGGAAATGAGAGATACCTACTCATCTGTCAGTGTGACAGGCTCTTCTAGTTTCTATAGGTGAGTCTACACAGGCGGGCGGTTTACCACGGAACACTCTTGAGGGCTTGCAGTTGACAGAAGACTCATGCATTTTTTTTTAAAATACGCTATCTTCGTCGATATTTTTATAAAAATAAAATGAATACGAAGCGTGTATATCCTGCATTGTAAACATAATCGGTTATACATAATCGTATATGTGAACAAGTACTCTCAAACTCAAACACAATTATTATGTTTTTGCTCCAAAACTATTGTTGGAAATTTTGGCGCCGATGTAGTTTCCCGCGCTAAAAAGCGCGTGTGTAAAACCTCTCCTTGATCTCCTTCTGTAAAACAATTAGGAGACACATTTGGCCCAAGGTCATTAGTTTTTTGCCTCATCAAGGCAGAGATGAAAACATGAATGAACGGCCCTAGACGTGTCCTTGTGGACTATGAATGATTATCATCTGTGAATGGATTTGTGTCGGGCTCGAGGGCCTTACCGCCGCCACAGTTTATGTAAGAGATGGCCTGTCATTACATCACCATAAAGGAGAGTCTATTCCGGTACCACCTATGTTATTTTCTTTTTCTAAAATATCTGGTAATACTTACCTTATTTTTTATTCAGTTCTATTCCTAAAATAAGACGTTCCACAAATAGGAGAAGTGATATTAGGGGAAGGGTGCGTTGTGCAATGATTTATCGCGAGAATATTAACGACCACGTGTGTAATCCTGGGAGTAGTAAAAATATTGATGAATAGGTGCCAGAGCTTATAAGCTACGCGTCGCTACTGATACGTCAGAGAAAGAAAAAAATTACTCCAAATCTACTCCCATGTGAAATGCAGTTGGTGGTCAAACTCTAATGAACAAGGTGATTCATTGTGTTGTTTATGTAATAAAATTTAAAGGGGTTTCCAAATGTTTGACCATTGTGTCTCTGCAGGGAGGATCTTTATTATAATTTATAGAGGTCCTGAGGCTGAGGGTTGCTTACTCTACTCAGAATGATAATAGCATCATCATCATTTCAGACATAGGACGTCCTCTGCTGGACATAGGCTTCCCCGTCGATCTGCAAAACGGCCAATTGAAAGTGGCCTGCATCCAGCGTTACCCTGCGGTATATTTCAGGTCGTCTGTCCATCTTGTGGATGGACGTCCTACGCTGCGCTTATCACATGATATAGCTATATCTATAATATATATAGCATATAGATCCCAAATCATTATACCGTACCATATTAATACTGTCCAGGCCATGGTCCAACAAAATTTGGTGCTCGAGCCGCGGTGACTTCCCACCCCTTAATGACCCCCCCACTTTTTACGATCATTTTTGTGGTGCCTGAATTCCATATCGTATTACCGTATAACTATGGCAAAAACTGATTTTTCAATTAAATTTATTTGAAAAATAAATCGAGTTGCTTACTTAGTTTTGATATCTTTCACTCGTTCGCGGTCAAATATCACTCAGTCAGGATTCAGTGTGAAAGTTGAAGATAAAGATGGTCCTAGAGCTAGTCTCAATACGACATTATATTAATATCACAAAAGAACGTTACAAGTACACATTAGAAAGTCACAATAGACGGTCTTGTCGCAATAAGTGATATTTTCTATATAAAGGTTTAATAGGTAAGGAGGAGAGAGGATGCATGAGATGTGCAGTCGAAGGTTCGCGTGCGACATTAGATGTAGAAGGCTCCGCGTTCCAGGTCGGCTAGTGTCTGGGGCTCGGGGCGCGGGCGCGGGTCCGACTGGTTTCTAACTCAATGTCGCATGGAATGCAGAGCGGGCGGCGGCGGGCGCGGGCGGGAGCGCGGGCGCATCGGCCGCTGTTGTCGCAAGTGGCCGCACTTGTCGGCGCGTTTGACTGCCGGAGATATTCGGCGCGGTAACGGGCCGCGGCCTTCCTGGAATTGGTTACCTGTCGCATTCCTCCGGCGGTCGTCGCAGGCGCACCGCGTCGCGCCGCCCGCCCGCGCCCCGCGCCTGCCCGCCGCTTGCACCGATACAACCTCCAACCGTGCTCTTTATGCAACATTAATGACAACTTATGCAACTTGATACAACAGAATATAATGCTTTTTAATGAACACAAACAAAGTATTTTTTGTTTTTTAATAACGTCATGAGAGTTATGATAATATATCGTCATACATTTAAGTAATATTAAAATTAAACTCTGTGACAATAGGTTTAATTTCAATTAAAATAATACTAGCGTCTACTGATTTTAGAACTGATACATTGACGTCGATTTTTGTGTACCACTTACTAAACATTTTTTTAACATCTTTACATAGACGCAAATAAATTTAACAGACCTAAAATTATTGCCATCATTATTATAACATACTTATTGAAATTAAAAGGCAAGCTGAAAGTTTTTGTACTGTCAAATTAGTTAAATTTATTGAGTGATACAATAAAATAGACTGCATTGCATTGCTCTTTTAGTTTCACATTCATTTCTTCTACTATTACTTTGGCCTGTAGTCTCAATAACTTTCAATGAACATAATATATATATATATAAAAGCGAAATCCATCTACTCACTCACTCACTCATTAATCACGAAATCTCGAAAACTACTTAACCTACAAAGTTGAAATTTGGCTAGTAGATTCCTTATTGAGTGTAGAGGTTCGCTAAGAAAGGATTTTGCGAAAGGGCTGAATTAAGGGGGGCAAAAGGGGGTTGAACGTTGATATAAAGTCTACGCGTACGAAGTCGCGGGCAACAGCTAGTAATATATATAAAAGCGAAATTCATCTACTCACTCACTCTTTCACTCATTAATCACGAAATCTCAAAAACCACTTGAGCTACGAAACTGAAATTTGGCAGGTAGATTCCTTGTGGGGTGGTGTAGGGGGTGTAGAGGTCCGCTAAGAAAGGATCACTCATTTACCCATTAATCACGAAATCTCGAAAACCACTTGACCTACGAACCTAAAATTTGGCAGGTAGATTCCTTATGGGGTGTAGAGGTCTGCTAAGAAAATATTTTACGTAAGGGCCGAATTAAGGATGAAGAAATGGGCTTGAAAGTTTATATGAAAGTCCACGCGTACGAAGTCGCGGGCAACAGCCAGTGTAAGATATAATATAGTACAAATTTTTAATATAACTGAAACATTGGTTTCATTGGACTTTTAGCTTCAAATTCGTGTACTATATATACTACCTATTATATTCTACTGTTACATTGGCCTGTAGTCTCACAATACTTTCAATAAACATAATCCGTCTTACCACAAAAGATTTAAGAACGCTTTAGATATGTGTTTAGCAATTGTTTCACTGCGAAAAATATGCTAAACACTTGTCTAAAGCGTTCTTAAATCTTTTGTGGTAAGACGGAATAAGTTTTAATAATTAAAAAAAAAACATTTTTAAAATTGTTTTTTTCTTATTCTTCTTCAATAAATTATGATAAATTCATTATGGTGTCTGCCATATTGAATTTATCATTAATAGAACCAAAGTGCTTGGGGGAAAACAAATCCAACAAGCCCAAACTCGACAGGAATATGTTATTTGGTTTAGGAGTTCCACCACCTTCTGTCTCCATCATCAGACCAGCTCGATGGTACCATAACATTGCATTGTCACCAAGTTTACATAAGTATGCCATATATCAGCTCAATCGGTTGAATATATCTACTTCAAAATTGAGTTGCAAGATTCCACCCGAACAAACATACCTACATACATGTCAAGCTAAATAAATGCTTGTAAAATGTATATATACGAGTACGTAATTCTTATTCCATAATAACTGACACTATTATTGCATTTAACTTTTAGCTTCAAATTCGTGTACTCATATTCTACTGTACATTGGTCTGTAGTCTCAATAAGTTTCAATTACCATAAAATGTAACATCGAGTTATATGTACACGATACATAGTTCTAATTTTAAAAACTGACACATTGATTGTATTTGACTTTTAACTTTAGTTTCGTGTACTCTACTACCTATTATATTGGACTGTTACATTGATCAGTAGTCCCAATAATTTTTAATGAACATAAAATGTAAGTAAGATACACAGTGCAAACTTTAAAATAACTGACACGTTTATTGCATTGGACTTTTAGCTTCAGATTCGTATACTCTACTACCTATTATGTTCTACTGTTATGTTTTGGCGTGTAGTTTCAATTAACATAAAATTTGATTTTAGAAACAACAGTTGTTTTGGAATGAGAACTATGTATCGCACATAGTGCTAATTCTAAAACAACTGATACATTTATTGCATCGGACTTTTGGCTTCAAATTCGTGTACTCTATTACACTGTGTTAAGCAAGAGTCCCAATTAATTTCAATGTGCATAAAATTTAAGTACTTAATACTCAAATTAAATTTTATATCAATGGGCGTTACAAATGCAATACAGCAATTAAAAATATCTAAACTATCAGCTCATTATCAGCTGAATCACTAACAGGCGATTGGACAGGTGTTTGACTTGATAAAAATGACAGCCTCACTGAAAAATATTGACAACCAACATGCGGGCAAATTTTAGAGGCGGTAATATAAACGCCTAAGAATTCCGGATATGTTACCCAAAATTGGTGAAAACACGTTCCCAAAAAAAGAAGAAAAGTAAAACTGCCTTCTCATTTAGAAGATAGAATAAAAAATCGAGACAAGAGAGCCAAGAGTGATCTCAAGCGGAGACCCTAACGGGGAGGGTTACGCGAACGCGTATCCATTCCTCAAATACCGCTAGTACCCAACAACTTCCAGTTCCGCTTTAATACTACAGTTCCCTGTGAGACTTAGTTTCGCTGTGACAATCAACAGTAGGCTTAGTCCCAGATTTTATAGTTTTCGAAAACTATCAAATCTGGGACTAAGCCTACAGGGCACAGAGACAGACGCTGCACACCGCGGGCGTGGATCTCTCCACCAGCTGATTAAGTCACGGCCAGCTGTACGTGTCCCTCTCCATAGCGAGCGATGCCGCAAATTTATTTGTGTGCGCTCCAGGAAATGTAATATTGTTATCCGTCGACTCCGCCTGCAGAAGCCATTATAAAGTTCACGGAAACGAAGTTGCGGGTACAGCTTATAAATAAATGTAATACATAGACTGAAGAAATTATTTAAATCGGCCATAAAGTTCTGAGATAAAAAGAGTTTGTTGGATTAAAATGGGGTGCTCTGTCCTTTTCCCGCAACACATACAACGCATACTGACAAGTATGTCAGTTTGTATGGCGTACTTCTACTTACTAGTGACGTTATTTATGAGTATATCTCTGTCTAGCAAGACATGACAACGCTTACCGCTTCCTTAATTTTGAGCTCATTTTAATATTATTTTCGGTATGATTACCGGTCTATATGGTCAGCATTTTCATAAGACAATTAATAAATCAGACCGGTAACATATTTCCTTAAAATTTTATATAGCTTCATATTCACGTATTCTACTATTAATTGTAAAGGCACGTAGATTCTTAATACCTACGTTTCAATGCACATAAAATGTAAGTAAGTAATCTTTAAATTAAACTCTATCAATGAGCGTTACAAATACAATAAATTACACAGTAAAAAACATTGTTAAAATAAGCGTTTTGCTCACCATCCATTGGTGTAATGAAAAGTGCACATGAAATCTACACAAAACTTCGACCAAAATAAAAAATGGTTGTTGCATAGAGCGCCACGTGGAACTAAGGCTCGCTGGTGCGGCGGGTGCGGGGGAGTACTAACAGCATGCTGGCCGCGCTCGCGGGCAGGCTCAACTGCCCCTACATTGCTCACTGCTGTGGTATGCAAGTTACACACAGAAAATTTTGTTTTTAGGGTGCCAATTTAATTAATTAATTACATTTTAGTTACATTTTAATTGTTTGACATTTTATGTAAGAATTTTTTTTACTGGGCAAGTGCTTTTAATAACTAAACAAAATACAAGCTAAAACTAACACTACAAATACAGTTAGACTGCCCATAGACCGTTGAAGGTCTAAAGACAATCCAAATGCTCAAGCCCACTACCAGTTGGCAGCGTACCCAACATGCTGGCGGCATTACCTCGTTGAATGGCAATGCTAATGCGTTGAGCCAGAAACACGCCAGTATTTTGGTCACGCGTCATTTTAAAATTCATTTGATTTTTATTTGAATGTATAATTATTAAATTTTTATTAATTAAAAGTAGTGTACCTAAGTGTTTTAGTTGTTAGTAATTTTAAGTGTGAATTGTATTTTTTTCTTCTTTTTTTAAAATGTGACTGTAATTCTTAAATTGTGAACATATAGTATGAGTTAATTTACTTGAAATAAATATATTAATAATAAGGTGGGTAGTTTCATTTTTTTTAAATGCCAAATTAGAGGGTTCTGGTAAGGCTTTATAACAGAGCATCATAATCATAGCACATATAGTGTCATATAGTTCTATTGTCTAGAGCAAAAGAGCTTTTAGTATTGGTCTGAATCTTAAAGTAATCTCTACTGTAATTAATTATTAATCTTCTATATTCATAAGAAATAATAATTCTTTAGAAATAAATGCTTCTAGAGCTAAGTATAAGTATTCTAGTTGTGATCATGAAACAACAATTTAGAGAAGCTGAATTAAATTCTTAATAAACCTAAATACATGCTAGTAACGAATCTGTAACGTAATAACGCGCAGTTTTACGATGTATAAATTGATATGATAACCTCGTCAGTGGGCCTTGTAGGAGTAGTACGCAACACGTAGAAACTGTTGCTTTATCTGTGGCGCAACAAGCTGGAATAGGCCCGAGTCAAATGAAGAAAACATACTGGTACACCACCACCCCCAACATACGATACATCGCTCGCTCAACTCTAACAATGTCAAAGCCGCCAGACCATTATACGCAATGCAAATAAATATTCTTGAGACCTGTTCACGGTCTTCATAATGGCAGTTACATACCTACGGGGCGTATCTGTGTATGTGCGTTAATGTGTGCGTGCCGTATGCGTGTATGGCCATCGGTACGCCGACGCGTTTGTGTGCGTGGGACGGCGAACTTTCGTGAAAAGTTTTCAGAGATTAGCGCGCTAAAACTTTAAGGTACGATTATCTTGATACTTTCTTTATGTTTTTTAGTATTTTATACTCTGTTTTAGCGTTAATACCAGCCGTTTTTGGTGTGAATGGGTCGTGTTGAGAGGCTAGTCGACCAGTCATGGCTCCCTTGCGGCCCCCGGTAGGCAGTCTGCGTGTGCCGATTAGGGAAATTCGCGCACTGCCAATACCAATCTATTGTTTTAATTGGAACAGCAAATGGCATTAATGAGATCTATCACATTTGCCACATTTTGCTCTACTTATTCAGAAGTAAGTGGAAGTATTTTATGTTTTAATTTACCTTCATATTTGTAGTAGGTATATTAACGTTTTCATCTTACCTATAGGAACACTTACTTTTCAGTGACACAAGTAAACAAGTTATTATTTTTTATGGAATATTATAATTAAGTACTTTATATTTATATTTCTTATCTTTATTAGGGATTTACTTTGAAAATGCTTGTATATGCTGTTTAATTAGGTATATTCAATTGAAAAATAGTAAATAATACCTAATATAATATACCTATATGTATTACTTTCCTATACATCCAACCGCATTTAATGTTTTTGATGTGGAAAAAAGATTAGCTGTTTCATACATTTTGTCAAGGGTGAATAAGCATTTTCTATGGAACAGCAGATATATTTTCGTGATTTCAGGGATGATCCCAAAGTAAAAGTTGATTTTCATAATGATGAGTGTACCCCCTTTCGACTTAGCACACCCTTTCGATCGCACAACTTTTATAAACAAATATACGTACCTAAACGTCCATGTACCTACCAAATGTATGTACGTAGTAGATACAATAAAAGATAATATATATCCATCGAGATACAATACCTACAGAGTCACAATCTCTAAGTGAAAACAGTCTCGAGCGCCGTTGTACATACCTAGACATTATATAGTTCGCAATGCCACATTTATTCCCTTTTAGACGTTTTGTCGCTTGCATAGTGTTCAATGTCACTTATCCGTTATGTCACTATAGCACTGGCATCGCACGGCGTTGTATCTGGATCGCAGTTGCCTTACAACGAACCAACAAGTCGGCGCGATTCGTAGCGTGCGCTGAGTTTTGGTTTGGGTTTTTTTTGCACGTTTGTGACACTATATTTTATGTATTGTATCTCGATGTATATATCGTACATAATAGGTATGTATTATGTACCTTCTTATCCACTTTCTCTTTAGGTGTTTACATTTATCATTGTTTCGTACACAACAGATACGGATAAATATTTACTGATATCCAGTATATAACTGCATATCTATGATTGATTCAGTAACTCTAGTAGTCGTTACCTACCTACTTACTTAGTTATGTTTATCTATGGTTACGATAAAGATTTACCTAATCTCTCGGGTACTAAAATGAGAAGTCTATTAGTAGTACATTATTATCAGTAATTTAAGGCATTTTTTAAGATAAAAAAGCCACTGAGTGAGAATTAAAAAAACCTTTAAATTTTTATATCTCTTCCGCCATCCTATAAAATATCTACATGAAAATTGCTTTGTTCTCTTTGTAATGTTACTCTAATGTATTTTTTTGTATTCTCACTATCTTTAAAAAATTTGAAAACGTGCGAAAGATATAATGTATTATAACTGTGGCCGGTGAGCTTGCCCTTAACTTTTGCTTTCTTATGTTTAAAAAAATATATAATACCACTAACACCCAGTTTTTATGATCAGCTTGATGGTAAGCGGTAACCGCAGCCCCTAGCATACATGCAACTCTAATGGTGTAGTCGATGCTTTGCCAGCCCATGCAAAGAGCGGCTTTTTGTAGACACCCTAATCCGGTGGGCTATGTCGGTAGCTTTCGTTCGTCTACGGATCTCTTCATTTCTGATTCGATCTCGCAGAAAAACTCTGGGCCCTCTCCACAGCTTGTTGTGCGACTTTAGCTTCTTGAGACCACATTTCAGTGCCGTATGTCATCACTGGCAACATATACTGGTTGAACATGCAGCATACACTGATATTTAAGTATGTACTTAGGCTTTAAAGCCTAGAATGCTATCTCACTCGCACATTTGATGTTTATTTTCTGATATATAATTACTGTCTACTTTTGAAAAATGTTCCTAGGTACTTCGGTTATTTTGCGAAGTTAATATTTAAAGATATGTATTTAGAACAAATTTTCTTTTAGGTTATATTTTTTCGCTCTTATTCTTATTATTCATACTTTATTTATTATTATTTCTTGTAGACAGTAATTTCATATCTTAAAAAACCCGAAATGTGCAAGCTGCACTAGGTAGCATCACAAGTCTTGTCGAAGCATCTCGTGACCAAAATGCTGGCTGATATCTTGCGCAACGTATTAGTATTGCAATTCAACGCAGCAATGCGGCTAGCATCTTGGGAACGACGCCTGTTGGCGGCGGTTTATTAGATTAGTCTAATTTAGTTTTATATTTTAGTGCTAGTTTGTTTACATTTAAAGTAGTTTTCATATAATTGGCAAACAATTTATGTAGGTAGATACCTACTATAAAATCATATTGGAATCTTTGAGTACCAAAAGCTAAGAAATACCTCTTACAAATGAATTCAAATCAATTTTAAATACTATATATTATAGCGGGCTAATATATAAGCCTTGTGTGACACCACGTTTACTAAAGAATGAATTACTGACTACTTACAACCTATCGCCATCCTATCTCCAGATACAATATCTTTTTTTGCCACTTGATTTTGATTAATAAATAAATAAATAACAAATATTTCGGGACATTTTTCACACACCTTTTATAGTATTGTGAATATCGGTATAATAAATATCTAGTATTTAAGTTATGTTATATTTGTTGAAAGTAGTAATTAAGTATCTATTTAACCAAATTTCTATAAATATTTGTCTAAAATATAACTGTTAGTACTAAGAGCTTCTTTGACATGTACATGTGTAATGTGTATGTAATAGTTATTCAAAATTTATAAAATAATTGTTAGCTTTTCAGCCAAGAAATCACCTTTTAAACTGTTTTACACACAATTCGTTTACACTTGTTATCGCTTCGAGGTTAGAGCAAAGAAAAAGAGTGATTGCAATGCAACCGCCACTTATATACTGTGTTCGTTGGCAGTCGACAAAAGACTGTCAACTGTCAACGAACACGTGTGAACTTCGCCAATACAGTTTCATTATAATGGTGTTGTTAGTTCATCTATCCATTAAATGATTAAACTAAAGTTGTTCTACATAATATTTTTAATCACTATTCCCAGTTCCCTATCCCCATCTAGCGCAATGAGTGTCCGAACCCAATGTGGGTTTAATTATGACATTTTATAATTGAGTATGTGTACGTATATACATAATATAGGTATGACAAATAGAGCTTTAACTGGCATAAGAACAACAGAACTATTATACAAAAAAATCGTAATACCGTAACAAAACGCCCAAAAATTTTATTCAACGAGGAAAATGAAATAAATGTTATTGTTAACCGCGCAGTTAATAATTGAACATAGTTTGTCGGCCAGTGAAGGCTCTCCGCGTCAGCACATACTAAAGAATAGGTATTTTTGCATACGTACTTGTCAAAGTTACTATTAACGCATCTACGCCATTACTTGGAACTTTGTTCCACGTGTAAATGCAAGTACGTCCTTACCTGACGCTGTAGTTTGTACTTACCCTGTTACTGTGAATTTATATATTTCCTTTGTCACAGAACTATGATTCCACTGTCTTGCGAAACGATCAGGACGTGTCACGGAGTTTTAGGCTCTATGGAGCTAGGAATAAGATGCTGAAGTAGACATAATGATGGCATATTTGTTGGTGTTTAGAACGTCGTTATCATAGCATGCGGCACACGTGTCTAAAGTCTACTTCCGCCCTTCGTTTCCCTCGGGGAACCAAGGACAGTAATAAAAGTCTTGCTTAATTACCAACGTTATAATTAACCAACAGTTTTATTTGTTCAGAAGGAAGATACTTCAGTTTGAGCTTTGTTCTCTACAACTTAAAGTGGTTAAAATATCAGGGCCAGCGAGTACGCACTGTTCGTGGGATAGTTTTATTTTGGATAGTGCCTATACTTAACTACCTACTTTAATTAGGGCTTTAATGTTGATAGCATCTAATAGGTTTTTATTTGCAAACACATCCCGGAAATCGCACGGAGATTATTTCACAACCCTAGAGGATGTGAAATAATATTTAGAGGTTATAGAGATGACGTGAGGCTTATTAGAACTGTTATTGACTCTATGAGCGCACTTTAATCGATATCTTTTTTTTAACTTATTTGTAAGATTATAGCAATCTTATTCGTTTGGCACAACTTTAATAGGTACAAAAATGTTTCCATGTTACTGTGGAATAAAAATTTGCTTTTCAACCCCCCACCCGGAAAGAGTATTTTTGCTTTTCGATATCTGAATACAAAAGCCGTTTTTATCCGCTAGAGGATAAAGTAAAATTAAATTTAGAACATCGCTATCGTGTGCACTAAATTTGTGAATTCAAAACATCATTAAACCTATTTACTTCTACCTCCATGGTGCCGAATTTATCATACAACCTTTTTTAATTTGTTAAAAACTCAAACTCGGAACCTTTTTGTTGTACTTTATTTTAATTTGCTTTGGGCGCGCTATTTTATTTTCACGTCATAATTATTGTTAAAACCTTAGGTTAAAAAAACAAGTAACCTGAAACTAGTGAAAAACTTAAAATGAGTGATTTTATCGACGAGGAAGTTTATTTGACGCCAACAGAATTGACTGAAACTGTTTGCGCAAATGTTTTTTTTTCTTCATTTAGTCTTTTCTTCGCTGAGGTGGGATGTAAAGTTACGTGTTGCACTCGAGTGCAAAGATTTTTCACCTCGTGCTCTTCTGATTCCCTCGCTAACGCTCAGGATTCAAATTTTTGAAATCAAAGCAATTTTAGAATCCTTCGCTTGCTCCGTTATCAAAATTGAGCACGCGGTTAAAAAGCAACTTTGCACTCTTGTATAGCAAATAACTATTGTAATGTAGCGCATTTTAGTTTTTTCAAAATAGTTTAACATAGACATGTCATTGGTAGAGCCGTTGGTAAGAAGACGCCTTATCTGAATAGCTGAAAATAAATAATCTTAAATCAAACTTTATCAAATGGAGAGCATTTACATTCCCATGTAGGTATTCCCGTGGTTTGACTCTATTGACCATAGTCATAATAACAAATACATTCAAAAACAACTCATCTCATAAATGGTTTTCCCATAGTCTGCGAAAGAACCAGGACCCCACTTCACAGTTTTTGTCATGACGTATTTTGACCAATTTGGTCTACCAAAACTGTCAAAATTCGTTGTTAAAATAACTTCGAAAACTTACGTTATTAATAAATAAAAGTGCAACCACAAAAGTGATTCAATAACTGATGACAAAAATATTCCCACAGCACCTGCTTACCATCGACGACGTAACGAACAATCGCGAGACGGCGGGGTCAGCGACCTGCACCCCTTCGACACCCGCCGTATGATAATTAATTTTATCCCTTTACTACTTACGTTACGCGACGCTAGAAGCTGAGCAAGGAAGGTGAACTGTACAAATGCTAAACTTACAATAAACTCTTTGTAGAACAAAGACAAAAGTAAACTTATTTTTTGTACTTTTTTTGTATATTTTTTTTATAGTAAAATAATACTGGATTTAAGGCCGCGGTCTCAACCTTTCGCACATTTCAACAGTTTTAAAATGGAAAAAAACACTGATTGGTTTCATTAAACCAATTGGGCATAATATTTAGGATAACATTGCAAATAGTTCAAAGCAATTTTCTTGTTGATATTTTACAGGACCCAGGCCAAAAAAGCTGAAAAAATATATTTGTTCGATCCTGAGATAGCTGTGGCGAAAAGCGGACTCTTAAGTGATGAACCCAGAATCGTTAAATAATAACTAGCAATGGGGAGTATTGTTTTCACATGATATTTTTAATTTGTATGGAACCATGTAGATACCTATATTAAAAAGCTGTAGGTACTACCTACCTAATTTTGGTATGGAATCAAAAGTTTTGCTTAAAAGTAGAGCAATTTTATTTTTTCCAATGTTTTTTATTTATGAATTAGCGGTTTCGTACACAGAAATATAAATCTTCGCTCGTAGCTTACTTATCTCTTAGGTAGAGCTTATTTCGCTTAGGTAGATCGTAACTGGTTACGAAACTATATGGTTACATAGGCGGCCAAAGCGGAATAAGTTATGAACTATCTTTTTGAAGAATCTCTCACAGCCGCACTCAGAGACGTTACTTAAGCTAAGGAATACTTAAAATTGCTCTGTCTCGTTTTCATGTGTGACAATTTAATTTAAGTTTACAGAGCAATTTTAAGGTAACGTCTCTGAGTGCGTCTGTTAGTGTATTAGCTTTAACGTAGCATTAAGTAGGTACAATAAGGAATTTTGGGATCTATCCTCCTCCTCCTCCTTTCGTCGATTCCCCAATGCTGGGGGTCGTGACCCATCACGGCATCAACTTCTCCCTTATAATGTTCCGCCATCTGTTCCGGCTTTCAGCAGCGTGAACCGCTTCGGCAACGTTGATGTTGAGGGTGGTGCGGATATGATCTGTCCAACGCATTGGGATCTATAATTTTGGTTTTATTTTTCTCCAGATATTTGCTAATGCTAATTATTTGATAATAAACCTAAACTGAAACAAAAAAAAATTCATGTTTAAAATATACCTGCATTTACAAAACTTTGTTAATGATACTAATTTAACCTTACTTGAAACAAAAATAATTAATTCTGAAACAAAAATTCGTTATACCTGAAACGAATTTGTAATTAAATATGAAATAAGAGTACCTAGTTAAAATTTTAACAAATTAGTTATAAATGTGTTTTTTTTTTGACTAATTTTTTTTATATATTTTTATGTTATTTACTGTGTTGTATGCGGCTGCATTAAGTTGCTGTGTTCGCTCCTATGAGATTAGTTCCTGAATTTATCTAAATTTAAGTTCTTAAACTATACAGCCAACTTTTCTGATAAAAATCTTCATTATTCAAAAGATATATAATTTATTATAAATATTAGAATTTTGTTGAGACGGTGTTAGTAAAATTTCAAAACGTATACCCTTATTTACTTTTGGTCTTTACCTAATTAGACTAGAAACCGCATGAAAATATTTTTTTTTAAATTGGTCCTATAAAATGTGACCTAGACTATAAATGTAACTGACTATAGTAAGTCCTCACTGTTTGATACTACTATAGCTGACCCGACAGTCGTCGTCTTGTCTTAGAACTGTCAAACGCGCGTAGTTAAAATCGTCGTTAAGTTGTCTGAAATTTTCTTATTTTCTGGGCAATTTTAAATTTTTTCTTTCCGTAAGAACCTACTACAATGTAAAAGAGAACTAAAAAAAAAGATGACTGAAATCGGTTAAGTCGTTCTCAAGTTATGGCGTGACCAATGTAAATAGGGTTTCATTTTTATATATGTAGGTATATAAAAGATATAAATTAGCTTTAGTCAAAGTAGAAACAAAGTTCCAACCTGATTAGATGAAAGAAGTGCGAACAAATGTAATAGTTGTATATTTTTTTTCATAAGAATATACAAATAGGAAATTAAAAAAGTAAAGACGAAGATAACGAAGTATTTTTTTTCGGCGCTACCAATTAACCCTTTGTGGTCGTCTCCATGTTCTTTTCAGTTCTTTCTTGTTCTGTTCTTTCCATGTCTCTGGCATATGCATGTCCCATCGCATTTTTACAGATAAATATATATTTTACATAGGTATATCGATCAACAAAAATATATTTTTTTTGGCTGGGTTACTCGCCTGCATGCTTAGACATCACCTATCGCATGATCCTTGCGAGTTGTATTTAGTAATATGTCTTTATATAACTGTTTATGGTTTGAATTTGAAATATAAGTATCTCGTTATTGCAACTATTAATGATTTAGGCGTAACTTGGCACAAATCATACAAAAGCCGAACGCCTTGAATGCGGCCCACACACTGTTTGACAAATTTGTATTGTGCATTATCCGGGCAAAAATTACACACCTAAAATATTATTTCACTACAAATACGGTATGCGCCATAATAACTAAAATAATGTTGTGTGATTTATACAAAAAATAAAGTATGGACAAGCGTAGGCTCGACGTCACAGTAAGTGGAAGGTAGGAAAATTTCATGCAATTTTCCCGTTCAGATGCGACACATTTCCTGACTTTTTATTTCATAAATGAGATATTTAGGCTTGCGCCTACGTTTTGAAGGCAAAAGTCGTAGGGTGCGACAATTTTTTTTTCGCCTTGCTTGTACGTTCTAGGGCGCAGTAGAGCCGCCGCCCGCGCGCCCGCGCGCCACCGCTACTTGGGCGGCCAACCGCGCGAACCTCTTTCCTACCATTATAATTTACATTTATTTACATTTCAATGCATAAAAGGAATTATATACTTATATTGGCTTAAATAAAACTATAAATAAAAAAATAAAAAAACTGGAAACGAACGGAGTTCTTCTCAAAGAATGCTAACTCCAAAATAATCTAAACATGTTTGTTGTTAGTAACGTTTGATTTTATTCTGCATTATCACCTTTTTTTGGAACGCGCATTTCAGGACGGTTAAAACAGCATAATTAAAATAAAAAATATATTTTAGGAAAAATAAAGAAAATTTCTCAAAGGCGGAGGGACGACCATTCGGGTGCAAATATTTGTGAATTTTTTTAATAGAGTTCGGACGTCGAATGATCGGTTTAGATTCCCGGCTCAGGGGCGGGTGGCGTGCGCGGGGGCGTTCATACCCTAAATGTGCACAAAATGAGCACGTTTTTCGGAAGAAAACTAGGTTTTTGGGTTCAGTGTAGTGCGCGTGTGAGCGTGCGCGGCCGGCGGCGATTGGCGCGCGCGCGCCGCTGTGTGCGTACGCGCCCCCGCGCGGCCTCTCGCCTACCTACCGCGCGCCGCCGCGCCGGCGCGGGCGCACCGACACGTGCACACATGCAAACCACCGACACAACACAACCTCTCGCATATTCACTACCACTATCACAAGCATTCTTTATTATAAAATACTTTAGTTTTTTACTTTCAGATCTGCTTTTGACTTTTATTATTAGTCAAAAAAAATATTAAACCACAAAGTATTTTTCAATAAAAGAAAAATACATCTTAATATTAAATTTCATTACATAAAAATATTTAAATATTTTTGTATTGAAAATGTTAATTGCCAAATAAGAAAACAATATTTGCAAAAAAAAAAAAAAAAAATTTAATTAATAAAAATGCTTGTTTTCTTGGGTCAACCATACCAACACAACCTCTCGCATATTCACTACCACAATCACATTTATTTAAAATTATTTATTTAAAGATTTTTTTTACTTTTATTGTTAAACGTTAAGAAATTATTTACCCAAAAATTTATCATATTTTAATTTAAAAAACAACAGCAGAAATTATTAATTAAAAATATCATACCTTTAATTAATAATTTCATTAGATAAAGTTACTAAATAATGACGTATTACAAATATGAATACATAAAAATAAATATCATTTAACAAAACAAAAATGTTTAATTTTAACTTAAATAAGTAGTTAAATTTTTGCGTGTTTTCTAAGATTTTTGTTTGTGTTTTTAGGGCTCAAAATGTTTTAAAAAACCTGATATTGAAAATTCTGAGAGCATGTGTGCCTATGGTGTGCATGGGTTTGTATGTCCGTTTTCTCATTAAGAATAAAAGAATAATAGGCATTTGAAAATTTGGCTAGCCCACATAAGTAGTTTTTCTCTTTTTCTGATAATAAAACACAAAAAAATATTTATAATTTTAAAGTTCATTCATTTCGAAACTATTGTATTTACTTGTTTATGAAAAAAGTATTTTTTACCGTTTTTAATATTTCCATAGGCCTGAAGAAAATAAAACGTTTCTCCTTTTAACATAGAAAAAGGAATTTAGGTACTTAATATTAGTAAGTAGATATATACATAAGTAATTAAATTTAATTAAATTTTTATTTTATTAATTGACATTTCCTGATAATGTCCTGTAATTTACTCATACTTGGAACTTGGAACAAGCCATAGCCATCTGCAAATGTAATTTTTAAACACATAAACACAATTGCTAGGCTTCGTTTTAATTTAATGTTAAATGTACCTGCCACCGCATTAAAAAAGTTTTCTATCTACTTTAGGATAGTTCAAGATCCGAAAGTCAAATTTTCATCGGAGTGTGTTCTTCAAATAATGGACACATTGAATAACACGTTTGAGAAAATAATATAAGATTCCTGTTTCCTAACCTGTGATAATTAACGCCGGCAGCACACAGCTGCGAAACCGTAGCGAAAATGCTACTCGTTGAAATATGAACCCGTTACATTGTTACATACCGACACTACAGCAGTATTTTAAATACACGGAAGAGAAACTCCAAACGTATCGAGCGACGTCGCCGTTAAATGATTGTCGTTTGAATTTCTGCTGTAAGTTACACGACATAAGGTTCACATTTAAACATGAAGCCGTTTCGTTGCACGGTTCCGCGGTGGAGGTATAAGCTACCGGCACAGAAGACATATGCTACGCGGAATTCAGATTTCAAAATCTTTGCAACTTGTTCTCCTATCTACTAGTTAACACAGTCATGATATCTTTCTCTGTCTTATATAGGCTGTTCAAAATTTAAACATGCACAGTTGCACTTATACAGATTCAAACATAAGCTTCAGTAATATAGGCATCCACATGCTTGTCTCGTGAAAATGATTCGTATTTTGAACTCTATTACGTGCATCAGGGATGTTCGGCTCAGGTGGAAACACGTCTAGAGATTTGTGAGACACTAGGTATGCCTCAATTTCAGAGTAATCCCTTCCTTACTATATTGCCTTGTATGATTATTTAGTTTTACAATTTTACGATTCAACATCCTACAGAAACACCGAGCCAAGTGCCAAATGCATTAGTTAAGATTTTAATGTGTAAATACCAAGCGAACGCGAATGAATTGCCATCGCACATTCGCTCGCGTTCTGCGTTTTGATCTGTACACGGTGTTAGGGATCATTTGCAAAGTTTTATAAACGCTTTTCACCCGTTTGTACTGTACTTTTCGTCACTTCTCTATATAATTCAACTTGAGCATCTCCATGCATTGCAACATAGAGCTGTAAGAATTTTCGACGATCCCAAGCTCACCGAACACCTAGAGCCGCTCAACATGCGAAGAGAGGTTGGGTCTCTCAGTATCTTTTATCGCATTTACAACGGGTAGTGTTCTGTGGAACTGTTTGATCTGATGCCGGCGTCGCGGTTTTATCATCGCACTACGGCTAGCGTTAGCGGCCCACCGCCTGAAAGTTCATCAACATAATATCATAGATCAGCGGAAATCGGTATCTGTGCGATTATTTCACACGATCTTTCTTGCCTCACACCTGCAATATGAGCTACCTTCTGCGGTGCTTCAGATAAGCTACGACATGGAGTCAAAAGGCGAGTTAATAGTCTTAAAGGGTCGGCAACGTATTTTTGATGCCTCTGGTGTTACAAGTATCCATCGACGGTGACTGCTTACTACCAGGCGGCGCGTCTGCTTGGTCGCCATATATGGCATAAAAAATTGTTACTGGAATAAAAGCATTTCAATGACAAAATTGTGCTGCTCCTTTTAAAAAGAAATGTAGAGTATCATATTAAGTGCTGAGGAGAACAGGTCAACTCATTAGGTATCAGATACAACTAGACACGATCTCCTATCATCACATTCTCCAAACTTAAGATACTTGATTTCAGCTTTAAAACCAGTGACTACAATAAAGCTAACAACAATATGTTCCCAGCGCGTTCTAAGTTCCTTGGGTAACATTGCATGCCGAGACCCTGGCAACTTAAAAAACTAATAGAAAATAGACAAGGTCGACGGGAAAAGATCAGGCTGCGCAGTGAGACGACGTGAAAGTGGCCGTGCTCTCACGGATGTTATTGGCAAATGTGAATTCTATTTCCTGGGCAACAATATTTAAATTCCTCAAATTCACGTAACCGCGCGACCTTCGAGCATCTTTTACGCAGTCTTTCTTCTGTATCTTTGCTCTTTTATTTGCCAGGTAATCTTTCATCAAGACACGACCTACAGCAATGAGAAAAAACACTAAGAAGTTTATAAGGATTTCCGGGTAAAAATACACCAAAAAATCGCGTAAAACCTACTACATCAGTCGGAAGACCAAGAGATGTTTCTGGTGACAAGATAATTCGGAGATACTACGGGTAAAAATGTGTACGGGTAGGTAGGTATATCTATAAAAAGTTTCGCTAGAAGATGATATAGTGGACAAGATTGGCTACATAGAGTAGTTCTGCGCCTGAAAAAGATTTCAAGTGACGTTTGGGTGTTCCCTCTTCTCAAAATAAAGTAAATCTATTGTTGTATCTATGCTAATTAAGTTATTATCATTTGTCATAATCCGTAAACGAAAGTGTTAATGGTGTGGTTGATACGATTGTCACTTTCTTTGATGACTGTGGAAAACAAAATTATGGCTGATGACATGCAAAGGCCAAGTAAAGTTTATCGCTTTAAACAAACTTTATTACATTCGTATAAGGTCGTCTTTCCAATCAAATATATGGGTGTTATCTAGTTAAGGAAGTTTTGACGCAATACTTTCTCGTGAAAGATTTTTATCTAAGCTTGATAAAATAAAAACACCAATGTATGTGAAATGTTTATAGCATTTGAGACCTTATCAATTTGTCTGTATTTTTCATTTTTAGGCTCTGACGACATCAAAAATTAAGAGGTATTTTAAGTTTGTGTGTGTCTGTCCGTGAGTTCGTAACTCCCAAACAGAAAAACTTATTTCAATGCATTTTTATATTGAACCCTATAGTATCGAAATGGTTCTTAGCTGTGTTATATAAAAATCTGTCTAATGGTTTAAAATGGTTTAATGAGTTCTTTACCGAATTAAACTTTTATTTCAGTATTTAGTAAACTCTTTGCTTGTTCTTACTTTTAACTTGTTTACTCTAAATTTTATCGAAAATTCATAATTATTCTTGACCGAGCGAAGAGAGGACTCAGATTCTATTGGGACAAGTCACCTTTCTATGCATGGTTTGTTCGACGATAACTTGCGTTGATCCGATCTTCATGTAACTTTGTATGTAGGCAATTATCACGAGTAGCTCAATTCAATACAATTTTTAAGTTCGAATATGGGCAAAATCGGGTTCAGAAAATGTATGGCAGCAATCGATTGTGACTCTATTTGTATTGTATCTCGATGGTCGTGAGGTCACAGTTCGGGCGAACTACTAGTTATATACTTAAAAGCTATCAACCTATTTCACTCTTCAGACTCCCAACCGCCGCGGCGCCGTCGCGGTGACGCGAGTGAGGGTTCCGATCACCCGCGTCTTCTGGGTGAGATTTTGACAAATCAAAGTGTCTCTATATAAAACTTGAGATACATCCTTCTCACTTGCTAGTGATGTCATCGTAGATTTTTTCAATAGTATTCAATAGTATTTTGACATCCTGGTTGCACATTCTGAATGTGGACTTTAGTGGCGCGTCATTCTCACTTGCTCACTTGCTGTTCCGTTTATTTTCACAGCGAGCTTATTCTTACGTAGATAGAAATTTAAGAAAATATCAGTTGATGTGTGACTGACAAACTCATTTTAAATAACTATTCAAAATGCAATGAACTCTACAGCATTCAGCACTTGGACCACACGGGGCCCAAGAATGGAACTCCCTGTTGTCATTCTTGTTTCCTGACAACTATAATATAGAGTGAATATCTTCTAGAATTCCTTGATCGACGTGCTCCATCCTCGGCCACGCCGTTGCTTACTATCAAATGAGTTGATGCTATGGCCCAACGTAGATCTATTTCAACGAAAAAGTGGTATAAAACTCGTAAGTATTGTTTAACCTCAAAGAAAAATCAACAGTAAATTTATATATGTTTATATGCTATAAGACTAAAAATTATTCTTTAACATGTTTTTCAGAGGTCGTAACAAGACTTATATGCTGCTAAACTTATGTATGGCAATTCTATATTTAGCAATGAAATGGTGAACGGCACGAAACGTATAGGGTCGATGTAATAGACTGTCAAACATTTGGAAATTGTGTTTAATGAGTACATAACACTTGGACCTGTTTCTTTAACATCAAAGGCAGGATAGAGAGACTGTTCAACACTCCAGCCCGTGTTGATTTCCGTGAAATCATAGACCTTGCAATTGACATGAAGCGCAAACCTTTCGACATAATTATATAGGTTAGCCCGTCCTGACCTACGTAGCATAAACTTCATCAACCACCAAAGGACAGAAGAAGTCTCGTATCAAGTTGCCAAAAAGCAATAAAACTCTGCATTCTCGGATTTATGACACAGGTCACAGACATGGAATTAAAGCTGCCAGGTTCAAATCAGATAGCCCGTTGGTCCAGTTGGTCCAGTTGGTAGTGAACCTGCCTTCTGGGCTTGGGTGCGTGGATTCGATTCCCACCTAGGACAAACATTTGTGTGATTAACATTTGTGTTTGTTCTATATCTGGGTGTTAATGTATATTTAAGTATGTATTTAAAAATATATATGTATGTATATCAGTCTCTGGCAGCCATATCACAAGCTTTGCTTAGTTTGGGGTCAGATGACAGTGTGTGCAAAATGTCACGAATATTTTATATTTATAATGTTAAATGCGTAGAGGGCTTATACGTGGCTTATACTGAATCTATGGTTAAACGAGATTGGCCGGACCACGTGAGTCGAATGCATCCGGAAAGATGAGCAAAAGACAAATATACAGTCAAATATCTAGAGAACCTCTTCAAAAAGGCGGTTTACGGCCTCGGGTGTTCTAAAAATTATTGAAAAACACCTGCCTCTATTTGTCCGTGTCAGTGGCAGCCAAAACCATTCCCATTAATGGAAGGGATCGAAAGAGAAATTTTTCTTCAGCCAAATTAAGTGTCTTGCCTTCAATGAAGTATAGTGCCAAAACATGTGTCCATGTTCCTCCAAAGAGACTGCACTGTAAGTCACAATTGACCATAAATCGTCACATGTTCACGTAAGCTTAAAGTTAAGCGATAGATTTCTAAATACGAGGAGCCAAAGAAACACCAAAGTGGAAGCCATGATCCCGTTATCCCATAAATTTAAACTCTATTGGCTATGGGCAGGACGCTTGGCAAGACGTGGAATAAGTCCCTGACATAATAGTGGTCACACATAGGAAGAAGCGGAAGACCAGTCCAAAGATGGGTCCGATCACATCGAAAAACTTTTTTTACTATCTAGACCTGATCAAAATCCGTTTAGAACATCCGAATCAGAGTTAAGTAGATAATAATTATGACTAAGCAATTAAGTATCGCTCTAACTTAACCCTGGGACTGGTAGAGTGTAGATTACGTGATGATAAAAGTGTATGTCTAGTATCTTTTCACTTGTTGATATTAATAGAAAGCATTCGATCAGAATCAAAACTGCTATTGGTAGATGGGCTAACGTGAAATATTATAGTCAGTGCGAGCAACAATATAGGCCTTCATTGATTTGTGTAAAGCTGAAACGTGCTCTACCTATCTGATAGCGCTCACAACAAAAATAGTTAGATAGAGAAACCCTTAGTTTTCAGGTCATATTTCACGCATGATAATAATTTGAAAACCTCGCTATGATTCAGTTGTAAATAATACATACGTACACTGTGCAAAGTGCGAAAATGGAAGCCATGGTGTAAGTAGGTGAAGCGTCACGAACAGAAAATTCTCATTTATGAAAGTGAGCTATGTTTAGGTATGACATGTAACCTAGTTACCCAATTTGCAAAACTCAATGCCATTGATATAATTTGCGAACAATTCACGTCATGTTCGTTAAAAAAAAGTTTATCAAACTCGAGGGTTAGCGAGCGCAGAATACATTATGCTCGTATTTAAACCGGATTACAGGTGGTAACACCAATATTTTGCAAATGAAAACGTGTCGATTGCGTTGCGAGACGAGCGCGTGGGTTTTCCTTTGATTTTCTTAGAGTGAGCGTCACGCACGACACCTGCGCACACAGCGGCGCGCCGCTTGCGCAGCTGTCACTACGTCATCACGTAATTCAATTATTGTAATCGATTAATTTCAAAGTTTGCCTGGATGGCGCCCCCTCGAGCGCCCTGGAGAGGCGGCGCCGGCCGGGGCGCGCGGCGCTGAGCACGCTAGCACCGCCGGCCAGGGCACCCTGCGCGCGCGCCTCCGCCGCACACACGGGCCATCCTTGAGCACTTCGCAAATACCATTCACAACCGCCTCAATTGCGTTGCACGTCTGTAGCGCCCAAGGTTTTGGATAAATATATGGCAAATTTTGTCTGCTACGACGTAAAGACCTTGTATACTGTTTGAACGCTTGGTAATTGAAGGTTTTTGTTTCAGATCCGGTTTGTTTGCATGCGCTGAAATCCTGAAAGAATTTTGCGGTAAGTAAATAGTTTGCTTATACATAAAATAGAAACATTAACATAAATAAAAATTTATGTTAACCAACTATTATCATGCTCTACCTGACCTCTCTCAGATGAATTTACGCTAGAAAGTGTAGGTCACAAAATCAATGTCAAAAATTCCATTGCTAATCTTTGTTTTTACGAGCACCAATAGCTTGATGCCTAGTGCAGCAGTTAATCGGGTTACAATGTACAAAGTTTGTGTAATTATGCGCGCCCGAAATGGGTCGCCGATAAGTGTGATGCGTACTTTAGTCGCGGATATACAAGCGGTGCGCTACTGGCATTGTTCGTTAACCTCGCTACTAGGTGACAATGTGTGCCTACTCGTAACTAAGCGACACAGTCACGACATTGCTTTGGCTCAATCGAGTACGCTCTCGCTTCAGACCACCCTTGTTAGCTTCTTTTATATGCTATTCAGCTATACTAAGTAAGCATACAGAAACTAAAATCATCATTTCAGCACCTAGTTCTACTTGCAAACTAAAATAGACCTTAGTTCAAGATAATAAAGCAAAAGATGTTAGAAAATCGGTATAAGTTTCGACCACTGTCTCACATCCGGTTGGAACAATTTTCGTAGCTCGTACAGATATACACAAGTCGCCGCCCGCCCTTATCATATTTATTTAAAGTGTAACAACTTCAATTGATAACACTTAAAAAATATTAGATTGAACCGAGATTTCAGTACCCGTATCTTTAGGTAGCGTGTTTGATAAATGCTTATGCCATTTACCTAAGTGTGAAGTAACTATTACTTTCGAAGTTCGTATCATACTGGCGTAGCGTTCTGACTAAAGATATATAAATCGTAATTGGTTCGGACCAATATCAACTTACACCCAATATAAGAGAAGTGAATACATGACCTATTGTTTAATAATGCTTAGTTATACCCATAAATGTGTGCTCTACTTTCGCTTGAGGAGTTAAATCCAGATATTCGAGTAGGTCTCCAGTCAGGTCGCTGATGAGCTCCACCTTCGACCGAGGCTGATAACGGAGGTTACACGCTGGCTCTCGTTGACACAAATTGATTTATTATCGTCAAAAATGTGACGAAATTTCATGAGGACGTTACTCTATTTATTGTCTTATCGCCCGCATTAACGTCAATTCATCGAAATTTAGTTTAACATCAAATATTTCCTTACGTCAGTACTTTGGTAAAAATAATGCGCTATGGTCATGATCACTATTTTGTTGTTAGTATTCAAAATGAATCGTTAAACAAAAAAGTTTTTTTATATTTTGACTTACGAAATTTCATTTAGCTCTGAAAGCTGCAATAACATTATAAAAAGCTAAATGAAAACATTTTTTTTATTTTTAGTTCACTGTAATATTATATTATTTAGCTAGCTAAAATCTTACTTTCAAAAACCAACCAAATGTGATCAGAAACTAAAGATACATTTATTCATAAAAAGAGGATACTTACAAATAGACCGCATCATCGCATAACACCAGGCGGTGAGGTGGCTGTCAAACGAAAGCCTAAATAATTTTTTTTACCTTTGCAAGTGGCTTTTCCACGCGAAGCAAATTGTTTTCGGTGAAGAGATAAAACAGGCTGTTAAGTATATGATAAACATCCAAACATGGTACCGAGTTTTAACTAAACGTATAATAGTTTGGAGAGTAATATAATATGTTACCAAAATTATCTTCTTTACTTTATAATGACAATTATGGTGTATATAGGATGTAATTTTAGGGTCAAAATTATTGAAATAAGATGCACTGCAATTTATTACTTGTATCAAAAAGCACACATATAACAACCCCTGTTTTTATTTCAAGGTACTTTGATGAGTACATTTGCGTTTATTTCTTTAATAAGCAATTAATACGCTATCCGTTACTGTTTTTTCAATGATCGCAATAATATTAATTATATTTACGTAATTTTAAATACTTATAGGTACGTAATAATAGGTACGTTATGGGGAATATACAACGGGATTCCCACATAAACTTACCTACAAGTGATTTTTTTCCTTAAATATTTGCCGTTTCCTTGCGCCTATTTAGAACTGTATTATGCAATGAATCTGTAATGAACTTTTACTTGTATAACAACTTCTCCGTAGTTATTATTAAAACAATAGTAGTACTTGCATTTGAATGGAATAAATACGAGGTCATCTTTAAAAACATCAACGGCCAATGCAGAACAGTGATAAAAAAACTTCATAAATAATTAAGTTTTTATCAATTATTTTATACTGTATGCAAAACATAACGCCCCTGTACTGATACTACGTAAGACTATAGACCACCTACATTGTAGTTACTGCACTCTCGTTAGTAAATAATATCGCAGAACGATTCACAGAATCGTTATGAAAATACGTGCGAGTGCTTTAATAAATGATAACAGTCCCATCTTAGATTTATTTCAACGTTTTGTGAAAAATATTAAATGTGTACAATCATGAAATAAGTGGAATAGTACTAACCATACAGCAACTCAACGCCAATCCGGCTAACAGCAAAGTATTGAAATTTGAGACTCGTATCTTGAGACGTGCCTGAACTGATGCCTGATGGGACGCTGGCTCACACTGCTAAAGAGAAGGCAAACTCGTTTGCTTCTCAGTTTGCGAAGTTTTCACGTTTAGATGCTGGTTACGCGATACCTTCAACTTCATCAGGCAACACGAGATTTATATCTGAAATGCGCATTCGCCAAATGGAGGTTCGTAACAAACAAAAAACGGTTCGTAATTTTGAGATAAACAAAGCCAGTGGTCCGAAATTCCGAATGGTATTCCAGTCTAATTTATGTCTCTTGTGCGCCTGAGTAGATTTTTGTGCTGACACGCTTCTTTCGTCTTTCTCATAAACTTAGTCAAGTGCCGAAATCGTGAAAGCTTGCAAACTGCTTGCATCCTGTGCCTAAGAAAGATAGGTGTGCCGACACTGCCAATTACAATCAGATCTCGGTCTCGTCCATTCCCTGTAAAACTATGGAACGTGTCTTCAACAACAAACTCTGACGTATCGGGTACCAGTAAACTAATGACCTCCTCAGAAACTGGCGACATGGAATCTGCTGAAACAGGTCTACTGGGGATCTTCTGGCGAACGCTACTTTCGTTTGGAGTGAGGCCATCGAGAAACACGGGGAAGAGGTCGCCGTTTACGTCGACATCTCGATGGCTATTCACAGGGTTTTGCATGACGACCTTATTCGCTGAGATGCTCTCTTCTATGACTTGTCCACCAATTTCGCTGCGTGGATGTCAGATTACCTAAGGGATCGATCGATTCGCTGGTGGATCGATTGAGTGGTCGATTCGAATGTCCCAATTCAGGGGTCGGTGCTCTCTGCAACACTCTTACTGCTGCACATCAACGATCTGCTTAAGCCAGAAAACCACAACTCCAGTCTCTGAGCTGGTTGAGTGCATAAACTTTTTTTTGATCGCGAATAAGTTTGCGTTTGACCACCAACTTGTCTCTTAAAGCAGTTTCTAATTAGGGCGATGCTTACCTGGTCAAGTTCAATGCTGCTTAGGCCCAGGCGCGTCTGTTATCCGCCAAAAGGAGGCCATTCCAACAGGCTCCTACTGTCCGGGATGTATCCATGCCAATAACTCATCATCTTGAGCTCTTGGCCGTTACACTGAAATCAACGCTCAATTGCGAATCGTATATTGAGAACAGTGTTCAATTAGCTGCCAAAAAACTGGGTACTTCACGTCAGAACAGTTGCTATTACCAAGCACAAGTTCGGTGGTACATGTAGTAGGTACTCCTCGCACGCTATCGCTATAGGTTTCTTTATGGATATATTATTTCGGAGAGTATGCGTAGGATCTGCATGACCTAACATCATATTTTTGCCAGATTTTCTATTGGACGCACAGTGCACAAAAAGGCAACACCTTTTGCCGGTTCCTGGTTGATATTCCAAAAACTCGAACGAAGCGCTGTGGTTCAATTTTTATAGTGCGAACCGCTAGTTTGTGGAATACGCTGCCTGATAGTTACAATCTGGGTGTTTTCAATTCGAGTGGATCAGTTTATTTCTGCTCCATCATAGACTGCATCATCACGAGGTAAAGGTCAAAAGCCAGTCAATAAAGGGTAAGCAGCGAGTTTTCCATACGTCACGTCGTACACTATAGGCCACTTGGGGAAGTCGCCGGCGCGGCGGGCCCACGTTGCCTACTGTTCGATTCCACGTTCGAGTCAACTCGTTAGCCACGCGATGACGACCCGTAACAGCAGTTTCAGCAGCGCCAGTCTTACTCTTGTTTCTGTAAAAATTAAGCTGTTATAAAATAACCTTTTCTTACTGCTTTTTTGCCAAACGCGTGTCTATAAATGAACTATGTAGTTACTATCAATAGCTAGTGCTATGAAATAAATAACAAAACAGACTGAACTGTTATGGGCAAGGGTGACGCTTACCATTAGTCAGGTGACTAATACTTCGTTTGTCATTTAGTTGCTTATAAAAGAGTAACCCACTAAACTGGTAGAGCAGACGCATAAACTATATAACTAATAACTGGATAATAACTGGGTACCGTAAAGGAAACGACTTGAATCGAATCGTTATTTAGTACATAATGCAGGGAAGTGGACGCCATCGCACATCAAAGCTATCGGCTTCCGGTGCGCGGGTTATCGGGCGACCTCCGAATTCCCGTCAAGTAGAGTGGAGCAAACCCGCCACCTCTGGGACTTCCGCTCGCCAAGACACCGCACGTGGACGACCGTTTTCGTTTAGATATGCTGATCGCTTGAAAACATGGGCTTAGAGTCATCCGAAGAAGCGTCTATTGGTACTAGGGTACCAGCATACCTCCATTTGAAAATTAACATTATTTGCCTATTATTCGTTTATTACATTGCATCTGAATTGAGTAAGTGCGGTGCAATGCTAGTTTCTTGTTTATCTATTATTTCAACAACTTGCAAATTTCTAGGTTTATGCCATAGGTGGCAAACAAGCAGGCGGGCCGCCTGATGGTAAGCAGTCACCGTCGCCTATGGATACTTGTAACACCAGAGGCATCACAAATACGTTGCCGACCTTTAAGGATACTATTAACTCGCTTTTTAAAGAACCCCATGTTGTAGCCAATTACCTAGTACTTATCATACAAGGAAAGACTTCTCAAAAGTTTGGACGTTGGTTTTCAATCGAATTAGCTCAATAGGACTCTGCCAAACTTATCATGGCTAATGCGAGAAAAAAGCACCAAAAATTTATACTACCGTAATTTTTCATTAAATTCTGAACACGGCACGTTGACGCCACATCATAAGGAAGGCAAGTGGCCAAGTGGTCAGCATCTATAGTAGGTCTAAGTTTTTGAGTTCTGACAGCTGCTGTAGATTGTAAAAAAACTGAATGTTAAATTAAATTCTGATTATACTTTTGTAATCAAAATATCTTCAGCTGATATGTCGGAATATGGTGCGACACGATCTGCGTTCCTACAATACAAGATGTATTAGGGATGCAATTGAGCGGAACCAGGGCTCGAAAATGTTCGCGAAAAATTCGTCTATTGGGAAAAGCCAAATGACAAAGCTGAAGATCGAGGATGGCAGTATCATTTCGTCAAAGTCGGAGATTCTGAGAGAGCTTGAGAGGTTTTACGGACAGTTGTACACCTCGACACGACAGCCTATTGTCAGTACAGCTCAGGACAAGAGAGCAAAACTGACCCGACACTACACTGAGGGCATCCCAGACATCAGCTTGTACGAGATTAGAATGGATCTGAAACAGCTTAAGAGCAACAAGGCACCGGGTGATGACGGAATCACGACAGAACTACTGCGAGCGGGTGGAAAACCGGTACTTTTAGTCCTCCAGAAGTTATTTAATTCCATCATACTCGATGGTACTACGCCTGAAGCATGGCACAGGAGTGTGGTGGTACTCTTCTTCAAAAAAGGTGATAACACCTTATTGAAGAATTATAGACCCATCTCACTCCTGAGCCATGTGTACAAGTTGTTCTCTAGAGTCATTACGAACCGTCTCGAAAGCAGGTTTGATGACTTTCAGCCTCCCGAACAAGCCGGTTTCCGTAAAGGCTGGAGCACCATAGACCACATACACACCCTCCGCCAGATTATACAGAAGACTGAGGAGTATTATCGGCCATTATGCCTGGCGTTTGTGGACTATGAGAAAGCCTTTGATTCAATCGAGACCTGGGCAGTATTACAGTCCACGAGGTCCACGAGTCCTCCTCGAAGTTGTTGACCATTACACCTATCTTGGACAGATTGTTCAGTTAGGTAAGTCCAACTTAGGCAAAGAGGTCGCCCGAAGAATCCAACTCGGATGGGCAGCGTTCGGGAAATTGCGTGACATCTTCTCGTCCAAGATACCACAGTGCCTAAAGACAAGGGTCTTTGACCATAGATGGACTGACGACATAGTAAGAGTCGCTGGCATCCAGTGGATGCAAAAGGCAGGCTGTCGTTCAGTGTGGAGGTTAAAGGGGGAGGCCTATGGTCAGCAGTGGACGTCTTCTGGCTGATGATGATGATGATGATGAATCAAAATATATTTAGGATTACAAGTGGTACTCACTACTTCAAAAAGAAAATGTTATATTCATCATTGTATGCTAGATGTCAGAGTAAACAATACTTGAAGCGAGTATACAGCAATTATCTGTGGAGTATTATTATTATCGTGTTCCGTTCCTTCCTCGGCCGCAACGTCGCTTACCATCAGGTGAGTTGGTGGCCAAACGTAGATCTATACTGAATTTTAAAAAAAGGAGCGCAGTAGGTACTCGTCCACTAAATAAATACGAACCACGTGAATGAACGTTGGATCGCGTCAAGCGCGCACTTCCGGTGGCTCGTAATAAGGACACCACGCGATACCGACGATACAATTTCGAAACGGGAGAGTCTAAGGAGGTCAACGGATAAGATTACGGTTAACTGTGTAAACAAACCGTTTACATTGATAACTCGTTAGCATTTCTGCGATGGCGCCTGTGACGTCCGCGAGGGCTCCGCTCTGGCGCTGCGAGCGCTGCAGATAACGCCATGCGCAGCCCTGCTTGCCTATTCTATCATATACGTGCCCCATAACAAGCAGAGTATTATAGCTACTATAAGCTCCGCCTGGTAGATTTTCGCAAAAATTGTTACATGGCCTCGTATACCAAATTTGACGGTTTTAAATCAATTTTATTTAGTTAAATTACAATATTTGATCTGGAAAAAAATACATGTCACAGATACATCTGTGTTTGAGTTTATGATTTGGTTCAAAAAACGATAGAACAAACTTTCCTCGATCAAAAAAAAAACTGAAACAAAGTCGAGTTAGTTTTCGTTTTATGCTCTAATGAAAGCTCGTAACAACCTGAAAATTGCATGTACTAAAGGCAATTTTATTCATTTTTTTAAAATGAATCGGATAACCGGTCGTGAAGTAAGACTCAGTTGTTAGGCCCGAACTGTGTTTGTGAAGGGGTCGCATCGCAACCCTGTATTTTCACAACCATTCGGCTAGTTTAGATTAACTTCGTTTTGTCGAATATAAATACATATTCAAGTTAACACCAAACAAATATGTAAACTTACACACTTAGGTACGTACAAACGCCGATTTATTCCCACATAGATTCTGAGACCTTCGCTCGGCCAAAGAAAATTAATGAAATTCACTTTCATAATTTAAAGTTATTTTGCAGTGTTTTTAGATTTACTCCGTCCAGAACTTGGGCCCAAAGAGAGACGACCTATAATCATGAATTTTCTTTGGTGAAAGGTGAATACCAATTATTATTATTTTATATTATTTGTGACGTCAATACTCATATAATTCTTAAACACGGTGATTTATTTGTAGATAACATTTTAATTTGAATATAAAATCACCATCTTCCCAGGGAAGTCGAACAGGAAAAAAATGAGATTGAATGCAATTTGAATCGATGAATGGTATTGACCTACATTCATGACTTAACTCCAATTTTTTTGCGCATTTATTGACTCGGTCATTACGCAGTAGAATCGGCAGATCAAAAGTATCAAAACAATGTCACTTTATATAGCCCGCCGATTAAATCATGCGAGAGGCAAACCAACCAAAACTACGTGCTGAAGGTTGGTATTACACCAATACATAAAAAAACAACCAATATTGGTATACTTACAGCATGATGAATGCACTGCAAAAAATGCTACAGATTGTGTGCAAAGCGACGCCAGCCAACCGTAATCCGTTCCATTTTATCAATGCGTAGGTAAATGTTGCTTGCACAACACAATGAAACACTTGTTTTTAACTCATCACTACCAATATGACACACCTATGAATGAATGATAAAGTTCTGAATAACAAATATTCACAAACGGTCACAAACACATTTGTTTATGTGAGTCATAAAGGAGGAATGTTAAAAGTCAATAAGGTCCTGAAAGTTGTAACGGAAATTATTTCCATACGTGTATCATGATTTGGCGCGCACAGTCATTCAATGTTGTATTATAATTAGCCAAAAGGTACCTAACTGGCAAGTGAGTAATAGGATTTGCTTCTAGATGGTCAATGGGTCAGCCTGCGGCACTCATTCATATCGTTCAGAGAATCGGTAATCACCATACATGACTCACCACGCCATGATGCAGTTTATCAGTTCTTGTAATTTTTGTAAGTACCCGTTTAACCCTAATAAATAAATAAAAACTTCAGTATCTACAAAAAACATAAAGGAATCTCAGCTCATGTCAGCCTATCTTGTCTACTGCTAGACATAGGTTCCTCTCAAGGCACGCCACTCAGCCCGATCTTCAGCTTTTCGCTTCCAGCCTCTGAACATATATGTAAATTGAATATAATTAAACATTTCCCTAAACGCAAAAGCAACGGTGCCTTATATCAAACCAAATCCAAAACTTCAGGTGAAACTTTTACGAAAAAAAACACAACTAAAAGGCAATTGTGCAGCCGTATCGCAATATCAAAGCAATAAGTTTCCAACTACCTACATACATACCCACCTAATATGTTTACTTAACCCACATTGCCTCGCCTAACATCTAAGTGAAATAGGAAATGATAAAATAACTGCTGCCACTTTCGACACGTACCTATTAAATTCTTATCATGTTTACCACCACGCAATAGTTGAATGGGACAGTTAATTTTTTTAATTGTGTCATATTTCTTATCAAATAGAAGAATTCGAGTGGAAGAACATTTCAACGGGGTGATAATATGTCAGTTTTTAAGAGCATATCCGTTGAATAGAAAGGTTTCACACCCGTTTATCAGACGCCTGTACACTATACAGAATACTAGCAATAGCTATATACACTCAGTGAAGTGCCCCATCGCGCGAGTGCAGGGGCCTTACGGTCAACTCTCTACGCAGTCTCAAATTAACGCTAAAACAGCGCAGTTCGGAAAATCACGTGAACGAAAACCTTAACGTGCACAGATACGGTTTGCGGTCGCGGAACTTTTTTCATTTCCTAAACTGAATAGCTTAAAACAGCTAGCCGTAAGGCCCTATTAGGTGCATGCATCGCACACTCATCATTTACGGTACATACCACGATAAAGAGAAAAATTAGGACGGTAGTAGCAAATATGTAAAGCCGACAAGTATGTTTAAATTGATCCGTTGAATGTATTTAAAGCTGAATAACTGCTAGGATGTCTATATTGTGACTGCAATCCGCGCTGACCCCTCGGTATCCTCGATCCACATTACTCGGACGGACAGCACGCAAGAATCGACCCTTCGCTTCACGAAAGAAAGTCTATATTGTGTTGTTGTTGAGGGTGGGAGCCGGCATGAATGGACAGGCTTGTGAATGAGCGGACTATGTCCCGCCGATAAGCGCTATCGTCTCCGGGGCCAGCTGACGGGCTGTGTTGACAAACCCTGTGCTACTTTCAACGTGCCCGGCACCACTTGGGTTTATCGATCGAGTTATAGCCGCACTTGCGTCGACTTTGGTCTAACATGCGCATTCTCTTTATCACATGCCCTTAATTTAAGTACGTAAAAGACAATTCAATACTCGTCACAAACAAACTGTGCAAATCGTCACAAACAAAACGAAACACCAACAGTCATGAATTGTCTCTAGCCAATTAAATACGAGAGCTTAGTAAGTGCCTAGTCAAGCTTAATAATCTAAATCCTTCCGTCGTCTTTATTTCAAGATGATTATAAAAATTCTATTGAACTTTTAACGACCGGATCTTTACTTACTACTCGTAGTAGCATTATAACTTGTCAACTTTTTGTTCGAAGCTCGGCCATTCAGCGGTGGCTCAAAGGTGGTTTCAAAGCCACAGATTTGCATCACAGATTACTATCGTTATCTCAGTTACAGCTTGACTCAGGGCTTTTCTCAATGCTAATGGAGCAACCATGGCAGTGGCCCAAGGGCATGATCCGATTCTGCAAGAATCATTGATAGCTAGGATAGTCGCTAACAGGGATAAATTCGCAATAAACCCCAAGAGCCCGCAAGTGCAAGACTTATCGCTCCCAATTCAAATTAGAATCTGATGACTGCGGCGCGGTCAGTGCACAATCTTTAAAGCAGACTCTAATTCGCCTCTAGTTCCTAAAACTGGACGCCTTTAGAGAAAGAGAGAAAGGGTTAATAAGGTTCAATAATTAAATATTAATTCATTTTTAAACACATTCGTGTACCTGACGTATCGCACTTTTAACAGGTTGCAAAAGCTTGCAATGAAAACAGCCTGAATATATTATGTATAGGTATTAATGCCAAAACCCTTTTTACCGGTTTTAAACAAGTTATAATATTGAATCTACATTATTGAAACATTAAAAACCTGGATGTCTACAAAATTAAATAATTTAAAAACGCGAAACACATTTTAAGAGCCACTCATACATATCACCATTGCAAGTTGGAATATTTTGAACTCCGAAAGTAGATAATAAAATACCAATAGGTACTTATACTTATGCACCTGGGAATCCTGGGATGTCGTTAACTTTACATGCCTACAGCTTGATATAATTAGCTCAGTTACTCTGTCGACTTTATATTGATACACAATACTCTCTTGGGTTTCCCAAATCAAGGGTATCAAGTACTTGAAAAAGGAAAACTATTTGCGAATAACTGAAAATCTCCCAAATTTTTTAGTACACTCCTGTATTTGTTTCCGGTCTTTATCTTTAGTATATTTATTGGGTATGTGTTCTTCCTAACTAGTCTAAACAAACCTCTGCAGTCAAATCCAGTACGAAATTTCCGCTTACAAGGTTTTTTGAGCATTATTAGACCTGTGCTTGGACTGAGTTTTGCCTGTGAACTATTTAGGCAAATGCTCTTTGACGTTTGATGATTAAAATTAGGATTAAATTAACCTATTTTCTGTACCTTTATTTTGTAAACGAGTACCCTAAATTGTGATGACTAAACATTTGCATTTACAATAAACGTATGAGGGGATATGACGGGGAGAACGTTTCCCTACTGCCCGTAGGTCCTTTTATGAGTAGGTATAGTTACGGCGAGAGAAAATAAAAACACGTTAAGTTGTGATAAAGAGCAATATCAATGAGAAGAAAACTTTTGTTTGAACTCTAATACGTAAGCGCGCCGATTTTTTCGTGAACTGACAGCTCACCACAGACAACCAAAAGTGACGTTCCAAAACCGAACGCTACAAACATCCAAGTAATTTAATCTCGCAAAGTATATAAAATGTTTTTGTCTTACGACTGACAGTATAGATGTACTATTCGGTATTCGGTAAATGTAGGGGATAAGTGTCGCTTGTAATAATGACCAAACCTACAACACTAAGTAAAAAAAAAAAACAAAAAAAACAACAGGTGATAATAAAAGGAGCGTCTCTCATTCTGATCACGCATAGATACAAAAACCTACATTGTACACTATATATACCAAATAATGAGTTCGTTTGGCTTGTCAATTAACTTTTACTTTACATTCTTGGAATTCGTACGATAAGATAACGCGTCATCTGCGTGAAATGTATCCATTAATACCTACATACAGTAAGATATTAAATAATTGTTACAGGTAGTTAAATCAATATTTGATTACAACTGATTCTATGCTTAATCTTATTTTAGACAATAAAGTAAACGTATTAACTCGTATCGAAAGTATTTTTATATTATACTGTATGCTATATTATATTACTTTGTTCTACATGTTTGTAATGTTATTAGTTATTTTTGCGACGACGAACTGTAAATTTATTGTTAGCAGTGTTCTCATGGAAGTGATGTAACATCTTATATGAGAATAAATGTCTATAAACCTATATTATACTAGTTGTGCCCTGCAGTTTCACTCGCGCCAGCCACCAACGTCACCTACCGGGGGCAATTGTGAGTCTAAACAATCAATGAACTCAAACACACACAAAACAAACATCTACATCGGTCCAGCCGTTTAGGAGTTCAGTGACAAACACACGTACAGAAGAATTATATATATATCATCATCATCATCATCAGCCAGAAGACGTCCACTGCTGAACATAGGCCTCCCCCTTTAACCTCCACACTGAACGACAGCCTGCCTTTTGCATCCACTGGATGCCAGCGACTCTTACTATGTCGTCGGTCCATCTAGTGGGAGGCCTACCTACGCTGCGTCTTCCGGTTCGTGGTCTCCACTCAAGAACCTTTCTTCCCCATCGGTTATCGGTTCTCCGAGCGATGTGGCCTGCCCATTGCCACTTCAAATTGCAAAATTTAACGGCTATTTCGGTGACTTTGGTTCTTTGGCGAATATCCACGTTTCGGATTCTATCGCGCAAAGAAACTCCGAGCATAGCTCTCTCCATTGCCCGCTGTGTGACTCTGAGTTTTTCCAAAAGGCCAACAGTTAAGGACCACGTCTCAGTACCATATGTCATCACTGGCAACACACACTGGTCAAAGACCCTTGTCTTTAGGCACTGTGGTATCTTGGACGAGAAGATTTCACGCAATTTCCCGAACGCTGCCCATCCGAGTTGGATTCTTCGGGCGACCTCTTTGCCTAAGTTGGACTTACCTAACTGAACAATCTGTCCAAGATAGGTGTAATGGTCAACAACTTCCAGAGTATCGTTCCCAACGACTACCGGCACGGGTTCAACATGGACATTGGACATGACTTTTGTCTTGTCCATGTTCATTTTAAGACCCACCTGTTGGGAAAGGCTACTGAGGTCGCTGAGCATCGTATTTAGGTCCTCCAGCGACTCTGCCATGATGACTATATCATCGGCAAAACGAAGGTGAGTGATGTATTCACCATTGATGTTGATGCCTAATCCGTTCCAGTCCAAGAGCTTGAAAATGTCCTCCAATGCGTTCGTGAACAGTTTCGGAGAGATAACATCTCCCTGTCTCACGTCTTTCTGCAATTGTATTGGTTCCGTGCTCTCGTCCTGTAATCAGATCGACATGGTGGCGTTTCTATACAAACACTTCAACACTTCGATATGACAACGTCAACAACACCTATAGTCGATATGACAACGCTGGAGGGACCGTAATACTGCCCAGGACTCGATTGAATCAAAGGCTTTCTCATAGTCCACAAACGCCACGCATAATAGCCGATTTATACTCCTCAGTCTTCTGTATAATCTGGCGGAGGGTGTGTATGTGGTCTATGGTGCTCCAGCCTTTACGGAAACCGGCTTGTTCGGGAGGCTGAAAGTCATCAAACCTGCTTTCGAGACGGATCGTAATGACTCTAGAGAACAACTTGTACACATGGCTCAGGAGTGAGATGGGTCTATAATTCTTCAATAAGGTGTTATCACCTTTTTTTGAAGAAGAGCACCACCACACTCCTGTGCCATGCTTCAGGCGTAGTACCATCGAGTATGATGGAATTAAATAACTTCTGGAGGACTAACAGTACCGGTTTTCCACCCGCTCGCAGTAGTTCTGTCGTGATTCCGTCATCACCCGGTGCCTTGTTGCTCTTAAGCTGTTTCAGATCCATTCTAATCTCGTACAAGCTGATGTCTGGGATGTCCTCAGTGTAGTGTCAGGTCAGTTTTGCTCTCTTGTCCTGAGCTGTACTGACAATAGGCTGTCGTGTCGAGGTGTACAACTGTCCGTAAAACCTCTCAAGCTCTCTCAGAATCTCCGACTTTGACGAAATGATACTGCCATCATCGATCTTCACCTTTGTCATTTGGCTTTTTCCAATAGACGAATTTTTCGCGAACACTTTCGAGCCCTGGTTCCGCTCAATCGCATCCCTAATTTAATACATCTTGTATTGTAGGAACGCAGATCGTGTCGCACCGATTTCGAGATTCGTCTATTAAGTTGGCCATATTCCGACATATCAACTGAAGATTGCAGTCTCATCTCAGTCCGGTCCTTCATTAACTTAGTGATTTCGTCTGAGAGCTTCTGAGGTCTTTTTCGGGGTGGGGTCTTAAAGAACTTGGACCCCACTGGGCTCATCCACGTCCACTTTCTGCATGGTCGCTTCTGAAAGAAGGAGTTCATCAAATAAAGTTCCTCCTTCTCCATGAAGTCGACCAGCCGCTGGCCCCTCGGATTCCGCCGTCCATACCCATATGACCCCACTCGTAACTCATCGACATTCTGTGTGCCCACCTTTGCGTTAAAGTCACCCATAACAACGGTGAAGTATGTTTCGGAGGAATGTATGGCTTCGGATATCTCCTCATACAAAGCCTCTACTTCATCGTCAGGGTATGTCGAGGTCGGCGCATATATCTGTATGACCTTCAGCGAATAATGATCGGTTATTCTGAATATAATGTATGCTACCCTGCTCGACACACTATCGACCTTAATCACGTTGTTGATGAGTGACCTGTGGACGATAAAACCAACACCACTCTGGGACTTTCGTTCTCCTTCCCGGAAGAAGAGCATGTTCCCGGAATCCAGAACTATCGTATCCTGTCCCTCTTGTCGGATTTCTGATAGCTATGATGTCCCATCGTATTTTGCTCAATTCTTCCTCCAGCTCTACAATCTTCTCGTCGGTCCTCAGTGTGCGAACATTGTGCGTTACCAGGGCCAAATTATGTTGCGGGTGGTAGCGGGGCAAGGAGATTTTTCGCACCCCCTGCTCCACCGTTACCTGACCCGCTACCTTGGTCAGGGATAGAGGAGCTGCCGGGGACTGGGGGCCGTGATATTATTTTGTCTGTCATGGGGGGGGGGGTTGCCATAACCCCCACGCTGGCAGGCGGCTTGGAGATCGCAGAAGGATTCACCATTAAAGTAGGAGGATGCTGCTGCCCATCCTCTGGTAGTTCTGGTCGCAGTTTTAGGACGTACCCGGGTAATAATTATCCAAATTTGTTAAACATCGTAGAACTGTACTTACAAAAGTGCATCGTATTTTCATTAGAGTTATAAAAATTTCGGTCGCCCATTGCGCTCCAATTGCCGCTTGGGTTTGATAAAGATTAGTATCTTGTAGCGGAACCCTGTAGGAGCAGTAATTACCGCGGGTGGAATCTCTCGCTGCTAACAAGGCAGCGATGCGCCGGCTGCGCCCGCGCACCTGCTGTGCGCACGCGCTCGCGCCCGCAAGCTGCGCTCTGCCCGCTTTTCAAAGTAGGTAACCACTGCATCGCAGCAACTAACGACTGATGTTTTATATCCTCATTCAAATACCGGACTCTCAATCGCCATACATAGAAGTGTATGATGAGTTGATGGCAAACAATCATATTCGTGTACTTGCCTAACTTCAGATGAATCTCTTAACAAAGCAATAAAAACCCGATACTCACAGGTTAGTTTTATTATTTATTCAAATACTAGCAGTGTCCCGCGGTTTCACCTGTGATCCTACAGCAACCATATATTTTGCAAAATATATAACCTATATATCAATTCAAGGTATAAGCTACCATCATACCAAATTTCATCCAAATCCATTCAGCTGTTACGGAATCGACATACACACACAAACTGTGGTAATGATAATATTAGTATCTTTGAATAGCTTTGCTGTCGGTTAATCTTCGTTCTAGAACAAATCTAAAAGCCTAGATCCCGCTTATCTTTATTTTATTTTATTTTATTTTTATTTTATTTATTAAGGAACAGTAAACAGCTATATTATAAAATGTACAATAATGTGGATAGATTAATAAACTTAATAATAATACAGCCAACAACACTATTCACAGATTACTTACAGAATTATATAAATTTACCGCTAGAAGTAGCTAGCTTGCAAAAAAATAATATTTAACTATACATATGTTTTTTGTTTAATAAGCCCTAAAACAAACAAAAAATTAAAATTTATGGTTTTATAAAGTTTAAACAACTATTAACTAACATAATAATAACAATATTGTTTCAAAATATGTACTGAAGTTATGAGGAGAGCTTTTGAAGTACTGCTGCTTTAAATTTACCAGCAGTGCAAGCAAATTCAGGAATCTTTATGTAAGTACTATGTCATTACCGTCCACTCTTCCACCAGAACTTATTTCAGACCAGCTTTCAAGATTCAATTATCAGCCTATCATGTTCACACTGCTGGGACACAGGCCTTCTATCAGAGATTTATGACGGGCCTAATCCTCCACTCTGGTCCAATGTATGTTTTGGTGAATGTAATATGTCTTAGAACTTTGAGGTTCCTGGACAAGGACATACCGTGGTTTCCTTATTATGCTTTCCTTTGCCGATTTTGACCAATGGCATCGAAACTGCATATAATTGATTTAAGCACTAAACGAGTTTTAAATAAGTCAGGTGCGGGGGCGAAGATCGAACCGGGTATCGTCAAGATTGTAAAGTGCGCATGCTATCGCTCGGTGACTATCGCTCAGCTTTCAAGATTGTGTTGGTTCTTATACAAAGAGTCGAAGTGTAAAGAGATATCCTCTCCGGGATTTCCTCACTTTCATATCAACTCATCTCGAAAACTGTAGCTGTGTCCAGTTTACCATCATTAGATTAAACATAACTCTGTTCCATAAAACTCACACAATCAGACAATCTTCTAAATGCTTATCGTTACGCATTATCAGGTAAATTTCTAACAAATAGGCCAACTGGCTCAGAACAGAAGACGTTTCTGCAGACTTGGCCATTTCAGGTTCAACTCAACAAAACGCAATCAGAAAAACCCATCAAACAAACCTGACTTGGCTGACTTTGCTTTCAATGCGAAGACAAGTATGCCATAAAAACCAGCATTCTCGTACTAGATGACTTATTTGATATCTTATTTGATGTTAGAGAAGCATATATCAGAGATCGCCCGGTCGCAGGTTCTTGGAGGCATCCGCATTCCATCAGAGCATTGTACTTAATATCTAGCACTGTTTGAAAGACCGTCATAAGCCATTTCTTACGGTGCACTACATTTATGATCTTTCTAGTAAACGTTGACACTTCATTAATCGCCTTCACTGCAAGTCGCTGCTGGTTGTCGCCACTCGTTCCATTCAAACGACGGTTTAATGTGTAATTCAGTAATTCATCGAATTGAGGTTATTATACCCACTATAGATGTGCGGAAATAGCTAGAATTCTATCGATTCGTTCCGAGAAAACTGTTTAATTTGCATAATTTAATGTCGTATCAAAACAATTCCATGTGAATCAATGTATCATTCATTCGTAACTTGATCTTAGATCCGGCATTCCCGAGATGATCCAATCGAACCATGAATCTATGAATCGAACAGTGATATTTGGTTGTAGCATTTTGAAGTTATCTTATGAAAGTCAAGTTTTTTCTTTTTTTATCCAAATGTCGAAAATGGAGGGTACCTTATCCGTTTCGGATGTACCTACGTACGTACATAATTATGTAAATAAGTACGTATGTTATTATATTTGTGTATAACCTATTAGACGGCTTGACAGATTTTGAAGTGCGAAGTTTCGTTAGATTTCTGTCTCTCTCCAGAATTACATAGGCTACATTTTGCAGCCAGGTTGATCCGTTGGCAATCTTTAGGCTTCTTCTTGACGTTTTGCAAATAGATATACTCATCTATACTAATATTATAAAGAGGAAAGATTTGATTGTTTGTTTGTTTGTATTGAATAGGCTCCGAAACTACTGAACCGATTTGAAAAATTCTTTCACTGTTGGGAAGCTACACTATCCCCGGGTAACATAGACTATATTACATTTTTTAAAAAAAAGGTATCCTTACTAAAACTCCAATAATGTAACCCAAGGTGTAAAAAAATAAGATTTTAAATTTTGACTTTGCGTTTTTGACATTTCTAAGACAGGACAACGTCTGTCAGGTCAGCTAGTTATTAGATATAAGCATTGCCTGCTCGCTAATCAATGTTATTCAAGCTGTATCTCTCAGCTGTGCACCAGTATAGGTATACTCTGATGAAGCAGAGTATAGTGGTGCATTGAATGATAGCCCGTTGGTTTTGATCCTGGCTTCTGTGCTTGGGGGCGTGGGTTCAATTCCCACCTAGAACAAACATTCATGTGATGAACATTTGTGTTTGTTCTATATCTGGGTGTTAATATCTATTTAAGTATGAATTTAAAATAATATATGTATTTATCGAATCGGAGTCGCGGGCATCCAGTGGATGCAAAAGGCAGGCTGTCGTTCAGTGTGGAGGTTAAAGGGGGAGGCCTATGTTCAGCAGTGGACGTCTTCTGGCTGATGATGATGATGATGTATTTATATCAGTCTCAGGCAGCCATATCACAAGCTTTGCTTAGTTTGGGGTCGGATGACTATGTGTGCAATAGGTGTCCCGAATATTTATTATTTATTAATTGCATTGTTATCAAAGTTAAAAAGTAGTGTGCAATAGACACCTGTTAGAATCTGTTGTAGCGGGTGTATGTCGCACGCGCTGGCATGCGTACGTGCGTTCGCCCGTCCCGCTGCTCCGCGCTGCGTACACACCCCCCTCCGACGTCTTGCCCTTGCGGCACCCGCTCACCATTTATCGGAATGCAGGACCAGTACTTGATCCATTACTTTATCAACAGAAGTTATTTAGACCTATTTGGTTTGTAGGTGTGTGTTTTATATATTGACTTGTGAAGCACTTCAGGTAAAAGGGATTTGTTAGGTAGGAGGGAATTCCGTAAACTCCGTAAATTTGGTGTGAGCAACTTCCTAGTCCAGCATACTGAATTTCAATGTACGCATTCCGGATTACTATTGTATAAACTGTAGTACTTAAGTACTACCGAGTATTTGCACTTGAGAAGTTATAGGGCTAAATCATATGATCCGACGTGATCTCATCACGATTTGCAAGTGAGTAACACTGCCCTTCAAATACAGCGTTAGAGTCGAAAGTCGAGCAGCGGCAACTTAACGTTTTAAAAGAGGAGGACGACGTACATTGCAGGTGCAGTGAAGAGTGTCAGGGCCCGGTATTTGTTTGCGGTGACGGTGTAGAGCGCGGCGGCTCCGGCAGCGGCAGGCAGCGGAGTTGTTTGCCGGAGAACGGGTGGCGACGCAGGCGCAGGGCACGAGGCATGCGAGGAATGCGCGGCCCTCGGCGCCGGTTTACAAATAGAAGGGCCGCTAGCGCGGACTGCACGTGTGATACATTGCCGCGATTAATCTGTTAGCGCTGATGCCTGCGCCGCGCACTACACGCGATCCTATCGCGCGACAATTATCTAATAATGAGACGGATACCCTTCGGAAAAAATATTAATTTCGCGAATTTACGAGTGCTCTCGTGCGTGTGAAAATAAACATACGAATATTGTTAAGTGATACCTTAGAGACTCGAGGTGAATACGTGAATGCGTCGGCGTTTCAATAACTTGTCGTAGAGAAGTGTTGATTGTTTGAAAGGGAAGAGGCTAGGAATGACATCTCGGAGGGTCGTTTGTCGGGCACAAGAAAGCGATCGGTGGCCCTGCGTTCGCTGACCCCGGCCGGACGTCACGCCTCAGAGAAGACGAGTGCAGCACGCCCCGCGCCCGCGGCCCCTTCGCCCCGAGCTATGCATCCCGGATCATATTAGAACAATTCTTATAAATCAAGCAATGAGGACCCTCCATCTCCGGCGGCGGCGCGCCGAAGGGGTAAGGTTTGGCTGTTCAACTCTCATGGTATTTGGGCATTGTCGATAACTCGTGATATATTATATCTATACGAACCGTGGCGCGTTTCTGGACGCAAGTTAATTATTGGTAGTTAAGTTAACATCGGTAAGGTAGTTTAATTTCCTGCAACAGATAGGTAAATACAAATCAATCCTTTACTATTTCTTAAATTACAATTTGTAGGTAGGTGTTGTACCTACATAGCTACTTAACTTTTTGTAGTCAATGAAGTACTTTAAGTTTTTATTCGAGGCTATGAATATTGAGGGTAGGCTTGATTTAAGAATAAATTTTCAATACAAATAGCATATTTCAGTTGTGGGTTGCACGGTTGTTTGATGATCATGACCATGGTAAATAATTTAATATAATAAAATATAAAAATTTGTCATGAACCAAAAATATCCAAATACCCTGACTCGAAATTGAATTCTGAAGTACAATGACATACAATAGGTAGGTATATGGACAGTCTAACTGTTTTGTAGTATTAGTTAGTTTGTTTTGTATTTATTTAATTAAGGCACTAACCAGTTTAAAAAAATACATACAATTAATATACCACATACCTACGTTTTCTTCGGGTTTCCTAAATCTATGTTGGTAGCCTACCTACTCTACTTTTATCACCACCAATGCAGAGACGAGACGTAGGCGGCGCGGTGATACCCCGCGCAAGACTACCAGTGCTCAAAACAAATTTTACCTACATTTATTTCTTTAGATGGAGTAATTTGACATTCCGAATGTTACCAGTTTAGGGAAAACTATAATGCAAATAAAAACCGCTCAGAAGAGAAAAAACATTTGTGGTCGTTACCTATACATACCTAAACATTATCTTAACTCTTCAGTGGTTTTACAAATAATATTTATCTTAATGTACATGCATTAATATATTAATTATTATCTATTAAAAGTAAGTTAAAGTGCATAAGTAAGAATTGTATGGTTTGCGTGTGTTTCATTCGTTTATATATTATACTAGCTGTTGCCCGCGACTTGGTACGCGTACTTTCATATAAACTTTTAGTCCCCATTTGTCCCCTTGCCCTTTCGCAAAATCCTTTCTTAGCGGATCTCTATATCCCAGAAGAAATCTACCTGCCAAATTTTAGCTTCGTAGATCAAGTAGATTTCGAGATTGCGCGAGTCAGTGAGTGAGTGAATAAGTGAATTTCGCTTTTATATAAGTATAGGTATAGATAGATAAATCGGTAAAAAGGCGTTTAAATAATGCACAGAGATACAATTTTATGAATTATTTTGTATATGTTTCAGTTAGTATTTATAAATTAAATTAATAAAAAAAAAATAAGGTTAGTAGAAATATTAAATTGATAGATAATATCTGTAGGTATTTAATAAATGGGAAAAATATTTTATGATATATAGTTTATAACTGTACCTATATATTTATTATTCATATAAAATTTAAAATATTTTCTTTAAGAATAGGTACAAAGTTTGTATAAATTATTTTTATTTCATGCACACCTTATTTTTTTATATTTGGAATGACTATAAAAATATTGCATATTTTTCAAGGAAGTAATTTAACGGCATAAAATGTGCGTTTTGATGTATGTTTCATATAATTATTATTGTGTGTTCATATGGCATCCTGAAACAGGGGAATCTTAGTGAGGAGGTATGACTGTGAAGAGTGTGAAGCATTATTTATTTAAATATATAATCTTCATCCAACTAGTAACATTGACAAACGTTTTAAATTGTAATATATATTTTCTCAGAGAAGTAACATTTTTATCTAGGAGTTAAAATGGGAGACCAAGATTAGATAGGCTCGGCCCTGCATTGATATCGGAATGGTATGTCGACTGACCTAAAACGCCCCACTTCGGCTGGCCTATCAAAGCAGCATTAGGTACCTACATGCTATTTCAAAACATCTTTTATTTTTAAACCTTTTTTTAAACTCTTTGGTTTCAATTTTCGTGAATAGGTACACTTTTACTTTTTCAGTACACAAGCTACACTTGGATTTATTTTTCTTTCTTCAAACAAAGTTGCCATTTTAGTTTTAAAATTGCCAAACACATGATTATTTTTCAATCTTTGCTGTGAATTTGGCTACTATTGAAAACATATTAAATGACATTTAATGCTTTAAGCTTATAATATTTCAGTTATCGAGATTTCCTGGCTTGCTTCAATCAGGGTTGCTATGTTTAAGTTTGTAAAATTCTACAAAAAAAAACATTAACCTGTCAAGTTACTGTAGGTGTAATTTACATTGTATTTTTATTTGCTCTCTTTTTAAAAACATTATATTAGTTTAAACGTTTTCTTTTCAGTTTTCTTGATCTAAAAATTCCTGTAATTTATTCTTCTATAAAAAAGTTTTTTTTATTTCTATAGAAGGGTTCTTTTGTTTTTCTTATTTTAATTAATTGCAATAGTTTTTACTAAAATGTCTATCTTTACTGTGTATCTGACCAGAATTCTTGTTTATGGATTTTACCATACATACTTTACTGCGCCGTAAAGTTGTGTTTTTCATCACTAAATAAGTGTTACTATTGTCATTACCTACTTAAAATACTAGGTAGTAAATACTCTAAAACCTGAAGTGTTTTTGTATATATTTTGAAAAGGTCTATTTTAACACTTTATGTACGACGAAAGGTCTTTGTTTATGTCATCCTGTTTTATTTTCCGCTAACAAGTAGCGTAGTAGTAAATTTGATTATAGTTCAGACTAAGCTATAATTAACAAGTTAAATCTACTATACCGCTATACTACATCCAGGAATATTAATTCAGTAGGTAAATAGTTCACTAAAATATGTTCGTCATCAACATTTCCTATTGTACCTACCTACCTTGTAGGTACTTACATGACATTTATTGAAAATTGACATTTCTTTAGTTAGTGTTGCTATATTAAAACCAAAAAAATATACTATTTTAATAATATAATTATTATATGAAGAACTTATTTCAAAAATCATACAATAACAGCTTACCTTGCGATAATCTTACATCTATTTTAGTAGTTAATTCATATACCACTTTACTTATATAGTAGTCGATTTAAAAAAATATTTATTTGATTTCGTTTAATTTCTTAGGTACATTTTTTCACTGCAAGTAGTCAAAAATATTAAAATTAGTAAATGTTTTTTTTAATGGAGCTATATAACAGTAGTTTTCAAGTAAAAATCCTGAATTTGGGATAAAAAAATGTATTGTTAGAAATATGTACCTTCTATACCTAGATTTCTTAAATTTAGTCAATATAATTCGCGATGTAAAACTCTCATTTTCCTACTAAGTAACATATTTTCGTAAACACATATTTCGAAATAAATATTTGTAAATGTATAAGTAATGAATGTAAGTATTCAAAGAATATTTTAGATATTAAATTGTTACTTATAGTATATCAGAATGTTTAAATATTACAATCGAAAGTTCGTAGTAAATGGTAGGCCAGTTAGACAGCGCGTGGCAAAGCGACTCGCGCGCAACCTTACCGCGGCGAATGGCAACACCGCCACCCACTTCCTGCTCACTTTTTATGCATCTACCCTCTCCAAGATTCAGCGCCTATGGGAAATTACTAAAAAAAGTTACATTTTTTAATTATTTATATATTTAAAACCTATTTTGTCGGACCTACCTACAGATAATTTTTTAACAACAATTTAACAGTTCCAACTCGTATATTTTATAAAATAACAACATAAAAATTACAAAAATGCTTGATTATGAATGAATATACATTCATTTATTTTATTCATCAATAAAAAATTATAAAATATTAAAAATATATTTTTGATAATCAAAAAACGTACTTACGATGGTATTTTATTTATGATGGTAGGAAGATTCTTTACGGTTGTTGTTAAACCAAACATGGAACGTTTTTAACACATATTACAAATGTATAAATTCTGTATACAATACATACAATAATAACAATAATAAATTAATAAGAAATAAGTGAATTTTTAGAGAACAATAATAATCATTTTAGAAAATATGCTACAATATTAGAGCTAGATACATAAAAAAATTAGTTTGTTTAGAAAATAGATAATAATTATTTTCTTATTCTTTTGAAATAAATTTTATTATTTACAATAAATGAAATTTTTATTTTTTTTAATTATCATGAAGGTAGAATGTTATTAAAGTTACTGAAATAAAATTTGTTGTCCTTTTTTGTATGGCTTTATGAAAAACCAAATTATCAAGTGCGTGTCGTGTCACGTTCATAGTAGGGTTCCCAAGCTTTGTTAGAAATAAAAAACAATCATGAAAGGTAGAGTTTTGTACAAAATAGTTTTGCTGTTTTTCCAGAACATTTGTTTGACTTCACAATACAGTTATATAATCGGTTATATTGCATGAACTATAAAACTCTAGTTAGGCGTGGTAAGTAATTGCTATATTTTAAGCCCTATACTTTTTTGAAAAATACTCACAGAGATAAATCTTGCCAGACAAAAAATACAATAAAAAATTGCCAATTATGACCATATAATAAAAAAACGGAACGTTGTTTTTAGAAATAATTGTATATACCTAAAAAATATGCAAATTCCGTTTTCTACTATACGATCCTCAATTACGGAGATAGGTAGGTAAATATTTTTCTCTCTTTTAGGACTGCTTTTTTTCTTTATTATTTTCGCTTGTTGCGAGTATAATTATTATCTATACGTGTAGCAAAGTTTAGCGTTATATTTCTTATACATTTAGTCTGGGAATAAAATTACAAAGATGGACGGCCACGGCGAAACTTTACAGAGTCCCTTTCGTTCTGCTTTACGGAACCCGCAACAAATACGTAATACTTTGGCTTTATATGCTTTAGTTTCATAATAATAATAAAAAATATCATTCATTCATACCTTTTGTACATTTAACCCAAAAAAATACTAGATGGTTAAAATAATATACAAAGTTAATAGTTAATATACAATTACAATGAATCAGTGCGTTAATTTACTTAGAACTTTACTTAGAATTTTTACTTATTAACTTATAGGAAACTACGTTTTTTCGGCAGGGAGTTATTAATTTTGTAATAGAATTAATAATATGTATATTTTATTGTATATATTTACTCAATAGATACAAAGTAACAAGAGAGTATAAAAATTATAATATGTACTTATTGTATTATTTAGAGCAGCTTTATGAAATAAAATCAATCCATATAATATTTGTGTGTATATATATTAATTAATGGCATTCATATCGTTGAAGTAATTAAATAACATATAATAACGGTATAGTAATTTAACTGTAAAATAAATAAAATCCATATTTATATAGACCAGGGCCCCGATTCTACTAAAGAAATTGTTTTTAAATTGTAATTGTTGCGATTTTAATTGTTAAATAATTGCCACAAAATTTACAGTATTAAATATTTTTTACACTAGAAAAAAACAACTACCTAATATTATAACTTAGTATAAAAAAAAAAAAAACTGTCAATTTTGAGGCAATTATTTAACAATTAAAATCGCAACAATTGCAATTTAAAAACATTTTCTTTAGTAGAAACGGGGGGGCTGTTGTTTTTTTTTTTACAGTTGAATGTGATCATTTTTGTTTGCAAGATCATTAAATATTTTTAAATTAATAATTAATTATCAAGATTTTACATAATATTTATGAATTAGTTGTTAGTTTTACTGTAGCGTTTCATGGATGTACTATAACACTTTTTTTTTATATTAAAATCTAAAATGGGTTATAACAAGTGATGGGTAAGTGGATAATTTAATTCAATTAATTAATTACATAATTTTACCTCATGTACCTATTGGAATCTTGCATAATTTTATATTTATTCTATTTTAAAGTATAACCAGTACTTAGGTACTTGCTTGATAGTTTTGTTAATTGTGTCATTTATGACATATCATTAATTTTTAGTCTAAAAATAACCTTCTTGAAATTAAGTAGATGTTTATATTATTCTGACTGGCAAAATAAAATTTGTTTTTTTCGATAAGGTGGTTAAATGTTTAAAAGATAATAATATAATAATTTATATCCCCATAAAAATAAATACTTCTAATAGGTAGTGCAATCTAAATATACTTTAAGTACATAGGGCAGGTAGTTACACCTAAGTAGGTATATATAAAATGAATAGGTACCTTTATTGGTAATTAATTAATTTTATAAGATTAAATAATTCACTCAAAAGATCTTATCGGTCGGAGCATGGCTAGATAGTCAGTAATCAGAGTATTATGCGGTACGGAACTGGCAGTTCAAATAATAACTGTTCATCGGAGTGATAGCGGTTTACACATTGGAATGTTACCAATATCTGTTAGAATGGCGTGACGTCGATCAGTTAAAGATCTTTACTTGATTCGTATCATAATAATTGTTGTGTAAAATTGGAATTGTGTGAGTGTGTGCATGTTGGAGCGATGATCCCGCGCCACGTGGCAGGGGGCCGCGGGCGCGCCCGGCACAGTGACGGTGCATGTCAGGTTTCTGGAAAAATTGTCAAAGTAGCACATCGGTGGCGGCGGCGGCGCGGGCAATTCGCGAGTTTGCGCGCGTGTGTGGAGCTCGTTGCGACGCGATCAGCTCGCGCGCTCGTGTGCGTCGAGTGAAGGTCGAATATTTGTCCCTACTCCTCGGTCTATTGGTGTTCACGAGTCGGCACTGTGATAATGAGGAGCCGTGGTCCCGCTCGCTCTCGGCGCCGCGGGACGCGCGCTGACAGGGACGGCCGGCGAGCGCGCGTGCGCCGGAGCCTCCGCCGGCGCCGGCGCGGCCTGCCCTCATCAGTCTTGGCCGCGCGGGGAAACGGTTCGCGTGTGCAGCTCCGTCTCGGCTCCCGCTGCGTTTTGCGGCCGCTTTCCGTCGCAAACGAATATTTATAGATAAGAGCGGCAGTAATTTATTCGCAAGGTAGTGATCGCGCGCACTTTTGCGGATATCGGTATCGAGGCATGCGGGCTCGTGCTGGGTGCGCGGCGGCGTCGGGCGCGGACGGAGACGTCCCGATAGGTAAGCTGCGCACTTCCTGCGCGCGCGCCGCCATGTTCGGTCGTCGCGTCACTTCCGCCGGGGCCGGAACCGGCGCCGGCGAGCGGGCCCGAGCTGGGAGCCCGCGGCGACAGCGGTGCCCGCCGCGCTCAATGGACGAGGCTCTCGATTCATAAAATGTCGGTCGCTCCATTCACGCCGCAGCACGATGCTACACCGACCGTTCACTCGTGACCCTCGCGTCAACGAATATTCATGTCTCCCTCGATAACATCGTAACCTCTGACTTCTTTTTGTATTATCACGTTGTTTAGTGAACGCCGCTAGTCGGGACCGGACTTCGTGCCAAGTGCTGGATACAAGTGTCCGTTCGACAATTACGCAAATCAACTGTGAAATGTGAACAGTGAACGAAACAGTGGATATCCCTTTTGTTCCTACCCTACCTAATGGAGTGTACTTCTAATGTCGTAAGATTTAGATATAAAGTTTGCTTCTTTCTTTTCTCGTGCTTAGCTAACTTTTCTTTAGTTAATAATTTGCATTTTCCGCAAAATAATTCGCCAATTTTCGCATAGATCTGATTTCACTTCATTATTTTTTTACTAAATAAAAGTGAGGGTAGTTTCAAATTAATATGAAGACTTATTCTTTCTAGAACACGTTTTCTGAAATAGTGTGGTGGTAGTAGGTACCTATAGTAGTAGATATGGTCTGATAGTAAACTGAAGACATCAGAATGATAATCAATGTGTAATTGATGTCGGTTGTGTAGATGCGTACAATGGTATGTAGCGGCGCGAGCGCGGGTCGGACGCGGTGAGCACGGGACGTACGTCACCAGAGCATGACGTCTGGCGCGGCGTCCCGCTCGCTCGCGCCGCCGCCAGCGCCTGGTTATTGCCCTCAGTACTAGGTCTGCCTACCCTCATTGCGCTTATTTAGATCGTTTACTTCAACCTCACTTGGCTCCGCAGTCCGTCTTTATTGATTGTGATTTATAAAATTAACTTTCTGTTAACTTCGAGACTGCTTAACTTAATGGTTAAAATATTTCTATTATTAGTTTGGAAATAAAAAATATGTACTACTTTAAGTATATGTATATGTACAACTTTTTTTTTTCTGGGCAAGTGCCTTTATTAACTAAACAAAATACAAGCTAAAACTAACACTACAAATACAGTTAGACTGCCCATAGACATACATGTACTACTTATATCTTAATACAAGCAATTTTTTTTAGGTAGATACCAAATTTTTTTTATGCTCAGCTTAAAAAACAGATTTGAATTTAGCATTTTTAACTTAAATAAATATTTTTATGTTAAGGTAATTTTAGTAGGGAATACTAGTAAGACTTGTTGTGGTGGTACTTACTGTAAACAAAATATGCACTTAATGTGTGGGAAACAGAATGCGACGGCCAAATGCAAAAAAATATTGTTTACAATATAAGTAGACGGTATTTACAAAATAAAATTTAGCATTACAAGTGCAATGAAACAATGAATTAAGTAAGAATTGCTAAATTGTTTGTATTAAACATTTATTAGTGGACAGGTACTACACAATTCTAAAATAATTTTATTATTGGTTTAGCTAAGTACATACTTACATTTATTTTGTAAATTTTTTGTACCTACCTGCATTTTTTTTAATTTTCATTGGTGCTAAATTATTAAATACCCAGATCGTTGCACAGGTTCGAGTCCTGACCGTCGCAGAATTATTTAATTCTTGTCTAAAGCAAAATGTATTTCTTTATTAATGGAAAACAAACAGCTTCAACAACATAAAACATACCATGAAAAATAAGAACAAACAAGCCTTAAAAGTTGTCATAAATAAAAGAGACATACAGTCCAAAATGAAATGAAATAAAATATTTGTCAATAAAATTTTGCTATGATTTCCTGGCACCTACAGTTTCAAAGTGCGTGTACGATGTGTACGCCATAGTGTATACTGTATACATAAGTAGTCTCAAGTAGACTGCACGCATGCACATATGATGATCTTTCCCAGATTGGCGGTAGTGCGAGTGATGATGAGTCAGGTGTCCGTGACGTCAGCGACACGTGTGCGCTGACTCATAGCATTTCTGTGACGTAGTGGCGAGAAACTACTTCGCCCTTCCACTGTAACCTTTGCTCTCATCAAGAGCTTATTTATATTCCGGCTTGCATATGGAACCTCGCTGGTAGCACGACAAGTGACATATGTGGCGCGGCCGCCTACGGCCCGCGGGCGGGTGGGTGCGTGGTGCGCCGCTTCCGGTGGCGTAGGCGCACATTTCATAAGCACTTCCTCCAGCGCTCTTCCTCCCACCGCAGGACGGAGGTACCCTCCGTACTCCAGGAATGGCCGCCGACCATAAAACGACGCATTCAAACATTGACACAATTGCGACACACGTCGCGGCCGCGTGTAGGACGAATCCGATTGCGATAAGCGAATGCCGCGTTACTAAATTGGTCAGTCATTGTAATATCCGTAGTGTGCGCTGCGGCCATTCATGATCCCATCGACCGCGGCGTTTCCGTCGCCGTACAATCGCTATAGTAAAATCTGTGATCGTCGATTTCCGCTAGAACATGTCGCGAGTAGCACGGAGCCGAACCAGTGTCCCGACACGTCTTCGTGACGCAGTGGAATGCGCCGCCTTGCGTTTCTCAGCCCCACAAAGCCATTAAGGGTCGCGCTGCAAAAAAAAATCATTATAAAAGATGTAAAGACTGCACTAGCGGCACCGAGCCTTCTCAGAACTGGGCCATTCTTATTTCGCGCTCCCGCCTTATTCACTGCCTTTTTTGTACGATTTTAGTAAATTTTTTCACGTGTGCGACTCTCCTGTGAGAGATTCAAGGAAACGGCTTACCGGGTTTCGTATAGAATGGGACGTTATCTCGGGACGAGATCGCCGCGGCGCCGGCGACCGGAGCGGGCCTGGGAACAGCCGCGGCGCTCGCGCACTGTCACTGCTGCCTACTTAGCGCTTTAGGCGCTAGATCTAACACTTTTTAGTCGCAATTTGACACAGCGCTTCGCGCCCAATTTAACTTTTTCATCTTAATTGAAATATCCACATATAGGTAACTAATAAATCCATAGATTAAACGTGTTATTTTTAATTTAAAAAAGTATTAAGTAAGTCATCTTTTATTTTTACTCAGTTTTCTATAACTTGGCGCTTTTTTCGGAAAACATGCCAATCTGGCGCTTTTCAGGAGTTGACTCAGCGCGCTTTCTCTAAAGAGTGTTGGCAACACTGTTAGCTATTTGACCCTATTAAGAATATGCAAACTGTTTAATATTACGACTAAAGGACATTGAATCCACGGTCATGAAATATTTAACAAAAAAAAATTTGCTGAGTAAAATTTGTTGCATACCGTTCGCACCGCACCGGCTACGCCTGCGTCACATGACATCATCGATGTCGCAGGACCACGCACCGAATCCCAACATACTCAAAGCAATCATTTAGCGTTTTTAATTGCTGATCATAAACATATTTAGATAATAAATGGTTAATCAAACCTCCACAGAGCCATCTCTTTGAAATTGGAGTTTTTCAATTTCAATAAACAATATTAAAGTTTTCTAGTTTGTTTTTAATATCATCAGTTTTATTTGGCGTTGGAATTAATTGATATTATGACCTGAATTTCAGAATAAAATAATACTGAATAAAGAGAAAATAAATAACGAAAAGCTACTTTCATCTTTATTAATTACTTTGACGCTTACTTGGCCACTGTGCTCGCACAATAATGGCAAAACCTGATGATATAGATATACTAATAAATACTAAATTAAATAACTAAGAAAGGTAAAACATTTCACAACATTAAGCAAAAAAGTGATTAAGTAACAAATTCTCATAGATCAGTGCCAATGGTTTTCACAATAATTTTGTACAATAATTTTATTTTAAATCTAACCGGTCAATGCCTTTTTTTCTGTAACGCTCGAATAAAACAACGCGTGACTTGACCCATTGTAGAATAATGTTTAATATAGTTTTTTATCTCCTAATTAATTGTTACATAACAAAAAATTAATTAAGTAACTGAGCTCAATATTTTTCACACAAAGGCCTCCAGCCGTCTACATTAAGTAAGAGCCAAGTGGAGTTTCCCACAAATTGTCTGAACCGTCGCTGGGAAACAATCCTAATTTTCAATAAGAAATAAATAAACTTTATTGGTTATAATATTTTATCATTGTTGTAGGAAAAACTTCGTGTGTTCAATATGGCTTTATTGTGTTTTCAGGCGGTAGGAGCGTGCTCGAGGCTGAGACGCTGGTGTCGCCTCTTGGACCTTTGACAATCAACCACTCACCCACTCGAACACTCGATAAACAAGGTACGTTTTTACTGGGAGAAACACTAGCGAATTTTTGACATTAACTTCAGTAAAATAATTTGCGACACTACTGTAATAAATTAGATATAAATGTGTCTCAGAGTTTTATGAGAGGTGTTTGTTATGAACTATCGATAATATAGAAATGTGAAGGTAACCAATAGATACAAGTCGTAGACGTTCTCTAAAAAGGCAGGGGGCGCCATCTGTTGCGAGCTTTGCATCAACTTCATTGTAGAATTAACAAATTATAATTATATGTAGGTAGTTTGCGATGTATTTTTTGTATATTCATTTCAAATGTTCAGCTTGCTTGAGAATATTTGAATACTGAAAACATGAAATATATTGTTTTTTATCCCACGATATAGAATACCGTACGGTAAAAAATCTTCTAGAATTAAAATTTTATTTTGATTGTAGTTTGCATTATTATGCCACCGTCCGATACTTTTCTTTCGAAACATTTTGGTAGACATTACGTTTACAGTTCTTTTGCGGATAAAAACCAAGGTAACCCTCTCACACATAAGTACTTTTTGATTTTATACAGTTATATTTACCTACAGCACTTTCAACATGTTCAGTGTATTGCTCTATGAAAATGGTGGAGTGTACGTTACTTAGTCTTAGGTGTTCAGGGTTCACGGGCCCTTATTGAGGGCAAAGGGAAGTTATAAATCTGTCGGCGCGAACAATGGCGCGATAAGGGGCACCTTGCGCCTGCGCCGATAGCGTCCTCCTCCGTCCCTTTACCCCCCTCGACCCACGACAACTCCATAGGCCAAACACAAACAGCAATTAAGGTGTAATATGACCTGAAGAAACGACCTCACAAAATCAATCACATTTATATTTTAAATTTGAATAACTTAGGTAAACTAGGTAAAACGGTCTGATCTGTAGGTACTCTACAAAGTAACTTATCAACCCTGTTACCACGGGTGCTAACGACAAACCGTCTGAATCAATCTTGACTAAATTTTGCAACGACATATTACATGATACTTTGTATCATGAGGAAAAGCATATGATACCAATAACCAACCGTTACTATGCCGGAAAAAACTGGAAAGCTGGAGTTTTCTTAAACAGTTTTTAGAAAAATTATTCAGTTTGTTTTAAACGCAGTTCTGACAACCCAGAAAGAAAAAAACACCCTCCTTAACGTAACCAAATCTCGTAGTTACATTTCTATATCCAGAAAACGTTTATCTCTAGATATTGGCTTTTTTGTAGATACTCTCATTGAAAAAAGTAGGTATTCAGTAAAATATTTTCTTGTTGGATTTATTTGCAAAGTTCAAAATTAGTGGACCTTTCTTAAATTGTATCTCTTAATTAGAAATGTGTCAGTAGACGGCAGTTGGCAAAGGCCGCTGTTTCCACAATAGATTCGGCGGCAATTTGGCACAGCGTTACAGTTGATAGGTCGACCGACAGTACCGAGGTGAGGGGAAAGAGAGGTCGGCGTGGCGCAAACCTTATCAGTCATTGACCTTCACACCTAAACCGAGCCTCATATCTCGGCCTGTGCGCGCACTCTACACAAATTTTCAGGGACCAACGAGCAAACAAATGTTAACGTTTTTTTGTCGAATTATTTACTCACATAAATTCACATAAGCTTAGGTAGTATTATTTTCAGATTGTATATTTTATTTTCAAGGAAAATGTCGTAGCTACGTACCTAAAACCGACAGTCATTGGCGGACGAGCTGAAAGATTCGTTTCATCGTTTGGTTCGTTAGTGGCCTACATTAATTCTTTGTTTGTAGAAAGTAGGTTATTAAAATTGGGCGGCGGCGGCAGGTAGGCGCCGGCATGGCCTTGACCCCTTTACTGCGGAGGTGGTGGCGACACTGCGACGCACAATGGACTATTCCGCGACATCGGACCCGACACGACACCCGACACGCGTCCGCCGCCCGCTGCGACCCGTGCGCGCGCTTATTCACTAACCGCATGTGCATTATCTACTGTTTCACCATCTAAGATGAAAACATCCATTTCACGATTAACAGAAAGATGGGTGCTTATAGACCTCTTGTTTCACTATCGCTGCTCTATGACTCTACAAAAGAACAATGCTAGAGTGCGTATGAAGTATAAAGAGATCCGTCTGTTTCATACCCGGACGTTAGCTGGCAAGAAGACGGGGTTAGTGTTAGTATAAAAATAGCCGTCTATTCCTGAGTGCGACGCGTACTGTCGCAATGCAAGTCGTTGACTTCAGCGATAATCGAAATAATCGTGACTCGGGAAAGTCGGTCATGATAGTATGTAATTAGAGACGTCTGACAAAATTCGGGGGGCGGCGCGGGTCGCGACCGGCGCTGAATAATACATGGTGCGAGTGGCGCCGTCGGCGGCTCTAACAATACTCGGAACTGGGTCCGCGGCGCCCGCCCCGCCACGCCGCACCTGAAACATCACAGATAACCTGGAAAACTAGAAAACATATCCTCTGTCTTATTCAAATTTAAATTTCACCTCACATTTTTACGACTTATCTCTAACCAACTTGCGAAATTGAGAATTATGTAGTACACGAAATGAAATGTGTACCTACAGTACCTAGTCCTAGAAAAGTTATTTCTGCTGAGACTCTGCCCGTCTTATGATTTACGAGAATGTCCACTCTGTGTAAATAAATTCAGTAAATACGCAAACCCCAAGAATGTGATGTCTGCAACAAATTATGTATGTATGTGAAAGCACTTTTTGTCATGTTTGCGAACTATTTGTGGAAATACCTTGTCTAATATAAGCACTTTTGTATTTGAAACGGTTTATTTTGAACAAAGAGAAGAATAAAAGCGAAAGTGAGCCTTTAGTCCAAAAGTTATGGTCTTAAAACATGTTTTCGATTTCGTAGCACTCTCGTAGCGCCGTCGTAGCAGTCTACGAAATTGGCACGAAATAACTTGTTGGGTTGTCATGAACAAATGGATGTTTTTTTTCAAGAGGTTAAGAGTTTTTTATTTAAATATTATACAAGTATATTTAAATAGAAAACTAAGATTCAAATGAAATATATTAAACCGAAAAAATATCACTTTATTTTATGAGTAGCAGTTATAACACTGATTTTGACCGGATGTTCTGAAGTTTTTCGTTTGCAAAAACCTCTAGAAACTTCAAAAAATCTTATAACCTTCACCTAACCAACATCAACAATATAACAACAAGTAATCTTATATCTCTGGGTGGCAAGTGCAGTGCATTCCGCGCAGGGTTTAAAAATCAAATTTATAACTTTCAGATTTATTCCTGTATATGTGCTATGAGACCTTGCCATTTGCCAAATTTCATGATTCTAGGTCAACAGGAAGTACCCTATAGGTTTTGATTCCCCTGTGAAATCGCAAAATATACGACATAAACGTTAATATCTTTTGATTGCGTTACAACTTTTATTTTTTTACAGTCAAAGAAACCGTAGACCTATGTATTTAATATAAATTTAACCTTGATATCTTTACGTGTTCTTGAGAAAAAGGGTCTTGACAGACGGACAGACGGACAGACAGACGTACAACGAAGTGATCCTATAAGGGTTCCGGTTTTTCCTTTTGAGGTACGGAACCCTAAAAACGGTTATTATTTACCACTACCGCATTAAGTCAATAACCACCACTCCAGTGCAATTGAATGGAACATCGCAATCGATGCTCCATTGAATAGGTTTGTGTCCTAATGTTTCATTTACAAAGAACAGGCTTAGTGAACGATATAATTAAATACATTACACATACTAAAAAAATATTTAATTTTGGCTGATACATTTCTGAGATATGACCGTTTAAAGTTTTTGATGTGGATAGAGAGCGGATGAGCGGATGCTCTGTCCCCTCTTTCGCAAAGCATGTGTTAGTATAGTAGCATTTGTATGGTGCGCGCACGGCTTGATGTCATAACGTGCTATAGTGCGCTCTAGCATGAAATTAAAACACTTATAACTTATTTGTTTTTGAACAAATTTTTAGTTTGTTTTCGTTGATTTCGTCTATTTAAGATCACAGATTTTTTATAAAATCAAAACAAAATTAGGTCACATGCCTATTATCAATATAAAAAACTGACTTCAAAAGTAGTGTGTTCGAACAAAATTGATACTGCCTAATTCAACAAGCGATCGAGCGATATTATTCGTATTATTAGAGCTGGTTAAAAACACTTAGCCAAAGTCAATTTAATTTTTGTAGGTACATAATAAAATATAATTACGTAAATCGGTTCACAAATGGCGGAGTAATCGATGATATTTCAATTTTCAATTTTTTCTTTCCATATAAACCTAATTTAGACTATCACAAACATTATAATATAATATAATATTTATTTCTCAAAAAACTTAGCCTATTATTACTTACAAAAAACTTAGATTATAAAATAAAAAATAGCGATTACAGTTCAGCCGATCTCAAGTAATGCGCTTACCAACAAACAGCACGTATTGATAATAGACAGAAGTTTTAGTGCCTACGTGAAAAAAAAAACATAAATATTCGGGACATTTTTAAGCCACATTACTAGGGCATGACTTTGACTTGACCGTGATTTACTTAATAATTTTTTTTTTTTTTTGGTACACCCAAAGTTGTATTAAAACTAGGTCTAATTAGACGATATCGATATGCGGGACACGTGTTCTAGGCACGTATTACCGATTAGCCGAGACGCTCGTGTTGTCAATCTAACTTATGGCACCTACACACCGGCCTGAATGCTAATGCCGGTCGGAGCGGAAACATACATAGTTGAAATTCTTTAGAGATGTCAAAATTACGTTTAGTAGCCGTGAGGAAATGCCAGCTTTAATTAGTTAACATCTTAATCATGTTACAGCATATATTCAGCGCTATATTAACTGTAAAATACGCTGTTAATGTAGAGCGAATTGCATGATATAATATGATATAATGAAACAAATACCAGCTTTCACTGCTGTTAAGTCAGAATAATAAAGAGGCTGGTTAATGATAACTTTTTAATTTTGCGTCTATGCTATAGTCACGCTCAAGTTGGATGGGGGGATGGGGGGTAAGGGAAAAGATAACTAACTAAGGGGATAGATAACTAAAGATAACTATACAGTAGAAAATAGAACTATAGAGGACTATAACTCTATAGTTATATTTTCTTTTCCCTTACCCACCCCATAAAGTAAGAAGTAGGTACTATTACCTACTTCTTACTTTTACTTCTCTTAATAGATCTTATTTCACATTGTGTCAACAGTTTTGGTTTTATATAAAACATTTGTTTCTAGATTTGGTGATGGCTATAATAGGAATTATTTCGTTGCTATAATTTTTGTAGTCTGTCAGAAAAAGTACGTTTGCTAGACTTTTGCAGAGAGATCAGAAGAAATAACCTGACAACCAAAATACTCGAAAGAGAAAAAACAAAAAAAATATAGGTTTGTGGGAAAAACGCCAAGCGACCGATGGTAGTATTAGATCAATGAGGAAAGCTGGTCTTCCTTTCTCAAAGTATTAGATACATTATCTTTGTCGCCAATAAATTGTTCCAAAAGTGTGCAATTATTATACTTTGTGTTTTCTTTTCTTTTCTCTCTTTTTCTATATCATGTGATAGCACAGAATTTGAAGACCAAAACTAAGTGGTGCCTTCCATACAGCGAAATTTTTTTTTTTTTTTTTCAATATTTTTTTCGTTTTCTCTCACTTTCTCTTCCGCCAATTCCATAAATAAATACTATTGTATATTTTGTCCGATGTCTCGATCGCGACGTTGGACGCGAGGAATGTGGCGACGGTAAACAGCTGCGCACGCAGAATCGTATACACGTGAAGTGTTCGGGTGCAGCGGACGCTTGGAATTAATAACCGAACTTGTTTACTCACTTTACACGTATTTGTTGATCAATTTCTACATATATTTTGTTATGCCATAGGTGGCAAACAAGAAGACGGGCCGCCTAAGCAGTCACCGTCGCTTATGGATAAGTACTTGTAACACCAGAGGCATTACAAATGTTGCCGACCCTTAAGGACTCTATTAACTCGCCTTTTGAACAACCCCATTATTAGGGGTTGATGTCAACGACGACACAAAGAACTACCCCCGCGGTTACAAAAATCTCACATAAACCGAGTACCTACGTATCGTCATACTCGGAGTCTTCTTCGCAAATTTACGCAGATCTGTTGGTTGGTTTTGAAACGAAACATTTTATTATCCCCGGTCACTTCTGTCTATGGGTCAATCGACAGATTTGTCGTGAAACCAGTCTTCCCAATGCCATAGCCGTAAAAGGGTTTCAAATAGTCCATACAATAGTTTAATCCCTAGTTTAAGAGTACGACATATTTTACCCATAAAATCTGCATCTCCCAAGCATGTTTTTAAACAACTGGTATTACTAACCACAGTCGCGTTGTTTTGTCATAGTTTCAGATTTTAATGGATCCTCACGCGTTTTGATGAAGTAAACATCTCATGTATTAATCGGAATATTAAAAAGACTTCCTTGCTCAACGCTGCACCCTAATTTTACTTGCGCAAGTTTCTCAAAATGTAACCCATGAAAACCATCTTTACCATGTGCTTTCATTCGTAAAAGAAAGTATTCAAGTGATGTTTATCTCGGTAGTTGCGAGTCCCGATTTGTGATTTTATTACGGTAACGCCGACGGACATAGTTATTATGGTACATTGTAGTAATTGAATACGCAACATGTAATAACTTTCTGAAGTTACATAGAGCTAGGGTTACCATCCAGCCGCATGTCTTACACTTGTGCTGCGCATTACTCACTAGGATACATCGAGTCAAATACGCAAATAAGTGTAAAAATAATGAATATTTACAATGCCGAAGGTTTTGTTCGTATTCATAACCAAAGTCGAAGAAAAACAATAAGCTAATGGCCGTTTTGGTTATCTTGTTTTCTAAAACAATTCAGGTAACCCTAGTAGTTACGGAACCCGTTGTATTTCGGTAATTGCCAGAGATAGTATCGCGGCGCATTTATTAATTATGAAGCTCAGAGCCGAGCATTTATTGACCTTATCTCCGGCTGGCCCTTGCGTTTTCTTCGCTGCTTATTCGTTAATGAGCGTGCGCGACACCGGAACGAAACCTGATGAGAACCCCTCGCCTCGTCCGTTCGCCTCCAGATGAAGTTATTACTCGTTCTATAACGTGTATCTTTCTTGATTCTGTTCGCTCTATTGCTATTGTTTAGAATACTAATATACTTATATTACAATGATATTTTTGTTGGCGGGAAAAAGCGCGTTACAAATATATGTGGAGGTAGCAACAGCTGTAGCAAGGTTGTCCTCCAGAGAAAGTGGAATACATGCGGAGTAAAAAGGATTGATTCCGAAATAAGCTTATTACATCAGGCTCCCCAGTACGGTGGGCATCGCGTCGTGCCCTGCGGCGGTTATAAATAGACGGCGGCGGTCCCTTAAGGCGCGGGCGCTTGCTTCCGGGCTGGAAGTGTGCCGCTTCCGCCGGCGGCGGTCGTTGACGCCGCATTGTCGCCGCGCATTCCCCGCCGGAGCGCCGCGCGCCCGTCGCCGACGACGTTTTTAAATAGAGGAGCGATTACGAGCGTCTGGCTGCGGCGGCGCGGGCGCCGGGCATATGACCGCGCGAAAGTGCAGCGCCCGCCGCGTCACGGGCTATTTGTGACAGCGCGCCGTCGTCGCCGCATACCCGCGCTCCGCGATCGCACGCCTCCGCTCGCGAACTGACACCTACATTCGCACTTCTCAATCTCCTCGATCTCGATTGCTACACCGTGATAACGAACGTCAATCTACATACATTGACACGTTTTCCAGTCACTAAATTGGTGACACGCGTTGATGTCTTTTGTACGCAACGTCCACTAACCGATACGTACCTACTACCCACTACGACGGTGCCTAAATATCACTAAATTTATTCTAAGAAATTATGAATCATACAGACTCGTATTCGTGAATCACAAAACATTGCAATAGGTATGCCTGCAGCTGATGCTAGGTAGTTCAGCGATGACGTGATACTTGCGTCTTGCATGCAGGGCTGTGGTCTGTGGCGGACGAGCCGAGAGTGGCTGGGGCTGCGAGCGCGAGCAGAGGCAGCCAGCAGCGCCTTGAGTCGCGGCTGAATAAATTCGGAGGGAGGCGCGCTGGAATGCCCGCGGCGGCGGCGGTCGCGCGGGGGGCGGCGTGCGACTGGCGCGCGCGCCGCTGTCCCACGGTCGCGCGGCCCCGCGCCCCTCGCCCCGAGCACTTTCTTTCGCGCCATAAAGGTCGTTTCAAATATTTCGGAATGCTGTTTGGTGACATTTCACCGGCGCAGTCGGCGGGGGAGAGCATGACAGCCTCCAGCATTCAACTGGACGCTGAGCTCACCGTTGGAACCCGCCGCTTGCTGAGCGCACTGCTGATGCCAAAGTGCACGATAAACATGAGCAAATTAGTTTTGTGGCTCAAAGATTTGATGCAATTTTTGTGTACTTACCTACTTAAACATCACATATTAGACACGGTAATTGGTGATATACCGTAATCATAGCCGACTGCTCCGTGGGCTAGTTGTCATGGCAGACGCGGCGCGCCGCCGGAGGAAGGCTCGCGTCACGAAGGGCCTCGCATGTCTTTTATCTCCACAAGTCGCATAGTTAAAGCTCATCGTTCTACTTTCCACGCTCATGTGTGAACTGAGTTTCTCCAATTAATAGATTCGTTCCAATAGCAAACAGCGAGTCGGAGAAAGCAACTAGTGTGCGGGTCAACGTCCGGCGGAATTCACACCGCCCGAGCGCCGCCGTGACGTTCACGAGCAAATGTGGCGTAACGCTCAAAAATTTCAAAAACTGCGCTCGATTTTCCATTCCGGGAAGGCTCGAGACGAGCTCCGATCGGGTCGAACCCTCGCCGGTCGCTCGTCAAATCGCGCTAAGCAATGAATGGAATGCGGCGCGGAGGTTGCGCAAGCGACTAGCTTCACGGCGGTCGGCGGTATGCGGCGGGGAGCGCGTAGGCTGCGGGGCGCGCTGCAGCCTCCGTTGCATCTCGCGGCCATTCACGCCGCCCGCCGCCGCCCGCGCCGCTGCCGCCGCGAAATAACTCACCGTTACATGGCTGGAATGCGCGCTCTATCTCTAATACCTGCTCACGGCTGATGGTTTATAGCCCACCGCGGCGCGCACCATTCCCACTCGCGGCACACATTACGCGACGGATCACTTTTATTATATAGGTAATATACCTTAAATATATTTCGACAATTCGTAGGGCTTGCTTATAATGGTTTACTTATAAATTTCATAAACGATTGTAGAACGTCAAACTCTCGACCTTTAGGCGTAGACGAGACGTATCGGTCTACGAGATCTGCAATCCGTTTACCTTTTAGAAAGTAGAACATTTTTACCATTATTTAGATAAGTACAGTATTTTTTTACCTATTTTGATAGTCATCGTAAACGAAACGAAGAAAGGACTCAGATGAGTAAACGAACTCTCTTTTCGACTACGTATCTACCACACCGTTTTTTGCCACTTTTGCTTATGTATTTAAATGGCTATATACATATTGCAAATTGTTTATTTGAATGCGATCTGTGGTGGAACGTCTTCGTCGACGCTGTGTGCGCCCGCGCACCGCCCGCGCTCCGTCGCACCGGGAGCTCGTTTCGTCATCTCGTGTGCTAAATTCCGTTTTTAAGTCCATTGTTCGTCCTCTGCGCGGGCCTCGGCGACCCTCGCCCGCGTCGCCCTCGCATGACGTAATGATCCTCGTCTTCTCACACTGCGACTCGATACGACAATGTTATGCCGCTGACCTAATGTTTATTATTCACACGATCCAATTCTGTCAAAAACGTTACAGTGTAACACTTCCGCTCGCTTCTCGCTGTTATTAGGGTGCCGGCGCCGCGCACCCGCGCCACCGCGGCACACTGACCGTTTTGTTTGGATTTCGTAGTCATATTGTTTTACGTTGAAATAAAATAAGATTTATAGTATTTAACAGTAGGCCCATGGTTTTTGCTACGATAAAATGCCTAAGACGCCTCATTCGTCAGCAATTAGAGCAGCATTTGTGGGTGCGGGTGTGTGTGGGGTGCGGTGTGGGGGGAGCTGTGACACGTGTGTCCCACATAGTGCGCGCCCATTGAGCGCCCGCGCCGGACGTGACGTCAGCGTCACCGCGCACCTGCGCCTGTGCCCATACCACCCGCCACCACCGGCACCGGCGACCAAACATCACAACAATCGATATTTGTCAAACCCGATGCCTTGTATGCTAACCTTCCGTTTTATTAATTGCAGACGATTAACGCTTACAAGTTGCATTGTATTTAAGAAGATGAATGACTACGTTGACCAGAAGTAGACGTACAGTTGTAATAGATAAATTATGGAATCGATTATATTGGCGCCGTCGTCGAGGCCGCGCCGCACCATTTGTGGCCAGACAGCGGTACCTCGATGTACCTCTTACCTAATTAGCTCTCTATAGTGGGTGACTGCCTCCGTGGGCCCGCCTTCATTTGTTGCTATTTTAGTTAAAATAAGTTTAATAATGAGACTAAAGAACTTGTCTGCCATAAGTCAACACCTACAGGAAAACCTTAAGACTAATCGTATTATTCGAGTATGATTGGAAATACCTTAAAAGGCCATTTGACTTTTCACAGAGTGATTTGATTGCCATTTATGGGGTTGATGTAGGATTATTAAAAGTTTCAAAAAGTTCAGATACGTTGTAGATGCTAAATGACACTTGCACTTAATTCAATATTAAAGTACTTATCTACTATAAGAAAATTCTTATATAGAAAAAATCTGGAAACGGAGCACGAACACTTCTAAAAAACCGGACAAGTACGAGTAGGACTCGTGCTCTGAGGGTTCCGTTAGACGGAACCCTCAGATCAGAAACCTCGAGACCAAAAAAAAACTGAAGTTAAAATATTGAAAGACAAATTTAAGTTTGTAGTTGACAATAAGGTTCTTCCATACATTCCAACTACAAAATGTAAGTTTATAATAGCAAAATAATTATTTTTAAATGATATAACTTCAAATTTATAACTTTCGGATTTATTCCTATATATGTGCTATGAGACCTTGCCTCTTGCCAAATTTCATGATTCTAGGTCAACAGGAAGTACCCTATAGGTTTTGATTCCCCTGTGAAATCGCAAAATATACGACATAAACGTTCATATCTTTTGATTGCGTTGACTTACAACTTTTATTTTTTTAAAGTAAAAGAAACCGTAGACCCAAGTATTTAGTATAAATTTCAACTTGATACCTTTACGCGTTCTTGAGAAAAAGGGTCTTGACAGACGGACAGACAGACGAACAACGAAGTGATCCTATAAGGGTTCCGTTTTTTCCTTTTGAGGTACGGAACCCTAAAAAGAATAAACTTTGAACATTCTTTCCGACGTGAAAGGAATCGTAATCATCCTGATACATACTAATTGGTAACGTTTACATAACGAATCATCGTCATCATATCATAAAGAATTCATACTTTGCTACTTATATTCATAAGTTTCTGATTTTCAACGTAACTAAACTACTGCATAATTACACTACGTACTTTGTAACCAGGAATTTCTGTTTATGTATCAGTGAAATAATTATGGCGATCGCAATTGTGGAGTTTCAATATATGTACTACCCTGGAAAAAAGTCATACGTACTAAGTTATAATTGGGGATTGATACGGAATTGAGCGATAAATCTGCGAAAATCTGCTGCACCTGCTTCACCGTCACTAACTCCAATAATGGCTTAGTTAATAAAGCCCTATAATAATGTAGCTTTTATCATTATCGAGTAACTTTAGGTCAGTCGTAAAGGAAAACTTGGCGTATCATAACGTGTAATCATAATTTTACTAATGAAACGTTTTGTAAATTCCAGATGGCAAGTGGAAGAGGAAAAAGGCATTGTGTCGGCATGTGAGTCAGCATGATGTCATGTGCAGCTAATGGGAGCGTCCCGACGTCACGTCACATCCCATTCCCGAGTAGGAGCACCATGCTGCGAACTTGCTGAACAACTGACACTTTACACGAGGTGGATCATATGACTCTGTTATGCACATGTTACTAATGGCTAGAAATTCGAAATATGGAAAGAGGCAGTGCTTGGGGCGATTTAAACCAGGTAAATACGTTCTAAAAATTATACGTTAAAGTCCCAAGAAAATGTAAACTTCCAAATTCAAATTTGTCCGGAATTCGCTTTCGACGATCGTTCGTACTTTTTCCTCAATATTTTCACAATTAGTATTGGCCTTATTCCCACTCCATCAATCAACGAATACAAAGTGTCAAAAGATAGTGAAATGTTATCTTTAAAATCAGCATTTATTCGACCTATAAATGATGAACCTAAATCCAGTTCAAGAAATCCCACGCTTCTATTTCAATAGCGAAACGTTATTGCCAAAACTCGGGGTCTTTGCCCCCGAGTCCCGCTTTAGAAGACTGTGTTGTGGTAACCCTATTCCCGCATACTTCATCCAATCGAGCGATGACAAATCCATTCATATTCTACATCGCCGCTAACTGTTCTGTTCAACGCTAAATTCTTGCAATTCCTGCGTAATTAACGTTTATGATGACTTGTTTTATTAGGTATTTGGCATATGTGAGCAGTGACTGTGGTTCTCTAATATATAATAAAGTATAAAGATTGGGTAAAATATAGGGGGGGGGGGGGGGGCAAATAGAACGGAAAAGACGACACTTTGAAAACTGTTTTACTGTAGTACAATTTTCAGACCAACGACACGAAAAATTGTAAAAAAAAATAAATTGAACTGTTTCGTAGTTCTGAATGTTAATTGTGTAGTAAAATATGCTAAGTGTCTTTTTGTTTTCACCCCGTTGCTGCTATTCATCCCGTTTCACGGTATTTTCTGCAATTTTTTTTTATTGACATAAAAATCATTATATAGGTATGTTTTGTGAAATTGTATTTTGTAATGTAGGCAGTGCGTGCGGCTAACTTATCTGTACTAAACATTTTCAACGCCAATTTTATCCAAATAATACGATGGTGGCTCCTTTATTCAACTGTAGATATAAGTCTGTCGCACTGTACTTACTTATTAGAAAACGTTTGGTAGTTGTTAGACGAATTTTGTATATGTACATAATTTTTTTTATTTATACAATTCAAAGCAGCTTTTTTACTTCCTTATGTACATTTGTACAAGACATTCTTAAATATTTATGTTATAATAAAGAACACCATGAAGAGAGTCTTCAAAGTAGCTCGACGCGGGAGTGACGCTGAAAACCGAAGAGTGAAGAAATCATCAAAGGAATTACGAAACTGGTTTTCATAATGATTTGACAGATTGTTCTATATTCTGAGATCATTGTGAAAGCTGATTTTGTTCCTAAATCGACGGACACGGTTCGAGAGCAAGTCGGCAGCCGCTACTGAGCTGTGAACGGTGGAGCCTGGGACTTTGGAAGTTTTATTTACTCGTACATTTTAGATATTTAAAAAAAACATAAATATTTGTAGAATATGCACTAAAATAGGTACGTATAAGAAATATTCGAAGGAAATATGACGAAATACTTATATCATTATTTTTAACCACGACGGTTTATGCGTTTTTTTAAATATATTTATTAGTAGGCTTGCTTTTGTTTGTGTGTGCAAGTGCCGTCAAGTGCAAGTCGGGTTCGCGCAATGAGGGTCCGCACCACCACAAAATACAATAATTATCAATTTAAAAAACCGACCTCAAAATTAGTAAAATATGGCATTTCGATTCGGTGATAGATATGATAAGGTCATACAAGTAACCGAATTTTCAGTTATAGTTTTTTCCGCTCTAACATTACATATTTTCACAGAATATTTATTTTTATTTATTTTATTTCTAACTTAGAACTATCATTACAGGTTATAACCTAATGCGATAGGCTGTTACGGCGGAAAAAAAAACTAAAACAAAAAAACTTATGTTTGTATACTCTCTAATGTAAATACCGTAATACGTATACAAGCGTCAAACTGGGCATGATTTCAGTACACACTCTAAAGTATAACAACAAATAATAAATAATGGTCAAGTGTGAGTTGGTGACAAATTTCTGTTCGGTTTTCGTTCCGTCCGTTCGATCCGTTTTTACCCGGTTTTTTTTCGAACCCTATAAACTAATTTTCCTTTTTGTCTCCCAAACTTAAAATTTTTAATCAATAAAAAAAAAATATACATCTCCGCCGCGAAGACGACGAACGCGTCAAAATTTAACACGTAATAACTTACTGTTGTATAACTGTGTAAGAAGTAGTAATTTCTGTTCTACTTTTATTCATATAGATCACAGATATAGATGCTCTGGTCCATTGAGTACACACCTAGACGTCAATAATGAACTTTTTATATTTTGTTTAGTTTAAAAATAAAGAAGCATCTATCCTTACCAAAAAGGATAGTCGCTTAAATTTTTCGAGGTATAGATAGATGGCCATCTTTCTATTAAAATAGGTAGGTACGTATTTTTAATATTTTTTTTTATTACTTCTTGTTTTATTAATAGTTTTTTAATTAATCACTGTTTGTAGCTTCTAATTTTCTAAATAACCCAATACCACGGTACCACGGTACTACGGTACCACGGTACCACGGTACTGCTGACAGGTTTTAAGAATTGCATTTCATACTTTTAGTTAAAATTTAGGAAAAAAATTATAACGAATAAAAAAACCAAAGAAAGAACAAGAGAAAAGGAAAACAAAAATATGAAAAAATAATATTAGTGAACATGACGACGTGGATAATTTCAGTGAATAAGTCAAATAGTTTATAAGGATTGACAAACCACGACATGACAACCAGCGTAAAATGTTGATGTGGAAATAGTTAAACATTTTGGATTAGCTCATAGGCTATTTTTTTCCCGGAAAAATTATCAATAGTACGATAGTTGTCAGAAATGAAACGCTCCGAAAGACAATCTCGCTCTACCCTGATCAAAGGCTAGGGCCGGCGTTGAGTAGGAGCTAGTTCGGATGACTTCATTTTGGCGGAACAGACACGCCTATAGATCATAGCGGCATTGGACTTATAACCAACCTGGTTAAGTCCAATGCCGCTATGATCGGGATCACCCTAAAAGGAAACTGCCTTAGGGCACAATTTGATGCGCTTGACCATGGCAGAGAGAAATTGGATTTGTGGTCCGCTGGTTCGTGTATTGGATGTATTATATCTCTCTAAGCTACTGTACTAAAACCAAAGGTACCAGCTGTAGCTTCTGTCTACGCCTTAGGTGTTTGTTATCTTTTAATAAGTGGAAAGTTATTTAATATACTTGTTACAGATCTAGACTAGATGTAAGTTATCTAAGTTTTGATTGCTCCATGCTCAGCAAAGATAGGAACGATAACAGCTGAGCTGGTGACAGGTTTAGCAACTGAAGTGTATAACTATCCATAGAACCTCTCGATTACCCCTAATACATTGGCTTTGGTCGACGCTACACTACCATCATCTCTCTTCAGCTTCCACGCAACGAGACCAGCTCACGGGCCAAACATGGAAATTTTGCTAATAAGGCCGTCAATGCCGTTATACCAAACCCTATCAAAAGCCTTCGAAATTTCTAAGAACGACGAGCGCTTCCCTGTATTTCTCGATGACCTCTCTCCAGACATACCTACCTAGTATAATATCACAAAATTCTCCCTACAGAAACAAACAATACTGCACACCAATAGGTACCTACTTAACCTTTTGCCCGCCACGCCTAAAACGCATTTCTGTGCTCTGTACGTGGCATTTTGTGGGCCGTGCTTTTTTCCAACGATAGACGTCGCTGGCGCACAGGGCCAGCAAGGGCTTGTCAATTATGTGTCCTATATAGGTGGGAATCGAACCCACGCCCCGAAGCTCAGAAGGTAGGTTCACTACCAACTGGACCAACGGGCTAAATAGAAAATATTTCTATTTGCTGAGATCTTGAAGTCGCCAATGGACGTGCGTCTGACAGATCTGTTTCTACGAGGTCAGATGGCAAGGCTAAATAGGATTACCTACTTACTTACTTATTTTGAAATTTTCAGGCGCTCATTCATGAATTGGGGGCTGTTCAATATAACTGGAGGTGCCACAACTCTAGGTAGGTGCCTACCTAGAATAGTAGTAGGTATTGATGCTCGTACTTAATACTTGTCTATGCCTTTTTGGTGACACGGGAAATCTTCATAGTTGTGGTGAGATTGGATGCACCCGCTAAAACCTTCTCGCGTTGTGCCAGATACCCAAGATCCCCATATGAACGCACCGGTACCTACACCTACCCATTCCTTCACTTATTTCGCTGATTCTGGAGCTTAAATTTATTAACTTATTGAATAAAATAGCATAGCACCGAGATACAGAAGAACATAGGTAAGGACTTGTCTCTTACAAACTGTAGGTTATACCTAAGTATTAGTAGGTAACAAGAGTAGGTGCGTGTACCTACCTCAAAGAAATTGGATTTTGATACAATTTCTATGACCTACCTAGTGCAGTGCAGCCATTTTGTGAAATCGCCAATAGGTACACATCATAATTTTAGATATTTCAATGACTGTTATCTGTACATAAACGAATATACCTAAACCTATTTAATCAGTTATACATAGGTATGTACATATTATAATATTATGTGCACCTATATTTACTGATAGGTATAATCTGCTTACATCTCTATATATTCAATAAGTACCTACCTATAGCCTGTCGGTAGGTACATATGAGTAGGTATAGATACCTACTGATTGTAACTATCTAGCTCAGGGGTGTCCAACATACGGCCCGTGGGCCACAATACGGCCCGCCAAGGATCCTATGGTCTGACTAATATAAGATGATAAATTTGACAAGTCACGGCCATGAAGTTTCGTATTTTTCCGGTAAAATGTACTACAAACAATGTCGTACTTCATTGACGGCTACCGACCACTTAGTGAAGTGCCACGCATAATGAATAACCAACCACAGACTATCAAAAATCTGTTTCGAATTAAAATAAATCAAACAAATAAAAATTTAAATATAGGTAACTATATTATTTTTTGTAAATATTAAAGTTATTTGCAATTATCTATGGCGCAATTACTAACAAAAAACTAGTCTAACAAGGTAGGTCCAACTACAAGAAAGAGGTCAATCGACGAATCCAACTCGGCTGGGCAGCGTTCGGTAAACTTCGCAACGTCTTTACGTCCAAAATACCCGAAAGTCTTCGACCAGTGTGTTACCAGTGATGACATACGGCACTGAAACGTGGTCTCTCACTATGGGCCGCATAAACAAGCTCAAAGTCGCACAACGAGCTATGAGAGGGCTCGGGGTTTCTCTACAAGACCTAATCAGAAATGAGGAGATCCGATGACGAACGAAAGTCACCGCTACATACATAGCCCGCTGGATTAGCAAGTTGAAGTGGCAGTGGGCAGGGCACATATCACGCAGAACAGATGGCCGATGGGGTCGAAAGGTTCTGAATGGGGCCACGGACCGGTAAGCGCAGCGTAGGACGTTCACCCACAAGATGGACGGACGATCTAAAAGAGACCGCAGGGAAACGCTGGATGCAGGCCGCTTCCACGGCCCTTTTGGAGATCGATGGGGGCGGCCTATGTCCAGCAGTGACGTCCTATGGCTGAAATGATGATGATGATGATGAAAATGACACCCCTATCTATATATGTTGGAGGCTGCTCTTAAGAGAATGCTAGCTGATTACCAGTAACCATGTATAACTCATTAGGTAAAATAAGTAAGACGAGGAGGTATGAACTAAACTGGCTTTCAAATGGACGAAAAACGACGCCAATAGATACACACACAGGCGGCACGCAAGGTTTGGCACCAACATGAAGAAAACATGACCCAGAAAAATTTAAGTACTTTTACGTCTTACCTAAAACTGATTTTGAAATTGAAGTTAACAAAACAATAAACCAATTCACAGACTAGCTAAAATGCATAAACCTAAAAGTTAATATCAGTAAAACGAAATAGTAAATCAGTAATAGGTACTGCAATAGGTACTGTACTAACTAAGTAACTATAAAACCACTCCTCTAAACCTCATCATTTCAAATAACGGAAACAAAGTTAATGAGTTACTTTAGATAAAAACTTAAACTGAAAAGCGCATATTAATAAAATAAATAATAAAATCACAAAATACTACCTAATAATATTACCAGTTGGCAGCGTACCCAACATGCTGGCGGCATTACCACGTTGAATGGCAATGCTAATGCGTTGAGCCAGAAACACGCCAGCATTTTGGTCACGCATCGCATTAACCAAGCGCTCTAAAAGATTTTTGAAAATGAGGTGAGATCCCGGTCTCCAAGGGCCCAATGTCTCGACCCCAAACGCCTCAAATATGTAACCACTGCCGAGGTTTGCATATTTGCGTCGCTTGTGCTGCTCTGCCGAATTGGCAGCCGCGCCAGCCCTACCCTGTGTCTCAGGAAGATGTGACGGCGCCAAAGTATCGACACAAGTTGCGTCCCATACAAAGGGCCGCCCTAACCTCCAGGGCACAAGTGTCATACCGTCAGGCCTCTTTTCATCGTCACGCGCAAGTCCACTCGGTTAGAGCACAGCTGCGACATTGGCGGTGGAAAGTGCCCTGCGTATGATGTCGTTCAGGCTAGCGTGTCGGCCAATACGACCAGCGCTTCTCGAGCAAGAGAGACCAAAGTCCTATTACCTAGTCCCCGTGGTCGATTGTTGCGCTTATAATAAATGTAGTTAATATTTTATGTAGTATTTTAATATAATAGTAGTATGTGTTTCTAATAATAACTATTGTATGTTCTATATGAACACAACTGTTGTGACTAATAACTTAATAAGCCTAAGACCTTTGTACACAGTTGAACAATAAAGTATTATTCTATTCGCCTCATTGTGTTATTTAATTTTCCTAAGCTTAAGTATTTTCGAGTGTTAACGTGAGTTAACGTAAATTCATGGAGTGTTTGTGAACGTGCGCAAGTGTGGGCAAGTGGTATAATGAGGTGAAACGTGTATTTTGGTGTCGCTAAAACTCCATAGAAGTCTCTAGTCTATTCTCCACTAATCTGCTGGGGCATACTTGTTACTTGTTACTTGTGTAGCGGGCATTTTCCGCAACTAGGCCATTCATTGGCCCATTTTGCGTCACCCGGCTGCAGCTAATTCAGCCACCCGGTCTCCTCCAGGAAAGCCAGCAGCTCGCTTATGCCTGCGCAGGCCTCCCAGAGCGTCCTCGGTGATCCGAGGATAGTGTTTCGTTGTTCTGCCGCACTGCTGCACTCCAGCAGCATATGTGCGGCCGTTTCTTCAGTCTCCAGACACCCTCTACATAGAGGACTGTCAGTAACCCCAATTTTAGAAAGGTGTTTGTTTAAAAGGCAATGCCCTGTGATAACCCCAACAATTTGCCGGAGTTTGTCACGTTTTAGATTCAACAATCTACGGGAGTATCTCGGATTGAGTTCCGGGAAAGCTTCCCTTGATTGTCTACAGTTTTTAGTACTTGCCCAGTATTCTTTGTGAAGTCTTGTAGTACGTTGACGAATCCAGGATCTGATTTGGCTAAAAGGTAAGGGGATTATCGGCTCGGGCCCTACCGGTCGTATGCTCGAGCCTCTCCGCGCCAGTTCATCAGCCGCATCATTTCCCCTAGACCCACTGTGCCCCTTGATCCATTGGAGAGTAACATGATTGTGTTTACTTACGGTCTCCAGCAGGTCATGGCACTGTATAGTTAGTCCTGAGGTATGCCAAAGATATTGTATATATAGTATATACCAAGGATGTAACGGAGGTAGTTTTATCGGAACCGAAGGCGGATCCGAAGGTGTAATAATAATCGGAAGTTCAGACTTAACGGAACCGGAGTCGAAGCTCCGTAACATGGTATATACCATAAAGGGACCATGCATAGTAAAATACGTAATACGAGGTAGCATGGCCTTAGTAGCTTTAGCCTGCCTAGTAATGCGTAAAAAAACAAAAAAAAGCAGCTCGCTGTCACTGTCAACTTTGTAGCCAACCAAGTCAACCAACCATGAACAAACCACAGATGTTGTGTATATTTGTGCAACCCACGTGCAACCAGTTTTTTTGGCGCCAACGTTGAAAAAACATGTCGACATGTGCTATTATTTTCCTAAACTTGTGTATTTTTGAGTGTTAATATGTATTAAATGGTGAATTATTATTCATTAAATGCTCGTAAACGTGCTCGAGTGTGGAGAAGTGATATAACGAGGTGAAACGTGTATTTTCGTGTTGTTTCCAAAACTCCATAGGAGCCTCTTGTAAAGTCCCCACCACTTTACAGGAGCATGAGTTTGACTTGACCGTGACTTACTTAATTTGACTCTGACTTGTTTGACGCTATTAGGACAATGCAAACTGTTTAATTTTACGACTAAAGGACAAAGAATCCACGGTCATGAAAATTTTAACAAAAAAAAACCTTCCCGATGGGCGAATAAAAATTTTTTTTTTGAGAGGTTATGTTGATATGTAATGGAAAATTTTTATTTTAAAAAATTCTCAAGGAAACACTAGTGTACTGTAAGAAAAAACAAGATATTCCGCAAACTGACTTTGTAACAAACTGATTATTTCAACTTATCATAATGGAAACTACAGAATTTGATGCCACTTTAGGTGGCACAGAAAAACTTCCACATTCGATAAACAGTTTAAAATTTGCTGCATCTAGAAGCGTAGAAATCGCTGCAATGACTGAAAGCATCCTTCGTCCCAGTAAGACTAAACTTGTATTTCAATCCTTGCCCGTACACATGCGACGGCGAGTCATGAGCCACAACTGTAAAAGGTTACCGAGAAAACTTCGACAAGCCCATTTAGAGCAGTTAAAAAAGAGCGGCCTGCCTCCGAAACAAAAGAGACCTTCAAGAAAATATAGGCGACGGCCTGCCAACTTGCTAGAAGAGTACAGCAGAAGAAAGAAACGAAATATTTGGCTCGAAACTCACATTTGGCATGCTAAACGATTCCATATGATTGAAAGATGGGGCCATCGCCTACCCATAGCTCCTTGTGACAAAGCTTTTAGAGCTTGCTATCGAGCTAGCTCAGCACATTGTCTTATGCAAGATATGTCTTACTATACACCATTAAAAATAACGGGATCTGTTGACAGCATTAAAGAGTTATTCCAAGCGGTAACAAGTCCTTCTAGTGGTCTCAGTGTTGGTGCCAAGGCCTACATGACTGGTAATAGAGAAGGAGATATACACATGTATAAAGTGAATTCTTTTCCTTTTAATTACATAGGAAAAGTATTATTTTTCTGGGAACCTAGTAAAAGGACATTGTGGCTTTTTGTCCATCCATCCTACTCAAAACAAGTGGAGTTAACATTGGCAGATTTATTATCTTCAGTAGAAAAAAAAGAAGATATTGAAGTTCCTGGAAAGAAACGAAAGATTAATAACAATTTCTCAAAAGAAATTCAAATTAGTGTTCAGCCACGTGCTTTCAATCGATTCCGTCTTACAGGACCAAACAGCCATGCCATTTTAGTGAAAAGTTTAAAATGTATAGGAGATATGAAAAAAATCGAAAATAACGAGTGGGTACAGAAATGCAAGTCCAGTCCTGGATTTTTTTTGAATGAAAAGGCGGATTACTGGAAAAGCATCAGCTCTGTACCATCTCCATCACAACTGCCACCAAGAATTATAATTGGTTTGATTGTGAGAGATCCTCGCCTGATGAGGCCCTCTCATCGCACCAAAGCTAGACTAGACCAAGACCAAGCTATAAAAAGGGAAACTTTAGCTAACACTCCACCTAATACATCCGTCTCTCCGTTATGGGACACTGATCTACATAAAACAATTCAGAAGAACATCATGACAAATGGCCAATTCATTCAACATGTCACTAAATTGAACCTTGTGCCTGGTGAAGTTTTTGAAGATGACCCAAAACTGCAGAGCGTCCCAGTGGTTCTGATTCAAAGGCCTGGCTCACAAGACTCAAATTATAAGAAGCTTGGTACGAAATTAAATCCCTGATAGGTACCGGTAAATGGGGTGAAATCTAAAATAGTTATTTATGATACAAGTGCGGTAAGTTGGTTATTACAAACGAGTATACGAATGTAAGCCCAAGACGAAGTCGAGGGCTTACCATAGTCACGAGTTTGTAACAACCAATCCGCACGTGTGCCATACAACGTTTTACAACACATTGGCGAGAAAAAAACAAAAAATTGAAATTAAAAAAATACCGTAAAGTACACGCACGGTGCTATGTATAGCACCGTTGTAACGGAGCGTGCGGTAAAATTCATTACCGCACGCTCCATTGTATGATCCGTAATGTTTAACTTTCGAACGATGTATACAGGCTTTGTAAGTGCACTTTTTGAGCAAATGTGTTGTAAAAGATTTTTTCCTAAACATATTCTTATCTTTTAGCAGCCGTAATGTGTAGATGTTCTAGGAATACCTGTTCCTAGAACATCTGCAACAAGACACCTACAGTATGGTACTATTAACGAAAAAGGTACCATACGCCATAGGATATACCATCTAATAGGTTAAAAAAGTATATTAGTAAATGGCCAATAGATTTTTATCTAAAATAACAAGAATGTATGTAGTACATTTGTAATTTTGTAGGTTGGAAATTATATGATAAAAAATCCTTTTCTTTATTCACCATGATTTACTGGTACCTACTTATTTATTCAACAGCCTTCAGAAAGCTTCACAATTGTTTCGATGGATTCTTTTTTTTAACCCCCGACTCAAGCAGAAGGTATTATAAGTTTAACATGTGTATATGTGTGTGTGTCTGTGGCAACGTAGCTCTCATCTTGATTAAGTTTTTTGTTGTGTTATGGGTAGTAGTGTTGTAGCTTCCTATGATTTAAAAAAATCTGTTCAGCTATTTGAAGATTATCAGCTCAATTATTGGAGTTTAAAAAAACAATTTATAAAAATCATTTATATTGAATGATTTTTTATTTCTTTATGTATCTCAAGAGTGGTTGATTTTAATTTTAATGAACATAATCCACGTCTGATGGTGGAAAATTTGGGTTTGAATCCAATTTACTGAACTTCCCATGAGAAGGCTGTTGTTATTTTTTCACAAAAATTTATAACTATCAAAAATGTTTTAGTTATTATGAAACATTAAACTTTCGCAGGTTACGGAAGTGGATGGGATGTAATATTTCCAGCAGGCTATGGCATACCATTCTGGCTTACTTTCATCATGTTTGGAGCCAGGTCCGGTGGACTCCGTGAGACTGAGAGCTTAGCTTTTGAAATGGGCGAATGTTTTCTTCCACCGGATTCCGAAGCAGGAACCGAAAATGAAAAGAGAATTGAATTAGAACTAAGAGAAAGATATTTCAAACTGCCTCCAAGTAAAAGAATCAACTATGTGAAACTAGGAATCAATAGCCCCTTTATTTGTCCCTGGAAATTATTGCTTAAAGACTGGACTGACAAAAATGTGAATAATTTTTTTGTGTTGAGAGATTGGAAGCGTTTGGAAGAACTTCAGGTAAAGTCTCTTATATACCCTCTTAGTTAGCATACATGCATTTGACCTGTTTTAACAGACTACCCAAGAACGGTAGTTTTTAATGCTTCAGAAGATAATACAGAAACTAAAATCTAAAGCTTAAACGACTAGACAGATCGTGCCATCCTCAGAGAAGTGTCATCCTTAAATTAGTAGATTTTGCCAAATTTCTTGTTAACTCTGAGTCTCACACGTGAAAAACTGAAAACATAACCAAGCCCATTTAAGCCCATTGATAAGTTTCAAAATAATTCATTTAGTATTTTACTTTTTCAGGAATGCCTCAAGAGAAAAAAGCAGTTGCCGCTAGTCAGCAATTCACATGTGTGTTTAGTTGCTGTTTATCTGCATTTGCCAGTTGGCAGTTTACGAAGACATGCACTCATTTGTCTGCCGGAAGTTAAAGACATAGTAGATATAAAAAATCTATACGAGCCTCACCATGATGATGCCAATGAAAAATTAAGAAAGAACAAGAAGCAAGAACATGTTGTAGCCTTGAAAAGACAAAGAAGATCTAGGATAAAACTAAAAAAGAAGAATGCTAAAGTAAGATCTGTATGCCGATTGAAATTATGTTAACTAGATAATAATTATCTTTTATTAAAACCGACTTCAAAATGAGAAGGCAATCGAACAAAATTATTCATATTAAAACAACGAAGCCAAAGTTGATGAAATTTTTAAGGGACCATGTTGAGTGCTTTCTTTATATAATAAAAAAGAAGCATGTATATCGTCGTATAATGTCGGAGTAATCAGAATACTTTTTTTATAATTAGTTTAAGAACCTCTTTTCTAAAGTTTTTTTCAAATGGCGGTATTGTTGTACCGCTATAGTACATTTGTATTTTAGTTTCTATCTGACCAAAATAATCTCTTTTTATTTCAATGTGAGTAAATGATGGCCACCATTTTAGAGCTTTCAGTTAGTTTTAAATAATTATGTTACAAACAAGCATTCGACATTTTTCAAGGATGACGTAATTAACCTTATGGCAAAATAGCTGTCAATTTATACTTATATTTGCTTATTCCTACTTTTTTCTTACAGGCCATTGAAACAAAAAAATTCAAGAATAAAAACCAGCCATCAGAGTATGTTAAACTAATGAGAGAACTATGGCTTCCCTCATACATACATTCAGTGCGTTATGTTGGCTACAGAGAAACAATGGGCTATGTGTCACAGGGTGATTTCAGCTTTACTGAAGCGCATTCTTGCGGCGTCGGTTACGTGACCTACAACGCACTAAACGCGCTGCTAGAGACTGGCCTCAACCAAGTACTAGTGAGAAACACGTCTTCAAGGAAATACAGGCTTGCCAAGATAGAAATTGTTAGAAATGTATAAAAACAAAAACGTTTGTAAAAAATTAATGTGTTTAATTTCATTGCTCAGCCATGCTTCACTTTGTGATGAGTCAAAAGGACATTTTACATTGATAGTCCATATCAGTAACTCTGAAGGAAAATCTAGGTTTCCCATGTACACATCAATGATTACACAAGTTAATCAATAAATAGACAAAAGCTTGATGTACGCTACTATTAAATACTTGTCTTATGATTTTAAAACCTATACATAAGTATGACAGATAATACCATTGATGTAAATGCCTTTGTACGACTTCAATTCTGCCTAGTTTTTAAATAATACAATAGCATTCCTATGATGCAATTAATTTCAAGAGTCGGCTGGAAAGCCAGGCTATCTATTACAAAATTTTCACAGTACACTACAATCATTAGTCCTATATTTTAGAGCGCTTCCTTGCTATAGCATCTTCTACAGCCTTCAATTGTTTTAGTAGTTCCTCTCGCCTGGATACCGCTTTCTTTGCTGGACCAGAGTCAACTGGTGAATCTGCTGCTCTCTTCTTACCGCCCGATTCTGAAATAGACATACTTGAGCATTTTCCATAGGAGTATTAATAAATATTCGGGACATTTTTTCACACACGGTCATCTGACCCCAAACTAAGCAAAGCTTGTGATATGGCTGCCAGAGACTGATATAGATACATATATAGTTTTAAATACATACTTAAATAGATAGAAACAACCAGATATAGAACAAACACAAATGTTCATCACACAAATGTTTGTCCTAGGCGGGAATCGAACCCACGCCCCCAAGCTCAGAAGGCAGGTTCACTACCAACTGGACCAACGGGCTATCAAATAGAATCGAGGGTAGATGGCCACATGAGATAAAAGGTCTAAAATATACAGGATGGAGACAAGCTGCGTATCCACCAGAGATGTGCAAGGTAGATGAACGGTGCGCGAGGAAAAAATCAACCAATAAGAGGCGAGGCGAGACAATGAAAAAAAAAGAATTAATGATGAGTGATTTTTTTTCTCGCATTCGATTTCTGGGCCTTGATTCCGTAACTTTAACACGCACGTAACGGGGCGCGTTTCCATAGAGACTTGATCTTCCTAAGGAACAGAATCACCTTAAATTTTCTAGTCTTGTCTGAGAATGTGACAAGCTACCCGCAGTATACTGGGTTACGCGGAAAGGGTCCTTACCCGGCATTATGAACAACTTTTACTATGTGAGAAACTCAAAACGCTGTACCATATAAAACGGTCATTTCCACTTGACAAATTGTATGGTATAATCGCATAGCAGATTTTTTTTCGTTTTCATTATTGGTCCTATAGTATAAGTTGTTCATAATGATGAGTACACTGTACAATAACCTCCTTTCGACTTAGTAATGGTACAGTCTATATGCGTAACCTGCCAACGTGCCTGTAACGTGCCTGTATAGCTTTCTTCGTCTACAGCATTTTCACTCAAAAACAATAACATAAAGATAAAACGATCGCTTTACTAAGATTCATACATACCTTTATCGCTTGACGATTCTTTCTTGCTCGCGATCGTCACTGCTGCCGCTAGACCGGCGGCACTGGATTTTGCATGTAACCTGTAAATTTTTATTTATTTATTTCTGGGTCAAGTTTAGTTTAAAAAACAAATGCGACAAGATGTACACCCTACTTTTCTCGAACATAGCGAGCTATACCATTGAGATACAATATAGTTGAGTCACAATCGTGCTAAAAAAAACGAATTAAAACTAGGTGCACGTTTCGAATTGCGCATACTTTTTGATTAGTTACAAGGTAAGCGCGATCCGACTACAACGCCGCACGATGCCAGAGCTACGATGACATAGCGGAAAACTAACTTTGAACAGTATGTAAGCGACATAACGTCTAAATTGGAGTACGTGTGGCATTGTGAAGTATATAATTGACACAATGTATGTACAATGACGCTCGGACATTTTTTGACTGTTTTTACTGAGATTTTGTGACTATAGGAATTGTATCTCGATGGCTATAGCCTACTATTATCGCAATGACGATATCGATTATCTTTGTATTATGGTGACAAGGGTGCAGGAGTGACGCCCTCATTTAATAAAAACAAAACAGGTTTACTAAAAAATAAGTAAATAAAAATGGACTCCATTGTCACTCGAGAATGTAATGAAGTATTTTTTGAGCTATTATTTTTAGTAACAAGGTATCATGTTTGTTATAAAATCCATTACCGCCAAAAACAGCAGCAGCTAATCTGCGTTTTACAACCTATGCAATACGTTGTTAGAAATAGTACTCCAAAAATACTACAATACATTCTCAACCGATTATCGGAGTCCAATTTTTATTTACTTATCTTTTAGTACCCGATATGTTTTTTTAAAAAATAATAGTAATCATTTTATTTCAGACAATGTCCATACTTATGTTACAAAATACTACACCAATAAAAAATCAAATTAATGAGTGCGCCTCTCCTGCGCTCTCTTCAACTGAAGGCGCTTGCAGACGATGCGTAGTACAAGTGAACAAGTAGAAGTAGGCGTTCAAACTATGAGTAGCCACTCGTGCGGTGACGCCACAACTCGCGTGCGAGTACGGATTCGAACGAGACAAACGATGGGCAGTGGCCGTCGCGCGAGCAGGGCGGGGCAACGAAGCTTCACTTGGCGCGAAGTACCACTTCGGCTAATATCACTGCCACGTTCACTATGCACACCATTGCAGACGATGCGTAATAGGCACTTGCTACTTTTACTTGTACTACGCAGCGTCTGTAAGCGCCTTTAACGAAAACACCACAATAAAAACGGATGGATGTGCAAATATATTGACCTAGGCCTCGCGGCTGCGTTGAGGAGCCGCGCGTGTCTCGCACGCCGCGCGCCCGAGCTGCCCGATGTCGACGAGGAATGGGAGTCGCTCTCCGATTCACTCGATGATGTTGATGATTCTAGAATATAAAAAAACAGTGGATATATCTCACATTCATTGTCGTATACAGTGGTTGCATTTCACAGTCAGGTTGGTCTTAGTTATTAGAGTATTGATACAATATGTATTATTGTTTTCGTATGTGTCAACTCCAAAGCAGCCAGTACCTACAAGGCTCACTTAGGACAGCCATCACCTAAATTGCCGACACCGGACAATGATTTCAAAAACCCTGGGCATTTTGTCTAAAATTTGATTTTTCCGTGGCACACTTGGAAATAATTGATCCCACTGTGTTTTTAGTGGAATAAAAAGGGAAACTGCCAACATGACGGGCGAGAGGCGTCCAGGCGAAATCTAGTTGAAACTTATTGAGGGAAGTCCTCAATAAGTTCCCCAGACTCCTTCCCTAACTAAAGCCCGTTGCAGACCATACGAAGTAGCTTGCAAGTACAAGTAGGCGTTCAAACATAAATAGCCACTCGCGTGGCGAGGCGCACAACTCGCGTGTGAGTATGTACTCGCGCGAGTGTTCGAACGAGACTAACGATGTGCAGTGGGCGTCGCGCGAGTGGGGCGGGGAAACGAAGCTTCACTTGCGCTAAGAACAGCGCGAGTGCTACTAAGCACTTCCACTGCCACTAAGGAAAAAGTGATGTAGCTATGTTACAAACGATGCGTAGTAGGTACTTGTACTTGCAAGCTACTTCGCATGGTCTGCAATGGGCTAATGACAAATCCAGGTAAGCCCAGAGAGCTCATCTTTGTAAGACAAACTGAATGTAGGACTTTGGTGTTGACGGTAGTAAGAATACGAGATAAGACAACGTACCTGATCCTGATGATGAAGATCTGGAATACTTCTTCCTGTCTCTGCTGTCCCTCGGAGGCTTGGTGCGGCCGTATTGGTCCAGTTCCTCCTGAAGTGAAACAATAGCATTTAGGCACTAAAAGCTATTGCATAGTCTTTGTAAGACTTACATCTTTGAGAAGATTTCACATAGTTTACACATTTCAAATTGGTATGCTCAATCAATCAGACTTTGGTTCGAACAATTGGTCCGAGAGCTGATTAGAGACTAAAGGGCCATTGCGTAGAGTTTTTCAACACTGAGTCGTGAAGGTAGCAAACCCCATTATTTACCTACGCGGGGTTGACAATATATTACTTTTAGATCTTCTACCTACACGTTAGCGATTTTTCTTTACATTTCTCCGGGATTTATAACCTACGTCCTTCTATCATTCAAGTTATACCACCGCTGCCATATGCGAGGTGCGGGCGGCGACGCAACTTGGGCTTTACGGCTACCTGTTTTAAGCGATTCTGTTTAGGTGATGCGAAAAGTTGCGCGACCTCAAAGCGTATCTCGGCGCGTTAAGGTTCATTTTCCTCACTGCGCTGTTTCGACCCTGCGTTAAGAGGTAGCAGTAAGGTTATGTGTATAGCTGACCTTGTGTCGGTGCGAGGCGGGCGGCGGCGGGTTGACGGCGAGCTGACGCGAGGCGGCGGGCGAGGGAGCGCGGCGCCGCGGCGCGGGCGGGTTCATGGCGGTGGCGCGCGCGCTTGCCAACCGCCGCTCGCGCACTATCACCGACGGTGACAACCTGTACACCAACACAATATTCAAAGTCCCTAATTAGAATTTGTGAATTCGTTTTTTTGCTTTTTAGGATTCCGTACCTCAAAAGGAAAAAACGGAACCCTCATAAGGATCACTTCGTTGTCCGTCTGTCTGTCTGTCAAGACCCTTTTTCTTGGGAACGCGTAAAGACATCAAGTTAAAATTTATATCAAATACTCAAATCTACGGTTTCTTTCAGCTGTGAAAAAATCAAGCTTGGAAGTCTACGCGATCAAAAGATAGGACCTTTTATGTCGCACATTTTGCGATTTTACAAGGGAATCAAAACCTTTAGGGTACTTCCCGTAGACCTAGAATCATGAAATTTGGCAAGAGACAAGTTCTCACAGCACATATAAAGGAATAATTCCAAAAGTCATAAATTTCAAGTTATATACTTAATATAAAAATAATTGTTTTGTTATTACAAACTTACATTTTGTAGTTGGAATCTATGGAAGTACCTTGTGAACTACAAAGCTAAATTTGTCTTTCAATATTTCAACTTATTTTTTTTTTTTTGGAATCGCGCTCTGTTGGTTCCGTCCAACGTAACCCTCGGATTGCGAGTCCCTACTTGTACTTGTCCGGTTTTTTTAAATTATTATTTCAGCTGTCGTGCCACAATAGGGCAAAGGGTTCCTTTCCTTTCTAACATAATTCTAACAACACTGAATATGACAGTCGAGTTCTTTCTGCTATCTTTTCTTAGGCCCGACACCATGGTCGTCATAATGCGGGCGCCATTCGATCGTGGTACATGCCTGCTCAGCCGACATTCGACTGAAGTCAGACGATTAAAGGGCAATAGCTAGAACGGTAGTTTTTAAGATTCCACAAGTCACGAAAGACTATAAGATTATGATGTATTTGTTAAGACCTCAATTTCTGATCGTTGAAATTGTATTGTTTTGGCTATAATGTAGTGTAATTTGAAATCTAAGTAGGGACATGCCTCAGTAAGTTACTATTTAGTTAGCTAGAGCAAAGTTAAATAAAGTCAAGCATGGAGTTATCAGGGTTATGTTGTATAATTATCAATCTAAAATATCTAACTTCAAAATTAGTAAATACCAGGATATTCTTTTTCTTTTCGTTATTTTGATTTAAAAACCAAACTACTGAACTGATGAAATGTCTATGGGACCAATATGAAAGTATATCGTTTCAAATAAAAAAAGAATATTCAAAATCAGTTCATAAATCACGGAGGGCTGAGGTAACAAACATAAAAAAGAGAACCCCCTCCTTTTTTGAAGTCGGTAAAAAGTTAACACTAAAATATTCGGCACCAGTCGGGCATAGATTAAAATCTAACGAATGTTTCTGGCAATCCCATTTAATAATAAAAAAATCTGTAATGGACAACACGACAAGTTCACACGTGCTCAGTGACAGTGCGACCAACTTATCCGAAGAGTTCAATGAGGGAGCCACCACGTCATTATCGTATTTTCTTATCAATACCAAAACATCTTTAATCATAGTTTTCTCATTAGGAGACCTCTAGAAATAAGTTGATCTCTGATAAACGAAGAGTAACGATCAAAACACACGCAAAGACCTTACCTTTGCCTAGAAGATGACGAGGCGCGTTGCTTGCGCCGAGAGCTTGGCGACCTCGAACTGCGGGAACTGGAATTTGAAGAGCTGCGGGGTAACAGGGACGCGAAGGAGGAAGGGGCACGCACACACACGCATGCCGACATACGCACATACGCAGTGAAACCCATGACACATCGAGATACGCATGCAGATATTAATGTTAATGAAGAGATGAAGTGAATCGAGTTGAACACCAGAAAACCCACGACGTTAAGTGTTATGAAAGCCAACCCATTTCCGGGGGAGGGGGAACAAAGCGAAAGGAAATTTCAAATTAGTGATGTTTTATAGTAGATAACATGATTAATATTTATTCATGTACAATTATTGACATGATCTTATGGGATACAAAGATTTAAAAAATCAGAGCTATCCATCCACATTTCATTCTAACCCGAATCAACTGTTTCTCGATTTTTATTAGTATTATCGTATTATTCGTACATACAGAGAACAATAAGGCTTTAATGCTTTGCCCCTTGACTGTTTTATTACATAACGGAAGCAAAGCCGTACTGTCTGGTTTAGGATAGGGAGAAATTCCATTCATTGTGGATGTAGGTTTCTTTCATTCAAACTCAAAATAATCAGTCATGGGTTCACCATTCATTAATCTAAAAGATAGTGCTAGTGCGATCACATTTTTTTAATGTCCTTGCGACAAGGCATTACTAGGTACTAAGAACAGACCAGTGGCTCCATCTATAAATTATTCAGACTATTGAGTTGTAATGTGTTTCACTCGAATTTAAATTCGATAGAAGACCCAACACACATAAAAGCGAGGTGTTGCGGTGCGTCGACGTAACGACAAAATCGGCATCGCAACCTATCAAATCGTCGAATATTTGTGCGACGAGCCGAGCGGAAACGCAGATAATACACGTTGCAGGGTCGCATTATTTGCGTTTTCGCCCCGAAGTCGACCCTTACTGCCTTCAAAATGACAAGCAGCACTGAACTCTGCAAAATCAACATAGGATAATCCAAGGCTGTCTAACCAATTCGATTCCATGTTATCCGGCTCGCCACTTAGCCACATAAATTTAGGGGCGCCACTAAGCACACGGCACTACAAACGTATAAATTAAAATTGCAAATATTTTGTGCCACATACTTGGATAAAAATGTCAATAAAACCACAATACAAATTGTTCACTAACAATCTATCAACCCCCAACATGCTCGTCAACGTATCAGTGGCTAATTCAAATAAGCTATGAATAGGCTACTTTGCATATCTCAGGTTGGACAGCCTCGAATTAAACATAGTGCTATAAAGGCTTCCACAAACCAAATAAATATTATATTTTATTTTACCATATACATTATACAAAACAGCAATCCTCAGCTTCAACGCGGGTTTGCTTTTCAGGCCATTGTATCACAATGGTCGCTGGCATCCAGTGGATGCAAAAGGCAGGCTGTCGTTCAGTGTGGAGGTTAAAGGGGGAGGCCTATGTTCAGCAGTGGACGTCTTCTGGCTGATGATGATGATCACAATGGCCGCTACATGAATTTTTCACTCTGGGTGAGGCAAGCCGCCACACTGACGCACCGCCCTGCACCACTCCTGTTGTAGGCCTAGCATGGGCCGTAGACAAATTGTCTTTTCATCGTTTTTATCCCGCGAGAAAGACACAAACATATCCACATTCTAGCTTTGTCGCATCTTCGCGCGGATAAAAACTGTGGAAAGACAATTTGCTAATGGGCCGTGCTAGGCATGCTGATGTAATATAAAAAAAATGGCCGAATGAGATAGCGACGCGCCATATTCTGGGCTTTATTAAAAGCGCGGGCCCGCGTTCAAGCTGTGCTGTGTTAACCCGCTTTGGTATGTGGAAGGCTTTATTGTGTCTTGTTTTGCTATAACACAGTGGTGAGAGAACTCTTGCTAGATTTGAGTGTATCTTGGTGGTGTGGTGGAGTGAGAGTTACGTACCTGGAGGAGGAGTAGGAGTCGTCGGAGGAGGGCGGCTTCCTGCGGCGCGCGGGCTCGGCGCGCATCCAGGGGTCGGCCCACTCGTCGCCGCGCGCCGACCGCTCGCGCCCGCGCGACCGCTCCCGCTCCACGCGCAGCTCGCGCGGTATGGGCCTCTCCACCTGCTCTGCCCGCTGTACTATCACTTCCCGGGACGAACGCACTCGCCTCTGTACAATAAAACATTATTTTTTTCTTCTTTCCTCTTAAGAGGATTTTGGCGTTGCACTTCTTCTGCATTTGCCAGTGTCAAGTATTGAATTATTTTCAAGTTTTATTAAATATAGTCAAACAAGTCACTGTCATAGCCAAGCAAAGTAAGTCATGGTCAAGTCAAACTCATGCCCTAGTAAAGTGGTGGAGGCTTCTATGGAGTTTTGGAAACGACATGTAAAGACATCTTTCGCCTCGTTATATCACTTGGCCACACTCGAGCTCGTTTATAATAACCCACCATTATTACACATTAACACTCAAAAATACAAAGTTAACAAGTTGTAGTGGCAGTAGGCAGGGCACATATCACGCAGAACAGATGGCCGATGGGGCCGAAAGGTTCTGGAATGGAGACCACGGACCGGTAAGCGCAGCGTAGGACGTCCACCTACAAGATGGACAGACGACTTAAAAGAGACCGCAGGGAAACGCTGGATGCAGGCCGCTTCCAACCGGCCCTTTTGGAGATCGATGGGGGAGGCTATGTCCAGCAGTGAACTTCCTATGGCTGAAATGATGACGATGATGACTCAAAAATACACAAGTTTAAGAAAATAATACAAGCCGACATGCCAAAATGTATACTTTGAATTAATGGAAAGACAGTACCAAGAAACTACAACCATTCTATCTTCATGCCGTGTTGGTCCTCATTAGCGTTGTTGGCGTAATCTGAAAGTCGCCTAGTTACTTTACACTAGATGGGCCGCCAATAAATTGCTTTTACCTTGTGGTACCCCATATCGTCGACGGGCGGCGCTCGTTCGTCGTAGTAGGGCGGGCGCTCGTAGACCCGCTCGCGCTCGAAGCCGCGCTCGCGCTCGTAGAACCGCTCGCGCTCTTCACCGCCGCCAGGCCGGTACCCGCGCCCGCGGTACATGCCGCCGCCGGGACCGAACGGAGGACTGGACAAATATACCTTTTATTACACGACTGACAACGATAGTATATTGTACAACGAAAAAGTGCAACTAAAACAATCCATTCTGAAGGAGACATTTACCAGCCCGAACCAAAGGCGAGGGGTGGATATTTAAGTCCAGGGGGAAATGGATTTTATGCACAAAAAGCAGTATGGGGTCGTTCATTAATCACGTGATGGACCCGGGTATGTCCTGAAACTGCGACTAGAACCACCGTAGGATGGGCAGCAGCATCCTATTAGTAGACGGTTGAAAGTACTGCGATAAGTTTAAAAATTTCTGCAAAGTAGAAAAGATGTCGCGCACTATTTGTTATTCACATTAATTTGTTTTGTTGCACAATCCCTTAATTTAAATTGTTCTTAAAAGTTGCAAAAATTGGATTCCTCAGTCGGGTAAGCGTGCGGGTTTTCATTGCGAACTGAAAAAAAAAAAAACCTTTTTTGGGTGCGGAACCCTTGGTGCGCGGGTCCGACCGGCACTTCACATCACATCATCAGCCAGTAAACGATGTTATTTGCAGCTCTCCAGAGCGCAAGAAAAACTTGGACCGAGAATAGAGAATAGCAGGCGTCACCTACTCACCGTGCGTAGTGTTGGTCGGGGTCGCGGGGGTGCGGGTGAGGGTCGAGCGCGCGCGGGGGGGACGCGCCCACAGCCGCGGCCGCGTACGCCAGCTCCGCGTCAGGGTCGTGCACGACGCCTCCTACCGACAGGTGCAGCTTCTTCTCCTCAAAGTCCATGTCCTGCTCTTTGCGCTTGTTCGCTATTCGGACCATCTGTTAAAATCGAAATCGATCTATGTTAAGGCGAAACGTTGTCAATACAATAATCACTAATATGTATTGAGAATCCTGACACTAGAAAGACAAAGCAGCATTTCAATGGCGTATTGATAACCTAGAACTAGACACAAAGTCACAACACCAGAAAATCATGAATTTTTATCATACATATTTTGCTGTATTTGATCAATATCTTCTAATTTCTTTTGAAAAATATTCAAATAACCTTCTGGGAACTATGAGTTAATTTTTTAATTATTCTACTTGGAAGCGAAATATGAATAAAAAACTATTGAAAACAGATCGTGGGCGCATTGTCTTCGTATGATGATGTTTGAATAACGCGATGTTTTTTTCAGCCTGTATCGGCCTACTAATTTCAGGACTCATGTCGCCTAAGAAGGTACCTCTTTAGCTGTTCTAAGTCCGCGCTCCCAGGCGGACTCGGGCGGCGCGGAGTCTCTAGCAGGCGCAGGCGGGTAGGGTCCCGGGGTGGCCGGCACGCCGCGCACCACGTCGAACATGTTGTAGTTACCCTTGTCCGTCACGCCGGGGTGTAAGAACCTGCACACAACATAAAACACTGCCATAAAAGCGGCATGGTTTGACATCATTCCTCGGTACGACAGCGATGCAGCCTCAGATCAGACAAACAAAGGAGATATGGTGCGAACGCCATCGTCATCATCATCAGCCAGAAGACGTCCACTGCTGAACATAGGCCTCCCCCTTTAACCTCCACACTGAACGACAGCCTGCATTTTGCATCCACTGGATGCCCGCGACTCTCACAATGTCGTCGGTTCATCTAGTGGGAGGCCTACCTACGCTGCGTCTTCCGGTTCGTGGTCTCCACTCCAGAACCTTTCTTCCCCATCGGTTATCGGTTCTTCGAGCGATGTGGCCTGCCCATTGACACTTCAACTCGCAAATTTTTACAGCTATGTCGGTGACTCTATGGTTCTTTTGTGATTATGGTTTTCTCTTTGGTGAATATCCACGTTCCGGATTCTATCGCGCAAAGAAACTCCGAGCATAGCTCTCTCCATTGGCCGCTGTGTGACTCTGAGTTTTTCTAAGTTGGCGAACGCCAGCTGCGTTCTAAACCAGGCTTGATACCTTTCGTCGAACTCAGCTAGCAGACGACCATGTCTTTTTTTGCAAGTGGACTTTTAGTTAGTTCATTGGTGTTGCTACAAGTTTCTTAGTATGCGTGTAAATTTTGATTTATTTTTATGCCATGTGTGGCACAAGCTAACGGGCGGCCTGATGGTAAGCGATCACCGTCGCTAATGGATACCTGTAACACCAAGTGCTGATGCACAACCTTTAAAGACTATTAACTGAGATGTACTTATGGTTTTTGTGTGGTTTAGCGGTATAGTGGTTTAGCGGTATAGTGTTTTTTTAATGTTTTAGTGATTTTTGACATTTGTTGACACCAATGATAATTTTACTGAATTATATCTCCCTTTTTGTCAGATCTAAGGATGCAACATAAGTGGCTCGATATACCAAGCTGATATCGAGCTCATAAAATGCGCTGGAACTTCTTCATGGTACCGCAACGGTGAATAAGGCAAATAAGGTCACCTCATTCGAATTATTACAAATAAAAAGTGTGAAAACCACGTCAGTTCCCATAATAAAATTGTGTCAATTATTTATGCTTTAATTAATCTATGAAATGCACCTACTTGTACCTAATAAATTGAGCACTTTTGGAACAACCAATAGAATCACGAACGTGCCGAATGTCTAAACAATAAATACCGTACAACCAAATCAAATAGGTTGAGAATTTAGATCATGATCAATTTAGATCAGAGAAAAGTGATTTTTATGGTAATGCAATGATTGCATTTACTACACTCATGTATGACTATCCACAAAAGTGAAGTACCACTCATTCACTGACTTATCATAAAATCTCGAACTACTTGACCTTATGAATCAGGTATACTGGATTTAACGCGGAAAGGGCTACGCCGAAAGGGGTTCATACTATGAACCCCTTTCGGCGTAGCCCTTATGATTAGTACTATGAACTTCATAGTACTAATCATCATCATGAACATCTTTTTCTATGACAGCAACACTGAAATCGCGAAAAAAATATCAGCTATCTGTTCCATAGAAAACGGCCATTCACAATCAACAAAATGTATGAAACAGTTAATATTTTCTTCGCATTTTCAAGTTTGGTCCCATAGTAAAAGTTGTCCATAATGATGAGTAAAACGGACCCGTTTCGGCTTAGTACACCCTTTCCGCGTAACGGGATTCGTGCTTCATCTTCGACCACATCGTCGCTTACCAACAGGCGAGTTAGTGGTCAAACGTGGACTTATTCGTGATTAAAAAAAAATGTAAGGCAGATTTTTTTTTTTGCGTAAACGATGAATTAAAGGGTCCACAGAGGTTGAAAGTTTATATGAAAGTACTACACGTACGAAATCGCGGGTAACATGGCTATTATGAGTATATATGTTACAACACTGACCAAATCAAAACTTGAAATAGGTAAACCATTGCTTAATGGTCAATGGATCCACAAAGAGACTGAGGATAGCAACTTGAGAATTTTTATTATCTGACCTGCAGCTGACTCCCCAAGTACAAGCTCCTCTCGAGAAGAATCTGCAAACAGGTCTGGGCTCACTCTCCTCAGGACGTCGCTCCGCTTCGTCAGACACCTCGCCTTCTTCCAGCGATGAGCCTCGGGATCTCTTGCCGGGCTTAATGTCTTCTGTAGATGAATGGTCAAATTACTATACGCTATCTTCCTCCTCACTCAACAACACCTTCCTACCTTCAAAACACAAACATGACACACACGAGACAAAATTGGGCCCTAATCCACAATTATTTTAGTATGCAAGTAGTACCTAGTTAGTAAATAGTACCTAGTTAGTAACTTTACCTATTTAATTGTTATTTTCTGCACGCTTTTTATTTTTATTTTTATGTACCTTGTCAAATCAACACAGGTCACCCTAGTGTGGGTTTCAGTGCACACCGATGAAACACTGTTAGTAGTAAGGGTCAAATTTGTTACCTTCTCAGCATCCTCTGTTAATTCGGTGTATGTATTTAGTCACTAAGTTATATTGAACTAATAAATAAAACTAAAAATAAACTATGGTATAGACTTTTAGAGTAACCAGCGAAGTTTCAAATAAGACCACAATAAAATGGGTTGTTCCCCTTATCCCCCACTAAATAATAAAGATTGTTCCTTTTTAGTTTCTCTGTTGCTCATAAGAGCGTAAATCAATGGGATAATAATTTGTGCTATCATTATTATTGTCTGTCTTATTTTTTTGTTGTCAGCGACCCTGAACCCTGACCCTGAACGAGTAGAATAGTCGCGCGCGTTGCCGGCGTCACGTCGATGCGAGGCCGAAAGCGAACCCTCGGTATGTAGACGTTAGAATTTTATTTATATTTATTTTATTTTATTTTATTAATGAACACCAACATGATGTACGTCCTTGCTTAACATGACGGAGACAAGGCACAAGAAGTAGACTAAGCGCCACCACAATTATAGGTGCAGACTACATGCTATTAAAAATAATAATAATGAGAGTTAGTTTTTGGAAAATAAGTTAGTACATTATACATTAAAAATTCAATCAATATTTGACTGATTAAAGGAATCTAAGAATAAGAGAAAAACATTACTTATTACAGCAGTTTGATAGTTTACTACGAATAGATAGTTTGAACCTACCCACGCCACCAGCGAATAAGTCTACTACGTCATCTCGGGAGAAAACATCAAACTCCCTGGCTAGTCTGTTAACAGGGGCATTTTTGCCCAGATTTGTTTTCCAGTTGGAGCAGCTCAGAAGCTTATAACGAGACGGTCTAATCGATCTAGTTGGCGCAGAGAAGTTCAAAATAGCTAATAGTTCCGGGGTATCAAGTAAACCATTAGCGAGCTTAAACAGAAACTGTAGGTCCAGCATGCGTCTTCGATCAAAAAGGGAATCCATATGAAAGTACTTCAATCTTTCGGGGTAGCTTTTTATAGATTTAGCTAAATTACATGAGTAAGTGAGATGCCACAGGAAGCGCTTTTGTATGCTTTCGAGTCTTTTGGTATAGATGTCGTAAAAAGGGTTCCAGGCTACGCTGCAGTACTCCAAGCAACTGCGGACCAGCGAGTTAAAAATAAGTATTTTAGTCTTAGGGCTTTTAAAATCTTTGGAGTTGCGGAGCACAAAGCCCAGGGACTTGAGCGCCTTTGAGCATATGTTATCAATGTGCAAGTTCAACCTTAGTTTTTTATCGAGCACTATTCCCAGATCTCTAATACTGTCTGCCTCGCTCAGCACGAGATTATTAATTTTGTATTTATTATGAGCATATTTTACCTTTCTGGAGAATTGAATGGAGTAACACTTAGCTACATTGAGGTCCATCCCATTGGATTGACACCATGAGATGAGACGATCGAGATCAGCCTGCAGAAGTTCCACATCCGACGTGCTGTTTACAACTTTGAACAATTTTAGATCATCCGCAAACAAGTAGTAATTGCAATGGTGAAAACAATCCCCAATATCATTAATAAATATGTTAAAAAATAGCGGGCCTAAGTGAGAGCCTTGTGGGACTCCTGAAAGCACCGAGAACACGTCAGATGAAAAACCACTAGCCACAACCATCGACTCACGGGTAGTCAAGTACGATGCACACCAACTCAGCAAGGGCTCAGAAATGCCATTAGCAGAGAGTTTCTGGAGCAGTGTCTGGTGGTTCACACAGTCGAACGCCTTGCTGAAGTCGGTGTAAATCGCGTCAACATTCGAACTTCTGTCAACCTCCAGGGAAACATCGTTAATAAAAGAGACCAAATTAGTCGCAGTCGACCTAGACTTCATGAAACCATGCTGACGAGGGCTAATTATACATTTAAAGTGCCATGCCAAAATAGGCTGTATCATTTGCTCGAAGATCTTAGCAAATACAGGGAGTATGGATATGGGTCTGTAGTTCTTAATGAGCTCCTTAGGGCCCTCCTTATGCAAGGGCACAACCAACGCTACTTTCCAGGCAGAAGGGAAAATGCCAGTACTCATAGATTTATTAAAGATTAAGCGCAAGGGATGCGCAAGTGCTGGTGCACATCTTGCTACAAAGATTGCCGGGATACCATCCGATCCTGGGCCCTGATTCCGTAACTTTAACACGCACGTAACGCGCCGCGTTAAGTTAACCTCTTAAAATTTGGACTCTATTCCCTAGGAATAAAGACCAACTTTTAGAGGTAAACTTAACACGGCGCGTTACGTGCGTGTTTGTAGTTACAGAATCAGGGCCCTGCTCCCTTACTACTGTCAAGTCTTTTTAACACCTTGATAACCTGATCGTCTTTAAATTGTATTGTTGTTAAATAATTATTGGTTGACTTAGAAACAGGATTGCTAACAGGATTGTTGTAATTGGGTAGCGGGCCGCTAATTGTGCGATTGTATACAGAGGAAAAGTTTTGGGCAAAGAGATTGCAAATATCTTTACCATTACAGGCACACTTGTCACCTAAGTTCATCTGTGCAGGGTAATGACTTTGATTTTTCTTCTTGCTTTTAATAAAGGACCAGAACAGTCAGAATTTGTCACAATTAATTAGTCCTGTGATTTCAGTCCTGAAAAGACTAAAAAAATCCTGTTATCCACCATGGGGTCCAAGCACTGGGGGACAAGAGGAACAACCCAATAAAATCACGGGAAATAATGATTGCCAATACATAAAGATTTGTTTTAAGTTGGTGCAGGGCTGTGGATCGGACCTGGGCCCCGATTCTACTAAAGAAATTGTCTTTAAATTGTAATTGTTGCGATTTTAATTGTTAAATAACTGCCTCAAAATTGACAGTTTTAAATACTTTTTATACTAGAAAAATACAACCACCTAATATTATAACTTGGTATAAAAAAATTATTAAAAACTGTCAATTTTGAGGCAGTTATTTAACAATTAAAATAGCAACAATTACAATTTAAAGACAATTTGTTTAGTAGAATCGGGGGGCTGGTGTTGTTAAATTGTAAAGCGCTCATGCTAAAGTTCAAAGATATAATGACATTCACCAACATACACTGGGCCAGCCTGGTGGAATTAGAGCCCATATTCTCTCTCTGAGAGAAGGCCTCTGTCCCAGCAGTGGGAACATGAAAGGCTGATAGGCGAGTATGGCTCATAAACTTCAACCAAAGACTTCACTTATATCACAGTTTTGCTTTTAGTGTCGAGATAAAAAAAGGCTTTGCCATACAAGGAGGTGGAATGATTTTTTATATTTTTTTATATTGCTTAGGTATTGGTCCTTCAAGAAGAAATTTAGGCTTTCGATGTCGAGGGATGTGTGTTAACCGTCATCTTGAATTAAAAGTATAGAATAATTAAAAGTCATGAAGGTACAGATATTTGCACCTTCAATTCAAGATGGCGGCTAACTGCTCACACACCCCTTGAGGTTGATAGCTTGAATTTGTCATAATGATCATACCTTAGTAATACAAATGAAAACATTGCCTTCGATTCTGTCATACCACTCACTAAACTAAACCAATCTGACAGGACTAAAATTATCTGCCTCTCTTTTCATTTTAATATTTGTTTATTTATTTTGCATTTTTAGGGAAACTTACAGCTTAATAGTATATAAATAAACAAAAATAAGTAGGTGACTAGGCCAATTACAAGTTCCCACCTATGGAAAAAAGAATAACATGTAGAAATTTATCGTAGCAGTAACTAATAGTATAGATAAATAAGACTATGATTAATATGTGAGAGAAGGATGGCAACAATTTTAGAGCTGTCAAATTTAGTTTAGTTTAGAGTACATTAGAATCGATGCCATTTTCTACTCCATCCAAAGTTTTAAAAAATTGTTAATTTTTGGGCAAAATTACCCATTGATTGGACTAATTTATTCTGTATGTTTGAAAAAAGAATAAAAAAATATATAATGTATTAAAAATTGTGTTTATTGAAAGGTACTTGCCTGGTTCAGGTCCCTTGTCATTGTCGCCATTAGCCTGCTCTACAGGTTTCGGTTCAACACATTCTCCTTCCTCAGCTTCAAAATCGAGTTGCTCTTCACCATCTTCGGTGTTACTAGTCTTTTCTTGAGGTACCTATTATTACAAATATTTGCAACTGTTACTCTTGTGGGTTACTCAAATATCGAAAATAAAAACGAGAAACAAATGAACATTAAAATATATATTTTTTTATGTTACTAGTATCATAGTGAAGGAATAAAGATCTCTAGCCTATTTATTATAAAAAAGAAGCGGTTGATTCACACCGCGGTGCGAACACTCCAGCCATTTAGAGCACTGGAGCGATTCGCAACGTGGTTCGAACACATTGCGGTGCGAATCGCTGCATTACCCTTAAAATGACCTCAACACTGCACTGATCAGTAGTACAGAAAGGAAACAAGTAAAATAGTTTTATTTTTAACCCTTAATAAAAGAGCTGATAATTTTCAAATGGCTGAACAGATTTTCATGTATCCATAGCTAGAGCATTCTCGATCTAGTAACTTATAAAAAAAAAAACTTAATCTAAATCGATTTATCTGTTTGGGAGCTACGATGCACACAGACAGACACAGATACACATTACAGTTATATGATTATTTAGATAGCCCGTTGGTCCAGTTGGTAGTGAACCTGCCTTCTGAGCTTGGGGGCGTGGATTCGATTCCCACCTAGGACAAATATTTATGTGATGAATATTTGTGTTTGTTCTATATCTGGTTGTTAATATCTATTTAAGTATGGATTTAAAACTATATATTATGTATGTATATCAGTCTCTGGCAGCCATATCACAAGCTTTGCTTAGTATGGGGTCAGATGACCATGTGTGCAAAAATGTCCCGAATATTTATAGACATATTTATTTATTTACGGGATATTTACTGTAGTAAGGTTGTGGTTTGTCTCCACCTAACTTTGAACTGTTCGACCAACCACCCGCATTCTTCAGTCTTCCTGTGAACATGGTGCATGTAACCTCGCCGAAATATCGGGAGCTCTATTCCACAACCTTACCACGGTAAATATCCCGTAAATAATAATATAACTGTAGTGAACAACCGTGGTAGTTTAAAATAGTATGTTAAAGATACACACGTTAAACTTCTGACACCCCTCTTTTTGCATCAGAGGTTAAAAAGATTCCCTACAGCACTACTAGTGGCGAATGAACATAGTAATCTATTTACAAAGTTCTCAAAAGCTTACCTCATGATGTAGCGGTACTACATACATAAAGACAAAACATGTTTACAAACCTTTTCAAATCTAGGTGCATCTGCCTTTCCACTATTATTTGGAGACTTTGGCGACGGCGATGTCTGCAAGCTTGTACCATTTAGTTTTGTTTCTACTTTAGAATCTGGTGATGTAGGTGTTTTTGGCTGTAAATGTAAAGAAAATAATATAAATGGATTTATTTACTCCCCATGCAAGCTCAAAGTCGCACAACGAGCTATGGAGAGGGCTATGCTCGGGGTTTCTCTACGAGACGGAATCCGAAATGAGGAGATCCGTAGACGAACAAAAGTCACCGACATAGCCCACCGGATTAGTAAGTTGAAATGGCAGTGGGCAGGGCACATATCACGCAGAACAGATGGCCGGTGGGGCTGAAAAGTTCTGGAATGGAGACCACGGACCGGTAAGCGCAGCGTAGGACGTCCACTTACAAGATGGACAGACGACCTAAAAGAGACCGCAGGGAAACGCTGGATGCTTCCAACCGGCCCTTTTGGAGATCGATGGGGGAGGCCTATGTCCAGCAGTGGACGTCCTACGGCTGAAATGATGATGATGATGACTCCCCATTCAAGACAAAACACAATCCTAGTTACCTTAGCAACTTCTTTCTCTGTATCATCTTGACTCATAGAGTCCAGGTCTGAAACATCGGACAGATCCTCATGGCTTATGTTAATTTCTTTTCCTTCACCCTTATCGCTAGCTACAGATTTACTCCTTGACTTATTGTCTTCCTGGTCTGACTCCATTTCTCCTGGGAATAATTATATTACATAAATTATATTTATCAAGTTTTAGTCAATTTTAAAAAGACACCAGTTAAATGTCTACCTTCAGATATTTCTTCTGTGGCGGGGTCTTTGTCTCGTTTATTATAAGAAGAACTCCTACTGGACTGACTCGACTCTGACCTACTACGTTCCCGTGGAATAGAAACCATTTTCTGCTCTGCCTTGGTGTGTCTTCTCCACTTCTCTTCTGGTCTCCACTGGGTTTGCTTTTCAGGAGATCTTGGTGGAGATCTAGCAGGTGGAGAGGGTGAGGAATTTCTCTCTGGAGATGGGCTTGATGATGGCGAATGTCGATTAGGGTTTCTAAACGGAGGTGAAGCTGCCGAAGCAGGCTGGGATGGCGAATCAGGAGATGCAGGGCGAGATCTAGTCTCGGGAGATGCAGGACGAGATCTAGTCTCAGGAGATGCAGGCCGAGATCTGCTCTCGGGAGACGCAGGGCGAGATCTACTCTCAGGCGAACCAGGTGGAGACTTAGCTGAACTTATCAGACTTTGAGGAGTTTTAGGACCTTCACCCACAGATGGTGAGGCTGGTTCAAGATGTTCCGGTGAACCAACAATGGACCCAGCATCACTTGGTGACTTTGGTGCATCGGGGGATTTGGGCCCAGGTGGAGAAGCAGGCCCAGAGTTTTCAGGAGAGTTTATGTCAGAATGTGCCTCAGTCAAGTTATCGGGGGAGGCAGGTGGTTTAATTTTGGGAGCTGTTGGAGATTGGGACCGACTCTCTGGCGATGGTGACCTCGGTCCTTCAGATCTTGGAGATGGGGGTGAACGAGGCGGTGTCTTGACATATTTTTTAGAAGTATCACTAGATGTTGAACTTCGTCTACTTCGAGAGCTCGAGCTGCTACTGCTCGATGATGATTGAGCATCTCCACTACCATCTCGAGATTCTTCTGAATCCATCCCTGGAAATAAACGGCAGTATTCTATGAAAGGCATGTTAGTTAAGTTGTACCCATCCCAAACAAGCACTCACTGTTTGTTATTCAGTTTACAGCTTCAACCAAATGTAAATTTTATTTTTTTGACTGTTAGTATTCTCACTCTAGCGTAAATTCAAGCTAGATGTTATGCAGTAATAAATTTTGCTGATAATCCCTTTTTTTTTACAATTGCATTGCGCACCCTTGAGTCAGAATCACAGAAAAATATAATTTAGCCTTTTATTGCAAATCATAATAAAAAATACATAAAATGTTTTAGGGATCACCTCCCGCCTACTCAATTCTAATACAGTATAAACTCTATATAGTGAAGTCCAAGGAACTGAGTTTTATTTATTATTTAACAAAGTCTGCTAAATGGAGTAACAAAAAAAATACATTTTTATTCAGTCATAGAAATACAGTAACACACACACAGATAGACAGTAAGTACCTATAAGCATTTTTATATATAATCCATAAAACCACTCACTCACTGATTTACTAATCAAGAAATTTCAAAAACTACTTGACCTATGTAGGTGAAATTGCCTGAAAATATTACATTTTACTACTTTTTTCTTCCAACAGCAAAAGATGTTCATAATAATGGTACAGTTACATCCCTCTTTTTGGCTAAGCTACAGTTATTCTTATTACACTGAACAGGGTTATATGCAGCGGTTACCACTGTAGCATATAGCCCTGTAAAGTGTTATAATGTATGGCTGTAATAAGGTTAGCCTGTTTAAAACTGTGTTGGGTTAGCCAATCAAATTCAAGTAATTAATCTTATTTTTGTTTTTTATTAAATAGCTTTACATTATATATGGAGTTTACACTGTATTTTTTATTTTGAAATTAAACTTAGATATATTATAATTATATATGATTGCTGGACATAGGTTTTTTCAATGGAATGTTTTTAATGACCCTTTATACCTCTATTATCTGGGTTTTTACAGAAGGAAATGTGGGATACTTTTCTGTAAATCTGTATCAATGCCTACTCTTCCTACCTGATTAGTTTGAATGAACATACACACCAGTAATTATTTTTTCACATCAAGTTTTGGCTTGAGAACAAAGACTTCTTTCTTTAGCGATATCTTTTTATTCTTGAATGTAAAAACTTTAGTTTGCATGTAAACTATACGTTTGGCTACGTTTTGTGATGTTTATTGAAGACACATCCAGCCTTACCTTACAGATGACGCCTCGACGCCAGATTCGGTGGCACTTCGTAACACTTTTCATATTGCGAGACTTTTAAACTTTTATACGCACAACACAAACTAAACTTGGGTCTGTCACATATACTTGTGAACAACTTTAACTTTTATATATCGGTTTACTTTCCAGAACTTAGAAAAATTCAACACTACATAAGTACTGCAACATGGCTGTGATACGGGAGGAATCAAGAACATAATAAATAATCACTTTTTAATACTTCCGTAGGGTTAACTTACGCCCTTACCTTAACTGAGATGTTTTAGACGGTAAATTTCTCGAAGAAATAGTTATTTTATAAAGAAAAATCCTTTATTTGCGCCGCAAGCGAGTCTCATCGAAGCGAAGTCATCAAAACCATAGACAATCAATACATACAAAACGAAGACGAGAGTAGAGAAGGGACATCAAGCAAAAGAGAAGCCACAGAGAGAAGCAAAGCAAGCCAAGCAAGCATTTTTTTGTTTGTTTTATTCGTCGCGATTCGATTTTTATTCTTCGAACAATTATTATTATACATACTATATTTTTTTATCGAAGTTTTTGTTAGATATGCCCATTTAAAGCCGGGTCTTCTGCGCCGAAAATCTAACAATACAAATGAATAAAACACGTATTATATCTAACATCGGCATGTGGACGTCCGTTCGTGATTCGGATTGTGTTTGCGATTGCGTGCCATCTCGCTCACGCGCGTGTAGTGAATAAGTAAATAGAACGGGATGGTACGTGATCATGATCACAATCCAAATCACGAACGAACTCCATAGTAAGCCCAATGCTGAATATTTTGTTCTTTTGTTTTGTTATAGTGCTAACAGACGCTCGAACGCGGCTGACGGACCGCCGTCCAACCAACGGGAGAGAAAGAGTGAGAATATCATATTTCCTTCTCTTTCTCTCCCATTGGTCAGATGGCGGTTGAGGTCAGCCGCGTTCGAGCGTCTGTTAGCACTATTAGATTTTGGGCGCAGGAGGCCTAAGTACCACAAAAACTAAAAAAACCGTGATTTTATTTTTTAGAGCAAAAACCGCATTTTCATGCTTCTTTCAGCATTACTTATCGTAAAAAAGTTATGAAGTTATATATTTGCGAAAAGAATCGCCTGCCGACATTTAACACTTTAGGCTTAGACCTTACTGAGATTGGAGTTATATTTATTATATAGTTTGTAAAAAAAAACTTTTAACTAATAAAAGCGTATCGTATTCCTAAAAGATTGGAGTATATTTTTTACCATAGGCTAAGTATACTAATTACTAGATGAGAAGTAAAATAATAATAATTACAAAAGTGAGATAACGTATACGAACAACTTCGTGAGAGTGAGCAGGACAAAGATTACATTTGTTGTCCCTTACTGGCGTATGCGATTCGTTTGTTTGCCATGGTGCTCATCCAAGGCAAACAAACCGGTCGCAAATTTTTTGTTTTCGGTATTTTTGTGTTTGTGCATTATTAAATGTATTTTGAACGTTTTTACCTCCTGGTTTCTAGTGCATCAGTGTAAATCTGACCTTGGATAGTGGTGATTTGCAGTATTTTAGGCTGTAAAAGCCGCACGGAACGAAAACATGATAACATAACCTTTCACAGGTAAGTTTTGATTTTCAAGTCCATTACTGAATAGTCTTGCATGAATTACTTGTTGTTGTTAATTATCTTTCGTGTTAGGTCAGATTTAGTTGAATTTAAACGATATTTTATAGTAAAATTTTATCTAAATAAGTTGTTTGTTCCGACGTATTATCCTGATAAATTGCGTGGCTGATTTAACTTTGACATTTGTGTCCATCTCTCAATTTCATATGGTTTAAGTGAGCTAGAACTAGTAAGGAAATAAACGACGGACGAACTACAATTTCACAGGGCTTTTCTGATTTTAGGGTTACAATATTTTTATTTTTACCGTACCATATTTTTAACCCAAAATGCGGGGTAATTTCAAGTGCATATCAATTACACAATTTATATTCATTCCTAAATACCTGTTTATTCACTAATTTTTAGTATTCCGTACGCAAAGGGTAAAAACGGGATCCTATTACTAAGCCTACGTTGTCTGTCCGTCTGTCTGTCCGTCCTACCTTTTAAAGACTGTATCTTTCGAACCGTAATAGATAGCCAGTTGAAATTTTGGGTTTGTATCCACGGATCCCGATATCGGTTTGAATTAGTCACGGATCCCGGCGAGTTGTATCCACCGATACCGGGATCCGTTTTCTTAAAAAAAAAAAAATTCTTTCATTGTACCCTCTGATACCGGTATCCGTGGATACAAGAAATAAAATAAAATCGTTTCCGAAACGTATCCTGGCAGGGTAAATGTGGGCGTTGACAGATGTCAGTGTGACAGATGTCAAACTTGGCTGGGCGATATCTCGGAAACTGCCCATCCTGGACCACCAGTTCCTTCACAAATGTGATAGATCTCGTCGAGATCTTCATTTCGAATGACAGCTGTCAAACTTGGTTGGACAATATCTCGGAAGCCGTCCATCCTGGACTACCAGTTCCTTCACAAAAGTGATGGGTCTCGTCGAGACCTTCATTTCGGATGACAGCTGTCAAACTTAGTTGGACGATATCTCGGAAGCTGTCCATCTTGGGCCACTAGTTCCTTCACAAAAGTGATAGATCTCGTCGAGATCTTCATTTTGGATGACAGCTGTCAAACTTGGTTAGACGATATTGTAATAAACTGTCAAACTTGTAACGCCCAACCAAGTCAGAATATCAGAATATTATTGTTCTCAGAATATTTATAATATTACGGCGGATTAACTAAGAAGTAATAATAAAATCAAAAAGTAAAGGGTATATCTACAACAAAGGTATTTTTGTATTGGCTCTAGTGTAAAAACGGTATTACGTACAAACTTGGCATGATTATAGTACATACATTAAAATATAACAGCATAATTTTATTTTAATAAATAATGGTGCGTGTGCGAAGCCAAGTGCAAGTCAGCGACAAATTTCTGTTCATTACTAAGTTACCAAGCAACGTATTCGGTTACTTGGACGACCTTATTATGTCATTCGCCAAATCTAAATTGCATCATTTACTAATTTTAATGTTGGTTTTTTAAGTTTTTAATTATTGTATTTTGTGACGCTCGCAGTTGGCCGGTTTTATTTACCACACAAAAAAGATTAAAATTGTATAAATTAAATGTTATTGCTACCTTATAACTCTATTTACTTTGTTTTTCTAGATTTCTAAAAAATTTGGCCACATTGAAGTTATGGTTCCAGCTCCCGGATATGCTCTAAACATTTTGAAGGAAAATATTTAAAAAAAAAAAACAGAAAAGAATAAGTGTTTATTTTTATTTTTTATTGTTTATTTTGATTCTCCACGGACTCCTGGGTCCGTGCCCTTTGTCAACTTTTTCAATATTTTTTTTTAACTATATCTGATATTACTTACATTTATCTATGATATAACTAATGACTATACAAGAGGAATATACAAATTAAGAAGAATTGTTTACAAATTGGTTCCTTTCCTACAATTGACGTGCACGTAAGTTTTTTGTTTTTTACTACTGACTATAAAAAGAAGTTTGTAGTTTGTTGGTTTTTAAACTATGTATTTTGTATTATTTTCTTCATTGACCAAGCGAAGCACAGAGAACACAGATCGGCGTTTGTATGTTTTATAATAATTATGATCCGATCATCATGAAATTTTGGAGGCAAGTACTACATTTTAATACAATTTGTAACTTCGAATTCCTTATAGCATAATCGGTTCAGGGTTTACGAAAATAAAAGGGTCGCGAGGTCTCAGTTCTGGGCAAACAACTAGTTTTATTATTCTTCCCTATTTTTTAATAGTCTAGATAAGCACTTTAAATAAACTAGTTCACCCAAAACAGTTTATTGTGAGGTCATCGTATGCTGATACTTACCCAGTAGTATGGGTAAACTTTCTCATCTGGTAATCTACCAAAAATTATCGCATCAGCAGTGCAAGTACCGTTCTTTATCGATCGTCAAATTCGCTAAAATGCCATAGAATCGATCACAGACAGTACTGAATAAATGGCATGTTATCGAATTTGACGACCTCAACTGTCAATTTGACGATCGATAAAAGAACGGTACTTGCACCCCTGATCTGATCTCATAGCTATACGTTAGCTACTCCTCTATTACTTTCTCCCTCTACGTTTTCTTACCTATTTTCTATATAACGTTATATTTTATCCATGATCTAATAGTGCTAACAGACGCTCGAACGCGGCTGACCTCAACCGCCGTCTGACCAATGGGAGAGAAAGAGAGGGAAATATGATATTCTCACCCTTTCTCTCCCGTTGGTTGGACGGCGGTCCGTCAGCCGCGTTCGAGCGTCTGTTAGCACTATAAGAAAACAAGGTCTAGCAATGTGGGAGTGGTCCCGCAATGACGTCACTGTCCAGTTGCCACTTTATTCAATCAGCTGTTACATGGTGTATCGTCATCTCTCTCGAACCTATTGTAAATTAATAATAATAAATATTTGGGACATTTTTACACACAGTCATCTGACCCCAAACTAAGCAAAGCTGATATTGACATAATTGACATCATGACATCATTGCGGGACGCCCATGTGGACATTTTTTCTCGGATTGCTATACCTGGCGGAGTATATTATTATACCATGAGTTTATCATACTATATAAATAGGGTATTTGACTACTTTTGGGAAACTATTGCACATTATTGTCTGATATAAAATAATGTATACTGCATTTATATTTTCTGGATATCAGTCGTATTTGCGATATAAATCGATGTTAAAGTTTGAATAAAAAAATATCGCGCCAAAACGCAGACCTGCGTCATAGCTCCGGTCGAGCGACGACTGACGTCACACAAAACAAAACAGCTGCAGCCAGGCAGCAAAAGTTTGATAATCACTAATTTTCTAATAGAAGTAATGGTTTATAAATGTTGTGTAGTGCCACAATGTACAAATACTTCCATAAAACACCGGAAAAACTATTCGTTTCTGTTCCAATGGACCCCAAAACTCGCAAAAAGTGGTTGGAACTAAGTAGCTCGTAGAGAACCCAAAAGTATTGGAGCTAATTCAAGTGTTTCTATGTGCGAAGATCATTTTGAGGTACATATTTGAGTCTATATATTTCTATTACAATTTGTGTTTTTATTGCATTACTATTTTATGTACTGTTACTTTCTTTTTAAACATTTTAAAGACATAACCTAACAAAATAGTGATATCCACCTACTACAACATTTTTTTTGTACAACTTGATTGAATGTTTTGCTTGGAGAACAATTAAAAATTAATACTTACATTGTAGTTTTTACGTTTTGAGTTCTGCAGCGTAGCAACAATGACGTAGATTATTATTGAAGAAATATGCAACCATAAATACATTAATTTTGGGTAAGTTACTGCTGTCTGCTTGCACAAAATGTTTCTCCATTCTTCTCACATTTAACCTCCGGACTGTTTTTGGTGATAATTTCTGGATAAATCGCTCTCAAAATAGCTTTACAACATTAAATTCGCAAATATCAATACAAAATCTGTTTGTTTAGATTTGTGTGACGTCACTAGGGATGAAGCCAATTACAGACCGTTTTCGATCACGTGATCAAATGTCGAAAATACAGTTATTTTATTCGCGTTTTTTACAAAAAATAAGCATATTTTTATAAAAAAATCAATGAAATATGCCTTTTCATTATGTCATGTTTATGGATGATGTCAATTGGCATAATATTTTCAATACAGTCAAACACCCTATTGTATCAGGCAACTTGCTGTTTGCACATCTCTAATATCATAGACAAATAGTTAATTTTTTCTTTATGTTGGAATTCTGGGAATTCATTTTGCGCGGCAAAATTTGTTTAGTTAAATATTATAGTTTTGCATTTGCTGTTGCACGTACATAAAACGATAAATCGTAACGTACCAATAATAACAATTTGGAAATGATTGAACAAACTCTTGAAGCTAATGTTTCTGATAATGAGGAAGAGGAGAGCTTTTTTCAAGATGTAGATATTTTGCAAAAACATGGCATCAACGTAGCAGATATAAAAAAATTGAAAGGCGCTGGAATATGTACCATCAAGGGAATTCAAATGTCCACAAAGAAGAAGTTGTGTAATATAAAAGGGTTTTCAGATGCTAAAGTCGATAAAATAAAAGAAGCGTGCCAAAAAGTTGTAACTCTTGGATTTATGACGGCTTTAGAAGTTAGCGATCGTCGCAAACATGTGTTTAAAATAAGTACCGGCAGTGTTGAATTAGAGTAAGTCTATTCTCGTATATTAATCTACCATTAGTCAACTCCTTTTTACTATTTATAATGATGTATGACTCATTTACTACAAATGCACACTTTAATATTGAGCGGCACACAACTGCAAACGAGATGATCGAAATGTAATCAAATCGTAGATCGTAGACAGAGAAAACACCGTCTACGAATCAAATGGATGACCAAGGGGGGGGTTAGTTGTAAGTGCTCGGAGTATATTATTATACCATGTAAGTGCTAAAGGGGAAATTGTAGGTAACTTAATTTTTTTTCTTAGCGTCATATTTATTATACGTTGATTATACGATGGTGGCTCAACCGGCCAGCTCTACAGATTAGGTTGGTCACAACTCAGACCACATAAAAGAAAAAAAAACTTCTCTTTTCTCTGGGTCAGACTGTAGATACACTGATAATTTGTCATTTCTAGCAAGCTACTTGCTGGAGGAATAGAATCGATGGCCATCACAGAAGTGTTCGGAGAGTTCCGAACGGGTAAAACGCAACTCTCTCACACTTTCTGTGTCACCACGCAAATACCGAACTCCTCGGGATATCAAGGCGGAAAAGTGATGTTCCTCGACACGGAACATACTTTGTATCCTTTTGAATATGTTTGTGTATGTACCTACCTACTTAGAAACATTGAAGGTAGCCAGATAAGTAGGAAGGTACAATATTTTACGGCGCGTATCTCAGATATAAATACTTGGCGCGTATAGATTAGGTCACGAACCTTTATAAGGGTAGACACAGCGAGTTTTCCTTTTGCATTTAGTCGGTGTCCTTGTGTTTGAATGTCACTGTTTGACGATCGATCGCCCGATCGTCATCACCTTTGGTTGATGATCATCGATCGACAGTGGAGTGATTATTGATCGAATATATCGATATTCGTCGATCAACCGAAGCTACCACACCAACCGATCGAATTTGATCGATGGTATTGATCAGCGATCGACTAGTTGGTGTGGTAACGCCATAGGCGCCATCAAAGGTACCTTTTATATACTGAAACTGGGTAGGTATATAAAAGGTACTTTTACTGGGCGCCATAGCGCGCACCCGCCGCATAATTCAGTTCGATCTCCGTCGTCTTGGCACAGAAGATATGTTTGGTACCTAGCTAGCTAGCGCGTCGGACGTCAAATTTTCAAATGAGATTGTTTTTTTATTTGCTTGGTGTTGGTTTAAACTTTCATTAATTGCTCTCGTGTCACCATAATAGTATTAAAATGCGGCTCGCTGGGTTTTCTTTCTAATTTAACGTGCTCGCTGTGTCTAACCTATCATAGGGTTATTTAGAAGTTATGCATGGCATGGTATTAATTTTGGACTAACTTGTTAACTAACATAACCAACGCAAACCATAATACCTAATTATGAAAAACGCAGTGACTGTTCGCTTTGTTCCCGAAACCTTAGTTAGAACTTTAGACGCTATGCCATATAAGGCGTCAGGCACACACAGATGATATCGCCACATCGATTAAAATCACATCACATACATTTACATCGATTACGATAGTATAAGTTGCGAAATTCATATACATATACGTATGTATTTTGAATTTCTAAATTGAAATTGCTATGGTATTCAATGCGTATTTTACGCATCGAATACATACCTACCTACCTACTAATGTAATTGACGGAATGGAAAGATTCTTCGGAACTTTGATAAATTTATATTGCAATGGATTTGATTTCCATGGGGTTTTTATAAAATATGTAAGTACTTATACAAAAATTATGCCACAGAAAAATGGTAAAAATAGGAAATTAATAAGTTTCAGAATATCTTACAAATACTTTTTCATAAACGTAAATTCAGCCGGCCCGACCGATTAAGGCCGATTGCAGATAGATTTAACTTGGACCAGAATGCAGTTTTAGACAACGTTCTTTACGCTCGAGCTTACACATCTGAGCACCAGGTACGTAATTATGAACCAAAATTGAATACACGATTGAAAAGGTATAGGTCGGTTTAAAGTTACTTACGTGACCCGACTACCCAGATGGAGAATGATGATCCAGATACAAATGGAAGGATGGATGGATGGAGAAGGATGGGTGGATGGAGATGGATGGATGGATGGATGGATGGATGGATGGATGGATGGATGGATGGATGGATGGATGGATGGATGGATGGATGGATGGATGGATGGATGGTTTTTAGGTGTATGCCACAGATATACACAACCAGATCGGCAATATATTTTAGTGAAAGAGACAACTTGATATGGCTCAGCACAAGTACGAAAAGGACATAAATAGAATTTGTTGTCCTTATCGGCGTGACCTGTTTTTGGTACCTCAAGTGTCAAAATCTGTAATAATCAGTGACAAACAAAACGGGTCTGAATTATATTTATTGCCTTTTTTTGGTGATTTAATGTGATAAATGCGTGTTTCCTCTGAGAAATAATTGTAAAAGATATTTTACAATGGTTGGTTGTAGCATTTTGGGCTGCAAGAAGCGCAGTGAGCGAAAATACGATGATGAGCGAGAGGCACTGAGCTAGCCACGCTCATTGAAAATCTATAGGTAGTAGATCTGTGGTGTATGCTAATAATATATGTTGTTTCTATATTATATCTTAATGACTTAACATATTTTGCGAAGTGTCGTTAAGCTTTACCGTCAAGTCGAAAATATCATAGGCTACATTTTTCAGTAGGTTTTTTTGCAGTTCTTTTAAATATAACTAAGTAGGTACATTTACATTGTTTTAGATTCAATAGGGTACTTGACTGTATTAAAAATATTATGCCAATTGACGTCATCCATAAACATGACATAATGAAAAAGCATATTTCATTGATTTTATAATAAAAATATGCTTATTTTTTGTATAAAACACGAATAAAATAACTGTATTTTCGACATTTGATCACGTGATCGAAAACGGTCTGTAATTGGCTTCATCCCTAGTGACATCACACAAATCTAAACAAACAGATTTTGTATTGATATTTGCGAATTTAATGTTGTAAAGCTATTTTGAGAGCGATTTATCAAGAAATTTTCACCAAAAACAGTCCGGAGGTTAAATGTGAGAAGAATGGAGAAACATTTTGTGCAAGCAGACAGCAGTAACTTACACAAAATTAATATATTTATGGTTGCACATTTTTTCAATAACAATCCTGATTTCTACGCTGCAGAACCCAAAAACGTAAAAACTACAATGTAAGTATTAATTTTTAATTGTTCTATAAGCAAAATATTCAACCAAGTTTTACAAAAAGTATGAAATATTTTTTAGGTTAGGTATCTGATAGTTATAGTGTATTTTGTAAATTTATTATATTTTTTGGCATTACAGATCTGCAAGAGAGTCTTATGGAGACGACGTGATTGGCTATGTGCAACTACATCGGGAATCTAGCCTTTGTACAGTAAAGTGTAAAATGTGCCCTGAACACAAAGTGAAAAATAAAACATACAATTTAACAATGATAGTGAATGAACAAGAAGAAAAAATAATTAGCTGTGAGTGTCACGACTGTGCTGCTTCTGCTGGAGGCTGCAAACATGCAGTGGCCTTTTTAATGTGGGCACATAGACGTAGCGAGGAACCTGCATGCACATCTGTAGTGTTATTGGAAAAAGCCGATTCTGTCTAGAGTAGGAACTACTTTAAAATACATAACTGTGCCGGAGCTATGCAAGAAAAAACTAACCCACCATCCTAGTATATCAGCACTACTGAAAGAATTTGTTGTAGAAGCTAAAAAAATAAAAGTCAATAACTGCGAACTGCTCAAATATCAAACAGACTTCCAGCATACTGGTGTCTTGCAATATTCACTGCGACATTTTATTATGGGACAAAGCACAGAAAATAAAAGTGATATTAATAAATTGATGCAGATCATGAGGGAGAAATTCAATGAAACAGCAGTAAGTTTTATTGAAGAATCAACAAGACAACAAAGTAAAAGTAAGCTGTGGTACGAGTTGATATATGGCTGTATCACAGCATCTAAAGCACATGAGGCAGGAGAATTATTATTATTTAGGAGATTATTTTAGTTACTTATGACAATGAGTATGTAAGTAGCTTGCTAAGTAAATTGGTTTTATTTTGGATAGCCAATATTTATCCAATTTTGTATCGTAGCACTTTTACAGAATAAAACTGATCACGTACTACATTACTAGGCTATGATAAAATAAAAATAAACATTTGTTGCTTATCTAATTGTTTTATTTTTCTAAATACATGAGATACCGTACAGAAACCGACATCAAAGCTTTACACCTCTTAAATTCACCATCATCACCATCTGCACGAACTTAAATTCACAAATATTGGAGTAATCGATGTAAAAGTTTGTCAAATCAGTAGGGAAAAATCATCGATTACTTAACTGTTTTATTTTTCTACATACATCAGATACCCTACAGGCCTACATAAAACAAAAACCGACACCAAGCTTTGCCTATCTGCACAAAATAGAATAATCGTTGTAAAAGTTTGCCAAATCAGCAGGCACCCAGTACCCGACCAAAATTATATTATTGAAGCTATGGGGCTAATGGGGGCGCCAAGTCCTGTCTATAGAAAGTTATTAGTCAAATAAGAGAACTAGCGGTCCGCCTCGGCTCCGCACGGGTATAGTTATATAGCCTATTAAAATAGCCTATATTAATCAGTGATAATGTAGCAGTCAAATGGTGAAAGAATTTTTAAATTGGTCCAGTACTTTTTGAGCCAATTCATTACAAACATACATACAAATATTTCCTCATTATAATATTGTAAGATTTCATATGCTGACTCTGTTATAAATTCTAACATACTTAGTGAACTTGACCAAGTAATTGTTATTATTTAATAAGCGCGTCCTGCAAGTTGATAAGAGCACAAGCTATAACAATTACTTGGTCAAGTACACGAAGTATGTTAGAATTTATAACAGTGTTGCTTCAGCATATGAAATTCTCTTAAACGTCTAATGACTCTTTCTATATGGATTCGCAAGCTGGCAATTATTTTTGTTTGTCGAACTTCTGCTTTCCTTGAAACTGGAAACATCACTATCCGATCTTTCGTCTTCGAGAAGTAATGGTTTCTTAACTATTGATTTTGATGGTCGTTGGTAGCTAGTTGGTTTAATCTTAAACGGTGAAGTCGAACTCGATGTGGTGGAAACTTTAAAAGGAGAGGTGAAAACGTCTTTTTTAGAAGAAGTTTGAACAGATTTGCTCCTAAAATGTATCATAGCTATTCATTCATTTCATAGCTATTTGAATATATTTTTCTGCAGTTACAATAGTGTCTGTAATTGTCTCTTTGTCCTGTGTTTTTGGTATTTGTTCGGGCTGGGCAGAAATATTTTGCTGTGTTACATTTTCATTACTTTGTTTTAAACTATCACGGTTGTTCACTAAAGTTGTACTGTATGTTTCATTACTTTGTTCACAACTTTTTGCATGCAGCAAGTTTTCTTTTATACTTTCACTCACAAGTTCCATTCTTTTTCTCTTTACAAATCCTCCTCGATATGTACCAGCTCCAGTTCATCTTTTACCATCTTGTTGGCAACTAAATTTTGTAGGCAATACTCCATCTTTCAAAAGAATTTTCTGGGCAAAGCCCATCTTGTACTTCATGTAGTTTGCTACATCATTCTCTATCTGTAAAAATAATATGAATTTAAGTGCAGGCCAGATCGCAAGCTAAGTTTATTTAGCTTAGTTTAACCTAATTATCTTTGGTTTAACACAGGTAGCTGCGGCGTCTTTTCATCCTTCGAAAGTGAACTCTGTAGCCCTACTGCCTCCTTTTACCACCACGCATCAGCCTCCTTGGCTGAAGGTTGAAAAGTTAGCTTCGCTCGCAGCGTTGCTTCATACTTTCGACGTAAGCTTAGCTTGCGGTGTAGCTTAGAAGCTTCAAACAGGTAGGTGATAGTATAGGAGGTGGATATCACTATATTGTTAGGTTATGTCAAGCTTTACAATGTTTAAAAAGAAAGTAACAGTACATAAAATAGTAATGCAATAAAAACACAAAATATAATAGAAATATATAGACTCAACTATGTACCTCAAAATGATCTTCGCACATAGAAACACTTTAATTAGCTCCAATACTTTTGGGTTCCCTACGAGCTAGTTCTAACCACTTTTTTCGAGTTTTGGGGTCCATTGGAACAAGAACAAATAGATTTTCCAGTGTCTTTATGGAAGTATTTGTACATTGTGGCACTACACAATATTTATAAACCATTACTTCTATTAGAAATTAATTAATCATCAAACTTTTGCTGCCTGGCTGCAGATGTTTTGTTTTGTGTGACGTCTATTAGTCACGTGATCGGAGCTATGACCGAGGTCTGCGTTTTGGCGCGATATTTTTTTATTCAAACTTTAACATCGATTTATATCGCAAATACGACTGATATTCAGAAAATATAAATGCAGTATACATTATTTTATATCAGACAATAATGTGCAATAGTTTCCCAAAAGTAGTCAAATACCCTATTATAGTTACTGTTGCGTCCAATAAATTTTACTATTTTGCAACTATGATAAAATGTAGTAAATTTCAATTAATAAATAAAACTTTCTTAAAACACTATATTTTAATTTATTTGCAGTAAATTTTTTTTCTCTTGATATTTATGTCATGCCTTATATATCTACTCTTATAAAAATTTTACCTTGTCACTTTTTTCGTTTAGGCTGAGCTGCTAGATTTCGTAGCAGCAAAATTCCACGAAGAAGCGGGTGTGTTCAAACTCCTCATCATAGATTCCATAATGGCGTTATTCAGAGTTGACTTCTCAGGCCGAGGGGAGCTCGCCGACAGACAGCAAAAACTTGCGCAAGTGCTATCGCGTTTGCAGAAGGTAAAACTACCTAAGGACTGTATCCTACCTATCTAAGATAATTATTAAGGTTTCAGAAAAAGTCTAAGGTCTCAGAAGTACCAAATGGTCATAATTTGGCTTATTTAATTTGCGGCTATAAGTAGCCGCAAATAAATTAAGCAAAAAAAGCTAAAAATAGCAATCATCAGATAAAATAATTAGTAACATATAGAAATATAGAACTCTTTTAGTCAAATAAAATCAACAATTACGAGGTCAAGATCATCGCATGTTGTGTTGAGAGTTTGAGACGTAACAATCAGTCGGCAGATAAACGTGTATCCGGCTTTGATGAAGGATGGGGACAATTGAACGAGTATCTCGCTATGATATACCTACCTACTTTTGAGTTTTGGGCATGGTATTACTTAAATAGGAAAAAATTAAGCCCTTTGAAGCATAGAATTTTCTGAACAATTGAATAGGGAGATAAGCAAGTCATACGGCTGATAGTAAGCTCACCGCCTGTCTCACGGAACACTATTACCTACTCCTAGCGGAGGCCTGTCCACAGAACACCTGTCTGTAGCAGTTGCAGTACCTAACAATTTTGTTCGTCACCCTGAGAACTTCAAAATCCTGCGTGACATCCTGACATTTCAGTTTGTAATCCACAAATCTTTAAAATATTTAAAAAAAATACCCATGCAAGTGTCTACATCATTAAAAAGTAGGTAATACAAACTTTAGAATGCTTATGTATCAATTTCATAATTAACATTTCAAATGGAAATTAATTAGATACCTGTGTTTGGATAAAATATGCGATTGGTTCCAGTGCTTAGCTTGGGCCGTTTCCTTGCACACGAATAGATAGGTAGGTACCTTACACGTTATTGAAGAATACGTATGATTTCCACACGTTCTAAATGGGTTGAAGATATTACTATTATGAAAATGTACGTTAGACTTCGAACACATAGAAAAGCCTGATGAAGCTTGTTAAATGAAGTACCTTGCATTATTAATTCAAAACTATCGATCAATAAGCGTGTAACAATAGAACTCACTAGGTAAAAACAGTAGGTAGGAAAGTAATTACTTAACAAAAGCAATATCTGAGACAGTAGATACTAAGAACCTTTTAAATTATAATATGTCACTATACTTTATCTTCAATATTACTTAGTTACTCACAACCACTATGGTTAATAACAAAGTAGGTACTTAATTACTTACCTAGAACACGTTTAATCATTAACTTCCAAGTGACCTTATGAATACGAGAAAAAAAACTTAATAATGCACATAAGTAGGTACCTATGTTTGCATTAAAACGCTGTTACAAAAGCATAATACTTATTATGTTCAAATATGTACTTATTATGTTCATATTGTAAATTTCTTTCCACAGATTTCTGAGGAATACAACGTAGCAGTGTTTATCACAAATCAAATGACTGCCGATCCTGGAGCCACGTTGTCTTTCCAAGCGGACCCAAAAAAACCTATAGGTGGCAACATTCTTGCACATGCATCTACCACAAGAATATCCCTGAGAAAAGGCAGAGGCGAAAACAGGATTGCTAAAATATATGACTCTCCCGACCTCCCTGAGAGTGAAGCAACTTTTTCTATTACTAACGGAGGAGTGGCCGACGCTAAGGATTAATGATATTATAAATTGTATGAAAATGTAACTCATTAAAATAAATTAATATTTTTATTTGCATTTGTCTTTAACAAGCATAAAGTTTTTCAATTCAGGACTTTAAATCGATATTATTCGATATAAAAGTTTAGAGGAACCATTGATAATTATAATCCTTTGTACATCAATGCTTGGAACCGACTAATTGTATAAAACCTCTAGTATATAATCTTTGACTAGTATATAATCTTTGATAAAACCAAGTGGATACATAACACATAATATCACATAGGGTATGTGTTATTGGTACCTATCTCAATCGAGAGATCGCGAGCATACGTAGTACCTACTACTATTCATAGTTATAATGTAACTTCCTTTACATAAGTCATTGACCCATAAAATTGTAAGATTCCACATAGCATGCGATCGATAACTTATTAACCCTCGTTTCATGTCCCGTCTCACCACCAACCAATAGTCGGTAGCTGCAGACGCTGAATGCAAAGTCCAATCGTCGACAAAATCGTTCGTATTCGTCATTCAGTGTGGCGTGATTCCAACGAACCAATTAAATTTCTTGTCGTGATTAGATAAACTGTTTACAATACACGCACGATTTTGAGATCCCATATTGCATTCGAACGTTGAATACAATGATGCCACGCCACTTGCGATAAAAAGGTAGGTACCTATCTAAATACGTAAGTAAATGGTATAGGACCTACGTAGGTATACAGACTACATATACCTACTACATTTACTATAGTTTAGGGCAGTCTAAGAATCTGAAGTACATTTGGCAATGAGATACCTATAATATTTAACGTCATTGCTTATTTGATAGGTATTATAAATAACATACATCTACTACCTATAATCTGATGGTCAAGCTTTTTTTTCATAATTTTTCGTCAGCATACAGAAAAATTCTAACTGTGCCTAATTCAATACGTCCACGCAGACTGAGACAAACTAAGTTAGCATTTTTGTGACGGTTAGCATGCGCAAAATACCTAATTCTGCTTCAATGTGGCTTCAATACTTCTCAAACGGTGATTACGGTGACAATCTACTCGCATAAGTACTCGCGTTTCTAAGTTAGCTTTGACAATGTCAATGCACATGGTAAGTTAGTAGGTAGGTTAGTAACAACGCATTGAAATTGAAATAAACTGGGAATCTACACCCTATTCGAGAAGCTAGGTATATAGACTCTCGAGTGAGACAGTACGTATACCTAGTAGTTATCTGGGGAGTGAGGTGTTATTGTAGAGTAGGGTTTTCAAATTCAAATTCATTTATTTCTAGTTATAACACTCATAATTTCAGAATAATTACACAAAAATTAAAATTAAAACAAATAAGATTGTAAAATGATGTCACAATAATAACTTAAATGTCAAATTAATAAAATGAAAAACAAAATACCTACATACACAAACCCAGTATTATAATCAGGTACACTCACTAGTACTTTCTCTCCGGCATTTGGTGTCGTTGTGTCGCTACAAGTTTATTAGTGTGCGTGAAAAATTAGTAAGAGAGCTACAGTTTTTGCTAGCTGTGTAGTGGTATAGTAAAAAAATATAACAATAGCAGACATTTGAACACTAACTATGAATGACAATTATTAATTTTATTGCAATAAGGCATATCTCCCTTGTTTATCTGATCTGAGAATCTAACACTATCAAATCCGTGGGAAGTAGGTACTATTTATTAGGTGGAATTCTACAGCAAGGTATAACTACCTACCTAGTAATTTCTGTTATAAACCGTACAATACACAGTAACTGCTATTAAATACGATGTTCTATTTATAATTATATATAGAACATCGTATACACAAAGACAATTGAAAATTATACAATTACGCTAAATCGAGAAAATGCTGTGTGTCCACAGCCTAATGATATGGCGTGGTGTGTGTGGCCTCGGAGCCGGAGATGTGGCGCTGGGCGCATTCTGTTGAGGCAGGGAGATTCTGTGGCTGGTACAGTCACACGTCACGAAGCGCAAGTGACAGTGACACTGACAGCTGATTTTGACAACAGTTAATGTCTCAAATGTGGTGCACAACCCACCCAATCCACTTTGATGATTTGACGTCAGATCAGTCAAAATTCGAAATTCGAGTTGAATTTTGTTGGTGTGTGGTCGTGTGTATTGTAATTGCGTTTTTAATTTAATTAGTAATTTTTTGTTAGGGTGTTGGTGTTTTGATAGTAAATTAAATATAACGTGTTTGTAATTATGAGTGACAGCAATGGAGATAAAAAACAGATTCGCGTCTGGTGTGATGGCTGGTGAGTAATCGAAAACACCTATTTATATTTTTCTTATTTTCATCTTACCTCTCCAAGCCTTTGATATAGTACGGCGAGGAACATATTTAGAAAACTACCGATCGATGCGACTAATAATAATTTACCTCTCAAAAGTTCGTACATGAAAATCATAAAACATGAAAAACATCCGGCGCGCAGTGCCTCGGTTTCACATGACTGTCGCGTTCCATTGGATTTTCTGACTGATTTCAGGGAAGATAGCGTGTTTAATCGATATTATAATTGCAGCTATGATATGGTACACTTCGGGCATGCGAATTCTCTAAGACAGGCGAAGGCCTTGGGAGATGTGTTAATAGTTGGAGTACACACTGATGAGGAGATATCTAAGCACAAGGGTCCGCCCGTATTCACACAAGAGGAGCGCTATAAGATGGTAAAAGCCATCAAATGGGTAGACCAAGTTGTAGAAGGAGCCCCTTATGTGACAACACTTGAAACACTAGACAAGTACCAGTGCGACTTCTGTGTGCATGGAGGTGAAAATATTTTTCTTTATCTGCTTAGTTACTTAGGTAGTTTAAACTAAAATTATGCACAAATAACAGGTTAAATTAACTTGGCACCCAAGTGTTATTTGTGCAGCATAAATGGAGAAACATAAAATTGTAAGTAATTGTTTATTATACTTTAAAGAATACATTATTTATTTTATTGTGCTAGTTATGTTATTTGTTTCTCATACTGCTATGAAGTCAATGTATCTCATTTCCATGTTCATTTCATTAATTATAAGAATTATGTTTAACTTTAACTTGTTTTCTTTTTATACTATATTTTTTATTAGAGAATTTGTAGGTATGTCTATGGGGTTTGGTAGTAGAAATATTTTACAGATGGCGTTTGTATAGCTAAGACTTTTTTATGATTTTTATTAAATCTGGAAAATGTCATGATCTAATTCCCACAGCAAAAAGTACTATGCTAGCATAGGGCCCGAGTATATGCTAATCAAAATATATAATGCATTACATGAATTGAAAGATGATTATGTATTTAAAAAAATGGGTTGATTGAGAGACTTCCTCCTTTTTTGGAGTCTGTTAAAAATGAGTAATGAAAAATACTTAAGTAATGAAATAAACTAAAAAAAACAATAATATATAAAATTTTACTACAGTGCAGACAGATTCCTAGACAACAGTAATTATAAAACACTGTTTTAAACTATCACGGTTGAACCATACCACGGTAAATATCCCGTAAATAATCATATAACTTTAACAGTAATTATTTATTTCAACCTCAACCTTAGAATAACTACACAAAGAAACCAAGTACATTCGCAAAATTTAAGCCATTCAAATGGTGTCATATATGACACCAAAAAATATATAAAAATTTTACTATGTCAATTTGCGCGGTGAAATCGTACCACAACAAATCAGAAAAGCAGCATAACAGTTATGGTGTGACATTCCACAGGTAATCCATTAATTTTATTGCTTAAATCGTTTAAAATACCAATCGAAACGTAAGCTACAAAGCGAATTTGTAGCTTACGTTTTGAGAAGGCGTTGTTTGGAAACTTACCTTCTCTGAGTAGTTATTCTAAGATCTCAACATAATAAAACTGTTAGTGTTTTTAAAATTGTATCATCATCATCATCATCAGCCTGTAAACGTCCACTGCTGAACAAAGGCCTCCCTCGTAGAGAGGGGTGTTGTTGTTTAAAATTGTATACTTTACAATAACTGTAATATTCTTGCAACGCCCTAACAGGGTATGTATACAGTGGCGTAGCTATCAGAGGGCTAGGTGGTGCAGTGCACCGGGGCCCTCAAGCTCAGGGGGCCCTCAGGCCCTGACCAGTAAACCTCAGACTGAAATTGCGAAAATTTCTCTCACCTTCAGAATATAAATGAAACAGGTTGCAACACGACTTTAATCATGGCAACTCACACACATACATGTAATAAGTAGCTTTGCACCTCTATAGTATTCATATAATTATAATAATATTTTTATTTGGTAAAACCTAACCAGTTTAGATAGGGCCTCAATTTTTTGCACCAGGGCCTTTGCTTCCCTAGCTACGCCACTGTATTTATAGCTTAACTTTTTTGAAGTAAACTTTCAATTGTACAGAGGCATTGAATAAATGAATATGAATTAATTAGCATGACTTCATTAATTAATTACTTAATTAATGATGTTGATATGTAAACACCTTGTTTATACTACAATAAATCTATTGTACAAAGTATATAAAATTACAAAGTCAATTACCTAGACATTAAAACGACTTTGAAGTTTATATAATTTAGTAGTTTAAATAATAATATAGCAGGGCTATTATATATTAAGTGAGAGTACATTCTTCTTTCGATTTCAAAAATACCTCTAATAGTTACTATGACATTGTGTAACGCTCTAAATATTTTCTATTAATCTTGCATTCTATCATATATGCTACAGGTTACAATGCTTCATTCAAAAACTTTGCAGTAGTGATCAGAATGTACTGTTTTAATTTGAATTTTTTAAATCTTCGATAACATTGTCGCTTACCAACAGGCGAGTTGGTGGTCAAACGCAGACTTATATGGAAAAGATTTCAGAGCTAAAAAATGGTCCAAATATAATTATATGAATAATTAACAGCTAGTAAACAATAAAGAGTTTCTATCTATCTAAAATCACGGGTGCTAGAAGGTTCAGAACTGACCCCTGTTTCCAGAACCGGGTTTTCCACGGTTACCCTGCAAAACCGATTTTTATGTCATGTAGAACAGTATTTGTTTTCACACAACCGGGAAAAACCGGTTTCATGCTCTGACAAGTATAAACAATGTGGATTCAGTGTTTAAATACATTTAAACTTTCAGATGATATTACCGTGACTGCAGATGGAATTGACACATATCATTTAGTGAAAGAAGCAGATAGATATAGGTGAGTTTAAATACCTTACCACCACCATTTTTCTTGTACTTCTAGGATATAAAAAATGTAATACTAAATATGAAAAATAGAAAATCATTATTCTAGACTATCATCATCATTATCAGCCTATCATGTTCCCACTGCTGGGACACAGGCCTTCTTTCAGAGAAACAGGATGGGGCCCTAATCTACCATGCTGGCCCAGTGCATGTTGGTGAATGTCATGTCTTGTCCTAGCAAGCAAATATAAATTGTAAAAAAAAATTTTTGCTCCTTCGTCTTCATTAACATTGTAAATGTTTTCAAAAACATATGAAAAGTGATCAGAATGTATATTTACTAAGTAATGATATTTTGGTAAGTACTATTGGTACTACTCAATGATTTTCGAACTCAGCCAGTTTCAACTATTACCCATTTCCCATTTCCCATTTTTGTCAGCTCGTGACCACGGCCATTGTAACATGGTCGAAACGTCGAGCGAAAGGTACATATTTTTTACCTAAATTAAAAAATGCGTGATAAGTCCCGATAAACGTTTAAAACATGTGTTCAAATCGCGAAAGTTTAAAAATTACTATTACCCATTTGACCAGCTATTTAAATATATAAAAAGTTTGTTTTTTTAACTGTACTATCTTAAAGTAGTCATATTAATTAACTTTTATACAGCCAGACATATTTTCATTAGAAACCAAACAGAATAAACTATCTTTTAGTTAAAAATGCAGCTACGAAGCCATAGGCAGACAGACAGGCGTCAAACTTATAATACCTCTCGTTTTTCGTTTCTCGTATGTTAAAAATCTATTTAACTCAATAGGTACCAAAGATGCCAGACTTTGTTTGGCCATGATTTTAATTTTGTCTGGATTTTTCACATAGACTGAAAATTCCTGTGAAACGTGCGCTACTACTAGCTATGCTGAACTATGTATATCGGCTATTCAGACAGCGAGACCAGCTTTTTAATACAAAATATTTTTATTACAGGGAAGTGAAGAGGACAGCTGGCGTCTCGACCACAGACTTGGTTGGGAGGATGCTGCTGCTCACTAGGGAACATTTTAAGTAATAATAATTTTGGAATTATTTCTTTTGCAATCACACAGTATGAGGATCCTGGATACTATATTTTGTTTAACAATCTATACATACTTTTGCCTATAGTATAATCTAAAGGCGGTATTCAGATGACGGGTCGCGCGCGTGACCTCAGATTCGCACACGATTATCCGCTCTAAGCACCTGATATTATGGTAAGCATTCCGATTGCCATGTAGGCGTGACACGAGTCGTGTGGTAGCACTTGCACTCGGAATGCCATCTTATTCTCAGTTGATTAGGATGGATATTCGCATGCGAACTAGTAGAACAACGTTGGTCGTCTACATCAAAATAGCGCCTTTATGCCAACTTATTAAGGTGCAGTTTTATTTTAATACAGAATTATTTGTACTTTAGAACATGACGTGTCAAAACATGATAATGAGATGAGAACAGTATGTATCAAAAGTGCATAAAAATAAAGTTTAATCTAAAAGCCCTAATTGCCCTAAAGCCCGTATTGATTTGGTTGTCCTCAACCGCCGTCTGACCAACGGGAGAGAAAGAGAGGGAAATTCGTTATTCTCACTCTTTCTCTCCCGTTGGTTGGACGGCGGTCTGTCAACTATATCCACGCGTCTGTTAGCTCTATTGATGTAACTTTTTAACTTTCGCGTTTTTTTGTTGTTTTATCTATATCTGTTGAGAAGACTGGGTGCAATGAAACTTAATTAAATATTACAATGATTGTGTGGGCAGTGCAACATGTTGCTGCGAATAGAAAATAGATAAGGGACTTCTCTATAGACATAGAGCATTTCCGGTCTTATTGATAAACCTCTTTTAGAAAAAATTGCGAACTAGTTAAATAAGGGCTCCCTATACTTCACTCGTTTTCATATAAATACAAAAGTTATTTTTAAGGTAACCACTCGTCTGATAGTTGTGAGTTGTGGCAAAATAGGGTGTGGAACAGTTATGCCAGCGACTCAGCTCGGCTTGTTTTATTAGGCGTGCTAAGGGAAATGCACAATACATCCCAATCAGGATGTTTGTGCAGGTCTTATCACTCTAACTTAGATTTTTTTTCATTGGTTAAATTTCCAATATTAATGTGAGTTGAAAAGCGAAATACTGACTGAATCTTGAAAACGACTTGACCTACGAAGCTGAAATTTGGCAGGTAGATTCCTTATGGGGTGTAGATATCTGCTAAGAAAAGATTTTGGAAAGGGTCGTTTTAAGGGGGACAAAGGGGGGTTAAACATTAGTTATGACGCGTATGAAGTCGCGAGCAAAAGCTAGCTGTGTATGTTTAAATGAGCAATATCTAAGCATATTAATTGGTTTGTTCAAAATAGAAATAATAGTTTTTAATACAACTTTATTTAAATTTTTCAAGTCATGTGCTGCGTTAGATATTGCCTATTTTATCTACACACACCAAGTTTCCCCAATTTTGGGCCAGTAGTTTCAGAGAAAAATAGTATATAAGGACTCTTATACGGAAACGGCCGAAGCCGTGAGTACGAGTCCCTCCATCAAAATGTCCCAACAACTCCACTTAAGAGGCTTGATTTTCCAGGAGAGGTGACAAAGAGTACTCCGTAGCATTGGAGCACTCGTCAAACCTGGGCACCGACTCGACGGCGCGCTCTCCCTTCACCGGCTGCTCGCAGTTCCTACCTACCACACAGAAGATCATACAGTTCAGCAGCGGACTTTCGCCTAAACCCACTGACAAGGTATTTATTCAAACTTGGGCATCTACACAGCAGCGACTTGGGCACTGACTTGACGGCGGTGCGCTCTCCCTTCACCGGCTGCTGAATTCCTGCCTACGCCACAGAACATCATACAGTTCTCAGATCATGTAGCGGCCTCTCGCCCAAACCCACTGACAAGGTATTTATTCAAACTTGGGCACCGACTCAACGGCGTCTTGGGCATCGAATCGACGGTGACTTGACGGCGCGCTTTCTCTTCACCGGCTTTTTGGCAGTTCCTGCCCACCACAAAGAAAATGGGCACTTTGGCCACCAGGGTACTCCAACCGAGCTAACAGCTAACTATCTCGTAATCAAATGCACAGTTCAGTGCTGCAGGCTTTTGAATGTTGAAGTTTAGTGATAATTTATAACTGCTATGGGCAATTGTGACGCGTAGCATTAGGCGAGCATGTTTCTTTAGTCTTTTAGTTGTCATATCATATTATTATACTGGAAAAGCCTTCAATTTCATTTCAGAGAAGTCCATAATTATTTATTTACTTGGTGTTTTGGGATTAGTTGCAAACAACACCCTGTATTTATTTTAGATGCTAATAATAAGTAACAAGTTAAAATGTATGAGATTAGATAGTCGTCACTACGATTGAGCAACAAACGTGTCTTCATTGATCATTGACCTTTAGCACAATTAATAATATATGTAGGATTTCGGCCCGAATATTGATACGCCATACCATACCTCTTTCCATTCAAACAACGTGTTTTATGAATCATATGTTTGATTTGCATCAAAACTTCCTAGTTCGAGATCTGGGGGTATTCTGGTGCGCTCGATATTACCTCGGTCACTCTCTTGACATCAGCTATCATCAGCTGCAATAACATTTGGGCAACAAATTGGCATTTTATTGTAAATTTCAAATTTTTTATATTTTTTTTAAAATATTATATACATTTTAAATACGATCATCATCATCCACTGTTGAACAAATGCCTCCATCTTAGAGAGGGGTTTTGCCATAATCCTCACGCTTGGCAGGTGGCTTGGTGATAGCAATACATTCACCGTGTACTAATAGGATGCTGCTGCCCATTCTCCGGTGGTTCTGGTCGCAGTTTTAGGACATACCCGGATCCCGGATAAGACACGATAGTATCTTTGTTTGTTCCTCTTTCACGCAGCAAGAGAACAATGGACCCACGTGATTTTTTTGCATAGGGGGCCGAAAAGTGAAGAGAATTTTTATCCCGGAAAAAGTTACGGTTCCTGAGGAAATGTCTACGCGGGTGAAGCCGCTAGTTTCTAATTACAGAAAGAGAGACAGTAACAGATTATTTCGAGCGCGTCAGAATATCCCCCTTTATGATCTTCACGCTTGAGTTGCTTCATCGAAGTATCATTCACTAATATAAGTTACACAAAAACAATGAAGGTCAAATTGGTCGTACCATTATGAATAATTAAGAATACGGGACAACAATAACATCGCGTATATGTAGATAATAAACGAATTAAGAATTCATTACTTTTAAAACGTACTTCCTTAACTTTTGATAAAATATCGTCCTTTTGCATAAACGCTCCACAAAGCCAGGGTCACCTGTGTTCAAAATCTTAGCAAAACAAACTAACAAAACATGTTTAGCTAACATCAGGATTATTATGGTTGTCCGTTCGTGATTTGGATTGTTATCGCGATCGCGTGCAATCTCGCTCACGCGCGTGGTGCGAGTAAGTAAAAAGTTCATGTATGTTTGCGAGTTTTTTGTTCGCATATTTGACGATAACTTGCATACCTTTAATGCGATCTTTATGAAATTTTTTAGGCAAGCAGGTTATTCTAGTGTAATTTTTGAGTTCTAATATGGGCATAATCGGTTTAGAGTTTGCGTAGATAAAGGGTCAACGCGAGGTCAACGTTCGAGGCAAGCTCAGGAGTAATAGTGTACCGTGGACAAGCTACAGTAATTGAATAAAATTGAGTTACCTAACTAAATATATCTAGGGAGTCATGGAAACTGTCATTTTGACGTTTGACATTTTCCAAACACTTGACTTGACTTCTTGGGTTGGGTTGGGCAAAGACTTTGTATGCCATATACACAGATAGGGATATACAATGTCCTTGGGTTAATGTTAATGGCTTCTGCGACTATAGTGTCACAATTCTGCCAATGTTTTTCAAATATGTTTTCCCAAACATAAAAAGCCTTTGACAAAGGTAACTGCTATGCCACCTGTAAACATAATCCACCCTATTATACGTTAACATATGGTTATTGCAGTAGGACTGTTGATAGACGTATAATTTATTAGTAAAATACACTTGTTCAAATATTTTGTTCAGTTAAGTACTTATTATTTATTGGTATGAAAAACAAGCTCGTTTGTGAGTTATGGCTGATTAGAATGTTCTTGAAATATTTAAATGAGAACTGGTTATTGTTATTGAGTTTATAAAAATAGTTATATTAACTAATTTTAGCCCCGCTGTATTAGCCGCAGTAAGCAATCCTACAGTACATACAATGTAAGCGGTCAAAATAAAATAACGTTATAATACGCGTTCTGAATCCACGCCGACGATGTCAACAGAGTTAGTAAGAAAACGCGCGTAATTTTTTTTAGGGTCCATTTGGTTCTCATTAGTGCTGTCGGCGATGTTAGCGTCATTCAAAACAACCATATTTTTTATTTAGTATTATAGAGATAAAAGCGGCGGTGTCACCGCTCTTATCCAAACTAATATAAGATCTACGAGTAGTACATACATTTTTATAAGGAGGTAAATTTTGTATTTAGGTAATCACCATAACTATTCACCCGATTTTTATATTTATTTCATCAATATACGGTGCATGTGCCTCCTATCCTATCTGCTATACGTGGCACGCCCTTGAGCCATGGGCACAAGGTAGTCAACAATAATATTATAAAGAGGTAAAGTTTGTAGATGGGGGAGAACTCTGTTCTGCATTCGAAGTATTTTAGCTGATGATGATGAATCTCTAGAAGTGCTAAACCGATTCGGAATTTTTTCACTGATAGTTTTTTTTTATCTCGAACCAGTCTGCGTTTAACCACCAACTCGCCTGTTTGTAGTGACAATGTGGTCTAAGCTGAGCTGATGCACGCAGGCTTAGAAGATACCTATTCACTCTGGCCTTGAAGAGGCCCAGATTATATCTCTCAGGAAACAAGGAAACCGGCAGGTTGTTCCAATCCTTGGCCGTACGGATTAGAAACGTAGAATCAAAATCGAAATCGAGTTTTTATCGTCGTTTCTAGAATAATATTAATATTTTTAATATATCGGCTGCTAAAACAATGTACTATAGTGTGATGTTGTCGTCTAGGTGGTGTACGTAGCGGGCGCTTTCGATCTGTTTCACGTGGGGCACCTAGACTTCCTGGCGCAGGCGCACGCGCAGGGAGACTTCCTCATCGTAGGGCTGCACACGGACCTGGAGGTGAACCGCTACAAGGGCTCCAACTACCCCATCATGAACTTGCACGAGCGGGTGCTCTCCGTTCTAGCATGCAAGGTAAATTCCAAGAATTTAAAGGTACTGATACTACTGATAGACATGCTCATTTCTAGACCAAAAGCTTGCAACTAAGTAGCAAATGATACTTAGTAGCTTGTGCGAAACATTTTTAAACATGCTACCTGGGCTGCGGGTGGGTCCCTATCCACCCGCGCCTGGACTGGTGTCTTTAAAACAAGCACGTTTATTTCATTACTAGCTTACGTGCGGCTTTGTAATAAACTTTATTAATTAAAAACCGATAAAACAAGGAAAAACAAGCTTTTTAGTATTTTTCTCAGCAAACCCTTTTATTTGACACCCATATCATGATGGTAGATAAGAACATTTTATCCGCCATCTTGGGGCATCCGCCATATTGAATTTACATTTTATTTGGGAAGACAAATCCAACGAACCCAAACTCGATGTTACGTTACGTCATTTCGTTTAGGAGTTCCTATGGCCAACCTTATGTGTCCAATTGTCCATCATCAGACCAGCTCGATGGTACCATAACATTGCATTGTCACCCAACTTTCATAAGTATGCCAAATTTCAGCTCAATAGGTTGAGGATAACTGGTCCAAAATTCAGTTGTAAGATTTGTCCCACACATACGAACGAACATACAAACAGGGCTAGTTAAATAAAAGCTTGTAATACATTTTCTTTAAAAAAAAACGACTTCAAAAAACAACAAAACACAATCATTATAAATTAATATGCTGCTATATGCACTACAAAAAAAAATATAAAAAATTTACACGGATTTTGAAGTCGGGCGGGAACTATATACTATTATCAAACTTTTTTTTTTTTAAGTTGTCCTCACCCGAAGCAGGTATGCAGTTTGTATGAAAGTATATATATATATATATATATATATATATATATATATATATATATATATATATATATTATATATATTTCTAGCTGTTGCCCGCTACTTCGCAGGGACTTTAATCTAAACTTTCAACTCCTATTTGCCTCCCTTGATTCGGCACTTTATGGAATTTACTTGCCAAATTTCAGCTTCTTAGGTCATGTAGTTGGAATGAGGTGAGAATGTATTGAGCCAGTGAGTGAGTGAACGTGTGAGTGGTATTTCGCTTTTATATATATACACAAAAATTAATACATATGTACAGTGTAACATATCGGTTCCTTACTATTCAAAATTATGCGTGAATTTGGCCTTGAACCTCTATATTCTGAACATTTTGGTCAATGCACGTGTAAGTATTATTAATTTATGGTGATAAAAATAAGATAGGAAATATTAATTTTTATCTTTACACTTTGATTATCAAATTACGTCAAAGTAAAGAAATTTTGGACGTCTTCTAGCTGATGATGATGATGAAAGAAATTTAGGTTTTTCCGACCAAAAATATAGGTGTGGGCTTATAATTTTTAACCGAATTCCATTAATAAACTGACGAGGCTTTCACGCATTTTGCTTTTATTAAACGGGAATCTCTCTAAATTGAGCCAGATTTTCATTTAGAGCAAAATCTGGCTCAATCTTGAGTGATTTCAGTTTGTTTTTATTAAACGGGGAACCTCTCAAAATTAAGCCAGATTTCATTTACAGCAAAAATCTGGCTCAATCTTCAGTGATTTCAGTTTGTTTTTATACAACGGGGAACCTCTCAAAATTAAGCCAGATTTTCATTTACAGCAAAAATCTGGCTCAATCTTCAGTGATTTCTGCTTGTTTTTATTATACGGGAATCACTTAAGATTGAGCCAGATTTTCATTTAGAGCAAAAATCTGGCTCAACCTTGAGTGATTCCAGTTTATTAAAAACAAAATGCGAGAAAACCTCGTCAGTATTTTTAAACGCTTTAAATGATTTCGCGTCGATGACTTAGGTGCCACTACTTAGCTTGTGAAACTGGTATATACGAGCCAGTTTTTGAAAATGTGCATGTAACGCCTTGAAATTCTGTATTATTCTAATGCAAACCGTTTAATCTAGTTTATAAAAACATGTTCAGTCATACTCTGTTATCATTTAATCGAGTTTAGTACTTATTGAATAGTATTCGTGAGTACTATTATAATTTTTTATTGTTTTAAAGGAACTTATCAGTAGGTAAGAGAAGTTGTATCGTGATTAGATGACGCGTTTAAATCGCAGTCATGATAAAAATTTGTAACGAGTGTAATATTACATCAATATATGTCTAGGCTATCCATTATCGATGTAAATGGCACAATAGATTTTCTTACTTACCATACTTTCGGATAATCCTATTATTTAGTGCTCATTAGTAAAAGTTAACTTTCGCTCCTTTGCTAGTCTTTGGAATGGTGACCAAAAGTTACAATCAAGCACAGAAAAATATTACCAACGGGAGTTAGGGTAGCAAAGCAGGGCCAACTTGTATTATTATTTTTCTATCCGTTGTTTTATTTTATCGTTGGGCTGATTTGGCTTATTTTTATATACGGGGCATTTTTCACACACTGTCATCTGACCCCGAACTAAGCAAAGCTTGTAATATGTGGCTGTCAGAGACTCATATACATACATATTTTTAATACATACTCAAATAGATATTAGTACCCAGATATAAAACAAACACAAATGCTCATCACATGAAGGCTACAATTAGTTTACATATTATTTATTACACTCACCACAACCCCCCCCCCCCCCCCCTAGTTCGTAAACGTCTTTCGTTTTTATAAGTGAAAACTACCTACCTACTATAATTTGTTAATTTCGGCTGTTTGTTTTCCGAATAGTGTAAAATAAAATAATTAATCACAAAGTACCGAGTCTGATCAGGCCGTATTTGTATGTAAATATTTAAAAATATATATGTATACCAGTCTCTGGCAGCCATAGTACAAGCTTTGCTTAGTTTGGAGTCAGATGACCGTGTGTGCAATAATGTCCCGAATTTTTATTATTATTCATTTATCCCCACTTTATCTCAAACGGTTGTCCATTGATTCCAGTACGTGCACGAGGTGGTAATCGGCGCTCCGTACAGCGTGACCGCAGACCTCATGGATCACTTCAGAGTAAGCGTGGTATGCCACGGACATACCACCATCGCGTCTGACTGCGACGGCTCTGACCCTTACCAAGTGCCCAAGGAGCGAGGGTGCTTCAAGGTAAATAACGCATTTATATGCTCCATACATCGAGATAAAATACATCATCATCATCATTTCAGCCATAGGACGTCCTCTGCTAGACATAGGCCTCCCACCATCGATCTCCAAAGGGCCCGGTTGGAAGCGGCCTGCATCCAGCGTTTCCCTGCGGTCACTTTTAGGTGGTCTGTCCATCTTGTGGGTGGACGTCCTACGCTGCGCTTACCGGTCCGTGGTCTCCATTCCAGCCCCATCCTTTCGGCCCCATCGGCCATCTGTTCTGCGTGATATGTGCCTTGCGCACTGCCACTTCAACTTGTTAGCTTACAAGATAGCCGCGATCCAACTACAACGCCGCGGCGCGATGGCAGACTGACATAACGTCTAAATTTGACTAAATGCGGCATTGTGAAGTATATAATTGATACAATGTACGTACAATGACGCTCGGAAGTTTTTAGACTGTTTTCACTAAGAAATTGTGACTCTATAGAAATTGTATCTCGAAGGCTCCATAAAACGAGATCGCCGACCTCATGGATCTTTGTTAGGAACAAAGATGAAGCTTCCAACAAATTCCGCGTTCATAATCTGTGACGTCAGCCAAGTGAGTATTCTTAAATATTCAAGGTCACAAAAATCGGGTTTTCGCTAATATTTCGCTTCCTATAGAAACATTAAAAAAAATAATGAAAAAGTAATGATCTATTTAAGCATCTACTATAAAAATTGTAGGGCGCGCAGCTACATACTCCTGCATCTTGTAAAGGGATATTGTATTTGACAGGTCTTAAGTTAACGTGTCAAATACTGTTTTAATCACCTGTTAAGACTTAACAGTCAACCAATTTTATCAGTAAACGCAGCCGCTGCCGCCGGTCGCGGTCGTCTAGATTGACGGAATGCTACACAATCTAGACGACCGCGACCGGCGGCAGCGGCTGCGTCGCGCGACCCACTGCTCAGTATGAATTTATATGGAGTGCTAAACAATGCAAGCGAACCCACACGTCGCGCGATGTGGCCGCTACCGTCGGTCGCGGTCGTAATCGCGGTCGCCAAGATCGGAATGCTACCTAAACAACAAAGAAAATAATAATAAAAAAATTGTATGGCTGTCAAGGCATTTTTGTAAGAAATCAGGGCCCCGATTCTACTAAACCAATTGTTTTTAATTTTTAATTGATCCAATTTAAATTTTTATATAATTGTCTCGTAATTGGCAGTTTTTTATACTAAGTAGTAGTAGTTTAGTGGTATTTTTCTAGTATAAAAAAACCCATTAAAAACTGTCAATTTTGAGGCAATATCATCTATTCAATAAAAAATACAAGTTAAATAAAATCTATCTTAAATTTTAATTTATAACTAAAACTAATCTAAAACTAAAAATAATTAATTGAGGCAATTAATTAAAAATTTAAATTGAAACTATTACAATTTAAAAACAAATGGTTTAGTAGAATCGGGGCCCTGGATCTCGATTCTACTAAAGAAATTGTTTTTATGTTGTAATTGTTGCGATTTTAACTGATAAATAACTGCCTCAAAATTTACAGTTTTAAATATTAGTTTATAAAAAAAACAACCACCCTATATTATAACATAGTATAATTTTTTTAATTTAAAACTGTCAATTTTGAGGCAGTTATTAAACAATTAAAATCGCAACAATTACAATTTAATGAAAATTTCTTTAGTAGAATCGGGGCCCTGTTGTAGCCAGTTACACCCGTATAAACGAAACGTCAGTCATTCAAAATCAGTTAGCAACTGTGATGCGGAGTTCGACGCGTTGATCTAAATAAGAATGTTCAATCAAGGTTCACTCATAATGCCTGATAGCGCTCTCTGTCTAGCATGAAATTAAATTAAAATGCTTAAGTATATCTTATTTATTTTTGAACTAATTTTAATTTTGTTTTTGTTGATGTGCTCTATTTATGATCAGCTTTTTTATGAGGTAATAAATAAATATTAGTCATCATGCCTATTGTGCGAGCGAGAGAGAGTATAATGTGTCAAGGAGGCCTTAAGGCGTGGGGCATTAACAGCTCGAAGTTACCCGTTAAAAATGTAGTATGCCTAAAACGTATTTATAAATAACTAAAGATGTTAGACAAGTGTGAAGTCACTTGTCAAATAGAATTATACACTTGATAAAGCGGAAATAGCCGCTTGTTCGTTATGTACATGGCGTGATTGTTACGCTAATCAATTGCTAACAATATCAGCGCGACCCGGCCGGCCTCTTGTTAGAAATGTATGTAGATAACCGGAAAAATACTGATGTAACTCTTCCATGTAACACTAGCAGCGCCCCGCTGTTTCACCCGCTATCCTATAGCATCGAATTGATTTTTTCTGAATAAAATAAAATTCTGAAGTATTTTTGTTACTCCAGTGTGTGAGCTACGATACCTCCATACCAAATTACATTCAAATCAGTTGAGCTGTTACGGAGTTGAGTGTGGACAAACATACACTTATACATACAAACTTTTGCATTTATTATGTACTTTTAAACTTTCGCTGTTTGAACACGTTTCAAATGTTTATCGGGACTTATCGCGCAATAAGTTCCGAAAAACATTTAAAACATAGACTATGTTACGAGCTGTTGCCCGCGACTTCGTACACAAACTTTTATAATATAAATTTTCAACCCTGTATCTATTGCCTTCCTTGATTCGGCCCTCTCGCAAAATCTTATCTGAAAGTCAGCGCGCGGCTGATGCGCATCAGACGCGTGCGGCCAACGACTGACGTCGCCATACATTTTCAAATCGCATCAGCGCGCGTCCGGTGCATGCGTATAACGCGCGCGGCTTCATTCGGCCGCGATGCACGGAAGCACATCGTCTGCAGTAATCCGCCGTAACATTGCATATTCTGTGAAAATTTCAACTGGCTATCTATTACGGTTCAAAGATACAGCCGTTAAAAGGTATGACGAATGGACGGACAGACAGCATAGGCTTAGTAATAGGGTCCCATTTTCACCCTTTGGGTAAGGAACCCTAAAAACTCAATCCTTAAAATTGTGTTTTGTTTACAGACATTGGACTCTGGCAACAACATGACCACAGATGACATCGTACAACGAATAATCCACCATCGGCTCGAATTCGAAGCTCGCAACACTAAGAAGGAACAAAAAGAAATAGCAGTCATCAAATCTATACAGAAATTAAAGCTCAATGGCGAACACCAACAAAACGGCGACGTGAAACAGAATGGAGGAATCAAACAAAACGGCAGTCATAAACAAAACGGCGAATGTGTCGAAGCGACCTAGTTTTATTTCCACATTTCGATTACAGTATAAACCAAATAATTTTGTTAGTATATTTGTGCTATCTAAAAATTAGATAATTCCATAATATTATGCTATAAATATGTGCTAGAATGTTCGATCTTAATGCCTTTGAACTAGTGAAAAGTTAAAGCTCTTTTCATAGTTCGAATGCGGGAATTAGTACTGTGAATCACAGATGACAATATTGTTTAAGAGGGCCTCTGACTTTGGTCATTTTCATACAAATGTGCTAGGAAACATTTTCGTAATCTACTTGTCTGATTTTATGTTTATATTGCCAATAATGTTTGTAACGATTGTAAAAAAACATTTGTTAAATTATTTATATATTTTGGTTTTTCAAAGGAGTCGTTACAGGCATTGAGGCCTGGTTATTCCACGTTTCAAGCTTTTATATTCAATTGATAATTAGTCTGAATATGTGGAAGAATTTCAACCTTCCAATCCTCAGTCAGAGACAGAGAGCGTGCGGGAAATAATGAAACACCGTTGGATACAGACAATTGTGTATTGCCAAAACTTTGACGTACTTTAAAGAAACTCTCAAATCAAATAACATTAGAAACTAGTGGCGATTCTTACGAATGAAACGTTTGCGCGATCTAAATCGACGCCAGCGCCATCTAGTTCCATTGTTACGAAACTTTTCGCAAATATTATTAGTTGCTTTGATATTACACTAAACATTCCGCCTACCAAGAACGTCACTAAACGTTCTTCACTACCAGCAACCACTACTACCACACCGCCCACCATGAGGTCAAGGGGGTGTGGAGCCTTGAAGCTATGAAACTAGGCTTTAACAAACTTAATTATACACAGAGCCTATTCTGTAACAGGGAGAACACAAATTTTTGATGTAGGTCTCTTGATGAGAGATCCTTTACACTTCAGAGTGACAACTCTAGTAATATTATCCAAGCCTGGATGCTTGGTCACAACTCGTCCTAACAACCAACGAGCTGGAGGAAGGTTGTCTTCCTTGATGAGAACTACGTCTCCGATTGTAGGTTCAGGTGTCAATTTTGACCATTTGTACCTCTGCAAACAGTGAACTAAATATTCATCGGACCACCTACGCCAAAAACTCTGCACCATTCGTTGCGCCAGTTGCCACCTTCTTAAAGAAGACATGTTGCTCTGCTCATAGTTATGGTCGGGGACAACAACCAATGGCTCTCCAATTAAGAAATGCCCTGGAGTGAGGGGTGAATGATTATCTGGAAGCACAGACAATGGCCTAGAATTGAGACAGGCCTCAATTTGCGACAAAACCGTTGTCATCTCTTCAAAGGTGAGACTTGAATCCTTTGTAACTCGTTTCAGATGGAACTTGGTTGATTTCACGCCAGCCTCCCATAACCCTCCGTGATTCGGGGCGTGAGGGGGGATGAAGTGCCACGTGACACTATTGTTGCTCAACCACTCCCGAATGTCTACAGCTATGGATGATACTTGTGGGTCAACAATTGCTTGGAGCTCTTTTGATGCACCCACAAAATTAGTACCATTGTCACTCCAAATATGACTGACGTGGCCTCTTCGAGCTACGAAGCGCTTGAAGCATGCGATGAATCCTTCTGAAGTAAGGCTACTGACGACGTCCAAATGTATAGCTTTGGTAACCATACAGACGTAGAGACAGATATAACCTTTGTAGCATCGATTGCCACGACCCTTGGACATTCGAATATTTATCGGTCCGGCAAAATCTACACCACTTTGCAGAAAAGGACGAGCAGGAGTAACTCTGGCTAATGGTAACTGCCCCATGAGTTGGTTCCTCGTTGTTGCTGAATTGCGAACACATGTAACACATTTACGTACGTGATTTTTTACTAAACTCTTAGCGGACACGATCCAATATTTCGTACGTAAATAGTTGAGCATTAACAAGGGACCACCATGCAGTGTTTTCTGGTGAGCATCATCAACAATCAGATTTGTGAAGTGACTCTTGTGAGGAAGAATAACAGGATGTTTCGTATATTCAGGAAGATCTGCATTTTGGATTCTCCCTTGAGCTCTCAAGAGTCCTTGATCGTCATGATAAGGGTTCAAAGGTTTCAGTCTGCTTTTTTCTTCTAACTCCAAGGTTTGACATTGCCGAATGCAGACGTCAAGAGCAACGTTGAGTTCTGTACTCGTGATAAAAGGTTCAAACTTATGAAGATTCCTTTTGACATCCTTCACCTTCAAAAATCTTCGGCAAAGCGCAACAATGCGAATCAATTTTCGCAAGGATGAAAATCTTGTCCAAAAAGGATCTTCATTTGGTAAGTCCATCGTCAAATGAACTTTGACTTTTCTTTGTTCCAAGTCCGTAGAGACCGATTGCGGTCTTGTATATTCTATAGTTGAGTCCTTGAGCCATGCAGGACCTTGCAGCCACAGGCTAGACTGAGCCAGTTCCAAAGGTGTACTGCCTCTGGATGCAATATCTGCAGGATTCTGCGTGGATCGGACATGTGCCCACTGTGTGTTGTCAAGTCTTGACAAGATCTCGGAAGTCCTGTTGCCTACGAAAGTCGACCAACGACTTGGGTGACTACTGAGCCATGCCAAAACCACTGTTGAGTCAGTCCATCCATGAATATTTGAGCTGTCAATGCTCAACACACTAGCTACTTCTGTGAGTAACTTGGACAGTAAAACTGCTCCCATCAATTCGAGTCGAGGCACTGAGACTTGCATGGTTGGAGCAACCTTAGTTTTTGCAGCAACAAGATTGACGTGTACATTGCTGGCAGCATCAACTGTTCTCAAGTAGACTGCTGCTGCATACGCAGAAATTGATGCGTCACAATATCCATGAAGCTCGCTAACAACATCATCCGATTTAGCCTCAATCCATCTCGGAATAGAAATGTTCCGAACATTAACCAGTTCTGATCGGTAAGTGAGCCACTCCTTTAACAGATCATCAGGTAATTCGTCGTCCCAGTCTATTCCAGCTAACCAGAGTTTCTGAATCATCACCTTTGCCACGACGACACAAGGCGCGACCCATCCTAAGGGGTCAAATAGACGTGAAATGTCCGAAATAACCTTTCTCTTCGTGAGAGTGTCTTGCAGATCAGGAAGTTGCACCGAGTAATGGAAAGAATCTGATTCTTTGTCCCAGGTGATTCCTAGTACCTTCACTATCTCATTCATCTTTATGTCTACCTTTTTACCCTCTGTTCCCTTTCTTTCCATCATAACATTTGCTAAATCCTTGTTGTTAGTTATCCATTTTTGTAAGTCAAATCCTCCTCTACTTAACAACTCTTTCATATCTTGATAAATCTTAATTCCTTCAGTCACTGTTTCACATCCTGTAAGTAAGTCATCAACATAAAAATCTGTTTTAACCCTTTTTGCTGTTTCAGGAAACTCTTCGCCTTCGTCGATAGCCAACTGCTGCAGCGTCTTCACAGCCAGGTAAGGAGCGCACGCCGTGCCGAATGTAACTCTCTCTAATCTATAATCTTTTGTTTCAGATTCGGGATCGTCTCTCCATACGAGTCGCTGGAAGTCTGCGTCCTGTTTGCTGACTATGACCTGACGGTACATCTTTACTATGTCTGCACTCAGGCAGATAGGATGTATGCGCCATCTCATTATGATGTGACGTAAGTCTTCCTGTAACGTGGGGCCAACCATCAATGCATCATTCAAAGATACTCCATGATTTCCTTGGCAAGATGCATCGAACACGATTCTGACCTTGGTCGTGGTCTTATCTTCGCGTATGACGGCGTGGTGTGGTAGATACACACTCTCGCATAGCTTGTCGTCTTGGCCAGTTATACATTCCATGTGACCAAGGTCCATGTATTCGTGCATTACATCAGAATAACTTGCTTTGATTTCCGGGTTCTTCTTGAACCGACGCTCAAGAAGGTGAAGTCTCTTAACCGCAATATTTCTTGAGTTTTGAAACTTGCATTGAGGGTCATGCTCACGAAAGGGAAGACGTACAATATTACGTCCAGTAGAGTCTCTGCGCGTTGTTTTACTATAAAAATCTTCGCACAACTGCTCTTCCTGGGTGAGCATCTTCGTTCCGAAGGAATCGGACTCTAATTGCCAAAATTGTTTCAACAATTCATTATCGTCCACGTGAGCGTGCATACTCGTGATGACGTTATGATGGCAATTAGTTTGTGAGAGGGCTTGATCATTTTCCAATTGATGTGTGGGACCAGTCAAAACCCATCCTAAGGCTGTGTTTTGTACAACAATAGCACCATTAGGACTCTTGATCAATCCTTCTCTTATTATGCGACCGTACACGTCGCTGCCTAACAAAATGTCTATTTTGTTTGGTGTATCATATTGGGGATCAGCCAGGCTGATCTGTGTTAGCTCAGGCCAATCAATGCTCACGATCTTCTCAGTTGGAAGTAAGCTCGTAATGGCACCTAAGACGTGCGCATGTACTTCAATTTGAAACGCAGGATCGTGACGTGATTGGACCTTCATGGCTACAACATACTTTGACGCTAAAGTATCCTTGTTGCCTCCCAACCCAGATATAACACTTCTGGTGGGTGTTTTGCTGAGGCCGAGCAATTGCACGGCTGCTTCTGTAATAAACGACGCTTGTGACCCCTGGTCCACAAGGGCTCTAAGTAACCGCATGTTACCGTTCCTTGCTGGTGATTGAACAAGAGCGGTGGCTAACAGTACTTGATTGGGTACTGTTTCCTTTGAAAAATGTGCTACGACATTCGAAGGTGGTGGAGTTTCAGACGATGTTGTCATTACTGCTACTTCAGGTTTAGGCAAACCAGAAGTACGCGTCTCTTTCTTCGGATTAGATTTAGGATGAAGTAAAGAATGATGTTTGTTGTTGCAGACGTGACATTTGGTGGAACATGAACATGAGTTGACTGTATGGTTTCGACCCAAACAGTTGAAACAAAGTCTCGAGGTTTGAACGAATTTGTGACGAGCATAATAATCTAATTTGGAAAAATCTTTACAATTTGCAATTTTATGACCATCCCGGTCACAGAACGGGCAAGAATTTGATGTTGCAGCGTCAGTAGCAACTGTGTGCATTACCTTTGGCTTTGAAAAACTTGGGGTCGACTTTGGTTTGTCCAAAAATTCTAGTGACCGAAATCTCGACTCTAAATATTCTCGCATTTGCTGCAGGGTGGGAAGGTCGTCTGAGACACTTATTTTAACCTCCCATTGCTTGCGTGTTTCAGGATCGAGCTTCGTGCAAATGATGTAGATGATTATGACATCCCATGTACCTACATCGATGCCCAAATTTTTCAAGCCATTTAACGTTTCATTGGTTGTATCTAATACATCTTTAATTGCTTTGGATGACTCTAGTTTGACGCTGTACTGCTCCATAAAACGCTTCAGTAGACTACCGGCCAAAAACCTCTTATTATTGTATCTACTATTTAACAACAACCAAGATTCTTGGTATGTGGCTGACGTGATCGGAACATGCCGCAAAAGCTGCTCCGCCTCACCAGAGAGATGACATTTTAAATAGTGCATCTTCTGCACATTATCTAATGATGCGTTTTGATGAATCAGTGATACATATAAATCCCTAAATGTTTGCCACTCTGAATAAGTCCCGGAAAATGTCGGGATAGTGATTTTTGGAAGCCTTACAGTAGTTTCCGTTCTTGAGCTGTTCACAGGTTGATTGGATGTGTTGGAAGTCATTGAAGTAGTTCTAAGGGCAGACAAAGCCTCCTTAAGATCTGATTTGTAACAAGTGTAGACCTCTTCAATATCTTCAAACACGTCCTGTTTAAAATATTTATGCTCAAGGATGACCTCATTTTCTTCACTTTGTAATTTTTTATGGTTCTCAACAGCAACTTTCCACTGTTCTCCCAGTATCTCTAATCTAGTCGCATGATAGGATTCCTTGACTAGACGGTCTCTTGGCGATTTCTTATAATTATCATATGCTTTATTTATTCTAGTCAAGTAGTCAAGTTGAGCCTTGATTAAACTGACGGAAGACATAGTGAAGTTAGTGTTGAACCACACAATACAAACTTCGAACTTAAACTTTGATATTAAAACCGAAAAAAAATACAAGTCCCAAAAAATTTCTAAAAATTTTACAAGTGTTTGAGAATATGCATACTGGGACGGAAAACGGGCGTGGATTCCCCGTCGGAACACTTTTTCTTAAATTATTCTAAGTCTAAAAGCATGCACACAAATTTTTACAAGTCCTGTATTCTATTTAAAATTTAAAGTCCAAAACTGTTTGATTCTTCTAAGTCGATGAAAATGATTACTTCACTTCCCGATAGAGGGCGCAACAATGTTAAACACAAAATTAAAATGTACTCACAAATTTTCCTGGTAAACCTCACTCACTGCTGCTTCCGATGTGTGACGTTGATGTTGTGACGTCACAACTTCTTATGATGACGTTGCCTCGAAGACGTCAATTTGTCTTCACAGCGCTGACGTCACGTTTTGCTTCCTCGGTGGACGGAACTGCACTTCCCGATCTTCTGCACCAGTCTTGGCTGCAGACAGGCACGGTTTCTGCACGACACCGCTCCAACCAGTCGCAGCGTAAACCTCACAACTGAGGCCCACGTACGATGAGCACTGCTAGTGGCGACCCACCACTATTCCAAGTGCTTTGCACAGCAAAAACGTCCGCCTTACTCAACCGACTCGATAAGGACCATGGAAGAATTTCAACCTTCCAATCCTCAGTCAGAGACAGAGAGCGTGCGGGAAATAATGAAACACCGTTGGATACAGACAATTGTGTATTGCCAAAACTTTGACGTACTTTAAAGAAACTCTCAAATCAAATAACATTAGAAACTAGTGGCGATTCTTACGAATGAAACGTTTGCGCGATCTAAATCGACGCCAGCGCCATCTAGTTCCATTGTTACGAAACTTTTCGCAAATATTATTAGTTGCTTTGATATTACACTAAACAATCAGATAGGTTCACATTTAGCGCAGCAAAAATATGGCGGTGACGCAGATTTGTACGTCAAAGTCAAGCTTCGATTTTTTAGATTTTTCTCAGATTACTCGAAAAGTAACTAAGTTAATATTTTTTCAACCGTAGAAAGTTCTGCGTAATACTATTATCTTTTAGTAAAAAAAAATATGTGACTCACAGCCGCACTCAGAGACGTTACTTAAGCTAAGGAATACTTAAAATTGCTGTCTCGTTTTCATGTGTGACAATTTGCGTCAACGAGAAGTTGACAGAGCAATTTTAAGTATTCCTTAGCTTAAGTAACGGCTCTTTGTGCGGCTGTATGTGATGTAGAAGTAACTAAGACGAATTGTCTGTAAAAAAAACAACTTTTAATATAGTAATTTGATTAATTAGCATTGAATTTGTGAGGGAAAACTTTAGGATATCCTGGCCTTAATATAATTGTGAAAATGACCTTATAGTCTGGGGGGCGCCGTTAAGAATTGATCAATTCTTCATGAAACAAGAAATTGGTGTGAAATACCGTGAAGGGCACATCGTGGGACGAAAATGTGATCCCACAAGAATGTAAAACATTTCCTGTAACTTATACTAGTTTAGAATTTAGATGAACGATATAGAAATCAAATTGTATAAAGTTAAGGTGCTACGATTCACATGCGGCGGGAAATTCCAATTTCAAACAGTTTTTTTTTTGTCCTTGTAGATAGGCCGGGTAATTATTGTAAACGATCACGGTGTTTGCGCAAATTAATTATCATTCTTAACAGTATTGTGTAAAGTTATTAATCTCTAATGCAAATTATTACTTACATTTGTCGGTAAACAAATTTTTGCTATTTTAAACAGTTTATTGACAAATGTAAGTAATATGGTGCGTTCTGATAAATAGCTGTACATAATAATGCCAAAAACAACCAATGATTTGCGTAAACACAGTGTCATATACAGTAATTACCCTGGCCTAGTTACAAGGACAAAAAAAACTGTTTAAAATTTGTATTTCCCGCTCTAGGTAAAACGTACCACCTTAAGAATCATTTTCGAACACCGGTACCGATTCTAGCCGGGACGGTGTGCCATCTAAAATATTATGAATTTCCATATTTTACCGCCTATTATTAAATTATAAACGGAATACACTATCAGGCCGGCTATTCTTGTGAACGTGGTCTTTGTCGCTCTAATCACCATCCGGATGGGAGTGACGGAGACAAAACTAATATGGCAGGTTCTGGAATAACCCCCCAGGTGTTTAAATTTTTGTTAGTTTTGGTTGGTATCTAATATGCCATTTAAGACGGGGTCTGGAAATCGGGCCATTTTTCTACTTTTCATCCAAACGTACTTTTAATTCAATTTTTCAGAAATTGTATCTTTGTAAAATGGCAATAATTTCTATAAATAAACTTTTTTTTTTAACCTAATAAATATACATAAAAATGTTCAGGTTATCAAAAAAGTCGAATCAGTTAGAAATACAAATATACAATTTTAATATACTTACCATGGCTTATTATATTCCGATGAGTAGTATGAAAATGTCCAAATATCCGGGGTGCCGTTAAAATAATATTTTTTCCATGTTGCTTTGGAGATTTTCCCACGGTATGGGCCACCAAATATGCGACTCTTGCGCAATATTTTATTCATGGTTAGTGTTTAAATATATTATATTAGAGATTAAAATTAATAAAATCCAGTTTTTATTTATTGCATTTCTGTGGCATTAGGCCTACGGCTGGGAGATGAAGGTAGAACCAGAAATTAAAATTTTAGATCCGATCTAGGAAATGGGATTTTGTTTACTTTTATTACAAAAACTAACCCTGTTTCTAGTTGTCTTCCGGCTTTTTAAAGATAGCCTTGTAAACAGGGCATGTGATAAAAATAAGACACTGGCTTGTCATATTGTACTGCAGATAACTTATAAACTGCGGCTGTCTTCTCATTTTGTTTTTATTTAATGTTTATCCTAGCCCTTTGTTGCTAAAGTTATTGGATAAATTGTAGCTTATTATATTGTTATTTGTTTTTTATGCATATTTAATAATTATAGTAAAATGCACACATAAAGCTTTATTATTTGTTTGTGAAACAATAATATGTCTCATCGTTTAAATTTTTTAAATATTTCTGTGACTAGATTTTATTATATGTATTAGAAGTAAATTAGAAGTTACCTTTTTGTCTAGGATGTAAAAAAAACTGCTCTCTGGCATCACACATTCTGTTTTAATTTCATATCATGGTATCGTTTAAAGTCTATGTACCTAGTATCTGTTATAAAATCTATTAAAAAATGATATATTTATGTCTTTCAATTTAATGAAATCTAATATGTACTATATATTGTGAGATTAATATCGATGTATTTCAATTTTAAATAAAATATTTTAAGCTATTCACGATGCTGCTTTATTTTTCGACAGAATCTGGAACGTGGATTTTCGCCAAAGAACCAGAGTCACCGAATAGCAATTAAAAGCAAGTTAAAGTGGAAATGGGCAGGCCACATAGCTCGAAGAATCGATAACTGATGGGGAAGAAAGGTACTTGATTGGATACCACTAACCGGAAGACGCAGCATACGTAGGCCTCCCTCTAGATGGACGAGGACATCGCAAAAGTCGCGGGCATCCAGTGGATGGAGGTCTAAGGAGGAGGCCTATGTTCAGCAGTGGACGTCTTCTGGTTGATGATGATGATTTATTTTTATAAGTTGCAGTGTACAAAGTACAAACTGAATTAGCAATTTTTTTCTCAAACCAAGCATTTATTTGCCAATTTAATCTTGTGTGAACACTGAACTGTAAATGAGAGTTTCGGCGCCGTAGAAATCTCGCCCTGTACCTAGTCTCACGGAACACTATTTAGTCTAGTGCTAAAACCGGCACTGGCGGTCAAATAAACAGGCGTGCGGATTATATTATTATATAAAAGTCCTTGCAAAGAATACAAATACATACCTATTATAGTGTTCCGTGCTTACGGCCAACTCCTTACGCGGTTTAAAACTAACGTTAAAACAGCGCAGTTCGGAAAATCACGCGAACGTGAACCTTAATGCCCAGAAATAAGAATTGAGGTCGCGCAACTTTTTTCAAATAACGGAATAAATCCTTACGGACAACTGCTATTACAGGCACCTAATCCGCTCAGTTGGAAACTCACGCGACCGCAAACCGTATCTGGGCGCGATAAGGTTTGCGGTCGCGTGATTTTCCAACTGAGCAGACTGTAATAGCAGTTGTCCTTAAGGCCCCTGCAACCCTTGCCGTACAAATTATTTACATTTGAGACGATCCCTTTGATTGTGCTTTGATCCACAGATATACACAACCAGATCGGCAATATATTTTAGTGAAAGAGACAACTTGATATGGCTCAGCACAAGTACGAAAAGGACATAAATAGATTTTGTTGTCCTTATCGGCGTGACCTGTTTTTGGTACCTCAAGTGTCAAAATCTGTAATAATCAGTGACAAACAAAACGGGTCTGAATTATATTTATTGCCTTTTTTTGGTGATTTAATGTGATAAATGCGTGTTTCCTCTGAGAAATAATTGTAAAAGATATTTTACAATGGTTGGTTGTAGCATTTTGGGCTGCAAGAAGCGCAGTGAGCGAAAATACGATGATGAGCGAGAGGCACTGAGCTAGCCACGCTCATTGAAAATCTATAGGTAGTAGATCTGTGGCTTTGATCCCTATTCCACAAACTGCTTCAAAATACTTGCGCCATCTAATTATTTTTTGTAACATTCATTGCATAATTATGTCAAAATTAGTTTGGCAATTCCATACTAGATGGCACTAAAAAGCAGTTATTACTACTCTACCCTAGATGACGCTTTTAATGGCCGATCCAGACGTTTCCAGCAGTAATAGGATAGTGTCAAATAGTATTACGAGCATGACAGAAGTAGTAAGCTGTCAAGGGACTTGACATACAAGGTTTTTTTATATGGCAAGGCAACATGTACATATCAATATGAAAAAAAATAAAATGCAAAATGGCAGCAAAAGTCAAGTGTGGGAATGAGAATATTATTTATTTCTATGTTTGTGAAATAATAAAACTCAGTGACGTGGTTAACGGACATTTTATGCTTTGAGACTGAATTTTCACGAGCTAATAAGCGAACAAAACCAACCGAGTAAAGGATATTTTACTGCACAGAGGTAAGTTCGACGTAGCCGCCCACAGTTTGTATTCTTTTATTTCAGTCTGCTTTGTTAAAACTCGTAATTTTCTGTTTCCAATAACTTAACGATTGATTAGGTGGTTTTAGAATAAGAATGTCATCGTAAATTTCGTAGTAGTGCATGTGTTACAGCTGATCTACAGTCGGAGATAGCAGTGATATCATTTGCAAATAGTCCGACTGTCACGAATTTTGTTCGGTAATCAGACACTACGCATTAGTAAGTTATTATTAACTCATCGATCAGTCGTTTATTAAGCGATCCTCGAGGCTCAATCATGTCGGCAAACAGATAAAAATGATACAACTAGTCCAACCTGTTGAGTGGACTGCTTTTTTCTTTTACTGATTACGCCGGTAGCTACTTAGGTGGACAATACAATGATTTTATAGCTGCGCTCCTAGGAGCACCAACAGCACAGACTCATCTATAAAAAACGTACTGTTAAAACCCTTGCTGTTTGAAGATGCAAAAGTTTTGAGGAGGTAAAGCAATGATCTTCTCATTGAGGGAAAGTCTCTGCATCTTGTTTTCATGCCTATGTGAATGATGATTGTCACGATTCGATTTTTGCTACTCGGACTTTGTAACAGCTATCGTAGGTATGTATATATACCTAACTTAATATTATATATATTTTTTTTTATTAAGTACAAGTTTTTATTATAATAGCAGTCAATTCTAAGATCTTTTAAAATGCTTCTATATTCAGCAATTTTTTAATTTATGACAGGGCCGGATTTAGGGGAGGGCAACCGGGGCGAAAGCCCCGGAGCCTCCACAAACGGGGGGCCCCCACAATAGAGACTTCGGAAAAAAAAAATCTTTCAAATTCCAACTAGTTAACACTAGTAAGCATCTTTTCCTTTGATATTTGTTTTTTTTGCTCTTTCACCTTTACCTAACTTAAGAAAAAAGCTCGAAAGGTTCCGTCCGTTAACCCTAAAATTTAATTTCAGATAATTCTTGTTTCCGTTTATATTTATATGTGTTTGTTCAATACTAAGGGAATCTACTTGGTTTCACAATAAATTATTTATTGAAAACTCGACTGAAAAAAAATTGTTTACTTTATTTGGAAAATAATTTGGGGCAAGGGGGCCTCCGCTCCTTTGTTGCCCCGAGGCCTCTGGACCTCTAAATCCGGCCCTGATTTATGAAATATCAAAACCTATTAGATACTTGTAAAAACTATTGAAAACTATTAAAAACTATTGAAAACTATTGAAAAACTATTGGAGTTAAAAGATTCTAAATAATTAGAATGGACGGACAAACATAACAAACTTAACCCTACAAAGTGATCAGAAAATGTTCATAATAATTGCGAATAAAGGTTTATAAGTACACACACACATCAGCAGCCATTAATTAATTTCAACTGCGAGATAAAGGCCTCCCTCTTAGAGAGGAGTGGTGCCATAATCCCCACGCTTGGCAGGCAGATTGGGGATAAAAGTATACACTTGATAATAATAATAATAGTAACTATAGTATAGTATAGTAAAAAAACTTAAAACACACATTTTAGTGACTCATTGAAACAAACTAAAAGAGCCCAAACTCAAGGAGTTATTATACTTGATGACGAGGGCCTGATGATGGAGTCGGGAGATGGAGAGTGAAACTCTTGGTATATCACTTGTTACTTAAAACACCACTCACACCTTTGGGGTGTGTCAGCAAGTACTAGCTTGAGGCGTAAGATTCTATTGAGAAACATGTCAAGAGGTTCATCAGCAATTAATCCCTAATTCAGATTTCAGACTTATATCCTTAGTCTTGAGCAACGGTGCAAAGTTGCTAGTCTATCGGTTAAATCTCTGAGAGTGTGCTTTGGATCTCCACAATCTAATATTTTTCTATCGGACTGCCAGAGTGGACACAAAAAGCGTTACGGCCTTATGGTTGATATTCTGAAAACCTGTACGAAGCACTCTGATTTAGATTAGTAGCCATTCCACTATCCTTCTCCTGGCTTCATCATAAGATCAGTTGATGTTACCAAATTATTGCATTGTCATCTGGATTACGCATACTTACAATATTGCAAGTCAATATGACAATTAAAAATAAGTTAAAATCAAGTTCCAAGGTTTATTTACATTGTTAGTTTGTTAGCTAGTTAAATACAAGTAAAGTTATTGTGCATAAAGCGTCTAAAAAAAGTTATGTATGAAACCTTCATTTCAAAAGACATATTCAACAATAAATCACTCAATAAAAAAAAACATCCATTTCACATGTACTTAACAGAGCCAAACCTTATTTTTTTTTTATATTTCAAATTCAGATCTTTACTGAAAATGTAATTATTGTGCATAGTTTCATGCACTTACCTTAACAACTATAGAAGTTAGAAGGTTCTAAAGCAGAGGTCCCCAAAGTTCTCTGACTCATAGGCCACCTTCTGTTTTTGGTAGACCCCTGATTTTATTGGCTTGCCCAGGTTTTATTTTGTAGGAGCATGATGTGGACTCAATGTGGCAGGTCGGCAAGCACTAGCTTTTGATGTTTTTTTTGTGGTTCATCTACCTTAAAATACTCCAAATGCTAGCATTGCATTGTGGCCTTTTTCTCATAATTTTATAGGTATACTGCTTACATAATTTTTGACAATAGCACCTGCCATGCCACCTCCCCATATCTCCCTTGCCTGATCAGAAAGCCTAGCACGGGCCATGGACAAATTGTCTTTCCACAGTTTTTATCAGCATGTAGATGCGACAAAGCTAGAATATGTATATGTTTGTCTCTTTCTCGTTGGATAAAAACTGGAAAGACAATCTGTGCCCGGCCTGTGCTAGGCTAACTGAGATCAAAACCAAAGTCCAATTTCAATTTGGTCAAGGTGTGTTCTTCAAATAATAGACATTACCATAATCATATACCATGTTTAAAAAAAAAGTTTATTAGTGTTATGTTAGTGCTAAGTTATGTTTAAATTATGCGATGTTAGTAGGTTGTTGATAAAAAACAGGATACTGATGGGCAAACTGGTACAAAACAATAAAATAAGGTAAAAGGTATTTAGTTAAATTAGACAGACATGCAAAATAAACTAGAACACAGCATGAATACTACTAGAATAATTAAATAGCAACTCTAGGGTTAAACTGAACCAGTATACTAGCCGGAAGGAGGTCGTAGTACCAATCTTTAAAAACATCTTTTGATATGAGACCAACCTTTAACAGTGCCCCAGACATAGTAATTTTTATACTTTTCTTTTTATACAAAAAAATCTGCTGATCCATACACCCGACCCGATCTCCGGAGGAGTCTTAAAAAAGCTAAAAACAAAATGATCCTATAAGGGTTCCTTTTTTTCCTTTTGAGGTACGGAACTCTTAAAACAGCGGTTCTATACGGTGCCGTAAATGGGGCTGTACCAGCGATGCTCAGGCAAGGCACAGGGCGCAGAAATTACCAGACCAGGACCAAGTTTTGTTTCTTTGGGCGCCGTGCTCGCGCCGTGCGCATACAAGGCTAGTTATGGCACTGGTTCTATAGAAAAATGACATTTCGGCTGATTTTTTTCGTAATTTCCAGGCTTGTCCCATGAAAAAGTTGTTTATTATGATGAGTACAATGACCTGCTTTTGGCTTAGTACACCCATTCCATGTAACCTTGTATTGTGACTGGAACTTAACCTCTGAAAGAACTCTCTAAGATCCATCGCTAAGCCTGTTATTTTTTTGTAATACCTTTTTCTGTGTTCCTGTTTTATTGTTGTTGTTTTTTTTGTTGTGATTTTTTTGTGTTTTTTTTACCCTAACTCGCCTGATGTTAAACGATGATGCGATGTACGATGGAGCATGCTTGCCTAGAAGAAACCGATTATTTAATCGTGATTTGAAGACGGGTATCTTCAAATCACGAGATTGTAACTATCGGGGAACACCCATTCAGGCAGCGCATTCCACAGACTAGCAGTTCGCACAATAAAAGTGGAATCAAAGCGCTTCGTACGGGTTTTCTGTATCAACCATAAAGTGGTGAATTTGTGATGAAGGAAACATTAGGATACTTGCCTATTAGAACTAGCACTGTCAAATTTCAGAAGTCTATTTTAACTAATCTACTTCCAATAAAATTGTTGTCAAGGATTTGAAACTGTGCAAACAGAAAAAAAAAATGGCATTCGTTTGACTGCCAACTCGCCTGCCAACCAGATGTTGTGTGTTGTGAATGTTATCCGAAAGACAATGCAATAATTTCGTACCATCGAATTGATCTGATGATGGAACCAGAAGGTGGATAGTGAAACTACTACTAGTAAACCCTTCGAGGTTGGGCTCATTTGGTTTGTTTCATCGAGTCCCATACCACGAATTCCACTATTCACCTTCCGGATCCATCATCAGACCCTCGTCACCAAGTGTAATGACCCCTCGAGTTTGGGATCTTTTGGTTTATTTTAACGAGTCACTAAAGTGTGTGTTTTTAAACTAATAATTGTAAATTTTTATACTCATTCTGTCAGTGACACATGTTTCTCAAGTATCATGACTAAGTTAACGTAATCCATTAACGTTCCCGAATATAAAATCTTGTATTTTGTTCACTCTAAGAGTCACCTTTTTTGTACCTAATCCTGGTCTGAAATATTCTTCTTGAAGTTTCTGTATCATGACTTTATTTTTAAAGTTCAGAAGGTTAGTTTTATTAGTTGCTAAGACGTGTGGCCAGGGGGTCTAGACAAGAGCCACCTTCTGTTAGCGTTCACACCTGCGGAAAAATGAAATTGTATGAAAATTACATTAACATGAGATAATTTCTCTCAAGCTGTCATTGTCAATGTCATATTCATACAATTTCACCTTTCCGCAGGCGTTAACGCTAACAGAAAATGGGTCTTGTCTAGACCCCCTAGTCTAATGTAATGATCACTGTTCGTTGCATAGTGAGGTGCGGTGGAAATCTCTGACCCTTATCGTCACGACGCGAATGGGTTCTAGATCACTCTAGATCACTCGATAACTCTAGATAACTCATTCTAGATCATATGGTTTCTATTCCCTCACTCATGTCTATTGTTTTATCCATGTATATGGTCTCAAGGCTTTGCTTGGTAAGAAAATTGAAGATGTATTGGTGTGCTTTCATATGACCCAAGTGGTAGTAGTGATTCTTGAGTGGTCACGCGCCTGCCTAGAGTGGAGGATTGGTCGAGGTCGCAGGCTCCAACGCATCGCAGGAGAGCCTGGATGCGCGGGCGCCGCTCGCCGCGGGCAGCGCGAGCCGTGAGTCACAGCCGCCCAAAATAGCCCGGGAATGGGCGCCGCCTACCGGCCGGGGCGGGCGGCTGGATGGCTCATGGCTCAGTGGCAGCCGCGACGCCGCCGCCTCTGGAGGAGTGGTGTTAAACCGCGCGCGGCCCGCACTGTCGGTCGGGTGGTGGCTCCGGCGCGGAATGCGCCGCCATGCCGGTACGACACCGCGAACTCGGCGACGAGATCGCATCCCCGGAGCCGAAACGCTGCAGACACTGCGACGGTACGATAACACCTTACTATTGATCGCCGGTGCCGGCGCGCGCGACCCTCGAGTTCACCAACAGTGTACCAAACAATCGCTAATCCCCTTCAGAACGTCTGTTAATCCTACCGATAAGTGCGTGTAGTTAATCAGGCTTACTGACAGCTGTTGGTGAACTGGGGCTGTCACTATGTGATACTAACTCGTCCACTTGCTATTTACCATAGAGGCTTCAGCTTGGACTAGGCTGCTAAGTCAACTCTACCTTGTACATTAGCTACGGTTTTTCGAAATATCTCATTGACAATTCATTCAAGATCCTTATTTTTACCCACGGTGGGATGGAGAAGGTATATGCGTTTGATGTGAGAGTTGTGTGTTATTGTGCTACTATTTTTCTTCGAAACAGCTGGGCTGATTCGAAAGCAGGTATAATTGCGGTGGTTCTTAGCTTTGTTTGATCAAATTCTGTTCAGCTGTTTAAAGGTTTTAAGCTTTTTCCGAATCAATCCGGGGGATTCACACAAGGATATAGAGCAGACAATTTATTGCTACAGCAATATATAAATATACCTATAGATACGTGTTCCATAAAGGATAGTTTACGTTCGGAGAGTTTTTAAATATGAAATTTATATTTAGTCCATAATTGTGTTTACTGATTCATTCATATTAATAATGAGGGATTTGTGCACATAGTCAGACATTTTGTGGTTTTTCTAAATGTTCCTGTGACGCAATACTGCAGTCAGTAATGTATAATTTTATTGTTTTGGTAAATCCATTTACTAATAACAATAAAATAAGTAAATACTGGCCTAGTTCATGAATTTAACCTGGAACTTACAGCTTGTATACAAGTTCTATTTGAGTTTATTTGAATCAATGTCGATAGAGTCCCAATACCCAACTTTGTACGGCTGCCAAAAAAGGTTTCACCATAACTTCTGACCATAATCATCTGAACTGAGTTTGATGTGTGTGGTCAATAGAATCATACAATATTTCCAGTGAAATACGAGGCATAAAGAAATTTAACATCTAATATATGCTCGGTGCATTGCCGTGCAGAGGCCTTACGGCTACCTGTTTTAAGCGATTACTTTAGGGGATTGTGAAAAGTTGCGCGACCGCAAACCGTATCTCGGCGCGTTATGGCTCACGTTTGTGTGATTTCCCGCACTGCGCTGTTTCGAGCCAGCGTTAGGAGGTAGCCGTAATTAAGGCCCCTAGCTTTGAACTGTTGAAGTTCTAAATTCTGGGTGGCACTGAACTGTTATGAGCATTAGACGAGCAACTGTCGACTCGTCACTTGGCTGTTTAAAAAAAAACTGAACCGATTTTTTTTATAAACAATGTTTTTATCATCTTATTTATCAAAATCTTTGAATTCCATAGCGCCGCTGAAAACAGAAATATGTATTGATATGGTAACATGCTTATTAGATACAATTTTTCTTTTCTATCAGACGTATTATGGTCTAATCTACCGTAATCTTATCTAAACTGTTGTTAACTAACTTTTACGGTAGGATTTTTTAGCCACGTCTGTCAGAATGTAGTATTACTAAGTATTTCTTAATCTGTTTCTCAAAACACATTGGGTTCCTTCATCATCAGCCTTTTACAGTCCCACCATCTTAGCTGTTCAGTTGGCAGCATCGGTAGTGGAGAATTTGGTAAATTGCCACCTAAGAAATTCACCAAGAAGAAGCTGTGGTTCCAACTTTGCCCACCTGAACAGCTAAATGGAACTGTACTGTCCACTGCTGGACATAGGCCTTTCTAATGCACGCTACCGTGCTCCGGCAGTTCTCTGCAATTGCATCTAGTCTTTCGCAGGCGTTTTACGCAGGTCGTCACCTGGTCGCAGGGTGTCCTGCGGCCAGGTTGAGTGCAACCTGGCGTTTAGGCAAACGCTACGTTTGCCTAAACGTGGTCTCCACTCTAGAACACGAACTCCGTCAATTCGGAAAAGAGCTCATACTTAACTTTTAAATGGCTTGATAGATTTTGACGAAACGTAGAGAAGAACCTGTCTTAATATTTTTTTTAATGCACTTAAATCGGACCAGCCGTTTTGGAGTAAAATGGTAACATACATACAAACATATACACTCAATCTTTACCATCTACCTAAAGGGATATACCCGTTACGTCGTAGTTAATAAAATCGTTCCCAAAAATTCACAAGCTTGCCGCTGAGTCAAACTAACGAAAGTGCTTCTGAAATCTTCATGAAAATCCGGTCAATGATGAATTAACCTGGAGAAAATTATCTTTAGCCCTCCCTTAGTCACTGGAGATGTGTGCCACAATGGCGGGAATGGAAAGTGCATATAAATAGTAGTCCCGGTGTGCACTGGGCCAAATTCTTCGCCTTATGCAACCGTGCGCTCGTAAACAAACGTGCAGACAACGCACTTTCGTGTTAACAGCTCGTAACTGTCTTCGATATGCATAATTTTGCGGCATACCGATTCGACATCGCCGCCACGCAATTTCATGCGTTTGACTTTTAGTTGGGACCGTTTCTGAAGCTTGTCGCTTTTCCGACAGGTAAAAATTTCAAACAGGCTTTACGAGTCACGAGCCCTTTTCAGGCATTCCTAAGGGGTTTATTTAGGGCTGAGGCGTTGTAACCGTTGACGTCAGCGGTCGTTAACCGTTAACACCTTAATTGATTACTGTTTATGTATTCTTGCGCTTGATTTCACCCGGTATCCTATAGATACCCCATTTTTTAAAGGGGGGAAATCTTCGAAAGATACCCAGCTGCATTGGGGTGTAGCCGGGTTATGTGAGATAGTAGCTACTAAAACCCCATCCTACAGGTATTATTTATTCCATGTGTTAATCTAGAGTGTGAGCTACCTCCATACCATATTTCATCCAAATCCGGTCAGCCGTTACAGAGTTGAGTGTGGTTATACACTTTCGCATTTATATTGTTAGTACGATAACGCCGTATTAGTATCGAGCCTGTAGTAGTGTACAAAAGTAGTCAATGCTCTCTCAAAACTTCAAACCAACTCAAAAGAATTTAATAATACAATTATTATACAATATTATACAATTATTATGTGATAAAGGTAATCTATGTTGAACCGCCTATTCATTATAAATATTACAATATATTACTCGCAGTGATTGTTAAAGTAAGATAAAGATAATTTTTATAATAAAAAAACCGACTTCATGTCTATACCTTCATTTAGAAACTGACACTAAAAAGTAGAAAATAATATTTAAATAACTTCAAAGCAATGAGGGACAATTTTGAGGGCATTAAAGGACAATCAACGAAATTATTAATACATATATTACCTACTTATATATTTACAATTTATAATCAGTTATTTTTGGAGTCGGTGTCAGCCAAACAAAAATAACCTTAATAGACACCTACTTGATTAATATATTAATTGATAACCTCCTCCTTTTCGAAGTCGTTTAAAAATGGAGTGTTAAAAATGAAAACATCGTAAGGAAACCTGCATACGTACGGAGAAGGAATTCAATGGCGTATGTGAATCCACCAACCCGCAACTGGGGCAGCGTGGTGGATGTGGCCCAATCACCCTTTCGGGGGTAGGGTGAAAGTCCAAAGTCTGATTATGATGATGATGGATATAAAATAATGGTTATGGAGCTGGTATTTAGTAAGTGATGGTGGCAGATGATTATTCTGCATCGAACTTGCAGGTTGTATAATGATCTCTTGATTTTCGCGACGATTACATTTATTACTGAAATGGAACACTTTGCCGGCGCAGAACCGCAAAATCTCATGACACCGCGGTCGGACGGATCGTTCACGGACTTCATAGTCACTACTGCGTGCATATGGGAACGTTTTTAACGCAAAAAAGAGGGGTGCTAAAAGTTTAACGTGTGTATCTGTGTCTGTCTGTGATATCGTAGCACACAAACGGCTGAACCGATTTAGGTAAATAAATAAATAAAATAAGTAGATTCAATTTTTTAGGGTTCTGTACCTCAAAAGGAAAAAAACGGAACCCTTATAGGATCACTTCGTTGTCCGTCTGTCTGTCCATCTGTCTGTCCGTCTGTCAAGACCCTTTTTCTCAAGAACGCGTAAAGGTATAAAGTTGAAATTTATACTATATACTTGGGTCTACGGTTTCTTTCGGCTGTAAAAAAAATAAAAGTTGTAAGTCAACGCAATCAATATTATATCGCATATTTTGCGATTTCACAGGGAAATCAAAACCTATAGGGTACTTCCCGTTGACCTAGAATCGTGAAATTTGGCAAAAGGCAAGGTCTAATAGCACATATATAGGAATAAATCTGAAAGTTACAAATTTGAAGTTATGTCATTTAAAAATAATTATTTTGCTATTACAAACTTACATTTTGTAGTTGGAATGTATCGAAGAACCTTACAGTCAATTACAAAGTTAAGTTTGCCTTTCAATATTTCAACTTTAGTTTTTTTTGGACTCGCGCATTGAGGGTTCTGTCCAACGGAACCCTCAGAGCACAAGTTCTACTCGTACTTGTCCGGTTTTTTATAGGTGAATTGATCTAGGGTGATAGCCTAGATTCATGAATATCGATCGACTTATACTTTTGATGTAAAATCATTGACGGTACTTGTAAATAATTTCTCATCTAGTCTACCTGTGACCGCGGGCAGTGCAGTGTTTGAAACGTCAAGAATTATAATGATTGAAAGACTGATTGTACTTTTGATAAATCATTGTATAAAATAGTCAATATCATCGAACCAATTTTTAGAAGCCTTAAATAATAAATATTATAAGGACTATTATATGCATATATTAGGACATAATTTGTCCTTATATGGTGTATTATGTGTTACCGAACCTCATTGGTTAACTTTGCGGTTACGATTTGTCATTGTAACGAAGCTAACGTAGAACAGCCGTTTATTGTGTCATAACAACAGGCGAGCTGTGATCAAACGCCTAGCTTAGCAATTAAAAAAACCTACTTAAACCTACTAAATAATACGCAATTTTGGTTACTTTGATGTCATAATATTGTCATACAAGTACCTACATTTTCCAGTTATTTTTATTTAAAAGCCAAACTACTAATCCGATTTTAATGAAATTTCTATGTGACAATCTGAAAGTGTAAAAAAGAGGACCCCATTTCCTTTTTAGGTATCCGTACACAAAGGTTAAAAACGGGACCATATTTACTATAAGCCTACGCTGTCCGTCTATCTGTCTGTCTGTCCTACCTTTAAATAGCTCTACCTTTCGAACCGTAATTGATAGCCAGTTGAAATGTTCACAGAATATGTAATGTTACGGCGGATTAACTAAGAAATAATAAAATAGTCAAAAAGTTAAAATGAAAGGGAGGTCCCGATAGGTACAACTAATGTTTTTTTTTACGTATTTTTGTATTAGCTCTAATGTAAAAACGGTAATACATACAAGCATCAAACTTAGCATGATTATAGTACGCACTCTAAAGTATAACAACAAATAATAAATAATGCCCATGTGCGTGTCAGTGACAAACTTTTGTTCATTACCAAGTTATAACTGGTAATTGGGCTTTTTGGATGACCTCATTTTCTTTCACCGAATCGTAATCCCATATTTTACTAATTTTAAAGGCGGTTTTTAAATTTTTTAATTATTGTATACTGTGGTGGTACCGAACCCTACGTGCACGAGCCCGACTCTCACTTGGCCGGTTTTATTCAGTTTTTTTAACTATAATAATTGTGTGTGTGTCACATTCCAAATGTTTGTGATAGTTTTGACGGTGGCCAGATTCGAACATCGACTGGAAGGTGTGACCGAACGTGGCTGTTATGACAGGTGTATCGTCACGCGCGTGACGCTGTCTCTGGTCACCTCTGGCTAGTCTGGTCAGCTCGATTAATTAGCGTCTGCGAGACGGCCCCAATGAAATCATCGATCATCATTACAGCTCCAGCCAAAACACACACGTATTATAACCGTGTTTTAATAATTAATCTTTGTACATTTGGACTGGTGCTATTAGAAAACTAATTGTAGAGAAACATTAATGTAGTTTATTTCTTTATTAGCATTTTACAATGTATGTAGTTGTGATAAATCACAATGAGTATTATTCATTGTGCTATTCATATCGAAGCACCACCAGTATAAAGGGTGTTAAGGTGGCAATTTGGCAGCTAATCTTCACACAACTTTGACCTGCTAGAACTTTAAAAGTATACGCTTTTTGTTATATTTTGTTACCCAATTTTTTTCACTCAATCTATATATATAAAAACGAATCCGTTTTTTTTTAAAATAAATAATAGGCTTGCGTTTACCAAGTTTAACTTACCTGTTTACCTTGGTCAAGCCATAACTTAAAAACGACTTTACCGATATCATTCATCTTTTTTTCTGAAGTTTTCTAATTCTTTTTAAAAGGTTCTTACGGGAAAAAAAACTCAAGATAATTGCGCAGATAATTAGACATTTTCAGCAAACTTAACGACGATTTTAACTTCGTGCTTTTGACAGTTCTAAGACAGGACAACGTCTGTCGGGTCAGCTAGTCGAGAATAAAACAAAAACATATCCTTTCAAGTAAAGGCGGATCAAAGTTGTGTGAAAATTAGGCACTAAGTTAAGATCTTAAGTAAAACATTTTTATTTTAACATAAATAACATATATGTAATTATTATCATTTATTTTAATCGCGTCCAGTTGTCGGCTGGTTATAAATAAGTAATAGAAATAGGTTCCAAAAAAATATTGTATAAAGCTGACTGTGCAAGAACATAAACCATCTACATTAGATCTCTAACCAGAGATCTAATGTAGTGTAGTTGCACTCTAATAAAACATTCCACTATCGTACGTAATGATTTCCCATTCAAACATCTACCACATTCTAGTCTACGAACATAGTGGCTAACGACACGTTACGTTATAGGTATGCTAGTAGTTTTCGCGGACTAGGGCAGTTACGTTACGCGAGAGGCGCCCACACGTGCGCCAGCGCATTTCGCCCGCCCGCCCAAGCGCGCGCATAGCGCCCGCCCGTCAAACGGCCACTACAAACTTTCTACGCCAATAAATCAACTTAATTCCCTTACCTCGATCGATCTTAATACGTAACGACCGATACGATGTTATGTTGCTTTGATTCATGGATTGTGCGATATTATCTCTTATTTTGTCTGGCTTAAATATTTCACTATTGAAGTTTTATATTTTGCTTTAGTTTTGACGTCACTCGTTCAGTCGTTTGTCACGTCATAAATATGGCATGACTTCATAATATTACCTCAAATAAAATGGTGAATTTCCATCCAAGAAATGTGTCTATTTGTACACCGGGCGTCGGCGTTACGGTGCCGCCAGTGTTGTAGGTCGCACCGCACATAACAACGGAATGTTTTGTTTGGAGGAGTCGCAAACAAACTCGTAATTATTACTGAGAAGTGTAACTCGCTCACAATGTGTTGTTGAATCGACATCGTCTTTGAGGAAATTCTCGATTTCGATCACATGATTTCTCTTTACTGCACCGATATTTGGTTTCATTTGGTGCTCAAATTCTGAATGTCCCAGTTGTTTACACATAGCTTTATTTTTACTTAATACTTTTTAAGTATAGAACTGAACATTCGTCGTAATTTTGTTGATCGGCCTTATTCTACAATGCTAATGGCATGTACTAATAATGGCTTCTTAGCCTTGAACATCGGCGTAAAGTTGCTAGTCTATCGGTTTTTTATCGGATAAATTTCGGAAATATGCATCAGATCTGCATGATCTAATTCCCTCCTGTCCATTTTTCTATCGGACAGATAACAATGCGACACATTTCATGGTTTATATTCCTGAAAATTCCTGCCTTTATTGTGCGAACCACTAGTCTGTGGAATGCGCTGCCTGAATGGGTGTTCCCCGATAGTTACAATTTGTTATCTGGGTGTCTTCAAGTCGCGAGTGAATTGGTTTCTTATAGGCAAAAGTGCTCCATCGTAGATAGCATCATCGCTTAACATCAGGTGAGGTGGCGGTCGAACGCAAGCCAAATATTGTTATTTTTTAATATAAATTCTAGATTTGTTACTAGGTTGTCGCTGCACACGGTTGTACAAATAAGTACCACGTTTGTCAATCTAAATGGTTTCATCAGATAATTACTCGCGAACGGGAATAATAAACAATATGTGATCCGGTTGTAAATCGAAGCTGTTGTTTAATTGTTGTTTTGTTTGATAGTGTCGTTACGGTTCTCAGAGACAGTGGCTTCGACAGTTTATGGGTGGCAGTTAAATATACCCGACTCGGTTTGTCGTCACAAATAGAATTTTGGCACTGACTGGATGCGGTTGTGTAATTCACGTTAAACCACTTGTTGAATTGGAACTATCTGCTCACATTATACCATAGCTTTATGTATCGTCTTGTATCTGATTATGACGTTATTCATTAACATTCCTCCGATATATCGATCGAATATGTCATCCTTTAGTAGTACTGGTGCCAACTCTAGTATATTTTGGGAAAAGGCAGTAGGGACACACGTCTCGTCTAATTTCTCTCGACCTACTTAACGGTTTCCGGATAAGTGATATTCACAGTGGCTCGAGTAGACGACTAATTAGAAAAACATATCTACGTGAAAAACGTCTGAATTTTAACGTGTGTGTCCATTTTACTCGCGTAGTCCGTTCTTTCATCTTTTCTATTTATGCCCCGAGAAAGGCCAACATATTCACCACACGCATTTTATTTCTAAGAAAGATGTTCAGCAAAAAATACCGTGTCCCAAATCGATTGTCTCCATCGTCACCCTGGGGATATTTTCCATAGCATATGCGTATTGACATGGTGGGTGGGTAATTAGCGAAACCGTCCTCGTTCTAATTCCCCACCTTGACCTCGTTGCGGCGCTTTACGACCTGGCTACAATTTTAATACATTTTTTCTTTGTACACTTTTTGTCTCATAAAAAGCAGGTGGAAGTTTTACCAGAAAGTAATAATCGATATGATTGCCGATCACTTGTGAACTAGTGCGTAATTAACGGGTGATAAATAACGCTCAGTTAATTATCCAGGGCGGTCCACCCACAGTGAAAGAGTAATGGGACGTTTTGTTCTCGAATGTATCGCATTCCGGTGCGTCGAATGAGAGTCCTGCTCTCGGCCGGTGCCAAATGCATTACCAATAATGACATGAACTTATAAGCGAGATATGAGTCGCGTTGGCTCCCGCCGCAGGTTATGATTAACGTGGTGTGTCACGATGTCGTCGAACGCTATTACTGCTAGCACGTACTCTGGGCCTACATGGACCATATTACCATTATCTCCAGACAGTATCTTGGACCGATTTCAATTGGACGTAGCCAATGCACTTTCAGTTTCTTTATATGCCCCATTATCAGTCTGCGCTGCGGTTGTTTTCACACATCAATAAGCGACTTCCCGACGTTCCTACTATGATTCACAATGATTTATTTGTTTGTCGAACGCTAACGCAACGCAAAACTACTTTGTTGTCTCCAACTACTGTCTCGATGTTGCAATCCGCATTGCGTAAAATAGTATAAGTTCAATTTTAAATGTCTCGATGTAAACAAAAACAGACGGGACGATTTATTTTATTTTGTTTTCGGTTGCAGTCCTAAAATATGAACTGTGTTAATTTAGAAGAACTGTGAGACGTCCATTAACTATGCCTCGTGGACATGTTACGGCCGCATTTCAAAATAGTCCAAGTGGAATCTCTGACGTTATTTCTAAATCATATATTTTTCCATTCCCGAAAAGATGTATCGGATATATTTTATTAACTGTTTAGTTGATATAATCAAGAATGTTTTAATTTAGCCCAAAAAGTTTCAACATTTGTAAAAAAAAATACCGACTTCGAAAAAAAGGAGGTTATCAATTAGACTGTGTGACTGACTCCAAAAATAACTGATTATAAATTGTAAATATGTATATAAGTAGGTAATATATGTATTAATAATTTCGTTGATTGTCCTTTAATGCTCATTGCTTTGAAGTTATTTTAATATTATTTTCTACTTTTTAGTTTCAGATTGTAAATGCAGGTATAGTCAAGAAGTCGGATCTTTTTTTTTCTAAAAATTATCTTTATGATACAAGATCATTATCTTTTTTAAACGCTTTTCCTAATGTCAGAATATAAATAAATAACCATAAAATCTTTCATGTTTTACTTTATTTATGAAAGGCAGTCGAAGTTCGGAGTGGTTCTGCCTTTAACATCTTCCTAGCTAATTAACAAGAATTCAAGAATTTCGCTTTTGCGACCGAGGGCGTCAAGGGATTTCATAAGACAAATATGTTGAATTAATGTGTTGCCCTGGCATCCAACATTCCCAAATATATTCCAAAATAAAGACTGCCTCAGACGATACGACATTGGGCTGGCCACTAATAGGATTAGTTTATCCGGTGCGTGTCGTGTCGCATACGTATCGAGGGTCATAAATTTTCTCGTATTTATAAATTAACAGCTTTATTATCTTTTTGAGTTTTATGTTCGTCAACTGAGATGATGTTCTCAATATTTTTAGACGATTTCTTTCCATAAAGTTATTTTTCACGATGGAAATCGCGAAAACTGTAAAGATATTGTAAATCTTAAATTTTTAGCGTATGGAACCGGAGCTTCTATTCCCAATTACTCGGCAATAGGAAACACAGGTGTCAGTCGAGTTTTTCTTTCAGTAGGGAAATAAATTTATGTTTGACGTAATACTGCAAAGTAGTTCGCAACTACCAGCTTACCGTTTTGACGTCAATGTTTATAAAATGCAAGAGAAGACGCACGCTCGTTCGCTTCATTCGGTGATTCATTGCATAAGAATTAGTTTTTTGCAATTTTCCTTCTAATTTCGCGTTCGAAAATCTCGTTTTGGCAAACGCGTAAATTCGGTCGTGACGCTGCCCATGCTAGTGCCCATAACTCATTCAACGGAATAATTTGCATGGAAATAGATGCTGCGAATTGTTGCCAATCTGTGCGCCGATGACAGCGGACATGCTAGATACTCGTCGAGACGGTGCATCCTAATCGCATCAGCCAGAAACCGCAACTGTGCGAAACGTAAATAAATAACTCTGGTTTCAGCAGTTCGTTTGTCACATATACCTTGATAAAAGCGATTTAATACAAATTCGAAAAATATTCCGGCAATTATAATTGAACAGGAGCGCAAGTGGTATTTTGTGATCTATGCGGTGCAGCTGCGGGTGTCCAGCCGATTTTACGCATCATGTTAATTCCGTACAAATGAGTCAGGGGCGAAGAGCAGCCAAGTTACGTAATATTACGCCCATTCATGGCGCATGACTGGGGTCGCCGCCAAGCGTGAAAGTACCCACACCCACGACGTAACCTGACTTATGGTCTTATGCAGTTCGTTTAGGGAATAATATTAATTGTGTCAGAGCACACGTGTCGGCGGAAATGCTTGGTTTGTTTAGCTTGCGGATTTATTTCTGTCTGCGCACCGTGTCATCTGGGGGCGTCATCCTCTGCAGCCCCGAACGGCACGCTTGGCGCTTGTTGATGCAGATTTCGCAACCGCTCGCAGTGCCGGTGCTCGGTCATTACTTGATGATGGAAATAGGGGCTATATAGGTGGTTCAGATTTAATAATTTGTTTAAGGTGGTACGTTTGGCGAGTTAGCGGTCAAACGCAAGCCTATTATTAATAAATAAACGTTTTCCTATTGCGGGAAATTTAACTTTTATATCGTTTTTTATGTCACGGTGTTTGCGAATATAAATGTTTTTTTTTTCATTATCACTAGGTAAAGCTAATTATCTGTAACGCACCTTATTACTTACATTTGTTAATAAACCGTTTAAAATAGTAAACATTTGTTTATTGACAAACGTAAGTAATAAGGCGCGATAAATTACATGAGAATAATCATAGATTTTCGCAACATCGTGATCATGTACATTAATTACCCGGCCTAGCTACAAGGACAATAAACCGGCCAAGTGCGAGTCGGGCTCGCGCATTGAGGGTTCTGTACCACCACAAAATACAAACATCAGTTATTGTTCTGGCTTAACGCCTTCCAAAATTGTCTAAGCAATTGCTATGCAGTCACATATTTTAAGGTATGATTCCGAACTCGGCAGCATGCAGCAGTGCTGCCGCAACAGCGCTGCCGCAGCACTACTGGTCCCCGTACATTCTCTATAGGTTTATATGAGATTAAATTATTCATTATCATCAGCCCTGAGTGACCCACTGCTGGGTATAGGCCTCCCTTCGTTTATGCCACTCTCCCCGGTCTCTCGCTATTCACATCCACTCGTTCCCGACAGTATTTCTGATGTCGTCAGTCCACCTCATCCTCGGTCGGCCTGGGTTCCGCCAACCTAGTCTCGGCCACCACGCAGTTACTGCTGTACACCACCTCCCATCATTACGTCTGGCCATGTGTCCTGCCCAGTTCCACTTAAGTTCCTTCACCCTTTTTAAGACGTCTGCAGTATACGATACGACGACGTCGTATCTCAGTGTTTCGGATACGGTCCTGCAATTTGATGCCAAGCATGGCTCGCTTCATGGCTCTCTGTGCGACGGCTATCTTGTGCGTCTTCTCCGTGAGCGTCCATGTCTCAGCACCATAGGTCATGGTGGGCAGGACATATTGGTTATAGAAACAGGCACTGTGGTATTAAATTTATAAGAAATAATAAAAAAGTCAAAACGAAAGGGGTGTCCCCATACAACAAACGTATTTTTGTATTAGCTCTAGTGTAAAAACGGTAATACGTACCAAGCGTCAAACTTGGTATTATTATAGAACACACTCTAAAGTATCATCATCATTTCAGCCGTAGGACGTCCACTTTTGGACATGGGCCTCCCCCATCGATCTCCAAAAGTATTACAACAAATAATAAATAATGGCAAAGTGCGAGTCGGTGACAAGTTTCTGTTAAGTAATTACCAAGTTATAACTGGTAATTTCGTTATTGAACTTTATGGTTGTACGGAACCCTCAGTGCGCGAGCCCGACTCGAACGTGGCCGGTTTACTGGCCCTTTGGGTACGGAACTCTAAAAACACTGTTTGGAATTTGAATTTCCCGCCATAGGTGAAACGTACCACCTTAATCAGACATTTGCACCTGATGTGACACGGAACGTTTCGTCAAATATTAAAATCTTCAAATATACATAAACCTAGGTTATTGCCCTGGCCTCCCCAATACTACATTATGTGACGAGAATGTACAAGGAAATTAGATGTTAATTTATAAATAATGATCCGCACCTGTCACACTCTCGTCCAAGATCAACAGTGAATATAGCGCAACTATGAGTTACAACAATGTAATAAAACGGTTTTATGTGCGTCCTCGCGCCGGCTCGGTAAAGTAGGAAGTTTTTCAGTCCATAACTATTTAATTGGTGCTATTTTCTTTATAATTTCAAAGCTGTTATAATTTGAGCGTGCAGTGTGGGTAGTTACAGTGAAGAAACTGCCGGACGAAAAGCCAAGTTGGGTCTCGATATGCCCATTAGTTAGGGCAGCGATCGCGTTCCTTGGTACACCGCCAGATTGTACGATCCTTTTGGCTTGTAGATAGGCTGGTCGTAGCCCGCCGGCGAAAATAATGTCAGTTCAGAGATTAACGAACTTCAGACGCCTGACCTATAAAACTATTGCAGGTAAATTCATAAGGTGCACGCTTCGTTGACTGCTATTTCGATGATAGGCCAACTTCATCACTGACTTTCAGACATTCTGTCTTTTGTTGTCGCGTCTGGCATATAGTGATGTTGCTATTTTATTATTGTCTGATTCATGGCATTTTTAGTCTCCATGAATCAACTTTTATTTTCATCACATTACCATTCATTCTTCTTCGACAAATTTCTGTTATTGCGCTTAGCTATGTTTAGCGATTCGGTTAGTAACAACATTGTGATAATGTTTTCTTTAGGGTTCTTTTATGTAGCCGTTCTGCGCGTGGGAAGCAGGCGGTGCTGTCAAACTTGTTTACGAAGTTTGTCTATTTGCGTGCTACCAATTACTGTTTTTTGACAAACGCATTCAGGCGCCAGCAAAACGGCATCTCTTTTGCCAAGAGCTAATTTGCCTAATTGTATAAATTCGAGATTTACGTTTTAAATTGTCCATTTCCTATATCAGCTCTTTTTTGTCTTTTGGAACATCCACTAATTGAATTTGAAAGAACGAAGAGGAATTTTAAAAACAAAAAATTTTAATTAATATCTGTAAAATATTAGCTTACGTTAAGTTATACGACGTTAACACTAGCAGCGTTTTACCTGGCAGCTTCTTTTTTTATGAGGTTCAATTCAAATGACATTACATGCTATTTCAGTGTACGGTTTAACGTGGTTCACAGAACTTAGTAATTAATCTTGCTATTCCCAAAACTGATGTTTTATTACATTGCGTCGTATAAACAGTTTCGTAACGTTCACAATATGTTTATCAGTATAAAATATATTGCCAAGTTTTCTTATTTCACAGTTTTGAGCGTGGTCGGTTTAGCGTTTGTTTACATAATATAAACATGTTCTTGTGCGCTTGTATTTGCTTCCACCAACTTGGTATATTGGTCTCGCTTCTATATACTAATTGTATGTTTTATATTTTCAGGTAATTAACCTTCAAATTCTTCAATTCTGAACGCCTAAATGTTTGGCAAATCTACAAAGTTTCGGTGAGTCTGTCGGGGGACAAACATTAGGTAATTAGCTACGTTCAAGATACTAAAATTATATTTTTGTTTATGGCATTCGTAAAACTAAAGCCAAATTCATTATTATAAGTAGGTACCTACTTTTGCTGCTTGTCAAAATAGAAAAAACTAAGACAGAAAGAAAAGGTTAAAGAGGGAGTTCTGATGTTCAGCAGTGGACGTCTTCTGGCTGATGATGATGATGTTGATGATGAAGACAGAAACATAGGACCCTAAAAACGATGCATTATTTTTAAATCTATACTATCCATCTGTTTCCAAACAGTGTAATCAAACATGTGAATGCTGCCCAGTTTTTTTTTATTTTAAATTGCTATAACTGCCAGAAAATGAATTATAAACAATACTAAATAACTGCCCAAGAAAGTGTCGAGACACGACAAACGTACATGGTGGGGTTCCGTAACCAAAACCATAAAATAGTGGTCAAATTCATAGTTCTGAAATTTGTAGTTATAGAAAAATTCAAACGAACGAAGCTCGGTGGACATGGCCAAATTTCAGAGATCATCCACCCCGACACAACACATACTTTTTATGGTTTATCTAAAAAGAAAACTATTTGGGAAACATTCATTGTTCAGATCATTTTTCAATAAGGACAAATTACCTTTGTGGTAGAACTTCTTGAATTTATTACAGTTTTAACGCTATAACTCAAAAAGTTATATTCATAAAATGTTCATAATAATTTTGAATGAAGGTTTATAAGGGAGCAACTTTTTGCCACTTTAAAGGAACCTTACCTTAATTTCAAAAGACCTATTCAACGACACCCCATACAAGTGGTGCAGCAAATAAAATGTTACCCCCCATTTCACATGTACCAGAGCACATACTAAAATGCATTTTTATACTTATAAAATTTAAATGTATTTATGGATATACTAAAATTGAAATTGTGCAAAGTTTCATGTACATCTTAACTATAGAAGTTAGAAAGTTCTAAGGAATTGAGATGGACGGACAGACAGACTGACGGATGGACAGCACGAACTTATAAGGGTTCCTTGTAGTATTAATGAACCCTAAAAAGCGAAGGCGTTATTATATGGGCCGTATTAATTAAACAACTTTCGGAAGAAAACTCCGAAGCGCAAGATATATGTAAGATGCATTCTCCATCTGCTACTTTGTAATTTTACAAAATCCACAGTTATTTCTTTTATCGCTCGAATTATATCCGCGGGGCTGTACAGAATGTAGAACGTTTTGCTTTATATATCTGGTCGCTAAGCGCAGTCACTTCACCCACGCTTGCACGCAAGCCAAATTCTGATTTTTACTTCGTTGATCATTTCTCACAGTGCATTTTCTACGTTTAAGATCCGTCGAGACGTGCTTCTTGCATTATTCATAGCATACATGTTTATGGCTAATCTACGGTGCTTATACTTTGGCTTTTGGGTCATGGTCTTTAGACGTTTCCATTTTAGTTGCACGGCTGTTAAAAGATGTCTGTCTAATAGTTTATCATTGAATTATGACTAAATACTCACTCGTATTTAGTCATATTTAAATATCAACTATCGGTATCGTCATGTTTATCTATTATCTGAGCAATGTGATCATCATTAGCATACATTGTTAGTTGTTAATCATACAGCTCTCATAATTTATAAGGATGATTTCGAGTGTGTAGTGCTTAAATTTAAAGCGGTAACTTAGATTAAGATAACTCTAGCATCTTTGAATTTAAATAGTACATTGAACTCTAACATACATATCAGAAAGTTCTAATTTGTATTCTTTCGTTTCAGCAGAGTGAGTTTATATTTTAAGCCTGTAAAGGCAGTGTTGCATGGGACTGCGCTTTTTATTAACGGTCTTGCTTTAGGCAGGTTATTACTCTTTCATGATTCCGTTTGCTTTGGTAGGTAATAACATAAAGTAAATTTAGTCTGACATAAATAGTAAATTGAATTTAGTTTTTTTACCCTTAGATTTAGACACATGTAATTAATTTAACAATTTAATTAGTTATCAAATTGGCTGAATATATTTTCTTGGCAAGAAGAATAAGTTCTCTCTTGACTAAATCATAGTTCGCAGACGACACATTAATCTCCCTGGTAGAAGGTCCTTCGAATATCATAAAATTCACAAATATATTGAAAGTGCTAATTATATTATGAAATCACATTCGGTCGACTGCTATCAATTTATTTGAAACGAATCAGGTGTCTACAGATTTTTTTATCATAAATAATAACAAGCACCCACCCAACATACACATTTAACGATGTAGTTTATTTTTTGTAACCTAGCGGGCGGCATATTTCGTAGCGGCTTGTTTTTCGCGCAGCAGAAATAGACTAGTCCTCTACTTTGCTAAATAATAAGAAAAATCTCGGGATTGGCCGTGTACGAAATGACCATCCTCATCAATCAGCTGCTTGGAGCGAGTCCAAGATTTTTTCCACGTTTAGGTTTCGTAGTTTAGTTCGATAATTCAACTGGTTTCTTGTCGCGCCCGCCGTTCGGAGCTATGCAATGCAACTGACGACTGGTCGCCATTGTGAACGTTGTATTTTTCGTGAGTAAAGTATATTACGCAACGGACCCATTTTATTATAGTCACGTGAAAAAGTTAATGGTACAATGGTTTTGTAGACGATGTCAGATTTTTCTTTAGACGTCGGTTTTGCTTCATTGTTTATCGCCTTGAAATCAGTGTCGCTTGCGGTTCAGACGCTGCTGATTCATTAAGTACGTTACTGGTTTGGTGTTTCTCGTGGGCATTAATCTGTTTCTTCTCTTTCATCTTAACTCTTTTTTTCTCTCCAGATATGTTTAATGGTCTGTTCATAGGGTTCTGATAGTGTTCGCCCTGGCGTGATGTGAACGAGCCAATGAATAGAAGGTATTTTGTAAATGCCGAGCTATTTCTGACATTGTTGACAGACGATAATGGTATTTCTGTACTTTCGCTGTGAAAAGTTCTCAAAGACAGTTCGAATGAAGTGTTCACGACACCTTTACGCAATTCCTGTCTCACGCTTTAACGCTTGCCAAGGGGCTACGTCACGCGAGCTTCTACCCCACTGGCCAAAGGAAACTGCTCTTCCAGACATTTGACATTTAAAGCTATATTTGTATGCTAAAAGTTCACGCTTACGCGGGATCGCAGATAAGCAACGATACAGGTGACATTAGACTGCTACTTGTGCTGACCTATATAACGTCTTGATAGCAATTTACTTTTCATCAAATTGCTTTGGCAGTTGAAATGTTCTCGTTTACGACATATAAATTCACCTTTTTGATTTACATTGGGTCAGTGTTATACCTAGGCAGTAAGATAAGAAGGTGCAACATATTTGCTGAAAATTCATTAACGAATTCCGTTTTCAATCAGTTGTCAAGAAAATTTTATTTCCATACAATCTGATTGGATATTCGTCGTACTACAGTCGTCTCATCGTAAAAAGTAGACACTTGTGACAAAACTCAAGCCTGGTGTTTTTGGACGATTTCTTCCTTGTCCGAAGGCGGGCCGTTGAACTTTTGCTCCTTATTTAGATTATAGAAGTGGAGACGACGACCGACGCAATCAGGCCGCCTGGCCTGCTCCGCGAAATAGGTACGAATGATCGCTTCCGCAATCTACTGCGAATCTATGGTTTATGATCGATTATAATATTATTTTATGTAAATTTAGTCCCGCCACGAGACCTATTGCGTACTTGTCAATTAGTAACTATTTAATTCTGTCAGTTGGTTTCCAAGATCATCGTGGTTAAATTCACGTGCCAATAGCATCAACATTTATCCAAGTGGCCATTCATTTAAAGATTTTCAGGCGCCTCATGCAAAAAATGTCATAAGTTCTGAAAATGTGGATTGAATGAATGTACATTTTGGTATGATTCGCTATGTAACGGAAAATCAGTTCTATTTTTTTTTACTAGGCTGAAAATGGCTTCGCACGTTGCAAAAGTCACAACAACAGTCGAGCGAAGGCAGTCCTCGTCGTTTAGTTTAGATGCAGTTCAGAAATAGACCACGGAAGCGTCCGACCGACCCGTTTGGTATTTGTTCAACGTTGACCTAAAACAGTGCTCGCTTTGCTCGTTTGTTATTCGCGTGGCCGACTTGCCCGCCCCGACTATTTCGTCCGGCAACGGCATCCGCCTATTACAAGATGCTGAGACTCCAGCTGCTTCTTGTACCGATTATTTGCCGAAAGGCATTACAGAAACAGGTATATATATATATATTATGTATAGGTTGTTTATTGTCAACTCGACGAGCGTACGGTCAGAATGTCATGCTGATAAACAACATCTTTCATGTATAGAATAATTTCCATCAATTGTGGCGTGTTCTCGTCACGCGGCACATTGCCAGAGCGTGCAGAGCGCCTCACACGTGGAACATGACGGATGAATGGGCTCGTCACGTGAAGACATCGCCGACACCGGTTCAGACGCCACTGTTTTTTCCCCCCAAGTTTCCCGTGTCTCGTAGTGCTCGGAAATTACTAAACTGACAACATTTCCATTAACCAATCTACAAATAATGTAGAAACATTCAATGACAATTCTAATGTATGCAGAAAAGACACTAAATATAAAAACATTATATTATTTTGGACTTAGAAAAAGCTTCTGATAAGCTTCTGTAATTTTTCTTGATGGCCGGGGTATATAATGTGCCTGTAGTGAAATTCTTGATAAAATGAAAGGATAAATTCAGTGACTATTTTGTCCTCGGAGTAGTGCTTAGCGCTTTCAAAGACTGTAAGTCTATGAACCTTATAAAGAAGTGTCTCAAGGTAGCGTTCAATCGCCAGTGTCTTTATTATTTTAATTTCTACAAAATCGAGTTCATTAATGCATTTGAGAGCAAGAAAATAGTGTACAGTTATTTGGTACTTCAGCTGCAACAATAGGGTGTTTGACTGCATTGAAAATATTATGCCAATTGACATCATCCATAAACATGAACTAATGAAAAAGCATATTTCATTGATTTTTTAATAAAAATATGCTTATTTTTTGTAAAAAACGCAAATAAAATAACTGTATTTTCGACATTTGATCACGTGATCGAAAACGGTCTGTAATTGGCTTCATCCCTAGTGACGTCACACAAATCTAAACAAACAGATTTTGTATTGATATTTGCGAATTTAATGTTGTAAAGCTATTTTGAGAGCTATTTCATCCAGAAATTATCACCAAAAACAGTCCGGAGGTTAAATGTGAGAAGAATGGAGAAACATTTTGTGCAAGCAGACAGCAGTAACTTACCCAAAATTAATGTATTTATGGTTGCATATTTCTTCAATAATAATCTACGTCATTGTTTCTACGCTGCAGAACTCAAAACGTAAAAACTACAATGTAAGTATTAATTTTTAATTGTTCTCCAAGCAAAACATTCAATCAAGTTGTACAAAAAGTATGTTGTAGTAGGTGGATATCACTATTTTGTTAGGTTATGTCTTTACAATGTTTAAAAAGAAAGTAACAGTACATAAAATAGTAATGCAATAAAAACACAAATTGTAATAGAAATATATAGACTCAAATATGTACCTCAAAATGATCTTCGCACATAGAAACACTTGAATTAGCTCCAATACTTTTGGGTTATCTACGAGCTACTTAGTTCCAACCACTTTTTGCGAGTTTTGGGGTCCATTGGAACAGAAACGAATAGTTTTTCCGGTGTTTTATGGAAGTATTTGTACATTGTGGCACTACACAACATTTATAAACCATTACTTCTATTAGAAAATTAGTAATTATCAAACTTTTGCTGCCTGGCTGCAGCTGTTTTGTTTTGTGTGACGTCAATCGTCGCTCGACCGGAGCTATGACGCAGGTCTGCGTTTTGGCGCGATATTTTTTTATTCAAACTTTAACATCGATTTATATCGCAAATACGACTGATATCCAGAAAATATAAATGCAGTATACATTAAATTATATCAGGCAATAATGTGCAATAGTTTCCCAAAAGTAGTCAAATACCCTATTGTTTTAGTTCTTTCGCGGTTCAATGCAGAGACTATAAATCATGAAGCTGCTTCAGCTCTGACAGCAAATAATAAAATGAAACCCAACGAACGACTTGTTTGTTTGGCAGTAGTATTTGTCTAGAAAGACACGATGCATCGTGTCAGTCCAGTGTTGTCAGTTCTCGGCACCTAGTTTCGCTTTGTCTGTAAGAAAAAATACCCGACAAGTGATTTTTCCAATAATCTTCCTATCGCTTCGGATGAAAATATCAGCCTTCTGCATTAAACTTTTTTATAACTAAAAACTGATTAAAATAGTTTGGTAACGTCGAAAACTATTTGTTTGTCTTGTTTAAAAAATTCTTGGTTCTAATAAAAAATCTAATCACATGTGATGAATCACCGTGATTTAGACACACGACTATCAATTTAGCACTTTGTTTCATAGCAGTCATACTGTATGATGGTCCGACGCTGCCAAGGAAAGTTTATTTCCTACTGTCTCTATGAGACAATTTAACAAGTGTTTCGGTTAATTGTTTAGTGAGAGTTGTGTTCTCTTGCCAATCCCTATAAATCTAGATTAATAAATAATGAGTCGACGCAGTTGTCTAGGTTGTAAAACTACCGACGCACGCGTATTGTCAAGGTTAGTATGTAAACTTTAGTGTTATGATTTTACCCGTGCTGAAATTGCTGTACTCAAATATAAAGCTTCATCGTTTTTTATATAAATATACTTGCGAATTCTCATATCTAATTCTAAATTTAATACTGTTGACATTTATAACTGACTAGCGATCTGACCCGTCCTCACACGTGTTACAAAATTACACTGTAAACTTTTAAACCTATGTTCAAAGGTCCGATTTATTAGTAAAAGCTGCACGTTTGTTGTTTTATGTAGACTTAGACAAATTATTGAAAATTAACATATATAGAAAAAATTGCGCCTACTTTGTTAAATAATTATCATTGCCATACAACGTGGCCACTTTACTGGCCACTTACTTCCACGAAGGGAATTTTAGATTCGTTTTTAGTTTTTTTAGGGTATATTTATTTGTAAACAAGTAGTTTTAGGTTTTATTTTTGTTATTTTTCCAAATATGTGTAATTTTCTTGTTTAAATAAAATAATTAGCTTAAATTTTATAGAACGACATAATACTATGTGATCTTGATAATTTTTTACGAGCAATACGAATTGTACAGAAAAATCTGTGAATACACGGGAGCTAATGATGCGGAAGATGAAAATAAGGACGTAGTTATAAATTCTTTAAATTAAAGCATATCATTAATAGCTTTAATGGATTTGCAAAAGTAGGTATTAGAATTCTTCTGTATTTGCGCGATTAGTACTTAGTCACGTTTTTCAAAATAAAAATAATTTCAAACCACTAGTGGACGGAATTAAATTTGTTCTATAATTTATGTGCAGAGATTTGCGTCAGCAGAGAAACATTTTTAGATATTTTACCTACCATTTCGTCTCACTTTTATTTTCAAGAATGGAAATTAATGTTAGGCTAATATAGAAATGAATGGCACGTAAAGAAAAACTATATATCGCATCCTCCGAATCTAAAGTAATAAGTATTAATAAAAATTCAAATTCAATTTAAGTTAATAGTATTTTATTATGCCCATACACATACTTCAAATTTGAATATAGTATAATATACCTACATAAAAATCCAAGTTGTTAAATTCTAATGTAATGTCTTTCTATTATTATTCTTGGCAAAATTTTTGGTTGGAAAGTGCCGTACATATACATAAATTTTCTGAAGTTATTTTTAATGGTTTGTGTGCGAGGAAATTTTTATATCTCCTGGGAGTATAAATGTCGCCTATCTATGCTTATTGCGTAACGTCCTTCTTTTTGTGGGTATCCACTTTTACATCTTCAGGTTTTTTAAATGCTAATTTAAATTTCTGGCATTCTTATACAGCGATAGCTTACTTAAATTGTGGTTTTATTGCTCTATTATTTTTATCGCGGAATATATTGTCTTTGCTTCGTGAGCTTCTGAAAGCGGGTGGAACACCGGTACTCAGAGTCCTTCAGAAGCTCTTTAATTCTGTCTTACTCGAAGGTATAACGCCAGAAGCATGGAACAGAGGCGTGGTGGTGCTGTTCTTTAAGAAAGGTGACAAAACCTTGCTGAAGAATTACAGACCCATCTCGCTTCTGAGCCATGTTTATAAGCTGTTTTCGAGGGTCATCACGAATCGTCTCGATCGCAGGTTCGATGACTTCCAGCCTATCGAACAAGCCGGTTTCCGAAAAGGCTATAGTACCATAGACCACATCCACACGCTACGCCAAGTTATACAGAAGACCGAAGAATATAACTTGCCACTATGTTTGGCGTTTGTGGACTATGAGAAAGCCTTTGATTCGGTCGAGACATGGGCGGTGCTCGAGTCTCTCCAGCGATGCCGTATTGACTATCGGTATGTCGAAGTGTTGAAGTGTTTGTACAATAACGCCACCATGTCGGTCCGAGTACAGGAGCAGAGTTCGAAGGCAATTCCATTGCGAAGAGGCGTGAGACAGGGAGACGTTATCTCTCCGAAACTGTTCACTGCCACAATGGAAGATGCCTTCAAGCTCCTGGAATGGCAAGGACTCGGCATCAACATCAACGGCGAGTACATCACTCACCTTCGGTTTGCCGACGATATTGTGGTCATGGCAGAGTCGATGGAAGATCTCAGCATGATGCTCGAAGGCCTCAATCGAGTCTCCCAACAGGTGGGCCTTAAAATGAACATGGACAAGACAAAGGTCATGTCAAATATCCATGTTGTGCCCACCCCAGTATCAGTTGGGAACTCAGTTCTTGAAGCTGTTGACGCGTACGTCTACCTAGGACAAACAGTCCAACTAGGTAGGTCCAACTTCAAGAAAGAGGTCAATCGGCGAATCCAACTCGGCTGGGCAGCGTTCGGTAAACTACGCAACGTCTTCTCGTCCAAAATACCTCAGTGCCTTAAGACGAAAGTCTTCGACCAGTGTGTGTTACCAGTGATGACATACGGCACTGAAACGTGGTCTCTCACTATGGGCCTCATAAGCAAGCTCAAAGTCGCACAACGAGCTATGGAGAGGGCTATGCTCGGGGTTTCTCTACGAGATCGAATCCGAAATGAGGAGATCCGTAGACGAACGAAAGTCACCGACATAGCCCACCGGATTAGTAAGTTGAAATGGCAGTGGGCAGGGCACATATCACGCAGAACAGATGGCCGATGGGGCCGAAAGGTTCTGGAATGGAGACCACGGACTGGTAAGCGCAGCGTAGGACGTCCACCCACAAGATGGACAGACGACCTAAAAGAGACCGCAGGGAAACGCTGGATGCAGGCCGCTTCCAACCGGCCCTTTTGGAGATCGATGGGGGAGGCCTATGTCCAGCAGTGGACGTCCTACGGCTGAAATGATGATGATGATGATGATATTGTCTTTGAGCAAGTAGTATTTATCTGAAACTTTATTTTGCTGAATAAAATTGCCTATTTATTTTCGATCGTCAAAGTTTTATCGATAGTCGAATATGTCAATCTAAATCGACTTTATGCTTAAATTTACAATTTGTCTACAAAATTGTTCCAAGATCACAGAGATTTTCTTGGAACAAGTAGTTTTTTTCCTTGTTTTTAGGGTTACCCAAAGGGTGTCTAGCGGACCCTGCAACTAAGCCTACGCTGCCTGTCTTTCTTACCTTTTAACGGCTGTGTATTTGTACCGGATTAACTAAAAGGAATAAACAAAACAAAATCAAAAAGTATGAATAAATGGGGTCCCCATGCAACAAATATATATTTTTTACGTATTTTTGTCATTGCTCTAGCTAGTGTGAAAATGGTAATACGTACAAACTCGGCATGATTATAGTACACACTCTAATGTAAAACGACAAATAGAAAACACCGGCTAAGTGCGAGTAGGGCGCGAACTAAAGATCCCGAATTGAATGTAAATTTTTTTTTGGGATGTTTTGGGATGGAACTCTCGTTGTTCGAGTCCGACTTTCACTTGGCCGGTGTTTTTAGTGTTTCCGATCAAAAGCTCTGGCATATGTAGACTAATGATAAGATTTACGCGTTGTTTTGTTTTCAGCGCGTGCTTGTGTTGTTACGTAACGCCTGGGGTGGCTACTGGCTATCATTGTGCGTTTATTGCGTTGTTCAGAAGTGGTGTAATTCGGCGTGTTTTTACAGCTGCATTTCGGCATAGTCCCAGTCTGGGTGTAGCTCTAACTGTACCCGACGATAAACAGACGGCCGCTGTTGCCGACTAGCTGAAAACATCCTTTTACGTCATCGCCCCGCTATGGTTTCTGCCTTGAAATGATTCTACAACGCGCTATATACGTGTAAGACTTCGTATGGTAAAAAAAAAAAACCAAATTCCGATTTACTCAAGGCTATTATGATTTACAGTTTAGCTATACACTTTCTAAGGCGTTTTAATTTTAAATTTTATGAGCAAAAACTTTAAAAAAGTTGCCTGTAATTGTATTGAAGTTTACTTTTACTTGGTAGGTGGTAAAAAATAAACATGGTTAAAAGCTGGGTGTCATCAAATCGCGAGTAAATCGGTTTCTTCAAGGCAAGCGTGCTCCCTCGTAGACATCATCATCGCATGTGGCGGACAAATGCAAGCTTATTATTTAATAATAATAAAAAAATACTGTATTATTTTATCAGTCGAGTTTCAAGGATTGGATCAAGCAACGGATTTACTTAATACCGGTACAACTGGTTTCAAAACGAGTGCAAATAATGAGCCTTTATTTGCAACACAGTATTTTAAGTTTTATCGTTGAACAATGTTCTCAGAAGCCGATATCTGTTGTTTAAAGGACCACATTGTACGCTTGTGTATGATTTTATGAGCGTCTAATAAACCTATTTAAATTGTATGGAATGTATTATGAACGATCCATAACTAAGCTTGTAAACGTTTAATGTGAACAAAACTGGTTTACTTCTATTAGAATTTCTCGAAATATTGGAAGCAAAGTTAAATCTTAAATGATAAGCCAGTTACATCGTTGCTTACCAACAGGCGAGTTGGTGGCCAAAATCAGACTTATCCGCGTATTAAAAAATATATAAATAAGTATTTTCAGATCCATTACAAACAATACCATTACTTTTCTTGATGTTGTATACCAATTCCAGGTAAAAGCTAGAGCACATACAACTGCTTTGACTTTTACCTAGTTTAACAGACCAATTAAGTCATTGTATCATTAGGTTTTTACGACTCTTTGCGTGGAAATTACTATTTATCAACATTCTATATGTACTTGTTATCTCAGTACTTCAAACGCTAACTGAACTCGACAGATGCTCGGTGCTTGGTTAAATTATAGCAGATTAACGCAGGTAAAGTGGGCACACGAATACATCGTGCATCATCGTAGAACAGCGAGCGGTCTTGTCCGTCAACAGGTACCGGAGGAACTTCATTCAACGTCTTACGAAAGTCAATTGAAAATCTGAATTTAGCCCAGTTGAGGCTCGGCAAGCCAAACTCAAATGCGTTGTGCAAGTCGCTCTTTGCAAAACATTGTGTTATCAGATTTGTTTTAATACATATTTCTTCACGTAAATTGTCTGAGTCGAGTTTATGTAAATGCTGTTTTTTTTAAACCTCAACCGCTTGAACCTGATTTGGTGAAACATGGTCGCCTTCAAGCCTTTTTAGGGTCCCATGCTCAAATAGTGTAAACGGGACCCTTTTTCACACTATTACTAAGCCTACGCAGGCTGGCAGGCTGTCGATCAGTGTGGAGGTTAAAGGGGGAGGCCCATGTTCAGCAGTGGACGTCTTCTGGCTGATGATGATGACTAAGCCTACGCTGTCTGTCTGTCCTACCTTATCTTTTGAACCGTAATAGACAGCCAGTTGAAATTTTCACAGAATATTATGTAATGTTACGACGGAATATGTTCTATATCTGGGTGTTAATATCTATTTAAGTATGTATTTAAAGCTATATATGTATGTATATCAGTCTCTGGCAGCCATATCACAAGCTTTGCTTAGTTTGGGGTCAGATGACCGTGTGTGCAAAATGTCCCGAATAACTTTTTTTTTTTGTGTATACAATAGGTCTACATTTAGCCTCCAACTCACTTGATGGAAAGCGAAGATGGAGCAAGTTGGATCGTTAAGTATGGATCCTGTAGGTATAGAGCTCCCTTAGCGCACCGGCCGCCTAGTGCGCGATGTAAGCAGGTGAACTATAGTTATTTGTGTGATATATGTGATAGATATGTGTCCATAATGATGGGCCATAAAATACACTGTTTGGGTGCGGTACCCTCGGTGCGCGAGTCTGACACGCACTTGGCTGGTGTTTTTTAACTTGAACCAAATCGGTTTCGTACAAATATTTAATTGCCTACGGCAAACAGAGGAATTGATATCGCTACGAGAAATATTTATGTAATACGCCTTGTTCGTTGTTTCGCGTAAACATAATACCTAACACTGATTGTTGGTTTTTGTTGAAATGCGTTCCGTTGCCTGTCCATTTTAACCCTAACAATGAGTCATGCTTTAGAGATGAGTCTTTCCTTGGAAGATTCCGGTGTAGCTGGTCTTAACTCAACGACGAGATAATAAACATGCCTATAGTAAGAGTCCATTAGCGAGTAAGAAAATATCTTAGCTGACAATCTCGAAAGCATCCCCTTCTGCCAAGAGACAGGGAGTCTTAGCAGAAGGGGGACCACTAAACCCTGGGCGCTCTACAAGATCGTGATGATTACGCACGGTGACTGCCTTCTAATTAACTTTAATGCGTGGGTGTTGCTTTGAAATCTTTCTATTATTAGTACATCCGTTTTCTTATTTACATATTTAAAAAAAACATTTATCCGTGGCAAAAGTCGAAGAATGGTACGCACGCTTTACGTTCAGATCACAAACATACAATGGTTACGGTTAACCTTTTATCTCACGGTGAAGAATGTTAAGTGGCCTTCGCCACTTTCCATGTTTTTGTAAGTTCCGTGGCAGGTTTAACACAAGAAGGGCGGACCTGGTGAGCGTGATGGACGACAGAACGGGGTCAGTCGCTAGCTCGCCACTCCACTTTGTCGCAGCCAGCTCGGGCTCGGGCGATGCGTCCCACAAATCATATTTAGCCTAGCACTATGGAGAATTGCGACTATTGCTGTTTATCTTGGAATAGACGCGTTAAAGAAAGCGGGCATCTGATACACGACACGTCTGTCTGGGGCTGACCTAAATTTTTAGACCGAAGCAGATTTGCCAAGTTGATTGTCACCTGTTTTTTCCTCTGAAGTGTGGATCAAAAACTTTCCGCAATATAAAATCAGTTCTGCGAATTTACTCGTCATCTCACTGTTGCATTTGAAAGTATTTCCAGGCGGTCATAATTTACGCCTTGTACAAAAATTAACCGGTCTTCGCAGTGATTGCGGTTGTAGCTGCTTTTTACGTTTCGGTCTGCGCGCTCGTAAAGCTTTGACCCGCGCGGAACATAATCATAGAACGCTGTCTAATGGAATCTAATTAAAAGAACATTAAAGCGTTCGTCGTCATCTGTAGTTGATAAACAAAGCGGCGTGGGTGGAGGGAGACAGGTGGCTGCGCCCACGCGGGGCCCAGGGCCGTGTGCACACCTGACGTCACCTCCACAGCCTCCAATGACGCGGACCCTTGCGGAACCCGTCCGCGTCGCCGCCGCACAAAGAACGTTTCGTAGGCTGCGGTTACGACTTCCTGTATCTTGTAATATCCTTTACTGCCTATGTGGACATTAAAATTTAGGCCATTAGGCTAAAAAAAAATCTTCTTTATCATTTTGAAAGTATTCCAGACAAAACGTTGAACGTGCAATGGAAACAAGCGCCTGCGCATCCGTTGACATTTTGATTGACGTGTTTCGCTACGCTATGCGCATCACGCGTGTGACCAAGTTAATGTGTGTAGTTTTATTTTATTTTGTCGTAATTCTCCACTTGAACAGCTTGTAGACAGACTTCAAAGGAGCAACCCTGACCCACATTGCGCGATGCAAATCAAAGTTTTAATACATAAACTGAAAAAATAGATCGTCTCATAGCTAATTTTGAAAAAGACGCGAATTAAAAATTGCGCTTCCTGCGAGTTGTACAAAAAGTATTATATTGAAATGGATAGGATGCTCATGAAGTGCAGGAAATCGTAAACAATGTCGTTCTAAAGTTATTTTATTTTGCTGTTATAAACTGTTCTAGAAAAAGTACCTACTGACCGATTGACTAAGTAACCGAGTGGTGTCGTGTGGTACCAAATTATGATACAGCTGAGAGAGTGGGCGTCGAAGACACGAGACAAATCCGACTGCGCTGACTACCGCGCGGTAATAATAGAAAAACACCTAATAAATATGCACCTACCTGCTATTTACGTCCGCTTATTAACAGCGATAGGAATTTCTATCTTATTTTGCTATAAGAAATGCGTCGTGATAAATTTTTTTCCCACTACCACGCATTTAATACTACCAATATATGAACCACCGACGTGGGAAGCAAAATAGGTGTGTATGGATTAAATTTTTGCGGCGAAGACTACGCCATAACTTAAATTAACATCAAAAGAATCATTTTTTTCTCCTAAACACATGATTTTCTCTATCGAACATGAAAGACAAAGTGATTCTTAGCCTTGAATTAGTTAACAAATTGCTCTGTATAGAATAAGTGCTGTTATTGCGAGGGTTTAATTGATCTTTTTGTACATCTGCCGCTTTTATTCGACGCGTGCATAATTCGTTGTGATTCACCGCACGCGCACGTGCTTCACTTTGTTTACATTATTCGGTAACATTATTGAGTAATGTTTAACAGGTTTAAATTAACTGTGCAGAGTTAACCCTTTGGCTCGCAAAATAAAAAGGAATTACATTATAACTTATATGTTAGGGAGTTGGGCGCCTTTTTTCCGTTATTTTGTATCAAGCAGAGCCAGAGGGTTTATTTAAAAACCTTTCTAGAGTGACCAGGCTCTGATAAGGTGACAACATTAGAAGTAAATAAATAAATAAATAATATAAATAAATATTGGGGACATTTTTGCACACACGGTCATCTGATCCCAAACTAAGCAAAGCTTTTGATATGGCTGCCAGAGACTGATATACATACATATAAATACATTTAAATACATACTTAAATAGATATTAACAACCAGATATAGAACAAACACAAATGTTCATCACATAAATGTTTGTCCTAGGTGGGAATCGAACCCACGCCCCCAAGCTCAGAAGGCAGGTTCACTACCAACTGGACCAACGGGCTATCTGAAGAGTTCAGTTCCTAGAAATATTCGAAACTAGAACTAGAAATGATGCTACGAAATTTTAACTTGAATCAGAGATTTTTAACCGACTTCAAGAGGATGGTTCTCAGTTCGGTCCGTTTTTATATATCTATGTACACTATGTACAGGTAGGTATGTCACTCCGATATGTATGGATCAATTAACGTGATTCTTCTTTAACCGATTTCAAAATAGGGGGTTCTCAATTCAGTTGTATTTTTTATGTTTGTCACCTCAAACTCCGTCATCATTTCTAAACCGATTTGGAAAATTCTTGAAAGGGTTGGTCCCATAGAAATTTCAAATCAAAATAACTGGAAAAAAATTGTCATCGACGGCAAATGAAATTGCGTATTTACTATTTAGAAGTCGGTTTTTAAAATTGATAATTATTATGTAGAGGAAGCTTTCGAGGTGGTCCCACAAACATTTCATTAACTTTTCATGCTTTCTAATTTTTGTGATAAATTGAAACACCCCAATACATAAAGTAGGCTACGTAGAATCCCAGAATTCAGTAATCTGTACTTTTCAAGCGTAACCGAGTCTCAGATTTTATTTATTTCTTCTTCTTGTTTATACCAGCATTGATAAAGTGTTTTCTTTCGGAGGATGATGGCTCTGAATATTGGTGGCTTCCAAATCGGTAAACATCGTTGGGAAATATCATAAACAATATCGCCCCATATTTCACTGGCATACGCATTTTAACTTGCATTCTTGTGTGAATTGAAATAAAAATGTACGTGCGTAATTTCTAAAAAGAGCCATGTATAAACATGTATCTAAAATGTCAGATCTGCATGATCTAATTTTCTCCTGCCCATTTTCCTATCGGAATGCCAGAGTGGGCACTAAAAATGGACACCACTTTTTGTTGATATTCCGAAAACCCGTACGAAGCGCTTTGATTCCACTTTTATTGTGCGTACTGGTAGTCGGTGGAATGCTCTGCTTGAATGGGTGTTCCCCGATAGTTACAATCTAGGTGTCTTCAAATCGCGAGTGAATCAGTTTCTTATAGGCAAGCGTGCTCCATCGTAGACCGCATCAGCGCTTAACGTCAGGCAAGGTGGCGGTCAAATGCAAGCGTATAATTTAGCATTATAAAACATAAATTTTCCTAGTATTTTTGCTTATATAAATGATTGCTTGTTTTATTGTAGGTACTAGCTAAACATAGCAGCGACCTTGCACTGCCGTATGCTATTACTATCGATATGCAATTCCTATAGCAATATTACATTTTTAAAGTCTGCATTTGTTTACCTTACTTTTAGTTTTATAATGTGAGTGAGTCACGGACAGATGTTTTATTTCCAGCTCGTATTTTCTTTCCTTCGTATACCCAGCTTTATGGAAGCTCCGAACGTTACATAATACTTCCCATCTCTCCTCGCCTATGGAAATTGTTAAAATGTTCTAAATTTCGCATATAGCAATCATTTCGATTTATAGTTTTAAGGTTAGAACCATTTTTCTTCATGCTTTGTTAACTGGAAATAAACTATGATTTATTGGAATACAGATAGACGTCAATTGCTTTAGGTATTGTTGTTGGAACAAACATAATCTGTAAACCTTTTTACAACCCTGGGCAGAAATAACTAAAGTAGTTCATTGCTGATACTAGAATTTCGTAGACTGGTTTCAGATTAAAATTGGGGCTGAAGTGTTAAGAGTGAAGAAGATTTTTTGTGACTTTTGTGTATAGGCCGGGATCCACAGAATACCTACTGTATAAACTAATCTGAAAGTTAACCGCTTCCACAGAGTCGCCAGGCAGCGCCTACTGGGATCACTCACCCCGATTCATTCACTCATTGGTGAGCGACGCATGATGCGACGCAATCCCTGTCCTGCTATAGATGGCAATAAATCTGCTTCTATTGGGATAATTTGTGATATTAAAAGGGCTCATATTTTCAATCCCGTTAACCTTTCATCAGTCTTAAAATAACAGTTGTTCAAATTTAAGGAATTGATGATGATCGTGAAATTGGCCTGCATAATAGAGTGCACAATGAATCAAAGCGCTGCGTTCCGTGGGCTTTACATTTAATGTACGCTCGCACGTAAACCAAAACACATTCAAGGCCACAAAACAATCAGGGCGAAGTGAATGATCACATTGTGCTTGATCGCGGTGCCTCGCCTATGCCATAACATCAATATCGGTTTGGCTAGACTCAGTATGGTCCAGTACAGAAAGTTGGACATGCTTCTCAGGTGCTTCTTTATTTTACTCGTAAATAGGATTACGTTTTACCACCATCTCGCCTGATGTTAAGTGATGATGGGGTCTACGATGAAGCACGCTCGATTCACTCGCAACTTGAAGGCCTCAGATTGTAACCATCGGAGAACATAACACCCCTCTGGTAACACGCACATCCTAGTGGTTTGCATAATGAATGAAAGCGTTTCGTTCGGGTTTTTGGAACGATGTCGTTTTTTCGTGCCCGCTCTGGCCGTAAAAAGGGCAGGGAAGGGGAGGGAATTAAATCATGCAGATCCGATACACAGTCTCCGAAATGTATACAAAGCTTCTATTATGACAGCGCGCCCTAAAAATATGTAAAGCAATCATACTTTCGAGTGGTGGAAGCGATTAGATACCGCAAAATGCATAGCCGACACAACAATCGAAATCTGGGTGAATCTTCCGTACTGTCGCTTGAAACGAGTTGCTCAATACCTTAAACAGCCCGCGCCTTTTTTTGTAATGTGTACGCACTTCCGATTTGAATCGGTCTGTCATTCTCCTTCATTTAGTCCTACGTTACGGTGCGTAGTAGATAATTTATCTTTAAATTATAAAAAAAAACTAATCCAAACAAATAACTGAAAACAGGGATGTGTTTGAGGGAATGGCAAGACATTTTTACCTAAAGAAACTTTATAGTATGTAGTAAATGACATTACTTATTTGCGGTCCAATTTAAGATTACAATTGCTGCAAGATGAAATATGTTTCACATGTGTTAAACTAGGCTTTTTTTTGGAAAGATGTTTTCTACGTTCCCGATAAGGAGTCCGTTATGATTGATTAGAGTGATGGCCAAGATACAGTGGGTGCGCCGTCTATTGTAATCTAGATATGATAAACAACAAGGGTGCGGTGGTAACGCAATTGCTAGCGTCCTGCCGGGGCTACTAGCGGTCCCATCATCATCTCGCCTTCACTATTTACATCTTGCCTACACCCCGTTGCCGTCGCAGTCACGCCCGCTATGCCCGCTTGACCATGACTGACGTGAGACGTGTTGGTGTTTCAGAAAGCCGTTCGCCTTGCGGTGGCGGCGGCGACTCGTCAGGCTCGTCAGGTCGAGCGTCGTGGCGCGTGACGCTCGACCACGACCTGGTGGAGACGCTGAGCGCCATCTACCCGGAGTGGTTCAAGCCGCAGCACAGGCGCGAGCGCAGCCGGCCCGGCTCGCCCGCTTCGCCCGGCTCGCCGCCTCGCACGCCGCACACGCCGCCTTCGGACGACACCTTCAGGTAACCGCCTCTATTCACATCATCATCAACAGTCTTCTTTATCCCACTGCTGGGTATATGCTTCTCTCTTACACTACCATTTGCGTCGGTCAAGCACTAATCAGGTCTAGGTCGCTGCTGGATGACCGACGGTCTAATTCACATACATATTTCCAATACCAAAAGAAAATTGTTTGCCGCAAAGCCTATAATTTAAATGCAGACCAACCAATATTTCTGTAAAATTGGTCAAATGATTGAACGGATATTTTCTACGAATCGATGTCAGTTTCAAGCTTGCGCACCTCGTTCAGAACTCGCGATGGTGGTTCCTCATCCAATTCTTCAGATAAGTTCCGTGCTATTATTTAATAGTTTTTAGAACAGTTTTTTTTAGAAAAGGAATCTATAATTATAAATACTAATAAGTGAAATACTACTTAATCACTGAATAACTCATCACGAAATCAACTTGACCTACAAAGCTGAAATTTGGCAGATAGATTCCTTATGAAGTGTAGAGGTCCACTAAAATGATTTTGTGAAAGAGCAAATTAATGGGAGCAAAAGGGGGCTGGAAGTTTAATTTTAGTTTAAATCTACGCGTACGAAGTCGCGGGCAACAGGTGGTCACACTATAAAAAAGTTATAAATGTGAAAAGATGTGAGTGTATCTGTATGTTTGTTTTTACTAAAATCCGGGTGAATGTTTACCCTGGATTAACAAAAAGTAACCCATCTAAGGATACTTTTACCCCCGGAAAATAATTAATTCATGTAAGATAGCGGATAAAGCCGCCAGACACAACTAGTAATAACTAAAATAATATCTGTGAAAATAGTTCAATAAACCGCTTCTTATTATGTAACGTTGATTTATAAAATGTTTAAGGTTGGTTGTTGGTTAAGTTAAGGTTGCCTGGAAGACATCGCTTATAGCCGATAACGCCGTCAACTGTTTCGCTAGTTTCAAGTTGTTTTTGTCTTATGTCATTTCTGGTGTGAAGAATAAAGAGTTATCCATTCTATGTTTAGGTTTAGATTAAATGGGATGACTAACGCATCAAGCTTGTCGTGGACGTGAGAAATGAACTCTACATTGTAGTCTCGTGTTGATAGCCAACTAGGTCGTATCCAACCCCAATTAGTAAGCTTGGTCAACAACAAACTCACTCCCCTACCTACTACTAACTAAACTATATATATAACACTCGTTTGATAATTGAGCCAGAACATATTAACCTTTCATGATGTCTCGTCAGCAGGAATCAGAACTGACAAGACATTTTCATGCAAGCATGTGATCATGCCTAAGGGTGCGAACATAAAGAAGCAGTTTTCCAGTACAGGAGCCTTACGGACAACTGCTATTGTGGCACCAAACTAACGTTAAATCCGCTCAGTTAGAAAATCACGCGAACGTGAACCTTAACGCGCCCAGATATGGTTTGCGGTCGCGTGATTTTCCAACTGAGCGCGGTGCGCTGGTAGTAGATAGTTTGGGAGTGTCGGGGGTGTGTAATGTGATGTGATATCCTGTTTTCAGTTCTGGTGCGGAGGAGATGGCCGGCCGTCAGGCTGGCAGCAGCGGCGCCAGCGAGCCCTCGAGCTCGCCGCGCGTCTCCCCACCCAAGATCGTCGACGACAGCCCGCTGCAACCCGCCATGGGCAAGCACAAAGAATGTAAGTGCACCTTACAATAATAATAAATAAATAACGCACTAGGAGTCACTCTGTCGGGGATGCCATGGAACTCACACGCAAAGACATAGAAAACTATCAACCAGACCCAGAGCAGATGTTTAAATTCATCTTTCAAACATCTGTCCGGCCGGGATCGATCATCTGTCGAACCCAGGACCTTCTGCTTATGCAGACGTGTTACCACTGAACTGAACCGTACGGCATACTCGGAATGCTTTATAACACGCAGAAGGTTCTAAAATGTATACCCACTTTCTGTTTCGGCCTCTAGATAAGTCGTTGAGGCAGGTGTTACTTTTAGGAAATAAATCTCCAAATCTGAATTTTGAAAGAATCTATAATGAAGCGAAATACAATAGATTAAACTTCTTCAAATAATTAGGTTCATTCAGATTCTGTTTTTTGTTGGGGGAACACAAACATATCATGCTTTCTGGAGGTATCAATAATTATCTTGATACGCAAGGATTACATCGCATGCAAGGGGTGAATTTATAAAACCGATGGTTCATTGAGACTCGATGGAGTGACGATATACGTAAGGCAATTAATTAGCAGTGACTGGTAAAGAAAAGCGGAAATTCGGACTGAGTGGCGGCGTCCAACAGTGGACTAAAACAGGATGATTGTGATGATGGCTTGATGATATAGGCAACATCACAGATCCAACCTAATGGGCTCCATTACCATGGGACCGTAGATATAAGGCATAACAACAGCGAGACCTCATACACAGTGGGGCAACGAAGGCTAAAAGTTGCTTTCATAATGATTGATAATACTTTTCATATTGGGCAAGTACCATTCTACTGATAGCTTGTCAAACAATGCTATTGTGATCAGACGGCCAGTGCCCCGAGCTTTTTACGTCTGGATCAGGCATTAGTATGCAAAGACGTGTTCGCTCTTCCGGCGATGTTTGTGTTGTTCGCATTCGCTGCATCGTCGCATCAGGTATTTAGGTACAAGATTTCAACGAAAAAAAAAAAATTGTGGCAAAGGGTAAATAGTATTTCTTCGGTGAGAACTCCAAAAGTAAAATATGTCTTAATTACTGTAAATGAAGTTGCGTAGTATGCATAGCAAGGACTCTGAATAGGCCCAGGTGGAGTGCAGGCTCGCGCTAGGCGCCCAGTAACCCACAATATTCGGCCCACTGGTAGTGAATGTTTCGTCTGTATTACGGTCGCGGCATAACACTAGTTTCCTTGTGCAGTGTTTATTTGTGTTGGCGGCGCGCCAGCGTTGTCCGCTCATCGCTCGGGCCGCGTCTACTCGCAAACAAGAATAAAGCAGCCAGCGCCTACGCCTCTACCGTCTTTTATCGATATTATTCTTCTGATATCGATCGACGTATCGATCGCGTCGGCGCCCGACCGCGATGCTACGTCAATGGCCGTCACCTGGCGTCATAACACTATTCAACGCGACATACCGGCTATTCAATCACTACTCATTGTTGGATGCAAAAGGTAGTCCAATAGCACTCTCTAATATCGGAGTCGTGGCTCATGGAATGGTTATTTATAACTTATAAGAGGAAATGTGTACTAAGGAAACTTTATTCAGTATACATAACTTACATTAAAATAACACATTTATCGTTTGTTTACAGCTTTAAAAGTGAAGCTGATGATGCGGCGTCCCATCAACCAGCTCGTAGCGCAAGGAATTATGCCTCGTAAGTGCTAAAATATATATTCGTACCACTTAGTTAAAAAAATTGCAATAAGTGTCGAGTATGATATAATATGTATGTGTGTGTGTGTGTGTAACTCGGGTGACGTTCGTCTCTCAACTAGTCGCGTGGGTGAAAGAATGTTATTTACGATCTAAATGCCATGACTAATGAGAAATTTTATCTAAACAATACAAAAGACACGATTTTTTACGAGACATTTTGAATAACACAGTGGACTTAAGTGTACTTTTATCTTTTTCTCAGCATCTAAAACGCCGCCGGCATATTTTGAACAATGCAAGCAACTAGAGAGAGCAAAGACTGGAGATTTGCTGAAGGCGAAAATACAGAGGCGGCCAGACCGCCAGGAATTAGAACGTAGACATATCTTGGAACAGGTGTGTACCGAATCTAAATGGTTTTTTTTTAAATCCTATAAAGTACTTATTCTATCACCTATATTCACCAGATTGTACGTTTTTGTTTTCTTTCATACAAATGTGCGTTCCTATGTAGAAAACATGGGTCTTCCCCGATAGTTGCAATCTGGGAGGGGGGAGTCTTCAAATCGCGAGTGAATCGGTTTCTTCTAGGCAAGCTAGCTCTATCGTAGTATCATCGCTTTACATCAGGCGAGGTGGCGGTAAAACGCAAGCTACTATTCATTTTAAAAAAACGTAGCGATGTGTTTTAATAGACTGCTAGTCTCGAAGAACTTGTGAAAGACCAAATGATTATTATTATTTTTGTTTATTCTGTATTTATTTTGGGGACTTTTGCCAGCAATGAAATTATTATTATAAGGGTCCCAAATGAACCATTTCAATAAGGTCTCTAGCTGGTGGCCCTTCGTCAAGTCCAAAGATGCCTTGTGATTTTGTAATTTTTATTGGGGTGAAAAAATACTTTGGTATTCAATGGTTTCTTATATTTTCGCGATTTTTACATTGTATTATCGGAAATACTGGTTTCCAATATACTAAGAATGGTATGGAGGCTAGTGGAATTAAATAACTTCAAAATTGTAATACAGAGGATGGTTGGCAAGTCCCACCTACTAGGGATCCAGTCATCAAATTAATACAATATCAAAGCCGCCCCAGAACTGCAAGACTTTTGGACACCGAGAGCAACTATTATATTCTGGAACTTTTTGATTAGAAATCATTGGCGGTAAAGTGGCTTGTAAAAAATGTCATAACATTACTGTAGACATCCGTCATATAGTTGTAGTAGTAGTAGTGTGACCCCAGGACACTGTAAAGTGTTCGTTACATCAGGGGGCTTAGTCCCAGATTTGATAGTTTTCGAAAACTTTTTTCGTTTACGTTTTGTTCCATACATTGCTGGGCTGAAAGGTATTCAAAAACTTTTTTCGTATTAGAGTGAAGCAATCTAGATACCGCCGATTTTAGTTCCTCCGCGTTTCCGCTGGAGGCGCTTTACTAAAATGTATGGAACAATACGTAAACGAAAAAAGTTTTCGAAAACTATCAAATCTGGGACTAAGCCCCCAGAAATTAAAATAATGTAAAATTTTATAGCGTGTAATAAAATCCATTGGAAGTGTTTAATTTCAATACTTTTGTATTTGCCAGGAGAGCCATGTGGACCCGAGCCTGGCTGAGAAGCAGCGCATGCTCAAAAAGGCGCGCCTCGCCGACCAGCTCAACGACCAGCTGTCGCACCGACCCGGCCCACTCGAGCTCATCAAGAAGAATATACTGCACACGGAGGAAACCATCGAAACCGCGGTCAAGAGCGGATCGCTCGCCTTCAAGGCGACCAGCGAGGGCGCGTCCGGGCGGCCAGAGCACCCATCGTCGTACTGCGGCCCGCCCGAGGAGGTCTCTCCCTCCCCCTCGCCGCCCTCCACCCTCTCCCCGGTGAGCGTGCACTCTCCGCCGCAGCACCCAGCCCCCGGCAAGGAGAAGCCCCGCAAGAAAAGCTGCAAGAAACAACAGGCACCCAAAGCGCGGTTCAAGTTCCACGAGTACAAAGGTCCACCGAATGCGCGCGCCGCCTCCACCCCGCCCGGCTCCGTGGAGACGCCGTACGAGCTTCTGCTGCAGCAGCAGCAACTGCTCCTGCAGTTGATGCTGCCCGCGTCCCCCGCGCCCTCCTCAGTCGCGTCGGACTCGTCGGACGCGTACCCCGCGCCGCCCCCGCCGCCTCCGCCCCCCGTGCCCGCCTACTCGGGCGCGCGCTTCGAAGACATGAAGGTTTCGGACCTGCGTGCCGAGTGCAAGCGGCGTAACCTGCGGGTCTCCGGCCCCAAGCCGCAGCTGATTGACCGGCTGCGGCAGGAGGAGCGGCCCAAATCGCCCGCTTCCGTCGCGTCTGTCGCGTCTTGCGGCTCGCCCGACGCGCGCTCCGAGTGCGACATGTCGGAGGACATAGTGCGCTCGCAGCAGCGCCAGATCGAGGAGCTGGAGCGCAAGCTGGAGGCGTCGCGCCACCAGCTGGAGGCGGTGCGGCGCGACGCGGCCGGCGCCAGCGACCAGAGCCGCCGGCTGCTGCAGGCGCACCTGTGCGTGTCGCAGCTGCGCGCGCAGCTAGACGCGCTGCAGCAGCCGCAGGCTCCGCACCACCCGCACCCGCAGCCGCGGCACCAGTACGTGCTGGCCGCGCCCGCGCCTGACGCCGCGCCCGACCGGCTTGTGCGCCTCTTCACCGTCGCATCGCCCGCGCCACAACAGGAACACACTGCCGACGTTGCACAGGTGAAACCGACCAACAATGCCTACATCCTAAATGGCGTGAAGGTTGTGCCGATCGCGATCCTGCCGACGACCGCTCACTACGAGCCGGAGCGCGCGCCTCCGCCCCCTCCACCGCCGCCGCCACCACCGATGCCAGAACCGGTGCTACCGACGATCGTGCGTGACTCCTCCGAAGAAAGCCAGATCATGGACGACGTACTCGAGATCCTGGTTGAGAACGGTGAGTTGCCGCCGTCGGCCGTGGAGCACGGAGAGGCGGCCGCGGCGCCGCCCGAGGCGGTATTCTCGCCGGCGGACGTGCTCGGAGAGAGCCCGCTGGGCGCGACACACGCGCGCGACTCGCTCGCCGCCGACGAGCTGCAGCGAGAGCTCGACGACATCCAGAATGAGATCATGAGTCACGCGGACATGCAGGCGGGCGCGCGCCCCGGCCCCGACCTCGACCCCGACCTCAGCATGGACCTGCTCTCCAACGGAGACTTCCACGCTGAATTCGCGCATGACACCAGCGCGCCCGACGGAGACGACTTCTTTGAGCGGTTTCTATCCGGACACGAGCGCGACGAGCACCGCTCGCCCATCGCGATGGACATCGGGGACGAACCCGATCGGCTGCCGATGACTCCGCTCACCAACGGCGATTTACTCGAGCATTCGCGCCACGGGTTCGACTACATTGACGACCTGTCGCTGCCCTCTTTCCAGAGCGAAGAGACTCGTCACGGCCCATTCGACGAGCGGGGCGAGTTTGACCTGCGGGAGTCCGGGAGCGATCTCGTGTCCATGAACGTGGACGGCGACGGCTACGATCTGATGGAGACGGATTTGTTCCCGAACATGTTCGGACGTGGGCACGTGCCGCAGTGCGACCCGCTGCTGGGCGGCGTGCTGGCGCGCCCGCCGCCGCGCCCCGCGCTCAAACACTACTCGTGGGACAAGATCGAGTTCGACGCCACCTGACCCGCGCCCGCGCGCCCCGCCCCCGCTGTGATCTCTCGCGTCGACCGCCGCGCCGCCTCGCACGACGCTCTCTCTCTAAGCGCATTGCTCGTATGACGAGCTGACGTGCGCTAGTCCGCTCCCAGCGCAAGACGCGGCGGTACCGGACGTAAACTCGGCCGACCACTCAGTGGCTGACCGAGCGACAAAGCTAGTCTAATCTTCAGTGACTCGGTCTTCCGACATGGTGACATTGATTTAGTGATACGCATAAGTATATCGGAAACACCGAGTGTTCGATGGACGACATGGTTTAAATTATAACGTAACATTGTACTTAACTTTTGGTACGGAAATATTTGTGTCGCTAGTTGATAATTTAATATAGTGTAATTAGTTCATGGTTTCATTAGTGAGTGCAGGGATGCAACGGCTCACGTATCGAGTCCATTTTATTTACTATGTATAGATATTATCTACTTATGTATATATTGCAAGTTTAATACTCAACATAGTTGTGGATTTCTGCATTCCGCCCGATGACTAAAACTTAGGGGAAAATTTATATCATAGGAAAAAGTTGTTTTTGTATGACACGTACGAACTCTGACGCATCACGCGCGAGCATCGTTAATATTGAGGATCAAGGGCTGATGTCGTGTCAATTATAACTTTGCGTACCGTCGTCTCAGACGCAAGAATAGCCTTTCCCAAATCAATAAGTGACATTCCAGTCTTGTTGAAGTGCAAATTGGGGCACAGAGCCCTCTTCTCTCGCACTATATGAAACTATTGACCGAAATGATGAAATGAGTTTCCATGTGAATGTATGTAGTGCTGAGAGCGAGGCGCTTATTCACAAGCCATCGTCATGGGTGGGACCAGCTTGGGAACAATGTTAGATATGTTCATTTAGGTAACTTAGGGAGCCGGCTCCTGCCACTCAAGCAATTATGCAAACAATATAGTAATTTAACTCACTTGTTTAACTGAACACTCAACTTATTATAGACTACTTGGAACTTAGCGACGGGCTCTATGGTAATTGATTGTAGTGTATACTATGTATACGACTACTATGTTATTGTTTTATTTGAAGTAAAAAAATTCCTATAAGAATAATTATAAACAACATAACATTCTTGAAAATGTATCATTCCATTGTATTGTCTAAAGTGTAGGATAGGTGCACCATTATCAATAAGCTGAACTTCTTTATTTTATTCTCCCTAGTGCCTGTAGAGTGATAACTATTTATGAATGCGATTCAATTCTAGTCTGTTTGCATAATTGTTTGAATGCATATTTATAAATTTATTTATTTTACTCTTCCATTTGTACTTACAGTCTTGTTTGTTTAATATATTTTATTAAATTATGTGTGTTTTTCACTAATGTATTGGTATAGAATTACCAAGTGTTATTTATATTTAGGTTACCATTGCTTCGACAGAGAAAGCTAATAGAGCGGGAATTTGTGAAATCAAATTTTGTATTGCCATTATTTGCATTTACGTTTTATTTAATGTTTGAATACTTGTTGCTACAACGAAATATTACGGCTTCACTGCCCTGCATGTGCCAATACAGACTTTATTTAAACTACTTGACGGGAGAGTGCATAAATATTTATTACAGTAAAACGATATTATGAAATTATACTACGTTTTCTCTGACGATTGTCTATGAATGTTGGATTGTATAGGTTGACCAAATCACATGGCTTAAAAATAGTATTTGAATATGACATGTTTCAAAAGCCATAGTCAAAACCTTTTTTTTTTAAGGCTTTTTGTCTATATTCGACCATGCCACTCCCGTAAATCTAATAACTTGTTTAAACTATTTTTCATCATATATTTTGGTTACTTTTTTTTAATGCCATGAGATTATGGTTGAACCTTAGGAAAGGTGTATGTGATAGTACTTTAAAATCGAACACATTTTAAAGTACAATCACAAGGAATGGTGCTATTATAGTAAGATGTAAAGTAAAATCTAACAAAGTAATTAATATTTGTAATTGGAAATGCGTGGCTATAATGTAAAATACTTACATTACTGTAAAATTAACGTTTTTGTGTAACAATTTTGTCACCAACTTTAACCGGCCACACGAAATAATACATTCAAATTAAAACAGGGCTGATTAGGAAAATATATTTGCTTTTTAATTTAAGTAATATTCCATTAAATTATATTTAAACTTTAGATTTAAATATTTATAAAAAAATCTATTTGCTCATTATTCGAAATTGTACTCATATTAACTGATTTATTGAGACGCCATTCGAGATGTTATTTCTTGATATTGTTACAAGTCTAAATAATTAACAACAGTGGACTGGCAACTAGTTACTATTCAGATTAAATTGTACTTTTATCTTCTGTGGTTCAGAAAACACAGATAACAGTGGAACCCAGAGATCTTTATCAAGTTAGAAGCCGCAAGCGCGTATAATTTATTAAAAACCCAGCGTGCCGCATTTTTTGTATGTCGCAAGAGTAAGCGTAGTTTTACTTCATTCTCGAGGCCAACTGCTTTAGAAAAGGATTTACAGCGAACTATGGCGCAATTTGACATTTTTTGTATTGACATCTGACATGTTACTGCCAAGAAAGACAACGGAGATCGAACTGAGTTAAGTTGGAGCACTGATCCAACTTAAGACGGAAAACAGACACGCAAAGTAGGTGAACTCGCGGCATCCAAACTGATACAGATCTGTGGTGGAACCATAAAGTTATCTTCATGGTGTCATCACTTTTGGTTTTCGTGTGCCAGTCCACTATTATTCACAAGTTTCCTCTAGGTTACTAAGAAAAACGAAGCATGTTGTAGCTCTCTGTACTTAGTAGATAGTGAAAAGCAGAATCAAAACATATAAAACAACGCAGCCACACAACAGGCACATAAAACAAAACAAACAACAATATTTTATCTCTAGGGTTCATTCAGCTCCCAGCTACAAAATGTTAAGTTCAAAAAAGCAAAGTGATCAGAGTTTATGGTTTTTATTCAGCTTTTTACTTTTTACTGTCAGAACAAGAAAAAAACTTGTTTCGAGTATAGTATACCTTGTACAATGCAAGAGGGCCCTGAACCACACTGGCTAGGGGAAAGTAGCTTTGTTGATGTAAACTAGGCATTATTCAGCTAATCTCGTGTATAACAGGCCTGTGTGTTAAGCTTTGTATTTACTCCTCCAGAGTTAGCATATTAAACTATTTAACAAGATATTAAGTGAGATTATAATGTTTTCAAATAGAATATTCTACTTATATGCATATTTGTTACTTTACTGTTGTATATTATTTTAGGAGAGTTTTAATATTTGTTTCTTAATTAAGTTGATAGAATCCGAAGTTAAATATTTGTATGCTGGATTTTACGTAAAAATTATTGAAATAACCCGTGCTCTCTGCAAAATGAGTATTTATTCCTATTGGCTTCTGACACTTTTAGACCTACTGCATTTTAGTCTTAGCCCATATTTTCAATGAAGATACGTAAGTAAAGTGTGTAATCTATTATGCACCTTATGTTATATTAGCTATAGTTGCAGTTACAATGTTGATGGCTATAAGCCCGTGGTCTGTTGCAGAGCCAAGTATTCAATAAAAATTGTATGGATGTGATACATAGGAGTTGTTTATCATTAGAGTAACTGGATAGTTTTTTTACCTTGCCCTGTAATTAAAGCCTTGTAAATATTTACCAAGCCTTTATTTAGCTTAAGAAAAGAATGTTGAATAAAAAGTTTTTGACAAAATCTTGTTTCATTTCACTGTTTTAAACTATCACGGTTGTTCACTAAAGTTAGTTATATGTTCTTTTATGTTTCATTTCATTTTCATCGTTTGGAACTTTACAGCTCATGAGTTTAAACTCGTTATTGTGTTATCACTAAACTAAAATATATGGTAGGTAGGTACATTATTTATGTGGAGGGAAATTACAGATTTTCCCATTAGAAATCTATTCATGTAGGTACCCAACCCAAGTGATATTTAGAGTGGTAATCAATGATTTATAACAAAATAGTTCTGTGCTATATTGAAGTCCTCCCAGTTCCATATTTTTAGTATCATGTGCAGCTGCCAGGGACAACAAAGATGGGATGGGAGACATCATTTCTCAAAGCTGACAACCTACTGTATTGTTTTATATTCTTATCTATAATCAGTGGTTGGCAGCCACTCTACCGGTAGTAATTATTAATCTTTGGTGATTATCTCTTCTGCCTGCCATACAGTGCCACCAATTTAGCTGTAATCAAGGACGTTGTATACAGGGAACGGTATACAACGTCCTTGGCTGTAATTGATTAAACACAAGGAATTTTTATTTTAGGGTATACAAAGTCCTTGATTAAACATTATTATTATTATATAAATCAAAATCACATTTTATTGGAGGTCGCTGGTAACACAGCGTCGATGACGTAAGCTTGTGTCACCCACGTGACCTTTGTACAAGACCCCTTGGTCGTCCATTCGTTTACATCAAAGAATTTGTAGGTCCAAATTCTTTGGTTTACATTTTGAGCATATCGTTTGCAGTCGTGTGCGCTCAATATTGAAGTGTGCGTTTGTAGAAGTAAGAATATTTCAGTGTGTGCAATATGTATTCACACAGCGTATTCACCTCATCTTCTTCAGATTTTGGCAACCTTTTTCGGCACTAGCTTGAATTTCTGGCAGATTGTTTAATAATATACTTTTGACACAGATCTATATCTGTGACCTTTGAGAATATTATTATCAAAAGTATACAACCTATACAAGGACATTATATACCAAGGATAGGGTATACAACGTCCTTGAAGGTATGTTATTCTCACTAGCGCAGTTGGCGTGATTCGGAGCACAATAGATAATATTTTTCTTTATGTCAATGTCAACGTCAGTAAGGGACAAGGGTCTAAAATTTGCTTTTTTCTTTTTCTAAATCTTGAAAAGTGAAATTATAAACTGTGTTATTATAAATTTTGCTTTGCGATGCACTGATTGTGATTCTTAGACTTTAAAGTTATAATATAGTTTATAATATTACCTAATAAGTAAATAAAATGCTGTGAATTTAGTAGAACGTAATTCCATGTAATAATACTCACCTACTAAGAGGGCAGTCTTAGTTGCAAATCCACCTAGCTCGTTTTAGTTATGATATTAGCTGAATCTGTGTTGTTTGCACTATCATTGATCGATAGCGGTGCAATATTATTTCTTCTAGTGTATTATATCATTACATTGTCCGATTTGGAGTGCGATTATTTAAATGCTCAAGAGTGCTGTGCGAAACTGAACTATTGGTTGCTCCCGAAGTACATCGCTCACTCGTTCATCACATTCCTGCTGGTTCTACATGGACAAGTTCTTATTTTCATACTCAATGTGCCTATGTTTGCATGGTTGACTTTTGAATACTTCACCATACCGAGAGGCAATTTAGGCGCCTACGATCCTGCTGAAATTCTAAATCGAGGCCAGTTAAAGAAGCACCTACGAGATGTAATGATCTATGTTGGTTATTATCTGATATTCTTCTTCATATATCTGTACTGCTTTATATTATCTCTATTGAAAGGTAACCCTATACCGCCACATTCTGATGAGTATGTGACATCAATGTACTAAAGAATATTAAAGCATAAAAATGTCATCACATAGTGAAAGTAATGCTTCGAATGAAGTGCTACCGTCAGGCACTGATTCTGATCATTCAGACTCATCAGCATCATCGGATGTTCAAGAGGTTGTACGTAGAATGAGAACACGAAAATACCAAACTGCTAAGACAGATAAACATTTATGTGTGAAGCTAACATTACCAGAGTACCTGGCAGCGCATATGGAATCCCGAGAGCTAGATCGGTACTTCGAGCCTATTAATTGCAGCGAAGAAATTATTGATAAGGTCTTTGGCAATTATCTTATAGTTAAGAACATCATCAGTCATTTGCGATGGCAGGAGAAGCAGATTTGCAAAGATGTTAGTACACTTTGGAACAGCGCTGTAAACAGACTGCAGTTAGAGCAGTTAGGACCAGTGGATTTTACAATCAGCGCAAGTTCTTATATGGGAAGACTCTATGTAGACATGTTGAAATCCTCTGAGTTTTACACAGAGCCAATGGCGATATTCACATTCTGCAGTGCTATGGCGTATAATGTGTGCTCGGTTAGTTGCCAAAACATCAGGCCCGCCCCTTGCTCACAGCCCTGTATGTCCGAGGAACACAATAGTAAGTTACTAAAAGTAATATTTGTAATACTTACTTGCACCCTACTACTCCCACCCTACAGACCCTACTATACAGGGTTACGTGGAAAGAGTACCATAGTACCCATCACTATAAACAATTTTTAATAAGGAACCAAACCTGAAACTGCCAAAAGAAATCATCTGTTCTATACATTTTGTAGAGTGCGAATGAATGTTTTCTATGGAACAGCTGTTTTTTTTTGTGATTTCAGGGTTTGTCCATACTAATAGTTGATCATAATGATGGGTACTTATTATGGACCCCTAGTACACCCTTTCCGCGTGATGCAGTATACCTAACAATGTTAATTTCATACAATAGAATATTATTTATTATCATATGTAATAAAACATTATTTTTATAATAAAACATGTACTACAAATGCTTCTATTATGCACAAGATATGATTTACTGAGACGTGGTCCTTAACTGTTGGTCTTATGGAAAAAAATATGAGTCACACAGCGGGCAATGGAGAGAGCTATGCTCGGAGTTTCTTTGCGCGACAGAATCCGAAATGTGGATATTCGCCAAAGACCAATCACCAACATAGCTGTTAAAATTTGCAAGTTGAAGTGGCAATGGGCAGGCCACATTGCTCGAAGAACCGATAACCAATGAGGAAGAAAGGTTAAGTGGAGTGTAGACCACAAACCGGAAGACGCAGCGTTTGTAGGCCTTCCACTAAATGGACGACGACATTTTGAGAGTCGCTGGCATCCAGTGGATGCAAATGGCAGGCTGTCGTTCAGTGTGTAGGTTAAAGGGGGAGGCCTAAGTTCAGCAGTGGATGTCTTCTTGCTGATGATGATGATGAAGATTATATAATTGAAGTAACTTGAAAGCATTATGCTTATTATTGTTATCTAATAGATTGCAAAAAGACATCTATACCAAAAGATGCTATTGTATTTAAAATCAAAACTGGAATTGGGATCTGTTGAAATTGGAATCTGTAATGAAAATCTGTAGAATTGGGAACAATTCGTATGTATACGTTCCTAACCTCAACAGCCTCAACCCTTCAACTGATTTTGACAAATGAGGTGTCGATAGATTTGGCGCCTTTCGTATCTCTTCATCAATTTTAATCTTGTTACAATTATTTATTTCTCTCTTTCAGTTTTAGACATCATTCATCACGAGACTACTGCTCCAAGAGATTGTATGTACACAGTGAAAGCAACCAGCATGGCATACATGCCGTTACCGCATTCTCGAACTGTAGAGTACACTGTAGAGAAACCAACACAAGCATCCTTGTTTGGAATATACATCCCTCAAATACCAGGCGTAGAGTTTAAAACTATTAATGTAAATTGTTCAAATGGTATGCAACAAGACCTAATGCCGGAGATAAAGACGATAACTGATAACTTTATTGTAAAAGGTGTAGTTGCTTGTTTAACAGAAAACTACTTGTTGTATGTCGATGAGAATAATGCAGAATGCCTAGCATTCCTTAATGCAATGTAAGTATGATCCTTTATGAGCAAAATCTAAATTTTGTCTACAGTAAAATTCGGTAATAGCTATGACCACGGAACCGTTGACTTTTCGACTTCACTAAAGTTATATGACAGTGTTTTCGACTTCATATCAGGAGGTCCTTGGAAACAGATTCACTTTTGTAGTGCATTTCACAGAGTGGGTGTGTAAAAAAGGAATGAGCTAAGGCATGCTGAAAAACCGACAAGATGGGCCGACTATCTAAAAGAGACCACAGGAAAACGTTGGATGCAGGCCGCTTCCAACTGGCCCTTTTGGAGATCGATAGGGGAGGTCTATGTCCAGCAGTGGGCGTCCTACGGCTGAAAGGATGATAATGTTGATGCTGAAAAATACTGGTCATATCTGACAGTGATTGCCTTGTTTAGAACGAAATAGAATGAAGAGCTTTGATTCCACATTCTCTGTGTGAACCTCTAGATGTGCTCCCTGAGAGGGTGTTTGTTCCCCGATAGCTACAATCTGAGTGTCTTCTAGACACGATTGTGTCAGTTTCTTGTAGGTAAGCAGGCTCCATTGTAGAGCGCATCATCAGTATCATGGGAGATGGTGGTCAAACTCAAGACTAACAAATTAAAGGGCGGGCACTAAAGTGTGAACCCTTTCATAGCTGATATTCTGAAACCCTGAATAAAGTGCTTTGATTTGATTTTTATTATGTGAACCGTTAGTCTGTGGGATGCGCTGCCTGAATAGGTGTTCCCCATAATTATAGTCTGGGTGTTTTTATGTTACAAGTGAATCGGTATCTTGCAAGCATGCTCCATCATAAACCGCATCATCTCACATCACATCAGGCAAGATGATGGTCAAGCGCAATCCTATTTGTCAATAAAAAAGATAATAAGAAAGACCTTTACCCAAGAATGGGATAGCATAAAATAGCAATAAAAAAAGTATTTAGTTGGTATTTAAACATAACTTATGTTTACATCATTATAAGCTTAGTTCTTCATAAATTGTTATATCAGATTCTACTTTTCTTTAATGATGCCTGCTTGAGTAATGAGTACAGATAAAATAGCTTATGCTAACTCTTTCCTTACATAAGAGTCGTTTTTTCCTTATCAGATAACAGAAACACCTCTTGAACTTTTTATCCGTGATGGAATATTTTTGACTTAGTTTAATTATAAATTGATCTGTATTTATGCATATTTTATTATGTTTTCAGGCAACCTGATACACCATTCGCATTTGGAGGTTGTCTCGTTGAAGACACAGCTACCAATGCTCTAGACTTACTGGGCATAGTTGATAGTGTGAACAAAAACAAGGAGTATGTCAGTGGCAATATAATGTCACTTGGTATGTTCCTGCTACCAAAAGATGATAATGAAACCAAATACAATTTTGAAGCATATTCCTTTGTTTTGGAATCGTCAGAGTGGTCTAAGTTGAAGATATCGCAGGCTATACAAGAGGTTTGCATTTTCTCATTTCTATCTAAATAATGGTTTTAGTCTTAGAGCTTCAACGCTCTGGAACAGAAGTGAAGTGGTGAAGATTAAACAAGTGAAAACATCACTTTATTAAAACTCGCGAAAAACGCGACAGAAAACGGTCATTGACAATTGACAAAATGTATGGAACAGCCATCGAGATACAATACGCATAGAGTCACAATCGTGCCAAAAAAAATCCGGGTCAAAACCGGCGCACACTACGAATTGCGCTGTCTTTTTGGTTAGTTACAAGGTAACCGCGATCGGACTATAACGCCGCGCGATGCCAGAGCTAAGATGAAAACGTCTAAATTGAAGTAAATGTGGCATTGTGAACTATATAATTGATACAATGTATGTACAATGACGCTCGGACGTTTTTTGACTATTTTCACTGAGAGATTGTGACTATAGGAATTTTATCTCAATGGGAACAGCTGATATTTTTTTTCGCACTCTCACGGTTTGTTCCATAGTAAAAGTTGTTCATAATGATGAGTACAATGACCTCCTTTTGGCTTAGCATACCCTTTCCTTATAACCCTGTATAGATAAATTACTGCAGCGGCAGCCAATTGAAGCATTTATGGATGAACTTGGAAATGTGGGCCGAGACCAGCATACGTGAGTCCATAAATGCTCAGTGGCCGCCAAGGCTTGTATAGTACTTTTCTGAAATATTGCATTGAAATTCACATAAAAATATGCATAAATATTTTGGGATAACTTTCATATTTCATTAAAATCTTAGCTAGCAACTAAACTTTGAAATAAAATAAACATTTTCAGTCGGTTATGGCTTAATATTTAGAGTCAATTATAGGACACCACCTGGAAAACAATTTTTTTGTTGTTGTATACCTCGACCTCTGTGCATTCATCTCCATTTAGAGGAAAAAAGTAATCAAACCTTTTTGCACAATAATATAATTATTGTACGTACATATAAGGTTTGAGCGGAGTACGTACATATAAGGTTTGAGCGGAGACAAAAGTTCTTCACCAATTCCTTACAAGGCCTTAAAGTCCAATTTTCCTAGAAGAACTTTCTTCAAAATACGCTTATAATATTATGAAATACCATGTTTAAGCTATGATTATTTTCATTATTTAGATAGCCCATTGGTCCAGTTGGTAGTGAACCTGCCTTCTGCGCTTGGGGGCGTGGGTTCGATTCCCACCTAGGAGAAACATTCATATGATGAACATTTGTGTTTGTTCTATATCTGGTATGTATTTAAAAATATATATGTATGTATATCAGTCTCTGGCAGCCATATCACAAGCTTTGCTTAGTTTGGGGTCAGGTGACCGTGTGTGCAAAAATGTTCCAAATATTTATAAAAACAGTATATTTTTTTCAGTTCTCAGAAAGCGTCCCTCGTTTCGAGCACAGCGTGGCTCTCAAGTTCTCATGCATGGGACGCCAGCACAAGCACGAAGCGGAGCAGCGCTGCTTCCGCCTGTACTTCCCCAACACGCGGTTCGTCGGTTGCTTCGGTAACGGCGAGCTGGGTGTGAACCACCCGCGACGGCAACAACGAACCGCTACCTCCAAAACTAAACACTCTGCCAAACGTCCCAGGGAATATCTTGCGTACGAAAAAGTCCATTCGTACTCGACCGTTTTCTTTTATATTGGCTGGGGGAAGATTATCGAAGAGGCTGAACGTAATGACTGAGATTGTTAAGGGCTGCGACGTTTATCAAAGCTTAATTTAGCGCTTAATTTTTAGGCCTTGATACACTGGAAAAGTGTATTTGTGTTATTTTGTAATCATTTTAGTTTCACATTATCAAGAACATGCCGTTAACTCTAACTAAAAGATAATATTATTTTCTGCTAATTTTTTTGTTTATATTATGTTAACAACACCTTATTATTACTACATATTATAATGTCATTAATGTTCATTATTTAAAAACTAAAACTATCACTACCTAATTATTATATACAAATTAAAATGAACAATAAATTATCAAAATCATTAAAAATACTAATCTAAAAGCCCTTCGGTGGAGGGAAAAGTGGCCAGAATTTGTGAAAAAGTGCAGCATTGCCACGTTGGATGTAATAATGTTAATTATAATTATATATTAGGATATTTATGCCTTTTTTTTTAATAACAAAATTAAAGTAAAGTTTATTTACTTTTTAAGTGTAAGCCAAAGTTGTCTGAAAAATAAGCGCTGATTGCTGCTTAAAATTCCTAAACGGGGAATAGTTTTATGGGAATGTATAGAGTAACTAGGAATATTTAGACAAGACATACCCCGATACCGGAAATTATTGCTGTTACACGTTTTCGTAATAGGTTACTCATTTAGGATGTTCCTTTAAAAAATAAGAGAAAATTGTAGTGTTTTAAGAGAATTGCAAGACTCAATGCATTTTTGCTCATTTGGTCACACTTCACATATTATGTTGTAATATATTATTTGTACCTATATTTATTATTATAGAAACTGACGTGATTTTCACACGTTTTATTTATATTACACGGGAATTACTCACGTAAGATTAAGCCGGTCACTCCGACTATAGTTTTAAACGCATTAGGCGGTCGCGGAATGCGCGCGCGCGGCTGCGTCTCGCTTTGCACTGACCGGCTTAATCTTACGTGAGTAATTCCCGTGTAATATAAATAAAATATCATTATTGTGTTTGTCTCAGTTCCTAATAATCATGTTTTTTTTAATTGGGACTAAAATTATTCTAAACACCATTGATTTATAATTACATGGATGTTGGGTCTAGTACAAAATTCACGTAATAAGTGTCCTGAGTTTACCTAGATATAGAAATTTAGATACATTTTAAAGATACCGACAAGCTAATTTAAATCTTATGCCATTAAAACAATAATAGACTAAATGCACAGTTTACCTTAATTGTTAGTCTGGTTTTAATTTTGTTTTAGTTATTTTTTGCTGATCCAATATCTATAGTTTTAAAATATCTTTGGTAATAATTATAGTTCACATACAAAGTAGATTAAATAACATGTATTTTACCATTTGTTTGTTACTCAGTGCTCGATGATCAATAATAATATATCTTAATGTCATAATAATATTATTAAGGTACCTATAAAGAATAAGATATATAAGAAATTGTAGTGTTTCAATAGGATTGCAAGACACAAACCATTTTTGCTTATTCGGGCAACACTACGTTTTTTGTAAAATATTGCGCAACTGCAAACCGTACTTCGGCGCGTTAAGGTTCACGTTCGCGTGATTTCCCGCAATCACCTTTACTGAATCTCTTAAAACAGGTGACGACGGTACGGCCCCTTTTGGTGATATACCTACCATTTTTTATTTGCATTGACGTTGAGTGCAGCTTAAAATGATATTAAGCCCGTAGGACACGAGGGTTAGTTATACCTAAGTACAATATTTATTAGAATTATTATGGAGTAATACCTACTATTTTATCACAATGGGTGTTTAATGTTTTCTGATAAATAGAGTGTGATCAATTTATGCGTGTTTTATAATAATTTATTCTACGAACCTCCATCTAAGCATTAATGTTGATAAAAAAAAAAATATATATTGTGTCCTCATACAAAATGACCAATCACTATTCTATTTTGTATGAGCGCACCACTTATCTCGAATTTAGCTAACTTGCGTTCTATAAGTTGTTCATTTTGATATGACATGTAGATCAACCCTTAAGTATTACTAGACTTTCTGTGTTACCTTGTTACCTAAGTAGGTAGTATCTATTGTAATTCTACCTAAATTTTAATTAATGAAATAAATGTAATTTAAAAAATAATGCATTTAATTTTTAGCAAACTCTTGCATTATTTCCTATGAGCACCTAGGTTCTTATATTTGGAAAAAGTTTATTTACACAAAAATATTAATATAATTTTAATTATTATGTTTTTTTATGTGACGGAAATAGTATTCGACGAAGTCATTATACTCATCATTATAAACAACTTTTTACTGTGAGACCAAAACGGAAATCGCGAAAAAAACAGCGTTTCCATACACTTCGTTTGTTAATGACATTCATCTATGGAACAACTGTTTTTTTCTTCGAAATATTAGGATTGGTCCCAAATTAAAAGTTGTTTATATTGTAATGATATCCTCGAATATTATGTCCGTCGTCTAGACACACCATGTATACTCGTGTGGATTTTAGACTTGAAGGCGCTTTTATAAGCGTCTCTGTAAGCACAGACCTATATTTAAGTAGTTCTGTGCCTGTAAGCTTGCAACGGGCACAGAGGACATAATAGACAAAGAAGGTTCACTCCGCGAAGAAATTTAAATAAATAAGGACTCTATCTACGAGGCAATAAAGTAGCAATTCAACTCGTACAGAGCTGGATACCGCTCGCTATATTCACCTAGAAGGCCGCCCTCTTTCTATCACGTAGCTCTATCTCTCCTGACGCGGCACGTGTAACGTTAGGGTTGTCTTCTTAATATTTACACAGAATCATCATCATCAACCAGTAAACGTCACATGCTGAACACATACCTCCCTCTTCGAGAGGGGTGTTACACAGAATACTTAGTAGTATTTACTTACCAGCTAAGTAGCCTTTGTAATACCTACCTATTACTTATATTCTACTTTAATTGGAATGACATTTAATCTGCACAAAAAACTAACGCTTATTCTGAATTTGGTCCAATAACAATCATGCAAAAGTATAAGTTTAAGAGGCTTATTACAAGATCATCATCCCGATCCATATTTAGGTAAAACTACATGAAACATGGACACCTCATTTGGGAGCTCTAATTTGTAGATTCTGTTGAAAATAATTGGTCAAGGTCCCTGACAGAAAAGATGCTTAATTGCGCGCGACGTGGCTAGAGTAGCGTGCAGGCCGGGCGCGAACCGAGCGGCTACTGATTTCCCTGCTATGACCCTCTTGGGAAGGGACACCGGCCGAAGATACCTAAAGTCCCGAGTGCGACATGCCTGCAACGGGTTAGGTTTTTGCCTCAGATCAGACAAACAAGAGAGAGATTTGCCTTGTCACACAGCCCCCCACTGTCGTTCGTATGTGAATGTCTAACTTTTCATATTTTTTTACTATACCTAACTACGCGACCTAACGCAAAAAAATTATGCACACTTGAACTATTAGCCCACATGCAAAAAAGGCAACAAGGTCGTCTGCTGGGTTAGTTCGACTAAAGGCATCAACCCTGATTTTGGCCAGAAGAGTTCGCACTGGCCACGCGACTTGTAAAGATCGAAAGTATCGAGAGAAATTCTAGCTCTCAATACGATTTCCACATAGCCTAGCCTTAAACGGCATCTGATTCTTAGCTATGCAAATTGCATCGATCAGTTGAGATTCTGTCCACAGAGTTTTATGAAGATAGACAACGCGAGTTCACCTGTTTTGCGTTGCCTGTTTTAAGTTGTATCAATGATTCAACGTAGGTACTATATCGAGAGATCGAACTATTCAGTTCGATCTCCGTCGTCTTCCCAGTAGCAAGTCAGACAACAATACAAAAATTGGAAAATCGCACTATAGTAAAATGTAAAAACTATTTGAAAGCAGTTGGTTGTGCGAGTTAAACTACCACTAAATTACTCTCGTGAACGATATATTAGGTACAAAAATTGCGACACGCTGGGTTTTCATACAATATTTAACAGCTTTGACGGTTTCGTAAAACAATCAAATACCCATTATATTATTATAAATTGACAATCAATATTCAAATTAATATTACTACTACCGCGTAACGCTCCCTTTGACATTTAATGGACACAATTGTAAGGCAACAAGTTCTTGCCATACAATTGTTGCCTCATAAGGACATTCAGCTGACATTAGTTGCAGCGTTTGCAGTAAAGTCACGTGATCAAGGAAAAAATAAGATGTTTGTATTATTCAATAAATCAGAACATTATTTTGTAAAGTTATATGATTATTTACGGGATATTTACCGTGGTAAAGTTGTGGAATGAGCTCCCTATATTTCGGCGCAGTTACATGCACCATGTTCACGGGAAGACTGAAGAATGCGGGTGGTTGGAGAACAGTTAAAAAGTTAGGTGCAGACATAACGATCTACCCTCTTTCTTAGTCTTTTGCTACGGTTATCACTGGAACTCGAACTCGAACCTAAGTCCCGACAAAACACACTCACTGTATCACTGCGTATAGCTGCATATAACTTTAGTGAACAACCGTGATAGTTTAAAACAGTGTTTTATTATTTTGTAAGTTTTATTAAATAATAAAAAAAAAACCTCTGTATGAACTATATTTTTGATATAGTCAAATGCCCTATTTAACGTGTTCGCGGCATCTAGCCTGATAGAGATTTGTGATTTTGTCACTTTCTCCGTTCTGTGGTCATCGAGCGTTGACTACTACATGAGACCTAAACTTTGCTTTTTTTAAATTGTAGGTACATATAATAATAGGCTTACGTTTGACCGCCACCTCGCCTGTTGTTCAGCGATGATGCGGGCTACGATGGAGCACGCTTGCCTAGTAGAAACCGATTCACTCGCGGCTTGAAGAAACGCAGATTGTTATTATCAAGGGATACCCCATTCAGGCAGCACATTCCAGTTTACAGCATTAGTTGCTTTACAAATGGGTAGAATGGTCTTACGTATTAAAGTAGGTACATATGCCTGAAAATTACCTAAATAAATGTTTGTTAAAATGTAGGTACCTACCCATTAAAGACAGTTCAAATATTCTAGAACCATTGGTATTGGATCCCACAAAACTCCGGTTTTAGCACCTTATTCTCTAGCTAGAGCTAATTGCAGCTGTGGTCGAGTTCCACTGGCTTCTAAATTATGAAACACTTCTGAAGTCTATCTCTCTCAATAAAAGAGAAATGCAGTTCGTTGGTAAGCGATATTTAGAGAAATGATTTAGTTACTTTTTATTTTAAAATATTTGTAATAGTTCATATTAGAAAAAAAAAACAAATTCGTTAAAATTCCTGGAAAATATTCACATTCCGGAAAAACTGAAAGTTCTTTTTCTGTGGAATTTTTGTATGAACCATAACTTGTCGACCTTTGGGCAGTACGTCTGTCGGTTATTGTTATTAATAAAATGAGCATAATGTTACCTATCAGTATCAAATTAGCAAGACTCAAAAAAGGCTCTAGGCGGTCTCTCGCATCAAACGAGAAAATAATAAGAAAATTGTCTTGTTAGCGAGATGATTTACGAATGTGAAAAGTGTTTTATAATGTTGATTCGTAACTTGTACCGACATTACTTGGTAGCTAGAGTTATGTGGATGTTTACTTGGACTTGCGTTTCGTCTTGGAAGTCGATTTAAGCCTTCCTACTTTTAATTATTATATCGGTTTGAAGTATGTGTAATCCGGATGACAATACAACAGTTTGTTTTATATTCTCTTTGAGTTTGTTACCATCATCTTTTCTCAAAGGTTGAACTCTTTATTCTTTCCATTGAACTCTTTATTCTTCACACTAGAAATGTCAAAGGATTAAAACAACTACTAGTAACAAGTACTGGCAGGCTCTTTAGTATTTAGAGCTTTGAAATGCAGTTTCTCGCAGAGATTTTGTTACAATACCGTTTTGTTAGTAAAAGATAAGATATTTAGACACACAAAAAAAACTTCAGAAATATTTATGTAAGTCAATGCTAAAATAGAAAACAAAACAAAATCTTACAACGATGCAGAAGAACTGTAAATCATGACTAAAACAAAATGTTTGTTGAAGTAATGGAATGAAATGAAATAGTTTAATGTCCAGATTTACATCCATAATTTATCCAAATACTAATTTATATTCATTAATTAATAGAAAGAAAATTTAAAAAGATTGAATGGGTATTGTCTTAGAAATATATTGTCTATTACACTGAATCGGTTCAAAACGTTTAAGCCGAATGAGGTGATAGTAACTTTTACAAAACAGTGAAAGAAGAAAAAAAAATCCGTTAGTACCTCAGATCAGACAAACAAAGGAGAAATGCCTGAACTGACCTGACCTGGTGGAGTAGCCAAGAGTTGAACAGTGGAACTCGAACGTCTCGAGTTTGGGCACAGAAGACGTAGGTAAGTACAAGGTTTGGGTTCTACTTTGGTTTGTTGCAACGTTACATAAGCGTGTCTTTAGTTTTAACCGACCAAAAAAAGAGGCAGCTCTCAACTTGACGTTTTTTTACCACATAACACATAATTTTTTACAGAGCAGTCCGATTTTGATGGTTTTTTAACTACTTAATAAATATTTTAAATTGAAATAGGTAGGTAACCAACCTTATGTGTTTTCTTTAAACATTGTACAGTGTACCTACTGCATAAGTTATGTCTAATCACGGGATCCGATCCATCGTTTCAAAAATAAGTGCACAGTTTTATATGATTGTACATTGCCGTATGTTTCTTTTGTTTCGTTACAGCTTAATTACGGAATGCAAATGGCAATCAGCGTAAATAAATAGTTTTTCAAGCGGTTTGGAGATCGCCTCGTGGAACTGTTACAGCCAACGGTTCATCTGCACAATACAGGTGGCGGTGCGACTGTTCATTTGTTTTTATGGATCACTTGTTGGGAATCGCGTGTTGGTCCGCACGCAATGCGTTTGTAAAAACGTTGCACGTCGCATCATGTCTCGCTCGGGCTGATGCGCGATGTTGTCAAACGAGCTAAAATGTTTCATGTTGTGTGTCTAATGTTTCAATGGCTTAGATCGAATCGCGGCTATCTTGTTCACGCGTTTAACAGTTTAAAGATACAAAATCACTGAGTAGGAAAAAAAAACACGAAAGACTATTTTGTTCAATAGACATTACAATAATATTTTGAACAAAGTTTTACAATAACGTACTAAAACAATTACAACAATATATAAAAAAATTGCTATTTGAAAATTGTAAATTGGAAAGAGATAGCCGCGCACTTTTAGAAAAGAAGAAACAGCGTCAATGTTTATATGAATGTAAGTATTCATAATATCAACGTGTTCTAGGATACCCTTAGTCTTGTAAGGCATCTAGCAATGGTTGAAAGCGAAAAGACGAAGTTATAGCTGAGTGGCGTACCTTGGTCTATGTCAAGAAGTCCATAGCGAATTCTTATCAATAAAAATGTTGAAAATTCAGCGAAAGAGGTCTGGTCAGTGTGTGCCGCCTAACTTTCCATTTGCCGGAATATTGGTAAGAAGTCATTGGTCGACTAATTTCTCCTTTATGAAACTTGATTTTTTCAGCCGTTTCATCCCAAAGAGATCGGTCGAGTGCAAAGGCGAGAGAGCTCTCTCCGGGAGACGAGACGCACCACAGTCGGCTTCTTCATTGCTTCAGTATTCCTCCGCATGGTAGCGAGACCGCACGCTTCCCGCCCGAGAGCGCACACACCGAACGCACGCACGCCGTAGAAAGTCGCGCCGCCACTTTAATACCAAACAACTAACAAATAAAACAACATTTCAACGTGTTTTGTGACTGGAAATTATTCATAAAATTCAATACTTTAACCAGGTAAAATATTTCAAACAGTTTTGCGCCTGAAATCCAGGCGTAGAGTGTAGTTAATACGGTACAGATTGCTTTTTTTTAAATCGTATGTGTAATGCGTGATGATTTAAGTGATTATTCATTCATGAAAACTAATTACTAAAACAATGTCAGTGCGAGTATTTTTATATATAAGTAGGACTCGTGCATCACGCATATTTTAAAGCGTAATAAAGCGTCTGCTACACGCATCAAAATACGCAGAAAAAATAATTAACATTCCATTCATTTCTTTAAGATTTACATAATGGTATCACATTACGCTGGAACTTTTTAGGCGTGTCAGTGAAAGCTCTGTAGGCACTTCATAAATTACCACTATAATACAATTTCGCCAAAGTAGTTTTATGAAAACGTGAATGAGTCTGCGAAACATAAAAAAATGCGCACGCTATTGTTATTAAGCTCTGACAACTATTAATGCTAATGTAGCGTACAGTTTGCGCCGGCGCATCTCGCGTTCACTTTCTCCACGCAAATGTAACTGCTGCCAAAATAAATGTACATAAGGTTAATTAATTAACATCATGGCATCTTCATAGGCTTTTGTGTGCAGTTTTTATGTGTTTAATAATTGCTAAGAACGGTTGATGAATGGGGCCATGTATGAGGTAGTCAAGCTCATAAATCTTTAGGATACTTGTGTAACTCTACTTTGCTTAGACAATAGAATGCTTTAAAAAAATTATAGTGAACGTTTTGAAAGCCATCGAAAGTCGTCAGCTAATTCGTTTTGCTTGAGATTTGAGACAAATTGCTTTTCGGTTCAAATTAAGAAACAACGTTGCCTTTACTATTCGAATAATCAGTCTAGCTGGTAAGTTTTCTAAAAACAAAAACACTTAGTTAATCTGACTAATTTTTTGGGCATTATTATTCTAGGAATAAGAAACAAAACCCTGAAACGTCTAAAAGTTTAAGTGGACCAAGTGAAGCTGTGGACAATACTCACGTCCAGATTAAGTGAAAGTTTACTGTGGGACTAAAAGTGGAAAGACAAAGAAGAGACTGGAACAATGGATCACCTGTTTCGTCAACGTCGGATAAGCGTGCCCAAGCGGTAAGCACATTTTATAGCCCTATAACAAAATATTGTCTACATCATAACCATGTTTCTAACAGAATAACTATTTCAGTATTGAAGCTATTGCTATGATTCTGGTGATAAAATGCCACTGCGTGTTTCTGAAATACGTACATATTGCAGTTTAGGAGAAATCTTATCATAGGCTTATCTTCAAGGCTAGAGTGAATATATTTCTCCTAGATCAAAGTTCCATCCTCGGCTACACCGTCACTTACCATCAGGCGAGTTGGTGGCCAAAGGCAGATCTATTCTATTTAAAAAAATACTCTCAAATATTGCGTACCTACCTATTATTATGTAAAAAACGAGAACTAAAAAGCCTTTCACACGAACCATTCTCCTTTCTAAGCTATAACTGGGAATGTTTCCTTTACGCCTTTCTCATTTGATGCGTGTTATGCTTAGTTTGTAATCAAAAATCTTTCAGCATTTGTATACTCCTGTTAATCAAGTGCAAAGCAAGAATAACTTGTGGGCTTAAGTGTTCCACTCTTTAGGAGTCCTATTTAAATGTGATAGACTCCAAAATGCTAGAGGTCCAGTAAAAGTTTGTGTTTGTGTGGTTATAAACTGACAGTAACTAATACAGAAACACACACACTTCGTCATCATCATCATTTCAGTCATAGGACGTCCACTGCTGGACATAAGTCTCCCCATCGATCTCCAAAGTAGGAAGCAAACTGCATCTAGCGTTTCTTCTCTGCGGTCTCTTTAAGTCTTCTCTCCATCTTGACAGTGTGTATTTTTTAAAGCATGAGTTATAAAAACACTCTAAGCGCATGCGTACACACTAGTAACTACTACAGACTGTGTGGAAACACTTCAGTAAAAAGTCAATTCTTGTTTTCTTGTTTCTTCAGTTCTTTGTTCTTGTTAAATTTTCAGTCAGATATGTACGTTCATACACAGCCATAATATTATAATGATCTTGCTATTCAAAACACAAGCTTTGTTCGTTAACGAACAAAACGTTTAAACACATCACATATACACACACTATACACACTTAACAGTGTGTATATTTTACGCATGTGTTATAAAAAGCACTCTAACCCCGTGCGTGCGTATACACTAGTAAGTACTTATACTTACAAACTGTATGAAAACACTTCAGTAAAAGTTCAGTTCTTGGCAGTCAGGTATGTACGTTCATACACAGCCATAATATTATGGTGATCTCGCTATTCAAAACACAAGCTTTGTTCGTTAATGCTGGACTCGTTCGTATGATTAATGGCGCCCGTGTTGGGAAGAGCTATGAATGCGGATACAAAACATGCAGACTTATCCTAGATTTATACTAGACTTGGGCAGGTTGTGTAAGCATATAGCTGTGTTATTGTGAGAGAAATAGCTTTTATTCGCTTTTTTCCCCCAAGTAACATAGAATCTTACAAATCAAAAAAAAATAACAATAGTAGCTAGGTCACATTACATTAATAATAATTATTACCAATTGAAATATAAAATAATCAAACTAAAAATGACAACATTTACTTTGTCAATATGTCAGCTTTGGTTTTTTACAAGTTTTTTATTTAACTTGCCCGGTTAGTTCAGTGTTAGTAACGTGTTGCAAAGATCACGTCGATTCGTTGCTCTGTTGCGTGAAAGAGGAACAAACAAATATTTTCGCTTTTATAATTTTAGTATGAAGTAAAACACTGTTTTAAACTATCACAGTTGACCTTACCACGGTAAATATCCCGTAAATAATCATATAACTTTAGTATGAAGTATTTATTTCTACGAAATAGAAAATTGGGTATGCTGTACCTACATGCTGTTGTTTAACAAAGTTTTCAGTTCTCAAACACACTCAACTATTATTACGAAAGCCCTTCACCTGACCTTGAAATGGATATACTATATAATAATAGAGAAGAAGATTGACTAAATTACTTGCTACTTATCACTTCAAACAAGAATGCATGAATACCTTGTCGGCAAAGGGCTCGGTCAATAGGAACGTACGCTGGTTGAAAGCTTCTCGAGCATTAACAATAGATACCTAGTCAATAGACGTTGCTTCTGAATACAACTTGTGAGTAGAAAGTCACGTTGTTGCTAATTCAGTAAGCGCACAGGTTAATCTGTCTTTATGGGTCTATTTAGTCGTAATGTATGCGCGAGATGCTGCATAATAATATAGGAGGTCTTTGAATTGAGGTTTTTTCCTCACGGGAATTGGGAAAAACTCCCCTATTTTTCCGCCCACCATTCCGCCCACTTTCTTCAAATAGAAATGAGGCCACCCTCGAAATAAAGACAAATCAAATTCAATAAAACACTGTCCCTACAATAATCGGCGATAATAAAGCGTAATATACACAAAAACCTACGTTTGCTCCTAAGTAGGTACCTACCCAATGTACTTAGCCCATATTACCTACCTTATGATATCACGCACCTAGTAGGTACATATAGGTCAATGGTGATATCCAGGCAATTTCACAATTACATAAGCAGGAATAAAAGCATGTCGCTTTTATTTGAAAAACTAGAACAAACTCTATATTTCTTTACGGACGTGCCCGATCGATGGCGTTATAGTTATTTATGATACAAGTGCGGAAAGTTGGTTATTAGAAACGAGTAGACGAATGTAAGCCCGAGACGAAGTCGAGGGCTTACCATAGTCACGAGTTTGTAATAACCAATCCGCACGTGTGCCATACAACGTTTTACAACACATTTGCGAGAAAAAAAGGCTACAAATGAAACAATTTTTGTTTATAACTTAATATCAGTCACAACAATAGTTTCTATAATATAATAAGAAAATGGCGCGAACATGCAAATAGCGCCACTATCACGTGGTGAAAATTAGAACTACATCTTTCGTCTCATTTTCTCTTTAGTATTAAACTGAGACAAACGTATTGAGCAAAAGCGCTTCCAAGGAGGTTTGATCATTCAGCTTATTTATTCTCGTAATATGAAACTCTTTGTGGAATTCTTATGTAATTATGATGGAAATTAAAAAAATACCGTAAATCACACGCACGGTGCTATACATCTGAGCGTGCGGACAAATTCATTTCCGCACGCTCCGTTGTATGATCCGTAATGTTTAACTTTCGAACGATGTATACAGGCTTCGTAAGTGCACTTTTTGAGCAAATGTGTTGTAAACGTAATTATTTACATTTTTAAAACAAAGCACGGACGTGCGGTGCAGATAAACTGTAGATTTTTGCTGTTACATCTAGTTTTGTATCGATTATAATTAGAGATGTAAACAGTGATTTCCTCGGGGTGAACGACACGGCCACAGACGCTGCACGTTTTTGCAGATATCTCGATTGTTAACTGACAATGGCGTCAACTCAGATCCGTGCTAACCACCTGCTCGTATTTGAGTCATGATTGTGGAACGCTTTCTTTGTGACTAGCTTGGCAGTATTCCACTTTTGGTCATGTGTTCTGTCATGTTTCAATGGAAATAAACAAGACTGTATGGAAAATGGAGAAACATTGTTTATTATGCAAATATTGAACGATGGCCTTTATTAGAACCAACAATGGTGTAAAAGTTTTCTAGTTGTAGAATCACACCCATAAATACTGACTAAAGTTTATGTGTGTTTCTTCTCACACACAAGTCCGGCTGAACGATTTGAAAAAAAACAAATTCAAATTATTAATATTATTTATTTGTCAGTACATGGTATGGATAGCTTATACCCTAGTTAACACACACAATACAATAGACTAACATTTCAACCTATAACTTAAATAATACTACGTTTAAAATTACTGGGTTGTCCTTTTTTGAACATAGGCCTCCTCCATCCGGTTCCACTCTTTTCTATCGTGGGCCAGGTGAGTCCAATAATTGAGTTCGGCGATGGCTGTGATTGCCGCCGTACCGCCCAGCGTCGGCGCGGGCGCCGGGTGGTACCAGTGCAGCACCCTCTTGCCCCAGTGGTTGTCCCGTTCCGTTCCCGGGACACGGTTACTTATTATCCTGGAAAAATATACGGTTACTGTAGCTACTAGTTTATACAATATTTAATTTCTTTGTATACGAAATTGTAGAGCACAGTGGAAAAGTTAGGATAGCTGACCCCACCATTATGTGGGGGAGATTCATAATCGGGAAATAAGAGAGAGAGAGAGAGTGTATACAGAATTGTTCGCCGCCGCAATCATTAGTTAACATCAAACACCTGTGTCAGACACCGTCTCAAATCACACTTTCTTGCTACTGCTAATGATTTTTTAGGCTTTAGCGAATTATATACCTACTTTGAAATTAAACACTATTAACAAAATAAAACGTATAAAAGTACGTTTTAAAATTATTCCAATGTTAGTATTTGATAATATGTATTTGAAATAATCATTCTCGTAAAATGTTATATGAAAGAGCTTATTCGCGTCTAACGCTGTATAATATTTCATTTTGAGTATCTAGTTAGCTTTTCACATTAACTCTACCATTTTATTAGACGCTCAGTAGGTTTATAAGGCAGCTTGTAATAGCTTCAATGCAACGTTTCTTATAAATAATTACTGTCATTAGCTTTCGAGGAACTATTCTTTTTTACATATTTATGTTCCTCATTTCTTTTCTCAGTAAATTCCTCGTTAACGTCGTGTTGATTGTTTGCTAAATTGTCGCTATTAAATAATGCTTACTGACAAGTTTTAATTAATTTAGATTTGTGTAAATGGAAGTTTGTTGTAATAGTCTTTTTTGTAAATAATATTCGAAGCAAATAATGTGTGCTTACAACACTTTTGTTATAACCAGCTACCCGGAAAAAAGTTTTAAGATATAGATCTCGTTAGATTTTCATTACAACTTAATTAATTAGGGAGCGTTGAAAGCGTATAATCGAGAAATCGCTTCAATCGAGTGGATCAGACGCGGTTAGTACTGTCTCTAGAAATCGTGTTCATGCTCTAGTTCTACGTATAGCTGCTTATGAGCTGAAGTTGCATCTTATTTTACGTCCATCATTCGTACAATGTACAGATCTATAACACGGTAGACAAAGCTCGTCAAATTATATGAAAACTCAGGGTGCTACATTTTTAACCAACTTCATAAAGGAGGAGGTTTTCAATTTGACTGAGTTTTCTTTTGTATGTTTGTTACGCGATTACTCCGCTAATTATGATTTGATTTTGATATTTTTTGTTCGGTACTTCAGAGGTGGTTCCGTATAAATTTTATTAGATACGGCGCTTTATGAAAAAGTCAACAAAATTTTCAAGACGAATATAAAACAAGTAAACCATAACATTAACATTGTTTACTATATGTCAGAAGTTAACAAAATCTGCTCTCAAGCATTCCCTCCGAGAGTTAACGAAAAACTACTTTTTCCAATAGGAAGTACATGTTGAGTACATGTTGTTGATGTTCATGTACAGTAACATGTTGAGTTTTTCTAAAATGTAAAGCCGTAATTTTCAATACAAAATACATATCTTTTACTAATACTATCACAGAACTAGAATTTTCCATAGATCTTTTTATTTGATAGAATCTGAACGCACAAAATCCAGATTTTGTTGCTTTTTTTCGCCAAAAAAGTGAGTGAGCTCAACAGGGCACAATGTAGGTGAAACTCGCAGGGTCTATCTTGATCAAGGTCTGTGGTACATTGAGAGATGTGCCCATCGTGCAGCCTCGTTCCGCTCTCTGCTCGACACTCGAATAAATAATATAGACTGCCGTCTTCACAGACAGCTAGCTGTCCACAAAATCTAATGCAACTTTCTCCGAAACCATTATGTCATGTTACGACGAAAATTCGATAGCAAATTATGTATCTACGTCTCTACGATGAGTTTAGACGTGATTGATACATGGCTATTACGCATGTGACTCTGTTATGTAATTTCCACAAGTTCCAAATTCGTTTATTCGCGTGATACCGCTGCAGTTAACGTTCCTCTCTATTCTAACTGGACGATTTGGTATGGTAGACCTGATTCTACGAAGTGGTTAAGTTGAATTAAGATTCTGGCAAGTGTCATTGTCTCGATGTGGCTAGCAAGGTCTAGGTTGCCGCTCGGTTTCCGACCGGTGGTGGACAGTTATCAACGCGCCACGCTTCACTTCCTACCCTCAGTAACGGGTGCACTGGCTCCTATAAATAATTACTCTACTACCAACACAACATAAGCAGATTATTCGCTAATTTGCAATTTCACGCTCATTAGCATTGAAATTTGCATCCCCTATATATGTATAATTTTTGTTTCAATGTTTCTCACAGATTAAAAGCGCAGTTTATTATGCGCGGCTTTTTTTATCACGCAATACATCATTTTCAAGTAAATTGATAAAAAGTCTGCATTGTGTTCTTTGTATTGCGTCGCGTAACAAGGATAATTCCTTTGTATTAGGTTCAGCAATGCGAAACTTAAAAGTCCATTCATGTCATTACAACAACGCTCGTATGCCGGCATACCTACATATAGTTAACCAACTTAGCAGACTAGCAACAATGGAATTGCTTGGATGGATAGAAAATCGCTTAGAGTACTCGCTTCCAATACTCAACCCAGAAAGTTAAAAGCTGTTGATCTCATTTTAACACGTCGGAAATTTGAATATGAATTCTTGCCGTTGTAATGGGTGCTTTTGTTAGAAACATACGTGCACTGAGTCCGAAAATTTAGTAACGAACAGTTAGATAATTTCGTTCTCGGGGTCAGTACATGAATCGTGTTTTTGTTACCACGAGAGTTACCGTTCGATATCCAAATGCTATCTGCCGGTTATGATGTCTGTTTATCTGTAATTGACTTCACATCTGCGTATAACTCGGCTAATGGGTCAACGAGTTTACCACTTCCGTTCTGGGAATACTTAGGTGTTAAAGTAAATGACTCAATAGACCTCTCTGGTCGCCACTCATAGTCACCGGAAATCATCATTTTTATAAAGTCGTTATGGTTTTCTATGTAGCCAAAAAGGCGAGAACACCGTGAGAAAGTAAAATAAAGTTCTAATGTGTAAGAATTCAAGATGCAAATCTTATATGGGTTGATTGTATCAGTAAAGTGTGGCAGCAGGACATTGCTGTTGTCACGTGCAAGAAAGTTTTGATTTTTATTGCGTTTACCTGCTAGTAACTGTGTACTGTACGTGAAATTTTGCAGAAGTGAGAGTGCTGACCGTCAAGCTGATGTAGGTTAATACTTAGTACCTATATCTCTTATTAAAATTCAGGTTGTAAAACGTAATTGCTATACAAAAATGTTTAATTGTCAATTACTTTAACCGTATAAGAGATAAAAGATAATTAACTTAAACACCCCATTATTTCAGTTTGTAAAAAGCTAAAAACAGAATATTTACAAGCAAATAGTTGTAGTTACTTTTCTTAACACTTTCAAGTTAACGAGTTTCACGCCGATTGGTTTAAGTCAATGTGAATAATAAAATCCTACAAGCTCGAAGAAAGTGGCGTGAGTTTTACTTTTATTTTTAGCCACCGAAGATTCTAGGTCAGGAATAGTTTCCCGTGAAAGTTCACGATTCTGTAACAGATCTATTGATATGGAAAATTAGGTTTTTTTAGTTCGCCGGTCACCAGTCAGCGACAAAAGGCGAGCATTTGTAAAAAAGCAATGATACGGTTTTTAAAAGTAGATTGTGCTGATGAGCCGGATAGGGGCCGTTATGATTCAAGTATCCGTAGATAATGAGAACCATTATTGGCGTCTAAAGAAGCGATCTGTGATCATTTATCGATTTCAGTAAAATCGGAGTAAAAAGCAAATGCATCGTGAGAGGCGGATATGGATGGAGATTCCTTGGTCTAGGATAAATTAATGGCTGTACAACTTAAACATATTTTTCTTTGCTGGACAAGATAGATATATATGGATAGATTTAAAAAATCTGATAAAAGAGCTGATAATCAATAAAAGACAAAATATTTTCTTGAATTTGAATTGAATTCTTGATGAAATAGCTAGAAGACTCACGATCAAGTCAACTTTCAAACAAAAAATAAACTAAATCTAAATCAGCTTAGAAGCTACGATGGCGCAGACTGATACACAGATAAACACGTAAAACTTATTATACCCTATGCTTGTTTCGGGGGTTAAAATACCGTTTCTTTAAATATACTAGCTTATGAGGTAGGTACAAACAAATATACTTTTATATGGGATTAGGACTAAAGAGTTTTTGTAAGCTGTTTGTAGTGAGTAGTCAGTATGTGGGCAGTTTGTATTTAGGTAATACTCCATTTTTATCTAACTACAAAGTCAGATGACGATGTGTGCAAAAATGTCCCGAATATCTATTTATTTATTATTAAACTGATATCTGAATCTCACATGTGTCGTGAGATTTGGTCAAGGTCCATAAGCACCTGTTTCATCAATAGTCTTTTGTTTTGTGTGAAAATTAAATCTATGTTCATTATAATATTATTGTTATCTCCGAGACGACAAATATAGACGATCTCATAACAGTGATATGTATCTAGGATAACCGTGCAACACAATGGCATTCACAGAAACCGCAGCGGACCGTCACGCAGCCTGTCTTCACTTATATTACACCTTATTTCTTTACAACTAAAGATTAATTCGTTACATAGAAAAATTGCTTTCAACAAGGTAGTACGACTTCATTTTGCATGACAAAATCCTAGCCCTAGTTAAGTGTTCGTCTTAGCATTGTTAACAATCCAATAGGGAATATGCATGTGTTTTTTTTATATTTTTAATTAACTGTTTACATCGGTATATCATAGTAAAAAATATAATTACAGTTGGAAATGCTCAAATTAATTTTTAAAATAATATTTAAAACATCGAATAAATTTGAGCTGTTTGAACGCCGCAATTTTTCGCGGGCCTTGGATGACGTCAGAAGCCACGTTCTGTGTTTGTTTACTATAGACGATACAGTTATTTCACACAGATTTTCAGTTTTATAGATATTCAGACCATGGAAGAAGCTAAAAAACATTTTTATAGGTATTGTCGTGTGCCAAAATGTACAAACACTATTAGAAATACACCCGATAAAGTATTTTTTTGCCATTCCAAGAGATGCGAAAATACGTAAACGATGGTGTAAGGTTATGAGAAGAGATGAAGTATCTCCAACATCGTGTTTGAATTGTTGTGAAAATCATTTTAATGTAAATATTTTATATATTGATAGCATGGTGTGATTTAAAAGTATGTTTAGTATTGAATATTATGCACTCAACAAACAAACAATAAGTAGGCACATTAAGTATTTAGAGTAAACAGTATTCACATTAAAAAAAAAACTTAAAAATTCACGGAAAATAAGTAATGTTAGGTAAAATTACTTATAAATTATTATAATGTAGACCGTAGAACAGCAAGTTCATAACAATTTTAATGACCAATGATTATTTACAGGTTATGTTTTGGTAATCAGTGCCGAGTGCATTTATGTGTAAAAACCTATGTAATGGATTAAAATATATCATGAATTATAACAATTACCTTGCAGCTTTCACTCCTTTGATCTAAGCAACTATAAAATCTGGATTTGATGCAAAATATGCTGTCATAATGAATGCATCTAGGTATTTTTGGTAGATTGTCCGATTGTGCTTTGACAAAACCAGTCTCAGTCATCGTCCTAAATGATCTCTAGTCTCACGAGAATGCTAAAATTACACTAGCTAATGGAAAAAACTACAGGAACTCAATATAAAACGATTTTTCTCACAAACACTACTAAAACAGTATGAATATCGATGCCGATTTAGGCGATGTTGTGGCTTTTGACGTCACGTTTCGTTTCGACCAATGGTGAAGCGTTTCACTAATTTGAATTTCCCTCTTATATTTTCCACTTTTTGTTTAATATTTTAAGCAATTAAAATGCAAATAAATAAATAAAATATCTTTTAGATATAAAGTTAGAACAATAACGATTCGGAAAAAAATTATTTCAACCAAATTTAAACCACACGCATATTCCCTATTACCGGCATTATTTCACATGTCTAGTTTTTATAGATAGTCTACTCTATTGTAAAGAAGGTAAGGGGGAAAATGCGTGTGTGGTAATCAGAGCGTCTCAAGTGCATTCACGATGCATCGGAAGGTTGCGTCGGATATTTTAATTAGTTATTCTTTACAGTCTAGAAAGGTTATGTTGTTACAATTATTAAGTTGGTCGTATTTTCTAAGGAAACGACAACAATAAAATTTTCATAAAGTTAATATTACCTACTAGTATTATAAATGCGTAAGTGTGTGTGTGTGTGTTCCCCAATAGTTACAATCTGGGTGTCTACAATACACGAATGAATCAACAACAAGTGAGCTGGCGGGCAAATGCAAGAATATAATATTTTTTAAAAAGGTCCTTTGAATTTTTAATGATGAACTCTATTATGATTAGTATTGGTTTCTGTTTACATAGGTATTTTAGGATATAGGATGGAAGATTTGGGGAGGAGAGACTTGTGAATCGGTAGAATTTTTGAAATCTTTTTTATGAATTTGATGGTTGCTATAGGGCTATCGGGGAAAACGCGACTTTCTATGATGCGGTTGCATATGAATGTGAAAGGGTTGAATACAGCGTATTTGATATGTTTTATTAATCACAGCCTCATATCGTCTATGCCTCGGGCGCCGTCAGAATTCAGTTATGATTTTATCTATCTCATAGTTGTCTGTGGGAAAGGAATTTGGCATAATATTTTGCTGCGAAAACCGCCTAAAATTCTGTGGTTTACTGACTGTAAGATAAAAAGACAGTGTATAGTCTCACAGATTCCGTTCCGGCCATCTATCTCATAAGTGCGTGTTCCGTCGTAGCCCGCATCGTTGCTTAACATCAGGCGAGTTGGCGTTCAAACGCAAGCTTATTAATAAACGTATAAAAATAGTTAATTTTTTTTTTTTTTTTAATATACCTGTGACATATTTAGAAGCCTCGAGGGTGTACAATATCACTTTCTGGTGGAGAAACGAATGAAAATTTTAGTTATCATCGTGATGCCTGTATACCATTTCTAGGTAGAAACTAAAGCACATACAACGTTTTGTCATCTATGTACCAGATAATTAGCTAGTTTCACAAACCAATAAAGTGATTGTATCATGAAATTTACGAAAAAAAACCTCCTCTGTAGCATGGCCCGGGAGGGTAAGTGAAAGAAAGAACAGGAATAGCACACCAATAGCTGCTCGTGGTGGAAAAGTGGAATAAAGCATTTTTTAAAGATAAAAAATATTTTTTGTTTCGAGACAGTGCGTTGATGTCTTTTGTATGGGAGCCGTGCGAGGCGTAGCGCTGACGTAGCGTACGTAGCGAACGTAAGTAAGAATTAGTAAGTATGAATTTATATGGAGTGCAAAACATTGCAAGCGACCGCGTCACCGTCATGGGTCGCTTGCATTGTTTAGTACCTACTCCATATAAATACAATACAAACTGAGCAGTGGGTCGCGTGACGCGGCCGCTGCAGCCGGTCGCGGTCGCTGAGATCAGAATGCTACTTTTATTAGTGTGACTCGACTGGATCAGATTGCATTGAATTCAAATGCAGTAGTTGTATCGAGGGCCTGATGTTATGATAGAGCTTCCGTCCTGTTCGTAACTGTATTGGTGCTGTTTCCTTTACAATTGCATGTGTTCTATGTAAATTTACTCGGATTCCACATAAAAGCGTGTCTATGTCTATGGAAAGTGTGTTTGTTGGTTTGTTTGTACTTATTTCACGCAGCAAGAATGCAACGGATCTGAGTTATTTTTTGCATAGAGGTAGTTGAAAAGCCAGATTACAACAAAAGGAGAAAAAATGTACCTAATACCTATTAACAAACGTATAAAATAATATTGGCGATGGAAGCCAAGATAAACCATCCAATAGAAAAAATCTAGTTTTACCGGGTCCCTGTGTGAGAGAATTGGGCGTTGAGTCAATTATGACATCATCTCGTCATCATTTCCGCCATTGGACGTCAACTCTGGATATAGGCCTCCCCCATCAATCTCCAAAAGGGCCGGTTGGAGTCAACCTGCATCCAGCGTTTCCCTGCGGTCTCTTTTAGGTCTTATAAACTCATTACCATGAAAAATGTATACAAACAAACTTGATGACAAAAAAATAGAAGACTTACACTTAAATTTAAAAAAAAAGTCATGTATTCAAATAATCATAAACAGAACGCACACGCATAGTTAAGTCTTTAACGTGTTCTTTTTTATTTTCATTCATTATTCCTAGAGTTCTTTCGAATTTAATACCGGTAAAAACAGGAATCTGTCTGGACATGCTTGGGTTAATGATAATGGGGAACCATTTCCTTATAGCATATTCCTATAAATGTAAAACTAATTACTTACCATGTAAAAGGAATACGTTGCCAAGAGTAAGAGCATAGATTTAGAAACACATGGATGTTAAGTCTAGTATAAAATTCACGAAAAATGCCATACTCGTAATCATATTCTAATCATAACATGATTTTAATTTAGGTAAGTTCGTTATGAGTAAAAATTTACTAAATTTTCTTACCATACCTACTTTACACTGTATTAACAGATTATAACTTTATGCACATTTTACAAAATCTATTTGTAATATAAGAAAATATCAACAATTGAATTTGCCTATTACGTAATAACAATGATCATATTAATTTTATTAATGTCACTAAATCATTTCATATGTCAAATAATAATTTTTAATATAACAGCAATAAAAATTAAAACAAGAAGAACAAATAAATAATGTCAGAAAAAAAAGAAATATTAATAAAATTATCAGTAATTACTAAATAAAATAGAAAAAGAAAACAGCTTCACTAATGTTCTCCTTAAAAACGATTTTTTCAAGGATAATTTCGATGATGTTCAAATAGGCAATTCTATTTTTTCTGCTGCCATACCCTTAACAGGGTCATAAATGCACAACATCTGATTTAAGATGTGTAAAAACCATGTTATTTTACTGTAAAACTATGTTTTTATTGTCGTAACTATCTCTAATTTAGATATAACAGTTCTAGTCTAAATTGCACAGATTATTAAATAGTTACTTAATTTTTAGGACAGATTTTTCGTTCAGACGTTTTTGAGCGCTGACTGATGTCCATAGTTTAAATATCTTTGGGTTAGAGACAAGAGTAATAAAACTAAAACACAGAAGTAAGTTTTCCTTACGGCAGTGTAGCAATGCTGTGGGTTTAAATTTCCAATTAAATGATAGTGTACTTAGTGAACCGCAACTGGAATACTGATGTTATGTAATAAACCGATAGATATGTGTGGAGAAGGGCTCCTACAAACAAGTCATTAATTAAAATTACTGATCGGACGTACGGCGCACTTTCTACTACATAGGTATTTATTAACGTAAATGAACTGGGGCTTTTAGTGCTTATTCACGCAGTCTTGAGACTTTTTATTTGTGAGTTATGCGAAGCGAAGTTAAATGTTTTGGAAGTCATTATTATCTATTGTGATCTTTCTAAATTATTGCTATAGTAAAAAAAGAGAATGTGTAGATAACTATAGACCAATCTGACTTATCCCTATATTTTCAAAGATACTTTTACACGCATCTCATGATTTTTCCTTTTTTTTTAGTTTATATTTAACTGACGCAGATTATGATAAGGTTTTTTGAGTCAAAAGTGTGTGAAAATCAGGCACTGAGTTGCCGCCTTTACCCACTTTAAAATTACACTTTAAAAAAAAAACTAATTGTTAGTTTAGAAGACTGATATTATAAATAATATAATCACTAATTGTCTAACGGAAGTCATTGCTCTCTGATTTCCCACATAAACAAAACTTGACGAATTAACTCAATAAATAGGCAGATAAAATTACTATGGTATTAAGAAGGATTAAGCTATTCTACATGACGGATGGATAGTTAACGGTAAGGAGGTATTAAAGAAGAGTTGTTCATGTTCATCTCTAAGACATAGCATTTTTTAATATTGTCTATTATCTGTCAGTTTATATCAATGGGTATATTTTGAAGGCTCCATTTGTATTGGCATTCGTTACACGCTATATGTCGTTTGTACACTAGGTGACGCCGATACTGGTCGATTCAAGTAGCCCATTACAAACGATGCGCAGTACAAGCGCAAGACTGCGCATCGTCTGTAACGGGCACCGACACGCGCATTGCGCTTGAATAGAACTTCGTAAACTTGGGCCAAGTTTTTTAGCTCCCACAGCTTAAGTTAGATTATAAAAAGCAGTATGACAACCATTAATTCTGACAGTTTTTGCTAGGTTTTTGAACTTCGGATTGTAGCTGGTAGCCGATACCTAAACTATAGTGAAATTTTAAAATAAAATATTTTTATTTAGCTTTTGACCATGTTTTGATTGTTGTCAAAGCTGAAGAAATCTTGTACCCAGTAAAATCATCAAAAATGTTGGGATCGACGTACAATCATCATCAGTACATCATCGCCTTATATACAAACGGCGTCATGTCACTGTCAGGGACCGGGCAAAAACTGGCAAATCAGTCGATTAATGTTCGTATGATACCGATAATTGTAGCACTAACCTGTCAATTTTGAACTCATCTAATCGATTTCAAATCGTTTCGCAGCTGAGTACACGAAGAGCTGTGGAATTCTCATACTAGAAAAGACACTGGTTGTCCTTTTTGAATAGATGTTTTGATTAGGCGCGGACAGATACTATTCGATTGTTTTCTTATGCAGGCCTAGCACGACCCACGATACAATTTTATCCAATAATTTTCTCCCGCATGAAAAAAACTGACGCATCTTTATTCTAGGTTAGTCACGTTTACATTTGGTTATAATAATTATAAAAGATGGGCAGGACGCGACGTGTGTTAGATATTTCGAACTTGTGCCATAACGTTTATTTTATTTTTTTATTTTATTTTCTTTTACTGACAGACATCAAGTTATGTATTTGGTAATCTGCAAAAAGAAGGAGGTTCAGTCAAAGCAATTTTTTAATTCTACGTTTTCGTTTGAGTTATGAGGGTGAAATCATCCTTAGTAAGGAAGGTAACAAAAAGTCAGAAAGCTTTCTAAAAAAAGTATACTTAAAAATTACAAAGTGCTTTACTAGGTTCTTAAATAATTTTTTTAAGTTAAATAAATAGTCGATTAATACCCATTTAAATGTAATTATGTTTAGATTACAGTATTATCTCATTTATGCGCATCTCAAGTTTGCGCTGTCGTTTATTAAACTATCATTAATAATTCCAGTGATTGATGGATAATCTTTCGAACTCATAATTATGCTTAAGTAGTAATTTATAATAAAGCCGTTAATTGTGATAGCATTTGTTAAAGTAATTGCTATATTGTTTTTAATAACCACTTTCTAAGAAACATGTTATTTTAATTGGATGTCAATTACATTTAAATTAATAGTCTTTTTTACTTGAGACTAGCTTTAAAAAATAAAAGGCACTATGCCATTATAAAAGATTGTATTGGTCGTTCTTCTTACAGTCTAAAATGAGGCTGTAACAAAAGTAAGTAGGCGGGCGAGTGCCGGTAAAAAGTACAAACAACAAGTTGATTAATTTGAGCAGTTGTGTGTGTAATCGGGTGTGGCAAGATATAAAGATATCAGTGATACGATCTCCTTTTGATGGGATTCCGATGAGCTAACAATTTGTTTATGTCGGAATCAAACGGGCCGCAAAAGTGTAAAAAAAACAGGCGTTAAAATTAAATGTCAATTCGTCACGGGACCACAGGTTAATAAACAGTCACCTAGCACTTCACGCTTAGGTATGGGCATACAAATATATACGATTAAAGTCTATGTTACCAGTAAATGGACAACCGTTAGAACAAGTATTTCAGAATATAATTTTTGGCACCAACGCGAGAATATCATATCGTTTGCCTCTCCGTATTATTTATTAAGATTTCGTTATTTTTATTTACTAGCTGCGCCCCGCGGTTTCAACCGCGTAGTGATGAAAAATGGAGATGATAATGATGATGAAAATCCTATGTCACTCTCCGGCCCTTGAACTATACCCATGCAAAAAATCAGGTCGATCCGTTGCTCTGTTGCTGCGTGAAAGAGTAACAAACACACTTTCGCATTTATAATATTAAAGTATGATTGTATGATTAAGTGTTCGCTAACATGATAAAGTGGGCAAGTGACATGTTATTTTCAAAACCCCGTAGATGTCTCTCCTAGTTTCCACCACTTTAATGGGGCATAACTTGGACTTGACCGTGACTATGCTGGACTTTAACTGTGACTTTTTTTAATATTTGAAATAGAGTGTGGGAAAGTGATATAACGATGTGAACATGTCTTTTCATGTTGTTTCCAAAACTCCGTAGAAGCCTCTCTTAGTTTCCACCACTTTACAGGGGTATGACTTGGACTTAACCGGGACTATGCTTAAGTTTGTCTATGACGTTATTGATCGTCTAAAAGGAGTTGTACCTAAATTAGTATGGAGCCTGGTACTTTATTCTTAACAAATCTCAACTTTTTTGCACGAAATGTGCCACAAATATAGAGCCTAAATGAGCTACAAAAAAAATTATAAACCCTTGCATTTTTTTAAAATAATTTTTTAAAAAATATGTGTAGTAGAAATACTGGATTGATTAACAGCAACACTGCAATCCTAAAATGTCCGAAAGCAGCAACACTGCTCGTCACATTAAGGGTTCCAGGGTTTTGGCGCCACCGTGAAAAAAAAAACATAGTTGGCTTGATTATTTTCCTAAACTTCTATATTTTCCAGTGTTAATGCGTAATAATGGTGCATTATTATTTATAAATTTTTCGTGAACGTACTCTAGTGTGGGTAAGTGAAACATGTTATTTCGTGTTGTTTATAAAACGCCATAGAAGTCTCTTGTAAAGCCTGCACCACGTTACTGGGGCATGAATTTGACTTGACCGTGACTTGTTTTTCTTGACTCTGACTGCGGCTATGACTATAGCTTGTTTGGCCCTATTTAATAGAAAGTAAATTCGAATAATATTACCAATGAAGGACATTGTATCCATAGCCATGAAAATACGAACAAAAAAAAACGTTTTCGTTATTTCGTTAGCTTCGATTCGAATTTCGTTTGAGTTTTTGGCGCCAACGTAGAAAAAACATGTCGGCTCGTTGGATTATTTTCCTAAACTTGTGTATTTTCGAGTATTAATGTGTACTAACTGGTGAATTATTATTCATTAAGTGTTCGTAAACATGCTCGAGTGTGGGGAAGTGATATAACGAGGTAAAACGTGTCTTTTCGTGTTGTTTCTAAGCTCCATAGAAGCTTCTTGTAAAGCCTCCACCACTTTACAGGGGCATGAGTTTGACTTGACCGTGACTTAGCTTGATTCTGACTGTGACTATGACTTGTTTGACGCTATTAATACTACATAAGCTGTTTACTACGACTAAAGGACATTGAATCCACGGTCATGAAAATTTTAACAAAAAAAACGAATTTCGTTTGTTGAGTCGCAAAACTAAATTGTCGGTCTTGCTTGGCTTGGCTTGGTTTTTTGTGTGTTTATTAGCGGTGGTTTTTGGCGATATTTCTTTTAATTGTTTGACCAGTGACGGCAGCGCGATCTCATAGATCCATGAATATGGAAAGCAGTGTCTTCGTTCGCCATACAGATCCAGCCAGAATAACGCGGTAATAGGGTATTCTAGTAAGTACCTAGGTAACTTAACGTTTTATGGTGAAAAATTAAAACGTTATGTACGTAATATAAATTAAAAAAATATCTTGGTAGTACAATTGAAATTGAATTTGAATATGTAAATAAAATAATAAAGATAGTAGTCAACTGTCACTGCTGTCAGTGAGTGATTAATCAATGTCTCTGATTTTTTTCGCCTACCGGGCAGGCTAAAGCCTTTAAGGCCATATTGCATAAGTGTCGCCATGACTTTTTGTTAAATTACGTACCTTTTTGGCTTATGCCGTAAGGCCTATCAATCAAAACTATGTCTTGAAAATACGTTCCGTTTTACGTTACTCAAAACTATGACTGAAAATACGTTCCGTTTCACGTTACATGAAATTATTTCTTTTTCATAATTTTCAGGAAATTGCAGGCCTAAAAAAATTTTTTTTTCAGTTGGTACCTTTTAGATTTTTATTGCTCTTTCCAAAAACCGCATTATGGTAGATGTTAGATTTTTCTTTTATTTTAGTACCACAACGGGACATCTCCTTTGAAACTATTGATTACTTAAAATCTATCATACCTACGTGACACTGGCTACCTAGACACGAAGCTTAGAGGCAAAACTTAAAAAAAAAAAAAAAAAAAAAAAAAAAACGTTTTACCGGTAAAATTTAAACTTGCCAATAGGCTTGTGTCCTAATGTTTCATTTATTACAAATAACAGTTTTAGCAAAAAATATAATAAAATACATTACTGAAAAATAATTTAAATTGGCTGATAAATTTCTGGTGGTGGTGGGGATATAGAGCGGATGCGCTGTCCCTCTCTCGCAAAGTGTGTGTTGGTAGGAGCATTTGTAAGACACGCGCACGGCATGACGTCATGACGTGCTCATAGTGCGCTCTCTGCCTAGCATGAAATTAAATTACTAATAAGACAAGTTATTTATATCTGAACAACTTATAATTTTGTTTTCGTTGATGGGAAGCTTTTTAGGGGGTAATAAAAAAAATAGGACATGCATATTCTAAAAGCAGCGAAGAACAGTCTCTGAAAATTTTCTCACATAAAGTAAATTCTTGTACATGAATTTATCATATTTATGCGAGGGAAATATCTACAGGTCATTGTATTGAGATACACAGAGAGGTTTAATTTTTATACTTCTAGCCATTGAAATAATTGTGTACTTAATGTCGCCAGTAATTTTGTAATTAATAGTGCATTTTATTTTCTGAAATCATAGCATGTATAGCGTAATTACTAAAAAACCATACGAGTAAAAACACGCAACTTCTATCATAATAACAGGTTAAGTATCTAATACACAGAAATTAAGAGTAAATATCCATTAAATTCTATGCGTAATGTCAGTTTCTTTCTGAATTACAGGGACCCAAGTCTAACATGGTGATTATAAACGCCGCATTTGTTATTTAGTTTTATTAACTTGCCCTTAGAAACTCGACTTGGGCGGAGAAGGTTCGTGACAGAATTATTAAGCGTTCTATTTCATTCTAGAATTGCCTTGTCCGCTCCGTGCTAGATGCTATATGAGCCCATCTATTTTAAACCAGTTTTTATAAGTCAATGCATGAGTATTTCAATCAAACAGATATTTTTTGCTCATGCTTCAGACTAGACCTCTTTTTAGCTGGCATTCCTAGCTTTCGTGTACAGTTTTAAGGTCAATTATGGGTTTATTGTAACGGGATTGTCTAGTTATTGAAGGATCATTTGTACAAATAAATTGCAGATTCTTTCCACCGGAAACAAGCTGGTAATTGTTATCATTGGAGCCGGCCTGGCTGCAAATATGTGGTTTGTTACCGCGTTGCGTGAACACACAATGGTAATTGGGTATAAATTATAGTTTTGCGAATGAGGTTCTAAATTTTTTGTCTGTTTATTTATTGTTGAAATTAGGGGGATTCATGTTTTTAGTGTTATAATAGTCCCCGCCAAAGCTAGCTTGTACTTGTACTAGCTTAGGTGCATACAGTAGTGATCATACGATCACAACTTGGTGATAAAAAAAAACAGCAAGTTGTGTTTACTGTTTAAGTGTTTTAGTTTAGATAACCTAAAAAATCTTTGTAAAATTAATATCAACCTAATTTTACTACTAACCCTGCCTAAATTTAAAATTCTACTTGGTAGTAGCAATTTAATATATATATATATATATGGAAATTTATTTAAAATGATTATGTATATATATATATAATAATATATACATAATCATTTTTAATCGTTTGATTATCGCATATGTCTATAGTTGTGTGTTTCCTAAGTAAAACAGTGTGGGATAAAATAAGTAAGTACCTGTAACTAATAGATCCACTTGCAAGTTGGATTCGTGCCTGTGTTATGTCAAAGCGAATAGTTCTTTCATATACCGTGTCAAGTGATTTTTTAGAAAGAGCCTCTATTCGAACTTCGAAGTATCTATGCCTTACTTATAATTAATAATTTTTCGTTAGCGAAAACACGATTCATTTGTTTTTCCATTGTCATACTTACCATTGCATCTCATTAGACACACGCATGCTATTCAAGTCCATTCAAATTGTACTTGCTCTGAGATTAGTCACCTGTCTTCATAGTTTTCAACAAAGCAAGTGTGTCAGTAAACAGGTGGTACCTTAAATACCTCATGGTCGTTGAGCGGTGCTTACAAATGACTGTACCTACACTACCTACCTAGCGTTAAGAGACAACCATGAAAAGTATATTTATGTTACTGTTTCGGGCTAGATCAAGTCCTATGGCTTTGTGTGAAAATTCCGGAAAATTCACACAAAACTCTAAAACGTCAAAATTTTAAATGTATGCATTTTTTTGTTTTATTATGGTAATCTCCTAATTTCAAACAATCAAGGACATGCAATTACTGTTTTAAAGGGAGGACATGCCGTTAAATTTTACAACATTTATAGGCGAATTTTTTTTCTATATTTTTTTTATTTATTTCACGGTATTTCTTTGCTCACGGGAAACTGGTAGGATGACAAAATAAAACAAAAATGGCTCTGTTTGGAAATAAGGAATTATAAAAAAGATATCATATATACACTCAAAAATAAATAGATAAATTTATATCATTTCATACTAAATTATTCTCCCGATGATTTTGCATATTATGGCTATCTAATCTGGACGATTTATTGTTAACAAAACAGAAAACTGATAGCTGGACAATGACACTTAACTTATGTTGGGGAAAGCACATGTCACGTACCTACATGAAGAATAACAAAATAAAACCAGCCAAGTGCGAGTGGGACTCGCGCACTGAGGGTTCCGTACAACCACATAATTTGTTAGCTACAAAAGTACAAAAAAGTAGTGCAAAAAGACAACATCCCATGAACGCCCAGGCGGTCACCCTTCCAAATAGGTACCGACCGCGCTCGACGTTGCTTCAATTCGGTGATCGTACGAGAACCGGTGGTGAACAGAATTTTTTCACCGACTCGCACTTGTTCATTATTTATTATTTTTTGTTATATTTTGGAGTGTGTACTATAATCATGCCATGTTTGACGTGGTTTGACGCTTGTACGTATTACCGTTTCTACATTCGAGCTAATAAAAAAATACGTAAATAAGTATACGTTTGTTGTGGGTATGTTTGTTGCACCCACCCACCCCCCCTTTTGTTTTAACTTTTGACTTTTTTTATTATTTCTTAGTTAATCCGCCGTTACATTCCATATTCTGTGAAAATCTCAACTGGCTATATATTACGGTTCCACCCTATTACTAAGTCTACGATGTCTGTCTGTCTGTCTGTCCGTCTGTCCGTCCGTCCGTCCGTCTGTCCTACCTACCTACAGAGGTACTAATAATAGATAAGGTAGTAATAGGGTCCTGTTTTTACCCTTTGGGTACGGAACCCTAAGAAGGAGCTGAGAGAGTTAAGATAGGTGCATAAAATAACGATCGCATGAAGTCAGAGATATAGCAGATAACAGGTTAAGAAACTTGCTTACGTTGGTACAATAATTATAATTACATGCTACGCTCATTTCATCATGAGATGGCAAATTAATTCCAAAATCATCGTCTAAGTAACAAGAACATTACACAATAACTTTCCAAGTTATTTGTAAAGTTCACCACTTATTCGGTCATAATCAAAAGTGACATCGTTTCAATGCACCGCCCGTCCATATGATGTCATATTGTGTTTACTTGTTCGCTTGAGAAGCTGTTGAAAGTAAAAGTGGTTAGATTGGGCGCTCGGTTCCTCAATAGAAATCATAAAGGCGGTTATGTGTCCCACGGACGTAAGAAAGTGAGAGGACGAGCGGCGTAAAAATTATGATCCAACACCACATGGCTTAAAGTGAAGATTACCCGTCTGATGTTATCTATATCAGGTTTAGAAAGCTGATTATGCAATGGACTGGAGTTTGAGATCTGGTGCTTTTGGGGTTGAATATCTAGGCGTTGAAGGAGCGCCGAGTTAGGCTTTTCAATCTGCATTTTATTGTTGTATGCAAAGTAGGTATTTCGTGGGATTATAAACGTATCGAAAGCTGTTTTTATGTAACAAAATTATATAGCAAATATTCTGTATACAAACGTGAAAATAAAAAAACAAAATTGTCCAAAAGCGAAGCTAACTAATTTGGGAAAACGAAAGCTACTGCGACAGCACGATGGGTCAATGACTTTAGAATCTGAAAAGAATTAAAACGATATATTTTGTCTAAGCAAAACAAGAGGTTATGAAGAAAGTTTTTACTTTTTTTGTTTTATAAAGGATGACTGGTTAGTTAGACAGTAGAAATATTCGGGGATATCATTGTATTCATCATTATGAACAACTTTTACCATGAGACGAACCTTGAAATCGCGAGAAAAAATTAGCTGTTCTATACAAAAAGTTTCTTGACACTTACTAAATGCATGGAACAGTTTTGTGTTGGTCCCATAGTAAAAGCTGTTCATAAAGATGAGTATATACATATTTCTACTGTCTAACCAGTCACCCAGTATATATATATTTTCGTATACTGTAAATAGAATAATATTGTATATAATGCAATATATTAAAGAAACATTATAAATAAATAAAATACGTTAAAAAAAACACAAAGTTACAATTTACAATAAAAAACTGAACTACTTATTAGTTAGCAGCACCAAAATGAACATTTCAACCTAAACGAAAAAAAATCTTAACTGTGATTTCCTTACGACTAACTCTTAACGCGGGCTCGAATTAGCGCTGAAACAGTGCAAATCGGAAAGTCACGTGAACGTGAACTTTAACGCGTCGAGATACGATTTGCGGTCGAGCAACTTTTCTCAGCACCTAAACAGAATCGCTTAAAACATGTAGCCGTAAGGTTTGACAAATCATATGACGCTTATTCTGTATAACATAAAACGTCGATTTACATACACATTATGGTCAAAATGATAGTCACATGTTTGTGCTTATTTTGTCACTGATAAATTTACACAAAGCGTAGAGAAAAAAATTACGTATTGTAGAGTAGTTTCTACAGGGTTATACGAAACGGTGGTGCTAAGGCAAAAGAAGGTCACGGTACTCATCCTTATGATTTTTTTACTATGGGACAGAAAAATATCAGCTGTTTGATTTTGCTGAGTGTGAATGGAATTTTTCAATGGAACCGGTGATTTTTGTGGTTTCGGTATTGGTCACATAGTATAATTTATTCATGATGTCGAGTGCAATGACCTCCTTTCTGCTTAGTATCACCGTTCCGTATAACCATGTATATCCGATAGCGGATGCGTGATTAATGAATGGCGGTTAATTAGTTCGTCCAAGTTGGAGTGCGGCTTGGACGAGCTAATTACAGCTGTTTAACAAATAGCATAGCGTTGTACTAAATCAGTTTTGTATGTACAAGGAAAACGAACTAAACCCGCTCCAAGCATTTCCAAAATCACGAATTCTGATCAATTTTGCTAGGTTTTTGAATGTTAGACTGTATGTGTGTAGCAAGTACCCGGTATACTTCAGTGAAATATTAAAAGTCTTATAGTTATCCAAATCAATTCCAATTATATAATAAAATATTCAAAAGAAAAGGTTTTATCGAGATTTTCATTACTCGAATATCGGCACTTTGCGATTTGAGCAGCAGTTTTCCGCATTTTCCGGAGGAAAAGAGAAAATTAAATATATTTTTATTTACATAAATATGTAAATAAGCAAAAGTGCGGCCTCTGAAAGAATGCGTTTTAATAATTCGAAATAAGACTTTTAATAATTCGTCTTTTTTCTTCCATACATAAAACAATACTTATTTGTTATACAAGAGAGCAAAGTTGCTTTTTAACTGCGTGCTCAATTTTGATGACCGAGCAAGCGAAGGATTCTAAAATTGAATCACAAGCGTAGTAAGTGATGCAAAAATTAAAATCCTGAGCGTTAGCGAGGGAATCAAAAGAGCACGAGGTGAAAAATCTTTGCACTCGAGTGCAACACGTAACTTTTCATCCCACCTCAGCGAGGAAATGACTTCAACTTCAACTTCAACTCTTATTTAATGGCCTCTTTTGTGGAGTGGGGCCACCACAATTTCGCCAATGCAACGTATTGGGATAAACCATCAAACGAAGGAGATTGTCCGGTTAACACAAATTTGGACGGTGATTATAATTCCACCGTGAATTTTCCAGACGGAGCGCTTATAAGTACACTAAAACGAAGATAACTATAACTATAACATATTTACACACACAAAATAACTACTAAAACAACATAGGAAAAAAATTAAATAAAATACAACTTCTACATTTACAACTTAATTTTATTAACTTTAATAAATTTACACAGAATATAAATAAATGGAGTAAATACAAGGGAGAGGAGACATTTAAAGGAGATGGGACGAGGGATGTCAGGAGGAATGACATTATAAAGAGAAAACTGTAATTTAGGACAACTGAAAAACGTATGATCCACGTTTCCTTCATCCAAACCACATTCACACAGGGAACTATCCCTGACCCTAAGTTTGGCCAAAAAAACAGGAGTGCAAGAGTGGTTTAGACGCGAGGAAATGACAAATGGAAAAAAGAGAATAGCGCGCGAAAAACAAATATTTTTTTTAAATATAAAATACGTGCTTAATATTATATACCATTGGTATTGTGTATACTTACACACAATACGCGCGTCGGAGCACTTACGCCGACATGCGGTGCGTAACGCATGTGGGGGGTTAAGTATGATGTACGGAAGCTGCGGGAGATTCTTTGAAGTTTTAATTTATTTATGGGTAAAGTGATGGCTGGTGTTAGCAAAGCATCGATTCGGGTTCAGAAAGTACTTAAGGTATGACTATTTGAGTGAACTTGGAACAAGTGCTAAGTGCTTAGGCTAAGTGCTTAGAAGAAGAAAAAACATGTTACACGTTTAATGAGAGTCTTTACTACCTACCTAATTAAATGGCGATCGAATAAAAGTTTTATGACCGACGATTAGTTAGTAACTAAGTACCTATTAGAAGTAAATAATAAATAAAATGTAATTAAAGTCGGTATTTGTTAAACGTAAACGCAATATCTTAAAATACATTATGTTGATTATGTAATTAAAGAGGAAAGCATAATATTTATTACATAAAAGGTAAAGTTTGCAGCTAAGTTTCCTTCACAAATATTATTTATTAGCTTACTAGCTGACCTGACAAACGTAGTCTTGTCCAAATTTCACAGAAAAAAGTGCCCGAATTTTCCAATAAAACGGGACACTAATACGAAGCCTGTCCGTCTGTCCTGCCTATTAACGGCTGTATCTTTCGAACCGTAATATATAGCCAGTTTGGGAGTTAAATTTTCACAGTATAATGTCATGTTGCGGCGGATTAACTAAGAAACATGGAAGTAGGGCATACAAAGTCCTTACTAGAAATAATTAAAAAGTCAAAAATAAAAATAAAAGGGGTCCCCATACAACAAACGTTTTTTTGACCGTATTTTTGTATTAGTTCTAATGTAAAAACGGTAATACTTACAAGCGTCAAACTTGGCATGATTATAGTACGTACATATTCTTAAGTAATAAATAATGGCCAAGTGCGAGTCGGTGACAAATTTCTGTTCACCACCGGTTCTCGTGCGATCACCGAAGTGAAGTAACGTCGGGCGCGGTTGGTAATTGGTTGGGTGACCGCCTGGGTGTTGATGGGATTTTGTCTTTTTGCACTATTATTTTTACTTTAGTAGCTAACAAGTTATGTAGTGGTACGGACCCTCACCGTGCGAGCCCGACTCGCACTTGGCCGGTTTTATTAACATTGAGATAGTTGGAGGGCCGGAGAGTGGCAAAGGATACTTTTTATCCCGGAATAATGTATTGAGGGAATTTCCACGCGGGTAAACCGCTGAGAGCAGCTAGTCTTTCTTATATATAAAAGGCGATTTGTGTATGTATAGTCATTACATATGGAATCCAAAAACCGCGGCTAGTCTGTATATATAAAAATGAATCCCTATTTACCTTGGTTACGCCATAACTTGAAAACGATTTAACCGATATCATTCATCTTTTTTTTTTTACTTTTCTATTACATTGTAGAAGGTTCTTCCGAAAAAAAAAATAGAAAATTGGGAAGAAAATTAGAAAATTTCAGAAAACTTAACGATGATTTTAACTTTGCGCGTTTGACAGTTCTAAGACAGGACAACCTCTTTCGGGTCAGCTAGTTAATAAGAGTAGCCTCGGAATTATTTACTCCGTCTTTTGTTTTTTTTTAAATCGAGTTCCAAAGTTCGAGTTTGGAAGAGGTAAAAAGATAAACCATGGATATTCGCCAAAGAACCAAAGTCACCGACATAGCTGTTAAAATTTGCAAGTTGAAGTGGCAATGGGTAGGCCACATCGCTCGGAGAACCGATAACCGATGGGGAAGAAAGGTTCTTGAGTGGAGACCACGAACCGGAAGACGCAGCGTAGGTAGGCCTCCCACTAGATGGACCGACGACATAGTAAGAGTTGCTGGCATCCAGTGGATGCAAAAGGCAGGCTGTCGTTCAGTGTGGAGGTTAAAGGGGGAGGCCTATGTTCAGCAGTGGACGTGTTCTGGCTGATGATGATGATGATGATGATGAAAAAGATATACACGGAGTCCACTAGAAGCGCCAACAAGCGTTTATTAATAAAGAGTCGGAAGTTTGCAATGTGGAGCAAGATAACTCAAGGATTAACCTCAGATTAAAACTAACCGTCTGCATATGAAAGCGTGATGTTAATCCACGATTTCTCGTGACATTCAGTACTTGCAACTGCTCTCACACAAGCACCAAGTGGTTATTGTCCAATAAAAAGCTAAAACCCGTTAGTTGTACATTTGACCTTACACTAGTTAACACTTTCATTTGCCTATTACTGACTGCCGGTGCAGTTATTGGAGTGGTTAATTCGATCGCCACAATGGATAAATAAACGACCCTTAAAGTGAGACCTTAAAGATATATTAATACTTTTTACTCGACCCCTATTCACCTTATTCGTAACGACGCGACGGTTTGACATCAATATATCACAAATTTCGACAAATCTGACAAAGTGTGCTATAACTATAAGTCCAAGGACGTTATAACCCCTTTTATAACACCCTTGCTATAGTCACAGATTATAGTAGTAAAGCTGTCAAAAACAGCTCTAGTAACACCAAAAACATCGCATTTTTTCAGTAAACCCTCATGACTGCATGACAAGGGTTTTGCTCCCGGCATTTTTTTCTTATTCTTTTTACCTTTTTTTCTAGTTTTTGTCTTATTTTTTCCGTTTGTTTGTCATAGCTGATATTTTTAAATCGGAAATATTTGCTCCTGTAAGATATCGGATGCAACAGAAAATACTCGAAACAGCAATAAAAATATATTAAAAAAACATTGTAAAAAATAATCTGTAAAATGTTACATCAACAGGAGGTACGTGTCTTCCCATTAACTAACGTCAAACATTTTACGTTTTCTCTACGTGCAAGTCAACTATATGATTATACTATAACGCTATTAGGGACAATGTGCATACATGATGGCTTCTCTGATATCAGAAAGCGCAGCATTGAAAGCCGGCGGGTTGCGGCGCAACCCGTTAGCTGCTGCACCCAACTTTCCAAACGCATCTAGATGGCTGTACGCCTGCCTCGATTTATCAAGAGCTTTCTACGCCTGGTTGCTTTATTAGGTACAATTTTCGAGAACTTAGGGCGCATTGTACGCCTTTGCAGTAATTCCACACTATTAAAGTGTGACGGTGACCAGTGACTGTGATTAAATTTCGAAAAGTTGCGTTTACTTTCTTGAAAGTATCTTTTCGGAGTACCTAAACGAAATTAATTACTTAACTTTTTTACTGCGAGTGCCGGTTACAGCGCTGTACTGTACACCACTGCAGCAATTCCACAGTACACAATGCCATTAAAAATTATTTAAATTATTTGGTGATTCTACTTCTAAAATTTGCGTTTAGCGAGTAGTCGCTGAACTATCTTTACTGTGTACAAGAAATTATTTAGTAAAATCTTTACTGCGAGTGGCATTTACTACTGGGGCCTTGCGCCTTGCTGTTTCAAGCAATCCGTCGCGAAAAAAGTTCCGCGACCGCAAACCGTATCTGGGCGGGTTAAGGTTCACGTTCGCGTGATTTTCGAACTGCGCTGTTGTAACGTTAGTTTGACACCGCGTTAGGAGTTGGGCGTAAGGCCCTGAGCGCTACCATCCTAGAAAGTGTTTACTAAAGAGGGTAGCGGGATAACTAAAATAGGATCTTGGCTTACACAATATTTAGGACGGAAATCAACCGGAGCTGTGTGGAGCTAGGCAGGTTGACATTTTTGTCAAAGAAGTTAACTGCGCCGCGGACGTCACGTAATTTTCGAACAAACCTAATGTTAAAAAAAACTCGGTCTTTGCTCGTTCGATTTAGGCAAAAATTTGTAAGGATATTTTAGTTGGCAATATGAATGTTTAGTAGATATAATTTACTTTATTTAAAACTCAACATAAATAATTTTTTTTGCTAAAATAATCATGCTAGTTTTTTTAAAGACTCTCTTCCTCCTTTAAAATTGATTCCATTTAATTTGATTTAAAATTACTACCTGGCATTTGGTCAAATATGGTATGTCGTTTGTGTTTTGTTTATTTTTTTATTTCCTTGGCTTAGATTCTTGCCCTTGTGTCGTTCTTCGCGGCACTATCGGGCATGGTAATGTTTTTTTGGTGAAATGTTTTTTTTACCCTTCGTACCAGTTTCGTCGCATATAAACCACAACGAAAGAAGACATCAATCTTTTACTTACCCGACGCCTACTGCACCTAATCGTGAGATAATCTTGCTTTGTGAAAGTAAATCCTCTACATTAGTTCAGTACCTACTCTCATTTGAATTTCAGAATAAGTTGAGTTAGAACTTACTTATTGCAGATTTCGTGGTTCGTTTATCAAACGACCGTGAGCGTGCTAATAAAACAATAACTTATACACTTTAAACTGTTATTCTGTACAAATATTTTGTCTCCATTTTTTTTGGAATTTTGGTAGTATATGAAACATCACTTACGATTGAAGACGATTGTAGTTTGTAGTGTAAAAATAATAATATTAATTTACCTCGGAAACAAGTTAGGGTAAGAATCCATGTTGTTTAACGAGGTGCGAAGTTGTGAATTTGCAACCTTGAAAAACTTCGTGCGTGACATTTCAGCTGCCGACAAAATGAGCTTTTTGCGCGTGCGACGTTTAAGCAAAAAATGTACATCAATATAGCGAATTGGTGTCTTTAGCTCAAACGTACCTAGCTACTCGTAGATAAGTAGGCAGGTAGGTATATATATTACGTGGTAGACAGAAATTTGCTGAAGCGTAGCTGAGATCCTGTGGCGTCTTGTAATTTGGGATATAGCTTTTTGTCCGCTAGTAGGTTTTACCAGAAACTGGCGGGTTTTTACTTAAAACTGTATTTTTCAGTTTAGTGACAGAATTTTTTATGTCTTTTGAAGCAACTGTTACTGGTAGAGCAACATTAAAAATTCTGTTTTTTGAACCAAGCAACCGTTACTATAAAAAATAGACAGTCATGGGGAATGCCGACAGAAGTGAAAACTTAAAACTTAGTCTGGCGCAACACCACAGAAGACATAAGCAAACACGTCACATTAGCATGTCGGTGACGCGGACACATAAGTTTTGCCCTTACCAAAAATCGCTCAACGCGGCTAAATAAGATCGCCTCGTAGTTTTAATTACCCGTTTTCGTAACAGTAATTTTCCTGGGATAAAAAGCAGCCTATTTTGGGTAACCCGCACCATAATATTATCAACAACGACAACGAAGTTACTTATAATTAGGTTTCATTAGCCAGAACAAAAATTCAGGCAGGTAGCACACCACCTCCACAGAATACTACGTACTTCAAACTTCGGTGTCTTCAAATCACGAGGGAATCGGTTTTTTCTATGCAAGCGTGCTCCATCGTAGACCGCACCATCGTTTAACATCCAGCGAGTTGGTATCAAACGCGCCTATCACTAAGAAAAAAAACTTACCTCTGCGGAACAGCGAAAATACTACTAATTTAAATGTGAACCCTATAAATTTACACCTAACAGCATAATTTTACACGTAACAACAAGTCCAGTAGTAGGTACCGCTGTGGTTCAAACTTTGTCGTTTCTGCTGTACGTTTTATGATATATGGTTCACAGTTTCGCGGCAGATATTATATGCTGCCTCGTCATAAGTAGAATTCACGACGGTTTCAAACCGTAGAAGACAATGTACTCGTCCGCTAAGAAAGTAAATGACACATGGCGCGCAGACGTTAGGATAGAAAGTATGCAACAATAAGTCATCGATTACGCGCTGTACTTGCACTAATAAATTCGATTTTATGATTTATTCATCCATTACTATAATGTACTTCAACGTTTCTCAAACTAAGGAGAATAGAGGGATACATAAAGGAATCCTTCTTAGCGTCCGGCCGGCTCTTTTACTCCTTATACATCATCTGAAGGATCACTAGAAAGAAAAAAGAGACGGCTGATATTTAATTTATCAACCTAACGATCTACACTAGGATGATAAATTAATATATCAGCGGAACAAAACAAATATGCGAAAAAAGTTAGCACCTTTTTTTATGACAAAATAATACGAAATTATGAACACTGGCTCTTTTCTGCTCACTATCGCAAGTTGGCCGTTTTCGCCCAGAAACCCCAGTAAAGATAGTCCTCTTTTTTTGCCACGAGTTTGGTCTAGAAAAAATACCTTTGGACCCCTAGCAAGATATCATAGCTTTTTATTTAGGGGTCAACAGTAAAGAGATTGAAAAACGATGATCTACTCAGATGAATGCATCCCTCGCGGTGAGATTGATGTGCTGGTGTAAATACAATATGAGAAAATTATGTTAGGCCGACTGTATAATTTACTTTCCGGTATGATATAAGTTGATGTTAGTACCAGACCTACTTACTAGTTTAAATACCTAATGGGTTTTAAAAAGTCAATATTGTTTAATTATTTTCCCGAAAAAAAATCCCGAGTATGTACCTTTAGCATAATATGTGTGTACATAAATATACTATACACATACATAATATACATAGCTATATACATTCTATCGCGTGTATTGTGCAAGTTTGAGTGTTTTTAAAATCATTATACCTACCCTCAGATCAGACAAATGGTGTGGCGGGTGCGAACGCATCTGGCCTAAATCAGGCTTGATGCCTTTAGTCCAACTCACCCAGCAGACGACCTTGCCGCCCTTTTTATGTATGAGGACTAGTTATTAGTTAGTTCGTGAAAAATGAGTAAGTGAGCATACTAAAATTTTTGGATAAAGCGGTTTAGCTTTGTTATTTTTAGGGTTCCGTACCTCAAAAGGAAAAAACGGAACCCTTATAGGATCACTTCGTTGTCCGTCTGTCTGTCTGTCCGTCTGTCTGTCTGTCTGTCTGTCCGTCTGTCAAGACCCTTTTTCTCAAGAACTCGTAAATGTATCAAGTTGAAATTTCTATTAAATACTTGGGTCTACAGTTTCTTACGGCTGTAAAAAAATAAAAGTTGTAAGTCAACGCAATCAAAAGATATGAACGTTTATGTCGTATATTTTACAATTTCACAGGGGAATCAAAACCTATATGGTACTTCCCGTTGACCTAGAATCATGAAATTTGGCAAGAGTCTCATAGCACATGTATAGGAATAAATCCGAAAGTTATAAATTTCAAGTTATATCATATAAAAATAATTATTTTGCTATTACAAACTTTCATTTTGTCTTTCAATATTTCAACTTCAGTTAGTTTTTTGTTTTGGTCTCGCGCTCTGAGGTTTCCGTCCAACGGAACCCGAGTCCAGTACGAGTCCTACTCGTACTTGCCCGGTTTTTTTTAATGAAACATGGAGACAGTTATACACGAACGATACCTTGTAATAACGCATATTATTATCTCCCTTGTTTGCATACCTATGGTTATGCATCATATTATACAGAAATAGAGCGTAGCCAAACAACGAATAACTTATTATCCAACTTCCGAAGTAAATATTTAATTTATTGTGCTCATAATAATTATGCTCACTGATTAGGGATTTGTTTCCTTGGGAGCATCAAACACGCAAACTTTCGGTTGGTAAGTATACTTAGTAATGATCACACGCAACTTTTGCGTAAGTTAGGTTCAATTATGCTTATCATACTATTATTTTAGCGCAAAAGTGTTTTTGTTTGTTCCGCTTTTGCAGCAACAGAACATCGGATGGACGTGATTTTATGTATAGAGAGTAGGAGGGCCGGAATCAATTATTCAAAAATAAAAAACTATCCTTATTACTCTTCGGAGTACTACATACGGAGAAGGAATTCAATGGCGTATGTGAATCCACCAACCTGCACTGGGCCAGCGTGGTGGAAATGGCCCAATCACCCTTTCGGGTGTAGGCTAAAAGTCCAGCAGTGGACTGTTAAAAAGCTGGTTATAATGATGATTACTCTCCACCTATATTATTATATAACGTGATATTTTTTTGGGTTTCCTTCCACCAAGGGGTTTTTAAAAACCGATTCACTCGCGACTTGAAGACACCCAGATTGTAACCGTCGCGTCGGCGAACATCCATTCAGGCAGCGCATTCCAGTCTAGTGGTTCGCACAATTAAATCGGAATCAAAGTTCGGGTTTTTGTCGCCTTTTCGTGTCAGCTCTTCGACAGAAAATAGGACAGGAAGGAATTAGGTAATTCAGATTCGATAGGCTCTCAGAAATGTATCCAATAACAAACCAATAGACTAGCTGATATTTTAAAAGTTGTTCATAATAAATAGTACAATAACCTCCGTTCCGCTTAGTACCACCATTATGTGTAACCCTGTATGATATGTTTTCTAGTAAACAAAATACCTAGCTTTGTAATTTATGATAATCCATAGTGAGTTTTACTTAAACATTGAAATATTGACATTATAATAAATATGCATGAGCTGCTAATATGATGTAAAGTAAAGATATAAATAACAAACTTACATATTTTACGACCGTATCGACAATATCACGGCAATAAAAACGAAATTGTAAATGATAATGCGCGCATAAGGTTTTTGTGTCAAGTTATCATGTAGGTCAGTTCTGTTCAGTTCTTTGTATTTGTGAGGCACCTTTCGAAATAAAGTCACGGATGGTACTTAGTCCGTAAATCGCAATTTACTCTTTGGATCACGCACCTTACGTCGTATGACCACTTTCTATTTTATTTCCTCGTCTCTACTTATAAGGAATATATATCTGGTTAAGTAGCAGGATAGGCTCACGGTTACGGAATTTTCTCTCTTTCAGTTTGTTAGTCACAAAAAGTATTTTTTTACAACAAAAAAAAACCGTCGTCACGTAAATTCAATAAACTGGATTTAATACCAAATTTTTAAGGTTTTTTTTTAATTGATTCCCTTTGATATATACTTAGCACACCAAAAATAAAACGACCCTACCCCGATCCCATTAGCAAGCCCTTTACGATTGTATTTGGCTCACTTATAAACGATTTAAACATTGTATCAATCATTATAAAGCAAAAAGGTTTGTTGTACAACGACTGCGACCTGCGTTGGAGGAGAAATATTGACGAACATACAGAAAAAAAAAGAACCGTTAAAATCAATATAATATGGTTAAAATCTACGGTTAAAATAGACTTTACGGGAAATGGGTGCAATTATTTAAAAAAAACAGGATTGCTTTTAGTTTAGATGCTCGTTATTGTTTTGAACATGTATAATTTTCTTGTGTTTATTAATCAATTTTACTGTTTGTAGTATGAATCAAGTTTTTTTAATTAACGGTAAATTTATTTATTTAAAAAAAACTTGATACCTTAACACAATTTATCTCTCTTAGACGTGTGATATTTTCTTCAAATAGACCATCCTTGATGAATACTGTACAGCCTATCCAATAACCCAATAATCATTATCAGTCCACAATCGGCGAGATGTCGCGAAGCATTAGCAAAAAAAACTTTTTTGAAATCGATTAAAAATGTACATACTCTTCTGGCAGTTTTGACTGATTAAACCAATGATCAAACAATATAGATAAAAGTTAGTTCGCTGATATAATTATAATTTGAATAACAATAGCTTTTGTTTACCGCTAAAATTAGCTGAAAACGTGGTCGTCAAAATGTAAAAACTCTCACTGGCATATGCAATTATGTGAGATTGCCCATTAATATTTAAATTATTTGACCTAAATATGAACCTAGTAGGTGTGCAGTGGAGATGAGTCTATAATTATTTACATATACATAGAAAGTAGAACCAAATAAGTACATATTTAAATATTTATGTGGACAACGTAACGGGAATAAGACAGTTGCAAATGGTAATTTTATCCATAAAATAATTTTACCATCATTCATCAAATTAACGTCTGTGTATCTGTGTGTCCGTGTATCTGTCTGTGGTATCGTAGCTACCAAACGGCTGAGCCGATTTTGAATTCGTTTTGTTTGAAAGGTGACTTGATCGAGAGTGTTCTTAGCTATGATTCAAGAAAACCAGTTCAGGCGTTTTAAGATTATCAGCTCTTTTACCGGGGGCTTAAAAAATATATTTATAACAGTTATATGATTATTGGCGGGATGTTTACCGTGATAAGGTTGTGGAAGGAGCTCCCGATATTTCGTCGCAGTTACCTACCCACTTACATGCACCATGTTCACGGGAAGACAGGAATTCAATTTATACTTGTTAGAAGACTATGTGGTACTCTGCATTATATGTTACTAGATTACTTACTTTTATTTACTGCAGTTTTATAGCATCTATAAGTACATTACTGCAGCAAACAATAGGCAACAGATGAGTTTATGGACTAAGCATTTATGGACGAACGTGAAAATTTGTGTTTTTTTATATTTTTAAATGTAGGCTTGTGCTTGGCCGCCAACTCGCTTGATGTTAAGCGGTGATGCGGTCTACGATGGAGCACGCTTGCCTAGAAGAAACCGATTCACTCTTGAAGACACCCAGATTGTGGACCGAATCGTACCTAAGGCCAGCATACGTGAATCCATGTATACCTAATTTACTCCAAGGCTTGTATTTAACATTTTTCAAATATGTATTTCGGGGATATAGGTAAAAATAAATATACCTACATTTTTTTTGGAGTGATTTTCATGTATAATTAAAATGTTCCCTATAGCAACAAAATTTCGAAGAAAAAATAATTTGTTGGCTATAGCTTGATCTATGAGACAATCACAGTACATACGCCAGATATATCTGGAATTATATTTTGTCAGTAAATTCCTAAATAATCTTTGTGTTGGTTTTTCTTTGCTCAAACTTACGAGTTAATAACTAAAGGCATTTGAAGGTAAAGGCCTAAAGGCAGCTGAAACAGTGATAAAAAGGTTTATCACTGTTTTAGCTGCCTTGTCAACTACTGTGTTTTAAATCATCCATGCTTGAATTTTGCATGTTGCATAGGCATAAATCCAGTCAAACGATAAACATCAGACTTTACGGTCGAGGTATTTATCTTACTAAAAAAGACGGATCGTAAGAAAACACTTATCTTTTTACCTCCTTACGGCAAAAAGAGGGTTATGAGATTGACAGTCTATGTATGTTCATGTTTTCCCACTAATCACCAACTTCGTATCATATTTTGACCAAAGAGGTGTCTATCGACGCGTCTTAACACTCCTCGTGTCATAATAGGCTATATGAGGTCACGCTAGAAGAGAATAATATGAGAAATATGAGATACAAAATATTGTACACTATCTCTACCTAAAATCTCAAAATTGAGTACATCGTCCGATTTTCTACAAGCATTGGATTTGTTAGCGGTTATTTTGTCTTTCCTCATAGCCACTGGATACGGTCATATTTCGAAAATCGTCACACTTCATAGGTCAAATCGTCCATTAATTTGACATTTATAGTGCTCTTTGCACAACTATCTATTTGTAGAATGTGACATTTCTATTCGTTTCCGTTACACTATAACTTGTTTTATACGATCAGTATTTTTCACACGCTTGCTTCCTTCTTGAGCGCTAACATACCACAAACGGCACCACGTATAATTAGCGATATATTTTTAATTATGGATCATTTGATGCATATTTAAAAAGGTTCGCGGAACCGACCCCCTAAGAACCAATAACCGATGGGGAAGAAAGGTTCTTGAGTGGAGACCGCGAACCGGAAGACGTAGCGTAGGTATATAAGCCTTTAGATGGACCGACGACATCGTGAGAGTCGCGGGTATCCATTGAATAAGAATAGCAGGCTGTCGTTCAGTGTGGAAATCTAAGTGGCCTATGTTCAGCAGGGACGTCTTCTGGCTGATGATGATGATTTAAAAAGGTTTATTATGAACATTAAAAAAACTTCCACCAAAGAGTAGGAAGAAAGTGGTCAGTGAAGTGAAAGGATAACCTAAACGAAAACCAACCCATAATTTTCTCTCACAGGGAAAGGGAAAGGCGAAAATTTACAATAATACAGCTTGCGGACAATTAGAAAGGGCTTTTGTAAGCGTGTACAAAAAGTACACTGCAAAAGACTGCATTTTGTCAAAGTACAAAAACTTAAAACGTCGCGTGCCGTTAACTAACATGCAGTAGACACATTTTGTCCTTCTAAGAAAGCATAATAAAACCTCTTTATCTGTAGGCACGTCCAAAAACAATTGCTGCTTAATTTTTTTGTTGCTTTTTGTCCCCATAGCCCTGGCAAAAAGCCTACTCCATATTTTTCGGTTATTAGTAAAACTGCGCCCGGCGGCTTTACGCACTACTCTACAGGATCAGCGTAATATTTTTTGGGATACAACGAACTTTGTATTAATCCAGGATACAAGCAACCACCATTTTAATACGTTAAGATAATTCAGAGATAAATAAGAACAAACATAATTATATTACAAAACATTTTATAAAATTAGTGTGATAATTGCTTGTTATGTCCTGCCATTCTTTGCTATTGCCTATCGTCTCGCCATAGCGGAGTCAATCAATAACCGCCCCCTTTAAATGTGCAATTGTTTTTTTTAAGTAAATCTATTTATTTGCACTAACTATTTAATTACATCAAACCAAATCTTGAAACGCATAAAAATGTCAACAAAAAAATAATGTAGGTACCTACTTAATAAACGTTAGTAGTAATAGTTACCAAAATGTTCGCCTATCAGACGTGACGGATGGTTTTGTTGACGGACCACCGCCAACCAACGGGAGAAAAAGAGTGAAAATAACATATTTCCTTCTCTTTCTCTCCCGTTGGTTAGACGGTGGTTGAGGTCAACCAAATCCACACGTCTGTTAGTACTATTACATGGCAATGCTTTCCCTTTAAACGAGGCTAGGCCATCATTTTGGTCACGTGTTGCGTCGTCCAATGTGATGACAAATCTTTGAAATTTATTGTGGCTACCGGTCTCCAGGGCCCTAAGTTGCGACCCCAAGAAGCTCATAAATACAATTGCATTAATGTTCAATTTGTTTGTTACAGAACAAGCGAGCTGGTCGCTCTGGTAGCAGTGTCCTGCACGTTGTTCCTGTTCCTACACACTCGGGAGCTGAGCACGAAGCTGCGGCGCATGCAGCGGCACGAGGACGAGACGGGACCCAACCACCTCGCTGACAGTAAGTGTTGCTTTTTATAGTGATTATAGCTGTTGAGCGTCTGATGAGCGATGGTGGTCGACAGGTAGCATGTGCGCTTTACAATCTGACAGCACCCGGTTCAATCATCGGCCTTGCGCCAATGTTATTTAGTACCTAAATAAATTATTTGCAGTTTCAATGCTAAAATGCTCAAAACGGTGAAGGAAAACACCATGAGGAAACCAGTAGGTATATCCGAGAACCTCAAAAGTTCAAAGTGCCAACATGCACTGGACCAGCATGGTGGATCGGCCCATCCTCTCTATCTCTGAGAGAAGACCTGAATCCCAGCAGTGGAAACATGATAGGCTAAATGGTGATGATGATGAATATCGTCGGTCGTCTGTTGGTCGTATATATGCGCTGACTTCCATAGGAACGTTGAATGAACCCCTTTCTGACTCTCTTAATTCGTCCCTATCGTAAAAAACCTTTTCTGCGGATGTATTCACACTATAAGGAATGTACCTATCAAATTTCAGCGTCGTAGATTAAGTTGTTCTGACTTTTTTAGGTAATAGGCTTGCGCTTGACTACCACCTCGCCTGATGGCAATCTATGATGGAGCATGCTTGCATAGAAGAAACCAATGCACTCGCAATGTGAACCCATAGATGTAAATAATTGTAAATATCGGGATAAACTCATTCAGACAGCGCATTTGACAGTCTAGCACTTCGCAAAGGTGTAAACGGAAGCGAATAAACAAAAAAAAGGTTTTTTTTGTAAGCAGCAATATCATAAAAACATATACTTACCTACTCTAATATATAGATGAAGGGTCTAGTTATTTTTCATATTATTTGAACTATACTATACCTATACTGGGTTACCTGGAAAGGGTGTACTAAGCCGAAAGGGATCCACAGTACCCATCATAAAGAACAGGTTTTACTATAGGAGTAACTCTGAAATCGCTTAATCAACAAAATGTATATAACAGCTGAAGCGAAGCAGCAGCGGTGTTTTTCGTGATTTCAAGAGTGGTCCCATAGTGAAAGTTGTTCAAAATAATGGGTACTACGGACCCCTTTCGGCTTAGTACCTTTCCGCGTAACCCTGTAGATAAGTAGTTTCTATAAAAAAGAATTGTTAGTTCTAACGACTAGGCTAGCTTTAACTAGATATTACTAACAAGCTTCAGGCTAGATTGAGGTTTGTTTCACCTCGCGTGCCATGTCAATTGTGTCCTATTTCACAGCTCTAGCTACGACGTAAATGTTAGCAGGTAATGCCGTTTTCATAATGAAGTGAGCTTCATAAATCGTACGGCTTCCGCTGGCTCGGCCAGACATCACCATTACTGTGATGAGGCTACACGTCGTAGCGCCTTCTTACATACCCACGTCTTAATCTACAGTGATCATGTGTAATGGATATTAGCAGTTTAATGAACGGTTAGCACTTTACGTAATATCATATTATTATTACGTAGTGATTTATAAATGCCCATTACGTACGTAGTGGTTACCTTTGCCCGTGGCATCGCTAACGAGTTCTTTGACTTGTACTGATTTGTCTGAGGGGTCATCTATTAATCACGTGAGGTGTTTTTTCGAAACTGTTGTCCTCCCTCCAAATAGAACTTGTTATTTTTCCTACAAGCCCTTAAGTAGTAGTAGTAGTAGTAGTAGTACAAAATCAATTCAAAATCAATTTTGAACGAGTGTCACATTATTTTTTCTATTGAATACTAATATAATAAAATATAAATATGTTTGGAAATCTAGTAGACCGTGAAATTAAAGACAACAAAAACTAATGTTGTTTTAATTAAAAAAACATCGGTGTTGTCTGAAGCTATTGCCATTATGGCTATAAAATACAATTACACTTCAGTACTTTGTCATATTAAATGGTTATAATCTTTCCTATTATTGTTGACAAGGCATATAGAAGTTCTTATTGTAACAAAGTTGTATCGATAAGACACCAAGTGTGTCTACGTGAATCGGCGTTTTCGGGTAATTGAGTGGAAACTAAAAACTGGCCGCACGTCTTCGACCTTTTTTTGGAAAGACATTAAGATTGAACGGGGAACTCACTCGAGCTACCGGTTAATAACTTGATAATGACATCTTATGAAGTGCAGCCGAAATAAAAAGAAGTAAAATAATGACCGTACTTGAATTACCAACTATATTCCGGTTTGAACGCCGGTAGGTATATACGCTAGGGAAATTTGACCAGAAGGGAAGAATTCTCTCTCTCGTATTGTTTCTTTTAAAAACTGCTTATTGCGGCATATCTATTCGATGGAAATAATATGTACATATATTAATCAGACGATAAATTAGATAACAATGACCATCAAAACACAATGACACACAAAACAAAACTGGAGTACCTAACTCGAAAATTGTCGTTAAAATCGCGTGACGCCACTTCATTACCGATGCTGCTCATTGTCTGTGCGTGCATCTAAGCATCACGGGACTAAACTTTCACTCGATAAGAAAAAAAGAAATAATTTTATAGCGTCTCAGTTCCACGGTTTACTGTGATACCGTTCACTGCCTTCCTTTAATTTTGTAAGCCGTTCCTTTGCTGTGGTTTAAGATAGCGTTTAGATTAAGCGATAAGAGAAACAGTTTTATGTTTTCTTGTGGGAGTGTTGTCCGCCGTAGGAGGGACCACCATACATACAATTTCAATGTGCGTTAGAAAAATGGGTACCAAAAAATTCATTTATCGTTTAGTGACGACATACCGAAGGACTAGAAAGACTGGAGAAGAAATACTTAGGATAGTATTGTGAAGAAATTGCAAGTGTTCCAAGTGCATGCTTGGGAGTGTGAGGGTTATGTAAACTGTAGAGGTGACGCCAAAATAAATTGTAAATTCAAATAAAACCGAGTGCGAGTCGGGCTCGCGCACTGAGGGTTCCGTACCACCACAAAATACAATGATTATCAATTTAAAAAAAACCGGACATGTACGAGTAGGACTCGTGCTCTCAGGGTTCCGCTGGACAGAACCCTCAGAGCGCGAGACAAAAAAAAACTAACTGAAGTTAAAATATTGAAAGACAAACTTAAGTTTGTAGTTGACAATAAGGTTCTTCCATACATTACAACTACAAAATGTAAGTTTGTAATAGCAAAATAATTATTTTTAAATGATATAACTTCAAATTTATAACTTTCGGATTTATTCCTATATATGTACTATGAGACCTTGCCTCTTGCCAAATTTCATGATTCTAGGTCAACGGGAAGTACCCTATAGGTTTTGATTCCCCTGTGAAATCGCAAAATATACGACATAAACGTTCATATCTTTTGATTGCTTTGACTTACAACTTTTATTTTATTACAGCCGAAAGAAACTGTAGACCCAAGTATTTAATACAAATTTAAACTTGATACATTTACGCGTTCTTGAGAAAAAAGGTCTTGACAGACAGACAGACAGACGGACAACGAAGTGATCCTATAAGGGTTCCGTTTTTTCCTTTTGAGGTACGGAACCCTAAAACCGACTTCAAAGTTAGTTATATATGGAATTTCGATTCGGTGAAATGAACGGTGTGTGTGTGTGTGTGTGTGTGTGTTTGTGTTTTGGTGTTCGGTGGTCGAGGTTAGAATGATAAGGTCATCTAAGTAACGAAACTACCAGTTATAACTTGGTAATGAACATAAATTTGTCACCGACTCGCACTTGGCCATTACTTAATGTTATACTAAAGTGTGTACTATAATCATGCTAAGTTTGACGCTTGTACGTATTACCATTTTTACATTAGAGCTAATACAAAAATACGTAAAAGAAATACATTTGTTGTATGGGGACGACCCTTTCTTTTTGACTATTTTATTATTTGTTAGTCAATTCACCGTAACATTACATATTCTGTGAAACTTTCAACTGACAGGCGGACAGACACCGTAGGCTTAGTAATAGGGTCCCGTTTTTACCCTCTGGGTACGGAACCCTAAAAATTACCTATAACCCAAGCTAGCTTTTATTTAACATACAACTTGATTCTCTCCATATTTTTTGACTGGACTCGAGATTTAATGCATTTTCCCAAGTCTAACATCCAAGCGTCCTAACTTTTCACTATCATTCGAACGCCCGATTTCTAAGATCGTCCGTATGATTTGCATGCGGTATGGCGGCGAGTAATCGATTAAATCGCCCGGTGTCGTTCCGTATCGATGAGTTATTCGGTACAATTAAGCGAATTGGCATTTATCGGAATCATAACTTTCTTCGAACCGTAAAATAAGTTTTGTGGTTTCGTTTTTGAAACTTGTAGAGCATGAGGCCAAATGGTTGAGAAAAACAACTGTGCGTCCATAATATACAGTTTGCGGTGAGCACAGGATTTCGTGTGTAGCCTATGTGGTCAGTATGTAAGATTCCATTTAGTAGGTTACCATAGTAATCGCATGCATGTTTTGCATCTATACAGTGTAAATCTGTTATGGAGTTAGTCTCAGTTCAAACAAATAAGGGAGATAATTATGCCGTAATACAATTAAAGTTCGTGTTCAAATGTCTAAATTATTCATACATTCTTTTACTATACTGCTAAAAACTGTATTTACTTACTCATTTTTCACGCACTCGAAACTTGTAGTGACACCAATGAATTAACTAATAGTCGACATGCAAAAACCGGGCAACAAAAGGCAAAAAAAACATCAAGCCTGATTTAGGCCAGATGCGTTCGCACCTGCCACGCCACCTTATCATATCTCCCTTGTTTGTCTGATCTGGGGAGTTAGTAGACCCAATACATTTTTGTGCATCGATGATGAAATTGTTATTTGCGTGCAACGTTATCTATACATCAACAACTTATCTTTCGGAATGGAACTTTAACGTGGAGGTGGCACATTCTTACATGCACATTTTTTGCACAGTGTTTTAATTAATCTGTATCATGTGAAAGTTCCCGCCTGAAATATATCTGTAGTTACCGTCCCGTTATAAACATTGGCAATTATCAACTCAATGCCTAATTTTCACAAAGCCGAAAGTTTTACCCGCTCAAAAGACAAATGCCATTAACTAATTAATAAAAAATGCGAAAATGTTTTCTAAATATTTTTTATTTTATATATCGGATTATGTAATTGAATACATTCTTAGTTTTTATTATTATAAATTAGTGTACATTTTAATATACACCAATGGCTAGGTTATACAGGGTTACGCATATGGACTGTACTAAGCCGAAAGGAGGTCATTGTACTCATAATTATTATGAACAACGGATTGGGGAGGACCAGACATCAATTGTGTAATTTTGCAAGTGACCGTTAGACAAACTGTAGCAGAAGAACAAGCAGAAGAAAATACCTACGTAAAAACATCTAGACTAACGTTTTCAGTGAGTTCAACGTGGTCTGGCGACCGCAGGTTGCAGCGGAGCGGCGCGGGCGCAGCGCAGGGCACGTTTCGACGTCGCCACTTCCTTATTGGGCGCTCGACGCTCCAGATTGAGACTATTACGTAAAATTGCCAATTGTGGGCGTCTGTAATCGCATCTTTTCAAATATGTGCTTACGGAGAAATGTTTCGACAGAATCTGTACGTATTTAGACCACATTTATAAGCAGTTGGTCACCAGCCTAGCGAGTCCCTTTACCTTCTACGGAAGTCAAATATTTAGTCAATTCAAAATATGAGCTGGCTGATTTCATGAAATCAATATTTTCCCTCCTTTATTAACCAAACAAAATACAAGCAAACATACACACAATCCCTAAACTAGTTACGATTATTAACTTACTTATTGAACTGCAAGACCTCTGGACACCGTAAGTGACTACTGCGTAGGTACATAGGATACGTTTTTAATTGGCGGTACTTGTAAATAATTTCATAACATTTCTATAGACATCCGTCATCTAGTCTACCTGTGACCACGGACAATGTTCGAAACATTGTCGAACAACAAAAGTGTCGACACACACACAGTGTGAGTGTGAGGGTTACAGTGTGAGTTCGAAGTACAGTGTTCGAAACGTCAGGAATTAAAATAATACACGCGAAAAAAATCCGGAGCGAATCCGTAATATTCAGTGTGATAATCGCAAAAACCAAAGAAATCATTATACTCAGTAGCGGATCCAGGGGGTCTGAAACCCCAAAGTATCTAGGTCCACCGCTGAATCTTAAACTTGATATTATCCTACAAAACCCTTAGCTGGCTAACCCCTCAGCTCCTCCCCAAACCGAAATCCTGGATCCACTACTGATTATACTTAATACTTATGCTATCCTATCATGTAAAAACAATTGGTTTGGGTAATATAATTATGTCTAGTCACATACCCACGTACGTACATTCGTATAGTAGTATATATATATACCGTTAAAGGTTTGAAGATAAATCCAAATGCCCACTACCAGTTAGCAGTGTACCCAGCATGCTTGCGGCACGCTGAATGTTTATACGTTAAGCCAGATAAAGCATTTTGGTTTCACGTCAAAATAGTTGTTTGACGGTACCCTAAGATTGTATAACTCAGCCTGTCTCACGTTTAAATACTCGTACGTACAATTGTACCAACACCCATCATAACTAAAGCGAATACTTAAATTTTTTTGCTCTAATCGCTTACATTTCAAAAAGCTCTTGTCATAATATGTTTTGTACAGATTGTATCAACTGTAACTTTTTGTTTACCATACATACGGCACAAAAACTACTAGATAATCGGCCGCTAAACTGTCAGACTATCAAATTATTTTACACCCGACAGTTATCGCATAAGCGCTACAATTATCGTGTTTGATTGATAGGTTAACTTCGGTGAGAACTAATTACACCTAGTACGTTACAGCAGCGCCCAGAAATTACATATTTTCCATATAAATTCTGTATTATGCTTGACCAAAATATTTCTCATAATATTATTTTCCTGTTTTCCGATACTTTGTTAGTCATAATAAAAAGAAAGCCTTCGCGTTTTGAGCACAACTTGACAAGGTACCTACAACGAAATAAAAAAAAAAGACGTTATCAAGTAATTAAAAAAAAATGGTGGAGTGGGGTAGAATATGTGTAAGGGACGACGTGTAGTCAAATTTGAAGTAAGTCTAACGATTTCTTAATACAGGGTTACGTGAAAAGGGCGTTCTAAGCCGACACATTCAAATCGTTTTTTTTTTAATTGAATAATACTAAGTTTTCGTCTGGCCTGTGCGATTTAAGTCCACGCTTGCCTAGAAGAAACCAATTCACTCGCCACTTAAAGACACCCAAATTATGACATTTTTTTACTATAAACAACCCTAAAATCATGAAAAAAATATCAGTTAATCCTATTTGTCTAGTGTGTAATGACCGTTTTCTTGGAACAGCTGTTTTTTTTTCGATTTCAGGGTTGGTCCTAAAGTTGTTAATAATAATCGATATTGTGGACCTCTTTCTGGTTAATAAATTTTCCACGTAATTGTATACATAAGTCCATACTTTACCAAATCAGTATGTAGGTATACTTACATTCAGTGAGAAAACACGTGTGTAAAGTGGTGTTCTAGTTCTTGCAATGGCTACTCTATGATCAGTTGCATAACCCGGGTCGTTACGGTAATGCTGTGTTATGAACTGTGAAATGTTTGTTTACGCTGAGAACTAACAGACGCGTTATTGAATAAACACTGGTTTAGGCTCTATATTACTGACGTAATCAGCAGGTACAAAAAGTTTATGGTAGATGCTAATCCGATAGCGCAGTGAGCCACCAAGCGTTTCGATGAAACGAAAATATAAAACTATTTTATTTCAATAGGCAGGTAGTAGGAAACGCTTGGCTCGATCGAACGGAGAAATCATCATCATCATCATCAGCCTATTTGATATCCGCCTTACTGCTGGACGTAGGCCTCTCATAAAGAACGCCATAAAGCACGATCTTCTGTTTTTCGCATTCACTTGCCACCAACCGCCTTTCGCAGATCGTCAATCTACATGCCTGCAGGGTGTCCTACTCTACGTTTGCCGATACGCGGTCTCCACTCTAGAACCTGTCTACCCCAGCGGTTGTCAGATTTTACCAAGGGCTCAATGTCTCAGATAGTTAGCTAAGACGTGTAGAAATGCTACACGTCTTTAGTTGCATAGCTTTCATAAGGCGAAATAGCGGTTAATTAAAATCCTGGCCACTTGCTTTTAACAGAAAAACTAATTTAGAAGGTAAACTAAAACATTCCTTTAAAGAAAACTCGATAACTTTGTATTGAAAAGGCGTAAAAATGTTTTTCATACAACTTTGGCCAACTTTGTATGCTTTTCATGTATTGACACATGAAAAGCATACTTATTGTGTTTTGTCATTCTACTAGTTTCACATTATTGTATGTCAAATAGTATTTTTTTAATTTTTGATTAACTATTAATAGGTTAACTAAGTCAGTTAACTAACATTAAAAATTAACTAAGTTAGATTAGATATAAAATTACCTGTTAGTGAATGAATGTGTAAATAGAAACAGAAATACAGAAATACAGAAATGTATTCATTTCATTTCTGTATTTCTGTATTTTTCTGTATTTCTGTATGTGTAAATATGTAATCAAATTTGGCCCACTTAGAGCAATCTTCCATGCATTGATAAATGATCTAATATAAAAGTTATACGCTATAAAAGCCGCTGTAGATTGCGGTTTACGGTTAAAAGACAGCCTTTTACATGCTAATATCTATCATTCCGGCAACTGTGTTTGCTATTACTGTTATATTAGTGTTCTAACTTGGTCATAAAGCCTCTCCTATTTACTTTGGATATAATAAAGCAAACGATACCTCTACAAAACTGTTACGTGCTAAAGTTCCATCGTAGTACTCTCTTAAGGTCGCGCCCACAGGCCAGAGCTTTTTGGCACATTTACATTAGTAGTACATAATAATATTTAAAAAGAAGAAAACTCACTAAGAATAAATACAAAAAAATTGGCATTCTTTTTAGAACAATATTGCAATCACTTAAAAATACAAAAATTTAATAAATAAAACAAACAAAATAATTTAAAAACTTAGTAATAGGGTCCCGATTTTACCCATTGCGCATGGAACCCTAAACCATGTTTCTTGGATTTTTGGAAAACAAATAGCTGCTAACCAACACAGTAGCAATGAGATTAGTAGCCACACAAAAACCAAAAACAAGTTTTCTCTAATACAAACTGAAATATTGTAAATGCCCCGTTGCAATACCAACTTGACCCTGGATAGATAAATAGATATTATTTTAATGTAATTTTGATATTGGTATGTTTTAATTTAGCGGAAGAGATCTAAAAAAACTACGTTTTCGAGTTTTTTTTGATCGCTTTCGCTATCCTTTACGTTTGCAACATGAAAATTGCTTTCTACCATTTGCAATGTTATTCTAAAGGCAATACTCAATTGTTTTTTTTTAAATTGTCACTCAGTGTTTTTTTCTCTTCAGTAATGTTACAACTGTGTGGACGAGATAGCTCTGGCCGGTGAGCGTGGCCTTAAAGAGCTCTATTAAAGAGTCAAATTGAATCAACGTAGGGTGTCCATTTTTGATAACATTTGCGTCCGTGGCCTTTGTAGAGTCAGGTAGAGTCCCGTTACGCGTTCTATATCACAATTTATTGCCATTTGTGCATTATAAAGCGATTACTCGCCCTTTATACGTGTTTCGTTTGTAACGGATAAAAAAGTATGTTAGATACGAAGTTACGAACCAATATAAGAATGCCAGTGAAAGCTGCAATCATCATTTTCAGCCTTTCATGTTCCCACTGCTGGGACACCGGCCTTCTATCGGAAAGAGAGGATGGGCCCTAATCCATCAGCATGTTGGCCCAGTGAATGTTGGAGAATGTCTTAAATGACCCTGAAATTTTTTGAGGTTCTTTGACATACCGGTTTCCTCACGATGTTTTCCTTCACTGTTTTAGAGTGATCGCATCGAAACTGCACATAATTTATTAAGGTACTAAATATATCATTGGTGCAGGGCCGAGGATCGAATTGAAACCGTCAAAATGTAAAGCGCACAAGTTACCGCTAGACCACCATCGCATTGAAACATTGTAACCCATGCTGTTCATTTCTGCTATATTATGTTTTTATTTTATTTCTTCATTAGCGACGGTATCTCTAAAGAAAATATTTCTCCAGTTATCACAGACCGGTTTTTATTTTCAAAATTATACGCAGGTAAAGTCATAATTGTGGGATAGAACGTTAGATTGTGCAAAGCGGCGATCATATGATATGCAGTAACTTTCGAGTCTTACTTTGTTTATTTTTAGCCCTCCCTTTCTGGTTCTGATTAACTAAATTTGCATAAAAATTGGGCGCAGGATAAAGCCTTAACCGTTTATTTTCGTATAATTGATACTAAACTCACGTACCGTGTATATGCTCGTCATATTGTATGGTTGTTTAGTAATAAGATGTCAACTGGATAATACGCATTGCAAAATAAAATAAACTTTTTATTTTTGCTTCAAGACTCATGGAATTAATAAAATCTCCTAAACGCTATACAAACTTGTATATATTTTTTGTAATTGTTGATTTTTTCAAAAGCTCATAATAAATTTCGATAAAATTTATATGAGACCACTTCTGAAGTATGACCTAACAAACAAGAAAAATATCATCAAAATGAATTCATAATTTATTTGATGATGTAGCCAGGAGGTAGACAGTGTAACTCTAGTGAACCTTTCGAGTGTGGCTCATTTCGTTTATATTTGGAGTGCATTTTTCAATGCCAATGTAATGTATGGGACATTAAACTCTGTGGCAAGGTTTTGACAATGGAGCCAGGAGGTGGATAGTGCGACTATTCAAAAGCTACCAGTATAATAAGCGTGGTTTATGGTTTTTATGCCAATAATTATGAATTTACATACTAATTAATACACACGCCTATTTCGCATTTTTCAAGAAGTTGTACCGTGGTCTATCTATGTCTGCGATACTGGCACACTAAGCGCCTGTTTCCAGTGCATTGTTAGTAATAGAGATTGAACGCCAAGAAACAATGTGACTTGTAATAATAACCATAAAAAGATGTTTGTTTTGCACAAAGGTGCCGCGAGCATTGGCATTGCAAAATGCACTCTGCCTTGACTTGAGTAAACACGGAGAATACTATGATATCAAGTTAACCCACATACAAATAAATCAAGTTTTATGTCTCTGTGTCTACAAAACAAACCCAGATATTTTCATTGTCCGTCGTTTACTACAAAAGCAGTCTGCGAAGTCACCCTTGTGGTACTCCATTGAATAAGCCAAATGCGCAAACCGTTGTTTAGAAAACTCAATATGTTTTCACAGGCTCTCATGAAAAACACGATTGCAATAGTAAAAATTAAAATATGCCATCATAAAACACTAGTTCCTACAAAATATTTAGAGCGACGTTCGATATAGTTAAGTTAATATATATTTAACTAACGACCCGCCCCGGCTTAGCACAGCTGGACCGCTAGTAATATGTATAAACCTTCCGTGTAAAATTATCTAACTAATGGTGAAAACCGCATTAAAAGCCGTTGCGAGGTTTAGGAGAAGTTAGTGGTTATACAGACAGACAGACAAACAGACGCAGAAAGCGACTTTAATTTATACTATGTGAAGAAGAGATGTAGAGATAGATATAGAGAAGAGATAGAGAAGAGAAGAAGTTAAAATTTAGGCTGGCTTAGAAGCATAATATTTTTAATCTGTAAAAAATTGTCAATGAAATATTCTTGCAAAGGAAGTTCATTTCTCGTCCATTTATACTTCTCTCATCACTTCTCTTTCTACAAATTTTAACAAATCTTTTACTTGGCACACTCGAAAAGTGTACCGCTTTTGTTTTTTGTTTGTAAACTACTACACTATTTCTACTTGTTTATTTGCTCTGACAACTGCAATAGCATTGTAAAAATCTGAATGAAAACCATGAATTCTGCAAATCCAAATAAATGCTTCAACCGAGTATACGCACATTTACAGGTGAGGCGGTCATATGTAAACTTATTTTACAATAACAGAAAAAATACGATATCTGGAAAAAATTAAGTACAAGTTTGTAATTTTTGTTTTGCTAATTTTTAATTCATTTTTAATGTTATATTTTTCGATTTTTGCTGGTTCAGAAATGTATTCATATACTTAGCTGAGTTGCGACCTTAAACACAAATATTCAGGGCAGTATTACATACGTTATAAGCAGATATATCCGTTCATTCGTCATCTCTCACTACCGTTCCCTCATTAGTTATTATCATAAAAATAACGCTCACTTGAACACTTTTAAAATTAAGATCGGCTCTTACACTAATCGACTTCATAATAATGACGATTGATCTCCGGATGCATATAAAGAGCAACAAGCCACAGATAACTACAAAGATAGTATAGAGTTGACACAGATAAAGGTATACTTATAAAATCTGCCACGGAAGAAGCTTTAGTTACTACGTAGAGTTTTCAAGATTATGTACTTTATGTTGGGTGGTTGGTATAGAAAGGCAATAAATGGAGCGATCGCTTTCTAGTCAAGCATCACCTGATATCGGTGAATGCTTTTCCGAAGCGAGTAATATGATTACTACAGACGTCTGTAGGGCAAGGTAATGCAGCCACTAAGTGATTCAGGCTAATTCTATGGGATTACGACAAGCAATGATGTTTAAAACTATGGATTCAACATCGATGCGCCAAAAACGGTAACGAAATGCAAGGGGGGAAGCACGCCATTACTCTCGCGTATTTATGAAGGAATCGTAATGGTAGAGCAATAAGGTTACTTGGAATAGATCATGACTCTTAGCGATAAGGCCGTCATTTGTTGCACTAGTTTTAATAGAATTTTTATCCCATGTATGTAATTTCTGGTGTGAATAATAGAAAGTTTATCTACTATGTCTAATTATCTATCAATGGCTCGTTTATGGTCGCGAGTATAAAAATTGGTAAAAAATTTGAGTACGGTTTTATTGGTAAACTTGAATCTATAGTTTTAAATGTCTTTGATGACGTGTTTGCGGTTGGTAATGGCAATCGTAAATGTAATAATTGCAAAGACAACATCCTGCTAATCCTGCTATGGGAGTCAATTCAGACATTCATTTCTCTATTATTTCATTTATAAGTCGTAGTTTAGTATGGAGAGAGAAAGAGTAATCATAAAATAAATAGGTACGTACGTTCAATGGGCATGTCTCTGTTTTATTACATATAATATTATATTAGTAAAAAAAGTATAGTAGTAAAAGACAAGAAAGAAAAAATCTATATAATTATATAAAAATTAATCCCTATTTACTTTGGACACGCAGCTTGCGAACGACTTTACCGATTTAATTTTTTTTTAAGTTTTATAATACTTTGTAGAAGATTCTTACGGAAAGATAAAATTAGGAAAATTGCTCAGAAAAATGGAAAATATCAGATAAGTCAACGACGATTTTAAGTTGCGGGTGAAACCGCGGGGCGCAGCTTGTACTATATAAATATTATTATAAGGATTTTTTTTTTTAATTTTTTGCCCTCTAACTATCTAGGCAAAAATCGGACTGAATTGAGAACTTTCCTCCTTATTTGAAGCCGGTTAAAAAACCACGTCGATCTGTTGCTCTGTTGCTAACAAATAAACACATTTACACGTTTATAATATTAGAAGGATGACTATGAGTACGAAACAGCATAATAAGTTGTATTTACAGTACAAAATACAAATCAAGCCACGATTCTAACATTTTTACATAATTTAAAAGTTCACACTCGTCCACATTTTGCAATAATCAACATAAAATATATCGTCTATTCAAAGGTACCAAATGATATATTATGTGTGGGGAATATGAATCATAAATTTAATTTTACATGGAGAAAGTCCAAGAAGTTAATAAATAATACAATAAACCCACAAATCATGCCCTATGAGTAGGATTTTGCGAGGGTGTAGAGAGGAATGGAGGGAGTGAAGCACTAAATTATGCCTGCCCGCCCACAAAGTAGTGATTTTCTATAGAATCTGTGATTATTTTGAATGTGCACAACAAAGAGTTTCTTTTGATCTAATTATTCTATAGAATATGATTTTTATTGTTTTTTTTTTAATATAATAATTAGGTAGTAATAGTTTAAATTTTTTTATATATGTATATCAATTTTGTTTATTCTATATATGTCTAATTGTCTATCTATCTCATCTATATATAATGAAATTGAGCCAACCATATTTTTGAAGATTCGAAATGATTGGTGCAAAATTGCACAAGCAAGTGCAAAAATACACGAATAAAATTATAACAGTATAAAATGTTTAGAAAATTTTCATTTAAATCAGTATAAATACTCAAAAATAAAATTCTAGAACAATTTTTTATGCCATTTAAAAGCTTCGACTATAATAAAATGAATGGACGGGCCCTAACCATTGAAATTGCTCAGTAAAAACGAGTCAAAACCGTCGGGCATATACTTCAACACCTAATTATAAAAATGTTCAGTATATTTGTTACAAAAAATAGATCCCGGTTTTATTTGCGTATTTACACTTCGGGAAAGCATACGAATGCATAATTTTGTCAGATGTTTCGTTATCGCGTAACAATAGACACGTATTGCACTTCCTACGGCTAGACACCGACTGAAACGAAAGCGCTCATTTTGTTATCTTCTAATATGCGCTTCTGCTGGGCCTGTCCATTCATTTTATTTTGGTCGAAGTTTAAAAGTATGAAAAATTGTTTGAATGAAATGTTACTGAATGTGTGTTATGTTATTTTCTTTACTCGTAAAGCTTAGATTTTACATACGTACATTCAATCATTTTATGTGCGAGCGAGATAGAAGATACGCGAAGCATGGGTTGTGAATTTCGCTGGTTGTGAAGTTTCAATGTCCCATCGAACTAAAAGGCTCAGCAGTTCGATAATTATGATTATCTATACCACCGGACTACTGCGACGAAAAAGTCGCATCAGTCCGATCATAAAACTGTAATTGGACTACTGATTGGACTAGTTTAGATAGTAAAGTAAAGTAAAATTTTATTGCATAAAACTGTGTACAATGGTAGAGTAAATTAAGGTAGTCTCAACAGTTTATTCTCGCGGACGTGCAATATTTGAGTGTATTATATACATCTAGATAAGTACAGTAATATTGCATTATCAATTAGGTACTGACATACATACTCTAATACACAAGCAAAAAAATAAAAAATAAAACCTATAATTACATTCATAGAAACTTAAGATTAGGTACATAGATAAAACTAAACGAGATCAGTGTAACTAAAGAATAATTACCAAAAGATGTCACTCAACTTCTCAAAGCTCAGGCAGCTTTAAATAGTCATCGAACGTGACATCACATAATTGCGCGAAACGAAATGTCTCGCGATCAAAACTGTTTTTTACAAATCTCTAGTGTATTTCCGCTTCAACCTACACTACACTACACTACACTACACTACACTACACTAGAGATTCGTTAAAAACAGTTTTGAACTTCCGCAAAGTAACGCCTGATTCAATCAACTATGTCTCGCAGTATTCCGTGCATCGTGGCCGATAGCAGCCGTCTACGCGTCGGATCTGACGCACCCGCCTAACGCGTCTGACACACACGTCTAACGCGCGTGGCTGGTTCGATTTGAAATGTATGGTGACCTCAGTCGTGGGGCGGACGCGTCTGACGCAGACCTCTGAAGCAGCGCCATTCATTTTCATAGTGCAAAGTATTGTCACATAAGCTGCGCGCGTTAGACGCGTGCGGCAGACGCGCGTGGCTGCGATCCGCCGCGATGCACGGAATTCAACCTTTACGGTACCCCTATCGTACCTTACCTTTATCACGATGAAGATGTGCTTGAACTATACCTATAGCAAATTATGATGTCAGATATACTGCGCAACCTTCATTTCATATTATTAAAGTTCAGCAACCTTCTAAAGCCATAGGGTATCCGCCCTAGCCCGGAGTCCAGGAAGCGGACACGGTCGTGACTCCTTTATCGACCCCGAGCTCAGAGCACTGATATTGTCTTGTCGACCACACCTTATTAGACCAGCAACGTTTGAAACCCAACACCATATTGGTACTATGAGATTGACTAAGGAAGTCATCCCGATTGACTTCTGTTTGTTTTACGTCCTTTTGTGGATCGATCTGATGAAGACGTTCAGAAGTATGGAAATTGTGTTCGTAAAAGCTGTCACGATGCTCGTTTTATGTCACTGTCGTGCACTGATGAAGAGATTTGTTGAATTAATTTTGAGTTTACATAATGCAGGTTGGTATCGGTTTTAGCTTTTATATAAAACTAAGCGATAGCAGAGAAAAAATAATTCTGAGCTTTTACACTTAGAGCATAGTTTTGTACGAGTTATTGGCGTTTGCAATGTTCAAAGTGGCCCCTTTGGTTATGGAGGTTTTGTCATTAATACTTAATTGAATCTATTGTCTATATGGCAATTGACATTTTCCGAATACAAAATATAGTAAGTAATTTACTACAGTAGCAGGCGCAAGGACCTTATAAAAACTTTAGGGGTTATAACGTCCTTGGGCAGGCGACAGAAGCACATATATACACACATACATACGTAGGTACATACTTTTTTACAGATTAGCGCATACTGTAAAATTATGTACTGGTCATCCCCATTTACTAAAAAGTTATTTCTACAAAAAACAAACATAGGTAGCTAATTGTTTTTAGTTTAGTTAGGTTAGTTCTACAAACCTCCAACAGACTCCAACTTACCTACACACGTTTAAATTATTATATAGGTACCTTCAAAAACGTATAGTTATTTCTAAATGTTTCCTCTTTTTATGTATTTTTCGTGAATTTTGCCACTATTACGTCTGCTTAATTGTCACGGATTTAGCACCGTCGAGAAGAGGGACCAGTATTTCCACTGTCCTGTAAAGCAGGACGGTATAAATCGTGCCAATTTAAGCAGGCGATAAATCGTGCTGAAACATTCTGTAACGTTCGGCCGTGAACCGTACCGCTGTATCTGGCAGCGCAGTCACGCTTCTAATGTCATTACCATGGAGCTGTGAGCCAGGGATGGAGTTAGACTTACAAGCTCTTTATATTTGTATCGATATTTTTTTCGACTGCATACCAAGCATAACTTATGAAAATTGTTGATTTATTTTTCGTAATTACAGAACAAGTTATTAACGTGAGGTTTTCCCAATTTTGAGCAACGCAGACAACCATGATGACCAGGCTTAATATATTATATTAAAGTCGCATTTAGTGAAACAAAAGCATGGCGCTTACACATAGTAGTGCGTTTCGCTACTTCTATTTTTAAAGTATTTCTCATATTTTTTAACAGTATAGCCGTTATGTAAAATATGTACTTTTACGGTTCCCTGCATAATCATGAAATCTGTATATTAAGATATTGTAGACATTATTTAGTAAATAGGTACTTGAATTAATCCACAAACAGGAAGAAAAGCGTTAATCAGTGTCACATTTTTTTTCTATCGAACAAAAAGCCTTAATCGTGTTTCGGTCTTTAAGGTTTCCTCACCGAGATACATTTCATTTCAGGAAGTTTATCTCGGGTTTCCTAGACAAGACATTCAATTTTGGTATGATACCAGTTTATAATTTTAAGATAACCATGGAAGTAGACAAACTAAAACGACCAATATTGCTAAAAGTGGGAAAAGAGGGCATTAATTGCTGAAAACTAATTTCCTTGGATTATCTGATTTTTATACAATTGAATGATATTTGTCTTGTTCCATAACTAACTTTACAAAACAAAGTTGCTCTAAGACGATACGAGTGAATTCGTCTCTGGCTATTTCAACGTCGTCTCGTTTGTAGGTACGTGATGCTCGCACGGGTCCCGGAAATTACGCGCTTTATCGCGGCTCATACAAGTTTACGCACGTCGCACCTATCTCCTGAAGACAGGTTTCCTCGCATCTGCATGTAGAGCGAGATTTATGACAAAAAAATATACAGTAACTATTGTATAGCGTACATAAATCCTGGCAAAGTTTGTACTGTGTTTTGTTATATTTTACAGAATTGTGTTTTTTTCCCTATTCTTTTCTAAGCCACAAGGGGTCCATAAAACCTACGAACAATTTTTTACTATAGAACCACACCTGAAATTGCAGCTATTCCATAGAAAATGGTAATTTCCACTGGAAAAAAATATCGGTAGCGGTCAAACGCAAGCCTATTATTAGATTTAGTTTTTTTTTAAATAAAAACATCTCTGAAAATAATTATGACGAATCCCATTCGGCTTCATCATTATCAGCCAGAAGACGTCCACTGCTGAACATAGGTCTCCCCCTTTAACTTCCACACTGAACGACAGCCTGCCATCTGCATACACTGGATGCCCGCGACTCTCATAACTCTCCTTTCGGCTTAGTACACCCTTTTCGCGTAACCCCATGCGAAATTTTGTGTCTACAAGCGTGAATAGGTTATATTTGTTCGTATCTATATACCTACTGAAATCTGCCGTTTCTAAAATCTATACAGCCGTTACAGTTTGAACAGATTTAAATGAAATTAGGTATCGACGCCGTGACCCGAGGCCTTTTGGTAGCTTCACGAACTTGTTCTCCCATCACCTTTTCATCACCAGATGCCCAGACGAACGGCAGACGAACTTAACATGGTCGAAATACATTCATACGCACCAAGCGATTTGTCTCCTTTTTCATAATTAGAACGGCAAAACAATGGAACGCCTTGCTTCGATTTGTGTTACGTAGCATTACAATCTTGGAGTGTTCAAGTCTGGAGTTAATAATAGGTTATTAATAACCAAACGTGCTCCATCTTCGGCCGCATCATCGCTTTTCATCATTCGAGATCGCGGTTAATTATTAGCCTAGTGACTAGGCTAACGTTTGACCGCGATGTCGCTCATAGGACTAGGCCCTAGTCCGAAGTAAAAAAAACATGCTGGATTAACACAGAATTATCCTAAAATTGTATTCCGGAAAAATTTGATAGCCTGTCCTGTTGAATAGCGGATGAAATCGCGGAGCATGGTTTCATCCTGAATATTGCATAAATTAAAAACTAGTAACGTTTTTTTTACTATTTTTATGAGCAGTTCTCGACATACAGCCTAATAAGGGTTTAATACGTTGCCTAGAAGAGATAGCTTCAAGCAATAGCCACCAAGGCCATAGCAAGGCCACCATTAAAAGTGTAGATAATAGTTTCATGGTAATTTATCTGTTATCCTTGTTTTTGTGGTCTTTTAACAAATAGCTATCTTATCTTACAATACAATACAATATGTTTCTTGATAGAAATGTAGGTAACATGTTTCCCATAAGGTATCTCTTATCCGTTATGACCTTTAGCAATATCAGGCCCTGTAATAAGGGCCGAATTAAAGCGACGCAATGTCAGCGTCCTCGTAAATCCGGGGTTAGATAGGTTAACTGATACAAGGCCGGTTAACGAGGTACAAGGCCCTGAAGAGAGCTCTGTCGTGCTCCATTGTTAGTAATAAGAGCTAAACTGCTAAAGCAAACAAGTGGCTTTCAGTAGCATTGTGCCATAGAATAAATAATAGTATATGTATGTCTGTGGAATCGTAGCTCCCAAATGGCTGAACCTGTTTTGATTTAGTTTTTTGTTTGTTCGAAAGGTTACATGGTCGAAAGTGTTTATGTTTAGCAACATTCATGAAAATTGGTTTAGCCGTTTGAAGATTACCAGCTATTTTATCGGATGTATAAAAAAAACATTTATGCTTGTTACTTACTGAATTTTAACACACATATAAATAAATGAAAATTGAATTTTTGACGAAATTATATATTTTTTTACAGTAGAGATTTGTAGCCTGTGGCCATTTTAAAATGTTGGAGATTGACATAATTATAATAAAGTATGTTAGTAAGAAAAAAAGTAATAAGTTGACTGACTCTAGCTCACGGTTCAGTAAATTTACTATACCTACCCCCTTCGACCCCTTTGGCTTGGTAGGTACACTGTTTCCGCGTATGTATATTTGTGTTATAATATTGACAGCCCACCAGTTTGATGCGCCAAGTGCGCCAACTCTTGGCGTTAGCTCTTGGCGTTATGTCATAAAGTCATGTAATTTTGAATAGCCAGCCGAACTAGTTTTGCTTGTGTTTTCCCATGACAAGTTGAAACATTTTATGGGTTTGAAAGTAAAAAAGATTCACATTAACATACGGATTCTACTGTTGAGATAACACGATTCCAGTTTGAATTAAAATTCTTGTATAGATACGGAAGAAGAGTATATCCTGCTTACATAATTTGTACAAAAACTTTCATATAAAAATATCTAATTTATGCTGTGGAAATATCTAACATATTTTTCATTAGTGTTTGGGTTTGTTTAGGTTGATGATATTGAAGCGTAGGACGTCCACCCACAAGATGGACAGACGACCTAAAGAGCGCATACCTAGAGACCGCATGTGTTTGTATCGCCGCGTAAACCTCGGTAAAACATATCTTCCTTAGTTTATATATAGCATCATTGAAGTACTTGATGTAATTACAGTGGACACATTTTAATGCACATTTCTAATGCCTAATTGAACATTAAGTAAGTTTAAGCATGTTGGTAAAATCAATCATGGGGATTGATTTTACCAGCATGTTTAAAATACCTACTAATAGGCACTGTGCATTTTTGGGAAACAGAGCAATCTTCATAGTTACCCAACCATTATTTTTGTCGTACTACAGAACATTAAAATGTCGTTACTAAAATTATACTTTTTATAAGCTTGTTTGAAGAAAAATTATTTCCTTATCATGTTTTAAAATACAATTATTTACAGTAACTAGGCAGGTTAGATGCTATGTTTTTTTTCAAAGGTTTTTGTTTTTTTTTGTTTTTTAAGGATTTTTTAATACATGGCTACGGCCCCATTTAGTCAGGGAGGAGATAGTGAGACTGTTTAAAAATGAGGTAATCCTGGTTGCTGCCACTACTAACAGAAAATAACAAATGGAACAACTATAGACGGATATTAATATATTGAGTAAAGTTAGCTAAAATTCAAATATCAAAATAGACGAACAGCTCTGTAAGAACCTTTTTATACGCCCTTATAAGTGCTTCTTTTTTTGCATGTTGGAAGGTATACCTTTTTTGATTGTTGGAATTTTTCAATGTATCGTAATGACATTAAAAAAGCTTTAGTCACGGTGACGTTGAACACATCATACATTATAAATGATAGTTATTTCGCGTATAACATTAAGGCATGGTCCAGTTCACTGACCCATTAAGCATTATATAATTTTTTTGTTCATGCTATTAATGCGAAAAGTAGCATTAACGTCACATTGAGCATAATTTATGTCGAATCAATAAATTTAAAAAGCAAATACGCAAGTAGAAGAGTGATAAAAAGCTGAAGTGCTTACTATGGCTCGTCTTTTATGCAAGTAGGTTGTTACGCAGTAAAAAGCTCGCAAATTGCTTGCACATTTCTACTTTTATTCCAATGATTTTAAAAATAAGGATATGCACATCCGAACATTTGTGTCCCAATATGTGTCGTATTTGAAAAATTTGGTCCATCTATCAAAATTTCTAATAACTTTCGCAACCCCCTCAAGTTGGTACGACAAATATTGGCATAATATAATATATGAATTAAAAAAAAAAAAAAATGTGTTTTAGCATCCCCCGTTGATCCTGTTACGTAAATTCTTTCTATCCAATAGTTGCCTGGAAGAGATCGATTTTAGCGATAAGGCCGCCACTTGTGGCAATAGCTCGTAAGTGATTTCTATTTATTTGTAATTTTTATTTTTGGTGTACATAATAAATAGTTTCTATCTATATATCTATCTATCAAGCCCATCTATCGTATATTCAATCGCACCATACGTTTTACTTCCTCTAGAACGGAAAAACAATAGAACACCTTCAACACCTTGCCTCATGCGATTATTAGTACCATGAAGTTTCACTGGGCCTGTCCTTACGAAGTAATACCTATTTATAAGTCAATGTCTTATCTCAAGAAGTTGATAGAGCCTGCGGCATTAGGCACTTTACTGACAGATTCATATGAGATGATTATACGATATGCTTCAGACACTTAATAGGGTTCGAGCTCTGGAAATGTTTATCTTTTCGTAGACTTATAGCTGAGGTCCTTGTATTTAGATGCTGGCAAGAGGAATACAATTATGCCAGCATGCGCTTGAATATCAAGCTGAATTAAAATTATGTTCAACTCTTAAAATAAACCTAGGTATCTATACAAATGCGAAATACCTATCACCCAACTAGCACCCTAGCCTAGCGTAAAAAAAACCTGGTTATCATTCGTATATCGAATGGTATATCACTTAATCTACGAAACTTAAACTTGGCTGGTAGATTCCTTATGGAGTGTAGACATCCGCTAAAAATAATTTTATGACCGGGATTAATTTAAGATTGTCAAAGACGCAGACTCTCATATAAATTCTCAAACCCGAAAGTTTATATTAAAGTCTACAAATACTATGTCGCGGGCAATAGTAATCTACGAAACTTAAATTTGGCTGGTAGATTCCTTATGGAGTGTAGACATCCGCTAAAAAGAATTTTATGACCGGGATTAATTTAAGATTGTCAAAGACGTAGACTCTCATATAAATTCTCAAATCCGAAAGTTTATATTAAAGTCTACAAATACTATGTCGCGGGCAATAGCTAGTATCATAATATAGGTTTTGTTTAAAACAAAATTTAAACAACTTTTTATATACGGGGTGTAACAAAGGTGTGTTACAAAAACTGTCCTCATACAAAATGGATTGTATGCAAAAAAAAAAATCTCAAATTTAGCAACTTGTGTTCTGCAAGCTGTTCACAAGCTGTTCACTTTAATGGGTAGATTGACACACACCTTTATGTTACACCTCTTTGATGCTCTCGGTGAAGTACTTATATAAACTTTTAATTAGAATTTACCTACGAAAATTCCAGCATATTTTATCGGAAACTTGATTGAAACGGCATAAAACAGTAAAGCCATTTCATCAGGAACTCTCGGGGTTTCTAGCAAGCTATTTTAAGTTAAGATAATACAAATAGTTCACCATAAAATACCGAAGCCAAGTTGCACGGTATCGTAACGTAAGTTAGTTCAATACTGAGATACTCTTGAACCTCGCTGTATAAATAATGTTCGCTTGAGATAGGTACGACATTACCCTGAAGCGATGCAGCGCCTTCGTGCAGAAACGAATTTTGCTTTGAATAAAACTTTAATGCAATATTCAGTTTATTATTTTTTTATAATTGGATTTACCTATTTATAGTTGATGCCGTGAAGCTTTAATGCAACGCAATAAATGCAAACCTACATAGGTATCTAATTTATTGCGGCTGTTATTTGTATATTGCTCTATTGCTCGATGTCCCCGAGGCAGGGTAAGCGGAGTGTTGATCATCCAGCAGCAAAATGAGTCGACGATATTGGATATAGTCGCAGGTCAAACTTGGACACGATTAGCATAGGACCGAGACAGATTGTATAACAAGAGAGAGACTTTATCCAGTAGTGGGAGAGAAGGCTGTTGAATTGTTGATGTAGTACTTCTAAACAAAAAAAACTACGATTTATCGCTAGGATAATGAAATGAAACACCTACAACAAATAAATTTTCAGAAAGAAAGCCACAAGATCCCGAGACTATATAGTAAAATATTTTCTAGTAAAACCGAAGATAAATTGCTTCAATAAAGCGCGGAGAAATATCGAGAGAACGACGACGTTAAAGTTATTTGTCAAGCTTGATTTACCATGCTGGGTTGCATTAGTACATTTAAAAAAAAACTGCAATTATAATGCCAGTAGGCACTTGTTTTTTTTTGTCAATTAAGACCCACTAACTCGACCAATTCAAATATCGATGTAACTCATGGATGTAACGAAATACAAATGTCAAATCGTATGGAAAAATTAATAAAATCTAGATTTAATCCAGATTTAGTTTGTTGTGCATGCCAGCCTAAGTTTCTTTGTAAAAACTACTGCACAGAAGTGCTATGCCCTAGCTATTGTGTCTAAAACACATCTTGCGTATGCTTGCGTCATACCTATACATTTAAATAAAACAATATATTACAATCAAACAAAAAAACGCTATCTAGCTACACAATATGATAGTCTGGAATAGCGAGATTGATAAAACGGGCAATCTAAAGAACTATAGCACTGCCGCTAAGGATCAAAAGTGTCGCTGTTCATTTTATTGATGATAATGACTACAAATTGCAGTGAGCCTACATACAAATTGCAACAAACACTTCCGATTATAGCTCGATGCTGCAAAGAAAATCAAATTAAGAAGGCCTGCAGTCCGGTTTTAATTGAAACATAAAAACTCGATTCTAACATCCTGTGAAGACAGTGTAGGTACTTAGTTACAGAACCCACTGGTGGAAGTATGTCGTTTTTCCGGAAAACTACCATGATACCATGGTACAATATACTCCGCCCTCCATATACTCCGCCAGGTATAGCGCTCCGAGAAAACGTGTCACGTGGGTGACACCCACTGACGTCATCAATGTCATGTACACGTGCATAAGCAAGAGCCGAAAAAGTAAATTACAACAAGTTCGAGAGAGATAACGATACAGCTGATTTTCTGTATTACCAATAGCGTGAAATTTTATCTCCCCAATCTCCGTATATTACCTGTGGGAATCCAATAAATCAATGCGGCTTTCATATAAATAATCTAAATTCGTGCTTAACTTGAATTGCTTTGCTTGAGCGGACAAAACAAATGACAATTGAAATGCTTTATGTATTTTATTTAATAGATTATTAGTTAATTTGTTTCCCAATATCTGTGTTTGTTGCAATAAAGTGGCAACTGGACAGTGACGTAATTGAGTGTCAACTCCCAGAGCGCTAGACCTTGTTTTCTTGGATCATGCATGATACCGTAAATAAGACGCGGACAACTTCTTTTGTACAAGTGATATACCTACCAGTGAAGTATTTATTAGTAGCAGTATTTATTTATTGTAATTGATATTTGTATAGGTATCAAATATTGCTGTAATAGTACATTGTTATCCTAGGGGTGGAAGTAACTTAATCAGTCTCGAGACGGGGTTTGGCGCCCGAGCGTACCGAGGGCGCTAATAGTTCGAGGGACTAAATAAGTCTTTAACCCCGAGGTGAACACTGTGCTTTTCATTACGAATACAAGGAAACTAAAAATAAAAACATGAACTGATTGTGTTAATACAAATCTGCTATACGGAAGTATAAACGAAACTCTACAATGAAGATCGGATTCCCGCCAATTTTTTTTCCTTTCTGACACTGGCATCTGCACGAGAAGAGCAGGACCATAATCCCCTGAGAAAAAAAAAAGTTGGCACATGGTTTAGAAAAATTTTGATAATAGAACAATATTTTTTTTATTTGAGTGTCTGTCAGTTTTTAACTGTCACTATCAGTTGAAAGTGATTCTCCCTAGGGCTGAAATGTATTACTTACAACCCGCTCCTCAGGCAACTTCAGACCTACTTTCCGAGTATGAGTAATGAAACAGTTTTTAATTACAGTGTAAACTCTATATAGCGACACTTAAGGGACTGCGCATTTTATGGCGTTATTGAGAGTTGTCGTTAGGTGGAGAGAAAAAAAATCAATATTATTTTCCTATTAAAATATGCATTTTACTTGTAAAGTACAAAATTTACAAACAACAAACATTATCTAATATTGATACAAATAACAATCACAGTTTACCTTTCTTTATTAAAACTATACTTAGACAAGATACCTACTTAAACAATAAAATCTTGTTTTTCCAATTTTGATAAAATTTCCAAAAACGGTTCTTGATAAACCTCAACGGAGCAGCCTAGAAAAAAAACACAGACCTAAAGACTGTGTACCTACTTTGGATTCCATTTCAGTTTGTCAGCAAACAAACATAAATTCCATCCTCCCTTAATTTAATTTAATTAGTACAAGATCTTGACGACTCCATCGTCTTGTGTGGCCTGATTGCTTAGATACAAACCATAAAATTTGGATTGGATACAAATGCAAATGGTAAATACCTACTATTACATGTAATTACTGGAGATAAACTTATACTTGTCTAAATGTAGCTCGTAATTACAAGATCTTAGGCTTCAATTTAGTTTTATGCTCTCATATTTATTTTAAGGCTTTTCTCCTTGTGCAAAGTTAAAGTAGACGATGTTTGTGATAGATGAAGTAGGTACTAGGCCCATTTAGATACTATGTGAATTCTGGTAGGTATATAAACGATCTTATAGTGCTAACAGACGCTCGAACGCGGCTGACCTCAACCGCCGTCTGACCAATGGGAGAGAAAGAGAGGGAAATATGATATTCTCACTCTTTCTCTCCCGTTGCTTGGACAGCGGTCCGTCAGCCGCGTTCGAGCGTCTGTTAGCACTATAATAAGCTTGTGGCAGGCCATTTGTGATCGTTTAGTTGGTGGTAACGTTAAAAAAAGACAAATGATAATATTATTATTATTTGACTAATTCAAATTTAAACTGAATTACGTTTTTAAAGTTATTAAAATCGGTTTCGGAGAATTGATATGAATGATAAACAACGCACTTAAATTAACAAACTTTAATTAAACAAAAGTAAAGGACAATCAATATAAAGCAAACTTCCATTAAATTCGTAGTTATACAATTATTCTAGATGTACTATGTTTGAGATTTAAAATGAAGGTAGTTTACCTTAAGTTAATAACCTCTTGAAAATCATTAATAGTACGTGTATTGCCTAGGAAGAGATAGTAAACTAAATAAGCCCGAGGGTGATGGTGATTGCTGCGCACGCGTTCATAATTTGATGACTATTGGCATGCCATGCTCATTCGAGTTCATGACGTCGTATAATACAATTCTCCGTTTGATTAATTTATTTCCGTGATATACTTATATTTTTATTTATTTATTTAGATTAAGCATTGTCTTAGAACGTGGCAATGCTGCCAGCATTTTAGGATCTCTGCCCACTGGTAGCGGCTTGTTAGATTAGTTTTAATTATAAATTTATATTTTTTACTCGTAATTTTTATTGAATAAACCTATCCTTGTATTTCTTTATAGCGAATTGTTTTTTTATAGATGAAATTAACAATTAAAGTAGGTATATAATAACAAGCCGTTTAAAGCCTATTTACATAGGCAAACTACACTGAAGCCTAATTTCGTGTTTTTTTTTGGAAAAAGTTTCACACTTCATTAAATAATTATATCAACAAGGGTCACGCAAAAACGTGGAGCGATGGCTCAGTGGTTGGTGTGATTGACTTCAACTCTGCAGGTTTGAGTTCAAATCCCATCAATAAGTTTGAGCTGTCGGTAAAGATAAAAATAAATTATTTGCCCAAAACACGAGTAAATCATACACACATTTAAAACGCATACACAATAGGCCTTGTTTGCCTTGTAGGCGTTCAAATCTAGAGAGATGCCATTAAATACCGTAAATAATACAAGAAAATATCGCACAGAAACCACAGCATAGCACACACACAAACTACCCTCAAGTATTAAATCTGTCGACAAGCATCTGTGTTCCGTTCCATTATAACCTCACTTGAGAGCTAGTTTTCATTATTGGTCTAGACTTAACGTCCGATGAGATGTGGTCAAACACCTAGCCTGTCAAAAAAGAGCTTCGAGTCCAGTGTGTGTAAATCTAACACTTTCTTTACGTGACGCTATATATATTATTAGATAGATATAAAGAAAGAAAACACTGAATTCTTAACGCTAGAAATAACATATACATAGATCATACATTTTACAACTGGCGGACTTATCAATATAATTCATCTGTTCCAGGCAACTTACAAAATAAAGGAAGATAAAAATACAATATTAACAAAAAGAGGAAATTTACTAAGTATGAGGCATACCTTAGTAAAACAAATATCTAAAGAGTAATTAAGGATTCCATATAAGAATATAGGTATGCAAACTTCTATTTGTAACCTTAACTATCTATGTTAAACATCATCGTTTATAATCTGGCAAGGTGGCGTTCAAACGCAACCCTATTTTATTTAAAAACTTTTTTTATTATAGCTGAAAGTTAGAAAAGAAAGAAACATTCAGAGGGCCGTCCCCAAAGATCTGAGATAAGCCACGGTAAAATAACAGAACAGAGAAAGAACTGAAGAAGATTAGTTTAATGTACCAATCGATCAAAAACAGATCGCTCTGATTTGCGCGTGCGCTCAAACCTTTTATATTGTCATGCATGATACGAGTATAATTATAGAAACTAGATTACAACGTGACGAAGAACGCAACTGATTGCAGTGATTTGCAAATCAGAACTTTTTGCCTTGATCGAGTTACATATAATTTTATAGTCAATGAAACTTGGGAATCGTAATGCTAATTACCTCTTATGAGCTGATACAGTATGTGCTAGCTATTTATTGGTTTTATACGCTCATTATTTTATTCTCGGTATTTTTTTTATATAATTACCTTACCAGTTTCCTACTATTATTTGAAGCCGATTTGTTTTGCCAATTATGGTTCAAAATTTAGAGACTGGGTTACGCGAAAGGGACCATCATCATCATCAGCCAGAAGACGTCCACTGCTGAACATAGGCCTCCCCCTTTAACCTCCACACTGAACAACAGCCTGCCTTTTGCATCCACTGGATGCCCGCGACTCTCACAATGTCGTCGGTCCATCTAGTGGGAGGCCTACCTACGCTGCGTCTTCCGGCTTCACTCCAGAACCTTTCTTCCCCATCAGTTACCGGTTCTTCGACCGATGTGCCAGAGGAATGTGCGATGTGTGAAAGGGACCATAGTACCCATCATTCTGAACAACTTTTACTAAAGGGGCAGCAGAGAAATCGCGAAAAAAAATCAGCTTTTCCATAGAAAATGGAATGGATGGATCACACTCGACAAAATGTATGGAACAGCTGATATTTTTCGTGATTTCAGAGTTGCTTCCAGTCTTTCCGTGATCATGGTGCATGTAACTGCGCCGAAATATCCATCCACAACCTTATCACGGTAAATATCCCGTTATTAATCATGTAACTGTATGTAAGTTAATAAACCTAATATAAATTATGGAAATTTACAATTCGTAGTTTTTTTTTCTTCTAAATATGTATAATTTTCTTATGTATCTTTTAAAGTACTCTTATAAAGTTTCTCAATTAAAAATATCCCGGTGGTTCTGAAGTCAGTTAATAATTACACTCCATCATTCCTTTCGACAATTCATAAAAAAACATTTCAATTGTTTGATGACTAATTACTGACTTAAATTAAATTAGTTTTAGACAAGTTTCTTAACAACATGTCTATCACCGAAATGGCAGCGGTCTGGCACGTTATAAGAGAAAAAAAACCTCGTCCAAGCAACGCTGACTTATTTAGGACAAATCGTTCGAAAAAATTAACCCGTTAATTTCGGTTAAGCATTAGCGCTCTTCATTTCTAGTTAAATCGTGATCTCACGACATCGGCACCCTCACCGGATGCACTTGTGATCTCTGATCTATCCGCTACACTTAATTCATTATTCTTTCACCTTTTTTACTTTGTCAAACCATTATTCACATATCAAAGCTGCCGTCTTATTTATTTTCCCATTCGCCGTTATTATTCGGAATGAAGATGTAGTTTTTGCGGTTCACGCAGTTTATTAGTATAGTTCACGGTCTAATGGTAATCAAATGGCTTTTATTCGGCTTCTTATTACTATTTGCCGTTAGATAATGGTTTCTTAAAATATGAACAAAGTAAATAATGATGGGCACCAGCTATTTAACTTTCTACTTTATGTGTGTGATTTTGATGATGATATAGTTTATAGGTTTCGTTTCTAGCTGTTGATTATTCTGCTGTTTTTTTCAAATGTGGGCCCAAAGATTTACTAATACATAGATGTTAGATTTAGTCCAAAATTCACGAAAAAGGTGTTTTTATGTTACCTATATAAGCTAAGAATTTTTTTTTGCTCGGCCTGTCTCGTCTTACTGCTGGGCCATTTTCTTCCACGCATCTCTATCCTCTGCTAAGCTCAGCCAATTAGGGAAAAGGCGCGAATATCGTTACGCCACCTCTGTTTCGTCTGTATTATAGGCTCCTATTGAGTGACAATCTACTTTAGAAATACTGACTAACTAATCTAATCCTATGTTCCTATTTAACAATATATCTAAGTACCTACCCATTGCCATAATTAAACTTGCAATAAAATAACGCACATAACTACCTAATAGTCAGGTAAAAGTCTGGTTTGGATATTTTTGAGCGCTGCCCTATGTCCAGAGTTTGAATATCTTTGCGTAGACCCCAATATTTTCTGTAAAAGAAGGAAAATAACGGTGCGCGTAGCTATAGCTAACAGTCAAAAATCTAAGAAATGTTTTATCAGACAAGTCGTGAATAACAAAGTAATTTTTCTTTGTCAACTGTTGTAAAGTTATACAATTGTGTATTAAGCGTAGCGGTTTATAGCTATCTTTTCGTAAATCGGAATTTTATATCTATCTTCATGATCTCTACATTTGAGAATGTAGCTTATTTTCTCGTCTCAACTATAAATGATATGATAAGCAAATGCGACTATATATTTAGAAAAAAAAAAACAACATTGTAATTTAACAGATGATAATCGTTATTGTCACGTGAAGGCCGACTATAAAATGTTGGCACGTGATTTGATAATTGCTGATATTATTATCTGTGGAATTGTTATTTTATCTGTGATTTAATATCTGTGTTTTTTTCTGTGTGTTGTTATTTTATTTGTGTTTTTTTTTTGTGTTAGAGATCCGATGGCATCTAATAAGATGCCATCTCTTCATTCACCTTGTTTTGTTTGGCGTGTGTTTGGCGTTGTGAACGAATGCGCAGAAGTATAACGTGTTTAATGGCGTGCATGGTTTTAAATACAAAAGGTCATTAAAGTAACGTCGCGTATCGAACGGGATCATCAACAGTTGGTTCCGGAGAAAGCAGCCGGAATTCACACCGATATCTCGCGTTTCTCGCGTAATGTCCGTACTTACTCGACAATACTGCACTATTGCACTGCAAATGTAGATACATTAGCCCAGTTTTCACGCACGATCTTCGCACTTCGGTAGTTGTCGAGAATTATAACTACAACTTTACTTAAAAAAAAAACTTTACTTAATAAAATTTCAATCCTTTTTAAGAGCCCTCTCTCCAGTCCGAGTCCTCTTCCACAGATTATAAAAAAATAGAAAAAAAATACAGCGAGATTTTCATAAAACCGATTGGAAATTCTATCTATACAATTACTACAATTAAATGCCTTGAGAATTGCAATGATTTGAAGCAATTTACATGATGATTGAAATTAAATGTTGATATTTGATGTTTTGGCGGAGGCCGAACTAAATTTAAACTAAGTTTAAAAAAGTTTCGCTGTATCTCCTTCGCCAAAATAAAAAATTACACCATGAAAATCACTTTAAAACATTTGCTAAATCACTTGTTTTTAATGTTTGTCGGTGAATTAATACATGTTCATCAATTTTAAAATTATGCGAGTGTGTTATATCAGTTTCCGGAACCGGGCTCTTAAGCAAGTGAAGTAGTAGGTATGTTGTATATGGCAACTGCGTCAACCATGTAGAGCCAAAAGCTCCACGGGGAAGAAGAAAAAAAAAATAGTAGGTATGTTTTCTTCCATGTATGCCTGTGATGTACGCAATATTTTTTTTTTATTATGAGATGATCTTGTTTTTTTAATGATAATGGCCGTGTTGTCATTTATAGACTTCTTGCAAATCCTTTTAGAAATTTTAAGCACATTCACTTTTTCACTTTTGTTTATTTTTTAATTTCATAATACTCGTAAATACGCGTATTACGAAAGTACGCAAAAACGTTATTAAATTAAATTGCACTTAAGTTTTTTTTTCAAAAGATATTTACCTAAGTAGATACATTTTTTTATTTAAGAATACTGTATTTTTCTACCGACAATGCAAGCTCCATTGTTAAAATCTAAAAAGAAGACCATGTTTTGTAAGTAGGTTATTTTCGTTTTTTTTCCAAATCCATCAACTAGTACCGTATCGTGGTCAATTTGTTTCATTTTTGATCTTTTGTCATCCGATCCAAATCTGTGTGAGATTGTCAAGGTGCGGTAGTCGTGCATTCTACAATGAAATTACCAGGACCAGGTTATTACCAGGAGACTCAGTGAGACCCGACACCCCGAGAAAAAAATAACGCATAAACTAAACAAATCACAGAAAAGAGAAGTAGATAGAACGGAAAAGAGAAGGAACATCTGTTACCAGGCATACGAGTAAACATTCTTATTTACGTCAACGCGTTGAACTCCGTATCACAATTGCTAACTGATTTTGAACGCGTAGCTGCTCCATCGAATTTATTCCACAATGCATTCTTGCGCTGTAATTACGTGTCGCCTAGCTAGCAAAGATTTTATTTAAAAAAAAGGAAGCATATCCTATCACCGGTATGTCTAAATTGTTTATAATTTTATTATTTCACCGTGTTTTAATTACAAAGCTGTTGATAAGCCGTTGACAATAATAGTGGTTACCATTATTTTATCGATATCGATACATTTAGATTTTTCTTATAGTACTAACAGACGTATGGACCAAGTCCGTCTCGTCTATTAGCACTATTACATTTCCCGTAATTTTCTATTGTATAAATAGACATTGAATTTATTACAGTTTTCCAGGCAATCCGTCTACTAGGCAAAAATGGATTGATGCAACAGGAAGACGTGATTGGATTCCTACTAAACAAGCACAATTTGTTCAAAAAAAATTTTGGACATATATGTATCACGACAAATAAAAGATACTTGAAGCCATTAGCAATATCACAAAAATAAATTATTTATTTACATTCAGTGGTTAAAAATTAAATCATATCACCAACACCAACGTCTTCATACTACTCTCAGACAACCTCATTTGAATCTCCAAAGAGACTTAAAATAGCTTCACCTGCCTGTTCAAATTCTTCGACTCCCAAGAAAACGCAAACTAAAGGAAGTTATAAAGTTATAAATTATTTTTCTTTATAGATATTTGTGATGCACATTTGAGACTTCCGTAAAGTGACGCCTGATTCAATCAACTAACTTTGATATTCATTATTGATAATTTTATTCAATAAAAAACCTAGCCAGCTTCAATTGCGATCCCGAAACTTTAAACTACACTTTTTAAAATATCCCGGTTGTTCACTATTTAGTTGTATGATTACGGAATATTTACACATTATTTATAACGTTTTTGAGTCATTTCCTGTGCCGAAACATTAGGAATTCCATATCCACAACATAATCACGGTAAATAAGTCGTTAATAATCATACAACTGTACTAAAACTCCACGTTTTTAAATAAGTCACACCCACGATTCCATAATATTTAATGGTATAGACAGACGGACAGACTTAGTAAGTTAGTAGACTTAGACTCGTAGGCTTAGTAATAGGGTTCCGTTTTTACCCTTTGGGTACGAAACCCTAAAAAGTCAAAAAGTTAAAACGAAAGAGGCGTCCCCATACAGCAAACGTATTTTAACGTATTTTTGTATTAGATCTAATGTATATGTAATGTAGTGTAACGATAATACGTACAAGCGTAATAATTGGCATGAATATAGTACACAGACACACTCTAACTAAAGTATAACAAAAAATAATAAATAATGATCAAATGCGAGTCAGTGACTAATTTCTGTTCATACGAACGAAGCAAGTCAATCTTGCTATTTTTTTTTATCGACTAGTGGTATTCCTACCATCTAATATGCTAAAGTATATAATAGGCATGTGTCCTAATGTTTAATTTGTTACAATTAACCGGCTTAGCGATGAATATAACTAAATAAATTACACATAGGTACTGATAAAATAAATGAAATTGGCTGATAAATCTCTGAGATATTTGTGTTTAAAGTTTTAGGTGGGGATAGAGAGGGGATGCTCTATTCATTTCTCGCAAAGCGTGTGTTAGTACAGCATTTGTATGGCGCTCCTGAGGTGTGACGTCACGGCTCAGTATAGTGCGCTCTCTGTCTAGCACGAAATTAAAATGTTTATATCTCATTTATGTTTGAACTAATTTTTATTTTGTTTTCGATGATGTACTCTATTTATGATCAGCTCTTTTATGAGGTAATAAAAAAAATAGTCATCATGCCTATTAAGATTATCGATAAAATTAAAACTGCACACAAAACTTTCCCATCACTAGCTGTGATACCACATTCTAAATTTTAGGATGAGTTTTTTTTTTTAATGGCTCCTCACGAAAATAGCATTTAACCGTATCAAGTAATATATTTATTTTTCTACCCATTTAAAGTCACATAAAACGAACTCTAAACATAGCCTACGTCAATATCATGGTCAAATCATGACCTAGTATGGTCATGGAAACTTTTTAATCAAGTTTCTATGGAGTTTTGGGGCAAAACAAAAAAATCACATTTGCAACTTCCCATTGTTTGCCTACACTCACGCAAACCTACGAATTTGCCTTAATCTTATTTACCGGATAATAATTCAATATTATTACACAAGCACATGCATTAATACACTAGTTTTGTTCAATAAAAAAAGCAAAATCGATGAAAAACTCTTAGCTAAATTATTTTAACCCTCGTGCTTATCGTGCAGTTTAATTTGGAACTATTTTAACTATGTCGTAGATAAATTTACGTTAAGGACTGTTGAACTCATACTAGTTTTTTGAACTGCACAAAAATCGTGCAGTTTTTTTGGAATAGCAGCATTTACCGAAATAATTGCGCAAAATGCACAGGGAACTGAACCGTATTGCACCACGAGAAGGTCAGTTTTAAACTTTAACAAAATGGCGTTCATAACCTTTTGGATTAATAATAATCTTGACGAATTATTGCATTCCTTCCTATGTAGTTATATTATGACGTTTCGTTTACATGTGTGCAACTGGCTACAACGGATTTCTTGCAAAAATGCCTTGACAGCCGTTCTATTTTAAACGAAAAAATTTTCTCTTCTGTGAAACAAATAGACTGAATCCTAGAAATCCTAAAAGGAACAGTCCTAGTTCTGATATTAACCTACAGGTATCATGCTTGTGTAATACCCATGATACCTAGGTATCATGCACAGGTATCATGGTATCATGGTATCATGATCTTGTGCGACGATTTGTCAGTGTCAGTATTGAATCGATCCACCATAAAATGACACAAAAAAGTTAAAAAGAGAGGCTGCAATATATTTTCTTTTATAAAAAAAATGGTTTGACTTTTATCAGTTGAGAATTATTTCACAAATTTTCATATCATTTCATTTTATATTTATTCTATCATCTCCTAATTTGTTGCAACAAACCAAGAAAAAGAAGACCATCGTTCATTGGTAATACCAAAAACCTGACAGGAAAAAAACAAACGATTGTAGATTTTTATTGACATTACCTTATTTGATTACCTCATTATTATATTAACTGTCTTACATGTCTTGATTTGTATTTGTATTCAGTCATTTTTATCGAAAAAGATCTACAGCTTGAAATTAAGATATAACTATTTCATTTAAGAGCGCGATGTAGAATTCTTAAACAAAGCCTTAATAAAAAAACGTTTTAGTATGGAGGTAGCTTATACCCTGGATTAACACTGGCTTCTTTTTATTTCGGATAAATTCATGGTTCCTCTAGAGTACCTAGTGCATGAACTGTGGAGTGCTGCTGCTAGTTATACAATGAATAATTTTTACGTAAAATAATTCAGTACTGCCTCACTGAAATAACCAATCCCAATAAAAAATCGTTGTATCAACGCATCTAGTGCGCGACAACCACAAACGATGGAAGCCAGGAACAGCTATGTCATGTAAAGCACAATAACTGCCGTATTATCGATTCGTAAAAGACAATTTAAAGTAAGTAGAGGTCGTGCGAAGTAAATGTGGAGACGGGAGGCGCCATTATCGTGCGGAAATAGGGTCTAATCTCGCTGAGGCAGGAAGATTAATAAAACATGTCTGTTGTCGTCGCATATGTGTTGTGTGCAAGTGCGATATAGTAAAGCTGGGTCACCTACGCCCAAAAACTAACAAAATGAACTAATAAAACATGTATAGCTAATTTAATAGGGCTTACTACCGTCATGTCTTCTTTGAATAGTATTTACAGGATTTTCAATAAAACTATTAAAAAAAAAGAGTTTTAAGATCAATTCACAATACACAAAAAAGCAACAAATAATTCAAAAACTAAAAACTGCCTCTAATGGTACGATTGTTTTAATAAGTGCAAAACAAACCATTGATATACGTACCCACTTATAGATAGATAGAAACTCTTTATTGGGTCCACCAATATAAAAATTACAAACAAATAGAAAACACTTACGAGCTATTACCACAAGTGGCGGCCTTATCGCTAAAAGCGATCTCTTCCAGGTGACCATTGTACACACTTATTATAGTTAGTATACCTGTATTATTGAGTGTTTCTACTTAGGTATAATTAGATTCATTTCAAATTTTAATACACACAGGCCAACTCAGTGGTATAAGAATCTCATGATTACTATTTAATAAATCTACCTCTCTACCTTTGCCCTAACATGTGCCTCGCATAGCCGTGCGCCCTTACCGCATGCCTAACTGTACCTTCCTATTGTGAACAAGCCTTATTAGCCTAACTTCAACGCAAGATAACTTGGCGATGGACATAAATGATAGCCTATTCCACTCTGCTTAGACATTAGACAGTAAATAGCTCGAGCTTATATTTAGCAGAAATAGAAAACTCCAGAAGGAAGGTAGGTATCGTGATGTTATGTTATTGTCAAATTCATATGGCATATTTTTTTCTTTTTATACTTTCTTTGCAAATGCGCCAAAAGTTTGATGCCAACATCCAACAAAATAAAATCTTTCTACGGCATCTACTGCATGGTTTTATATTTATGTCAAAAATAAAGACTTTCTTGCACCTTGTTTTGTTTTTTCCGTTTACAATGTTCTCAACACATGTCGGAGACATTTATCCGGCCGGAGAAAGTATAGACTAACAATGATTATACCAAACAAAAAGTACTTTATTTAAAATTTAGGTTTTATATCTATTACGTGTAATTATATAGGTCATCATCATCATCATCATTTCAGCAATATAGGTACAAAAAAATAGGTGCAATATAGGTTTCAATTATATAGGTACTACTAGCAAATAAATGCAAATTATGCGGTCAATCACGCATTTTTACATCTATACTAGACTCTAATTGAGACAGTTATAGTCCATGCTAAATCAAACAAGCTGTCATTTGACATAGTCTTAAATTTGTAGGTACCTACTTAAACGTACTCTACATGCTTACCATCAGACTTGCTCGACTCTTCACTTAGATGCTTAAAAAACAATGTAGAAAAAGTAAATGCCACGAAAGTCTAAATAATGGGTTATAAATAATTAGGTATAGAATAATTACAATAGATATGGATATAATTCTTACCTGCGGTAAAAATATATTTAGACTGCTGACTTTATAGTCTGCCGTTGTCCGCAAAGAAGTTACTTTTTGTTAAAAGCAGCATCGCACAATTTTTCAAATGATAAAGTGCTAGGCTATAACTGGTCACTTTAATGCTCGATTAGTTCTAGAGTCATCAGCCTTTGACCATTAAGTTTTTATAGAAACAGCGCATTTATTAACGCAAATTACGTTTTAAGCGCATTGCATCCAAACTCTGTATAGAATGTACAGACTTACAAATTGATCTACCTTTTGCTTTTATGATGCTCGCTCGTAGAGTAAATACTGTAAACGGCGCAAAGGCTTTGTTTAAAAAAAAAAAAAAAAATTTAGTTTATTACTGGCCACAAAAATATATAAATGAAAAAGTTTAAAAGAAAAAACATTCGAAAGTTTTTGTTTCAAGGTTTACACCTTAGAATAACTACACAAAGAAACCAAGAAATAAGAAACCAAAAGAAATATGAAGGTGTAACCTTCATATTTCTTCAAAATTCCTTTCTACATGCAAAAAGTATTTCAATCTTGTCAGACCCTTTTTAATTATCTTTGATATTACTAACTTGTAGGTGAAAATATTTTCCATTTTTAAACGACCTTAAAAAGGGGGACGGTTCTCAATTCGATCCGTATTTTTTGTGTCCTCTTCAAATCTTCAGTGACCTCCACAACTTACATCCACTGAGGTTCTTAGTACATTCGAAGTTGTTTTAACTTTGAAGGTGCCAGTGGGAATAATATGAAAATGATCTTCAGACCTTCAGACTGAGGAGAAAATTACGTACCTACTTCATAATAATTATAAAATCTGCTAATGTTATTTCCGCTTGTTTCAGGAACTGAGCGAACGGAGCACGACTACGCGTCTGCATTAGAATACAAAGAAGGCCTCGACGCGATACGAAGGAACACGGGAGTGGTGAGATAAATCTTGCCATGTTTCTTGTTTTATGGCAACAATTAGTGTACTACGGTACTTAACTGTTTTATACTGTTGTTGAAGATGTTACATTTATATGAAATTCAGAGTCAATAATTTTTTACTCGTTCAAAGTATGTTTATTATCAGTTTATTAAGTTAGGTATATATTACGTTCTTAGTTAAATTTATGATCCAAAAAAGGAATTGCAGATTTTCATAAAGTTAGTAGTATTGCAAGCACAAACCTAAAAGTGATACTATGTGCAAAAAAATATGAATATTCGACCCGTAAAATACGAATCGAATTCCATACAAATGGATATTCTAAATTGAAATATGCATGGTCGACTCTTATTTTACGGGTCGAATATTCGTACTTTGCCCACTGCTATTTATTTTTTGTCTTACCTTATTGTATTTTATACTTTACTTTTTGTTGCTTTGGAACACAAGAAAAATCCAAATAATTTCTGAAATTGGCTTACCAATTTAATTTGGAACCACCAGGAGAGAAACAAACCTCAACGCACATTAGAAGCGGAGCCTGATGAGGCGCAAGAGGAGTCTGAACAGGGCTACCTGGATGAGTTGCTGGTGCCAGAGCCGTGGGAGCTGAACAATACTGCCCGGGCCGGGATCGATGTCTTGTTCTTCAACAGGGTGCCGAAGGTCGGCAGCCAAACTTTCATGGAGCTGCTGCGGCGGCTAGCCATCAGGAACCAGTTTGGTAGGCACTTTTAACACGCTTTTATTAGCTTCACTTGCTCTTCACTTGTCAAATATTGAAAGTCGATTTTACCCACTATGTTGATTTTACCCTAACCTTTCTTATTGTCGTATCGATTTGAAACTTTGTAAGTACTATGTGATTAAGGTGACAAAACCGTAATTTGTTACCATCGAACCTATCTGAAGATTAAGCCAGGAGGTGGATAGGGAAATTCTTCAATGGTGTAAATCACACTGACAGATCCATCTAGCAGGAAAGACGCCAACCATCATGAGTGGCGCGGCGCGGTGTCGAGTGATTGATGTATCTCCTCTTGTACTCCTCCTGTTCCGTCTCTCCTTACTTCCCGGTGCGGGCGCGCGAACAACACCGAAAAGTGTTTTTTTTTTACCAAATGTAATAACTGTTGAGTTTAGGCTCCTTTGTTTTAACGAGGCATATAAGAGTGTTGTTTTTTAACTATAATAGTTATAAGACAAAATAAATGAGTGACGAAACAAGCAGCGTTTGCGAGATGGTCACACTTGACGCCAATAACTGTGGCACTGGCACTGTCTGTCATTAAAACTTGAACTTTAACTGTTCATATAATTATGCACGGAACTGGGCCGTACTCATGTTAATTTTATTATGATCTGTCACTTGAAATGCCTATTTTATCTACACTAATATTATAAAGAGGTAAAGTTTTTAACTTGTCTATACTAATATTATAAAGAGGAAAGATTTGATTGTTTGTTTGTTTGTTTGTTTGCATTGAATAGGCTCCGAAACTACTGAACCGATTTGAAAAATTCTTTCACTGTTGGGAAGCTACACTATCTCCGGTTAACATAGGCTATTTTATATTTTCAAAAAAAATAGGGATCCTTACTAAAACTCCAATAATGTAACCCAAGGTGTAAAAAATAAGATTTACAATTTTGACTTTGCGTGTTTGACAGTTTTAAGACAGGACGACGTCTGTCAGGTCTGCTAGTATTCTATAAATGGAAGCGGTATACCTACAGTTTCCCCTTTAGCACTTACACTCCCCTTTGGTCGACAACTTGATTACATATTGAGCATATCGTTTGCAGTTGTGTGCCGCTCAATATTGAAGTGTGCGTTTGTAGAACTAGTAAAAATATGTCATTGTGTGCAATACGTGTTTACCTCATCCCTTTCAGTTTTTGGCAGACTTTTTCGGTACTAGTTCGAGTTTAAGGCAGATCCAAACTATATATTATTAAATACCTAGAACTTCAGGATCACCGAGTAAAGCAACGGCGAACCGGTCAGTCTTCAGATGAGTGACTGTGAGTGGCATTTACAACTGAGCGCTACCATGGATCAGATGATACGTTAAATTGTCGGTCCCGGTTGATATTGATAAAGATAAAGATTATTTATTTGAACAAAACACGAGTAAATCATACACACATTTAAAACGCATGCACAATAGGTGGTTTAAAATATTTGTCACTTTGTATCATGTTTTACCTAGTTTATAGGTAAAACAGTTTATCATACTATTATAGTAATGTCTATCTGTACCATCATTTTATACCATCTACCATTTTATACCATCAGATGGTATAAAAATACCGTAAATATTATTTATATAAAAAAGTATTAATTAAATTAACTGTCGAAACAATTTCAAAAGCTTAGATATGATGTTATTAATATTATAATAAAATAGTTAGCAGATAGACATTACTATAATGGTACGATAAACAAATTGGCCTACTGCAGTCATTACTAAAATTTATTATTTATAAAATCACTAACTTTGTAATAACATTTCTTGACTAAAAGATTTTTTAGTTTTATTTTAAATTGACTAGATTTTAGATATATGATGATGATGATATATATATTAACAATCCAGTTAATTGACCAAGCGAAGACAGGTCACAAATTCTAATGGGACAAGTCGGCGTTTGTATGTATGTTTGTATATTTGTTAGACGATAACTTGCGTATCGTTGATCCGATCTTCATGAAGATTTGTTAGCAAGTTTTTTTTATTATTTTTTTATTACAAATATGGTAAAAATTTCAAAATAAGGTACTGCGACATTGCAAAGTCACCTTGGTACATAAGAAGTAGTGATCTCCACCGGGACCATGAAGTAGAGTTTGTGAAAATCTAATTCACGAAGCTCACGAAAACAGACATTATCATGTGAATATCAAGACCATACAGCTCTTCGACCACATAAACATTGCTAAAAGACTTAAAAGAACAAAACCGTTCGCGTAAGCGTAGTGAAAACAAAGTATCGGCAGTGTAGTGATACCTCTAAAGAACACGTCAACAAAGTGTATTTCCTTTTAATAGAGACAATAAGAAACGTGTTACTGTTATTGGACAAATTCTTAGTTTGTTTAAAACTAGCACATGATTGCTATATTTTCTGTACCTACCAATTTTGAAACAATAAACTCTTCCCTTGTTAATGTACTATTTTTAACTTTTTATAATGTCGTTTGTTCTAGTAAATAACTTCCTATAACATAGAAATAAGTTCAATTTGGTTGGTTTACCTTAAAGCTACAGTCTTTAAAGCGCAACAGCCATTAGATTGCAAAGAAATACGTTCATATTTAGACGTCAGTAAATATTTACAGTAAGCATTATCAGTACATATGTATCTACCACGCCATAACATTATATGAGGGTAATAGCTGTATTTAAACCACCATAGAGTAATAGAACTTTTATTATAACAAAACACTCGTAAGTCTCACAACCGCTAATTATAGTTAGCACAGCAATGAAGCTTGAAACATACGCCACCGTCATTATTTACACCACAATTAACATTAAAGCATATTAAATTCCTGAAATTATGTCTCACGCTCCCAAGTATGCGTAGATTATCTCTAAGCGAATTAATTAAATAGTAGCACGCATTGCGGTACCACATAGTTCCACGTGTACCGCAATTTTGCGGAAAAATCCCGCAACGTTTTTTTATGTCCGTGTGGGGACATAAATTACTTTGGCCAGATTTGCAAACAAGGCAGCTAATTGTAATAAACTAGAAGTCTAGATCTGATGAATGGATTAGATCGCGGCCAAAGAAGGGAAAAGGAAATGGTTTTTCTACGTACTCTAGTAAGATTGTGCTTTTTTTTATAGATAAACCAAAGAGAATTTAAATACTACGTAAAGATAAACATCAAAATGTGAAGTATGCAACGGTGTCATTGTCAATGTAAAGCTTAAGAATGTAAGCAAAAAAGAAAGCAAAATGAGGCAAATGAATTGATATCAGGGCCCTGATTCCATAAATTCAAAAGCGCGCGTAACGCGGCGCGTTGAGTTAACCTCTAAAAGTTGGCCTTTATCCTCTAGGAAATAAAGCTCAATTTTTTGAGGTTAACTTAGCGCGCTGCTTTTCGTACGAGTTAAAGTTACGGAATCAGGACCCTGTGTGCTCAATATGACATTTTGCAATGTGAAAGAATATATTTAACAGCCTGTCAGATCGTTCAGACGTGTGATCGATAAAGCCGATCATGTTAATCGATCGGACGCAATCTGCAAGATCTCGATCGGCTTGTCCGAATATTTTTTGATAAAATCCTGTATTTGAGATATTTAACTGTTCGAAAACAATTCGTTGTCATTCAATACATAGTAGACCGTGAAATCGACGCTGATCAAGTCATCCTATAGCATAAATAAATCGTATCTATTCTACTCTTTTAGAAAGCCATGCGCTTAAAGCCTGAAATTCGCGGACTCCGAGATATACTTAGTTGATCTATGAGTCGCTCGTGGCAAGTGGCTCTTGAAAGGAACACCGGAAATGACACCACAGATCAAAGGCACGTTCCGAATCGACGCCAACAGCGCTATTGAACACGAACATAAAACACAATGAACTTTTCTGCGTGCCGTGTTAGTTCTCATTAGCGATGTTGGCGTGATTCGCAAAGTGCCCTAAGTAACTGCTGGTGGTTCGTGATAGTCGGCGGGCCAATCATGTGCTACTTATCATGTTGTAGGTTTCCACCGCGACGCAGTGCAGCGGGTGGAGACGATCCGGCTGGCGCCGGCTGACCAGCAAGTGCTCGCGGGCCTGGTGACCGCGCACACCCCGCCCGCCTCTTACATCAAGCACGTCTGCTACACTAATTTTACTAGGTAAACCATGCAGCTATTACTAAACTTCTACTAACTTTTTAGATTTTGGAATAGGCGTCACTTTTGCGGAAGTTCATGTTTTATTTGTATATGACGAATCTCTAGTGTAATTCCGATTCTACGTCGCTTCGAGTACAATAAAGAGTGTTTTTTGTTACAGATTTAATTAATTTTAGTTTCAGGTTAGGTTAATTTTTCTCTTTTATGTAATCAATGTTTTATTTCAGGTTAGGTTAAAACTAGCATCACAAATATATCTACTTATAGAAAAAAATTATCCCAAAATCCTTATTGTACTCGAAGCCACGTAGAAGCCGAATTAACTTTTTTCTTAGAATAACTACTCAAAGCTTTTTTATTGTTTAATTTAAATTTAATTTAATTTTAAGTATTTGATAAGAAATTTGTACCAAGTTTTAAGAATACTGTAGATGCAGATCTGGATTGATATTACTTGTTTTTAGGGTTCCGTACCTCAAAAGGAAAAAACGGAACCCTTATAGGATCACTTCGTTGTCCGTCTGTCTGTCTGTCCGTCTGTCAAGACCCTTTTTCTCAAGAACGCGTAAAGGTAGCAAGTTGAAATTTATACTAAATACTTGGGTCTACGGTTTCTTTCGGCTGTAAAAAAATAAAAGTTGTAAGTCAACGCAATCAAAAGATATGAACGTTTATGTCGCATATTTTGCGATTTCACAGGGGAACCAAAACCTATAGGGTATTTCCCGTTGACCTAGAATCATGAAATTTGGCAAAAAGCAAGGTCTCATAGCACATATATAGGAATAAATCCGAAAGTTATAAATATGAAGGTATATCATTTAAAAATGATTATTTTGCTATTACAAACTTACATTTTGTAGTTGGAATGTATGGAAGAACCTTATTGTCAACTACAAACTTAAGTTTGTCTTTCAATATTTTAACTTCAGTTAGTTTTTTTTTTGGTCTCGTGCTCGTACTTGTCCGGTTTTTTTTTGGTCTCGCGCTCTTAGGGTTCCTTTATGTCGTATATTTTGCGATTTCACAGGGGAATCAAAACCTATAGGGTACTTCCCGTTGACCTAGAATCATGAAATTTGGCAAGAGGCAAGGTCTCATAGTACATATATAGGAATAAATCCGAAATTTGAAGGTATTTAAAAATAATTATTTTGCTATTACAAACTTACATTTTGTAGTTGGGATGTATGGAAGAACCTTATTGTCAACTACAAACTTCAAAGTTGTCTTCCCAGAGACTGTGGGATCGGCCGATCTGCGAACTAGCATGGAAATCGCTACTAGATACGTGTCCTAGTATTGCAGATCGCGCTCGTATTCTTGCTGTCTCTGTTTGGGAATCGGGACTTTGGTTGCAAGCCATGCCCTCTTTTAACACAGGTAGCCTTTTAGATCCAACCGCATTTCGTCTAGCTGTCAGCTTACGCTTGGGTGCAAGGTGCTGTGAGGCCCATCGCTGTCAGTGTGGTACTGCTGTTGACCAGCTCGGTCACCATGGTCGCTCTTGCTCGAGAAGCGCTGGTCGTATTGGCCGACACGCTAGCCTGAACGACATCATACGCAGGGCACTTTCCACCGCCAATGTCGCAGCTGTGCTCAAACCGAGTGGTCTTGCGCGTGACGATGGAAAGAGGCCTGACGGTATGACACTTGTGACCTGGAGGTTGGGGCGGCCCTTGTATGGGACGCAACTTGTGTCGATACTTTGGCGCCGTCACATCTTCCTGAGACACAGGGTAGGGCTGGTGCGGCTGCTAATTCGGCAGAGCAGCACAAGCGTCGCAAATATGCTAACCTCGGCAGTGGTTACATATTTGAGGCGTTTGGGGTCGAGACATTGGGCCCTTGGGGACCGGGAGCTCACCTCATTTTCAAAAATCTTTCAGAGCGCCTGGTTAATGCGACGCGTGACCAAAATGCTGGCGTGTTTCTGGCTCAACGCATTAGCATTGCCATTCAACGTGGTAATGCCGCCAGCATGTTGGGTACGCTGCCAACTGGTAGTGGGCTTGAGCATTTGGATTGTCTTTAGACCTTCAACGGTCTATGGGCAGTCTAACTGTATTTGTAGTGTTAGTTTTAGCTTGTATTTTGTTTAGTTATTAAAGGCACTTGCCAAGTAAAAAAAAAAACTACAAACTTAAGTTTGTCTTTCAATATTTTAACTTCAGTTAGTTTTTTTTTTTGGTCTCGCGCTCTGAGGGTTCCGTCTAACGGAACCCTCAGAGCACGAGTCCTACTCGTACTTGTCCGGTTTTTTTTTTTTTCAACGGACCAGGCATGCCTTTGCTACTATCTCACCTGATGGGAAGCTACGATGTGAGATATGTAGCACGCTTGCCAAAGAGGGGATATAAGTTGCCTTTTGAAAAAAAAAAGAAGGAGGGAAAACCTTTACAAGATACCCAGCATTTTGGCGCTGAATTAGGTGGCTCCCGGGTTGCATAGAATTGTGTCCACTAAAACATTTATTTTCCGGCAACAGAGCCAACTTAAATACAATTTGATGTTAGATACCATTTAGATACTTATCACCATCCCAATGAATGAATTATATTAGAAATTGCAATTTCATTTTTCTGTTTAGATAAACAGTGCAAAAGAGGAAACATTAGCGGCTAGCGATACTTCTAGGTTACACGTCAACTTGACATCACTATTTATATTGCTCGCTCAGTCCATTAGTACGTAGGTACTGAATCAACCATCAATATGATTAGCGCGAGTCTTCGATCAAAGCAGATTATGAGAGGCTAATACTCTACTAGGTACATTGACTTATTTAGTTCTAATTATTAGCCAACATGATGCTGATTAACAACCAGTCATATTTCTACTGGTCTTAAATTCTTGATTCTGTTTTTACGTTCTTCCTATCTAAATATGCAATCTGCAAGGCGAAAAATACTATTAAAAGCGTTAAATTAATAACATAATTTAGAATAGCAGTACCCAATAATCGATTCAGTGAATCACCGATGTTATTCGCAGTTCAAATTCGCTTCTAGTGTTTCGTGTTTCTCTTTCCTTCACACCAGTCATTAAGATGATCATTATCGTGCATCGCAGATCATCAATTAAAAATAGGTTTCATTAATAACCTACCTATCTATTTAGAGTTAAGATAAAAGAAACCGACCATCAAGAAGCGAGTGCAATTTGTCTACTAACAGCATTTTATTGTTCCTATTTGTTTTAACCTACTTGCCTTTGGGATTATGGTTTCCGATGAGCATCAATCAAAAATGAATAGGGCTGGCCGATGGCCCGACTAATTTTACATTATTAATCGGGAACTCTATCGTATACTCTATATCGTTATAAACGCTGCTCTTTTCAGTGTGTTTTACCGAGTTTTGCATACCTATCTAATATTGTTTTAATGGAGTTACTGAAAATAGGTACTGTTTTCATTTCTGATGTTTGATCAAGTTGTTCATTACACCTCCAAAAACATATCGATAAAAATCAGCGTTTAAATAGATGTTAAATAATTTATTTAGGTAATGTAGCTATCTGCACCGCATTTGGTTCACACTTTTCGGGTTATTTAATTTTTTTAACTTTGGCTCCATACGATTCGTCTACTTTGCCAGTATTAAAAACATAAATAATACAAAAACCCAAAAACTAGGGTGCCACCGGCAGCGGAGCAGGGCCTAAGCTACCGGTGCGCGCCATGTCCAGGAATTCCAGGATGGCCGCCTTCTGCATCTGACCCTTTCTCTATTATTATTATTAACTGTTATTTAACTCATCAATAACTCATTAATAAATTATTTTCATCCCCTTAGTAAACAATATTTTTAGTCGCGTTAGGTAAGTGTGTTTAGTTTCACGTCAATACGTGAGGAATATTTGAATTGGCAACCCTGTACTCTGATTGCTCTGATTTACAGACTAATGAAGAGTTACTACCACGTATCGACCTTACGTGATTAATGTATCAACACATTAACCGTAAGGCGCTATCAAGTATCCCTTGTTAGTTGTAATTATGGCAGCAATGCCTGCACCTGTAAAAACTGTGTTAATTGCACCATTGTCTAGTCAGATAAACTTAGATTGTAAGCCGATAATTATGGGAGTAGAAATACGTTTTGGAGTACAAATAAATTATTATTTTACGTTCTATTGTTTACATAAACATTTGAAGATTACAGAAATTAAAACAGCAAAAAGAAAGGGAAACTCTTTTTGTTACATTGTGCTGTGGTTATTCACAATCTTGCAACAATGTTTTGGTTCTGTGAGAACTTACTGGTATCGTAAGTTTAGCTCTACCAATTATGTTTCTTTTCTTTGTTATTTTCACTTACCGACTTATGTTTACTACACCGCCAGTTCAAAACTTACGGTAGACAAAATAATCTGTTCGTAGTACCTACCTACTTCCTAAGACTGTAACTGACACTTCTCGACCACTATCTCACTCGCACTATTAGATGGGTTTTTTTTTAAATATAAAATACTTTGTCTATTTTTGTCAATAATGCAACGCCATCATTATCAGTGAAGGAAAACTAGGTACAAATCCAAAATAATGCCTCCATAAGGTACTAATCAGGTCTTGCAACCGACCCCAGCACCAAGCGTGGTGACACGTCACATCCCACAGGACGCCTCAGGAGGTTCTCGACCCCCTGCAGGTAAGGTCAAGAACTTGAATTCTGGAAATGCCTGCATCATATAAATGACGTCCCAGTCGATGTAGTGACCTTGTCAAAAACGTGACTACATTTGTGGCTCTCGAATAGGCTTATTTAGCCATGACGCAGATGTATTTAGAATATAAAACATCTCATGATGTCACTGTTACTTTCCTCTCATCTCCATACAAAAGTACGAGTATACTTAAGTCTTTCTGAACCCTCACTTTGTTATATTCATTACTTACACTATTTTCCTGCGATTCCAGATTCGGGTACCCAACTCCGATCTACGTGAACGTGGTCCGCGACCCAGTGGAGCGCGTGATCTCGTGGTACTACTACGTACGGGCACCGTGGTACTACGTGGAGAGAAAGCGAGCTTTCCCCGACCTGCCGCTGCCGGACCCGGCCTGGCTCAAGAAGGTAATCAGCAGTGATATCTGTCTAACTCGTCTACTGCATTCATTTGGTTACGTGGTGCTACGTGGAGAGGAAGCAAGCCTTCTAACGAACCCAGACTAGCTCTAGAAGGCTATCAATGCTATTCTGTCTAAGTCGTCCACTACATTTATTTGGTTACCATGCTACAATATACGCGAACGTAGTTCTACGTAAAGAGCAAACGAGCCTTTCTCGAATGAACCATTTCTAGCTCAAGAAGGTACGTAACACAGAAGAGAAATTTTTTTCGTTTAAAATAGAACGGCTGTCAAGGCATTTTTGCAAGAAATCCGTTGTAGCCAGTTGCACACATGTAAACGAAACGTCATAATATAACTACATAGGAAGGAATGCAATAATTCGTCAAGATTATTATTAATCCAAAAGGTTATGAACGCCATTTTGTTAAAGTTTAAAACTGACCTTCTCGTGGTGCAATACGGTTCAGTTCCCTGTGCATTTTGCGCAATTATTTCGGTAAATGCTGCTATTCCAAAAAAACTGCACGATTCTTGTGCAGTTCAAAAAACTAGTACGAGTTCAACAGTCCTTAACGTAAATTTATCTACGACATAGTTAAAATAGTTCCAAATTAAACTGCACGATAAGCACGAGGGTTAAAATAATTTCGCTGAGAGTTTTTCATCGATTTAGCTTTTTTTATTTAACAAAACTAGTGTATTAACGTATGTGCTTGTGTAATAATATTGAATTATTATCCGTTAAATAAGATTAAGGCAAATTCGTAGGTTTGCGTGAGTGTAGGCAAACAATGGGAAGTTGCAAATGTGATTTTTTTGTGTTGCCCCAGAACTCCATAGAAACTTGATTAAAAAGTTTCCATGACCTTACTAGGTCATGATTTGACCATGATATTGACGTAGGCTATGTTTAGAGTTCGTTTTATGTGACTTCAAATGGGTAGAAAAATAAATATATTACTTGATACGGTTAAATGCTATTTTCGTGAGGAGCCATTAAAAAAAAAACCTCATCCTAAAATTTAGAATGTGGTATCACAGCTAGTGATGGGAAAGTTTTGTGTGCAGTTTTAATTTTATCGATAAACTTAATAGGCATGATGATTAATATTTTTTTATTACCTCATAAAAAAAGCTGATCATAAATAGAGCACATCAACGAAAACAAAATAAAAATTAGTTCAAAAATAAATAAAAAATAAATAAATTAGCTAAATTAGTTAAAATAAATTAGTCACTGACTCGCATTTGATCATTATTTATTATTTTTTGTTATACTTTAGGTAGAGTGTGTCTGTGTACTATATTCATGCCAATTATTACGCTTGTACGTATTATCGTTACACTACATTACATATACATTAGATCTAATACAAAAATACGTTAAAATACGTTTGCTGTATGGGGACGCCTCTTTCGTTTTAACTTTTTGACTTTTCAGGGTTTCGTACCCAAAGGGTAAAAACGGAACCCTATTCTAAGCCTACGAGTCTAAGTCTACTAACTTACTAAGTCTGTCTATACCATTAAATATTATGGAATCGTGGGTGTGACTTATTTAAAAACGTGCAGTTTTAGTACAGTTGTATGATTATTAACGACTTATTTACCGTGATTATGTTGTGGATATGGAGTTCCTAATGTTTCGGCACAGGAAATGACTCAAAAACGTTATAAATAATGTGTAAATATTCCGTAATTATACAACTAAATAGTGAACAACCGGGATATTATAATAAGTGGAGTTTAAAGTTTCGGGATCGCAATTGAAGCTGGCTAGGTTTTTTATTGAATAAAATTATCAATAATGAATATCAAAGTTAGTTGATTGAATCAGGCGTCACTTTACGGAAGTCTCAAATGTGCATCACAAATATCTATAAAGAAAAATAATTTATAACTTTATAACTTCCTTTAGTTTGCGTTTTCTTGGGAGTCGAAGAATTTGAACAGGCAGGTGAAGCTATTTTAAGCCTCTTTGGAGATTTTTTGGTTGTCTGAGAGTAGTATGAAGACGTTGGTGTTGGTGATATGATTTAATTTTTAACCACTGAATGTAAATAAATAATTTATTTTTGTGATATTGCTAATGGCTTCAAGTATCTTTTATTTGTCGTGATACATATATGTCCAAAAATTTTTTTGAACAAATTGTGCTTGTTTTGTAGGAATCCAATCACGTCTTCCCGTTGCATCAATCCATTTTTGCCTAGTAGACGGATTGCCTGGAAAACTGTAATAAATTCAATGTCTATTTATAAAATAGAAAATTACGGGAAATGTAATAGTGCTAATAGACGAAACGGACTTGGTCCATACGTCTGTTAGTACTATAAGAAAAATCTAAATGTATCGATATCGATAAAATAATGGTAACCACTATTATTGTCAACGCCTTGTCAACAGCTTTGTAATTAAAACACGGTGAAATAATAAAATTATAAACAATTTAGACATACCAGTGATAGGATATGCTTCCTTTTTTTTAAATAAAATCTTTGCTAGCTAGGCGACACGTAATTACAGCGCAAGAAGGCATTGTGGAATAAATTCGATGGAGCAGCTACGCGTTCAAAATCAGTTAGCAATTGTGATACGGAGTTCAACGCGTTGACGTAAATAAGAATGTTCACTCGTATGCCTGGTAACAGCTGTTCCTTCTCTTTTCCGTTCTATCTACTTCTCTTTTCTGTGGTACGTAAGGTAATTGTAAACTTTAGTAATCAATTTCTTCAATATGACAATGGTGACGTCAAACTTTGGCCCAGACCAGACACAGACACACGAGAAATTGGGTGACTTTTCTTTGTTAATAATGTATTTAAAGAGTATCCTATGGATATTTTATTTATTAAATAATGATGGATAATTATATAAACATCAAAATAAATGGATAGCACCGCAGCGACTGATTTTAATGAGATTGCAGCGCACGAAACTCAAGTGAAACGACTATCCTGGAAAGCCTTTTATTGCTAATAAAACATTTTATTGTGTTTGCGAGAAATGTAGAAACAGCAAATAGCTGATAAATAAAGATCTCATCTCAAAGTACCCCACGCTCATTCAGTACAACTCTCTTTTATTATTTCCTGATCTATTCTCAGAGAAGTAATTCAAATTCTAAAGCGTTACAAAATTGTGAACACAATGACTTATTAAAATACAGAGGAAGTAATTTCCAAGAGTTATTCTCAACATCTAATCGGAGATGCCTTAAAAAAGATTGTTTTGAGTTTATTTAAGGCAAGATCGATGGTCAAGGAAGTCATGGGTCAGCTATCAGTCGTCAATTTATAATGAAAAGTACACAATGGTCACGTGCTGAACAGAGGAAAAAACTTGAAAAGCATTGCGTGACGATACTATTATTGCATAGGATTTATTTACCGATAACTAATACTTATCGCTGCATCTCTTACATCAACGTAATTGGAAAATCTCCGCTTCATTGTGATCGCTATAAAATAGCTTGATTGAAAGCAGTGCAGCGTGTTTTTGCTTATCTTTAAAACTGGCTTAGCTTATTTCAGTATTTTTCGGGTAAGTTTAAATATTTCCTGTTACGTAAATTTTGCTCTAGTCAAAAGTTAGGTAGATTCGTCATTAACAATAATAATCCGATAAACCGACGGACCATAATTATTGATTTTAACTTGACCTAAATTTGAAAATCCCACAATTTGCAAATAACTTGAACGGTCACGGACGGTCAGAACGGACCGGATTGTTTTGATCGATTCCCATCGACTTCGTTTCGGCAGCTCGATTTCGGAAACCGAGTGTGACGCGTCCCGTTATAGCGCCATGCTACGATTCCACGGCTCACTGGCTATTATCGAAACTTGACTGTTCCAAATCTAAGTAACTATCAGGTTATCTGTGGCTCCATGGTGGATCCTACACGGTCAGGGGTTCAGATTAGCGAGTCACGAAACACGATTGTGACTCTGAAGCGCCACGATTCAAGTTAGCGATCACGATCATCGACAGATAATAAGATGAGAATGGAGGCAGATTAGATTCCCGATTGATGTGGTTAAACAGCTTTTGTGGAGCAGCTACTTTTTATATTTGACCTTAGCAGGTCACCTCGTAATCGGTGCAGCGGATTCTTTGAGAATGTTTTATTATTATTTTTCTTTTCACGATGGCAATGTTACGCCTATTAGTTTGGTTAAATAAAGACACCGACTACAAGCATATAATGACGAATACGCGTCTATGTAGCTACGCTTTCTTGGACAGTAGGTTAATTTGCAGTCTGGTTTAATTTGTGTTGTATCCCATACACAACACGAATGACAGGCGTCTTGCTTGAAGCTTGCATGCAGCGACGCGCACGCGACGCTACCGCCGCTCCGTTGATAAAGTTACTTAGTTTTGTATGAAATCAGCAAGCAGGTGTTAGACGTATTTTATGCTTAAAATAACAAATACCTACGTAATATGATAAAGTATATTACGTCGCGTTTTCTTACTGATTTATGTATCTACAAGTAGCGACTATATAATATGTAGGTACCTAATCTGTTTGGTCACATCACTAGATTTTCGTTAAGATTAACAAAAAACAAGAAAGTTTCAAATGATTGATATAAAAATCCGAGTTAACAAGTAAACATCTTGGGATTCTAAATTGTAATGTTGTTCAATCGATGATCGTATCGGCTTATTAAATGAATTAATGATAGCTTGCGCAGTTGGCACAGATTTTCCTAGTTAATAAGTTCTATTGTTCTATCAGCGCAAATACTAATTAGGCGATTAACTGTTAATTAAATGGAAGATCAATCCTACTTAACTTAGCAGCGTAACTCACCAGGTATATTAACTAGGTTAGTGTGTAATTTGAGATATACGCGGATAACCAAAAAAAACTTTATGAATGCAATATGACTGTAATGACTCTACCTACATATAATCATTTATACAAATGTTACAGTCAAAGGTCAATATTTAGCTTCTCCGCGGAACGATTGCTTTATCGCGGAATTATAGGTTCGGCCAACGCCTTTCCAAAAACTCCGAAATAAATTCTAATCTTCTCCTTTACCTGTACCTCCTAGGGTTTGGTAAGTACCTCCTAGGAGTAGGTACTTACCAAAACTTTTTGGTCAACCGTCGAAAGTAAAATAATCTTTCGCTTTTTACCATAGACGTCACAGATGGACGTAACGAATGCACGTAACAAACCACATCTGTGCAACAAACCTAAAAGTAGTAGATCTGTGCTAAAAGCAGATATCTGACTGATAATATTCTGTATGGTTATTATAGGAATGACGGATTTTACGAGGACGAATTAAGAGGGTCAAAAGGGGGTTGAAAGTTTTATAAAAATCCAGGTACTCGCACATCAACATCGTATAGTGAAGCTTAGTATCGATACAAACAGCTTAGTTTTTCGATACTAATTTAAATAAATTATGTGTATATATATGAAATAAATGAATTAAAAAAAAAACACAAGTTGGCTGTTAAACACAATCCTATTATTTAATAAAAAAAGAAGACACGGACATCAGTGTATGTACCTAAGTGAAAAGCAGGTGCTCTAATAATACAATCGCGAGCGCAATCTTGTGATGAGTATTTCTGATGAAATGATCTTGCATCTTCATAATAGCCTACTGAAAGTACGATATTAAAATAAGGACATGTGATTGGTACTTTCCTATGTATCAGCCTATACAATCCCCTATATACTCAGCCGACGCCTCGCCTTAGGAATCTAGTTGCTGTTACAGGCAAAAAATAAATTAGCTTTATGGCAACAAAAACGTTGACGTTATAATTAGTTTCGGGCAAAAACCCACCCTGTTTAACAACGTTTAGTGGGATCGGCCACTCGATAAACATTCCTCGAGTACCTCTTGGAACAACTTGCAGCTGTAATGGGCTTCTAATAGATAAATTGCGTGACGGTGCGATGAGTTGATTGAACTGATTAAATAAACCGTCGATCAAGGCCTGTTGTGCGCATCAAATCAACGCTTATGATGTTCTGGTGTGATTAACCGAGCTTAGTCAATATAGCGCAGAAATACGAAGAAATCTGGGTTATGACTACATTTACTTAGTTGGTAATCGCATATTTTCACAGGAAAATGACAGAGCAGATTTATTTATTCAAGTTATACTCGTTACTCGTTTCTAAAAATGCGTTTGACGCTAAGATCAGACAAACCTAGGAGATATCATCGTACTTAGTACGGCACATGAACAAATTTTTCACGCACACTAAGAAACTTGCAGAAGGTCGTCTGCAGGATGAGTCCGACAAAAGGCATCAAGCCTGATTTAGGCATAAGCGTTCGCCCGCCATTCCACCTTACCATATCTTCCTTGTTTGTCTGATCTGAGACCTTACCCTATTGTGTACTTAGTAGATACGTGAGTCTTGAAGATATTGGTGTAAAGTTTATGTGAAAATACTAGTAGTTTTGTTTGTTAAATAACCCACGACCGATTTGGCAAAGACTTCATAACTTTTGAACCGTTGATCACATTTTGATCAACATTGCTAAGAACAAACGCAATGAAACCAGTTTCTAAATAATAAAAAATTATTAAGCCGTTTTGGAAAGAAATGGTAACAGACTTAAAATATAAACTAACACAACTTCTTACCTGAAAAGTATAATACCTCCTCCATTCCGTTTAACAAAATGAAGAATTTGGCTATATGCTTCATTTGAGGATTACCGGAAGACATACAATTATAGTTTAACTTTTTGATAACTTTCTGCATCCGTCAGACCTAACCACCGCTAACGCCTTAGCACTTTACAATCTGACGACACTTCGGCCCCGCACAATGATTTATTTTAGTTTCGATGCCATTGCTCAAAAACGGTGAAAGAAAATATAGTGAATACCGAGATATCTCCGAGAACCTAAAAGTTCAAAGACATTATAATGACATTAACCAACATGCACTGCATGGTGGATTAGGGCCCTCTTTCTGAGAGAAGGCCTGAGTCCCAGCAGTGGGAACATGATAGGCTAAATTGATGAATGATGATCACATTGAAATAAGTATCAGTTACTTATTCATAATTGTAGTAATAACCTCCTGTGCGGATGTCCAGGACTTCGAGACGTGCGTGCTGAGCGGCGACCGCGAGTGCCGCTACATCGAGGGCGAGACGCACGAGGGCATCGGAGACCACCGCCGGCAGACGCTCTTCTTCTGCGGACACGAACCCAACTGCACGTAAGGAAGGGCATTTTTATGGAAAATTGCGGGAGACTCTGACTAGAGTGACTGATGATCGCTCTGGGTCGAAGCAACTCGGAACCAAAATACTAGTTTTTGGCTTACGTGGGTTAAGCTTGGTATTCCACGTAGCAATGCAATCAGCATGCAAGAACAATTTGTCGTGCTTAGGTAATAGGGATAACAGTTTCATAGATTAGAATCTTACTAGCAAGACCAAATAAGAAGGCCAAGATGTGATTCATTAAAGTTTTGGAGCCTGTAATATTTTTGAAAGCAAGGTCTGAAGTCTCTTGCTATATCACTCTTGACAGGTTCAGTTTTAGTTTGTATCTGATTGAATTATTTATTTTGTATTACAATTCGAGAAGATTAGTAGAGTAGTGAAGTAGATTTTCATCGGGTAACCTACCAGCCTGAATCTATTCTTATGTTTGGTAGCGATATACCTTTCATTCAGCTTTTTATGTGAAGCTCCTAAGCCAGCAATTCACGGATAGCAGCTGTTTGAGTGAAGTTCTTAATAAGTCTGCCATTTATGAATAGCAGACTGCTTAGGCCTCACAAAGGGTTCTGATGACTCGATGCTGTTGTATTCCAGGCCGTTCAACACAGTGGAAGCGCTGCAGCGTGCCAAGCGTGTTGTGGAGGAGCAGTATGCGGTGGTGGGCGTGCTTGAAGACATGAACGCGACACTCGCTGCACTCGAGCGGTACGTGCCGAGGTTCTTCAACGGCGCCGCCAGTCTCTACTGGGGTAAGTCCTGTCCTAGGTTAGTTGTCACCATAGCCCTGGTGTCGGTTCAATAAAATATGGCGCTGGTATCCCCTGACTGTAGTAAGAGACCTCTGGCTCTGTCTGATCGGAGGTGAGAGGCGACTGATGTTGTCATGGGTGGAGGAGCCCAGACACGCATTTGTCTTAGGAGGAGAGTGCTGAGGCCTCCGGTAAGTTTCCCTGGAGATCTCGGAGCCCTATTGTCAGGCATTAAGGATGATCACGGGTTTCTTAGTTCGTCATAATACATAACATAAACAACATCAACATAAAGGTTGTTTGTTTTGTCTTTGACGTCGTCAGATATTTTTTCTTTCGAACTCAAACGATTCTCATATCAAAATAATATAAATCATCTATCAAATCAAGCCCTAACAGGATTACACTTTGCTGACAAACACCTTAAATATCCACCATTCGCAGCACATATAACGCAACGCATAGGTACCTACTCTATATTTATACAACTTCAATATCATCATTTTCCATTTCCAGACGAGCTAAACAACTTCAACCGAATCAACCGTAACGCGTTCAAGCCGCCTGTCTCCGAGGCGGTGAAACAAATAGTCCGCGCGAACTTCACGCGCGAGATCGAATTCTACGAGTTCTGTCGACAACGGCTGCATCTGCAGCTGCGGGCCTTAAGGGACCCCACCGTCACGATACCGACCGTCCGAAGCGCGAGAAGACGACGCGCGCAAAGGAGGCTCGGAAGGGTGTAACGGTATAGGACCTTTGTAAAATAGCTACAATTCCAATGTAACCAGATGATTTTTTGGTTATAAGAGCTACATCTCTGGGTCTTTTGATATCCTACAGCGAAGATACACATAGCAACAAAAAGAAGTAAAACGGTGCGCGCAGAGGCTTGCAAGGTTGTATAGATGTAATTTAGTGTAGCTAGACGTATAAGAGTTTTGTAAAGACTTGTAAAGTAGGTAGATGAAGAAATTTTGGTAAACGACATCCCTGTGTTTTTAGTATCGTGCAATAAGGCTAGATATCAAAAAGCAGTTCAAAGACGCAGGCTGACGCTGAGGCTGCAGGGCCTCCTCCGCATCCTCACCGTGCGTCTTTACTGTAGCTATATAAATATAAAGCTAGGTGTCGAAATTTTCATTAATAAGTTATGTAAGAAACAACCTAAGTAAATCATTGTTTTGAGAGAGCAATGTTTCCAGTAGGAAACAAAATTGGATGTGCTAACTAAACGCCCAGTCTAAAGAAAAAACAGCTACCTACTCCAAGGCTAAAGATATTCTGCAGTGACGGTAACCAAAGTAAAGCGTTGAAAGTACCTAATGAAAGGTTGGCGGACATAAAGTTTACAAGGGATTTGCTATGTAGAGATGTAGCTAGTTGTATAAGCTTTGTAAATAGTTGTAACTTATACTTACCTTTGATTGTTAGTGTAACACATCTAAAAAAATATTTAGAAATAATTATAGTGAATGTTGCTATTCTATTCAATGTTCAATCATGAATCATGCTCTCTTGATATTTAACTTCATGCAATAGCAACAGGAATCAATTCACATCATAGTAATGTATTAAATTCCTTTGTCACTATTTCTTCAACTGTGAGGTCTATTACCTACTTCTAATTTAAAAAAATATATAAATTGTAGTGTAAAATAAAATTTGGTACATATAAAACAGTAAGTTACTATGTAGGCTTAACCCTAACTTAGGTAAGTACCTACTTATGTTCCGGTAAGCAATAAATTTATGTACCTAAGTAGGAACCTATTGTCTAATAATTAGGTAGTTTAAATTAATTTTACTTATAATAATTAAATTATTTGTTAATTATTGTTGAACATTTGTCATATTGTGATAATTTATCGTTTAATGAAGCGGTAACGATAGCCCTAGACGAAAACTTAATAAAACATACTTTATTAATTAAACTTTTTTTTAAATTATCTTCCTGAAGGATGTTTTCGATATCGTTTATTTGTGTACGACGATTGTCGTAAGCAACCATGTAATGTGTTGTCTTTATTTACACATTTACACAACGCCAATAATAGCTTGGCTTACGGATCATCGAGCCAATTGCCGTTGCAAAGTTGCAAACCATGTAGGTAATAAGCTGTCTTTATTTACACAACGCCAATAATGGCTTAGCTTAGAATAGTTCGTCAAACAACCTGGTTGGTATAAATGGTGTATTAAACAATAAATAACAAGTTAGCATCTTGAGTTGATATTATGTGCCTGCTGCAAAATTAATGTCTTTGACCTTCACGTGGTAGCGGGGCAACTGCCGGAGATTCCTAGCACCCCCTACTCCACCGTTACCTGGCCCGCTACCTTGGCCAGGGATAGAGGAGCTGCCGGGGACTGAGGGCCGTCGTGTTTGTTTGTCTGTCATTGGTTGCCAATAATCCCCACGCTTGGCAGGCGGCTTGGGGATCGCAGGAGGATCCACCATTCAAGTAGGAGGATGCTGCTGCCCATCCTCTGGTGGTTTGGCCTCTGTTTGAGTCTGACGATAATTACGTAGATCTACTAGTTTGCCTTAGTATATTTTAATCAAAGTATCCATATAAAAACATTATAATATAAAAAACTAGGTAGGTAAGTACTTAATTTACCTACCCAGTTTTTTTACACATTGATAAAGCTTTGTAGGTAGCCATATTATTATTTAATGGATTGGTCGATTTCAGTTCAGTAATTAATGTTAATTTGCATTATCTTGATCTCTGACTTAACTTGACATATATAATTTGTAAGTACACCATCTACTTTTTTCGATTCTGTTCTTATCAGGTGGGTAGATAACTTGCAAAAGGTTAAAATTCATTATCCAGAAATGGCCACTGAGAAATCCCCAGCAGCGATGCTATCAGGCCAGGTTCTAGCACTTTCTAGTAACAAAAGATTTTTGGTCTATAACCTAGATACCAATTAGAATATTCCATAAGAACCCTCTTCCAATTTACAAAAGTAGTTTTTCGTAAAACTCTAAGAGATAAAATTTGAGAGTGGAATCTAATAAATTACTTACATAAAATAAACAATTTTAATGTTAGGTTTACTCGTTTTATATTCTTCTTGTCAATTATTGTTACTGCTTTATTTTTTCGCTATGCCCGAAAATTCTGATACCTCTCAAAAATTTTACGATGCATTTTGTAATAGGGCTCAAAATGAACGTAAATAAATATACAGAATAAAAATACGGGTACATACTGCTCATTAATTTATTATTATGTAGGTACAATAGTATTTAATAAAATCAGGAGTCAATAATAGGAGTAATAATAACATTCTATAGGACAGCAGCGATATCGCGTACAGTGGTAAAATTAATATGGCCACATTTCAAGAATTCAGGTACATACAAAATAGAAAACGGCCTAATAAATTACATTTACATTATTGCTTAAATGTTAGAAATAATTTAATTTCGTAATTTCTAATAGTCTCATGTAATAAAATCTCAAAACCAAACGATTCACTAATTTATCAGTTCTGTATGTCATGACTTCGTGATTACTTATACAAAAATATAAAATGTACACAATATATTATTAATTTTCAATTCATAACGATTATATAATTCAATTTTAATATGAAATAGTTTAGTAATATACGCTATTTATATTTTTTTATATTTTATCAATCAACACTCGTTACACTTAAGGCTTTATGTTATGTCTGATGATCAGTCAGACATTAAGGTTTACACTTTAACAATTGGAGAAACTCTAATAATAAATCTAACAAGATGATATTGAGTCATCACGAATACTATAAAACTATCAGTATAATATTATTTATCTACAGTTGAATTTTATAACGTATACTTACCTACCTATATAAATGACGTAATCTAAACTCTAAACCTAACTATAAATAAGTGATGTTTTCGTTCATACTTTTAACATAACGACTATTACTTAAAGGCTAATAGTGTCAGTAAAAGTTGTATTAAAATATTAATATCATTCAGAACTTGTATCTCTCCATATTTACAACAGAGGTTTGACCGGGCCGTAGCACCGTGGCCCCACATCACTCACAATCACAATTTTGAGTCCTACAGGACAAGCTACCGAACAATATTAGGTAGACACAAGATTAAAATTCGATTTAATATTATTCAAAGTCGATATTGCAAATGGCACTCTGAGAACGAGCGTTCGGCTCGTTTTATTTATCTTACAACTAAGCTATAGTTTATATCACAAGACGCTCAACAACCGTAAAGCCTCAACAATTCGGGACGCCACTGCGCCATCTCCACCCGTGCTCATGCTCATCTTTCGCTGTCTCCCGATCGCGGTCGGCGTGGGCACAGGAATGTGAGTGCGTGCAGGCGCGAGTGTCTGCCACAGCGCGCCCGCGGGCTCCGCCGCCGCCACGGCCGCAACCGCTCTTCGATCCGAAACCAACGCTTGCGTCTCTCAGCCGCCTCAGTAGAACGAGGGGTGCCAGTCTACCGTAGGATGCAGAGGCCCGTTGGATGCCGGCGACGCGGCTGCCGTCACCGCACCCAGCGCCAAGCAGTCGAAGCAGTAGTTCGCCCCACTGTTGTTATCCCATAACTGCTGACCTTTACATTGGAAACGTACTGCGATCTCAAGCCTCTGACCTGACGATATCGCCGGCGCATACAGCACGAACTGGAATCTGTCGGAGAAACCGTCACACGAGCCCGGCACGTAGTTAGCCTGCAAGTCTGTATACGTCTTCCACCTGTTCATTGTATATCGCACGTGCACTGTTTTATGGAAGTCCAGGTTGCGTACGCGCACCGACCCGCACACTGTGACGTGCACGCCGTCGCAAACTCGAGCACTCTCCAGGCAACAGTTGAACGTCTCGAGCTTGCTGGTGAGGTCGGTCGGCAGCTGAAATAGCGGCACCAACGTGAGCGCGCCGAGCCTCGGCGCTGCGCGTACAGGCGGAGAGCTCTGCACGTCACATCCGGTGAGATCATCGTAAGCAGATTTAGGAATGACGGGAATTTCATCCATGAATGTTTTGACATCTGCCAGATCTAGCCCTAGCACGTCCGCAAAACGTACAATTTTCTTACGCCCTGGAGTACCTGGTGGTGTTTTGCCTGTTTTTAATGAAGAACAACGACGAACACGTTGCGGAAAATCGTCTTCTACTTCGTTCTGCTCTGTTTCTTTTTCCTCTTCTATATCAGCGTTCAAAGCTGTTGTATTAATTTCTGTCGTTGCAGATTCTTCTGTAACACTTGTAGGAGTTTCCGTCTCGACAAGAACATCACTGGTTTTTATTGGTTCTTGTTCGTCTTTTTCAGTTTCTAAGGATATACATTGGACTTGTTCTTCAACCGCTACTTCGTTTTCCGCGTCCGGAACAGTTTCAACTTCTGAAAGTGATAGATGCTCTACGGGCGTTGTTATTTCTTCCTCGAGATTATTTTCAATTTGGAAGATTTCATCATTAACATCGGAGGGATCGCTCTTTGCGGATTCAAACTCTGAATCGCTGTCCCCAGTCGACACGCAACTCGCTAAGGGAAGACACAAACGTTCATTATCAAGTACTGGGGACGGTCTTGCTATACAACAGTCTATTTCATCTTGACTATTTTGTCGCGCACAACCTTCAAACGTCATAGCAGAATACAGCCTTTTATCGGCATGGCCATTTTCTCTCGGCGCTGGCTGTATTTTTACCGGCGACTCCGTGTAAAAGGCCGTTGAAAATCTGAAGCCATTTTTCGTTTTGTCTGGATGCTGAAGGAGGAGTTTGGCCTGCTCTTTGACGTCCGTCTCCGAGTCGACGTCGTAAAAAGGCGGTCCCTGGTCATCTGTGGGTGAACGTTCAGAGAAAGTGTGGTCGATTTCGTCGACGGGGCTAGAAGGGCTCTCGCACTCGAGCTCAAAATCGTAGAAGGTGTCAAGGTCGCGTTGGTTGGTGGAGGTGGTGGGCCGGTGCGCGAGCGGTGGCACGGCGTTGTCGCGCGCCAGCCAGCTGCTCTCCGTGTCGTCGTCGTGCGTGGTGCCGAGGTTGCGCAGGCGGCTGTGCAAGTCGCGCGCGAACGCCGCCGCACGCCCGCGACACGACATAGGCAGTAGCGACGTCAGCCCACACTGCGGCCCCGCGCGCTCACCGTTCATCTGCGTCTGTAACGTAAAACAATATCCCATTAGACAATGCTATTTTTCATTAACCTATTAACTCCTAATGCTGGGAAAAAGTCTTTCCCGTTCCCTTCCATTTCCTTTTGACGACCTCAATTGGTTTAGTTTAGTAGCACGTATGCCTAATAAGCTGGAGGTCCCGGGTTCGATTCCCGGCCGGGCAGATGTTTGATTTATACTTTTAAGGCTTGTTTATTCTTATTTTTCTTACTATGTCTTATGTTGTTAAAGCTGTTTGTTTTCCGTAAATAAATAAAATAAAATAAAATAAATATCTGTTCTAGATTTGGGTGTTAGTTGTTCTAGCGGTTTGTGAGTGTTCCCTGGCATCCCTGACACAAGGAAACCTAGGGGGGAGCTATGAGTACGAAGCGTTATTTTTTTATTTCTCCCGCTCAACGAAGCTGGCAGTGATGGGACCCCGCCAACGCTTTCGGGGGCTTCTTGGGGCTATATTTCCGTTCAGGCACCCAATGCGTGCGAGGACCTTTGCCCATCTTTCCGGGTGCAACAGACGTGACCCATCCAATAACTCTTCGGACAATGTTATGAATTCATAGATTTTGACATTACTACCAGAAGGTCGTGAATACATTGATCATTATTTAGGATAGACTTCGTGTTTTATCTTAGACATGTACATAACATTGTCCGAAGAGTTATTGGGTCAATTAATTTATGTAAAGCTAAGCAATTTCAAACTGCATATTGAAACTTAACTATTCATTGTACTTGCAATGCTCAAAGTCAAGAGTGAACGACCTCGATAAGATAGCTAAATTACATGCTCGTTACTCGTCTATGATCATAATATCACACCACTATTCAAGATAATGCCACAACAAAATAGGTATTATTAATACTACCACTCAAAAGTGGGTAAGTATACAAAACCCGACAAACAGATATTTTTCAGAGAAAATACCTATTTGATATAATTATGAAGAGTTCATTAATGAATTTATATTTAAAACAGCAACAGTTATCTTATTTTAATAACATTACTTTGTCATTATTAGAATAGCTTGCAAATTAGGTTTGTGAGTAAGTTCATATAGGCTGAGACCAGTCCTAATGTCAGAGTTTTTAGGGTGCCGTACCCAAAGGTTGTAAACAGGACCCGATTACTAAGCCTACGCTATCTGTATGTCTGTCCCGCCTTTTAACGACTGTATCTTTCGAACCGTAATACATATACCTCATTGAAATTTTCACATAATATTATAAGGCAATTTATTTAATAAAAAATTACTAAGTCAAAAAGTATAAATTAAAGGGGGGGTCCCATAAAACAAACGTTTTTTTTATTAAAGTATTATTACGTATTTTTGTATTTGGTCTAGTGTAAAAACGGTAATACGTACGTACGAGCATCAAACTTGGCATGATTATAGTATCTACCCATACTCTTTTTATTTAAATAATAGGCTTGCGTTTGACCGCCAACTCACCTGATGTTAAATAACACAACAAATTATAAATACTGGCCAAGTTCTAGTCGGTGACAAATTTCTTTTTACCACCGGTTTACTTACTTTACCTTTTTCTGTACCTTTTTTGTACTTTAGAAGTAAATAATTTATATGTGGTGGTACGGAAACCCGACCCCCGACTCGGGCCGGAGCCCGATTCGCACTTGGCCGGTTTTTATTAACGTCGCCCAAAATCTTCTGACATGACTAGCGGTTGTGTCATCCATGTCACTCTTGGTCATCCAAAGACTGACTGGATCGGCCGTTGTATAATTTTGGTGATCTTTTCGGTACACCTAGTTATTCTACGCCACGAGTGCTACTAGGTTTGTAAAAAAGTATATCGTGTTGAAAAACAGTACAAAATCACTTCTGAAATATTCCAAAAATCCATAACGTCACATGACTGACGACGAAGACTTGGCACAGAACGTATGAACCTACGCACACCTCAACCATGAATGCAATCTAAAAATATTCATAATTATTAAGACTTTTATTTGTGTTTGAAAGACGCCGCGGTTTTAGGAAGCGCCGCCTGTCGCACCAGCCGGCAGACACCTCACGAACGGTGACGCGAATGATTGAAGGTCGGAGCCTGACCTATTTCGAAGGTTTGCACAATCTAGGTCATCTGGATTCGACCTCGCTGTATATGTCATAGAAAAATATTCAATCTATATATATAAAAGGCGATGTGTGTGTGTGTGTGTGTGTGTGTGTGTGTGTGTGTGTGTGTGTGTGTGTGTGTGTGTGTGTGTGTGTGTGTGTGCGGGCGTGCTTGCGGAGCAAAAATTTATGACTAAAGACAAAATGTACATACGCAAAAAATCACATTCACACCATCGTGAGATTTTCCGAATTGTTTACAAGTGCAAATTTAGCACAATGCATTTAACTGCCAGCCGCCTGAATTTCAGCACCGCCCGCATACCAACAGAGGTCAGATATTTCAAGACAGATATCTTTCAAATGTTGATACTTGGTACGCCAACATTGTTGTGAAACTGTTTACGAGCTCCAAAATTGATCTAAATTAGCTGAGTACCAACACAAGAGGAAACTAAATGAATTGCACGTGACATTTCCTATATGACGTTTCCTATAAAACAAAGGTCGAAAGCGACTGTTTGTTCTACTTTTCGCGTCTACCGTATTACCATGTCTATGACGAATGCGCGACGTACATCTTTCATTACATAAATAGAGAGCTAATGCCAAAAACGTCATCGGACGAAACGGAGGCAAGTCCAGAATCATCCAGCCATTTAGTTGATTTGCTTTTGATGGATATAGTGTTACTGTGGTAGATAAATATCATGAACTCCTGCTACCCGTTTATCAACTGTCTCACTGTAGATTTCGTAACAATATAATTATGATAGTTACGAAACTTGGCTTGTCATAAGGGCTTCACGACGCCTGGGTCTGATCGGCTCGTGTAATCTGAAGGTCTCACCCAGTGCTGGCTTTAGGGGGTAGGCAACCTGTTTAACCACCTAGGGCGCCTAGCCTAGAAGGGTACCGTGGTTCTAATTTTCCTATCAAGCCAGCCAGGGCTCTGTATTCGCCTTGCCAAATTGAATTATTCCAAATGCCTAGCTAATTTATTTGGGCTGTTCCACTAGTCCCTACTACTTACGTATCCCCGTACGAGGGGGGAAGTATTTTAGGGCCAGGCGACATTTGGCGCCTTAATATCATCCTACTAATATTATAAACGCGAAAGTTTGTATGTATGGATGTATAGATGTATGGATGTTTGTTCCTCTTTCACGCTGCAACGGAACTACGGATCGACCTGATTTTTTGCATGGGTATAGTTCAAGAGCCAGAGAGTGACATAGGTTACTTTTCATCATTATCATCATCACCATTTTTAGGGTTCCGTACCTCAAAAGGAAAAAACGGAACCCTTATAGGATCACTTCGTTGTCCGTCTGTCTGTCTGTCTGTCTGTCCGTCTGTCAAGACCCTTTTTCTCAAGAACGCGTAAAGGTAGCAAGTTGAAATTTATACTAAATACTTGGGTCTATGGTTTCTTTCGGCTGTAAAAAAATAAAAGTTGTAAGTCAACGCAATCAAAAGATATGAACGTTTATGTCGCATATTTTGCGATTTCACAGGGGAACCAAAACCTATAGGGTACTTCCCGTTGACCTAGAATCATGAAATTTGGCAAAAAGCAAGGTCTCATAGCACATATATAGGAATAAATCCGAAAGTTATAAATATGAAAGTATATCATTTAAAAATGATTATTTTGCTATTACAAACTTACATTTTGTAGTTGGAATGTATGGAAGAACCTTATTGTCAACTACAAACTTAAGTTTGTCTTTCAATATTTTAACTTCAGTTAGTTTTTTTTTTTGGTCTCGCGCTCTTAGGGTTCCTTTATGTCGTATATTTTGCGATTTCACAGTGGAATCAAAACCTATAGGGTACTTCCCGTTGACCTAGAATCATGAAATTTGGCAAGAGGCAAGGTCTCATAGTACATATATAGTGTAAACGGGATGACATATAAAACACGCAGAGTGGCGACAACTTCATTTATTCAGCAATCGAAATGAACAGAGAGAGAGTTAGCTGGCAGGCTGGCTTATATATACACTCCCCTCAAAGGCTTGGCGAGCTTGACAGTGGCATGGCGTGAGGGAGGGGGTGTGTCATGGCGGCTGGCTGGTTGTCATTCGTAGTTTCGCAGGCAACGTCACGTCCGTTTTGTTACACTCGACCATCCTGCAACAATTGCTCCCGCAATTGGGAACAAACAACAAGGTTTAGTTTCTAATAAATTAACAATGTGTGCAGTCTGAGGCTACACGACTGGCAATTATAAGGTCTACGGGCAACATTAAGGGCTGGTGGTAATATTAAGGGTCAATGGCAATATTTAGGGTCATTGGCAATATTAAGGGCCAATGGCAATATTAAGGGCCACTGGCAATATTAAGGGCCGCTGGCAATATTAAGGGCCGCTGGCAATATTAAGGGCCACTGGCAATATTAAGGGCCACTGGCAATATTAAGGCGTACTGTCAATAATAAGGGCTTATTGATGATAGCTTATAACGATCAGTGATTCATTGGTTTCATCAAACCTGTCGGTACCATCAAGGCTATGGTTACCATCAAAGCCATGTTTACCATCAAAGCTATGGTTACCATCAAAGCTATAGTTACCATCAAAGCTATAGTTACCATCAAAGCTATAGTTACCATCAAAGCTATATTTACCATCAAAGCTATAGCAACTATCAAAGCTATAGTAACCATCAAAGCTATAGTAACCATCAAAGCAATAGTTACCATCAAAGCAATAGTTACCATCAAAGCAATAGTTACCATCAAAGCAATAGTTACCATCAAAGCAATAGCTACCATCAAAGCTATAGTTACTATCAAAGCTATAGTTACTATCAAGACTATTGAGGCTGTTAAAACTATTGAAGCCACCGAAACTATTTTCAATATACTACCGAAGATGTTAAAACTACTGGCAGTTGCTACTGGGAAAGTTAGAACTACAGAAATATCAGGACTAATATCAAAACCATAATAATTAATTACTATCACCATCAGAACAATCGACACTATCAGCAACTTAATTGGAAACAAACAGAACTACTACACTGCGCAAATGCGCTGCGCTGCGCAAATTCCTCTCGCTACAATTCATACGAAGATACTACTTATTTGTAACTTGACCATAACATCAAAATATAGACAGCAACTAATGAATGGTAAGTGCTAAGTTCATCTTTGGAGCAGTAAAGGTATAACAGCTATGCCTATCGTTATTGTTAAATATCACAATGTAATAATTCCGTGGCAAACATCAAATCTGACACACCTGTTACATAATGAATATAAGGTACGTAGGTACTTAAAGTGCTCATATAAATTTATAGCACTGACAATCCTAAACTTATTTTAAAGATACATCATAACAACAACTAAACTAAAACAACGGCGTTAGGCCATTTATTAAGGTACCTACACCTTGCATAGTTAAGCACTAAATTAATTTTAAACTGGCAATGCTATTCCTATGCTATCAGCAAACTATTGCTATCAGTGCCTAACCATTACTTTCGTGAGAATCAACTAACTCGTTATGAGTTTATATTATGTGTTTAACTTCGAGTTGCGTTGCATCAATTTGCGCGGTTAAGTATGTCTAACAGTAACAAATTCATATTTTGGTTATTAATACTTAATTGAGGACATAAACAAGTTTAATGTAATTTTGGAAACATGATTGAAACTTAAATGGTTCCTTAATAATCTACAGTTTTATTATTTGTTGCTTGCACTTATTTTTTAGTTCTAAGGCGTGCGCCGACTCTTGCGTAATAATTCCTGCAGGCGCAGATCGCACAGATTTGTCACTGTTTCGTGCAGGGGCAAAACTTGGCTTTGAGCTGACGACGTGGTACCGAGTATCGACTCGGCATAGATTTGAAATAAGCTACCCCCATGTGTTTCAGTTTTAACTGTGGTTTTATCATGCTCAGTACTGGAAATGCAATATCCCTTTGCGTTAAGGTGTGCGTTATTTTAGGTACAGCTTCCAAGACTAGTATCGACTAAAGAATCCTTTGACATACTTCGTCAACAAGATTGAAACATACAACTTTATGTAAAATTTTCTAGTAAATAAAATCTATGTCGAAGGTTGTCATATCTCCTAGGCTCAGTAGAGATGTCATGACTAGGCTTTGCATTGCTATTTGCTAGGCTCACTATAGATTTATTTCCAGAAAATCAGGCTTCTTTCGCCAACTGAATAATTATCAGGTTTTTAATGACTAATTTTCTGTCTGTCATGATTCAATTAGTAACACCAGTCCAATTCACCAGTACCTAATCTGAATCACATTCCATCACAAATTACTATTTTGCAACGCGAGAAATTCCCCAGTCTACCCGCAGACATGACAATAAAAGTTATTTTCCATCCCACCCACAGACTCGACTTAGAAATAAAATGAGGTATCGAACTAACGAAGCTAGCACTTCCACAATGTAATTTTTCTAATCTACCTACAGGTTTCGTAGTTTCTCTGATCAAAAGTGTAAAAGTCAATTATAAATCTTTAGACAAACTCGGCATCGATTAAACTGGAGTGAATAGTTGTATCTAATCTATGTATGATATGTAAAGGCTGTTTAACCTAAATCTTACATGTTCATAAGCACGTACTATTGGGATTACCCTCAAGTTGTGCGTAAGGAGTGTGATTGCACGTCAATCTACCAACCATTGCAGTTTTATTTTATGATCACGGAAGAAAATTATCGAACTTTCGAGTGCATCTGATACAAATTTTTTTTTGTTTCGTTTTGACCTACCAATGAGTAGTCACTAATAATATGCAAATTAGAAAGCAAAGCACGGGCCAAGACAATGATTTAGTTGTCGTCTTTTCTTCTGTACAGTCTAAATCACGTCTGTAGGTACAATCAAATCTATCGGAATTGGAACTAGGCAATTAGGTACGATAGTTACTTAGGAAATGTGCATGGTTTGCTCACTGCTATCAGTTAATGGTCATATTTTGAAGTCATATACTTGTAAATTTTCTAATACTAACTTGAATTCGTGGCAATAAGGTCAAAAATAGGTATATCTCATAAGCATAATGGCAAGTAGAAACAAACACACCTGGCTATTAGGCTAAGGCTCCTCGCTAGCTCCAACTGATGCAGGCTGGCCTCCGCTGATTTAGGCCCTAGTTAGGTTAGGACCTCGCCCGGCTGCTACACGCCACACGGATGCAGGCCCCATGCTGGCAGGCAGACAGGCAGATTGGCACGCAGGCGGGCAGGCTGGTAGGCAGATAGATAGTAGTATCTTGCCACGTGTCTTGCGGCCCGAGATGGAATCTTGAAATCTTCGATGTCACAGTTTTCGCACGCAGTGGGTAGTAAGGTCACGGGCAGAAAGTAGGGTTCGCCGTGTTTAAATGCCACGGAAGCGGCAGCAAGCAATATCCTTATTTCTTCTTCTTGCTCAGTACGTGGCGTCGAATGATGAGAAAACAGGGTGGGTGGTGTTAGATCTTCATGATTGTGGCGACATTATTCTGCATTTTTATTTCGTTTTTCATCAGGCCAACTATGTAGCACGATGCTTTAGCTTGGCAGAGTCGACCTTCTTGCAGTACATAATTACGTCATCGTAAATTCTTCTCAAGCAGTAACTTCGCCGTTATAGACAGGATTATGCAGTCTTCTTCGAGGATCAGAATCAATTTGACCAAGCGCCATGAAGCCGCAGTGCGCGTAGATATTAAATTTTCTTCTTTATCCCTCTTCTGAATGTAAACGGGATGACATATAAAACACGCAGAGTGGCGACAACTTCATTTATTCAGCAATCGAAATGAACAGAGAGAGAGTTAGCTGGCAGGCTGGCTTATATATACACTCCCCTCAAAGGCTTGGCGAGCTTGACAGTGGCATGGCGTGAGGGAGGGGGTGTGTCATGGCGGCTGGCTGGTTGTCATTCGTAGTTTCGCAGGCAACGTCACGTCCGTTTTGTTACAATAGGAATAAATCCGAAAGTTATAAATTTGAAGGTATTTAAAAATAATTATTTTGCTATTACAAACTTACATTTTGTAGTTGGGATGTATGGAAGAACCTTATTGTCAACTACAAACTTCAAAGTTGTCTTCCCAGAGACTGTGGGATCGGCCGATCTGCGAACTAGCATGGAAATCGCTACTAGATACGTGTCCTAGTATTGCAGATCGCGCTCGTATTCTTGCTGTCTCTGTTTGGGAATCGGGACTTTGGTTGCAAGCCATGCCCTCTTTTAACACAGGTAGCCTTTTAGATCCAATCGCATTTCGTCTAGCTGTCAGCTTACGCTTGGGTGCAAGGTGCTGTGAGGCCCATCGCTTTCAGTGTGGTACTGCTGTTGACCAGCTCGGTCACCATGGTCTCTCTTGCTCGAGAAGCGCTGGTCGTATTGGCCGACACGCTAGCCTGAACAACATCATACGCAGGGCACTTTCCACCGACAATGTCGCAGCTGTGCTTGCGCGTGACGATGGAAAGAGGCCTGACGGTATGACACTTGTGCCCTGGAGGTTGGGGCGGCCTCTTGTATGGGACGCAACTTGTGTCGATACTTTGGCGCCGTCACATCTTCCTGAGACACAAGGTAGGGCTGGTGCGGCTGCCAATTCGGCAGAGCAGCACAAGCGTCGCAAATATGCTAACCTCAGCAGTGGTTACATATTTGAGGCGTTTGGGGTCGAGACATTGGGCCCTTGGGGACCGGGAGCTCACCTCATTTTCAAAAATCTTTCAGAGCGCCTGGTTAATGCGACGCGTGACCAAAATGCTGGCGTGTTTCTGGCTCAACGCATTAGCATTGCCATTCAACGTGGTAATGCCGCCAGCATGTTAGGTACGCTGCCAACTGGTAGTGGGCTTGAGCATTTGGATTGTCTTTAGACCTTCAACGGTCTATGGGCAGTCTAACTGTATTTGTAGTGTTAGTTTTAGCTTGTATTTTGTTTAGTTATTAAAGGCACTTGTCCAGTAAAAAAAAAACTACAAACTTAAGTTTGTCTTTCAATATTTTAACTTCAGTTAGTTTTTTTTTTGGTCTTGCTCTCTGAGGTTTCCGTCTAACGGAACCCTCAGAGCACGAGTCCTACTCGTACTTGTCCGGTTTTTTTTCATCACTACGCTGGTGAAACCGCGGGGCGCAGCTAGTAAAGACATAAATGACATAAAAAGGAACATTTCTGAATGTTTTGTTTAAACCTTTCGAAGTTGTGAATAGTAAAAGCAGAGGAGGGGGCGTCCAAATCTTGCCCAGAGAGCCGGTAGTGCTAAAGCCGGCACTGGCCTTAGTAGATAAATATAGTTCGGCCCTACATCCTACATTATTCAATCAGTAGCGGTCATCGCTCCAGCTACAACACTCGTTATTGTTCATAAATAATTCGAGGCCGGTCCTCATGTGTTATTACGAAACGATTTGCGAGTTGCTGCACTGCCAACGTCCGCTGATACCGTCTTATTTTACTTGTGAAATCATGCATCTATAGAACTTCTCTGTTTAAAATAATGATCTACTATGTCAAATTGGAATCATACAGTGTTGCTGCACCGCCAACGTCCGCTGATGCCGTTTTATTTTACTTGTGAAATCATGCATCTATAGAACTTCTCTGTTTAAAATAATGATCTACTATGTCAAATTGGAATCATACAGTGTTGCTGCACCGCCAACGGCCGCTGATACCGTCTTATTTTACTTGTGAAATCATGCATCTATAGAACTTCTCTGTTTAAAATAATGATCTACTATGTCAAATTGGAATCATACAGTGTTGCTGCACCGCCAACGTCCGCTGATGCCGTCTTATTTTACTTGTGAAATCATACATCTATAGAACTTTGCTGCACCGTGCCAACGTCCGCTGATACCGTCTTATTTTTCTTGTAAAATCATGCATCTATATAACTTTGTTTAAAATATGATTTACTATGTCAAACAGGAATCATACAGTGTTGCTGCACCGCCAACGTCCGCTGATGCCGTCTTATTTTACTTGTGAAATCATACATCTATAGAACTTTGCTGCACCGTGCCAACGTCCGCTGATACCGTCTTATTTTTCTTGTAAAATCATGCATCTATATAACTTTGTTTAAAATATGATTTACTATGTCAAACAGGAATCATACTGTGTTGCTGCACCACCAACTTCCGAAGATGCCGTTTTATTTTACTTGTGAAATCATACATCTATAGAACTTTGCTGCACCGCGCCAACGTCCGCTGATATCGTCTTATTTTTCTTGTAAAATCATGCATCTATAGAACTTTGTTTAAAATATGATTTACTATGTCAAACAGGAATCATACTGTGTTGCTGCACCGCCAACGTCCGCTGGTGCCGTTTTATTTTACTTGTGTTATCATACATCTATAGAACTTTGCTGCACCGTGCCAACGTCCGCTGATACCGTCTTATTTTTCTTGTAAAATCATGCATCTATAGAACTTTGTTTAAAATATGATTTACTATGTCAAACAGGAATCATACTGTGTTGCTGCACCGCCAACGTCCGCTGGTGCCGTTTTATTTTACTTGTGAAATCATACATCTATAGAACTTTGCTGCACCGCGCCAACGTCCGCTGATACCGTCTTATTTTACTCGTGAAATCATGTATCTATAGAACTTTGTTTAAAATATGATCTACTATGTCAAATTTAAATTATACAAGTGTTCCAAATAACAAAGCCGAAGCTAATATTGATATTGTAGAAGGTTGCGATGAGTTTCGGTATGCATCCTTATCGGATTCCTTATCAGGACGACAAACGCATTATTTATAATTACATTATAATCGTTGACACTGATACGTCAAAAACATGAGTTATTGGTGAAATGTATTCAATAACAAAGTACGTATATTTTTATAATATATTATGTTAATTACATCACGAGAGATGCAGTTTGTAAACACTAGCCGATGCCTTTCACGTCTGATTGATATACAAGGTGACTCGGTAGAAATAAAGAAAGTACTCATCATTATGATAAATTTAACCAAACATTTTGTAATAAAGTTAAATAACAATATTATTTGTATTTTGGCGACCGATATCCATTATAATTATCGGTCGTCAAAAAAAAACAGATACACCGTGTAAGGCTCAGTGGTAGCGCATCTGCTTTATGAGGAGGGTTTTACGAGTTCGTGTTCGACTCCAACCGGGAAGATATTTGAATGATGAATTTAAAGACCTGTTCTGGGTCTGAGGCTGGATTTGTGAAAATGTCATAATAAATTACTGACTTTCAAACAAAATCCCATACAAAAGTCGCGTCATTTATGAAAAAATCATATCACTCTAACGCAACGAGTGGTTTGAACCATTCGAATTTGCTTTCTATCAATAGAAAATATTTCGTTCATTTCGCATGATATTTTCATGCGAAATATCATACGAGCGATTCAAAAATTTATTACCTGGATGTTAGTTGTCCGTGTCTTTATGTTTGGACACCGGGAAGCTAATAATAAGTGTGATAACAAATTTTTCTTTTACATTGATTATTGATCGAGCAAAGAGATCTCAAAGAGGACTTGTTCTCAATTACCAGAACAAGTTGGCGTTTGTTTGTTTGAATATTGGTATGTTTGTATATTATTATTTGTTCGACGATAACTTGCGTACTGTTGATCCATCTTCTCATGAAATGTTAAAGGCAGGTATTTCATTTAAAATACAATTTTTAAGTTAATATAAGAGCAAATCGGTCCAGGGGTAGCGAAGATATATAGTCACGAGGTAACGGTTTGGGGCGAACTGCTTAACTCGTTTTAAGCATTAATTAGCTCTGACAGTTGCAATAACATTGTATAAAGTTGAATAAAAACCCGAATTCTGATCACTTTCGCTAGGTTTTTGAACGTAAGACAGTGCAGTGCAGACGGTGCAGTTGGTACCCGATATGCTTCCACGTGACCCGGGTATGTAGTTTGTAGTGGTAAAAATTTAAATATAATGTAGTTGCTTGAATCAGGCGTTACCCGAAAAAAAAGCATAATTTTTTTTTATGCCATAGGTGGCAAACAAGCAGACGGGCTGCCTGATGGTAAGCAGTCACCGTCGCCTATGGATACTTGTAACACCAGAGGCATCACAAATACGTTGCCGACCCTTTAGAACTCTATTAACTCGCCTTTTGAAGAACCCCATGTTGTAACTTCTCGGAAACACCGTAGAAGGTAGCTCATTCCACATTTTGCAGGTATGAGGCAAGAAGGATCGTGTGAATCACACAGTGTGCGATAAAATTAAATGAAAAAATAAAAATTTACTTTTTACTTTTAACTTTTTTTTTACTATGTAATTGCAGCTGTCAGAGCAAATAAATGCTTGGTGAGTATAAGTTATAGTATATATAATATATAGTGTATAGTTTATAAGAATAAATGAATAAAGAATAAAGGAAAAAAAAAACGAAAATTAGAGTTTTTAAAGGTTGAGTAGAAAGTTTGTTATAAAAAAACTTTATTGTACGTACTATACTCCTGGTGCCTTATAAATAAAAGTGTGACCCCGTTGACGATACGACACTTATCACACAATCAGACGATGTGACGTCAAAGATAAGGAGCGCAAGGATAAAAACTACGAGACTTTTCACTTGATATCTAATCATAAACATTTTATCTATACAATGTAAATACTTTATGCAAAACTACTCTTTAAGTTAAAATAATAGCAAATTCGAAAAAGGAAAAGTTAAACTCACTCAAACTAGAAATTGGAAACTTGGAAAGAGGTAAAAAATATACTAAATTATTATGACAGAAGTAAAGACAACCGCGTGGTGGCCGAGACTAGGTCGGCGGAACCCGGGCCGACCGAGGATGATGTGGACTGACGACATCAAAAGAACTGTCGGAAATAAGTGGATGCGACTAGCGAGGTCTGATGATGATGATACAAAATTATACTGTTTGTAGGCAAGTTTGTTAATAATAGCAGTACTTAATATAAGACTGAAGAATTAGACTATTACGTCAAAAGGAGCTCAATGAAGGAGATTGATAAGGCGGTCAATGAACCAGTAGATAGCGCGAAATTGCGTGCTGATATTAATAAGCACCGTATCAATATTAGTAATTATCTATGAGTGGGAACCGTTCTATCAAGGATTTTATTAGTTGTACCGTGAGTTTCTGACATTTTCCATGCTATATTTGGTTATAAAAAATTGCCCAGTAAATCGCAGTAATTTTTTAACCCATGATGCGACAGCACCCATACTTTATTGTCGGCTAAACTGACGACATTCGCAAGAATTTTTCGGTAATTAAAGAAAAAAAAACTCGATGTAGTTTGTTTACATCGACGTAAAACATTATAATCATCATCATCGTCATTATTTCAGCCATAGGAAGTCCACTCCTGGACATAGGCCTCCCCCATCGATCTCCAAAAGGCAGGTGGAAGCGGCCTGCATCATCCAGCGTTTCCCTGCTGTCTTTTTTAGGTTGTCTGTCCATCTTGTGGGAGGACGTCCTACGCTGCGCTTACCGGTCCATGGTCTCCTTTCGAGAACCATTCGGCCCCATCGCAGATGTACTGCGTGTTATGTGCCCTGCCCACTGCCACTTCAACTTGCTAATCCGGTGGGGTATGTCAGTAACTTTCGTTCGTCTACGGATCTCCTCATTTTTGATTCCTTCTCGCAGAGAAACCCCGAGCATAGCCAACTCGACAACTGACACATTGTTGTACATTGTAAACTGAGACAAAACATGATATAAAATGAAAACGTGTTCAAACCACAGGGCTCGCCTAGCAGGCCTCAAGCAATGCTAAAATTGGAATCAATGGTTCAAACTACTACGGTTTTACTAATAAACGTTAGTTAAGTTAAGCAATGCTAAAATTGAAATCTATGTAGTTTAAAAGTTAAAAGTTAATGTATAAAAGAATTAATATATACTTCTTAGAATAACTACTCAGAGAAGGTAAGTTTCCAAACAACGCCTTCTCAAAACGTAAGCTACAAATTCGCTTTGTATTTAACTTACGTTTCGATTGGTATTTTAAACGATTTAAACAAGAAAATTAATGTATTACCTGTCAGGTGGAATGTCACACCATAACTCTTATGCTGCTTTTCTGATTAGTTGTGGTACGATTTCACCGCGCAAATTGTCATAGTAAAATTTTTATATATTTTTTGGAGCCATATATGACACCATTTGAATGGCTTAAATTTTGCGAATGTATTTGGTTTCTTTGTGTAGTTATTCTAAGATATACTTAGTTGAGATAGTATATCGGCTGAAATCCTAACTAGTACCTATTATAAAAACTAAAGAAACTACGTCTCTCTGTTTGTTCGGTTTACGACGACTAAACGGCTTGGCTGATTTTAGCGAAATTTGGCAGAGATAGTGTACATCATAAGGACGGACAAAAGGTACTTTTCTCCCCAAGAAATGTGGAAAATCGCGGGTAGCACAGCGGGATTCAGCTAGTATTACATAAAAATGTTTTATTAACGTTTTTTTTATGACATTTCAGCTATCAGAGCTAAACGTGACTAAGTCTATACTCGGTCTAAGTAAGTAATTACTATAATTTCAGAAAACAATGGTTTTAGAGAAATTTGATTGCCATGCTAGTTTATATGTTCAATCGCAGCATCTTTGTTTTATGACTTTCGTCTCAAATGCTTTAGAACTTTATTATATAAAAAAATGTCTAGACAACTTTATGGCAAATAAAATAAAATTATAGGCGATACTTAGTCATAAAGTTCAACTACACATTAAACTTATAATGCAAATGTTTGTATCAGGTAGATCCAAATCGTTTAACAAGTAGGTATCAGAATTAAATACAGCAATGTTGTTGTCCAAGGAAAGTAACCTTGACTGGTAGGTACATGTCTGGAAAATAACATATCAGTATACCCGTTGTAGCAGATATCTACACTATTTACCTATGTATTATCAGTTACTAGAAGCGCCCGCGGTTTCACCCGCGATCGTACAGGAACCATGTTTTTTTTTAGGATGAAAGTGTTAATCTAGGGTTTAACCTACCTCCACAACAAATTTTATTCAAATCCGTGAGTTGGGTGTGGACAAAAGCAAATACACAAACTTTCGTATTTATAATATTAGTTTGACTTTGAAATAAAATATTTACAAGTTGATTTAGGGGTTTTTAGGGTCCCACCATATCGTATCTATGACGCTTGCACAGTTTTTACATTTTGAAGATAAAAGTCACTGTATGAGAGTTTAAAAAACCGATTGAGCGTTATCTTTAGAATTATTGTACATTGTTAATGTTTGAAGCAATTGCTTTAATTAAGAAGATCATAAGAGACTCGCATAGACACGGAGTATCTATTGAAAACGTACTTATTTGCACGTACGTACTGCTCTCGCAAGCGTGCCCTTGTGCTTACGTTGGTTACTTGCACCGTATGCCAGCCGCATTATGCGTTTATCTAATATACCACACAATCAACATAAACTCACTTTTTATCTATACCATAAGCTACCCTACCAGTAAAGTACATCTATTGGACAGGAATTAATCAAAACAAGAGTCAAAGAACCAATAACCAACTCTATTTGAAATTCGTTTCTTCCACGTGTTCATTAGGTTAATGACAGCTAAGGCAGTTCACGACGGGCTTGTTTCACCAAAATGTGTTAGCATGGAGACGATGTTCTCAGAGGACGTGTAGCGGTCATTCATGTTTACGCCGTCTCAACGAGGTGCCTACATCGCACTGAGTTGCATTGTGCGAACACGTTCCGCCTCTCAATGAATCTACACAATAGTAAGCCACCGATTTGCATTATTTTTTAAACCAGGCATTGCTACAAGATACGTGTACTTAGCAAAGTTGGTCCAAAATTGGAAACCATTTTGAACACATGACAAAAAGTTGCGGTCGTGAGAGCATTCTTTGTCGACGACATACCACTCCAGAATCTGCACGTGCTAACTTTCTGGCAATCGACCAATACCATCAGCTGATTTCCAATCCAACATTGAGTCGATCAAACGTCAGACCATAATGTGCACCTTTAAATTGTCTCAGTGAAAGATACTGCGTTTTCAAAAGCATACGTCACAATGTATTTGAAAATAATGAGTAACAAACCCTTACGAGACAGTAAATGATGCTAACATTATAAAATTCCGAATGATCTCTTTGAGTCATGACTTTCACTTTGTGCTCTAAAATAATCCGCAGACAAGTCCAGACGTAGTTAGGTATAAATAAATGATGATCACGCTTGGCATTAGCGCCTTGATTCCTCAAGCGGAACCGTCCCACACAGGACACGGTGGGAAGTTATCATATAAACAAAAGTTACGTGCACATCATTATTATCAGTGATATGCGATATAGCATGCCGCTATTATCAGGATATGCAGACTTTTATATAAATAGCGTGCTAATTTTATTTCAGTACCAGGTGCAGATGCACGGCCAAAAAATAGCAACTAATTTGTTATTTTATTGCATCTTTGGCTTGTGTCAGGCAGGAACTTGGGCACGAAGGCCGTGACTGAAGCTAGGCCGCGATGCAGCGGAGTCTTCCTAGTGTCTATGTTATTACTGAACCACAAGCAGTTTGATACTATAAAAGCAATTTATTTGCAAGCGTGAGGCGACAACCGCCTGAGTGATTGAATTCACGGAGCGCCTGTATGTTAGGTATTTTCTTTAATTATTAAAGGGATATTTACCGTGATAATATTGTGAATTGAGCTCCTAATATTTCGGCGCATGTTCATGCAGCATGTTTAAAGGAAGTTTGAAGAATGCAGAAGAAGAAGGTTAGCAATAAAGTTTTAGGTTAGGCAGACAAAACGAACTACCCTCTTTCTTAGTCTTTCACGGTAAACATCTTAATGAACAACTGGAATGAACAACCACGATAGTTTAAAACAGTGTTCTACGCTATTTATTCGTACTCATAATTGTACATATCATTTGCTATTTTTATGGTTACTTGTTTCAAAGTACCATAATAATCTACGTTTTTCGCTGTTAGAATTGGAGTGGGAAAATGTTTACCGATTCATATTTAATAGAGACGGGTGAGTTCAATAGGAGGTTGATATTTGTGTCATGTTTCCACATTGCCAACATGGTACAGTAGAAGCTATGAGTAGAAGTCGATTGTCAGAGGCCGACCGGTTCCGTAGAAAACTCAGTGCGCTTTCACAACGCGACATTTGGTGTCGCCAGAGTTTCCCGCCTGGAATCTCGATAATAGAATACCCATATCGTGATCAACTATGTCGATATGTCGATCAACTATGTCGATCAACTATGTCAATCACGATACTTTGATTATAAATTAATAAGATACTGCTATTAAATTGCATAGGGACGGAGCCACTCGTAAATGTTTTACGATCAATAGAAATATTTTTAACTTTCTTTATTCAATTAGCTAAAGCGGCCATGTTGGAATATCCAAACGAATTGAAAATCATTGGGCAATAACAAGCAGTACAGACCAATAAATCGTATTTTAGGTATCAGTAGGTACCGCTCGCTGCTGCGTATTTAAATATTTGATCGGTTCGAGTGTTCGACGCGCGTCCGATTGTGAATGCACACAAAGAGCGCGGAGCTCCTTTCTGTTGTGTTTATAAACAGTTATTGAAAGTTTAACACTAGACACTTATCAATGTGATGTCTCGAAAATATTCCCCGTCACATACTGCATCTCATAGTCAACCATTTTATCGGTTTATTTAATCTTTCTGCATACAAACGAACTTTCAAATACTCAATTAATAAAAAGAACAGTAAATCAGTTTGCTTAGCAAATTATATTTCAGTAACATTCCCTGCAGGGAAACGCTGGATGCAGGCCGCTTCCAACCGGCCCTTTTGAAGATCGATGGGGAGGCCTATGTCTAGCAGTGGACGTCCTACGGCTGAAATGATGATGATGATGATGATAAACATTCCCTTAAATTACTTGTTCCTAGAGTATTCCAGTTAGTATAGTATGAAATCTTTGATTCCAGTGTTTTTATTTTATGTACTTAGATGTTCCAATGTCACTTCGTGTCCCTCCCCTCTCCTCCCTCTGGGAGGATTTTGACGTCGCACTCTTGTGCATTTGCCAGTATCAAGTATTAATTAGTCAATGATTTTAGCAGGAAAAGTAAATAGAGTAAGCTCGGTCCAAGTATTTATTTGCTCTGACAACTGCAACAATATTGTTTAAAAAAAACTGATGAATACCACGAATTCTGGTCACTTTCGCTAGGTTTTTGAAAACTGCAGCAGATGATTTACCTCAGTGAAATAATAAAAGAAAATGTTTTTTTTCGGCTTTTTACAATGTTATTGCTGCTGTCAGAGCCGCCTGAAAGCTCATCCACATCCATAAGTCGTATAATTCGCACACTGTGCGATTCACACGACCTTTCTTGCCTCACACCTGAAAAATGTGGAATGAGCTACCTTCCACGGTGTTTCCGAGACTAAGAAAATATTGTACGCCCGAAGAGGGTAGAACTGCGATACTCAATGATGTATTTGTAACAACTCATGTACCAGTTTGAAACAATAAAAGTTATTCTATTCTTCTCTATTCTAGAAGCGAGTTAATATAGTCTTAAAAATGGTTGGCAACGTTGGTATTCGTGATGCCTCTCTGGTGTGACAGGTATCCATAGGAGACGGTGACGGTTACCATCAGGCAGCCCGTCTGCTGGGTTGCCGCCTATGGCATAAAACGCAAATAAACGAATGGAAATAGTGTATACTGTGTATGTTTTATATTTAAGTATATAATTATACAAACATTATGTAGGTACATATATCCCGGATCAGTAAAATAACTTTATGTTGATAATGAACGTCATAGTTATTTTGATATTGCATAAACTCTCGACATAAAATTTTATTTTATAGTTGACTTCCGAACTAATGCGCGTCAAGTAAGTTTTGCCAGCATTCCAGCGAGCATGTACCCAGATGTTTATTACCCGACGTGTGATGTAAGGGAGAAGTAAACTAGTCCTGGGACGGCGCATAATACGAGAGCCGGCGCCCTTGACAACTACCTGCATTCCATACCCTCTTTTATTTACACTTGTTTTTTAACAGACGTCAGTGTTTTTTAAAGAAATGTCTTTTTGTGTGTGTGTGTGTGTGTGTGTGTGTGTGTGTGTGTGTGTGTGTGTATGATAAGCGATATCTTCGCCGAATGATGCGATTTTAATTTCTTAATTTTATATTGTTTGGAGTTCCATTAAAATTTGAAGAAAATATTCCACCTCTAACGTTGGTAAATTGGAGGATTAATCCAGTTTATAATTTTAATTTTGGGTAAAAAATGGGGTGTATCTCTAGATGCTGGACATATTCAATGATAGCATTGATTGATTCTACCTAACACCATAAAAAAAAAAACTTTTTCACACCACCTGCTCGACAATGTCCAATTACATATCATGCAACCTCAACGTAAAGTAAAGCATTATCTCGGGATATAAAGTTGTATGAAACTCCCTAGGGAATAAAGTGATTTGAATTTGGAACGTCAAATTTGTGTGGAAACTCGTGGAAAACTCCCATGAAAAAATGCCCATATGGCATTGTAAAGAGGTTTGTTCGAAAATCGAACTGGCCACCATAAGCAGAACTCAAAAAAAAGAAAACGGTGCGTTTACAAAGAATATAAAACAAAAGACGATGTTTGGTGCTGTGATTTTCAGTGAAACCTGGCTTTTTATTGTCTCGCTGAAGGTGTGAAAAGTGGAGTACCTATGCTCTTCTGGAAAAAAGCCTGCCTTCGTCTTGGGTAGCTTGAACCCTGAGCGTAACGAGGAGTCCTGAGTGAAGCGACACTGCTTTATTCCCTTAGTACATTATCTACTATTACTTTCGGACCAACCATGCACGATATCGCGAAAAATATGAAAATGTCATTTACGAACGAAGTGTTTGTAGCAACTTTTTTTATTATTTTGCTATTTCAGCTTTGGTCCCAAAGTAAAAGTGGTTTATGATGAGTACAACGATATCCTTGAATATGTACGTCGTCTAGAGATACACCCCGTATCTGTACTAGTATTTTCTTTCTACTTTATCAGCGCGATGTTTGGTCTGTCTTATCGATGACAATAGGGTCTGACTCAGACATTTCAAGTTCTTTGATAACATTGACGACTTTCGGTGGGTTTAAATGACACAAATGGATGAAAAAAAAAAACTTTTTGGAAACAATAGATGTTCCAGTTCTTACGATAAAATATTATTTACGAGTCTATCAAACAGTGCAGTTCCACAGTTAAGCCCGGTCTCCTGCGCAAAAAATCTAACAAAACAAACTTAGCTAAAGCAGGGACTCCTGCGCCCAAAATCTAACAAAACAAACTAACAAAACATGCTTAGCTAAAGCAGGGACTCCTGCACCCAAATTTAACAAAACAAACTAACAAAACATGCTTACCTAAAGCAGGGACTCCTGCGCCAAAAATCTAACATGTTTAGCTAAAGCCGGGTCTCCGCCGTGTCGCCCAAAATCTAACAAAACATGGTTAGCTAAAACAGGGATTCTTGCTCCCAAAATCTAACAAAACAAACCAACAAAACGTGTTTAGTTTGTAAATATATTTTGATTTGTTTTCATTTTGATTCATTAGATTTTGGGCACAGGAGACTCGGCTTAACTTGGACATCCACACGGTTAATTTATAGTTGGTAGTTCATTTTTGTAGCTTTGTTTTGTTTTGCGTGTTTGTACTTATATAGGTACAAACTCTATTTTGAAAATAGCGTGTTTTGAGCTCAGGTTAAATAATATATAAATAAACAGATTAAGATAATTATAATGAATGCAATCTTCCTAAATGAACTTTGTTTTCAAGAATTGCATAGGTATGAGATTAACTAGTCAGGTGAATTAATTGTAACCAATGTAGTCTAAACTCCATATCACTTTGTTGTTTTCTGTCTATATTTTGTATAATTTAAGACAATAAACACACTAAAGTTATATGATTATTTACGGGATATTTACCGTGGTAAGGTTGTGGAATGAGCTCCCGATATTTCGGCGCAGTTACATGCGCAACCTTACCACGGTAAATAATCATATAACTTTAGTGAACAACCGTGATAGTTTAAAACAATAAACACACTTTCCTTTAAATGAACTGTGTTTATGTACCTACTTAGTGTTATCTATTTGGGCTTCCTGTCCTCGGAGTAATAATCAGAACAGACCACCTTTTAAATATTACAAAAGTATAGTCTCAATTATAATAATAATAATATATAGTGTGTATTTCTCCGAGGGTCCGAAACAGGGGTCTGTTTCGGATTTGAGCCTGAGAAATACCCTCTATATATAACCGGTAAAAAATAAAAATAGGTTAAATAAAAAAGCCACCGGTAAAATATGTTGATAAGAAACGACGGAGTGAATAGAAACGACTGGGGGTGAATAGATACGTAACATAAGGTGTTCGTACATTTTCTAAGTAAGTCTAGACATACGAAATACAAAATGTACCAAGTTTTTGTAATAAATAATTTGATAAATTTTACAATATGTACCGTTACATTAAGTCCGAAATGTATTTCTATAATTCATTTTATTCTAAGTTTCGTAGACGTTTCTATTTACCCCGTCTTACTACAATTATTATTAAGACCAACTTTTTCTAGAGACCCAAACGTGAAATCGCAACATCAAAATAATAGTTTTATCTCTGTAGTCTGTACCATTGACGCATGGAAGGTCCCTTTAGGGTATATACAAGATCTCTGCATTGACGCGACTGACTGTATTTTTTTTTGTTTTTTTATAAATAATGGGCTTGAGTTTGGACACTATCTCGCCTGATGTTAAGCGATGATGCGGTCTACGTTGGACAAACCTAAGATGTGACGCATTTTTTCCCGACCACTGACTTTGGAGAGCCTCATCATCTTAAACCTATCATGTTCCCACAGCTGAGGCACAGGCCTTCTCTCAGACTGAGAGGTTGAGCCCTAATCTTCCATGCTGGCCCAGTGCATGTTGGTGAATGTCATATGAGTTTGAACGTTTGAGGTTCTCGGATATGCCGCTCGCCTCACGATGTTTCCCTGCACCGTTTTTGAGCGATGGTATCAAATAAAAACAACATAATTCATTTAAGTACTAAATAAGTCGTTGGTGCAGGGCCACGGAGAGAACCGGGTGCCATCAGAGTGTAAAGCGCACATGCTACCGCTCGGCCACCATCGCTCATCTATCGGCCAATCACGCCCAATTTAATTATAAAAACATTAGAATCTATTTCTGTATCAAATCATAATTAAGACGGAGCTAGTTATGAAATGATCATGATGTGACAGAGCACGTAGATAACACGCGCGGGGCAGGGCACCCGGCCAGGGGGAACCAACGTGATCGTGATATTGTCACTCTTGTTATTGTTGCATTAGCTGCATCTATCCACCCCACATATCGTATATCCGGTTTAATTTTAATTACCATTATGTAACTAAGTCTACCGAAAAACTGCATACAAATGAGGTAAGGAGATTCAGGATTGATTTCACATTCAACTCACACTCTATAATTTAAACTAATCAACAATGTTGTCTACATTGCGTGTACATTGCATCACATTCATGTATAACAATGAATAATAATTTGTTTACAAAAAGAAGTGCAACCAACTTTATTTGCCTTAAAATTCAACATAAAAAGTACCTTCATAAAAGTTTTTTTTTTTTGTATTTGGAAAATGACAAATGTCACAATTTCCATAACAAAAGGTAGGTAACTTTACTAGCAATAAAACTCTAAAAATTTTACTTTGCCAATAAATTTTTAAAAATCAACTATAGATGAGAATTGAGAACCTCGTTCTTATTTGAAGTCAATTAATATTGAACTACCCTAACCATTAATGACTGAAAATAATAATAAAAGTTCATCCCCACATACCAAAATCCCTTTTGATACAACAAAATCATTTCAATGGCTTCCCGCGCAGAGAAGTGGCCTGTCCCAGCAGTGGGACGAATATAAACCGACAATATACCGATAGAAAATATTTTAGCCACAGAGCAAACTATTTCTAGATAGGTGAACGACCGCGGGATCTCCTCCACACAATGTGACTCTTCAAATGTTACAATTGACATTAACATTGGACTACTGACATTTTAGAATTGTTTAATTAGAGTAGATATAAGATAGTCTAATTTACTTTATTTCAGGTACAATCATGCGAAAAGTAGTTCACACTCATAAAGTTATAAGCACAAGCATTCCGGAATTTTCCTAATACTTTTAATTTGTTAAAGGGATTGGGATTGCACGTTTATCGACTTCCAATTGTAGATCACTTCTGTTTAGTGCAAGTAAAAATTCATATTTAAATAGGCTAACTGTACCTACCCTAAATAAAAATATCCAAATGTTTTATACAGTTTATAAACATAAGTATAACCAAATAACAAAAAAATACATATCATTACATACATTTAAAACAATTAATCAAAATTCAATGGAATAATTTCCAGTACTAATATTATACATTGACAACCGGAAGTCGATTAACGGATAAAAATGCTGGGAAAAATTCAGACCCTGGTTATAAGTAATGCTGTGATGTTAAAAAAAACTTCTGTTGAAATTGGTCGGAAAAGTATTTTTACAAGATTTAAAAACAGAGACAAGGAAAAGAACAAACAATTATGTAAATTAGCAAGCCATACACTCACATACAAGTAAAATTTGTAGGTACCTACTTAACGTGTTTTTCCAATTATTCCAGCCAAAACTGTTCATCATTCTGGTCTTTACACAATTTATAACGATTCACACTGTTACATAGCGAAAATGTGCAATTATGTAGATGGCTCCGTTGCATCCTGTTTTAGTACTAGCGAATAACCGTGAGCTATTTTGTGAGTATGATTACATGCCGATGGTAACTCACCCTACCGTCCTCATTCATAGACTATAATAACTAGACTAAGCTCGTAGCTCAGTGAAGAACATCTCATAATTTATAGGATAGCCCTGGAACCGGTGCGGTTCCAAAGAACCCAGTTCTGCATACTTAGTTGCAACGCTTGTAAACCAGCCATGAAATTACAATTTTATGATAATCGATTCGCATTCAATGGTGGACAAGAACATGAGTAGACATTTTCACACGCAATGACTACACTGTTTCTATTCGGTTATTTGCTCTGTCAGCTGCAATAACATTGTAAAGGTTGAATAAAAACCACTAATTCAGATCACTTTTACGATGGATTTGAACATAAGACTGTCGCAGGTACCCGATATACCTACTTCAATTAAATATTAAAAGAAAATGTTTAATTCAGCTTATTACAATATTATTGCAGCTGTCAGAGCAAATAAACGAATAGAAATAGTGTAAGGACCGATATCCACTGAAGCTAAGCCGAGCGGATCTAGATCCAATAATATAAATACCGCCCTTAAAACCTTTAATAGCAAGTGCAAGTTCCAAAGCAAGTTTAAAAGCAAGGTAAGAATTTTCCATTTCTCCCTGGAGGTGAAGTACTTAGAACGACGAGACAACGTACGTTTACATAACATGCAGTGATATGAAAAGAAATTTGATTCTAATATTTGCAAGCAATATGAAATTTAAATACCTAATTTCAACGGAAACGAACTAAAGATTTTTTTGCAGGTATTTATTTTACAACTTTTAAGTCAAACCAGTCCTTAAAATTAGATTTTCTGAATTGGGACCGATTCCAAAGTATATTTTTTGGACAGGAATGGATGATATGACGAGGAATTAGTTGGCCGGTTTACTAGGAAACAGTTTACTAGAAAATTGCGTGGGTGCAGCAAATTGCAAGATTTATACCGGCAAAGAGCAAGTTTGTTCATAGAAGCCAAAGATTAAAGAAGATGTAGGAACCTAAGCGTTACGGCCGGGCGCCGTTATGCGTTGCTGCGCTTGCTTTGCGCTTGGCTCCGCTTAGCCCCGCTAAACGAGTTAGTGACTTTGTTGCTAAACTATTAACTATTATGCGATGAAAATGTAAATCAACTTTATAGACAGGTTGTTAATTTGCTGGAAACTCTTGACTAACGCTTCAGGTTTTTATTGAATATTAATCACTGAAAGTAAGACGAGTAAACTAAAATAAAATTTATTCTTTAAAATAATCTGAGGGTGAGTTAGTAATGCAAGTTGGTTGTCATGGAAATTTCATCCACCTTATTTTAATTGTTTTAAATGTAAGTTAGCTTTTTGAAGCAATTGTTGTCGCTTTTTGGCCATAAACTTATGAATGAGTAGGTTGTATTCTAAATTACCTTCTTCATCAAGACAGGAATCTGGCGCTCCAATGACATTTCGAACTCGGAGGAACTCATGTGTATTCTGTCACTGGCCACTCAGTTCATCAATCACACCTCGGGGTCCGATCGCGTTCCACTTACAACAATGTAGTTTATTTATTTTACGATTATGTTTATTGTTATTTATGAACACGCTTCAGATAACTGTCACTCGTTCACGGTGTGATATTTTTAATTTGTTTATATTGTATTTTTAATTTGTATTTATTTACGTTTGAGGGTGGTGGTGAGCGTGTCGCGTCGCGCAGCCACTCAGCGCATGCGTTCGAAGCGAATGAGCGGCGCGGCGCGGGCGCAGGCGGGCGAGGGCGGTGCGCGCGCAGCCCGGACTAGCTCCACTGCACCACGAATTCCAGATACAATAACTATGCACCACTGTTACGCATAATTAACTTCTGTTTGTGTACATTATAGTAACAGATAAGTCGGCCGATGGAGCGATAAACTATCACTTACACGGATTTACAGTAATATTTAAGTACATGGAGTATAAATAAGCGCACGATGGCGCCGCGTGACGATCACGCGCGGGCGGGTGGCGCGCGCCCTCGGAGCCGCCGGCGGCGCCGCAAACTATTGAACGCGACAAATAAAGATTTTATGAAATCAAAAGCATTGCAACACCACAAAGAGGTTCGACAGGCTTGGTACGATTTCACGGAAAGAGCACCTGTTTTTGCAACAATCTCATCAGAAATCAGAAGGTTGTCAGATGTTTTATTAAACGTGTTCACTGATCTTACATACTTCTTTTGTTTGGAAATATAAATATAAAATTTATATTAATTAAATTTATATTTTAAATCATAATTATTAACTTTGGGGCAATGAGTTGCAAGTTGCATCAAGCCATAGCTGATATCCTACAGGAACTGTATAATTTTCGGGATTCAACGTATAGCCTATGTGTAAATCCAGTAAATCAAGATACCAAATTTTACCACGTAGTTATACCAAATTTCATCCAAACACGTTTTGACGTTACGAAGTTGTAGAAGAAGCATGCCTACACACTAACTTTCGCATACCTAAGGTAGAGGTAGGTAGGCTTTGAGTAGGTATACATTCCCTAGGTACCTAAGAATTATTTATAAGGTATTATTTATAATTCTAACTAGCAACACGCCTAGCTTCGTAAACCTTCTGTGAAAAATTATCCAACTAATGGTGAAAACCGCATCAAAATCCGTTGCGTGGTTTAGGTCCTAGGAGTTAGCGGATATACAGACAGACAGACGCGGAAAGCGACTTTATTTTATACTATGTAAAGATAAACTAGAAGAGAAATGTGCTTTGTTCCAATTAAGATGCACAAAGTAAATAAGTCACACTAACTTTTGAAGAAATAAATTATAACTATTAGTAAAAACATGAATCAACTAATAAAACGTACAAGAATGTCAACAATGAGCAGGATGTAAGAAGGATGTAAGAAATGTCACCTAGAAATCATCCAGACCACAGACAAATAGGTAATACAAAAAACTTAGATCCGTCAGCTTTTTTAATAGTTACAATCACAGGTTACAATAATTGTTTTCTAGGCGAATGTCAACATCACAATCGTTCATAATAACATTAATAACTATTTTGGTAACCTACCCGCATTAAAAACTAACTAACACAAAACTATAACTATTAAAAACTCGAATGAAGTTAAATGAATGTGTGGTCGATGATGGTTAATTAACACACATAGTATAAAATGGGAACTGGCTTTTAGTGAAGTTGCCGGAATACACCGTTGGGTGCTTTGCAGTTGGCCTAATCGTAGACCGCATGGACAAACGCAAGCCAATTCCTAAATATATATATATATATATATGTATACTAAAATTATAAAGAGGAAAGATTTGTATGTAAGTATGTTTGTAACGAATTGGCTCAAAAAGTACTGGACCGATTTCAAAAATGCTTTCACTGTTGGGAAGCTACGCTATCCCCGGGTGACATAGGCTATAATCTATACCCGTGCGAAGCTGGGGCGGATCGCTGATATGTATATATAAAACAACAACATTTTTATGTAAATGCATAATACACAATTATATATAATACGTACGTATGTACGTTGTATATAACAATCATTATATAATTCTGATTTATTTATTTTAAATTCTACTCTTAGTTTTATGGAACTTGCGGCTGATAATTGATAATTGATGAATAGATTTGATTTGATTTTGATAATAGTTTTCATTGGTGATTTAAAAGCTTGGAATAGTTTTCTTTAAACAGCTAGATCAACAGAAATAAATACGATCTTCTGTTGTGAATTGTCTGAATGATTTTTCTAAACCCTTAGATCAATCGAAGTAGTCTAAAAGATCAGAACAAACCAGCAGTGCAAGTACCGTTCTTTTATCGATCGTCAAATTGACAGTTGAGGTCGTCAAATTCGATAATATGCCATTTTTTCAGTACTCGCTGTGATCGATTCTATGGCATTTTAGCGAATTTGCGATCGCTAAAAGAACGGTACTTGCACCCCAGATTATCAGGGTGGTAGCTAGCCAGTCGAGACCTAGAAAGAAAGTGGCCCCTCACCATACTAAAGTTTCCTTCACTGGAAGCTCAAAACTCATGGTTTTAAACCCACGCCTGCGGCGTTGAAGTCAAATGCTCCAACCACTAAGCCATCATCGTTAAATTTGACTCACCTTAAAAATAACATTTCCGGATTTAAAGGCAAGACTAGCTTTACTATAGTACAGTTTATACAAAAATCTATATATTAACTAAAATTATCTTCGAACTGTCAAACTCTTGGTATGAGAGCTCTGACACCGTTGCAACTTTCCCATCTCTGTCGTTTTTAGGCCTCCGGTGTCGTATTTTTAGCATCGAGTTGGGTGCATTGTACTGCAACTGACTTTTCTTTCCTGACGAATAAATTGACACCGTTTTGTGCAGGTTTTAGACTTTGGACTTATGTTGACATGAAAAGAGAACATGCGTGATCGATCAATGAGATTTTAATTGATCATTTTAGTAAGAAAGCAAATAAAAATTGCCTATTAGGTACGTGACGCATACTCGTTAGCTTATTTCAACTGTTAATTATACAGATATAACTGCACAGTACACATGTAATACCTATCGTATCTACTATGTATTTAGTGAGATTAGATGTAGTGGAATCGTTTGAGAATTTCTAATGGTACCCATGTTTTTTAGGGTTCCGTACCTCAAAAGGAAAAAACGGAACCCTTATAGGATCACATTGTTGTCCGTCTGTTCGTCTGTCCGTCTGTCCGTCTGTCAAGACCCTTTTTCTCAAGAACGCGTCAGGATATCGAGTTGAAATTTAGATCAAATATCATATCTACGGTTTCTTTCAGCTGTGAAAAAATAAAATTTGTAAGTTTACGCCATCAAAAGATATGACCGATTATGTCGCATATTTTGCGATTTCACAAGGAAATCAAAACCTATGTATAGGGTACTTCCCGTTTACCTAGAATCATGAAATTTTGCAAAAGACATGGTCTCACAGCACTTATAAAGGAATAAATCCGAAAGTCATAAATTTGAAGTTACAACTGTTAAAATTTTTTTTTGCTATTACAAACTTACATTTTGCAGTTGGAATGTATCGAAGAACCTTATTGTCCACTACAAAGTTAAGTTTGTCTTTAAATATTTCAACTTTTTTTTTGTTTGGTCTTGCTGTCTGAGGTTTCCATCTAACGGAACCCTCAGAGCGCGAGTCCTACACTCGCGCTCTGAGGGTTCCGTTAGATGGAAACCTCAGACAGCAAGACCAAACAAAAAAAAAGTTGAAATATTTAAAGACAAACTTAACTTTGTAGTGGACAATAAGGTTCTTCGATACATTCCAACTGCAAAATGTAAGTTTGTAATAGCAAAAAAATTTTTTCCTACTTGGCCAGTTTTTTAAAATAGTTACAAACTTACGATTATGACTGGAAAGAATATTTAAGATTATATAGTAAGAGGTACATGCACGCAGTACATGCATGCAGTAAGAGGTATTTAATGCTGTTAAACAATAACATTAATTGATGTTTAAAAAAGGAATATCATAATAAATAATAGCGAGCGTAAAGACAGATTGGGACCATTTTTTGTTCTATTACAAGAATCACGAAACATTTTTCTTTTCTGTGACAAGAATGGTGACGGGGCGTCTTGGACAATCTCAGTCCCGTAGTGACAGATGAATGCATCGTTGGGTGCGCAAGCGCAGCGACTGCGCCGGATATCGACCACTAAATTATTCATAGAATTTAAAGCTCGTCAGTTACACTCGGTCGAGTTACTTTAACTACAATACAATAACGGTGTGGGACGGTACAGACTCGACACACAGAGTTTACGACCTACTTGGGGTTATTACCATAAAACAAATAAATAAATCGACTACAGACAATGAAAGTAAATAGCTAGTCTAAAATTGAACTAAGTATTATAATAATATATCTAATTTGAAGTATTCGAAAATAGAAGCGGAAATACACCAAACATGTCTTTATAGTTTTGAAGATAAAGTTCCGCAAGTAACGTCTGATTAAATCAAGTATTCTTCTTGGAGGCAAAGGGGACAACTTATGTACATTATACAGGGCCTTAAAAAATAGACTGCCCATAGACCGTTGAAGGTCTAAATACAAACCAAATGCTCAAGCCCACTACCAGTTGGCAGCATACCCAGCATGCTGGTGGCATTACCACGCTGAATGGCAATACTCACATTTATCTATATAATATTATATATTAGATTTGGCTTATGTATTTATATTTATGTAAAGACATCGTAGGTACATGGCTTACACGTTTAACTGATAAGTACATAACATACTAACAACTCCGTACTTCGCACTTATTTATGTTTAAGATAGTACCTATCCTTTGGATCTACCTATCACAAGAAACTGACCGCTCGGTCATATTTTTTTAAATTCTTTTATTCTAATTTGCTCATGCTAAGCATGCGCAGAGAAGTTGGGTCTCTTTATATCTTTTATCGCAGTTGCAACGGGAAGAATTGTTTGATCTGATGCCGGCTTCACGGTTTTACCATCGCACTAGCCGCCACCGCCTGAAAGCTTATGCACACATCATAGATCAGTAGAAATCGCACACTGTGCGATTCAAACAATCCTTCTTGCCTCATACCTGCAAAATGTGGAATGAGCTATACCTTCCACGGTGTTTCAGAGAAGCTACAATATGGGGCTCTTCAAAAGGCGAGTTAATCGAGTCCTAAAGGGTTGGCAACGTATTTGTGACGCCTCTGGTGTTACAAGTATCCATAAGCAACGGTGGCTGCTTACCATCAGACAGCCAGCCTGCATGTTTGCCACCTATGTATAAAAAAAAATGTAGTGGAAGTATTCAATTAATGTTAAATCGATTCATAAGTTTTTAAAATTGTAAATTGGAAGCGTAGATAATTTTATAAAACGATACCAAGCGACGGAAAACTTTGTGAAACTACGGATTATAGCCATCGGCAACGTTTTAATCCCGATAACTTTGTAGTCCGGTGTCATAATTATAAGTTACGATGAAACTTTCTAATGTTACAAATAAAAATGTAGTAAGTCGTATCCAAGTCCGATTTGCTAGATTCCAGATCTGATAAAATTACTACTACGTTTCTTTAGCGTTTTTAGTTTTTAGGGTTCCGTACCTAAAGAAAAAAACGGGACCCTATTACTAAGCCTACGATGTCTGTCTGTCTGTCTGTCTGTTCGTCCGTCCGTCCGTCTGTCCGTCCTACCTTTAAAAGGCAGTATCTTTCGAACCGTAATAGATAGCCAGTTGAAATTTTCACATAATATGGCTACGGCGGATTAACTAAAAAATAATAAAAAACTCAAAAAAGAAAAAAGAAAGCAAACGTATTTTTTTTTACGGATTTTTGTATTAGTTCTAATGTAAAAACGGTAATACGTACAAGCTTCAAACTTGGCATGGTTATAGTACACACATTAAAGTAAAACAAAAAATAAAACATAATGGCCAAGTGCGAGTCGGTGATAAATTTCTGTTCATTACCAAGTTATAATTGGTAATTTCGTTACTTGGACGACCTTCACGGTCGAAATCGAAATTCCGTTGGTGTAGGTTTTTAAATTGATAATTATTGTATTTTGTGGTGGAACCCTCAGTGCGCGAGCCCGGCTCGCATTTGGTCGGTTTATTTTACGTTTCTTTCGTTCTTTTGAATTTTTTGAGCAGAGACTACTGGACTATTCGTCCTCTTTTAGCATGCTTTAACTAACGCTATCTCTCTCCCTCTCTCTCTTGATCGCTTTCTCTCCCTCTTTCTTTCTAAATCGCTCTCTTTCTCTTTCTAAATCACACTCTCACTCCCTCTCCCTCTTTTTAATCGCACTCCTTTTTTCTTTCTCACAATGTATCTTTATTAATTGCACTGTCTCACCCTTCTCCTTTCACTCTTTCTCGACCTCTTTTTCTCTCACTTTCTCTCACTCTGACTCTCTTTCTTTCTCTGTCTCAGGATGGCTGACTGAAAGAGAACGTTTTATACCTAATTATAAAACTTCCTGCTGCCATAAATCAACCATTCAAATGACGTTGTTGAAATTATTATTAAAATTATTTAGCGACAAAAACCCAAACAAAATCCCAAAATCTTTGCCAAATGTATTTCCAGAACAACAGACGAGCGTGGGAATCTCTAAAGAGGAATTACGTTTCAAAACATTCTCGTTTCTATGCTAACCATCTACCTGGGTTTTATAAAACGTGGCTGTTACAAAATTAAAGAAATATACAGTCCCTTCCTGGACCCGTACCGTAAGCTCTTCAAACACAATTTAATTTTGGTGGCTGTGACAAATTGTCTTGCTTGGCACAGCCGCGCGCGCGCATTTACCTTGAAAAAGACCGCCTAATGCGGTTGAAACTATAGTTGGAGTGGCCGGCTTAATCTTCCGTGACTAATTCCCGTGTAATATAAATAAACTGTGTGAAAACGACGTCAGTTTCTATAATAAAACATGCTAACGCTCGGCCCCCGTCGATCCGTTTTTATTATTACGGCACACTTACAAATTTTTCACACACATTAAGCAACTTCCAGCGACATCAATAAACTAATAGTTCACAAGAAAAAAAAGAGCTAAAAGGTCGTCTGAAAGGGTGACTTCAACTAAAGGCATCAAGCCTAATTTAGACCTGATCCGTTCACCCCGCTACGCCACCTTAACATATCTCCCTTGTTTCACTATCAGAAGAAATTGTGGTCAAACACCTAGCCTGTCAGTAAAACAACACAGTGAACACCTACATTTCAAGATAGAAGACCAACCCATATTGACAGCGAACTTAATCTAAATCATTTTTGCCGTTGTTATACAAAGATAAGTTTCAATTTACTGTGCACTAATTAGCGATTTATTATAATAAATACTGAGTAGAGTATATACGCTAATGTAATTTCTTTGAACGGTTTCTATCACACAAATATTGCGATTACATCAACGCCAGAGCATCGAATGGACAACAATGGACATGTGCATCAAAGTTCTTTAAATAGCTCTTGCAAAAGACTTCAACGCGCGCTCTGCATTTGAATCTAAATGTACCTACCTAATCGTGCTAATGAAATTAATTATCTGTTTCCAAGCGACCGCTTTGGCCTTTTCTATTATTATTTTATGCCATAGGTAACAAACAAGTTGACGGGCCGCCTGATGGTAAGCGATCACCATCGCCTGCAGCATCAGGGGCAAAGTAGCGTTACCTAGTCTGTGAACATCACAGATACGTTGCCGACTCTATTAAGAGGCCTGTATACTATACAGGCCCCTTAATAGAGTCCCCTTAATAGAGCTCCGTAATATGTTTGTAATGTTACGATAGACACCATGACATGATTTTGTTACTTTTTGGAAATTCACACTCATTGATTTTATATCTTCAATAATGTAAAAATGTGCGAGCGAGTGAGCTGCTGAGGGTATACAGGCCCCTTAACAACCCTTTTGAAGAACCTCATGTTATAGTTACTCGGAAACACCACAGGAGAGTTCGGGGAGCTCATTCCACAAATTGGAGGTGTGAGGTAAAAAAGATCGCGTAAAACGCACCGTGTGCGATTTCCGCCAATAAATGATTTATGTGGATGAAAAAGGAAAGGCAAAATGAGTTTTAAAATGCTTTTCTGTGCATTGGAAATACTAATACTAGGTCACGGAATTCAATTTTTATTTATTTATTTAGATCTTGTTATAAGGCTTGCTGGGAGTAATCGATAAAAATTAGAGGCTTAGATCAGTGGATCTAAAAAAGGCTAGCAATGGATTGATAAGAACAGGCGGTGGATCGATTGCAATTGCCATTTGCCGAGAGCAATTGCAAGAGAATTTTTTTATGTTACTTCCAATAGATTACAATCTGGGTATCGTCAAGTCGAGAGTGAATCGGTTTCTTCTAGGCAAGCGTGCTCCAGCGTAGACCGTATCATCCCCGAGTTGGCGGCCAATCGCGAGTCTATTATTCAATAAAAAAAAGATTGCATCTTCACTCGTAGATAAATAAACGGATACGGGAGTAACAGATGTGACATATCCGGAAAGTTTGGGTGGCACGTAGCAGACACAAGAATTCTGAGTAGGTACCCCACTTCGATATAAATTGCAATCAGACCTTTCGCCCTATACTTGCAATCAACTGAAAGTAACTAACATAAGCTGTACAAGGATCAATTAATGTAGTTGTCACGGCGCCGACAAAGAACAAGGCTTGCGCTTGTGGTCAGCCTGAAATAGGCTGCCATCGACCGCGACTTTTGCCGAGCTGGATCGGGGGAAAGGCTTCTTCAGATAATAGGGCGAGACCGGAGGTCGGGATACATTTCATTCAAACGTGCGTGTTATATTTTTAACAGCCAGTATAAATTATTGTCTTTTTAGACAAAAACTAGGTGCCAGAATTCCGGTTTTTGATATCTCCAAAACTTGTTATAGAGCTAATACAATTGTCTTTTGCACAGTTATTGACGCAGAAATACCTTGTTTACTATTCAGATTTCAGCGCCACGGTTCCGTTCCGCCTTTCGAAATACTTTAACTGCAATGTCTCAGACAAATGTTATTTCTAAAAGCACTTAGACCTATCTGTAAGGTATGCTAATGGTATAGTTTGCTAAAACTAATTTGACGTTTAATTATTCCAGACTAAGACTGAATTCCTAAATGAATTTAATTACATGCACTTGGTTAGGACTTTAGAACTTATAATATCTGAACATATTACGAACTTTTTAAAGTTGTTTTTAATACATTATGATTATCGGTTGTACCCATAATTTAAACTAGCTTTGACTACGGAACCAAATCAGAAATCACGAAAAAAAATATGATTAAAAAAAAACTATAGTAAAAACTCTATTGCTGAAAAAAGTTACGGAACAACTTATTTTGCGATTTCTGCGTTGGTAAGATAGTAAATTTTTCACAATATTTACTAAACAATGACTTTATTGGTCTGTGAAACTATTAACATGGGTATCAAAACAGTTGTATGGGCTCTAGTTTCTACCTAGAAATTATATAAAAGACATCATCAGAAGTTGTATAAAAGATGAGTATAAATGTTTTGATAGTTTTGATGTTGATGCCTTGATGATGTTTCGATGGGATTTATACTTTACGGATCACACTGTAATACCTACTGAAGTACAAGGAATGTGTTTCTGCATGAAGCAGTTAGGAACACATCGAGCCAGGCGGTCTCGGCTGGTATGCGTCGGGAACCGGTCGCAGCTACACGCACCTTCCCCCGGACACCTAAATGTACACTTGAATAACTTTACAACGAACCTATCCACATAGGGCTACCAGTTAGTCAATGTTTGTCCTAGACCAAGCAATTTGCTATCTAATAATCTACAAAAAAATTAAGGCGAAACACCACTCTCTCATTCACTGACTGACTGATTCATCACGAAATGTCGAAAACTACTTGACATACAAAGCTGCAATTTGGTATAGGAAGATATCTTATGGGTTATATAGACTATAGAGATCCGCTAAGTATTTTGCGAAAGGGCTGAATTAAGGGGTCAAAAGAGGTGTTTTTAGGGTTCCGTACATCAAAAGGAAAAAACGGAACCCTTATAGGATCACTTCGTTGTCCGTCTGTCCGTCTGTCCATCTGTCCATCTGTCCGTTTGTCTGTCCGCCTGTCTGTCCGTCTGTCAAGAACCTTTTTCTTTTTCTCAAGAACGCGTAAAGTTATCAAGTTGAAATGTGTATTAAATACTTGGGTCTACGGTTTCTTTGACTGTAAAAAAATAAAAGTTGTAAGTCAACGCAATCAAAAGATATGAACGTTTATGTCGTATATTTTGCGATTTCACAGGGGAATCTTAACCTATAGGGTACTTTCCGTTGACCTAGAATCATGAAATTTGGCAAGAGGCAAGGTCTCATAGCACATATATAGGAATAAATCCAAAAGTCATAAATTTGAAGTTATATCATTTAAAAATAATTATTTTGCTATTACAAACTTACATTTTGTAGTTGTAATGTAAGGAAGAACCTTATTGTCAACTACAAAGTTAAGTTTGTCTTTCAATATTTCAACTTGTTAGTTTTTTTTTTGGACTCGCGCTCTGAGGGTTTCGTCCAACGGAACCCTCAAAGCACGAGTCCTACTCGTACTTGTCAGTTTTTTTAAATTATATTTAACTAGCGACCCGCCCCGGCTGGGCGGGTCGCTAGTTAAATATAGTATGCAACAAAGACGTTAGGCACCTAATTGTTATGGTTGGCATTATTCTATAATTGTACTACGAGCCACAACTTCGAGACTAGCTGAAAGATAATGAATAAGAATATAAAGGATAATTATTAATTCTCTTTTAGGCGGTCTCTTCAGATACGTAATAAATAAGATTGAACTGCGCTTACAGGTAAGTTAATTTAATCTTCAGCAGCCAGAGCTATTCTATGAAATATAAACACCAAATTGTTTTATACTATTTGCAGTATTGTTCAAAAGATGCCCAATAGGTTTTCAAAAATTCTAACAGTGTTTTTTTATTTATTTGCGATGTAGATGGAGATATTATGGCCGGCAAAAACCGCCTTGATATTTATTTTGACGGACTGGGGCCTTACGGACAACAGCTATTACAGGCACCTAATCCGCTCAGTTGGAAAATCACGCGACCGCAAACCTTATCGCGCCCAGATACGATTTGCGATTTGCCACTCAGTTGATTTGTCAACTGAGTGGATTAGGTGCCTGTAATAGCTGTTGTCCGTAAGGCCCCAGGTATGATCTAATTGATGTGTGTTCTATGCAAGAGGCTCCGGTTCCGGATTCGATTCTCGGTAGGGCACATAGTAGAATTAAAATTTCTATCTCGAGTTGCGGTATTAGTTGTGTCTATCTGTGTGTGTGTGTGTTGCATAAATTGCTTGGCATTCCGAGTCAGGGAACCCAATGAGGAGGTATGTGTAAGACAGGTGTTAGGCTATGTATTGACGCATTGGCAGTGAAAATATACGGATTTCTGAAAACTGGTACAGAAACGTGATCTTTATGAGCTAATCCATAAACTGATCCTGTGAAACACTGACGCAACAAGATAGATAAAATTATAGGAAAGGAAATCACGTCATCCGAGCATTTGCGGGCAAATAAAACTCGCAAAACTAACAACCAGCCAAATGTTTACGATATCAGCTAGCGGCGAGCTTGACGCGTGATATTGCAAAAACATTTCTAATACCATGTCAAACTGAATAAATGCAAATTAATGCCACACTCGCTTGCGAGAGCTATATCTTTTCCGAGTTTTAATTATTTTTGAGGAAAAAAAAACAGATTTATATTTAATAAAATTAACCGACTGGGCATTATTTTTAGAATAACATTGCAAATGGTATAAAAATAACAACATAAGAATTACTTAAAAACTTGTCATAATATGAGCAAATGTGGCATTGTGTTTTTTTTTTTTTTTTTATATTGACTTGTACTGTTGGCCTTTTGGCCTCTACAGCTTGACCGGACTAGTTAGCGAACGCAGCGAACTTGGTGGTTAAGTTTATAGGCGACTAGCATAAGGCCACCTCGAAGGTACGAACCTCGGCTTGGGCCGTCGCCGGGAGTGGGAATCAGACTTGCCCAGGCACCCCAGAAGGGGTGTGCCCTGGAGCCCTAGCGGTTGGTTGAACTGATTGATTATTTGGAGAGAATCTAACTGATCTTCTAACAGATCCTGGGGGTCTACGATCCTGCCGGCGGGATCGCTGTGTGTGTGTGTGCCTCTGGTACCGACGCCTGTACCAAAAACTAAATATTTCCTATTGCTAGGAGCAGTCGGATCGGCCGACCCCAGCGCCGCCATGTGGCATTGTGAAGTACATACCTAATTAATACAATGTATACAATTGATACAATGACGCTCGGAAGTTTTTTGACTGTTTTCACTTAGAGACTGGGACTCTATAGGAATTGTATCTCGGTGGGAACAGCTAAAAATATTTTCGCAATTTCAGTATTGGTCTATCATAGTAAAAGTTGTTCACAATGATGGATAGTATAAATAAATATTCGGGACATTTAGTATGAACCCCTTTCGGCTTAGTACACCCTTTCCGCGTAACCGTGTATAGACATGATTTTTTTTAATTTAAATTTGGCATTGTGTACTACAAATTACTTGTAATTTCTTTGTTATAGATCCAAAATATTTTTTTCCTTATTACATCTCACTGTTTTAGATGTGTTCGTTTTATAAATTCATGGTTCTTGTTTTATATGTTTTAACTGTGACATTTGAGTGATTTTAATGTAAAAAAAATTACAGTTTCCATAGTATGTAAGTGCTAAAATTGAATGCCGAAAGGCAGAATAATGGCAAACCATTATTTTCTACATTCCACCTGTATCTATTTGTAAACCTATTACGCAAATAAATAATACAATTAAAATTATTTCACTACCCATCTTTCGCCAAAGCTATGTAAGAACAACGCCAACAAACATTTACGAAATACGAAATCCATTTGCGAACAGTTGCTATTACTGACTATCGAACTTCCGACATCGTAAACTAAATATTTTATGCCCGTATCAGATTCCTAGTCCAAACTTGGCGGTTTGGCTCCAGGTTCAACTATCAATGCACGCGTGCCCTCGGGCGCGGGACCCGACTTTACGGACCTACCGCGACTGTGCAGTGTTACGATAAATATTAACCAAAGAATAAATAATTAATTATCTCTATATAGATTCGACAATAATGTATTTACACCAATGAATTCAATATTTACACGTCGTCCGTAATTTTTTTTAAAGTGAAAACATTCTTTAGCCTTATTGAGCGACATTTGGTTGAGTAAAACCTGGTAAAACTCATTTGGTTGGAGTTCCCGTCACCTTCATGATAATGGGATGTATTAATTTTCACTTCTGTCGGCAATCCCTTTAGGGTATAAAACGTCCTTGGGCAATCCGCATGACTGCTTTTTTATGCTTTTTGACTTAGATACAAAATGCCTATGAAAGAATTGACGTAGTAATTACGAACTATTTTTCGAAAGTAGGTACAGTTTATCGATGCTAAATTTAAATTATCGATACCATTTGAAAATAATGGATGTCCATTCTCCTCGTCTTGACGTAATCTGAGTAGGGACGGGACGAAATATTACAACGTCTTTCTAGAAATTTTACAAAGTACAAGCTCGTTCTCCGAGTTTGAACTTTTTAATATTCAACGATGTCATATTAATGTTGGCTGCGTCTTAGTGCGCCATACAAAGTAGAATAAAACGCTTTTCCCCGGTCCGCACATGAACATTATTAGTATCGACAAAGATTTAAACAGATCACACCAATAAAGATAATTTTGAAGAAGGCCTTTTATACTGTGGCTTTTAAATGACAAGAATATGAGAGACATTCGCTGAATTGTACCTATTTTTTTTATTGATTTGACACAAATGCTTAATTTTCGGTTGATATTCGTATGTATTTATTTATTATCTATGTAATGAAATACTCATTTGACTTGTGTTTAAGTGTTTCCGGAAGTGTTTGTTGATGCCTAATAATAAGTTAAAATTAATAAGAATATTGTATAGTTAGTAATAAAAAAATTGTCATTGTGATGATAGCCCGTTGGTCCAGTTGGTAGTGAACCTACCTTCTGAGCCTGAGGGCGTGGGTTCGATTCCCACATAGGACAAACATTTGTGTGATGAACATTTGTGTTTGTTCTATATCTGGTTGTTAATATCTATTTAAGCATGCATTTAAAAAAACTATATATGTATGTATATCAGTCTCTGGCAGCCATATCACAAGCTTTGCTTAGTTTGGGGTCAGATGACCGTGTGTGTAAAAAATGTCCCAAATGTCCCAAATTTATATCTTTTCTAGGTAGAAGCTAGAGCACATACAACAGTTTTGCCACCTATGTAACAAATAAACACATATTTTCACATACCAATAAAAATTACAGCAATCACTATATCTGACAAAAAGAAAAAAGTTATTTTTTTTGCATGGAGTATAACAAACTGATTTCAGTACAGTGCAAGTTTGTAAACGATTGTTGTACGGAATTAGACGCAACACATTCATTTCATATACTTCTAATTGGTATGTGCACTACACGATGGTATAATCGTATTTATGGCGCCGATCTAATTTAGTACCTAAAGTTGCATAAAAAAAATACACAAGGCAGCTTTATATGATGTGGCGTTATAGGTTATAGGTATTGAACACGAAACAAAGCAAACGAGTCTACGCTATACTATATATTTATACTTATATACCTACCTGAAACCTTTGCCGATTTTTGAACACTGAATCGCGTGAACCCTGACGAAAATATTTACCTATGTTAGAAGTAGGAGTAGGTGTAATGAAGGTTCCAACAAAAAACAATAAGGCCTAGGACATTCATTTAGGTACAAACATTAAATAAATTATATATGTGGCCTAGAACATCAACATACGATCGCGCGGGTGTTTTTGAAAAGTCTCAAGACTAGTTAGAATAGGAGTATTTGAGTAGCATTATAGCCCATAAATAATTAATTTTTTTTCTAATTGCCACACTTAATTTCTTCTAATTGATCAATAAAATCATTATCATGGAATTCGATTCAATTATCGAATCGTATTTATTTATTTTTATTGTATGGATGCTGGATTTCAATATGTTTACGAATATAAACATTTTATTGCCGTATTATCTCAAAAAAATTTAAACAAAACAACTTTCAATTATTATTTATAAAATTTGTATTATTAACAAAGTGTTATTTTATTCAGTGCTCTGTAAACATTACGTATTTGGTTATTGAAAACGCGCGGTTAATACTTGTGCTTAATTGGGCGGGGTCGTTGACCTGTTAACGGGCTTGTTATTCGGTGGGCGGGCGGCGCACGCGCACCGCGTTTGACCTTCGACGACACCCGCCAATATAAACTGAGGATTACGACTTTCATATCTCTTTTTAAACAACTTTTTATATCTTATTTTTGTCTGATGTTGTAAAATATCTTCTATTTACTTGTTTGTAGAAGATAAATGCATAGAATTTATTTATGGTAAGTGGGTCTGGAAAGTTATATCTATAGGATCACGAGTGTAAATTAGACAGTGAGCACTGCTAAAAATAAAGCAGCAAAGTGCGAGTCAGGCACCCGCACTGAGGGTTCTATAGCACCACATAAATGTTTAATTATTAAAATACAAAAAGGTAGTGCATTTTTACACTAGAGCAAATACAAAAATACGTTAAAAAACGTGTGTTGTATGTATCCCCCCTTAGGTTTTCTTTTTGACTTAATTATTTTTCTTAGTTAATCTGCCGTAACATTACATATTATGCTGTGAAAATTTCAACTGACTATCTATTACGGTTCGAAACCCTAAAAACAATGTTGGTCTCAGGGGTTTGGACTTTGGTTGAAACTGCGGATTATATCTAGAATACATTGTATAATAGTGGACCGAAAACGAATGCGGTCGAGGGTCATACGTGCCCATCTCAGTGCATTCGTGACGCGGCATCACGCAGCGTGACGGCGCGGACGCAGCCAGCATGACATAGCTGGTCCTCACTCGACACACTTGCACACTACTTGAATGGGGGCTGGCACTACTAAACGATTCTTTCTTACGTGTATTTGTTATGAATAGAATAATTTAATGAAATAACAAAGATAGAGACCAATCATAGGAAAAATCGTCAAAGAGGTTCTACTGAATTTTGCTATAGGCTTGTTTGTATCAAAATTAAAATTTTACTAAACATTTGTAATGTAATTTTCTGTATTCGTATAATTCTTGTTTCATCGATTACTATCATCATCTACTATCTGCTATCTATCATCGATTACTATATCATTACATACATCGATAGCTTAGATTTTATCGAAGATTCTAGGATTTTTTCCGATTTAATATTTTTTAATTTGATAAAGTGAACTGAAAACCGAAATGTTTGCTTGTTATCATTTAACTCTTGAAATGAATAGATACAAACACGTTTTTAGGGCTCCGTACCTCAAAAGGAAAAAACGGAACCCTTGTAGGATCACTTCGTTGTCCGTCTGTCTGTCCGTCTGAGACCCTTTTTCTCAAGAACGCGTAAAGGTATCAAGTTGAAGTTTATACTAAATACTAGGGTCTACGATATCTTACGGCTGTAAAAAATAAAAGTTGTAAGTCAACGCAATCAAAAGATATGAACGTTTATGTCGCATATTTTGCGATTTCACAGGGGAATCAAAACCTATAGGGTACTTCCCGTTGACCTAGAATCATTAATTTTGGTAAGAAGCAATGTCTTACAGCACATATAAAGGAATAAATCTGAAAGTTGTTAATTTGAAGATTATATCATATAAAAAATAATGTTTTAAAATTACAAACTTACATTTTGTAGTTGTTATGTATCGAAGAACCCTATTGTCAACTACAAAGTTAAGTTTATCTTTCAATATTTCTATTTAAGTTTTTTTTGGACTCGCGCTCTGAGGGTTCCTTCGTTAAGGACCTTATATATATTAAAGGGAACATGTAAAACGTCCTTGGGTGTTATAAAGTTTAACGTGTGTATCTGTGTATCTGTCTATGGCATCGTAGCTTACGAACGCCTGAACCGATTTATTTACTTTGTTTGAAAACTTTGACTTCAGCGATAGTGTTTTAGCTATGATTCAAGAAAACTGTTCTTCCGAAGAGTATCAGCTCTATGTCGGGTTTTTTTTTTCTATTTAAAAAAAATCTTTTTTATCCTTATAAATGTGTGAGTGAGAGGACTACAGACGAAAAAAGCAGCAACTATATCGTGAGGCTTTTTCACCTTTAGGAAGTCGCTTCAGGCCATATAAAGTCTATGACGATAATTAAATGCTATCACCACGCGCGATCTCTGAAGCACGAATGTCACTGCAGATAATTCGGACAGATATGGTAACACCACCTCTCCCAATCCAGGACACAGAGTTGCCTGCTTAGCGGAGCCATATTTGGCGTTATTGCCTGGTATCGTAACAGCCGGTGAATGCTGTAAATGCGCCACGAGCATAACACATTTAGATATAAATCTAACAGCATCAGCAAGCAATTTAATTTAGCATAACCTTTTGAATAATTTTAGACACTAAGAAAAATAACTATCTGTCTTTGGAAAATTGGACAATTTCAGAAAACTTAATGACTTTTTTAACTTCGCGCGTTTGACAGATCTAAGACAGGACAACGTCTGTCGGGTCAGCTAGTCTATATCCAGGGTTGGGCAGTATTTGAATTACTTGTAATTAAAATACGTAATTGAAATACAAATACGTATTTGGTATTTGTATTTTAATTACTTCCTTAAAATGTAATTTGTAATTCGTATTTCAAATACCTGACGCCGAGGAATTTTGTAATTAGTATTTCAAATACTTGGGGCTTCAAAATACATTTTAACATTAAAATACATTTAACCTTCATTTAGCGATCGTGAGTGCGAGGCGAGATTATAATGATGGTAAAGCAGCTATTAGAGTTGGCTGCACTGCACCTGTATGTATACTGTACGCTGTTGCGTTTTGTTGGCCAATTTTGACGTACAGCGTCAAAATTGGCCAAAAAACGCAAAAAAAAATTACGTCAAATTGGAATAAATAAAACTTCTGTTCTGTGTAGAATACAAATTGTATTATTAAAGTTTGTCGCGACGGATGATCAAATTCCCTCTGCATGTACGTTGTCTACGATGCCGGACAACGGTGGCGATGGAGTGAGCCCGTGCTTTTCAGTCCATGCTGGTCTAGATTACTTATTTTGTAATTTGTATTTCGTATTTCAATTACAAATAGCTAAAATACTGTATTTTGTATTTTATATTTTAAATACCTTACATAAAAGTATTTCGTATTTCGTCTTTTAATTACTTGCGATATAGTATTTTTTCATTTGTATTTCAATTAAAGCAAACCATGTATTTTGCCCAGCCCTGTCTATATCTATACTATAATAATATATACTAATATTATAAAGAGGAAAGATTTGATTGTTTTTTTTTTGTTTGCATTGAATAGGCTCCGAAACTACTGAACCGATTTGAAAAATTCTTTCATTGTTGGGAAGCTACACTATCCCCGGGCGACATAAGCTATATATTTTCAAAAAAAATAGGGATTCTTACCAAAACTCTAATTATTTAACCCAAGGTGTAAAAAAATAAGACTTACACCCGTACGAAGCCGGAATGCGTTGCTAGTCTATGCTATAATATTATAAAGAGGAAAGATTTGATTGTTTGTTTGTTTGTTTGCATTGAATAGGCTCCAAAACTACTGAACAGATTTGAAAAATTATTTCACTGTTGGGAAACTACACTATCCCCGGTTGACATAGGCTATATATCTATACCCGTGCGAAGCCGGGGCGGCCTACTATTATATTATAAATCTGTTAATTAAACTTACGAAGCTATTTATGCGGTCCAAAACAGTTGTGGATCTGGGCAGACAGGACAAGGGGCCAGCTCCCATTCAAATCCTCCCTGGAACCGTAAGTTACTAGGTATTAAATACACATAAATTCAGAAGATTTAAATCGTATAGGTAGTCAGACTGCTATAATATTGTGCATGCGTTTTTAAATGTGTTTGTTCTCGTGTTTTGTGAAAATATATTAATTTTATTTTAGAATAAATAAACTGGACAAGTACGAGTAGGACTCCTAAGTACAATACGTGCTCCTCGTACAATGTTAAGTTTTTCTTTCAATATTTCAACTTCAGTTAGTTTTTTTTGGATTCGGTCTCTGAGGGTTTTGTTGGACGGAACCCTCAGAGTCCTACTCGTACTTTTCTGGTTTTTGTTTATTTAAAGCTAACCTCTTCCATGTATTTTCTCAAAATTTGTTTGAGTCATCACACCACCATCGGACTGGTCTATCAACATTAAAATAATCATCAAACTAGTACATTCTCATTCACGCAGCAACGCGTCGCCTCACGTGATTTTTGCAGAGATAGTTGGAAGGTCAGAGAGTGTTTTAGGGTTTTCATTTTCGCCGCGGGGCGCGCGCCCTGCTGGCAGGCGCTGCAGCGGAGTCGGTCGGTCGCCGCACGCACCGCCCTGCACCGCTCCGATAACGCACTCGTGGCTGCGGTACGAGACTGGCACACCAGCTCAATACATCGCACATGGAGAGCGTATCACACGCCCATCACCTAATTATTTTAGTTGTATTAATCTTATTTTTCAATTTCAATTTAAATCACTTATAATCTTAATTTTCAATTTCAATTTTAATTTCGTTGTGTAATTTTTGTATTGGAATCTTTTATTTTTATTTTTATTTTTAATTTTCTTATCATCAATTAATTAATGTTATTTGTATAATAAGTTATGGATGCAAGTCCGGATAGTAATATTTTCATTTCATTAGGGTTTTAAAATAGAGTAGTGTAGTTTCAAACATCCGTTGCACAACAGTTGTCCCGACATCATCAATGACCCAAACTACATTTATCATTTCCCGGGAAGCATTCGTGACTAATTAAGTAGGTCTCTGTATTTGTTATGGTAAAATTGCATCGAGTATATCGCTTTCGCCGAGAATAACAGGGCGTTTATCATCTGCAATGGAAATAAGGGCCCGTTCTAACGAGCCTTATCTTAGGAGAGATGCCGTATTGCCGGCTTGCCGCTGTTTGTTCACTTTGTCACAGATTAGGTAATAGGACACGAAAACTAGATAACCAGAAACTAAAATATACGAAAGAGGTATCGTTAACATATTTTAGTTTCTAGTTCTCTAGCTTTCTGAAGAATTTGACTAAATGGTTAAGCAGCTTCAATCCTCTATTGCACACCCCGTCTTCTTCAAATCCGTTTGATCCTAAGGTTGCCTGGAAGAGATCGCTTTTAGCGATAAGGCTGCCAGTTGTAACACAAGTTTTTAAGTTTTTTTGTCCTCTGTATGAAATTGTAGGTATGGTGTGAACGAGAATTACAATATAATTATAATTTCAATCAATCAAATGATACCGTTTTTAATGTAGTATGATGGTTATCATACTATTTGATTGTTGTTTTCATTGTTGAGGGCAAAAAGTCTATTGTATGTTCATTTTATTTTGGTCGAACTTTGTATGCCGATTTTGTAAAGGTGGTCTCTTGATCAGGTGGGTTACCATAATCTCAAAAAACATTCTTATAATAACGTTACATTGAATTTTGACGCGCACTCTCAGCTTTTAAAACAAATTTCATTAACATTGGTTCAGCATTTATAGTCCTGAAATCAGTGATATAGTATGTACCGTCTATGCCTAAAACTGTAACATTTCAAATTCTAACAAGGATCTTAAGTACCATCACCCTAATATTATAAAAGTGTTCGTTTGTTGGTTTATTTGTTCTCTTTCACGCTGCAACAGAGCGATTCAACTAGATTTTTTGCTTATTTAGAGATATTTGGATATAAGGATATCTCTATACACATCATATTTTAAAATATTTAATATTACCTAAAACTAAAATATTATGTTATGTAAGTACCTGCCATAAATATTATATTATTTTATCGAGACACTAACTCGATTCGTCGTTCAGTTGCATAAAAAAATGTATCATGAAGTATATTGAACGTAAGTAATTTTTATCCCGGAAAACTATCAACTATTATGCTAAGTGTATGTATACTATAGCAGACTTATTCTCCACGAGTTATTATTTTCTACTATGTCTCGTTCAGGATAAAACGCCCAGCAAAGACTGTGTATCTTTGACGCCCAGTCTTTCTGTAGTAAAAATTAGAGTAAAAAATAACTACATCACACGTCACGTCAGGTTTTAATTAGACCTACAGCATAACTCAGGAAAATATTTGGATATTGAGTTGAGTGACATAGGATACTTTTTATCCTGGAAAAATATACGATACCTCAGACATAATGTACACAGCTAGCTATGTGTGAAATGTGATTCTGACACAATTTAAATCGCAATCCACGTTCGAGTGTACGGACCTGATCTGAGAGATCACACGGTGACCCGCAGGTCAGGTCGCCTGAGCCCGCTATTTGCTAATGTGCTTCGGAGACAGATAGCAGTGCTGGCTAGGTAAACAACACTGTATGATAAATGTGTCATAACATGACTATGGCATCCTCGATACTTATAATCCTGGCGACGCAGAACTTTCGAGAGAAATTACCACTCTATTGTATGTGTCATGTTTATTCCAATATATTATTTACTAGCAGACCTGACAGACGTTGTCCTGTCTTAGAACTGTCAAACACGCAAAGTCAAAATTGTAAATCTTATTTTTTTACACCTTGGGTTACATTATTGGAGTTTTAGTAAGGATCCCTTTTTTTTTTTGATAATATAATATAGCCTATGTTAACCGGGGATAGTGTAGCTTCCCAACAGTGAAGGAATTTTCCAAATCGGTTCAGTAGTTTCGGAGCCTATTCAATGCAAACAAACAAACAAACAAACAAACAAACAAACAATCAAATCTTTCCTCTTTATAATATTAGTATAGAAAATTATGGATCAGGTTAGCGATCTAAAAGATCCGATTCAAAAGTCCGATCTAAAACCATAGTAGTAGTTCGCCCCGAACTGAGATCTCACGACTTTCAAACTTTTACTTCACCTGCACTAAGTTACACCCGCTCCATAGATTTCCTACCTACCATGATCTTGAATAAAAAATATGACAGTTAACAGCTATCTACGATAATCAACTGACAATCTTTATTTCTTGCAAATGTCAGAGTAAAGTCAAAAAAATATGATATGTAATGCGGTGATATTTTGTGTTTTGAATGCTAACAATTAACAATAAATATATCGGATTGTCTACTATATAAAATGTGCTAATTATACCTTTCAGCCTTTCAGTGTGGAATTTATTTGCGATAGTGTTGTCCTTATTATTTTCTGCATATTTTCTACCACGCTGTACCACTGTACGTAATGTAATTTTATTTTTTTATTCAATCCGCAAAGAATAAAAATATCCCGCCAAATAATGTGATGAGTAATGTTATAGCTTTGTTATATCTTAACAAAAAAAATATGAACCTCTTTTAGCTGTTAAAAAAGTTATTATTGATGCATCCACTAATGCCCAGCAAAGAGAATGTAAATACTACGATGCCTAGACTGGGTTTATCAATGGCTTATCATAATAATAATAATGGATGAAATGGCTAGATCAATTAAGAATGTTCAGTTGTTCACACATCGATGCTCTACATAGATGATATCGATACCCACCATCGTATCCAGATACCCTCATTTTTAAATAACAAATTAATATAAATTATCTTTGTTGTCTCTGTGTCACATTATGTACACCTCATAAATAAAGCTATTAGGTATTATCTTTAATTATTTTTGCTTGTAGAGGAGCGCACCTCAAAGAGAAGAGATAAAACAAATGCTAAAAATATATAAGTAATGATAACCTTACTTGTAAATCCATTTCATGGCATGACACACACATACACACAACACGATACTTTTAATGTCGTGATAAGTAAATACAAGACGTTATATCAGTGTGTTTACAGGAATACCGGTGAGTGCACGACCGATAGAAGCGGGTGGGCAGGATTGCGTCGCGAATGGACTGTCGTTTCTCGCAGGACCTAGAAGGACACCGAAGAAAGCACGTCACGGTGATCTTGGTTTCTTCACGTAAACATTGTGTCTGTCAATCTATTACTTTCTCTTTCCTTCTTGTGGACTTTAAATAAACACGAAAAAGACAAATCTTGTGATTACGAAAACGACAAAAATAGAATGACGGCCACAGTAAATATGTAAACAAATTCACTCAGGTCGTCGCAAACTGTGCATTTGTACAACAAATACTGGAGGAAACTTTAGACCAAAATAAAATGAAAAATAAATTTCATTTTATTTTAGTCGAAGGAGGAAACCATAATTTTCCACAAACACTATGATAGGAAGAAAATCAAATGAAAATATTAATATACGATGAAATTAAACACTTTTAAATTTTATCGCGTATTTTTTTAATTATCGTTTTGAATACTTTGCAGTGTCCGCGGTCACTTGGTGGTCGCAGGTAATTAGTTAAAAGTGTTTAATTTTAATGTTTAGTAATCGCTGAAGAAAACATTAAGGCAAGGTTTTCCCACTTTCAAGCAAAGCTTGTACAGATGACTATAAGGCTTAATGTATTATATTAAAGTCGCATTTGGTGGAGCAAAACCATGCCGCTTACACACTGTCGTGCGTTTCGCTACTTCTATTTTTGAGGTTTTTATCATATTTTTAGAAAAGTGTAGCTGTTATGTAAAATGTATCTTTACGATTCCCTCCATAATTAAGAAATCTGTAAATTAAGATATCGAAGACATCAATTAGTAAATAGGTATTTAAATGAATCCAAAAAATCAGGGAGATAAGCGCAAATCAGTGTTACTTTCATATTTTTTTCTGTTTCGGTCTTTACAGGTTCTTAGATAAAACATTCAATTTAGTATGACACCATTTTTTTATTTTACGCAAACCATGGAAGTGGACAAACTAAAACTAGAATGACAAAAACTGCTAAAAGTGGGAAAACAGGGCCTTAGTACTAATCTATTAAGTAAAGAAATACGATATATATAGGTAGGTGCTACATGCAATGAGCAAAAAACAACAGTTGACAACGGGGTTGTTGACAAACTTTTTACACAATGGCGCTAGCATAATTATATATGTAGTAATAGGTATACCTTTTTTTAGCTTAGTACACCCTTTCCACGTAATCCTGTAAGGGTTTCGTTTGCTACAGACCCTAAAAATAGAGTAATGTGGTGCGATAATACTTGTTTATGATTCTTTACAACATGAGATAATGTGTGACTGGGACACGTCGGAAAGCTGACGTACTGCGACAGCGGACAAGCAGCTCTCTACTTATCACGCTGGGGTTAACGATTTTCGCATGGAAAAGTACTAGTACGATTACGCGTATGGGGCCCTAGTCTGGCGCGCTCGAGATTATTTCGGTCACTGTCTTTGTAATCAATAATGTCATGAGAGTGAGAAGGGCCGAGGTAATCGCGTGTGCGAGAGATGAATACGAGAATAGGGCATCTGCATTGTAGGTGGAGCAAATAAAGAATGTCACATTTTATCTATTAATAGTAGGTCGGTGCAGGATGCGCGGCGCGGGCGGCGGCCCTCGACGCGCGTGCGCTGAAATTTGGCACACAACACCCTGCGTCTTGTGTTTTTACTCGCGTCTAAAATTGACTGACACAATTTAATAACCGATAATAAATGCAGGCGATGCAGATGGCTCTGGAAAACATTGACGTCATACCCGAAGTCTCGTATTAAAAACATCGTTTAATTATTGACATCCATCCACGAAAAATGCCATGTTTTCTCTCTCTCTCTCTCTCTCTCTTCCCGAGTATGAATCCCACAGGGTGGAGCCTTCCTTACTTTCCTCCTCCACTTCGCTCTATTCTCGACATCGTCTTCGTAAACCTTATCGTCCTCTCATGGTCTTCGGCACAACTTCCTTCCACCTAGTCTTGGCTCTGTTTGTGGATCTTTGACCACGGATGGATAGTTGAAGTGCTAACATCACACAAAAATTACCATGATAATTTATATTTTTTTCCACATCATTACATTCTATTTTACGGTAAGTTCAATCAACGGGATTTATCCCCTAATTTTCCAGTTTTAGAAGGTGCAATATTGTATTATTATTAAATGGGACCACCCTCGCACCCTCGAGATATGGTCTACTCCAAAAGGAAACATTAAAATCGGCGCTGATTCGCATTACATATACTTACACAGAATACATACGATGAACACGCGCCTATACTTAGGGTTTTGTGCGGGTGATGAGTAGGATATATATTAGGTACCTAATTCATACTCAGTCATTATTATTGCAGAAGTTCCAGAGGTGCGGGAATATTTTTGTATAAATTTTATGTAATAATTTTAAGTCTACTGTTGTTATTTCTTATCTAACAATAGTTTTAGGTTAAATACTTTTGAATTTGTATTTGTAACATACACAAAAAACAGCCATATTTAGAACCTCTTCCTTGAAGTCAGTTCAAATATAGGTATATATTCATTTTCTCTTTATGCGAAAAAGAACTGGGACCTCACGGCTAACTCTTAACAGTCTTAACGCGGGCTCGAATTAGCGCTGAAGTAACGCAGTTATGGAAATAAGCCATAATTTTCATTTAGTTTTGAATTTGTTATCGTTTAACATTTTTATCTCAATAGCAAACTTCGGAGTAAACGCGGCTTAGTCCTACGCGCACAAAAAAGAAAAAAAAAACGTTTTACTTCTCTTTTCTGCGCTTACGCTTTTTAAGCGAGTATAATTCCCGTTTGTTAAAAACAAAATGGTATCTACGTCACATCTACGTCTTTATAGAGGTACCTAAGACCTAAAGGAGGATCACTTCCAATCGACCTCATGCAGTTTCACAAAGAGCAACACGAGTATTCCATTACCTGCATATTTGAATTCGCTAGAAACTGCATGTAGTCTCCAATCCCAAGAATACAAAACCCACTTGAAATGTGTGCACAGACTTGCAAACACTGGACTGGTGCAAATATTGACGTGCACTGGAGCTTGCATTGCACTGGAGGTGCCAAATGCTGTACAGAAACATGAGAATTATAATATCATCTTGCATTGAGAGAAATTTGAACGCGTACTTCACTAAGATATTGGAGTCAAGCACGTAATAAGTAACTAGTTTTATTGCAAAAAGTGGTGTAATTAATTTCAATCTGTTTTTTTCGATGTTTATGTCATCATATAGCCTGAATAGAAAGATGTTTACAATCCAGATCTCAAGACAGAGCTAAAAAATAATAGCTAAAATTATAGTTAAAATTTAATCGAACTCACCTTGAAGACTCATCTTGTCGCCCTTTTTGCATGTGGACTATTAGTTAGTTGAGATCGCTACAAGTTTCTTAGTTAGTATGCGTGAAAAATTTGAATTATGTAAGCCACCCAAAAAGCGTCAAAAAAGATAATAGACATACTTATCTGTGTTTTAGTCTGTTAAGTCCCACAGCTGGACAAAAGGTCTTCCTGATTCCGGTCACCCTTTATCGCATTCATCGCGCCATCTTATCGGGGCCTTTGGCCTACCTAGTGGCCGCGTCGAATTGAGACTCCCTGGAGGTTATTTTGGCCCAAAGCTCCATCATGCAGCTAACATGGAATATTTATTATATCTACTTCTAACTTTACTTATACAATCGACTTTATCTTTAAATTTTTATGTCGGTTTTTATATCTACTTGAAGAATCGATAAGAAAACTATTCTTCATACAAAATCGAGTGTCAATAAATGTTTAATAGCAATTATATCATAGTTTGTAGCAAAGTCTGCCGCAGAATTAATACTTAATGAATAATGTGAACGAATTCTAACCAATCTTATCAAGTCTGTACAATCAACAGTAAAATCATAGGATTGTAATGAAGTCGCGATGCAAGTTGAACCCGAGTAGTGTGGTCAACCGCACTTTGCCGTACATCTACCGACAAAACATGATACCACTACGTATATCATGCGTATATCTGTATCTATCTGTATTTGTTTGTCTGTCTGCAGTCTATCATAAGATTAGCTCTACTATTGACCTAACTCGTTGTAGAAATACATAGCAAGGATTCTCTATTATAGGGATGGGAAACAAGGTCACGTGATGTGGGATATTATATATATGATATATGACGCATGGAATTAGGGTATAAAACGTCCTTGAAATGGCGTCCTTCACTAGAGATGTTTATGGTTTTTGACAGATCAACATAATATCGCTTGGAAGCATAGGCTAAGTATATTGCTTTCTCCGGGCTACGCTTGGAAGCGATACAAACATGGCCGACGTAAAGGGGATACCAGATTTTATAACGCACCTAATACCTACTTACTTAGTAGGTCATAGATTCAGTACTTTGATTATGTGGGTACTTGGTGACATTGTGTAAAGAGTAAATAAGTTAGGCCCTTAGCCGTTTGCCTTCCGTAGTTAAGGTGGTAGGTAAAATAAATAAGTATAATGTGTAAGATTATAATCAAATTGATATTCAAATTGAAATTGTAAAATGTATGTAAACAAAAAAATCTATTTGTAAAAGCACTTATTTATATTTACCACAAAGTGTTTGAGAGTATCGAACTCGCCCTTCTCAATTTACTTCTAGCCACTGCATTATTGCCCCTTTCGTTTAATTTTTTTTAAGTATTAATTTCTTAGTTAATCCGCCACAACATACATTCTGTGAAAATTTCAACTAGCTATCTATTACGGTTCACGGAAAGATACAGCTGTTTAAAGGTAGGACGGACGGACGAACGGACGGATTGACAGACGGACAGACAGACAATGTAGGCTTAGAAATAGGATCCCGTTTTTACCCTTTGGGTACGGAACCCTAAAAACGGTAATACGTAACGTACAAGCTTCAAACTTGGCATGATTACCTCTATACCTACACCTACACACTCTAAATTATATCAACAAATAATAAACAATGGCTAAATGCATATACCTAAATTTTGATGTTCTTCTTTTCAATTATCAGCTTTCGATCGATTTCTTTTATCTTTATCTCTATTTCGCATACATATCATAAATACAAGTACCTACCTACTTGTATTCTATTAATATTTGCTTTGGCTGGCACCGACTCCAAAAATACCTGTTATTAATTGTAATAATAAAATTGTTATTAATTGTACCTGTAATTTAAAGTTATATGATTATTTACGGGATATTTACCGTGGTAAGGTTGTGGAATAAGCTCCCGATATTTCGGTGCAGTTACATGCACCATGTTCACGGGAATGTTCATGTTCATGTTCTTCCCGTGAACATGGTGCATGTAACTGCGCCGAAATATCGGGAGCTCATTCCACAACCTTACCACGGTAAATATCCCGTAAATAATCATATAACTTTAGTGAACAACCGTGATAGTTTAAAACAGTATAAATTTAATTATGCATCAATAATTATGTTGTTTGTCTTAATGCTCTTCGCTTTGAAGTAACTTAAATATTATTTTCTACTTTTTAGTTTATGTTTGTAAATGTAGACGTCCTGAAGTCGGTTCTTGTTTTTTTCCTAAAAACTTACTTTATTGCACTACTTTTTGTATTTTGTGGTGGTACGGAACCCTCAGTGCACGAGCCCAACTCGCACTTGGCCGGTTAATTTATTTCTTCCTTGGTTACAGCCGGCATGTCCGTGCGTTGGTGCCAATTCTCAAGATTTCTTTCCGCAACTTCAAATTATGTGTACAGAATGAACCACAGGCAGCAACACTATGAGACAAATGTCAGTCTGGCTTATGGTCTGCGCCTGTCCATATTCTGTCACATTTCGTATCTTACGTTTGTCTTACGTTTCAAGAAGAAATGCAACAATTAAAACTATTTAAGATTTCACTCATATCAGTGTGTGTTCTTCTGAAATACTTATATGAATAGGTAACACAATAGCAATGCAACCAAGACGGCCACAAGGTACCACAAGGCAACCACCAGGTACCACAACGCCAACACAACCCAACTCGATATCAACGAAAACTGAACGTATAAAAAGCGTTATAGTAGTACCAAGTAGACCAAACAGAGCTGAAGATATAGATCTAGAAGATGGAGAAGAAACTGAAATTGCAGCTCAGATTACACTTCCCCAGGAAGGGGGGTGGGGTTGGGTAGTTGTGGCCGCCTCATTTTGTAGCATTTTTATACTAGACGGCGTTGTATACACTTTTGGAAGCATTTTCCTGGCTATCACAGAAGAACTTCAAATGGAGCAATCATTAATTGGTTTGATAAATTCCATAGCGGTATCACTGTATTGTAGTTGTGGTCCGTTTACATCAGCATTAATCAATCGCTTTGGATTCCGAGCAGTTATTATGTCTGGAGCAGTAATCGTTTCATTAGCCCTGTTTTGTTCATACTTTTCTAAAAGTTATCCTGCGTTATGTATATTTTACGGTGGTTTTGCTGGAGTGGGGTACTGCTTTATAAATATGGCTTCCGGATTAGTGGTCGGATTTTACTTCGAAAGATTGCGGTCGCTTGCATTAGCTATTGCAACAACTGGATCGAGCGTTGGAATTATGATAATGTTTCCACTAAATACTTATTTGGTCAAGTTATCTGGTTGGCGCACACTCACTTTACTGCATTCCGGGTTATTTGGAATAGTATATTTCTTGGGAATGACGTTTAAACCACTCCTGTCTATAACCGTGACAAAAACTACGGATGATCCTACGCGGACTGTAACTTATTTGCCGAATGTGTCTACACAAACAGTAAGACCAACACCATCACGGATAAGAGGCGATGGCCTTACACCCACTGCCACCGAAAAATTATTCAGCGCGGTGTCAAATTACAATTTCCCGACAGCAGCAGCCATCGTTGACGAGGGTACATCAAGCCATCAGACAGGAGTACCGGGACCATCTACATCGCCATCACCTGTATCTAGACTGACGTTAACAGCACACGGCCCTAAAGGTGGTATGAGCCAACGACAATTAAAGCAGGTGCAATCCATTATATCTAGATCGAGTGTACACGATAAAAAGAAAAGAAACATAGAACTGACAATTAATGCTGAAGAACCTAGAAAGAAAGTAAGTTGCTGGAGAAGACTTTGTCAATGGGAGCAACACATTCCACAATCTCGCCCAATGTACAGAGATGACGTTTTTTTCGATGGGAAAATGGAAACACTTTCAGTTTATCAAAAAAGTAGAATGGATACATCTGCTGAGCAGAAAACCGGTCTGGAATATCAATTAGCTGTATCTCGCGCAGTAACAACAGCGGATTTGCAGGAAAAAAAGGGAGTTTGCACTACAGCAGCTAGACGGATTCTTGCTACCATGATGGACCCTAAACTTTTAAAGAAATGTTCATTTTTAATGTTCGTTGCAAGTGGGTTCCTGGTCTGCTTAGGTTATCTAGTACCTTATATTTTTATACAAGATCGCAATAGAGCCGCCGGCATTGATGAGAACCACTGCACGTGGTTCGTAAGTGCAATTGGATTTTCAAATGCAATAGGTCGATTAGTACTTGGGGCACTGGCATGTAAACTAGACCCATTAAAATTATTATCAGTTTCGTGTTGTATATCTGGAATTATAACGGCATTGTCCAATTTATCATTTAATGTATACTATCAATATTTATGTTGCTCTGTTTTTGGGTTTTTTATAGCCAGTATAGTATGTCTCCGTAGTATGGTTTTGGTAGACTTGTACGGGTTGGAAAAATTAACAAACGCAACAGGTATGCTGTTATTGTTCCTAGGAATAGCATGTTGTATAAGTACTCCAGCAGCAAGTGTGGTGAAAACCACTTTTGGTTATTCTTACACATTTTATTTAGCAGGGCTATTTATGTTTTTAAGTGGTGTATGTCTTATACCTGTAAAATCTATTTGTAAGAAAGAAAAAAAGACTGAACAAGAATTGACAATTCTAATAGGACCACAAAATCAACAGGCTCCTGCGCCCGCAGCCGTAAGACGTCAAAACTAAAATAAAGATCAACTTTTACCAAAAAATAAATGAGTATTATACTAATTAAGTATACCTTTGTACATAAATAACATAAATCACATATTAAATAAATAAATTAAACGACATTTAACTATGTCGTGGTTCGCTCGTAGAACATACTAGGTAAGGCTACCGTTGGTTGGACGGCGGTCCGTCAACCATACGTGTGTTAACACTATTAAGCTGTCGCGGGCCGGATTGATGGCAGTGGCGGGCCGGATTTGGCCCGCGGGCCGTAGTTTGGAGACCCCTGGCTTACACCGTCATTAGAAAATATTTTTATGCATATATCCATCACTGGTCTCCGGCACTATTTTGTATAAAAAGCGCCATGAGCACCATAAGTGGCACATATTGAAACTATTTCACGATTGGACCAAGTGTTCGTTCACCTATATTTGTACTAGGATGGCGGAGAAGAGATAAAAAAACTCGAAATACGCCCATGATTAGGGGCGCCAATGTCAAGTGTTTGCCCCTGCTCAGAAAAATCGTAAATCCGTAGCCTGCCTCTCTAAGACCGAAGTCGGCCGGGTCAATTTTATATTTCTTAGAAATCATTTTTAAACTAGCCAATTTTGTTGGTTCTTTTTTTCGGAGTGATTGTGACCAGGTGGCTGTAGCTGTAAACCATCAAAGAACCTCAAAAGTTCAGACATAATGACATTCACCAACATGCACAGCTGGGCCAGCATGGTCGATTAGGATCCATCCTCTCTCTCTATGAGAAGGCCTGTGTCCCAGCAGTGGGAACATGATAGTCTGATGATAAATATGTATTTTTTTCCGAAACTACTTATTTGATTTTGATGAAACTTGGTAACTACAATCATGGTAACGTAATCATCAATCAAAATATAATATACTAGTGGTCCGCCCCAGCTTCGCACGGGTATAGATTATAGCCTATATCACCTGGGGATAGTGTAGCTTCCCAACAGTGAAAGAATTTTTCAAATCGGTTCAGTAGTTTCGGTTTCTATTCAATGCAAACAAACAAACAATCAAATGTTACCTCCTTAGAATAACTACACAAAGAAACCAAGTACATTCGCAAAATTTAGGTCTATTCCACTTTAATCACCTGGGTTAAGCCATTCAAATGGTGTCATATATGGCCCCAAAAAAAATATAAAAATTTTACTATGACAATTTGCGCGGTGAAATCGTACCACAACAAATCAGAAAAGCTGAATAAGTGTTATGGTGTGACATTCCACAGGTAATCCATTAATTTTCTTGCTTAAATCGTTTAAAATACCAATCGAAACGTAAGCTACAAAGCGAATTTGTAGCTTACGTTTTGAGAAGGCGTTGTTTGGAAACCTACCTTTTCTGAGTAGTTATTCTAAGGTTTCCTCTAAATAACATTAGTATAGATATAGATTAGTATAGATAATAGAGGCTTCATGCTGAGTGACTGACAGACAACGCACAGCCTAATTCACTGGGTCCAGCTAGATGCATGAAATTATTGTAATTATTAGGTATTTTATTGTCTGGCAGTAAATAAATGTTTTTTTAAAGTAGTATTAGTATTTATTTAGTATTAGTATTCCTTTTTTTCCTATAGAAATTTTCAAAAACTGATTCATAATTAAAACATATTTTTATCATAATATTATATTGCCAACATAAATATTATTTACATATAGTTTCATCAAAATCGGGCAAGTTGTTTCCAAACAAATAAAGTAGTATGTATGTACGTTTGTATGAAAAGTATGGAAATGATCCGGTGTCAGACGCGCGCGGAAACTAGAAAATCGCAGCCAAACCTCGGTCGGGTGCGGATGATCCTACGAACGTGGGTGTGGTTCGTATGTAACACACACCACAGACCTACGGAAACGCGGAGAGGGTGTTCTAAGCCGGAAGAGGTCCATAGTACCCATCATTATTTTTTTACTGAGACCAACCCAGAAATCGCGAAATAACGCTGTACTCGTATATCAGCTGTTTCATATACACTTTGTATAGTGTGAATTACCGTTTTCTATGAAATAGCAGTTTCTGAGTTGCTCCCATCGTCATCATCATCATTTCAGCCATAGGACGTCCACTGCTGGACATTGGCCTCCCCCATCGATCTCCAAAAGGGCCGGTTGGAAGCGGCCTGCATCCGGTGGGCTATGTCGGTAACCTTCGTTCGTCTACGGATCTCCTCATTTCTGATTCGATCTCGTAGAGAAACCCCGAGCATAGCTCTGTCCATCTACTATGTTGCTCCCATATACGATCAACTGAGAACACCTATAGAACGGTCAGGCGACGACATACTTGGCAAGTCAAGCAGCATGGGCTTGCCAAGGTTCACGCTTCCGATCTGAAGATAAGGGTAAACAGGGCGTGTAGTTCGCCAACAATAGATAACACGCCCACCTAGAACCTTTCCTATATTAATTGAGTTGTTAATTCAGATTAAGGTGTAATTGCGCCTGTTTAGGGCGGGTTAGAAAATAGACTGACATATCAACAACCGCTTGTTAGACAACAAGGCTTAGTCAGACAACAGGATATACCTTCCCGGGATAAACCTTCCCGGGATGAACCTTCCCGAGATGAAGCTTCCCGGGATAAATATTCCCGGGGAGGGGGATATCACTTCCCGGGATAAATATTCCAGGGACAGACTTTCCCGGGATAAACCTTCCCGGAAAAAAAGCATCCTAGGATAAAAATTCCCGGGGGAAATATCCCTTCCCGGGGATAAATACACATCCCGGGATTAACCTTCCGTATATATAAGAGCCAAAGAACCAGAGTCACCGACATAGCTGTTAAAATTTGCAAGTTGAAGTGCCACATCGCTCGAAGAACCGATAACCGATGGGGAAGAAAGGTTCTGGAGTGGAGACCACGAACCGGAAGACGCAGCGTAGGTAGGCCTCCCACTAGATGGACCGACGACATTGTGAGAGTCGCAGGCATCCAATGGATGCAAAAGGCAGGTTGTCGTTCAGTGTGGAGGTTAAAGGGGGAGGCCTATAATAATAATAATAAAATAACGTTTATTTGCTCAAAGTTTTTTACAAGCTTATGAAATAGGTACAAAGATAAAAAAAAAAACAAGATAAGAGTTAGTGGGTAGGTGAGAAATGTTTACATACCTACTTCAAATAAAGTAGCCCTGTATCTCACACTAGGTGGGTCCTGTGTCGTGAGATTCAGTTCTTCCTTCCGAGTTCGAGTTACAGTTATTAGTAGACTTAAAAAATAGGTTAGTACAATATTTATATGTAGGGTAGTTAAAACTTATATAGGACTACTTGCAAAGTAATACCTATTAAATGGAAACAAGTTGACATTATGTGAGAACCATTAGCCCTGATGGAACTGGTACGGATCCTAAAGTACAAGTATCTCGTCGTTTCAAAGTCTGCATTATCTGCATGTACAAAAGAGACAATCGGCGGCGGCGCAAGGCACAAGCCACGGGAGAGTCGGGCGATTTATATTAAATTTTTTTTTTTCTTTTTCTTTTCTGTGTTTTGTGCCCACGGGCGAAGAACGGCCTATGTTCAGCAGTGGACGTCTTCTGGCTGATGATGATGATATATAAGAGGATAAAATTTTCAATCCCTTCTTTCTCATATTTTGAATATAATTTGTGCTTGATAGTACAATTTCTGACGAAACAAAAATGTAACGAAATGAAAATCCGACGAAATAAAAATTGACGAAAAGAATAGTAGTAGAAGTAGAATAGTGACAAAAGTATAGCAATTTTTGCTACCTTTGCCGGTCGGTACCTACTTGAATGGGTGACCACCTGGGCGTGATGTTGTCTTTTTGCACAACTTTTTAGGGTTCCGTACCCAAAGGGTAAAAACGGGACCCTATTACTATGCCTACGATGTCTGTCTGTCCTACCTATTAACGGTTATATCTTTCGAACCGTGATAGATAGCCAACTGATATTTTCACAGAATATGTAATGTTACGGCGGATTAACTAAGAAAAAATAAAAAAGTCTAAAAGTTAAAACGAAAGGCCCCCATACAAAAAACGTTTTTTTTTTTAACGTATTTTTGTAATAGCTCTAATGTCAAAACGGTAATACCTACGTACAAGCGTAAAATTTACTATGATTAAGTATAACAACAAATGATAAATAAAGGCCAAGTGCGAGTCGGTGACAAATTTCTGTTCATTACCAAGTTATAACTGGTAATTTCGTTATTGAATTTTGTGGTGGTACGGAACCCTCAGTGCGCGAGCCTGACTCGCACTTGGCTGGTTTATTGTATTTTGTGGTAGTACGGAACCCGTGTTGCACTTAACCGGTTTATTTCTGTAAGTTACCCAGTGAAGTTTGTACTATTATTTATTACGTGGCTGTGTGATGTGTAAAAGAAGAGTGAGTCAAAAGAAATTTTGTTTGTAAATAAAGATGTGCGAAATCCGTGAAATGCTGTTGGCTCGGGTCCAAAGAAAGGAAAGAAAACTTTTACAGTTGCGCTATAGTTGCAGTCAAATTAATGATGATTTTAAAATAAAACCGGTCAAGTGCGAGTCGGGATCGCGCACTGAGAGTTCCGTACTACCAAATAAATTGTTAGCGGCGATAATGTAAAAAAAAAATTGTGCAAAAAGACAACATCCCTTCAACGCCCAGGTCACCCATGCAACAACCGGCCGCGCCCGACGTTAATGCTTCACTTCGGTGATCGTACGAGAACCGGTGGTGAACAGACACCGACTCGCACTTGGTCATTATGTAGGTACTGTTTGTTGTTATACTTTAGATTGTGTACTATAATCCTGCCAAGTTTGACGCTTGTACATATTACCGTTTTTACATTAGAGCTAATACAAACATACGTAAAAAAATACGTTTGTTGTATGCGGAACCCCCCTTTAGATTTTACTTTTCGGCTTTTTTATTATTTTATTCCCTCCTGCCCGTTTTTCTATCGGTCTGCCAGAGTGGGCACGAGGAATCGACACCGCTTTATGGTTGATATTCCGAGAACCCGTATAAAGCGCTTTGATTCCACATTTACTGTGTGAACTGCTAGTCTGTGGAATTCGCTGCCTGAGTACCTATTCCCCAACAGTTACAATCTGGGTGTCTTCAAGTCGAGAGTGAATAGGTTTCTTCTAGGCAAGCGTGCTCCATCGTAGGCCGCATCATCGCTTAACATCAGGCGAGTTGGCGGCCGAGCACAAAACTATTTATAATTAAAAAAATATTATCAATCCGCCATAACATTACATACCTATTCTGTGAAAATTTCAACTGGCTATCTATTACGGTTGAAAGATACAGACGTTAATAGGTAGGACAGATGGACAGACCGACAGGACATCATAGGCTTAGTAATAGGGTTCCGTTTTTACCCTTTGGGTACGGAACCCTAAAAACAGGCGTTTACGATGTCTTGGGACATTTCGGGAATGGTCGTCATAAAGTTTACGTCTCGTCACTTGTAAATATTTGGTTTATCCACTGTACAGTGTATACCGTACACTGTACAGTGTAGTTGTATACTTATATATTATATATATAAATGATATCACCTGGATCACGAACCGGAAGACAGCGTAGGTAAGCTTCCCACTATAAATAGACCGACGACATCGTGAGAGTCGCGTACATCCAGTGGATGCAGATGGCAAGCTGTCGTTCAATGTAGTTCTAAGAGGAAGGCCGGAAGTCTTCTGGCTGATGATGATGATGACCTAGGACCTAAAGTCCAACCTGAAGACTGCTATAAACTAGTAAAATAAGGTACAATTATCTAATTTTGTAACAAATCAAAAAGCTCCTTTTCCCCAGCCGCTTGTTACTCCGGAGGTGACGCCGCCTTGACTCTTCAGTCGGCGTTGTTTTTTTTTAAGTGTCTTGTAGCCACCTCTGCCCGCGTAGTTGTCAGATAATAGTTCAGTTTTACAGGATATTGATTGGCGTGAAATTGGACTTGTGCAAGTGTGTAGCATGCCCAATGGCTCTCGCGCACCACCTACCCGTAATGAAACGTTCACACAAGTAGGTATCACAGAAATAGCTTTACTTACTCTTGACTGATCACACTTAATAAACATTAGATCTTAAAAGTTCATTTATATTATACTAGCGACCCGCCCCGGCTTCGCACGGGTATAAGTTTTATTACATACTGTTTGACCCGACAGACGTTGTCCTTAGAACAGTCTTAGAACAGCCAAACGAGCGAAATTAAAAGTTTTCTGAAATTTTCCAATTTTCTGCGCTATTTTCTTTCCATAAGCGTTGTACAAAGTATTGGAAAACTTTAAACAAAAGATGAATGAAATCAGTATAGTCGTTCTCAAGTTAAAGCGTGACGTAACCAAGGTAAATAGGGATTCAATTTTAAAAAAAAATATAGGTATAGATATAAACCTTCCGTGAAAAATTTAAAAATTGCATCAAAATCCTTTGCGTGATTAAGGAGTTAGTAGCAGCTAAACAGACAGTCAGACGCGGAAAGCGACTTTATTTTATATTGTGTAGAGATAGAGATAAAGAATTATTGTACATAAATTTAAAATCAATTTAAGTAGTTATGAACAGAAACAAATAAATCCATTTTCGTCGCTGGTTGTGAAAATCGGTTACAAAAACGGCAATTTTATTCTAATTCGTAGCTGGTTATCAAACAAGAAAAAAAAACGTATCTGGTTACGAAAATTTATGTACAAACTACAAACATGGACGAAATGTAGAATATTATGTACCATACTATAGTTGCTTATGATAATCTTCTCGACGATATAAGGAGTAGTCCACGCGGGTGAAACCGCAGGACGCAGATAGTAATTGACAAAAGTCATGGGATATAATTAATATGTATTTATGATGTTGGTAAAATGCTTCCTGGGGCCTTACGGACAACTGCTATTACAGGCACCTAATCCGCTCAGTTGGAAAATCACGCGACCGCAAACCTTATCGCGCCCAGATACGGTTTGCGGTCGCGTGATTTTCCAACTAAGTGGATTAGGTGCCTGTAATAACAGTTGTCCGACGGCCCCTGGGAGGTTTTTGGTACATTAAAAATAACCCTGTATGTTTACCTAACGATTACATTTTAATTTATTTTAATTAGGGCCCGTAGGTGGATATTCCCTGATAGCTACAATCTTTAGTCTTCAAGTTGCGAGTGAAGTGAGAGACGTTTTCTTCTAGGCTAAGATAATGTGGTTTTATCGTCATTGCTTCAAGGCAAACGTGTTCTAAACAGTGAGGTGTAATAATAGAGACGTTATAGGCGACCATAACATAGCATAGCTTACCTACGCATGTATATGTGCATTTTGTGAAATAAGGGAAAGAATATGAAATACTTTTTACGCTATATCTAATAGAAACAGTCAAAAATACAATTTGTTGTGGACACTCTGAGTGCGTGGCTGAGAGACGGCTGAACGAAGTAGAGCAGCCAGCCTTGCATTCGTCTAGTCAAAATGGTGGCGGGTACAACCTATCTACAGGTAAAAATATCTTAGGTAAGGTTCTAAACGTAATTGCAACATCGGAGGAGGCGGTGAAGTTCAAGCGCAGTTATTCAATAAAAAAAATATATAAATCTTGCACTTACTTGAACATTAAAATAGAAAGTACCTATACTTTCTATTTTAATTTTCAAGTAAGTGCATAACTGCACTACTCGTTAATCTGTATCGAAATACTGCTTCAGGCCTTCAAGGTTCAATTATAAACCAAATGGCCGTGCACTTGAAACCCACTTTAATTGATTTCGTTGATAGCTGCCCGTAAATAAACGTTATTGCGCAATACGCAACTACTCTTAAAACAATAGTTTTTTTTTTTATATTAGTAATGATTTATCTTCAAAAATATTGAAAACTAACTGCGGCCCGCAGTTTCACCTGCGTGGATACTCCATACCTATATCATCAGCTATCGTCAAAATCGGTTTAACCGTTATGGAGTCCAAAGGCAACAAACATAGGTATTACCAGGGCTGGGCAAAATACATGCTTTGTTTTAATTGTAATACAAATTACAAAATACTGTCTCGTAAGTAATTAAAATACAAAATATTTTTGAGTAAGGTATTTAAAATATAAAATACAAAATACAGTATTTTTGCTATTTTTAATTGAAATACACACAATGACAAAATACAAAATAAGTAATCTAGACCAGGGGAAACAACAGGGGCCTTACGGACAACTGCTATTGCGGCACCAAACTAGCGTTAAATCCGCTCAGTTGGATAATCACGCGAACGTGATCCATAACGCGCCCGGATACGGTTTGCGGTCGCGTGATTTTCCAGCTGAGCGGATTTAACGTTAGTTAGGTGCCGCAATAGCAATTGTCCGTAAGGCCCCTGATGAGCACAAACTTGTGTTAAATTGTATGAACACATTTTTCATATTTGGATAGTAGCGCTCAAGAATTGAAAACTCTTTGCTTTGCAATTTTGACGTACAGTATATATAACAGGTGCAGTGTTGCTAACTCTAATAGCTGCTTTACCATCATTACACTCTCGCCTCGCACTCACGATCGCTAATTGAAGGTTAAATGTATTTTAATGTTAAAATGTATTTTGAAGCCTCAAGTATTTGAAATACTAATTACAAAATACCTCGGCGTCAGGCATTTGAAATACGAATTACAAATTACATTTTAATGAAGTAATTGAAATACAAATACCAAATACGTATTTGTATTTCAATTACGTATTTTAATTACAAGTAATTCAAATACTGCCCAACCCTGGGTATTACATAGATACACATATCGCCTTTTGCATAAAAGATGTGCGAAAGGGCAATGGCTATGGCTATGGCTGGTAAGCGCAGCCTTAAAACACAAGAAAATATTTTGTTAAGCCATTTGAAGTAAGTAGGTACCTCATTCACAAACCAAACGTTACTTAGTGTGCAGTCAATTGAAGCTTCAATTTACGATAATTGAACAGACAATTCGATAACCATTGCCCACACAATGTACGGTGGTCGTTGGCTAACTGGCAACCCCAACTACATCTTTGATTATAATTTATGATGTAAAAGTCTCGACCCCTTCCTTTTCTCGTTTACTGAATAGAAACAGCAATCACGATTGCAATCGTTGATAAATTGTATCATTCTCCGTTGCGACCAGATGGTGATTGGTGACATCATCCTGAACAAATGAAAATCGTTGAAATGTCTCGAACAGTGTTAATTTTTTGCCGCCAATGCACGTGAAAAAAATTATGTCGCCGCGTTTTCTTATTTTCCTTGTAGTATTTATAATTTTACTAGTGACCCGCTCCGGCTTCGCACGGGTTTATAATAGGTATATATAAACCTACCGTGAAAAATTATCTAACTAATGGTGAAAACCGCATCAAAATCCGTTGCTTGGTTTAGGAGGAGCTAGTGGTTAAGTAGGTACTTATACAGACAGACGCGGAGAGCGATTAGATAGAAAAGAGATATAGGTTAAGTTGTTGTCTTTTTAAGTTATATTATCGTGTGTGATTATGTACCTAATAGATTAAAGTTTATTTAGTACTAGCTGCGATTACTCCCTATAATATCAGCTATCTGTCAAGTCCCGCCAAAATCGGTCCAGCCGATTTGGAATCCATAGCGAACAAAGAGCGAACATAGTACATAACTACACAAATATATTTTTATATATAACAACAAGGATCATGGATCTATGATAACAAGAAGGAGTGAGTACAAAACGCATAAAAATGCCATCAGCTAAGATCACCTCTCTATCATGAGGATTCAAGTGTTAGTTTCATGGCCCTCGATATAAATCCATTTTATTCAAGAGTTACTATACTTACTTTATACTAAGTACTACGAGAAAAATAAAGATTTACCTAAGCGAAAATAGACATTTAATGAAGAAAATAGGAAGGTAAAATAAATTAAAATGCACATTAAAATTGGAACAATTACTAAAATTAAGAGTAATTTTGTTACTAAGTACTATTATTTTTTATGTCAATGTTATGCCTTGTTTTTATACACCGTAGCATAAAATACATACTCCATAATGTAGTTGACTTCTTTTACTTCGACAGCGCATTAAAATAAGTTAGGAAAACAGACTGAAAATGTGCCAGGAGCTTGATTTTAATTTTTCCATTTGCAAAACTCATCGTAGTCTTTGATGTAAGCGAGCCGTAATTTTGTTGGGTAGCAAGTTTTCTACTATATCGGCCGCCCTCTCTTTTATAAACTCAGGTGTTAACACGCAATAGGTACCTACATCTTCTTCATCACTTGAATGAATTTTCAATCGATTTATTATTAAGTAACACTAAACTTCGTGTTCGTACAACTTACAGTAATCAATATAGCGCCAATTTACTAATGTAATGACAGCAAAGAACACAAAATAGTTTTTATTCTAATAATGCTAAACTCCTTGTCGAAAATGTCGACCAATCAAATCTCGAGGAGTAAGGTCGTATATTGGTGTATTCTAAATTCAAAATCGTGGTTAAAAGGGCTTTGTATTCACTGTTTTCAGCTTTTAAGAGGGGGAATGGTTTAAAATATTTTTTGACTATGATACGAAATCAGAGAGCTTGAAATAACAATGCTTGTATAAATTAAGATGAAACAAGACTCTTCTTAAACACAAAAAAAAAACTAGTACCCATACCTACTATATGCTTGTACCTACCTATACTTACCTATACTTACTATAGGTACAATAAGTAGTAAAGGAGGTAAGAAAAAAACTAGATGCCCTACTTACACAGGTGAACTCGACAGTACTTAGTTGATCACTTGCCCTAAATAAGGTTGAGACCATGGAAGGTATATAAACCCGACTATTTATTACAAGCGTAGACCTACCTATCTTAACCGCCTCACCTTGTGCTTATTACTGGAGCTACTAATGATTTCCTATAACATTTTTATTACATTTAACGAGGACGTTAATCATTTTACCAAACAAACTAGGGTAGAGATTGAGCAGGACAAACAAATCTTGTGTTATATCGCTAAGTAGGCATACCTATATCTGGAAAGTTGGAAATAAATGAAAGTATACAGATGTACGCGTATTTATTTTCCGCTCATTACTGGCATTATGGTTGCATTATGGTCTTTAAAGCCATACCTGCTTGTCCTACGTATTTACTAATGTGTATTTATACGTCAGTAAAAGTCCTTGTGCTCTTACTAGGACCTAGGAGTAGGTACCCAGTTATAAGAAAGTAATTAAATTACTAAAATATGGATTTATTTCTGTTTTAATAACCAATTATGAACAGTGAAAAATAAATCCGTTTTCGTAGCTGGTTGTGAAAATCGGTTACGATAACGGAAATGTTATTGTTTTCGTAGCTGGTTATTAAATAAGAAAAAATCCATGTTCGTAGCTGGTTACGAAAATTCAGTTACAAACGTGGACGAAAGGGTAGGATCATGCGGAAACGCTCAATACGTAGTGGAGACTTTACTAATAGAGGCTTATTAGGTACCTACCTATTAGATAGTTCTGGAAACAACATAAAAATACATTTCAGTCACATCAATAAATCACTTGCCCACACTCGAGTAGGTACATTCACGAACACTACATTCAGTATCAAACTATTACCTGTGTTCTCACTGCTGGGACACATACCAATCACTCACCCCTTGATAGATAATCCATGAACAGTCGAAAATACACAAATTAGGATAATTATTATAAGATATTAATATGCAATGAGGCGACATGTTTTTTTCACGGTGGCGCTAAAACTCCTTATAAGTATAGATGAAATCTCAGATCAGACAAAGAGGGCATCATTTAAGTTTTAAAAAGTTTTTTGTCCTCTGTATCAAATTTTATGGTGTTAATAATAAAGAGTTAATCAATCATTGTCAGCCAGTCGTGTTCCAACTGCTGAGAGATTCCCTCAGAGAGACCTCAGAGCAAAGATCTTATATAAACCCTAAAGGGACCAGAGAGAGAGAGAAAGAGGATGGGCCCTAATCCCGTCTATTCTCAGATTGATTGAACTACTGAGATTTTTTAGTCTCACTATGCTGGGCCAGTGCATGTTGGTGAATGTGATTCCTGAAAGGTACATGACCAGCCATACGATCTACAACCACCGATGCAGTGAACCATACCTGGGGCCTTACGGCCAACTGCTTACGCGGTATCAAACTAACGTTAAAACCGCGCAGTTCGGAAAATCACGCGAACGTGAACCTTAACGCGCCCAGATACGGTTTGCGGTCACGCAATTTTTTTTTATCACCTAAATTGGATTGCTTTAAACAGCTAGCCGTAGGACCACTGGGCTTTTCATCATCATCATCATATCAGTCCCCACAAAAAAAAACTTTTATGTGTTCCCACTGGCAGGACAAAGGCCTTCTCTCGGCGAAAAGGATGGGCCCTAATCCACCATGCTGGCCCAGTGCATGTTAGTGAATGAATGTCTGAGCTTTTGGGGTTCTTGGACATACCTACCGGTTTCCTCACGGTGTTTTCCTTCACCGTTGTTGAGCAATAGCATTGCACCTAACTGCACATAATTTTAGTATTAAATAATTCATTGGTGCAGGGCCGAGGATCGAACCGGCAGTGCAAGTACCGTTCTTTATCGATCCCCCCCCCCCCTTCTGGGGTGTCTGTGCAAGTCTGATTCCCACTCCCGGCGACGGCCCAAGCAGAGGTTCGTACCTTCGAGGTGCCCTTGTGCTAGTCGCCCAAAACTTAAACCACCAAGTTATGCGGAACGCATTTATCGATCATCAAATTTGAAAGTTGAGATCGTCAAATTCGATAAAATGCCATTTGATAGATACTATGGCATTTTCTCGAATTTGACGATCGATAAAGAACGGTACCTGCACTGCTGGTGCGTAAGTAGGTATATGCTACCGCTCAGCCACCATCGCTCCATGATTTTAATACAAAATACAAATTATTTGTGACGATGCACCCTCATTCGCACTCCGTTCTATTTTTTATAGATATTGTACTTTGTGGGACAGGCATGAGGGATCCGATCGAAATAAACATCAGACTTTTAGGAAAGTCAAAACAAAAACAGGCAAATATATCTAGCTAGGTAGTACCATATGATCAACTGAAACAATAATAAGTAGATAGGTACCCAAGTACCTACAGGCTCAGGTATTCAATATTTTGGATTGAACCAACACATTACTTGCACAAGCATTTAATATTTATAAATTCTAATTCATCTTATCCTTCTAATTCCAATCAAGCGATCTCTTCTTGACCTTTCCGGACAATGACCTATAGCAGGGTCAAGGTCGCGATATCAAAATAGATCAAATCAAGCGTGACTGTACAAGTCCCGATCACAATTAGATAATCGAAATAGCATGAGTTTATTGTTTTAGTGATGTTTATGCTGTAATTAATGTTATGCAAGTAATTTAAAAAGATTCTTACGGCAAGTATAATAATTATGTTATGTGTTTTGTTTTGTAACGCTATGACAATAACAAACCTGTTTTCTCGCCAGTACGTGCTCGATGCACTACACACCGATCCCGGCGCACATGACCACCACACTTCACGTTAATTTTACACTATCGCGGATGCGAGTTCGAGAGCGAAAGTGTTCCGTTTCAGTAGTATAAAATGTTTATTTATTACATGCGTGGCGAGTCGGCGAGCGCCGTGGACTGGCGACGCGACTCGGTGAGGACGCGGGAAGGTCGCCGGCGCGACGCATGCGCGCTGTCGACCACACTGCCGCTGCCAACCCTGCGACCTCACTCAAACTTTCTGCATCCGCTTATCATACCGTATCTAGGTATAATCCAAAATCATTTAGATTACACTAGAGATAAGAGATAAGACACAGGGGATCCACTATAAATGCAAAAAAAAAGTTTGACAATTTACTCTGACTTTCCCTAACCACTTTGTCACTTCTCTCATTTACCATCGCTATATTTATCATAATAACTTTTTAGGGTTCAGTACTATAAGAAATCCTTATAAGTTCGTTCTGACCGTCCGTCCTAATCCTTTAGAACCTTCTAACTTCTAATTAAAACTTCACACACTTGCAGTATCTTTACAGATTTCAATTTTAAAAGCATTTCTAAACTATAAGACATAAACTTATAACTGGCCATGCTGATAGGTCATGATTATTAAAAACCTTAACGACCGCGACAGTAAAGTTTCTAAACAAAATTCAATCTTACATTGAATTTTGTCTTGCTCGTTCACTAGCCGATAGAGCGAGACAAAGCTTAACGTAAGATTAATTTAATAATGCTTTGAAATTGCGTACATGAGATCTTTTTCTTTTTTCTACCTATCTAATAAGGAAATAAGGGTAACGGTATAATTACATATATTCAAACTAGTTTTTATGGTTAACTAATACATATATAATTAAACAACATCAAAAATAAGTTCATAATAAATAATGGAGACCAGCTCAAAGAACAATGAGTAAAAATAAAAATAACAACCACATTACAAACCTAGCAAAAAATATAACACTCAGTAGTCAGTAGGTATAGGTTTAAAAAAATCTAACAACACCGCGCTTTTACATCCTACAGGATGTAATAAATAAACACATATATACCATACATTATAGTTGCCTGCAATAATATGTAGGTAAGCATTTTTTTTTTAATTTCATAGCATTAATGTCTAATAAATAGTACTCTAAAAAAAATATGTGTGAAACTAACATACATATTCGTAAAAAAAATTACTGCATCAAAACTCTCGTGCGGAAACATGAATGTAAGCCGTTTGTAATAAATAGGCATGATGACAAATTTTTTTTTATTACCTCATAAAAAACTTGATCATAAATAGCACATCAACAAAAACAAAATTAAAATTACCTAGTTCAAAAATAAATAAGATATACGCATTTTAATTTAATTTCATGCTAGACAGAGAGCGCACTATACTGAGCCGTGACGTCACGGCTCAGGAGCGCCATACAAATGCTATACTAACACACGCTTTGCGAGAAAAGGATAGAACATCCCCTCTCCATCCCCACCTAAAACTTTAAATACTCATATCTCAGAAATTTATCAGCCAATTCAAATTAATTTTCAGTATGTGTAATGTATTTACTTATATTCATCGCTAAGCCGGTTATTTGTAATAAACTAAACATTAGGAATCATGCCTATTAAAAAAAATATGATGTCATTTTTGATGATTTATCTTGCATACTTTTTTCAGACTGGTAGGTTTTCTTATTTTTTTATCGAATATGTATAGTTACATCTTTCCCCAATGGTTATATCACAAATTGAGGGATGGGTTACACAATTTTTGAGTTTATGCTGAGTACATTTATTAAAAATGTAATGCTTTGATAAAGCAATAAAAAAATGACATTTATACATATTATTGGGGGCGACTGTACATAAACATACATACCTATTTACATACAGCTGAAAAACGTTACCTCCTTAGGCAGTCGGGTAAAAATAAATCTTTACTATAACATTTAGCAACTAGTAGCGCCATCTAGCGGAAGAGTGCGCGGAAGCTCACCTTACGCGACCATTTTGAATCCCCCAGAACCGATCAGTGATGGGATCCCTGATCAGGGAGTCAAACCATGAGGTGCAGCTGGCTTCTGATAAAAATGAGATCATTCGTTTTGACTAAGGGCTCCCACAGCCGACACACCGCGCCGCGGGAGACTTCGTGTGTGGTGGTTCTGTCCGAATATGCACCAGTGTACTAAACTTTGTGTATTATGATACGTTCAATCCTCAGCGCACATTATGGCGCGGCGCGTCGTGTACAATGTGCAATAGCCTTAAGGCGCAAGACACTAATAAGACGAGCCGCAGTCACAGATACCGGCGCTCTCCTTCAAAGCAATTTCAACCTTAGCTTCCTTTTAATACGATACAAAAAATAAAATGTCGTGCCCATGTCCTATGTCCTCAACCGTCGTCGCGACGCGTCTCTTTGTTTGTATCATATTAACAAGACACTAAGGTTGAAGTCTCCGTCTTCTGAGTGTCTTGCACAAAATAGACAAGTTTTTTCTTAAAGCAATTTCTTGAGGTGTTTAAACCATAGTACCTAATAATAATACATTGAGCGGTGGCTGAGTTAAAGAACACTTATATAATTACATTTAAATTCTATTATTTTCACAGACAGTGCTTGATAACAAAATGACTAGAATTAACAATTAATCAACGGGTACTTTTAGAAGCAACACATTGACTTTCCTAAAAATATAACGCATTTATATGAGCATAATAATAATAATTTACAATAGAATAATATATATAATTTACTCATTATGATTTAGCATCTACATTCCAGGTATAATCACATTTCATCTTTGTCAATATGACCCATAACATAAGGCCCTTCACAAATGGGCTTCGTCACCACCTGATTCCACGGATCTGATCACACGTGTGGTCAGTGTGAATAGCAAAATAAATACATTTATTGTTTCGTCAACTGATCATACGAAGATTCACCAAGTTATGCCGAACGCACTCTGCGTTCGCTAACTAGTCCGGTCAAGCTGTAGAGGCCAAAAGGCCAACAGTACAAGTGAATATCAAAAAAAAAAAACATACGAAGATTTTTGCGTGTGTTCAGATGGAAAAGAAATTACATTTTGTTTTCACCAACTGATCATGAAATTTAATTAAACCTACATTCGTGTGATCAGTTAGTGTCGAAGCCCACAAATGATGTAACTCGTTTGATCGAAGTGGTTTCTCATCTGACTTACTTAGTTATGGGTAGTTATGGCTCCTCAAAATGGCTGTGGCGTATACATTTTTACTGAAGGGATATGAATAAAACATGACACTCAGTTGAATACCAGTTTCAGTTTCAACCAATGACAAAATAAATTATCTTTGGTTTCAACCCACTTTGCATCATTTGGGCAAAGGCCAAAGGTCAGACAGGCCACATATCAACTTGGAACCGGAATCAGCATCGACTCAACTCGACCTGTACAGTATTCTTTCTATGAAACTCCATACTGAAACCAATACCAATCAGCATCAGAATGGCATGGTCTCGGTGAAACTAGTGAGCTACTTGCGGTTTATGGTCACCTCGCTCTTGCTGTCACGTTTACATCAGGTCATTGCCACGCTTACGTCTTGTCGACTCTGCGATGGCGCAAGACCGCTTATGGTATCCGTGCTTTTAAGTCTTGGTTTGCACCGGTTATGCGGTGTCGCACCGCGGAGGTGCTGAGCTGTTTATATTAAGAGTCTGCATTGGGTTGATAGCCAATGATAGGCAATGCCGTTCTGAAGCTGATACGTATCCATTGACCTTTAGATATACAATTTTTGTATGGAGTCCAGAACATTAAAAGCTCCAGTTTCGCAATTTCAAGTACATCTGACCTTAGTAATGTCCCAGTACATTAGTATATTTTTTTATCGCGAATAAGTCCGCGTTTGACCACCAACTCGCCTGTTCGTAACCGACAATGTGGTCTAAGATGAAGCACGCAGACTCAGAAGATACCTATTCACTCTGGACTTGTAAAGGCCCAGATCTCTCAGGAAACAAGGACGCCAGAAGACAGGTTGTTCCAATCCTTGGCCTTTAGATTACTACTAAGTGTGTAAGTAATTTGTACAACCTTTCCCGTATTTCATCAGAAGCAGGCGACCTGGGTGCGCCATTTTCGTTTGATGGATTCGCACATTTTTCCAATACCTCAATGAGAACTGAAGGAGCTTTAGGTCCGTAAAGCAAACCCGGCACCATAATCCTACTTGACATCACCCAACCAAGAAATATCCGCTCACAGACTATTTGCAGGTTGTTGTTCACGATACCCTGCTGGCATTTAAATGTTACCAGATTACAAAAAGATCTGCAATCCGACAAGTCACAGTCGCTGTGTCTCTTACAATGAGCCCCGTTTGCTGTCATCTGATTTGCAACAGACAACGGATGGACAGAATCCAGGTCTAGATACTTGATCTTTTTAAAATCTTTAGTAACACCAAAATGACTCATTTTAACATCACAGATCAACATTGGCTCTGGTAATGCTTCTTCTAAATGAAATAAGAAATCCAATATCTTTAGGGCAATCTTCACTCGCTTCTCCCATTCCTTGTGGCTATCATACAAGAGATGCCAATAACCTGATATTGGATCTAATTTTTCAACAGCATACAATGAACCACAAGTGCCAAGAAGCTTTGGAAACACACCAAACTTTTCATACAATGTCAGAGCGAGATATTCATTGTCAAGTATAAGGGACCATACATTCTGCATCTCAGTGTATCTGTTCCCTCCCACCTGACTGTATTGGACATATGACATCCTTTTAGCATCAATATCATTAATGGAGAGATTAAATTTTGTTTTCACGACGGTCCTGATCATAGTGACAAAATCATGTTCCATTGAATAATCGTCATTAGTGGACTCCAATTTTTTAGTTAGTTCACGATTTACCACAGGTTTAGTAGATTTGAAGACCACACTGTTGTTCATCCATACACCTGAGAACACGGCTGCTTTTTCCGAGTTACTGTGGCAGGAGATGTGAGAAGATTCTTTTGACTGGCATAGCGTTTGACACAAGTTGCCTATTGATTCTCCTTTCTCGTAACTGGTACACTGGAATATAACAATTTAAATCAGACTTTAGAATAAAGTTGAGTGAGTCACCTGAGAGATGTTTCAGTATTCGGTTAGTTTTTTAAACTGAATTTAGAAAAGGAAGGGTTCTCAATATGTTTTTTTTTTTAAATGTTTTGATATTTTTTTTTTATTACAAAGTATATACTTTCAGATTACCATACCATTGGATATACCATAGGAATTTCATAAAAATCGGTTCAGTAGTTTGGTTTTAAAACCAAAATAACTAAAGTCATCCAAGTAAACATACTTGCATATTTACTAATTTTGAAGTAAGTTTTTTAAACAGATAGATATAATAACTAAATAATTAAAACTGTTTCTTTGACGAATCTAGTATTAGGTGATATAAATTGCAATTACTTTCTGATATTGTAAGATTTTTAATTCCTATAGTATTTAAAATATAACATATTTTAATGTCAAAATTACAAAATAGTTACATAGCACACCACAGCAAAATAACAAATGCTTTAATTCTTCCTCACTTCAAACCTGATTTCTTAATTTTATCAGCCTCGTACATTTATCTTGGCAACTACTGTATGAAAAAAATTACTAAGTGCAAATATATTGTAATGTAAATTGCTAAGTGCATAATGTTCATATCAGCCAATCAGAGCTCATAATGTAAGCGGTAATCACGGCTTACCTAAGATAAACTGGATTTAAGCAAAGATCCTGAAAATAGCTAGGTCTCTTGCAATCTTCCTAGGATTTTTGCAAAGATTCGATTTTTCCCATTATCCTACAACATAATACGTAGGTAGAAGTTGAACTTACCAGTTGGGTAACATGCAGTTTCGGCTGCACATTTAAACATATTAATCTCCATCTGAATATAAATACAATCACGGCAAGAATTAACAATATGACAGATGTTCTGCGTTTAAATGCTTTTATGATTCGAGCCAGAGTCCATGCATTACAATATATTATGTTGGTCATCTTTACCGTTTGCAAATCTGAAAATTTAAACAGATGTTAATACTTTGCAGTTTGTACTAATTATTTACTAATAAAAGAGCAATATTTGCTAAGGTGCTTGCAGACGATGTTTAGTACAAGTTGCAAGTAGTTACAACGCATCGTTTTGCTTAGTGAAAGTCAGGGTTGGGCAGTATTTGAATTACTTGTAATTAAAACACGTAATTGAAATACAAATACGTATTTGGTATTTGTATTTTAATTTTTAAAAAATTAATGTGTAATTCGTGTTTCAAATACTTGACGCCGAGGTATTTTGTAATTAGTATTTCAAATACTTGAGGCTTCAAAATACATTTTAACATTAAAATACATTTAAACTTCATTTAGCGATCGTGAGCGTGAGTGCGAGGCGAGATTATAATGATGGTAAAGCAGCTATTAGAGTTGGCTACACTGCACCTGTATGTATACTGTACGCTATCACTATGTCAAAATTGGCCAATTGGCTAAACAAAACGCAAAAAAATTTACGTCAAATTGTCAATGTCAAGCTAAGATGTCGAGTCATAACGGTTTGTTTTTAGTTTTTTCACGGAATAAATAAAGCTTCTGTTCTGTGTATACAAATTGTATTATTAAAGTTTGTCGCGACGGATGATCAAAATCCCTCTGCATGTACGTTGTCTACGATGCCGGACAACAGTGGCAATGGAGTGAGCCCGTGCTTTTCAGCCCATGCTGGTCTAGATTACTTATTTTGTATTTTGTAATTTGTATTTCGTATTTCAATTACAAATAGCTAAAATACTGTATTTTGTATTTTATATTTTAAATACCTTACTTAAAAGTATTTTGTATTTCGTATTTTAATTACTTGCGATACAGTATTTTTTATTTGTATTTCAATTAAACCAAAACATGCATTTTACCCAGCCCTGGTGAAAGTGCTGGGTGAAGTGAATTCAGCTCGTTAATAGTATAAGGAGTTCAGATCAATATAATAAGTTCAACTGGAGATTATTAGTATTGAGGGCAAAAATTCGACCCGGCTGTCCCAAAACCCTTTTCCCAGTTAGCCTAAACTGTACGTAATAAGTAAATTATTAAGGAGATGATGAGCAAGGGCTTTTCACTCTTCTAAGCAATATTTAAAAATATGGAAAACTCACTTCAATATTCCCCTGAATCAATACAGCCATTTTTGTAGTTGCAAATGTCCACGGAAAAAATGTCTTTTATATAATGTACTGTTCTCTCAGAGCATGAACTTCTTCTTCTTGATGTTTCCTTGCAAAAGTTGCAAAGCTCTTTCATCTTGAGTCATTAGTGTTGATGTCATGGTAGTATTCTCAGGCACTTAGATCAGGTAATCAAAGCTCAGGCAGTAGTTTCATGAATTCAAAGATAATGTAACGCTACGCTACGTTAAAAACAAACAAACAGTAGATAACTACAATAAGTAATTACAATAAATAAATTGTATTTGTAATTTCTTTTGTACTTTTAATAAATATGGAATAAATAATAGATATTCCTGAAATATTCCTATTTATGTATTTACCAAGCAATCAAAGCAAGCAATATTGATTACAAGTTTTTTTGGTATTTATCGCCCATTTCTGAAAAGGCTAAAGCTATTAAGGCCATACCGTCTCGTCCTCCTCCGTCTTCGCATTTTACTGTCCTATGTATTGCCCCATTAAATTATTGGAGACTTTAATAAAGGCATCTTTTCTTACGAAGTTTTGTAATCAACATGAAAATACCCCAGAAAATAAAAATAAATAGAAGCGTTAGTACATGGTATATTAATATTCTTGGATCATGTGTTAATGTCTACAGTTTTCCCTTAGCAGAATACCTCCTCCCCCTCCCTAGGTCGTTCATTTGATTACATTTTGAGCATATATCGTTTGCAGTTGTGTGCCGCTCAATATTGAAGTGTGCGTTTATAGAAATAATACGAATGTGTCAGTGAATGCAATACATGTACCTCGCCCAGTCCAATTTCTTTGACCTCGCCTCATCAGTTATTGACAGACTTTTTTCGGTACTAGCTCGAGTTTAAGACAGATCCTAACTATTTAATCATCAAAGGAAAATACACGTTTCACTCCATTATATCACTTGCCCACACTCAATCACATTCACAAACACGTATAGGTACTTAATATTCCACTATTATTAGGACTCGTTCATACATAAGCTTAGGAAAATAATACAATGAAGCGACATATTTTTTTCCACGTTGGCGCCAAAACTCAAAAAACTACGTTTGAAACTATCTAAATTCATGATCTAAGGTTTGAAATCTAATGCTGTTCACAGCACAGATATACAAGATCTGTGGTTCACAGCATTTTTGCAAAAAAAACTATCAAAGAAGTCAAAAAACTGTCGTTGTCAATAACATTTTTTCACCCACCGAACCGTCTAAAGCACAGATATAGTAGATCTGTGGTCTAAAGCCATACCGCCTCGTTTCCGTCATTGTCAATACAATCATTTTCATTTCTTCTTTCCTCTTGGGAGGAGTTTGGCTTTGGCGTCCCACGTTTTGTGTATTTGCCAGTGTCATGTATTGAAATATTATACACAGCATTAAATACCAGTAATGCTTAGAATAACTACTCAAAGAAGGTAAGTTTCCAAACAACGCCTTCTCAAAACGTAAGCTGTACAAATTCGCTTTGTAGCTTACGTTTCGATTGGTATTTTCACAGGGTATTTTAAACGCTCAGAATAGAGAAAGAACCAGAAACCGCCTTAAGCTGTGATTGCAAGCCGCACGCTGAGTCCAAAAAACAAAACCCACGTCCCGCGCCTGTCTCACCTCCACCCGCGTAATGTTGCCAGCTTAGACATTACTTACCCGTTTTTGGTTAAATGTTTTAGGTCAGATACTATTCACACACACTTTTAATGAAATCACTATACTGATCGGATCGACACAAAAACAAACATAAGTAAATAAAAATATAATTACTACCTACTACTTTTTATACATATACAGGGTTAATATGTTTGGGGTGTACAAAGCTGAAAAGGTACTCATCATTATCATCATCATTGTACTCATCTTTATGAACGACTTTTAGTATGGTACTTGAAATTGCGGGAAAAACAGCTGTTCATAGAAAAAAAACAGTTGTTCATAATGGTGAGCACAATGGTACCTCTTTTTTGGTGGCTTAGTGCACCCCAAACAGACAACCCGTGTACTGCAAATTAAACGTAAAACTAACTTAGTTATTGTTACTTACCTATTAATTTCAATGGTTTTAAAATAAAACAAGGTTTCGATGAAAACATTTAATTACCTTTCTGCTGCGTAATTTTCTTGTTTAAGTTTAAAACGGGCTATCATAATTAAATCCATGTACCAAAAATATTATGTCTGTCCTATTCACTGTTTAGGAGTTCCCTCATCGGAAGTCAACCCTGGGTGCATGAGCCATGTAATGATAGAATTTAGAACAGGCTATTATGGTTTAGTTCATTTACAAAATGTTGTCTCTGTACTATTCACCGTTGAAGAGTTCCCTCGCCGGAAGTCAACCCTGGATGCGGCAGCCATGTCATGCCTTTCGAATAAAAAAAATTTTTTTTATCTGTTCACAATTGGCGAAAATATCTTGAAAATACAAAAAAAACATACATACAGACGAACATAGTACCTCCTCCTTTTGGAAATCGGTAAAAAACCATGTACCCAACAAAAAGTTCACCGATATCCGACAAAATGTATGGGACAGTAGATTTTTTCTTCAGTAGAATTTTCAAAAGTAGCTGAACAAAAGTTGTAGACAACATTCCCTTTAAAGCACGCTGACTAAGTGATTACCAGTAACCCTGTATAACTATTTGTAAGCTGTAAAGATTTTTTGAAAATAATTATTTAATATTAACTACCCACCAACAAAAGTTTTCATTCTAAGGAAAATTGCAACTCTCGATATTTGGTAACACCGACAAAATGGAGGTATCATTACTTACGACAATGAAAGACTGAACAATTTATTCAATTATCAAATAATACAACATCTAAATGCGCTACTTACGTATGGAATGTGATCCCATCTTGTTTTTTTTGTAGCCCAGCTGAATTTTTACACGTTGGGACGACACAGGAAGGCGTAACTTAAATAATATTGCAACGGTAAAACACGTCACGCGCGATTAAGGTCACAAAGTAAACTAATCACGTTCGCGTAAAACTACTCTCTACTAGATTAGTTTTTGTCGCTTCTCTATTGGGTGCGTTTACGCCTTCTGGTTTTTTCTGTATTCTGAGTTTAAACGATTTAAGGAAGAAAATTAATGGATTACCTGTGGAATGTCACACCATAACTCTTATGCTGCTTTTCTGATTTGTTGTGATACGATGTCACCGCGCAAATTGTCATAGTAATTGTTTTATATATATTTTGGTGTCATATATGACACCATTTGAATGGCTTAAATTTTGCGAATGTACTTGGTTTCTTTGCTGATCTAAGCCGAAAACATGGTCATTTGAATTTTTCACATAAATTTTGAGATTATGTGAAAAAAGTATTATACAAAAGTTGTAGATCTTTTTATACAACAACTTTGCCATACCTTTTTTCATGGGAGTTGTAGTTTTACCGGAAATCGAGATAAACCGTTTATTACCCTTAAAAACTCACCCCCTTCCACTTAGCGACCTCAGATCGCCCGTAAATTATTTTTCCTTTATATTTTAGGGTTCTGTACCTCAAAAAAAAAACGGAACCCTTATAGGATCACTTTGTTGTCCGTCTGTGCGTCTGTCAAGACCCTTTTTCCCAAGAACACGTAAAGGTATCAAGTTGAAATTTATACTAAACTAGCGACCCGCCCGCCCGACTTCGCACGGGTGTAATTTACATGCGAAGCCTGGGCGGGTCGCTAGTTATATAATTATATAAACCTTCCTTGAAAATGATCTAACTGATGCTGAAAACCGCATCAAAATCTGTTGCGTGGTTTAGGAGGAGTTAGCGGCCATACAGACAGACAGACGCGGAAAGCGACTTAGAACTAGAGAAGAGAAGAGATACTTGGGTCTACGGTTTCTTTCGGCTGTAAAAAAATAAAAGTTGTAAGCCAACGCAATCAAAAGATATGAACGTTTATGTCGTATATTTTGCGATTTCACAGGGGAATCAGAACCTATAGGCAATATAGGGTCCGGTTTTTATCCTTTGGGTACAGAACCCTAAAAATGCCCACGGGCCCCACGGCAAACAGTGAAACTAAATTTCCATGTTGTAGTTGTCAGGCAGGTGTGCTTAAGCCTAGGACGCTGAGATTAATAATTGTGTACGATGACTAAAGTTGTTAAAAGTGCTACTCGTGAAACGATAGTTGACGATAGGTAATGGGCCTTGATTCCGTAACTTTAACACGCACGTAAGGTGCCGCGTTAAGTTAGCCTCTTAAAATTCTAACTCTATTCCCTAGGAATAAAGACCAACTTTTAGAGGTAAACTTAACACGGCGCATTACGTGCGTGTTTGTAGTTACAGGATCAGGGCCCTGATAGTAATTTTATAACTTGGAGTAAGTAATAGAAGAGTATAGGTATGCAATCATTTATTTAACTAGGTACCTAATTACTTCCAAAAATCGAATGGAGGAATAACGGAATTACGGAACACGAAATTTTTTACGAGACCTGCTTGACCCAGGTAGTTATAAGAAAATTTGAAGCTGTGCTGATTCTATTTTAGCAAATCAATTGATACTTTTAACTTTGCTCATAACTTATACATCTGGCAAAATGCTTGGTGGTCTGATAGGTCTTACTTTCTCATTATCTTTCATTATACTATTTTCAGATCGGCATGAACAGTTTTTCAGATGAGTGGTCTTTCTGGCTTGCAAGCGAATGGGCATGCTCGCTACTCCTCTAACGTCATATCTAGCCGACCTCCTACTGTTTGTTGAAGCATCTTTGTATTTTGAATTTCGTGCAATACAAGATACACAGCTGTCTCTAGGACAACCTGGACAACTATCCGACCGCATTCGATTCGACCGACAGATCGAGTTAAAAGATTTCGCCGTTTGAGCCATGTCTCGTCTGATATCTTCATCGTCATCTGCATCTGACTTAATAGATTTTGATTTACGAGCCGATATTTTATCCATATCTCTTTTTTTTCTATCCTTGCTGCTAGAACTTGTGTCTATGCCTGTGCTTTTACACGTCCTTATTGTGATGGATCCACAAGAATTGCATTGAGTTATCTCGATTTCCTCATCAGATTCTGGGTCCGTTTGACATCCGTTTGTTTTCGTCGACTCTTCTTCTTGAGTTTCTATAGACCCTTTCGAGTCTGTTACTATTTTTTGCATTTTGGATAAAGGTTGTGTCCGAAAGATGTTTTTCAAGTTTTCTATTAATTTGGCATTCAATTCAAGTTTTTTCTGTGTTTCCACTTCATCGTCATGTGAGTAACTCTTCGATGAGGGAGGGAATTTCTTTAAACGGGGTTGCTTTGAAAAACTTGGACAGCTTGTACAAGTGCCGATTAGGAAGCTCGTTTTTCTCGAGTTTGATGATTTTTTTCCTAAATTTGCGGTAGAAGTTGCGGCGTCTCTCGTAGCGGCATTTGTTGCTACTGTTTTGGATTTGAATCCACAACAACTTGCAGACGCAAGTGTATCTTTTGAAAGGTTTTGAGGACACGTTCTGTTCCCACAACAGGTGCTCTTGGTTTTTGTGACACTTCTAGAACCAGGCATTCTGTTTCTCTCTGTACATTTTGCAGTCATAGTGCTACTGTTTTTCGTATCCGCGTAACTTGAATTACAAGATGGTGTACTTTTTTTCTTCGGTAAATCATTATAGCTACCACTACAAGGGATTCTATGTCTATTTACAGGTATTTTATTAGACGTACATGAACGGGCTTTCGGTTCTCCCATCTGATCCTTGCATCTATTTTGTTCAGATTTTGTTTCTCTGGCTCCAATGTTACAGCAACTGGTGCAGTCGTGACTTCCTCTAGATCTTACACTTTCACTATTTCGATTATCAAAAGTAGGTTTTCTCGGACTCCGTCTCTCGGTACGAATAGTTATCACTTGCTTCTCTTCGCTTACAGTACCATCATAATTTTGATGTCTAGTCACTTTGATAATCTCTTTGAATTTATTCACAAAAGTTCCCAGCTCATCTCCAGGAATAGACTTGCAACTAGGTTGTTGTTCACATGGTTTGCCTTCAGATTTTATACTAGCTTTAGAGATAGTTTTACTTGGACATGGGCTTTCTATTTTACAACATGTCGATGAAACTTTTTTGGCAACAGGCGCTACAAGCAGCGCGCATGAATTACAAGATGGCGATTGACGAACAATTTTCGGTTCTGACGAATTTCGAGATGGGATTTCTGCACATACTACGCAAGGAGCTTCAATAGATTCTTTCTTCTGTATGCAACGATCAACAACCCTGTCTCCCTTTGGAGGTTTGGGAGGGGGAGGATTACAAACAGGACAGTCATGTTTTCCTTTCTTTGGTTTGTATTTACAGAAGCATTTCGCACAAATCGTTACATCTTTATTTTTGTCAGTCTTCTTAGTTTTCAATTGTTTGAATCGTTTCAGCCTGAATGTATCTTCTCTTTCTTTTTCTTCTAGCTCTGACAATATATAGCGTACCGTTGATTTCAGTTTTGGTACTACTACCTTGGAAATTAGTTGCTTTTTCCTGAAAATAACCAAAAAACTGTGTTATTTCTTCGTTTGGGAGGAGAAACTTTATTTTCCTTCCTCTCCCTACGATGGTATAAAATTATAAATTTATTTTGTAACCGCTATTAACGGCCGATTATCCGAGTCGCGTAGGCAACAAAACGCTCCCTCAGCCCCCGCCAAGTTATAGCGACGATGTATTTTACCACGCAAGAGTCAAGAGGCCCGCGGCGGGAGTGCAACGACAAAAAAGAACATAGGTCCGACCTCGATGATGCCTGATGCGGTACTGAGCGTATCCAAACCAAAAAATGTTGAATAGGATTGCCTTTCAGTACATGCAATTTCCAGGTTGTTACGAGCTTTCATTAGAGCATAAAACGAAAAAAATTAACTTAATCGACTTTGTTTCAGATTTTTTTTTGATCGAGGAAATTGTATTCTATCGTGTTTTGAACCAAATCATAAACTCAAACACAGATGTATCTGTGACATGTATTTTTTTCCAGCTCAAATATTGTAATATAATAAAATTGATTCAAACCCGTCGGTATCAGAGGCAGTTAAAGAAAATGTTTCAAAATATTTTTAATATCTGCAGTTTTTTTATAATTATTATCAATAAAATATTGAATGTGCGAGCGAGCGAGCGAGAGAGCGCGCATGATACGGTAAAGCGTTCTTGGGACCAACGTGCATAGCCAACTATGTTTCAGCCATGGTATAATAGTGCTAACAGACGCAAGACGCAGGACAAAACAAATGACAATTGAAATGCTTTAAGTATTTTATTTAATAGATTATTAGCTAATTTGTTTCCCAATATCTGTGTTTGTTGCAATAAAGCGGCAACTGGACAGTGACGTTATTGAGTGTCAACTCCCAGAGCGTTAGACCTTGTTTTCTTGGACAACAGCGACAGTTTTGTCACTCTGGTTCAGTCTATGGAAATTACCATGAACGACACCGCACTCCGTTTCTCCATAGATTGGAACATTTGGAACAAAGTCACGAAGACAAATGTCACTCGTACGCGCTTGGCCATAATTCTCGCCAGTCAAGTTTGCCCACTTCCGATCTTGTCCATTTCCAAAGTTGTCAACTTCCTAACGTCTTCTTCCTAACTCGTCCATTTCCAAAATCGCTACTTCCAAATGTATTCACTTCTTATTTTGCCTATTTCCAAAGTTGACAACTTCCTTACGCGTCCATTTCCAAAACTGCCACTTCATACTCGGCGCTGGTACACCTAACCCTACCAAGGTATCCGTATCCCTGGTATAGGGATAAGTAGAAAAAAAACACTTGTGATAGGTGGAAACTCTAAGTTCACTATCCCTACTATAATAGTTTTTTTTATTCATTATGTTATTTATTACTTATTACCATTATTATGTACGTTTTTTACTTGTACCAATCATAATTGTCACAACAAGTATTTTAAACAAAAAACTATTCCAAGCACCAGGAATCCATAATGAGGTACCATAAATACCATAAACCATATAGTTAATACCATAAAGAGGTTTTTTTCCCTCGCGACTCGACCCTTGATCACACAGCACACTCTAGAGTGTGCTGTGAATCTCTGTGAATCTAGAGTTAAATACCTCTTCGTCATTTCTGCTATCCTGGTAACTGGTGTAGACATTGACCGGAGGAAGAAATTCATTTGTATGTTTTAAAATTCATGGTAGGAATAATCAAAAAAAAATTACAATTGTTTTATAATTTATACTAAACATACGTGTTTGTAAGGAAGACAAATTAGGAATAGACTGAATAAGAAGTAGACGAATACGGAATGGACGAATTAAGAAATGAACTAATACTAATAAGTAGAAGAATGCTGAATGGACAAATTCGGAAATGGACAACTCAGAAATTTGTACGACAAGTTAGGAAAAGGACGTGTTAGGAACGGGCGAATTAGGAAGATGACAAGTTAGGAAGTGTACAAGTTAGGAAGTGGACAAATTTGACCGGAGGGGCCCTAATAAACCTCTCATTATAATGCTGCCTAATGAACTCACCCATAATAAATCATAAACATGAACAACGGAAATAGTTATTCTACATTATACCGCTTATTCTGATTCTATGTGAACCATCTCAATATATTAATAAATAAATTTATAATAATCGGAGCGACACCGCGAACCCAGATTCCATAAAGCTAAATCAGACCCCTGACCTGTTCGGGGGTGGATATCGCAAGAACTAACAACATGAGCTCCATGGATGGAATTTTAAAGGCATTAAGCCGTAAGGAGTGCACACCTGTGATCCACGCAAATACTGTCCCCTCGGCACCAATATAACGCAGCCTTTATCGTTATGGTAGCGACTAGCGAGCCATGAGATAACTTATGAGATGATAAGGCAAGTGCCGTTTATCATCCGATAAACGGATCCACAAGTTGTTCACCTCAATCGCCATTTACTAACATCCACATAGTTTAAATTATTTTTAGACACGAAGAGGCCTCTTAGTTTTGGCTTTGCTCTGATTACGGTCATGTAGGTATGACAAAATGTGACAAAATGCCCTAGGTATTTAAATTGGTTTACGTTACGAGACTCAGAGCAGATCCATTCATCGCAAATCACAATAGTTAGTAAGTACGTGATCTGGTGCTTTATTCCTTACTTTAAACACTAGCGCTTTACTCTTCTTTAAGTTGTATGGAAGGCTGTTTTATCGCATATGCCTCACACACACTTTTTAAGAACGCTGACACAGCAGACCCATATCATCGGCCTCAAAAAAAATGGATGTGTTATACCTACAGTTGCCCCTTTAGCACTTGGTCCCCCTTTGATCGTCCATTTGATGACATTTTTATCATCTCGTTTACAGTCGTGTGCCGCTCAATAATGAAGTGTGCGTTTGTAGAACTAGTAAGAATATATATATATGTGTTTACCTCGCCCTTTTCAGTTTTTGGCAGACTTTTTTCGGTAGGTACTAGGTATTAGTCCAAACTATATATGTAATTGATTATATATGGCCAAAGTCATCGGCGTAACTCTAGTATATGTTTATCTATGGCGTAACGTAATTACCTTTAGGCCGTCGATGGAAAAAATTTCATGCATACTGGTGACAACAACGATCAGTTCATTTATTCTGAATTCTGAATCATTCATTCTTATACAGATTGAATAGCTTTGGAGATGTGATTCCGCCCTGTCTCACGCCACATCCCAACTTATACATTTCCAAGTCAGAATTGGGATGGAATCGTATAAGTTTTAGTTAATTTAACCGATTCGAATACCAATATTTGACATTTTCCACTAATTCTTGAGGTAGGACACTTTGTCAGGAGGTCACTCTCAATTTTTTTCCACAAGATACCTATCATCCCAATTGGCGGCTAAATGAAATATAGAGATCTAGCTTAAACATATGAGTATAGGGGTTTTACTGGTCGTATAATAGAATAATAGGTATCTGACAAATGTGCTTTAAGATCAAAATTTGACCCATCCGTTGAGACACGTGGTTACCACAATGTAGACGCACCTTGCTAAGATGAGCATCAATGAAACTGTAAAGAAGTTTAGCAGTTATTGTTGCAAATTATATTATGTACCTACAATTCGCCAAAGAACCAAAGTCACCGACATATCTGTTAAAATTTGCAAGTTGAAGTGGCATTGGGCAGGCCACATCGCACGGAGAACCGATAACCGATGGGGAAGAAAGGTTCTTGAGTGGAGACCACGAACCGGAAGACGCAGCGTAGGTAGGCCTCCCACTAGATGGACCGACGACATAGTAAGAGTCGCTGGCATCCAGTGGATGCAAAAGGCAGGCTGTCGTTCAGTGTGGAGGTTAAAGGGGGAGGCCTATGTTCAGCAGTGGACGTCTTCTGGCTGATGATGATAATGACCTACAAATCGATAGTTATTTAAAACCAATTAAGATAGGTGCCCGTTTTATTTCATGAGCTCACGTGTAAGGTAAGAGTTTCATATGCAGAAGATATAAAACATCATCAGAACTTGCGGCAAGTGAACCCCGACAAAAAAGTGTAAAATGATGTCACTCGTAGTCGTAATGACCTGGCGATTTTTCTCTCTTCAATGCGAAGGCACTCAAGGCGTATATCGTACGAGTTCGTTTTCAGGATCTGACTTAGCATCTACTTAACTCTTGACTTTTTATTTTTGACTTTGACTTTTAAAGCTATTATTATCTTCTTTAGGATCATTTACGAAATTAGTGCTACAAAGGTAAAACTGGTCGTCTTGGGTGTAAGTTTATGACGTTACATACAGACAGAGTTAGCCAATCATATTTTTAATATTATGTATTACATTGGAGTAGGTATAGACAACAAAATCTCACGTTGAAGGTATTTTAGTAGTTTGCCAACTGAGAAGTCTGACTCTAAATGTGAATTATAAAAATGGTTGGGTAATAAAAAGCTTTTAATTTAGTTATAATGCAAATTTAATTTGAAAGTATCGATTATGCATTCAAATAAAAATGTGTAATTCTAATAATATAATAATAATAATTCACATAAAATGTGTGAAAACCACGTCTGTTTATATAATAATAATGGAACAAATTTGTATAAAAATGTATTATGCTTTGTATAAAAAAAGTATTAATTACAAGTCTGAAACCATGAACAGCAACTATTTTCATTGTCGTTTATAAACATTGTTAAAATGTAATATTATTAGTTTTAGCATTCGTATAAGTTTCGACAAGATATTTCATGTAGGCAAACGCGTAAAGCATCTATAAACTTGTTTTAATCTACCATTTTGTGCTGTTGGCTTTGCGTTTATTTTGACTTTTAAATATACGTATTACCTAAAAAAACTACTTATTGTCACTTTCAGAGTTTTTTTATTTCGAACGAATTACTGCATGTTAATTTATTTATTTTTATTGTTTCTTTTTCATTTAAAGATCTGGATTGTATAATATGTTTTTTATCATTCGTTGCATTTTGAAGTAACATTATATTATTAAAAGAATCAGTTAAAGGGCCATCTTCAATACTGTTTTGGGATTTCAATGTTTGGTAATCTTGAATGTCGTGTAACAGAAGCAATTCTTCGGACTCATTGTTAGACATTAAAAAGAAATTTGGTGCTTTCTCACATATCGAGTTGTTACTGTCATTACTAAAGAAGTTAATATTTATACTGCTCATAAAACTACCTAATGACTGGCAGAGCTTCCCACTATGAACCGCCTTTGGTTTCGGCGAGGACAAGGTCAATGATTGAGCTTTTCGTATATTTCGCCACAGTATAGGTGTATTCAAAGTTACAATACCAATAGTCTTAGCATCCACAATTTTTTTAGACTTCTTTGAAATTGTACTAGATTGTCGGTCTAAACTTTCACTTCTGGCATCATGCAGGGGAGCTCTTCTTTCTTTTTTTCTTCTTATAATTTTTTTTTGCTCAGTTACTGTGCCGTCTTCGTTTTTAGTTCGAACTATTTTAGTTATTTCTTCAATCTCAATCTCAAATGTGCCTAATTCTAGATCTTCAATACTTTGACTTGGTTTAGCGCTTTTCATAGATTTGATCGTTATAATTGATCCTTTATCCGGTATTTCATTCATGGCTTTATCAGTGGCTTTAGGAGTCAGTTGTTCGTCTTTCTGTTTTCCGATACAATGATCACACATCAAATTCAATGCCATATCTGATGATATTAGCTCTAATGCTTCTGCTTTTATTCTATCTATATCTATTATTATATCACCATATACACCTTTATCCGTTTCATCTACAACAGATTTTTCTGCAGATAGTCCGCAGACGATACATTCAATTTTTTTCATATCAGTGTTCATTTCTTTTTGCCCTTTCAGTTTTCTCTTCTCGCAACTTTTGCAATTACTGTCCTCAACTACGTGTTTGCATTCATCGTTGTCTTTAGCTTTATTTTTATATTTGTTAGCTAAAATTTTTTTTATTCTATAGAAATGTTCTCTTTCTAATTCGTCTAGCTCGCTACAAATATATTGCATTGTAGCAAGGGTTCTTGGTATCACCACTCGTTGTAGGGCATTTTTTCTCCTGCGGAAATATTTTTCTTTGTTTATCATTATTTACTTCTTTGATATATTTTTTTGCTGCCGATGAGTCGCCTTCTTTCGTACAAGGACTGTACGGATTTGTCTTAAACATATTTTCCATTGTACTTAGTATCTTCGAAGAGTACTAAATGTCTTCGATTCTGTATAAGGACGTATTTTTAAAAGCCACACTGACGATGAACTCTGTTATATTTACATACTTAATAGAAATCAATTTATTGTATAAAATCATTGACAATACAATTTCACAAAATAGGTACCTACAGTTGGTTTGATAATCTGTTCTCGGGAAAGACAAAACAATGTTTCAGAAAACCCTAAACACCTTCTGCAAGAAAATGTTATTCACGTTTTGGCAATTTTTTTTTTTTTTAACTCGTTAGGACATTTCCCTATACCGCGTTCACAAGATATCTGTCTGCGTTGAGGAGTATAGGGACTTATCTTACGACTCGGACTTTTTGACCAGTATCTAAGCATATACGCGCAACATTTGTTGTTACTTTTTTGTCGTCAGAAAAAGACAGACGTATATAGAATCGTATCCTTGTCTCATTTACGCATGACATAAAGAGTCGACTTTTTACTCACGGCGCGGCGCGCTTTCTACATAGTTTGGCAGGCTTTCACAATTAAACACATAACGAACAATAAATAACAATCTTGATGACATTACAATTAAAAAGTTTCATTTCTACCAAACGCAAAATTCCGTCTTTTGATGGCTACGACCGTGACCGTGCCCGGCCTCCGGGCTTGTCTACGTCCGACGTTGCCCGTGACAATCTCCGGTGTCTTCAGAAAAACGCATCGGCGCCTCCTACCATTGTGCCTATCTCTTTTCCGGAATAGCTGGCTGTTATCCCGAAATATTTTGACTTTACAAAGGAAGTCACGCTCGTCGCAGGCCCCCAGAACCCATATAATGTACTAGTGATTCGTAATCGTATTAAAATTATAATGCTTTATTCTTCATCCGTTATTCTTTAAATGTATTATAGAAAAACAAAACCCCCTTAATCCGGGATTCCGACGTAAAGACGACTCTAACGGCTATGTGAGGCAGTACCGGCGTTAGGGTAGGACGCGTTTGGGCGACCGCCCAGGCGGCCAGATATAAAGGGGCGCCGCAGGCGCCTCTTTATAATATCTGGTTTCTGTAACTCTGTCAAAAATCTGATATTATAGATGATTGAATTTTTGTTTGTTGCATTTTTTTTTTTTCAGTGGTTGACGACATAAATGCCCTGTTAAATAAAACTATTCATTGCATTTTTTCGGTTTCAATGGCAGATGGGAGCGTAGAAATCTCGGCACTGGTAGTGCTAAAACCGGCACTGATGGGAAATCACATAATTATGTAGAAACAGACAGACGCACATACTTACATACAGACAAGACAGATAGGCAGGATTACCTAGTAGCATGAATACGGTGTGATGTTTTTGCAATTTTTTATTTGATTTAAGGTTTTTAATTCCCGTCCAGTCCTCAGAAAGGAAGGGTGAGTTCATCGGCAGCTAAGCACCAAAAGGGCTTAAATATTGCTAAGTAGTAGGTACTAACTAGATGATTAGCCTACGAGAAAATAAACAAACAGCTTCTAAACTTTTTTAGGCAATTTTTGAGTACGTAGGCACCGTTACGATTCGAAATGAAGGGTAGATACACCGAAATAATTTGTGTTTCTGCATTCATCCGAATACGTCAAACTGGCTCATCAGGCTTACCTGTTCGCTTGCTGCTAGTTAAGGTACTCAAAAAGAAGACTTACCTAGTAGCGTTCCTATATGCTATCTCTAAAGTCATAAAGGTAATTCTCTGTTGACACATGAGTATGACCTTCTTGAGCAGTTCTCGCCAAAATTCTTTCGCTTCAAAGACAGTTTCACCGCCCCTGCCTATACCCAGGTGGGTGTAGTTGTCGTATTCATCCTGTGTAAGGGCACATAAAAGATAATAGTTGAGGATTAAAAAAGTGCTTGTGAGGTGCAGCGGGGTTTTAGTAAGGCCACGCTCACCAGCCACAGCTATCTCTTCCGCATGATTTCAACATTTTTGAAGATAAAAATCGCTGAGTGAGAATAAATAATACTGGCTAAGAGCATGACTCGAGATACGCATATGGAAGGGTTACCTACGTTTTTCCATAGATAAAGTTTTTCGTATGGCCAAAGTCACAATATCCGCCACGCCACCTTACCATATCTCCCTTATTTGTCTAATCTGAGGTGCAGACAGTGGAAAAACTTGGTCTTGCCTATCTTTGGATGATCGGCCGCGAGTGGTATTTATAACAGTAATGTAGTGCCGTGTTTCATATAGTATGAGGTGGCCTGAAACTGCCGACACTAGAGCTACATCACAAGCAAAATAATGTATCATCACTTACGTCCATAATATTAATCTGCAAAGTTTTAACACCAGAGACCGATTTACTGGTTGCTTTGACTTTAATATTGGCCTGAAAACAATCAATCACAAATATTACAGGCCAACCCCAAAAGCATTCTTATTTTAATCTTACATTAAATAATGGACAACATTTCATTTTTTTTACTTCCTATTTTTATTGGTTTAATTGATAGATTATGAAAAAATATTGGACACGTATTTTTCTTTTTATTGTATTCGTATTGTAATTTTTATTTTTAACCTAATAGTTATTTTTAAAATAATTTTTAAAAGTTATTATAAAATAGCCAGACCTGTGAGCCAGACGAATATGAAAAAAGTTTATGTCAAGGGCAATGTCAAATTTGTCAACATTAAATAGCAAAACATTTTTTTTTTTTTTTGTTAAAATCTTCATGAGCGTGGATTCAATGTCCTTTACTCGTAATATTAAACAGTTCATTTTGTCTTATTAGCGTCAAACAAGTCATAGTCACAGTCAGAGTCAAGCTAAGTAAGTCACGGTCAAGTCGAACTCATGCCCCTGTAAAGTGGTGGAGACTTTACAAGAGGCTCTTATGGAGTTTTGGAAACAACACGAAAAGACACGTTTCACCTCGTTATATCACTTTCCCACACTCGAGCACGTTTACCAGCACTTAATGAATAATAATTCACCATTTAGTATACATTAACACTCGAAAATACACAAGTTTAGGAAAATAATCCAACGAGCCGACATGTTTTTTCCGCGTTGGCGCCAAAAACTCAATAGCAAAACAACATGTACTGGGATGCCAGGACGCAAATTATATTTTCCATTTATTTAAGTGTTCATCATCATCATCATAATCAGCCTTTTAGCAGTCCTACCCGCGAAAGGGTGATTGGGCCATATCCACCACGCTGGCCCAGTGCGGATTGGTGGATTCACATACGCTATTGAATTCCTTCTCCGTACGTGTGCAGGTTTACTCACGATGTTTTCCTTCACCGAAAAGCCTTTAGGCTTTTCGGTGAAGGAAACACTGTACCACTGTATCAAAATCCGTACATAAGCTCCAAAGAGCTCATTGGTACGGGCCCGGAGTTTGAACCCGCGACCTCACGCTTTCAAATCTAGCGGTCTCCCAAATGGGCTACCACGGCTTTTATTTATTTATATATTTAAGTGTTATTTAACGATAAAGTAATAATGGCATAAGTATTTTATGCGATCCTTCCACAACTTATTGTTCTTTTAATCGCCTAGGCTTATTATTTATTCATATTATGTAGATGGAACACGATGTTATGTTATTAATGAGTAACTAATTATTTGAAATTTTTGAACATATACGGGGTAATAGAAATAGATGGCAAGATAGATTCATATTTTTTAATTCGAGTTTTTGGCAAATTAACAATTGCTCGTCAATCCTATCAAAGATAATCTATTTATCTAATATTTATAAATTTTTCAAATAAATTGAAAAATAGTGGATAGTTTTTTTTTTATTTAATTTTTTTTAAGGGTTTAAAAATGGATAATCTCCAAATGGTTTTCGAATTTTTGACTCTTTGCAAAAATGAAATGCTGTCCATTGTTTAGCTTCCCGCATTAGCCGAGAGAGCGAGTCCAAGCTGAATGCAAGATGCTTTTTAGATAGTGTGTGGTATGCCCCCAGGTCAACCCCGGGTAGTCCAACCAACTTCAACTGTAGTTTTCAAAGTGACGTTTAGACATAATTTTATATTCGTTGTGCTTGATCAGATTTTGATAAAATTAGACTACCTAGTCTACCTACATAGGTACTTTGAAATTTTAGTCTCATAATTTTGAAGAAAAAAATCATTAGAGTCCATTGTCTCAATGTCAGAATTTGAATTAGTCAATGAATTTATTATATTTGTCCTCTTTCCAGAAACATTGAACTTCGCTCTAGAACCCGGATTGGCTCTCTTACCTAGATCTTGCATAAAACTTCCAAGCTGAAGTGAGACTGCGTCGTGCCGGAAGAACTTTGAGCCAAAATCACCACCAAGGAGTTCCAGCTCGTGCGGTTACATGGTAGGCCTCGTGAAAGATTGTGTCGACACTTTCAATAGAGGCTGGCGGGCAATGAAGATATAGGTAGGTATATTATCTTTGGCAGGCGTCTGCTCTAGACTGCTAAGACGCTAACATTGGAAAAGTCCGCCAACCTTTGCGCCCAATGGTAATCTACTAACAGCCTAAAATCACACAACGATGTAGGTATTCAGGCCTGGATGCATATTCTTAAATACCTACCTGACGCGTTATTTTATTCGCGGATGTTTCGGAAGCCCTTGGACGATCCGTAAATACCTACCCATGTCTGTTGTCCCGTCAACGCATGATGTGTCAGCGGTAAGGGAACAAAGCTTGACGCTGCGGCCCTAGTGGCGATGCAGCTTGAGCCATATAATTTCACTCACTTTATGTCCGACGTTCTCCAAAACCATCTGATTGAAGTACGGGTTTGAGTAGCGTACCCGGGCGAGCAGGATGTAACCCTGACGCATGTCCTGGCGGAAGTTCTTGTACGAACTGAGAAATGGGAAAGAGAAAATTTAAGAACCTAGCATAGCACCTATGGTCAAGGGCAGATTTCATAGGGGGGACACGGAGGCACGTGCGTTTTGTTCGTTCCATCCCTTTCACACATTTGCAAATGAAAGATGATAATCAGCGTTTTTTACCCGTCCGCCCTTTTACCCCTCGCAGAAAAAAATCCTGGATCCGCCCTTACCTATGGTATATATTTCGTAGGAATGTATAGTCGAAGCTGGCACCACCATTTTCCCGTTGACACTGACAAGTGGCAGAAAACAGCTGCAACGTGACCGGCGCTCGGTTACCTGCCACTTCGAGGGCAAACGCGCGTAACCTGGAGCTAGTGATGCACCACACCAGGACTCAAAACACAGCACATTGAACCAATTCAATCAGGCCTAAATCAGGCTTGATGCCCATAGTCGAACTCACTCTGCAGACGGCCTTACAGCTCTTTTTTAAACCCCGACGCAAACAGAGGGGTGTTATAAGATTACCGTGTGTATCTGTGTGTCCGCCTGAGGCATCGTAGCTCCCAAACGAATGAACCAATTTTGACTTGGTTTTGGTTTGGTCTTTGGTTTGTTTGAAGTTTTGTTTGATCTAGCGAGACCTATAGATTCAAGAAAATCTGTTCAGCCGTTTCTCTTTTATAGGATTTTTTTTCCATCAATTTATACTTGTTTGCGGTGTGGACTGCTTATTGGTTAGTTTGTTGCAAGTTTCTGTGCGCGAAAAAAAAAAAGAAAAAGTGTGCCGTACATACAGTTTTTAACGTTATAAGTGAAAAACTGGATGAAATATTTGTTCAAATGTCTCCGACATTTGAACGCTGACGATAATTTTTGTACTAAGGCATATCTCCCTTGTTTGATCTGAGGTACTTATACTAGGTATGTACACCATAATTTCCTTTGCAAAATAGGGCCCGTTAAAGTAGCAAAAAGCTGATCCTCCCTGATGCATTTCTAAACTATTAGACAAATAAACTTGTAATTTGCCATGCTAAAGGTTGTATTAACAAGTATTATAAATTGAAAATATACAATATTAATTTTTTTCTATAACCACCAATTTCTGCCAATTATATATGGCTTTGGCTACGGAACCCTACCATAAACGCGTGTCTCGACTCTCGACATGCTGCGGGTGGCTCTTGCCCAGTTATTCTTTTAACCATTGATTGTGGTAGGTAGGTATATACGGAAGCCTAAAAACGTTTTAGTGTTTAAAATAAATTTATTTGTACTAACTCTTGAATCTCCTTGGACAGTTTCCTCAGTTCCCGTCCGGTGGCCATGGCTGTCCACTTCATCAGCTTCTTGCCTGTGTAAGCCAGATGGAGCCGGTTGCGCATTTGCTGGAGCGAAACCAGCGAGGGCATGCAAGCATACGGAACAGCGGAGACATCGGCATCTTCATCATCTGTTACCAAGAAACGAAGAAATATAATCGAATATCCAAATAATAACGCCAAAACGAGTTCACTGAGGTAGTATGTACTTTGTATTACATACTAGTAGTATATATGTACTACATACCACCTCAGTGTTTACAGTGCATAAAGTCTCGCGGACTTACCCGCACAAAAACCAAAAAGGCTGTTGTTTGCGGTTGGTATACTTTATAGGGTTCCGTTTTATATTTATTAAAGTATATAAGTGGATGAAATGTCGCACAATAGGGTATTTGACTACTTTTGGGAAACTATTGCACATTATTGCCTGATATAATTTAATGTATACTGCATTTATATTTTCTGGATATCAGTCGTATTTGCGATATAAATCGATGTTAAAGTTTGATTAAAAAAATATCGCGCCAAAACGCAGACCTGCGTCATAGCTCCGGTCGAGCGACGATTGTCGTCACACAAAACAAAACAGCTGCAGCCAGGCAGCAAAAGTTTGATAATCACTAATTTTCTAATAGAAGTAATGGTTTATAAATGTTGTGTAGTGCTACAATGTACAAATACTTCCATAAAACACCGGAAAAACTATTAGTTTCTGTTCCAATGGACCCCAAAACTCGCAAAAAGTGGTTGGAACTAAGTAGCTCGTAGAGAACCCAAAAGTATTGGAGCTAATTCAAGTGTTTCTATGTGCGAAGATCATTTTGAGGTACATATTTGAGTCTATATATTTCTATTACAATTTGTGTTTTTATTGCATTACTATTTTATGTACTGTTACTTTCTTTTTTAAAATTGTAAAGACATAACCTAACAAAATAGTGATATCCACCTACTACAACATACTTTTTGTACAACTTGATTGAATGTTTTGCTTGGAGAACAATTAAAAATTAATACTTACATTGTAGTTTTTACGTTTTGAGTTCTGCAGCGTAGAAACAATGACGTAGATTATTATTGAAGAAATATGCAACCATAAATACATTAATTTTGGGTAAGTTACTGCTGTCTGCTTGCACAAAATGTTTCTCCATTCTTCTCACATTTAACCTCCGGACTGTTTTTGGTGATAATTTCTGGATAAATCGCTCTCAAAATAGCTTTACAACATTAAATTCGCAAATATCAATACAAAATCTGTTTGTTTAGATTTGTGTGACGTCACTAAGGATGAAGCCTATTACAGACCGTTTTCGATCACGTGATCAAATGTCGAAAATACAGTTATTTTATTCGTGTTTTATACAAAAAATAAGCATATTTTTATGAAAAAATCAATGAAATATGCTCTTTCATTATGTCATGTTTATGGATGACGTCAATTGGCATTGTATTTTTAATACAGTCAAGTACCCTATTACATTTATTTTATTCGCCACCCCCTTGCATAAACTATTATATACATAGAAACTTGTGTAACTTGCCATGCTGAGATCACAACCTTTACCTATGTAAAATTATTTCGAAAAAAATTTAGCCACGTTTTTGAGTTTTTTTATTTTATTTTATTTATTTATTCATCAACCTACGTTGATAATTAACTAGGAACGTTACGTCAGGATATTGTATGAGTATAACTAGTAAACGATTTTTTTAGGGTTCCTTATTCAAAAGGTATAAACGGGACCCTATTACTAAGCCTACGATGTCCGTCTGTCCGTCTGTCTTACCGATTAACGGCTGTATCCTTTGAACCGTAATAGATAGCCAGTTCACAGAATATGAAATGTTACGGCGGATTAATTATGAAACAAATTAAAAAGTTTAAAGTAAAAACGAAATGGGATTCCCCATACAACAAACGTATTTTTTTGTATTAGCTCTAATGTAAAAACGGTAATACGTATAAGCGTCAAACTTGGCATGGTTATAGTACACACTCTAAAGTATAACAACAAATAACAAATAATGGCCAATGCGAGTCGGTGTCACGCACACTCACTCACACATGTTTACGTGTACCAAGTTTCACTGGGATAGTCCTTAGATAGGGTTTCTCTGGGTCTCTGAACAAAAAACCTGCAGTGTACAAACGGCCGGCTATGGCTAAAGCTAGAGTTTTGATTTTTCACTTACCATCTTCACCACCGAACATTTTAAAATCTGGAGCACTTTTCAAGTTAACAAGGTCTTAGGGGAAATATTCTAAAATAGCTTTAGTGGGTAATTTTGGATTTGTGAACATGTCAGCTTAAAATACTAGGTAACGCTGTACATGTTTGAGGTATTTGTGATTGGCCGATTTTTATTTTTTTATATCAAATTTTCTATGATCTGTTACATGGTTCTGATAAAATGAATCAGTATAAAATATGTAAAAATATGTGAAAGTATACAAAATAAACTCTTCAGATCACAACAACTTAGAAGTTGATTAGAAGACTTCAGACATTTGCCTTTCCTTCCATTTTTTTTTAATTATAGGGTTAACATTTTTGAAGTAACCTTTTTACAGCAGTAATGAGGATAGCCATTATTTTACGATGCATATTGATTATTTACCTCTAACGCGGGTTCGAAACAGCGCAGTTCAGAAAATGACGCGAACGTGAAACTTAGCGCGCCGAAATATGGTTTGCGGTCGCGCAACTTTTGCAACTTTTGCAACCTAAACAGAATCGCCGTATCGTACGGCCCCATAAATGCCACAAACGGCGCAAATCCTAACTAATATTAACTAATATAACTAATATTATTATAAAAGCGAAAGTAACTTTACTGTCTACCTGTCTGTTTGCTTTTCACGACTAAACGGCTAGGCCGATTTTAACGAAATTTGGCAGGATAATAGTGTTCATCAGCGTTTCCCATTTGGTGGGTCGCGACCCGGTAGGTACCTAGTTACCTACTGGACCATACAAATTTCATACTAGGCAGTGTAAAAGTATTAAATACTAGCGAGCGTGTTCAATGAAACTAGTTGCGTAGCCATTACTGATTTATTCCGAAGTACCCACATTATCTTATTAATAATATGTTATCAACATCTACCTACAATCCCCTTATCAAAACAATAAAGAAGATTTACAAATAAGTGTGAGTTTACTGTTACGTTAAATATACATATTTTGTTCTTTTCCCATTTACATCTTTTATTACCTTTACTCTTACCTATCTCCCTGAACAAAATATTTACTTCTAATTTAATTACATAGGCATTTTAATATTCATTTCATATTTTTTATATTCAAGTTAACAAAGCTTACATTGGTTGCTTTTTTTATTTTTATTTTTCGGACTCTTTTTATACATTTGTTTAGTTTCATTTCCCCTTGTTTTCTTATAATTTATTTGGTTAATTACTTAAGTACTTATGTCTAAATTTTGATGCAATGTATAAAACAAATACCAACTTTTTTTTTTTTTTTTTTTTTTTTTCATGCATTTTATCTAAGTATTTTTTTTTTTTTTTTTTTAATTTTTTTTTTTAAACATTATTTATGGTTTGTTAGTATCTTAACTTATTCCTCTAGGTTATTACAATCTACAAGTTTTGTTATGTACTTATATGTTAACACTTTCACTTGTATAGGCATTGAGACACTAGCGCTTGGCGCGAGTTCGCAACTCCCCAGGGCAGGTCCACCGATCAGGAGGTATCACTTCCCTGCCAGAACGAGTACGGAAATTAGCAGAGTTGGAATGTGGAGGGACACTGGAGCTGTGCGCGGGGGCGGGGGAAGTAACCCCACCATTAGGTACATTCACTGAGATGTCATCGTAGTTCGACATGTAACCAGGCGATGGATCTATTCGTTTGTCTGAGTCGATTATTATATGCTTCCTATTGCGTCTTAATTTATTACCTGAAATCATTCTTATCAAATACGAACGTATACCTACTATTGATTCTACGGTGCCCGATTCCCATCTATTTCCTAATCTAACTTTTACTTTTACTCCTATCTGCAATGGTTTTAAATCCCTCGACCCTCTGTCGTAGTACTGTTTCTGACATGTTTGACGATATAATAGTTTCTTATGTATGTCGGTATGTATTTTAGGCTCATAAAATGTTGTTGACCTCGGTAAAATGCTGCGAAGTTTTCTGTTATACAATAACTCTGCTGGGGACGGAAGTTCAGCGCTGATAGGTGTATTGAGATATTCTAAATAGGCTAATTCAAAGTCCCCTTTATCTTCGCGCACTTTTGTCATAATGTTTTTTATTGTTTGTATACTCCGTTCTACTTGCCCATTTGACTGAGCGAATGTCGGAGAAGATGTAATGTGCTGAAACTTCCAGTCTTCTGAAAACTGCCTGAAACTATTAGAGGAAAATTCTGGTCCGTTGTCTGAAACTATGACTTTAGCAATCCCATGTCTCACAAAAATACTTTTAATCTTTGCAATTATCTCCTCTGACCTCAAAGTACCCAGTTTTTTTATTTCTATAAATTTGCTGTAATAATCTACCATTAAAATGAAGCTCTCACCGGCAAAATGAAATATGTCGGCGCCTACTTTTTGCCACGGAGTGGTCGGTATTTCGTGCGGTATCAGTGGTTCTTTTGTGTTGTGTTTTCTATGCGTTAAACAAACCTGACAGTTAGACAAGTAATCTTCTAGCTGTGTATTGATATTCGGCCAGAATATAATTTCGCGCGCCCTCAATTTGCATTTTTCAATGCCTAAGTGGCCGATGTGGATCCTTTTCATCATTTCATGACGCAAACATTTCGGTATTATTATTCTAGTTCCTTTCCATACAATTCCAAAATTAACTGTCAGCTCGTCCCTGTAATCCCAATATGGTTTCAAAATGTCCTCTAATCCCTTTTTTTCGACTGGCCAACCTGATCTAATTACTTTTATTAGTTTTTGCAATTCTTCATCGCCCCCCGTACATGTTTGTATTTGTATAAAATGCGTGTCGATCAGTTGATTGCTCGCTGATAACGCACATACTTGCGCCTGCAGATCTAAATGATCGCGCGGCTGTGTGTCTCCGGCGCCGGCGTCGCTCGGTGCGACCGCCCGCGATAACGTGTCTGCGATAAACAGGTACCTACCTGGCTTGTATACTAAATTGAACGTATACGGCTGCAATCGCATCAACATTCTTTGTAAACGGGGAGGAGCATTAGCTAAAGGTTTTTTGATGATACTAACTAGAGGTTTATGGTCTGTTTCGACTGTTACGTCTGTTCTGCCATAAATATATGTATAAAATCGTTCACACGCGAATACACACGCATATAATTCTTTTTCAATTTGAGCGTACGCTTGCTCCGTCTTAGTCAAGGACCGCGACGCATAAGACACTGGTAGACCGCCCTGCATCAAACAAGCACCTAATCCATTTTTACTTGAATCTACAGAAATTTTTACTGGTTTATCTAACGTGTAATATTGTAAGACTGGGGCGCTTATTAGAAATTGTTTTATTTTTTCAAAACATTCTTCGTGCCTATCTTCCCAGTGCCATTCTACTTCTTTTTTTAATAGTTCTCTTAGTACGGATGTTTGTTCTGACATATTTGGTATAAAGTTATTGACATACGTGACCATGCCTAGGAATCTCTCAATATCTTTTACATTTTTCGGTGTCGGCATGTTTTTTATAGCACTTACATGTGATTCATCAGGAGATATACCCTTTTCCGATATTTTATGGCCAAGATATTTGATTTCGGACAGCCCAATTTTACATTTCTGTGAATTTAATTTAATATTTATTTCTCTACACCTTTGCAAGACAGCCCGTAACCTCTGATCATGGATTTCCCCATGCTGTGGTAATTTAGAACATTAGTGGCGGAACGCTCTAAGGCTGCTGACATCCATCCGCGCCTAACCAAAGAGATGAAAGAGAATGTAACTCGACGCTACGCCTAACTAAACTAATTAAAACAACATAACGTACTGTGTCAATATCCTCTGGTATAAGTGTTCTGTGGTCAATATCATCCATCAAAAATGTTTCAAAATAAAAAAACATAACGTCAACAATAATTATTCTTTGAACATTATTAATAATTAATTTATCATTTCTCCGTATATATATAGTAGTCTTTGGATTTCCCTATTAGGAGCATAAACCAAAATGTCATCCACAAACTGTATCACCCCTTCTAGATCGTCTAGATGTTCATATAGCTTCCTATGAAATACTTCTGATGCAGAACATATTCCAAATGGCATGCGTAGGAATCTAAATCGACCAAAAACAGTGTTAAAAGTACATAAATCTGTGTCCCGTAATTTAACCTGATAAAAAGAGTTTTTGGCGTCTAAAGTACTAAATACCATTGCCCCTGATAACCGCGCAGTGACTTCCTCAAACGTGGGTAGCTTGAAGTGCTCGCGTTTAATAGCTTTATTGAGATCTTGTGGGTCTAAGCATATACGAATATCCCCGTTCGGTTTCTGTGCAACCGTCATGCTATTGACCCAGTCTGTCGGTCCTTCTACCTTCGCGATAATACCTTCTTTTTCCATTTCCCTTAGTTTGTTTTTAACCTGATCCTTAATAGCTTCGGGCAATTTTCTAGGGGGGTGAATGACAGGCTCAGCGTTTTCTTTTAACTGTATTTTATATTCTCCTGGTAAGCAACCCATACCCTCAAATACATCTTTAAATTCTTCTAGTAGGTTGTTACTTTCTTTTGGCTCATTAACCGACAATACTCTTTTTATCACTTGCAACTCTTCACATGAATATTTACCTAGTATAGGAACGGAATTTGTATTTACTATTATGAATTTTAAAAAATATATCTTTCCCTTATACATTGCTTTTAGATAGCATTTACCCTTGACCTCTATTTCACTCCCTGAATATCCCTGCAATTTTATCGAGGTTGGAACTAAATTTGACTCTGACAAACCAATAGTATTCAAGCACCTTATAGGAATAATGTTCACATCAGCTCCAGTATCCAATTTGAATTTTAGTTTTTTATCATTTATCAGTACCTCCGCTAGCCACTCTTCATTTCTGTTGTTGGTATTATAGTGATTATTTACCTGATCGGCGAGCCCCTCCTGGACCTCGTACACTCGGCATACTTTTGCAAAATGATTCATCCGGTTACACTTGTTACACTGACGACCGAACGCGGGGCACTGGAACCTCCTGTGTCTTGTGCCACACCTGGAACACTGCACGACGAGATTATCGCTGGTTTGCTGCACAGTATTATCATTTCGAGACTGAATATTTCCTCCGCCGCGGACCAGCCTGCTGCGAAAAACTTGCCGAGGGCCCACCGCCCTTTGGTTTGACGCATAGTTCTGACTACCGCGTCCTCGATTAACCCAATGAATATCAGCCGATGTGTTTTGATTCAATGCGCGATTGTTTACATTAACTTCGTGCGCGTGATGCTCAGCGTTTTCTGTATTGAGACGTACGGCTTGCGCTCGGGATATCTCTGCTAACCTGCATATGTCGATTGCCTTTGATAACGTTAGATCTAGTTCTCTGAGTAATCTTTCATGTAATGCTCCATCTTTTATTCCACATATCAGTCGGTCACGAACTAAATCATCACATAAATCTTTAAACTCGCATTTAGCAGCCATCTTGTTTAATTCGAAAACGTATTGTTCAATAGACTCCAAATCTTTTTGATCTCGGGTGAAAAATCTGTGTCTTTCTACAGTTAAATTCTTTTTTGGTAAAAATACTTCGTCAAACTTTTGTAATAGCTCTTCAACTGTCTTGAAATCGTCGCTGAACTGATCGTATACCTCCCGGCATCGATCGCCAATGATATGTAATAATATATTCAACTGCACTTTCTTATCTTTTTTCGCTAGTTCACAGGCTTCATAATATATTTTGAATGACTTTTTCCACTTTTCCCACTCCTTGCTTAGGTTTCCTGAGGTCACATTCGCCAAATTATTTTCATAATGGAATGGTTGTGGAGGTTGTAGCATGGAGTCCATTTTTGCTGCTACTCCGAAACCCACACGCGTACATATAAACTGCGTCTCTTGGTATCTATTTTTATCACTTTTCTTTATCTTTGCTTCGGCTGCGCCATGTAAAAGTATTAAATACTAGCGAGCGTGTTCAATGAAACTAGTTGCGTAGCCATTACTGATTTATTCCGAAGTACCCACATTATCTTATTAATAATATGTTATCAACATCTACCTACAGGCAGTATGAAAATTAACGGGCCATATGGCAGAGCAATGTCTGGGACACACTGGTGTAAGTTACATCATCAGGACGGGCATACTTGGGGTACTTTTTCCCCCAGAAAATGCGGAAAACAGGAAAATCGCGAGTAACACCGCGGGATTCAGCTAGTATTATAATATCATAGACAGATAGGCACCTAGGCTGCTTGGGGTCTAAAGGCATATGGAGTGCGGGAGAGCAAAGCAGCCAAGAGCATTCCAGGAGACTGAAGGAATTTGCTTGAGACCAGACAAACAAGATAGATATAATTATTTACGGGATATTTACCGTGGTTTAAAACAGTGTTCAATGTTTAACGGGACGGAAAGAGAAAATTTTGTCTTTCTCTCCCGTTGGTTGGTCGGCGGTCCGTCAACCAAGTGCGTCTCGTCTGTTAGCCCTACAAGAGAGCCGTACTCACACACGTCACACGTACACGTACTCGTAGTTTTTGAGTTAAGCGGTTTAGCGGTATAGTGAAAAAATGTATGAAACACGGAGACATTTGAACACAAATGATAATTCTACTAAGACATATCTCCCTTGTTTTTCTGATCTTGTTTGACCAAAATGTTCGCCTGCTCGCCTGTATATGTTATGTATACGGAGTCCGAAATTCACTAACTCTGTAGCCTGAAATTCATACTATTTGGCTTGTAACCCAGCGGGGCAACGCAACGCGTTTCATACTATAGGTATATCTACTAAGTATATAATAATAATATATAATAGCAAAGATTTCATACAATATATTATTTGGGGCACATTGAGGGATTAGATAGGCTATTCTTGTATTTGTTGCCTATGTAGGGTTTCGCATAAACCTTGTACTAAGGCGAAAGGAGGTTATTGTACCTACTCATCATTATGAACAACTTTTACGATGAAACCAACCATGAAATCGCGGAAAGAAAACACCTGCATTTTTTCGAGTGTTAATAACCGTTTTCTATGGAACAGCGTTTTTTTTCATGATTTCTGGGTTGGTCCCATACTAAAAGTTGTTCATAATGATGAGTACGATGACCTCCTTTCGGCTTAATACAGGGTATATGCATAACCCTGTAGATATGTATGTAGGTACCTCCTTAAACGATCTTTTATATGTTTTAAGAAGTCACTAGGCAAATCCCATAGTAGGTACCTACAGCTACTAAATGTAATGTCACAGAAGACATACTAATAGCACAATATTGTGCAAATATCGATGTAACCGCTCCTACCATTTAATCTGTGGCAAACTGTTCCTACTGGGCTCTGATTCCGTAATATAACATCAACACACACGCGCGTAACGCGGCGCGTTAAGTTAACCTCTAAAAAATTGCCTTCATTCCTTAGGAAATAGTTCAAATTTTTAGAGGTTAACCTCAGATTTTATTTGCTCTGAACGCCCTGCGTTTCGTGCGTGTTAAAGTTACGGAATCAGGGCCCCGTACAGGAACGTGGTCAGGTTACCGTGACGTTGTTTCTCATAATATAACTCGAACGACACAATGTACCCAACCTACTCTCGCCACAATAAACTGCGGGAGCAGCCAGATTCCTTTACAATAGTTTCCGGCCTCGCCCGCCTCAGAATGCTAAGGCCGTTTGCAACTAGTAAATTCGCCAAAACGCGTAGTACTCACTCACTCTTGGCAGGTTTTATGATTTCGTGTTACCTAGGTACCTACATCGATACATATCTTTAAAACTATGGACCAACAAAAACGTTCCTAAAATGCAGTGCTATACAGGGTTGTTGGCAACTAGCTAACAACCTCTCGCAGGCAGCTTCCCTATATCATACATAACAACTTTAGCTCTATGACTTTTAAATACTTAATTCGGGTTTTTATTCTTCCCTTCAAAAATATATGATGTACCTATGTACTGTAGGGATCTAACTGGCAACAACTTTACGCGGTTCAAATAAAATAGGACGTGGAGCCCGACGTACCGTCATAAAACACAAAAATAAAATTCATATAAACTGGCAAAGTGGGGTCGGGCTCGCGCACCGAGGGTTCAGTTACGGAATCCTCTGTAAACGAGCCCGACTTGCACTTGCCTGGTTTATTGTGTTGAATCTATGTATTGTAGTTTTAAACATTGTTGTTTCTGCTTATCACAGAATAGATAATAGTAACTCCGCCTATAAGGGCCACATGGACAGTCCAAGGAACATAATAATATAATACTCTCTAGCGAGAGCCAATCTTCGTTGTGTCTAGGCATGGGACTTAGAATATGTATGGTCTAGTTTTCGGAATATATAACCTTCCTTGAAATGTTGAATCTTATCTACCTACCTCTCACTGAACTATTACTACATAACTAGCTGTTGATGCTGCCAATACCCTCCTAAGTCAATAAAAGAAACAAAAATAACAAGCTCGTTTCGACGTTTTATTCATGTAAATTTGCAGATATAATTAATACAAATTATGGTCATGTAAATTGGGATCTAAGATAAATAATAGGTACTTTAAACTTTCAGCTGGTTTAGAGGACCGCGTATTGTAACGCCTCCGAAGGCTCGCGACGCCCAGCCGTTTGATCACTTTGACGATTCATAAAATACAAAAAGGCAGTCTCGGAGGTGTGGTAATACAAATACTGTCTTAATCCTAAAGTTTACAATATGAGATTTTTTAATGCGATAGTGATACAACACAAACTTAAACTATGTGACCATACTACATCCTGAAGGCTAGAAGTATGCATGCATGACTTTATTAGTTACGGCTTTCACTCTCTAAGTTGTTTAGGTGCACAGCTATGTATTTTGATTTACTAAATTCCTAAAAGATTAATGTGACAAATCTATATTGTCTATAATGTCATACAATCACAATTTTTCCTAAAGCTATCTTCTGTACAGTAATAGGGTATAGATTAAATTTAGGATGTCTAGTAAAATGCCAATGTGATAGTTAATTTACACGAATGATGCCACAACTTGAGCCGTTGTATGTATTAAATACTTTGCTACTATGTACTACACATGGTTCTCAGGTATCCAGCAGCAGGTTTAACACAAGTAGGAAGTCGCACTCAATTTATCCTCTCTAAACAATAACAGCTAGTTAACAAAATACTCTAGATACAAAATGAAGTTATTCACAAACAAATCCATAAATAAAGTTTTATTAAAATGTGTAAGATTGAAATACTCTGTATGTCAACACTACTGATTTCATGAATGTATGGCCATTCATTTCAGAGAGCAATAGTCTAGTCCTCGGACTCCTCTTCCTCTTGTTCAGGCTTGCTCGGTTTCAGCCATGGGTGCTGAAGGCACTCATATGCAGTAGCGCGCCGATTTGGATCAAAATCTAACATGGGTTTTAAGAAATCGGCAAATTCTTCTGCATCGGTCTGACTCCACTCATACTTTTCTGTGAGCACAGAGACTAGCCCCCAAGGCTTGAGACCTGTTATGTTTCTCAACTCACCTTTTTTATTGAAGTATACTTTAGAGTATTTTCCCGAAGCGGCAATTCTTTTAGGAATATCTCCAAGTAGTTCTATAATGTGGGCTAAATGGTCCTCATCCCGAGTATACCCGTCACCTGAGTGGGGCTCAAACAAGTAATCTCCAGTAGCGAGCTCAAATGCCATGCATGCAGTACTCCAGATATCTGCAGAGGTCCCATAGCCCGCACTCAACAGCACTTCTAAAGACCTGTACTGTCTGGTTTGGATATCTTCTGTAAAATGTCGGTGCACCCAGCAAGCATTCCCGAGATCTGCAATTTTTACTTCTATGTCACAAGCATGAAATGCGGGATCAGGTTTCTTTTCAAAAGATTTCACCATGTTTTGTTGTGAGTTGAAAGATGGTGGAGTATCTGTCATTTCTCCTTCAGACATAGGGGTGCCGGTGTCATCTCCACAGCCATATTGTTTATTGCGAACCTGCACAGCATCTGCATCTGTATCAAATGCCTCATCATCAGCTCTTTGCAGATCATTGCACCCATTAATGTTGGAATCATTGTCAGATCGCGTGTTATCAATGACGCTTTCCTCTTCTGGTGTCTGAGGAGAATCATCGTTGTCCTGAGACATCGGAGCCGATTCACTGTTATTGTCAACTTTCTTCTGCTCTTCGATTTCCTCAATTTGTTCCATTTGTTTTTTGAGTAGCATGGACTGACGCTTGGCTTTCTTTTTTAGTTTTTTCTTTTTATTTCTGCTCATTTTAGCAGTAACAACTTGTTCCTGAAATTCCTTAGGAGCAGTACTAATTAACGAGTGGGGCAACCTCAGGCCCAGGGAATGTAGCTCGGTGGCTTCCGCTGCCAGTTTACGAATATATGGTTCATCTACACACACCAACACATTTTCAGGCTTTATATCTGTATGAATAATCTTACATTTAGTATGGAGATAATCTAAGCCTTCAAGGACTTGGTGTATAATGGTTTTAACATTCTCCCGTGGGATGCCCCTGTAATTGGATCTAATTATCAGCTTCAGAAGGTGATTCCCCAGGACTTCAAACACCATGCACACATGAGTACCATTCACACCTGTGATCTTAAAATCGTTCAGCAGCTGCACTGTCTTGTTCCTTTTAGGGTCAGAAGGATCACTGTCGCGAACAGCCCTCAGTATCTTAATTTCGTCAAGAGCCGTCTCTGTGAAGTGAGGAGCCGACTTGACTACTTTTAATGCGACAAACCTTTTGTCGACGAGATCCCAGCACAACCACACAGTGGAGAAATGGCCCCATCCCAGTTTCCTAGTGACGTGGTAACGATTCAGGAATAGGTCGCCAATTTTGACAGGATGGTATCCACCCTTGCAGTAATCGGCGCTGTCTTCTTGTTCCTCGTCATCGCTGCCGTACTGATCGTCCTCGTCCTCTTCGATCGTCTCATTGGAAGAACTATGCGTTGGTTCTAGACGATTTTGGTTCTGGTTGCGCAGACCGTTCCCTTGTCCACCAGCACCGTGATCCTCCTCGCGGTTTTTCTTTTTACCGAGTTTGTGTCTTTTCTTTTTCGCCTGAATGGCGAGTACCCTTCTATTTACATCTGATTTAGAACTCATTTAGTAAATTAAAACACTTTCAACAACTTTTAATGATTAAAAATTTAACTTTTCATCTCAAATCTTTTTGTTTGAGTATGGCGGCCGGTCGTAGAACAAAATGCGCTCGAAGCAGTGTTACCGAACCAAAAAAATGTGGGAGAAATTTAGTAAGAAATCGACTTAGCAGACCTATGAAAATTAGGGTTTGACAAGTCAAAAGAAGTATTACTCCCTATTCATTCGTCTGGTTAAAGGCAAGTGAATGGTAAAATATATATTATGTATTGGTAGTCAACCTTAAAAATAACGGTCATGGAAAAGTAATGACGGAAGGTTCATTATAATAGACTCACATGGGCCTAAACAAAACATGAACATTCAATAGATGCATTCTTGATGATAAACTACAGTTAAAGCTTTGTAAACGATAAAAATTGGTACTTCTATTTTGCCTGTTCATATAACCTTAAATCGGGAACTGATCTCGATCTCCTGAAAAGTTGGGACATTCGTGGGACATTCAGGTAGAAAGCGCTGGCTCCACAGGCTGGCTCAAACCTCAAGCTCAAGTTTTTTTTCATGAACATGGAATACAAAGTCTTTCAGTCGTAATATTAATCAAGTTAACATAGTCAGCTTCAAACAAGTCATAGTCAGTCATAATTCATCATTTAGTACACATTAACACTCGAAAATACACAAGTTTAGGAAAATAATCCAACGAGCCGACATGTTTTTTTTCCACGTTGGCAAAATGGGTTCTTGAGAGGATTTTGGCGAGTTTTTGACGCCAAAGCTGAAAAAACATGTCGGCTTGTGCTATTATTTTTCTAAACTTGTGTATTTTCGAGTGTTAATGTGTATTAATTGGTGAATTATTATTCATTAAGTGCTCGTAAACGCGCTCGAGTGTGGGATAGTGATATAAATAAGTGAAATGTGTCTTTTCGTGTTGTTTCCAAAACTCCATAGCAGCCTCTTGTAAAGTCCCCACCACTTTACAGGGGCATGAGTTTGACTTGACCGTGACTTACTTAGCTTGACTCTGACTGTGACTATGACTTGTTTGACGCTATTAAGACTATACAAAACAGATGAACAGGTGGTATGGCCTTAAAGGCTAAAGCCTGCCCGATAGGCGAATAATAATAATAATAAAAAAAGGATTTTGGCGTCACACGTCTTGTACATTTGCCTGTGTCAAGGAGGTATTTAAGCCGTGGTAGCCTGAGACCGCTAGACTTGAAAGCGAGGTCGCGGATTCAAACCTCGGGCCCGTACCAATGAGCTCTTTGGAGCTTATGTACGGATTTTCATACCACATTCATTCATGCTTTTCGGTGAAGGAAAATCATCGTGAGGAAACCTGCATACGTACGGAGAATGAATTCAATGGCCTATGTGAATCCACCAACCCGCAATTGGGGCAGCGTGATGGATCCATTGGCCCAATCACCCTTTTGGGGGCAGGCTAAAAGTCCAGCAGTGGACTGTTATAAGGCTGAGAAGTAGGTATTGAAATAATTTTAAGTTTTATCACAACAGAATATCATCACTAAAGTCATAGACACATTCAGAGTCAACACGGTTAAGTTAGTAAAGTGGTGGAAACTACTAATTATTATTGTTAAAGATTAAAATTATGTTCGTATGACTTTGTTTAATAAATATATTTTATAAGAATCACGTAATGATTCACCGAACTAAGACATTCCGAATAACGATTCACCGAAAATATCAATTCGTAGTTTGGTGAATCGTTAAACTTAACATTATACACATTTATGTACATTTAAAAACAATTTTATACCCTATATATACGTATATAGCTATACTTATATAAGTAATTACCATAAGAGTCAGTAGGTACGAGTTGCATATTCGTAAAACTTGCGTAAAACTGGCTGTGCCCGTAGTCCATACCGTCTCAGTTCACCTGGGTGGACCACCTGGGTGTTGGTGCCTTCACCTCGGTTTACCTGGGTGGACCACCTCTAAGGGTAGAATATTTACAATTTCAAATCTTAAAAAAACCTATCCTATTAGTTATGAGGATCAATCACGTTAATTAAATTCAGTTTTTTTTTTTTTAATTACACGTCTTTTACTGCTACGGGCATCGGAATCTGTTGATTTTAAGATACTATTTGGATTACTTTGACCTATATGTGTTGGATTGCCAATTCTCGTTCAGTCTTACATTCTCTCTCACAAACTGCTTTTATAGGTAAGAGACATACACCACTTAAAAAAATAAATAACCCGGCCAAATAAAACGTGTATGAAAAACCAAACATAGCTTTCATCAGACTTGCTGCTGGAGTACTTATACAACATCCTATTCCTTGGAATAATAACATCATACCTGTCGCGTTTGTTAACTTTTCCAACCCGTACAAATCTACCAAAACCATACTACGGAGACATGCTATACTGGCTATAAAAAAACCAAAAATAGAACAACATAAGTATTGATAGTACACATTAAATGATAAATTCGACAACGCCGTTATAATTCCAGATATACAACATGCAGCTGTAAATAATTTTAATGGGTCTACTTTACATGCCAATACCCCAATTGCTAATCTACCTATAGCATTTGAAAATCCAATTGCACTTACAAACCACTTGCAGTGCTTCTCATCAATTCCGGCAGCTCTATTGCGATCTTGTATAAAAATATATGGTACAAGATAACCTAAGTAGACGAGAAAACTATTGGCGCCGAACAATAAAAATGAACATTTCTTTAAAAGTTGAGGGTCCATCATGGTAGCAAGAATCCGTCTAGCTGCTGTAGTGCAAACTCCCTTTTTTTCCTGTAAATCCACCGTTGTTACTGCGCGAGATACAGCTAATTGATATTCCAGACCAGTTTTCTGTTCAACAGATGTATCCATCATACTTTTTTGATAAACTGGAAGTGTTTCCAAATTTCCACCGAAAAAAACGTCGTCTCTATACATTGGGCGAGATTGTGGTATATGTTGTTCCCAACGACAAATTCTTTTCCAGCAACTTAATTTCCTTCTTGGTTCTTCTGTTTGAATTGTCAACTCTATGTTTCTTTTTGTTTTATCCTGTTCACTCGATCTGGATATAATAGATTGCACCTGCTTAAGTTGTCGTTGGCTCATACCACCTTTAGGAGCGCAGGTTGTTAACGTCAGTTTAGATGCAGGTGCTGATAATTTCGAAGGGCCAGGTACTTCTGCCTGATTACTAGTATACATTAAAATACCCTCATCAACGACGGTTGCTGCTGTCGGGAAATTGTAATTTGACACCGCGCTAAATAGTTTTTCGGTAGCGGTAGGTGCTGCAAGGCCATCGCCTCTTATCCGTGATGGTGCTGATCTTACTGTTTGTGTAGACACATTCGGCAAATAAGTTACGATCCTCGTAGGATCATCTGTAGTTTTTGTCACAGTTAGAGACAGGAGTGGTTTAAACGTCATTCCCAAGAAGTATACTATTCCAAATAACCCGGAATGCAGTAAAGTGAGTGTGCGCCAACCAGATAACTTGACCAAATACGCATTCACTGGAAACATTATCATAATTCCAACGCTCGATCCAGTAGTTGCTATGGCTAAAGCAAGCGACCGCAGCCTTTCGAAGTAAAATCCGACCACTAATCCGGAACCCATATTTATAAAGCAGTACCCTACTCCAGCAAATGCACCGTAAAATATACATAACGCTGGATAACTTTTAGAAAAGTATGAACAGAACAAAGCAAATGAAACTATGACCGCTCCAGACATAACTACTGCTCTGAATCCAAAGCGATTGATTAATGCTGATGCTAACGGACCACAAGTAAAATATAGTGATACCGCTATGGAATTGATCAGTCCAATTAATGATTGCTCCATTTGAAGTTCTTCTGTGATAGCATTGAAAACGCTTCCAAAAGTATATGAAACGCCGTCTAGTATAAAGATGCTACAAAATGAGGCGGCAACAACTACCCAACCCCACCCTCCATCCTGTGGAAGTGTAATTTGAGCTGCAATTTCAGTTTCTTCTCCAACTTCTAAATTTACATCGTTGGCTCTGATTGCTCTACTTGGTACTAATATAATGCTTTTTTTACTTTCAGTTTTCGCTGATGTTGGGTTAGGTTGTGTTGGCGTCGTGGTACCTGGTGTACCATGGTCCTGTGTTTGCCTTGTAGTACCTTGTGGTCGCCTTGGTTGCATTTTTTGCACTACCTACTTAGAATGGTGTTTCTGAAAAACACACATCGATATGAGTGATATCTTAATTAGTTTTAATATTAACATTTCTTGTAATGTAAGCAATATAGCAAGAATATTGTGACAGAAGTTGAACAGCCATTGACATTTTCTTATCAATGGCTGTTCAACGTCCAACTTCTTAGAAGAAACGTCAGAATACTGGAGTACCTATTGCTTCCCAAATAGTATTCTGTTGTATTCTGTGATTGCTTTCTCTCATATGCTAAGTATACTAACCCTCTACGCTTTCTCTCAATGCTTCCTCTATATACCCCTTTGATGATGTATATTATGTCTAGATGCCGCCAGAAACCGGGAAAGCAGAAAAAAAAATTTGCCAACTAATTAGCTTCTATGGCTTTTCTCACTGCCTCAATGTGTAACGTATTTATTTAACTAAAGGACTCTGTACCATCATCATCATCATCATCCACAGCCTTCCTTATCCCACTGCTGGGTATAGGCCTCTCTCTTGTTATGCCATCTGCCTCGGTCTGTACCAGTGGTCATGAAATAAATGAAAAAATAGAGTGAAGCAGTCATTCGCCTGTGTGACAGTGACTGCTTGAGCGCTTGCGGGTTCGTTGAGTTGAGTGAGCGTCTGTCTGAGTGTCTGAGCGACATTGATTCATGATTGTGCCTTGACGGTTGCGGTTCGTTCATCGTTGACGGTTGACGGCTCCATAAATTTGGAGGGAAAAAGACGCGGTCGTAATACTAAGACAATCTGTATATTATTATATTGAGGATATAAATGTGATCAAAACTGCTTCAGAAATTGATCAATCGAAAGAAGATGTCGCAGACTTCAATTACATCATATTTTAATAGCAGAAAAAGGGCGGCTATTGATGATATTTTATCATCCAAAAGCAAGGTTCCTCATATCGAACGAAGTCAAGAATGTGGTCGCATTTCACTCAAACCCCAATTGGTAAAAAGCTTACAGCTTCTCAAAGATGTAAAGCAACCTCCGGTGCCAGCAAGTGCACTCGAGCCTGTTGAAGTAAAAAAACCGGAAAATGTAACAGCTGACTCGCCTTACGTGGCTAAAACGGAACCTATACTAGAGTCACAGCCGCAAACGACTGTATTCCTGAATAAAGTAAACACTGCAAACATATCCAAAACTAGCGAACCCTCCAAATGTGAAGCAACTTCTTCAGCACGAAAGGAATTAAGTTTGGGGGATATAAGAAAGAGGTTAGCTGGTAGCTCTAGGTTAGCTGAAATCAAAGCTAGCGCTGAAAGGCTTAGCAAGGGGATTCAGCAACTTAAAGAAGCCACTGAGAAAAGAAATCTCAAAGAATTCAAATCTATTGATTTGGAAGTACCATCCAGGTATGTATCCAGTAAAGTAATTCATTTTAAGAGGTTAAAAATATTCAGTAAACTTGGTATTTTTAGATAGCTACCTATGTTCCTTTCGCTTCAGACTTCAGAACATTTTGACTGAGAACAAAAGAAAGTATTATGTATATGTAAAAGTATATGTTGAAGGTTCAGTGATATGATTAAACAGGTCATTTATCCAGCAAATGAAACAGCAGAGAACTATTCCAACTATAAAATGAGGCTGGTGCAAATAAAAACCTATTTCTAGTTCATCATCATCATCGTTTTAGCCATAGAACGTCCACTGCTGGACATAGGCCTCCCCCATTGATCTATAAAAGGGCCGGTTGGAAGTGGCCTCCATCCTGGGATCTCTTTTAGGTTGTCTGTCTTGTGGGGTGGACTTCCTATGCTGCGCTTACAGGTCCGTGGTCTCCATTCGAGAATCTGTCGGCCCTATCATACATATTTCTAGTTAATATTTAGTTTTGCAAATTGTGATATTTATATTGGAAGATATTTGTATTTTTCTTTCTGTTTAATACGATTCGGTTGCACCAGGATTATTTCATGTATTGACTTTGAGCAATTATCCTTTGATATTCTAAGATTTTGATTTCTGCATTATTTCAGTATTTGCAAGTTTCGGGCAGTAAATAAGTAATTTTTACCAACCAATCACTTTTATTTTTATAAATTTTTCTTTATTTATGACCAACAGCAAAAGAAATACAATTTATTAATTACTCATTTAAAAGAATAGCCATTAACGGTCGGTATTAGTGGCAACAATATCGTAGAAAATCACTTGACTAACCATAAAAAAAAAACATTTATTACAAACTAAGCACTAAAACGCTATTTTCATTAAATTTGGAAAATGTTTTCTAGCAAAATTAAGGACATTTAAATAGCTTATTATATAACAAATATTCGTTGATGTTATGTCTGGATATCAAATATGTACAGGTAAATATATTTTTCCCATGCCATCGCGCAAAAGCGGCGAAGGAAAACATCGTGAAGAAAACAATATGTCCAAGATCCTCAGTTCAGTTCAGTTCCTTTATTTCAATTGGGTACAAATACAAGTACACTTTCAAAAGTCCAAATACCTATGACATTCACTAACATGCATTGGGCCAGCATGGTGGATTACCATTTATCCACTTAATGTTTCTTGTTCTAAAAATTTGTAAGGATTTTTAACAGTTGGTTTCGATGTTGAGTTTGTATCTTGGAAAATTAAACAACATTTTGTTACAGTCCAAGCAAGAAGCCTCAGCGGCAGAATGAATTCTTGTCACCCCAGAAGAAAGCCCCTACAGCTGCCCAGAGACCTCTAATTTCACCAAGAAAAGTTTTTGTCAGTCCTATCAAAAGCCCTAATAAGGTATGTATTCACTACATTTCAGAAGACACCATGTTAAACGTGAAATTAGATCACTATTAGCATGAAAAATCGACCTATAATTTATGACAGTATTACGGTCACTTCTATTACCGTTGTACATAGTAATTTATTTATTTTTCATATCAATAAAAGTTACAACCGGTATTAAATTTTTTGCACTGTATAGATGTGGTCTATGGTGCTATACCTGCTTCTTTGCGCCTGCTTTACAAGCTAATAGATTGGATAACATTCAATGAATGGATTTTATCACCCTTTTTACTCAAATCAAATCATTTATTTGTTAGAACATGGAAGGTATACATACATACAAAATAGCATACATTGCCATGTGCGGCGTACAAATGCGAGGTATTTTTTTATTTAGTCTACATTATTTATATTAGAACATTTTTATAACTAACAAATTTTGAAATTTCATTGTAGCATTTTGTGCTAATAAAGTTCTAAGATAGATTGAAACATTCCAATACTTAACTCCTTAAATTTTTAGGAATTTTAGTGTACATTATAGGAGCCATACAAAATACACTTTTATGCATGAGTGCAGTTTGATATGTACAGATTAATAAAATTGTATTTGTTACTAACAGTAATTTTATCTGGCCACAGGTTCCTGCGTATATCAGGCATGCTGCTCTTGCCACAAACCCCACCAGTCTGCCACTCCCTCATCACTACAGGTTCCTCTCAGAACTGTTCCGAGGTATGGAGACTGTCGTAGCGTTGCTCTACAACCGAAACGAAAAAATCACTTTCGCCAAACTGAAGCCCTCGGTACAGGAAATGCTCAAACGCACCTTCAATGAGAAACATCTCGCTCAAATCAAATATCTTGTGCCCGATTTCTATAACTTTGAAGTCCAAAAGATAAAAAACTTTAGTGCCTCCTCCCATAAAGAAGCTTACGAAATGATTATAACACCAAATATTCCTAACAATATCAAGATCATGAACCCGACCGCGCTGTTAGAGAGACGTAGATATTTTTATGACACTCTTCTTCAGCTGGTGAAGAAACACCACACTCAGTATCTGCTTACTCTGGACCCACCGATGGTGATACCGGACAACAAATTATCTCGCTGGCATCCTGAATTTGAGATTGAAAAGCTACCAGAAGTAGAAAGTGCCAAACTTCCTGAAATGCCTAATGTTGAAAAGTACTCATCAGCTCAAGATGTATTATCGAAGGCCAGAGAACTTTTCAAATGCAATACAAAAATGGAGAGGGCATTAGAAAAATTAGCTCAAGCCAAAATGAGAGGATTAACTGATGAAGAAAAGGCTGCTACTGGCATCGGTACTGCCTCAAGTGGCACTCAGACAAGTCAGCCGTCTGCCAGTAATATCACATTACTGAACCCGGCGCTCCGGAACTTGCCGGCTTCATTGCTGGAGAAAGTTAAAGCTAAACAAGCAGCCAAGGCTCTCGAAGCCATGACGAGAACTTCCGACCATGATAAGAAGTACTTAATCTACAGCAGGCTCCCAGATCTAGCTCGAACCCTAAGAAACATATTTGTTACTGAGAGAAAAAATGTTTTAGCTCTAAACATAATATTGTCAAAGCTAGAAAGTAGCTTCAAAGCCAATATTTCTGCGAGCGATCTACAAAGAGATATTAAAAGCCTGACTGAAGAAGTGCCAGAATTCGTAAAACTTCATGACATTAGAAACAACATCTATTTGAAGTTGGATAAAAATGTTGACCTAAAGAAAATTACTTTTAAACTCGAAGCTTTAGCAACCAAATACAAAAACGACTAATAAAAAATTTCAAAATAATTGACTCTGCAATGAAGACTGTTACATTTATTTTATCAACTAAGCTATTTATGTTCATAGGTTTAAATCTATCAATTCTACTTTACAAATACCAACAAAGTTGTCTTCTTTCTTAAGTTTTGCAGACTGTTATTGATGCATCAAGTAGTTAATGACGAAGATGATTTACAATGACATTCTTCTGTTGTTTAATTAAAATCTGAATTAACGCTATAGTATTTGACATAGATTTATATATTAGTATTAGTATAGCAGACATTGTCATTGTTTTATTGATATATCAAATTTTGTTGGTAGTTATGAATTTATCAAGACACCAACTCCCAAAGCAGAACTTTTTTAGTTTATATCAATGTTCTTTAAGTAATTTTAAGTCTTTCTTTAGTACTGAATGGTATTTCTTTTTAAAACAAAATAAAAACTATGCAAATAAATGTGATGTGATTCTTTGTGTTAGTTGTGATTCATATATATTTGTGTAAAATTAATCTCCTTTAGTTGGCTCAGCTGGATTACTTCGTTTTTTTCAATGATCAACAATGGACTTGCGTTTGTCGATATTTCGAATTGTATTGAGCGAAGGTGTGGTCTACAATGCCCAGAAAAAACCGAATCTCGCGATTTACGCTTTTCTAAGGAACTAACTCTCGTGAAACTTTGAAATAACTACTCATCATTTGTGTGAATGCAGGGGTAAATAAATCGGTACTTTAAGTACCTACCAACAGAAATTAAAAGGAAGGTTCTCAATTCGACAGGTATTTTTTATTATTATTTGTCATTCAACTAAATTTGTTTGTTTAATCACGTAATAGCTTTATATTAGTTCAATATTATAAATATTTTAAAGCTGATTCCACAATATTAAGTAGGGTAAGAAAAACAGAACGTGAGAGATCTCGAAGGTCGGTATACATACAACTTATTGTACGTCAGCGAAAAAAACTCGTAAACGCAAGTTTTGTTGAATGTTGAGATGTTGACCTACTATTGGGCAAGCGGCCGAAATACGCGTTATACTAGGTTAAGCGGAATTTTTTAAATCAAAATAACTGGAAAAAATTTAATCCATATGTAAACGCTATTACGTATTTACTCGTTATGAAGTCAGTTTTTTAAATTGATTGTTATGTAGTTAGGTTTTTTTTTTGTATTTCATACAAAATTAAAGTTGTTGGCTAAGTGTCATAAAGCTACCCAATGTCTCAAAAATCCACCGACGATGTCCTCTCAGTCTGTTCCGTTTTGCTGTACGTAAACATACATAATAAATTTACCAACCTGTAGGTACCTATAATATTAACTATTGTCTTTGACTGATAACCGTTGGAGTAGTGTTCTATATAGAGTGGAGATCACGAATCGGTAAGCGTATAGCGTAGGACGCTCTGAGACTCATTGGAGTGACGATATACGTAAGGTATGGCTGGCAGTGGCTGGAAGAGAAAAACCGAAGATCGGGCAGAACGGCGTGCTTTGGGAGAAGCCTATATGTCCAGCAGTGGAGTTGGTAGTATAGGCTGAATGATGATGATATAAGTTAGAACCTTATTCAACGCTACTCAAGGTGTTTGAAGGGTTTTAATAATATACAATGGATGACAAGAATAAATTGAAAACAAATTAAAGCTCCCTATAAAAGAGTTGGTAATCTTCAAACGGCTAAACAACACTGAACAGAGGCCTTACGAACAACAGCTAATTGCGGCACCTAATCCGCTCAGTTGGAAAATCAAGCGAACGTGAACCTTATCGCGCCCAGATACGGTTTGCGGTCGCGTGATTTTCCAACTGAGCGGATTAGGTGCTGCAATTAGCTGTTGTCTGTCACTCATCAAAACCTTTCAAACAAAAAAAAGGTATATCAAAATTGGTTCAGCTGTTTGGGAGCTACGATGCCACAGACAAATACACAGACGCATAAAAGTTAGAAGGTAATCATCATCATCATTTCAGCCGTAGGACGTCCACTGCTGGACATAGGCCTCCCCCATCGATCTCCCAAAGGGCCGGTTGGAAGCGGCCTGCATCCAGCGTTTCCCTGCGGTCTCTTTTAGGTCTTCTGTCCATCTTGTGGGTGGACGTCCTACGCTGCAAGGTAGAAGGCTAGAAGGTATTTATAAGATTCTTCTGTATGCGTCGGGGGTCGCCTTTGACCATCACCAACTCGTCCGTTGGTAAGCGATGCGTGCTTCACGCACACATTTAATCAAACCTCACGCAGACTTAGAAGATCAACGCCTAATCCACGCCAATTATGTCTTCTGTGTCCACGCCTTTGCCATTATGTGGACAAACTCAAGTCTTTATTCATGGTAGACTTTACCATGAATAAAAAAACAATACATAGGTGTAACATAATAATGATTTATTCAGTGATAAAAAAGTGGTAAAACTTAAGCATAAGTTGGTATAATATAGGTAATATTTTCACATTTGTACATAAAAACTTGTTACAACTGGGACGAAACAATTCTTGGCCGCCTTCACTGGTGGCAACTAGGGTTTTTTCTCGATTGCCATCAGTAGCGGCTGAGACGGTGGTGGCAATCGGGAATAAACGAAGCAAAGGACGTTAAAATACAAAGTGTTAGTAATGTAAGGAATGCCCAAAACTGGGTTAATTTAAGCTGATGAAAGAAAGTAGGTACCTACAAGTGGACTATCGGCTAAGAAGGTCGTAGTCGGGTTTTTTTCCAGTCTTGTAGGGTTCCAAGAACTGATTTAAGATCTCCTTTGGGATTAAGTACTGGCTCACAGCTGGGTCCTTCTCCATGTTGTGAAGGTACTCGAGCTGAAAAAAGTTGTAGATGAGTTGAAACCTTAGATCAAACAGACAAGGGAGGATATTATCATCATCATTTCAGCCATAGGACGTCCACTGCTGAGCATAGGCATCCCCCATCGTTCCCCAAAAGGGCCGGTAGGAAACGGCCTGCATCCAGCGTTTCCCTGCGGTCTCCTTTAGGTCGTGTTAGGGAGGATATACCTCCCTAGTACTATTCGAAGTATAATAGCCGTTCCGTCATTCTAATGTCCGTGTTTCACGCACTTCAAAAAAGGAGGGGGTTCTTAATTTACGGCAGTATTTTTGAAACCGCAATATTTACCCAGTTGAAATTTTCACAGAATGTGTTATGTAATAGCGGATTTACTAAGAAATAATAATAAAGTCAAAAAGCAAAAACTAAAGAGACAATAATAACGTATTTTTAATGCATTTTTGTATTTGCTCTTGTGTAAAAACGGTAAAACGTAGAACCGTCAAACTTGGCATGATTATAGTACAGTCTCTAAAGTAGAACAACAAATAATCAAAAATCGCCAAATGCGAGTCGGTGACAAATTTCAGTTCACCATCAAGTTATATAATTATGTATAAGCAACGTCAGGCGCAGTCGGTACTTGGATGGGTGACCGCCTGGGCGTGAAGTTGTAATCCTAAGTGCACGAGCCCGACTCGCACTTGACCGGCTTATTATGAAAACTTACCAAAAGCGAATATTTATCAGGCTTAATTTTAAACTTGTCATCCATGTCCAGAGTGATGATCCTCTCGAACCAAGGCCAGATCATGTAGTCAGCGTATCCTGGCTCGCTTCCATCAAGGAACTTTGAACCACGGCTTTTGAGCTGGGCCTGCACGAAGTCTAGCGCCTTGAAATATCCCGTGATATTATCTTCGGTTATCGCGTCTGGTGACCGTAGAGTCTTGTAGAATAGGGTATGTATCTGAAAAATAAGCTACGTTGACAATCCTAATACTTCCTATAAGTACCTACGTAGTATAAGTATGAAATCTTTGACCTACCTATTCATGCGAATTTATAGTGACCGATAATTCACTATTTTCAATTATTTGCGTTGTGAATTGTTAAATCACGTCTCCCACTCCACGCCACACCTAATTTTCTAACTGTGATCCGGCGAAACTTGGATAGTACTTTTTTTAGGGTTCCGTTCCCAAAGGGAACAGAATTATGTAAGTACGGCGGATTAAGTAATAAATATATATAATAATAAAGTCAAAAAGTAAAAACTATTGAGCCCATATAAACGTTTTTTGATGTATTTTTGTATTTACTCTAATGTAAAAGCGGTAAAACGTAGGTACTAAACAAGTTTCAAAATTGGCATGATTATGGTAGACACCCTATCTAGTAAAAAAAAAAATGGCTGTGTGCGAGTCGGTGACAAATTTCTGTTCACCACAGGCGCGGCCGCTAGCCGGTACTCGGATAGGTGACCGACTGGGCGCAATGTTGTCTTTTTACTTCACTGCTTTTTTGTATTTTGTGGTGGTAGTTGGTACGGAACCGTTGGTGTGTTTGTGATGAGTTGCTAACTTGCCCCCTTTGTCGATGCTCGAAGCTCACGTCACGTAAGTGCGACCAAATGGCCATATCCTGGCCATGAAAATCGTGCATATTCCTAAAGGAAGGTTACTTACAGGTCCAATAGATTCAACAATAATTTTGTCAAATGCCCTCTTCACAGGGTCCTTGGGGAGCAGAGGTCTCTGCGGGTAGATTTCATCTATGTATTCCGCCGTGACCAAACTTTCGTAAATCACTTCACCCTCGTTAATTTCCAAAGATGGCACTTTACCTGGCAAAACAAAGTAACATACAAATATATTTAACGATGCAAAGCAAAAAAAGCGAGGTAAAAAAATTGTGTTCGTTATTTAAAAAATAGCACATAGCACGCAGAACAGAATAAATGGCCGACGGGGCCGAAAGGTTCTAGAATAGAGACCACGGACCGGTAAGCGCAGCGTACCTATAGGACGTCCACCCACGAGATGGACAGACGACCTAAATGAGACCGCAGGGAAACGCTGGATGCAGGCCGCTTCTAACCGGCCTTTTTGGAGATCGATGGGGGAGGCCTATGTTCAGCAGTGGACGTCCTACGGCTGAAATGATGATGAAAAATAATACAGTCTAAACTGAATTGGACTGCGAAAATCAGTTAGGACTAGTTTTGAATTTTGATTGTAACATACATTGACCTATAGGTATGTACTACAATTTCTTTGGTCACATAATATTTATTTATGTAGCTGTACGTAGCTTGTTACAATATAACACAACAACAACACTTACAATTAAAACAACAACACACAATACAAATAAAATATTAAAAGTTATATTTATGTTTTTATTTTTATACTTAAATTATATTTTTTAGAATAGAATAGAATAATATTTTATTGTTCAACTGTGTACAAAGGGTATTTAGTCACAACAGTTGTGTTCATATAGAACATAGAATAGAATTATTAGAAACACATATTCTACATAAAACATTAACTACAATTATTATAAGCGCAACAATCGACCACGGGGACTAGGTAACAATATCAATGTAATATATAATTCTATTTTAGGTAATAAACAGTGTTAATAACTAGGTATATTATAATTATTATTTATTTCTCAAAGTATTCTCTCATGTTGTAATAAGCTTTAGATATTAGCCAGTTTTTTAAACTCGATTTAAATTTGAAGCCGTTTAGAGTTTTTAACTCAGTAGGCAAATTATTATACACATGTATAGCGCTTATGAAAGTACTTTTGTAGTACATGGCGTTATTTATTTGAGGAACACGCATATTATATCGATATTTAGGTTATCAGCTCGACTCGACTTAGCGTTGAAATAAGTTTTGGCGTCAGATGTCCTGCCTTTTATTTCGCACAGAAATAGAGCATTGACAATCAATGGATTTCTGGGGGAACTTTCCGTCCACTAATGGTAAGTATTTTAGTTAATGTTAAAGTTTTCGTTAGTTTTCTGTTTTTTAAGTTGTTTATTTAATTTTAATTTATTTAATTTTATTTTAATATTTTTTATTATACTTCAAATGCTTAGGTAAGTTAGATTAGTGTATGTTGTATTTCACGAAAAAAAAATGTTTTGTTTATTATGTACCTACCAAAAGCACTCTTAGTAGTCAACCACTCAGGTTTATCGAATAAATCGATATTGATAACTTCATAGTCGATCCCTTTCGCGTTCAGAGCCAGAATTGTCCGCTGGGCGTAAGGACAGAAGCGCATGTTGTAGACGCGCGGCTTGCCCGTATGCGGCGGCAAAGGATCACCTGAAATAACAGGAGAAAAAAACATAAAAGAAAAATATAATCATCTTCGAGCACACCGTCGCTTACATAGTTGGTGGTCAAACGCCTGAGTCGAATGCGCGATAAAAAAGTTTGAAGTACCTAGCTACTCGTTACTAGTATATAATCTTTGATAGTAGGTAATGCGTATTTATCTCGCTAAAAACTCATAATAAATTAGCCACCATCACCACATGGATCACCTTATCCTAATCCTATATTTTCAGAAATTCGAGCTCTTCTATACCTATACCTAGTCCAAAATGTAGGATTTTGTGTATTCTAAAGTTATATGATTATTTACGGGATATTTACCGTGGTAAGGTTGTGGAATGACCACGGTAAATATCCCGTAAATAATCATATAACTTTAGTGAACAACCGTGATAGTTTAAAACAGTGTTTTTGTGTATTCTATTATTTTTAGTACTTCTTTAGACTTTTATTAGGTCAGCAAGACGTCCTATAATACGATTAAACATACCTATTTGGTACTTATTTCACCGCTGTTTGCCGTGTTTATTGGATTTCCTTGTCGTTAACCTACTTCGCCTCGAAAATAAATTTTTTATTATTCGGTGTCGTCGGTGAAGATTTTTAAATATGCCGCCATTTTTGTAAGGTCCAGCAATCACTTTGCGCCACACTGCACCAAAGAGTAGAGTAATCTGCACTATAAATTGTAGAAATCAGACAGGAAAACGAACTCAACTCAACAAAAATTTCAAGCACTTTTAAATTTTACATTAGGTAGGTCCTAACAAGTTCCATTAATACCAATAAAACGTACCTATAGTACCATATTGATTAAAACTCACTAACCTTTTGTTAGATGTTTGGTGTTAAAATTAACATTGCCCTTGACCGCTGCCATGCTGCTGTATGGTGACGCGTATCCCAACAGTCTACCAACGACACGAACACCCTGGTACGAAGAGAGAATTATATGCATTGCAAAACTTAAAGTGGCCGTTATCATTCTAATCTACAAAATGTTTGAACTGAAAAATATATTAAGCACCAGATAAATAAATATCGAGCTAAGATAAACATAAAGAGTGACTGCGCAATATTGTATTTACCTGCTTTACAGAGCTATATTCTGAGCTACAGAGTGTGTTTAATACTTCGCTACTTTGTAGGCACTGCGTTTTATAGAAACGAAACGAGATAAATTATCAAGCAGTATACCTAATGCTAATCATTTTGTTTAAGTACCTACTTATGTACCTAGATATACCTAGTTTGTTTAGATTAGACATAGATTTTTGAATCGTCATCACAGAATGGAATTATGTGGGGCTGGAAGCTAATAAAATTGGTCTGTTGACGATGTTAAATAGGTATGTGTTCTTTTATAATTATTGACCTAGAAAATTTGTTGGTTCAAATCATCGATCTATTATATAAACTTCATTGGTTATAATCTAAGCATTCCCTGTATACATGGATTCAGTCTATGCCTGTATATTACTTTACTCTTTGAATCTAAGGTTATAATCACAGAAAAGAGAAGATTTTTTTTTCTCTTCTGTGGTTCTAATAATTAATAAATGTAGGTAGCAACCAAAAACTTTCTATAACTAGCTTTACCTAGTCTGTGGTAGCAACCACGTAGCAACCATGTTAACAAATAACCAAGTAGCAACCATGTTAACAAATAACCAACATCCTTTTATTCTACCATTACTAGATGTAAAGTTCCACTTCCATTACATATTTCTTCTCTACTCTCATTCCCAAACAAAAAAGTAATTTTTGCATTAGCTAATTTTATTCATTCTAATAATATCCGTCTTTAGTTTTTCCGTTTGTTAGTTTCTGTTATAGTTTCATTAACCAGGATTAACTCGTTTTTAGACAATCTCACTATCATCTCCCTCACTGTTAATGGCAAAATTGCCCCAAAAACCAATGGGGCCGTAGCAAAAAAAAAAACAAGTAGCAACCATGTTAACGTGATGTTAACAAAAAATCCTTGCAAATAACCAAATAACAAACATATTACACACTGACACTGACTATATGACACTGTATTACATAGTAATGTCTTCTGCACAGATTAGTATTCTGTAAGGAATGAGGAAAGTGATTTTTTTTTAGAGTGCGACGACGTATGGATTTGGTTGACGGACCACCATCCAACCAACGGGAGAGAAAGAGAAAAATTTCACTTTCCCTCCCGTTGGACGGCGTTTTTCTTTCCCTCCCGTTGGTTGGACGGCGGTCCGTCAACCAAATCCATACGTCTGTTAACTAGTACTATTACAATTCATGCTTTAATTCATGTAGGTAGTGTTTGTAATGTTACAGAATAAATAAGCCAGAATGGATAAGGTAGGGCTTATTGTTCAGAATAAAACGAAATAGCCGTTATTTATGTAGGTAAGACTGTGAGGTAAGAGATGCCATAACATGCACCTATATGTACCTACATAGCTACATACATAAAATTATAAGATCTTGCTTAATTCTATGTAACTCCATAAAAACTTAACGCAAGTACACATACTTTTAGTAGGTGCTGGCGCAAGCTTCTGCCTGCTCATTCTCAAGCTCATAGTAAAATATTATGCTGTAACAGGATGACTGCTTAGTGATAGTGCTAACAGACGCTCGAACGCGGCTGACCTCAACCGCCGTCTGACCAATGGGAGAGAAAGAGAGGCAAATATGATTTTATTTATTTATTTATTTATTTATTTTATTTCCAACTTAGATTCTCACTCTTTCTCTCCCGTTAGTTGGACGGCGGTCCGTTAGCCGCGTTCGAGCGTCTGTTAGAAAGCACTATTATATCCACAGAAAAGAGAAGTAGATAGAACGGAAAAGAGAAGGAACATCTGTTACCAGGCATACGAGTGAACATTCTTATTTACGTCAACGCGTTGAACTCCGTATCACAATTGCTAACTGATTTTGAACGCGTAGCTGCTCCATCAAATTTATTCCACAATGCCTTCTTGCGCTGTAATTACGTGTCGCCTAGCTAGCAAAGATTTTATTTTAAAAAAAGGAAGCGTATCCTATCACCGATATGTCTAAATTGTTTATAATTTTATTATTTCACCGTGTTTTAATTACAAAGCTGTTGACAAGCCGTTGACAATAATAGTGGTTACCATTATTTTATCGATATCGATACATTTAGATTTTTCTTATAGTACTAACAGACGTATGGACCAAGTCCGTCTCGTTTATTAGCACTATTACATTTCCCGTAATTTTCTATTGTATAAATAGACATTGAATTTATTACAGTTTTCCATGCAATCCGTCTACTAGGCAAAAATGGATTGATGCAACGGGAAGACGTGATTAGATTCCTACTAAACAAGCACAATTTGTTCAAAAAAAATTTTGGACATATATGTATCACGACAAATAAAAGATACTTGAAGCAATATCACAAAAATAAATTATTTATTTACATTCAGTGGTTAAAAATTAAATCATATCACCAACACCAACGTCTTCATACTACTCTCAGACAACCTCATTTGAATCTCCAAAGAGGCTTAAAATAGCTTCACCTGCCTGTTCAAATTCTTCGACTCCCAAGAAAACGCAAACTAAAGGAAGTTATAAAGTTATAAATTATTTTTCTTTATAGATATTTGTGATGCACATTTGAGACTTCCGTAAAGTGACGCCTGATTCAATCAACTAACTTTGATATTCATTATTGATAATTTTATTCAATAAAAAACCTAGCCAGCTTCAATTGCGATCCCGAAACTTTAAACTCCACTTTTTATAATATCCCGGTTGTTCACTATTTAGTTGTATGATTACGGAATATTTAAACATTATTTATAACGTTTTTGAGTCATTTCTTGTGCCGAAACATTAGGAACTCCATATCCACAACATAATCACGGTAAATAAGTCGTTAATAATCATACAACTGTACTAAAACTCCACGTTTTTAAATAAGTCACACCCACGATTCCATAATATTTAATGGTATAGACAGACGGACAGACTTAGTAAGTTAGTAGACTTAGACTCGTAGGCTTAGTAATAGGGTTCCGTTTTTACCCTTTGGGTACGAAACCCTAAAAAGTCAAAAAGTTAAAACGAAAGAGGCGTCCCCATACAGCAAACGTATTTAACGTATTTTTGTATTAGATCTAATGTATATGTAATTTAGTGTAACGATAATACGTACAAGCGTAATAATTGGCATGAATATAGTACACAGACACACTACCTAAAGTATAACAAAAAATAATAAATAATGATCAAATGTCAGTGACTAATTTATTTTAACTAATTTAACAAATTTATTTATTTTTTTATTTTTTATTTATTTTTGAACTAATTTTTATTTTGTTTTCGTTGATGTGCTCTATTTATGATCAGCTTTTTTATGAGGTAATAAAAAAATATTAGTCATCATGCCTATTAAGTTTATCGATAAAATTAAAACTGCACACAAAACTTTCCCATCACTAGCTGTGATACCACATTCTAAATTTTAGGACGAGGTATTTTTTTTAATGGCTCCTCACGAAAATAGCATTTAACCGTATCAAGTAATATATTTATTTTTCTACCCATTTAAAGTCACATAAAACGAACTCTAAACATAGCCTACGTCAATATCATGGTCAAATCATGACCTAGTAAGGTCATGGAAACTTTTTAATCAAGTTTCTATGGAGTTCTGGGGCAAAACAAAAAAATCACATTTGCAACTTCCCATTGTTTGCCTACACTCACGCAAACCTACGAATTTGCCTTAATCTTATTTAACGGATAATAATTCAATATTATTACACAAGCACATGCGTTAATACACTAGTTTTGTTAAATAAAAAAGCAAAATCGATGAAAAACTCTTAGCGAAATTATTTTAACCCTCGTGCTTATCGTGCAGTTTAATTTGGAACTATTTTAACTATGTCGTAGATAAATTTACGTTAAGGACTGTTGAACTCGTACTAGTTTTTTGAACTGCACAAGAATCGTGCAGTTTCAACAACATTAGCAATATTCAATTATGTACAAGAAATCCTAAATAACATGCGAGATAAATATTACTCTGTTGGGCTACTACTTGATATGTCAAAGGCGTACGATAGAGTCTCGCACCGTATACTTATCAAAAAATTATCTGAAATTGGGATTAGGGGCAAACCACTTAATTGGCTGATATCTTACCTCTCAAATAGGAAACAGTTTGTCCAAATCGAATACTACCATCAAGACACAGGCCAAATAGAATATATACACTCAAATATACACACCATTAATGACTCTATCCCTCAAGGCAGTGTACTAGGATGTATTCTCTTTCTTATTTACATTAATAATCTACCTAAAGTAACAAATTCACCGTGTATTTTATTCGCTGATGATGTCTCGCTTCTATTTAAATGTACACCTGACTCTAACTCACTTAGACACATAAAAAATACATTTACTGATATAAAATCATGGTTAGCTTCACACAATCTGGAAATAAATGCAAATAAGACAAAACTCATGCAATTTATTCCATACCAAAAAAAGCCACTACAACTAACTGAACTTGCAAAGAGTCTTGACGTAAAAGAAATAAGCGATTGCACTTTATTAGGCCTAAATCTAGACACAAATCTAACATGGAAAGAGCATGTTGAAAAAGTCAAATCCAAGTTGTCACAATTTACCTATGCATTAGCAACACTAAAAATCAACAGCAACTCAAACACTGCCCTCACCGCTTATTATGCTTACGCGTATTCGTGGCTTCGCTATGGGATAATATTATGGGGTAACAGTACTGATGCTGTACAACTCTTCAAAATGCAGAAAAAATGCATGCGTATTATCTTCAACATTTGCCAACGCACAAGTTGTAAACCCCACTTCAAACAACAAAAAATGCTAACACTACCATGTCTCTATATTTATGAAGCGGCTATTTTTGTCAGAAAGCATCTACACCTATACACACCCGATACTAACCCCCGCAGACAATATAAACTCAAATTACCAGTCCCGCGATTAGAAATATTCAAAAAAGGCCCTCTGTACATGACAACAAACATATATAACAAAATTCCGGATGCAATAAAGAAAGAAACAAATAATTATACTTTTCAGAACCAATTACGTAAGTTTCTAAGTCAAAAATGTTATTATGTGATAGATGATTTTTTCAATGATAAAATTAAATTATAATTAGAATATTAATATCGATCTTTTAAGTTTAGTTAGAAGGTAGCATCCTAGGTTTAGTATTGTTTGCATTCCATTTCAAATATTACCTAATCTATCGCATTAAATATTTATAGTAAAACAACTTCATCCTAAGTTAAGTTTAAATAGTAGATAATTATTATGTAAAATAGACGTAATTAAAAGTGTATTTATAAGATTTAAGTATATTCAATGTCTGTGGTCTGGTTTGTGACCAGCCACAACATTAACCATTGCTGCACCCTTTATGCAGGGTATATTACACTATGTACTCCAAAACTTAGTTTTAGAGGAAGAAAGTGTACATATTTGCAATAAAGAATAAAGAATAAAGAATAAAGAGTTTTTTGGAATAGCAGCATTTACCGAAATAATTGCGCGAAATGCACAGGGAACTGAACCGTATTGCACCACGAGAAGGTCAGTTTTAAACTTTAACAAAATGGCGTTCATAACCTTTTGGATTAATAATAATCTTGACGAATTATTGCATTCCTTCCTATGTAGTTATATTATGACGTTTCGTTTACATGTGTGCAACTGGCTACAACGGATTTCTTGCAAAAATGCCTTGACAGCCGTTCTATTTTAAACGAAAATTTTTTCTCTTCTGTGATTATATCTGTGGTTTCGGGTGATGACTTTGACATGTCTTTGTTTGATTGATTCATTTCACAGATTCATTTGATAACCGGTCGGCCACAGATCCTAAGATCTGTGCCGGTCGGCCGACGCAAAGACTTGTATATATTACTCTATGCAAAGCACAATTCACGCCAATTCTCTTTGCGGTCGGCGAGTAGAAAACAACGTTTTTACAGTGAGAATTCTAGAAGGAAATCTGAATTTTAGTGGAATTTTACCTCAAAAAGAATTTAAAATGTCGGAGAAGCATTTGCAAACTGGTGTGTATAGATTTTACTATAATAGGAAAGTTTTGTGTTTGTGATGAGGTTATCATTTTCATACATTGTTCTCAGGTGATGCTCTGCCCCCCTACAATGGGAAACTTCGTTTATTTGCGATGAGATTTTGCCCCTATGCCGAAAGGAGTGTCCTTGTGTTAAATGCAAAGAATATCCCGTATGATTTGGTGTTCATCAACTTGGATCACAAGCCTGAATGGATATATAATTTCAGCCCGAAAGGTAAGCTACCTATGATTTCGCAAAGTAGGTCGACTTCGCACCAATTCGTAAAGAGTGACGACAGTAAGTAAAAAAAAAAATTCAACAAAAATTTTATTAATAATAATTCCCGGATATTATAAATAAAATGTGTGACAACCACAGTAATTTCCATTGAAAAAAAAACACTTCTATTCACACGGCAAAGTGCTTTTATTAAATGCACAAAATACAAACTTACTATTACTAAATACCTGTATAGGTATATCCAAGTTTATATGTAGATGATCCAAATGCTAAAGCCCACTTTATCGAGCAATGGCATTGAAACTGCACATTATTTATTTAAGTACTAAATAAGTCAAATGGTGCAGGACTACTATATTTTATTATACTAATAGGTATATTTTATAATCAACTTCTAAGAAAGAGAAGGTTATTGATCAGTTTTTATTTTTCATGTTTCTTTGTGAACCGATTTATGTGGTATTTAAGCTTCTTTATTAGGTAGCTAGAGCAAGCATTAAAAATAGTTTAGCTATAGAGCATAAAATGATCGGTAATACAAACTATGTCCAAATGCTTAACTAGTTAAGCAATATAGTTGAGCAGTGGATTAGGAGAGTTTCGAGGTCGTCCTCAAAAAATTTCACTATCTATGGCTCATTAGTTTTTAGCCAGCTCCAATAGTAAGTAAACTTGATCGCTTTGTATTTGCGCTGAAAAAGGTTAGACATAGTGTGTCCATGGAGGCGGCGTTGATGGCATATCATGGCCATGTGTCGTCCCTACTGAGATATGGCTTGATAATGTGGGGAAACTCAGTTGACATAGACAGGGTATTCAAGATTCAGAAGCGATGTGTTAGGGTTATAAATGGATCTTGGTTTCTGGACAGCTGCAGACCACTATTCAAAACATGCAACATACTTCCGTTGCCATGTTTGTATATTAAGGACATTTGTATTTTCACCAAAGTGTACCCAGATTATTTTAAAAAACGTAGTCAAGTTATTACCCGTCAGAAAAGAGTCAAGTTCACTAACCTATTGTATCAACCTCCTGTCAGAAAAGACTTGTACAAAAGAAATGTGTGTATATCCATTTATAATAAGGTACCTAATGATATAAAAATGTTGGACGGTAACAAATTTAAAAAAGAATTGACTAATTGGCTTCTTAACCATTGTTTTTATAGTGTTAAGGAATTTATAGAATTTAATTCTAATATTTTATTATAGAAACTGACGTGGTTTTCACACATTTTATTTATATTACACGGGAATTACTCACGTAAGATTAAGCCGGTCACTCTGACTATAGTTTCAACTGCATTAGGCAGTCTTTTTCAACCGGCTTTTCTTTTTGACCGGCTTAATCTTACGTGAGTAATTCCCGTGTAATATAAATAAAATTCTAATATTATTCGTTTCTAAAATACCTATTTAAATTCTTTAGTATAAAAATGAGCATTTGCACGTCTGCTTGCAGACTGAGTACAAAGTGACATAAATATAATATTAAGACCTTTTAATGTAATGTATTCTAGCAAATAAATGATTTGATTTGATTAAGAATTTTCTCAATAATTTTGTTCTATTCATTTTGAAGTATGATTAAACAAAAAAAAAATTGCGTAGGTACCGTACCAGCTCTAGAATATGAGGAGGGCAAAGCGATCTTCGACAGCAACATAATCAATGTATACCTGGACGAGAAGTACCCGGAGCTGGTTCTGCAGTCCTCTGACCCCCTCCGCAGGGCCCAGGACAAGATTCTTGTTGAGAACTTTGCAGCCGTAAGTAGAATTTAACCCGTTGAATGCGAGCAAAGAAGTTTTTTTATGGCTAAAATGGGGAAATTCACCAACCTTTAAATTTTTTTTTTTTTTTCTAAAAAGTGTCATGTACGTGCATTAGTATTATAGGTATACCATTGGTATTGTGTATAAATCTTCTTACACACAATACGCGCGTCGGAACACTTTTCGCTTACGCCGACATGCAGTCCATAACGCATTTGGGGGGGTTAAGGATATTTTCTTTTTAACTCAAAGACATTGTAGACAATACGTCTATAATCATTATGTTTTGTAGATATAGGTGAATGTGGTCTCCATTAGAGTGCGTTTCCACTAAAGCAGAGTAGAGATGTGCCAGAATCGCTCAATCTCATTGGTTAAAATCCAAATCTCTATGCTTCGCTTCTATGGAAACAGTCAAAACAAAGATGAGAAGAATTTTCTCAAATTGTATAACAACTGAGTAACGCAGCAGAGAGAGTGGATTATAGCAGTGTGGAGCAGGGCAGAATATAGCGGTGCAATGCAAGTGAGCCACCGCACTGGCATCTGGTTATGCTCCACTCATCTCTGCTTCAATGGAAACACCCATCTAATTGTATAGTCCGCTCTGCTTATGTGGATATGCATCCTAAATAGGGATATCTAGGCAGTTATAATTTTTTTAACTCTGTGACTAGACCTAAAAAACTTATTATTAATTTTATTATGTTATGTTTGCAGTATAATCTCAATGTGAATTAACATACACATAATATCTACCCACATTGGTGTCACATATTATGTACTTGTAAAAATACAACAGAACAACCGGCAAAGCAACAAGGGTATAAACTCGGATCAAATGCAGATTCAAGTCCAGATGGTTACAATTTTTTTTTAAATATCTACTACAAAATTCCATGTAAAACTAAGGTGTAGATGTTATCCATTGGTAATATTAATGTCCCGAATCTGAATAGAACCAAAATATAAATACCTTCCTATATTTCAGGTACATAATTCATCTTCATTTACAGCCTTCCTTATTCCACTGCTGGGTAGACCATATGCCCTGCTTACCTAGCCTCGGCCACCACTCTCGTCTTTAAATACTTTAACCAAATATATTTACCTACAGGCTCAATCAGCATACTACATCGCTGCATTCAATCCTCAAAATCTCCAGCCGTCGCATGTTGAGAACTACCAAAAGTGCCTCATGGCACTGCAGAATGAGATCAAGTCCCGTGCCACCCCATTCCTGAATGGGGACCAGCCAGGCCTGGTGGACTTCACTATCTGGCCGTTCCTTGAGAGATTCGAAGCTTTGCCCCTGATTGGCAAGACTGACTTCGCTATTGACAGCGACAAACTGCCAGAATTGGTAAGTGTCCTGCATTTTTGCTTTTCCTGATTCCATTTCTGTTTTTACTTTGGCCATTTTAAAGGTGGTAACTATGCAATTGACTTTTCTGCCGTGGCGAAATTGTATGGCAGAGCTATGGTGTTAGAGGGGTCCATGAAGCCATTTAATAATTCTGTGATAATTATCTAATGAATGCTGCCATTTCTCAAATAAGAAATATGTACATCATCATCTACAAATAGAAAACAACTCCCTTTAGATAACAGTAACTGTATAAATTGTATACCTTGCTAATCTCTTTTGATTATTTATGTATGATAAGATAATCATTTACTAAAACAATCTACCTCAATTCAGTCATACTTCATAAATCAGAATGTAACTCATGTTACTTCAAAAACATGTCATCATTGCATGGTAAACCAAATTACGTGTCATATGTGTACCACTAAAATTTGAATTCTATCTCCCTCTTCTATCTATTTGAACGTCTTTAAGATAGGCTAGCATACTATTAGACATGGTCCCATTTCGGCGATTGCGACAACGGTCATGATGATCGCTCACATGTGAAATCATCCCTAATCGTCTGACAATAAGATAGCATTCTGGTTCACTTACTTCGATTGCCCGACCCAGGTTGCAGACCAGCAGTGCAAGTACCGTTCATAATCGATCGTCAAATTCAATTCAAAATGCCATAGAATCGATAACAGCGAGTACTGTAAAAATGGCATATTATCGAATTTGACGACCTCAACTGTCAATTTGACGACCTAAAAAGAACGGTACTTGCACCCTAGATAGCTCATGGATATATAGGAATTCTATCATAATAGATCAGGTGCTTAGGAATATGGGGCGAACCAATACTCGTGTGCAACCCAGTTTCGGAAATTATAACAAGTGCCTTGTTACTGCGAAAGTGTGTTTGTTATATTTCACGAAGCAATGGATCAATGTGATTTTTTGCATAGAGATAATTTGAGGGCGGGTAAGCGAAGTAGGATTAGAGATGAAACGGATAGCGATTTAGCCAGATACCGAATTCCGGCCAACCTTTAAGCCGGATATCGGAACATTGCCCATCGGCGCATCGTAACGAGACTAACGAGTAAGCTCGCGTAGGTGGCGCAGGCGCACGAACGATCAGGCGGGCTCGGGTGAATTTGGGATCGTTTCGTTCATGAGCGAAGTTAGCAACAATAACAAGTGTTTCATTGATGCTATTGTAGTTTGAAATTATTATATTTGTATTTATTGTTGTAAAGTTCCTAAATATGATTTTACGTAATATTTTTTAAATCCAGGCGAATACTAGCTTTCTATCTGGTATCCGGCCGGATAATAAATTTAGACCAGATAAGCCGGATACCGGAAAGTTACCGGTATTAGACCAGATAGGCCGGATACCGGTTATCCGTTTCATCTCTACGTAGAATGCTTTTTATTGCAGAAAATTTGTGTTATTTTTTGCATAGAAATAGTTTCAGGACGGGAAAGTGACATAGGATACTTTTTATCGTGGAAAATGTAAACTTCCTGCGGACTGGACTGAGAAACGGGTGAGACTGCTTTGAATAAAAATGCCTAATTATTTTTTTCTTGCAGGTGGCATACATAGCAGCAATGAAGAATACGCCAGCGGTGAAATCATACTACCTGTCGCCCGAGACTCATGCCAAATTCACGGAGTCCCATAACAAGGGCGATGCTAACTACAACATGCTCGACACCAGCGCTGTATGCTGCATGCGCCCGAGGAAGAAGAAGGAATAGAGAAGAGGACAGGAATTTTATACTTGTAGAAATTTTGTGATACACTAACAAAAACGAAAACTGTTATAGGAATACTCATGGAGAGCTTTTGTTTCGCGAATGCATATTTATCAATATAGAGTTTACAAAATTAATGCTCCTGGCATTCCCTGTCCCTAAGGATTTATTTCGATTTCTGTTTTTTTTTTTTCAGTCCTGCAAAATAGCGTGAAAACTGTTTTTGTAAAGAATGAAAGACATTCCTATAATTTATGTAACATATCTCATTTGTGTTTTAAGAACATATTAAAAATACACATTACTTGCAATTTTAAAATTTTGTTTGTTTGAACCAACTTCAAAAGGAGATGAGACTAATATTTTTTATCAGTCCTAAGATTTTTTACGCGTATAATTCCACTTTTGTTTATCAACTTGCCTGTTGGTAAGCGAAACACGCTATCACCGAGGAGGTCTCGTAATGAGTTTCCATATAAGTTTTATAGAAACCAGGGTTAATATTACCCTCCTTTTGCCGTAGACGGGGAAAAAATCAAGGACTTTGTATACCCTAAATGGTCTAATTGCGACAAGCTATTTTGACAGAAAATAGTTGCACTATGCATAATGTCATTTCTTACATTATTATGCAAGTAATATTCCTACCGTTATAAAAAAACACATAACCACTCTCCTTTGTTAAAGTCAATTAGGACAGCGCGCGACATTCCCCTGTTAGTACCTACTCTATTAAGTTACATGAGAATAATGATACTATGTAGGTACTAATGAAATAGTATCAGAAAAAAATACCATTCTATGTATTGCATAATACTATTTGGTATTCATATCATGTTTATTTTGAAACATAGATAACGAGTGTCTGTAGTGCAGTCGTATCAACACTTGCGGTGACCATCATTTTGCGTATTAGGTACATATTAGTACAAGTAGTAACTATTGCTAAGTAAAACACTGTTTTAAACTATCACGGTTGTTCACTAAAGTTATATGACAAATAAAAAAAAAAAAAAAAAAAAAACCGTAAATAATCATATAACTTTATTGCTAAGTAGGTACAAATCGCGTGGTGTCCGACAGTCTACATTTCCACAAAAGATGTGTAAGTAAGTAATTAATTACCCGACACGTCCTGACCAAATTTCAATATAATTTGTTTGATTTTCAAAAACTCCGTAGAAAAAAACCACTCGGGTTTTCCAGAATTTTCCAATATTTCTTTCCCTAAAAACCTTGTTCGGGCTATTAAAAAAAAAAAAAAAAAAAAACAAATCAGTCGTAAGTGTTGCGCTTACCACAGCATTTAATTTTCATTTATTTAGAAAAGTAAGACTAGTCCGATATCTGCGGACGACTCAGAATAATTATTGAGGTGGACGGCATCCAAACCTGACATAGGGTTGGCCTCGTAAGCCTAATGAGTCTATACCCTATTCTTATTTGAAAACCGGACAAGTACGAGTAGGACTCGTGCTCTGAGGGTTCCGTTAGATGAAACTCACACGAGAGCTAGTCCAAACAAAAAAAAATAACAACAAAAAAGTTGAAATATTGAAAGACAAACTGAACTTTCTAGTGGACAATCAGGTTTTTCCATACATTCCAACTACAAAATGTAAGTTTGTAATAGCCATACAATTATTTTTTAATGATATAACTTCAAATTAATTGTAATGACTTTCGTATTTATTCCTTTATATGTGCTGTGAGACCTTGCCTCTTGCCAAACTTCATGATTCTAGGTCAACGGGAAGTACCCTATAGGTTTTGATTTCCCTGAAATCGCAAAATATGCGACATAAACGGTCATATCTTTCACACACGGTCATCTGACCCCAAACTAAGCAAAGCTTGTGATATGGCTGCCAGAGACTGATTTACATACATATTATTGTATAGTTTTAAATGCATACTGAAATAAGTAGATATTAACAACCAGATATAGAACAAACACAAATGTTTGTTCTAGATGGGAATCGAACCCACGCCCCCAAGCTCAGAAGGTAGGTTCACTAACTGGCTATCAAAATTCAAAATTAACTTAATCTATCTATAGGTATTGTTCGCCTTTTAGGTTTTTTTACGTAGCTAGATAATACATATATTTTTTATCCAGTATTAACTTTCAAATTAAGTATAACAAATTTATTTATTTAATCTAGGTTTTGATTTTTTTTCTTTATGCCTTGGACTAGGCCTTATTTTGGGGTCCCTTGATTTTCCAGTCGCATCGTAAAACATTCAATCAACCCTATTTTTGATATCTTGGTTCATACCTACATGGGTAAAGAGTTGGAACCAATTGATAAATTAACTTTATTAGGTACATACTAAGTCAAGGTTTTAGTCATAGTTAGTGGTGTTTAAATTTCGCTGTGTCATTCGAAGGAAATGTTTGTAGCCCAAACCATAATGGAGTTAGCGTAGCGACGTATATTTTTAACGTCATTGATTTTTGATGATTCACGATTTCGTTCTATCACACGATAACCTAATCCATTACATTTCATTTTTTGATGAAAACTACTCGTCATTTTCAACAGGCCACTAATGGTTTAGATAAGTTATTGATGGATGACGTAATGTTATAACATCATTTTTTTAATGCCATAGGTAGCAAACAAGCAGATGGGCCGCCTGATGGTAAGCGATCGCCATCTCCTATGGATACCTGCAACACCAGGGGCATCACAGATACGTTGCCGACCCTTAAATAAGACCAAAATTACCGAAACCGCTGATAGCCGAAACTATCGAATCCACCTCTATATCGAACTAACTAACTAACCGCGCCCAGATACGGTTTGCGGTCGCGTGATTTTCCAACTGAGCGGATTTAACGTTAGTTTGATACCGCGTTAGCAGTTAGCCGTAAAGCCCAAGGTATAATCTCCTCCCTCACTGTTGATGGCATAATTGATCCAACAACCAAAAGGGCTGAATAGAATAGAATTATTTATTGGCGTTATAGCTAAATTTTCACATTAGGCAAGTCTTTTAACAACATTCCAGCATAGATAGTATAGAACAATTTTTTTATATTTTTTTTTTCCTAATATAATTATTAATGGCATACCATCGATCTATATGTACTTGTCATACAAAATAAATCTAAAATAATAGCTATAATTATTGTATTAATGTCTCCCGTCGATTCAGCGATAAAGAACGGTACTTGCACTGCTGTTACGTAAATTCTTTCCATCCAATGGTTGCCTGGAAGATATCGCTTTTAGCGATAAGGCCGCCACTTGTGGCACTAGCTAGTAAGTGTTTTCTATCCTGTTGTAATTTTTACTTCTGGTGTACACCAGAAATAAATACACAAAAATACACTAGACGATAAAGAGTTTCTATCTATCTATCTACTATACTATTCTAATCACATAAGAATGAAGATTCATTTAGATTTTGACGCATTTTCATAAATTCATTTAGTGCGTAAAAAGGGTTCATCTCAAACAAATGTTAAATTTTTCTTATGAAATCTTTGGCATGTAGTTTGGTTATATCAAAGAGTTATATCTTGCGGCAATTTGTTAAACATACTGATTTTATTGTATATCCCTTGCTTTTGTGCTTTCGTTAATCTATTCAAGTCTGTAGCCAAGTAAAAAAAAAACTTACCAACTTAGATTAACTACACAAAAAAAACTCACCAACTTAGATTATATACTTATTCTAAGCTTACCAACCTCTAAATTTAGCAATGCATAGCTCTGGCCCAAATCCAATGGCCATCAAAACATATGTATAATAAACTACCAGTAGATATAGAAGACAGAAAATTAAAATACATTTGCTAAAACACTAAAAGACATTTACTTAGATATGACTTACAAAATGTTACTATAGCCTTGAGTCTAGACTAGCTCTTCAAAGACAAATCAATTGCGGAATAAATCGATCGTGACATGCTACCCGATCTGTATATGAATTTCATGCAATAAATTATAGAGCAGGTAAGGTATTGAAATAGGGGGCGTTTTTGTATTATCTAAGTAACTATAGCAGCGGCCGGCAACACAAACGTTTATTCAACGTGAAACGTAAAAATGTGGGCCGAGCGAGGCCAATATACGTTGCCGCCAAGGGTTGTTTAGTACTTTACTTAAATATTTCGCGGATATTCATGTAAAAATCTGTATAAATATTTTAGGGCAAACATATTATTGTGTGGATATTCATGTAAAAATAGGTATAAATATTCTATGATCCATATTTTCGCGTTATAGGTACTATTAGGTACCTACATTAAAACGAAAAAGGAAAAATAAAAATAAATAAAAAAAAAAAACATTCGAGATGGCTATGTCTTGTACACACTACACAGCTATGGAGGCACAGATATATCTGTGTATGGAGCACAGATATACACTCTGTGTATGGAGGCTTGTACACACTTGTACACAAGGCTTTTTTTTTTTTTTCCTCTTCCCCGAGTTGGGGCTTTTGGCTCCGCATGATTGATGCAGTTGCCATATTCAAGTCGTATGAGTTTAGTTTTAGAATTTAAAGGTAGGGAAACGATACGCGTAAAATCGTTTTCATCGTCAAGCTAAGTTACGGTCAAGTCAAACTCATGCCCCTGTAAAGTGGTGGAGACTTTACAAGAGGCTTCTATGGAGTTTTGGAAACAACACGAAAAGACACGTTTCACCTCGTTATATCACTTTCCCACACTCGAGCACGCTTAAGAGCACTTAATGAATAATAATTCCCCATTTAGTACACATTAACACTCGACAATACACAAGTTTAAGAAAATAATCCAACGAGCCGACATGTTTTTTCCGCGTTGGCGCCAAAACTCTACACAAGGCTTGTATAATGAGCCTGTCATTGGACACTATCGATAAATGTCAATGATTTTTTTGTCTGTATAAAAGCTAATATAGCCTCTATGCATTCGCCTCTTTGCAAATTGAAATATTGTACACAAGTTGACAAAAGGAAAAAATATAGAGAAATCATATAAAAATAAGGTATCGTAAATTTTTTGACTCGATTAGCACAGGATCGAGATGAATGATGCGTACAAAAAGACAAGCTGTGGGCGATTAGATTACGGGCTGGAAATTATTATGATGATTAAAATATAGACTTTTTCACAACGATCTATTATGTACTAGTATATAGTAGTATAGTATGAAATGTCCAAAGATTTTTCATACTTACTGTACTTACGATAGATCGTTGGAAAATTCTTTGCTTTTTCAATTGTATTTGGTTCACTCTGCCTAATCACACTAATATTATAATAACGAAAGTTTGTGTGTAAGTGTGTATGTTTGGCCGCACTCAACTCCACAACAACTTACACACCTGCACTGGATAAACACATCGACCATAAAGAATAATCGACTATGATCCAGAGACCGCATCATCGTTTAACATCAGGCAGAGTTGGCAGTCAATCTATATAATTATGTAAAAATGAATCCCTATTTACCTTGGTCACGCCATAACTTTAGAACCGTTTCGGACCCTATAGGCTCAACTGCGAGGCTCAACTATTAGAGCCGTTCGGACTTTTTTCCCTTAGGCGCAACTAGTTGTGCCGATAAGAAAAAACAATTTCAACTCGGTCCCACCGATTTCATTCATCTTTTTTTTTTTGTTTTCTCAAACTTTATAGAAGGTTCTTACAGAAAGAAAAATTAAGAATAGTGTAAAATTTCGAAAAACTTAACGATGATTTTAACTTCGCGCCTTTGTGATTTGAAGACACCCAGAATGTAACATGCACTTGGCCCGAGTTTAATAGTTTTATCCCGGAAAAAAAACACGGTTCCTGTAGGACAGCTGATGAAACCGCTGGGCTAATTAGTTATGGTAAAGCTACGATTCATACCCTTTTTCGTGAAATTATTCTAAGCGTTGTAGTGATTTGTATTGTTTTAGTATTTTTGCACTTTTATCAATAATTATTACCAGGCGCAGTATATTGCAAACATGTTCGAAGATCCAGTGGCGAAGACGTATTTGACTCTAGTGCATTACTTGAACAAGCTTCATGAGAAAATTAAACTTGGCAGATTCAGAACACAATGCTTGGATGAATGAGTTTATTTTCTTCTATATGTATGATTTAAAAATAAAATACTTAGTAAGTGCCAATGATTTTAAGGTTCCATACCCAAAGGGTGTCGTCAACTTAAAAGCTTGTAAACAAGGACCTCCCTCCTGACCTCGGTTAAAAATGTTATGTCATACTTTATAAGACAAAAGAAGCAGGTACCTACTTACTGTTCGATCATGTTATCTATACTGTGACTTGAACTGCGAGATACTGCACGTAATGTAGTCAACAAAAGCAGTTAGTAATGATGACTTTTTCATGACACACAACCTCTGGACGTTCTAGCGATTGAACAGCAAAAATGTACCTAATAAATGAAAAGGCAAAGTCAAAAATAGAATTTTCATGTATTTCGTAAACAGTGACACAACCTCTTCCTAATATCATGTGCCATTACATTGTACAAGTCATTTTGGCTTAACGAAGCTTAGAATATGCCTTACCAGTCTTACTACCACTGACTGAAAAACTTATTTACTTACGTCGTTTATATTGGTTTCGGGAATAATTTGCTCAAGAGATTTAATAAGGAGCCAAGGAAATGAAATTTTTGGGACGACCTAGAGAAATCCCTCTACAAAATAATTATTAAGTGAATTTATAGAAAAAGATTTTTTTTTTTACAATAGAGATTGAAAGTACTCATCAAACTTTTTCTGAAGGGAACCACAAACCAAAATGTCATGTGTATATAATTTGGGTTTTTGTTGATTTCTTCAAAAAGCGCAAAACCAATTTCGATTAAATTCATAAGGGACAAGTATGAAGTATGAACTACAAAATGAAAAAAAAAAAAAACATCAAAATCAATTCATAAATGGCGGAGTAATCGCGTAACAAACATAAAAAACACACAGTCCTTCTTTTTGAAGTCTGTTAGAAAGACGTTAAAAATTTATAATTTATTTGTCCCGTTGTAAATGTATAAATTAAATTATAAGTTTTCCTATTTGCGGGATTTGTGTGTCTAAGTGGTAAGGCATTTTTTAGTACATGAGTTAACATGATTTACAAATTTATAAACAAGTATTTTAGACTAAAAAGCAACATCGCTTAACTACTGATTCAACATTCAACACAATCTTGAGATTCGGTTCTTAACTATTATTTAATGAGTACACATAAATTTGTTGATAAACTTTAAGAAACATGATTTGTGTTGGTTTTTTTTCCATTTGTAGTATTTTGATTATGTTTTGTCCTTAGGAATAAACTCACTGTACAGAAAGTAAAATGACCGGCATATATCTTATAAAATTGCGCAGTAGGTGAATTTAGGTCTCTTTGACAGCTCGTAGCGGCACAAACGGATTTAGAGGAAGTAATTTAGAGAGCGTCTTCGTGTGTACATGTGGACAACTGTACGTGTACAATGTACATGCGAAAACTAACCCTTACTAAGTTGTTTATTGTCAAGATTTAGCCGGCACTCGCTTTGACAGGTCGTGCCATCCATAGCACAGAGCCAGTGGCGTTAGCGGTTCAATAAATAGTATAATATATATTACCCGTGCGAAGCCGGGCGGGCGGGTCGCTTGTTATATATATAAACCTTCCGTGAAAATTTATCCTACTGATGGTGGAAACCGCATCAAAATCCGTTGCGTGGTTTAGGAGGAGTTAGCGGCCATACAGACAGACAGACGCGGAAAGCGACTTTAACTTATACTATGTAGAGATAGAAAAGAGAAAAGATAATATATATTATTATGAGGTAAGCTGATCATAAGCTGATCATATTAATAAAAAAAAATAAAAAAATAGAGCCTATCAACGAAAACAAAATTTAGTTAAAAAATTAATAAGTTATAGTATTTTAATTTCATGCTAGACAGAGAGCGCACTATACTGAGTTATAATCTCCATATAGTATAACAGAGATAGAGATATCTATTAATATCAAGAGAAACTGAAAAAACCCAAAAAAGAATGAAAATTTAAAGCCAAGCTTCTTTTACCCCCGGTTATGCTCCGTATAAGACAGCTTCTCTTGACCACTGCACTGAGTCCATATACCAAGCAGGTCATGTTTTAGAACTAATCAGTTTTAAAGGCGTGTTTTGCAATGGTGGATTTGTGCTACGGATGGTACGAGGTTTAATTTATTTAAAAAAAACATTACATATATGGCCAGTATACTAAATTATATGTGACGTAAACGTATTTTTTTAATAAGGCGGTTTTGATTATTAAACGTCATCGCGTTACTCGTGACTTCTCAGCGGTTGGGTGAAAGCACGGCGGGCGAGTGAACATTTTTACGTATAATAAATACTGTTGTTATTAAAGTAATAGAATAAACGTTTTTTTTTTTTTAATGTTTTACCTTTATGAATTGACGATTATACCAATCATAACTGGAGTTGCTCATATATTTCCAAGCAAAGCACCAAATATGTATTATACTAAAGTGCGACCGCTGAAAGAATGCGTCTGACAGTTGCCATAACATTGTAAAAAGCTAAACTAAAACAGTAAATTCTGATCACATTTACTAGCTTTTTGAACGTAAAACTGTAACTGGTGGCCAATTGAATCAGTAAAATATTATAAGAAAATGTTACCATATTTTTTTTACAATTTTTAATTATTACAGCTATCAGACGCATTCTCTAAACGGCTGAACTGTAGTATGTATTTTTCTTAGTTTTGTACGAGTTTTTTTACACATAATGAGAAGATATAAAACAAATCTAGAATAAAAATTAAGTACATCAATAAATTCATAACGATAAAGTCCAGCAATTTAAATATTATTGCATATACAATATAATTTGTACTAAAACTATATTAAACTATAACTTTTGAAGTGTAATAAATTATTAGATTTTCGATTAATTCATGGAATGCTTAATAGTAAAACTTAGAAGCAACTTTGTTCGACATAACAAATTATTTACATATAAATAAACATAAAGTTAATCAATTTACATATTATTTTATTATCTATGATTGTGTTTCATTTAATTTCATTAAAATGTTTAATAAGTCCTGGTTCATACCAATTGTTAATACCTATATTACCATACTCTCACTTGGATGACTTGTGATAAAATAAAAAACTTGATTAGATAAAATACTAAAATGATATCACTAACACAAAGTGGACAGATGATTTGCAAAAGCGTACATAACTGAGAACATTTCACTAGGTAACTTACAAAGATAATAAATACTAGAAAAGCATTGACTTCTTTATAAAACCACTTGAAGGAAGACTATTAGACGCGAGTTTAGTTTAAAAATACATAATTCTGCAGCATTTATCGATAAATGAAGATCAAAAGAACGTAGAGACGCTACCAAATGCCGCGGCACTTTTCACAATCTCAACTACCCACCCTCATTAGCAAATATGTTCATTTTGTTCGGTCATTTCATTCGTGCTTTAGCACTCGGTGTCTGCGTTATTTTAGTGTCACTTGACTTATCTCTCGTTATTATTCTATTCTATTCTATGTATTGTGAGTTTATTTTTAATGCCAGAGGTGACAAACAAGCAGTCGGGCTGCCTGATGGTAAGTAGTCACCGTCGCCTATGGATACTTGTAACACCAGAGGCATCACAACTACGTTGCCGACCCTTTAAGAGAAGTGCAAGATTGTGGTCTTCCCTCCCTCTTTCATTAGCTTCAAAGATGTTCTTCAAAGTTGGAAGTTTGAGTCCAGCACTAACGTCCCGCTTACGGTCTATTGTCCATATCCTTGCATAATATGAAACATAATTGGACATACCTGCGTCTACGTTTTCTTCTTGAATATATTTTGCAAGTGCATGTTAGTTTTTGAGTGATGGAAGATCTGCGTGACCCGTCTGCCTACTTCTTGAGCCGTGTGGAGGTTGGAGGGCCGCGGGGGAGGTTCGGAGTGGGAGGTGTTACCCCCCAGATTGTGCAGGAGAGACTCTATCGCCGCCCGGTATTGGGCCAGGTTGGGCGCTTGGACGATCTCTTCGATTTTCCTGTAGAAAGAATAATATGGGTTTAGGATATGAAAGAGGTAGGTAGCTTATAGTCAATACTATTATTTATTCAGTAATAATAGGTAAGTTTCCTGGTAAGTAATTTATAATTGTTTCATGTTTTTTAACGTAATTAGCTGTTAGGAAATGAGTCTATCGCCATTTTTGCTTTGTTAACTGAGCATCGATCCTCGTCGCAATCTCGTTCTTTTTCGAGCAATTCAAAGACTTTATTTATATTTTGTGAGTGTCTGACTAAAATAAACTGTCCACTTGTATGGATGTTTTGGCCCAGTGGACAGATACTATCACTTCAATTATTTTCTTCTTGAACTTGTTTTATGTAAGGTCTATAACGGACAATGCTCTTTGAATTCAGGAGTTACACTGGGATGTCTAAAATCAACAGTCTGAACCAGGCTAACTGAGGACAACTAGCCTATTGTACGGAGTATCGGGGGTGTGATTTTACCCCTTGATTAACATAGGTTATCTTTTATTCCGGACAATTAACGGTTCCTGTAAAATAAAATAAATATTCAGGACATTGTTGCACACACGGTCATCTGACCCCAAACTAAGCAAAGCTTGTGATATGGCTGCCAGAGACTGATATACATACATATATAGTTTTAAATACACACTTAAATAGATATTAACACCCAATAATAATAGTATTAGTTAATAATAGTGGGTGAATCAGCGGGGCGCAACTAGTAGCCAATAGACAATGTTACCTGAGCGCCGGTAGGAGGTCGGGGTGTCCCGGAGCGTGGTGCGCCGCTAGTTGCAGCCCCGGCGTCAGCGCTGCCACGCACTCTGCGCCACTCGCTCCGAGTGATACGAGCGAACACAGCAGTGACACCGCTGGGGACATATGCATTACTTATACTTGACACTGGCTAAATGCACAAACGGTACATAGCCAATTTTTTAAATATTTTTTTGCCATTGTAATTTGATTAACCTGGCATGTAATTTTTTATAATTATAAATAAACATATCATATCATATCAAAAAAGAAAAATATATGTATTCACACTCTTGTCGCTAGCACCTGTTTTTTAAGTGTTATGCGCACGCACACGCGTTCTACGCTACAAGCTCCGAGCGATACGATCGAACACAGCAGTGACACCGCTGGGGACATTTAAGCTACTGTTTATTTCATCATCATAATCAGCCTATAGTCTTAGTCCACTGCTGGACATTGGCATCTTCCTAGGCACGCTCCTCAGCCCGATCTTCAGCTTTTCGCTTCCGGCTAATGCCAGCTGCCTTACGTATAATTTCACTCCATTGAATCTCAGGACGTCCTATTTGATACTGACTAAATGCACTACTCAGGCATATGAAGAAAAAAACCAGAATATGCACTCTTTTTTGCTAAGACCTGTTGAGCTTTTTTGGCTGCCGCTGTAGGTTACTATAATTTATTTTATATATTATAATTCTATTCTAATCTTTTATAATTCTGTGAAAATTATAATTTCAAATATTCTAATTAACATAATACTTTTGCTACCAAAGCGGTAACAAAAATCTCATATATTTCAACAGGTCTCTCCATGCTTCGTATGATGAAGCCTGGTCAGTCTTCGTATGGGTGATCACGAGTGGCGTTTCGTTTACAACTGAACGCTACCGTGGTTCGGATGACATGTTCAATTATAGTTCCCAGTTATTTGTCCTATAAACAACCGAAGGCCTCTGACATAGCCTAAAATCTCTAACATCTGGGCTGGCCACTTACCATCATATAAATTTACTTTGAAGTCTAGAGCGAGACAAATAAACCGATGTATGGCAAGTTTGGTACAGTGCGAAGCAAATAGCTCATTTTACCTCTTTCAGAGACCGCATGGCTGTCCGCAGTGGGCAGCACTAACAACGCTAAAGCCTCGGCCGCTCTAACCCCCTCTCTCCCGCTGAGAGGCTGATTCCCGCCCACGATGTGCTCCAACGGAGGCCAACACTGCTCCTCGCAGGGTAAAGAGCGTATGAGGCAGGCTCGGGTGACCGTGCCCCAGGCTGTTATTGCCACTTCACGGACTGAGCTGGGAAATAAAAGGTTCATTAATTAAGCAGAAAAACGCAAACACACAAAAGCTTTCTACCCATCGATAGATAAGAGAGTAACAAACTTCTCAAGTTAACTAGGTCGGACCTGCGTCTAATGATAGGTACCATCACAGGTCACTGTGAGCTAAACAATCACATGTGCAAAATTTGGCCTACAGATAGTCCTACAGGAAAACGAGACCGTGGAGCATGTACTACTGCACTGGAAGGGCACAGAAAAAATACGATTAAGGTCGGGTCTCCTTGAAGAAACTCAACAACAAGTCTACAATACCACAACACCTGGTGAAATAGTGGTAGAACAGTTAAGTCAGTGACCCAAAGCCGTGCTTCGTTATTTTAAGCAGCTCGGGTGGTTTGGGTAGGCTCGCTATACCCCAAACGGGATGTCAGTGCAGGACTTATCACCCCCACTTTAAATTAGGATTAGGTAGAACATATAAAGGCGCACACTCATAGCTCCTAGGATTCACTGTGTTGGGGATGCCATGGAACACAAATAAAGACATGGACAACCAACACCCAGACCCAGCACAGATATTCATTCAAACATCTGAAGAGGTCAGAGACAGATCAGAGCGATGAAATGCGAATGTGAGCGATTCAGAGATCGCATTTAGCGATAAGGCCGCCACTAGTGGCACTAGCTTGTAAGTTTGTTCTATCTGTTTGTAATTTTTGTTTCTGGTGTACTCAATAAAGATTTTCTATCTATCTGCCTGGCCGGGAATCAAACCTGTTCATGAGGGGCCACAGATAGAGGGGACAGCCCTTTCCGCGTAACCCTGTATTAACTTAAGATAACTTACACATCATCATCATGTAACAAGGCCATCGCGGCCGGTAACAGTTGCCTCTCTATACATTTCTCGTTGATCTCCGTAATGTTCAACAATTCGGTGATCAAGTTGGCAATGTACACGCGAATAGAACTTCCGCTTGAGCTCTCACAACTGCTCGCTAAGACTGTAAACATACCAAACATATAAGCAATAAACACCGGCCAAGTGCACACTGAGGGTTCCGTACACAAAAAACGCATCGCAATAATCAATTTTATACATTTTATATGGAAATCCGCCCCGCTGCGGCCCAGCATAATGTGCGATACTTCATATAAAATGTATGAAAGCGATTTATGCAATGCGACCCGGCCCGCTGCGGCCAGTCATACTGTGCGCGTACCTTTATATAGGTGCCTTTATATATCTTTATATATAGTGCTATAATGTTAAATCATTGAAAAGTTTGCTTACATTCTCTGAGATGCTGTAGGTAGAAGTGAAGCTCGTCCGGCCTGTGTTCCGACACCCACTTCAATGGTATTGAAAACGTTTTCACTGGAAGACTTCGGATACTACTGTATACAACCCACCTGCAAAGGAATAATACATATGAAAACGACAACTAGCTCACAGTGTCACAGGCATACGATCTTATTTAGAAACAATCAAAAAAAGGTTTGAAAGGTTGGGAAAGGAAGGGAAATTGGAAAGGATTGTCTTGTTTCACATGAACACACATGAGTCACACATGATTTTTCTCGTTAGCAAGAATTTGCCAAACACTTTATATTAGGTTATCAAAATATTGCACATAATAATGAAAGGGGTGATATGATGATGTCACGCAGTGGATGCCCGATGGACGACGCAGTCAAGGAAGGCCCAAGAAACGCTGGCGTGACGACTCTTTCCGGAGAGGTTGGCAAGATCTGGCGGAGGACCGAGATTTATGGAGGGAAACGGGGGAGACCTTTGCCCAGCAGAGGGACAGTATAGGTTAAAAAAAAAGGATAGTCTGCTTTCTGTTATTGGTTGATTGTTCACTGCTAATACATTTTACGGCAGGTGTCATCTGTTTGTATACGAAATGCGTGAATAATTAAAAAGCATTATTCAAAGAAAAGCTTAACCGTGTAACTTACTTTTGTAAAAACTCTGCATGCTGATTTGTATCTTCAAGCGCAGGCAATATAGTGACCAAATAAACGCCTACCACAATTGTACTGTCCACATTAATTGTATGTAACTTCTCCATCTTTTGTTCTAATTCCGTGATGATTTCCAAAAATATCGGCCTCAGCACAATGTGCGTGAAAGGGATGCCAAAATTTTCCGCGTAACTTGTGAACAAAGATATTAAAAGTTCGTAGATTGTCGTGTAGTGCAAAGCTTTGCTATTTGACGCCACGTCTAATATTTCTTTTATTCTGAAAAAAAGTACGATTTGAAAAAGCATGTATAGACAAACAAAGCTGGACACAAATAAAAGAAACAAATGAAGGATGAAAAACAAGACGCAAACGGAGTTAACAAAACTGACCTCATTTGGAAAAGTACTGAATATCCGTACCTACGAAGATATGTATACTGGGTTACGCTGAAAGGGTGTACTAAGCCGATAGGGGTCCATAGTACCCATCATTATGAACAACTTTTACTATGGGATCAAATCGGGAATCGCGAAAAAAATATCAGCTTTTTCATACATTATGTCGCGTGGGAATGACCTATTTCTGTGGAACGGCTGATATTTTTCGCCATATCAGAGTTGCTCCCATAGGAAAAGTTGTTCATAATGATGGGTACTACGGACCCCTTTCAGCTTACTCTGGCAGTCCGATATAAATATGGGCAGGAGAGAATTAGATCATGCAGAGCCAATGAACACTCTCCGTTCGAAAGCTATTATACAAATTAGATAGCCCCGTTGGCCCAGTTGGTAGTGAACCTACTTTCTGCGCTTGGGAGCGAGGGTTCGATTCCCACCTAGGGCAAATTCATGTGATGATCATTTGTGTGTTTTTTCTATATCTGGGTGTTAATATCTATTTAAGTATGTATTTAAAATTATATATGTATGCAGCCATATTGGCTGCCAGAGACTGATATAAAACCCCAAACTAAGCAAAGCTTGTAATTTACAAGCTTTGCTTAGTTTGGGGTCAGATGACCGTGTGTGCAGAAATGTCCCGAATATTTATTATTTATTTATATACTCACAAATCTATAAACCAAATAAGCTCCTGCCATCGAACTTCGGGTTTCTCTTTGATAACACTATTCATTGCCGCCAGCAACATTTTCGCATCCCCTTCATTCAAATAACATTGCAAATCTACGAAATACTCCTGCTCTTCTAGAGGTACCTCTTGTAACTGTACCGTCTCCATATCACAGTGCTCTAGGGTCATATCTTTAATTATTTGTACATTTATAACGTAAGCTAGTTTGGCTAAAACTAAAACTTTTAATATATTTAAGTAGAGGAGTACGGTTTTCCATTCAGTGTCAGGAGTGGATCTTAGGTTCTTCATTAGTCGTGGGCAGAATTCTGTTGTGAATTTACCTGAAAATTAATCAGATTGAGATACTGATATTGGAAAAAGAAAAGTTTTAGGCCATCCCCGATGCAAACAGAGGGGTGCTATAACTGGCAGTTGTGGTTACTGGCATTACATTCCCACGGTTGATTGTCTTAACAAATATACGTTTTTAAAAGATTTGGCATTTGTACATTTTGACACTCGTGCTATCTGAGGCTGTACACATTATGACATGTGGACGGTTTGTACCCGGAGTCTGTATATGTGTGTCCGTCTGTGGCATCGTAACTCCCAAACGGTTGAACCGATTTTGAATTAGTTTTTGCTTGATAGGTGACCTGATCAGAGTTTTCTTAGCTATGATTCAAGTTCAGCCGTTTGAAGATTATCAGCTTTTATAGAGGGGATTATAAATAACAATGTATAAAATTTGCACAGAATATACCAAGTTTAAGCTATGTAGGTCAAGTAGTTTTCGAGATTTCGTGATGAGACAGTGAGTGAGTGGTATTTAACTTTTAAACATAAAAGTTACTGAAGGGACCCATTATAAGATAGTATGTGTAGTATGGCGTAAAAACTGGACTCTAGTACCAATAACAATGGGCATGTGTCCTTATGTTTAACTTATACAAATAACAGGCTTAGCGATGAATATAATTAAATACATAACACATACTGAAAAATAAATTAAATTGGGTGATAAATCTCTGAGATATGAGCGTTTAAAGTTTTAGGTGGGGATATTCTGTCCCTTCCTCAAAAAGGGACAGAGCGCGTTAGTATAGCATTTGTATGGCGCGCCTAAGGCGTGACGTCATAACTCGCTATAGTGCGCTCTCTGTCTAGCATGAAATTAAAATACTTAAATACTTAACTTATATATTTTTAAACTAATTTTAATTTTGTTTATATTTATGGGCTCTAATAATAATCAGCTTATTTATGAGGTAAAAATAGTATTAGTCATCAAGCCTATTCTTACCTGCCAACAGAGCGCTTCTAGCCAGCACTGGTACATAAATATGCACCGTATCCTTAACACATCTCTCCACGGGATCTTTCAGAAAACTAAACATGAGATTCTCCAACTGTGTATATTTGTGATCAGCCACCGGGCATATCAAACAGGCCGCTTTCAAACCCAGACTTCGTATTTCCATTTCGTTTGATTCGCACATCATAACAACCAAGCTGAGCAGTAAAGATGTGCATAGTTCTATGGGGACATATGGGGCGATTGCGACGCATATCTGGCTAGCCAGTAAGCGGCGATCGGTAGACCGAGAGGCGAGAAGTTCCGCTATAGATGATAGGACTTCGCCACTGCCGCCCCATTTCACTATCAGGCATGTAGCTGAAAAATATATATTATCATCAGAGAGCTGAACGTCATTGCAAAACAATTGAAATTGTATAGAGATGGGTCATTGTTTTTATCGCATATTCAACCTATAGATACTTTTTAGTTTAAACTGTATAACTTGCTGCGCCGCTTGCTGCTGCGTTTGGGTGTTTGGTTTAACCAGGTACGCCCTCTGTTCGTTAAGCCTTTCAAAACTAAAAAGTATCGATAGCTCGAATACTCGATAAAAACAATGACTCATCTCTATTACACTTTAATTGTTTAGCCACTGGTTTGCGCTCCCTGATTATCATAGACAATTTGTTTATAAAGAATTTGTCAGCTGTGTTTTAAGGAACCGGTATCATGTTAGCGGTTTAAATAATCTTCACCTTCCTTAAAGACATTATACTTATTACTTAGAAAGGGTATGTGCATGCGCAAGTTGTTCATTGTAACTATAGATGGACACCGTGAATACGTCAAATTGTAATGAAAAGTAAAGTTATTGAGCATAACGAACCCCTTTTAACGAATGCCTGTTCGACAAGTCAATTTTTTTAAATTTAAGTTTGAAGGACTCTCTCAATGGAGCACTTCTCACCTCGTGCGGTAGCCTATTGTAAATGCATATTGCCTATTTCATTATCAGGTATCCAGATGGATGGTCTGTAATGTGAATCAAGGTTATGTGAGTACCTTCGCATATGGCGCGAGCTGCGTGCGGCTCCGGCTTCTTGTGGAGCGTGAGGAGCGCGTGGAGCGCGGGGGGACGGCGCGGGTGGCCTGCAGGGAGCAACGCCGCACACGCCGCCAGCGCCGCCACACCCTCGCAACGACGAGCTACCAGCGTGTGTGGCAGGATCTACAATGTAACCGGGCATGAGCTTCAGTGATAGATGACGCAAGCCTAAGCTTCTTAGCCTTGAATATCGGCGCAAAGTATCTACAGTGAGCGCGCTCTTATATAACTATAGGATAACTTTATCGCTATGACAGTTATGTCGTATCCCACCACTTTCAGCAAACGTCGTAAGTGAAATGGTAGCTTGATTTTACTGTAGTGACTAGGTACTTGATACTTTTAGTGACTAGAGATGAGTTTATTTTTTGCTTTCGTTTGGCTGATATCTTGCCTAATGTTTGGCAATGATGCTGTCTACGTTGGAGCACGCTTGCCTAGAAGAAACCAATTCACTCGTGATTTGAAGACTATCTTAGATTGTAACTATCGGGGAACACCCATTCAGGCAGCGCATTTCACAGTCTAGCGGTTCGCATAATAAAAGTGGAACCTAAGCGCTTCGTGCGGCTTTTCGGAATATCAACCATAAAACGGTGTCACAACTTATTTTGGAATTTGAAATTAAAGCGACTGCCACATGCCAAAAAGAGATAAACAAATTTAATTATAATAGTAACAGAGTTGATAATATTTTAAAGGTTTTTTGTTGGAGTTATAGTTTAGAATTTTAGCAATAGATTTATACATGTGGCGTCAGCCGCGCAGCTTATGACTCGTCTCACCCGCCTCCCTTGTCACACAATGTCACAATTTGCCCCTACGTAACTTATGGATGGCCCCTTATCGGGTCTGCAACAAAACTAAACACCACTTACCCTGGGCAAAGTTTCAGCAACGAGCGTTAAGAAGGCGGGCACCGTGATTGGCTTGTCGTTCGCCACCAGTTCAGCTAACAAGTCGTTCGAGAGAGGTTCGCTCGTGTTGAACGTTTCACAACACCAGTTCAGGATCGATAATTTCAGGCTGTTCGGTAAGCCGCTGCAAACATACAAATACAATAGTATTTCATGAAATTAGTGAATAAAGGAAGGATTTAAAGCGAGGGCCATAGATGATTCACGAGCAAATGAAGGATACTAACGACTGAATCACGACCGTAGGGAGTGATTCATGATGATTTAATCACGAGTGTAGCAAGTGATTCAAGTGTTAGAATCCTGAGCGACGCGAGTGATTAATGGCTCTCGATATAAATCCGTTTTATTTAAGAGTTGTATACTATATTTATACCATGACTACGAGAAAAAGAAAGATTTAAGGAGTTTGTATCGAGTATTTTTTGCGCAAGGAGGTTGTATAGCATTGAGATGGAAGTCGAATATATTGGTGTGTTTTAAATTTAAACACCAAAATAGTGATTTAAAGTGCTTTATATTCACGGTTTTCAGTGAATAAAATAAGCTTTTTAGAGGGGGAATGGTATTAATATTATGTTTACTATTTACAACACTGTAAACCTGTACAATAGGCCTGTGTCCAATATTTTTTATTACCTCATAGCTAAAGCAAAAGCTAATCATATACAGACCCATCAACTAAAACTTTGGTACCATCAAACTGATCTAGTGAGTGGTGAGTGAAACTCTTCAATGCTTGAATCACACTGACAGAGCCATCTAGCGGGAAGGACGTCAACTGTCATGCCGCATGCCCAACGCAGTGTCGACCCCCTCTCCCGCTTCTCCTTACCTCCCTGTGCAATGCGCGCAAGTCACATAAAGGTTTTTTTTTATTTTTTAAACCCTTATTGTTATTGTTATTTTAGCATACCTGTCAATCCACATGTGTTTAGTGGGCGCGTCCATGCAGTCTGCGTGCAGGCGAGTCCACTCGGCGCCGGAGTTGATGCTGAGCGTCTCGTCGAGCGTGCCGGCACTGCCGCGCCGCCCGCCGCCCAACGAGCTTCGTGTCGATCCTTCTTTGCGGGTGCTGAAACAAAAGGCACCGTACAGTAGGCACAGCGGACCTTTCGTCTCTGAGGTTAGGCTCTTGCGAACCATTGCGCAAGTAGCACATCCCTTGCGACACAAAAATAGCTACTGCGCAGCCACGCAGCCAACTTCAGAGACACAAAGATCCGCTGTGCCTACTGTACAATTATCGTAAAGATGGAGATGAATTAAGATAATGATGGATGGATAGAGATTTGTTCTAAATTTTTTGTTACAATCTCGGCGTTTTCATATCGCGAGTGAATCGGTTGCTTCTAGGCAAGCATCCTACATCGTAGACCGCATCATCGCTTAACATCAGACGAGTTGGCAGTCAAATGCAAGCCTGTTAAGCTTTAATTTAACTTGCAATGTATCTATGTACGAGTATGTATGTAACTATGTTTGTTCGGATGGAATCTTGCAGCTCAATTTTGAAGCAGATATCGTCAACCGATTGAGCTGAAATTTGGTACAGTTATGTAAGTTCGGTGACAATGCAATGTTATGGTACCTTCGAGCTGGTCTGATGATGGAGACAGAAGGTTCGCCATAGGAACTCCTAAACGAAACGACGGAACCCCGCCGAGTTTGGGTTCATTGGATTTGTCTTCCTAATTACTTTGGTCCTCGATGATAAATTCAATATAGCAGACGCCTCTAGATGGCGGACAAAATGTTCACATCATGATATGGGCATCAAATGAAAGGGTGTGCTGAGAAGAATATGAAAAGATTGTGTTTAAAAAGATTTTTTTTTATTAATAAAACTTGTTTTAATTAAAGATGTTGGATCAATGGCTTCGGTGGAACTCGGCTTTTAGATTCCAGAATTAAAGGCAGAAATACATATGCCATCAAACATTAGAGCTAAAACCAGTCGTTCATTAATGGTTGTGTTTGAATCGAGTAAGTACTTCCTTTTGTGAAGTCAGATGATAAATTTATAATCGGCCTGACTCTACTTCTTGTAGCATTCTTGTTTCAAAGCTAAATATAGTTTCTGTCTATGTTTACTGTAGTGAGTCCGAAATTGATAGCATTGCATTATTCTCTCTACTGAAGTACGGCCGCAGAAAGAAGGGTCTGACAGTTACCATAACACTGCAAAAAAGCTGAACGAAAACAGTAAATTCTGATCACTTTTACTAGCTTTTGAAGGTAATGTAGCTGGTAGCCACTATACTACAGTGAAATATTTAAAAAAAAATGTTTACAATCAAATTTTTTACAATTTTATTGCAGCTGTCATACTAAGTCACTCAGCGGCCGGACTGTAGAGACAGAGAGAGCATTAAGAAATAAGAATGTTACACAAGTTTTTATTCATTAATACTTACACTGTACTATTCTTTTCACTATCGATCATTTCGAACTGCTCTGGTGTCGCGCTATGGGTCGAATTCCCGCTCCCATAGTGATTCTCAGTCGCGGTGTACGTCAACGGTTGATCTATTCCATGTTCCATCATAGTTTGAGTTGAAAGCATTTTTTCATCAGGTAATCGAAGATCCAGGCCTTTGCTTTCGCTCGTGGGACTTGTTAAAGAGTTGAGGCTGACTATAGCAGCGTCGTACAGTTTCTGGAAGTTCAGTTTTTCGGTCTCAAGAGCGATCACTTTTTGTTTTAGAAGTTCTATTTCTTCAGCTTGGATTAGGAGCTGGAAAGAATAAAGTCATGCTGAAGCATTGTGCATGCAGTAGTTGTAGAAAGATAAGATCCTCTACATATACAGACGCGTTTAATACTGTTTATTGATTCGGGCAGTAAAGTAATAGAGGTTAGTGTGTACATGCTTATTTCTTCCCTTATGATGCCTACTGAAAAGTATAGCGTACTATGAATTTTAGAAATGACTAGCTGTTGCCTGTAACTTTCTACGGGTACACTTTCATGTAATTTACAATCCTGTTTTGATCCCCTGAATTCGACCCTTTTGTAAAATCCTTTCTTAGGAGACCCATAAATCTCATAAGGAATTTACTAGCCTAATTTCGGATGGTTTTCGCGATTTCGAGATGAATCAATCTGGGAATGAATGATTTTGCTTTTATACTGGGTTACACAGAGGGTGTAATAAGCGAAGTAAGCATAGTACCCATCATAAACAACTTTTATTATGGGACTAAACCCGAAATCGTGAAATAAAAAAACATAGAAAATGGTCATTCACACTCGACAAAATGTATGGAACAGCAGTTATTTTTTTCGCGATTTCATGGTAAACATTTTCGTAATGATCAGTATAACGAATCTCTTTCAGCTATATATAATAATAATCCATATATTATATAAAAATGAATACCTATTTACCAAGCTAGCCATAACTTCAGAACAACATTACCGATTTCAGTCATCTTTTTTTGTAAGTTTTCTAATACTGTGTAGAAGGTTCTTACGGAAAGAAAAATTAAGAAAATTAAGCATACAGTTGGAAAATTTCAGAAAAATTTACGACGATTTTAACTTCGCGCGTTTGACATTTGTAAGACAGGACAACGTCTGTTGGGTCAGCTAGTAATATATAGATGAGTCAGATCAATAGTGAATATTAGAATTTTGTGGCCTTAAAAGTCCATAACTAGCATTAGACCACGAATCGGCGAACATAGTGTAGGATGCCCTGAAACTCTATAGTGAACATAAGAGTAAGGCAGCTGACAGTGGCTGGATGCAAAAAGACAAAGATTGGGCTGAGTCGCATGCCCTGAGCTGGGAGAGGTCTATGCCCAGAGGTGGACTAGACTGATTATGAAGTTTTTTTTTGTAAAAGTAACACAATAGTACCTCATGGTTCCAATCAGTGTCTGCATCAATGGAAGTCTGACAACTCACACACACATTGCCCTCGTCTACTTCAGTCTGAGATTCTGCAGCCACATGCTGCCAGTCCATTTCAGTGGAGGCATCACATCTGGGCGTGTTAAGAGGAGCACTTTTCCCTCGGAATAGTGACACCAAACCAGCAGGCCGGGGCATGTTGAGCCCCACATCATCCCAGTCTTCAAATTCCTGTAATTAGATTTTATTATAATAGGTCTGTGTCCTAATGTTTCAATTATTATAAATAACAGGCTTAGCGTTTAAAGTTTTTGGTTGGGATAGAGAGCGTATACTCTGTCCCTCTCCCGCAAAGCGTGTAGCATGAGCAAAGTGTAGTGTGTAGCGAAAATTTAAAAAGACAATAAATACACCAGAACAAAAAATCTAATGTCTAGCACCTGAAAATATTTTCATGAATTGAAAAAGAAAACTAGTTTTTTTGTTACCTGATCAGGGTTTTCATCAGAAAATGTGATGGAAGTCAGCTTGTAATCTTGTAACAGTAGGTATTCATTAATGAGAAAATTCAGAGCCCGTTTTTCGTGTGGTTTTAGAACCTTCTCATTGGTTATTGTTTTTGTACTTTTCTCTAATGTGGATTCTCCATCTGAAATAGTAAGATAATAATAAAAATAAAGAAGCCTTAAATTTTGTACAGATGTTATTTTCATAACAAAAGTGACAGGAAGGATTTTTAAAAATTCATTCCCTAAATAGGGAATGAAAGTTTGTAAGTTTCTTATATTTAAAATTAGAAATGTAGGTAATATAGGTAGGTATACTTCGGTTTGTAAGTAAAAGTTTTATCACATCGGTTTTTAGGAACTCAAAAGGAGGTTAAATAGGAGATGAAAGTGTTCAATTTATAACATAGGTGAGCACTATGAAGGGAAGTGAATTGAAAATGATACCTATTGGCGTGCCCGAAGGCTAAGTTACAGGCCTTTAGCTCATAGTTAGACTTACTAATACTGTTTCAACTTTTGTGATAAGGGTCTAAGAAGGACCATTACAAGCTACTATTTTAGTAATCCATCTGTATATATAAAAATCTATGTATGTATGTTCCCTATGGACTCCAAAACGGCTAGACTGATATTGAAGAGACTTTCACTGGCAGATAGCTAGCCGATGTTATAAGGAGTAATCTAGTAAGTTATAAAATTCCTAACATTAAATTGTTTTTTGATTGATTAGACATCATAGGATGAATTTGAAATGATGCATTGCTATATGGTTCAAACACTAACAATAATAATTTTCTAATTTTAGAATTATTCTAAAGCTATCATTCGATAAATGTATGAATTTTTACTCATTATTTATGATCAAACCTTGGCCTAAGCCCCATTGTAGTTATATAATTATCAGATAAACATACCAGCAAACTGTGTAAGATTAGCTCTCAAAGCATTGATAGTCTCCCTCGCCTTCCGTAACTCAAACTCCAATACTGCCACATCTCCACCACTGCCTCCCCTGTCCCCACCACCATCTTCTGAGTATCGAGCAGTGTCCAGAGAGTCTAGAGTCGCCTGACTTGGTGTGCGATCTGAAAAAACGTAACCCAGATTTATACAAAAGCTTTTGACATCACAAAGAAGGCTTTGTAATATTCTTTCTAACAGTACCAAAAGTATTGTTAAACAATTGTCAACTTACGCATAGACGTGAATTCAGTAGGTCTAGAAACATGCTGTTCAAAGTTTCCTGGATTTGAAAAGAACTCTCGTAATTGGGGTAGTTCTTTTCCACTTTCTACAAGTTCTGTGTGTAACTCCAAAGCAGTGAGGAAATATTGATCCTTTAAAAGCTTCGTAGCTATATCCTCGTACGCCAAATGAGGAGACGACACCAAAGGATTGTCTTCTATATCCTTGTACGGATTCATTGTCTTAGACACAACAGGAAACAACCAAAAGAACCACACATCTATATTATAACTTGCTTACGTTGTGTTTGTTCTGCCCATTAGGGCTACAAATAAGATAAATTATTTCATCAAACAAACTACAAAAATAATGTATCTATTTACTTTACTCAATTTCGCTCACTTCGCTTTGGTTGTGGAATGAAATAAATAAATTGAAAGTATCGTAAAATAAAATGTTGACAAAACTTGACATTGGCATTTCTTTTATTGTGACATTGAAATTCAACAAAATAAAAGATGTGTTGTTTTTTTTTTTGTTAAAATTTTCATGACCGTGGATTAAATGTCCTTTAGTCGTAATCTTAAACAGCTTACATAGTCTTAATAGCGTCAAACAAGTCATAGTCACAGTCAGAGTCAAGCTGAGTAAGTCACGTTCAAGTCAAACTCATGCCCCTGTAAACTTTACAAGAGGCTCCTATGGAGTTTTGGAAACAACACGAAAAGACATGTTTTACCTCGTTATATCACTTAATGAATACGTTTACGTTTACGAGCACTTAATGAATAATAATTCACCATTTAGTACACATTAACACTCGAAAATACACAAGTTTAGGAAAATAATCCAACGAGCCGATGTGTTTTTTTCCACGTTGGTGCCAAAACTCCTCAACAAATAAGCCATTTGCTAAGTTCACAGATCTACTGATTCACGTGTTCACCGTGTTGTATTCTTCGACAAAAGTAATTTTATAATGCTAACACACGTATGGATATGGTTGCAAGGTCAACCGTCAACGGCGTGCGTCCATAGACAATAGGGTATTTGACTACTTTTGGGAAACTATTGCACATTATTGCCTGATATAATTTAATGTATACTGCATTTATATTTTCTGGATATCAGTCGTATTTGCGATATAAATCGATGTTAAAGTTTGAATAAAAAAATATCGCGCCAAAACGCAGACCTGCGTCATAGCTCCGGTCGAGCGACGATTGACGTCACACAAAACAAAACAGCTGCAGCCAGGCAGCAAAAGTTTGATAATCACTAATTTTCTAATAGAAATAATGGTTTATAAATGTTGTGTAGTGCCACAATGTACAAATACTTCCATAAAACACCGGAAAAACTATTCGTTTCTGTTCCAATGGACCCCAAAACTCGCAACAAGTGGTTGGAACTAAGTAGCTCGTAGAGAACCCAAAAGTATTGGAGCTAATTCAAGTGTTTCTATGTGCGAAGATCATTTTGAGGTACATATTTGAGTCTATATATTTCTATTAGAATTTGTGTTTTTATTGCATTACTATTTTATGTACTGTTACTTTCTTTTTAAACATTGTAAAGACATAACCTAACAAAATAGTGATATCCACCTACTACAACATACTTTTTGTACAACTTGATTGAATGTTTTGCTTGGAGAACAATTAAAAATTAATACTTACATTGTAGTTTTTACGTTTTGAGTTCTGCAGCGTAGAAACAATGACGTAGATTATTATTGAAGAAATATGCAACCATAAATACATTAATTTTGGGTAAGTAACTGCTGTCTGCTTGCACAAAATGTTTCTCCATTCTTCTCACATTTAACCTCCGGACTGTTTTTGGTGATAATTTCTGGATAAATCGCTCTCAAAATAGCTTTACAACATTAAATTCGCAAATATCAATACAAAATCTGTTTGTTTAGATTTGTGTGACGTCACTAGGGATGAAGCCAATTACAGACCGTTTTCGATCACGTGATCAAATGTCGAAAATACAGTTATTTTATTCGCGTTTTTTACAAAAAATAAGCATATTTTTATAAAAAAACAATGAAATATGCTTTTTCATTATGTCATGTTTATGGATGATGTCAATTGGCATAATATTTTCAATACAGTCAAACACCCTATCTGTCTATGGCCGTACCAAATCCGGTCATCTGGGGCGGTGTTGACGGCAAGTTGACGGACATAATAAGTATAATTATATTTAACTAATAATTCTAAAAAAAATACGTGATTCGTTCTCTGGTATATTATTATGCGAAAATCGTCTTCGTCCAGGGTTTTCATGTAAGTACTCAATTGTATAGGGCTAAATTCCTCATAAATTTTACGCTCATATGAATAAAATGTTGCCCTATATGTTATTTTTGGTCTGTATTATGTATTCGTAATGCGGTAAAAAAAACGTTTTTTTATGTACGTTGGCATATCAGACCTTTGGATCATGGTAATACCCTGTAATACTATTTCTACAGCTCTTCATTTGCCATCATAGTTTAATAAATAAAATATATCGATATTAAATAGTGCTCTGAATCTACTGAATAATCTGGACATAAATTAGCTGTCGCTAGCATAAATCCGTAACCATGATTCATCCGTATTGGATTTCCAATAGTCGTACAGATACGGACACATCCGTGTATTATGGTAACACTGACGGCGGTTCGTGGTGGTTGGTAAGGGTTGGTACGATCGTCTGGGACGATAACTGTCAACGCGGTGCGTGGTTGAGCTCAACCATGTACGTCTCGTGTGTTAACGCTATTACTTTGGTCGAAGGTTGTGTATTTTGATTCGTTGCAATACTAAAACAAAACACAAAAGATTATAATATGGTCAGTGATCTAGATAATGTAGATAAATTGTAGATAATGGTCTTTATTTTTTTATCTGTTGGATAACTTGCTCGGCTCAGTGGTACTATGACGTAAAACGTCCCTTTGCATACTACCACGATTAAAATATTTAAGTACTTCACTCTGGCAAATGCACTAGGCATGCAACGCCAATTCTTAAAAGGAAAGAAATAAAATCTAATGTCATCAATAACAAACGTAACATGTCGAGGCGGTATGGCCGTGAAAGATTTAGCCTGTCCAATGAATGAAAAAAATATATTATCTGACTCTACGTTTGTCTTTGTGTGATATGTCAGAGTCAGACACTTCAGACAGAATTCAAATTACATTTTACAAACAACAACAAACAATAATTGTAAACCTAAATTGTTTTTTTTTTAATTATAAAATATGATGAATAAAAAGGAATGAAATAACTTTAAATGGTGTGATCATGATTTTATGAAGTACAACGAGACTCCACTTCGTACAGTGAACATGGGCGAGGCTTACTTTAATTTAAAGCGAAAACTTGAAGATTTGGGCTATAACAACGCGTTACCAATAGATGCTGTTCCTCTGGTAGAATGTGTACTGGCAGACTTATTGCAGACCACACGGAGTCTGCAGCATTACATGGACTTGTCCAAAGAGGCGCTAATGCAACGTGACTCATTACTACTGGAAGCAGAACCATACAAATGCGATAATGCCAAGCTCATACAAGAAAACAACCATCTTCACCGTGAAAATATGCATTTCAAAGAGCAAAATGTAAAAATAACGAAAGAGTTGAGAAGAAAAATTAAATCTTTGTCGGAGGAGTTGATACAAAAAGATGCAACTATAAGCCGATTACAACATGATGTACGAGACTTAAGCTTGCGAGGATTGTGTACTGAAACACTGAGCACTCGCAATAAAAGTAGGAGAAAAGAAAATGACAACATCCCTCCCAGAATCTGTGTATGCTATGACAAAAAACCTTCCACAGACAACCATTTCACAGAGGTGAATAAAAAAATTACCATCTTAGAAGAACAAAATAATAAGTTGAAGGATGAAATAATGATTATTCAAAATCAAGTAGAAAACAGAGATCATGAAATAATTAGACTTAACATGTTATTAGAAGGTGGCAGACCTATTAAAGCTATAAACAAGGATTGCTGTAATCCTAACTCTGATACCCGGCTGCAAAGCTTGATGAAAGAGTTGAGAGAAACAGAAGCTGCAAATGAAGCCATAAAGAAAGAACTGGACAGTGCACTTGAGAAGCAGCATGAAGCAATGCTCCGAGCCCTCAGTCTTGCAGACAAAAATAAAGCTTTACAAGATGAAGTACAAAAAGTTGACACATTAGCATTAAAAGTCGAAGAAGACTGCAATAAACGATTAGCGGCATTGAAAAATGAAGTAAACTTCTTACAGACTAGAATAGAAGGATTAACCATGCGAAACTCTGAACTAGAACAACAAATCTCAGCGCAATCTAAACAGCACTCACCATGCTTGGACAAGATACAGGAATCATTAAACATGGCTATTAAAGAAAATGATGCACTTCAAAAAGAGATAAAAGATTTAGTTGAACTGAATAAAAGTTTACAAGACAAAATGTTAGTTTTGTCAAGTAGAACTTCAGAGGTCAATAAAGAAACGGACTACAGTACTGATAAACAGAAATGTCCAACTAAAGATGAACTTCAGTCACTGCTTGAACGCGAAAGAATTAAATATGAAAAACATATTCTGAATATTCAAGAAAAAATGTCTGAAACTATGTGCATGTTCAACAGTCATTTGCTCAAATGCAATGGTAAAGAAAACAAAGATTACAATAACTTAAGCCATCGAAACTCCCATGAAAACGCCTTTGTTAGAGATTTACATAGTAAACTTTGTGAAAGTGAACAAAAAATGCTGATGCTCAAAAAAGAAAATGATGAATTGCAAAGCAAAATTCTTAGTCAGTGTGAAAACAGTAAACAAAATTATAAAGATGTTATCAGTCAGTTGAATATTGAGAATGCTGAACTATCTAAGGAAAATATTGCACTAAGTCAACAGCTCACTCACTATAAGAATATGAACTCTGATAAGTATAAAGACAGAGGTGACTATTCAAGAAAAGATGTAGACAGACTTAAAGATACCATCAGTGATCTAACACATGAAATACAAGTGTTGAAAAAAGACAAAAACGAATACAATTTAAGGTATAAAGAAGCTGTAGAAATTGTAGACAAGTTGAAAAGAGACTTGATTCACAAGCAAGGAGAAATTGAGAATCTTGAAGATGAAAATTCATCCTATAAAATGAAGCATAGAAATGGAAATGCTTCTGCTGACAGACTTAGAGAAGAATGCAATTTTTTGAAAGAGCAAATAAAAAAGATGCAAACTGACGTAATCAAAGAAAAAACATTATCTAGCCAAATTAAAAATATTCAGTTAGAGACAGAGAGAAGCAGTAATGAAGTACAGAATGAATTGTTATCAGTGCAAAAAAGACTTAGCATTTCCAAAGATACAATAGATTCATTTGAACGGAAATGCAAAGAACTACAAGCTGAAATTACGTCATTAAGGAATGATAAATCTAATTTAATAGATAATATAAGACAAGTAGATCAGGAACGTGATAAATTAGTGATAGAACTAGATCATAAAACCGAGAAAATAAGTGTTTTAGAACAGAAAATTAATTCGCAAAATTACGACATGAACAAACTCGACAATGAGATTGCAGAACTAAAACGAAAACTTAGTGTTTGTAAGGTTTCAGAACATAAACTGATGGACACTGAGTCCCAACTGAGTTTCTTGAACGGTGAAATATTAAGGCTTACTCAACAGCTAGATTCTGCTGTGATGGAAAACAAACACCTGCAGAATAGTCTTGGTGATGCAAATGGTAATCTCAGACTTCTCAAAATTGAATATGACAAATCAAGGAGAGAAGTAGATGGCTTAAAATCGCAATTGCAACACTATGTCGAGGAGATCAGGAGAATAGAAGAAATGTTATCACAAAAAGAAGCAGAGCGGTCTGACATGCTGGAACATTTTGCCAGTCTATCCGTCGAAGCTAACATTCTAGAAAACACTAATCATTCCCTGGAAAGTGAATCAGCTTCAAAATCCATGCAGCTTCAGACTTATGTAACTAAAATAGAAAAATTGGAATCTAAGATCTTAGATAAAGACAGTATTATCGAAAATCAATCTGCACGCATCGCCGCAATGACATGTAAAATAACAGCTTTAGAAAATGAAATAAAATTAATGACAGAAGAAAAAATGGTACTTGAACAGAATGTTGCTTATTTGAAACAGATGTGTAATAATTTGCAATCTGAAAATACAAATTCTATGAAAAGCGTTGGTAAAGTAGATTCAGAGCTAAAATTGTATGAGAATCGAATCAAGAGCCTTTCTAGGTCTAAAGCAAATTCGGAAGTGGAAAAGGAAGAAGTGAAAGAAGCTTTATTGACAACAGAGAAGTTGTTAGCAAATGCTAGAAAAGAAATTGTAGATCTGAAATTGGCTTTGCAAGATGCTACATCAGAGACTAGATCTCTGCAAGATAGACTCTCTTCAAGAAGGGAGACTGAAATTCATGAGGTGTGTTATTTTAACTTTGTATCTATTCTATCCCAGTTTATTATGTTTTAATCCAGGGTATGAGTACAACCTATCTTTCTCCATACAATCAACCTTTATGGTGTGATGGAGCCTTTAGTGTGTATACCACACACTAGTCTTTTTTGAAGTTGTTGATAGGTAACGCATTAGACCCACAGCTCACTAAGAGCACTAAGCACACAGCTGATGTTAAGGGACGTGTGTGCGATGTGCTTAGTGAGCTGGAGCGCCAGTATCGGTACACGCGGCGGCCTACCAGCTCCGCAACAGAGCCTGCTAGCAGGGTAGGCATGTAATAGTGTTAACACACGTATGGATTTGGTTGACGGACCGACGTCCAACCAACGGGAGAGAAAGAGTGAGAATATCATATTTCCCTCTCTTTCTCTGCCGTTGATCAGACGGCGGTTGAGGTCACCAAATCCATACGTGTGTTAACACTATAAGGTTAAGATAACCTTGTCTGATCTTATCCATCTATCTAGTTTGTATTTAGTTTCTAAAGGCATTTATCGATTTTGAAGGAACAACATCCTCAGGCAACCCATTCCAATTGTAAATGACGCTGTTGCTAAGGATTTGGTATGCAGTGTTGGTCTGTGATGGTGCACAGTAAGGATAGTACATCTCTACTAACAATACTAATACACTGGTAATATAAATGTAAAATTGAGAAAAACTGCCAGTTCCTCCCATCCCAGGAAAGTGGGACAACATACAGATATACAAAGGATATGCGAGTTTCTTTTCTATACTAAATGGCTGCACCAATCTGGGTAAACTTTGTTGAGCACGTAGTGTGCATAATTGCAAAGAACATAATTAATAGTAATTTTTAAACTTTCGCGATTTGAACACATATTTTAAATGTTAATCGGGACTTATCACGTATTATTTAATTTATATATTTGGTATATATTTTTTACCTAAATTAAATAATACGTGATAAGTTCCGATTAACATTTAAAATATAACATAATTAATATAAGAATTCTTATAACATGCAAAATTGCAAGCGGAGCGGAGCGGGAGATTACACGTAAATAAATGTCTGTAACTATTGTATCTTATATCATCTTTACGTCACTTTACAGACAACCCTGGTGAAAGAACAATACGACCTGCCTCTGATGCTGGAGGAAATACATGAAGTCAGTCATGAAGAAGACGAGGACAGTTCTCGCTACCATTCCACGCATAAAAGGCTTTCCAAATATTCTCATAGTACACTTTAGTATAAATTAATATTATGTAGTCCATGTAAACGATCTTTAATCGGAGTGCCTTTTACACATGGCGGCAGTCTAATGCTGCCCGCTCATTGAGTGGAAGCAAAGATTTTCAATAAAAATCTTTGAGCAAGTTGCAAGGTTATTATATGCATCTGTTTCCGTTACACGGATTTACATGGCAGCTGTATGTTTCTTACTCGTATGTTCGTAGTACAACTGCAGGTAGTGGGACACTATAGTATAAAATAAATACTTGAGATGGCAGCGTGAGTGCCTGGCGCAGTAACATGCAGCGAGGTGGCTGGACAACCCGCGGCGCGCCGCGCGGAGCTCGTTCAAATACTTAAGCCCATTGCAGACCATGCGAAGTAGCTTGCAAATACAAGTAGCAAGTACTCGCGCTGACGTACAAACGTAAATAGCCACTCGCGTGGCGCGCGTACAGCTCGTGCGAGTGTACCAACGAGAATGCGCAGTGGGCGTCACGCGAGTAGAGCGTGGAAACGAAGCTTCACTTGCGCAAGCACCAGCAGCACTGCCACTTGCACTAAAGAAAGTGTTGTAGCTCATTTCCAACTGTGCGTAATAATTACTCGCCAAAGTACTTGCGCAAGCTACTTTGCATGGTCTGCAATGGGCATTAACGTAATGAAAATATAAAGTATCAAAATGCCTTATATGCTCCTCACTGCCTAGCCATCTGTATGAATTGACCCTTAGAAAAATTATGTTTGGTGATTTTAAGCTTATTGCGAATAATGCACCTTAATATTGTTCTTTGCTATAAATCAAATTTTCCAAAAACAAATTGTAGGTAGTCTGAAAATAAAAATATATCTAATGAAGTAAGAGTTCATAACCTAATAAATTTATACAAATTAATGCAGGGTATTTCTAATATTATGTAATCTGAGTACTTACTGCAAAATATGGTATTATTGCACCACTGAAAGAAGTATTTAGTTGTTATAATTATGGACAATGTTAATTTGTATCTAAAGAGATTTTTCTGTGCTATTATAGACTTAAATGTTGAAATTATGGACCAATTACTTGTTTTACTGTCTTCTGCCTTCCTATATAATTTCCTATTAGGCCACAGACTTGACACTACAAACAAACACTTTTTGAAATCCCAACCTACTGTACCATAGTTCCCATTCATACACATTCAATATTGTATTTTATATTCAATAAGGCCTCCTGGGGTTTCAGCCCCGCCAATGCCTATCAAAAGTCCGGGCTAGACCCGTGGATAAAATAAATTAAATTTATGAATAGTAACGTAGACCGATGGATCGCACTGACTGGAAAAATAACTTCATGTAGTCCGATGGATCGAACTACGCGGTTGAACCACGTGGCCACAGCCAATATAGCCGAGTTTAAATATATTTTACCAAATAAGTAGTTACATAAAATATAGTATAAAATCTTTGTTGCCAAGTTTCATCAAAATAGAAGTAGTTTCTATAAAAAATAATTTATTTTTATTAAAAGTATATATTGTCGATCGCCAGTCCCACTTTAAAATAACAAATTCATATTCTAACAGGAAAAAAACAGCTACAAAATCCAAATATTTATTTCCTTTGGATAGTTTATACATGGAAAATGTATTTCTCAACCCTACAATATAATGACTATTTACAGCATAATAAAGTAATTAATCACACTAGCTTTTCTTTAACAATTTGCACGTAATTATTTTTATTGGTATACCAAAATATACAAATAGCCATCTATAGATAAAGGATTCACTATGAAAAAATACAATATTATCTAAAACTAAATAAACATCCTGGTGGCCTATTCCGGACCTGCAACATGTCTCTGTCCCTCTCATTCGGATTTACAAGGGTGGGAGGGGGACAGAAACATATTGCATGCACAAGCAACCCTCATGAATTTCAAAACTACGTTGCCATTATCTTTAGTTAAGCTGGGTCTACTGCGCTCAAAATCTAACAAAATAAATTAACAAAATATGTACCTATAGCCAATTTGTGTTTAGCTAACATCTTATAAAATATAACTTAATATGGAGTCCGTCCACTGCTGGACTTCTAGCAGTGGGCTGTTAAAAGGCTGATTATGATGATGATGATGATGATGGAGTCCGTTCGTGATCACGATCGCGTGCTATCCCGTTCCATCTACATACTCCCCACCACGCGCGTGAGCGAGATGGCACGCGATCGCAATCCGAATGGACATCCTTAATAATCCTGGTGTTAGCTAAACATATTTTGTTATTTGTGTTGTTGTTATTTATTTGGTTTGTTAGATTTTGGGCGCAGGGTACCCAGATTTATAGAGAGACAAACATGGGCCCTGTTTCAAATTACGCCAACAGTTCTAATGAAAACATCCAAAAATATAAAAAAACTGTGGCGGTAAAAAATCTTATTAGCAATTTATTTTATATTATACATTTTTGAAATAATAATTATCTTTGTAATAAATTAAACCGAAATCACATTTTAAAACAATATACCTGGTAGGTACTATTATTAGGCTGGACACAAAATCAAATAAATTATTTAAAGGTAAGACAAGTAGGTAGGTACATGCTTTATCTGTTCTCAACTTTATGACCGGGTGATAAGGCATATTTCTGATAATGCACAATAACAATTTTCAAGGGACATAACTATCTAATACTTTATTCATGTGGCAATGTCTGCTTTAGGTAACCCACAAGCACAGATCTGTGCCCACAAGTAATTTTTACAAAACATTGATTTTTCTATCTTACTACTTAGTTCCTATTCTGTGGTGTCTATCAAGCACACTGCATCATATAGTTTGAGTACACAGACCTATATCTAAGTCATGATCCAAGTATATTATTATACCATGATCTAAGTAAACTTCACAAGCGGTCCAAACTGAATGAAAGTAAGCATGTAAAAAATTTCATACTCACCTTTGAAAAGAAATTTCTTTAATCTGTTGGCAAACTCTATTTTATGTGGTATTCTTACAACTCAGTATTGCACAATTATCCATTTTTGTTTCAAACTGACACGTGTTGTCGCTGCACCGATTGAGCAGACTGATTTTAGCTGAACTTAATTATGACTATTTGTCATAATTGTATTGGAAATGTGACATGCAAGGTATGTCGACTTGTGGCGTCTACTTGGTTATAGGTCTGTGTTTGAGTAGGTTGATTAATGTCTTTGACATAGTGCAAGTGACTTGTTCATTGTTCAACTTAGAACAAGAGTGCGCGAGCGAGTGCAGGATGCATATACAGTACAGGGTTACGCAGAAAGGGTGTACTAAGCCGAAATAAATAAATATTCGGGTCTTTTTTGCCTCACTGTCATCTGACCACAAACTAAGCAAAGCTTGTAATATGGCTGCCAGAGACTGATATACATACTTATAAAGATTTTTAAATGCATCTAATTCTAATTCAAAGTGTAAGTAAGACCTGCACTGACATCCCTCTTGGGGCGTATTGTGCATTTACCCCTGCCAGTTTTTAAATACATACTTAAATAGATAATAACATCCAGATATAGAACAAACACAAATGTTCATCAGATGAATGTTTGTCCTAGGTGGGAATCGAGCCCACGCCCCTCCAAGTGCAGAAGGCAGGTTCACTACCAACTGGACCAACGGGGCTACCTGTTGATATCACAGGATCGACACCATTTTTGTAGGGGCCTTCATTATCATTAATGCTTAGCTAAGTACAAATTCATTATGGACTAAGACACGATAGCAAACTATAGTACACACATTGAAACTATATAAAATCTATACTCAACCCAAGTATTTTTTAAAGATGACAGCTCCAGAAGTTTGTTAAACGCTGAATGAAAACTATACCCAGATCATTTTCGCAAACTTTTTGAACATAAGATTGTAGCTGGTAGCCGATATACTACAGTGAAATATAGAAAGTCAACATTCTCATTTGCCTTTTTTACAATGTTATTGCAGCTGTTAGAGCAAAAAAAATATTATCGGGTATAATACAATTATGTGCCTGATATACGAAATCAGCTTTAGAACAGGCATGGTAAACAATGTTGATCACTCAGAACTTTAATTACCCTAAATAATCTAAAATTATGTATGGTATAATATATTTCCTAAATGGAATAATAAATTGTTTATTGTCCATAGAAGTAGAGCCATTTACAAGTTTTTACCCACGACGGAAAAGAGAAGGTATACTATGTGTTTGGGGTAAGAAGTTATGTGTAAGTGTTTGTATGTCTGTTGAAAAAAATCTACAATATGGATATATTTATTAGTATGATAAGATTCAAGGTTAGATTAGGGTGCTTTAAAAATCATCAGACAGATTTAAGAACAATATTGCATGTTAGTATTGAAATAATGCATATAATTAAATAATTCAAAATCAAATAGTGGCAGTGATGTTTAGTAGCTTTTTTCCTGTTTATGACTCCAAATTCAATACAATACCCTAAGATTTAAAAATGTTCAGCTCAATACAAATAAATTGATTTAAAATAATTTTCTATGAACATTTTGGGATGTCCCGAGCGTAAAGCTTTGAGCATTGCTTGATGCTTGAAGAAGTATAGTCAGCCAAAGATATTAATATAGAGAGCCAACTTGATGGCAAGTGGGCTATGATCCATCTGCATTCTGCCCGTCTTTCCGAATGTTCATAAAGCACCTATGGAAATAATATTTTTTGAAATTGGAATATGAGCTTGCCCTTAACCGCCATATCACCTGTTGTTTTTTTGTGTGCATTCCTTGAATTAGAATTGTTTAACATAATTATGAAATACCAAGTTTTATTACAATTACGATAATTGTTGTATGAAATCCAACCCTGAAAAGATTGTCTAACTATAAACAAGATTTTGAAAATATATACTTGTAGATTCAGTCAGTTACACAAATGTAGTTTATTGGCTAAGACGCAATTAAAATTTTAATTATAACTTAAAATGGACATATTTATAGTTAGTATTAAGAATCAGTACTAGGACAGAAGCTTCTAATTACCTTCTTATAAACATATAAGTTAATCAATGCTTAAAATTGCTGTCAACTTCTCCCTGATGGTAAGTCATTTGTGTTGTTTGTTAACTAATGTTTTTAAATAAGATCAAAAGCCACAATGAGTAATAGGCCACCCAGGATATAACACTTGTGATAGTCAATGTACATCAAATCGGTGGGTGTTTTTATCTTCTAACAAAATCTAAACGGTTTGAAATTGCACTTAAAATCTAATGTAAATTTTACAATACAAGTGATATTCCACTTGTATTGTTTTTTTTACACCTGTTACAGCCAATTCGAATAGCGTGTTGGTTATGAGCGACATTTTTTTAGGTGACAAATTATAACAATGTGTTGACATACATAAATCTATATATACAGCAGGACTACTTTAATCTGAACTCCAAAAATTTACTCCTCGTTCGGATTCGTGGAGCGTTAGCATTACAGTACAGACGATTTATAAGGTATTTTTTATGAAATAAAACTAATACTATTATGAAATTTCAAATGTATATTCATTTATAAACACAGCGAAGATAAATTATATATTATAGACGGCGAAGGCGAATATGAAGTGGAGTATATAATGGAGTGGGACATTCGGATTAGAAGGAGTTCGGATTATAGAGGTCCTGCTGTACACATGCAGCAGATTGCAAGGTATATTACATACAACACACTTTGCCATCAATACATTATAATGCCAAAAGACAATGACCAAATCACTATAGGATGTGGCACATTTGGTTTTATTCCGTGGCCATCGTTGAAACCTTGGCCCATGTTGGAAAAGACTATCAGAAGAATATGAGATCATTATCATGTCATCATCAGCCAGAAGACGTCCACTGCTGAACATAGGCCTACCCTAGGGTCTAGGAATATGAGATATTTGACTTTAAATCTTAATTATGTACATATCTCACTTTTCTTATATCAAAATAATTTAGTTTAGACTGATGTAAGGTATGATACCCCTTGATAATAGTTGTTAGTCATATTAATCTGCATCTAATTGCGAAGTAAGATTGATGACCACAAAAAAAAAGCGCCAATTTTGGTCTTTTCATGTATGTCCACTGTAATAATAACATTCATTGTTATATTTTATATGTTATTAATATAATATTCTATCTACAATCTGACAGTGGATATTTACAGGAGGTGTATCCAAATATTCTAATGAGTATTCACTACATATCAGCTACATGATACATACCAGAATACAACACATAAGTGATTAATATTAACACTGGAAATAATGCATTAAAGTCAGCACCCTCCCTTGATTATATTACAATAACAATATTATAATTGACTCTGAATTATTTGAACTATTCATTATGATTATATTGCAACATATTCGGCTAATTACACTAGTTTTATCAATATTACAAGGTGGCTAATATCCTCGTGAAGCCCATCCCGGCTCCTAGTAAAGTTTGTCCTATGCCCCATATCATGGCATGTACGGGGGGCATGGCTAAGTTGGCAGCTCGGTATATGAACGCTACGGCAGCACTACTCGCGACACCTGAAGTCACTGGTCCCACTACACCCATCACTATCAACAGAACGGGGAAGAACTTCCCATATTTATGCTTCCTCAATGTTCCAAATGCGACCAACGCAGCGCATGTGTGTACGAACACTGATGAGCACAGAGACCACAGAAACACTGGGTACCACATCTCGCCAAATGTGTCCAAAGGGTCTCCAGACGTCAATCTCAATATATCCACGAATGAATCAAATTCTGACACTCGGAACTCCGACAACATGTCATACATGTTGTCGCACGACGACTTGGGCTCACAGGCATGGGGATTGTTTTAATTGTAGGTTCTTTCTCACGATACAAAGTCGGTAGAGTTAACTACACCATACAAAACAAAGACTGCTGGAGGTTTCGGTATTGCTTACTTTTACTTTCGATCACAGCACAGATATATCATAAGGGATAACTTGAAGATATCATCACCTTTATCATCTTCACAAAGAATTATGTACTAAACAAAAATATTAATTTCCTTAGATTTTTCACCGTGAGAAAATAAAATTTCGATTGCCTTTTTTGATTTGCTTTCCGTGTTGACTGGCTGTCAGTGTCATTTGTCAGGCAACTCATTTTTATGTCATAATTATTTGACTTGACAGCGACAGTGACAAAAACCACATAATGGCATTCATGAACGGCATTGAGCACAGATCTACTACCTATATCTGTGGCTCAAACTGTGGCATCACAGATTAGGTAGTAAATCTGTGTGTGGCACAGATCTACTAGTGTGGCATTGAGGATTTGGCATTATGGAGTGTAAAGCAAAGACTACTATATACACAGATCTACTACCTATAGATTTTCAATGAGCGTGGCTAGCTCAGTGCCTCTCGCTTCAACAAGGTGTGCTGCCACATTAAAATGATTTGCTATAAGTTAGGGTAATTTACCTACTATGATGGGTAGTGAATCTTCAATGAGTACTTTGGAAACAATACTACCTTTTAAATATTTATATTTTATACACTATCTGCTGCAACCCGCGGAGCTACCTGCAATGTTCTGGGAAGAAAAGTACGTTGTCTGTCCTCATGACACACCCTATCGTCCTGACAAAATTTGACTTAGCCCATGATCTAAGAAAACAAGGTCTAGCAATTTGAGAGTGGTCCCGCAATGACGTCACTGTCCAGTTGCCACTTTATTCAATCAGCTGTTACGTGGTGTATCGTCATCTCTCTCAAACCTGTTGTAAATTGACATCATGACATCATTGCGGGACGCCCACGTAAACATTTTTTCTCGGATTGCTATACCTGGCGGAGTATATTATTATACCATGACTTAGCCATTTCCTCGTAAAAACAGACAGAAAGTTACTTGCGTTTTTATTATAGTTATTTGTTAGGATTATAATATAGTACTAGAAAAAAGGTTGAAAAGTAACCATAGCATGATTTTTTATAATTAATAAAATATAATAAAAAAGTCAGAGTTAAAACGGAACGGGGGTCCCTCATGCAACAAACGTTAAACGTATTTTTGGATTTGTTCTAGTGTAAAAACGGTAATCCGTACAAGCGTCAAATTTAGCGGATTATAGTGAACATAAGTAAAACAACAAATAATAAACACTGGCCAAGTGCGAGTCAGTGACAAATTTCTGTTTACCACTAAGCTAAGCAACGTCGGGCGCGGTCGGTACTTGGATGGGTGACAGCCTGGGCGTGATGTTGTCTTTTTGCACAACTTTTTGTATTTTGTGATTGTAAAGAACTCTCAGCGCGCGAGCCCGACTCGCGCTTGGTCAGTTTAGTTTTTTCATGAATGGAATTATGTATAACATTCCAAATAATTAGATAAATAGACTCTTTAATGTTTACAGTACAAATTTCACGAACAGCGCGTAGCTTTTTGAATCGGTTCGCCGAAATCGCCTTTTGCTTTTCCAGCTTCATAACTGTGGCCTCATTAATATATATTTAATATTAACATTCACCATATTCATATGGGCATAAAAGGGTCGGTATTTTGCACTTCTTGCAATGTGCCAGCTTTTTTCAGCAATGTGACAGGATCAGTTGGAAACCTGCAGAACGAATAATTTATGTTAGTTGCGGTGGGTAATTTCTTTCATAAACTGGCAACATTCATAATTTATTTTCTAAGTGAATAATTTGATAAAATTCATAGAATTAGACCACAAATCGACCTAAAAACTGACTAATTATGAATAAAATATTTGCGAATTGATATCCTGAATTTATTTAGGTGATCGTTACAAGCTTTATATGTTTACTTACGTGTGAAATGATATTTCATCGTATTTTCGCTCACTGCGCTTCTTGCAGCCCAAAATGCTACAACCAACCATTGTAAAATATCTTTTACAATTATTTCTCAGAGGAAACACGCATTTATCACATTAAATCACCAAAAAAAGGCAATAAATAATATTCAGACCCGTTTTGTTTGTCACTGATTATGACAGATTTTGACACTTCAGGTACCAAAAACAGGTCACGCTGATAAGGACAACAAAATCTATTTATGTCCTTTTCGTACTTGTGCTGAGCCATATCAAGTTGTCTCTTTCACTAAAAGATATTGCCGATCTGGTTGTGTATATCTGTGACTATATATATACGGGTGTAAAGTAGCTAACAGACGAAACGGATTTGGTTGACGGACTGCCGTCTGAGCAACGGGAAAGAAAAAAAATCTCCTCACCGGAACGGGAGAGAAAGAGAGTGAAATATTCTATTCACACTCTTTCTCTCCCGTTGGTTGGCCGGCGACATCGGCGGTCCGTCGTCCGTCAACCAAATCCACACGTCTGTTAGCTACTTGTTTATTCTGTGCTTGTACAAAAATACAAAGAAATGGTATAATCTGTGCAAAAGGGAGGCAATAATGTACGACACAGATAATGTACACCATGATATTGTACGGCATAATAATGCACAGCATGATAATTGGTGTACATGTACATGGAATATCATGTTGTACAATATCGTGTCGTGCATTATCAAGCCGTACATTATCAGGTCGGCCCAATAATGCACACACAATAATGTACAGCATGATATTTGATGTACAAGTACACGAATTATCATGCTGTGCAATATTGTGGCGTACAATATTATGCCGTACATTATTGACACGATTCAATAATGCACACCCCAATATTGTACAGCACGATAATTGGTGTACATAAAAATTCAAATCTGAAGCTTCCTTTAGACTTGGACATCGGACTCCACCTCGAGTGTATTAGGTAGAAATTAGTGACAGATCCGACACAGAGCACTCTGACTTGAGTATGTTAGGTTCGAAATGGGCCACAGAACCGACACAGAGCACCCCGACTCCACCTAGTCTTGTGGTCCCTACCCCTAGAGTGTATATAAAAAGCGCGGGAGCCAGAAGCTCTAGGGAGGTCCTGAGTGAGAGCGAGCCATACGAGACCGAGCGGAGCGAAGGGGGGAGGTGGCGAGCGAAGCGAGCCGGTGACCTCCGTAGTGAAGCGAAGGTCGAGTGTGGCGAAGCGATACTCAGGGGCGACCGCAAGAGCTTCTGGCGGGAGCCCACCTGGAGTCAGACTTGAGTTGGTTAGGTTCGAAATGAGTGACAGATCTAACACAGTTGTACTCCTCACTCCGCGTCACCATCAAAAAGTTTTGATGGTTCTCATATTTTTTATCTGTGACTATCTTACACTATCTTGTTCAAACGAAGCATGGAATCGACAGACGTCATAGACTCAACAGCCAATAAGAGCAGAGACATTTCAGGAATATTAGCCAATACGGGCGATGCCACCTTTTATCATGTTGTACATTATTGGTCGTACATTTTCGGCCCGTTTCGTCAAAACACGGCCCGTATTGCACGACATGATAATGTACGGCACAATAATGTACAGCCCGATAAAACGTGGACTTTCCCACGTACACGGATTATTGCCTGTACAATCCTGGCTGTGCATTCCTTGCCGTACTTAATAGACACGAGCCGATAATTGACGGCCAGTATTGTACGACATGGATTGTACAGCATGATATTCGATGTACATGTACACCAATTATCATGCTGTACATTATCATGCCGTGGAATATCGTGTCGGCAAATATCATGTTGTACATTATAGACACCCTGTGCAAAATAGCATATTTTTTAAATCACTGGTGTGAACTTAGTCGTGAATCATTTCGGAAACTGTTGAACTGAGTGGGATGTTTTATTATTTTATGAATTGGTGTGCCTAACATTTGAATTTTATACCAACTTTCATTGACTAAGATTTGCAGTAATTTTGTGCCCATACGTGATTTATTCAAAGCATAGCAAATGTAAGTACATATTCGGTCAATTTACATATTTTCTCACATTATTACATTGATCTGAAGATAGTCGCTATTCGTTCTGTCCGTCTGAATCTGACATTTTACAAAAGATTGCGCGAGCGAAACATAACCTCAACAATTTCTGTAATTATAAACCACATGATAAATTGATGACAGTGAGCTGAAATCTAATTTAGGATTTAAAGAGTGTTGTTATAAAAAATACACAATGGGGAAAGTGCGATCCGCGCCGGGTGCTCCCCGAAAGGAGGGATTCAACAAGTCTGGACATTCCATGAATCCAGATCGTCCAACTGAGGGTCTAAAAGGAGTTGGAAACCCGAGGACAAAAGGCACTATCAAAAGGTTGCAGATGTACAGAAACTTCAAAGCGAAGAGAGACAAAACCGGAAAGATAATATCGCCTGCCCCCTTCCAAGGTCGATTGCCATCAGGTACTGTAGCACGAGTAGAACCTAGTCAAAAATGGTTTGGCAACTCTCGTGTTATTTCACAAAACGCCCTGCAGAAATTTCAAGACGAATTCGGGGCCGCTATCAAAAATCCATATCAAGTCATCATGAAACCAACAAACCTACCCATAACATTGTTAAACGAAAAGGCAAAAAATGCTAGAGTACATTTGTTGGATACAGAAGGCTTCGACAAAACATTTGGACCTAAAAAACAAAGGAAGCGTGTGAATTTGAAATTCAGCGACATGGGTACATTGTCCAAGGCTGCAGAGGAGAGTGCAGATAAATATGATGAGGATAAAGATGTTGATAGAGTCCGTGACGATGGAGGCGTCAGAGAAGGACAGAGAGACTGGGTATTTGGTGCTGGAATGAGTAGGAGAATCTGGAATGAGCTATATAAAGTTATAGACTCCTCTGATGTGTTGCTTCAAGTCCTCGATGCCCGTGACCCAATGGGAACAAGAAGTCCTTATGTTGAAAAATTCTTGAGGGAAGAAAAACGTCATAAACATTTAATTTTTATTCTGAACAAAGTCGATCTTGTTCCTAACTGGGTGACACAAAGATGGGTTGCAATTCTCAGTGCAGAGTATCCTACATTAGCCTTCCATGCATCTCTAACACATCCCTTTGGCAAAGGGTCACTTATAAACTTACTTCGGCAATTTGCCAAACTGCATATAGACAAAAAACAAATCAGTGTCGGTTTGATTGGATATCCAAATACGGGTAAATCTTCTGTCATCAACACATTGAGATCAAAGAAAGTGTGCAAAGTTGCGCCGATAGCTGGTGAAACTAAAGTATGGCAGTACATCACCTTAATGCGAAGAATATTCCTGATTGATTGTCCCGGCGTAGTTTACCCGTCAGCCGAAACTGATACAGAGAAAGTTTTAAAAGGTGTTGTAAGAGTTGAATTGGTACAGAATCCTGAGGATTACATAGAAGAAGTTATTAAAAGAGTAAGAAAAGAATACATGATCAAAACATACAAAGTTACCGACTGGGAAACTGCAACAGAATTTCTAGAAAAAATGGCTGCAAGAACTGGGAAGTTGCTAAAGAAGGGTGAACCAGATATAAATCAGGTAGCAAGGATGGTTCTCAATGATTGGCAGAGAGGCAAGCTTCCATTCTATGTTGCACCCGAAGGTTTTGAAGTGCCATTGTCGAAGCAACAAAAAGAAGAGCCACCAAAAGCTGCTGAGACTGTTCCTGAAGAAAGCAAGAAGAAAGAAGATGTGGCTACTGAAGAAGCTGCCCCAGAACTTGACAAAGATGATTCCGAAAAACCAATTGTGAACATAAGTCAACTAATGATTGCTCAAGATTTTGCCAAGATTAGAGTTGGACTACAATTTGATAATGAAGAAGATAAAAAACCACTAGAAGAATTTGAAATACCTGAAGAGCTCAAAGGCATTGATGAAGGTAGTGACGATGAGAACTCAAAATCTAAAAATGAAGATGATGGCAACTCTTCAGACATTAGCAGTTTTTATAGTAGTGACGAAAATGACTGTAGTGATGTTGAAGACCATTTGACAAATGATCCAGAAACAGTTAAAGAACTTAAGCGAAAGAAACTTGAAGCCGCTAGTGGAGCATTTACCGTAGAAGAAGTTAAACAGAAAGGAAAGAAACGTAAAGCAACTGGAGATATTGTACAAACTGGAGGCAAGAAGAAAGTCACGGCGAAAGAGAGAAGAGCTATTGATAGAGCTCAACGCCGCACTAAGACTGGAAGCAACTTTTATGAAGTATCTAATGTCAAGAATAGAAATAGAAATAAGAAAACACCTGTATAATAAATCCAAGTATTTCATAAAAAAACTTTTTTGAAATCCAAGTATTTCATTATCATTTGTACGAATTTGTTCAATAAATTATTATAATTATGATGAGAAATGTTTTGTTTTAATCATTCAAACCTTATGTTACCTCAAAGTGGTCGCCATTACATTGAGAATGTAATAAAGTTCATAATCATATTTAATTCAGGAATCTAATAGGTTAGTATCTCTTATTTATACTATGTACATTTACATAAACTGAGATTGTTCCTAACAAAGCTACATTGATTTTTCAGATGTCTTCTGAGAGTGAAAGTGATGACGATTATGTACCAGAAGTAAATACAGAGAAGCTATCTGAAGAAGAATCAGCAGACGACGAGACAGAAAAACAATATGAGAATGAAGTAGAACAGAAAGCTAAGAAAAGAAAACTGACTGAAGAGAACAAAGGGAAAAAAAAGCAGAAAAGTAAAAGCACAAGAAGTAGTTTTAGAGAAGCAGAAGAAGATGAACCAGAAGAAAAGCCAGCAGAAGAAACTGATCCAGAAGAGCAAAAGAAAAAAGAAGACGATTTGTGGGCGATGTTTTTAGATGGAACAGATACTAAGCCAAAACCTAAAGATACTCCAAAACCTGTCACTAGTAAAGAAGCTACAACAGCGCCACCTAAACCAGTAGTAAATAAGCCAGCTAAAAGTGATGACGCAAAGGAAAAAGAGAAGCGAATATTCGAGTTTGCTGGCGAAACTATAGTGGTAGAAGATAATGTGATAAAAGAACGCATCAAAACTGGAGACAGCCCAGCAACAGGTATATCATTACTTTATTACGATTTAAAACTGCAAGTGTATATAATCCGGATGATAATACAATAATTTGGTCCCATATAGAACTGGTGATAGAGCCAAGAGGGGCGGGTAGTGGAACTTTTCAATAGCGACAAGTAAACTCCTCGAGTTGGGTTCCTTCGGTTTGTTTTAAAGAGTCATATGGATGTTTTTAGATTCTTACAATATCAGCCTACATATAATAATTAATAATATTTTATTATAGAAACTGACGTGGTTTTCACACATTTTTTTGAATTACTCACGTAAGATTAAGCCTGTCACTCCGACTATTGTTTCAACTGCATTAGGTGGTCTTTTTCAAGGTAAATGCGCGCGCGCGCGGCTGCGTCCCCCTTTGCTAATGCGGTTAAAACTATAGTTGGGAGTGACCGGCTTAATCTTACGTAAGTAATTCCTGTGTAATATAAATAAAATAATAATATTCTTTATTTCATTGATACAAAAGCCACTAAATGTAATACATACTTAAAAAATAGTAAGCTAGGGATTATACTATCATGTTCCCACTGCTGGGACACAGACCTTCTTACAGAGAGAAAGGATGGGCCCTGATCAACCATGCTGGCCCAGTGCATGTTGGTGAATGTCATATTATGTCTTTGAACTCTTGAGGTTCTTGGACATATCGGTTTCCTCGTGGTGTTTTCCTTCACCGTTTCTTAGCGATGGCATCGGAACTGCACATAATTTATCTAAGTACTCATTAAGCCATTGGTCGATCCGGGTGTCATCATGTCGTCTGATTGTAAAGCGCAAATGCTACCGCTTGGCCACCATCGCTCCTTCACATTTACCTAGTTATAGGCAATTATCATTTTTGTTTTCATTTTAATTTAGCCGAATGTCTTTTCAGTATCAAACTTGCCGATCATAACATCAGGTGGCAGTGGCATTTCCGGAGTACTGGGAGCTCTAAACAAAAAGAACAAGCTGTCCATACTGGAAAAATCCAAGCTCGACTGGACGACGCTCAAGAAAGACGAGGGGATAGAGGAAGAGATTCAAAGCCATAATAAGGGCAAGCAGGGGTGAGTGGCGCCTTTACTACATACTATGCTAGTTGTACGCCCTGGGGGTCTAGACAAGAGCCACTTTCTGTTAGCGTTCACGCCTGCGGAAAGATGAATTAGCTTGAGATAATTTATCTCTAGCTAATGTCATTGTCAATGTAATTTTCATACAATTTCATCTTTCCGCAGGCGTGAACACTAACAGAAAGTGGCTCTTGTCTAGACCCCCCATAACTGAGACCCTATCCCTATATCTACACAAATAATTATTTGAGCGATTTTGTATATATTCGAACTCTAAAATTCTATTTATATGAACTTCTAGCTGCGCTCCGCTGAAAAATGGTGATAATGATTATTATGAAAATTATCATGTGTTAATCCAGGACATAAGCTATGTATATTCTAAATTTCATCCAAATCCGTCCAGCCGTTTCTGCGTGAAGGACTAACAAACCTACACACTCACATACTCACAAACTTTCGCATTTATAATATTAATATTGAACCTAAAATCTATATGCCAGTCACATAATTAGCGTTTTATAATCATACTAGCGGCTAGTACGATTATAAAACTGTGAAGCCGGCATCAGATCAAACAGTTCTTCAGAATACTCCCCGTTGTAAATGTGATAAAAGATACAGAGAAATCCTACTCCTCTGCGCATGTCGAGCGGCTCTAGGTGTTTGGTGAGCTTGGGATCATTGACAATTCTTACAGATATACGCTCCAACGCATCAAGATAAATATATATTTGATTTGGTTGTTTTGTACATTTACTTTCTTCTTAATATCCAGGTACCTAGAGCGGCGTGATTTCCTCGAGCGCGCTGACCTGCGCCAGTACGAGATCGAACGGGACCTGCGCACGAGCCGACGGAGTAACCGATGATCTGCTAGCGACATTAATTGAACTCGAACATACTCTAATAAACAGGAACCCACGTATGTTTTGTTTTATTTCATCACTATTATGATGTTCTGGTTCTGGAATGGAGACCACGTACCGGTAAGCGCTGCGTAGGACGTCCACCCACAAGATGGACAGACGACCTAAAAGAGACTGCAGGGAAACGCTTGATGCAGGCCGCTTTCAACCGGTCCTTTTGGAGATTGATGGGGAAGCCTATGTCCAGCAGTGGACTTCCTATGGCTGAAATTATGACGATGGTGATGATTATGATGTAAACAAACTCGGCAAGACTTAAAAGATGATTTATATTATCTGTGCTAGACTTGCTGATGGTAAGCGTCGATATATGCCAAAGCTTAACTGAGCGGAGCTACGTTCAAATTTCTAATTATAAATATTCGATAATAATCAACATATAAAAATTGATTTGTGTATGTTACCTATAGAAGCTATGGATTTCAAAACGGCTGGACCGATTTTGACGGGACTTTCACTGGCAGATAGCTGATGTTATAAGGAATAACTTAGGCTACTTTTATCGAGGGTATCCACGCGAGTGAAACTGTGGGGCGCAGCTAGTAATAAATAAAACAAACTCTTAGCCAGTACAATCAAACCTTACTACCAATATGTTCCAAACCAGTGCTTTGAAAGAAGGCCAAGAAAGATAGTACATTGTGATACAAGTGCGGGAAGAAGGTTATTGTAAACGAGAGGACAATGTTTGCCCGAGTTGAAGGTGAGGGCAAACCATACCTGAGTTTATAATTTTACAAGTTTACAAAGTTTACAACCTGATGATGACGGTTTTTGATGATTGGCGCACCTTGGCAGTAAAGCCCACTCGTATGCCGTGACGGCAAACGGCATGACGCTCTCACATGTTTCACATCTGCCGTGCGTCCCGTGACAGACAACTTTTTATAAAAAGTTTCTGTGACTTTTAAATTTATTTTTATTTAGACCTAATTATTCCAAGCCTAAATATGGCATACCTTATAATGATGAGAACATTGACCCCCTTCCGGCAAAGCATGGCAATTCTGATTAACCATATATAAATATCAATACCCAACACAAGGCATACCTACTACATAGTATCAGTTCACTGTTCTGACTGTAAATGGCCCGTTATGGATAGTTTATGAGCTGAATAATGTAACGGCTTATCTAGAAATGTCCAGAGAGCTAATGGTAAATTACTTCTGGCACTAGTAGCGAGAACTACTTTAGGGTGTTTAGGGCTTGTCTATAAAGACGCAGCGTCGCGTTGTGCGGCGCTTCACGTTGTCTTCGTTTATGGTGCGGCGGCTCAGTAGATAATAAGATAAAGCAATCATCATCATCAGCCAGAAGACGTCCACTGCTGAACATAGGCCTCCCCCTTTAACCTCCACACTGAACGACAGCCTGCCTTTTGCATCCACTGGATGCCAGCATTGCCAGCGGAAGATAAAGCAATAGTTTACAAACGACTTAAAAAATCGAGAGACGTAATCAAACTAGTGCCCATTCCTCCCGCCCGCTACGATACTTCACGGAACGCTCAGAGCGATAGTCATGCGCGTCGCGTCATTGAGATTCGCCGTGGGTCGTGTCGTGTATGATAAAAAAAAACTCAAAACCCGATAGCAGAAACCACAGAAAAGAAAAAAAAATGTTTAAATTAGAACAGCTGTCAAGGCATTTTTGCATTGTAAGAAATTTGTTGTAACCAGTTGCACCCATATAAACAAAATGTCGGTCATTCTAGCAACTGTGATGCGGACAAAGAACTTTGAGACCTAACCCAAAAGGTTAGGTCCAAGTTCTTTGGATGCGGAGTTCGACGCGTTGACATAAATAAGAATGTTCAATCAAGATTCTGTCATATGGCTGTATATCAACAAATAATAATTAATGGCCAAGTACGAGTCTGTGACAAATTTCTGGTCATTACCAAGTTATAATTGTGTTATACTCGAGCGCCTGTAGCAAACTGGGTAGCAAGTGCTCCGACAGTTTCGGGAGGCGTTATAATAACTGGTAATTCGGTTACTTGGACAACCTTATTGTATTTTGTGGTGGTACGGAACCCTCAGTGCGCGAGCATGACTCGCACTTGGCTGGTTTATTAACGTTAAAAAATGTGCGAAAGAGATGAGCGGTGACCGGTGAGCACGGCCTTAAATTAACCGCACGGCACGACGCGCAACGCCTCGCGACTTCATCTTTATAAGCGAGCCCTTAGAGATTGGGAATCTTGGTATTGTAGCGAACGTTTGACTGCTTTTAAGCCTCGCGGCGATCCCTTTGTCTTGTAATCTAGTGTTTCCTCGTATCTATCACCCATAAACTAGCTACGGCCTGTTTTACCAGCGATTTTCTAGCTTTCTTACGTATTTCCGGGTTAAATAATTATTATAAAAAAACTGGTCAAGAGCGTGTCGACGGTGATCGCTTACCATCAGGCGGTCCGTCAGCTTGTTGCCATATGGCATAAAAAATAAAATAAAAGGTCAAAACAAACAACTTTTGATCTACAATATATCAAAATTTGCGGAAAAAAATATCAACCGCTTCATATATTTGTCGGGAGTAAATGATTTTTTGTATGGAACGGTTGATTTTTTTCCCCCCAAATTTCGAAAGGCGTAGAACTAATGTTGATTGATTTGTTGTACTCAGGCCCCCGTTTAAGAGGATATGCTAACTGATTAACCTATCAGAAGGCCTGTATATTTTTTGGACCAATATTTATTTTCACGCACTTAGTGAAATGCTGCACTGCTAGTAGCAGTACCGCAGTTACCGCAGGTGTAGCAGTCTGCTACACCCACCAGCGGTAAAAAAAGCAGTGATAATAGGCGATTTCCTAAAGGTTTCCCTTCATCTTCTCACAGCAATTCGAACCTACCATATCGTACGCATCAATTTGTACCAACAGGTCAACTCAGCCAACTGGCCCGCAAGGCCCATTCTCTTAATCAAAACAATGAGTGTGACTTTCAAATCAATCGGTAACAATCTGCATCTACGAGCAGCGCAGTGGCAAAGCTTGGTACCTACTGATAGTTAGAACGTTCTTGCTAATTAGTCGTGTTGACAGTCTAAAGCCCGTTGCAGACGACGCGCAGTAAACTGGCGCGAGTAATACTTACGGAAGTACTGCGCATCGTCTGCAACGCGTACTGAGCAACTTCCACTGCTACTGGCACTAAGCAAAAAGTATTGTACCACGTTGCAGACAATACGCAGTAAACTGACGCGAGTAATACTTGCGAAAGTACTGCGCATCGATCACATGGTGCCAAACACCAGGCACTTTTATCAGCATATTTACCGCGAGTTCACCTACTTTGCATGTCTGGAAGCTCCAAATAAACTCGATCCAAGCATTTATTTGCTCTGACAGGTGCAGTAACATTGTATAAAGCCAAAATCTTTTTCTTTTTTTAATATAGCATCATTGATGTAAATTGGGTACCTACTACAGTCTTGCCTCAGTTCAGACTAACAAGGAAGATATGGGATCCCCCCCACTCCCCCTCGGGGATTTCTCCTTATAACCTCAGTTATCTACCAGTGAAAGTCCCGTCAAAATCGGTTAAGCCTTTTCAGAGTCCACAGGGAACCTACATACATCGCCTTTTAATTCTACTGAACGCGACACTAAATAGTTCACACTTTTGTATATCTTTACGGAAAAACGGAACCCGAGTTCTGTGTGGTTTGAACAACCTTATTGCGACGACACTTTTTTAGGGTTCCTGTACTCCTGTACCCTGTAGAAACGAGACCCTTATACTAAGCCTACGATGTCTGTCTGTTTGTCAACTTTATTTTGAAAGTTGAAATTTTCACTGAATATTTTATGTTACGGCGGATTAACTAAGAAATAATAAAAAAAGTCTAAAGGAAAAACTTAAGGGGTGCCCATACAACAAACGTTTTTTTGTATTAGCTCTAATGTAAAAACGGTAATACGCACAAGCGTTAAACTTGGCATGATTATAGTAAGGACACACTCTAAAGTATAACAACAAATAATGGCCAAGTGCGAGTCGGCGATAAACTTCTGTTCACCACCAGTTCTCGTACGATCACTGAAACACAGCAATTCCATACATTCGATTTGATTCCTTCGAACCTTGTCAGCATGCCCCCCAAAATGAAATCCTGGATCCGTCCCTGTTCTCTGCATCCATCCTACACGTTCGCAGTTTTGACGTAAGTATACTATAACTACGTATAACATAGGTTTAACTTCTGCACAATTTTCAAGCCTAGACACTGTATTAAAATAAACAACGGCACAGTGAGCGATTCGCGTACGTCTTGCTAATCAAGCTAAACAGACTCTAAACAGCTTGTTTGCCGATCGCGGTGTCACGTTACCAGTATTCAGCTTGCATTCGGGCTGCGCTGACTTTGATATGCACCTATTGAGTTCGTGCTGATTACAATATTTCCCAATAGTCTCATAGCGTTTATTGGAATGTTATGAAATAGGTAGTAATTCAACGCGTGTGCATGATATTAGCGTATAATAGTACTTATCAGGTGGTTACGGTGGTCACTGTGGATATGGCTGCTTATGGAAGATGGACGCTGTATGATTGGCGCATGGATGGGGTTCAGGTAAGTGCCAAAATTTATCTTAAATTTATTTGGTCCAATATTTCAGGTAACATCTTTTTAAATCAATGTCGTAGATACTCGTGACTTCGATGACGAAGTTTGTTTGTTTATTTATTAGAAGTTTTCGTAACACGTATTAAATTTAAAATAAATAATAATTTTACTAACAATATAAAATTATAATTCAACTAAAGCGATAACTAGCGACTGCAAATTGTTAAGTGGCATGTTAATTTTAATTATATTGCATAAAGTTTTGTAACTCAAATTTTAGTTTTAAAATTAAATACTTAATTTTAATAATATTTACTAAAACCTAATGATAAACTTTCTTGCGACTAGTTAGGCAGATAAGTACAAAATTTAATGCATCATACTGAAATTGAATGAAAATAAGTATGTTTGTGTTTTTCTTTCATGCAGCAACAGAGCAACTTATCGACGTAACTTTTTTTCATAGGCCGGTGTTTCGGAAAATGAGGACATTTTATCCCTGAAAAATTTACGCTTCACATAGAGAATGTCGGTGACTTTATATTTTGTTCTCACAGACGAAATACCTAAACTGATTTATATTTTTTCATATCTACGTACTTCCAATACTTTTTTAATGGCAAGTTTCTTTGTTAACTTTACTAAGCAAGCTAACTAATACTAAAAAAACCTAATCTACTTGGCTTACCTATTATTTTTTTACAACTATATATGTATATCAGTCTCTGGCAGCCATATCACAAGCTTTGCTTAGTTTGGGGTCAGATGACCGTGTGTGCAAAAATGTCCCAAAAAAAAAAAAAAAAATTTAAATACTAATTATAAAATAATATACTTAAAAAAAATATTTTTTTAAATTATACTGGTTAACTGGTAATCAGTTTGCATCCTCATAAGAGCGGCCTCGCTGAAGACATCAAAACAAAAGCCAACCAAATAAAATCTACTACTTTTCGAAATTCGCAGAAAAAATCTGCCGGTCCTTACAAAATATCATTCACACCCGATAAATATAATGAAACAGCTGACTTTCCCCCCGAGAGTTTTAAGAGGATGCTAACTGGTTACCTGAAACCCTGTATAGGTAATCAGCTGATAACAAATCCCCACAAACTGCAAACGTATATGTAGAAAATCCAACTGGAGTCCGTTGTGCAAGTGCCTTAGTTCATTCATGAATACCACCCACGTGATATTAGAAGGCCCAAAGGACATCGTTTGAAAAAAAGACGGCTAACTTTAGTAAAAATTGAAAGTACCTACGCAGTAAAGGATTTTTTTTCTTCGAAAAACAACATATTACACACTCGTATTAAATTACCTTAGTGTAATCATGACATGACGTCATGGTTTTAAAATATGAATGGACAAATAAAAAAACCGGACAAGTAGGAGTAGGACTAGTGCTCTGAGGGTCCAAAAAAAAAAAACTAACTGAAGTTGAAATATTGAAAGACAAACTTAACTTTGTAGTTGACTATAAGGTTCTTCGATACATTCCAACTACAAAGAGTAAGTTTGCAATAGCAAAATAATTATTTTTAAACGATATAACTTCAAATTTGTAACTTTCGGATTTATTCCTATATATGTGCTATGAGACCTTGCCTTTTGCCAAATTTCATGATTCTAGGTCAACGGGAAGTACCCTATAGGTTATGATTCCCCTGTGAAATCGCAAAATATACGACATAAACGTTCATACCTTTTGTTTATTTTTTTGCAGCCGAAAGAAACCGTAGACCCAAGTATTTAGTATACATTTCAACTTGATACCTTTACGCGTTCTTGAGAAAAAGGGTCTTGACAGACGGACAGACAGACGGACAACGAAGTGATCCTATAAGGGTTCCGTTTTTTCCTTTTGAGGTACGAAACCCTAAAAAGGAACAAAACATTTTTTATATGAATCTATAGTGTATTTCCGCTCTTGATACAATAAGGAGTAAGGGATCAATAATTATTCATATCACTTTATAGGAATTTATTTACAAACCTAAAGTTGTTAGTTTCTCTATCTATATTATTATTTTGGTGTGCACATTACAAAGTTCAGCTATTAGATAATTCGTGCTAAACTAAAGCTAATTATAATTATTATTTATCTGTAACAAACAACTTATTAGTTATCTCTGAAACAATAATTTACTTAAGCTGTAACAAATTAACTTAACTCCTTCTTCGATTAATTATAAAAAAGTATCACTTCATTTTCTGGGCATCAGATACAACCACCTTACTCATATTCAAAGTACCTACAATTTCATTCATGAATCCAGCAAGATTTAAGCCTAAGGACACCACGATCTAGTAAAGCCCTGACGTAATCTAGCCCGGTGAACGCGGTCCGCGGAAAGGAAAAGTGGGCGAGGTAACCTCGCGCGCCTACGCTCTTCCACTCCTGCGCACCCTTCCAAAATTTGCAACACAAAGATGAAACTGACTGTCGGTTGGACCTAGATACATTAGTTATTTACCTGTTGGCTACTAGATCTGGTGCTAGGCCGGTTTCATCTTTCGAAGCTAAGCTAAGTTTTATAATATTTGCACGTTGAAATTTTTATTTATTGTATACGTACGTAACGTACCTACTTACAAAATTTTAAAGGAGACAAAAATTTACTGCTATTTACTTCAAGGTCTTCTCAAAGTAAAATTTTAATCGAAGAGGGTTCTTCAAATTATGGATACATGTTTCCACAGAAGAGAGAATTTTTTTCGTCTCGTTTTTTTGTTTTCATTTCATTAAAATGTTGCCTAGATACCAAACTTCGAAAAAATAATTATTTCAGATTAAATGGCTTTTACTATGAGCCAATCACAGTGCACGATTTGGATGTTTCCATTTCATTAAAATGTTGCCTAGAAACCAAATTAAAAAAAAAAACAGATTAAATGGCTAGGAGCCAATCACAGAGCACGATTTGGAAATGTCAATTATTGTTTGTCTCTAAATTATAACCTAACCTCTGTGCATTCGCTTTTTGGTGGACAAACCTCTGTGCACAATAAAATATTGTACACAAAATGTACAAGTGGCAAAAATTGCATACCAATCACTAACAATGGTCGAGAGGCCTTTAAAGTCCAATGTTCGTATGTGTTCTAACAAAATAGACACATTAAATACCTTGTTCCACCCACCAGCAACTGCGCCAGCGTAGTGGATATGGCCCAATTACCCTTTCGGGGTAGGCTAAAAGTCCAGCAGTGGACCGTTGAAAGGCTGATTATGATGAATTAGTTGTTTGAGAAAAAATATTATGTAAGTGCAAAGAAAAAACTAATCTATATATTATACTTATAATAAAACTGTAACAGGTCCAATTCTGTACATTGTTTTTTTTTTTTGATTGCACTCTATAATCGATAATGAAGCTAAAACAGTTTTTTTCTTCTTTCTGTCTGTCTGTAACTCGGTCGCGGTCGCGCATCACTCTGAAACAACTGGCAAGTTATTACTTCAAAGTCATCGAGCTACATTACATAGTAGGTATTGTATCTCGATATTCAAAGTAGAAAAAAATAATATCAATTTAATTTTGTTTGCCATCATTCTGTTAGAACATTGGTGATGGTTGATTGGTCGCTAATAATTCTTCAACAATTAAAACTTAAGATTATTACGTTTAGGCACTTTAAACTTTTAATTGAACGTAACCTACTGTACGAACATTTATCAATACCCGTCAAATAAGTTATTTAGTAATTGAGTTGAGCTTCTCTGAAGCGGGTTCAGAACTCTCGTTAGTTGAGTTTGTATTTAGATTACCTTTCCTTGTTTAGTTTCGTGCCATAAAAACTTTAAGATTGGACGTCGAAAGCGGACGGGACTTGATAAAACTTAGTAAACTAGTTACGGAGACCATGTTAGTTTGACCCTTTACTTGAAATGGAAAAACATTCTGTCAAATATAATCGAATGCAAAGAGGGTGCTTAGAGAGTCAGCGGATTAGATTCAGAACACAGACAAGCGAAACACCTCTAAAATTTCCTACAAAGAGAAATAGACGAGACGAGCATGTCCAAAAACTGTGAACAATAATATTTCCCAGTTCAGATTCAAACAATTGTCTTAAAACCGTGGGGAGTTTTCAGGCAATTGTTTAAGTTTTCACAAAAGAATACTTTGCCATAGAGGCAGACAAGCTATTCTGATGATGGCTAGAAGCACTCAAACAAGTGGAATTGCTCGATAATTCTTCGTCACACAACAGACCAATTGTCGTAATTCCATAATATTTGCTCAGGTGCAGTATGGAGTATGTATAGAGTTGAATGAGCCACACGCGGTACAGAGCCGTAAGGCTTTAAATGGGCGCTGATGAGGCGCTATTTCTAGATGTGTCTCTCTTTAACACTAAAGGGAAAGTAAGACAGCAGTAGTAGTTTCGCATTTCTCCACGTTCAGTAGATGTCGTTTCGTACGGTGGTAGAGCTGACGTAAAGCGGAGTATTGTCAGTAGAGGAGTGCGCATGTACGGGCGCTCGATATCCGCACTACGCCCACCACGTGTCGGGAGCACGGGACCATGGGGGTTGCCATTGCGGTTTAAAAAATACCAGGAAATAGAATAATATAACTAGTTTACTAGCTACGCCCCGCGTGTGAATTTCCCTCGGGAACCAAATTTTTCCCGGGGTAAAAAATACCCTAAGCTCAGCATGCGCAGATACGTTTGATCTCACTTTCTGTATCCTTGTTGCATTTACAACGGGAAATGTTCTGTAAAAATGGTCAATCTGATGGCGGCGTCGCGTTTTTATCATCGCGCTAGCCGCCAGCGCCTGAATGCTCACCCACATATAATAAGCTCTGTGCGTTTAACGCGATAATTTTTGCCTCTGCACTCCTGCAACAAGTGGAATGAATTCCCCTCCAGAATTTTAGATTAAATAGACTTTAAGTCCTTCAAAAAGGCTGTTAATAGAGTCTTTAAACGTTGGCAACGTATCTGTGATGTCCCTGATATTACAGGTATCCATAGGAGACGGTGATTGCTCACGATCTGGCGGCCCGTCAGCTTGTTTGCCAACTACGGCATAAAACATAAAATTTTGCAATGATTAGTATCATACATAAAAAATTCGGCAAACTGTGCAGGTAGAGTATGACAAGTGTCAAGGCAATCTAAACACTTCGTCATGTAACATGTAACACAATTCATGGTAGGCACTTGGGCAAATCACAAAAATACTACATTTTTGCGACAGTTCATAAAAATTCGATGCTATCTGACCTCGGACGAGATATCAGTTGATGTTTATGTATCCGGTTTAAAAGCGGTAAGTTATTGAATGGCAACACCATTTCACCCGAAAGGACTGATCCTGTTGGAAAGTAGGGAAGCTCGGAGGCTGCGTGCGACTCCGTGCGCCTGATCGTACCGTGGAGCCGCGGGTCGCGCGGGGCCGTGAGCCGCGGCTCGGGCCGCTGCCAACCGGCGCCAGTCGCACACTCGCGCCGCGCTGGGTGCCCGTCATTCGCGTTCACACACCTCCACTACGACACATCGGATTTGTTTTTTATATTATCATCGAGTTTATCGCACGAGCTGAATGAAGATCGCATGGATTTAAGTGGGTGAAGCTACTGGAACAGTTAAAAATTTTTTGAGCGGTGTTAAAAGATTTTCCGTGCGTTTTCGGAAAAGTGTTTTTCTTGTTTGTGTGGGGGAGCACGGGGCGGGTTGGCGGCGGTCGGTGGATGGTGCGGCGCGGGCGAGCGCCGGGGCGCGGCCGGCGGCGCCGTTGACAAAATGTCGATACCCCTGAACCGGGAGACTGGGCTCCCCTCACAGGTGAGTCGCTGTCTCCATCAGTGCACCTAGCATCGCTGTCAGATAAGAGCAGTTCTGTCAACATTACGAACTATAATGCGTGTATTTTATTTGCCGAAAGCAAAACTTGAACGTGTTGATTCAACTATGAGGATATTTTTTCTGCACAGTTTTGCTTAGGTTAGGTTTTTGGAGACCTGAAAGAGAGATTAATATATTTGTTCGATTACTTTGTTACTGTCCTGATATTACCTAAAATTGGTACAAGAAGCAAGTATGCTATTGCGAAAGAAGAGCCTTTTTTGTTGAAGTATGAGCATGGACCTTCCTCATAGTTGTGGTCCATCAGTAGTCCGTCAGTAGAGTCCATCGCATTACCAGATATTTCGTTGTCTTTCCCTTGTATGTAAGTTTCTTAAGGACATTTCTACCAGCCCTGCTTTCTGTGTGCATATTATGTTTCTTCAATCGGCACAGTGGTGCGTGTGGTTCACTTGCGTGCGGTCTGCGATCCCTCACGAACTATGTAAATAGATACGGTGATAGAATCTATTGACTATTAAAGTTGCAACCTTTTAACCGATTTGTTTCTCAATCATCATTCCGCTGCTGGACACCGGTATCTCCCAAGGCACGCCACCTAGCCCTTTACTCTTGTTTACATTTATAATAGTACTTACTAGCTGGACCACACAGTTTTACCTGCGTGGACATTAGGAACCGTACATTTATCCGGGATTAAAAGTAACATATTATGTTACTCTCCGGCCTTCAAACTACATACATATTATATGCAATCAAGTCGATCTGTTGCTCTGTTGCCGCGTGAAAAAGGAACAATAAACCGACAAACCAAAAAACAAACACTTTTGCATTTATAATATACTAGCTGCGCCTCGCGGTTTCACCCGCGTGGTTATACCCTCAATGAAAGTAGCCTATGTTACTCCTTATAACATCAGCTATCTGCCAGGGAAAGTCTCATCAAAACTGTTCCAGCCGTTTTGGAGTACATAGGGAACAAATACACGTCGATTTTTATACAAATGTAGATAGAAGATTAGTAGATAAAATAATTTTTTTTTTACCATGAAAACAGGCAGATGAAGCATACATTTCTGGTATGATAAGAAATGTTCTGTCGAAAATGCTCTTGCAACCTTGACAATTTGAATATTTTACCATTTATAACTCAGTGATGTACGTGCTTAGGTATAATTCATTCCATTATTTTTGATTTTATCTTGTGATAGGTACATAAGTTAGTATTTTTTCGTAGACTTTGCCACGCTTTTATCTATATACAGCTCTACGAGATCATATCCTAAGGGCTCTACATTTCTCTGAAATTCTTATTAATATAGATACTATTGATTATTACTATACTTAGATATACAAATTAAATGCATTTTAAATCTTTTTAATTTAACCTTTCAGATACAATTACAGATTCTATATACAAAAATTAAGTCAATAATAATGATTTTTTAGATGTTACTAGGCATGGAATTTAATACTTTTAACGGATGTGTATTTTACATTATTTTAATTTGTGACGATTCGAACACTACTGTATCCGTCACAGGTAGTCTGTACGACGGATGTTTATAGAAATGTTATTAAATTAGTCACTAGTAGGTTAGGTACCCCCACTAAATAGCTCTTTTACCGAATTATTATTCCTAAATAGCTAGCTAGCTACATTGTTTGTAACGAAATAAAAACGTACCTGGTTAAAAATCTTCTGCATCAATCCTTGAGATACCTTAATGCAAACTCTATTTTTGACTTAGTTTTTTTATTTTTATTAATTAATTATTTCCCTGTGAGAAGTTTGGCGTCGCACTTTTGTGCATTTGCCAGTGTCAAGTATTGAATGATTATCAAGTTTGATGAAATGTAGTAAAACAAGTCAGTCAGAGTCAAGCAAAGTAAGTCACGGTCAAGTCAAAGTCATGCCCTAGCAAAGTGATGGAGACTTTACAAGAGTCTTGTATGGAGCTTTAGAAACAACATTGAAATGCCTAAATGCAAACTCTATTTTTAGCTCCACGTCACGATTTTACTATATAAAACAAACAATTAGAATTCTACGAAACACTCCAACCGATAACGCCATTGTTTTATCGTGTGAGCAATTCTTAATCAAAAGTATTTATAACCAACTAGCTGCGCCCCGCGGTTTCACCCGCGTAGTGATGAAAAATGGTGATGATGATGATGATTACAAGTAGCCTGTCACTCTCTGGCTCTTGAACTATATCCATGCAAAAAATCAGGTCGATCCGTTGTTCCGTTGCAGCGTGAAAGAGGATCAAACAAACCAACAAACAAACACACTTTCGCATTTATAATATTAGTATGATATTTAAATAGGGTATTTGACTACTTTTGGGAAACTATTGCACATTATTGCCTGATATAATTTAATGTATACTGCATTTATATTTTCTGGATATCAGTCATATTTGCGATATAAATCGATGTTAAAGTTTGAATAAAAAAATATCGCGCCAAAACGCAGACCTGCGTCATAGCTCCGGTCGAGCGACGATTGACGTCACACAAAACAAAACAGCTGCAGCCAGGCAGCAAAAGTTTGATAATCACTAATTTTCTAATAGAAGTAATGGTTTATAAATGTTGTGTAGTGCCACAATGTACAAATACTTCCATAAAACACCGGAAAAACTATTCGTTTCTGTTCCAATGGACCCCAAAACTCGCAAAAAGTGGTTGGAACTAAGTAGCTCGTAGAGAACCTAAAAGTATTGGAGCTAATTCAAGTGTTTCTATGTGCGAAGATCATTTTGAGGTACATATTTGAGTCTATATATTTCTATTACAATTTGTGTTTTTATTGCATTACTATTCTATGTACTGTTACTTTCTTTTTAAACATTGTAAAGACATAACCTAACAAAATAGTGATATCCACCTACTATAACATACTTTTTGTACAACTTGATTGAATGTTTTGCTTGGAGAACAATTAAAAATTAATACTTACATTGTAGTTTTTACGTTTTGAGTTCTGCAGCGTAGAAACAATGACGTAGATTATTATTGAAGAAATATGCAACCATAAATACATTAATTTTGGGTAAGTTACTGCTGTCTGCTTGCACAAAATGTTTCTCCATTCTTCTCACATTTAACCTCCGGACTGTTTTTGGTGATAATTTCTGGATAAATCGCTCTCAAAATAGCTTTACAACATTAAATTCGCAAATATCAATACAAAATCTGTTTGTTTAGATTTGTGTGACGTCACTAGGGATGAAGCCAATTACAGACCGTTTTCGATCACGTGATCAAATGTCGAAAATACAGTTATTTTATTCGCGTTTTTTACAAAAAATAAGCATATTTTTATTAAAAAATCAATGAAATATGCTTTTTCATTAGGTCATGTTTATGGATGATGTCAATTGGCATAATATTTTCAATGCAGTCAAACACCCTATTGTATTGTAAACTAAGTAATAGTTAACTTAGGGTCATCGCATTGGTTCCTGCATTTGGCTTTACCCGCAACTTCCCTGTATTTCAAGGAAAAAAATATCCTTTGTATTATCCAGCCAGGGATAATCTACGGAAATGTTTATCAAACTTCCTATAAGTTCGTGCATGAAATTTGTCATGTAGGTAATAATTATAAATTTTAACACACACATACTTTCGCAGTAGTTACTAAAATTGTTACCTAAAGTGCGGCCGCTGACAGAATGCGTCTGACAGTTCATAACTTTGTAAAAAGCAGCAGAACGAAAGCAGTAAATTCTGATCATTAATAATTATTACTAGCTTTTTGAACGTAAGATTGTAGCTTTTGTTTGTCTGTTTGTTGATTGGAGCCTACATGCACTACAGTAAAATATTAAAAGAAAATCGATTTCATTCCGATTTTTACAATGTTATTGCAGCTGTCAGACACATTCTCTCAGCGGCTGGACTATAAAAGAACGACACCAAAATAATGCTGAAAAAAATTACATTTTCAGTTTGTCTTTGGCAATGGTATGGTAATAATATATGTAAGATCCTTAGTATTATGTGTGTATAGTATACAGGGTAATGTGCAAAGGGCGTAGTAAGCCGAAAGGGGACCATAGTACCTACCATTACGAATACTTTTTACTATGGGAATAAACTAGAAATTGCGGAAAAAAACAGATGTTCTATAAAAAAATTCGAGTGTGAATAATTGTTTTCTATGGAACAGCAGATTTTTTTTACGGCTTATGTGTTGCTCCCATAGTAAAAGTTGTTCATAATGATGGGTATGGACCCCTTTCGGCTTAGTACACTCTTTCCGTATAACCAAGCATAGGTATGTAGGCAATGATCCAAATTCACCATTGTAAATTCCCAAGGAAGTATAAGGACTCTACCGCTCTACCTAATTAATTCACCTTTACAGATTTAGATGAGCTTTATATCGGTCTCGGCTACATTTGAATCGCAGAACAATAAACCTTATAAATATGTAAAGCTTTCCTTTGAGCCTTTATTCTTCTATCCTCTCCCAAAAATAGGTTTAGGGAAAAGATGACACCGCGTTTTGTAGACTTATTTTATTGTTGAACAAACACCGATTTGCAAACAAAACACTCAATGTAACGTTCGGTAACATAGCATGCAATATTAGCATGGAACATTGTAGGCTATGAACAAAATCTTTCGAGATAAAACACTGATTATCAAGCTCAAGTGCATCCTAGTCACAGAAAAGAGAAGTAAATAGAACGGAAAATATGGGTGCAACTGGCTACAAAAAATTCTTACAAAAATGCCTTGACAGCCGTCCTAATAGAAGAAGAAAAAACTGTTATCCTAATTATGTCGTGACTCTTGATTGTAAACCATATTGATATTTAGCAAAAGTTGATGCAAGGAACATTTACTCTTCTTTCCAACTCTTTTGACGTGCATACCTACGTCTTTTTTGATTCCATAGTGGGAGGCAATTCAAAAAACTGATGATAACAAAATCGGGGGGTTTGATGCTGCAACTACATATCTATCACCTGCATCCTAAATTTAATTACACCACTCGATTTTGAATCATTGTTGCAGCCTACACATTGCACACTGCACACAGTAGAACCTAGTTTATTAATGTAAGGGTAGGTACTGATATGCATGACTATTACTTTGACTTAATTAATTTATTGTATAATGTTGACATTTTTAGTTTGATTATTTTAAATTTCAATTGGTAATAATTATTATTAATGAAGTGTGACTAGCTACTCTTATAATTTTTTCTATTGATATTTTTTTGATTTGTATGTGTCTATGTTACTTGGAAATAAATAAATTATTATATTATGATAGCTAAAGGATCAAAGAATTCGACATACGTACCTACACGTATTCACGTAATACACACGGCCGTGTCCACGACACAGCCATATCCCATTTTTTACGATTGAGTTGGCATCTATTTTAATTTTAATCTTTTCCATTTTTTTTTAACGTAGCCACATTTTAGTCCATAATTTCTGTCAAATGTTTTTATACTGAGTACATTCAGTGCAAACGTCTAAATAGCAATCAACGTCTAAGGTTGATTTAAATCGTGACTTATAACCCCGATCGACATATCTAATCAGAGCAATCAAGAGTTCCCTTCATCTTGCCCAAATTGAAAGGAACATCATCTCGAAATTACCAAACGAGCTGTCTAAACCTCAAGCGATTTGAGAGCCAAGGCCCAAGTTTGCGAGTTCGTTCGGGGTAGTTCAAGGCTCTATCGATCTTGTATGGCTGGTGTTGCCTGCTTTTGTACAATTTTCACTTTTCGCCGTTATTTCGGGACGGAGTAAGTCAACACTACCCTCCATTTATTTCAGGATTACGAGGTAGATTCTGAGCTAAACTTGATACCTATTTATTTTGAGCCGAGTCTCAGTAAGCTCATTTATTTTAGGTTTAAGAGAAAGCAGAGGGAATAAACTCGTTTGCTAGAAATTCTGAAAATAACGTTTAACTTGGCATCTTCTGTTGACTGAACGAACGCCTTAATAGTTAATATGTATATTATGTTTCCGTTCGTGTTATGTAATTATAATTTAATAACTGAAGTCCTATATTTTGAATGAAATAAGCTACAATCTGACGTTCAAAAAAGCTAGTAAAAGTGATCAGAATTTACTGTTTTCGTTCAGCTTTTTACAATGTTATGGCAAGTGTCAGACGCATTCTTTCATAGGCAGCACATGTCACCGTTTAAAAAAAATTGTTTATTTGCTTAGCATAATATATTTCAGTTACTTACATGCATGTCCGTACTCCTGCTACTATACTAGGCTGAAAAAAATACAAATTTCTAGTTTTGCCGGGTCATCGTTGTGTGGAAATTAGGCATTGAATGTACCATATGTATGTGTGTATTAAAGTTAAAAATACAGCATGACATGTCGTCAGCCAAGTAATGTGAGGTGTCTTAGGTAAATAAGGTCACACCTCATCGGTTCAGTGTCTGTGGTCCGTACCATGCATTTCTTTGCTTAAGCAAAAAAAAAAAAAAAACCTATAATTTTCCAGTTTTGCCGTTGTGTAGAAACGTTGTAGCGTTGAATTAAGCCTAAAGTAAAAAATACAGTGTGACATGTCGTCACTTCGTCAGCCAAGTTTAATGGCTATCTTAATGAGGTGTCTTAGGTAAATAAGGTCACACCTCATCGGTTCAGTGCCCGTGGTCCGTTCCGTGCATTTCTTTGCGTCGCGTCGTGGACCCATTCGCATAGCTCACGGATGAGTCACGCTTGCATGACGGTTCTGCGAATCGCATAGATACACTCATGGCAAATTAGGAACAGGAATTAAGATTTTGTGATTATTTACTTTGCCAAATTGATAAACGAAGCCAAATCCGGCTTGATTTGACATTGAAGGTTTGTTGAAGGACTCTGAGGTTGTGAGAGAGATGTGTGTGAATCATATTTTAAAGTGAAAACTACACGAGTATTTGTGCATCGTCGTCTGACTATTAAATGAGGTGAGGCCTCACAAAAAAAAATTACCTACTGTTATAATTACATTACAGTTTCAACTTTAGCACTTACACCCTCCTTGGTCGTCCATTTGATGGCATTTGATCATCTCATTTGCAGATGTGTGCTGCTCAATATTGAAGTGTGCGTTTGTAAAACTAGTAAAAATATGTCAGTGTGTGCAATACGTGTTTACCTCGCCTTAGCCCTCTTCCGATTTTGGCAGACTTTTTTCGGTACTAAAATCCAAACTAATGATCAAAGGTGTGCTCTTAAAGGTTAGCTAAGCAGAAAAAAGTTGTCTACTGAAAAGTCGTTCCATGCCAATTCCACGACAAACATTGTTTCACGAAAAATAAATACGGTAGTGTAGAGATACTATCCACCCCGATTTATTTACACGTTTACGGACGGCCCAAAAATGTAGTGGCGTCTAATTTTCAGTCAAAGTTGGTGGGCCATAACTTCACGTGTAGTGTCGTTCGATATTATTATCAAATTTACATAAGTATAATTTAAAAAAAAACTGTTTTTCTCTGATTTTCATTTGGAGCATGTATTCCTTAGCCAAATAAGTATCTTAATGCAAACAGTGACTTGTCAGTGGATAAGACGACCTCCTTCCGCGCCTCTAATGTTAGCACACGTTACTAGGTTAACGTTTCTTTATTTAATTCTCCCATTGCCATTGATAAATGGACAATATGATAATTTGATATGGCTCATTCATTAATATTGGTTGTTATAAAATGTTAGCTACGATTGTATAACCTAGATATTACAATAATAGGTATGTATAGTACCTACATTAATGCAGTGGCCGAGAACTGAAGCATTAATAGACCAACGGTAAAATGTGGGCCCAGGTGTAGCCGAGGCCAGTATACGTGAGTCCTTAAATATTGACTACTTTAATATAATGACATTATAATCTAATTTAATCTAATCTAATGCATGTATTATTATTTAACTACTTGACTAATTTTATAATAGTAATTAATTTCTTAAAATGTTAACTTGTAAACTACACTATTGTATTAGGTTAAGCCTGTAAAATTAGTTGTAATGAATGAAAACAAAATTAAAAAAAAAAAAAAAAAAACTCAATTGCCACCAAAGCATATACATTACTTTTCTCAATTGTTGCGTAGAAAATGTTTAGTTAAAATGAGTAATGTAAATATTTTGGGGTAATTTTTGCATTTCTTTAAAATGTTGTTTAGCAACCGTTGTTTCAAATATATTTTGAAATGGCATTGGCTTGTAATATGAACCAATCGCAGGACAATACTAAGAAATTACAAAAAAAATTGTCTGTAAATTCCTCAGAATAAGGACTAAAAGTTATTTAGTCCTTATTCTGGGGTAAATTTTAACATACTCATAACCTCTCTGCCTCTTTTTAGAAGAAAGACAATCAAACCTCTTTTGCACATTGAAATATTGTACGAACATAATATTATAGTCATTCAGAGAGGACAAAAATTAGCCACCAATCAATTTCCCAACGGTCGAGGCCTTATAGTCCAGTTTCGTTACAAGCGTGTTCTTCAATAAGTATACACATTAAATACCCTGTTTGAGAAAAACGTATTTATGATTATTTATATGGTTTTGATTGGAGTCTAATGTCACTTAGATGTATTTTTTTAATAATAAACCTGAGTGACTTGACGATCAAGTAACTTATCTGATGGTAAGCAACACGCTTACCCAAAGCAGTTCAGTGCCAGTCAGAATACAGACTTAAACGGCCTTACAAAAAATGTTATCTCTCGTAAATCTATGCTTTAAAGGACTCTGTCAACTTGTTTTTGGAGGAAATTGTCACGTACGAAAACGTTACAGTAAATTTAAGTTAACATACGCTTAATTAACGCTTATATGTGAGACCTATTTTTTAAAACCTTGTCCCCTTATAAGGTGTGTGCGACACCAATAAATAGATATGGCCAAATTTCATGTAGTTAGCTTCTACCAAAATAAACGGACGGGCCCAGAAGAAGCGCATTTTTGATAATTACAAAATGAGCGCTGGCTCAGTCGGTCTCTAGCCGTAGGAAATGCGACACACGTCTATTGTTACATGATAACGAAACATTTGACCAAATTATGCCTTCGTGTGCTTTCCCGAAGTGTAAATACACATTAAAAAACCGCTATCTATTTTTGTAACAAATTCATTGTAAGTACATGGTTATAATTAGGTGTTGAAGTATTATGTCCAACGGTTTTGCCTCGTTTTTACTGAGCAAGTTCAATGGTTATGGCCCGTCCATTCATTTTATTTTGGTCGAAGGTAGTTAGTAGTTACGAAAATTTCGTACTGTAAAATAGCTCTACCTATATAATTTATCTACATAGATGTAAGTATAACCGTATAACTCCGTGTAGTTTTGTAGACAATCATGTTTTACAAGTGTCTAGATGTGGTCTAAGCTCTAAACCGGTAGTATAAAGCAATAAAGCCAGTTTTTTCTCTCAACTAACCGTAATAAAAGAGGGACTGCAATTTATCCTCGCCTAATAATAATAACTAAAAAATAAAAGCTGTAGGCACATTAATAAACAAATTTGCCTTACGAACTATACTTTTTTTAAGAAGATAACTACACTCAGACTAGTATAGTTCTTGTCACAAGGCATTTCTTTATAAAAAAAAATGCACACAAAGTGTGAAATTATTGAGATGTTATATCCTAGGGTTACATCTCACTGTGCGAAAGGTTTATCTGACTACATCAGCCATTCAGTGACGTCAAGAGCTCAGGAGTTTCGACGCCCACGTGAAAAAAAAAATATCTCATTGTTTTATTTTTCTAAACTTGTGATTTTCGAATGTTAATGTGTAATAATGGTGGATTGTTATTTATTAAGTTTAGTGTTGTGAATTTGCTCCCGTGTGGACAAGTCATACAATGAGAGGAAACGTTTCATGTTGTTTCCTAAACTCCGTAGAAGCCACTAAGTCGCTTCTACCTTCTTTAGTAGGACCTATTTATGATAGTAAAATACGTAACACGAGTCGTTAAAGTCTTAATGGCTTAAGCCTGCCCAGTGAAGAGCGGAAAAAAATCACTGATGTCATCAAAATATTTTATTCATTTTCCCGCTAAGAGCTTATGGACTTTGGTCTGAGTTTTCCCGCCGTTCTGTTTCTAAAAACGCTGTACGTTTTAAATAAACTTATCGACTACTAAGTAGGTTCATATATTGTTCATAACTCACAGACAGACCACAAACCCTAACACTACTGGGATAGTTTCTGTCCTTTATCGTAATACCTAATTTGTCCTACTGTACCTAGTTAATAGGGCCATCCACCCTTTTAGTCCACGAGGTTGCCAAATAATACAATTCCAAATTTTATTGATATAGCTGTTCAGTCAATCGAATGTGGCATACCTACCTATAAGCACAGGTACCTATATGCGCTGTGGTTGCAACACAATGCAAGAGGCAACCTACAACAACGCAATAACTTTCCTTTAGTTCAAGCTATCGCGCCGATTCGCTGATATCGGCTTTATCACTGTTTATCGGGACCGATAAGCTCTGATAACGAGATAGGGACGGCCGGCACTGTCCAAGAAATATTTACTTACATATTTTAAGTTAACTTTCATAAGTGATTTGTAAATTTGTCATGTTTTTTGAAAAGTCATGGAACAAAAGCTATAAAAGCTATATAAGCTATATAAGCTGGCCGCGATAGCAGGTAGGCTAGATTGCCCTTACATAAATCATTGTTGCAGCCTACACATTGCACACTGCACACAGTAGGGCCTAGTTTATTAATGTAAGGGTAGGTACTGATGACTGACTTAATTTATTGTATAATGTTGACATTTTTAGTTTAATTATTTTAAATTTCAATTGGTAATAATTATTATTAATGTAATGTGACTAGCTACTATTATTAATTTTTTCTATTGATATTTTTTTTTTTTGATTTGTATGAGTCTATGTTACTTGGAAATAAATAAATTATAATTATTATATAAAATCTGTAGGAAATCTGTTAATAATTTTCATATCATTTCAGTCTATTATAATACTAAGAATACATACTATTATTTCAAATCCCAGTCAAAGTAAGACTACAAAGACAACAAAAATCAAAAACTCGAAAGCTATTCAAGTGGTTAGATATCTCAAACATGTTTCCAACGCGAGCTCTCACAAAAAACGTTGACGCCTTTTCTGGACGCTTACGAAATCAGGAGCATCCGAAACCCAATTTACGTTACAATGTAAGGAATCCCGTGCGTGGTTTCGCAGAACTTGTGGCAGAACCCCTGATCTTTAAATAACCAAGCCCAGTAGCAATTCGGCTTCTTGCCTCGCCGGCCTTTGCGGCGTCCTTTGGCCTTCTCCGGGGAATGCTCTCCACACCCTTATTAGGTTACATAATAACCCGTCGTTCCTGTATCCTCTTCGACAGCACCGATTGTTCGCCCCAGTTTGGAAGGCGGTGGCATTTTCGAATCAGATTTAAAGTCGTCAAGTTTTTCTGTCCATATTTAATACCTGCCCAAGTTGAAGGTTTGAGAAATTCGAGAATAATCAATACCGATTTAGTTTTACCTTATAAACGTTATTCCATTGTTACGATCTCATTGTCCTATGGCTTGGCTGCGTACTTACTATCTGCAATGCAAATACTTGTTAATTCAATCGCCCTGACATTTTAAACGGAATAGGGTATTTGACTACTTTTGGGAAACTATTGCACATTATTGTCTGATATAAAATAATGTATACTGCATTTATATTTTCTGGATATCAGTCGTATTTGCGATATAAATCGATGTTAAAGTTTGAATAAAAAAATATCGCGCCAAAACGCAGACCTGCGTCATAGCTCCGATCACATGACTAATTGACGTCACACAAAACAAAACAACTGCAGCCAGGCTGCAAAAGTTTGATGATTAATTAATTTCTAATAGAAGTAATGGTTTATAAATATTGTGTAGTGCCAAAATGTACAAATACTTCCATAAAGACACCCGAAAAAAGATTTGTTCCTGTTCCAATGGACCCAAAACTCCCCATAACTCGAAAAAAGTGGTTGGAATCAATCTAAGGTTGGAACTAAGTAGCTCGTAGAGAACCCAAAAGTATTGGAGCTAATTCAAGTGTTTCTATGTGCGAAGATCATTTTGAGGTACATATTTGAGTCTATATATTTCTATTATAATTTGTGTTTTTATTGCATTACTATTTTATGTACTGTTACTTTCTTTTTAAACATTGTAAAGCTCGACATAACCTAACAAAATAGTGATATCCACTTACTACAACATACTTTTTGTACAACTTGATTGAATGTTTTGCTTGGAGAACAATTAAAAATTAATACTGACATTGTAGTTTTTACGTTTTGAGTTCTGCAGCGTAGAAACAATGACGTGGATTATTATTAAAGAAATATGCAACCATAAAAACATTAATTTTGGGTAAGTTACTGCTGTCTGCTTGCACAAAATGTTTCTCCATTCTTCTCACATTTAACCTCCGGACTGTTTTTGGTGAAAATTTCTGGATATATCGCTCTCAAAATAGCTTTACAACATTAAATTCGCAAATATCAATACAAAATCTGTTTGTTTAGATTTGTGTGACGTCACTAGGGATGAAGTCAGTTACAGACCGTTTTCGATCACGTGATCAAATGTCGAAAATACAGTTATTTTAATCGCGTTTTTTTACAAAAAATAAGCATATTTTTATCAAAAAATCAATGAAATATGCTTTTTCATTATGTCATGTTTATGGATGGCGTCAATTGGCATAATATTTTTAATACAGTCAAGTACCCTATTAAGCTCACACGGGTTGCGTGGACATGCGCGTAAACAATTTAGGGCTTGCGCCTAAAATACTTGGGTGTCGCAAGGCGCTGCAGCGGTGACGATGTGGTCGACCGCCAGCGCCTTAAAAGGAGGTTGCACACGAGGCCGCTCTTCGGCTAGCTCCACACGAACCGCGCAAACATATTCAACCCTGTTAACCTTTCAGATCAAAGCCTCTCCGTAACCCCACAATTTGCGCAGCGACTTCCTATCAAACCGTACCATCTGAAACTTAATTGCAGATCGCTGTTGAACATATTTCTCTTTTTATAACGATAACCTCATTTGCTCTCTATGGAACTCCTTTCGATGTGTGCTATTTTTGTCGAAGAACGCTTTATCGGCGATCGACACGGATTCATATCGCGTATCAATTACTCTCGGAAGGTGATATGTCGGCAGACTCCCAAAGATAAGACACGTCGCGAAAACCAGCACAAATTATCTTTAGAACAACCTAATCAGTTCGGGTCGCGGGGAATCTAATGTGGACCTAATAGTTGCCAGCACTTAGAACTGTAATAACTTTGAAAGCTGATACGATCATTCGATCATGTGGTTTCTGCACGCGTTGGACTAGCCCGTTCCCAAAGGACGTAACATAGCTCTCTAACCATGGATTTAGTATTAGACGCTCTTGACGATAGAACTTTATTTACCGTGAACTTTTCACGGTTGTAACGAAAGCGTGTCCTCTGCAAGGGTATGTCAGAATGAGAATCATTTTGAAGTCAAGTGCTACCGTTTGCCACGGATCGTTCTGAAGACTCTTGGAACCATGCGGATACAAAGTGGACTGATCTACTGACGTCCTTACTTAACGTCTAATAAAACCATAGGAACCAAAATAGTTATTTATGATACAAGTGCGGAAAGTTGGTTATTAGAAACGAGTAGACGAATGTAAGCCCGAGACGAAGTCGAGGGCTTACCATAGTCACGAGTTTGTAATAACCAATCCGCACGTGTGCCATACAACGTTTTACAACACATTTGCGAGAAAAAAAGGCTACAAATGAAACAATTTTTGTTTATAACTTAATATCAGTCACAACAATAGCTTCTATAATATAGTAAGAAAATGGCGCGAACATGCAAATAGCGCCACTATCACGTGGTGAAAATTAGAACTACATCTTTTGTCTCATTTTCTCTTTAGTATTAAACTGAGACAAACGTATTGAGCAAAAGCGCTTCCAAGGAGGTTTGATCATTCAGCTTATTTATTCTCGTAATATGAAACTCTTTTGTGGAATTCTTATGTAATTATGATGGAAATTAAAAAAATACCGTAAATCACACGCACGGTGCTATACATCTGAGCGTGCGAACAAATTCATTTCCGCACGCTCCGTTGTATGATCCGTAATGTTTAACTTTCGAACGATGTATACAGGCTTCGTAAGTGCACTTTTTGAGCAAATGTGTTGTAAAATGCTTTTATAGTTTTCCCTAAAGTTTTGAAGTTTTATTTGTATCGCCAATTACGTTTTAAACTGTTCGATTTTACAGTCGTTTAATATGTAAAACTATTCATGGGATGTACACTAAACTCGGGTGAAGGGGACCGGTTTAATTAAATCTCGCGTCGCCCGAAAATTGTTTTGGTTATAAATTTACTGGCGGGCGTTCATCATCCAATTTGCGATTTTAAGATAAAGTTTATGCTTAAACTTTCATCAGCCGTCGACCGTGAAAAGATCGTAAAAATTATTATGAGACAATTAAGAAAAATACTTTAATAATCTATGGACTGCTGTTTTCCAACTCTTTAAAAGCATTTAAATTTGGCTAATAAAGGCGCAAGTGACTTTATTAGCCAAATTTAAGCCAAAAGCCATTTGAAATAATTAAAATCAAGGTCTTCATTTCATTATCATCATTATTTTAGCCATAAGACGCCCACTGCTGGACATAGGCCTCCCCAATCGATCTCCAAAAGGGCCGGTAGGAAGTTACCTGCATCCAGCATTTTCCTACGGTCTCTTTTAGGTCATCAGTCCGTCTTGTGGGTCACTTCTGACAGCATGATTTCTAAAACCAGAAATATTAAATGTATTTTAATGTTATTGATGAATGGTCCTTATTCTATCTTGAGAATGGTCAGTAAGATCTTGACTTGGTTAATAGCCGCTCTTGCAGTTTAATATGACGGGTCAATTGATCAGACGCGGCTGAAGCGGTTTTGCTGCGCTAGACATGCAATCGACCTAGATAGGTACAAGTACGAACTACGAGCGTACCTACACTCCGTAGGTGCCTAACTATTGGCTTAGCACTAAACATAATTCAATTGATTGATTGCTATCAATCTTCGAGTAGACGGCATTACTCAGCTGTGACAAATAACCTCTACGTGTACCGGCAGTCGGCACACATGCATCAAGAGCTATCAAATGTGGGTAATTCGGCCGCGCAATGATACCTACATAGATTTCGCTAATGGACCAACAATGTCTAAGAACGTGTTGAAAATATAAGCAAATGTGTTTTGAAATAACAGCTACTAGTTATTACCCGCGACTTTGTACGCATAGATTTCATACAATATTTCAATGCCCTTTTCTACGTCATAAAATCCTTTCTTAGCGCATGTATGATACCCATAAGGAATCCACCTATCAAAATTTAGATTCGTAGGTTGTTTTTGAGATCTCGTGATGAGTCAGTGAATGAGTGGCATTTCACTTTTATATAATAGGTAGCTGAATGCCGCGGTGTTACCCGTGATTTTCCAGTTTTTCCGCATTTACTGTGGGTAATAGTACCTTATATCCGTCCTTATGATGTACACTATCATCCTGCTAAATTTAGTGAAGATCGGTCTAGCTGTTTAGTTGTGAAAAGCGAACAAAGAGACAGACAAACAGAGTTACTTTTGCTATTATAATATTAGTTAGGATTTGGATAAATAGATAAATTAACATCCTACTAATATTATAAATGCGAAAGTTTTTGTTCTTTGAATTGTTTGTTTCTCATTCAAGCAGCAACAGAGTAACGCATTGACATGATTTTTTACATAAAAATTGTCGGAAGACTGGAGCGTGAACTTTTTAGCACATTTTGTTGCCATATTTGGCGCGTCGATATTTAATTTATATTTTAAAACAGCCTGTGCAAAAAGAGAACCGTAGTAGGGTTGTAATGTACTGAAAAACACCTTTCTTTTTGCGTCGGGGGTTAAAAAGTATAATGGATGCTTGCTATTTGTATATAATATTATCAATAGGCAGAGTTTGTGTAAAAATCGCGTTTACAGTTTTTAGTTCACCGTTTTGCCACGACGGTTCTCTTTTTGCACAGCCTCTATGTCTATAGCAAGATATTGTCACACATCTCGAGACGGCGACAACTTGTCGTAATTAGAGCGGTCTGTATGAAGATAAATCGTAAGCAACCGACCGACGACAAGCTATGACTCTGGCAACTTTCTGATTGCTTTTTAACTTGCCGTTTTCTGATCGTTTATCATTTGCAAGTCTGTGTTGAGTCTCTCAATGTCCAATGGAGACAGGACTGCGATAATTTTACTGTTATTAATGATTACTCCTTTTCTGGTGAAAATGGGTCCGAGCTGAGCTCAGCAGTTTTTATTTTATTTTATTTTATGTTCGTAAGACACTACTGCATGTCTATGTCAATTTTGGATTCATAGTTTTCTAGTCCACTTTGTATATCTCGTTCATTCACCACGGCACTAACAAGTTACATTACCAGCCGTGGTAAATGGGATCAAAATTTATTCCAAAGATTCGTACTCAACGATTGGTCGTCATTTATGATACGTACTGGTACTGCCCAAGAATGGAACTCGCCGCCGTCCTCTTTGTTTCCTAAGAACTACAATCTAGGCATCTTCAAGGCTAGAGTGAATACCTAGATTTCTTCTAGATCAACGTGTTCCATCCTAGGCCACACCGTCGTCGCTTACAATCAGGCGAATTGGCGGCCAAACGAATATATAAATTTGAAGCCCCGTTGGTCAAGTTGGTAGTGAACCTGCCTGCTGCGCTTGGGGGCGTGGGTTCGATTCCCACCTAGGACAAACATTTGTGTTTGTTCTATATCTGAGTGTTAATATCTATTTAAATGTTGATTTTTAAAAAGTATGTTTATCAGTCTCTCCAGTTCCAGCTTTGCTTAGTTTGTGGTCAGATGACCATGTGTGCAAAAATTACCCGTTTTTTTTTTATTCACAAAAAAAACCTTTATTCGAACATGAAAACTTATACAGAATTTGGATTTATCAGGAAGCAAAGCAAAGCAATAAAAAAAACTAAAGTCCAGCCGCTGAGAAAATGCGTCAACAGCTACATTGAATTTTTTGAATGAAAACATTTAATCTTAATATTTTACTGTATTGTAATTGACTGTATTATTTAAGTCCCACTCTTGTTTTACTTAATTTTTTTGTAAAAATGTCTTTACCCATAGGCTAAGTATACTAACCCTCTACGCTTTCACCACTCCTTTTTTTTTTCCTTCTTCCCCGAGTTGGGGCTTTTGGCTCCGCATGATTGATGCAGTTGCCATATTCAAGTCGTATGAGTTTAGTTTTAGAATTTAAAGGTAGGGAAACGATACGCGAAAATTAGGATATAGGAAGGATTAGGATGGACGGAACTCATGCCCCTGTAAAGTGGTGGAGACTTTACAAGAGGCTCCTATGGAGTTTTGGAAACAACACGAAAAGACACGTTTCACCTCGTTATATCACTTCCCCACACTCGGGCACGTTTACGAGCACTTAATGAATAATAATTCACCATTTAGTACACATTAGCACTCGAAAATACACAAGTTTAGGAAAATAATCCAACGAGCCGACATGTTTTTTCCGCGTTGGCGCCAAAATTCCTTTCACCACTCTTTTTTTTTTTTTTTTTTTTTCTTCTTCCCCGAGTTGGGGCTTTTGGCTCCGCATGATTGATGCAGTTGCCATATACAAGTCGTATGAGTTTAGTTTTAGAATACTCGTAATATTAAACAGTTTACTTTGTCTTAATAGCGTCAAACAAGTCATAGTCACAGTCAAAGTCAAGCCAAGTAAGCCACGGCCAAGTCGAGCTCATGCCCCTGTAAAGTGGTGGAGACTTTACAAGAGGCTCCTATGGAGTTTTGGAAACAACACGAAAAGACACGTTTCACCTCGTTATATCACTTGCCCACACTCGAGCACGTTTACGAGCACTTAATGAATAATAATTCACCATTTAGTACACATTAACACTCGAAAATACACAAGTTTAGGAAAATAATCCAACGAGCCGACATGTTTTTTCCGCGTTGGCGCCAAAAAACCACCACTCTTTTACACTTGAGCTCTCACTTTGACATTGACATAAAGTGACATTTCTTTGTAAACATCATTAATACGAATTTAAAAATTAAACCGTTTATATTATTTTTCAAATTTCAAATGATACAGAGAGCTGGTTGTTCTCGTAGTTTTGTGCTCTTTTTGTGGAACAAATTAAAGTAGCTCACGCAATACGGAACAATTCAGGCGCCATGCAAGTGCTTTACCAGTTGAATTGGGAATTATACCGAAGGTCAGTGCTAATGTTTCCCGGTGCATTGACACTACACCTGAGTTGTTTAGCCTGGCCATCGACCTGTTAAGTATAAAAAGTAACGAGAGTCAGCCAGACGCATTACTGCAAATTGACTCCATATCTGCTGATAGCGACCTGCCATTGCCTTAATAAGTGTTGTGGTTGAATGTTTACTTAATAGAGATGTTGATACTTTGTGGTTCGTTCAAAGATGTTATTGGACGAATCGCCGGTAAAAACAATATTTTGTAAATTAATAGTATTATAAATTATGCACTAAGGGAATAAAGCTGTGTCTTACGTCGCGGGCGGCATATTGAACTCTGAGCGCCATGAGGGACTCTGGAGTTATATAGAATCCTGAGTGAAGCGAGGGGTTCAAGCTGCCCAAGATGAAGACAGGCTTTATTCCAGAGGAGCATACTCTACCTTTCTTCGACCAAAATAAAATGAATGGACGGGCCCAGACGAAGCGCATTTTTGAAGATTACAAAATGAGCGCCGGCGCTCACTTCGTTTCAGTCGGTCTCTAGCCGTAGGAAGTGCAACACGAGATTATTGTTCCATGATAACGAAAAATCTGACATAATAATGCCTTCGTGTGCTTTCCTAAAGTGTAAAAACACAACAAAAAAACCGGTATCTATTTTTTGTAACAAATGTACTGTACTTACATGGTTATAATTAGGCGTTGAAGTAAATGTCCGACGGTTTTGACTCGTGTTTACTAAGCAAGTTCAATGGTTAAGCCCCGTCCATTCATTTTATATTTGTCGAAGCTACTTTTCACACCTGCGAGTCAATAAAAAGCCAGGTTTCACTGAAAATCACAGCACCAAACACCGTCTTTTGTTTCACAACTTTTGTAAACGCACCTTTTTTTGTTAGTTTTGCTTATGGTGGCCAGTTCGATTTTCGAACAAAACTCTTTACATCGCCATATGGGCCCACGAGTTTCCACACGAATTTGACGTTCCAAATTTATTCCCTTTTTTACTTTATTCCCTAGGGAGTTTCATACAACTTTATATACTGGCGTCGATTCTGTCATACCACTCACTAAACTAAACCAATAATAAAGACTAAAATTATCTGCGTCCCTTTTCATTTCAATATGTTAGAGAAGGATGGCAACAATTTTAGAGCTGTCAAATTTAGTTCTAATATTTTAGTCAGAATCGAAGCCAATGCTTTATACTTTACGTTGAGGTTGCATGATATGTAATTGGACATTGTCGGTGTAAAACGTAGGTGTAAAATGAATTTATTGAACTCATTTAGTTGACTTGACAGGAAGGAAGAGAAAATGCACAGATTATACAAACTTGTATAATCTGTGCATTTCACCGTTTGACACTGTTTTTTTTTTAAATTTTAACAATTATTACTATGGATTTTATCTATGGTCATCGCTCCAAAATGTCCGAACCAAGACTTTCTAGCGTAGAGGGGTACTTATACTGAATCTATGCTTTCTAGCGACAAGCCCCTGGTATATGTGTTCTACGGCGACAAACGTACTCCACCGTAGACAGCACAGGCGACATAGCAGCCAAACGCAAGCAAATTTAAAAAAAGACGCCATACTTTTCCTTATTTGTTGAAAGCTAAATTAGACATTGTTTTAGAATCAAGATTTAAATTAATGTATCGGCATTTCTAAAATGTTAAATTGAAAAAGTCAGGAAACTTTTTACGTGAATTTTGTACTAGATTCAATCTATGTGTTTGTAAATCTATATGGGTCGATTGCTAGTTAGTTACTAATCTCCGTCACAGTAGTACGAAATAGTAGGTAAGTTAGTTTACTTGAAATCTAATTAAAGTCTAAAAGTCGAGGCTGAAAGTCGAAGAACATTTCGGAATATTTAAGAGGTCTAGACATTTTGTGGTTTCTAGCTCTGCAACTCTGACAGATTGTGGAAACGTGGGTAGGTGCCTTACATATTCTTAGTTTACAAACCCAAAACTTTAGGCTTACAGATTATATTCTCCACGAGAGTCTTCATTAAAGTAATAATTTCTAGAGTACCTAAAGTTTCCCCTTCGAAAAGTACATGTTCCAATCCGAAATTATTAAGCCGTAAAGGCGCCAAAAGCGATCACCGGATCCACTTCTATCTCTTTAGTCTTATCTCTCCAATGCAAAGCGCTCTGAGGATCATTTATTACGATTCATTTGGAATTTTGAATTTCGATATTAAATTATGCCTTTGCGCGCGATAACGCCCGCCAACGTTCTAGTATTGGGTGGTCTTTGATGCCACCGAAAACTGAACATCAGTTCATAATTCTCGAACTTACATTGCAAAGTGGTTATTATTATACGTGTATCTACTTTTGTTTTATTATAAGAAGAAATATCATGTTCTTCGCCTCTTGATGGATTGAGATCGTGCGACTTGCTGAAAAGTCATTAGTGATGTTCCATGACCAAAGAGCGGACTCCGAACGATAATGGCTCAGAAATAAAACAAAACGGACAATGCCACCAGGATATACCTAATATGTAACCTTCTTTTGCGTTTCTAAATGGAACTCCTACAGGCATGTGAACTCAATCTGTAAAAACAGGATTTATGCAAAAGTTTAAGAAATTAAAGAAAAAAATAATAGGTGGAATATGCTACGTTTATAATTTTTATGTTTTTACTTAGATCTGTGTTTTTACTAGATAAAATGTATTAAAAAAAATACTATTCACTGTCACAAAATATATAATCACTGTCATAGAAAATTATAATTTTTTGTCTTTTCTGTGCACTGCGTCAACACGAAATCTAGAAAACTACACTACTTGACCTATGAATTTGAAATATGAATTGCAGATTTAAAAATTAATATGAAATTTATATTATATATTGAATGTATTAGTTTGAAATTAGTTACGAAAAGATTTTGTACGAATTCTACAATTATAGTTTGAATGCTTGCTTCACATCAGCAGCCATTTAATGTCCACTGCTGAAAAAGGCCTCCCTCATAGTGGTACTATTGTGTATTGTATTCTAAGGTTTGGTGTAACTTCTTTACTATCCATAAGACTTGGATTTAACTAACTAACACTAGCTGCCAATCGGTACCAACGGCACGTAACTTTTAACATGCACATAAATCAGGTAGTCTCACATCATTGAAAGCAAACGGTCGTGTCTCGCCCACGAGATACTATCGACCGCCGTTAATTTAATCAAATGCACCCTCACACTCGCCACTATGATCGCACTTTCACTGATCAAATTTTTGCTAAAAGCCGGTCCGGGTTTCGCGAAAGTGGTTGGTCTGGTGAAGGCTTTATGCCTTCGCAGTTGCATAGACAACACTACATCGTAGTACACAGCTTGGTACAATTACTTTCAGTTGCTCCTGCTATCCTGGTACAGCGGACCAGCCAACTAACCTGTTATCGAGAATTAACGACTGGTGTTTGATTGTTTATAGAAACGGTTGTTAAATTATTGAGTTGTCTATTAGCTTGGAAAGTTAGATATAATATTTTATTATCAACTGAAAGTACCATAAAGCGTACTTCATAGGCACTTTCTTCAATGTCTATTTCTAATATAATTGAAGGGCTAGTTTGTATTTAATATGTAATAAATATTCAACTTGAGGCGAATTACGATATATGATATCTATAGTAAAGTTTATTTATGGGTTTACTAAAATTAAGAATATCAAACACAAAACTTAAAAAACTAAACTAATTGAAGATCGTTTATACTAAGCAACGAATGGCTATAGGTAGATAGGCTAATTTCAGCATCAATCTAAATGTAATACATACATTAACTTCATTGAATTTCAGGTAAAGTGCTCAAAATGCTGGCTGTATAGCCTCGCCGGATAGGTCAACTTACTGACCAAAACACAGGGCAAGTTAGTTTCTTTTCAAAAAAATATTATAGAGTTGCGTAAAGTTGTCGTTGTTTACATCAGTTCAGTTGTCGTTGTCGAGGTACATTAGCTTAGGTTACTTATATCTCTATGTGAGTAAAATATGTGTATGATTTAATTATAATGTATGTACCTATCTCCTAAAAGAGCACAAAGGTCAGCCATAAGGTCAATGATTCGCATTTACGAGTTTTTATTACAACCTCATTAGTTGTTTATAATTCTCTTGTTTCATGTTTGAATTTTGTGTATTTTCCGTAATTCAAAGAGCCAAAATATTATTTTCATCGAATAACATAAATAAATCAGTAACGATTCCTATTATTTTGCCGTGTGGGCGAGCTCGTGTACCAGGGTACCAGGAGTCATGTGGGACGAGACAAAAGGGGATTCGGGTTGTATGCAAACAACTCCTAACTACCCTCCCGCGGGCAGGGCCGGAACAAACTTTCTCTGCGCCGGACATTACTCTGCCGTTTCACCCATAACCGTGTTTTAGATAATTGAATTTCCTTGCGTTGTTTACAGCGAGGCTGTTTATTAGGAAGGCTTTAGATGGGTGCCCGTGATGATAGCCTCCGCTTACAAACTCCAATAAATATCTCTTTATCTTTGGTTTAATGTTTCCTATGATTCTGTAGGGTGAGTATTTATATTTAGAAGAGTTTGTTTCCTGATTATATGAAAATTGGTACCATAGAGGTATCATATTTTCTTTTAAAAGTATTAGTCTGATGTTCATGACAAAATTATTCGACTCAGCTCGTAGTGATTACCAAATAAGCATGTAGGCATTGTAGGTATATAACCTTTTTAATATAAGTTTTATTAGTCTTTATTCAAATATTATGTTATTGTAAAAAAAATGCACAAAAGAGCTTTTTCATCGCCTGTCAGTGCAATTAGTGGATATTTAGGCACTTTACGATCGTGTATCGGTTGCGTAAACCGGATTTACTAAAAGCTATTCTTCAGTGAAAGTAAATGCGTCAATGATCATTATCTGCAGCTCGGTAGTCTAACAATCGCCAAAACTAACTCTAAGTTTCGGTAGTCTCAAACTGTCAAAAGTTATTACGTTATTCGTAATTGTTGACATGTGTCATATTTATAGACTAAACGATAACAGACACGCAAGTATATAATTTTAACTCATAAATTTTCAGCACTTTCAGCGTAAACTAAACGTTACACTAGTGTGGGTCAACTTTGTAGGTAGCTCGTAAAATATAATGGTCCTTTTCACAGTTACACTTTGTCATAAAATATAACTGAAAGATAATTTATGAAATACATACGTTTCCACATGACGACACAGCTATTCAGTTTCCATGCATTAATACACCCTGTGCGTACACGCGAATTTAACTACATAGGGCTGTCATTGCAATTTTGGAGAAAGAAGGTAAGTTTTGTTAGATTCTAGCGGAATGCCTAAGTTTTCATCGATTCTGTAATATGTTTCAACGAAAACTTTAAAAATAAAACCGATTTAAATACTATTAAAATATGGCATTACGATTCGGTGAAAGAAAACGAAGTTATCCAAATAACGCAATTACCGCACTGACACGCACTTGGCCATTATTTATTATTTGTTGTTATACTTTAGAGTGCGAACTATAATCATCCTAAGTTTGATGCTTGTACGTATTACATTTTTACATTAGAGCTAATACAAAAATACGTTTGTTGTAAGGAGACCTCCCTTTCATTTCAATTTTCTTAGTTTATTCACCGTAACATTACATATTCTGTGAAAATTTCAACTGGCTATCTATTACGATTCGAAAGATACAGCCGTTTAAAGGTAGGACAGACAGACAGACAGACATCGTAGGCTTAGTAATAGGGTCCCGTTTTTACCCTTTGGGTACGGAACCATAAAAACGGGATGAGAAACTGGATCTAAATCTGGAAAAACTGTTTAGGTAGCACCCCTATTCATGTGAAATATTGGCTTGCCTCCCTCGGGAAGTTATTCCCTCTAGGGAGCCACTGATGCGAACATTGGAGGCCCCACACGCGTGCTGCCGCATTATATTCAGCGCACGTACCCTCAAATTGATATCAAGCGCACGATTTTAAGAAATGACGTGTATAAAAACACATTTTACGAACTCTATTAACATTTGTAGAGCCCTAAAATGATAAAAGGCTGGTGCACACTGAATGCATAATTAGTTCGTCGCTGATCGAGACAAGTGTAGAGAGCTTTGAAATTCAAGGCGCCAATGTCTGTGCTATGTTTTTAGTCTGGCTTTTGCTTTTGAATGTGAAAATGAATGTTGCCTTGAGCCCGAGCGCCTACTTTAGGGGTTCATTGCCTTTTATGTCCTTCAGAGGGCATCGCACGCCTTACAACCTTTTTTGAGGGTTGAGCTGAGTTTGTTCAAAGGCTTAGGTAAAGGTTGTAGGGATGTGCTAAATAAATGTTAAATGTTTAACGCTAGCCTTTTGTTTATTTTTTCGTGATATCTATCTAAGTGTGGTCTATATAATTATTACCAGTGCGTACTACCCGTCATGAATTACGGTGCTGAAACATGAACACTTACACTTACAGTTGGAGCGGTCCACAAGATCAAGGTCGCTCAGCGGGCTATGGAGAGGGCTATGCTCGAAATTTCTCTGAGGGATCATATCCGGAACGAAGTTATTCGCCAGAGAACCAAAGTCACCAACAGCGTATTAGCAAGCTGAAGTGGCAGTGGACCGGTCATATCTGTCGCAGAACCGATAACCGTTGGGATAGACGTCTTCTAGAGTGGAGACCACGAATCGGCAAACGAAGCTTAGGACGCCCAGAGACTCGTTGGAGTGATGATATACGTAAGAAGGCTGGCAGTTGCTGGAAGAGAAAAGCCGAGGATCGAGCTGCGTGGCGTGCCTTGGGAGAGGCCTATGTCCAGCAGTAGACTAGGCTGATGATGATGATCTAACTGTAGAACTAAAGTTGGTATAGGTGTGTCATTTCCCTGTAGAGATAGAAATTATTGTTTTACTACCTCAATTCGCCTAAAACGGGAGTTATGAAAAGTTCGTGCCAGCCACCATCAGATTGGCAGAATGTCGTGGTCGTGACTGGACGATGGCACATTGTCTGGCTACCGATGGCTACTACTACTTGTGTAAGACCATTGTGGAATGTACACTAATGTAATGACATAATTGAATCACAATAAAACCAGTTAGATACGGCTTGACTTAACAGGAAATGAGACATCAAATTGCACTAATAAATACCGTAAAATTGTGGAAAAAGTAGCATGATGTGTCATACTAATACTCTCTTTTTTATTGCCTCTATTAGTGATTTATTTAAGGCTTGATGCTGACTGTACGTAATACAAGTTAAGGCAGCGTCGTGGCGTATACGCGGCTGTGGAAAAGTGAACTCTTTCCGGTTTACCCAATACTCAAAATTGTTAAGGTTGATACGTTAGGTTTAAAGTTGTGGCCTAGTTGGTTGTACAGGCAAGATCGCGGTCAAACATTAGTCTAGTCCGATGTAAAAAATAACTCTTGCCTTATTAATTTGTTCGTTCAGCCGTTTTTACGCCGCGTCGCTGCCTCGACTCTCCAGTCGGCATCGGGCCTTAAATTAATAACTGGAGTCAATAAAAAAGAGAGTATTAGTTTGACACATGATGCTATTTTACAACACTTATTGAAATGAGATGGCTTTTCCACAGCCGTTTGTACGCTTTGACGCAGTCTCGATCAAGACAAGTCGGCGTTGGGGCTTATATTATGCAAAAAAGTGACATTTAAAACATTGAATACATCATTCACTTATAATATGAATATTTTATATACATCTGTGAAAAGAAACCTTCGGCCAGAGAATACATAACTTGATAGACAAGGCAAAACCATGACGTTCAAATCGACGCCGTATGGTTCAAAATATCGCAGTGAGATATGCAAATAGAGCATTGATATCAGTCGAGAGATACTTTATAACACGATACGATACATCTGATGAATTATTCAATACTTGTCGGACTAATTTTAACGGCGTGCAAACTCGATACGAGCTAATGCAAGTCAACAATAAAAATGCTAAAAACAGGAGCCGCGCCCTGGATTATAGGTAGATTTCCATAATCGTAGAGATATCGTGGCAACATTGTGGTAAAGTATATTAAAAACCCGTGTCAATCCTGTCTGACTGATGTGCTTTTGTTTTGTTCAGTTTTAAATAACATAATTGCTTATTCTAGACATTTTTACCTGTTGAGGAACCTTCTACCCAAGAAACACCTTTCTGTATATGTGTTTCAAAATATGGAAACGATTTAAAAAAAAATACTTATAATAATAATCAGGTTTCTCTCCAGCAGTGACGGCTTTACCTTTTAGTGTAGAAAAGCTGTCTTTGTTTTTTTTTATCAATGCTTTTCTTCTTATTTTTGGCTTTGGTTGTGCCCTTGTTTTTGAGATGTCGTTATTATTTCTGTTGCAAGCTGGTTGCAAGACGTATTTTGGAAATCTGCTTTATGGAGCAGTAAATCGAGTAAAACACACGTTTTATGCATTCAGGAGTAGAGTGTGTAATTCAGGTTAATTAGCCATTTGGAAAACGTGTAAAGTAACACAATCAATTCAGTGCAGTGCGACCAACTTATCTGTGTAGCTAAATGGGGAGCCACCATCGTATTTTCTGAACATACCTGACAGCCATTCATAGATCATTTTACGTTCTATTATTTGGCCAACTCTACAAATAAGTTTGTCGGTCTATAATTACTGACTTCCAATCCTATAGCCGTGAAGTTTCTCACTTTGTGTGTGTTTTACTTCGGAAATTGAGTTCATTAAAATTTGCCTAAAGATACCATCGAAACGCGTTAAGCATACGTAATTGTGCGACCTACTTTTGGTGGCTATATTATTTATTGCTGAAAATGTGTATGTAGAGATATTATGACAAGACAGTTGATGCAAATATTAGCACAGAACGAGAGTCTTTATTCACAATTTTACTATCACGGATTTTGACAAGATTTGTTTGGCAAACTGTCAAAACTCCTTGTTAAAACATGGCAAGATTTGTATTGCAAAACTGTAAAAATTCGTAGTTAAAACATAGTTATTAGTTTAGTTATTAGTGAATTCCAAATATTTTGGATTTATTTGTGTTGACGCTTTAATTTGATTTTAATAAAAACATAGTTACGAAAATATTAATAAGGCCCCATGTGTCACGAGAAATCTCTTACAATTCGTGAACGTTTAGACTTTATTCTGCTTATTAATTAATTAACTAAATTCAATAAAATTAAAAATACAGTTTGAATTGAGAACCTGCCTTCTTTATTGAAGTCGGTTTAAATGTGTAAAAATGTATGCTTACTTAGAAATAATATCCATAAATAAGTAGATATAAATTCTAAATATTTACTTTATATTCTTTGATAGATAAGTAGGTGTGCCTTAAGTTGTGAGTTTGTGTCACATGGCGCCATTCACAGTCTGGATTTTATCTGAAATTGTAGGACACTTGTCTTGTATCTGTGTCGTAAATAAAATACGATTCTTGATTTATATTATCGAAGTCTAGGTGATTTAATAATATTAATTCATTAAAATATATTCAAACCCCTTCAACAACAAAGTACTAAACTCTGTCCAAGCATTTATGGTCTCTGACAGCCATTATCTTATAACATTTCATTGAAGTATATCGGACACCTACCTCATACAGTCTTATGTTCAAAAACTTACCGAAAGTGATCAGAGTTCGTGCTTTTTACAATGATATTGCAGCTGTCAAAGCGAATAAATGTTTGGACCGAGCTTAAGTAAATAACTAAACGGAGCATTTTAAAAAGTGGTTTTATTTAAATTACAGAAAGAACTCGTACCGTCTTACCACAAAAGATTTAAGCACGCTTTAGACAAGTGTTTAGCATATTTTTCGCAGTAAAACAATTGCTAAACACAAGTCTAACGCGTTCTTAAATCTTTTGTGGTAAGACGGATTATGTTTTCAAACATAGCTTGTGACATAACGGTATAAAAGAGTCAAAATTTACTCATAATTTACTCATAATTCTGTGTAGACAAGTAACTAAAGAAAAATATGTCTTGTTTTTATTGCAAAATTATTAACAATTTTAAACATTCCTAGACATCCTTACATAATTATAGTAAGATACTTAACCGACAATATTATTAATAAAATATCTACTTTTACCTACTATTATAAAAATACGTACTTTATTTATTTATTGAGGCACACAAAACAGAATACAGTCATATTAAAAACTAAATTAAGTGTGTTGACAATTGTGAACTAAACCATATCCCAAAAAATGCGTACTCATCATGGTTATTATAAAAGCAGTATGATTTTACAATAAAAATTTGGTTAATAATTATAATTTTACTTTCAGTTAGCTACTTTCACGATGAGCCGTGAATGCAAGAGTTTTTATATTTTTCTTAAATCTGGGTAGACTTTGATCAAAAATATCTGTAAAGCTATAATGCTTTTTGACGATATCATTGTATTGGCGACACGTCCTAATTACTGGGTTATTAAGGAATATTATTTTTATATACGTGCAGATAGAAAGTTTTCAATTTTAAATAATAGTTGTTGCGAACTTTTGGGGTAACGTTAAAATTAATACTTGAGAGAATCTATCTTTGAATGTAAAATTTCAAGTAGTTAGACAAAGTCAATACAAGTGCGGCGTGTTTCAAGGGTTTGTAAATTAAACTTATTACGTACGAACGTACGAATTTATAATTTACAAAACTATACGTATTGTCTGATTAAATAACTACAAAATAATGGTTAACAATGTACGTAATAACATGTAACTATAGTTACTCATATTTTTATTTTAGGAATCAGAAATAAACAAATAAGTACATTATTTATCTACCCAGTTTTAATAGAAATTGATGTCAATACAAATTGCCTATTTACGTGTAGGAGAACTATTAATCAAAGCTCTTTGATGTCTTGATGAGCTACCTATCAAGTTATTATTATAATTTGATAGATATTTGTTTAGTCCGTGGTCTCTATTTTGGTTCGATTCTCCCGTTAATATATGGCGTCAATTCAGTACCATTTTCTCGTATAAACTAAAATCAGCTCGAAAATTTAAGTTTTTATCTTTATTTTCTCACATAATACACAAAAGAGATACAAAAAAATAATTAAGTTTGTTAGTCTAGTCTAGAGATTGAGTGTGAAAGAACCGTCGTCGTCAAGTAAATTTCACTACACTAATTTTATATTTCAATTTGGAGTTTAGTATCGGTCTGTCGAGTATCGGTCTGTTATGATAAAAATAACATTAGAAAATAATTGTAAACCCATGCCGATTTAGTAAAATCTAGATCAAATGTAAATTAAACCCAATATCGATGCACCAAACGTCAGCAATGTCTTATATCGTGCACTTGCTGGGCTGACCTCTTTGTGACAAAGTGTGACAATATAAATCGTAATCGTACACTTAATTAAATTAAATCTGATACATCCAGAAACTCATAATAATAGGTCAGTCCAATAACTTTTGTTTTTATTGAGACATCGACATTGACTCCGTAATAACAGCCAACAAATTGCGACATCAGCAATTTGTTGCATAAATGAAAAATGTGCGTGCTTGTAAATATTAATGTTTTGTGATACAGTTAAATGCTGTGTTTATGGCAGTAGTGGTTTAAACAGCTAGCTACTGGCAAGCCTAGCAATTACATTCAAAATAGCTGACGCAGGCCGCCCATGTTGCTTCTGTCTGCTTCTCGAGTCTCGGAAAATAAAAGAAAGCCACATTCCTGGATGCACTAAAGCAGCTTATTTCTGATGCTCTCTGTCGTTGAAATTCCAGAGTTAATTGGATATTCTTATTTAAACGATGAGCTCCGTCTTAATTAAGGAATTAGAGCTTTTGCGTAGACGAGTATTTTTTTATTAATAGAGACGTCCCTCATTAAAAAAAAACATTTTTAAATCTTCAACGTCACACTAAGAAAATGAGAAGTGTGAGACCAATGTGGGATTGTACGATTCCTTAATCATTCAGATATGTCTATTGTATGATGGGGACCACAGAAAAATAGATTATTTCGTTAGGGACGATCATCATCTGGGATCAGAGATTATCACCTGGCATATCTGAATTCACTCATCAACTCACCAAGAATGACGCTAACGACCGTGCGAAGTGGAGGAGTCGCAGTAGGAAAGCGGACCGTGGCTAAGTAGAAGAAGATATCTGAATTCACTCCCTATTTAAAAGAGAACCGGTCTGAACTTGAACGTACTAAATGTACCTACCAGAAATGCCTAGTACGTGCTAGTACCAGTGGCATTTTATAAAAAATTAACAACGTAATTATAATACCTACTTGACAATGAACCATGGTGTTGGTGAACATGTCTGAAACGACCTCCATTTCTGGAAAGTTGTTCAAAGGACGCCTACCTGGAAACGTTTCAATTTAACATACGTATACTGAAGTCATCATATCTTATGAGTTCTTGCGGAAAACGGCGGGGACTTAACGACCCCACTCGGATATGGTAAAGTATCTCAGACATATTGCCGTATGCAAATTTAATGACACACTGTTTATTTACAACTGTAATGATAGGAATAAGATGCTGGAACATATCCTTAGGACATGATATTATATGATGCCAAAGATAAAAGCTACCGTAAGATCATAGTAAAAAATAACATCGTAAACAATTTTATCTTATCTCTTATTGTTCTATAGTTGGTAACAATTGTGATACCGTAAACGGCTGCTGATTAACAAAAGCCCAAAAAAGGTGTCGAGATATGCATCAAAAGCACAAAGTCTCACGGCGGCTTATCTCTTGGTGTATCCTACAGGAGCCGGGTCAACGACCTCCCAAGTCACGGTTTCCTACAAAAAAGTCGGGCGCAATAAAGCATTGTAATACTTCTCATCTGTCATCTAATCTAATATCTTCTCTACCCCTGGCGCTTATGCCCTATAAGTTAAGGTTTACTGTCAAAAATGTAAAAACTGTTCATTGAGGCTTTTTATTACGACCGCTAACTCCGAGCATCCTTTGTGTGGAATACAATTTGACTTGTTATGACTCGAAACGATTCATACTTTCATTCAATTCTCTCAAAGGAAATTTTTATGAATTCTACTTGAGCTGTCCTTTAAAATGTTATTGGGATACAAATTTTAATTTTGTTTTTCTTGTTTCAGGTGTGTATTGCCGAGACCGATCTAACTGGAAGCTTAAAGTTCATGCGGTGAGTTAATCAAACCGCTCTCTGTAAAGCTCTGTAAAGTTTTAGAGACCCTTTGTGAAGCGATGATTAAGCTGAATCAGAATATCTCTATTAACAGTTATTAGATCAAAGGACTCGCGCGCATCTCATGGCTTTCACATTTGTAAAGGAGATGTTACGTTCTTTTTGCTTGTTGTGCGTTGACGCGTACATACATATCAAGTTACATACGTCCGCGGTGGCGTGTTGAAGTGTGTTCGCCGACAAAGTGCCCGTCGAGGCAGACAATCAAATCAGTCGCGACAATTTCTCCGCTCTCGCTGGCGAGATTGTGCGCCGCGTTATGTTCTGTCTGCAGCCTTTGTGTATCACATTGAGGCGGCATGACTCGTGTTCCACGGGTTTTCGTTGGAAACATCTTTTGTGATGTAGTTTTCATGCGGCGCTAGCGTTTACAAAATCCTCAACCGTGAAATGGTTTAACTTTAAAACATTTCACACAAGAAGACGTTTGTTACGCGGAAACAGTTACCTCACCGTCCTCGCCACACAAATATCATTATTTAACTAAATGCATACATTTTCGACAGAAAATGACATAATGTTGCTACTAGCGCAAGTTACTTCTATAATTTCCGCTCATTTAAATCTCGCTCTAGAATTAGCCGATTCGAAACATATGGCTGCACTTGCAAGCGTATGCACATGTGTATTTATACTATTTATGTGCGTACCGGTCGTTAAGCCAGATACTGCATCCGATAGTGGGTCACTTCCACGACGTTAGGTAGGTACGGTATAAAGCTATCGATTTAGAGAGGGCGTTCAGTCCTTTGGCTCTAGGGTATTCCTGATCAGTGTCCGAATTGGGTCGTGTGCGCATATTTTGTGGCATTTTATCTCTGCTATAAAAAGCAGGTAGGTGCATTCCCAGAAACGTAAGGCACTTGAAGGCGTGTTGCAGCCCAAAGATTGTGCAGCGTTTTAAATGGTTCCACTGTTTTATAAAAAATGCTATTGACTTTTGCGCAAAGTGACTTTCTGTGTTAAAGGCTTTTTGTTTGGAAATAATTTTGCTAAGGATTTTAATCATGCGTTTTCTCGGAGTTTGCTTATCGAAATGTGCGAGATCTTTGCATAGTCAAGTGGTCTCCATTCATTGGAATTCCTTGGAATTAGCACTCCCATTCAACTTTTTTGGTGTTTTTTTTTGTGGTGACCTTCGATCCCGAAGATGAAACAAAGCGGCATGCGGTTTCCATTGAAACGTGACTCTTTATGGGGTTTCGAATCTCTTGGTTGGTGGTCACACTTGCGGGTGCAGCCGTTAAATTAAAATTGTCGCCATGTGTGGATATTTATTAGATGTGGTCCAAGCTCCGACTTTATGGGCGTCTTTGGAATGCATTGGGATTCAATTTTTGTTCTATTCTTTACGATCGGTATGCCATACTTTAGTGAAGATGCCTATTTTTGAACGGTTATATGTTAGAAGAATCAAATATCGTAGTTGAATAGGTATCAGATGACGTTTGATTCAGCAGAATTTGCGTCGCAATACCTATACCTCTACCCAATGACAATTTATATTATCTTTGCCTCTACCTAAGTATGTGCAGCTTACGATGGCGAAACAAATCGTACGTATAACCTATTTGTTAACGGAGGTCTTATTTCAAGCCTTTCTACGCTTACTTGCAGACCCTCGTAAATATGAATATCGGATCAGCGCGTTACGTCAGATTACAGAACGAAGGTGACCGCCGTGAGTCAGCAGATCGAAGGGCCGTGAACCGGCGGGCCTTGCCGGAGGGCACCACGAAAGTATCCGAATGTACGAGCCAATCTCGCCATACTTGGTACAGTTTAACTTGGCCGTGCATTGAGAAAACTCACGCATAAGGTTTTTTATCGAAGACCTCGGATCCGGAGGAAAATTGTATTTTTTTTTTCAATCGAGACATATTATTATACTTATCCACTGTTCATCTCTTCATGTCAGCTTCGTCAACTGCTTTGCTGCCGCCATCATAATGCCGTCATCATCTTCCCATCAAATAAATAAGTAAAGGTATTCGTCAATATTCAGCGAACGTTTGCCCAGTTTGTAGTATTAGGTATTCTATGCCAGTACCCAAAACTTTCCAAGTGTAACATTGCGGTATTTATTATCGTGGTCAAACTTTGTTCGGGTGATTGGCGGAAAAGGTCAGCCGAAAACTCTCGTTTTCATTTTAATATCGGCATTACAGTAACGAGTGTCGATGCCTCTCCGACGGGCTTGCGAAATTTTAACTGCTGTAGTTATTGGTTTATTACGTTGAGCTTTTATCCGCCGCCATGACCACTCACAGGCAAAGGAATGTTTCATAGAGAAATAAGAGACGTACTTGTACCTATTTTATTATGTTGATAACTGTACATTACATTGTACAAAGTATTTGATTCGCCATGATTTCAGCCATAAGTATTTCAAAAAAAAACAATCTTATCAAACATTTCTCAGAAAAATTGTTTCAATGTTGTAGTTTTTATATTTTTTTATATTTTTTATTACATAGATTATACCTACGTTTGTATGTTATTTTTGATTGCTTATCAAAAACAATAACTCTACCTATAGGTAAGTACCTACAAACGAAAACCAAAGCCGAAGATCGGGCTGAGCGGAATACCTTGGAAGAGGCATAATTACGTAATATGAAGAGGCATATGCATTGATAATGAACACGTACTTACGCCTTTAGAAATTACTTTTACCACCTTTGGGATGGATCAGCTAAGAATCAGCTTGAGGCATTTTAGAAGTAGAGTCTATTTAGAAGCGTGCCAAGAGGTTCATCAGCAACGAATCCCTGGTTCAGTCTAAGCTCCTTAGTCTTGAGCATCGGCGCAAAGTTGCTAGTCTATCGGATTTTTATCAGATACATTTCGGAGAGTGTATTAGATCTGCATGGTCTAATACCGTCCTGCCCATTTTTCTATGGGACTGCCAGAGCGGGCACAAAAAATCGACACCGCTTTATGGGTGATATTCCGAAAACCTATACGAACGCTTTGATTCTGAAGCGCATGAGTGGGTGTTCCCCGATAGTTACAATCTGGGTTTCTTCAAACTAGAGTGATTCGGTTTCTTCTAGGCAAGCGTGCTCTACCGTAGACCGCATCATCGCAGTTAGTGTTTAAATGCATGCCTATTAAAAATTAAAAATAAAGGTCGAGTGAATTTTAGTAAAAAAAAAAACAAAAAAAAAAAACAAGCGAATAACACTAAACACCTAAAAATTATTTAAATTTTAAATAAACGGTTGTTTTGTCCTTAGGCCGCTGAAGGTCAATCCAAATCCTCTAGCTTACCACCAGTTGGCAGCGTACCCAGCATGCTGGTGGCATTATTATTCTAGTCATTTATTTTCTTCCTTTTATTTGTCTACTACAGCAAATCTGTAAATTGTTACACTTACCTATTTAACTCTATAGCTCACTGCTTGGCATTTATCATTTTCATTTGGCAGGTGCATCCAGCCAGACACATTTGCAAGCACGAATGACCGCGTAAAGCCAACACGTATGTATATATTTATGCGTAAACAAACATTGTGTTTTATAGTCTAAACTAAACTGGAGGCATGGATGCAATTCGTTTTGTTTGGAATGGGGACGGTAGGTAGAGCGTTCAGAGCCGTCTTGCATTCCTTGAAATAAGAGCGGACAGTCTTATAACTAGGCAGTCATAAATAGTGGACGCGCTGCAGTAAAATCCTTCTATAAATCTAGTCTGAGTTCTACAAATATTTTGCAGAACCCAGAAACAAACGTTAAGGAACTCAAAAAGTAAAAACGAAACGGGGGTGGTCCCCATACAACAAACGTATTTTTTTAACCTATTTTTGTAATAGCTCTAATGTAAAAACGATAATATGTACAAGCGTCAAACTTGGCATGATTATAGTACACACTCAAAAGTATTTAAAAAAAATCGCCAAGTGCGAGTCGGTGACAAATAGGTATCTGTTCATTACCAAGCTATATTACTGTATTACTTCACTCTTGGCCTTGCAAAAACTTCATTTGAAAAGTCTTTTGTCTGATTTTCTTCAAATATGTCAGCACACTCACAATCGCTTACATAAATCCATAAATCAAGAGCCAATTCGTCGCGCGCCGTCTGGCCATTCGTTCCGGAACGCTGACTAACGCTAATCAAGCAATCAATGTTAAATCGGTTCGCATTGATAACAGTTCGCACATTGGCGGAATTTCCGGGACGGTGCCTATAGTCATAATTATGGTTATGACCTCTCCAGTCATATGATTAGGAACGAGTATATATGAGAAAATGTGTGTAGTTAGGGCATCGAGATACAATATACCTATAGAGTCACAATTTTTATTTTCTCTACTAATTTTGAATAGTGTTGATGTATCTAGAAATTACGAAGTGTCAATGGTCTATACTTACGCTGCGGGCGAACTCTTGGCGCCCAATATTATGCAGGAAAACAAATGGCAAGCAAGTGTGACCTTTGCTAGGTTGCAGGTAGGGTCACCAACCGTGCGGATTTGTCCGGATATATCCGGGTTTTTGTCCTTCTGCTGGTCTGTCAGCTATCCGATTCTTGCGGCTCAAGTTTCCATGCTCATGCTTCATATCAGCATTCATACACGTTTTTTTTAAATATCGTGATATAATGTTTTACGTGTCCGGCCTTTAGTAAGGTCTTTTTAAATTTCAAGTTGGTAACCCTACTCTCGGGTCAAGTACAAGGTGTCTACCGGCTTCAGTCGAGATAACGCCTCTCGACGCAGGATTAAAGTTCAAGAGAGAACGGCTTTATAAATTGCACTGCTAAAAGCTTTTAGTTACGCGTTACACGGGCGTTAAGATAGGAGACTTGTTAGATCTTTATCTACAGTTATCTTTATTCTAATGGTTATTTTTCAAAGTTAAGGCGCAGTCGTATCATAATATTGTATCTTTCGTGTTATTTCATTGATTTAAAAATAGATGTTGGGTCTTGTACAAAATTCACGAAAAATTTATATGCTTAGTTTACGTAGATGAAAATCAGAAATACCGAATAACGAATTTGAATCCTATGTATTCAAAACATTAATGTTCTGTAACTTATTCTCTACTTCATATCATCATCATTTCAGCCATAGGACACTGCTGGAAATAGGCCTCCCCCATTCTCTACTTGTTGCAATTGAAATCTAAATGTATTTTTTGAAAATGTTTAATATAGAATTGTTCCACACTTTCGGATTAATTATTTAAATGCTATAGACTATTTTTTTTAAAACATTATACTAAACTAGCGACCCGCCCGCCCGGCTTTGCACGGGTGTAATTTACGTGCGAAGTCGGGTCGGGTCGCTAGTTATATATATATAAACCTTCCGTGAAAAATTATGTAACTGATGGTGAAAACTGCTCCAAAATCCGTTGCGTAGTTTTAAAGATGACGGACAGACAGCGACAGCGACTTTATTTTATACTATGTACTGATAGTTACTACCGGGTTAGCCTATTTGGTTCGATCATTTTAGAGTACTGACACGAGTTTTATTTTTATTTTTTTATTTTTATTTATTTTATTTCCAACTTAGAACTATCATTACAGGTTATACCTAATGCGATAGTGTTTGATATCTCTTGTTTCTACTCAATATAGAATGTATACATTACTTTACTCTACATTCGAATATTGACAGTGATAACGCATATCTAAATAATACAGCAATTCTCAAACAACTTACGTAAGTACTTAATTGTAAACCAATAAAGTGCACAACGCGAAACCATTAAACGATTAAAGTTAAATATAGGTTTACCTTCAAAACTTTCCTTGACTCTATAATCTGCTGTGACATTTTCCACACAAAGGAACCAAAATATTGACTTTCCGTCGTAAAGGTTTCAGCACACTTTCGACCGAGAGCGGAACAAATCATCTCGCTCATGTTTATGTACATCATGTGGTCGTAATAATAAAACCACTAGAACACATACTGCATCATGAATAGCAAAAATGTCGTGGAAAGGGCTTGTGTATCGCCCGATATAGCCACAAATATGAGCAGATGCTCCTAGGCGAATATTCGTGCTTAAACTTTTTTTCATACCTAGTTCGTACTATGCAAATTGTGCTATGCAAATAATGTTAAAGTATCACTCAGTGTTTTTGGTCACCTTTTCACGACAAACCCCTGGACCGATCTTGATACAATTTGACTAAAAGGTAGTGTGTAGTTGTGCACCTAATGGACTAACATATACATTTCCTCGATAAATAAAGGGAAACTAAAAAAAAAACTATTTTGTTCGTCATTTCATATAAGTATAAGATAGGATAGTATAAGTAAACCTACTTTCTTTTTACAAGTATTTGTTTAACTTGCAATGTTTGTAATTTGCTTCTTTAGGTCACATCTTGCAAACTGAAGTAGAACCAGTTCCTTCTAACCGAATTTGCTGCAATTTTGCATACACTTTTAGTTCTGGTGACAATCGATTGTCAGCCTGAACGAATCTACCAATACCCTATATTGCAATATTTTCAAAATGACCGCCAAAATAATAATATTGTTCTATTGTCATTTCCTCCTCTGTGATCTCAATGACGTCTATACGCATATGTTTACTGCGGATATGGAAGCACAGATGGGAAGTGTTTTATCTTTAGAGTTTCCTTTTATTTACTAAACACTCGTTGCAAGATACATTGGGAAAGTGAACTCATCGACGATGCAGCTTATTGCAGTCTATTTAGGAACTGATTGGTCGTTTTAACACGTTGAACCACCTCTGTTCAACGTCAAACAGTAACAGAAGTTGGAAATCAATGCGCTCGTTTTGGTCAAGTAATAGCTCCAGATATAGAGCTCTTCGTAAACAAATCGTGGCTACAAAACGAACGTAAAAAGTCTTGACAGTAACGAATTACTGTAATTATATTAAAATAAAGACAAAGAATAATAAGAGAATATGAGAGAATGACAAAGATTCTAAAAAAGTGCGAGTCGGGTTAGCGCACCGAGGGTTCCACATCAAAAATGTTTTTTCTTTCATTAATTTCGGACCACCCAAACTGCACACCTAATTTCCAGTTGTCAGCTTTTTATTATTTGTTGTTTTACTTTATACTGTGTACTATATAATTATGCCAAGTTTGACGCTTACACGTATTACCATTTATACACCAGATCGAATACAAAAATACGCTTAAAAATATGCTTGTTGTACGAGGACTCCTTATTATATCATAGTACATTCTGTAAAAAAATAATACTGCGTTTATCTACTACGACTACCGTTCAAAAGGACAGCGTAAGCTTCGAAATATGGTCCCGTTGAGCGTGATTAAGAGTTCCTTGATTCGAATGAAACACAATAGTGTATGGGTATTGGTGTGTTATTATGTCTTCTGTGGTATTGGGTAGAAATCTGATTTATTGAATAACGATCTCAAGTATGTAAACATCGGTGACACAACGATACAACAAATCCGACAACCGATAACACCATTTTGGTATGGGACCCTAAAAATAATAATGTTAATGTTAGTATGCGCAGAGTGCGTTCAAATCAGCATCCATTCAACATAGGTACATCATCATGCAAAAACAGGACCCAAGCTAATGAAATGTTTTGAAATACAATGTCCCTTTATCACCATGATTGTGTTAGTGTTTAAAATCAATTACGTTATGTTTGCCCTGAAAGAGGTTTTCAGGGAACTTGGGATGGAAAATTAACTGTACGCTTATATTATTAATGCAAAAGTTTGTGTGTAGGTAAGATACCTAGGCATCCTCAAAGGTAGGCACTGACATGCTTTGGGTATTGTAGGACTGTAGGTGTCTATAGGTAGTGGTGACCACTTACCATCAGGTGGCCCGTCGCTTGTTTAACACTTATCCCATAGCTAATATAAAAAAAGTTTTTGTTTGACGACAACAATTTGCTAATTAGTAATTAAAGTAACTATTGGACATTATTTTTGAAATACCATTTTAAAGAAATTTATTGTTTAGATGTTTATTTTGGTGGTAAAGCACGAAAAGAACTACATTTTTAAGTTCGGTTCATTGTTCTCCGTCATTCTATAAAATATATTCTAAATATATATATTCTATTCTATATTTACACGAAAATTGCATTATACCTATCATTGCAGTGTTATTCTAAAGATTAATGCCAAATCAGGTTTTTCTTCTCACTTGATTAATTTATCTTCAAAATGTTGAAAATGTGCGATTGCTCTGACCTGAGAGTACGGCCATGTTGACCCACAAAAGGCACAGATATTGCTACCAAGAACTCGCATCGCTCTTCCAATTCTCATTTCCAATATCCCAAGCGAAGCCGACTCGATCCCTAGTTATAAAATAAAGCGGCGTCGCTCGCATCCCCTGTCAATATCACTGATTGGAAGCGCCGCTCCCAGCTAGCTGCCAGTGCTTTATTGCCTTTATTTATTTGCAAGCAATACCATACCCTAGAGTAGGTACGAGTACGGTAGAAACAACAGACCTATATCACGATGGACACCGCGAGTTACAATAATTGAATCGTACGAAAATTTATAATATATATGCGAATAAGAATAGTGTTTTTTAACTGGCAAGTGCCTTTATGAACTAAACTTAGCCTATTTTGTACAAACTACAGTTGGATTGCCCAATGACCGTTGAAGGTCTAAAGATAATTTAAATTCTCAAGCCCACTATCCAGTTGGCAGATTGCTGGGGGCATTGCTTAGACGTTGCGCCAGAAAACATGCTACCGTTTTGGTATATAGCACCAAAAAATAAAAATATTAATAATTTTGTAGATTTTACGTTCTCTATGCTTATGTAGGTGTAAGCTTGAGATATATCGGATTACTTCCTCACTTCGCTACTTTCTAAGTCTAAGTCCAATTACCTAATCTACTTACTAACTGTAAATAGAAGTAAATTGTCTTTGCAGGTACGTGAACGGTAGTCTCTACATAACTTTTCCTATCGCTTATTGGCTTTCGAAAAAGTTTCGTGCCATATTCACGTCAATAAAGGTCATGCAGTGTAACAATTTATCGGATTATTCGGTCGTGTGTTTCGGCCTTTATCCGTCCCCTTCGACTCCCTTCTGCTTTTATTAGTTTTTTACCACTCACATGACTATGCACTTTTAGTTACAACGAAATGGTGTAAGTAAAGTTTTTATATTATATAATAAGTGAGTGAAATAAGAGGCATTTTTCTTACGCTATTTGACGGACTAAAATAGCAACAGTAAAATAATTTTGTATTCATATTAGTTTTTTCCTTCATATTAAAAGCGGTAATTCCAACTCAATCGTTGGTTTTTATTCTCTTTAGTGATTTTTACATCTTCACAATGTTGGAAACGTGCGAAAGAAAGCGTAGCCTTAAAGCTACTTACCTCTTTAGAATTTGAGTGACACAGATGAAATAAAGTGCAAATATGGCTCGGTGAATATCTTCGATTCGAGTAAATGTCCTCCCGATGGTCTGGTATAAACAAAGGTCTGTGTTTGGTCATCGCTTATTGTACAACATTCTTGTTATAATGGGCCTGCTCTTAATATCCACATTTGTATCCGCACTTTGATTTTATCATATAAATTATTATGAAGTGCTACTGTAATTATTACTAGACGTCTTCGTCGCTAGATAATGTTACAACCAGTTCGGTGTAAAACTTGTGTAAATATTCCTTAAACACTATACATGTTTAATAAATTCTTTTGTAGTGATTGCGTATAATAAATATACCTTCATTTCGTATTACGTGCTTATTGTCGAGTTCCTTTGTGCGTTTCCAGCCAGGTTTTTGCTTGGTAATGTTTTCATTCTTTACTTATAGGCACTGAAACACTTTCTCTCAGACGGTCTCTATAAAAGGTAGCCTCATATTGTACCTAAATATATAATATTGTTTTATACAAAATATGTGAATATTTATACTGAGTCCAAGTTTTTTGAGCTCGATTTTTGAATGAATTAATGTAAACTCCGATCAAATTTCTTTTGATCTCTTCCTGTGTTCTTTTATCTCGTATTGGCCTGAATTAATTAAGAAAAACAAACTTCAAAATTTACCCTAAAAGACAAATGATTTGTTGAGCATTTTATTAAACACTTTCCTCTATCGCCCTATCTTACACTAGACGTGAAAGGGTGCAAACATTTTTCTATTAAATCACCAGTGGGCCGAAATGTGTCATTCCTTCCGTACCGAAAACCATTTTTTACATCCGAAAAACATTCGCGGCCATTATGAAGTGTTATATTGTCGCGGGGCTGACAGCGCCCTATCTGCGGGCGGCAGAGGCGCGTGACCGCTCATCTTATTACCACCCCCAGGACCGCATTCAGGACGTGGGCTCTTTTACTGTAGGAATCAGTAACATCGTTACATTAGTAAGTATTTCTACCATATTTTTTGTTTAAAGTTTGGTTATTTATTTTATTGACAACCATGTTCATGCCTGTCAGAATTATGTTATTATTATAATTTTGATTAAGTACTAAAACTTTAAGTATGTTAAAAGTCTAAGTGGCTAGTCCTAACGACAGTTTTTAAAGTAGGCACTGACATTGTTGACCGCACACACATAAACATTGTTGTGTTACGTTATTTTCTTATGAAATCTTAGGTAATGTGGGTTTTATTTTGTATTTCCCCCAAACTTTCCCCTTGGCTACGCGCCTCGTAGCTTCCCGCCCGCCCTACGCCGCCGCACGCACGCTTCACAAATTTAACTTAATTAACGACACAGCGGCACTTCTGCTTAACGCTATTGTTTAACGTTTGCCAAGTTACCAGGGCTATAGATTTGCCGACAAAAGGGAAAAGATTTGTTGCTTAAAAAAACTTGTTATGAAAAGGGAAGAGTTATTGCCCTTTTTGCACAAGGATCATTTTAGACCTTAAATTGTTTGTATAATAGTAAGTTAAAAATTATTCAAGTTCGGAATAAGTTAAGTCGTAAGTTAACTTCTAACATCAAACTATGAATATATTTTATTAATTACAACAATAAACAACAGCATCAACACAAACAAACAGTTTTGAAGCGTTTACCGTAGCACTCTCTCAAAACCATGCGTGTCCCAAAATCATAAGTATGTTATTAATTATTTATAGAAGGTTTGTCTTACTATGAGAAAAGCAACTAATCAAATAACGAAAAAGGAAATTGCAAAAAAAATAATTTTGGCGTGAAAATATGTCATTCACACTCTTAACAGAATGTATGGATCAACTTAAAAAAAAACGCGAATTCAGGGCCCTAATTCACTGACTACAAACACGCTCGTAACGCGGCGCGTTAAGTTAACCTCAAAAAGTTGGCCTTTATTTCCTAGGGAATAGAGGCCAAATTTTTTGAGATTACGCGTTACGTACTTGTTTTAGTTAGTGAACAAGGACCCTGGGGTGGTCCTATTCTTCCGTAGTAAAGTTTGTTCATAATAATAAGTACAATAGGCAGGACAGGACAGGTGATTGATTTGTACAAATAACAGGCTTACTAAAAAGAAACTATTTAACTTGTATATGGCTTATAAAGTTCTGATATATGGGTAAGCGTTCGGATTAGGAAGGGATGCTAGGAATGGATGGAGTTTGTATGGCGTACTTATATGTGACGTCATTCGTAAGTATAGCGCGCTCGCTGTGTATTTATGGTCAGCTTTTTTATAAGACAGCTTAGCTGACCGGCAAACGTCCTGTCAAAATTTCATAGAAAAAAGCAATGGCAGTTTTCCCACGAATTTTCAATTTTTCCAATTTCATTTTTCTTCTTTGCTGAGGCGAACAAAACAAAAAAAAAGTCAAGCCGTTTTTGAGTTTTAGTGAAACTAACGAACAGCAATTGATTTTTATATAATAGAATTTTAAAAAGACAGTCCGATAGCCTATTGCCTCATTAGTAGTTAGTACCACTGTTTCGTGTAACCCTGTATTACATGACTCTCGCTTAAAGTAAAAATAGGTCTGGTACAAACGAAAATACATTTTACTCGTCCGTAATATAGGTGAATATGAACTAGGGTTGTATCCACCCTAGTTCCCCGAGAGTTCATCAGGTTCACAGCTAATTTTCGCAGTGCACGTGGTTCAACGGACGCCCCATTTTCACAACACTTTGTTCTATTTATTGTTGGTTTTTCATCTGCTTAAAAAAGCAACGATCCCTATTTTTAGGTTCTCGCTATTCATTTCCCTATTTTTAGCTTTTTGTTTGCTAGTTTTATACTGTCTTCACTGGAAATATGAAAAGCTTTTACGTTAAACATGACAATAAGCTTGAACAATATATAATAGTTTCAATGATTTACTACATGAATGTTGGGTCTATAAAGATACCTACCGATACATTTATTCAAATCCTATGATAGATATACTCTTTATTGTCTACACCAGAAATATAAATTACATACAGACAGAAAACACTTACGAGCTAGTGCCACAAGTAGCGGCCTTATCATTAAAGCAATCTCTACCAGGAAACTTTTTTTTAAAATATGCATTTGAACACTTACCTGATATTATCGTGATTTTTATGAAATCAGTTAAATGAACTTAATAATTCTCATAGATTGACCACTAAAACGAAAGATGGAACGGTAAATTGAGTGCAAACGGGCCCGTAACACTTTCAGCAAAGCTGCTAAGCTTATTGAGACAAGTTTTAGTACTTCTCGACATTAAGTTTTCAAGTCGCGGACAGGACGAGCGAGACGCTGGCACACACATAAGTCTAGCTGCACTCTCACGCGCTCAACATAAATCTCTGTGAATTTTCTCAGTATTTCTCATGCTAGTGATGGGAACACTACAATTAACGATTTATAAACGCCGGAACATGTTATTTGAGGCCTTAATAAAATAGCCTCGAGGTATCGACCAGGACACGGGGCGTTAAAACAGCTATAAATGTGAAGATTTACGCTGTTTAGCCGAATTGATTTTAAATTAAGATATTGGACATTGTAGCTATTGCTACACGAGATAATTTTAGATTTGTTTATTTAAAGCACAATGAACCAATAAAAGTAATAATTAAATACCATAATAACATAGAAACTATATTTTTCGAAATTTCCTTTAAATATATATTTATCTGCCACGTACTACGTATAATACCTGGTAAATTGTGGAATGGCTTACCACCGAAGTATAATCTGGGCTGCTTCAAACGAAGGGTGAATAAGAGTCCTACACTGACAATGCTTTCTCGGGTGTTGTAGGAGTCAATAGGTGGCGGACACCACTTACCATCAGGTGGCCCGTCGCTTGTTTGCCACTTATTCTACAATGCACTTCGCCTAAAGTCACGAATAACAAAGTCACTTTAACTTAATAACGAAGTTACTTTTCGCTTTTACACCAGGCTGGGATTTTATAAGACTAAAAAAACTAGTATAAAGTTAACAGAAATACAGTGCAAAATTTAATCCAGACAATGCTACGTATGCTGCAGTAGTAACGAGAAAATGAGCGTTGACTCAGAGGATGCTCGCTTGTGAACATCTGTGTGAACTGTTGTGCTCAGAATAAGAGTACTTTAACGCCATATTTTGTTTTGTGTGCCAATAAACTAAATAAATAAAGAAACGCCCTTTATTACATCGCTTGGCTTAATTTCAGTCAAAACTCGCAAGTTTGTTAGAAGAACTTTTATATTTCTCGTTTTCAAAACCGGTATGAGAAAGGTTAGTCTCTTCCCAGTGATTAGCACCGCTTATTTGTTCATGTAACACAACAAAACCTGTTTTGGCGTGTTTATATGTAAAAATCGATTCGCTCATAATTACTAAAAATCCGTGATCACATGTCGTAATTTTGCAACTCACTCGGTCTTAATCAATTAGTTTTATGAAGGTGAATTTATTCACGGTGCGTAAGGACTCGAGATAAGACAAATCCGTAGTAGACTCGACTTTCTAAAAGCGTCTGTGAGCAGCTAGCCGCGTCAGATGCATAGATAGTGCTTATAATCTAGGCTCGGCATCGCGTCAGCAATATTTACTAAGTAGACTGAAGGAGTCGGGGTTAAAAATAGCTCCCGCGTTGGGGGATTACGACGCCCGCAGGTGACTCCTCTTTCAGAGATCGTCGGGATCTTCGCACTAACTAAAGTGAGCTTTAGGATGAATTCCACAAGGTTTGAATTAGGCTGTTGGATCCTTAATCCAGGATCGATGAGGCTGTATTGTTTACGAAGCGGATTTGTATCGCGTGATCACATTCTGCGTGTGTGCACCATAATCACAATCGATTTGCCTGTCATATTCTTTTACAAATTACTAGAAATATGACGCAATTTATCAAATTACAATAAAAAACACAGTTTATGACAAACAGCAACTCTAAAAACACTCATAAAACGCTTATTAAAATTCTATATGATTCGTTACGGTTGGTTATACGGGTTATACTTAAATACACACTAACGAGTAGGTATTAGGTATATCCTGCGTGGATTTCACGTTTTGCAAACGCCGGCGATTATAAAGATATGCGCAATCATGTAGACATGCACATATCCACCGCGAGTCATATGAATAAACGCCTAATTGGACGTTTACGTAGTTTCGAGAGAGGCTCGAATGTGTTTCGCATACAATAGCATGTTTAACATGTTGGTATGGGGCCGGTGGCTTTGCGTATCTTTGTATTCTGCGTATCGCATGCAGGGTCCTGGCAGCAGACGGACCGACACGGCGACGACCCGCCGACCGACGCTCGAACAAGGTCTTGAGGTCCTTTCATATCTCGAACGGCGCCTGTAATGATCCTCAGGACAATCGAATCAGTATCTTCGGGCAACATTCATTGAACTCTGAATCCTTCGACATCGATTTATCTCGCACACCAATAACTTAGTGCGTCGACGGCTGGCGAGTTCATCCTATTTTAGGTCGAGCATGCATCAATGACGACCCTAGCTCATGCGTCACTGCTCAGGCTATTTTGATCCTGCTTATTGAGCTAAGCTTGGAAATAGGAAGTGATGTGCGAAAAAAATTCCTCACAAAGCTTTTTTAAGACAATGTTGGGCGCCAAAAATCTAGAAAGTTTTACCATGCTCGAGTTTTTATTACTTCACAGTAAATTAACGGGTCTGTTTAATTTATAGACTCATCTAGCCGCGCCTTGTTTCGTATTTACGATGATTAAAGAGTTTTATAAGGTTTAAACCTACTCTAAATGAGTCATCGATCAATTAACCTGTCAGTTTGCTGGGGTGGAAGTTACGAGGGCCAATGTTGCATTAACTTTCGCGCTTTTAGCACGGTAATTCTTTTATCCAGTGTTTAAATGTTTTTAGACAAACATTTGCAAGCATTGACCTAAAATAAAATTCAGTATTTATTTATGCATTTATATGAATGCTCATAGTGCGGCCGCTGAAAGAATGCGCATGACAGTTGCCAGAAAATTGTAAAAAAATAAATGGAACGAAAACAGTACATTCTTATCATTTTTATTACTAGCTTTACCTTCAGAATGATTTTATCTGGTAGTCAAAATACTACAGTAAAGTATTGAAAGAAAATGTTTTCATTCTGTTTTTTATAATGTTACTAGCTGCGCTCCACGGTTTTACTCGCGTGGATTACTTATCTGCCAGTGAAAGTCCCGTCAAATTCGGTCCAGTCGTTTTGGGGTCCACATAGGGAATTTAACATACATAGGTACATACAGACATCGATTTTTACATAATACATAGATAACAGCTGTCAGATGCATGATCTCAGCAGCTGGACTTTAGGTTATTTTTAATTACAGTTATTTCACATAAGCTTTAGGCTTAGCATAAGCAACTAGCGATTAACAATCGAAGCCTGTAGAATTAGGGTAAGTTCAATAACAGTTTAGCTATAATGCCTATATTGTTAAAATACAATTTCAATAAATATTATGAACCTTCTATTTTCTACCACAATAATATACACTGTTGTTACACAATCAATTGACGCATTCTGTATCTGGCATTGAACAGTAATCGATAGATGATAAGAAGGCAAGTGTTCATCGTATCTTATTACGAACGTTCGTCCTGACAGAGGCCACTTTGAAACCTTGTCTCTGTGAATTTTCTTCTACAGTTTAACAGTCAACACCGCTTATGAACGCAGTCACAAGTAGAACTATATCTGTCGCTGTCGTCTTCTTTTCTCTTTAGTGCTAAAGAAAGACAAAAGTAGTAATAACACCCCCATCTTCATTCATAATAAGCTTGTATCGCACTGTAGAAAAAATATATGTTCTTTGCTTTTTCTTTGTCTTGACTGTCAACTACACGAAATATCACTTTGACAAAGTTTTATAGTTCTATATTCGTCGCCCGTTTTGTTGTATCTATTTGTGGATAGATAAAAAGTATCTTGTAATTATGGTCATACTATTCAAGCTATGCGCGTTATCCTGAGGCGCGAGGATAAGCTAAAAGACGTAATATTAGCATAAAACTTAAATGGCTCATGGATTTTGTGTGGTTTTCATTATTATAACGATCAACCTTAGAATAACTACACAAGTAGTGAGTAGTTACTCTAAGCGATCAACTTTTGGTTTCAGATCACTACATCAATAAGAAAATTGGTGAAGTATGTTTTTTCAGTGCCTAAACAAAATCTATCTAAGCTGGATGATGGAATAATAACTTATAAGTACAACAGGGTGTTACAGAATGGTGTAGTACTAAAGGGTTTTGATCTACCCATCAAAGTAAACACCTTGAAGTACACAATCAATTTTGTATGAGGACACAATTATTTTTTTCTTAAATTTAGTAAACTAGTTTACATGTTCACTTCGATGGCTAGATCAACACCTTTCAGTATTATCTACTACACCTTTATGTAACTATATATATAATGTAGGTATGTACCTACATAAGTACATCACTTTATATTCATAAGTGGCTACCTCCTTTAGAAATATATATCTACTAGGTAGTAGGTATATCTTTTATCCAACAATTATGCCGAAACAGACTTAGGAGTATTGAAGCAATCTTGTTATTGTCAAAAGTTATTCTCATGAACTTTATCATCTGATAAAAAGTTAAAAAAAAAACAAAAACATATCGCTTTTCTTAATTTGATGTTTTAATAAAGTTCATTGTTTTAAACCGTTACTTCTTTAACCTTAACGTAACTTGAATATAATTATGGAAATACTTCTCTGCAATATATTTAGTACGTAAATTTATAGATGGTGAACTCGGAATGGTTTAGGGTATTGAACAGCCCCACACAAACATCGTTAAACAGACTATGAGAGTGTTTATGACTGAATTCATTAACTTGGGTGTCCGCGCTTTGCGTAGGTGTATGGGAACTGGGATGGACGTAATACGTGTTGGCAGAGGTAAACAAGGGGCATGGAAGTGTTTAGTTGTAAAAAGGACCACATTTTATGTGTCGGTAAGTCTCTTCGGGTACATCCCGTTTGGTAAGAATCCCATTTGGTAAACCACTTGAGATACCTACTAAAAAGTTGCGTTTGGTAAACATTCTCCTTTCCATACAAGAAGTTTCGTTTAGTAACCTTTTAAAGAATTTCATGTATTTTATCCCATTTGGTAACTTTTCTGTAGAAGTTAGTACACTCATGATAAAAATAAATAACATCAATATTTTTTTTGCATGGCTATTTTAGTAGGCGTTAAGTCGGACCAAATAGTTTTTAAATTGATAATTATTGTATTTCGTGGTGGTACGGCACTCTCAGTGCGCGAGCCCGACTCGCACTTCGCCGGTTTATTTGTACATCACCTTCGTTTGAAATTCACTCTCGCGGGCCGCTTGCGGCCTAGCGAACCACGTGACCTCGACGGACCTTTTCCACTTATTTAGGGTTCCGTACCCAAAGTGTAAAAACGGGACCCTATTACTAAGCCTACGATGTCTGTCTGTCTGTCTGTCCGTCTGTCTGTCCTACCTATTAACGGCTGTATTTTTCGAACGGTAATAGATAGCCAGTTAAAATTTTCACTAAATTTCCGTAATACATATTAAATTATAAAATAGGCAAAAAATAAAAACGAAATGGGAGTCCGCATACAACAAACGTATTTTTTTACGTATTTTTGTATTAGCTCAAATGTCAAAACTGTAATACGTACAAGCGTCAAACTTAGCATGATTATAGTACACACTCTAAAGTATAACAACAAATAATAAATGATGGCCAAGTGCGAGTTGGTGACAAATTTCTGTTCATTACCAAGTTGTAACTGGTAATTTCGATTTTGAATTTTGTGGTGGTACGGAACCTTTTGTGCGCGAGCCCAACTCGCACTTAGCCGGTTAATTTTTACAGTCTTCGATGGCCACTTTCACCATTTTTTTTCAAAACTCGGAATACTAAACAACTAAACTAACTTTTAACTTAAACTAAAAAAAGAAACATATTTGATTTTTGGACCTGACTGTACCGTACAAAATTAATGGTTTGCCAAACGGGATTAAATGTATGAAGAATAAAATAGTTACGAAACGCAACTTTTTAGTAGGTATCTCAAGTGGTTTACCAAATGGGATTCTTACCAAACGGGATGTACCCGTCTCTTCCTGTGTGTGGTTTCGTGTGCCAGATAAACTTTAAAGCGATCCCAAATGAAATCTCAGTAGAAAGAATTCTCTGTTATAGGTGCTGTCTTGTAAGTGAATCTATACAACCTCTTTCTCCTCCAGCAATTTCTTTCCTTCGACGTGTCGTGTCGTAAAGTTTGCTCCGCTCGAGTAGCGAGCAATTTTTCTCTTTTCGATCCGCAGAATGCCACCTGTAACAATTTGTACACGTAGCATGGTACGTTCAGTTTGTTGCTGTATCGTATATCTGTACACCGCACACCCCAAGGCAACGTGATTCGTATTTTTACGCAGTGATTCGGGTAAAATCTGTCATCAATCGTGACCGGGCGTGCCTAGACTCCACCCTGTGGGATTACGCTCCCTGACACAATTCTCAATGAACAGTATGAACACATGCCTCGGCCGGGAGGTTTGTGATTACATTCCGTTTATTGCATTATTTCCTCCATTTGGGAGCGATGTTTTTTACGACCGGCAAAGAAATGCGAAGTTAGGGTGAGCGGGACCGGGTGTAACATTGATTCGAAAGTAGAGTGAAATATCGCAAGCTCGCTTCGCTGGCATTTCTAATTTAGTCTCTAGTGATTAGACAAATTCAAGCCTGATTTATTACCTAATTAATGCTGGATATTTTTGCCTTATTTATGTGACAGATTGAACACATTGCTATGCTGACTCTGAAAGGTTACTTTATTAGTTTTGTTTATTATTGTGAGAGAGCAGAGTTGTATAGTAAGCTAACCTACTCGATAGTTCTAACAAAAAATAGATTAAAATGAATTAACGAAAAACTCCTATAGAAAAAATATATATAATCTAGTGTAAATTTTAACGCCTCGTCCTTAGAAATAGAGTCTTGGGCCTTTTCCGCACCCAGACCGTTGCACGGTTTTGTGTGGTTCACTTGGAATCTCCAAGGAAGGCAAGCAGCTCACTGATGCTGCCAGCGTAGGCTTGTAGAGCATCCTCGATGACCCAAGAATCTTTGTAGGTACCTGTACTTACGTTGGTGTGAAATGGTGTTCCTAGCTGTATTCTAGCAGAATATGCGCGGCCGTTTTGTCTGGTCCCATGAATGTTCTACAAAGGACTATCATTCTGTAGAATAGAAATGTTACGAGATGGGGGTGATAAGTCTATCCGAGCCAACCCAACACCTTGAAATATCGGAGCGAGGCTCTGGGCGCTGGCACAGTTGCTCCAGTGGCGTAGATAGAAGTGTACATATGACGATGAAAAGCAGATGATGAGATGGCTGTTGTGGTGAGGTAGATGAAAAAGGCAGTGATGCCTCATGCAACCTGGTAGCGATTGTAGTTTCGTCTGTGGCTTCATAATGCCATAGCACATGCTCTACAGTTTCGTTCTCTTTCATGCAGCCACGACACAGTGTATACAAGTGACTATTCAAGTTGCAAAACCCGGTTATAAAGGCTGCTAGCAGGCGAAGGTCCTGTCGTTACAGCTTCATTAGATTGTTAGTGATCTTCTTGTCAAGAATAGGGAAAGCAGCTTTAGCATGCTTACAGTAATTTTTCTTGTCCCACAGATTATGTTGTTCTATTTCGGTGTGACGACGCAGTAGCTCTCCCATTGCTGGTGGTTTGCTGAGTCCTACTACGTCATAATTTACCTAGCACCCCCTTGGCAAGGGTGTCCGCCGTTATATTACCGACGCAGGATCCGTGGTCTTTCGTCCATCTCACTATAGTGAACAGAACAGAACTATAGTTCTGTAATTGCTCGCGAGTGTTTGTGAAGCTGTATGATTCGCCCTATTACGTGCATGGATAATGCTTTCAATCGTTAGCCTCTACGTCACGTCAGGCCGCAAACAATGGGACACCGCTCACGCCATGCTACAAAAGCATGTGCACCATACATGTAGTGCTGATTTAATATTAATCCTGGTAACTTATTCTCGCCCGCTCGACATTATCTTGGTTAGTATCTCTCTCCCCAGAAATGTCATACGAGTGAGAGTGAGAGATAATCTCGAGCGTGTCAGAATAGGGTATGCACGTGTTGCATAATGATCGTGTTGCACAATGCGATTCCGAAACGGTCACTTGATAAATCGTACTGTATCGATAATTAAGTAATGTAAAAGAATTGTTATTTACGCGTTGTAGCAAGTAATTTGTATGGACAGTGTATTGATTTATTGAATTCTCTAAGGTTCAGAATATGCTGCGCAGCTAACTCACTCGCGCATTTGATGATTTTTAGGGTTCCGTACCCAAAGGGTAAAAACGGGACCCTATTACTAAGCCTACGATGTCTGTTTGTCTGTCCGTCCGTCCATCTGTATTTTCGCTTCTAAAAACAGAAGAAGACCGCTTGTTGAAGCGGAAATACACTAGAGGTTTGTGAGAAAAACAGTTTTAAAGATGGACTTCTGCAAAGTAAAGCCTGATTCAATCAACAACTCACTCATATTAGTATGAAAGATGTCTACGAAATTCAAAATGCATATTCATGTTATTGAATCGTGTTACAAGAAAACGCAAAAGTCAAACATATTTTATCGTCTTTCGAAGTTCCATCAAACACTTCAATATAATATTACGAGTCGCCCCTTGCGATTTGATTCCCCTTTTCATTTCCAGCGGTTTCGAAAAGGGATATTGAAGTTGAAGCTAAGTGATACACTGAAAGAAGTCGAGTAGCAGACATGTTTTTTGTCACAAGATATTAATTTCTAACGGCCACATTTTTGTTTATCATCATCATCATTTCAGCCATAGGTCATCCACTGCTGGACATAGGCCTCCCCCATCGATCTCCAAAAGGGCCGGTTAAAAGCGGCCTGTATCCAGCGTTTCCCTGCGGTCTCTTTTAGGTCGTCTGTCCATCTTGGGGTGGACATCTTACGCTGCGCTTACCGGTCCGTGGTCTCCATTCGAGAACCTTTCGGCTCCATCTGCCATCTGTTCTACGTGATATGTGCCCTGCCCACTCCGGTGGGCTAGGTCGGTTTTTGTCTATGGTTGTTTCAAATGTCTATCGGGACTTATCGCGCATAATTTTTTTAAGGTAAAAATAGATTACGACCATGTTACTATAGCCAGCTGCTCTCGAGCTGACCAAAAAGTGCGGGTGAGTGCGGGTGATGTATTTAACTCGCGACAGTTTAAAAGTTACTTTTGTCTATGGTTATTGTCAAAAGAAGCAAACACGGGTCACAATAAAAATGTTTCTGTTCAAAAATGTTTTATGGTATGGACTACATTCAGTGTGGTCTTTCAAGGAACATTCCCGCTGTTTTTTTGTTAGAATATAGTACTTAGCTAACCTACCAGGCAGCTACCACTTTTCTGGCCGGTCGTACCCAGGTAATCAAAAATCTTCTCCTCAAGTACCCATAAATTAGGTTTTTTTTTAACCGCCAATAGTCATAAAACGGCTAAACAGATTTTTTTAAACATAGCTAACACTCTCGATCAAGTTATCATTCAAACAAAGAAAAACTAAATCAAAATTGGTTCAGCCATTTGGGAGATACGATGCCGCTGACAAAGATACACACGTAAAATTTATAACACCCCTCTTTTTGCGTCGGGGGGTTAAAATCCTCCAGATTTACGGTAAAATGCGTCCTCCCTGTGTCACTGTCACTCGAGGGTGGTGCACTCGAGCGGGCGTATCGTGGAGTGGTTGTCAGTGTCACGTGTGACAGATGAGTGTCCCGCCTCGCCTCCCTGTCGCTGTGCATGTCGATAAATCCCACTAAATCCCTCCCTGTCTGTCCGCACTCTACTTAGGAAGCTCTTGAAAACAGTCTAGTCTGTAAGTACTATGTGGTGTGCAATTGTGCAATTTTTTTTTATGCCGCAGGTGGCAATCAAGCTAACAGGCCGTCTGATGGTAAGCGATCACCATCGCCTATTGATACCTGTAACACCAGGGGCATCACAGATACGTTGCCGACCCTTAAAGACTCTATTAACAACCCTTTCGAAGTGCTGAATCTTTTATTTGTCTTCTTTCTCTACTAACTGCTTGCTATTGTTTCACTCGCGTGTGCATTCTCTCAGGAACTCTATCTTTCGGGATAAGAAGTATCCTATGTCCGTCCATACTCCATAAGGAATATCTATGAACTTATCCGAAGGTTTTCTGGAAGAGATCGATTTTAGCGATAAAACCGCCTTCTGTGCCTGAATGCATTCTTCTTGTAATGTTCTGTGGTGTTAATAAAGTGTTTTATTGTATTCGACTCGGTTGTTGCGTGAAAGATGAATAAATAAAAAAAACCAATAATCTAATATATAGACAACATACACTTTTGCATTTATAATCTTAGTAAGTACATATTAGTACATTTGTCTGATAAATAAATTTACTCCGTAATTTTTCATAAATTACCACAGTAGGGGGCTACTTAATCGATTTTAAAGCATCCTCCACCGCTGAATATATTTTCCGATAAGAGCAAGCCAATTGGAAACTTTATGGGCATCGACGGCAATAAATCGAGAAATATCGGTTATACACGACCAACAGTGTAACGAGCGGCGTGTATCGAATCGGAAGTCTATCCAATTTTAACCTCAATAGAAAGCCAAGACCATTGTCATGGCAGCAATAATACGGGCAATATCCTGTGCTTTCTACAACTGCATTTTGCACAAAGCCAAAACAAGCTACGCAATTTAAAAAAAAACACATATACAGACGGCTGACGACTCCCTGCTTGGCCTCGAAAGTGATGGCCTCTTCGATGGCGAAGATCGTTATCTTCGGGTCGTCCACCCCGATTGGCCGAACTTGGCGCAAGATAGGGATGCGTGGAAGGGAATGAGCTCTTTGCCTAGCAATGGGACGAGACAGGCTGGAAAAAAAACATAGTGCACCTACGCCTCTAACGGCTATTTCTAGTAACTGCGGTATATTTCACATACTTAACATAATTTTTTAGAATCTGCTCATCTAGTTTTAGATGATAAGAATAAATCTGATCATATTTTTTGAAAAGAAGTATTCGAGTCTGGTTTCATTGCGTACGTACAAAAAACATAGTGTTTTTTGTAAATTAGTCAAAAGACAAGGAGTCTAATGATATCAATAAACATTGAAATCTTAGGAGTTAAAGTGGAATCAAAAACCCCATGCACTTACAACATGAACCCAAAAAACTTCGACCAAAATAAAATGAATGGACAGGCCCAGTAGAAGCGCATTTTTGAAGAAAACAAAATGAGCGCCTCCTCTCATTTCGCTTCAGTCGGTCTCTAGCCGTAGGAAGAGCAATACGTGTCTATTGTTACGTGATAACAAACATCTGATAAAATTATGCATTCCTATGCTTTCCCGAAGTCTAAATACACAAATAAAACCGGGATCTATTTTTTGTCACAAATATACTGTACATTTTTATATATAGGTGTTGAAGTATATGTCCGACGGTTTTGACTCGTTTTTACTGAGCATTTTCAATGGCCCGTTCGTTCATTTTATTTTAGTCGAAGCCAAAAAACATATTATTATAGTAACACTCCTTTTTTAGGGCTGTCATGTAACAACTTATAAACCCATAGTTTGTATTATACGAGTACAATAAAATACACAGCGATTGCTGAGAATTTTACCAACCAGTCATAAAATTAAATGCCGTTTACCTTACATCAGGGTAAACTTTGACTGCTTTAACATGGGTTGTCACTTCTGGCTGTCACTTTTTCTAGGGAGAACAAAATAATGCGGGATTTACGAGACAGGTATTAATTATGTATCCGGGACGAGAGAGATAAATGTGTACCGGAGAATCCGGGACGATTGGCAACATTTCATTAATCGTACAATAAGAGGAAACACGGCTTGAAACATTCGGCGATTGCGAGCCGCACGCAACGCCATTAGTTTGTTTAACCGACTTGATTGCCTCAATTAGTTATGTTATAATACACTATTGACTTAAATAGTAAGGACGAAATTTTAACAAGTGCACTAACTCAGTGGTCGCTTGCCGATTTCGATGTTGCGCGGTCGTTATGGGCCATTCATTAATTACGTAAGGATGATTTTGGCCTTTTTTGCCCCCCTACCCCCATGTAAACTCCTTCTCTTGGTACTTATCCATAAATAATTCAGGTAGCTGCGTTAGTAAATAATGACTGATGAATGAATTTGACATATTGTAATGAAATACACATTGATATAATAGTAATATTTTGAATTGAATAAATTATTATTTTATTTGATGTACTGACATAATAATATAAAAAATATATAATTTTTATATAACTTTATATACATTGTTGTAGAAAAGTGAACTGGAGAAATTTGACTTGGAGTTATTAATAAAGAAATGTATTGTATTGTACTCTTATGTAAATAATGAATGGCCCATTACGCGTCACGTCATCATTAAAAGCAAATATAAATAGGCACTTATTATTAAAACACATATAGGCATACTACGACGCGACGTGGTTTATTGACATTTTGACAGAAAGAGCAATTTTTTTTCAATTACGAGAACATTTTATTGGGGCGCAATCACTTCGAATCACCCTCTCTTGGTATTTAGCTCTATGTTATAAACGGAACATAATACATATACTTATGCGATCTTTTTTGTTACCAGAATCTTTGATTGGTTTGAACGATATTTATGAGATGTTGGCGGCGAGAACAGACAACTATCTACTTAAATTATACAGGGATACACGAAACGGTGGTACTACTAACTAATCCGATAGGAGGTCATTGTACTGAATTAAAAAAAACCGGACAAGTACGAGTAGGACTCGTGCTCTGAGGGTTCCGTTAGACGGAACCCTCAGAGCGCGAGACCAAAAAAAAAACTAACTGAAGTTAAAATATTGAAAGACAAATTTAAGTTTGTAGTTTTTTTTTACAGGGCAAGTGCCTTTAATAACTAAACAAAATACAAGCTAAAACTAACACTACAAATACAGTTAGACTGCCCATAGACCGTTGAAGGTCTAAAGACAATCCAAATGCTCAAGCCCACTACCAGTTGGCAGCGTACCCAACATGCTGGCGGCATTACCACGTTGAATGGCAATGCTAATGCGTTGAGCCAGAAACACGCCAGCATTTTGGACACGCGTCGCAATAACCAGGCGCTCTGAAAGATTTTTGAAAATGAGGTGAGCTCCCGGTCCCCAAGGGCCCAATGTCTCGACCCCAAACGCCTCAAATATGTAACCACTGCCGAGGTTAGCATATTTGCGACGCTTGTGCTGCTCTGCCGAATTAGCAGCCGCGCCAGCCCTACCCTGTGTCTCAGGAAGATGTGACGGCGCCAAAGTATCGACACAAGTTGCGTCCCATACAAGGGGCCGCCCCAACCTCAAGGGCACAAGTGTCATACCGTCAGGCCTCTTTCCATCGTCACGCGCAAGACCACTCGGTTTGAGCACAGCTGCGACATTGGCGGTGGAAAGTGCCCTGCGTATGATGTCGTTCAGGCTAGCGTGTCGGCCAATACGACCAGCGCTTCTCGAGCAAGAGAGACCATGGTGACCGAGCTGGTCAACAGCAGTACCACACTGACAGCGATGGGCCTCACAGCACCTTGCACCCAAGCGTAAGCTGACAGCTAGACGAAATGCGGTTGGATCTAAAAGGCTACCTGTGTTAAAAGAGGGCATGGCTTGCAACCAAAGTCCCGATTCCCAAACAGAGACAGCATAATACGAGCGCGATCTGCAATACTAGGACACGTATCTAGTTGCGATTTCCATGCTAGTTCGCAGATCGGCCGATCCCACAGTCTCTGGGAAGACAACTTTGAAGTTTGTAGTTGACAATAAGGTTCTTCCATACATCCCAACTACAAAATGTAAGTTTGTAATAGCAAAATAATTATTTTTAAATACCTTCAAATTTATAACTTTCGGATTTATTCCTATATATGTACTATGAGACCTTGCCTCTTGCCAAATTTCATGATTCTAGGTCAACGGGAAGTACCCTATAGGTTTTGATTCCCCTGTGAAATCGCAAAATATACGACATAAAGGAACCCTAAGAGCGCGAGACCAAAAAAAAAACTAACTGAAGTTAAAATATTGAAAGACAAACTTAAGTTTGTAGTTGACAATAAGGTTCTTCCATACATTCCAACTACAAAATGTAAGTTTGTAATAGCAAAATAATCATTTTTAAATGATATACTTTCATATTTATAACTTTCGGATTTATTCCTATATATGTGCTATGAGACCTTGCTTTTTGCCAAATTTCATGATTCTAGGTCAACGGGAAGTACCCTATAGGTTTTGGTTCCCCTGTAAAATCGCAAAATATGCGACATAAACGTTCATATCTTTTGATTGCGTTGACTTACAACTTTTATTTTTTTACAGCCGAAAGAAACCGTGGTCCCAAGTATTTAGTATAAATTTCAACTTGCTACCTGTACGCGTTCTTGAGAAAAAGGGTCTTGACAGACGGACAGACAGACAGACGGACAACGAAGTGATCCTATAAGGGTTCCGTTTTTTCCTTTTGAGGTACGGAACCCTAAAAAACAGCAATTCCATAGAAAAATATCATTCATACTCAACGAAATGTATCATCGTCACCATTGACATCTCACTCAGCCCACTGCAGGACATTAAGACTCCTTGCTCTTTCGCCAATGATGCAAGCACAAAAAATAAAAAATATTTTTTTTCCTGCGGTTGCAAGTTACAGGTAACGCCAGTGTCAAATGCATGAAAAATTAAAAAAGATAATGAAGTCAACAAGGACTTTGTATAACCTAAAGAAATCAATTATTTACATAAAGAAAAATTTTTTAACAGTGTTGGGTATATAAGAAGTTGTATTTAGACATAAATAAGTAATAAAATAGCAATTCTTTTTTGTATGAAAGATTATTTTTAACTGACTAAAGGAGGTTATCAATTCGACTGTATGTTTTTTTAAATGTTTGTTACGCGATTACTCCGCCAATTTATGAATTGATTTTGATTATTCTTTTTTTAACCGACTTCAAAAAGAAGGAGGATATCAATTCGACTGTATGTTTTTTTGTTTTTTTTGTTTGTTAGTTTCTTAGACCACTTCAGAGGTGGTCCCATATACATTTTATCGAAATTGATTCAACGTTTTAAAAATAAAAACAACATATACTAAATGTATATTCACAGACAACGTTTTGGTTTGTGGTTCCTTTCAGCAAAAGTTTTGATGAAGACTTTTAATTTTTGTTTTAACTATCATTTTCTACTTTTTTAGGGTTCCGTACCTCAAAAGGAAAAAACGGAACCCTTATAGGATCACTTCGTTGTCCGTCTGTCTGTCTGTCCGTCTGTCAAGACCCTTTTTCTCAAGAACGCGTACAGGTAGCAAGTTGAAATTTATACTAAATACTTGGGACCACGGTTTCTTTCGGCTGTAAAAAAATAAAAGTTGTAAGTCAACGCAATCAAAAGATATGAACGTTTATGTCGCATATTTTGCGATTTTACAGGGGAACCAAAACCTATAGGGTACTTCCCGTTGACCTAGAATCATGAAATTTGGCAAAAAGCAAGGTCTCATAGCACATATATAGGAATAAATCCGAAAGTTATAAATATGAAAGTATATCATTTAAAAATGATTATTTTGCTATTACAAACTTACATTTTGTAGTTGGAATGTATGGAAGAACCTTATTGTCAACTACAAACTTAAGTTTGTCTTTCAATATTTTAACTTCAGTTAGTTTTTTTTTTGGTCTCGCGCTCTTAGGGTTCCTTTATGTCGTATATTTTGCGATTTCACAGGGGAATCAAAACCTATAGGGTACTTCCCGTTGACCTAGAATCATGAAATTTGGCAAGAGGCAAGGTCTCATAGTACATATATAGGAATAAATCCGAAAGTTATAAATTTGAAGGTATTTAAAAATAATTATTTTGCTATTACAAACTTACATTTTGTAGTTGGGATGTATGGAAGAACCTTATTGTCAACTACAAACTTCAAAGTTGTCTTCCCAGAGACTGTGGGATCGGCCGATCTGCGAACTAGCATGGAAATCGCAACTAGATACGTGTCCTAGTATTGCAGATCGCGCTCGTATTATGCTGTCTCTGTTTGGGAATCGGGACTTTGGTTGCAAGCCATGCCCTCTTTTAACACAGGTAGCCTTTTAGATCCAACCGCATTTCGTCTAGCTGTCAGCTTACGCTTGGGTGCAAGGTGCTGTGAGGCCCATCGCTGTCAGTGTGGTACTGCTGTTGACCAGCTCGGTCACCATGGTCTCTCTTGCTCGAGAAGCGCTGGTCGTATTGGCCGACACGCTAGCCTGAACGACATCATACGCAGGGCACTTTCCACCGCCAATGTCGCAGCTGTGCTCAAACCGAGTGGTCTTGCGCGTGACGATGGAAAGAGGCCTGACGGTATGACACTTGTGCCCTTGAGGTTGGGGCGGCCCCTTGTATGGGACGCAACTTGTGTCGATACTTTGGCGCCGTCACATCTTCCTGAGACACAGGGTAGGGCTGGCGCGGCTGCTAATTCGGCAGAGCAGCACAAGCGTCGCAAATATGCTAACCTCGGCAGTGGTTACATATTTGAGGCGTTTGGGGTCGAGACATTGGGCCCTTGGGGACCGGGAGCTCACCTCATTTTCAAAAATCTTTCAGAGCGCCTGGTTATTGCGACGCGTGTCCAAAATGCTGGCGTGTTTCTGGCTCAACGCATTAGCATTGCCATTCAACGTGGTAATGCCGCCAGCATGTTGGGTACGCTGCCAACTGGTAGTGGGCTTGAGCATTTGGATTGTCTTTAGACCTTCAACGGTCTATGGGCAGTCTAACTGTATTTGTAGTGTTAGTTTTAGCTTGTATTTTGTTTAGTTATTAAAGGCACTTGCCCTGTAAAAAAAAACTACAAACTTAAATTTGTCTTTCAATATTTTAACTTCAGTTAGTTTTTTTTTTGGTCTCGCGCTCTGAGGGTTCCGTCTAACGGAACCCTCAGAGCACGAGTCCTACTCGTACTTGTCCGGTTTTTTAGTTTAAGTTTGTTGTTTAGTCTTGTATTAGGTTTAAATATTATTATTATTATTATCAGAAAACAATAGCTTGGACCCATGTGGGAACAAGTCATTTATTTACCGCCAATCTCGTCCATGTCTACGTACCTAATGTTTGAAATACCAAATTTTTCGTGTTTTCAGCATTGGCTATTGCAAAAGTTGTTTATAATGATGAGTACAGTCCAATTCTTCCATCCAATGGTTGCCTGGAAGATATCGGTTTTAGCGATAAGGCTGCCAATTGTGGCACTACACTAGCTATTTAGGTTTTCTATCTGTTCGTAATTTTTAGTTCTGGTGAACACAATAAAGAGTTTATAATGTTTATATAAGGTATCTATCTAATACAATGACCTCCTTTATGACTTAAAGCCTGTACATCAAACTTGTCCCTTCGTGGGGTCAGATGAGGGGACAGACAGGAATGACTCGCATGGGACAGCTGTTTTGCGCTTTCAAGGTATGTCCTTATAGGAAAAGTTATTCATATCGATGAGAACAATTACCTCCTTCTGGCTTAGTGCTACCGTCCTGTGTAGCCCTGTACGTCAAGACATACACATAAGTTATTGTTGATAGACGTACAGAAGCGGTGACGCGACAGGTGATACATCAAAACGTCGTTGCGCATTACCCGTTTTGCCTAGAGACATGAAAACAACTACCTTACCTTTACTAATGCTTTATCTTGTTGATTGATCTTAAGAATGTTCCTGCTAGCTGATTACTCGCACGCGTGTGCGTTATTATTTTAGATCATTCAAACAAGGGAGATATGGTAAAGTGGCGTGGTGGGTGCGGACACATCCAGTCTAAATGAGGCTGGATGCCTTTAGTCGAACTCACCCTGCAGACAAACATACTGCCCTTTTTTGAAAAAAATTAAGAAAGAAAATATAATTTTCATCCCCCCATCTCGGAAAGAGTATTTTTGCTCTTGAATATCTGAGTGTAAAAGCCGTTTTTATCCGCTAGAGGATAAAGTAAATTGAATTTAGAACATCGTGTGCACTGAGTTTGTGAATTCAAAACATCATTAAACTTAACCTCCATGGTGCCGAAGTTATCATAGAACCTTTTTTAATTTGTTAAAACTCAGACTCAGAACCTTCTTCATGTACTTTTTTTTTAATTAGCTTTGCTCGCGCCATTTTCTTTTCACGTGTTGTTGTTTTAAAACCGTAGGTTAAAAACAAGAAACTTGATAACAAGTGCAAAACCTAAAATGAGTGATTCTAGCGATGAGGAAGTTTATTTGACGCCAACAAAATTGACTGAAACTGTTAATAACACAGATCTACGTTAATAATGCGCAAATGTTTTTTTTTTTTTTTTGCATTTATTCATTTCCTCGCTGACGTGTACATCGAATGGGGTTAGCACAAGGACGTTGTAAGGGCATTATACATTATAAAACATTATTTGGTTAGCACTCAGAATAAGCATCTCTTAATTTGAGGCTATATTTGGCATATTCAATATACAAGAAAATAAAACTTTTAAAAAGGTACAAGTAGCGCCATCTGTAAAAAAAGTTATACCGCATAAAAAAATGATTGCGTTCCATTTTTTGCGTTCACCTCAAATGTGACCTCAAAACTATATTGTGACCCCAGTACTAATAACAAGGCTTTGTGACAAGGTAATGAAATGACAAATCTCTCGAACGAAAATCATTACAAGAACATAACATTAATAATGGCTGACACTCGTTTTTGTATTAAGATTCACTGGCTCGCGAATACCTCCATAAAACTCTAACAAACAATTGTAATACGTAGGTTTATCAACTTTCATTTACCTACATGTATAAGTCGCTACCTCTAAATTACTCGTATTGCTTCATAGTAAGGTTCAAACGAGAATAAGGCTTATTTATGTAAAAGCTGACCCCTTGCAACTTAGCTTTATTTCTCGAGTGATGGATCGGGGCGAGCGGCCACGAAACCGCGAACTAATCCCGCATCCTACTTTAGTTGTAAGGTTGTAAGTAGGTATTCGCATTGTTTACCTCCATTAGGGGAGCGAAATCGTACAGTAATGAGAGCTCTTCATCGCTACAAATACATAAGTATCTCGGGAACATTACGAAAAATTCGAAGGGTGGTAAAGACTTTTATCCCTACCTACCCCTACGAGAGAAATTGCTTCCCTGGAGAGATGAGCGAAATTAATCCAAAACTCGACTCTATATTTTGGGTTTACGCGGTATGTAGATTGAAATTTAAATGTTGCAAACGAGATTGTTTAGGCAATTCCGTACGAAGTTTGGGACACAGGATTATATGCCGTGAAAAGTAATTTGTTTCCGAGCACCGCTTTGGAATGATGACGCGTGATGGAAGCGTGCTGTATACTGCCTATTTGACTGATGAATGATTATTGTTGTGGCAACGACAGCTGTGAATATGCTTCTGCATATTAGATAATGCTAATTATGCTATATAATATGTAGTTATGTTATATAATGATAATTATGCTTTGAGTTTAGTGAAAAATATAATAGAATGTTATAAAACTAGTGAATAAATTATTTAAAGCTTACCAGCTGTCTGTTATTGGAGCACGCCTGCCTATATAAGCAATGACGATTTATATTATCTTTGCCTAGAAGAAACCAATACACTCGTGATTTGAAGACATGGATTGTAACTATCGGGGAACACCATATAATACCCATAATACAGGCAGCGCATTCCACAGACACAGACTAGCAGTTCAAAGTGAACACAAGTAGCACAATCAAAGTGAAATCAAAGCGCTACGTACGAGTTTTCGGAATAAGCGCTTTTTTCAACCACCCCTCCCCACTCAATGACGTAGGCGCTAACAAGGCAACGTAGGTACAGTGGTCTATTTACAGAATATACCTATGTATGTATACAACTTTTGAGTCACGAGATATATTATTAACATTTTTGGCGACAACAAAAGCTTTTCATCCCTATGTCTGGCAACTCTAAAACGACTTAATCGAGAAAACGTCTTGTTAAAATATGATAAAAAGAAAACGACTCACTTCTAGAATCAGGTTCCACACCATGAACATTAATGTAAACATACATTTTGAAGGATTAAGTTCATACTTCACTTTGGGAAAACAACTATAGCAGCGCTGCCGTCACCCAAAATTTATGTAGCCTGTACCGGGAGTGCTCACTCAGTCTCCAAAGAGCAGTTAACTGGTCTGCGGACAAAGGCGCTCAAACTTTGCCCGAATACGCCCCAGCTTCAATATTTGCATCGAACCACTACAATGAACTCCGAAGCACGATCCGTGGATTGTCCCGGGTTCAGTGGCTATTTGTTTAGGCATTGATTGGAAACACGCCGGAATACGTAAATGGCTTGATCGTGTTTGTTTTGTGTAGGTTGGCCAAATACAACCTGATTAGGGTAACTCTTTAATCATATTTACCTGCTATCTTCGTTTTCGCTTCTGTTAATTAGTAAAACAATGGGATTTCGTTGAGCGAGTACTTGATGTGACTTAATTTAAAAAAACATCAAATTATGATAAAGTAGCTTTTTTACTGACAAGTGGTCAACAGCCTTTACTAACTAAACAAAATACAAGTTAAACAACACTACAAAAACAATTGGACTGCCCATAAACCGTTGAACGTCTAAAGACAATCCAAATATTCAAGCACCGGTTGGCAGCGTACCCAGCATGCCGGTGGTATTACTACGCAATGCGCAATGCTCCAAGAACACGCCAGTATTTATCAAAGTAGCTGTTGCCTGCGTCTTCGTATACACGTAGACTTTCATATGAACTTTCAATCATACAGCCTACATAAAATTAATAGCCTTCTTTCAGCAAATCTTATTCATTTAGTAAACCTTCATGTTTGTCTAAGTTGATGTCAATTAATTCAGTACTCTCTAGCCTACGAATTATAATAACTATTTGTAGATTCTAGCAGAGTTCAAGCCTCCTTCATGTCAAAGTTCGCGAATGCTTTAACTGTGTCTTGTTTGATAGTAAAGTTTGAGGCACGCTATCTGTGGGGCTGCAAGCAATATAATGCATAATACAGTGCAGTGAAGACGCCTCTCTAATGTCAAATTTATGCTGTATATTCCACTAATCTAGTTAGGATTATGTTTCTTACAAAATATTGCTACCTACTATTTATACAGGGTTAAACGGAACCGTGATATTAAGCAGAAAGGAGGTCAACCCTAAAATATCGAAAATATAACTGTTCTATACATACTGTTGTGATATATATACATACTTATTATGAAATTAATGGACAAGCAATATTTTTTCCGTAATGTAGTAAGCGTTTTTCCCATGTGTGGTAAAAGTTGTTTATAATTATGAGTACTATTACCTCCCGTACTTCTGCTTAGTAAAACCATTTCGTGTAGCTCGGGTAAATATCTATATAATTATATAATATAAGTTTTCTTATACTTTGTAGAAAGTTCCTACGGAAATAAAAATCAAGAAAATTGCGCGGGAAATTGGATTATATTAAACGTAACATTGGCATGCTATTTTTGAATATTGGTTTATTAATTTAAACTTGAGCGATGGCGGCCGAGCTCAACATGTGCGCTTTACAATCTGACGGTACCCAGATCGATCCTCGGCCTTGCACCAATGACTTATTTATAAATTATATGCAGTTTAGATGCCATCGCTCAAAAACGGTAAAGGTCATCGTGAGGAAAAAGGTATGTCCAAGAACCTCAAAAGCTCAAAGGCATGACATTCACCAACATGCACTGGGCCAACTTGGTAGATTAGGGGCTAGGGAATCTGTAAGAAGGCTTGTGTCTCAACAGTGGGAACATGATAGGCTGATAATGATAATAAAATTAATATACGGGACATATTTTTTGTTGCATACACGGTTATAATTTATTTAAACTTACTTTTCACGAAGTACGTTCTCGAATTTTTCTAAAAATCCTTTAACTCGTCCGTAGTATATTTTTAAAAGAGCCAAGAGACACTTGATAACGCTGAGCTTAAAACTTTTTGTTCATAGTCTAGGCTCGAATGAAACGTCGCGTCGAGTAGCCAAATAAACCCGCAAATAGAGACAGAATAAATAATAGCACCCAGGCACAGACCGGGTTTAATCAGAGTTTCTCTACAGATGGAGTTGGAGAGCTGTTGTGCATCGGTTGTAAACAGGTCCGTACTTAGGAGCATTCAGGTTTGGGGGTAGCTAATGGCCACTGGAGATGTTTAATATATCTGCTTACATCAGACAAACAAGGTAGATATAATTATAGGCCTTACAAAATTATCGACCGCTTTTCTCCCACTTTTCACTATAAGTAACGCCAAACCGCCTAACGCAAAATGTTCGGCAGCGATGTACTGACATCGACACCGATAAATTAACTAAATTGTCCATATGCAAAAAAAGTGGCAAGGACGTCGTCGTCTACAGGATGAGTTCGACTAAAGGCATTCAGTTCCAGCCTGATTAGGCCAGGCATAGTACTACTATGGGACATGAATCGAAATCAGACACATTTTTTAATTTGTTTTTATTTATTACTATTATCGTCTAAAACTTGCTGAACAGATTCTAAAATTATATATAAATACTAGTTGCGCCCCGTGGTTTCCCCCGCGTAGTGATTAAAAATGGTGATGATGGTGAAAAGTAGCCTGTCACACTCCAACCCTTGAATTATACCCATGCAAAAAAATCAGCTCCATCCGTTGCTCTGTTGCTGCGTGAAAGAGGAACAAACTAACAAACAAACACACTTTCGCAAAATACAGTATAAAAGATACAGTAGTTTACTTATTACTAGATTAGCCATTACAGTGACAACATGGCGTGATAGAAAATTCGTGGGTAATTTTTGGGCGTTCACGTTTATAACCGAAGAAAAAAAAGAGGAGGTTTATTAAGGGGCCTGTATACCGTCTGCAGCTCTCTTGCTCGCACATTTTCACATTATTGAAGATATAAAATCAATGAGTGTGAATTTCCAAAAAGTAACAAAATCATGTCTTGGTGTCTATCGTAACATTTTTAAGTTGAATTTTTTTTTTAATATGTAATGACCACGAATTTTTGTTACTTTTTCATTATATAGCTTGTTAGCATGGTTGTTGATCACAAAAAGTCTATATAAGAACAACCCCCCCCCCCCCCCCCCCCCCAATTTCTCCTTGCATACGGACTTGCATGCACCTCACACCAGAGTAAACTGTTTGCTTTGCCGCCTCCTCTGTAAACAAGTTACGATGTTTTGCGTTAATTCATTAGGGCACGAAGAACTTTAGTATGGTTATACCCACTTAATGTATCAGAGTTCACGTAGAACGTGCCATATCGGGAAACAAAGGCCCACATTATAATTTCTCAATACACTCAATGTGCAATGTTTCTTACTAACTAATCTAACTATATAAGTATTGAATCTAAAATTGCCCACATCTACCATTTGAAAATTAGAGAGCCAGTTTCCATTCCTGGCTAGGTGTTTTTACCAACTTAGACTAAACAGTCACATATAACATCAGAAGAGTTGTGGTCAACTAACTAACTATTACGGTTCGAAAGAATGGTAGGACAGACTGACATACAGACAGATAGAGAGAAAGACAGACAGCGTAGGCTTAATAATAGGGTCCCGTTTACACCCTTTTGGTACGGAACAGAACCCTAAAAAGTAGTATAAACTAATTAGTTTAGCCAGCCTAATATGATTATTGAGCGATCGTGGTCGAACGGTAGCATATGCGCTTTACAATCTGACGGCACCCGGTTTGATCCTCGACTGACTTATTTAGAACCTAAATAAATTATATTCAGTTTCGATGTCATCGTTTAAAACGGCGAAGGAAAACACCGTGAGGAAACCGGTAGGTATGTCCAATAACCTCAAAAGTTCAAACACATAATGACATTCACCAATATGCACTGGGCCATCATGGTGGATTACGGCCCATCTTACTCTCTCTGAGAGAAGATCTGTGTTCCAGCAGTAGGACCATGATATACTGAAATTGGGATGATGTAGAATACTTCGTAAAGCTGTGCTAGACAACTGCGGTAAAATAAAAACTTTAACATCCTATTTCCTGACACTGTTCAATATACTCGTGTAGTGTTTTAAACTGGGTCAAGTGACTCAGGTGCTTCAAGGTAGGTAATGCATTTCTAGATGGGTTCACCTACCTATTCATATGTACCTATAACCGCAGCTGTGTTCTCGAGGAAGTATAAAAGAGTTCATAGTATTATTTATATAAACTTACTTACATATAAACTAGAACATGATCCGGAATTATTTGTGAACGTCAAGTCAATATTGAAAGATTAGGGGTTTACGGCTTTACTGATTCCGCTTATCGACGTAAATACAGTCGTCTTTTTCTTAAAACTATTTTATGACCCTTGGGAAGTGCTTAAATACTCCACCCACGCCTTTTACAGCTTTTAGGTACCTACGTATTCCATGCCATATGCAGGGTTAGACGGAACGGTGATACTGAGCTGAAAAAAGGTCATTGTAGAGATGCATCTTTGTAAGTAACTTTTACAACGAGACTAAAACCCCGAAGTCGCGAAAATAATGACAGCGGTTTCTTGCATTTCGTTGAGTATGAATATTATTATTTTTCTATGGAAAAGCTAATTTATTTCGCGATGTCTGGGTTGGTCCTATAGTAAAAGGTTTTCATTATGGTTAGTAAGTACATTGGCCTCCTTTTAGCTTAGTATCACCGTTCAGTGGAATTATGTAAATATTTTGAAATTTGTTCAGACACAGGATAGGTAGATACGAGTATAGTGTGGAAACTTTAATAGTGACAATAAGGGCAACTACTTTTACCGTTATTGCTACCTACATGAAAACATTTCATGGATTTAGAGATATGTTGATTGCCATTTACAAATTTCGAATAAATAACTTTTTGGCATTAACTTTTTTGATGCCATTTAATCTTGTTTCTTATCTTATAAGTTATAAGGATCAAGTTCTCTGTGGTGTGTGTGTGTCCAAATTTTGTTTATGTTTAGAGAGCTAGAAACTTTAGTAATCACAAAAAACTTGTTAGGTAGATACAAGCGTGATTAACACAAAATAAAAATTGACGCCGTTCAATTCAAAACTTCATAAGGCTTAACATAAATCAGTGTTACTTTAATATTTTTTTATATCGAGCAAAATCTCCCGGTCTTATCGGTTACCTAGATAAAACATTCAATTTTGTTTATGACACCATTTTTATAATTGGAAGTAGACAAACTAAAACCATCAATATTGCTACAAGTGGGAAAAGAGGGCCTTAATTAATCAAACTTAGGTTTGAGTACTACAAGTATATAGAAACATCAGAAATTGAAAAACTTTCCATTCTGTATAGGTAATAGGATAGGATAGACGTTGTAGACAAAACTGATATCTTATTTCAATAAACATGCCAAAACTTTGCCATCGCGTACCGTACGAATACCTATATTGGTTTTTAAATTATCGAATTGCGAATTCGTATTCAATGCATGGCCCGTCGCATATAGCCGAGGAAACGAAGCAATAGTTTTGAGAGTTGGATGCAAGAGCCGCCTGGGACTCTATTCTCGCGCGCTCGAGATTGTATCGGTCACTGTATCATCATCAGCCTATTTGATGTTCGTCCACTGCTGGACGTAGACCTCTCCTATAGAACGCCACAAGCCACGATCGTGTGATTTTCGCAGCAGGCCTTCACTTCACCTGGCTGCAGGGCGTCCTACTCTACGTTTGCCGACACAGGTTCTCCACTCTAGAACCCGGCTACTCCAACGGTTGTCGGTTCTTCTACAGACGTGGCCAGTCCATTGCCACGTCAGCTTGCTAATCCTTTGAGCTATGTCGGTTACTTTAGTTCTGTAGTCAACACCATTATAAGTTTGTAAGAAATATCAAGTGAGAGTGACTGAGATAATCTCTGCCGCCGTGTGTTATGCCAGAATAGGGCCTGGTCCGCTGGCGGCTGGAACGCTGCCAACTCCTCGCTGCTACAAGTGTCACCAACAGAGCCCGGCGTCACTCTACCCGACAGATGCATAATTGGGTAACTGCGAAACGGGGACGCGATTAAAAACTTTAATTATTTCGCCGACGGATAACAGGGCAATATTTTGAAAGCACTGGGAATTGTGGAATCTTACGTTGGCAATGCCGACTGATTCGAGTCAAGCTTTTAAAAGTTTTTTTTACTATGATACTTATTAACGATACGAACAAGTCGCTCACCAGATGGTAAGCGTCACGCTTGCCCATAACACTCCATGGCCACCCCAGAAGACAATACATAATAGCACAGTGCCACTCAGAATTTAAAACTTCATCAGTTTTAAAATCTTATGCGGCAAGGCATCCTGAAGTTTGAAAGGCGACTTGATCCAGGGTGTACTTAGCTATGATTCAAGAAAATCTGTTCATCCGTTAGAAAATGTCTTTGTCGAGGTTTTTTAAATTTTAAATTTAGCAACCCATGTTAATTCTGCCTGCGTAGACTGCAATGTAAAATTGCATCAGTAGTCCCTCAGTCTGGACCCTCAGCCCTCACCCTCTTGAAGAGGGCGATGCTCTATTCAGACCCCTCAGATTTGATAGTGCTGCTCATGTTCCTGCGGCGATGTTTTCAATTCTCTCTAAAAATAAAATTAGTGGTAGTCTGATTTACATTTTTAAATGTTTTGGAGCAGTTTGGTTCATTAACAACACTGCATGGTTTTAATAATTTGATAGACACCGCGATTACGTCATATTGTGTTAAAACATAGCATGCTGCATTTTTAGAGTACAGTATTACCCTTATAGGTTTGTTCTTTCCGTCCATCTGTCTGTCTGTCTCGACTGTTCGTCCGTCCGTCCTAATTTTCTAGAAGCTTCTAACTTGTAGTTATTAAAATAAGTGCATGAAACTTTGCACAATTACAGTTTTAGTATAGATCTAAATTTTAAAAGAAACAACAAAACAAAATATATTTTATTGCAATTTAGTGGTGGCTCGATGTTTGCCCAAGGTGGGAATCTAATCCACACTCCCAAGCGCAGAAGGCAGGTTCACTACCAACTGGACCAACGGGCTATCTTGGACCAACGGGCTATCTTTACTGCAACGAAATATTTTTATTCAGCTTTTAGCAATGTTAGCAATGGTATGCAAGTGTCAGAGCAAATAAATGTTTGGACCGAGTTTAGGTGAACAAGTGTCTATCCTGATATAGGTCTGTGAATAACAAGAAACATAAAACAAGAATTAAATTTTGTTCAATAATCCAGTGATCATCTTTAGAGTTTATGGTACCAATAAAAAAACGTATTATCATATTAATGTTAGGAACGTGCATTCGGTTTCAATAGGCAATCACGATCATTGGATCCGTTCTATGGAAAGTACGTACTCGTATCATTGGTCCCTCAACTTACGTAGGTTGGCGCAGTCGGTAAAGACACTAAAGAGTCATTGATTTAAAAAACATGGATGTAGGATAGAGTACAAAATTCAAGAAAAAAGAACATGAGTTTTTTATTGAGACGCGCGCCTATTGCAAAAACCCGTTTTTTTATCTCTGCCGTTCTACAAGATATCACACAAAAAATTGCTCTATACCATTTGCAATGATATTCTAAAGATCCCAATCGTCTTTTTTAATCACACTGCGATTCTTTTAATGACAAAATTTTAAAATTGATCTCAGCCTCTATATTTATATAGAGTTATATAGTTTTAGTTTATTATTGGTTCGGACACATTGGAACACTGACTCTATATCTGTATAATTTTAAATATCTTTGCTTGTAGGTATACTATATTATATATTCTGTGGTAATGCGCGGGCGCCGATGGCTGACAGTGACCATCCTTTTATTGAGAAGAGCCTATTATTTTTTACTAAACTGTGACTAAACTACGGAAATGCCAATAGGTTTCGCAGCTTTCAAAACCAGTGACAAGCATAAATCAATGTTATTATTGTAGAATGTTTATAGGTTTTATTCATTTTCTAAAAGCCGTTGAATGAATAAGGTTCTAAGATAAAATAAGACCCAGAGCTATTAATAAATGTCCACAAATTCGTGAGTAGAAAGTGCTTAAGTTTAAAAAAGCTAGAAATTTTAAGGATACCTAGAATATTTAAGAATTACAAGTGGTTTCTTCTAAACTAAAAACTGTGCTCCTCAACATCAATGTTAGGTTCAGCATAAAATTCATGAAAAACGTGTCCTGACTCTACTTATGGTACATTTAGATACATTTAAGAAATACCGACCAACTCATTCCAAGATTTCCAAGCCTATGCCGTTATGACAATGTCTCATTTAGGTTGCAACTTATGTGTTTTTTTTTAAATCGCAAATCATACTAATATTATGAATGCGAAAGTGTGTTTGTTTGTTGGTTTATTTGTTCCTCTTTCACACAGCAACAGAGCAACGGATCGGCCTGATTTTTTGCATGGGTATAGTTCAAGGGTCGGAGAGTGAAAAAGGCTTTTCATCTTCATCATCATCACCATCGCCATTTTTCATCACTACGAGGGTGAAACCACGGGCGCAGCTAGTATAAAGTCTGCGTTTGACCACTAACTCGCCTGTTGGTATAAGCGATGATGTGGTCGAAGATGAAACACGCAGACTTAGATAAGTACCTATTTATGTAGGCTTAATGCACAGATTACCTTATTATTTTTATTTATTTATTTATTTTATTTTTATTTCAAAGGAAGACCAACAGCCTTAAAAAAATATAACAATCTTGATAGATCCAGTAGTTAGTATGGTTTAAATCTACTTTTGGTTCATACATTTTGGGCGATGCCCCGATATCCATAGTTATAGTATCTTTGCCTACACACTAAAACAATATAAGTGTTATCACACACATTAATATATATATGTATATATATTTATTTATATATAAACCTTCCGTGCAAAATTATCTAACTGATGGTGAAAACCGCATCAAAATCCATTGCGTGGCAGACAGACGCGGATAGCGACTTTAATTTATACTAAGTATGTAGAGATAGGGAAGAGAAGAGATACATCAGTCCCTATGTGACACTTTGGAAATTATTTTATCAAAAAACGACAAACACCACGAATTTCCGTTTACTAGGGTGTATTCTGTTATCAGTGGATGTCCAGTGTACACTGGTGTAGTACAATATCAACAAACAGCGTACCCATGTTCGGCCCTTGTCATATTCATGTCGCCCACCTCGCAAGGGAATCCAAACGCTTTTAAAATATCTATCTCACAAATTGATGAGTGGGCACGTTATAAGAAAGAACAAGATTTTTATAAAAAAAATCTTTTTCAAACCAATCTTTTATGAAATTGATGATCGGAACGGTGTGCTGATCAAAATGAGTTCAAACACTGCCAGTCTACTATTATCCATCGACTATAGTAAACGCATTAGCATCTGAGTCATCGGCTCATAAATCATTATCTGCCTACCTCACTCGCACTTACAGATTTTAATCTGTCTATCTCGCTCGCACTTATAGGTCTTATGGTATAACGTTTATTGCTCGACGACTCAAATGATAATGCGTTTACTATAGTGCCGTTGTCCATCGTCATCATCATTAAATCAGCTCGCTGTCACCATAATATTATATTGTCTTCGGAACTTGACAAGTTTGCCACTGTTCAGCTCAATCGAACAAAGGGAAGTGGGTCAAATTTTACTTGCAAGATTTGAACGGGACAAGTAAAACTAAAGAAAAGCTTGTAAAAAAGAAGAGTATGAACTATTCTTTTGAAAATTTGTTATACTTATCTAGTAATATTAGGCCCAACAGTGCTATGCATTTAAAAATGTTTGAGCAACTCCTACGCTTGTATCTTTCCCACGACAGAACCAAAGCTTGTACTAATAAGATTGTCCAATTAGTAGAGACAACGACGCGGACGGTCCGAGTTGAAGCATTTTTTTATCTAATAGTCTTTAGGTTTACTTTGAGATACGTGGAATACATAGTTTGAAATGCACAAATCATAAATCTTTAAGTAACTAAGGAACCATCCCGGAATAAGCGAAATTAAGATAGGACGAATTAATTCGTTTCACCTACGGCGGGAAATTCTAATTTTGAATAGTTTTTTTTTTAGCTAGGCTGTGTAATCGTTGATTGTTATTTACATTATCATGTACAGCTATTTAACAGTAACGCACCATATTACTTACATTTGTCAATAAATCGTTTGAAACATCAACATTTAGTTTATTAACATATGTAAGTAATAATGTGCATTAGAGATAAATAGCATTAGGTACATGATTTTGTAAAGAATAATAATCAATTTGCGCAGACATCATGATCGTTTACGATAATTACCCGGCCTAGCTACAAGGACAAGTAAACTGTTTGAAATTTGACTTTCCCGCCATATGTAAAACGTACCACCTTAATAGACAAGGATTGAGTAAGCTGCTGGTTGGCTGAGAGAACTGAGAGACCACAATTTAAAAAGATATGATAACTATATTTGTAACAAGAGCAAATTACAACACTTAAAAAAGTCCATACAAAAAAATTATTATCTTTAAACATACGTCGATGTCCCCCAGCTTTACGAGGGACATCGACGTATAAAACAATACCTATGCTATGTCAATGGATGTGAAAATAAATGAAGAAATAAGGGTATAACTAAAATGCAATAAATCTCTAATTATCTCAATTCTACGAGATACTTAGATAGGTAAGTAATCCATGCAAAATGAATTCACCTATTCCTAGAATTAAGGTCAAATAATATATGGTCGTAAAAATACCTATTAGCAGGCATAATGCAATAAAATTGTAGTAAGATTATCGCTTTATTGTTCCATTAATATCTCGCTAACTCGAATCGATCAAATGTTAAAGATCGACTGGTTCAGAAGAGTGTTGTAAAGCTTCCACGTGTTATCTCAGCTTTTACCGATGATTTCACATGGCTATAAAAATATTAAGGCTCACGTAGGAGGGTGCCTTTATCTATCGAGAATGGGTCGTTGGTTGTAATACCGCACTGCCAGCATCGCCGGTAGCGATTGAATATTAAATAACAAACGCCATTCTGTCGCGTCTGCGTCGGGGGTAACTCGATAACATCGATGTTGGAATTTAATCCGTCGCTTTAGGATGGATACAGCGCATCTAGCTAGCTATTGAGTTGGAAGCCATGTGGTTGGGTAATTGCTTCATGAATTCTAATGTAGGATTGGTTACACGCTTTTAAGCTGGCCATTACATAAATAATTATGTTCACTAACATCGGTAGTTAATTAATTTTATTTTGTTTTGGTCGTTTCTATTAATTAGTAAAGTTTCTTGCTTTTTTTACTAACAGACGATAGAGCTATCTTTCATGTTACAACTTCAAACAAGGAAAATAAAGCAAAACGCTTTTCTTTTCATCTAGTCTTCTAGAACATTGATATAACATTGGTATATAGGTGCTAACATCTCCTTCAGAAGTTACATAAAAACTTCTTACTCGTTGCATATAATAATATGTACACAGGGTTAAATAACAACTGAAATATAAGCATAGAAATATCAGGAGTTCCATAGAAAATGGTCATTGACACTCAATAAAATGTATGGAAAGAACCCGCTGCGGATCTAAAACGGCCACTTTGAGCAGCTGACTTGTTTCGCGATTTCAGGGTTGGTGCCATAGTAAAAGTTTTTCATAATGATGATCAATCACCTCCTTTCGGCTTAGTACAGTCTATATGCGTAATCCAGTAGAAACACTTATTATAATACAAGCTCTACATATCCTACATCAGTAAAAACTTCACTGTCATAAAAAACCTTTCGTCGACGCCACATTTTGCATTCTTACACATTATTATCTCGTGCGATAATCGTCAGGATTCAAGAGTGCTTTCTGCAGTTGCAAACACTTGAGCACCGTTATGTGTCCTGCATCTAACCGGCATAGATAGCATACGAATCCACTTGACAATAGTAGCAGCTGACATTCAAACGTAATGAACCAAGCAGTGCGATAAAAGACGGGAAACAAAGGGCTATTCCTATAGAGCTTTCTACGATGAGCTCTGTAGACGTGCAATCGAGAAATCTCCCAACCCAAGTTTCTTTATCCAAAGATTCTTCCGATATGGATAAAACATTTTTAGCGCAAGGTATTTCTGCAAATATGGCATTGAGCTTGTTAAACCTGGTTACCATATAAGTGAGCGGTAAAAGATTTAGAGGACTGGATTGTCGACTTATCGAACGAATATGTTAGTTTTTAGGGTTCCGTACTCAAAGGATGTAGTCGGGAACCTACACTGTTTGTCTGTCCGTCCGGCCTAATTTTAATGGCTGTATCTTTCGAACCGTAAAACCGTAACCGATAGCCAGTTGAAATTTTCACAGAATATGTAATGTTACCGGCTGATTAACTAAACTTATAATAATAGTAGTAATAAGTCAAAATGAGGAGATCCGTAGACGAACGAAAGTTACCGACATAGCCCACCGGATTAGCAAGTTGAAGTGGCAGTGGGCAGGCCACATATCACGCAGAACAGATGGCCGATGGGGCCGAAAGGTTCTGGAATGGAGACCACGGACCGGTAAGCTCAGCGTAAAAGAGACCGCAGGGAAACGCTGGATGCAGGCCGCTTCCAACCGGCCCTTTTGGAGATCGATGGGGGAGGCCTATGTCCTATGGCTGAAATGATGATAATGATGATGATAAATAAGTCAAAAAGTAAAAACCCTAGGGCGCCCTTACTACTTTACTTACTTTATTACTTTTAGATTTTTTGACCCGTTACAACAAACTTTTTGTATTTGCTCTAATGTAAAAACGGTATTACATACAGCGTCAAACTTGACATGATTATAGTACACACTCTAAAGTAAAACAACAAACACTTAATAAATAATGGCCAAGTGCAAGTCGATGACAAATTTCTGCTCTCGTACGATCACCGAAGTTGAGCAAAGTCGAGCGCGGTTGGTACTTGGATGGGTCGCCTGGGCAGTGGGCATGATCTTGTCTTTTTGCAAAGCTTTTTTGTACATACTTTAGTAGTTAACAATTAATGTGGTGTTACGGAACCCTCAGTGCGCGAACTCGTCCCCGAGTCGTGCGTAGGACGTGCACAAGCCCATGTAGGTACGCGAACTATTCATCTCTTGCAAAAAGTGCATATTAAAGAAGTTGCTCTTGGACTGATCGAAGAAAATAATTAAAATAAAATAGCCGTCTAGACGTGAGGCGCCAGACAGAGCGGTCGTAATGTCGCGATCGACTGCACCGACAGCGACACGGTTAAGGCTATTTTAAGTGGCCCAGTGCTTCCTGCTCCATATATTAATCGTGTCATGAAAGATCCCTTGTAATAATTAAGAAAAACGAGATCATTTTGTAGTGGTATTACGCAACTCATTCTTGGCACCCGTTCCCGACCGCAAATGACATGATGTTGTTTGTTTCTCAAAAATCGTTTTCTCGGTTCCCCGCACGACTGTATGATCCCAGACTACAAGGGATTTTTAATATTTTTCTCTAAGAGATAATACCGCAACCGCAAGTTACATAACCATGATGCAATTCAATGTTTTTGTTTGTGCCTTTGTTGTCGCACCATTAAGTGAGTAGGCACTTGGATAACATAGTTATTCTGGTGACATATAAAAAAACAAATTACAGAAAGCCATTGTAGGCAAAACGTCTGGCCTTCATTGAAAAAAGCGTCAATGACTCAAAACACTCAAAACATTTTTCCCTATAGAAAGGAAATCTTCCAATATTTCTCAAGCGAAAACTCATTGACTTATTTATCCTTCCTATTCTTACCAACGGCGCACAGACATAGTCTTTGACAAAAAACCAGACAAGTGTGAGTAGGACTCGCACCCTGAGGGTTCCGTAGAAACTTAATAAATATGTATGTAGATCCATTCCGGGAATCCAGTCTTGGCTGGCCATGATTCTAGGTCAACGGGAAGTACCCTATAGGTTTCGATTCCCTTGTGAAATCACAAAATATGCGACATAAACGATCATATCTTTTGACCGCGTTGACTTACACGTTTGATTTTTTCATAGCTGAAAGAAACCGTAGACATGTATTTGTTATGAATTTGAACTTGGTACTTCAACGCGTTCTATATAGAGATAAATGGTCTTGACAGATGGACAACAAAGTGATCCTATAAGGGTTCTGTTTTTTCCTTTTGAGGTACGGAACCCTAAACAGCAGAAGTCCGCACTCGGAATTTGTCAGCGAGTGATGGAGCTCAGCATCTTAGGCGTCAAGCTGACAGATCGCATACGTAACATTATACTGCGCTCCAAGACACAAAACACCGACGTTGGGTAAAATGCCGGCAAACTGAAGTGGGACTGAGCCGGCCACCGTAAGTACAATGTTGTATGAATGAGCTGTGGACTAGAACCACTACCGAATGGCTGCTGCATGCCATACGACCTCTTGAAACCCAAAAAAAGATGCAAGACCAGCTTGACTCCCACGCAAAAGACTGGTTCATCATAGCATAGAACAGAGAAGAGTTGAAGAAAGGATGGGAGGCATTTGCCCTGATTGCAGATACCATGGAACCCACCACGACCACAGCTGAAATAAAAATTGGAAATGCAAATAGGATCGTTTAGCTAGTTAGCTGCTTGAAATGTGAAACTTGAATTAATAACTAAGCTCACAGGAAGTCCAAGCGTCGTGTGAAACTCTGCACTATATCTCGGAGTAGCTACTGTATCGTTATACTCTCGCTTTATGTTTGTAAAATGAAGCATGTATCTAATATCCTTATATGCCACGTAATCCATTATTACAGCACACCCCGTCCTTTACCTTTTCTGTATATCCTCTCTCTAATAATGTTGTCTGAAAGAGATCGTTTATAGGCAATTGTTTCACTAGTTTTAAATTGTTTTGTCTTATAAGTATATGTCATTTCTAATAAAGAGTTATCTATCTGTCTATCTATCTAAGCTATTGTACACAGCCTCCCGGAAAATCATTACGACTCGTTACCACAAAAATGTGTCTAAAAGGTTTGTAACCTGTGGCGCATGCGTGGTCCCCTCTCGCGTACTACGGTTGCAGAGCGACCTACGAAGGTCGCCGCCCGCCATTCAGTGCTCTCATTGATTTTCGACCAGCACATGGCTGCAAATCGAGCGCGAAAAGTGACCGGTTAACTTGCCGGCAACACACGTGTCACCTTGGCTTTAAGTGCACAAATGTGACAAGTTCCACCGCTGATTAGTATACCTACTCACTGAGGCCATGTTGTGTGATAGTTGGATTTGCGTCGAGTCCATCTGAAACTACGGTGAGTTGACGGTAGACGCTTACCCTTAGGTAAGCAATAAGTGCCTATAGGATATACATAAGTACATCTCTACATAGTATAAAATAAAGTCAATATTTGTCTGTCTGTAAATATCCGCGAACTCGTCTTAAATCACGCAACGGATTTTGATGCGGTTTTTACCATCAGTTAGATAATTTTTCACGAAAGGTTTATATAATAAAACCTAAACCGTGCGAAGCTGGGGTGGGTCGCTAAGTATATCCTATAATGTAGGTACTTATTTCTCGTTGACTACGTTAAAGCCCCGTTGTACGTGACACTTTAACTTTTCTATTTTCAGTAGAATTTATACGACCGATTTTGCGGCTTTTCCTAGTTTAGGTGCTTTGGATGTTCTCAGATCTATTGTTAGGCATTGCACTAACGCAAACAAGTGTTTGGTTAGAGCATACTTATTTAGAAGATTTTGTCATGCTTGCGTTAACCCACGGCCAAATAAAACCACAAAATTATATGTCATTCAATAATTAATTAATCTGTCAAAATATAGAACATGATTTATGAATTTTGTTACTTTTCATTTTACTTGTGGTTTCTATTTTCCTCTAAGTACGTCTTGGTATAAACTTCGACGAAAATGAAACGAATGGACGGGCCATAACCATAGAACTTGCTCAATAAAAACGAGTCAAAACTCGTCTTGATTGGTACTCTACATCAGAAGTTCAGGGAAAATGTTAACAAACAACGTATTTTTCCTGTAGGTATTTATAAGGAGTTCTAAATTGTATAAGTACTTACCTATTTATGTAGTACCTTACCTATTTGTAAGTTGAAAAGGTATTGAAGTTTAAAAAAATACTAGTGATGGTTGTTTGTTTCTTAATAATATGTACTTAACTAAGTACTTATAATTCGCTACTATTCCTAGTTTAATTTACCCAATTTAGAACCATTTAATTTCCTAAAAAAACATTTATCTATAATGTAAAAATGAATGCCTATTTACCTTGGTCACGCCTTAATTTCAGAACGACTTTACCGATTTCATTAATTTTTTTTTTTAAAGCTTTCTAATACTTTGTAGGAGGTTCCTACAGAAAGAAAAACAGAAAAATTAAGAAAATTGCGCAGAAAATTGGAAACTTTAAAAAAACAAAAAAAAACAGCTAGTTTTAATATAAACTTTGAGATTCAGGTTACACCGCAAAATAAACATAGCTGAAATTGATTACCATGAAACGCAATTTAAAACAAGTTAGCGAAAAAATACTTAAAAGAAAAAAAATACATCCAACGTTGTGTTATGGTTCTGACTAAATGTGTAGAAAATAATTTTGTTTCTTATTTTCGCTCTGCACAAGCTTACGTAAAAATAAGTTCCGAGTCACAAAGTCAATTCGTATACTTACCGCAAAACCGCGTCGAAAGGAAAATAAATAGAATATTTATTACGAAACAGTAAATTACATATGGGATTAGGATCCATGAATTACAAAAAGGTCAGCCAATGAACTCGGTGCGTACGTGAGCGGAGATACCCAATAACAGGAATAGGTATCACAATACACTGTAGCACAGCTAGCCTTGTCCCGCGACTTTATCTACTCCTTTGGAAACCAAAAGTCTGAGAAAAATTATGTGACTTTCCATCTTCTAAAAATGTTTAACTTACGCGATTAGTTTTTTAAGTTTTTTGTGCGTGTTTGTGTCCCACTAGATGGACCGACGAGATTGTGAGTCGCGGGCATGCAGTGGATGCAGATGGCAGGCTTTCGTTCAGTGTGGAGGTTAGAGGGAGAGGCCTATGTTCAGCAGTGGACGTCTTCTGGCTGATGATTGTGCGTGTTTTCCATGTGTCTTCCCATCTATAGTTGTTGTGTTTAGCCCTGCTGCTGGGCAAAAGCCCTGCTGCTGGGCAAATCGCACATCCATTAGTAGGTCAAACAAAACGAATTCTACAATGTAAAATTCACAGTGGGTTTTTTTACCGAGCGATTCAGATTCTTTCCGATCTGCGTGAATTTTTGTGGACAAGTAGTTCATTTCAATACAAATTGAAATTGACAAATTGGGTCGAAGGGTTGCAAAAATATAGATAGGAGCCGCGAGGTCTCCGCTTGGGGCGAACAACGATAGTGTAAAATGTAAATAAATAGATTATTATTATGTATTGGCTTTTGGGTAGCCTGAAAACTGACACTAGGACTTGTGGCTATTTCACCTATAGGTATACCTTTTTTTTTTTTATTATTATTATCCTATTCTGTCCCACTCAACAACTCACAGCCTTACTCAAGTATAAGTTATAATGGGTTCCATATTTTATAATTGTTATGAACTATTTGTGGTCAGCTAGTTGTGTTGCCGTAGAGCCGTGGTATGGTTCTGCGAACGTCGGCGCCGTGATTCACTGGCGCCGTGTCCGGATCCAGCGTCTTTGTCATTGACAGAGGAAGGCTAATTGTTTGTTTCATTAACAGTTCATTAACTAGCTATGAGGTAAAAGCCTGTTTAAAAATAATCATCTGATTTCTCTTCCTATTTTTAACCGATTTCAGAAAGGAGGAGGTTATCAATTCGACTGTATGTTTTTTGTTGTTATTCATATCGACGGCGCAATCCTACTAAGTACAAAAGTAGAGTCTATGTTATTACAAGCTTTTATTTAACTTGCCCTTGCAAGATTTATCCCACTCGTGTTACACGTGTACGTACTGTACGTATACATCTTGCAACTGAATTTTAGACCAGTTAGGTATCTTCAACCGATTGAGTTGAAATTTGGCATACATACATGTTTGGTTGGGATGGTTATGTGCATGGTTAGCTATATGACGTCATTCAAAATCCAATATAGCGGACTCCCAAAGATGGCGAACCAGTAATTTTTTATGCACCATGGTATGGTATCAAATGAAAGGAGTTGCAGAGAAAAATACGAAAAATTCAATGACGTGACACTAATATCAATATGGCGGATTCTCCAAAATGGTGATCAAAACTTTCTTATTTACCATCATGATATGGGTATCAAATGTAAGAGGGTTTGCTGAGAAGAATACAAAAAGCATGTTTAAAAAAGTTTTTTTTTGTCCGGTATGAGCCAGTGGTACCACGTCTGTCTTTTGAGCAGGAGGTCCCTTGTTCTATTCCCGACCGGGCAGATATTTGAAATATGTATTCAAATATCTGCTCGGGATCTGGTCTGGATGTTAGTATTGTCCGTGACTGTGTGCGTATTTTATGGCATCTCCGACACAAGGAATCCTACTGAGGATGTGGAGCCTACTGTGAAGTGAGAAGCATCATTCATTATTTGTTTATAGCTTTCGCCACTAGCTTTGTTCCCACTAGCCCTGGCGCCGGGGCAACAGAATACGGCACCGGTACCCCTTGCCTGTAGTAAGAGGCTACTAAAAGGATACCTCCAGCTCGGGATGGTCAAAGTTGGGGCTCTGACCATCCACTTAAGTGTGCCCAGGGAGAGAACGACAACGTTGTGTGACCAACGTTGTCGTGGGCGGAGGGGCCGAGACAACACGCAGTTGTCTCGCGAGGAGCCGTAACGCAGCGCTGAGGGCTTCGGTGCGTGTGTCTAGAGATCCCGGAGCCCTCTTGTCAAGCACTAAGGCTAGTTACCGGGGGGATTTTAATGGGTCTAATCCCACATAACCTGGCTGTACCCCAATGCAGCCGGATATCGCCAAAAGAAAAAAAGGTCAAGTTGGAAACAAATACTGATTGCACTGTTTTAAATTGTCATGGTTTTTTAGTATATAACTGTAGTCAGTTATATGATTAACGGGATAGAACCAAGGACTGAGGAAGAGGGTAGATCGTTTAGTCTGTATCTAACTTTGATTTTTCGACCAACCACCCGCATTCTTCAGTCTTCCCGTGAACATGGTACCTAAGTACATATAACCGCGCCGAAATATCGGGAGCTCCATCCACATCCTCATCACGGTAAATATCCTGTTAATAATCATATAACTTCATTGTTATCAGGGTGACATGACTTGGCATAAATTAGAAATGCGTTAGCCGTAAAAAAAACTTTCTAATTTAGCCATTAGACTCAGTGTATATATGAGGGAAAACGTACAACTACGTAAGTACCTACCTAATAATTACCATGTGTAATAATTACCTATCGACTTTACCTACTTACCTATACCTACATGTAGTAAAACAAAGGACTAAATGGGATCATATTATATATATTCAGTATTTTTAATATACCAAAAACCAATCGCAGGCTTTCAACAACTATTGTTTCGTGACTTTTCACATACACGAAAAAAAAGGTGTGTTTTTTAGCTTTGTATTTTGTAGGTGCCCTAAGCTGATCCTAAGCTTCGCCCTAAGCTTCGCCTAGGCATTTTCTTATTTGACAAATTTCTGTTTCTTCTCATTTGAGACCACATAAATAAAGCTATTGCCATTAACATCCCTAAATGAAATATTTTTGTATGGAATAAATATGACAAGTTATTAAAATAAAATAATATTCAAATTACTGTTAAGGCTATAGTAACGAAGGAAAAATTTCATTACTAAAATAACTTATTATACTCGCCTTAATTTTCCATTGAGTCAGAAGTTTTGATCGCACTTGTGCTTGTGATTTCTATAGCCGAACCATCAGCTTACAGAGTTCGTTGCAACTGAATGACGTAGTCATAATGACTCATACAACCCATTCAACCAGTTCCCTCAAATACCTACCTACAACTTACGTTAGTAGCTATATTTATATTATGTAGTGTTTTTCAGTGGGAAATATTGATCAGTATTCTGGAACGCGTCGTAGTCAACACCAGAGGAAATAATTTGCTCTGTTATTTCATGTTTTTGTTTAAACAATTTATTATTTAAATTAATCTTATTTAATAATCGAATTAATGTGGGTTCAAGTGGAAGTCATGTGCTATTCTAAAGTGACTAAGAGGAAGGTAGCTCGAAATACACCATGGGTATGTAAATTTATAGATCATACAAGTACTCAGAACTTGTACATAGATAGGTACATACTATAGCTCAACGCAATCTAAAAAACCTGCTTCCATCAGATCAATAAAACTATTGAATTTATCGTCAAACTCGTAAAATTTATATACCTACTTATTTAAAGTTTCTTACCTTATCGATGGTTTATCTATAGGTACATTCTAATCGATAAGTCGATTAAATGTGATCGAGATAAATGTCAAGATTGCGCAGGCGCTATGTAAATCGTTCGACGAAATTGGACACCTTATAATTAAATGGTACCAAACTCAATTACCTACTGTCCGTTTTAGGAGCATATTGTCATTATTTTTACCCACGAGGGAACGGAGACTAGAGAGGTTGTGCATTAGTGTGTTTGAGTGTAAACGTTTGTATTTACGTCACAATTATTTAAACAGGTTCATTGCGGTGGTTTTAGCTATATGTTTTATCAATATCTATTTTGCAGTTAAAAAGTTATGAGCACTTTTCCAAATTAATGTATAGACCTAAAAATAATAATTATACCTCTATTCAATTTACATATACTTAATATATTAGTATCTCATAAATTCTTAGCCCAATTTTTTTCGGTAGATATAGTAAAGTTCAGTTACTAATACAACAATAAAATATATTACATGATTAATCGATGTAGCTATAACATATATGCCTAGGTATTACGAAATACCACTCACTCACTGACTCATCACGAAATCTTTAAATTTACTTGACCTGGGAGACTGCAATTTGGCGGGTAGATTTCTTATGGCGTGCAGAAGTCTTCTAAGAAAGGATTTTGCGGGTAGTTTTTTTTCTTGAAAGTTTATTTAAAAATCTACGCGTAAAAAGTCGCAGGCAACAGCTAGTTAAATTATAATCGTAAAACATTAATTAATCTATTCGTGGTATGATTAATTTTATGAGTTTCATGTGAAGTAAATCGTGCAAACCTCGGCGCGGGAGTCGCTCGGGTTCGTTATCACCGTTTATCGTTGCATAACCGATTGCGTCGGAAGCAGACATGTCCTGCCTCAACAGCCGGCTGCACCCGCCTACATCGCGGTGCATAGGGTCAGCACACTCAGCAATGCGGATAGCGAAAATCTACGCGTAGATTTTCATAATAATATTAACTTCAACTTCTATTTGCCCTCCTTAATTCGGCCCTTACACAAAAACTTACATATTCACCCCCTTTTTATCCCCTTCAAGGAATAATATTCCATAAAGGATGATTCAACTAACTTCTGTTTATACACAGAAGCGTAAAAGCCAATATCCACGTTTCAAACTTTTTAAAATAATATCGCATGCACAAGAATAGCTGGACGTACCTATGTGCCTTTATTGAGACCAGCTTAATTAATATTTGGGATAGAAGTATATGAAACGCATTACAGAAGATTTGCAAGTTTTCCACCAGCCCTTTACTTTACGGTAGCTTTTTGCCAGTCCTTTAACTTGGATAGGAAAGAAACCTAAACGTTATTTTAACTCTACATTATCCTAGTCAACAACAATACGCATAGAAACCCTATATTGCACAATGTGATCCGTCATTATCGGGTGTGTCTGATTTGGGCCAAATGTTCCGCTGCAGCTGCGAGCAGCACATGCGCCGAATTAGCACGCGCCGGTGTCGGGTTCTAATTAGACCTGGTACAAATAACAGAACACCCTCGAAAAGTACGAAGACTCATAGAAACTTTAGAAACATGGGTCAATCATCTATGTATGGCAGCTGGAGAATGCTTGGTAGGTAGTGAGATGTGACGTAACAAGATGCTTTTACATTCTACTTATTTATTTTTTTGCGATTTGAAAAATAACAACCTTTTAGGCCAATTGTCACTAGTTACCTACTTGCAAAAATCTACCTAAAGCTTGATTTGACACACGAAACTCATGATTGATATTTTATCTTAATATTTTAACCAGTTGAATCAGTAAAAAGTCGGCTAAGAGTGGCTAGCCCTAATATCAATTCTTGCATATTTAGGCGGCTTTTGTTACATACAACCAGGACCTGCAATTTTACTGTCATCCGACCAACGTCGCTCAGTTGTGAACATCACTCACGGTCATTCATCCAAAGGTCGAAGTAGAGGGTCCGAAGTTCGAATGTCTGACCGGATCGACCTTTGCTTAAGCAACTTCGGTTAGCTTTTAGGAACTAGAGCTATACGCCATGAGAGCTGCAATATTATAGGTAAATCGTTGGAGAGGCGGCTTATGCTCAGCTGTAGACTAATTTGCTAACAATGTTTAGAGGTTCTCAAAAGCTCCACATAGTTTGGTTCGTAGAAATAAAATTAGATATACTATACCGTTTCTAGTCGGCCATATAAGACAAAATGTATTAAACTAAAGGGACATGTCAAAAACATCGAAGTACTGAAGGGTGCTTTTGACGACAGATAAATGGGGGCCTTAACCCTTGCATTACTTTAGAAAAGTGATATAGGAGATCGCAAAGGGATGTCATTATAGTAAGTGCAAGAGGGTTCGACAGATGGACTGCGGAAAGACGGAATCTCTGCTCTATGACAGATCATTTAGCATTTGAATAGTGCTATAAAAGATAGCTCACATGAGCTTCTAAAATATATGTCAGATGCCTTTTATGAATGTAAATGAATAACCGCAATAAAAACGCTGTATTATTTTTCAACTTGCAAAATATAGGGGATCTTCGTCGAACTAAAAGTTAATAATACCTACCTTCAGTAAGTCAAATTACTGTTGTGAATGAAATGAGCATTCTAGGTAGGAGCATTTCGTCTACGGCAATCATTAATGTGGTTAAGGGTGCTCTCACAGGGCATAACCTACTATAAGCTTTTGCCCGCAACTCTGTATGCGTTGACTTTTATAAAAACCCATTCTTAGCGGACTCCACACCCCATAAGGAATCTACCTACGAAATCCAGCTTTACGAACGATGGCTCAACACGAAATCGAAGTCTCGTCCAGTTTTTGAGATTTCGTGATGAGTCAGTCAGTCAGTAAATGCACTCCTTTCCACTTTACCATTTCATTTCATTTTCATTTCATTTTCATACCACTGTATTTCGGTTTTATATTAATAGTTTTTTTAAATTAATAATATGCTTGTATTTGGCCGCCCACTCGCCTGATGTTAAGCGATGATGCGGTCTACGATGGAGCACGCTTGCGTAGATGAAACGAGATTTCACTCGAGATTTGAATACACCCAGATTGATATATAAAGATTTTAACTGTAAACGATATTGAAGATGTTTGTGGATAACAGTAATTTTAACCAATGTTTGTCTTGTTGCAGTGCATGGCGCGAGCGTTGTACGACAACATAGCCGAGTCACCAGATGAGCTCGCCTTCAGGCGAGGAGATCTCCTCACCGTGCTGGAGCAGAACACGGGAGGCAGTGAGGGCTGGTGGCTGTGCTCCCTTAGGGGTAGACAGGTAAGAGCCACTACACAGTTTTTTCTACATTTAGCCAATTTTGAAATTCCAGAGATGGTTTGCTGATGTTAAAATACTTGTAGAACGTGTTTGATTTGTAAAATTCTTATCTTATACCACTACATATGTAGGTATGTGGTAAGCAAATATATTTATAACTGGTAATCGGGACAGCGCTTGAAAGAATCCGAACCAAAAGGAAATTAACTATTAGGTTACCTACCGTCGAAGGTAGTCTAATTGGCTTTTAAAGGTTTCTATATGTTGCATGCTAAATGAGCAGTTCTTTAACGACATCAGTTTGTCGATATTTATAAAATACATCTGTACATAAAGGTATATATTTAATATATTTATACAGGCAAACTCAGGACATTTTTTTCGTGAATTTTGTACTAGAACCATTTACTATGTGTTTGTAAATAAATAGTAGATAAGTACCGTTTTAGTAGCAAATTCTACGCTTTTCATTGACAACATGAAATCGCTTTATGTTACTATACGGCGGTAGTAGGTACCTAACTAATTCATTTCTTCAATTAACATTCTTATCTCAAGGGAAAGGTCACAACCGAGTCATAAATCTCAGAAACATTTAATTAGGGATGTACCTACCTACTTATCCTCAAACCTGGCAGGACTCATTAATGCGCAACACTGACGTCATACATGATGTTGATGTGGCCTTGTTACGGTCATCTTATATTTCGCATCATACCTTTATCGCAAATGATGACGCATCTCACGTACGCTCTGTTACAGTCACGACCATGGGATCACGACTGCGGTTATACGAGTACAATGTAGTAAAACTTTGAGAGGTTGTGTTGTGCTATAAGCAATCCAATTACTCATCATTGTTTTTGTGACTTAAAAAGCTCGGATCAGTTTTCGGAATGGATCATTAATGTAACCTTCCTGGTTCAAGGTTCACTACCTATCTGTTATTGTTCTAATAGTAATTCTTCGAAAGCAATATTCATAGTCAGCTTTGTAAACGTTTAACCTTGCTTGTCCATGGTTAGGACGTTGCAGTAGAGATTTGCAAAGCACAACAACGCCCCTCCACTAAATATGAAACAGAGTGATTGAGTAGATGCTATGGGGCGCGCAAATTTTAGCTTGGATGATCTTATACTAATCTAGGATCTATTGGTAAATTCAGCGATTATAGAACAACGTGCTGATGACTTTCGTTATTTTATTTCAGGGAATATGCCCGGGAAACAGACTGAGGATAGTGGCTGGCGTGTTCGACGCCAGTGCAGCGATGCAGAGGCGGCGGGCCCGCACTCCTGCTCCCATAGCCCACCAACCTTTACCTACGCAGAATTCATTCACAAAGGTGAGTATCTTCTCGTGGCCCGTTGGTCCAGTTGGTAGTGAACCTGCCTTCTGAGCTTGTGGGTGTGGGTTCGATTCCCATCTAGGACAAACATTTGTGTGATGAACATTTGTGTTTGTTCTATATCTGGTTGTTAATATCTATTTAAGTATGTATTTAAAACTATATATGTATGTATATCAGTCTCTGGCAGCCATATCACAAGCTTTGCTTAGTTTGGGGTCAGATGACCGTGTGTGCAAAAATGTCCCGAATATTTATTTATTTTATTTTATCTATCTGATTGGGTTTGATTTTCCATTTGATAAAATCCAGTGATGCTATATTTATCGCGACACACTTATATTTGGCTGGCCTTAAAAGCTACTGAGTAACAAAAATGCAGGGCTTCTATTCAGTCCAAGTACAACAACTTGTACCTACTGTTTCTTCTGTAGCGAGAGCACGATAATCGTAAGATGCCATAAAAGGTTATCATAGGCCTACAGACAATAGCCTGAGCAATATTGATAGTATTCTTATCTCAATTCCAGATCGAAGAGTGTTCCCACTACGACGTTCCTCGTGCTCCAATGCCAGTCCAGCGCCTGGGGACGTACGACTGCCCGCGACCTCTAGGCGACTGGTACGACGCCCCACGAGCCCCCCGGCCCGCCAGCGCAGACTCCGCGTGTAGCGGGACCGGGTCCCTGGCGTCTGCGACGTCCAGCGCGTCTGCCAACTCGGGCAGCTCGGCGCATTCGGCCGCGTCTGCGTCCAGTACCTACGACGTGCCGCGGTCGCGGGCCTTGCCGCTGCCCTGTGACGCGGCTTTGGAAGCTTTGGAGAGACTGCAGGTTAGTACCTACTATTATGTGGTTTAATTAAGCATAGAAGTATCTTCATCACTCTAATACTCTTGCTCCAGATAATCTTTGCTAAGAATCTTTCGGAGATTTGCTTACGAGGTCAAGGAAATTTTTTTTTTTTTGCGATTTCAGGGTTACCCTTTCGGGTTAGTACTCTTTTCGGGTAATGCTTTAAACAGTTAACTTAGATTGAGGTCTATGTAAAATCTGAATTCCTGAACTAATTTCTTTCCCAGAAAGTAATTCCACTACAGCATTTATTTTTCCATTAATTTATGTAGGTAATTGTTCTGGAAGCTTCTTACACCTTTTTTGATTTGATGACCGTGATTTACGTCACACGTAGACAATGGCAGTTTCCAGTGTTCTCTTTTCTTCCTAAATTGACCTCCAATCGAAGCTAATCGATTGTTCAACCTACAGGAGGAAGCATCAGCAGCAGTCTCCCGATTACTATCATACGTGTCGCCGGGATGGCGGCGGCGCGGCGCGCTTCGCTCCAAGGTACTTGACGTGCGCGTGGCGGGCGCGAGGCTCCGGGCCGCGCTGCACGACCTCGCAGTCTTCGCAGACGCCACGCTGGCCAACGCGCACGATGCACAGGACAAAGGTAAATACTTTTAACAGCAAATCAAGTTCAGCACTGAACTAGAACCAGCTTAATAGTTCTTCTAGCGCTAAGATCTTTATTTTAAAATAAAAGCTCCAGTGGAGTACTGCTTTAAATTTTTCGGGGAGTTTTAACATTTTACGATCCAGTTTGCAAATGAACTTCTGTAGGCAAAGTAACGCCTTATTTTATATCATTTTAGATGGTAGGAGATGCATATAGCGTAGCTTAGTTTCCTTTCGACTTCTTTGATGAGAAACTGAAATCCTAATCCTTAACTCATGGAATAATCTCTTGCAGGTATCGCAGTAAAGCTACGCCCGCTAGTGAAAGCCTTGAAAGACGCGGAGCGCATAACGCATGAAGCGACCAGCGCGTTGGACGCCGGTGACTGGGCTCCGGAGAGATTGGAGAGAGATCGAGAGCCCATAGACGGGACGCAGGACGCTTTGGACCAGCTGGTGTCGTGCGCACGGTCGCTCACTGAAGATGTTCGGAGAGCAGCTTCGTTTATTAATGGAAATGCGTCGCTTCTATTTAGGTAAGCGTTGTTTTTGAGCCACTGGTTGACTGGCTTAGTATTTTACTCACTGCCACGTGACTAACTAATCGCTACGTGATGCTCATGCCGCAGCACATTCTTCACGGAAAGAAGCCATTTTCAGGCTCGGCTGCCTCTTAGGTACAAAAGGTTCAGACTTGAAGTGCACTTGTTCAGAATAAGTACCCACGCTACTTGTAGGTACGCCCGACTATCAAATGCTAATCCCCTGCACCCTGAATCTCTTAATCCAGGCCTGACCACTTTTTAGTTTGGAGTAGGTTCTTTGAATTGTTATAAAATGCCCCATTTTCATTGAACCCCTTGTCCATTTCAGGCGATCCCCAGCAGTTCCGGAGCACGAATGGACAGAAGAGTACGACTACGTGCGGCTGGAGTCGCGGACGGCGGTGGGAAAGCGGAACGCGGAGATCAGAGCCGCGTTGCCGGACAAACTCAGGGCTTCCTTCGATGCGCTCGTTAGAGATGCCGACCATGCTGGCGAGGTGAGAACTTAATGAAGATTCTGTTCATTTCACCAGCGAGTCCGGGCTTAATGATTCACCATCGGGCATTTGCCTATTAAGTTTTGTCGCAAGACTCATTGTACATTTGTCTATCGACTCTATAAGCAAATCAGGAGTTTCTGGGGTGAAATAAATTGTTACTGTCACCTTTAAGATGAACGTGAGAGAGACTGGTGCGTCAATGCCGAGTAGGTACGTCAGGATTTCTAGCAAAGCTCCCGATAGACCCCGAATAATGAATCGTTATTTGGCTTGTAGTGGCAACTGGAAAGCTATAAGGATATCATTAACTTTTGCGTTATCTTAAATTTTGACAAAATCCGTAAATAACTGTGGCAATTTTTCAGAGGTTCCAAAACGGCTGACTTTATTCTCCTTATTCGTCAGGTGAGCGCAGTAGCAGCAGCGACCAGACTCCCTCCAGACGACAGGCAGCTGACCGCGTTCTACGCCGCGCAAACAGCGACGTACGGCGCGCATCTATCCACCGCTGTTGAAGCATTCCTCCGCACCATAGAAATGGGCCAACCTCCCGACGTGTTCCTAGCGCATGGGAAGTTCGTGGTGCTGAGCGCGCATCGGATAGTGCATGTTGGCGATACAGTACACAGGTAGATATCCCCAAAACCAATAAGCCATTATTTACATTTTGTCATCCTGGGTAACTGACTATCCATTCACAACATCGTAACTGCTGTTCAATAAAGAATTTTGGTCAGATCTCGTATCGTAATGCCCAAATGTTTAAATTCTGTATGAAACTATGTGGACAGAGGACATGTCAGTTGGCCGTTCTAACTTTGAGCTGCTGGTTTATTTTTTTGCTAACCAATATTTTCCTTTCCAGGAGCGCTCATCACGCAGGTCTCAAGTCCCGAGCGCTGCGATGCTCCGACGCGTTGTCAGATGCGTTAGCCACCACCGTCGCCAAGACGAAAGCGGCGGCGCAACAGTTCCCGTGCGCAAGTGCCGTCGCAGAAATGGCCGAAGCTGCACGAACCTTAGCCGCGAGAGCGCAGGAGTTGAGACGAGTGTTAGTGCGAGCTGCGGATCCTCCGCCCGCGCCCCCCGACACCCCGCAAACCCCCGCGACCACCGTCGCACCTTCCATCCCCACCACACCGATCACCCCCCTCACGCCACACAACAACTCAGGGACGCCGTCTCTAGCGGCCTTGCAGATATAAGCCCACCTGTCCCGACCTCGTCCGCACCTTACGGACGGTGGCTAGGTTCGCTAGACTCGTTTCCGCGAGACCGCTCGCGCTAAACCAAAGAAATCTTCCGTACGTTAAGTAGACTGCCGATACATGGACGAAATCCAGGTTCTATTTAGACATTAGCGTAAGGATCGAAGGCTGCTAGACGTTTTGTTCGTGAACGTTCTAGACTAGAGCGAGTTTTTAATTGCTGGATGCTCATTTTGCCGTAGTGAGTTGAGTTGTCCGTCCAGTTTTATACAATTTGCATCTCTCGTTAGTGGGACGGTGAGTGTGATTATGTGCCGTAATTATTTTAGTCGCGGTGAAAATGATTTAATTTACGATATCGAATTGACAAGCAGTTTTTCCTGAGTATTTCTTAACCAGAATACTTGTTGGGAAATTATTGCCTGACTCTTTAATGCCTCGTATGTAGGCTTGGCATATAATGAGGCAGGTATGCAGATCACGACAATCTGCATTAAGAGACCCATGTTTCTTACACAATTTTACACAGAATTTTACATCTTTAAAGGCAATTCTTGCTGTTTTAGCGACGTTTAAAGTCAATTTCTGTGTGTTAACTTTTCGAGAATCATGCTTAATGTTAAATTAACATTTGCATTTTTATGTGCCATATGAACTAAGGCATTTACCAACTGGCTATCTAGTCGGTATATCTACAACTATCTATGTACTTTGCTCCTTTCGAAAAGGCATAAAATAAGAATTATTCCTATTAAATTATTAATCATATCATTTGTCAACTATTTATTTGATCATGTCGACTCAAAATGTAGCTCGTGCTCAATTAAATGTTATTGCGTTACGTTAAAGCTCATTTTTGTACGCCTATTTTAGGCTTCGATTTATATTCTAAGAAAGTTATGCACTGAAAAGAGACAGACATAACTGACAACTACGGGTTGTGTAAAAGAGAAAGGACGTCAAAATTTTCTTTTCAATGTGTAATGTTTTCAGTACAACGTAAGGTAGCCAACAGACGAGACGGACTTGGTTGACGGACCGCCGTCCAACCAACGGAAGAAAAAAAGAAAATTTTCTCTTTCCCTCCTGTTGGTCAGACGGTGGTCCAAACCAAATCCGCACCTCTGTTAGCACTATAAAAGTTGATTATCTATTACAATCGCAATTATTGTATGTTGTATTGTATGTACTACGAATCGTACTTTATTTATACATAATATACAAATATGATGTTAGTAAATAGACGTAGGATATGACATCAGTGTAAAAAGCATGTTGTATAGTAGTGTTGTGTAATATAATAGGTGTTGTAGAATTAGTTAGGTATAGATGAAATTGTACAAATCCATAATTATTATAAATTAATTTTAATATTGAATTACTATTAATTAATCATCTTGTAAAACGCAATCAAGTAAAATATACAAATTTTCGTATCTAACATCTTATTTTATTTCAAATACCGTCTTTTAATCTTTAAAAACATATCACAACAAATTTCAGTACAATTCGAGAAGCTAAAACTAATGAAATCTTATCTTATAAGTAAATAAAATAATATAATTAAGAAGTATTACGTAAGCACCAAACTTGCTTTGCCTATGTTTGATGACATAGGGGGAGACTGGATGGTGTGGATGTCAGCAATATTTATTTATTAACTTTTTTCTGCAAAATTTACTTGTATATATATTAAATGGGCATTAAATTCCTTATTTCTAGACTAATGAATAATAATAAAGAAATCTAAACAGGTTAATGTTTACGTAAGCATAGAAGGGGAGGGGGGGGGGTCGTTTAAGAACTTTACTTAGTGGTTAAAAATTATTAAAATTCAGCTTACGTCATACTTGAATGGCCCCGAACGCGTGGACAGAAAAAAGTAGCTTAAGACATTACGAACATGAAGGCGAATCTACCTCTCGACCTTCAAAATCAGATGGTGACCGTCTACAGAAGACAATATTGGAACAAAACAATGACAAAATATATTATCTTTGAAACAAAAACATTAAGTAGATACCCTCATTTTAGGCACTCATGTAAGAATGGAACAAAACATGTTTCTTGTACTTATTTCTTTTCTGAGACCAGCAGGCCTAGCATGGGCTGTGGATAAATTGTCTTTCCACCGTTTTTATCCACGCCTAGACGCGACAAAGTTAGAATATGGATACGTTTGTCTTTTTCTCGCGGGATAAAAACGGTGGAAAGACAATTTGTCCACGGCCCGTGCTAGGCCTGCTGGACCATAACATATTACTTCTTTTTCTACGCATATTAGTTTTTTTTTGCCTTGTTATGGGTTAAATCAAGGTAAATCTGAAACAAGAAAAACATCGGGAGTCAGATCACGCTTTTCGATATAAATTAGCTGACGGTAATTCCGTATCGGTAGTCTAGTAGCTCAGATCAGACAAACAATGGAGATGTAGAAGGTGGCGTGGCAGGTGCGAACGCATCTAGCCTTTAAAAATAAACCGGCCAAGTGCGAGTGCAACCACAAAATACAAAAAGTAGTGCAAGAATACAACGTTACGACCAAGATTCAAGTACCCGACCGCGCCCTAGGTTGCTTAACTTGGTCATGAACATAAATTTATCACCGACTCACATTTGACACTTTTACGTATTACCGTTTTTACATTAGAGCAATTACAAAAATACGTTGAAAAAGTTTGTTGTTTGGGGACAATACCCCCCCCCCCCCCCCCCCCCTTTTTTTTAATTTTTACTTTTTGACTTTATTATTATTTCTTATTTAATCCGCCGTAACATTATGCTATTAAAATTTCAACTGGCTATCTATTACGGTTCGGAAGATACAGTCGTTAAAAGGTAGGACAGACAGACAGACCGCGCAGGCTTAGTTATTACTAGGCTCCCGTTTATACCCTTTGGGTAAGCCCTAAAAAGTGTTTCTACTAGTTTCTAAAACTTACCCAGCACTGAGCATTAGAGAGGTATGTATTGTTGTGCTAATTTCTCTTCTAGTGTGTATTGTAGCGCGGGGTGCGAGGCCGGCAGCTTGCCCTCGGCCGCGGCGACCGCGAGCCGAGCCGCGCGCACGCGCAGGGCTTGCTCTATGACACGCATTTCGCGCTCCTTCTCCTCGCCCTTTACAGCTTCTTCTATTCGTTTCCTTTCTAACTGCAATAACAATCGGATAATTATTAATCGAGCGAATAAAAATACGCGGCGACTTAAAATTAGAGTATGTTATACTTGAGCGGTATTTAATTATTTTTACGAAAAGGTTAAAAACAGTCGACTAATATTGATTAGTAAAAAAAGGTAAAAATGGGTAACTACATCAAGGAAGATAGACTAAGAGGAAAGACAATAGCGGAATATTAGAGCGTAGCTCGGAAATTTGCCTAAAAACGGTATGAACTTAGATGGCGCCGTAATTTGAGCGTGCTATATGTGATATGGTTGTCTAGAACTTCCGTAAGCACTGCAGTCAGATAATGTACGAAAGGGTTCTACAAATTACCGTTGTGCTAGTATCGCAGTCAAGTTTCGCTGCATTTCAAGGGAATAAAGAAAGGCGCCATCTATTAGTATGAGTTGCGCTTCTCTTTTTGTGATATGGCTGCCAGAGACTGATATACATTACATATATATTTTTAAATACATACTTAAATAGATATTAACAACCAGATATAGAACAAACACAAATGTTCATCACACAAAGTTAAGTGGGGCTACCATATAATTTTAGGAACAAAACCGACAGCCTCCTGTAAACCCCCCCCCCCCCCCCCCGCTTCCCTCTCTTCTCGCCTCCTGTTTAATTTAGAAACAAACAATCTTACCCTGGCAGTTTCCATTTTGTAATTCAAAAGCTCCACTTTTAACCTGGCAGCGACAGCTTCTTTAGTCTCTGTTGTGAAACCTGAAATATGAAAAATTTGCATTCAACCATTGTATGTATATTTGTTAAACGATAACATGCGTAACGCTAATCCAATCTTCTTGGAATTTTGTAGGCAAGTATAGTTAATTTCAATACACTTTCAGCTCATTACAGTGTACAGCTGTAAGAATTGTCGACAATACCAAGCTCACCGAACTCCTAGAGCCGCTCAACATGCGGAGAGAGGTTGGGTCTCGCTGTATCTTTTATTGCATTTTCAACGTAGTGTTCAGTACGCTTAGTCCCAGATTTGATAGTTTTCGAAAACTTTATTCGTTTTCGTTTTCTTTATTGTTCCATACATTTTTAAAGCGCCTCTATCGGAAACGTGGAGGAACTAAAATCGGTATTAACCGGCGGTATAGATTGCTTCACTCTAATACGAAAAAAGTTTTCGAATTAGAATTTAGCCCAGCAATGTATAGAACAATACGAAAACGAAAAAGTTTTCGAATACTATCAAAACTTGTACTAAGGGTACTGAAGAACTGTTTGAACTTATGCCGGCGTCGCGATTTAATCATCACACTAGCCGCCACCGCCTGAAAGTTCATCCACATAGATAAGTGGAAATCGCACACTGTTTTCAAACGATCTTACACCTCGCCTCACACCTGCAAAATGTGGAATGAGCTACCTTCCGCAAACTTTCAGAGAGGCTACAAGGGGTTCTTCAAAAGGAAGGTGAGTTAATCGTATTTGTGATGTGCCTCTGGTGGTAAAGTAGCCTTAGGCGACGGTGACTGCTTACCATCAGGCAGTCCGCATGCTTATTAGCCAGCTATGGGATTTAAACAAAAATGGCAACCCCATGGTTGCGAAGATGTAGAGATCGCTAGTTGACAAGTTCGGAACGAACCACTAATGTATTTAATTATACTATTTTAAAATAATTGGAGCTATGGTGGCCAACCGCTAGCATGTGCACTTTACAATCTGACGGCACCCGGTTCGATCCTCGGCTCTGCACCAATGACTTATTAAGTACCTAAAAAAATTATGTGCAGTTTCGATGCCATCGCTTAACAATGGTGAAGGAAAAAATCATGAGAAAACCGGTATTTCCAAAACCTCAAAAGTTCAAAGACATATGACAATCACCAACATGCACTGGGCCAGTATGGTGGATTAAGGTCCATACTCTCTCTCTCTTTCTCTCTGAGAGAAAGCCTGAGTCACAGCAGTGGGATGATGATAATGGAAATAATAATTGAAAAGGGACCTGCCTGTTGCTCAAATCAGTTTTATCTAATTTTCGAGCGTGACATTTGTCGTCAGCGACAGGTTGACAAAGCTTGTTATGGCATAAATTAGCTTGTGGAATGTTTCTTACCTAACCCAGAATCACTGCTATGCGCATTATTCAGAGGGTCTTGTGTGAAGTGCCGATCGTTTGTGCCGAAGGTATCTACTGGGTTATTCAGAACTTGATCGTCATCACTGTCTACATCAAAACTGTCAGTCGTGCAGTCTATTATTGGCTCCGATTTTACTTTCTGCAATAGGAAACAATACTTTTATAATAAAGCTTTTAGGAGAGATCACTCTCTCTCTCACTCTCCTTAGTATAGAATTCCATAGAAAGAATTAACGACTCGAGTAGAGTCGACGCGATGCCGATCCTCTACCGAGTTGATGTGTCATGAGATGCATGTTAACGTCACTGATTTTTATAACTTGATTTTTTTAAGCCCCTGGTGCTGTCAAGATTATATCTGCTTACATAAAGTAGCTAACAGACGTGTGGATTTGGTTGACAGACCGCCGTCCAACCAACAGGAGAGAAAAAGTAAGCATAGCATATTTCCCTCTCTTTCTCTCCCGTTGGTCAGACGGCGGTTGAGGTCAACCAAATCCCCATTTGTTAGGGGTTTAAGAATTTTACAGCTCAAGGGGCCTCATTAAAAAAGTTAGAAATATGAGCTCATTTTAATGGTTTTTACCTCTAAAAAGGGCACTTTATCATCATCCAGCTGGTCATACTTTTTCCGCTTCTTATTTTTGAAAAATCCTCTTATATTGACATTTCTGGCCACAGATTTCATGGTATTGAATTTCTTACTCAGCTCTTTTGCAGTCTTCTTTCGTGGACTTTGATCATTGTATGTATCGGCTATCTGTAAAATACAATTACAAATAAGCACCTAAGTACATCTCAAAACTGAGTCGCGGGCATCCAGTGGATGCAAAAGACAGGCTGTCGTTCAGTGTGGAGGTTACAGGGGGAGGCCTATGTTCAGCAGTGGACGTCTTCTGGCTGATGATGATGATGACATCTCAAAAGCGCTTTTGTAAGTTTCGTATTATGAAACCACCTGCATTTTGCGATGCTCTGTGATGATCCAGTTCTCCCAAATTTTTCTGAGGTAAAAATAATAAGTATCCTCGATCTCTCTATCACTGATCTAATACACATCAATGCTTAGTTCATTTGCTTTGTGTGAAGATCCTGGAATCAATTCCATGGACAGGCAGATATTAGAATGATGTATTTGGACATCTGCTCTGGGACTAGGTGTTAGTGGTCCATGTCTTTGTGTGTGTTTCATGGCTGACAGTGAATCCTAGTGTTATTCAATCAATCAATCAATCAATAGTTTATTTAATAATCTTAACCTATTACTACAAGCATTCTATTGTCATGATGCACTACTTCATCAAGATTGTTTCAGCTATTAATATGTGAAAATGTACAAGTTTAGAAAGTTCCACATTTATAAAAACATTAGTGTGAAGTACAGTGCAACACTGTTTATAATTAATTAATTAATGTGATTGCAGAGCGCTGATGTACCAATGTTACTATGTTTGTCTCTCTTTGACACAAAAGAGAAAATAAGACAACAGGGGCCTTACGGCTAGCTGTTTAAAGCGATTCTGTTTAGGTGATGAGAAAAAAGAAATGTTTCGCGACGCGTTAAGGTTCACGTTTGCGTTATTTTCCGAACTGCGCTGTTTCAGTAATAATTCGAGCCAGTTCGAGATTCAGTAATTCGTTTTTTTATTTTATTATTATAAGCTTGCGCTAAGCTATGAGTTAGCCGTAAGGCCCGTGTAGTTGAGATGATGTACTTTCATTATAATCTGTTTTGTACTGTTTAGTTAAAGCACATACTCTTTTCCATGCTTGCTGTCTTTTGAAAAGTGAAGTGTTAGAAAATAGCACTTTCTTCTCTTGTCTAACACACTGCAGAAGAACTCGGCAGTCGCGCGGTGAGAATCCCGTCGGTACTTCACACCTGAGGACAACTAGTTAACTGACTATTGTTCAAATATATTATAACCTCCATTGTAGATTGTACTTCTCGTCAAATAAAACTCTCATTAATTTTGTGCACATAAGTATAAACAAATTAGTACAACATACACAAAACACGGTAAAATATATTGAAAAACAAGATAATGCATGTTTAGTTATCAAGCTGTAGTGTCCAGAGCGACAAAAAACTGGACAAGTACGAATAGGACTCCCGCTCTGAGGTTTTTGTTGGTTGGAATCCTCAGAGCGCGAGTCCATAAAAAAAATATTGAAAGACAAACAGAACTTGTAAGTTTAGTTTTCTTACAGCTCAGTATTGCACAATATGCCGCCTCCATAAAAAATTGAATTTAAGAGATAACAGCTTAGAATAACTACACAAAGAAACCAAGTACATTCGCAAAATTTAAGCCATTCAAATGGTGTCATATATGACACCAAAAACAATATAAAAATTTTACTATGACAATTTGCGTGGTGAAATCGTACCACAACAAATCAGAAAATAGCATAAGAGTTATGGTGTGACATTCCACAGGTAATCCATTAATTTTCTTGCTTAAATTGTTTAAAATACCAATCGAAACGTAAGCTACAAAGCGAATTTGTAGCTTACGTTTTAAGAAGGCGTTGTTTGGAAACCTACCTTCTCTGAGTAGTTATTCTAAGGATAACAGTTAATTTTAGGAAAAATATTAACTTACTTTGTAGGTGTTTCCTTTTGTAAGTCGCCACCTATAAAATAAATCTAATTAATACAATGTTACACAGATCTGCACTTTATTTTTTATATTAATACTATACAAATACCCGCATAAAACAGATCGGATCGCACCAAATTCATTCGTGGTTGTACCAATATTTGTTCTGTGCCTATGGTATTGATCATCATCATTCCAGCCATAGGACGTCCACTCCTGGCCATAGGCCTCCCCCATCGATCTCCAAAAGCGGTTTTAAGCGGCCTGCATCCAGCATGGTGCACGGTATTGGTATTGTAAGAATATCAAGCCAGCCTTGGATTCTAACAACTATTGCCAATCACACATACCTTGAGCATATGAAGCAGAATTATCTTCTTCTCCACTAGCCCAGGATTTCAAATCTGACCCGTCTTCCTCAAAACTATTAGGACTAACGTTGTGTTCACCAAATTCTGCAAATTAACATTATTTCTAATTACACTTGAGCCGCAATAATAAAAGATCTGACTGCTGCCGACTAGACACATTAGTAACAAAGGCGGGTCTGCGGGCATAGTGGCTTTTTTCGATCTCAGAATAAGTTGTCTAGTTTGCCAAATGCAGCCCATTAAGGGTATCCCCCAAGACTGATTTAAATATCTTAGGTGAAATGATGCCCCCTTGTCATACGCCTCTTTTAATCGGAAGATGATTCGTAAATGCATACTTGCACTGACGCTGATTCATACAGGTTTCAAGGACATTAACACACTGTGCGTCCACTAAGCAGCGATGGATTGGAACACGGCCCAGTGCTCTAAGCCATCGAAAGCCTTTTCATAATCGTTGAAAACAAGGAACAGGGGCTGGTTGAATTCGTCACACTTGTCCATCAACTATTCACCGTTGTGATCGATAGTGGAATAAAGGTAATTAAAGGTGAATCTAGCAATGTAGGTATGTTAATCGAGAAAGTCTTACCTATATTCTCAGCCGTGCAGATCATCATGATAGTTTTCTTCAACTCATCTTTACTAAAGTCACAGTCGTCATCCATCACGTCCTTGGCAAGTTTCCTAGCATTTCTTTTAAGATTTTCCCATTTCGTCTTTAATACATCCATAGTTCTTTTTGGGCCCAGACCTTGTTTGTTAAACTCTGTAGCTACTTTTGCCCAGGCTTTTTCTTTAGCATTATTGGCGGCAGAGTTAGTTGATTTGTTCAGTAGGTTATATTTGTATTTTTCAATCAGTTGGAGCAGTGCTTTAACTTCATTTTGTTGGAATGATGGACTTCTGAATCGACTGAATTAAATATTTATAAACAAATAAGTTTAAAATAGTGACAAGGGGTAAACAAAATAAACAACATAATAATATTGGTTATAAAATGTATAATAATAGCTAAGTGATAAACTTCAAGTACCTACTTACCTGAATAAAGACGAGGAAGCTTTACTTTCTACGTCGTTTTCATTCATTTTTATTTCATAATTTTTCGAAAGGAAACGAAAACTTACGATTTTTTTGTTATGATTTACAGATTTTGACAGATTTACTTTTCTTTTCTTGTTTTTTTGTTTTCATGACCATGGATACAGAGTCCTTCAGTCGTAATATTAAACAGTCATGTTTTGTTTACATGGTCTTAAACCGTCAAACAAGTCAGAGTCAAGGTGGAGTCAAGTAAGGACTTTGTAGGGTATACAAAGTCCTTGGAGTCAAGCGAAGTCACGATCAAAGTCAAACTCATGCCCCAGTAAAGTGGTGGAGGCTTTACAAGAGGCTTCTATGGAGTTTTGGAAACAAAACGAAAAGGCATGTTTATAACATACATCATCGCTCATAACATACACAGAAAAGAAAAAAATGTCGTACTATCATTAGCATAGTCGTATAAATAGCTTCAAAAACAAAATAGTATAATAATTATGTGTTAATGTTTCACAGCTTTCACTGCTGTGCCATACAGATATACTTCAGGCATCCTGTCCGGACGCAAACACCATCTTTTCAGTTTTTGAAACATTTATATTTCAGACCCATGATTGGTGCCAGACCGTCCGTTGGTGTCTGACTTTCCGACTTCCGTTGGTGCCAGTTACCGGTAGTGTCGGATTGTCCTTTGGGGTTAGGGCGCCGTTATGCTGTCTGTTGGTGATGTATTGCCCGCTGGTGTCGGTCTGCCCAATGATGCCATTCCTTCCGTTGGTGCCGGTCCGTCTGGTGGTGGGCCACATATCACTCTTATCAACAACTCCTAACATTGAAACTTTATTTTAAAACTAGCTCATGCTGGCTAAATGTTTACAGAATTTAAAAAAAAAACCGGACAAGTACGAGTAATACTCGTGCTCTGAGGGTTCCGTCCAAAGGAACCCTCAAAACGCGAGTTCAAAAAAAAACAAAACTAACTGAAGTTGAAATATTGAAAGACAAACTTAACTTTGTAGTTGACTATAAGGTTCTTCGATACATTCCAACTACAAAATGTAAGTTTGTAATAGCAAAATAATTATTTTTAAATGATACAACTTCAAATTAGTAACTTTCGGATTTATTCCTATATATGTGCTATAAGACCTTGCCTTTTTCCAAATTTCATGATTCTAGGTCAACGGGAAGTACCCTATAGGTTTTGATACTTCTGTGAAATCGCAAAATATGCGACATAAACGTTCATGTTTTGATTGCGTTGACTTTCAATTTTTATTTTTTTGCAGCCGAAAGAAACCGTATACCCAAGTATATTTAGTATAAATTTCAACTTGATACCTTTACGCGTTCTTGAGAAAAGGGTCTTGACAGACGGACAACGAAGTGATCCTATAATTAAGGGTTCCGTTTTTTACTTTTGAGGTACGGAACCCTAAAAAAAACGGATAATAAATTACGTTAAACATTAAAAAAAAAACTATTTGAGAACTCCCTACTTTTTTGAAGACTGGTAAAATACATAACTTTGTTCGAAAAAAATGCTGTTTTTGTAAGATTGCAGGAGCAGCAAACTTCTCGGGAATAGTACTTTGATTCCAAAAAAATTTCAATTGTTTATTTATTTATTAAATAACTTGTATGTAAGTAAAGTTTTGTAGAATAAATATAAGCCGCCTGTACCCTTAGTCTCAGATATGATAGTTTTCGAAAACTTTTTTCGTTTACGTATTGTTCCATACATTTTAGTAAAGCGCCTCCAGCGGAAACGCGGAGGAACTAAAATCGGTAGTAGGTAAACGGCGGTATAGATTGCTTTACAATAATCCGAAGAAAAAAAACGAATACCTTTCAGCTTTCAGCCCAGTAATGTATGGAACAATAAGAAAACGAAAAAAGTTTTCGAATACTATCAAAACTTGTACTAAGGGTACACACCAAATTTGATCCAAATCTATTTAGCCGTTGTGTGGCGTTAAGTGGAGTGGTGGTAGTGATGCGTTTATAAAATATAAGGAAGTTAGTTGTGTGTAGTGTGTTCGTGTCATAATAAAAAACACTATAAACTTTGCTTTCCATTCTATTTCTCATATCTTTGACCAGTTGGTCCCTTCACAGTATGCTATTGCTCTATTGCTGAAACACTATTGTTGATTCCATACAGTGAAAATGTTTAGTTTGCCTATTTTTCATCATAGAATTTATACTAGAAATCTGGGCAATACATTTAATCACTACAGACATATGATGCTATGACCTATGACCTATTTTTATGCTTGGAATACTAAACTAATAAAAAAAGAGTAGATAGCATATAAATAGTTTTACTTATATTAAATTACATTGATACAAATTATCTTAGTTCAAAAGATCGTTAGAAAAGGAAGTTGCATGTATAAAAATAATATTTCACTTACTCTATAAAGACTAGACACTCAAACTTGTACAAAACTTACGAGTATTTTTTTTATTAATTAACGGCTTTACTTAAGAACATTGCTCAACTTAAACAACGCTTTAAATTTACTCCGTCAACTCGCTGAAGAAAATGAGACAAAGCAATTTTAAGCATTGATTAAGTAAGACCATGAATATTGAATATTATACACACGCATCTTCCTTTCAGCTCTGGGAGAAAGGAACATGTACATAAGACAAATGTAAATTGAGATCATTTTCTTACATGCAAATATTCGATTCTCCATTAGGGAAACAAAATTGAATGTGAGATCAACACTACGCTTAGAGCTATATATAGTGAAAAAATAATGAGTGTTTAGAGTTTATGCTGGTTTTGGGTTGAGGGGATAAGACCACGCGGCAGATCACCTTTGTTGTGGACCGACTTACAACTAAAGGCTGCAATATGCGTGGAATAGAGACGGATTTTAAGGCAAGCCACTTGATGACAATGACCGCTTTGTCAAGAGTACTGGGCGTAACCACGGTTTAATTTAGGGTGAGGCAAAAACATAAAATTTTGAGTAAGTACCGAAAGGCTCGATCGTTAAACAATAATCATATAAACACCTATTTAAAAACTAGCCCACGCTGGCTAAATCTTGTCAGAATTTCAGTTTAGAATTATTTTTTCGCTTTTAGAACATTTTTTCTATCACACAAGCCTGCTTGATCGTTGTTGACCGAAACAAAGTTTGGTGTAATCTTTGCTTTGAGAAATTCTTTACGTCATTGCATCATTGTAATTTTTTTTTAATTGAGTGCCCTTTTTTGGGAATTCTCAAAAAGTAGGCTTCTACAACACATACACACTTTAAGCTCTTTGAATACAAATAATATGAATAAGAAAGAAAAACCATTCTACGAGAATGAAAATCAGTACATTTGAAAAAATCGGTCTCGGCTGAGGACATCCTGGGGGAAATACCCCACCTAGGCCCAAAGTGCCTACGCCCATGAAGAGTACTAACAACTAAAAAGAGATGCTGACTTTTATTCTGTCAAAAATACAACTTACAACATCATAATATGACCTTACATAATCAAAGCATATGCCCAACGATACAAATTATTACATAATTATGCTACTTTGTGTCACTACCATGTGCTGACAAATAAATAACCTAGTCTAGAGCCTATCTTACAATGAAGTGAAAGTTTACGTATACATGTGGGCTAAAAATATTCGTTTATTATCTAGTGCATTTTACCCACAGCTTCGCAAGTATGCGCATGTCATCTCTAGTGTTTAATTTAAATTGTTAAGTAACATACAACACTGGCATTATATACAGACTATGTAATGTTGATATCTCAATCTGATTGAATACAAGGGAAACGCTCCTGATGCCAAAACGCTACTAAAATACTGTCTAAACACAATCAAATACCAGTAACCATTTGCCTTATACACATTGTTTTAGTGTTGTTTTTGTGGTTTAAAATTTTGCGAACCAGCAATGTAAAGCGTGCGCGCGGCGCAGGTCGTTCGTTGATCTCTAGCGTCAGCTGATATTTTATTTGCATTACATTGCAAACATTTTTTTTTGTGAATAAAACAGCATTTTATTTAGTATTGTATCAGCAATGACCAGCACTATCATATCACCACCCACCAGTTTTCGTTTTAAGGAGCGTTCCCCTTACACCCAGTATTATAAAGATTATTTATTTGATGATTGGCAAGCTGTTGCGATGCTGATTTTTACGCTGATGTGTTTATTATTTATTTACATTCATTTTGAGTTATCTTTCTCGGTATCATGGGTACGATCCCTTCTTCCAGATATCCTACAGATAATCTGTTCAACGATGTAATTGTACAGCGGTGGCAACTTGTTGTCATAGTTTTCAAGCTCTGGAGCACAATGGACAAACTCATGTTGCCAAAACTTGTATATTGGGTTCTTGATCAGCTCAATAAAGGAGATGAGAAGTCCCCAAGGGTGAGGACGGTTCACAACGAGCCTCTCCAAAAGCGTCCGGGTGATCTGAACCTGGATGGCCTCAGAGTTGGCTTCGGCGAACAGATGGAGCATGACGCAAGAGAAATAATGCGTGTGGCTGTTCGGGTAACGCAGCTGGTTCGCTATTGCGTTGAGGAATAGATACCTGGAATCACAATGTTTTATTATAGCTTTTATTACGGATACGTTTGTCTTTTTCTTGCAGAATAAAAATAGTGAAAAGACAATTTTGTCCCCCGCGCCCATGCTACTAGTGCTGGACAAGCAGGATTAGGCATGGAACTAAGTTTGGTATTATCTAACGAGTTTTGAAAACTAAATTAACAAACACAAACAGTGATGGACTTTGAGAGTGATAAATGTTTTGGAGTACAATTTAAAACAACAACTACCGGCAGGATTCGATCCTGCAACACACCAGGTAAACGCCTCATATGGTCCTCATTCATTTGAGCTATGAGCACAGAATAAAAAAACAGTTAAAGTACAGAAGACTCACTCTGACATGTCAATTTCAATAAATAGACTCTCGCAAAGTCACAATAAAGTTAATTTTAGCACGCTCAGCTAAACTTACCAAACTTCATATGTACCTACAGGTTCCCGAAGTGCATATGACCCCAATCTATAATATCGCATCAGACCTTTTGATTTGTTTCTTACAGAATCACTTTCACTTGTGCACTCATTAGGCAAAATCAGAGCAAAAGCAAAAGCATCTCAGTCACAGTCATTGGCTTACGTATCTCAGTATGACAGGCCCGCCACTGGCACTGGCTAGATAGTCGAACTGTCTATTACAACCAACTAAGCGGTTTTTTGAATTGCCTTTCATAATAATAAGGTATGTACTAACCGTCCTTCACAATCAAAGTCCACAGTAAAGTTCTGGAAGATGTCCATGTGGGCCGAGTGGGCGATGGTGGCCATGCTCGGTGCGTTTCCCTTGGATGTAATGGATGCTATGGCTTGAGTGCCCACGTACAGGACTACGGCGTTCATCAGCTGACTGTTGTACCGCCGACTGGGATCGTTTAGTACCTGTCCAAATTTAATTTTATTTATAGCTAACGATTAGTTCTTGCTGTTATATGCTGGGTACAGACCTAACAAACGCAAATACGTTGCCTCTCATGTCCTCTTTGGAGTCGATTCCCCCAATGCTGGAGGTCGTGACTCATCAGGGTATCAACTTCTCTCACCAACGAAGTTCCGCCATCTGTCCCGGCTTCCACCAGCATGAACCGGAGACTTCGACGACGTTGATGTTGAGGGTGGTGTGGATCAGCTGCCTTATTATGGATGATTCGGATCGTGATCGCGAGCGCGTGCCATCCCACTTGCGCACGTGGTGCGAGTAAATAGATGCGAACGGGACGGCATGCAATTTCGATCCCGATCAAAGAATCATAATAAGGCCCCTAGTCTGTCTAGCGCCTTGGGGTCCTTCCTCTTGGTCCGTTACCCTCTATTTTTTTGGTGATGACCAGTTTTTGGCGGTAGTTACCAGACTTACCGGCTATGTGGCCACGAGGACATTTGATTTCAGCTTTTTGGCCACATAGCTAGTAAGTCTGGAAACAACCTTACACTAGTCACGACCCCCAGCATTGGGGAATCGACTACAAAGACGAAACGAGAAGACGGTAGGTCGGTTCACGGCAATAGAAGTCGCTAAGCAAGCATGTCAGCTTGGGAACATTAGGGAGAAATCTACCTAATGTTTTTCCCAACGGGGTGTAATCCGTACGGAATATCAGATATCCGAAATGGTAAGGAATGTGTAATGGAAGTGCAGTGCATTGACATATGATATCTATATGATGAAATCAAAACATGTTTGTTAAACAGATCTTAAAATAATTCATGTCAGAAAAGAATATTGTAATAATAATAGTACAATGACGAATCCATGTGGTGGTACTGAGACGTGGTCCTTATATGTTGGTCTTTTGGAAAATCTTAGAGTCACAACGGGCAATGGAGAGAACTATGCTCGGAGTTTCTTTGCGCAACAAATTCCAGCCCGACGTAGCTATTAAAATTTGCAAGTTGTAGTGGCAATGGGCAGTCCACAGACCGATAACTGATGGGGAAGAAAGGTTCTTGAGTGGAGACCACGCACTGAAAGATGCAGCGTAGGTAGGCTTCCACTAGATGGGCGGACGACATTGTGAGAGTCGCGGGCAAGTGGATGCACAGCAGGCTGTCATTCAATGTGGAGGTTAAAGGGGGAGGCCTATGTTCAGCAATGAACGTTTTTTGGCTGATGATGATGATGAACAAATCCGTTAATTTTAAATGTAGATAATAATATAAACTTGCTAAACTATTACTGACAACTAGAAGTAAGCTCGCAGTACTTCAAAGATGCATACAAAATCTCTTTCCAATTGTCGTTGTTGGGGTAACAATGAAAGACACTCACTTGCATATTGCTCCTCAGTTCCGAGAGGAAGGTGACAGGCGCTCGAGCCTTCAAATACGCATCTAGATCATTCTTAAACTGCGTATTGCCCAATACGGTCGTGTAGTTGACAACAGTGCGGGGAGGCAACGCGATTTCCTCCAGCAAATCCACCTTCAGGTCAGGAGTAAACGGATCCGGCAGCCTCATGTTCCGAGGGAACGCAGACAGAATGAGATTCCTCATCTGAATGCAGTTGGGAGGTATCACGTCGCAGAATCCGTAGTGGTAGTCGCATAGAAACTCGGGGAAATCATGCAGCAAGACGAGGAGCACCTTGAGGGTGCCCTTGTAAAGTGTCATGACGGGAGGCGCGAGCTCAGTGTTGCGTATGAATGGATCCAGGAACTTGAATAGATCGATGAGGAGCGTCGAATACATCCCCCAGCCCTGAAAGCAAGGTGTACATAAGTATGTGAAAGAGCAACTAACAAACTATGGGATCAATATGAAAGTAAAATCCCTTTTCAATCCTTTTTTTTTAAATCGGTTTTGACGGTTCTCTAAGATAACAAACAATGCATCATTGGTAATTTTTAGTAACCCATTTTTAACTTTTTTACTAGTCAAGTTAATATTAGTCAACTGTTTATTTTACTTTTCGCAAAAATAATTATATATCGCCTAAGTAGTATTACATAACGTAATATCATTTTAAGTCTCAAAGTTATTTTATACCATTCCCCCTCTAAAAAGCTTATTTTATTCACTGAAAACAGTAAATAAAAAGCACTATTTTGGTGTTTGAATTTAGAACACACCAACCTCCATCTCAATGCTATACAACCTCCTTGCGCAAAAAATACTCATTACAAACTCCTTAAATCTTTCTTTTTCTCGTAGTCATGGTATAAAGTATAGTATGCAATTATTGGATAAAACGATTTATATCGAGGGTCATGAATCACTCACGTCGCTCAGGATTCAGATTCTAACACTTGAATCATGAATCTTATCCCTACGGTCGCGATTCAGACGTTAGAATATTTCAGTTGGTCGTGATTCATCAATGGCCCTCGCTTTAAATCCGTCGTTTATTAACTAATTGCATAACAACACTACTACTACTATTTTATTAGCTCGATTAATTTTAAGTATTAAGCATAGTGAAGTCTATAAAAGTATACCTTCTGCTGTGGCGCGACAGCCAGTACTCTGTCAATAAAAACGCGATGCGCTATAATCTCCACCCAAGAGTATGCGAACCCGGCCGCGACCGAGGGCCGAATGATGTGGAGCGTGTGGCAGAACGCCGTCAAAACCTAGAAAACATACGAATCATACTAATATTATAAATGCGAAAATGTGTTTGTTTGTTTTTCTTTCATGCTGCAACGGAACAACGGATCGGCCTGATTTTTTGCATGGGTATAGTTCAAGAGCCATAGAGTGACATATGCTACTTTTCATCATCATGATCACCATCACCATTTTTCATCACTACGCGGGTGAAACCGCGGGGCGCAGCTAGTATTATATACATTAATACCTTCCATAAGTAAAACCACGATTATACAGCGCTGAAACAACGCAGTTCGGAAAATCACGCGAACGTGCGGTGAATACGGTTCTGAAATGTGAAAATGAAATACGGTTTGCGGTCGCTCAACTTTTCGGAATCACCTAAACAGAATCGCTTAAAAATTTAGCTGAAAAGTACGGGGCTTTTTTCGTGATTTCAGGGTTGGTAAGTTGTACATAATGACAAGTACAATGACTTCCTATCGACTTATTTCTGTTTATGTATCTTTGGTAAAGAGGACTTTTTATTTATTGAATTTATGCGTTTTCGTTTGTCCGCCATCTCGCCCGATTTTAAGCAATGAAGCGAAGGAGCACGCTTGCTTAGAAGAAACCGATTCACTCGCGACTCAATAACACCCAGATTGTAACTTTTATGCAGAAAACATTTGCCTGGCCAGCAATCGAATCCGGAACTGCCTGCCCAGAAAGCAGACGCGCTACCGTCTAAACCGTACTGGGGGTTAGACAAGAGTCACTTTCTGTTAACGCTTACGGAAAGATGAAATTGTATGAAAATGACATTGACAATGACATTAGCTCGAAAGATGTTCTCTTAAGTTCTCTCAAGCTAATGTCAATTTTATACAATTTCATCTTTCCGTAGGCGTTAACGCTAACAGAAAGTGGCTCTTGTCTAGCCCCCCCTGGTCATCTCAAAAATGAACTTGTTTTTCTTTCTGCCATGATCATTTGAGTGAAGTGTCTTGATAGGTGATAGATTTCTATAAGAAGCCCTGAAGTGGCTCGCTTGGCCAAACTTAAAGCCAAGTTAATATCAAACAGCAGCATCAGCAGCAGGCGGTGGTGCATCTCTACTGGAACTTGGTTCAAAGCTCCTCGTGACCTCTGATCAACCAGGATGATTTATGAAATACAATGTCACTGATTTAACAATTTCGTTACCTGATAGTTGATTGATTCCAGCACTGGTTCAGCCATAGTCATATCAAACAGCAGTATCAGCAGCAGACGGTGATATGGTAGCTGCTGGAACTTGGTTCCAAGCTCTTCGTGGTCTCGGAGCAGCCAGCCTGCTATAATGCCCAATATCTGGAATCAGACATTTGTTATCGCATTTTTGTTTATTGAGGACCTGTCAAAAGACCGGCAGGAAAGGGAAGTGCAAGTGGCAGTGGTAGTGCTTAGTAGTATTTACACTGCCACTTGCACTAAGCAAAACGTTGCAGACGATGTGTAGTAGCTACTTACATCTTGTACTTGCAACTTGTACTACGCATCGTCTGCAAGAGACTTTACTGGGTAACCATTCATTCAAGGATCGTGAACCGTATAATATAATGGACGTATTTTGTGTTATTAAGGATTTGTCCATTAGTGACATGAATGTTAATAAGCGTGTTGCACTTCTATTATTATTCTTTATATTTCTGAGCGTTTTACCAATTTTTTTGCCTTACACCTGCAGTATGCCTGGAAGAGATCGCTCTTAACGATAAGGCCGCCGATTGTTGCACTAATTTTTAAGCTGTTTTATTATCGTGTGTATGAAATTTGTGGTGTGAACAATAAAGAGTTTATCTATCTATGTGGTGTAGTGGAGCTCTTTCCGAGCTATAACATGGGTTTCTTCAAAAGAGCTGTTAATAGTCTTCAAATATAGGAAAAAGCAACAGAAAAGATTTTGGATCACGTCACGAGTTTTGGCGATGCGTCGAGCGATTTTGCAGTTTTTGACGATGCGACGTCGCGTCACGGTTGGAGTTTAAGCCCTTACACAGAATACATATAAGTACAAGTACACACGATTCACTCCGCAAAATCATTTGAATAAGTAGCAACTCTTGCTACTAAAAATAAAAAACATCAAAACATCATCTTGCTACATAAAATAAATGTTTTCTTTCTTTCTTTCTTTACTACACAATAAAGTGCAATTCAGGACGTGCAAACGCTAACTACCTACATCTATATTAAACTAGAAGTTGCCTCTGTGTTTATCGCGGTAACTCTTGTCGCGTTCTCTCTGTCTATCGCGCGGCAGCTCCAACAAGTCGGCTACTTGTAGCTTCATACCTAGAGTGTGGAGTGCGCCAGGCCTGGCCCTTAGAGAAGAAATGACTCACTTTGTTCAGAAGATTGAGCTTCAGAGCAGGATTCCCGCCGTCTGTGTTCTTGATCAATAACGACACCAGTTTGATGAACGTGTCACACATTGTGTAGTACTTCTCCCTCCTCACCGGGGTTTGAGCAGGGTTCATTCTGTCTTCAGACAGCAATTGGTACACATTCTCGATGCAGAGCCGAGTCGAGATTCTAAAGAATCTGGAGACCATGTCGTCTGATTTAATGATTCCGTTCATGTTCATGCGATGAATGTACAAGTTGAAGTTCTGTTGGAGGTCTATCTCGCTGAGAGGGCTGAGGAGAACATTCCTCCAATCCCTGAGGATGTTTTCGGTCTTTTCTTTCAAACCTGGCGGGTCGTCGTAGTTTTGAGACTGAAAGTACAGATTATCTTAATACTTATTCAAATATGCGAGCCATTTTGCTTCGTCTCGTTTTCATGGTTGACATTTCTCGCCAGCAAATTGACAGAGCACTTTATAGCAGCCCTACACTAGCTTATACTCTATCCATTAAGCCGAGGATACACATGCCTGTAAAATGGTACAGTAGCGTGCATGCTTGTTAACGGCATGTACAAGTAAGTGGCGCAATGTGTATAGATTTGCAAGTTAAACTTGCATGCATTTGCACGCATTTACTTGCACTACTGGCATGCCTGTACCTATCGCGACGTTCACACTTGCCGGTTTCGTAGCCCCCCACGTCCTCCCTCACGTTGCATGCCAGTAAATCAAATGTTGTGCTATCTACTTGCGTGGCAGATACAGGCATGCCAGTTAGCGTATACACATGAAAGTAGGTGGCACGTGCAAGGAGCTTTTATGCAAGTGTGCCAGCTACAGTTATGTGTATTCCCGCCTTTATGTTAATCGCTTTTTGACAGCTCATACAAAGTTGACGACATAACTTTGTAAAGCGTCTAGTAAATTATATCCCATACAAATAAATACTTTTGATCTAGCATTACGTCTCTACAAGTCCCTTTATGACGTTTATATTTCAAAATACAGTTTAAGCTTTATATAGCGACACTTATGCAATTTAAATGCAAATTAGCTGCACATTTTATGGCGTTATTGACAGTTGTCGTTAATTGGAGGGAAGAAAAATCACTATAATTTTACTATTATTTATTATATTCTATGATTATTACTAAGCCGAATGGAGTCTATAGTACCTTTCATTGTGCACAACTTTTACTATAGGAGTAACTTTGAAACCGCGAAAAAAATATCAGCTGTTCCATAGAAAAAAGTCATTGACACTCAATAAAATGTTTGGAACAGCTGTTTTTTTTTGCTATTTCACGGCTAGGTTAGAAAAAGTGGTTCATGATGGGTACTATGGACCCATTTCGGCTTAGTACACCCTTTCCGCGTAACCTTGTATTAAGTGTGTAAAAATGTGTACTTACCCTTACTTGCATAATTCCTGAATGAATAAACGCTGTAGGCCCAAGAAGCGATTTCTGTTCAGTCTCAAACAATGAACCGAGCCCCTCGGACGGAGGCTGGTGAGACATGACTCTCGCTAATAACTCCGTTGTGTGACACAGATCCGACTCGGCCACATGGTTGTTTCTGTCATCGGCCAGGTACAGTTGGACGAGTTGCATAGCGAACGCTACAGCACAGTAGCTGTTGCCGTTATCCATCATGTGGGCTAGGGCGACGTCGTACTATTAAACAATAAAGCACAATATGTAGAAATAGACATAATTTATTTGTGGCAAAAAAAAACAAATAAAATAAATATTAATAACTTAGGACTTGTTACCCAGGCTTTAAAAAAGAAATAGATAGGCTTGCGCTTGGCCGGCATCTTGCCTCATGTTAAGCGACGATGCGGTCTACGATGTAGCACGCTTGCCTAGAAGAAACCGATTCACTCGTAATTTGAAGACACCCAGATTGTAACTATCGGGGAACACCCATTCAGGCAGCGAATTCCACAGACTAGCAGTTTGCACAATAAATGTGGAATCAAAGCAGTGTCAATTTTTCGTGCCCACTCTGACAGTCCGATAGAAAAAAGGGCAGGAGGGAATTAAATCATGCAGATCTGATGGACACTCACTCACTCTGGTTGTCTTTATGCTCTTGCCGAGGCAGAACATTCTTCTGAGAACAAGCCCTATAGTCCTAGTAATTTATGAAGGTGTGTGTCTAGACTATAAGGTCGATGTCTCAGCGTGAGTACAGATGGGCGGATTTCTCATAAAAGTGTGTGTTTGTGTGTGTGTGTGACTTGACAGTTTTCGTTTACAACAATATCTGGATCGTATCTCTGTTTTATTTGTGAAAACTTTTAAGGCTTGTTTATTCTTATTTTTCTTACTATGTCTTATGTTGTTAAAGCTGTTTGTTTTCCGTATATAAATAAATAAATAAAATAATAAATATCAGCCTATCCTATGTTCCTACGGCTGGGACACATGTCTTCTCTCAGAGAGAGAGGATGGGTCCTAATCCATCATACTGGCCCAGTGCACATTGGTAGATGTCATATGTCATTGTATTTTTGAGATTCTTTGACATATCGGTTTCCTCACGATATTTACCTTCCCTGTTTTTGACCGACGGTATCGAAACTGCACGTAATTTATTTTAGGTACTAAATAAGTCATTGGTGCAGAGCCGAGGATCGAACCGGGTGCCGTCAGATTGTAAAGCGCACATGCTACGACTCAGCCACCATCGTTCATAAAAAAAGTATAATTTTGCATTTAGCTGGACATGTGAAATAGGGAAGAAGCTTTTTTTTTTCTTTTATGCGAGATATTGTTGGATAGGTCTTTTAAAATGAAGATGAAGTTTCACCAATTATGTGTGTCTTTTTTTCACCAATTATGTTTGATCGCGAGTTCGTACGAACCATCAGATGAGATCATCGTTAATGCACAATACACCCCAAGCGGGACGTCAGTGCAGGACTTATTGCCCCCATCTATACTAATATTATAAAGAGGAAAGATTTGATTGTTTGTTTGTTTGCATTGAATAGGCGCCGAAACTACTAAACCGATTTGAAAAATTCTTTCACTGTTGGCAAGCTACTCTATCCCCGGGTGACATAGGCTATGTTATATTTTCAAAAAAGTTAGGAATCCTTACTAAAACTCCAATAATACCCGTGTGAAGCCGGGGCGGACCGCTAGTCTCGAATAAGATCATCGTTTGTTTGTGCGAGTGATAGCCGTCTAAGACGCCGCCTAAAGAAGCATCGAGAAACCGCGAGGCATGCGTCGCGAGTTGTTTGCTACGATTGCCTCGCCCTGAGGCATGCGAAGTAGATTTTCCGGACGACACATGCTCAGGATGAGCCCGCGGACAACCACGCATGGTACTCGCGTCGTCGCTAGTGCGCGACTGACTTATTGTGATATATTTTGGCGCCACGTGTGTTCTTTTTTCATTTACTATAATAGTCAGTAAGTTTAGAGTCCCCTCTGTGAGCCTCCCCGCCACACAGCCTAAGGCATACGTGGTGAACGATGCGAACGCAAACCACGGCGCACGCCTCGAGATTTCTGGAAGTACATTTAGATTTCTAATACCACACATAGCCTTTTTAATACTTACTTGCGGCAAAGAAACGAGACGGTTCCTAATAAGAAAATCGACAGCTTCGATATTGTATCTTATCTCTTCACGGCTCTCGGTGAGACAGCATGTGATCTGCTTGGAGGTCCAGGCGTGGCCATAGACTCTGGAATCTTCTAGAAGTTTCAACACTCGAAGATGAATGTCTCGGTAGCGCGTCATCATTTCAAGGGGATCGGCGCTGGCTGTCGGCTGCGTCACGTCCAGTAGACCTTCTACAGTCTGAGAAAGAAAGATAACAATACTTAGTCATATTATCATGTACTAGCTGACCTGACAGACGTTGTCCTGTCTTAGGACTGTCAAACACGCAAAGTTAAAATTGTAAATCTTATTTTTTACACCTAGGGTTACATTATTGGAGTTATTTAAAAAAAAAACATTATAGCCTATGTTACCCGGGGATAAAGTAGCTTCCCAACAGTGAAAGAATTTTTCAAATCGGTACAATAGTTTCGGAGCCTATTCAATGCAAACAAACAAACAAACAAACAATCAAATCTTTCCTCTTTATAATATTAGTATAGATTATCTTCCACAATGTTATTTACATGTTAAAAATTAAGTGCTTCACATGGTGAAGATCCTGTAATATTTGGTCCACGGGTGCCCGGATGTTAAATATCATATTATATTAAACTATCAGACATGTGGCAAAACCGGCAGTCCCCCTACCAATTATATTGTCCCTGCCGAAGAGCTCATTCCAGACCATAAGAACCATGGCCTTTAAAACCCTGAACAGACTTTGGTGTCAATGGGGCCAAAGTCAGATTAACATGGCTAAGTGGGGTTACATAAAAGACTCCAATACCAAATGCACCGTGATGTGATCCCTAAACCTTGATGGGCTGTGCAGCGTGCCCTACAACCTGCACTCTGAACAACCTGAATGATGCCATGGAAAGTGCCATTGGGTTGGTCGAAGTCTGGTCCAATTTTTTTTACATACATTAAATTTTTTACGAAACATTGATTCGATAGAAGGAACTATCAAACACGGCTAAGATCATATCAAAATAAAAATCTGAAACTACTAGTCTTCTTCATTGGCATGATGGCATCCACAGAAGCAAAATATGTCTTGTCATAGAGCATCCAGTCATTGGAAACTGATGGACATGGTATGGGGCTCATATTTACATGAGAGTGTACGTCTGGGCCCCAACGGGTCTCAGTATATTGTAAATCTAGTTTTAAGCTTCAAGAAACATTTGTCTGAAAGAAAATGAATCGACACCTTATAGTCTTCACATCAAAATTAATCCAGATAACTAGATGAGGGCACGACTGCGATATTGGCGGGCGCAGCACTAGGGTTGTGCCTGCTCCATGCAAAAAGTAGTTTGGTATGCGTTACCTTCTGCAAGAGTGTACATCCAGACGCGACGTCACGATTCCTGCGCGCCATGCACAGGCATTCGAGCAGAGAATGCATGTTGTTAGCGAGCATTGCGACCGAGGCATTGCCCAGGCAGTTCGCGAGGAACATCTCGGCAGCTGAGATGAGGGCGCTCATCCCATCGGTGTATACTTGAGTCGGGTCCATCACCTGGATATATAGACATTTTAGGGAGGGAGTTCACCGAAGCAGACTGGTGCGGGCAATGTGATGTGATTTGTTGATCAATTAGAATTCATTATTCGTTTGTTATCAGTAAAAACAGTTTTATTTTTAGTTCAGTTTCAATAGATTCCTGCCGTTAACTCTTGTAACTTTTCTGTGAGAGAATTAGACGATAGTGAAATTAGGTAATATTTTTTTGGGAAACGACTGTTTACATAATATGAAAATGATCAAGTAATTTATTTTCTAACCAGCATTTTTTTTTGAGCTGTTAATATTTAACGGGTGAACAGATTTTGATGAATCATAGCTAAGAACAGTCTTGATCAAGTCACCTTTAAAAAAAAAAACTAAATCAAAATCGGTTCAGCCGTTTAGGAGCTACAATGCCGCAGACTTACACAGATACACACATTAAACTTATTTATGACACCTTCTTTTTACGTCGGGAGTTAAAAAGATAAGTCTCATAAGAGATGGGAGGAAGTCAAATAAGAAATGAATAAGAATAAGAAAATGCACAATACACCCCAAGCGGAACGTCAGTGCAGGACTTATCGCCCCCATCTCGAATAAGAGATGGGACCGAGGGGGCAACCCCGAATATGGTGTCAAATGTTATATTATGTTGTGTTTTAGTAAGTTCGTATAGGCTGAATGACCAGCCCTAATGTTAGTTTTTAAGGAGATATTACACATACCTGGCCGTAAGTTAATTGTTGGGGCATTTGGGCCTCCTGAGCGGAAGCTTTTGGTGTGAACAGACTAGCGTCCCTAACGGGAACGAAGCCAGGTATATTGCAGGCAAACTCTTCATACACGGACATTTGCATGGCAGTCGGTCCCCCCACTCGGAGGCGGCAGCGGTCAGGAATCATTTCAGACTAAAATAAAATGTTACTATTAGACCATTTACCAAACACCACAGGAGTTGCTAATCTACAAATATAATAAAATCGTAGAGAAAAAAAAAACTGTTATTGCGATATCAACAAAAAAATAATTCAGGGCGTAATAAGTAGCTGAACACATTGAAACAGTATTTAGAATTTTTGTCCGTTTGTTTGTGCACGCACATCTCCTAAACCACTGGACGGATTTAAATGCGGTTTTCGTGAATATGCTTAGCTATGACCAGATTGAAGTACAGGCTATGTTAAGTCGCGAGCAACAGCTAGTATAACTATATTTGTACAAAATTTACCCAATGCTCCGGGAGCCGGTAAGTAAACACTTGGCCTTACTTATGGTCTTAACTCTCGACTTGAATAGGCTATCGAACAGATGTTTCATATGCTAAAAATAATAGGCTTGGCGAAAAAAGTAATTATTTAAATGCAATAGATATATACTGAGGAAATTATTTAAATCGAATTGTCAAGTTTGTGCTCAGATTAAGGGATGCTGCTCCCATTCCAGAGGGTCAGAATAGAGTTTGTATAGCTTACGTATAGTGTACAGAAAACCCTACCACCCCTGAATGGGTCACGTAGTATGAGTACGTTCCCCAGCCTCCTATTGAGACTAAGCCATGTTTGGGTTCGCCGACACTAGCATACAGTCAAACGTCCAACCCACCTGATATGTCAGCTCAACAGGATCGTAATACCGGCGTCCGGCGTCACGGGCTTGCTTCCGTATCTCGTAGTCGGATATGAGACGCTTGTCAAGTTCAGGTAGTGCTTTCTCCACAGCAGTTTTCTGAATGAAAGCGCAAGCCAACTCCATGTTGTCAGTAGCGAGAATTGCCGCGGCGTCTTCAATGGCATCCTGTAAATCATGACAGTCGTAATTTTCTGGTAGTAATTAATACCGGATGATTTGCTATTCTGGATAAAGGTTTTTTTATACTACACTACTAACTAGCCTAATGGAAAGCGACGATGATGATGTGCATCATCATCATCATAATCAGCCTTTTAACAGTTCACTGCTGGAGTTTTAGCCTTCACTCGAAAGGGTGATTGGGTCATATCAACCACGCTGGCCCAGTGCGGGTTGGTGGATTCACATACGCCACTGAATTCCTTCTCCGTACGTCCGCAGGTTTCCTAACGATGTTTTCCTTCACAGAAAAGCCAGTGGTATAAAAATCCGTACATAAACTCCAAAGAGCTCATTGGTCACGGGCCCGGGGTTTGAACCCGCGACCTCACGCTTTCAAGTCTAGCGGTCTCCCATACTTATTCAAACTGGTTTTAAAGATACCCAAATCAGTTTTTAGGGTACAAGATATTTTAACAAGTCCCTGGCGATTTTCAATAAAAAATATGGAAGAAAACCGTACTAAAAGTAACATTTAAGCTGTTCACAGAGCTGGAGAAATGCAAGGATGATGCACCAGGGTTGAGTTCACTGGATCTTACTTAACCCTATATATCTAACGCATGTATACACTTTTAGTCATAGCTCATCTGATTGCAGAATGAGGAAGAAATAGCAGTAAAAAGTTACCTGCGGTGGTGTGGCCGGCAGTATAGCCGAAGCGAAAGCGGCCTTCAAGTTGGTGCTAATGGTGGCGATGATCTGCTCACGGCATGTGATCATGGCCATGCCGGCCGTTAGGTTGCGCATCATGTGGTGCGCGCACGTGCGCATGCGCATTTCGTCCGGATCCAAGGCGAAATCCTTACGGATAATCTGTTCACATGTCGTCAAAGCATACTTTATGGCCCGATCCACTACCGGGTGGATCCACTCCTGGATCGAGCGCTCGATCGCAGGCTTTACGAACTGCTTCAAATGCGGGTAGTTTTGAAACAGAAGTATGTGGGGGTTGAAGCAGATGTTCTGTCCAAATGAGTTAGATGAGACGTTAACGTCAAGGTAATTGAAACGGGGCTCTGGGTGGCCAAGCACGCCCATGAGTGCGGGGTCGCTGGGGACCAGGCCGGCGGGCGTAGGCTCGTCTTGATGCATCATCTGCGTTGGTGGCGGCATCATCTGCATCTGATGCGCCATCGCCTGGCTGACTGGCATCGCCGCCGCCACTGCAACCTCCTGTTGTTGTTTTATTGGCTGAGACGACAGCTGAAACTTGATTGTTTTCACTTTCTCTGGATCTCTCAAATAGATTGCGGGCTTCAAATCCGTTACCTCCAGGCTGAGATTTTTGCATAGCACTTCTACTTCAAACTTTAGGTTTAGTTCCAGATTTTGCTCTTGGTGAAGCTCGGCTAGAACTTGCATCAGGCCCATTGTCCAAGGATTAGGTGGCTTGAATGCCACGCTTTTGGCGCAAGACTCGAGTACTTTAGCAACAAAAGGAACGATGTACAAGAGCTCTTGGCGGCCCTTATGGTAAGCTTCTAACAACAACGCCTTTAGATCTATATCCACGTCAAGGATGGGCAGGTTTCGCGCTAGAGTCAGCATCCCCAACCAGTGACCAAAATTCTTCAGGAGCGATCGGTCCGTAAAGTTTGATATTCCTTTATCGGAGCGCAATAATATTTTTATGTTGCGGTATGTCTCTTTAGTGACCATTTTGTTCAATTCTCTGACTTTAAAGACATCAAGGAAATTGGAATACAACACGTGGAAGTTGACCTCGATGGATGCTCGCTTCATCACTAGATACCGTGAAAGCCACGGGAAGTATTCTTCAGTGACTATTTCCTTGAGCTCCTCGCATTTCGTTTGTAAATTGAGTTGACTTAAATTGTTGAAGATAAAGGCCGTTTTGTCTTGTATGGCTTCGGGAGGAAGCATTGTTTTCTCCGATTCGTCGGTAGCGGTGAGTAGTGTGTCGATATTGGTGACGTTCGCGATTGATGGCCGGCTGACCATCGAGCCCGCAGTACTCATCTCTGATATCACCGACATGGACGGCGTGCAAACTACGGACCTGGGAACAAATTCACTGTGCATTAATGTAAGTCATTAATTCAAAACAAAATAACAACTATAATAATAAAGGTAATAAATAGAAAACCAAAACAGACCTATACGGGGTTGTGACAGTCACCACGGGATTCTGGTTCAACATTGTTGTGAAGGTCACAGGCAGCACGGGACCCTGGGGCTTTGTTGGCGGCTCCTGACCTTGCAATCCATATTCCACATACTCGATGAGATGCGGAGGAAACTTGTTGAAATACGGAATAGCTCTGACATGGTCGCAGTACTTGTGGTAGTCCTTGAGTCGCGACTTGAACCGATCCAGAGCGGCTATTCCAAAATAAAACATTTTAGTGCCTTCGCCTTTTTTTAAAGCGTCGAGAACGAAACGTAGCGCCAGTCCGAGAGAAACATAACTAGGTACTAGCCCTTTTTCAATGATACCACCAAAAAACTGAGCTGTGATGTGTAACTCTTTGTCAGGATACTGTGGGAAGAATTTGTATTCTTCGAAGAGATTTTGAAGCATGCAAGTAAATACATCTTGCTCCCTCTTATTCGGGGAGTCCTGGAACTTCTTCAGGGTATCGAGGACCTCGTCTATCGACAGGGTCGGATGCGAAGAATGGTTGTAAATCCTTTGAAAGTATCCATTTGCCTCATCTTCTATTTCTTTTGCCACATTATGTATAACCTCCGGATAGTGTACCGGGTCTTGAATGCGCGGTTTTTCCAAGGTCGGAGCAGGCGCCATCCCAGCCAGCACTCCAATGTTAGCCACATTTGGGTTGTGTAAGGACATCATTGAGAAAGGACTATTCGTGCCAGCGCCCATCACCCTGGAGGGAGAACCCGGGGTGGTCATCAGCGGGCCGAAGGCGCCAGTGTTAGGCGGAGCACCTAGAGTCAAGTTAGAGACGTTCTGCGTCAACGAAGCAAAGGGGTCGACGTGCGGAGTGAATAACTGTGCGCCTAGACCAGCTGGCTCGAATGGTGTTTCAAGAACGCGCGTTTGCCGCGTTTTGTTTAGCATTAGTGTCTGGCAATTGGTGATCACGTTATACATAGCTTCCTGTAACTCTTGCTGCACATTAGGAATGCACATCTGTAGGCATGTCAGCATCGTGGCGATAGTCTCTTGCGGCAGTTGCGCTGCTTTCGGCAGCTGCTCTTCTGGTCTTTTGTTTGAGAGTACAATCGGACATCTTCTCTGCAAAAATTTTACTATAGCAGCAACAAATGTTTCTCCGTGGTCTCTGATCTTGTCCATAAGCCATTTATCTAACTTGAGATACTCCCTACGGGAAGCAAGACACGCAAGGTCTATCGCAAACGGAAACGACTGCATATTCAACAATAGCGACAGGGCCTTCAAATCCTGTGCGACTTCTAGGATTCTAGATAGCTTAGCCTGGTCACAGTCACTGCGGAGATACCAATCAGCCATGGAGTGCATGATGATCGACTTTACATTGAGATTCTGTGTGTGCCAAGCACGATGTAGAATTATCCCAGAGTTGGGATGGTTCCCCAAGAATATCGGTATGAGTGTTGCTAACAACTCTTGCCTGACGGGCGTCAGCGGCGGATTGATCTGCAGCAGCACAAGAAGTAAGACATCTGGACAATGCTGCATTGGTATCTTGAACAAATCGGTTACTAGGACATAATAACCATGCTCGGAAGCATATAGCAGCAATTCCACTAGGTATAAGCTCCGCCATGTCCCCACTTCCTTGTTGTCCATCTCTGGAGGGGACTTCAAGAGATCAATTGACACCTGATGGAATGGATAGTCTGCAAAGCTAAAAATATCTGGGTACTTGAGGATATTACTGATCAAGCTCATCTGACCTTCCAGGTTCGTCCAGCGACGACACAAATATTCAACGGGGAATATGTTGGCAGGGTACCCTGCACTCTGCAGACCCAGCCGCAATATTGTAAAGAGCAGATTTAATGCCGCTCTGTCCGCAACTACAAACTCTTGATGGTCGAGTTGCAGTATTACTTCTTTCCAATTCAAGTTAGACGCGAGTTCTTTGAGTGCTTGTACAAAAACTTTAGCATTCCATTCGCTCATGCCATGCGGCATATTCTCCTTCTTTTCGATGCTCATCCAGAAGTTTCCGGGCGTTTGTATCTGAAGGGAATCTTGGGGGTTGGTCCGGTATCTTATCATCATCGATATGGTTCTGGCTACATCGACAGTCGTCGGCTCCCGTGCGCCGAAGTTGAGCATGTGGTCCTTGCATTCTTCAACTGATGACGTGAATGTGTATCCGATGTCACGGATGATGTCAGCTAGCGAATGTTCCTTCATCGCAGCGGCCATGTCTTCAGGTGTGGCCATTTTAGGGGAGTCTAGGGTGTCATTGGGATGTAGTTAGGATGTGAGTACTATAGGTACACGAGGAAAATCACTTTTAAACAATTATCGGAATAAGTCTTTCGTCAAAAAGCTCGCACGAGATTCTTCAACAGCTACAGCAGTACTTTAGCCGACTGCCCGGTCGATGTTCAGACAGTTGTCCGCATTCTGTAAAAAAAAATAACTTAAAAAATATTATCTAAAAACACTTAACGAGTTATTTCTGTATGCCCCCTGATTCTGTCTTCACGAGGGGACATACAGAAATAAAAATTCGGATACACGCAATATACACATGTTACTCAAGTTTATATTCTCAGGACTCAAATATGTATTTTTTTGTAGGAGGTTTTTGTTTTTTAGTATACAGATATCAGGGTCTACTTTATGTACAAAATATTGTAATTTCTTTAACCATTTCTGAATTCTCTTAGCATGTGCCAAATTCTGTAGTTTGCCAAAAACCGGGGAAAGACAACTTTTCCATGGATCGCGCTAAGCATGCTGGAAAGCCAGCAATCGCTGATGCTCGTGCAGGCTTCTCGGAGTGTCCACTAACTCGAGGATGTTTGGAAAGGGCAGGGTCAATTTTTTTCAGTGTTGTAGAATATAAGAGCATATTGAAAATGACTATAAGAAATCTAGATACATTCTAAAATCAGTAGTAGATGATTTCTTGTGTAGCGGTCATTTTCTGCAAATAGGCCATTCATTGGCCCATTTTGAGTCATAAAATCGAAGATTAAATAAAAAAAAAAAAAAAATGGAAAATTTTACAAAGGTTTATAAACAATAGGAACGGTGTTACCTACAATAGTTCGAGAACTGTGTCGCAGGTAACAACGCCCACCTTCGAAACAGTACAAAATTCAATGAGATAATATTTTTTTAACAAATAAAAATTAGATGTATCGATTAAGTATGTAGTGTGTGTGTTTATGTGTATGTGTGTGGGGGGTTGTGTGTATATGTGTGTGTGTGTGTGTGTGTAGGGGGGGGTTGTGTGTGTGTGTGTGTGTGTGTGTGAGTGCGTGCGTGCGTGTTAGTATTTATTATGTGTAATGGCAAAATGTCAAAGTATATGGATGAGAATGGTTATGTAGATACTTTAATCAGATCTTCGGTGTCTTGATATGACAAGGATTGGAGCCATTCCATACACTTTTATTTACACTTATACAAAGGGAGAGGGTAAATACATAAATCCTTATTAAGTCTTATATAGTCTTATAAGTCCTTATATAGTAAGGAGCTGATAGAATGATAATGACGACTTGCCATAGCAGTGCGGCAACGTTTGTAGCTGCATACTTTGTCAGTTCTATGTTTGTTAACAATTAAGTCTGGATCGAAATTTAACTCTGAATGTTTTTTTAAAACAGTTTGCAGGACAAAAAGCTGTCTTACAGTAAGGACTTCACACAACGAGTAGAGATCAGTGGTGGGAAAATGGAGAGGTTTCTTGGCAAGGACTTTTAGGACAGCTCTCTGCGCTCTCTCCAGTCTTATCATATGTGTTTTAGCAGAGCCACCCCAAGAGGTAATTACAGTATGATAAAACTGATTGGGCTAAAGCATAGTACACACACTTTAGGTAACACGAGTCGACCACGGATCTAAGAGATTTAAATACGTAGTTAAGCTTTCGTATGGGGGACACCATAGAGTCTATGTGGGGTTTCCAGGACATGGCATTATATACTGTAGCATCAAGGTACTTTATGGAGGTGATTTGTTCCAATAGCGTGCATTTACAACTGCTATTAGCCGTGTTACTGGGACAAGTGTGAGCTCGGATAGAGAAAGAGGTCGTAGGCTGCATTGAGTGATTATGGACTAAATCTATAGTTGAGAATTTAAAGAAAACTGGTTCGGGTACGTTGTTGTGCAAATGCGGAAGCAAAGGTTTATACAGTCACAAAACCCTAAAGTAAACTCTTTTGTTGACTAATTTGATAATTCGAGCTTGGCCTCGCCACGGTCGGTAATTGGAAAAGTCGCTATGGCGGTCATCTGACAGGTAGCGGAAAAATATAATTAAATATGAAATTACCTAACCCTGAATAACACCAATGACGAAATAACGAAAGTCTTCTAAGCTCATTGCCTGGGACGCACCTTATGACAGTTGGTCGAACACAGTACCTATTTGTTATGGTTCGGAAGTTACACACGCGCATTTTGAATTTGAAGTACCTAGTTTTTTTTTAACGCTGATAAGTCCGCGTTTGACCACCAACGCGCCTGTTGGTAAGCGACGATGTGGACGATGATGAAGCACGCAGACTTATAAGATACCTATTCACTCTGGCCTTGAAAAGGCCCAGGTTATGTCTCTCAGGAAGCAAGGAAGCTGGCAGGTTGTTCCAAACTTTGGCCGTACGGATTAGAAACGTAGAATCGAAACGTTTGGTACGTATCCAAGGAAAATCCACAATGTATGGGTGGTAGTGGGAGGATCGGGATCGAGATTGCATGCCGTCCCGTTCGCATTTATTTACTCGCATCGCGTGCGCAAGTGAGATGGCACGCTCTCGCGATCACGATCCGAATCATCCATAATAAAACATAAGGTCATGTAGCTCTGATGCACATTCTCCGAAATAAATCCTGTAGAAAATTGACAGACTCGCTACTTTACGGCCACAGAGCGGTGTTCTAGACTGAGAAGACTTATGACTGACTTATTTTTTGTAAGTTAGGATTCTGTAATACGACAGGGAACTCGTTATGTATGTCCGTCCATCCTAATTCTTAAGAACCTTCTGTCTTCTACAGTCATCAAAATAAGTGCACAAAATATAACTTTGCATTCTAAACGCGCTGGTACTTGAGAAATGGGGATTCTTATTGTTGCATGCCCTAACTATTCCCCCCTGCATTTATAAATTCTTTAGACATAGAAACTTATTAAGACAAAAAAACAGAGACAGTTGCTGTTGCCAGAAAAATAGCATGTCAGCGTTGCATTGTGGTAGCCGCGTTGTTTTTGGTGTACCTGTCGGCAGTTCTTCACTGGCGTAAAGGTATTTACACGGACAATGCCAGAGCAGGCCTGGCACACTCAGCACTTTAGGTATGTATGAAGCTACAAGAAGCCGACTTGTCGGACTTGCCGCCTTAGCGCCTGAGCACAGTGAGGGTGCCACCAGTTATCTCTACCTAGAATCTCCCATCTGATCATGAGGGTGTGAACTACGTCGTTCTGGTCTCAACCTGTTATCTGTACCTAGAATCTTCTACCTGATCCTGAAGATGTGAACTACATTGTGTTCTTAACGACGAACGTCACTTGTATCATTACCAGGCCCTTTATTTCATCATCATCAGGCCTAAATGACCCACTGCTGGGTAAGCGCCTTCCTTTGTTTACACCACTCTCCCGTTTCTCGTCAGTCGCATCCAATAGTTCTTTTGATAACGTCGCTCCACCTCATCCTTGATCGGCCTGGGTTCCACCGACCTATTCTTGGCCAGCACGCGTTTACTGCTGTATACACCTTCCCATCCCAGCCCCACTTTTTACGATGCCTTCACTCTGCAGCCTTTGTGAACCATTGTATCTCAGTATTTCCGATACAGTCTTGCAACTTGATGCAGAGCATGGCTCGCTTCATGGCTCTCTGTGCGGCTATCTTGTGCATTCTTCTCTGTGAGCATCTATGTCTCAGCACCATAGGTCAGGCAGGGAAGGACACATTGATTATAAAGATGTCTTCAGTCACTGGTACCTCTTTTAATAGGCGAATGTCTTCCAGCTTTCCGAACGCAGCCCACGTAAGCTGTATTATTCTACCGATCTCTTTACTTGAGTTTCGTTTTCAAAAGAAAAAACATATCCAATGTACATATTACATTCATCAACTACCTCAAGCATTTTGTTATCATTGTAGTGGTATCATAAATAAATAATCATTATCACTCACTTGTATGTATTTATTTACAAGACTTTTAGGTAACAAACATTTTTATCCTCTAGTCTAGACTCTTTCTATGTTGGGTAGGTATTGAAAAGCAAAATCTATGAATGAATTAGTCATAAAATAAAAGTGTGAAATGAAAAAAGAATAACACTTTTTACACATGACAGATTAAGCATACAAGATACCTTGGAAGTTGGATAATAGTGCATGAGCACACGGAGCATAAGATTCTATTTAGAACATAATATTACATAAGTGGACATAAAAAAAGAACTGATTTTATAGATGGTATGAAAAGAAGTACCTTCACAACTCAGGAACAGAAACAGGAAGTATCTTGGTTTTTACTTCATAGGTATATTTTTTTGTGACTATCCATAACATCTGAATTTGTTTCTAATTCAAAGTGGGGGTAAGTAAGAGAGGAATAAAACCTGCACTGAGATCCCGCTTGTGATGTATTGTGCATTTGCCCCTGCAAACCTACCCAAATTAGCTGAGCTTCTTAAAATTGCAGAGCACGGCTTTGGGTTGCTGACTTAACTGTTCTACCACTATTTCTCCAGGTGTTGTGGTATTGTAGATGTTTTATGGAGTTTCTTCAAGGCATTCCAACCTTAATCGTATGTCTTCTGTGGCCTTGTAGTGCAGTAGTACATGCTCCACAGTCTCATTTTCCTGTATACAGCCTCGAATTTTGTACAAGTGGCTGTTTAGCTCACAGTGATGACGTCAGTGACCAGTAATTGTACCTGAAGGTCTGACCTAGTTAGCTTGAGTAGTTAGTTACTTTCTTATTTATTTATGGGAAGAAAGCTTCTGCGTGTTTGCAGTTTGATGTTTTATCCCAAATATTCTGCTGTTCTTCTTATTCTTATTCGAGATGGGGGCGATAAGTCCTGCACTGACATCCCACTTGGGGTGTATTGTGCATTTCCCCCTACCAGCACCTACCCGAGCCTACCCAACTCCTTGAAATATCGAAGTGAGGCTCTGGGGCGCTGGCACAGTTGCTCCAGTGGCTTTGCTGTTCTTATTCTGTGTGGAGACTTAGCAGAATATGTGCTTCCATAGCTGTTTACACAATTCTACAACGTCTGCACCGGTTTCCTTCTTTGCGCCTTCCTTAGGGAGTCAGTCTGTCTTGTTGTTTCCCTCACATATGCTATGGCATTTTGTCCATTGAACTTTCAACATTATATCTGTCTGCTAAATTTAGTAGGGCAGAGTGGCATTCTGATATTACACTAGATCTAGTTGTAAGTTTTCTTAGTACATAAATGATGGCTGCACACAATTGAGACTAAGCAATTACCTGCCCAAATGATATTAGAAAACAACCTATACAAGTGACTTGTTTTGAGTATGACGTGTGGCCGCGGCCTATACCGCCTATTGGCAGATCCAACACTTTGCAATGCCAATTGCCATTACCACGCCAGCGTTGGCACGCCATCGATAGTTGATACTGGTGACGACTGGCTCAGTGTATATCAGCCTTAATGTTGCGTGTCTGTGGGCAGTCCATACTAATATTTAGAATAGTGAGCCATAGAAAGAAACAGCTGTTGCCTGTGGAATACTATTTTGAAACGCCGTTTCCATTGGAAACAGAACATAAAATAGTGCCAAGTCCCATCAGCACCAATAGTAAGTTTCGGCTAGCGCCCTTGGATGGTCCACAAGGAATGTTAATTTTGTGATCAGTACTAATTAATAGGTAATTCAATATGGATTTACATACCATCAACAATCTACACCATAGTCTTTACGAAAGCATAACGCAAACACTGTGCACATTTTCCATGATTTCGGGTGTCTATAATGTACAACATGATATTTTCCGACACGATATTCCACGGCATGATAATGTACAGCACGATAATTGGTGTACATGTACATCGAATATCATGCTGTACAATCCATGTCGTACAATACTGGCCGTCAATTATCGGCTCGTGTCTATTAAGTACGGCAAGGAATGCACAGCCAGGATTGTACAGGCAATAATCCGTGTACGTGGGAAAAGTCCACGTTTTATCGGGCTGTACATTATTGTGCCGTACATTATCATGTCGTGCAATACGGGCCGTGTTTTGACGAAACGGGCCGAAAATGTACGACCAATAATGTACAACATGATAAAAGGTGGCATCGCCCGTATTGGCTAATATTCCTGAAATGTCTCTGCTCTTATTGGCTGTTGAGTCTATGACGTCTGTCGATTCCATGCTTCGTTTGAACAAGATAGTGTAAGATAGTCACAGATAAAAAATATGAGAACCATCAAAACTTTTTGATGGTGACGCGGAGTGAGGAGTACAACTGTGTTAGATCTGTCACTCATTTCGAACCTAACCAACTCAAGTCTGACTCCAGGTGGGCTCCCGCCAGAAGCTCTTGCGGTCGCCCCTGAGTATCGCTTCGCCACACTCGACCTTCGCTTCACTACGGAGGTCACCGGCTCGCTTCGCTCGCCACCTCCCCCCTTCGCTCCGCTCGGTCTCGTATGGCTCGCTCTCACTCAGGACCTCCCTAGAGCTTCTGGCTCCCGCGCTTTTTATATACACTCTAGGGGTAGGGACCACAAGACTAGGTGGAGTCGGGGTGCTCTGTGTCGGTTCTGTGGCCCATTTCGAACCTAACATACTCAAGTCGGAGTACTCTGTGTCGGATCTGTCACTAATTTCTACCTAATACACTCGAGGTGGAGTCCGATGTCCAAGTCTAAAGGAAGCTTCAGATTTGAATTTTTATGGTCACCAATTATTGTGCTGTACAATATTGGGGTGTGCATTATTGAATCGTGTCAATAATGTACGGCATAATATTGTACGCCACAATATTGCACAGCATGATAATTCGTGTACTTGTACATCAAATATCATGCTGTACATTATTGTGTGTGCATTATTGGGCCGACCTGATAATGTACGGCATGATAATGCACGACACGATATTGTACAACATGATATTCCATGTACATGTACACCAATTATCATGCTGTGCATTATTATGCCGTACAATATCATGGTGTACATTATCTGTGTCGTACATTATTGCCTCCCATGATTTCCATCACAATAGAGGTGGTCGTTGCATACCGTAAACAGTTATGTATCAGTATCATGTCATGTAATATCGAATAATAATAACTAGTTATTGTCGATAACGCGAAACGTCGCAACGAGTGGGGCCAATAGCGGTGCAATACCCACCCATACCCAAAGAGAATACAAACCCATACCCACGATACCAAGGAATATACTACTCTCCTCTCTACCGACCGAGAGGAGAGCACTTTCCTATATTATATAGTACTCTTTGGGAGAGCTGTTCCGAACGTAATCCTGCTCGACCGGTTGGGTGGGAGACAACTACTGCGCTGAGAAGTAAAAGATTAATAATAATATAACACTTATTGCAAAAGAAGTAAATGCGTTTGATGAAAAAAAAAAAAAAACAAGATCTGTAATTTTATTTAATAGTTACTTGTTGTTTTACGATTTCAAATATCTCTATCATATTCTATTATAATAATATCTTCTGTATTGTAATTTGTATCTCTTTATTTATCTCCAAAATAATTTGTAACCAGTACCCCTAGTCAGACATATGACAAAACGGAAACTTTTATAGTTTTCGTTTTAACGCAAAACCAACAGTTTACCATCAACTTGGCAGTTAGAGCGTCAAAAGTTTACACGATATCGTTAATCGAGAGCTCGATGAATGAACTTGAATGAACTTCATTTCTCTCTTTTACACACCGTAGGAAATATAGAGACAGCCATATTGATCAATTTGACGTTTTGAATTCAGTTTTCTCGTGTCATGGCGGATCAAAACAAATTATGAATAAAATTTTCTGCAATTTTTTACAAATAAACCACTATAAAGACATGAAGACATGAAGAAAAGGAAATGTTGGAAGTGCAGTTTGAAGTTGTGGTGGATTTCACGCAGAGGTAAGTCATGATTCTTCATAACAAGTGAACTTAATACATAGGAGAAGTTAAGAAAATATTTTAACTTTTCGGTAGGTTTTACTCCGTCTAATTTACATATCTACTACTAATTGTAGAAACAGTGTCTTAATTAAGCATGCCTCATGGGCATGGGCATACCCCAAAGAGAATACGCATACCCCACAGCGGGTTTAGGAACAAAATAAGTGGGCGGAAATTGCGCCGTTTCTGTATGGAATTCTCCAAAACCTTTTTACTATTGGATTGGCCTAAACTAAACAATACACTAATCTAATTCTACAATATTATAAATGCGTAAGATTGCATTTAAGTGTATATTTATCCGCACTCAACTCATGTAATATTGAAACAGATTTGTATGAAATTTGGTATGGAGTGAGGTTATAACCTAGAATAACACAAAGAACCGGTAACCGATGGGATAGAAAGGTTCTTAAGTGGAGACCATGAACCAAAAGACGCAGCGTAGGTAAGCCTCCTACTAGATGGACCGACAACATTGTGAGAGTCGCTGGCATCCAGTGAATGTAGATGGCATGCTGTCATTCAGTATGGAAGTTAAAAGGGGAGGCCTATTTTCAGCAGTGGACGTCTTCTGGATGAGGATACAATACAATACAAAATTATTTATTTCACATTATCATAACGGTACAATAATTATGAAAAACATGTCCTTTTTCGGTTGCAGATGTCAACAGGCCTGGAGGAAGCGACCAATCTACGTGAACTCCTAGGCGTTATGATGCGTAGAATGTAGATTTCCCTACCTCCACATGACCCGCTACCCTCATAGCCAGTATGGGTAGGACAACTGCCTGAGTGCAGGAGGTGCTTACTTACCACGGCGCCCTGCTCCAACAAAAATCCAAAATCATGTTGATGCTGCTTCAATGTCCAATTCGAACGTAAGTTTGTAATATATACATACATCTTATCTTACATACGTCATGCGTCTTTGAACTTTTGAGATTCTTGGACATACCGGTTTCCTCAGGATGTTTTCCTTCACTGTTTTTGAGCGATGGCATCGAAACTGCACATCATTAATTTAGGTACCTACTAAATAAGTGATTAGTGGTTGCTTCAAGGAAGTATATAATGCAGGTGAAACCGCGGGGCGCAGCTAGTAATTTATATATATAAGTTCTTGATATGTGGCAGAGGATTAAACTGGGTGCCGTCAGATTGTAAAGCGCGCATGCTACCGCTCGGCCACCATCGCTCTTATAATAGTAACATGTGTTTATTGCAGGTGCGGCTGTGTCGGTCGGCGCTGCACGTGGCGTGCTCGGCGGAGGGCGTGCGCATGGCTCGCGGCGCCGGGGGACGCGTCGCCGTGCTGCTGCCCGCGCCTTGTCGAACTCATGCTGCGCTTGGGCGCCGCGCCCGACGCACGCGATGCGCATGGTGACACCCCCCGCTGCACCTCGTCGCCAACGCATCGTCATAGCGCTACATTTACCACCAGCGCGGCCGCGACTCCTGTCGATCAGCGCCACGCCTAGCAAAGACCGGCCGGCAGCGTCGCCCGTCGTGCTACCATCTCGACCGACGCCGCCCGCGACTCGTCGCGGCGGCCACTATCTGCTACGATGTTACCGGTGTTTGGAGCGTATGGCCGACCGATACCGTCTTGCCCCGCGCCTCTGCGCCCGGCGCGGGCGGGAAGCCAGGGCCAACACCTACCACTGCATCACACAACACTACATCACAGCATGGACTACGCGCTGGCGCTGCCGCACCAGTGTGACGGAACACCGAAATAATATCCTCGGGTCACCGACGACGCTCCGGAAAACCTGCACCGGCGTCACTGAGCTGCTGACCATCCTGGAGGAGACAAAGTGGTTGAACTAGGTGCAGCCAGTTCACGCAAAAAGGGCCTATGGATGGCCTAGTTGCGGAATACGCCCGCACCGCACCACTACGGTGTCGCTACCCGAGACAGCCAGCCTCCCATCATTGATGGATCACAGAGTCCTAACCATGTCATCATTTACCTTTTTGATAGGAAGTGGTCTTTTTGCATAATATCGGTGCTATATTTATATTATCATGGTCAAGTACAAATAAACTAGTGTTATTGAATTTCCGATTTTGTTTCACTGAACAGTTACTTAGTTGTTGATTAGGTAGGAGGTAGTTTTCAACTAATGATAGGAAGTGTCCTTTTTTATAATATCAGTGCTATATCATGAGTACAATCTCAGATCAGACAAACAAGGGAGGTATCATCATTATTAGCCTATCATGTTCTTACTGTTAAAAACAGGACAGGCCTCATAGAGATAGGATGGGCCCTTATCCATGTGCTGGCCCTGTGCATGTTGGTGAGTATGTCTGACCTTTTGAGGTACTTGGACATACTGGTCTCACAATGTTTACCTTCACCACATTGTAAAGCCCACATGCTAATACCTCTCGCTAGATGTGTCGCACCTGCCGCACCACCATTCTCTCTTGTTTATTTTGTCTCAGAGTAAAACAATGTTAACTAATTTGTTTATTAAAAATATTTATTTTCTTTTTTTACACTTTTTTTCCAGTCCTACTGTTAAATAAACTTAAAAATCAATTAATCTGTCTCCGGCATTCATTAAGCTGGCCACTCTTTCATGGCCCACTCTAATATCTTAAGGGTTGTCAGTTCCCTTGGCGTTGAAACCCGGCTACATATCATACTAATATTATAAATGCGAAGGTGTGTTTGTTTGTTAGTTCCTCTTTCATGCAACAACAGAGCTACGGATCAACCAGATTTTTTGTATGGGTATATTTCAAGGGCTGGAGAGTGACATAGGCTACTTTTCATCAATATCATCATCACCATTTTTCATCACTACGCGGGTGAAACCGCGGGGCGCAGCTAGTATATATTAGCCTGCATCGTCCCACTGGGTAGAGCAAACTCCTCCCTTTCCTCCTTCCATTCCTGTCTGTTTTGAGTAATTTGAGTCCAGTTCATGCCTCCATCTCCATTTGGGCCGCCGGGAGTTTTTTTGCCATCCTGTGCAAGCCACTGTGCTGTCGTTTTGGCCCAACGATCCTGCGACTGTATCCTGGTACTGTAATCAACAAAATTTACAAATAAGTTAACTACATATTTACACATATTTTTTTTATATGAAATACCTTTTTTTTATTTTATAGGCTTGCGTTTGACTGCTTTCTTGCCTGTTATTAAGTGATGATGTGAACTGCGATGGAGCATACTTTTCTAGGAGATACCAATTCACTTGCGATTTGAAGAGACCCAAATTGTAACTATCAGGGAACACGCAGCGTATTTCACAGCCTAGCGGGTCAGAATATCAACCATGAAATGGTGACTCCATTTCATGCAATGTTGTATTATTAGTAACATATTTATCTTTCTTCTCTATATAGAAGCGAAACACCACTGACTTTGAAACATCACTAAATCTCAAACTACTTGACTTATTATGAAGCTGCAATTTGGCAAGTAGATTCTTTATGGGGTGTAAAAGTGGGCTAATATTTTGCGACAGGGTCAAAATAAGAGGAGCAAAAGGGGGTTGAAAGTTGATATGAAAGTCTGCAAATACAAAGTCACAAGCATCAGCTAGTAAACATATATTTTAAAGTGTTTGTTTGTTTATTCCTCTTGCACACAGCATTGGATTGATATGAAAATCTAGAGGTTCTGAGAAAATGAAAACAAAGGGGTTTTTCACATAGAGACAGGTGGCGGGCGCGAGATAGGCCTATGTAGGATACTTTTTATCCCAGCTATCATTATATGGCTTATGAGGGAATGTCTACACGGGTGAAACTACGATGGCAGCTAGTTACACTAATGAATGAGTAAGTAACTGTTACATACCTCTTCACGATTTAACCGCTGAAACAATCTACTTCCATTCCTTGCGGTCGAATGTTTTTGTGATCTAGCTGCTGAAGTGGGAGTCAAGCTTGTTTCACCACCTCATTTTTGGGCCAGCCGAGGGGCTTTCTCACATTCGATGTTCACTTTGTTGTTTTGGCCTTGAGTAGGTATGTTAATTTTTCTAAGTTTGGCCCATATCTTTAGGGGTCGTGCGGCTTATATCTTTAAACTGCCGGCTTTTTGTGCAACGTCAAGAATCTTCGTATTGTAGCGCAAAACGAGTAACAAAGAAAAATTTTCTCCGTTTTGGTGCAATGTTTACATGTAGGAATTTCTTCCTTAAAATTATTGCAGCGGGAGCCTTTTAGCTTCTGCGGCGAGTCCCCTTGAAGTAAACAGTGTCTCGGAAACATTTTTAGAGTCTTACACGGCACTAATAACTTTAAAATCCAAAAACAGTGGGTCTCTCACTGAAATTTATTTAGTGAGTTAGAAAACGATAAAAGTTTTGGTATTCGTTTACTTTTACTATTTACGACTTGTCAAAGTGTCAACTTTGACTGCCAATGTACCGGAAACTACTCGAAAACTTTCATAGTTTTCGTAAAGTATTGAACAAAATCAGTCTAACTGCCAAATTTAGTGCCTTCACGTTTCCGATAGAGGCGCTTTACTAAAATGTATGGAACAAAACGTAAACGAAAAAAGTTTTCGAAAACTATAAAACATGTGACTAAGGGCACAGGCCTTAGCCCGGATTATGTGTGAAGGAAAGTAGGTACAAATATAGTAAATTATAAATATATTAAATATAGTAAATACAATAATATAATCTAAATAGATTTAAAGACCTACATACACTACATCCAATAAATATTTCTTTGAATATCTGTCACCAAGCACATAACAATGTGTTCCGACAGTATCGCTTGAGAGCCAGTTCCCGTTCCAGACTATGCGGTTCTACTACGTCAGGTGAGCTGTGGGCAAACGCCTAGCCTGTCAATCATTAGAAAATAATAATTACAATTTACTTAATAAATATTACAATCAGTGTAAATGGCGTTATTAAAAAAATTCCTATTTAATTTATATTAATTGAAAAGGTAAAACCAATCGGTAAGTACCTACAATACCTGTGCAACGTGCAGTTATTTTTGTAAGCCGTTTCAATCAAAATTACGCAGGAAGTCAAAACCGTACCAAAAAACCTTAAGTAAAAAACTGAACAATAACTACTCATCAAAATAAATAATTTTAGAACAGTTATTTTCAACAATATCGCTAAATAATAGTATCGTTATTGCAATATGTCATACTGACCCACCTCTACATCACAAATTACTCACAGACTTTACTCAATAGCAATATTCAACCGACACTGACTTTTTTTGTTAATTTTTACATGACCATGGATACAGTGTCCTTCAGTCGTAATAAAGGCACAAGAAGAGTAAAGTCTACACCACTTTATTAAGGCATGGCTTGGACTTGGCCATGACTTACTTTGTTTGACTCTACTTACTAAGATTTGTAAGACCAGTTTGACGTTATTTAATATCTTGTAAACCTCAATATAATCCGACAGAATGACTTTGTAACCATGGTCTAGAAATAAATACATAAAAACTCAAAATCAATAATCAGTGCTGCAAACAAAGATTTTCTAATGTCTAGATGGTGACAGGAGACGGAAACGCAGAGAAAAAAAATTCCGGGGACTGTAGGCGCGTGGTAGGCAAAGACTACTATATATATACGGAGAGTGGTGGTAGGCGCCATGAACGTAGTATCTACTTAGTTTATGATAGGCGCCTATCACAGCGCCTATGCCTTTTCTCACTGCTCATTGTCAGTCGCGGTGTCACATCATAAAAATCAAAATCGTAAACATTATTTTCATAAAATGCATTTTGAAAACAATTTATGTAGAAACTACAAAGATCGAACAAAATTATTAAAAAAAGTGACCTATCATCGGTAATTAACTTTATTTCGTATTAGTTGCTACAAAATAAGGCATTGAAATTGTACGAAAATAAATCGTTGTCCTTTTGCGTTTGTGGTGTTGCTTGTATATGAACTCAACTTTCCCATTAATTGAACAGTCCCAGTAAATTTTCGTTGGACTCGATATATTGAAATTCGAGAAAGATAGTGGCCATGTTATTTTTGGGGGTTCTGTACCCGGTACCATTAGAGGCAAACTCTTGTAGGATCTGATTGTTGAGACAGATTTTCTCAGAAAAGGGGTAAATATATCAAGTTAAAAATAATATTGATAATTGCAGAATACCAATATACCCAATTCAAAAGAGTAGATGGATCGAAATATTAAGAAAAAGCCGTAATGAGCAACTTTGGAAACCCTCTAAATAATTTTTTGGTACGGAACCCTCGGTGCGCAAGTCCTACATGCACAATATAATATTATTTGCCTGCTTTTCAATGTTGATTACATAATAGGGTATTTGACTACTTTTGGGAAACTATTGCACATTATTGTCTGATATAAAATAATGTATACTGCATTTATATTTTCTGGATATCAGTCGTATTTGCGATATAAATCGATGTTAAAGTTTGAATAAAAAAATATCGCGCCAAAACGCAGACCTGCGTCATAGCTCCGGTCGAGCGACGATTGACGTCACACAAAACAAAACAGCTGCAGCCAGGCAGCAACAGTTTGATAATCACTAATTTTCTAATAGAAGTAATGGTTTATAAATGTTGTGTAGTGCCACAATGTACAAATACTTCCATAAAACACCGGAAAAACTATTCGTTTCTGTTCCAATGGACCCCAAAACTCGCAAAAAGTGGTTGGAACTAAGTAGCTCGTAGAGAACCCAAAAGTATTGGAGCTAATTCAAGTGTTTCTATGTGCGAAGATCATTTTGAGGTACATATTTGAGTCTATATATTTATATTATAATTTGTGTTTTTATTGCATTACTATTTTATGTACTGTTACTTTCTTTTTAAACATTGTAAAGCTCGACATAACCTAACAAAATAGTTATATCCACTTACTACAACATACTTTTTGTACAACTTGATTGAATGTTTTGCTTGGAGAACACTTAAAAATTAATACTGACATTGTAGTTTTTACGTTTTGAGTTCTGCAGCGTAGAAACAATGACGTGGATTATTATTAAAGAAATATGCAACCATAAAAACATTAATTTTGGGTAAGTTACTGCTGTCTGCTTGCACAAAATGTTTCTCCATTCTTCTCACATTTAACCTCCGGAATGTTTTTGGTGAAAATTTCTGGATAAATCGCTCTCAAAATAGCTTTACAACATTAAATTCGCAAATATCAATACAAAATCTGTTTGTTTAGATTTGTGTGACGTCACTAGGGATGAAGCCAGTTACAGACCGTTTTCGATCACGTGATCAAATGTCGAAAATACAGTTATTTTATTCGCGTTTTTTACAAAAAATAAGCATATTTTTATCAAAAAATCAATGAAATATGCTTTTTCATTATGTCATGTTTATGGATGGCGTCAATTGGCATAATATTTTTAATACAGTCAAGTACCCTATTTAGGTTGCAATGGTACTGGGGTCGATTTTGAAGGCACCATTTAAAATTAGAAAGCTAACTAAAATTTCTAACTATAAGTTTAACTTCTAACAATTGGTATTCTAGAGGCACCCATAAACTAAAATATTGACCGGAATTTGAGTTACTTTTGTTCATTTATTTTGAATTGACAGATGAAAAAACATCATTAAAAAACCGGTAATTCCTTCCGATTTCGTTCCGATTTCATGATTACCTGTGGTGTCACTCATTAGGCAAATAGCAAGTGTTGCAAGCTTTTTACCTAAAATGCTTATTGATATTATTCTTAGTAAACATTTTACTTCATAAATTTTTATATTATTAATTGTATCCGACGGTTGTATCAATCGGCGAATCTAACTCGGCTGGGCAGCGTTCGGTAAACTACGCAACGTCTTCTCGTCCAAAATACCTCAGTGCCTTAAGACGAAAGTCTTCGACCAGTGTGTGTTACCAGTGATGACATACGGCACTGAAACGTGGTCTCTCACTATGGGCCTCATAAGCAAGCTCAAAGTCGCACAACGAACTATGGAGAGGGCTATGCTCGGGGTTTCTCTACGAGATCGAATCCGAAATGAGGAGATCCGTAGACGAACGAAAGTCACCGACATAGCCCACCGGATTAGTAAGTTGAAATGGCAGTGGGCAGGGCACATATCACGCAGAACAGATGGCCGATGGGGCCGAAAGGTTCTGGAATGGAGACCACGGACTGGTAAGCGCAGCGTAGGACGTCCACCCACAAGATGGACAGACGACCTAAAAGAGACGGCAGGGAAACGCTGGATGCAGGCCGCTTCCAACCGGTCCTTTTGGAGCTCGATGGGGGAGGCCTATGTCCAGCAGTGGACGTCCTACGGCTGAAATGATGATGATGATGATGATTCGACGGGTGCTACAGCTATTCTGCAGGTTAATTTTTAAGAGAAACATGTTAATAGTTCGCATACAATTCAATTGTTACAAAACATCACTAAAGTACAAGAAAGTTTTCGTTACCATAGTAAATTTATTTATTAAAGTTCAAAGGGTCACTTTTGCCACGGAAAACAAACACAGGTAATGAAAGTTAGACATTTGTTTGCGAATTATAACACATTCTTGGGAAAAATAAAGGCTCGATTTCAGATTTCATAGCTATGGCAATTCATTATATGTTGCCGGCTCATGGAGTTTTGGCGCCAACGTGAAAAAAAACATGTCTCCTGATTGTATTAATTTCCTAAACTTGTGTTATTTCGAGTGTTATCGTTTAATAATAGTAAATTACTGTTTAATAAGTTTTATTGACCGTTTTCAAGTGTAGTCAAACGATTTATTGACCTGAAACATGTATTTTCGGATGTTTACCAAATTCCACAGAAGCCTCTTGTAAAGTATCCACCATTTTATCAGGGAATAACTTGGACTTGACCGCAACTTACTTTGCTCGACTCTCCCTGTGAGAGTTGTTTCACGTTATTAATTAATATCATGTAAACCTCAATAGTATTCTGACTGAAGGACTCTGTATCTATGGTCACAAAAAGAAATAAAAATTTGCCGGATGACGTCCATTTGGTAAAAACATTAAATTTTTTGGTTATTTCAATTTCTCTCCGTGTCCACAAATAAAAAGATGAACAAACCTCTTATTGGTCAGTGGATCAACAGAATTCACAGAAAAACAGAATCAAGTCAACGATAACCGAAAAAACAACGACTACTCTGGCTGGACAGTCGAAAATACACAATCTAGAACGAAGTTGGATTAAAATGCTACGGCTCTTGACCTATTCATCACAGGCATAGAGCTGGTATCTACAGCGGGAAGTAAGCTGACGCAGCGTCATGGTTATACCACTACAACATCACTAAACATCAGGTAAAACGGCCGTAGCTAGAATATATGCTGGATAGGCAGTGTATCGCGGTTTTACTCACTATGATAAAGCATTAAGTCGTTCTGGTCAACGGCCGTAGCTAGAATATATACTGGACAGGCAGAGTCCGTGATTTGTCACTATCTTACAGCAGAAACAGTTCTTTTGTGAGTAGAAACCAAACAGACGCATTTACAAACTCGCTTTTGTAATATTATTGAATGTGAAAAGCAAATGTAGTTTTTAACGGGTCACTTTCAAAATTTCGCAGCGCAATACACTTCCACTTGTTCAAAATGTTAGCAAGGTCTAACACATTCAAAGCGAATCAATTGAAAATGAAAAGATAATCCATTATCGACTTCTGTTTTTCTATTCGATCTTGCCAAGTATTAAATTAGATTATTTGGTTTCAGCACGATGAATGGATCCATGCACTCAATGACATAGTACGGAGAGCCTTTGTGTCAGCAAACATTCCCACCGGGCTCTGCAGGTCTGACGGGAAGAGGCCGGACGGGCTGACTCTCGTGCCTTGGAAGAACGGGAAGTGCCTGATATGGGATGCTACTTGCGTCAGCACAATCGCACCCAGCCACCTGAGTCGCACCGTCCACTCACCATCAGCAGGGCGGAATATGCCGCTGATAAGAAAAGGGAAAAGTACGCGGCGTTGGAGCCGCGTTACAATTTCGAGCCCGTTGAGCAAGAAGCTCATTTCGGAGATAGGGCACAGGCTCAAGATAAAGTGTGGTGACTCCCGCTCTGGCTCGTTCCTGGTGCAAAGGTTGGCCATTGCCATCCAACGTGGTAATGCAGCGAGTGTTTTGGGTACCTTTGCGCCGGGAACGGTTAGAGGTGGGTTATTTGAATAGATATTAGTGAATAACAAATATTTTGGATTTATTTGACATATGTATTTAAATGTAAATGAAATAAAAAAAATATTACTATTTATGTAGTATTTATTTCAAAGAGATTAAGTTTTGAAACATTTTTACAGTTTTCCTATTAAATATTATTAAATCCACTTATATTATCAATGGCATCTTTCAATTATATAAATATTGTAGTCTATGTATTTTGCATTCTGAACCTTGCTAGAATCTACCCAAATCATTATAACTCTGAAGTCACAGCAGATTGATGGACCAGCGGACATAGCTGTACCTACTGCTCGGTAGAGTAGTATTAGGATATTCCTTGCAGTACTATTTAATGGGGGTGATGTATTGACACACATTCGTGCGATGCTCAGATTGTGTAGCTTTAAGCAGCACCTGGAAGTAAAAACAATTTTAAGGTTTTTTATTAAGTACTCTGTCCACACCGCATTAAGTTGTGAGTGTGACTTTTAACAGTGTAGTGTAGGTCGGTCACAAGGAATGGAACAGTCATATGAGCATTATTTCTTTCTTTTCGCATGTGCCAATTGGTACTTCGACCAAAATAAAATTGATGGACGGGCCCAGAAGAAGCGCATTTTTGAAGATTACAAAATGAGCGCCAGCGCTCACTTCGTTTCAGTCACTCTCTAGCCGTAGGAAGTGTATAACGAAACATCTGACAAAATTATGCCTTCGTGTGCTTTCCCGAAGTGTAAATACACAACAAAAAACCGCTAACTATTTTTTGTAACAAATGTATTGTACTTACATGGTTATAATTAAGTGTTGAAGTATATGTATGTCCGACGGTTTTGACTCGTTTTTACTGAGCAAGTTCAATGGTTATAGCCCGTCCATTCATTTTATTTTGGTCGAAGAATTGGTAACCGTTCTGTAATGTTATAGAGCGAGATCTTTACTCATCACCATTGAATTATTATGAATGAAATTAGTATGGGTTCTCTTTCGGTTCCTTTTTTTGATCCTACTATAATGCCCTTTGGTATGGTAGTAGTGTGCATTATTAGTTTGGATGTATAAGTACTAACAAACATGTGTATTTTGATAACAACCAACTGAAAGGGAAAAAAGGAAATTTTCTTTTTCCCATTTGTTGGACGGCGGTCTGTCAGCCAAGTAAGTCCGTCTCATCTGTTAGCTACTTAAGACATTCGCACAGACGGAGACCAGGACAGTGGGCAGGAGACATGCTGGAATCGACTAATCACATTGGTTGAAATACACATCTAGTCTCCGCTCTGCTTCAATGGATCATAACGGAGACAGGGAATTAATTGTATGGCAAGCAGATTCATCATCATCATCATCATCATTTCAGCCGTAGGACGTCCACTGCTGGACATAGGCCTCCCCCATCGATCTCCAAAAGGGCCGGTTGGAAGCGGCCTGCATCCAGCGTTTCCTTGCGGTCTCTTTTAGGTCGTCTGTCCATCTTGTGGGGGTGGACGTCCTACGCTGCGCTTACCAGTCCAAGCAAGCAAGCAGATTAGCGCAGCTGAAAGGAGCGAAGTATAAAGTTATGCTATTGGATCATGCGCCCGCTCCGCTCGTCTCTGCTACACGACTACACGTATCTGTTCGTCTCCACTACTGAAGTCTACTCATCTCAGCTCCTCTCATCCCTGCTTCAATAGAAACACCCTTTACTCTGTCTACGTACCTATTCAACAATTTATCACAACATAACTAGACCATTGAACCAATCTTGATTAAATTTAACAGTAAGTGATGTGCTCTATGCGAACCGACAAAAGACATTATTTATTATAGGAAAATAGAAAACCGCCGGGCGCCGCGAATCTTACGTATTGGTAGGTGCTGACCTTGATGTGTTCTCCTTAGCTCCAACTCTATGTTATGCAGTTTTCTTACAGCACTGGAATGAATAAACGCATCTTCGAGATGCATAATAATAATTCCTTCAGGGTCCATCACGCATCTAGATCTTGTAATATGTATTGTCTTGTATTGTTTTCAACCATAAAGCAGATAAGTATAATCTACTTTTCTATTACTGGTGCCACTTGTTAGTCGCAAAAAGTAGATCATGTTTGATCCACATTTGATCACATTTCCCGTCGAACCAATACGATTTTAAGTCTTTGATATGTTTATCTGTATGTTGATCATTAGGACACGTTTGTTTTTTTGAGCAAAAAACACAAATAATGAGTTTAAACTCACTTTGAAATTCAAGTTATTTTAAAGAGGACCTCAAATGGTCCTTGTTAAAAAACTAACCTATAAGCTAAAATGTCAGCTGTTTTGGCAACTAAAACGATTTAAAATCATTTAAAATGTGCCTTCAGAATAGCAAAACTGCATTTAAACGTGAGTTGAGTAGTTTACGGCACATTACGTTCATTCGATTTAAAAATTTGATTTTGACGTTTTTATAATAATTTAAGTGGTGCCTCTGGAATACCGATTAGCTTTTTTAAATATAACAAGTTTTAAAGCTAAACTAAATTTAACTTGTGCCTTCAAAATCGGGCCCAATGTCACAGCTTTTTTATTTTCATTATTTGTAACTATATGTAGTGCAGATATCTCATTACTTATTTAAATGTTTTTCTTGTGTTTGGTATAATTACTTTTTGACCGGTTTTTTATTGTTTTGTTAATAGTATTTTGAATAAAGCACCAATCATCCAATTATTGTTATGTCATATGCACAAACGGTGCACCGTTTGTGCATTCGCCGTCAAAAAATGTTAAAAGAATTAATCCAGTAAACTCCTAACTATTTTTTTTCAATATTTAATGTTTAGATTGCCTAACTTCATTTGTAAAGAAACAAATTACAGATAACATCTTCTTCGTACCTGGTGAATAAATATGTTTTATTTTACTTTAACAATTATTAAAAAATCATTACATTTTCCCCCTAATTTTATGGGAAATGTCCAGTAGCTGGCATCACCCAACATGCAAGCTTAGATGCCAAACAATGACAGTGACGCGTGGCGCATGCGTATAACGCACCTAAGAGTTTCAAACCTAACTAACGTGCTTTTTTACTGCGATTTTTTGCAAGAGTCTGGACGTCATTGGCTGCAAAGTGGTAGCAAAGCAAAAATCTAGATTTCTACTATGGCAAAAATAAATCCCGTCATATCCACCACTACACTTCCACCTATCTAACTATGTTTATGTGTGCGATGTAAAAAATATTGTAAATAATAGTGCGGGAGGTTGTATGAGCGGTGCGCCATAACCTCAAAAGAAATTAACCTCAACTCAAATCAATATATAGTAGTCTTTGGGCGGAACGCTCTAAGGCTGCTGACATCCATCCGCGCCTAACCAAAGAGATGAAAGAGAATGTAACTCGACGCTACGCCTAACTAAACTAATTAAAACAACATAACGTACTGTGTCAATATCCTTTGGTATAAGTGTTCTGTGGTCAATATCATCCATCAAAAATGTTTCAAAATAAAAAACATAACGTCAACAATAATTATTCTTTGAACATTATTAATAATTAATTTATCTCTTCTTCGATAAATTTCACGGTAATATCTCTAATTTTATCAGTAGAGTGATTCAAAGTTTCTGTGTACCTATTTTAGTGTTAATTTGAACGCATGTGCCACCGTTTCAATTTAGCTACCTTCGAACTGAGATTTCATATTTTACTACGTATCGTTGCCCCCCCAAAGATTTCATACTATACTACGTGCCCCCGAACTGTGAACCCATAATATATTGGTGCTAAGCTTTGTTCAAATTTCGGAGAAAAAACTCGTGCAGTTATCTAGGCCACGTAGTACAGCTTGAGTAAAGCCCGTTGCAGACCTTGCGAAGTACAGGTGGCAAGTACAAGTAGCAAGTACCTACTAGATACAAGTAGTTAGTAGATACTTGCTACTTGTACTTCTCATGGTCTGCATACTTAGGTGATAATTTGAATTTAGTTTAGGAATCGTGGTAATTTCTGGTAATAACTGTGATGATTACTTGTTTTGCAGTTGTTTGAACACTTTGAACTGATACAGGACTCACTGCCTATATTATTATCACTGTATTGCAAGATGTCATTCAAGTTGCTGGTTGCAACGTGAGCGATGGAAAAGGTAATTTCATATTAAAACTGTTAACATATTCGTGTCCTACAACGAAAGAGAATGTAAACACAATGGTACCGTATTACTAATGACCATTACCCTATGAATAGACTTTTCGAATTAGCAATCCAAGGTATTTATTACTATATAATTACGATTTACCCTTAGTCTCAGATATGATAGTTTTCGAACACTTTTTTCGTTTACGTATTGTTCCATACATTTTAGTAAAGCGCATCCAGCGGAAACGCGAAAGAACTAAAATCGGTAATAAACGGCGGTATAGATTGCTTCACTATAGTACGAAAAAAATATCGAATACCTTTCAGCCCAGCAATGTATGGAACAATACGAAAACGAAAAAAGTTTTCGAATACTATCAAAACTTGTACTATGGGTAGAACAGAGTAGATACTTTTAAAGGTTCCGTACGGCGTACCGTACCCAAAGGGTGAAAACGGAACTCTATTACTAAGCTTACGCTATGTCTGTCAGTCCGTCCTACCTCTTAACGCTGGTCGGTTTTTTATGTTATTTCCCAAAAGCAAAGAAGTTTAAACCACTGCTGGAACACAGGCCTTCTCTCAGAGAAAGGATGGGCCCTAATTCATCATCATCATCAAACTTGCTTGGGCGATATCTCGGAAACTGTCGATCCTGGACTAGCAGTTCCTTCGCAAAAGTGATAGATCTCGTCGAGATCTTCATTTCGGATGACAGCTGTCAAACTTGCTTAGGCGATATCTCGGAAACCGTCGATCCTGGACTAGCAGTTCCTTAGCAAAAGTGATAGATCTCGTCGAGATCTTAATTTCGGATGACAGCTGTCAAACTTGCTTGGGCGATATCTTGGAAACCGTCGATCCTGGACTAGCAGTTCCTTCGCAAAAGTGATAGATCTCGTCGAGATCTTCATTTCGGATGACAGCTGTCAAACTTGCTTGGGCGATATCTTGGAAACCGTCGATCCTGGTCTAGCAGTTCCTTCGCAAAAGTGATAGATCTCGTCGAGATCTTCATTTCGGATGACAGCTGTCAAACTTGCTTGGGCGATATCTTGGAAACCGTCGATCCTGGACTAGCAGTTCCTTCGCAAAAGTGATAGATCTCGTCGAGATCTTCATTTCGGATGACAGCTGTCAAACTTGCTTAGGCGATATTTCGGAAACCGTCGATCCTGGACTAGCAGTTCCTTAGCAAAAGTGATAGATCTCGTCGAGATCTTAATTTCGGATGACAGCTGTCAAACTTGCTTGGGCGATATCTTGGAAACCGTCGATCCTGGACTAGCAGTTCCTTCGCAAAAGTGATAGATCTCGTCGAGATCTTCATTTCGGATGACAGCTGTCAAACTTGCTTGGGCGATATCTTGGAAACCGTCGATCCTGGACTAGCAGTTCCTTCGCAAAAGTGATAGATCTCGTCGAGATCTTCATTTCGGATGACAGCTGTCAAACTTGCTTGGGCGATATCTTGGAAACCGTCGATCCTGGACTAGCAGTTCCTTCGCAAAAGTGATAGATCTCGTCGAGATCTTCATTTCGGATGACAGCTGTCAAACTTGCTTGGGCGATATCTTGGAAACCGTCGATCCTGGACTAGCAGTTCCTTCGCAAAAGTGATAGATCTCGTCGAGATCTTCATTTCGGATGACAGCTGTCAAACTTGCTTGGGCGATATCTTGGAAACCGTCGATCCTGGACTAGCAGTTCCTTCGCAAAAGTGATAGATCTCGTCGAGATCTTCATTTCGGATGACAGCTGTCAAACTTGCTTAGGCGATATCTCGGAAACCGTCGATCCTGGACTAGCAGTTCCTTAGCAAAAGTGATAGATCTCGTCGAGATCTTAATTTCGGATGACAGCTGTCAAACTTGCTTGGGCGATATCTCGGAAACCGTCGATCCTGGACTAGCAGTTCCTTTGCAAAAGTGATAGATCTCGTCGAGATCTTCATTTTGGATGACAGCTGTCAAACTTGCTTGGGCGATATCTCGGAAACCGTCGATCCTGGACTAGCAGTTCCTTCGCAAAAGTGATAGATCTCGTCGAGATCTTCATTTCGGATGACAGCTGTCAAGCTGCGTTTGCCGATATCTTGGAAACCGTCGATCCTGGACTAGCAGTTTCTTCGCAAAAGTGATAGATCTCGTCGAGATCTTCATTTCGGATGACAGCTGTCTATAATAGGTAGAGCCTCTGGCAAAGCTATAGTAATATTTTTGTGTTTCAGGCATGCAATCTCAACCAAACGCAGGACATACAAATGTAAATGATACAAGTGCTGCAATGGTTCCTAATGAAGGTGGTGTAACATCGGATACACAAGAAGAAAAAGATTTTTAAGAAGATTTTCGAGATTGGTTTGTGTTTGCAATCTCAAAATTATGAGATTTATAGAAAACAATGTTGCTTGATTTTTGAAGTTACCAAAAGAATGTGAAGAAACTGCACATCATTTGATGTTCTTCGATAAATTATTTGATTCGGTGAATGGATCTTACAGTGAAATTCAGGGAAGACATTTTTACTTGCTGCAGTAACGCCGAAATCACCACATCAGAAATTTTGGAGTGAAGCTCTTCCAGTTTTAAGATCGTTACGATATTTAAATGACGGGAGGGAAAAGGTTGTTCGGTCCATAACAAGCTGGATTAAGACTAAAGAAGGATTCCAAATGCTTGTAAATTCTTTACACAAAAATCAACTTAACTATATTGTTAATAAATTTCAACCACAGGATGACAGGACCCATTAGAAAATATGTTTGGCTCCATATGGTCACTGAGCATATGCAATAGAATGTCTGGTGCATTTGTTTTTGAAAGCAAATATAAATCACTTTTAATAAATAATTTATCAGTGGGTCATTCGCAAGGAGCGAATTGTGAAAAAGATACTTCAGCCGGCTTACAAACAATACGCGATTATTTTGATATTTGAGCTCCAAATCAAATGAAAAAGAAAATATCGAAATTGATGAGGAAGAGTTTATAATGAGGATCAGTAATCATCATCAGCCGGAAGACGTCCACTGCTGAACATAGGCCTCCCCCTTTAACCTCCACATTGAACAACAGCCCGCCTTTTGCATCCACTGGATACCCGCGACTCTCACAATGTTGTCGGTCCATCTAGTGAGAGGCCTCCTTACGCTGCGTCTTCCGGTTCGTGGTCTCCACTCCAGAACCTTTCTTCCCCATCGGTTATCGGTTCTGCGATGGGCGATGGCAATGGCAATGGGCGATGTGGCCCGCCCATTGCAACTTCAACTTGCAAATTTTAGCAGCTGTCGGTGACTCTAGTTCTTTGGCGAATATCCACGTTTCGGATCTTATCGCGCAAAGAAACTCCGAGCATAGCTCTCTCCATTGCCCGCTGTGTGACTCTGAGCTTTTCCAAAAGGCCAACAGTTAAAGACCACGTCTCAGTACCATATTAGTAAAGTAGTAGCAAATTCAATAGAACTAGTACTCACTTTATTCTTCATGACATATCTTTTTGAATTATCCAAATCGGACCATTACTTACGAAGATATTAAGTAATAAACATTATGCCGTTCCTGCCGCTAAAAGAAATGTACGTGGGTGCGTATGACGTCACTGGGACGATCGCCGCCAATTACCCGTTGGCCCCTAAAAGGCGCGCAGTGTTTTGGGTGTTTAATTGTGACTTTGATGCAAATTAAGTGCCCGATTTGTGTCTAATTCATCTTTTTAACTATGTACAAATATTGTATTAAGCCAAAATGTACAAACACCTCTTTTAAAACGCCAGAATGTAAAAGTAGGTTACAACTTATTTCCATATCAACTAAATAATGGGTAGGTATAGTTATGTAGGTACTAACATCGAAATGATCTACACAGCCATGTCTAGTAGCTTGGGTAGAGGGTGGAGTCATAGTAAAAATAATAGTAAGTTGACTCGAGGCCCGTAGGAGATTTTAATACCTACTCATGCCCGAACACGCAGGGTTGTCCGTGTCTCTGAGTTTTACAGGTACCTATGTATATTATAATGAAACAATAACACGTAGATACGGATATACGGATTTTACGATTGTAAATAATAAGGTACATACTCCTAAAATAAATCAATGTTTGTAGCGGGTGGCTATCTACGACCCGGTAAAAGTATAATTTTATTCTTCTACAAATATCGGTCTCGGCTATCTCCATTACTCTGATTATATTATGTCAATAATATTGTAAGTATATTTTTTAAATATACAACTGAGTGCGAGACGAGTAAGGTATGATATGTTAATAAACCTGATGGTAAGTGTCACGCCTATCGTTTGTGTGCGTGCTGCGGTGCGTGCGTACAGGCATGCGCACATATAAGCCGCACGATGTATCTTTCTTCGAAGATAACTTACTATTATATTTTTACTACGGTGGAGTTTTATCATCTCTTTTTACAACGGAGTACCATATTTTACGAAGTTTTGGGTCTCACGGCACATTAAAAAAAATTGTTTTTCTGGCGTTTTAATAGAGGTGTTTGTACATTTCGGCACTATACAATATTTGTACATAGTTAAAAGATCAATTAGACACAAATCGGGCACTTAATTTATATCGAAAATCACAATTATCCACCCAAAACACGGCGCGCCTTATAGCTGCCAACGGGTAACTGGCGACGAACGTCCCAGTGACGTCACAAGCTATCACGCCAGCCGACCAGTGAATTTCGCTAGTAATTTGGTCAAAACTTCGTTATTTTTTGTCGTAAAACAATATTTTTGCACTGTATGTTAAGGATTTCTTAGCTCTATAAATCTGCATTCTCAACTAAAAACGATACTGATCCTCATTGATCCCATCAACACTCAATCAATAATGATGAACGCATCCACTAGTGATGTAGAAAATTGTGCAGCTGTTGGTTATTGCAGTGGATTGATGGTCAGAAAGGAAATAATAATATTTAGTTAACCACTGTAAAACCTGCAATAAAGACCTCGAAAACCATGAGGAACTACCATTCGTGGTCTCCACTCAAGAACCTTTCTTCCGGTTTATCGGTTCTTCGAGCGAAATGGAACATAATTATAATACATAATATTACCTATGATTTTAGACAAACACAGTAAAAAAAATTAAATCGCAGAATACATACAATTAATAATATCTATAAATGTAGATTTAAACTTTTTAAAGTCTAAATTGCACAAACAACGCCTGCAGAGTTTTTTAATATCGATTGGTGCAAACTAATCTTAAACATATTGTCAGGAAAATCACAGCCAAGCGATGAGACAGAGATTGTTAAAGCTGCTTTTGATTATTATATAAAACATAAAACAAAAAATTTAACTTATCAGGTGTTTTTTTTTAAATAGGATTTAGCATAGTATAATGTTTAATTAAAACCAATGCATTTTTAACATATTTTTGTATAAGCTCTAATGTAAAAACGGTAATACGTACAAGCGTCAAACTTGGCATGATTATAGTACACACTCCAAACTATAAAAACAAACAATAATAAATGACCAAGTGCGAGTCAGTGACAAATTTCTGTTTATTTCTTCAAGATATAATTGTGTTACATTATAGCGTATTCATTTGATAATTTTATTTATGAGTTGTATAAAACTGTACAGCCGTTTAATAAATATTTTATAAAAGCTCGCAAAAAAGCTTATTATTTCTGAAGTAGACGGAGCGCTGCAGCCAAACTTATGCTTAGCGGACTTAATTTTTACAGTAGGCAAGATGTTTTTTCTACTATGGAAAATGATTGTAGTTTTTTACGGAATGTATGGGATTGGTCACGTGAATTTTTCACCAGTTGTGTAAATCTCATACATTTTGTATAAAACTACAAGCGTTTTCTGTAGTAGAATAGAATTAATACAACCTGCTATTCATCTGTAGGTTAAATGTAGTACCGTTAGTGGCGGATAGATGGAGGCACATATAATTGATTTCAAATATGGCTGAGTTGCCAGTCTATCTCCGTATATATATAGTAGTCTTTGCGGTGCGCAACATGACCACAGATTAGGTAGTAGATCTTGTCCATGACAGTAAATGTCCATGATGCGCAATGTGTGCAGGTTAATAAAAATACTCTTTGATACCATTGATATAAGTAAATAGGAGGAAGATGCGGGACGAACTCCTTGACGTGGACCGCATAAATTGGGCTCCCGGGCACAATCGACTTCAGTCACAATCGAACTGGCGTTTTGATAGCACGTGAATTACTTGTCAAAAAAAAGCAGCAAAAATGACTTCCTGCGTTTTCACAATGTGCACCATTAGTTCGAAGACAAAAAACAAGTTTCACGGCATTACTTTTCACTCGTAAGTAGTTAAAAACAATTAACTTATTTTTCTTTAAAATTCTGCTGATTTATTTTGCTATTTATTTTGCGTCATTTGCAGAAAAAAGTACAGTTAGCAAAAAAATATCTAAGCTGACAGTCATGTCATCATCATCACCACCTGCTGAAAATATTCATAAATACCTAATACTACTACGATATCTGTTTATGGACCTGGCTTGCTTGCTTTGCTTTGATGTCACATATTTATCTTCTGCGAATATGGAAAGATTTAGATTTCTTATGTGCCAAAAATCGCACTATGGTTTAAATACTAAGACACCTAGTTACATTGATGTTTTTATGAATTAATTGATGTATTAACATGTTCATAATTTTATTATAATATCCAACTACTTACAATTATTTTTTTACCACTTTTTCAACTTGTCGCACCCTTTACAAATGCCCTGTCACACCCGCCACAATCTTTGTTTAAGTAATAAAAAAAAAAAAACAAAGGATAACTGGCTTACGAGCCGTTATTGTATGCTAAAAATTATTATATTTTAAATTGATCAAGTATAGCCTTTTTTAAACTAACTTATTATTTTCGCTAAAATATCAAAACATCACATAAACATTGCAATACTCAGGATAGTTGGCTTTATTAGAGTTAAAACGTCACACCCGTCACCGCGGAATGACCCTTAAACTTTGGGGCTAGATGTGAATTTAAGCAAAAAATAAATTATTTTCTAATTTATATAGGGATTTTTTACCTTTCCTTCATCATAAGTGGGAAGCAAATCCTACTAATATTATGAACTAGCTTCTGACCACAACTTTTCTATGGTGGGTAAAAAGTAAACATCACCCCTATTCACAACGCATCCGATTTGGAAACTACACTTTCCGTTCTTGGCATCATAATCTAGAATTCCGTCTCTATCACAGAGACGGAAAGTGTAGTTTCAGCTGTTCAAAAATATCAGCTATTCCATACCTACTAGTAATAGTGGGAAGCAACTATTACTAAAGCGATGTCTAGTATGTAAGTTTTGTATATGTTTCACATAAATAGATTTCGTAAATATTCTAAACTAGTAGGCCGCCCCAGCTTCGCACGGTATACGGGTATAGATATGTAGCCTATGTCAACCGGGGATAGTGTAGCTTCCCAACAGTGAAAGAATTTTTCAAATCGGTTCAGTAGTTTTGTAGCCTATTCAATGCAAACAAACAAACAAACAATCAAATCTTTCCTCTTAATAATATTATATTATATTCTAAATAAAAATACCTGCCTCTAATTTTACAAGTGATTTTATGTTCCTGAACTTTGTTTGCTAACGCTACTTCTATAGTCTAGTGCAGTGTCATAGTGGAGTGGTGAAGTTGACGTTTACACTGTAGACGTCAACGTCGCCGCTGACCAGCAGTGCAAGTACCGTTCTTTATCGATTGTCAAATTTGACAGTTGTGGTCGCCAAATTCGATAAAATGCCATTTGATCAATACTCGCTATGATCGATTCTATGGCATTTTACCGAATTTGACGATCGATAAAGAACGGTACTTGCACTGCTGAGCCATATTTATTGGGTACAATGTTTGGATCTCACGCGACTTCCCCCTTTTTTAAACTGTCATTGTTTGATACTGAATAAAGTGTACGCTTGTAGATAATTCGATTACTGCCATGGGTGTGCACTGTGCGTCAAAAAACAAGTGTGTGCTATAATAAATAAACGTGTTTACTTCGTCCCACGCAATAAAGCGTCAGAATTTTTTCTCTGAGGTCTCTGCTCGGTCGGGCTTATAATACTTCCCTAAATATCTATATTTATACTAGCTGTGCCCCGCGGTTTCACCCGCGTGGTGATGAAAAATGGTGAAGATGATGATGAAAAGCCTATGTCACTCTCCGATCCTTGAACTATACCCATGCAAAATATCAGGAAGATCCGTTGCTCTGTTGCGGCGTGAAAGAGGAAGGAACAAACAAACACACTTTCGCATTTATAATATTAGTATGATTTAAAGGAAATATACCTATCTTACACGGAGGCAAGATAGGTAGTATGGTCTGAATATTTTAGCTTGGCTCACTATGTAAGCGAAAAAAAACAACATTAATGTCAACTCAACTTTATCTGTCATTTTATTTGTCAAAACAAATTTGAAGTAAAAGTTAGGTTAGAGTTTTTGAATGAATATAATATTTGAAAACGAAAGGTATGTTAAAGTTAAACTTTATTGTTTGTAAGTAGTTCTTTACTCCTGTGCCTTTCTATAAAAGGTTTTAATCTCCTTATATATCATACTTCAACATTCGTATAGTTCAGCCGGTTAAGATTTTGGAAATCAATCATAGAAAGAATCAAAATGGCGCTGTGAATACTGTGAACAACAAACATCGTTCTCATAAAAATCTGACACGCTCGCTGTGACTGATTAATTTTATGTAGAGATTAGTCTTTGTTCTGGTAAAGTGTTGCATTAACCTCGTGTTCCTTAATAACCTATGTTAAGTGAGATATGAAGGAAGTGATATTAGCTATTATAACCTTCGTATGTAGCGTATTTTTAGTATTTGTCTTTGTGCTATTTTGTAAGTAGTCCAATTTGCTTTATCTTTGACCAGATATGTTAACACAAATTTTATTATTTACGCTTGAAGTTATTGTTTATATGTTTATATTCTTTGTGTAGGTTGGTACATTGTGTGGAAGTGTTGTCTTTCGAAGTTCCGATTTGTGAGGGAGCTCCTGGGTGGTATGTCAGATACGCCCCCGACGTCAGAGGTCAGACAACCGAATAAAACTAGAAAACTTAGGAGGGAGTAAAGGGAAACAGGTAAAAACTGCATTATAACAAAGTCATTAATATGGTAATTAGATAAAACAGATGCTCAATAGGCACATGTGTTATTTATTTAATTGCTGTTAGTCTTACAGTGACTGACATCCACAAGTAAAAAAAACAATTTTGTAATAACACTCTACCTTTACACATACATTAAACTGTAATGTTATCTATGTGCGCATTTCCTTAGTCTAGTCAAACTTACCCAGCTCCTTAAGACAACGGAGTTGAGCCTCTAGTCCAGGGGTGTCCAATTAAATTTTGTTGTGGGCCCGATTTATTAACTTTGTATTTATGGCGGGCCAAGAGATGTTTCGTAACTGAGCAAATCAAGACTAATATAAGTAAAATGGTTGAAAGGGTATAATTATAACCTTTTGGCGGAATTCACAGCAGGTTTCACTTGTAACTGCATGCACAGACACACTGATATAGATATGAATCTCCGTTCTTTACAAAATTATGTCAAAAAAGTTAAAAGTTACCCAAATTTGTACTCATTCGCGGGCCGGATTAGGAACCTTGGCGGGTCGCCTTGTGGCCCGCGGGCCGTATGTTGGACACCCCTGCTCAAGTCATTGGCATATGTTTCAAGAGACTTATTTGAACTGCAAATTAAAACATATTTCAGGCCAAAATGAACATTCGCTGTGCACGCCCGAGTGACTTGATGAACATGCAGCACTGCAATTTGCTGTGTCTGCCCGAGAACTATCAGATGAAATACTACTTCTACCACGGCCTCTCCTGGCCCCAGCTTAGTTATGTCGCTGAAGATGAGAAGGGCCACATTGTGGGTAAGAATTAGAGCCAGAAGTCTTATTTATAATGACCAGGATACACGAAAAAGCGACACTGTTTTATTGATGATATATCTGAACACGCATATAAATCGCTTTGATTCAACTTGTATTGTGCAAACTGCTGCCTGTTTGGGTGTTACCCGATAGTTACAATCTAGTTGCCTACAAGTTGTGCGTGAACATTTCAAGGGAATAAAGAAAGTCGCAATCTATTGGTATGAGTTGCGCTTCTTTTGAAATGCAGTGAAACTTGACTGTGATACTAGCGCTACGGTAATTTGTAGAACCCTTTCGTACATTATCTGACTGCAGCGCTTACGGAAGTTCGAGACAACCAATATCACACTCAAATTACGGCGCCATCTAAGTTCATACCATTTTTAGACAAATTTCCGAGCTACACTCTAATGTTCCGCTATTGTCTTTCCTCTTAGTCTATCTTCCTTGATAGTAGTAATAAAGTAGTGTTCTGCTTGCTTAGGAAATACATATTCACTTTTTTTCATGTCAGGAGTTTTACTGTGATCTAAAATCTATAGTGATAGTGAAGTTTCTCTATACACCATTAATTGTTTGGTAAACCAGGTTCTTATAAGCTGTCACTTGTCAATTTTATGGCTGCCCAATGGCCTCCCAACACTAAGTGACAACTGGGACTCATTCTTATTCGAGGTGGAGGCGATAAGTCCTGCACTGTTGTCCCGCTTGGGGTGTATTGTGCATTTCCCCCTACCAACAACCCGAGCCAACCCAGCTCCTTTAAAAACTGGACTACTCTGGGGCGCTGCCACAGTTCCTCCAGTGGCATAGATAGAAGTGTTATAATAATGATGCAAAGCAGTCTAGCTGTTGTAGTGACTTAAATGGAGAGGATAATGATGCCTCATGCAACCTGGTAGTGATTCTAGTTTCTTCTGTGGCTTCACAATGCCATATGCCATGTGTGTGGGTTTCTTAATTTCACCATAACTCCTAAAAACGCCTAGACCGATTTTGATGTAAGTGGCACCTTTGCATTATAGTGATTATAAAAACAGAAAAAAATATCAAAAAATCTGACAAAATTATTTATCATCATCTAAAACTGAGTAGATTCTAATAAAGTATACAATAAAAGATACATAAGTTTACTAGAAAAAGCCAAAAGAGTGATGACATGGCACTATAGATTTGTGCTTAATGGATTTATACGGGCATTTCCTCGATAGTTACAATCTTGGTGTCTTCAAATCACGATTGAATTGGTTTCTTCTAGGCAAGCGTGCTCCATCATAGACCGCATCATCGCTTAACATCAGGCGAGTTGGCGGTCAAATGCAAGCTTATTATAAAATAAATATATATATATTATAACAGTACCGTTTGTAATAACTTACCAATATTATAAATGCAAAAGTGTGGCTTTGTTTGTTTGTTCCTTTATTCCACAGCAATGAATCAACATAATTTTTTGCTTAGAGATAGCTGCAGGTCTACCAAGGACCGAGGACAATTGTCTTGCCAATGTTTTTATCTGCGGGTAGATGTGCCGAAGCTAGAATATGGATAGGTCTGTCTCTCTCCTGCGGGATATAAACAGTGGAAAGACAATTTGTCTACAGCCCCTGCTAGGCCTGCTGGAGGCCCGATGGGTGACTGAATACTTTTATCCTGGAAAATTAAGGTAGTCACTAAAAGTTTCTAACGCCACTGCTCACTGCTCGTCATTGAGATATCAGTGGTTAAAACTTGTTACAAAGTACATGTGTACAATGTACATGTGTATATTTCTTTATTGAATCAGAAATGATAAAAAAAAAAATCAACAGGCTATGTACTGGCCAAAATGGAAGAGGATGGAGAAGACAATCGTCATGGACACATCACCTCGCTTGCCGTCAAACGCTCCCACAGGAGGCTTGGCTTAGCTCAAAAACTAATGAACCAAGCTTCTCTTGCTATGGTGGAGTGCTTCCAGGTTTGTGTTTATTTAAAAAGCTCAGATTGCATTCAACCTAAAGCAATCTTACGAATAACTTTTTACTTGGAAAGGAATGAAGGGTTTTTGTTACCTATTGCCAAAAAAGGCTGTATTAATTCTAATACATTTTTATTACGGTATAATATTAAAAATGTATTATAATGAAATTAACTGCAGGTAAATATTGAAAGAAACTGTTCAGGTTTTTACAATATTATTTTGTCTGACAGAGTTGAACAAGTATACATTTAAATTAAACAAAACCTACATCCGATTCGGAAGGGCTCATAACTTAACTGGCTGAACAGATTTTGATCTATCATTGCTAGGAACTACCTCAAAGTAACCTGCTTTTAATAAAAAAAGATATTCGCCAAAGAACCAAAGTCACCGACATAGCTGTTAAAATTTGCAAGTTGAAGTGGCAATGGGCAGGCCACATCGCTCGGAGAACCGATAACCGATGGGGAAGAAAGGTTCTTGAGTGGAGACCACGAACCGGAAGACGCAGCGTAGGTAGGCCTCCCACTAGATGGACCGACGACATAGTAAGAGTCGCTGGCATCCAGTGGATGCAAAAGGCAGGCTGTCGTTCAGTGTGGAGGTTAAAGGGGGAGGCCTATGTTCAGCAGTGGACGTCTTCTGGCTGATGATGATGATGATGATGAATAAAAAAAGGCATGAAATGAATCCAGCCATTTTGGACAAAATTCTTAACAGACCTTACAGACAACCTCTTACCTCAAAGACCTGCTCAGTTTCGTTGTGTGTAAAGAATTCTTGGACCAAGAAACCAACCAACCAATTTGGACTAATTTTGTGACATGTTGACTGAATATCTCTAAGTCTACGGGACAAGATTGGCGCTTGCATTTATGTTTGTATATTTTGCATATCGTTAATTTTATCTTTATAAAATTGTGTAGGCAAAGTATTTCATTCCAATATAATTTTGAAGCTCAAATGTAAGCAAAATTGGTCCATGAGTGAGTCAGGCCGAACAGCTAATGTAATACAGTTAAACAATAATACAATATTTACTTATTTTTAGGCTAAGTATGTATCACTACACGTCAGGAAAAGTAACAGAGCAGCTCTTAACCTGTACACTAACTCACTTGGGTTCATAATCCTTGAAATCGAACCCAAGTATTATGCTGATGGAGAAGATGCATACTCCATGATGCGAGACCTCAGCACCTTCGCCGAGACCAAAACAGAACCAGAGAACTTGGAAATCAAATCGGAATCCACAATAATATCACAGTGCTAAGGGTAACACTGTTATTTATGTAAATAAAGCATTTAATTTTATTTATTGCTGTTTTTATTTTAAGATTTCCAAGAAACTAGTTTTATTTAGGTTTTGTTGGTATGAAACAAGAATATAATGAAAAACCAAAGTGATTGGGTAGGCACCGAGTGGTCATCGCAGTCAGTTCTAAGAACATTTTGTTCAATGATATAGGTAAATTAGCCACTTACTAGTTGTGTTTCAAAGTGTCCATAGTTATTATAAAAAAACTGACAAGTACGATTAGAACTCGCGCTCCGAGGGTTCCGAAGGACAGCGTGAGTATAAACAAAAAAAAATCAATGAAATATTGAAAGACATACTTAACTTAGTAGTGCAAATAAGGTGCTTTCATACATACCAACTACAAAATGTAGGTTTGTAAGCAAAACAATGTTTTTTTTTTATATTATGATATAACTTTAATTTAACAATTTTCATATTTTTTCTGTTATATGTGCTGTAAGACCTTACCTCTTACCAAATTTCATGATTCTAGGTCAACGGGTAGTACCCTATAGGTTTTGATTCCCTTGTGAAATCACAAAATATGCAAAAATATATGATATAAACGGTCATACATTTTAATCGCGTTGAGTTACAAATTTGATTTTTCACATCTGAAAGAAACCACAGCTTCAAGTATTTGATATGAATTTCAACTTGATACCTTTACGCATTCTTGAGAAAAAGGGTCTTGACAGACGGACGCACAACAAAGTGATCCTATAAGGGTTCAGTTTTTTCATTTTGAGGTACAGAACCCTAAAATGAAAAGCAAGATATAAAAACAAGTCTAATTTTATTATTAGGTATAAGAACTTATTCTACAGCTAAATTAATCCTCATCATCATCATAAAGATGGTTTAATCTTAGGTCAGCTTTTTTTGCAGCATCAGTTGAGTCTTTTAGTTCTATTCGTATAGGTTTCTTTTCTTTCTTCTTTGACATACCTACAACATACTCTGGCATCACAACCTTTCTGCTTTTGAATACCACTTTCTCATCTGGAGGAGGTGATGCTTTCTTTAATGAGGATGAGACTTGGAATGTAGGTTTTTTAAATATGAACTCATCTGCATCATGATCCATCTCAGACTGAGCTGCTTCTTGTTCTTCCAGTTTCTTAATCAGTGCAAATGCAGTAGCTGTGTTTGTAGCCTCTGACATCTGTTCTGGGGTGACATCAGCGAGGGAATAGTAAACATATTTTTTGGGGTTCTTCATATGATCTGGGATTGTCTTCGCACGTAAACATTCGCGAAGTTTAGCTTCTGGCCTCTTGAATATGCTCTCCTTACCTCTGAACTGTTTCATTTCACGTTTCTGTTTTCGGTATGTCTGACGGTCTACTTCGCCATAGTTTGGAGGGTTTACCACTTTATTGGATTTTGAAAAACTGTACTGATCTTCAGCATCTCTCAACTGGTTGAAGAGGCTCTTTTGCCTTTCTTGAAACGATGACATGATCACGTCTGTGTGAGAGAATCTCAAGCATTATACAATTCACATTAGGTATTCGAAGTCACTATAGTTTAGGTACCACTTTTATATTCTCTGGATAAAATCTTCATACTTACTTATTTTTTCTGGCGGCAGCAGCCAGAAATATGATGATTTCTATCTTCTATCAATAATTCAATAAGTTAACTAGAAAATAATCCCAATTCTTTTGTTTATTTCTCTTCACAGTTCACAATCAAATCTTTTATTAAACTATATTACTCTTTGATCAAATCAAATCAATGCTGTCTGCGCTGCGCTGCGGGAATGCGATTGTTTGTGACAGTGACAGTAACAGCGAGCCAAGCTAGTGACAGTGACAGCCGATAGTTTTTTCGTCTATTACTGGGCAGGCTAAAGCTATTGAGGCCAGGTCGAGAAAAGTACTTTATGGACTTACGTATGTTGGTCTCGACTCGGCCCACTTTTTCACGCTCATCCATAAATGCTGTTGCAGGTCACTGCAGTATTGCACCTAATCTCGGTCCAAGCATTTATTTGCTCTGACAGCTGCATTAACATTGGAAAAGCTAAATAAAAAAAATTTCTCAGTACAAAATCCTTGTGTTTGACGGTCTATCTACGTGACATTGGCGAAGTTGTAATGCATCTTTCTTTTAATATATTATGTGACTGAAGTATATCGGGAACCTGCTCTGCAGAGAAGAAGCCAACACTGAATATAGGTAAACTAAAGTTAAGTAAATAAAGTAGGTAGCCGTAGATTAGATAACTATCAGCTATGTACACATCGTATTGTTTAATGAAGATACGGATTACCGTGCCTTTACTCTACATACTTAATAATAATCTATACGTTGTTTGCTGGAGCATTATTGTAAATACTCAAATTCAAAATATTTGTATAGGTAGTAATAATGTAGAGGGTTGGCTGTAGGTTGGTACCACAGATCAGACAAACAAGGGAGAGATGGTAAGGTGGCGTGGCGGGTAACACTATTCCAGAGTGAATTATTTGAGCTACTTTTTAAAGAAAAAGTGAAGATTTATATAGTTACGTAATGTACCTACCTATATATTTTTGTGCTGTTGGTCTTGAATAAAGATAAAAAAATAAACTATATTTTAAGTTTTTTTCTTGTTATCGTTTTTATTCTGTTTCATTTAGGACTAAGGAGTTTCCAAAGAAGAGGTATGTCTTTTTTCAAAAGGAGTTTCGGAAACAGAATTATAATTCCTATTTGGAAACCAGTTTCAGAAGCAGAATATTTTTTTGTTTTCCGAAACAAAGTTTTGAACATGGCCGGAGCGGTGCGAATGCATCAGGTCTAAATCAGGCTTGATGCCGTTAGTCGAACTCACCCAGCAGACCTTCCCGCCGCTTTTTTGTACGTGGACTATTATTTAGTTCATTGGTGCAATTGGTGCTGTAACATATGCGGTGCCTAGAGTAAAAAAAAAACATGAATCTGTCTCCGTGTCATTTTTTTTCCACTATACGTACTGCTAATTTGAACACGCACGATAATAATTGTACTAAGGCATATCCCCATCGTTTGTCAGATCTGGGGTTGGCACAGTCCTAGTATTTAGAGTGCGGTTCAACACCACAACATACATGTACAATATTTATTCATACACAATACATACCCAATTCGCGAGTGTGCAGTAAAGTATTAAATAAATAAAAGTTAGACAACGAAACATTCAAGCCCACTTTTCCGACTTTTTTGGTCATTCTAGTTTTAGCTTGTCTGTTGTGTCCATTGTCTAATTCCAAGGTTGGCTTATAACAAGGACTTTGTATACCCTATACTACTTCCCTGGCTTAAAATTATACAAAAATGGTGTCATAACAAATTTGAATGTTTTATCTAGGACCGAAACACGACATCTCGATCGGTAGGAAAAAATTAAAGTAACACTGATTTGAGCTTTATTCTCCCTGTTTTTTTGTTTTGGATTCATTCAAATGCCTGTTTACTAAATGATGTTTACGATATACAGATATACAGATTTCATAATTATGTAGGGAACGGCTAAGGTACATTTGACATCACAGCTATACTTTTCGAAAAATATGAGAAAAATCTCAGAAATAGAAGTAGCAAAACGCACGACTGTGTGTAGGCGCCATGATTTTGCTCCGCTAATAGGGTATTTGACACTGGTGGAAATAAAATATGAAACCTAGCTATATTGAAAGGTTTTATATTAAGAGATTTTTTCAATATTTTATCAATAATAATAATCACTCCTAAATTTAATTATTTAGATTTCAAAATCACGATTTTTTATCTATGCGTCACGTGACTCGAAAATCCAATCACAGTGCGTGACGTCAATATGGTGATGACAGCACAACCAAAACAAAACAAAGCAAACAGATCGAAATCAAATTCATTTTCTGTAAAAGTTTACTAAATTTATCAATATAAAACGAGTTAATTATGGTGATACTCACTTCAAAATGATTTTCACAAACGTAAATCGACGAAGTTGTTGATATTTGTGAAGCATTCTATCTTCCTTCAAGTCACAACCAATTTCTTCGTATTTCAGCTTTAGACGGTACAATTATGAATAATTTCGCAAGTATTGCATTCGAAACATTGGGACACTGAGGCACTACACACCAATGATAAGTTTTACGATCCATTTTCAACTAAATAATTTTACAAATAAATAACAACAACGGCAGCATTTCACGGCCGACTGTGACAGATGTTTGTTTATTTACATGGGCAGCATAGAGTAATATAATGGGCAGATTCCGTTCGAAAGATGCGTTCGGGGCACCCAGAGTGAGATTTGAATATGAATGACAGATGAACATCAGTGTTTTTTTAACCATCGATTTCACTATTGTTCAATTGCAACTGAAGTGTACACTCAAATATTCGTAACAGCCAAGTTGTGTCACGGTTGTTTTTCACACTGACGATGACGTTGTAAACGGTGATGCTTTATTCTATCGCATGCCTTGAACACAACTCTGTGGTTAAGTATATTGACGTCACAACGTCGATTTGGCGCGTTTTCATGCGTCATTTAATAATTGAAATAAAAAGAGCTAATAATTATTCAATAAATGAACTAATGGAGGTAAAAGTATTTATTTGTGTGAATATGCACCATATTCTTTAAATTTAAGGCCATTGCAAATTTTTGTCAATATCCCTATTGCGACTTTAATACAATACATTTATACATAATAATTAATTATTTATTGTCATACTATTGTTGATAGCCCGTTGGTCCAGTTGGTAGTGAACCTACCTTCTGAGCCTGAGGGCGTGGGTTCGATTCCCACGTAGGACAAACATTTGTGTGATGAACATTTGTGTTTGTTCTATATCTGGTTGTTAATATCTATTTAAGTATGTATTTAAAAAACTATATATGTACGTATATCAGTCTCTGGCAGCCATATCACAAGCTTTGCTTAGTTTGGGGTCAGATGACCGTGTGTGCAAAAATGTCCCAAATGTCCCAAATATTTATACTTATGGTCATCTGTAGAAACAAGCGTTGCTTAAAAGTGGAAAAAGTGTGACGAGTATACCTAAGTATGGCGGGTTCGATTTTTAAATCGCTCGTTTGATATTTCGCACGAAAATATCATGCGAAATCATTTAACTTTCGAACAAAATCCCAAACAAAAGTAGCATATTTGAATAATAATATCACTCGCTAACGCAACGAGTAGTTTGAAACATTCGAATTTCTTCATCATCATCACCAGCCAGAACACGTCGATTGCTAGAACTCCACAGTCCATACTACCATTCGAATTTGTTTTCTGTCAATAGAATATCTTTCATTTCGCATGATACTTTCGTGCGAAATCATATTATACGAGCGATTCAAAAATCGAGCCCCAATCATAGGTATGTTCACATCGATTTATTATTAATTTCCCTACCCACAGTTTACGTGCCTAATCAGAGACATATTCTTATAGGAAACGGCCTCAGCCGAACTATGGTTAGTCTGTGTTATGTACCTAATGGTGAAGGCACGGAAGGCGGAATCGTTTTCGCGGCCACAATAATTTTATGATTCTGTATCACACTTTGTATCGGACCTTTCTATAACAGTGGTGCGTTAATGAGCTTCTAGATTACGAGTACAATGCGACAAATTTGTAGGTAGAAGTGTACAAATGAAGGAACTGAAATTGTTCACAGTAATCTATTAGTTTTGTGCAGAAAATACGATGGTAGCTCCCCCTCTCGTCTCAACAGATAAGTTGGTCGCGCAACGGACAATGTCCTACAGTATTGCTATTGAGATTGTTGGTGACTCAAATAAAACTCTTAAATATACTGTGGCTACGTGAGCACGCGCCAAGTCAACACGTAGATGTAAAAACACGTTACGGATACCTTCCAAAGCAAAGGTCCGATCTTCGCACAAATGGGCGTTTTAGTACCTATGTAGGTAGGTATGTTTGGTTTTCTGTAATGTTCGATGATTAACTTGCTTATCGGTAAATAATCCGATCTTCTATTTCCCGATAAAAGGAATAGTGATGTTCCAAACGCAAGTCGCAACTACAGTTATAGATATTATTATTAAGTTTATGACACCACACGACATCAACGGAATAGGAGAAAAGACTTACTAAAAAAAAAAAACTACCTATTACAGTTGTCTATGTGACTAAACATCCTCGGTATAATGTGACACACATCAATATCGGTTCAGGCGTTCGAGACCCACATACACACATAAGCCCTAAAAACATAATTTTAACACTTCCTTTTTGGGCAGCCATGTAAACAGCACATATAATGTTGGACGGAGTTTATTATTAAAGTAAGTAATACCATAGATAAACTCTTAGTATTAAGACATAGCTTCATTATAAATAGGTAAGTACGTAACACAAAGTCATAACCAAAGTTTCATGTTTCTTTAGTTGCATGTTTTATTAGGTGATAAGCTTAGAATAACTACTCAGAGAAGGTAAGTTTCCAAACAACGCCTTCTCAAAACGTAAGCTACAAATTCGCTTTGTAGCTTACGTTTCGATTGGTATAATAAATGGATTACCTGTGGAATGTCACACCATAACTCTTATGCTGCTTTTCTGATTTGTTGTGGTACGACTTCACCGCGCAAATTGTCATAGTAAATTTTTTATATATTTTTTGGAGTCAGATATGGAGTGGAGTCACCATTTGAATGGCTTAAATTTTGCGAATGTACTTACTTGGTTTCTTTGTGTAGTTATTCTAAGGTGATAAGTCAATTTAAGTAGATGCTCTTGCTCAATAAATTATCCGAACCGGCAGACGCAGCGTGGGCCTATATAGGCCTCCCACTAGAAAACTAGATGGACCGACGACATCGTGAGTCTCGGGCATCCAGTGGATGCAGATGACAGGCTGTCGTTCAATGTTCTGTGTGTGTGCTAAGTTGGAGTGCTATGTTCAGCATTGGACGTGACCCGGCTGATGACGAATATTACAAAAAAAAAAAAAAAACAGCCACGTGCGAGTCGGGCTCGCGCACTGAGGGTTCCGTACCACCACAAAATACAATAAGGTTGTCCAAGTAATCGAATTACCAGTTATTATAACACCTTCCATTTGTCGGAGTAATTTGCTACTCATAAATGTATCAATTATATAGTTCTCAATGCCACATTTATTCCAATTTAGACGTTATGTCGCTTGCATAGTGTTCAAGGTTAGTTGTCCGCTATGTCATGGTGGCTCTAGCATCGCGCGGCGTTGTAGTCGGATTGCGGTTACCTTGTAACATAGTAGCGTGCGCCGAGTTTTGGTTCGGACATTTTTTGGCACGATTGTGACTCTATCTGTATTGTATCTCGATGGTATAATGTGCTATGGCCTATCCTGTCATTCATATAACAGTAAAAGAAAACACTAAAGTCTAACAATATATTGCCGCCATCGTCACGATCTCGACAAAACATCGTGTTTTTCGTATTTCGTGACAACGATGAGAGAAGCACTGAAAAATTTAAATAAAATTCGCAGTAAAAACGGACCTAAAATAGCTCAGAAAATTCAGTGTCTTTCGGCTAAAATAAGAATACCTTTTGGAAACAGAATCTAAATAGCTCCAGCCTATTTTTACTCGACTGCCTAAGGAGGGCAATGTTTTTTTTATTTACAGTTCTATGTAGTAAGTTTATTGTTTGTGTTTTTTTTAGTTTAGGTTTTTTTATTACCTGCTAAGTATATCATGTTACGGCTCTGTCATCTTTTTATCATTACTATCTTTATTAATGTTATTAATACTAAGTTTTCTTCTCAATTTCTCTGTTTAATGTAGGTTTTTTAGTCTCGTATTTATATGTATTTATAAATATCCAATTATTTATTTTGTAATATTTAGTTTTATACTTTTGTGCACTAGCACCATGACTTGTGTTGCTATAAATGATAACCTATGTTGGCCTATGTGTTTTTATTATTTCTATATTTATGTGTAAGAAGGCTGTTGGCTATCCAAATATAAATAAAAATAAAAAATAAAATAAAACAATTTTTAAGTTAAGTTTTAAGTTAGAATATGAGTAAAATCGGTCAAGTTGTTGTGAAGATATAGTAGCATTCGCGAGGTAACAGTTCGGGGCAAAAACTAGTAAAAAAACCAGAATAAATAATAGTAACAGTATAAACTAAGCAATGAATAAAATAACACACCCACGAAGCTGCACCCGCATGTGCATATACGTCTTGATCCCTTTTCTATATTACTAGTCATATACTTAGTAGTTACAAATAGAGGTACACGCCTATGCTAAGTCGAAGCAGCTTTATATAAACCCTTCCAGACCGTGGTTTCATCAATACTGCCTTGGAAACAGTGCTTTTGCTTTGATACCAGCCAGTTATTGTTTGTTGTGCTTTCTGCGACGCATGCGCGGTGTCGAGGCGCCACAGGCCGCGGCCCGAACATCAGTCGCGGGTAGAGGCTTGACGTGGCGCGCGCCTCTGAAAATAGCTAATTTTAGCGAGTTCGCGCTGTCCGAGTGACTCGCCAGGGCGGGCGGCGCGCGCACTCACCCACCATACTCGTCATCTACAGATATGCATGTCCTTTGCTTGCAACTGAAGTGATTTTCCTGTGAAGTGGGCAGGGATACTGCAGTTTATGAACAGATAGACATTGGGATGTGAATCTATCAGCAACGGAACAACAGGTAACTACTTAGGTTAATTTTATAGTAGCTTATGCCCGTGGCTTCACCCGCGTTGTGAACAAAACAAAGCCGTGACATTCAGTGATAGTGATGCTTTCAATCAGTGTTTTTTATATTTTCAGTTTCAATAATTCTAGAGATTACCTTCTAAAGTCGTACAGATGTAGGTAGAGAAACAAACAAAATATTGGGGAACTAATTTCCACAATTTTACCTACTAATTAGACAGATTCAACATTTAATTAGGTAAGTATATCTAGTTTAAGACAGATTAAACTTTGTCGCATTAAGTATACTATGGTTACCTCGAAGATTAGAACAGTTTTAGACAGTGTATAATGGCTCATTTGAGCCAACCTCCCCAAAAAAGGGAAAAGGAGGAGGTTCCCTAGTTGACTCGTATTTTTTTTTTACTTCATTATTTTGGTTTATTTTTTAATTTATTTACATAATAAAACTACATAGATAAAATTACTAAAATTAAAACTCTAAAAAATCTAAACTAAAAGCCTCTTCGTGGAAACTGCAAGAAAGTGTGGTGCTGGCAGCATCGTCACAGTGGATGGAAATGATCAGATTTTACCAAAGTATGTTATTGGCATTCCCAGCATTTCGGTCACTAAGTACTACTTAGTGATCGACCGTGTGCTCATTGATATACTAAATAAATCAATAAATGTTTTCATAGAAGTAATATGTCTTAATTTTTTTATATTTTATGTCTTTAAATGTACCTGCGAATTGTATAGGGGCTTAGCCAAACGTTTGGTGGAGGTGACTACTTACAGTCACCTCCACCAAACGTTTGGCTATAGCCAAACTGTAAAATATAAAAAATTAAGACATATTACTTCTATGAAAACATTTATTTATTTATTTAGTATAACAATGAGTACAAGCAAAAAAGTTTTCATTTTAATTTCACCTTTAGATTTTCATGTCGTTTAATGCAGGTAGACTATAATTCAGAATGATTTATATAAAAGAACATAATGTAGGGACAGGAACAAAATAAATAAATTAAAACCTAAATATGAAACTGAATTTTTCCAATAATGCTGGCCCCTTTTTGTTTGTTTTTGGATGGTGGTATTTAAAATATCTGTTACCTATAACGCGATAATATTTTACATGAAACACCTAATTAAACAGATTCTCACCGGTTATAAATAATTATGTAGATAATACGAGTACCTACCTGAATGATATTTTAAGCAAGTGCTACGGTAAGGAAGCATATTTTAACTGTAATATTTTGCTTTGATAATTTTAACCTTGATAAATTGCAAGAGTGTCGTATTTATTAGATTCATTTGTTGTTACCATACTTCAAAAAAGGTTCTCGATTAGTTTTTTTTATGTTTGTTACTTCAGAATTACGTCATTTATTCATTTATAAACCGATTTGGAACATTATTTTTTAATTCGTAAGGATATACTTTCAACAAAATAAGTCAGTAGTTTGGTTTTAAATTCATCAAATTAAACGAAAAAGCGTATTAATAAATTTGGAAGTCTGTTTTTTTAATTGAATATTATTATTTAATACGTAAAATGCTACAACTTTTTATCATTACTAGGTATCTTCTTACCATTGTTTTATAGCTCTAGGTAAGTATGTTTCTAACCTAACTACTTGCTCGTAACTGCGGTACAAAAATCCAAAATTTGAGGTGCAACCGCTAGGCGTACCTATACAGGGTTAAACGGAACGGTGGTGCTATGCCGAAAGGAGGTCATTGTACCCACTTATATATTATGAACAAGATATAATAACTAACTATCGACAACACAGCCGTGCGTGTGGGATATTCAACAAGCTATCGCAAAAATGTGGATATAGGTACATAATTATTATAATTTGGTCTCCATTCTTCCATCCGTAAGAAAGCGAACTTTTTCAGTATTTGTTTTTTGAAAATTTAAGTCTATATCAGTATACCTATACAAAATTTTTTTTTGCAAAATTTCGTTTTTGTATCAAATTATTTGATATTTTGTCCTATTCATATTTTTTTTAAATCTTCTACCCATATAATAATAGTTAATAATAGTTTCAGCGTTCCAATCAAACCATACAAGTACTTATTACTTAGTTTCTATTAGAGGAAACTTATATTCAAATTCAAATTCAAATTCAGTTTATTTACACATAAAATATTACATTACAGTTGAAAAAACCATGGCGTAATACTCTATTTACTTACTACATAATATTATTCTAATTAGACTAACAACTATGAAAATAAATAAATAATAATGTAACATAAAAAGTGAGATCAATATTAAAAACTACAACAAAAATATTTTCACATAAAAACAATAGCACACTTAAAAATAATAGTAAAAGATAATTATCAACAATGGTAAAAATTAAACTAAAATAATGACATTATGTAATACATTGACAATACTGGTTGCACTTCCTAACCAGTATCGTCCATCTATCCGCAAACATATCTGTGTCGGGAAATACTAAGAGAAGCTTGTTGAGGTGTCGTTGTGCACGGAACACCGGAGAGTGCTGGCGCGCCACCGTGCGCGCCGGACTCGGCGCAAACAGTGGGACTCGCCCGGTACGGAAACGCACGCGATGCTCCGGTACACTCAGACGACTCGCTTCACCTAACAATTCTGGGCAGTATACTCTCCCATGCAGTATTTGCAACACTGTTAATAACTGACTATGCAATCTGCGATTTTCAAGAGAGTAGAACCCAAGAGAACCCAATAAAAATTTAGTGGGATATAAAAATGGATAATATCCATATATTTTCTTATATAACAAACGTAAGAAACGTTTTTGGACTTTTTCCAGCATCAAAGTGTAACTTTTCTCATGAGGGTTCCATATGCATGCACTCGCCTCAATTTTTGACCTTATTAAGGCAGTGTAAAGCAACTTCATAGCCTTAACATTTGTGAAGTCTTTGCAGTTGCGCGTCACAAATCCCAACCTTTTAAAACAATCTGCCGCAAGTGCACGCATATGGTCGTGAAAGGTAAGTTTTGGATCAAACAGGACACCCAGATCTTTAACTCTCTGATTTCGCGAGATTTGTTGTTCATTTATACTGTAGTGCGCTATTATAGTATTTGTGGACTTGGTGAAGCTCATCACGGAACACTTTGAGACATTTATGTTGAGTTTATTTTGTTCACTCCATGATAGTATAGTGTCCAAGTCTTTTTGGAGATTTATACAGTCATGGACAGATTTTATGGGCATATAGAGCTTTACATCATCGGCGTAAATTAAGCACTTGGCATGCAGTAGTGATTTCGGCAGGTCGTTAATCATAAACGTGAAAAGAAGTGGCCCAAGGGATGAACCTTGGCTGATACCTGACGGCGTATAATATGGTGGCGAATCATGGCATCCAAGGCGCACAAATTGTTGACGGTCTTTCAGGTAGTTTGCAAAAAACGAAAGAAGCCGAGGAGCAAATCCAGCTGTACTTAGCTTTTGGAGCAGGATATTATTGTCTATTTGGTCAAAAGCTTTTTGAAAGTCAAGATATATGACGTCTACTTGATTATTCTTATCCATGTTCTTAGAGACAAAGTCTACCAATGTAAGTAGGTTGGTGTTTACAGATCTACCTTTTCTGAACGTGTGCTGAGCGTCGCTAAGCTGTGATTCTACTTGTTTGTAAATTTTATTATGTAGTATGCTTTCGAATAGTTTTGCGAATGCTGATAAAATTGGGCTCTTTTGTGTTATATTTTGTTTCTATACTTGTTATTTATGGCTGCTAGTTTCACTAAAATTTTAATATTTCATTACCTAAATTAAATGTAATAACCATACATAAAAAAATTCAAGCCTAGGTCTGTGGTATTTACCGATTTTTCATTCGCGATTTCAGGTTAGTTCGATTGTAAAAGTTGTTCATGGTGATGACTAAAATTACCTCCTTTCGGCTTAGCACCACCGTGTCGTGTATCCCTAAACAAAGTAAGTACACAAACCTATTAATATTGGCTTATCTACGAATAACAACTCCGCTTATAGTAGCGGTCTGCGGCAGATAACAAAATTAACTTTTTGTGCAAACTATATGGAGCAAAGTTCTCTTTGATATCGTAGATACGTATTTGCGTTGTTAGGAATTTTAAATTCTAAGAAATGTTGACTAAATAGAATTACCTTCTTAGATATCTGCACAGTTTACTCGAGCGCTGGCAGGTCTCCAAATGCTTTTGAATCATAAATTCGAGCATGGTTTGCATCACCTTTCAATGGAATGGGAATTTCAGTTGTGCCTGAATTACGAATAGGTATTTTTATGACTACTTCAGACATGTAAGACTGGACGTTCCGAATTGGATGTGAATCCTACGAATCTAGTTATAGTTGTTCTTTTAAAATATTGTTATACTCAATCCAAGCATTTATATAAGGCTCTGACATCTCCAATAACGTTGTAAAAAGCGAAAAAATTCACGAATTCTGATCAATTTCGCTAGGTCTTTGAACGTAAGACTGTAGCAGGTATAATTAAGTAAAATATTTAAAAAAAACTATTTACAATGATACATTGGAGACTATTAGTTACGTGGTCCATTAGAGTAGATGAAAGTTTCTTAGAGTGTGTGAAAAATTAGTAAGTGAGCAGTACCTACTTAACGGTATAGTGTTAAAAAAAAATGGAGACATTTGAACACGAACTTTAATTGTGCTAAGGCATATCTCCCTTGTTTGTCTGATCTGAGGTAATAATATACCGTTATACAATACGCAAATATTTAAACCTAACTTTATGACAGTGCTGCAATGACGCACGCTCTGAGATCGAATACAAAACAGTAATTGATTAAAATAAGCTTTAATAAAATTAATCACGAATACCTAAATAAGATTGAGATGAAACAATGAAAAATAATTTGAACCTTAACATCAATTGTTAAGGTTAAAATTAGAAAAGTATCTGAAACCACAAAGGAAAAAAACATTGCGGTTTCATGAGTAGGTAGTATCTCAGTACAATCCAGTACGTCTACACCGATAGTATTTTACGTTCACAACAACAAATAAGTTTCATAGGATATTAGTACAAAACTGCTCGTATTAAGGTACAATTTGGTTTAGGTTAGTAGCTTATATTATTATCCCTAATAGTCTTTGGCCATCAAAACTAAAGGAAAATTCAATTTCAGGGATTTTAATAATAATATTTATAAGGATAAATACCTATGTTTTTTTTAATTTTCTATGGAATATATACGAACACCTCCAATGTACCTACATAGACTTTTTTATCAGTAGCAAATTGTTAATTTGAAAACTTCAAAAGAATTATTTCAACAAGAAAAGCTCTTTTACGAGTACTTACTTGCGTTGCAACTTGTACTTGTCAAAAATTACTCTACTAACGTAAGCAGTAATAGTAGCAAGAGTAGTTTTTTTACAGATATAATTTGAAATGCCACACTTTATGGCCTCGTCCATTCATCCATTACACTAATATGCTTTTTATATATACCTACATGTAAATATGTAGGTATTATACTCAACTTTCGTAGGTATATATGTATAATTATATCGGTCGCCGAGTTAGCCGATCCATCGGTATGAATGACGCTACTTTGCTTAGCTAATACTTGAATACCTACACTGCGTCATTCGAACGGAAACTTTAATGGAAAAGTTAAAACAGCTTTTGCGACCTCATTAGAGCAAATTCCACTCTAAAAAGTTTCCTTTACGCCAAATTGGGATGAATAATATGGGAAGGGATATAAGCCATTCCTTAGGGTAGAGTTATTTCAGTCAATCATTGTGGAAGCTTGAGTAAACGTCGCTCGTTTCATGTATGGACTGGACTTCAACTCTACAAGTAGGTAAGTACTCGATATAAGTAAAGTTAAGGCAATCTATAATACAAAACAGTGTGTGCAAAGTGTTGTTGGACTTGGACGTTTTAAATTTTCAAGCCGCTATAGAATTCAGCCTGTTCAGGAATTTATTTCAAACTAGTTTCACTTGTCTCGCATTTTTAGGGTTCCGTACCCAAAGGATAAAAACGGGACCCTAAAAATGCGAGACTATCCGTCTGTCTGTCCGTCCGTCCTACCTATTAACGGCTGTATCTTTCGAACCGTAATAGATAGCCAGTTTGGCCTCGTGCACTGAGGGTTCCGTACCACCACAAAATACAATAAGGTTGTCCAAGCAACCGAATTACCAGTTTAAGCTTAACGCCTTCCAAAATAGTCGAAGCAATTGCACGCATTCACATTTTACACAGTTATTTTTGCTACGCAGTGATGCACGAGTACCTATAACACAATTCGGTATGTAAAGTTTTTTTTTCGTATTTTTTTAATATTTTTATTTCGTAGATAAGGCTATTTTAAGAAACTAATTTCAATATTTTTGTTTTCTGTTAAGTATTTATTATACAATATTTTTTTGAAAATTGAAATTATGTGACGTCACCATATAGCACAAAATTTCGTTGCGTTGAGAAGCCTAAAAAAGCACCCCATATTGGCAGCCCTGAAAAAAACCAGACAGTCAAACCACAGAAATGAAAAAATATTCTATTCTATGTGACGAACAGTGTGTCAAATGTATAATATTTTTATTCTTAAAAGTCACAGAAAATAAAATGCTACAATGTGACGTCATTTAGAGGACAATGAAAGTCGAATGGTTTCTTAGTTTTATGTTACAATAAATGGCATCTTATCGTTTTAAAAGGTCGGAGTAGAAAAATAAGGGTTAGTATGATAAAATCTCGAAATGGTTTTGGAATTGGCATAGGTAAATTTTTTTTAGCATACCGAATTATAACTTGGTAATGAAAATTAAATTTGTCACCGACTCGCACTTGGCCATTATTTGTTGTTATACTTTAGAATGTGTACTATAATCATATTAAGTTTGACGCTTGTAAGTACCTATTACCGTTTTTACATGAGAGCTAACACAAAAATACGTAAAAAATACGGTTGTAAAAATACGGTAAAATACCCCACTACTTTGGGTACGGAACCCTAAAAAAGAAAAAATAATGAGGTCTTGCAAATTATAGCCTTCGAATTTGACTACATATAGGGAAAATATGTAGATAGCTCCTATTTAAACGACTGCTAATTAGTTTTATCGGCTCATTCTTATACAAAACTCTTACCTATATCCAAGTTAACAGGGGAGAGTGGGGCAGTTTTGGAGTCGGGTAGTTTGTTAATAATTACTTAGTATTTAACGAGATGTATATAAGAATTGGTTCCAATGCAAGAAATAGTAACACATGTCATTAATAACTAACATATTGATATTTTTTCTTTGTGTAATTATTATTTTGTTTTCTGTTACAATAGGATCAATCCTGAAATTACGAAAAAATATATGATTTACATTTCGAAAAGTTTGATACAAATAAAAAGTGTGTATGAAATTTTTATAGAATACCTTTTTTTTTTGACGTGATATGTGCGATAACGTCTTATAACGTCTTATAACGCCGGCTGCACGCACGAAAAATTTTCACTTTCCGCCTGTGCCGCGCGTGCAAGCGCGAGCGTAGAACAAGCGATAGGGAGGCATGATCGACCTAAGCGTTATCACGTAAAATTATCGTCCGTAAACCGACTTTACAGACAACCCCTTTTTTATTCGCGTATTAAGGGCAGGATCTATGATTTAAAAAAATCATTATGATGGGTATAATGACATTCTTTCGATTTATTGTCGCCGTTCCGTGTAACGATAGCCTTCATATATCTATATCTTGTAAATAAAAACTGCCCTCTCTCCCCTTAGGTGCATGTTTATTTACATAGTAGTTAGTCTAGAAGATGATTCACGGCGATGTAACGTGTATTTTATATGGTGTGAATCAAATATTGCTCATAGATCTGTATCATCGAACGTACACCGCCAAGAGCTCTGACCTTCCCATTTTATGTTCATTTTTACGTCCGATTCGCACCAAAAACTAGCCATAAAACTAGTGATTCTGATCCTAAAATCAGATCAACATGCTTTGAATAATTTTCTTGACTTTTAAAGATCTCTAAGCAAATAAAATCACACCTAAAAGTTGCCTTCCGAGTTATTTGAATTTTGTGTCCGTTCACCGATGAATGACCGATAAGGATAGATTTAGTCATTATGTACTATAAATAATAATATTAGATATGATGTCTGAAAAAAAAACTGAAAAAAATATATGTATTTTCAAAGCACCAGCATAATAAATATAAAAGTAAAATAGCCAAGCATTTTTCTTTTCTGGTTTATATAACCAGACCACCACCACCAGTTCTAGTGGTGGTGGATTCGCAAAAACTTTTTCTACTGGAGGTGGACAGAATTTCCTTGACTGCTCATTAGTCTATTTTAGATCTCTTTGGACTGAAGAGGGTACGAAGGAATTTAGACCGCAGGAGTCTGATTGATGACAGACGTGCGATTGACAGTAGTGTGTACTTGTATATCCGCTAATAACTTTTCGCCATTCATACGCCGCAGCCTTTTTTTTCGATGAAAAAAAAAAGAAAAAGAAACCTTTATCGATACCCTGCTGCATTTGAGGTGCAGCCAGGTTGTGGGATTATACCCGCTAAAACCCCCCAGTGACCAGCCTTAGTGCTTGACAAGAGGACTCCGGGATTTCCAGAGGAACGCACCGGAGCCCTAAGCATTGCACTACTGCTCCTCCTGACACAACCATGTTGTCTCAGCCCCTCCGCCCACGACAAGGTTGGTCACACAACGTTGTCATTCTCTCCCTGGGAACGCTAAAGTGGATGGTCAGAGCCCCAACTTTGACCAGGTCCCCTTTTAGTAGGCTTTTTCTACAGCCCTGTGGTAACGTTTCAAATTATAGCCTACTTAATTGATTTTTGGCAATGAAATATAATATTAGAACGAGCAAACAAGGAAGGCGACGGCCAAATCTTCCATAATGACGTAGTGGTCCAACCATAGTTACTCTTGACCCAGTTGGGTAAGTAGGACAGCGTAGAGGCCGCCCAATCCGCCCGCCCTAGCTCGATTCACGGCGCTCGGCCTATAGCCGGTCTTTTTAACAAAATAATGATTATAATTAGTTGTGTCCCACGGTTTCACTCGCCACACTACCGTAATATTTTCCGGACAAAAAATGAAGACGCCTGTGTGCTAATTTAGAGGAAAAGAAGAGTAAAGTTCCGTGATTATGTATATTATGTACCTACATCGTCAAAGGTAAAAATCGACATTGACAAATTAATTAAAAGTTTGTAGTACATATACCTAGGTCGTTGAAGATACAGTTTTTTTACATATCTTTTAAGAGCTATCTATCTTATTACAGTTAGCATATTACCTACAACCTAGAATTTTTCAATGACAATTTTGATGAAATTTAATTACATCGTTCTGTGTTGACTAAATGTCATGCCAAGGGTCATTATGTGTCACATTATTAAAAAACGTCATCATCATCAGCCAGAAGACGTCACATGACGTCGTCACTGAACATAGGCCTCTTCCACTTAACTTTTACCTCCACACAGAACGACAGCCTGCCATCTGCATCCACTGGATGCCCGTGACTCACAATGTCGTCGGAAAACTTCATGTAGATATACCTATATAATTATGTTTGCAATAAAATATTGAGTTGAGTTAAAATATATATATAGCTGTTTCCTTTCGACTTTGTACGCGTAGATTTCATATAAAGTTTCGACACCCTTTATATTAGTAAGTAGTAGTTCTGACTATTAATAATTAAAAATATATAATCAAATCAACATACAAAAAAATACAATAAATCTTATAATCAGGAAGTCAAATCAATTCTTTATGTAGATATAATTATATTAAACCTCCGACGCAAGAAGAGGGGTCTTATAAGTTTGATAGGTGTATCTGGATGTTTGTGTGTATATCTGTGGCATCGTAGCTCCAAAACGGCTGAACCCATTTCGATTTAGTTTTCTTGTTTGAAAATTTTCTTGATAGAATTAATGAAAAAATGAAAAAAAAATAAAAAAAAATAAAAATAAAAAAATATGAAAAAAATAAAACTCAATGAATGAATGAATGAATGTGAAAAAATGTCCCGAATTTATTTATTTTATTTATTTAGATATTATTCAAGAAAATCTGTTCTGCCGTTTGAAGATTATCAGCTTTTTATCGGAGGTTTCTAAAAATTTATACTTACTAGTTATTGACAAGGTAATTCTGAATCTGAATAGAACAATAACACAAATAATAAAAGCCAGACTATAAACCGGGAAATAATATCCGACAAAAGTACTGCTTCTAATTTAATACTTATTGCTTGAACATGTCCTACGGCATTGTACCGTTTATTTTCACAACCTCCTAATTTTCATTGCTTTGTATGGCATACAATAAAATTGTTCACTTAGCAAAGTATACTTACAGTATAGCTGTATAGCATTGATGTAGGTACCTAAGTACCTAAGTAATGTTAAATACATTACTTTTAAATAAACTAGTTACTAGCTTAATCACGCGGTGTTACGCGAGATTTTTCAGTTTTTCCGCATTTTTTAGAAGAAAACTACCCTATATCCGTCCTCCGTCCGTAGGTTTTTTACACTTCTATATCTATACTTTCGAGCAACCATATTGCTATACCGTTACGACTAATTTCCCTACTTGCCATCTGTACATAATTATAACCACTGCATTGTTTTATTATGTTTTGCTATCGGTATATTTTTTTTAAACATACTTTCAGACAAACAAATTGATTTTACACGTACCTCTGTGGTAGCATAGTTTAGCTTGTTACCAATGTCATATTCTTTTAAAGGCATTATTACGAAACACGTTAAATAAATATTGGCGAAGAACTGAAAACTATGTTTGAGTTTGGTTTCGGTGGGATATTTGAACTGTATGTAAGTATACTGGTGGTAAACATTGAGCAAACTGTAAACTGAGGTCAGAAATATAACTTTTTTAATTCTTTCCTCTTGAGGGGAAAATGATGGCGTCGCACGTCCTGTGCATTTGCCAGTGTCGAGTAATTAAATATTTCCAAGTTTTATTGGATATCGAAAACCAGTCATGTCACAGCCAGAGTCAAGCAAAGTAGGTAAGCCATAGTCCTCCACCTCTCCAGGGCCTTTGACTTAGTATCGTATGACATTTTGTGGTCAAAAATGAAGGCTTCCCATATACCGGATGAACTTATTAACATGTTTAAATATTGGTACGGGAATCAAGTGAATAATGTGAGGTGGGCGGGCACGCTGTCGGATCCGTACAGGCTGGAGTGCGGGGTGAGGCAGGGCGGACTCAGCTCGCCCTCCATTTTCAACTTGTACATAAATGGACTGATCGAGGCGCTCAGTGGAAAACATATCGGTTGTCACATAGATGGCGTATGTTACAATAACATCAGCTACGCGGACGATATGGTTCTCCTGAGCGCCTCGGTCTGCGGCCTCAGGAAGCTGATGAGTACGTGTGAGAGCTATGCAGCTGATCACGGGCTTATTTATAACGTAAAAAAAAGTCAGTGCTTGGTCTTTCAGGGCGGACAAAGAAAGGCTATTGTAATGCCCCCTATAAAATTAAATGGCTTGTCTGTACAAAGGGTAGATACGTTTAAATATCTGGGCCATTTAGTGACGCCTACCCTAAAAGATGATGCGGATGTTGAGCGGGAGCGGAGGGCGTTGGCGGTCAGAGCGAATATGGTGATCCGCAGGTTTGCACGGTGCTCGACGGAGGTTAAAATAACCTTGTTTAGAGCTTATTGTACCACCTTTTATACCTGCAGCCTGTGGGCTGACTACACGCAAAAATCGTACAGCGCCCTTCGCGTCCAGTTCAACAACGCGTTCAGAATGATGTTGGGTCTCCCCCGGTACTGCAGTGCGTCGACAATGTTTGCTGAAGCCCGCGTAGACTGCTTTTATGCGACGATGCGGAAGAGAGGCACTTCGCTACTGAGGCGGGTGAGGGGGAGCTCCAACAGCATGCTGGCTGCGCTCGCGGACAGACTGGACTGTCCCTATATTAACCAGTGTTGTCGATTGCATGTTCAACACCTATGTGTCTAACATGCAACCGACAACAGCGTATTAGGGACTATTTTATTAAATAATAATTAAAATGTAATGTGACTATTTTAATAATTTTTGTATGCCTATGAGTCTTGTCACTTGAAATAAATGATTTATTATTATTATTATAGTCAAGTCATACTCATGCCCTAGTAAGGTGGTGGAGGCCTTAGAAGGGGCTTTTAAGGAGTTTTAGAAACAACAAGAAACGACACGTTTCACCTCATCATATCATTTGCCTAACCTCGAGCATATTCACGAACACTTATTATAGAAAGGATACAATGAAAATATTAAGAAGTTGAGTGGTAACCTACAATAATGGCTTCTTCATTAGTGGAAATTGGTAGTTACAGGACCCGGGTATGTCCTAAAACTGTGACCTAGCGTCCTATTAGTACATGGTGTACGTACTGCAACGCCCTCTCTAAGACGGAGGCCTTTGTTCAGCAGTTGACATTTACTGGCTGATGAATCTGATGATGTACTTATGTGGTAGTTACAGAAAGAAGCATAATGTGTTATAGGATTTATCTGATTTGATTTAGTACATTGCAGACAATTGATTCAATTACAAGTAAACCTGTATTACCCAAAACGCGGCTTTCCCGAGAAAACCTCGCTTCCTCCTCTTTGCTGAACGACGTTTCAAATATTTCACTTTTCCTGAAACAGTATCTTCTGAATGACAATCTTGTAACGTTCGGTGGTTTCGTAGTTCCCATCATAGCCTCATCTTCAATAAACGATGTGTAAAAGACGAGAAAGTATGGAATGACTATACTGCGTCCAATCCAACTCCAGATCAGACAAAAGAAAATCGTTAGTAATATGACTTGACAGAATAAATAGAAGTAGTAAGGGAATAGTATTGGATTTGGAGTCGTTACTTTGGTTATTTTGCATACTATCCACTGTACGAGCATCCAGTAGACCAGGCACTGGTTGGTGCCAGCGCACATGTTGACGCAGCAGTCCCATACTCGTGCGCAGAGTATGTATGGGAAGCAGAACACTTCCCACCAGTTGAATCTGAACACATCTTGAGTCGGTGCATGGAATCTCTCTCCTTCGATCTCGTCACACCTGAATCGCTCCCGACGTTTCTTTGGTTTCCTCTTCGGTGGCATGATTTATCTTCTTCTCAGTTAAACTTAAAATTTTAGGTGCGGCTATACAAAACACTTAAAATTAGTTTAATAGGTTTATAAAATATAGGTATATATCACATAATTTATTGAAAAAATACTACTATAAAATAAAAATATTTTGGTAACGATTGATGATGGGAAACAATAACCATGCTGTGGTAATTTAGAACATTAGTGGCGGAACGCTCTAAGGCTGCTGACATCCATCCGCGCCTAACCAAAGAGATGAAAGAGAATGTAACTCGACGCTACGCCTAACTAAACTAATTAAAACAACATAACGTACTGTGTCAATATCCTCTGGTATAAGTGTTCTGTGGTCAATATCATCCATCAAAAATGTTTCAAAATAAAAAACATAACGTCAACAATAATTATTCTTTGAACATTATTAATAATTAATTTATCATTTCTTCGATAAATTTCACGGTAATATCTCTAATTTTATCAGTAGAGTGATTCAAAGTTTCTGTGTACCTATTTTAGTGTTAATTTGAACGCATGTGCCACCGTTTCAATTTAGCTACCTTCGAACTGAGATTTCATATTTTACTACGTATCGTTGCCCCCCCAAAGATTTCATACTATACTACGTGCCCCCGAACTGTGAACCCATAATATATTTATGCTAAGCTTTGTTCAAATTTCGGAGAAAAAACTCGTGCAGTTATCTAGGCCACGTAGTACAGCTTGAGTAAAGCCCGATGCAGACCTTGCGAAGTACAGGTGGCAAGTACAAGTAGCAAGTACCTACTAGATACTAGTAGTTAGTAGATACTTGCTACTTGTACTTCTCATGGTCTGCAATGGCATAATACTTAGGTGATAATTTGAATTTAGTTTAGGAATCGTGGTAATTTCTGGTAATAACTGTGATGATTACTTGTTTTGCAGTTGTTTGAACACTTTGAACTGATACAGGACTCACTACCTATATTATTATCACTGTATTGCAAGATGTCATTCAAGTTGCTGGTTGCAACGTGAGCGATGGAAAAGGTAATTTCACATTAAAACTGTTAACATATTCGTGTCCTACAACGAAAGAGAATGTAAACACAATGGTACCGTATTACTAATGACCATTACCCAATGAATAGACTTTTCGAATTAGCAATCCAAGGTATTTATTACTATAATATAATTACGATTTACCCTTAGTCTCAGATATGATAGTTTTCGAACACTTTTTTCGTTTACGTATTGTTCCATACATTTTAGTAAAGCGCCTCCAGCGGAAACGCGAAAGAACTAAAATCGGTAGTAAACGGCGGTATAGATTGCTTCACTATAGTACGAAAAAAATATCGAATACCTTTCAGCCCAGCAATGTATGGAACAATACGAAAACGAAAAAAGTTTTCGAATACTATCAAAACTTGTACTATGGGTAGAACAGAGTAGATACTTTTAAAGGTTTCGTACGGCGTTTCGTACGTTTCCTTTGGGTACGGTACGTACCCAAAGGGTGAAAACGGAACTCTATTACTAAGCTTACGCTATGTCTGTCAGTCCGTCCTACCTCTTAACGCTGGTCGGTTTTTTATGTTATTTCCCAAAAGCAAAGAAGTTTAAACCACTGCTGGAACACAGGCCTTCTCTCAGAGAAAGGATGGGCCCTAATTCATCATCATCATCAAACTTGCTTGGGCGATATCTCGGAAACTGTCGATCCTGGACTAGCAGTTCCTTCGCAAAAGTGATAGATCTCGTCGAGATCTTCATTTCGGATGACAGCTGTCAAACTTGCTTAGGTGATATCTCGGAAACCGTCGATCCTGGACTAGCAGTTCCTTCGCAAAAGTGATAGATCTCGTCGAGATCTTCATTTCGGATGACAGCTGTCAAACTTGCTTGGGCGATATCTCGGAAACCGTCGATCCTGGACTAGCAGTTTCTTTGCAAAAGTGATAGATCTCGTCGAGATCTTCATTTCGGATGACAGCTGTCAAACTTGCTTGGGCGATATCTTGGAAACCGTCGATCCTGGTCTAGCAGTTCCTTCGCAAAAGTGATAGATCTCGTCGAGATCTTCATTTCGGATGACAGCTGTCAAACTTGCTTGGGCGATATCTCGGAAACCGTCGATCCTGGACTAGCAGTTCCTTCGCAAAAGTGATAGATCTCGTCGAGATCTTCATTTCGGATGACAGCTGTCAAACTTGCTTAGGTGATATCTCGGAAACCGTCGATCCTGGACTAGCAGTTTCTTTGCAAAAGTGATAGATCTCGTCGAGATCTCAATTTTGGATGACAGCTGTCAAACTTGCTTAGGTGATATCTCGGAAACCGTCGATCCTGGACTAGCAGTTTCTTTGCAAAAGTGATAGATCTCGTCGAGATCTTCATTTCGGATGACAGCTGTCAAACTTGCTTGGGCGATATCTCGGAAACCGTCGATCCTGGACTAGCAGTTCTTTGCAAAAGTGATAGATCTCGTCGAGATCTTCATTTCGGATGACAGCTGTCAAACTTGCTTGGGCGATATCTCGGAAACCGTCGATCCTGGACTAGCAGTTCCTTCGCAAAAGTGATAGATCTCGTCGAGATCTTCATTTCGGATGACAGCTGTCAAACTTGCTTGGGCGATATCTCGGAAACCGTCGATCCTGGACTAGCAGTTTCTTTGCAAAAGTGATAGATCTCGTCGAGATCTTCATTTCGGATGACAGCTGTCAAACTTGCTTGGGCGATATCTCGGAAACCGTCGATCCTGGACTAGCAGTTCCTTCGCAAAAGTGATAGATCTCGTCGAGATCTTCATTTCGGATGACAGCTGTCAAACTTGCTTGGGCGATATCTTGGAAACCGTCGATCCTGGTCTAGCAGTTCCTTCGCAAAAGTGATAGATCTCGTCGAGATCTTCATTTCGGATGACAGCTGTCAAACTTGCTTGGGCGATATCTCGGAAACCGTCGATCCTGGACTAGCAGTTCCTTCGCAAAAGTGATAGATCTCGTCGAGATCTTCATTTCGGATGACAGCTGTCAAACTTGCTTAGGTGATATCTCGGAAACCGTCGATCCTGGACTAGCAGTTTCTTCGCAAAAGTGATAGATCTCGTCGAGATCTTCATTTCGGATGACAGCTGTCAAACTTGCTTGGGCGATATCTCAGAAACCGTCGATCCTGGACTAGCAGTTCCTTAGCAAAAGTGATAGATCGCGTCGAGATCTTCATTTCGGATGACAGCTGTCTATAATAGGTAGAGACTCTGGCAAAGCTATAGTAATATTTTTGTGTTTCAGGCATGCAATCTCAACCAAACGCAGGACTTACAAATGTAAATGATACAAGTGCTGCAATGGTTCCTAATGAAGGTGGTGTAACATCGGATACACAAGAAGAAAAAGATTTTTAAGAAGATTTTCGAGATTGGTTTGTGTTTGCAATCTCAAAATTATGAGATTTATAGAAAACAATGTTGCTTGATTTTTGAAGTTACCAAAAGAATGTGAAGAAACTGCACATCTTTTGATGTTCTTCGATAAATTATTTGATTCGGTGAATGGATCTTACAGTGAAATTCTGGGAAGACATTTTTACTTTGCTGCTGTAACGCCGAAATCACTACATCAGAAATTTTGGAGTGAAGCTCTTCCAGTTTTAAGATCGTTACGATATTTAAATGACGGGAGGGAAAAGGTTGTTCGGTCCATAACAAGCTGGATTAAGACTAAAGAAGGATTCCAAATGCTTGTAAATTCTTTACACAAAAATCAACTTAACTATATAGTTAATAAATTTCAACCACAGGATGACAGGACCCATTAGAAAATATGTTTGGCTCCATATGGTCACTGAGCATATGCAATAGAATGCCTGGTGCATTTGTTTTTGAAAGCAAATATAAATCACTTTTAATAAATAATTTATCAATGGGTGATTCGCAAGGAGCGAATTGTGAAAAAGATACTTCAGCCGGCTTACAAACAATACGCGATTATTTTGATATTTGAGCTCAAAATCAAATGAAAAAGAAAATATCGAAATTGATGAGGAAGAGTTTATAATGAGGATCAGTAATCATCATCAGCCGGAAGACGTCCACTGCTGAACATAGGCCTCCCCCTTTAACCTCCACATTGAACGACAGCCCGCCTTTTGCATCCACTGGATACCCGTGACTCTCACAATATCGTCGGTCCATCTAGTGAGAGGCCTCCCTACGCTGCGTCTTCCGGTTCGTGGTCTCCACTCCAGAACCTTTCTTTCCCATCGGTTATCGGTTCTGCGATGGGCGATGGCAATGGCAATGCGATGGCAATGGGCGATGTGGCCCGCCCATTGCAACTTCAACTTGCAAATTTTAGCAGCTGTCGGTGACTCTGGTTCTTTGGCGAATATCCACCACGTTTCGGATCTTATCGCGCAAAGAAACTCCGAGCATAGCTCTCTCCATTGCCCGCTGTGTGACTCTGAGCTTTTCCAAAAGGCCAACAGTTAAAGACCACGTCTCAGTACCATATTAGTAAAGTAGTAGCAAATTCAATAGAACTAGTACTCACTTTATTCTTCATGACATATCTTTTTGAATTATCCAAATCGGACCATTACTTACGAAGATATTAAGTAATAAACATTATGCCGTTGCTGCCGCTAAAAGAAATGTACGTGGGTGCGTATGACGTCACTGGGACGGTCGCCGCCAGCTACCCGTTGGCCGCTAAAAGGCGCGCAGTGTTTTGGGTGGTTAATTGTGACTTTGATGCAAATTAAGTGCCCGATTTGTGTCTAATATTAGCTTAGTACAGTCTATACTAAATGCGTAACCCTGTATATAATAATGATCTCCTATCGGCTTAGAACAATCTATATGCCTAACCGTGTTTAATGACCTCCTTTCAGTATAGGACAGTCTATATGCGTAACCTTGTGTAATGACATATTTTTTTGCTTAGTTCAATCTATATGAGTAACCCTGTATAATGACTTCCTTTCAGCTTATTAGTCTATATGCGTAACCCTGTATAAGACCTCCTTTCGGCGTAGTACAGTCGGTCTATTCCACTTTGATCCCTGACTGAAAATACCATTGTACCCCAGACATTTGTATTTGTGTGCGTGCTGCGGTGCGTGCGTACAGGCATGCGCACATACAAGCCGCACGATGTATCTTTCTTCGAAGATAACTTACTATTATATTTTTACTACGGTGGAGTTTTATCATCTCTTTTTACAACGGAGTACCATATTTTACGAAGTAGTAAAAAAAATAGTTTTTCTGGCGTTTTAATAGAGCGTTTTTATTTGTTTGTACATTTCGGCACTATTCAATATTTGTACATAGTTAAAAGATCAAGTAGACACAAATCGGGCACTTAATTTGTATCGAAAATCACAATTATCCACCCAAAACACTGCGCGCCTTATAGCTGCCAACGGGTAACTGGCGACGAACGTCCCAGTGACGTCACAAGCTATCACGCCGGCCGACCAGTGAATTTCGCTAGTAATTTGGTCATAACTTCGTTATTTTTTGTCGTAAAACAATATTTTTGCACTGTATGTTAAGGATTTCTTAGCTCTATAAATCTGCATTCTCAACTAAAAACGTTACTGATCCTCATTGATCCCATCAACACTCAATCAATGATGATGAACGCATCCACTAGTGATGTAGAAAATTGTGCAGCTGTTGGTTATTGCAGTGGATGGATAGTCAGAAAGGAAAAAAATAATATTTAGTTAACCACTGTAAAACCTGCAATAAAGACCTCGAAAACCATGAGGAACTACCATTCGTGGTCTCCACTCAAGAACCTTTCTTCCAGTTTATCGGTTCTTCGAGCGAAATGGAACATAATTATAATACATAATATTACCTATGATTTTAGACAAACACAGTAATTTTTTTTAAATCGCAGAATACATACAATTGATAATATCTATAAATGTAGATTTAAACTTTTTAAAGTCTAAATTGCACAAACAACGCCTGCAGAGTTTTTTAATATCGATTGGTGCAAACTAATCTTAAACATATTGTCAGGAAAATCACAGAGACGGAGATTGTTAAAGCTGCTTTTGATTATTATACAAAACATAAAACAAAAAATTTAACGTAATCAGGTGTTTTTTTTTAAAATAAGATTTAGCATAGTATAATGTTTAATTAAAACCAATGCATTTTTAACGTATTTTTGTATAAGCTCTAATGTAAAAACGGTAATACGTACAAGCGTCTAACTTGGCATGATTATAGTACACACTCCAAAGTATATAAACAAACAATAATAAATGACCAAGTGCGAGTCAGTGACAAATTTCTGTTTATTTCTTCAAGATATAATTGTGTTACATTATAGCGTATTCATTTGATAATTGTATTTATGAGTTGTATAAAACTGTACAGCCGTTTAATAAAATATTTTATTAAAGCTCGCAAAAAAGCTTATTATTTCTGAAGTAGACGGAGCGCTGCAGCCAAACTTATGCTTAGCGGACTTAATTTTTACAGTAGGCAAGATGTTTTTTCTACTATGGAAAATGATTGTAGTTTTTTACGGAATGTATGGGATTGGTCACGTGAATTTTTCACCAGTTGTGTAAATCTCATACATTTTGTATAAAACTACAAGCGTTTTCTGTAGTAGAATAGAATTAATACAACCTGCTATTCATCTGTAGGTTAAATGTAGTACCGTTAGTGGCGGATAGATGGAGGCACATATAATTGATTTCAAATATGGCTGAGTTGCCAGTCTATCTCCGTATATATATAGTAGTCTTTGACAATAACGTCACGTTAAATCCGTCACACATGATTTGACAGTGGCTGTCAAATTTATTTAGTAATAGCACAGAGTAATAGGATGGTGGCGTGACGCGTCCTCCGGGAGCCTTCTAAAGGTGCTGTTCACGGTGCAACTCGGAGATATTTAAAACAATGGATATCGGATCAGCGCTCAAAAATTACCATATACCGAATCAAAAGTTGACCATAAGATAATTTGAGTCATCATCATCATCATCAGCCAGAAGACGTCCACTGCTGAACATAGGGCACAATATGAGTATTTACCCTTATTGCAAGCTGAATTTGACAGCGTTTCTAACGATATATGTAGTATTTAAATTAGTTTTGTCGGTACATATGTTTTTATACATATTTAGAGATATTTCGTTTTTATACAGAATTGATATAGGTAAACTCGGGACACTTTTTTTTCAAATTTTGTGCTGGACTCAACGTCCATGTGTTTGTAAGTCTATGATTTTGATCTGTGCCATCCATTGGCTGTAGCATTTAAAAACAGTTTTTTTTAAATTTTGGTGTAATTAATTAATTGTACAGGGTTACGCGGAAAGGGTGCACTAAGCCGTAAGAGGTTGTTGGTTTTTGCCGTTTTGTTGTGTGAATGATCTTTTTCATTGGAACAGCTGATATTTTCTTAGCAATTTCAGGGTTGGTCCCATGGTAAAAGTTGTTCATAATATTTCAAGAGCACATAGGAAGGTTAAAAAAATTGTGTAATTGAACCGGGAGTTGGTTTACTTTACTTTCTTACTTATTACTATTTTTTTGCATTCTTATAAAAAAGTGTATACCGTACCGTACATACACATACCGTCAGGGCCCTGATTCTTTAACTACAAACACGCGCGTAACGCGCCGCGTTAACTTAACCTTTAAAAGTTGGTATTTATTCCTAGGGAATAGAGTCCAAATTTTTCGAGGTTAACTCAACGCGGCGCGTTACGTGCGAGTATTAGTTAGTGAATCAGGACCCTGGTATCTGGTTAGATCCGCACGTGCAGGGCCCGATTCAGTGTAGCTCCATTTCCGCATGTCGCAGTCGTAGCGTTCTATTTTCGCGCCCGGCTCCAATTCGACGTTTTGCCTTCATATTGGCATAAGCGTAGCGCTCATATAGCATTGGTCGAGTAGGTCTTCCTGACAAATCACTGAAGCCACGCAACGGACTATTTGAGTGATGGCACCAAAGAGTAGTATAATAAAGGGGGGACTTACAACTGCTACTCTGGGTCGAACTTCACGTAAAGTTGTAGGTATCTGTTATGTCCAATATGTTGAGGGTTATACCCATAGGCCTCATGGTATTGGAGATAACAGAACCTGAGTTTTGACCCACCCGGGTTAAAAATCAGAAAAATTAAATGAAAGTGTTACACATAACTTATACCTACAGTTTAAACTTTAGCACTTAAAAAGTCTTTCGCTGATAGTTAGAAGAGTAAGTGACAAAGACTATGTTTTGTTAACAACGTGGGCGAACCCATGGGCAAAAGCTTTAAATTTAGTATTAGCGCTCTACCGTCGCAGCTTCTTAAATATTTTAATTTTCAATGTTGTTTAAATGTTACTCGAAGTTTTTTTTATTAGTGCAGACTTTATACAGTTCACCTCTTTCTATCTTCAGCATCTACCTGTGTTTCTTGGGTCCCCCATTTTAAATGTGCGTGCGTAAAAGGAAGCCAAACGTTTTTACCTATAGCAAAAACCAGCAAGTAAATTAGATGAGTTCTACGCACTTTAAAATTAAATAAGTAAGTACCTATGATATAAATCGCCATTGTACTTAAATAACTACTAAAATAGACGAGACCGCCCGGGCAAACCAACCTTCAGTCATCACCTTTTGCCATCTATCTCATCCATCAAAACAAGCGAGGGTACGCATATATTGATTTCCATCCCGTTACATTACATTATCAAGGTCCTTATTACATACTAGCTGTGCCCCGCGGTTTCACTTGATATCCTACAGGAACCATATTTTCTTGGACTAAAATGGTAGTCTGTGTTAAATCAGGCACTCCATTCCAAATTTTATCCAAATCTGTTAGCCGTATCACGGTGAATAAGTAACAAACATACACACTCACAAACTTTCGCATGGAGGGTTTATAATAGTAAGTGTAATCATCATCATCATCAGCCAGAAGACGTCCACTGCTGAATATAGGCCTCCCCCTTTAACCACCACACTGAACGAAAGCCTGCCATCTGCATCCCCTGGATGCCCGCGATTCTCACAATGTCGTCGGTCCATCTAGTGGGAGCATCGAACAATTTGTATTTTTTGATCGAAGAGGCCTACCTACACTTCGTGTTCGGGTTCGTGGTGTCCACTCAACAACTTTCTTCCCTATCGGTTATCGATTCTTCGAGCGATGTGGATGATGACTCTGGTTCTTTGGCGAATATCCACGTTCCGGATTTTAAAGTGCGAAGCATACTCCGAGCATAGCTCTCCATTGCCCGTTGTGTGACTGAGTTTTTCCAAAAGGCCACGTCTCAGTACCATAATATGTCATCACTTGCAACACACACTGGTCAAACACCCTTGTCTTTAGGCACTGTGGTAAGTGTGATAGCTACTCTAAATTATGACCAAGATTGTTTTTATCATAATAGAGGAAGGTACGCGATGCTACTGTCATTTTACTTCAAGCGTATCTATTTTACCATTTTACCTATAGCGTAGGAAGTGGACTAGAGTCTGTTCCGCAATTATTTAAAGATCAACCGAGCTTATTTATTGGTTTTCAAATGTCACACACCAATATATAATATGCGATTGCAACATTGACAAACTCTATCAAACTATATAAATGTTATAAATAATAATTTAAAAAAAAACATTGTTGTGTTTTGTTGGGTATGGAACATCACATCACATTTTAATTGACATTTAGGAAATATTAGTACTATGAGATATTTTGAAAATTGTAATGGATATTATTTTATTTGATATTTAGATTATAAGCCTGACATTTTTTACTTTTATGGAATTGTAGTTTTTGAATTTATTATTATTGTTGCTAATTATTATTTTTCTGTGTTACTGTGTGAGGTAAATGTAATTGATCATATCGTTTTTTCCTCAATAAACAAGTTTAATTTAATTTAAACACTTCAATAGAAAAAGAGTTAACAAAACAACTTCAATATTTAGTAAATACGCAATTTTTTTTGCTAATAGTTTAATTAGATTGTCATCTAATCTCATTTTGATTTAAAATCCAAATTAATGAACTGATTTTGTTGAAATTTCTATGGGACTAATCTGAAAGTATCAATAAAAAAAAACTTATCGGTTTATAAATGACGGTGTTCTGAGGTAACAAAAACTAATAAAAATACAACCGTATTGAGAACCCCTCCTTTTTTTAAAGTTACTTAATTTATTTCAAACTCTACATACAGTTTTACAGTACTAGGTCTTTCTAAATATAAATTAATTTTTTGGTGACCGTGTCAAGGCGAGCGGAAAGTTGGTTATACAACTGCGGTATGGGCCGAAGATATTGTCACCAGCGCGGTTCAAGTAGATTAGGTCAGAACCGAGGCAGATGGCATAGCAAGAGAGGGAACAAAGCAGCAGTAGGAACAAATGAGCTATAGGGTCTCTACCATTATCAATTGTGCTTCTTTACGAGTTTCACGTTCTAAACAGAATCTCCAATCATGTTTAATTTTAGACCAGCTGAATCCAGTAACACGTCACCGCTGAAGTGGCAGGATGGAGGCAACGGTTTCGCGAAAACACGTCAACAATGTACACGCGTCGGCACCGCATTCTCCACGCGTAAACAAAAATAATCGCATGAAATGTGCAACGAGCGAACCCTTCCATAAATAAACTGTGTCATGCACTTGACGATGAAACAATGTTCTCTGCTTTTTGATGGATTTCACGAAATTATTCAGTGAATCATCACTACGATAAACGGGGAATGAAGACGAGTAGTAATTTGTCGCGGATATATTGCCAGTGACCCGTAATCTGACATGTCATAAATTTATTATTGAACGTCTTAAATATAGTACGTAATTATTTTTTTGCATGTGGTTGTTTGAGAGTTTCTTAACTTTTTCTTTTGCTAGAGGTTGGACCTTACGATTCCTTGTCTTATTATTTCTATCTACCCTTGCAATTAAACTTATTTTGGTCAAGCTGCATAATAAATGGACCTTACGGTTCCTTGTTTTAGTGGGTATATATAATTTTGCAATTAAACTTGTTTTGGTCAAGCTGCATGATAAATGGACCTTACGGTTCCTTGTCAGTAGTTTTACCCTTGCAATTAAACTCGTTTCGGTCAAGCGGCATAATGAATGGACCTTACGGTTCCTTTTAGTATCTCTACCCTTGCAATAAAACTTGTTTTGGACCAGTTGCATAATAAATGGATCTTACGATTCCTTGTCTTATTATCTCTACCCTTGCAATGAAACTTGTGTCGGTCAAGATGCAACTTTCCGTTTTACTGTATTTTATTTTGATCACAACCATTGAATTGTGTCACGGAACTGCATCCGTTTGCGCAATCTATGTCTGGTTACAATAATTTTTATGTTATTCCCTGTTTTTTCTTGGTGACGTGTTATTTATGTCTGAATACTTTGTATAGAGTGTGAAATGAACCATCGTTAGTTGAATAATAGATGAAAAGCTGCATGCAAACGAATCTAATAGTTAAATTTTGGACAACTTGGACCATTTTGTTTTATAATATACGAGATTCTTGTGAATAAGAGAACACAGGCGGAAGGAAAGACATGCGTTGTTGCTTTTTATAACGGTGGGTGTTGAAACTGCAGCGACATTCCGATCGGGTTATTTGTGATGGGTGTGGTGTGGTGACCCATATAGAATACATTTGCACATCTCCGCTCTGAGCTGGATTTGCCCTATATTTAGAGGCAGTAATCCAGTGGCTGCATGTTACAAAAATATGTTTCTGTCTATAGAATACAGATGGGCAAGATTCAACGAAATGTTTTCCTTTTGTTATCGATTTTGTTTGCGATTCTCGTCTATAATTTCACTTGCCATATCAGTTCGCATTTTTTTTAAATTGACGCAAATTTAAATGAAAAATTGCACAAATCTATAGACCTTATTATAGAAATTACATATACGTACGTGCATATTTAATTCGTATCTGATGATCGATATCCCAATAGTGTTATTACATGAAGATGATGAATTTAAGACCTTAAAAAATTTGATGAATTTAAAAAAGCCGAATGTGTATCAATATAGTCATCATTATGAAGAACTTTTAATGAGACCAAACCTGAAATAGCAAAAAAAAAACAGCTTTTCCATAGAAAAAAAATCATTTACACTCAACAAAATTTATGGAACAGCCATTTCAGCGCGGGTTTCATAGTGATAAGTAGAATTATTGAGCTTCATCGGCTGAGTACACCCAAAGCTTATAATCCTGTATATCTACTAGGTAGGTGTACCTATGTCTTGTAAATAAATGATAGACATTAGTTTGATAATCTTCTTGAAGCCAACTCATAACAATCAAGACACGGTTGGCTAATGCCCTCAGCTCGCTCGTCATGCGTGGATCCTACGGATTGCCTAACTATGATCTAACCGTGATAAACGAACGGCGACCTTGCACCAAATCAAGGCTGTAAATAAACTTCTCTATAATCTTCAATTTAAGACACATACAAATACATTTGTATTGTTACATGATTGGGAAAATGATATTGGTGACAAATGCAACGTTATTTAAAATTATTTACTCTTAGGTTGGGAAGCTTTGCCACACTCTCCTAGGGGCCCGGGCTCTCTGGAGAGGGCTGCCTTTACCTGGCTATGCCCATGAACGGTGGTACTATAACTACTAAGTTGACTAAGTCGAAAGGAGGCCATTGTACTCATCCACGTGATCAACACAAGAAAAACAGTTCATAGAAAAATTTCATTCACATAACGAAATGTATGAAACAGCTGATATTTTTTTCGTGGTTTCAGGTTTGGTCACTTGATAATGATTAGTACCTTTCGGTTTAGTACCACTTTTCAGTGTAACTCACTCAGCAGCAATCGAACATATTTCTATGTAGGCTGTAGCTTATGGTTAGTTTCCTTCCTTATTTTCTTCTATTATTGGGCAATCATTACCATCTGAGAAAAAAAGGAAAATAGACCAAACGCAGTTTTTTTTTTTCATAATTAATAGGCTTGCGTTTGACCACTATCACGCCTGATGTTAAGCGATGATGCGGTGTACGTTGGAGCACGCTTGCCTAGAAGAAACTGATCCACTCGTGATTTGAAGACACCCAGATTGTAAACATCGGGGTAACCACCTTGAGAAGTCTCACAAGTGCACCGTTAATGAGGTGTGTGCGTTGCTCCCATGTTACTCATGTTTATTGGTTTACATATATAGTACTTTACATAATATTCTAGTGTATTCGTTAAAAAAAATAAACGTATGAACTGCCCTTGTAGCTTCACTTAACACACTGAGATTGATAATGCAAACAGATGTAATAATGATTCTTTACATGGTGCTGATATCCTCATACAGGATATAATAAGGGGCGCTAATACGACTAGTTAGCGAGCAGCGGCACAAGGAAACCTGCAGGAAATAACTAGATAAATAATGCTAACACTAGATGCAACAAAGTACAATGTAGGAAGTGATTCCCAATGCGCCTTAATTTGTTTTTTCTAAATTATTTAGAGTTTTAACGAGAGTCTTTCTTCGTTTCAGGTAGCTCAAAAAGAAAGCCAAAATGACGGTCGTCACGAATCCCGCCCACACTGAGTCTTCCGACGAGGAAGAAGAAGTGCCATGTGTCAAATTACCAGACAACGACGCCTGCATCGACTACGGCGGTCTGCAGCTCGACGAAAACGCGCAGCTGTACGACAACGAGCGGCAGAGTGACATTGTTTTCGTGGCCGGCATCGGGGAAGACACGTGGCGCTACCCCGGGCACCGGCGCGTGCTGGCCGCTACCAGCCCCGTGTTCGCCGCGCTGCTCGCCGCCAAGACCGACGTCATCGTCGTGGACTACGTCGACAAGCGCGGCTTTGAGCAGCTCCTCCGGTACCACTACTGCGAGGCCACCCAGCTCAACTCGGTTGCGACCGCGCGGTGCTCGCTAGACGCCGCCTACAAGTTCTTGTGTCCACCGCTCGCGGAGCGCTGCGCCCGCCGCCTTGACGAGATGCTGGACGCGGGTGTGGCGCTCGATATCCTGCGAGACCTGCGATATCTGTGCGCGCGGTTGCCAGGCGCCGCGTCCGCACCGCCGCTGCCCGCACTCTCGGACGACGCGGCTGCGCGCAGCCTGGCGCAGTGTTCGCGCTGGTGCGACTCGCTCGCGCACAACACGCTGCTCGTGCTTGACGATAATGCCGATGCGGCGCTCATGGACGAGAGGCTCGAGGAACTTCCTTACGAGGACCTCTCGCTCATAGTGAGACGCGAGACACTGCGCGTGTCGAGTGAGCTAGTGCTAGTTGATGCGCTATCCCGGTGGGCCACAGCCTTCTGCAAGCGCACCAAGAGAGAGCTGACGTCGCCGAACAAGCGAGCGGCGCTCGGCGCACTCTCCTACTGCCCGAGGTACCTGCTGCTGTCAGGCGAGGAGTTGGACCGCGCGCTCGGCATGGAGCTGCTGGAGCCGATGGAGCGCGCGCTGGTAATAGCGCGCGCGCGCAAGCTGTCGGCACCGGTGCCGGTGGGCGCAGATCAGGAGAACCTACTGCGGCGCTGGGCGCGGCCGCGGCCCGCCGAGCCCGCCGCACTGCCCGTGCACCTCAGCGCGCGCAGCCTGCCACCTGTCGACGAACCGCGCCCCAGCCGCCTCTGCGGGAGACGACCCAAGCGCATCAAACAACCCAACTTTGAACCCGACGACAAACCCAAAGAAGGTTGCTGTGCCTGTTTCGGTGATGGCCTCTTAAGAGCTCTCATTTGCTTGTTCGACTGAACTCATTCTTATGACTAAAACTAAGTGTAACAGTGTGTGTATATAAACATTACAGAATCAAGTGAATTATAGAATGTGTAGCTGGACCTACCCTCCTGGACTTATATCTGATGAACAAGGAAGAATGCATGTTTTGTATTTTTTTATGAAACTCGAAAGGCTATTCTAGGAATTCAATAAGGATTAAGTTTATATAAGTAAGATTTGTACTGTAGGTATATTTATCTACTTAAATCTCTTATAGAAATTTAGGAAAGAAATTTACTTTAGCTAATGTATACCTCTTAACTATAATCTAATCTAAGTACGTAATGACTTCACTTCCTTTTACTATTGCAAATATATTATGTTGGTGAGAGTGGCAGCTAGGCAGATATTCGGTAACTATGGAATACTAGTTTCATGAAATGCAAGTTTCTGCATGATCTCATATCTGAACATCATTCAAGTTTTTTTGTAGGTACCTAATTGCTTACATTTGTATATTGATAATGGCTAGGTACTTTTGTGTAAAGCCAAGTTTTTGCGTAATTTATTTATGGAACGATTTTTTGTGATATTTTAATTCTAATATATATGATCAATTTAACAATTTGCGTGTTTTTGCTAACGTTTATGTTCTTTAGACATGCACATATCAAATTGTTTTTATAATTGTACCTGTTTATAATGCAATGTTAAAAGATTTTGTGCATAGTTATTTTCAATGTAGGTATAGTTTTAATGTACCTATTCTTATTAGGAAGGTATTTTTTGCAAAGATACTTTTTACCAAAGTTCATGGCTAGTTTACTTACTTATCGAGAGCTTGCCCACAACCATCGATAAAGATTTGAAAATATCTAATTCAGTTGAAATTTACAGCAATTCTTATGAAGAACTACCAACGCACATATTTTTCTGGCGAAGCCATTGTTGATAGAGATTGTATGGGCAAATATATGATTGTTAAGAACTCGTTATATGTAAACTAGTCTCAAATGGCTGCTGTTATTATTTTAGTCAAATTATTTAGCGGTAATTATTTTCTTCCATATTGAAAGATGGATATATAAATACTAGTCGTATTAATAAGTACATAGTTCTGAGATAACATAAATAAGATCCCTAGATTTCGATGAGCGCAAGTTTACAGAACGAATTTTATCTGTCTTAATTTAGGTGTAACCTTGGACGAAAATTTCGTCCAAGGGTGTAACTATGTAAAAACTTCAGTGTTCAATGTGTTTGCATATATAACTACTTTAATTGTGCCATATTCAATGTGGTTAGTTTAATTTAAATTGAATTAAAAAGAATGTAATCTAAGCCTTTTTATCCTGAATTTGATGTCGAACATTTAGAGAGAAGCTCTCATTTTTCAATTCATTGTTTAGAACATGTAGAATATGCTTTTTATGTAATGAAATTACCTATTTTCTAAATGTATCCTTTTGTGGTGTTTTAAACGAACATATTGATGTTTTCTTGCATTTCTAACAGTCATGCTCTGATGTTAAAATTAATTGTATCATGAAATTAATTGAATAGAATTGATGTTTCAGCTCTAAGCTGTGTCTAAGTATCCAAATTAAGTGGAAAATATACGATATTCACAATTCGTTAAGTTTTTAATTTTGTCCCAATAAATATAAATTGGAGGAGGAGGAGGAGGATGGGCAGCAGCGTCCTATTAGTACACGGTGAACGTACTGCGATCCCCAAGCCGCCTGCCAAGCGTGGGGATTATGGCAACACCCCTCTCTACGAGGGAGGCCTTTGTTCAGCAGTGGACGTTTACAGGCTGATGATGATGATGATGAAATATAAATTATTGCTTAGGAATGTAGAGGCCGGAAACAAATACGTAATAGGTAATTACATGAAACTTTAAAGACTAGATACAAAATAATTCAATAACATGACTGGTCAACAGGGACAGTGGTCAATGTCACAAACCAGGAAAAATGCAATAACCAAATAATTCGTAGATAATTTTGACTAATTGCTTACTTTCTGATACAAAAGAACGATTCAATCATCAGAACAATATGAAAATTAGCTATACATTACCAACAACAAGAGGTTATAAATGAGCATGAATAAATTTCTTTGTCTGGTGACTGGTTCTGGTTATATATGAGTGATGTTGGACTGAAATATTTCCTTCTCTTCAAAGATAGTTGGTTGCTGGGAGCGGTACGAGCTTTTCCTTGAATGCAGGCTACAAGGCTCGTTCTCATTTACGACCACTTCGATTCGATTAATCTTCTCAAACATCCCTGCTAGTGTATTCTCCGCCCGACTCAAGTCTTCCCGAAGCCCTAGAACTGTATGTTGAAGCTCGATCAGTGAATCGATCTTTGAGTCTATCTTTTTAAACTTTTCTCGAATCGCGCTGCGAGAGTCTGCCATTTTATCGACTTCGATTTGTACTCTGGAATTCATCGCCTTTTTGAGCTCCTTGAGTTTCCTTTCGAAGGTGTTGTCTTCGACGCTGTCTCGGCGTTTCTTGTCACCAGTGTTGGTAGAAAGGGTGCGGTACTTATAGCCAGTGCTGCGGGCCGTGTAGCAGCTCTTGTGGAATATTTCAGTCATTGTGGTTCACAAAGAGAATGGAATTGGTGGTCGATGGCACTTAGTTCCTTCTTTCAGCTGTATTCTGCTGCTGCAGTAATTTGCTGTAATTTAATTCATTTTATAATTTAAATAGTTACTCGAAATTTTCTTTGATGACATCTTTGGACTAGATTTTGGCATAAGCAATATTCTGTCAATTAGAAATGAGTTCAAATCAAGGAAGCCCGGCCCCTTTAGGATATATACACATTGATGTAAGTAAATTAAAACAGTCATCATTGTATATACAAGATATTTAGTTCAAATCCACGGTTCAAGTACCTACCTAATTTGAGCTCAAAATTAGATATCAATAAAATTCTGTGGTCCATGTCAATATTGTCAAGGATCAGTTTAATCAGTTGAGGAATTTATTAGCTAAGCGAAAGACGTGGCCGGAAATGCCGGTAGAAACATTCACAGACGGCGCCAGCATCGCAAAAAAATGCTTGAATGTCGCAACCAAACCTGTAAATATTATAAATTTATTTACCGGGCAAGTGCCTTTACAATAGGGTATATATAAAACGTCCTTGTTTGTGCCTTTATTAACTAAACAAAATACAAGCTAACACTAACACTACAAAAGCAGTTAGACTATCTAGACTAGACCGTTGGAGGTCTAAAGACAATCCAAATGTTCAAGCCCACTATCAGTTGGCAGCGTATCCAGCATGCTGGCGGCATTACCACGTTGAATGTTACCTAATGCATATGCGTTGAGCCAGAAAAAATATACCAGTACATATTTAGTAAGTTAGTATAACACCTAGTCTTATAAAGCCCCTGATTATGTTAGGGGGATAATATAGCACGTGGCAGTCAAAGGTTTTATTAGCTGGTAAGAGTCCGGCATTGTCTGCGTCCTCCTTCCCAGAAGTCCAAGCGGATTTCCTATGGATGCACTATAAAAAAAAAATTTGATTGCTGTATTACAACCAAGTTAACCAGCTGTTAGTTATCCTTATGATAAAGCTATTTTGTACTTTTAGGTACTACTTGCGCTACCAATTTCTACCACCTTTTTCATTCAATAAGTATTGTAGCGCCATCTATGCGCGATTTCCTGTGACACGTAGTAAACCTAGTTTGGCTTTTCTTTGTTTTCATTTCGGTAAAAGCTGTGGACCTTGATCGTCAGTTAGTACGAAAACCCACCGCGAGAGGGTCGAAATGCTCTTGCTAAATAAGCAGTACCTATTATATGTTTGATACTGTTTACGATAGAGGGAGGCAGTTGTAATATAATTAGGAGCGAGTTCAAAGTCAAACATAACATGATCCAAAACTACCTATAGAAACCAAGTACATTTGCAAAATTTAAGCCATTCAAACGGAGCCACATATGGCACCGTACGACGCTCGCGTGGTCAGTGCTCTGAGTCAGGTGATAGAGTTAAGAGCTCCCAAAAATATTTGTACTGACAATTTGCGCGGTGAAATCGTGCCACAACAAATCAGAAAAGCAACATAAGGATTATGGTATGACATTCCACAGGTAATCCATTAATTTAAATACCAAAAATTGTGAAAACAAATTACTCACTCTTAGTTCGGGCAGTGTTGCCAGGTTTGTATGAAATTATCCCAGTTTTATAAGTTGCTTACTTAGGTATGATAAGTAATTGTTTTTTTAACTACACAACTGCACAAAAAAGTTTTATTTTGTCAGGGCTCATGTATACCTATTATAAAATATATATGTTTTTATGTGGGTGAGATTCTTTATTCCACAGTAACTTCGAAATGCCGCGACCTATTTAGATTTATGTGGTATCGTTAGAATCCTTACATTATCTCGGGAAACAGAATAAGTGATTCTATATTGAAAAAGTAAAAAACAATATATTATTTATAAAAACAATTCATCATCATCATCATCAGCCGGAAGACGTCCACTGCTGAACATAGGCCTCCCCCTTTACCCTCCACACTGAACGACAGCCTGCCTTTTGCATCCACTGGATGTCCGCGACTCTCACAATGTCGTCGGTCCATCTAGTGGGAGGCCTCCCTACGCTGCGTCTTTCGGTTCGTGGTCTCCACTCCAGAACCTTTCTTCCCCATCGGTTATCGGTTCTTCGAGCGATGTGGCCTGCCCATTGCCACTTCAACTTGCAAATTTTAACAGCTATGTCGGTGACTCTGGTTCTTTGGCGAATATCCACGTTTCGGATCTTATCGCGCAAAGAAACACCGAGCATAGCTCTCTCCATTGCCCGCTGTGTGACTCTGAGCTTTTCCAAAAGGCCAACAGTTAAGGACCACGTCTCAGTACCATATGTCATCACTGGCAACACACACTGGTCAAAGAGCATTAAATGGGTGGCAACTTGGCAAGTCATCAGTTGCCTAAATTTATTTTGAGATGAGACAGGATAAGGTAGTTGCCGTTTCTCATCATACAGATCTGTTATGGCCGAACCATTGAAATTGCGCAGTAAAAACGAGTCAAAACCGTCGGGCATATACTTCAACACCTAATTATACAAATGTACAGTATATTTGTTACAAAAAATAGATCTCGGTTTTATTTGTGTATTTACACTTCGGGAAAGCATATGAATGCATAATTTTGTCAGATGTTTCGTTATCGCGTAACAATAGACATGTGTTGCATTTCCTACGGTTACAGACCGACTGAAACGAAATAAGAGCCGGCGCTCATTTTGTTATCTTCAAAAATGCGCTTCTACTGGGCCTGTCTATTCATTTTATTTTGGTCGAAGTTTCTAACCCCATAGCATCAATAGTCCATTTACCAACATCATCCACATAGTTTAATTTATTTAGGTACTCAAAAAGGTGTTGTCTTTGGGACCATTGATGCTGTACAACGGGTTTGTCCCGAGTATCGAATGTGAAATAACTAATAATATTAAATAGTATGATTAAATAAATGTATCTAAATGAAAAGTAGGTAAGAACACCATAAGTTGTCTCGATTTATTTTTAATAGCTCCATAAAATAGCTGAACAAGAGTGGTCAATAGAGAAGCGTACAAACAATACAAATGGTAACATGAAAAGAGATCTATTCAGATCTATTCATGAGGCACTTGAGAACGCCGTACCAAAAAAATGGGTAGCAGAAAAAAATGGTTAAAAACAATAATTCAGCAATATTCGAAATCGACAATAGCAAACAAAAAATTGCCATTGTCCATTCGCAACAAAAGAGCAGCAGGTTGAGTCTGGGAGTCCATTATTTCGAGATAAATTTATTTTTGATGAAGTGCAAAAGTCGTGGCAGTTCTTTTGACAGTTTTTCGGTAAAATTTGTGATTTGGACACAATGTGGGCACAATGGTGCGTGAAGGGTTTGCCACACATGGGCCCAATATGCTCTTTGTGCTTTGTAGACTCCGACAAATGAATGTGTGAGAAACTCGAGTTTGCATCGCGTTTTTATACACATAAAGGTTATTTAGTAAAATTGTTTATTTTTATTTTAACCGACTTCAGGAGGAAGAGCTTCTTGGTTCAAACCATATTTTGTAATATTCGCGATTACTCCGACATATTTTAGGAACTGATTTAAGTGTACTTTTTTAAATTACGTTTAGGAAGCTCTCGACGTTATCCAACAAAAAAAAAAAAATACGTTGGCTCAATGGTTTTTCAATCAGCTCAAACAATATGAATAATTGTGTTGAGTGTCTGTTGCTTTGACAATACCTATCAAAAAAAAACTTCAAGCGTCTACTTATTTTGAAGGCGGTCTTTTAAATAGATACTTACTATGTTACTTAACATATTTTTTGTTTGGCAAGTGCCTTTATTAACTAAACAAAATACAAGCTAACATTAAAACCTAAACTACATGGCCTATATAGCCCGGTCAAATTAGCCCAAAATTAGGGTTACCCTTGCATTAATTCACAACTGGCTGAAAATTTACAGACGTAAGGGATACCATTCTAATGAAATCCTGAAAAGTCCCCATTGATACCGTCTGTGCATTTTTTTATTCAGTCGTCATTTTTTTTTTTTAATTTTTTTGCCAAACAGTTAGTTTTATGTCAAAAATCGCTCAGACTAAAATTGGAGATCAGGTAATTATCTACTAAAATTGTCTTCATACTTTTTCTCTAAGATTAACCATTTCTGAGAAAAAGCCATTCGAAAGTTAGCTGGAACTGTATTGACTTTTCAGGATTTCATTAGAGTGATATCCCTTACCTGCCTGTAAATTTTCAGCTTGTTGTGAATTAATGCAAGGGTCAATGTCTAGTTTGACCGGGCTAATAAGCCTATACAACTGTAAAACTGCTCATAGATCGTAGAACTTGTAGTTATTCTAAATCGTAGAAGGTCTAAATTATTGCCTCTCGAGTGTCTGAAATTTATAGGAATGTCACATTCTGTGTCGTAATCTAATTTTAGCGATGTGACTCTTAGGTGTGGGAATCTAATGGTTGATATAAATCGCACGCAGAAAGTTACCCCATTTGTCAAAATGTACACACACAGCTGTTACACTCAGATGAAACCGCGGAACTCTGCTAGTTAATTTGTAAGTAAAACGTATTCCTTGATTTAAATAGGTAGATAATCTAATAAAAGTATCATTCAAGTAAAAAATCAAAAGTTAAATGTATCTAAGTTAAATCAAAAAATTAAAAGTATAATCAAAAAACAACAGAACACGCCGAGCACCTCAAACGAAGCCTTCATTTTACAATCCTTAAACTTTATCTATTGCTTTGTAAGTGGTAATTGAATCTGTAAGATAGTAATTATCAGTAGGTATCTATTTGTGTCACAACTCAGGCTATTGTAGTTGACAGTTCTGCAGATCAAACGGTCTTGGTAGGTAATGGGAATTCTCGGCAGGTACTCAGAAAACAACAATAGGACCGACGACGCACCGCTTGGCGCTTTTAATTCAATTTATAAAAAGCATACACCGTACTATTCAATATTCCCATCCCTTTTAAAATTTAGCGCCACCTCTCCAGACACTATTGAAATTTTTTTGTCCAAAAACGTAAATTCGTAGTAAATTTTTGGAAACAGGTCCACGCCGAGAACAGGTATCGTATTTTTTTTCGAATGTGGGTTTTTCCATTTCGATGGGTCTTCCTCAATCTCATTTACAGGTAGATCGATTTGCGTAAATTATTCGGTTTTTTATTTTTAGGTGTCGATTGCGAGGGTAGAGCCAAAAAAGAAATTAGAATGAAATAATATTAAAAACTTTTTTGATGTTATGGAACTATTTATTATCTAAGTATAATTCTCATATTTATTTTCCTTCTTAAATTTACGTTTTTTTACAATATTTCCTATAAAAACATAAAATATTATTAAAAAAACTAAACCTAAGTCATCATCATCATCATCATTTCAGCCGTAGGACGTCCACTGCTGGACATAGGCCTCCCCCATCGATCTCCAAAAGGGCCGGTTGGAAGCGGCCTGCATCCAGCGTTTCCCTGCAGTCTCTTTTAGGTCGTCTGTCCATCTTGTGGGTGGACGTCCTACGCTGCGCTTACCAGTCCGTGGTCTCCATTCCAGAACCTTTCGGCCCCATCGGCCATCTGTTCTGCGTGATATGTGCCCTGCCCACTGCCATTTCAACTTACTAATCCGGTGGGCTATGTCGGTGACTTTCGTTCGTCTACGGATCTCCTCATTTCGGATTCGATCTCGTAGAGAAACCCCGAGCATAGCCCTCTCCATAGCTCGTTGTGCGACTTTGAGCTTGCTTATGAGGCCCATAGTGAGAGACCACGTTTCAGTGCCGTATGTCATCACTGGTAACACACACTGGTCGAAGACTTTCGTCTTAAGGCACTGAGGTATTTTGGACGAGAAGACGTTGCGTAGTTTACCGAACGCTGCCCAGCCGAGTTGGATTCGCCGATTGACCTCTTTCTTGAAGTTGGACCTACCTAGTTCGACTGTTTGTCCTAGGTAGACGTACGCGTCAACAGCTTCAAGAACCGAGTTCCCAACTGATACTGGGGTGGGCACAACATGGATATTTGACATGACCTTTGTCTTGTCCATGTTCATTTTAAGGCCCACCTGTTGAGAGACTCGATTGAGGCCTTCGAGCATCATGCTGAGATGAAACCTAAGTATAATTATATTATTATTAAATTTAAAAAAAAACTTTTTGAATGACACATTTTTTTCATATTTTACTCACTTAATTTGTTTTAAACTTCTACCCTTTAATTTTATACTCATAATTTGGGAATAAATAAAAAATTATGGTATATGGCGGATGCCTCAAAAAGGCGGACACAATTTAAAAAAAAACAATTTTCCGGCTTCTTAAGGCATCCGCCATATTGAATTTAGTGTGACTTCATTTTATTTTTTGTATTCTTCTCAGCAAACCCTTATATTTGATACCCATATAATAAATAACTGGTCCGCCATATTGGTTTAAGCATAACGTCATTTGGCTAACCATCCATTGTCATCCAAACTAAACGTGTATCTATGCAAAATTTCAGCTCAATCGGTTGGGGATGGCTGTTTCAAAATTCAGTTGAAGATTAGACTAGTATATATTTATCTATGATTAGACATATAGGTCTTAAATAACAAGGCAAGTTAAATAAAATCCTGTAATAAATAATTATTCATACTGATAGCTATAAGTAGGATTCCGGGGTGTAGGGGAAAAGTAATCCTCTCCATGCTAAGGTTTCATGGAAGAGATCGCTCATAGCAATAAGGCTGCCAATTGTTACACTAGATTCTTTTGTTCTTTGTATGCCATTTTTGGAGTGTACAATGAAGAGTTAGCTATCAGATCTATATTAAACTTAGAACGTTAGACCTAAATCTAATTAGTCTTTTTCCTGGCACTCTTCTGTAATTCAAATTTCTACTTACAAATGTGTTATGGAAGCTTTAGATCGCTTTTTTTATGCTTATTACCCAAAAAATTATTTGATTTGCAAAAGAAAACAGACATACTCATAACTATGGGTAGGCAGTAACAACGCGGTGATACATATACGCAGTTATGTAGTAAAAATCTCCCTTGATATTCTGTTATTAAACAAAATAGACATTCACTTTGAATGATTTATTTAATTCACCTTCAGCATTTTGGGAACAGTTCCCACTGGTAGCGGTTTAATAGAATGATAGTTAGGGTTTTTTTTTTTTTTTTTTTTTTTTTTTTTTTAATATTTGGTAGTAATAGTTAGGTTTTAAATATCTGTATTTAAAATATTTTTGTTTTTCAGAAATTGGTTGAATAAACAAAGTAATAAATATTCTTTGAATTTAAATTGTCATTAGACATTGTATTGACACGAATACTTTATATCATACGAGTGTTTCCTACTTAAGTATTCCGTCGCGGGGTCGATCGAACAGGCACGTTCTTCAATCTTGTCGTGTCCTGCTACCTACTGAAAATTCCGAGACAGTAATCTGACACCAATCTGTCGGGGAATAAGGAAAAAAATTTTGTATCGCTATTTAGTGTTGCCTCATATGACTCTAGGTACTTATTTTTTACTTTTGTAGTTTTTTTTCGGACCCTGACAAAATCTTACAATAGGTAAGTGACTTTAAGTTTGTGGCATTTCTATTTATATTTCAAAATCATCATCGGCCCGAAGACGTCCACTCATCCTCTGCTGAACATGGGCCTCCCCCTTATAACCCGATTCAAATGATTTTTTGTTTATTATATGATTGTTCGCTGTAATACGAATAATAATACGATGGAGGATGCAGGTAAGTTTTTTGAATATTTGCCTGGTTAATTAGAGGATTGGGAATAAGCAACATTTTAGTGGTTTTGCCTATGAAATTTGGATAAGACAACGTTTGTCGGGTTATCTAGTAAAGGTAGCACAAAATATAATTTTGAAACTCTGCCTGCTGCGTTAGCGTGTTTTTTACCTACTTTAACATGCATGTAAGTATCTAATAAGTTACGATTAATTGATTGATTGAAAAAAGACGCAGATAATTTAGGTCCTATCTAATTGGTGCAGTGAGTGATATGACAGATTAGACGCCACAGGCCTATTCTGTCATACCACTCACTAAACTAAACCAATCTGACAGGACTAAAATTATCTGCCTCTCTTTTCATTTTAATACGTGAGAGAAGGATGGTAACAATTTTAGAGCTGTCAAATTTAGTTTAGTTTAGAGTGCATCAGAATCGATGCCATTGTTTACCTTAATTTTTTTAAATTATTCCTACAGTCAGAAATGCAAGGTAGGTAAAAATATTGGGTGGCGAGCGTATCACAATGATCATAACATTGCAAAAAGTAAGTGAGTGGACGGGTAGGCATGACTGTATAATCACCAGGAAATTATACATAGCTTGTTATCCTACTTTAAAAATATTGTCACTGTCATTATATAATTCGTGAATTTAATAATTTTATTACGAATCCAACGTTGGCAACACAAATGTTTGATAGTACGCTCCGGGAGTCAATTTATTGGCGTCACAGATCGGAGCACTCATAAAAAACGTATCTTTTTACTTTTTATGCGGCATTGTCCGACACTAGGCCTCGTATTTAAATGAACCGACGCGTCTAATAAAAGGAACACGAAATTAGAATGTTGGTTATTTATGGACGGTACCTTTCTGTTTACCACCGCACATTATCGCATCGTACCGTGCTTAATTGTTAAGATATTTTAATACTCTGTTTGGTATGATACAATATCTTGTAAATGCAATATCTTGTAACGCCCGAAATGGGTAATCTGTTGATACTCTAGTTAATAAGAACATTTACAATATTTTTTTTACAATAAATTTATTCTGATTCTTGCTTATCGAGCACATTATACCTACGTACTTATTTTATAAATAACATGGACATGGGCGTAGCTCTACATGCCAGTTATTCTCTTTATAAGAAGCTTTCATACATTATAACAATGCATGTCAATTATAAAAAAACGCACCTTTTGTTTACTACACCTTGTAGTGACTAAGTGCTAAAAGGTTTTTCACTTTAGATATCAGTGGCGTCGTAGTCACCGGAGTAAACAATAGCGCCGAGTCGCCTCGCTGGCGCCGCCAGTATTACTCCACATCAATGGACACGTCTCTCACAGATACATGAACATATATTGAGAATAATTTACAGCATATCTTTGTTGTTCTGAAGACTGCCAAGAGGCGAGATTATTGAGGAATTTCGGATTTTCGGTCCAAGATAAGTAGGTGGGTTCTCCATCCGGCATTCAGTGGTGCCTAGCAGCATTCCCGTGGACAATACGTGACGTTAATTCCCGGCGTAACAGGTCTAATTGGTCGTATTTCACTGGCCGCGCCGACTACGGAGAGGGAGCAAAAAGTGGGTCCGTCGCGGAATGTGTCCGGTTGAATAACCAGCCGTCTACGCGCCGGCGGGCGACGCCGCGACGGCCACGCTATAAACAAAGAAGCTATTGCGTAAAAATACGCCATACTCCATCGCGAGCGTACCACATCGCAGTGATTTATTTATCGCCTGAGCAGTGAGCACTCTCCTAACAGTGGCTACATTTACGTTGGTGCTCGTTTATTTTTTCTCGGATTATCGGAGTCGCGCCAAGAATGTTGAAATCATTCAGGCCAGTAAGTGGGCAGAGGAATTTGCCATTCATATCGCTGATGCCGTCAGAATAACAAAGTGGTATTCGGGACGAGGGATTTAGGGTTCTGCTGTCTGAAACAATGCAAACAATAAACAATTAACGCTTCTCAAGCTGGCATAAGGTCTCAAAAATATCTAGTTCTGGGAAACCCTGATAACCCTGAAACCTTACTTTTGTTGAGCCTCCCCGGATTGTAAATAATATTTTCACCCCTTAATTTTTTCTTCCAAAAAACGCTCGTTATTTTAACGACTTATTTGTTACAATTCTAAGTTATACACAATAATGTTCAAACAAAATTAATACTTTTTAAAATTGAAATAAGGTAAGGTAAGGTAATTAGAGTATAATGAGATACAGTTTGAGCATGAATGTGATATTGAGATGTTTAATTTACGCACCGGATTGTTATTTCTTTTGAAAATTGAAACGTTTTTGGTCCTTTGACATCTCTCTACGCCCCCCCTAAACGGTTGTGCCCGCTGGTTGAAATCTTCTGCTCTAGATGTACCTAGTACAATATGCTCTATTCTTAGCAGTTGTATCCATGGTGAAAATAACCCCTGAGGAGTTGGCACCTCAAGAAAAGGAATCAAGGGCGGATCTAGGAATTTTTTTCTGGGAGGGGCAAACGGCGGACCGGCAAAAAATCAACAATAACTGTTAGAAATAAACTTGAAGTATCATTAATCAGTTAATTTCTACAAGTTCAAGTATGAGGAAGCGGTTTATGAAAGTGTCAAAACAAAAGAAAAATTAAATGATCAATAAAGACAGTTTTCTTTTATGTTTTCTGCTAAAGATGTCCCCCGCCCCCGACCCCCCACTGGGGCACGTGCCCCCGTGCCCCCCCCCCCTTTAAATCCACCCTTGAGAGGAATATTACCTACTTTTGAACTAATTTGGACAAACTTGTATTAGGTAAGTATCTCTTCCAGGCAACCATTGGATGGAAAGAATTACTAGGTACATAACGTACTAGGTGACCGAAGCATTTAAGAATGAATGTGAAAATCCGTATACGTGATTCTATAGATAGATGCCATGTTGTACCTATGTTGCCTTGCCGCTAAGGTTGTTGTCAAAGAATTCGGCAATTCTTTGGTTGTTAATTTTTTAATTCGTTCCGCTGTGAGGATTTTGCCGTCGCACTCTTGTGCATTTGCCAGTGTCACTAAATTAATATCAAGTTTGATGATAATGTAGTCAAACGAGTCAGTCAAAGTAGAGTCAAGTAAAGTAAGTGACGGTCAAGTCCAAGTCATGCCCTAGCAAAGTGGTGGAGGTTGGGTTGGGTTGGAGGCTTTACTAGATGCTTCTGTGGAGTTTTTGAAACATCATGAAAATACATATTCCTCATTATATCACTTGCCTACACCCGGGCACGTCCACGAGTACTTAATAAACATTAATCCACTATTATTACACATTCATTACACTCGAAAATACACAAATTTAGGAAAATAATACCTTGAGGCGACATGTAATGCTGTGTAATGCTCACGTTGGCGCCAAAAACTCTACAATACTTTCCAAATTATTGCGATGAGTTTCACGTAAACCAAATTTAGAAAAAAAAACAGATAGCTAGCCTTGTATAAGCCAATCACAGGAGGCACCATCTGGAAATGTTTTTTTATTTCTTCTTTGTAAATTCCACAGAATAATAAAAAAAAAACTAACATAACCTCCATGCATTGGCCACTTTTTAACAGAAAAACGTTAGTAATCAAATCTCTGCACATTGAAAGATTGTAGGCACCTACCTATAATTTCAGTGAATTAAGTTAAAAAAAAAAAATGGAACAAAAGTATGAAGTAGCAAACACAGAAAAGAAAAACTTTTCGTTTGTAGCAAAGCAGCCTGCGAGAGGTTTTTGGTAAAAACTAAGTATAGACTGCCCCGGTGGCCCATTTGGTAGTGAACCTGCCGTCTGCGCTTGGGAGCGTGGGTTCGATTCCCACCTAGGACAAACATTCATGTGATGAACATTTGTGTTTGTTCTATATCTGGGTGTTAATATCTATTTAAGTATGTATAAAAAATATTATGTATGTATATCAGTCTCTGGCAGCCATAATACAAGCTTTGCTTAGTTTGGGGTCAGATGACTGTGTGTGCAAAAATGTCCTGAATATGTTTCTTGCTTCCTTTCTTTTAATAATAACCCTGTATAGCAATAACGATCAAGAAAGTTTATTGCTCTGTGTGAAGCTAATACCGTCTTCATGACTGTTCCTTCTCAGTCACTTGGTATTAAAAGCTATAAACGGTGAGTAAGCTACGATTTTACAACACAAAATATGGATTTAAGTTCGGCCGCGTGAAGGAAGGATCAAGGATGTTGACCCTGCGCCTGCGCTGGTTTTCTCGCTCAGCCTTACTCAACACCAGTTTACGAGTATTGTGGTCACCATACTTACTTGTTTAGTTACTACCTATTTAGTTTTGTTTAGTTAGTTACTATATACAAGTAGGATACCTACTAAGATAAGATAGGTAGGTGAGTACTTACCAAGTACTAAAACCCGGCTTACTAAGGTGTAGGTGTTTTTTGTTTCTTTTATCCTGGCCTGAGAATGACTAGTGGTTGAAATTTTGACGTTGATACACACGTTACTGAATAATGTTCTTAACGCGATTCTCTTTAAAAAAACAGACAGTTTGGAGTAAATATAGGATAATCTAAAAATATTTAATCCTAAAAGCGTTTTTAAAAGGTTGTTGCTCAATTAATTGGCGGACCCAAGGTTGAGGTCGACGTCCTTGCACGATACAGATTACGACGTATGTAGTATGTTAATTTTTACCAGCCAGGGCCTTGATTCTGTAACTACAAACACGCACGTAACGCACCGTGTTAAGTTAACCCCTAAAAGTTGGCCTTTATTGCTAGGGAATAGAGTTCAAATTTTAAGAGGTTAACTTAACGCGGCGCGTTACATGCGTGTTAAAGTTACGGAATCAGGGCCCAGAACTTTGAACGAGCATGAGACAGTGATACGATTACGAAGAGGAATGACACAAATGAATACAGTTCTCTGTTTTAACACTGACCAGGGGCTTTACGCCCAACTCCTTACGCGTTCTCAAACTAACGTTTTAACAGCGCAGTTCGGAAAATCACGCGAACGTGAACCTTAACGCACCCAGATATGGTTTGCGGTCGCGAAACTTTTTTCATCACCTAAACTGGATCGCTTCAATTAATTAAATTAATTGAAATCGGTTCAGAAGGCTTAGCCGACAGAACTAGTAAAACAGCGCCTAAAGTAACAATTATGTTATTTTATTAAGTTCATCATCATCATCATCAGCCAGAAGACGTCCACTGCTGAACATAGGCCTCCCCCTTTGGCCTCCACATTGAACGACAGCCTGCCTTTTACATCCACTGGATGCCCGCGACTCTCACAATGTCGTCGGTCCATCTAGTGGGAGGCCTACCTACGCTGCGTCTTCCGGTTCGTGGTCTCCACTCCAGAACCTTTCTTCCCCATCGGTTATCGGTTCTTCAAGCGATGTGACCTGCCCATTGCCACTTCAACTTGCAAATTTTAACAGCTGTCGGTGAATCTGCTTCTTTGGCGAATATCCACGTTCCGGATTCTATCGCGCAAAGAAACTCCGAGCATAGCTCTCTCCATTTCCCGCTGAGCTTTTCTAAAAGACTCTCGAGTTTTTCTAAAATATTGCCTTTTATTTGTTTATCTTTATCAAAATCAAAGCCAACAGAAATCCGTGTGTAGGTATACAACGCGGCGTGTAACAAAAAGGTGTGATAATAATGAAGAGAGATCAACACTGATATCGCAAAATAAACCAACCAAGTGCGAGTCGGGCACGAAATGGTGGTAAGTCCGTTATTATCTCACTTATTCATCTCACGCACTAAAAATAAATAATAAATCCGTTTTCCTCTCGCTAATATAACATGAGTTCGTTGTCGGTGAGTCGGTGAGTCGAGACCCCCGAAATGGGGGTCCCCATACAGCAAACGTATTTTTTTAACGTATTTTTGTATTAGCTCTAATGTAAAAAAATAAGTACAAGTGTAAAACTTGGCGTAATTATAGTAAGTACATACTTTAAAGTATAACAATAAATAATGGGCAAGTGCGAGTCGGTGACATGTTTCTGTTCATTACCAAGTTATCAATCAATCAATCAATCAATAGTTTATTTAATAATCTTAATCTATTACTACAAGCATTATGGTTAACTCTTATAACAGTACTCCTTTCTTTCCCATCGGTTATCGGTTCTTCGAGCGTTGTGGCCTGCCCATTGCCACTTCAAGTTGAAAATTTTATCCGATCCCCAAGCCACCTGCCAAGCGTGGGAATTATGAACAATTAGAAACATGATAGAACAATTCCGTAAAAGTGTTTCATTTAAAATATGGTTGCTACTATTTACAACTTTTTTATATGTGAAAATCTATCAAAGCTTTCCAGCAATATAATAATGTTACTACAATCCTCTTCACTCCAATCACACCGCTAACGAGGCTCGTGACCTTAAAATACCATATTTTGGCAATAAAAACGTAATAAAACTATAATTTTAATATAATACTCTAAACTAAGCAGAATTCTATTTATGAGTGAGTCATTTAAAATTAATGGTTGGCTTTTGAGCTACCGAGTTACGCCACAGATTATATAGCAGAATCTGAAAATAAAGCTTGCTTTTTTTTTACTGTTCATGACCTTGGATTCAATGTCCTTTAGTCGTAATCTTAAACAGTTTACATAGTCTTAATAGCGTCAAACAAGTCATAGTCACAGTCAGAGTCAAGCTAAGTCAGTCACGGTCAAGTCAACTCATGCCCCTGTAAAGTGGTGGAGACTTTACAAGAGGCTCCTATGGAGTTTTGGAAACAACACGAAAAGACACGTTTCACCTCGTTATATCACTTGCCCACACTTGAGCACGTTTACGAGCTCACAATGAATAATAATTCACCATTTAGTACACATTAACACTCGAAAATACACAAGTTTAGGAAAATAATCCAACGAGTCGACATGTTTTTTCCGCGTTGGCGCCAAAACTCAATAAACCTTGCTCGCGTTTATGGTTGCCAGCTGATGTACCTACTCCTTTTTACAGTCGTGTCCGGCCAAATATATACAAGTCCGGCCTGTCCGGCTTTTGTTAGACTTTTAGTCGAAAGGTGTAAGCGCGGAACGCACACACGACTAGCGATCTCGGAATGAAAGAAAGTTAAATTACTAAATGTGACATAATAACATACCCTATATTTAATAGCAGAGTAATAGCGGTTTCGCACTACGTCCGATCCGAATCCGATCCGAATCCGTAAAAATACGTTCCGAAGTTGTCGTACAACTATTTGTATGGTAGTTTACGCACTAGATCCGATTTCCGTCATCCGTAAATTTACATTTCGGAATAGATAATTGACGGACCGAAGTAGCCATAGTATTATTTGTATGAATGCTCGCGCACTGCGTCCGAATTGAATTCGATCTGCGTACAAACGGAGGCAGAAAAAATATATAAAAAAAAGTGATTTAAAAAAAATGCCGCCTAAAATGATTGCTTGGATTTGTATCAGAGATCGGACTAGAGCGTACGCAATATCAGAATTCGGTCTGAGTTTTCTAGATCCATATTTTCACGGATTCGGATCGGACGTAGTGCGAAACCGCTCTAAGTCTCAAATGATAAAGAGAGATAAATAAACAAATAAAAGAAACCAATTTTTAAAAAATTATATTAAAAAGCATTTATGTGCTTCTCAAGACAAGAGTGAATAGGCAACTCATGGGCAAGCGTGCCCCATCTTAGACTGCATCGTCACTTACCAACAGGTTAGTTGTGATCATACGCTAACCCATTTAGTCATAAAAAAAAAAATACAACCCTGTATGCTGCAAGTGTACTTATCATGTTCTGACAAATTATTTTATTTGTTTTGGTTGTGATTAGCTGAAAGGAAGTTGTTTGCGCGCTTCACGCATATACAAAATACGAACCTTATCAATCGAGCCTACTTAGTTCACCTGAGAAATTATAGATGTCTGCTGCGCCGGAGCCTCAATTCCTGAATCGCGCAGATGAGATTCTCCGGTAACTAGTAGGCTTGATTGGTAGGTGTTTGTAGATTGAGAAAAATTTAGTTGAGTAAAATAAACCATACGGTCTCGAAATACGGTTTTAATTACCCCGGGGAAGTGTTGACTAGTTTTTGGGCTCTAAAAGGCTCACCGCGCTGAACATTGGTCCTCCGTAGCCGGATTCATAAGTGCCGCGTTCGCGAGTGTTCGAATCCATTAAGTGCGTGTGAGTGCGTTCCAAAAAGTGAGTGACAGTGACATTAGTGAGTGAACCTTTGGATTACAGTGAACTAAGGACTTGGTAATCGTGAGTAAAAATAACATTTAAAAGTGACTGAACATTTTTGTGTATTGTGAACTTATAATAATTTTCGAACTTTCATGGACTTAGTAAAATTAAACTTTGAATAATTTATTGACTTAGTGAATTTAACTTTGAACAATTTCGGTGCAAAAAAGACTTGTGATAATTTCGACTTTGTGAATATAACTTAGAAAAAATTTATGTGCAAAAACATTGTAATTATTTTGTGAACTATTTGGACTTAGTAAAATTCGATATTTTTTCTACTTGCAATATTTTATGAGTACATGTCATAATGGAGGAGTTATTGAGTCAACAAGACGAACTTCTTAGACAATTAAAATCGGCATTGACAAACTTTAAGAAAACAGCAAGAATAAGATTAAATAAAACTTATATACAAGTCAGATTAAACATATTAGAAGGATTATGGGACAATTTCATGAAAAATCATATGAAGCTTATTAAGTCAACAGAATACATTTCTAATGACATCTATTCACAAGGCGAAGAGGCATATACATCGGGCAAGTGTGAGATGCTGGAATGTCTTGAAAGGTTAGCACCATCTGTGTCACTACCAGCAACCTCAACCAATGTGCCGATCACACAAGCACAACCAGAAATAAAATTGCCTAGAATAAATATACCTTCATTCTCTGGACAATACGCAGAATGGACATCGTTTCACGATCTTTACTCATCACTGATCCATAATAACAAATTATTATCAAATGTTCAAAAGTTGCATTACTTGAAGTCAAGTTTAAGTGGAGAAGCAGAAGTGTTGCTGCGACATATAGCCATAACAGAAGCGAACTACAATGAAGCTTGGGAGACTCTTAAAAAACGATTTAGCAACAAACGTTTCGTCACAAATGCGTTACTGAAAAGAATGATGACACAAAAATCCATCAGTAATGAGTCTTCTCAAGCAATAAAGTCGATTCTTGATACAACAAATGAATGCCTGAACGCATTAAAGAATCTGGGTATAGCATCGTTCGAGTGGGATCCTATGTTAGTCTACATCACAGTCAACAAACTGGATGCAGAGTCAGTTCGTCTGTGGGAACAACACATCGGTATTAATGAAGATAGCGGCGATGAACTACCTACGTACAAACAACTGTGCATCTTCTTAGAGTCACGCTTCAGAACTCTTGAAGTCTTAGAATCATCGAAACCACAAATAAGACCCAGATCAAACACGAGACAATCGTCTTTTCACGCCGCAGCTTCTGCTAATACGAATTGCAATTTCTGTAAAGGCAACCACTTGATTTACCACTGTAAGAATTTTATCACGCTTAACTGCGACGAAAGAAAAAGGTTCATAGAAAGGAATGGGCTATGCTATAACTGCTTAATTCCAAATCATACCGTGTATAATTGCAAAAATAAAATCTCTTGTCGCAGATGTGGAAAGAGACACCATTCCTTAATTCACCCCGAGAATAAAGCCACAGATCAAGTTCCAGAGCGAGCTGGAACTGTACAATTTCGAGACGATCCAACAAAAGTAGCCTTTACACCAGTCAACACCAATGTAGCGTCCCATTACGCGGAAAAGGAACTTCCCACAAACGTGCTGTTGGCCACAGCCATGGTGAAAGTTATTACACAAAATGGGGCTACATATCACCTGAGAGCATTGATAGACCACGGTTCCCAAGGTTCATTCATCACAGAGTCCGCAACACAGCTCCTTGGGTTGAATAAAATTCCAATCAATTGCACAATTAATGGACTGGGCGAGAACGGGAGAAGCCTCCACTCCAAAAGCATGGTTACATTTCAAGCACATTCGATAGTCAACACAAACTTTGCTACATCAGTGAAAGCATGCGTGCTCAAATCACTCACTCGAATGTTACCAACTACAGAAGTACACAACAATGACTGGTCACACCTGCGCCAACTTGAACTAGCAGATCCAAACTACACAAAACCAGGGAAGGTGGATCTATTGTTAGGCGCAGACGTCTACAGTGATATAATTACTGATGGACTTAGGAAGGGCCCCCGAGGATCACCAATAGCACAAAATACTCACCTCGGGTGGATATTGACAGGCCAGATTTCAAGTACTGAGGCTCTACATGGCTACGCAACAACACTTAGCATGCACATTTGCATTGAAGATACGCTTCAAAAGTTTTGGGAGATAGAAGAGGGTGCATGCAAGAAACATTTAACAGATGAAGAGAAACATTGTGAACGACACTTTGAAGAGACACACAAGAGACAAGAAGACGGAAGATATACAGTGGCTTTGCCATTTAAAGATAGAGTGCCACTATGCCAGTACGGCGAATCAAGAGGAGTTGCCAAAGCGAGATGGTTGCAAATGGAGAGAAGATTAGAGAAAGATCCGTGGCTGAAGAAAGAATACAACGATGTCATGAAGGAATACTTAGATTTACAACACATGCAAGAAATAAAAGAGGAAGAGGATAAACACAAATCAACTGCTGTGTACTTACCTCATCACGCAGTCATAAGAACCGATAAAACTACAACAAAAGTAAGAGTGGTTTTCGATGCGAGCTGTAAATACAAAAATCTAGTTTCTCTGAATGACGACCTCATGGTCGGGCCACGTTTGCAACAAGACTTGCGACATATAATCATGCGATGGCGACAACACAAAGTGGGCTTAGTAGCCGATATAGTAAAAATGTATCGGCAGGTCGTCGTTACTCAGCCAGAATTTCAACGCGTACTGTGGCGCGAAGATACAAACGACGAAGTTAGAGACTTTCAAATGAATAGAGTGACTTTTGGCACGGCCAGTGCACCCTACCTGGCAACAAAAGTCCTGCAACAGTTGGCGTTAGATGAGAAAGAACAGCATCCAGTAGCAGGAACTATCACTCTAACAGACTTCTACATGGATGATTTGTTGACAGGCGCCAACAGTTACGAGGAAGGAGTTTTGATATACAATGAAATGACAGCACTATTACAATCTGGAGGGTTTGAACTGCAAAAGTGGAATACCAACGACCCAAACCTTCTGAGAGTTATGCAAGGAGTAGACAACCATGACAAAGAGCTGAATCTTGATGTGACAGTAAAGACTCTGGGGATAGCCTGGAACAACTTTCGAGATGAATTTCAATATTCAATAAACTTACCTGAGCAGACAGTTGTGACGAAGAGAACTATAGCAAGCGAGGTGTCTAAACTCTTCGATCCGATGGGATGGCTTGCTCCTACCATTATTATTGGCAAAGTCTTCCTTCAGAAACTGTGGCTTTCTGGCGTGACTTGGGATCAGGAAATACCACAAGCATTGAAAGAAGATTGGCTGAAGTATCGTGAAGAACTGCCTTATCTATCTGAAATAAAAATTGAGAGATGGTTACATACGACTAGAAACGACACTAAAGTTGAAATTCACGGCTTTTCTGATGCTAGTATCATGGCCTATGCCGCTGTTGTATACTCACGTGTAATTGGTTCTGGCGGAGATGTTCACGTACAGCTAATCTCAGCAAAAACTAAAGTAGCACCTGTAAAGACAATTTCGATACCTCGTTTGGAGTTATGTGGTGCTGCTCTGCTCGCCAAACTGCTAAATGAAGTCGCTGATCACCTAAAAGTTCCTAGAGAAAACATCTATGCTTACACAGATTCACAAGTTGTCTTGGCGTGGCTGCAGGGTCACCCGAGTAAATGGAAGACGTTCATTGCAAATCGTACATCTGAAATCATAACTACCTTACCTGCGCATCACTGGAGTCATGTGGCCTCGAAGGAGAATCCCAGTGACCTGGCGTCAAGAGGCGTGTCTGGCTCGATGCTGAAAAATGAGGAACTTTGGTGGAAGGGTCCGAAGTGGTTGCTAGAAGGAGAAAGGAAACATAAGGTACCTACAGACTTACCTGAAAGCTTAGAACTAGAAGAAAGGGTAGTACACTTTATAGATACTTCAAATAAAGACAGCGAGAGAGATTTCACACAAGATCTTTTTGAAAGGTTTTCTACACTGGACAAATTACTGAGAGTCATAGCATGGTGCAAGAGATTCGGAAAGAAAGAAAAGTATCCCACTTACCTCACAGCTACAGAATTATCACAGTCATTGACGGTTTGCATTCTTCTTTGCCAAAAGGAAGAGTTTGCAGACGACGTACAAAGCTTAAGGGAGAACAAACCCCTCAAGAAAAGGAGTAAACTTCGATCGCTTAACCCGTTTTTAGATGAAATGGATGTCTTAAGGGTCGGAGGCCGGTTACGTCATGCCAATATACCTGAAAATGCTAAACACCAGATAATTCTACCATACAACCATATCTTTTCAAAATTAATTGTTGCACAGGCACATATGAAGACTCTCCATGGGGGACCAACCCTCATGCTAAATTACATTCGACAAAAGTTCTGGATTCTGGGCTGCAAGAACATGACAAATCACGCCGTGCACCGATGCATTGTTTGTGTGCGTTACAAAGCTGCAACCAGAACTCAGCTGATGGCAGATCTACCGGAAGAACGAGTTACTCCGACCAGGCCTTTTCTACACTCCGGCGTCGATTTTGCTGGACCCATAGATCTCAGAATATCAAAGGGCCGAGGATGCAAAACCTACAAGGGTTATATTTGCATCTGGATTTGTATGGTGACCAAAGCCATACACATAGAAATAGTCAGCAGTTTAGACAGTGAAAGTTTTGTGGCTGCTTTTAAGAGATTCACTGCAAGGCGTGGGCACTGTAGCCATGTCTGGAGCGACAATGCCACAAATTTCACTGCTGGGAACAAGCAACTGCGTGATTTGTTCGAGAACCACCTAGAAACGGTGAAGAACCAGATTTATGACCAACTGGCGAGAGATGGAACGACCTGGCATCACATCCCAGCGAATTCCGCGCATTTTGGTGGACTTTGGGAGGCTGGTGTTCGCTCTATAAAACACCACCTGCGAAGGATACTTGGAAACTCCACACTCACTTATGAGGAGATGTCGACAGTTACTAGTCAGATTGAAGCCTGCTTAAATTCTCGACCAATTTCACCAATCAGCAACGACATCAATGATTTGTTGCCTTTGACTCCCGGTCACTTCCTGATCGGAGAGCCACCGATAGTAGTGCCAGAACCGTCGTATTTAGACACCAACATTAATAGACTGAATCGGTGGCAGCTCACACAAAGATTAGTTCAACATTTTTGGAGCAGATGGTTGACTGAATATTTGGGCAGACTTCAACAACGACCTAAGTGGGTGAAACTAATGGACAATGATATTAAAATCGGTAACCTAGTGCTAGTAAAAGATGATAATTTGCCTCCTGGCAAATGGTCTTTGGCTAGAATAGTTGACGTACACCCAGGCGACGACGGACTTATCAGAGTTGTTTCGCTTAAATGTAAAAGCACCGTCGTCAAACGCCCTATTACAAAAATTTGTTTGCTACCAGTATATGTCTAACTTGTATTGTATTAATTTTGTCACTCATCTTGCCATGATGCGTGGTAGCTAGATTTTTTTGCATGTATTCAATTTTCTTTTTTCACGATGGGTGGTAATTTAATACTTTTTCTTTTGCATGTATGTATCAGTGTTTTCATGATGGGTGGTTACTTATGTACAAGAATTTGCTTATTGCTCTCACCTCAGTGTTTCGTAAGAATAATGTTTGTGAAGGACATTATCTTCAATAATGATCCTTGATGGGTGGAATGTTTGCGCGCTTCACGCATATACAAAATACGAACCTTATCAATCGAGCCTACTTAGTTCACCTGAGAAATTATAGATGTCTGCTGCGCCGGAGCCTCAATTCCTGAATCGCGCAGATGAGATTCTCCGGTAACTAGTAGGCTTGATTGGTAGGTGTTTGTAGATTGAGAAAAATTTAGTTGAGTAAAATAAACCATACGGTCTCGAAATACGGTTTTAATTACCCCGGGGAAGTGTTGACTAGTTTTTGGGCTCTAAAAGGCTCACCGCGCTGAACAGAAGTAAAGCTCTTATTCTTTCTCTTCCTATCTCAATATCACGAATATCCCATATGGTCCCTCTACTTTTCCTCTTGATTATTCAAATTCCTGGGTTTTTTGTTACTAGAATAGCTACACCTTAGATAAAGTCGTAGTATAGTAATAGATCGTTGACCTATTCTCATGCCACACAGTGGTGGGGTCAGAAAATAAGTGTCTTCATTGTTGTTTTTTTCAGTGTAGGCACAATTCAGTCTATTTGTTTTCTCATTCCAATTTGTATGCACTAACAGCTGCAGTAATTGTAAAAACTTGAATACATAATTTGAATTCTGATACATTTTGTTAGTTAAAAAAAAATTAAGATTGATTAATATCCATTACTATAAAAACTTAAAAAATTTATAATGAAACGTATTTATTAAGTTTATTACACCCGTTAGAGAAAAAAATATGTACTTATTAAGAATGAATCTGTACTTATCTAAAAGGAAAAATTGATTTATTTTTATTTATCCGCGATTCAATACCACTTAAAGACGTTCTTACTTAAAATTTCTGCTGTATTTATAACGTATCCTCTATTTTTTTATGAAGGACAACTTTTACAATGGTGCTGTTTCTGTTTTTTGGCGAACATTATCAGATAATGCAGCACACGTGACGCGGTCAGACTCGCTCAATTGCGTGGGACGAACAAGGACTCTCCTGGATTATGGCCCATTAGCGCACACAACCTTGGGCCTTACGGACAACAGGTATTGCGGCACCAAACTAACGTTAGATCCGCTCAGTTGGAAAATCACGCGAACGTGAACTTTAACGCGCCCAGATACGGTTTGCGGTCGCGTGATTTTCCAACTGAGCGGATCTAACGTTAATTTGGTGTCGCAATACCTGTTGTCCGTAAGGCCCCTGTTTGTACCGACATTTGCGGCTCTACAGCTACACTACACTGCACTGTATAGGCTGAGCTGAGTATTCACCCGATTCAAAGAAAAGATATCACAACCGAACCACCTGACTCGATTTTTGCGATAAGTACTTCCTCGTAATCAAACTATTTAGTCAAACTGGTTTGATCACAAGGAATGGTGAATAGCTCGTATGATTTCGCACGAAAATATCATTCGAAATGACTAACTTGAGAAAGGAATCCCAAACAAAAGACAGAAGTAATTTTTTTTGGGTTCCGTACCCAAAGTAAAAACGGAACCCTATTACTGAGCCTACGCTGTCCGTTCGTCAGTCAGTTCTACCTTTTACGGCTGTGTCTTTCGAACCGTAATAGATAGGCAGTAGAAGTTTTCACAGAATATGTAATGGGCGGATGAATAAACAAATAATACAATAGTCAAAATGTAAAAAAGAAACTGTCCCATAAAACGTTGCCCTGTCCCCAAAAACGTTGTCCAAATTCCATAGAAAAACAAGCACTGTCAGTTTTAAACTTAAAAATTAGACCGTATATACCGTTTACAATATTAAAGTGGTTGGAAATGTCAAAAGTAGCTGGAGGATTTTGTTTTCTGCCGTCTCACTTCTAGCTAAAATATGTAACTATTATTTATTTTTAAGTAGGTACTTACTTAGTATTAATAAAGTTTTCTCACCAAGTTTCTGCATACCGAAGCTCCGTAATGAAGGAGCAAAGGATATCTGCGTCCAATTTAGAGAGAATGAATGGGGTGTAATGAATGAATCCCAGGACTAGATAATGAACCTATTCATCCCATCCCATTCAAATTAGATTACGTTAGTAGTCTACTCAGACCCTGTTAATAGTAAGAACTTCTTATAACTAAGTAGGTACTTATAGTTTCAGTGACTTAGATTTAGCGAGAAAAAGGTGTCTGCTTTAATACTTGTTATTTTTTTCATATATTCTGACGGCTACTTTACACGCTAAATGTGCTACTTACCACATTTACTTGTGATACTCGTATAAACACTAACCGTCGTACCACAAAAGATTTAAGCACGCTTTAGACAAGTGTTTAGCATATTTTTCGCAGTGAAACAATTGCTAAACACATGTCTAAAGCGTTCTTAAATCTTGTGTAGTAAGACGGTTTCTTTCCTTCCTTATTAATAAACGCGTAGTCGTGCTCTGCCGTTGTCATTTCTGTTTAAAGACACATAATAAGATAATTGTACTACAAGATAGAGATAAGTTCATTAGTGGAAGTGATTTGTACTCATCCTGTATCAAACAGTCCACCCATACTACCAATACTACTAGGGGCCCTCTCAGTGGTATCACTTACCATTATGTTTATCATTTTCATTGTTTCATTATTATATACTTTCTCCCAAAATAAATTACGGAAATGGTGTGGAAATTGTGGAATGTCTTTCAACATGGATCGTTTAAAAAGGGTGTGTACAACCACCTCTCTGGGCTGGCAAAGCACCGACATCACCGCTAGTGCATTGATTGAGGTTTCCGCTTACCTAAGTGCCTGTTTAACGTTCTATATATATTAAAAAATAAATTAAAAAATTAGGAACTGGAGAAAAAAAAAATTCTCTGGTACGAGCTAAAACTTTACACAAATTGAACCACCATCATAATTTCAACCGCCTGAGTTTTGAACGTGAAAGGCAGTTGAATTCCAGTTATCTCGCTTAATGGATACGAGTATTCTCACGCAGATTGCGCTTTAGAACCTCGCGTGATCGCTCGTGAGGCTTCCTGGCCTTCCCATGGGAATTCGTGCGATGATCGATCGATGCACATGACATTCCTTAATAAACCACGCTCTTATTAACTGGGAAAACTCTTTTTGCAAGCCATACAATTCTACTGACGTAGGTAAAGTAACAAGATTAAGTGGAAAGTTCTATTAACAAGTTAGAATATAATAGAACTCAAATGGCTGCGGTGGTTGTGATGTGTACGTATGTGCCATCGAAAATTCATCTTCATCCCTTTATTTGCATTTTTACTCTGGGTCGGCACAACACGTTTAATTTTCTATTTCATTCTAACAGCTGACATCTCTGCATTCACTTCACTCCTCCTCACATAGGTATATTTTTCTTCGATACAGTCTATGCATTTATGATTTCTGGGGACGCAATTAATGTCTATAACTCATTATATCTGGGCCCCTTTTATTGCTCTTACTTACATAACTGTCCTCTCTTTTCATTAATTTCATTAATTATGTCGCCGTATCAGGTTCGCGAATAATAAAAGCTATCTTAATATCAATCAAAAACGTAGCCCCTTTGAACGATAAGACAAAGAGGGAGTCGGTATTTGCACCATGTCGCGAGCTAACCATAAATAGAAGTTGTTTTATCATCAAATACCTGATAAAACCAGCTAAACCTCGTAGACTGCAAAAAAAAGGAATGGCACAAACGCTGCCGGCGACGTGTCCAGTGATTTTATTACTACCCGAGTGCATTTATTTCTTTTAATTTCAATGAAAAATCATACGCGTATACAGTGTAAAAACTGTCATTCCATCTGACGAAGAGTGTTCCCAGAAAGTGGACGCGAGGAATGCAGGCGCGCGTCCGCTTCATTAGGGGACCGTGGCCCTGGCAGTGGCCAAAGAACCCTACAACATTATCCTTCACGAAATCTGATATTACGGACAATCATACGGTCATCTCTTGCGCATTCAGAGAATTGACACCCATTAACGTTCTCTGGCGTAAGTATTGATTGCACCAGGCTAGATCAAAAAGGAGGCTCGATTCGATTTCCATGCGTGGCCTGTATCCGACCCAGGAATGCGCCTGTTCGACAGTTCATTTAGCAGTTACTACTGCTAGTCGCCTTCCCACGAGGCTTTGTTATTTTTATTTCTCTGTTATCGGAATGAGATCTCGACGCAGCCCGCGTAGATACAAGGTTCACAGGTTGCATGAGTAAGGGACCACTCCTTGTCATGTCTGTTTGACTCATTGACGAAATAATACCTGGTTTGACTAGTCATTTGTTTTCTCTTTATGATGACGTCTTTTAGCCAATTTCAAAACAGTAGGAGGTTCTGAATTCATTTGACTGTCTTTTTATTCGTCGGTACAGAAATTTGTCGGCTCTAATTATGGTCAGCTTTTTATAAGACGATACAAAAATATCAGTATGATATCCTATTGGAAATGACATGCTATGGACATCAAATAAAGTTCATAAATTAAGTTTAATTGTGACTTTATTACAAACAATGTGCAAGCGATGGCCAATAAAGATCTTCAGCAATCAAACCATTTATGAGTTTGACTTTTCATTTCTGACTCCTTTTCCTATTGTTTTTACAATAACCATTGTGCAATGTGCCCTAAATATTTCAAAATCCTCTTAGGCAACGGTAATCAATAATTAACCTTTTTTAACTTTATACCTATTTTAAGCTTGATTTGATGACTTTGTGTGGGTCGTCAAAGAGATACGTACAAGACAGCTACCAGAATGTAATAGGTACTGGTACATTGACTACAAGGCAAAGAGAATGTCATCGACTTTTATAAATCTGTAATAATATTTACATAGACTACATATTTATTTAATGATGTTATATCTCCAATAGCATAATGTGATAGAAACTTAAGCCACTCATCTAGCCCAGAGGGTACGTACTCGTACCTCTGAGTGAATAAGCCCACACAACGTTTATTATGTAACATCACTGAATCAATTACACCACATAAGGAAGCGAATACCGAGAAAATGCCAGGAAAAACAAAAACAGCGAGAATAATTCATACGATGCGCTCGCAGCTTAACATTGAATGCTTTCAAATCGCACAAACAATCGCGTGTACACATGCCTTTTTCAAATATTTCTTTTTCTCATTTCGCCGTTTCCTTTCCTGGCTTAGCGGCACATGTTTTATTGATGGCGACTTCATTGATATGGCTGGCTCGTTCAGGTGGTGGGTGAGTGGCCACTTATATGAGCCGTAAAAGGCCTAGCCTTGGCCATATGGGGAAGCCGCTGCGGCAAGCGTGCATTCAAGCGCGCACCGAGATCGATGCGATAGGTACATATACAGGGTACATAACATACATGGTTGCGCGGAAAGGTTGCACTAAGCCGAAAGGGATCCTATAGTGTCCATCGATTATTAAAAGTTTTATTAAAAGTTTATTAGTTCAATATAACTTAGTTACTAAATACATACACCGAATTAACAGAGGATGCTGAAGAAGGTAACAAAATTAACCCTTACTACTAACAGTGTTTCATCGGTGTGCACTGAAACCCACACTAGGGTGACCTGTGTTGTGGGCTTCAGGCTCTTCCTTTGACAAGGTACATAAAAATAAAAAGCGAACAGAAAATAACAATTAACTAGTTAAAGTTACTAACTAGGTACTATTTACTAATTAGGTACTACTTGCATACTAAAATAATTGTGGATTAGGGCCCAATTTTATCTCGTGTGTGTCATGTTTATATTTTGAAGGTAGATAGGTGTTGTTGAGTGAGGAGGAAGGTAGGTGTGTCAGTTTGCAATTGTCACCAATTGCATTATGAACAACATTTAGGGACCAACTCTGAAATCGCGAAAAAAATATTAGCTGTTTCATAAATTTTATCGAGTTTTAATGACCGTGATCTATGGAACAGCCTATTCTTTTTTTTTCGCAATTTCACAGTTGCTCTAAAAGTTGCCCTTGGGCGCATTATCAGTTAGTCCGCCGTAACATTACATATTCTGTGAAATATTTATCTGGATTACTATATATTACGGTTCGAAAATTACAGCAGGAAGTTAGGACATACAGACGGTATGGTATGGTACTATAAGCTCGTTTCAGCTATAGCCTTTCCGAATAACCCTTACAGAACTATGGTAATAAAGGTAATTTAGCTCGGAAAACGTTTGATATTCCCTCGGCTCAGTCAAAAAGGACATGCTTGCGCGTGCGCTTGCGTATTACGTGGGTAGTCGTTTGGAAAACGTCATTCCATGCCTTCTACGTAAGTAATTTGACAGTGTTTGAAAGGAGCCAAATTAGATTTAACTGGTTCTAAGAGCTCTGGCTAATTGCATGATAAATACCGTCCTTAATTTATTTCTTTCGATTTAAATATTTTAATAGCATAGGTATTTGGTTTCTTTTAATATGATTAAAAATATCCTCTAGAATATCTGTTTTAGGTTTATGTGTGATCACCAGCGTCGGCCCTGGGGTAGAGGTGAGGAATAGTGGTCGCAGATAGCAAGGGCACAAAAAGGCAAAAAGGTTTTTTTAGCGAAATAGTTTATTATGCAATTAGTGAATAAAGGACGGATTTAAAGCGAGGACGATAGTGATTCATTCTTACAATGAATCACTACCGTAGGGAGTGATTAATGATGATCGAATCACGAGTGTGACGAGTGATTCAAGTGTTAGAATCCAGAGTGACGCAAATGATTCATGGCCCTCGAAATAAATCAGTTTTATTCAAGAGTTGCATACTATTATTTATACCATGCCTACGAGAAAAAGAAAGATTTAAGGAGTTGGTATCGAGTATTTTTTTGCGCAAGGAGGTTGTATAGCGTTGAAATGGAGGTCGAATATATTGGTGAATTCTAAATTCAAACGCCAAAATATTAATTAAAAGCTTTTTATTCACTGTTTTCAGTAAATAAAATAAGCTTTTTAGAGGGGGAATGGTATAATATATATTTGATAGTACCTCGCGCTTCGGGGCGAGGACGCGGGGTGGCAAGCAGCGGGGCACTCCGCACACTTGTGTTGTTTGTAAACAGCATAATTTTTTAATGTGAAAATCGGTTATAACCCGTATTAGCACTTGGAATACTTTTTATCCTGGAATCGATTCCACGGGCCTTACAGCTACCTGTTTTAAGCGATTCTGCAGTGCAGTGTTCTGTTCTTTATCGATCGTTAGATTCGATAAAATGCCATAGAATCGAAAATTTATCTTAAGTGAAAAATTTGTCTGGCTTACTATATATTACGGTTCTAAAATTACAGCAGGAAGTTAGGACATACAGACGGGCGGATAGACAAACAGCGCATTCACAACCGGGCACGGTACCCTAAAATCATATAACTTTAGTGAACAACCGTGATAGTTTAAAATAGTGCCATAGAATCGATCATAGCGATTACTGATCAAATGGCATTTTGTCGAATTTGACGACCTGTACTGTCAAATTTGACGTTCGATAAAAACGGTACTTGCACCGCTGTTTAGGTGATTGCGAAAAGTTGCGCGATTGCAAACCGTATCTCGGTTCATGTTCGCGTGATTTTCTGCACTGCGCTGTTTAGAGCCCGCGTTAAGAGATAGCCGTGAGGCCCCCTGTACGATAGTTTTCAGAAATTAAGCGCAACGTAAGACAATCTCGCGTTACCCTGATCAAAAGCTAGGGCTGGCGCTGGTGACCACTCTTGTCTCAAATTGCACAGAACTTTATGAAATCACTAGCTGCACCCGCGGATTCACCCGCGTCAACAATCCTACAGGACCCTTTAATTTTTCGTGTATAAAGAGGAATATGTCACTCTCCGGACTCATGCAAACAAACACGCCATTCCGTAGTTCTGTTGCTGCGTGAAAGGAGACACCAATAAAAATAAACCATACGCATGCACCGTGCATCTGAAAGCCGTGAAAACGTGAATCCGTGAATGCTCAGCAATTATGTTAGTATATATCGTAAAGGTAAAGCATACTTACCACAAGCATACGCACCCGATTTCAGAACCTCTTAGTTTGAAGTCGTGATAAACCATGAACCCACGACCCACTATAGTTATTCCAGTGGCTCCTTTCAGCTTTTTATACTTCCATCTTGTACACAGCCGAAGCCTTCCCAGTCCCGGGCGCAGCGTATACTCGGATTCTAAATATTTAAGTCACTGGCAGCTAATCTGTGCTGTGACCCCAGCCACTCTGCCGTAGAGTCACAGAATATGCGGCAGTGGCTGGGTACACTAGACGTGGTAGGTAGGTACCCAGCACGTGTCAGTCAGCTGATAGAGTGAGAGGGAAGAGAGCCACCTCTCCCCCACCCGCTAGGGAGGCCTAGGTGATGGTTTTGCTGAAACTTATCGATATTACTTTTGTACCTACTTATTTCTATAGTTATTAGATCTGAAAGTTAAGATGAGCTTACAACAACATAACTGTAAACAGCTTAATGACGTCGATTCTGATATACCATTCTCTAAACTTAACAAAATTAGACAGCCCTAGAATTGTTGCCATCCTTATCTGACATATTGAAATTAATAGCGACGCTGGTGATTTTAGTTCTGTCAAATTAGTTAGTGAATGGTACAACAGAATTGACGTCAAGTACCAAGTAATTATATTTACTGTTTCTCTTTTGCGGTTGAGCCTATTGTGAAGGAACCTCTGCTCATAAACTCAAGAACGACAAAAACTACTTGAAGCTAAGATACTTGTAGTAACAATGCAATAATCTCAGCATCACAGTCTTCTCTGTGCTCTGTGCCACTAGCTTAGGCACAAGCATCAGGCGAGTTGACGGTCAAATGCAATATTACTAATACATAACAAAAAACTGTGCTATGGGTAAGAGAGATGATAGGCGATGGTGGCCGAGCGGTAGCATGTGCTCTTTTCAATCTGATGGCACCCGGTTTGATCATCAACCCTAAACCAATGACATATTTAGTACTGAAATAAATAATGTGCAGTTTTGATGCCATTGCTCAAAAACGGTGAAGGAAAACATCGTGTCGTGAGGAAACCGGTATGTCTAAGAACCTCAAAAGTTCAAAGGCATATGACATTGGGCAGCATGGTGGATTAGGGCGCATCCGTTATCGCTGAGAGACCTATGTTCTAGCCCAGCAGTGAGAACATGATAGGCTGAAATGATGAAGAGGGATGATAATGAGCACTAACAAAATTTCTAGTGAAAAACAGCCTTTAAGGGGACAGTGCTTTACCACAGGTTTTTGCGTGGCTCGTAGTAGAATTTATGCGAAGCTATTTTGGGGCAAAAATTAAAATAGATGAATTATGTCTCTAAACTGTCACATAAGGGTGGGGTGACGAACACAGAAGAGAAAAAAAATCGCTTTTCTGTGGTGACGAGGATAAAAACAATAACAATGTCAAACAAGCAGAATTGCCTTTTTGGAAAAGTCACGCAAGGATTTTCGACCAAAATAAAAAGAATGGACGAGCCCAGAAGAAGCGCATTTTTGAAGATTACAAAATGAGCGCTCACTTCGTTTCAGTCAGTCTCTAGCCGTAGGAAGTGCAGCACGAGACTACTGTTACATGATAACGAAACATCTGACAAAATTACGCTGTCGTGTGCTTTCCTGAAGTGTAATTACACAACAAAAAACAGCTATCTGTTTTTTGTAACAAATGTGCTGTACGTGTTATAATTAGGCGTTGAAGTATAATGCCCGACGGTTTAGACTCGTTATTACTGAGCAAGTTCAATGGTTATGGTCCTTCCTTTCACTTTATTTTGATCGAAGGCAGGGATAGATTATTTATCAATTTGCAATTTGAATTTGAATTTGAATTTGAATCATTTAATTAGTAGACAAAATCATACAATGCCTTTCCTTATACTTATAACCGAACCCTACCTACCATACGAACCCTAATGAGATTTTCCTTCAAAAGCTCGCGTAAAAAGTAATTTGATTACATTGCGTAATGTTATTAAACATCGACATCGAGTCATCGCAGGGCTCCGGCGCTCCGCCCTAGTGACGCACGTGTCTCGCGGCCAAGGCTGCGCCGTGAAAGCTCTGTGTGTTTACACCCACGCACACACACACCCAGAGCCTCCACGCACACACAAGCACATACAAGTGCCTCACAAACGTAGTACAAGTGTAGTGTAAACAGGCGTAGCATATACATTATACAGCCTTATTATACAACGGATACTTTTGAGGATGTGTGCGTGCAGCTTTGAGTGGTCTCCAGCCTCTTCCATGGAGTCAGTGAATATTGGAATGGCAATATTGGATTTTTTTCTCGTTCAATCCAATTAGGTACTATTTAGGTTTTTCTGACAAGGTTTTCATAGATCGCATGAAATTTACTTATTACATCGCTACGCGAAACCAGTGATATTTGGAGGCTATTTATATTTATATTATAATATTTGGATAATAGGCTTGCGTTTGACCGCCACCTCGCCTGATGATAAGCGATGATGCGGTCTACAATGGAGCACGCTCGCCTAGAATAAACCGATTCACTCGCGACTTGAAGGCAGTCAGGGGCTCGATTTTTGAATCGCTCGTATGATGTTTCGCACTTCTTTTGATTGTAATTGTCTGGGTAAACCCATCCAGGCAGCACATTCAACAGCCAGGCACAATAAAGGCAGAATAAAAGCGCTTCGTTTTCGGAATATCAACCATGAAACGGTGTCACCTTTAGATGTCACTCTTATGCACTTTTGGAAGTCACACCGCCGTTTTTGGATCTTCAAAACGTTATACATTCCGTTTCTGCGAACAACGTGCTATATCCTGACAATAAACGTTACACGACCTTAGATAAGTTTATGTTTGAGCAATTCTTTCGTCATTCAACTTCTCTTACTTGTTACAACCTGCATTGCGCCTGTGTGCTTTAAATAGCATTGTATCCAGGCTCGTACGCCATAATCTGCACAGGTCGTGAACTGCGCGTGTGTGGGTGCCACATTCGGAATACGGATTTATCAACACGCCTGTGTTGCTCCCGCAAACTGCCACTCTATACCTTGTTTGGTGAACGAATTCTAAGAATCGCCATAATGTCAGAGTGGTTTATTTAACCATCACTGGTACCAAAAATTTTAGTGTCATCTGGATTACCTACGCGTTTCAGAACACTGTTTATTATCTGTTTTTTAACTGACTTCAAAAAAGGAGGAGGTTCTCAATTCGACTGTAGGTATGTTTTTTCGTATATTTGTTACGCGATTACTCCGCTAAATTATAAATTCTGATGATTTATTTTTTTGTTTGGTAGATCATAGGTGGGCTTCAGAGGTAGTCCTTGTTTGGTTGGTAGATCATACTTCAGAGGTGGTCCTATAAACATTTTACCGAAATTGATTCAGCGTTTTTTTAAAAAAATCTACTAAATAATAATATAATACCTATACCTACCTACACAGATGACGTTGAGTTTGTACATGTAGGTCTTGAATTCAGACTTTTTATAGTTTTTTCTTCTAAAAATTTACTTTATTATTGACAAGCTTAAATTAGTTTCACTTCAAACTATTCAACTACGTATAGGTACGTTATAAAATCTTGGAAGTTGATGATGATTAACTTACTTTAAGTTGTATTGATTTGAAACTAAAGATAATATCGTATCGTCATTGTTTGAGAATACATAGGTAATTCAGATGACACTAAAAATTTTGGTACCAGCAAACTGATCTGATGATAGAACCAGAAGTTGGATAGTGGAGCTCTTCAATGGCTACTTGTTAACACCTCATTTTTGGACTCATTTGATTTGTTTTAACAAGTCCATATAGGCAACGAAGGTCTGATGACGGAGCCAGCAGGTTGATAGTGGAATTATTAAATAAGCACGTTTGAGCAAATCACTAATATACGAAATTACAAAATACAAAGTCATCATCACGCCCAGGCGGTCGTCCCACGCCCTATACAACAAACGTATTTTTAACGTATTTTTGCATTATAGCTCTAATGTAAAAACGATAATACGTACAAGCGTTAAACTTGTTAAAGTACGCACTCTAAAGTATATAACAACAAATACTGAATAATGGCCAAGTGCGAGGCGGTGACAAATTTCTGTTCATTACCAAGTTATAATAATTGTGTAAAAAAACAATTAACTGTGGCTGCGTAGCAATTGCTTCGACTATTTTGGAAGACGTTATAATAACTGCTATGTGCTATGTTTGTATGTTAGTTTGTTTAGGTCAAAGATGTAGGATGCAAAACTCTGGATGTAGGCCGCTTCCAACCGGCCCTTTTGGAGATCAATGGGGGAAGCCTATGTCCAGCAGTGGACGTCCTGTGGCTGAAATGATGATGATAATGAAATCTTGCAAGCGTAATTAGAACCACTTCCTATTATCCTGCGGAGTTGAGTTTTTATGTGTTGGTTCAGTTCTAATGCATTTTTAAGGTAAGGATGACTAAATCGACATCCAGGGTTAGGTCCAGATACATTTTTCAACAGTCAACGGCACAGACATGAAATGTTGTAATGTTGTATACGCATTCAATTATGATAATATATTTTAAGTGTTACCATGACAATAGACTCCAAAAACTGTTTTTTAATTCCTTATGAAATTAAAAAAGTAGTTAGGTAGGTAAACATAAACAGGGGTTATTTTTATCGGTCGTATACAATATAGGTCAGGCGGTACGGTGGATGCAGCAGCGGCCTGGTAACCCAGTTCCTTGCAAGGTCAGATTCTTTCCCGTCCCTTGTCAGGGGTCTCGCAACATACTTAGTGTGTTATCTTCTATAACATATAAATGGCGATGTGTGTATGTACGTAGGTATGCGTGTGTGTATGTTTCCAATGGACTCCCAAAGTTGCTGGATTGATTTTGACGGGACTTTTTATCACGAAGCGCGTGAAACCCCGGGGCGCAGCTAGTATATTATATAAGGTAGAAAATTTATTTAAAAAAATATCTTTTTGTAAACATTGTAAAGTAATGTAAAGGATAGGTAGGTACAGATAGAGTTTCAACGGTCTATGAGCAGTCTAACTGTTTTTGTAGTGTTAGCTTGTATTTTTTTAAGTTGATAAAGGCACTTGCCAGTTCAAAAAAGGTACAGATAAACAATGTGTTATTTGCATCGGCCGTATATAGGTCAGGTCGCGGTTCGGTAGATGCAGCGACGGCCTGGTAACCCAATTCTCCGCAAGGGCAGATTCCTCCCCTTCCCCTGACAGGGGTTCGCATCACACTTAGCGTATTTTGTGATGTTATTATTATGAGATGATGTAAATATCGAGTAAAAGTATTCAGGGATGACATCACACCAGCGCCGGCCCTAGCCTTTAATTAGGATAGAGCGAGGTTGTCTTTCGGCGTGTTTCTTTTCAGAAAACTATCGTACAGTAATTGATTCCAGAATAAAAAGTATTCCATGTGCTAATCCAGAATATAAACTTTTTCCACATCAAAATTTAATGCTGTCTACAAATAACACAAGTGTGCCCGTTGCCTGCTACGCTGCCCTCGACCCGAGACGCGAAGCGATATTAAAAAAAATCGCTTTTGGCATTTTGGCACCCCTTGCTATGTGGCTCTCTCGCTCTACCCCAGGGTCTCCGTAACTTTACCACGCAAACACAGCGGCACGTTAAGTTAACCTCTAAAAATTTGAACTCTATTTCCTTTGGAATAAAGGCTAACTTTTGGAGGTTAACTTATCGCGCCGCGTTACGCGCGTGTTTGAAGTTATCAGTCGCATAGATTTGTCACTGTTTCGCGCGGGGATAAAACAACGTAGTATCGACTCTTAACTCCGCAACGGCTAGATGGATTTGGATGTTATTTAAAATAGAGGTAGCTTATAAATTATATTTTTTTCCGAAAATACCGATTTCTGTAGGATAGAGGGTAAAATCGTAAGCAGCTAGTGTTATGCGTGCCGTTTAAAAATGTTTAGGCATACTCCTCTTTTAATGGATAACTAAAGATAATCTAGCATGTTTGAATACTTCGAATCCTAAAAATGTTGATATCCCTTTTTTAGGTATATACCAGTTTAATTCATTGGAGATAGGTACAATAGTTAAGTGACTAATCAGTATTGTTTCAATACCACAAAAGCTTGATAAAAAGTTGTTTTAAATCATTTTGTTGATACATTTTTTGACAGTTTGGTTCACAAAATATGATTCCGTCAAAAGATTAAAAAATGTTTTTTGGCTCCATAACATATTCAATTTCAAAGTTTTTCAACTACAGTTTCCATTAAAAAAATTACGTAAACTACAATAATTTATTCAAGACCAACATACAAAATCCGGACCGAATTGAGAACCTTCCTCCTTTTTTGAAGTCGATATAAAATCATTCCAAACGCTTTTTGCCAATCGGGCCGCGTCCCTACGAACCACGACATAGCCATAATACCCAGACCTTTCCACTAGCGTATTCCGCCAAGAATTAATAGGCTTTTCAAACATTTCCATGGGTCTCGGTTGAATAGCCGAGTGTTGCCAATCTCATAACGCGATGCATTTCCTAATGGCCGCCTCGAGCGTGAAAACGCTTTCAAGAGTTTCAACCCTTGAGAGCCGTTGCCGTCAAGTTTTCATATCTTGCAGTATGCATCGTAGAGTGGGTTTGAAGCTACTGCGACGTTATAGGGTGTTTTATTATTATTATACAGGACAAGGACAGCAAACTTAACCTACATTTATGATAAATGCCGAAAAACATAACGCTTTCATCTAGAATCGGTTTTCTGCTGGAATAGATATCATGGAAATGAAATATGCAAAAGCGATTTGTAAGTAAGTAACCCGATAAAGCGGAAAAGGCATAATTTTGCTGGCAAACACCAAAAGACCAAACTACTTATAACATTTCTTTTATCGGTAAGTACTACAGCTTTATGGGTCCATCAGTCCCTTTGACCCAAACTGTTTGCCAAGTCATCCTTGCCAGTATACGTATGAATAAAAGTAGATAATATTTCACAGAGATGGGGTATGGCTAAATCGTTTCGTAAGGTTCATACCTACGAGTACTTATATACAATATATCAAATTGAAATCATTATTAATTACCTCTATTATCGTTAATTTTTTTACATATTTTATGTAGGTACTTCCATTTACTCAGAAAGCTTAGACCCCTATTGCGCGCTCTTTTGCTCAAACATTACACAAAAACAAAATACATAACTACCATTGATCAGTTCTTCTAAGATAACTACCAACTGAGGATGATTTTCAATAATGAGTTGATATTTTTAAACAATTTGTTTAAAGCATGGATCTGGTCCCTTTAAGGTTATATACAAGATCTTTGGTTTAAAGAGAGAAGATAACCCTGGTTGATGACACTACTAATAGAAAATGACAAATAAAAGACGGATTTTACAAAATTGCCTCAACATCCAAAGAGGCAGTGGCTAAATGTTTTCGTTAAATTTCCATTTGAATATACATATTATAAGACACTATTTTAACATTCGTTTCAAACTTTTTCATATAAAAAGACAATTAGTTGAATACACCTTTACTGTTATAATTACAAAAATATATTAAATACATTTTGAAATCTTAGTAATCACACTAATAATGCGAAAGTTTGTGTGGAAGTGTGTCAATGTGTAAAAGTGTGTATTGTCGGCAATCAACTCTATTAGCGACGAAATTTGGTATAGTGGTAGCTTCTACCTTGAATTAACAATATGTCCCGATACATATAAGGTTCCTGTAGGTAAAAGCTGGTAAAACCACGGGACGCTACTAGTTTCAAATAATTAAGAAGCACGTAATGCTTCAAAGCTTTCTTAAGTGCTCTATCGTTTATAAAGCTTAGAGTATACATGCTTAGAGTATATTTTATGGAAAACCTTTCCAATAAACTACAAATAAGTCGTCTGTTAATTTAAGCGTTTGGCTTTATCTTTCTACTTCATATAAGTAAAACCTTTTGGCAAGCGAGAGGCTTAGACCACCCACGCTCGGGACAAGTAAACAGATTTGTTTACTCTCCAACTTAAGTTTCGTAATTTACGAAGGCCTAAGCAGGTTTAGTTCCCTTGTACCTACCTACCTACGCAAATTAATAATGATGTAGAGTACGTCCAAGTTGACTTTATGGCAAAAACGTAGCTACTTGTCAGAAATCTGGACTTTCAGAACATACACGCAACGAAATGTTTGGAGCAAACAGCTGATGCTTTTCGCGATTTCTGGGTTGGTCTCATAGTAAAACTTGTTCATAATAATAAGTAGGTACAAGGTCTTCCTTTCGGCTAAAGAGTAGAGTTTTTCTATAAACGCATATTAGGTTTGCCGCACACATATAATTCTGGCTGGTTATATCCGTCGCATGTCGTAGGGTCGTTGGGCTAAAACCGCGACACAGTCGCTTCCACAGGATGGCAAACGACCTCCCCGACCATAGAAAAGAGAAGTAAATAGAACGGAAATGAGAAGGTTAATCTGTTACCAGGCATTATGAGTGAACCTTGATTGAATATTCTTATTTAGATAGACAGTTGCTAACTGATTTCGAATGACTGACGTTTCGTTTATATGGGTGCAACTGGCTACAACAAATTTCTTACAAAATCTTTTTAATGTCCCCGACGGCGCAGACGAAGATAGAGGGACAAACTGGATTCTTTAAAGTCCATTTCATCCCTGCGATTGAACTACTTGAACTACATAATGCCGAGCGACATAAACTACTACTTGTATGTAAACTATGCATACGATAATAATGAGACCGCGTATTATATAGAGTACGATATTATGAGATGGCTTCTCGGAAAGATTGGAGTTGCAAATGTTTTCTGAGTAAATTTCCTCGTACGACGACCAAATTCTTGTAGGATGCGTGGATTTATATTTTTGATTTCTACAGCGTTATTGTTGTAATGTAACAAAAACATCAGGCGAGATGGCGGTGAAACGCAAGCCGATTATTTAATTAAAAAAGAAAAGTTATTTTGTGTTTCTGTTTTTAGGGTTCATTTATAAGTTCTTTCATCCTTTGGTTTGTCTGTTCGTTAAAATTTTTGGGAATCTTCTAATTTCTATAGTTATTAAACAAATAAACACATATTAGTTAGTTGCATGAAACTTTGCTCTACCTACAGTTTTAGTAGGGTAGATCTCTATTTAAAAGTACAAGTAGTACAAATTTAAAAAACCCTCTGTAAAAGAGCTGACGATTATCTTCGAACGGCTTAACAGATTTTCATGAATCATAGCTAAGAATACTCTCGATCATTGTAACCTTTCAAACTAACAATCTAAATCAAAATCTGTTTAGCTGTTTGGGAGCTACGGTGCCACAGACAGATACACGTATACACAGACACACATACTAAACTTAAAACACACATTAAACTTATGACACTCCTCTTTTTGTGTTGTAGGTAGCTATAAATATTAATAATTTTTTGGGGGTGGCTCTAGTACATGTGAAATGAGGACGTCATTTCGAGTTAGTTTAAAAAAACACCTATAGCTTTTGGCTGTCTGAAACTGAAAAGTATAGGTATCTTTGTTTCGTTTTTTTTTTTAAAGTCTCTTTGTTTGTCTTTCATGTATTTGATTATGCGAAACTACTAGGTTAACAAAATAAAATAAAAAAGGTACTTTTCCATTTACGGCGAGTCAAAATTATTATTCGCCGTTATTAGCTGAAAACTGAAAACAAAACGAAACAAGCAAGTGTAGCAAACGAATAGTCGACATTGTTTTAAGAAATAATTTAAACAATAATTTTGTTTTATGTAGGTACTAAAGTGTCAAAATCCGTAATAACAAAAAATATTAATAAGGCCTAATAAGGTACACACTTAATAGTCCGGGTTCGTTTTTTAGTTTAGTTTTCTTTGTATGAATTTTGAGTGATTTTAGTTGTTTTTTTTCCATACTATCCCAAACATTTATTATTATTTTTTATACTAGGTTACGCGGAAGAGGTGTACTAAGTTGTAAAGGGTTCAGTACATCATTACGAACAACTTTTGCTATATGAGCAACTCTGAAATCGTTAAAAAAATATCAGCTGTTCCATAGAAAACGGCCATTGACTCGACAAAATGTATGGAACATCTGATTAATTTTTCCAGGGTCGGTCTTATACTAAAAGTTGTTCATAATGATGAGTATACCGGAACCCTTTCGGCTTAGTACACCCTTTTCGCGTAACCCTGTATACATAAAAAAACTGTCATCAAAAACATCAAATTATTAACTACCTATTCCCGCATTAAACTGTTTCCACACTTTGATTGTCAAAACATTTGCGCCACACGGTTAAATGACAAAAAAAAACTTTTCTGTGTGTAAATGACTAGACATTCTCGGACACTAGAGATTGTCAGCCTAAACAGAATTAAATCCTACATAATAACACTTGGAGCGTTCAGAAGCTGCATTTGTCAACGCCACGGGACTAATGCAAAAAGAGCATGCTTGTACTCGAGAAATATTACTACTCTCCTAAGGAATTCCAACTACTTAAATTAGCACGAGTTACGACTATGAGACAAGATAAGTAGTGGATTGTAGCATAGCAAGGTACTAGCGTAAGTAAGGGTTATTATCTCTGCAACTTTGTACATTTAACTGAGTGTGCAAAGAGTCATTGCCACTACTTTTACGAGTGAGTCAAAGTGAGTACGTAACTAGAGGATTTTATTTGAATAAGTTAAACTGTGGTATGGCATCTTACGTGCAAACTACCAATTTTATATGCACTTTTGAAAGAACGATTTTAGGACCTTTAATATTAAGTAATTTCATAGTAGACAATGATTTTTATATTGACAGTGTTTAATTTATTTGTTTATTTTAACATTACAAAAGTACTGTCGGGAATGAGTGGATGCGACTAGCGAGAGACCGGGGGAGAGTGGCATAATCAAAGGGAGGCCTATACCCAGCAGTGGGTCACTCAGGACTGATGACGATGATGATACTTTTGTCCTAAAAGAGTCCGCAGGGATACGCTGGATGTAGGCCGCTTCCAACCGGCCCTATTGGAGATCGATGGGGGAGGCCTATATCCAGCAGTGGACGTCCTATGGCTGAAATGATGATGATACTTTTTTACTAATACTAATAACACAAACATGACGTGTAATTGAAGTTACCAATAAAGTGATTATGTTCACATACAAGATGTTATGTTTGGACATAGAGTCGGCAATAGTAGCAGTCGACTGACGTTCGAAGTACGAATATTCGCTACGAAAAATACTTATTGAATTTAATGCATATTATGAACTAGCTGTTGCCCGCGACTTCGCACGCGTAGACTTTCATATAAAATTTCAACCCTTTTTTGTCATCCTTAATTCGGCCCTTTCGCAAAATCTTTTCTAGCGGACCTCTACACCCTATAAAGAATCTACCTACCTGCCAAACTTCAGCTTCGTAGGTCAAGTGTTTTCGAGATGAATGAGTAAGTAGATGAGTAGATGAATTTCGCTTTTCTATACTAATATTATAAAGAGGAAAGATTTGTTTGTTTGTTTGCATTGAATAGGCTCCGAAAATACTAAACCGATTTGAAAAATTCTTTCACTGTTGGCAAGCTACACTATCTCCGGGTGACATAGGCTATAATCTATACCCGTGCAAAGCTGGGGCCGATCGCTAGTATATAATATATAGATTTCAAAATTGAAATTTGGATGGAATTCCATACGTGTTTAACGTAGCGAAAACTCGCACTTCGTCCACTGTAGTACAGTACGGACGAAAGTGGAAACGTGGAAAGTGGAACAGAGGCTTAGCAGAGCTTAGCATGCATGAGTTATAAATGCCCAGTGGCCGCCAAGGCTTTTATAGTACTTTTTTCAAATATTGCGAGGATTTTCAAGTAAAAGTTTACATAAGTATCCCGGGATAATTTTCACATTTCATTGAAAAAGAGAAAACATTGCCATATTATCACTGTTCATTTGCCTCTTTTTAGTAGGAAAACATAATCGTACTTCTTTGCGCATTAAAACGAACGAATAAGATATTAGAGGAGGATATGTTCTTCAAATAATAGACACATTAAATACCATGTTTGAGGAAAACAAGTATCGTAAACTGCAACCTAAAATTGACATTTTATGGTATCTTACTTAGACATCCATCAAATTTGACCAAGATTGCAAAATGGTCGGTTCTATACGCTGCGCTCCATCAGAAATTTAGAATCAATGGTTTGAAGCGCAATACGATTCTAATATATTGCTACGAATATTGACAGACATATTTAAGTTCTATTTTTAGTAAAAAGTCACTTCAATTATCTTATAATAAATAGAGATGTTCTTGCAATACAACACCCTGGATTGTAGCAAATACGACGGAAGTACCTATTTAACCTTTTTCTACTAAATATACTTGACAGCTTGTTACATACAACTGGCGTCCATTACTATATTACTTATATCGGAAACATGGCTTCTGAAATTATCCTACTCTTCCTGTAATAAATTAAATATATAATCGCAATAACTAAAAGCGTTTGGCACCAGACGCACTCCAGCCAGACTCGGCAAGTGCGTGGCAGACGCGAAGCGACAATTAATTGCCGTCGTGCGCGGGCGCATCCGTGACATTTGCACGGATTATGTGCGGGTATAAATAAGCAGTTGTGAGCGTAACTGGAACAATAGGGATTACGACATAAGTATTTATGGGTGTCAGTTATTAAACGCTAAACGCTCTCTATTTTCATTAAAATATCAGTTGAAAGGTTAGAAGTCTTGAAATAACAACCGCCAGCGATAAATGGAGACCAGTAGGTAAATACTAGATTGTTTACCAAGGGATGAAAGCAATATATTTCACACGAGATGTTTAGGCAAAGTGAGGGTGCCTATATTTTAAAAGTGAAATAAATGGTTTCTCCCGAGTTAAATGCTGTTTTTAGGGTACCTAAAGAAAAAAAATTATCATTATAGGACTACTTTGTTGTCCGTCTGTCTGTTCGTAATAAATATCTTAAATATTATGGTCGAGAAAAGCTTCATGAAACTGGCCACTGAAGACGCTGTGTATGTTGCCAAATTCATGTCAAACAGAAAATAAAAAAAGTTAAAAAGCCTTGACACGATAATATGATGATAATAGCCGAATCGTTGAAAAATATAAATCGATAAACTATTTGACGCCATTTAAAACTGAATGACTTATGATAACAATACAATAGGTACCTACTAACTGCATGTTGTATTGTAACACACAATGTAGGTAAATCCATATTTTATATACTTTTCTCGTACCGATATTCGAAAAGCGCTACATTGAATTGTTGAGTTCATCTAATTTTGGATCATTAATGAATCTAAATAAAAGCGGCCAAGTTCGAGTTGGGCTCGCTTAGGGTTCCGTACCACCACAAATACAAATAGTATCGCAAAAAGACAACATTACGCCCAGGCGGTCACCCATCCAAGTACCGACCGCCCGACGTTGTTTAACTTGGTGGTCAAAAGAAATTTGACACCGACTCACACTTGGCCATTATTTATAATTTGTTGTTTTACTTTAGAGTGTGTACTAATAATGCCAAGTTTGACGCTTTGTACGTATTACCGTTTTTATATTAGGTAGAGTAAATACAAAAATAAGTAAAAACGTTTGTTAGTTGATGACCCTTTAGTTTTTACTGTATTATTATTTCTTAGTTTACTTCATATTCTCTGAAAATTTCAACTGGCCTATATATATTACGGTTAAAAAAGATACAGCCGTTAAAAGGTAGGATAGACAAACGGACGGACAGGCAGACAGCGTAGGCGTACCAATAAGTAATACCAACCACCAACCAATAAGTAGTACCAATAGGTAATAGGGTACCGTTTACACCCTTTGGTTACGGAACCCTAAAAAACTGAATGTAATGTGACATTCAAAAGAATTTTCAGTGCAGAAATCTTGGCTAGCTGTCTACTGACTCTTTAGTCGTGCAATTAAAATAACTGGTAATGAGTGACGCATTCCTAGTCGTGGTCACGACACTTTGATGTACGACTCGGTTGTGCAAATGAAGTGACTCAAGTTGCACGTCTGCCTACTCTGATTGCAATCTACAGCTCTATAAATTAAGGGTTGTTAGCAAAATGTGGCAAGACTGTTTGCGAACTGTACAGTCGGGTTTTGGCGCCAACGTGGAAAAAAACATGTCGGTCGTTGGATTATTTTCCTAAACTTGTGTATTTTCGAGTGTTAATGTATACTAAATGGTGAATTATTATTCATTAAGTGCTCGTAAACGTGCTCGAGTGATATAACGAGGTGAAACGTGTCTTTTCGTGTTGTTTCCAAAACTCCATAGGAGCCTCTTGTAAAGTACCACGCTGACATAGAGAGACAGGCGGGCTATAGCAGTGCGCGGTAACATGCTGGCAAGGCGATTTTCCCGCTGCAGTGACTCTGTCAAGGCCCAACTCTTCATCAGCTACTGCACCAGCGTGTACACCGCAGAGCTGTGGACGAACTACACCAAGGCCGCTATGAGCGAGATACGTGTGCAGTACAACGATGCATGGCGCGTGATGTTCCGGCTGCCGCGGTGGTGCAGCGCTAGCGGCATGTTTGCCGCGGGGCGCGCGCCCTGCTGGCAGGCGCTGCTGCGGAGCCGGTCGGCCGCCGTGCGCACCGCCCTGCACCGCTCCGATAACGCACTGGTGGCTGCGGTACGAGAGTGGCACACCAGCCCGATACATCGCACGTGGAGAGCGTACCACATGCCCATCACTTAATTTATGATTTATTTTGTATTAATGTAATTTTTTTTTCTTGATTTAATTTTGGTATTTTATATTTTCTTATAATCAATTAATTAATATAATATGTGTTATAAGTTATGGATGCTAAATCTAGCTAATAAAATTTTTCATTTCATTTCATTTGTTTATGCCACTCTCCCCGGTCTCTCGCCTCGCCAGTCGCATCCACTCGTTTTTTTGATGCCGTCGGTCAATCTCACCTCCGTCTACCCAGGTTCTGCCTCCCTAGTCTCGGCCACCAGACGGTTAATGCCGTACACCACCTTCCATCATCATGTCTCGCCATGAGTCTTGCACAGCTCCACTTCAGTTTCGTCACCCTTTTTAGATCTCTGCAGCCTTGGTGCGACGTTGTATCTCAGTGCTATTATAGTCAACTATTGCCATACACAATCTATTTATTACGGAAATTGAATTTTCTATACATCTAATTTCGCCAAGAAATGCGAAAGGGCTCAATAAAAAAAACGGTTTTTTTAAAGTGACACACATACACACGGGTACCACTGGTACATGTGTGGTGTGTGTCTTTTGTGTGTTACATTACAATTTATTGTGTACTAGCTGCGCATCGCAGTTTCATCCGCGTGGACATTCCCTCAAGAACCGTTTTTTTTTTTTGGGATAAACAGTATCCTACGTCATTATCTGGCCCTCAAACTATCTCTATGTAAATCACGTCAATCTTTTGCTCTGTAGCTGCTTGAAAGAGAAATAAACAAACAATGGAACCACTTGCCCCTGTCTGTGTTTCCGCAGCATTACAATCTTGGAGTGTTCAAGATAGGTTATTACTAGGCAACCGAGCTCTATTTTCGACCGCATCATTGCTTTCCATCAGGCGAGATCGCGGTCAAACGTTAGCCTAGTCTGAAAAATATATATTAATATGATTTGGATTTAAATTTGACCACGTGGCCCAGAAAAACAACCACTTAGGTATCTCTTCTCTATCTCTTCTTCTCTATCTTCTCTCTACATAGTATAAATTAAAGTCGCTTTCCGCGTCTGTCTGTCTGTCTGTATGGCCGCTAACTCCTCCTAAACCACGCAACGGATTTTAATGCGGTTTTCACCATCAGTTCACGGAAGGTTATATATAACAAGCGACCCGCCCCGGCTTCGCACGTAAATTACACCCGTGCGAAGCCGGGCGGGCGGGTCGCTAGTTGTATATAATTTCGTCTTACAATAGCAGCTTGGAATGCCCCACAGCACTCTGTAATCGAATAAGGAAACACCCAAACAATGGCCCCAATGAGCTGGCAGCTCTGAACACTCACAACTATTTTATACTAATGTTGCCCGCGATTTTGTATGCGTTGGCTTTCAAACTCCTCTTTGGCCCCTTGATTCGGCCCTTTCGCAAATTCCTTTCTAAGCAGATCCAATAAAAAATCTACCTGCCAAATTTCAGCTTTGTAAGTAATTTTCGAGATTTTATAAAAGTCAGTCAACAAGTGAGTGGTATTTTACTTTTATGTACTACTAGCTGACCCGACAGACGTTGTCCTGTCTTAGAACTGTCACAAGCACGAAGTTAAACTCGTCGTTTTCAAATGAAATTTTCCAATTTTCTGCGCAATTTTCTTAATTTTTCTTTTAATAAGAACCTTCTACAAAGTATTAAATAACTTTGAAAAAATAGGATTATGAAATAGGTAAAGTCGTTCGCAAGCTATGGCGTGACCAAGGTAAATAGGGATTCATTATTATATATGTATATAGATATAGATAGAAGATGAACAATGTTGCTTTGTAGTTCTGGGAAACGCGTTGCTCACACGCCGCGGCTGTTTACTATGAAAACTTGACGGTCGGGTTTCTTTCTGCTATAACATACGAGGAGGTTTGCTATTGTTATCGTGTTTCAGATGATTTTTTTTTTTTGTTAAAATCTTCATGAGCGTGGATTCAATGTCCTTTACTCGTAATATTAAACAGTTCATTTTGTCTTATTAGCGTCAAACAAGTCATAGTCACAGTCAGAGTCAAGCTAAGTAAGTCACGGTCAAGTCGAACTCATGCCCCTGTAAAGTGGTGAAGACTTTACAAGAGGCTCCTATGGAGTTTTGGAAACAACACGAAAAGACACGTTTCACCTCGTTATATCACTTTCCCACACTCGAGCACGTTTACGAGCACTTAATGAATAATAATTCACCATTTAGTACACATTAACACTCGAAAATACACAAGTTTAGGAAAATAATCCAACGAGCCGACATGTTTTTTCCGCGTTGGCGCCAAAACTCTGTTTCAGATGATTTTGCTTGGTGTTGCCATCTCTACGAGTTTTGCTGATTTATATGGTGACTGGTAATGGCCATATTTACAGAATGCATGTACCTAAAAAGATGGGTGAAAATAATTACGCTATGGGTGCTCAAGACGGAAAGTAACCCACAGACAGACTCCAGAAATGTATTCTGGATAGATCTATCACATACTTGTGCGGTTTCGTTCCATCTATCAATTCTATCAGATAGATGGAACGAAATCGCGAAATGGGAGAAGCCTTTGCCCAGCGGTAGGACATAGGCTAGCAAAAAAAATATTGTAACTATTTTTTGCCTATGGTCTCACTCGCGTAGTAGTCGCGGTAGTGTCGCTTTCTATTCGTATTTTTTTAGAACTGGGGCTCTATTTTTGCATCGCTCGTATGATATTTCGCACGAAAATATGTGAAATGACTGACATTTGAACGAAATCCGAAACAAAAGTAGCATTTTCGTATTAATCATATCACTCGCTAACGCTAGTGGTTTGAATCATTCGAATTTGCTTTATATCAATAGAAAATCTTTCATTTCACATGATATTTTTGATGTATTTATGTATTTTTGTTGTTTTTGTTTGTGTTTGTGAAATCATACGAGCGATTCAAAAATCGAGCCCCCTAGGTCAGTTTTTTTTTCTTCCTTTGTTCAGTAGTTCCAATTATGAACAAATATAACCGCCTCTTTTTGGAAGTCGGTAAAAAAATACAACATCCCAACATGCCTCTTCATTAGTACTTATTTATTTATATGTTCATATTAGGACTGATGGATTGGGGATTAATTATTGAGTGTATTTTTTTCTTGCACAATTTTTATATACCTACTTAATTTGCTTTCACCTAATTAACAATTCGTTAGGTGCCGTTCAGGGCCGTAGCTAAAGGGGATCATTGTGGGGCAATGTCCTACATTAAAATAACAATAATAATAATATATGCTAAGTAACCTGTTTGTTCATATTATAGTATGATTATGGTGGGGAAAAAATTACTAGTAGCGTAGCGACATCTAATTCCGAATTAACCTCGCTTTGTTACAATCATCTAATCACGGTCGTTGTTTTTTCAATGGTTGTTTTAGCCTAGAGAGTAGGGTTGTAGGTACGTGGGACATGCTAAATGAGACTGGACTTGAATTGAAATGAGGCAAATCAGGGCATTACACTTTTCAATACATTTTTATAATACGGCGAATCGAAGAATTCATTTGTTTAGAGGATGGACTTTTGCTTTTATCTAGCTGTCCTATTTTTTGGTACCGCCCTACCTCTAACCACCGCTGCCCTACCTTAAATTCGACTCCAGCTACGGCCCTGGTGCCGTTTTTTAAGGAACAATTTTCTTCATGATGTTGGCATCACTAGCTGTACGAAGTCTCACATTACAGTTATGTAGCAATAAATCGATCCATGTGAATCTTTTATGAAATTGAATTCAGTGACAAATCCACATTAGATTTTAGCTTGCTATGTAAATATAGCGATGTCGTATTCTTGTCATACTATGCTTTGCAGTTGTAGATGTTCAAAGTCCAATATTTATTACTTAACTGTGCCATTAGTGATAGCAGCAATATAATTGTTTACTAACATGAAGAATAAAATAGTACAAACCTGCATGTCTACTATTACCATACTCCCATATATTTTTAGCACTAAGATTAGAAAGTAAAACTAAGTATGTACTTACGACTTGAAATCTAGAGAGAAATTCCAAGGTTTTGGTGACATCTATCAACAATCAAGAAAAAAAATTGCCTTAGTTTTGAGAAAAACTATGTGAAGATGCGTTCTCGTAGGAGCTTTATCGTAGGAGACGAAAAGGCGTGAAATGATGTAAGAATGTGTAAAGAACGCAATTACTAAATATAAACGGCTTTAGATAGTTGATTAAATCAGGCGTTACTTTGCGGAAGTCCATTTTTATTTGTATATGATGAATACACGCACAAAAAAAACGGCATTTCAAGTAAGATTTATAAATAAATAGCCATAACGAGACAGACGTAGTCCTGTTTAAATTTAAATAAAATTTGTTTGAGTTATGGTCTGTGTGGTTCGTGGTCATATTGATGGGTACCTACTATGGACCCCGTTCGGCTTAGTACTTACCCTTTCTGCGTAACCCTGTATACAACCCACAACAGACCTCGCTTCGCGGCATAATCCCCTATTTTTTATAGATTCTTTTGACAGTTTCACCCGCCATAAAATTAAACCATTTTCCTAATTAGGTAATAATACCTAGGTAGGCAAATGGTTGGCCCATTTCATTTTAAAATTTCGAGCATCTCAAAACTTACCTAACCTAACCTAACATAACCTAACGTATATGTAACGCAAATCTCAGTATAAATAGTGACCCAAGTGCGTTACATACGAGCCAATACAAATTAACCAAATTATAATTTTATTTATCCGTTTTTGTAATTTGTTTACAGCATCATTAAACTAATGGTGGTCGATCCAGACGCAAATGCAAACCTAATGACAGCGATTTATATGGCAAACAAATAGAGGCTAGACACAAAGTAGCTAGTATATATTCTGTGGGTAGACTGCGTAGGCAGAAATAGACGCGCGGGCAGACTGGATGCCGGGCATTGCCGTCCAATTGGAACAGGGTGTGAAATTACCAGTAACACGGGAAAATCAATATTTTTATTGGGTTTATGAACGTTAGAAGACGGAACATACTTTCCTGTGGTTTTAAGTACACTGCTTGAGAAGTTATCTCTGTAGCTGTACTTTTAATGTTCTCAAGGTGTCTTGTTGTTCAAAGACGTTAAAAATATAGGCAGGTATAGTATAGCCCCAATAACATGGCTAAAGCTCCCAAAATTTATTTGATACTAGCTGCGTCCCGCGATTTCACCCGTGTAGGCATTCCCTCAGTAACTGGAAATCCGGGATTGAATTATATTTTTTCACTCACCGGCCTTTATCTTACACGTCGGCCCTATGCTCTGTTGCTGCGTGGACGAGGAGTATACAAACAAACACACTTTAACATTTTATTTTATGACTAAGAAGGTAAGTATATATGTGCATTATCATCTGCAAGGATCATTAAAACTTCGTTGCGATACTCTGTAGTAACTTGTGAAGCAACTTGTCTTGAGGAAAGTTCAGCTTCCTACTCTACTTGTGCTGTGTTACTGTGTACAACGGTGAAATAAACACCAAACAACACTAAATAACACTAACCACGAACTAGTCTCGATTTCTTGTATAAATCTCGGGTAACATAAATTGCAGACAACCAATTTGCCTTAGAATAACTACACAATAGAAACCAAGTACATTCGCAAAATTTAAGCCATTCAAAGGGAGTCACATATGGCTCCAAAAAAAAATAAAAAATTACTATGGCAATTTGCGCGGTGAAATCATACCACAACAAATCAGAAAAGCAGCATAAGAGTTATGGTGTGACATTCCACAGGTATCTCCATCCATTAATTTTCTTGCTTAAATCGTTTAAAATACCAATCGAAACGTAAGCTACAAAGCGAATTTGTAGCTTACGTTTTGAGAAGGCGTTGTTTGGAAACCTACATTCTCTGAGTATTCTAAGCAATTTGCATTCGTATCACAAACCTTTAACATTACAAATACCGCGAGTTTACCCACTTTGCATGTCTATGGCTTGACTTAACTTGGATTAATGCGCCTACTATAATAGTCTATTCCAATGGTAAGCGAAAAAACGGTCATTGACACAATGTACGTATTATGACAGTGCCAAAAGAAAACGATAGTTTCGCTCTAGTACCGATTACCACATTTTGTAGTACGTATAGGGTGCTCATCCACACCCCATATAATATAAAGCATAAAGCATGCCACATTATTCAGTTCGATTTCCGTCGTCTTGGCAGCAACACGTCAGACGAAAAAATCCTAACTGACCTGTTTTTACGAAACCATTTTGTAATTTTAATCGTCATAGTTTTCAGTATTTGTTTTATGAAAGGACAATCAGTATTCAAATTATTATAATACCGCGTAAATGTTCCCTCTGACATCGATAGGGCCACGTAACTTCACTGACGTCACAAGCAAGCAAAGAAGTTGACACTCGCCATACATTTGTTGGCTCTATTACTTGCTTGTGGCGTCATTATATAGAACATTCAAACTTCATAGAGCAAAGCATTCAAGTCACGTGATAATGAAAAAAAAACAATTTTCTTTTTATTCTTTATGTATGTTTCTGAAAATCGGGAAATTATTTTGTAGTATTTTTTTTTATAATAATCTTTTATTGCACCAGCATTGAACATCTTGAATACAGTTAAATACCCTAGTATTTGACTGTATTCAAAATATTGCGCCATAGTAAAAAGCAATAGAGCCTTGAAATTAAACATTCAAAATGCGGTTCGCTGGGTTGTCGTACAACAAGACGTGCTCACAAGATCTATTCTTATATACTCTGCGATCTATATTCTCATACAAATTTCGGCACAGGAAAACCTCTTGAATTTATATTATCTTTTCAACAACTCCAAAACATGTAGTATATCAGTGTAGGAAGTGTAACGTTCCTAACAACCTGTACACCTGGAAAAACATACCTAATTCTAGATGAAAAAAGAAACTGTATTTCAAACGCACAAGGTGGATATTGTCATGAAGTCTCTAATGTTTAGGTGTCTTTTATATCCCAGGTATTTGCATTCTGTCGACAGCACGCACATAATTCGGCGTTACCTACGTCTGGCTCGCAGCTCAGGAATAGTCCAAATGGCAGACTAGACAGGGTTGCGCGGAAAAGGTGAAATAAGCCGAAAAAGGTCCATTAATAAAATAAATATTCGGCACATTTTTTTGCACACACGGTCATCTGACCCCAAACTATTATAAACAAAGCTTGCAATATGGCTACCAGAGACTGATGTATATTTTTAAATACATACCTTAAAAGATATTAACACCCAGATATAGAACAAACACAAAATGTTCATCACATGAATGTTTGTCCTAGGTGGGAATCGAACCCACGCCCCCAAGCGCAGAAGGCAGGATCACTACCAACTAGACCACCGGGCTATCTATCATTATATTCATCATTATGACCCCAACCTTTATTATTTAATATTAAAAAAATTATCAACTGCTGAATACATTTTGTCAAGTGTAAATTGTCATTTTCTATGGAACAGCTGATTTTGTTTCACGAGTTTAGGTTTGCATGGTCTCATAGTAAAAGTTGTTTATAATGATAGGTATTATGAAGCCTTTTCGGCTTGGTACACCATTTCCGCGTAACCCTGTGTATAAGCTATATATAAACCTAAACAGTGTAGCTCCTGACGTGGTTACTGCACATTCTGAACGGTAATGCAGAGACTAATGAACCCGCCGTGCATGTAGGTGCCAAATATTCTATGTAAATGGTTTTGGCGCAGCTAAAAATATAATCTAAAAGACTAACATAGTTGTTGAGCTTACACGCTCGAGTACAGGGTGACGGAAAACATTAAAAAGAAAGAAAATTATTTATTTGTGACTAACATTATAAGTAAAAACATCAAAATAAATAGTTTCTTTCGCAAGCCGGTCCAAACTCAGCGTAGTGCTGTTAGTATAATATGTTTTCAAGCCGTGACAGTTTTTAAGTTACTTTTGGGGAGTGTGCATCGGATCTACATGACCTCTTGTCCCTCCTGTCCATTTTTCTATCGGACGGATCGGACGTAGCGGGATGAAAGTGGGATAATAGCGGAATTGGTGCGGAACAGTGGTTGATTCTCTAAGAGGGATGAAAATGGAATGAGAACTGGAACGTGAAGGGACGGGAGCGTGATGGGAGTTAGACGGGAGTGGTAGGAAACGTGATGGGATTGATGTGTACATCATTTCACTACGAAGTCGCGAGCAGAAGCTAGTATAATTAATCATCAGCCAATTTGATGTTCGTCTACTGCTAGACGTAGGTTCTCCAGAACGCCATAAGGCACGATCTTCTGCTTTTCGCATTTACTTGTCACCAGCCAAGCCAGGCAGATGGACCGACGACATTGTGAGAGTCGCGGGTATCCAGTGGATGCAAAAGGCGGGCTGTCGCTCAGTGTGGAGGTTAAAGGGCCTATGTTCAGCAGTGAACGTCTTCCGGCTGATGATGATGATGTCACCAGCCGCATTTCGCAGGTCGTCACTCCACCTGGCTGCAGGGCGTCCTACTCTACGTTTGCCAATATTATACGCGGTATCTACTCTAGAACCCGTCTACCCCAGCGGTTGTCAGTTCTAAAGATATGGCTAGCCCATTGCCACTTCAGCTTGCTAATCCTTTGATCTATGTAAGTTACTTTAGTTCTGTGTCGAATAATTTCATTTCTGATTTTCTTTCAAAGAAACTCCAAGCATAGCTGTCTGAGCGATTTTAAATCGATGGATCAGCTTCACTGTCAGTGTCCACGTTTCGGCTCCGTAAGTTAGTACAGGTAGGACTCACTGATCGAAGACTTAACCTTTATGCATTATGGAATGGATGACGAGAAGAGTGTAATTAAACAATATTTAAAATATCATGCTTATTACGGCGAAAAATATTTTATGTGTTGGCGAGAATTATTCAGAAAGCTCGTACTTCATGCATTTTTAAGTTTCTCTCGAAGGTCTAAGCTGACTGTTGCCGAGTACTGGAGATAATAGAAAAAGCGTAGGAAGCCAGACGTCTCAGTTGGGATAAACATCGAGTCAATAAACTGCAAATGTCAAAAATATACATCAATTAGTAGTGCAATGGAAAGGTATAAAAAAAAAAATAAGCTAGGTTAGATAAATTACGCTTTTCTGACTTTTCTTTACGATTCAATTTACGTCTGTCTGTCTGTCTGTCCACCCATTCTAGTTTTTAGGGTTCCGTACCCAAAGGGTAAAAACGGTACCCTATTACTGAGCCTACGCTATCTGTGTCTTGTAATTCGGTAATTCGGTTACTCTGATGACCTTATCATTTCTTTCACCGAATCCAAATGCCATTGCGCATAATTTACTAAATTTGTCAAATAAAAAAAGTCAATTGATAATTATTAAAGTTATATGATTATTTACGGGATATTTACCGTGGTAAGGTTGTGGAATGAGCTCCCGATATTTCGCCTCATTTTTTGAACAACCGCGATAGTTAAAACAGTGGTTTTTTTTGATAATTATTGTATTTTGTGGTGGTACGGAACCCTCAGTGCACGAGTCCGACTCGCACTTGGCCAGTTTATTATTTACCTACCAATTATTTCGCGTATTTTCTTTTGTATCTAGTTCAAAAAGAGTGTATATTTTGTGCCTAATCAGCATAGTTAGTCGTAAAATTCATATTATTTACTTTTTAAATTACTGTAATCTATTTTGGCCTTTGGCTTTACTTATAAACGTTACTTAAGCTAAGCAGAGCTTAAAATTGCTCTGTCTTGTTTTAACCTGTGACAATTTCCATCAACGAGAAGTTGACAGCAATTTTAAAGCATTGCTTAACTTTTAAGTAACGTTTATAAGTAAGGCCGCTTATCTTTAATTCCTACTTGAATATTGTGTAGAATATATAACGCTGTTAATTGCAATAAATAAATAAAATAAAATAGTTTAAGTACATTTAGCTGTTTGCTGCCATTATTTTCATTCTTCACCACTATTCTGGTACTCAGTTGAAACTATTGTACTTGATTTATTTTGACTCCCGTGGCTTCAAAGAGGTCAGCAAGGGTGTGGCTGGCGCCTGGTTCTGTGCGGTAACTGCGACTCATCTGTGTCAAGCACCAGTAACTGCTGAATAACTGTGGCGTGCATCAAGGTGGCGCCGGCGCCGGTGCCGTCGGAGAATTTAGATAACATGTCTTTGATTGTCTTGTCCGCTAATGCGATCGGCGCATGGTGTTAGATTAAGGTTTTTTTGGAATAGACAGTAAAGGAAATAGATACGATTTCAATTATCTTCGTTTCATTTTAGGCTTATCAATTAACAATAAAAGTTGCAGCTCATATAATGCTCGGAGCAACTATGTAAATAGCAATAATTACAAATCATAATATCTATTAAGTAAATTTTTACAACAAAAAAACCGACTTCACGTTAAATCTGTGAAATGCAATAAAGAGCATTAATCCCTAATTTACGACTCTTAGAGACAGGATATTTTCTTTAAATTTAAATAGCATTACACTCGATAAATAGCTCTTTAAATAAAATAAAAACATTAAAATCTGTTCACTGTCGGCGAAGATATCGCGTAACATAAACATACAAAAAAAAACAATTGAATTCAAAACCTCCTTTTTTGTCGATTGAAAATTATATACCTATCAATGTAAATGCAAGATACACATTTCTCAATATATTGATGAAAAAAAAACACATGTACATACGTATACACACATACATATTGAGTCGATGAAGTAATTTTTTTCTCCATCGTAATTTTTAGTGCCCTATAAAAATACAAACGGACACACATCACAATAAGGTAGCAATATCAATTATAAAACGACACGTGTCTCGGTACGCTCGAAGAAACTCGTCCATTCCCTGCGCCGGAGTCGATCCACCGTCACCGTCTCACCGTGGCCGTGGCCAATCGATCGACGCCCTACGAAAGAGTTCAACGCGTTCCGTGCTCTACGCAAAGCATCCACTACACTGTCGAATTATTTTCAGTGGTAGTTTTAAATTATTTGTTTGACTTGACGTAGTAAGTTCGTTCGTAAAGAAAGGTTTAATACGACAAAGCGGAAATACACTAGCTAGAGATTCGTCAAACATTTCCGCAAAGTAGCGCCTAATTCTTTCAATTTCCCTCCACCTATCATGTTTTTTGATTATTACCGTTTGTAATATGAACTAAGTTTTCCGTTAAACTTCACCAATCTATACTAATATTATAAAAAGGAAAGATTTGATTGATTGTTTGTTTGTTTGTTTGCTTTGAATAGGCTCCGAAACTACTGAACCATTTGAAAAAAAATTTCACTGTTGGGAAGCAACACTCTACAAGTCTACACTATCCCCGGGTGACATAGGCCGTATCTATACCCGTGCGAAGCTGAGGCGGACCGCTAGTATTTTATAAATATATACTTACTTCTTATTTTTACCACTTCACAGTCTAGTCAAAATAAAACGAAACACCTACTACTGAACAGTTATCCGATTAATAGTAACTTAAAGTATTGCTTAAACAGAGGGTAGTTTAACCTTTATCTGTACTTGTATTTGTAGTAAAGACTGTTAATTTCTTTCTAAGGTTTATCTTGGAAATTTCTGGAACAATAGAGACGGATTCTGAAGCATCTTTGCGGCTACTAAAACTTGTATAACAATGGTTTTGCTAAAATGCTCAAAGCCTTTTTGTACATTTCAAGTGTCTTTGTTTTGTAAGCCTACTTTGCATGAGTGCACCATCGAATGAGAGATGATTGATGCTTTTTCTTTCCTACTTTACGTATTTGTATTTGCACCTATTATAGAAGTTGCATAGCTACTAAAAAAGCTACCTAAAGTTCTAATATGTACCTACACATATAACTAAGTAACTACATATGACTTTAGTAGGTTCGTAATTTCCATAAAATAAAAGGTCAATAGATAGATCTTCGCCTTTGGGCAAGGCATGCAAGATGACGTCAGCTACGCTGAGAACCGGTTTGAGAACCTTTCCACCAAAGAAGACTTGCGAGTGGTAATACCAGTTGTAGAGAGTAGATGCAATCACACCGCCCTATTAACGTCGCCGATTGAACGTAAAACACCAGTCACGAGAATCGGCAGCAGAACAGCCGTCGTACAAGGCGCGGAAGCGAACTTTCATATCGTCGAAGTAGTAAATTCTCGCCCGACCACTCACTGATGTAGAGAGCTGAATATATCGAGATTGATAGCGTATAAAGGCTTTACAGAGTGGTATAATGGTGTTGCATCATGGGTTTACGTGGCGAGGTGCGACGGAGCGCGGCGGCCGGTGGCAACGGCCAGCGCCCAAGAATTCATTTCCAAGTGTCCGGTTTCAGTCTGGCACAACGAGCGCTCATATTGCATTTGGTATTTATTTATGTATTGGTGGAGCGCAGGTTGTATCGGTGTCGGCGCACGGCGGTACGCCGGCGTCGCGGGCGGAGCGGCCCAGAGAGGCATACTTACTACGTGATTAATCCGCGCTCCCTGCCCCCGCAGGCCGGCGCGGCGTGGGCCGCGATCGCCGGGCGCTCCGTACTCGCCGGGTTCCCTCGTCCCCGCTCCTCACGGCCACTCACTACGCACGGGGCTCCGCGTAGTGCCGCCGCCAGTCGCGCCGCGACCCGCGTCTACGTCGCACTCGTCTGTGCCACCTCCGTCGCGACATCGACCCATGATATCATTCATGCTAATCTCCGCCCGTTGATTTTCCTGCCGGGTGACCGCAGTGAAAACGTCGCGCGTCACCGCGAGTGTTGAATGTTCGTGGACGCTGCACCCGTGTACTTTTCCACCGGAATCCGAGCGCACGAAACCAGTTCGGAGTGACGGAGTGCTCTCGCTGGACAGGAGCCCGAGCGAGTGCTGGTGAACCGCAGCCTGCGATGCTGCGCCCGTGACCGTCTTGCGACAGTGCCACGAAACGTAAGGATCTGTTGAGTTCATTCGGCCGGTTCGCGTGTTCGGCTCGCCTTCCTATTTGCATGGCGCATACGAGTGGATTTTATTTTCGTCTGGCGCGCTATGTGTGCGCAGGGTGTGCCTGTGTGCGGCCGGCGCGGGTGTGTGCGTGGCGCGCCTGTGTGCGTGCGTTCCGTGTCCGCACTCCGAGACGGCTACTCCCTGCTGGCCGCTTTATTTAGGTTGTTTCTGAGCGTGTCGGCACCCACCCGGCTTGCGCCCGTCGCCACCCCGCGCCTCTACACAGGTAGAGCACCCTCTCTACCCAGACCGTATTCCGCCACCCAATTTTGGCCCTGTCCATTTACGGCAAATTTCTCAACACTGACAGCCTCACTCGAACAGTCCAACAGGATGTGGAGAAAGAGAATGATAGCTTCCAGCTCTAATTCTAATTTCATGCTAGTAGAGCTCTAGTAGGTCCGTTTACATGAGAGTTTAGGCATATTGTAATAACATGTGAACACCTACGCGGTCGCAATGCACAGAGCACGGGCTGGTAGAGCGGATCGAGAGGTCGCGCGAGGCTGCGGCGGCGAACCGGTCGCGGCGCTACGCTCGCCGCCGCCGGTGTTGGCGTTTCGTACAACTCATTGCGCGATACATGTCAATGATCTCGGAACATTGTACATCACGTTCACGAGCTATTATTATTTTTAATGGCCTCGCCTCGTAGGCATCTCTACGGTCCGTACCTCCAGGGCGTTACAAAATTCTTACAACAACAACAATTTTAATTCACAGTTAGATAGGGCAACAGTTGATAACATTGCATACAATAACTTCGCTAGTTAGGTACATGCTATACCTAGGTATGTTGTAGATAAGAAACACGCACTCAATACAATGTAATGCTTTGCTCTACAAACATAATGTAGAGTCTAGCAAAACAGATCAAGATATACATAAACCTCCAATACCTCAGAATGCTACTCAAATAAAGTAATTTCTACACAATGTATTAAACTCTGCGAGAAGCGCAACATAGAAGCAATAATATAAGCTTTAAATAGGTACCGTCCTTTAGTTAGCATGTTGAAATTAGAACGAGTAGGAAAAGTACGTTAGTAATAAATGATACCCTTTGAACTTTACAATATACCTAATCGATAGAGTACTATGCGCTACTCTACATCTTCAGATAAGGGCGTCGGAAAACAAATTAATTACTAATATCTTGCAATAGTGTTAACATACTGAGTTATTTGTAGCTGATAAGGGTTGCACTATAATCGAGATGATTATGATAAAGGTTATATTCTTCGAATAATAATTTTGCAAATGTGAAGCCAAATTGATGTGGCAGATAAGCTTTTATTTTCACAGTTCTTGGTTCATTGTAGATACATAATATTTGATCAGGCCTTGCCAGTGGTCCAGTCGTGGTGCCACCTTCTCAGTTCACCTGGGTGGATCACGGGCACCTTTCTTGCCTATCTCTAGAAGGAATTATGTAGTGCTAGCTGCACCACTAGGTTTCACCCGCGTGGACATCCGCTCAGAAACCGTGACTTATGTAACTACCTAGTCCTCCGAAATCACATCAATCCGAAATTACGTGAAAGAAGGAGAAACAAACCAACAAATACACTTTGTATTAAAATATTAGTATGATTTAAAATTGTAAGAACATTAGAATATTTTTACAAGATTTTTTTACTTCCAAATTGGTAGAATCTACTTAAAAACAAGAGAACAAAATGAGATGGGCGCTATATAATTAAGAATTTACTGAATTTGCTTATTACTGCCCTCTGGGGTTTTATCCGCAATTATCTCATTTTCTCGTATTTTTATCTGGAAAAAATTATCTCGCGCCCATCCTCATTATGCTCACTACATTTCTGCTTAATTTCATCAAAATCGATCCACCTGTAGGTCGTAAAAATGTACCAACAAACTGACTGAGATACTGTTATATTAATATAGTTACAAAGTACCTGGGTATGTTTTAAATGTTTATCGGGACTGGGTATATCGTATACGTTTATAATTTTACACTGTTGTATAAACACTGGTGATTTAATTTTATATCAAAGTGTCCAACACTTAGGATTAACTATTTAGCCGGGCTCTTACAATAAAAGGAATAAAATCAAGAAATGTGATTTTTTTTCTTTTCTGCTACCTTTATAAAATATTATTAACAGGATAATTACCATGATAAGGTTGAGGATGGAGCTCCCCATATTACGGTGCAGTTACATGCACCATGTTCACGGGAAGACTGAAGAATGCACGCTTGGTAGAACAGTTCAAAAACGATTCAGTTATTAATCATATTACTGTAGTGAACAACCGTGATACCTTAGCTGTCAATTACAACATAATACATGAAAAAAATAAAATTGACGGAGTAAAATAGTAACAAGCAAAAATCTCGGTTGTTACCATAAAATGCAGACGAAACGAACCATAAAAGGTCTCTACTCTTTATGGTTCGTTTAGTCTGCATTTTAAAGGGGGCTTTCCCCTAATATGTTATAGACTATACATACATATGATGACCGGCAAGATTCGAACCAAAAAAAAAAACAACAAATGAACAAAAATGACAAATGTAAAAAATGACATATAGACACCAAAAAAAAATTACATTGTAGAGTTTTTCTCGTAGTAAGGAAAGTAGAAAGTAAGTAGGCCCAGTGCTGATTGATGGATAGGCATATTAGACATATCTAATGATATAAAAAGATAAATTCGTGTAAAGATAAAAAAAGCTTATCTACTCTACAAATTCTACTCTCTCTACTCTACGGGTATAAATAAAATACCATATACCTTTACAATATAGATTGGCGGGTTTTCAGTAATGAGTAGCTTTCGACACCGGTGTAGCTAAGGGGTGCATGATACCTCATACCACCTATTAAATAAATGAGTGCCATTCGTCAGATAACAAGCAAAGAAAACAAAGAGATACCGAAGTTCGCGGCTCTGCATGTGGGCGGCACACATGCACATCCTAGATACACATACACTCGGGTGTGGTGTGCCCACGTGTGCGTTATCAAACAAAGCTACTGCCTACGTAGTGATATCAAACGATATCAGCTATATTACCCGCGATAGAGCTGCGCATACCTGCGGTATTTTTACATTTGGTACCGATATGAGAATAAAATATACATAATGCATTACGTTTAGTTATCATGTAACTGAGCGATTGTGGTCGAGCTGTAGCATATGCGCTTTACAATCTGACGGCACTTCGGCAATAATGTGCAGTATAGTTTCGATGCCGTATAAAAACGGTGAAGGTAAACATCGGAGGAAACCGGTATGTCCAAGAACCTGAAACCGTTTAAAGACATTCACCAAAATGCACTGGGACAACATGGTGGATTAGGCTCCCTCTCTCTCTCTCCCTCTTTCTAAGACAATGCCTGTATTTCAGCTGTGGGAATATGAAAGGCTATTACTGTACTACTGTATCATGCAACTAATCACAAAATATCTTATGAGTCTTCTTTCACTATAACGAGAACTTGAATACTATACATTAAACATTTACTGCTTTGAAAATACATAAACAGCCATTAATTGTTATAATCTTGAATTGGGAGTTTCCGAAATCAATAAAAAATGTGTGTAGATATTGATTTGATTAATTTGTACCTAACTATTACGAACGAAACGTGTGCACAATGGGATTTCCCAACAGCAACAACAACTTTTTAAGAGGTAACTTTTAAGAATTCGCCTTCACTCTTCGGGTACGCCAATTTCCACGTTTCTAACTTTAAAAAGTGATCAAACTTTTATACAAACTTTCATTCCCTAGGATGAGTTTTCAAAAAACGATAATAAAATACAACTTACTTTTACTTATGAACAGAAGTTTAAATACCAACTTACACGTTTCTGACTTAAAAAAATTACGAACTTCCATACAAACTTTCATCCTCTATTTAACCCCCTTAGGGGATGAGTTTCCAAAAAACTATGATACAACTTACATTTACTTATAAACGGAAGTCTAAGTAACAACTTCCACGTTAACAACTTCGAAAAATTACGAATTTTCATACAATCTTTCATCCCCTATTTAACATCCTTAAGGGATGCGGTCCCCAAAAAACGATGATACAACTATCGATATATGTATGTACTACGGATACAACTAACTTTTACTTATAGACAGAATTCTAAAAGTACAAACAGACGTGTGGATTTGGCTGACGGACTGTCGTCTGACTAACGGGAGAGAAATAGAAAAATGTATCTTTCTCTTCCGTTGATTTAAGTACCAACTTCCACGTTTCTAAATTCGAAAAATGCGGAACTTCCATACAGACTTTCATCACCAATTTTTTTTTAATCCTTCTATAATTAAGAAACGCTTATGCAAAACTTTATTCTTCTAGACCCAGCGGTTTAGGCTAAGCGTTGTCTGTCAGTGACTGAATTATTGAATTTTAGATATTTAGTAGATATGTGGATACGCTAAACGTTGAAACGATAATTTCAATGAGCCATGTCTCCAATTAATAGAATATTTAATGTTTTAGTAGCTACAAGGAACGAGTTATCTTATTTTAATATGTCAACAGCGAAAGCGTCCGTTTCAGGGGTTCAGGTTACGCCATTATTCTTTGTTATCGTACAGTTTTTACAACATCTCAGTGCGCAGTAGCGCACTGCACGTAGGTTATAAAATATGTTGCCAAGTTTCAGTTACCATTTGGCGTAATTGAATCCCTATAGCATCTTATCATCATCATCACTGCTTTCCGCCTAAGCGATATCGTCCGACCAGAGAGCTGGTGGTCTGCCCGATGGTCGGATAATAGTATCTTATATTTTCTATATTTTTCTGTAAGCATTTTTACACTCCAAAGTTATGCTAAAAAAGTTTTTATACCGATCGCAAAATCATACTTCTATAGAGTTATATTTATGGTATGTTGTTGGAAAATTGGTTGATTTTTATGTCTCGGAAACAGCTCAAGATAATGAATCTGGCCATTCACCGCTACTGTGGTAAAATGCTTACATCAAAGAATATTCAGAGGTTACAATATATTATTACCGTAACCCAGTGTATCATCTACATATTCTACATCATAAGCTTGCGATCATAAAACGCAGGTATACGAGAAACCGACCACTTGGCCGGTATGACATGACAAGTGCTGACCTAAAAATAATAACATATTCAATGAACCTGATTCCGAGAAAACATTACGACGTTACTCCTCGCGAATTGTCGCTGTATATCATTTAAATAGTGACAAATGCGGCAAAAAGCTCGACTGTTGACTTTGGTCTTTATTCATCTGCTATTTCTGCCCGAACTCGAAACAATGTTAATGTCGAAACAATTTACATTTTAATAATATTCAACGCAAACATACATTGTTTCAAGGTAAACAATGAGTATAAAGGGTGATGTTTGTCAACACGGCCCTTACTCTGTTTAATGTTTGTATGAACGGTTGTTACTTACCTACCTGCACCTCTTGCATTGCAAATAAGCTAATGCATACAACTCTATAAACAGTCGGGTGCTCATTTACATTCTAGCCGTTGCAGTTTAAACTTCTAGAGAAGCAAACACTTTGGTCTAACTGTAGTTTTATATGTCGATTGTATACTTTTGTCCCAGAACTTTTATTATTTGCTCACTCATTGTGCAAGTTTCTTATACCTATCTCGCTTGTACGTAAACATAACTTAGCCAAAATTATACGGCTTTCTTCGTACAACACCTAATGAGGAAAATTAGAGGGGAGTTACGAATGTGATGCGATATAATAACAACTGCATCTTAAATCTAAAAGACACTTGTGATAGTTTTAAACTATCACGGTTGTGCACTACGGTTATATGGTCATTTACGGGATATTTACCGTGATAAGGTTTTTTTTTCTGCCTTTATTAACTAAACAAAATACAAGCTAAAACTAACACTACAAATACAGTTAGACTGCCCATAGACCGTTGGTAAGGTTGTAGGTGGAGCTTCAGATACTTCAGCGCAGTTATATGCACCATGTTCATGGGAAGATACCACGAAAGGAGCCAGATACCATGCACAACCTTACCACGGTAAATATCCCGTTAATAATTATATAACTGTACTAAAAGACACTCTCTAGTTGGGTGAGTGTTTTGACCAAGCACGGATAGATACTATCATTTCAACAGTTTTCTTCTGAACTTTCTGTTTTACAGAGTCTATAACGGACCATGCGCTCTTTAATATTAATATTTTCCTCGATCATGCGCTGACATTTACTAGGATTAAGCTTAGAGTAACGTGAGATTAAGTAACCGGTTACATTGAGTCGGTCTAATCAATGGGCGCTGCGCCGGCGCACCTTACATAACCGCTGCTTTCGAGCGAGCTGCAGTGCTTGCGAAACATCTTACGCAATGCGCGATACGCAAATACGGGAGCCGAGAGAGTTGCATGCGACCAGATACATGTTAATACAAATTTAGCATTCTGTAGATGTCTCCATCGATTGGCAATTAGCACGGACTGCCTCGCTAATTGATTTGTAGGATTTGAATTTTGTATGTTAATAACATTTTATTAGAATTTTTCCGCGAAAACGAAATCTAAATAGTGTCTATTAGAACCGACGACCAAAACCATGTATTATCATAAATATTAGATACGGCCAAACCTGTATGTACTAAACGTTAGATTAGATGAATTTCTGAAATTGTTTTTTTCGAGTTTAGGATAATCAAATATGTATATCTATTTCATACGATTTTGGCCGTAATACGATGAGACAAAAATTTGGTCGCGAGTTCTCATAATAAAATGTAACATAGCAGGATTTCAACTAACGATTTCCTGAACATTCAGGAAATCATTCGTTCATACATTGTTTTGATAAAAATCAGCTCATTTATTGTAAATTGAGTAATCCCTCTAAACATATTGCAACTTGTACCTAATGTACTCGTATTGTGTAACATTTCGGCCGCCTTGAATACACATTCGTCAATAAAATCATGTTATCAACGGTATCAGAATAAATCGATAATACGTATCTGTTTACGCAAAATCATATCTACACCGGAAAACTTTTTTTTTAACTTCAATTGAAACATTCGCTTTAAGCCATTAATAAGATCTATTTGATGTTAAGAAACCGTTACAGCAGAGATTAGCTTAATTAATACATTTGACGTTATTGGATTATTCACATCAGGCCGTTTGACGAGCCATTCTACTAAGCCAAATCATTATGGGCGTTGTGTAGATTCCATTACAAGGCTGGACGTCGACTACGGCAATCAACTGGCTTAGTGGCTTGACTGACGTAGAATGCCTTGTCAAATGGTCTGATGTAAATGGTCCATTATGGGCCAGAATTCCAGATGCAGTGATCTCGCTTGCACATTTGATGTTTTTAAACATATAAAATGAATGTCTACTTTAAAAAAATATGCTTCGGTAATTTTACGAAGTTAATATTCCAAAATAATTAGAACAAATATATTTTATATATCTAATGACCAGAATAAATAGAAACACAGTTTATCCTATATGATGTGGTCACAACAAAAAATATTTAAAAAAAAATTGTTTTAAATATTTTGAAATATTAATTTCGCAAAACGACCGAAGCTAATTTTTCAAAAGTAGACAGTATTTTTGTAGTAGATAGCAGAATGCCATATTATGGGCCTTAAGTTCGTAGTATAGATAAACACACGCACACATGACCTTATTGAAAAAGAAAGAAGAAATTACTGCAATGACATTTGTAATAGATAAGTGTGTAATTGCGGTATAACTACGCATTATGCAAGTAAATGAGTATCTAACTATATCGGTTACGACATTAGGTAATAGATTCAACTTCGACCTTAGAAAGGCTATTTTGCATAACATGTTAAGGGGCCTGTATACCGTCTGCAGCTCTCTCGCTCGCACATTTTCACATTATTGAAGATATAAAATCAATGAGTGTGAATTTCCAAAAAGTAACATAATCATGTCTTGGTGACTATCGTAACATTACAAACATAGAATACTGTTCAAAAATAGACACAAAATGTAACGAAAATATGTTTCGGAAAGGAAAAGGTTCTCAATTCGCTTATATTTTATTATGCTTATTTTCTCAGACCTCCTCCATTTATAAACCATTTTGATTTTTTTATATTTGAAAGCATAATTATATATATACATAGTTACCTAATATATTTTCAGATTGGTCCCATATAAATTTCATCAAAATCGGATCATTAGTTTGGATTTTAAATCAAAATAACTGGAAAATTTGTTTACTTGGATGACATATTTTATTGTCATCCAAGTAAATAAAATTGCGTATTTTACTGATTTTGATGACAGATTTTTATATTGATAATTATGTCACAGTAAAATTATGTTGCGCGATGCGAAAAACTCATCTGGGGCCTTACGGACAACAGGTATTGCGGCACCAAACTAACGTGAACCTTAACGCGCCCAGATACGGTTTGCGGTCGTGTGATTACCCAACTGAGCGGATCTAACGTTAATTTGGTGCCGCAATACCTGTTGTCCGTAAGGCCCCTGTACCCTTAGTACAAGATTTGATAATTTTCGAAAAAAATAAATAGTTTTGGTATCGTTATATTGTAGTTAAGCGGTTCCAGCGGAAGCTTCAGAGCAACTAAAACCGGTAGTAATCCGCATATAGGTCATTCAAATACAGAAAAAGTTTTCGAATAGCTTTCAGCCCAGCAATATAGGTATCGAACAATAAAAAAACGAAAAAAGTTTTCGAAAACTATCAAAACTTGTACTGAGGGTATTGAAACTTATTACGCTTGTTCTGCCCCCCGATTCTACTAAACAAATTGTCTTTAAATTGTAATTATTGCGATTTTAATTGTTAAATAACTGCCTCAAAATTGACAGTTTTAAATGTTTTTTTATACTAAGTTATAATATTAGGTGGTTGTAATTTTTTAGTACATATAAAAAATATTTAAAACTTCGCAGTTATTTAACAATTAAAATCGCAACAATTACAATTTAAATACAATTTCTTTAGTAGAATCGGGGCCCTGGTATTCATTCAATCCGTCCAACCACTCCTGTCTCAGAGTCAGAGCTAACGACCCTTTCGATACAAACCAACATTGTAAAGAACTTACACACGCATCAACGACCTCAGAGAATAATATCTTTTGTCAAGGCTCGGCATTTTTAAAGCCACAAGGAGTATTATACTGCTTTTTGATGTAAGTAATTGTCCCCTTATTGGATCATCGTAATGAAGGCGGGGACTCAGGCGGGGTTCTATAGTCAAACTGATTTAAATAGTGGTTTTGCGGTCGCGCCTTCATACGCTGATAGATAATATATTTTTGTAGATTTATTTAAATTCATACAAAGTAGGTATGCAATATAGGCGACGAAAACTAGGAAAGGCCAGAAGCTGGTTGGTATACATACCTTTACAGCCACGCCTTTTTTCCATTAGGGTAGGCAGAGACCACATCTCTCCACTTGCTACGATCCTGACACCCATCTTTCACTGCTTCAACTTTCATGAGTGTTTACTTACATACAAGCTCGTCGGTTACGGGTACTTTTGACGAGGCCTTTTCACAACAGGTCTTCAATTTAGTCGTGATATATTCGCCTATATTGACCCTTACCGGCTTGCCCATTCAGGCTCGCTTAATAAATTTATTTCGTCAATCTCATCCTCTCTATATGTCCGAACCATCTAAGCATCCCTTTCTATGTTTTTGTCACAACATCTTCGACCAAACCGCAATGTGCCCTTATCACGCTGTTCCTTACTTTGTTCTTTGTATGCAAAGTACAGTGTGTACTAATCTAATGCAGAGTTGAGTGGAGGATCCAAAATCGTATTTTCAGGACAAAATTGACACGCCAGTAGAAAATTTTAAATACCGTCATTTCGCCAGCTCCATAATTAAGTTGATCGCCCCTGTGACCATTGGTTCAATCACAAACCTGTCAAAAGAAGATCACCAATAAAAATCTGAATAATAAAACAGGGAAGCCACCTAAGGGACTGAAGACTGGCATGTTGTCGTGTAATCTGGGCTACATGACATTCATGAGCAGTAGTATATACTGGGATTAACGGGTTATGCCTAAAGGGGCTCATAGTTATCATCTTTATCAACAACTTTGACTTTGAGAACAACATAAATTGCGGAAAAAAATACCTGTTCCATATATAAATTACATTTACTCACACTAGAGGAAATGCATGGAACATCCGTTTTTTTACAAATTCAGAAGTGGCTTCCATAGTAAAATAAACAACTATTACCACTTATTACTATGAAAGCAACTCTGAAATCGTAAAAAAATATTAGCTGTTCCATAGACAACGGTCATTGACAATCGACAAAATGTATGGAACAGCTGATATTCTTTCGCGATTTCAGTGTTGGGTCCATAGTGAAAGTTATTCATAATGATGATTATAACGGACCCCTTTCGGTTTAGTACACCATTTCCGCGTAACCCTGTAAAGCGACGGTTGTGGAGTAAGGCTGGAGGCAGGTTGGCTGGTGCGATAGGCGACGGCCTTGCCGCGGCCGCTGTGCGCCTCCCCCCGCGCCCTCGGTCCCCGCGCGTGTAAGCTGACGTCACGCCACGCACCGCACACGTTCAAGTTCAATGTTGCCTATTAATTTTACTGTGCCTTACCACCAGCAGCACTAATAAACTGCTTTGACAAGGACGTTTCGTCTAGTTCAACTTTGGCCACGCTTTGGAATTAAACTAAATGGCAGCCTAAAAAAACAGTGTATAATAATGTTGGCTGCTATACACGTGGCCTTGGATTATAGTAGAGAAACAAGTGAGTATTATTAATAAGCTCCGTTTTTTCTACAACGTAGAGATGTAGTGAATTAGGTATTTTTTCGTCCCGGCCTTCAGTCCGTATGTTTTGGGAAACTTTTCGTATCTGGGTAAAATACATTATTAATGTATGACAACCTTATAATCAAGGTTGGGTAGTTTTGCTTTGCAAATCCGGATTGTTCTTGCTCTAAAGGTCCACACGTTTCGCTTATTGATTTAACTATTTCGCAACAAAAAACTACCAGTTTCCTTTTTTGTTTCATTTGTTGGTATTCACGCTTAATTAGTAGACAGTTAAAGGTTTTGTTTTTGGATTTGATACGCTTATTTCATTGGGTGTTAAGTTTGATTAACATTTCCTTTGGTTTTGTAGTTTTATTATGAAGTTACAACGATATTCTGCACATGTTCTCTGCATATTGTTCGAAGCATAACAGTCGTAAGGTTAGTAGAAAAACGTAAGTTCGTATGACAAAGGAATTGTTTGGTCTTTCCTTCGCGTCCATTACCAGTTTTATTGAAGTTTTCAGTGAAACGTTTTCAAAACATACACACTTGCATTCGGTCCATTGAGAGATGCTCGTTCCTTGAAGTGCGCGTGCGCAACCGTCAATAATTTCAACAATCGAACACGCATTAAACGCCACGCGTGACACTCTATTGTGTAGTGTGACGTCAGAAGTCACATGCGTCGCTCTCTCTGAAATGTTATTATTTATGCTCACGGGTGAAAACAAAGTGTTACCAGGCAGCCTGTAACCGCCCTTGCATTGTGAAAAGGAATAACAATCGTTTAACACCCATAAAATACAAATTCTATTTATAAATACCTATTATTTAATTAGCAGCAACATATTCCGGTTTAAAGCAGCATTAGAATACTTTTGGACAGCTCTAAAATATTTTTGGTAAAATTTGCATACATATTTTGGCAACATTTTATTTTGGGGTTACTAACTTTCACAATGCAACCAAACGTCTTCCGCAATCCACATGACTTTGGCTTGTATTATGAGCTAATTACAGGACACATGGAAATAACAATTATTTTTGTTCATAAATTCTAACATAACCTATGTGCCTCTGCCTCTGTTTAGAAGGAAAAAAACGTAATTAAACCAATTGGCTTATTGAAATAGTGTACGCACGTATTGTAGATAATCAGAGGAGACGAATATTGGGCACCAACGAGGTACTCTAGCAATAGTTTTAAAAAAAAATATGAACACGTTAAATACCATAATACAGAAAAAGGTACTGTCAACTGAATCGATGAAAATTGCATATTATTGATTTAAATTTCGAACTGACGAATTAGTTTAATTTACTGAACACAAGTTGCTGCCCGGATTTGTAGAGGACCATTTAATTAACTCCCTTTGATTCTATTAAAAAATCACTAGCTCTAGTTTTTGCTCGAGTCTTAGAAGCTTAGCCAGTTTTATTTTTAAGTGAGTAAAAAAGTGTCGGTGGCCAGTTTAGTAACTGGCCTAGCCATTCGAACTAGTAGCAAAGTGATCTACCTAATTGTTTTAGATGGCGGGATCGCAGCTAAATTGTTTTATTTTTAGACGCGGAGCAATTAGACGCAATTAGAGATGTGTCCGGAGTCAATTTTATTAGGATTTAGTGTGTTTTTGTGGAATTAGTGGAACTGCGAAAGTGTGTACGTGTGTGCGGTGTAGAGCAAGATTTAATTACAAAAATATATTATGTGTACCGTAAAAGTAGCTTGGTGGGAGACGGTTTGCACAATCACAAGCACAAGTTCGTAAGACAATCTTTATTGCACACCGATAATACAATTAAGTACATTTAAAGTAACCAACAGAAAATTAAATATTCGAGAGTACATTGAGCGGTTATCGCCTTAGGGGATTTTACATGTTGGTTACAGATAGGTATTTTATCATTAGCTATCTATATAATAACTCATAATTGTTTGCGTAATTAGCATAGATTCAGTATAATTCTCCCTCTACGGTAATTAGCATACGTTTTACACAATTGTCATACTGACATTCTTGACACTGGCAAATGCACAATACGTGGGACGCCAGAACATTGTTATCCCTGCTCAAAAAAAACTTTTTCTTATTTGTTGCCATATCCTTTTATTGTTACAGGAAAAAAATCCTTTTGCTATTTGCATTTAGCGCAGCAATTTAATTCATTCGGCAAGAAATCATTTAGAATATTTATATTTTTTACGTACACACTGAGCGATTTCAAAACATAAGTTTATCACGTCGCGTCAAAGGTCAGAGATTATGTTCCAAATAACCAACACCTAGCAACTGATGCTGTTTACTTCGTACCATCAACACTGGTGAATACAATAGTGCTTGGTAAAATAAAGATAGTAAAATAATTACAATTACTTATATTTCGATGTATGACCCGGGAAATGCAATTTGATAACAGAAAAATAATAACACCAACTTGCAGAGTAAACACAAGGAAAGGAAGCGAGTTTTCATTGTTGGTGTAATCACTGAAATCACCTTATAAAAATGATGCAATATAATCATGGCTTAAATCATCTCAATTGAGTAGTGCGAGAAGACTATAAACGGAGCACTATAAGTTTCCCGTTCTGCGGTGTTACTCTCGGGCAATAGACATATTTTCTACTATCTGTCACAATCATTGAAATAGACACGAGCGTGTCAGAGACAAACTATATGAGTAGGTATGCTAGAATTGTCCCGTCCTAATTCGTGTCTAAATATAAACTGTTCTCAATCAACATTAAGATAATATTGTTTTGATCTTCTCGTGAAACAACTCCTACTTGGAAAATTATCTCAAGAAAGTTAAGGGGAATTTTATATTGTGCTTTTTGTTCATTGTAAGTGTTCCCAAGAATGTACAACGCTAATTATTACTCTCACTGTTAAGTCGTACCTACCTATTACAAAATGCATGGTAAAATTTTAGGTATCTGGAATTTCGTGCATAAAACGAAAAAATAAAGCCATAATTGTCTAGACGCATATAAAACAAGCAAACCATAACAGCGTCTATCAACAGTGTTTATTTTTATGTCAGTAATTAAACGAAATCCACTCTCAATCTTTCCGTTCGAGAGTTTTACGAAAAACTACTTTTGTAAATTGTAGTAATGTTGAATTTTCCAATCGGTTTATAATTGACGAGTTCTGTTGTAACAAATACAAATTTATAAAAATACAACCGAATTGAGAAACCCCTTTCCTTTTTTGAAATCGGTAAAATGACTGCTAATTATATTGAGTTTTAATGAGTTCTAGTTTTATCACTCAAAGCAATCTATACACCTTTCAGAAAAATATTTAATTACGATAGAGCATCCTGCTCATCGATAGAGAAAGGAAATAATCTAGTAGGTACCCTAAACGAGCTAATTAGTTAAGAGAAAAAAATCCGCCACAGGAGTATTTTAAAACTTATTTAATGACATATTTACACGTGTTGATCGCCCCGCTGCCAAATGATATAGGTAGGTACATAGAGAATTATAAACAATGCGATAATACTGTTTATTTGTATTACGTTACGAAGCTCAATGCTGGTGGATTAATTTTGTTTTTAACGAGTGTCGGGCTGCGGTTATATCACAGTATTTATTTTAAAATAGGGATAGTTATTTGAAGTATATACCTATATAATATAGTGATGATAGTATATTGCTTTACCTACGTAATTATAAATTTGCTACACGGAAAAACATTGATAAAATTGCGTTGATTCACCATCTATTCTAAACTTAAAGCTTAGGTCATCGCTGGATAAATGACTACGTACTTTACCTACATTCTGTCTATGTTTCTCCATTTGGCGAGGTGACCCCGTCCTATGCAAATTCTTTTATTGTAAAAGGATCGAAAGAAGCCGCCCACGAAGTGCACCTTGAAACTTTAAGGTAACAGCTATCGAACAATTCTCTATCAGTGTATTTAAATAAGAATGGCACCGAAACGTGAATCAGCCTTTGAAATAAATAAGCAATACAATCATGTCAGTATTCGATTGGCATCACCCACTTGTATGCAAAGTTGTTCGGTGTCAATGCAAACCGTGTAGCGACGAGCGCTCAATGTTATTTTGGGAAGATAAAATATTCAAGTAGTAAAAACAAAACAACTCGATAAGAATCAAGGCTGTCGTGTAGGCCGAATTGTGAGTGTACAGAATGTAATATTAAAGATGCAAGCGTAGTAAATCGTAATCCAAAGCTTGTGCTAGATTCCAGCGTTGCTCTACGCAGAGGTATAATTTTATGGGCATGATAATCATCGGTTTTATCCGTACGATAGCGAGTATCAATGGTCGGTACGTAAGGCTGCTTAGCATACAATCGGCGGTAATTCCTGCCGACAGGTTAGTCACGCGGCCACTCTGAACACTGCTTAATATTCCTCAGACAATGCGAGTTGCCTACGCGTTCAACGATCACGCACCGAAGCGAAATCATTAGATATTCTGCGCCTAAATTGAGAAACGATAACTGTTCACACGAGGTCAGCATCGATATGTTTGCTAATACGAAGAACGCTTCGATTTATTATTTTAATCGTGCTCTCTCTGCCTTTCCAAGTGACACCTTCAGTCGCTGCAACGACCTTTAGCAGCAAGATTCTCACAATCGAAACAATGAACATTACCGTAAGCGCGGGTATAAATAGAAGCCATAATCGTATATCAGGCCGAGTCTCAAGCGATTCGGAACAGTGAGGAACGGGACAGAGTCCATTGTTTATTTATCATGAGTGGAATGTAGCAAGAGTACCGCATAGTGATGGCGACAGGGTTTGTGACTCGTGTTGGTCTGACGAGCCGTCGAGCCGAGGGAAAGCACTTGGCAGGAGTTGGCGACGACGATTGCCGCTCGGCATTGATCGATCACATCAGTATATTCTTGGTAGCACTTAGTACTCAAATATTTTGGCAAGTGAACGCAAATTGGTGGAGTAAAGCTCTTACGTTGGATTGGATCGCTTTTATCGCGTACATCGTAACAGTTTTGCATTTCAATCGGGTGAGAATGAGAATACTGTTTCCTCTATATTAAACCTCGTTGGTTTCGCTAGTGTTGTTTTTAGAATCTAGAATGTAATTTACTGCGTGGGATGTCGTTTCAAGCTATTCAGACACTTTTTCAAGAAAATTAAGGTGACCTGAAGATCTATTTCAGAAGAAATTTTCCATTGAACTAGCTTTCAGAATGTTTGCTAACTAGCTGTCAGCTAGTTAGCAAACATTCAAGATCTCAGCAAGATCTTCAAATCTTGGATTCAAAACGATTGGGAAATTAGTGCCAATCCGCATTAACATATTTGACTGAATTGTTTGTACATTTTCTTTTTCTAAAATGGGTTTTAAAAAAAACCTTTATTTTTAAGATAATTTCATCGACCCTTTGTTTTGCATTTGCCAGTGTCAAGTAGGTACTTAATATTTTTAAGTTTTAATCAATATCGTCAAACAAGTCATAGTCTAACAAAGTAAGCCACGGTCAAGTCTAAGTCATGCCCTAGTAAAGTGGTAAAAACTCAGGAACCCTCAGAGCGCGAGACCAAACAAATACAATTTTTTTTTAATAGTTGAAATATTGAAAGACAAACTTAACTTTGTAGTCGACAATAAGGTTCTTCCATACACACCAACTTCAAAATTAAAGTTTGTAATTGCAAAACAATTTTTTTTTTTATATTATGATATAATATCAAATTATCAACTTTTGGATTTTTTCCTTTATATGTGCTGTAAGACCTTGCCTCTTGCCAAATTTCACGATTCTAGCTCTACGGGAAGTACCCTATAGGTTTTGATTCCCTTGTGAAATCGCAAAATATGCGATATAAATGGTCATATCTTTTGATCGCGTTTACAAGTTTGATTGTTTCGCAGTTAAAAGAAAACATAGACCCGACTCGAGTATTTGATATACATTTCAACTTGATATATTTACGCGTTATTAAGAAAAAGGGTATTGACAGACGGACAACAAAGTGATCCTATAAGGGTTCCTTTTTTCCTTTTGAGATACGGAACCCTAAAAACACAAGTTAATATACCTAATACAATGAGGCGACATAATATATTTTTTACGTCAGCGTCAAATATCAAACGATCTTACATGAATAAGTTTTCCATCACGTGTTGATAATGAATTAGGTATCTCTGATATACGTTACTAGAAAAATGTTATGTAACAGATCGATTTAAAATAGCTCTAGTTATGTAATTCAAAGATTTTACAACGTAAACATAATGTGATGTGGCGGAACCCAAAACACAATCCCGTCTGTAATGGCTGATAATAAAAATAGCCGCATTCATCGTGAAATATTATTTTTAGTTTGAAAACGTCAACATAGATGCTGTAGCAGTTACCATTTGAGCTGTAGTTTTATCTGTGCTATCATCAAGATTTATAAGATTAAGTACCTTCTTTAAAGTATGTAAACGGAACTCTATCACTAAGTCTACGCAGACTGTCTGTCTGTCTCTCCGTCCTATACCTTTTAATGGCTGTATCTTTCGAATAGATAGCCAGTTGAAATTTTCGCAGAATGTGTAATGTTACGGAGAATGAACTAAGAAATAATTATAAAGTCCAAAAGTAAAAACTAAACCCATACAACAATTGTTTTAACGTATTTTTGTATTTCTCTAATGTAAAAACGGTAATACGTACAACTGTCAAACTTGGCATGATTATAGTAAACACTCTAAAGTAAAACAACAAATAGTAAATAATTGCCAAGTGCGAGTTAGTGACAGATATCTGTTCACCACCAAGTTAAGCAACGTCGGGTACAGTCGGTATTTGGATGGGTGACCACCTGGGTGTGACGTTGTCTATTTGCACTAGTATACGGAACCCTCGGCGCGTGAGCCTGACTCTCTCTTGGCCGGTATATTTATTCCTTCTTGGCGAAGCTTTTGAAAATGTGCGAAAGAGGTAATAACTCTGGCCGGCATCGACATTAGACTTACCCATTACAGTGTAGTATATCTTTTATGTCATTATCATCATCATCCTTCATCAAATTTTTTTTTTACCATATATTAACTTTTTTTTTCTTATGTTTAACTGACACTTTGCTAAATCTTAAGGAACAGATGACGAAACTCCGTCTTGCTTCCAAGCCCGTCTCTGGTTATTCTTTTGTTTCATATTCCGAATTTTAAAAAAATTGACGAATTGTAAAGTGCCTGTGTTAAACATAAGAAAAAAAAGGGTTAATATATGATAAAAAAAGGTTTGATGAAGGATGATGATGATAATGACATAAAAGATATACTACATTACCCCAAAAACTAATGTAGTATATCTTTTATGTCATTATATGTATATGATAATTTATTTTTTTGTGTTCATCTCAGAGACGGGCTTGGAAGCAAGACGGAGTTTCGTCATCTGTTCCTTAAGATTTAGCAAAGTGTCAGTTAAACATAAGAAAAAAAAAGAGTTAATATATGATAAAAAAAGGTTTGATGAAGGATGATGATGATAATGACATAAAAGATATACTACAACAGGTGCATCGTTATAATCCGAACCGCGGAAGAAAACCAAGTCTCTGGCATCTGCCTGCAGGATATTTCATAGTCTTTAATAACGCTTTAAAAATATCCAGTTTGTTTGCCGAAGCGTGACGCAAATACGATATCGTTCATTCCAATTCAACCAATTACTGACGCACAGTTGCATTGTACGTAAGATATACGAGATAATATCATTCATGATAATTTGCATAAATCCGACATTACACCGTGAATGGTGTTTATTTTGATCAGTCTCATCGGTTATCCTATTGAACATTGAGATATAATATATCTCTAGAGATGCCTATGCGAACATTACGAGTAATTCGTACAAAATCGAATACTTGAAAAAATTGCTCTATCTATCGAAATACGTCTCAACTTACAGCCAGTTCACAGTTATATTACCGCTAGCCGCTTTTTTACTAGACATTGACTATTTTGAGGCATTTCTCTCATTTGTGCGACCGCACACTAGCGAAATCGGCATGCGACTGGCGTCACACCGGTGCACACGACGCGTTTGTACACCGACGAGTTGGTGCCATTCGCACTAGTTCATAAGGCAGGTTATTATATGCTATGATATTGAATCAGTATACTTGGTATAACTTAAACGGACACGTCAAACGTAGTGTAGGACACCCTGCGGCCAGGTGGAGTGACGACCTGCGTAAAACGGCGGGTAAAACTCCCAGTACCTATATTCAAATTAATTTAATACTTTGTAAGCACTTAGCAACGATCTTAGGATCATTCTCAGGATCTTATTAATGAATCTATCTAGAATGATACGTAAAAACTGGACGCAAGGAACTGCCGGCTGAGATCAATGACGTGCATTAGGAGAGGCCTATGTCCGGCAATGGACAGTGAGAGGCTGATGATGATGATGAAACGTCACGACACTTTCATTATTTGCACATGCTACTATTGAACAATATAAACAAATCTTGGGAGTCGATTTTAACCTACTTCTTATTGTAGGTATAGATATAATTTTGCAACTTTGCAGTTATATGTATTCCGGATGACGATACAATAATTTAGTACCATTGAACTGATCTGATGATGGACCCAGGAGGTGAAACTCTTCAATAGCTACCAATAAACCCCTAGCTAGAGCTGTACCTCCTTTTGTTTGTTTTAACGAGTAGTTAAATAACCTTTTTTTAACTAAAATAATTATTACACTGCCTTAGAATTTAAGCTATTACTTTTGGGACCAGTTTTATCACAATTTTACCGTATTTCTAGGCCACTTTTAAAACGTGTTTCCCTTTTATCTTTCAGATAAGGTAATAGGCGTGTACCTCCGTAAATGGTTTTACAATTAGGCGCTGTACTTTCAAGTCGGCTGTCTGTTTAATTACAAGCTCAATTAGACTTCGGAGCTAATTTCACACTGTATTGGTGAAAGCCGGTCTCAAGACGAACCAAATACTTAGAACACGCAAGCACCTTTTCGCAATAAAATACGAAATTTTCCTTCATTTCCAAGGAAAGGTAAAAAAAAACTACAAACCTTCCCGGACCAGTTGTGTTTATATTGTTGGCTGTTCCCAGCCAGGAGGCTGTCAAGCGAGCAAGATTTCAACGCTCGGCTGCTTCGTTTTAATTTAGCTGTTATTTAGGGATCGATGTAAATTAATTTTCTAGGCAACCTCCGGCCCCTTCTGCAAGCAAAGGGTCCTCTAATCAATCACGGTCCGCTTCATTTATTTCAGAAGTTGAGACAAACGCTCCATGTAATAGATGAGAGTTCTATAGCAATTTGTTTAGGGATATAACATATTTGAGGGTTAATAATAATACGGGCTAACAATGTTTTTTATTCACGAACTTAACTTTTTAACAAAAGGCAACATTGTCAAATAATTTTCAAAATTAGTAAATACGCAATTCAGTTTACTTAGATGACATATTTTTTCCAGTTACATTTAAAAACCCAAAGAACCGATTTAGATATAATTTCTATTTCTTTAATCTATACTAATATTATAAAGAGGAAAGATTTGATTGTTTGTTTGTTTGTTTGCATTGAATAAGCTCCGAAGCTACTGAACCGATTTGAAAAATTCTTTCACTGTTAGGAAGCTACACTATCCCCGGGTAACATAGGCTATATTATATTTTCAAAAAAAATAGAGATCCTTACTAGAACTCCAATAATGTAACCCAAGGTGTAAAAAAATAAAATTTACAATTTTGGCTTTGCGTGTTTGACAGTTCTAAGACAGGACAACGTCTGTCAGGTCAGCTAGTTTGAAAATATATCCATTCCAATAAAAAAAATATTTTCTAAATCGGTTTATAAATGACGGAGATCTGAACAAACATTAATAACAAAATCGAAGTGAGAACCCCCTCCTTTTTTGAACTAAGTACCTAGTTAAAAAAATATTAATATTTTACTATTATTTTCACGGTTTGCGTATTCTTCTATTCTACAAAATGTACTACAGACATAAACAATAATTAGCGTGTGTTAGTATAGCATTTGTATGGCGCGTGCACGGCTTGACGTCATAACGTGCTATAAGTGCGCTCTCTGTCTAGCATGAAATTAAAATGATTATAACAAATTTTTTTGGAACTTTTTTATTTTTGTTTTCGTTGATGAGCTCTATTTATGATCAGATTTTTAGAGATATTAAATAAAAATATAAAGGGCTTAATAATAATAATAAGCCTAGCCGAAAAAGACTTATTTTCACGCAATACGCCGTGAAGACGACGCGTCGTCTCTCCTCGAGCCGGTGTTGGGCAGTCAACAGTCGGTATATGCCTACTAGTCTCAACGTTGAGTTTTTCTTGTATAAACAAGATATTTAAAATTCACAAACGACCCGTTTTTAGAAAGGCTGTGTACGTATCTAATGCAGGCCTAAAATAACGTCCATTTAGCGGCGGGTGTGGGCGGCGCGCTGACACTCTCCTCGCATCCGCACATTTTCACCTACTTTAACTATTTGTTTACTTAGAAATTCTCAGAATACTCATTATACCTAGGCACGGCTAGAAATGCCTAAATTATGAACTGTGTGCCAAAAACGAAGTATTGACTTGCCGATATTGTCTATTGGGGATGTAGCACGTTCAGTGTTGTTTACAGCTTTAGAAAACGTTACACCTCTTGATTAACATCTATCTGGGGCAGTGAGACTAAAACAACATCATCATAGTAGGTATGTAGTAAGTACAGAGTAAGATATGTAGTAAGTACAGAATAAGATAATAAAGCTCTAAATGTAAAGGATCTTGCCCTAAACCAGGCTGAAGATGCGTCATCACCATTCATGTACCAAAAATGTTGGTCTTAATAAAGAATTATTTATTTATTTATTTATTTAGCCCTGTTGGAATAGGGGTTTAAAATAAAATATAATTATAACGTTACTTTATTTGTATCGGCGACTACTGGTTAACCGGCAACTGGCAAATTTTCAACCGAAGTTAGTGAAAGAAAAGCAGATAAAAAAATTAGGATTACTCCAATTTCCTGTCAAATATTTAAACGGTTTTCTTTTTATAATAATCCTTAGTACATTTTCTGTATTTTGGCGACAAATTGGTCCAGACGCAAGTTCAGCCCAACTTCCATAGAATGTTGGGCAAGATCTTTTGGTTTCAAAACTGAACATTAACAGAATGTAATGTCATAATTCGCGTCTGAAAAAAATGGAATAACGTCGAGATACTTAATCGTTAGACTCCGTCCTACAAGTATAAATAACCATAGAGACAATTGTGAAACAGTTCGAAAAAAACACAAAACGGCGTTTATATTAATAGATGCACGTGAAAAGTTCCACACGGAAAAGTATTTAAATTTTTATAAAAATATCGCTAGTGCACAACGAGCCGCGTGGGCGACGGACGCCGTCGGCCAATCACACCACCACGTGATCTGTACGGCCCTCTTGTTATGTCTACTTTACAGCTGCGGCATGGATTAATTCACTATAAATTATAATGTATACGTTGGAAATGGAATAGACGCCTTGCGGGTGGCAAAAACAACTCGAGAGTGAAGAACGCTTCGAGCAACTATCCCAAAGACAAGCAATGACATTTATTTAGTTTGAAATAAATTCCACCAACTTCTACATTTACAAACTTATCTTCTACTATTTTCCCACACCACTTCATGGGGCAAGATGTCATTTTAATTGCACTGAATGACAGACATTGTGAGCGGTTTGAGATATTTGCACACATTGGTCTACGCCGCCGCCGCCGCCGCCGCCTGTTAAAAGCCTAGATAATATTTTTGTTGTAATGTTTATGTTATCCTTGTTTTGTGGTATTTTAATAAAGAGTTTTGTATTGTTTTATATTGTACCCACAGATCTAGCTTCTGGTCAGTACTACCACCGTCAGTAATGCACTTTTTTTTTTTGTGCAAAATTACTCACTACATACGGAATCGGAGCAACCAGCAATACCTCTCAAATACTCTCAAAGAACGCGACGTACGAGCGTTTGCTACTCTAGTTAGTTCCTTGCTCCTCAACGGGATTGTTTACAGATTTGTTATTAAGAAGTAAAAAAAAACTATGTAATCTAGAAGGCATACAGAATGTTCGGTTAATACCTACTTTACTTTTGATATCCTTTCTTCGTACGGTAGTTCTACCCTTAACTTTTTGGTTTCCTTTGGGAAATCCGCATTTTTCGATACTTTTCTGACGAGGGATAAGCAAGGGATTTAAAAGTTTAAAACATAGGTAACGATTACACGGATCTTTGCGGCAGTTTTTTTAAAAGTTTTTATTTTTAATGAATTTGAGTCATGTTTGTCTCTAACAAGGTCAGATCATTTTTATTACCTATCGTTTAGATTTCCTCAAAAATAAGCTTCAAGATAAAAAAAAAAACAGAATTCATCAAAGACAAATATGGTTCAAAATACCTACTTGCAGTAACTTTCTTACAACTTTGCACCCAGCTACCAAACATCCTGTATAATAATTTTATTCTGCTAAAGTAGGTACGTATTTAGCAAATTTTTATCACCTGTCTCGTAATTGAAGCGATCGAAAAAAAAACGTATTCTAGTCTGATAGATTGATAGGCGCTTTCGGAAATACAAATAACCAGATAGTGACTAGCAAGTTAAATTCTGCTCGTAAACAAAAATCGACAATTTTGTACAAAAAATACATGCATGAAAAAAATTGTGGCGGCATTGCTATTTGCACGTGTTTTTAAACCGTATTAGGCCATTGTAGAAAACCGTCGACACAGCAATGACTGTAACACTTCTGTTTAATCTCCAATCGGGTATCTTTATATCCGATTGGAAATTAATTATATTATAATAAAATGAAGTATAAATAGTTCATCGGTCGTTGAACTCGTCATTAATATTAATGCAGCAGCAACACCAATCTATTTTAACAATAATATTTGGATGATTAAGTGTAAATTAAACATAAATCGCCACGACTTTCTTTTAAAAGCGAAATTGAAATATAAAAATGCGTTTTTGCAAATACGCGCTAAGGTTGTTACCGGTTGTTAGTCTTACAGCCGCACTCAGAGACGTTACTTAAACTAAGGAATACTTAAAATTGCTCTGTCTCGTTTTCATGTGTGACAATTTGCGTCAACGAGAAGTTGACAAAGCAATTTTAAGTATTCCTTAGCTTAAGTAACGTCTCTAAGTGCGGCTGATAGAGGCTAAGTATACTACGGGCTACCTAGTAGCATAAGTTAGCATAACATAAGTTACTTATGATATTAAGACCAATGATATAACTAGGATGAAATTAAAATGACTGTTTACATCGTCGTGGCGGCGCCTAATTACTTTATTTATAGGCACGAGTAGTCGTTTAGAGTACTGTACACATCGGCACATGTGTGGGTGACCAGTGCTAATGATACAATGGGCTGCATTGTACTCGACCACAGATTAAGTAATAGGTACACCACTTGATTCAGGGTCGGCTGTTTTTATATTCTTTTATACTTTTTGATTGTATCCTTTCCTTGAGTACTTTGGCCATAATGTCAGGAAAAGGGTGACAACCTGGGAGTAGTGACAGGGAATTGCAAAAGATGACCGAGGTCGCAGCACGATACATTGGTCACCACTCTCGACACTTTCGACACGACACACTCCACGTCACCGTCGCAGAGAAAGTGTAAAAACAAAATGATAGACGATGGAAAAAGATCATCAGAGATCTCTCTCTGAGACATTAGCTTGAGATAGCATCTCTCAAGTTAATGTCATTGTCAATGCCATTTTCATACAATTTCATCTTTCCGCAGGCGTTCACGCTAACAGAAAGTGGGTCTTGTCTAACCCCCCTGGGCCCTAAGAACGCTAAAACTCTAGAAAACAAACAAAAATCGTTTCTTTCATAAATTACAAATTTTACAAGCTTCAATCTTCATAACACGGCGGAATGTTCTTATTTTGTCATTTTTATGGCAACATCGTCGTATGTAAATATAGAAGTGGCGAGCGTAGGCGAGGTTGTTTGCCTCGGCGGTCCTATTACGTGATACTCTCAATAAAACTGTTGTTCTACTCAAAACTGCTCGTTAAGTCAGATACACCGCATCCTCGAGATGCTCTTAACTAAACGTCAACGCTTGAATGAATAAACAATTCGCTCATATTTTAAACGATAAAGACATCATCATCATCAGCCAGAAGACGTCCACTGCTGAACATAGGCCTTCCCCTTTAACCTCCACACTGAACGACAGCCTGCCTTTTGCATCCACTGGATGCCAGCGACTCTCACTATGTCGTCGGTCTATGTAGCCTGCCCATTGCCACTTCAACTTGCAAATTTTAACAGCTATGTCGGTGACTCTGGTTCTTTGGCGAATATCCACGTTTCGGATTCTATCGCGCAAAGAAACTCTGAGCATAGCTCTCTCCATTGCCCGCTGTGTGACTCAGAGTTTTTCCAAAAGGTCAACAGTTTAGAACCATGACAAAAGGATAAAGCCATAGGTATTAGTCCTATATTATTATAGTATAGTAGGAGTACGCAATATGAGAATGCGGAAAAGCTCGAAAAAAATTGCTTGAATATAAAAAAGGGCATTCATTCAGAATAACATTGCAAACGTTTTTAAAGTAATTTTTATGTTGATATGTTTTATTTGGCGGAATGGATCGAAAAAAGCATTTTTTTTTTCTCCTCCATCCTATAATAACAACAAGAAAATTGCTCTATATCATTTGCAATGTTATTCTAAAGATAATGCCTAATCGTTTTTCTAAACCATCTCGTTTGGCGAGACAGTTCTTCTTAGAGAAATTGCACACGTTAGCGTCCTCTGTTAGAGATTCAAACTGTTTCAACTACTTTACTGTACATAGGAGTATTCGAATTGCATCTCAGAAGACCACGTATGGAGGAAATTTACCGCAGATAGAATAAAGTTGCACGATACCTACCTGGGAGTATAAAACGCGCGATAACGCACCAACGTGAAAACAACTAGCTTCGACCCTCGTCGCAAACCCAATTATAGTATACTTGCCAAAAATTTATTTGCATCTGCTGTTCCCATATCGGCTTATTTAGCCACGAGCGCCAACCAATCACACTCTACAGAAAATCATCTCTTGCAGATGTCAGTAGGCTAATAATGATGAAGATTAATATAAGCTACGGATTGATCTGTCCAACGAAAGATAATTTTACGCAATAGCAGCAATGCAGTTGCAATCAAGTGTCCTTAACAGCAGCAGCAGAGCAGTCTCCTCGATAGCGATCAGAATGCGCGTTAATATTATAATTAGTAATACTGCAATGCAATTAACACGTCACTCTTTTTACCGCAAACAAGTAAAGTGTGGAAACTCGGGGTTACGTAACGTCGCGTGACTAGACGTTCATTCAGCATAGCAGCTCGACCCGGTTGACGTTTATAAATCGAACGACTTGTGTTGCCAGTGCAAATGTTATAATATATATATATTTCAATCGCTATTTTCAATTTGTCGGTAGCCATATGATGAAACGAGTATCGATGCCAAAGTCTACAGTATTTATGACTCCTATTTGTTAATTGATAGACTTTAAATTAGATTCATTGATGATCTAGATACCTAACAAAATACTAATTAAAGCTAAAATACCGACGGTATCAGTTGTTTACTGAATTCCAATTACACCTACCTACCTAAGTAAAGTTATTGTAGGCTGCCAGCAGATAAATATTAGCATTTCGGAAGTTCTCATTATCACAACATCTTTTGAGTAAAATATTGGCAAGACAGAGTTAATTTGAAATTTAATTGAAAGGTTTTCGTGTCGGCTTGTTGTATTATTTTCATAAATTTGTGTATTTTCGAGTATTAATAAATAAATAAATATTCGGGACATAATATATAATGTGTAACGATGGTGGATATTTAAGTGCTCGTGATCGTGCTCGAATGTGGGTAAGTGATATAACGAGGTCAAATATGTCTTTTTGTGTTCTTTCCATAACTTCATAGAAGCCTCTTGTAAAGTCTCCAACACTTTACTGAAGCATGACTTTGACTTGACCGTGACCTACTTTGCTTGACTCTGACTGTGACTTGTTTGACGTTAGTTAATACTATGTAAACTTCTTTAATATTACGACTGAAGGACTCTGTATCCATAGCCATGAAAAAAATTGCAAAAAATTTATAAATTGGAATTTTGTTTACAGCTGTGACGTCAATCATTTAGATTTCGTAAGCTAACACAGGTAATAGATGATAATGGTATACGAACTCGCATATGTTTGCGTTAGGTACATGAAAGCGTATTAGAATATTGTTATTATACTTCAAGAACTATATAAATATAAACGACGTAGATTGACGTTATGAAACACTGTTTTAAACTATCACGGTTGTTCACTAAAGTTATATGATTATTTACGGGATATTTACCGTGGTAAGGTTGTGGAATGAGCTCCCGATATTTCAGCGCAGTTACATGCACCATGTTCACGGGAAGACTGAACCACAACCACGGTAAATATCCCGTAAATAATCATATAACTTTAGTGACGTTATGAAGCTTTGAGCACGAGGGATAAATTATTATAAGTGCCTACATACTACAATAAAAACGGCCAAGTCCGATTCGGGCTAGCGCACTAACCCCCTTATTAATAAACGTGGAGTAGCCTTGGAGTAGTTACTCCGTATTTTGTCTTTTTCGATCGAGTTCAAAATGTGAAAGAGAGAAGAAGACAAAACACGGCGTAACTATTCCAAGACTACTCCACGTTTATTAATAAGGGGGTAAGGGTTCCGTACCACCACATAACTTGTTAGCTAAAGTACAAAAAAGTAGTGCAAAAAGACAACATCCCATCAACGTCCAGGCGGTCACCCATCCAAGTACCGACCGCGTCCGACGTCGGTGATCGTACCAGACTGGAACCGGTGGTGAACAGAAATTTGTCACCGTCTCGCACTTGGCAATTTATTATTTTTATTATTTAGATACAGCCGTTAAAAGGTAGGGCAGACAGACAGACAGATAGAGTAGGCTTAGTAATATGGTCCCGTTTACACCCAATACACACCTCGTATCTAAAATTAGGCTTACCAGCTGTGTTTGTAAAATACTATAACAACGTTCTAGTAAGCGCTAAATGAAATACGGTATTGATGAGTACATTTCTGAGAAGCAGGATCCGTATTGACAGAGTTTGTTGAAGTTTTTATATCCGAAAGAGGCTTGCATGCGTCATATGGGTAACATCTGTCAAAAGGATAATACTATACACAAAGATACGCCAGTGTATCCGGTGGTAGTCTCAAGACGTGGACTATAATTAAGAAGGTAATTAGCAATTACAGTACCTGTGTGACAGGTGAATGATATGCTTGTTTACAAAGGGTTGCCAACATTTAAAAACAAGATATCAAATTTAATACTTACTGGCAAAAAAATTGGGACAAGCCATGTCGGTAGAACTTGATTAAAAAGTTGTTAAAATTAATCCCTCAGGCGTGGGCTCATATTGCCTACCTTCTGTCGAATATTTTATAAGTAGGGTGATATCATGAGAATAGCTTGTGTCCCCCTTTTTAAAACAGTTATTGGTTTGCGTACCAATATTTAACCCGTTGAATGCGAGCGCAGGAGTTTTTTTATGGCTAAAATAGGGAACTTAACCTACCTTTCAGATATTTTTTTAAAAACAAAATACGTGCATAAGTAATACCATTGGTATTGTGTATAAACCTTCTTACACACAATACGCGCGTCTAACACTTTTCGCTTACGCCGACATGCGGTGCGTAACGCATTTGGGGGGTTAAATCCACCAATGGATTATCAGACAGTTTGTACTTATGTAGGCATAGTACCATAAAATCTTTTTTATATGACACTAAACAGGAAATCATTTGGCATATTTCCTGAGATATACGACAGTAGATACGACGGAGTCGACGGACTTCAACCTTCCTTTCATATTTATTTATTAATGAAAGAGTCAAGCCATTCGTTACATGCTTTATCTGTGTCAATGATGTCGCAAACGTGTTATTCTGCTAATAGAAATATGACGATAACTGCCAATGTAAATCCGGTAGCCCTATGTAACATCCGCGACAGGTGATCAAAGCAGATACTTTCGCCACGTTTGTAACTGAATTTCCGTAACCAAGTACGAACATGGTTTTTTTTCTTGTTTGATAACCAGCTACGAAAATACAATAAAATTACCTGTATAGTAACTTAATAACTGTAATAAAACACAGCGACGGAAGAATTTATATATAGATACATTTACGTGCCTATATATACTGTATTCGTAGCTTAAAATTATATCCTCTCCGACGAACTCAATTTTGATATCATCCCTCCAAGTACCCCGACTATCTTTCCCTCCAACCTGCAATATAGGCCAGACGTGCTCGACATAGCACTTCTGAAAGGCGTAACACTTCAGTTGCGCTCTTTGGAAGTGCTACACGAGCTCGAATCTGATCACCGTCCAGTTTTGATGCGGCTAGGCCCCGACCCGACTGACAGACCTCCTGTAACCAAGACCGTGGTGAATTGGCAGCAATTAGGCGAAGCCCTGAAGGCGGTCAATTCACCCGACTTGGACAGGATCCCCGAGGATATCGTGACCCCTCACGACGTGACCACTTCCGTTGACGCTCTCACTTGTCACCTTCGCACCGTTATAGGTGAATCCTCCAAGCAGGTCCCAGCCGAGGATGACCGACGCTGGGCTCTGCCGGAGGACGTGAAGGAGCTCCTGAGAGCGAAACACGCTGCCGCTAGGGCCTTTGACTGGTATCGCACCGAAGATAACAGAGCCACTCTGCGGTATTACGAGCGTGCCGTAAAGAACCGCATTAGTGAGCTCCGTAATCAGAGGTGGGATAACCTACTCTCAGAGATTCAGCCAACCCACCAGGCATACTGGCGGTTGGTTAGATCTCTGAAATCTGACACTGTGACTGCTATGCCCCCGCTCTCCCGACCAAACCTCCCCCCCGCTTTCGAAGACGAGGAAAAGGCCGAATGTCTGGCCGACAGCCTCGAACAACAGTGTAGTCCTTCCTTAGATCAGGTCGACCCTGCCCACCGCGAAGCGGTGGACAGCGAGGTCGAACATAGAACCTCCACTCCCCCCGTTGATACCCTCGAGCCAGTCACGGCCTCTGAGGTTGAGTCGATCATCAAGGGCCTCCAGGTCAGGAAAGCCCCTGGTGCCGATGGCATCTCAAACAAAGTGCTCAAGCACTTCTCTGTCTCACTTGTGTACCTCCTTGTCAGCATCTTCAATGCAGCCATCAACAATTCTATCTTTCCCGACGCCTGGAAGTCTGCCGACGTCATCGGCATTCACAAACCAGGCAAAAAGGCCTCTGAGCCCTCCAGCTATCGTCCCATTAGCCTTCTCAACACCCTGGGGAAGATCTATGAGCGCATCCTTCTGAAGCGTATCTGGTCCCATGTAAATGAACACAATCTTCTACCCGACGAGCAGTTCGGCTTTAGAGCCAGACACTCTTGCGTCCAACAAGTGCACCGCTTCACGGAGTACGTTCTCGAAGGTTTCAATAAGAAACCATCCCATGGTTACACCCACAAGCCCTTCTGCCAAGGCACCGTCGCGGTATTCCTCGACGTTGCGAAAGCGTTCGACAAAGTCTGGCATAACGGGTTGATATACAAGTTATATCACATCGGAATGCCGGACCGTCTGGTACTCATCATACATGACTACCTCACGTCTCGTAGCTTTCGCTATCGCGTCGATGGAATTCTGTCTTCACCTCATCCTATAGGTAGCGGAGTCCCTCAGGGCTCCGTCATAGCTCCCGCCCTCTTCACGCTTTACGCTAGTGACATTCCTAGATCTCCCCACGTAGAAATAGCTCTCTTCGCTGACGACACCGCTCTCTACTCCAGAGGGTGGAATAAAGTCATCCAACGGGCCCACGTTCAACGAGCCCTCACTCATCTAGGTGATTGGTTCAAGAAGTGGGCCATCACGGTCAATCCCGAAAAAAGTGCAGCAATGTACCTCCACCCGTCCAAGAACCCCCCGTCAAGGCCTATCACGCTTAACGGGAAGCCCATCCCTTGGACCATCTCGACCAAGTATCTCGGTGTGACTCTCGATCGCCGACTCACTTTCTCCAAACACATTCAGTTAGTCCGCAATCGAGCGGCGTTCTTCCTAGGGCGCCTCAGCCCCCTCCTCGGCGAGCGTAGTAAATTGTCACTTAGAAATAAGCTGACAATTTACAAAACTTGCATCCGCCCCGTCATGACTTACGCCTCTGTGGCATTCGCCCACGCCTCCCGCATCGATCTGGACAAGTTGCAGGTCATTCAAAACCGCTTCATACGCAGAGCGGTCGGCGCTAGCTGGTATATGCGAAACGCCGATCTGCACTGCGATGTTGAACTCCCATCCATGATTCAATACCTTAAGTATACCTCCCGCCGCTACTTTGACGCGGCGCCTCACCACCCCAATCCTCTTGTAGTAAAATCCTCCGACTACTCGACAGACGTGACTGACCCTCCTCCTCTCCGTAGACGCCCTAGAAACATCTTGGGCGACCCGGACGACCCCATCGCCGTCGTCACCGCGGCGGCGCTGGGCTCGCCCGATCCGACTGCTCCTAGCAATAGGAAATATTCAGTTTTTGGTACAGGCGTCGGTTACCAGAGGCACACACACACACAGCGATCCCGCCGGCAGGATCGTAGACCCACAGGATCTGTTAGAAGATCGGTTAGATTCTCTCCAAATAATCATTCAGTTCAACAAACCGTTAGGGCTCCAGGGCACACCCCCTCTGGGGTGCCTGGGCAAGTCTGATTCCCACTCCCGGCGACGGCCCAAGCCGAGGTTCGTACCATCGAGGTGCCCTTGTGCTAGTCGCCTATAAACTTAACCACCAAGTTATGCCGAACGCACTCTGCGTTCGCTAACTAGTCCGGTCAAGCTGTAGAGGCCAAAAGGCCAACAGTAAAAGTCAATCATAAAAAAAAAAAAAAATTAAAATTATATATTATTATTATAGCTTATTATAGCTTTTTAATGTACCTTAACAACACCCAAATAAAATTCTAATTTCTAACTCATTACTTATAAATGCATACTAAAATGTATATGGAGTAATTAAATATAGGCAGTGCCCAACAGATAATACTATTTTCTAGATCTGCGATGGCCGAATTGATTACATTATCTAACCAAAAAAATTGCCAATATCCAATGTACTAAATATTATTGTTTGCTTGCGGTGTTAATTCCTCTCTTCATTTTATATTGTTATAGTGATTAAGTCACAAAAAAATCCAAAACTGTTTTAATAAACAAATCCATTTTCGTAGCTGTTTATGAAAATCGGTTACGAAAATTGAATTTTTATTCTGTTTTCTTAGCTGAAAGCTCTTAACAAACAAGAAGAAAAAACCATGTTCGTAGCTGGTTAAGAAAATTTAGTTACAAACATGGACGAAAGGAAGCAGGTGAAACTCTTTCCATGACGTGTCAATGTGTCTAATGCTCTACCCGCATACTGGAAACATAAAAATAATCGCAACCGGCGCAGACGACCCTGGGCTATCGGGGCCGCCGTTGGAAGGAAACCAGACCGACATCGTATGTTTAAAACGAAGCTACTACGCCTCGTAATGCGTACCTAGATATCGCGTTTTTGCAAAGTTTACATTTTACATGTTCGGGTAGTTACATGGTAATTCTAAATTGCATGTACGTAATTTATGTAAGCCTAACTACGTTCCTGAAGCTTGTTTACGTAAAACTGAAGTAATTGACTACGCACAAATCGGATATCGTTATATTGTAGATAATAGATCGTACATTGCAGAAACTTTAACTCGATGATCGAATTTTGCTAAAATATACAACGTACGGAAGGTATTGAAAGTAAACGAAGAAATATAAATATTCGGGACATTTTTGCACACACGGTCATCTGACCCCAAACTAAGCAAAGCTTGTGATATGGCTGCCAGTGACTGATATACATACATATATAGTTTTAAATACATACTTAAATAGATATTAACAACCAGATATAGAACAAACACAGCTGTTCATCACATAAATGTTTGTCCTATATAGGTGAGAATCGAACCCGCGCCTCCAAGCGCACAAGGTAGGTTCACTATCAAATCAAATCTACAATATATCTACAATAATCAAATATACGTATGGCAGCTGGCAATTGCTGGACGCGAATGAAGATCGAGTTATGTGTGCTTTGGGAGATGCCTATGTCCAGCAGTGGACTAATACAGAGTTATATATATAAAGGGTATGGTAAACCGAAAGGGGTTCTGAAACTTATAATATGGGGCATGTAGTACATATAGATCGATGTATAAACCAATTTAAAATCAAAATTGCGAAAATAAATCTGCTGTTCCATACATTTTGTCGGTATCATTATCGGTCGGTATAATTATTAGTTACCAATAAAATGATTATGATTATGATTATCATGACCGTTTTCTATGGATCAGCTGATATTTTTTTCGCGGTTTTAGAATTGATCCCATACGAAAAAAAAATCATAATTATGAGTACAGTGACCTTCTTTCGGCTTAGCATAGCCTTTCCTTATAACCCTGTATACGCTGATTATGATGATGATGATGAAAGAAAACAGATATTATATTATATTGCATTTTTGGTATTTCCTTCATGCTCCACGGAACCTCTTGAAAATTCATATAAACAGAACCCTGGTAAAACTGAATTCCCGGAGCAAATCAGGCGTGGAGTCAAAATAATACTGCCATTTGTAAGATTCTAGGGGTTGGGGGTAGGGCGAGCGAGTGGTGGCGGTAAGACGCGGCGTGAATGGCGGCGGCAAGGTCACGGGCGCCGGAAGTGGGTTACGGGCGGCGCCCTATCGACCGCCCGTCCGCCCCCACCAGCGCCCGCCCGACACGCCGACTAATATAATAACACTTACTCTCTATGAAGCGATTTTGTTGGAATTTTTCATTACTGAGTGTTTACCATTGTCTTCGAATCGCGGGGCCGTTTGGATTAGCCAGTCGTAAAGTCACTTAATATAGAAGGTATGATTACCTTTTTGTTTGATGAACAAAAAATGTGCTTAGTATGCGCCTGTACTATTGAGTTTTCATCTGATTTGAATAATCGATTGCTGTCGTCAAACGAGCGTGAAGACCAATAGTGAACATTTCTGACAATTTCTCGAAAATATTTAGCTAAATTAGCGTCGTATTAGCCACGGTTCAAACACCACAGTCAATAGACGTTCAAATTAGAAAAACAAAAATTCGGTCCGATATTAAGCATCTATACCAGCGTGTTTGTTTGGCTCAGAAATGTCAGATAGATTCGTGTAGGTACATAGCGATTGTCTATTTCACATTGGTGTTGATAAAACTGGGCACACAAACAAAATGCGCATACTGATTCGTATACTGTGTCAGGTCAGCGAGGCGGCGGGCGGCGATCACAGAATTAAAAGCGCGGCGGCCATGTTGGAGATGCGCGGGCGCAGCGCCGAGTGATGTAACCGCTTCCGCGGGCCGCTCGCGAATTGGACTCGCCATTCATGCGAGGTTTTTTACCCCGCGGCCTTGCTGGACTCGCCTACGTCCCACTACGGCCGGCGAGACAACGCTGCACGCCAAAAACTAAATTAGAACACGAATAATAACGCGCACCTACATACGTACATTATACGATTGTTTAGTTACAAACAATATTAAAACAATTACAATTCATGAACACATACCTTATTTAGGTATGTTCAAATGTTAACAAATAAAAAGTAAAGCCGATCAACTTTTATCGCATTATGATTATGACGCCAGCGAATAGTTATTAGTTCGCTGTAGGTATGACGCCCAAACATTGACTCGATACCGAGAATATGAAACTGGTAATGCAGGTGGCAATCTGTAAATAACCAAGCTTACGTAACATAACACGATTTAGCTTTTGTTAAGTGAATTGGACAGCGGACGGAGCCCGAAGCCCGCCTTCTGGGAAAAATAAAACCAAAAATAGTCGACGCGACGCGACTGAGAGCCCGAGAACTAGCTAATTGGCTTGAATTTTTAAAGCCTTAGTCACGGTCTCACCAAATCTCATTGTTTTTTGTGAGTCACATCAGCAAACAATATCCACCGATCTCGTGTTTCCTCATTCCTGAAAAATAACGTTCAATTCGTTTTTATGTATAATGTGAAGCTGTTCTAACTTCTACCATAGCATTAATTGCCTCGCCTTCGGAAATAATTAGGGCTTGAATTGGAATAATTATCAACTGAAATGAATAAGAAATGGAAGTGGATAGGCTAATTCACTTTTACCAACACAAATAATTTTTCACTTCCCATGCTCGTAAATTTCTTATTTATTGCTATAAGCAGACTAAAATTGCTTTTTATGCTCTAGTGCACAAAAAATGTTAGTCCTAAAAATTATTCAAACAGGTGAAGTTTGCACTTGGGTTCCTCTTTGGGAACCTCTTTGAGATTCCTCTTTGCGTTTTCACTTTGGGTTTTTAATATTATCTACCCATAAATTAGGGTGTTATTAAAGATGTCTGGGACACAACTTTTGTCAAAGAAAAATAGAATTTTGTTCAAGTCTTAGTTTCAATTTTAATTAAAGAAACATCACTTACAATGTCACTGTTTCATTTCCTCACAATGAAAGCCGAGCCACGAGCACGGGCGATTCGTGAAAAGCAGAGTATATAAACGTGCAGAAAACCCATTTTATGCACTACTCGTACATACAATAATCTATTATCTAATATTTGTTGTTGACAGCCAGGTGAGCGCTATTTTGATTCTGGAGCCTTTTGCCAACATTGTAAAACTAAATTTGCGTAATCTTCATATTAAAAACGTAATAAATGCAGCATGAAAGAGTTGCCAAGTTTTTTCAGGTTTACAAGAATCGCGTTAGCCACAAGGCCGCGGAGGGTTCGTGAAATCGTGAACGGTCTAGAACTTAAAAGTAGAAAATCTGATCTTGTGTAATACTCCGATAGATGGTTTCACATTTTTTGACGCCTTTTATCGGATATTTTGTAACATTTTTTGTACCTTGGACCTAGGCGACGGAATACCTAGACTGCTGTCAGGCGTTGCGAAACTACTAAAAAGAATGAGTAATAGTAGCGCTATCGGCGAAGTTATGTAATCTAAAGTAATGACGTTTTTATCAGGTTAACATTATGCCGACACCTTCAAAATAATGAGAATTTTTAAACGGCAAAAGGGTTCGTACAACATATTAGTACCTACTCTACATGTTTTTGAAATTAACAACATGTTAAAGAGTAAGCAATGATACCCATCTAACGATTGTATAAATGGTAAAAGAATTTTCCTTGTCCAGGATATAAGGACAGGTACATAAATATGTAAAACATTTAATACGCAACTAAGTGTAGGTAATGTACCTACGAGATCCCTTAGCAAGTAACGCGTATGCTAACTCGACAAGAATGTTTGCGCAGGTGCGCAAGCGCATACTTTGTTCTTCAAATTATCGTTACGGCACAAACACGAAGGAATGCTGCGTCCTCAGAACGTTGACTACTCCCCAGTGTGAAGGGTTTTTTGTTGATCTTTCGATAGTGAGAACTGCTATCCGGTTTTTTTACAAAACATAAAAAATTAAGTTAACATTTTGAAGAGATTATTTACGGGATATAAGACTAAAAAAGAGGGTAGATCGTTTTGTCTGCACCTAACTTTTTAACTGTTCGACCAACCACCCGCATTATTCAGTCTTCCCGTGAACATGGCGCATTTAACTGCGCCGAAATATCGGGAGCTCATTCCACAACCTTACCACGGTAAATATCCCGTAAATAATCATAATAACTTTAGTGAACAACCGTGATAGTTTATAACAACATAAAAAAATATTGTATGAAATTATAGGGTATTGAGATTTCGCAGCTGACATCTCAGGGTGCCAAACGCGGTGCAGCTCTATGCAGGGTCTTTAACGGCCGGTTATCCGAGTCGCGTAGGCAACAAAACGCTCCCTCAGCCCCCGCCAAGTCATAGCGACGATGTATTTTGCCACGCATGAGTCAGGACGCCCGCGGGGGGTGTGTAACGACAAAAACGAACATAGGTCCGACCTCGATGACGCCTGGCGCGGTACTGAAATTACTGAATGCGGCGCGCGCAAATTCTCGCGACCTATATACGCTTTTAATTTCACTAAAAAACTAAACTATTCACTATCAAAAATCTATCCAAATAAAAAAATTATGAATAAAGTTGCCTTTCAGGACATGCAATTTCCAGGTTGTTACGAGCTTTCATTAGAGCATAAAACGAAAAAAATAAACTAAGTAACTCGACTTTGTTTCAGATTTTTTTTGATCGATGAAAGTTTATTCTATCGTGTTTTGAACCAAATCATAAACTCAAACACAGATGTATCTGTGACATGTATTTTTTTTCCAGCTCAAATATTGTAATTTAACTGAATAAAATTGATTTAAAACCGTCAAATTTGGTATATGAGGAGATCGAAAACTTTTGGCTACACTTTTGGAGTCAAGTACTCATTCCAGTTTGCAGTGGATTCCAGACTAGTAGTAGACTGTTAGTAGTTGAGTGGATTGAAAATCGTCGCGCCCCGCTTTCAAACCTTTGTCATTAATGGAGCCACCGAAGTATGATAATCAAATTGTTTACTATTATTTACTCTACGAAGGCTTTACAGTTACAAAAAAGTATATTATAGGACGTAGTTACGTTTTCCGCTCATTTCATAACAAACAAAACGATACAATCTGTCATTTATTACACTGTTATTTCATTAAACATGAACAATTGCAAGTGACACGTAAAATATGAGGCGAATGGTCGGGCGATAAAGCAAGTTGGTGTCTACGGAACCCTAAAAATAGAACAAGCGTTGTTTATAGTTGCCACTACAGACTCGTCAGCGTCATGTGTTGAGGAACGCTGCTCGTGGTAGGTGTATTATTCAGTATAATAATAATATCTGCATACAAGTTCGCAAACGGACATACAATAGCAAAAAAGGCTGTGTTAGCTATCATTTCAAGACCTTTACCTTTAGAGAAAAACTTTAACAAATACTCTATTCTCCAATTTAAAAATCATCTTTGACAACTTAATTATACAAACTGACATGGAAATAACGCTGAATGCGGTTGAGTCGAAGTAACAGGCTTAATCTTACTTAATTCCCGTTTAGTAAAAACAAAACCATTGACTACATTGATTCTCATACATAGTCACACCTCTTTCACACTGGGGTAGACAGAGACCATATCTCTCCACTTGCTACGATCCTACACACCTCTCGCTTGTACTTTCATGAGTGTTTTCATACAAGCTCGACCGTCACGGGTACTTTTGACGAGGTCTTTTCTCAAAGGTCTTCGATTTGGTCTTGATTATGTTCGCCTACGTCGACCCTTACCGGGATGCCCATTAACGCTAGACACATACATTTCTTTCGTCAATCTTCTTTTATCCATCCTCCCTATATGTCCGAACCATCTAAGCATCCCTTTCTCTATATTTGTCACATCTTCTACCACACGTACATAGATATATGGGAAAACGTACTTGCATATTGCTTTATTCTTGCAAAAAAATTTAAACCAAATCTTTTAGTGAAGCGTAGTAAAATTACTCTTATGTGCCAGTCTGTATAACTTGTAGTCAAACCAGCGTATTTTGTCATAAGAAAAACAGCAGAAAAAAACCAGGTGACAACTCTGAATGTAGTCAAAAACAATTTAAAGGTGCGCGTCCACTGCGTCTGAATCGGAGCGTACACACCGTACGGATTTGTTGCTTTGTATTGATTTTTATGGCGCAGATTTACCGATCCAGTGCACGCAGTAGGTACCATAGAAATCAATACAAAGCAACAAATCCGTACGCTCCGATTCCGACGCAGTGGATGCGTACCTTTACACTTGGTTTCTTTGTTTGACATTACCATATGACAAAAACGTAGACATTTTAAAAGAATTCCTTTTAAGAAAATAAACTGGTTTGTCTATAGACAAACAAGTGTTAGGTATACCTAACACTTCGTCGTAAACACTAAACAAAAACAATACACATTACTAAAGCAAGTCGTTATAATAAGCTTGTTTGAATATTGAAAACTTAGGCGCTCTTCCAATCGGTAGGTATACCTATGATATACCTACTTACATTAGCATTATGTTTGTCATGTTGCTTTAGTAAAACGCTGTTATTGATATTGTCTCATCGTTTTTGCATCAAATTCTTCTCTGTACCAACATGCGGCTACGTTGATGCATGTGAATAAAATCTATTTATAATGTTGACGTCGACGCTCCACATTCTTATCTGGCCGATACAGAGTGAGAAATCTTACGCAGATGCTTCAAACAAGGGCCGACTTGTTTGGGGCGTGCAATCGTGAATGTTATAAGTACTTAGTGTTTGTTTTTCATTTTCCACGTGGGTAACTGTTCCATAGAGTAAAACAATCAAATCAAATAATTTTTATTTTCAGACACAAGTTCCATAAATAATTACTATTATAAATATGAAATTAAATGTTCTGTTCTCATGTCTTATGCGATAACTTTTTAAATGCGAGGTCGCCATTTTAGTGACACTACTGCATTCAGCTTATTATGTGATACTGTTCAATCTAATGCCAGCGATGCGGTTTAACCATCGCACTAGCCGCCACCGCCTGATCTTTTTTGCCTCACACCTGCAATACGAGTAGGTATGCGCAATGAGCGTCATTTCCAAGTAATTTTTAACTATAACATGGGGTGCTTCAAAAGCGCTGCTGAGTCTTTAAAGGTTGGCAACGTATCTGTGATGCCCCTGGTGTTACAGGTATCCATAGGCGACGGTGGTTGCTTACTACCAGGCAGTCCGTAAGCTTGTTTGCCATCTACGGCATAAAAAAATTTAAACTTCTTCAAAGTTGACTATATCTCTCTCGCTCCCTTAGTCGACTCGAGCCGACTTTACCTACTACTACCCGAACGAGTATCTGAGCGTGACGGTCACGCAAATTCAGTGCTTTTTCCGCATCCCAAAAAGTGTCAACGTGTCTAAAAAAGTTTTCACTTCAAAAACCTTTGATCAGTGTATAATGTATATGGGTACGTAGGTCCGTATTCGACCACCAACTCGCCTGATAGAGCATGATGCACATACACACATACCTAAGAAAACTACGCTAAAATAAGCACGCCCCTGCCAGTTTATATCATAAATGTCCCAAGAGTGTGTCGTCTAACGTTCGTTTGTTATTTGTTGCAGCCCATCCGATGATCTCGGCGAGCCTGCCCGGCGAGGGCTGCCTGGGCGCACTGGCCCCACTGGGGCTCTACCCCCCGCCACCGCCGGCCGGCATGACGCCCGAGTTCCTGGCGCCGCCGCCGCGCCCCTACGCGCGGTACACCCCACGCCGCCGCGACGCGCTGCCCACACCCCCGCCTGCACCTAATCCATACTCCTCCGTACCTTCGTACCCCTTCCTTCCTCACCCTGTACCATCATACGCGCCGTATCTGTATCGGTCGCGAGCGCAACCTGCGCAAGGCTACCCCATTCGGCCGCGGCCGTCTTCAGGGTTTGTGCCGCCGGCGCCCGCGCCGCACTCGCCGCCGGTGTCGGTGCCCGTGCCTGTCCCTCCACCCAGAGAAGTAAGTTTGAGAAGACTCTTATGAAAATTGCCCTATTTATAATTAATAGCAGCCATCTTAATTATTTCTCTATCTGGTGCAAGCCAGGCATATTTTTATAGTACTTGCCTAATTAACAATAGAAGTACCTAATATATCTTTATTAGCGTTTTTATACTTTTATTTATTATTTAGTGCCTATATTAATAAGGCTTACATTGGACTTTGAGAACACCTGACTTATACCATGCTCAGTCTAAAAATGCCTTCAGAAACCTAACCTTAATTCTTCCTCTAAATGCTACTGGTAACTGTTTCCAGGAGCCAGCCCGATCTCCCGAGCGAGCCGCACCAGCACCGTACTTCTGCCGTGGGGCGCTGATTCGACTGGAAGATGGCTCGCTGAGGCGTGTCGAGGAGATGCGGACGGAAGACTTCGTGATGAGCGCGGACCGCAGCGGCGAGCTCGCATTGACGCAGTGCACGCTGCTACGGCTCGACGAACGTGGTGATAGACTCGCGCTGACGCTCGCTTACGGCAGGAACAGGACCCAGGTGAGATATTTTTCAATCTCTCTTTACTCTGGAACACCACTTGTATAGTGTCAGTCTATGAATGGTGGCATTCACATAAGCATACGTCAGGAACAGCGTCCGTTGGCCACGTTACCGCTCTTAGCTCTAACACACCATTCGCAGCCGGATAGTGCACCCACCATCAGTCGTAGAATAGAACGCGGGATATAATAACCCTCTTATAGCAAATATAACAATGATGTGTCTTATTGTAGTTTAGTATTTTCTTGAATTTATACGCAACAAGAGACCGTCATATTAATGAACAAATTTCTGAATTGCAGGTGGAGTTAGAGTCGACTGTGGAACATCCGTTCTTCGTGTACGGGCGCGGCTGGGCGTCGTGCCGGCCGGAGCGCACGCTCGCGCAGTACGGGCTGCGCGTGCAGCGGCTGCAAGTGGGCGACGTCTGCGTGTCGCTGGTGCCCAGACGGCCGGGGGGATCGGTTCCTCCCCCCACGCCGCCCGCGCCCGCTCCCCCGCAGACTCACCCAGAAAACCTCAGTGTGAAGGAAGACGCCCGCAAGCGGCGGTGGTCCGCCTCCGACGCGGCCGAAGACTGTCCGCCCATCAAGAAACGCTGAGCTCTCTTCGCTCCGCCACCGTCGTTGGACTTGTTAAGTGTTGTGATGTTCGTTGAAACTCGTGACTATGTGCGGTGGTGCTGCCCCAGTGGGTTCAACCGCATCCGTACGGTGTATGATTTGCGATTTCGCGGCACTCCGCAATAGTACGCTTATGATATTCTATTTGGGAACTTTAGGTGCTTTTTCTGTCGGGTGCTTCTGTACGCGATCGTGTACGTTGTAAATATGTATGTAACTTGGACGTTCCGCTCCGTGGATTTGTCACAAAGTAGGGTATTTACAAATACGTTGCCGGCAACGTGGGCCATGAGAGTCATATATTTCCAGAACATAATATTGTAAACGTGTATCGTCCATTCATGGCAGAAAATCCTGTAGATTTATGTCTTTCGTAATCAAATTGATCGTTCAACGAAGGAGTTATTTTTTCATAAGAGCACAAAAATAACAATTTATAATTTTCTACCAGATCTTAAAGTAGTTTATATATTGTGATAATAATGAGATTTTAAATCGCCTGTCCACACTGACACGTGGCAATGCATGTAAGACAAAATAAAAGGTACAATGAATGTTAGATAGTAGGTAGTTGTAAAGGGCAGACGTATGCTTAAATCTTGACTGATTACTTTGTTAATGGACGGTTTCAGTTCTCGAAGCAGTAATGCATGCGGCTCCATTCATTTCCGACGGTTGTGAGTGCAGACATATCCATGACGGCAGTGCCATGCGTGGCAGTGCCGCGCGGCACTGCCTCCAAACTTATACGGTTCTCAAGCGACACGTTTCGCTGCACAGTGTTGGCAAACTCTTCTGACAAATAATTTGATCGTGTTAATATTAAATGTTGATATGATAGGTTATATTTGTAAAATATAAATGTATCATGGTTATTTAGATGTCATCTCTATTGCTTTTTACGTCCATGTGTGATACACATTATAACTTTTTCTATGAGAAGATGTATACATAATAAACACACAGTCTGTGATATTTTGTAGTTATTGGTCAGAGTAGGTATGAAGTATTGCTTGAATAAAATAAAATATTATGTATGTTTTAGGATGTTAAGTGCATTATCGGTAAGAAATTGTATAGTTGTTGTATACTCAAAAGTAATGCGCTGAATACTATAACTAAAAACAAAATGTAACAAGTAGCGTCTGTGATTTAAATACATATATCGTTGTGTAACGACGACCGCATTGCCATATCAAAATCAAATTTATTTTATGTAAGCATTAAGTGTAACTGCACAGTTGTTTTTAGTTTAGCGTTCAGCTCAAAATTTGTATTTCGCATAATTATCGCTCGAACAGTTATGTTGTCAGAACTTATCTGGGAGGGTCGAGAGGTCGCGAGATCTTTCTGGGAAAGTCGCATTGCCGATTGTGGCGGCCTCAGACCTCGGACTCTTCCAGTAGTAGTCATCCTTTGATTCTTAGTTAGTTTGCCATAATTCGCAACAACAGTTACAAGCGACTTGCCAAATGCGGACACTGCTGCCCAACGTTGGGTCGCGTTTAGTTTCATTGTACCGCTTGCTGCGTGCTTATGTAGCCGTTATGTTAGTAACCGACGACCATTGAACATGGACACCTCATCGACGACGGACGGTGTTGTAAAAACATTAATATTTTGTTGTATAATGTAATTCTAGTTTTATTGTCTTTATTATTAATATTTGTAATTGTAATGAAAGATCTCATTTTAATAATCGGTATTTTCTAACAAGGCGCTTTCATTAGATCATGACTAAGCCTACCTCACAAACTTAAAGACTAGGGTCCGACCGCGGCGACCTTACGCGGGGGCCGGTCGCAAACAAGTCTAAACAAGATCTCAATTTGATGAAAATAAACATTTAAAAAGACTGGGACGCTTTACTGAATGTTGTGGGATAGTAGTTTCTTGAGGATATTACTTAAATTATGAGATAGGAGCATTTATTTCGAGGGCGCGACCTCGTTCCGTCACTTTTTAACGTTTTCATGAAGCTCCGCTTCCAAATCGCTGGACAATCGTTTAGTACAAAATTAGTAGAAAAGTATTATTTCCCAAAATCAAAATTCACAAAGTATTAGGTAATTTAATTTCCACGAACGGTGCTATTATATTTTCAATGATAATCAGGTACAATCACGATTGATTCGATACTACAGCAAATATTTTGAAGACAATTTAGTTGTCATTATTGCCATTGTTAGCTATTGGCACAATCGATGTGCTTCCCGCGCCTCCTAGATTTTAGGAAGTCATTTAAACTTAACAAATCGTTTTCTTTAAATAAACTCCCGTGAGTTAACTTCTGTATGTTATGCATACTTAGTAAGAAGTTGATTGAAAATACCATGTCACACCCAATAATCGATTATGACGCCACTGTGTACAAATGGATAGCTAATATCTTAGTTCAACCCTTACAGTGAATTTGATTAGATATTGTTTGTAAACTGTGTCGTTGGTCAACAAAATGAAATCAATAATCCGACAATATATTGTGAAATAGTGCAACACTTAAATAGATTTTTTTGTGTATTTAAAATACGTAAGCCGGTCTTTCATATGTAGTTGTATGAACGAGTCCATCCATATCACAAATCGATTTTCGTAACGAATATTTTTAGATTGTAAAAGCCTTAAAATTGCAATCGGATACGATGTATCTTATTAATCAATAGAATGGTTCGTCTTTTAAGTTTTTAGCAGCAGAATCATAAATACGAATAATTTGTTACCACTAATTGGTTGATACCACTGACCAAGTTATTGAATGTAATGGTTTATTTTTGCTAGGGTTCCAAATTAACTGTTATCGAGATACTCGTGATCCGCTGTGCTTGTAAGGCTCCATTTTGCTGGCTCCAATAGATTGCCAAACAGAAAGGAAGCAAGGCGTATTTAGTTTGTGATCAGAAATGCGGTCAAGCGAGCCCCATTTGCATTTTCAAGTGATCCCTGAAAAATCTCGACGTCTTTTCTGCTTGGAAAAACCTTAACTATGTATTTTAAAACATTTTGCCGATATTCCTTCCTCTAACTATAGTAATAATTTACATAATATACAAATCATGTACTTTATAATATTTCCTACAACGTAAAAGTGAATTGATGGTTGATATCTCGATAGTCAATAGTTTTGATGTATGTTGCGGTAGAAGTTACAAATTAGAGACCATAGTCCTACTGTACGATATATTCCTACATTTTGTGTGTAAAATCTACAATTTTGTTTTTCATTTATTACATAATGTTGAAGAATTAACTTATACAGGGTTATAAGAAATTTTAGTACTAAGCTAATGGGGCTCATTATACTCATAATTCTGAACAACTTTTACTACGGGATTAACATGAAATCGAGAAAATAAACCAGGTGGCCCAAAGAAATAGTTTCAAAAAACAATTTTTTTAAGTGGCATTCAAGCGACGCCGACGGCCTTTCTGATGGTAAGTGTTCACCGCCGCCTTTATCCACCTACAATACCCGGGGCATTGTCAATGCGTTGCCAAACTTTGAGGACCCTTTAATTTAAAACAGTCCAAATTATACTTTGGAAGAAAAACCGAAGGTGGTGAGGAGCGAACCGAAGCCCTATGGAACAGCTGATATTTTATTCAGGATTGGTCCCATGGTAAAAGTTTTTCATTACATTGAGAACAGTGACCTCTTTCCCGCTTAGTGCTAAGGGTTTCCATGTAATCCGGTGGATACTGACTGCAGATATTTTTAAATAAAGGAGTTACTTTTATGCCCTGTATCATTGATGTTGCCAATGTTAGGTACGGCCAGTGTTCCATAGTCCATAAAATAAGATGCACTAACACTAAGATTGTGCCATCGAGAACAGATAGTCTTGATAGTCTTTGGTAAAGCTGATTGTCATTAGTATATTTTGGTATGCATGTTTATAAACAGAACTAACAGTATGGATGCTGTGTGGAATGGAATTTGGAAATCTTCTAGACTGATCAATTCCTTACAGTTTTGACTTGTAATTGTAAAATTATTAAATTAATCAATTATTCTGAAAAATTTAGCTTTACGATTGGGCGTTTGATGAAATTTCAATCCTTCAATAGGTTTGCAGACGCTCTCAAGGACTTGATATCTTGGCTGGTTTCCTCGTTCTAAACCGGGCTATGCGCAAAGGGTGAACTAAGCCGAAAGATATTCATACTACCCATCATTATGAACAACTTTTACTATAGGACCAACCCTGAAATCGCGAAATAAATATCAGTTGTTCCATATAAAACGGACACAATGTATGGTACAGCTAATATATTTTTTAAACGATTTCAGAGTTCCTTTCGGCATAGTACACCCTTTCCTTGTTACCCTTTACTTTTTTTCGGTAACTGCTCCGATTTAGATGTAACTTGCTACGTATATATTTAATTCAGCAAGATGATTGTCTGACTAATCTGTTTGAAAAAAGCAAATGAATTTGAACGTCATTTCAATTGCATTATTTATAAAGCAGGTCATAGACAGTCATATTGACCATTTGAATATATTACACACCAAGTTTCATCAAAATTGAACGAGGGAATTCTGAAAGAAAAAAAATCCTACTGCGTTCGTGTTGAAAATTACTAAAGTTCAGGGTTTCCTTATTCCTCTATTCTGTTCTGCGCCCATACTGTTAGAATTGCTGTACAAGTTGATGCATAAAATGGCCAACAACTACAGATTTCGAAACTCACTTGCTAAAATTACATTTCAAATGTGCGTTGTAGGTAGTGGGTCATTTTGTCCAGATACTCTCGCTGACTGTTAACCTTTGAACAGTTTTATGGTATTGGGAAACAGTTCAAATTGTAAATATCCGCACGTTTATTTAAAAAAAAACACTCAACATTGAAAACCATCTGAGTGATGTTTCCGAAATGTATGCAAGTAGACAAGAAATGTTGTGTCATTATAATAGATAAAAGTAACTATAAAAGAATGTTATATAATTATGACACATATGACAAAACATTAATATTTTATTGTATTATATAGCGGAATGAGTAATAATTCAGATTTATTGTAAATGGAAAAATGTTATAGATCGAGATGTTAAAGATAAGTTAACTGTTTGTAAAAAGAAGAGAAAATATGTATAACTAAATATTTGCTACAAATGCGTTTCATTTTATAGCTCCTTCTAAGAATTTAGGTAGCACTACTATCATACTAATATTATAAATGCGAAAGTGTGTTTGTTTGTTCCTCTTTCACGCTGCAACGGAAGAACGAATCGACCTGATTTTTTGCATGGGTAAAGTTCAAGAGCCAGAGAGTGACATAGGCGCTTTTCATCATCATCATCATCATCACAATTTTTCATCACTACGCGGGTGAAACCGCGGGGCGCAGCTAGTAGTTATATATTATATTCCACGAAGACATGCGCCAATCTTTATTGTAAATACCCCCTTTTTATGCCTTAGGCAAACAAGCAGACGGGTTTCCTGATGGTAAGCACAAGCAAGTCACCGTCGCCAATAAATTCCTCAATACGTTGCCGACCCTTTAAGACTATTAACTCGTCTTTTGAAGAAAACTATGTTTTTTTTTACGCGGATATTTATTTATTTATTTATCGAGAGATACACGAACAGTGAACATATTACACATTCTTAAAAAATACAAAAATGTTATATGCGGACATATCCGCGTTTGACCACCAAGTCGCCTGTAAATGTTGTAGCTTCTCGGAAACACCGCGGAAGGTAGCTCATTCCCCTTGTTGAAGAAATTAAATTTGTTTTTTAGTTATTCATAAACCTTTATAAAAACAAGCCGTGTGCCCGAGGGGATGTCCGATCAGCAACTTTTGAGGAGCTTAATTTTTAAGATTTTCGCGTTCAGGTACCAGGCGCCTTATACCTGTTTAAATCTATTCTGTTTAAGTGATTGCGAAAAGGTGCGCGACCACATACCGTAACTCGGCACGTTAAGGTTCACGTTCGCATGATTTTCTGAACTGCGCTGTTTCGAGCCCGCGTTAAGAGGTAGTTATAACTTGGTATTGAACAGAAACTTGTCACCGACTCGCACTTGGCTATTATTTATTATTTGTTCTGTTATGTGTTGTTATACTGTGTGTACTATAATCATGCCAAGTTTTACGCTTGTACGTATTTACATTAGAGCTAATACAAAAATACGTAAAAAAATACGTTTACAACACATTTGCTCAAAAAGTGCACTTACGAAGCCTGTATACATCGTTCCAAAGTTAAACATTACGCATCATACAACGGAGCTTGCGGTAATGAATTTTACCGCACGCTCAGATGTATAGCACCGTGCGTGTACTTTACGGTATTTTTTTTATTTCCATTTCCATAAAAATTCTTTCATTTGTAGCCTTTTTTTCTCGCAAATGTGTTGTAAAACGTTGTATGGCACACGTGCGGATTGGTTATTACAAACTCGTGACTATGGTAAGCCCTCGACTTCGTCTCGGACTTACATTCGTCTACTCGTTTGTAATAACCAACTTACCGCATTTGTATCATAAATAACTATTGTTGTATTTAGTTTTTCCTTTCATTTTTACTTTTTGACATTTTTATTTGTTAGTTAATCCGCCGGAACATTACATATTCTGTGATAATTTCAACTGGCTATCTATTACGGTTCGAAAGATACAGCCGTTTAAAGGTAGAACAGACAGACATCGTAGGCTTAGTAATAGGGTCCCATTTTTACCATTTGGGTACGGAACCCTAAAAATGTAATTAATAATAATTAAATTGTATCAAGTTTTGTAAAGTCATAGAACAAAAGTTAAGATTACCTCAGTGTACTTTTAGCTAAGAACGACGTCTCTGGTGGCGAAGCTGGTGACAACTATGAATAGAAAATTCTCGGTCGCAGCTACTGGTGGTTTTTTTTCCCGATTGCCACTTGTTGTTACCTTCGGTGATTGTGGTGGCAATCGGGAATAGACCCAATAAAGAATGTCTACAGATCTGATGGCTCTCTTTGTCATAATTTGAGGTGGACTACGGGAACCTGGAGATATGACAAGCAATGCCAAACATGGGGGGAGGCATGGTGGACGAACAAAAACCTTAGAAATGTGAGCACTCAAGGTGAGGATACGTGGTACATTTATTGCGTTTAAAAATGGGGGTTAAACCACCAACTACATAATATAACTACCGTTACCATACTACTACAGAAATACTACTAACATCACTGTGGCTGCGTATCCACCAGAGATGTTCTAGGTACATGAGCGGAGCGCGAGGGAAAAATCGACTAATAGGATCGCTTCATTCCGTTTCGTGTCGCCCCCTATTGGTTGATATTATTATTGCACACCGCTTAGCTACCTCGCACATCACTGATGGTAAAACTCCATGATGATGGTTGTACGCTTAAAATCTCACCTCTCGGGTGAGGTGTAGGGCGCGAAACAAGCAAGTCCCAACGAGACCTAGTCTATTACACACTCTCTTTTACTTTGTTCGAATTGATTGGCTTGGACAGCCGATTATTCGCTGAATGTTTTTGCTACTCATTAGGTACCTCGTACTTTTAATACTTATAGGGTATTTTTGATAAAAGTGTAAGTGGATGGTTTTGGTATATTTAGATAGTTTTTGATTTTGTTATTTGGAATTACGCCTACCCACCGCAGGAAGAAGTCGGCTCCGGGAATCAGGTTTCCTTGTCCGGAGTACGACGCATTATAAAAACTGTATCCACAAAATGTTTATCCAAATAAAAATGTATTATTATTATCGCTCTCTCTCTCTCTCTATCGCCCTGTTTCGGGGTGCCTCGGCAAGTGTAAAACCAGAATAATAGTTCTAAACTCACATCGCAATCGAATAAAGATTACATTACAATGTAATGTAAATTCAAAATTAGAAATGCCCAAAAATACTTACAATGTTTTATTCACGCGTATCACATGTCATATAAATAGTAACAAGTAGTGCACTGGACGTTCGTATGTCGTCTTCATATATCCGAGTTGAGATCCAACAGTACTTTCTCGCCTGGCTTGAAGGCTGGCATGCCGAGGTAGGGACAGGTCGCACAACGGAACGCGTCACCAAGGTAACACTGGAAATATATGGAAAAAAAGAAAATTATACATTACGGCTGCAACTGTTTTGCGACCGGAATTGCAAAATGAGGCGATCTTTAGCAATTAGTTAGGTGGAGGGCCGACCACAGAAAAGGGAAGTAAATAGAACGAAAATGACAAGGAAAATATGTTACCAGGCATTATGAGTGAACCTTGATTGAACATTCTTATTTAGATCAACGCGTCGAGCTCCGCATCACAGTTTCTAAGATTTTGAATGAGTGATGATTCGGTTATATGGGTGCAACTGGCTACAACAAATTTCTGACAAAAATGCCTTGACAGCCGTTCTAATTTAAACAACAACAAAAAATGTTTTGTGACAGCAGTGACATAGGATAATTTTTATCCCAGCAGTTGAAAGCTATTAGAGCATTTAGGTTGCGCCAATATTTAGAGGATGGTGTGAGTGCATAAGCAAAGTGCCTACGTGACTCTGTTCACATATTGTTTATACCTACAGTAAAATGAATTGAAAACAATGTACCCAGTAAGTACTATGTCACAGTAAAAATTCAAGTATTGCAAGACTAAGTGACATGCTGTTTCCAATATTGGTTTCTATCTATATAATCTAGTTGAGGGGAGTCAAGGTTCTCGAAATTTTTAATTTACTTAAACTTAGATGTAATATTTTTTTTTGAAAAAAAAAAACAAAACTGACTTCAAGACTATACCTACATAATTAAAACATAGATTGAAAGTCGTCATAAAAACTTTTGAACCATAAACCAAAACGTCATAATTGTCATATTTTTGGTTTTTGTTGAATTTTTCATAAAGGGCTTAATCAATTTTGATTAAAAAAATATGGGACCACCTCTGAAGTATGATCTACCAAACAAAAAAGAACCATCAAAATCAATACATAAATTAGCGGAGTAATCGTGTAACAAAAACAAAAAAAAAAACAGTCGAATTGATAACCTCCTTCTTTCGTTGGTTAAAAAAGCCCGTGTGCTGCGTAATGCATGTAGGTATGCAATATGTGCATCCTTTTCAACTTGCTCAACTTAGATGCACCGTGAGTCTTACCGTAGAGAATATAGTAGTAAGAATTTATGGTTATTAACACTACCTGCACTTAAGCAGTTTTACCCACTATCCCACAGGAAAAGTACATTACAGATAAAGAGCATTACAATCCAGAGTATAGTATATCACTACGCCGAATATGCGCTCTTTATGTAAACAAATGCCTTGCCAAATATTATCAAGATCGGTCCGTTTAAACGTCTAAGAAACAAATAGACCGTAGGGTATAAGTTTATAGAAGGTTAATTTTAAAGTAAAAAGAGGTCAAAACGCTGGAAGATCGGAAAGGCTGGTTATGTACATTTTTATGAACCAATCTAGGCATCTTCAAGGTTAATAGATTTCTTCTAGATCAAAGTGTTCCATGATCGGCCACACCGTCGCTTACGATCGAGCGAGTTTGGCCAAACTTAGATCTATCTATTCTTAATAAAATAAAAAAGAATTAAATACATACACTTCCGCATGACGACTTGGGCGTGTCTTTGGTCTCTCCGCGAAGCTCCTCAGCCAGTCCACAAGAACAGTCCGCGCACGCCTTCCGCTTGCCCGTCGAGGCGCAAACTGGAATCATTAACAACATAGCAAATAAGATTTTTTGTAACAAATAAAGATAAGATGAGTTAGGAAATTTATTTCACAGAAAATAACAGAGTATACAATATTGACTTTACTTAAAAACGTTACTTATGTAAAACAATGCTTAAAATAGCTCTATCTACTTTTCGCTGAAGGAAATTGTCACACGCGAAAATGAGGCAGAGCAATTTTACGCACTGATAAACTTAAGTAATGTTTTTAAGTAAGGCTATACATATATAAGTAGAGATCTTTCATTATAAATTTGCACGGCCCTCTACCACACTCGCGTTTATAATATTAGTAGGATGCGTAGCGAAAGTTTGTATGTATGGATGTTTGTTCCTCTTTCACGCTGCAACGGAACAACGGATCGACCTGATTTTTTGCATGGGTATAGTTCTAGAGCCAGAGAGTGACATAGGCTATTTTTCATCATCATCACCACCATTTTTCATCACTACGCGGGTGAAACCGCGGGGCGCAGCTAGTACAAAATACTACAAAAATAAGTTGGAGGGGTGTTCCACAACGTCTTAAAAAAATAAACAGAATTTGGTTAGTTTCCGGGTATATATGTATGTTTATGAGGCTAATCGGTGAGCCCCAAACTAAGCACGAGGCTCTTGGCGCCCGAGTGCGGAGTTTACAGAGGTTTTATTCTGTGTGTAAAGGTCTAATGTTATAAAGGTTGCGAAAAGATAATGCGATGCGAAATGACTTGACTTTCGAACGAAATCCCAATCAAAAGTCGCATTTTAGAAATAATCATATATCATTTCCAAACTCAACGAGTGGTTAGAACCTATCGAATTTGCTTTCTAACAAGAAAAAATCTTTCATTTCGCATGATATTTTCGTGCGGAATAATACGAGCGATTCAAAAATCGAGCCCCAGCATAATTGGAGAAAAATGGTAGCCGACACATCCTAACCTCCTCCACTGATATACCTACTCCGTTCCATTGTGGGTTTGTGGGTAAATATTTTTATAATCATTAATATCATGTTATTTACAAAATAAAGTGCAAATAACACCTGTTGGTCTTTCATCATTTAGAAAAGATAATATGACTTGTGTTTGTGTGTTGGAACATTGTAACAGGCCGACCAATTTATCTGTACTTACCAAAATTAAATATTATTTATTCTATTAAAAAAGTTCAGCGGACAGCTTCCAGTATTGTTCAGAAAACACGACGGTGGGTCTCATTCAACTCAACAGTTAAGTTGGTCGTGCTGTAAAAAACATCGTGCGAAAAAACCTATCGCAAATAGATAAACTACTGTCCAATAATATCGTTATCAATGCCAAATAGGCATTGATAACAATATAAATTCCTGGTCACTCACCATTGTTTACAGACAATGATGGCATTGAGTCTACATTATGACAAACTTATCTGTCGTTTAGTGTTGGCGCTACTATCGTATTTACTGGTAACCTTGTGAAGAAAATTCTATTTGTCATATTTGGCCAACCCCACAAGTAAAGTCGCTCTGTATATGAATGGCATCGCAGATTAGCTAACAGTCAGTACAAACCTACGGAGATACGTCATAAAGATCGTCGTCATTATTCAATAGAGCTTGTGACTCAAAACCTCAACGCAAACGTAGCGTGGAATCGTAGCAGTGAGACAACTTCGATGAAACATACAAAGTATGGTGATTCATGGTTAGTCACGCACACTAATTTATGTAACTACATATAATGTATTATTTATTATTTATTTATTAATCATTTAGCACCGTTATTAATATATATTGAAGTATGTATTTAAAACTATATATATATGTATGTTTATCAGTCTCTGGCAGCCATATCACAAGCTTTGCATAATTTGGGGTCAGATGACCGTGTGTGCAAAAATTGTCCCGAATATTTATTTTTATTTTATTTATACACCAATTACACTAAAGAATAAAATAATAAAGAATATATTATGTGTGGTTTATTGGGAATAGTAATTATGATGGATTGCAAGCCTCTAGTAGTTGTCCGACTGCCCAAGGAGAGTAATATTTTCGGGCCTATGAATGTATTTGTTTGTTTGTATTTTTTAATGTCCTTAACCTCCGTAATGACGTTAGATTAACCTTCGTGCTCAGAGTGTCACAGGCTATATTTTGCAGTTAGGTATTATGTTTTTCTTTTCTTAAGCTACTTCTTTACTTATTGGGTGTAGATTTGAGATTCTGTAGATATCCAGCTATTTATACCTAGATATTTTATAGGACTTAAAATTGATCTAATCTAGAGAATGCCTTTAATCAGCAGTGAAGATGAGGTTGGGGCCTACAGAAATCTCTCAGAGTATTTTTTCAGTCTTACATGGATTCTCTCTCGCTCTATCATGAGTAGAAAGAGCGAGAGAAAGCTCGTTGTATCATTGAAATGAGAAAACATTAACAATTTTAACATATTTAGCAAGTTCTATTAATGACACTTCTGGTCTTAAGTGTTTGGTAGACCCCCTGATAGATGATTGAAAGACAGAAGAATAGATCTCGACTTAGCCTTCTGTTTTTTTTATACTGTAGATGGTATGAACTTGGGATTGATACAGATTTGTAGCACAATACCTCAACAGGCAAGGCGTTAAACAGATTACGACCACTTGATATAATGTTAATGTTATCACTAGTTAAAACTCGATCTTTTTAGGTTATCTGTTACATTATCTAATATTCGATAAAAAAATACAGAATGTATTTTAATACTGTTTTTAATAGAATATTGTTTTTCAATTATGCAAATTGGAGCTATGTTACCCAAAATTTTATTGTTTCTTACCTACTAAAACCGCTGTTTCTCTAGAACCATTTGATTGTACAGTGGCAGTATTTTGCATTGCACTAGTATTTTGCTAGTAGCAATAATTATATTTGTGACACAACTTTATGGCGTTGGAATAATTTCAGTTTAGAAAAATGCGTTTTGATTGCATAAAACCTTTTCACTAAGTTCAAAGAGTTAAACAAACACATATCATCAGGCCAAACAAGCACAATTTGCTCATCTTTGATTTTTTATCCTGAAACACATTTCTAGTATTACTGCATATTTTCAAAATAAATTGTATTCTACGCTCTTGAGTAATGATGCAAATTTCTCCTTTGACAAATTTCACCAAGATCGTTAGCCATGAACAAGTAACAAATAGACTGAAAGAAATAGAAAGTAAGTGTGAGTGAGAGAGAGATAGATAAATAGATACAGAGAGATAACAGTGTCATAAACTAGAGAAAGTGAGTGTGAGTGATTGAAAGAGAGAGAGAGATACAGACAGAGAGAGAATAGTGACAGAAATCAGAAAAAGTGAGTGTGAGTGAGAGAGAGATAGATACAGAGAGAAAGAGAGAGAGAATAGTGACAGAAATCAGATAAAGTGAGTGTGAGTGAGAGTTTATGTGTCACTAGACACATAAACAGAGTTACTTTCACAAGTACAATGTGCAAAGAAGTTGCACACTACGTTACACACTTGTTATGTTCATGCTATTGCTGATAATATTATGATAGTCAGGCCAGTCAAGCAACCCTGCTCGACTGAACTGAGAACAATAATGTTTTCATGACAGCTTTAGTGCTTATCAGGTCTTTATAGTGAGCACTAAACAATAAGGGCTTTTATTCAGCTACGTACTTAACCAGCCATGGCATAAATCTACTGGATATTTTTACTCAGGAACAGATGAGATATATGTACATGTGTTTAGGGTAAAAGGTTGTGTGTATTTGTATGTCAGTTACCATTTTTCTTCAGAATGGCTCAACCGATTTAAAAGTGTTTTTTTTATTAGAGGTTTTATTGCGCCATCTTGGCTATATTTGGTCAGTCTGTACAGCGGTATTAAATGAGATCATTTCTGAATTGCTTGTGGATTTTTTTAAATTAATTTTTATTGTATAATTTCATAACGCATTATTAATGCATTTGTTCCAGCTTGGTGGATGACTGGTAGAAAATGCTTAGCATTAAGTCCTCCAATTGTACATATCTACTTAATTTGTAAGTGTGCAATAAAGTATTAAATAAATATCATGCTCCATCAAAGATCCGCATCATCGCTTAACATCAGGTGAGATGGAGGTCAAACGTAAACCTATTAAGTTTTTTTTTATCGGGTTTTATGTACTATAATATAGTATTATTATGTTAATCTTACCCCTGAGAGATTCCTGATCAGGTTTCTTAAGATCATCTTCATCCAGGAGCTGATCATCATCAATGATGTCATCATCGTTGTTCCCCGTCCAAGCTGCCTCCACTGTGTCATCCAGTTTCCAAACCGCTGGCTTTGTCACTTTGCCATTTAGTTTTAGGGATGCTTTGGAACCAACCTGGTAAACAAAACCCAACATTTTAAGACTTTATGTTAGTACTAGCTGTTTCCGAGACTTCATACATATAGACTTTCATTTAAACTACCTTAATGTGGCTCTTATGCAAAATATTTTCTTACCAGACCTCTACAACGCATTAGGAATATACCTATAGCAGGTATATTCCTAATATTTCGGCTTCACAGTCCAATAGTTTAAAAACAAGATTTTGTGATGAGTCAATCAGTCAGTAAGTAGTATTTCTCTTTTTTATATATAATTAGTAAGATTAGTATGGTAAAGGGAATATAAGCTGACTTTTCTAAATACCTACAGAATTTAAATTATTTAACTTTAATGAGTGAAGTGAAGTGTTATTTTTCGTGAAATAAAAAAAAAAATATGTGACCGAATTAGGTTTTTTTTTTCTATAATATTTAATTAGTTAAATAGGAGTTTCAAGCAGGTTGCTTTGAGGAGGATAATCTCATTGACCCTACTGTGCCAAGGATATTGTATTGTCTATAGAAGTATTAATTACACATAGGTAGTTACAGGTAGACAATTCCAATGCCCAGGTATTGTAGTTATCCATTGGCATCTTCTATTATACAAATTTAGGTAACACCAAAGGTTCCACGAATGGTGAATGCTATGTATGTTTAAGAATTTGGAACAGGGATGATTTAAGGTGGTAAAAAACAGTTGGGGAGGGTTTGACGTTTGTTATATGAAAGTTGATGTGCACAAAGTCACGGGCAATAGCTATCATTTATCATATCTTGTAACGAATTATGTATAACTTCTAAGAAATGCCTATCTATCCAGCGCCGGTTGTTTACGACCGGCATCTTGCTGAGTTGGAGCCAGTTTGTGACAAAAAAATATGATAAGCTCTAGTGAAGAATTGTTTAAGTTTAATTTTTAAAAAAACTGTTATAATTATTGTATTTTTTAGCCACAAATAAATGATGTCTATGTCTATCTATTGAAATTAATATCTAAATTGCTAGCCTGAAATTTCAGCTAGTATTAAAGACTAAAAATAACGCCCAAAAAACAAAAGTTGTACACTTACCTCGAACTTAGGTTTCTCAGCTACATAAATACCCCCATCCTTCGTAATATTCACAAAACCATTTAACTTGAGTGAGGTGTTCAGATCTGTGTTGTCTTTTAGAACTAGTTTGCCGCTCGGCTTGAGGAGTTTAATGAGAATAGCAAGAAGAATGTCACTGTGAGTAACTGTGTGCGGGGCTATGAAGTTGGAGACCACCATGTCGAAAGATGAATGTGATCGGGAAGCTGAAATAATTTATTTACTATATAAAAATGTTTTACTCATATTAGTTCACCTTTAACCACCACCTGCTTGTTGGTAAGTTACTCTCAAAATAAACAATAATTTAAAAAATCCAAGGTTGTTAAGATTATTGGTTGTAAATCGGGCAACCAGATATGTTTGGAACACTGAAATCCTGGAAGTGAGGGTAAAATCGAAAGTAGAACACGTAAGCTGGATTGGCTTTGGATTTAACGTAACTATTCTTTTACCAGAGACGGATAAAAAAACACATAAAAAGTAAATACAATACATACAGGTAAATATATGAAAACGAAGCCTTGATAGGCATAAATAACGTTTTGTGTGACTTACACTCCGTAATCATTTCAGAGTTTTCCAGAGACACAGAACCATTGCTTGCGGAACCCTGAATTTGTTCGACGAAATTTTTAATAGTATTCTGGTCACCGTTGTTCCAAATAATCAACACGGTATCACTGCTCTTTATGTTATTCATTTTAACTAACTGTTTTATTTCCTTAAACAAAACTTGGCTCTTTACAGAGCTAACACACGTATATGATAAATTATAGTAAAAATAAATAAAATCGAAAGTGGAACGGACTTGCTTTCGTCTCACGGAACACTATTACTCTACTGTCGTCTACCACGTAACGCAACCACGAACGAACGAAACGACAATAGTAGTCTTTGCGAAACGAAAAGAATAAACTTGGAATAAACGATGAAACGATACTTGATGATACCAACGATCAAAGAGTAAAGTAATATACAGGGAACCAACCAACGATACTGTAACCTGTGACTAACATCCACAGTTCTGTGGTTACATCTAGGCATGTCGATCTTTAATCGATTAATAGGGTATTTGACTACTTTTGGGAAACTATTGCACATTATTGTCTGATATAAAATAATGTATACTGCATTTATATTTTCTGGATATCAGTCGTATTTGCGATATAAATCGATGTTAAAGTTTGAATAAAAAAATATCGCGCCAAAACGCAGACCTGCGTCATAGCTCCGATCACGTGACTAATTGACGTCACACAAAACAAAACAACTGCAGCCAGGCTGCAAAAGTTTGATGATTAATTAATTTCTAATAGAAGTAATGGTTTATAAATATTGTTTAGTGCCAAAATGTACAAATACTTCCATAAAGACACCGGATAAAATATATGTTCCTGTTCCAATGCACCCAAAACTCACCAAAACTCGAAAAAAGTGGTTGGAACCAATCTAAGGTTGGAACTAAGTAGCTCGTAGAGAACCCAAAAGTATTAGAGCTAATTCAAGTGTTTCTATGTGCGAAGATCATTTTGAGGTACATATTTGAGTCTATATATTTCTATTATAATTTGTGTTTTTATTGCATTACTATTTTATGTACTGTTACTTTCTTTTTAAACATTGTAAAGCTCGACATAACCTAACAAAATAGTTATATCCACTTACTACAACCAGTCTAGTATATAATCTTTGCTACAACATACTTTTTGTACAACTTAATTGAATGTTTTGCTTGGAGAACAATTAAAAATTAATACTGACATTGTAGTTTTTACGTTTTGAGTTCTGCAGCGTAGAAACAATGACGTGGATTATTATTAAAGAAATATGCAACCATAAAAACATTAATTTTGGGTAAGTTACTGCTGTCTGCTTGCACAAAATGTTTCTCCATTCTTCTCACATTTAACCTCCGGAATGTTTTTGGTGAAAATTTCTGGATAAATCGCTCTCAAAATAGCTTTACAACATTAAATTCGCAAATATCAATACAAAATCTGTTTGTTTAGATTTGTGTGACGTCACTAGGGATGAAGCCAGTTACAGACCGTTTTCGATCACGTGATCAAATGTCGAAAATACAGTTATTTTATTCGCGTTTTTTACAAAAAATAAGCATATTTTTATTAAAAAATCAATGAAATATGCTTTTTCATTATGTCATGTTTATGGATGGCGTCAATTGGCATAATATTTTTAATACAGTCAAGTACCCTATTGGACAATCGATTTTTTGAGGTTAGAAAATCGATTTTTTACTTCGATCTGACGGAGTGGATCGATTCACTAGATCGATTCTCGAACCCTGAGAATCGGACCCACGATGTTGAGAGGTACTAATATAGATCGAAGAAATATAGTGCATATATTAAAAAATATATTATCGATTCTAGGTAAGAATCGATAATATTTCAAGGGATTATCTACGGAATCGATTTTCTAGATCTTTAAGGTATCTCTATGCTGTAAAGTTTAATTTAATTATCGAACGATAGTCTGGAAGTCTGTGCGATCTATGGTATGCACAAATGCGTAAATTGCGCGGATTGTTACGGTATTTAGGTTAGATGTAACGGTATTATCATTCCCACGCGTGCGAGCAGGATGACAATCTGTCACCATCAATCAGAATCTCGAACGAAAATCCTTAATAACCTTGTATACTATTATATCTTTTGTAGTAACGCGAGTTTTGGCGCCAACGTGAAGAAACATTGGCCTTTTCAAAGCAAGAGTGAATAGCTATCTTCTAAGTCTGTGTTGAGCGATGATGCGATCTACGATGGAGCACGCTAAGCTTGCCTAGAAGAAACCTTTTGTTTGTAAATAAAATAGATTTTAACTTGTCCCTTTCGTTTGTTTTATTTCATAAAATATTAGTCGTATCAAGTCGGCAATTGTTATTAAATAGGTTATATGCTCGAAGTTAAGTAGATACTTATTCTATTTATAAATCTTTATATAAATTGAATCGATCTATTCTGCTCCGAATAAAAATAAAATACTTTTTTTAATTGAATAAGTAACCATTTGTCCTCAAGAATCTATCCAAATAGAAGATCGATTCGGTTTAAAAAATAATTGTTTTTTTTTTGTTCGAAATCGAGGCCGATTTAATCGAGAATCGATTCGGTTGACTGCGATTTGAATCGATTCAAAAATCTTTTTTTTTTTTAAAGAATCGGCATCCCTAGTGACATCCAAAGGTGACATCGATAAAATGTACTGTGACGCACGGAACACTATTACCCGATACTCCTGGGGCCTTACGGACAACTGCTATTACAGGCACCTAATCCGCTCAGTTGAAGAATCACGCGACCGCAAACCTTATCGCGCCCAGATACAGTTTGCGGTCGCGTGATTTTCCAACTAAGCGGATTAGGTGCCTGTAATAGCAGTTGTCCGTAAGGCCCCAGGTGTGCGTTTAAGGAGTCGACGAATTTTTCACCAGATAAAAATTAAACTAACGGAGGTTCGCTGAACGGTGTCATAGCTTTATGTGAATAGTGACGTCTACAACAATAAGATTCGAACAAAACCAAAAAGAATATAATCACTACGTTTAAACATAATAATGTCAAATAGCTCAATGCCTCAACCTGCCAGCTGTCAATCTGACAGCAGACGAAAGCGACCTCAAAAGGCACAGATCTACTACCTATAGATTTTCAATGAGCGTGGCTAGCTCAGTGCCTCTCGCTTCAACAAGGTGTGCTGCCACATTAAAAAGATTTGCTATAAGTAAGGGTAATTTACCTACTATGATGGGTAGTGAATCTTCAATGAGTACTTTGGAAACAATACTACCTTTTAAATATTTATATTTTATACACTATCTGCTGCAACCCGCGGAGCTACCTGCAATTTTCTGGGAAGAAAAGTACGTTGTCTGTCCTCATGACACACCCTATCGTCCTGACAAAATTTTGAGAAACTTAGCCCATGATCTAAGAAAACAAGGTCTAGCAATTTGAGAGTGGTCCCGCAATGACGTCACTGTCCAGTTGCCACTTTATTCAATCAGCTGTTACGTGGTGTATCGTCATCTCTCTCGAACCTGTTGTAAATTGACATCATGACATCATTGCGGGACGCCCACGTAAACATTTTTTCTCGGATTGCTATACCTGGCGGAGTATATTATTATACCATGACTTAGCCGTTTCCTCGTAAAAAAACAGACAGAAAGTTACTTGCGTTTTTATTATAATTATTTGTTAGGATTAGAATATAGTACTAGAAAAAAGGTTGTAAAGAAACCATAGCATGATTTTTTATGATTAATAAAAAAGAATAAAAAAGTCAGAGTTAAAACGGAACGGGGGTCCCTCATGCAACAAACGTTAAACGTATTTTTGGATTTGTTCTAGTGTCAAAACGGTAATCCGTACAAGCGTCAAATTTAGCGGATTATAGTGAACATAAGTAAAACAACAAATAATAAATACTGGCCAAGTGCGAGTCAGTGACAAATTTCTGTTTACCACTAAGCTAAGCAACGTCAGGCGCGGTCGGTACTTGGATGGGTGACAGCCTGGGCGTGATGTTGTCTTTTTGCACAACTTTTTGTATTTTGTGATTGTAAAGAACTCTCAGCGCGCGAGCCCGACTCGCGCTTGGTCAGTTTAGTTTTTTCATGAATGGAATTATGTATAACATTCCAAATAATTAGATAAATAGACTCTTTAATGTTTACAGTAAAAATTTCACGAACAGCGCGTAGCTTTTTGAATCGGTTCGCCGAAATCGCCTTTTGCTTTTCCAGCTTCATAACTGTAGCCTCATTAATATATATTTAATATTAACATTCACCATATTCATATGGGCATAGAAGGGTCGGTATTTTGCACTTCTTGCAATGTGCCAGCTTTTTTCAGCAATGTGACAGGATTAGTTGGAAACCTGCAGAACGAATAATTTATGTTAGTTGCGGTGGGTAATTTCTTTCATAAACTGGCAACATTCATCATTTATTTTCTAAGTGAATAATTTGATAAAGTTCATAGAATTAGACCACAAATCGACCCAATAACTGACTAATTATGAATAAAATATTTATGAATTGATATCCTGAATGTCTTTAGGTGATTGTTACAAGCGTTATTATGTTTACTTACTTGTGAAATAATATTTCATCGTTTTGTCTCACTGCGCTTCTTGCAGCCCAAAATGCTACAACCAAGCATTGTAGAACCGTTTTTACAGTTATTACTCAGAGAAAAGACGCACATTACACTTTAAATCACCAAAAAAAGGTAATAAATAATATTCAGACCCGTTTTGTTTGGCACTGAACCGTCAGATTTTGACATTTCAGGTCCAAAAAAGAGGCCACGCCGATAAGGACAAAAAAGTCTATTTATGTCCTTTTTGTACTTGTGCTGAGCCATATCAAGTTGTCTCTTTCACTGAAATATATAGGTCGATAAAATGTAATCTAGTCAGGCGAAAACTTATACTAGCGAACGCCCGTAAACGGGGCAGTTTAAATTTTAACCGGTTTAATTTTTCACCTCGTGGAGTCTCTAAACGGGTGTTTTGACGTTTATCTAGTATGAGTTTTAGTCTGGATAAAAGCCGTAAACGCACCCCAGTATTAGTTCAGTTAGTGAGTAACCCTATATAATGACTTCCTTTCAGCTTATTATAGTCTATATGCGTAACCCTGTATAAGACCTCCTTTCACCTTCGTACAGTCTATATGCGTAACCGTGTATAAAGACCTCCTCTTTTAGGCGTAGCACAGTCCATATGCGTAACCCTGTATAATGACCTCTTTTCAGCTTAGTACGGTCTATATTAATGCATAACCCTGTATAATGATGTCCTCTCGGCTTAGTACAGTCTATATGCGTAACCTTGTAAAATGACCTCCTTTTTGCTTAGTACAGTCTATATGCGTAACCCTGTATAAAGACCTCCTTTCGGCGTAGTAAAATCGGTCTATTCCACTTTGATTACCTGGGTGATGTGTCGTGTGTATACATGTTTACACTGGCTGGGTACCAGCATAGCCCCGACTGAAAATACCATTGTACCCCAGACATTGGTATTTGTGTGCGTGCTGCGGTGCGTGCGTACAGGCATGCGCACATACAAGCCGCACGAATCACGATGTACCTTTCTTCGAAGATAACTTACTATTATACTTTTACCATGGTGGAGTTTTATCATCTCTTTTTACAACGGAATGCCATTTTTTATGAAATTTTGGGTCTCACAATTATCCACCCAAAACACTGCGCGCCTTATAGCTGCCAACGGGTAACTGGCGACGAACGGCCAAGTGACGTCACAAGCTATCGCGCCGGCCGACCAGTGAATTTCGCTAGTAATTTGGTCATAACTTCGTTATTTTTTGTCGCAGAACAATATTTTTTGCACGGATTTCTTAGCTTTATAAATCTGCATTCTCAAAACGTTACTGATCCTCATTCACCATTTAGTACACATTGGCATCGATTCTGATGTACTCTAAACTAAACTAAACGAAATTTGACAGCACTAAAATTGTTGCCATCCTTCTTTCACATATTGAAATGAAAAAAGACGCAGATAATTTTAGTCCTGTCAGATTGGTTTAGTTTAGTGAGTGTATGTCAGAATCGACGCCATTAACACTCGAAAATACACAAGTTTAGGAAAATAATCCAACGAGCCGACATGTTTTTCTCCACGTTAGCGCCAAAACTCAATTCAACAATGATGAAATTAAAAGAAAAAAAAAGTGTTACGAACGCGGCCACAGATATACACAACCAGATCGGCAATATATTTTAGTGAAAGAGATAACTTGATATGGCTCAGCACAAGTACGAAAAGGACATAAATAGATTTTGTTGTCCTTATCGGCGTGACCTGTTTTTGGTACCTCAAGTGTCAAAATCTGTAATAATCAGTGACAAACAAAACGGGTCTGAATTATATTTATTGCCTTTTTTTGGTGATTAAATGTGATAAATGCGTGTTTCCTCTGAGAAATAATTGTAAAAGATATTTTACAATGGTTGGTTGTAGCATTTTGGGCTGCAAGAAGCGCAGTGAGCGAAAATACGATGAAATATCATTTCACACGTAAGTAAACATATAAAGCTTGTAACGATCACCTAAATAAAATCAGGATATCAATTCGCAAATATTTTATTCATAATTAGTCAGTTTTTAGGTCGATTAGTGGTCTAATTCTATGAATTTTATCAAATTATTCACTTAGAAAATAAGTTATGAATGTTGCCAGTTTATGAAAGAAATTACCCACCGCAACTAACATAAATTATTCGTTCTGCAGGTTTCCAACTGATCCTGTCACATTGCTGAAAAAAGCTGGCACATTGCAAGAAGTGCAAAATACCGACCCTTTTATGCCCATATGAATATGGTGAATGTTAATATTAAATATATATTAATGAGGCCACAGTTATGAAGCTGGAAAAGCAAAAGGCGATTTCGGCGAACCGATTCAAAAAGCTACGCGCTGTTCGTGAAATTTGTACTGTAAACATTAAAGAGTCTATTTATCTCATTATTTGGAATGTTATACATAATTCCATTCATGAAAAAACTAAACTGACCAAGCGCGAGTCAGGCTCGCGCGCTGAGAGTTCTTTACAATCACAAAATACAAAAAGTTGTGCAAAAAGACAACATCACGCCCAGGCAAGGCTCACCCATCCAAGTACCGACCGCGCCCGACGTTGCTTAACTTAGTGGTAAACAGAAATTTGTCACTGACTCGCACTTGGCCAGTGTTTATTATTTGTTGTTTTACTTATGTTCACTATAATCTGCTAAATTTGACGCTTGTACGGATTACCGTTTTTACACTAGAACAAATCCAAAAATACGTTTAACGTTTGTTGCATGGGGGCCCTTCCTTTGCCCTTCCGTTTTAACTCTTTGACTTTTTTATTATTTTTAATTAATCATAAAAAAATCATGCTATGGTTACTTTACAACCTTTTTTCTAGTACTATATTCTAATCCTAACAAATAATTATAATAAAAACGCAAGTAAGTTTGTAACTTTCTGTCTGTTTTTTTACGAGGAAACGGCTAAGTCATGGTATAATAATATACTCCGCCAGGTATAGCAATTTGAGAATTTTTTTTTACGTAGGCGTCCCGCAATGATTTCATGATGTCAATTTACAACAGGTTCGAGAGAGATGACGATACACCACGTAACAGCTGATTGAATAAAGTGGCAACTGGACAGTGACGTCATTGCGGGACCACTCCCAGATTGCTAGACCTTGTTTTCTTAGATCATGGGCTAAGTCAAATTTTGTCAGGACGATAGGGTGTGTCATGAGGACAGACAACGTACTTTTCTTCCCAGAAAATTGCAGGTAGCTCCGCTGGTTGCAGCAGATAGTGTATAAAATATAAATATTTAAAAGGTAGTATTGTTTCCAAAGTACTCATTGAAGATTCACACCCATCATCATAGTAGGTAAATTACCCTAACTTATAGCAAATCATTTTAATGTGGCAGCACACCTTGTTGAAGCGAGAGGCACTGAGCTAGCCACGCTCATTGAAAATCTATAGGTAGTAGATCTGTGAACGCGGCTGACCTCAACCGCCGTCTGACCGATGGGAGAGAAAGAGAGGGAAATATGATATTCTCACTCTTTCTCTACCGTTGGTTGGACGGCGGTCCGTCAGCCGTGTTCGAGCTTCTGTTAGCACTATTAGGCTATAAATAAAAATAAATTTTATATTGCCAAATGCACAAGACGTGCGATGCCAAAATCCTTTTATGACCATGGATATCATGTCCTTCAGTCGTAATATTAATCAAGTTTACTTTGTATCATAGATTCAGCCTCTACGCTTTGTATATATATATTTATCAATGATATTATTCACTAATTATTCAATAGTGTCAAACAAGCTAAAGTCACAGTCAAGCAAAGTAAGTCACGGTTATGTCAAACCCATGCCCTAGTAAAGTGGTGGAGGATTTACAAGAGGCTTCTATGGAGTTTTGGAAACAACACGAAAAGATATGTTTCACTCCTCTATATATCACTTCCACACACTCGAGCACGTTAATGAGCACTTAATAGATAATAATCCGCTATTATTACTCATTAACACTCGAAAATACACGAGTTTAGGAAAATAATACGAGCTGACAAGTTTTTTTCACTTCAGCGCCAAAACTCATAATGTCCTATCACTACCGAAGATAATGTCAGTGTTATGTTAGCAGTTTGACTTTGACATATTATTATATCACGTTGCTTTGTTATTGTTGTTCTGTTTGTTTTAGTCACAGATCTACTATTTAGTCGTGCATGGTATAATAGCACAGATCTACTACCTATAGATTTTCAATGAGCGTGGCTAGCTCAGTGCCTCTCGCTTCAACAAGGTGTGTTGCCACATTAAAATGATTTGCTATAAGTTAGGGTAATTTACCTACTATGATGGGTGTGAATCTTCAATGAGTACTTTGGAAACAATACTACCTTTTAAATATTTATATTTTATACACTAGCTCCTGCAACCCACGGAGCTACCTGCAATTTTCTGGGAAGAAAAGTACGTTGTCTGTCCTCATGACACACCCTATCGTCCTGACAAAATTTGACTTAGCCCATGATCTAAGAAAACAAGGTCTAGCAATCTGGGAGTGGTCCCGCAATGACGTCACTGTCCAGTTGCCACTTTATTCAATCAGCTGTTACGTGGTGTATCGTCATCTCTCTCGAACCTGTTGTAAATTGACATCATGACATCATTGCGGGACGCCTACGTAAATTTTTTTTCTCGAATTGCTATTACCTGGCGGAGTATATTATTATACCATGACTTAGCCGTTTCCTCGTAAAAAAACAGACAGAAAGTTACAAACTTACTTGCGTTTTTATTATAATTATTTGTTAGGATTAGAATATAGTACTAGAAAAAAGGTTGTAAAGTAACCATAGCATGATTTTTTATGATTAATAAAAAATAATAAAAAAGTCAAAGAGTTAAAACGGAAGGGCAAAGGAAGGGCCCCATGCAACAAACGTTAAACGTATTTTTGGATTTGTTCTAGTGTAAAAACGGTAATCCGTACAAGCGTCAAATTTAGCGGATTATAGTGAACATAAGTAAAACAACAAATAATAAACACTGGCCAAGTGCGAGTCAGTGACAAATTTCTGTTTACCACTAAGCTAAGCAACGTCGGGCGCGGTCGGTACTTGGATGGGTGACAGCCTGGGCGTGATGTTGTCTTTTTGCACAACTTTTTGTATTTTGTGATTGTAAAGAACTCTCAGCGCGCGAGCCCGACTCGCGCTTGGTCAGTTTAGTTTTTTCATGAATGGAATTATGTATAACATTCCAAATAATTAGATAAATAGACTCTTTAATGTTTACAGTACAAATTTCACGAACAGCGCGTAGCTTTTTGAATCGGTTCGCCAAAATCGCCTTTTGCTTTTCCAGCTTCATAACTGTGGCCTCATTAATATATATTTAATATTAACATTCACCATATTCATATGGGCATAAAAGGGTCGGTATTTTGCACTTCTTGCAATGTGCCAGCTTTTTTCAGCAATGTGACAGGATCAGTTGGAAACCTGCAGAACGAATAATTTATGTTAGTTGCGGTGGGTAATTTCTTTCATAAACTGGCAACATTCATAATTTATTTACTAAGTGAATAATTTGATAAAATTCATAGAATTAGACCACAAATCGACCTAAAAACTGACTAATTATGAATAAAATATTTGCGAATTGATATCCTGAATTTATTTAGGTGATCGTTACAAGCTTTATATGTTTACTTACGTGTGAAATGATATTTCATCGTATTTTCGCTCACTGCGCTTCTTGCAGCCCAAAATGCTACAACCAACCATTGTAAAATATCTTTTACAATTATTTCTCAGAGGAATCACGCATTTATCACATGTAATCACCAAAAAAAGGCAATAAATATAATTCAGACCCGTTTTGTTTGTCACTGATTATTACAGATTTTGACACTTGAGGTACCAAAAACAGGTCACGCCGATAAGGACAACAAAATATATTTATGTCCTTTTCGTACTTGTGCTGAGCCATATCAAGTTGTCTCTTTCACTAAAATATATTGCCGATCTGGTTGTGTATATCTGTGTATAATAGTGAATATTATACTCCGTATTCGTGCTCAAAATGCTCAAATAGTCACACAAACTCCTTGAGTAATTGTGTTCTATGTTTATTATACTACTCATTGGTAATAGTGTTCCGTGCAAACAAATCAATAATCTCAAATAATTTTTTTTTTTTCCTGTTGTGTTGATTTGCTGTAATGAAAATTATTAAAATATCGTCATGTTTTACGAAGCCTTTTTAGCTGGAATATGGGCATCTATAGGGAGTACACTAGGGAAATTGTCTGGGACTAACAGCATAGTTGTGAGTAGTGTAACATAACCTTACCCAATACGTACCTATTACAAAGATTATATATATATATACCCATTAATTTAAAAGTTGTGTATTAAGTAAGTGTATCTCAGAGACCTCCGAGTAATGCAAAACCAACGTTTTTTTTACATACATATAAAACATAATAGTGCAAAACATTTTGTAATACAAAACAGACCCAAATTGCCCAAATGGACCCTAACTTTTTTCTTTTATTAATTAATAGGCTCGCGCTTACCTGCCACCTCGCTTGATGTTAAGCAATGATGCGGTCTATGAGCATACTTGCCTAGAAGAAACTGATTCACAGATTCACTGATTCACTGACACCCAGATTGTAACTATCCGGAAACACCCTGGAATACACTGTCTGAATGGGTGTTTTCGAATAGCTACAATTTATTGCATTCTACACGATTCGCACAGTAAAAGTGGCATCAAAACGCTTCGAATCAGTTTTCAAATGTCAACCATGGAACGGTGCCGCCTTTTCTTGCTCGCCCTGGCCGTCTGATGCAGATCTTCGTACTGCGTGATCACCATGTGTGGTGTAAATGAAGTATATATTTTGCATTCAAAGAACTCCTTGAAACTGTAGAATGTCTGATCAACAAAACAGCACTTCACTTAAAGCGAATTAGTTTGGGAACGGCAATGACATCACTTGATAGTTTTTTGCACCAACCACCAATGTTGTAGTTCTTGGAAGCCAATCGAAACCTATCTTAACTGTCATATCGATTTGTTCAAATAAATACTATCAAAGTGATCTGACCATGCCACTATAACTTTCTGTTTCCTCTTCCGGCTTTTTAAAGATAAAGATAAAGATAAAGATTATTTATTTAAACAAAACACGAGTAAATCATACACACATTTAAAACGCATGCACAATAGGTGGTTTAAAATATTTGTTACTTTGTATCATGTTTTGCCTTTCCTAACCTCGTCCTAACACATATTAACTTTATTTTTATTGTTTTTTGTACTGCGCATTTTATGGCGTCATTGAGAATTGTCGTTAGATGGAGAGAAGAAAAAACAAAATTATTTTTCTATTTTTATAATGTATTTTCAAGTAAAGATTAGTATGAAATTTAGAAACAACACACATGGTCTTGCGCGTGACGATGGAAAGAGGCCTGACGGTATGACACTTGTGCCCTGGAGGTAGGGGCGGCCCCTTGTATGGGACGCAACTTGTGTCGAAACTTTGGCGCCGTCACATCTTCCAGAGACACGAGGTAGGGCTGGCGCGGTTGCCAATTCGGCAGAGCAGCACAAGCGACGCAAATATGCTAACAGTGGTTACATAATTGAGGCGTTTGGGGTCGAGACATTGGGCCCTTGGAGATCGGGAGCTCACCTCATTTTAAAAAATCTTTCAGAGCGCTTGGTTAATGCGACGCGTGACCAAAATGCTGGCGTGTTCCTGGCTCAACGCATGAGCATTGCCATTCAACGTGGTAATGCCGCTAGCATGCTGGGTACGCTGCCAACTGGTAGTGGGCTTGAGCATTTGGATTGTCTTTAGACCTTCATCGGTCTATGGGCAGTCTAACTGTATTTGTTGTGTTAGTTTTAGCTTGTATTTTGTTTAGTAAATAAAGGCATTTGCTAATTAAGTTACAAACATTAATATTGATACAAATAACAATGCTTATTGCATATAGTCTGTCATCTTCATCTGAAGTTTTTTTCTGCTCCAGTATTTTATTTTAATATGAGGTGTTAGAAAGTACTGTTAATAGTTTAATGATGTGTATCATTGTATGGACAAGGTAAACCAATCAAAGTCAAGTAATTTTGAATTTTTTGGGAGTTTGTTGTTGTTGTTGTCGCTATATACAGTTTACACTGTATATAACACTTTTTTATACGTAATCCTAATACAGTTCTGATATGTGCACCCAAACATATTATGTGTACAACTTTCACCATTAAAACTATTTCACACTTATGTTTTTGCAGGGAGAGAAAGTTTAAGTGTTTTTTGAAAACTTCAAAGTTCTACCTAGTTAGCCCAGTCCAATGAATTTACTGGTTTGGATGAGATTGCTCAACTGTTAGAAAGCAATGATGCATTCAAAGATGGCGCGTACTTAAATATATGTGTATAAATTTATTTATTTACAGGGTGACAGCTATGTGATATGGGGCAGTTTGCTAGTAACCATGGTAGTTGTGAACACTTGGGGCTGCAGACACTACCTACGTTCACTCGATGCGGCTGCTAACTCCGTCGCACCCACTGTCATATCAGCTGCGTCTAGCTATGTTCTGTCTGTAAGCATAACGTTTCTAAATCTCTTTGCCCAATGAACAGAAGAATCCTGCATTAGTAGCTGACTAGTAGCATAAGCAGTCTTATAATAGTCCACTGCTGGACTTAGGCCTACCCCCGAAAAGGCGATTGGGCCATATCCACCACGCTGCCCCGGTTGCGGGTTGGTGGATTCACATACGCCATTGAATTTATTCTCCATACGTATGCAGGTTTCCTCACGATGTTTTCCTTCACCAAAAAGCCAGTGGTATGAAAATCTGTATAATACAAACTCCAAAGAGCTATTGGTACGGGCCCTGGATTTGAACATCCAAGTAACCTAAATTGCGTATTTTACTAATATTGAAGTCGGTTTTTTAAATTGATAATCATATATTGAGAGTATTACATCTTTTAAACAAATATCATTCCCAGATGGGCTTGACTTTAAAATATCGCATCTAGACATTGAGGCCTATTCTGTCATACCACTCACTAAACTAAACCAATCTGACAGGACTAAAATGATCTGCCTCTCTTTCCATTTTAATACGTGAGAGAAGGATGGCAACAATTTTAGAGCTGTCAAATTTAGTTTAGTTTAGTTTAGAGTGCATCAGAATCGATGCCATTGACTTATATAGTTGACTTTGTATTTAGCTCTTTGTATCTGTAATGTATGGGGGTAGTTGTCAAATCGACACCTACCTACATGCAAACGTATAATACAACCACCAGTGCAGTTAACCGTGAGTTAACTCAAGACTGTTTATTATACCTTTGCATGTAGGTAGGTTTCGATTTGACAACTACCCCCATTCATACATTCCAGTATCTAGATAACAATAAAAACTTTTCCAATTTCATCACACCATCATTTGAAAGAAAACCTCGAGTACTTAGTTATTATTTCCATCCGTTTTTTTTTCTGCGCGAATTTATGCCGTCGCAAGTCGTAAGATCCCCGCAACAATACCACAGTTCAAATACTAGTTTCTGCGGATACAATGGCGAGAATTTCTCGTTTCATATCTAGGAAGCGAAGGCCATTAATCTTTCGGAACAATGAGATGCTGGAGCGAAATAAAATTGTACTCGGGACTACTGTCGGCTAAAGTAGGTACCTACGTAAAAGATTGGTAGACTGTGATAAAGTTGATTCAAATGATCAATGCATTACTTGGCGAAATTAATAGAAAAACAGTATTATTATAGAAACTGACGTAGTTTTCACACATTTTATTTATGTTACACGGGAATTACTCACGTATGATTAAGCCGGTCACTCCGACTATAGTTTCAACGCATTAGGCGGTCTTTTTCAAGGTGAATGCATGCGCGCGGCTGGGTCTCGCTTTGCACTGATTCGTTGCAGTCTCTGCACTATAGTCGGAGTGACTGACTTAAATCTTAGGTGAGTAATTCCCGTATAATATAAAATAGAAAAACAGTAGTGAAATCATCATCATCATCATCATCATAATCAACCCATATATCAGTCCACTGCTAGAACAGGCCTAAGTGACGCTACAGTTTTGCCTGATCTACGTCTTTTTATTTCTAGCCACCATAATGTTTCCTAGTCATTGCCATAAGCAGTAAGGACGCAGGCAATACTTATTTGTTATACAAGAGTGCAAAGTTGCTTTTTAACCGCGTGCTCAATTTTGATGACCGAGCAAGCGAAGGATTTTAAAATTAGAATCCTGAGCGTTAGCGAAGGAATCAAAAGAGCACGAGGTGAAAAATCTTTGCACTCGAGTGCAACACGTAACTTTACATCACACCTCAGCGAGGAAATGACTAAATGAAAAAAAAAAACAATAAAATAAATAAACTTCCTCGTCGCTAGAATCACTCATTTTAGGTTTTTCACTTGTTTTCAAGTTTCTTGTTTTTAACCTAGGGTTTTAACAATATGTCGTGAAAAGAAAATGGTGCGCGCAAAGCAAATAAAAAAAGTACACCAAGAAGATTTGAGTTTTTAACAAATTAAAAAAGGTATGATAAATTCGGCACCATGTAGATAGAAGTAAATAGGTTTAATGATGTTTTGAATTCACAAACTCAGTGCACACGATGTTCTAAATAAATTTTTTTTATCCTCTAGCGGATAAAAACGGCTTTTGTACTCAGATATCGAAGAGCAAAAATACTCTTTCCGAGATGGGAGGCTGAAAATGAAATTATCCGGCAAAGAACTAAAGACCAGCAAGCTGAAGTGGCAATGGGCTGGCCATATCTGTAAAAGAACTGACAACCGCTGGAGTTCTAGAGTGGAGACCGCGTATCGGCAAACGTAGAGTGGAACGCTCTGCAGCCAGGTGGAGTGACGACCTGCGAAAGGCGGCTGGTGGCAAATGGATGCGAAAAGCAGAAGATCGTGCCTTTTGGCGTTCTTTAGGAGAGGCCTACGTCCAGCAGTGGACGAACATTAAATAGGCTGGTGATGAATATGCTTTTGGGCTATAAATGAGCATGTCTGTCAATAGTCAGTACCATCATTTATTTTCTTTCACAGGGCTTGATCGGCATATTCCTGTTTGAAGAGGGATCGTCAATACGATGGTGGATCGGCGCGCTGCTCATCGTCACAGGCTTGGCGCTGGTGGCGAAACCCAAGTCTAAACACAAAGCAGAATAACACCTAAGTTACTGACTTTAACGTAAAGATTCTTGTCATTCCTTGAATCACAGTCAGTATTGTAAAAGTATATATAGGTATCTATAAAACATAAATTAGATTATAGTACAAGTACCAGAAATCTTTATCATGTAAGATGCCGCGAGTTCGCCTACTTGGCATATCTGTGGCCTGTCTTAAGTTGGATCTATGCTCCAACTTAATTCTAACACTTTTAACTATCACAGTCGTTCACTACAATATACGATGATCCTTGTATATACTCTGCCTGAGTCTGCCCGTGAACATATGGTGCATGTAACTACGCAAAATATCGGGAGCTCCATCCTCAACTTAATCACGGTAAATATCACGAAAGAAAAATTATGAAAATTGCGGACTTAATAAGACTGTTTTTAACTTCGCGCGTTTGACAGTTCTAAGACAGGACAACGTCTGTCGGGTCAGCTAGTAATCATATAAAAAAGTTAAAAGAGACTTTATTCAACTACCCACTAAACTAATTCGCACTAAACTAATTATTTCGTATTATCAAATTCTTATTTCAAAGGTATTTATTGTTAGTTTAATAAATATTCATATTTCTGCTGTCAGTTTTAATTTCATTGTGGTATTGCATATCATTATTTCATTTACTTTGTTTCTGTCGTGTAAGATTGTATGTCAACTCATAAATTTAGTCCCTGTGTAGATGTCGCTTCTTTGGCGTTGGCGCCACTCGCGGCGTTATGCCCTTTGACACTTCCACCATAGAGCTTAGGTTCTTAGCTCTTGCGGTTCCCCCCCCCCCCCCCCCCCCCTCCTCCCAGACGGCCGGTTAAGGCGAGCTAGGGGTCGGCGTCTCATTTAGACTCTTGGAATCGGGAATTCTTTGTTATTATTATACTAAAACCTTGTGTTATCTATGATTGTATGAACAATTGAACATACTGAACATTACTAAGTATCTAAGTATGCATATTAGGCATTTAACTAGTCTTTAAGTTAATTTATAAATAATTGGTAATTATATAGTCTAATGTATTTTATATAATATCTGTACATAAATATGTGTTAAATACATCAGTTACACAATTCCTTGAATATTTATTCGCGTCATTTGTTCCTAGAGCTAGAAAAATACCCTGTTCCTTTACTCGTTGAGGATATCCGTCGGCATTTGTTAGAAGGGCATGGGTGCTTCTCTTTCGTCCTTTTATTTATCAAACGAGCTGGTATTAAAAGACGCTAAGGTCGACAGCAAGACGAGTGTATCTTATCTACCCACTCTTCTGCAACGCTTGGTCGCTTGCTAATCTTTAGGGATGTTTTTTTTTGTCGATGTCGAAATGGGGAGATTTAGAGTAATTTTTTAAACAACTATTTATTAATTGTAATCAAACATTTATATTTTGTCACAAAGCATTTATGTGAAAAGTTTTTTTTTGCGCAGATATGTTGTGACAAAATATTTTGGTTTGACTATAAATAGGTAGGTACTTCATTAATAAATTAAGTAGGGAAGGGTAGGAGGTACTTATTAACATTGTGGAACAAACACAAAATTTGTGTAACTAGTAGTAGAACGCAAAGACAGAACATAGATGTCCTAAAATCGATTTCATTGTACTTACCCGTAATAGGCATGTCCTTGCGAATGTGATGCAGGATACTGGCAACTACGCGACATCCTGTTAAATGATCTCTCTTTTAACTTCATACAGAAAAATAAATCTAATACGTAGTATAAATTAAAGTTGCTTTCCGCGTCTGTCTGTCTGTATAACCGCTAACGCTTAAACCATGCAATGGATTTTGATGCGGTTTTCACCATCAGTTAGCTACTTTTTCACGGAAGATTTATATATATAACTAGCTCCCCGCCCCGGCTTCGCACGTAACTTACACCGGTGCAAAGCCGGGCGGGTCGCTAGTTTGTGTATAATCTAATCGCAAATAGAAATCATCGATTACTAGGTACACTATATCGCCTCGTTGATTTGCTGAGCACGTATAAAGGTAACTAAACTATCGACAATGACGTCACAGTAGCCGGCGGCTGAGCCCATCTCTTCAGGTATTATAGACGCATTGACGCCGGCGTCCGGGCCGGCAGTGGCGCGCCGCGAGCCGAGCTTGCCACACGTCCGTCCGCGCTCGCTCCGCTCCGGCCAACTTCACTCCTCGCTCAACTCGCTCCCAACTAACACGATCGATAACACCAAACTGCACCTAAAAACAAGCCACAACTCCCACAAACACAGTGCCCGCTCAGATTAATACATCCCAAAGTTTATGTAACCCCTACGTGTCCGATGGCAGCGTCGATAGTCGCGTGGCGCACCGGCGTCAACAATGTAGTCATAGTGACGCGAGCGTGTTGACGATTTTGACACTTTAAATGTTTAGAAATGTTTATTTCGATAGACTTGTTTGTTACGTGTTAATTGTTGATATTAAATCGTTATGATGACAATAATTTTGTGTGGTTAACGTATTGTGTTACGGCGAAAATGGGAAATGGAATGAACAAGGTAATTTTTTACGAAACATCGATTCTATTTAGTTTTGTTGAAAGTTTCACACAATAAATGCAAGCCGTTGAAAGAGTTACGTAACTCGTAGCAGCGCGTGGCTCGTAGCGGTAGCGTCCGTAGCATCCGTAGAGATCTACGAGATGCTACGAAAAATCACATCCCAAAAGTTGTAGCTTCCACTGACCAAATCAAATACAACCGAACGTTAACAAATAACTAACAACACATTACTTTATGTAACTACTTACTTACCTAATTTAAGTTATTATTAGGTAAACGGCAAATCTGTAAATCTGTGTGTTTCAACTTCGACCTCGTCACTTTACCAACAGGCGAGTTGGTGGTCAAACTCGGACATAAACGCGATAAAAAAAATCTATAGGAAAAGGTCTCGTTCGACTATGACACGTGTCTCGACTCGTTTTCCACACGTGTTTTTGCTGTATATATCTATATACACAATACAGAATGAGTCACGTACGATTCGCCGAAACACCCTTGAACGATACAACTGTACACAGAAAGCACGTTCACCGTTGGATGGTAGGACGAAAAACTTAGCTCCAAATGCTTAGCCCCAAAACATTTTAAATCTATAATTTAATTATTATTAATATAATACACCTATGTATATAATTACTGCAGTTACAGCTATATTATATTTAATAAGTATTTTATGTAAGATATATTTTATGCCTCCCCCCTAAATATAAAGACGAAAATAAGGCGTCTAATTTTCATACGATTTTAACCTAGCAAAATCCTATCCTACTAATATTATAAACGCGAAAGTTTGTATGTATGGATGTTTGTTCCTCTTTCACGCAAAAACTACCGAATTGATTTTAATGAAACTTTACAGTAATATAGCTTATACATTAGAATAACACATAGGCTATAACGGGTTGTAGTAGCGAGGTCGAAGGCTGAGCTCTACGCGTACGAAGTAGCGGGTTTCAGCTAGTTAAAAATAATTCCTTTTTTGTTTTATTTTGTTAGACTGCTGGTTTCATAACATTACTAACATGCTGTTAACTTGTATTTCATTTCATCATCGTCGTCATCATCATTTCAGCCATAGGACGTCCACTGCTGGACATAGACGCCTCCATCATATTTTGATTAGTAAAAAAACGGCAAAATAAGGGAACATTTGTTACTGAATTGCGACTAAGTATTTACACTGTTTTAAATTATCACGGTTGTCCACTGAAGTTATATGATTATTTACGGGATATTTACCGGGGTAAAGTTGTGGAATGAGCTCACGATATTTCGGCGTATTTACATGCACCATGTTCACGGGAAGACTAAAGAATGCGGATGGTTGGTCGAACAGTAAAAAAGTTAGGTGCAGTCAAAACGATCTACCCTCTTTCTTAGTCTTTTGCTACGGTCATCACTGGAACTCGAACTCGAACCTAAGTTCCGACTAAACTCACTCACTGTGCCACGCACTATCGTATTTTGACCACGAACTTTTATTGTTAAGGCCACTTTACCACGGTAAATATCCCGAAAATAATCACATAACTTTTAAGTATTCAATAACTATATTATTATTTTTCTTTAATCTTTACCTACAGGGCCCTATCTATATTACCTATCTATCTACAGGGTTACGCGGAATGGCTGTACTAAGCCGAAAGGGGTCCGTTGTACTCATCATTATGAACAACTTTTACTATGGGACCAACCCTGGGATTATTGGGGAAAAAATATCAGCTGTTCCATACATTTTGTCGAGTGTCAATGATCGTTTTCTATGGAACAGCTGCTATTCTTTTCGTGATTCCAGAGTTGCTTCCGTTGTTGATAATGATGGGTACTATGGACCGCTTTCGGCTTATTACACCCTTTCCGCGTATCCCAGTATGAAAATCTGAAAAAAAAGTACCAGCTTAGAACTAAAATCGCCTTAGGTATGTAGAGTAAGGTTTTAATAGTAGAAAATCCATAACAAAAGACCTTGCAAAGTCTCGCAGCACAATTACCAGCTTTGTTTAGAAAATCCTCATTTTTTTGTTTCGCAAAGTTATCTCGACCTACCTGCCTTGTATAGAGCCGTGGCGTTTTTTATCTTTAGTAACCTATACACGTAGCTTACCTATAGTCTTTTTCATGAGAGGAGAGATAAAATGAATACTGAGTTTTTTTTTAAATATATTGACTAAGCGGCTTTTGAAGAATAAATCAAAATGTGTAGTTTATTCATTAACACAAAGGAAAGTAATTTTTTGTATACATCAGACATCAGTCATTTTTAGGATTCCGTACCCAAAGGGTGTAAAGCTGTTGAAGTTTTCACAGAATATGTAATGTTGCGGGGGATTAACTAAGAAATAATAATAAAGTCAAAAAGTAATTATTAGTTAAAAAAAAACCTTTTTAAACACAAGCTTTTTTCGTATTTTTCTCGGCAAACCCTTTCATTTGATGCCCATATCATGATGTGAACATTTTGTCCGCCATCTTGGGGCGTCCGCCATATTGAATTTATCATCTAGAATCAAAGTGCTTGGAAAGACATATCCAATGAACCCAAACTCGATGGGGTTACGTCGTTTCGTTTAGGAGTTCCTATGGCCATCTTCTGTCTCCATCATCAGTCCAGCTCGAAGGTACCATAACATTACATTGTCACCGAACTTACATAAGTACCTATGCCAAATTTCAGCTCAATCGGTTCAAGATATCTGCTTCAAAATTGAGTTGCAAGATTCCACCCAAACAAACATATTACATACATACATTGCAAGTTAGATAAAAGTTTGTAAAAATTAAAGGGCTTGTAAAAAATTAACACAACAAACATTTTTAAACCATTCCACAAACTGCCAGTCTGTGGAATACGCTGCCCGAATGGGTGTTCCCCGATAGTTACAATCTGGGTGTCTTCAAATCACGAGTGAATCTGTTTCTTCTAGGCAAGCGTGCTCCATTGTAGACCGCATCGTCGAGAACATCAGCGAGTTGAAGGACAAAAGCAAGCCTTATTAATCAATTTAAAAAAAGGACAAACGCAAGCCTTATTATTAAATTTAAAAAAAAAAAGTTGAAATAATTTTTTCCCATTTTCCATACATTTTATTGAATGGCAATAATATTTTTCTATGCAATGGAAAAGTTTATAATGATGATTAATTTATTTCTCAAACAAGCAGTAGAATTACATTCCCAGCCTTATAAAGCTCAATATTTTTTAATTGCATTCCAGTGGTTTAAATTCCATCATAACTCCCAAGGACATTATAAGCTTCGTTTTTCATAAATCAACATTATTACGCCACACAAAGATTGATTTACATCAACCGATGACGACAGCGGCCCGCATGAAAATTCGAAGCGCCTAAATTCCTACAGGGGTCATAAAATTGGCAGCGGGCCTAAAAGCAATAGCTCGGATCGTAAACCAGTTATATCACTATGATACGACTGAATTAGGTACAACCTATTTACCCGTGCCCATATACACGTGATATCTAGGGATCTACATACAGCTTATTCTAATTCTATAAGATCGTTATCATCGATCAGTCACGGACTCTAATAGAATTAGATAATAGAAAGGTAAGTTATCTAAAGCTTTCGGCAGTTATACAGGGTTACTTATATAGACTGTACTAAGCCGAAAGGAGGTCATTGTTCATAGTAAATAATGATGAGTACAATGACCTAGCTCCATTCGGCTTAGTACAGTCTATATGTATGACCCTCTATATAATATAACTTTTTCTCGGTGGAAAAAAATCATTGAAAATATTAGGTACCAAAGTAATTTCATTGACACGCTCATTCTATGACCTAAATTATAAACGACAATCAATAAAAGTTTCAATAACAGGGTCGTAGAAAGTTAACTATAATAAGTATATGTTATTTTCGTTCGACATCAAATTCATCGATCGGCCTCTTTGAATGTATTATTTTTATTCCCCCGTTTAACCCCTTTATGGGATCATTATCATCATCAGCTAAAAGACGTCCACTGCTGAACATAGGCCTCCCCCTTTGACCTCCACACTGAACGACAGCCTGTCATCTGCATCTACTGGATGCCCGCGACTCTCACGATGTCGATGCGCTGCATCTACGCTGCGTCTTCCGGTTCGTGGTCTCCACTCGAGAACCTTTCTACCCCATAAGTTATGGGTTCTGCGAGCTATGTGGCCTGCCCATTGTCACTTCAACTTGCAAATTTTAATAGCTATGTCGGTGACTCTGGTTCTCCAAATTCCGGATGAAACAAAGTTTCTTTATGGGATGAATTTAAAAAAATCTTTCCTTAGTGCTATAAGAAACACTTGTGCAAAAAAATCATGCTTCTAGACCACAGAATAGGTAAAACTGCTATGAAGTCTATTCTAGACCTAGCGGTTAGCGGTTAGGCTATGCGTTGTCTATCAGTGACTTTAAGTTTATTTTGTAGAATTTATGATACATGAAGTATGGCAGAAATCCAACAAAAAGTAAATTATTTTCACTGCACCAAAATCGACCTCTGAAGGACCCAGACTTACCTACAAAAACCTTATGTGTAACATATGGTTGGCAACGCAGAAAGAAAGACGTTATTACGGATCCGAACAAACAAGTCGAAGGTTAAACTGTTTGCGCGAGCTTGTCCGAGAAAACATCCCCCACCCGCACCGTGTGTTTACTTAAACTTGACGAAAGATGTAAAATCACGGTTTGTAGCTGCATACGTTTACGCAGCCGGATTTACGATTTTTCTGAGCCTGCGCAACAATATGACATTGGCGCCGTTCGTCGCGCACCACCAAACACCCCAGACGTTTTAATCGATTCTGAGCTCAGTACTTAAAATGAAAGATGACACGATTCAATTAAGATTTAGAGTAACAAAAATAGTCAATTTAATTCCATTTTAATTGGTGCCGCGGGCAGGCACCCCGGCAGCATGCCCAACCCCTAAATCCGGGGTTTCCTATACTCAAAAGTCCAAACCATTAAATATTAAGTAAGTCCTTACGGTCGTGGTATTCTATGAAATATCCGAATATTAATCTTCTGAAAGCTCTTTTTTGTTTCCTTTTTATTTTCATTATAGTATGTAAATTAAATTAACGGTAAATTTACTCTGTTTATTTTTTGATAAATAATAGGTAATTTTTAAATTGGCTCCTACTGAATGCCCCTATGGAATTGTCACGGAAAATGGAATTTACATTCATTATTCGGAGCTCCTGAGTATCTATGTACGCAATGTTCTTTCTTAAAAAATGTTAACGATAATTTCACCCGACTTCCAAAAAGGAGGTTCTCAATTGGACTGTATTTTTTGTGTACCTATGTTATGCGATATCTTCGCCGGTTGTATACTGATTTTAATGATTCCCTTTTTATTGAATCGACTATATATCTCAAGGGTTTCTTCAAACAAGAAGAAGAAAATATTCCACCTCTAAGGGTGGAAAACTAGGGGATGAATCTCGTTTATTGATCTTTCTATGAAGTCGTTCGTAATTTTTTTGTAGTGTAAATGTATTATTAGCGATTTAATTACTATTTATTTTTTGCGCGTTTAAAGTAAAAAGCCGAGTGTATAACTCGCGTGTAAAACCCATTTTATCCTCGAACTTAAATTACGCGGACTTAAATATCCGCCCCCGCCTTCAGCTCGGGCTAATAAATGTCTCGGCTAAAATTACTTGTTTTATGCACTCGTTGTACAATCTACTATTCCATTCCCACTTAACAAATCGACATTTTCTATTTATGCTGACGTCACCTACCCAGTGATCATCCCTAAGTCTACACGAATCTTTCGAAACCTCATTTATCAAAATCGGTAGAGGCTTTTAATTAACTTAATTGTGAGAAAATTAAAATTATATACTTTCATAGACGCTAATTACGATACCCTCCTGTTGACTTTGTGTCGGGTATAGTTTAGTGCCGCCGCATGCTGAGCCACCGGTGGTGGCCACTAGCGGCCGCTAGACGAAACTTTTAATAAATTATGTATGGTATCGACACTCACCGAGCGTTTGAGTGGCCGCTTCCAGCTCAGACCTCGTTTCTTGTGGTCGTTTTATGTCGCCGGCTGCCCGCGCAAACACGACCACTGTTGCTTGCTTCACCCCGACGTAGTATATTTTATTACCTTTCTCGTTTTCTAGTATAATAATAATAAATAGCGCAACCCATTATTATTTTGAAGAGTGTTTCCATTTATAATTACAAACAAACATCTCCGACTCTTGTAAAATAATGAGCGAAATGTGACAGCGTCCAGTCACTAGTGACCGCGCTCAAGCCACGAGTAGCCGCCACTGGTAGGTATATAGCTGCATCTAGTGATTCGGCTTAGCCACCGGTGGCTCAGTGTACGGCAGCACTTAGTTGTCACTTTATGTAAGTGGGCACTTATATAGGTACCTACAGACTGATTGCGGAGTGCTTAAAAGATTTGCTATACCTAAGTACTCGTATAACATACTGAAATTTCTTTCTTTTAACCCCCGACGCAAAAAGGGATGATTGATGAAAGGTGACTTGGTCGAGAGTTGACTTAGCTATAATTCAAGAAAATCTGTTCGGCCGTTTGTAGATTATCAGCTCTTTTATAGGGGGTTTATAAAAAAACAATTTATACGTGTTATAATACTAATTTGCTTTCGTTAACTGGGATCCAGGAAACAAAGTGCAATTCAGGAAGTGCGAGCGCTAACTACCTACAGCTATAACTCGGGCTATGGTGATGAAATAGACTTTAGAATAATATTTTTTATTCAAAATGTAGTAAGTAAAATAAACTTCTGTGGAGGTTTATAACTAATCAAGTTGAATTTCCCTCATGAGCGATATTTTTTTCAAGTCGCTACGATTTTTAGTTTGTCCTGGATCTTAGGTTAAAAATACCGATTTGGCAAATCTTAAGCTCTTAACTTAGAAGTTACCTCAGTGTCGCGTAACTCTTGTGGCGTTATCTCTTTCTATCGCGCGGCAGGTCCGACAAGTCGGCTACTTGTAGCTTCATACCTAAAGTCCGGAATGCGCCAGGCCTGCTATGTGTTTTTCAAATTCTTTACGCAAAAAGGGAACTCTCAGTATGTCAAGAAAATAATCCTTACACGTACCACCTTTCACTCAGACCCTGTATGATGAAATTCTGTACGTATGCTCTAGTCGCGTAAATGGAAATGAAGAAGCTTGTAAACCGATATCGTAGCTGCTCAATGCGTCTGCTACACGCAGTAACTTGCAGTATAACTTGCGGTTTAAGTGAAACTTGATATTGCAAGGGCTTTGTAGACATTTTAATTAGCTGAAATGGTTTCTGGTTGGAGTTTATTTCAGAAATATACGTTGGTCTAGGTCTGGGTGTATTTTCATCATCAATATCATTTCAGCCGTAGGACGTCCACTGCTGGACATAGGCCTCCCCCATCGATCACCAAAAGGGCCGGTTGGAAGCGGCTTGCATCCAGCGTTTCATCAATCATAGTAAATATATCAGATCTGCAGCCTTATTCCCTGCTGTCCATTTTTATATCGGACGGTCAGAGCGGGCACGAAAATTCGTTATAATTTATTTTCATGGTTGACATTCCGAAAACCCAAAGCGACTTGATTCTACTTTTATTGTGAGAACCGCTAGACTGTGGAATGCGTTACCTGTGTGCGTACCCCGATAGTAACAATCTGGGCGTCTTTAAATCCCGAGTGAATCGGTTTCTTCTTGCCAAACGTGTTTCAGCGTAGACCGCATCATCGCTTAACATCAGACAAGATGGCTGTCAAACGCGAGCCTCAAAGATTTCATAATATACTACGTTAATCTAAGGAGAGCCAATTACTCGATACAAAAAAACCCGCCGTACTATTTATGTAATGTAATTTTATTAGAACAACGGTGCCACTCATGCACAGTAGACATATAAGCTAAAGCGATGTCTGAATTGAGTGACGTAATCAAACGAGCGCTCTTTCCCCCGCCCGCTGTGATACTTCACGGTACGCTCAGAGCGTAGTCACGCGCGCCGCGTCATTGAGATTCGTCGTGTGTGTGTCGTCAGAGTACATTTTAATGAAAATTTTCTTAAAAGCCGATAGTAGTAACCAAAATCTCATTGGCAGTAACCCTAGCCCTGTGACTGACAGTAGGTAGGCATTGCACGTCCGAGTCGAACCACTGCTCTAGCTTATATATTTACTGTGACTCATGTAAGACGAGTTTATGTGTTTGTTTTCCAACAGGCGAGTTTGTGGTCAAACGCAGACTTATCCGATAAAAAAGCTATGATTTCTTGTACATTTCGGAGTAGTTCGTCAACTTCATTGCCACGACAGGGCATGGAACGAGACACGCCATGAGTCTGCACCACTGTCACGCGACCACCGAGCATTTGCCAACTCTAAACAATAGAAAATAGATTTTTTATAGCTCGTGCATGCATTTGCGTGAATCATGCAAAGGTTTTATGTTTATTAAAGCAGTATAATATTTGTGGCATTTCGAATGGCTGACAAAATAAACAAAGTGTGACTGAAAATATGTAGTCGATGTTACACACAGTTTATGAGAATGTGAATAATACTGATACCAAAACATGGGATGAACATTTTCCAATTTATTGTAATTATAAAAATATACATTTGTTCTAAATATTTTGAATTAGATCGAAACACATTTTTCGTCATTTTATATTTTTTATAAACATCAAATGCACGAGCGAGGTCGCTAATTTCGAGCCGTGTCACAGTGTTACCGGAAGTCATGTATTAGCAATATTAATAAGTGGATTATTTAATTGCGTCTAAGTGCTAAGGGTTTCGTACTAACTTATGGCGTAATAAACTAGGCTTATATTAAATCGTAAGCCGCTTATTTAGAGTAACTTAATTACCATAACCGCGCGTAATCCTTTAATACCAGTGTCTTAAATTTTAGACATATGTATATATCAACATTTTGAGCCCATAATCAACCTGTGATGAGCATAACTCTCTTGTTTGCCCTGGTGGTTCAGTTGGTAGTAAACCTGCCTTCTGCGCTTGGGGGCGTGGGTTCGATTCCTACCTAGGGTAAACATTCATGAGATGGACATTTGTGTTTGTTCTATATCTGGGTGTTAATATCTATTTAAGTATGTATTAAAAAAAAAAATATGTATGTGTATCAGTCTCTGGCAGCCATATTACAAGATTTGCTTAGTTTGGGGTCAGATGACCGTGTGTGCAAAAAATGTCACTAATATTTATTTATTTATTTTATTAGTGGACCTTTTTCGGCTTGATACACCTTTTCCGCGTAACCCTGTCTGGTCTGCCATTTGGACTATTCCTGAGCTGCGAGCCAGACGTAGGTAATGCCGAATTATGTGCGTGATGTCGACAGAATACAAATACCTGGGATATAAAACACACCTAAACATTAGAGACTTCATGACAATATGCACCTTGTGCGTTTGAACATGCACCGATACTTAGTACAATCTTTGCTTAGTTTGGGGTCAGATGACCGTGTGTGCAAAAATATCCCGAATATTTATTTTTTAACCGACGAAAGCAGGAGGTTATCTTTTCGACTGTATGTTTGTTACGCGATTACGCCACTAATTATGAATTTTGTTTGGTAGATCATACTTCAGAGGTGGTCCCATATAAATTGTATCAAAATAGATTTAGAACTTTTTGAAAAATTAACAACAAAAAACAAAAATACATACACAAATGACGTTTTGGTTTGTGGTTCAAAAGTTTTGATGAGGACTTTCAATCTCTGTTTTAACTATGTAAGTAAAGTCTTGAAGTCGGTTTTCGTTTAAAAATATATATTTGAATTCAAATTCATTGTTTTTTTGCTTGTTATTTATAAAATCCTTGAGTTATCTCCACACAAGTTCATAAGTCAACTTGAGCAGACATCCAAGCAGTCCCACCAAGCAGACTTTTCCTTGAAACCCACTCACGTATACTTTCAATTCAGACTGCGAAGCTAACCTTGCAAAGTAAAATCCTCACACCGTTGGCCATCAATCATATAAATATCTCTAGCCGCATGGCTTCCTCCAAGGTAAAATAAAAATATAAAAAGCAGAGCAACGCCGTGAAACCTTTTACCACATACCTCTGAACCCGCCTTCCTTCGAGTAAAAGCCTGTTTATTGGACCGTGTAGACCCACTTTCCCAAACATAGAATAATTATAATACGTAAGGTTATATTTGGTAATTTTAGAGTTAAAATCTCGATACAAATACAAATATAAATATTTATTAATAACACCTATGTTACATGTCAATAAAAGGTAAACTATGTCTTCAAATAGATTTAATAAACAAATTAATGGTCCGGCAATTTAAAGAAATCAGCTATTTCGTAAAATAGATTTTCGTGTAGCCAGGACCTAAGTTTCTTTTTGAACTGCGCGGTGGAAGGAACATTCCGCACGGCAGCGGGTATTCGGTTGTATATCGCGGGCCCTCCAACGTAAACTGACCTCGCAGACTTCGCCAGCTTATGAGTTGGTGTCACAAGCTGGTCCTACATATAGTACTTATTATTATGCTTTTAATGATAGGTATAGTCCTTTATTTCATATCCTGCAGTGCAAGTACCGGTCTTTAGCGATCGTCAAATTTGACAGTTGAGATCTTCAAATTAGATAAAACGCCATTTGATAACCAGTATGCTAGTACTCGCTATGATCGATTAAAAACAAACAAAGAACGGTTCTTGCACTGCAGATTCGGTTTCATTTCGAAGAGCGTGTATCGGATCTTCATGATCAAATCTCTTCCTGCCTATTTTTATATCGGACGGCCAGGGCGCGCACTAAAAAGGATACCGTTTCATGATTAATAATCCGAAAACCCATACGAAACATTTTCACTTTTTTGTGCGAATCACTAGACCTAGACTGTGGAATGCGCTTCCAGAATGGGTGTTCCTAGATAGTTAAATCTAAGTGTCAAGTCGCGACCTCCTAGAAGGTTTCCTCTAGGCAAGCGTGCTCCATCATAGACTGCATCAATCGCTTAACATCATTAAAGAGGTGGCGGTCAAAATTTTGAAAACCTTGTTTGATCCCGAGTTAACCAGACCCGTACCAGTGACCCGTTACATTTTGACAACTTGTGATAAAATCTAAAATATTAACCCGTATTTTCTTAGTTAAGAGCCTTTCTTTCTAAGTGCTTTTTTATCTTAATTCCCCAAGTTATTTCTACAATACTTTGTAAAGTTTTGTGAAACACGGCTTCCATTTCAGGAAAGTTGGTATTTATTTGAAAATTCCGTCCAATGAGGTTGTAGACTCAATTTTGAGTTGGAAATGACTGTTGTAGAAGGCAATAAAAACAATGTTAACGCGGTACCACGATTGTTTTGTGTTCCAAGCTGTTGAACAAACTCGGTTTCACAGGACCCGCGTCAGTCACACCGATTAAACGATCGTTAAATGGCAAACGCAATGGCAATGGCTTCGAAACGGCAAATGAAATTGAATTCGTCTCTGAGTTTTCAAGGGTTCTTGAACTCCTAAAGGAGTTAAGCGCTGAAGTGCATAATATAATTGAGATCGGTGAGAACGACCTCTCCACGATTCAGTGCGATTCCCAATACATAGATAGCTGACTAGCTGATAGTATTAAGTTTTTAGTAATTTTTTTATTGAGTGTATATAACCCTCATCGAGAAAAGTTTTGAGATTTTGTAGGTAAAAGACTTAAGTAAATAACTAGCAGACACTACATTTATCAGCTGTCATAAGTATACCTCTGGTAATTTTTTAGATAGAGTAAGTAGGTACATTTGGACGATAAAATTTAATTTCACTCAATCCAAGCATTTTTTTGCTCTGTCCTACAGCAAAATGCTAACATTTTATTTTAATATTTCTCTGTAGTAAATCGGCTACCAGTATAACCTTACTTTTAAAAACTTAGCTAAAGTGATAAGAATTTCCGGTTTTTATAAAGCTTTTTTACAAATTTCAATCAATATAATAATAATTACAATCTGTCAGTGCGACTATAGCAGGTATTTGTGCCGTAATAAAAATTTCAAGCATTTACGGTCTCCTCGCATTGCCTGTATTACTTATCCATAACTTTATCTGAAATGATATCTAGGCAAAGGGAAGAATTCGCTGGTTGAAATTCGGCCACTTTCGGATATACCTACCTATACGATACAACTATACATAGTACTGCAACTGCAACAACTGTAGAAAAGGTTTTTAAAATGTGAGAAAGATTAGTTTATTATGAGCCTTAATATCCATTACATAGATTCCGCACAAGACCTTTGATGCGTATACGCACGCTGGCTATATTAGTCAGTTCGGCTGACTATTATAGCCAGCGTGTAGAGCACACATCCGTAGTCTTATTTTTCGGGCCGTTTTTTTGTCTGTGACTTACCATTATAGTGCTCTATAATACAGCTATAACATATACGTTTAATTGATTGCGCACTTAGCTGCAGTTCACGGTGGCTGCTCCTGCTCCACGAGAAATCCACAATATTGGAGTTTCCATGGTAACTGGCACTGGTTAGCTGGGTACCTAGTTACTCGTACAAACTGTTTTAGTTCGAAGCTGTCTATAGGAAATCTGTGAAGTTAAAGTTTTATGTCAATTATCCTCGGGTGTCAAGGGTTTTCTGGGATAAATTTTTATAAAATATTTTCAGAGCACCGGGAAGATATATTAGTGTTGTTTTCAAACTCCCTGCAATTTTTCATCCCTGGTCAAAGATCCAGAGGCAGGTCCAAGAAAAAATCAGAATAATCTAGTGGTAGTGCTAAAGGATATGAGAGTGTAAGGTTTTCGAGAACAGAGCGAAGTGCGGAGGAGAAAAGAAAGCCAAACTGATTCCACCCAATCCACCGCCATGTGAAACTCATCGGTCCCTTGTCGACTTGCTAAATTTCCTCAAGATTGGTCTAACCGTTTAGCAGTGAAAAAACCTCACGGACCGAGTTATAATTTTGTGGCGCATCTTTTTAACCAATTTCAAAAAAGAGATTCTCAATTCGACATTTTAGTTTATGTTACGCCTTTTCTTTACCGATTGTCAACCGATTTAAATGTTTTTTTATTGTTTTATTATATTGGATATTATAAATATCTCATGGGGCCTATTTAAACTTGATGAAAATTTTAGCGAGATACCCGTATTTGCTAAGATTACCTCTAAGGGCGGAAAACTCGGGGATGATTCGGAGGTATTGAATTCTACGTACTTTCCGTGATGTTATTTTTTTGGTTAAAATGTATGATATGTGTCAACAAAATTCTCAGAAAAATTAATGGAAGTATTATACCTACTGTTTCCCCGTTAACACTTACACCCCCTTGGTCGCCTGTTTGATCATCTCGTTTGCAGTTGCAGTTGCGTGCCGCTCAATATTGAAGTGTGTGGTTGTAGAACTAGTAAGAATATGTCAGTGTGTACAATACGTGTTTTCAGTTTTTGGCAGACTTTTTTCGGTATAAGCTCGAGTTTAAGCTATATAATATGACCAAAGACTTATTTACACGAAAATTACAACCTATTTTCGAATTGTCTCACTTATTCTATTTTCACAGTGACTTCGACTTAATGTTGTTTTGTGCAGGTGCTTCCCGGTCTGTACGTGGGCAACTACCGGGACTCCAAGGATCCTATGCAGCTTGAAAAATATAAAATAACCCACATCCTTTCAATACACGACGCGGCAAGGCGCTTACACCCAGTAAGTCAATACATTCTGTATTTAATAACGCTTACGATTTTTCTGTGGCTTCTGTACGCTGATGGGCCTATGATATGCCATCACATTAAGATTGTAAATGTAACATTTTGTATGTGTCCGTAACGGCTGAACGGATTTCAATGAAACTTGGTATAGAGGTAGCTTATAACCATGGAGCTGTGTCACAGAAGACATACGTGGGCTGTTCCAAAAATTGTTAGTGAAATGAAAAAAACGTTTATTTAGGTTTCATCATCATCAGCCAGAAGACGTCCACTGCTGAACATAGGCCTCCCCCTTTAACCTCCACACTGAACGACAGCCTGCCTTTTGAATCTACTGGATGCCCGCGACTCTCACAATGTCGTCGGTCCATCTAGTGGGAGGCCTACCTACGCTGCGTCTTCCGGTTCATGGTCTCCACTCCAGAACCTTTCTTCCCTATCGGTTATCGGTATATTTAGGTTTATAGACATTCATTCTCTGACATAATTATGCCTTCGTGTGCTTTCCCGAATTGTAAATACAGAACAAAAAACCGCTATAATTTTTTTGTGTACATGGTTATAATTAGGCGTTGGAGTATATGTCCAACGGTTTTGTCTCGTTTTTACTGAGCAATTTCAATGGTTATGGCCCGTCCATTCGTTTTATTTTGGTCAAAGGGTAAAGCCACATAGAAAATCTTTGACGAGCGCACAAGTTAATCAGAGGATACAATAAACCAGCCAAGTGCGAGTCGGACTCGCGCACAGAGGGTTCCGTACCACCACAAAATACAATAATTACCAATTTAAAAAACGACTTCAAAATTAGTAAAATATGGTGGCATTTCGATTCGGTGAAAGAAATGATAAGGTCGTCTAAGTAATCGAATTAAATAATAAATAAATAAAAACTTTATTTGAACAAAGTACATGATTTTGAAGTTAGTTAATACAGTTACTTATTTTTAGTATTAGTAGGTACAAGAGCATAACTTCGGATAGTGAACCCTGATTCTCACACTAGGCGAGTCCTGTGCTGTGAGATTCAGTGATTTCCATCTTACAGTAGGTTAAACAGTATGTAGACATCAAATAGGTAAATAACGGGCAATTTTTTTTATTTTAATTTTTTATTACTTGTTATAACTTGGTAATGAACAGAAATTTGTCACCGACTCACACTTGGCCATTATTTATTATTTATTTATTTATTTATATTTTAGTATCAACTGGCTGTCTATTACGGTTCGAAAGATACAACTGTTAAAGGGTAGGACGGACAGACACACAGACAGACGGACAGATAGACAGACAGCGTAGGCTCAGAAATAGGGCCTCGTTTTTACCCTTTGGGTACGGAACCCAAACAATTGGTTAGCAACGGTCAAGGTCTTAAAGTCCAATGTAGGTAAAAGCATTCTTCAATAAATAGGTAAACACGTTAAATACACTGTTTGAGAAACCCTAATAAGATCGCTGTGTCCATCTGTCTCCTTGTCACAGCATCATAATTTCTAAGTTTATGAACCAAAGTAATTACATACGTGAGTAAAACGTAAACCACTCCCCACACGTGTGAATTAATTAGTGTGGGAACGTCAGATTGTGTCAGACTAAACTCATCAACGCCGAGGCGGGGTTGCTAAACTAATTATAACTCACGGCCTCACCTTAACTGCTATATTTGTGCATAATATTATAACGTGTTAACTCACAGCGTACAGTGATAGGTTAACAGTGGTATTATTGGGAGTGCTATATCAAACTATAGCGATGTAAAGTAACTAAATCAGCTTGTCGGTTTGTCTGTACTGATTCTGTTTAGTCACATTTTAAAGGACATCCCCGAAGTATATATTTTTTCGACTACCCAAGTAAGAAGGTAACTATTTTCAGGCGTATAGAAGATATGGAAGTACGAGCCAAAATGACAAGTCTGGTCAAAATCAAACAAGGAATATATATTTTGTTAAAGTTATTAAATAAAAAAAGCCTCTTATTCTATTAAGTTCATTACAAACTTAAACGCACTATAATGTAATTCTTTGCATATAAACTACTTCTAAATATTAGAAACCATAATTTAAACTTAACCCGTAGAAGTTGCCTCCTCGGCTTAGGCCTCCCTTAACCTTCTCCTCTCTTCTCGATCCCTTGTTTTCGTCACCCAGTAAGGTCCTGCTCTTTTCGTTAAAATGTCTCTCCACCTTTTTCTTTGTCCTCCCTGTTTCTTTTTTCGTTGCACCAAAAACGTTGTTTTTAAGCCTTCGGATGTGTCCTGCCCAGTACCATTCTTTCTTCTTGTAAACGTTATTATTTTTATTTTAACATATCTTCCTCCTAGAATACACTTCATCCAACGTGTCTCCGACATTTTAAATCCTACAATATAGGTAGTTTTTGGCTTTTTGAAATAAGCATTGGTTTGGTGCGTTATCTCTTCATTGGAGCAAAACTTTTTTCCACCAAGCTATTTTTTTAATTCGGGAACAAAATAGTTGCAGGTTCTTAATCCGGAGAATATGCTGGTTGGGTAAGTAACTCATAGTGAAAATTATGGAATTTGGACATGGCATAACATATGGATGCGTGAAATAAAGACATTTAATTTAATTTATTTCAAGTGTTGCACTGTGATGTAATAGAGAGAATTCTGTGGTTGTACCATTTCAGATCACCATTATCGAGACGCTTATAGACGTCATCATCTAGTATAGAACGTTTTGTAAGTAAATTCCAAATTGACTTTAATACTAGTACCTAATAGTGGTAAAAACGCCTTGTTTAAAGAATGCCTATTTGTTACATTTACTGCTAACAAAATCTACAAACTGTCTACGTGACCAAAAACCTCCCAACACTGCCTTTACGACTGCGCCTAATGTTATTACAACTACACTCATGAATAACACAGCACTTACAAACATCACAGTTACTTTGATTTATACGTCCCTTATATAATAGAGCCCTGGAACTGTAAATGTAAGTACTTATAATAAATAACTGACCAAAAGAGAATAACATTACATCAACTTTGTTATCATAGGATAGTACAGTAGTAGCCGTTTTCCACAGAATATTATCATATTATCAGATAATTATCAATTTAAAAACCGACTTCAAAACTAGTAAATACGCAATTTCATTTAGTTGGATGACATATTTTTACCTTATTTTGATGTCTATGGGGCCAAACGGAAGTATATCCTTCCATTCAAATTAAAAAAATATTTTCCAAATCAGTTTATAAATGACGGAGTTCTGAGAAAGAAACATTGAAAAAAAACCGACCAAGTGTGAGTAGGACTCGTACCCTGGGTTCCGTACAAACGTAATAAATATGTATCTAGATCCATCCTGGGAATCGAATCTTGACGTAAAAAGGTAAAAAAGATTGAAATATTGAATGACAAACTTAACTTAGTAGTTGGCAAACAGGTGCTCTTATACAAACAAACTACAAAACGTAAGTTTATAATAGCAAAAACCATTTTTTTATGTGATGTATTCCGGAATGTTATGAAATATCATATTAACATCTTTCGGATTTTTTCCTTTATATGTGCTATGAGACCTTGCTTCTTGCCAAATTTCATGATTTTAGGTCAACGGGAAGTACCCTATAGGTTTTTATTCCCTTGTGAAATCGCAAAATTTACGAAAATATGCGACATCATTATGGTCATATCTTTTGATTGCGTTGACTTACAAGTTTGATTTTTTCACAGCTAAAAGAAACTATAGACCCGCGTATCTGATATATATTTCAATTTGATACCTATACGAGTTCTTGAGAAAAATGGTCTTGACAGACGGATAAATAGACCAAAAAGTGATCCTATAAGGGTTCCGGGTTTTCCTTTTGAGGTACGGAACTCTAAAAATGGGTAGTTTTTCACGCCCTTTTTACTTATTTCCTTGCGTATTCAGAGGACTCAAAAACTGGGTCGGTCGCATGAAACGAATAGTTAAAAGAAAAGTTTATGATTCCATTTGCTAATGGATCCATTGTGTTGTGAAGCAGTTTGAATCGCTGCTCGCGATTCCGGTCGAAAGCAATTTGTGATTGTAGTATTCCGTTTGTTTCCAGCTTACTTACTACACTAATTGTTGGTGTTATTAGTTTGCACTATCACAATAATAATAATTATAAAGGAGTAAGCTTGTCTGTGTGAAAATGTGTAGGTAGCCTATGTGTTAATCCAAGGTAGGACCTGGGTATGTCCTAAAACTGCGACCAGAACCACCGGAGAATGAGCAGCAGCGTCCTATTAGTACATGGTGAACGTACTGCGATCCCCAAGTCGCCTGCCAAGCGTGGGGACTATGGCAACACCCCTCTCTATGAAGGAGGCAGGAGTTTTGGCGCCAACGTGGAAAAAACATGTCGGCTCGTTGGATTATTTTCATAAACTTGTGTATTTTCGAGTGTTAATGTGTACTAAATGGTGAATTATTATTCATTAAGTGCTCGTAAACGTGCTCGAGTGTGGGAAAGTGATATAACGAGGTGAAACATGTCTTTTCGTGTTGTTTCCAAAACTCCATAGGAGCCTCTTGTAAAGTCTTCACCACTTTACAGGGGCATGAGTTTGACTTGACCGTGACTTACTTAGCTTGACTCTGACTGTGACTATGACTTGTTTGACGCTTTTAATACTATGTAAACATAGTTAATATTACGACTAAAGGACATTGAATCCACAGTCATGAAAATTTTAACAAAAAAAATATTTGTGAGGCATGTGTTCAGCAGTGGACAGTTTATGGCTGATGATGACCCACCCCTGTCCAAAATGTAATACAATACCGTTTGTTTGGCCTTTATGAAGTAAAAATGGTTGGTCCAAATTTTTTGCTCTGATATTTGCAATAACCTTTTATAAGCTGAATAAAAACCATATTATTTTAATATTGCACTGTTTATTTAGGTATTATATCAGCTACAAAATAAATTTTTCATATTCATATTAATTTATTTTAGCATTCCACAATGTTTTCTTAGGTTTAGGTTTAGGGTTAGGTTTTCAAAAACCAAGCAACAGTTGATTAGTATTTACGGTATTTATTGGACTTTTTATAATCTACTGCAGTTGACAATGTTAAATAAAACTTGGGCCATGAATAGGTGAAAACATTATATTTTTTGTAGAGGGTCTACAAAAACGCTACGAGGCTACGTCGTAGCTACGAACTACATGTTCAAAAGCCAAGCAAAAGTGATCAGAATTTACGGTATTTATTTGGTGTTTTATACTCTACTTACTGCAGTTGTCAATGTTAAATCAAACTTGGGCCGAGAAAAGGTTAAACAGTTAACTATTTTGTAGAGGGTATACAAAAACGCTACGATGCTACGTCGTAGCCAGCTTTATATATTTTTTCATTGTGATTAATCACTAACGATCTACAGTACCTGGTACGTACCACGATCCCGTAGCTAAAAGCAAAATAGTGTCAGCTGTAGGTCGTTTCCGTTGACAGACATAATTAATTACTTACAGGGGCTCGCGTAGCTAATTTGCTACGAGTTACGAAGCTCCATTTTCCTAAACATTTTTATTTGTCCATATTAGCATAAGTCTTTTTCCCACTAGCTCTTGATTTACTCTCTCTCTCTCTCTCTCTCTCTCTCTGAGAGAAGGCCTGTGTCACAGAAGATATAGCTAAAGCAGTAGTTTGAATCGGACGTGTCCATGAATTTAATTGTTGGTACTATCCGTGTGTGCGAAAATGTCCGATTTTATTTTTAATTTTTTTACTATGGTGTTTTAAGAAAAGTTTCATACGCTACACGCGTTTCGTACGCTATTTCTACACACACGCCGAATGTCAAAGACACGGTGCGCACGGCTATCGCTCTGAGTTACCGTGAAGTATCGTAGCGGATGGGGAAGGGGTCCTCGTTTGATTACGTCACTTGATTCGGTTTCGAGCGTTTGTTTAAAGTCAACCTACTGCTTTAGTTTAATATCTACTGTGCCCTGTCACAATGGTAAAACATAATAGGCTGATCGATTGATTGATTCTGACATGCGCTACGCTGAATTATATACTCGAAGGTAGAGTATCAAGTAGGTAATAATAATAACCACAGACAATTATTAAAATAAACACCGTGACCATATCATTAAGTTATAAAAAACCCAGCGTGCCGTATCTTTTGTTCCTACTATGACGTTACGAGAACCAATTTTCGATTTATTTTTTCCAGTCTGCCTCAGACATTTCTACGGCCTTCTCAAAGGCTGTTAGCGCATTTTCCGGCGATATACCTTCATATTATTTATGCCTTTGAGTTGATTTTTTATTTTAGTGCAAAACTTTATATCCTAACATTTGACGTGCTACTGCAAAGACGACGAAGATCGAACTGAGTTATGCGGCGTGCTAGTTGGAGCATCGATCCAGATTAAGTCAGACCAGTGACATGCTAAGTAGGTGATCTTGTGGCGTCTATTTTGACATAAGTACTTATGTGGTAATATCCGAAGACCGTGTTCCGCACCCATATTCATTATTCAAAGAAAAGGGAACGCCCTCTGTCAGAAACGTGACTTGAAGAGACGTCGTCCGTGACTATTATCTATTCTGTCATGACGTGACAAAGCATATTATTACCGGATGCTCTACAAATGTAGATCTTGCTGCCTTTCGGTTAACCGAATAAAAAATAAAAACATAAGGTAACTTGTTTTTATTTTTAAAGACGTTTTATCTTTTTTAACACCTTTGGATTTTATCTTTTATCTTACACGAACCGTATTTTTTCATGACAAAAAATGGCTTTATGTAGTTTGTATAAGTATAAACTACTACTACTTATCAAATGGCAATTCAGAGTACTGACGAAATCACTTACAGAATACGGGCAAGCTTTTCCCGAAAATATAATAAATTTAGCGATAACTACGTTTTCCTTTGAACTCAAAAAGACGGTTAATAAACTTGCGTCTGTAGCCAACATTAATCTTGATTAAAGTAACAGGTCATGGACGATTGGTAGTAACAACGGTTTAATAACAAATTTTGAGAGACTGGAAAAACTAAAGATGCTTCGATAAAAAAATTCAAATTAAAGATGTCAAAATCTGTTATTACAATCAATTGTGAATAAGACCTTTGTATGTAATTTTATCATCGTTTATTTTACTGATATTAAATTTTATAAATAATAAATATCTATACTAATATTATAAAGAGGAAAGATTTGATTGTTCGTTTGTTTGTTTGCATTGAATAGGCCCCGAAACTACTGAACCGATTTGAAAAATTCTTTCACTGTTGGGAAGCTACACTATCCCCGGGTGACATAGGCTATAATCTATACCCGTGCGAAGCTGGGACGGACCGGTAGTAATAAAAATTTATGTTTAAATATTGATGAATAAATATGTCAAAAAATGCTGTTTGTTGGTAAACCTAGATGTAATACAGAATATAATCTGTTCTTAATAGCTCCGAAAACAAACTTGTGTCTAAATGGACAAATGCAATATTAGCACTGGCATTCATAACTCACTAATTATGAGTTATTAGTATTGTTAGTCAATAAATAAATTCTTCTTCTTCTTCTTTCGAGTCGATGTTCCGCAAAATGCAATTCTATTTACTTAAATAAATAAATACATTAATTGATCATAATAATAAAGAAATATTTTTTAGCACACCTCACGACACCCTAACCCACCTACGCCAATGTTACCCCTCCGGCGCGGCGCAAATATACGGCAGCCTTTATAGGGCCCACCACAATATTTTGAAATGAGACATGGTTATCGGGTGCCGTACCTCATATTATAGACCAGTTCAACCCCATCAATAATACACCACAATAACCCAAAATTTTAAATCCTATACTGTACAATAGTTTCATAATTCCCATTCACACACATCCTATAATTATTGTATTTTAAACTCAACCTCTTGGTATTGGCCCACCAATGCCTATCAAATGTCCAAGCTGGACCCGAGATTAGAAATACAGTGTAAACTCGATATAGCGGCACTTAAGGGATTACACATAAAATGTCATTATTGAGAGTTGTCGTTATATATATAATAATAAAAAATTGCCCAGACAAGTTGTTTTATAAAGAGCTAATCATAAATTGAACGGATGACCGAAAACAAAATTAAAATAATATGTACAAAACTAAAGAAGATGTAAAAACAATGTATTGCTAGAAAAGAGCGCACTATACTTACTAATGACGTCACTTGTAAGTTACCTCCATACTGACATATTTTTCGGGTAAGGGACTGAGCATCCCTTCCTAATCCGAACAAAAATGTTGAACGGTTATATCACAGAACTTTATTAGCCGATTTAAATAATTCAAATATTAATTTTATTTTAGCTTTCGACAATGTTTCTTCAGTAGTTCTTTAACTTTAGACTGTATAATAACTTACTTTAACATATAATTAATATGTACGAAAGTTCAAATTTAGTCTTTAAAAGAATAAAAATGACGAAGTGTACAAAACAATTAATTGATTTATAAACGGAAGGACTAATTTCCAAGATACAGGTGTTTACTACACCTAGTTTGGGCTTGGTTTGAGCATTAGTGCGATGTACAAGTGGAAATGTATCGATTACTGAATAAAATAATATTGAATTTGAGTTTTATAACATTTAAATATAATCTTTACTAAGCCTAATATTTTTAACAGATCAAACAACTCCTCAAGCTCCTAAGCCTCAATCTCTGACAGAACTATCAATGTTACGAAAACGAAAAAAAACGAAAACGAAAAAACGAAACGAAATCATAGTAAATTCAGAACTATGTAAGTATACAGTAATTACAGTATTATACCCACATGTTTCTAAGTTTCGTTAAAGAAATGTACAAGAAGATGGTATCTATGTTAGTTGGTATAATAAGTCCCAATTGTGATAAATCAGCTCAGTTGTTTTTCGTACGTGGCATGACAACGTAACTATGCATGGAGAAAGCTTTGTATTTACGTGGCACTATGCCAACGCTGTGCTCTATTTGTGGCCTTTTGCATCTAAATAAAGATGGTTTTAGTATTATCTTCAGTACATATACTAAAGTTTAGAAATTAATAGAACAAATCTTAGAGCATTTTTTTAGATTGCCTCGTCATTGTTCCTAACAACATTATTCATGGGCTATTTTATATCTAGCTATATTTTCCTTTTATGTTCTTATATCTTATATATATATATATATATATATATATATATGTCGGCGCGTTGAAGTTTTAGCATTCGGGCGCAACTACCGTCGGATAGTTTTTAAGGCTTAGATTATGTAGGTAGGCGTCACCTAGCTTTGTTTTGGTGGACTAGTGATGGAGGTGGCGCCATCACTGGTGTAACGCTGCAGTAACTTACTCTGCTGAAGTTCGTTGTGAAGTTGTGTCGTTGACAACCAATCAGAGTTTAGTAAGTTGGTATACCGTCCGGCAGAGGCGCTAGTGAGCGCGGCGCGGCGGACACGTGCGCGAGGCTCGCTGGAGCTCACTTTACTTTGGTGTCTGATTTGGGATTGTCACTTTTGAGGTTGGAAATTGGAATTGTTGGTTGGAGGGTGGTAGCGTTCGTTACAAGGCGGAACACCTTGTCCCCAAGTAATTTTCAAGTAATGATATAATTGATATTGTAACTATTAATCATAGCGCTTCGAAATAAAAACTGTAACAATGTACGTGTGATGTCTCATTCTCCTCGGCCACTATACTCACGCCATAGAACCAAGATTAATCTGATGAAGATTGGCCATCCACCGACCGGTGCCCCCCCCTCACGCTTCCAGGCTCGACCCGTCATATATATATATGTGAAAATACGCGAGCGAAAGAGCTGCAAAGGGTATACAGGCCCCTTAAGAGGGTGCTAACTGATTACCAGTAACCCTGTTTTTTTAATTTATTTATTTAAGAGTAGGCTTGCGTTTGACTGCCAACTCGTCTGATGTAAATAAACTCGCTGATTTCGGGTATATATCTAAATAGTAATTTTTAGTGCTCGTCAACATTTTTTCAGTTTTTTTTTAAAATAGATTATCGGACTGTCTAAGTTTGGACCCTAATATTTTTGCAGCAAATTGGTAGATAGGTTTATATCCTAAATTGAGTTAAGTACTTAATTTAGGACATTAACCCAGACAAAAAGGTTGAAACGTGTTAACAACTCGGTTTATTATCTAGCTAACTTTACACCTGATTTAATGGATTTGACCCAAAATTCAAATCATGCTCTGCTATAAAATGAAAGTGCCAATTTTCAAAGATTAAAAAATTCAGCAGCAATTCACATAACGACTACAGTCAGCGCTCTCCTCATAACGAGTGCCTCTAGCTTGAATATTCAGCGTTCTGCCGGACGCTGCTAGAATATGCAGATTTGCTCCCCATGCGTAAAACCGCACCCGGTAAGGTATTTCAGTTAAAGCGCCGAGTACAAATACGATACGTGTTACGAAAGTACTTACTACCCCTGGCATCGACAAAAACCCACTGAGGATAAACGAGATTAGCAAGGGAACTCGGGGTGTGGCAGAACCAATGGACTTTTTTTGTGTGTATTTGTCAAAGATCTCAAAAGTAAGGATATGCCCATCCATCATTTGCGTTGCGAGCCAGTACAATATCTAGTATTGAAAAGTTAGCGCCATCTATTGGAATCTACTAAATATGTACGTCGCATTGCTCTCAATTGTAAAACAAATGTATAAGATTTAAAGTAGAAAGAAAACCAGTCAAGCTTTAAGAATTAAAATATTGCTTCCTTAGTCTAAAACTCATGTTGTCATCATTATGAGTATTACCTTTTAGATTAGCTTATTTTTTATTTTATTTTGTAGTGGTGTACTGTGTATATGCCTGTACTGTGATATCACCCAACGGATCCAACGGAAGACCAGCACTGGGCATTATGCTGAGTTGGGACCGATATGTGACTTTTTCACCTAGGTGCTATGTCTTTTAGTGAAAACGTTGCTTGAAACATATAATCTTTTTTTGTTCTTTTTCTTAATTACGAAGATCGCTCGAAGTTGGCGTGCGACAGGGTTCACATTGGTTTTACATAGACATGTTAACATTTCTGAGTTAATACCATTTTAAAAGTTCCATTGGTCCGGTCCTTACGGTGCAATATATAAGTCAATGATACCAATAAAGTCATTAGTCTAAATTCAGCAGCGGCGCAGGCAGCTCTCGACACATTTCATTTTATTCGTTTATCCGTCGAACATCCATATGAAGATTATCGATTCACGCACCCAAGTAAGCCCTCGCCCCGGAATGTTTGTTCGGAAACACGCCGTCCCGCCATTAGTAAGCAGATCGTGTTCTTATTTGCCACAATTTGGTGTTTCTAAACTAAGTTTGCAAATAAGTAAAAGATTCAGATGTGCCTACTAATATATAGACGTGCGAATTATAGAGTTGTAAGTGATTTGAAGGAACTGTTCCGTCATGATTTTTTTATGTGTTGCACTCTTCAATTATATAGACAACAAGCTTCTTGAAAATCCAACGTATTTTTGACGGAGCATATTTCAGAAACGGTACATCTGAATAAAAAATTATGTTCCAAACCTCACTTCCATTTCAAAATACCTATTCAATGATATGTTACCCGATGGTCTGGAATCTAATGTTTTTTATGCCCGTTTTACACTTTGCCCTCCTCTATATATGATGTCGTCACCTATTCCGATCATCACAGTTGGCTAAAAGTCCAGTAGTGGACTGTTTAAAGGCTGATTATAATGATGGTGATGTGATGATACTATATGTATGATAGATGCAATATAACTTCGTCAGGTACAAATAAATGTTTTGTCACAGATTATGTTAATAAATAAAAATTGTCTTTTTGAAACGTGATACCTACTAATCATGAAAAGCAGGGTGAAAATTCATTGTTACAAAAAGTTGGGTTTTAACTTTAAAAGCACCAGCTCGTTCGTTATGAAATAAAATGAAGTATTACTTATGTAACGACGTGTGGGTCGAGCTTGAAACATCCTAACCGCTGTAATCCGAAACCGCGACCACAAATCCGCAACTTTCTGGCTACGGACACAGAAGACATAATAGCACACTAAGGATTCCGTTTTCCTGACAGAAATATAACATTCGTTATGCAAGCGGTTATTTGGCATCTAGACTATATGTACTAGACTAGACATTTAAGACCCTCTTTTCCCACGTTAAGCGATTTTATTCATTCTAGTTTTAATTTGTCTACTTCCATGGTTATCTTAAAATTACAAAAATGATGTCATATCAAAATTTAATGTTATCTAGGTAACCGGAAAGACCGAAACACGATTAAGGTCATTTTGCTCGATAGAAAAAATATATGAAAGTAACAATGAATTGCGTTTTTTCTCCTGTTTTTTTCGATTCATACAAATACTTATTCACTAAATGATGTCTACCATATTTTAATATTCAGATTTCATAATTATGAAGGAAACCGTATATGTATATTTTACATTACAGCTAAGTACTTTTTTTGAAAAACATGAGAAAAACCTCAAAAGTAGTAGTAGCGAAACGCACGACTGTGTGTGAGCCCCATGGTTTTGCTCCACTAAACGTGACTTACTAATAATACTCTGTAATAACAAGCGATGCTTAAAAGTGGGAAAACCTCGCCTTAAGCTGCAAACCCGAAGAGCTAGCGGTTTCGCCAAACAGGCGTATAAACGATTTCGCAAACTATATAAAGGAGGTCGACAGGATACTGTTAATATTCTAGTTCATAAATGGAGAGACGCGTTTATAAATAACAAACCCTTACCACAGTAACCACATTTTTGGGAGATCAAGCAAAAAGACACAAAATTAGCATATAACTTTCCACTGTTTTTACCCACGACGGAAATAACGAGGTATATGCGTTTGGGATATTAAGAGGTCGCGTGTCTATTACCACTTTTCTCCAAAACCGGCTGAACCGATTTGAGAGTAGGTTTTTTATTTGAAAGCAGATTTGACTGATTCTTAGCTATTTATTATAAATAAACAAACTAGCTGTTGCTCGCAATTTTGCACGCGTAGACTTTCAAAGTCAAAGTCAAAGTTTTTTATTTGCTTGCCAATGGGTATAAAAGGTCTTAAAATATTACACGTACATCCATTAACAGCCCCAAGGGCAAGGGCGTGCGAAATTGCATTAATTTACAAATTATGTCAAAGAACTTACACCAATAATTAATTAAACACCATTTAAACACTATAAATCCATCAACAAGCCAAATCATAAGCATAAAAACGACATGACATTTTCTTTAGGAACTCCTCCATTTCATAGAAGCACTCCTTTACCAACCACTTTCATTATTAAAATTTTTATATATGATAGGCTTACGTAAACTTTCAACTCATTTTTGCCCCCCTTAATTGGACCCTTTCGCAAAATTCTTACTTAGTGAATATCTACATTCCATAGCAAAAAAAATATCAATTTTTTGTCTGCTTAATTTCAGCCTTCGTACCTATGTCAAGTAGTTTTCGAGATTTTATGATGAGTCAGTGAGTGAAAGAAAGAAAGAAAGAAGAAAGAAAATAAATTTTATTCGACACCTTTACAAAGAGTGAGTGAGTGTTTTAGTGAGTGAATGATTGAGTGGTGTTATATATAATATATATTGGCCGTGGTTTCTAGCATTTTAAAATGTATACTTGTACTGTGCTGCTTAATGTTTCTAAGAATTTTCCTTGTCATGAAACAATATGTCCACAAATGTGATATCACAAAGGTTCAAATACCAAGAAAATTCGTAAGATCTTTGGTAGGCAGGAAAGTGGGGTTCAAAGACCGCAATACATATTCATGAAACAAAAAGTGCGACATTGCGAACTCAATAAAAAGACTCCCATTCCGTTTTATCAGGAGGTAAGTTGTTTCCTACGACGAGGAAGTGTTAAGCTCGTTCTGTTCATTTTCCCAATCCATTTGAGACGTGTCACGATGAATTTCTTAGAAAATAAGCAATAAAATGTATTTAAATGTTTTGACATACTAGCAACGCCCGCGGTTTTACTCTCTATCCTTCAGGAACAGTACATTTTCCGGGTTAGCCTATGTATTAATTTTGGTAATAAGCCAACTTCACGCCAAAGGGTTTGGGTAACCTTGTATGGACCAGTGGCGTCATTTTTTTTAGCGGCCATTGATTATTTTATTACTATTTTGTAGTACTACCTTTAATTAGTGTATGTATAAAATACTTCGCTGTAAGTCATATCGGAGCTTAGTTATGGCCCTTCAAAAATGTTATTGGACAAGCGAATACACCTAACTCTTGACGGATTAAGGAGACAGTAGGAGACTACTGACTTTCTTTACTAGGTTGTGACAAACAAGGATAATGCTCTTAAAGTGTAATTGTTAATTAACGGACTTCAAAAAAGGAGGTTCTCATGTTCGAATGTATTTGATAAGCGATTTCTCTGCTGATTGTGAATCACATTACATCACATCAGCAGCCACTAAAAGTCCACTGCTGGACAAAGACCTCCCTCTTAAAGAGGGGTGTTGCCATAATCCCCACGCTCGGCAGGCGGCTTGGGATTGCAGTACGTTCACCGTGTACTAATAGAACACTGCTGCCCATCCTCCGGTGGTTCTAGTCACAGTTTTAGGCCATACCCGAGTCCAGTTTGACTGACTATATTTTTTCTTTACTTTATAGCCGTTACGTTGATTGTTCTTTATTTCATAGCCTAAACGTTTAGTATACATTGCGAAATATTATTTGTTTATGATATTGATATATAAGTTTTGTGTCGTTTTGAACAAACAATGGCGAACTATGAGAAAGCTTTTGATTCGATCGAGACATGGGCGGTGCTTGAGTCTCTCCAGCGATGCCGTATTGACTATCGGTATGTCGAAGTGTCGATGGGGCCGAAAGGTTCTGGAATGGAGACCACGGACTGGTAAGCGCAGCGTAGGACGTCCACCCACAAGATGGACAGACGACCTAAAAGAGACCGCAGGGAAACGCTGGATGCAGGCCGCTTCCAACCGGCCCTTTTGGAGATCGATGGGGGAGGCCTATGTCCAGCAGTGGACGTCCTACGGCTGAAATGATGATGATGATGATGTCGAAGTGTTGTAGAGTTTGTAAAACGCCACCATGTCGGTCCGAGTACCGGATCAGAGTTCGAGGATAAATTCCATTGCGACAAGGAGACGTTATCCCTCAGAAACTGTTCACTGCCGCATTAGAAAACGCCTTCAAGCTCCTGGAATGGCAAGGACTCGGCATCAACATCTACGGCGAGTACATCACTCACCTTTGATTTGCCGACGATATTGTGGTCATGGCAGAATCAATGGAAGATCTCAGCCTGATGCTCTAAGACCTCAATCGAGTCTCCTAACAGGTGGGCCTTAAGATGAACATAGACAAAACAACGGTCATGTCAAATGCCCATGTTGCACCCAACCCAGTATCAGTTGGGAACTCTGAGAAAGAGGTCCAACTCGGCTGGGTAGCGTTCGGTAAACTTCGCAACGTCTTCTCGTCCAAAATACCTCAGTGCCTTAAGATGAAAGTCTTCGACCAGTGTGTGTTGTCAGTGCTGACATACAGCAGTGAAACGTGGTCTCTCACTATGGCTATGGACGGGCTATGGAGAGGGATATGCTCGGGGTTTCTCTACGAGACCGAATCAGAAATGAAGAGATCCGCAGACGAACGTAAGTTACCAACATAGCCCACCGGATTAGCAAGTTAAAGTGGCAGTGGGCAGGGCACATAGCACAAAGAACATATGGCTGATGGGGCTGAAAGGTTCTCGAATGGAGACCACGGACTGGTAAGCACAGCGTAGGACGTCCACCTACAAGATGGACAGACGACCTAAAAGAGAACGCAGGGAAACGCTGGATGCAGACCGCTTCCAACCGGTCCTTTTGAAGATCGATGGAGGAGGCCTAGAAGATAATAGAATAGAATCATTTATTGGCTTTATAACATTCGTTACACTGGGCTACTGGCAGGTTACTTCCTATGTATAGCTGTTGTTAATATCTATTTAAGTATGCATTTAAAACTATATATGTATGTATATCAGTCTCTGGCAGCCATATCACAAGCTTTGCTTAGTTTGGGGTCAGATGACCGTGTGTGAAAGAATGTCCCGAATATTTATTATTTATAGCAGTGGACGTCCTACGGCTGAAATAATGATGATGATGATGATGGTGGTGATGATGATAAGCAAACAAGGCCACGTGGCGAATCTTGCCTGGTAATAACTTGTAATAACCTAATAATTAGTAGTTTTTACCCATTTCAATAAGAATTATTGGTTTTTACGATGTAACTATAATGTATCACACATTATAGTTACATCGTAAAATCACAGTTAAAAGCTTGTAATAGTTATTTATGATACAAGTGCGGAAAGTTGGTTATTACAAACGAGTAGACGAATGTAAGCCCGAGACGAAGTCGAGGGCTTACCATAGTCACGAGTTTGTAATAACCAATCCGCACGTGTGCCATACAACGTTTTACAACACATTTGCGAGAAAAAAACAAAAAATGGAAATTAAAAAAATACCGTAAAGTACACGCACGGTGCTATACAACGGAGCGTGCGGACAAATTCATTACAGCACGCTCCGTTGTATGATGCGTTTCATTACAGCACGCTCCGTTGTATGATTCGTAATGTTTAACTTTCGAAAGATGTATTCAGGCTTCGTAAGTGCACTTTTTGAGCAAATGTGTTGTAAAAACATTTTCCACACGCGCCATCAATCAACTTTAATCTACATGAATCTATGCTTTATATGACCGAACAGCGCGGCACATTCACCCCGTAGCAAACGTGTGTGATTAACTTTAATGGATCAATTTATCTCGCGGCTGGCAACTAGCCATACATATTTCATACATTCATAGAGCAGCCCCTGAAATTTAATGTATTTTAACGTCCAGCGAGTCGCGGTGTTCGCTTTCAGCCTCGTGTTACGACCCCGCCAGTACGTTATCATTAATTCAAGGTTCACCAGATTCAGTCGCTGAGCGACTTCGTATTTCTGACACGAAAACAATAAAACTTTATGTCTAAAGCTTTTTTAGGGTACCGTACCCAAAGGGTAAAAACGGTACCCTATTACTAAGCCTACGATGTTTGTCTGTCCGTCCGTCCATAAAAACTAAAAAAGTTAAAAAGAAAGGTATACCCATACAACTAATACAACTAACGTATTTTTTTACGTATAATTATGTATTAGCTCTAATGTAAAAACGGTAACTTGTAACTTGTACGTACAAGCGTCAAACTTAGCATGGTTATAGTACACACTCTAAAGTATAACAACAAGTGCGAGTCGGTGATGAATTTCTGTTCATTACCAAGTTAAGCAACGTATTTTGCTACTTAGATTACCTCATCATGCGTCTTACCGAATCGAAATGCCACCATATTTTACTAATTTTAAAGTCGGTTTTTTAAATAGTTAATTTTTGTATTTTGCGGTTGAGGTTGGGGTGTAGGAGTCGGACACGCGCAGCGAGGATTCAGTAGCCAAAAAATTAAATTTCGTTTGTTTTGGTCGGAATCTGTAGCGCTCGCCTGACAAGGCTGGTGTTTATTCTTTTTTATTTTATTATTATTTACTAGTAATATAACATATTCTGTGACAGTTTCAATTGGCAATTTTTTACAGTTCAAAATATAAAGCCGTTAAAAGGAAGGACAGACAAACAGACAGTTTAGGTTTAGTAATAGAATCTACAGATCTACATTTGGGTATACGGAACCCTAAAATAAAACTAGAATGGCTTCTATCAAAGCTTTCATGACGTCATTAACGTAACCTAATTTGGGATACTCCTGGTCCTCCGGTCGGATCTTCGATTGGTAGGAGGAACGAGAATATTCTTCCCCGTTTCAATTAGGATTGTATACAGGGTTACGCATGTAGACTGTACTAAGCCGAATGGAGGTCATTGTACTCATCATTATGAACTACTTCCGCTTTCCATGGAAAACGATCATTGACACTCGACAAAATGTATTGAACAACTGTTCGCCGCGATTTTAAGGTTGGTCCCATAGTAAAAGTTGTTCGTAATTATGAGTACAATGGCATCCTTTCGGCTCAGTACAGTCTATATGCGTGTGTATAGCTTTATAAAAGTAACTTACGTACATAAAGTTGGGCACAGGTGCAAAGGTTTTAAACGAGCTAGACATATAAAACGTAACATTAAGGTTTTACTCCCTACGTACCTGGCTAATCAAGCGTTAAGTTACAAAGTTTATGAGACCAACTTTCTTAAACATTGTAAGTACAATATATGCTCCATACGGTGGTAAATGCACAATACGCAAATGTGTATTTTGGTGAGATGGCTCTACCGTAAAGTAGCCAGTAAATTCACAAAACAGCAAAACTTCTAAGTAAATTCAAAAAGTTAAAGCCTCTGCATAATCCACGTTAAAGTTGAAAATCTATGTATATTTTGGCGTCAAATGACTGTTTATAAACTTTATGGTTACTTTTGTAGCTTTTATTTTTATGATGAAGTGAACCGTAAAGAGTGCAGACAACAGCGCCCCCAGCCGGTAGTTATGTCCTTCGAACAATAAAAATGTATCCAGTTCACACAAAGTCACCGAAGACCACTTTATGATAGCAGTTTTAAAGTTAGCTTTTTATGGTCGTAAGCTTTATTTATGCTACGTTTCTGAAATAAATGCCCCAACCATGTGTCGAAGACCTCGTCGGTAAAAGTTTAGTTATATTTTGATACTAAATTTTCGAAACGTAAACGCTATAAAAGCGATTTATTGATAAGCATTATTGCCATTAAAATTATTATCGTCTTATTAATTATTTATAGCTTTAAACATTTAACAAGATTGTAAACATGCTATGGTCGTAAAATAAACAACTTTCCTTGAGTACTTTATGCGAACATTTGCAATTTCTTTATAGTGTAACATGAATTATGATAATTAAGTAAATTTTTTGAAAAAAAAGCGTACTTCAATACTATATACCTGCATGTACAAACTTAAACTAAAAAGTAGAAAATGACAGTTAAAACAGAGATTGAAAGTCCTCATCAAATTTTTTGCTGAAGAGAACCACAACCAAAACGTTTCTGTGCATTATTATTATTTGATATTCTGTGGTGTATTAATTTTAGTTATTGTTTTTTTTTTCAAAAAGCGCTGAATCAATTTCTATTAAATAAATGAGACCACCTCTGAAGTATGACTTACCAAAAAAAGAATCATCAAAAGCAATTCGTAATTGGCGGAGTAATCGTGTGACAAAGATACAAAACAAATGCTTCAGTCGAATTAATAACCTCCTCCATTCATCGGTTAAAAATGGTTAAAATGGAGAATTCGGATAAGTAATAATAGCGCATTAGTTTTTTTTTATATTATAAACGTGAAAGTTTGTGTGTATAATATGTTTGTCCCAGTTTCGTAATGATTCAAGAAAATCTGTTCAGCCGCTTAAAGATTATCAATCTTTTATCTGTCATTTTTTTTTAAATAAATATTTTCAATTTATACAAAACTACAAAAACTAATCAATTGAGTTTCGTAATTAGCTACAATATAAATTACAGTTATAATAATAATTGTACATTGAATATAATAAAAATAACTTAAATCAAATGTTATTTCAGCTCCCTGTAAACAGACGTTTATTGCATTTTGAACCTTATTTGTTTTGAAATGATTTATTACTACAAACATAATTGGAAATTTTCGATATTTGCTGAATTTAATTTGAATATTTGATTAGTTTTGGTGAATAAATTTGAAGTTTTTGCCATCCCTGAATTGCACGTGCCGCGCAACTTCGAATGTAGATGAAGATCTCTTAGTATAATTTGTTTTAAAAATGATAATAACAAAGGAGAATGATATATCTATAACTACAATTTTCGATAATCGACATAATGGATCGTATAGAAGAGAACCTATATCCGCCATCTGAGTCGACGTTCTATTTGCAAGATTTGTTTGTTTTCAAATTGATAGGTATATCTACTAGCAGTTTTGATACACTACATAATGGATCGTATAGAACTATAGAAGAAAACCTATTTCTGCCATCTGTGTCGACTTCCTATATCATATTATCTCGCTTATTTATCTATGATGTCCGCCTGCTGATGCTGACCCAGAATACGTTTTTGCCGCCTCGGGATTGGATAAAAAATAAGCTTATAGCAAACTTATTTCATACTAGCAGCACCCCGCGGGTTTACACGCTATCCTGTGGCATAGACAAAAGTAATTATGAATCCTTGCTAGTGGATACGTCCTTGTTTGTACTTAACAATTAGGTAGGTATCTATTCTTCTTTACCGCGCTCAACCGTGACCCGTCCGTTCGTCCGTCCGTTCGTGTGTTTGTGTGTGTGTCCGTGTGTTCTGGACAGGAATGTACATATACGACTTAAGCCCGTAGCAAATCGTGCGAAGTAGCTTGTAAGTACAAGTAGGCGTTCAAACGTAAATATCCACTCGTGCGGTGACGCGCACAACTCGCGCGCGAGTACGTACTCGCGCGAGTGTTCCAACCAGACGAACGATGCGCAGTGGGCGTCGCGCGAGCAGGGTGGGGAATCGAAGCTTCACTTGAGCAAGGACCAGCGCGAAGTGCTACTAAGCACTTCCACTGCCACTTGCACTAAGCAAAACGTTACAGATGATGCGTAGTAGGTACTTGCTACTTGAACTTCGCATGGTCTGCAACGGGCTTTATACCAAGAAAAAAACTTTACAAAACATAATGTGTTATACCTTTTGAAGGGGAATGCACTTGATTTCAAACAACTCCAATAAAGCGTCCTGTGTACATACGGTGACAGACATATCTGTAAAGTTGAGAGAGGAGCCACAATCATATGTTGCAAACAAAACTGGCAGCCACCCCTAGTACATTTTAGTTCCATTTGGCCAACTGTAGATATGTTGGTCACTGTACAGTTGTACCCGAGAGACTGTGATGGAATACCTAGTCGGGATAATTTTTTTGTTTTGTCTGCACAAATATAAGCACTATTGACATTCCGCTTTCGTGACGATAATTTCTCACGGAAATACTATGATACATGTGCAAGCCATAAAACTTTCTAAGTGTTCGCCTTACCAGAACTGCAACTAATGGGAGTTTTAATTTCTTTATCCTAAGATTGCCCTAACTATGAAAAAACCCTAGCCTGCACAATTTCTAAGATTTTGGCGTCATAAACATGTCAAACGGACCTAGTGGATATTAATTCTAAAGATAAAATGTAGCACGCTGAGTTGCGTAGAACTTAAGTGTCGAACGAATGTGTCAAAAGAACTCAGAACAAAAAGGGACCATTAATTTACTTGGAATATGTATAACAGATGTACGCGTCCTCTCAGGACCGAACGCCAAAATTAGGCGCACAGTGATTGATATGGAGTGAGCGAGTGTAGACGTGTTTACCTATCTAATAATATTGCAAATGGTAAGATTGTTCCATTGCAAGTGAGCTGTTAAAGAGTGTTATAATCAGTGAAGTTCCGGTAAGGACGCCTGTCGGTAAAGTACTGATATTCTATTACTTACACTCAAGTCTGATCAAACTAATATCAAAAGATAATTAGTAACCTATGCTCAAATGGCCTAGAAGGACCCCATGTGACGGGACCTGACTCCTACCTAAGTCCATGCTATGCAAAGCGTATCACCTGGTGCTGGATCTTAATTGCGTGCGCCATATGGCCCGCTATGTATATTGTATATAGAATCATGAAAGTCTTTTTAAAGCGGTGCTTCACACCTAGAGTCGCTATAGACGTGGTACTGCTACCGCATTGTGCAAATAGAAACGAGCTAAACGAATCAACGCACTCAGAATAATTAATTGATTCATTACGACTGGAAATAAATGAACTTAGAGAGACAAGTAGATTCATTATTCTAATCCAGTCATGTTATCAAGTCTAAATGAAGGGCTTTTGGCCGAATGTATATATCTCTTGCTCACTCAATTCTTGTTGAATTAGAGGCCAATGATTTTATAATGTGCCGCATTTACTTATAATGTATGACTCTCATCTTTTACCTGGTTCCTTTAGAGCAGTAATAACTAATATGATCTTGGAAAGAATGGATGAAAAAGTCACTCTACTTAAGTTCTCCTGGTCGCTATCTCCTGGCATTTTGTATTACCAGTGAGTAAATACAGTACTGATATTGCTACGAGCGTATGACCACAAAGGAGTCTACTTCATTTGATGGGTACCAACCAATTATAACAGCATCGCTGTTACCTATATAAATTATGCTCTAAATGAACCTGGGCTGCCTTTATTGTATTACTTGATATAATGTGTGTGTAATTTTCTGATAATTAATGTGTTGTTGTGGTATTTTACGATAAAACTTCCGTACCTTGGCCGTGGCAATTAACTATCAAGATTGGGTACTTCATAGTACATTTTAGCTTAATAATAATTCACATCTGACCAAGTTTCACAATGTAGCCAATAACAGTCAAAACCCATTAAATCTAATCTTCTTATCAAATTATATTTCAGTAAAATTAATTCTAATAACATTGTGAGAAATCTCTATAAATTATTATAAATCACTACCAAACAGTATTTGATCTAATAATCAATTAATAAACACCAAGGAACGGAGACTAATATAGCTTAATATAGGCTCAATTAAATAATAATTAGTAAAGAGAAGGGCGAACGCGATTTCATTCCTAAGGATTAGACATGTCATTTTCCTCCAGTTTTCGCTTCGGATACTCGCTTTCTGGAAAGGAAAATTACCATATCTTAATGCTAGCCGTTTAGTCGAGTGTCCTGCATTCCGTATTCCACATCTGGGATACGGGGCGTATAAATATACTATGATTATGTTTATTGCAAAAGACGAACAGATTGCATTATTTTCTAACAATAGACGTTAATTACATGATCAAAGTCTTAATAAACCCTTATATCGCCCAAATGATTTGTTTGATTTGCATATTTTATTCTACGAACCTTAACACCTTGATAGGCAGGCAGGGTCTGGCATATAGTATCCCCACAAACGAAGGCCGGTTCAGCTAAACATAAACTAATGGAAGCTATTCCCAAGGACAACGAGTAACTTGTAACGTATACGGACGTTTCCCGAGTCATTCGATCGTAGTGATACTAATATGCCATTCTCACCTCTACAGATCTAAATCTAGGTCTTTCTGATAGACCTCATTCTATTAACGTTCGTACAAGGACGAGTCTTGGCTATCTCTATCTAGAACGCTACGTGCTGCGGCTGGACATCGGCGACTCCGTGCGACGATCGACCACCAAATCTCTAGAACATACTTGTGGTGGGTATTGAATAAGTATCAAATATATTGAACTATTACTTGCACTATAGATAGGGTCCACTATGGCATGTCACCGCTTACCTGATGAGCAGAGACAACGGCGAATGGTAGCTAGACCATAAACATTAAGAGCTCCTGCTCAGAGTCACCGAGTGTCAGTGCCTTAAGCCGCCTTAGTGACTAATAATATGGATATTTCATCTAGTTAGATAAATGTTATTAAATATGCCAACATTGTTTCCCGTGAAGATCTGATAAAGCCATTAACGAACTAAATATCATTAACGTCATCTTGTTTTGGAAGAGTAATGTATCGACTAGGATTTACGGTATCTTGGTCGGTTGGGATAATCATAATATCCCTACGAGGCATAAAGAGTTTCTATGCTCCTTATTAACGTATCTTTAGGTCGGTAATACCGACTCAGCAGGTCTAAATCTTCCGTGCCGGTTTTCTTGTGGCTCTGGCTCGCATTTCACACATCTCACAATGACACATGCTAAGCTACGTGTCGCGGACGTAAGTTGACTTCGGTGGCCACCGAAATTTGCTTTTTAAATCCGGTACTTGTACGTATGGCGTACGAGAAGGCCGTACCCTAATGGTGCCGTCTTGTAAGGCGCGCTCGCCAAACTAACGATCCGCAGAAGCAGTGCTCAGCACTCTCCTTTTAAGGATATAGGCTAGATCGAGCAGAGTGAGCCAATTAAAATGTCAGTTACAGATTTGCACAATGTACCACAAGTCAGTTACTTGTCTGGATAATTAAAATACCGCGCTAATTACTGAATTCAGCTAACCTTTAGCTAAATTGAAGCTCTAGACTTTCAACGCTATCCTTCAAAGCTATTCTCAGCCGACAAGCCTGAATGTATACTTGTGCAATCGAGTAAAAGCCGTGGAGTTCCCGCTACTAAAGATATGGAATACTAATTATAATTATGTTTAAATGTGCTCATCCTTACAAAGGAATCACCTTTAACTGGATCTGTGTCGATACAATACAATAACCTTAATCACTTAAAGAAAAAAAAAGACGATCACTTAAGAAGAGGTAGATTCTGGCGAACCACTAGAATCAGGTATAGACGAATGTCGTTTACCATTACAAGACCATCCACCAGATTGGATCGCCGCAGATTACAGATAAGCAAAGGTATTTATTCGATTTACTTTGATTCTCTCGAGATCATGCCTAAGCTGTGGTTTCAACTGCGATAAACATGGGCCAAACTTGAGACAGTAAAATAAGGTGTACAATGGTGTATAGATAGATTTTGAGTTAGTAGGGCTAAAGTGCTCACGTCTTGTTGAAAATTATCCGAGTCACTAGTGCGAGTTTTTCCTATTGCGTTTACCTATTCAATCGCGCCAGTTCTATGACGTAAGAGCGATGCCATCTAGATGACGCTAGATGGCGATGCTCTTATTTCTTACAAATCGTACTTAAAGTCAACACGATCCAACCTATAATATACTAGCGGCACGCCCCGGCTTCGCACGGGTATAGATATATAGCCTATGTCACCTGGAGATAGTGTAGCTTCCCAACAGTGAAAGAATTTTTCAAATCGGTTCAGTAGTTTCGGAGCCTATTCAATGCAAACAAACAATCAAATCTTTCCTCTTTATAATATTAGTATAGAAAAGCGAAATTCATCTACTCACTCACTCACTCACTCGTCACGAAATCTCGAAAACTACTTGACCTACGCTGCAAACCAACCTAAGCTGAAATTTGGCAGGTAGATTCGCTAAGAAAATATTTTGCGAAAGGGCTGAATTAAGGGGGGCAAACGGGGGTTAAAGTTTTATATGAACGTCTACGCGTACAAAGTCGCGGGCAACAGCTAGTAGGTAATAATCTGACGACCGACCGGATTCGAAGCTGCGCAATCCGGGTAAACGCCCCGAACGTATTTAATTACTATACTTTTTTACACGACTGCTCCAAAAAATATAGTGGTATGTTTAATTTATGTTACAAAAGAGATAGTACCGTAAATATATCGCAAATATAATACCCTAGATAGCGGGTATATATTAGAGCCTTTTGGGGTTGAGACGCTTGGACCGTGGGGACCATCGAATATCTAAAGACCTATCAGGGCGACTGGTCGAAGCAACTCGTGACCAAAATGCTGGCCTTTATTTTGCCCAAAGAATAAGCATTGCCATACAACGTGCCAATGCTGCCAGCATTTTGGGAACGCTGCCCACCGGTAGCGGATTGTTAGATTAGTTTTAGTTTTAGATTTAAATTTAAGATAGTTTTTATTTTACTTGTAATTTTTATTGAATAAATCTTTCATCTTCTGTAACAAAATATTTTGAGAATCTATTTAATAATCATTTTGTAAAACTGCAGCAGTTTAATTAAATAATACGTGATAAGTCCCGATAAACGTTTAAAACATGCAGCAGTTTACTTTTTTTTTTTTTTTTCATTTATTTATTATTTATAAAAGAAAAGTATACAAATAGGATATAACAGCATTTAAAAACCACTAAGGTTTATTAGTAATGCCATAATTATGGAGTTTTAGTCTACGCCGACTAAATGCCTATTTAGAATATTATAAGTTTTCATTAACATTCCCCATTTAACCACCTGAGTACAGTAAAGCCACCGTTTCCCGGTTTATTTTGTAAAATCATCAGTTTATGTCGGGTCGTATCGTAAGAATAAAAGTTGATTGTGGCAAACCAAGCAGAATGTTACGTAAACCCTAATGGGTGCATAAAACTTTAATGCTCTACAAATGTTTTTAGGGTTCCGTACCCAAAGGGTAAAAACGGGTCCCTATTACTAAGCCTACGATGTCTGTCTGTATGTCCGTCCGTCTGTCCTACCTATTAACGACTGTATCTTTCGAACCGTAATAGATAGCCAGTTGAAATTTACTTTTTTTTTTAAATTTAATAATAGGCTTGCCTGATGTTAAGAATATTACAGAATATGAAATGTTACGGCGGATTGACTAACAAATAATAAAAAAGCCAAAAAGTAAAAACGAAAGGGGGCTCCCCATACAACAAACCATTTTTTTAAACGTATTTTTGTATTAGCTCTAATATAAAAACGGTAACACTTACAAGCGTCCAACTTAACATGATTATAGTACGCACTCTAAAGTATAACAACAAATAATAAAATATGGCCTAGTACGAGTCTGTGATAAGTTTCTGTTCATTACCAAGTTATAATTGGTAATTTCGTTATTGAATTTTGTGCTGGTACGGAACCCTCAGTGCGCGAGCCCGACTCGCACTTGGCCGGTTTTTTAAAGGCTACTGAATGATTCCTAAAGGTCGGTGACATAGAAAAAGGGACGAATGTTGTATCGAAATGTGGTAATTATTTTCATCCTGGCACTTAGTAACAAGAGTATCTATAGTAAGTAAAGTAAGTAAGTAGTAGTAGTAGTAGTAGTAAGTATAGTAGTAGTAGTCTGAAGTTAATAAAGGCAGAATCGTTAGTCGCCGTGGCCAAAATTAGCGAAGAACCATTAGCATTTACAGGCATTTAGTATGCCGTAATATGTGAATAAAAGCCGACAGGGTCTACTTTGAAATTGACACCCAATTATGTAATTTTCCTAAAAAAACAAGTTAATTAAGTATCTATTTTATTACGGGAAAAGTAATCTGAAAAAGCCAGTACAGTTGTTGCGATAGTTGTAGATTATTTTGTCTTGAACAAGATATTATCTGCGTTAACAATTAATAAAAAAAATAAAAAAATGTCGTAAATAAAATACCAATTATTTTGACCATTTATTTTACCAAATTTTGAGGCGATTATTTACAAATTAAAATTGAAACAATTACAATTTAAAAACAATTTGTTTAGTAGAATCGGGGCCCTGCACGATCTAATTCCCTCCTGCCCATTTTTCTATCGGACTGCCAGAGCGGGCACGAAAAATCGTCACCGCTTTATGGTTGATATTCCGAAAACTCGTACGAAGCGCTTTGATTTCACATTTATTGTGCGAACTGCTAGTCTGTGGAATGCGCTGCCTGAATGGGTGTTCCCCGATGGTTACAATCTGGGTGTCTTCAAATCACGAGTGAATCGGTTTCTTCTAGGCAAGCGTGCTCCAACGTAGACCGCATCATCGCTTAACATCAGGCGTGGTGGTGGTCAAACGCAAGCCTATTAATTATTATAAAAATAAATAAAAAAAACGACCGTGTGTGCAAGAATGTCCCGAATATATTTATAATTTACGACCTGCCCCCCGGGTTCATCCGCATAGTGATTAAAAATGGTGATGATGAAAAGTAGCCTATGTCATTTTCTGACTCTTGAACTATACCCATGCAAAAAATCAGGTAGATCTGTTGTTCCGTTGCAGCGTGAAAGAGGAACAAACATCCATACATCTATACATCCATACATACAAACTTTCGCGTTTACAATATTAGTAGGATTTAAAACATATTACTAACCCTTTTACATTCGAATCATGTCGACAAGCGGCTCAAAACTGATATCAATGCTAGCTACTTACTTACTGATACTTGACTTACTTACTTGCTAGTTACTTACTTATTGAATTTACGTTTTGAGTCTGTTTGACCTGTTAAAACTCACCCTGCGAAAACCCCGTGGAGATTGAGTTTTCAACAGACTTCAAATAAGGAGGTTCTCTAATTTTGTTTTGTTTGTATGTTACGCGATATCTTCGCTGATTCTGAGTAAATTTTAATGATTATTCTTATATCTTAAGAGCGGTTATGTTTAAATTTGAATAAAATATTTCACCTGTGTGGACATTTAGGGAATGAATACCGTTTATAGAACCTCCCGTGTTTTTTTTACTAGTTAGTGTTGAAGCAATTATCTGACTGGTTTTTGTCTTGTTCGCAGGACAAACACTACCTATGCATCATGGCATCCGACTCTCCCGAGCAGAACCTCACGCAGTACTTCAGCTTATGTAACGACTTCATACACGCCGCTAGACTCAGGGACGGGAACGTCCTCATTCATTGGTGAGTACTTATTGTACAATGCGACGAACATACCTATCTGTACAGTTGAGTGGAAGAGCTTCTATCGAGTTTTCCAAAGAAAACTGATTGTGTCTTACAGAAAATTATGAGATCCTTCATTTGGCCACCTCTAGGTTGTAAGTTGGTCGCATAAGTCGCATTGTACAGCACTCTGCTACTGATCGTGGCAATTAATACAGACATGGAAACGCTTTGCTGCATTGCGGCCTTCTATAATTATGTGATATATTAGGAAGGTACGTTACAATGACGATATATTTTATTTTATTAGACAATAGCAGGTAAAAATATCTGTGGACAATTTACAATATTTTATTTGTGTCAAAAATCCACTACACACTTAGCATTTTCGACTGTTATTGGTGAATTATTATGTATTGTGTTTTTGGGAACGAGCTCAAGTGTGGGTAAGCTATATAAAGAGGCGAAACATGTTTTTTAAAGTTGTCTCCACCACTTCACTAAGCATTGCTCACTCAAGCAAAGTAAACCACGATCACGTCCAAGTCCTCTGACTATCTAACGAAATCTAAGTAAAACTTGAAAATATTTCGGTACATGACACAGACAAATGCACAAGACGTGTCTCCAGAATCCACTCAAGTGTAAAGAAATAAAAAATTTGATAATGTAATGAAACTGGTTACCGGTCCCTAAGAAAATGGACACCTGACCTTTTCATTTAACGTGTCATAGAAATGTAGATGTAACCAGATATTTTAACAAATCTAGGTTCATGCTAATTGAATTGTATTATTTCGTAATATTTTGTTATTATTTTGATTGTCAAAATAAATTCCAGAAAGTTCTAAGCTCGAGAAACCCAATTTAGGTAAATACAATTTTCAGCACATCAGATCTATCACACTTATCTTTAGACTTCTCTTTTGTCTTTAGACCTTCAACGGTCTATGAGCAGTCTAACTGTATTTGTAGTGTTAGTACTTGCTTGTAGGTATATTGTTTAGTTAATAAAGGCACTTGCCCAGTAAAAATACTTATATGTAAACGCATTGTTTGTAAGTGCATTTGTTTGCTACTTTTTATAACTAAAAAATTAACGATGTCCAAAAAATTGTAAGGAGCCTCTAGTATTCTATAAAAATGTGAGTGAGTTCGTATAGGCCGAGATGCAAGCCCCCAGGCGACCCTATGTAATAGCGAGAACTCTGTGAGGTGACCTTAAATATTCTATTATGAATATAAATAGCGCCCTGAATTTCCGAGACTGAGTCTTGAGGGATTGAAAGTAGCTAAGAAGTTTCATATTCTTGAGGCAGAGTAGATAGTCAAGTTAACGTAGTGCGGCTCTCTAATGCATGTTGAAGTCTGCTATTATAACGGAGTAAAGTTTTCAAGAAGCATTACGAGTTGAAACCCTTTGGCGCTCACAATAACATAACGCTGTATAATGTGATGACAACAATATGCATTGAAGTTATGTTATTATTTACGGGATATTTACCGTGGTATGAGATCCCACAAAAAAATAATTGGGAGCTCACAACCTTACCACGGTAAATATTCCGTAAATAATCATATAACTTTAGTGAACAACCGTGATAGTTTAAAACAGTGTAATATGCATTGAATTGAAATATGTGATAAAATTTTGAGATCCTCATGCTTTTTTTAACTCTTTCCCATTAGACCATTTTGGCCTCGCACGTCTTATGCATTTGCCATTTTTAAGTTTTATTAGATATCGTCAAACAAGTCATAGTCACAGTCAGAGTCGCGCAAAGTAAGCCACGGTCAAGTCAAAGTTCCCAGTGTCCCCCGACCGGCCAACCTAAAAAATATTTATTACCTTGAAACCTTGGCAAATTGCGGCAACAACGCAGTCAAGCCATAGACAAAAGTTGAAGTTGAAGCTTAGGAAAATAATATAATGAGATGACATATTTTTTCACGTGTGCGCCAATACTCCCCTCGTGATTTTTTGTGTAGCAAATCTCTTTCTATCGTGTTTAGGGTTTAGTATAAAACAGTGTTCATCAATGAAGATAAGGTTTTAGTATATACTCATCAGTGTTTGTATAACATATAAGATCATCGTACTAAATGGTCAAAAAAATTGGGTTGTAAGGACTGTCGTTCGTCCACATCTGTATACTATATTAAAGTTTTATTACGAATACTGGAAATACTAGCACCACAATTTTTTTTTATTTAAAGTATCGTTTTTAAGAATAAAAATTAAATGGAAAGCTAACACAGATACCGCGAGCAGTCCAATTTGTATGAAAATTCAGCGTATTCTATTTGTGTAGCTAGTATGACGTCACAAGAGCAATTTAATGGTAATTTAACTCCAAACGAACGGCCAACTGCTCTTGAAGGGTTATTCACTGATTACAGGTCACTTTGGCAACAGTTTAATACGGCGCAAATTGTAATTTTTGTATTGACGTCTGACGCTCTACAGCGATGACGTATAATTATGCGACATATTAGTTGGAGTATTGATCCAAGAAAAAATGGTCGAAAAACAAATTAAATGTTTTTATATAACCTAACTAGCAACCTAGCAACGCACCCCGGCTTCGCATGGGTGTAGGTCTTATTTTTTTACACCTTGGGTTACATTATTGGAGTTTTAGTAGGGATAACTATTTAAAAAATATATAAAATATAACCTATGTCACCTGGGGATAGTGTAGCTTCCCAACGACAATGAAATAATTTTTCAAATCGGTTCAGTAGTTTCAGAGCCACAAACAAACAAACAATCAAATCATTCCTCTTTATAATATTAGTATAGATAAATAAATCTATATATAAAAAAACAAAGTCGTGTATTTTACACCATTTATAACTCAAAAATGGCTGGACTGGTTTTCATGATCTTTGATTTGTTGGATTCGTCTCCGCCCTGAATAGCAGAATAAGTATTAAAATATCGGAAAATTCACGAAAAAATAAATCTTATATTTATTTATTTAAGTACAAAGGTAGGTATATCAAACAAAGAAAATAAAAAAGCCTTAATTATTACTTATTACTAATTATCACTAATATAATAAAAAATAAAAAACAAGATGTTGTTAATAAAAATAAATTATGGAGTTCATTTTCCAATAGGTACATAAGGAACAGCAAGGATTGAAATCTTATACTACATAATTACATATTTACATCATAAGGTGCATTCGGATAGCTCCTTGGTGGCAAAAATAACTGTTACAAACGCCAATAATGATCACATGTAGCGTTCGTTTTGGGAATGTGTGTGCAAAAGTGGCATTATTAACTGTTTTCGCTCGCCGTTCGGATAGGTCGAAAACAGCTAAAAATGCCATCGTAATCTGCCACTTTTGACCCACCTCGCGACATGGGATCGTTGTGATCGTTTTTTGACATTAAGATTTTGACGTTTGTTTTTCGCGGTGTTTTGGTGTTTTGTTTGCGCGCGACTGTCAGTTTCTCGTTTTACAATAAATCTACGGTCAACTACGGATTGTATTCTCTTTGAACTACTGTGTTTGACGTCATCGCTGGTGACTGTAGCGTTCGTTTAGGATAGGGATCAAAAGTGGCAAAAATTGCAAAATTCTCAAACCGAACGCTTTACATCAACGCCAATTTTGTTAATGCAAAAAATGCCATCATAGCCTATCCGAACGCACCTATAGACAAAAAAAAACATCCAAATCAAAGGGGGTTACTGTCGCTACCAAGGAGGTTCCTTCAAGGGGTATAACGCGGGTGAAACCACGAGGCGCAGCTAGTAAATGATAAATTGACATAATATCTTGACATTGTAATTGTGATATAACCGTCCACCTCACTCCTACTGTGGTGTGCCCGACAATCCATATAAAACTTACTATGTACTTGCTAATTTTATTATTTTTACCACCATGTACTGTATGGAAGCAAAAAATAATATGAATTTAATAAAATATAGAAATAGTAAACTCCTCTATATGGATATCGTTTTAACTAGATTATAAAGCAATTATAGCGCGTAAAGCAATTACTAAGGCAATTACCTACTTCTGTCGGCAGCTGTTCACATCGATCACCGATGATGGCATTGTCGTCGTTTAGTCGCCATTTGCATCCAAAATCAGCTGCAATTGCTCCTGAGCTCTTTCTGCATTATAATTTGACTTCGTTTTCACGATTTTGCTTTCAATTTAGCTTGCAACATATGTATACAATATATTACACATATTCACATACATACATTACAATAAACGCACAGATTATACATAGCTATGTATGCTATTATATGTAGATAAGAGATAGCTATCCATTTACCGTAGTCTTATGGCCATTGAGCGCAGCCTTAATAATTAGTAAGGTAAAGTCAACTTTTAGTTCGGGCAGTTTTGAGCGCTGGCCATTGCGTTATCCATTATGTATTTGGTTTTCATAATTATATTTATAACTTTTAAAAGGCTAAAAAAAAAAAAAGAAAGGGTATTAGTATAACAGTCCGGCCGCTGCGCTGAAAGAATTTGTGTAATACCAAAAATGTTAATGATATCATTTTATTTTATTATATTTTACTGAAGTATGTTGCCTATCAGCTAGAATCTTACTTTAAAGCTAGTAAAAGTGATCAGAATTTACTGTTTTCGTTCAACTTTCAACTAAGGCCCTTTCCTGACTTGTCGGTGTAGTGCGGGACAGTATCAGCACGCTCGGTAGACGCGGTACTGAAAGCTTACCGAGCGCCTATAATTCAATGAGTACTTCCTGATTGGTGCTACAGTGAAGCGTGAGCGGCGCGGGGTCGTCGCGAAAAAGTACAATGCGATTTGCAGCACGCATAATAAGTTATACCTACTTAGATTACTTAGTTAAGATTAATAAGGCGAGGTTTCCCATTTTTAAGCAACGCTTGTAACTGCTTTTACGCTTGTATTTTAGTCGCATTTAGTGGAACAAAACCATGGCGCTTACACGCAGTCGTGCGCTACAAAAATTCTTGAAGTTTTTCTCATATTTTTCGAAAAGTATAGCTGTAATGTATAACTTACCTTTATAGTTCCCTCCATAATTATGAAATTTGTATATTAAGATATCGTAGACATCAAGTAGTAAATATAAGTATTAAGAAATAAATAAAAAATGGGAGATAAGTGTTAATTTCATATTTTTTTCTACCGAGCCAAATGTCCTTAATCATGTTTCGCACAGATTGTACTGCTATTATAAAGGTATTATAAATGGATTTTCCAGCACTCGGCCGCTGGCCGATTATTGAGTTGACACGATTAAGGGGCAGTTACTGAACTCAAATCGTGTCGTTTTATTACCTACTCTGCTCTTATTCTTACGCACTTGAGGATTATCTCGGCCACTCTTTCTGAAGACGTTTTTCTAAAGGACAGATAATCTCTATAAACAGTAACTTGTTCTATAAGCGGAAACTGGTTATGTAAGCGGAAACTTATATATAAACGGAAACTTGCAGCCTTATTTACGTACACTCTCGGAACACTCTCGAAGCCAAAAGAAGGTAATTGTACTCATCATTATGAACAACTTTTACTATGGGACCAACCCTGAAATCGCGAAAAAAATATCAGCTGCTCTATAGAAAACGGTCATTGACACGCGACAAAATGTATGGAACAGCTGATTTTTTTTCGCGATTTCAGGGCTGGTCCCATACTAAAAGTTGTTCATAATGATGAGTACAATTACCTTCTTTTGGCTTCGAGTGTTCCCCTTACACCCTGTATGTTGGGATCGATTTTAAAGGTTTAGTTGAAAGTCTCAAACTAAAATATAATATTAATGTCTTTATTAAGTGGCCTGAAATAAAAAGGAACTTTAAGGAATAAAAACTTTCAATTAAACCTTAAAAATCGACCCCATTGTATTTTTTAACTAGCTGTACTTATATTATCCTAAAGTTAAGAAAATAAAAATAAAATCTTAATTCTATATTTCTAATCTTTCGTTGAGTTTACCGTTTACTAAGACGCAATCGGCATTTTTCTATTGATTGTTTGGCGTGCTACTGCCATAAGACGGATAACGCTTAGTTATGTGCTAGTTGGAGCATTAATCCAACTTAAAATAGGACATGTTCACAGTAGGTGAACTCGCGGTGTCTATTTTATATAAAGGTCGGTGACCGACTTTGTCAATAATATACACGCATGATTGATGACCTATCTGCCAAAAGTTTCAAGAGCTTTCGTCGAAGAAAGGCTCCAGCTAAAGCTGGAATTCATTTTTAAAACCCGACGCAAATAGAGGTGTGTTATAAGTTTAACGTTTCTATCCGACTATCCGTTGTATATCCGCCCGAGCTCAGTGGCGTGCATAAGGAAAGGCCTATGTCCAGCAGTGAACAACGAAAGGCTGACGATGATAAGGATCTGTGTCTCTGGCATCGTGGCTCTCAAACGGCTGAACAGATTTTGGTCTAGTTTTTTAATGTGAAACATCTATTGGCGCGCCTTAGCCGTAAAACCGACTCGTATGCCGTGACGGCAAACATTATAACGCCTTATGCCGTCATGTTTCACAACTTTCTTTTTGTATGAAAGGTTTTTTTTATACAGGTGACTTGATCGAGAGTTTTCTTAGCTGTGATTCAATGAAATCTGTACAGCCGTGTGAAGATTATCAGAGCTCATTATCGGAGGTTTAAAAAACAAATTGAATTTACTTACAGGTACTATAGTTGTTGTACCATCTAATTCCACAGTCACACCTGCAACTAACTGTAATTCCACAGAATGTAATTTCGTTCCGCACAAAACAACTGTAATTGCACGTACGTTGTAAATTAAAAAGTTAATGTGTGCATGCAAATTTTGCTTTGCTACGTTTTACCACAAAATAAATAGGTACCTATATGTTTAGTAGTTTTACTACCAACTAAAAGTTTTACCAAACAAAACTCATGCATTTTTAACTGTACACGAACTTAATGTTTTCTAGCTTTTACTTCACTAAGGTACACGTACCTATGTAGATTGTACCGATGTATTACTTATATGTTTACCGTTATGTAGTTATGTAGCTTTGTAATGTTTTACCCGACTGCCCAAGAAGAAGAGAACATTTGAACTATCCTACTAATATTATAAACGCGAAAGTTTGTATGTATGGATGTTTATTCCTCTTTCACACAAAAACTACCGAATGGATTTTAATGAAAGTTTACAATACGCGTTACTCTACGCGTACGAAGTAGCGGGTTTCAGCTAGTACAATAATAATATTTAATACATATTTTGGGACATTTTTTTACACACGGTCACCTGATCCCAAACTAAGCAAAGCTTGTGATATGGCTGCCAGAGATTGATATACATACATATATAGTTTTAAATACATACTTAAATAGATACTAACAACCAGATATAGAACAAACACAAGAGTACTGTTTCCGGGTGTACGTAAGTGAGTAGGTCCTTAATTTATGTGTGTATGTTTTTATGCGACCTCATAATATATTCTAAATGGCATGACAGATTTTGGAGTGCGAAGTGCTGTTAGATTCGGTTTTACGTACGGAGTATCAAGGGCTATATTTTACAAGCGGCTTTTTGTTAATTTTAGGGTTCCGTACCCAAAGGGTAAAAACGGGACCCTGTTACGATGTCTGTCTGTCTGTCCGTCCGCCCGTCCGCGGCTGTATCTTTCGAACCGTAATAGATAGCCAGTTGCAATTTTCAAAGAATATGTAATGTTACGGCGGATTAATTAAGCAATAATAAAAAATACAAAAAGTAAAAACTTTATGGCGGTCCCCATACAACAAACGTATTTTTGTATTAGCTCTAATGTAAAAACAAGCGTTAACGCGTTACAAGCGTCAAACTTAGCATGATTATAGTACATACTCTAAAGTATAACAAAATAATAATAATAAATGGCCAAGTGCGAGTCAGTGACAAATTTCTGTTCACTACCGGTTCTCGTACGATCACGGGCGCGGTCGATACTTTAATGGGTGACCGCCTGGGCTGTGATAGGATATTGTCTTTTTGCACTACTTTTTTGTACTTTAGTAGCTAACAAGCTATGTGGTGGTACGGAACCCTCAGTGCGTGAGTCCAACTCGCACTTGGCTGGTTCGTTATTTTTCATTGTATTTTATTTTTATTTAAGACCAACAGCACAAAAATAAAAACAGTAGTTTTAATTAATTATTTTAAAATACATCCATTAATAGGTGGTCTACAATATTATAGTGGTAGTAAGAGTAACTATGTCGTGGAAAATCACCTTTAAAATAAATATAACTTGTAACAGCAAGGTGTGGTAACACTTCAGGGTGTTGATTTACCCACTAAAGTCAACCACTCGTCGAACACAAAATGTAAAATGCGAGAAAATAGTTATTTATGATACAAGTGCGGAAAGTTGGTTATTACAAACGAGTAGACGAATGTAAGCCCGAGACGAAGTCGAGGGCTTACCATAGTCACGAGTTTGTAATAACCAATCCGCACGTGTGCCATACAACGTTTTACAACACATTTGCGAGAAAAAAACAAAAAATGGAAATTAAAAAAATACCGTAACGTACACGCACGGTGCTATACAACGGAGCGTGCGGACAAATTCATTACAGCACGCTCCGTTGTATGATGCGTTTCATTACAGCACGCTCCGTTGTATGATCCGTAATGTTTAACTTTCGAAAGATGTATTCAGTTATCGTAAGTGCACTTTTTGAGCAAATGTGTTGTAAAAATCTTGTCACCGTTCAAAATCATCGTCACCTGACAATTTTGTGTGAGGATATTTTTTTCTTGAAATTCATACTTATGTTTCAGTAGTTGTTCAGTGTAATGGGTAGATCAACGCTCTTAAGTATATTCAACACTTTTCTGCTACACGTCCACATAACTACTTGTTATAGAAAGTAGAACAATTTTATTAAAGAACCATCAGAAAACAAGTTGCAGTAAAACAATGTTTTAAACTATCACGGTTGTTCACTACAGTTATATGATTAATAACGGGGTATTTACTTTGACAAGGCTGTGAGTCTTCCCGTGAAAATGGTGCAAGTTTTTTTAAATAATATAGGCGTGCGTTTAACCGCCCATTCGCCGCGATGTTTCGCTCTACGAAGGAGCACGCTTGCGTAAAAGAAACCGATTCAACCGTGATTTGTAGACACCCTATATTAACTATCGTGGAACACCCACTCAGGCAGTAACTGTAACTGTACCTAACTGCGCCTAAATATCGTTAGCTCAAGCCACAACCTTATCACGGTAAATATCCCGTTAATAACCATATAACTATAGTAGCAGCAAGTTATGGTTTTCCATTTCGTGGCATTACGTCCGGTTCACACCCATTTATTTCATCATACATGAAAGGGGATCGCTGTTCCAACTATCAATCATTATTTTCTGTTGACCCTCAAACAAAGGCTTTCAGCGAAATCACTCCCGGTATCTGTGAACAAATATGCCCACTGCGAGCAGTATAAATGAAGACACACACACACACACACACACACACTGACAGGTGTGTTGTTATTAAACAGGTGAAGTTAAGATACAAGTTTGAGATCATCTAACAGTCTAACTGAACTAATATTGCGTTTAACACAGAAGAAATAACGATACAAGAATAGAAGGGTCACGCCGAAGGGTTATTAAAAAAATAGAACCGTGTCACAATAAAGTTATAGTACATTACTGCAGTCGTCGGTGACAAAAGCTTTTATGAACGAACGTGAAAATATGGCGTAGCCGAGGCCAGCATCAGTGAGTTCATAAAGCTCAGATGCGGTCAAAGCTTGTATAGTTTTCTAATATTTATAATGTTTTATCAAGGAAACCGCAAAGACCGAAACACGATTAAGGACATTTTGCTCGATAGAAAAAATATATGAAAGTAATACTGATTTGAGCTTTTCTCGCTGTTTTTTTTTTTTGGATTCATTGAAATAACTATTTATTGAATGACGATATCTTAATATACAGATTTCATAATTATGGAGAGAACCGTAAAGGTATACATAACTGATTAAAAATATGATAAATACCTCAAAAATTAAGTAATGAAACGCACGACTGTGTGTAAGCACCATGGTTTTGCTCCCCTAAATGCGACTTTAGTACAATATATTCAGCCTTATGGCCATCTGTAGTAATAAGCGTTGCGTAAAAGTGGTAAAACCTCGCCTTAAATAACAGCTATGAGTTTTCATAGTAATTAATCGTATAATCGGCTTGCTAACCACGACAGATATGGATTTTCAAACTACCTTTACCGGCCGCTGCTTGCGTGTATTTGACCAGTACAGCAATTTCTATATATCTCGAAGTAGTTTTTTTTATGCCATTGTTTGCAAACAAGCAGACGGGCTGCCTGATGGTAAGCAGCCACCGTCGCCTATGGATACTTGTAACACCAGAGGCGTCACAAATATCTTGCCGACCCTTTAGGGTTCTATTAACTCGTCTTTTGAAGAACACCATGTTATAGCTTCTCGAAAACACTGTGGAAGGTAGCTCATTCCACATTTTGCAAGGTATGAGGCAAGAAAGATCGTGTGAATCGCACAGTGTGCGATTTCCACTGATCTTTGATGTGTGGATGAGCTTTCAGGCGGAAAAAATTACCAAAATAATTAACGAATTTCAAAGTACGTATATTTGAGAAAATAAGGTTCGTTATTTCTTAGATTTTTACGATTATAAAGAAGTTTCATTTATTTTTGTCCCGAAAAAAAGCATCGTTCTTGCGTAGGATAGCGGGTGAAACCGTGTGACGCTGCTAGTAATCAATACAGAAATACCGGCTATGAAAGTATTTTCCAGGTTTATTCAGGCTTCGAACACGCTAACCTAATTATCTCTGCTGTTGATGACTAAGAACGTTTTTTATTACCTGCCTCTACTTAAAAAGCGATTAGAGCTAGGAGCTTTCCGAGAAGCGTCGTATCGATCTGAAATTAATGGCATTTTGTTGCTACGGACTATTTTATATTAGAACGAAGAAATACTCAATACTCAGTATTATTATATCATACTATAATATTATAAATGCGAAAGTGTGTATGTTTGGCTGAACTCACCGCCGAAACTACTCAACCGATTTAGATGAAATTTGGTATGAAGTTAGCTTATACCCTGGATTAACACATAGGCTATCCCGAAAAACATCATCATCATGTCAACATTTTCATCATCATCATCATCATTTTTCATCACAATGCGGGTGAAACCGCGAAGCTCAGCTAGTTATATTATATTATATCTATACTAATATTATAAAGAGGAAAGATTTGATTGTTTGTTTGTTTGCATTGAATAGGCTCCGAAACTACTGAACCGATTTGAAAAATTCTTTCACTGTTGGGAAAGCTACGCTAGCCCCGGATAACACAGGGTATATTATATTTTCAAAAAAATTAAGGATCCTTACTAAAACTAAAATAATGTTACCCAAGGTGTAAAAAAATACGAAGCTGCGAAGCTGGGGAAATAAGAAGCTGGGGTGCGTTGCTAGTCTATACTAATATTATAAAGAGGAAAGATTTGATTGTTTGTTTGTTTGTTTGTTTGTTTGTTTGCATTGAATAGGCTCCGAAACTAATGAACCGATTTGAAAAATTCTTTTACTGTTGGGAAGCTACACTATCCCCGGTTAACATAGGCTATATTATATTTAAAAAAAATAGGGATCCTTACTAAAACTCCAATAATAAAACCCAAGGTGTAAAAAATAAGATTTACAATTTTGACTTTGCGTGTTTGACAGTTCTAAGACAGGACAACGTCTGTCAGGTCAGCTAGTATTATTATAAAAGCGAAAGTAGCTGTCTCTCTCTGTCTCTTTGTTTGTTTTTCACGAATTAACTGCTAAACCGACCAGCTAGGCTAGGACCGGCTAGGCTTTGGCTTGGCCAAGGCAAGATAATAGTATAACATCATACGGAGGGACATAGCGGGTACAATCAAAAAAAAGGGAAAAAATACAAAGGGAAAAACTAGAAAATCGCGGGTAACACCGTAGGAGCAATACTCAATAATTAATTGCACATTATGAAATTCACATACAGATCTACAGTGCTAAACGTGTCGTTTGGTTTAAACTGCGCCATATTTAACTGTAAAAACACTTCAAAAGCAGTTGGCCGTGCGATTGTAGTTAAACTACCACGAAATTGCTCTCATGATGTTTTAGTAGATTTTTTTTTAAATCGGCACGCTGGGTGTAAGGCTTTGTTTCACAGCTGTGCGGGTCGCCCGTACTACGGGAGACGGGATCTACGCGGATGCAAGTCCCGTATGGAACCAACCGCATCGTTGTGAAACGTTGTTCTAATTAGCGCCTCACCAATATAATATCTCCGCTCCGGGAGCCCGTACGGGTGACCCGCGCGGGTCTCTTTATCCTGTTAAAGATCTTTGGTTTTAACTCAGTCTTTAAGTAAGGCTGGCTCAAAATTGGGTCGTACCTGAAAATAGGCTTTACAATGAAATTGAGGCCTTTTCTTTCGACGAGAAAGGGCTTTTCTTTAGATCGGTGTCAAAGATAAGACCTCCTTCACTCGTTCAAGTGCCATTCAAAAATCGTCGCTACCCTCAGTGATGTAGAGTTCAGTTTATTAGAGGTTTATTGTAGAATTCTTGGTATTTTTAATTAGTCAACATTTTCTAAATGTACTTATGTGAATCGAATTATTTCTAAATGTTATGTGACTGTTAGAAAATCAAATTGTATTTAACTAGAGAAGTGTATAATAATAGCTTATACCTATTTATGACTAGCTGCACCCCGCGATTTCACCAGTGTTACTGCGACCAGAACCACCGGAGGATGGGCAGCAGCGTCCATTAGTACATGGTGAACGTACTGCGATCCCCAAGCTACCTGCCAAGCGCGGGGATTATGGCAACACCCCTCTCTATGAGGGAGGCCTTTGTTCAGAAGTGGACATTTAATGGCTGATCATGTGTGATATTGTCATACCATGTGAAACAAAAGGTAGATTTGAAATATTAATTTTATATCAGAAAAAAACGATTCACTAAGCATGTCATAAGCGAACTTGTGTGTTTTAAGTTATGAATCTTCCGACTCCATATACCTAGTAGAGCGGAATGCTTTGATGAGCTCGTCTTTTTGTCTTGCTCCGTTTTTACACGAGTAAATGAACACGAAATAAATTAACTTAGGAAAAAATCTTTTTTTTTGCATAATATTTTATCCTTTTGCGAAATGAAGTCTTACTAAAACACAATAACCATAGGTATAACTTAGGGTCATATTCCCTTATTACTAGGTATACTTAATTTGCAGCGTTGTAGACACGATAGTAGAATTCATGTTTTGGAGGTAAAAAAACCGGCCAAGTGCGAGTCGAGCTCGCGCACTGAGGTTTCGTTACCACCACAAAATACAAAAAGTAGTGCTAAAAGACAACATCACGTGGTCAAATGAGTTGTGAGATGGTTGGTTGATATTAGAACTGACCGCGCCCGATGCTGCTTAACTTGGTGGTGAACAGAAATATGTTACCGACTCGCATTGGGCCATTATTATAGAGTGTGTACTATATTCATGCAAAGTTTGACACTTGTACCTACGTATTATCGTTGTTACCTAGAGCAAATACAAAAACACTTCTAAAAAAAGTTTAATGTACGGGCACCCCTTTTTTTTTTTTTTTAATTATTATTATTTCTTAGGTAATCCGCCATAACTTTACATATTCTGTGAAAATTTCAACTCGTTACGGTTCGAAAGATACATCCGTTAAAAGGTAGGACATACGGACGGACGGACAGAAAGACAGCGTAGGCTTTGGGTACGGAACCCAAAAACCATAACTTTGCTTATTCGAATAGAGAGTAGATAGAAATCTTTGATTTATTTTTTCTGTAGTAGAACTTGACGATGCTGCAGTGCAAGTACCGTTCTTAATCGATCGTCAAATTCGATAAAATGTTATAGAATTGATCATAGCGAGTACTGATCAAATGGCATTTTATCGAATTTGACGATCTCAACTATCATATTCGATGATCGATAAAGAACGGTACCTTTACTGCTGGTATGGTATCATGTCTATAATATCTGTAGCTAGTGGTGTGGTAGTGGTGTGCGACTGACAGTGAATTGATGAGAGCTCATAAGCACTTCTGTAAGTATTTACATAGGACCTCAGATCAGACAAATGATCTGAGCATAGGACAAAGCGCCGTTTTATGTCTACTTAGGGATATATACCATCTCACAACTCATTGTCTGACGCGTTGCGGTGAAACTGAATCATTTGTTATAAGCGAATGCTGGAATGAGTAATATGAGTATGCAGTAAAAATATGACAATCGTATTGTGTACTCAGTTCTTGAAGCTGTTGACGCGTACGTCTACCTAGGACAAACAGTCGAACTAGGTAGGTCCAACTTCAAGAAAGAGGTCAATCGGCGAATCCAACTCGGCTGGGCAGCGTTCGGTAAACTTCGCAACGTCTTCTCGTCCATAATACCTCAGTGCCTTAAGACGAAAGTCATCGACCAGTGTGTGCTACCAGTGATGACATACGGCACTGAAACGTGGTCTCTCACTATGGGGCTCATAAGCAAGCTCAAAGTCGCACAACGAGCTATGGAGAGGGCTATGCTCGGGGTTTCTCTACGAGATCTAATCAGAATTGAGGAGATCCGTAGACAAACAAAAATCACCGACATATTTGGAGATCGATGGGGCGGCTTATGTCCAGCAGTGGACGTCCAATGGCTGAAATGATGATGATAATGATGATGATTGTGTACTTGTGTACCAATAAATGTACGTATTTACATAAGAACTTGTAACGCGCGTACCGAAGTAGGTACACGCACAATTTTTTTATTTATTGTGACTACGGGTCCAAGGTGCAGTTGTTGCTATTAGTGGGACTTAGAAGTGGAACCAGGAGCCCATAACTAGTGGGACCACGAGTCCGGTGGTCCCAAATTAGTGGTACCACAAGTCAAACATCTGAAAAAACCCCATGGTCACTACGGTAAGACCTTTTTCACATTAGCTGCTTAGAGACACTATTTTGTTTGCGGTGATTGGCTCTATTTATTTTCAACTTTTTTTCTAAGACAATAAAAATATATTAGTCCGATAGCCGACTACCGACAATACCGACAAATTTTTAATTTTATCATGCTATCAAGACATGAGCCAACTTAATGAATATGTATCTATTAGATAGTTCATTCATCCCGGGAATCGAGTCTCGACGAAATAAGGTTAATAAACCGGCAAACTACCAGTTGGGCTTGTAGCACAAAAAACGAATGCCAGGAAATGATGTTAGTCATAGTAAATCTAATATATAAAAGGTGATGTGGGACATTCTCTGGCAGGTAGCTGATGTTTTATATAGTAATCCACGCGGACCAACCCTAAAATAATAAAAAATACTGAGACACCAAATCATAATTTAATGAGCTGAAAATAAATACTTTAGAGTCCCGAAAATGGTCCTGAAGCCCTTGGAATTATAAACAACGTCTCCAATAACGTTTCGGACGTTTTACCTTCAGAACTGTTCTAAGTAATTGAGTTTGCCGGAGCTAGTTTATTTTACGATTCCCGAACCTTTTTAATCGAATTCCGGTACAAGACAGGGACTAATAAATCTGATAAGAGAATCTATCCTAAAGGAATTTTCATATCGCACTTATTCGTGAAACACCTTTAGTTAGATACATAAAAGTACATTTCCCTTTTGCCAATTATAAGTATTATTGCAAAAGACAAACGTTGTAAACAAAAAATAACTCGCAACAAAAAAACCGCTATTATCCGCGAGGGCCTATAATTGGCTTTTGTTTCTATTACGTTTATTATATTTTTAAGGCATCCAGATACAATTTCTGTAGAGTCACAATCACTCTGTGAAAACAGTCTAAAACGTCCGAGCGCCATAGTACATACATTGTATCCATTATATAGTTCACAATGCCATATTTATTCCAATTTAGACGTCGCTTGCATAGTGTTCAACGTTGTCTTCTATGTCATCGTAGCTCTGGCATCGCGCGTCGTTGTAGTCGGATCGCGGTTACCTTCTAACTAACCAAAAAGTCTGCGCAATTCGTAGCGTGAGCCGAGTTTTGGTTAGAATTTTTATTGGCACGATTTTTACTGTGACGAATATATAGACATAGACATAGACATAGACATAGACATAATTTATTTGTGGCAAAAAAATACAATAACACAATATACACGGAAAAATTAAATTAAATTAAAAATAAAACTAAATAAGAACTTATTATATTTTTTTGTCACAAACCGGCCCCAACTCAGCATGATGCCGGTCATAAACAACCGGCGCTGGTCTTCCGTTGGCACCGGCAGGTGACGTCACGCACGAACGTAATACACACGGCATGCGCACAAGCAAAGTAAACACATAATTAACCTAATTAATAACTTTAAACAACAACATTCAAGATATAATACATAAAAAATTTAACATACAAAATTATTTGGCAACTAATACAACCTACTCACTTTCCAATAGACAATAACAACAATAATAACAATAAATTTCCTATTATAAGATTTAATAACAGACAATTAACTTGATAATTATTAAAATCAGATGGCACTAGTGTCATTTTTGATCATTTGTTCGGCTTTTTGATGAGCGTAAATAAATTTCTTTAGCTTCACTCTAAAACCATGTTTACTCTGCAGGTTCCTTATTGGCGGCGGTATATTATTCCAACATTTAGACGCAGCATAACGGAAACTGCCCCTAAAAGAGGCTGAGCTATGCCGTTCCGTCATAAGCTGCGTTGAGCATTGGCGACTCGGCTTACGGCTCGATTGTATCTCGATGGCTGTTGGTCTTCCATTGACATAAATAAATAAATATAAAATCCGGGACAGTATACAGTGTACGTACCTGCATAAATAATATTAGGTTAGTGCACCTAAACAATCGAAATATAATAATCAATTTCAAAAACCGACTTCAATATTTGTAAATACGCAATTTCGTTTACAAATTTTTCGTTTCCAGTTATTTTAAAATAACTGGAAACCCGATTTTAAGAGGGGGCAGCCGAAATTTTATGCTAATTTGCCATGATATTCTAACTAAACCAAATATCCGATCATCGTAATAATTGATATATGTGAATTTTCAATTCATTTTCTTTCCGCCATTAAGACAGAAACATAATAGCAAGATATTTACTCGATACTTTAATGTTTTGAAAATGGTGCCTTTTTGCTAATTTTTTTGATTTTACTTGGAAAGTACTTCAGATACATATCTAAAATAAATACTCACCGAAGGAAAATATAGTTCGTTTTCCAGTGTTAAGACAAAATTTACCTAGATTAATTAGTACTCTCATAATAAATTATATTCGATTTGAGACTTACGTCCTTTAGTTCTAAGCAACTATTCGGTCAAACGGCAAGTCCGATATTCAGTCTTATTCTGGTGCGCTTTGCATCTAAATAGCGAAACATGCTCCGTTCAACCTCAGTACCGCACTGTGCCTCAACGGGGAAGGACGCACGCGCTTGCTTTTCGCCTTGGTTTTATCTTCCGAGTGCGATTATATCAACACCTACTGTATTTTCAAACAAAGGATAATATAAAAAATCGATGGCTCGAACGCGAACACTTGACGCGGCAACCAAGTGGTGCCAATGACCTTAGAGCACAGACTAGGTAAAGCTACTACGAAAAAATAACATAGATACAAATAAAATGGATATGACTAGGCCGTAACGCATCCATTATTATGTATGCTCAGTAATATAACTATTAGAGTCGGAGTGTTTCTTTGTGACAGACCAGACAGAGAGAGAGAGAGAGAGAGAGAGAGACGGAGAGAAGCAGAGAGAGAGAGAGTCAGGAAGATAAAACTAAAAATTAAATAACATTATAAAATAATTTAGGTTCATTATAATTTTACAATATTAAAATTAAAAATCATTTAAATTAATGTGATGGTTAATTTGACTTGAGAGTTCCATCCACATTTTCTCACGTTTTTACGAGAAGCGGCTTTCTGCAAAAGGAGGAAGGTTCTCAATTTTAACAGACAAAAAATAGCTTGGTAATAATGGAAGCAAAAAAACTGCTTCTAATAAAAAAAAATGAAAATGTGGAAAGTCAAACAATAGGTACTTATGCTTTTAACCGACTTCAAAACAGGGGCAAGGTTCTCAATTCGGCCGGTATAAAAAAATACTAGTCGAATTGAGAACCTTCCTTCTTCTTTGAAGTCGGTTAAAAACATAAGTACCTACTGTTTGACCAGTTGGGTTGGCTCGGGTATGTGCTGGTAAGGGGAAATGCACAATACACTAGCAGGACTACTTACCTTAGTCAAAGTCAAATACTACTTACCTTTTTATCCGACTTCAAATAAGGAGGAAGGTTCTCATTTACCTTCAATTCGACCAGTATTTTTTTATACTGGTTGAATTGCAGTCCACCACTGCGGTGCAACAATGCGGTGCAACACTGCGTTGCAACACTGCGTTGCAACACTGCGGTGCAACAGTGCGGTGCAACAGTGCGGTGCAACAGTGCGGTGCAACAGTGTGGTACAACAGTGCGGTGCAACAGTGTGGTACCATCTTTAAATATTTTGAATCAGTAGCATAAAATACGAGTTTCTCAGATCAAACGCTAGGTGGCACCACCAGTATTTCAGCAAAGTGAAGTTATATCAAAAAATAAATAGCTATTTTTGAATATTTTAAACAAATTGGTTGGAAACATAGGTGAGTTTTTTTTTTGAGGATTAGGTGAGGTTTTGCGTGATTTGCGTCCAACACTAGATGAGAGCATTAATATTTCAGAGAATCTTGACTTGTATCGTAAAATATTTCTGCCATCCTTGCATATTTTAAATCAGTAACGGTGATTATAGATTGTTCAGTTCTAATACTAGAAGACATCTTCAATATTTCAGTGAAGACGTTAAATCAGAAAAGATTTCAGCCATCCTTGAATATTTTAAGTCTGTGTCATCGATTAATGGCTGCTGAGGTCTAAAGCCAAACGACGGCACCAATATTTCAGAGATTTTAAGAAGTAGCTTCACTAACGAAATTTCTTTATTTAATTCAAATCCGAAAATATTTTGACCATCACTACATATTTTGAGTTTTATTCAGTGGTAAATGATTTCACAGGGTGAGTATTAGGGAACTAACGCAGTATTTTTCATACATTTTGGGTAATGAGAAGCCACAGGCAAACCACGGCAAAACTTATCTCAGATGGCGCCACCTTCGCTGGTGCTGTCATTTGTGGCTTATTTGAGGTTATAAACATTGCTCTTGAATGAAACAATAAAAATAAACTTTGCCTTTAAACAGTAAAATGTTTCTATAATGACAGTGGCGAATCTCAGTTAGATATTAACAACCAGGTTCATTGGCACCACTTGGTTGCCGCGTCAAGTGGTCGCGTTCGAGCCATCGATTTTTTATATTATCCTTTGTTTGAAAATACAGTAGGTGTTGATATAATCGCACTCGGAAGATAAAACCAAGGCGAAAAGCAAGCGCGTGCGTCCTTCCCCGTTGAGGCACAGTGCGGTACTGAGGTTGAACGGAGCATGTTTCGCTATTTAGATGCAAAGCGCAACAGAATAAGACTGAATATCGGACTTGCCGTTTGACCGAATAGTTGCTTAGAACTAAAGGACGTAAGTCTCAAATCGAATATAATTTATTATGAGAGTGTTATATATCTGTTAGATATTAACAACCAGGTATACTCGTAGAACAAACAGAAAAAGTTCATCACATAAATGTTTGTCCTAGATGGGAATCGAACCCACGCCCCCAAGCTCAGTAAGGTTCACTACCAACTGGACCAACGGGCTTTCGCGTATTTCGTTTCGTTTAGTATAGTATAGTATAGCGTAGCATAGCGTAGCATAGCGTAGCATAGCGTAGCATAGCATAGCATAGTATAGAGCATAGCATGGCATAGCATAGCATTAGTTTAGTATAGTTTGATTTAATGTTTAACGATCTCTGACACTGTCTCCAGCGTAAAATTTTAATTTGAAAATTAATTTAGGTAATTTCAATTTAATTTATATAATTTATTAATTTTATATTTATATTGTAGAAAACTTAAAAATGAAGTTAAAAAATAAACAACAAATACAATTTTGAAAAGTGAAATAAACAATTTACGGTTTTGCGCGCCGCGACCGAACCCAGCTAATCGCCAAAACGCCAACACTACGCTTATCCTGTGTTTATTACTCCTTGCCGCATGACGAGTCCAAGTACACGAGTTGTGTATACTGGAGCTGCGCGCGACTGCCGCGCTGCCGTGGTTGTGTTTCACACTAATGCGGGCGATGCGAGACGCGCGGGTGAAATCTGATTTTTTTTTTGGTATACACTCGCTCTTAACGAATTTCTATGGGATCAATCTGAAAGTATATCCTTTCATATTCTTTTTCAAATTGGTTTATAAATGACGGAGATCTGTAGTATCGACCACAGCAAAAAATAAAATAAAAAAATGAAAACTCCCCTCTTTGCAGTCGATAAAAAATTAATCTGTTTTTGTTTAACAGATCGGACAAATAACCATGTCTCGATAATTTTATATCTAAGCATAAATAAATAAACGCATTTTTTTGTTCGCAGCTTAGCAGGGATGTCACGGAGCGTGACGGTGGCCGTAGCGTATATAATGTCGGTGTCACCCCTGACGTGGCGCGAGGCGCTGAAGGTGGTGCGCGCGGGCCGTGCAGTGGCCAACCCTAACCTCGGCTTTCAGAGGCAGCTGCAAGACTTCGAGACTTACAAGCTTGTTGAGGTATACTCACTACTAGCTGCCCTCCGCAGTTTCACCCGCGTGGTGATGAAAAATAGTGATGATGTTGAAAAGTAACCTATCCAGTTGTTAATCCAGGACATAAGACCTTAGACCTTAGACCTTTATGTTCTAGAAGGAGTGAAGTGAAGGAGTAACAAACACACGCGCATACACACACACACACACACACACACACATACACACACGCACGCATACACAAACTTTCGCATTTATAATATTAGTAAGATTAATTTGTGTGATTATCAATATTATCAATTATCAATACAATATTAGTGTGATACAGGATTATTGGTAAAATCACTGCATTTTGTACTCATGCTATTTGTCTGCATTTTGCAGACCAGCATTTTGGCTACGTACATATTCTCTCAGTCTCCCCGACAAATCATACCTAAAATTAAAATGATTAGGAAAATGTCGAGAGCATTTCCGAACTCCAAAAGTTTGCCCGGCGCACATTCCTTATTTATCTTCTATAAGAAATTTATATTTGTAAAACATCCCGGAATAAAAACTTCCGTAATGCTGTTTGGATTTTTCCTTATACTATTTTCTGTTCTCGTACACGTGGAAAGGAAATTAGGGCTTAACTCGTGCGTGGATAACATATTTTCAGAGATATTTCTTTATTTTTCCGCACGATTTCTGCTCGTGCAAAGCCTTCTATGATAACGTCGTATACCCTATACGTAGTGGAACCCTTCCCCTACTTATTAAATTGAAGATTATGCTTCGCAGATTATACTTATTGAAGCTTGCGTAGATAGGCGTGACAGAATTCGCCCTGGGGGCCTTACGCCTGTGTAAAGCAATCCAGTTTAGGTGATGGCGAAATGTTGCGCGACCGCAAACCGTATCTGGCCGCGTTAAGGTTCACGTTCGCGTGATTTTCCGAACTGCGCGGTTTTGTTAGTTTGAGACCGTGCTGAAGGCTTCGGACGGGTCTTATTAATAAGGCGTTTGGCATCTATATAGGTCTTGTATTCGTTTCTCTTCAAAGTTATTAACAACCTTATGAACAGAGCTGCGCCACTCTCGTCTCTGTTTAAATATACATCAACATCAACAAAAAAACCTTGTAATAAGTTAGCTAGTTATTACCTATGCTGACGAAATCTGTAAAAACTATCTACTGTTCAATCCCATTATCGTAACTTATTAAAAAAAATGTGCTGCTATCTATTGAGTAATCTAATTTTCATTATGCAGGAAAGAAGACGCCTGAAGGAACGGTACCCCTCTCTAGCGCTTGCTGACCGTGACATGGCTGAGTGTCGAGTGATGCTGGACTCCTATCAAACCATGCTAAACCAGAGGACCATTTGCGAAGGGAAGTGCGCGATGGGCAGACAGTGTCCCACTGGTGAGTCCTTTTTACTCGCCTTTGTAGAATTGACAACTCTCGCGCGCTGGCTCGCTGGCTGTGCCAGACCGGCCTTATCGTGTAAGGGTGCGGACGCGAATCATTGAAATGGACGCGTTCGCAGAATCACGTGAACGTGAACCTACGCTTACGGTCGCCGTTGGTCCAGTTGGTAGTGAACCTACCTTCTGAGCTTGGGGGCGTGGGTTCGATTCCCACCTAGGGCAAACATTTATGTGATGAAAGTTTGTGTTTGTTCTATAACTGGTTGTTAATATCTATTTAAGTATGTATTTAAAACTATATATGTATGTATATCAGTCTCTGGCAGGCATATCACAAGCTTTGGTTAGTTTGGGGTCAGATGACCGTGTGTGCAAAAATGTCCCGAATATTTATTATTATTTATTAACATGTGATGTGACGGTATGGCCCCAGACTAGGCGGGCTAACCATCTTTGACTAGATAATCACGATTTGCAGTCAAACGCCTAGCCTGTCCATTGAAAATGTTGTTTCAAGACCACGACATCTTGTGTTTTCTTCAGGTAGTATAGAAAATGAAATGTACAAAGTACGCCTGGTAACTCGATACAACATAATTATTCAGTTTGCGTACGTCGCAGCCGGTGACAAGACGAGGAAGACAAGCTAGCGAGAGATGATTAACGACTTTCCTCACCCTGTGTGCTCGCATCGTTTCTCTGCGGTCTTTGCTGAAGTGACATATTTGCTCATAAGAAATTCGGTAGGACTCCTCAAATAGGCGTCATCGTCGTCTTAACTTCAACAAAGTGGTGATTTTAGCTTACCGGTAAACTTTTGAGATCGTATTTGTACCTTCCTCAATTTGTATTGACGTGGGGGTCAATAGTATCAACAGTAGGCGTAATTGCCGATAAACATTTTGTATATTTCGTGTGACGCGTGGCTAAAAAAATGTGACCGCATCTGCTTAGTACGTCATGAGCGCAGATGTTTTTCGGACGCTACATTAATAATTTCATGTAGATGAATATATTTCAATGCTGATGATTCTCTCACGATCTTCGGTCGCAAGTGGGCTGAAGTCGTGTCAAACATGGCAAAGTGGGTTGGTTATATAAAGTATAAAGGGCTCTGATACCGAATATCTTTGTGGTTAGGTTAGATAATCCCTCAGATAATGTCACACTTGATGGACTGTGCAGCGAGCCCTAAAACCTAAATCTAGGCGACCTGAATGAGGACACGGAAAGTGTCATCGTGGAGGCCGAATACTGGTCCAAAAACTTATCTAAAATTAAATAAATTATTCATGAAACATCGTCTCTAAAGTTGAAGACTCCCATCACGATTGCAGTGTTATTCGTACATAGTCTTAAACAGAGAAAGGGAAAATAATAAATAATTATCGCAAACTCACAAGAATTATGCTTTGTTTGTAGTGACTTGTAACGTGCAGCCGCGATACTGAATGGTGCGTGACTGAATGCCGGACAATTAGCTTGCTTTCGTGTTGCCAATATAGAGCGCGGACAACGCATCTACCTACATATAAAAATATCTTAGGTGAATATGATAACGGTCAGACTTTCTTGATTACCAAAGACCAAGGGTAAATTCTGTGTTGATAACATTGTTAATAAGGAACCTATCTGCTTACACGTTTGTCTTTCTTTTTATCGTAGTTACTGAGAAAATTAAAGTAGTTGTTTAGTTCCACTTTCATAATCATCATCAACCTACCACAGGGTAAAACGGAACGGAGGTAATAAGCCAATAAAACTTATTCTACTCATCACCATGAATCACTTTCACCTTGGCACAAATTCTAGATGAAATTACAAAATAAAATCAGTTGTTCTTTAAACAATGTCATTCACTAAACGAAACGTATGGAATAATTTAACAAATTTCTTTTCCCCGATTAGATTGGCTCCAGAGAAAAAGTAGTCCACAGTGATGAGTACCTACAATGACTTCCTTTCGGCTCAGTACTGTTACAGTTCCGTGTAACCCTACATAATGTTTGCATTTAGGTCTCTCCTAAAGAACCCTATCGTATATGGCACGATCACAGCTTAACACTTCCACTTGCCACTAACCGCTTTTCACAGTTCGTCTATACAACTATTCTGATTCTGGTCTCGTACTGTGTAGGCTGCATAGTGGAATAGGTGTGTGTCGATGCAATAGATGTCCCCGCATCTTTGGATGACCACCTTACCTTGGCCGATCTGTACAGTCAGCGTCAAATTCATTTTAGCGAGTGTAGTCAAAAAATCGTGAAGGATCGAAAAAAAATCAGTTTGACACTGACTGTACGTTAATTTAAATCGTCGTCGCACAAACTTCACTATAACGTTCTCAATGCTACATCGCTTGCCAGGTGTGTGCAGAACTGGGTCCAAGCGACAGGCTCGACCTCGTAAGGTTTCGAACGCTTCAGCGACAGATGAAACCGGAGGCATGAAGCGGTCACCTTCAACTCTCTCTACGGCGTCTACCGTGTCGGGTTACCGCCCGCGGTCCTCGCCGGCCGGCCTTTATAGCTATACTGGAGGTTCGTTTTATAGATAAATCTACACATTGACAGGTATATGATTTTTAACGGGATATTTACCGTGATAAGGTTGGGTATGAAGCTCCCGATATTTAGGCGCAGTTACATGCACCATGTTTTGCGGAAGCATGGTGCGTGTACCTGCGGTCTTTTACAAACTATACCTTTTTAATCTATCACGGTAATTCACTACAGTTATATCATTAATAACGGGATATTTGCCGTGATAAGAATGTGGATGGAGCCCTCCATATTTCAGCGTAGTAACATGCTCACTGAAACAGTAATATAACTCACTGAAACAACAATAAAAGTTATTCTATTCTATTCTATACAGCATTCGTAGTAGCTTTTGTCTATACTAATATTATAAAGAGGAAAAATTTGTTTGTTTGTTTGTTTGCATTGAATAGGCTCCGAAACTACTGACCCGATTTGTAAAATTCTTTCACTGTTGGGAAGCCACACTATCCCCGGGTGACAGGCTATATATAATCTATACCCGTGCGAAGCTGGGGTGGCCGCTAGTAGAGTATAAAAATGCAACGCGTAGCACCCAAACGATATTTTCATGATTTTCAAGATGTGGTTTGTCGAGTATTCTGACGAAATAAAATTAAAGTGACTCGATGCTTCCTGACTACATCAGTCCGAGGTCTAGACAATCAATTTCAACGTATTAACACAGAAGACATTAGTACACGTACAGAAGATTCACTTCGCAAAATCATTTAAATAAGTAGCGACACATGCTACTACACAATAAAGTGCAATTCAGGATGTGCGAGCACTAACTACCTACAGCTACCTAGAAGTTGCCTCTCTGTCTATCGCGTAACTCTTGTCGCGTTATTTCTGTCTATCACGCGGCAGCGGGCGCGGCAGGCCCGACAAGTCGGCTACTTGTATACCTAAAGTGCGGAGTGCGCCAGGCCTGGTATTATTCTAAATATTTCTTGTAGCACCAAGCAGACCGTCGCGGTCGGCATCAGGCATCAGCTTCACTCGCGTGATGGATGCTACGGGTGGTGGGTCTGGGATGGCGGTGGGCGGCACGGAGTACACGCGCCGCCGCGCCGCCTCCGCCCCGGCCACGCCCGCGCTCTCTCCCGCCACCTCGCCGCCCGGCTCGCCACACCGCGCCGTGCCTCACAGGTACACCACTAACCCAGACATTCCCCCTTGCCTCACAAGACCCGGGTCTAAGGACCTATGGTCGGTCCTATATGGTCCTATTTGCTCTGCATGACAGCTGCAATATTTTTTTCCTTATAGGCAAGCGTGCTCCACCGTAGACCGCATGATCGCTTAACATCAGGCGAGATGGCGGCCAGGCCTATCTATAATCTTAACAAAAAAAAAATGGGCCAAAATTTATTGTCTGTGAGGATCTGAGTGATGAAGCGAACATAGATATGGGAGCGCAGAGCGTTTACGGTGAGAGCGAATATGCTATCGAGAAGATTATCTTTTTGCTCGAATAAAGTTTAAATTACTTTTTTCGAAGCCTACTGTCAATCATTCTACAGCAATAGCTTGTGAAAAGCGTATACTCAAAAATCCCTCGACGCTCTGCTTGTCCAATACAATAACGCCTTCAGGATGCTGATGCGGCTCCCACAGTCTGCAGCGCATCTGCCATGTTTGTGGTAGCTCGCACTGATGGCTTTGCAGCTATCATGCACAAAAAGGTCGCCTCGCTTTTAAGTAGCACACTTGCGAGTGGCAACATCAAAAGCAAATCGACAGCATAAAGTCATCGACAGGTTTAATTATTGTCCCATCCTGCACCATCACATCGGGTTACTATTGAAATGGATTAACGTAGTGCCATTACTAGTGTGTTAATTTTTCGATGTTGACGTTTTATGTAAACTAATATAATTTTTATTTTTTATTGTAATGTTCTTAAAATTATGGAACGTTGTGTTTTGATTTGTTGTAAAAAATCCGTTTTTTTATTTCACTGAAGTATATCGGCTACTTACCTGCTACAGTATTACGTCCAAAAACCTAGAGAAAAAAAACGGAAAAAAAAAACCCACTATAACTGAAATGACTTCACACTAAATTCAATATCGCGGATGCCTCATAGCTTGTTGTAAAAAGCTTTATTTAATAATTTTATGTTTGTTGTTTATGTATTATTTGTTTCCGCTATAGGGGTGGGTGCGCATGGGTGATACCCACCGTGCAGTGGGACCCCAACTCCCTGTAGCCGATTGTTCCAGCTAATCGCTTCACACCCTCATTGTAAGCTTACTCCATTGTTTGTTTTGTTTGATCACACTGTACAGCGGCCAACTTATCTGTAATGTTGAGAAGGCGAGCCACCATCGCACTTTCTGAACAAAATTGTAAACCTTTAGTGGAAATCTTTAGTTCCCTTAATTGACCACTCTATAGATAAGTTGGTGGCAACTACGATAGTGAAGTTATTTGAAAGGTATACAATGATACGATCGCAGTTCTCTCGCTCGCACAATTTCACATATTAAAGACTAGCACCGCCTCGTGGTTTTACCCGCTAACCTTCAGGAACCTTATATATATTAGGGATAAAAAATATAGCCTATGCCTATTTTTTTATTTAGAATAGATCTACGTTTGCCCACTAACTCGCCTGACGGTAAGCCTATGTGTTAATTCAAGATATAAGCTTCTATACGTACCAAATTTTACCAAAAAAAGTCGGCCGTTACGGAGGTGAGTGTGGACAAACATACACCCAAAGTTTCGCTTTTATAAGATTCATTATCATCATTTCAGCCAACGTTTCATGTTCCCACTGCTGGGACACAGGCCTTCTGTCAAAGAGGAGAGAGGGTGAACGATCCACTATGCTGGTCCAGTGCATGTTGGTGAACGTTAGTGTAATATAAAATTACTGAGTATGAATTTTCAAAAAGTGACCTTACCATGTTTAGGTCTATCATACAAATAAACAAAAAATCTTTTTCATATATTTTAATTTGACGGAGTAAAATGTTAACACGACCCCCATAAAAGCGAAACACTATAATCCAGGCTGGGCGTGTTTACCCCCAGTGTTTACTGGGTATGTTAATGGTTATCTAAAACCGAACGAAACTGTGGTTAAATGCGTATACAGGAAAATACCGAAAGGGGTCCGTTCTACTCATAATTATGGTTTTTTTTATATCCGAAGCCAACACTGTAATTTCAAGAGAAAAAATTAGCTGTTTTTACATTTTGTCCACTGTGAACATCGATTTACAATTTTAAATCGAATCGAATTGAAATCGAAGGTGGTTGGGTATTGTTTACTGAGAGATTGTACCTCTAAAGGATTTCGTTAAGAGTCACAATCTCTCAGTGAAAACAGCCAAAAAACGTCCGAGCGTCATTGTACATACATTGTATCAATTATATGATTCACAATGCCATAATTACTCAAATTTAGACGTTATATCGCTTGCATAGTGTTCAACATTAGCTGTCCACTATGTCATCGTAGCTCTAGCATCGCACGGCGTTGTATTTGGATCGCGGTTACCTTGTAACTAACCAAAAAGTCGGCGCAATTCATAGCGTGCGCCGAGTTTTGGATTGGATTTTTTTTGGCATGATTGTAACTATATGTATCTCGATGACTGTAAAAGACAATTTTCTTTTGCACAGCTGATATTTTTTTCACGATTTCTGGGTTGGTCTCATTGTAAAAGTTTTTAATAATTATGGGTATTATAGACTCCTTTTTTATAAACTTCACACATAAATTTTTTATGCTGGTTACTAACAATGCTGTGCCCCGCTTGGCATGCCGACACCGCCCTTTTTGGCGCCCCTTGGTATCTGGCGCGTTACGCGACCGCTCCTCTCGCTCTACTCCAGGGCCGGCGCTGGTTCATATCATTCCTCAAGGTCGCGGACTAGGATAAAGCACGCTAGCCTAGAAGGATCATGCTTACTCTCGATTTAGAGAGACCTTTATTTTTTGTTTTCGGGAAACGCAGACACCGGCAAAAAGCCCGCACCTTCTCTATGCGTAAAAAATGTGGAATCAAAGTACAGTGCAAACTTTAAAGCAAGAATAAAAACCTGGTCAAGCGCGAGTTGACCTTCCAGTAAGGATCCTGAAATGAAGGAAAGAAAACACATTTGTAGTTATTTTAATGTAAATGTAACACAAATATAGTGTGTGTTATTACTGAACCCTCAGTGGGCGAATCTAACTCGCCCACTTCACTTAACCGCTTTTTTCATCTGACTTTACAACGATCGTCCAATAAGTACACACAAAACCTAAGAAAGTTCTATCGCATCATTCACATCATAGACTTATTAGACTTATTTTCACGCGTACCACGCGAAAACCGCTCTGAATTTAGTTCATTTTCGACTTTATCGCAACAGCACTAACATTTTCGTAAAAGCAAACACAAATTTGTCGATTTATGCAGTACAACGTGAAAAAAAGACAAAACGGTTAGCGATTAAATAATCAGATCGAGGTGATTGAAAAAAGACTAGAGTATAAGAAAGTCATCCACTTGCGTCTGTAATGTGAAAGAGGCCTAGATACCGCTGACATAATAACTGAATCGTAATAAGCGTCCGCCGTAATTAACAAAAACTCGCGAGAAAGCTCGAAAATCCGGAAAGAAACGCAAGATTAATGACTCACTGACGCCTCTTTCAAGCTATGAATAGAATCTTCAGTGCAGATGACAAAAAAAAGAGCCAGTCACGTTTTTAGAAGCGAGGCAAGAAATAGGTGAACATTTTTAGGAAACTGTTAAAATTAAAATGCTTCTTTCGTTTCTTCGTTCGTTTCGTTCGATGAAGATGTTAATTCGTTCCTGCTTTCTCGCATAGCCTATAGTTAGCTCAACATGTCTAGCACGCGAGCCGAGCTAATTTTGTATCCTTTCTTTTTATACCATGAGAAAAAGACAGATTTGTATCCATATTCTCTTCGTTGCGTTAAGGCAAGATTTTCCCACTTTTAAGTAACGTACTACAGATGACTAGGAGGCTAAATATATAGTATTAAAGTCGCATTTAGTGGAGCAAAACCATAGCGCTTACACACAGTCTTGTCTTTAGCTTTTTGAGGTTTTTCTTAAATATTTCGAAAAGTGTAGCTGTAATCTAAAATATACCATAACGGATCCCTCCATAATTATGATATCTGGATTAAATTTGAAATTTGTATGAATAAAAAAACCCGGACAAGTACAAGTAGGACTCGCACCCTGAGGGTTCCGTACGAACTTAGTAAATATGTATGTAGATCCATCCCAGGAATCGTGTCTTGACGAAAAAAGGTTAAAAAGATTGAAATATCGAATGACAAACTTAACTTTGTAGTTGGCAAACATGTGCTCTGATATATACCAATTACTACAAAATGTAAGTTTATAAATGAAAAAAGATTTTTTTAATGTGATGTAATATCAAATTGTTAGTTTTAGGATTTTTTCCTTCATATGTGCTATAAGATCTTGCTTTGTGCTAAATTTCATGATTCTAGGTCAACGGGAAGTACCCTATAGGTTTTGATTCCCCTGTGAAATCGCAAAATATGCGACATAAACGTTCATACCTTTTGATCGCGTTGATTTACAAGTTTGATTTTTTCACAGCTAAAAGAAACCGTAAACCCAATACATAACCCGTATATAATATAAATTTCAACTTGATAGCTTTACGCATTCTTGAGAAAAAGGGTCTTGACAGACGGACAGACGGACAACAAAGTGATCCTATAAGGGTTCAGTTTTTTCCTTTTGAGGTACGGAACCCTAAAAAACAACGCTAAAAGCGCAAATCAGGGTTACTTTAAAAAAATACTATCGAGCGGATTATGCTCAACCATTTTTCAATCTTTACGGTTTCCTAGATAAAACATTCAATTTTAATATAACACCGTTTAATTTTAAGCTAACTATGGAACTAGACAAAGTTAAACTAGAATGTCCAAAATTGCTAAAAGTGGGAAAAGAGGGCTTTAACGTGCGGACAAAAAGAGCGGACAAAATGCTTAGCGACGGGCATGGGCCTGCTGGTGTTAAGGACTAATTGAAGTACACTCTTTGCGTACGAAATAGTGATCTATAGCTTTATTTTGTTGTAATTGTAAGAATGGCATGAAAGCATTCAATTGCGGCGATAACTCGGAAACATATCTCCAACTCCGCAATGTCGCGCGATTCTCAGATATAAGCCAAGGTCTCCTTAATATTAAATTAAATAAACTGTTGTTTTGCCTCGCTGAGTCACCGGGCTCGTTGCTCTTTCGACTCGAACTAATCTAGGTTTCAATCGACTTTCTAGATATTCTAGATGTTTTTCATTGTTAACATTGAAATACTTTTTTAATACACATTTTTATTGCCTGTGTAGGTTTTGAAATAGGCTTTACATTTGTTTTGCAATGTAGAAAAGTAGGGTGCAGGTTTTTGCACATCATTGTTGCTAAATACAAAATAGTACAGTGGAAACAAATTCGTAGCAATCTGCTACGCCGTAGTCATTTGCTACGACGTAGCTATTTGCTACGGCGTAGCAATGAATATGCAAAAAATTATTATTCAACCCATTTGCATTGTATTGCGCTGTTTTGTACTGCTATGGCAGTAGTGTATTTTTTATTACAATATAATAGAATTGAACATACTATACAACAGAGTTTACTGTACCACAGTTTCTGGTAGTTTCTTCTTGTCGAATCTAATATGTCCTAAGGATGATATAATGCTCTAGAAGATGCTCTATCCAAGTCAAAGATAATATAACCACTTGATCGCGCACGAGTCATAATTTGCTTGTACATGTGATGTGGAAACTAAACGCTTGTGATTGGAGACTCAAAAGTCATTCGTTCAATTCACGGCTAGGATTGGCCCGCTCGAAAGAGAAGTATGATGAAAATTTATACATTTTGTAAAGGATGAGCAGTCAAGTGGATATATCGTCATTGATCCAATCCTACGTTTAAACACTTTTTTTTAATAAAACAAGCCGTAAACAAGTATCCGCTCCACCTGATGGTAAGCAGAAACAGCCGTCTATGGGCACCTGCAACACTATCGGTGTTGACGGTGCTTTGCCAGCCGAGAGAGTTAGTTGTAGACACCCTTTTCTTCACAATACATATCTCACATATTATTTAATTATTTTATTTATTTATTATTTATTCACATCTTATTGCCGTTTCTGCATAGTAAAATGTTTAATTTTGTTATGACTGCAGATCTCGTGCCGTGCAGCGGTGTTCGTAGCAGTCAGTCGAGTATCGTCCAGCATCCGCCCAGCACTCGCACAAGATATTCGACGTCTGCTATCCGCGCTCCTACCTAGAAACTATTGACGATGTTTGAGCAACGTCAAACTGTGCTTGGATCTGCTTATATCTAATCAAAGTGAAGCCTTGTGTGTGGTCGCCAAGCCAAGCTACGTGACTGCTAAAATCTCAGTGTTATCACTGTGTATTGAGAAGTAACTAGCAACTTTCTGTCGACTATTTTTATAAGAATTTCTAACTAGCTTAACGCTTTAATGAATTATGGTTAAATTCCGTCCAACAAGTTAACTTTCTTTTTGACATAGCACAGGATTTATTTTAACCGAAAAAAATAGGAATGTTCTACAATTGGATCCGGTTTTTAATGCCTATATTTTTATCATGTAATCTGTATCGAAATTGGGACATATTTCACAAAAAAACAACTTTTTAGGGTTCCTTACCCAAAGGTTGTAAACGGGACCCTATTACTAAGCCTACGCTGTCTGCCTGTCTGTCCTACCTTTTAACGGCTTTATCTTTCGAACTGTAATAGAAAGCTAGTTAAAATTTTACAGAATATGTAATGTTACGGCGAATTAATTAAGAAATAATAATAAAGTTAAAAGATAAAAATCAAAGGGTCACACAAACATTTTTCAAAACGTCATTTTGTATTTGCTCTAGTGTAAAAACGGAAATAAATACAAAAATAAGCGTCAAACTTGGTATGATTATAGTACGCACTCTAAAGTAAACGTTAAACTTAAGTACGAAATTCTAAGCTTTATGTACTCAACAAATTGAACTTTCATTTGCATTTATATGTCAAAAAGAAAAATGTTGGACGGTAATAGTGTGGCACGTCTATTCTATAAGTCGAATGACGCTACACTTCTATAAGATAATCATTCGAAAGGGAATGTAAACGAGTCTCAAGGGTTTAAGGGTTGAATAACGTCCGTAAAGTTAGGATTGTACAGCATACGGAAACTAATACTAATTAGTTCTTAGAACATGTGCGAGTGCAAGTGGGGTGAATTTGAAACTACAGAACGTACAGAACGTACCAACGTACGTGTCGTTGAACGTACAGACAAGAAAACTCCTTTTAAAAAATTTGCTCGAGGTCCTATCGCAGTCCGTAATTACGTATCCAAGTGTTATGCTCTTTTCTCTGGCACCAATGTGGTGTAAATAGTACCTATGCAAAAAAACTGACTACAAAATAGAACCTGTGACATTCTCATATGAAAGCGAATCTAACGACACCTAGTACTTCAAAATCTATTAGCTGTTTAGGCTTTGAGAGATAATATTCTCTATATTATAAAAACATACATACACAAACTCAAACATACACATACCCGAAAAACTAACTTTCTAAGGAGTTGAGTAAGAAACTGAAAATGTGATATCCTTGTCAATGCAACATACCTAAAGGCTTTTCCGCCGCCAGGGAATTTCTGTAGCCTGAATGGAATGGAAACCCTTTTTGGAAGTTGTCTGGGAAAAGTTCGTAGCTGTATCGAAAAGGTTCTTATGTTTACTTCAAATATGCGAAAGATAATTATGTATTTGCACGTTTATAATCAAAGGGCTGGCTTCGATGCCAACCAAAACACTTAGAAAAAAGGGAGATAATATGTAAGTAGATAAAAAATGAGCTTGCAAAGCTTTGTGTATTAGAAGTGGACGTTTGGGAACTTTTCTGTTGGCGATTATTACACAATTCCACTATTTCTATGGATATTTTTTTTATATTGATATCTAATGGAAATAGTAAACGAGTTAAAACATAAAAAACTGTTTTTGAATGGCCATTACTAAGCTCATAATTTGTTAACTCTTAAACTCGGTCCAAGCATATATTTGCACTGACAGCTGCAATAACATAAAAAATACAATAAAACCACAATTTCTGATCACTTTCGCTAGGTTTTTAACTTAAGACGGTAGCATGTACTCGATATGCTAAAGTGAAATGGAAAAAGTTTTATTTAGATTTTTACAATGATGTTGCAGCTGTCAGATCAAATAAATGCTTAGACCGAGTTTAGTAGCCCCACCGCCAAGTCTAGATTCTCAAATATACGAATGTGATTAAAATATACTGGTAACGTTTAAATGGAATAGCAATGTATCTAACTTATAAGTAAAAGTCAAAGCGAACGTACTGATTTCTAACACCACACACGCATTATAAATAAGTAGGTAAGCCGAGAAATGTCTTATTTTTAATGTTTATAAAAATTGTGAGAGCAACAGTACAACCTTTGATCAAATAAACAGTGGATATTACAACAACCGCCCGACCGCAGCCTACCTAAAACTCCGCCAAAACAGGCCAGTGCAGCAGTTTACATTCAGTTACTCGTTACCTGGCGATGCGTAAACACAACGAAGTGTGCTATCAAAAACTGTTATAATCACTCTTCCATCTAGCTTCAAAAGATGCCGTGATATGTTTTAAATGTTTATCGGGACTTATTTACTAAACAGAGCATCCTCTTTGGGATAATAACTTTAGAGAAATCCCCAACATAATCTTTAAATAGAGAAAAGAGAAGTAAATAAAACGGAAATGAGAAGGAAAATCTGTTACCAGGCATTATGAGTGAACCTTGATTGAACATTCTTATTTAGATCAACGCGACGAACTCAGCATCACAGTTGCTAACTGATTTCGAATGACTGACGTTTTGTTTATATGGGTGCGGCTACAACAATTTTCTTCCAAAAATGCCTTGACAGCCGTTCTAATTTAAAATATTTTTTTTTACTTCTCTGTGCCTTAAACGCTTATATCTTAGAAATGTATCACCAGTCAACAGCCTATTAGGTATGCCACTATTTTCGTTTTGCATGAACGGCGGGTTATAATCCTCTATTTATTTGATCGAAGTACAACGTACTAACATAGCGAATGAACTTTATAGTGTATATCTAATTAAGTTTAAAGGCTTTACTCAGTGCGTAATTTAAACACAACTTTGACACGCCAAAATTTAAAAAGTACGCCTCTTGTCTTTTTTTTCTTATTTTTCTTACTTGTTGAGGCTTCAACCGCGTTGACATTCAGTCAGGAACCATATATTTTCCGGGATATAAAGTATCGTATGTCTTTTTCCGCCAACTATAAGTGAATCCATTGCTTCATGAAAGAGCAACAAACACACTTTCATATTAAATTTGTATTATGAGTAAGATCCTACCACAGTCCGGCCGCTGGAAAATACGTCTGACGGCTGCAATAAGATTGTAAAAAATATTTATATGAAAACTATATAGTATATTGGCTATCAACTATAATCTTACATTCAAAAGCTAGTAAAAGTGATCAGATTTTACTGTATCGTATAACTTTTAAAAATGTAATGGCAACTGTCAGACGCATTCTTTCAACGGCCCCACTACAGTTTTACACAAGGACAAGATATTAGCTGACAATAAATATAAAATAACAAAAAAGGTGTAGGTACTATAAAAATTTTGGCCAGTCCAAAGATGTTTAAAAATTATGCGCTGTCCTTAATATAGTTACGGTAAAGATCTGGCTGGTTCAGATTTGCTAGAAATTATGTAGCTCAGATTCTCTTCGACAATTTCTATGATATAATTAGCGCTAGATTTTAAGCTAGCTTTACTATTAAGCCTTTCTCATCTTCTAGACGTTTAAGCCGACACAATAGGAATAAAGTGTTAACTTTACTAAGCCAAAGCCAATTCTGGGTGTTAAAAACCCCTGAACGAATGGACCATTTATAACAGGGCTCTAATTCTGTATAAAACTATATAAGAAGCCAGTAACACGCCGTAAATGCGTTAAACACATTAACCATGGTGACAAATAACACGATAGCCATTGTAAAAAAATTCAATCGCGTCTAACGAATCAAACTCGTCTTGGGATTGAATACAAAATTCTCTGGACCAACGCGCACGAAACGCGCTAGCTTTTACCTTCAAAATGAGCGCGTTACGAACCTCATCGCATTAGAAAACTTGACAACGCCTAATTCCACGCAAACAACGCGGCGGCGTTACAAGTTTATGTCGTCATAGAGATTAAGGGCACAGAGTCCTTTTTTCAATTTCACATTTTCATGTTACGACGTCACGCGTTAATGGCAAGAGAAATCTTATGTGAATAGGAAATGAGGGTCCAGGCTATTTTGACGAGCCATTCTACTAAGCACAAGCCATTATTGGCGTTTTGTTCCTAATTAGAGACAATCCATGAAGGCTGGATGTCGACTGCGGAAATCTTTTGGCTTAGTGGCTTACTGGCTTGGCTTAGTAGAATGGCCTAGTAAAAATGGCCCATAATTTTTTGTTTGCTTATTAGACATTTGAGTTCCATGATACTTAGCTTGTGAAGCAAAATTGTATTTACATGACTGCGGATATGATATAGTATAGCACAATGCTAAGCCATTAAGCTATTGTTTGACTTTGGCTTAGTACAGTTAGACTCAGTCTTTATATTTTCATCTTAAGAAGAATAAAGACCTTTAAAGAAATTGTTTAAAAAGTGAATTATAAAATTGTGATAAAAACGTACCTATGTGAATCGAAAGTAATGTCTTAGGTATTTAATCGTCACAGACACGAGTTGCCAAGCAATTCAAATATTTATCTCACAAGATATATTTAGCACTGAAGCAAGAAATAAGTATTTATGCTGTGTGTCTATACGCTTATTCAGCAATGTTTCATTGTGTGACACTTTTCACAGCATAAACCAGGATACGCGGAACGGTGGTAAGCCGAAAGGATGTCGTTGTGCTCATAATTATGAACTACTTTTACTAAAAGACTAACCCTGTTGGCAAAATTTAGCTGTTCCCTTAGAATAACTACACAAAGAAACCAAGTACATTCGCAAAATTTAAGCCATTCAAATGGTGTCATATATGACATCAAAAAAAATAAAAAAAATACTATTACAATTTGCGCGGTGAAATCGTACCACAACAAATCAAAAAACAGCATAAGAGTTATGGTGTGACATTCCACAGGTAATCCATTAATTTTCTTGCTTAAATCGTTTAAAATACCAATCGAAACGTAAGCTACAAAGCGAATTTGTAGCTTACGTTTTGAGAAGGCGTTGTTTGGAAACCTACCTTCTCTGAGTAGTTATTCTAAGGCTGTTCCGTAGATTTTTTAAGTAGGTAATTGACACTCTACAAAATGTATGGAACACGTCTTTTTGCAATTTCATTGGTTTTTTGGTTGTTTTCGTCGTATATAAATTAATCCCTATTTACCTTGGTCACGCCATTACTTGAGAACGACTTTACCGATTTCATTCATCTTTTTTAAAAGTTTTCTAATACTTTTTTGTTACGGAAAGAAAAATTAAGAAAATTTCAGAATACTTAACCGACGATTTTAACTTAGCGCGTTTGACAGTTCTAAGACAGGACAACGTCTGTCGGGTCAGCTAGTCTTGTAATAAAAGTTATTCTTATTGATGAGTACAATGACCTTTTAGGTTAGTGGCGGCGTTCCTTTTAACACTAAATGTATCTTTACATTCTATAATTATGTACCTACTCTAATATTTTGTCTTCGCACATACCTATCTATCTATGGCACCCATTTCCCCATCCATTAAGACGGATTGGCACCAAATTTTGCTCAAATCGGTAAACGAAATCCGTTCCTAATAAAGCACAATTTTGTTTTAGAGTTCACTGTAAAAATTCATCTCTACTATAACTTCAGTCTTTACCTTCTAAAGTTGTGAATTTTTGCATATCTTTCTCATTCTTGTTATACGAGGCTTAGCCTGAACTAGTTTGTGATTTAGATGCCTTTAGCACGGTGGCGTTCGTAGATAAAACAGCTAGGTTTTTCATCAGACCCAAAGACGTACTGAGATTAAAATATTACAGAATCGTAGTCGCCGTGGACGAAATCGGCTAGGAGACACCCTCAGTGAGTCGTAGTGAGTCGACGTTTAATCGAATAGTTTCTCGCTTGGTCTGGTGTGGCCAAGATCAATAAAAAAAAAAAACAATAAAGAAAAAGACTTCATTAAAGCATTTTTTTGGTAAAACAGAGGTACACCAAGGGTACACCATAGTTATAGGAGTATGACCTGTGACAGGTAATTTAGCCTACATACTAGGTATCATTCTTACAGTAATAAAGTAACTTAAAATTCACTCTATATATACTTTCAAATTATGTGTTTAGTGAAGTTTTTGTACAGTTTTAAATAAATACTTGTCACAAAACCTGCCTATTTCTAACTTATTGCGAAAGAAACCCGCAATTCTCAGTACGCCTATGGACTAATATTATTTGTGAAATGCTGCCACTGTAGCTTTGTTATAATTATAAAATAAGTGTATATACTTACATTAGGTACTTACTATAATTTATGGAAAGATAAAAGTTGGTTTCAATTATGAAGAAATAGCATTCCGTTTGAAACGGAATCGAAATGTAGACTTGATGCGACTTGCTTTGTCTCTCAAATCTAAACGCTAATTTTGCACTGTGCTTGTGCATACCAAAAATAAATTGTCTTCTACTATTCAACCCGTGCTATGTTACTAAAATTATTTACATTATCCTAAGGCTATAGAGTTATGAACACATCTGTCAAGCGTAGCTGTATAAAAAAATAACGCAGATGTGCATTGAGTAAAGCCAATTATCAACACGGAATATGGTGTGCGCGCGTATTTGCTACGCGTGACCGTCCGTCAGCGATCGATTCAGCGAATAGTGTTTAACTCGAATTCCTACCTAAATAACTCTGGTCATTCCCAGTGGCGTATAACAATAGGGCAGAATGGGAAAAATGCCACGGGCCCCGTTGAGCTTCTTTACATTGCCCGACCCATCCGATAAATTTACCACGAGGCTCGGCGGTATATTTACGCCCCTGGTCATTCCTATACTTATCTACTTAAAATAACAACTGAATAAAAAATCTTTGTCTTTAAAAAATGCATTCTCATTCGTCATTATTCTCAAATCGTATTAACCTCCAATTAAAATTATCCATCTCAACGACAATATTTTGTGAACGGTTTTTAAGCACTATTTTAGAAGTTATTTTGTGTGAATTTGTACCACGTTACAAGGAAAATAAAATGTTATCTATTTATAGTACGTTTCATTGAGAGTTATAACGAATTGTACACATGTTATAATAATAATTGGGTACATATTTTAATATTTTATGCACCCACAAAGTTATGTAAATGTACCCTACATTACCTTTGTCAGTTATATACATAATATTATTTATGAAAGCAATAAATAAACTATTAAAATTATCAGAAAAACTGATTATAATATGATTTTATTTAAGTGTGTATATTTTAATATAAAATGTATTATGTACGAAGGCATTTTTATTTCCACAAGATATTCTTTTAGTACCTTGAATTAGTTAGTATCCTTATTTTGGGGATAGGTATTAGACCGCATCATTGCTTAACATCAGGCGTGATGGTGGTCAAACGCAAGCCTATTAATTATAAAAAAAAAAAAAAAAGAGTTTTGAACAAAATAAATAAAATATCGTACCACATCCAAAGATCTTTATCTATAGATCCAACATTACTCATAAATCGTACAGCTACTTACTGCCCAATAATAGAACTCCTGGCGTCCTCCTTGTTTCCTGACACAATCCAGACATCTTCAAGGCTATAGTGATTAGATTTCTTCTAGATCAACGTGTTCCATCCTCGGTCACACCGTCGCTTACCATCAGTTGACTAATTTCTCAATTGCGTAAAACGTGAGTACATAATTGCATACTTTCCTCTAAATAAGCATTGCATTATTACCATTTTTGGCGCGTCGATGTTGAATAATAAACTTTAACTCCTTTTAACTTTCCTTCATATCTCTACAAGGTTTCTGTCGGGGATGCGATGCAAGTATGCAACACATTAATAACACCAAGGATAGAAATTCAAATTCGTTATCCAAAATGGCAGGATCGAACGCGGACTTCCGGTACAGAAGGCAGAGGGCTATCAACTATTCCATTCCGGTCGTACAAATAAAAACACAATACATTTAAATTCATATCATTATTTATTTATACATACTTAAAACTTGGAGTTAAAACGTTCTGCGTAGAAGTACATTAGGCGGCAATGCAGTAACTCTGGTTATGGTAGTTCTATAGTCCAATATTATGTCGACACTTTTATGAAATTGTACTTAATATAATCTTTGTTAATAGTCACCACCTGATGCACTTCTACTATAATCATTAAAATTTCTAACGTATTCATTATCTTAAACAATGATGTCATCTCTATGTCCCTTGGGTATTCAGTTACAAAAATAATTTTATTCCTTTAAATCGAGGGTCAAAAAGCAGTTCCTAATCTACTTTCGACTAGCATTTCGAGAACTGTAGTTTAGGTCATGATATATATTATAATTATGGGTAAATATAAAAGTGTGCTGTTTACTACTGTTTTTAAATCGTAAGATTAAAATTCAAGCTGCAATAATGCCAAATCTATTAATTAAACAAACAGTTGCAGAAAAAGCGAGCATCATACCACTTTTAATTTACAGCACACATCAACTCGGGACCTGCAGCCTTATTATGGATGTCCGTTCGCTATTCTGATTGTGAAAGTGATTGCCATCTTCTCGATCGCGCCTACTTGCATAATGCGTGCGAAAAGGTTTAGGGGGTCCGGACGCCCCCTAGAATATTGAACAGATGGCACGGTTAATCTGTGCCATAAAATATGTATATGTATATATGTGCACGCGCCGCTCAGTTGTCATAGCAACGATTCCTTGCTGAATGAGGCGACGCCGATCCAGTTGGGAGATGTGTGGGATGTCCTGTGACTTAGACTATATTATTTTACATAGCCAAGTGGCAAGTGATGGCATACTTTGCCAGTAGTCTTTGTGTACATATTTTTTGCCAACTCTTATTTCAATACCTCGTTTCCAAAATGATTTGAGTCTTTGAAGTAAGTACTTTTTCAAGTTCAAACATTCAGTCACTGTGTGTAGACTTAGGTATTATAATAAGTACCATAATTGACAAAAGTGAGATATAAAACTGTGTAGGTACTTAGAGCGCGTATCGAATCACACCCCAGACGATGACTCAGCGGTAATGAGAACCAACACATCACATACACATTTACTTCGTCCCGTGTTTTTTCTCATTACCGATGTTAAAGTCGTTGACGCTGTAAACGTGATTTGAATCGCGCCCTGATTCACATAAATGCAATAGCGAAATTGAACTTAGGTTTATGAAGTTTTCTTTGGTTCAGTGACAATACACGTATAAGCTAAAAGGTTAGGCAAGTATTTATTTACCCCCTTATTTACAAATGTTAGATAAGTTGATTATAACTCAAATATGATTTGTCTAATTCTCTCTGGCGGGAAATTTTACGCGAGTAAACGAGACAAAACATTCTTAGCTAAAACAGTCCTTATAACGCTTGTAAATAAGACCGCTAGTATTTACAGGGTGATTTATAATTAGCTTATGAAATAGGCACATTTAAATATCTAGCTTCCTTAGATCATGGATAATAAATACAAGGTACCTACAGACACCTAGAATAAATACTTAAATTATAGGTTATAATAGGTTACATAGTTTAGTTGTAGGCAGTGAGGTGTAATAATAGAGACGACGTAATAGGCGAACAAATCGGCTTTAAAAACTGACTAAACTCAGCATATACCATAACATAGCATAGCTTACCTACGCATGTATATGTGCAATTAGTGAAATAAGGGAAAGAATATGAAAAACTTTTTACGCTATATCTGTTGTTAGAAAGAGACAATAATACAATTTGTTGTGGACACTCGGAGTGCGTGACTGAGAGACGGCTGAACGAAGTCGGGCAGCCAGCCTTGTATTCGTCTAGTCAATATGGTGGCGGGCACAACCTATCTACAGGTAATAATATATTAGGTTGTAGGTACGTGTTCAGAGGCAACATTAAGTAAGCTGTGGTCAAACGCCTAGCCTGTCAAACATAAAAAAGTTGACACCTTCCTCAAGTACCTATAACTACTTGCCTAAAATAATAATACTTATGCTCGGTCCAAGAATTAATTTGCTCTGAAAGTTGAAAAACCATTGTAAAAAAATTGGGAGAAAAAAAAAACATTTTCTTTCAATATTGCACTGTAAATATTTCGGATACCTACTAGTCTTACGCTCGGAAACCTAACGAACGTGGATAGAATTTGTAGTTTTCATTCAACTTTTTACAATGTTAATGCAGCAATCAGAGCAAATAAATGCTTGGACCGAGTTAATTATAATGAAAAATATAACCGATAAGTGGCGCTTGTGGTGTCTTTTGTGAGGTGCTTTTGGCCACTCTTGAAGTCATTGTAAATCGTCAGTACTTAAATATATCAAAAGCAAGTAAATTTTTTATTAAAATGCATTAAAGTGAATATTTATAGCAAAACACGCTTTTGCTTACACTTAATTCCAAATTATAACTCCCATGTTTTCAAACAAGCGCCAACCGGCCGTGAAAATGCTAAATGATGAAATGAGACAAATTCACCAATAATTTTATTTCGAGTTTTTTAAGGCCTATACGGGATGTAATGGAAACGCTCCTGAAAAAGAAGACTGGTAATAGAGCTGGTTATTGCTGATACGATACCAAAAATAATTTTTTTTTTCAATGTGCGCAATGTAATGCTAATTAAATAGCAGCTGACGCAAGAGGTCAACAAACTATCAGCGTCGCACGCACGCTTGTACGCTTTACATTGCTAGTTTGCAAAATTTTAAACCAATAAAACAACAAACGGCAAACAGCAAATGGTTAGTGATATTCGATCATATTTATAGTATAATAGGAGCGTTTTGGCTTCGGAAGCGTCTTACGTGGTTTTATTGGGTAATTCTTATGTGACCGATTGCTAAAATTTTCGAGAATAAGTTTAGTAGTAAATTTGATTTTTGGACGGCGAAGCAGAGGTAAGCTCAATGCATTTAGCAATTTAAAAAAATTTATAATCTGTACATTTTCAATAGGTTTATTTGTAGGCAGTGATTTTGTTGCCGCTCTTATACCTTTTCTATTAATCATTCGTATAGGAATATCTATGACTATATTTTAAACTATTTAAGGTATATTTAACCGTAAGAATCACTACAAGTACAAATAAAAAAATAATGAATGACCCACAACTAATTTGGAAAACACTTTTAAACCGCTGGACATATTTTGATCAAACTAACAACTACCACAATGTAAACAGATATAAAATAAAATAAACTGCACATCAGTTCAGCCGTTTTGGAGCAATATAGTAACAGACATATATACGTCTTATCACAGTAGATATACATAAAATAAGCTAAAACAGTAGTTTGTCTCGGACGTGTCCTTGAATTCAATACGTACTGTCGGCAGGCCTGGCGCACTCCGCACTTTAGCTAAGAAGCTACAAGCAGGGGCGGATCCAGGGAGGCATTCTATCAAGGTTCGAAGGAATCAAATCGAAAAATTTAGTCGAATGTATGGAATTGCTAGGTGTTGGCCCCCATGGCCCCCATGCCGGGGGGCCTCCCCTGGATCCGCCAATGGCTACAAGTAGCCGACTTGTCGGACCTGCCGCGCTATAGACAGAGATAACGCGACAAGAGTTACGCGATAGACAGAGAGGCAACTTCTGGTTACTGATACTGATATGTCTTCTGTGCCGTCGATCACAGAGCTAGTGTTGCTACTAACTGGTTTTAAGAAAATGTTCATTATTTTGTACGCTACTTCTACGCTGACGACACACGATTCGGGCGTTTGTTTAAAGTCGAACTACTGCTTTAGCTTATAGGTATATCAACTGTGGTCTAATCCCAAGCGCTTAAGGTGAAGATAGCGCAAGAGTGGTGCACTCATTTAAAGAAAAACATAACAGGTATAATAAAAGATAAGTAAATAAATAAAAATTTTACTGTTTTGAGAAGACTTTTTAAAATATCTTTTAGTATACCTGTTATCGCTCCGCCGGTAGTTCATCGCTCGAAGAATCGATAACCGATGGGGAAGAAAGGTTCTTGAGTGGAGACCACGAACCGGAAGACGCAGCGTAGATCCACCACCAGATACCACCCACTAGATGGACCGACGACATAGTGAGAGTCGCTGGCATCCAGTGGATGCAAAAGGCAGGCTGTCGTTCAGTGTGGAGGTTAAAGGGGGATGCTTATGTTCAGCAGTGGACGTCTTCTGGCTGATAATAATGATACCTGTTATGTTTTTAGGGTTCCGTACCTCAAAAGGAAAAAACGGAACCCTTATAGGATCACTTCGTTGTCCGTCTGTCTGTCTGTCTGTCCGTCTGTCAAGACCCTTTTTCTCAAGAACGCGTAAAGGTAGCAAGTTGAAATTTATATTAAATACTTGGGTCTACGGTTTCTTTCGGCTGTAAAAAAATAAAAGTTGTAAGTCAAAGCAATCAAAAGATATGAACGTTTATGTCGTATATTTTGCGATTTCACAGGGGAATCAAAACCTATAGGGTACTTCCCGTTGACCTAGAATCATGAAATTTGGCAAGAGGCAAGGTCTTATAGCACATATATAGGAATAAATCCAAAAGTTAAATATCATTTAAAAATAATTGTTTTGCTATTACAAACTTACATTTTGTAGTTCGAAAGTATCGAAGAACCTTATTGTCAACTACAAACTTAAGTTTGTCTTTCAATATTTTAACTTCCGTTTTTTTTTATTGGTCTCGCGCTCTGAGGATTCCGCCTAACGGAACCCTCAGAGCACGAGTCCTACTCGTACTTGTCCGGTTTTTTTTTTTTATGAGGGCGCCACTGTTTCGCTTGCTTCACCTTAAATCTCCGTTCGCGGTAAATTTTTTACGGTATTACAGAAAGCACGTGAGGCAACGAAACAACAGTGTAAGTGGTGTTAATTCAATTGGATAGGACAACATGCGTCTGTATAAATTAATATGTACCTAATTATACCTAAGATTCAGACAACTTTTCGGTCAAATAGTAACCTGTTACAAATCTATTATTTTGTTGGGGTACACCATTTCACGGACGAAGAAGCTAATTATTTCCTAATATATTTCATAATTGGACTGTCTGTCCATACAATAAAACACTTTCAACACCGAAAAATCTGAGTTTCACATGAATAACAAAAATACTTTCGTCTATCTTCTACTTTCTATCGCTTTAAAATACGAGCCTCATCTCGTTCTCTGTACATCTGTTGTTCGATTCACTATTATTATATTAATTCTTAATTTACAACTATACAATCCTTAAATTACATAGCCAAAGTCGTCGTGATTATACCGTAGTATCAATAATTTCATCAATTCTAAATTATGTTTACACTAAGTACAAGGTGTTGCGTACATATTGTTTGAGTTATCATAAGATTTTCGAAATGAATAGACATAGTGGATGTGAACACTTGCCTAAAAGCCCTAACAGACGTGTGGATTTAGTTGACGGAGCGCCGTCCAACCAACAGGAGAGAAAGAGTAAGAATACCATATTTTCATCTCTTTCTCTCTCGTTGGTAAGACGGTGGTTGGGATCAACCAAATCCACGCGTCTGTTAGGTCTTTAAGCGAACACTGCTTTGGTCTTGCTCAGGCCCAGAATCTGGCGCACCGCTATCTCACACTCACATTTGAAGTTTTTTTTAAATACATAAAATTTTAATGACTGTCTACTTTAAAAAATTTGCTTTTGTCATGTTACGAAGTTAATATGTACCTACTTAAAAAAAATATTTTTAAGTTTTATATTTTTTATTATGACCCCAAAAAATGGGTTAAATGGTTTGTCTCATTTATTATGGTCATTACAAAAAATATTTTTAAAAAAGTCTAAATATTTCGAAAATTAACGTCGTAAATGTCCGAACCCATTCGTCCACCATCAACCATGTAGACAGACTTTTATATTTTGAAAATTAAATTAAAGGCTTTTATAACAAAAAGGATAAAAGACATTTTATATCAAAGAGGATCTTAAAAGGCGCAAATATTGTACACTGGATGGTGGATACATTTTTGAGCCTGCTGGGGTCCAACCAAGGGACCAAGGGACCGTGGGGATCGGGCGCCAAAAAAAATTCAAAGATTAGTCTTCACGTCTGGTCGATGCAACTCGTGACCGGCCTCTACTTTGCTCAAAGGGTGAGCATCGCCATACAACGTGGTAATGGGGCCATCATTTTAGGAACAATTGGTAAACAATTGGAACAATTGGTATTGGTTGCTAACGGTTTAATAGAATGATAGTTAGGTTTTAATTTGTTGTTTTTTATTTTTATTTTAATGTTATGAAGTTAAAGATGGCATGTTATTTAAGTAACTTATATGAGAAAAAAAAAAAAACATCATATGAGGGAGCGAGATCGCTGTACCCGATATTTTAGCCCTTAAAAGCCCTTAAATGAAATGACCGTGTGCGATTTTTAGTTAATTATATTTCGTTATGAAAATGAACTAGGCTCTATCACTTAAGCTTAAGAGTTTTAAAATTAAAAGTAAATCAAATTTCTTTGGAAGCAAATGTTTAGTAATTTCTCGCGTGTTACCGACTAGCGTAGCACGTGGAATTTACAACATAAAATAATTTATATTCTGGTATAACTAAAACCATTATCCTCCGAAAGGCTGACAAATTAAATGCATAATAATATTTTCAATTAAAAATATAAATTCAGGTCAACTTGACAATTCATAGGGCACCTCAAACGCAAAAATACTGCGAGGTCGGCTTGAAGAAGAATACAGCTAACATGAGATGCGTACCGTAAGTTTGCATCCGAAAGCAGAAAGTTTGCATCCAAAAGCCGAAAGTTTGCTTCCAAAAGCAATAGAGATACACGAAAAAGTCAAACGGAACAGGTGAACTAGCAATTCAAAATAATTTAATGAACAATGCGATTAAAATACGAATAGATACAGGATCGGTCTAGCGCTATTTTGTGACATAAAGACGGCAATTTATTTTTGGCACATTGTACCAAGATTAGTAACTGAAGATCACCGTATTGACGTCACAAAATGGCACTAGACCCATCCTATTCTTATTTTAATCGCGTTGTATATGTTTCCGAAAATGTATAAAACCTAGGAATTGTGTACAACTTTTAGGAAATGTATACAATGCCGAGATGATTTAGGAAATGTGAAAACTATTGTTTTAATTACTATATTTTGTTGAAGGTTCTTTAATACATACATTTCTTGTTGTTGTTGTAACTTTTGTGATAATGCGCGAACGAGAGAACTGCGGACGGTAAGAGCCGCCTTAAGTTGCGGAAGTTAAATTGCGCCTTAGGTTACTTAGAACGTGTGCAATTACCATAAGAATCGAAGTGCCCTTATGTTTGCCAATCGACCGTCTCCTGAACGTACTGCCACTGCGTTTACTGGAACTCGTCATCGGAGCTGAGCAGCGTGGTCTTCTCGTGGTAGTTGGGGGCTTGGCTGATGGTGGCGACGCGCTGCGGCGGCGGCCGCGGCGCCACAGCCGCGCCCTCCTCGCGCTTCGCCCCGCCACCGCGCATCACTACACATAACAACCATTATGACAGATGTAGGTACCACTTGCGGATTAGGACACCAATTAGAAAGCAGTCAACTGCTTTCAGTGAAGTTACACCTATGTCAAAAGTGTTTATTAAAATGTTGGGTTTTGTGTGTGTTTGTGTGTGTGTTGTAGGTCGACCTAACGTGTCTCTACAAAAGCTTCAGTTTCTAAAACATTGTAAGGGTGTGTAAATACTTAAGTGTTTACTTTTTTCTTTATACCTACTTTTTGTCATAGATATAAAGGTGCGTCCAAATCTAATGAATGCGCCGTAAATGTGCCACTCGCGCACTGCATGCGCTCTTATTGCAACTATCTGGTGCGACTCTTTAGCGCAACTCAAGTAAAGCTCGGATATTTCACGAGTTTAGCACGCCTATGTGCACTTCACTTCGCTTCTATACTATACGCCTCAGTTGTAAAGTTAACCGGTGCAAGACCGGCGTCCCGGCGGGCGGGATCGAACGCACGCGCTGCACGCAGATACGCTAGTTCACGCGCGACGCGTACCGCGTAGTTTGCAAGCGGCGCAGGAGCAGCACGCGAACTAATCGCACTACGTAATGCACGCGCGCAGTTAGCAAACATTTCGCAAACATGCACATTCGTCAGATATGGACGCACCTTAATAGCATCAAATTTGTTGTAGCATTTTCCAAACTAAATTTGACAGCACGAAATATGTCGCCATCCCTATCTCACATACTTTGACTGAAAAGAGAAAAAAAAAAACATTTTTATTGGTGTCAGTTTAGTTTAGAAAATGGTTCAGAATAGACGCCAATATCACATTTTAGTTTGCAGTGTTTGTAATAAGAGCTGAACTTAATTTAGTGCCCTCTACGTGCAATGGGATGAACTACATACGCCATGATATCATGCCAGCAAACAAAATATAACAAGCAAACCATTCAAAAAAACATTTCTTACCTTTTTTCTTGAAGTAATCCTTACGAGTATTATTCGGTTAAAAGTTCGTATATGTATTTGAAAGGACGTGATTAGTAACGATTTTCAATTCTGGGGCCGGGCTTTACGTCTAACTTGCGCTAAAACAGCGCAGTTCGGAAAATTACACGAGAGTGAACCTTAACGCACCGAGATACGGTTTGCGGTCGTGCAACTTTTCACATAACCTAAACACAATGACAATATAAATTATCTTTGCCTAAACAGAGTCGCTTAAAACAGGTAGCCGAAGGCCCTTGATGTGATGTACGTTTTGATTAGTTTATTTTGAAGACATTTTAATAAATATATTACTAATATCAATACCAATCACGTGTTTTCAAATCAATTTGTGACGTGGTTTACATCTTGTTTATTCAAATAAAAAACTGTTTAGAATCAAAGTAAATCATTTATTAGTGAGAGGCAAATTACAGGGTGTCCGAAAATAAACCGTCCGGTGTTTTAGAAAAATTCCTGCCAAATACAACCTTAATCCTAAACACGAACGTGTCTCATGAATAGAAATATTTATTAAATTCAAATTAAAAAAATGTCTTACACAATTATCTTACAAAATTATATTATGTTAACAATTAAAGAAAAATATTATAATTATGGCTTGACAGGTTGCTACACATTATTTAAAAGCTTTTTTACATGAGGCGTTTTAATTACAAAGCAATTTTTTTATATTCATTGTTGAAGGTGTAAAGTGCCGCTCTTTGGTTTGGCAAAAGCAAAATTTCCTTAATAAAGTGTCACTTTACTAAACATTTATTGTAATAAACAACCCGATTAGTGCCAAGGGGACATATCAAAAAATTCTGAAACTTTATTATCGTTAATAGTTTCGGATTATCTAGCAAATAACTAAAGGATTACATCCTGTAACATAATACGAAAGTAACAAAAAAAATACAAAAAGGAGAACTAAAATCACAGAAAACAACACAACTTACACAAACATTGATACTAGAAGGTGTTTAATAACTATTAAAATTCTACATTACGGCAATGAATAGTCCGAATAAAACTTTATCCCTATAAATATTCCTCGTACATTGTGTTACCGTCTTTAGGGCGGAATTTACAACCGAAAAATGTTAACGAAGGAATAAATTTACACATTCAAAATATCCTGTATTATCAAATTTATTCCTTACTCAAATAAAATCAGTGTTATTTTTTCTATTTTTGATTTAATAGTGGATAACTAAAGAATTAATGTTTGGTTCTTCTATTCATCAGTCATATGTCTTTAAGCTTTTTTTTGGGGTTCTTGGACATACCGGTTTCCTCACGATGTTTGCCTTCGCAGTTGTTGAGCGATGGTTCGAAACTGCACATATTTTATTTAAGTACAATTAGTCGTTGGTGCAGGGCCGAGGATGGAACCGGGTGCCGTCAGATTCTAAAGCGCACATGCTTCTACTCAGCCACCATCGCTACAAACGAATGTACATGCCCACCAAAAATCAAATTTTGAAATGCTTCATAGAAATGTCGCAAAAAATAACTATTGGTAGGTTTAATAAAGGAACCGAACATTAAATGGCAACATTGGCTTCAATGGATTTATTTTGATTTATCAGCTATAAAGATTCGTTACTTTCGATACGTTTCGGACTAGTCAAGTACCTCGTTAAACAAAATACAAAAAACTAAACTAACACTAAGAAATACCTAAGGATGCGTTTTTTTTACAACCGAGCACCGAAAATCGTATAAATTCTTGGTGTGGGATTTTCTGTTGTATTTTTTTCACTTAATTATTAGGACAAGGCACGGGAATATTATTAAAATAGGTATTTTACTTTATAGCTAGATTTAGGTATTTTCGGCAAATACTAGTTAAACTGAACACAAGTCTGTTATAGTAGGATTTTATCTATATCCAGTCGTCATATTTACGGTGAAGAGAACGCAGGGGTGGCGCCCCCATATAAAAATATCATAACAGGCATACTAAAAGATAAGCAAATAGAAAATTCTCTCCGATAGTCAGCCGAGAATGCAATGAAGCGCCTTTCGAGTACTACTTCCAGCAACACAACGTATTGCATAGGTCATAAAACGCAGGTTAGCTAGAAACGGCCGTTTTCGGCGGTAACGAGTATTATAACTATATAAGCTGACCTGACAGACGTTGTCCTGTCTTAGGACTGTCAAACGCGCGAAGTTAAAATCGTCGTTAAGTTTTCAGAAAATTTCCAATGTTCTGCGCAATTTTCTTTATTTTTCTTTCCGTAAGAACCTTCTACAAAGTATTAGGAATCTTTAAATAAAAAGATGAATGAAATGAAAAGTCGTTCTCAAGTTATGGCGTAAATAGGGATTCATTTACATATAATTATATATATATATAAATGATACCTCATGTTACCAAAAATGATAGTGCAAAAAACTCATCATTACCTTCCCGAGCGAGTATGGGAGTCTAACCCTCATTTAGCCATGTTATAGTATACCTGTAATTATTTTCCCCAATGAGGGCGCCACTCCTGCGCTCCTTTAACATTAATTGAGGTCAAAGTTTTTGTGTCTAAATATAATTATTTTGTTTGTCGATGGCCCAATGTTGGCATGATTGTGTTAGTAAAGTCATGCTTGGGCGTTATTGCATAGAATGACTGCATTCCGTGGTTTCATTCGTTTAACAACAGTTCCACCCTGCTAACCCAAGAATATGACGTTAATCTTATTTTTGTATCTCTGTGGCGAATTTAGTCCAAATCCGTAGAGTCTTTATCATGACTGAGAAACAAACAGTCAAACATTCGCAAGTATAATATTACCTCCTTATTCACATACTTTCGATAAGTTAATCTGTGCCATAAAGTGTTTTGTTAACTTCTCCCTGACGAGAAACGCCACGTGCGAAAACGAGAGAGCACATTTTATCTAGAACAGACCTTGATAAGGGTAGACACCGCGACCACGCAGTTTTTTTTATGCCATAGTTGGCGAACAACCAGACGGAACTGCCTCATGGATACTTGTAACACCAGAAGCATCGCCTTTTAAAGAAACCCGTGTTGTAAACCCTTTTAAAACACGGAAAGTGGCAGAAGGTAGATTATTCCATATTTTGCAGGTGTGAGGCAAGAAAGGCCGTTTGATTTCCACTGATCTACGATATATGTGGATGAGCTTTCAGGCGGTGGCGGCTAGAGCGCGGTGCCGTGTAGTTATAAGAAACTCAGCATACCGCATTATTATTGTATCTTTTGCAGTCACTTTTTGCAGTTTACTAGGGCGCAATTTCACATTTTTTGTATTGACGTTATGACGTGCCAAGTCGACGGAGATCGAACCGAATTATGCGACATGTGTGACACGCAAAATAGGTGAACTCGCGGTGTCTATCCTGTTAAAAATCTGTGCTATCGTCCGTGTCAGGATAAGATAGTATACTTATTCACGAACGATCGATTAACCTATGCTATGAAATGTCAAATAAATGCCGTCAACGAGAAGTTGTCATCTGTCAAATTGCTAACGACAAGTGTCAAGCGCGAAAGCTAGACTTTTTTTTTGTACAGATTATCTTATCGACAGTTTATGAATGGGAGTTAGTGTATGTGTACACGGACAGACAGACAATGCAGTACATGCAGGCACGGCAATGGCAGAGCTTATAGTTTCTCATAAGGCAGGTGAGAGGTCACATCTGAAAGAAAATTAAAACCAAAAAATAAGACGAAAAAAATCCCCGAATTATAATTTTAAAAACCGATTAGGCATTTTTTTAAGAATAACATTGCAAATAGGATAAGCAATTTTCGTGTTGATATTTTATAGGATGGCGCAAGAGATAGAAAAAATCTATTTTTATATTTTTTTTTTCTATATCTTCCGACATCCTATACAATAACAACACAATTTTTTTTAAATACTATTTACTATCTCATTCTAAAGATATTGCCGGTTTTTTAAATAGTCACTCGGTGATCTTTTATTTCCTAAAAATGTTAAAAACTTCGCTCGTTTTCATAGAGATAGAGATAGCTGTGGCTGTTGAACGTGGCCTTGATACTTTATTTGACAAAATGAAAGTAATCATGAATTCTGCACGCCGCCGCCGCAGTTAGGCTGCTGGCTTATCTGAAGACTGTAAGCACGTTATTATGCAAGTCTGGTGCAGACCAGATTCAGACCTAACCATCAGAGATAATGGCATTGATTCTGATGCACTCTAAACAAAACTAAATTAGACAGCTCTAAAATTGTTGCCATCCTTCTCTCACGTATTAAAATGAAAAGAGAGACATATAATTTTAGTCCTGTCATATCGGTTTAGTTTAGTGAGTGGTATGACAGAATAGGCCTCAGTGTCGTCGATACTGATGTACCATTCTATAAACTAAATTAAATTTGACAGCTCTAAAACTGTTTCCATTGTTTTCTGACGTGCTGAAATGAAAAAAGAAAACACCGATAACTTTAGTCCTGTCAAATTAGTTTACTTTAGAGAATGGCACAACAGAATTAACACCATTATTAGTCTCGTATCAGGCGATGGACTTAAATGATTGAAAAACCACATTCGCTTACATTCTGCAGCGTTTAAGAAAACGATGAAGGTAGATGATAGAATGTCTCAACATACCAAACTTATGTTTCTGACTTAAAAAAATATGCAAAAATGATATTAACTACATTCAAATTACAAACATACACCGTCTTACTACAAAAGATTTAAGAACGCTTAAGACAGGTGTTTAACATAGTTTTCACAGGGAAACAACTGCTAAACACATGTCTAAAGCGTTCTTAAATCTTTTGTAGTAAGACGGACAATATCTAACCACGTACACATCAAATACCTAGCTATGTATAGAGTTGGCAAACAAAATGCGATCAGGCAGATGACGTCATGCAGAACATAACAATCTTTATAACATGCGCACACTGAAAACTTTAGCATCGGGATTTAGTCGTAAGATAACATTAAAATGTGAACATTATATCTTCTAACATAAATCAGAATATCAAATGGCAAATTTTAAACGAAAGGGTTGAAGTTCTTTTATCTCTCGTGCATCGAGATACAATGGCGTCGATTTTGTCATACCACTCGCTAAACTAAACCAATCTGACAGGACTAAAATAATCTCTTTTCATTTTAATATGTGACAAAAGGATAGCAACAATTTTAGAGCTGTCAAATTTAGTTTTGTTTAGTTAAGAGTACATCAGAATCGATGCCATTACCTATAGTCACAAACGTGCAAAATTATGTCCGAACCAAAACTCGGCGCTCGCTACGCACTGCGCCAACTTTTTGGTTAGTTGTAAGGAAACCGCGATCCTACTACAACGCCGCGCGATGCCAGTGCTACGATGACATGACGTTGAACATTATGCAAGCGACATAACGTCTAAATTGGAGTAAATTTGGCATTACGAACTATATAATTGATGTCTAAGTATGTACAACGTCTATAGGTATTGTATCTCAATGCGTGTCGTTTTTTTTATGATGAAATGGCCTTGTTTTTGATCACAACTTACTTGATGGTAAGTGACATTGGTCTAAGATTGAGCTGGCCATAAGGTACCTATTCAATCTTGTCTTGAAGAGACCCAGCGGGCCTATTATGAATATCGCGATCACAATCAAACATCTGTCATAAGCCACAGGTTGTACTTAATAAGGAACACCGAGGCAGAAGTGCCTTCAATTCCTTGGCAGATCGTATAAACAAAAATATGGAACACTGCGAGCGGACTTTTTGAAATTATGCTCTATGTAAGAAGGTATAGGGTTAATTTTACACATGTCGCCATATTGCATCGTTGGGCCGTTATAGCGTCCCACCTGACGTAAGCACTCGCTCTACCTTAGCATCATAACTTTCTATCAGGTTAGATGTAGTCGAAAGGTATTCAATTTCAATCTGTCTCCAAGAAAAATATTTCATCAATGCTAAAGTATTAAGTGTGCGAAAACGTTTGAAAGTGATAAATAAAGTTGTGTTACTTACCGGAGCTGTACTGAGTATACTGCTGGTATTGAGGGTGGAAGTTGTGGAACGCGTCAGTCATTATGTCCTTGGGGTTCATGGTCTCCTGGAAAATTCAGAAAAATAAAAGTAAATTTGGAACCCATTTGCGTACTCTGTATTATTCTTGGGCTGTGGCATGCCTCCTGCCCATTTTTCTATCGGACTTCCAAAGTGGGCACGAAAAACTGACACCGCTTTATTGTTGCTATTCCGAAACCCCGAAGCGCTTTGATTCCACTTTTATTGTGCGAACTGCTAGTCTATGGAATGCGCTGCCTGAATGGGTTCTCCGATAGCTACAATCTGGGTGTCTTCAAATCGAGAGTGAATCGGTTTCTTCTAGGCAAGCGTGCTCCATCGTGTACCGCATCATCGCTTACAATCAGGCCAGTTGGTGGCCAAGCGCAAGCCTATTATATAACAATAAAAAAATATGGCCGTCAGCGCCTCGGATCAGATACACAAGGGACATATTCCTTAGTACAATTATATCTTACCTTTATAACACTTCAGAAAAATTTCATACTTCTAAGCCCAGCGGTTTAGGCTGTGCATTGTCTGTCACTGAATTTAAGATTTTTATTAGGTTCGTAGAAACTCTTTTTTAACAAACTCAAAAAAAAAATGGTATTTTTTTATGTTTGTTACCATAGAACTTCGTGTTTTATCTTCCGATTAATCTTTTTTTATTTGAAAGGATATAGTTTCAGATTGGGACCACCATCGAAATTTCAGTCTAACCGGTTCAATAGATCGGTTTTAAATCAAAATAACTGGAAAAAATATGTTATACTCGTATGCAAAATTGCATATTCAGTCATTTTGAAGTAGTTTTTTTTTCTAGGCAAGCGTGCTCTACCTTAGCATCATCATCGCTTAACATCAGGCGAGTAGCGGGTCAAACTCAAATGCAAGCCTATTCTATATTAAAAAAATCTATTTAATTAAATATATTTAGATGGCAGTTATTACCTTGAGGCTGCTGGAGATGGATTGCATAGTGAGCGAGCGGTGCGGGTCGCGGCGCGCCGTGTACACGGACGCCGGGAAGGCGTATCGTAGAGCAATTGCAGCGGCCAGCATCTCAATACAGATCAGGAAGTTCTGGTAGCCGGCGGAGACTGTACCGGCGGTGGTCGGCACGCCGTTCGCGTCCACCAGCGGGGAGATCACTTCAGCCTTCTCGAGGATGGCCAGAGCCACACCTGGAGTACGAAAAGTACATTTTCTAGAATATTCTTGAAAATTCTATCATTATTTTGACAATCTTCTTCGCAATAGTAATTCTATACTAATATTATAAAGAGGAAAGATTTGATTGTTTGTTTGCATTGAATAGGCTCCGAAACTACTAAACCGATTTGAAAAATTCTTTCACTGTTGGGAAGCTACACTATCTCCGGGTAACATAGGCTATATTATATTTTCAGAAAAAAATAGGGATCCTTATTAAAACTCCAATAATGTAACCCAAGGTGTATAAAAATAAGATTTACAATTTTGACTTTGCGTGTTTGACAGTTCTAAGACAGGACAACGTCTGTCAGGTCAGCTAGTGTTTTATATGTTCAGTCAGCTCGTGACCACGGCCATTGTAACATGGTCGAAACGTCGATTGAAAGGTACCTATTTTTACCTAAATAAAATAATACGTGATAAGTCCCGATAAACATTTAAAACAAATCTTTGCATCGAAATTGCTGTACTGGTCAAATACACGCAAGCAGCGGCCAGCAAAATTAATATGAAAATCCATATCTGTCATGTTGAGCAGGCTAAATACATTTTTGGCCCTTTTGCAGCTTTTGGCTTCGCATGATTGATGAATTTGCCATGTACAGCTAAATACATTACTATGAATACTACGTTATTAAAAATAAAAATAAGATTATTTATTCCGAAACATGACAACCAAAGAGTTAACTGATTAAAGATTTTAATTTACGTATCGAACCGGCTTGCAAATAGAAAGATGTTTAAAAAAAATGGCGCGTGAAAAATTCTTGTTTATCAACAAATCCGCATAATATATAGACATGTACATATTCAATGATAGGCAATAAAGCAGCAATTTTCAAGACGAATACAAAATAGCAAAACATAACATTAAAATTCTTTATTTTATGTCAATAATTTACCGAAATTCCCTCTCCAACTTACTCCGAGAGTTTAACGAAAATCTACTTTCGTAACATGCTTTTTAGTACAAAAATGTGAGAGAACTCTTAAACAAAAATTTCTAGCAGCGTGCATACTCTTCCAGCGTAGTACAATAGACTCACCTTGCCAGAACGACAAGAAGATGACAGATTTGACAGTGAAGAACTTGAGCACCGGGTCGAAAGGCTTGAGCATCTCCCTCGTGGCTCCGAGGAACAGGAATAGTCCGTAGAGCGCCAGAGACACGGAGAAGTTGTACACGATGGTGATGTACAAGTAGCCACCGTTAGGGCTCCAGTCGCCGTCGTGGTAGTGCCCGGCAGACTGGGGACAACGGACCAGATTGTACTTGTTTGCTATAAGATTTCCTTGTGTTAAGTTAGACTGAGGCAGTGGGTATTTTTTGAAACGCGGGCTTCATGCTTAATTTTTTTTTTATGACCATGGATACAGAGTCCTTCAGTCGGAATAATAATTTGGTTTACAAGGTATTAAATAACGTCAAACAAGTCTTAGTCACAGTCAGAGTCAAGCAAAGTAAGTCACGGCCAAATCCAAGTCATTGCCTAGTAAAATGGTGGCGGCTTACTAGCTTGCTTTAGAAAAAAGCTTTCTAGCAGGAACTGCTGTTATTTTTTCACCATAATTATCATGGGACTAACCCAAGGTAAAAGTTATTTATGATGTTAAATACAATAACTCCTTTTCGTAACCGTGTCACTGTGTATATTCGACTCATCTCTGCTCTCATCGGCTGCTCATCTCATATAGTAGATTTGACTTTTATTTTTTTCAAAGTCAAATTCTCAAACTAGGCTAAATTCATTGCCATCGATAGTTCTTACCTGCAAGAAAATAATGATGAACGCGCAAAGCGGCTTCACCAGGCAGAACTGCAGGGTGGCCTGCTTGCAGAAGCGCAAGAAGCCGATGGTGTAGGTTGCCCCGGAGAGGCAACATGTGCCGTTGACGCAGGAGGCGCGCACGGGCCGCCCGCGCAGCTCCGACATTATGTTGCCCTCCCCGCCGAGATACTCGTAGCATAGCGACAGGAAACTATAGATCACGAATGCTGGAATAGAGATAATGCTGGTTAGAATTTCATGCTCTAGGTTTTCAAACTGTGGGGCGTGCCCTACTAGTACTAGAGAGGCACGGCAATATGTGAAGCATTTTCCCAGTTCAATGAGCAGCATAGAGTTGCCTTTCTAGCCTCAAGGATTCCATTTTAAGCTATCGTCGTATAATTTTAGCTGACGCCGCTCGTGCCGGGATCTCGCTCCTGCCGAAAAAGCTGCACTCAAATCATAGTACGGGTCATAAGGACATACTCGTTTTTGTAAGTACCTATAAATAATCGATAGAATGATGTCCTGTTTTAAGAGTTCGGCATAGTGTTTACAAGAGTAACAACTCTCAATTGAATTTTAATGAACATCGGAAAATAAATGCAACCGTAGCCTTTTTGTATGTAATGTTCGTGAGCTCGCACGTGGCTAACGCTACGAACTTATTACCATAACTAGCGGTCCGCCCCAGCTTCGCACGGGTATAGATTATAGCCTATTATGTCACCCGAGATAGTGTAGCTTCCCAACAGTGAAAGAATTTTTCAAATCGGTTTAGGAGTTTCGGTTCCTATTCAATGCAAACAAACAAACAATCAAATCTTTCCTCTTTATAATATTAGTATAGATAAGTGAAGGCCTTTTTGAAAACGAATCACAACTATTACGAATTCCTAGCAAAAGCAGCTATTTCGCACAGTCGTTAAATTATTATAGTTTTATTTATTTATAGGTAAGTTTTAAGTCTAATTTTTTGTATGTTTTCCTACACTATTAAATAAACAACCAACATAATCATCATCACATTCAGCCCACTTTAGTCCAATGACGATTTATATTACTTTGGACATATGCCTTCTCACTGAGGAAAGAGAATAGAATAATCGGTCTTAACTCTGAAAAATCTAGTTTTCTGTCTTGACCAGTGTTGCAGGACTAGAAATGAATTACCATAGGTTTAGAGTCTTCTGTATCAAAGGATATATTGAACCTGAAGTAGACAGCCATAAAACACAAAAGTATTAGCACATAGTAATTTCATGTAAGTTGATGTCATTTCACACCGTATATAACCAGACAAAATGGGCAATGAACTTTATTGTGTACGCACAGGCTTGTTTCATAAAATGAAGCCATTGGCAACGGAACGATCTTTTTTATTTGTAGTATCACATAAACCCCTATTGCTCACCTCTACACTCGATTGAGAGATTTAAATTTTACCAATTCCTTTTTAGTATTTTTGGCACATGACGTTATTCGGCAATTGGATTAATCCATTCTACTTTAAATATTTTGTGTCAGGACTCATGTTTTTTTTTTTAATGAGTATTTTGGCTTTGTATCACATACTAAGTGTAAGCAGGGCCTGGTGGGCCATCAAGTCTCGCCCAGCTACGGGTCAATTATATTGTCTGGGATGAATAGCATAACGAGCATATATGAGTAAGAACATAGCAGGTGGCATAGCTAGAGAATTTTTTTTATATTTATCTCAGTGATCAAAATAACCTATTAGAGTTAACTTCTAAGATTGTTATATCTTTTTAAGGCTTCCTTTGATATAAATAAATATACAACTGCCAAATTTCGTAGCAGTTTGTAGGCAGAAATTCAAATAGGCAACAGTTAAAGTAGGCTGAGGATGACGCAGATGTTCATGATACGACGTTTTACGTCGTTTGTGTTACAGGAGTTATTAGCCCAGTTAGCTGTCAGAAGCATTAGGCCACGGTCATTGAGAAAAAGTATCGCTTCATCCTTGAAACGTTTTCAAAACTACCTACAAAGTGTTGAGAGTATGCGAGTACAAATCGATTAACAGTTTACTTTAAATCTAATGAAAACATTCACAGATAGATACTACATTAACTATTGATTGAAAAGAAATATGCAAAATAGTCCACTACAAGGTTTTAATGTGTTCAGACAGGTTATACATAAAGAGTTTCTTATAGGAACGCTCGGTCACTTGTATTGCAACATTCGTGAAGGTTAACACCAAGTAGGTACAACTTTGGTGATACGGTCTCGAATGGCCGAAAGGCGGATTCAACACGTTTGTTATATCACCTTTTGAAGACACATAAAAATTTTATACCTATTACTTTTAGTCATTTCGAAGAACTAAGCAAAACGTTGCAGAAGACTGAGACTGACTGTAGGCAAGTTATTGTATTTAAAAATATACATTTAGGTATGTATATTAGTTTCTGGCAGCCATAGTGCAAGGTTTGCTTAGTTTGGGAACAGATTACCATGTGTGCAAAATGTCCGTTTTTTTTATATTATATATTTGATTTAGGTTTACGTTAAACTGTATCAGAAGAATCAAATTAAATACTCTCGGTACAGTTATTAGTATTTAGTTTGACATTACGGAGTTACTAAAAACGGTAGTAAATTTAAGCTTAAAATTTAAACCAGTTTGCTGATCTTCAGCCAGATGGACTGGATGGATTCTTCATTAGTTCGTATGTACGACGCGACAGTTATGATAATGAGTCTATTCGAAAAAATATTGATATATTAAAAATTGGTTCGCTTCCCTCATTCAAACTCCAAACTAAAGGGTGTGGGTTCAAATCCCAACAATGAGCTTGAGCTGCCGGCGAAGGAAAACATCGAGAGGAAACTATAGTATGGTGGTACAGCACTGTGTCACCACCCTACACCAACGGTGTTGGCAACCACAGTTGAGAGCCAGTTCCCATTCCAATTGTTGCAGGCGTTTGCCATTTTCGACCATACCATCATTTAACATCAGGTGAGCTGTGGTCAAACGCCTAGCCTGTCAACCATATAAACTAAGCTCTACAAAAGATATCAGATCAAAAAAGTTAATGTTATTCCTATGTGTTATTCCAGAGCCTAAACTATCTACATTCCAAATTTCATCAAAATAGGTTTAGAAGTTACGGAGATACGCGGTAAGAAAACATTCACACAAACTTTCGTAGGATTTTCGGTGTTTTCGTGGTATAACTGCGATCAGATTGGCGAGGCGCTGGTTGTGTACAGTTCGATGGCCAACATTCGTGTCCAACCATTGTTACACGTAAGGTCAGTCACGTTTGTACTGCACTGTAATAGGTTTGCGTAAGAAACTGTGCTAAGAAATGGATTAAGCTACATTGCTGCACGTCATCGATCTGTTGATTCAGCTTGTGCAGTGGACGGAACTTGTTTTACTTGTATACGACAATTGAATACTTTCAAGGAGATAGTAATGTGACATTTAAAGAATACGAGTAGGTTTACATTACATATGATATTTTGCACGAACACTATTGCCGACAAACTATTATCTATATAAATAAAATTGAATGCTGTTCATTGGTATAAGCGCATCTCTTTATCTATGTATCTATCTGTAAGATGACTTCAAATTTCGCACAGCATAATTATGTTGTAGGCTCCATTTTGGTCTTTGATAATGTATACTTTGGATCTGTCTTCAACTCGAGCTAACACCGAAAAAACTCTGCCAAAAACTGAAGAGGCGAGGTAAACACGTAGGTATAACACACTGACATATTTTGAGTAGTTACTAACGCACACTATAATTGAGAAGTAATATTAATATTGAGAAGCACACAACTGCAAACGATATGTTTAACATTTTATCAACTGGACCACCATTAGTACCAAACTACTTAGACGGGCAAAGTATGTAGTTTGGTACCACCATACCAGCATCTCGCCCTTCACACGATTGCTCTACCTAGACCGCTTCGTTGGACGACTGTATGGATTTATAGACTGTTTTAAGGGTTCTGGAGACTTTGCACTAAAAACCAAGGTCGAAACGACTCAGGGACTTGTCGCAATCAATAATTACCTTCATAGCAATCACGGACGGTGAAGAAGTAGACATAGTACGAATCTCCTTTGAAGAACAGCAGCGAAATCCAACTGTAGCATCCGTATATCGGCACGATGAACAGGATGCGCACTATCCAACGCTGCTCCGATGGGTTCGAGTACCAGCGCAGGTGCTGGTAAATCTGTAATGTACAACAAATTATGATTTAATGAAATCTGGGTGTCTTTGAATCACGAGTGAATCGGTTTATTTTGGGCGCCCACGGAACAAAAATCCGTCATTTAAGACCCTACGGCCACTCTTAAGGTGGTTTCTACAAGAGATGTGCGAAGTGCGGTGCGCGAGGAAAAAATCTACCAATAGGACCGCTTCATTCTTTTTCTTCTCGCCGTCTATTGGTTGTTTTTTTCTGGCACACCGTTTAGCTACATTGTACGTCTAAGGTGGAAAAACTCCCTTAGGGTTGGCACTCCAAGTACATATTTACCAACACATAACAGACTTCGTAGTTCCTAGTTTAGTTGTTAGCAACCTTCAGGGTGGTTGACTTATTATTTTTAAGAAACCGGCTCACAAGTTGTTGCCATATAATAAGCAGCCTTTGCCTAAAAACAAAGCTAAGAGTTTCAGGTTCTTTCATTTTAAATCACAATGGTGTTTATCAAATGCTATTTACGTTCGCTGATTTGTATCGATTCGTAATCCTGTTGTAGCAGACATTACTAATACCTTATCTTTGACTTAAAGGATCCATTGATTTGATTTAGGCCTGATTCGACCCCCAGAGTTTCGGCCCGCTTAAAAAATTGTTTCAGCCCGCACTAAATCAAAATCGGTTCATCCGTTTGGGAGCTACGATGCCACAGGTAGACACGTTAAAATGATAACACCCCTCTTTTTGAATGGGGATTAAAAAGAAATTCGAAAAATATTATTGTTTTGTATCTCTTCCGAAAATTGCTTTATACTATTTGCAATATCATGTTATTATAATACCCGATTTTTTTTTAAATTCTCACTTAGTGATTTTTATTACCTTCAAAAACTTTTAGTGAGATAGCCGCGATTTTAGCGGCCCCTTAAATGCTATCCATTTACCTACTTGGAGGTCAATAAGAAAAATGTAAAATCCCACGCTTTCTTTCTTTATAGCGAGTATAGAAAGTAAGTATCTACATCAATTGTTTTGATACACCGAACCACGTCAACTCAATTTGCTTTGATGTTGACGTCATCTGGTGGACACCTGACATGCCGAAAAAGGTAACAGTAATGTAATAGCTATTAGACATGAACACATACTCAATATAATCATATGTTTTATTGAAAGAGTTTTCGAAGCGCGTTGGAACAAAACCCGTAGAACATAAATAATAAATAACCAAAAAGAGTTCAGTAGAACGTAATAGTAGTATTAAATTTTTGTGTAGGCCAAAGGTTAGATAAACTTAATTTTATGCTACAAGATGTTCCAACTACTGAGTAGAGAGATATTCAATAGCGTTTGTTACAACAATGGCCAAAATAATCTCATTGAAATTTCAAACTTTTAATGTTTTTTGTGCGTGTTTTTTTCGTTATTTTAATTTTGACATTTATAACACTATCTTGTACTTATATGTATCCTGTGACACAGTGCAGAGCACTAATAAGGACTAGTAGAGAAGTAGTAGCTAATTTAGCATAAACTAATTAAACATGTTACGTTCTTTACTCATATTATATGCCAAAATTGGTGTTACCAGAACAAATCAGATATATTTTTGACAGGACGGCAAATTGCTGGGTTGTACAGTTTTAATGTACTACGGACCTGTAAGAGGCTCCAAAGGCTACTTACTATTTGACAGACGGCCTTGTACGCTTTGTAAATCACGTGAAGGATTCTATGCTAGTCCATTTTCTTAGATGCAGAGTCCGGGGTCACAGGTCGACTATATGACGAATGAAATGTTATGAAATTATTAACGTAAAATTACGCAAATTAATTACGTAACGTTAAATTATTCACGGTGTCCAAAAAGTCTTATAATAGTTCTGTGCCGCGCTCGAGATTTAATTAATTTGATTTCTGGATCCCAAGAAGGTGGTACTTGCCAAACATCATCTCTATTAAAATTTGATGTTTCCACGCGATAAACTCCGTTAAAAATGTTTTATTTAAATAAGCAATAATCGCGAAACTTACGAAACCATCAAGATAATCTCGATAGAAAATGCCTGTACGAAGTGGAGTAAAATGAGACAATGTGATTGGCCGATAGAAACTTTTTAAAGACGACACACGCATATTACTTTTTTTAAAGTTTTCTTATAATTGTAAAATGTCATAATGACAAAAATCCCATATATAAAGGTACCAAAAAAAGGTAGCGCGACTCTGCCAACTCAATGTTTGAAATACATTCAGTGGGATTACGACAATAGTCAGTTTAATTCTGCAGTTTTTTGTCACTATTAGAATCAGATTCAAAGTTATTACTTTAGTTTCAAATTAGGGTTACAATCTTCGAACAAAAAAAAAATTAACGGGCCCAGAAGAATCGAATTTTTGAAGATCACAAAATCAGCGCCAGCGCTCACTTCGTTTCAGTCGGTCTCTAGCCGTAGTAAGTGCAACATAAGACTTAATGTTACATGATAACAAAACATCTTACAAAATGATGCCTTAGTGTGCTTTCCCGAAGTGTAAATACACAACAAAAAACCACTATCTATTTTTTGTAACAAATGTACTGTACATGGTAACTATATAGGTGTTGAAGTATATGTCCGACGGTTTTGACTCGTTTTTACTGAACAAATTCAATGGTTATGGCCCGTCCATTCATTTTATTTTGGTCGAACGTTGCAACATTATAAAATCATCATTAGAATACGCGTAAATAGTTTAGTAACTTCCTAAGATTAATCCATACATAGGATACTCAACTATTATATCTACCTACTGTGCCATACACCTCCGACCTTGCCCTGAGCCTGCTCATCAACTGGATCTAATAACACGGTACACTTGAGTTGTACACACAACCATCTAGTAGCACAGAAGACATAATAGACACTAGTAGGTACGTAGTTACGCTGTTGGAAAGTGCTTTACTTCGTCGCCTTCACGTCAATCAAGTGTTAGTGGATTGAAAATTGGCGCAGCACTCTCTTCGATGGATTGTTCAATTTCTGTTGTGTAGGTAAGCATACATCCCTAATGCTGTCAACCTCCGACAGGAGTGGAACTTAAAGAAGAAGGATAGCCACTTCAGCTTGTGAATGTTATAATTATCTAGATAAATCTGATCCATGCATAAAACTTTAATAGTTTAGTTTAAGTAGAATGTCTCTCTATATAAAGGCAAACCTACGTGTCATTTGTAAAAAAAACCTAATTGGATAGGAAGTATAAGATCTCCGAAGCCATAAAAACTGTTCACATCAAATAAGCTTCTATGTTTAAAGATTAGTTAAAATTAGCATAAAATGTTACAATAGCATTAAACGACTATTCATACTCCGGAGCTCCGATATTCGAATCTCAGAATCACGGTCCTTACAAAGTGTTATCATTCCGTAAAACGCTAGGATTGAAAAAAAAAAAGTCCATGACGTTTGACCATAATCTAACCCGATGTATCTGGTAGATGGAAAGCACGCCTAACCTGAATTAGTACGGTCGGTTGGTGTAGTCTAGTCCCGGACCGTAAAGCCAGGGCCGCAGGTTCGAATCCAGTCGGTCGTCAAATTTTTGAACTGTCTATAACATTTAAATAATAAATCCTAAATTGCGAAACATTGGCGGATCCAGATCCCCCCCCAAAACACCTAGCAATTCCATACATTCGACTCTGTTTTTCGATTTGATTCATTCGAACCTTGTCAGAATGGCCTCTCCCAAAATTAAATCCTGGATCCGCCCCTGTTGCGAAACAACATCAAATATAAAAAAAAACTTTTCTGAATTATTACCTCTTAAGTAGCTAACAGAGAATGTTTTCTCTTTCTCTTCCGTTGGTTGGACGGCTGTCCGTCAACCAAGTCCGACATGTCTGTTAGTACTATAGAGTGAGGATACCGAGAGACATCGTCATGTGATTAACGGCAGTTTTTCCACTTGGTACTTGCTCAGAAGAACAGCAGTATTACCAGCGAGTGGTAGCGTGCTTTTCACGAAAGATGTTCCACGGCAAACAGCGGAACTAAATTTCCATTTTGTGGTTGTCAGGTGTTGTTACTGAGTTTGGACGCTACTGAGATTTTAATTAATTTGCCATCTTTAAAGAGTCGTGTACGATGCCTAAAGTTGTTAAAAGTGTTGCTCGAGAAATGATACTGATAGTGATTGATACGCAATGCCAGCGCCGCGTCTTTCATGAAAAACACTCTAGCTAGCCAGACGAACACCTACCTAGTAACCTAGCTATATTATGGTCCTACCTAACAGTTATTATGTTTTATTGGTAGCCCCGTACTGATTCCCATAATTAAACGTACCCACTTCCAAGTTAGATAGCAGCGTCAAGTAATGAATGTTTATGCTCTGATACGTCAAGTCAATTTGGTGAAACACAAAGTTGATTTCCATAATTGCTTAAAGTCTCGCGGCACCCTTTGGCATATTAGGTTCATAAAAGTGGGAAAGTTAGGAATAATTTTAAATTTTATCTTATTTAATGTGGTTAGATAAATGAATATTTTGAAGTTTAGACTAGATAACAATATTACCTTTATGATATAATTACGGAGCTATACTTAAAAGTTAAACTTGAAACAACAAAAACAAGAATGTATACCTACCCTTTAGTTATAACATTTTGTTTTTATTATTATTTCTTAGTTAATCCGCCGTAACATTACATATTCTGTGAAAATTTCAACTGGCTATCTATTACGGGTCGAAAGATACAGTCCACGGACGTACTGACAGACGGACAGACATCATAGGCTTAGTCATAGGTTACCCGTTTACACTCTTTGGGTACGGAACCTTAACAACGATCTTTACTAAGTAGCTACAAGGCCTACAAGATTTCTTTGATAGGCCCGTCGCCGTTGAAGTAGAATCTTATAAGTTTTATTAAAATAATTCCAAGATCATACTTGAATTTAGATAATGATACAATCGAAAAGGTTAATTTTGTGTTTTGTGCATCACGTAAAATCCGTCGATCTTGAGGTTAGAAGAAAGCTTCCAATCTCCTCTCGCCCGTTAGAGGTCAAAGACCGTTACGTGGATTGCGATAGCGTAACAAGAAACAATTGACTCAATGAAGGAAAACCTCGGCGGCCCGGCCCAGTGAATGATAAACTCATAACAATAAATAAAGTGGAACAATCTAGAACAACACTGTTGCAGATAGATTCAACAGCTAGCTATTATTGGCTAATTCAGGGAATTCAGACCGAGTCGGAATTAATAAAACTGGATTAATAAATTCTGTGAAAAAAATATCTACATGTTGCATCAAGGCCCATCCACTCTCTCTGAGAGAATGCCTGTCCCAGCAGTGGGAACATGATAGGCTGATAATAATGATGATGATGATGTGAATTGCATACAGGGCGATACAATAAACTCTTAAAGATTAAGGTGAAATTGTAAATGTAATTGCACAAATTTAAATAGATATAGAGTAAGTCACTTCATCAAAACCGGCGACTTCGTCTAGACCGATAAACACGAGTGTTAGTCGTTTTATAATAATTTATCAAGTAAGAGTTTACGAATAGTCTGTAAATATTTATAAATAAATATTCGGGACTTTTTTGCACACACGGTCACCTGACCCCAAACTAATCAAAGCTTGTGATATGGCTGCCAGAGACTGATATACATACATATATAGCTTTAAATACATACTTTTTTAAATAGACATTAACACCCAGATATAGAACAAACACAAATGTTCATTGTTCATCACATAAATGTTTGACCTAGGTGGGAATCGAACCCACGCTCCCAAGCGCAGAAGGCATGTTCACTACCAACTGGACCAACGGGCTATCACAAGGACCCTGCGCCCCGCGGTTTCACCCGCGTATTTCCGGGATAAAAGCAGCCAAGTTCCTCCTTATAAATAACATCAGCTATCTGCTAGTGAAAGTAACTTCAAAATCGGTCAAGCCGTTTTCGAGTCCATAATATGGAACATACACTAACACACACACCGATTTTTATATGAATAGATTCTCACTTGCAGTCAATTACAGAAAAGATTTTGTTTTATCTAAGTCAATGCTCTACTTTCAATACAGTTAATGTGAAATTATAACAATCACAGCAACAAAAGCTAAGACTGGAACAGAATAATCAACTAGCGAGTGTCATCGACGGATATGAATAATCTGACCAAAAACCGGATTCCAGCCACCGATATCAAGATTATAAATTAACGTCAATGCAGACAATATAAGAATACATGTACATGTATTTTATAACATATGAAATATATGAATATGAGATATTATATGAAAGAATTGGTCCAAAAGTGATCTTAGAATTAAATTTTTAGGGTTCCGTACCCAAAGGGAAAAACGGGACCCTATTACTAAGCCTACGATGTTTGTCCGTCTATCTGTCTGTCCGTCTGTCATACCTATTAAGGTATCTTTCGAACCGTAATAGATAGACAGTTGAAATTTTCACAGTATATGTAATGTTACGGTGGATGAACTAAGAAATAATAAAAAAGTCAAAAAAAAAAAACATAAGGGTCCCCATACAACAAACGTATTTCTTTAACGTATTGTTGTATTTGTATTAGTTCTAATGTAAAAACGGTAATACGTACAAGCGTCAAGCTTGGCATGATTATAGTACATACTCTAAAATATAACAACAAATAATAAATAATGTCCAAGTGCGAGTCAGTGACAAATTTCTGGTCACCACCGGTTCTCGTGCAATCACCAGTGAAGCAACGTCGGGCGCGGTCGGTACCTGGATGGGTGACCGCCTGGGCGTTGATGAAATTTTATATTTTTGCACAATTTTTTTGTACTTTAGTGATTTGTATGTTAGATGGTGATGATGACTTTAGTAGCTAACAAGTTATGTGGTTGTACGGAACCCTCAGTGTGCGAGCCCGACTCGCACTTGGCCGGTTTTACTTATTATAATGCTAAATAGGTTCCAATAGCCGAGCCACCATCTCGCTAGCATCGATACTTCCGGATTTGGTTTCAACATGATATTTTATTTATAACAAGCAGGTTGCCTTTGATTTATTTGTATTTAATACCGGACTATCGTCATCAAACAGGCGTGTCTGACCTAAATGTCCCGCTCTTGCAATTGGAGCGGAGAAATAATGACTCCTTGCGTCGAAACTCTAAAGTTCGTGGCAAATGTTTGAAACGTGGTTTGGTGATGTTGACGCAAGTGCATTCCACATTGGATCCAAGTGAATTGGGTCAGTCAGGCAGGAGCTTTGCAGATATACATTCTAAATGCGAAGGTTTTCCACGCTTACAGACTGTTCAAAAGTATAATAATAGAAAAGTGGCTTTCATTATATTACGCTTTATTCTTCTCAAGCGTTTGTTAACCCTCTAACCTTAATCTCTGTCCCGCGAACCCCTTTATGCTTTTCCATCAGAGATGTGCGAGATAGCTCGTTTAGCTATCTCGCACATCTCTGTGTGCGAGGTAAAAATCTACTAATAGGAGGCGAGGCCAGACGAAATAAAGCGATCCTATTGGTCGGTTTATTCCTCGCGCACCGCTCATCTTTCTCGCACATTTCTGTTGGACAAGCAGCCGGTAGTGGCTATAAGATAGGTCCACGGAACCTAACACCGCTGATTACACAAGGTTAATTGATCTAACTGTTTGTCCGTTACTGAGCATCACTGTTTTTAGAGACAGTTAACTCGTTACAGCTTCTCCTCGAGGACAGCGTACAATGAAATTTTTTTCTCATCTCTTAATTTTGTAAGTATGTTTCTCAGTTTTCAATTTAGTCACCAGGATTACACCTAACACGAACACCGTTATCAGTAAGTCAATACAAATTGAAATACGGCCCGCAAGTGGTGATAATGACTGTACTGATAATGCGACAAAAGGAACGACAAATACACTTGTACAGAATACAAGGGCTACAAGCCTTTATCGGTAGAAAACGTCAGGCACAAATAAGGTTTTTTCCGTACATAAAAGTCTATGCCGCGCAATTTTTCTTTAATTATTTAATGGAGTCGTGCCATTGGCTGCGCCGTGTTGATGGCCGCTTTGAGGACACAACTTTACTTTACCGGCTTCTAATCATATCATTTATCAATCATCATCATCATCAGCCAGAAGACGTCCACTGCTGAACATAGGCCTCCCCCTTTAACCTCCACACTGAACGACAGCCTGCCACCTGCATCCACTGGATGCCCGCGACTCTTACAATGTCGTCTGTTCATCTAGCGGGAGGTCTACCTACGCCAATCGTTCAAGCCAATCGTATCGCCAATAGTATCAATCGTTTCCAAGAAAGTTAATATTACATTACTGTCACGGTCTGTAATGAGTGCGTTGCTGGCAGCAATGATGATGGCAGAAAGCGTAGCGTAGCGCAGGTCTAGGCCATCACAGCGCGGTCAGCATTACAGCCCTTGATGGACAAGCTGGAATAAAGGCCGAGACCGAAGGTCAATTGGCCTTTATAGCGCGGTCAGCAAGGACTACAATGATGTCTAAGCTTGAAGGCCGAGAGAGTAGCTAAGCTTAGCTCGAGGTCATCATAGCGTGGCCAGCAGTGTAGTCATTTAGGACCAAGTTCTATTTGAATAGTGCTCGACTCAAAAAATGCGAGAAATTTAAATAAAACCAGCTAGTAATTTTTTTTTATACTAGGAAATGATGTCTTGTACTGCCTCTTACCTATACAGCCAAATTCGGAATAAAATCATATTCATATTAATGTCATGTTCATATTAAGGCGCCGTGACTAGCTGACTTTTATGTTTTTGAGGGGGTGAAGCAGAGGCAGTGGCGGCCGACTACAGCGGGGCGCACCGCGTGAATCTCGCAGAAACGTGACGACCTTCACCTATACACAGCTAAAGACATGTAATTTCGTCGGTCCACAGCAAAGCTCTGTTGGCCTAGTGGTCTGGCACCGCGCTGGTAAACCACGAATGCCCGGTTCAAATCTAGTACTATGTAGATATTTTTGGACTCAATTTTTTATCATAACATTACGGATTATGCAAAGGGACCCTCCCTTACTTATAGACTTACTCCTGGTATAATTCTACTAACTTGATGGTAGAGTTGGACCCGGGTATGTCCTAAAACTGCGACCAGAACCACCGGAGGATGGGCAGCAGCGTCCTATTAGTACACGGTGAACGTACTGCGATCCCCAAGCCGCCTGCCAAGCGTGGGGATTATGGCAACACCCCTCTCTATGAGGGAGGCCTTTGTTCAGCAGTGGACGTTTACAGGCTGATGATGATGATGATGGTAGAGTTCGGAGACTGCTAAAACTGCTAAATAGGGAAAGCGAGATAAGTCAAGGTTGGGCTCGTTTTTTTAGTCTTAGTGAGAAGTGTTAGTCAAGGAATGTTTTGACTGACCTGATCGAGGATTTCGGAGACTACTACTGGAACTGCTAGACGGAAAGACCTAGAAGTGTCGAGTTTGGGCTCGTTTCATTAGTCATGATGAGATCTTCTTCTAGGAATATTTTGACTGACCTGATCGAGGATTTCGAAGACTGCTACTGGAACTGCTAGACGGAAAGACCTAGAAGTGTCGAGTTTGGGCTCGTTTCATTAGTCGTGATGAGATCTTCTTCCAGGAATATTTTGACTGACCTGATCGAGAATTTGGAAGACTGCTACTGGAACTGCTAGACGGATAGAGATAGAATGGTCGAGTTTGGGCTCGTTTCATTAGTCGTGATGAGATCTTCTTCCAGGAATATTTTGACTGACCTGATCGAGAACTTCAGAGACTGCTACTGGAACTGCTAGACGGAAAGAGCTAGAAGTGTCGAGTTTGGGCTCGTTTCATTAGTTGTGATGAGATCTTCTTCTAGGAATATTTTGACTGACCTGATCGAGGACTTCGGAGACTGCTACTGGAACTGCTAGACGGATAGAGATAGAATGGTCGAGTTTGGGCTCGTTTCATTAGTCGTGATGAGATCTTCTTCTAGGAATATTTTGACTGACCTGATCGAGAACTTCAGAGACTGCTACTGGAACTGCTAGACGGATAGAGATAGAATGGTCGAGTTTGGGCTCGTTTCATTAGTCGTGATGAGATCTTCTTCCAGAAATATTTTGACTGACCTGATCGAGGACTTCGGAGACTGCTACTGGAACTGCTAGACGGAAAGAGCTAGAAGTGTCGAGTTTGGGCTCGTTTCATTAGTTGTGATGAGATCTTCTTCTAGGAATATTTTGACTGACCTGATCGAGGACTTCGGAGACTGCTACTAGAACTGCTAGACGGATAGAGCTAGAAGTGTCGATTTTGGGCTCCTCGATCAGGTCAGTCAAAATATTCCTGGAAGAAGATCTCATCACAACTAATGAAACGATCCCAAACTCCACGCTCCTATCTCTTTCCATCTAGCAGTTCCACTAGCAGGCTCCGAAATCCTTGATCAGGTCAGTCAAAATATTCCTGGAAGAAAACCTCATCACGACTAATGAAACAAGCCCAAACTAGACACTTCTAGCTCTATCCGTCTAGCAGATCCACTAGCAGTCTCCAAAATCCTCTATCAGGTCAGTCAAAATATTCCTGGAAGAAGATCTTTTCACGACTAATGAAATGAGCCCAAACTCGACACTTCTAGCCCTATCCGTCTAGCAGTTTCACTAGCAGTCTCCAAAATTCTCGATCAGGTCAGTCAAAATATTTCTGGAAGAAGATCTCATCACGACTAATGAAACAAACCCAAACTTGACACTTCTAGCTCTATCCGTCTAGCAGTTCCAGTAGCAGTCTCCGAAGTCCTCGATCAGGTCAGTCAAAATATTCCTAGAAGAAAACCTCATCACGACTAATGAAACGAGCCCAAACTCGACACTTCTAGCTCTATCCGTCTAGCAGTTCCAGTAGCAGTCTCCGAAATCCTCGATCAGGTCAGTCAAAATATTCCTGGAAGAAGATCTCATCACGACTAATGAAACGAGCCCAAACTCGACACTTTTAGCTCTTTCCGTCTAGCAGTTCCAGTAGCAGTCTCCGAAGTCCTCGATCAGGTCAGTCAAAATATTCCTAGAAGATCTCATCACAACTAATGAAACGAGCCCAAACTCGACACTTCTAGCTCTTTCCGTCTAGCAGTTCCAGTAGCAGTCTCCGAAGTCCTCGATCAGGTCAGTCAAAATATTTCTGGAAGAAGATCTCATCACGACTAATGAAACAAGCCCAAACTCGACACTTCTAGCTCTATCCGTCTAGCAGTTCCAGAAGCAGTCTCCGAAGTCCTCGATCAGGTCAGTCAAAATATTTCTGGAAGAAGATCTCATCACGACTAATGAAACGAGCCCAAACTCGACACTTCTAGCTCTATCCGTCTAGCAGTTCCACTAGCTGGCTCCGAAATCCTCGATCAGGTCAGTCAAAATATTCCTAGAAGAAGATCTCATCACAACTAATTAAACGAGCCCAAACTCGACACTTCTAGCTCTTTCCGTCTAGCAGTTCCAGTAGCAGTCTCCGAAGTCCTCGACCAGGTCAGTCAAAATATTCCTAGAAGAAGATCTCATCACAATTAATGAAACGAGCCCAAACTTGACACTTCTAGCTCTATCCGTCTAGCAGTTCCAGTAGCAGTCTCCGAAGTCCTCGATCAGGTCAGTCAAAATATTCCTAGAAGATCTCATCACAACTAATGAAACGAGCCCAAACTCGACACTTCTAGCTCTTTCCGTCTAGCAGTTCCAGTAGCAGTCTCCGAAGTCCTCGATCAGGTCAGTCAAAATATTTCTGGAAGAAGATCTCATCACGACTAATGAAACAAGCCCAAACTCGACACTTCTAGCTCTATCCGTCTAGCAGTTCCAGAAGCAGTCTCCGAAGTCCTCGATCAGGTCAGTCAAAATATTTCTGGAAGAAGATCTCATCACGACTAATGAAACGAGCCCAAACTCGACACTTCTAGCTCTATCCGTCTAGCAGTTCCACTAGCTGGCTCCGAAATCCTCGATCAGGTCAGTCAAAATATTCCTAGAAGAAGATCTCATCACAATTAATGAAACGAGCCCAAACTTGACACTTCTAGCTCTATCCGTCTAGCAGTTCCAGTAGCAGTCTCCGAAGTCCTCGATCAGGTCAGTCAAAATATTCCTAGAAGAAAACCTCATCACGACTAATGAAACGAGCCCAAACTCGACACTTCTAGCTCTATCCGTCTAGCAGTTCCACTAGCTGGCTCCGAAATCCTCGATCAGGTCAGTCAAAATATTCCTGGAAGAAGATCTCATCACGACTAATGAAACGAGCCCAAACTCGACACTTTTAGCTCTTTCCGTCTAGCAGTTCCAGTAGCAGTCTCCGAAGTCCTCGATCAGGTCAGTCAAAATATTCCTAGAAGATCTCATCACAACTAATGAAACGAGCCCAAACTCGACACTTCTAGCTCTTTCCGTCTAGCAGTTCCAGTAGCAGTCTCCGAAGTCCTCGATCAGGTCAGTCAAAATATTTCTGGAAGAAGATCTCATCACGACTAATGAAACAAGCCCAAACTCGACACTTCTAGCTCTATCCGTCTAGCAGTTCCAGAAGCAGTCTCCGAAGTCCTCGATCAGGTCAGTCAAAATATTTCTGGAAGAAGATCTCATCACGACTAATGAAACGAGCCCAAACTCGACACTTCTAGCTCTATCCGTCTAGCAGTTCCACTAGCTGGCTCCGAAATCCTCGATCAGGTCAGTCAAAATATTCCTAGAAGAAGATCTCATCACAACTAATTAAACGAGCCCAAACTCGACACTTCTAGCTCTTTCCGTCTAGCAGTTCCAGTAGCAGTCTCCGAAGTCCTCGACCAGGTCAGTCAAAATATTCCTAGAAGAAGATCTCATCACAATTAATGAAACGAGCCCAAACTTGACACTTCTAGCTCTATCCGTCTAGCAGTTCCAGTAGCAGTCTCCGAAGTCCTCGATCAGGTCAGTCAAAATATTCCTAGAAGATCTCATCACAACTAATGAAACGAGCCCAAACTCGACACTTCTAGCTCTTTCCGTCTAGCAGTTCCAGTAGCAGTCTCCGAAGTCCTCGATCAGGTCAGTCAAAATATTTCTGGAAGAAGATCTCATCACGACTAATGAAACAAGCCCAAACTCGACACTTCTAGCTCTATCCGTCTAGCAGTTCCAGAAGCAGTCTCCGAAGTCCTCGATCAGGTCAGTCAAAATATTTCTGGAAGAAGATCTCATCACGACTAATGAAACGAGCCCAAACTCGACACTTCTAGCTCTATCCGTCTAGCAGTTCCACTAGCTGGCTCCGAAATCCTCGATCAGGTCAGTCAAAATATTCCTAGAAGAAGATCTCATCACAATTAATGAAACGAGCCCAAACTTGACACTTCTAGCTCTATCCGTCTAGCAGTTCCAGTAGCAGTCTCCGAAGTCCTCGATCAGGTCAGTCAAAATATTCCTAGAAGAAAACCTCATCACGACTAATGAAACGAGCCCAAACTCGACACTTCTAGCTCTATCCGTCTAGCAGTTCCACTAGCTGGCTCCGAAATCCTCGATCAGGTCAGTCAAAATATTCCTAGAAGAAGATCTCATCACAACTAATTAAACGAGCCCAAACTCGACACTTCTAGCTCTTTCCGTCTAGCAGTTCCAGTAGCAGTCTCCGAAGTCCTCGACCAGGTCAGTCAAAATATTCCTAGAAGAAGATCTCATCACAATTAATGAAACGAGCCCAAACTCGACACTTCTAGCTCTTTCCGTCTAGCAGTTCCAGTAGCAGTCTCCGAAGTCCTCGATCAGGTCAGTCAAAATATTTCTGGAAGAAGATCTCATCACGACTAATGAAACAAGCCCAAACTCGACACTTCTAGCTCTATCCGTCTAGCAGTTCCACTAGCTGGCTCCGAAATCCTCGATCAGGTCAGTCAAAATATTCGTGGAAGAAGCTCTCATCACGACTAATAAAACGAGCCCAAACTCGACACTTCTAGCTCTATCCGTCTAGCAGTTCCGTAGCAGACTCCGAAGTCCTCGATCAGGTCAGTTAATCCGTTTCTGGAGAAAGTAACATCACGACTTACCAAACTAGCTCAAACTAAACTAAACTAAAAATTGGGGAACATACATACATCGCTTTTTATATGTATATAGAAGAAAGATATACTCAAAGAAGACTGTAACACCTTTTTAGGGTTCCGTAGAATTACAAGGAACCCATATAAGTTCGTTCTGCCCATCCGTCTGTCTGTCTGTCCATCCCAAGTTGTTTAGGACTTCCTAACCATTATAGTAGACTAACTGCACCCCGCGCATTCACCTGCGTAGTAATGAAAAAATTGTGATGATGATGATGATGAAAAGTTGCTCGAATTTTTTTCAACATCAGCTATCTTACAGTGAAAATCCCATCAAAATCGGTCCTGCAGTTTTCGAGTCTATAAAGAACATTACAGACATACGCACAAGACGAAATATTTCAAAAACATAAAAATAACAAAAATAAAATGGAAATGTGAGAATTGAACCCGGAGCCTACTGAGTCACAGGAACTAATCCATTGCGTCAACCACTCTTCTAATTGAACTATGACGCAAGCGGTGAAATTATGCTTCTTAATCTATAAAATAATATAAATGTACAAAGAAATCGTCACAAAATGTAATTTTCATTCGCCTGCCTGTTTAGTACTAAGTACTTACTTGAAGCCTGACCAAAGGAAGTAAGGGTGAGACCAACTTGTAAATTTTACGCGTAAATTACGTACTTCTCAAGGTATCAACTGGAATGTCTAATTAAACTGGACGGAAAGCTATTTTGTATGATAACGTCGCTGACTGTCCACTTTGTGTGACCTCTGCAAATGCTCGAGACTCTTTTTTTTGTGGTACATCGACCACCGATACTTGGAAGCACAGATATATAGGTAGTAGATCTGTGCTTGGAAGTAATTATTATGCCTCTCGACTGATGTCACTCCACTCTCCTCCCCCGCGCAAACCGTGAAGACTAGGTCCGGAATGCAACTACACCGAAACCGTATCACTATGTAATGAATCCCTGAACGTTCAAAGAAGAATGTAACACCTTTTTAGGGTTCCGTAGAACTACAAGGAACCCATATAAGTTCCTTCTGTCCATCCGTCTGTCTGTCTGTCCATTCCAAGTTGTATAGAACTTTCTAACCTTTATAGTATCGTAATAGAGTCCTAAAGGGTCGGCAACATATTTGTGATGCTTCTGGTGTTACAAGTATCCATAGGCGACGATGACTGCTTACCATCAGGTAGCCCGTCTGCTTGTTTGCCACCTATGCCACATAAAAAAACCGGACAAGTACGAGTAGGACTCGTGCTCTGAGGGTTCCGTTAGACGGAACCCTCAGAGCGCGAGACCAAAAAGAAAAACTAACTGAAGTTAAAATATTGAAAGACAAACTTAAGTTTGTAGTTGACAATAAGGTTATTCCATACATTCCAACTACAAAATGTAAGTTTGTAATAGCAAAATAATTATTTTTAAATGATATAACTTCAAATTTATAATTTTCGGATTTATTCCTATATATGTGCTATGAGACCTTGCCTCTTGCCAAATTTCATGATTCTAGGTCAACAGGAAGTACCCTATAGGTTTTGGTTCCCCTGTGAAATCGCAAAATATACGACATAAACGTTCATATCTTTTGATTGCTTTGACTTAACCGGACTTATATTTGACAACTTTTATTTTTTACAGCCGAAAGAAACCGTAGGCCCAAGTATTTAGTATAAATTTCAACTTGATACCTTTACGCGTTCTTGAGAAAAAGGGTATTGACAGACGGACAGACAGACGGACAACGAAGTGATCTTATAAGGGTTCCGTTTTATCCTTTTGAGGTACGGGACCCTAAAAAAGTAGACTAACTGTGCTCTGCGGGTTCACCTGCGAAGTAATGAAAAAATGGTGATGATGATGATGATAAAAAGATGCCAATTTTTTTTCTCCTCATAGCATCAGCTATCTGACAGTGAAAATCCCGTCAATAACGGCCCTACCATTTTCGAGTAAAGAACATTACACACATGCATACAAACACAAACACAAACACACACACACCCACGCACGCACGCACGAACATGACGAATTATTTTAAAAACATAAGAAAAATTACAAAAATTAAAATTATTGGTGACTATGAGATTTGAACCCAGAGCTTACTCACAGAGTCGCAGAGAACTTATCCATTGGGTCAAACCATTCGGCCAACTGGACTATGACGATTGTGGTGAAATTATCCTTCGTAAACTAATAAATACAAACAAATCGTTACAAAATGTAATTTTCATTCGCCTGCCTTTTTAGTACTTATAATGCAAGAAAACATTGCAGATAAGGTAGGTACTTACTTTACAACTTGCGTCAAGGTGTTTTTGTGTCATAAAGTTAAGATTATATTTTGGAGCGGTTAGCGGAACAAAGCGACACACGTCCGTCTAGCAGCGCGCCTCAGCGGTCTCTGTCACATCGCGTAAAAATAAGAGAGAAGTGAAAAGACGCCGCGGCGGCACGACGTTTCGTTCGACACGTTCGAGCCAATTTATGATTAAATTAATTAATAGATAGAAAAATTGAATTTTAATCAATAAATAAAATTAATGATGTTATTTGTTACAATATTTAACATCATTCTTGTAAATTTTGTAAAGATTTGTTCATCAATAGTCGAGATAACATTGTATGCGTTTAGGTAAATTTCAAGGTTAGAGGTTATTTCATGATTTTTTTCTATCGAGAAAATTTATCGGAAACGTGTTTTGGAACTAATGGTACACTCAGAAATATGATCAAGATTACCACATATTTTTTTTACTGCTTTAAAATGAATATATTGTCCTAGAAAATTTTTCTGTGAAGCCTTTTTTGTCCGTAAGACCGCCTTAATTTATCGCGTAATTGTTATTTACATGTAAATCTTTTTGCACATGACTATTTTTGAAACAATACTCGATAATAATGGGTTTTCAAAGGAAATTGCTGGTGGCTAAAACTCACCAGCAATGAAATCCCATACTCGAGTTCCTAGCCTATTCGAGTAGCCCTTCTAAGCTATTTCCTAAGCAAAAGTAGCGTTATACGAGAAGTATTACGTGCGCCTCGGGGTCGGTGATGATTGCATACTATAAGCCTACTAACACACAAAAACAGGAAACGTTGCAGATGTGAATTAGTATACCACAAGGTGACTATTTACATACATTTCAGAAATAACATGTGATTTTAAAAAACCGGTATCACATGTTAACCGGTTAAAAAAATCTACCTTTTTTATGTAACAGTAGACAAACAAGCGACAGGCACCTGATGGTAAGTTATCACCGCCACTAATTGCCACCTAACGATACCCGGAGCATTGGCGGTGCGTTGCCTGCCTTTGATCACTCTAAACACCCTTTGTTTGAAGCAACCTTCATAATCGACGCTCCTATAAAAAAACCTGACAAGTACGAGTAGGACTCGTGCTCTGAGGGTTCCGTTGGAGAGAATCCTTAGAGCGCGAGTCAAAAAAAAATTAAAAAATTACTGAAGTTGATATATTGAAAGACAAACTTAACTTTGTAGTTGACTATAAGGTTCTTCTATACATTCCAACTACAAAATGTAAGTTTGTAATAGAAAAATAATTATTTTTAAATGATATAACTTCAAATTTGTAATTTTCAGATTTATTCCTATATATGTGCTATAAGACCTTGCCTTTTGCCAAATTTCATGATTCTAGGTCAACGGGAAGTACCCTATTTCTTGGTTTTGATTTCCCTGTGAAATCGCAAAATATGCGACATAAACGTTCATATCTTTTGATTGCGTTGACTTACAACTTTAATTTTTTTACAGCCGAAAGAAACCGTAGACTCAAGTATTTAGTATAAATTTCAACTTGATACCTTTACGCGTTCTTGAGAAAAAGGGTCTTGACAGACGGACAGACGGACAGACAGACGGACAACGAAGTGATCCTATAAGGGTTCCGTTTTTTTTCCTTGAGGTACGGAACCCTAAAAAAGCATTGATATACTTTTGGCGAATTATACTTATTTCGCAAAAGGTGCGTTTTTATTCTACGTTTCTAATCCGTAGGTACAGCATATAGAAAAACGGCTTTCCTGATTTCCTGAGAGATATAATTTATAGTTTTCAAGAGTGGATAGGTATCTTCTAAGTCTGCGTGTTCCTTCTTCGACCACGTCGTCGCTTACCAACAGGCGAGTTAAGGTCAAACACGGGCTTATACGCAATAAAAAAAACCTCATTCAAACCTCAATTTTAATTTTAAAAATAACCTACTCACTAGGAGCACTCGATTTTTTTTTCCTCTCCTCTTTTTTTAAATGTCTCCGTCTTGTGTTTATGGTGACTACACAAACCCAGTGACCATCCCTCATTTTTTTTTTACCCCGTTGCAAAAACTGGGTTGTTATAAGTTTAACGTGTGTGAGTCTGTGTATCTATAATAATAATATATGTATAACTTTGTAATACTTACACCGAAATAAAAAAATACAAAAGTAGGTAACTTAAAAATCATGCAAAACCAGCAGTACAATAGGCGGCCTTATCGCCTTAAGCGATTTCTTCCAGGCAACCTTTTAATCTATGTGTCTGTTTTTGGCACCGTAACTCTACAACTGAACCGATTTTGATTTAGTATTTTTTTGTTTGAAAGGCAAATCGGGAATTTTTAGTAATGATTCAAGAAAATCTGTTCAGCCATTTGAAGATTATCATCTCATATATCGAGTTAATTTTTTAATATTTAAAATTTTTACTTGTTTGTAGCGTTTGCGTCTGTCGGGTAATATTTAATTTTGAGGAACTACGGATTTCACAAATAAATCGCAGAGAAGTGTAAGCGACGAAGAGAAAGCGGTGCTAACCACGCCTGCTAACCCGCGACGTCAAAATGATAGTGGTTTGAAGTAAATGACGGTGACCACTCTGATTCACCTTCACATCGCGGTACAAAATTATAACCAACTCTCTAAGCCATTAGTTTTGCAAGTCATGGGCCCATAAGTCCCTCACATGCAGGTATTTATAAATATACTTTCTAGCAACATGTGATACGGTAGCTTTAACGAAACTAGAAAAAACCGGCCAAGTTCTAGATTGATTCGCGCACTGAGGGTTCCGTAGCAGCACATAATAAATGTGTGTTATGTATGTACCTATGTATTACCGTTTTCACAATAGAGCAAAAACAAACAAAAATTAAATTAAGTGATTAATCTAGGCCAAAGCCTTTATAAACTCGAATGTAAGATAAGATAAGTGACGTAATCTTTATTATGATCACTTCGTTTTTTTAGATAAATATAGGTATAATATAAATCATGCCATATGAGTAACAGGACAACAAAGGCATTTCGAATCACGCCAATAGCGCCAATGACACCAACAACGCTAATGAGAACCAACACAGCCCAAATAAATTATTTTCGTGTCGTGTTGGTTCTCTTTAGTACTTTATGCGTAAGGAAACACCCTTAGTACAAAATATAATAGCGTAAAAGCCGCTAGTATATCGACAAGACTGCGAGCAAAGCTTCTGGACGATTGTATTGTGTTACGAACGTTCTTTATTGGAACCGAGTTATGCAACGATACATCAATAGAAGTAGGTACATAAACGTATAGCACATTAGTTTGAATTTTAGACTATTCTAGTTCTAGTTCGTGACCAGAGAACAAAACATCGGTACAGTTAGATCAGGATGATTATTAAGGCGAGGTTTTCCCACTTTTAAGCAAAGGTTGTTACTACAGATGTATTAGAGTCGCATTCAGGGGAGCAAAACCATGGCACTTACACACAGTTGTGCGTTTCGCTACTTCTGTCTATTTCTGAGGGTTTTCTCATATTTTTCGAAAAGTATAGCTGTAATGTAAAATGCCTTTGCGGTTCCTTCCATAATTATGAAATCTGTATATTAAGATATCGTTGATATCATTTAGTAAATAGGTACTTGAATGAATAGAAAAAAACAGGGAAACAGAAATCCAAATCAGTGTTACTTTCATATATTTTTCTATCGTGCGAAATGTCCGTCTTTACGGTTTTCTAGACAAAACATTCAATTTGGATATGACACCATTTTTATAATTTTAAACTCTTCGTGTAAGTAGACAAACTAAAACTAGAATAATCAAAATTGCTAAAAGTGGGAAAAGAGGGTCTTAAGTCATTTTGGAATGTCACCTTTGTCGTTGAAGTAGGTACTTGTACCATCAACGAAAAATATCTGTTCATCAAGCAAATGAACAACAGACTCCAAAACAGATTGACCTTTCCAAGACGGTAACAAACTCAGAACACATCTGTATTCTGAGGTAACAAATAGCCACTTATGTCGGGAATAGGCAACAAACACGTTCAAAGCTTTACCTCTCTCGACTACATATTGATAAAACTGTGTTTGATAGTTCTTTCTAAGTAAATACGTGTGACATCGATAAATGGAAACGATAACAGTGTTCGTTTTATTACAGTCACGCGCTAAGGATTACTGATGTGTCTTCTGCTGTCTTTATTAATCTGGTTTCTCAGCTGTACGGGAGACCCGCGCGAGCCCCCCGTACGGGCTCCCGGAGCAGAGACACGTGAGGCTCTAGTTAGAACATCGTTTCACATCGACGCGGATTGTTCCGTATGGGACTTGCTTACTAGTCAAATATTGCAAGCTGAAGCTGAACCCCTTCCTCTTATCCCACGAAGTTGTATTTTTATATGTTGGTTCAGTTCCGATGACAATGCAGTTTTATGAAGCATGACCTTAATCGACAACCAGGATTAGCTCCAGATAAAGGAACTCTTCAGCGATCAATTCGGTCCGTTGTAATAGTAGTTTAAGTTTTACCACAACATGGTTGCATGGTTGATTGGGTCCTGACTCCTGCCTAGGGAGCTCCTCAACGGTTAACAGCACAGCCACGAAATGTTGTATACCTACGCATTATAAAAGTTTGTGGGCACACCCATATGTAAGTTACTTAAGTCTAGTAACAGAAAGATGTTTACCTGTTGGCAAGTGATGAAGAGCGCGGACCATACGAATATGCCGGCGATGACCTGGGCGGAGCGGGTCTGCAGGAACATGGGCTCCTGCAGCGGTTTCAGAATGTCGTGCACGATGCCGTTTATAATCGGCTGCGCCGTCACCTCGACCGTTTCAGTCGAACTCATCCTGTGAACGAAAGAAATCACTTTAAGGGATGGTTAGTATACTTATATAACTTATATGTCGAGTTTTTTTAATATCCTACCTGTAAGGTATACTTGTAGGAGTTGCGGGCAGCCATTAAGTTAACCTCTAATAATTTGAGCTCTATTTCCTAAGGAATAAAGGCCAACTTTTAGAGGTGAACTTAACGAGCCGCGTTACGCCCATGTTTGAAGTTATGGAATCAGGGCCCAGTGGATGCAAAAGGCAGGCTGTCGATCAGTGTGGAGGTTAAAAGGGGAGGCCTATTCAGCAGTGGACGTCTTCTGGCTGATGATGATGATGATACTTGTAGAGTTACTATCATTCAGAGCATCTTTAATTCCCCCGTTACTGTCTCTATGTAGCATTTCTGAACTCATTTCTAGGCCTAGGTTAAAATACTGACAAGTTTTTAATCAAATACGCTACTCGCAATTTAATTCTTTGTTAACTAAAATACGTCTTTCAATACTTGACTTGACCAAAGAACGAGTACATACTACCAAAATCACGTTTTACACTAATATTATAAAATGCAAACGAATATAGCCCTTCCTTCCTGTTTGAATATTATTATCTTTTCATAATACAATTCATAATTTACAATTAGGCATGTTAGATTAAAATTATTGTAGTTTAATCGCAGAAGGCAGGTTTACTACCAACTGGGCCAATGGGGTAGTCACTTTTACTATGGGACCAGACATCATATTTAAAAAAAAAAAATGCTGTTTCATATAAATATGATCAGTCACACTCGACAAAACGTATGGAGCAGTTGATATTTTTTTCCTGATTTCAGAGTTTGCTCCCTTAGTAAATTGTTCATAATGATGACCCCTTTCGGCTTCGGCTGATCATAACCGCAAGGCGCAGCTAGCTCAGAAAATTTACTGTTCTATTGACAATGCCTACACTGAGTAGGCAACATGATGTCTTGTTTACAATTTCTGCATAAACTATGGCACATTCAAAAGCAGGCTTCTAACAATGCCAGCTGATATCAAAACAATATAATAACAATAGACTTGGGGGCATTCATTAGGCAAGCCATAGAATAAATTATAGTAGCTGAGACTAGATGAAACGTGAGAACCACTCCTGCTTGTCTCTTCTAACACAGCTGGCGTCATCGCGTAATAAAACCAATATTCTTCAATCAACTACCTACTTAGATATTTGTGACTATGAAAATGTTGCTTTCTATGAGTACTCGGCCCAAGTTTTTCACAGTTCTGACAGCTGCAACAAATTGTAAAACTTGAATGTAAACCGTTATTTCCGATCACTTTTCAACCAACTTCAAAAAAGGATTTTATTTTTTTGCTTGAGACTATCCCTGAAAAAACAGAAATCTATCGATACCTCACTTATCAGAACCGGTATTACTAAACCAAAAGACAAATAGTATACTATTAAGATAATCTGTGTATTAGACTTAGCTAAATTTGACAATGTTATTACGACATGTAGGACTCACTTAAATTAATTTGGTTTGCATTTCTAATATATAGATAAGCACGGAACACTCCGTGAATTTTGTACCAGGCCTAAAACCCATGTACCTATTGGTAAATCAATGCTCAACATCTATTAAAAGAAAGTACCTACGTCACATTAATTTCTACGCCAAGTTATTATTGACCCTAATTTTCATAATGGACACATTATTTAGGTATGTACATGTACAATTGTACATAGCATACGAGATGCTACTTTCAACTTTGGTAGTTTCATTCATTTATTCACTGACAATGCACAGACTAAACCGCTGGGTCTAGAAGCATGAAATTATATGTAATGAAAATGAGAACTAAGGATTTCTTAAGCCCCCTAAAATACATCCCCTTTGGGATCCGTTCCCTAGGGGCAAATACATCATGAAAATGTGTATGAAAGTTTGTCAGTTTTGAAGTTAGTAACGTGGAAAACTGGAAATTGGTAATTAGACTTCTGTTTTATGTAAAAGTTAATTTTAGATTCTATTTTATGTATAAGTTTATGTGTTCAGTTTTATTTTATTCCCAAAGAGGGATAAAGAGGCAAAGCATAGATCTATTTCACATTAAAATTAAGACAAAAAAGGGGAAGAAAGTTCTTGAATATTTTTTTTTATTAGAAAAGTAGAAGTTGTTTTGGTTTTTGTTTTCAAATTAAAGTCAGCTGTACTTGTATAAACGCTTTTAGAAATTCATCCCCTCACAGAGTTGAATAGGGGATGAAAGGTTAAAATATGACAAAAGTCAAATACACAATGATCTTTAACACATTTTGTGTTTTCCTTATTTTATATAACACCTGCTGCACCCCGCGGTTTCACCAGCGTGGATTACTACTTATGTCATCAGCTATCTGCCAGTGAAAGTCCCGTCAAAATCAGTTCAGTGGTTTTGGAGTCCATAGTGAACATACATAGACACATACACACATCGCCTTTTATAATTATATAAGAAGATTGCAAATAGTATAAAGCAATTTTCGTTCTGATATTTGAAAAGAACATGGAAAGAACTTTTTTTTTTCTTTTTAAACATGACCAGTTCGCAAGCTATGTACAATACCTATGTTCAGCAGTGGTCGTCTTCTGACCAATTATGATGAAGTCATCGTCAAACAACTATACAAACTCACAAACATGCATACAAACGCCGATCTCATAGAGACCTTCGCTTCGTTATTTCAATTATTTTATATTCTATGCTGTAGCATTGTTCCATACAAATTGTTCTGTGTAAAAAAGCATTTGTTTGAAATTCCAACTAAAACGTTGGCATGTGCACTGGACCACGGCCTCTCATCACTTGTGACATTGACCTTTCTCATTTCTATGCAAGCATTTAGTACACACAACTATACTCGAGATACACTGAAAAGACGTCTGACAGCTGCAATGAAATATTTGAAAGTGAAAGAAAATAATTCTGATTACTTTTGTACTTATATACTTTTTTTTTGATTACTTACTCATTAAAATGATTTCAAGTATTAATAATGTTCTAGACATATCTGTATGTTTATCATTACATTTGTAATGATAAGATAGAGAGGTATTTCACATTGTGACTAATATCTTGATTATTGGTACTAATAAGACTAAATCGTAAGCGTCATCCTATTGACTTAAGATAATTAATCATGTTTTTAACATTGTTTTGGCTGTGACAGAAATCTAGCAGTTAAACTGATATTCATTTCAACAATGGTCAATGTTGATTTGTGGTAGGTAAGATTTTTTCCAAGGATCTCTTTGGAGTTTATGTATGGATTTTCATACCACTGGCTTTTCGGTGAAAGAATACATCGTGAGGAAACCTGCATACGTACGGAGAATCGGAGAATATGTGAATGCACCAACCCCTAACTGGACCAGCGTAGTGGATATGGCCCAATCGCTCTTTTGGGGGTAGGCCAAAGTCCAGCAGCAGAGGACTAATAAAAGGTAAAAAAAAGGACTATGCTAAGATTTTTTTTAAATTCTTTCTGTTAGCATTTGTCGATTTAACTATTAGACTTCTTCTTCTAGTTTATTATATACTGAAACATAGGATTGACAGGGTGTGTGGTTTTTTAAATCCTCTTCTCTTATACATAAAAGGTGACGTACATAATACATGTATGTTCCCTATGGACTCCAAAACAGCTGGACTGATTTTGACGGGACTTTCACTGACAGATAGCTGATGTTATAAGGAGTGTTCCACGTGTGTGAAATCGTGGGGCACAGCTAGTTGTCTAAAATATAATTGATAGCTTATTCCATATTATGCTGTCAAACATAATGTTTTATACTATGGAAACTGATGTGATTTTCACACATTTTATTTATTAATTACACGGGAATTACTCACGTAAGACCGAATTAATTTTACATTCCTCAGTTATTCCTTCTGTTTTATAATTTATACCTACAAGTTATTAACTATTGGTGAGCAATACAGGTGCCATTATTGCTATAGTACAGCTGAATCAATAATTAATGATGTTTTTATTGCCTACAAGGAATATTACCTTTTTATTTTAGGTACTAAATACTAGTGAAATGCCAGAGTACAATTCCAGTGCTTTAAGGAGGTAGAGATTAAAAAGGAGACTTAATATGACACTTTAATCATTATTCTATAAGTGTTAATAAGTATAATAATACAAAAAAATCTATTAAATACAAAACAATTAAAATATCTATTATATACAACTAAAAATTCTATAAAAATCACTATTGACTACATAGAGATGAGCTAATTATCCTTGCATGTGTAATGAATCATTTCTAATTGCTACTTCCTGGTATGTTGTTATACTCAGTGACCATTTCAGACCACCTACATTCTAGTTTATCTAGGACAGATTGTGGCATACTCTCTACATCTCTAGTTTTGGAAGCTACAATCAAAGAACTCGCATGTTGGAGGTCACTTCTTGACATTTTCTTGTTTGCTATTCGACTATAGTGAAGGGCGACACAAATACACTGAAGCGAGATTTATTACTTCTGGAAACAGTTCTATAGTGCAAAATAGGGTTTTGTAAAGTAGATATTATTATAGTTTACCTGATTGTGAACAAAATGCGTCTTTAATCTTCTGTTTTCCTTTTGTTAGCAGATGTCATTCGTAATCAACACTCTGCGCATATTGTACACAGAATTCGCAGATTTTGTTCACAACTACGTTTGCACAAACACTCGATGGTATCACAATCGCACTGTTATTTATCAAATCACCATGTAAAAGCACTAGTTACCTAAATAACTGCTACCCCACAATCTTTTCTACACAGTCTTCCGTAGACCGTAGAACTAATTCTACTAAAATTCTGATTTCAGATTTCTTTTCTTTTGGTTTTGTGACGAAACGAAACAGACAGAATGAAAATAGTAATTTGACATTGACACTCAGATTCACAGCTTTTTTTTTTGTAAAACACTGTTTTAAACTATCACGGTTGGTCACAGATATACACAACCAGATCGGCAATATATTTTAGTGAAAGAGACAACTTGATATGGCTCAGCACAAGTACGAAAAGGACATAAATAGATTTTGTTGTCCTTATCGGCGTGACCTGTTTTTGGTACCTCAAGTGTCAAAATCTGTAATAATCAGTGACAAACAAAACGGGTCTGAATTATATTTATTGCCTTTTTTTGGTGATTTAATGTGATAAATGCGTGTTTCCTCTGAGAAATAATTGTAAAAGATATTTTACAATGGTTGGTTGTAGCATTTTGGGCTGCAAGAAGCGCAGTGAGCGAAAATACGATGATGAGCGAGAGGCACTGAGCTAGCCACGCTCATTGAAAATCTATAGGTAGTAGATCTGTGCGGTTGGTCTTTTTTTTTTGTTTTTCTTTTTTCATGACCCTGGATACAGAGTCCTTCAGTCGTAATATTTAACAAGTTTACTTTGTAATAAGTAGCGTCAATCAAACAAGTCATAGTCACAGCCAGAGTCAAGATCAGTTAGTCAGACAGATGGCGTGGGCTTAGGAATAGGGCCCGGTTTATAACCTTTGAGTACGGAACCCTAAAGCTGGAAACAAACTATCAGACGCGGCTGACGGACGCAACATAAAATGTACACAGCAGGGCAATTGCGCTAAAGAATTACAGACGAATCGTTTATGAATCGCAACCCGGTCACAGTTGGAACCTAGACGCTGTCAAACAAACATTTGTGATAAAGCTAGATAATATCAACTTTTTCGCGCCGATACGAAATCGACCAAAAGTTGTGGAGCGTTTGCATTTCGTCGACGATTCATCTGTAATTTTTAAGCGCGATTGCCCTGCTGATTTGTGCAAACTATCGGACGTAAGTCGTGGACGTAACCTTGGGCTGACCTTTAGCGTTCGGACGTCCAACAGAAATCTGGCGCGCTGGATGTTTTTGTCAGCCGTTGTTGTCTTTTGAAAGACTGTGCACACTAATCAGTCGCGTCCGTCAGCGGCGTCCATCAGCCGCGTTCGATAGTTTATTTCAAGCTTTAGAATAATGGATGTCATAGACAATAAAATAAGCTTTTCACTGCCGAAAGTCGATCGATTGTCGAGGATTGTACTCCTTTTTCATCACTAGTTCCGATTTGATTGGGATGAACATGGCTACACCAGTTTGCCATAGACAATTAACAAAATAAAATGAAAATGTCCGTCGTAATCGCTAAAGATGATCTGATTTATTTTGTGACTGCTGTGTAATTCTGTGCTTGCAATGTGACATAATCCCTAATATTTATTTCATTCGTAGAAGTGCTTATTGAATATAAAAAATGATCGTCCAGGAGCCAACACAGGTATGAAGTGAAAATTGAAAAGGTTGGAGAGTTGTCAAGATATTCTCGCCAAGGGCCGTTTATAATTCATTTAAAATTCCCACAGGTTATCGTTTGGGATTGTCTCAACAATTACGAATACGACAATGCTATATTTTTGGCAGAGAGATTACACGCTGAAGGTAATTAGTTAATTCATTACTTTTCATAAAAAGTAGGTACAACCAATTGTTTAGCACCTGCATTCATGCAAATATTGATTTTTACGCAACTATTTGTTTCAAAATGTTTTCGAATTCTGTTCATTGTATCATCAGGTAGTGGGAAGTGATATGAATAACGTGCTATTATGTTTATTTTCAGTTTCGTCAGAAGAGACTGCATTTCTGTTGGGAACTTGTTACTACAGGGCTGGACGCGTGAATGAGGCTCATCATTTACTACATAATATGCAATTGTCATTACCGCAAGCTAGGTTCCTCCTAGCTAAATGTTCCATTGAATTAAAATCGTAAGTACTCCACTTAATTAAACATATTTAAAACCTATCTACTCACCTGTATTGCTAACTATTAAAACTAATAAATATTGTTTACTTTGTAGGTACAAAGACGCTGAGGTAGCATTGGGATCAAATCTAGACATAGTTGCATCAGAATTCGGCGACCAAGCACCATTTGCATTACAACTACTTGCCAAAGTGTACAACATCACAGAGCGCAGAAGTAAAGCATCTGAAGCGCATCGGAAAGCACTATCACTGAACCCATTCATGTGGAAATCCTTTACACAGCTGTGCAATATGGGAGAGAAAGTGGATCCATATCAAGTTTTCCAGTTAAACAACTCTGAATTTACATTTGGTGTCTCAACACTTGTGAACCTGGTCAGCAATTCTGAGAATATTTCATTTATTAACACTCCTAATAACACCAGCATAAATGCTAATACTGTCACACCAAATAACATAGCCCGAACACCTATGACTATGTCCTCAACTATTACTCCTGACACAATAGCTCCTACTAAGAAAATGCACAGTGTATTCAGTGGATTGGCACCAATTCCATTCTCACCATCGTTTGGCATGTTACCTATGGAAGAATCTCCCGTACTATACACTCCTACACTGACAGACTCCAATGAGCAGAAAGCCATACCTAAGATAGTGAACTCTCTCCGAGCACAGATGGGACAGCTGAAAGATGCAGTGTTCAGTCCTGCACCACGGTGTACACTCGGGCCCGCGCCTAGGCGGTCTTCAAGATTATTCAGTAATAACAACAGTAGCTATTCAGTCAAAGAAAACAATAAGTCACCAAGCAGAAAATTTGTAGCGCCCAAAAGTCCATCAAGAAAAAACAAACAAAGAAATGCTAAGAACATAAAGTCTAATACTGTTGAAACAAATGAAAGGAACAAGAGTATTGAGTCACTAACTCCCACAATTCCTCCCAAGCCTTCAAATGGCGTGGCGCTTTTAAATTTGTTGCGAGAGTTAGGTGAAGCGTACAAGGCTCTCACATTCTTAGATTGTAAGAATGCTATTAAATTTTTCCAAGAAACTACTCCTAAGCAGTTTGTTTCCCCATGGGTGCAAACTATGATCGCTCGAGGATACTATGAGCTAGCCCAGTATGAAGCCGCTGCTAAAATATTTGCTGATATTAGAAAACAATATCCTAACCGCACAGAAGGAATGGATATCTATAGTACATGCTTGTGGCACTTACAGAGAGAGGCTCAACTTTCAGCTTTAGCTCAGGAATTAGTAGAACTGAATAGAACTGACCCCATCGCATGGCTGGCAGCCGGAAACTGCTTCTCACTACACAAAGAGCGTGAAACAGCTCTGAAATTCTTTAAGAGAGCTGTACAACTAGATCCTGATGCGGCATACGCACATGCATTGCTAGGACACGAATATGCAGTGGCCGAGGAAACTGACAAAGCCTTAGCGAGCTTTAGAACTGCAGTCAGCATCGACCCTCGCAACTATGTGGCGTGGTTTGGAATAGCGACAGTTTACGCGCGCCAAGAGCGATGGAAAGCATCCGAGGTTCACATTCGTCGTGCTCTAACAATTCATCCTCACTCTGGGGTACTGAGATGTCAACTCGGACTGGCCCAGGCTGCATTGGGTAAGATGGAGCGCGCTCTGGCGACATTAGAGAGGGCCGTCGCTTTAGATACAGAGAATCCCTTGTGCCGTTTCCATAGAGCATCAGTGCTTCTGCGCGCAGGCCGGCCGCAAGATGCGTTAGCGGATCTACACCATTTAAAAGATATCGCTCCAAGAGAGTCATTAGTATACTATTTGCTTGGCAAAGTTCATAACAAACTAGGTAATACACACTTAGCCATGATGCATTTTAGTTGGGCGACAGACTTGGACCCTAAAGGTACTGGGGGTCACATAAAGGAGGGCTTTGACACTTCAAAACAAGAAGATCCGCCTGAAAGATCGACCTAGGTTGCTGAGTGCTAGTTAAAGATATTTTGTCTGCACACAGATGCTGTCGGCAGTGCAGTCATTGTTGACTGATTCTATGTAATATCGCTCTCACCTATCCAGCTCCCAGACTCACACCAAATTCTTCCAAATAATAGCTTTATGGAGTGTGATGGGTGTGCGGTGGCATTTAGTTGCGGAGGTAATGTACCTAGTAAAGGTGTTGTGGAAATGTATATAGAGTAAGATGTGGATATTCCTAAATGTATGTTTATTGTATTATTATATCTTGTATAGAAAATAACATCTAGAGATGAGATAATTAATTATTGAAGAGATGCTGCTTGAAAGTTAGATCTCAGTGGATGATTATATTAGATCAATAATAAATTCGAGTATAAATAAATTATGGACACAAACATTGAGTTGGTAATTATAATATGCCATATTATATATCTGACAATTTTCTCCTACGATAGTGAAAGTATTTAGTGCATGATGCTAGTTTTCGTACAAAGTTTTCAAGTACTGACATTTGTGGGTGATATTGTTGGAATTCTTCGGTGACCGCTGGCGGTATAGGTTGACAATCATGCCCTTGTATCTGTTCTAATGAACCATCAATGTATGTAGATTTTTTATTCTTGACATCAGCTTTGAATGTTAGTTGATAAATGAAAATGGACAGATACAATTAAATGTGTTATGTTTCTGAACACACTACATAGCCAGGAACTTAGTTGTTAGGAAATTATGAGAAAATTACCTTGTGCGTGTACATAAAATAACAAAATTAACTACGCTATAGCACTGTTTGTCACTTTATATCACCCATGATCTAGCTCTGTGGACTGTTAAGACCACCTAATTATGTATGAATGAAACTATTGAAATAAAACTGATTATAATAAATATTGAGGACGTGTTTTATTCTTAAAAGAATTATTGTTATTACAAATTCTAAAGTAGTCTTAACTAACAGAAATAACTAGTAGTTACTGGAAGTGTCAATATAAATAGACAATTTGAATCTAAGTACAGTGTAAACTATATAGCAACACTCGATTTAACAACAAACTCCCTAAAACTTTGAAATTACTTGACTTTGATTTACCTCGTCCTTACAATGATACATTGTATGTAGCATCACACCCACTTATTAAGCAATAAACAATACTTTCTAACACCTAGAATTTAAAACAAAATACAGGAGCAGCAAAAAAGTCAGACAAAGATAATATTTGCGTTGTTATTTGTATCAAAATTGTTTGTTAGTAAATTTTATAATTCACTAGTAAATACATATTATAATAGTAAAATAATATAGATTTTTTCTCTCAATTTAATGACAACTCTCAATAACGCCATAAAATGAGCAGTACCTTAAGTGTCTATATATCGTTTACACTGTATATCATAAATGAATAATTTTGTACATTATTTATATCAGACATAAGATGTAGGAATATTAGATACTGTTTTTGCAACTTCTCAGTAACACTCGTGGGACTCATGAAGAACCTGTAATGTGGTAACCAGACTGCTTCCAGTGTATTTACTATCAATAATATTCAATCTGGCACACTATTCATTGGAGATTTTTTTTGAGTTTCATAGATATTCTGTTCTTCAGTTACACAAACTTCTGTAGTATAGAGTCTAAAGCTTTTCTGACTGTGGGATCATTAAGCAGTTTGTTTTGTTGCGGGACAGGAGCAGGTGCGGGTACTGGAACAGGTACGGGGGCCGGGGGGGCGACTTTCTTGTCGTTCAGAATGCTGAGGATTCTCTCTTGCAGGTCAACTTGAGTTTTGCTTGCTGGGGCAGGGTTCAGCGGCTCGCCTAGCTCGATTTTGACTTGCTGCTCGCGGCGCTCCTATAATAAATTCACAAATTATAAAAATACATTGAAAGCTCTATATTGAAGGGACTGGGTATTTTATTACATTATTAAGAGTTATCATTAGAGGTTGAAGATAACAATAATTATATTTATTATTCCAAATAAGTATAAGACACTTTTTAGGGTGCCGTAGTACCACAAAAAACCCTTGTTAGTTCTGTCCATCCTAATTCTTTAGAATCTTCTAACTTCTATAAGTGCTGGGCTGTAATAAATAATAAATAAATAAATATTTCGGGACATTTTTCACACACTGTCACCTGACCCCAAACTAAGCAAAGCTTTTGATATGGCTGCCAGAGACTGATATACATACATATATAGTTTTAAATACATACTTAAAAAAAGGTAAATTTTATTAAAATCAAATTAAAGCGTCAACACAAATAAATCCAAAATATTTGGAATTCACTAATAACTAAACTAATAACTATACTTAAATAGATATAAACAACCAGATATAGAACAAACACAAATTTTCATCACATAAATGTTTGTCCTAGGTGGGAATCGAACCCACGCCCCAAGCTCAGAAGGTAGGTTCACTACCAACTTGACCAACGGGCTATCAAATATAAGTTAATCAATAAGTGGTTGGCAGTGTTCCGTTTTGGTCGAAAGGCGTGTTCTATGAGCCGTGGTCCCATCATATCAGTCTTCTCGGTGATGCTCCTTGGTGGCAGTTGATTAAAACCCAGGCTCAAAATGATGACTGAGAGTTATTTGAATAAAATTCAACCTATATGCTAGATTAACATACTGTACAAATTTACAATTCGTCAATGTAGATTGCTAGTTCAGCACTTGGTTGAATTCCATCGCTCTGGTGACCCACAAAATTGTTGCCACTGCTTACAAGTAGGTCACTGCTGACCGTGCAGAACCGGGCGTAATGTATGTTCAGTTTGAACAGCTTCTATTATAGTTAGGGTACTTTACCTTACTGACTACCATACCCTAATTGGGTTATTATGTGCCACATAATGTGTAATAAATGATGTGACTTTGAATCACGCAAAGGGGTTTTTTTGCAAGTGGAATATCGGATATTACTTTTATTTAGGTTGAAAGTACGTACGTAAGTATTTTATCTAAACATTTATTATATGTAGGGATTAAAGTGCAGATTTGGACATTATTGGAAAGACTTTTAAATCGGTCATTGTTTTTGAGTCAAGATGAGTGCTACCATAGAAGATATGGAGTTAATGCAGAAACTGACGTTTAGTAAAAAAATTACACGAGATTGCCGCCATACTGATCCTTTGCATCGCTCAGGGCAGGATGCTAATAGCGAAATATTATTAGACTTCTAGAGACAGGTCCTCCAGGACCCCGACCCCAGAGAGGTGGACTTTCAGAGATTACGAACACGACTTGAAGAGGAGGACATAATTGATCTGGAAACACTTCATGACCTTGTCATACTGCAGTACAGTGAGAGTGTCCATCAGATTTTTTTTTTTTATAGAATAAGTGGCAAACAAGCTACGGGCCACCTGATGGTAAGTGGTCACCGCCGCCTATAGACACCTACAATACCCGGGGCATTGTCAGTGCGTTGCCTACCTTTGAGGACTCTATTCACCCTTCGTTTGAAGCAGTCCAAATTATATTTCGGAGGAAAAACCGAAGGTGGTAAGCCATTCCACAACTTACAGGTACATGCCAGAAACAATCGATCAAATCGAACAGTGCGAGTCTTCCACGCATCTATAATGTGCGGTTGTCCGAGCAGTGCGTACACCGCCTCGCGGCCCGACGGCCCGCCGCGCTGCACCTCCTGGAAATTTCTTGATAGTAGCAGCAACTGACCTGCAGATACTCCATGACCTTGTCATACTGCAGTACAGTGAGCGTCTGTCCATCAGCCAGTTGTCCGAGCAGCGCGTACACCGCCTCGCGGCCCGACGGCCCGCCGCGCTGCACCTCCTGGAAGTTGCGCGATAACAGCTGCAGCGCATCCTCCAGTGGCATGTTGCGGTGCTCTGCAGAGAAAGTGCGTAGCTTATGAAATCTGGCTCTGCAGTGTCGAATGGGATAAGGATTGAGCACTAGCTTTTTTAAAATATTTATTTACGCCATTTGGATTTTTTAACACTTTTTTGTACATGTCTTCGCCTAAAACTCACTCTCGGGGGCTGCTTGCTGCTCTGTACCACGTGACCTTGACGTATTTTTTTACTTATTTTGTTTTTGCCGGGATACAATGAATGGTTTGTTTTAAAATGGCTCATTACCTATCTCTGTACCAAACTTCAGACTTATTCGTTCAGCCGTTGTGGGGATATCCATGGGAACTGTACATTTTTCCGTGACAAAAAGTATTGTGTGTTTTAATATGGCACATTGCCTATTTCTATACCAAATTTCATACTTATTAGTTGAGTCATTGGTCATGCCATCCTACGGGACCTGTTATTTTTTTCGGAATAAAAACTATGTGTTAATTCAGGGTATAAGCTTCCTTCATACCAAATTTCAACTAAATCGGTTAAGTAGTTTCGGCGTTGAGTCCAGCCAAACATACACACAAACTTTCGCATTCGCATTTATAATATTATATTATATTATATTAGTAAGACAGTAAGATGCAGATTTTGTTTTTATGTCTGCAGGCATCGAACTGTGTAAGACTGGAAAAAATCTGCATTAGAATAGTATTAAGACAAGTCCTCAGTAGTCTGTCATTTGTGCAGTCCATTCCAAAGTTTTTGGAAGCTTCGTCTAGGTAAGAGAGATAAATATTTTTAATGTAAATTCGGTAGAAGTCACCATTGAAATCTGACCTTGAGGTAATCCATGAAGTATAGTCAGCGTTAGAGATCTGTTTTCCTGATTCTGCGACATGACTAGAATGGCGTAGAGGCAGCCGCGAGACGCGATGTTCCCGAGTACCTTGCCGATGGGGACGTCTTCCATTGGGTAAAGTAGATCCACGACGATGCCTAGGCGTTTGAGGCGGCCTTCTATGTACTCGGCGTACTCTCTGAGAAGGAAAATACGGTACATTTCTTTCTATAAACATTTACAGATTTTGGATAAATCATAGTCAGCAAGAAACATATTTTTAGGGTAACCCAAACGGTAACAACGGGACCCTATTACTAAAGCCTACATTGCCTGTCTGTCTGTATGTCCGTCCTACCTTTAAACGGCTGTATCTTTCGAACCGTAATAGATAGCCAGTTGTCATTTTTACAGAATATGTAATGTTACGGCGGAGAAACTAATAAATAATAAAAAACGTCAAAAAGTAAAAACGTAAGGGGGGTCCTCAGAATACAGAAAAAACCAGAAGGCGTGAACGAACCCAATAGTGAAGCGACAAAAACTACTCAAATATAGACTAGTTTTACGCGAACGCGATTAGTTACTCTGTGACCATTAATCGCGCGTGACGTGTTTTACCGTTGCAATATTATTTAAGTTATGCCTTCCTGTGTCGTCCCAACGTGTAAAAATTCAGCTGGGCTACAAAAAAAACAAGATGGGATCACATTCCATACGAAAGTAGCGCATTTAGATGTTTTTTATTTGATAATTGAATAAATTGTTCAGTCTTTCATTGTCGTAAGTAATGATACCTCCATTTTGTCGGTGTTGCCAAATATCGAGAGTTGCAATTTTCCCTAGAATGAAAACTTTTATTGGTTGGTAGTTCTATATTATATACTTATTTTCAAAAAATCTTAACAGCTTACAAATAGTTATACAGGGTTACTGGTAATCACTTAGTCAGCGTGCTTTTAGGGGAATTTTGTCTGTACAACTTTTGTTCAGCTGCTTTTGAAAATTCTACTGAAGAAAAATCTACTGTCCCATACATTTTGTCGGAAATCGGTGAACTTTTTGTATGGGGCAATCGGTTTTTTACCGACTTCCAAAAAGGAGGAGGTACTATGTTCGACTGTATGTATGTATTTTTTTTGTATGTTCAAGATATTTTCGTCAATTGTGAACCGATTTAAAAGATAAATTTTTAATTCGAAAGGGTATATATAGTCCCGAAGTGGTCCTTTCCATCTGATGATGGAATCTCAAGGAAATCGAGGAAAAACTAACTAATTAACAATGTTTGACCGGTTTCCCGGTTTCCAATTGCGCTGAAATTTTGCATACTTATGTAAGTTTAGTAACAATGCAATAATCTGGTACTATTGAGCTGATCTGATGATAGAGCCAGGAGGTTGATAGTGGAACTCCTCAACGGCGAACAGCAAAGGCGCGAAATTTTGTAAATCGATTTAACTATAATATAGCATGTTCTAAACTCCATCATGACATGGCTGCCGCATCCAGGGTTGACTTCCGGCGAGGGAACTCCTCAACGGTGAATAGTACAGACACAAAAATTTGTAAATGGATTAAAATTGGATGGATTAAAAGGATTAAATATTGTAAACTACCATTATGAATCATATTTTTTGCACTGGTAACCCCTTTGTTTACATAAAATATCTAAGATTAAAAAACGGAGTATAAGTTAGTTTCACGTTTAATATGCAGTACACGAGTTGTCTGTTTGGGGTGCACTAAGCCACCAAAAAAGAGGTATCATTGTGCTCACCATTATGAATAAATGATTTTTTTCTATGAACAGCTGTTTTTTCCGCAATTTCAAGTACCATAGTAAAACTCGTTCATAAAGATGAGTGCAATGATGATGATAATGATGAGTACCCTTTCAGCTTTGTACACCCCAAACATATTATAACCTTGTATATGTATAAAAAGTAGTAGCTAGTAATTATATTTTTATTTACTTATGTTTGTTTTTGTGTCAATCCGATCAGTATATTGATTTGAGTAATTCCCGTGTAATATAAATAAAATATATTGATTTCATTAAAAGTGTGTGTGAATAGTATCTGACCTAAAACATTTAACCATAAACGGGTAAGTAATGTCTAAGCTGGCAACATTACGCGGGTGGAGGTGAGACAGGCGCGGGACGTGGGTTTTGTTTTTTGGACTCAGCGTGCGGCTTGAAATCACAGCTTAAGGCGGGTTCTGTCGAATTCTGTGGGGGGGTCCTCATACAACAAACGTATTTTTGTTTTAGCTTTAATGTAAAAACGGTGATACGTACAAACGTCAAATTTGGTATAATAATATGATTATAGTACACATTCTTAAGTATAGCAACAAATAATAAATAATGGCTAAGTGCGAGTCGGTGATAAGTTTCTGTTCATTACCAAGTTATAACTGGTAATTTCGTTATTGAATTTTATGGTTGTACGGAACCCTCAGTGCGCGAGCCTGATTCGCACTTGGCCGGTTTATTTATATTATGCTCCATAAAATAGTTGATAATGTTCAAACGGCTGAACAGGATTTCTTGAATGATTCAAGAAATCCTGTTCAGCCGTTTGAACATTATCAAGCCTGATTCGCACTTGGCCGGTTTATTTATATTATGCTCCATAAAATAAACCGGCCAAGTGCGAATAAATGCGGCCAAGTGCATAGATCATAGCTAAGAATTAAGATATCTTTCAAGCCAAAAACTAAATGATTCAAGAAATCCTGTTCAGCCGTTTGAACATTATCAACTATTTTATGGAGCATAATATAAATAAACCGGCCAAGTGCGAATAAATGCGGCCAAGTGCATAGATCATAGCTAAGAATTAAGATATCTTTCAAGCCAAAAACTAAATGATTCAAGAAATCCTGTTCAGCCGTTTGAACATTATCAACTATTTTATGGAGCATAATATAAATAAACCGGCCAAGTGCGAATAAATGCGGCCAAGTGCATAGATCATAGCTAAGAATTAAGATATCTTTCAAGCCAAAAACTAAATCAAAAACAGTTCACCCGTTTGGAAGCTACGATGCCACAGACACACATAATATACACATGGAAAACTTTAAAAACTTATAACACCTCTCTGTTTGCGATGGCGGTTAAAAATATTTTGGCCTACTTTTTACAATGCAAGTAAAACTTACGTGAGCAGTTTTGAGACAACGATAATCTCGCAGTCATTTCTCTCGGGAACGGGCAACGCTCGCGGGTACTCCGGCTGGGAGAAGCGTTCATAGCCGCCGCCCCTCTCTGGCCATTCTCCTCCTAAGAGAAAGGAGCATATTGATGATAGAATACATTTCAGCTTTGAATTGCATTTTTTATAATTTAGAAAAGGAAAAAAAAACTTCTAACTTGAACTATATTTTGAACTTATCCTTGAACTTGAAGGCTATCGGAATGTATTTTTTTTATTATCTTAGAAAAAAGCGGATCATAAATTGAGCCGATCTCCGAAAACAACATTAAAATCTGTTCATGATAAAGGAAGTAATTAAGCATTTTGTCTTGTTAGACAGAGAGCGCACTATACTTAGTATTGACGTCACTTTTAAATGTAAGTGAGCCATACAGACACTCACTTTGCAGAAAAGGGACAAACCAAAAACTTTAAACGCTTACATATCAGATTTTTACTGGCCGATTGAAATAATTTCTTCAGTATACTACACAGGGGGCTTAGTCCCAGATTTGATAGTTTTCGAAAACTTTTTTCGTATACGTTTTATCCCATACATTGCTGGGCTGAAAGGTATTCGAAAGCTTTTTTCGTATTAGAGTGAAGCAATCTATTCCGCCGATTTTAGTTCCTCCGCGTTTCCGCTGGAGGCGCTTTACTAAAATGTATGGAACAATACATAACGAAAAAAGTTTTCGTTAACTATCAAATCTGGGACTAAGCCCCCTGAACATCATTGTATCACACCATCATCAGTGTATTACATTTAATCATATTTTTCATTAAGCCTGTTAGTTCTAACAAATTAAACAACTTTCCGATAGCCTATTCATCATTTCAGCCGTAGGACGTCCACTGCTGGACATAGGCCTCCCCCATCGATCTCCAAAAGGGCCGGTTGGAAGCGGCCTGCATCCAGCGTTTCCCTGCGGTCTCTTTTAGGTCGTCTGTCCATCTTGTGGGTGGACGTCCTACGCTGCGCTTACCAGTCCGTGGTCTCCATTCCAGAACCTTTCGGCCCCATCGGCCATCTGTTCTGCGTGATATGTGCCCTGCCCACTGCCATTTCAACTTACTAATCCGGTGGGCTATGTCGGTGACTTTCGTTCGTCTACGGATCTCCTCATTTCGGATTCGATCTCGTAGAGAAACCCCGAGCATAGCCCTCTCCATAGCTCGTTGTGCGACTTTGAGCTTGCTTATGAGGCCCATAGTGAGAGACCACGTTTCAGTGCCGTATGTCATCACTGGTAACACACACTGGTCGAAGACTTTCGTCTTAAGGCACTGAGGTATTTTGGACGAGAAGACGTTGCGTAGTTTACCGAACGCTGCCCAGCCGAGTTGGATTCGCCGATTGACCTCTTTCTTGAAGTTGGACCTACCTAGTTCGACTGTTTGTCCTAGGTAGACGTACGCGTCAACAGCTTCAAGAACTGAGTTCCCAACTGATACTGGGGTGGGCACAACATGGATATTTGACATGACCTTTGTCTTGTCCATGTTCATTTTAAGGCCCACCTGTTGAGAGACTCGATTGAGGCCTTCGAGCATCATGCTGAGATCCTCCATCGATTCTGCCATGACCACAATATCGTCGGCAAACCGAAGGTGAGTGATGTACTCGCCGTTGATGTTGATGCCGAGTCCTTGCCATTCCAGGAGCTTGAAGGCATCTTCCATTGTGGCAGTGAACAGTTTCGGAGAGATAACGTCTCCCTGTCTCACGCCTCTTCGCAATGGAATTGCCTTCGAACTCTGCTCCTGTACTCGGACCGACATGGTGGCGTTATTGTACAAACACTTCAACCCTTCGACATACCGATAGTCAATACGGCATCGCTGGAGAGACTCAAGCACCGCCCATGTCTCGACCGAATCAAAGGCTTTCTCATAGTCCACAAACGCTAAACATAGTGGCAAGTTATATTCTTCGGTCTTCTGTATAACTTGGCGTAGCGTGTGGATGTGGTCTATGGTACTATAGCCTTTTCGGAAACCGGCTTGTTCGATAGGCTGGAAGTCATCGAACCTGCGATCGAGACGATTCGTGATGACCCTCGAAAACAGCTTATAAACATGGCTCAGAAGCGAGATGGGTCTGTAATTCTTCAGCAAGGTTTTGTCACCTTTCTTAAAGAACAGCACCACCACGCCTCTGTTCCATGCTTCTGGCGTTATACCTTCGAGTAAGACAGAATTAAAGAGCTTCTGAAGGACTCTGAGTACCGGTGTTCCACCCGCTTTCAGAAGCTCTGATGTGATTCCATCGTCCCCCGGCGCCTTGTTGTTCTTGAGCTGTTTCAGGGCCATCCTAATCTCGTACAGGCTGATGTCCGGGATATCTTCGGTATAGTGTCGGCTCAGCTTGGCTCTTGGGTCTTTGGCCGAGCTGCTCACAGGTTTAGCAACCGAAGTGTATAGCTGTCCATAGAACCCTTCGATTTCCCCTAAAACCTCAGCTTTGGTCGACGCTACACTACCATCTTCCCTCCTCAGCTTTGTCAGCTGGCTTTGCCCAATAGACATGTCTCTTGCAAACACTTTGGAGCCTTTGTTTCGCTCAATCGTCTCTTTAATACTGTTCGTATTAAAGGCACGCATGTCGTGCCGCAATGACTTCCAAATTTGTCTATTGAGCTGCCTATATGAGTCAGCGTCATCGGAACATTGTAGTTGTAACGAGCGTCGATCAGCCATGAGGTTACGGGTATGGTCGGATAATTTTTGAGGTCTATCTGTGCGCCGACCAGGTCTAAAAAACTTAGAACCTACCGCATGGACAGTTTCCACTAACCTGTTATTAATCTCATCCACGGAAGCAAAATTCTCCAGGCAATCAAAGCGATTAGACAGCTCGAGTTGAAAGCTCTCGGGGTTTTGAATATGGGCATGGTTCGGTCGGAGCGTGGACTTCATTAGGCGGGACCTCTCAATTTTAACGTTAATATTCAATGTGCCTCTTACTATTCGGTGATCACTACCGGTTTTCACCCTGTGAATCACAGAGACATCATTGAATATTTGTCTCTTGGTGGTCATAATGAAGTCTATCTCATTTCTCGTAGAACCATCGGGGCTCATCCAGGTCCATTTCCTGTGAGGCGGCTTCTGAAAGAAAGAGTTCATCATAAAAAGTCCCTCTTTCTCCAGAAAGTCGGCCAGCCTCTGTCCCCTAGGGTTCCGTTGCCCACAGCCAAATTTCCCCACTTTCAACTCATCATCACTTCTCTTGCCCAACTTCGCGTTAAAGTCCCCCATAACAACAGTGAAGTGGGTCTCGGACGTATGTATGGCTCTACTAATGTCCTCATACATAACCTCCACTTCATCATCTGGGTGTGACGAGGTCGGTGCGTATACCTGAATGACCTTCAACGAATATCTCTTGGATATTCTGAGTATTAGGTATACAACCCTGCTCGAAACACTGTCGATGGTGATAATGTTGTTAATGAGGGACTTGTGGATGAGAAAGCCGACACCACCTTGGGACTGTTGGTCGCCCTCCCGGTAGTAGAGTAGGTTACCGGATTTCAGGGTTATCGTGTCCTCGCCCTCTCTACGGACTTCGGATAAACCCAAGATATCCCAACGTACCCTACCCATTTCTTCTTCCAGCTCAACAATCTTCTCATCAGTCCTCATGGTGCGTATGTTGTGTGTTACCAGGGCCAGTCGTCGTCGTTGGGGTTGGTAGCCGGGCGTCTGCCGGGGATTCTTAGCACCCCTGGCCCCGCCGTTACCATGACCGCTACCGTAGCCAGGAATAGCGGGGCTGCCGGGGACTGGGGGCCTGGTCCTTTTTGTATCTATCATTGAAGGGGGGGATTGCCAATACTCGCCACGCTTGGCAGGCGGGTTGGCGAGCGCAGTCGGTGTTTTTATACTCAGAAGACGCTGCTGCCCGTCTTCTGGTTTATCCCTTAGCCGACTTCTACGGCACCCACGGGAAGAGAAGGGGGAGGTCTATTCTTAGGCCGGACCTCCACAGCACGATAGCCTATTACCTAAACAATTTTCAGATAATATGTTCTAATTTCACAGAGTTGAACATAGGCTAACCGATACCTGGTTTCGTGTTACTACACCTTTTCGTAACATGTTGTACAAAAATGGATGTAGATCACATTGGAATCCATGAGCCTAGATATTTTCACCATTAGACTATGTTAGTGTGTTGACTGCTGGATGTAGGTCTTTCCTAAAAACATAACATAGCATGATCTTCTGTTCTTCGCATCTACTTGCTATCATCTGCCTTTCGGAGGTATAGTTGCTCCACTTCAACGCAGGCCACTCTACTCAATGTTTATCTATCTAAATTGAGATACGTTTTAAAATACCGACAAGTGCCTTTAAATCTTATTAAAATTTGCTTGCAACAATTTTAGTCTAAGTGCACAGATTATTAAATAGTTACTATGGTTTTAGTCTACTCTTGGTTCGGACATTTTAGAGTGCAGACTACCAATGTACTTAACATTAACAATCGACAAAATAATCTACCCCTTACTAAATTTACTGGTTTAAGAAAAGACTATTACTATGCAAAGCCCGTAGTCAAAGACTTTCTATAACCTAGCTGTGCCCGTAGTAATAGCTTGGGTCCTGGGACAAATGTCATCAAAATTACACCTATCTATGAAATTGTCTGTAATTTTTTGGTATAACGAATAGTTCGGTGTTCCCTTTGGCATAGGCCTCATCCAACCGTCTCCATTGCTCACTATCATCTGCCACTCTTGTCCAGTATGGCCCCAGGGTCGCCGAATGTCGTTATCCCAACTTTTTATTGGACGTCCCTGTCTTCTTCTGTCCCTTACCATACCATAACATAGTGACTAGTTTACTCCTTTTATTTAATTTGCAACGTAGCATGTATCCTGCCCAGCCCCATTTTTTATGGAATATAAATGGAAAATGGAATGAATAAATTTTCAGCATTGTCCCAGCCCTATAACTATGTAATTTTGAGAACTGTCAAGCTATAATATAATATTTCTCACTGTGTGTATTTTTACTGTGTCCCAGCAGTGGGAACATGATAGTCTGAAATGATAATGATGAAGCTATATTTACGAACTATTATATTAAGTATATGATTGTCTTAAGTAGTCGATAATTTATACATTTATTACTTGCGCCATATCTTCTGACTCCAACTTTATCCATCATTCCTGTTGAGGAGAAATAAAGGTAAACTCTGCAAAGGTAAAGAATGTTTTCAACCTATTATTATAAATTTGAGTGACATCTACCTAATCTAATGGGCTCATCTCACAGGGTCACCAATCTTGCTCTTTCGAGACTAAAAGCAAGAGTAGTCGCTCTGATTGGGTCTCGCTTGCTCGCGCCCCTCTTCATTCAGCATCAAAAGGTAATATATGAGTAGATATATTTTATCTTCATGACATGAATGGATATGACTGGCAAGGTACTGAATGGAATAGCATAGCACAAACAATAAGTATTATTGTCTCACCTGGCCCTCCCCTGGGTGCGGGCGCGCGGTCATTGAACCCGGGCGCGCCCCTGCCTCGCAGTCCGCGACCTCGGCCCCCGCGTGGCATGCGCCCCCGCGGCCCGCCTCTCGCACCGCGCGCGTTCCCTTCATCTACCCAACCTTCATAATCATCAGGTTCTCTGTAATCTGCCAAATATTTTTTTATCATGACACAATGCAAAGATTACTTCGATATGAGAGTGTGAAAAATTTGTTGATTTTAACACACGTTGATGGGATGTTGTCTTTTTGCACTATATTTTTGTACTTTAGTAGCTAACAAGCTATGTGGTGGTACGGTAACCCTAAGTGCGCGAGCCCGACTCGCACTTGGCCGGATTTATTTCTTTTTGACTTTATTGTTATTTCTTAGTTAGTCAACTGTAACATTACATATTCTGTTTCATTTCAACTGGCTATCTATTACGGTTCGAAGAATACACCAATTAAAAGGTCAGACGTACAGACAGACAGTGTAGGCTTAGTAATAGGGTACCGTTTTCACCCTTTCGGTACCTTAAAAAAATTGAGAATGGAACAGTAGTTATGATTGCAAATGTCTTACTCTTGTCTCCAATGAAGTTTCCAAAGTTATCATATTGGTCATCATCCTCTTCTGCAGGAGTATTGTCCGTCAGAGCCACAGCAGGTGGTAAATCATTCTTCACTTGGATTGGTTCACTTCTGTAATGGTTTTTTACAAGTTATCATTATCAACATTATCCCAATTATGTTCCCACTGCTGGGACACAGGCCTTCTCTAGGAGATGGGCCCTAATACACCATGCTGATCCAGTGCTGTTGGTAAAAGTCATTGTCTTTAAAAAAAATATATAATAAATCCTGGGATTTATCTCATTTGTGGCAGCCTTTCATGAGTGGCTAACTCACTACTTTGGTCCCCTTTTAGCTGTGGTTGGCCAGCAGTTCAATTTGCTTGGAACCCCTCAACCCTCTGCTACCACGCCGCCACGCAATGGACTAGCGGCGCATATGTGCGTGGGCACACAGTGGCAAAACAATTTTAACATGTTTTTCCTAATTGTGTCACCAGACAACATGCCAAAACAAGGCTATGCCACTTAGCGGTATGGCTTTATCCGATGGGTGGTCAAAAATACTACAGCCGAAGCCTACCGCCAGTATGTAGTCACCTAATTGCTTTTATCGGGGGTAGAGATTGTGGGCTTTTCACAGACTAAGGTGATTTGGTCTGCAAAAACCACTAATTACCTATCCACCTGACATCTGTTGCTTGTCTAGTGGAGTTAAATTTTATGTGCTTAAATACCATATCAAGTTATTATGAGAATGAAAAGATAGATACAACACTTGCCTTCCTGTATTATTCTGTAACAGGGCAGTTCTAACATTAATATTTTTCCCTAGAATAATAGCTCCATTTGATTTATTAATTGCGGCTTGTGCGCTGGCCTCTTCTTCGAACTGTACAAAGCCAAAGTTCCTGTTAACTACGACACCGGTAACTGTGCCATACTCTTTGAAATGGTCATATAGGTCTACATCTGCGACTTTATCACTTATATTGCCCACATATATCCGGAGGTGGGCTGTAGCCTTGTCTTTCATAGCATGCCTATCGAGCGGAAGATTTTCTGTAAGAAAATTTCGAAATAATTAGGGTTTTGTAGTGTGATAGTGTCACTTTTTTAGTTTCCTCTTTACTTACCAACCATGATGGTTAACCGGTATCTTAATATAGTTAGGAATGTTTTAAGCAAAATATATTGTTTTCCTTTTACAACAGGATAATTAATACTTTAAATAGCTTATGTAATTGCTATATTAGATTAGTGAAATGCAAAAACAACTTAAAATAATAAACCGCAACTACGAAATACTATAATAATTATTAATTTCAATTCAATGCGTGAGTAAGGAAAGTACCAAGGAAGGACGCTGAAATAAAATGACAATGACATTTTTAATATTTTGTTGGCGTTTTTCGCCTATTTTTATTAAGTAGCTAAAGCCATTTAGGCCATACCGCCTCGTCTTCCGTTTTTAGGGTTCCGTACCCATAGTGCAAAAACGGGACCCTAATACTGAGCCTGCGCTGTCTGTCTGTCTGTCCATATAAGTCTCCCCTACATAACTGGGGCAATACATCTTATTACATTACTAGTAGTTCACCCCGAACTGTGATCTCGCGACACATAAATCTTCGGAACCCGGAACTTCAGAATTTCGATCGATAATGCCCATGATACTTGAACTTAAAAATTGGATTGAAATTAACTATTTGCCCGTGCCTACAAATTTAATGAAGATGGGATCAATGATACGCACATTATCCTCGAACAAACCATCTAAAAAAGCTGACTTCACTCGGTCAAAAATACAGAAAATGAAGCGGTATGGATATAATAGTTTTAGACCGCTCATCAAAAGGAGAAAAACACAAAAAAAAATCTAATTTGATTTATTTATGACAGGAGTTTTGGCGCTAACGTTGAAAAAACATGTCGGCTCATAAATTCAGTGTCGGCTTGTGCTATTATTTTCCTACACTTTTGTATTTTCGAGTATTAATGTGCAATAAATGGTGAATTATTATTAATTAAGTGCTCGTAAACGTGATCGAGTGTAGGAAAGTGATATAACGAGGTGAAACGTGTCTATTCGTGTTGTTTCCAAAACTCCTTGTAAAGTCCCCACCACTTTACAGGGGCATGAGTTTAACTTGACCGTGACTTACTTAGCTTGACTCTGACTGTGACTATGACTTGTTTGACGCTATTAAGACTATACAAAACAGATGAACAGGCGGTATGGCTTTAGCCTGTCCGATGGGCGAATAATAATAAAAAAAAAAATTGATAGCTTTAGCTTTGACTGCTTGATTGAGTGAGTTATTTGAGTTGAGGTTAATTTCTTTAGAGGTTATGCTAAAATCTGAAATGAGAATTAATTTTTTATATTATTTGCGATGTTTTTTACGTGATAAAACATTTCAAATGCCATAATGTGGCATAGTTGATAAGTTATTTGAATAATATCAAACGGCGACACCTGTGTCTTCTCAAGATCTTCAAAATTTAACTAGAAGTAGTTCACTTTTGAAGCGTAAGTAATATCCGGTGTTTCACAATTTTTTTATATAGAATACTTCATCTGCGCTTAAAATGTGCTATTCTAGTTAGACTAGTTAGTTATACATTTAGTTATTATTTGAAAAATATACCCCACTACTTACAACCTGCGGAATAAGAAAATTTTGTTTTTTTGTCGAAAAACCAAAGCAGTAAGTGTGTTGTGAAACAGATAAAGTTAGTATGTAGTACCTAGTTAACTATGTAATCGGTTTGTTTTAGGTAAATATTTGAAAATTAAATGGCTGTAAGAAGGTATTTCTCAAAAGCTTACAGAACATACAAGCAAGCGACAAATGATGCATTCAATCGCCGAAATCTGTTTTACACCAATGTACTGCTGTCTACAATAATTTCAATTCTTGGTGATGTGCTCGAACAAAACTATGAATTAGCTACAGGAGAGATAGATAAGTTCGATGCAGAGCGTACATTACAGATGGGGTTTTCTGGTTCCACGGCGGGTGTTATTTGCCATAACTGGTATAATTTTCTTGACAAAGTAATTATCGGAAAATCTCTTGGTATGGTCGTAAAAAAGCTAATGTTGGATCAGTTCATCTGCTCTCCAATAGTTATTATGTCATTTTTTGCAACAGTTGCAATTTTTGAAGAACACCCTCTAGATAGCTTTACAGACGAAGTTAAAGATAAGTTTTTGATATTATACAAGGCAGAGTGGCTTGTGTGGCCGCCAGCTCAAATTATCAATTTTTATTTCTTACCTACTAGATTTCGAGTTCTTTATGACAACACAATATCTCTGGGCTATGATGTCTACACTTCTCAAGTAAAACACGCCAAACCAAAAAAAACAAAAGAACTTAATTCAGAAGCACACGACAAATCAGAATTAGAATCTGAAGTAGACTAGTCGACGTAGTGATATTTGTTAAATTTGTGTTGTTTGTGGCAATAAACATTTGTTTCAAGTTTAATAATTGTGTTTATTGTTCTAGGCAAATTATAGCAATTTATAGGGTGTTCTGAATCGTGTGAACAATGCCAACAGAGCTAATAAACAACACTATAGAAAAAAAAAAAACTTCTTGCACGGTTTGTTCTCATAAGTGCTGTTGGCATGGATTCGGAATTCACCCTTAGAGAGTGCAAGCCTATTTATAATTAAAAAAAAAACAGATACCTTGAACCAATAGATTCTTTCTCATCTTTTCAGGTCTATCCAAAATGCAGGCACTAGGTATCACATGGCGAAGGCTAGCAATGAATGTCCGGAGTTCAGGTCCAGTATCCCGCATGAAACATATAGTAAAAGTGGCATTTAGTGAAAAATATTTATTTTACACCAATGTTACCATATCTGTGAGTTTGTCTGCAGTAGGGGATATGATTGAACAACAATATGAGATATATAAAAAAGAACAGGAAAAACTTGATATGATACGCACTATGCACATGGCTTTTTCTGGTGTAGCTGTGGGCGTCTTATGCCACAATTGGTATAAAATCTTAGATAAATTTATCATAGGCAAAACTGTAGACATGGTTGTAAAAAAACTACTGCTGGACCAGGTACTATTCTCGCCTATTATGATCATCACATTCTTTGGCAGTGTCGCGTTGTTTGAAGATGATCCGTATGAGAATTTCAAAGAGGAAGTCAAAGATAAGTTTGTAACTTTGTACAAAGCAGAGTGGATGGTTTGGCCTCCAGCTCAAGTTATAAATTTCTATTTCCTTCCTACACGATATAGGGTATTATACGATAATACAATATCATTAGGGTATGATGTGTACACTTCACAAGTAAAGCATAATAAAAGTTTATCGCGCCCAAGAGATTCTTGACGAAGGTGTAAGTGTAGGACAATGGTGTAATACAAGACTAGGTGGAGGGTTAAGAAGAAAATCACAGAAATTTTGCTATTTTTAACCGACTTAGAAAAAGAGGAGGTTATCAATTCAACTGAAAGTTTTTTTTTTGTTGAAGATGGCTAACACTGTAGAAAAGATTTTAAAATGTTAGCGAATTAAGTTTATTATGAGCCTCAATACACAGTTATAAAGATCCAAAATGTTGAATGCACACAAAGGTATGTTGAGGTGTACACACTTTGATCGAAATATGACGATGACATGACTTTTGGTTATATTTTTCTAGCCAGAAATTCTGCCACACTTATGTTAGCAGATTCAGTTATTTATGAATACACGATTATAAAAATCCATAATGCACATTGAGGTGTTGATGCATCCGCATGCTGATCGAAATATGACCAAGTAATTACTGGTTTCGTATTCATATTTTTCTGGTTAGAAATTAGGCCAACTTTAGATGATAGCAAATTCTTTTTATTTAGATCCAGAATACACAACTATCAAGATCCATAATGTTGAATGCACACTGAGGTTGATGCATCGGCATGCTAGTCAAAATATGACAATGACATGACTTGTTTCATGTTCATATTCTTCTGGCCAGCCAGCTAGTCCTATATTACACTGATGATATAGGTACTTAATTTTTCAAATCATAAGTTGTAACAAGACGTAGTGATCTTATTACACACTTGTCTAGCCAAGTGATACGTATAATCAATCTACCATTAAATTAGAAAGCAGATATGATCTGCTAGTCATATTTTCCTACGTAAAGCTTTGCTGTGATAATAATTGTGTTTAGTCAGTAACTAGTGCATAGTTATATTATTTATTACTGTTTCTATTTATCTGTTAAACTAATATTGATATGATATGTACAAAAGTGACATTTGATGCTCAATAAAACCAATTGAATTTATTGTAATTTATTTTTTCTGTTAATATACCTTATTACCTATATTATGTGTATTATAATTATGCTATTATAGTGACCGACAAGTATCTTGTGCAGAAAACCAATGGTGTGGACTGAGGTGGTAGAAATCTCCTCGCCTCCTCTCTGCGAGAAAGGGATCCAAAGAGATCTAAAAATAGACTTGTGGATTTTCAATGTTTGCATGTCACTGTACTTTTAAAATAATGAAAGTAGTAACTAGAATTTTATAGAATAAAGTAGTTAGATTTGAAACTAATCTATGCTAGATATTATGGTTACTGTAATTGCTCATAACTCAGAGGATCACATGCTCCTGGAACCTAAAAATCTGGCGAAATAGATATGCAGTACCGTTGTTAGTGCCAACTTGGTGCCTACAATTAAATATGTAGTACTTCTAGTATATAGTAGTACTCACTAAACTAAACCAACCTGACAGATCCAAAGTTATCTGTGTCCCTTTCTATTTCTATATGTTAGAAAAGGATGGCAACATTTACATTTTAACAACATTTTAGAGCTGTCTTTAGAAAATTGGCCAACAGATTGACGTCATCGACCTCGTTACATTCCATTTTATTATTTTCCTACTGTACCTACGAGTACTTACACTTATGTTGGATAGATTTCAATAATTTCTGGCTTGGCTTATTCTATTGACTATAAACATTAAACCAAAAATTGGCACCAATGGAGATATATTTACAATACTGATAATTATAGCAGTTTAATATATATAGTCGTCTTCGGTCTATCACTTTTTAACCGACTTCAAAAGAGGAGGGAGGGGGGAGGTTCTAAATTCAACCTGTATTTTTTAAAATGAATGTACCCCGATTACTCCTCCCTACTTATGATAAAGAACTGATTTAGGTACATGGTTATTTTCTGATTATATAGGGCCAGCTCTCGAGGTGGTCCCACAAAAATATCTCTAACTTTGGCTCAGTAGTGCTTTAACCAAATTTTACCGTTTTAATTTTGTTCGAGTACCTACTCTTAATGAAGTCGGTTTGAATGGTACCTCATCTAAGAGTTTCACCTACTGGTTGAATTTTTACTCTCTTGGAAGCGTTCCAAAACACCAAGAGAAAAATCCACGAGGTGTTTTGGAACCAGCATCAAGTGAACTTCACTCTCATCATGTGAAATTCGCCTGTTTTGGAACGCAGCCTAAGTTAACATTTCATTTGGGAGTCATATAAGGCTCATCCACCTGAGAATTCCTTTTACTAGCTCTGAGACTGTTAATCACTCCTCTCACAACTGAATCTTCGTATATCCTATCAGACCAGGAATCCGAGCGTCTTTTCTGCAGCTCAGTTATAACTGGCAACTGGCTCGATCTTGGAGTCCCTCTTTGAGATGCGGATCTCTTGTCTTTAATGCTAAGGAGAGATGTCAGGAGCTTGTCGAGAATAGCGATGTCGTCGTTTGCAGAAGTCTTCTTGCGCAGGGGTGTGGTGGCGCCAGAGTCGATGAAGCTGGAGCGTTTCGATACGGGTGTCCTCGATAAACCGATTGTTCTGATAACCTACAAAATTAAAATGATTAGGAGTCAGATAAAAAGATTTGTACTCAGATTAAACAAACAAGGGAGATATGCCTTAGTACAATTTTATCAAGTATCGTTCCTGTTTAAAAAAAATCGTGTTTCGCTGACTACGATTTTTTTCACTATGCCACTAAACCACTTAACGATAGAACTGTAAGAAGGGACGGCACACTTACTAATTTTTCACGCACACTAAGAAACTTGCAGCGACACCGATGTATTAAAGGCTCTTGCAGACGATGCATAGTAAAAGTAACAAGTAGAAGTAGCAAGTGCAATAACATTGTAAAAAGCTTTTTTTTTTACCGCGGTTGAATCCGCGTTTGACCACCAACTCGCCTGTTGGTAAGCGACGATGTGGTCGAAGATGAAGCACGCAGACTTATACATAAAATACCTATTCACTCTAGACTTGAAAAAAAATCTGATCACCTTTGCTAGGTTTTTTAATGGAAGACTACAAATAGCAGGTACCTACTCGATATACTTCAGTTAAATATGAAAAGATTGTTTATTATTCAGCTTTTTTTACAATGTTATTGCAGCTGTCAGAGCTAATACATGCTTGGACCGAGCATAGCTAGACTAACCCACCTAAACTTATGGATCCTAAAGAGACGTAGTTTTGGTGTTACTATTTTATTTACTGAGTGGCATTGATATAAAATTCCTATAGTCACAATCTCAGTGAAAACACTCAAAAACGTCTGAGCGTCATTGTACATACATTGTATCGATTATATACTTCACAATGCCACATTTACTCCAATTTAGACGTTATGTCGCTTGCATAGTGTTCAACGTTAGTTGTCAGCTATGTCATCGTAGCTCTGCATCGACTTTTTTTGGCACGATTGTGACTATATGTATTGTGTCTCGATGCTGAGTAGGTACTTTTTCAACGCGTTAACTTTGTTGAAGATCTACTAAACTCATTTAAGTAGCTTCGCGTTCAATATAGCTATCGGAGGCAGGGTGACGTGTGAAGGCCAATTTGTAGCCGATCCCGCACTATCAGAGCACAAGTGGTGCCCTGACCCTGACATTATCGCGACGTACACTGCGGCCTTGCACATTTCCTTAACTTCATAATCATCTACTGATCTAACATATTTACGGATATTTGACATTGCGACTTGGATTGAGTTGGTATTCAAAATTAGCACCATCATTTATAGGGTTCCGTACCCAAAGGGTAAAAACGGGACCCTATTACTAAGGCTACGATGCCTGTATGTCCGTCTGTCCTACCTATTAACTTCTGTATCTTTCGAACCGTAATAGATAGTCAGTTGAAATTTTCACAGAATATGTGACGTTACGGCGGATTAACTAACAAATAATAAAAATACAACAAACGTATTTTTGTTGTTGTACCAAACGTTGTTGGTCCCCATATACAACAAACGTATTTTTTAACGTGTTTTTGTATTAGCTTTAATTTAAAAACTATGATTATAGTACACACTTATGTATAACAAAAAAAATTATAAATAATAGCCAAGTGCGAGTCGGTGACAAGTTTCTGTTCATTACCAAGTTATAACTGGTAATTTCGTTATTGAATTTTGTGGTGGAAACCTCAGTGCGTGAGCCCGACTTGCACTTGGCCGGTTTATTAAAGTAGTCTTCAATTATATATTTTTTTGATTTTCATAAATGCTTGTCACGCTAACAGCAAAGCCAAGGCGTCTCATATGCCAATCTCATATGTATTATCATCAATCATCTGTCTACATAATCAGACCACTGTTATACATTATCCATTTAGCGCGATCGTCGATTTTTGACCCGCGATGCAAACAGCGGAAGTTTAACGTGTGTATCTGTGTGTCTATCTGTGGCATCGTAGTTCCCAAACCGCTGAACCGATTTTGTTTTGCTTGCTTGTTTGAAAGGTGACTTGGTCGAGATCTAAGAAAATCTGTTCACTCGTTTGTAGCTTATTATGTCTTTGAAAGTTTTTTTTTTAAATCGCGAATTTCGCCTCGTTTGACACCATCTCGCCTGTTTACCAACATGTGGTCTAAGGACGATGTGGTCTAAGATGAAGCACGCAGAATTATTGGATACCTATTCACTCTGACCTTGAAAAAACAGATAACAAATAATACAATTTATACTTCACTTCCAGTGTCTTCCAGTTACTACAAACTGTCTTACGTGTTTTGTAACTCCATCGTATCGTGTCTGAACCGATTCTTGATTTTCAGTTTGAGACACGTCTACGCCAATGTTTATAGGTCTTGAGGCAGAATGGATACTTCAGTTTGATACTAATTGAACAGTAAACTATCTACGTAGTTGTGATTGTGTGGTACCTCATCAGCAGTATGACTTTGATAGCTCATCCGCTTAACCTTCCTGTATGTTTCGTCATCTAACGCTTCTTGGACGGCTGCTTCCAATTTGCCCTTCATGTCGTCTTCTGTTCCCTGAGTGAGGTCTTCCAAAACCAACCTGATAGAGGCACGAAGTCAGTAAAGTAATGTTTGTTTTTATTATTCATCAAATGCCAATTGATTGCAGCGAAGGAAAACCTTTTTTTATATAAATATAACGACTTCAATAGAATAACTTCCCGTATAATAGGTATAAACAAAATAACATGCTCAAATTACCAGGAATACCAATGCTTATAACTAAACAGCATACTCTCGTAAAAGCTCGTTTCCTAGCAAGATTTTACTAATTTTGCCCATTTAGTTCTTACTCTTGTCTTTCATCTTCTTCGTTTCTCCGCATGTTGGCTCTGTTGTTCTCCCGCACCACTTTGATGTCTTGCTCCCAGAATCTTCGCAAGTCCGGGCTCGATGTGTACGGTGCGGCTACTTCCTTTATTTTGAGGAACATTATTGCTGTTATGAAGATGCAGATCACATTGACTATGGTCAAACAGCAGCTTACTATCCCTGAAAAAAGATATGTAAGGATAGGTACATTAATTTTATTACAAGTTAGTCAAATAACTTCTGAGTCAACTTTCAATTTAGAAAAGGAGAAGTCTTAATTTTACGGGTAGGTAATAAAGCGTTTGCTTTATTATATTATTCACGAATCTTATTAGTATTGCCTCCAAGCCATATTGAAGAAGCATATTAATCAAAACTAAAAAGTACAATACCTAATTGTTCTACTATACTGACCATTGATCGCAAATTCAATAGGCAAGTAATCGTGATATAGCGGCTGGTATGATGAATTGCCGAAGTAGGGCTCGCCTTTGATGTGCGGTATTTTTGTTTTCGGATACAGTAGCCATATGCACGCCAAAGCCCAAAATAAACCCTGTGGGTACGTACGAGTACATTATGATCAGTACGATGCGCAGTTCCTAGCAATAATGCTGCGCAGTTCATTCTTTGACACGTATGACTTTATGCATAAATCTATTTATAAATATGAAAGCAAAATACTACTAACTGCCTGACTGACTCATTACGAAATCTCGAAAACAACTTGACCTACGAAGCTGAAATTTGGCAAGTAGATTCCTTATAGGATGTACGGATTGTACGGGGTCTACTAAGATAGGATTGTGTGAAAGTGCCGAATGTTATTTGATCATCTTCGAATACGCAAGTATTAAAGTCGTTATAAAGTAGATGATATTTTGTTGTTGTAATAAGTAGTTAATAAAGTTATAGTAAAACCCGCTGACGCTTTTCCTAAAGTTTAAAATCTAGCCACTTACACAGTTCACGACTGGTGGTAGCAGTGAAGCAGAAATTGCTATACCAATAAGAGGCCCAGCACTGCCTTGAAGTAAAGCCAAAGCCACACCAGTGCCTGATGTCAATGCCCAGAGAACACCCATCCAAAGAGACCTTACGTTTCCGCTGAAAAAGAAACCATACAAAAATTATAATGACTACTAAATTAGGAAACAATGAAAGTGCTTGAATTACCGTGACTTCATCTCTTCAGTTGGCCAGTCTCCAAATCCCCACGGCATTTCAGTTGTTCCCAATATGAGTCCAAATATGAAACCAAATAAGAGGGAACAGAGCATGCCAACGATTAGACTTTCAAAACCGCTTCTGATCAGACTTCGGTCAGATATTATTGTTCCAAAAGTGACTGACATGACCGGACCCATGAGTGGTGATACTAACATTGCTGCCACAATGTTGGAAGCGTTGTTTTCGACCAGACCTAAAGCGGCAAGGGAACTGAAACAAATCATAATGAACATGATAATGTCAAATGCTGTGACAAGAGTACCTACAGTATGACTTTGAAAAATTCTTACTCAGCAGTTATGATCAGAGTGAGATAGTCAAAATTTAGTTCTCCGCCTCCCCTGACTCCGTCTACCACCTGTTTGACAGTCAGTTTGGATCTTATAGATTCTACGAAGTTCCGCCACTTGTTGGCTTCTTCACTCTTACCCCTAAGAAAAGATAATATTATAAAGCATTTATGGGTCAAAATGAAATGAAAATTTGATTATTCTAAAATGCTACTTACAGCAAGATCTCATCGTCATCCTTTTTTATAGCTGAGTGCACTACACTGCACGGAATCACGCTGGAACAAAATGATTAGAAAATACCGTTCGCTATAGTATTTTTAAAATAAAAGTAAGTAAAAGGGCTCAACAATGAAATTGAATGTGTTGCGCAATCAGGCGTCTGTTAAGACGTATTAGTTCAAGTAATGAGCATAAATCAATAAAATTCAAGTCGAGACATGGTCTGCGTTTTCAAGAGATACTGACTACAAAAATACTATTCAAGATTGGCCGTGAGAGATAAACCTAAAATTACCGATGAAGCCGTAGCGATGCCTCCGTAATCCTGGTTTATCCTTTCAACTGTTTAATTACCGCTAACTACCGACCTGACAATAGATTTGAACCGGACTCCGATGCCGAGCTGCGTGAGACAATGCAGCATCGTCTCGCACTGGTCGCCCGTTGGCAGCGGGAACATCACCTCGAAGTAATTTCCTGGCTTGTCGCTCACCCAAGCAACGTGTTCTACGTGAAGCTTGCTTAGTAGCTCTTGTAAAATCTATATGAATTGTTATTTTAAAATAAAAGAAAATGTTTAATCGCACCAAAATGGATGAGAGATTATTCAAAAGCTCAAAACAAAACGCATTGCTAAAAGTATGATTAAATTACCAGTAAAACTGCAATGAATTACCATCGATAGCACATGAAATAGCACCATCAATATGAAATTGGTTACAGTACAGGCATAGACTGGACCCAATAACACTCATTTAAAAAAAAAGTGCCTCGTGATAAATATATTGCACTGTCGACTGTGTATTTATTGGTTACTTACGTTTTCCATAGTAAAAAACTCGTGTTCTTCTGTAATATTGTCCAGCGTGGGATTGAATGCTTCGTTGTAATAATTTTGCGTCAAATGTATCGGGATGCTTTCCGATTTTTTGTTCCGCAACTCCACAGCCAATCGACAAGTTAGAAACGATGGATCGTCTATTGGAATAAGGTCTCTTGGTTTCCCAAACTTTAAGATGTGTTCAAAATTACTTGAAGGTATGCAGACTATGAAAATAACCCCACCGGGCATTTTGAAGCGGTACCGTCTTACAATGAGAGGATAGCAATGTCAGAGGCTCGTGATGTCGCATATACCGTTTAGCGTCTAGGCATTACCTAATTATACCTGTACGTTCTAATTATGCCTTATTCTGCCGTGTGTGTTCAGAGAATATTATTCTTGGCAAGAAATGAATATTCATTACGCATGTTTCTGACTTACTAAAACTTAGTTAAGAATTTAGAAATAATACGTTACAATTTAGGAAATAATAACACGTTCAAAGCAAAACTGTGAAAGTTGTATAACTTTTAATGTTATGTTAAAATACTAGCGACCTGCCCGCCCGGCTTTGCATGGGTGTAATTTACGTGCGAAGCGCTAGTTATGTATATAAACCTTCCGTGAAAATGTATCTAACTGATGGTGGAAACCGCATCAAAATCCGTTGCATGGTTTAGGAGGAGTTAGCGGCCATACAGACAGACAAACGCGGAAAGCTACTTTAATTTATACTACGTAGAGATAGAGATAAATACTTGACCGTTTGTTCTTAGTAGTTCTTTTGAAGGAACTTCTGAGCCTTTTTTGTCCCTACAGTTCCTTCAATGGAGCTAAAGGAACCACTATTACAGCTGGTAGGACAATGATAATATGACACTGTTTTAAACTATCACGGCTGTTCACTAAAGTTATATGTTTATTTACGGGATATTTACCGTGGTAAGGTTGTGGAATGAGCTCCCGATAAATATCCGACAAATATCCCGTAAATAATCATATAACGAAAATGTAGGGGCGTGTAATAGTCTCTTGGCTTCACCATCATCGGAGGAGGCCAAGAGCCTAATAAAACTGTACCTATTTCTCTTCGGAGGGATAAGTCTGTAGATTAGGTAATTTAGTATTTATATGTATAAATATGTAATTGGGGATCGCTTGAAGTACCTATAGGCCGTCGTGGTCTATGGATGAAAATGAAAATGAAAAAATGAAAAATATTTTATTTGCTTAAACATAGGCTTACATATTTGTTTATAAAATAGGAATACACACTGGCTTATGTCTATGAAGGAGAAATACTAATTGTGTATACTGCGATTCCTGCACTAGGCTAGGCCTGTATCGCAGGAAACTGATACGGTTTATCCAACTCAACATTTTGTTAGCCTCTAGATGCCTCTAGATGCTTTAAGCGATCCCGATGTAATTAGTTAGTTATAGTATTTAATTTAAAAAAATAGTTTAAATATGTTATTAGATTTACGGGAGTGGCAGGGTCGAATATCGACAAAACTCCTTAAAAAAAAGATTAAAAAAATAAATATAAAAAATAGGAGATTATGGTTACCTACTATGTTAACGCATACTCATCTCGCAAGGAAAACAAATGAATATACAATAGCTTCAATAGTAAGTAAGTAGTTTAATTTAAATGCTATGGCTACCTTAGTTTATAATACAAATGCTTACTAATTTTAATTAAAATTTAAAATTATAAGACAAACAGTTCCATATGTAGACTAAGTATTATGCTGCATTTCTTTTTGGCTCCACAGTATGGTTCAGGGAAGGTTCAATAGTAGGACGTGAAGCTTTGATAGATTCCGGATTGTCGTATCCAAAGTTGTAACATCCGAAGTTATCAACATTCGATGTCTTTTCGTGGCCACTACTGCTTTGAGTTTCATATTCTGTAGTGTCGGAGCCTAGTGGTTGGTAGCTATCGTCGACTCTGTGGAACAAATTGGTATTTTTCATATATAGAGCAAATCTCAAAAAACGTATTGAGTAGGTACCTATTAGAAATCCGTATGGCGCACTTTTGCTAACCATTGACGCATAAAGAAGGGCGCTATAAGTTTTGATCTGTGTGTCTATCTTTGGCTTCGTAGCACTTCGTAGCTCCCAAACGGCTGACCCGATTTTGCTTAATTGGAAATTAAACAAAAATTTAGTTTTTTTTGTTTTTTTTGTTTGAAAGGTGACTTTATCTATCTAGAGTATTCGTGGTTCTTAGCTATGATTCAACAAAATCTGTCGTACGAAGATTATTAGCTCTTTTAAATGTATAACTGTGTCTTTGAAATATCTAACAGAGCCTGGAAATATCTAACAGTCATAGTTACGTCTTTTTACTAACTTTTGAGACATACGATGGCATGTCATGTAGAGTATCAAGTCTGCGGATATTTAGCGAACTGACTTTTAATAGACCAGTTTTCAAGTGTTATTTAAAATGCGACAGCCCTGCGTCTGGGCCGATAATTTTAACAAACTTATTTTCTACAACTTAACACACTCAGTTCCCCACTATGTTCTGTGTCGGGATGCCATGGAGCATAAACAAAGACACTTGCAAATAAACTCAAACTGGACCAAATATCAAACAAACATCATAATCATTCAAACATCTGCCCGGCTGGGAATCGTATCCAGCTTCTCCGGCGCAAGCGCTACCAAAACAGCCACACCGGTCGTCGTTTACTCAACAATAGTAGCATAGATGTAGTGATCAAGATATGCCCAGTAGACATACCTATGTGTTCCAGATGTCTAGAACTTGAAAAATTTGCCTCATCTGGCGAAATGTCTGTTTGGTATCCGTGGTCAGATTGATTGTCTACTAACTACGCAGCATCGCTCTTAAATAAGAACGACCGCTCACCAATGAAGTCGGCGTCAATCTACTTAGGTTCACACTGATGCGCTTTATGCTTGAGCGCACCACTGAGTCGGTACCATTGAAAAAGTTCCACTGGGCCGCGTCCGTGTATATACGTCAATGAATAAGTACTTACTGTGCATTCCGGAAACACTTCTCGATGCTTTGAGCTCTCTTCCGTTGCATCATGCCTGGTCGTCTAAACGTTACTGTGTCGCTTTGCACCATCCCTGAATCTGTTTTTGAGTCCTCAGAGCCATCGTTAGACCATTTGCTGAAAGGAACAATAAAACTGATAGCTATATCGTAAAATCCGCCCAGAATTAATAAGTCCTCGTGTTTATTATCTCATTGCTCGTAAACCTATGAGAAGGTATCTTTATTGCGCATTGGTGAGGATCTATTTTTGTTTATTGGGATCACAAGTACGAGTTAATAAATAAATAATACGATCAAATAATCCTTTAGCATAGTGCATTTAAATTTTAATATCATACAATGCAGTAAGCAGGATTAATATAATTTGGACTGCAATATTGAGACTTCTACCGATTTCTGGCCCTCAAATAATACTGGCTTGCGTTTGACCGCAACTGGTGTTGCTGATTGATGTGTATTTGAAGTTCAATCAATCATTACTTTTTTTTTGAAGAATAAGTCGCAAACAAGCTACGGGCCACTTGATGGTAAGTGGTCACCGCTGCCTATAGACACCTACAATATCCGGGGCATTGACAGTGCGTTGCCTACCTTTGAGGACGGTATTCACCCTTCGTTTGAAGCAGTGGACTAAAAAAAAGGACTAAAAAAGGACATTTATTCCGTGTTTTTTTTTCTTTGATTCATTGGAACTAGAACGAAGCCTGTATTTATACAAATTTTCAAATTAAGCTTGGATTTTTTAGCTATTGTCGTGGTATTACATGTCAATTAACAATCGTGTGAAAATAGTAGGTAAAATATACTTTTCGAGTATTGCAGGGTCAAAATTGTGTGAAAATTTGGCGTTCTGTTAAGTCCTAAGTTTAGGACGATCGATCTATGAATCCTTGATATTGATACAGATGGTACATTACCTGTATATCTCCCAAGCGGCGGCTGGGTCGTCGTCACGTCCCTGTTTCGAAGCCTGCAATCGATTTCGATTAGCTCTCCACCACGTAATGTCCCTCCTATCAAGTGGACAGACCGCTTTTACCTGCCAATAAAATATAATTGCATATTACATCAAAGGCAGAATAATTCTGACGGTTTTAAAATTACCTATAGAGGTTATGGAAACTAGAACTACCTACAATTCTGGGATTTCTAAAATTTTCACATTATTGCTATAATTTAATTACAGGATTTACCTACTCACTTGTACTTTTGCATCTATGATATTTTATTAGGTAATCATATTAAAAAATTCGAATAAAAGATTCACATTGGCTTATACGAACCTTATATCATACCCGTGCAAGCGAGTCGGACCAAAAAAGTTAGGTCTAATAACATGTGTGTTTGTTAACAACCCGGTATTGCTGATGAAGACATCTGACGCCATTAGCATTAGCCATGCATATAATAAAATTAACAATAAAAAAAACCTTTAAAAACAAGCTTTTTCGCCTTGGGGCGTCCGCAATATTGAATTTATTGTACCATCATTTTATTTTTCGTATTCTCAGCAAACCCTTTCATATGATACCCATATTATGGGGATGCATAAAAATAAGGAGTCCGCCATATTGGATTTAGAATGACGTCACTTAGCTAACCATGCATTGTCTTTGTCACCAAATTTTATTCATCAAATTATTCAATTTATTATATTATCTTTGTTCCGAGACAACTGTTTAGAATTCAGTTGCAAGATTTGACCCATACTAACAAGGGAAGTTAAATAAAAGCCTGTTATAAATAAAAAAATACGAACCTTATAAACGATTACTCCTGTGACGAAGATGCAGACGATGTTGATTAGTGTAAGGCAGAGGGACGCTGTGCCTAGGATGGCTAGTTCTGCTGGCGCCATCACGACCCAGTTGAGCTCGCTGTTCGTCGCCAACAAGCGGAATAAAGACATAGCCCATAAGAGACCCTGGAAACCATATTTCACATCTTAGATTGCTATTGATTGGACATTTATACTAGCGGTAAAAAATCTAGAGAGACAGCTGATAATGACTCGAGAAGATCACAAAATATCAGTTATGCAAGACTTATGCTCTACTGGGTTACGCGGAAAGGGTGTACTTAGCCGAAAGGGGTCCATAGTACCCATAATGATGATCCTTTCGGCATAGCCCTGTATAAATACCGAACAGAAGGCCTTCAACGAAATTTGTATTTTTTGATCGAAGGCCTTGTTCAAAACCGAATGGAAAGTGGCCGAGCCAAGTAAAAAATATCGCCATTCCTCATCACATAGATGTACTATAGGATGCCACGGTTTGTCTTCGGATGGATGACCGAAAGTAGTATTTACAACTAAGCTCTACCGCGGATCGGATGATACGTAAAATTGTAGGTCCCGGATGTTTGTTCAATAACAGCAACCGTTAAGCCATGCCAGAGCTGCCTTCAAGTGCCTTAAAAACTCTGCATCAGCCTTGATGTCAGAGTTTTTAGGTTGTTTGGGGTATTAGCGAGTGGCTAATACCCCAAACAACCTAAAAACCTGCCCTTACAAAAATAATTACATATATGTACATATTTAGATGTACCTACTTATAACATACTGGTTTTTTTAGTTTACCATAAGTTTACCATAAGATCACTGTACCGCCAAAATTATCGTTCTAAACTGATATTAGCAGAGAGTTTATGTTAGAAACGAAAAACTCACAGCGTTAACAGCAGGTGGTAACAATGAAGCTGAAATTGCAACGCCAACCAAAGAGGAAGTGTAGTCGCTCAGCACTGCTAAAGCCACGCAAGCGCCACTCGGGATGGCTATCAGAATGCCCACGAAAAGCGATCGAAACTCACATCTGAAACGTAAAACTTGACATCAGTGCATTTGCAATTACCGTAACGGTTTAACAACGATAAATAACGAATTTTTATAGATAGGCTAAGATGGTAAAGCTGTCAAAAACCGCCATGGCCACTATACGGGGTATAACCCATAGGACAACAATTCACAATTTTTGTCGTGATGGATTTTGACAAATTTTGTTTGTACCTAAACTGTCAAAATTTGTTGACGTGAAATCTGAATAGGGCAAAGAAATAGTACCTACATATAGGGCAATGGAATAGGGCTCCATATTTCGGAGCGCTTGTACGAATGGCACGTATAATTTCCACGAGTAGCCATAATAATGGTAGATTTATATAGTAGGTGGGTAGATGAAAAAAAAAACTCCGTACATAGAAAAAACATTTATGTATTTTAAACCATTTCCGCAATGAAAATTATAGCTTTAAGCGGTTTTTTTCGTTTTAAACGGATTTGTTTAATTATTTTTTTTTAGCTTTACGTAGTTTTGCGTACAATTATAAATCTATAATGTATCGCAAGGCATAATGTTCAGGCACTTCTGAAAGTTAGTCAGTATTCAACTCATAGATTTAACTATCGATTTTACTATGGAAAACGTTAGCCCTTTTGATTTATTGAAGTGTTATGTCGTAATTTGCTTCATTTAATTAAATTAGACGCGAATGCATAGAGATCTTTTCTATCTATCCCCTCTTAGTCTCATATCCTGAAACTTAAAAAGGAAGGCTAATAATAAGTATAGCTGTAAGATATATTATAATATATGATAGATAGTTTTAGGTGCATGCGTCTTGCACACAACGCGTATAGTTTGCGTACCTCTAGATAAGTATGCACGTATCATTAGGTACATCCTGCTCTGGCACGTGTTCTAAGTTACGCCGGTTACTTGCAAGACGCATTAGGAAAACACCAAAGATATGTAGAGCAAGGCTTGGTTGAAGCCTTCTAAAAAAAATTTGGTATGTGTTGCAACTTATATGCACAGTTAAGGCGAATTCTCTACTAGGATTCTCTATTATTGGGATGGGAAACAAGGTCACATGATGTGCGGACGTTGATTGCACTAAATGGCGGCTTTCACTAGGGATGTTTATTGTTTTTGACAGTAACGTTCTCGCTTGGCTAGTATGCAAACATGTCCGATGTACTGCAAGTAGAATCCAGATCATGTATAGAGCGTCCTTGAGTGTCGTCCTTATTAGTCACGTCAACACACGATACAGCTCAGTTGTGACTACCCACGTGTGATATCTCCCACGTGGGCTTCAACGCTGCAGCCCACCTATAAACACTGCTTTAACCTATAAACCTATAAACGTTTCTAATTTCGTCCTAATTAAAGCACCTATCTAGGTAGGTACTTGCACCTAATTGAGCGGAATTGTTTGGCTTCAATTACTAATTTGAGTGGTTCAGCAGTTCAGCACTTAGTTTCAATTAATCTCAATCAAGCAAGAGCTCTTAAGATAACGTTATCGAAACTGAGTATCTTTACAGACGATTGGAAAACGAGGAAATAGAAGGGGATATGATTCAGAAGCACCTTGTTGCTCTCTCTAAACGTGTTATTGTTCCAATGATATAAGTAGAAAGTAAGAATAGAACGGATGTACAGAACGTACTTTAATTACTTACATGCATTAATGTAAATAGGTAAATAGTTAAAACAGTCATTGCTTACTTAGGTACATGTGTCAAAGTGCCGGAAAAAAAAACCGCGTAAGACGAACTGCGTTACTTCGTAGCTCGAAGCATCTTTTCTTAAACGACTTTTCATTTCACTTTTACCTAGTCATTGACAAAATATTAATATATAAGTACTTTTTTATACTTGTCTAGTATTGCCGTTTTGGGTGTTGGGGCAATTTTGCCATCAGCAGTGATGGAGGCACAGATCTGTGTATATCTGTGGATGGAGGAGATATCTAAACCATTTTTTTTATCTGTGGAGGAGATTGTTTAAAAAGGGAGATAATCCTGGTTGATGACACTACTAAAAGATAACAACAAATTAAAAACTATTAAAGACCACAGATTAAAGACGGATATTATTAGAATTAATTACATAATTACTTTTTTGTTCGGGAATGACAGTTGAGAAGAAATAAGTAATGGCAGCGGAACTTTACATTTAGTGATGGTAGAATAAAAGGATGAAAACTAAAAATATATGATTTAACGAACCAATATCCAAACCACAAGAACAAATAGGAGTCTACAATTTTGAATTTAAATAGTTGAACGGGACTAGAAACGTGACCTAGTCTCAAACTAATAGTTATAATAGTTAGTACTTATAATAGATTAAATTTGTTTAAGTTCTTTTGCATCGCTTTAGTGTATCTGTAACGGTGTTATAAGTGTTTTAATAATAAATAAATAATTGTAACAGTAACAGATTTAGGAAAAGAACGGAATTAAAAAAACCATGGCCGAGGGACAACACACGTCTGAATAGATGAATATTTATATATATATATATATATTATTATTTTTTTAAATCTAATTTTTTGTTTGGGGCTTTAGTCGCTATGCGATTATGCCAGCCCCGTTTTTCAAAGCATCATATACAATCAAAAGGGAGCAGAATCCCTACGCTGCTCCAATACGACCGAGACCATGGCATACAAGGCCCTCGCCGCATCACACGGGTGCGGCCAGGATACCTTGAAACATGCCAAAATATTTATATTTGTAAAACATACTCGTACTTATTAGGTATAAAGAAGTACAAACATAATTATCGGTTCGATCACGTCGGCTGATGCACTGCAGTATAGGACTTGATCTATGAAGAGCGAATGACGCACCAAAAAGTCTATAAAGTAATTACCTCGCCATCATCTCCGGGGTAGGCCAGTCATCTACGACTCCGTACCGGCCGTCCACAGCGCAAATGGCGAGGCCGAACACAAAGCCGATAACCAGACACAAAAACAGCCCCATCAGCTCGTGGACTACGCCCATGTACTGGAGAGAGCGGTCGCGGACAGCTGTTCCGAGCGTGCCTGCTGTGATGGGACCCTGGGATGTTGAGGAAATTTGTTATTTATCGCGTGTGAAACGCTGTAAATAAAGCAGAAAATACCAGACTATACCTTGGCACTAATTTGTTCCATAGATGAATTTGCTTTAGGTCTTATTGATTGATGTTTTCTGTTTTTTTTTCTCAGTATTTTATGTTTATATTTATTTCTTTAAGGTGTAAGCGCGTGCAACGCTTAGCCTACTTTGAGGCCCTCAGGCAATTGTTTCTTTGTATCGTTATGTTTATGCGAAATAAATAATTTTGTGTTGTATTGTAGAATGCCAATATGGACTATTAAATGTGATGGACAGCTATATGAAATACTGTTATTATTTCAGATTTTAATTTATGTTAAACTAATTTAGCATTACATGTGAAACTTGAAAGAACAGCTGAAAGAAGTTCTGGAACTTACCATAAGCGGAGAAATCAACATACTCGCAACAAGTATGATTGTAGAGTTCTCCATCAGTCCAATGGCAGCGACGAATCCTGCTGCGACCAGCAAGAATAGCCAATCAAAGGTCAGCGTAGCATCTGCTCTGACGTCATGCAGAACCTGTGCCAGGTTCGTGCGAGCGCGAACTGATGAAGAGAACCGCGACCATGCAGAATTGGTTTCACTGCCGAAACAAGTATACATTGTTTTTTAACTCCCGAAAAAGAGCCGATCGTCTCCAAACGGCTGAACATATTTTCTTGAATCATAGCTCACACTGACACTGTCTTGACACTGTCTTGTCAAGTCACCTTTCAAACAAAAAAGCAATCTAAATCAAAATTGGTTCAGCCGTTTATGAGCTACGGTGTCACAGACAGACACACAGATACACGTTAAACTAATAACACCCCTTATTTGCGTCGGATTTAAATAATAAATATCAGAATTTAATTAACAGCTCTATAACTTTTTAACCGTTGCCGACTTCAAACAAGGAGGAAGGTTCAAAATTCAATCATTCAAATTCTAAAGTCAATATTTTAGGGACATTTTGAAGTTTTACCTTTTTTACAAGCTGACGAAAAGACTTGAGAAGTGGGGAGATATGAACCAATCACTCACATCGTATAAATACGAAAATTTGTAAGTATGCATGTGTGTAAATGTCTTTCTATGTTTGTCCCCGACTCATATCTGTAAAGACATTGACAGATTTGGATGAAATTCGGCATTGAGGTAGACAAGGTAGCATAGACTATGTATTGCGTCAATTGCGTGTAAGACAACGGGGTGCTACTTTTATCATAATGGGTGCCTAATATGAAGCCAGTTGTTTTTTACCAACCTCAATACAAGTAGGCATAGGAAAGAAAATTACAATATAAATGCTAATTTCGTTTCATTTCATGAAATATTTCTCTCAAACAAAGTAGGGATAATTCGATTTCTCCTGAAACTCCTCAAAATAACTCAATTTCTTCGTTATTAATCGCTTCAAATTCCGCTTTTTTTGCTAACTTTACGAGAAATGATTTCTTATTAGATAATTACCATCGACTTTGAATGATGTTTTTACTTTGTTATGTGGGAGATGTGGGTGGTGACAAACATCTTCCCTCACATTCAAACTTTCGTATTTACTAGTACCTATATATCTCTACAAGATTGCGCGGAATGGGTGTACTAAGCCGAACAGGGACCAAATCACCCATCATTATAAACAACTTTTACTATGGGAACAACATAAAAAAACGCGAAAAAAATTATCTTATTTTCCACAGAAAACGGTCATCTAAACTCGTCAAAATGTATGGAACAGTTTGGGAATAGCTGATATTTTTACGCAATTTAAGGGTTGCTTTAATAGTAAAAGTTGTTCATAAGTATGAGTATAACAGACCCCTTACGGTTTAAGACGACTTTTAGCAATTTTGGTCAATCTAGTTTGAGTATATGTACTTCCATGGTTACCTTGCAATTATAAAAATGGTGCCACATCAAAATTGAATGCTTTATCTAGGAACCCCCAAAGACCGGAACACGACTAAGGACATTTCATTCGATAGAAAAAACAATGAAAGTAACACTGATTTGCTCCTTTGTCCCTGTTTTTTTCTTTGGATTCATTCAAATACCTATTTATAAAATTATGTCTGCGATATCTTGATATATAGATTTCACAATTATGAAGAATAATATAAGAAAAACCTCAATAATAGAAGTAGCGAAACGCACGACTGTGTGTAAGCGCCATGCTTTTGCTCCGCTAAATGCGACTTTAATACAATAAACCAAGCCTTATGGTCATCTGTTGTAAAAAGCGTTGCTTAAAAGTGGGAAAATCTCGCCTTAAACCCTTTCCGCGTGAGCACGTATTTACGTTAAATGTGTATCGAGAGGTACTACTATACCCACCTACGAGTATTCTCGTATTTCCCATTGTCAATTGGCTCCTTTTGTTGGTTGGAATCGTAGTAGAGCGCGCAAGGTACCACGCACACTGACGACCCTAGCCTACTTCCTATCCCGAAGGTTCTCAACACTTGCAGTAGCTCTTCGCACAGGTAGCCTGATTCCAGGGAGAATGTCACCTGAAAATATCAAAACATTGATAAAAATATTACTACGATTCCGCTGATTTTTTACCGACTTCAAAAAGGAGGAGGTACTCAATTCGACTGTATGTTTTTTTTAAGCTGTATGTTTTTGTTTGTTAAGCAATTACTCCGCCAATTATGAATTGATTAAAAGGTTTTATTTGTTTGGTAGGTTATATTTCAGAGGTTGTCCCGTATATATTTTGTCGAAATTGATTAGGCTATTTTTGAAAAAAATAATACAACTAATATATACACTGATGACGTTTTGGTTTGTGGTTCCGTTCAGCAAAAGTTTTGATGAGGACTTTCAATCTCTGTTTTAACTGTCATTTACTTATCTACCTTTTAGTTTATACTGGATTGCTGGAGAAGAATACGAAAAGCTTGTTTTTAGAAAGAACATATTTTTTTTTTTTTTTTACTACATTTATTGGTGTGTCGTACGTATGTGTACGTACGTACTTACCCGCGTTGTTTTACTGCAGGTAAAAATAAGTAATTGCATAAGACCTTATTTATTAATTAACAATGGATCTTTGTGTCTCATGAATAGATAGTTTTGATTTGATCACCTGCTATCATGATGACAATATGGGCATCACAAATAATGCATTGCCATTACGGTCGGACAACTGGTGGTCTGATGACTGGATCACTATCTTTCTAATACGTCTACGTTAATGACGGTTGTGTACTCATTGTGAAAAACAAAGTCTTTATGTTATTAGTCGATAACGAAACATTTTCCGCGTCCCGTGATTCTCTTTGTTGAGTAAGAAACCGGCCAAGTGCGAATTGGGCTCACGCACTGAGGGTTCCGTACCACCACAAAATACAATAACTATCAATTAAAAAAACCGACCATTTTTTTTAAATACGGTTCGGTGAAAGATAATGAGGTGGTCCAAATAACCCAATTACCAGTTATAACTTGGTAATGAACAGAAATTTGTCACCGACTCGCACTTGGCCATTATTTAATATTTGTAATTTTACTTCCGAGTGTGTACTATAATCATGCCAATTAAGTTTGACGCTTGTACGTACTACGTACCTATTACCGTTTGTAGGGTTCCGTACCCTAAGGTTAAAAACGGGACCCTATTACTGAGCCTACGATGTCTGCCCGTCCGTCCGTCTGTATCTTTCGAACCGTAATAGATATAGCCAGTTGACATTTTCACAGAATATGTATTTAATATTACGGCGGATTAACTAAGATATAATAAAAAAGTCAAAAAGTAAAAACGAAACCCCTTTAGGTTTTAATTTTTGTCTTTTTAGGGTTCCGTACCTCAAAAGGAAAAAAACGGAACCCTTATAGGATCACTTCGTTGTCCGTCTGTCAAGACCCTTTTTCTCAAGAACGCGTAAAGGTACCAAGTTGAAATTTATACTACTTGGGTCTACGGTTTCTTTCGGCTGTAAAAAAATTGAAGTTGTAAGTCAACGCAATCAAAAGATATGAACGTTTATGTCGCTTCCAACCGGCCCTTTTGGAGATCGATGGGGGAGGCCTATGTCCAGCAGTGGACGTCCTACGGCTGAAATGATGATGATGATGATGATGACATTTTGAGAGCTGAGGGCCTAGTGCGAGTTTTTCCAATGATGTTTACTTATTAGATCGCGTTAACGTTAACTACGATTTGTATTAAATAAAAACAGCACCATCTAGTTCATGTAGATGGAACTGCTCTTTTTTCATACAAATCGTAGTTAATGTTAACGCGATCTAATAAGTAAATGTCATTGGAAAAACTCGCACTAGGCCCTCTGAACTTACCTGCCAGAATTTGTTATTCCTTGTTGCATTCCATGTTGCATTTTTGACTGCAAGACGCGCCACTACTTCCAACAGGATCTAGAAGTATAAATTGTTTTTTCATTACTCATACTCGGAAAGTAGGTCTGAAGTTGCCTGAGGAGCGGGTTGAAAGTAATACATTTCAGCCCTAGGGAGAATCACTTTTAACTGACAGTGACAGTTGAAAACTGACAGACACTCAAATTATAAAAAAAAAAACTAGATCTATTTTCACATTTGTTTTAAACCATGATCCAACATTTTTTTTCTCAGGGGATTATGTATAGCAGATTTGTGATGTTGTCGCCTTCGCTTTTTACCTATCATATTTAAGTCGGAACTACATCAGCGCCACCTATAGTATCATTGTTGATTTGTATAATTTGTATTGATTTGACTTTAGCACGTTATTTAAAATAAGTTTAACATAGAGGGCGCTGGCGTAGCACCATCGACCAATCAAAGACCGTTTACTCACGAAGACCTTGACAACGATGGCTTGGAGGGGATGGTTGGTCGAGGGATGGTGCTAGGCCGGCGACTGAGTTACTTTGGATTCTACATCGGACCGAAGAAGATTATAACCGCGAATATAAGTTAAAATATAGTTTTCTGTAAAAGGTTACTCTTAATTATTAATATAGACCTGCGTTATACATATACGACTTTTATATTGGGTATACATAAGGTATTCCTTACATCAGAAGTGCTAAAGAACCACGCTATGCCACGAAACCGCAAACGTACAAAGGCAAGCAAGCAGCGAAAGAGAAAACGCCGAAGCTCTACAAGTTCATCGAGCTCGAGGCGCTCACCCAGTACTGAGAGCTCGACCAGCAGCAGCTCGGATGGAGGTAGACACAGTAAGGCTAAGCGCACAAGACGTGCGTCTCCCGCAGTAAGTCAGAACGTTATATTATCATCGGTGGTTCCCGAATTTGACCCGTTAGTGGACGACGTACGAATGTGGATCAATGTAGTAGAAGCCAATGCTCGCACCTTCGGGTGGTCCGATCGTGTCATAAAATATCAAGCTTTGCAAAAGTTGCGCAATACCGCCAAAACGTGGTACGATTCATTGCAAAAAAATGAAACACGATGGACCACATGGAAGTGGAAGCATTGGCGAGATACATTATTAGATACGTTTCAAGCTAACCGTAATATGTACAGTATGCTTAAAGAACTTATAGAAGTCAAACCTAAAGAGAAACAATCTTTATATGAATTTTACTTTCAACAAAAGGGTCGTATTGATAGATTGCGGGTATCATTTTCCGAACAAGACATTGTATCGATAATTGTTGGGTCCATTGGTGATAAAAACATTTGCACTGCTGCTGAAGCTGGAAACTTTAGATACTGCGATGATTTAGCTTCGTTTTTACATGGCAAAATATATTCTTCCCCTGAACAAAAGCCAATGGGTAAGCAATATAATATCAATCCTAGATATACCAATTTTCGGCCATTACCAACAAATCATTTTGAAAAAAAAACTGATCCTGCTGATAACAGTGAACCATCTACCAGTAGTTTGGGGCAAAACATTGTTTGTTTCCGGTGTGGTGAAACGGGACACAAAAAGACCCATTGCACCACTACCGATAACGTAAGATGTAACAATTGTAATAAGTTTGGTCATGTGGAAACCGTCTGTAGGAAACCAAAACCTAAAGTTGAAAAGGGCGCAGAGGTTAAATTAGTTACGACTCCAAGTTCGAAAGATAAATTCATAAAAGAGGCTATGTTGAACGGATATAAACATCACGTTTTCATTGATATGGGAAGTAGCTGTTCTCTTATCACGTCAGCTTTAGCACAAGAGCTAAAACTAGTATCACGTGCGTTGAAAGAGCCAATAATTTTAACGGGATTTAAAACAGACGCCATATCAAAAGTTACCCATAGTGTCGATGTGCGTGTACTTATTGATGATGCTGAATTAAACGTAGTAATGTATATATTTGATGAGTTGTCAGGGTGTCCAATACTAGTGGGTAGGAATTTCACTGAAGAGAAAAGCATAATGTATACGCGGGTAGGAAATAGCTTAAGTTTCCATCCAATCACAAGTGAGCAGGTGGCGTTGATAGAACCATACACGATTAACCGTAACGCCACAGAACATATTTCACTACTAAACGAACTTTTCACCAAATACCCTCGAGTCGTGGCTAAAGATTTAACTACTTTAGGCCAAACTTCTTCAGTTGAGCTAGACATTGACGTAGTAACGAACAAACCCGTATGTCAACGTCCGTATCGTATGTCAGAGTCTGAAAAATCGATTACTCGTGATTTGGTTGATGACCTCCTTAAAAATGGCATTATAAGAGAGAGTAGCTCTTCTTATGCCAGTCCAGTAATACTCGTAGACAAACCAAATGGCGATAAAAGATTATGTATTGATTATCGTGCACTTAATAAAGTGACAGTTAAAGACAAATATCCCATGCCAATTGTAGATGATTTAATTAACAAGTTTCATGGTTGTAAATATTTTACGTCACTCGATTTAAAAAGTGGGTACTATCATGTGATCGTAAAAGATTCGTCAATTTCTAAAACGGCATTTATAACACCGGACGGCCATTATTAATTTCTTAGAATGCCTTTTGGTATGTGTAACGCGCCGTCGGTATTTCAACGGTTAATGGATACAGTTTTAGGAAAACTACGATTTGGTAGGGTAGCTTGCTACATGGATGACGTATTGATCGGGGCTGAATCAGTAGAAGAATGTATGAAACAGCTAGAAATAATTTTAGAAATATTGCAAAAAAACGGGTTGACCATAAATATCGATAAATGTAATTTCCTTAAAAGATCGATCAACTTCTTAGGATATGAAATATCTTGTGAAGGTATCCGTCCAGGCAGTAAAAAGTTAAAAGCTGTAGAACAATACCCTGAACCGAAAAATATTCATCAAGTAAGACAATTTTTGGGGTTAATTAACTATTTTCGGAAATTTATAAAAAATTGTGCCTTATTGTCTAGACCGTTGACCAACCTTTTAAAGAAAGATATCACATGGGAATGGAAATCAGATCAATCAAAAGCATTTACCACGTTAAAAAGAGAGTTGTTACAAAATGCAGTTCTACATATTTTTGATCCAAAGCTTCCAATTATACTCTACACAGATGCTAGTCGGGAAGGTGTAGCTTGCATTTTAACCCAAATTACAGATCAAGGTGAAAGACCAGTACACTTTTATAGTCGACAAACCACTAATGAAGAAAAAAAGTATCATTCGTTTGAATTGGAATTTTTAGCAATTGTTGTTGGGCTACAAAAGTTCAGGCATTACCTTTTAGGTACTATGTTTAAAATTATAACCGACTGTAATGCAGTAAAGCACACTATAAACAAAAAAGAAATAAATTCCCGAATAGGTAGGTGGGTTTTATTGACACAAGAATTTACATTCGATATATTACATAGACCCGGGACACAAATGCAGCATGTTGATGCTTTGAGTAGAAATCCTCCGCCGGAAAAGGCTTCGCTTCCTCTATCCAGTGAAAATGTGATGGCAATTACGGAAGGCGACTGGTTATTATCCGTACAGTTGCAAGACCCGAGTATCTGTGAAATTAGAGAAATTTTAGAGTCAGGAGATGCCGAGCCACATTGTGACTCGCCAACCCTTAAAACTCTTTGTAACCAAGATAAGAAACCCTAACTTACCTAATAATTTACTAACTAATAGTTAATAATAACCTAAACTAAGATACTAATAATAATAATGCGAATAGAATGATATAAAGAATTATAATGGTGTAGTATATTAATATGGCCAAGTGATCGTTTAGTTAGGAACCCTTCGTTGTGCTCGCTGAAACCCTGGAAAAGAGGCTGGGTGTTTCCTAGCTTAGAGTTACCTAATTCTACGATACAAAGTTATTCATCTACCTAACCTGTAATCAACCTAAGTAGTGATACCTAGACAATAGAGCTACTATATTTTAACCTATTCTGAAGACATTCAAACTTAAATTTCTTAATACATAAATAAATGTGTATTCTGATGATATTAGATAAGCTAAGAAGTAAATAAATTCTATATTATTTTGAAATCAGAGTAAGTATAGTTTATTGTGAGTATTTTAGTGTAACTATTACGACAGTATAGAAACAGATTTCATCCTAAAGATATACAGTGTAATTTTATTTAGAACTTTTGGGAAATGACTTTTATATATATAATTCCCTGAAATCAAGTGGCTAGCTTTGTAGCTAGGTCACAGGCCCCGCACTCCGCCTGGAACTATGTGGCTCATTCCTATTTGACTGGGCACCACTCTACCACATTTCAGGGGGAGAACTATTACAATTAAAGGGACGAGAGGTCTCTACCTAAACTATGTGTGTGAAGTCAGTCTTATCGGATTGTCTTTGGTCCCTGTGCTAATCTGTCTGGTGTGGAGTCAGACAGTTGTTTTCTTGCGAGATTCCACAGGACTTCACATCTGTAAAATCCTACGGATCCTCTATAGGTACTAATAGATAAGTATATAAATAAATAAAGTATTCCTAAACTTAAAACTATCCTACTTTAATGATTATATACTAAGTGGTTTCCTTAGCTAGGGTAATGAGAACCCTAAATGTAAATAAATAGAAATATTATCCTTTAGACAGCTACGACGCCTCCAGATGACATCTTCCTTGAATTATAGTACCTACATACTATTCAGTTATGTGAGGAAAGATGTATTTGTTTTAAATATATGTGAATTAAAGGTCATTCCAGGTACTGCTTCCAAGTCTAGCATCGACTAAAGAATTCTTAGACAGACTTCGTCAACAAGTTTGAACATACAACTTTATGTACAATTTTCTAGTAAATAAAATCTATGCCGAAGGTTGTCATATCTCCCAGGTTCAGTAGAGATGTAATGACTATGCTTTGCATTACTATTTGCTAGGCTCAATAGACGTATTTACAGAAAATCAGGCTTCTTTCGCCAACTGATTTATTATCAGGTTTTCAATGACTAAATTTTCAGTCTGTCATGATTCGATTAGTAACACCAGTCCAATTCACCAGTACCTAAACTGAACCACATTCCATCACAAATTACTACTTTGCAACGCGAGTATTTCCTTAATTATTATAAGAAACAAAACAGAATCAGGCTTTACCAAAACCTGAAACCGTAGACTAATGAATGACCAATATTAGGTGGGCTGTCAGTTGACATTTGACTTTGATTAAAGGTGAGAGCTTTCTCCATAGACTCTAATTGAAAGAGAGGGTCTAAAATTCCATTGACTTTATTTATAGGATAATACCCATTTAGTCAGAATCTTTTACTTATTTATAAGATAAATTAGTGTCAGTCACTTGTTGGGTAGTTCTACCTTTATATTCAAGAGACTCCACTAGAGATAATCCAATTGACTTTAAATTACCAATTATTCAATAATGTGAAAAATTATGAGTTTAATTTTTGAAACCCAACAAAGATCATTCAATAATCTACATTGAACACCTTCTTCGACTGGATCCGTTTCCAGTAAAGTTATTGCAGGAACAAGCTGAAAGAGTAAAATCCCTACTTAATTGGCCCTATGTCTCGTAGATCTGATAATCTCTCATACTTTGAAAATATTAGATCGACGAGATCTCCCTACTTCCTACACCTTTGTTTCCCTAAATCTATTCTAAAGCTATACCAGAGTTGAACAAAGGACTCGCGGGTCCTGTATTTAACTAAGCACTCAAAACCCCACCTGACACAGAGTTTATTGGAAGATAGGTTATCCAATGTGCAAAACTCTTCTAGACTAGCTGAGGCCTACATGGGTGACTAGTCCAACTATCCTGAAGTCCACTACCTATCAACCCTACGGGAGTCTGTTTCAACAGGCCGAAGCCTAGGGCGTACCTTTAACACAAGGATCCACCCCTGGGGACTGAAACGGAACATCCACCTAACGTACAAGACAGTTTACATGGAGTCTGAGGTCCGGTCATCGGTGTACTATACAGATTCACCGGTTCCGCCAAGGAGCAACTTTGCGTTTGCAAAGACCTAGAGAGCCTCCGATGACCGTATTCCAAAAACCATGCACCCTGGTGACTTATTGATCCCACATTTAAGGGGTAAAATCAACCTTGGAGCGTCACAAAATTCCAAGTCCTAACTATCGGGAAAGACGGAGATGACCAGCCCCTAATGTGGTCACGTAGTTAGGTCCCGGGGCTGGCCATTCCTCACACCATGATGAGGTAAAACACCATAGTCCAATATTTAATTTAAGTTTACTTTACACTCTACTATTACACTTAGAAACACTTGAATACGCTCAAAAAACTTAACGCCAGACACGACCAATATAACATGGAATTGTCCCTGACGCCAAGATGAGCTGAGATAATTTCACAACACAAATTGAAACTATCTAAAACTCTACCAACTTTATTGAATTATATATTCAGTCGGGCAGAGTTTCTGCGTAATTAATCAAACAAATATATTGGACGAGGATCGGGGCAGAGCTAAGTGTGTCAGTACCTTCTCGCGAGAGGTCTCACAACAAAAAAAAGGCTCGACAAGCCCCTCTCCTTTCCTTATATACCCTCTCCCTAACTCTCGAATGACAAACAAACCCGACATTCACGTTATCGTGGTCATCCGTGTCCTTTCGGTAATAGTGGTAATCCCTGTCATTTTGGACCTATCGACCTTATTTGGACGTGTTAGGAGTCATTTTAGATCGCCCACACATTCCGGTAAAACAAGGCTTCGTGGACATCCCTGTCCTTTCGGTAATGGTGGTAATCCCTGTCATTCAGGTTATCGTGGTCATCCCTGTCCTTTCGGTAATGGTGGTGATCCCTGTCATTCAGGTTATCGTGGTCATCCCTGTCCTTTCGGTAATGGTGGTGATCCCTGTCATTCAGGTTATCGTGGTCATCCCTGTCCTTTCGGTAATAGTGGTAATCCCTGTCCTTTTGGACCTATCGACCTTATTTGGACGTGATAGGAGTCATTTTAGATCGCCCACACATTCCGGTGAACCAAGAAATAGCAATGATCGCGGCGATTTTGGTACTCTCAGAAATATTGACCATATTTGAATATGTTAAATACAATTTTGAATGAAAACAGAGTTATTTGTTACTTCTGTTTAACCTGGATTTAATTCGGTTTCCCGCCATTCCGAAAATGATTTATGTCAAAAATCCACCGGTTATTTTTCCTTCAATGTCTTCTGTGAGTTTTAGATCAAAACATATTTAAAAGAATCTAACTTCAGTTCTCTAAACTAATCTTTTCTTCGTGATCAAAAACCCTGATAAAAATCCAATTTAAAGTTCTCCGCCGTCAATCAGTGCATGAAACTACAATGAAATTGCAACTATGTTGAAACCCTTCGAGGCTATAGCATTCCTTGTCAACACCAAATGCGAGCTTAATAAACTTCAGATCTTACATCTGCACCTGCCGATCAAGGTAAGCTTCTCTTCTCTTCAATACATCCTGATTTACTTGTAATTTTTCCATACATTTAAAATCCAGTTTGTTGTTGTAAAAGTCCCATATTTCACAACAGAATTGAATCAGATTTCATTCAGAAATTCTTCCTTCACATCCGAGAATCTGTTGATAAGAGTCTACTTCTTGTGTTTCTGTGATAAAGCGCTTATAAATTCTTTAAGCTTAACATATAACAAAGGTACAAAATGCTCAACTTTGACCCTTTTAGGTTAAGTCTTTGATGCAAAAGCTTGGGTCAGACATCTTGTTTTTCCCTTCAATTTTAACACCAAATTCTATTAATTTTCAGATAGCTCGTGTATCTTCACTGCACCAGGGTAACGCGAACTTGATGTCTTCATTTCAAGACTTGTTACAAAGACTGAATCTAAGTGGGTGCTGCACATTTCATTCTCCGGACAGATCATACCTGTACCAGGAATACCTTCTTTGAATGGATAATGATAATTTAATGTAGACAGTAAGCTCAGCTGTTTATAAGGTAACCTTTATTCTAAATACAATTCTATCAGTATTTTGTAGTGTTATTCATTGATACAAACCAAATATACATAAAAGGTTAATCTTTCCTCCATTTATCTACTAGGATAAACTATGAGACAATATTCAACTAAAAGGCAAGGTTAAACATAATGTTTCTTCAATATTTTACTTGTTATAAACAATTAGACAACTTAACCAGTATTAAGTCTCAGTTTCAATTAAGTACTTATGTAATAAACTAAAGTTTAATGTTAAAATATTTGTGAATGTTAACGTAGACATTCTGACTCGTTACAGCGCCCCCAAAAATTTGCATAGATTATAAATTCTTAATCGGAGTAAATTTTTCCAATCTTAATTCAAATTTCACAAATATTCTCTGTTCATTTAACTATATTTGCAAGTGCAAAATTAAATTCTTCAAAATCTATGTTTCAACAATATAATTATGTGTATACCATTGTGTGTGTTTCCCTATCACAATATGTATAAGTATTTTTAAACCAACGTAAAAATAACCGCCAAAAACGTCAGACTCTAAGCTTGTTAGCATATTAACTATAAAGAAAATTGCCCCATTTCCAGGATCTCTATCCTCTGCAAGAAAAATTTGTTTGTGGGACAAATTCATTCCTAGCGAAACCACGTAAATTCCCTTTCCTTTGCGAATATCTTCTCACCCGCTGAAAAGCAAAGTTTACGCACTCCTTCCAAATTCAAGTAAACCCAATGCAAAAGAAGAAAAATTCCGTATAGCTTCCTATACCCCACTTAGAGTCTAATGCCAGAGACTAATTATTGAAATGCTGGTGTCTGTTGAGTGTATTAGTTCATCTGTTCCTACCTTGTAGAGTAAGGACCCTTTCGAAATCAACGTTCGTTGAAGGATGTACATAAAACTACTCCTAACACCAAATCCTCTTTCGAAAAGATCAAATTGTAGTTGTGTTTGCTAAAACCCAGATTCTGAAAACTGTGTCAAATTTAAATAATGATAATCACCTTAAATCCCTTAATAAGAAGCTAACTCTCACATAAAATCATTCAAATTCACTCAAAATTCATTCTATCATTTCAATATTTAAATTTATGGAGGAATCCATTCATCTCTTGTGCTGCAAAAGATTCGCTGCCTCGCTCGCTGATTTAAAATGTAAGCACTATTTGTAAAAATTTGACACAAAACATTTTGCACATTCCACCCTCATTATTTTAAAAATAAGGCCCCTTTTCAAATTAACAGGACCCCAAAGTCTCTAAAGAATCCGCTCCCATTCACAAAACTTACTCTTTTTTTTTTTTTTTTTCGCTAATCAAGATATCAAACCCGACCAATAATATTATCATTATAATAATTTGAAACTAAATTTTCCATCCTCACAATAATTCAATTCAATAATTATCATCATAACTAAAAGTTAAAATATCGTCTCATATTCATCCAGTTAACAAAATATACGCAAAATTTCTAACAATAACATCGCAAGGATATTTTTTTTTTTTTTTTATGGAATTAAATCATCAATTTTCTGTTCATCAAAGTGAATTGGACACCAGATACAATCACTACATCTTCTAGATAAGTTGACTAAACATGGGAAGTGTATACATTAAATCAAGAGTATCATCGCGATAAATTAATGTAGCACGATGATTTAGACACAATTACAAGTATCACATTGTTGGAATAAACAATTTAAGCACGATAAGTTAAACACAAATACAAATATCAATTCATCAAAATAATTACTAAAAGATTACTTCCCAAACCTTACATTTCTTAATTATAAAATGGTAAAAATGCGTACATAGATATTTTGAATATTACACATAATATAACATAACGCATAACATAACACACCATCATTTAATTTTGTTAAAATTTAAATTGAACCTAAAAGTATAACCCTAAGTGTTAACCTTAAAATTTAGCCCACTCTATTGAATGCGCCATTTAGTTACAAGAAATTTTACATCTGTATGTATTTTAAGAAAACTAACAATAAGTTAATATTTACCAAATCAAAGAAGTCACAAAGTTTCCTAATGTCTAATTAAAATGTGATACTAAAATACAATAATTTATATATTTTTTTTTTATTCATTTATTTATTTTTGTCGCCCCCCTATCTATAATAATCTGAAACCCATTTATAGAGAACTAGTCTCACCTTATGGTTCTAACTGTGGGGTGATAAAAATATGATGATGATGATTATAAAAGATCGCAGCCCATTTCACTTCTTATACCATCAGATATCCGCCAGTGAAAACCACATCAATCTCGGTCCAGCCGTTCCGGAACACATAGTGAACATACATACATAGTCTTTATCAACATACAAAACAAATTACTGCTAAATTGCATTAGAATACCTCCGCTAAAATAATCAACCCCTGTATCTTATACCAATACAATCCCAATTTAGTTTATTTCAGGTATTTCACACTGTATAGCAATTAGTTTGACCGTCTTCTACCTTTTCAAAATGTAATATTAAGTTCACTCTGTATAAAAAATCGTTTTTTTTTTATTTTTTATTTTTTTTTAATTTCAAATTAGCACCGCACAAAACGATTTACACTAATGACATCAATAACATTTTTAAAAACACAAAATCATAACGAATGTCACAAGATTACAATAACCAAAATAATAATAATTAAAGAGATTAAATACATTCAGTCAGATAATAGTGAATAACAGTAATGAACAGTTTCAATCTTTCCAATATGTAATACTTAGTTCAGCCTGTATAGAAAGTCGTATTAACATTATCTACATTTTCAAAATTATATTTTGTTCACCCTGTATTGAAAATTGTTCAACTGTTCAAAATGAAAATAAAAATCATAATAAGTATGTGTCTACAATTTTCCATGAAAACCTCAACCTAATGTACCACCTCATAGTTATGTAAATAAACAGATATCTATCTAAAATCACAACATACATATTATAGTCAATATATTCCTACAGGATTGACAATTTAGCAAATAAATTCTAAGTTTAGTTTTGTAATATTTAAATAAAACGCATAAAAAGATACAAAATTTCTAACATCGCCGAGATGCGAACTGACGACCTTAAGCTTTTCTGTCTGTCGTCCTGCGACTAGATCAATGGTCATTATCTAGATGTCGCCAACTTAGTTAATATACAATAAGGCCAACCAATATGTCTACACATTTATTTCTTTATTATTATTATTTTTATTAATTATCCTACACTATGTTTATGAAAATTCAACTAAATCGGATCATTTCTTAATGTTGTATAAACTTTTTAATGTGCGTAATTATTATTATTTTTTTTTTTTTTTTTTTTTTTCTTGTTCTAATTTCATTATTTTTTACAAATTTGTTTTTTTTTCTACAAAGAAAATTATACATATTTGGGATAGTATGAATTATCCTAAATCTAATAAAAACTACGCTGATCGCCATCTACAAGTATTGTTCCTGAAAAACAACCAAGATTTCTAATATAATTTTCTAACATTTTATAACGTCAACTTATTAGCATTGCAACCTGAAAATCAAATAATATACCTAATGTCTTAAATTTTCGTGTTAATTTTGAATTTACTTACCTACAATATCATACTTAATCAATTTTATAAATCTACCAATAACAAAACTAGTCAAATAACGTATGCATTTACAATTGCAAAATAATCTGGATAACAGTTGCCAAATTTTAAACAAAATTAAAAAGCATTGACATCTATCTCTTATTCTAGAATAGTAAACGTCAAAAATTTTAACTTAGATTTGTGACTATGGAAACCTGTGATTTGTGCCTGTGATGGAAACACAAAGATATTTGGATACACAGTTCTTCAGACCGAAAATAATGGTAAAGATTAATTAATCTATATATATATATTTTTTTTATGTAACTGGCTACAACAAACTTCTTACAATAATGGCTACATAACCGTTCCCAAAATCCTCCTTTCTGTGTTCACAGCATTCAAATGAAAATTAAACAATTAATACAAGATAATTAATTCGTTCGCAAACAAGAAGTAGTACTTTGTAACTCAAACCTGGCAGCCCTACTTAATCTAAATTATATAGTCTGTGACTCATTAAGAAATTTAAGAAACAAAATGTTTTGTTTGTTTACAATTTCACCTATGATAGAAAATAAATAAAATAACAAGTTTTCGTTCACAAGTACGTCAAATTATCCCTGTAATCTGAAGACATTGTCCCAACTTACTGTGCCAACTGTTCCGAAAACCTTCTCTCTGCTCCGAATATTTTCCACCCAAGTTAATCACCTGGAAATCAAGTTCGTATCTGAAACGTAAAAGTTTCTAACAACCGATGTGAAAGTATATCTGTAAGTCCGTCCTTCTTGCCTGACAAACATCTGAAAAACCAATACCCAGCTATGTTATCGTTATGCTTGAATAATTACCTACTCACTTATGTCCGTCTGCATTGTTACGCACCACAACGCCCAAATGTACCTGGAAACAACCTAATGAAACTACGCTTTGTAAGAGAAGTGAATAGATAAATACCTTTTCATCGTGTAATATTAACGGAGTATGAAAACCCTAACAGTACGCGAATCCGCGCTACAGCTTGAACAACCTAGAATCCAGCAAACAACTCCGTGTCAAAAGGGAATCATTTCTGCATACGTCTGAAACTTTTTGAAAGAATGACCTATGTTAAAGAACTGAGCCCAGATCAGGCAAACAAAAGGACATGGCAAGGTAGCCGCGATGCATCAGGCCTGACCTTTCCACAAATACATAACTTTACTATTTTCTTACGTGTAATAATTAGTTAGCTCGTTAATTGTTCTGTACTTAAGTTTTTGTTAGACGGACTAACTGTATGGCTAACCGTCAGTGAAAACGGAGACATTTGAACATAAATTACAACTACACCAAGGCATATCTGATTTGTTTATCCGATCCGAGGTATGAAGCCACCAACCGCATCTATATACAAACCCTTCCAATTACATTAACTTAGTTCAGTTTGTCAAAGTACATTAAGTATGATTATAAGTGGGTTTTAATAGTTAAATTAAGTTGTGTTGCTTGTGTTCCAAAATTGACTATGAATTGTACAATAAACGTGTGTGTGTTAACTAATAAAAATATTTATTATAATCTGCAATGTTAGTGTATTTTCCTATTGTTTTTTTCATTTATTTATTTACCTTATTTACACCCTTTAGCCTCTTTCGCATCGCTCTCACGACAACAATTTGTCCAAAAACTATGCGTTTTTGGACTCTATTTAATTAAACTAATTAAATTAATTAATTACATACTAAGTTTAAAAACAATTATTTATTTTCGTAATTCATACTTCCCGCTTTTCCTGATATGACAAATGAAACATCATGACATAATCGTGATTTGGAATTCTCTTTTTTTTTTTTTTCCGGGCACGACAAAGTCTCAAGGCCATACCACTTTTGAAATGTTTCTAACGAAATTGTGTATTTATTGTTTGTGGTAATTATAGAGATGTTATTAAGCATACACATAATCGACTATGAACTACCTAATTTACAAAGTCATTCGATGAAATTTATTTTCTCAGTACCTAAAAATAATTTTAATATTTTTAAAACAATTTTACCTACTAGCATCTATCATTGATTAAAAAGCCAAGTATTTTAAGATGCATTGCTCAGTGAGAGATGATTTGACTATTTGGTTACATCATTTAATTCTATTCGTAGTACAAACTCTCTTACTTTTACTCTAAGCTAAGTTAACCTATGTTATGAAACAAAACTAATTCTACATTTTGAATTGATTTTAATTTTATTTACAAAATACTTGTAACCAAATTTCCCAGATGTCTGTCGAATCATCGTCACAGCTTTATAAATACGAGCAGTATGACCTTATGACCCTAGCCTGCTCAAGAAAGGCGAAAATCATAAAAACATAATTACAACCAATGTCAATTATCTATCTGTGTTTATTTTCTTCGCTCGTTGATACTGAATCTATGGCTCGTTGATTTATTTGTAAATAAAACAAAGAATTCAAGATTAAAGCTCATTATTGAAATACAAGAATACCTTATGAAAATTCAAATCCTATGCGAACAGTATGTTACCAAGTTTATTGAATCAAGATCTAACAAGAACAAATGACAACTCAAAAGGTACGTGTTTATTTTGATATTTATACAATTAATTCACTCGATCAAACAAACTAGAGAGATATGCGGTAAGGTGACACTAAATTCAAACGCTCCATTTCAAATCTACCTTAATATCTTTTAGTCACACCCAGTGCCTTCGTGTTTGTGAAAGTGCATAACATAAACGTACTTACAAATCTTGCGTCAACCCGTTTAGTAAAATAATAGAGACATCTAAACTCGAGCTTTAATTGAACTAAAACATATCTCCTTTGTTTCCTTGATCTGAGATTTCACCCTAGAACTTCTGTTACAAGTTTTGTTTGAGGTTAAGAAAATCACAAAACTTGAATTATTAGATATAAGTAATAGGTCGTAGTAGTCTAGTAGTAACTAGTAATAGGTCTTTGTGTGTTTATATAAGTTCATTATATGAAAACATTTACAATTAGGAGTCTTTTGTAATTGAAATTCTAACAATTAATAATCAATTTTTTTCATTAAATAGTTTTCTAACTCAAAATTTTGTTCTTTCCAGAGATTCCCGGCTACTTTACTATGATCCTGGCTACAATCATCGCTGTCAAGTTCAGAACTAGTGCTATACCTGCTCTAAAGACATGTTACACTAGATAGTTACTCTCAAAAGTTTAATTTTGAAAATATTAACGGTTAATGTTTATAAAAGCTAAAGTGTTTGTAATGTGTATGTGTGAAAAATTGCCTCTACAGATATGTACCTAACACCTAGAATGATTATAAATTAAAGTGTGAGTATTATTAGTGTTTGAATCATTTGACTGCCTGATCAGAGCCTAACCTCCTAACAAGGTTGTGTGGAAATTTTAAACGTGTAAAGAACTAAACCCCTTGTATTTACATATTATAATATGTTTGCAACGCCTCTTAAACAACCTCAATTTACATCCTGGTTCACGGCATAAACATTTGTGACTCGCCAACCCTTAAAACTCTTTGTAACCAAGATAAGAAACCCTAACTTACCTAATAATTTACTAACTAATAGTTAATAATAACCTAAACTAAGATACTAATAATAATAATGCGAATAGAATGATATAAAGAATTATAATGGTGTAGTATATTAATATGGCCAAGTGATCGTTTAGTTAGGAACCCTTCGTTGTGCTCGCTGAAACCCTGGAAAAGAGGCTGGGTGTTTCCTAGCTTAGAGTTACCTAATTCTACGATACAAAGTTATTCATCTACCTAACCTGTAATCAACCTAAGTAGTGATACCTAGACAATAGAGCTACTATATTTTAACCTATTCTGAAGACATTCAAACTTAAATTTCTTAATACATAAATAAATGTGTATTCTGATGATATTAGATAAGCTAAGAAGTAAATAAATTCTATATTATTTTGAAATCAGAGTAAGTATAGTTTATTGTGAGTATTTTAGTGTAACTATTACGACAGTATAGAAACAGATTTCATCCTAAAGATATACAGTGTAATTTTATTTAGAACTTTTGGGAAATGACTTTTATATATATAATTCCCTGAAATCAAGTGGCTAGCTTTGTAGCTAGGTCACAGGCCCCGCACTCCGCCTGGAACTATGTGGCTCATTCCTATTTGACTGGGCACCACTCTACCACATTTCAGGGGGAGAACTATTACAATTAAAGGGACGAGAGGTCTCTACCTAAACTATGTGTGTGAAGTCAGTCTTATCGGATTGTCTTTGGTCCCTGTGCTAATCTGTCTGGTGTGGAGTCAGACAGTTGTTTTCTTGCGAGATTCCACAGGACTTCACATCTGTAAAATCCTACGGATCCTCTATAGGTACTAATAGATAAGTATATAAATAAATAAAGTATTCCTAAACTTAAAACTATCCTACTTTAATGATTATATACTAAGTGGTTTCCTTAGCTAGGGTAATGAGAACCCTAAATGTAAATAAATAGAAATATTATCCTTTAGACAGCTACGACGCCTCCAGATGACATCTTCCTTGAATTATAGTACCTACATACTATTCAGTTATGTGAGGAAAGATGTATTTGTTTTAAATATATGTGAATTAAAGGTCATTCCAGGTACTGCTTCCAAGTCTAGCATCGACTAAAGAATTCTTAGACAGACTTCGTCAACAAGTTTGAACATACAACTTTATGTACAATTTTCTAGTAAATAAAATCTATGCCGAAGGTTGTCATATCTCCCAGGTTCAGTAGAGATGTAATGACTATGCTTTGCATTACTATTTGCTAGGCTCAATAGACGTATTTACAGAAAATCAGGCTTCTTTCGCCAACTGATTTATTATCAGGTTTTCAATGACTAAATTTTCAGTCTGTCATGATTCGATTAGTAACACCAGTCCAATTCACCAGTACCTAAACTGAACCACATTCCATCACAAATTACTACTTTGCAACGCGAGTATTTCCTTAATTATTATAAGAAACAAAACAGAATCAGGCTTTACCAAAACCTGAAACCGTAGACTAATGAATGACCAATATTAGGTGGGCTGTCAGTTGACATTTGACTTTGATTAAAGGTGAGAGCTTTCTCCATAGACTCTAATTGAAAGAGAGGGTCTAAAATTCCATTGACTTTATTTATAGGATAATACCCATTTAGTCAGAATCTTTTACTTATTTATAAGATAAATTAGTGTCAGTCACTTGTTGGGTAGTTCTACCTTTATATTCAAGAGACTCCACTAGAGATAATCCAATTGACTTTAAATTACCAATTATTCAATAATGTGAAAAATTATGAGTTTAATTTTTGAAACCCAACAAAGATCATTCAATAATCTACATTGAACACCTTCTTCGACTGGATCCGTTTCCAGTAAAGTTATTGCAGGAACAAGCTGAAAGAGTAAAATCCCTACTTAATTGGCCCTATGTCTCGTAGATCTGATAATCTCTCATACTTTGAAAATATTAGATCGACGAGATCTCCCTACTTCCTACACCTTTGTTTCCCTAAATCTATTCTAAAGCTATACCAGAGTTGAACAAAGGACTCGCGGGTCCTGTATTTAACTAAGCACTCAAAACCCCACCTGACACAGAGTTTATTGGAAGATAGGTTATCCAATGTGCAAAACTCTTCTAGACTAGCTGAGGCCTACATGGGTGACTAGTCCAACTATCCTGAAGTCCACTACCTATCAACCCTACGGGAGTCTGTTTCAACAGGCCGAAGCCTAGGGCGTACCTTTAACACAAGGATCCACCCCTGGGGACTGAAACGGAACATCCACCTAACGTACAAGACAGTTTACATGGAGTCTGAGGTCCGGTCATCGGTGTACTATACAGATTCACCGGTTCCGCCAAGGAGCAACTTTGCGTTTGCAAAGACCTAGAGAGCCTCCGATGACCGTATTCCAAAAACCATGCACCCTGGTGACTTATTGATCCCACATTTAAGGGGTAAAATCAACCTTGGAGCGTCACAAAATTCCAAGTCCTAACTATCGGGAAAGACGGAGATGACCAGCCCCTAATGTGGTCACGTAGTTAGGTCCCGGGGCTGGCCATTCCTCACACCATGATGAGGTAAAACACCATAGTCCAATATTTAATTTAAGTTTACTTTACACTCTACTATTACACTTAGAAACACTTGAATACGCTCAAAAAACTTAACGCCAGACACGACCAATATAACATGGAATTGTCCCTGACGCCAAGATGAGCTGAGATAATTTCACAACACAAATTGAAACTATCTAAAACTCTACCAACTTTATTGAATTATATATTCAGTCGGGCAGAGTTTCTGCGTAATTAATCAAACAAATATATTGGACGAGGATCGGGGCAGAGCTAAGTGTGTCAGTACCTTCTCGCGAGAGGTCTCACAACAAAAAAAAGGCTCGACAAGCCCCTCTCCTTTCCTTATATACCCTCTCCCTAACTCTCGAATGACAAACAAACCCGACATTCACGTTATCGTGGTCATCCGTGTCCTTTCGGTAATAGTGGTAATCCCTGTCATTTTGGACCTATCGACCTTATTTGGACGTGTTAGGAGTCATTTTAGATCGCCCACACATTCCGGTAAAACAAGGCTTCGTGGACATCCCTGTCCTTTCGGTAATGGTGGTAATCCCTGTCATTCAGGTTATCGTGGTCATCCCTGTCCTTTCGGTAATGGTGGTGATCCCTGTCATTCAGGTTATCGTGGTCATCCCTGTCCTTTCGGTAATGGTGGTGATCCCTGTCATTCAGGTTATCGTGGTCATCCCTGTCCTTTCGGTAATAGTGGTAATCCCTGTCCTTTTGGACCTATCGACCTTATTTGGACGTGATAGGAGTCATTTTAGATCGCCCACACATTCCGGTGAACCAAGAAATAGCAATGATCGCGGCGATTTTGGTACTCTCAGAAATATTGACCATATTTGAATATGTTAAATACAATTTTGAATGAAAACAGAGTTATTTGTTACTTCTGTTTAACCTGGATTTAATTCGGTTTCCCGCCATTCCGAAAATGATTTATGTCAAAAATCCACCGGTTATTTTTCCTTCAATGTCTTCTGTGAGTTTTAGATCAAAACATATTTAAAAGAATCTAACTTCAGTTCTCTAAACTAATCTTTTCTTCGTGATCAAAAACCCTGATAAAAATCCAATTTAAAGTTCTCCGCCGTCAATCAGTGCATGAAACTACAATGAAATTGCAACTATGTTGAAACCCTTCGAGGCTATAGCATTCCTTGTCAACACCAAATGCGAGCTTAATAAACTTCAGATCTTACATCTGCACCTGCCGATCAAGGTAAGCTTCTCTTCTCTTCAATACATCCTGATTTACTTGTAATTTTTCCATACATTTAAAATCCAGTTTGTTGTTGTAAAAGTCCCATATTTCACAACAGAATTGAATCAGATTTCATTCAGAAATTCTTCCTTCACATCCGAGAATCTGTTGATAAGAGTCTACTTCTTGTGTTTCTGTGATAAAGCGCTTATAAATTCTTTAAGCTTAACATATAACAAAGGTACAAAATGCTCAACTTTGACCCTTTTAGGTTAAGTCTTTGATGCAAAAGCTTGGGTCAGACATCTTGTTTTTCCCTTCAATTTTAACACCAAATTCTATTAATTTTCAGATAGCTCGTGTATCTTCACTGCACCAGGGTAACGCGAACTTGATGTCTTCATTTCAAGACTTGTTACAAAGACTGAATCTAAGTGGGTGCTGCACATTTCATTCTCCGGACAGATCATACCTGTACCAGGAATACCTTCTTTGAATGGATAATGATAATTTAATGTAGACAGTAAGCTCAGCTGTTTATAAGGTAACCTTTATTCTAAATACAATTCTATCAGTATTTTGTAGTGTTATTCATTGATACAAACCAAATATACATAAAAGGTTAATCTTTCCTCCATTTATCTACTAGGATAAACTATGAGACAATATTCAACTAAAAGGCAAGGTTAAACATAATGTTTCTTCAATATTTTACTTGTTATAAACAATTAGACAACTTAACCAGTATTAAGTCTCAGTTTCAATTAAGTACTTATGTAATAAACTAAAGTTTAATGTTAAAATATTTGTGAATGTTAACGTAGACATTCTGACTCGTTACAACATAGGAATATATTTAATGAATACGAATTGCTAGGTAATAAAGTATATCGTAGAACAGTGTATGGGAGGCGATGGGTAGTCCCAAAACAATGTATTTGGCAAGTAATTCGTGCAAATCATGATGATTTAGGCCATTTTGCTGTGGATAAAACTGTTGAGAGGATTAAATCCACATATTGGTTTCCAAAAATGAAAAAAGTTGTATCTAAATACATTAAAAACTGTCTGAATTGTATTTATTCAAAAAACCGTCACGGCAAGAAGGAAGGTAAATTATATCCTATACCAAAATATGCTAAACCATTCCACACCTTACACGTAGACCATTTGGGGCCATTTGTAAAAACTACACATAAAAATACTTACTTATTGGTGGCAGTAGACTCGTTCACAAAGTTTGTATTTATTTCGCCTGTTCGCAACACAAAAAGTCGGGTAGTTGTAAATGAACTCACCAAAATTTTTAATGTCTTTGGAAACCCAAAGCGACTAGTTTGTGATGCGGGTAGTGCATTTACATCTCATTTGTTTGTAAATTTTTGTAACGATAAGAATATTCGACGCCACGTCATAGCAACGGCGGTCCCTCGGTCAAATGGTCAAGTGGAGCGGTATAATCGAACGATCCTGGATGCTTTACGCAGTATGGGCGCTAATACGGACAATAATAAATGGGATCAGCATATACCGAAAATTCAACAAGGTATTAACAGTACTATAAACAAAACTACGTCGGCTGTACCCAGTGAAGTTTTTTTCGGGTATAGACTTCAAACAGACTCTGATAAGTTTGTAGATGACGATGAAGAAAAGTCTGTAGATATGACGTCATTGCGGAACAGTGTCAGTGAACACATTATTACAAGCTCTAATCAACAGAAACAAGCGTTCAATTCTAAACGTAAAGATATATCGCTCACATATATAAAATCGGTGACCTCGTTGTGATAAAAATACCCAGCCAATCAAATGAGGGTCAAAGTACCAAACTAATGCCGGTGTTTAAGGGCCCATTTCAGGTTACCGAAGTATTGGGACACGACCGTTACAAGGTTACAGACATGAGAGGCTCTGAGAGATCTTCTAAACGGTACAATGGAACCACATGCGTGGAAAACATGAAACCATGGATACAACTTGCTGATTTAGATGACTAATAATAATTCCAACAAAACTAAGTCCATGAGCGCCCAACCATGATGGATCAAGGATGTTGTCAGGTATTTATAATATCTTGTGTTTTGGAGAAGCTTGTTTTAAACTCCCTAGATATTATTAAATGCTGTTGTTACTTATTGTTGTCCGATCTGTCAAGTGCATTTGCTTCGAACACCAGAGTATCTTATAAAGGATGTAATGTGTATCATGGCAGTGTGATCATGAAAACATTAAATCTTAAAACCATGACAAAGTGACGTACCTAGTGTTGGCTTAAGTGTGTAACTGCTAGGGAAAGCTCCGTGTGAAGCCGCGTACCTAGAGTTGCCAGGCGGCCATCAGCTAGGGAAAACTTCAAGTCTTGGCACAGTTTCAAAATTAAGATATGTAGTCGCGTACCTTGTGTTGCGACAGTGTGACAGCGTAACAGCTTGGAAAAACTACTTATCTTAGTTATTGGACTGAACGAAACGAGTTAATCAGTAAACTGGTAGGGTGAACTTAACATAATTCCTGGTAAAATATCTCATTTGTCTATGTTGTTCTCAGTAACTGCACCAGACTGTGACGGTGCCGAGGACGACCCCGTGCGCAGGAGGGCCGGATGTTGTCGCCTTCGCTTTTTACCTATCATATTTAAGTCGGAACTACATCAGCGCCACCTATAGTATCATTGTTGATTTGTATAATTTGTATTGATTTGACTTTAGCACGTTATTTAAAATAAGTTTAACATAGAGGGCGCTGGCGTAGCACCATCGACCAATCAAAGACCGTTTACTCACGAAGACCTTGACAACGATGGCTTGGAGGGGATGGTTGGTCGAGGGATGGTGCTAGGCCGGCGACTGAGTTACTTTGGATTCTACATCGGACCGAAGAAGATTATAACCGCGAATATAAGTTAAAATATAGTTTTCTGTAAAAGGTTACTCTTAATTATTAATATAGACCTGCGTTATACATATACGACTTTTATATTGGGTATACATAAGGTATTCCTTACAGTATTAACACAATCAGTTCATGTTTTTATTTTTAGTTTCCTCGTATTCGTAATGAAAAGCACAGTGTTTACCTCGGGGTTAAAGACTTATTTAGTCCCTCGAACTATTAGCGCCCTCGCTACGCTCGGGCGCCAAACCCCGTCTCGGGTCTGTATATGTATTTTGTTAAGAAACAGTTAAGTAATTACATAATAACCAGCATTTTAATAAGGTTAGGATACGGTCACCATTCTTAGAACGCGATTTCGCGAATCGATTTGTACCACGACTTATTGTTCTATCGATTGTGTCCGAAACCGCGATAACAATGTGAGGAAGTGAAATCGATAAAATACTCGATGAATTTTACTGCAGTTGGATTGCCGAAGAACTTGTTGATAGAAGGATAGCGCATTTCTTTTGTATAGCGTGGTTGTTTTACGTTTTTATTTGAGGATTACGATTGGACTCAATACCATTGCGCTCATCGACCAAAATAAAATGAATGGACGGGCCATAACCATTGAACTTGCTCAGTAAAAAAATATGGGACCACCTATGAGATATGACCTACCAACCAAAAAAAAATCATCAAAAACAATTCTAAATTGGCGGAGTAATCGCGTAACAAACATACAAAAAAAAAAAAAACATACAGTCGAATTGATATCCTCCTTCTTTTTGAAGTCTGTTAAAAAGGAGTCAAACCCGTCGGACATATACTTCAACACCTAATTATAACCATGTACAGTACATTTGTTACAAAAATTTGATAGCGGTTTTTTTGTTGTGTATTTAGGTAGGTACACTTCGGGAAAGCACACGAAGGAATAATTTTGTCAGATGTTTTGTTATAATGTAACAATAGTCTCGAGTTGCACTTCCTACGGCTAGAAACAAAGAGAGAGCAGGCGCTCATTTTGTTATCTTAAAAAATTTGCTTCTTCTGGGCCCGTCCATTCATTTTATTTTGGTCGAAGATTGCGCTCAGTGAATGTTTTTCTTACAAATGAAGAGCAATTTTTTCATAGGAAAGCGAAAGTTTCTATTTTATTATTTCCTCTGTGAGTAGTTTGGTGTCGCACTCTTGTGCCTTTGCCAGTGTCAAGTATTAAATTACTATTAAGTTTGATGAAATGTAGTCAAACAAGTCAGTTAAGTCAAGCTAAGTAAGTCTCGGTCAAGTCAAAGTCATGCCCTAGTAAAGTGGTGGAGACTTTACAAGAGGCTTCTATGGAGCTTTGGAAACAACACGAAAATATATATTTTACCGCGTTACATCACTTTCCCACACTTTATCACGTCCACGGACACTTGATAAGTAATAATCCACCATTATTACGCATAAATCCGATTAACACTCGAAAGTACACAAGCTATTCTATTTTCATAACACCTTGGAGTCTAGTTACAAAGGTGGCATCGTTTTTCTTGCTGTTTTTATGTCTTTATCTCTACTTCCTAGTACAGAGATCTCCAGTTCCTTGATTTCACCTAACCATGTTTTTACATTGCCGGAAAATTTACTTTACAATTACAACCTTATTTAGCCTCATCTATTGATGCACTTTTTGAGAAAATATTGTACATACAGGGTTTGTATGAATTCATGGCAATTCCGACTTTTGGTTCCACATGTCTTCGTAGATAGATCGATGATAATTTATAATTTATTTAGAAAGGCTTGGAGAACATGATTTGATCAATTTTATTATTATAGGTATTGTAAAGTGACCGATAATTTTTTCTTAATTTATTCTAAAGCAGTCAGGTAGAATCAGTTACTATGTTTTATCATTGCTAGCTTATATTTATTAATTTATTTGCCTATAATATAGCACTTGGCTCCGGCCCGAGCTATGAATTTTATCTCCAAACAGAAAACAAGTATTAAAAATAATATTTAGTAATAAGGGCAGGACACAGGAGGTTTTTAAGTTATAGCCCCCATTCACCAACTTGGGTACTAGCAGCTTGAGCCTTGCCCCACTGCTGGGGCGGTGGCTCCCTAGGTGTAGATTTTTGCGAAGTTTTATTTAATTTTTGATGTACAAATATCGTAAAAATACTTACTTAAGAAGATAAATAACTGAAATGATATTTAAGAATCTCTGAACTCACAGTTTCGAGTGGAGTATCCCAATGGAAAGCTCCAAGAATGTCGACACCGCGCATCGGCCCGGTAATTTGCAACTTGTTTTTCTTCACTTTCAGCACTTGCTTAATTTCTTCCCACGATGATTTCACATAATTCTTACCACCATTTAAACATTCATTAAAATTCAGACCTACTTCACTTTTAGATTTGTGCAGATCAGCATTTTTATCAGAGTTAAGACAATCCGTTGATTTGCATTTTGAAATGACTATGTTAATCTCGTCTTGCGCGTAAGACTCGACGGGTTTCCCAATTTTCTTGTTTTGTTGGAGCTCATAAATTGTGCATGGCTTTGTCTTTTCCGTTTCTGTTCTCAGCTGGTCTTCGTGATCCTTTTGTGGCACGTTGATCATGAACAGAACTCCAGCCATAACGTAACGGAACAATGGACTGTTTAGAAAAGTTCTACAAACATTAAACAGCACTGGACACGCGCGCTATCTTTGCAAGAGCAAACTAAAGTGTCAATCAGAAGGCACGAATTCTTGACTTTGGTATCAATTCTTGATCAAATGTCAACGTTGTCTGCGGAAAATCACGAAACAATTGACTTCCGTTACTGTTTTGCAAACACTGTTGTTAATTGTCTTTTGTTTTTTTCTTTATAAATAAATGGCAGACGTATTATTTTGATGGATAAATAAGTACAATAGGAACATTAGTCAACTTGTGCTACAATTGGTTTGGACTGTGTTTTTGTTGGGCTATATTTACAGCCGTTTGAAGTCTGAAGTTTTTTTATGAAAGCGGCAAACGATGAAATAAACATATACCTAACGGTCCTTTTTTTGGACAGTCGCGTAAGAAGTTAATGGTTCTCCATGATTGAGCATGTCGACTTATTGAGTAGTTTTTATATTTTATATTTGAGAAGAAGTTATTGCTAAGATAAGCCAAATTTAATTTACAAACCCTTGAAACATAGCATTAAATACCCACTGATGTAGTTTACTTGTTCAAAATTTTACACTCCCACATTGATGCACCTTCACTTTTCTCAATATAAACATTCATCATCATCAGTCAGAAGATGTCTACTGCTGAACATAGGCCTTCCCTTTAGAACCATCTGCCATCTGCATCCACTGGATGTCCGCGACCAATGGGGAAGAAAGGTTCTTGACTGGAGATCACGAAGCGGAAGACGCAGCGTTGGGTCAGTCGTTTGGGAGCTACGATGCCTCAGACAGACGCACAGATACATGTTAAACTTAAAACACCCCTCTGTTTGCATCGGGGGTTAAAAAGGAAATAGTAATCTAATATACCTGTAATACACAGATTTTTTTAAAGTTATCACTCTTATATTCTAGGCTTAATGTTTATATTCTCACGGTGTGATCGGTCCATCTAGTGGGAGAATATTGAAATAGGTACTATATATTGTGGTGGTCCACCACGACTTTTCTGAGGATTATTGATATTTAACAATGCCCTGGGTATTGTAGGTGTCTATAGGCAGCGGTGACCACTTACCATCAGGTGGCCCGTGGCTTGTTTGCCACTTATTCTACATTTTTTTTAAATCAATAACTAATTAATTTTACAATTTATGTCAGAAATATTGTTTATACGGCCTTTGATAACTGTAGCTAAGTTTATGTTATATTTTTTATTATGTTATCATAACTTGTTTCTAATACCTTTTCAACCAAATACTGCTTATAAATAAAGTTGAAATCATGTTGTGTCATGTTGTGTCAGAGCAGTGGCGTAGCTAGGTAAGCAAAGTGCCTGGTGTAAAAAAATGGGACCCTATCTAAACTGGTTAGGTTTTATCACAGAAAAGAAAAGTAAATAGATCGGTAATGAGAAGGAAAATCTGTTACCAGGCATTATGAGTGAACCTTGATTGAACATTCTTATTTAGATCAACGCGTCGAACTCCGCATCACAGTTGTGAACTGATTTCGAATGACGTTTCGTTTATATGGGTGCTACTGGCTACAATAAATTTCTTACAAAAATGCCTTGAAAACCGTTCTAATTTAAACAAAATATGTATATTTTCTTTTCTGTGGTTTTATCTTTACTATCTATACTAATATTATAAAGAGGAAAGATTTGATCGTTTGTTTGTTTGTTTACATTGAATAGGACCAGAAACTACTGAACCGATTTGAAAAATTCTTTCACTGTTGGAAAGTTCACTATCCCCGGGTGACATAGGCTATAATCTATACCCGTGTGAACCTGGGGCGGACCGCTAGTCAATTATAATTATATGAATAAAGAGGTGCAAAGCTACATAACACATGTATGTTGCCGTCATTAAAGTCGTGTTGCAACCTGTTATTTGTATTCTGAAGGTGGGAGAAATTTTCGCAAGTTGTTCGAGGTTTACTGGTCAAGGCCCGAAGGCACCCTGAACATGAGGGCCCCGGTGCACGGCACCAACTAACACTCCGATAGCTACGCCACTGAATCGGAGAAAGAACAGTAATTACTACAGTAAGTATAGAAAAAAATTAAACATAGTATAGTATGAAATTTTGCGCTCTCCTCTGAAATATGTTAAAATGTATTAGTTATTTTAGTTTAGTGATTTTCGTTTTGTGTGCCGATAAACTAAATAAAATAAGTACCTATTGCTACTAGTCTAGTATAAGCATATACATTAAATCGCCCACATGGAGTGGCAAGGCGAGTTCGCAAACAAGATAACAATTACAAGTTTATTGACAATGCTGTTCATGTGAACGGTTTTATCTCGACGCTGGCATCCCCTCGGTAACCATTGCGGGTCAAAATAAAGCTTGCGGCGCGCAGCCGTGAGAGGCGTAGACGCGGGGAGAGGGCGGGCGGCTCAACTATCTCCTACCGCCCTTCAGTCGCGGCGCAACCTGCCGCCCGCGCGAGCCACGCGCCTTTCCCGCGATACGCGATCAATACCCTCCTAACCTACAAAACAAACTAAAAACCATCACCTATAATATTATCATCTCGGCGACCAAGGTCCTGCTAAACGTTCGTATCACACTATTCTCAACGCTGGTATCTTTGTAAAACACCATGGAATATAGCCACCATCGAAACACATGATCGCTATTTCATTGCAACACGGTTATTCTTGATCTAGTCCAGTAATACACGCACCCGAATCCCATGTGTATTACAGATTAGTATGCTCCACTTGTGTTTTTGTCGTACGTTACGTAAAGAGACCCCGAGCGCGGGCTCGAATCAATAAGTTATTAAATTTTGTAGCTACGAAGCGATTTGATCGCCGCGAGCTTAACTGTCTCTATTTTCGTTGCTCCATTTAAACCTATTTATTTTGAATATTTTCTTTGAAAATCATTTACGCGTCAGTTCATGTTGTAGCGTTTATTATTTGAAAAGTCGTCTTCACCAGCCTTTTAAAATAAGTACATGTAGTAATTCTTGCTACTAGCTCAGGCCCAGATCTTAAGTGAGAAGCGCAGGACAGCATTAACAATTACATAACGCGCTCCTTGTGACGTAAGTCTACAAAATCCATCTGCATGAACCGTCGATGCCGACGAAGTACAAAACTACGTAAGTACAAACAAATAGGACTGTTTTAATTGACAGTTAAAGAATCAGTTTTAAAAACAAACAAAGGCGCTATCCACGTCTTGTGTTTACATAACGCAGATTGCGAGGGTGAGCCCGCAATGGGTCTGAGTACGTTAGGCACCAAAGGTTGAGAACGCGATCAATTTTAACTAGAACACTACCTGGCCATCAATCAGCTGATGGAAATCGTGAGGTGGGAACATAGTTTGCTGGCAAAAACCAGTCGGGCGTCAATAGTTATTGACTTTTATTTTCTTAAAGTTATATGATTATTTACGGGATATTTACCGTGGTAAGGTTGTGGAATGAGTTCCCGATATTTCGGCGCAGTTACATGCACCATTATCCCGTAAATAATCATATAACTTTAGTGAACAACCGTAACAGTTTAAAATAGTGTTTTATTTTCTTTCATATTTTTGGCAATAACTTGTAGATATTTATTTTTAAATTGGAATTCAGGATATTTTTGGAACTTGAGGCGGATTTTGTGGGAATTTGGAAGAGTTTTATACTAAACACTGTGATCTACTGAACTTAACAAAATAATATGACTAAATCAATTATGAGGTATAATAATGATAGTTACATATCTACCTAGTTAGTGTTCTTTAAGTACTTAGAATTGGGAGATGATAGTAAATATAGAAAAAAAAACTTGATTGAATTGAAGCTTACAATCTAGCCGACCAGCTGACATTTCACTTTAATCCTTCCCTTCGTATATATCTACGATTTAAAAGTTAACCAATGAATCGGTTTCCAGTTAGCAATTTGTCCAACAACATAAATTTTAGGCACAATATTCAGATTATTTCAAGTATAAATTTCGTAATAATCGTTACTTTGTTGATTGTTTCTCTGTAGTTGATCCTATAGATTCCGTCCACTTTTTGTCACACACATAATAGAAACCAACAAAGATATTTCGACCAGATTGCTCCTCACCTCGGGGAATCCTAGAGTTGGTGTATATTTTGCTCAAAAACTAAGCTAGTGTTTATCTATTACGGTTCGAAAGATATGCCCGTTAATAGGTAGGACAGACACGGACGCACAGACAGACAGACATCGTAGGCTTGGTAATAGGGTCCCGTTTTTACCCTTTGGGTAGGGAACCCTAAAAACCATGGTGTACGGTAAAAATATATACCTACTCGATTGATTCTTAGATCGGTAACAAGATTGACAAGCGGAAATGTGGGCCATGGGACGCCCTGAAATAGCACCCACAGTTGTGACCGCCTTTATAATATTTTATTCATTTTGTGTCCACGTGGGCATTGTAGTTTTTAGGGCAACGTGTCTGTTGACAACGTTGAAACAGGCAGACAACAATCACTTTAAAAATTTAGTGTCAGGTGTTATATAAATTTTCGTCTTACTCACATATTTTTAGGATTCCGTACCTCAAAAGGAAAAACGGAACCCTTATAGGATCACTTTGTTGTCCGTCTGTCCGTCTGTCAAGACCCTTTTTCTCAAGAACGCGTAAAGGTATCAAAATGAAATTTATTTCAAATACTGGGGTCTACGATTCCTTTCAGCTGTGAGAAAATTAAACTTGTAAGTCAACGTGATCAAAAGATATGACCGTTTATGTCACATATTTTGCGATTTCACAGGGGAATTAAAACCTATAGAGTACTTCCCGTAGACCTAGAATCATGAAATTTGGCAAGAAGCAACTGAAGCAAGGTCTCATCTATACGAATACTATAAAGATGAAAGATTTGATTGTTTGTTTGTTTGTTTGCATTGTATAGGCTCCGAAACTACTGAACTGATTTGAAAAATTCTTTCAATGTTGGGAAACAACCCTATCCCCGGGTGACATAGGCTATAATCTATACCCGTTCAAAGCCGGGGTGGCCTACTAGTAGCACATATAAAGGAAAAAATTCGAAAGTTGTTAATTTGAAGTTATAATAAATAATATAAAAAATATTGTTATGCGATTACAAACTAAAATTTTGTAGTTGATATGTATCGAAGAACCTTATTGTCCACTACAAAGTTAAATTTGTTTTCCAATTTTTATTTTTTTTGTTGTTTCTTTGTTTGGACTCCCGCTTTGAGGGTTTCGTCCAACGGAACTCTTAGAGCGCGAGTCCTACTCGTACTTGTCCTGTTTTTTAATTACGGCTTACGTTTGACCGCCATGGTGCGGTCTATGTTGGAGCACTCATGCCCAGAAAAAACCGACGAACGAATAAACAGCTACTTGTAGCGGTTTGTCTGGAGGATGGCTAGAATGCCCATGCCCAATATAAACGAATTAAATCTCCGGCATCGTCGGAAGTAGCTCGCGGGCTTGGCCTACAAGCGCAAGGACAGGATTTTTTTTAAATTAAATAACACCTACACCCAGATCAGATACCATCCCTGAACTGAACTTGAAGAAAGATCTATCGACACCCAATTATTACAAGCTTTTATATAACTTGCCTAGTTAGTATGTTATATACATATGTATGTATGGGACAAATCTTGCATCTGTATTTAGACCTGTCAACCGATTGAGCTGAAATTTTTCATACACGTTTAGTTTGGGTGATGATGGTTAACTAAAAGACGTCATTCAAAATCCAATATGGTGGAAGCCAAAACATGCCGAATTTTCTTTTAAATATTTTTTTATCTGATCTACTTGTCTAGCTCAAACGTAGCACAGCATACACTGTCATAGCGTAGCGTACGTCGTTAGTTTTGAAATACGGTCCAGAGCAGTATTATGAATAGGTCGATAGCTACGCTGCACTCTTGCAACCGTCTGGATGGCGTATGAGATCGTTGAACTGACGCTCGTCTCTTTAAAATAATTACAATTTTACTCAAGGCATTCTTGGCAAAAAGGTCTTTGACATTATCTACTCCTTTGTATAAAGTAATTTTATAGTAGGTATAGTAAGAATATAATTTTGTATTTTCGGTGTGGCTCTGGTACATGAGAAACAAGGATGAAACAATTTTTTTTTACTGCTCACACTCATGGGGGATATCGCGTTGAATAGATTTGAAAGGATCGCTTTTTGAAATGAAGGTAAGATTTCATACATCACTTTTTATCAAGTGTATTGCGAAATATGGTCTGCCAAAATGGCAGTGGTCTCCCAGCATTTCTAAACTATTAAACATAAAAACTTGTAACTTGCCATACTGATAGATCATATTAAAAACAATAACATACATAACCAAAACCTGCTTAAGCCGTTTATTGGGACTATCTGATATTCAACATGCGTTCTCACCATTCCTCGTTTTATTATTCGCCTTGACAAACAGACAAATTATCTTCTGACCCAGAGCCTCACTCCGATATTTCAAGAAGTTGGGTTGGCTCGGGTAGGTGCTGGTAGGGGAAAACGCACAATACAACCCAAGCGGGACGACAGTGCAGGACTTATCGCCCCCATCTCGAATAAAAATAAGAATCTTTTGACTTCTGTTCTGAGAGAATGAATCGAGATAAAAGCTCTTGGTTGAGATGCGCCTACCAAGACTATTAAACACAGCTTCTTACCCGCAAATATTCCAAGCATAATAACAGGCTCTAAAACAGGTTTTTACAGCAATTGAGTTTTATGTTCCTATTAATGTAAAAATATGATACCTTTCAACCCTGTGGCGAGATATATCACGTCTATTAGTATAATGTGCTTTCCGGATGATTTGTGAAGGTCGTCTTCCGTCTTTCCCCCCCTTTCCGCCCGTTTCCCCCCCTTTCTCGGAAGATTAATGAGCTGTATCAAGTTATATCTATCGGTGCTTCTAGATTTTTTAAGTTGTGAAGTAGATACTAGGTGCTGTCCATCATGATAATTAATTACACTCTAGTCTGAAATGTTTTTGGGATTTATAATTCACTAGTTGAATCACGCTGTGTTGCCAGCGGTTTGCCAGTTTTTCCGCAGTTTCTGGAGGGAAAAGTACCCTATGTCCGTTCTTATGATGTACACTATCATCTTATCAAAGTCGTGAAAGGCGAACAAACAGACGCAGAGACAGAGGTACTTTCACTTTTATAATATTAAGATTTATACAGGGTTACGCAAATTGATTGTACTAAGCCGAAAGGAGGTCAATGTACTAATCATTATGAACAACTTTTACTTTGGGAGCAACCCTAAAAACGCGAATAAACTATCAGCTGTTCTATAGAAAACGATCACTGACACTCGACAAAATGTATCTTCTCGACAAAATACCACAGTGTTTAAAGACAAGGGTCTTTAACCAGTGTGTTTTGCCAGTGATGGATGGTACTGAGACGTGTTCCTTAACTATTGGCCTTTTGGAAAAACTCAGAGTCACACAGTGGGCAATGGAGAGAGCTATGCTCGGAGTTTCATTTCGCGATATAATCTGGAACGTGGATATTCGCCGAAGAACCACAGTCACCGACATAGCTATTAAAATTTGCAATTTGAAGTGGCAATGGGCTTGGGTAGGCCTCAGCTTTAGAAGAACCGATAACATATGGGGAAGAAAGGTTCTTCAGTGGAGACCACGAACCGGAAGACGCTGCGTATATAGGTAGCGGTATCCCACCAGATGGACCGACATTCTGAGAGTTGCGGGCATCCAGTGGATGCAGTTGGCAGGCTGTCGTACAGTATAGATTTCTAAGGGAAGGCCTATTTTCAGCAGTGGATGTCTTCTGGCTGATGATGATCTTAAATTGCTTCGTCAAATATACACCTGTGATAGGGATACTTTTATAAACAACTTTGGACAAAGGTTGTTTCAAATCGAATGATTTTTGGCTCACAAAATATTTTGTTTCTTACGAGTAAGCTCATTATGTCAACATCTAGGTATATTTAATTGCGGGGTGTTATTGGTTTTACACGCGTTATTTTAAATGTAACCCCAAAAGGGTTAAGGTGCCTTGAATGTCAGGTGGGGATGGAGGTGAGGTGGGTATTCGGGCGATTTCACCCGATTTTTATTGTGCTGTCACATGATCGATGGCGTGTCTATTGTGTGACCGAATTTTGTGGCTGGGTGCCCTCTATCATGTGGGATATTAATTGTTATGCGATTTATAAAAAAGGTCCTGATTTGGTTAGTTCGATTTATACATTGCCCAAAATCTAAAATTTCGGGGGTTATTATTTTCGGTAAAATTCAAGGTTCGTGTACGTATGTGCTATTTATTCAGCCATAACCATTGTTATAAATACTAACTCAAATAAACCAGCCAAGTGCGAGTCGGTCTCGAACACTGAGGGTTATGTACCACCACAAAATACAAAAAGTGGCGCAAAAAGACGTCATGCCCAGGCGGCCACCCATCCAAGTACCGACCGCGCCTTACGTTACTTGGTAATGAAGTGAAATGTGTCACCGACATTTTATTTTATCAAGTTAATAAGTTGGTGTATGAATATACTTACTAATGTCGATACATTTGCTTATTTATAGCCATAACGTTCATATTGTTACGTATCGTTAACGTTCATAATAGTTTCTCTTGTGTCTGAGATTACAGATATTAGAGATGAGATTAACATACACTGCTAACACCCAAGACTATCACAGATATTATTATAAAAACTGACGTGGTTTTCACATATTTTATTTATATTACACACGCGGAAATTACTCACGTAAGATTAAGCCGGTCACTCCGACTATAGTTTCAACCGCACTAGGCGGTCTTTTTCAAGGTGAATTGCCTTTGCGTGCAAAGCGAGACGCAGCTGCGTATTTTAACGTATTTTTGTATTTAATTGTTGTTGTAGCTCTAATGTAAAAACGGTAATACGTACAAATAAGCATATTTATAACTTTGGTAATACGTACAAGCGTCAAACTTGGCATGATTATAGTACACACTCTACAAAACAAAAAACAGACAAATAATAAATTATGGCCAAGTGCAAGTCGGTGACAAATTTCTGTTCATTACCAAGTTCTACCTGGTAATTCCTAACTTGGATGGCATCGAATCGAAATGCCATATTTTACTAATTATAGTCATTTTTTATTGATAATTATTGTATTTTGTGTATCGGAACCCTCAGTGAGTGAACCTGACTCGCACTTGGCCGATTTATTAAGTTTCACGTTGCACATCGCAATATTCGCAACGCATCAGTGATCGAGAAAATTGGCAACTATGAGTTTACTGAGTGTACTTTAGCTGAATGATTTTGAATAAGTATAACGCAAAAACACAACGCAAGTTTAATTGAGTTTTTATGAAAAGACTAGCGGTCCGCCCCAGCTTCGCACGGGTATAGATTATAGCCTATGTCACCCGAGATAGTGTAGCTTCCCAACAGTAAAAGAATTTTTCAAATCAGTTCAGTAGTTTCGGAGCCTATTCAATGCAAACAAACAAACAAACAATCAAATCTTTCCTCTTTATAATATTAGTATAGATTATATATTATATTGTATAGTATAGAAAATCATTCACGTAAAATAACAAATGAAAAACAACGTTATATTACTATAGAAACAAACTATGAAACATATAACGAAGTTATAAACAAATTTATACAAGTTGTTGTCGGGTATGATGTAGGTTAGCTGACGGTGAGAGGTTTTGGGTGAATTAAAAATAACCCTGTATATGGACCCTACAAGGATGTCGCAAAATTCATATCGAGATTAAAAGTTAATTTTTTTTTTTTTTAAGGACCAAAATAAATACCACCTGAAGTCGATTCATTATCATCATCATTAGCCCTATCATTTCCCCACTGCTGGGACACTGACTTTCTCTCAGAGAGAGGATGCCCTAATTCACCACACTGGCCCAGTGAATGCTGGTGAATGTCAAATGTCTAAAAACTTTTGAGGTTCTTGGACATACCGGTTTCTTCACGATGTTTTCCTTCACCGTTTTTGAGCGATGTTATCGAAACTACACATAATTTATTTAGGTAGTGGTCTGAAGTCGGTTAGTAAATGCAAAACGATAACTGCTTGGTGCAAGAAATGACTGAACGCTCAGTTATGACGCTGCGTTACGTTTTCGCTCCATACAAATGCGTTGAATAATGAGAAGTCGTTTTGTTGTGGCTTGTGCAATTTGCCACACGTACGCCACATGAAAATTTGTTACATGCTACAGCATGAACTGTCCGGTTGTAGAGAGGATTGCATTCAATTGACCGAGACGGGAAATTACGTGAAATTTTCTTGTCCACAAGTACCAGAGTAACAAGGGTCTAACACCAGTGTGTGTTGACAGTGATGACATAATGTAACTGAGACGTGGTCCTTAACTGTTGGCCTTTTGGAAAAACTCAAAGTCACATAGCGGGCAATGGCAAGAGCTATGCTCGGAGTTTCTTTACGAGATAGAATCCAGAACGTGGATATTCGCCAAAGAACGAAAGTCACCGACATAGCTATTAAAATTAAGTTGAAGTAGCAATGGGCAGGCCACTCAAAGAACCGATAACCGATGGAGACAAAAGGTTCTTGAGTGGAGACCACGAACCGGAAGACGCAGCGTAGGTAGGCCTCCCACTAGATGGACCATCGACATATCAGGCTGTCGTTCAGTGTTGAGGTCAAAGAGATGGTGATGATGACCAGGACGGGCTGAATTCCATAAATAAATTCATGACAAAAAAAATACGTTCTTTAAACTTTAGGTTTATTAACATTTATGCAGTTTTAGATATTAGTTAGGGCAAAAGAGCACCTAATTTTCATTTAACTACTACGACGTAGACGAGCTTGCTACGAAACCGAGCTACGCGTTTGCCACAGCTATATTCGCAGTTCATCTACGAACTACGAAACTACGAACAAACATAATAAAATTATCTTGAGCATCAATGCATTATTAACATACTCTAACTACGTTCGTAGCTTTTCTACCACATTCTCGTTGAAGGTCTGCTAGGAGGACGAGCTACGAACAAATTTCCAACGTTCAACTCTCACAGGAATAGAATAAGCTATAATAGCATTTTTTTTGAATAAATTATACAAGGATCATTCAAATAAATAAATGTTCAGGACATTTTTTCACACACGGTCATCTGACCCCAAACTAAGCAAAGCTTGTGATATGGCTGCCAGAGACTGATAATGGATATCAATGAAGACTATGTTAATGACGGTGACATCAGTGGCGTCACATTATGACGTCAGTAACTTATACATCTTATAATGCTAATCTAAGCTTCGACTAAAACAAAATTCATTTTATTTTGGTCAAAGAGTCTAAGCACAAAGTTGTAATTACATGTCACGCGCGATTCAAACTGTTTGTAATTAATGGTTGTAACGACACAGTCTAGCCACCACAGGCCGGAATTCAGCTTGTTTTGAAGGATTTTACTTATTAAGGTTCAGTATTTAAAGTACGTTAAAGGTCATATTAATTGGAGCAAAATATAGTGAAGCTAAATTAATTTAGTAAACAAGGAATAAGGAATGATTGGTTGAGGGTAAAGTGGTTTCATCATCATCATTATTGTCAGCATTGCATGTTCCCACTGCCGGGACACGGTTCTTCTCTCAGTGAGAGAGAGAGAGAGAGAGAGAGAGAATCCACCATTATAGCCCAGAATGTGCCAATTGCATGTGGCTGTTGGTGAATGTTATATGTCCTTGAACTTTTCAGATTCTTGGATATACCGGTTTCCTCGCGATGTTTTTCTTCGCCGTTTTTGAGCAATGGCATCGAAACTGCACATAATAACAAATAACAAAATGCACATAACAACATATATGCACATAACAAAACACATACTGAAAATTGTAGTCAAGTATAATAAAAGTCACGGAATCTGGTGTCCGGGGAGAAGCATTTTTTTTTATTTTTAAACTGCTCATAATTTACCTACGCGTTAATAATTATAGGTATTATGTGGTATTATGGACCCCTTTCTGCGTAACCATGTATACAAACATACATACATACGTAGTATAAGTATGACATCTTTGCATACATATAAACGCCATAGGATAGGGACTTGTCCCATTAGAATCTGAGACATCTCTACGCTCGCTCCATTATCACATAATATACTACTAGCAATCAAGAATTACTAGCTACCAGCTACTTACTAGGAAAATAGGAAATGCAGGCACGAGGACTTATGAAATATCAAACAGCTGTTTCACGTTCAAGGATGATGCAGCGGGTTGCCTCGTTACATATCATTAGGGGTGTACCTTACGTGCTCGCATGTTAAACCTCAATCATAACCAATGAGGTTATATCATATTTGATCATAACTATATCTATATCGATCAGATTTATAGACGAAGGTTGTTAAGGCCATGCTCAACAGTCACAGCTATCTCAGTCGCACGTATTCAATATTTTTAAATTACTTTATACTTGGTGAATTTTTGTCTTTAAAATATTGAAAATGTGCAAAAGAGAGCCTGTAGCTGTTGAGTGCAGCCTTAAAGCAGATTTTTATCCACTATGTCGTTACGATTTTTCTCCAAAAGAGCTGGCTCGATTTGAATGCAGCTATTTTAAAGCAGGTTTAATTTAGTTAATTTTTATCTATGTTTGATCAAGACCTGACCAACAATTTAAAAGTTATGACCTCTTTTTCGAATTGGTCTTTGTAAAGATATAAGGGGTTGTAGGATATGGGGGTTATGAGTACTCAATTTGAGCAAACTATATATTATGACTTTTAGACTTATGAATTTAGGGGGTACAAATAAACATAAACTTAGTGTCGTATCACCCAATGTGGGGTCACCCAAGGTCAGTGCAAATAGATTATGTATTTTGGTACATTTAAAATAACTAAATAGATATTCGGGCCATTCTTGCACACACGGTCATCTGATCCTACACTAAGTAAAGCTTGTAATATGGCAATTGGTATATATTATATAGAAATTTAAATACATGCTTAAATAGATAATAGCACCCAGATATAGAACAAACAAAAATCAACACATGAGTGTTTGATTGAATGTTGAAATCATTAAAATAGTAGCCCTTATGTACCCTATTACAAGTAAATAACTTAAATACTTATTAATCGTTTCTACGTATGTTTGTATATTTGTTTGACGATAACTTGCGTATCGTTGATTCGATCTTCATGAAATTTTGTAGTTCATTTCAATACGATTTTTAAGTTCGGATATAGGAATAATCGATCGAGATGTTACGACGATACGGGTCGCGAGGTTTCATTTCGTGGCGAACAAGTAGTAAGTTTAACGTTCATAAATAAATTCACTAAATCAATTAAATCACAAAATCACAGTCAGTTTGCTAACCCTGAGTGCACACAGTTCATTGTTTATTCACGCCCCATCAGAGTGAATATTGGATTAACGCGATGCGACCCAACCCGACTCTACATACTTATTACCTACCCACATAGAGCCCACCTTTCTATTAACCGGTTTAAACAGCTTAGCCTGTTTGTGTGCCTAGTACTTTTAAGTAAGAGTAATTACATAACATGTCATTACACTCTGTAAAACTAGTAGTTCGCCCCGAACTGAGACCTCGCGATTTTCCGTTTTTAACCGACTTCAAGAGGAGGTTATCAATTCGACTGTATGTTTTTTTTTCTTAAGCTTTTCCTTAACCTTCACTAAGGTATACATCGCTCCATTGTTTTCCCACCTACCATGATCTTGGTTGAAAATATGACAGTTACGATACGGCTATGATAATCAACTGACAATCTTCACTTCAGTCATACCTAGTATATCACATAGTATCAAAGATCTTATATATACCCTAAAGATAGTATATACTTAGCCTATGAGCAAAGAAGTGGTCCCTTTAGGGTATATATAAGATCTTTTTTTTTGGCTATGGCCCCATTAGTTGTTGTGGCAATTATGTCATTAACAGTGTATAAGATCTTTGCCTATGAGTCATACTGACATTATTTGTACAAAATAAGTTCATTTCGGATTCATTAGGAACTCCTTCCTTTAACCAACGGTATTTCATAACTTTGTTATTTTAATATATTTACAACGCATTCATGCACTTATACGAACTTAAAAATTATATTTACTTGAAAAATTGCCTACAAAATTTCATCAAGATTGAATGAACGATACTCAAGTTATCGTCGAACAAACATAGAAACATAAATTTGTATAAACGCCGATTTGTCCCCTTCATTCAGTCAACTACAAATTTAGCGTAGAACCAAAAACCCCAAAAAACCTGCTATTTTGTACCTTCTGAGCTGCAAAATTTACTTTAATTTTTAAAAAAATTTACTGGAAAAATATCGCTCTAATGGGCCTTCTATGTTTGTTTGACCTAATTCCAGTAAAATGGACCTCAATTATACGAAAGATTGTACCACGACTTAATACCTATGTTTTTTGCATTTTGTATTTTTGATTATTTAAAACATATTTATATCTCTATTACTCTCTATTTACATTTACTCAATTAGTGAAACTCTGCAAAGACCCAGAATAAATGTTAGTAGGTACTGCAAGTTCATAAGTTCAAGACTCCGTGATGAAATTTAAATAAGCAGAAACATGCTACGTCGCAATATTGTCAAATGCAAATATTTTTTTTGTTAAAATCTTCATGAGCGTGGATTCAATGTCCTTTACTCGTAATATTAAACAGTTTACTTTGTCTTAATAGCGTCAAACAAGTCATAGTCACAGTCAGAGCCAAGCTAAGTAAGTCACGGTCAAGTCGAACTCATGCCCCTGTAAACTGGTGGAGACTTTACAAGAGGCTCCTATGGAGTTTTGGAAACAACACGAAAAGACACGTTTCACCTCGTTATATCACTGACCCACACTCGAGCACGTTTACGAGCACTTAATGAATAATAATTCACCATTTAGTACACATTAACACTCGAAAATACACAAGTTTAGGAAAATAATCCAACGAGCCGACATGTTTTTTCCGCGTTGGCGCCAAAACTCCTGTCAAATGCAATTTTTTTTTTTTTTTTTTTGTTAAAATTTTCATGAGCGTGGATTCAATGTCCTTTACTCGTAATATTAAACAGTTCATTTTGTCTTATTAGCGTCAAACAAGTCATAGTCACAGTCAGAGTCAAGCTAAGTAAGTCACGGTCAAGTCGAACTCATGCCCCTGTAAAGTGGTGAAGACTTTACAAGAGGCTCCTATGGAGTTTTGGAAACAACACGAAAAGACACGTTTCACCTCGTTATATCACTTGCCCTCACTCGAGCACGTTCACGAGCACTCAATGAATAATAATTCACCATTTAGTACACATTAACACTCGAAAATACACAAGTTTAGGAAAATAATCCAACGAGCCGACATGTTTTTTCCGCGTTGGCGCCAAAACTCCTGTCAAATGCAAATTTTTTTTTTTTGTTAAAATCTTTATGAGCGTGGATTCAATGTCCTTTACTCGTAATATTAAACAGTTTACTTTGTCTTAATAGCGTCAAACAAGTCATAGTCACAGTCAGAGTCAAGCTAAGTAAGTCACGGTCAAGTCGAACTTATGCCCCTGTAAAGTGGTGGAGACTTTACAAGAGGCTCCTAAGTATGGAGTTTTGGAAACAACACGAAAAGACACGTTTCACCTCGTTATATCACTGACCCACACTCGAGCACGTTTACGAGCACTTAATGAATAATAATTCACCATTTAGTACACATTAACACTCGAAAATACACAAGTTTAGGAAAATTATCCAACGAGCCGACGTTTTTTTTCACGTTGGCGCCAAAACTCCGTCAAATGCAAAGTGAAGCTAGGGTTACTATCCATCTGGATTTGGTTCCAGACTTTTCAAATTTTGATATAGTAACCCTAAGCGAAGCGTACCTAAACTTCATAAATTAATATTTACAGGCGCTAGAATTTGCGCGTGAAGGTTTATTAGGCTTATGTACTCACTTAAAGGTAAAGTTCCGTGCAAAAACAAAAACAAAAACGAGATAAAATAACTGGCCAAGAGCGTGTCGAGACACGCTTATGGTAGGGTTCCGTTTAAGCCAAAATCTTATAATAGTGGTCATAGTCATAGTTCAGAAATTGGTGGTTACAGAAAAAACTAAGGATCGTAGCTGGACTTATTGAAATTTCAGAGGTGCAAGATGCACCTCTGAAATTAACCAACATAAAAAAAAAAACATCTCCTTTTTACATATACCTACCAGAGCCACCCCCCATAAACGCAAATTGAGATCTATATTAAAACTCTAATAGTGGAAAGTTTATGTAGTGCCTTAATAAAAATATAGAAGCTAGAAGGTTCTAGAAAAATTGGACGGACGGACACACGGACATACGGACAGACAGACGGATCCACGGTCCGACGGACGGACAGGGTTCCTTGTAGGACTACGGAACCCTAAAAACGAGAATATTCCACGTAATAACAGTAACTTAGGGCTTGAGATTAGGCCCGTTATAGTCGGCGTATACTTACTTCGCTTGCCAAAACCCTCAGGCAAGGAATATTTTATGAACAGGCCAGCCTTCTCTTGCCGTAGAAACTAATTATGAACCACGTGCAATTATTTCATTCAAGTTGGTAACTTAGCATCTAATTTTGATTTAAAAAACCATCAGAAATTAATACATAATTGTTTTGCTTCATTTTGTTAATATATAAGTTTTAAGTAGGTACTAATCAAGACAAGGAGTAATTTTTTTTTCTTTCAGCTTCGTATGAATGTTATCATTAATCACTACAAAACCGATCACAAAGTACGTATTTTTTGCTGAGAACCAAAACAGTGAAGAAATGTTATATGAAATCTCATGGTTGCACTGTTTTTCATTAATGCACTGTTATTTGTTTTTAAATTTACATGAATTACCACATAATTTGACCACAGAGGTTTAATGTCTCCCATTATGTTTAGTATAAACTGCACGCATTAGATCAAAAAGACACTGACTGAAAATAAAAATCGGAGGAATAAAACCGACTTAGTGAAAATTATTTTATTGTAAGTTTTAAATGTTTGAGGAGAAGATGGATTAAACTTTGTTTTCATTAAACTTGAGTGTTTATTTTGAGTAGGTATATTTTATCCAATGACGTTTCTTGATCTAAGATTTTATCATGGTAGGTAGATTGGTAGTTGAAAGAAAAGTAGATTACGCACCTCGCTAAAGTGAGTAATTAATGCACTCGTGTAAATGCCCTCGCATGCGCTCGGGCACCAACATACTCTTGCATAAATAACTTACTTTGCGCTCGATGCGACAATCTACTATTAATCTTTATTTTACCGTATGGCCTTGCAAACAGTGACCACGGCCACCACAGAAAAGTTAAACGAAAAATTTTTCTCTTCTGTGACGGACACGGCCAATTCTTCGAAACGTCAGGAATTAAAATAAAATGAAATATACGCGAATATTAAAATAATATGAAATATAATGCGAAGAAAGGTTCTGGAGTGGATACCACGAACCGGAAGACGCAGCGTAGGGAGGCCTCCCACTAGATGAACCGACGACATTGTGAGAGTCGCGGGCATCCAGTGGATGCAAAAGGCGAGCTGTCGTTCAGTGTGGAGGTTAAAGGGGGAGGCCTATGTTCAGCAGTGGACTTCTTCCGGCTGATGATGATGATGATGGTGAAATATACGCGTGAAATCCGTTAAAAGTGCCTAATTTTTTACTGACTTCAAGAAAGGAAATCGTTTGTATGTATGTAGCTTTTTTTTGATTGGTACCACTGAACTCGTGTCATTTATAAACTGATTTGTTTTTTTAATTGAAATTATATACATTTACAATTACCTACATTCAGATCGATCCTATAAAAATTTCATCAAAATTGGTTCGGTAATTTAGCTTTTAAATCAAAATAACTGGAAAATAGTATGACATCTAAGTAAACGAATTAGCGTGTTTACTAGTTTCGAAGTCGGTTTTTAAATTGGGAATTATAATGAGTCGGTATACTTTTCACATACTGAACGAACAAAGTTTATGAAAAATCTGTCACCGAGTTAATCTTACCACAATAAATATTTTTAAATAATCTTGTAGCGAGCATATGATTTTAAACTGTTTGTCGAATGTTATAAGTAAGTGTAGTATATAAGTAAGCCAAGCAAACCAAAAAAAGGTTTTTATCAAATGAAAAGACAATTGGAACGCTTTTCATTCCACAGTCGCATATCTCTACCACTGCATTAACCTTGAACTCTCACTAGGTACGGTACATATAGATACATGGTACATACATAAGTATATATATGTAGTAGGTATACGTGCTCATAATACGTGAGAGCAGTTTGTTTTGGACAAGAAAGGTTTTTGCTGAAGACTATTATTTTGGGGATTCGGGTTAAAAATTTGCGGGCCTTTCGTTAGCAAAACAGAGCACTTATAGTTTCGCCAGATCCGTCTGTCTGTTCACGGTTAATTTACTCAAAGAATATAAGCCCTACTTTATAGTTAGTACACGGTATGGATAATTATACCCGCTACAAGTGTAAATATATAAAAACAAGTTTTTAATTGGAAAATTCAATATTTTTCAAACTAAGCTTTATGGCATTAGTGATCGGAACGGTGTGCTGATCAAAATGAGCCCAAACACTGCCAGTCTACTATTATCAATCGAGGAGTGCCGGTTTCCACCGTATCCATCATCAAATCAGCTCGCTGTCACCATAATATTATATTGTCATCGGAACTTGACAAGTATGCAGCTCAATCGAACACCGCGGAAATGGGTCAAATATATTTGTAAGATTTTGATTAAAGTCAGACCCGGGCCAGGTGAAACTAAATAAAAGTTTGTAATGACCTTAAATTTTTCTTTTAATTTTAAATTTTTAGATCGTCCATCTAGCTTCTCTACTACAATACATAAACATAGAGATAGAAGACTTAAAATAACAAAACCGTTCAACTAAATGTTGTGAAAAACAAAGTGTTAGTGCACAGAATAAGTATTAGAATTTGAAAAGTGCTACCTCTAAAGAACACGTTCTGAACAAAGTGTCTTCCCCTTAATAGAGACAATAAGAAACGTGTTACAGGGCACATTCTATCTTACAAATACAATATTATTTATTTCAGAAAAAGGTAAATACCCGTATCTTGATTATTAGTCCTTCCCTTTTACAAATCGATTGTCTTGACATCTTTTGTAATAGGCATGATTCCTAATGTTTAATTTATTACAAACTAGCTGAATCCCGCTACTTCGTACGCGTAGAGCTCGGCCTTCGGCCTCGCTACTATAAACCTATATGCTATAAACCTCACGGAGCCCGAGACCTTTCCAACGAATGCAAAACCGTGGAAATCGGTTCGTGCGTTCTGGAGTTATAGCGTCAGGAAGGAAAACCCGACTTATTTTTATATAGTAGATTACCGGCTTAGCGATGAATATAAGTAAATACATTACACATACTGAAAAAATAATTTGAATTGGCTGATAAATCTCTGAGATATGAGTATTTAAAGTTTTAGGTGGGGATAGAGAGGGGATGTTCTTTCCCTTTCTCGCAAAGCGTGTGTTAGTATAGCATTTGTATGGCGCTCCTGAGCCGTGACGTCACTGCTCAGTATAGTGCGCTCTCTGTCTAGCATGAAATTAAATTAAAATGGTTATATCTTATTTATTTTTGAACAAATTTTAATTTTGTTTTTGTTGATGTGCTTTATTTATGATCAGCTTTTTTATGAGGTAATAAATAGTTATTTATGATACAAGTGCGGAAAGTTGGTTATTACAAACGAGTAGATGAATGTAAGCCCGAGACGAAGTCGAGGGCTTACCATAGTTACGAGTTTGTAATAACCAATCCGCACGTGTGCCATACAACGTTTTACAACACATTTGCGAGAAAAAAAGGCTACAAATGAAACAATTTTTGTTTATAACTTAATATCAGTCACAACAATAGTTTCTATAATATAATAAGAAAATGGCGCGAACATGCAAATAGCGCCACTATCACGTGGTGAAAATTAGAACTACATATTTCGTCTCATTTTCTCTTTAGTATTAAACTGAGACAAACGTATTGAGCAAAAGCGCTTCCAAGGAGGTTTGATCATTCAGCTTATTTATTCTCGTAATATGAAACTCTTTTGTGGAATTCTTATGTAATTATGATGGAAATTAAAAAAATACCGTAAATCACACGCACGGTGCTATACATCTGAGCGTGCGGACAAATTCATTACCGCACGCTCCGTTGTATGATCCGTAATGTTTAACTTTCGAACGATGTATACAGGCTTCGTAAGTGCACTTTTTGAGCAAATGTGTTGTAAAAAATATTAGTCATCATGCTTATTATATGTATCGAAGTCTAAGTTTGAATTACTTAAATTACTTACTAGCCTAACGTTAGGCTTGATTGTAATTGCACTAAGGGACACATTTTACAAAAGCCCCTTAAGAAAAAAAAAACATTCAAACCGTTATTGTACCTTAACTATAAAGTTATGTATATATAAATATCGTAGACTTTTTTTGTAGAACTATTAGAAGTTCTACAAAAAAAGTCAAATGTGAAATTAATTAATTGAAACAACAATATAAAAAAAAAACAACACCTGCCTGTAAATCAAACACATAACTTAAAAAACTAAACTAACTAATTAACGATCATTAGATACTTACTATCTATGGGCAACAAAGGCCTATAGATAGTTCTAATCTCTTATTTCTGGCAACGTGCCCAAAATGCTGGTCGCGTTGCCTCGCTGAATTGCCGGGCTAACTTTCTGACCAAAATACAGGCCAGTATATAATAATAAAACTGAATTAAATACTGGTTGGTCTTCCTTTGAAATAAATAAATAATTTTTTTACTAAAAGGATAATCTAAATTCTGGCAATTTTTCTCTGCATGGGGCAGGGAAAAGTGGCAGAATGCTTGCAGCAATGCTTCATCATCATCAGCCAGAAGACGTTCACACTGAACGACAGCTTGCCTTTTGCATCCACTGGATGCCAGCGAGTCTCACAATGTGGTCAGCCCATCTAGTGGCATTATCGGATTATAGTAGCATTGCTTCGTTGCACGGCAATGCTAGTTTTTTAGCCAAAGTAGACTTTAGCATTCCGGTTACAATCACCAGTAAAATTATAATTAAGTATTAAAAAACTATATCCACGAGTATTTGATATGGCTAAGGAATCCTACCATGAGCGATTCACAACACATATTTGTCGTTTTTAGGGTTCCGTACCTCAAAAGGAAAAAACGGAACCCTTATAGGATCACTTCGTTGTCCGTCTGTCTGTCCGTCTGTCAAGACTCTTTTTCTCAAGAACGCGTAAAGGCATCAAGGTGAAATTTATACTAAATAATTAGGTTTACGGTTTCCTTCGGCTGTAAAAAAATTAAAGTTGTAAGTCAACGCAATCAAAAGATATGAACGTTTATGTCGCATATTTTGCGATTTCACAGGGTAATCAAAACCTATAGGATACTTCCCGTTGACCTAGAATCATGAAATTTGGCAAGAGGCAAGGTCTTATAGCAGATATATAGGAATAAATCCGAAAGTTATAAATTTGAAGTTATATCATTTAAAAATAATTATTTTGCTATTACAAACTTACATTTTGTAGTTGAAATGTATGGAAGAACCTTATTGTCAACTACAAACTTAAGTTTGTCTTTCAATATTTCAACTTCAGTAACTTTTTTTTTGTACTCGTTCTTGTCCGGTTTTTTTCTTGTTTATCTGTTAATGTAACAATTGTAAGCCCTACCCCTACCCTTGTCGGTACAGAATGAACAAACAGGTGCCCAGTAAGTTGTGTAACATATAAAATGGTAGAGAAACGACAGGGAACAGTGTAGAGTCCTTCCCAACTTAATCTGTTCATTGTGTTATGAAAAGGCACGTGTAGTGAAACGATTTCGTTTACTCCCCTTCCCCCATCTACCCCACTCACGTTTAGAATAACGAGACTCCATTAAATAAGCGTCAGATCCGTAACAATAGCTCTTACTTTGTACACGAGGCAAGCTAGGAGGAAACGTCTGTATTACAAACTGTACTCATATTCTCTGATAAATTTTTTTCTCTATTATACTGGGTGGGGGTTCCTGTTCTGGCGCACTTTAGACAACTAATGATCTTATATGCTTTAGATTATCTCTGTCACTGTCTTTCTCGTTAGAAATGTCATTAGAGAACATAATTTAGACCCTGTCGTGTCGTGGTAGTTTCGTGAATAACTTTGCTATGCTCAAGAAAAGTAGGTAATAACTGTTACGGCAACTGGGCATTTTCGTACTGACGTTTGTTAGCCGCGGCTACACCTGTGTCCACATACCTGCTGCTGCAGCTATATACTATTTTACAAGTTTTTAAACTTAAGTGCCTACTATACACTCGTTATCCGCGAGGACCTATAATTAGCTTCTGGATCTATTAAGATTGTTATATTTTTTTAAGGCTGTTAGTCTTCCTTTGAAATAAATAAATAAGTAAAGAATTCATAGTAAAATTTTGCACAATTTGACATCTTCGCAGATGTTTTTATTCCGATATTTTTTGACGATTTATCTTCTGTTTCAATGGCTTGATTTTCCATTGTGACACAGACCGATTTATTTGTGGAGTTGGTTAAATCAAGGAATTAAAATTGTCCACGCGAGGAATACAGATTTGTTTAAATCTACGATAGTGGCTCCGCTATTCTACTCTAAATTTCTAAATTGGTCGCACTGTAGATCGTATACCTACCCTCAAGTATCCTAACATGAAGTAGACGCAAGTAGGGCGCGTTATATAGGTACTCACAGAATGGCCTGTCTGAACGTTTGTTTTGTTTAGGGTTATAAATTCCAGTTGATTGTGTGCATGGGGTGGGGAATGGGGTCAAGGGAAAAATTCTATAGTCGAGATACCTATGTGGATTATAGCAATATTGACTACTGGCTCGTGAGTCGTATCGTCTGACCCTCGCGAGGAATTCAACATATACGCGTCATTGGTCATTTGGTTCACTTAATTTTCTTGCGTCTCTTTGACCTGCTTCAGACATACCATTCGTGATGTATACGTGTTTAGCAAAATCGTAAATTCCTACCAAGTGGATTGTATTGAGAGGTTTTAGACCAGCAGTGGACTGGTCTGGTACGGACTGATTATGAAGCTTGGGTAGGTATACATATAAGAGAGTGTGTTTCGGAACTGCATAATCTGATTCTGCATCATTCATGTATTTGACAGCACCAGGAGCACAGCAAAGCGCCGTCGCTTCATGGTGGAAATTTCACGTGCACGCACAAAGCGTTATGTTTCCGAGATCTTGCTTCCAGCTAGCTAGAGCATTGAATGCGCTGCCGGTGCAGGTGTTTCCGATAGATCAAATCTGGGTGTCTTCAAGTCGCGAGTGAATCAGTTTCTTCTAGGCAACCGTGCTCCACCAAAGACTAAAAACGGCGTTTCACATCACGCGAAGTAGCGTTAAACGCAAACCTATTTAATGCAGTACCTACCTAACTAACAACATTTTGTGCCTTGATTGTCGCTGAAAACTGTTGAAACTATGTTAGATTTTCAAATCAGTGTCTAATAACCTGATATCGAAGAACGATTCGTTGATATCCAAGTTTTTGGCTTTGACTCCAAAAAAATGCCCGCATGTGTACATGAAAACTAATACATAAGTTGTGAAAAATATATGCATACTTGGAAAAGATTGAATGGAACGTAAAAGCCATCAATTTTTACAGTAGTTTTTGAGTCATTTTGTTATCTGTGTCGCTATGAGCAATAAAAGGTTTATAAATCTCTGTATTACTTTGCGTAGTATCTTAGTAGCTTTAATAACATTGAACAAATGTTAGGTCAAACGTCTAGAATTGCTGGCACAAAACAGAACTATTCTCGTATTCCAAGCGGCTATTCCGTTCCAGGGTTTGTGCCAATATAGTTAATGCTCATGTAATGCTAAATAATGCGACGCTTAGTCCGGCTCCTGCGGTGCCGACCGTAGGGTATTTTATTATAAACTGGTGCCGAAGTTCTGAGGACGTGCACGTGAGGACTTAATGCGGCAATTAGTCTCTATTTCAGTTCGACCTCATCGATTTTATGAATCTGGAGTGTCTTCAATGGCAACATACTCCTATTATATCATGACTCAATTAATCATGGTACGCGACACGGCTATCATTATTATAATTAAAAGCAAAAACAACATTGCAGGGAACACAAACCTTTCCTCCACATGTCCCGGACCTGTGCTACAGTCCTCCAGCCTCTAATATCGAGACAAGTTTGGACAGCCATCTCTTTCTGGGCCTGCCGGGTCATGTTTATTGTGGGACCCAATTAGTTGTGTAGGTTATTATTTTTTATTTTTTTTAATAATTAGAAGGCTTGCGTTTGACCACCATCACGCCTGATGTTAAGCGATGATGCGGTCTACGTCGGAGCACGCTTGCCTAGAAGGAACCGATTCACTCGTGATTTGAAGACACCCAGATTTGTTTGGCATGCGGGTGACATCCCAGTCCCACTTTCAGATTAATATTATCGTGCAATAATACCTAATAGTCTTAATACAAATTCTCTAGAGACAGGCATGCCCCTGCCTTTTAATTCTGCTGAGTCCATAATAAAAAGCGATCTTGTCGCACCTCTCCCCAGCTCAATAACGCCATAATCTTCTAAATGCATATCTGCTTTAATGGAAATATTATGTGGAATGTACCTTATATTATTTCTCTCAGCTCGTACCTCATGGTTAGAACTTTGAATGACATACCTATTCTACGGACCTTTATCCTGTTTAAAATCAATCGATTTAAGTTTATAAAGGGCCTTACGGCTAGCTGTTTAAAGCAATCCAGTTGAGGTGATGAAAAAATTTTTATTTTTCTCTCAGTGCCTCTCCATTGTCTGGTCCAAATGAAGATCGGCAGTCAGCTTCTTAAAATTTTCCTTGTCCAGGGCAAATCTGAACTGTTGTTTAACCGTCTTTATCCCCGTCCACTCCCTGTTATTACGGAGCCACGACAACCTGCGTCTTCCGACCTTACGAAAAACTTCTGACCGAAAAAAATTTGGGCGACCGCAAACCGTATCTAAGCGTGTTCACGTTCGCGTGGTTTTCCGAACTGCGTGGTTTTAACGTTAGTTTAATACCGCGTAAGCAGTTGACCGTAAGTCCCCAGGTCTTTGAAACCGTCTGTATGAATTCTGGACATTATTAACTGACTTCAAAAAGGAGTTTGATAAGAGAGCTGGCTAATTCCTCGCGCAGAGAGTTTCTTTCGCAATTCAACGCGGGAATGCAGCCTGTGTTCTTGGTACTTTACGACACGGACAACACCTTGTTTTTTGTTCTTATCTATTTATAATAAAAGTAATATTAAAGGCTTTTTTATGTTTGCTTCGTATCCATACATGCATATAATAAATCGTAGACATACAACACGACAATTGATATTTCACGATAATATATCTTTTCCGTTTGTGAACTAATTATTATGATTATTTTACTATTGAATAGGATAGGTGTATATCGAGGGTAGTCCCATTTTAATTTGAAGAAAATATTCCGTCTCTAAAAGTAGAAAATTTGAAGATAAATCCCGTTATCTTTGACCCAGACACTCACGGTGGCGTCACCGTCTACAAATGCTCTATATAAATTTGTGATATAATTATCGCAATTAATAAAACCTCTTCAATACACGACTACAGTTGTATCGTGTGTATTAATTCAGCTAACTTCTATCATCCTCCAGAATTCAGTGCCTACGCTATTAAATGAAATATACTTAAGAACAGGCGCCATAATGTCGTCACTCGTCGCCTTCTTCCAACCCACGCTTAGCCTTGAATATAGTCAAGCTTTTTTAAAGATCCGCTTTTATTCTGTACGTGAATAAACTACAGCTAAAGCAAGATTAAGAAAATGGCGCGACCAACTGAATTTACATGATCTTTGCAACAGTAAAGTTAATTTTTAGACAAAAACACATTTCAAGACTCTACTTACATGTACAAACTTAAACTTAAAGTAGAAAAATTAGAAATAGGGATTCAAAGTCCTCATCAAAACTTTTACTGAAGAGAACCACAAACCAAAACGTCATCTTTGTATATATTTTTTGCAAGGACGTTATATACCCCTACAAAAACAAAAAGTAATAAATATTTCAAAAACTGCCGAATCAATAGCAATAGTGCAATATGGTTAATGGCCTACCTAATATAAAAGGAATCATCAAACACAATTCTATATTGAGGGAGTAATCAAACATACAAAAAAATAAAACACATTCGAATTGATAACCTCCTCCTTTTTGAAGTCGGTAAAAAAATAGGTAGGCAGGTAAAAAAATTAACAAAAAATCTTTTTTTTTTTTAACGCTGAATCAATTTCTATATAAATTATATGGGACCACATCTGAAGTATGACATACCAAACAAAAAAAGAATAATTAAAATCAATTCACGTAATCGCGTAACAAACAGACAAAAACATACTTACATTCGAATTGAGTACCTCCTCCTTTTTTGAAGTCTGTTAATAAACTACAGCTATAACAAGATTAAGAGAAAGCAGCTGGCTGAATTTACATGAACTTTGCACCAAAAATGCGAACTTTGGTATAACTTTCAACGCTAAACTCAACCTAAGCGAGTTAGCTGGTCGCTGCAAAAACTATTTCTTTAACAGTTGAAAATAGCACGGTCAAACTTTCAGGTAGATAGTTAAGATAATTAGGTGCTTACTATTCTAGAATTTGCAGTTAGTTTGCAGAATAGTGAACACAGTTCCAGGAATAGAGCTAGAAGCCTCGAACACCCCCGTAAAGTAGCTTGTCTGTCTATTTTTTTTTCGGATAAATTTAACTAAATACTAAATAAGTCATTGGTGCAGGGCCGAGGATCGAATCGGGTGCCGTGAGATTGCAAACGTCACATGCTACCGCCCAGCCACCATCGCTCAGTTGTTACGATTCACTAAACTTTCACTACTCAAAATATTTTTGTACGGTTTAGGTAAATCAAAACTAAGTAATTTTTCGATGAAACCAGTTAAAACGGAATATATTTCCGTCACATATTAGTGCATAATTTAATGCGTATTATCGTAATCGGCATTGCGAATGGTGTGATTCGATTCAACACAGTGATAGGAAATCAAACCAGTTTCCATTATAACTTCTAGCGGTCACCACTGTGACAATAGTTAGCTTAGTAAATATTTTGTTATGAATTATAATATTGGTAAAGGAGCTTATTCAGTCACATTGTGGTTCTGTAGAGTAAAAATGCTGTGTCTAGTGCGATTAAAAGCCCTTGACTTGCAGTGCCATTCAAATCTACTAGTGTACAATTACATTCTTATTATATAACTTTCACAAAAACCTTCATGTACAATAAAAATATTTTTAAATGAACTGAAACTCTACACACACACACACAATTATGGATTACACATCCATAATTATTAAAGTTCTGCTTTCACTCCGTGGTTTCAATCGCGTCGATGTAGGTATATCCCTGGAAAGTTATTTTTCCGGGATAAAAATTCATCACCATCATCACCATTTCAGCCATAGGACGTCCACTGCTGGACATAGGCCTACCGTCAAGATAAGATAGATAGACGTCAAGATAAAAATTATCTCAAATAAAATATCTAAAATATGTCATCCTCTTAAATATCTAAAATATGTCACTCTCAAATATCTAAAACATGCCACTCTCTCAAATATAAATCTAAAATATATTATGTCACTCTCAAATATCTAAAATATGTCACTCTCTCAAATATCAAAAATATTTCACACTCAAATTTATCTAATTGAGAGTGATATGTAACTCTCAAATATACCTCTAAAATATGAAACCCTCAAATATATAAAATATCACTCTCTCAAGTATCTTAAACGTGTCACTCTATCAAATATGTATCTAAAATATGTCCCTCTCCGGCTCTCCAACCAGTGCCTGAGTAGGTACCTGTGTTTATCTGCTAGGAACCTGTTTCGTCCCGTCTACCTATTTCTGCTGTCTTATTCATTTTTAATCAACTTGCTTTTACTAAACCAAAGTTCTAACGAAATATATTTTGCCAAGCAAAAAGTAGCTCTTCGCAAAAATATGCACAAAAGTGTTATCGCGAGTGAGTTAACCAAGTGATTAGCATCGAAGTGGGCCATCAAGTGTATAGATGAGCGTGAGGTGACAGTGGTTCTAACATGACGTCACTGAAGCACGGAGTCAATTTGAGTCGGCGCGCGTGCAGGCGGCCTCTGCTGCTGGTAGCCGCTTTACTGCCGCTGGTCCTCTGCTCTCCTATTGAAGTAAGCTATCCTTTTTTTTATTCTTTCTTCTTAGATTTTGGCGTCGCACGTCGTGTTCATTTGCCAGTGTCAAGTATTAAAATATGTACAAGTTTTATTAGATATCGTCAAACAAGTCAGAGTCAAGCAAAGTAGGTCATAGACAATCCAAAGTCATGCCCTAGTAGGTAAAGTCTTGACTAAAGGCTTCTATGTGTTTTGGAAACATCACGAAAAAACATGTTTCACCTCGTTATATCAGTTTCCCACAATCGAAAATATTTAGGAAAATAATACAATGAGGCGACATGTTTTTGATTTCAAAATAGTAGTTCAAACATTTTACTTTGGATTCAACAATACTTTGGATACATGGACAAAGCCGCAATATGAATATGTTTCGCTGGTAATTATATTGTAAACATATTTTAGCAACTCTGCCACGGCCCGGATAGCTCAGTCGGTAGAGCATTGGACTTTTAATCCAAGGGTCCAGGGTTCAAGTCCCTGTTCGGGCGATCTTTTTGCACATTTATTTTTTAATACTTAGGATGTATGAAATTTTTCAGATAGCAGGTCCGTCTAAAGTAACTATTGTATTAATTTGGAGCGTTTGTATCTGGTAAGATTTCACACGTCGCAAATTTTTATTAATATTAATTTTTATAATACATTCCTTAATTTTCTCACATTTTTATACTTCTTTAGTACAAACAAAGTCAAGTTCAATGCAGATCACTTCAAGGTAAAACTGTGTTGCCTTCACAACCTTCCAGTTCTTTTTGCTCTTGACAAAATGGCAAGATGCCAAATACAATTTAAGATAGGTACCTATTAGGTAGGTACCTATCTTAGGTATTAGAAATAGGTAAAACCTTGAGTGTATTTTTTGTATTCCGGGCCTGTCCGTTTTTAGTAGATTTTTAGCTTTATAATGTTCAGGGACTATTGTTGTTTTCTTAAAGAAAGTAATTCGATTTCATGTTGTTTTAGACGTGTAATATTAACTGACCTATTTGCTATGGTAATTTCAATGTGATCGATGTGTGTTGCTATTTGATTGTATTTTGCTAGCAATTACGATTGCCGAACAAAAACCATTAGGCGCTAAATGTTTAGATACATTATGTACTAGGAGCAGTAATACATATTTAGGTAATAACCACAATTTGTTATTTCCTCAACTTTTCCAAACAAAATAGTAGATTGTACGAGTGCATAAAACAATATTTTTTACCGAGAAAGCGAGGGCGGATATTTACATCGAGGATAAAAAGAGTTTTAAGCACAAGTTAAACGCTCAGTTTTTCACTTAAAATGCGAGGAAATAATTGTATTTAATCTCTTAATTTAAAAAATAGAACTGAATTTTGCACAATGTTATGAACTTATAAACAACTTTTATTATGGAATCAAATCTGAATGCTTGAAAAAAAACCAAAGCTGTTTCATAGATATAAAAATGTCATTCACACTCAAAGAAACGCATGGAACATGCAAGTGATACCATTTTCGGGATTTCAACATCGTTATCATCATCATCATCCACATTCTTAGTAGGCCTCTCTCTTGCTATGCCATCTGCGTCGGTCCTGTACTAATCGAGTCCAGGGGCCTTACGGACAACAGATATTGCGGCACCAAATTAACGTTAGATCCGCTCAGTTGGAAAATCACGCGAACGTGAACCTTATCGCGCCCAGATACGGTTTGCGGTCGCTTGATTTTCCATCTGAGCGGATTAGGTGCCGCAATTAGCTGTTGTCCGTAAGGCCCCTGGTTTGACCCGCGATAGTAATACTATCGTCGATCTTGCAGTTGGACATTATTCGCGATTTCAGGGTTGGTCACAGGGGCGGATCCAGGATTTCATTTGGGGGGGGGGGGGGGGGCATTTTGGATTTCATTTGGGGGCATTCTGACAAGGTTCGAATGAATCAAATCGAAAAATTGAGTCGAATATATGGGACTGCTAGGTGTTTTGGGGGGGGGGGGGATGGCCCCATGCCCCCTGGATCCGCCAATGGTTAGTCAAATAGTGTGAATAAATAACTATAAGTGTTATAAATAACCTCCTTTCGGCTTATAATACCACCGTTCCGTGTAATCCCATATATTTTGCTATTGAATTGGTTTCTTCTAGGCAAGCATGCTCCATCGTAAACAGCTGGGTATACAGCATTGCATCATCGCAGGTGGCAGTAAAACGTAATTTAATAATAATAAAAAATCATAAAAAACTTCGGTAGGCAGTGGTACACGAAAAGTTACATTACGTACCTGCTTATTAACACAAAGCAAATTTTATTTTTCCATGCTTGAAGCCATGAAAAGGCTTAAAGGTCAAGTGACCAAACTAACTTTGTATGTTAATTTTGTTTCTACACTGGCAAAAGCGAAGCTTATATAAGAACCATTAAACACGGAGAGGCCAAACTTAAGAGGTGAAATTAATCTTTGATAATTTGGCCTGATAGATAGTATGCCTACACCAACGATATAAATAAATAAATAAAATAAATATTCGGGACATTTTTCACACACGGTCATCTGACCCCAAACTAAGCAAAGCTTGTGATATGGCTGCCAGAGACTGATATACATACATATATAGTTTTTAAATACATACTTAAATAGATATTAACAACCAGATATAGAACAAATAAAATCGATAATATAAATCGACCATTCACAGAAACCAACCATACCATACGGACCATACCTGATGGAACTTCACCAAATGCCAATTGAAGTCCCTGGCGACTTTCTTGTTGACTTTGCCACAGCGAAAATCATATAAAATCATGGCGCGACCATTTTCTCGAGTTAAATCAACGACACAAATTTTCAAAACAACGACGACGCAATATAAAACAAATGACAATCACACAAATTTATAAAATAGTAACCTACTCTTGGATACCATTTCAACCATTTCCATTTTCAAAACTGTAATTGTTTTTTTTTTTTTTTTACAAATGGCCAGTTCTAGAAACAGTACGTACCTAAAGGAGGTACTTTGTACTTGGTAATCCAACTACAATCTTACGTGCAAAACCTAGCAAAACAGATCAATATTTATGTCTTTTATTATGTTTTTACCAAAGAAATCGGACCTTTGGTCGGAACTGCAACTATCGTGTCTGGTACATTCCATATCACGTTTATATTCACGTTTTAGGTATAAACTGAGGTAGATACGATTTACCAAGGTCTGCGCGGCGATACAAACACAAGTTAGTTAGCTTGAGTGAACTCTGTCCTGTGTCTGGCAACGACGCAAACGTATACCTACGTAGCCCGATTATGGAGTATGAATAATAATCAACAAAGACGGTGTTGTCTGTTTAGAAAGTGAAATAGGTACCTACTTATACTGGGACGGATGTAAAAGTTCTATCGGTTTTATGTAGCTATAGTAAATTTGTGTTTTTTGTGCTTTTTTAATGAGTGTGACGTCTCTATTAGTAAAACCTCATTGGCTGTTCCATACATTTTTCAATGACCGTTTTCTATAGAACAGCTGATCTTTTTTCGCGATTTCAGTGCTGGTCCCATAGTAAAAGTTGTTAATAATGATGAGTACAATGGCCTCCTTTCGGCTTAGTACAGTCTATATGCGTCACCCTGTAGATTAGATCATGGAAAATATGAGATTACTCTAAGGTCGTGGGTATTTGTCACGAAATAGGTATTTATGCAGGTCGGGTGGACGAATAAATATTTTATTAGAAACATTAATGGAATTAATTTGAGACTTCACTGGAGCATACTGGAGCGGCGAGTTGGCGAGCCGCCAGGATTGTCATTTAGGGTCACAACTTATAAATTATATTTTCTGTAGGTTACGAGAAAGCTGTTCTGGACTTCTGAAGGTTACTATAGTTAAATGATAATTAAGGCCGCGCTCACCGGTCTGAGCTATCTCTTTCAAATTTTCATCATATATGAAGATAAATAATAATTGAATGATTGTAGTAAAACTGATTTTATCTTTAAGATAACATTAGAAATGGCATAAAGCAATTGTTGTGTTGATATTTTATAAGGAGGCTGAGAAGAGAAAAACTAAAAAATAGTTTTATTCGATCTCTTCCGCCATAAAAACTATCAAAATTAAAACCATTGCAATGTTATTCTAATAATAATGTGCAATCGTTTTTATTTAAATTTTTTAGAACGTTGAAAATTTGCGAAAAAGAGTTAGGCTGGCTGGTGAACGCGGCCTTAACGGGGTATCTACCGATTATCCACAATTTAATCACGATAAATCTAGTTAATAATCATGATAACGTGTTAACGGCCGGTTATCCGAGTCGCGTAGGCAACAAAACGCTCCCTCAGCCCCGCCAAGTTATAGCGACGATGTATTTTGCCACGTAAGAATCAGGACGCCCACGGGGGGAGTGCAACGACAAAAACGAACATAGGTCCGACCTCGATGACGGCTGGCGCGGTAATGAACGCGGCGCGCGCAAATTTTCGCGCACTCTTTACGCTTTTAATTCCACTAAAAAACGAAACTAAGTATTCACAACAAAAAATCTATCCAAATATTTTTTTTTATAAAATTGCCTTTTAGTACATGCAATTTCCATGTACATGGTTGTTACGAGCTTTCAGTAGAGCATAAAACGAAAAAAATAAACTATCTCGACTTTCAGATATTTTTTTTGATCAAGGAAAGTTTATTCTATCGTGTTTTGAACCAAATCATAAACTCAAACACAGATGTATCTGTAACATGTATTTTTTTCCAACACAGATATCCTGAATAAAATTGATTTAAAACCGTCAAAGGTATATGAGGCCGTTAATATAACTATAGTGAATTCAAATAACTTGTATTTAATCATTAATAATAAATAACTAAATAATTTGTATTTGAATTCACTATTAAGTTATATTAACACGTAATCATGATTATTAACGAGATTTATCGTGATTAAATTTATTGAGAACAAAAACGGACAATTCCACAAACATTTATCTCACAAAATGTTAAACTAAAATATATTTTCTCATAAAAATAGGAATAAAACAACCAAATATAGCTACCTAGTGAACAACACTGTTTTATATGAAGGTAACATCTAAAGCTAGGTAGGTATATATAGGTACGTTCGTTATGATATGCTACCAAAAGTTACACTGGCGTCGATTCTGATGTTCTCCAAACTAAACTAAACTAAATTTGACAGCTCTAAAATTGTTGCCACCCTTCTCTCACACATTGAAATGAAAAGAGAGGCAGATAATTTTAGTCCTGTCAAATTGGTTTAGTTTAGTAAGTGGTTTGACAGAATCGACGCCAATATCCCAATAGGGTATTTGACTACTTTTGGGAAACTATTGCACATTATTGCCTGGTATAATTTAATGTATACTGCATTTATATTTTCTGGATATCAGTCGTATTTGCGATATAAATCGATGTTAAAGTTTGAATAAAAAAATATCGCGCCAAAACGCAGACCTGCGTCATAGCTCCGGTCGAGCGACGATTGACGTCACACAAAACAAAACCGCTGCAGCCAGGCAGCAAAAGTTTGATAATCACTAATTTTCTAATAGAAGTAATGGTTTATAAATGTTGTGTAGTGCCACAATGTACAAATACTTCCATAAAACACCGGAAAAACTATTCGTTTCTGTTCCAATGGACCCCAAAACTCGCAAAAAGTGGTTGGAACTAAGTAGCTCGTAGAGAACCCAAAAGTATTGGAGCTAAATCAAGTGTTTCTATGTGCGAAGATCATTTTGAGGTACATATTTGAGTCTATATATTTCTATTACAATTTGTGTTTTTATCGCATTACTATTTTATGTACTGTTACTTTTTTTTTAAACATTGTAAAGACATAACCTAACAAAATAGTGATATCCACCTACTACAACATACTTTTTGTACAACTTGATTGAATGTTTTGCTTGGAGAACAATTAAAAATTAATACTTACATTGTAGTTTTTACGTTTTGAGTTCTGCAGCGTAGAAACAATGACGTAGATTATTATTGAAGAAATATGCAACCATAAATACATTAATTTTGGGTAAGTTACTGCTGTCTGCTTGCACAAAATGTTTCTCCATTCTTCTCACATTTAACCTCCGGACTGTTTTTGGTGATAATTTCTGGATAAATCGCTCTCAAAATAGCTTTACAACATTAAATTCGCAAATATCAATACAAAATCTGTTTGTTTAGATTTGTGTGACGTCACTAGGGATGAAGCCAATTACAGACCGTTTTCGATCACGTGATCAAATGTCGAAAATACAGTTATTTTACTCGCGTTTTTTACAAAAAATAAGCATATTTTTATAAAAAAATCAATGAAATATGCTTTTTCATTATGTCATGTTTATGGATGATGTCAATTGGCATAATATTTTCAATACAGTCAAACACCCTATTGGTAGGTAATGTACTCGAACCTTGTGTACGTTTTGGATTCTGTGTTACTTTCAAATGATATATTGATCTACAGTGAAAGTATAAAGAATCGCAAAAGATGCCCAAATCCTTCGTCAAAGCTAAACTAAATCCAGTAGGGAGGTATATAACCTGCTGAGATCTTGTGTAACTTAAGGATTCTGTGTTACTTTTAAATGGTTTATTAATAGACACTAAATTATTTATGTCAGTAGTAAAATAGTTCACAAATAGATGCCCTAATCTGCAGTGCAAGTACCGTTCTTTATCGATCGTCAAATTCGCTAAAATGCCATAGAATCGATTACAGCGAGTACTGAAAAAATTGCATATTATCGAATTTGACGACCTCAACTGTCAATTTGACGATCGATAAAAGAACGGTACTTGCACCCCTGCTTTGTGAAAGTTAAACTAGATCCAGTAATAAGGTTGGTAACCTACCGGGACCTCGTGTAACTTAAGGATTCTATATTACTTTGAAATGTTTTATTGATCGACACTAAAAGTATTTAAGCTTGTAGGCGCTAGTAGTAAAGAATCACAAAAGATGCCCAAATCTGCTTCGTCAAAGTTTGTAGCCAAATGTTTGGCGTGAATCAATATTTGAGCTGACCGAGTGTTTGCGAAACATCAGCTTCGCAAACTTTGATCAAAATGTGCCTATATACTTATTTATAGCCTATATGTTACAGACTATTGATACCTACTTATTTATTAGACACAAACTAGCAACCTCGCGCGGTTACATCCGCTAAAGGATATAATTTTTTTTTTTGCGAGATAAAATCCAATACAAACAAAACCAAATCAATCCCTTCAGCCATTAGGATAATATATAAGTGGGAACAAACACTATCACACTTACCTACCCACACACTTATAACGTTTGCATTTATTATAATATAGTGTGATCTCAGATCAGACAATGCAGAGTGATATGCCTTAGTACAATTATCCTTCGTGTTCTAATGTCCCCCGTGTTCCCAACTTTTTTACTGTACCGCTAAACAGCTGTATATAGGTAAATAGATACGGTACACGGCGCATACCTACTAATAAACTTGCAGCAGCACCAATGAACTAAATAATTGTCCAAATGCAAAAAAGAGCGGCAAGGCCGTCGCAGGTTGAGTTCAACTAAAGGCATCAAACCTGATTAAGGCCTGTTAGGTACGCAATCGCCACGTCACTATACCTACCTCCCTTGTCTGATCTGAGAGTATGATCACCACAATGATCACGTACTCAGACTAGGGGGATCTTTAGTCTGAGATCACGTATGATGCTATATTATTGTGACAGCTTATTTTCACTATTATGGGCTGTCAGTTGAAAGGCTCTTTTTTATCTTTCCTCTGTTAGAAGTTTGGCGTCACACTCTTGTTGCATTTTCCAGTGTCAAGTATAGCATTATTATATCAAGTTTGATGAAATATCGTCTAACAAGTCGCGTAGTCACAGTAAAGCAGAGTAAATCACGGCCAAGTCAAAGTCATGCCCTAGTATAGTGGCGGAGACTTTACAAGAGGCTTCTATGGTGCTTTGGAAACAACACGAAAATACGTGTTTCTCCGCGTTATATCACTCGCCCATACTCGAGCATCTCCATGAACACTTAATAAATAATAATCCACCATTATTAAGCATAAACACTCGAAAATACACAAGTTTAAGAAAATAATACAACAAGACGGCCATGTTTTTTTTTTTAAATGTTGGCGCCAAAACTTCCTTGAAATGCTCACCACTACACGCAGACCTACGAGCTACGAACAATATACCTTGTTCGTAGCTTACGTGCTACGAGGACAGTGCTACGGAAAAACAAATATAATCCGAACTAATTCTTATTTATTCATCAGATTCATTGCGTAGGGAAGCCATAAAAATGGCGACGTATTTCTTCTATTTCTCCGCATATACCTAGTTGGCTTTTTCGTTAGCATAATATCTATTCAATTCGTAGTTCGTAGAGTATAATGGACTATAACTAAAAAGATATATTTTTTTTAAATAAAATGAGCGGCAACCCTGCATGCAGTTCGTCTGATGGTAAGCAGAAACCGCCGCCTATGGACACTGGACACCTGCAACACTACAAGCGGTGTTGACGGTGCATTGCCAGCCCGGAAAGGTAGTTGTAGACACCATTTTTGAAACGCTACATGTTGAAGCTCGGCGGGAAGACTTTTGGGGGAAGAATATTCCACACCTTGCAGGTCCGCGGAATAAAGGAGTGGAAAAATCGGAAGGTGTGGGATTTCTAGCTTTGCAAGATGTGGGGGTGAGGTTATGATGGAGTCAGGATGTGCGGTAGTGGATTCATCATTATGAACAACTTTTAAAATACCAAGACTATTTTTTTTCTCGCGATTTCAGGGTTGGTCCCATACTAAAAGTAGTTAATAATAATAAGTACAATTACCTCTTTTCGCCTTATTAACATGGCGGCTATTGACATACTGCCTTTAGGGTATATACAAGATCTATGCATACTGCATACATATATTTTTTATCTCCTCTAAGTCCGCAGCTAGACCATATTTCTTATCAATTGTTTTTTCATCTTCCAAAGATAAATAGATAAATACATAGTAAGATAAATAAGATATAATAAGATAAATGAAATACATATTTTTTTTGCCTTCGACGTAAAAAGAGGGGTTTTATAAGTTTAACGCGCCGTATAGCTGTGGCATCGTACCTCCCAAACGGCTGAACCGATTTTGATTTTGTTTTTTTAATTTAAAAGGTGACTTGATCGAGAGTGTTTTAAGCTAGATTGCTTGATTCAAGAAAATCGGTTAAGCCGTCTGAAGATTATCAGCTTTTTTATCGGTGGTTTAAAAAACAATGTATCGGTACTAGTTATTCGATAATAGGCTTGCCTTTGACTGCCATCTCGCCTGATGTTAAGAGGCGACGCGGTCTACGATGGAGCACGATTTCCTAGAAGAAACCGATTCACTGTTGAAAATACTAGATTGGCAATACTGCACTACTCAACTCAATGCGACGTTATAGCGGAAATACACTAGAGATTCGTCAAAGAAACAGTTTTTCAATATGTATTTTATTTACCTAACGACTGTTTTTCTTTCGCAGAGCACCACGAAACCAAGTCCGTCCAGTTCGATAACAGTCGATGGGGTGTCCACGTATCCCGGCATGGCGTTTGGGCCCATGGGTCCCGCCCGGTCCCCCACCGAGGAGTCCTTGGGCATCCAGCTCCAGCAGCAACAGGTCTCTAGTGACTTTCCGCCCACGGAGATAGTCACTGAAGTAAAGAAGAGGAGGGAGATTGTGATAGCGGCGGTGGAATTCCATAGAGTGGAGACACCATTCCTTATAGGCTTGTGGATATTCTTCGCCAGCCTTGCAAAGATAGGTGAGCTATAATTACAAATTTATACCTACCTAGTTAAATCACAGTGTAAAACCAAACAGTGAGTCTACGCCTATGATATTGCGCGTAAAGCCGCTTACGTCGTGACATAAATGTACTCTCACCAGCCAGCTCAGGGTGTCAACCACATGGCGCTACTTCGTAGACACCATCAGGCGAGTTGGCGGCGTCTCGCCCTTCACATGCCCTTTGCTGCTCTTTCTAGGCGGCTTCGTTGGGCGACTGTATGGGTTTATAGACTGTGGTTAAATGCTTGCGTGACTGAATGGTTCCACATAAGTATTTTGACGAAACATGACTACTAGAACTATATTGTTAACTAGCTGACCTGACAGACGTTGTCCTGTCTTAGAACTGTCAAACACGCAAAGTCAAAATTACTAAACTTATTTTTTTACACCTTGGGTTACATTATTGGAGTTTTAGTAAGGATCCCTATTTAAAAAAAAAAAAATTGTAGCCTATGTTAACCGGGGATAGAGGAGCTTCCCAACAGTGAAAGAATTTTTCAAACCGGTTCAGTAGTTTCGGAGCCTATTCAATGCAAACAAACAAACAAACAAACAAACAATCAAATCTTTCCTCTTTATAATATTAGTATAGATTATCTGTGGAACTAAAGGTAAGTATAATAAACATTTTTAGGTGGAATAGTTTATCTAGCCTGTAGGGAAGCTGCTTGCCAGAAGTTTTTGGTATACTAAATATAATAATCTTGAGTATAAATTAGGTAAAATCTAAATTTTCTTGCCTTACCTCAGACTTTCACGAAAACTAGTTCTACTCCGTAAATCGCTACACCAGGTTGTGCCAAACTTTACCAATCATATCAACTTTCACTGGTGAAGAAAAGGGTGGGGTGGCACAATCGATACTTACCTGGTAAGACCTAGTTAGGTATACTTACTCGTGATAATACAATTATTCTGGTAGGTTAGCGAAATTCGTTGATAGAGTAGGTATAGTGGCGTAGCAGATTTCTTTCTAGTCGAAATACTTTTTTTGTTTTTGCCCTAACCTTCTTGCCCATCTAGCCAGTGTTACCTATAAAATAATATTCAAGTACCTAGTCTAGTTCTATATTTTAAGTTTTCAAAGATCAAACAAGACAAAGCTAATCAATGTAAGTCACGGTTAAGTCCGATTCAAGCTCCTGTAAAATGGAGAATACTTTACTGGAGGCTTCTTTGGAGATTTAGAAACAACGTGAAAATACACGTTTCACATCATTACATCACTTGCGTTCTCGAAAAAATTGAAACTCATAAATAGACAAGATTTAAAAAATTATACAATGAAGCAACATGATTTTCTCATGGTGGCGCCAGAACTAATCATCGTTATTTTATTTATTATAACTAAATGGTATTGCTTTTTAAGTAAATCATTTTGATCTGTAGGTCTGACTTATCTACGAAATACCAAAGCGGCCTTGCTCTACTTTTATTGTTTGGAGAGGCTCGAAAACACAAGTACCATATCTACCTTTTTATTCCCCAAATCTAAGTTGAAGTAGGTACTTTTACTTTACAATCTCTACTTCATCACTGTTTCGAAGGTGAGCCAAACTGGGCCAAGCGGAGTATTTGCGAATATACGTCGATAATGAAATAACTCCACTCCATCAGGTAACTAGGAATTAATTCAGTGATAAACAAAATTATTGTACTGATCAGTATCAAAACAAGTTAATAAATTTACCCAAGCAGCATAAAAAATTATTTAACTCACCGACTGACTGACTGTCGTAAATACGAAAATATGTGTTACCCTTATAGGTATATACCCTTACCTAAACATGCCCTTTTATACCTTTTTTACAGTTAGTTAACTCCGTCACGGCTAATGGCATTTGAATGAAATTTGATATGGAGGTAGCTAGCAACCTGAATTAAGACGGCAAAGTATTACAGTTCCTGTAAGATAATGGCCCAGAAGACATCAGCTTCTCACGATTTACATAATAATAAAAAAAATACAGGTTCTAAGACCCGTTATTTGTTTTTAATTGACATTAATGAAGCCATGAATAAAACTTAGGCGAAGTACGTAATTATGTTGTTAGCAAACAGTATCGAAGGCTAGGTAAAGTTCGGCAAATACCTATACCTACGTAAGGCTTCCGAGAAGGAGAGGTAGCCCAAGTGACCCAGATTCGAGTCCCGCCGCCTCGTGCCGGCAACAAGCCACTTGACATTTAGTTAATAAACCAATGGCATCGATTCTGATGTAGTCTAAACTAAAATTAACAAAATTTGACAGCTCTAAAATTGTTGCCATCCTTCTCTCACATATTAAAATGAAAAGAGAGGTAGGTAATTTTGGTCCTGTCAGATTGGTTTAGTTTAGTGAGTGAATCGTGAGTGAGTATGACAGAATCGACGCCATCGTCTAGCGCTTCGATAAAACTTCTCCGACTAAAGTATAGCAAAACTGATTCATTGATTTCACAAAATGAAATTTTTTATTCTGGTAAAAAACAAACAGGTAATTGAATCCAACAAATATCAATATCTACGATATATATCTACAATATCTCCTCAACGTTCACGAGTCAGTTGGCTGGTACTTTTTTTGAAAAACAAACGGTTGCTCACGTTAGAACTTCTCTTCTTAGTCACTGAAAATAATTTTCGGCACTTTCCTTTAAAGAAACTACGATGTGATTTTACGGGGTACGCGTCTCGACGTTTCACTACGTTGGATCTTACATCATTGATATCTTTCACGACAGAAGATGCCTCTGCTACCTCGGCAAATGCAGCCAAGTATGCCGACTTCGGTCGGAACCCGCTGTTCTGTGGATGCTTCGTGTAATATCCATGTCCATGTGAAGGGCAATTCGAATCGATCTCCGCAGACAAAACCGAGTCAGATGATAGGGGATCTTGTTCCAAAATAACATTTGTGCACTTATCCTCGTATCGCAATGTGCGACCATTGGAATGATATCTATCTGTTTTAATTTCTATATTATCGAAGGATGCACTGGAAGTCTTGTATTGTACGAGCGAATCTATCGGCGAATATTGTAAATTATGAAATTGACAGCCCACATCCCTTATGTATACTATTCCGTTGGCATCAGTATTTCCTTGTGTATTCACGGAATCTAATTTACACTGATAACAATTAAATTGGCACGATTTGTTCGATATGCAGCATGGGGAATTAGGACTGACTGAATATATTCTATCTGGTGATTTAGAAGTTGGCGAGAATGTATTTTTTGGACTTATAATATAAGTAGATGGATCACATTTACCGTGGGTGCAAGGGTTCGGCATGTGAGAGCACAAGTTGTAGTGATGCTCTACATTTTTTGAAAGAGAGTCTTGACACAAAGCTACCAATTTACATCTGGGAATATGATGACATTCCGTAGTCTCTTCGTCATTTACATATTTACCCATCAGTTCGTCGTAATTGATATTTTTGGGGAGTGGAACACACAGCGGTAAATTAACACAACGTGGTCGATGCAGACAGGGAGGGACAAACTCACAGTTATTTCGTAGTACGTTAGCTCTTTGACATGAAGGCACTACGGTGCACGGTGGGTGGTGTCTGCACGCTTTAGTGATTCTAATTACTCTCGGTACAGACTTTGTTGATGTTCGCTTTTTGGCACCTTTCAGACTGTCATAATTTTCATCAGTAGGTAGTATTTGGCAGACTGGGATGAGTTCGCAGCGAGGCTCGTGAAGGCAGACATCTCCATCGCCAGTTCTATGTCTGTTACTCCTAGAAGACGTACTGCAGTTATATGCTGCAGTAGAAGCTAGTTCTTTACTAGCGTATAGGGATTCAGCCTTTAAGCTTTCATCTTCTGTAAAACTGACTGCTTCAACGTTTTCTTTACAGTTGGGACATAAAATTTTATGTAACTTCTTGCATTTATCGGTCTTATTACTGTCTTGAGAATTTGTTACAATGTGTGAAAAAGTTTCTATTTTTGGGGTAGCTTGGACTATAGTCTCTAGCTCTTTTTTGGTGACCCCAGTACTTTTCTCCTCTCTCGGTGTATTATGTTTATGGTGTCTCTTTTTCGTATCTTGAACAATTACTGTTGCACTGGTAATTTTATCAACTGCTGGTGTACATTTACTATTATTTGCTAACTCAGTAAGCGATTTTTCGTCTGTGCAAGGGCAAGCGTAAGAAAATAGTTGGCATGGGCATGGATCTTCAGTCCGTTTCCCTTTATAATCTTTCTTTTTAGTTTTTTTATCAGCCGTCGGTTTAGTATATTCCGTCTGGTATTTAGCATACGACCAAAACTTTTGACGATTTGTGACATCTGTGTTGTAATAAAGATATTTACGCATACGCTTGCCTAAGCGCTTGTCTCTCAGAAATATTTCTGAGGAAAGAACATCATTGTGAGGGAACTTTGGCTTTAATTTCTTTGTATTGAATTCGATGCTATCTTTAATTTTGATTGTTGGCTGTGTTGTGGTACATTCTTGTACAATTGGATTAACATTTCCCTTAAACCCACAACAAGTAGGTAGTTTCATTGCTTTTAAAATGTTGGCGTTGGACGTACATACTTCGGAAATACCATGAAATGAATGTCTCTTAGCAATATCGTCTAAATCATAGAAAATTGTACTTGTTGATCGAATAAGTGACTTACAGCTTAGGTCTTTATTTAGACCATGAAACTGTTCACATGTCATATACAGAGAATTATTTTTATGCAAGGACTCTGTTTTGTCAGTTTTTTTTTCGGTGTCGCCAATAGTATTAAAAACAGTATCTTCAGAATTCTTTTTCGGGTTTTGATACAGGACATTGTGAAAAGGTGTAGATCCAAATATATCCTGAATGCCTGTAAATGTTTTTGCCTGCATAGCGTCTTCATCTATCATGCTATGCACTTTTGTAACCATTACGTTTAATTAGTCAATTATAAACTTGATAATTTTTGCGAAAATTGTTTTTTTAGTTTCTTAGATTCTTGAAATGTTTTGTTTACCTAATTTTTTTGTCATTTTGTTGTCAAGAAGACAGGCATAAAGAATACTGACATTTAAAAGATAATACCAAAATATTAGAAAAATATGCACAACTAAAGAGTATTGCAATGCCGGGAGTCCGGGAGGCTACAACCAAGGATTTTATACCCAATAGGATTGCGCATAAAAATTGACTACTATTATGAGCTATATTTGAATCAGAAATATCTAATAGAAAACCGATCCAATTGAATAGAAACACTAGGAGCATTTTGTCTCTTTTTAGGCGTGCCTGCCAGGCAATTTGAATTCCCGTGCAAATTCCAGCTTAGGTACAAGTTTGACCCTTGAATTTATTGGTTACACCTCATCTTGATCACTAATTAGCAAGTCATTTGTCATTTTAAGAAATATCATGCAAGTATTATTGTTTCAGGTTTCCATATGACGCCAAAGCTATCCAAGATGTTCCCGGAGTCCTGCCTCCTGATCTTTGTCGGCGTGATCATCGGAGCCATACTCCTGAGCACACACAGCGTCCGCATCCAGCCGCTGACACCAGACACGTTCTTTCTTTATATGCTGCCTCCAATTATATTGGACGCAGGATATTTCATGCCGAACAGACTGTTCTTTGACCACTTAGGAACAATCTTACTGTTTGCTGTTGTCGGAACCGTATTCAATACGCTTACTATAGGTAAGTGGAGCGATAGTAGCCGACCGGTAGCATGTGCGCTTTACAATCTGACGGCACCCGGTTCGATCATCGGCCTTGCATCAATGACTTATTTAGTACCTACTTAAATAAATTAAGTGCAGTTTCGATGCCATCGCTCAAAAACGGTGAAAGAAAACATCATGAGGAAACCGGTATTGCAAGAACCTTAAAGACATATGACATTCACCAGCATACACTGGGCCGCCATGGTAGATTATCTCGTCCTCTTTCTGTGAGATAAGATCTCTGTCCCAGCAGTGGGAACAAATTAGGCTAATAATGATGATGATTAATGACTATAGATGAGTTTTTAAGATTTTTCATATAAAAAAAAATTTGGTGAGTTGTTATGCGGGCTGTGCATTATTGTCAAGTCGCCCTAAGACAGGCCGAGAGTAAGTGTGCTAGAAGATCTTGTTGGGTCACGCTCGCTTCGCACTTTACTAACCCGTCCTTCTTGTTTTCTGAGAACTGCAATCTAGACATCTTCAAAGCTAGAGGGAATAGATTTCTTCTAGATCAACGTGTTCCATCCTCAACCGCAATGTCGCTTACCATCAGGCAAGTTAGTGGCCAAACGTAGATCTGTAAAAAAAAATTTAAGCTTGCCACGAGCCGTTCGTAGCGCCTAATCTTCACCTTAACGTAGATACTTTTCTGTTGTAGGAGCATCTCTATGGGCTTGCGGTCAGACTGGCATGTTCGGCTGCACAACCCCTCTCCTCGACATGTTGTTGTTTGGTGCTCTCATTTCCGCTGTGGACCCTGTGGCGGTGTTGGCAGTCTTCGAGGAGATCCACGTGGACGAAGTCTTGTACATCGTCGTGTTTGGAGAGTCACTGCTCAATGACGCCGTGACTGTCGTGCTGTATCATATGTTTGAAGCTTATACGTAAGTGTTTTTGATACAAAACGAAATATAGGTCTTTATAGGAAACCAAAAATTAAACTTTGTTTTTTTGTTTTTCAAATAAATCTTTTCGTGAAAATTATGTCTTTGAAACGTTAAATATGAAAACCCATAAGAACAAACAACAAACAGTTTTAAACGCATCATGCTTGTGACCTGAAAACTGTCATAAACCTGAATTGTTTATTACACGTATGTTGAACGTTCAACATACGCCTTGTGTTATGCCGAAAAAATCAAGAAAAGATCAGGGAGAGAGTCAGAGTTGAAGATAATCATCTTATTGATTAATAAAAAGCAAATCTTATCTGTCGTTATTAGTGACAGGTTTTCCCACTTTTAGGCAACTCTTGTTATTGCAGTTGATCATAAAGCTTAACACAAATTGTATTTAGTGGAGCAAAACCATGGGGCTTGCACACAGTCGTGCGTTTCGCTACATACTTCTTTTTTTGATGTTCTCATATTTTTCGAAAAGTATAGCTGTATTGTAAAATTTACCTCTACAGTTTCCTCCACAATTATGAAATCTGTATAAGATATCGAAGACATCATTAAGTAGACAGGTGTTTGAAAGAATAAAAAAAAACCGAGAGAAAAGTGAAAATCAGTGTTACTTTTTTTTCTTCTATCTAGCGAAATGTCCTTAATCGCGTTTCGGTCTTTACGGTTTCCTAGAAGTAAAACTAGAATGACCACAATTGCTAAAACTGGGAAAAGAGGGCCTTAAATGTTTTTGTGTTTAGTGTGTTTTCGCTGCAAATAAATACTTGCATGTATGTTTGTTCTCCTCAGTGAAATGGGTCCCTCTAACCTCATATATACGGACTTCCTATCCGGGCTGGCGTCATTCCTGGTGGTGGCGGTAGGAGGCACCTGCATCGGCGTGGTTTGGGGCTTCGCCACCGGCCTCGTGACGCGGTTCACGAACGAAGTCCGCGTGATCGAACCCATCTTCATCTTTGTGATGGCGTACTTGGCGTATTTGAACGCTGAGATGTTTCATATGAGCGGGATTCTCGCGTAAGTAACGAACATTTTGTGTTTTATTTCAATAAAATCAAGGTTGCTTTTATTGTGGTAATATATTTATAATAATGCATAGTCTAGAAACGTGTCCCAACTGTATTCAAAAATTTATTTCTATGATACGGCAATTACTCCCGTATGATTAGGCTGCATGGTTACGCTACAAGACCGCCGAATGCGGTTGAAATTATAGTCAGAGTAACCGGCTTAATCACACGTAATTCCGTGTCATATAAATAAAATGTGTGAAACCCACGTTTCCATAATAAACTTGTGTTTAAAATTATTAAATGAGTTGATTCTAGGGAACTTTGTTCGGTTTTTTTGTTGCGCTATTTTGGCCGAAATTATGCCCGCTAATTTCTCGGCGCCGACATGACTGTTATCGCATAGTAATGCTTACTTATTTCTCTTTACTGCTATAGCCCATGCAAATTTGGGGTTTCACCTTGGAATGAGAGATAATAAGCTGTAAACTTGTTTATACCTTTACACTGGCATTTCACAAGTTGTCTCAAGTCTCATAAGTAAAATCTCGTGCCGATATTCAAAATCAAAGGTCACTAAAATAGGTTTTTCGCAACTATCTCGCTTCCTATGGTTTTAATGATATTTGCATCGATTTGAAAATTGTAGTGTATAAAATTCTCCACAAATGTGGTTTCAATATTTTTTTATACGCTTAACTGTTTTTGAGATATAGAGCGTGGAGAGCGCTCTGACCTTGTATTATATATTTGTATCACACAATTTTTTGGCCTCTTAACTTATCATATATACCTTTTTAAACGAAGCTTTTTCATTAAGATTTATTTTTCCCTACATTAAAATAATGTAGAAAACCTCGGTAAACAGTCTAAAATAAAATCCTTAGTAAACAAAAAACAAGTTTCCTCTTTTCTTATTCAACGTCTTATACAATACATTGTCTACATTTTAATGTCACCCTTTCCGTCTCTCGTTCATAAAGAATCAAACATCATATTTATAAAAGAAGCAAGCAAGCGAAATTTTCAAATTAAAGATGCAAGGGAGGTTTATTAAATCTCGGAGCCAACAGCAAAAGGGAGCTTATTAATTCTTAATCTTATAGCTATAGGTATTTGCTGAATATCTAGCGGTATTTGGTCGCACTATTTAATCTTAGTATCTTGTAAGCATTTCAAAATATAGGTATATTGTCTTATAAATTATTGCATCTATGGTAAAAATCACAAATTCTTAGCAAATAGGTTAGCAAAGATATATTACCTTATGTTCAAATCTCAGAGAAAAATTATAGAGTGTAAACCCACAGTTTGTGCTTTAGTACTTACCCTTTGTAGCAATTATACAATCCGTAAATATCAAGGACGTTTTATACCCTAAATAATAATAGAGTGTAAAACGACCTTGCTTTTATATTATTATGTCTGTATTACGTATCCTTCTATATATATATTTTTTTAATTATAAATAGGCTTGCGCTTGGCCGCCAGCTTACTTCTCTTTTTTTAACATGTCTTAGTCTATTGTTTGACCGCAGTCTCGCCTGATGAAATGCGATGATGCGGTCGAAAATGGAACACGTTTTTAGTAATAACCTATTAACCCTAGACTTGAACATTCCAAGATTGTAATACTGCGGAAATTCTGAAACAAAGCTTTCAATTTCATTACATCCTACACCGTACATATTTAAACGTTAAACGGAAAAATAAAGAGCCATTTTAATAGGAGTGCTCCTATTAAAATGGCTCTTTATTTTTCCGTGAGCATATTACTTTATAAGGAATATCGTTTCCGTTACTCTTGAACTCCGTAGAGCCGCAATGAAAATTTTTCTCTTGATGGAGTGGCGTCGCGCCTGCAGCAGAATGTTAGGAAATAGCTGCTTCACTTAGTAGCTAACCGAGATGTTAGTTTCGCACAGCTTTTTAAAGCAATGTGTGCAAGCTGTCTACACTCGTCTACACTGCGTGTATATTATTGGTTGGAACCACTGACCTATATCTAAGTAGACTTTACAAGCGGTGCAAACTGTATAAAAAAAAAGGGTTTCAAATTGTTCGTACCGTAATATTTTACTTACCGTTGAAAAGAAAAATCTTTGTTCTGTCGGCCAACTCTATTATAAGAAAAATAAAGTTGGAAAATTTGGCCGGAAAATTTGAAAATTCAGGATAAACTGAGTGCTTTTTTTAATGAAATTTGGACAGGACAACGTTTGTCCGGTCAGCTATTTATATATCATACTAATATTGTAAATTCGAAAGTGTGTTTGTGTGTTGGTTTGTTTGTTTGTTTGTTCCTCTTTCACGCAGCAACAGAGTAACGGATCGACCTGATTTTTTGCATGGGTATGGTTATAGGGTACTTTTCATCATCATCTTCATCGCCATCACCATTTTTCATCACCGCGCGGGTGAAACCGCGTGGCGCAGCTAGCAAATATATAATATAGATAATTCACGAACATTATAATATACATTAGCGGTGGCGTATAACATGAAGAAAATAGAAATGAGATAAAACTTCTTGATTCACGAAAAGCTTGCTCGTTTCCTATTCAAACGGACCCCGCATTATCTGTTTGTGAAAAGGTTTGTGAAGAAAGTTTTCCTTTTGCGCTAACTGGAAGTTACAGACTTTCAGGCTAATGTCCTGTTGTGATTACTGAACCAAAGTTGTTTGGTAAAGATTTGAGTAGGTACGGTAAAGTGAAGTATATAGGCTACTAGCTGCGCCCCGCAGTTTCACCCGCGTAGTGATGAAAAATGGTGATGATGATGATCATAAAAAGTAGCTTAGGATCTTGAACTATACTCATGCAAAAAGTCAATCTGTTGCTCTGTTGCTGCTTGAAAAAGGAACAAACAACCCAACAAACCAACAAACTTTTCGCATTTATAATATTAGTATGATTTTGATTTACCTATAAAAACGTAAACGACGGCGACGTCCAATGCATCGGATATAGGGGGTTCGTATAGAGTTCTTGGGAGGCAAAATTATGATACATTTTCTTCGCATGCCTTCGAGACTACCATACCGAGGGTTACCATATCAAAATTAGAAAACTCAGACTTGACCGGACATTTTAATATGTTGGTTATGGTATGTGGGAAGACTGGAAAGTGCTGAGCGGGAAACTGTAGGTAAAACATTTCCATTTACTTTTTCTGAAGTTGGAACCGATAAAAGTCTGTGCAAGTTAAAAAACTAGTAAATAAATACCTAGTGAAAATGTTTATTAGATTTTGTTTATATTAGGTACACGGAAATTACTCACGATAAGATGGTAAAGCGAGATGGAGTCACGCGCATGCACTCACCTTGAAAAAGAACGCCGAATGCGGTTGAAACTATAGTCGGAATAACCGGCTTAGGTAATCATACGTGAGTAATTCCCGTGTAATATAAACAAAATTTGTGAAAACCATGTCAGTTTCCAAAATAAAACGATATAATATTCTACTAGCGGACCCGGCAGAAGTCGTCCTGCCAGTAAAAGCAGCGCCACGTAATTAGGTGACATACTTACCGACAGCAGCGCCACCTACCAATAATAATTTTATTTTCAAACCATCCAGGAACCCGTTGAAATATACACAAAAAAAATATATCTAAATCGGTCCAGTCGTTTAGGAGGAGTTAGGTGACAAACACACGTACAGAATAATTATATATATTAAGATTATAAGATATTGTATCATGCATATTAGCCTTTCTAATAATATTATAGTAAGTGTGTTGTATGTACCTACATAGATTGTACGTGTTATAACTACTCTGATGCAGTGAAGGCGAAATGGTAGAGAACCGCACACTTGTATGACGGCAATGCGGCGTGCGCGCTTTCAAATATTTTCAATATTTATTTTTTCTTTATTTTCTACTAGGAACAAAAACCTTTACCAATTAATATTTAAACAACAATCTTCAATTTAACCAAGCTTTATTTTTCCAGGATCACCTTTTGTGGAATCACGATGAAGAACTACGTTGAAGCGAACGTATCCCACAAATCGCACACCACCATCAAGTACACCATGAAGATGCTCTCATCATCTTCAGAGACCATCATCTTCATGTTCCTGGGGGTAGCGACGGTGAACTACAAGCACGATTGGAACACGTGGTTCGTTCTGCTGACGATCCTCTTCTGTTCTATGTTTCGGATTATAGGTGAGTAGAGATCATCATCATAAATTATTATAACACCGGCTTGTACTCACTATTATGTTTTATCAGTCGAAACGATCGACCGGTTTCGGAGCCATTAGAGCCCCTTCCTCATACGCGCGATTCTGGAGACGAACATCATCATCATCGTCATCAGCCAGAAGACGTCCACTGCTGAACATAGGCTTCCTCCTTTAACCTCCACACTGAACGAACGCCTGACATCTGCATCCACTGGATGCCCGCGACACTCAAAATGTCGTCGGTCAATCTAGTGGGAGGCCTACCTACGCTGCGTCTTCCAGTTCGTGGTCTCCACTAAAGAACCTTTCTTCCCCATTGGTTATCGGTTCTTTGAGCGAAGTAGTTTGCTCATTGCCACTTCAACTTGCAAAATAGCTATGTCGGTGACAAGAGACCACAACAGTGTGGTAGTAGAGATCATATTACATTTCTGTCTACTCTTTTCCTCCTTCGTACTCTGTCTGAGACTATAAGGTGAAGAGCGACCTAGTTAATAATCCATCGGTCTTCCTTTCTATACGAAAGCCAGGGTGGTGTTCGGGGTGATAATCTAACTGAATTTGGTTTACAAGCATTTAAAAAAACGCGTTAGCCATACTGGCGCTTAATTATCTGCTTGTGCTGGTTTCTAACAGTATGAATAATCACGAATAAAAATGCCTCAAGGACGGCGTTACACGAAAATAAGTTGTTTAAATTTGTGTACGAAAAATACTTCGAATTCTCTTGGTACTGTATGCTCATACCTAGGGAATGCAATCCCGCATCTAAATCTCAGTCCCGCAATTGTACACGTCTGAGGTTCTCAGTCCCGCAGATCAAGGATCAGGGACAAATAATAAAGTTTTGCAATTTTATAAATACGTGCATAAATAACAGACGCGTTGGGAAATAAGGCAAGACAGGAAGAGCCACTTGAGATTCCTGACGTTAGAGTGGATCGTACTTATAATTCGTAGATGTCATATATTCGTCGTGTATTCACGAAATTATTGAACTTTTTCCAGACCCGCAAATCCTGCGGATCCCGCATTTAAGATCCCGCAAATTTAACGCGAGATCCCGCATTTGTGTGATTGCATTCCCTATGTCATATCATTCCGTAGTAAGAAAAAACTCAAAGTTTGCTCCAAAAACCACTCCTTGTTGACCTCTCAATGAGTTACTTGTTACAAATTTATACATCGCAGCAAAACATATCCATACCTGATTTTCATGCAATTTTACCAGCTATTCTTAGTAGTTAATGAAACCCCAGCAAGGTCGCGTTAAGCTAATGTTAAGTTAATGTGTGTTTGTTCCAGGGGTGTACATATTTAGTGCGGTGGCGAATAAGTTCCGTTTGCATAAACTTAACAGGGTTGAGAAGTTTGTTATGTCGTATGGAGGTGAGTTTTTAAGACTAACTTTTTGCTTATTTTGTTGCTAGCTGTTGCCCTCAAACGTCGTACGCAGAGACTTTCATATAAACTTTCAATACTCTTTTGACCTCCTTAAGGCGCGGAACAATCGCAAAATTAACCATAATAAGTGTTTTAAACGCTTAATCGAACCTGGAAAATATTGGCTCAAGACCGAGATGAATGGTGAACAAGAAGAGAGGCCTATACTCCCCAGTGGGTAATTTTATACGGGATTTAAATGATCATGATAGTTCTTCGACACTCGTAAATATTTTATGCCACCATAAAGAAGATAGTTAACGTTATAAATGTAACGATAAATTAAACCTAGTGTAAAAACAAATGTGGCTTACCATTTATGGTAACTTAAAAAAAAAACGCTAATTAAAAAAAAAACTATTTTTATTAAATGCTTATATAAAGGGGAAGTTTAGGCGCGAACGTGAAAAAAAAGGCGCCTCCTCAGCACTAGCAGTCAAGTGTGAAAATAAACTCGGGGAGAAATGTTCGATATTCAGCACTATAGTTGCTCTGTCACATACCTCTATAGTATTATATTATATCAGCTTTGATATTTTGATAATTAACAAGTAACTTAAATTATTAAAAAATATAACTTTAACATAACGAAGCGTATTGAAAACTAGAAACACATTTTAAGTTGTTAAAAGACTTGAATTTGACCTCGCAAGTTTAGCCAGGTCCAAAATGCGCGCAAAATAGATGCAGAGTTGCATTTTTAACTATTATATTATTCCAGGTTATTAGGTAGTAGGTATTTATAGGTATGGTAGGTAGGTTTATTTATTAGGTTTTTTTTATTTAATAGGTTTGGTATTATTATTATTTCACTTTAACTATTATTATTCATTACTATTATTCCAGGTCTGCGGGGAGCGGTCGCGTTCGCATTGGTGCTACTAATAGACCCCGCGATAGTAAAACTGCAGCCCATGTTTGTCACTACCACGATAGCGGTGATCTACTTCACGGTGTTCATCCAGGGCATCACCATTAAGCCGCTGGTGAAGATGCTCAATGTCAAGACGGCTGAGAAGAGGAAACCGACCATGAACGAAAGGATTCATGAGAGGGTAAGTATTTGAAACGTTCGCAATTTGAACGTGTTTTAATTTTCAGTCAGCTCGTGACCACGGCCATTGTAACATGGTCGAAACGTCGAGCCAGTCTATACTACCTATAACCTAAATAATAATATGTACGCGGACAGCGAAAGGGTGTCCTTTGAGTATTTAACCCTAAAAAGTGTTTAGATTGATGATTCCTTATAATTTTAGTGCATGGACCATTTGATGGCAGGTGTAGAAGACATTTTGGGGAAACATGGTAATCATCACATCAGGGACAAATTCAAAAGATTTGATAACCGCTTTATAAGGCCGTTCCTGCTTAGAAACTATCAGGTAAGCTGAACATTACTACCAATTAAAATTAAGAAAATATAGATACTTAACTCTTCCATATTATTTTTTTGCTGAACCAATTTTTTTTATTGTTTGTAAGGTTACTTGATCGAAAGTGTTAGCTACAATTCAAGAAAAGTTAACTCTTTCATTCTATATTCAGTCTTAAATTCTATGCTTCAGGGTGCAGAACCGAAAATTTTGGAGACTTACTCGAAGTTGGCTATGAAAGATGCTATAGAATACATGCAAAGGAATGCTTCCACAATCGGAAATATTTCAGGAGCCGAGTCTATGTCGGCCATATTCAAGAACTATACTAGTAATAATATTAATGGGAGGTAAGTTGCAGATAAATTAACTTTTTGATATCTTACTAGCTGCGCCTCGCGGTTTTACCCGCGTACTGATGAATAATGGTGATGATGACGATGGTGATGATTATGAAAAGTAGCTTAGGACCTAACTATACCCATGCAAAAAATCAGGACAATCCATTGCTCTGTTGCAACGTGAAAGAAAAAAACATGCAAATAATGATACAACATTGATATTAAATTTAGATTTTTTGTTTTATCGAAACTATCGAGATAGTGAATGTACAGTCAAATCGTAAAGATGCCTTAGATTCAATAAGAATGCGCCAGGAGACGCCCAAAAATATATTAATATTGCCAAATTATTTTTAAGAGATTTAATTTAAACAAGAAAATTACATGTATTTGGAAAAGTTACAAAATTATTCGAAAAACTAAACAAAACTAATCTAAGAATCAAATATAATCTATAACTACTTATAAATAAATATTTATTTGTAAGTAGTTATTTTTATTTTATTACCCTGAACTAAACTAAATACTTATCTAAAATCCCCTTGGTGGAAGGAAAAGTGGCCAGTCGTGAATCGGTTCACAAATTACCTAAATAGGTTTTTAATATGAAATTAACCCCCCAATGAGTATGCCTATGCTTGCATACCTATACGCTTGCTTTACATGGCAGACCTGTAAATTGATGATGGGCAGACCTGTAAATTGATGATGATTGCAATGATGAGATATTTCTTTGGGTCCTCTCAACTATAGTAGTTTCAGCCAACTGGATTCTTCAACCTGGAACATAGACATGCAAGAGTTGGAATACAATCCTTCAAAAAAAGACCTCACCGATGCCAAAATACATCACCTTTTGGCTGAGGAACTGTGCAAGCCTTTTAGACGCGTAAGTTTGTTTCATCAACAATTTTTAGAAATATCTGTTATTTTAGTTGACTAGAAAAATGTGTTCTTCGAGATCTTGAAGCCTGGCACCAACTTGCACCAGCTCTTAAAGCTCTACAGAAACTAGACTTTTCTAAATTTCACTATAGTTGTCAGATTAAAATAACATTTGAAATTGGATTAAAAAACACTTTCTATCTAAAATGTCCCGCTCTGACACTTTTATTATTAAAGCGTAGTTAGCCTTGGAGTTACATGTTTTGTCTTATTCTCTCTTCAAAATTTTGAACTCGCTCGAAAAAGACAAACGGCTGAGTACCTAACTATTCCCTGGCTACTCCGCGGTTTTTAATAAGGGGGTTTACAGCGTTATTTATTTTCTGATTTCAATTATTTTTGTCCGGTCTATTATGATCGAGTGTGATGATACAGTCACGCGAGACATAAATTGTAAATGATGGATATTTTACTGCATTTATGTCTTCTTCCACATTTAAGAATCTAGGTCTTTTTGATGGGTACTTCAATTTTTCTGTAATATTATCTTTGGTCGTGTAGTCTTTTAATACATGACTTCTGTGTTTCCGTTCTCCCTTATTTGGTGTAAGTATTTCTGATGTTCAATTATTTATTTTATGTGTTTATGTTGTGAAGGTTGGATAAATGTTTGCACCTGTAACAATGGTAAGGCTTGCGTCTCCACCGCTTCTGTCGGTTGCTGATCAAGTTTGCACCTTGTCTAACAGTATGTTAGAACTGATATTCCCGAAGTGTTACGAATTGCAGCACCGGAGGCTGAGCTACAGTCGGCACGCTGTGAACGAGCGCGACCTCGGCATCCAAGTCAACTACAAGACGCACATGAACATTCGCCGCCGCGTCGGCGACAGAAAGCATCACCATAAGCGCAGTAAACGTGGGAAGCAGGTGAGAATTAGCTTTTACAGGCTTTTATTTAGCTTGCCCTGTTAGTATGTTAATTCGTTCGTATGTGTGGGACAAGTTTTGCAACTGGATTTTTGACCAGTTATCCTCAACCGATTGAGCTGAAATTTGACATACTTATTTAAGTTCGGTGAAAAAGCAATATTATGGTACCATCGACCTGTTCTGATGATGGCAACAGAAGGTGGCCATAGGAACAACTAAACGAAATGACGTAACCCCGTCGAGTTTGGGTTCGTTGGGTTTGTCTTCCCATGCACTTTGGTCCTAGACGACAAATTCAATATGGCAGACGCGGACAAAATTTTCTTATCTACACCATGATATGGGTATCAAATAAAAGGGTTTGCTGAGATAAATACGAAAAAGCTTGTTTTCACAAAGTATTATTAAAATTAATACATTTTACATAATAAAATAATAGGCTCGCGTATGTCCGCCACTTCACCTGACGTTAAGCATTGGCGTGGTCTACGATGGACTATACTTGCTTATAAAAAACCAATTCACTCGTGACTTGAAGACACTTAGATTGTAACATGACTGATGCGAATCATAACGGCATAAGAGAGCGTCATGCTGTTTACCTTCACGGCATACGGTCGGTTTTACTGCCAAGGCGCGTCAATAGATGTTACACAAAACTTGTGATATCCATTACTCCATTCCGTTATCCCTATACATTTGCTTGTAAAACAAAAGGGCTACGGCTATATCCCTCGCGCATTTCAACCTTTTTAAAAAAAAAAAAAAAAAAAAATGTATCGGATGGTGTGTTTTTCTGTCTCCTCCGCTATCCTATAAAACCAGTGAATTAGTTCGCTGTACAAAAAGGATAAAATATCAACACGAAGATAATAACTAATCGATATAATTTTAACTCAGGAGTTTTTATTTTCAAAAGTGTTGACAACGTGCGAAAGAGCGAGAGATAGAGCTGTGGTCGTTGATCCATTGTATATTTTTGTAGCAGTAAATACTCTAATATGCCTGTATAATAAAATATCGCTTTATATCTTTTCCAGGATGGCAAAAACCATGTCACCTTCCCCGAATTCCAGCAAAATGGTTCGGCCAAACAGTTCACGCACGGTAAAATAAAGTATTCTAGATTAGGTACTTATTTATTTCTTTTATTACTATCACGAGTGTTTATCGCATGCACGTGTGGGTTCCAAAGTTTATTTAAAACTTTGTTTATTTATCAACGTTTCTTTTTTAGGTATTCATCGTTACGTTTTATTTGCGCACACAAGTGCTTTATTTAGCACTAGAAATTCGAAAATTTGCATTAATTGTGTATTATACAAAACATATCAGCACTACAGATCTTTATCTGGGTAGACACTGCCAGTTTACCTACTTGCAAGTCTGTGATCTATGCTCCAACTAGCACTCCGCATAATTCAGTTCAATCTCCGTCGTCTTGGCAGTAGCACGTCAATATAAAAATGCCAAATAGGCAACCGGATTGAATGTTGTCTTCTAAAAAAGCTGACTATAAAATAGAGCCGATTACCGAAATAAAATATGATTGCGCTCTAAATTAAGAAATATATAATATGCATTTTAATGTAATGCTAGACAGAGAGCGCACAATAAGCCTTACAAAAACCATACTAAAAGTCGTTTGCGGGAACGGGACAGAACATCCCTTCCTAATCCAACCAAAACTTTAAATGCTTATGTCTTAGAACTTTATTGACCGATTTAAATAATTTATTCAGTATACGTATAACATTTAATTTTGTTTTTTTAATTAGCTTTTGTTGTTTGTTATTGTTAACAAATGAAAAACCTGTCTAGTAACATATTTCGCCATGGTAAACTGTAAAAAATATATTTGTAAGCAGTTGGCCGTGCGAATGACGCTCTCTTGACATCACGGTAGGTTCAAAAGATACGGCACGCTAGGTTTTAATACATGTTGACGTGCTCGCGGACTCTATTCTATTAAAGATCTGTGATTAGCAGACATGCATTTACGTTTGATCACAAAATGTATTTTCTCACACAATCATTTCACAAAATAAATAGGTACAGAAGGCCGGCTCCATACAACGAGCGTTAACAGACGCACGCAAACAAAGACGCGTACGTACAAGGATCTCGAATCAAGTCGGTCGAACGCCAGTCGCAAGTGCCCGCGCTTTGGCAATCACTTAATTATCGTTTTGTGTGATAATTGTCATAATTTACAATGAGTAAATCCTACCAGAGTGTTGTGTGTTTGGTTGTTTAAGTACAACATTATACCAAACGAACTTGACGTTTTAAACCTATCTGTAATAAGTGGAAATTATGTTTCATTGTAAGTTACGAGTAATTTATCTATTTGTGTTTGGTATTGCATCGGTTATTAATAGTTAGTAGGTATTACCATAAATAAGCGTAGAAACTTTAATCTTTTCACAGAACAACGTAGTTGCTTTGCCAGTTCTAGTACTACGGTTGCGCGTAGTTTATTTAAATCAAGGTCAACCGAACTTGGCCTTTTGTACCCATTTATTTTGTGATCATTTGGTGTAACGTAGATGGAATACAATATATGAGGTAAATAAAGTCTTATGTAGTGTCATGCACAAAGAATTTTGGCACCTGTTTCAAGGTTGTAGAGTTTGGTGTTGACTCCACAGATTACATAGACGAGGTGCTTCTGGAGGATTGTGACGACCGAGAGGTTCGTCGCGACGGCGATGACGGCGGTATTACATTCACTGCCAAATCCCCGCGTAGGTATTCTGCATGAGACACCCTGTGTGAAATACACGTTTGGATTTGGATTCAGCTTTATAACCACTCGTGTGCGTATGGTTTATACAGGGCCACTGGCAATTAATCAGCATTCTCTTAAGGACGGCCTCAGTACATCAAAACAAATAACTTTAGTTCTACGACTTCTCGTAATTCACGAAATAAAAATCAGTCATTCCACACACAAAAATCATTCACTCCCGACAAAATATATGAAACAGCTGATTCTTATTCACGAATTTTGGGAAGTCGTGGCACAAAAGTTATATTTTTTTGACGTATTAAATCCTTGATTTATTAAGAAGGTGATGACTGATTACCAGTAACCCTGTATAGAAGCTACCATAACGCCAGTGGTATATAAATGACAGACTACACAACACAAGTTAACTATAACTATTGTAACGTTCATTAATCAAATCTCAGTACAAACTGTTGTACAAAAATCTCTTTTTGCAATATTTAGAGTAGAGATGCCGTGATTAATTTTTATGGCAAATAGTCGATTAGCGGTTATTAATCGTCATTCGCTATGGCGAATAATCTAGTCGAATGATTCGCTATTTTTATTATGAGTTGATATTATACTAAATTAATAATCAAAAATAAAACGCTTTTAGTGATTTGGACCTTTATATTTTTTTAAGATATCGGCCAAATTATTAGCGGAATATTGATAAAAAATACCTGATAACATGTTAAATCAGAGCGATTAATTTATTAATAAATTATTAATGATAATAGATTGTTATGCTGTTGATTGTACAGAACAATAAATAATTAAATTATAGTTTGATCATTTCAAGACTGTACTGTAGTGTTTTTTTATTCCAAAATAATTTCCGACATTGCTAATGTCGAATAATATTAAATATTATTCGCTATGCGACAAAAATTAAAACTTTGCGAATAATTTCGAATATCGAATAAATAAATAAATATTCGGGTCATTTTTTCACACACGGTCATCTGACCCCAAACTAAGCAAAGCTTGTGATATGACTGCCAGAGACTGATATACATACAGGTATAGTTTTAAATACATACTTAAATAGATATTAACAACCAGATATAGAACAAACACAAATGTTCATCACACAAATGTTTGTCCTAGATGGGAATCGAACCCACGCCCCCAAGCTCAGAAGGCAGGTTCACTACCACCTGGACCCCAAATGGAATGGTCCCCAGGCCAAATAATAGCGACTATAATCGCGGCATCTCTAATTTAGAGATAATATGGAAAATTATTTGAAAAGATGTCATGCTGATGATTCGCGACTCGAATAGTGGTCGGAGTGTTGTGTTACATCTGTATTTTAATACAATTATAACGAAGCCTGTTCCTTCAAATTCCACAAGCTAATTTTGATATACCTAAATCAGGGATGGCGAACCAACGGCACGCGTGCCATAAGCCATTGGCGGCGCTCGAGAAAATAATTTTGGCACGCCAATAATTAAGAAATATTATGAACCTTAACCGGAAAAAAAAATATGTTTTTTTTTTCCTTTTTACTTCATGAAGGTAACAATTTATAGTTCATTGCGTACGGAGCAACCAGTGATTGCGTGAGACAGGCAGATTTCTCGAAGATTTCGCTGTTAAAATAGCAGCCCCGAGTTATTTGACATTTAATTTGCAACAGAAAAAATCATTAATAAGTTAACAACTTTTGTTAAAATAAACATTAAACAGTATATATTACAATTGCTGTACAAAATGCTTATTTCGGGTTTCAAATAAAGCGTTTTAAATTAATATCATCTAGTTTTACTCTTTCTTCATTGGTCACTAAGTCAATATTCTTTAATGGTATTTCTCGGCCCTCAGTAAAAGGACCGGTCACATTTATTTTTTAACAACGGCACGTACACTAATAAAGGTTCGCCATCCCTGACCTAGATGAAGGAACATAATGTTAATTCAATAAATTCTATATCTACCTTCAACAAAAATTCAAATCCAAACGGCACATTTGATGTTGTTTACTAACGTATATTTCACTTTGCGCACTAATTCTGAGCTATTGATCAAAATTTACCAAAAACGAGGATTTATTTGAAAATTGGTACGTTGTGATATTATTTGCTGGATCCAGAAGCGTTGCTCCTGACGTGACCTACTGTGAGAATGAGCTATAGCGTATTGTGGTGGCATGTGAACAGTATTTTCTCTGTGTATTTATTTCTAATAACTTTCTCTGCGATTTTAAATTGTTTATTTGGAAAGAAAAGACTCGTTTGCATAAAAATTCGATTCTGTTCAACTTTTGCCAGTTCTTTGGCATAGATATTTGTAAACCCAAACATTTGCCCAACCTGCGGCTTTGTTACGGACATCACCCACTCGCTATCGCTATCGTGTCATCCCAGACTAACATTATACATTATATTACATTCCTATTCGACAACTATTTATACTATTAAGAATATTATCACCTTAAAATGTTCTAAATTTAATATGCCCTCAATCTATTAATTTGTAATTTGCGTCTTATCTCAATTTTCTAACCTTAACTTTAAACTATTTCTAATTTTAAACTAAATGAATGTACCTAAAATAAAAAACTAACTAAGTGAAATGACAGTGACTGAGTGTACAAAAATTGGATTATAAGCGGGAAGGCGTAATTCTCAATATACGAGTGCTTTCCACACTGAATTTGGGCATTAGTCCAATATACTAGTAATAAATGTACCAATTTCTGAAATTATGTTGAATTTGAATCCCGCTTGCGCGGTTGGTGCGAGTGAGTTGACGCGACCAGGATGACACGATAACGATAACAAGGAACAGACTTCCATAATAAGGCCGCTGCTAGCACCAAGTCCAATATCCAAAGCTCTTCATCTACGCTTGTTAACTACATTGGTTTGATCGTCGTTTTCTTCCCTTCTGGCAATCTTCACGGCACCAACTATCGATTCTCTCGACAACTGGCGATGCTTTATCAGCTGGATACAAAGAAATCAGTCCAACGTCCTCGCATAAAGAGAACAGTAGTTCGCTTCTGAACCAGTTGGCAAATCTGCCCGGATTCAACCCTCTGAAGGCGAGAATCGTAAAGCAATACGCTAAAACGCCGGAGGAGATCCTCCCGACAGCTGTTGAGAAGTCGTTACCGTGGAGAAGGGACAGATCCACGTATAATTTCGGTATGTGTTTACTGGAACGACTGTCTCAATCATACTTTTAAACTGTCGCGATTTTAACACATGTTTTAAATGTTTATCGGAACTTAACCACGCATCTTTGGTCAAATATAGTTTAGATTTGCCCTAAACCCGAGTTAGTACAGAAAAATGTCTGCCAAAAACTGAAGGGCGCGAGGTAAGCACGTATTGCATACACTGCCATATTCTTACTAATTCTACAAACGCACACTTCAGTATTGACAACTCAACTGCAAATGAGATGATCAAAATGTCATCAAATGGACGACCAAAGAGGGAGGGGGGGTGTAAAAAGTGCTAAAGGGGAAACTGTAGGTAAGGATAACACTTCCATTTGATTCTTCTGAGACACGTATTATATCTTTTTAATGTTTGATAACTCAGATCTCCGTCATTTACAAATTGTTTTTTATATTTTATTTTATTTGAAAGGATACTTCAGATTGTTCCCATAGAAAATTACGGTTGAGTAGTTTGGTTTTTAAATCAAAATAAATGGAAAAAATATGTCATCTAAGTAAACGAAATTGCGTATTTACTAATTTTGAAGAAGGGTTTTTAAATTGATAATTAAATTTAGGTAAAAATAGGTACTTTTCGCTCGACGTTTCGACCATTTTACAATGGTCACGAGTTAAAACCATCGAACACACATGGTCGAAACATCGAGCGAAAGGTACCTATTTATGCTTAAATAAAATAAAGCTCGATATGTTACGATAAACATTTAAAACATGTCTCAATCATATTTAGATATCATTTGCAACTGATGACCAGTACTTCTAAAAACTGTTTTACGTGTTTTGCCATAGAGTTTTATACATTGACAGGTTAAATATTTATTTCTACGATTATCTTCAGGCAACATTTTAAAGTAGTATTATTCAAATTTTTACATTAAATGGTGGTAAATAAAGGTGTACGAATATTTATATAATTTTCAGAGTCAGACATTTAAACCAAAATCATTTTAGGCTTCCTTAGAAACTTACTTGTTTTGTTTATGTTTTGTTTGTTATGTTTTGGTTATGTTTTGTTGTTGTTTAACGGCTCCTGTTACTTGATTTGTTTAACTAAATATAAGAATACCAAACACAAAACTTAAAAAACTAAACTAATTGAACATTGTATAATACCTTCTATTTATATAAAAATGAATCCCTATTTACCTTGGTCACGCCATAACTTGAGAACGACTTCCATTCATTTTTTAAAAGTTTTGCTAATACTTTGTAGAAGGATCTTACAGAAAGAAAAATAAAGAAAATTGCGCAGGAAATTGGAAAATTTCAGAAAACTTAACGAGGATTTTAACTCCGTGCGATTGACAGTTCTAAGACAGGACAACGTCTGTCGGTCACCTAGTACTATATAAGCACAATAAGTATCTCTAAGTAACGAAGGCCTTTATATAGTTCAAACGATCTCTTATTTCAGGCGAAGTTCCCAAAATGTCCCTGTTACTTAATTTTAACTTAATATTAATCATATAGTTTTTAATAAGAGTAATATAAGGATAAAGAGGGATTAAACTATTTCTTAAAAAATATTCATATCATAAATTAGGTGACTAGGTACACTATCGATTAATCTTACGTAAATTGCTGTTTCATCCACTTTAGTCAATGCAAAATGTAAATTGTATCTAGAAGTATTGATCATCCCATGCAACATTTGTTTAAACGTGTTTTTTAAACATGTTTTAATGCGTAGATCTGTGTCATTGGTGTTATTGCTTCTGAATCACCCAACGCTTTCAGGGTGGTATTTAGAGAAATATTTGCGAGTTCTTATAATTTTGTCGGTAATTTGTTTGAGAAAACATTGTTAGCTGTTTATATTGACTCATAAAATAAATACCACCTATGTTTCATTTTCTTATTTTACTTATTGCACTTTAAACTATTGCATCCATTTTGAAATGTTATTATTAAGAAGGTTGTATTATATCTTTCACTGTCTTTCAAAAAAGCACCAACTCTAAATTTTATTATAAGTGTTGTCGATAGAAAATACATTATTTTAATTGGATAATTATAATATGCAAAAGAAAGAAAAAAATACATTTATATATTAATTATCTCTTGATAAGTTTAGTGTGGCTTCTCATTAGCAAGGAAGATAGATCTTAGTCTATCTTCCTTGTCATTAATTAGGTAAACTATATTCAGGCATTACGTTTTATTCATATCTGTGTATTATATTCTGAATTCGTTGGTTTTCTAACACAAAATGTTTGATAATTCATTGACAAGTATCATTTTAAAGAAATCCCGACGCATAATTTTTTTGCAGCATGGAATCACGTCTTTGAATTACTGATTTAAAAGCTAAAATCTAAACCATTTTTGTTTTGTATTTTAGTTCCTAATGAAGATATATTAGAAGAGGACGAAAAGAGAATGTCCGATGATAATGGTAAGTGATAACACTAATTTTATAAAACGCGAGGTTTTTTCTGTGTGTTGTCCATTTGCACGGACTCCGGGGTCTGTGCCCTTTCTCAGTTTATTTTGTTAACTATTAATCTGTTGTCTTTCAGATGGCTACATGACAGTGGTAGAACAGGCCCGGGTGGCCACGCCAACGGCCACAGAGACCATGTTACCTTGGAAACGGGAGGAAGCTGAGGGCTCTGGAGCCCTCAAGCAATCGGAGTTCCCTGCCTGGGCCTCCAACAAGGAGTATCTGGCTTATAGCTCTCCTTCAGCCACTTTCTTAGGTAAGAAATGATGTAAACGTCTGATAAATTATGGGTTCATATAGAAACATGTTACGATAGGAACAACGAGATACAATACTTATAGAGACAAAAACGTGGCAAAAAATATCCGAACCAAAACTCCGACTAATTAGTTGTAAGGCAACCGCGATCCGACTACAAATTCAAATTCAAATTCAAATTATTTATTTGTCAGAACATGGTAGGTACACATACATATAAAGTAGCATACATGGTCGTAAGAATGGAGACGTATCTCATGTCCTTGCCTGTTACAGCGTACAAATGTTAGTTTTTATTAATATTTTTATTAGTTTTTGTTAAAGTTAAAAAGGAAAAAAATAAACAAAATTATGTCTATGTTAGAATATTGTTATATACAACGCCGCGTGATGCCAGTGCTACAATGACATAGCGGACTAGCGACGTTGAACACTATGCAAGCAACATAGCGTCTAAATTGAAGTAAATGTGGCATTGTGAACTATAATATAATTGATGTTTAGGTACACAACGCTCGGATGATATCTGACTGTTTTCACTTGTGAGTTCACAGAGATTGTGACTTTATAGGTATTGTATCTCGATGGTTAGTAATACAAAATAGGTATGAGTCTACGAGAAAAGGTATGTTATGGCGATACAATTTGGTTCCAAGTAAATCAATTACTAGTCAAGCGTGCTCCATCGCAGACCGAATCATCGCTTAACCTCAGGAAAGAAGGGGGTCAAGCGAAAGCCTATTTAAAAAAAACATAAGATACCTGATACCAAGTAATAACGCGTGAAAAGCGACGTGGTACCTTTATGGCAAAAATATGAAAATAGCGCGTTGATGTCTTTTGAACTGCAAGACACAGGAACGAGCTTCGACCAAAATAAAATAAATGGAAGGGCCCAGAAGAAGTGCATTTTTGAAGATTACAAAATGAGCGCAGGCACTCACTTCGTTTCAGTCGGTCGGTTTCAGTTGGTCTCTAGCCGTAGGAAGTGCCACACGAATCTATTGCTACCATGATAACGAAACATCTGATAAAATTATGCCTTCGTGTGCTTTCCCGAAGTGTAAATACACAACAAAAAACCGCTATATATTTTTTGTAACAAATGTACTATGTACATGATGCTCATAAATGTACATGATTATAATTAGGTGTTGAAGTATATGTCCGACGGTTTTGACTCGTTTTTACTGAGCAAGTTCACTGGTTATGGCCCGTCCATTCATTTTATTTTGGTCGAAGGGAACGAGATTTATATTATAGATACATTTTTACTTATATAACAATTCAAGAAGACTGGTTTTATGGAATTTAAATACTATACTGTCTCGAAAGATAGGATAATTGATTTCAAGATAATCAATAGACAATGTTTATTATGAAATTTCATTAGCTTTACAGCTTTGTCGCTAACAAAGTTTTTCACTTTATGAAGTGTAAACACTGTTTTCACCTACATATTTTAGCACAAGTGTGGTAATGAATGCGTTGAATAGATGCTGCAAAACGCACTTCACGGCACAATCCTGTATTCTGCTATTAACGGCCTGTTATACCAAATTTGTCGGTTTTAAATCAATTTTATTCAGTTAAATTACAATAATTGACCTGTAAAAAAATATATGTCACAGATACATCTGTGTTTGAGTTGATAGCTTAGTTCAAAATTTGATAGAATAAAATTTTTCGATCAAAAAAAAATCTGAAACAAAGTCGATTTAGTTGTATATTTTTTCGTTTTATGCCCTAATGAAAGCTCGTAACAACCAGAAAACTGCATGTACTGAAAGGCAATCCTATTCAACATTTATTGCATTGGATAGATTTTTGATAGTGAATAGTTTAGTTTTTTAGTGAAATTAAAAGCGTAAATAGGTCGCGAGAATTTGCGCGCGCCGCGTTCAGTACCGCGCCAGGCGTCATCGAGGTCGGAACTATGTTCGTTTTTGTCGTTGCACTCCCCCCGCAGGCCTCCTGACTCTTGCGCGGCAAAATACATCGTCGCTCTAACTTGGCGGGGCTGAGGGAGCGTTTTGTTGCCTACTCGACTCGGATAACAGGCCGTTAAGTACTTACCTAGAGGTTTTAATAGGCCAATAAAGCTAAGTATACATAGTAATTTTAATGAACCAGCCACCTCTTAAGATTAGCTTTTGTACATCTTAACGAACAAGTTTTGTTACTACGACTTACAAAAAGTTCATTGACCTGCAACAAAATATATGAAACAGCCATCGAGATACAATACGCACATATGGAGTCACAATCGTGCCAAAAAAATGACCGAACCATAACTCGGCGCAAGGCTCGAATTGCGCAGACTTTTGGTTAGTTACAAGGTAACCGCGATGCGATTACAACGCCGCGCGATGTCAGAGGCGACGATGGCATAGCGGACAACTAACGTTGAACACTATGCAAGCGACATAACGTCTAAATTGGAGTAAATGTGGCATTTTGAACTATACAATTAATACAATGTATGTACACTGACGTTCGTATGTTTTTTTGACTGTTTTCACTGAGAGATTGTGTTGTGACTCTATAGGAATTGTATCTCTATGGAAACAGCAGATATTTTTTTGCGAATTTTCAAAAGCTAAAAGTAGTTGGTTTGTGTGCAGAAGCTGCCCTTAAGAACCCCCTCACAGTTTTTGACGTAAAAGGCAACGAAAACTTACGGCTCAGACGTTAGAATGTGGTTGGTTAGTTAAAATTAACCCTGTTTAAATAAAATATTCATGTATATATACAGTAGCTAAAGTTCACCTGCGCATAGAACACTAGTTTCTTGAAATTATATCTGTATGTAGAAAATCAAGGGCTTACCCAGCGCCTAATTTTTTTCTATTGATATTATTTTTTTGATTTGTATGAGTCTATGTTACTTGGAAATAAATAAATTATATATATTATATAATTTCCACACAACTATTATAAGTACCCTCAGAACGTGAAAAGTATACCTAACCTTTGAACCGACTTCAAAAAAGGAGGGTGTTGTTAATTCAGTTGATTTTTTGTTACACCTTTCGAATTCTGGCGATTCAAACTTGAGTGAAAATTAAGCGCTGCTACCTTAATAACTAGGTACAGTTTTTGTTATCACTAGATACCTATACCATATATATATATATATGTATATATATAGCTTCTTTCCCAATATCTAAATATAAGTATATATGTAAGTATCTATAACCTGCACTCTTACTAACTTACAACTTTTAGAAGTGACGTTTCTGATTTGTTTTTTTTTCTTTCCCTCTCCGCTTCCATTGCAAACACGCCATCCATTCCTTAGGTGGTATAGTGAAGCCAAAACATCCGAAATCTATCATAGGTCTCTTCCGAAGAGAGAGCTCTAGTTCCACGCAGGGTGGAGCAGGAGATATGGGATCAGACTCTGAGGGGGCGAAGGATCCTAAAGCAGAAATAGTGAGGGAGGAACCGGGAAGACACGCTCCTCTGCTGTCGAAGAGAAGTACTAGCCTTGGAGGGCCATCGGTGCTGCTGATGGAGGATGTGTCCCATTCGGACCCTCTCGGGGCGTCGAGCAGACCAGCCAGTATCATGCAGGGACCGCATCGCGGCCAGTGCAGGAGAGGATCGATGCTGGAACTTACTGGGTAAGTATACTTTCTTTTCTTTACTTATGTAGATAACACATAATATATCAACAAGTTAATTGATAGCCCAGATTGGTGCTCACTGTTTTCGGTTAAGGTATCAGAAAAAAAAATTATAGCCGAAAGACAATGACGATTTATAATATTATCTTCGCCAAAAGACCACTTTGATTCAAGGCTCTTCCTTGTAGTGCTACGGAACCCGAAAATAGCTCAAATAAATGGCTCAAATAAATGTAAGCACTGCCAAAGTTAGCTTATTTGCACCGTTTGTTCTGCTCCGCCGAAAATTTTGACATTCTTATTACAATGATGACTTTTTGACCCTTCTCTCGCTCTCTAACATCGACAGAAAGAGCGGAATCATTGTAAGATTAAAGTGAGAATATTATAGATGAGTAAGGCCGATGAGTCATAAAAATCAATGTTTCTAATTCAAAGTGGGGATGATAAGACCTACACTGACATCCCGCTTGGGGTGTAGGTATTGTGCATTTGCCCCTGCCAGCCAACCCAACCAGCCGAGCTCCTTAAAATAACGGAGCACGGCTTTGGCTCGCTGACTGTTGAGTAACTGACTAAACTGTTGGGTCGCTGGCTAAACTGTTGGGTTGCTGACTAAACTGTCAATTACTGAAATCAATGTTTCGTTTAAGGTCGTTATCCCGGGACGCGATAACAGAAGAGAAATGCAGTAAGTCTCTGCCAGAAAGCGAGCGGAAGGGTCTGAGGCGGCTGCCACTGGGTCAGCAGAGCCTTCCACGCGAGCCTTTCATCAGGCAACTCACCATGGCCTCCACCCTTCTCACCAGCTCTTCGTCAGAAGACTCCTCCGATGAGAACACCTGAGAGCCGCGCCGTGGCAACCACGACCGGTTGCCACTACTTAAATACAGGACTCTAGAGTAAAAACTAATCAAATAAAACATAATATGTACTCATACTTAAAGAGTATCGACATAATGAAGAGTTCATACTCTGTATCAGTGCTGTGACTATTGTGTTTAAGGTTTTAATGAGATTTGTTGATCGAGGACTGATTTCTGTTGCCAGTGGCACTCTACCTCTTGATTAGGTACCAACATACCAACTTTTTAACTGACTTCAAAACAGGAGAGGGTACACAATTCGTTTTTTTTTTTGTTAGCTTATAACATCGTTCTTTATAAACAGATTTGGAAATAGATTTTTTATTTGAAAGGATATACTTTCAGATTGGTCCCATAGAAATTGCATCAAAATCGGTTGAAATTTTTGGTTTTAAATCAAAATAACTGGAAAAATATATGTTATTCAAGTAAATGAAATTGCGTATTTACTAATTTTGAAGTCGGTTTTATTAATTTGATATTTGCGCGTATATTGTTATCCACTACGGCTCTGAGAAGTAAATTCATTTGTCAAATATAGAATGATAATTTTGACAGCTCACATGAACCTATTCGATCGAACTTGGAATCGAAAGTTGCATGGATAACCATGCTGAAAAAATTTAATCATTCATTATATAAGTTTAAATTGTTTTTTTTTCTTGACAAATAAAATTAATATAGTTATGTATTACGATAGATAATTGCAAATAGCTTTAATATTTACAAAAAACTACATTTTTACCTATTATATTAATTTTTATTTGTTCGATTAATTTTATTTCAAAACCGATTTTCGATATTTAGTGGTTGTTCATCATGCGTGGCACTTCGCTAACTCTGCGGTACGATATTAATTGTAGCACATTTATCGGAAAAAATACGAAATTTCATGGGCGTGACCTGCCAAAATTATCATCCAAAATTTGACAGACGTTGTGTGCTTGCATCTGTGTTACCATTTTTATTTTCTTCAAAACAGCTGGAACGATTTACATTTCGTTTTAAAGCAAATTTCAAGGCGGTGGCTTTGGCTATCTTTGATCAAAATCTGTCCAGCAGTTTAAAGGTATAATTTCTTTTCTGAACTAATCGAGGGTTTTTGACTTTTACTTGCTAACAAAAAAGCAGCTTATCTAATAGCAAGTATCCGTGGATCCCTCAGGGTTTCCAAAAGGGTTCAAGTTGAAAGAACGCTTTAATCCCATTGGTGTCTGGAGCCAATGGGCATACCTACATTTTATTGTTTACAAAATTTGCATGTTGAAAATTTTTGTATTATATTATTGGTTGTTTTTTTTTTTTTGAGGAAAAGTTTGTTTAACTTAAAATATAATAAACAAGTACGAGTTAGGACTCGTGCTCTGAGGGTTCCGTTGGAGCCTCAGAGCGCGAGACCAAAAAAAAACTAACTGAAGTTGAATTATTGAAAGACAAACTTAAGTTTGTAGTTGACAATAAGGTTAGTAATTTTTAAACTTTCGCGATTTGAACACATGTTTTAAACGTTTATCGGGACTTATCACGTATTATTTAATTTAGGTAAAAAAAATATGTACGTAAAATAATACGTGATAAGTCCCGATAAACGTTTAAGACAATAAGGTTCTTCGATACATTCGAACTACAAAATGTAAGTTTGTAATAGCATTTTTTTTTAATATGATATAACTTCAAATTTATAACTTTCGGATTTATTCCAATATGTGCTATGAGACCTTGCCGCTTGCCAAATTTCATGATTCTAGGTCAACGGGAAGTACCCTATAGGTTTTGATTCCCCTGTGAAATCGCAAAATATACGACATAAACGTTCATATCTTTTGATTGCGTTGACTTACAACTTTTATTTTTTTTACAGCCGAAAGAAACCGTAGACCCAAGTATTTAGTATAAATTTCAACTTGATACCTTTACGCATTCTTGAGAAAAAGGGTCTTGACAGACGGACAGACAGACGGACAACGAAGTGATCCTATAAGGGTTCCGTTTTTTTCCTTTTGAGGTATGGAACCCTAAAAAAAGATTCAGAATGAAAATACGGTAAAAATATAATTGTTAAATAGTAGACCTAGATGTTAGAAAAGAACCGTTATGATAGGTTTTGAAACGCACAGCAGACTCGTTATGCCATGTCTAATATCGTATACCTAAGCTTTATTCTGTGCATCTCCTAAATTCAACTAAAGGAGTGATTACTTATCTGTTACAACTTATAGTTCTTGTTCATCTTGTACCTAAACAAGGTTTAATTAAACTATTTAAATCTCGTACAAAGTAAAAATAAACAATGAAATATCGACCATTGCCAGCCCAAAAATGCTGCTCTCGTTTGTGAAATAGCTATTTGTAATGAGAAGGGAAAATGTTTTTCTTCTTGTGAAGTGATTATACTTCATAAAACACTCTTCTACAGCGATGTTACAAACGCGGGGATGGATTACGTGACTTACGCTCGCTCATAAAATACGTCATTTTTTATTTACCATGATATTTAGAACATATTTTATTACACGCGAAAAAAAAAATGTTTTTGATGGCACCTCGCGGAGCAGCAGAGTGGCAGGAAAAGAGGCACTTTAAAAAATTGGCTTGTGTTTGGCCGCCAACGCGCCTGATGTAAAGCGATGATACGGTCTACAATAGAGCACGCTTGCCTAGAAGAAACCGATGCACTCGTGATTTGAAGACACCCAGATTGTAACTTGCGTTGCAGAACTGAAACGCGCCGAAATCCAATCTCGCTATACCCTGATCAAAGGTAGAGCGAGATTGGTTCTACCTTGTAACCTAAATTTTAATTTTAGATTAAGACTTTAATTAGTAAGAGTTCTATGGGTCAAGTTGCCTGAATTAAACTATTTTTAATTTATTTTTATATTAAAGGCTAGGCCGGGGCTGACTGTAACAACCACAGAGCTAAAATATTTTTGCTAATCTATACTCTATACTATAATAATATTATAAAGAGGAAAGATTTGATTGTTTGTTTGTTTGCATTGAATAGGCTCCGAAACTACTAAACCGATTTGAAAAATTCTTTCACTGTTGAGAAGTTACACTATCCCCGGGAAACATAGGCTATATTATATATTTTTTTTAAATAGGGATTTTTTTCCTTACTAAAACTCTAATAATGTAACCCACGGTGTAATAAAATAAGATTTACGTGTTTGACAGTTCTAAGACAGGACAACGTCTGTCAGGTCAGCTAGTAAAAAATAAAGAAAACATGTCGTCATTCGTTTAAAACAATGGAAATTTGTTTGTATCAACACAAAAATGTGATTCAAATCATCATAAATGTCGTAATAACTAGGCATCCAGCCTAGGGTGAGGCGGTGTTCACACGAAAACAGCTTCCAACCCCATATTAAGCGCAAATTTTATCACATAATAGGTAGAGAATTGCTGCAACTTGTTACATGGGTCTGCCAAGTATCAGCTGGAGGCTGTGTACTGCATAGGAAGCCGTTTTAAAAGGCTCATCAAAGACGATCTGTAAATATAGTCTGTTGTAAATAATAATAATAAAGAAAATTAATAAATCAACAATAAAACACTCGAAATCACCATCAGTGGTTTAATTAATTTAAAATGTTGACGGTGCGAGCGAAACGTCACGTAATCTATCTATGGATTCTTACTAAAAATAGCCAAAGAGTAGGTACTTATTTAATTATGAACTCTATAAAGATCATTCTTCTCAAAACTATTTAGCAAATTGAGTGTATTTTTGTATGTTTGTAAATGAAAACGTGCGTGTAAATGTGTATACTTTACTTGTGTAAATATAATTTGCTATAATAGGTGATCAATAAGTGAAACTATTGAATGTAAATAACATGTGTTTAGGATGAAAACCCAGTGCCTAATTTTCACACAACTCGTCACGCCAAAACTTGGAAATCATATTTTTTTGTTACAATTTAATACTCTACATTTTTAGTTTGATATAATGAAGGACCTGCCATTGACTAAAAATTTATAAAAATTCAATAAATAAAAGACTTTTCAATGGACAAAAATGGTTTTCTTGTGAATAGTAGCATAGCAAAATAAAACAAATAAAGTATAATTTTCAAGTTTTTGAAGGTCAAAGTTGTATGAAACTAGTAGGATATAAAAAATAAGTAGGTATACTTTTCAAATAGTTGTGTGAAAATTAGTCTCTGATAATTTATTAAAATATAAGAAACTAAAGATATAGCGCAAGTTTCACTGGAGAGATCTTTTCTATAGATCTTTTGAAACCTAACAGGGGCCTTACGGAAAACAGGTATTGCGGCACCAAACTAACGTTAGATCCGCTCAGTTGGAAAATCACGCGACCGCAAACTGTATCTGCGCGCGTTAAGGTTCACGTTCGCGTGATTTTCCAACTGAGCGGATCTAACGTTAGTTCGGTGCCGCAATACCTGTTGTCCGTAAGGCCCCTGAAATCGCAAAGAGCATTCTTTATTTAAAGGATGCTTATTTTTTTTCCTAGGTAGATAGTAAGAATTTTGCTAGACCTATCCAATAATTTCAACGATGGCACTTCTTGCCAATGACAATACGTTAATTTTGTAGAATATAAAGTTTTATTTAGATGTGATAAGATTTTCTAAATTCGCTTGTCTAGTTTTCAGATTTAGAAAGTTTTTGTAGGTAGTTAGTTATTAATTATGTCATTGGCAATTATGACGTCATTAGGAACCAAGTTATGAATTTTGAGACTAGAAGATAATTTTAAGTGGTTGACCTGTTGCTAAAAATCAATTAAAATCTTTTTTTTTTTGCTCCATACGTAATTTTAACATTGTAGGCACCTATGTGATGTTTATAAGTATGGATGAAAAAATAGTCAACAGTTTGTAAAATCATTAATAGATAGTACAATAATAGAGTAGAGTAGGCAAAAATTATAGTTAATTATTAAATTGATACCTATAAATTAAAAATAACGTATCACGCTCATAACTCCGAAATAAATTACCCTGGGCGGCCTGTGTCGGAGATTTAATGGAATACACACAAAAACCAGACCCAGAACAGTATTTAAATTCAACAGTCAAACATCTGCCCAGCCGGGCATCGAACCGACCTTCTGCTCATTAGGCAAACATGCTACTACTGAGCCAAACCGCTCATCAAAAGGAAAACATTTTCTAAGTTATTGATGTTGTTAATACGCCTTGCAAACATGACGCATCTAAGTCGAACAAATTAAAAAATACCTCAAAGTAATAGTTCATTACATACCCAAGTAAATTCTCTCGCACAAACCCCCTTGTTCTAAATCGGGTCTCTTGCGCCAAAAATAAAAAAAAACATTAATTAACAAACATGTCAGGTTTTATTTTTGCCTTAGGTAGCAATCAAGCAGAAGTAAGCCGCCTGATAGTAAGCAGTCGCCGTCGCTTAAGGATACTTGTAACACCAGAGGCATCACAAATAAGTTGCCGACCCTATTCTATTAACTCGCCTTTTGAAGAACCCCATGTTGTATAGCTTCTCGGAAACATCGCGGAAGGTAGCTCACTCCACGTTTTGCAGGTATGAGGCAAGAAAGATCGTGTGAATCGCACAGTGTGTGATTTCCACTGATCTATGATATGTGGATGAACTTTAAGGCGGTGGCGGCTAGTACGATGATAAAACCGTGACGCCGGCATCAGATCAGAACACTCCCCGTTGTAAATGCGATAAAAGATACAGAGAGACCCTCCCTCTCTGCGCATGTTGATTGTTGAGCGGCTCTAGGTGTTCGATAACTACAGCTCTACGCTGCAATGCATCAAGAGGCTCAAGTTGATGCTATTCTGACATGCTGCCTTATTATGGTTCTTTGATCGGGATCGAGATTGCATGCCGTCCCGTTCGCATCTATTTACTCGCACCACGAGCGTAAGTGAGATGGCACGCGATCGTGATCACTATCCGAATCACAAACGGAAATCCCTAATAAGGAGTTAGATTTTTTAGGCGAAGGAGTCCCGGCTTAAATTGTGCAGTGGGAAAAGTACAAACATTCGTTACGTAAAATACAGTGTAGGTACGTATATGCAGAATTTCAAATAAATTTTGAATTTTGAATTTCAAATTTGTATGGAATACCATACTTATTTTACGTAGCGAATAATTCGTAGGTAATTCGCCCTCAGGTTATTTGTAGGTGTACAGTTTGCAAGACGCATAATTTACAGCTAATAGGTAAGTAGGTACATCTGTATTCTGTGGTATTCTATATAGAGAAAAATGTGATAGACTAGGAAAGTGTTCCCAATCACAACAACAGAACTAAATAACCAACACAGGCGCAATTAACATCTTAATCGCTGTTGCTATGATTCGGAACACGATCTTGTATAAATTTTAAGAACCTAGTTATTTTCTGTTACTGCCTCTTGGATTTGGGATAACTAACTTTGCCATTGCCATACATTATTCGTGTAGGGGTGAAACTCTTATGTTACAGTAGCTAGCCTTATTTTTTGACCAATTTTTTACAATTGGTCAAGGGGCCTTACGCCCAGCTCCTAACGCGGTCCCAAACTGACCTTAAAACCGCGCAGTTCGGAAAATCACACGAACGTGAATGCGGGCAGATACGGTTTGCGGTCGTGCAACTTTTTTCATCACCTAAACTGGATTGCTTTAAACAGCTAGGCGTAAGGCCCAAGGTAGGTTTATTAGGTACCTATAAACAGCGTCGGACTGGCCATATACCTAGTCGAGGTGGCTTTTAATCGCCGGGCCTCACCCAGCGCGGGCCAACGGGCCTGTGCTTGCCGCAAGCCAGGCGGTAGGTAGGATAGGGGTCTCCAGTCTCGGGCCTCGGGTTTGTCAGCTACCCGGGCCCTTCCGACCCAGTCCGACCTTGATTATAAACCGTTTATCTGTGCACTTATTATAAAAGCAAGCTTTTGTATGTAGTAAGAATGTGTCAATTGAAATACTTAAAACATGATAGTGCCTAGTTAAGAAAAATAAATAATTAATATCAATACCAATAATACCAATGTTCATTTTTCTGATTATTTTGTATCAATTTTCAGCATTGTATTTATTTATAACTGTAGTTACATAACAAATCAAAACTCGAATGTTAAAATTAAAACAAAAGAAATTAAAATCTTCACTTATTGAAATTTTGGAGTTTTTTTTTAATGGAAGTATCTTTTACTACAATATTATAATATTTTTGTACAAACATTAGGTAAAAAATAAAGAAGTTATGTATCCTAAGTTAGCGAAAAGATACGGGAAGTTACTGCGATTGTTAAACGAAAGTAATAATAAAAAGCTAAATTTTTCAGCTTCTTTACACGAACCACAGTTATGCCACAGAAGACATAAGTTAGGTATGCATAAGGTATACGTATAGTAAGACATAGTGTTATTTTAACTGTGGTTTGTTTAACGATATTTAGTCATTTCTGTATTTATACATTTTACCTATTCCCCATCAGCATAAAACTTGATTAAAAAAAAATACTTTGTTGACTATGGCTACAAGACGTGCGAAGCCAAAATCTTCTCAGGAGGCAAGAAAAAAAAGTAATGACTGGATAGTTCAAAAACTTTAGCTTGTCACAACTGGGCTCGATCCAAGTTTAAAAAAAATTGGCACTATCATTGTCAATGTCAAGCGAGTGACTAATAGTGCCATGCCTTGTAATTCTCCCGATATTTTGGGACAAGGATTTAATCTTGGCCGTGTTTGCGTTATGCTCTAAATTTTTTTAGAATATTATAGATTAATATTTTATTTTCGGACTTTCAGTTTTTGACCCGTCTGACTTACTTAGAATGCTCATGCACCTCGCATCCTTGTCGAAGAACGGTATGACTGTGTGAACAGCGACAAAATATCTATTTATTTATTAGGTCAAAAAATGATTAATCAGCCCCACGGCCAGAGAGTGTAGTTATTTTTAAATCATGAATAAGTCCGCATTTGTCCACCAAATTGCCTGATAGTAAGCTATGATGAGATCGAAGATGAAGCACGCAGACTTAGAAGATATCTATTCACTCTGGCCTTGAAACATGTGAAACTTGAAAATCATAATCCATGATTTATCAGATGTCAGCTTCAGCAGTGCGGCGCCGGGCTGGTGGTGGTTGTGTGACGCGGATGGAGCTGTGTGGTCTATATTTGCAAATACAATCTATTGATTGAGAAGTTATTACGTAGTCAGTTAACCAGATTATCGCAAGTGGCAGCACTTTTCGCTTGTCTTATCTGTGGTGATGGTGAGAAGGAGTGATGTGATGTGATACAAAATAAAATAATTTAAAAAAAAAAGTTCGCTTGCTTGTCTCGTCGCTGTCGCTCAAGTCGCTGTGTCTGTGTTCGTCTTGTGATTTTTTCTCCGTTTCCAATTTTCACGAAAACTAACGAAAAATGAAATATAACTGTACCGTTTTGTAACTTTATCGACGAACTTTATAAATGCTTCCGTTTAGTGTGCAGAGATGGTTGTATTGATCAATATATCTTCAGTGTGTCTTCATGTGTGGCAAATATATCAATACAAGAATGAAACATACTTTTGCATTGTAATAAACTAGAACAGCGGTAAGTAGCGTGAAAAATATTTGAAATAAATGTGTTTCTTGGATAGTTTCTCTTGTTAGATCTGCTGCGATATCTTATTGACCCGTAAAGGTGATTGGGACGGTTGCTGATTTCCTTTCTAAAATGCCACTGGTTTAATTTCTTGCTACTTTTACCTTTGGAAGTATATTAAACTACAAGACGATGTTTACAGACAGATATTAACAATTTTGAATATGAAGAGGCACTTACTTAAGTCAGAAGCTAAATTCTGAGTTGACTATTCATTAATCTTATCTTTCCATGTTTGATATCAGGTTTTATGAACATAGAAGTAGGTATGTACACATAATTACCTACTAACAATCTAAAGTTGCCAAAACTAGTAACCCATGGCAGCACATTTCAAACAAAACAATATACCAGTTCAGGAAATGTTATTAGCTTTCATTAAACACCTAATTAACTACCTTCCACTTAACTATTACTAGCCAAGCAAATGCTAATAAAAGATGTGAGTTCTCTGTTGCAGTTGATAAAATAGTTAATGATGATAGTCTATGTACTTATAGTGCGGCAACTTATAAAATGCATCTAACTGTTGCCATAACATTGTAAAAAGCTGAACGAAAACAGTAGATCACTTGAACTAGCTTTTTGAACGTAAGATTATAGCTGGTAGCCAACATAATACAGTAAATTATTAATAGAATATGTTTTCTTTCAGATTTTTTTATTTTTAGAACGTTTGTTATACTTATCATATGGACAACTTTTAATATGGGACCAACAGTAAAATCTTGAAAAAAATATCAGCTGTCCCATAAATTTTGTTGATTTTGAATGATTGTTTTTTATGGAACAGCTGTAATTTTTTTATGTTTATAGGTTTGATCCCGTAGTAAAAGTTGTTCTTAATGATTAGTATAATGGACTCCTTTCGGCTTAGTACACCCTTTCCGCGTAACCCTGTACATTCCCCATTCTGTTGCGGATGAAATCCATAATATTGTTTTTTAGGATAAAAAACAATGGAGCATGCAGACTTGGTATCGGAGATGGCTCAGGTGGAGCATCTAACAACACAGGAGAGGTTACATTTGGCTCGCAGGTAACTTAATTTATTTTTTATTTATTATTAACTAGCTACACGACATACGTTGTCCCGTCCAAGTTTCATAGAAAAAAGCACTTTCAGTTTTTCCTGAATTTTCCAATTTTATTTTTCCCTAAGCCAGTGCTGTATAAAGCTAAAGCTGTTTTTGAGTTTAGCGAGACTAATGAACAGCAATAGATTTTATAAATATATAGATAGATCGTTTTTTTTTACTGGCATGTCCATGTTAACTATGTAAAACTTGTTGGATATCGAAATGAAATAAGAAAAGTTAAACTATTGAACTTATGATATTCCAAATGTGATAATTACGCACTGTATCATACTCTAAAAAGTATAATTATAATCATTTAAATTAATATAATTTAAAAAGACTTTCTTAATACATACTTTATTCAAATAATATTATAAATGCGATTGTGTGTGTTTGTCTGCACTCAACTCCTTAACACCTTAAAATAATGTACCGCTGTTCGCTTTTAATAATGTATTTGGATGAAACTAGATATCAAATCAAGTCAAAATGTTTTTATTTCTGGATAAAATGATCCTAACTTATTTTTTATAACTATAAAATTAAAACTATATTATAAAAATATTGTGCAGACAACTTCAAACTCCTTCGTCGTCTCTTTTTTGACCATCGTCTGCACACGCCTAAATATATGCGAAAAAGGGTTCTCTGCTACTGTTCTTAGGATATGTTCTTATTACCCTGAAGTAGTACTCACTAATGACAACATTTTCCAAACGACAGCATGGCAACCGTCACTTCAGGCCTGTGCAAACATTTCTGAGGTATTACAGAAACGAGGTAGCCTTAATATCATCCTAATGATATGGAGGTAGCCTATGTGCTAATCCAGGGTCTGCCTACCCTGACCTGCCTACTTTTTATCAAAATTTAACAGTTCCCATAGGAGAGTGTGTGAATCCACAAGACGCTTATAGTTCATTAGTAAATAGGTGACTCCTAAGAATACTTTTTTTATGTTCTTTATTATTCACGATAGCAGCCATTAAACTTCCCTTGCTGAACAAAGGCCTCCCTCTTAGAGGCAGACGCAGACGCTTGGCAAGCGGCTTGGGGGTCGCAGTACGTTCACCATGTACTAATAGGACGCTGCTGCCCATCCTCCGGTGGTTCTGGTCGTAGTTTTAGGACATACCTGGGTCCAGACATATTCCGGATATTTAAAATTTAAATATAATATTTTGTCGATAACTTCATCATCATCATCAGCCAGAAGACATCCACTGCTGAACGCAGGCCTCGCCTCTTCAACCTCCACACTGAAGGTTATTTCCATAACTAAAATAACATTAAATCTTCTGCATACAAAAAACAACAACAAATCAGTGACGAATACTTAACCATACTGAAATTATTTATTTACAATAACTGACAAAAAAAAATGTATAGAGAAAAACTAATTGAATTGTATAATACTTGATAAATATGATAAAATATGCTCTATGCTGTGCTGATTATACTTTAATCCGTGTAATTACATATGTACTAGTGATAGATATTGTATGTTAATCCAGAGACAGGTTTTGTGTAAAGTTCACTATACTAATAAAGTGAAACAAGTATAAATTGTTTATTTTTACACTCGAAAAAAGAGCTGCTTTTTTATCATAGCTAAAAAATCGAACAAGCCCCAATTCAAACAAAAAAATTTTTTTTTACTAAAATCGGTTCTGTCGTTTGTAAGCTACGATGCCCTAGCAGACACACATGTTAAACCTACGTTACCCCTCTGTTTGCGTCAGGGTTTAAGAGCCCTCTTATTTTTTTTGACAAAAAGCAACAAAAGTTTTATCATTGGCGTTCTGATTCTGTCAAATAGAAAGATCTATTTAAAAAAACAATTTCTGTAATACTTAAATAGATCCGTATTTTTATTGAAAATAACGGCATCAAATTTTTGAATAACCAAACATATCAAATCATTACCTCAAAACAAAAGCAGATTTACTCTAGTTAGTAGGATTTTTTTAGAGTGGATTTAGATAAATTACTGACATAAAATAAACTATTTTAATGTTATGGTTTACTTGTATTATATTCGTCTTGACAATTACAGCTTTATTTTGTGCCACAAAATCCAAATATCTAAAATTGAACAAAAAATTGCATTTTGTAATATGGCTCTTAATAAAACAAATAAGCTTATAATACCATACTAGGCATACAATACAGGGTTACGCGGAAAGAGTGCATTAAGCTGAAAGGGGTTCATAGTACCCATTGTTATGAAAAACCTTTTCTATAGGAGCAACTATGAAATTGCGAAAAAAATATCAGCTATTATATCAATAATCAATAAATATCAATAATAACCAAAAAAAACCGGACAAGTACGAGTAGGACTCGTGCTCTGAGGGTTTCGTTGGACAGAACCCTCAGAGCGCGAGTCCAAAAAAAACAGTTGAAATATTGAAAGACAAACATAATTTTGTAGTTGACTATAGGGTTCTTCTATACATTCCAACTACAAAATGTAAGTTTGTAATAACAAAATATTTTTTTTTAAATGATACAACTTCAAATTTGTAACTTTCAGATTTATTCCTATATATGTGCTATGAGGCCTTGCCTTTTGCCAAATTTCATGATTGTAGGTCAACGGGAAGTACCCTATAGGTTTTGATTTCCCTGTGAAATCGCAAAATATGTCTTAAACGTTCATATCTTTGGATCGCGTTGACTTACAACTTTTATTTTTTTACAGCGGAAAGAATCTGTAGACCCAAGTATTTAGTATAAATTTCAACTTGATACCTTTACGCGTTCTTGAGAAAAAGGGTCTTGACAGACGGACAGACGGACAACGAAGTGATCCTATAAGGGTTCCGTTTTTTCCTTTTGAGGTACGGAACCCTAAAAATACCAAAGTAAAACAGTATATATATAGTATAATGACTGTTTTACTTTGGTTTTACTTATTATCAATGTCTTTGATTATGCATGTTCATCGTCTAAGATCAATGTATATAGTAGTTATAATGTCAAATTCTCAATGGGGCATTTAATGACATATCTGACACCATCACAACTTAATGATCAGATTTCAATAAAATAGATTGAGTTTTATTCATTTTATTTATATAACCACTAGGTAATTGGCTCCACCTTTAAGATATACCTAAATAAATAAAAGAAACATATGGTTTACAGTTAATTGACAGAGAGATCAATTTAATAATCTTTTTAAAACATATATTATTCATGCAGGTAAAGATTAAAAGTTCACCAGCTTTCAAGCTGAGTTGATTCAGTTTACGCATTTCGCAATTTTGTGCAGCTTTGGAAACCATTGTGACATCTCTCTTGTCCTTCGTCCCATATCGCCACAATCGCCAAACAAAACTGTACTTTCACATGAAATTCGAGCATGTCCAGACGCTAACAATACTCGTGGGACGTTATTAAAATTGTGTTATTATCGCTTGCATAATTAAATAGGTACTCACATCTGTTTATAAACATGCAGTCAGTGTCTACTCGGTATATTATTGCAAGTTACTTTAGCAGGTTCTGTATGTGACCGTGCAACACTTCAAGGCCACAGAAGGCATACAATTAAGGTCACGACTCCTCAAATCCTCCATAATGAGTCTCCTATACCACAACACGGGATGGAACATATATATTAGCGACCCAAAGTCTTGCTCCGTTACTTTAAAGAGCTTGGCTGGCTTGGATAGGCTTAGGTTGGTAGGGCCAGTTGCACAATACACCTAAAACGGGGCGCCATTCGCCCCCATTTTGAATTAGAATTAGGTGCTGTTGTAGTTTTTCGGTGGCTTGACTCTACTGGAGAATCTCCTATCTCTATCTAGATTATCTAAGAATTCCTTTTGAATTGCACTAGCCACGTGCGGAATTTGCCTTGCTTTGTTTCCATTTCGCCGCTTTTTTTCGCGAAATGATCACGAGAATATCATAGAGGCACCCTCCTACCATCTCAATGTCACATAGGATGACAATGAATGTTGTACCAAACCGTAATGAATGGCGTAATTGAACTATTGTTTCTAAGATCTATACTCAGCAACGGGTGAAGACAGGCATAGATAAATATACTAGATTGTACATCTCATTCTCAACAGACCTAGCATGGGCCGTGGAAGGTCTGGTCTATCCATCGTTTTACCGCAAGATAAAGACAAACGTATCCATAATCTAGCTTTATCGCTTCTACGCACGGATTAAAAAGGTGGAAAGACAATTTGTCCACGGTCCATGCTAGGCCTGCTAGAGCAACTGGCAGTGGCCCAGAGGGGAATGTACAGTACACCCCAAACGGGACGTCAGTGCAGGATGTATCGGCCACATATCAATTAATGTTATACTATTCATATATCTTCACTACTTTTACTTGGGGAAAAGATGTACGTGGCGCGGGCGTCATCAATTCACTAAGTAACTTTTACTGACCGTAAATAAATTTAATTAAAACTTTCAAGTCATAACGATGTACTTAAACTGTTTATTGGTCTAATAACAGTGGACATAACGACTCAAATATTATAGTTTTTACAGCAAATCCTTTTTTACAAGCTTTTATTCAACTTGCCCTGTTAGTATATGATGAAGACAGAAGGTGGCCATAGGAGTTCCTAAATGAAACGACGTAACCCCGTCGTTTGGGTTCGTTGGATTTGTCTTCCCAAGTACTTTGGTCCTAGATGATAAATTCAATATGGCGGACACTCCAAGATGGCGGACAAATGTTCTTATCTACCATCATGATATGGGTATCAAATGAAAGGGCTTGCTGAGAAGGATACGAAAAAGCTTGGTATTATTTAAAAGTCTTTTTTTAAATTAATAATATTTATTTAAAATTGCACCTAGCTTATAAGATTAATTAACAACAAATTTTTATACTAACAAAGAAGTACATACACATAGTTGCAAATTAAATAAAAAGCATGTAAAAAAGCAAAATCAATTGGAAAAAATGTTGAGGAAAAACATGAGCTCCGCTACAAGAACATTTTAATCAATCGTATTAATAGGTATTTTTCTACGTAAGTGGCGTCAATGTTAGATTATTATGTATTGAATAGAACACAATCTTGCGTCCGTTATCAATCCAGATGCCAGTCAACGATAAGTGTTGATGTATTGAAGGAGTTCGCCTGATAGTCGCGTGTTTTGTTCTCTAGATTACAGATATATATTATACGGTACAAGTAGATACTATCACGTGTGTAGCATTCAATGGATCCGATATCACAGTTAACATTTACAAGTTTTACAACTTGCTACCTTATGACTAGACTAGACCTAGTGTAATAGCTTCTATGGCGGATATTTATTTATATTGGTGGCGGGGAAGGAGAATGGAAAAGGGGAGCATTGAATAATAATATTGTAATTTAAATTGAACAAATAAATAGGCAGTTTCTAATGTGATAAACATTTTATTACGACTTTACCAACCATAGATAAACCATAGGTTATGGGCCCAGCAACCCAGCATGCTTCCAGATGGTTGGCTTTAGGAGGCTGACAAGAATGCGACCGTAATTTAGGGGCTAGGCTATTTTTGTATTGTCTATATTATATACTAGCTGACCTGACGTTGTCCTGTCTTAGAACTGTCAAACACGCAAAGTCAAAATTGTAAATCTTATTTTTTTATACCTTGGTTTACATTATTGGAGTTTTAGTAAGGATCCCTATCTTTTTTGACAATATAATATAGCCTATGTTACCCGGGGATAGTGTAGATTCCCAACAGTCAAAGAATTTTTCAAATCGGTTCAGTAGTTTTGGTGCCTATTCAATGCAAACAAACAAACAATCAAATCTTTCCTCTTTATAATATTAGTATAGACAACTAGCTGACCCAACAGACGTTGTCCTGTCTTAGAGCTATGAATGTCCAAAAATAAAAACTGCTGTCTAGTAAATATCACATGCATCAAATGCGCGAAATTAAAATCGTTAAGTTTTCAGAAATTTTTAATTATTCTGCTAATTTATTTTTATTTTTTCTTTCCGTAAGAGCCTTCTACAAGTTATCAGAAAACTATTATAAAAATGAATGAAATCGGTAAAGTCGTTCTCAAGTTATGGCGTGACCAAGGTAAATAGGGATTCATTTTTAGACATAGAGATAGATATAGATATAATCGTGAATGACAGACAAAAATAATCTTTTATGATTTTATGACCTAACTTTAGATCGATCGTAGAAAGATACCGATCTATATTTACACGAACTCGTGATAAGTTCTATTTACCGAATTCATAACGTGTATTATGCTTCTTAGCACTTGGCTTTATCCGTGGCTGGGCAATAATGTCGCTGAACCAACAAGAGATAATAGTACACCTAGAATATTATATAGCTAGTGTTTGGTCTGCCCAATATAGCTAATCCTCTTACTACATCAGAGGATAAACGGTAGCTTTTGATAACTGGTTATCAGGTAATCGGGTTACGGAATAAAATTACCGCCCACGAGTATTATTGTTTTCACATTACACTGCGGAACCTACCACCATCTCAAAACTTGAATTGAACACCTCGATATCTTCATCTTAAATTGGTACCCCATATACATAGACGTAAATAACGGTACCTCGAATCCTCATGTCACCCTCAATTGGTGTTTTTATGTGCCAAAACACCAATTGAGGGTGACGTGAGGATTCGAGATACCTTTATTTACGTATATGAATATGGGGTAAGACAATTAATGCTTTGAGTGTGAATTGTTTTTTCTACGGAACAGCTGTTTTTTTCGCGATTTGTTGGATTGGTACTAGTTAAAAATATATAATAATGAGTACAATGATCTCCTTTCAGCTTAGTAGCACTGTTCCGGGTAAACCTGTATTGGGTTATGTACAACAGAATTTTTAATGCGGAACTAGTTACCCACTAGTCCGTGTGAAATGAATGAAAATCCTGGAGAGAATTCAATCTTTTTCTTTTAAAATTGCGTGCGTGATACGATAGGCTTAATTTAATGTTAGGTCTCCTCCAGGCCCTTTCAGGTATTGATACACTATTCTTCCGTGCTCGAGATTATTCTGTCACTGTCACATCCGGAAATGTCATGAGAGTGAAAGTGACCAAGATAATCTCGAACAAGAATATGCCCCGGCGTTATGTGGATCGAGCAGAAGGAGAATTTCCAGTATTATGTTATGCCATACACGACAACAGGACTTATCGCTTATGATAACGGCGAAAGTAGTCAAGATATACGGCCTGTCTCTTCAGATAAAAAACATGCTTTACGTTTACCCGACGGAGAAGTACGAAGTTATCTCAGACATCAAAGAGCTAAAGATAGTAAAGACATTGTTGATAAATACAATGTTTATTTTAAAACAAAGATGAGTACGCCTGTGAATCTTGTAAGCTTACACCCTCAGATCAGACAAACAAGGGAGATATGGTAAGATGGCGCTAGCGCCGACCCTGGGCTAGAGCGGTCGTTCTAGGCGCCAGATAGCAAGGGGTGCAAAAAAGTCAAAAGCGAAAAAAAAATCGTGAAAAAAATAAAAAAAAAATTATTACGCGTCGCTCCTCGGGACGAGGACAGTGGGGCACACTTGCCACTTGAGAGTTGTAACTAGCATACAATTTCTATGTGGAAATAGTTAATATCCTGGATTAGCGCATGGCCAAATTTTAATTTCGGAAAAATTATCGACTCATCTTCGATAGTTTTAAGAAATGAAACGTGCCGAAAGACACTCTAACCTGATCAAAAGATAGCGCCGGCACTGAAGGCGTTGCGAGTGCGAACGTATCAGACTCATCCTGCAGACGACGTTGCGCCCTTTTTTTGTAATCCACATGCATTCATTACTGCTAATTTCTTAGTACTTACAGTTTTTGCGTTAAGCTGTTCAGCGGTATAGTGAAATAAGTCGGTGAAACACTTATTTGAACACTAACGATAATTGTACTCAGGCATATCTCACTTGTGTGTATGATCTGATCTTGCAATTCTATGAACAAACAAAGTATGATACTAATTTATTTTTATCCAAGCACAGCCTGCCACATGCTTAATCAGACTGTTGGCCTGTGCATTGGTGTTCTGATACTCTCTTTATTCCTGACCGGACCTCAAATTAAGACCTTCGATAATGCGTCATAAAACTCAAATTGCCTCACATTCAAATCGATCGGATGAACAGTTTTTTTTGTTTTATTATTTTCCTTACAAAGAACAAGAATCGAAGTCTATAATTGATATTACATCACAGAAAAAAAATATTGTCATTTAAGTCAAGGAGGTTGCTTCAAGGAAGTGGCATTGTTTTCATCTTTCGTGCTGATGTTATAAGGAATATATAACTTAAGTTTTAATCTAGCTTAGCTACAGGATGTTACTTCGGGCATATACATCTATTCAATTAAAAGATAAAGTAGGTCTTGTTATTGTTTCACATTTATTTCTATTCGGTTTAGGTACAATTTGTAAATTTTGAATATTGTAATTTCCATTCTCTGGTTTTATACCTAAACCGCGGCAGTCGGCACTCAGCTTTAAATTTTTAGGCCAAAAAAATGTGAAACCTTGTTTTCACTTTTTATGGTTGCATGACAGCTTACAGTTTATAAATACAAACTCAAGCGAGATTGACCGTATCATATAAAAATGCTTAATTTAGACCAGATTGCTTTCATTTAGCGTTCACAATCGCAATTATGGTTTTCGAAATGATCGTTTCTTTACTGATTTCCCATGTCGATAGACACAGTTTGATGGCTCTATACAGGGTTATAAGGAAAGGGTATGCTAAGCCGAAAGGAGGTCATTGTACTAATAATTATGAACAACGTTTACTACGGGACCAACCCTGAAATCGCGAAAAAATATCAGCTGTTGCATAGAAAACGGTCATTGGCACGTTTGTTGCCCGTGGTCCAACCGCGTGGTTCTACTAGTAGGACCACGGGTGATTATTTTTTTCGGTGGTCCTATTGGTAGGACCACGGCCAAGACACATTTATGTAGTCCAACCGTGTGGTTTTACTAGTAGGACGAGTATTTTTTTCCCGGTGGTCCTATTGGTAGGTCCACGGGTAAGTCGTATTTCCCATAGTCCGACTAGTTGAACCATGAGCAATTAGTTTTGTCAATGGACCTAACATACGGGATAATTGAATATTTCTATGATAAAATTATGTTTCCTAACTCGACAAAATGTAAGAAACCGCAGATTTTTTCCCACGTTTTCTGGTTTGGTCCCATAGTAAAAGTTGTTTATAATTACGAATATAGCAAACCCCTTTCGGCTAAGCATACCCTTTCCTTATAACCCTGTATACTTTTCTTTGTAATATTAAATTATGACTGATAAATAATACTATCATAGACCGGCTAATTAGTGGTTGTTTACCTGCATTAGATAAAAACTAAGCAATGACGAGCATTACATGAGCATACGGGCCTGATTACTAAGCAATGATGTGCATCACATGCAAATGATTAGAGAAAAACAACGACACAAACATAGACCTTTAGAGGATAGACGGCGCAAGCATGCTAATATTGACAGATTTTTATAGAACTGACCATAAATACAGCCGAACACTTAAAAGTTTTGTGACTAAACTAAACTGTGTCCACTTTTGGAAAATGTGCTTCGGTCATATAGCGAAATAGTTAGAACATTTTTTTTTTATTATGTTCACAAAAAAAATTAAATACAGTCATTTTATTATCTATACTAATGTTATAAAGAGGAAAGATTTGATTGTTTGTTTGTTTGTTTGCATTGAATAGGCTCCAAAACTACTGAACCGATTTGAAAAATTCTCTCACTGTTGGGAAGCTACAATATCCCCGGGTAACATAGGCTATATTATATTTTCAAAAAAAAAAAATAGGGATCCTTACTAAAACTCCAATAATGTAACCCAAGGTGTAAAAAAATAAGATTTTCAATTTGGACTTTGCGTGTTTGACATTTCTAAGACAGGACAACGTCTGTCAGGTCAGCTAGTATCTTATAATCAGAGAAAAAAATAACCATCAAACGCGCGAGCGTTATCCCTGCGCCCTATTGGCGAAGTTTTCCCACTTTTAAGCGACGCTAGTTACTGCAGATGACCGTGGCTTAATATATTGTATTAAGTTTAGTATAGTTGCACTTACTGAAGCAAAACCATGGCCCTTACACACAGTTGTGCGTTTCGCTACTTCTATTTTTGAGGTTTGTCTCATAGTTTTCGAAAGGTATACCTAGCTGTTATGTAAAATTTACTTTTACCGTTCCCTCCATAATGATGAAATCGGTATATTAAGATATCGTAGACATCATTCAATTTAATAGGTATTTGAATTAATCCAAAATACAGGTAGAAAAGCGCAAATCAGAGTACTTCAATTTTTTCTACAATCGAGCGAAATGTCCTTTATATTTATTCGGTCTTTACAGTTTCTTAGATAAAACATTTAGTTTTGGTATGACACCATTTTTTTTTTTTTAGCTAATCATGGAAGTAGACAATCCAAAATAGCTAAAGGTGGGAAAAGAGGGCTTTAAGATTGGCCACATATTATTACATGCATAGTAGCTGAACCCGGGATGTCTTTTCTAATAAAGTTCTGTGGACACATACGAGTATTTATGTTAAACACGTAGAGAAACATGTGCCTAGCAATTCATCAATTGTATCAACAAGGTACAATTTTCTTCAGAACACGTCAGAACTTCGTGAAGGAATTGTTTGTAAGCGTATGAAAATAGCCGGCAATAAAGGAATGTAAACGAATTCGTACACTTAAGCGAATATCTCTATAAAATCTGTTAATTGTATTTACATGGTTTTTCATCCATTCGCTTGATTTTGGCGCTCGTGAAGCGATTCAATTTGAGCTGTAACAAGTTCGAATCAATTCACGATGAACTTGTTTATTATACTGGTATTTCGATTTAATGAAGCTGCTAAAACTGGAATAATGAATTCATTGATTAACTAATCTGCATTATGATTTGCTTCCGTTTGAAGACGATCTTTCGGCCGCTATTTCTAGGTGTTGACCGTGAGGTCAAACTAGCAAGAACCATTCATGCTCTTGAATCATCGGCATGATGCATGACGACCCAAAAGCCAACAACATTAGCGTCGTAATAAATCTATATTTTTTTACGGGATTATGGGTGCAAATTAAAAGTGACAGTGAAATTCAACAAGATATTTTAGAAGTGAAATCGTTATAGGTATAAGGAAAAGACTAACTGAAATATTATCCGAAGATAAGCAGTACCTATTCTTCTATCTACAGAAAAGCACTTATGGGTTTCCATTCGTTGATTAGCTCTGACAGCTGCAATAACATTGTAAAATTCTGAATCTCTATCTTCTCTACATAGTATAAATTAAAGTCCGCTTTCCGCGTCTGTCTGTCTGTCTGTCTGTATGGACGCTAACTCCTCCTAAACCACGCAACGGATTTTGATGCGGTTATCACCATCAGTTAGATAATTTTTCACGGAAGGTTTATATATTTACAACTAGCGACCCGCCCCGGCTTCGCACGTAAATTATACCCCTGCGAAGCCGGGCGGGCGGGTCGCTAGTAAAAGCATAAAAGCATTTTATGAAAGTGAATGAGTGAGTGAATTTCGCTTTTATATATCTTTACTAATATTATTACTATTAATATTAGTATACTATAACGCACCCCGGCTTCGCACGGGTGTAAGTCTTATTTTTTTACACCTTGGGTTACATTATTGGAGTTGTAAGTAAGGATCCCTATTTTTTTTTGGAAAATATTATTTTGCCTATATGTCAACCGGGGATAGTGTAGCTTCCCAACAGTGAAAGAATTTTTCAAATCAGTTCAGTAGTTTTGGAGCCTATTCAATGCAAAGAAACAAACAATCAAATCTTTCCTCTTTATAATATTACTAGCGGTCCGCCCCAGCTTCGCACGGGTATAGATTATAGCATATGTCACCCGAGATAGTGTAGATAGTATATATATATATAGATTGTTTTAGTTTATAACCAGACAACATCTCACACCATTAATAATATCAAGTTACACTTTAATAACGCTAATACAAAAGTAACTATCGCGAAGTCCTCGCTCGGAACTGAGATGTATGAGCGTTCATTAAATGCACCTTGCACGCGTGTTCATTAGATCGTATCACGTTGTACCGTAATGTACAGATGTACAATTGTACACTGCGGCCGCGACACAGAGTTTATTATGTACAGATGTACAATTGTTCACTGCGGCCGCGACACAGAGTTTATTATGTACAGATGTACAATTGTTCACTGCGGCCGCGACACAGAGTTTATTATGTACAGATGTACAATTGTTCACTGCGGCCGCGACACAGAGTTTATTATGTACAGATGTACAATTGTTCACTGCGGCTGCGACACAGAGTTTATTATGTACAGATGTACAATTGTACACTGCGGCCGCGACACAGAGTTTATTATGTACAGATGTACAATTGTTCACTGCGGCTGCGACACAGAGTTTATTATGTACAGATGTACAATTGTACACTGCGGCCGCGACACAGAGTTTATTATGTACAGATGTACAATTGTTCACTGCGGCTGCGACACAGAGTTTATTATGTACAGATGTACAATTGTTCACTGCGGCTGCGACACAAAGTTTATTATGTACAGATGTACAATTGTACACTGCGGCTGCGACACAGAGTTTATTATGTACAGATGTACAATTGTACACTGCGGCCGCGACACAGAGTTTATTATGTACAGATGTACAATTGTTCACTGCGGCTGCGACACAGAGTTTATTATGTACAGATGTACAATTGTTCACTGCGGCTGCGACACAAAGTTTATTATGTACAGATGTACAATTGTACACTGCGGCTGCGACACAGTTTATTATGTACAGATGTACAATTGTACACTGCGGCTGCGACACAGAGTTTATTATGTACAGATGTACAATTGTACACTGCGGCTGCGACACAGAGTATGAATGTGGTCACTCTTACGAGATAACGCAGCGGCATTGAATGGAAGGTTCTCTGAAAGGCAATAAAAAAAAAATGGATCAAAATTTTAGCAAAACCACATATACCACAGAAAAAACAAATTCGCGAAAAAAATGTGCCGTTCCATTAAAAAAAAAAAAAATATTCACTCCCGACAAAATATATGAAATAGCAGATATTTTTTTGCGAATTTTGTCAAGTCGATTGAACCGTGACGTATTGAAACCATTAAGGCTAGGTTTGCAACGCTTATAACTACAGATGACCATAAGGCTTGGTTTATTGTATTAAAGTCGCATTTAGCGGAGCAAAACCATAGCGCTTACACACTGCGTGTCGCTACCTCTATTTTTAAGGTTTTTCTCATATTTTTTGAAAAGTATAAGTAGCTTTAATGTAAAATATACCTTTGCGGTTTCCTTCATAATTATGAAATCTGTATATTAAGATATCGCAGACATAATTTAATAAATAGGTATTTGTATGAATACAATATAATAATAAAAAAAGGGAGAAAGACGCAACTAAGTGTTACTTTCATATATTTTTTCTATCGAGTGAAATGTCTTTAATTGTGTTTCGGTCTTTGGTGGTTCCTAGATAAAACATTCAATTTTGATATGACACCATTTTTACAATAATTGTAAAAATGGTGTCTACTTTTATGGTTAGGTTAAAATTATTTTAACCTAACCATAAAAGTAGGCATACTTAAACTAGAATGACCAAAATTGCTAAAAGAGAATAACCAAAATGGTTAAAAGTAGGAAAAGAGGGCCTTAAGAGGATGCTAACTGATTACCAGTAACCCTGTATATTCTATACTAGCGGTCCGCCCCGGCTTCGCACGGGTATTGATTATAGCCTACGTCACCCGGAGATAGTGTAGCTTCCCAACAGCGAAAGAATTTTTAAAATCGGTCCAGTACTTTTTGAGCCAATCTGTTACAAACAAACAAATCTTCCCTTATAATATATCTATCTATTATCTTCAAATCTTTCCTCATTATAATATTAGTATAGAAGTATAGATTATACATATACTACTATTTATTTCCGAAGAAAAACTACGATTCCTGTAGATTATTATAAGTCTAGTAACAGTTTATATAGTATCAAGGACGTGACATGATCTCATAGTGACGTCATGTACTCTCATAAAAGCCCGCAATATTTAATTTGCTAATTAAGTTAACATTTGATCGCTATCTTGACGGGAAAGTTATGACGAAATGATGATATAGCATGTTTTCTTAACACCTTTTCGATGTTATGGAACTTGGCTTGGTCGTTTGGAGGTAGGATTGTCGGGTCAAGTGACAAGTCTTTTCACCCATGGACCGTTAACTCAGATTAGACAAACACGGGAGAAATGCCTTAGTACAATTATCGTTCGTGTTCAAATGTATTCATTTTTCATTTAAAAACATTCACTGTACCGCCCAAAATGGCAAGAACGATCCGTTCTTCTACTTACTACTTTTTCACACACACATTAAGAAACTTGGCCGTGTCACTAACAAACTAGCTAATAGCAGGCCAGGTGCACTCCGCACTTAAGGTATGAAGCTATAAGTAAAAAGAAAATTAAAATATTCAGCATAAACTGAAAGTGCTTTTTTCTATGGGATTTCGATATGAACCATAAATCATTGGACATGACCGTTTGTCGGGTCAGCTAGTGCATAATAAATGTATAGGATATGGCATATCCGATTAAGGTATGGATTGTTATGATTTGGTTATTCGAAATAATTTGCTGTAAAAATAAACAGTTCTTTATACTTTTGTCAATATTTAACAGCATAACAAATAACACCAGTAAAATTGTAAAACACGGCACCAACGGCTACATTGTTTTATTAGTAAGATTCTAATAACAAATAGGTTTTACTCAAAGCTAAATATAGAGCTTCAGGGTCACTGTCACACCTGTAAATGTTAACGAATGGCCTTAAAAATTTAGTAGAGTACCTAGTCTAGTGCATGTTATATGTTTCTGCTATTTTCATAGTAAGTACAGAGAGAAGAATGTATGAAATTTTCACGACCACTGATGCGTAATTCAACTTTGATGTGACATACTCGTATGGAAACGTAAGTTCTAGCAAAGCCTTTGAAGATAAAAATAACACTGAAAACTGATTCATCATTATTTTATTTTACACTATTTGGAAAACGAAACAGCTGAAACTAACTAATTATAGTAGGTAGATAGTAGACGCAAGACATAAACCGTCTTACCACAAAAGATTTAAGCAGGCTTTAGACAAGTGTTTAGCATATTTTTCGCAGTGAAACAATTTCTAAACACATGTCTAAAGCGGTCTTAAATCTTTTGTGGTAAGACGGAAAAAGTTTTCACTTATAAAATCGAAAGATGTTTACAATCCAGATCTCAAGACAGAGATGTAAAAAATAAATGAAATAAGTATTATCTTTAGAATAACATTGCACATACTTAGTATACAGCAATTTTCGCGTTGACATAGGATGACGGATAAGATAGAAAAAAAATATCATAAATATTTTTTCGAGTTCTTATTTAAAAATTTTTGAATACGTTCGAAAGAGATAGTTGTGGACGGTCAGACTGGACTGTCAATGTTTTTACAGCTGCTGTGAGATCGGCAACGTATATCCAACCCCTATTTAGGGTACACGCGGCCGGAGCGAAGCGGTGGCAAATCGTCACTATATATAATAGACGTGGAATGTTTTCTTTAAATTAGAAACTTTTTTTGAAGTGTTATTGTAAATTTTCAGACGTCGAATGCAACAGCTGAAGATATGGCAGCAGCGGGAGAAAGAATGGGCGCGGTCGCGGGCCAAGCGCGAGAAGAGCAACAAGCGAAACATATTCTTCAACGACAGCGTCATGTTGCTGGAGGCGGCTGCGAGAAATGATATTGATGAAGGTACGATTAACTTTGAAAAGTGTAAAATCTCATTATACATTACGCAGTAATTAGTCAAGAAGCCTGATGAATGCGCGGTACAAGCCGCTTGATCTATTTTCCAATGTTTTAACATGTCTTAATGCGTCTAATCTTTACTATTGCATTTTTACGACTTCCAATAATTTACTATGTATCTTTGAAAGTTATATTGCTATTGCAAGGCGGTGATGAGCACATTATCCATGGAAAAAACGATAGTCTGTTCTGAAAAGAGTGGACTTGGATCGTGGTTGGATGGACAAATATCTCAATAAATAACAAGTAAATTCACTCAACAAAACAACACGTTCATGATAGCTGAGTTTGACATTTTTCAAAAAGGCAGAGGCGGATTGCCATTTAAAATTCGTTCTAGTTCTCCTTTTGGCCAAGTCCACTCTCTTTTTGAACAGATTCTAATAATACTGCATAATGAATCTGTTCTCGAGAAGTTGGTTATTTAATCGGTCTATATTTAAATTGTATAGTTAACTAGCTGTTTCCCGTGACTTCGACCGCGTAAACTAATATCCAATCATATAAACTTTCAACCCCCTTTATACATCCTTGTCGTAAAATCCTTTCTTAGCGGATTTCCACATCCCTTAAAGACTACTTACCAAATTTCAGCTTAGTAGGTCAACTAGATTTCGTGATGAGTCAGTTAGTAAGTCAGTCAGTGAGTAAGTGGTATATTGCTTTTATCTATCTATATATGTTATCTATATATTATATAAAAGGCGATGTGTATATGTATGTATCTTCCCTATGGACTCTGAAACTGCTAGACCGATTTTGATGAAATTTTCAGGCAATCTTCAGATTAGCCAAGTGAGTGATCCTGTGAAGTTTGGTAGCGATCGAGTCAACAGAATATTATTTTTGGTGTTATATCATTTTCCCTACAAAAAACAAGAACGAGAATTGAAGTATCATTGACATTATTACATCATCGAAAATAATCAAAAAATACTCAATTTTATTTGAAGAAAGCTCAAAATTGTTGTGGACCAGTGTGTCTTATCACTTACAATACTAAAAAAATTATCTCAAAAAATGCTTAATTATGATCATCACTTTTCAGTGCGCCGCCTTCTGGCCCGCGGCGTGACCCCCGACGCTACGAACGAAGATGGCCTCACAGCGCTTCACCAATGCTGCATCGACAACAACGAAGCCATGATGCGACTCCTGTTAGACCACGGAGCCAACGTCAATGCAGAAGACAGCGAGAAATGGACCCCTCTGCACGCCGCTGCCACTTGCGGGAACCTCAACCTAGTCCGGATACTAATACAACGAGGTAAGTACTTTTGAAGTTTTGGGATTTAGCTCCTATATTTAGGCTGCTTCTTGACCAAGGTGCTAATATCAATGCAAAAGACAGAGAAATGGACCCCTCTGCACGCCGCTGCCACTTGCGGGAACCTCAACCTAGTCCGGATACTAATACAACGAGGTAAGTACTTTTGAAGTTTTGGGATTTAGCTCCTATATTTAGGCTGCTTCTTGACCAAGGTGCTAATATCAATGCAAAAGACAGAGAAATGGACTCCTCTGCACGCCGCTGCCACTTGCGGGAACCTCAACCTAGTCCGGATACTAATACAACGAGGTAAGTATTTTTGAAGTTTTGGGATTTAGCTCCTATATTTAGGCTGCTTCTTGATCAAGGTGCTAATATCAATGCAAAAGACAGAGAAATGGACCCCTCTCCATGCCGCTGCTACTTGCGAGAACCTCAACCTAAACCAACCAAATGTAGTAAAAACTTTTTCCTTTTAAATTTAGGCTGCTGCTTGACCTAGGTCTTAATATAAATGCAGAAGACAGCGAGAAATGGACTCGTCTGCACGCCGCTGCGAATTGCGGGTACCAGACTATAAACAAATTGCTATATGAAGTTTTAGAGACAAAAAACACAAATAGCATCGCACCTCATTTTACTATTTCTTCACGCTCATGGACGCAGCAAGCCTAGTAGATGTGTCTAATAAAACCAATTTACTTTACCAATCCACATTTATTGCAGGTGCGAATTTACTAGCTGTAAACGGAGACGGAAACATGCCATACGACATTTGCGAAGAAGAGAGAACGCTAGACGCGATAGAGAGCGAGATGGCGGCTCGGGGAGTCACGCAGAGACTGATAGACGACACTAGGGCTGCGACCGAAATGCACATGTTAGCGGATATCGCAGATATGGTGCGCGAGGGCATGGACTTGGACGAGCCGAGAGACTCGCAGGCAGCCACATTAGTAAGTACTTACTAGCTAAGGTTACTCAACATCATCAGCCAGAAGACGTCCACTGCTGAACATATATGTAGGCCTCCGTCTTAGGCCTCCAAACTGAACGACAGCCTGCCATCTGCATCCACTGGATGTCCGCGACTCTCACGTCGTCGGTCCATCTAGTGAGAGGCCTACATACGCTGCGTCTTCCGGTTCGTGGTCTCCACTCAAGAATCTTCTTTCCCCATCGGTTATCGATTCTTCGAGCGATGTGGCCTGCCCATTGCCACTTCGACTTGCAAAATTTAATAGCTATGTCGGTGACTCTGGTTCTTTGACGAATATCAACGTTCCGGATTCTAACGCGCAAAGGTCTCTGAGCATAGCTCTCTCCATTGCCCGCTGTGTGATTATGATTTTTTCCAAAAGGCCAACAGTTTAGGACCACTTCTCAGTACAATTGTTTTATAACTTATAGTTTTTCCAAAAAAAAAAACGTGATACAGTATAATTTACAAACTACAGGTGTTATGTGATGGGATGTCATTTACACTACAGGATGTGACGTGAGCGATGGTGGCCGAGCAGTAGCATGTGCGCGTTACAATCTGACGGCACCTGGTTTGATCCTCGGCTCTACACCAATGACTTATTTAGTAGTTAAAATTATATGCAGTTTCGACGCTATCTCTACAACTGTAAAAGAAAATATCGTGAGGAAACCGGCAAAATGTCCAAGAACCTTAAAAGTCCAAAAACATATAAATTGGGTCAGCATGGTGGATTACGGCCCATCCTCTCTCTCTAAGAGGCCTGTGTCCCAGCAGTGGGAACATGGTAGGCTGATAATGATGAAGCCGAAAGGAGATCTCTGAACTCATCATTACGAATAACTATTATTATGGGACCAACCATAAATCGCGAAAAAAATTATCAGCTCTGTTCTATACATTTTGTTAAAATGAGTGTGCCTGACATTTTTCTATGGAACAACAAAAAAAAAACGCGATCTCATGGTTGGTCCCATAGTGAATAAAAAGTAATGACCTCTTTTCGGCTTTAAAGCTTGATGATGACTCTATAGAAACGTCAATTAACGGCCTCTTATACCAAATTTGACGGTTTTAAATCTACGTTTTAAATAAATTTTATTCAGTTAAATTACAATATTTGAGCTGGAAAAAAATACATGTCACAGATACATCTGTGTTTGAGTTTATGATTTGGTTCAAAACACGATAGAATAAACTTTCCTCGATCAAAAAAAAATATATAAAAGCGTAAAAAGGTCGCGAGAATTTGCGCGCGCCGCGTTCAGTACCGCACCAGGCGTCATCGAGGTCGGACCTATGTTCGTTTTTGTATTTGCACACCCCCCGCGGGCGTCCTGACTCTGGCGTGGCAAAATATATCGTCGCTATAACTTGGCGGGGGCTGAGGGAGCGTTTTTTTGCCTACGCGACTCGGATAACCGGCCGTTAAACGTATGTTACCTAAAATTTGCATTGTCTCGCTCTCGCGCGTGAACCTAACCTACGTAATTTTAATTGCAGCTTCACATAGCGAGCGCGAACGGGTACATGAAGGTGGTGGAATATTTGTTGGAGCATCGCGCCAACACCGACGTAGTGGACCACGACATGTGGCAGCCAGTGCACGCCGCCGCATGCTGGGGACACGTAAGTACAACGCATACAAAACTAGTAGTTTAAAAAAAATATATAATTGATAGGTTTGTCGCCATCTTGCCTGATGTTAAGCGACGATGCGGTGTACGATGGAGCACGCCTGCCTAGAAGAAACCGATTCACTCGTAACTTGAAGATACCCAGATTGTAACCATCGGGGAACACCCATTTACATTGCATTTTGTAAAAAAAGGAAAGTGCCTTTAATAACTAAACAAAATACAAGCTAAAACTAACTCTACAAATACAGTTAGACTGCCCATAGACCGTTGAAGGTCTAAAGACAATCCAAATGCTCAAGCCCACTACCAGTTGGCAGCGTACCCAACATGCTGGCGGCATTACCACGTTGAATGGCAATGCTAATGCGTTGAGCCAGAAACACGCCAGCATTTTGGTCACGTCAAGATTAATTCTTAATATGTTGTATTCCTTGTTTCAGATGGAGGTATTAGAGTTATTAGTACAATACGGAGCTGATCTCAACGTCAGGAACAAACACGACGAAACGCCGGCAGGTATATCTGTTAACCTACAACGTACATATTTTGCATCGAGATACAACACATATAGAGTCACAATCGTGCCAAAAAAAAAACCAAACCAAAACTCGGCGCACGCTACGAATTGCGCAGAGTTTTTGGTTAGTTACAAGGTAACCGCGATCCAACTACAACGCCGCGCGATGCCAGAGCTACGATGACGAGCGGACATTTGTGTTTGTTCTATATCTGGGTGTAATTATCTATTCAAGTATGTATTTAAATATATATACATGTATGTATATCAGTTTGTGGCAGCCATATCACAAGCTTTGCTTAGTTTGGGGTCAGATGACCGTGTGTGCAAAAATGTCCCGAATATTTTTTATTATTTATTATTTTTGCCAGTAACCCTGTATATTGTACAGATATATGCGAGGAGGGCGAGATCCGCGCGCGCATCCTGCGTCTGGCGGCAGAGCAAGAGGAGCACCGGCGTCGCGCCGCGCACCACGCCGGCGAGCGGCTGCGGACCGCGCGCCGCTCGTCCTCCACCGCCAGCACCAGCAGGTAATCATACTGGAGCCTCACCGCTACCTCCTAGCGCGGGCTCGAAACACCGGCATCGCGCCGCGCACCACGCCGGCGAGCGGCTGCGGACCGCGCGCCGCTCGTCCTCCACCGCCAGCACCAGCAGGTAATCATACTGGAGCCTCACCGCTACCTCCTAGCGCGGGCTCGAAACACCGGCATCGCGCCGCGCACCACGCCGGCGAGCGGCTGCGGACCGCGCGCCGCTCGTCCTCCACCGCCAGCACCAGCAGGTAATCATACTGGAGCCTCACCGCTACCTCCTAGCGCGGGCTCGAAACACCGGCATCGCGCCGCGCACCACGCCGGCGAGCGGCTGCGGACCGCGCGCCGCTCGTCCTCCACCGCCAGCACCAGCAGGTAATCATACTGGAGCCTCACCGCTACCTCCTAGCGCGGGCTCGAAACACCGGCGTCGCGCCGCGCACCACGCCGGCGAGCGGCTGCGGACCGCGCGCCGCTCGTCCTCCACCGCCAGCACCAGCAGGTAATCATACTGGAGCCTCACCGCTACCTCCTAGCGCGGGCTCGAAACACCGGCGAGCGGCTGTGGACCGCGCGCCGCTCGTCCTCCACCGCCAGCACAAGCAGGTAATCATACTGGAGCCTCACTGCTACCTCCTAACGCGGGCTCGAAACACCGGCGAGCGGCTGTGGACCACGTGCCGCTCGTCCTCCACCGCCAGCACCAGCAGGTAATCATACTGGAGCCTCACTGCTACCTCCTAACGCGGGCTCGAAACACCGGCGAGCGGCTGTGGACCACGTGCCGCTCGTCCTCCACCGCCAGCACCAGCAGGTAATCATACTGGAGCCTCACTGCTACCTCCTAACGCGGGCTCGAAACACCGGCGAGCGGCTGTGGACCACGTGCCGCTCGTCCTCCACCGCCAGCACCAGCAGGTAATCATACTGGAGCCTCACCGCTACCTCCTAGCGCGGGCTCGAAACACCGGCGTCGCGCCGCGCACCACGCCGGCGAGCGGCTGCGGACCGCGCGCCGCTCGTCCTCCACCGCCAGCACCAGCATACTGGAGCCGGAATGGCTTCAGATTTTGGTAAAAGTCAACACATCCATTTGTTACCTCCAATATACAAAAGTAGTTTTTCGAAAAACTTTAGTTCTTCTAGTTTAAGAATGGATTTCGTTAAATTACTTTCATAAAATAAACATTTTTAATTTTTGGTTTACTTATTTTATATTTTTATCCTGAAAATTACGGCTTTATTTATTCGTTCTATGCCCGAAAATACAAATACTTAAAATTTTACGGTTCATTTTGTAATACGTCTCTTAACACGCCGAGATACGGTTTGCGGTCGCGCAACTTTGCGCAATCACCCAAACAGAATCGCTTAAAACAGGTACCCGTAAGGCCCCTGGAATCGATTCCGGGATAAAAAGTATTCTATGTGCTAATCCAGGACATAAACTATTTCCACATCAAATTTTTTTGCTGGTTATTTTTTTTTAATTTTAATTTTTTAATTTTTAATTTTTTTTATGGTCCGCCACTTGCCACTCCGTGCATGCCCCGACCATTTTTCACTTTTGGCATTTTTGCGCCCCTTGCTTTGAGCGACCGCTCCTCGCTCTATCTACCCCAGGTCCGGCGCTATGTAGTAATATGCAACCTTGTCCTGCAGAGTCCGGTCGGTGCGGCGGACGTCGTTACGAGAGAAGCAGCTCACGGCGAAAGCTGACGTCAGAGGCGAGGCGAGGCTACGGGAGACCTTCGATTCGGCCGTCGACGACGAATTACAGGTCAGTTTGCATCATTTTGTTTTAGAGGTGGCTAGCTTAGCGCCTGGATTACCTTGGGAGTTCATCTATCTTATGATGGACATTGGACACTTCCTAGACAGGGACCTTACGGCCAACTGCTAACGCGTTATCAAACTAACGTTAAATCACGAGTTGGAAGTTCACGCGAATGTGAACCTCAACGCGCCCATTTTTAACGTAATTTAACCTTAAGCGCAGATTTAACGTTAGTTCGATAACGCGTTAGCAGTTGGCTGTAAGGCACCAGTTTGACTACAACCGATACACCTTATACTATTAATAAGACCATTGAGTGTACCAAGGTTTGCTAATGTGGCCCGAGCTGCTCGTAGCGTGCAGACATTTTGAATTTTCTGTTGTTATATATAGTTTTACACAAATTACAAATTACTAAAGATAAAAAAGTATACAATTAAAAAAAAATATGCCAACCCGTAGATATATGATGTAAACCCATAGTCTGTGGAAAGCACGGTTCAAACACATAGATATATGATGTCAACCCTAAGCCCGGAGAAGAACCGTTCAAACCCTGAGTCTCCGTGTCACACCCTGAGGGTTGGCAACACTAATCTATAAGTGTTTGGTTTGTTAAAAATATAATTAAATCTAATACACACACATAATATATATATATATTACTGAAGAAATTATTTGACTCAACTTATAAAGTTCTGAGAGAGATATATAAGCGTTCAAAGTTTTTGGTTGGATTAGGAAGGGATATTCTGTCTCTATCCTGCAAAGCGAGTGTCTGTATAGAATTTGCATGTTCGCATTAATATAGTATATTTACTAGACAGAGAGTGCTCTGTGTGAGACATTAAAATGCTTATCCATCATTTTGAACACATTTCAATTTAGTTTTCGGTGATCGACTCTATTTATGATCAAGGCAAAAAACAGTCTGCTAGCTTATTAGTTTTGATTCGAATTAAAAACATCGAAGAACGAAATGTTCTTTGAACAATATCGTTCAATATTCCCACAGTGACGCATCTATCTACATATCTGAATCAGAGACCGCGTATCATTCTAGTTTCGACATTCGCAAAAAATGAGGAAGGAATAGTGGGAAGGAAAAACAACCACTGCACAATCTACCTATCTATTAATAAAAAATGCGGACGTTTGCCGTGAAAGGAAAATTGTCAGTGCCGTAACACGCATTGACAACGAAAGTATCATGTCAATAAATGTAGGAAAATAAGAATAGCATGATTAATCATAACACTCTAATATATGCGGAAGTTACTGACTGTCTGTTTGTTAACCAACTTTGGGTTCTCAATTCGGATGTTTTTTTATTGTATTTTTATGTGTTATACCTCAGATCTCCGTCATTTATGAACAGATTTGGAATATCCTTTCAAATAAAAAAAATATTATGTTATTTTTATTCGAAAGGATATAACTTTATGGTTGATCCCGTAGTAATTTCATCAAAAACGGTACAGTACTTTGGATTGTAAATCAAAATAACTGGAAAATTCGTTTACTTGGATGTACGAGTACTAACATACTACTTTTCCACGATTACTTAATTTTTCGCTTAATTATAATTTGCACAACATAGTAGTAGGTTCACAAGTTGTAACACTTATCTGTAAAATTAATTAACCCAGATCTGTACGTGTACGTTGTAAAATCATAATCACAACAATAATAATAGATCAGAACCAGTTACGCTTTAATTATTATTAAGTGCAACCCTTATGTTGCAGTGCCTTTATCAAAAACATTGAAATTTGACCCTTTACGTCTCATTTATAAGGTTCTATCAATTTCCACAATGCACCGAGATCATAGTGTAACTTACTTGTCTTACTTGTACTTGTCTATAATAAAGCGTGCAATAATTGTATTGGCTATTAAACAAGTAGTACTAATAAAACCATTTAACATTTTGACTAGCTACTCTCTGAGGTTTCATCAGAATTAAGCATGCAAGTCAAAAAAATCATCATAGCTGCCAATTGGTAGTGCGGCTTGAGCATTTGGATTGTCTATAGACCTTCTACGGTCTATGGACAGTCTAACTGTTTTTGTAGTGTTAGTTTTAGCTTGTATTTTGTTCAGTTAATAAAGACACTTGCCATAGATATAAAGTAAAAAAAAAAAAAAGATAATTATAAAAAATTCAAAACATTGAACTCAGATAATCGCTTATAAGTGTTCGCTTTATGGTTGATATTCCGAAAACCAGTACGAAGCGCTTTGATTCCACATTTATTGTGCGAACTGCTAGTCTGTGGAATGCGCTGCCTGAATGGGTGTTCCCCGATGGTTACAATCTGGGTGTCTTCAAATCACGAGTGAATCGGTTCCTTCTAGGCAAGCGTGCTCCAACGTAGACTGCATCATCGCTTAACATCAGGCGTGATGGTGGTCAAACGCAAGCCTATAAATAGTATTTAAAAAAAGATAAACTTTTAGCGGCGCACTTTAAACAATTTCACCCCTTTATAAGAAGAGTTAAAAAAATACTTCCTACACCTCTATAAAAATTTAAACTTAGTCTTTTGAACTACCTTTCTTCTTATTTTCTTTGAAGCTATTCAACACTTTGATATATCTACGAGTATAAGTTAGTTATGCAACGGTTTTATGTATTTTTTAATATAGTATGCGGATGGATTTTGAGGTTATCTCCCTTGAGTATCTTCAAGTGCATTGCACAATGATGCAACTCTGGCGCATGTAGATATTGTGCAAAGTTATGTTCTGAAACTACTTTACGCAATACATCAACACAGTGCTCTACAGATAGTGAGTCTATGAGAACATATATATGTTGCATGAGCACGGAGTAAACCCTCGAGATGTTGGCATGTTTCAAGGTATCCTGGCACGTACATGTGAGGCGGCGAGGGCCTTGGACGCCATACTCTCGGTCGTATTAGATCAGTGTCTCTGGGGCTTTACCTCTTACCGCGGGCTCGAAACGGCGCAGTGCGGAAAATTACACTAACGTAAACCTTGACGCTTCGAAATACAGTTTGCGGTCGCAAAACTTTTCGCAATCACCTAAACAGAATCGCTTAAAACAGGTAGCCATAACAGGTTCCTTTTGATTGTTGAAGTTGCTTTGTAAGACGGAGCTGGCATAATCGCATAGCGACTATAGCCCCTAACAAAAAAATAATAATCCCTTTTGATTGTTGAAGTTGGTTTGTAAAACGGGGCTGACATAATTGCATAGCAACTATAGCCCCAAACAAAAAAAAAATGCCTTTTGATTGTTGAAGTTGGTTTGTAAAACGGGGCTGACATAATAGCATAGCGACTATAGCCCCAAACAAAAAATGTATTTTCCCTTTTGATTGTTGAAGTTGGTTTGTAAAACGGGGCTGACATAATTGCATAGCGACTAAAGCCTCAAACAAAAATTTGATTTTCGCTTGTGATAGTTGAAGTTGATTTGTAAAACGGGGTTGGCACAACCGCACAGCGACTAAAGCCCCAAAAAAAATTAACTAAAAAAAATATCTTAGCTATCTACTCTGCTTACATACTAGGTTTTACCCCCGGCTTTACTTGCGTAGCGATCAGAACGCGTTGAAAGTCTCTCAGGGTTAATGTTTGTTAAATTTTCAGAATCTATTTAGTAGTTCCAGAGAAATAACCTCCTTTAAACGTATTCACTATAGTCGTTTGTTTTAAGGTGAACGACTAAAATGTCTATATTTTTTAAACCACATGTTAAGTTTCATGATCAACAAAAATAATTATTTATTTTCACCCAATGGCAGCCCACTGTTGGGCATAATTCTCCCCCAAAATTCACCTCATTTCCAGGGAGAGCAATTTCATTGGGTTTCCCCCATGTCTTTCCAAATATCTCATCTACCTTCACTTGCACCACTTGATACGAGTCGGCACAGCTATATATTTTCATTGATTTCTTTTTCCCTAGCAAAAAGTGTCAGATATAGAGATAGTCATAAATGTCAGTGTCTAAGTAGGTCACATAAGTCGTTCTACGTAATAGCACGTGTAGTAATACAATTACACTAATGTATAACTTACTACAAGTCTTATTTATAAAGTACCATTTCAGTATATCGTAAACCATGAACCTTGAGGTGCACGTGCAGTTAATATGTCAAATCTATGTACAAGTATTTAAATATATAAGTATGTATTTATGGATTTGCCACTTGCCAATTAACATCTTTTTTTTTTAAATAATAGGCTTGCGTTTGACCATCATCACGCCTGATGTTAAGCGAAGATGCGGTCTACGTTGGAGCACGCTTGCCTAGAAGGAACTGATTCACTCGTGATTTGAAGACACCCAGATTGTAACCATCGGGGTACACCCATTCAGGCAGCGCATTCCACATACTAGCAGTTCGCACAGTAAATGTGGAATCAAAGCGCTTCGTACGGGTTTTCGGAATATCAACCATAAATCGGTGACGATTTTTCGTGCCCGCTCTGGCAGTCCGATAGAAAAATGGGCAGGAGGGAATTAGATCGTGCAGATCCGATGCACACTCACCGAAATGTATCCGATAAAAAACCGATAGACTAGCAACTTTACGTCGATGCTCAAGACTAAGAAGCTTAGTCCGAACTAAGCTAATTATTTATTTGACTAACATTTATTTGACCCATGCTTGTATTTTAATTATTATAGAGAATCAGTTCGATTTATTTGAAAAATTAGACGATGAAAAAAAATCGATGTACCTACATATTGACCCCTGAATAAGAACTACAATGAAAATTCTTAAAATTGTATTCTTTATTTTTGTTGTCGGATCAGCAAAAATTGAAACTTTATAACCAAAACATACATAGCCTTTAGCCTTTTAATAGTCCACTGCTGGAGTTTTGGCCATATCCACCACGCTGGCCCAGTTGCGGGTTGTTGGATTCACGTACGCCATTGAATTTCTTCTCCGTACGTATTGCTGGTTTCCTCACGATGTTTTCCTTCACCGAAAAATCAGTGGTATTAAAATCCGTACATAAACTCCAAAGACGGGCCAAGGATTTGAACTCGCAACATCACGCTTTCAAGTCTAGCGGTCTCCCAAATAGGCCACTACGGCTTTTTTTTAAATCAGATAATAAATATGTATCCTAAAGGTTTCATCCTCTAATAGCAGTTGTTCAATAAGTGGTACGCCACCGACTCGGCTCCGCGAGGTGCGTAACTGTCGGCCAATTAGTCGGGAAGCAATAATGAGTGGTTTTACGTTCGTATTACCACCTGGTATGTGGCGCAACTATGCTGACCCACAGATTCTGATAGCCGGAGATGTGACGGCCATTCTCCTCGCGTAGAATTATAATTCGATTCGATGCATATACTCCTAGTGGAACGTCATTAGGCCTTATCACATCACATGTGATTGCAATTTCATCCGAGGTCTTATGATCACATCCTCACAATATTACACGTACATTACAGCGGAGGCCGGCAACATAAGTATATGGACGGCATGAAAACGTTATGTGAGTCCATAAATAAATGTTCAGTTGTCGGCCAAGGCTTGTTATAAGTAAGTATACTTTTATCAGACAATGCGCGGAAATTCAAACTAAATAGGATCAATATAGAACTTTTAATTGACTATTTAATTTTAGTGTAGCTTTTTTTGATATATTATTTACGGGTAGTTTCACTTTGCCCGAACAAGCGCCTATTAGTGGGGCATAGTGGAATGTGGAAAATATTTAAGGTGACTTTGCCCCACTAATCCATTTTGGTGGAGTAAATTACACTCGTACACAATTTTTGTTGACTCTGCCCCACTAGCGCTGGCATTCTTTGATTTAGTAAGTTGTGTTTCTAAATATATAAGAAAATAAATAATTAGTACTTTTATAATCGGTATTTTATGCCATCTCTCTAGATTTGTACGCCAATTAGGCAAGACATGATACAAAGTGACTAAAACCTATGTGCAATATGTGCATGCATTTTAAAATGTGTGTTTTCATTTACTCATGTATTTACTTATATTTTATTTTTGTTTTATTAAATACAGTTGTTGAATGAACAATTTGAAACTTAAGGTGGTCTTACCGGGGATTATGTTATTTTGGAATATTTCTATCTACAGGCCATTGCAGACTATGCGTAGTACAAGTAGCAAGTACAAGTTCCAAGTGCCTACTAGGCATCGTCTGCAACGTTTTGCTTAGTGCAAGTGGCAGTGGAAGTACTAGCTAGTTCATCCGAAAGTGAGTGCACTTTCTTAGCTTGAACTCATTTTTAACCGACGAAAGGAGGAGGTTATCAGATCGACTGCAACTTAATTTGTCAACATAAATCAACAATTGTAAATTCTAGAATCAATAACGAACAACAGTAATTTTTTACTCGCCAATTATGTTAATTTGTTTTACCTTATACAGCTTTCTATTTGCAAGCCAGTTCGAAATGTAAATAAAATCTTTATAATTACCTCCTTGGTTGTCATGTTTCGGAGTAAAAAGTTCGTTCTACTTTTGAATAGCACAACAGTTATGAGTTTGTATAGTAATTTATTCGGCTTGATATTACACGACAGATATGGATTTTCATACTAACTTTGCAGGCCGCTGCTTGCGTGTAAATGATCAGTACAGCAATTTCGATTTATCTTGGAGAAAGTTGTTAATTTAATGATCTAATTTCAAAGAATATTTTAAAAAATACGTTGTTAATTTTGTACTTTTTTTTTTTTTTTAAAAGGCTTTCTAATGGATATGGTATAAAGCACTATACCTATATAACTTAGGGGAAACTACAGGTTTTAATGTCGGGTGAATTACTCGACAATAGGACCTAGCAAATGCCACCCTCGTTAAAAATCTGTTCGTTAACGGGTATAAAGTAATGAATGTACTATTTTATAGCCTTTGGGCTAATTAATGATGTCATCTTCGGGACATCCTTGGACTACATATTCATACAACAGTATTGATATTATCATGATTATATAACAAAGGATATGGTGGTTTTGTAAATCATCATCAATTTGTATCACCTGAAAGTAAGTAGATAACTTGGATTTTGTCTGTGCATCTTTATAGTGCTAACATCACTTTACTTATTCCTCTACATTGCACTGCCCTAACGGGGTCTTTGTACTATGTTGGTCTGTTGGCCCTGTTGGTCCAGTTGGTAGTGAGCCTGCCTTCTGAGCTTGGGGGCGTGGGTTCAGGACAAACATTAATGTGATGAACATTTGTGTTTGTTCTATATCTGGGTGTTATTATTTATTTAGGTATGCATTTAAATATATATATATATGTATGTATATCAGTCCCTGGCAGCCATATTACAAGCTTTACTTAGTCTGGGGTCAGATGACCGTGTATGCAAAAATGTCCCGAATATTTATTTATTTACTAGCTGACCCGACAAACGTTGGCCTGTCTTACAACTGTCAAACGTGCGAAGTTAAAATCGTCGTTAAGTTTCTGAAATTTTCCAATTTTCTGCGCAATTTTCTTAATTTTTCTGTCCGTAAGATTCTTGTACAGAGTATTAGAAAACTTTGAAAAAAAAAATGAATGTAATCGGTAAAGTCGTTCTCAAGTTATGGCGTGACCAAGGTAAATAGGGATTCATTTTTATGTGCATAACTGTTAGTATGTACAGTACATTGTGCAATATATAAATAAATAATCTTATAAATAGTATAGAATAGCATTGCTACATACATGCCCCGTCAAAATTATAACAGTCGTGAAGAGCTTAAAAATAAAAAATCTTGCTTCGTTCAGTTGTTAGATATAGCATGTTGGTGTAAAAAGAATATAATTTATACCCTTGTCGGAATTGCTACACACTCTCGAACTAGACATGCATTCTTCCCGTTATCGTTGTAATTGGCACAATCATGGTGCGTGAAGAGCCTAAAAACACTGCAAATATGCTTTATGGATCTAGTATATTGTTAGTATTTGAAATTACTCGAAAGCAAGCCAGCTTACGATTACAATTACAATAATTTTTATACCATTTAGACTATATCACATTGTTAAATCAAATCAATAATAGACAATAGACATTATTTTATTTGTACCTAACAAAAACACACACACACACTTAAAACTACACACGAATGTAATGTTAAAAAACGTTGGATTTTTCAATTAGGGTTGTTCTATTTACTTTTTCTTTATATTATTTACTTTTTAAACATCGAAAAGAGGTTATCAGTTCGAATGTGTGTTTTTTTTTTTGTATGTTTGTTTCGTGATCACTCCGCTAGTTATGAATTGATTTTGATGACTCTTTTTTGTTTAGTAGGTCATAATACCTCAAAGGTGGTTCAATATAAATTTTATCAAATTTGAAACAGCTCTTTTTGTAGAAGTCACCAAAAACCAAAAATACATACAATAATGACGTTTTGGTTTGTGGTTAAAAAGTTTTGGTGAGGGCTTTCAATCTCTGTTTTAACTATGTAGGTATTGAAGTCTGTTTTGTTTGTTTCTAAAAATTATTTATTCTTAAACCTACCTTCTGAGCCTGAGGGCGTGGGTTCGATTCCCACGTAGGACAAACATTTGTGTGATGAACATTTGTGTTTGTTCTATATCTGGTTGTTAATATCTATTTAAGTATGTATTTAAAACTATATATGTATGTATATCAGTCTCTGGCAGCCATATCACAAGCTTTGCTTAGTTTGGAGCCAGATGACCGTGTGTGCAAAAAGTGTCCCAAATATTTATTTTATTTTTATTTATTTAAATCCTTTCGTTTGCATGAAGAAAATCATTGAAGCATTTCGTTGATATCGAATGTGTTGGTACATCATTGCAACCGTTTTAATTTTTTATCTCGCATGTAGCAGTTTCTTTAAGTGTTTTTACTTCACTTTCTCTGCTTTCGAGCGGGTGGTATAATCACTAGAAATAATTAATTGCGTTAATTACGTACGGTCATACTTGTATGTATTCTGTGATACGGAGCCCATAATTTGTAGACGCCACAAATAAGCATAATTATATTGCGTACTTTACTTTCGTTATTGTAGGGTTCAAGAGTTTCGTTTTCATTTCAAAATAATATAAGAAATTATGGAAACTTACATGGCGGTACTTGTACTATTAAGTTATTAACTTCTACTAAGTCTTCTGTGGCGGCACCTTTTTTTTATAATAGGCTTGCGTTTTACCTCCAACTTGCCTGATGTTAAATAATGATGCGGTCTACGGTGGAGCACGCTTGCCTAGAAGAAACCGATTCACTCGTAATTAGAAGACACCCAGATTGTAACTATCTATAACACCCATCCTTGTATGTTACTTGTAATGTTAGCTATCTGAATTATCTCAGATTATTCATGACCTTAAATCTGGCTGTTAAACAAAATCTGAAGAGATAATTATATCAAAATAAAATCAGAGGCTAATTTTCACACATTTTGACTCTGCAAAACTCGAAAGTATACCTAGTCTATTCTTTTATTTATTTTGTCATCCTACTAGTTTCGTATAATTAAGGACGTGCCTACTTTTCGAGTGTGCTGGGTCAAACTTGTGTGAAAATTAGGCGTTGAATTGTCGTTAATCTAGAAGTAAATATCCTTAAACGACTGTCTTCCACCAATTTAGACATCTCATTTTAACTCAACCAATTTATACATCTTATTTTAACCCTACCAATTTAAACAGCTTATTTTAACCCAACCAATTTATACACCTTATTTTAACCCTACCAATTTATACATCTTATTTTAACCCTACCGATTTATACATCTTATTTTAACCCTACCAATTTATACATCTTATTTTAGCCCATCCGTCTATGTCGTCTCAATCGGAAGCACATATTGTGTTAATTTGCATTTATATTAAAAAGATATAGTCTATTAAACGTACTTTCAAACAATGCCTAAGCTAATTAATGTTTTATACGGCTTCTGTTGGTAAGCTTGTTTCCGAAGCGTACAGACAGACAGAATGTCTTCTCCGTAACATTGTATACCACTAACACTTACACAATCTTGCACATCATTCGTTTGTGTAACATGCACGCACACAAACTTATTATTCTATAATTCTAAACGTCATGGCATGACGGAAAGGATTATTTTGTTCATCTAAGACTATTTGGTTTAAGGTGGTTTAAGAGCGCAGGAGTGGCGCACCCCATAATTATATAAAAAAACATAACAGGTACACTAAAATGTAAGTAAATAAAATGCTTACTCCGATAGTAGAATGATAATGTAATGAAGTATTTTTGGACTACTATTTCTAGTAACAACGCATTTAGATTATAATAGAACGTAGATTAGTTCAAAACAGCCGTTTTTGGCGGTAATTAGTTTTACAACTACATGATACCCCATGTTACCAAAAATAATACTTCATTACCTTCTCGAGTGACTATGGGAGTCGAACCTTTATTTAGCCATGTTATAGTGTACCTGTAATGTTTCCCTTCAATGAGGGCGCTACTCCTGCGCACCTTAAGATGGGCTACTGCTTTCGCGGTTATTCTGCATCGTTATCATTATAAACTAGCGTGTGCGTTGCCAGTCGTGATGCAAGCGCAATGCAGGGCGCCTACTTCTTACATATCTGAGGTGCAACGACGCGCTCCTACTCATTTTCTAACAGTTTTTAATGGAACTAGTCTGGTGACGTGGGAATATTCTGCGGGTCCGTCTAGATAACTAACTTGAGACTGATAGAATAACATAGGCTTCTTCTAAAAAAAAAGTCGTGTACTAAGCAAAAGGGGTCCATAGTTCCCATCATTATGACTATATATTATAGTATACTAGCAACGCACCCCGGCTTCGCACGGGTGAAAATCTAATTATTGGAGTTTTAGTAAGGATCCCTTTTTTATTTTTTTTAATATAATATAGCCTGTCACTCGGGGATAGTGGAGCTTCCCAACAGTGAAAGAATTTTTCAAATCTGTTCAGTTGTTTCGGAACCTATTCAATGGAAACAAACAATCAAATCTTTCCTCTTTATAATATTAGTATAGATAATTGCTTTTACTATTGGACCAACCCTGAAATCGATATTTTAATATCAGCTGTTCCATAGAAAAAGGTTATTCACACATTTCACATTTGACAAAATTTAGGGAACAACTGTTTTTTACGTTATCAGATTTCGTCTGGAAGATTCCTGTTCTTTTTTTTTCTAGATAAGCGTACTCTTGTAGACTGCACCATTGCTTATCAATCAGGCAAAGATTGGTCAAAGGCAAACTTGTCTCGAATAAAAACAAATGGCTTGTTCGCAAGTAATGTGATTATGAAGCTATTGCAATGACTGAAATGATTTAGGTTAATAGCCATTATTTACTTAAACGTGGAAGTATGTTTTTATAGGTACGTACTAACTCATCTACATCGATTTGTAAAACGTAGACACTTTCTAATTTAGTCACTAATCACAATTATTCTTGTAGGTATTCTTTCGCAATTAACATCTCATAATTCAGGTATTCCGCTGAAAGAAAACGTCATTCCTACATACATCGGTAACGTCACCTGCCCCATCGAAATACATTACGAGTCGTGCGATCGGTTTGGAGATGCATCGTATCGCGATCCGTTGTTCTCATCTGATCGTGCGATCGGTTGTATTGACCACAGAATCAACATGGCATCGCGTTCCGGTGGGCGGGTTGATTGACGACTCGTCGACTCACAAAGTTTTCCCGCGATTTCCCCTGCGCTGAAGTGCAAACTTATACTGTCTGAAGGGACAGTACAGAAACTCGCGACATTTTAGATCTGACTAGCTTATACCCGCGGTTTCACCTGTTGAATGTGACAGGAACAGGGAGGGTTCATTTTTAACCCCCGATGCAAAAAGAGGGGTATTGTAAGTTGAATTTGTGTATCTGTGTGTCTGTCTGTGGCAACGTGGCTCCAAAACGGCTCAACTGATTTTGATTTTGTTTTTTTGTTGTTGTTGTTTCTTTAAGATGACTTATAGTCTTGATCGAGAGTGTTCTTAGCTATGATTCAAGATAATCTGTGGCTTAAAAACAACTTATTCTTATTTATAATCAATTCTAGACACCAACATAAAGACAAAGCCATACACTCTCTATGGTCTTTATAATATTATTGTAGATGAAAGTTAAAACTAACTAGCGCCGTAATTATTTCGTGTTTTTGTGATTGTAAAACTTTGCTTATAATAGACCATGCCGCCAATAAAACTTTATTATCCCCTTCTCTTCTGCCACGGGATGTAAACTATAACACAAAAATTGTGTAAATACGCTCTTTCACCTTATCATTATGACCCTTACTAAGTTTCATCATCGTTTCAGAGTGTTTTGGTGCGTCAAATCGTACTGCTTGTATGCAATTTAGCTACTGTCTTCCACGTTTTGAGCGGCCGACGGGCTCTGCGCGCGCGCAGTCCGTATGGTCAGCGCGCGGACACGCACCACACAAACGCGATCACCGCATTTTTCTGTCTCGATAATGCATTTTGACATATTTTCTCTCTTCGGAACTCTTCTTTTATGGTGACGTCATAAAGTGTTTACGTTCTTGGACTCGTGGGCGAGTGATGTGAAGTGCGCGGCTGGCGGTCATGTCACTGGATATTATGTTTTTGACACACGATAACTTGCGGCGCATGCGCAACGAGCCGCAAGTTCTTGGACTCCGGTACAGGGTATGTCATCATCATCATCTATCCACTGAGAGGCAAAGACCTCTTCCAAGGCACGCTAAGCTTATGGGCTAAGTGACATGTCTTGGAAGAGTCATGTGTATGTCATGAAGATAGAAAATTATGCTCCTGTAAATCCTTAGCCCTGGGGCTCGATTATTGAATTGCTTGTTTTTTCCCGCGAAGATAAAATAAAAGCGCGTAATTAAAGATTTTCTATTGATAGAAAGCAAATTCGAATGGTTCAAAGTATCGAATGGTGGTGGGTGGTAGTTGCGTTAGCGAGTGATTAGGTTATTAAAAAAATGCTTTTGTTTGGGATTTCGTTCGAAAGTCAGCCATTTCAAAAATCGGTTGATTCAAAAATCGAGCCTCTGTATAGTCACAAAAATATAAAATGATTAATAAAAAAATATACTGAAGAGTACTTAGTTGGAAGAAGTAAAAGCTAACTGCATGTATTTAATACATAGTTTTTAAGTTAAATAATTTTTACGAAATAAATATGTAAATATGTAGAATAGATCTGTAAGTGGTATAGAATACCTAGTAATGTTGAATAGTAGTACTAATGTAATATGTAAGTGGTGTATAATAGTAATATTGACAGTTTTAGATCGCTTCAAAAGCTTCTAACATAGCAACATAAACTTGCTTTTAAAGAAAAAAAGCCAAAAAATTACGCTGAAAATGTAAAGTTAATACATTCTGGGAAAACAATACTTAAAACGTTAGTAAGGTTAGTTGGCGGCCAAGTGGAAGCCTATTTATAACAAAAAAAAAAGTTTAAATCATGCTTAAAATTGCTCTGGTAATTTCTCGCTTTACACTCATATACACTCGCCCACACTTCTTCACTCACATATACTCACCCTCACACCAACTACCTTACATAATAAAACACTCCCTCATTCACCCACACCTAAATAACAAAGCCCCCACATAGGTATATAAATTTTTACCCCATATATAGTATGTATAAAAAGCAAGTATCTTCCCTAGATATTATTTTATATACTTTATATATTCTCTAACATTTTGTCAAAAATTTTTTTTGTTTCACTGGACTTGAGCGCGTGTTTAGTTTGAGGCTCGCCGTCAATTCTATTTAGACTATAAGTACCTACCTAAGATTTGCTATTTCTATAAGTAAAAATTAAGGTTATGTTTTACTTCTGGCAATAATAGTTATTTATGATACAAGTGCGGTAAGTTGGTTATTACAAACGAGTAGACGAATGTAAGCCCGATACGAAGTCGAGGGCTTACCATAGTCACGAGTTTGTAATAACCAATCCGCACGTGTGCCATACAACGTTTTACAACACATTTGCGAGAAAAAAACAAAAAATGGAAATTTAAAAAATACCGTTAAGTACACGCACGGTGCTATACACCGGAGCGTGCGGTAAAATTCATTACCGCACGCTCCGTTGTATGATCCGTAATGTTTAACTTTCGAACGATGTATACAGGCTTCGTAATTGCACTTTTTGAGCAAATGTGTTGTAAAAAATATTCTATTCTAATTAAAGCCGTAAGATATTTTGTCATTGGCTCTTATGTCGATACAGCCACGCCTCTTTCCCATTGGGCTATACATGCAGAGACCACATTTCCACTTGCTACGATCCTGACACGCATCTTTCACTTCTACTTGCATGAGTGATTTCAGGGTGCGTCTATATTCTTCTCTATGTGTCTGTCTATGCGTTTTAAATTACGACCAAACGTATATTATATTAATTATAATGTATTATATACAAAATGAATGATATGTCATAAGTTTGTATTTTTTTTTTAACCTATACTGTCCCACTGCTGGGCAAAGGTCTCTTCCATCTCCTTCCATAAATCTCGGTCCTGCGCCACCTCTTGTCAACCTCTCCGGAATGAGTCAAGATCGTCACGCCAGCGTTTCTTGGGCCTGCCTTGACTGCGTCGTCCATCGGGCATCCACTGTTATTTATTTTGTAAATACAGTGGAAACTATATAACGACACTGAAGGGACTGTGTATTTTACAGCGTTATAGAGAGTTGTCGTCAAATGGAGAGAAGAAAAATCAGAATTATAGAAATAAAAATTTTATTTCAGACTAGTGGTTAGTAGTTATGTACATAAAAATGTTATGATTTTCTTTTACTAGCCATATTGTTTACTTACTTATGAAAGTTTATGAGCAACTAAGAATATGATAGCGTATAGATAATCAATGACTCCTACTTATTAGTCAAGGTCAACAACAAGTCCAAGCAATCCCAATTTGTAAACAAAAGAACGAATTTCTTAGAAAGTCCGGTATGTATGATGCCGACAGAGTTTATTACGGGCTAGGATAAAAAAGCGACAAAAGAACGTACACAGCTGTGCAGTTTTTACTAATATAGGCAACTTAAAAGGTACTTTTCATTACTTAATTGTTGTCGTTATTGAGAGTGGGTGTAATGCTAGAGTGTATCATTGTATGGAAGGCAAGCTAAACCAACCAAAGCCAAGTGATTTCGACGCTTTAGGGAGTTTGTCGTTAAATCGAGTGACGTTACATGGAGTTTATACTGTATATATTTTATAAATCGATCATATATTTCAAATCAAATTCTTCAGTCCTGACACTCCTGACCATTCAAAGGTTTAATTTGTATTTTCGGTGTGTAATAAAGAGATATTGTATTGTAATATTACTTACCCGTTTTTTTTTCATACAAGCTCGTTGGTTACGGGTACATTCGGTCACGCATTTTAAAGTTTTTTTTAATATCTACGTTTGGCCACCAATTTGCTTGATTATTAGGTATTGTACTCTATATTTATTGCGACTTACCTCTTGAAGATGTCACGTCCGTTTAAATTTTAAGTGTATTCTCTTATTAGTCAGACTGAGATACCTACTATGTATTACTAACCACAGCCACAGAAGACATAATAGACAGCATTGAAAGTGTTGTTGTCATAGCTTTCAACATAATGGATGCTAGGTTTGTCGATGACTCGAAATATTTCCTCGTTAACTTAGATTGTTGCTACAGTGAAAATGACTAATAGGCATGTGTCCTAATGTTTAATTTATTACACATAACCGGTTTAGCAATGAATATAACTAAATATATTACACATACTGAAAAAAATATTTGAATTGGCTGATAAATATCTGAGATATGAGTATTTAAAGTTTTAGGTGGGGATAGAGAGGGGATGTTCTATCCCTTTCTCGCAAAGCGTGTGTTAGTATAGAATTTGTATGGCGCTCCTGAGCAGTGACGTCACGGCTCAGTATAGTGCGCTCTCTGTCTAGCATGAAATTAAAATGCTTATATCTTATTTATTTTTGAACTAATTTTTATTTTGTTTTCGTTGATGCTCTATTTATAATCAACTTTTTTATGAGGTAATAAAAAAATATTAGTCATCATGCCTATTAGTTAAATCTTTTGAACTTATCACATCATATTAAAATTACACTTATACACTCGCTATCCTAAAATTGAGTTTTTTTTTTTCGAGATACCTCCATACCATCAAACTCTATACAAATTTGTAAAGCTATTTCGAGCGGTAGTATGTGCTTTTTACAAACTGACGGCACCCGGTTCGATCTTCGGCCTGCACCAATGACTTATTTAGTAACTAAATAAATTATGCGCTGTTTCGGTGTTATCGCTCAAAAACGATGAAGCAAAACATCGTGAGGAAACCGGTATGTCCATGAACCTCAAAAGTTCAGACATGCACCAACATGCACTGCGTCAGTATGGTGGATTAGGGGGCACCCTCTGTCTGAGAGAAGGCCCTACTCCCAGCAGTGGGAACATGATAGGCTGAAATGATGATTACAGAGTCGACAAACATACACAATTACACACAAATTTTCTCCTATACCTATGATATTAGTGTGATGCGAAAGTTTGTGTGGAAAGATATATTTTTATCCCGGAAAACTTTATGGTCCCAAAATCACTCAAATATGCGACACTGCGTCATTCTTCGACGTGAGTTTTGCACTTTCATATGCCGTTTCGCTATTCGAACATCTCTTCAACCGTATCTTCTAATCTACCACGTGACATAAACGAATTAATTATATTTTCGTTCCAGGGCTTATCAAACGGTGTGGAAAACGACCAGAACAGCGCGAACCTCCAGCCCCAAGAGTTACCGCACAAGCGACTATCGACGAGCTCCACCACCTCCAACCAGAGCTACGACTCGAACGTCGATTACGCCGTGCCGAAGCACTCGTACAACCGCAACACCCACAGAGCCAGCGATGCAACTGAACCAACGGAGAAAAGCCAATACGCGCAACCGAAGATAACCAACCCCCTATTCGGTGTGAACGCAGCGTCGCATTACGCGCCCGGAGCAGTCCCGCCGCCGCACACGGAAGCCGTCAACGACAAGCATTTCGACAGAAACTTGCCGAACGGCGTCCGGAAAGCCCCCGAGGGGCAAGACAATGACGCGTACAAAACTGAAGACTCGATAGACGGTAGGAAAGAGATCCTCGCCGCGGTCGGTAACCAGATCTCCATCGCGGAAGGCGGTACCGCCACCTACACCACAGACAATAATGGTAAAATCAATGTTCATGTCACCGTCATGATTAACGCAGGTAATTATATGCATCCTTACGAAATTCTCGCACATTATAATATAGCACAGTTTTATAACAATTTTTGTAAAGTTATCCTAACAGTTTTGCACAGTGATGGTTTAATTTAAACTTTGGAAGTGGGGACTGTGTGCCGGGTTCCAGAATCGCTCTCGAGGATGCATATTGAGGCAAGCGGTCTCTGTAGTAGTGAAGTGCCTTACTTGAAATATGACTCGTGTGGTGATAAAAACAGACACATTTGCATTAAAAAGTAGGTTTCCAAAATTGTTAGCCACAGATGTTTTGTTAGAATAGACTCCTTAGACTCCTCGAGTTCACCTACTTTGCATGTGCGCCGAGTCCTAGTACACCGCTTAGTTCAGTTCGATTTCAGTCGTCTTGTCATTAGCACGTCCGATGTGAATACAAAAAATATCAAATTGCGCCATGTAAACTGTAAAACACAGATGCATAAAAAAACTTTTCCAATTTTATTTGCCACAGACATTTGTTAGAGTAGACTCTGCAAGTTCACCTACTTTGCATGTCTGTGGCATGCGTTAAGTTGGATCAATGTTCGGCATGTAGCTTGGGGATCGCAGTAAGTTCACGGTGTACTAAAAGGACGCTGTTGCCCAGCCTCCGGTTCTGGTCGCAGTTTTACCCGGGTCCAAATATAATTATATTGCTCGAGAATCTATGAGATGTTATTCTCGAGCTATCGCTTATCGGGTACCTTTTTATACCCGACGTGTCATATTTAAGCAAGGTACTTTATTTGCATGCATGTACAGTATATGTGATACAACTTCTTTTATTGTGAATATATTTTGGGTGTAGTATTGTGTATAGTACAGTATATGTGGGTCATGCATGTATGCACGTTTGTCTCTATTTGCCGTCTCTGTTTTCTAATGACACGATTACTCTTCAACTTTCTTTTCCGAACTTTTTGTTTATAATATCTGAATACCCCCTGAATTCGTGCGTCTTCATTCGTAGATGCGTCACTTAGCCTTTTATTCGCAATGATATCTGTATCTTTTTAAGTATAATTCTAGAACGATGAATGTGCTCGTAAGCTAATGTAAATTCTGTTTGCTAGTCAAAATGTTTATCAAGTTCAGTTTAAAAAATGCGGAAGTGGCGCCCTGGCGTCTGAATTCATGGGGTTGATTTTATTTGCCAGCAATAGCTGTTTAAAATGCTAGATGTAATATAGGGTTACGGCTAAAGGGGTCCGTTATAATCATCATTATGTTTTTCTTTATTATGGGGCAAACCCTATAACCGCGAAAAAAAAATCAGCTGTTCCATACATTTTGTCGAGTGTCAATGAGCGTTTTCTACGGAACAGCAGTTTTTTTTTTCATGATCTCAGATATTCTCCCTTAGTAAAAGTTGTTTATAATGATGAGTACTATGGACTCCTTTCGGCTTAGTATACCCTTTTCGCGTAACCCAGTATAAAGATTAAATTGTAAAAGTAAAGCACCGTAGTTGAGTAACCGCACATTTGCAAAATTAGAAACGCAAAGTGTTGCAACAAACACTTCAACATACGTTCAAACATTCCAGGGACGCTTGCGGACTTGAAGAAACAGCGGTCACAGATCAGAACAAACGGCAGCCCGGTCGAGAACAGCTTGAATTCGACGAACAATCACAGTTTGAACTCCATACCTGAGACGAAGGACATGCCGGTACAATTAAACCCTCTCAGTCTGTCGCCCAGCTCTGGGACAGTTCCGAGATTCACTGGCAACACCAGTGACGTCATCGGCGACACAAGATCACGCAGGTGTTGTATTATCATGTAGTTTGAACTTTGCGGGAAAGTGTTAATTTAAGTTATTGTGATGGTGAAAGCGTACAAGTCTGATTGTCATTCCAAAAGGGTAAGGCTTATTCGGCCGTTCGGACGATCGGTCGTTCACTTTTGAAGTTATTCTTTGTAATATAAACTGTACTTATTTGCGAATTTCGTTAGTGAAAGGTTGATCGTCTGATTTAGTAACAATTATCAACAATTAATAATGAATGCCGATAGGGAATTGCCATTATTGCTCACAAACAATGTATGACATATGCTTTTAGTCGAGATCTACTCACATATTTGTAAAGATGGTTTATCAAATAAAATAAAAATTGTGACGTCATGTTATAAAGCACCATTTATTGTAATGAAACCAGTGACGTTACAGAGCTACTAAAACGCATTATCTGTCCTTTTACAAAACTGTCTGACTTCCATCAAATTATTTGTTTCGAAGAAATGTGCCAATGCAATTACACATGCGAGACAGGCGACATAAAAAAATACGTAACCGCTTGTTTTTGAGTCTTCTTCAATAAGTTAAACAACAATAAACGGTTAAAATAATCATTTGACATTATGAAATGATCCTTATTTTAATTTCTAAAAGTCTTTCTTTTACAATTTCACTTTATCGTAATGGTGCTATGTTGATAAATGTATAATCTTTACCATGTGTGAGTAGTGCCATGTCATATATTGTACAGAAACTAGAGCTTGCCAAGGGCTGGATATCAGTGTGATAGGTGTAAGAGCTCAACGTATGAATAACCAAACTACAGAACTAAGTAATGCATAATTACAGATAGGTTTCACAAGATATTGGCACCAAAATCAGGCTGTTTATTGCATTTTCTTTCGTAAAGCAGATACCAAAGCTATAATATTAGCAATAGGTTACCGGATTGTTTTTTTATTATTATTTAATAAATAACTGAAAACAAAATTAAGGAAGATTTATAAGCATTTTAATGTCTTGACAGAGAGCGCACTATACTTACAAGTGACGTCACTCGAAGGTACGTCAATCAAACTTCATACTGACACTTTGCGGGAAAGAGACGGAACATTCCTTTCTAATCCGACTAAAAACTTTAAACGCTCATATCTCAGAAGTTTAGTCGATTTTAATAATTTCTTTATTATACGTATTACATATATGTAATTATATATTTCATTGATCCTATTATTTTGACATATCAAACACTTGTCCTGTTAGTTACTGCATTTTGGCTGCTTTTTCATGTGCTTCATCGAATCGATAAAAGTAAAAATGTTGAAGTTTTTTTTGCTACAAGTTTACTGAAACTGACTTTAGTGGCCCTGCTATCAAAATACTATAGGATTTTTGATATTATGTATTACTGTTCTATAGGTTTGGTATATGTTAGAACATACTATGGTTGCTAATACTTTTAAGTAGTGCTAGTTGTCAATCTTATATCGTGAACTTTTGTAGTTATGTTGTAGGTATTTTATTGTAGATTTTGCCTTATATTTCCTAATACATTCCAAGTGATTATTATGAAAGAAAATTTTATATTATAATACTTATTTAAAAATTGGTATAGAAATATGAATAAATTATTATGTTGTTTATTAAAGAGTCGTATAAATTGACTCTTACTTTGCATAATAAACGTGTGAACAAAATACAAAAACAACTGCAATGAAAGCTTAAAATTCAAACACATATTGAAAGTGAGTGCCTCAAATATAATCTATTAATTCTTATCTATGTCAAACATAGCATAATTGATTAGAGAACAATTTATTTAATTGAAATTATTAATTTATTTATAGGAACATTTAAGTTAATTATCTACCTTATAGGTATGTAATGCAAATACAATATTATTAGAAAATATAATAAAATATTCGTTTCCTAAATAAAGCTGCTATATACCTTAGTAATGTCGGAATATATCCAAAAATATCTATAACAGCCCTAACAGACGTGTGGATTTGGTTGACGGACTGCCGCCGTCCAACCAACGAGAGAGAAAGAGTGAGAGTAACATATTTCTCTCTCTTTCTCTCCCGTTGGTCAGACGGTGGTTGAGGTCAACCAAATCCACTTGTCTGTTAGCACTTTAATATCACTCGGAAGCTATAACACGCACATATCTTTATAGAGCTGGCAAAATATGTACTTATTGTCGAATTATCAGTATTTAAAACATTGCCATTTCTATTTACTTGCATCTATAACGCATAATATAAGTACATTGAAAATTACAAAAATAATGCTTACTGAAAAGGTTAAAATACAAATGCTTTTCGAGATTTGTATTAAAAAAGACTGGGTTTAACATTTGAATAATATTTATACTTAATATACCTAAATTGAAAACTTAATGAAGCTATTCAAATATGTTTTTTTTTTATCTATACTTCTATGCTTATGTTGTAAAATTTATAATTAAACAAAACAAAAACCCCATGCAAAACCCCAGTATATAGTATAAACCACAATGCAGATGAAACACTTTCAGGAATTAACATTATAATCGACTACAAATAGAATTGTTGTCTTCATTTTTCGCTTAATACTCAATTTGTGCCAATATTAAATGTTACTTTTAAAGCACAACTTTTATTATTCATTGCACACTTAGCTCAGTTAAAATCGAATCGTGAAACATTATTTTACAAAATATAGGGCGTAAATGTTTTTTATTCCCGCTGTCATACCGTTCCTTTGTTGTTTACTTTAAATAAATATATCATATCCTCCCCAGTAAGCATAAAATCACCTTTAGATAACAATATTTAATAATAAGGTGTAAAGAAAATTATAACTAAAATTAAGCAAAACACTGTTTTAAGCTGACACGGTTGTTCACTAAAGTTATATGATTATTTACGGGATATTTACCGTGGTAAGGTTGTGGAATGAGCTCCCGATATTTCGGCGCAGTTACATGCACCATGTTCACGGGAAGACTGAAGAATGAGGGTGGTTGGAGAACAGTTAAAAAGTTAGGTGCAGACATAACGATCTACCCTCTTTCTTAGTCTTTTGCTACGGTTATCACTGGAACTCGAACCTAAGTCCCGACAAAACACACTCACTGTGTCACTGCGTATAGTAATACCACGGTAAATATCCCGTAAATAATCATAAAATTAAGCATTAGCAAATTTATATATTTCATTATTTTGGAATCCAGTGTTCATTATCTGTGGTCTTATTAAACGTAGTGAAACATTCCGATTTGTAAATTAAACAAATTTTATTCAAATTCAAAGCTGTGTTTAATCTAGTAGTTATCTTCATTAGTACCATCCAGTAGAAATTCATACGTCCATAGTTTAGTCATTAGTGTAGCTATTCGGTAGATTATATCTGTACTTAAGAAGTACTTCCATTATTTATAAACAGCTAAAATTGCAAATATATAATAAACCATATTATTATAATCCAAAATCTATATATACAAATTATATTACAATCAAACTTGAAGCAATATTCAAACGCCTTATAAAGTATATATTATAAAATGATACTTAAATGTAATAACAGTATTATAAACAACAAGCATTTTTCAATCAGCATTTGTGATACAAATTATATTTGATACTATTTTAACAGATCATTTACTTAATTATACTTAAGTAAAAATAATATATCAGTGTTTTAAAAAATATATATATATAGTAGTAACCATGGAGATACAATACACATAGAGTCACAATCTTGCCAAAAAAAATATCCGAACCAAAACTCTGCTCACGCTACGAATTGCGCACTTTTTGGTTAGTTACAAGGTAACCGCAATCCGACTACAACGCCGCGCGATGCCAGAGCTACGATGACATAGCGGACAACTAACGTTGAACACTATGCAAGCGACATAACTTCTAAATTGGAGTAAATGTGGCATTGTGAAGTATATAATTGATACAATGTATGTATAATTCGGACTTTTTTTGACTGTTTTCACTGAGAGATTGTAACTCTATCGGAATTGTATCTCGGTGATAGTAACATATTTCAGCATATCTATAAATATATATATCTCTATAAATATTTCTCATGTTTATATAATTATATCTCGGTTGTGATGGCAACATCTTGCCTAATTTGTATTGTAGACCTGTGACTGAATACGGTACGGTATTGTATATTGTAATATCTAGTGCAGCTGTTTTGTAAGTGTTGTTTCGTATAAAAACATGTTCCATCTTTTACTCGGCTCAACCGGTGCTTTGTCGCGTACGTCCAAATTTAACTAGGAACTTGTTTTTAATGAAATAACCTCGTTATTCCTATTTTCAGTTCCTAAAACGAGATTTGCTGGTAATAGAGGTAATACTAGAGATTGTAAGATGGATATAAAGTACTGGATTGAGTCGGTAGATGAGATTTCAGGCGCTTGCGTTGACCGCTGTCTTTCTTTTGTCTTAAAGATGTACGGTTCTACAATTTACTGTCAATTTTATCAAACTGTTTTGCTATGCTCGCGTCTCTGGACATGTTTTTGATGAACAGTGCCTGTGGTCGGTCTTGCCTTACTTATGTCGAGTGTTGGTCAAAGTATTCAATTATTTATTGTTATATTTGCCTAATCAAGTTTAGTGGTATATTTGTACATATTGTATTAGATGATTTTGCATGAAAATTTTTTTCAATTATTTACTGTCAAAGCAGCATTTTTGACGGTAGTGTGATCGTTTATTACTATTTTTATTTACAAAATTAACGTTCTTCTTGTGTCAAAAATAATGTGTTCCTTTACAAATTATAATAAATATTGTATCATTAATTATACTGCATTTTGTAGAAATTTTGATGTCACTTTATTATATTATGTCTAAACTTTTCTAATTCCATTTTATGCGTGTTTCCGCCTAGGTGTTTAAAATGAGTAGCTGTCAGATATTGGATGTAGACCATCGAGATACAATACCTATAGAGTCATAAACGAGCAAAAAAAATGACCGAACTAACTCGGCGCACGCTAAGCATTGCGCAGACTTTTTGGTTAGTTGTAAGGGAACCACGATCCGACTACAACGCCGCGCGATGCCAGTGATACGATGCCATAGCAGACAAGCGACGTTAAACACTATGTAGGCAACATAACGTCTAAATTGGAGTAAATGTGGCATTGTGAACTATATAATTGATGTCTAGGTATGTACTACGACGCTCAGACGTTTTTTGACTGTTAGAGGTTGTGACTCTATATGTATTGTATCTCGATTATGTAGACTTAATAATTTGTATAATATCGTTGATTCGATCGAGTAGTTTTTGTAAGACGCAAAACTTGAGGTGATATAAATACATTGCCAGTATGTTATCTTGCCTTGTCTTGGACCACTAGTAGAAACCCTTGTATATTAGCAATTACACGCTGGTTTTAGAAGCATTGTGCAGTAATAGTAGTGAAACTAAAAATAAACCATACAGAATATCCCTTTACTGTTACTAAAAGATAGTCTATTTATATTCATATCAATACAAATTTCTACTAATATTACCTTTAACAATATTACAGGTAAATCGAAATCATAGTAAAAACTGTACTAAGTATATTATTTTCTTTTTATGGCGTATTTGAATGGAGGTGATTCATAGTTTTCCCAAAAAAACCTGCTATATCCATTTTGTAATATAGGACTAGATGGAGGATGACAGCCAAAAAAGGCCAGAAAAATTATGACCACGAATAAATAAATAAATATTCGGGACATTTTTGCACACACGGTCATCTGACCCCAAACTAAGCAAAGCTTGTGATATGGCTGCCAGAGACACATACATATAAAGATACATACATATAAAGTTTTAAATACATACTTAAATATATACTAACACCCAGATATAGAACAAACACAAATGTTCATCACATAAATGTTTGTCCTAGGTGGGAATCGAACCCACGCTCAGAAGGCAGGTTCACTGCCAACTGGACCAACGGGCTAATAAAACGGGAATAAAATTGTGGTCATATTTTGAACTAATTCGGCCTAATTAATAGCCAGCGTGGGCGCATCAATATTCATCAACGATGAAGCTTTATACGGGGTGTATCCCTGGACGACGTACATATTCGAGAATATAATTGTTTACCAGGATTGGTCCCAACGTAAAAGTTGTTTATAATGACGAGCACAATAATGTCCTTGAATAGGCTTGCGTCCTAACTTTTTTTATTACCTCATAAAAAGCTATACAAACACAAAATTATACAAACAAAATATATAATTACAAACACAAAATTAAAATTTGTTTAACAATAAATAAGTTATAATTATTTTAATTTCATGCTAGACAGAGAGCGCACTATAACATTATGACGTCAACTCGTGCGCGCGTCACACAAATGCTATACAAAAACACGCTTTGCGGGAGAGGATGCCCACCTGCTCTCCATCCTTGAGAAATGAAACATTAGGACAAAGGCCTAAGCAACGAAGCAAGCTAAGGGTACATCACTTAAGGGTAGGTGCGACATCTCCGAACAGGAATTGCTTGCTCATCGGATCCCAAGACAAAGGCTAAGCCGAGTTTGGGGCCCATAGGCAATTCTACGCAGTGCTAAAAATACTGCTCAATATTTTTTTTATTCTGAATATGTCCGTTGTCTAGCCTGTCGTCGTATGTTATATTAAAAGTTGCTAACATTTTAAAATATTTCCTATTGTTAGCTTTATGTAGTAGCATAGGTATGTGGCGAATTCAGATTTATTTTAACCCTCCGTGTAGTCCTTTATTACCAAAATGTTGGCTATAACCCCAAGATAATACAAATCAATATTACGTATATAATACATATACTGGAGACCACGAACCCGGAAGACGCAGCGTAGGTAGGCCTCCCACTAGATGGACCGACGACATTGTGAGAGTCCCGGGCATCCAGTGGATGCAGATGGCAGCCTGTCGTTCTGTGTGGAGGTCTAAAACGGAGGCCTACATATATGTTCAGCAGTGGACGTCTTCTGGCTGATGATGATGATGATGACATATACTTATAATACATATATTATAATATATTGCTCTTTATAAACATTTCTACTGATTCAATATAAATGGGTACAATTTACGTAGATTAAAAAGTATATGTAAATTTGAGAATCCAATGCAAGTCCTATTTGTTGTTATATGATAAGTTTGTTATTCCTGTCTATATAAAAATAAATTGTCCTTGAAACTTGTGTGAATACGTTTTCCTAAAATGTTGAAAATATGAATAAATCGTTTGTTTCAAGTACCTAATGTATATTTTATTGTTTAATTGTGTTATTGCCGAAATCGATTAGTTATTGTGGCGAGACGATACGAATATCCTTTATAAAGAAAGTAACAGATTGGATAATTTAGTTCATTTGTACATAATGTTACCCCCCCCCCCCCCCCCCCCCCCCCCCCCCCCATATTCATATACATAAATAAAGATACCTTGAACCTTCACGTCAACCTCAAGTGGTTTATATGCGAAAACACCACTTGAGGGTGACGTGAGGATTCGAGGTACCTTTATTTACGTATATGAATATGGGGGTTAGTGTTGGTTATCTCAAATCCTCGCCTTACGGCTAATTTTTAACGCGGGTTCGAATAATGGCTGAATCAGCGCAGTTCGGATGATCACGCTAACGCGAACCTTAACGCGCTGATACGATTTGCGGTCGAGCAACTTCTCTCACCACTTGAACATAATCGCTTAAAACAGGTAGCCGTAAGGCCCAGAGTTATTTGAACTATTGGAAAAATGCTTAAATTGTGAATTGTGTTGAAATTTTTTATTTTTCTCGTTTTTGACGTGGACCGCTTATACATCGCTTTTAAGCTCATAATAACTCGCGGTTTTTTTTTACTTTACTTTACCGTACCTACTCGTGTTTTATGATATCCTTAAGTTTGTACCTCACTACAAGTTATAGGTATTTATATAGACGAAACATTCATAATTTAACCGGGTAGTTTTTTTTTTTTAAATTCCAACATAAATGCACCAACTCGAAAACACTTTCGGCTCCCTTAAAAATAATACCGCTTCGAGTGTCATGACAAACATAGCACGTATCTTATTATCTTAATGTACTATTACGAGCGGGCCATAGTAGTGTTGTCGCATATTGAAGCATATAAACTTTCAACATCCATTTGAATAGATGAATTTCGCTTTTATTAAAGAAGATTTATCCGTTATTCGAAATGAAAGGTATATACGTAATCTTTTCCGATCGTCATTCGCTCTTAAATCAAATGGTCAAGCCAGGGGGAAAAGCGGTGTCAGCACATTTGGAAGAGGTAGCCTAGTCGGGTTGGTCGGGTTCGGTTTTGACCTTGCAAAAAAATCAGAGATCAAAATTGTAGGAAATTTAATTCTCTACAACTTTGTTTATGTAGGTACATGTATGTCCGAAAGTTAATAATAATCGAGATAATTCGATAATAATACTTAACCACTAAAAATATGAATCGCACGATAAAAATTGCAAACAATAAATTGTAGAGATTCAAATTTACAACAACTTTAGTCTCCACTATTTTTGTTGAAATGACCGAGATATTGGGCAAAAACCATTCCTCCTTAAATTCAAGATGGCGGCTAACGCACCGGCGGACTATCTGAAATCCCCATAAACTAAAGTTGTATCAAAAAATTGCTGCCGGGAATTTTTGCAATTTCAAGCCCTTTTTTGACTATCCCGACTGGGCTAAGGCTCTATCTCCAAAAAATGCGTAGAATCCAGCGCTACCACTGACACCGTAATCTGGTAGCGGGATCCGCGAAAAATCGGCGCTTTTCGCCCAATGTTTTATTTGTCATCGATCTAGTCGCGTGCTCGGCGCGGCAGACGGCGGCGGCCCTCGTCACGGGCAAGGTTACGTCACGTCACTATCTGTGCCACGCTACACGCCGCCTTGGACGTATATACCAAGCGATGTGAAACGTCTCTACGAATTACTAAAGTCACGCGAGAATGAAACCTCACGTGAGGTAGGTTACGCGGCTCATTCCCACTAGACTAGACCTACAACCGATTAGTTAGACCGTTGGACTAGTGGGAGTTTTTTCCCAGTAGTCTTATTAGTAGTTCTACTGAGTATATAGCGGCGCGCAGCCTGCGTGTATTTGGAGCCAGACTGGCATGGCGAGAGCAACCAAATGTCATGTCCCGTAGTTAATTCGTCCTAGCCAACCCACACGCCTCGGCGTGCCTGTTCAAATTGCGTTCTATACAAACACACGTGTCCATTCCTAATTATATCAGCGTCTAATTCATAAAAAACTGCTTTGTAGATGATTCTAACACTGGCAGGTTTTGTTGAATTATTTCTAGGTCTACACAGATTGTTGTGGGAAAGCAAGGCAAGGCAATATCGGCGGACTTGATTACCGGCAGCGGCAGTGTTCGCCGGACCGCCACAACGATACGACGTGTCGCGGCCTCACTCCTTTCGCTGCGATCTCAAACACGCGTAATCATCACTTAAACGCTTTCCACGAAAACACCTCCTGGAAAAGTAGGAGAGAAATCGTGTATGCTGCAATTCATAAGACAACTCTGCAAGATGAAGCCACCAGTAAACGTGAGTTATTTATTTTAATATTAATATCTGCTGGGTTAATTCCTATTCACGTGCCGGTTATTGTTTAAATATATAGTTGTGAAGGTTGTCGAAAAATTCGGGGCATTTATGTTACTTGTCTGATGCAATTATTGCAGTTGTTTGAACAACCGGTCCTTAGGTCGTACAAAAAGACTTGTTACCGTATGTATAAGCATTTTGCTCAAAATATAAATCATACCTACTAATATTAGAAATGCGAAAGTGTGTTTGTTTGTTCTTCTTTCACGCAGCAACAGAGCAACGGATTCACATGGTTTTTTGCATAGAGATAGAGGGCCAGAGGATAATTTTTATCTTGGAATTTTTTCGATTCCTGTGGAATGTCCACAAAGGTGGAACCGCGGTGTGCAGCTAGTAAAATTTATTTTTCGTGTAAGTTATTCAAAGTTGCTGTATTTTAACCGACTAGACTTGAATAAACGAGGTATATTCTCAATTCGATCCGTATTTTTTTACATTTAATTTTTTCATCTAATCTTATTCAGTTAGGTATCACATGATTATACGGCTATATTATACAGAAGTTTTCTAGAGATATATTATCAAAAGATTCACTAGAGAACATCTAGGAAAAAAACAATGCAAAACAAGTACCTATGTACTCAAAATAAAGGTTTATCCATACAATAGATTCGTTGACTACAATAAGAACAACGAAAAACTAACGTAAAAATGTAAGCCTTTTTTCAAGTGATTAAATTAGTGCCTTTACACCGCCGATGTAAACGAATTTGGCTATGATTTTTTGTGGCGGAAACCAGAACAACGAACCTTGAACAACCTCTTCCATTAGACGTCCGTCGACATGGTAACTGTTTTTATGACCATCCGGACACTGCTAGTTAAAAAGCCTTACAAAATGTTCCACTTAGAATGTAGAGCAACGAGATGGCCTAAGATGTTGATTGATTGATTAACTATTTATTGTTCACATCATGAAATTTAATACAGAGGCCAAAAAACGAACAACTGGCTGCTTTATGGGAGCTACCTTGGGATAGAAGGGATTTATAGAAGACGTAGAAGACTGTTGATGGTTAGACAAAGTTTTTTTTTTGATGAACCAAAATGAAGTAAATGCAAACGGTATCTGGAGAGCTAATTAAAAATATGGAACAATTATTGTTCCTTTTTTCGGGTCCTTTGGATTTGGATTATAAAGTAATTTTTATATTGAAGTGTTCTTTCACACGTAAGGATTCACCGTTTAAATTTTATACTTGGCAATAAAAAAAATTGTCGACCTATTTCTGGGCCATCTCAATTTTTTTGACTAAGTATAAAAGCAACGAAAATAGAATTTTTGGCGTTATGATTCTATCAAACAGACCGATCTATAGAAAATTCAGTTACTGTATTAAAGGGGTGGACAAGAGATGTGTTATAATTTAAAATAATAATATAATTTTACATAATAAGAACTAAAACTATCACTACCTAATTATTATATACAAATTAAAATGAACAATAAATTATCAAATATATTAAATATATTTGTATTTTGTATGAAAATAACGGCTTCTGATTTTGGAAAACTTAACCTTTGATTAAGTGGCAATGGGCAGGCCACATCGCTCGAAGAACCGATAACCGATGGAGAAGAAAGGTTCTGGAGTGGAGACCACGAACCGGAAGACGCAGCGTATGTAGGCGGCACTAGATGGAACGACGACATTGTGAGAGTCGCGGGCATCCAGTGGATGCAAAAGGCAGGCTGTCGTTCAGTGTGGAGGTTAAAGGAGGAGGCCTATGTTCAGCAGTGGACGTCTTCTGGCTGATGATGATGGGGTTAAGTTTTCCAAAATTGGAAGCCGTTATTTTAGTATATAATAATATGACCTACGCCCAATTTACAAAAGTAGCTTTTCCTTAAACTCCAGGAGGAAAAGTTTGAGAGTGTGTGTAAAATTACTGACAAAATAAATAAAAAATGCTATGGTTTACTTGTTTTATATTTGTCTTGCGGCTTAAATTACGGCATTTTATTCCCGAAAAAAATTGAGCATGTATTAGTGTGTATAGCATTAAATGCTAAACTAACATACGCATACATTTAAATTATAAACCCCATAGTTAGGTATACCGATAGTTATTTATAGTTAGGTACTCGGAAATGCCGATATGAAATTTCAAAATTAAACCGTGCTCAAGATAAAAAAGCTTGATTCAAGACAATGACCATATAACCACTTGACTGCTCATCCTTTACCCCGCCGTAAGCCAAAGGCCCTACTAAATTTTCAGGCGCGAATTGAATAAATGACTTGTGTCCAATCACAAGCGCCATACGAAACAATTTGCTCAAGCAAATTATGACTCGTGCGCTATCAAGTAGTTATTATTATCTTTGATTCAAGGCAAGGTTTGGGTTGTGTTCCAAATTCGCCATGTACTTAATTTGCTCCATCGATCGATTAGTCTGGTGACCGCCGCAAACGTTTTCGCTAACAGTATAAATGGGTGTCTTCAATAGTTCAATTGGGATATGGTCAATGGTCAATCTTAAAATAGGATGAAGGTCTTTTACTATATGCGAATCACGTTTGATTATCAACGGCCTGAACTATCATAAAAAAATGTTAATAATAACATACCCTATTGAAAAGTGTACAATATTTAGGTAGGTACTTAGATATCACCAATTCCGTGTTTAGTCTTTTTCTAGTTTTGAACTCGATCAAAAAGACGAAACAGTCTATTCCAATGTTCTACGTTAGTCGGATACATGTGAACCCCATACTGGGTTACGCAGAAAGGGTGTACTAAGCAGAAAGGGCTCCATAGTATCCATCATTATGAACAACTCTTAATGTCACAGAAAAGAAAATAAAATGGAAGCAACTGCCGAAATCTCCAAAAAAGTATGCTGTTCCTTAGAAAAAGGTCATTCACACTCGACAAATCTATTGAACAGGGTCTACGGGTTGGTCCCGTAGTAAAAGTTGTTCATAATGATTTGTCTATGGTACTATGGACCCCTTTCAGCTTAAATAAATAAATAAATAAATAAATAATAGTACACCCTTTCTGCGTAACCCAGTATAGGGTTCTCATCTATATATTAGATAAAAGTTCAGGGATGGTAATGGGTATAGGTGCATATGGCGTCATCATAAAAACAAGATAACGGAAAGTAAAGAGGGAATGAAAAAATTGCACCCCTTCATTTGATGTATCATTTAATATGTCTTATATAATCATTTTTTGTTAAGGGTAACCCTGAACGTACTGTGAGTTTTCGGAATATCATCATCATCATCATCATCATTTCAGCCGTAGGACGTCCACTGCTGGACATAGGCCTCCCCCATCGATCTCCAAAAGGGCCGGTTGGAAGCGGCCTGCATCCAGCGTTTCCCTGCGGTCTCTTTTAGGTCGTCTGTCCATCTTGTGGGTGGACGTCCTACGCTGCGCTTACCAGTCCGTGGTCTCCATTCCAGAACCTTTCGGCCCCATCGGCCATCTGTTCTGCGTGATATGTGCCCTGCCCACTGCCATTTCAACTTACTAATCCGGTGGGCTATGTCGGTGACTTTCGTTCGTCTACGGATCTCCTCATTTCGGATTCGATCTCGTAGAGAAACCCCGAGCATAGCCCTCTCCATAGCTCGTTGTGCGACTTTGAGCTTGCTTATGAGGCCCATAGTGAGAGACCACGTTTCAGTGCCGTATGTCATCACTGGTAACACACACTGGTCGAAGACTTTCGTCTTAAGGCACTGAGGTATTTTGGACGAGAAGACGTTGCGTAGTTTACCGAACGCTGCCCAGCCGAGTTGGATTCGCCGATTGATTTCGGAATATGATCCCCGAAAAATACCGCTGAACCGACAACGGTATTTTTGAGTAACTTTTGTTGCATCATACTAGCCCTATGTTTCACCACTATTTTACCAGGGCCGTACCAAGATCTGTTGATAGGGTTTCAAATAGGTGACCAATAGTGATTTCTACCGGAACGTTCAAGTAGATTTCGTTGACAATTTAACACAAAAGTACGCCGAAGCTCATGAAAGCAGACTTCATCATCATGTGAAAGTTGAGGCCATCCAACTCCTCGACCACACAAACATTGTTAGAAGACTCAAGAGGACAAAACCGTTCGAATTATTGTGGTGAAAAACAGTGTAAGTGTTAAGTAGTGTAGTGCTACCTATAAAGAACACGTGAACAAAGTGAGACAATAAGAAACGTGTTAATGGACACATTCTTAGGTTTTAAAATATCGTACTTAGAAGTTTAAGTTAGAATTAAATTACTTACTAACCTAACATAAGGCTAAAATGCAATTAAAATAAGTGGCGCTATTAACAAGCGCAACAAAAAAGAGGGGACGGTACGGGCCCTGTGGCAAAATTAAATGCTGCGGTGTATACAAAGTTGTAGCACGTTTTTCTATTTACTTTTCGCGTTAGCTTCTTACCTATTTCTAAAACATCGTCATTTCCACCATTAGGTTCTAAAGCGAGCTTTGTTATATAATAATGATAAGTGATAACAAAACAAGAACGCAGTTAGGGGTCCCAAGATAACGCGGCTACGCAGTAAGGATCATCCTAACATTCCCTACGTACCACTGACCTTTTGGCCGTAGATAAATTAACTCAGTTTCATATTAATTACAGCTTTGTTCTTGGATAACCATGGTCAGACTAGCTTTGTGCTAGATCATTGCACCAACTTACACCATTACGAAGCATTCTAAAAATAAACTTGAAATATTTAATCTGGCAATTAATGCGTCATGTGGTTCGAAATCAGCGGATTAAGTACTGAAAAAAAAAAAAAATTAAAGAAGAAGAATACAAACAAGCAAAGCATACATAGAAGCGGAATTACACTAGAAATTCATATACACATTTAAAATGGACTTCCGCAAAGTAACGCCTGATTCAATCAACTATTTAAGTACTGAAATTGCTACGTGTTCTGAAACTCACGATCACGCTACAAAAATCGGGCATTCGTAAATAAACCTAGACTGCTAGGTCACCTTGAGGTTTGAGACATTATTCTATTCTGCTATTACAGAAATAGGTGGGAGGTGGGAGCAAACATGAAAAAATTCACATTCGTAAACGCGCAACTGATGCATATTTGTTACTCAAAATCTTTACGCAAATACAAATCCATTAGTGAATAGTCTTCATCATCGGTAGTCTACATTGATCTTTGGTATTTTGGTTTCAAGCTGCCTTTTGTTTTTATTCCATCGATTCCTAGGGATTTACCAATTTGTATGGTGATACCATACAAATTGGTAAATCCGTTTACCCTTATAGATTCTGCGGCAGATATAACCGGCCCAAAGTAGCTTCAGCTTGCCAATGCTTTACAACTGTTTTTCTTATTCACAGAATGCCCTTCTCCACGATGTGGACATCCCCACGAAGAAAGCTACTTTCGGCATGGGGTGCTTCTGGTCTAACGACTCGCTGTTTGGTGCCACTCCCGGCGTAATGAGAACGCGCGTCGGGTACTCCGGAGGAACGACCAAGAGTCCACATTATAGGAGCATGTGAGTATATTGTTTGTGTCTAGAAAGCGTTTTAGAAGACATTCTATGTTGAAACTATTTCTTGTAATTTCGTGCTGACTGGTTTAGATGAACCACGGTCATGGCTCGGCTACCTGGTACGGAACTTTTCTGGTAATAGCCTTCGCTTTCATGGAAGCCAGCCTGGGCTTCGTGCAACCCAGTCTGTTGCGGGTCTAACATAGATAATTATTTTATCAGGATTAATATTTTGCTTTTCTCTCCCTTTATCAGATATCTGTATCAGTTATGATCCGAGCGCGTCCAATTGTATGAAATCTCTGGGTGTTGCATTTTTGTACGCCGCGAGACTAATTTAGTGACTAGTTTAGCTGCTTTCGAAGAATTTTCGCAATTTACTATGACGCATAATTTGACATGTTTGTATATTGACGTCCGACGTGCTCCTGCCAAGACGACGCAGATCAAACTGAATTAAGTTGGAGCATCGAACTAACTTAAACAGACACGAAAAGTAGGTAAATTTGCGGCATCTATCCTGTATCTGAGAGTTCACTGTAAGATTGAAATAGGTTGAGTAGATCCCCAGATCTACGTAAGTACTTAACTGACTCCGCTTGGTCTACCCTTTGCTACCCATTGCAAAAAGTGCTGTTTGGAAATACTCGAATAAAGCGGAAATGTAGCCTACGTCACTCTGGACGTATCCAACGTGTCGTGGAATCCAACGACACCTCACTCGTCATAATCGGTAGAGCCGTTTAACTACAGGAGGTACTACGGGAACCCAGAAACATACTTACATGCTTACATACAACCCAAAAACATTATCCTCCTTCTTGGACAGTCGGTTAAAAGTTCGCAAAGGTTTGAACGGAAAATCGTTCCGGTTCGTAAGTCCAATTCGACCACTGTTGCTACCAATTACAAAATACTTTAGGAATTTCACCTAAGTCCCAAAAGCGAAAGATGGATAAAATATGTACTAATGTAATTAATTTGCGAGCCCTCAATAAACAAATAAACTGACTTATCTGCTCAGATAGGCTACGTACGACGCAACGTTGCAATTGTTGCAATATCATGGCCGTTTTGAGATATATTAATACTCGTACTTTGGCCTAAACTTAATAAGATTGGGGTTATCTATATTATTTTCAAGGTGCTCTTAGATAAGGTTTTAGGCTGGTGTTAAATACTACTTGTCATGCGCACTTAATTCAAGTTTTGGCGAATTTACGGCTTTGACTGAGAACCAAACTCACCGACATAATTAGAGCTCAGTGCAGTTATTAGCAAGCTGAAGTGGCAGAGGGCGGTCATATCTGTCGCAGAACCAAGAACCTCAGATTGTGGATGGAGCTCCCGATATTTCGGCACATTATACATGCGCCATGTTCCCGTTAATAATCATATAACAACCATGATAGCTTAAAACAGTTTAATTTGTAGTGTTTTTAATTATTTAATTTGCTATAAAATATAAATATGCAATCACTTTTAGAGCAAACTAATAAGACTTGCTACTTTTACAAGAGAGTAACTGGCGAGTCATTCCGCCATGCGTCATGCGACTCGTGTATGGCAAAAATTGAGGCTTACATAATGCTATGATTTTCCGGAACGAAAAACTGCAAAGAAGCTGGTTGCTTGCTTGCTTACCTATACAGATAAATTGAGCAGTCCACGTTTACGTTTATTGACGTATGGTAATTTTGTGGACTGAAATAAGTACCTATACATATACTACAATCTATATAGCTAACTACAGTAAGTACCTACTTGTACTATTATTTCTTATGTGACACACATACACTAGTTAATCGATCAACTCAGGCAAATAAATTAGGCATTTCTATCTTACCTTATGACGCAGACTAAGGTAAAGATTTCAGTCGGTACTTACTTAGTTTACTATAAGGTAGAGAATGTCCACAGCGGTCTACCAAGCTAGTTCAGTAAAATTTCCAAAATAACGAAATGTTATGCAAGGATTTTTTTCTTTGGCTTCGTCAAAACGTCGATATATCCAGCTTTTTGGATGCGGCCACGTTACTTACGTTACGTTACGTTCCTGGTTTACTGGTACAGATAAAAACAAAACTTACTATTAGAAAATGAAAACTACCTTTATAAAATCAAGTTATTCTTATTAAGTAGATATGTTATCACTTTATCAGAGTGAGTATGAATATTTAGCAGCGATGACATTGTACCAAGGTCGCTCACGCACTAGCTCGCAAGGTCAAGGCGAGCGCTTCCAAACATACATTTAGAACAACCCACCGAGTAGGTCGATTTAGTGACGGAGTTTTACTTTATTGCGGAAAAACTTTCTCTCTTAATCTCACTCACGTAGAATTTATTTTCCGTCTCATTAGCAGAATTGTATATCTCCGCCGATGAAAATTTCGTCCTATGCGATCGCTCTAATCTAATACCAACAGTAGTTAGATGACCAGGCGTAACGTGAATTTGTCGATAGAGGCCATTATCAAACTTAGCAAACACATATCTTTAAAAAAAACATAAATATGCGAAGTAAACCTGGTAGAGTCAGCTTGAGCTCAACAATGAACAATCCCTCACAAGAAGTAGGTAAAATTCTCTGAGCGAAGCGAGCACGCACAGATTTAAGATTTGTGAGCAATGTATATAGGTTAAGGTAAATCAATGTAGAGCATAGATTGCGTTTTTTTTTATAACTTTTTTCTATGTAGGTGTTAATTTAAATAAGGCCGAAGCGAAAACCGGTAGAGGTGGCGCCCAATGCCGTCGGTGGCCTACCACTGTGCCGCCCTATGAAATCTGCTGCTTGGTGCAATAACCCACATGCTATGCCATGCTAGATGACAGAATTATACTAAAAGTGTTGCCAACCAACAGACGGCAGAAAAAAACAGCGTTATTAGTAACCTTTACAATTTACCGAATGACGTAGCACATATAGAAACCGAATAATGGAGAGAATAGAAAGCAATAGTAGACAGTGAACGAGCAGGCCGTAAAATTTAGAGCTAATATGATAATGACTTTGAGCCTGAGGTAGTAATGATATACATTCCTAATGTTAACCTGTAATTTGATGATTTACCTAGTAACCTAGATCAAGCTGATATTTTATGGCACTTATGCCCTCTTATGCCAGATTTATTTAGGGTACGTATGTATATTTTCTCAAATAAGTTTTAAAATTCGATCATCATAGATAGATAGATAGATAAACTCTTTATTGTTCACACCACAAATTTCATCACATTGACAACCTTCTTCGAAATTGCTGTACCTACTAACGAAAAGGCGTCAGAACCGGTCAAATGTATTTTGCTATTCTATACATATTACATATTGTAAGTAGGTACTGGCCGACTAATTAATATTTCCAAAAATTTATCTATACTTATAATAATATTTCAGTGGCGACCACACGGAAGTAATAGAGCTGGACTTCGATCCCAAAACTGTTACCTTTGAAGATCTACTGGACATGTTCTGGGCCAACCACGAGTATGGACTCACCACCAAGCTAAAAAGACAGGTATTCTACTCGTACCTAATTAACTTGTTTATCTGCATTCTGTGGTTATTTTTTTACAGTAGGTATGAAGAGCAATGTGAAAATAGGTAAGAAGTCTCAATACAGTAGAAAATGTGCTGATGATAATGACGTTTCAGTTCCATGGCCGAAAATAAATATGAGAGTAATCCGGATACCAATCATGGCGGTAGAAATGCTTCATTGCCTTCATTCGTCTTATTCAGTCCTAGAAACAATACAAATAAAAAACAATACAATAGGTAGGTACAGTATTTGTCGAATCCCAGAATACGCAGTTTTTTTAAAGAGCAACAATCAGCAATTATACCACAGTGCCTAAAGTCAAGGGTCTTTAACCTGTGATGACATATTATGGTACTGAGACGTAGTCCTTAACTGCTGGCATTTTGGAAAAAACTCCAGAGTCACACAGCGGGCAATGGAGAGAGTTATCCTCGGGAGTTTCTTTGCGCGATAGAATCCGGTTAGTGGATATTCGCCAAAGAACCAGAGTCACAATAGCTATAACTTAGCTATTATAATTTGCAAGTTGAAGAGGCAATGGGCATTGGGCAGTCCTCTTCGCTCGAAAAACCGATAATCGATGGGAAAAAAAGGTTCTTGAATGGATACCACGAACTCGAACCGGGAGACGCACCGTAGGTAGACCTCCCACTAGATGGACCGACGACATCGTGAGAATCGCGGGCATCCAGTGGATGCAGATGGCAGGCTGTCGTTCAGTGTGGAGGTCAAGGGGTAGGCCTATATGTTCAGCAGTGGACGTCTTCTGGCTGATCGGAACAGCCGTCTATGGACACCTGCAACACTAGCGGTGTTGCCGATGCTATACCAGCCAATTGCTGATGTTTTTTTTCGATTCACCACTAACTCGCTTGTTAGTAAGCGACAATGTCGTCGAAGATGAAGCATGTGACTTAGAAGATACCAATTCACTCTAACCTTTAAAATACATTAATTATATATCTCTCGGTAAACAAGCCGGCAGTTTGTTCCATTCCATTTTGATGCTTTAATTGTAACCATGTTTTTACGGTTTTCTCGCATTTCGTCGCAGTAAAAAATATTCTATGACGTTTCCAACTATGCATGCACACTACTCGCTTGATTTTTTTCATTAGCACAAAATTATAGAGTAGGTATAGAATAAGAAATAATGAAAAGGAATGCTCGAATCTCTCAATGCAAGGGTATTTATTTCTTTAAAACAAAGTCTCCAGACATCACATTGACTTCGTTATAGTAGGTTTATACGGTCGGGGCAAACGATTTCAGAATAATTATCTATCAAACTTGTTGTTATAACTCTACATTATCAGCCTAGATTATGTTCCCATTGCTGGGACACAGGCCTCCTCTCAGAGAGAGAGAGAGAGAGAGAAAGAGAGAGAGAGAATGGGCCCTAACATAAGGCTAAACATAACAAAATGCTATGGAAATCGTTGATGCCTTCAAAATCGGCCCAATATAAATCTTAGATACTTAATAATATAAATGCAGAAGTGTGTTGGTTTGTTTGTTCATTCACACTGCAACAGGGCAACGGATCGACGTAATTTTTTGCATAGAGATAGTTGGAAGTCCGGAGAGTGATATATGATACTTAAAATCTTAATAAATACTTCTTTGAATGTTCTTGTGGGTGAAACCACGGGGCTTAACTTAGTTTTAATTGATTATGCGTAGCCAGCGAAATAATAGTCTTTGGGCAGTCTAACTGTTTCGGGCAGTCTTTTGTAGTGTTAGTGTTAGCTTGTATTTTTTAAGTTAATAAAGGCACTTGCCCTATTAAAACAATCTTTATAATGTTTCAGTACCAATCCCTGATCCTGTACCACGACGAGGAACAGCGCGCGGCGGCCGAGGCGTCGTACAAAGCGACGCAAGCGCGCACAAACCAGCCGCTACGTACGGAAATCGCATCCGCGGGCACGTTCTACGCAGCTGAAGAGTGAGTACACTATCCATAGGGTCAAAACCAGTGCTCGAAATGGACCGGAACACCGTTCCGTTTCGTAAAGGAATCCAATAACACCTCACTCGTCAAAATCGGTCAAGCCGTTTAGGCTACAGGAGGTACTACAGGAACCCAGAAACAAACTTACATGCTCACATACAACCCAAAAACATTACCCTCCTTCTTGGACAGTCGGTTTAAAGTTCGCAAGGTTTGAAGGGAAATGCGTTCCGGTTCGTAAGTCCAATTCGACCAATGGCCAGAACCCATGCACTCGCGCGGCGCAGTGACATCATGGCACGACACGATGTCGTATCATGGTCAGCACGATATTGTTGATACGATGCCGTTGTGAACATTGAAGAAAATAGGCATGATGACTAATTATTTTTTATTACCTCATAAAAAAGCTGATCATAAATAGAGCACTACAACAAAAACAAAATTAAAATTAGTTCAAAAATAAATAAGATATAAGCATTTTAATTTAATTCAATTTCAAGCTAGACAGAGAGCGCACTAAGTATACTGAGCCGTGAAGTCACGGCTCAGGAGCGCCATACAAATGCTATACTAACACACGCTTTGCGAGAAAGGGATAGAACATCCCCTCTCCCCACCCCACCTAAAATTTTAAATACTCATATCTCAGAGATTTATCAGCCAATTCAAATTATTTGTTCAGTATGTGTAATGTATTTACTTATATTCATCGCTAAGCCGGCTATTTGTAATAAATTAAACATTAGGAATCATGCCTATTGCCGCAGTCGAAATGTAAATTACTAGCTGCCCCGTGGTTTCACCTGCGTTGCTTCAGGAAAAAAAAACCGGGATAAAATGTATCCTATGTTACTTTCCAGCCCTATGCATAAAATCATGTCGATCGTTGCTCTGTTGCTACGTGAAAGAAGGACAAACAAACCAACAAACACACTTTCCCATTTATAATAATTAGTATGATGGACGGCACAAGACGTGTTCTTCTCATGCTGTTTAAAACAATAGCAAAAAAAACAAAAACAAAACGCTTATACCTACTTACGATCCTGTGGCTACGGGTAAGGATAATGGGACAAACTATTTAAATTATTGCATTGTCATCGGTCCTTCGATAAGTGTGCATAATCTCAATTTAATTCAACGTTTTGAATTAGTTGAAAATCAAGTTCAAAGATTCCGTAAATACATACATAACAAGCTAATAAAAGCGTGTTAAAAAGACGCATATAATGCAGCGCCGACTCAGGGTTACATCGGCAGTTTTTATGATGTCGTGCCGTGCATGGTACCACGATCGATACGACGTCGTGTCGTCAATGTCGACAATAAACGTCGTAGTCTTAGATTAACTACACAGAGATGGTAAGTTTCCAAACGACGCCTTCTCAAAACGTAAGCTACAAATTCGCTACGTGTGCTGTGTTTACTTGCCTCGTCACGCACACAGACGCAAAAATTATGCGGCAATAATTAAGTAAATTTTTTTGGGAGCTCTTAACACTATCACCTGACTAAGAGCACTGTCCACGGAACACTATTACAGCGGGCACTGACCGCGCGAGCATCGTTTGGTGTCATATATGGCTCCATTTGAACGGCTTAAATTTTGCGAATGTACTTGGTTTCTGTATATAGTTATTCTAAGGTCGTAGTGTTTCATGACACGACGTCGTGCCATGTGTATAATTATTGTGAATGTGATTTGAAGGATTTGGAATTTTAACTTGTGGTCCGCAGATCCCTGGTAGGCCTTGGCATATCTAGAAGTAGTCTGAGAAGTAAGAAGTAGTAGACCCGTGGCCAGAACAAAATAATAACCTCAAAAGTACTGGGGTCTTACGGCTACTCTTAACGCGGGCTCGAATTAGCGCTGTAACAACGCAATTCGGAAATCACGCGAACGTTGGCATTGGCACATTTCACATAATATGGCGGGAAATTCAAATTTCGTAGCTTTTCTTATCAGCTAAACAGAATGACTTTTAAACAGGTGCCGTAAGGCCCTAGAGATACACGTATCAAGAAAAAGCAGACAGGTTTTACAAATCGACTCTTAATATCGGACACAAGGGCTTAGCCAGGTATGGGGGAGGGACCTCGCGAGCCAGCGTGTAACTTTTAAGGGCCAGAATACCGGGCGCAGCTATCTCGCTCGCGCATTTAATCGATTTTAAGATATAAAATGACTGTATCTAGTTTTGAAAAATATGCTTCGGTCATTTTACGACAATTATTTAGGAAAATCTGTTACCAGGCTTTATGAGTGTACCTGATTGAACATTCTTATTTAGATCAACGCGTCGAAACCCGCATCACAGTTGCTAACTGATTTCGAATGACTGACGTTTCGTTTATACGGGTGCAACTGGCTACAGCAAATTTCTTACAAAAAGCACTTGACAGACGTTCTAATTTAAAAAAAAAAAAAAACTTTAGATATACGAGTACGTACCTACAACAACAAATCAATAGCAGAATACTTCTCACTACGTCCCAGTAACTGCTTAGCAGCATACAAAAAATTAAATATTCAAATGTAGCACAAAGTGGTCAGGTGTTTATACGATGTCTAGATTCAGAAGTAGGTCACGGTTGGCTCGCTATATCGATCTGTCGCCAAGCAATCATACACTGTTAGTTCGGATACCACACAATAGTTTTCCTCCATTACTATTACTGTTTAGCTCAAGGTTATCCTTATAGTTTATGGAAGATGCCATAACTGATTTTTGCACAAAAGAAACATTCAACAAAAAACTAAGTCACCAACTTTACATCTTTGTAATTTTAGTCATAAACTTGATTCGCAATTGTCGCATTTGATGTTTTTTTTAGATATAAAATAAATGTCTACTTTAAAATAAATGTGCTAAACAATCTATCTTCTATATATATAATTATATAATAATGAATCCCTATTTACCTTGGTCACGCCATAACTTGAGAACGACTTTACCGATTTCATTCATCTTTTTTTCAAAGTTTTCTATTACTCTGTAGAAGGTGCTTACGGAAAGAAAAATTAAGAAAAATGCCAAAACATTTGAAAATTTTAGAAACTTAATGATTTTAACTTCGCCCGTTTGACAATTATATTCTGGGCTTTATATAACTACCTAGCCATGTCATGTTAGAGACCTCCTGACATTAGGGCTGGCCACTCGGCTTAGACAAACTTACTAAACTTTATTAATCACCTCAAATCAGTGACAATTTTTTTTAAATTTTTGACTTAAAACTCGATAAGTAGGTTTGCCTTTTATTTTGTTATCTGTTTCACACAATTAAGGACATACAGTTACTTTTCGAATTTTGCCGGGTCAACGTTGTGTGAACATCAGGTGGAGTTCGGGACATTTTTGCAAACACGATCTTCTGGCAAAGCTTGTACTATGGCTGCCAGAGACTGATATACACAGTACCGGCGTTAGGGTAGGGCCTGGTAGGGCGACCGCCCAGGCCGCCAGATATAAAGGGGCGCTATATGCGCCTATAAAGGGGCGCCGCAGGTATATAGATCTATTCTATCTAATTTATTCTTTGGAATGGCAGGAAATCCGTGCGCCGTAGAAATCTCGCCCAGGGCGCTGGTAGTGCACTGGATATACATACTTACATAATATATTTATAAATACATATTTAAATATATATTAACACTTAGATATAGAACAAACATAAATTTTCATCACATTAATGTTTGCCCTAGGTGGGAATCGAACCCACGCCCAAAGCCCATTTTCAACAGACTTTCTATCCTTTCAGTTATCACCAAAAATACCGGCTGCAAGGCCACAAGGACCTCTGCCGAAGCCTCGGTCTCGACTCAAGCAAGCTGCAGACTTCTCACCTTGCCGCTAGACTCAACGGGTACCTTGTGGGGATGGGGGGGAAGACTCAGTTCGAACAGGAAGTAGCCAGGCTGGGCCTCAGCGAGAAGCAGGCCGAGTATGTGAGGAGAGAGCTGGACCGCAATGAGGGAGGTGGCTTAGCTTGCTAGTTAACTAGCCTCTAGGACAATATAAAAGCAAGTACAGTCGCCTGGAATAGCATGTACCTATATATTTCATAACTTTTAAATCAATGTTTTAGTATTGAATCTGTTTTAAATTTTTACGTGGTAGCAGCGCGCCGCGGTTTTACCCGCGTTTTATACACCCTTGAAGCAACCTCCTTGGTAGCGTCAGCAACCCCCTTGTCCTTAGATGACAATTTCTTTTTTTGTCTGATATAATCAATGTTGACTTCAATTCTTGCCGTTTCTAATAAAATGTATGGAAAAATGAATTTGCTTCATAACCAACTTTTTCGTGAACACTTATTCTGCTATTCGCCCCAATTATTCGGGGCGGAGAGGAATCCAACAAATCAAAGATCATGAAAATCCGTCCAGCTGTTCTCGGTCGAGTTATAAATGGTGTAACTAACACGACCTTGTTTTATTTATTTATTGGAAAGCCAACAGCTTTTTACACTAAAATATACAATGGAAAAACGATAGTAAGCCAATTACAGGTTCTCACTAGTAGCACTTTTATATACCTATATAGATATAGATGAATATTATATGAGTTTATAGTGAGTCCATTTATTAGAAATTTAATGCTGACATTATTTAAAAAATATTAAATGTCTAAGTAGGTATACATAATTGTTATTGCATGCGACTGTACCTATAGTAATAGTACTAACAGACGTGTGGATTTGGTTGGACGGCGGTCCGTCAACCAAGTCCGTCTCGTCTGTTAGGGCTATACGATTGCAAAAACTGTCAAAGTTCAATAGCGTTGGATTGGAGAAGAATCCTACTTGACTACCCACTATTAGTAAAAGTAAGCTTAGTTTTGGTTGATATGAGCAGTTCAAATATTTGGCCATGGAACTGTAGCTTAGTTGGCAATGCAATGGGAAGTAAACCTGGGGCCTTACGCCCAACTTGTTACGCGGTCCCAAACTAACGTTAAAACCGCGCAGTTCGGAAAATGTGAACCACACGAATGTGAACCTTAACGCGGCCAGATACGGGGCCTTATTATGATTCTTTGATCGGGATCGAGATTGCATGCCGTCCCGTTCGTATCTATTTACTCGCACCACGTGCGTCAGTGAAATGGCACGCGATCGCGATCACGATCCGAATCATCCATAATAAGGTAGCTGGTTTGCGGTCAAGCAACATTTTTTCATCACCTAAACTGGATTGCTTTAAACAGCTACGCGCCCCTGGACCATTTTATGCAGGGGCTCGATTTTTTTTATCGCTCGTATGATTTCGCATGAAAATGTATGTATATCGAAAATACACAAGTTTAGGAAAACAATCTAACGAGCCGACATGTTTTTTTCCACGTTGGCGTCAGATCTCCGGCGGGATAATTCTCTGCGATTGAATATTGACAGTGTTTGTAATCGCTACGATGGTTTCTAACTTTAAACCTGACAGCTCTGAAATACCCATCTCTTTACATATAGAAATAGAATGAGACCTAGACTTGTTTAGGGCTATATAGGGGTCGATTTTGAATGTTTAGTTGACAGTTTTAATCTTACCAAAAATATATCTCTCTTTAGTTTTTCAGGCTACGAAATAAAGACAGCAATATTTTTAGACTGTTAACTAAACCTTCAAAATAGATCCCAATATTAGTTTAATTTTTGGAAAATGGCGCATAATATAGAATGTACAAAAAAGTGATATAATGGAACTGTTGAGAATTTTCATGTTTTTTTTAAACATTAAAATAGGTAATGTCACTTCATATAAGTATAAAATCTACTCGTACATACATTATTATTTAAAGCTACTTATATTTTTTGTCGTAGATATTAGGTATTAGAAGAAATAATTTAGATAATGTAATAAAAATTAGGTAGATAATTATGTTTGATATTAGAAAAAAAAATACTTTGTTGTCTATAGTGTTTGAGGAAAATTTGCTGTCATATCAATATTAGGTATATAATATGTATTTATAATTATAGTCAAATTATTGTGTAAAGTATTTTACTATTATTTGTGCTGTGGTAAAAGGAAAATACGCAGCGTAGGACGTCCACCCACAAGATAGACAGACGACCTAAAAGAGACCGCAGGGAAACGCTGGATGCAGGCCGCTTTCAACCGGCCCTTTTGGAGATCGATGGGGGAGGCATATGTCCAGCAGTGAACGTCCTACGGCTGAAATGATGATGATGATGATGAAAAGGAAAATGATGGCAAAGCATTTTTTAATGTAATTTAATCATAAGTTAATTTAAGCAGAGGAAAATATTAAACGTGTTGTATTATTTCGTTTTGTTTGCCTATTTTACAAAAACAGAAACATTATTTGCATGTACTGTATTTTAATAATTATCTACCTGTATAAAATATGAAATATAATTAAAAATAACAAGTTGTCTCAATACAGTACATTGTTATTAACGGCGATTCTGATGTACCATTCTCTAAACTAAATTTGACAGCTCTAAAATGGTTGCCATCCTTTTGTGAGATACTGAAATGAAAAGAAACTCTGATAATTTTAGTCATGTCAGATTAGTTTAGTTTAGAGAACGGTACAACAGAATTAACGCCATTATATTATAGATTTAATTTGTTGTAATAAACGTATGTTATAAAATCACAAATTGTTGTCCCATTTGCGTGCGCGCAACTTTTCGCAATCACCTAAACAGAATCACTTAAAACAGGTAGCCGTAAGGCCACTGCAGTATTTTTAAACCCTATTAAGTAGATACTGGGTGATTTTCAAAGATAATTTATAACCACTTATCGCGCATGTCATCATGATTCCCTTTTGCACGAGTAAGCCACGTCGGTTGCGGGAGGTTATTGAATAGTGGCTTGCGATTGGAGACTCGATAGAATAGCGGCTTGTGATTGGAGACTTTCAATTCGCGCCTAAGATAGGCCCGTTCGAAAAAGATAATGCTGAAAATTATGTATCATTTTCATCGCGCGGGGTAAAGGATTAGCAGTCATGTGGTTATATCGTCATTGGTGATTTTACTACTCCCTAACCTACATAGCATAGTTTTGTATTGTACTTACTACATTAGTTGTAGGTACAACACTACGTAAGTAGTTGTATACCTACTACATAAGTAGTAGGTAGGTACAACACAAGGCTTTGCGATGTCTGTGTTTTGTTACATAAAGATGCTTATTCCACTAGGGACGACATCAAAATGCTAAATTAATTTAATATTCTACAAGTAACTTGTTTGAATTAGCATTGAATCATGGGTGTGATTGTATAAATAATTATAAACAAAGTATACCTAACTGCGCAGGCACTAAATACGCAATGCTATATAGAGTACATAATATACTGGATAACGCGGAAAAATGTACTATGCCTAAAGGGGTACCTATCATTATGTTTTTTTTACTATGGACCAACCCTAAAATCGCGTAAAACATATGAGCTGTTCCATAAATTTTGTCGAGTGTGAATGGTCTTTTTCTATGGAACATATTTTTTTAGTCCCATAGTAATAGTTGTTCTTAATGATGGGTACTATGGACCTCTTTCGACTTAGTATACACCCTTTCCGCGTAACCCAGTAGAAACATAGAATACAAGTTAGTAGGTACTTACATGATGCTATTTTTGAATAAGTGACGCATGGCATGGCCTCTAAAGTCGATGGAGACAAATCTGCGTTAGTATGTATACCTATGTATGCAGTGGTGTAGCTATAGCAGGGCTAGGCGGTACCGTGCACCGGGGCCCTCAAGCTCAGGGGGCCCTCGGATCCTGACCAGTAAACCTCCAAACTCTTGCGAAAATTTCTCTCTCCGTCAGAATATATCTCATACACACACATGTACCTAACAACAAAGATAATTATATCAAGTAGCTTTGCACCTTTAAAGATGATGAAAGATGAGAGATAAAATAATAAAACTTTACCAGTTCAGATAGGGCCCAATTCTTTTTTGCACCAGGGGAACAAACGAACGTGAACCTTATCGCGCCCAGATACGGTATGCGGTCGCGTGATTTTCCAACTGAGCGGATTAAGTGCCGCAATTAGCTGTTGTCCGTAAGGCCCCAGGGCCTTAATTGGTTACCTAGCTACGCCACTGTGTGTATGTATTCACGTTTGCGTGATTTGGGGAAAATTACATGTTTTCATACCAACGGAAATGATGGAAAATTTAGACGATGGTAACTGTAATTTTCCCCACAGACCAATTGGTCCATCACATGGAGTACCGAAGTTCCGAACAGGGGCCTTACGGACAACTATTGCAGCACCAAACTAACATTAAATCCGCGCAATTGGAAAATCACGCGACCGCAAACCGTATCTGGGCGCGTTAAGGTTCACGTTCGCGTGATTTTCCAACTGAGCAGATTTAACTTTAGTTTGGTGCCACAATAGCAGTAGTCCGTAAGGCCCCTGAACTGTTTCAGCGCTAACTCGAGAGTTAACCGTAAGGCCCAGGTTTTATTTCACATTGATGCTAAGATATTGGTTTTACCCACGACTTTTTTTCGCATTTAAGAGCATAACACGAAAAAATAAAGCCGAAATAGTCAAGACGAATATAAAACAGGTAAATCACAACTTTCAAATTCATTATTTCATGTTAGTAATTTTACGAAGTTCAAACTTAAACTTTCCCTACGAGAGTTTTACGAAAAACTACTTTTGTAATAAGTTGATAGTATGTTAAGTTCCATCTAGTGGGAAGTCTACGCTGCGTCTTCCGGTTCGTGGTCATCACTCAAGAACCTTTCTTCCCCATCGGTTATCGGTTCTTCGAGCGTGTGGCCAATTCAACTTGCAAATTTTAACAGCTATTTCGATGACTCAGGTTCTTTGGCGAATATCCACGTTCCGACGAGAGAATCGCGGGCATCCAGTGGATGTAGATGGCAGGCTTTCGTTCAATGCGGGGGTTAAAGGGGGAGGCCTATGTTCAGCAGTGAACGTCTTCTGGCTGATGATGATGATGTTAAGTTCAGCAGTGGACGTTTACTGGCTGATGATGTCGATGTTGATGATAAGTTTTCGCAAAATTTGAGACCGTTATTTTCAATAAAATAAATCATGTATTTAATTTTATTACAGTACGTAATTGAATTTTGTATAGATATTTCTATTTGATAGAATCAGAACGCCATAGATCTAGTTTTCGTTGCTTTTTTCGCCAAAAAATGTGAGACTGCTCTTAACAATAGGTGTCTTAAATTTCTCATCATGCACCCAACACTATTTGTATAATAAGGAGAATTCTATGGATGCACCCAACTTTTATTTTATTACAAATTACTTCAGTGTTTTCACATTCATAATGTGGATGCGATTTTAATTTTTCATGTTTTTTCGTAGCTTTAAATTCATAGGTAGGTATAGGTACAAATTACTAAACAACACTAACCAAGCAGCAAGAAAATTAAAACTGTCTGTCATCATTACCATAGCAAGTCTGAAATCCTTGTTAGACTAACTAATATTATTCATCTACTTCAACAAGTACTAGGCCATAAAAAATCCCACCACGTGAGCAACTAAACAAACGCTTAGCGGCTTACCTGGTGATGCAGGTTGGGATGAATATCTTATCTAGCCGAGGATATAGGCATTAGTTATCAGTTAACGTATATAGAATAGCATTTAGAGGGCAAGTGTTACCAAACATCATATTTGAAGATTATTGTTTGGCATGTTGAAGGTAGGCTTCTTGCTGATCTTATATCTCATCAATCTTGCTGATTACGCATTATCATTTTGATATTGTCAATCGTTATTGTATCTTGTCGACATCATTAGAGCACAGCAGAGACAGCTGATGTCATAGCAAGAAAGAGATGCTGGCCGATACCTAGGAGTGCAATAGGGATGGTAAATTCTTAGTAGAGCCAGCAATGGAACATAGAGTCATAATTTTGATGACTGGTTTGGCTCTGTGGTAGAATGCCTGCCTCAAGAGGTCCCGGACTTGATTCGCTGTCATGCAGATGTTTGAATGATAGATAAAATTTAAATAAGGGGGCCAGCATGGTGGATTTGGGCCCACCCTCTCGCACTGGAAAAGGCTTGTTCCAGCAGTGGGAACATAATAGGCTGATAATGTTGAATGGGCCTGCCTATTTTCCTATCAGACAGCCACGGGGACATGAAGAGGCTTTGATTCCACTTTTATTGTGTGAATTGCTGACTGTGGATTATACTGCCAAAGTGGGTATTCCCCAATAGTTACAAATCTGGGTGTCTTCAAGTAGCGAGTGAATCGGTTTCTTCTAGGCAAGCTTGCTCCATAGTAGACTGCATTACTTAACAACAGATGAGGTGGCAGTCAATCGCAAGCTTTTTATTTTTTAATATAGGGCCTGATAGGCAATTAAAAACATACCTACCTACTCCATTTCTCTCTACATTCACTTCCATTAAATTATCCTCATCAATATTCATATTCATTTATTACTTTACTTTTGGGATCGCAATTACTCAATCAGTCGTCAACACTTGAGGTTGCACTTTGTTTGTTTTTCTTGTTTTTCTTTCGTTTACGCTTGGCTTTCTTCACAGGTGCCTCTTCAATGCATGGTTTCTTTGCCAACAACTCGCCACCTGCTTGATCATGAGTTCTCTTCAGCTGTGTCATTGGTTCCAATGGAGCTTTGGTTGTTGATTCCAATGGAGCTTTGGTTGTTGTTTCCAATGGAGCTTTGGTTGTTGTTTCCAATTGAGCTTTGCTTGTTGTTTCCAATGGACCTTTGGTTATTGTTTCCAATTGAACTTTGTTGTCAACGGATTCACAAGAAGCAGATTCACCAAACAAATATATCTTTATATTTTTACGATCCGGACGTCGCACTGCAGGCATATTGGCAATCTAAAAAAAACTTACTTTTTAGGTACCAGGTACTCCATACCATGACACTATTTTAATTAAACTCCCCTTGCTACCAGATGACGGCTGTGGGTGCAGTTAATTGCGAAAATCTGAATGAAAACATCTTATTTTAGTATTTTTGTTTTTATACTGCAAAAGTGAGTAGGTAGTATACTCACGTAAGGACTGTACTTTCAACCGCTGTCGGGGAACACCACATCAGGTTCCTAAAATCTTATTTCATTTTCTATCTGCTATAACTTACACCCTTACCTTTACTTACAACATTGATTAGAATAGTTAACAAGACAAAATGAAAGCAAAGGATTTTCATTCAGCTTTCTGCAATTCTGCAGCTTTTAGCTGTCATCAAAAAGCAAAAGGACGACAGCAGTCCGCAGTGAAACAATCAATCTACATACCGCTGCTTGACGGCAATATACTGGGTGAGTCAAGTTAATATTCTTAAGAAAATATAGAAGACATTCCAACGTATAGTACTCTTTAATACTGCTGTGTTTGTCCGTTCTGAAACAAAATAACATTGTAGTCCTTACTTTGTACATTAAATATTTGTACATACCTACCTACTAAAAGCAAATCCACATTCAAAGTGATTTCAGTTTTAACTTACTTTACCAACGTAGTCTCAACATTTTTTGGCCATGAAAATTCACCAAATATAATCTGATCATCGCGTTCAATTATTTGTAATGCGTCTACGTTGTACTGACGAAGTAAACTGAGCGGATCAGCCATAATTCGTAACGTAACGTAACGCTATCGCTTGCGTGCCCACTGATGTTAGTTGGTTAGATGTTAGTTTATTGAATTTGAAACAAGACTCGTAGTACCGAGGTATATTATTATTCACTTTTATATTCCAAATAAGTTATTATACGACACAAAAGAATCATAATTTAAAATTATCAACATTCAAATCAAACTTCCTCTTCTCTTTGCATTTTGTTTGGTCACTTGTTTTGTTTTCTTTTGTTTGTTTATTTGCTTGTTGATAAAGTTAAAGTTTCAACTTTCAATTCAGATTCCTATTAGGCATGTCGATCTTTAATCGATTAATCGGAAAATCGATTTTTTGAGGTCAGAAAATCGATTTTTTACCTCGATCTGACAGAGTGGATCGATTTACTAGATCGATTCTCGAACCCTGAGAATCGGACCAATTCACGATGTTGAGAGGTACTAATATAGATCGAAGAAATATAGTGCATTTACCTAGAATCGATAATATTTCACTGGATTATCTACGGAATCGATTTTCTAGATCGTTAAGGTATCTCTATGCTGTAAAGTTTAATTTAATTATCGAACGATAGTCTGAAAGTCTGTGCGATCTATGGTATGCGCAAATGCGTAAATTGCGCGGATTATTACGGTAGTTAGGTTAGAAGTAACGGCATTATCATTCCCACGTGTGCGAGCAGGATGACAATCTGTCACCATCGATCAGAATCTCGAACAGAAATCCTTAATAACCTAGTATACTATTATATATTTTGTAGTAACTCGAGTTTTGGCGCCAACGTGAAGAAACATGGGCCTTTTCAAGGCAAGAGTGAATAGGTATCTTCTATGTCTGCGTGCTTCATCTTCGACCACATCGTCACTTACCAACAGGCGAGTTAGTGGTCAAACGCGGACATATTCGCGATAAATAAAATGTTGCCTCATGGTATTATTTTCGATTGTTAATGTGAAATAATAATGGTGGTATCTATTCGAAGTATTCGTGAACGTGTATTTCCATGTTGTTTCCAAAACTTCATAGATGGGCATCTAGTAAAGTCTCAACCACTTTATTGGGGCAGAATGACTATAATATACAGAAAAGAGAAAGGAATCTAAACGAAAAATTCCCACTTCTGTTCTAAAATACGTAAAGCCAGGTATCCTGCACCCAAATTCTAACAAAATAAATTATCAAAACATGTTTAGCTAACATCTGCCTTATTGTGGAGTCCGTTCGTTATTTGTATTGTGATTATGATCGCGTGCCATCCCGTCCGAACGGACATCCATAATAAGCCAGATATTAGCCAAACATGTTTTGTTAAATTTGTCCTCAAGAATATATCCAAATAGAATATCGATTCGGTTTAAAAAAGAGTTGTTTTTTTTTTTGTTCGAAAATCGAATCTATTTTCTAGAGGCCGGTTTAATCGAGAATCGATTCGGTTGACTTCGATTCGAATCGATTCAAAAATCGATTATTTTTTAAAGAATCGGCATCCTATTTCCTATTCATAAGTTTGGTCAGTTGACTTTGATTTGACATTGTTTATTTTCTGGGTTTTTTTTCCGGCCTTTGGAAGGCTAAAACCTTTAAAGCCATACCGCCTCGTCATCCGTATTTTATAACCGTAGTATTAATTATTAAAATAATTAATGTCATATATATTTACAGCATTTCATCAATGTAATTATATATATTATGTCGACCTGTGGTTGAGAGGATACAAGCGCATTGATGTGGTACTGCGCTCGGCAGATAGGGGATTGTTCACGCGCCATGGTGCGCGGCGCCACGGGGGAGAATCTCAGTGGGGAGAATAGAGGTACGCATCCAATACGGAACCGTGAAGATGATCTGGTACAGACAAGCGGCTTGCCTTGGACAATAGTGTGGGGCAGTCTTTAGGATGCCATGGAGGATACGGTACAGTCAAAAGTAAATCGTTCGTACGGCGTGTTCAAGGGAATTAAAGCCAGTGGCCCCCAGTAGATACTTTGATGGATATAAAAAGGGATAGTATCCATACAAGTTTTTATACAAAAACCGTATGAACCTTCTCTGTACGTATACGTCATACGTGTACGTACCTTCTCTAACACAAAGATTTTCTAATTATTTGTCAAAGTTCTAACATAAGTGAATATGTTTTTTCCAGGGAAGTTATTAGTATAAAGTGCCTGGTTTTATCATAGGGACTCCAAATGACAGAGCTTGGTTCAAGCTTGTACCTGACAAGTACGGTGTAGAGTCTTAATTGCATTAGGATTTGTAAGCTCACGGCAGTTTCTAGTAACGAATCCCAATCGCTTATAAGCAACATTCTGCTGCCAGGGTTTGCATTATAATCATGAAAGTTAAGTTTGGGGTCAAATAAAATACCAAGATCTTTTATCTATTGGGTTCTATTTATTGCTTTATTATCAAGAGTGTATTTAAAAGTTATGGGACGGGTGGATCGAGTGTAGCTCATGACCAACTCATGACATAGCACGTTTATCAATGTTATGAGGCAATTTATTTTTTTGGCTCCAATGGTAGAAAGCGGTCAGAATATTTTGCACCTTGTTGCAATCATCTATTGTTCTTATCTCGCGATAAACTTTTAGGTCGTCTGCATAATTATAGCAAACAGCTAAAGTTATCTAGACATTGTTCTTAGCAGTTAACCATACCGGTGAAGAGGAGAGGCCCAGGTGATGATCCCTAACTTATTCCCGAAAGTGTGGGATAGGGGCCGGAGTCAAAGCATCCCAGACGAACAAATTGCTTTCTGTCACGCAGGTAGTCTGCGAAAAACTTGAGCAGTTTTTGTGCGCCTCAAACTTGAGAAGCAGAATGTCGTCCACTAAATCCAATGTTTTTTTTTAAGTCTAGGTAGATGTAATCGATTTGAGTGCTTTTATCAAGTTTTTTCGATGTGATCAACTAGAGTAAGCATGCAGGTTTGTATTCACCGAGCGACCTTTCCTAAATGCATGCTGAGCGTTACTGAGGAAAGGTTCCAGTTGCCTATATATTTTTGTATGAAAAACTTTAGCTGTTGCGGACAAAATAACAATTGGCCTGTAACAACTGTCTTTAGAGATAATTATATTGAAAATGACATGTATGATAAAGGAACTGCAAAGTCTGCAAACTGCGTTTTGAACGCTTTCAATACGTAGGTACATTGTCCGGGCCTGCAGAGCTTTTAGACTTTAATTTATTAATTTGATTTTCTACATCATATGGACTTAGTTCAAAAATGTTAATGATGTGATTATTTCCTGTTGTGTTAGTTTGACTATGATTGAGTGTCGGTGATTGGTCTAGTATTCTGCGAACTTTTGAGCAGCGGCCCTGCCTGTGTAACTTTGACCATTGCTTGTAATATTGGGCTGAAATCCTCCTTTTGTCTTCGACTAACTTATTTTGGTCGAAGAAGTAAAATACCTTTTCACTTCTCATGCTTGTAAACACCTGTTGTTAATGCCCGATGTTGATAATGAAACAGATTTCTAAGCTCTTGTGTAAAAAGCCTGCTTTTTATGCACTAGTGCATAAAAATAAACTGAAAATTGTTCAGTTTCTAATCTATATTTAACGTAGCGTAGTACCTAGTATCTATCTATCTAGTTAGTGTAAGGAATTTGTGATCAATTATTTGTTTTAAAAAAGTGCTAAAAAGTGAGCGGATTAGGTGCCTGTAATAGCAGTTGTCGGTAAGGCCCCTGCAGGGCTAATATGCGCAACGCGACAAAATCTTGTCGTCACTTTGCCGAGCGAGAACGTGACTAGGCCCTACAGTTTCGTATACGCCTGTCTCGCTTTGGCACAATAAAAAGAGTCGACAAAATTTTGTCGCGGCGCGCTAGTTAGCCCCGTAGGTAGCCGTAACGCCCCAGGACTCGTGCCTTATCAGAATTTGTTGTAGTGCTGATGCACCGGAAGAAAGAGCGGTAACGAGATAATCAGCATCTGTTGTCGGGTGTTACGGTCTCAGTGCGTTCGGTGCGAGGACATGCGGCCTTGGCGGGTTCAAACTGTTTGACCTCCGTATTTACGACCGGCGGCGGCAACGTAATTGAACGCATATTGTACAGATTTGTTTTTTGAATATGTTAGTATTTGTAACACGAAGAGATGACACAGTGTTGAATTTGCAGTAGTAAGTATTATGCAGGGATTTCTTTAATTGGAAATTTTTATTTCTCTTATTACATTTCTCTTTTCTGAGCGTATAAGAGAGCTGTCAGTGGCTGGAAGCGAAAAGCCGAAGATTCGGGTTATTAACTAAACAAAATACAAACTAACATACATTCATACATTCGATTCGATTCCTCTTTGTCTTGAAACAGTTTTAAATTATCTTTGCTCCAGTCTCGATTTAGTCTTAGTTCTTACTCTTCAGAAACCAATCTATTACCAATCTTAGCAGGTATCGATCATAATGAGTTTGTAAAAATTTCAAAGACAAAAATATGAAAAATACACAAACAAGGCGGTTGCTTTATAAACAGACGTAAGTATTATTCATGTTTGAGTCAGAAGATCGCGGCGGTGACGCAACCGGCGCCCGCGCAGCCTTCGAAGAACGTGACTTGAGGGGATGCCACGTATATAGTAGTACTGTATGTGGTAGTAAAAGTATTTATTTATATAATGCATTTTATATCAGTTGTCTACAGCGCAGTGTAATAAAATGTATCTTTATAGTTCAATGAAAGAGTGCCTAAGTATCGTTATTTCTGATCGAAACAGCAAGCCGACATTCACTTTATTCCAAATTCACATAAGTTAATTATATTCCGTATTCACTTGTACCACGGATTTTTTTGAAACTGTTAGTTTTCATACACAGGTTTTCATTAGCCATACAAAATAGATGACAGCGTTGAGCCTGACTGCCTGACGACTAAGTTAATAAATTAAAAAAAGATAGACGACGAAAAAATACCGCGCGGTACACCTATCGACCAAGTTATCCTACTGGTAGGATAAGTGGAAAAAATCCACTTAAGTCTATAAGTAGTAGATAGGTATTATCCCAATACTCAAGAATGCTAGAAAGTCACTTATAAAAAAATTCTTGTTAATGACCGTCGATTTGATCATATATCAATTTATAAAATCGACTTCAAAATTAGTAAACAAGTACGCAATTTCATATTGCTGGATATGATTTGGATGGTACATTTTTTCCAGTTATATTGATTTACAAACCAAACTGCTGAACCAATGTTGATGAAATTTGGGACCAATCTGAAAGTAAATAGGTTAGGTACATTAGTCAAATAACAAAAATAAATTTTCAAATTGGTTCATAAATCACTAAACTTTAGAGCGGATAATATTGTCATGTTCTTACGCTTTTCAGTAGTTTCAACTATTCAATGCAATGTCGAAAAAAACATTGGAAATGGAAATTCGTGGGTGAACTCGGGCCTCTTCGCGGGAAATGGAAATGACTTTGAATTAGTTTATCTCACGAAATGCCTATTTACAACAATGTTCGTGAACAAAGAAAATCTAGGCATAGGTAGTGCATGCTCAGCTACTCACCTCACTTTGCTACAAGATAAAATACCTTTTTCACTTCTCATGCATGGTCTGGTTTATGCCCAGCCTAAGCTGACTTTTACGCTCTAGTGCATAAAAAATTTGTGTGACCCAAAATCTCAACCCCATCTTACTTATAGCCCACATAGCTTGATAATATACCTATATTTTGGAAAGCATTTAAAAATAATTGCTTCCCATAAGTATTTGTAATTACAATAATAATATACATATAGGTATGTATATCAGTCTCTGGCATTAGGTATCGCAAACTTTGCTTAGTTTGAGGTCAGAGTACATTATCATCATTTCAGCCGTAGGACGTCCACTGCTGGACATAGGCCATCGATCTCCAAAAGGGCCGGTTGGAAGCGGCCTGCATCCAGCGTTTCCTGCGGTCTATTTTAGGTATTCTGTCCATCTCGTGGGTGGACGTCCTACGCTGCGCTTAGCGGTCCGTGGTCTCCATAGATAACAATGTGTGCATTTTTTGATATTGACTTGTACTGTTGGCCTTTTGGCCTCTACAGCTTGACCGGACTAGTAAACAATGTGTGCAAAAATCTCCTGAATATTTATTTATTTATTACAATAGCCAAAACACTGATCCATCGCTAAAAATTTCTCGTAGTAATTCGACTTCCAATTGATTTGAATCGTTGATATCGTTGTGTGTGTTGTGTACCTACGAGGTATGAATGAATATATAAAGGTATAGACTTATAAGTAGCCTGATTATTAGTCAGGTGTGCATGATTGTCAAACTGGAATTGTTTTGCAAATCCGTTAAAACGTGTGTCTATTTACTATCTCATTTATCATTTGAAATATGACACGTGAGTAATGCCGGATAAAGGTAGTACCTACTACCTACCTACCTATTCCGATCTTGGCGATCGCGAACGGCGGTAGCGGCTGCGTCCCGCGACCCACTGCTCAGTATGAATTTATACCTATTATGGAGTGCTAAACAATGCAAGCGACCCTGCTGGCGCGTTTCTGGCTCCCCGCATAAGCATTGCCATTCAGCGTGGTAATGCCGCCAGCATGCTGGGTAGGCTGCCAACTGATAATGGGCTTGAGCATTTGGGTTTTCTGAGATAGCCTGTTGGTCCAGTTGGTAGTGAACCTACCTTCTGAGCTTGGGGGCGTGGGTTCGATTCCCACCTAGGACAAACGTTTACGTGATGAACATTGGTATGTATGTACCTATATCAGTCTCTGGCAGCCATATTATCACAAGATTTGCTTAGTTTGGGGTCAGATGACCGTGTGTGCAAAAATGTCCGGAATATTTATTACCTTCAACGGTCTATGGGCAGTGACTGTGGCAGTCTTGTTTTTGTAGTGTTAGTGTTAGCTTGTATTTTGTTTAGGGCACTTGTCCCATTTTATCTATGTGTGTAGACCTAGTTTTACAGAAATTAAACTTTCTATAGATATTTTATTTAATGCAATCAGAACTCCAATAATCCAGTTTTCGTTGCTTTTTTCATCCAAAAATGTAAAAAGGCTCTGTTTTATCAAACTCTTAAATATTTGTTTTGATGGGCATGTCGCGCCATTTTGAACGTCACATGACAAACAATTAATATATTTTTATCACAATGTTTGTATTGAAACAACACTTACTTACAATTACAAAGCAATGGCGTTTTACTGGGTATTATCAAATGAGAGAGTGTTAGCAAATGATTACAACATTAGGTACTAGGTACCTACATGACATTATCAATAATTGTGTTGAAATAGAGATGCAAATAAAATAGCTGGTAGTGATGATAATTTTCCATGAGTCTGATTAATCGGCCAAGTGCGGTTGGAAAGTCGGACTCGCGTATCGAGGGTTCCGTATTTGTGTTATACATTAACCATAAAAATGTGTCAGTTTTGTATTTATTTAATTAATAATGGCTAGGCGATTTAGATGTAGGACCATCATGGTCCAATATTAAACTTTCCTCGTACAGACCTCGTACCAATACCTGGCAATCTACACTTCGCAAACGATTGTAAATTGAGAAAACATTGATTGGGTACTTTAGTATCACTAAAAAACATTAGAAATAATTAGCATTCCTTCAAGGCTTCGTGAACGTAGGTAGTACCTACCAAGCTTAGTCAAGTGTATCAAAACACGTACAAATGCAAATTTTCCTTCGTTTTTTGCTCCGAGCGATACAATATTGATTGTAATGGAACACATGACATGGCGTGGACTAAACTGATTCATGGGCCATTAAATTTACAACTATAAGCATAGTGAATGCTATCATTGAGTACGCACGCACCGATCGAAATAATGCAACCAACTTTTCTGAAGTTGACTGAGGGAGCCACTATCGTAGTTTCTAAACTCTGATAACTTCAACATTTTAGTTCGATTTTGCCACACCTGATAAATTGGTCAGGTTATACTGGACAATTGGTCGAGGTCACAGAATATCTACCAGGTTCTACGACCGCGATTATCCTCGGACGGCTTTATGCGGAATGAAACAAGTTCTTGTTTTCGACCAACAACCTGAGGTCACCGCTCAAGACGATATTTGTTTATAACAATATTTTATTATACCAGGTTTTGGGAGTAAACTAAACGTATGGAATATTAATTGGATTGTTTACCATACGTGACTTGCATCTTACCAATATTACAATAAAAAATTTATTGAAGGTTATGTACGTACATGCTGGCTACAACTAGGGAAAACAGAGGGAACCATACTTTTCTATTATACTGTTTTTAACTCCACAATACCGTTTCCTGTTAAAGAAAAATAAAGTATAAGCCCCTATTCAAAATTATTTTTATTTCACCATCATCAAAAAAACGATGCTCTTGTAACATAACGTTTTTTTGGGTATCCAAAACGAATTTAGTGGTTACAAAAAATGTTACCTAGTAGGTACGTAAGTCTAAGTACGTACGTATTTCATTTTAAAAAAAACAGTTGAAAACTGACAGACACTCAAATTATTTAAAAAAAAAAAACGATTTTTTTCCCCAGCGGATTATGGTTCTGCACTTCTCGGGCAGTTACCAGTGTCAGGAAGTTTAAAAAAAATTGGCGGGAATCCGATCTTCATTGTAGAGTTTTGATTGTACTTATGGCTGCCAGAGACTGATAAACAATTTTTTTTTATACTTACTTAAATAGCAATATTAACACCCATACACAAACACAAATCACTGTTTTAAACTATCACGGTTGTTCACTAAAGTTATATGTAGTTATAGTTTACAACGGTAAATATCCCGTAAATATTCATATAACTTTACAAACACAAATGTTTATCACGTAAATGATGCCTTAGGTGGGAGGGAATCGAACCCACGCCTCCCAGCGCAGAAGGCATGTTCACTGGCTACTAGGCCAACGGGGCTATCTTACATACAATAAGTACATACTATAAATAATACACATATAGGTACGTAAAGAGAGATAGTGATTATAGACAAGATTTAAAAAAATAGGAAATTTAGGCCTGCCTGATAGAAGCAGGCACCTTATTCCACAGCAGGACAAAAGATTCACTTATCGAGATACTATGTTTTCACTGAGAGATTGTAACTCTGTAGGAATTGTATCTCGATGGTTTTACTGTAGAAAAGGTTATGTGATGACTGACAACGATCATTATTCAATACAATACTAAACTTTCACTTGAATTCAAAGTTATCTACAAGTCATCAACGGATAACATAACTTCTACAAGTTCTAATGGCCAAAGCGTCTATAACTCTGCTAGAAAGACCAATGATGGCCCAGAAACACAAATGTTACACAACTAGAGTATAGGTACGTATTTGGTGGGACATTGAATCACGTCGGTTCGAGGGGTCACCGACAGCTCGCGGCATCAATAGGGTACTTGACTGTATTAAAAATATTATGCCAATTGACGCCATCCATAAACATGACATAATGAAAAAGCATATTTCATTGATTTTTTGATAAAAATATGCTTATTTTTTGTAAAAAAACGCGATTAAAATAACTGTATTTTCGACATTTGATCACGTGATCGAAAACGGTCTGTAACTGGCTTCATCCCTAGTGACGTCACACAAATCTAAACAAACAGATTTTGTATTGATATTTGCGAATTTAATGTTGTAAAGCTATTTTGAGAGCGATTTATCCAGAAATTTTCACCAAAAACAGTCCGGAGGTTAAATGTGAGAAGAATGGAGAAACATTTTGTGCAAGCAGACAGCAGTAACTTACCCAAAATTAATGTTTTTATGGTTGCATATTTCTTTAATAATAATCCACGTCATTGTTTCTACGCTGCAGAACTCAAAACGTAAAAACTACAATGTCAGTATTAATTTTTAATTGTTCTCCAAGCAAAACATTCAATCAAGTTGTACAAAAAGTATGTTGTAGTAAGTGGATATAACTATTTTGTTAGGTTATGTCGAGCTTTACAATGTTTAAAAAGAAAGTAACAGTACATAAAATAGTAATGCAATAAAAACACAAATTATAATAGAAATATATAGACTCAAATATGTACCTCAAAATGATCTTCGCACATAGAACCACTTGAATTAGCTCCAATACTTTTGGGTTCTCTACGAGCTACTTAGTTCCAACCTTAGATTGATTCCAACCACTTTTTTCGAGTTATGGGGAGTTTTGGGTCCATTGGAACAGGAACAAATATTTTTTCGGGTGTCTTTATGGAAGTATTTGTACATTTTGGCACTACACAATATTTATAAACCATTACTTCTATTAGAAATTAATTAATCATCAAACTTTTGCAGCCTGGCTGCAGTTGTTTTGTTTTGTGTGACGTCAATTAGTCACGTGATCGGAGCTATGACGCAGGTCTGCGTTTTGGCGCGATCTTTTTTTATTCAAACTTTAACATCGATTTATATCGCAAATACGACTGATATCCAGAAAATATAAATGCAGTATACATTATTTTATATCAGACAATAATGTGCAATAGTTTCCCAAAAGTAGTCAAATACCCTATTGCTTCCTCGGCGCCGACTGATGGAGCATTTGATAAGGCGTAATAATTATAGCGGAAGCTTGCGTACGGTCTTTACCGCGTGATAGTGTCCATCCCTGCAATATTCAACGATAAATTAATTAATAATAGACGAAATGCTCATGTGCTACGACTGTTACGAGAGCTACTGAGATCGACCCACAGTGGTTGTTTCTTGTTTCCCATATCGGCCCACTTTCTGATTCCCAATATTTATTTCTGTCTGGACAGGATTTTTTCCTGTTTGTATCCTCGTGGGACTAGATCAAGGGGCAGACAGGAATAACTCCGACGGGGTTGGCAACTGTCTAAGTGGCGCTAGAATACACACAGAAAAAAGTTATTGATATTCTACCCTCGCGCGCCTTATAGCGCCTATTAGTGCTACCCTCGGAAATTAAAAAAAACAAACCCATTAAAAGCTACTTGCTAATCATGTTTCCAGAACGTAAAAATGCAAGCAAATGCAATTTGTTGGACGGGTAATTAGATGGATATGTGCTGCATGTTATATTATTTTACTCTAAGTACATGTTGTTATGTTTATTTTATTTAGTTATACTAGCGACCCGCCCGCCCGGCTTCGCACGGGTGTAACTTACGCGCGAAACCAGGGCGGGGCGTTTGTTATATAAAACCTTCCGTAAAAACTTATCTAACTGATGGTGAAAACCGCATCAAAATCCGTTGCGTAGTTTTATAGATCTAAGCATACATAGGGACGGACAGACAGCGGGAAGCGACTTTGTTCTATACTATGTAGTGATAGTGATTTTGCGACGTCAAACTGTATAAATTTATCGTTAGCAGTTTTCTCATGGAAGTGATGCAACATCTTAAAATACGAGAATAAATTGTCTATAAAACAAAACAAAATTACAAAATTAGAAAATTACCACCTCAAAACCACCATTACCAAAACAAAACCACCATACCAAAACAAAACCACCATACCAAGACAAACCAATACTACCATTACAAAAAAAAAGTCTTCACTAGGCTAAACAGATTTTCTTGAATCATACCTAAGAACACTCTCGATCAAGTTCCCTTTCAAACAAAAACAAACTAAATCAAAATCGGTTCAGCGGTTTTGGAACAACGATGCCACAGACAGACACACAAGCTAGCGCTTTCTGTTCAAATTTTTTTACCACTCAACCCCATTCAAACAGTTAAGTAAATAAGTGCCATCTATATTAATAAAAATCGTGCACACAAATTTAATTGAGTCTACGGTTTCATACAAAGTAGATTTAGACATGAGTCGAGACTCACGAGTAGGTATATACCTATATCTATTCATGCGATAAATATTTCCTGATTCATCGGAGAGTCGTCCAATTATCGATATGATTCGAATCGAACTAAGAACGGAAACACGACGCAGTTCTCACAGTGCTAATTCCATAGAGGATGCTAATTGACAGTCTGATGAGCTCAAGTATGTATCCCGCATGTCTGCAGCGTGATACGCATGGCGTCTAGGGTTGCCAGATCCTGGCTTATCAATTCCCCTGGTATTAGTAAAGGCGTCAGTACATGGACCGGTATGGATACTATACCATTATTCAGAGAGCACATCCCATGTCAATTTTAATTCATCTGATTTACGAGACTAAAGTTAAAAATATATTGTAAATTCTATAAATATTTGATTGCTCTTTCTAGGAAAATGTGTGCCTGTGATGTGAATTTATTCGTTTTGTCTTCTATGAGGTTCTGCAGCGCGTGCGTAGTTTGGTGTCCGAAAGTTATTAAAAAACCCTAGTATTCGCGAATTCCGGGACAGTAAAGCAAAATTACTGGACACTGGACAAGACGCCTCATTCCGGGACTATCCCGGATTTCCCGGGTGTCTGGCAACCTTAATGGCGTCTAATGTCTAGGTATAAGGTATATGGTGTTTTAGGCAAAGGTATTTAAAATATCGGAATATCTGATCTGAGATTTAGACCATTGATTTACAAAAACATTAGCTACTATAGATACTATGTTAGAGATATGAGAGATATTATATAGATGTTTTAATCACTGTTTTAAACTATCACGGTTGTTCACTAAAGTTATATGATGTAAAGTTGTATGTTATGTTTTTTTGATGTTTTAAATGTTTATCGGGACTTATCACGTATTATTTTATTTAGGTAAAAATTGGTGCCTTTCGCTCGACGTTTGAGTCCCGATAAACATTAAAACATGTGTTCAAATCACGAAATCTTAAAAATTACTATTATAGGTATAGATGTTAAATAGAGTCCAAAATTCAACAAAAAAGGTAATGACAATGATACATTGAATTTATTGGTCTGTAAACTAGGTAATTTATTAACCGACTTCAAAGAGGAGGAATGATCTCAATACGGCCCGTATTTTCATGGTACTTTTTTAGGTAACATACCTATAAGTATATAGGTGACATTTAACCCTTCCCGCGCAATGGGCTGACTAGCCTCTGTTGCCAGAAATGTGAGAGTCCAACCGAATTTTCGAAAACTAACCGACTGTAAAATAAAATATATTTTTTTCCTATTAATTTGACATTTTATGTTCATATATTATATATAATATTAATCGTCTTGAATTGCTGTATGATATTTTCATGGATTATATATTTAATTACTCACCATTAGTACAAAATCTCGTGATGAAATTATAATTTCTGAATTTTCTTGCGCCATCACGCACTTGTTGATAAAAATATGCTATTTTTTTACAATAAATTACAATCACACCACTTTCACAACAAGGGAGCACTATTTCCGCAACTTTTACACTAATTACTTGACACTAATAGGCAATATTCACTTCAAAAACTAAAACTTTATCGCGAACCATTTTTACGTAATGTTTCCGCCATGTCAGTTTGCCGAACACTGGCTAAACGGGGAAATCCCACTCACAAAGTACTGTTGCCAAAAAAAATGTTTATGTGAATAATCGTAACGGTTATTCTTATAATTATCAAATCGTGTTCTAGTGAATAATTTCCAAAAAAATTATACTATTGTTAATAAATATTTAGATTTACTGTAATGCAGAGAGGGATTTCCCTATGGTGTAAAAATAAAACCAAATAATTGTTTTTTAAGTAATATATAATTCAAACACAAAAAATAAGTACATTTGCGATTATGTATTCAAAATGTCTCTCATACTAAGTAACATTATAAATGCGAAAGTGTATTTTTTTGATGGCTTGTCGGTTTGTTTGTTTCTCTTTCGCGCTGCTACAGAGCTACCTGACTTTTTGCATGGATATAGTTCAAGTACCGGAAAATGACATAGGCTACTTTTCATCGTCATCATCACAATTTTTCGTCGCTACATCACTACTATATACATATATAATTATATATATTATTTTATTATAAAATATTTAGATTCACTGTTATGCAGAGAAAGATTTTCCTAAGTTGTAAAATTAAAACCAAATAAATGTTTTTGAAGTAAAATATAATTCAAACACTAAAAATAAATACACTTTCAATTGTGTGTTCAAAATATCTATCATACTAATATTATAAATGCGAAAGTGTGTTTGTTGGCTTCTTGGTTTCTTTGTTTGTTCCTCTTTCACGCAGCAACAGAGCAACGGATCAAACTGATTTTTGCTTATAGTTACAGTGCAGGAAAGTGACGTAGGCTACTTTTCATCATCATCATCATCATCACTACGCGGATGAAACCACGGAGTGAAGCTATTCATCTATATATAATTATGTATCTGAAGTTAAAATGCTTACAACTATACATATCAACGCACAACCTAACTACTGATGGTAGAATAATGAAAAATACAGTTATTTCCTATTACTATGCGTACCTTGTATAAGGGAATTTGCGATATTCGACCCACAAGAGGGTGAAATGGGACAATAATGCACGTATACATGTATGTATATGTATGATATGTAATGTAGACTAAATAATTAACATAAAATCGAGACTAGGTAGTAGGAAAAAGTAAAATAATAATAATAGCTTATATTGGTGGTTATAAACATCTAATTAAGGTATAAAATACAACTAAACCAAAATATAATTCTTACAATATTCTAACAGACATAATTTAGTTTTTTTTCTTAACTTTATCAGAAACGATTAAAATATAATTATATATAAAAAACTAACATTTGTACGCTGTAACAAGCAAGGACATGAGATACGTCTCCATTCTTACGACCATGTATGCTACTTTATATGTATGTATACCTACCATGTTCTGACAAATAAATAATTTGAATTTGAATTTATCGCTTAACGTCAGGTGAGATGGTGATCAAACGCAAGACATTCATCAAGACATCAGACACAAGAAGAATTTATGAAAAAAAAATAAAAAAAATCTATCTATCTAAAGCTGTATATAATTAAATGCGCAGCGCGTTCACATGGCAACGAATAACGTGATACAATACAATAACTCTATTATGACACAACAAAAAGGAAACCAAAAGATGAAAATACATATAATTCTAGATTATAATAATTCTACACGAGCAAAGCAACGCGGGCAAACTTTATCAAATTAAAATATGATATAACACTGACTATAAGATTTTTATTTAGTTCTCCTATTTTGCCGTCATTCGGCATGTGAATTTGGTCATGATATTATATTAATGTTAAGTATACAAAATAAAATAAAAACATAGCACACAACTCAATGTTGAATGTTTGGCTAAAGTAATATTAATAAGACGGTAGATGGTAAAGTATACATTATGTTTTGACATACATGTTTTGTTTGATTACAATATCAAGTTAATCGGTATTTCAATTTGGTTATAATAATTAATGTACTTATGTATAAAGGAAAATAAATGGAAAGTATATAATTCAATGTTGAGTGCGTGGCCAAAATTAATATTAATAGGTTGGTATATGGTATGGTGTTCACAATTTTTATGTTTGATTACAATATTACGTTAATAATATAACGCTGACTATCATTTACAATAAAAAACAATCAAAATAAAATTACAAATTAATTAATTACAATGAAAATATACATGATTCTTAAATACACTATATACAATATTACCTAACTTACCTAGAAAAGCTAGCCAAACCTGCCGAGAAATTTTGAATTCTATTTTACTCGGGACAGTGACGGCAATGAGCGAAATAAAAACCACAAAAACAGAGGCTGTTTAAAATGTTCATGAGTTTGAAAGCCCCATATCAGTAACGAATATCCCTAAATTATTTATTTACTTACTTACTTACCACCTCCCAATGCCCCATGTCCAACTAAGCGGCAAAAAAAAAAAAAAAAACTCTGCCTAGTTATGATTAATCCAAAAGTAAAATCTGGTATTTACAATTGAACACGAATGACCATTGTCCTAATTATTGCAAGAATTATTTGGGAAACAAACATCACAAACTAAGCCAATCAAATCTCGCTTTCACACACTTTTCACACACAAAAAGTTGTGAAGACTCATTCGCGTCGTCTTTTCCGCCCACGAATTTCATGCCCTTTGAGCTCTGCGAGAGAATGCCACTCTTCCCAGCAGTCCTCAAAGCACAGAAAAACGTCACAGGTAACGCATTTCGTATGTACAACTTTTCGGATTCCTTGTCTTTGGTGAATCACACAACGCTTTATGATACTTTTGCCCGGCAAGTACTTTGGTACGTGCATGACATCCATTCTCAACCTCGTGTCTTTGTACACGGGCTCGCTAATCTCCTGACGAACAGGACGGTGGTGCTCGACCAGAGAATTAGCCAGCGCGTAACGAAACTCACGATGCGTCACGGGCAGCTTGTCACGTCGTTTCAAAGAGCTGGCGTACATAACAAAAGCGTTATGGGTGCTCACGTTCAGCAGCCTCTTAAAAATCTTTATATACCACTTCACACATCTCTTCCGCTCCAACAAATACATTGAGAGTTTTTGATCTTTGAGATCAACACCTCCCATTGTATTGTTGTAATCTCTCACACTCACAGGCTTCACTAGCGGTTTACCAGCCTTCGATCCAACGTAGGTGTCGTCGTTGTGATAGGTGGAGATCATCGTCACCAATTTGGAGTCTTTCCATGCTAACACGGAAAGATCACCACATTGACGCGCGATGATGGTCCCCTTTTTCACATTCTTCGGTACTTTCGCGATGTCCTGAGGCACGTGCTTACGATTTGTGCGCAAAGTTCCCAAACAATCAAAACCCAAGCTCTTGAGATGCCGCGCTAACGCTGGGCAATTATAAAAATTGTCCATCGTTACGCAGTGTCCCAGATTCTCGAGACCTTGTAATAATTCGAGTACCACTTTGGTACTCTTGCCACCCAAATCAGCACTAGGCGCAACGTCGCCGGTACTTGCAGAGTTTTTCCCCGTGTAGATTTGAAATTTGTACAAGTACCCCGTTCGTGACTCACAGAGCTCGTAAGACTTTATGCCAAAACGCGCAGCCTTTGTCCTTATTGCTTGAACCCAGGACAAGCGGCCCTTGAATAAGGTCAATGACTCATCGATAGAAATTTGTCGTTGCAAGTTATAGAGGGAGGAAAATTTGCCGTTGAGGTGTGAGATCACAGGTACTATTTTCGCCAGTTTCGGTGAAAGCTCAAGTTCTTCATATCGTAGATAGTCCTGACTTACATCAGCATTATCGACGAAATGCAGAAATTTGCTCAGCAAAACATACCGATCGTAAGTCATCAGTTGCTTGAAATTGGACAACGTTAGGCAACCGAGTGACTTCCAATATTCATGCTGCGATGTCCGCTGGTCAATGCCCATGAACATGAAAACAGCAAAAAGAATCATTATCTCGTCTGCATCAGTGTCAGTCCACTGATGAAGACGAGACGATTTCTTCAACGTCTCGTTGGCCCTCATATGATCGATTGTTTGTTTCGCGTACCTATTAGTTTCTAGGGCGATAAGCTCTATGATGTCATTACTCCAGATATCAGTAAAAGCATCATAAGGCGTATCGTAGTCTTTGAGTGGCCCCGGGGTCGGACCTGAAAATACTTCAGGAACACCACGAAACGACTCAAATTTACTTTCCCACGTGAAAGTATTAGAGACGCCAAGCAAACAATCAGCTGCTTCATCCATTGCCCTCTCAACAGAAGATAAAATATCTCGAACAGGTTCTTCTAGTTCCTCGTTATCCGGAATTTCCCTCCCTATGCCAGCAAAGACGTTGGTTTCGATAGGAGCTACGTCGAACTCGTCGTCAAACTCGCTATCTAAATCACTGCCTTTACATGCCTTGCGCCTAGTGACTCGCTTAGATGTGGTTGTCACCCCCGAACATGACGGACGAACATCAGCATCTACGGAGGAAACATTCGCTACGCTTCCAGGCTGAATGCTAGTTCCTTGCGGTTGGAAACTAGCATTTCCCGAAGCACTGCAAAAGTTTTCCTCGGCAGCAGTGCTAGGCGTAAGTGGCCTAGGTGAGGCAAATCCCTGATCCTCCACCCACCGCCTCACCTGCTCCATGGCGTCGTCCGCCTCGTCGTCGGTGAGGTCCATGGCCTCCACTCGCTCCACCACACTGGTGCTGCAAGGAAATGTAACATTGTAACAAACTATTTTGAACACTTACCTGATGTTAAACAAAGGCTTAGAATATCAGCCATGATGTGTTCAAACGCAAGCCTATGTTAAATAAAAATATATATGAAAAAATGTACCTGAGCGAAGGCATGGGCTCCAACTCCATGACTCGACGGACGGTACCACCTGGGGTTTGTTGTATGGGGACGGTGTCCCCAGTAATTTTGAAAGAACCGCCAGGAGTGACCTGGGCGGCAATTCCTAATGACCTAAAAAGTGAAAAATTTACAATATATAATATAATATACAATTATGTAAAAGTGAGTTTGTGAATTATGGCGAAATTTAGATTAAATTAACTTTTAGGATACTTTCATTGCAGTAGTCTCTATTTATTACAACCTGATTATAAGCATCATGAATAATATTTAAAAAAAGCAGAAAAAGGTTGGCATACCGGGGAAGGACCTCTGGCAGAGGCATCTCAGGGTCGCGCGGCGCTGCGTCTGCCGCCAGCCCCATTAAGAGAGCACGTCGTGCGGCAGAGGGCCGTGGGCCTCTGCGCTCGGAGCTGGGCGTCACAGATCGTGAACGCCCAAACTCCGAGCTCGTCGACCGCAATCTAGCTAATCTAAAAACAATAAAAATAAGTCTGATGAAATATCTACACGACCAACACATTTCTACAAGTAAGTAATTTACTACGTACGTACTTTTCAAAAAGTTGATTGAAGAAAAGGTAAAAATTCGTGCAAGGTATACACTACAAGCAGCAGAATTAATTATCAGAAAAAAAAAACATTGATTTTACAAAAAAAAAAACGGATATAATAAAAATGTACTATCTAAATGTAATCTATCTGTTTCAATTCAAAAATTGATGATGATGATGACAAAACATACATACGCTACATACATTTTAATTATCTAACGAACTGTTTTTTATTTTTGAATATTTTTTTATAAATAATTTAATAGTTGCGTTGCCGGAGAAAAAAAGTTTAAAAAAAGGTTAAACGTCTCGATCTATAAAATCTATTTTGTATGGGCGAGTTAGCAATCGTAATTTTTTTTTGTCGACTGTACTTCCCGTGTTGAAATGAAATGGCCGACTTCTTATTTTAGAAAAAAGGTTACTATATGATATTAATGCACTTAAATGAGAACCTGTTTATCAAGAAATGTTTCAAGATACATTATTTACAAACTTGGATACGATTTTACATTTTTACAGGCAAGTTTGTCGAATTATCAGCTAAAAACTGCCGGCACCAAGCGATCGTTTTATTGCAATTAAAAGTTTTTATGTTTTTTCTCATTTATTTTTGCCACAAATACATCCTAAAACACTTTTAACACACTCTATACACATTTTTCAGTAATTTAAAAGCTTTTACTCACCGTTTTCGCCTTTGTAACATTTTCTTGACATAAAAACATAAACCGATTCGACAGTAAAATTTCACAATATGGCTATCGCACTGTCAGTTCATTCTTTTTGGTCAGGCGGAGTTGTATTTTATTTTTTTCAAACCTCTATAGGCCCCCTGACACGGTAAGAATGCATCGATTCTCTAGTGATTGAAGTAAGCTAGAGGCGAAAGAACTTAAATTGTCTTTGGAACGTTCATTCGAGCGGGAATAAATTGACGAATAGCGGTGATTTCCTTACGCACCGCTCCGGTGCGTAACGCGCGTCGAGCACTTTTCGCTTACGCCGACATGCGGTGCGTAACACATTCAAAGGGTTAAAACAGTTGAATGTGTTCTAGCTTCTACTTATATAGATTATGGTATGCAGACATCATGAACACTACTATAACAATTTAATTGTTAACTTAATAATATTGTTATTTATTTTAACCGCTTAGGTATCTATTTTAATATTTATCTGCCAGTGTGTGTACTATTTTATGACACCGTTTAGAAATATATACCCACCAACTAATTTTTCCCATGACTTGGAAATAATTTTTAATTTGGCTTGCAACTAATGTATGGTTTTAGTCTACTTTTGGTAATACCATAGAAATTTTTGAACGATATCCATACCTTACTGAAGTCATTTTGAACACGTTATTTACGTAATTTTAAAGTTCAAGATGACGTGCATGAGACAAAAAAAATTCTAATAATTCGGTATTGGGTACCGCTTTAGACCTTTTTTATGCCATAGTTGGCAAGCAAGCTAACGGGCGGCCTGATGGTATATAAGCGATCATCGTCGTCTATGGATACCTGCCGGCAGGATCGTAGACCCACAGGATCTGTTAGAAGATCGGTTAGATTCTCTCCAAATAATCATTCAGTTCAACAAACCGTTAGGGCTCCAGGGCACACCCCCTCTGGGGTGCCTGGGCAAGTCTGATTCCCACTCCCGGCGACGGCCCAAGCCGAGGTTCGTACCTTCGAGGTGCCCTTGTGCTAGTCGCCTATAAACTTAACCACCAAGTTATGCCGAACGCACTCTGCGTTCGCTAACTAGTCCGGTCAAGCAGTAGAGGCCAAAAGGCCAACAGTAAAAGTCAGTCATAAAAATAAAAAAAAACTATGGATACCTGTGCCACCAGGGGCGTCACAGTCACAGGACAAGACTCTATTAGCAACCCTTTTGAAGAACTCCATCTACTATTATAGTTACTTACTCGGAAAGGCCGCAGGATTGCTCATTCCACAAGTTGGAGGTTTGAGGCAAAAAGATCGCGTAAAACCTGTATGTTTTACGCGATGTGCGATTTCCACAGATATATGATAAGGCATCATGTTGATGAACTTTCAGGCGGTGGTGGCTGTTGTAAAAATTATGTATTGCGGGGGTGCTTATGCGACAAGCGGGAAAATTTTAAATAGCTTATCTATAGGGTTGCTCCAAGAAGAGTCGTCAACAATTTTATTGGTATCACACACAGAAGGTAAATGATAGCCCTAATCTCACCGTGACTAATTCAGGGTTGAAGTCATAAAAATAAAATAGCGAGCTATTCCAACCCTCCTGTGTTCAGGTTTTAGGTCAATAAGTCTTTGTTTTCTATTTCGGGAACCTTTGTTCGCTCTTCATTGATTGTTTTACGGTCACTCTCGAGCTAGGGGCTAGGTTTTGAGCAGATGGAGGTATAAGCAGTTGTCTAGGTATACATGCGCCGTAGCTAGTGATAAACTGTACACTTGAAACGTTATTTTCATTTTAATCCCCGATCCATAAAGAGGGTTGTATATTGTATAACTTTAACGTCTGTATGTCTGCCAATGTGTGTGAGGTTGCCTGGAACGCTGGAGCCTGGAACAGATCGCTTATCGATATGGCCATCAATTGTTTCACTTGTTTTAAGTTGTTTTTGTCTTATGTTTGTGTATATATGTCATTTCTGGTGTTAACATATTTATATCTCTATTTATCTACCGTAGCTCCCAAACGGCTGAACAGTTTTTGATATATTTTTTGATTGTAAGGGGATTTGATCGAGATTGCTCTTATCTATATTATTCAAGAAAATCGTACAGCCATTTGTAGGTTATCAACTATTATTATGCGTTACGCACCGCATGTCGGCGTAAGCGAAAAGTGTTCCGACGCGCTGATTGTGTGTAAGAAGATTTATACACAATACCAATGGCATATAATACTTATGCACGTATTTTATCATTTTTTTAAAACTTTTATTTTTAATTATCTGAAATGTAGGTGAAATTCCCTATATTAGCCATAAAAAACTCCTTCGCTCGCAATGGATAAAATGGGTTGGGCAATTAAATGGGTTAAAAAAAACATTGCAGACTTTTAGAACTAATCAAGTATATGAAGTCTACTTACTAAACTTGTCTAAAACGTGGCCTCATACCTATGAGCCTCATAAGAAAGCTCAAAGTCGCACAACGAGCTATGGAGAAATTTATGCTCGGCGTTTCTCTACGAGATCGAATCAGATATGAGGAGATCCGAAGACGAACGAAAATTACCGACATAGCCCACCAGATTTAGTTGAAGTGGCAGTGGCAGTGGATGCAGGCCGCTTCCAATCGGCCCTTTTGGAGATCGATGGGCGAGGCCTATGTCTAGCAGTGGACGTCCTACGGCTGAAATGATGACGATGATGATGAAACTCTACTTATTTATAGTTGATTGAAGTGAAGGGTAATAGCTACCTATCTATTAAAGCCTTCGACCGTATTTCCTTCAATTACCTATCTAGGCAATCAGGACGCGATTCTAGATCTAGATTGAAATACGGAAGGGCAGCTCATTGGTACCTACCTTCAAAGAAGTAGGTGACTTTAATAATTCCGTATTGTAGGCGGAAGATCATTGGCCGACCCTTGGTGGTGACCTTCTTTGGATCTACTTTCATTTGTTGGCTGAACTATAGGGCTACCATCTACTTAAAAAAATTATATTATTCATTCATTCACTGACAGACAACGTACAGCCTTAATCGCTGGTTCTAGGCAGGATGACCTTATTTAATACTAGCTGACCTGACAGACGTTGTCCTGTCTTAGAACTGTCAAACACGCAAAGTCAAAATAGAAATATTTTTTTACACCTTGGGTTACATTATTGGAGTTTTAGTAAGAATACCTATTTAAAAAAATATATAATTTAGCCTATGTTACCCGGGGATAGTGTAGCTTTCCAACAGTGAAAGAATTTTCGAATTCAAATCGGTTTAGTAGTTTCGGAGCCTATTCAATGCAAACAAACAAACAAACAATCAAATCTTTCCTCTTTATAATATTACTATAGAAAAACGAGCACTAAGGAAAGGTTTTGAAGTTCGCTATTTTTAGGGTTCCGTACTACAAGGAACCTTTATAAGTTCGTTATGTCCGTCTGTCTGTCTGTCCGTCCTATTTTTTAGAAAAAATCTGCATATTATGCATGGATAGTTTTAGTAGGTATAGATCTCAATTTTATAAGTAAAAAAATAATTTAACTTTTTAAGGATGGTTCTCGTACAATATGTGAAATTGAAAGTTTTTTTTGCTACTCTCCTGTGGTATCGTTGAATACGTATTTTAAAATTTCATATATCACATTTTTATCAATTGTTTTATCTGCGACAGTCTTTGTCTTATTAGACTTAACTTTTGTTCTTAATATATATGGAAAAGTTAATCGTATCAGTTTTTTGAACTCACTCCCTATGGGTGCTATATAATTAAATAAGGCATGAAATACACATGAAAGTTCGTTTTTTTTTTAAATTACAAATGTAGACGTTGATACGAGTATTTAGGCTTCAGTTTACAAATAAAAGACAACTCTATAAGTATTTATGGAAATGTATCCCCTATATGAGTTAAAAAGGGATTTTATGTATGGGATTTTAACCCCCGACCAAAACAGAGGGGTGTTATAAGTTTAACGTGTGTATCTGTGTGTCTGTCTGTGGCATCATAGCTTTTTTTTTTTTTTAATAGATGATTTGATCGGGTGTACCTACTTTTTTTGCGATGAATCAAAAAAATCTGTTCCGCCATTTGAAGATTATGAGCTCTCTTATTGGGGGTTATAAAACATTTTCAATATGACAGTTTTATTTATAGCAGTTTCTCTTCTTGTAAGCTTTGGGGCAGCCCTAAATTCATCTTCAAATAAAATGAAGTTAATATCTTCCTTGTATATTTTTCAGGCGCCGCGATAAGATTTTACTGCATTTGAGTTTATTCTTCAGTTTTATTTTTATGCTCTTGGCATGCAATTTGAATGATGTCGTAAGTTGTTTTGGCACACAAATACCTACTTACCAACTTAAATTTACTTTGCTGTCGCTTTAAATCAAATGTTTACGTCAATGCTTGTGATATTATCAAAAAGCTTTGGAAAGCACTATCTTATCAATTGTATATGCTAACCTTTCCAAAATATTTTTAAGCGCTGTAGGTAGGTACTTTAAAAGTTTTATCAAACCCTCAGGAAGGTTCTGCACTATTTCGTAATCTACGTCTCAGGTAGACATCCTATTGTCAACTAAAGCATCAAAGAATCCCTGTTTTGATAAGCGGTCCCGCATTCCAAACCAACGTATGTACCATAGTTCGTACTAAACTCTCCGGGCAACGAGTACAGTCGCACCGAGCTACTGACTGAGTCATCTTTCGTCATTCGACGTGCCGAAGCCACGATATCGCGGCTGAACGGTGGAATTCTCATGGCCACAGTCCGCGTACAGAGCCGTACGAGTGCGGCCGAACCCGTCAACAGTCGAAGTTATTTTAGTTCCCGCTCGTTTCTATTCATAACAAAAAAAGACACAAAAAATATAAACGTTAATTTGCATTTTCAATTCGAATTTTAAACGGACGAATACGAGTGACGAATGAGTGAAGTTCCATTTTCGAAGATCGTGTGGGAGCGAGAACCAGGCGCCAGCGCAATGGAAAGCTGCTACAAGCTGTACACATGGATCAACCACACGGTTCTGATGCTGCTGTTCCAAATATTCTGGAAAGTGAGCCAGATATCGGATTATTTTAACGGAAAGTGAGTGTTACATCATACTTTATCAATACCCTCCCAATCGCCTTTTACTGCATAACTACATTTACACTGACTTGTTTAGGCGTCGAGGATTTCGTGTAATCTTAAATGTTCTGTAATACTACATTTTGGCAGTTCTTTGTAATTTACTTCATTGAAGAACTGTTGAGTTTACCTAATAGGTTTCTTCTTTGGCTGAATGGCAACTAAAACTTTGAAACTTAGAATTGAAACTTGTTTTTTTTTTGTTAGCAAGTTTTGAATGATCAAACGAACTTACCTGAAGTGACGTTTGATCTCAATTATCTTGTCTTCGTAGAAGAGATTTCCTATAATTATAATATTTAACTTATTTTTGGTTCGTCCTCGACAATGTATTCTTTTTTTTTGCGATCTATTCAAGTGCTAGTTGCCTATCAGATGTTGATAGGTAAGGTACCTATTCTATTTACGATTCTTTCAAGCGTATTGATGTCATCTTTCCGTTTTAAATTCACTTTCGTAACATTTTTATTAACATTTCGTATTTCAAAGTAGGGAAATATTGGGTGTTTTGCTTTAGAATCGAAATCGTATAATTTTTTTAAATACTTACTTTCCAGCCCTATAAAACCTATAAAATATACATACATTTACGAGTAACAGCAACATTGTAATTTCAACTTACGTTTTTAGGGTTCCGTACCCAAAGGGTAAAAACGGGACCCGTTTACACTAAGCCTACATTGTCTGTCTGTATGTCCGTAGGTATCATTCGAACTATTAGATCCTACCTATAGCCAGGTTGAAATTTTCACAAAAATTCAATGTTATGGTTGCAATGTTTTTTGTACTTTATTAGCTAACAATTTATGTAGCTCATGATCTGTTTGTTTTTTTTTTTTGAGAAATCAGCCAAATTAAAAAACATAATATGGTTTTAGGTACCTATATACCTACCTAACAAGTTTTGTATTTATTGGGGTGGTTCGGAATCCACAGTGCGCGAGCCCGACTTGCACTTGGCCGGTTTATTTGTCAGAAGTAAATTTGTTCAAATTCTAATAAAATTACCGCTGTGGGTGCTGCCCAAGTGGTATACCTATTATGTACCTAGGTACTAAATACTTATAGCACAAAGATAACCATTGATGTATAGATTGTAAAGGTATAATGCTCTTGTGTGATTATTAGTACATAATGCCTAATTATGAGGTCACAAAAACACGTTCTAATATACCTAGTAGGTACTATACGCAGTAAGTACGCACCACCAATAGTAAAGTCTATTTGCTAGTATAGGTATTGTTCGATTTGCTTATTATTCATCCATAATATTTATATCGTCATAGCAGTTAGTTATGTTGTCGGGCCATTCCCAGCGGTACAGTGACCGTCATCATCATCATCAGCCAGAAGACGTCCACTGCTGGACATAATTATGACATAGTCCTATGGCTGAAATTATGATACATTTAATGCTGGCGGCACGCAAAGATAAAAAAATACATACTTACACTAAACATAATTTACAAGAATACAATAATTAATTAAATAAAAATTCCATATATAAACTGTAAAACTAAAATAAACTTAAAAACTAAATTTTAGAACTCTACGTACCTACCTATAAATGTTACACTCAAAACTCACGATCTAAGTTTTATTAATACCTAAGTGAAAACTTTTTTACTAATGATTGTTTTCCGTAAATAAACAACCAGTCAAAAATAATTGTAAGTGCAGTCAAAAATAATTATTTCTGGGTCATCGGCGTCGTTCAAAACTAAACAAATTTTTGGTACTATCATTTGAAAAGTAGAAAATTTTTTTTTATGTTTGATGTGTTGTCACAGTTATTCCACATCATCATGATCATCAGGTACATCATGTTTTTATTTGTTTACAAAAACAAAAATAATAATAGGCTGGGCTGGGCTGGGCTGGCTGGCTGGCTTGGGTTTATAATAGGCTTGTTTTTGACCACCATCTTGCCTTTGTTGTTCATGTGTATTATAATCGCTTGCCTAGAAGAAACCGATTCAGTCGTGATTTGAAGACACCCAGGCCTTATCAAGACCCAGGCCTAGAAAATCACGCGACCGCAAACCTTATCGTGCCCAGATACGGTTTGCGGTCGCGTGATTTTCCAACTGAGCGGATTAGGTGCCTGTAATAGCAGTTGTCCGTAAGGCCCTAGGTTGTAACTAGTGGGGAAGCGGATTCCACAGCGCATTCCACAGACCACAGACTAGCAGCTTGTGTTGTTCAGAAGGCATCACCAACACTTAGATTAGTTGCAAAGACTGCTCAAGAATTTGGAAGCCGACAGTAAAGCAAAAGCGACCACTACGAAAAAAAAATCTCTTCTGTGAAAGCGACCGTATATAGGTACGCGGAAAGAGCGCTCAAGGCGTAAACCCAGATTGGCGCAGGTTCGAATCAAGCCGGTCGTCAAATTTTTGAATTGTCTGTATCTGTAACAATTAAATTATCATTGTGGAAGACTAAGCCTTATTCATATTTTTATTATTTGCAAGTGCGGCCCTGACATGGATAGCCGGAGGTTGATAGGACGAGTTAATTATTAAATAAGCATTTTTATCGATCAGGGTTATTTCAATAGGTCTACCTCTATTATATATTTCATTTGGTGGTGTTCTTTTAGGAGAAGATATTTTTTAAAGTAAAGTTTCAAAACAAAATACATCGATGTGTCAGAAACGCCAACAATATTTAGTGGTTATCACAGATATACACAACCAGATCGGCAATATATTTTAGTGAAAGAGACAACTTGATATGGCTTAGCACAAGTACGAAAAGGACATAAATAGATTTTGTTGTCCTTATCGGCGTGACCTGTTTTTGGTACCTCAAGTGTCAAAATCTGTAATAATCAGTGACAAACAAAACGGGTCTGAATTATATTTATTGCCTTTTTTTGGTGATTTAATGTGATAAATGCGTGTTTCCTCTGAGAAATAATTGTAAAACATATTTTACAATGGTTGGTTGTAGCATTTTGGGCTGCAAGAAGCGCAGTGAGCGAAAATACGATGATGAGCGAGAGGCACTGAGCTAGCCACGCTCATTGAAAATCTATAGGTAGTAGATCTGTGGTGGTTATAGACGGCAAGCACGCCATTTGTGCATTTGAGAAATTAGTCGTAATATTATAGCAATATGGTTGGTTTTTGTGAATAATGAATAATTACAAAAGTCGACTGTAATCTTAGTAGGTATGAATTTATTGGTAAAGTTGAAATTATAGTTTTATATATCTATCATCATCAGCCGGAAGACGTCCACTGCCGAACATAGGCCTCCACACTGAACCACAGCCTGCCTTTTGCACCCACTGGATGTGAGGCCTACCTACACTGCGTCTGCAAAACACCTAGCAATTCCATACATTCGACTCAATTTTTCGATTTGATTCCTTCGAACCTTGTCAGAATGCCCCCCCCCCCCCAAAATGAAATCCAGAATGCCCCCCCCCCCCCCCCCAATGAAATCCTGGATCCGCCTTTGTGCGTCTTCCGGTTCCGTAAGAATATTAATGCGTACCTATTCATTTTCACGTTGCATTTTCCAGAGAGTAGAGCTTAATTAAATTTTTACAGAATACCTATGATTTGAAACCATCATCATACCAAACTTATAATTATCGACTAAATGTTTCTCTGTGCACAAATTTTGTGGTGGAACACTTGTTTCTTCAGTTGCCGTTTCGTGCTTGGCATTTCCCTTAACCAATAATTCATTTTAACTAGCTAATCGGAGGTTGGAAGTTTCTATCGTTCATTAGTCTGTTCAAGACAATCAAAGTAGATTTGTTTCTCAGCATTTTTAGAGTTCCGTAGTATAACAAAAATCCGTCTGTCCATCGCCGACCCCAATCTTTGATCAGAGTAGAGCGAGATTGTCTTTCTGCGCGTTACATTTCTGAAAACTATCGTACAGGAAAAATCCATTCCGGGATAATCATCATCAAAATAATGCAAGTGTGCCCGCCGCCTGCCACGCCACGCCCTCGCCCCGAGGCGCGACGCACCATTGCTTTTTTTTTTTCTTCACTTTTGTTATTTTGGGGTCCCTTGATATCTGGCGCCTAGAGCGACCGCTCTTCTAGCTCTACTCCAGAGCCGAGTCGCTGCGTCTGTCCGCCTCGGTCCGTCTCAGGACTCAGGTCCTTTGACAGACAACATGATAACTTCTACATTGACCATGCAAAGTGCATTAAATTTTGCTACTTTTGCTGCGATACTAAACACAATATCAAATTTCAATTTTAAAAGAATAAAAAATATAGTTAGGTATTTTGTTTGTGTGATGTTTTTGTGCTCGCATCAGTACAACACTAGTTGAATAATGGATTAGATGTGGCCGGACTTCAAAATCAATGCTTGTCGGTCATGTTGGTCATTTATGTTTTACCAATACTTCAGTATCTATCTAGGTAGGTATAATTATGTATAAGACAATGATATTGTATATAAACTGAGGTAGATACGTTTTACCGATGTTTGCGCGGCAATATAAACAAAAGTTAATTAGCTTGAGTGAACTCAGTCCGTCCTGTGTCTGGCAACGACGCAAACGTACGAAGCGCGATTTTCGAGTTTTAAAAATAATCAAAAATGCCATGTTTTGTATTTAGAAAGTGAAATACTTATACTGGGACCATACTGGGACGGCAGTAAACGGCTGTAAGGCTGTAAAATTCTATGGGTCCTATGTAGGTAGCAATAGTAAAATATCGCCATTTTTTGTGCTATTTTGGGTGGCGTCTCTTGTTAAAACCTCACAGGTAGATAGATAGATAAACTCTTTATTGTTCACACCACAAATTTCATACACACGACAAAACAGCTTAAAACTAGTGCAACAATCGGCGGCCTTATCGCTAAGAGCCGTAGGGTACTGGGTAGTATTTTTAATACGTACGTACCTACTCGCGGTTTGACTGCCCTTTTCGCGTCTTTGATATTATTGTGTAGGTAGGTAGCTACTCTATTCCGTCTATTCTCATATATTTTTAGGTAGAAAGTAACATAAGTACCTATCACATATCTATGTGCTTATGGGATAATTATAATTATGTACGGTAAGTGCAGCGTAGGACGTCCACCCACAAGATGGACAGACGACCTAAAAGAGACCGCATGGGAAACGCTGCTGGACGCAGGCCGCTTCCAACCAGCAGTGGTTCCTATGTCCAGCAGTGTACATCCTATGGCTGAAATTATGATGATGATGATGATGTGCTCACTACTTATTTCTACACTAATATTATTAAAAAAGTTTATATGTATGTTTGATTGAGGTACCTAAGGTACTCTCCAGAACAAATGATCTGATTTTGAAAATTCTCTAACTGATAGAAATGGCTCCGTCGCAGTCGAATGTCCCCTTCACAATATGTCTCATTCGCATAAAAATATCTACATCTTAGAATAGTTAATCTAAGATCTACATTGTCCCCGAGTGACATGTATCTATGTTTTGTTCAGAAGAGGGGCATTGCCACAAGCAAAAGTATCAGTTTAGATGTTTTAGTCTAAACTACTTAGTGACAATTTCACTGATCTTGGTTATTGTTTCTTTAGTGTAAAGTATTTACCTACATTCTAATTTTTTTTGGTAAGAAGTAAATATACCTACTTACCTTGTGTGCTATACAAAATATTCTACTTTGCCCATATTGTAGAGTCAACTACGCAAATGTCCTAATTGACTTTTAAATTACTGAGAATTGAATCCATTAAACGCATTAAACCGATTTTGTTTTTCTAAAACTTCTACATTTCTATAGAAATATAGAACAACAACAATTGGTGGGTAACAATTACTAACCGAGTATACCCACCCGGAATAACCTACTTGTTACATCCAAAAAATCCGTTTGGAAAATAAAGTCACCCGATATACCTAGTTGCTAGCAGGAGCACATGAAGTAGAAGCCGTTTCCCATTTGCCGTATTGTTTCTCATTTCCAGACATGTTCGAAAATTAATTTGCTTGGCGTTTAGCTAGTCAAGCTAGACGTTAGCCAGACCACGCAGCCAGAACGGTGTCGGCGCTTTGGGATCATGATCCGATTTGGAAACTTTGTACCTAGGTATCACTTGATAAATAGTTTCACGTCATCATCATCATCATTTCAGCCGTAGGACGTCCACTGCTGGACATAGGCCTCCCCATCGATCTCCAAAAGGGCCGGTTAGAAGCGGCCTGCATCCAGCGTTTCTCTGCGGTCTCTTTAGAGTCGTCTGTCCATCTCGTGGCCTTTATGCCACTAATGCATAATGCCACTTATGCCATTAATGTCCCTCTCCTGTGCACAAATACTTATCTACAGACTACGCTAACCTCAGATCAGACACACAAAGGAGGTATGCCTTAGAACAAAATAGGTAATTATCGTTCATCATAGTCTCCGTGTTTCACCCAGTTTTTAGGGTTCCGTACCCAAAGGGTAAAAACGGGACCTTATTACAAAGCCTATATTGTCTGTCCGCTTTCACACAATCTTTCACAATACTTTCAAATAATTTTTGTACCCTTCTGTACTGATATAAGCATGTTAGACAAGCATTTAATTTGTTAGCATTTATCTAAAGATAGATACTTCGTATATCGGCTTGGCTGCCATCAATAATTATCGATGCCAAAAATGCTGAAACACACGCGAGGGCAAAGTACAAAGGAAAATACGTGCTGAAATAGATAATAATACCTATTTAATTGTAACTATTATGGAGTCGATAATAGATACGTACTTATCAATCTCCAAAGATTAAAAGATGATCAAGTATAATTTTTCATACTTCAAAAACCTTTTGCAGGCAGCTGCGGACTTTGCTCATATTTGACCTTTTTTTAAAATAATTAATAGGCTTGCGTTTGACCACCATCACGCCTGATTTTATTTGAGTTATCGTCGAACAAAACAGAGTTTTTGAGAAATATGTAGCGAAACACGACTGGTTTTCGTTACATTTGTGGTAACAGGCTAAAATATTATTCAGTAATTATTGATAATCATTTAAAAAAAAAAAAAAGAGCTTTCTATCTTTTGATAATAAGTATTACGAATTCGTCTGAAAATGTACCGAAAGTTAGCTTATTTTTGACAGTTGCGGAGAGGCCTTCTGTCAGCATCTTCGATCAAAAAATAGGTACATTTTCGAAGATTGGCTCGCTCAAATAAATATAATTAATGGACTTGAGCATTTGGATTGTCTTTAGACCTTCAACGGTCTATGGGCAGTCTAACTGTATTTGTAGTGTTAGTTTTAGCTTGTATTTTGTTTAATTATTAAAGGCACTTGCCCAGTAAAAAAATTAAAAAAATTAAATACTTGTTAGTATAGGTATACTAGAAGTTTGCCCCGAACTGGTTCAGAAAATCACGCGAACGTGAACCCAGATACGGTTTACGGTCGCGCAACATTTTTTCACCAAATTTCATCCAAATCCGTTCTGCCGTTTCACCGTGAAGAAGTAACAAATGTACGCATACACACATAGGTATTATACACACTCACAAACTTTTGCATTTACTAGCGTGATTAGTGTGATTAGGGTGTTTAGTTAATGTGATAGGTACACAGAAACGCCGACATGACCGATTAGAAGAGAACTCTTTTCCCTTGATCAATAAAATATATATAAAATTGTAGTCACACAAGATCTTCATTGGCACAATAGGCAATGAAGATAATATGCAGTTAAATAGCACAATTTAAATTATTCTAAGGTTAGGTTATAAGTTTTTTAAGTTTTTTTTTTTTTGTATTTTTTTAATGAAATTTCATGCCAGACACAGAGCGCTTTATACTGAGTTATGACGTCACGCCTCAGGCGCGCCATACAAATGCTATAGTAACACAAGCTTTGCGCGAAAGGATAATATCTCAGAGATTTATCAACCAATTTATTTATTTTTTATATTATGTGTAATGTATTTAGTTATATTCATCGCTAAGCCTGTTATCTCTTCTTATTCTCTTCTTCTCTATCTCTTCTCTACATAGTATAAATTAAAGTCGCTTTCCGCGTCTGTCTGTCTGTCTGTATGGCCGCTAACTCCTCCTAAACCACGCAACGGAATTTGATGCGGTGTTCACCATCAGTGAAAACCATCAGTTAGATACATTTTCACGGAAGGTTTATATATATAACTAGCGACCCGCCCCGGCTTCGCACGTAAATTACACCCGTGCGAAGCCGGGCGGACGGGTCGCTAGTTTGTAATAAATTTAACATTAGGACACATGCCTATTAGTTGGCAATACTTTCTCATGTTCTTTCATAGGAAGAATCGAATGCCATGCGATATGACTTAAGCGCCCGAGCCATTGTTGTCATAATGTTCTTCATAATATAATAACCTAAACCTTCTAAACAAACGAGACTATTGACAAAACATTTATCTTTTAGATAGTCGTGAGTTAACTATAACACTAGACAAACAAGAGAACAGATAAACCTAATCTAATAATAGGAAATGAAGTTAGATAAAACAAAACACAACTCGGCTTAAAGCTCCTCTGTCAATTTATCTAGCTGGCAGAAATAGTAACGAGCAAAACGAGACAGAAAATCTATAATTACCACACTTAGGTAATTAGTGTTTTTAAGTAAAAGTATATATTATTTTTTTTACTATGTATGTAACATCAAAGATTATGTACATATTTTTTACCTAAACTAAATAATATTTCCCGACAAACGTTTAAAACATTTTAAAGTAAAGTCGTAAATGGGTAATTTAGATAAATGTTATCTGTTTCAATTAAAAAATAAATAATTACTGGAATTGTTGACAAGCACAATAGCATAGGGTTGTCAATGTTATATCAATCTATCGTCTTTTACTAAAACCTCTACGAGCCAATGAGGTTTTGCCAATAAAGGTGTCATACTCATTAAAAAAGCAATAAAAACATGGCAATATTTTACTACAGCTACCTGCACAGAAGGTTTTTGGCGCCAACGCGGAAAAAACATGTCGGCTCGTTGGATTATTTTCCTAAACTTGTGTATTTTCGAGTGTTAATGTGTACTAAATGGTGAATTATTATTCATTAAGTGCTCGTAAACGTGCTCGAGTGTGGGCAAGTGATATAACGAGGTGAAACGTGTCTTTTCGTGTTGTTTCCAAAACTCCATAGGAGCCTCTTGTAAAGTCTTCACCACTTTACAGGGGCATGAGTTCGACTTGACCGTGACTTACTTAGCTTGACTCTGACTGTGACTATGACTTGTTTGACGCTATTAAGACAAAGTAAACTGTTTAATATTACGAGTAAAGGACATTGAATCCACGCTCATGAAGATTTTAACAAAAAAAAAAAAGCTACCTGCACAGAAGGTTTTTGGCGCCAACGCGGAAAAAACATGTCGGCTCGTTGGATTATTTTCCTAAACTTGTGTATTTTCGAGTGTTAATGTGTACTAAATGGTGAATTATTATTCATTAAGTGCTCGTAAACGTGCTCGAGTGTGGGCAAGTGATATAACGAGGTGAAACGTGTCTTTTCGTGTTGTTTCCAAAACTCCATAGGAGCCTCTTGTAAAGTCTTCACCACTTTACAGGGGCATGAGTTCGACTTGACCGTGACTTACTTAGCTTGACTCTGACTGTGACTATGACTTGTTTGACGCTAATAAGACAAAATGAACTGTTTAATATTACGAGTAAAGGACATTGAATCCACGCTCATGAAGATTTTAACAACAAGCTACCTGCACAGGACCCATAGAACTTTACAGCCTTACAGCCTTTTACAGCCGTCCCAATATAAGTATTTTGCTTTCTAATCACACAACATGGCATTTTTGATTATTTTTCATACTCTAAAATCGCGCATCGTACGTTTGCGTCATTGCCAGAAAGAGGACGGACTGAGTTCACTCATGCTAATTAACTTGTGTTTGCTAATTACCTTGTGTTTTGGGCTATCCGGTAAGCGTATCATAAGTCGAAAAAGTTTCATGGCTAGATATTACTGTAATATCAACCATAAAAAAAAAAAAAAACTGATCCATAGAATAAGGTGTATTTTTTTCTCTCACATATGGTCTGTTTTATTTACTTATAATGAAAATAATAACTGCTTTGGGTTTGACCGCATATAGAATCCTCGACACAGGTACTCTAGTGGGGAGCTCTTAGAATAATGAGTACTTAGTGAGTGTGAGCTATAATTTTGTAACTCGAAATATGAAAACTTGACGTTTTTCGACAAAATAAATGACAGCTCTGAAATTTCTCTCTAGTGATTATCATAAATGGTTGCCTCTCCGCCATATTTGTTTATACTATGGTCGTCAATGACGTAAACAATACCCTTTCTCAAAGATGGCCGTATCTAAAAATAAACACATCACACAAATATAATATTATACATTGATACATTCCTAGATATTCGGTAGATATAATATTGTTATTAGCTAAGCGCCACGGTTACTCCTTATAACATCAGCTATCTGCCAGTGGAAGTCCCGTCAAAATCTGTCCAGACATTTCTGAGTCCATAGGAAACATATATACATACATACATAAATACATCGCCTTTTATATTATAGAAGATAGATATATACAAGTAGGTACATACTATGTACATAGATATCTCTGAAGGAAGATAATGCAGCCAAGATTAAAATTGTTTGAGAAAAGTCTTGCTTGGCGTCATCGTGTGACGTCAACGACAGGTATATTCTGTATTAACCTTATTTAAAAACTCTATTAATGATTTATCATGGTGTAGCAACCCGTATCTACTTTCGAGCAACTATCGCAATAAACAGACATGATTCACCTATTTTTGTTTACGGTCTGGTTGAGATCATTCAAACCCCTTTTAACCCCTTGAGTGATAAACGGGGGAATAGATAAATATAGTTATTCGAATGTAGGAGGATAATAGTGTAGAGAAGCTAAGTATCGATATAACAGATCAGTTTTTCATTACTTATTAATACTTATATATGAAAAAAAGAGGAAAATTACAACATAAATCATTTACAACACATTTGCTCAAAAAGTGCACTTACGAAGCCTGTATACATCGTTCGAAAGTTAAACATTACGGATCATACAACGGAGCGTGCGGAAATGAATTTGTCCGCACGCTCAGATGTATAGCACCGTGCGTGTACTTTACGGTATTTTTTTATTTTCCATCATAATTACATAAGAATTCCACAAAAGAGTTTCATATTACGAGAATAAATAAGCTGAATGATCAAACCTCCTTGGAAGCGCTTTTGCTCAATACGTTTGTCTCAGTTTAATACTAAAGAGAAAATGAGACGAAAGATGTAGTTCTAATTTTCACCACGTGATAGTGGCGCTATTTGCATGTTCGCGCCATTTTCTTAATATATTATAGAAAGTATTGTTGTGACTGATATTAAGTTTTAAACAAAATAATAAAATTGTTTCATTTGTAGCCTTTTTTTCTCGCAAATGTGTTGTAAAACGTTGTATGGCACACGTGCGGATTGGTTATTACAAACTCGTGACTATGGTAAGCCCTCGACTTCGTCTCGGGCTTACATTCGTCTACTCGTTTGTAATAACCAACTTACCGCACTTGTATCATAAATAACTATTACGTACAGATAAACAGTCTTTGCTCTATCATTATTAAATTTTGACGATAAACTTTTATAAACAAGCTAAGTGACACTCATAAACTGTGTTTGCTCTATCATAATTAAATTTTAACGAAAACTAAAGAAAATACAAGCTAATTAACAGTAAATTCTCAACCTAATTAGCCTCTAATATAAAAAGAAAACATTTAGATTGCCCGTAGACCGTTGATAAACCAAATGCTCAAGCCCTACCTGTTGGCTGTGTATCAATCAATCAATCAATAGTTTATTTAATAATCTTAATCTATTACTTACAAGCATGTTGGTAAGGGTACATCCCGTTTGGTAAGAATCCCATTTGGTAAACCACTTGAGATACCTACTAAAAAGTTGCGTTTGGTAAACATTCTCCTTTCCATACAAGAAGTTTCGTTTGGTAACCTTTTAAAGAATTTCATGTATTTTATCCCATTTGGTAAACTTTCTGTAGAAGTTAGTACACTCATGATAAAAATAAATAACATCAATTTTTTTTCCTTTTTGTACTTCACCTTCGTTTGAAACTCACTCCCGCGAGCCGCTTGCGGCCTAGCAAACCACGTGACTTTGACGGTTTTTTAAAACTTTGTACATCACCTTCGCCTAAAACTCACTCTAACGGGCTGCTTGCGGCCTAGCTGACCACGCAAACTCTAGGGTTTTTTTTTTTCATTTTCAGGGTTCCGTACCCAAAGGGTAAAAACGGGACCCTATTACTAAACCTACGATGTCTGTCCGTCTGTCTGTCCTACCCAACTGTATTTTTCGAACCGTAATAGATAGCCAGTTGAAATTTTCACAGAATATGTAATGTTACGGCGGATAATTAATAAATAATAAAAAATTCATAAAGTAAAACTAAAGAGGGGTCCCCATACAAAAAAAACGTATATTTAACGTGTTTTTGTATATGCTCTAATGTAAAAACTGTAATACGTACAAGCACCAATCTTGGCATTATTACACACTCTAAATTATAACAACATAACAAATAATGATAATAAATAATGGTCAAGTGCGAGTTGGTGACAAATTTCTGTTCATTATCAAGTTATAACTGGTAATTTCGATTTTGAATTTTGTGGTGGTACGGAACCCTTTGTGCGCGAACCCAACTCGCACTTAGCCGGTTAATTTTTACAGTCTTTGATGACCACTTTCACCATTTTTTTTCAAAACTCAGAATACTAAACAAATAAACTAACTACTTAAACTAAAAAAAAAAAAAGATTTTTGGTACTGACTGTACCGTACAAAATTAATGGTTTGCTAAACGGGATTAAATGTATGAAGAATAAAATAGTTACGAAACGCAACTTTTTAGTAGGTATCTCAAGTGGTTTACCAAATGGGATTCTTACCAAACGGGATGTACCCGTTGGTAAACTCGTAGTTAACTTATAAATACTAGCTATGTAGGTAAACAGACATTTGATAAAAATCTAATAGGTATCTATCCCTAATTTAAATTAAACATTTAAGTTTTTAAATGGACAAGTGTGTTTATTAACTAAACAAAATACAAACTAATTGGCACTCATTAAATAAACTACTTAGCCGATTGTACAAAAAAAAACCCAACTGGATTGCCCAAAGACTTTTTCTTCTTCTTTTAGGTCTAAAAACAATCCAAATGGCCAGCTTGCCAGGCGGCATTATGAATGTACATAATTTAATTTTTTTTTATAACTAAATAATTATGAATAAGTATATAAACAAATACGAGTATGAAATGTATAAACCCAATGACGTTATTATATAAAGACTGTGTTTGCGCATGAGTTTTGTCAAAACACTGGAAAAAAGTAATGTGGAAAATCCTGAATTTGAAGATCCTTTTTAAATCAGCATTTTTTCACACTCATAGATGTTCATAGGTCCTATACAGGATTCCGTGTCGGGAATGCCATGGAACAGTGTGTGCCGTGACTTTGTATGTTCAACACACACAAAGCCACGGCCAGCTAACACCTAGCTAGACCCAGAGCAGAAGATATTCAAATGCATCATTCAAACATCTGCATGACCGGGAATCGAACTAGAGACCATGACGACCTGCTCATGAGGTAGATGTGGTACCTAGTTACCTACTACTACTGATCCAAACGGTCATCAATATTTTTATAAATTACTAGCATGATGGAACTTACATGCTACGTTTGATGATCTGTATTCATTCCGATAAAAATACAATATCGGATCGCTTTGTTTGTTCTGGCTCGGCTTTGTTTCAGTTTACAATGATTTACATAATTTATACATCACTCGCCGATTTCACAGTACAATACAATCCACCGGTACAATAACTTTAGGATAAAACAACTCATGTAATTTTCCACGCATCCAACAGTATTTTTGTCGATGTATGTAAACACCGGTATTGAGAAGTGCATGGCAATGGCTCATGGGATAATTTGCTGTCAACTAAATATGAATAAAAATTCACAGAATAAGTTGTCCTTCTGCAATTCTACAACAATCTACTAAGTACTTCTAAATTTTTTCTGTCTGTTTGTCAGTAGTCGACTTAATTAAACATTTCCTGTAATGAGAAATCCGAATTACGATTAACGATACAAAACGTTACCTACGTTCGTTAGTGTCGTGAAAATAATTAATGTCTTTGTAATAAGTTAGTTAGGTATACATGTACTCTTCAGATTAGAATTAGTTTTGTTGTGACTATCTGGCACGAGGTTAGTTAATGTTGTGTAACTATGACCAGTGGAATCCTATTGAGCTGAATTAGCTGTCATTGTTTCAGTTATTTAACCAGAGAGTTAGAAAATTACGTGTTTTCTATTTGTTCCATTCATTCACATTTCTTTGTCTTATTGAGCCTTGCATTTTATCGGAGAGTCTTGTTCATTGGAGTTGCCACAGAAATAGGAAATAATCTTAGTTATTTTTACCTAGTTTTCTAGATTTCAATGGAGAAGCTTTCTCGATTTTCAGGTTTCTCGATCTTCATTTAGCATTTTATCTTCTGTTTACAACATGGCTGCCACTTTATCCTTTATATTGGAGTAGCGGCCCGCCTGCCTGGCCCCGCACGGGTGTAATTTACATGCGAAGCCAGGTCGATAGATACATTTTCACGGTGAAAACCGCATCAAAATACGGTGCGTGGTTTAGGAGGAGTTAGCGGCCATACAGACAGACAGACAGACGCAGAAAGCGACTTTAATTTATACTATATAGAGATTAGTGCAAAAAATATATTTAATGTACCTATGTATTTGTAAAGTACCAACGATATCTACATTTTTTTTTTTTTTTTTTTTTTTTTATTTATTTATGACATAATGTTACATATATTACATGTTTGCTGTCACCAAAAAACCTCGCAGAGGTTTATCTGGTCTATCTGGTGTTCATCCACAAAGCTAAAGTCTAACACAGGAGGTACATGAACATTATTAGTCTTTCATTTAGCATAAGTCTACTTTACCCTGACGCTAGAATTAGAGTATTCTATGTTCCTGTTTTCTTCATCACATCCCCCTCTCCCAACCTCCCCCCCCCCCCCCCCCCCTACACTCACCCACCCATCATCTCTCTCTCTCATCTTCTTCTAGATCTTTTATCTTCTCAATAACCCTGCTTTTCTTCTACTTGGTTTACCCAAATACGTAGTACTTCTTCGTTCGAGGTAATCACGCAATATTCTTATATACCCACGAAGTTATTTTCGTTTATCTGGTGTTCTGCCAGATTGTCTCGTTTTATTCCTCCTTTTGTCACGCCTTGCTCTTATGATCATGACATTCGTAATCAAGGGAACAAAAATATATGAAGTTGTTTTGGATCTTCACGACACATTTTAAATGTGCAGTCTGGTCTGGTTCCGAAATAACTTCAGAATTTATGTCTGTGGCAATAAAAAGCGTCCGTAATAAGCCAAGATATTTTTAGATCTGACCGCATACCAACTAAGAGCTAAGGAAACCAACCGTGTTTGAGTTATAAATAAGTTAAGTACAATACAATGGTTTGAAATACAGTTCGAGGTACAACCGCAAGTTTATTAAGGCCGCGCTCATAGCCCAGAACAATATCTCGCACATTTTTGAAGATAAAAAAACACATGGAGTTAAAAAAATGGGCATTGCTTTAGAATAAATTGAAAGTGATAAAACAATTTTCGCGATATTTGGAATTTCAATCTCCTGATTGATAAAAATTTGGAAAAAACTACCTCTTCCGTAAAAATAAAACATTATCAACATGAAAATATTAACGTTTGAAATGTTATTCTAAAAGAATGGCCAGTCGTGTTTATTTCTATCAAACTTAGCAAATTTTTATCTCTTAAAATGTTGAAAATGTGACAAAGATATAGATTTTGCCGGAGCGCGGCCTTAAAAAAAAGATATGTTGTGAGATGTAGAGCCAGTGTCATTTAACTCGTCAGAGAAATGCAGACGGGATTTGGAGAGCAAACATTTATCTTCATTAACAGTTTGGGAACGGTCTATTACCCTCGTTTTATCACCTTATCAGTTACCTAGTTAATTAGACCTAAGTATTATTTAATTAGGCGTGCAGAGGAAATTTCCTCGGATATTTTCACAGTAATAGCATCTCGTGTTTATTTTGGCTTCACACATTTATTTTGTCTGCAAATAAATGATTTCAGAATGGAAAAGTACACGTCACACTTCGTAAACATTTTCATTGTTTGAAACTAAAATGTGTAACTTACAATTATTTATTTTAAGACGTTGCTGCGACATGTTATTTTTAGCTTTGACAATATACCTAGATTAATATAATATCTAGAGTTGAATTTACTAAGCACATGGAAGTAGTATAAGCACAGATAGTATAAGGGTATAAAACGTCCTTGACTAAGCATGACAGAACGCACCTACTCGTTGAGTAATTTATATTATGGACGTAGTACCATAGATAAACCTACGTATACCTTTTTTGATTAGGGCTTCACATGGATAACTACACGTCATTATTACATACACTGCAATCCCCCTATTTACTTACATCAATGACTGCAATATTATAAATAAACTTAGCTAAATGTTTACCTCTTAAAGGAAGCACATCATGCATTACTTGTTACCTAATAATGAAATACATTATGGTAATAAAATTGATAAAAATAATAACAAAAAAAAACCGGACAAGTACGAGTAGGACTCGTGCTCTGAGGGTTCCGTTGGACGGAACCCTCAGAAAGCGAATCCAAAAAAAACTAACTGAAGTCAAAATATTGAAAGACAAACTTAAGTTTGTAGTTGACAATAAGGTTCTTCCATACATTCCAACTACAAAATGTTAGTTTGTAATAGCAAAATAATTATTTTTAAATGATTTAACTTCAAATTTATAACTTTCGGATTTATTCCTATATATGTACTATGAGACCTTGCCTCTTGCCAAATTTCATGATTCTAGGTCAACGGGAAGTACCCTATAGGTTTTGATTCCCCTGTGAAATCGCAAAATATACGACATAAACGTTCATATCTTTTGATTGCTTTGACTTACAACTTTAATTTTTTTACAGCCGAAAGAAACCGTAAACTCAAGTATTTAATATAAATTTCAACTTGTTACCTTTACGCGTTCTTGAGAAAAAGGGTCTTGACAGACGGACAGACAGACAGACAGACGGACAACGAAGTGATCCTATAAGGGTTCCGTTTTTTCCTTTTGAGGTACGGAACCCTAAAAAAGTTAAAAACTAAATGTAGTGAGTAGAGTTGACCGTTTCGTTTATTAGTTTTTGAATTTTCGTACTATGGGCCATAAATCATAATAAACAACGAACGGCACAGGCCGCTTGCATGCATAGACATACTTCTAAACTTTGTAAATCTACCCTCTAAGTTTGACTTTTTGATTTTTATTGTTTTGTTAGTTAATTTATTGTTTGCATAATTATCTCTGTAAACTACGCTCAATGGCGTTATAATACTTACCTATATATACTGTGTTTTCTCAATAAGTGAATTTGTAAATTCTTTTGAGGAAATAAAAATCTTAAACCGTAATTTTGATAGTTTTGTTCAAATGCGGCGTAATTAGACATTTCTTTTATTTTAGTATGTTTTTTGTGGTAGGTAACAAACAAAAGCGTACTCAAAATAATTAATTTTAGCAATAGATCATTTTATTATGAATATCTCTGTAATTACATTTTGTGCCATCCAAATATACTACGTATATAACTTATATTGTAAACATGGACTTTAAAAAAAATCCGTCTGACTTTAAGCCATAATCTTCAAAGCCCTTTATAGAAATTAAAAATTGTAGTGTTATCCAGTTCTAATTTTACGTTTTTAGCCCATTGTGAAGTTAGTTTCTAATCGATTTTAAAATGTATACCCAACAGACAAACAGACAAGAAAGCGAGATAATAAAAACGAAAACGAGCACGTGCACGAAAACGTGATGAAATAAAAATGAGCACGAGTTTTTTATCTGGTACATATGCTGATATCCTACCGCCATGCCATGCCAAATCAATAAGTGTGTCAATTTAATAGTCTATCTTCTACTCTAGCTATAGTAAAATACAAGTAGTTTCTATACTACATTCAGATGTACCCAGTGGCGTAGAAAGGTGAAAAATTTGGGGCCCTATCAGGGGCCATACGGACAACTGCTATTGTGGCACCAAACTAACGTTAAATCCGCTCAGTTGGAAAATCACGCGCGCCCAGATACGATTTGCGGTCGTTGTTTTATTATCAACTATAAATATAAATTTACTAAGCTACTTACATGTATGTGTATTGTGACAACTGGAGAATTGTAATGACATCTATTTTGACATATTCGGAGAACCAAATCGACCAATGGGATAGGGGCAAAAAACCCGATAATGATTTGGACTTTTAGAAAATAATTGTACCTACCTGCTTAATCTTATTTATATTTGACATCTAGGAAATTATTAGTACTAATATTTTATTTGACATTTTGAAAATTGTTTGGATATTATTTTATTTGATGTTTAGATTATAAGCCTGACATTGTTTACTTTTACTTTAATGGAATTTTAGTTTTTGAATTTATTATTATTGTTACTGATTATTATTTTTCTGTGTTACTTTGTGAGGTAAATGTAATTGATCAGATCGTTTTTATCTCAATAAACAAATTTAATTTAATTTAATCAATTATATTCTGAAGGTGGGAGAAATGGCCGTACCTAATACCGAGGGGTCGAGGCAATCATTGTCATAATAATTATATAGCCCCGTGATTGGCGCTGTTGGATACCACGCAGCCGCAGGAAGTTGGTTCTAATCCCAACAACGAGCTTGAGACTCGATTCTACGTTTCTAATCCGTACGGCCAAGGATTGGAACAAACTGCCGGCTGAAAGATATAATCTGGGCATTTTCAAGGTCAGAGTGAATAGGTTTGTTCTAAGTCTGCGTGCTTCATCTTCGACCACAGCGTCGCTTACCAACAGGCGAGTTGGTGGTCAAACGCGGACTTGAGAACGACTTTACCGGTTTCATTCATCTTTTTTTTTTACGTTTCCTAATACTTCGTAGAAGGTTCTTACGGAAAGAAAAATAAGAAAACTTAGCAGAAAATTTCAGAAAACTTAACGACGATTTTAATTTTGCGCGTTTGACAGTCCTAAAACAAGACAACGTCAACGTCAGCTAGTTCACAATAAAATAAAAAACCGGACAAGTACGAGTAGGACTCATGCTCTGAGGGTTCCGTCTAACGGAAAGTGCGTCTAAGCGCGAGACCAAAAAAAAAACTATCTGAAGTTAAAATATTGAAAGACAAACTTAAGTTTGTAGTTGACAATAAGGTTCTTCCATACATTCCAACTGCAAAATGTAAGTTAGTAATTGCAAAATAATTATTTTTAAATGATATACCTTCAAATGTATAACTTTCGGATTTATTCCTATATATGTGCTATGAGACCTTGCTTCTTGCCAAATTTCATGATTCTAGGTCAACGGGAAGTACTCTATAGGTTTGGGATCCCCTGTGAAATCGCAAAATATGCGACATAAACGTTCATATCTTTTGATTGCGTTGACTTACAACTTTTATTTTTTTACAGCCGAAAGAAACCGTACACCCAAGTATTTAGTATAAATTTCAACTTGCTACCTTTACGCGTTCTTGAGAAAAAGGGTCTTTACAGACGGACAGACAGACAGACAGACAGACGGACAACGAAGTGATCCTATAAGGGTTCCGTTTTTTCCTTTTGAGGTACGGAACCCTAAAAAGATTTCGGTACCTAATAAAAAACTAATTATACCTAATAATTGTATTAGTAGGCTCAAATCATTCAAACAATATGGTAATGTAGCGTGGCGGGTGCGAACGCATCCAGTCTAAATGAGTCTGGATGCCTTTAGCCGAACTCTCCCTGCAGACGACTTTGCCACATTTTTAACCGACTTGAAAACAGGAGGGGTTCTCATTGCGGTTGTATTGTATGTTTTTTGTTACCTCAAAACGCCGTCATTTATAAATTGTTTTGGAAAATTATTTTCTTATTTAGAAGAACATACTTTCAAATTGGTATTTTAGAATTTTCATCAAAATCGGTTCAGTTTCCTTTTTAAATCAAATAAAATAATAATATGTCATCCAAGTAAACAAATTGCGTATTATTAGCTCTTTCATCGGTGGTTTTTAACATTTTTAACCGACTTTAAAAAAATACCCCTTTTAGTTGTTTATTGTTCCCCCAACCACAAGTTTTTTTGTTTGTTACTTCGGTTCTTTCATATTTATATGAACCAATTTGGAAAATTCTTGGTTTTTAAATCAAAATAACTGGAAAAATATAACATGTAATCCAAGTAATCGTGATTGCGTATTTACTAATTTTGAAGTCAGTTTTTAAATTGATAATTATTCAATGTATATCTACTTTTATCACTATCTACCTCTCTTTGATACTTACGTAATACTGAATGGCCCTCACGGTCTGACTTCTGACACACAAGTACAAGTAGTGACATTGGTATTTAAACTAGCTGGTTTCCTTGTTCATCTTCCTCATGCAGTCGTTACTTCGGCTGAGTCTGCTACTTTACAACTATGTCGCAATATTTATTTACTCTCTTTTTTTACCCATATAAATTTCATCAAATCGATTTAGTAGCTTGGTTTTTAAATCAATAACTGAAAAATTCGGTTATTTGACTGACAATATTATGTCATCCAAATAACCAAAATAAAAGAAGACAGAAATGCATTTTTTTTAAATTGATAATTATTATATATACGCCGATGAGGGGCTTACATTACAGCTGTCATTATTACAAAAAAAAAAACAATCTTATCTATTTATATATATTTTTTAGGTAAAAATGTTTTATTGGTCTATAATAATTTATGAAATAACTTATAAAAGAGGTAATTTACGAAACTTAAATTATTTTAGTCTACTAATATTGATTATTTAAAAAGTTGAAAATTAGTGACATAAAATTACAAATTGTACGTAAATTCATGATGCATATTACAAATTCAAGTGGACTGGAATCACTGAGTGCGTAATATCAAAAATGAGTACTCTGTCCGTTGGTTAGTAGACTGGGGTTATTTTTTTTATAACTTCCCTAAATGTCCCTCCCGACTTCTCTGTCAGGGCAGATTCGAATTTTGTCAGTTAGGTTACCTCGACTAAGATATAACGCAGCATTGGAATTGTTGGAATAAAGTACATGCAAAATGTTAAATGTACTGTGAGCCATTTTTTTATGTTTTTGTTCGCCCACAGTCTTGCGGCCACTTAGTATTTCAGTAAGTCATATTTAGTATTTTTGAAACCTTTAATTTGAACTTATTGGTATTCGCTCGTTTAAATACTATCCTCTTTACAAATGGTTTACCAGTTCGTTGCAACTTCAGAATCCTATTGAGACATGAAGCTAACCCGTTAGTTGTTTTGTTCTTCGGATAGCCAATTATATTTTATAGCAGTACTGGCCGTGGCACTTCGTTGCATTTACATTGTAAACAGTTCGGACTCTTATCACAACATACAGCGTTATCAAGGTAATCTCGGTACTGGTTTACTCAGTACCTCTACCTACCTAATCGGCCTTACCCGATGCCAGATGGTGAAATTATCTGATAGGACTTGGGTAATTAGCAATAGTCTCAGATCAGGCAAACAATAGAGATATGCCTTATAAAATTTTCGTTCGTGCTCAAATGTCTCCATTTACCATTTAAAAAACACTAAACCACGCAAAAACTGTGAGTAGGTACTGTAAGAACAAAATTATAAGTGAGCCACTTTATAAATGTTTCACGTAAGTAGGTACATTAAGAAACTTGCAGCGACACCAATGAACTAACTAAAAGTCCACATGCAAAAAAAGGGCGCCAAGTTAGTCTGCTGGGTGAATTCGACTAAACTTGACTAAAGCATCAATCCTGTTTTTTTTTGTTTGCTTGTATGATCTGGCAATAGCCAATCAAAACCAACTGTTATTTACACAAATGTTTTAGAACATGCAAAATAATAATTTTATTCTATCTACCTAATTATTATATTAGTAGGTATTATAATTACTTGTATTTACCTATTATGGTTTAGGTATCTATTTAACTACGTATACCAGTTTTTCCTATCGATCTCCATTATATACCTAGGTACTAATAATTCAATATTAATGGTTTTCCAAGTTTTTGGTTTACTTATATTGCTTTTGTCCTTCCTCGTGATCTCTTCGCTTCTCCCTTGTCAAACAGTGGGTTTTAAAGTGTAAATGGGCAGGTCGGATAACTATAATTTATGATCAAAGACGGGTCAGTCAGTCAGAGACAGTCTTTTTTCTTTTCTCCGATTGGGGCTCATGGTTTGGCGCGATCAGCGCATTTGCTATCTTCAGTATTTTTATTTTTTGTAGGTACCTATGATGAAAATGTAGGGCGCACTCGGAATACACCCGGATTGATAATCTGTGGACCCAAATCTGTTATTTTGTTTGACCGCCAACTCGCCTGATGTTAAACGCTGATGCGGATGCACGCATGCCTATAGAAGATTCACTCGCGTTTTGAAGACACCCAGATTGTAACTATAGTGTTTCTTCGTACAATAGGTATTGTTGCTAATTACCAGCTTTCTTAAAAGTATTCTAATCATCGTCTTAGAAGATCCATTATCGACTTGTCTGCAACGTTAGCCATGCCGTAGGTAGGTATGCTCTATGCGTATGCGGAGCGGCGTAGAACACGATGGAATCTCGTATGTAATTATCTATTTCCAGATTTGGACGTATGTATCTGGTTAATTTCTGAACAGTTAATAAAATCATCAGCCAACACAATGTTACCGAGTACGGTATTTTAATTACTTACCTAGTTTATGTAGAGGTTGCTAGGTAAAATAGGTTGATAATAGAAACAGAAGAAGGTGCCTATCTAACTTACTATAGATAATAAGTAGATACCTACCTTTGGGAATACAGGGTTATTTACTAAATATTATCTATTAATGTACTTAGATCTATAAAAAAAACCCACGCAGGCAGCGTCCCTCTAACTTAGTTTTTAGTAAATTCGTTTTTTTTCTTCCATAACAAAAACGAAATAAAATGAGCTCTATATTTATTTGAAAATAACGAGGTCAAAAAAGGAAAAAAAGGCTTAAACAAAGTTTAGGAGCCAACTATTGTACGAAAAACAAACACACACAAACAATTTTTTTTGCGTATATTACATAGTATGATATAAGAAACCTGCTTGTAAGAGGTTTCGGGAGGTTTAATGAAAAAATGTTGCGCGACCTCAAGAACTGCGCGGTTTTAACGTTAATTTGATACCGCGTACCTATACCTATACGGAGTTCGGCGTAAGGCCCCTGTATTTAGATACGACCTATGCTACCTACATAACATAAAGGCAGAATTGGTTTGAGTTATCTCTACAAATAACGGCACCTAAATACCGAGCTAAAATATTTTTTTAAACGGACATGATAAATTGGTGTAAACAACCGTTGTATAAAATATTGTTATGGTAATCATTTTGCCTTGTTTACAATTTTTGTCAGTGAACTGTCATGACATTCCTCAATGCTAAGGTTACTCCGATTCTAAAGTTTTTTTTTACCGGAAGACGAAGCATTGCCCTTGATAGATGATAAATTCAACCTGGCGTAAAGAACAAGATCATTTGACGTTCACAGTCATTAATTGATTTATTTCTTGAAGGTTATGCCTTCACTGGTTTTAATAATTGAATTATAAAACTAAATAAATAAATATTCAGCACATTTTTGCACACATGGTCATCTGTCTGACCATCTGACCCCAAACCCAAACTAAGCAAAGCTTTTGATATCTGCCAGACTGATATAGGTCTGATATAGGTGTAGTATACTACATACCTATATATTTTTAAATGCATTATCTTAGAATAACTGCATAGGTATATTCTAAGCTTAATTGTTTTTAATTTCATAATATATTTTGTGAAGTTTATAGTTCTGAAATATAAATGTTTCGAATATATTGATCATTGGGAGTAGGTATTTTTATAAATAAGGAATAATCAGCTCTCTGCCACTAAAAGTCCCGTCAAAGGCGGTCCAGCCGTTTCGGAGTCCATAGGGAACATGATTGATTTGACTTCATATTTTTTTTTTTACTTGGGCAAGTGCCTTTATTATCTAAACAAAATAGAAGCTAAAACTAACACAACAAATACAGTTAGACTGCCCATAGACCGTTGAAACGTTGTCTAAAGACAATGCAAATGCTCAAGCTCACTATCAATCAGCAGCTTACCCAGCATGCTGGCGGCATTACCACGCTGAATGGCAATGCTTGCTTATAAATGACTTCATTTATATACACGTCGCCGTTTAAATATAATATATGTATATAGGTAAGTAAATAAGTACATAGATACTTCGTCACTCACTGATATGTGCACTGAGCAGAACCGAAGGTCAGATAAATAACAACAGAAAAGTGATTTACCAGTAATATCATCACAATACATTTAGGTATTTCTAGCTATCAGTTTTCATTTTACGTAATAAGTATATATTTATACGAGTTCAGCGATAAGATTACCTTTCCCCGTGATAACCAGACGCTACAATAACTGGAATAGAATTCATGACTTTTTCATTATGAGCAATTTTCCTAAAATGTACAACTTATCATGACTTAACGAAAACTATGTTACCAAGAAACATAACGAGTGACTAAATGTAATTTTTTCCTTATTTCCAGGTCAATCGAAGACACAAAAAGCGAAAGGAGTCTAACGTTCACACCCCTCACGATGGAGTCTAAGCAGAGGCGACATATAAGGTCAATGTCAGACGTGCAGTGCAGCACGCCCTACAGACTGCCATTCAGATCCAAGACCGGCCCTTACCATACCCTCATGTACGACTCAGACACCAGAGCGAGAAGAATCCGCGCCTACAACATCCAGCGACAGAGCGACTCTTCTTCCTCCAGCGAATTCGAATCATCACTGAAGCAGAGAAGCTTGGGCCAGAACATCCTCAAGCATACAGACTCTATGAGAATACTATAATCCTAGATCTGACTAATGTTAATGAGGCTGTTGAATAAAGTAGGTCACGTTCTGTTTTGTGACGGCGGCAGAAATTGTATCGCACGTAGAGGGTCTTGTAGAGTTTCTGGACATTCCAATTTATTTTGGTGGTATCTGCTTTTTGATCGCGAGAACGAGTTACTGTGACCAATCAGCTGTATTTCATTGACACTTCTTGTGGAAAAGAATACAACTACATTATTCGGCCATTGTCTCATTCGAGAGTAGTGGTCTTACACTGGCCTCATGAGCAAGTTCAAAGTCCCACAACGAGCTATGAACGGGCTATGCTCGGGGTTTCTCTACGAAATCAAATCAGAAATGAGGAGATCCGTAGACGAACGAAAGTCACCGGCATAGCCCACCGGATTAGCAAGTTGAAGTGGCAGTGGACAGAGCACAGATCACGCAGAACAGATGGCCGATGGGCTGGAAGGTTCTCGAATGGAGACAACGGACCGGTAAGCGCAGCGTAGGACGTCCGCCCACAAGATGGACATACGACCTAAAAGAGACCGCAGGGAAACGCTGGATGCAGGCTGCTTCCAACCGGCCTTTTTGGAGATCGATGGCCTATGTCCAGCAGTGGACGTCCTACGGCTGAAATGATGATGACGATGATTTGGTCATTGGCCTAAGAAAGCTACGGCATTGATGTGATTGGTCACTATAATTTAGGCCGGGTGATAAATTGAAGTGTCTGGGTAGAATCTAAAGTAAAAATTTGTATCAACTGCTGACACACTTAGGGAAGACAGTGCCATAAATGTGTATATGTAATAGGTACTTTTTAGAATGTTTCTCTCTTGCCTGGTGCGTCATTTTGACCAGGTGATGTCGGCAGATTCTTGAGTTGTGACGTTTTACTTCCTCATACTTGGGTGACTAAGTTCTACGAAGTTTAGTGGACTTTAGCCGTACTAAGGTTAAAATAATGTTCTAGCAAAGTGTTTCAACGAATAATAAATAGACTTATGTGATTTTTCGAGACTGTGATGATTATAGTTTAGAGTAAATTTAAGTTAGTTTTAGGGACGTTTTTCTCAATATGAAAAAAATATTTTAAGAATTTATGAATAGATTGTGTTTTAAGGAACAAGACCAAAAATGTTTTGATCCCTCGCTATAATAAGCGTTTCTATAACATAAATTTTCCTTCTTGATAAGGGTTACCATCCTTCCGAATTTGTCCGGACTGTTAGAGACTTTTTGTCCAGCTTTTTTAGCTTGGGCGATGTAGTACATAATTTTATAAAATCAGTCTTTTTGTTATGCGAAGTGCTTGAATTTGTGACAAATGTCTGGACTTTTATTGAAATATTCAGCTTTCAGGACTTTACCAATTTTGTTATGGTAACTCTATTCTTGATGCTCTTGGCCCTGTTGAAAAGTTTTTTTGTAAGGTCGGAGCTACCATTTTACTGTGAGAAATTGGAAACTCATGTCTAGCATCAAGCTCATATACGTACTTCGTTCATGCCGCGCCGGCCCTGTGATAGAGCGAGAAGGGCGGTTGCTCTAGGCCTTAGATAGCAAGGGGCGCCAAAATGACAAAAGCTAAAAACAACTAGCGAAAAAACATCCGCCTCACGCCTCGGGGTGGGTGCGGCGGGGCACGCTTGCATTGTTTGTTATCAGCATCAAATTTTGATGTAGAAATAGTTTACATCCTAGATTAGCACAAACGCGAAGAAAGACAATCTCGCTCTACTCACTTCGATCAAAAAATACATGTAGGTATAATTTTTCGAAGTCTACCTTACCTGATCTAAGGCTAGTGCCGGCGCTGCATTCTTGAGTAGGCAGGTAAAGTAATAAGGTGTGTAGTAAATAAGTAAGTAAGTATCTAAAGAAGTAAATATTATTTTTTGAATTGGTATATTCAGTCAGGTGCACACTTATCTATCACTAACTACCAAAAACAAAACAAAAAATGAGTTTAGGTAAAAACAATATATGTATTGTACAATACTAACTAACAATTACTTATTGTCTTTCGCACAAAAAAGAGAAGTCATATTTTTCTATCCGCTTTCTATCTTCAACAATATTTTTATTCTCGAATTGAAATACCTGATACCTATGTGCCTTTTATAGGTATCGGGTAGGAAGGTACTTACTTAAGTTTGAAAATGTAGTTGGGATATTATCATACCTACATTTTTGATGAAAATTGTACCAGGCATAGGTTTCACTCGTGTGTGCATGGCCTCCGTGTTAGCATAGACAAAATTAGTAGGTATATCTTTGTCTATGGTGTTTGGTGTTAGCCATCAAAAAATTTATGCGCTCTGTGAGTGAGGAAAAAGCTAGTTTGGCTAACCACTTGACTGCTCATCCTTTACCCCGCCGAAAGCCAAAAGTTCTAAAATGATGACCTAAACTATTTCGAGCGGGCCAATCCTAGGCGCGAATTGAATGAATGAGACGAGTTTCCAATCACAAGCTGTCCCTGCGACCGATGTGGCTTTATTTTGCAAAAGGGAATAGCGATCAAGTGGTTATATTCTGATAGAACCAGTCGGCAGACAACAAATTCTCAGCCGTGTTCAATCAAAGTCATCAATAAATTAATTCAAAAACATACAGTCAAATTGATAACTTCCGCCTTTATGCAATCGGTATAAAAAAAATGGTATTTGAATCGTTTTTTTTTGGCGTTTCACTGCGCACACGATTGGCTGCAGAGGGCGCTATTTTCTTTTTGACTGGTTTCGTTTTCCTCCTTTTCTTTTCATTGCTAGATAATAATTTAGTTTAAGTATATTCTATAGAACTGATAAGTTTGTTATTTTGTCACGCTGTGCATTTTTGTTTATGTTTTTGTAAGTAAGTATAATTTTGCCTTCTGTGTACCTATTGACTTAAAATACAATGAGTTGAAAGTTTTCACTGAGTTTTTATTTCGTGAAAATTACCTACATAACCTAATCTGTCAATGTCATGGATACACCTACACGTGCATAAGCAAGAGCAGAATAAGTAATTTACAAGTTCGAGAGAGATGACGATACACGAAACAATGGCGGCTCTCTAGTGTTAAAATCTTCATGAGCGTGGATTCAATGTCCTTTACTCGTAATATTAAACAGTTTATTTTGTCTTAATAGCGTCAAACAAGTCATAGTCACAGTCAGAGTCAAGCTAAGTAAGTCACGGTCAAGTCGAACTCATGCCCTTGTAAAGTGGTAGAGACTTTACAAGAGGCTCCTATGGAGTTTTGGAAACAACACGAAAAGACACGTTTTACTTCGTTATATCACTTTGCCACACTCGAGCACGTTTACGAGCACTTAATGAATAATAATTCACCATTTAGTACACATTAACACTCGAAAGTACACAAGTTTAGGAAAATAATCCAACGAGCCGACATGTTTTTTCCGCGTTAGCGCCAAAACTCTCGCGGCTCTCTATTTTTTTTTTTTTTTTGTTAATATTTTCATGACCGTGGATTCAATGTCCTTTAGTCGTAATCTTAATCAGTTTACCTAGTCTTAATAGCGTCAAACAAGTCATAGTCAGAGTCAAGCTAAGTAAGTCACGGTCAAGTCAAACTCATGCCCCTGTAAAGTGGTGGAGACTTTACAAGAGGCTCCTATGGAGTTTTGGAAACAACACGAAAAGACACGTTTCACCTCGTTATATCACTTGACCACACTCGAGCACGTTTACGAGCACTTAATGAATAATAATTCACCATTTAGTACACATTAACACTCGAAAATACACAAGTTTGGGAAAATAATCCAACGAGCCGACATGTTTTTTCCGCGTTGGCGCCAAAAACTCCGCGGCTCTCTATGATTTTCTGTGTTAACAGTAGCGTGAAATTATATCTCCCCAATATCCGTATATTATCTGTGGGAATCCAATAAATCAATGTGGCTTTGATAAAATTGTGTTTAATATATTCAATTCGTGCTTAACTTGCTTGAGCGGACAAACCAAATGACAATTGAAATGCTTTTTGTATTTTATTTAAATGATTATTTAAAAAAATGTTTCTCAGTATCTGTGTTTGTGTTACAATAAAGTGGCAACTGGACAGTGACGTCATTGCGGTACATCTCTCAGAGCGTTAGATCTTGTTTTCTTGGATCATGGGTATAGCAACCCGATTTGATTCATTTTTAGGGTTCCGTACCTCAAAAGGAAAAAACGGAACCCTTATAGGATCACTTCGTTGTCCGTCTGTCTGTCTGTCTGTCTGTCCGTCTGTCAAGACCCTTTTTCTCAAGAACGCGTAAAGGTAGCAAGTTGAAATTTATACTAAATACTTGGGTCTACGATTTCTTTCGGCTGTAAAAAAATAAAAGTTGTAAGTCAACGCAATCAAAAGATATGAACGTTTATGTCGCATATTTTGCGATTTCACAGGGGAACCAAAACCTATAGGGTACTTCCCGTTGACCTAGAATCATGAAATTTGGCAAAAGGCAAGGTCTCATAGCACATATATAGGAATAAATCCGAAAGTTATAAATATGAAGGTATATCATTTAAAAATGATTATTTTGCTATTACAAACTTACATTTTGTAGTTGGAATGTATGGAAGAACCTTATTGTCAACTACAAACTTAAGTTTGTCTTTCAATATTTTAACTTCAGTTAGTTTTTTTTTTGGTCTCGCGCTCTTACGGTTCCTTTATGTCGTATATTTTGCGATTTCACAGGGGAATCAAAACCTATAGGGTACTTCCCGTTGACCTAGAATCATGAAATTTGGCAAGGTCTCATAGTACATATATAGGAATAAATCCGAAAGTTATAAATTTGAAGGTATTTAAAAATAATTATTTTGCTATTACAAACTTACATTTTGTAGTTGGGATGTATGGAAGAACCTTATTGTCAACTACAAACTTCAAAGTTGTCTTCCCAGAGACTGTGGGATCGGCCGATCTGCGAACTAGCATGGAAATCGCTACTAGATACGTGTCCTAGTATTGCAGATCGCGCTCGTATTCTTGCTGTCTCTGTTTGGGAATCGGGACTTTGGTTGCAAGCCATGCCCTTTTTTAACACAGGTAGCCTTTTAGATCCAACCGCATTTCATCTAGCTGTCAGCTTACGCTTGGGTGCAAGGTGCTGTGAGGCCCATCGCTGTCAGTGTGGTACTGCTGTTGACCAGCTCGGTCACCATGGTCTCTCGTGCTCGAGAAGCGCTGGTCGTATTGGCCGACACGCTAGCCTGAACGACATCATACGCAGGGCACTTTCCACCGCCAATGTCGCAGCTGTGCTCAAACCGAGTGGTCTTGCGCGTGACGATGGAAAGAGGCCTGACGGTATGACACTTGTGCCCTGGAGGTTGGGGCGGCCCCTTGTATGGGACGCAACTTGTGTCGATACTTTGGCGCCGTCACATCTTCCTGAGACACAGGGTAGGGCTGGCGCGGCTGCTAATTCGGCAGAGCAGCACAAGCGTCGCAAATATGCTAACCTCGGCAGTGGTTACATATTTGAGGCGTTTGGGGTCGAGACATTGGGCCCTTGGGGACCGGGAGCTCACCTCATTTTCAAAAATCTTTCAGAGCGCCTGGTTAATGCGACGCGTGACCAAAATGCTGGCGTGTTTCTGGCTCAACGCATTAGCATTGCCATTCAACGTGGTAATGCCGCCAGCATGTTGGGTACGCTGCCAACTGGTAGTGGGCTTGAGCATTTGGATTGTCTTTAGACCTTCAACGGTATATGGGCAGTCTAACTGTATTTGTAGTGTTAGTTTTAGCTTGTATTTTGTTTAGTTATTAAAGGCACTTGCCCAGTAAAAAAAAACTATTTGTCTTTCAATATTTTAACTTCAGTTAGTTTTTTTTTTGGTCTCGCGCTCTGAGGGTTCCGTCTAACGGAACCCTCAGAGCACGAGTCCTACTCGTACTTGTCCGGTTTTTTAACCTTTTGTATGCCATGCCAGTAAAACGATTAGATTGTAATTTTGGTTTTGGTCGCGCGTTGGCTCTCCTAGCCAACTTTCGCCTCTACTATGCCACCTATTATAATAACTTGATATTATTATTTTTTATTCATCGTATCGTAGCACAGATCTACTACTATCTGTGTATCGTAGTTTTTTTTTTTTGCGTCTTTTGATCGCGCCATATTAACTTGAGAACGACTTTACCGATTTCATTGAACTTTTTTTTTTCAGTTTTCTAATGCTTTGTAGAAGGTTCTTACGAAAAGAAAAATTAAGAAAATTGCGCAGAAAATTGGAAAATTTCAGAAAACTTAACGACGATTTTAACTTCGCGCGTTTGACCGTTCTAATAATGCTAACAGACGCTTGAACGCGGTTGACCTCAACCGCCGTCCAACCAATGGGATAGAAAGAGAGGGAAATATGATATTCTCACTCTTTCTCTCCCGTTGGTTGGACGGCGGTCCGTCAGCCGCGTTCGAGCGTCTGTTAGCACTATAAGACAGAACAACGTCTGTCGGGTCACCCAACATTACTATAAAAAATCCGATATCTGAATAATACATCTCTGATATCCATGATATTACTGATTAGGTTTTTGGTCCTTGTTAGTGACCGGGGTACCGCCATCTGTTGACAACTTGAGTAAAGACATAGGTATGCAGTGAAGGTATAGTAAAAACAAACTATGGTGAAGGTTTATACTTCGAAATGATTTTGGTAGGTGTTACTAGGTGTCGCTTTTTCCGTAGCAGTTGATGGCAAGCTATTGAATGTCAAAGTCATTGTCAAACTTGACAGTACATAGCATGAGCATCACAGAGTGATGAGCATTAACTTTTTTTTTACAATTTTCATGACCGTGGATTCAATGTCCTTTAGTCGTAATCTTAATCAGTTTACGTAGTCTACTCTTAATAGCGTCAAACAAGTCATAGTCACAGTCAGAGTCAAGCTAAGTAAGTCGCGGTCAAGTCAAACTCATGCCCCTGTAAAGTGGTGGAGACTTTACAAGAGGCTCCTATGGAGCTTTGGAAACAACACGAAAAGACACGTTTCACCTCGTTATATCACTTGGCCACACTCGAGCACGTTAACGACCATTTAATGAATAATAAATAATTCACCGTTTAATTAACACTCTAAAATACACAAGTTTAGGAAAATAATCCAACGAGCCGACATGTTTTTTTCCACGTTGGCGCCAAAAACTCATGAGCATTAATTTATTTTTTTCTTAAAATTTTCATGACTGTGGATTCAATGTCCTTTAGTCGTAATATTAATCAGTTTACAGTCTTAATAGCGTCAAATGAGTCATAGTCACAGTCAGAGTCAAGCTAAGTAAGTCACGATCAAGTCAAACTCATGCGCCTGTAAAGTGGTGGAGACTTTACAAGAGGCTCCTATGGAGTTTTGGAAACAGAAAAGACACGCTTCACCTCGTTATATCACTTGCTCACACTCGAGCACGTTTACGAGCACTTAATGAATAATAATTCACCATTTAGTACACATTAACACTCGAAAATACACAAGTTTAGGAAAATAATCCAACGAGCCGACATGTTTTTTTCCACGTTGGCGCTAAAACTCTATGAGCATTAACCGTTAATTTGTGTTGCCCAATCGAAGCGATTCCCTGGGTATGTCGGTACTTGTTTTAATATTTTATCTTCCTATCTACTAAGAGCGCTTGCAGACGATGCGTAGTACAAGTAGCAAGACAAGTAGAAGTTGTAAGTAGCTACTACGCATCATCTACAACGTTTTGCTTAGTGCTAGAGGCAGTAGTAGTTTATAAAGTAAAGTATTAAATTGTTGAATTATAAGCAATGTTAAACGAAACGACCAAACCAATCTCTGAACAAAGTAAGTACACACACAAAAATAGCTTGATAAATAATTATCCTTAACTTATAATATACTTTTTAAATACTTTCTACAATGATATTGCAGCTGTCAGTCAGAGCAAATAAATGCTATGACCTTCAAACAATTAATTATACATAAAACGCACAATGCGTAGTAAATTATAGTCAGAAAACGTACGGTTCACATATACACATTTTACTAAAACCAATCGTATGTAATATACATTGAGTTCGATTCATACAACATCGTCAACCGCCGTTGCTAATGCGAGAGTTATAGTGTTAACACACGTATGGATTTGGTTGACGGACCGCCGTCCAACCAACGGGAGTTTGTTGGAGAGAGAAAGAGTGAGAATATCATATTTCCCTCTCTTTTTCTCCCGTTGGTCAGACGGCGGTTGAGGTCAACCAAATCCATACGTGTGTTAACACCATTATGTTTGAGGTGAAATAGCGATAGTCTTAGTCTTTGGTCTTAGCACGTGTGAGAAAGGGAATGCTGCGTTATTATCAAAATAATATTATGATATGTGATTTTTAGGGGTTTTTGTAACTGTTTGGATGATAAACAGTAATGTAAGTGTGTATGAAGTATTTTCTTACCGATGCCATCTTTTATGTTTTGTGATTCTTGCAATTTTTACGGAGCACTTGGTCATTTTTACGGCTTGTGCATTGAGCAACTATTGCGTGACTGTGGGTACTAACTAGCTGGGTAGTGTGGTGGGTCCGATAGTCCGATTTGGCCTCGTATTGAATCGGACCAGCTTGACTATTGCCGCGATTAGCGCCTATTTGTGGCATCTTTGTATTATTTTTGATTAAAGGCTTAGACCGAGTAAATGTTCTTAATTATTGTAATCATGCTGTTGTGTTGTTTTGTATTTATTTTTTTAACATGGCAATACCAGTATTCGAACTGAAGAAAAAAAACGATTTATGAATCGATTCTAATCGAAATTTAATGATTCGTTTAAATTGGACTAGAATATGATTCTAGATTTTATTAATATTAATAATTATAATATCTTTATTTAAGGTAACTTTGTGGTTCTGAACTAATAAGTAGTAAGTACATTTATTTAGGATATTTATGTTTTGTCAGGATACGATGGGGCTGACATAGACTAATATTATAAAGAGGAAAGATGTGTATGTAAGTATGTTAAGTTTGTAACGAATTGACTCAAAAAGTACTGAACCGATTTAAAAATTTCTTTCACTGTTGGGAATCTACACTATCCCCCGGTGACATAGGCTATAATCTATATCCGTGCGAAGCTGGAGCGGACCGCTAGTGTTGTATAAAAGCACCCAAAATAATAATAAGAGAAAAAAAAATACAAGTTCCATTGCAGTTAAACACACTACTTAAATTATAAACATAATTATGTAAGCTCACACTATAATAAAATTATAAAGACGTAAAGAGACATTTAGCCCCGTACATTGTCAATAATTAACTAAAATTAAATCAACTGTATAGGACTAAGTATATTTTTTATCTGACCCTGATAGGTAGCGATAATCCTTTTACTTTTGATTGCGTTGAACCCATCAATTCGAGCATCAGCAAAAATACCGGAAGCGCTACAGAGCCCACAGAATCGAGGAAAATTATTAATAAAAAAAAAAAAATTATAAGCTAACATGTCATCTGCGAAAATTTATCTTATCTTCTTTGGGTTAACAGACTTTTCGATTCGTCTTTTATTAATAAAGTAACAGATGAATCAGAAGTCAATTGTGTTGTACACTCAACTTCGATCAAGAATAAGTATGATGAATGTGGTTTTAATAAAATAAAATCGATTTTCTGACCTCCAAAAATAGATTTTCCGATTAATCGATCAAATATTGACATCCACACCTCCCTATTGTAATTTTTTTTTATGTACACACTCTGTGTTGACTTGAGACTTAGGAGTGGGTAATATCGGATTTGTCGAATATCGAATCGAAACTATATATCGATATCTGACATCGGATTTAGAAACTATATATTTCATGAAACTATATATTTTTTAAATATGCCTAGATTTCGATGTAAAATCAACACCGTAGGTATAGTATCGAGCGAGTCAGATCGCCGCGCGCCGCTGGTCGGTGCGCACGTCTACGAATGCTCCGCAGATACATGCCGCCACAAGCGTAATATCGTAATCGTACCAAATTAAAATGTTCTATTGATATATTTCACGATTTGTATTGCCATTATTTAAATCAACCTCTATGAACTTTCCTTCATACTTTACCAGGCTTAGGATTGGCTGCATTTTTAACAGTTTTTGTGAGTTTATTATCAAAATTACCTGCTTTAAAATTACATATATACATGACAAATGAATTGATAACACTTTTCGCAAAAAAAAGCAGGCGTATTTAGAAGTTCATATTTGATGATATGTTTACCTTTGATACCTTTGTAACTGTAGGTTTCTGTACAAATAGGTACTACACTTGGCTTTTTTGTCGACGGTATTCGTTTTTTCAAAGCAGTCCCACAAAACACTTGAGTTTAAACGCGAGAATAGTTTTTGATGAGCCACAAAAAGGTACATACGTACGTATTTATTTCACTGTACACTGGGTACCATCCTAACAAAATATTATGTAAGAAAACAAAAATTTTGCTCTATTACTATTACACTTATTTTATTTACTATATTTACTTTTCTAAACTAAAATAATTAAAATATCGCTGCTTGCTGAACAAACAACAAACAAATCAATGAGTTCACTTGCGTTCAATTATTCGTACAATACTAATGAGTCAATCCAAATTTCTTCCAAAATTTATTAAAATCCAATTTTTTTGCATTATTATTAGTTCAAGGCTACAGGTCAACCACAACTGTATACCTAAGAGAAACATTCCGGAAGTGCATCATTATTCCTTACGATATAAGGTCGAAGTTGAATTAATGATAGCCCGTTGGTCCAGTTGGTAGTGAACCTACCTTCTGAGCCTGAGGGCGTGGCTTCGATTCCCACGTAGGACAAACATTTGTGTGATGAACATTTGTGTTTTATTCTACATCTGGTTGTTAATATCTATTTAAGTATGTATTTAAAACTATACATGTATGTATATCAGTCTCTGGCAGCCATATCACAAGCTTTGCTTAGTTTGGGGTCAGATGACCGTGTGTGCAAAAATGTCCCAAAATTGTTGATTATTGAAACTTGCCAAAATGTGCCCACTTAAGTAACTCCTTCACACACCTAGCCGTGTTCCGATGTTATTTGTACATTGTGAACCTTAAAATGTAGGACATAAGGACATGTTTGTATTCCTTAGACTTAAAGTTCAAATTTGTACTAACAATCTCGAGCAGACCGTCTAGGCATAGCGCGGGTGCGACGATCACGCCCGGCACCAGTGTGTCCAAACAGCGAACTACCAGCCGATACAAATCAAATCACAATTCACATCACAGGAATCCGATACGTGCTTTGATTCAGTTAGCTTCGGATTGTCTATTCTGAACCTTAAAATGTAGGGCATATGAACGTTTGTATTCCTCAGACTTAAAGTTCAAATTTGTACTAACAATCTAGAGCAGAGCGTGAGGTGGTGGTTAGTTGTTATAAAATTTAATATAACCTATTTAAAAAAAAAACACATACACACATACACATTAAAAAAAAATACTTTTAGCATTGTTATATCACGTTATATGTTAAAACTACTGGTTTGGATTTGTACGTAATTTTTACGATTGTTATCGCCATCTATCATGATTTTTGTACAAGTATTGATTGCGCCAAGAACTTGTTAGTGAAAAAGTTCCGATTTTACTCGCAGAACACGGGCGCGACGATCACGCACGGCCGCCGTCGCCCGCATCGGACCAGCCGTCTACCGATACAAATCAAATCACATCACAGGAAAATCCGATACTCCACACTCCGATACGATACTCGGGTTTGAATCGATTCGCTTCGGTTCGCGTTCGGATACGATACGATACGATATGCGACGGATGGCATATAGTGGTTTGATTCGGTTCGCTTCGGATACTAACGATACGATATTATGTGACGGGTGGCGCGACGGAGCAATATAGTGTTTTGGGACAATATATAGATTCACCGCGCTTCAATATCGGATTTTCGATAATTCAACGATATAGCGTTACAATATCTATATACGATTTGTATCGCCCTCCTCTATTGAGACTGTGGGTAGCGCGCTGCTTGTTTTGAATTCTTGAAATTGAAATTAATTGAATTTTCCTTGCTTGCGGTGCGAAATGCGCACCGTGCGATTAAGTTCAGTTTCAGTGTGTCTGTTGTAGTTATTGTTCCACAACCCTTCAAAGTTTTTATCCATCGTTTAATTACTTAATCCCTTATTTTTAATTTTTATAATACAATTTTATACACAATAGCTGGAAACCACTCCAGGGAAATTAATTATTTTAAAGTTCTTTCTTTCCTCACAAATATATATAACTGCAAACATGAGGCTCTGGTTAATTTATTTGTTTACAATAAAAGCCATAATATCTACCAGTCCTTCTCTTGCCAAAGAGTCCAAAATGATAGACCTTTGGGCAAAACGAAGCCCGACTCCGATTGTTATGTGGCATGGAATGGGTGAGTAAAAAATATATTTAATTTTACTAGGAACTTAGGGCGCATTTCTATCGAGGCAGAGATGAGCGGAGCAGAGTTGTAATCAGAGATGGGTGTACACACTGAAGATGACGAGACGAGATAATCTCTAAAGTGGAGATTAGCGGGGCTTTAAAAATGTGGAAACAAGCGGAGTGGAGCATGACCTGATAAATTTGTATGTAGTTAGTAACACGGTCTGACTCTACGGCATCCAACTCGCCGACTGGGGAAAGGCAGTGCGAGACCGGGACCAATGGTGTTTTTATGTCTCGGAGGCAGACCACTTTGGGTCCTGCACCAGCAGAGTAGTGAAGTGAAATGGTTTCCATTAGAGAGCACACACATCATCATCTAGTAAACTGAGTCCACTGCTGAACAAAGGCCTCTCTCTTAGAGAGGGGTGTTGCCATAAACTCCACACAGCAGCTTGGGGATCGCAGTATGTTCACCATGTACTAATAGGACACTGCTGCCCAGCCTCCGGTGGTTCTAGATGCAGTTTTAGGACATAAGTACCCGGGTCACATACACACATACTCACGTTGACGCTAAATAAAAAGCAAGTCTTACATATTTCTCTGCTAGAAGCTGGCAGGCCGGCGTGGTGGCACACCCAGCTCTGCAGTACCCCGCACCTCTGTACCACTCTCATCGCATACACCAATATAGTCCACCCTACACCACACTGCTCTACTTTGCCCCTTTCCGCTTTGCTTCGCTCCGGGCTACTTCACTTGCCATACAGTTTGATAAAATTCTTTACGTCTCCACTATGACTCGCTACATTGAAGCAAAGCGGAGACATGATGTGGATTTCAACCAATATGATTGGTCTATTCACAATATGATTAACTTCATTCGTTTCCGCTCAATGGAAACACTGTTCACAAAGGGCCCATTCCGTGGTAATCAATACCAGGATGTAAAAAAAAAAGTTACGAATATGTATACTAAAATATAAAATTAACAGGCTACATGTTTTAAATTTTCATAATCCAAAAGAAATTCCTCAATATTTTCGCCGATTTTCGTAATATTTTGTACCAACTCAGAGGATACCAAAGTCAGCATAGTAGGGAAAAAAAATACTAAAATGTTAATAATTTTTTAAAGTTAATAACATATGACTGCCCGCCATTTTCATTTGCTTTCAGTGCTGGGACTCGTTATTATTTGTTGTAAAAAAGTTGGAATTAATAAGGTAAGTAGTAACCATTTTACTGATAAAATTGTAACCACAAGTATTGTGAAACACCCGTCACAAAATATATAGAAAAATTAATCCTACATCAGTTTACTAACTTTTATTTTGTAATTGTCCTTGTGAAAGTAAGGGTATGTGATCAATGAACACCTGAAAAGTATTTATGTGCCTTAAAAAGACTTCAGGTCAAAATAAAGGCTGGGTTTATTTGTGTAACACCCGTCACACGTAACACCCGTCACAATTTTCTTCACTAATGTTTTACTTTTTTAGTGCACAATGTGCATTTTGACTGTTTGTAAAATGGTTTTGGAGTGCTTGCTTGGCTTGTCAATAATTTATTTTTGCAGTATGGATGTAGTTGACTGCAAAAACAGCACTATTACTCCACTACTAGTGACTCGGGAGAAACTACATTTCATACAGGCAGTTTAAGCATCCAAAAATTACTTTGTTCAAAACCAAAGTTGTGTACGAAGATATTTACATTCAGTAAGGGAAGAAAAACAAGATGCAGAAAAGAGCACAGAAAAAAATATCAACAAAAAAGAAAACCGGAAAAACAACAAAAAAATAAGGAAAATTATGAGAATAGTAAAAAGAAGAAAGACCTAGATAAGACAACAAGAGAAAAAGAATGTTCAAGAAACCAGAAATTGGAGAGAGCACAGAGATAGTTTAGTTTAAAGAAGTTGCCTGTTACCTCTATAGTCACAACAGAAAAGAGTTTTTTTTTTTATAAATCTGCCTCATAGTGTGATGATAATGGCCAAAAGCCATATCTAAAAAAATTGTATTTCATGTTTTTGATTGATTTATTAATAAATTAAGTCCCAAAATGTACTTAAGTTTTTTTTTTATTTGCACTCGTAACACCCGTCACAAATATTGTAACGCCCGTCACAAGCTTTTCTTGTGGAAAAAGTCATGCAAAATAATTCATCCACAAAATTGTTCAGAGTTATCTGAAAGGAAAATTCTTTAACTCTCTACTTAGCTATAAATATTGTGACAAAAATGTCTAATTTAGCAGAACTTTGATGATTGGTCAACAAGGTAGCATATTTTGCAAAGTACAAGTAACACCCGTCACAGGGTTTAAATCTATTATTGCATCTAAATGCTTGAATAATTTCTTATTTGTTTATGTTTTAATTAGATATATCATTAAGTTTAATTGCGTTACATTCTTAACGCAGGCATTTTTGTTCTTATTTAGGAATTATAACAGTTTGAATGCGTACAAATGTAACACCCGTCACCGCGGAACAGGGCAAAGGTTATATTTTTTTAAAACTTTTATTTAATACTTTATTGCACACCTAAAAATAGTGTAGAAATGCACAAATGGAGGACTTAATGCTAAGCATTTCCTACAAGTCATACACCGCTTTTATTACTTGATTATTAATTTTTTTTGCTGCCATACAAAGATAAATTAATCATATTGGATATCATAATAGATAGATATAATCTTTTTATTGTGTACACCAGAAATAAAAATTACAAACAGATAGACAACACTTACGAGATAGTGTCACAAATGGCGACCTTATCGCTTATAAGTGGTCTCTTCCAGGCTCTCTATTAATTATATCTATTGGGTAGGTATTTTATTAAGCTATCAAAAAATAATATAAAATATAAGCGAAGTCTTGGCTCAAACGCATCAGGCTTGGCACGAGCGCCACAACACTTAAAAACGGCGATGGAACACATCGTGAGTAAACCAGTATGTCAAAGAACCTCAAAAGTCCAGACATGATTCACCAATATGCACTGGGCCAGCATGGTGGATTAGGGCCCATCTCTCTGAGAGAATGCCAGTGTACCAGCAGTGGAAACACGATAGGCTGATAATGATAATGATAATTAAATATTGTAGTGAGACCTTTATGGTAATTTTTCATTCAAATATTTTTCTCCTTTCAGGTGATACCTGTTGTGTTTCATTCAGCTTGGGCTATGTTAAACAATTTCTTGAAAAACACATACCAGGAGTGTATGTCTACTCAATCAGAATTGGCAATAACACTATAGAAGATTTTGAGAGCGGATATTTCGTGAGCCCTAACAAACAAGTCGAATATGTATGCAAGAAAATAAAGAAGAATCCTCTTTTGAAGAATGGATTTAATGCTATTGGATACTCACAGGGAAGCCAGTTCCTGTAAGTGCATATTTATCTCCTGATGGTCATAGTGATTATTGTCATTGATCAGCAAATAACTGATCATCATCATCATCATATCAGCCATAGGATGTCCACTGCTGGACATAGGCCTCATATATAAAAGGTACTCTTTGATAGGCCTCCCCTATCGACCTCCAAAAAAGCCGGTAGGAAGCGGTCTGCATCCAGCGTTTCCCTGCGGTCTCTGAAATAACTGATGGGTACTAATAAAATAAAAAAATAGAGAATTGTCCAGAGAGGAGATTTAAACTCGACTTTTGGTTAATATTTTTTTTTATTAATAGGATTTCATTTAACCACTTTCTTGCCTGATGTTAAGAGGCCTCATAATCTCATTTCACGTTCATTTTCTTCACATAGAAATAAAAGGGTAGAATAGTGAAGGGAAAAGTAGTGTGCAGTCCTTCTACTTGTCCTGTAGAAAAAGGGGTAGGGTGGAAGGAGGGGTGACACATGTCATTTCCCGTGAAGTCGTATTTTTTAATGAAAGAAATAAATAACATTTATATATTTTTAGACGGGCAGTAGTCCAACGATGTGGGCACACATTGCCTCCTATCAAGACCCTGGTCTCGATGGGAGGTCAGCATCAGGGCATCTACGGCCTGCCGCACTGTGGAGCCCTGCAGCATGCCTCGTGTGATTATATCAGGAAGATGCTCAATTATGCTGCCTATGCCAAGTAAGAAAGAAAACATTTAATTGTACCTCAATACTCCATTTTTTTTGTCAACATTAAGGTAGGTACATGAAGTTCGTCAATAACGTGATCGATAAAGTAAAGACACATGCACACCTAACTTGAACAATGCACACGTCAGATTTTCAAGGAAGATAGAAACCATCCTTGGTTCAGACAACAAAAAATCTCTGGATGTCTGCGGGAGGTCGACTCGTATTAGTACAAGTAGGCGTTCAAACGTAAATAGCCATACTCGCGCGGTGACGCGCACAACTCGCGCGCGGTTACCTACGCACTCGCACGAGTGTTCGAACGAGACGAACGATGCGCAGTGGGCATCGCACGAGTAGCGCGAGGAACCGAAGCTTCATTTACGCAAGGACCAGCGGAAGTGCTAATCACTTCCACTGCCACTTGCACTAAGCAAAACGTTGCAGACGATGCGTAGTAGGTACTTGCTACTTGTACTTCGCATGGTCTGCAACGTGCTTTAATGTTTGTATAGACTTATCATATCATTTATTTGAAAGTCCAACTATATTTGTTTTCGTAATCGAGTGAGAGGTCATGTTATGACTGATAAGTGGAATCTGTTGTACCTATATTATTACATTTATCCTACGTACCTAAAAATAAGTCGTTGGTTACATTAAAATGCTCGCATTTAAGTACTAACTATAAGGATATAACGTCCAATCAAAGGAAGTTTTCCTCATACACCACATAATATATCGACTTCGAGGCTGATTATTAAGTAGGTGATCTTGTTGTCCTTTCATAAAACTTATTCCTTTAGGCTACAAGGCATTGTTTTATGCCATAGACAAACAAGCTGATGGCAGGCCGTCCTGTCAACAAGTACCGCCCATACCATATCTAAACCTGGAGCACCGATACGTTGCTATTCCTATGATAGCATCCATATTATTAGTCCAATTTTGTTTCATAATTCCGTGGACTAGTTTCACCTCAGATTCGGATTCAGGGCCGGATTGCGATCGGACGGAGCTGCGACAAATTGCTAGTTTAGATTAGTACGTAGTTAATGTGAATTCGGCGCGAACAGATCCTTCCCATGCGAACAAGTGGACGACTACCATTACACGCCTGTTGAAGAGCCCTACAGGTGTACAGTAAAGTTTTGTTACAGATGGATGCAAGAATCTCTGGTCCAAGCCACGTACTGGCACGATCCCCTCAACGAAACGGTCTACCAGAAAAACAGCGATTTCCTCTCTGACATTAATAACGAACGAGCCATCAACAACACTTATGTCGGTGAGTAAATTGGGTACAATAAAAAAAAAAAAAAAAAAAAAAAAAGAGAAAAAACAATTGGGTTAAAAAAATATGGTAAATTGGGTAAAAATCAGCCAAGTGCGAGTCGGGCTCGCGCACTGAAGGTTTCATACCGCCACAAAATACAAAAAATAGTGCAAAAAGATTTCCCTTAGGGATGAAAAATTTTATAAATAAGAAAAATACCTGAGACATTTTTGCGCACACGGTCATCTGACCCCAAACTAAGCAAAGCTTGTAATATGGCTGCCAGAGACTGATACACGTACATATCAATATTTTTAAATATGGCTTCATTTATTTTCCGAATTTTACTCGCTAAAAAAGATAGGTAATTCATTGAAGAATATGTTTATTAAGCCGTGGAAGCCTATTTGGGAGACCGCTAGACTCGAAAGTGTGAGGTCGCGGGTTCAAACCCCGGGCCCGTACCAATGAGCTCTTTGGAGTTTATGTACGGCTTTTCGGTGAAGGAAAACATCGTGAGGAAACCTGCATACGTACGGAGAAGGAATTCAATGGTGTATGTGAATCCACCAACCCGCAACTGGGCCAGCGTGGTGGATATGGCCCAATCACCCTTTCGGGGGTAGGCTTAAAGTCCAGCAGTGAACTGTTAAAAGGCTGATTATGATGATGTTTATCAACAGAGAACTTGAACAATCTGAAGAAGTTTGTGCTGGTGAAGTTCAGCAACGATACGATAGTGCAGCCGCGCGACACAGAGTGGTTCGGATTCTATGCTCCAGGGCAGTCCGAGAAGCTCATAACGCTGCAAGAGTCGCGAATTTACACCGAGGTTTGTATACAAAACTAGAGCCTCCTTCATATTCAGGGCGGAAACTTTATAAAGTCATACACTACAAAAACGTTACAATCTTAGTATAAAAGAATAGAAAGATCATTCAAACAAACGTGAATGTTTTGACGATGAACTAGATCTGTCTCGCATTCAGAATGGTGTCATTTGTAGTCTTTCAAATGTTTTTCACGATTGGAGAAAGTTAGTAATATTTGTTGGTTGGAAACTTAATAAAGTCATAGACTACAAAAACGGTCTAAGAAAATATGGAAGGTCTTAGACCTTTAACAACAAAAACAGTAATAACAGGGCCTTACGGCTATCTGTTTTAAGCGATTCTGTTTAGGTGAATGCGTAAAATTGCGTGCCGCAAACCGTATCTCTGCACGTTAAGGTTCACGTTTGCGTGATTTTCCAAACTGCGCGGTTTTAAAGTTAGTTTGATACCGTGTAATGAGTTGGGCGTAACGCATTTTATTGAGTAGTTAGTTACTTTCTAAAAAATATAAAATTACTAGCGACCCGCCCGCCTGGCTTTGCACGGGTGTAATTTACGTGCGAAGCCGGGGCGGGTCGTTAGTTATAAATATAAACCTTCCGTGAAAATCTACCTAAGTGATGGTGAAAACCGCATCATAATCCGTTGCGTGGTTTAGGAGGAGTTAGTGGCCATACAGACAGACAGACGCGGAAAGCGACTTTAATTTATACTATGTAGAGATACTACTATGTAAGCAATGTCCACATCAAAATTCACCCAATGTTGTTCAACAGTTATGAAACTCAGTAACAAAGATTCCAACATAGATTTGATGCACCAAATGTATTATTACAGGACCGCCTCGGCCTACGCAAGATGGACAAAGCCGGCAAGTTGGTGTTCCTAGCGGTAAACGGTGACCACTTACGCTATTCGGATGAATTTTTTATCAATGAAATTATAAAGCCGTACCTTGCCTAAGAAAGGCAAATAAGGTGCCATGGTATAACTCGATTGTATTAATAAGGTCCTTCGAGCTGTCAAAGTTTTGCATACCAGCCAACGTACATAATAACGCTAAAGTGTTAATGACGTGAAGCTTGCTCAAGGGGCCTGAAAAAATAATCGAGTCTTAGTCTTTATTTAGCTGAGCGTCAACTAAGGTGCCATTCTAAGGCTGCGTATCCACCAGTGATGTGCGAGGAAAAATCGACCAATGGGAACGCTTCATTCCATCTCGCATCGCCTCTTATTGGTTGATTTTTTCCTCGTACACCGCTAAGCTACGTCGCATATCTCTGGTAGAAAAGCATCCTAATTCAGGCGATTGATGACGCGCGACTGCGCGATTGCGCTACGCACCCGCAAGCTAATATCCATCCTAATCACCAGGCAATAAGGTAGAATTCCGATTCACGCCACAATTGCAATACGCAGATTTCGCCTAAATCAGAATGCTACCATAAGGTAGGTGGTTTGAGTCTATATTCGCGTGCAATCGAGCCAATCCAAACAACAAAAAAATCACTTTGGATGTTTTATAAAAGAGCGTTGTTTTGCTTAGCCGTATTGTGCTTTTATTTCCTGAAAATCAAGACAGCAAGCATATCATGTACGGAGTCTTATCAAAATCGGATGTTAGAAATTAACGATCTGTAAATCAGAAGAGACTTACATACAGGCCTTAAAAATCAATTAATCCATGATCGGATTGTAAATCTGCTAGGTTTCATTACTACATATCTTTACAATCATCGTCTAATGACGTTCATTACCATTCTCATTCCCATAGAGGTGTTATGTGACTTTAATCCATTTGGTATGCTAATTAGATTGTTTATCACACCATTTATTGAGATTATTTATTTTAACCAGCGGTCTTATTACTAATCGCCATTGCCTCTATGAAACTCCAAGAAACCCAGACTGGGCTTCCTTAAAGACCCAGACTGGCTTTCTTAAAGACCCAGACTGGGCTTCCTTAAAGACCCAGACTAGCTTTCTTAAAGCAAAGGACACAGCAGTTACAAAATAAGGCCGCTGCTTTTATTAGATAAAGACGTTGATATAAATCCAAATCCAATTGACATAATTGACCGAGTTCTGAGGAAACAAACAAAAAAAAAAAACTGTATTAGAAAAAACTACTTTTTTTAAGTCGTGTTATAAGAACTTCGTCCCGCTCTGTCTTATGTTGAGAGTATGAAACAAAATGTATAATTAAAATAAGAAAAATCGCGGTTGGTCGCCATGTATATTTTATTTTATTTTGGCGACTGTTACCAAAGAAAATGTCTTTTAGAGGTCCAGTGAATGAAATTTTATATGAGATTTGGTCTGGCAAATAGTGCGTTAAAACTGATGTGTCACTCTTCAGGGGCCTTACGGACAACAGGTATTGCGGCACCAAACTAACGTTAGATCCGCTCAGTTGGAAAATCACGGGAACGGGAACCTTAACGCGCCCAGATACGGTTTCATGACAAAAAGAGCAAGTTACCGCCTCTCGTCCGCTATGACATGATATTTTGAGAATAGGCTTGTTTCCTAATATTTAATTTATAACACACAACAGGCTTAGCGAAGGATACACATACTAATTTTTTTTATTAAATTGGTTTAATATATCTCTGAAATAAGAGCGTTTAAAGTTTTTGGTAGAGAGCGGATACTCTGTCTCTTTCTCGCAAAGCGTGTGTTAGTATAGCATTTGTATGGGGCGAGCACGGCATGACGTCATCACTTGCTATAAGTGCGCTCTATGTCTAGCATGAAGTTAAAAAACTTGTAACTAATTTATTTTTAAACAATATTTTCGTTGATTTTGAATTTATTTATGATCAGAATTTTTACGAGATATTAAATTAAATTTAGGACACCTATTCAAAACGAGCGGGATTCGAATCTCATTTCGTTAGTTTAGAATTTAAAATTTAGTTCAATTTGCCCTCATAATATAAAGGGTAATAAAAGTTAAGGAATTAGCTGTTCTAGCAAAAACTACCCGAATAATACACAAGTAAAAAAATTAAATAAAAACATTGTATATTTTTTTGTGTCTGATCTTTTTTTTGTTTAGGGTGTTCATAATTATTCAGTCACCATTTTGAGAGAGATATTAGGGGGCAGATGGTAATAGTGGAACCTCGATCATGCTCTCAAGTTAAAAATGCTTTTAATGTCGTACTTGTGTGTGGAGGGCCTTAATGCATTGCGTCTCTTTAAACGTCTCGAAGTGCAAATAAATATTTACCTACCAATTATAGCAGGAACTGGTTAGATTTGGCACTTTTATTTCAAGGTAATGCGATAAAAAAAAGGTAGTACCTACTCTACGTTTTTAACACTTTTATTAGATTAGCTTGTAACTATGTAATCAAATCTTGGAAGTCGATTTAATCGACTTCTTATTGTCATATCGATTTGAAATGTTACATCGGTTTGAAAAGTTTCTTACCTACCATCGAACTGGGGCCTTAAAAGGCTACCTGTTTTAAGAGATTCTGTTTAGGTCAGGGGTGTCCAACATAAGGCCCGCGAATGAGTCAAAAGTTGGGTAATGTTTAACTTTTTTTAGACATAATTTTGTAAAGAACGGAGATTCATATCTATATCACTGTGCTTGTGCATGGTACAATTGAAACCGGCTGTGTATTCCGCCAAAAGGTTATAATTATACCCTTTCTACCATTTTACTTATACATATTAGCCTTAATTTGCTCAGTTACAAAACATATCTTGGCCCGCCATTGTTACAAAGTTAATAAATTCGGCCCGCCACAAAATTTTGTTGGACTACCCTGGTTTAGGTGATGCGACAAGTTACGCGACCGCAAACCGTATCTCGGCGCGTTAAGGTTCACGTTCGTGTAATTTTCCGCACTGCGTTGTTTCGAGCCCGCGTTAAGAGGTAGCCGTAAGACCCCTGAGCAATCTTGCAAACTCGTTATGTAAAAAATGGTCTGTTCTTAACTCACACGTGTATATACATAAAAATATAAAGTGTGATATAATTAGTTATTTTTTTTATTTATGTTATATAAATGTTATATAATTCATTCATTACTTTGGTCATCGGGTCAGGGTGTCGTTTAACCTAACACCTGTACATACCTATACCTATTGATAATTTAGGTACCTATAGCAATTTAGCGAAATATGTAAGTATGTGCCACAAATCTTTATCAAGGTAGATGCTGCGAGCTCGTCAAATTGTATAATCCAGTGAGCCACATTTTTGTACTTCGCGAGAGTAATAAAATTTAGCCCCCTTATTAATAAACGTGGAGTAGTCTTGGAATAGTTACGCAGTGTTTTGTCTTCTTCTCTCTTTCAAAACTTGAACTCGATCGAAAAAGACAAAAGACGGAGTAACTAATCCAAGGCTACTCCAAGTTTATTAATAGAGGGGTAGTGGTCTATAGTTTAACTCCATTCGCAAGGCCAAATGCTTTCGAAGAGTTTTTACTGTTTAATATAGCGTAATTAAAAAAAAAATTGGCGTCTGATGTGCTACTGCTAAAGTTTTGATCTCTTGATTGGAACGCACAACGCTGCGGTAAACGTTATGCGGTGTCGGATACTTAAATTTATGAAAAACGTCTAAATAGGTCTGTCGTTTCGTCGAAACGCTTCAGCGGTGAGCAGAGCTTGACGCTGCGTCGGAACCGCTCACCTAAATAAGCTTTAGACAACAGATATCGAACTGAATTAAGTTGGAGCATTGACCAAACTTAAGATGGATATCAGACACGAAAAGGTAAACTCGCGGCATCTAACTTTTTTAGATTATTTTTATCATCAAATGTTTTTACTTACTTTGTGTACTTCAAGGCAACTTGTGATATTAATAAAAACATTAACTATACCAAACATAAGTGTTTTGAATGCTCATGCACGTGATGCACGTATTGTTTGGCCTTTTATGAACATCTCAATGTAAGTGAGGATAATACGAGCATTAATTTGTATGCATAACAGCCTCTTCAGTCTTCAAGTAGCTTTCTTGATTTTGCGTCTTGCTTTGTTCTACTTGCCAAAGTAGGCTATGTGTATGACAATACTTTGAATATACAAAAAGTTATGTATGTTATAATATCTTAATATATTCACGAGTCTAGCCCGGACCTTTGAGAGGTGTTGGGGCCGAAGCCAACACCAATAGTACAAACCAACCAATAGTAGTAGCAGCCCTGTCGAGTACAAAATACGATTATAGGGTGTGTATAAAATAGAATAAAACTATTGTTCAGTATAGAATTTAAAATCTGGGCTATTGAGGTGAATTAGTGGATAGGAGATCAGATCTATAGGATGAGAAATGGCACCTGCCTTATCCTGTCTCATCTCAAAATATTGTAATATCTTATTGTTTAGTCAGATCTTCAACAAAATTAGCTCTCACGTGCTCGATTGTGAAATTTTATGGTAAGTATAGCGAACTTTTCGGTCGGTTCTGGTGATTTTAATGAGCAAAACATTGCACGCGTCTTGCATTTCGTTGATTTCACTAATTCCAGCTGATCAACGATTCCATACCCGATTGAATATATCATACTTCTTTGCAATATACTAAAAAATAAAATACTGCGGTGCGTGGCAGTATCTCACGATAGGTACTGAACGCTGTTAGTCCTCTCCACAGAAAAGAAAAAATCGTTTAGTCCACTCAAGCTCACGACATCGACACTGACATCGATTGATCTGAAAGTTTAATAAACTCAATTTATGCTAATGTGTTGACTGAAAGTCCTGTGACAACTCTCTATCTGTGGTCTTGTTTGACCACAACTCGCCTGATGGTAAGTGACGATGCGGTCTAAGGCTATAGGCACGCTTGCCCATGAGGTGTCTTGAAGAGACCTAGGTTGTACTGTATAGATAACACCGAGGCCGGGAGCGTATTCCATTTCTTTGCAGTTATTAAGATTTAAGAAGGAATTTTGGAAACGCTGCGTGCTGACTTTACCAAAGTTTACGACGTAAGGATGGAATGACTGCCTCGATGACCTTTGGCGGAAATTAGTTGGGGGTTGGGACGTCGTAGCTAATAATCCATGCGTAAAAATATGAAACAAAACGAACAATAACCAATTTCATTACAATTGATATAATATTTGTTAAACAAGACAGACAAATGAATGACATTACGTTCAAAAAATTGCAATTTTTAAAAGAGAACACTATTCAATAAGATTTCCGAGCTCGCTCTGTACTTGTTTGATCTGTTCTCTGTCTCTCTCGCCCCCATACCCGAGGAGATGCACGTATACTCTTACGCACCTGTTGTGTTCTGACCGTCGTGTAATGAAGGGTGCGTCGCCGCCGCCGCGCACCTTGTGCAAGGGAAATTTCACGATGCACTGCAGCATACAGCGCTCGGCTATCTTGTAGCTGGAAGGAAGGGAAGAGGCACCTGTTGGTTATTTATATCTTGTTGCGACATCTGAATAAGTTCCTCAGCGCGATAAAATCTGAAACAAGGATATCCACCGAAGAACTTCAGTCACCGACATAGCTGCTCATATTGGCAGGTTGAAGTGGCAATGGGCAGGCCACATCGTTCCAAGAACCGATAGCCGATGTGGAAGAAAGGTTCTCGAGTAGAGACCTAGAGCCCAGCGCCGGCCCTAGCCTTAGATAAGGGTAGAGCAAGATTGTTTTCGGCGCATTTCATTTCTGAATTCTATCGTACAGGAATCGATAATTTTCCGGAATAAAAATTATGTATATAATAATGTGCTAATCCAGGATGTAAACCATTTCCACATCAAAATTTTATGCTGGTTACAAACAATACAAGAGTGCCCGGTTTCTCTACCCAGAGGCGCGAGGCGCCACTAACATGTTATTTTTCATACGCTTTTGCTTGCTATCTGGCGCCTGGAGCGACCGCTCCTCTCGCTCTACCCCAGGGCCGGCGCTGATCGAACCGGAAGATGCAGCGTAGATAGGCCTACTAGGCAAACCGACGTCACCGTGAGAGTCGCGGGCATCCAGTGGATGCAGATGGCAGGTTATCAGTGTGGAGGTGGGGGGGAGGCCTAAGTTCAGCAGTGGACGGCTTCAGGCTGATAATGATGAAAATAATAGCGAAACAAAATTCACGGATTGTGGTTAGAATTAAAATAAATTGAGCAATGAGCACTGCTAAGAAACTCTTGCCAGTTCCGTTAAAATGTTGGATCAATATGAAGATATCGTACGGCTCGTATGTAATCGACGATAGCGTAACAATACAACAACAACGTAACGTTAGTTACGTGATACTTAGGTACATCGACCAGCAAACATCTTGAGCCAAAAGCGAAAAAATTTGGCGTAGGTACCACACGCATATATGACGCATATATAATTTTAAGCTAACCATGGAAGTACGCACACATAAACAAAAATTACCGAAATGGCTAAAAGTTAGATAAGAGGGCCTAAAAAGCGTTTTGTCGCTGCGGTTTATACGTAATTTACGTGTTGATGGGCCCCATGACCCATCTGATGAATTTGCCACGGGCCTCAACGATGTAGGTATAGTTACGCCACTGGCAGTGACAGAACATTTTAGGCAAGCTTAGCTCGTCTGAGTGTCGTCTCGTCTTTTGGGACATCGAGGGTCCAATAATATATTTTTTAAATCAATGACAAGATTGACAGGCAAGGCGTTTGACCACGTTCATCTAATGTTAAGTGACAATTATAGAGATAAAGGATTCGATAGTCGTAGCCTGGAATCAGAACTAGTTCTTATAGTAAGGAACAGAAAAAAAGAGCTTCCCAGAATACTCACTCGTAAGGGTTGATGCAGTCCATCCGTATAACCTTGCTCCCCTGGTTATAAGCCTGTTCTTTGGACTTTTCGGCGAGTGACGTGGCTAGCCCTTGTCGTCTGTACTCTGGTAATACTGTTATCATTTTAATCTGTACCAATAGAATATGCATAATTTTTAAAGAAAATCATCTCGACATTTCAAAAAAGAAAAAAAAATGTTTATCACATGTAAAAAAATACTATTTATATATTTTCACAAACTCGAAACCGATGAAATAAGAAAGGAAATAATAGGTACATATAGTAACAGCCCTACAAAAAAATTACCATAATTCATTTTGCCGCCCCCTACTATGATCGCTCCCTTATTTCCGCAATTCATTTAAGGTTATTGAAGAAGTTGGTGGAACCAGCTCGAGCACAACTACCACAATCTACCACAAGCAGGGGCCTTACGGACAACAGCTAATTGCGGCACCTAATCCGCTCAGTTAGAAAATCACGCGAACGTGAACCTTATCGCGCCCAGATACGGTTTGCGGTCGCGTGATTTTCCAACTGAGCGGATTAGGTGCCGCAATTAGCTGTTGTCCGTAAGGCCCCTGCTTGTGGTAGATTGTGGTAAGTAAGGTCCGTAAGGCCCCAGGCAATAAATACGTGAGTGAAGCGAGGGCGATAATTTTAGGGTTTTTCTAAATTATGGGACATGAATAATAAGTATGTATACCTGTGTATTATGTGTATTAAGAAGAGAAAAACGCGAGCAAAGTGAGCGCGTTTTTTTTTTTAGATGTTTTTGTTCAATGAAAGTAGCATTTGCAATTAGGTTCCAGTGTCCAGCTTTCGGCTATCGTCAGACATTGATTTTTCAATGATTGAGGAATATTAGGTTCCTAGGTAGGTAAGTAACTCTCCTAAGCTCCCATACAAGCGAACCCAGGAAACACCGTTTGGCATAGAGGCAGGCCATCGAGGGGGTTTTAGTAGGTAGGTACGTACGTATAATCCTACATAATTAACACAGAAGAGAAAATTTTTTCGTTTAAAATAGAACGGCTGTCAAGGCATTTTTGCAAGAAATCCGTTGTAGCCAGTTGCACACATGTAAACGAAACGTCATAATATAACTACATAGGAAGGAATGCAATAATTCGTCAAGATTATTATTAATCCAAAAGGTTATGAACGCCATTTTGATAAAGTTTAAAACTGACCTTCTCGTGGTGCAATACGGTGCAGTTCCCTGTGCATTTTGCGCAATTATTTCGGTAAATGCTGCTATTCCAAAAAAACTGCACGATTCTTGTGCAGTTCAAAAAACTAGTACGAGTTCAACAGTCCTTAACGTAAATTTATCTACGACATAGTTAAAATAGTTCCAAATTAAACTGCACGATAAGCACGAGGGTTAAAATAATTTAGCTAAGAGTTATTCATCGATATTGCTTTTTTTATTTAACAAAACTAGTGTATTAACGCATGTGCTTGTGTAATAATATTGAATTATTATCCGTTAAATAAGATTAAGGCAAATTCGTAGGTTTGCGTGAGTGTAGGCAAACAATGGGAAGTTGCAAATGTGATTTATTTGTTTTGCCCCAAAACTCCATAGAAACTTGATTAAAAAGTTTCCATGACCTTACTAGGTCATGATTTGACCATGATATTGACATAGGCTATGTTTAGAGTTCGTTTTATGTGACTTTAAATGGGTAGAAAAATAAATATATTACTTGATACGGTTAAATGCTATTTTCGTGAGGAGCCATTAAAAAAAAAACCTCATCCTAAAATTTAGAATGTGGTATCACAGCTAGTGATGGGAAAGTTTTGTGTGCAGTTTTAATTTTATCGATAATCTTAATAGGCATGATGACTAATATTTTTTTTATTACCTCATAAAAAAGCTGATCATAAATAGAGCACATCAACGAAAACAAAATAAAAATTAGTTCAAAAATAAATGAGATATAAACATTTTAATTTCGTGCTAGACAGAGAGCGCACTATACTGAGCCGTGACGTCACACCTCAGGAGCACTATACAAATGCTGTACTAACACACGCTTTGCGAGAAATGAATAGAGCATCCCCTCTCTATCCCCACCTAAAACTTTAAACACTCATATCTCAGAGATTTATCAGCCAATTTCATTTATTTTATCAGTACCTATGTGTAATGTATTTAGTTATATTCATCGCTAAGCCGGTTAACTGTAACAAATTAAACATTAGGACACATGCCTATTATATACTTTAGCATATTAGATGGTAGGAATTACACTAGTCGTTTAAAAAAAATAGCAAGATTGACTTGCATTTGATCATTATTTATTATTTTTTGTTATACTTTAGTTAGAGTGTGTCTGTGTACTATATTCATGCCAATTATTACGCTTGTACGTATTATCGTTACACTACATTACATATACATTAGATCTAATACAAAAATACGTTAAAACACGTTTGCTGTATGGGGACGCCTCTTTCGTTTTATCTTTTTGACTTTTTAGGGTTTCGTAGCCAAAGGGTAAAAATGGAACCCTATTACTAAGCCTACGAGTCTAAATCTACTAACTTACTAAGTCTGTCCGTCTGTCTATACCATTAAATATTATGGAATCGTGGGTGTGACTTATTTAAAAACGTGGAGTTTTAGTACAGTTGTATGATTATTAACGACTTATTTACCGTGATTATGTTGTGGATATGGAGTTCCTAATGTTTCGGCACAGGAAATGACTCAAAAACGCTATAAATAATGTGTAAATATTCCGTAATCATACAACTAAATAGTGAACAGCCGGGGTATTTAAAAAAGTGGAGTTTAAAGTTTCGGGATCGCAATTGAAGCTGGCTAGGTTTTTTATTGAATAAAATTATCAATAATGAATATCAAAGTTAGTTGATTGAATCAGGCGTCACTTTACGGAAGTCTCAAATGTGCATCACAAATATCTATAAAGAAAAATAATTTATAACTTTATAACTTTCTTTAGTATGCGTTTTCTTGGGAGTCGAAGAATTTGAACAGGCAGGTGAAGCTATTTTAAGCCTCTTTGGAGATTCAAATGAGGTTGTCTGAGAGTAGTATGAAGACGTTGGTGTTGGTGATATGATTTAATTTTTAACCACTGAATGTAAATAAATAATTTATATTTGTGATATTGCTAATGGCTTCAAGTATCTTTTATTTGTCGTGATACATATATGTCCAAAAAATTTTTTGAACAAATTGTGTTTGTATAGTAGGAATCCAATCACGTCTTCCTGTTGCATCAATCCATTTTTGCCTAGTAGACAGATTGCCTGGAAAACTGTAATAAATTCAATGTCTATTTATACAATAGAAAATTACGGGAAATGTAATAGTGCTAATAGACGAGACGGACCTTGTCCATACGTCTGTTAGTACTATAAGAAAAATCTAAATGTATCGATATCGATAAAATAATGGTAACCACTATTATTGTCAACGGCTTGTCAACAGCTTTGTAATTAAAACACGGTGAAATAATAAAATTATAAGCAGTTTAGACATACTGGTGATAGGATATGCTTCCTTTTTTTTAAATAAAATCTTTGCTAGCTAGGCGACACGTAATTACAGCGCAAGAAGGCATTGTGGAATAAATTCGATGGAGCAGCTACGCGTTCAAAATCAGTTAGCAATTGTGATACGGAGTTCAACGCGTTGACGTAAATAAGAATGTTCACTCGTATGCCTGGTAACAGATGTTCCTTCTCTTTTCCGTTCTATCTACTTCTCTTTTCTGTGATAATTAACCTGTCAGTACCGACCTACCCCAATGCAGCCTTTACAAAAAAAGGTGTAAGTAGGTCATCATCATCATAATCAGCCTATTAACAGTCCACTGCTGAACTTTTAGCCTACCTGCGAAATGGTGATTGGGCCATGTCCACCACGCTGACCCAGTTGCGGGTTGGTGGATTCACACACGCCATTGAATTCCTTCTCCGTACGTATGCAGGTTTCTTCACGATGTTTTCCTTCACTGAAAAGCCCGTAGTATGAAAATCCGTACATAAGCTCCAAAGAGCTCATTGGTACGGGTACAGTACCTAATGCTATAAGGCGTTTTGTACCTCAAAAACTTTTGGTTGTTTGTAAACATCCCAGAGGTTTGGCGTCTCCTGCAATTTCGCCGTGAAATACAGGAAATCCTTTGTGTTTGCATCCTGAAATAATATGAACGAATACAAAACTAAGTAAGTAAGTTCAATATATTTTAGCAGGCGCATTGTAGGTAATTCTGTCGTGCACCGAGGATTTTATCACACACTCATGAAAGCCCTTTAGTAATGTTGTTAACTTTATAGGGCCATGACTATGACTTGACTGACGTTACTAAAATTTTAAAATTAAACGGTTTGTACTTACTTGAAACTGGCAAATGCACAAGACATGCGATGCCGAAATCCTCTCAGGAGTTTAAAAAACAATGACTTAAAATAGTGTCTCTTTTTGAGTAGAGTGTTAAATGTTCTCTACATTAACACTCCACCCAAAAAGAATCTATTCGCACCTGTCTATAAAAAGCATAATTCCTCAAGTTTTTGGGGTCCACGGGGCTGCTGGCATAGCTGACACTCAGCCCGGCTACGGAACCGTCGTCGGCTCTTGCGTACAAAGAATTACCTATATAACACAATGAGGTAAAATTTCAGATCAGACACACAAGGAAGATATGCCTTAGGTGTAATTATCGTTTGCGTTCAAATATATATCCGTGTTTCATCCACGCTTTTCACTATATCACAAAAATGACGACCATGACGTCATCTGTGTATATATTTTTTTTGATTGTTGATTTTTTCATAAAGCGCTAAATCAATTTCGATAAAATGTATATGTATATGGGACCACCTCAGAAATATGACCTACCAAACAGAAAAAAAAAGTGTCATCAATATCAATTCATAATTGGCGGAGTAGGTACCTAATCGCGTAACGAACATACAAAAAAACATACATTCGAATTGATAACCTCCTCCTTTCGTCGGTTAAAAACAACAGTCCTTACTTAGTCCTAGATGATAATAGAGGTGGATATACCTTGCTTGAGCAAATTGACCAGATACTCGTCGAGCGCGCGGTCGTTGCTCAGGTCCATCTTCCTGGCTTGTACCAGCACGTGCTCGCTCAGGAAGTACCGTTTGATGATGTCCACCGCCATGCTGTGGTCTTCACTCGTCACTGGGCTCAGAGTGAACTGTTGCGTCTGAAATGCCATGTTACAGCTTGGCAAAACATTAAAAAACGGAACTAATTTCTTTTATTAGGTAAGTTCAAGGATTTTACCCCTTTAGGGTATATATAACATCCTTGGGTAAGTTATGTAGCACTTCTTTTATCTGTCAATCCTCAATGCTGCCATGCGCAAGCTAGAAAGCAGTTAACCAACATGTGGTCCAATGTAAGTTGACCCCTGTATGGATTAGGTACTTACTTTTTAGGGTTCTGTAGGCCGACAAGGAACCTTTATAAAGTCGTTCTGTCCGTCCGGCTGCCTGTATGTCTGTCTGTCTGTCCGTCTGTCCGTCTTATTTCTTTGAACCTTCTATAATTTATTTGCTTATTTACGGGATCGTATTCATTTAGTGAACAAACGTGATAGTTTAAAACGCACTTGTTCAAAATTATTTCAAGCATTTTCGGATTGTAACTTTTTGTGATAATAGGTATAGCGATAAAACTGTAATAAATTCAAGACGTTCTAGCTCAAAGGTCATTGACCTTTGCGTAAAATCGTCTTAACAAATAATATACAAATAATAACAATATTTGGACACCCAGGTTGAACCGCATCAGAACTAAATTAGGCTTGACGCCTTTAGTAAAACTCACCAGCCACCGACCTTGCCGCTCTTATTGCATGTATACTATTAGTGCATTGGGGGTCGCCACAAATTTCTTAGTGTGCGTGAAAAATTTATTAGTGAACCGTACTTTCAGTTTTTGCGCGGTTTAGCGGTATAGTGATTTTTTAAATGATACGATAATTGTACTAAGCTTACTAAGGTATATCTCCCTTGCTTTTCTGATCTGAGGTTAGGCCTGTAGATATTTATATACTATAGTCAATATAAGATCATTGCCTATATTAGGTACCTTTTCCTGCTGCATCATGTCTTTTATACCGAAAACTCCGTGGCACTGCTTCACGGTCGATATTGAACATGATTTAGGAAGTATTTTCATAGTGAATTTGGTGAGTGTTAATAACATCGTCGCTGTAATTTAGAAAATTTTCGGATTTTTAAAAACTAACTGTTTTTGTCAAGAACACATAAACCATGACATAAACTATATCGTAGTCTTTGACATAAACTGACACAAACACAGTTTAAAAAAAACACTATTAATGACGACATACGCGACAGTTAGCTATATTTGTAATTTACAAAAGAGTTTCAAGGAAACTGCCATAGCATAGGTATAGTCTATTCCAAAGAGTGCAATGCAAAAAACAGCCGTAGGTATTTTGTTAGCACCAAAGATTTCATACTTATACTACGTATGACTATATCTATGGATAGCACCGATAGAAAACGATAGAATCGCTCTCCATTTATATGTATATAAATACTGAATCTATGGTATATAAGCATGTCTTTTATGCATCGCTTCCCTGTCGTTTAACACTTCTACCATGTTCGTAGTCCGGGGAGGACGGCGACCACTCTATAGAGAGCCCTTGGTTTAATGTAAATTGCAGATTTAAAATAATCATTTATACAGTTTTATTATCTCATAAAACTTATTTAATTATGATTAAATAGCATAAATGTTTTAAAAGCCCATTAATACGCACTTGTGCGAAGGAATATATTCACCTATATCTATCGGGAGATCATGCAGAGCAGATAAAATAATGAGAATATGTGGGTTCTAATCTTTATTATATGTAAGTAAAATGTATATAATATTTCGCACAAAAATTAAGCCTCGCAATCCAGCGGGGCAATGCTGCCAGCATTCTGGGAACCCTGCCGCATGGTGGCGATTTGTTCACCTAGGACTTTTTTTTTTTTTTGTATATATTAATTTTAGTCGTACATAGTAGTTTTATGGATAAGTTGTATATAATATGTATAATTTCCTTGTGTAAATAAAGAAGATGAGTTTGAGTAAAATGTATCTATTTAGTATAATATTATATCAGATAGGTTACCTCGATTAGGATTATATTTAATTCTTGAAATAAAACATAATAATATGAAGAATTTTGAATATGATGTGAGCCATTTTCAATATCCTCCGGGAGGTCAAGTTTGTCCACTTCCTAATGGTAATTATTTGTATTCATATTTCAGGAAGTCATTCAGTATTTTAAATACATATCATTCAGTCATATACAGTCATATCATTCATAATTAATCATTCATAAATACATATCATTCAGTCATATACAGTCATTCAGTATTTTAAATACATATAATTTGAATTTATATTGGCTCGTTTAAATACTACCCTTATAGGAGTATATTTTTTTGTGTCGTCAAATCTAACCATCTCTATTTCCAGCATATTTACTGATGCCGAAATGTTTAGGAATCTACTTAGTCGACTTGCCATTCGAGCAACCTGCTCAACAATCCGAGGAACAAGAGTCAAAGGAATCACATGAAGTTACAATCCAACGTAGGTTGATGCATCAACCTTACCCTCGCATAAGAAATGACCAAAAACAAACGAGGGAGTATACATTCAGGCAAAACGAAGGCCAACCTCTCGCCGAAGACGAGAAAGACATGGATATAAAGAATAAAATTTCAACCCTAGTTCAACAAACCGTACACGACACTGAGAGGAAAATTAAATCCATTCAGAACTTGAAAGCTAATCATAGAGAGCAAGCGCCTTACAAAATAGGCTTCATTCTTAGCATGATAAAGAAAGCTAGAGATGTCCTGAACGAATTGTTCAATGTGGCTGTTAAACATAGGGATGAATGGAAGGCTCTGGAACAGTTGAAAATCTTTGAGCTTATTGTACATACGAACGTAGACACAACAAACCTCGTGCGGCAATTGGTCGAAATTCATATCCAGCATAATATGAACGCCACGAGTGGCAATAATGAAAAGAAAAGGGTGGTTTTGATTTAAGTTACACAAGTTTTTTGCTTCATGCTTACTCAATAAATTCTTTGTAACTCTTGAGATATAACTATTAGCTATACCTACTCGGTTCGTCCTGGCAACTTTTTTACCGACTTCAAAAAAGGAAGGGGTTTTCAATTCGGTTGTATTTTTAATGTTTGTTACCTCAGAACTCCATCATTTATAAACAGATTTGGAAAACTATTTATTTGAAAAGATTATACTTTTACTTTTACTGCGACCAGAACCACCGAGGAGGATGGGCATTAGTACACGGTGAACGTACTGCGATCCCCAAGCCGCCTGCCAAGCGTGGGGATTATGGCAACACCCCTCTCTACGAGGGAGGCCTTTGTTCAGCAGTGGACGTTTACAGGCTGAAGATGATGATGATGATGATACTTTTAGATTGTCCCATAGAAATTTCATCTAAATCGGTTCAGTAGTTTTGTTTTTAAATCAAAATAACTGGAAAATGTGTTTCCAAGTAATCGTAATTGCGTATTTACTAATTTTTATATCGTTTTTTATTTATTTATAATGTTTTTAAATTGTATCTGCCTTGCGTTTGACCATCATGTCGCCTGATAATAAGCGATGATGCTGTCGTGGTGATATTATCTTTGAGCTGTCTACATTGGAGCACCCTTACCTAGAAGAAACCAATTCACTTGCGAATTGAATACACCAAAGATTTTATCTATCGCAACACCCATTCCCCAGTCTAGCGGTTCGCACAACAAAGTAGAATCAACGCACTTCGTACTGGTTTTCGGAATATCAACCATGAGAACTGTCCGCCCTCCGTGACCGCCCGCCGCCCGATTGATAAATGGGCGGTAGGGAATTAGATCATGCAGACCCGAGGCACAGCTGCAGTAGATTTTAAAAAGCTAAATAAAAGTCGTAAACTCCAATTACTTTTGTAATTTTTTTAGGTAAAATTTTATTGTAGTTTGTAGTGAAAGATATATAGAATAATGTTTTCATACAGATTTTACCAATGTGTCATAGCAAAAAAATATGGATCTACCTAGGCATGACTATCTTCCATATTCGAGTTTAGACAAACCTTTGACTAAAAACTACGAGTTGAAAAAAAAAACCTGTGCCAAGGTATCAAGACAATGCAGTGTATTCAGGGTTACGCATATAGACTGTACTAAGTAGAAAGGAGGTCATTGTACTCATGATTATAAACAACTTTTACTACCAAGCGAAATCACAAAAAAAATTAGCAATTTCAAAAAAAATTCTATACATTTTGTCAAGTGTCAATTACCGTTTTCTATTGAACAGGTGATATTTTTTTCGCGATTTCAGGGTTGGTCTCATCGTAAAAGTTGTTCATAATGATGAGTACAACGACCTCCTTTCGGCTTAGTATAGTCTATATGCGTAACCCTGTGTGTACGGATACGCCTCCTATATAAACAATAGCTGTTCTAAAATCAACACTACTTTCTCAAAATAATAACTCTACCGGCATTCTGTCATCACGTAAAGAAATGCGCATCTCCCGCGTGGAACACGTGTGGAAACACCACATTGTCTACGATCTTAAATAATGAGAAGGCTGCCATCTTTTCCAGCCAGTAATTATTTCGCGGTAGGCAAGGTGAATTTAAGGCTGTGAGTTTGGTAGCGCGTAGCGTTTGGCGTAAATACTATTTATAGATCATATATAAGCTACTAGCTGCACCCCGCAGTTTCACTCGCGTAGTGATGAAAAATGGCAACAGTGATGATGATAAAAAGTGCCTATATCACTCTCCGGTCCTTGAACTATACCCATGCAAAAAGTCAGGTCGATCCGTGGCTCTGTTGCTGCGTGAAAGAGGAATATAAAATCTCATTGATAAAAACCAATAAACAAACACACTTTCGCATTATTATGATTTAATGTGCTCCGTCGTACTTTTGTTCGCGAAGTGAAATTTTTTAACAATATCAATATAATTTTTTTTTTATCAAGAGTTATTTTTTTTTTTTTTTTTTTTTATCAAATCTTATTATTTAAAGGCAAATACATAATATTATGTGTACATTTGAAATGACGTTAAGCTTTTTACTTTGATACCAAACGCGATATCCTGTAATAAGTATCAAGATGCGAAGTCATAAAATCCTCCAGATTGGATTTTAAATGTGTGTCAACGCAGAAAGACACATAGATTAGATATAGAGACACATAATTTGCCAAAATTTGTGTAGCTATAAGTAGTTTTAGACTTCGTACGTTAATGATTTTTTTTATTTTTGAGTCCCATAGATTGCGACTTTCGTTAAAAACTTACAGCATTTAAAAAAATTAAATATGAAAGTTAAATCGAATCATGATATAGGCACGAAACACGGACACCGAATCCTCGACTTAAAAATTTCCTTTTGGACTTATAGGGTATAACTAAAAAGTAACGTCTTTGAAGGAACTCTGTCATGAAATGAAGGTGAAGCACTGTTACGCAATTCTTCACGCTCCGCGCGTCCCTAGCTGCAGCCTTAGCTAAGGTATGGCACACACCTGGTTGATGAGGTCGCGGTAGTGCATTAGTTGATGGCGTCATGCTTCGGAGATGACACGCGGCTGAGATACTAGTTACGTAAGAGTCTGTGAGGGTAGGTGATGTGGCATATAGATTGTAAATGATTTTATGGAGTTACTTATTTAACGCTTTGCTATATAGGTTTATATACTTATCTGTTCCATGATTTGTATGGCAGTTCCATGATTTATGCAACTCTTATTTTGTCTCCTATGGAAGACCCTATGGAAGACACGACAAAAAGTTACTAGCCATGGTTAATCCGGTTTGGCAAACAGGTCAAGCCTCTGAGCGTGTGTGGAAAGGTGTGGACCTTTGATCTATACGACATTTGATTTGAATTTAAATAATGTTACCGGTTAATTTTACCGGTTCGAATGGAGACCACGGACCGATAAGAGCAGCGTAGGATGTCCACCCACGAGATGGACAGACGACCTAAAAGAGACCGCAGGGAAACGCTGGATGCAGGCCGCTTTCAACCGGCCCCTTTGGAGATCGATGGAGCATCTATGTCTATGTATGGATGGATCTATGTCCAGCAGTGGACATCCCATGGCTGAAATGATGATGATGATGATGATGATGTTGATTTAACTGTTAATGTTTCATTTCTTTGTTTTGTTGGTAATGTTTTTGTTTTTAATGTTTGGTTGTTTTAATGCTTCGGTTAATTTATCGCATGCTAATGTCATTGTCAATGTCATTTTCATACAAATTCATCTTTCCGCAGGCGTGAACGCTAACAGTGTGTGGCTCTTGCCTAGACCCCCAGCTCATGGAATTACTTTAGGGTATACAAAGTCCTTGGTTCAGCTAGTAGAACAATACAATGCTACCGAATACCAAATATCGTCAAAAACAAACCTTGCGCTCATATCTATGTTATGACACACAAAAAACGGCGTATCAACCATGGACAAACTCCTTCCCAATTTCCGTAACGACTATTCAAAGCAGTATCGCATAAAACAAAGGAGCATCACAATGGGAAAATGGGAAAACTTTTTTGGTGTAAACAATGGAGTGGAGGTAAACGTGAAATACATATTTCGGGAGTAGGGCTGAGTTGGCGAGGCCTTAATATCTAAACAATGGACATCAAAGCTTAAAACCAAGGTATTAAACACATAATATATGAATGTGCCTATTTATTGAAGGACCTGGGTATGTCCTAAAACTGCGACCAGAATCACCGGAGGATGGGCAGCAGCGTCCTATTAGTACACAGTGGACGTACTGCGATCCCCGAACTGCCTGCTAAGCGTGGGGATTATGGCAACACCCTTCTCTCAGAGGGAGGCCTCGTTTAGCAGTGGACGTTTACTGGCTGCTGATGTGTATTGAAGAAACAGAAGAAACTTCTACCAAAATTCTACTTTAAAGCAGATCGTCCACCGCCAGCTAAACTGAGTTAGTTTAGTTTAGCACGCATTGTTGAGTCAGTTTTTCATACATGTGCGTCCAGCGCACATTGTACATGCGTACAATATTTTAGCGTAAAAAGAGATTTGATAATGTTTTTCCACTAAAACGAGGCGAATGCACAGAGGTCAAGTTAAAATTAACATAGAAAAATATATGGTATCCACATGGCCCATACCTCTAGTATATAATCTTTGCCCATACTTACGACAACCCATGGCCATCTGGAAATGTGTTTTTATTCGAAGTTTGGGAGCTATATATGCTTTAATGAAATGCGAAAATTACCCCAAAATATAATATAACAGGGTTTTTACGTGAATATCCACGAATTTTTTGAGAAAAGAACTATACACGCCTTTGACAACTGAACATTTATGGACGCCGTATGTTGGCCTCTACAGACTATGCTTCAGCCCACATTTTCATGCTGCAGTAATCATGTAAAAAAAAAACACGTAAAAGTTTTTATTGTAGTCATTATACTTAGTAGTAAGTACCTACTCAATTTCTAGCGTTCCAAGTAAGTAGATGAGTTGCAACTACGTGCTTATCCCTCCATTACATAGGAAAACGGGTCATATATACATATTTGCTACGCACTTGCACGCGTTCGTGAAAATCACTGTGAGGTAATTATATTTACGACTTTATTTCCATTAAAATTTGCGATAGCGATCATACAGTATGCTTAGTCCTACTGTAATAATAAAGAAAATTTTCAGAAAGAAAAACGACTTCAATACTATACCTAAGTACATGAAAACTTGAGCTAAAATGAAACAGTTAAAATAGATATTGGAAGTCCTCATCCTAACTATTGCTGAAGGGAACCACAAACCAAAACATCAACTGAGTATATTTTTTCGTTGTTTTTTAAAAAAACCGCTGAATCGATAAAATGTATGTGGAACCACCTCTAAAGTAACCTATCAAACAAAAAAAGAATCATCAAAATCAATTCATAATTGGCGTGGTAATCGCAAAAAAAAACATAAAAAATACATAGTGTCAAATAGACAACCTCCTCCTTATTTGAAGTTGGTGAAAAATACGCAACGTGCGAGAGAGACCGGTTAAACAAAATAACATTTCAAGGGGGATTGAAATGAAAGCGAAACTCAAATAAAACTCAGTGCTTACCATACGTCGCTTACCATCAGGCGATTTGGTGGCCAAACGAACATCTAGGTATTCAATAAAAAAGTGCGTGCGTCTGTGTTGCACTTACTAACTTAGACTTAATTCGGTCCAAGTTTTTTTTTAGCTCTAAACACAGATATCCTAAGAACAAGCCAAAGCTATATCCTAAGCTCTAGAACATTGTAAAAAAAGTATATGAAAATGACTTATAACAAAAAAGCTACCATAAGGTTTTCGAATAACTATTTATCTTTCCAAAGTGATCAACCCTGGAACTGGCTGAACTGAAAGTCCGTTCGTTGAAGAAACAACAACGCCAGTCCAGTGATTGCTAAATTGAACATTGTTTCGGCAGTTGCTTTAAAATGTAAAAACAATGTGGCCACTGTCCGGCCGTGGTTGGGCGGCTGCCCGCTACAATAGTGTTGGGAAAGTTTTTACCAACGGAGAAGGTTACCTTAGATAGGGCAAGAAGTTGGGTGTTAGTGCTTGTTATTGTTATGTTAGTATGTAACACAATAAACATTTATGTGATGAACATTTGTGTTTGTTCTATATCTGGTTGTTTATATCTATTTAAGTATGTATTTAAAACTATATATGTATGTATATCAGTCTCTGGCAGCCATATCACAAGCTTTGCTTAGTTTGTGGTCAGATGACCGTGTGTGGAAAAATTTCCCGAATATTTATTATTATTATTTTTATTTATTATGTCTGTTTGCCAAAACGGCTAAATCGATATGAATACTGTTTTTAGGGTCCCGTACCAAAAAGGTAAAAGCGGGACCCTATTACTAAGCCTACGATACTTTAAAGTGTGTACTATATTCATGCCAAGTTTGACGTTTGTACGTATTGCCGTTTTTACATTAGAGCTAGGATACAAAAATACGTTAACTGTATGGGGAACCCCCCTTTCGTTGTTCAGATACATATTCTGTGAAAATTTCAACTAGCTATCTATTACAGACGGACGGACAGACAGACAGACAGACAGACATCGTAGTCTTAGTAAGTAATAGGGTCCCGTTTTTACCCTTTGGGTACGGAACCCTAATAAAAACGTATTTTAGAGAACTACCTACGAATGCGATTCCATCTAAACAATTATAATAGAGGTTATTTATTATTAGCTATCAATATTAGCTAGTTCTTTTACTGATGAGTTTTCTTCGAGATTTTTATTTATTAAAAATTATCATAAAATTATCGAGTGTTTTTGTAAGTGTGCCTAAATAAATTATTCTGTTACTAGTATAAGTATTACCTATTACTTACGGTACGTACAATTTTTTTGCCTTGTGTATTACCTTATCTACTTGAAACTGGTTCCCTTTAATCGTAGGAGGACAGCACTAGTACATATTAAGCCTATCCGTCGGAGCAGGACCGTGTTTGCCTAAATTTCAAAATAGAACGTAGTACGCATAATCTTGATACTTTATAATCGTGTCTTTATTTTTTATCTGAGAGGCGAAGTGAAGTACCTTTTTTCTTCTATAGCAGATTTCTTCCAAAATAAAAAGTTGCTTCCATAATTTAGTGCAGGGATGGTAATATGCTAGGATAATTTTTCAAATAGAGTTATAATTGATTGAATCAGGCATTGTTCTGCGGAAGTTCACCTTCAAAACTATTCTTATGTTCACGGTATTAAGGCGTAAATACATTAGAAATTCGTACAAAAAATAGTTTTGAAGTAAGTAGTTGTTTTTACATTAATTGATTTTATTGAAATATCTATAAATAATAATATAATATAATATAATATAATATATATAATATAATATATCTATAATATCTATTAATTCTAAATATTTAACACGAATAAATAAGCCTATGAATTTGAACCAATTTGCACTTAAAACCCGTCAAACCGTTTAAGTTAATTAGATGTACGTAAATACCTATCTACTTTAATGCGCATCAAAAATGTCAAGTTCCAATTTCAAAATTTGTTTCGGGTTCGACACGTGTTTGGTAAGACCCAGTAACCATTACAGACGAGACTGCGTTCTACTCAGAGAATGCATTTTATTTTTGCCTTTGTTTCAATTTCTCTTATACAGAGCTATATAAGCTTGGAGTGTATCAAGCCGAAAGGAGATAATTGTAGTCATCATTATAAGCAACGTTCAATAGAACTGTTTTCTGACGAACGACAAACTAGAGACCAACCCTGAATCGTGAAAAAAACATCAGCTGTTCCATAGTGAATTGCTATTCACACCGTAGTCATAGTTTTCCACATTTAGATGTGGAATGTTTTCTTCAAATTTAAAAGGGACCAACTTCAACGTATTTAAAAAAATAAGTATAATTAAAACTGGTGCACAATCCACGAAGATATCGCGGTACATACATAAAAAAGGTCAAATTGATAACCTCCATTATCCTCCTTCTGGGACAGTCAAGAGGATAATATAACACGTTATCTGCTACAAGTATCAAATTAGATCAGTCGCCTCTACACGATACGAAAGACTTGGTCAGTTTCTTCCATCCGCAGAATTCGCAACAAATTGCAACATTAAACAATAGAACCTCTTAGCAACACGAGTGGGCATTGTGTTTTCACAATATGTTGCAGTTTGTTGCTACAAATGTTGCCGACTTGGCTAAATATGGATTTAGATATTATTCTCTAAAATAACTATGAATTCTTTAGAAAAAATATGTTTTTTTTTTATCTTACTTAACAGCTAAGTGGTTGACCAAAACTTGATGTTAACTGACACGAATTTGAATATAATATTTTGCGCCATAAGAGCTGTGAATTATTTTAATAAGAATTATGTGATACTTTTAATTATTAGTTAACAGGGTAATTTAATTTAGTTTAATAGCTCACCCAATGTTATCTGATTTGAATTTGGATATTATTCGCCAAAGAGCTGTGAATTATTTTAATAAGAATCATGTGATTCTTTTAATTCTTGGTTAACGTGGTTTGCGTTTGATTATAGCTCTCCTAATGTTAGCCAAAAGTACTGTGAATCCTTTAAAAATGAATAATGTGTGATACCTGCCTACTTTTAATTCTTAATTGACGAGCTAAGCTATTGACCACCGTTTACCTAACATTATTTGAACATTGTTCTTGAAAAGAGCTGTGAATTATTGTAGTAAAAAATGTGTTTATTTTATAATATGAGTATTACTTTTACGTACAAACGTTGCACAAGCTATAGAGTTATTTAAATTTGCTACGACCTCAATGAATACAAAAAAATATTCATGATTCATGTGCATTAAAACATTTCAATCAGTAAAGTGCGAATTTTAATTAATTAAATTCATTCAATGTTAAAACATCACTTGCTTTTCAATGATTCGCAGACAAAGCTCAAAGTGTATTATTTTATAGACAAGCAAATCGAAACGGAACAAAATTATGTGCTTACATAATAAATAACTAGACGAACGAGATGCTACTCTAAAAACGAAGTCATAAGTATGATAATTGATTGTTCGTTTTGTAAAGATACGACGTTTTGTAACGGGTGTGCAGTATAATAGGGGATGGAAGGGGCGTATTCGTAGCTCGTCGCAAATATAATCAAGAACTAAAATTACAATGGAGACTGACGTTTATTTTTTGTAATTCGCATTTTTTTAAAGTGCTACGGCGAGCTACGCCGTAGCAAAAATAGCTACGATGCCACAAGCAAGCTACGACTTGCTACGTAAAATTGAAGCAAAAACGAATTGAAAAACTTTGCTACGTTATACTGTGGTTATACTACGGTTTTACAAAAAACCATTGCATAAATACAACCTAATTTGCTATAATATCACTTCATTACGTAAATTATGTTGTAAGATATGAGATATTTATACTAAATATCTAATACTCGCATTTTAATCTCTTATTAACCAATTTGCCAGAAGGGTTTTTTTTTGGACGCATGTATGTAACATGTATGTATGTTTATTTGTCTATTTCTACTGTTTTTATATTACCACCAGCCTAAACAGCTTGACACATTATGAAATGTTAGGCTTTATATCTCGAATGTCATAGACTGTTAGCTGTCGTATTTTTTTTGGTTCGCGTTTTTCCGAGAAAATTAAATAATAAGTATACTAGTAAAACAAAACAAGAAAAAAGTAGTTATTGGCATCGATTCTGATGTTCTCTAAACTAAACTAAACTAAATTTGACAGCTCCAAAATTGTTGCCATCCTTCTCTCACATAATAAAATATATTATATTAAATGAAGAGAGAGGCAGATAATTTTAGTCCTGTCAGATTGGTTTAGTTTAATGACAAAACACGATTAAGACCCGTAAAATTTAGTAAAAAAGTTAAGGCTACGGTCACCAGCCACATTATCTATTTAGCACGTTTTAACATATTTAAGACAAAAATCACCGTGTGAGAATTTAAAAAAACCTTTGGGCATTGCTTTTAGACTAACAATGCAAATAGTATGAAGCAATTTTCGGAAAAATGTGTTTCTAACTTATTATTTTTTTCGCTTTCGCCATAAAATAAAAATACACACACATAAGAGTCTATATACTCACACTTACATACATACGATTTTTATAAGTATGCTTCAAGCTTCAGATATATTTTCGCGGTCGGTTTCCTACAATTAATTATATATATTTTTTTTGTGCTTCTATGAAATGGAGGAGTTCCTAAAGAAAATGTCATGACGTTTTTATGCTTATGATTTGGCTTGTTGATGGATTTATAGTGTTTAAATGGTGTTTAATTAATTATTGGTGTAAGTTCTTTGACATAATTTGTAAATTAATGCAATTTTGCACGCCCTTGCCCTTGGGGCTGTTAATGGATGTACGTGTAATATTTTAAGACCGTTTTATACCCATTGGCAAGCAAATAAAAACTTTGACTTTGATATATTTTTTTTTCAATAATAATAGGCTTGCGTTTGATCGCCAACTCAACCAATTATGTATAGGTACCAATTCACTCGTGATTCGAAGACACCCAGATTGTAACTATCGGGGAACACCCATTCAGGCAGCGCATTCCACTGAATTCCACAGTTCGTACAATAAAAATTGAATCAAAGCGCTTCGTATGGGTTTTCGGGATATCAACCATAAAGTGGTGACGATTCTTGCCCGCTCTGGCAGTCCAGTCTGCAGTGGTATTGAACCAAACAAAACCACCGACCGACCGACCGTATTTGAGCTATAGCGACTCCACTCCACTTGTGTTCAGTAATCAACACGGGCGACCGTCTGACGCGGGCCTCTATCACAATGCCGCTATTACATTTGCCCAATAATAATAATTACCGGCTGCCACCCGTCCCTCCCTCCCTCTGCCAAATCTGAGCGACGCGACGCCGAAAATGCGATCTGCCAGAATTATAGTAAGTACTCTAACATTATGATAAACGGCCCATACTCAGTGTAAGTTTATTGGGTTACGCGGAAAGAATGTATTACGCCGAAATCTATTTTGTTTTTAATCTTCTACCCATTTTTACGGTTCCATACCCAAAGGGTAAGGACGGGAACCTATTACTACGCCTATGCTGTCTGTCTGTCTGTCCGTACGTCGATCCATCTGTCTGTCCGTCCTACCTGTATTTTTCGAACTGTAATAGATAGCGAGTTGAAATTTTCACAGAATATGTAAAGTTAAAACGGTTATAAAAAAGTAAAAAAAAAAAAATTTAAGGGCCTACAACAGATATTCAGATATTATTTTAAATTATTTTAGTTTTTGCTCTAGTGTAAAAACGGTAATACCAAACTTGGCATGATTATAGTTCACAATCTAAAGTATAACAAAAAATAATAAACAATGGTTAAGTGCGAGTCAGTGTCACTGTTCATTGCCAAGTTAAGTATTCGGTTACTTGGACGACCTTATCATTTCTTTCACCGAATCGAATTCACATATTTTACTAATTTTGAAGTCGGTTTTTTTAATTTCAAAATTATTGTATTTTGTGGTGGTCCGTGCGTGAGCCCGACTCGTAAATGGCCGGTTTTATTATAAATCAGCGTTCCAGCTATAGAAATTATTAGATGTTTCGTGCCATATTTTATATCCATAAGATTTTAGTTTCTCTAAAATTTAATAAATAAATATGCCTTGTCCATTTGCACGAGCTTCGGATCCAATCTCATTAAACAAACAGATTGGAAACAAGGTTACCTGTCGACTCGACCACAATTCAAATTGAGGTAGCCATTCACCAGCGCTTGATTAAAAGCCTCCATTTGAATGCCTTGCAGAGATACAGAAATTAGTATTGGTATATATTATGTCTATTTAGCCCTAGTTACATATCCGTTAGTTAATTTTGCAAAATGAACTTAGTAGGTAATTATTTGAGTTGAATCACAGTCATACAGAAATATTAAAATATAAAAAAACATAACATTTAAGCATTTTTGACTCATATGCTATGTTCTCCGACATATTATAAATATGTGGATTTAATCGTCTTATCACAAGTTCTCACAAGTGAAATATATAATATTTATAGTATAATAACATGATAAGTGTCAAATCATGGTTAAAATCATAGTAGATAGAAAAGCTATGTTTCTTTTCTTTTCTGTGATCTCCTACAATTGTTCAAACTTTGTTATCCATGCTTGTAAGTAGGTTTGAATAGTTACGTACTTCCAAGTTTTCAGTCTTTTTGTGAATAGAAATTTACATTATTTGATAAATAAGAGTAAAGTATACGAAATGGTTTCTAAGCGATGAATTAAAACGTTGCTAAATTGAATCCACTTGACTTATCTTTAATCTCTTTCAACGGGTTCAAATTAGTGAGTTCAAATTAGAGTGTCATGCAAAATTTAAGGTTATTTGGTGCACCCCGCGATTTCTATCTTGATTTTTCCAGTTTTCTCGTATTTGGCGGGATAAAAATTATCGGCTATCATTTAACCGGTCAGCTAATTTAAAAGATTTTGTTCAAATAAAGTGAATTGAGCTGCTTCTAGTGGTCGGTAAAAATTACTAAATTGATCAACAAGTAATGTATGATTATTGGGCAGCTTTGAAATTGATGTCATAGTAAATTAAATATATCTGCAGTAATATTAGTAATAGAGCAGCAAATATTCAGATTTTATCCAATTTTAGTCCACTGCTGAACATAGGTCTCTACCACAGAAAAGAGAAGTAAAAAGTAGTTTTAGACGATTTTTTTTTCTATTTTGTGTTCACTACCAAGGCACGCCATTTAGACCAATCATCTGCTTTTTACATCCAGCCACTGCCAGCTGCCATACGTATATCGTCACTCCAGTAAGTCTTAGGGCATCCTACACGTTCGTTTGCGTATTCATTGTTCTCAGTTCTGCGACAGATATGACTAGACCACTCCCACTTCAGCTTGCTAATGATAATTGTTGGTGACTTTGGTTCTCTGGCGAATATCTTCGTTTCGGATACGATCCCTCAGAGAAACGCCAAACATAGCTCTCTCCGTAGCTCGCTGAACGACATTGAACTTATGGACCATTCCAACTGTGTTCCAACCTTCCAAGTGTCCAGTTTCAGCATCGTAAATCATGACAGGTACGTAGAAGATTTTCGTCTTAAAACTTTGCGGGATAGGTGACGATACGATTTCATAGTTTTCCATAGTTTTTATTTTTATTTATAGCCTGGCAACTTTCACCATTCACCAATCATAAATTCATAAATATATCATTTCTCATGTTCAATTAATTTGTTTTTTAAATATAAATGTCGACAATAATTCAAAAAGCTCATCTAACATCAATAAGACATGGCTCATATAGATCTTTAATAAACAACCATAGCATATCATTGTGTAGGAGAATAGAAGAATGGGGAAGAATTATAATGCCTAAAACGAATGAATGTGCACTCATTGCGTTGCCAACAAAATATACCAATTACGTTGCGGCAGAGAGAATATAATCAAAAGTGATCCTTGCTGGTGACTCACGGGCGAGTAGGTTCGCGGACTTTTGGCTCGAACAAAGCTTGCCAGTATGTACTTAAAAAGGAGAATAGGCAAATAATACGATCCAAAATGTCCATGTACCAATATTTGCGTAATGGGGTTTGCATCATAATTTACATGCCTGCGACTGTCAGTGGCCGCAGATGACTGTCAGAGCACGTCTTTTGCATTGTTGTCTAAACTCCATTCAAATATTAAAAGAAAATGATTATTCAACTTTTTACAATGCTATTACATTAAATGGATCGAGCATAAGTACTTAGCAACTTTCAATATAACAGCAAAAATATATATAGAAAATATTAATTATATACATTGGTTTTAGCTATGATATTTTAATGACAGTAAATATCATGGCAGAAACAAATTTTTAAGAAATCTATGGTACCTGGATGGTGGTGGAAATTAAGCCAAACTCCATACATTTATGCCCGTTATCCTTTTGGCACTTTACTAAAATGCTGTGGTCATTAAAGATACCTATTATTAAAACATTCTGTGCATTTGTCAACTGTCGCGAGTTTCCACGCCAATGGATCAGAGCCTTATAGGACGCAGGACGGCGAGGGAGGGAAATGAATTTTTTTAATTTCGAATGCAGTTTGTTATAGCGCACAATACCAACGTTCCAAGATAACGCACAAAAGGTTTCAGTATTTTTTGTTTACGTCCATTAATTACTTGTTTCAGTGGCTGCCGGTTGTTGGGCGTGTATTGTGATAGTTTTGTTGTTTTTTAAACGAGATTTTGAACAAAATGAGACTTGTTGATTTTAGTGTAATTATTTTGTAATGCATATGACTGAAGATCCAAATTACTCGCCTGATAACCCATACTCATAACAGTCAGTCACTGGCATTCGGCTTCTATATATATCATCATCAGCCGTAGGACGTCCACTGCTGGACAATGGCCTCGCATCGACCTCCAAAAGTACCGGTTGGAAGCGGCCTGCATCCAGCGTTTCCCTGCGGTCTCTTTTAGGTCGTCTATCCATCTTGTGTCAACAAACCAAACAAGCCAGAAACAAGCAAAGTCACGGTCAAGTCCAAGTCATGCCCTATTAAAAAGCTGGTAACTTTACCTTGTACTAATATGTATTCTTTACTAAAGGTTTCTATACGGAGTATTGGAAACATAACGAAAAAGCCTGTGTTACCTCCTTATATCACTTTTAATACGAATAAAACCTAAATTATTTAAGAGATATACTTCCAAAAACTTCAGAAAAACCATTATTCATTCAGAATTTGCTTTCACACCGATGAGCTCAGCGGAAATAAGAAAACGTCCGACTGACCGTGCCGAGTTCGTTTGATCCGGCTAATCACGTACGGTTAAATGTATCAGGTCTGCCAGACCGGTGCCGGATCTACAGATCTATTGGAATGGAAAAACGGCCAATCCTTTAATTAAAGCCCTCGGTGGTCAAACCAAAAACTTGGCTAGTTTATTTGGATTTATTTTCGATGCTTTGATAAGCAAATCTAAAAGGAAAAATGCTTAGTTTCCCGTCTAGATTTTGGTGTAGCTATTTCAAACGTATTCTAGCTGAATTCTTAAATTTACAGGGTTACATGGTACTAAGTCTAAAGCAGATGATTAAATTGTGCTTATAAATATGAATAACCCCGAAAATCGCGGGAAAATACAGATGTTCCTAAAATGCCATTCACACTCGACGAAATGATTGTATGGAATATAGTTGATATTTTTACGATTGTTACGCGATTTCAAGGTTAATTTCATAGAAAAAGTTGTTCATAACATCGCTTAACATCAGGTGCGTTGGCGGTCAAGCGCAAGCCTATTATATAATAATAAATAAATAAGAACAAGGCCTTAAGTAGTACAACTTAGTACTACTGTTCCGTACAACAATGAAAAATACAATAAATGTACACAAGCAAAAGCTAAATGCACATTTTATTTAATTAATTACTAGCTGCGCCCTGCGGTTTCACCTGCGTAGTGATGAAAAATGGTGATGATGATAATGATGAAAAACCTATATGTTCTCTGGCCCTTGGACTATAACTATACATAAAAATCAGGCCGTTCCGTTGCTCTGTTGCTGCGTGAAAGACGAACAAACAAACCAACAAACTTTTCGCATTTATAAATTTGTATGATACTATGATGGGTATAGTATAGGTATTGTATTTCTTCTATTCATATCATGAGAAATTTCAAGTACAAATTACACCAGATTATCATTCAAGGGAAGGTCGCTGGAAAAAGAAGTGCCAGCACGCACACCAGGCGGAACTCCTGGTTCAGAAACCTGCGGGAGTGGTTTGGCTGCAGCACCAGCGCACTCGACAGCGACAGCCTCCAAGATAAGGATTTCCGTAATGCTGTCCAACCTCTGATAGGAGCGGAACTTAAAGAAGAAGACGAAAGAAAATAAAGTCCAGAATACAGGCACGCCTCCAACTATAAACCATTCCCGTCGTCGATTGATAGGTATGTTATATAAGTTCTCCGAGACACGTATAGTAGCAAATACCAAGAGCCATTGTGTGACACCTTCAACAAAAGCTCATTTCTTCGCATTCGCGTGATTATCAACCTTCTAACTCCCCTAACTCCCCGCCCCGTGGTGACACCGGTAATTAAAAGGTGCGTGTCGTCGCGAAGTAATCAGCATTGCACCTGCTTGGGGATACAGAATTAGAGAACACTGGAAGAGAAGTCATTCTAACTATTAATTTTTACTGAAGTCTTGCTGTATTGTTGTTTCTTTCTGAATTCAATTTCAGTCACAAGAATTATCTTGTGATGTCCCACCGATTATTGTTATCATCATAATCAGCCTATCGTCATAATAAGCCAATAGTGGTTTTACCCAAATCAGACCAGCTTTTAAAATAACGTAGCACAGCCATGGGTCACGGTTAGTTGTACCACTACTACTATTTCGTCAGAGGTTGCGGTGTCATGGGGAGAATAGCTGGGTAGCTAAGTGTACATAGTTTGGCTAGCGAATTATATACATCTACTTTCATTGAATGACGTCAGCTTTACTCTTAAGTGACAATGTTTCAGCATTCGTTTATTTTGATTTTTTCTGATATTTTTTTTTAAACAAGGTGCAAATTTTTACAAGCAAACGTTATAAAAAGCATAAAATCACTCTGAAAGTTAAGCCATTAGCCATTAAGAAGTTTGTAGTGTATACTCGCCACGATTTCGGTGCCATTTCCAATATTCTTTATGTCATCAGGTAAGTCATTCCATCTCCAACAGCCCACCAGCTAAGTATGTGCATTAGTTGATGACGTCACGGGCTGTCGCCGTCTCACCAACATTCGTTACCATACCTAATTCCTCTAAAAGATTGGAGTACCATTTGGAAGGTGGAGAAGCGAAAAATGCGCTATCAGCTCTTTTTGTTTTACTGTTGCAATTGTGGGTAACTTGAACCGGTGCAGGGAAATTCATCTGCATAAGTGTGAAAGTTATGAGATGGGTGTGGTTAAAAGTTGCCCAGGATAAAAATGTAAGCCCAGCAACATCGATCTATATACATTAACTGCATTGCCCAGCAAGAATAGAAATTGATCTAAGAGCTTCCTGGAAGTTAAGGATACAACTGTCATCCCATAATTTGGTATCGCCATTATTTGTCATGTTGAAATTGCAAGCGATGGTGGCCGAGCGGTGGCATGTGCGCTTCACAATCTGATGGCACCAATGGCTTAGCTAGTACTTTGATAAATTATGTGCAGTTTCGATTCCGTCGCTCAAAAACCCGATACCGATATGTCTAAGAACCTCAAAAGTTCAAAGACTCATCACCAACATGCACTTGGCTATCATGGTGGATTAGGGCCCATTCATTATATATTTTTACCAGGGATCTCTGAGAGAAGGCATGTGTCCCAGCAGTGGGAACATGAAAGGCTGATAATGATAATGATGATGAAATTGCATCACTTTCTTTCGAATGCCTGATTTCTCCCGAATTTTGGGCCCATCGTTTTAAAATGTTCTGCTATCCATTTCAATTACATATTAACTGCGTTTTAGTTAAATAATTATAGTTAATTAAATAATAATTATAGTGTTAGATGCCCACGAAGAAGGTTATTGGGCGAGCGGTATTTTAGTACGCCACAACTGGCAACCCCACGCCTCCACACACTGACCCCGCCGGCGCCGGCGGGATCGAAGAGTTCCAGGATCTGTTAGAAGTTCGGTTAGATTCTCTCCAAGTAATCAACCAGCTACACAACCTGCTAGAGCCCCAGGGCACACTCCTTCTAGGGTACCAGGGCAAGTCTGAATCCTCACTCCTGGCGACGGCCCAAGCTGAGACTCGTACCGCCGAACTGCTCTTGCACTAGTCACCCCAAAACAAGTTAGGCCCAACGCCATAATAATATGTAATACGTAGGAAGTTTGCGGGAATTAGAAATGATATAAAAATAATTCGGATCCGTACCTACCAGACAATCGCAACATCATAAATAAAAGCTTCTAAAACACAATAGAGATTTTCATTTAGAAGGAACAATCTCATTGTGTAAGACCGAGTTACAGACATCGAATACGAAATGAATGAGATATATTAAGTGAGAGAGCGAGGGCGTATTTTGTGAGCTTGTTTGAGATAATATTTTAACTGTTCCGGTTCGTATTCAGTGGGGGCCTCGTTTTACCTCCCACTGCCCCCTCGCGTTCTATGAAATTATATGGAGCAAACAATCTACGTGCGGGCCAGACAGTGGATCTCAAATTTTGGATACTATGCGCGAAGTACACATTTTCACGTGAGAAAAATAGGTATGGATTTCCATAAAAACATTTTTTTTTGTAATTGAAATTTGTATGGAATTCGATACGTACCTATGTATGGGCAAATATTTTCTACTTCGCCCACTGATGTACCACTAGCACAACAGCACCACTAGCAACACAGACTATATTATTGTTATCGATCGTGCTAATAAAATAAATCGATAAATTATTGTTAAATTCAAAATCAAGATTTGCAATTTATTATTTATAAGTTGTTGAAAGCGATGTTGACTTGGCAACTAAGTAATCAAGAATTTCAACAATTATTGTACTGCAGGATCTGCTCTAGCGACTTAGAATCCTGAATTATCGTGTTTGTATATGGAATGTCCGAGATGTCCGAAAAAAAAAACACTTAAAAATATATATAGTATTTTTCTATTTGCTCCGCCTTCCTTATCAACACAAAAATTGCTTTATAATATTTGCAATATTATTCTTAAGATAATTAATTCCCAATCGGTTTTTTTAATTCTTAAAGCCCGAACAGACAATTTGATTTGGTTGACGTCAACAACGTTGACAGTTTTCGTACCAGATGATGCAATCAAGTTGACAAGTTGGCACGGACCGAATGAGATAGCCGCGCGCTTTTAGCTAATAAGTAAATTAAAAACGTTCGAAAGTTTGAGAACAAGCACGACCGAATGCGCACTCTGTAAAAATTACAAAATGAAAATCGCGGCCCGAACAGCGCTGAATACATTAATATCGAATATTGAATACATTATATAAAATATCGAATTGAACGAATACAGCTAAACGTGCCAGATGGAAACCATTCAAAACCCTCGAGATTTTATTTCAAATGAAATATTGAATTCTGAGATTAATGCTTTTATGTTATGAATCCATTCTTTAGGTACTACATACATATTTAATTTAGCTAATTACTATAAAGTAGGACCATTTAAAAATATATTTTGCTAAGATAATGCACGATAAGTTCCAATAGACATTTAAACATGTGTGTATCCCCGCGGGTCGCGACCCACACGTTGAAAAACACTGATTTAGAGCGTCAGACTGTCCCGCTTTCCAAATCGTCCAGCCCCAACATGTCCAGTGTCCTAAAATGACTAGCGGTCCTCAATGACGACAACCTAAACCCAACAATCAACCGATCAGCAAAACATCATGCAATAATAATCATACCGTTCGCTTTAAGAGTTTTTAATCAACTCGATTCCAGCAACAATGGAGCGAGCAATCGATTCGAATTCAATCAGCTCTGGAATATCATGAACTTAATGAGAATTCGCTGATTGGATATGGATTACTATTGTGAACATCTGCTTCATATCTTCGAATATGAAATTAATCTTTATATGAAAATACCGTATGAGGATGATTTATGCTAGACCGAGACGGGCACGAGCCGTGATAATACGTTCGCAGACTAGGCACGGATTAAACCTTCACGAACATTTTATATTAAAACGTACGGCCGAACCTCGTCCGGGACGCGGGCGACACACGGTGTAGCATGAACTGCAACATATAAAATGTTTCTGAGGTTTTAAATCCGTGCCAAATCCAAGCCTCGTACGGGTCACGACTCGTGCCCGCCACGGTCTAGCATAAGTCATCCTTTATCCGATTTTTAAGGAATCACTTCGAGCAGTCAAATCCCGCGACACACTTGTGATTGGGTGAGAGGGTAAGATGCGGGTGAAGACGTGTATCAATATAACAAGTTTATTTCTATACGGTACACTGCAGCGGCTAGCAACATAGTAATTTAACGTGAAAATGTGCCATATATGCGTAACCGAGGCCAGCATACGTCAGTTCATACATTACCAATTGCTGCCAAGACTTTTAAAGTACTTTTCTAAAACAATAAACACACATTTTCTGCTTATTTTTTTTTATTTTTTTTTTTATTTTTTGAAAATAGCCGATGCGTAATAACTTCGTTTTTTAAAAATATTTAACATAGTGTGTGCAAAAAAACAGACAACCAATAATGTCAATTATTTAAAGCATCAAAGCGCTCCCCAAGCCTGACTCCAAACTGAAATGTGATTAAAATAACACACAGCCCGTATAATAGCCATCGCTAAACGATCCGATGGTTCCGTACAGAAGTGCAATCCCATTAGCGGGTGAACCCTAAATTTTAATCTGAGCTACAATGCCGCGATCCCTGATTGCTGTGCGCATATGCATAGTCTTTGGGGATCGCTTGACAAGTACAGTGCGTGGAACTTTTTAGGGCACACGAAATATTTTGCAATTTTTTCCTACTGAGCTTGTTAGATGTTTGGCCTCTAAGTACCTAGTATGAAACACTCGTAAAACGAGGTGCAGTGTGGTACTAGTGAAAGTTAAGGCACTTGCAGACGATGCGTAGTACAAGTAGCAAGTACAAGTTGCAAGTTTATAACGCATCGTCTGCATCGTTTTGCTTAATGTAAGTGCTACTAACCACTTGTCCTCCTAACCACTTTCACTGCCACTTGCACTAAGCAAAACGATGCAGACGATGCGTAGTAGCTACACTCATACACTCTTTGTCATAGATGATGAGTCTACAAAATTAATTTAGAAATCAGGTTCACTTTAGAATATAACCACTCAACCCATTAATTTAACTAACAATAGCTATTAGAAAGTTACATGGGTATATTGTAGATAAAATGTCCATAATAATAACATTTTTGGAGTCTAATAATAATCTGCTGGTAAGGATATCGCTCCCTAAACCCAACCAAAATGGGAGTGCGCGACCATAAAATTCCGGGTTTTTCTTGTACTGATATGGGAAGGAGTGACGCTTACCTATTACCGCTAGCGATTCGCACGTCTTATCATTCAGTTGCATAAAAACAAATTTCAGCGCAAGTAAAAGAAAATTATGATTTGAAGGCATCTTAAAAAAAAAAATCTCAACATTTATTTAATTCAATTGAAAGTTACGAGTCGTCTCAATATTTTGTTCTGCATTGCACGCGAGCGCCGAGGGACGAATTGTTTTCATATTAACAGCATGCAGTGAGAGAAGCACAAAGCCGCCCCTCGCTTGTTAAACGCCTTGTTCATGGCCATTTAATCATCTCGAAATATTTGTCGACAACATTATAAGATGCTGGAACTGTGATATATTCAAGGACTATGCTCTACCTATAGTATCCACAACCAGGCCACTTTTTTTACCAAAACAGAAGAATTTGAGTGTGATAGTTGATTATGATAACATTTTAATAGTACATCCTCAGGAATGGAGCAATAAAATGATAATGGATTTTATAATATATCGTATAATGCCATATAGCATATAATAATAGTACAAAGGCCATGGTGTTTGTACTTTTTGCCTCGAAACAAATGCGGTAACCAGGCCAGGTATTTAAAAACCCCAGCTACAAACAGAAACGACCACGAACCAAACTAATTTGAAGCCGCAATCTACGCTTTGACTACTGTCACAGCAAATTCATTACAGTACTCGCAGTTCCCGTGGAAAGTGACTCCCTGACTCCGCTCCCAACTCCCAGCTGCAAACTGATTTACGCGCGCCGTTATTACGTTCAGGTGCGGAACGACGTAGTTTTGTTTCATCACTAAGACAGGGTTGAATTTAGTCATAAGAGTTTCATTTATTAATCAAAATTCTCGTTGTATTGATAACATTTAGACCAAAACTACTTTAACACCATTTAGTATTGCAGTAAGCACATGCTATTATTCAATGCAATGCAATCCAATAACATTTTATTGACACCAAAAAAAAGGTACATTAAATAGAGGCACAAAAGGCGGTCTTATCACTAAAAGCAATCTCTTCCATACAACCTTCGGAGTTCGGACAATGAGTTGCGCTGGAAAATGTCTTCAAATAACGTCTGGAACTCTGGACAGAGGACAGCACCGGTCCACTTTGACCTAATCACCTGTTAACTCTTGTTTTTAGACATCAAATATTAATGGAGGATGATTGATTGATTGCCATGTTTTTTGAACTTCAAATTTTTTACGTAATTTTATTAAGTTTTCTTTTTCCCCCTCAAAAAGTGGTTTTGGCATAGCCGATGCGTATGTTTCATTTAATCATGTTTTATGTACCAATCTCGGCTATAAGCATATTTTTTATAATAGATAGGCTTGCGCTTGGCTGCCTTCTTGCCTGATGCGGTCTACGATGGAGCACGCTTGCCTAGAAGAAACCGATTCTCTCTCGACTTAAAGACACCCAGATTGTAACAGACGGGGAACACCCATTCAGGTAGCGAATTCCAGTTATGGCGTATGCAGTTACGGCGTTGGTTTATCTTTGTGCTATAACTTATAACTCAAGTTACATTCCGCACCTGTTCACCCCCTACTCTCCCACCCCTTATACTAGCAGCACTACAGTACAGTTTCGTCGCGTCTGAAAATTAATTCCTCTACATAATCAGAACTTCCGTGAGCGCCCGCCGCACCGCGTAGCTTCACTTCGATATTCGAGCGGGACTTTTTGCGACTTTGTAATTTACTTGAGCTTTTTTATTGTGATTTTCATTGGCGTTTTATAAGTGAGAAATGAATCATCTATTCTCTTTTTTTGTGGAGAGAAACTAGATGTTACTCATGTGTTGTTTAGCATCAATTAATCAATCGTTTATTTACTGATCTTAATCTATTACTTACATGCATGTAGGTAAACCCGTTTTGGCTAAATTTTGTTTTCCCTCGGGCAATACTAAACATCCTTTTTTCTATGGGATTTTTGTATCACCTCAAAAAGATAACTCAAAAAATTTAAATTTTGACAGGACAACGTCTGTCGGGTCAAATATAGTAAACGCATTACCATCTGAGCCACAGAAGAGAAAAAAAAATCTATTTTCTGTGAACTGAGCAGTGGAGGCAAAGTGGAGAAAGAAAGAAAGAAAGAAAATACTTTTTATTCGACACTTTTACAAAAAACTTATATCTAAAGGATACAATCAGTGTCGAATGGGTCATCAGTGTCAGCAATAAACGCGTAGAGGTACTTAGTATACTTAGCCTATGAATAAACGTCATACCATAAGACCAGTAAGTGCGAGCGAGATAGACAGATATTGATTTATGACCCAACGACTCAGATGATAATGCGTTTACTATAATATAAAGTAATGAATCATTTTGACCGTTTCCTTCGGACTTTACTCCTAGTAGAGTTGAATTATTAACACCATCTTGTGTAGCTTACCAGAATTAAGGTCCTGAAAAGTTTTAAATTAAATGATAATAATAATATAGAACCTTCATAAATCCAAAATATTATCACTAAGCCAGCTAAGTCTTCGTTTCAGAGACAAAAAGGCCCAACATCATAATTAAAAAAATCTCGCTCGCAAAGAAAGGGGGAAGTGGCGTGAAAGCAAGACGGATGGGCCCACAGAGGGCCCGGCAAAGACAATGTCGGCTTTGGACGCGCTGCTTAATCATAAATATATCAACATGAGCCATGTTAACGTGGAACACACATAAAATAAAAGAATAGGATAGTAATATTTATAAACTTTCATTCAAGCATTCGCTTTTTGCAACAGGACAAACTACGTGCGTACACGTACTAGTATACATCTGTTTCTTTTCTCTTCTTTACTTTAGATAGGTAAGTACTGAGAAATTTATACAAAATAAAAACACATCAGTTTGTACACGCTCAATAGACGTTTCGGTTCAACAGTTTAATCGTAAAAAGGTAACAAATACTTCATATCAATTCACTTTCACTTCAGAAACATTCCATCTGTCTGTATCTTTGTTATCTTGTTACTTGAACGCTACAGGAGAAGAATGGTCATAATTTTCAAGAAAGTAATGCGGGTAGCGAATCGAAAGTAACCAAGTTTACGTCTAAAACCCATGCCAGAGTTTTCCTAAAATAATTCTTGTCCATGTGCACCCCAAGTACAACTCCTTCGCACTAGCAAGTTGAAAGGGGCGTTAAAACAAAACGGATGAGCTTGGACAAAGGAAGGAAGCGACGCGTCCCCGTATTAAAGCCTTTTGATATCGCATTCGTGGTAGACGAAGAGATGCTGGATGGCAAATTTTTTTTAGATTATCCGATACACAAATAAATTAGACATTTAATTTATAAACCTTGGTTTATTACAACAACAATCTTTAATGTATGACGGAGGTCTTTGGGTGGTCTAAAATCTTTTTAACTTGGCTTGCCGCTCCGCTAAAGCTTTGTATGTACGAACTAACATCATTCCTTACGTTTTTTTAATGAAAATTCTTTGTTTATATACAAACAAAATAAGTTTTACAAATACAACGAAGTTAAACAATGGTCCTTCGAGCCAGTTTTTTGAACTATAAATAGTTCAACAGACCGTGTTTCTTCTCCACGAAGAACACGATAATGTGAAATTTACTTGTTTTAATGACGCACCGTAAAAAGAGATGCCTTTAAAAGAAGTAAGAGCCAACAAACCCTAGATAGTAAATAAGCTAACCTAGACTTAACCAAATCAACCTAGACTAACCTAACCTAGATAGTGAACCATGTAACTTATGTTGGGATACTAACAAATAAAAACAAAACTGAATAGTTAATTAAAATAACAATATCTCCTCGTCTATATACAATGAGAATACATAACGTATTTTGATTAATGCGAGTCGTGTTTAGAAGGTAGGTATTGTGAAAAAATCTTTTGTCTTCAAAGAATGTTGAAAACGGGGTGTTGTGATGACATTCTAAGAACTGTTAATAAAGAGATGTTGTCGTTTGTTTTAGGAAAAGTGATGTTTGAGAAATTAAAAACAATACTTACCTGCCAACAAGCTATTTTGGTAGCTTTTTGTAGGCCGCCTTATAAAGCCTTATCCTCATTAGAGCATAAGTGGTAATATGTCCCGTGACTTGTATCTGGATTTATTTACTTTTCAATTATTATTTTCATTTACTACTTGTACCTTTTGCCGAAACTATGTTACTATACAAATGTGCTAGTGCGGACGAGGCTTGAATCAAGCCTTGTCAAGCCGCTTGAGGCGGGACCTGGGGTCGGGTCATTTTTATAAAGGCACTTTTCCTACAAACAACTGGTACTGACAGCATTTTTCGAAAACTACTCGTCCGATTTTGATGTAACCATTTAGCCTCCAGCTAAATGGACTGACGACATCGTAAGAGTCACGGGCATCGAGTGGATGCAGATGGCAGGATGTTGTTCAGTGTCGCGTGCTAAGGGGGAGGCCTATATTCAGCAGGGGACATCTTATGGCTGATGATAATGATGTATATCTAAATTGTAAATACAACATAGGGTTCCTCAAAAAGCGAGTTAATAGAGTCCTTAAGGGTTGGTAACGTATTTGTATTGCCTCTGGTGTTACAAGTATCCATAGGCGACGGTGACTGCTTACCATCAGGCGATCCGTCTGCTTGTTTGCCATCTATGGCATAAAAAATCTAATATTTTGCTTTTGGTAACTTTTGGTTTTGGTGTGGGTTCGATTATGGTATTTTAGTGGTTTTGGTATTTGGATGCTCACCTCTGCTGCTGACGCAATCACTGTAAACATACGCTTAGATGTAGATAAATAGATACCTAGACAACCAGTGAAACCACTATTACCTGATTGAGTCCCAGCTCCATACATCTAATAAGCTCTAGGTAGGTAATCAGCCGGCTGCGGCTCGGTCGCTGAAAGCATTAATTAGCGTTGCGGGCAGCATTGTGACGCTATGAGCAAACACTGTTAGCTCTGTCTAGGGTTGACACCGGGTTTTACAGCTTGATAAATAAATCTAGATACGGAACTAACCTTTTCACATGCTTTATATAACTTGTCACTAACTAACGACCCTTAACTACTCGAACGAAGAAAATCACATAACTGCTCGCAAGGGGGCTTCCGGGACCTCAGTTTTTTTGATAATCTATTAATTGAACTAAATAAATGTATTTCTTAATTTGTTAAGTGCACATCTTAGTTTGTCTTTGTTTATTGTCTATTGCTTTTTTCTTTGTTCTAGTAATATTTCATATCTATATTTTTTTATTCTCATGTTTTAGCGTTCATATAATGTACTTTGTTTGTTATAAGTAGAAATTTATAAATGGCCCCTTTGTCTCTAGCTAATTATTAACTCTGTTAATTAAGACCGTTAGTTTCTCTAAGATAATAAAAATAAAATAAAATAATAAATATTAAACTTAATACAAGATAAATTCAATATTTTTATTAAAACCTCAAAATGAAAAAAAAAAGTAATAAGTACTCTCAAAAAACACAATTCAAATCTCTTCGAATTTAACTTTTGAGGCACAATAAGATCAGCTAAGAGATATTTTTAATTCTTACGAACTTATTGGGCTCGTTTTCATCACAGGTTCGATAATAAATCCTGGAGTGATCATTTCGTGCGAATTTTATTCGGACTCCAAATACTATGCATTACCTACTTATCTTGGACGAAAAAAAATACGTTATTACTCACACGGGGTCATATACTAAGAGTGTGGCAATGTATGCGTATTCTGCAACGTCCTGTTTGTCACTAAAGTGTCATCTTTGGGGCAAACTAGGAAGCTACTGTTGGCGGAAGTTTTGTCTGACCGACCAAAGTATCATTTTATGCGCGTCAAAGTGCGTTGAGCCAAGGGTTAAATCTTGGAAGTCGATTTTAACTGACTGAATTTGTCATTCTGATGACAATACAATAATTTGGTACAACCGAACTGGCATTTTTCTAGTATATTTTAAATTAAAATTTAATCTGTCAATTTTGAGGCAATTATTTACAAATTAAAATAAAATTGAAACAATTACAATTTAAAAATAATTTGTTTAGTAGAATCGGGGCCCTGATCTGATGAAGATTATACTGACGATGGATGATGAAAAACTCCAACGGGCTATCTACTCAAAAAATCCGCGTGGAGGCGTTATTCCTACAGTTTAACTACATATTATTTTATTTTATCGCTCAATATTATTGCATGTTGTCTTCCTTGTAATTATTGTGACATTTAGTTATATTTTTATTTCTGTTTAAAGTTTTGATAAATTGTATTGATGTACACAGTGTAGGTGGACTTAAATAAATAAATAAAGTTTCTCCTTTAGCACTTACACCCTTGGTCGTCCATTTGATGACATTGTGATCATCTCGTTTGCAGATGCCTCTAAATATTGAAATGTCTACGTTTGCAGAACTAGTAAGAATATGTTAGTCTGTGCAATACGTGTTTACCTCGACCCTTTAAATTTTTGGCAGACTTTTTTCGGCACTAGCTCAAGCTTAAGGCAAATCCAAACTATATAATAACATTATAATCATAGTTTCTACTAAGAGTACTTAAATAAATAAAAAGTTTGATCAGTGTAGCAATTAATAGTGATAGTCGCCCTCCATTAGTTTTCTGCCTTTTTGCCAAGAAAAATAAAATAACACACTCGATTCTCAAAATACCTAGAGTCGATACGCGTTGATGTCTTTTCTTAGAACATTGCAATTTTAGGTAGGTAAAAGTATTAGTGTGCGCTTGTATTGAAATGTATATTCATGTGTTGTCTATCACGTTGAAATAAAAATAAAATGTAAATAAAATAAATTATATCCCGCCGTTTATCTTTTTCAACCGACTTATAATCGATGATCTTTTTCTTTTTTTCTTAAATTCTGTCGTCAACGCGTACATTTTTTAATTTAAAACCGTTTTAGCTCATCATGGATAACGATGGCTTAAGGGGTCAAAGGGGTCGGGGGCGACCCCTTTGGTGGATCGAAGTGGCATTCTAATAAATTGTTATATCTGGATCCCTTAGATGGTGGATCGAGGTGGCATACTAATATTATGTTTATACTTTGTTACTTCAGCGGGTGGAAAGAGGAGGATAAAAAAAAGCTTTGGGTCCATCGGTGGAATGGCGGTGTATCCAAGTGGCCGGAGTGGTAATTTATTGGTTGGAAAAGTCGTGGATATTATATAAGTTATTCTTTGTATCAGCATTTTGTTTATTCTAAAGACAAAAATTAATCGATGTTTTTTTAAACCCCCGACACAAAAAGAGGGGTGTTATAAATTTAACGTGTATCTGTGTATGTGGTTTCATATCTCACAAACGGCTGCACCGATTTTGATTTATGTTTTTTGTTTGAATAACTTGATCGAGAATGTACTTATACAAATGATTCATGGAAATCTTGAAGATAATCAGCTCTTTTATCGAGAATAAAACTATTTATACTTGTTTCTTATAATGGTGGTGGCAGCCCTAAGTAGTAACGTAGGGGAGGCCTTTCCCACCGGTTTGCGCCTCGCTTTTAAATGCTATTTTAACGCGGAAAAAAAGATTAATTAACTAATTGAGCTGTTGGACTGTGCCGCGCTATTTTAAATCTTTTTTTCAGCGACTAATTATGCTGATTGCTGAGTATGACAGTAAGAAGTGGGAAAAGGATGGAGATTCAACTTTTGTTATTTTGAGTTTACACATCATATCACATTTCGTAACAACTGTACAGCATGCTTATACTTACGTCGGTTTATGTCAAATAGTCAGTTTTCTTGAAACACATAAAAGATTTTTACTTCATGACAATCTATATATATATAAATCGATGTGTGTATGTTACCCCTATAGAATCCAAAACGGCTGGACTGGTTTTGATTAAATGTTCAGGCAATCTTCAGATTAGCCCGGCGAGTGATCTTGTATTTTTTGTTTTAATTTTTTATTCTATCAAAATAAATATTTCAAGAATTGAACTCTATTCATTGACATAATATCATAACATATTTTTTTTATTTATGTCAAAAGAGGTTACTTTCTTTTTCATCTTTCACTGGCAGACAACTGGTGTTATAAGGAGTAACTTAGGCTACTTTTATCCAGGATATAAAGGGGGTGGAACCGCGGAGCACAGCTAGTAAGTTAATAAATATATGATGCCATTTAATTACTAGTTAATTGCCCCGAAAAGTGACTTCATGACCTTCGCAAGCGCAACCAATATTCAAACTTATTGTTTTATTAGAATGGACTATTTGCGTACTTTATCTTATGAAGATTGAACTATATTTGATCGTCGATAACTTTATCGACGATCAAATATATAGACAAAAACTCACAAATATACGTACAAAGCAACACCGATTCGTTCCCGCAGAATCTAAGAACTTCGCGTCACTTGATCGATAACTATAGTTCACCATCATCAGCCAGAAGACGTCCACTGCTGAACATAGGGGGTGCCTAGACCTCTATACACTAAACGACAGCTTGCTATCTGCATGCATCCACTGGATACCCGCAACTCTCACGATGTCACCGGTCTATCTAGTGACAGGCCTACCTACGCTGCATCTTACCTGCTATTATTTCATTAGACCAACTAATATAAATAGTAACGCAATAAGCATCGCCATTTAGCACGGTAATGCTGCCAGCAAGCTGAGTGCGCTGCCAACTGGTAGTGGGCTTGAGAATTTGGATTGTCTTTATAACTTCAACAGTCTATGGACAGTCTAACTGTTTTTGGTAGTGTTAGTTAGCTTGTATTTTGTTTAGTTAATAAAGGCAATTGTTAGTAAAAAATACACTTATAACATGAAGTGAAGTTATTATACAAGCTTTATGTTGAAGTTATTTTTTTAAACAGAATTTTAATGAAATCCACTGGCACAACTGCAGAGCAACTGTGAAATTCCGTAGCAACGTAACTTAAACAATATAGCTCGAATGTTTAATTAGCGCATTGCAGGATCCCGGGGGATGGGGAGAGGGTAGAATGGGGTGAGATGGAGTGGGTGGGGAGGTGTTATTCATTAAAATGTTTGCGGAAACTCGTTTAGCGGCGTTGCGGTGGGCGGGCGCCGATGCCGTGCGCCGTCCGCCGTCCGCCTCACTAGCCGCAGGGCTGGCAAGCCGTTAAGATTTTAAGTCTGACTGCACCATTTTCTATTCTAGTTACAAACACAACTTTCTTGTACACGAGTCGTGTGTTTGATTTTATCACAAGAATTGATACAGACGCTGCATGTTTTTTGAGGGTTAACTTTTTTCGGTCAATGGTTAATTGTTCGATAATAGGCTTGCGTGTGACCGTCTCCTTGCCTGATTTTAAGCGCCTAGAAGTTACCGATTCACTCGCGATTTGAAGACATCCAGATTAAACTATCGGGGAACATCCATACAAACAGTGCATTCCACAGACTAGCAGTTCGCACAATAAAAGTGGAATCAAAGCGCTTCGTGGCTTTTTCGTGCCAACTCTAGCTGTTCAATAGAAAAATGGGCAGGAGATAATAAGATAATGTAAATCTATCTGTATTTAATTGTTTGAAGTACAGATCCGATGCAGACTCTCATGCATTAGTTACGGTAAACCGGATAGTGACTTTTCCATTGCCGTTTGTACCCCGCGACGCCGCCCACAACCCAACTCAGTTAAGGTTGCTAGATCAGACTTAGTTGGATGTGTCAACCCTACAGAAAGAGTCGGTAACGTTCATTTACTCATCACGATCTCAGCCACTATCTCTACAACACGTTTAGCGGGCTTCATTTGTGCATCCACCTGAAGCTTATCTCGCTAAACACAGACGCTATTTTGATAACATCCATTATTTTTATGGTTCCGTACCTCAAAAGGAAAAAACGGAACCCTTATAGGATCACTTCGTTGTCCGTCTGTCTGTCTGTCTGTCCGTCTGTCAAGATCCTTTTTCTCAAGAACGCGTAAAGATATCAAATTGAAATTTATACTAAATACTTACGGTTTCTTTCGGCTGTAAAAAAATAAAACTTGTAAGTCAACGCAAACAAAAGATATGAACGTTTATGTCGCATATTTTGCAATTTCACAGGGGAATCAAAACCTATAGGGTACTTCCCGTTGACCTAGGATCATTAATTTTGGCAAAAGGAAAGTTCTTACAGCACATATAAAGGAATAAATCTGAATGTAGTTAATTTGAAGTCATATAAAAAATATCGTTTTACAATTTCAAAATTACATTTTGTAGTTGTTATGTATGGAAGATGCTTATTGTCAACTACAAAGTTAAGTTTGTCTTTCAATATTTCAACTTCAGTTATTTTTTTTGTTTTTTTGGACTCGCGCTCTTAGGGTTCCGTCCAACGGGTTAACCCTCAGAGCACGAGTCCTACTCGTACTTGTCCTACTCGTAATTGTCCTGTTTTTTATATTTTTATAGTGTAAGTCCGCGTTTGACCACCAATTCGCCTTTTGACGAGCCTGTTGTAGTGACAATGTGGTCAAAAACAGAGCCCTCAGACTTAGAAGATATTATTACCTTGAAAAAACTTAGATTATATCTCTCAGGAAACATGAAGGCAGGTTGTTCCATTCCTTGACTGTACGGATTAAACACAGAATCATTACGTTTGGTACGTATAGCTTATAGATATGGTAGGACAACGTAAGTAGGAGGGCGGATCTTAGATGTAGCTGAGCAGGTCATGTGGACAGACGTAGTGACGGCAGGTGTACTACAGTGACGAAGTGGTGCCCAGTCAAGGTCGGCCTATTCCAGACCGAACGAGAATGAAGTGGGCCGACTATATTAATAAGGCAGCAGGATGCGAATCGATGCAAGGGACCGAGGCAAATAGTATAATCAAAGGGAGGTAGATTATCAAAGGCTGATGATGATAGAAAATGTTTAGCATCAAGTTCTCCATTTGTGCATTAAAAACATAACATATGGTTTATTTTAAATTGACCAGTGGCGGTGCCGTTGAACGTTTTCTATACATTCATCTGCTTATGTATAATAATAATTAGTATAGTATAATAGTTAGTATAATAATTAGTATTTTAGTTAAATAGTAATTATTAGTATAATAATTAGTATTTTTTGTGTTCAAGTGCCTTTAAGAATTAAACAAAATACAATAAATAATAAATTAATAAATATTCGGAACATTTTTGCACACACGGTCATCTGACCCCAAACTAATCAAAACTTGTGATATGACAGACATTATGTAGTTTTTAAATACATACTTAAATAGATATTAACAACCAGATATAGAACAAACACAAATGTTCATCACATAAATGTTTGTCCTACGTGGGAATCGAACCCACGCCCTCAGGCTCAGAAGGTAGGTTCACTACCAACTGGACCAACGAGCTATCGAGCAACGAGCAAGTTAACTAATTAATTAAAAACTCAATCAACTTAGTTATCAGACTTACTTAAGTAAATTATTACTTATAAACGACTCTTAAAATTAAGAGCGTGTTAAGTTTCAATTATATGACGACTAATTAGCTGTTCCATAATATTTCCAAGTACTTGTTTAACTGTTAAGGATATTATTAATTTTAAATAATTTTAATGACTAATTATTTAGGTAGTACGTATTGCCAATTTGTGATATTTAATTTATTTTGTATTCATCACATATTGATTTTTTATATCGGTTTAGTATCAGTTTAATTTTAAGCGTGTATCTGATATTTTTAAGTCAGAATCAAATAAAAGCAACTTTTTAAACAATTTAATTACATACTCATAGATACAAATATAAATACAAAATTTATTTATTGTTACATAAGAAGCACAAAATACAGGTAGAATCCCAGCCTGTTGCGTTAGCGTGAGCTGTGTTGCAGCAGACAGTCTTCCCCAAAACTGGGAACAGTAACAATTATATATAATTTAAATTAAATATTAATTAAAAACACATACCTTAAGGAACATACATATTATAAATATCTTTGTGTTGTGTGTGTGTGTGTGTGTGTGTGTGTGTGTGTGTGTGTGTGTGTGTGTGTGTGTGTGCGTGCGTGTAAATGGAGTGAATGGATCGATACCATATTTTTCTTTGCATCTTAATTTTTAGGAATCCGTACCCATAAGGTGTCAACCCTATTACTAAGGTTATATGCTGTCTGTCTGATTGTCCTATATTTTAACGACTGTATCTTTTGAACCGTTAAATATAGCTAGTTTTTCACAGAAAATGTTACGGCGGATTAACTAAAACATAGTATTAAAATAAATAAAAAAACAAAGGAAGGCCCATATACAACAAACTAATTTGTTTAGTGTATTTTTGTCTTTGCTTTTGTAATAACGGTAATATGCATGCACATTGCACAATCATTGTGAATTTTTCCTAAGCGCTCAATCGACAACTTGGCATGATTATAGAATACAATTAAAAATTAAATTAAGTATTAAAACAACAAATAATATACACTGGCCAAATGCGAGTCAACTAAATACCCGAATTAAAGAAAACACTTCTTTTTTTTGTGAGTAGCCTAAATTTCTCGTTGCCCTTTGTCCGAATCGCACTAAGTCGGTGTTGATTTTGTTCAGTAAAATTAATATTTAGGTGGTAGATATTTTTTGATGTTGGCAAAATATAATTAATTTCAACAGTTAGGTTTATTTTCTTCTTTACATAACAAAAAAAAGTGTTTATCTTTTTCTTTTATGCAAGTAGAAAGATACCAATTTAATATCTCATTAACAGCATCACTGGCAGCTTAACCACATTTACACAATGTTTATATTTATACGTCATAACTTAATCTACATCTATTGAGTACTACCAGTCGCTCGCCGCTCCCATTGGCCAAATTTTCCAACCCCTGGCAAGTCCAGCCAATCATAGACGAGCGCGTTAATTCCTTAGGGTGGAGCTTGGGGGGTTATCACCGGGAGATTTTCGTGAAATCAAACAGTTTTGGAGCGATCTTCTTAGATTCAACATCCTACTCACCTATATAAGTTATCAGACTCGCGCAAAGTTTCCGAGAAGTTTTTATACAGTGATGTCGTAAGAAACTGTTTTATTTTACTGGCTAAAATGGTGACTATTAATCTTGTTTTAAACCAGTCGAATAAAGGTTAGAAGTTCGTCTCTCCAACATGGCAGGTCCTTACCTATCGCCTTTACCCGGAGACCTCCTGACGGAGTATATGTTTGGACGTCGTCGCCAGCGACGGAATCGTACGACTTTCACTCCTCAGCAGCTCAGCGAACTCGAATCGCTGTTCCAGAAGACACATTACCCTGACGTGTTCCTCAGAGAAGAGGTCGCTTTGAGGATCAGCCTCTCCGAAGCCAGAGTCCAGGTGGGTTTGTGACTGATAGGGGCTTTAAAATGTACCCATTTAGTCATCGGAAGATCGGTCTGAGTGGTGTCCCTTAGGTTGGGAGCACATACCTATATCTAAGTAGATTTCACAAGCGGTCCAAACTGTATGAAAATTAAGCGTGTCATACTTTTCGTACCTAAAATTGAAACAAAAATATTTTTGTTCTGTCGACCAACTCTATTTGCGGTATTATTACAATATTGAGTGTATTGCACAATTACCCATTTTCGTTTTCAAACGACACGTGTTTCGCGGCACCGATTGAGCAGACTGATTTTAGCCGGACTCTATTATGACGATTAATGATAATAATTAATTGTATTGGAGATATGACATGCAAGGTAGGTCGGTAGGTCTACTTAGATATAGGTGTGTGGTTGAGAGAGTCCAGAAAGGGAACTCATGATGATGGCTATTCATACTCACACCTATGTGTTTATAATGTGCAACGCACCCCGGCTTCGCACGGGTGTAAATATATTGCAACGCACCCCGGCTTCGCACGGGTGTAAATATATTTTACAACACATTTGCTCAAAAAGTGCACTTACGAAGCCTGTATACATCGTTCGAAAGTTAAACATTACGGATCATACAACGGAGCGTGCGGAAATGAATTTGTCCGCACGCTCAGATGTATAGCACCGTGCGTGTGATTTACGGTATTTTTTTAATTTCCATCATAATTACATAAGAATTCCACAAAAGAGTTTCATATTACGAGAATAAATAAGCTGAATGATCAAACCTCCTTGGAAGCGCTTTTGCTCAATACGTTTGTCTCAGTTTAATACTAAAGAGAAAATGAGACGAAAGATGTAGTTCTAATTTTCACCACGTGATAGTGGCGCTATTTGCATGTCCGCGCCATTTTCTTATTATATTATAGAAACTATTGTTGTGACTGATATTAAGTTATAAACAAAAATTGTTTCATTTGTAGCCTTTTTTTCTCGCAAATGTGTTGTAAAACGTTGTATGGCACACGTGCGGATTGGTTATTACAAACTCGTGACTATGGTAAGCCCTCGACTTCGTCTCGGGCTTACATTCGTCTACTCGTTTGTAATAACCAACTTTCCGCACTTGTATCATAAATAACTATTTTTACACCTAAGGTTACATTATTGGAGTTTTAGTAAGGATCCCAATTTTTTTTTTTTTTAATGTAATATAGTCTATGTCACCCGAGGATAGTGTAGCTTCCCAACGGTAAAAGAATTTTTCAAATCGGTTCAGTAGTTTCAGAGCCTATTCAATGCAAACAAACAAACAAACAATCAAATCTTTCCTCTTTATAATATTAGTATAGAAGTATACTTAAATATTAGTATATTTAGAACCGATTTCAAAATAGTAGATTCTTAATTTAATTGTTTTTAAAGTGTGCGTATGCGATATCTTCGCCGATTGTTAACACATTTCAACAACTTTTTTTTATTGAATTTTCCATATAAATTTAAACAAAAAACAAAAAGAATTGAAGAAAATAGTCCTCTCTACGGATGGAATATTAGGGGATTAGTACTGTCTATTGAATTTCATCCACCTCCAATGAAGTCAGTGTTTATTTTTTGTGAAAATATGTTATTAGGTTAGGTCGGTTTGTTCTAGACAAGCATCCTCCATCGTAGACCGCATCTTCGCTTAAACTTAATCATCGGGCAAGATGGTGGGCAAGCGCAAGCCAATTTTTCAATACAATAAAGACAGCCTATACTGGACGTGTACCTGTACAGGATAGTTCTTAATTACTCTTTGCTTTGGTTTGGTCCTTAACAGGTAATTTAAATAATATTATGGCAAAAATTGCGCAAATAACGTGTACACGAGTGTACAAAGTAGTGTACGAGTGTACCAAGCCCCAAACCCTAATTGCATCTTTTTATTTCATATTTGAGGTCTAAACTAAAATGATAATTACTGTGAAAAATTTCATACACTAACATCTCAATAACTAAAGAAGCTAGAAGGTTCTAAATAATTAGGTCGGACAGACAGACGGACAGTCGGATAAACGGACAAACGGATATACCGACATACAGACAGACGGACGGACACTGGACAGTACAAACTTATAAGAGTTCCTTATAGTACTACGAAATTCTAAAAAGGAAACATTTATCTAAACTTGCGTGGAATTCCAGTCAATAAGACGGAGAGTCACCAAAGCCACAACGGCTTTTTTTTTATTTTTTTTATTATGTTTGCGTTTGTCCACATCAAGACATAGGTAAGCTAAGCAAATACCCGTACCAGGATGAGGCACGCTTGCCTAAAAGAAACCTTACTCTTTTGACTTGTTTACTATCAATTTAAAGTCGTTCCTATGGGTACGTAAGTCTTAAATCTGTTTATTATCATTTATTTTAGAAAACCCACCAATTGTAACGGTTATATCTTAGTCGGATTTAAAATTGTCTTAAAAACTCTAAATTGTTTTGGGAAAAAAACTGCATTTGCTGCAAGCCGTAATACAAATAAAAATTTGAATAACATACACAATATAATAAACTTCAAAGAAATCAAAATACATTCAATGTCACAATAATAAAATAAAACAAAATCATTAATACAAAAACCACAATCTTGATGAATTTCAATGTAGACAGTACTCGACTGATTATGACTTACATTGAAATTCATCAAGATTGTGGTTTTTGTATTAATGATTTTGTTTTATTTTATTATTGTGACATTGAATATATTTTGATTTATTTGAATTTTATTATATTGTGTATGTTATTCAAATTTTTATTTGTATTAATATTAATAATGGATAATTTATTAATATGGGCTATTTTAAAGGTTAGAACTATCAAGGCGCGGCGCGACACGCGCCGGATAGATTCCCAATTGTCGCCACTGGTTCCGACACCACCGGCGACCAATGGAGAAAAAACGTAACGTAAACGTAAAAAAGGCAAGTTGCGCGCGTGAAAATTTGTCTAATCACAATCTTCTCTACGCCATGTTGCTTAAATTTATATTGCCTTTAATTGACATTCTGTTTTAAGTAACCGTCTGAATGCACCAGCAATAAAATCATGTTACCTAAATTTAGACATTATTTTCGAAGGTTTGGTTCCAAAACCGAAGAGCTAAGTGGCGCAAGCAGGCGCGGCTGCAACTGTTACAAGATGCATGGAGAATGCGGTGTCTCGGCCTAGGAACTCCACCGCTAATGTCAGGTATTGACCCACAAAATTATAAAATAATGCTTCTCCCTCATAGCTCACCATACAAGGGTTCCCTGTACCCAGATGCTATGAAACACACACAAAGATGAACCAATAACACCCAGATCCAGAAGAGTTATTCAAATAAATCATTTAAATGGTTGGGAATTGAACCCGCACCTTCCATAAGGCAGACGCGCTACTGGGCCATCTTATTCATAGAAATATTAGGTTGATAGGTTATTGGCGTAATTAAATCTTCGGCATAAGAGAAGTGGAACGATAGTCGTCCAACTGAGAGATGATTGTGGGTTGAATCTGGGGCCGTACCATCGTCTTTAAGCGATTCAGTTTAGGTGTTCACGAGAACGCGAACCTTAACGCGCCGAAATACGGTTTACTTTTCGCAGGCACCTAAATTGAATCGCTGAAAACTGGTGGTATATACGGCTCTTTGGCCCGTCTAAGACAGGACCGAGACAGAAGTCATAGCAAGATACTATATACCATCAGTGGGATAATGAAGGCTTTGGATGACGAGCATGATTAAATGAGACAGCAAGTGTAGCACATTCAATATTCCCTATATTTTAATGTATCTAAAAAATAAAAAATAAAGTAAATAAACAATTAAGCGTTCAACTTGGAGCCTAATTTTCATACCGCTTTGGCCCGCCAGACGAATCACATAAAATATTGGAGAAAAACATATCGGGAACAGAACAGAATCGCGAAAACATAAGAAATTATTAGGTTACCTGCAATATCATTTTGTAACCTATCCTGACTTATCCCACAATTGCACTTCTATTGTAACCTATACTGACTTGCACCTCGTATTGTAACCTATTCTGGCTTTCCATTTCCCTTTTATAAAATTATGAACTCACACCAATTTGATGACTGTAATAATGAAATAGCAGAAGCAAAGGCTTGTGTGTACTCTAACCAGCTTGTGCTCCGTGAAAACTACTCCTTCGGCTGCTCTTGACATCAGCATCGAGCTTGGATAGTTATGAAGACACCTGCAAATACAAAAGGAAGCATCAGCGTTAGGGATAATATCACGTCTACGATTCAGAGGAAAGTAATAAATGTCTTTGATCAAAGGGCTTTCAAGATTTTTGTAATGAACAATTATTAGTCGAATCGCGAGGCATTTGGTTGGCGTTTAGACCAAACTAATTACCTATACGTAAAAAAAATTATCACTTTAGTAATGGTTATAAAATAAACATCTTTTAAAAGGTACTTTACCTGTAAATATCTTTGAATCCCGATGCTGTAGGTCATTATGTCATATGAAATGTGTTTGTTTGTATAAGTGACATATATCAAAATATAAAACTTTTATTGAGCAATGCAATCTTAAAAAAACAAAATTTGCGGTTAATGTTAGGGCCAAAATTTTCAAAGCCTTGATTTCAATATTTTAAAGGATTTTGATTTTATGAAATTAGAATAACGCGATTAGGAATTGAGAAGTCACAATCTAACAGGACGTCAACACAGTAGGTACTTCTCAATTCTCCTCATTCACAAACCGAATAAAAAAAATAAAATTCTATTATGAATACTTTTGAGTTATGCTTCGTTTAATTCTTGTATTTTAGTTTTACAAACCAAAAATTGTTATAGGCTAAGTAGTTTCATAAGAAAGGCACGTGATTCTCGTTTAATTTTTTTCAGGTCATGCCAAACCTCCGGACTCATCACCTGAAGGACCTGAGTCTCCATCAGGCAAAGACTCTCCGGAACCACCGAACACGTTTGAAAATCGAGATTTGAAATCGCCACGCCATGATGCTTACCTTCACAATCCGAAATCAAGCGTGTCAGATGGATTGCCTTTAATGCATCCACCATCACTCGACATTCCATCACCCATGCCGTATGCTGATGATGGCAGAATGATGCAGCAGCCTTTCGCTTTCCAGCCTTTAATGATGCCTCCACAACAAATAGATGAACAGATTCCGACAGATCTGAGAGTGTTGCCTCAAAAATTAAATCCATGCCCGTGTGGTACAGAAATAGAAGAGCCACAGAACTTGGCGTACCGTCAGCAATCACATATGGCCAAACGTGACGCCAAAGAAAACACAGATACTGACAGCGACACTGAAATCGATCTAACTTCACATTCATCTAAGGATGACGATTTGAGAGAGTCGGAAAGACTGGCTAAGAGGATAGCTACTAGTATTTTCCGAAGTGATACAGTATTGCACGACTTGGTGCCGAATGATCTCAGTCTAGGTGCTATAAAAAACAGTGACATGATTTTGAATAGGGACATGTCAATGTAACATTGTAGATGTGTATTGAAAATGATAAAAACAGGAAGAACAGGAAGCGTATTACATAATATTGGCGATGAGAAAAGAAGTCTACTAGCGAGTATAGAAACTAGAAGAAGCAAGATGTTTGGCCACCTTGTACGACATGACAAATTAATGAAAACCGTCATAGAGAGAAAGAGAGGACCAGGAAGACCCAAAAGAGTTGTTTTAGACCACACAAAAAAGAAGGCAAATGTCATGTGGTACAGGGAGGTGAAAACGCTGGCAGAAGAACGTCAAGTCTGGATGTTACTCCACCGACAAAATGATACTAGCAGATGGTACTCTCGATATGTTAAGAATGTAGAATGTAGATATTGCATAATTTTACGTAGAAAATCATTTATTCTTAATTATTATTACTGTTTCTGTGTATAGTAACTGCACAAATTAACAACGTTTTAAATCCAGTCATATATTACTAGGATGTTAAAATGAAAGAACAGTTTATAAATAAAAAGTGCATTTATTAGCGTCTATGGTAAATACCTAATTTCTTTTGGTGTATAATCCATAAATATGAATTTTCATTAGATACGTACCTACTAAACGTTTTGATTCTATGTTTCCAATCCATACAGCCAAGTAATTGAATAACCTGCCGGTTTGTTTTTTGAGAGATATAATCTAGGTTATTTCAAAGTTAGAGTGAATAGGTATCTTCTATTTTTCGTGCATTACCTTCGACATTGTCACTCAGCTTACCAACAAGCGAGTTGGTGGTCAAATGTTGACTTATAGATATCAGTTAGCACAGTCCGGTTTAAAAAAGAGAGATAAAAAAGGTAAAATGCTATGGTGTATGCTGTATGGTATGTTTCCCATTCGGACAATGTCACGTTATAGTCACATTTACACTTACACAATATGGGTTTTAATCGATTTTCTACAAGTTGACCTAATAAAAGGGTCACAGGCAGTGGCGGCCCTAGGGTAGAGCGAGAGGAGCGATCGCTCTAGGCGCCAGTTAGCAAGGGGCGCCAAATGCCAAATGCAAAAAATAATAATTTCTAGCGATATTTTTTTTTAGGCGCCTTGTGCGATGTGCCGGTTTGCTTTTCGGAGCAGCCCGCGCCTCTCAAAAGGCGAAATTAAAATTGAAATCATGAAAATAAAATTAGGTATAAGCATAGCTTCACGGCGGCGCCCACATTTCTGGCTTACTGAAATAATAGTAAAAAAAAAAAAAAATATAAAATAATATAAACTCAAATACAATTTACGATGAGAAAGCGTCGACCAAAAATGGGGTCACCGAAAGAGAATCTCGCTCTACCTTTATTATGGGCTAGGGCCGCCACTGATCACGGGGTGTTGGAGTGGTCTAATCAATTCTTCTATCTAACGAGACCACGGGCCTTCACTATAGGGACAGTGATCCAACGATTATTCATGTTAGACCATCAACCCGTAAAAAAAAGTCGGTGAACCAGCTTTTTAATCTTGTAGTAACGAATATTACTTATTAGTTACTTACTTATTTACTTTTTTATTCAAATCAAGGTCAGAAAACAAATGAAATGCAAAGAAATGAATGTCGGGAAAACGAATGAAACACAAAAACAAATGAATATCGAAAAAAACAATCAATCTTCCTCAAATCGCGAAAAGATAAGAGAATCGCAAATAGAGAAACCGATTCAGGTTTCTCCATCGATCAAGTATAAATTAATTATCGTAGTCAAGCGTGCTCTATCGCAGACCGCAGCATCGCATAGCATCAAGCAAGTTGGCAGGCAAACGCAAGCCTATTATTTAATTTAAAAAGGTAACTAAACAGGACGGTGACAGATGTCAGCGTGGCAGGTGTCAATACCATTTAAAGGCGATTGCTGATAGATAAAATATTCGACCAAAACAATTGGCGTTCCTCAAGCCGAAGTCCTCGATTATCGCGTGCTTTCAAAATCATTGGCAGGTCTTCGAAGACCTGGAGAAGTGTTATAGAATGGGTGCCAATCTAACTAAAATAAACGTAGGGATGCGCGAGTGAGACTGCGTGCTTTTGGCTGGGTAAACAGTACCCGTTAGTAACATATCAATTTGTAGGTACCATGAGGCATGCTGCTCGCACCAGGCAGGCGACATGGCGTCAGGTCGCAGGCCGCGCGAGATGAGCTGCCTGCGCAAACGCTGCAGACGTGGCTCCGCGCTGTCCGCGCTCGTGCTCGGGTCCGACCACAGTCGCTCAGCCACTGCCGCCGCACGTGGCCACACGCGCGTATCTGGTGCAAACAATCAAAAATTGAAAGCACAGATCTATAATACACAGGGTTACGCAGAAAGGGTGAACTAAGCCGAAAGGGGTCCATAATATCCATATATGTATTTTTTTACATGAGACCAACTCTGAAATTACGAAAAAAACATCAGCTGTTCCATAGAAAAAGGCCATTCACACTCGACAAAATGTATAGAACAGCTGATATATTTTCGCGATTTCAGAGTTAATCCCAATGTAAAAGTTCCTAATGATGGGTTCTATGGACCCCTTTCGGCTTAGTACCTACCCTTTTTTCGCGTAACCCTGTAGACACCGCGAGCATAATAATATCATGTTATATGAACACTCAGTGTGACGCTAGAGAAGTAACTTTAAGTTTAAAATGTATTTTTTTTCTTTTCTGTGGTATAACTATAACATGGCTAAATGAGGATTCGAGTCCCCGTCACTCCGGAAGGTGATGAATTGTTTTTTTGAACTATTATTTTTGGTAACATGGGATATAGTATCATAAATATTATATCGCGGTATTTCCAAGAAGCTATTGGATTATTCAAAAGGCGAGTTAATAAATTCTTGAAGGGTCGGCAACGTGGTTGTTATGCCTCTGAGGAGTTAGACATGACCCACTCACTATTAACGTTAACGCCTGCGGAAAGATGAAATTGTATGAAAATGACATTGACAATGACATTAGCATGAGATAAATTATCTCAAGCTAATGTCATTTACATACAATTTCATCTTTCCGCAGGCGTGAACGCTAACAGAAAGTGGCTCTTGTCTAGACCCCCTGGTGTTACAGGTATCAATAGGCGACGGTGACTGTTTGCAATCGGGCAGCCCGACTGCTTGTTTGCCACCTATGGAATAAAAAATAGTTATTCGCCAAAACGGCTGCTAGCTAATCTGCGTTTTATAACTTATGCAATGCAATACGTTGTGTTGCTGGAAGTAGTACTTCATAGGTGCTTCAATACATACCTGACCAGCTATCGAAGTAAAATTTTCATTTGGTTATCTTTTTAGTATAACTTTTACAAATATTTTATAAGTTTTTTTAGATGGGGGTGCCACTCTTGCTCTTTTAAAATCTTAAACACACACCCAAGCCCAGGCCATCTACGTATTCAGTCCACATAGCGACTTCTCCTCCCAACATCCCTCCATCACTGAGCAATGTGTAGGAATACATCCTTCTCCAGTTGGAGTACTTCGTAGAGCCCCAGAACCCACGGTCGAGGTACCAGATGTCCCTAGGAACGGAAACTGTGCGGTAGCCGAGGCGGAGCAGCTGCATTAGGAGGGGACTGCTTAATGGCTCCCAGACTTCGATTACGTATCTGAAATGCAAATTTGTAGGTATTTATAAAACACAACATATTTTTTCTGTAGTTATAACCGCAACTGAATAACATGCTGAATTAAATGAGGCGGTGGTTCCGAAGTTAACGGACTAAACTAGAGTAAGTTTTAGATTTTTTTTCAGATACCGCACTTTTGTTTTGCCATTACTGACATTAGACATAGACATCGTTTATATGTGGCATTGCACAATAAACAATGGTAAAAAAATTAAAAAATCTTAAGGCGCGGAACAATCGCAAAATTAATGAAAAGAAGTGTTTTTAAACGCTAGTGTAATGTGACGAAATTAATTGATCAAATACTACAAGTTGGAAAAAAACCCTGTAAATAATCTTAACCAAATAATATTTTATTTAAATGTTACATACAGGATTCCTAAAATATCTTTAAAAAAAATTAGAAAAAATATACTAATTGCGCAACAGAAAAAATTAAAATATTTTATTTGATATATTCTGAATTTAAGCGACACTGTTTTTTTTAACGAAATGTATAGCAAGACTAGTGTTTTAAAACTTTAACCAGATACCTAATTGTAAAAAAACCAAACTTATTTGATTAATTAAATAAAAACCATTAAAATAATATAACCACAAGCACAAAGTCATCATCTTCATCAAATATGATGATATGCAATTTTCGACTTTAAACAGAGCCGTTTTAGATAGCATATAGATCATGGCGTGAGCTGGTGAAAAACGAACTTGAAGTCGTGACCAGACTGCGCCTTAACGAGAGCTTATTATATTTTCGTCACATTACGCTGTTTATTTAGTTTTGCCACTATAAATGTTTGAAATATTATGACCAACAATATATTGCCATTCACTAAATGTAGTATAATATTGGTAGAAAAGCACAAAAATACGAAAACCGCTTAGTGTTCGAACTTCGAACCTTCCTATAGTAAAAGTAAAACTCATTAAAACAAACCAAATTACCCCAAATTCGAGGAATTTGCTGTAGTAGTGCTCCATCTTCGACCGCAACATCGCTTTCCATCAGGCGAGATCGCGGTCAAACGACAGCCTAGTCCGATGTAAAAAAAATATGTAGCCACTATGTAATACCGATATTATTAAATAAAAACGAAAAACATAAAAATAAAACTTATGTATTATGTACTTATTTATGATGTAGTTTCACTTCTGTAGTGTGGTCTTAAGCAAATACCGGTTTTTTATAGAATATAATCTACGTTTGGCGACTAACTCGCCTTAACACCGCTCGGAAACGACCATTCGAACGCTCAGTGTGCGCCGATATCACAGAAAATGTATGAAAAGTTTCATCCAGCGCTTGTGGAGGCCACTAGTAGTGTGAGCCACCGGTGGCTTAGTGTGTGGCGGCACTAAGTAATTCTTCTCACCTGTCTTTATTTAAATGCTTCTGTATCCTCTCAGCCTGGGTGAGCTGAGAAGACCAAATCATGACAGGCTGCACTGGGCTGCCCGTCGCTCTCACCACCTCGTCCCAAGCCTGGAGAGCTTTCGTGTGAAACTCCGCCCAAAGCATGATGAAACCTTCCACAGATGTGGTGTCGAAGCCATTTTGCGTCATGTAGGTCCGGATCTCTTGGGACGAGTTCCAGCATTCGAAGAATACCTGGTATCGAAGAGATGATTAACTAACTTAACAAACTAATTTTGTTGATCTATTGACCTAAAATGTGTCTTGGTTTCCGAAACTTAAATGGATTCATTAACGTCTAAGATCACTTGGCTTTTCTTCCAGCACTCGAAGTGTACCTGGATTTGAAGAGCTAAGTATTTAAGTAACTGGTTCTTTGCGCACCGAACAAAATGTGCCTTGGCCTACCATATTTAAAGTTTTAAAACGATGATAGATAGTGGTTGGTATGTTCGAACACTTATCCGCAGGGTGTGGGTTCAAATCCTATACAGACTTACGCGGAAAGGGTGTCATACTAGGCCGTAAGGCCGTAAGGCCGTTTTCTAATACTTTGTAGAAGGTTCTTACGGAAAGAAAAATAAAGAAAATAGCGCATAAAATTGTAAAATTTCAGAAAACTTAACGACGATTTTAACTCTTGTGTGAAACCGTGGGAGCAGCTAGTTTGTAATAAATTAAACTTAAGGACTCATACTAACTCGGTGATTTTTTTCTTCATAATTATGAAAACGTGCGTAAGATAGCTAGAACTGTTGAGGGTGGCCTTAACAATAAGTGGATAAACCATTTAATACCTCGTCTCCCCCCATATGGAATAAAGCCGGCTTGGTCACCAGGTCAGCGATATCCTTGTACAGGTCCTTGAGCACCTTATACATTGATGGGTTGGCCGGGTTGAGCTGACCGCAAGGAGGCTGGATGCAGTGTAGCTCCCAAGGTTTGGCGTTCACGCACACTGCCAGCTCGCCTAAACCATAGTCCTGGAAACATGAGATAAGAAAAGTCAGTACACAGTAACAGCATACAACCAATAAGTAGTAAAAAAGCATATTTTTAAAACGTGGCACAGATCATAAGGGTGGACTGCAAATGCGAGAGACGTATACTACATGTACCTTCCAGCGCTCAATTTCAGTAACTATGATATCTTTAACATAAATAAATATTAAGTGCAAGTTGAAGTGGCAATGGGCAGGCCACATCGCTCGAAGAACCGATAACCGATGGGAAAGAAAGGTTCTGGAGTGGAGACCACGAACCGGAAGACGCAGCGTAGGTAGGCTTCCCACTAGATGGACCGACGACATTGTGAGAGTCGCGGGCATCCAGTGGATGCAAAAGGCAGGCTGTCGTTCAGTGTGGAGGTTAAAGGGGGAGACCTATGTTCAGCAGTGGGCGTCTTCTGGCTGATGATGATGATGGATGATGACAATACTACAAGGCTACTTCGCGTTTACTTATATAGGGGTTAGGGTTAAAATTAGTTCGTGGATATTTCTGAAACATGGTAGGTGGTACGTATGACAGTCACCTGCCCCCACTGCCAGCCGTTCCCGGCGTGCGCGGGCGAGTCTATCTCGATGACAACGCGCACGCCGCGCACGCGCGCGTACTGGATCAGCTCGCGCACCTCCTCGGTGCTGTACAACTCCTCAGGAGAGTATGCACCGTATCTACAAACAGAGAAAGGATCATTGAATGAATAAGACGGATTTTTGCAGAAAATCCTCCTCATAACTGTTTTAGACGAATCTCTAGAGTATTTTACCTTCAGCTTTACAAAAACCGGACAAGTACGAGTAGGACTCGTGCTCTGAGGGTTCCGTTGGACGGAACCTTCAGAGCGCGAGTCCAAAAAAAAACTAAAGCTGAAATATTGAAAGACAAACTTAACTCTGTAGTTGACTGTAAGGTTCTTCTTTACATTCCAACTACAAAATGTAAGTTTGTAATAGCAAAATAGTTATTTTTAAATGATATAACATCAAATTTGTAACTTGCAGATTTATTCCTATATGTGTGCTATGAGGCCTTGCTTTTTGCAAAATTTCATGATTCTAGATCAACGGAACCCTAAAAATGCATTATTAATTCTACTTTACCTATTCTAACCTAAAACCAAAAATTTTAATCAAACCTGAAACAAATGAATATTTAATCTGGTACGTGACGGGACAATGTGGGCCGAATAATTTGGGGTAATTTTCATATTGCATTCAAACGATACCTATTTTTATAACAACAATACTTCGAAAACTACATTTCCAGGTGGCAATAGCTTGCTATGCTACCCGCCAGTTACACGACACCAAGCCATATCATAGCCACAAAAAGTAAATTATTTATTGTCTGTAAATTCTATTATAACATAATAACCTCTGTGCATTATTTTTTTTGTGGATAAACGGAATCACATCATCAGACAGAATTTTGGAAATAATGATTCCGTTTGGGAGTTCAAACGGTATCATTAGCACATTGAAAGATTGTGCTCACGTGCCTACCTATATATTATACGTACGTATTTTATTGGAGATAAAAATTGACCACCTATAACTTTATTTCCTCGAAATAAATTCTTCAAATTATGGACACATATAATAGGTTATATAAAACTACCATGATTGAGAAATTTAAAAGAAATAATTTTTTATGCCATAGGTGGCAATCAAGCAAACGGGTTGCCTGATGGTAAGCAGTCAGTCACCTGCGCCTATGGATAATTGTAACACCATAGGCATCACAACTAATATGTTGCCGAAGCTGAGCTCTATTTACGATCAACTTTTGTATGAGGGAATAAAAAAATATAGGACACATGCCCATTATAAAATACCATACCTATTAAACTGAGGAACTCGAGTAGACTCCAGAGGGAAGCTATGTGAATCTGTCACGTGCCAGTGAAACACGTTCATCTTAACTGCTGACATCCCTCTGATAGTTCTTTTTATGTCCTTCATTGGTATAAAGTGCCTTGAACTATCTAGCAAGAATCCTCTGTGTTTGTATATCGGACGGTCTCGGATTTTTGCACCAGACACCAGGCGCAGACCGCATTCTTTCTGGTCGGAGTAGTCTGGTCTATCTGCTGCCACCAGTTGCGTTAATGTTTCCAGGGCATGACGAGCGCCGAACACTGTTTCGGCGACGATGTGTACTGCCTTGGTCTCTCCTGGAGTGTAGGAAAATTAGAGAATGAGAGATTTTAGAATGAATCAACCCTAAAACATGATCGATTAACATGTAAAGTCTTTTATAAAAAGAAATTCTCAGCCCGGAACCTATTAGCTGTATGATTTTACTATTCTTAGCCCAAGATTTTTTTTGTTCTTGCAATAACATTTTAAAAAGATGAATGAAAAACACGAATTCTGACAACTTTCACTACACATATTCTATTCGTTTATTTGCTCTGACAGTTACAATAACATTGTAAAAGCTGAATAAAAACATTTTCTTTTAATATTTCACTGAAATAGGTATATCTATTAGTCTTTTGTTCAAAAACCTAGCGAGATTGTTAGATGTAGTGTATTTTGGAATATCATCATAATTTCAAAACTAATAAATAAATTAATTAACATTCGGGACATTTTTGCACACACGGTCACCTGACCCCAAACTAAGCAAAGCTTGTGATATGGCTGCCAGAGACTGATAATATACCATACATAAGTATTTTTAAATACATACTTAAATAAATATTAACACCCAGATATAGAACAAATACAAATGTTCATCACATAAATGTTTGTTCTAGGTGGGAATCGAACCCACGCGCCCAAGCGCAGAAGGCAGGTTCACTACCAACTAGCTAGACTAACGGGCTATCTAACTGTACGGTCTTCTGTCAACGTTTTTTTCATATTGGTTTTATCTTTTATCTGGTATGTATGATTTTCATTGTAGACTTTGTTCTTATTTCCTTATTTAGAAATTCATTAATCTCAAAATTTACCTTTGGTCTGAACATCAAGCATGTACTTTTCATCGGTCTTCCAGTCTAGTATCGTAAAAGGAGTCTGCACAGAAATGTAGACAATTACAGGAGTGTCCACCATCTCGGTGACGTTACCTCCACACTCTGCCATTAGATTGGGCCCAACTAGCTGAGTCATTTGATCCATAAGCTTGCGCGCCATATCTGGCACGTTGGTCAGGTCAAATCTGGATCAGCAAAGATTAAAAATATATATATTTGGATAAGTAACTAGCTACATTTTATCATCTATGTTATAAAAATGGCCCGCTGCCGTGTTGGAACCGATTGGAAACTTTCAATTCAAGATCTAGGTACATTATCAGTCAATATTCAGAATACGGATACCTAATGTAAATTTCGGATTAATAAATGCCGATTAGATTCAGAATACGGCAGCTGATATACCTAAGAGGAAAAATTTCAAATTTTTTTACACTTGGTCGTATAATATTATATTGTTACATGAATTATCTGTAGATAAGATACCTTAGCTAAGATACACAAATCTTACCTTAAGTGCTTAGGATGTATCTTGACAGTCTGCGTGCTAATGGTTGCGGTGACAGGCTTGGGCCAGAGGCCTCCGAATTGGCCGCAGACCGTCCGACACACGTCTAGGCTCTCGAACGTACGATTGGAGGAATTCAAGATACTGGTCACCTGGGCATACTGCGTACGCAGGCAACCCTCGTCGGGGATGCATCTGTACACCCATTTAGGCCTAAAAAATACTCACAATGTCGCGCTCAACCTATAATTTTTAGTATGTTTAAATAAATGCAAACGTGTCTCAAGCAATCTATCAAAACTGATCTGGATATTTGGTGTGGTGTGTAAGTAAGAAATCATTGTCTTCATCTTGCACTTCCCCACTCTCACCCGCATTTCTACCCGCATTTTTCTAGAAAACCGTATCCGTGACGTGTTCTATGGTGGAGACCACATTCGGCAACCAAAATGTAAGACGCTCTGCGAGAAAATGTAATGAGAGAAGGAAAAGAAGAAATTTCATTGGGAGCTGGGAGTAGTGGATTTTTTTAATGATAGTTTGCGTGACTGTATGTGAAAACCGGAGATTGAGTTAAGAGAGCCTGAGTCCAACAGTAAACTTCTTGTGGCCTGATAATGTTAGTTGAAGAAATTCTATTGATGCTGCCCCTTTTGTTATTAGGGGAGAACAATGAGATTTTGGTGGAGAATTAGAGAACAAACATTCTCAGTAACTTCAAAAAAAACATACGTAACGTAAAGTAAAACATAAGATGCTAACTTATAATTATGTGAAAAGAAGTCCTCCTTCAGCATCTCTTCATAGCAATGCACAAGTTGAAGCTCTACCAGAAAACACGCGATCCTTATTACGGCACCAGCATCAAGCAGATAAAGGTTTATCATTTTACTTGTTACAATAAGAAACATCAAATATATCCAAGACAATGTAATACTCCTACGGAAAATATACTTCTCTTTGCATCAAATAAAACATCATTACTTCATTGAGATAAATAATAATCAATACTAATATTATAAAAAGGAAAGATTTGATTGTTTGTTTGTTTGTTTGCATTGGATCCGAAACTACTGAAACGATTTGAAAAAATATTTTACTGTTGGGAAGCTACACCATCCCCGGGTGACATAAGCTATATTAAATTTTCCAAAAAAATAGGGATCCTTACTAAAACTCCAATAATGTAACCCAAGGTGTAAAAAAATAAGATTGACATCCGTGCGAAGCTGGGGTGCGTTGCTAGTTATAAATAATGGAGTGAGATTTGCCACGAGATTTGCAGATTTGCATAGTTGTTTGACGTCAAACTTCACTCCATTGACACGACGATCTGTAGAAGGGTGGTAGAAGGGATTGAACGAAGCAGGAAATTACCAGTTGTGTATATCTGTGGAAATTACTCTTTGATGGCGTCAAAGAGAATCTAACGCAACGAACGCAAAGGGTGGATTCCATGCACAGAAAAGAAAAAAATACGTATAGGATGCATGGATTTAAGGTATAAAACGTCCTTGATAGGATGGGAGGCCAAGTTTTCCGTATTCCGGGGCTTATGAGCGCTTGGTAGGCAATGTTGGTAGGTAGGTAGTAGATCTGTGTTGGTAGGCGATGTAATGTTGACAGAAAAGTTGTCAAATAATTAAATAATCATCATTATAAACTTTTTTAAATCTAAGCAAAGAAATACTGTGATGTGCCTTGTTTCAATAATTTGGCGCGGTCACATCTTCCTGAGACAAGGTAGGGCTGGTGCGTCGGCCAATTTAGTGGAGCAGCACAAACGGCGCAAATATACTAACTTTGGCCACTTTGGCAGTGGCTACATAATATTTGAGCCATTTCACTTCGAGATATTGGGCCCTTGCAAACCAGGAACTCGCATCATTTTCAAAAAAAAAAAACAGAGGCTCTGGTTGATACGACGCGTGACCAAAATATTCCAGGACTTTTTTTTTTATGGGAAATCTTCCAAAGATACCCGGCTTCATTGGGGTGCAGGCAGGTTATGTGGGATTATACCCACTAAAACCCCCTGCTTACCAGCCTTAGTGCTTGACAAGAGGGCTCCGGGATCTCCAGAGGAACGTACCGAAGCCCTCGGCACTGCGCTACGGCTTCTCCCGAGACAACCGTGTTGTCTCAGCCCTCCGCCCACGACAAAGTTGATCACACAACATTGTCGTTCTTTCCCTGGGCACGCTTAAGTGGATGTTCAGAGCCCCAACTTTGACCATCCCGAGCCCGGAAGTCCCCTTTTAGTAGCCTCTTACTACAGGCAGGGGTTACCGGTGCCGTATCTATTGCCATGGCTACATATACCATGGCTAAGCGTATTCTAGGCCTTACACATAAGCATTGCCATTCAGCGTGTTAATGCCACCAGCATGCTGGGTACGATGCCAACTGGTTGTGGCAGAGCATTTAGATTGTCTTAGACGTTCAACAACCTTATGAGTGTTTCTGTAGTTTTAGTTAGGTTTTATATTATTTAGTTTATAAAGGCACTAGCCAGTTTAAAAAAAGGAACACTAGGTACTTATATCAACCATCATCAACTACCATCCCCACTTTCAGGTGTCTTTGAGATTTTTCCCTTCATTTGAATCCTTCTTCTACTTGATTCTAAACTAAAATTTGACTAAGGCATAGGCATCATGGGTAAGAAAACAATTCTTTATTCTACTCTTCCACCCCCAATTCTCCGCTTTGACACCTCACTGCCCCCAGCTCTCCTTGCAAGTTAGTGTGTTCCTTTGAATCCTTCTTCTAATTGATTCGAAATTAAAATTTGACTAACGCATAGGCATCGTGAGTAAGAAATAATTCTTTATTCCGCTCTACCACCCGCAATTCGCCATTATGACACCTCACAGCCCCCAGCTTTCCTTGCAAGTCAGTGTGTTAGCCAAGAATACTTAAGCAGATTACAAATAAAATACAGTTTTATAACTATTAAATAGCACCTTTATTAGCATCTAAGAATATTATTATTGTCATAAATTGCAAAAAACATTATTCAAATTAAAATTATTTAAGATTGTGCTTAGTATCGCAGGTAGCTAAGTAGAAATCACAGATCAAACTACTTAAGTAATAACTATAGTATTTATATTTTAGTATATGGTGGTGGTACATCTCTTTATATAAGCTTTTTAACTTGCAATGTTTGTTAGTTCGTTTAGGTCAAAACCTTGCAAGCTGAATTAGAACCAGTTACTCGTAACCGATTTTGCTGAAATTTTGCATACGCCTTTAGTTCTGATCACAATACAATATGCAATACCCAATAATGTAATATTTTCAAAATGACCGCTGACACAAGAAAAAGCTTGTTTTCTAAAAGGCGTTTTGGTAGGTGTAGGTAGGTAGGTCGTTTGATGTAATCAAACGATTAGCCTGCATCTGCCGATGTATCTGCATAGCTTGCAGATCACCTGATGTAAAGTGATGTTGGGATAGAAAATAGTAAGCATGCTTAACCTAAAATAAGGAGTCTGTCCAACGATTCGAGTAACTTGTCTTTTGGCCAAGTTTTAACAACAAGCCTCCGGTAGAGGCAGGAAACGTGTTGGATAGAAGAGTTGCACTACCACCCCATAATTTATATTTATTCCTTAAATAACATTCAGTCGCAGATAAATAACTTAAAATACTATTTTTAATGAAGAGTTCGCTTAAAGCGATAATGCCGCCAATAGTTATTATAACTAATATTTTTTATTACCTCAAAAAAAAAGCTGATCATAAATAGAGCCCATCAACGAAAACAAAAATAAGAAAGCATCTTCATCCGTACATATTCTTGATTCGTACAATTCTTTATTTACACCAATAGGCTTGTGTCCTTGTGTTTAATTTATTACAAATAACAGGCTTAGCGATGAATATAATATTAAATACATTACACATACTGAAAAAATGTATTAAATAGGCTGATAAATCTCTGAGGTATGAGAGTTTAAAATTTTTGGTGGGGATAGAGAAGGGTTACTCTGTTCCTTTTTCGCAAAGCGTGTGTAATAAGGGTAAGTTCAACCAAACTTGAATTTATACGCGAGTAACTATGCCAGGGATAAATTTATTCCACGATTACCACTCGAGTAATTCATTCGTCGTTTTTCCAAGCAATACAAAGTATAGCTACGCTTAGAATTGCTATACGCGAATAGCGAGATGAATGATGCACGAATCTATTACCCAGCTAACAATCATTGTTCTACAACGCCACGGTATTCAAGCTTTCGTCATATCAACTCGCTTTTGTCGTATTATGTGTAGGAAAGTAAATGTCAAAATATCCGCATTCGTCGGACGACGAAAGTCGAATAAATTGTTTTTAACAAAACTACGATCTTTACTATTCAAGTAAATTCTTTGGTTTATAATTTAGTTTTTCGGTGTTTTGCAAGTTTTTTTCCTAGTTTAAAACTTATCCACCTTGGACGTCTAGATATAACTTCCTTGTCACTATCACTATCTTCAATCAAATTTCTTAAGCGTTGCATTTTAAATATTTTATTTAACAATAAAAATAAAAAATAAATAAATAAATATTTTTGGGACATTTTTGCACACACGGTCATCTGACCCCAAACTAAGCAAAGCTTCTGATATGGCTGCCAGAGACTGATATACATACATATATATATTTATATACATATTCATATATATTTTTTTTTTTTTTTTTTTTTTAATAATTACTGACGAAGTGTAAAACAAGACAAGACAAAACAAAACAAAGAGAATATAATCACACAGATGAGCAGAATCATCTGGCGCGCTGCCGCCATTAAAATATTCTCGGATTAACTCTATTATTCCACCAAAAACGGTGGTATACTAATTATTCTCGAATAGGCTTGCTATTCTTAGAATAGTAGATGGTAAAATGTGAAATTGATTTACTCTCGAATAACTGGCGATTTATTCCAAGAATAAAATTTACTCTCGTTTGGTCGAACTCACCCTTAGTCTAGCATTTGTATGCCGCGCCTGAGGCGTGACGTTATAGCTCAGTATAGTGCGCTCTCTGTCTGCATGAAATTAAAATACTTATGTAACTTATTTATTTTTCAACTAATTTTAATTTTGTTTTGATGGGCTCTATTTATGATCATCTTTTTATGAGGTTATAAAAAAATAGTAGTTATCATGCCTATTATAAAGAGTTACCTATCCATCTATCTAATGCAGTTCTGTGACTTGTCATTGTTGCTTACCCTGGACATGTAAATACCGAGCATATAGCTAATATTATGCAATTAAAGGCATTGTTACAGACTTAAAATATCAGATAAATAAATATCGGTTACGGTAAACAAACAAGGTTGGTGTTAAACAAGGTTCCACTATAAGTTATCAGCAGTTTCTTTTTATTATGACTCAAAGCTGACAAAATTACACGAGACGGCATGAACCTATTGACTTTTTTTAATAGTAAAGTAAGAAAAAATTACAAAATATGAAAAAATAAAATCGGATAATTTAGGTTTTTATCCATCAAACTATGCAACTACAATAATATATTAGCGACTGAGAAGTCTTTTCTCTTAATACCTTGTGAAGTTTGGTAATTATATATGTATATATTTTTATAAAGATTCATACTAAATTACAAAACATTTGTTTCATCCGCATAAAACATTTGGCAAACTATGTAAATAAATTACTATCAGCACTTGAAACTGCGCTATTACCACACACAAGTATGTACATTATCAAATACCTACTGCACGCGCCAACCCGGCGCGTGTCAACTGTCTTTACAATTACAATTCGAAGGCAGTTAAAGTCACACCAACATGGTAACATGTCTTTACATTATCAATTCAAAGGCACCTAAAGTCACCGAGTTGTCTTTTTACATTATCAATTCAAAAGCGCATAAAGTCATTGACACTATCCATCTAGTCCAACAGTCCAAGGCTATAATGCTTCAATATTTATCGCGTAGCATCTATCGGTTCCATCACGTGAGATCGGAATAAAATAGTGACCATCAAGCATTCGCCTTAAAGGCATCTAGAGTCATGCTGCTCGCACCAGGCAGGCGACATAGCGTCAGGGCGCAAGCCGCGCGCGATCAGCCGCCTGCGCATGCGCTGCAGACGTGGCTCTGCACTGTACACGCTCGTGCTCGGGTCCGACCACAGACGTTCCGCTACCGCAGCCACACGCGGCCACACGCGCGCGTCTGCAGGCGAAACATTAAAATAATAAATAAAAAATACTAAAATACTTGGAAGTATGTTTTCTTAGTGTTGCGCAGTGCAACACAGTTCAAAAGTAATTTAGATTATTGAAAACCGGAACAAAAAAATTATAATTCTAATACACTCACCCAGACCCTGTTCATCCACGTACTCGCTCCACATAGCGGCTTCCCCTCCCAACATCCCCCCTTCGCTTAGCAATGTGTGGGAATACATCTTTCTCCAGTTGGAGTACTTCGTAGAGCCCCAGAACCCATGGTCGAGATACCAGATGTCTTTAGGAACGGAAACGGTGCGGTAGCCGAGGCGGAGCAGCTGCATTAGGAGGGGACTGCTTAATGGCTCCCAGACTTCGATTACGTATCTGAAATGCAAATTCTTGTAAGTTCAAATTCATAAGTACGGCACACATACTCATTTATCATCAAACTAAGAAACGTGCAGCGACACCACTGGACATTTTTAGCTCATTGAGCTAACTTATAGTCCACACGCAAAGAACAGCAAGGTCTTCTGAAGGGTGAGCTCAAGTAAAGGCATCAAGCTTGATTTAGGCCAGATGCGTTCACACCCGCCACGCCCCTTATCATATATCTCTTGTTTGTCTGATCTGAGGGTAGTTCAGTTTTAATAATGAACAGATTTTTTGCATATACGATAAATACAAAGAAACTATACCTAGTTATGCGTGTCCATGTTCATTTATCACAGTTTTTACATTACCAATGTGTATTCGTTACATATTGTGCTACACAAGATCATCATCATCAGCCAGAAGACGTCCACTGCTGAACATAGGCCTCCCCGTTGAACCTCTACACTGAACGACAGCCTGCCTTTTGCATACACTGGATGCCAGCGACTCACTGGATGCCAGTGTCTCGCTACATTACATGGACATCATAATTTTATAATTAAATTATTTAGTAATGGAATAATGGATTATTTTGCAGAGCTCACCTTGAATTCTGGGCGGGTGAAGGCATGACGCTTATCCTGAAGCTAGCGACTTCGCTAATTTCGCCATCTTGTCACACAGTCGTGTTAACAAATACTTACCACGTTTTACTTATACATTCTACTCACCTATCTCTATTCAAATGCTTCTGTATCCTGTCAGCCTGGGTGAGCTCAGAAGACCAAATCATGACAGGCTGCACTGGGCTGCCCGTTGCTTCCACCACCTCGTCCCAAGCCTGGAGAGCTTTCGTGTGAAATTCCGCCCAAAGCATGATGAAACCTTCCACAGATGTGGTGTCGAAGCCATTTTGCGTCATGTAGGTCCGGATCTCTTGGGAAGAGTTCCAGCATTCGAAAAATACCTGATATCGAAAAGATGATTTACTAACTTATTAATAAAAAAATAAAATATGGGCAAGTGCCTTTATTAACCAAAAAAAATACAAGTTAATACTAACACTACAAAATTAAATACTGTTAGACTGCCTATAGACCGTTGAAGGTCTAAAGATAATCCAAATGCTCAAGCCCACTACCGGTTGGCAGCGTACCCAGCATGTTGGCGGCATTACCACGCTGAATGGCAATTTTTATGCGTTGTATAATAATTTAGTATTATTACATAATAAGTGGGTAAACCATGTGTTACCTCGTCTCCTCCAACATGCAGTAATGCCGGCTTGGTCACAAGGTCAGCGATATCCTTGTACAGGTCCTTGAGCACCTTATACATTGCTGGATTGGCAGGGTTAAGCTGACCGCAAGGAGGCTGGATGCAGTGTGGCCGCCAAGGTTTATCGTTCACACAAACTGCCAGGTCGCCTAAACCATAGTCCTGGAAACATGAGATAAGAAAAGTCAGTTGCAGCATACAACCAACAAGCAATAAAATGTGTCTTTTTTAAATGTGGCACATATCGTAAGGGTGCACGCGAATGCGAGAGATGTGGTGCGTGTACTGCCTTGCAGCGCTCAATTTACCTACGATTGCTTTGACATTAATATATTATCAAAAAAAAACCTCCCTCGCTTTCCTCGTTCCTATCTATACATTGTGTTACTTTTTGGTCACGAAGATTTTCAGTATCTTTGTTATAGGAACCTACCATAATATAAGTGTGCAAGAAAAATAATTTTAATATGAATGTGTCAAAATGTCAACGCCCGCTTCACCTTGCTTCGCTCGCGTGTTGCCTTATGAGCTTCTTGGACTATTTCAATTATTTGAAACAGTACGACCGATAAGGTATTTTTGTGTACAAGTAATTCAGTCGCGTAAACCTTTCAGAAAGAAATCAATATTTAGTTGGCACAGTGTTTTAGAGTCACCTTCCCCCACTGCCAGCCGTTCCCGGCGTGCGCGGGTGAGTCTATCTCGATGACAACGCGCACGCCGCGCACGCGCGCGTACTGGATCAGCTCGCGCACCTCCTCGGTGCTGTACAGCTCTTCGGGGGAGTATGCACCGTATCTACAAACAACAAATGGACAACATTTCTCTAGTGTGCTGTCAGGAAAACATTTTCCAAATGTCATTTTTTTATTTAACAATGCGTTTTTCTTTACTTATAGTTTTAATGAATTCGTGACATTCTTCGGTCTTCAAATCACCTGTATATCTACATCAAAACATTAAATTTGCATGACCAACCATATAAATTAAATCTTTATCAAGTATTATCTAGATTGATCAATAAAGAGCAGTACCTGACAAGTGTCTACTAGTTAACATACCTCGTAAACTGAGGAACTCGAGTAGACTCCAGAGGGAAGCTATGTGAATCTGTCACGTGCCAGTGAAACACGTTCATCTTAACTGCTGACATCCCTCTGATAGTTCTTTTTATGTCCTTCATTGGTATAAAGTGCCTTGAACTATCTAGCAAGAATCCTCTGTGTTTGTATATCGGACGGTCTCGGATTTTTGCACCAGAGACCAGGCGCAGACCGCATTCTTTCTGGTCGGAGTAGTCTGGTCTATCTGCTGCCACCAGTTGCGTGAATGTTTCCAGGGCATGACGAGCGCCGAACACTGTTTCAGCGACGATGTGTACTGCTATGTCACCTCCTGCAGAATAAATAAAACTAAATGATGTTTATTCATTATATCATTTTATCTACATATGTTAGATAAGATTAGTATTTGTGATGCCTCTGGTGTTACAAGTATCCATAGGCGACAGTGACGGTGAGGGGCCGCCTGATGGTAAGCAGTCACCGTCGTCTATGGATAGGTAGGTATTTGTAACACCAGAGGCATCCCAACTACGTATATAGGCGACCTTTTAGTTGTTAAATTATCTTAGAAGTCATCATATAAATGGAATGGAATTGTCATGGAATTATTATCTCACTACCTAAGTACTCATTTTTTGTAATTGTTTGGTCATGTTGAAAGCATTGAGCTGCCCAAAACAGCATTAGCATTATATCTACTCAACGTACAAGACGAGTAAGTTATATTTTATTTGCTAGATGTTTTCAGGAATATAAGATTCTTTCTCTTCTCTTAGACGTAGACCATCTGCGCGGGTTCCAAGTTGCCGATAGCCAGAGACAGCGCGGGACCGATACCGATGGCAATCTCGATACCAACACCACCACACCACCACCTTTTTTACCACTTTGTTACCTTTGCTCTGAACATCAAGCATGTACTGCTCATCGGTGTTCCAGTCGAGTGCCGTTACGGGAGTCTTCACAGAGATGTAGACGATGACGGGAGTGTCCGCCATCTCGGTGACGTTGTCTCCACACTCTGCCACCAGATTGGGGCCAACTAGTTGCGTCATTTGGACCAGGAGCTCTCGCGTCTCGGCTGGCACATCTATCAGATCAAATCTGGAGAACATTTTATTGTTATTAATTAAGATTTAAAAAACTGTCTTAGTAGTCTGTGTTAGAAACGGCTTTGTTTAGAAGCAAAAAGCTTTCTACAATAGACCCGAGGGTCATAGTTGGGTTTATTTAGTTCATAGTTTAGTTTTCATCAAAATGTTTGGTAGAAAATATTTCTCCACACATTCTACACACTCTAAAGTATAACAACAAATCATAAATAATGGCCAAGTGCAAGTCAGTGACAAGTGTCTGTTCATTACCAAGTTATAACTGGTAATTTCATTATTTAGAAGACCTTATTGTAACGTCGACCTTATCGACCGAAGGTCGTATTTTGTGGTGGTACGGAACCCTCAGTGCGCGAGCCCAATTCGCACTGAGGGTACAGACAACACAAGATACAGCCGTTAATAGGTAGGAAAGACGGACAGACGCGGGACAGACATCGTAGGGTCAGTAATAGGGTCCCGTTTTTACCCTTTGGGTACGGAACCCTAAAAACGGTATAGAACAACGACCGACCGACTTGCGGTAGATAAGTAAAACTATAAGAAAGTGCCAATCTTCATTACCCTCGACGTTATAAGAGAGATGTTACAAGTTTAAGGTTATCTGAGTGTTTGTCTGAGGCATCGTAGCCCACACGGCAAAACCTTTTTTTTTTAAGTTGCTAAGGTTCATGAAAATCTGTTCAGCCGTGTGAAGATCATCAGCTGTTTTATAGTTATAGTTGTTTTTTTAATAATTTTACATAAGCGCTATATGGTTCAGTATCGCGAGGCTTCGATAAACTATACGGAGTTGCAAAGTGTAGGCGTAGTAACAATATCCCGGAAGCAAACTGTGATCACGACTGTCAAATAAACAGCATGGGATCGTAGGTCGAACCACCGTTACAAACGCTCTCAGACAGGCCGTTCACCTCTTAGGTACTAACTGATCATAATATTTCAAGGCATTACGCATTTTTAGACAAGTAGTAGAGTGCCATTATGAACCTGATAGCTACATAAAAAGACGCCTTATGCAGACCTTTATTTTTATTTTATTTTATAAATAAAAGGCTTGCTTTTGGCCACAACCAAGCCTGATGTTAAGAGGCCTATTACAAAATGAACCGTTAAATTTTAAGTATTTGTATTTTCGGGCATAAAACGAATAAAACCGTATTTTTCAAGATAAATATAAAATAAGTAAACCATTAAAAAATATATTTTATGACAGTAATTTAACCAAATCCATTCTCAATCTTTCCCTCCGAAAGTTTTACGATAAACTACTTTTGTAAATTGGAGGTGACAAATGGATATGTTGAGTTTTACCAAAATCTGAAGCCGCTACATTCAGTAAAAAATACATATCTATTTAATACAGCAATTGAATTTTCTACAGATCTTATTAGTTGAAAGAAAAATTATACCAAAAACCCAGTTTACGATGGTTTTTTCGTAAAAAAAATATGATTTGACCCTTAAGCGATGATACAGTCTACTTTGGAGTACGCTTGCCTCAATTTACCACAAAACAGAAACATTCAATAATAAATAAATATGCCACTACAAAGAACAAAATAATATTTTTACACGGATTTTGAAGTAACGTGTTGTGGCATATTTACTTAGAATGTTTGTGTTTTGTGGTTTTTTGAATTCGTTTTTTCAAAGACAATTTATTTTAGATTATTTTGTGAAACTCTTACGATACTGGGAATGCTTAAAACCTTCTGAAACTCTGTTTGGGGGAACTACTAGTTTATTTATAGATACGATTACACATCCATGCATATATTACGTCATTGTTTTGACTCGAATAAAGCGCCTAAACAAAAGCCAAACAAAAGTATTGTAGTTATATTTATTTGTTATCGCAAAATTCGTAGGCGCTCGATCAAAATTATCCATATTATCATAGATACTATACATATTATTCAACTTGGTTTAAAAACTACTAAGCCCTAATTAATGACATTTTTGTGGGACATCAGGATCCTATCATTTCTTTCACCGAATCGAAATGCCATATTTTACTAATTGTGAAGTCGGTTTTCAAATTGACAATTATCGTATTTTGTGGTGGTACCGACGGCTCACGCACTGAGGGCAGTGCATGAGCCTGACTCGCACTTGTCCGGTTTTTTTCCCGCGATAGCCGCGCGCTTTTAGCTGCTTAAGGCGAGATTTTCCCACTCTTATTACTACAGATGACCATAAGGCTTTAATTATATTGTATTAAAAACGCATTTAGTGGAGCATAACCATGGCGCCTCAGTCGTGCGTTTCGCTACTTCTATTATTGAGGATTTTCTCATATTTTTCTGGAAGTATAGCTGTTATGTAAAATGTACCTACTTATGCGATTTCCTCCATAATTTTGAAACCTGTATATTAAGATATCGTAGACATCATTAAATAAATATGTATTTGAAAGAATCCAAAAAAACAGAGAGAAAAGTGCAAATTAGTGTTACTTTCATTTTTTTTTATCTATCGAGCTAAATGTTCTTAATCGTGTTTTGGTGTTTGGGGTTTCCTAGATAAAACATTCAATTTTGATATGACACCATTTTTGTAAGTTTAAGCTAACCGTGGAAGTAGACACACCTAAACTATAATGACCAAAATTTCTAAAAGTCGGAAAAGAGGGCCTTAATAACATAAACCAATATCGACATCCTCGGTCAGCGACCTAGCACCTACTCCTGCGATCCGATTATAGCAAAACAGCATATATCACGATTAGATGCGGTGTATTTTATTGGGAGTAAAATTAGATACGTGGGACGTAAGTACTGAGTAGAACCGCACGATATCATTGGATTATCCTAATATATACTATCTATACTAATATTATCTATACTTCTATATCTATCCGGTTTCAAAAAAATCTTTCACTGTTGGGAACCTACACTATCCCCGGGTGACATAGGCTATAATCTATACCCGAGCGAAGCTGGGGCGGACCGCTAGTATCTATACTAATATTATTATTATTCACTTTATTTATTTTGAGTCTTAATTTTTAAGTTTTTTACATCTAATAATAAATAAAAAATACATAAAAAACATAAAAAACTTAAAAACTAGGGTGCCACCGGCAGCGGGGCAGGGCCCAAGCTACCGGTGGTTAGGGCTGCAGAGTGAGGAACCTCCTGACAATGCGAGCCGTGTCAAGGATTACTGCCTTCTGCATCTGACCCTTGACCCAACCGTCTAGCGAGAGCCTCTTAAGGTGTTGGTCGAGGCTCTTCGCTATAAGACCGTTCACCGAAACGACTATCGGGACAATGATCGTCGAGTCAACATCCCACATGGCGGTAACCTCGTGAGCCAAGTCAAGGTACTTGCTGAGTTTGTCCTTCTCGGCCTTCACGAGGTTCTCGTCATGCGGGATGGTGATGTCAACGAGCACTGCCCGGCGCTGGGACCGGTCGACCAACACGATGTCAGGCTTATTGGCGACAATAGTCCTGTCCGTGATGATAGAGCGGTCCCAATAGAGCAAAGCACGACCATTTTCAAGAACTGGCGCTGGTGCGTACTTATAGTACGGCACCTCAGACTCGACAAGGCCATATCGAAGGGCAAGTTGCTGGTGGATGATCCTGGCCACCTGGTTGTGCCTGTGCAAGTACTCGCCGTTAGCAAGATGCGAACAACCGGAAATTATATGTCGGAGAGACTCTCCAGGACGGTGGCATGCCCGACAGATGTCGACCGTACCGTCCTTCATGATATATTTCCGATAGTTGTTCGTCTTGATAACTTCGTCCGCAATCGCACAGGCAAAACCCTCGGTTTCCCCAAAGAGGTCACCGAATCGTAACCAGTTCACCGACGAAAGCAGGTCCACATCGGGCCCTGTTAAGGCCCGATAGAACCGCCCGTGCAGCTCCTTGCCTTTCCATACGTCCCTGCGGTCTTCGATGCTCAGCACCGATGGTTTGCGCCAATTCTCGTTTGCCAAGGAGAGCGGCGTGAGACCCCTGTCAACAGCCACAACATCACGATGCATCCCACTCTCGCTGTTACGGAAAAAATCCCTGAGACTGCACACTTCGCGGTTGTGTAGGTTCTTGGCATTTAAAAAGCCTCGACCCCCCCACTTCCGCGGAATGTACAGTCTCATAACAGACGAGCGTGGGTGTAGCATGCGATGCGATGTGAGCAGTTGACGGACCCTCCTGTCCAGGGCGTCCAGCTCAGTTTGAGTCCACCTCAATATGCCAAAGGAGTATATCAGCAAAGGCATCACCCAACCGTTGAAGGCACGCACCTTGTTGCCGCCAGACAAAAAACTGTTAAGTACTTTTGTAAGGCGACAAAAGAAGCGCTCCTTCACCGATTTCTTGATGTCTTCTACCGATATACCCAACGACTCTGACATACCGAGGTATTTATAGGTTTCGACCTCGGAGAGCGATCTGAGAGTCATCGTCTCTGAAAGCTGTAAATTTGGAGAATTCACAACTTTCCCTCGCTGTACATGCATGACCGCACACTTGTCTACACCGAACTCCATCTTGATAGCGCTGCTAAAAACTTCTGTGATTTTTAGCAGCTCCATCAAGTCTTGGCGTTTTGGTGTAAACAGCTTGAGATCATCCATGTACAGCAGGTGAGAGATGACTTGACCATCTCTTCGAAGCCGATAGCCCAGTCCTGAATCCCTCAGCAAAGTGCTGAGAGGGTTCACCAATATTATTATTATTATTATAAAGAGGAAAGATTTAATTGTTTGTTTGTTTGTTTGTTTGCATTGAATAGGCTCCGAAACTACTGAACCGATTTGAAAAATTCTTTCACTGTTGGGAAGCTACACTGTCCCCGGGTGACATAGGCTATAATCTATACCCGTGCGAAGCTGGGGCGGACCGCTAGTATATTATAAATGGAAAAGTGTGTTTGTAAACTTTTATTCAACTTGCCTTAAAGTAAAGTAAAGTAGGTAAAGTAAAGTAAAATTTTATTGCATAAAACTGTGTACAATGGTGGAGTAAATTAAGGTGGTCTCAACCTCGCGGACATGCAATATTCGAATGTATTATAATATTTATAATACATCTAGGTAAGCTGGGACGATATTTCTTACGGAATAGAAATTATAAACGTTGCCTACCAATTATAATTATTATCGTTCCATTCCGTGGCGTTTCGTTTGATAACGTTAGTCCCATACAATTCCGTTCTGTTCCGTAAGCGTTTACGTATTCTAAAGCCTATACGTGTCTTAGGCCTGCTAAGAAGTTGCCATGATGACAGTAAACTATTTTTTGAGCAACGTACATTGACACAGCAGGTGGACGTACTACCGAGCAACATTGAGAATTTGGTGTGACCGATGGTGTGACAATGAGGAATTGAAAATAACAACACTTGGTTGCGGATAGGTACATCTACATATATACATATAGATAAAGGTGTATCGCATAACCGAATAACATAGTAATTTCACGCTTGTGATGTCAGAATAATAATGGTTCTGGAAAAAGTGAGTTACATAAATACCTATACCTATACCTGTACCTATACCTTATTATGTCAAACAGTGGATTATAAATAAGTAGGTACAATATTCGCAAACAACAGAAGAAAAATATGAATTATGGAAACCCATTTTTTGTGTTATTGTGTAGGTGAAACACACCTAGTTCATTCGCAAAACCGCTGTAAGTGCAGCACTCATATACATTTTTCATGAACACTAAAACAGTGACACCAATGAGCTAATGATGCAAAAAAGGGCGGCAAGGTCGTATGTGGAGTGAGTTCAACTGAAGGCATCAAGCCTGATTTAGGCCAGATGTGTTCGCACTTGCCACGCCACCTTACCATTTCTTCCTTGTTTGTCTGATCTGCTAAGGTGAGGTGAGGTTAGGTTAGGTTAGTCAATAAACTATTTGAAGTTCAGGGATGTTCATGTTCACTGGGTAGGTGACGTCATCATAAACAAGATGGCTAGCTCCCATACAGGTAAAGTAGGTATGAAAAAAATTTGCGCCCTCTCATCATTGTATACAGGGTTACTATAATAATCAGTTAGTAGGTGGCTTTAATGCGTCAAACAACTTTTGTTCTACGTCAAAATTCGCGAGAAAAAATCAGCTGTTTCATACATTTTGTCGGGAGTGAATGATACTTTTGTATGAAACGGCAGATTTTTTTAAGAATTTCGAAATTTAGAACTAAAGTTGTTTGTTTTCATACAGACATTTCAAAATTAAAATTGGTTTATTAGATTTTTTTTCAGGTGGTTTGTGAAATATAAAATTACTGTTGTCAGATTTTAATATTTTTAAAGAAATAAACTAGTGTGATACAATGAAATGAAATAATGAGCGAGATGACAAGCTAAAAACAGATTTTATTGTCGACTAACACGGAAAAATATAATAAAGAAATCATAACTTTCGTTTTATAACCCACAACTCTTGTATTTAAATAATATAATATAGAGTAGATCTACTTTTGGCCATCAACTATCCTGATGGTAAGCGACGGTGTGGCCGAGAATGAAACACCTTGATCTAGAACAGTTGTTCCCAATTAGTGGTGCGCGTACCCATCCCTATAGGTGTACGCGAACTTGCATCAAGAGGTACGCGCGGCAATCTCCTGACTAAGAAAAAATCTATGAAACACGTCACACCACACCGTATGCAGTCCATTTGTAGTCCGTCTGCAGTCCAACTGACTGCAGAGCGTTTCATACTTTACTGGACCTCACAAACTGAGTCTGCACCGGACCGGACTACATTTTGTTTGCATGAGCTGAGCTCGAGGGGTACGCAAGTTTGAGGTCTTTCTTGAAGTGGTACGCAGGAAAAACTAATTTAGAACCACTGATCTAGAAGAAAGATATTAACTCTAGCCTTGAAGGTGCTAAGATTGTAGTTCTCCGGAAACAAGGAGGATGGCAGGGAGTTCCATTCTTGGGCAGTACGTACGTATCATAAATGATGACCCAAATCGTAAAAATCGTGATAAAGAGTATTGTTATGTAACTGGTAACATTTTAGTTTCTAATATTAGCAGAGACTGTCAAACTCTTGGATGGCTCCCAGAACATGAAGATTTATTCTGGGCAAAGAAAGCCCTTCTTATAAACATTTTATGAGTGTCACAAAGACATAAATATCGGGGTCATTTCAAAAGAAAATATACTATTGCATCTTTCTAATTTACTCCTAGAGTTAGGGTTATCATCCGTCCGGATTCGTCCGGACATGTCCAGACTTTTAGACCTTTGTCCGCCCTTTTTAGAGTAGGCAATGTGATACGAGTTAATCTTAATTAACGTCTCCCTTAACATAGGTAAAACACTTCTTTTAAAAAATCAACAACATACTAAATAGTCCGGACTTTTATTGCAATAATTTTTCAAATTTTGATATGGTAACCTTATTTGGAATAGGGTATTTGGCTGTTTTTACGAAACCTTCTCAAATAGTCTATATTATTATAGCAATCTTGTGATATTTTAATCCTCATTATTTTCAGTATTTGTATTATAAACGGACAATCAAAATTCAAATTATTATACTACCGCGTAAGCGCTCCCTTTGACATTTACGGAACCAAGTGGCTTCAGTGACGTCACAATCAAGCAAACTAGCTCTCACTCGCCATAGAGTTTGCACATCTATTACTTGCCCGTGACGTCATAAGAACATTCGACCTACATAGAGCGTTGGCAGTGAAGTCATATATGTTTATATTTATTTATTTTGTATTTTATTTAAAAAAAGTATGGACATCATTTTGTATTTTTAAGTATCTTCTAGGACATAAATTTTTATCTAGTACCTATAGGTACTCATTATATTTTATGGGAGGAGATACACCACTATGCTTTTATGGATATGTCGGTAGGTAATTTTTTTCATAATTCGTGAAGGACAGTACTTATGCAACGTGAGAAACTACAAGGTATTGTTATATGTTGCTATGCCTTCGTTTACAAGAATAAAAATGCATAATATGATCTTTATCATAATTTTGAACCGAATGTGGAATTCATATCTCGTTTTTAGAGCAACGTTTTCTGGTTAAAAATATGAGTAAAAATTTATAATTCCCAGGAAAAAACTATTTAAAATCGTATAAATCATTTAGAAACAACCATGTGCGTTTTTGAATATTTGGCTAGTTTGAATAACAGATATTTTAAAACAACAATTTAAAAATATATTAGTAGGTATACTAATATAATATTAATGACTTTTGAGAGGACAAACGTGCTTGGAAATTTATGACTTCAGATTAATGCAAACTGTTTACCAGTAACCCTGTATATTATCAATATATATTATCTAAAGTCACATATTTCCTTCAGTCTACAATAAGTCACATAAGTCACAGATTTCTCAAAATTCGCGAAAAATATATTAGTTTTTTTCATATATTTTGTCGGGAGTGAATGATCTTTTACTATATACGTTTGGCCACCAACTCTCCGGATAGTAAGCGACGTTGCGGCCGAGGATGGAACACGTTGATCCAGAAGAAATCTATTCACTCTAGCCTTGAAGATGCCTAGATTGTAGTTCTCAGGTAACAAGGAGGATGGCAGAGAGTTCAATTCTTGGGCAGTACGTAATATAATGGACGACCCAAATCGTTGAGTACCTACGAATCTTTGGAATTTCCACGAGGAAAGGAGGTATTGTGCAGACATTCTGCTTGACCTGTGTAGTAAAGAGAAATAATGTCATGAAACTCTGGTGCACACTAGCCGAAATGTATCCGATATAAAATATACGGACAAGCTACTTTACAGCGGTGCTCGAGGATTTACAATTTTATAGCGACTAGTTTGCTGTCACCAATCAGCCTCATAGCACGTCGTTTTCTTTACGTCGCTGCGTAAAGAAAATTCTGTATATTGTAAAATTGATAGGAGAGCGTCCCACGGGACTTTAATTTTTTGGCCGTCATCAGTGCTCCGCAAAGGTGCTACGTACTAACTGTAAGAGGATCTGTGCCGGTGACGCAAGCTATAATGTCACATGGGTGCTAAGAATAGACAGACGGACGGGAGACACCTGTGATACTGCGTACTATGAATAGGGCTCGTGCCACTTGCCCGCGTAAACAACAGACGAGAACTTTTATAGACTATATTATTGACGTAATCTATTCCATTTATGATTTTTCGATGGATATGATTTTATTAGTCTATACTATATAATATAATAATATATTATCTATACTTATCTATACTAATATTATAAAGAGGAAAGATTTGATTGTTTGTTTGCATTAAATAGGCTCCGAAACTACTAAGCCGATTTGAAAAATTCTTTCACTGTTGGAAGCTACACTATCCCCGGGTGACATAAGCTATATAATATTTTAAAAAAAATAGGGATCTTTACTAAAACTCCAATAATACCCGTGCGAAGCCGGGGCGGACCGCTAGTTATTAATAAAAGAAAAAATATAGGTACTATACTTAGTTAAGTTTATTTAACTTAGTACAAGTTTATTCGATATCATTTGATAAGCGAACATAGATTTTTTTTAAACTTTTTTCCTGACGAAGCAAAGCAAAAAAGAGGATATTGGGGTTAACATGCGTGTTGGCGCTCCTACAACTAAGAAAATTAAATAATGGCGGCCAAGCGCAAGCCTATATATTATATTTAAAAAAAAAGGTTGAAAGTTTTGTCTGCATCTAACTTTCAACCTTATTTGCTAACCGACCCGCCGCGCCGCATTTGCCCGTAGGTAAGCATGGTGCATGTAAGTAACTGCGCCGAAATATCGGGACTCCAACCACAACCTAGTTACGGTAAATATTCAAGAAAAATTAATATTAACTATCTAACTCCGGAAATATTCATATTAAATATCTAAGTATCTCAATTTACGGAACATAGTGCACATGATGATTTACCGGGTAAATTGTGTAGGTACCTACGTATTGTTAATTTTATAACAGAATTAATCTGAAAATCACAGCGATATATGCTCATGTGAATCGTAAAAACTGCCTTGTAATTTATAATTCCGCAACGTGTAGGTAATAACTAACCTCGCTTCAGTACAACAATTTCAAAAAAAGAGGATATAAATTCGACTGTATGTATTTTTTTTGTATGTTTGTTACGCGATTACTCCGCCAATCATGAATAGATTTTGATGATTAATTATTTTTGCTCGACGCATAGACGCTCTGCAGGACGCAGAGTCCTGGGATCTTGAGATAATTGCACCGGAGACCTCTCAGAACTGCAGCTTAGCTTCTCCCGGGACAGCTAGCTGCTGTTCTGAAACCCATTCCCTCTGTTCCTATGAAAATGAATCCAGATGCATAAAATCTTTACCTTAAGTGGTTAGGATGTATCTTGACAGTCTGCATGCTGATAGCAGCGGTGACGGGCTTGGGCCAGAGACCACCGAACCGACCGCAAACCGTCCGACAAACGTCCAGGCTTTCGAACACGTGGTTCGAGACATTGAGAGTGCTGGTCTGCTGGGGATGCTCTGTACGCTCGCAACCCTCTTCGGCGATGCATCTGTACATCCATGTAGGCCTAGGAAACACAACGCATCACATGAAATAGACATAATTTTATATACCTACCATAGATAAATATATACTATACCTACATAATAAAATGTCTCAAACATGTAACGTGCTAATTTACAACATTTTTTTCCAGTTGAGTCAATATGATCAGATGCAGCTTTATTAAACAACGCCAATGAACAATCAATATTATTTTATTCATAAAATATTTGCAGGAAGACATCGATTGGTATTTTATAACAGCATTCATGATACATAAGTATAAGTAGGTGCTTCGTTACTGTAACCGACTCACTTTTTGAAGGTAAAGTTTTATCATCAACAGCACTAACTAGATGCTGGGCTAATACACTGAGAAGTCGCATTACGCCTTATATCTGCCGCAGAACAGATAACTAGGTAATAAGTATATATAGACGTGTTTTGAAGGACCATGCAGTCATCGGCAAACATAGTAGGACGCTCTGTGACGGAACCTATAAGCCAAAGATCAGACGGAATGGCGTATCTTGACTCTCCAGACAGGACTATTGTTAGCAGTGGCATGATGTGCTTTGATTATGCTACTCTCTTTATAGGTTTTTATGAAGAGGTCACTTAACTTTACATTTTAGCAACTCCAGTTTATAAAGGACAAGCTTACTTATAAGTATATGGAATAATATCCTCCTTGAGCGTGTCTTCATTGCAATGTACAAGCTGTAGCACTACCATGCAGCACGACATCCGTGCTATGGCAGCAAGTAGCCGCAAGCGGTTAGACATTGTCACCTAAAACAATAAGAAAACATTTGCTTATTTAGTCTGGAATTTGAATAGCGTACGTAGTATACCCGTATGGGCCTCATAAGCAAGCTCAAAGTCGCACAACAAGCTATGGAGAGGGCTATGCTCGGGGTTTCTCTGAGATCAAATCACAAATGAGGAGATGAGGAGGAGAAATGAGGAGGAGAACCAATAGCTGGCATAGTTAATCCAGTGGGATTAGCTAGTTGAAGTGGCAGTGGGCAGGGCACATATCACGCAGAACAGATGGCCGATGGAGCCAAAAAGTTCTGGAATGGAGACCACGGACCGGTAAGCGCAGCGTAGGACGTCCGGCATAAGATGGCCAGACGACCTAAAAGAGACCGCAGGAATCGCTGGATGCAGGCCGCTTCCAACTGGCCTTTTTTGGAGATCGATGAGGCCAATGAGGCCCAGCAGTTGACGTCCTACGGCTGAAATGATGATGATGATGACGTAGTTATAATATGAAATCTTCGGTTAGTGGTCTGTGAACATCTTTGATTTTGTTCTGATTTTTCTAACGTTACCTTACCATGGAAAATGGTGAAAATATATTAGCTGCGTGTGCTTACACAGTCTAAGCCAAGTCTAAGAAGTAAAAGGTCCCTTTAGGGTATATAAGTATAAGAAAAGATCCACATAAGATCTTTGGTCGAAAGTCTTTTACACAGGTCTTTTAGGGCTACGCGTATATATATCGTATCTATATATCTATATATATCTCCGTATATATATAGTAGTCTTTGGGACTACGCTCGTGTTGTGTCAAGGTGTCAAGCAAGTGTCAAGTGGTGTCAATAATATTTCAAACGAATGTTTCAAACTCAGAATATTTAGGTTCGAACCATCGACAAACTGAACTTCTTTCTATAGCTCAAGAACAAGTCATAAAAGTATCAAACTCTTTACGGACAGAAAAATAATGGCGATATCACAAACTTGCAAGGACGTTTTATACCCTAAAGCACCCCTAAAGGGAAAAACTTGTCACAAACATGAAAGGTAGAAAATCCGATGGATTACTACCTTTTAATTTTTAGCATTTAAAACTCAAAATATCAAATACTTTTTTCCTCTTGACTCCTTTTTACCACGGAACACAACCCGTCTTACCACAAAAGATTTAAGCACGCTTTAGACAAGTGTTTAGCAATTGTTTCCCTGCGAAAAATATGCTAAACACTTGTCTAAAGCGTGCTTAAATCTTTTGTGGTAAGACGGTATTACTCTTAGCTTTTTACGATGAATATATATTATCCATGGAAGTAGTATTTTAGGGTATAAAACGTCCTTGATATTATCTAAGTTGACACATGTTGACACTTGCCTATTATTCTGTGGAACACAAGGAATTGTTCTGAGAGAACCATGAAGGAACAGATAAAAGTGTGTTGTTTCTATTCTTTTCTATTGGCTGGGAAAATTCAAGTAAGATTAAATCACGTCAGTTTCCATGATGTTAATTGTTTCTAGATAATCTGCTATACACAGTAAAAAGATAGCACAGCAACATACCGAATAATTTGATCACAGCAAAGCAGGTCCAAAAGTAGGTACGACTAAGTGAAAGGACGAAAGTAAAAGTAGGAGGGACTGTGTCAACGCACCCATACGTATGCCGTATACTTAGTAACTACCTACTTATACCTATCTACAGAACATTAACACTGCGAACATTTTGTATGTTGCCATGCTCCATAACTGCTAAACGATAGACTATATATACCTAAAATGTAAATAAATGGTGTAAGTATTTTTGTATCGGTGGATTTTTAAATTTTTGAATTTATTCTGGTTTATAGTTATATTGGCATTGCAAAGCACTGAAACTAACTACCGTGGGTTGTTAAGTATTTGATCGAAACACTTTTCCTGTTGAGTGTGTACTCAATAGAAAAAGTATTTCAGTTTATCTACTTATATATATTTACTTAAGTAAATGGTAAATTATGATGATATTAACCTTGGGTTAACATCATCATCATCACCATCATTGGACTAAACATATCCATCTACAAGAGATATAACGTAGCTTTCAAAATACATCTCTTCTCTATCTCTACATAGTATAAAATAAAGTCACTTGCGGCGTCTGTCTGTATATCCGCTAACTTCTCCTAAACTGCGCAATGGATTTTAATGTGGTTTTCATCATCAGTTAGATAATTTTTCACGGAAGGTTTATTTATTTAATAATAAAACATACATCTGTGCGAAGCGGCGGCGGGTGGGTAGTTCAAAATAAGTAAGATATATAAGATAGAAGATATAAGAGACACAAGATAAGTAAATAATAAATAAGATAGCAAAAAATACAGGGGTGCAAGTACCCTTCTTTTATCGATCGTCAAATTGACAGTTGAGGTCGTCAAATTCGATAATATGCCATTTTTTCAGTACTCGCTGTGATCGATTCTATGGCATTTTAGCGAATTTGACGATCGATAAAGAACGGTACTTGCACTGCAGGTTCGTGCTTCGAACTAGCGTCTTTCGATCTATTAATATTCGATACGATGAGTTTTTGCATTGAAAGTTTTTCACAACAGCGAGCGCCGCAACAACGTTCTTCGCAACTATGTAAGACTACCCGAGTCAGGAGCCATAGTTGCAGTCACATTTTTGCTACGGATGCTACATGTCTGGTATGCGGATAAATAAGTATTCGGGACATGCTTTGCACATGCGGTCATCTGACTCCAAACTAAGCAAAGCTTGTAATATGGCTGCCAGAGACTGATATATATACATAATATATATGGTTTTAATAGATATTTAAATAGATATTAACACCCAGATATAGAACAAACACAAATGTTCATCACATGAATGTTTGTCCTAGGTGGGAATCGAACCCACACCCTCAAGCTCAGAAGGAAGGATCACTACAGACCGGGCTATCTATATAGATAGATAATATAGGCATTATCCTCAGATCAGACAAACATGAGAGATGATGCTTTCCACCATCCACCATCAGCCATTAAATATCCACTGTTTTTTTATAGAATAAGTAGCAAACAAGGCTAGCTGATGGTGGTCACCGCTGCCTATAGAGACCTACAATACTCGGGGCATTGTCAGGACTCTAATCACCCTTCGTTTGAAGCAGTGCAAATTATACTTCGGAGAAAAACTGAAGGTGGAGGAATTGAACAAAGGCCTCCCTCTTAGAGATGATGCCTTATATATTAGTAGTATTAGTAAAATAATTTTATTATCGTTTTTGTCAACTATCTCCGTTTTCACCCATTTTTAGGGTTCCGTACCTCAAAAAGAAAAAAACGGAACCCTTATAGGATCACTTCGTTGTCCGTCTGTCTGTCCGTCTGTCTGTCCGTCTGTCCGTCTGTCAAGACCCTTTTTCTCAAGAACGCGTAAAGGTATAAGTTGAAATTTATACCAAATACTTGAGTTTACGGTTTCTTTCGGCTGTAAAAAAATAAAAGTTGTAAGTCAACGCAATCAAAAGATATGATGTCGCATATTTTGCGATTTCACAGAGGAATCAAAACCTATAGGGTACTTTCCGTTGACCTAGAATCATGAAATTTGGCAAGAGGCAAGGTCTTATAGCACATATATAGGAATAAATCCGAAAGTCATAAATTTGAAGTTATATCATTAAAAAATAATTATTTTGCTATTACAAACTTACATTTTGTAGTTGGAATGTATCGAAGAACCTTATAGTCAACTACAAAGTTAAGTTTGTCTTTCAATATTTCAACTTCAGTAATTTTTTATTTTTTCTTGGACTCGTGCTCTGAGGGTTCCGTACAACAGAACCCTCAGAGCGCCAGTCCTACTCGTACTTGTCGTTTTTTTTTACTAAACGCTGAACCACTCAACGCAAAAACAGTGAAATACGCCTCACTTATCTGATTGAACTACCTAACAGTCCACGCGCAGAATAGACGGAAAAAATTTCTGGAGGGTTCCAGTAAAGTTCATCAAATCGGATTTAGGCCTGTGCGTTTGCACCCACCACGCCACTTGGCCATAACTCCCTAGTTTGTCTGAACTGAGTCATCGATATTCCAGTTTTCAGCCCAGGTATGGCTGAAAACTGGAATATCCCGGGTGAAACCACGGGACACAGCTAGCAGTCCCCTTATTGCTCATCATCCGGTTTATCGCAATGTATGCATCAATGCGTTGCGTGCGAAATGCTACCGTAACGGAACTCGGATACACGTTACTCAATCGTACTGTTAAATGCAGGAATACTTTCTCATACATACGACTTAATTTCTGTTACGTAATTGATTAAAATAATCAGGTCCTCCGCCTGATGGTGAGCGTGTCGCATAGCAGTTGCAGCGCCTCCTAATTATTTTTCGGAATTGTCATTTGGCTACTATCGCATTTGTTCTACAAAACTAAACTAGATTCGCGAGCAAAATCCTTCTAATTTTACCTAAAACTTCGTTTCTTTACTTTCATAACAGTGTAACTTAATTCGTTTAACATTGTACGCAAGTACGCAGATTTTTTAATACAAAATGCTCAATACAAAAAAAAAGCTATGTATGTATACTTCAGTCCTTAATTTCTATAATATGGTGATTTTTTTTCAACATAGCTCATAGCTGTGTACATCACACTCAGGTTTTTACCCATGATGGAACGGAGGAGGTAGTTTATGCAAGTGAGGTAAAAGGTTGTGTGACCTTTTTTCTCTAAAATAGCTGGCCGGTTTGAACGCGTTTTTCTTTTTATTTGAAAGTATGTTTAATTCGGTATGTAAAGTTTTTTTTTTTGTATTTTTTTATATTTTTATTTCGTAGATAAGGCTATTTTAAGAAACTAATTTCAATATTTTTGTTTTCTATTGAGTAGTTATTTTACAATATTTTTTTGAAAATTGAAATTATGTGACGTCACCATATAGCACAAAATTTCGTTGCGTTGAGAAGTCTAAAAAAGCACCCCATATTGGCAGCCCTGAAAAAAACCAGACAGTCAAACCACAGAAATGAAAAAATATTCTATTCTGTGTGACGAACAGTGTGTCAAATGTATAATATTTTTATTCTTAAAAGGCACAGAAAATAAAATGCTACACCGTGACGTCATTTAGAGGTCAATGAAAGTCGAACTTATCGTTTTAAAGGGTCAGAGTAGAAAAATCAGGGTTAGTAACATAAAATCTCGAAATGGTTTTGGAATTGGCATAGGTTAATTTTTTTTTGCATACCGAATTGCGGTGGTTCTTATTTTTTTTTCTGGTGAGTACTATTCAAAGGCATTTACATATATACTGTCTATTTACCATCAACATATTTACAGCAATATATGTGGCCATAATATTATTATTTATATCGGTTTTAATTTTAATTTTTATTATACATATTCATTTATTGGTACCACAAAACATAACGATTGTAGGATGTAAATAAATCGATCAAAACACTTTCTCTAGTGAGTATACTTAGTTATTAGGTATTTACATTTTACATAATTACTTATACCATCTGTTTACCATCAGCTGTTGAGTTCTACATTTGAACAGTGGGTCGCTCACGGACTGGTATTGATAGATCCTCATTCTACTCGTATCTAAGTACCATAAAATAAGTATGTAGGTAGGTATAGGTACAAACACCTCGTTTTACTTATACTAGGTGTATCTCTAGACGACGGTACTATTCAACATTACTCTCATATAAAAAACTTTTAAGAGGAGACCGGGGACTAGACTGGACTTTAACAGTAAAGGAAAACATCCGTGAGGAAGCCAGAACCTCAAAAGTTCAAAGATAGACATATGACATTTACCAACATGAACTGGGAAGGCCTGTGTTCCAGAACATGAACATGATAGGCTGAAATTATGATGATAATGAATAAATTCAGAAATTCGGCAAACTAATTCACATGTAAAATTAAGCTTACCTTAATTCTGTGGACTAAATTCAACGATTAACATAAAAGGTGATTTAAGACCTACAATGATTTTAGTATATAGTAAGTATTAGTCGTAGTGTAGAGTTAGTCGGACATTTTTGGCTGGCACGAAATCCAGTGTTTAATATATCTTTGACGATACTATCTAAATAGTAGATAATAAACTCTTTTGTAGGGCAAGCCTGTATGGAATTAGCATAGAGTCATGGTAACCTTAGTAACAAATTAGAGTCTGGGGACGCGTATTGTAACTGTACGGTAGTCATGGAAATTCCACGTACCATTCCATGTAATAAGTAATTCCATGTAATAAGACTTAAATTACCATCATGGAATTAGGTAGGTACTATGGTATATATTCATATTAATTTATTTGATAAAGCCAATTTACAAGTCAATAATAAGTACAATAATAAATTACCTGTAGTATAGTATCAAATTACAATTAAAATTAAACAATTTCAATATAATTAAAATCGGATAATATCAATAAAATTAAAGTAAAATATGTCAATAAAATATAAATAAAATAGTCTCAATTAAATGAAAATAATTTCAACTCAATTTCAATTAAATTAATATAATATATCAACATAATAACAATAATCATTATTACAGATCTAACTGCAAGAATTCATTCATGTCATAGAAGGAGTGCTCAATAAGCCAGCGCTTGAAGCTAAGACTATGGAATCCGGCAGTTTACTATACACAGTCGGACCCATAACATGCGTGAGTTTAGCTGACTTCACGAGTGATACTTTTTTATTAACCCGGTTTGTTACACCCGGTTGTATACTTGTCGACGGTTGAAAGTTTCAATTCAATTCAATTCAAAAGTCATGTTTCAATTCATTTCAAGCACAGATATACACAACTTCAAGCGATTGCGCTAGCAAAAGGAGTACTTGTTCTAGAAAGTTTTTTTTGGTTTTTTGTCCTTGGAAAACGTCAAACAGACAAATATAATGACAAAATTTCCTTAACAAAAGGTACTACAATATTTCCCACAGATCTACTACCTATAGATTTTCAATGAGCGTGGCTAGCTCAGTGCCTCTCGCTTCAACAAGGTGTGTTGCCACATTAAAATGATTTGCTATAAGTTAGGGTAATTTACCTACTATGATGGGTAGTGAATCTTCAATGAGTACTTTGGAAACAATACTACCTTTTAAATATTTATATTTTATACACTATCTGCTGCAACCCGCGGAGCTACCTGCAATTTTCTGGGAAGAAAAGTACGTTGTCTGTCCTCATGACACACCCCTATCGTCCTGACAAAATTTGACTTAGCCCATGATCTAAGAAAACAAGGTCTAGCAATTTGAGAGTGGTCCCGCAATGACGTCACTGTCCAGTTGCCACTTTATTCAATCAGCTGTTACGTGGTGTATCGTCATCTCTCTCGAACCTGTTGTAAATTGACATCATGACATCATTGCGGGACGCCCACGTAAACATTTTTTCTCGGATTGCTATACCTGGCGGAGTATATTATTATACCATGACTTAGCCATTTCCTCGTGAAAACAGACAGAAAGTTACTTGCGTTTTTATTATAATTATTTGTTAGGATTAGAATATAGTACTAGAAAAAAGGTTGTAAAGTAACCATAGCATGATTTTTTATAATCTAAAAATCTATTAAAAAAGTCAGAGTTAAAACGGAACGGGGGAACCCTCATGCAACAAACGTTAAACGTATTTTTGGATTTGTTCTAGTGTAAAAACGGTAATCGGTACAAGCCTCAAATTTTGCGGATTATAGTGAACATAAGTAAAACAACAAATAATAAACACTGGCCAAGTGCGAGTCAGTGACAAATTTCTGTTTACCACTAAGCTAAGCAACGTCGGGTGCGGTCGGTACTTGGATGGGTGACAGCCTGGGCGTGATGTTGTCTTTTTGCACAACTTTTTGTATTTTGTGATTGTAAAGAACTCTCAGCGCGCGAGCCCGACTCGCGCTTGGTCAGTTTAGTTTTTTCATGAATGGAATTATGTATAATATTCCAAATAATTAGATAAATAGACTCTTTAATGTTTACAGTACAAATTTCACGAACAGCGCGTAGCTTTTTGAATCGGTTCGCCGAAATTGCCTTTTGCTTTTCTAGCTTCATAACTGTGGCCTCATTAATATATATTTAATATTAACATTCACCATATTCATATGGGCATAAAAGGGTCGGTATTTTGCACTTCTTGCAATGTGCCAGCTTTTTTCAGCAATGTGACAGGATCAGTTGGAAACCTGCAGAACGAATAATTTATGTTAGTTGCGGTGGGTAATTTCTTTCATAAACTGGCAACATTCATAATTTATTTTCTAAGTGAATAATTTGATAAAATTCATAGAATTAGACCACAAATCGACCTAAAAACTGACTAATTATGAATAAAATATTTGCGAATTGATATCCTGAATTTATTTAGGTGATCGTTACAAGCTTTATATGTTTACTTACGTGTGAAATGATATTTCATCGTATTTTCGCTCACTGCGCTTCTTGCAGCCCAAAATGCTACAACCAACCATTGTAAAATATCTTTTACAATTATTTCTCAGAGGAAACACGCATTTATCACATTAAATCACCAAAAAAGGCAATAAATATAATTCAGACCCGTTTTGTTTGTCACTGATTATTACAGATTTTGACACTTGAGGTACCAAAAACAGGTCACGTCGATAAGGACAACAAAATCTATTTATGTCCTTTTCGTACTTGTGCTGAGCCATATCAAGTTGTCTCTTTCACTAAAAGATATTGCCGATCTGGTTGTGTATATCTGTGATATTTCCATTCCTTTGCTTGTTCTGACAGCTGCAATAATACTTCGACCAAAACAAAATGAATGGACGGGCCATGACCATTGAACTTGCTCAGTAAAACGAGTCAAAACCGTCGGACATAATTATACTTCAACACCTAATTATAAACATGTACAGTACATTTGTTCCAAAAAAAAAATATTGCGGTTTTTTGTTGTGTATTTACACTTCGGGTAAGCACACGAAGGAATGATTTTGTCAGATGTTTCGTTATCATGTAACAATAGTCTCGTGTTGCACTTCCAACGGCTAGAAACCGACTGAAACGAAGTGAGCGCCGGCGCTCATTTTGTAATCTTCAAAAATGCGCTTTATCTGGGCCCGTCCATTAATGTTATTTTGGTCGAAGCATTAACATTGTAAAAAGCTAAAAGAAAACATTTTATAATTTATTTCAATAGATATTTCACTGAAGTAGGTAGTTATATCAAGTCTCCTACAAGTCTTACGTTCAATCAGAATCCGTGGTTTTCTATAAGCTTTTTTACAATGTTAAAGCAGCTGTTAAAGCAAATAAATGCCTTTCAAGCTTAGGCATGTTTGAGAAATCATGACAAGTTAGTTTGAATCGTAACACAACACGGCCGCACGGTCAAGAGCGTGTTTACTATTTACCATAGAGCAATTAAATAACAAACAAAGGAGCCTGTGCAAAGTAAACTTTCTTCCGCAGTTATTTTAATGTAAACTGTGTACAACGGAACTTCACGGTCTGAGAGAGCAGTAGGACATTTCCTACACGTCAGTGTTAGATTAATTGAATTTTTTACTAATCTGAATTCGTTTTCCTACATTATTCATTGTATTGATTAAGTACATAAGTAATAGTTATTTATGATACAAGTGCGGTAAGTTGGTTATTACAAACGAGTAGACGAATGTAAGCCCGAGACGAAGTCGAGGGCTTACCATAGTCACGAGTTTGTAATAACCAATCCGCACGTGTGCCATACAACGTTTTACAACACATTTGCGAGAAAAAAACAAAAAATGGAAATTAAAAAAATACTGTAAAGTACACGCACGGTGCTATACAACGGAGCGTGCGGTAAAATTCATTACCGCACGCTCCGTTGTATGATCCGTAATGTTTAACTTTCGAACGATGTATACAGGCTTCGTAGGTGCAATTTTTGAGCAAATGTGTTGTAAAATTTATTGTGAAACTAGCAGAACCTGCAGTTTCACCTGCTATCGTAAAGAACCGTATTTTTTCATTAATAACTTGGTATGTGTTAATCCAGGGTATAATCTACCTCCCCTCCGCGGGTTCCCGCCTTGTCGTGGCTGAGGTAAACAGGGGTGAAACTAAGACGAACCCGAGGTGAGGCTGCCTCTCCAGGCTTTCCTCCCAAGCCCGTGTAGAGGCGGCCAAAGTAGGTTGGAGTGTCGTATTGGAGGCATTAAAACTGAGGCGGGCGGTGTTGTATAGGCGGCACTGCAGTTGAAGGTGGTAAGCCGCGGCGGGAGAGGACTGCTGGTGTTTTGTTGCCACTTTCCCTATCTTTGAGGACTCTATTCACTCTTCGCTTGAAGCAATTGAAGTCATATTTTGGAGGAAAAACCGAAAGCTGTAAGCCATTCCACAACTTCAGGTGCGTGGCAGAATCGATGACTTTTCTGGCGATGACGGTCAGTTCGATAGTAAAACTGCGAGGGAGGGATGAGGTCAAAGAGTACATCAGAGTATCAGAGCTTGGTTTGTTAGTTTGAATGGTTTGATATTAACCAAAAATAAAAATATGGCTAATTGGCTATTTCAAAGAAATATCTTCTGACAAAACATGCTGGTTTGACTCTGCTGTGCGTAACTATATTAGGTCCAAGTATTTGTTTACTCTGACAACTGCAACAACATTGTAAAGGCCCAATAAAAAAAATCTTCTGAAGTATATCGGGTACCTGCTACAGTCCTACGTTCAAAAACTTAGCGAATGTTATCAGAATTCGTGGTTTTCATTCAGCTTTTTAAAATATAATTGCAGTTGTCAGAGCAAATAAATGCTTAGACTGAATCTACACGTTGTAAAAGGTGCAATACTGCACATTGTATAATTACGAATCGTAGAACAAAAACCAATTAACCTTTTTGCAATTAGTTATCATAGAGCCTACGTCAAATCTTCAAGGTTTAAAAAGGAAATGCCTAATCTATTGTGTTTTATTTCCGGAAGTTTTGGCTTTATTGTGGCGGATTTTTATTTCAGGTATTTTGTTCTGATGTCTGATTCAATATAATTTGAAGACTTGACTACTTTGTTATTATAAAATTACAAACTGTTTATCCGCTCTTGTTTACCTCAATGGTTTATAGGCAACGAGGATTAGGCTTTTCTAGAGGTTTATTTCACACATGTGTTTCTCTTAGGATCTCGCATTTTACATACTTATCGTTGCTTACCACCAGCTAGATAAGGGTAAAAGGCGGACCGATTGCCGATAAAAAAATATTTTCCTTTTTTGTTCAATCCTCGACCACACCGTCTCTTACCATCAGGCGAGTTCGTGACGAAAGGTAGACCTAATCCACATTTTTTTAAACCTGAGAGGATTTTGGCTTTCCAGGTCTTGTGCTAATACGCTGAAGTGGCAGTAGCCCGGTCATATCTGTCGTAAAACATGCGTAAAACCGATAACCGTTGCGTAGACCGATAACCGATAATCGTGGAGTAGACCAGGGGCCTTACGGACAACTGCTATTCATCATCATCATCATCATCATCATCAGCCAGAAGACGTCCACTGCTGAACATAGGCCTCCCCCTTTAACCTCCACACTGAACGACAGCCTGCCTTTTGCATCCACTGGATGCCAGCGACTCTTACTATGTCGTCGGTCCATCTAGTGGGAGGCCTACCTACGCTGCGTCTTCCGGTTCGTGGTCTCCACTCAAGAACCTTTCTTCCCCATCGGTTATCGGTTCTCCGAGCGATGTGGCCTGCCCACTGCCACTTCAACTTGCAAATTTTAACAGCTATGTCGGTGACTTTGGTTCTTTGGCGAATATCCACGTTTCGGATTCTATCGCGCAAAGAAACTCCGAGCATAGCTCTCTCCATTGCCCGCTGTGTGACTCTGAGTTTTTCCAAAAGGCCAACAGTTAAGGACCACGTCTCAGTACCATATGTCATCACTGGCAACACACACTGGTCAAAGACCCTTGTCTTTAGGCACTGTGGTATCTTGGACGAGAAGACAACTGCTACTGCAACTGCTATTACAGGCACCTAATCCGCTCAGTTGGAAAATCACGCGACCGCAAACCGTATCTGGGCGCGATAAGGTTTGCGGTCGCGTGATTTTCCAACTGAGCGGATTAGGTGCCTGTAATAGCAGTTGTCCGTAAGGCCCCTGTTCTAGAGTGGAGACCACGAATCGGCAAAAGTAGCAAGGACGCCCTGATACTCGTTGGAGTGACGATATACGTAAGACGGCTGGCAGTGGCTGGAAGAGAATAGCCGAGGATCGGGCTTAGTGGCGTGCCTTAACTATAATATGGAGTTTGCAAACAACACGAAAATTCACATTTTGCGGCATTATACTTTACCAGCTATCCACTGTTATTATCAAAATAAGTACCTAAAACAAGTTTTGTAAAATATAATAATATGCCTCGACATGGCGGCAAAACTTTTTTTTTTTTTTTTTTAAATTCTATTATAAGGTTTGCGTTTGATCGCCTACTCGCCTGATGCGGTCTACGGTGGAGCACGCTTGCCTAGAAAAAACCGATTCACTCGTGATTTGAAGACACCCAGATTGTAACTATCGGGGAACACCCATTCTGGCAGCGCATTCCACAGACTAGCAGTTTGCATAATAAAAGTGGAATCAAAACGCTTCGTTCGGGTTATCGGAATAGCGAACATAAAGCGGTGTCGATTTTTGTGCCCGCTCTGGCAGTCCGATAGAAAAATGGGCAGGATGGGAATTAGATCATGAAGATCCGATGCACAATCTCCGAAATGTATCCGATAAAAGACCGACAGACTAGCAACTTTCTTGTACAAAATATATTGTTCTTTTAATTTATATTTTAATAATTATGTAGATTCGGTTAGATTAGATTAGCTATGTAGTTATCTACATTTAATAATACAGTACTGTTTTGAAAGGACATTCTGAGCCGAAAGAGGCTGACTTATTACACGATTTTATTTAACTTTTCCTTTTAGTATGTGTGGGACAAGTCTTGCAACTGAATTTTAGACCAGTTATCCTCAACCGATGAGCTGAAATTTGACATACTTATGTAAGTTCGGTGACAATGCAATGTTATGGTACCATTGAGCTGGTCTGATGATAGAGACAGAATGTGGCTATAGGAACTCCTATGCGAAACGACGTTACTTCGTAGAGTTTGGATTCATTGGATTTGTTTTTCAAGCACTTTGGTCCTAGATGATGAGCGCGAACGCTATGGGTTGTTAAAAAAAGTTTGTTTTAATTGATAATTTATTTTACTATTCATTCACAAGTTCTTAATATTGATAAGTAAAATGAGCCCCTTTTGGTTTTGCATATCCTTTCTGAAATAGCTTAGGTTATTCCTACTAATTGCTTAAAAATTGATTGATAACAAAATTGTTTTACAACCAAGCTGTATTTATGTTTTAATTTTTAAACGCCTGAGCGGCAAAAAACATACTTTCAATGTCTAAAAGTACCACGGCAAAGGAACGTATATATTTTTTAAATATTAATATTTTCTTTATGGAACTCTGGTTATTACGACGCGTGACCAATATGCTGGCGTTTTTCTGGCTCAATGCATTAGCATTGCCATTCAGAGTGCTATTGCTGCCAGCATGCTGGGTACGCTATCAACTGGTAGTGGGTTTGAGCAATTAGATTGTCTTTACACCTCCAATGGTCTTTGGGCAATTCAACTTTTTTTTGGGTTTCATGCCTCTAGAAAACAAAAGAAGTAAAATAACAAGAACATTGAAGATCATCTAAGACTAACCATGCACTCAGCAATAACAAAAAACTGTTGGATTGTCTTATGTATATATACCTACCGTTGAAAGTCTATGAGCAATTGGGGAATTGTTTATCATTATTTATAACTAATCAACATTATTATCTAATCCTCTCCCAGTCCTATCCTTCTTCCAGTATTTGGCCACAGCAACCCAGCAGGGGGAAACATTTTTATAATTCTTTCCTCTATGAGGATTTTGGCGTCGCACTTCTTGTGCATTTCCCAGTGTCAATTATTGATATAATATTATCAAGTTTTACAAAATATTTTCAAACAAGTCATAGTCACAGTCACAATCAAGCAAAGTACCTAAGTCATGATGAGTGATGATGATTAAGTCGTGGAAGGAAGTCATGCCCTAGTAAAGTGGTGGAGGCTTTAATAGTGGCTTCTATGGAGTCTGGAAACAACACGATTAGGCATCTTTCAGCGCGTCATATCTCTTTCCCACACTCATGCTAGTCCACGAACACATTACTAAATAATAACCCACCATTATTACAAATGAACACTCGAAAATAAGAAAATTATACAATGAAGTGACTCTCTTTTTCACGTTGGCGCCAAAAACCAGCCATCCTTGTACACTTTTTTTTGTTCCGTCTATACCTACTTTCTCCGACACATGCCGGAGACATTGTTGGACCAAACGTATTGCAAAGCAGTTTACTATATTTTTTCAGCCTTGTACACTTGTCAGGTCCTAGAATGTACAAGGGTTTGGGCAGCGGGGGCACGAGAGAATGTGCTATGATCGGCGCAGTTAGATACTCCGTGGAGTAACTGCGCATCGCATTGATTCATTTTCATACAATAATAATTATATTTTAAATCCATATTTGTAATCCTTTGTGTAAAATACCAACCACTTATATTATAAATACTTATACTTGAATATCGAGTCCTATCGGCAGTCTGTAATAGGTCAAAGGAGATAAGATAACACGTACTTATTGCTATGTGGGATTGCGCTTGGTGTTCGTTGCAGTGTTTCAAAACAATCTCAGAATATACCAACTTTGTTTGTTTTCCTGTAAACAAATGTTTTCCATTCGTTTTATGGTTATGGTTTTATGGTTACAATACCTACACTGGATAATACCTGGATTAACACAATACACTATATATACTAGTATATATACACTATATACTAGTATATAATTATACTATATGATATGTGTATATACTATATAATTACACTAGTTTTTACCCTGAAAATTTTACGGTGCCTGTGGGGTAGCGGGTAACAAGTTGTGACAAGGAGTGCAGTAAGTTTTCTTAAAAAATAAATCAAGAAGCGAAAGTAACTTTTTTTTTGATGTGACAGGTACCTAGGTTCATGCTGGAGTAGCAAGCGTAGTTACACATTTTTAACTTTTGATTCCTCTATTGAACGAATCGACACATTTCTACAGACTTTTTATACAACTGAAGATTTTCGCAACCAGCCCCCTTACGGACAACAGCTAATTGCGGCACCTAATCCGCTCAGTTGGAAAATCACGCGACCGCAAACCGTATCTGGGCGCGATAAGGTACACGTTCACGTGATTTTCCAACTGAGCGGATTAGGTGCCGCAATTAGCTGTTGTCCGTAAGACCCCTGATGAATTAGCAATACAACTTTGCTATAAGCTTGTACTCAATATACCTACCTACGTTATACCCAATTTTTTTGCCGACTTGTAAACAGGGTTTGTCGATTTTAGAAACAGGTTTTTTATACCTTTTCACGAATATCGCTCTACCGATTCATGAAAATCTGTACTTAAGTAGTTTTATGAATGATGCTTATTACCACGGAAAAAAAACCGTGAAAAATTTGGGAAAACTGGACTTTTCCAGCTTCACCCCGCGGTTCTATCCGCAAAAGTTTGCGGATATATCTAAAGGTATATACACCATGTCTACCTGATTATACGTAGGTGTAGACTTGTAGAGTCGTCGTAGACCGATTGTCTTCCAAAAATAAACATGATTTAATTCAGCACTTACACGGCAATCTAATGAACCGCGCTCGAATGATACTTACGGGCGAAAGCTGCGAATTAAAATACCAGGTTAGCACACTTTCTTCCAATCACTTTCGCACATTCGAATACATAGTTCGGAGAGCACTAAAGAACCACTGTTGCCAAGTTAAAGTTTAACCACTATGTTTATTTTTTTATGTTTGAGTCCAGGCGGCCAGTTTTTATTTTTATTTTTTCACTTGGGACTCGAACAAGGCTAAGGAGTGAAACCGGACTGGTTAGTACTTACTAGCCGTTTTTGTCGATTTACTCAAATGTTTATTTTATTTGTTTTGTTTTTGCGAGGGTGATGTGCACACAGGATGTGTTCGCGGCTCGGAGGTCGCCGGTACTTTGTGCTGTTATTTGCCACGAATGTTTTTAAGTAATATTGTTACGAGTAATATCTGAATGTATCGTGCACATTATCGCGGTTTGATAAACGCGCGCGCGCACGGAAGGCGCGAGCGGCTCTGATTGGCCGCTGACACCGGCGTGCACTGGCGGTAACCATGGTTTTTGGCGGGAGATCCGCATTTAGCCGATTACGGGAACCTACTTACAAATAGCTCTGATTTCAACAATGACACTAACCGGTGGTCGGCGAACACACGATTATTGAGGTCGTGGGCTTGTCGTGGGCAGATTGAAATTATATGCCTTGCCGGATACATACCTAACTTTAGTTTATTGCCTCTCTCTAGTTCTAACTAGCCTACCTTGAACTTTATCCCCACTTATATTATAAATACAGAGCTGTATTCGTCGGTTTGTTTGTTTCGTTCACGTCAAGACGAATCGACACGGTTTGTTGCCTTTGTTTATTACACATTTATGGTCACCTCTTATTGTGAATGTGTATGGAATTTGTTTGGTTTTTATTGGTATTTGTTTGTTTGTTTGTCAAGAAAGTACGACCGAAGTCAGTTTTCAGATCAGTGTTAAATGTACCTATGGGCTTGAGACACCACATATATTTTGATTTCGTACCAAATCCATTTAATGTACCCAGGTATCTATACTATCATCATCATTTCAGCCTATCATGTTCCCACTGCTAAGACACAGGCCTCTCAGAGAGAGAGAAGATGTGCCCTAATCCACCATTCTGGCCTATTGCAAGTATCTAATCACCACCAAAAAGTAGTGCAAATAGGTAGATAACATCACGCCCAGGTCACCCATCCAAGTACCGACCGCGCCCGACGTTGCCAGAAATTTGTCACCGACTTGCACTTGGCCAATATTTATTGTTATACTTAAGAGTGTGTATCATAATGCCGCTATGTGTCACAATAATTAATAATAATAATAATAATAATAATTGTTTATTCATTAATCATAGTACAAAACAGTTTCAAATGACCAGGAATTCCATTTAGACAAAAAAATTGTCTGTGTTAGGAGTCCCTGCTCTTCTTAGAATAGAACATCTTTGACTTAGCTATCTAGTGTGTGTGTATGCCTGTGTGTGTGTGTGTGTGTGTGTGTGTATGTGTGTGTGCGTGTGTTGTGAGGGAGTGAGAGAGAGTGAGTGAGTGACAGTGTATGGTTGAGTGGGAGTGGTGGGTGCGATCGTATGTGTGTACATGTAAGTAGTAAGTGTAGATGTGTGATTGTGAGTGTGGAGAGGATGTACACGTAAATGTATGAGAGGGTGTACAAGTTAATGTGTGAGAGGATATACCATGTTAATGAGTGGGGGGGGGGGTGTGTGTGCACGTATTAGAATATATACGTTATTGAACCTGTAGTAATAATCTTTCTGTTTCATCGTAGCTAAAAGGTGCTATCCACTTGATAATGCATTTTTTAACTTCATAGAGTTGTTTTGTATATACATCTAAATCTTTATTAGCTTTATTATATACATTAGCCGACCGTGCGTTATATTGCTTGCAAGCAAATTCAGTTTTACATGTTGGAGTCCGCACAGCGGAAAATTTTCTTCTTTTTGACTGCATGCTAGCATCAAATGGTAGGGTTTTATGTTTTTTGAGAACTAAGTAAACAAGATACAGTTTTCTGACCGATAGTAAGTTACTAATCAAATAAATACTTTCCGTGGGGTGTCTAATGTTTTTAAAATACATTACTTTCAACAAAGCACGCTGAGCCCGTTCAACTGCAATAAATTTAGTTTTTGATGCTCCTCCCCAGATTGGAATACAGTATATCAAGACAGATTGTGCCAAAGCCACATAGATGTCATTTAATAAATTACGAGGAGAATGAATACTTTTTTTAGGAACTACATGCCTAAGTGTCCTGAAAATCCAAATCAATTTTCTCACTCTGGTGGACACTTGCTCTAGATGAGCGTACCAAGAAAGTCTATAATCTATAATAACTCCCAGGTACTTGGTATGTGAGACCATATGAATGCTGGGACATCCACAGTTTGTCTGGTTGATGTCATCACACTCGTGGACTTTTATGTTAAATTCCGCTGGTGGTTGAGTACGTTCATTGATACTAAAACATATGCAATTGGTTTTAGAAGTGTTTAGAGTTAAGAGGTTAGATTTTAGCCAAACAGCAACTTGAGCCAATCCTGTCTCAGCACTATTTTTCACTGCATGCCATGATTTTCCCGAAAAAACAATAGCAGTATCATCAGCATAAGAAAAAATTTTGGCATCTCTTATTGTCAAATTGCACAGATCATTAATATAAATTAAAAACAGTGTAGGGCCCAAGACACTTCCTTGAGGAACTCCATATGTTACGTCCATGTCGTCACTAATAGCTTGACCCACTTTAACCTTCTGCCTTCTGTTGGACAGATAATCTATGAAAAGATTTAAGGGGGTCTCTCTGATTCCAATACTTTCCAGCTTCTTCACAAGGATGGGGATGGATACTGTATCAAACGCTTTTTTAAGGTCCAGAAATACTGCAAGACTTTTACTTCCTTTATCAAGTTGATCCACTACAAGCGAAGTTAAAGCAGTTACTGCATCCTCCGTAGATTTGCCTTTTCTAAATCCAAATTGCGTAGGAGATAAAATTTTAAATGAGTTTAGATAGTTCAGTAATCGAGAATTAAGTAATTTTTCCAGAAGTTTTGATATTGCTGGCAATACAGAAATAGGCCGATAATTATTTATGTCACTTCCATCTCCACCCTTGTGGACAGGGGTTACAATTGACTGTTTTAAAGGAACTGGAAAAACTCCCCTCTGAAAGCAGATATTAGCAAGATGGGTTATTATAGGAACAACTTCACATCTAACACATTTTAGGAATCTAGTTGAGATATTGTCCCAACCAGGTGAGCTATCTGACTTCATACTCATCAAGATTCCATCAACCTCATTCATATCAGTATCATTAAGGACAAAAGAATTCACCTGTAGATTAATTGTATTTGTACTTACAGTGGGTATAATTTTTTGGGCTAGCGATTTACCAATATTCGTGAAATAATCATTTATAAAATTTACCGATTCCTTAGGGGATGGCTTCATGCTCAATAGTTCCGTATTTTGACTAGTATTTTTTCTTGTGTAAGTAATATCTTTAATGTTTTTCCAAAGTAACTTATTATTTTTTACAGATTTTTCTAGTAACTCCCTTTCATGCTTTCTTTTTAGTTTTTTAATCAGATTATTACAGTAATTCCTATACCTAGTATATATTATTTTTAGAGTATCGTTATAAGGGTCTGCCCGAAGTTTTTTTTGTAGTTTATTCCTATGATTAATACACCGCAGGATACCAGAAGACATCCACGGTTTAATTATTCGTTTACTATTAGGAATTTCTGTAACAGTAGTACTAACATTAATCGATTCAGTCAGTTTATCTATCAGTAAGTCTATCAATAAATTAGGGTCTTCACAAAGAAGTAAATCCGTTAGCTTTTTTTCTTTTAGGTATTTTAGCGCATATTCAAAATCGACAGTCTTTTTGATCTTATTTGCAGTTGGGATGTTCTTCAGTTTAGACAAACTTAATAGTATTGTGAAGTGGTCGGTGATAGTAGTGTTTAAAACAGCAATAGACGCAGATACTTTTGTTTTATTTATTTTGAGCATAAAATGGTCAAGACAATTTCTTCCTCTGGTAGGTAAAATATGCCCGGGTAGTATACCATAAACAGATAACATATTGAGATAACTTGTCCTATTTTTATACTCATTAGATACCTCTGTTGCTTTAGGTTTAATATTAATGTTAATATCCCCTGTCAAAATAATATTATTCTGCGAGGTGAGTGTCGTAAGGTGAGTACTAAGGGAATTAATGAATGATTCTGCATTTGAATTTGATGGCGAACGATATACGCACAAAACCGTGTTGTTCAGGATATTCAACTGTAAACAAGAAGCTTGCATTAGTTTGATTTCCTTAACGCTATGTTTTAATGTACTTTTTACGTACAAGGTTACTCCATCATTTTGGTTTAAGTGGTAAGTAGAAACATAGGAAACGTAATTTTGTAATTGGGGAGTAGGTTTATCATTATTTAGTCTGCATTCTGTTAATATGATGACATCAGTGTCAATGTTAAGGGTTGATAAGTTAACTACAAAATCGTCAAAATTACAATAAATACTCCTTATATTTTGTGTGATAATAGTCAGGTCATGTTTTTTAATTCTTAATTTGTTTGCAAAGTTCCCAGCATTACATTCAAATGAGTGTGCTATTTCTACATTGTCTATCTCATTCAAGGTATGAAGTGTGTCATCCATCAATACAAAATATTAAATTAATGTGTAAGGGTAAGTTGCGAGTGATACTTGTTGAGATACAGTTATGCAAAAATTCACTAAAATGTTCATTTTTTGCAAAACTACATGCAGTGTAGTCGTTTTTAAATAAGTTTAGTTTAAAATATTCTAATTCAATTCTAAGATAAGATTTTTTCGGTTCATAATGTAGTGGTGTGATAGTTGTGTTGTCAATTTGTGCGAAAGATTGGATGAGTAGTGTGTATGTGTGTGTTAAACATAAATTATAAATTATGCATTTCAAATGTGAGTTTGTAGGCAATTGATTCAGCTTGACACAGATATAAAATAGTAACTGGAGTACGAAAAATAGATAAATGTAGTTTAATAGTGCCGTTTGACGTTTTGATTGCGGAGCCCATACCACCATCTCTGGATCCATGACTAGTCAAGTGTCAGGTTCTACTTGTAATAGATGGTGTACTTGTGCTTCCTTTCTAATTTGTATGATAGGTGAGGTTTCATCTAATCTTATATAGACTCGGCCAAACGACGTCCAGCAAAACTTGTACTGCTTTGATTTTGTTAGATCTCTCGCCAGGAAGTACAGTCGAGCTGCCTTTGCAGTTAGTTGCTCCGATACATAAATAGGATCATATTCATTAGTAGTAAACCCTATATGCTTAGCTTGGAGTTTGTCTTTGCTGTGTCTTACATTATACGATTTGCACATTTTTAGCAGGTCAGTCTTTAGAATAGCGGAGCCAATATCAACAATTATGGATGAGTTCTTTTCTGCGTTTTTCTTTCCATTTATTCTGTAGATATCCTTTATGTCTGACCGGTCAACTTTGCAGCATACGGTTTTAGATAAGCTGAGCGCCACATCAATCAGATCTTCTTTACTTTCATTCTTCTTCTTAGGTACATTCTTGATTTCAATATTTGTTTTCCGACTTTCTCTCTGCAGATCTTCAATCCTCTCTTCAAGTAATGAAATGTTCTCATTATCTTTTTTTATCTGGCCTTCAAGTTGATCAATTTTCTTCCTAAAATCCTCATTTTGACTTGTAAGTAAGGCGATGGAGTTATCTATATTATGGTTAGATTGCTGAATTTCTTTTAAGTTGGATGTAATAATGTCTAGTTTATTATGTTGCGATGTCATAAAAGATTGAATCATAGATCTCATCTCCTCCTTAAAACTGCAGAAGTCCGATGACAAATCTTCTTCCCTCCTTCTTTTAAACCGTTGTTTAGGATTATGTTCGGAATCGTCCATGTAATCGCTCAGTTTGGAGTCTGAGAGTGATCTGTCCAGGCTAGGTATCCTTTGATTACCTTTTGGCGGAGGCGTCCTCTTGAGAGACATTATACCGGCTACTCAATTGGTGTTCGATGTACCAGGGAGATAGGGCAACCTAGGAGTCTTTACAAAACAATAGCAAGCTCTTTGCAGAGGTCAAGCAAAGTGGTCGGTCAGTGACGTTTTGGTACAAATAAGCTTTCCGTCCAGTTTAGTTAGACCCCTTCTAGTTGATACCATAAGAAGTATATCGAGCTCTTTCACGCATACGATTCATAGATGGCGTTCACCCTTTCTTTCTTTCTTTGTTCGGGCCGTCACTGGAGTTCAAGTAATTAACGAAATACTCACGATACAGGGTGATTTTTCTGTTGTTTGCATAAAGGCAGGTTACTCCACTGGGATCATGCTCTCCTATTTTAGCACTGTATTTTTCTATTCGAATTTTTAAATAAAATTTGAAAAATTGAAATGTATTCCAACTGACAACACGTCTGAATTGCTCAGGGGTCCGAGGGGAAGAGGTAATTAAGATAATTGATCTCATAAGACCAATTTAACTGCTTGCCTGCAATTGATATTCTTACAAGCTTGTTTTATTATTTCTATGTATATTTATTTATCTATAATTATTTCAACAGAGCTATATGATTATTAAATACTAGCTGCACCCTGCGGCTTCACCCGCGCTAAATATACATCCTTGAAGGAACCTCCTTGGTAGCGACAGCAACCCCCTTTGACTTAGAACATTTTCTTTTTATCTAAGATGTAATATTTTAATGTTTAAGACACAGAAAAGAAACGTTTTTTTTCTCTTCTGTGGTATAAGACTCCAATTCTTGCCGTTCCTAATAAAATTTATAGCAAAATGAATTTTCTTCATATTTCTGTTTTTCGTTTCTTTTTTCGGATATTTTAATACTTATTCTGCTATTCGGGGCGGAGAGGAACACAACAAATCAAAGATCATGAAAATTGCTCCAGCAATTTTTGAGTTATAAATGGTGGAACACACACGACTTTGTTAGATATAAGTTTTTTTTTGCTAGGTACACTGCCAAGTGTAGTGAGCTTAAGCATTTGGATTGTCTTTAGACCTTCAACGGTCTATGTGCCCATACTGTATTTGTAGTGTTAGTATTAGCTTGTATTTTGTACTAAAAAAACATACTAGATTTACAAGATATTTACCGTGATTAAACTAGGTTGTGGATGGATCTCCCGATATTTCGGCGCAGTTACTTGCACCATGTTCATGAGAAGACTGAAACACTGAAGAATTTGGTTAGTTGGCAAAAAGTTCAAAGTTAAGTCCAGACAAAATGGGTCTAGCCTCTTTTTTAGTATTTTGCTAGGGTATCTTGTTACTGGAACTATAGTCTAGTCTGATGGTCGGTGTTCTAATATTATTACAATTTTCTGGGCTACAAACTAATGCCATTAGATAAACTAGTCAAGAGCGTGTCGAGAATCAGATATTGTAGAGTACTGTAGCCAAAGCCAGTTCATCATCATATCATCATCATCATAATCAGCCTTTTAACAGTCCACTGCTGGACTTTTAGCCTACCCCCAAAAGGGTGATTGAGCCATATCCACGCTGGCCCAGTTGCGGGTTGGTGGATTCACATACGCCATTGAATTCATTCTCCGTACGTATGCAGATTTACTCACGATATTTTCCTTCACCGAAAAGCCAGTGGTATGAAAATCCGTACATAAACTCCAAAGAGCTCATTGGTACGGGCCCAGGGTTTGAACCCGCGACCTCACGCTTTCAAGTCTAGCGGTCTCCCAAATAGGCTACCACGGCCACAGCAATTTAGTTGTGGTCAAATTCATAGTTCAGAAATTGGTGGTAATATTTATATGACCCCATCGGCATTGTAAGTTACACATTTTTATGTCTAATCACTTAGAAGCGGGGGGAGCCCGGACCAACCAACATTTTGCCAATTTGGCGGGCCATATTTCGCAAAGGAAAGTGAAAAAGGGTTATAATGAAACATACTACATACATAATTATTCTTACAAATACACATACACTCCATAATTATAATTTTAAATGGCCCCTTTAATTGTTTCTATAGCTAATTATTAACTCTGTTAATTAAGACCGTTAGTTTCTTGAAGATAATAAAAATAAATAAATAATAATAAATACATCCAATTTAAAAGAGTCTGTTCCCATTGGCAACAATTCCCACACGAGGGGTTGCAGCGAAAAATAATTTTCATCCCCATTTCCCATGTACCTACTTACCTACCAAGCCAACCCTAAAAAGCAAAATTATATTTTTATTACTTTTAAAATTGAGATCTATAAGTACTAAAACTTGAAAATGGTAATAATTTTATGGGCTTTCCCTTGATCGCTAACTCTCCGCGATGGTACGGTCTACGATGGAGCACGCTTGCCTATAGCTACACCCATTCAGGCAGCGCATTCCACAGACTAGTAGTTCGCACAATAAAAGTGGAATATATGCGCTTCTTACGGATTTTCGGAATATCAACCATAATGCGGTGTCGATTTTACGTGCCCGCTCTGGCAGTCCGATAGAAAAATGGGCTCCGGAGGGTATTAGTCATGCAGATTCGATGCACTCTCCGAAATATATCCGAAAAAAACCGATAGAGGCAACTTTGCGCCGGTGCTCAAGACTAAGAAGCTTAGTCTGAACTAGAGATTTGTTGATGATGAGCATCTTGGCACGTTTCTGCCATACCATACCATATATCCAACGGATAGACTCCAACATGCCAAGCTTAGGTGATCCGTCAGTAATAGCATAGATAAACATATACTAGAAGTAATAGGCGTCCAACACAGATATATCTGTGGCGTCCAAGGACTTTTTACACCCTAATTCCATGTAGGCGTCAAAAGGATTGACGGACAGGCGGACATTTTCTTTTCTTTTCTGTGGGACACACGGGCACGGAACACACTCCTAGAGGAGCACACGGGCGCCGGACGGACAGAAGCAGAACGGACTTATAAGGATTCTTTGCAGTTTTACGAAACCTTAAAAGCTATACCATTTCTAATTTTATTTATTTCCATTTCATTTTTCCATTTTCTTTTGATGAAGTGGTATAACCATTTCTTATACTTTTTGTCATAGGTGGCAAACAAGCTAAACGTTCAGCCTAATGGTAAGCGATCACCGTCGCCTAAGGATACTTGTAACACCAGGGGCATCACAGATACCTTGACATGCCGTGAAAGAAAACATCGTGTGGAGGTAGGGAACTTTCTGATGCAGGCTGGCTATAGCTACCTCATGTCGAAAATCTGTCAAAAGAATCTAAGTCCGGTAGCATCACCTTGACAGCCAGTTCCCTTTGCAGATTGATGTGTTTTACCATCTTCGATCTCACCGTCACTTAACATCGTGAGCCGAGGTCAAACGCCTAGCTTGAGAGAGATATTTTTTATGCCGTAAGTGGCAAACAAGTAGACGGGCTGTCTGATGGTTAGTAGTCACGGTCGCTTATGGATACTTGTAACACCAGAGACATCACAAATACTTTGCCGACGTGACCCTTTTAGACTATAGCTCGTCTTTTGAAGAACAATAATGTAGCTTCTCGGAAACACCGCGGAAGGTAGCTCATTCCACACACATTTACATTTCCCATTTCCACAGTTCACAACTTAGAGTTAGTACTGTTAGTAGGTACTTCTATGGTTCACAAAGAAAAAATAAAAACCCAATACACGAGGAAAATACCTTTACCTATCGTAAACGTTTATGCTTATCTACGTAACGTTTGTTTACGTTCAATAAACTACGTTTTTCTTTTGAAGTTTACGCTCAAACTTGAATTCTTTGGCTCAAATACAGTCAGTTGCATGGACGCAAATATACAATGACATTAATGTTGACCTCAATTACCTTCTACTGCTTTTTTTCTATTTCTTTGTATTATTCTACGCTACAAAGGAAAATGCACGAAGTCGTGCGTGCATTTTGATAAAACTGTGACACAAATTGTACTTAAACTGAATACTTATACTTTTATGGATAAAATAGTAATAGGTACTTTTTATTTTGTTACGCGTTTACTCCGCCAAGTGTGAATTTTTTGATAATTTTGTGATGTTCTGATTATTTTTTTGTTTGGTAGGTCATACTTCAGAGGTGGTTCCCATATTTTTCCGTAATTGATTTAGCGCTTTGTGAAAATATCGATAAATAAAATAAAAAAACAGGGGTGCAAGTACCGTTCTTTTAGCGATCGTCAAATTGACAGTTGAGGTCGTCAAATTCGATAATATGCCTATTTTTCAGTACTCGCTGTGATCGATTCTATGGCATTTTAGCGAATTTGACGACCGTTAAAGAACGGTACTTGCACTGCTGAATTGTTGACACACACAGGCGTTTTGGTTTGTGGTATATAATTCCCCTTAGCAAAAGTTTTGAGGACTTTCAATATCTGTTTAACTGTCATTTTCTACTTTTTAGTCTTTCATGTATCAGGTATCAAGGACGTTTTTTTTAGAGTATAAAACGTCCTTGGTAGATATGTTTTTTTTTCTTCTAGCTTTGTGGTCCATTGTTGTTGATGTGTATGTTTATCAGTCTCTGGCAGCCATATCACAAGCTTTGCTTAGTTTGGGTTCAGATGAACGTGTGTGAAAAATGTCCGGAATATTTTTTAATTTTCTTTATTCATACTGTCGGGAAAATTAAAGAACATAAAGTTTAAACTCAACGAACCTTTGAAAATACATAAGTATACCTACTTCGATAATATTAAGTTCTACAAGGAATTGCGAACTTCTAAGGCCTTCAGTGGGCGAAGTAAGGAACTCTCGTGCGTAAATACGTACAAATGTCAATTTCAAAGTTTTTTTTATGGAATTCGTTGTATATACTTTACAGACGTGTATATTTTGTAGGTTCCTACTTACCCCACCAGTGGGGTAAAAAAATCAAAAAAACCGGACAAGTCTATGTAGGACTCGCATCCTTCCTTTTTTTCTTTTGAGGTGCAGAACCCCAAAAAATTGTGTTGACCACACAGCCTACACTAAAACCTAATGTACTTAATTTTGTTACTATCAACGATTTGCTATGTCATTTACTTAATGGTCCTAAAAATTCCAAACACGGTTATTCATTAACTGTAAATCATTAAATAACATCGGCTTAATAGTTTTTTTTTTTTTTTTTTTGAGAAGTGGTGTTTGGTCAGGGTGTTGTGGGGAGTTGGTGCTATTGGGATACCTAGTCCTTTTCACGAGAGGTTTGAACGGTCGACTTAATAGTTTGATGGTCTGTTTATTGTCCATCGATGTTATTAATAGGTAAAGCGAACGCGAATAGCCCTTCTTACGTCAATAGGCGATGGCTCAAGCCAATTATTATCACTCCTACGATCTTACTAGTGGCACACTTTGCAACTGTCACCCCAAATTTAATAGTTACTGCTACCTAATCTGTCTACCAGTCTTCCACATTTACGTAGTCGCTAGTATCTAATCTGTGACCGAATCTCTAAATAGGTGTCACAAAAGCATAAAAATATTTGTATTTTTAGGATACCTATCTAATCATCTATTTCGGTATAATCCGGACAATGCTGCTGTTGTGTTGCTTCCAGGAATTTGGAGAAAAAATATGATCATAAAGTACCTATAGCTAAGAGCTAGTACCTATACTATAAAATCAATGGTAAGGTATAGTCTCAGATCAGACATACAAGGGGGATATGGTAAGGTGGCGTGGCGGGTGCGAACGTATCTGGTCTAAATCGTTTGATGCCTTCAGTCGAACTCACCCTGCAGACGAACCTGCCGCCCCTTTTTTGCATGTGGACTATTAGTTACTTCATTGGTGTCGCTGCACGTTTCTTAGTGAGAGTGAAAAACGATTAACGCAAAAACTGTAAGTACGGCTCACTTATTTTTCGTGTACCTACTAGTATGTAATCTGTGGTAATACCTTCAACAAAGTCAACAAACCAACTGCATAACGCTATGGCATGGTGTCCCGTTGCGATCCATGCACCATAGCAGTCCCGTTACCGTGAGAGCGTGTGAACACCATTGTTCTAGTGAATTTACCATAGAGAAGTGCGATTAAGGCCGCGCTTGCCTTTACCGACCAGGGCCTTACGGACAACAGGTATTGCGGCACCAAACTAACGTTAGATCCGCTCAGTTGGAAAATCACGCGACCACAATCCGTATCTGGGCGCGTTAAGGTTCACGTTCGCGTGATTTTCCAACTGAGCTGATCTAACGTTAGTTTGGTGCCGCAATACCTGATGTCCGTAAGGCCCCAGGGGGGTTAGACAAGACCCACTTTCGCCTACGGAAAGATGAAATTGTATGAAAATGACATTAGCTTGAGAAAACATCTCTCAAGCTAATGTCATTTCCAATGTAATTTTCATACAATTTCAACTTTCCGTAGTGAGAAATAAATGAATAACGATTGATACTTACACACGACAACATTTGTCAAGCCTAACGCCCAACTCCTTGCGCAGTCTCAAGCTAACGTTAAAACAGCGCAGTTCGGAAAATCACGAGAACGCGCCTAGATACGGTTTGCGGTCGCGCAACTTTTTTCATTACCTAAACTAGTTAGGCGTTACCCAGTAGGTAACCTACCAATTCAAAATATTATGCATTTGCGTAAGAGCCATTTACCTACTTACCTTACAAACACCTACCTAGTATATAAAGCAATTGTCGTGTCGATATTTTTCGGGATGTCTAGCTGCGCCCGCGGTTTCACCCGCGTGAATCACTCATAGGTAATCATCAACTAGTTCAGCTATATCCCAGACACCAGTGAAAGTCCCGTCAAAATGGGCCCAGTCGCTTTAGAGTCCTCAGGGAACACACACAACTACACGCACAACATATCTGTGCGCACAACGCATCGAAAAAAAAAACTTTTCTGAATTATGACAAATATGCAGACAGGGTTATTGTTAATGTGCAAGACTGTTGTATGAATATTATTTCACAGAAATGTAATATAACGAGGGATTATCAAAGAAAAAATAATTATGTCCAAAAGTAAAAACTAAAGGAACCAACATCCATACAACAAACTTTTTTTAACGTATTTTTTTATAATATAAAACAAATCTTTGCCTTGTTCTCTCGGCTAATTGTGAGAGCAAGACAAAATTCAGTGTTAATTAATAAAATGTTATTTAGCTTGTGGTAGCCCCCCTGCCTGATCTGTGGTCCATTTGCAACACAAATCAACAAGGACCTCTTCCAAGCAAGCCTCTTCCATTTGAAATGGAAGAGGCTTGGTATAAGAGGTCATTGTAACACGGTACACGGTCACAATACACGGTCACAGTTGGACTGGAACGGATTAGGCATCAACATCAATGACGAATACATCACTCACCTTCGTTTTGCCGATGATATTATAGTCATCATGGCAGAGTCGCTGGAGGACCTAAATACGATGCTCAGCGATCTCAGTAGCCTTTCCCAACAGGTGGGTCTTAAAATGAACACGGACAAGACAAAAATCATGTCCAATGTCCATATTGAACCTGTGCCGGTAGCCGTTGGGAACGATACTCTCGAAGTTGTTGACCATTACACCTATCTTGGACAGATTGTTCAGTTAGGTAAGTCCAACTTAGGCAAAGAGGTCGCCCGAAGAATCCAACTCGGATGGGCAGCGTTCGGGAAATTGCGTGACATCTTCTCGTCCAAAATACCACAGTGCCAAAAGACAAGGGTCTTTGACCAGTGTGTGTTGCCAGTGATGACATATGGTACTGAGACGTGGTCCTTAACTGTTGGCCTTTTGGAAACACTCAGAGTCACACAGCGGGCAATGGAGAGAGCTATGCTCGGAGTTTCTTTGCGCGATAGAATCCGAAACGTGGATATTCGCCAAAGAACCAAAGTCACCGACATAGCTGTTAAAATTTGCAAGTTGAAGTGGCAATGGGCAGGCCACATCGCTCGGAGAACCGATAACCGATGAGGAAGAAAGGTTCTTGAGTGGAGACCACGAACCGGAAAACGCAGCGTAGGTAGGCCTCCCACTAGATGGACCGACGACATAGTAAGAGTCGCTGGCATCCAGTGGATGCAAAAGGCAGGCTGTCGTTCAGTGTGGAGGTTAAAGGGGGAGGCCTATGTTCAGCAGTGGACGTCTTCTGGCCGATGATGATGATGATGATGACACGGTCACAGTATAATTATTATCCCAAACGGGAGCAGGGACAATAACTCAATTTGCCAACGCAACGTCTCGGTTACATTCACTCCAGAATGAATTGGCAACAAAACAAGTTTTTAAAATAAATCACTTTTAGTTTCTTTTACAAAGAAATGAAATTAACTAGTTAGCTGTGATATCTATCTAATGGCGCACTCGATATTTTTTCCTCTTTTGAAGTTAGCTAGGTTGGAATAAGCTGGATCTTGCGGCATTTCTGAGTAACTATAACAATGGGGTTTTTATAGGGCTGTAGGTAAAGGTGAGTCCGAGATATACACGGATCTTACGGACGGCTACACGTCGCCAGCGACAGAGTCGCCGTACCTATAGGAATAAGTCATAAGTAAGTAAGTCATAAGTAAATTTATTAATAAAATGGCAATTTACAAGTCAATATACAGTTTTAACTTAAAAAGTAAGAATATAACAAATAATAAAATAATAATTACTTGATTGAAATTCAAACAAATTAATTAATTAAGTATATTACAACAATAAGAAATGTAAAATACAAAATAATAATAATACAAATGTCAAACGATTTCAAATATTATATAGTACCTTGTTTTACTGGGCAAGTGCCTTTATAGTACCTACATTCATATATAAAATTCGTTAAAAATATTAATATCTACAAATCAATAAAATAAATAAAAAAACCAGTGTATACCTACCTAGTGTCGCTTGTCGCTGCTGCTTGTCGCCGGCGACGGACTCGACTTGAACAATTTTATTTTTAATTTTGTATGATGCATGAAGATACATTCCGATAGATAGTGCACGTTTTTTACGGGCCCCTAAAAAGAAGTTTAGTGGTTTTGAAAGTTTTAATACTATTACTAATATATTTTAAAAAACTTACTATTACTAATTACTATTTACACTCTTTCCGCGTAACCCAGTACTAATCTCATCAATGCGAAAGTAACGCATTTTGACTTCTGAGGGAATGTCCACGCGGGTGAAACCGCGGGCACAGCTAGTAAAAGCTCGTAGGGAAGCGGAAATGATCCAAGCATTTTCCGAAAGTGATGCCTCAGGCAGCGGCAATAATTACCCGGCCAAGTTACAAAAACAAAAAAAAATTGTTTGAAATTTTAATTTTCCGCCATATGTGAAACGTACCAACAGCGTAGTGCAGAAAATCAAGTGAACGTGAACCTTATCGCGACGCAGTTTGCGGTCGCGCAACTTTTCTCAAAAGGTAGCCGTTAGGCCCATGGTTCATTTAGAAAATTTCCCGCCCGTTACAAAATAAACCGACCCAGTGCGAGTCGGGCTCATGCACTAGGGTTCCGTACTTACCACCGTGATTGTAGGTCAACGGGAAGTACCTATAGGTTTATGATTTCTTTGCGAGTGTCAAAATATTATGCGTCATAACCGACTGTATCTTTTGATTGCGTTTATTCACGCGTTCCTGAGTAAAAGGGTCTTGACAGATAAATAAATAAATATTCAGGAAAAAAAAAATCACACACGGTCATCTGACCCCAAAATAAGCAAAGCTTGTGATAATATGGCTGCCAGAGACTGATATACATACATATATAGTTTTAAATACATACAGATATTAACAACCAGATATAGAACAAACACAAATGTTCATCACACAAATGTTTGTTCTAGATGGGAATCGAACACACGCCCCCAAGCTCAGAAGGTAGGTTCACTACCAACTGGACCAACGGGCTATCTAGATATAGATAGATAGCCTATAGCGGATAGACTGACAGACGGGCAGAGGCTTAGTAATAGGGTCTCGTTTTTACCCTTTGGGTACGGCGGAACCTTAAAAAGACATTATGACATTTATAACATTCATAACTATGAAATGAGGTTTTAAGCAAAGTAATGGTGTGTGTGTATCTGGGTTACCGCAAATGCATATAACCATTTAGGTTTAACTGCTGTCATTTGCTTATCGGGATCGTATTTGGGTTAACGTATTTCTTACTCATAATCTTACTCATAATTTTTTTAAAGGTTAAGTTTGTTTTTTATTTATTTAGAACACGTCTATTGCCTCATCATCATCATCATTTCAGCCGTAGGAAGTTTCAGCCATAGGAAGGCTTATGTCCACTGCTGGACATAGGCCTCCCCCATCGATCTCCAAAGTCGTTAGAAGCGGATCTTTTAGGTCATCTGTTTATCTTGTGGGTGGACGTCCTACGCTGTGCTTACTGCTTGCTTACCAATCCGTGGTCTCCATTCCAGAACCTTTCGGCCCCCAACGGCCACCTATTCTGCGTGCTATGTGCCCTGCCCACTGCCACTTCAACTTGCTAATCCGGTGGGCTATGTTGGGTAACTTCCAGTCTACGGATCGCTGATTCGATCTCGTAGAAACCCCGAGCATAGCCCTCTCCATAGCTCGTTGTGCGACTTTGAGCTTGCTTATGAGGTCCATTAGTGCCATCATAGTGCGTCTATTGACTACTTTTTGCAAAAGAAAAAAAGTATATTAAGGTGAGAGAAGGAAAATTAATAGTTACTAGATATTTTGGAAAAATTACACTTTTTTAAAATATATTAGTTATAGTAAATAGTAATTAGTAACACTTTTTTAAAATATATTAGTAATAGTAAATAGTAATTACTAATATATTTTAAAAAAGTGTAATTTTTCCAAAATATCTAGTAACTATTAATTTTCCTTCTCTCACCTTAATATACTTTTTTTCTTTTGCAAAAAGTAGTCAATAGACGCACTATGATGGCACTAATGGACCTCATAAGCAAGCTCAAAGTCGCACAACGAGCTATGGAGAGGGCTATGCTCGGGGTTTCTACGAGATCGAATCAGCGATCCGTAGACTGGAAGTTACCCAACATAGCCCACCGGATTAGCAAGTTGAAGTGGCAGTGGGCAGGGCACATAGCACGCAGAATAGGTGGCCGTTGGGGGCCGAAAGGTTCTGGAATGGAGACCACGGATTGGTAAGCAAGCAGTAAGCACAGCGTAGGACGTCCACCCACAAGATAAACAGATGACCTAAAAGATCCGCTTCTAACGACTTTGGAGATCGATGGGGGAGGCCTATGTCCAGCAGTGGACATAAGCCTTCCTATGGCTGAAACTTCCTACGGCTGAAATGATGATGATGATGAGGCAATAGACGTGTTCTAAATAAATAAAAAACAAACTAAACCTTTAAAAAAATTATGAGTAAGATTATGAGTAAGAAATACGTTAACCCAAATACGATCCCGATAAGCAAATGACAGCAGTTAAACCTAAATGGTTATATGCATTTGCGGTAACCCAGATACACACACACCATTACTTTGCTTAAAACCTCATTTCATAGTTATGAATGTTATAAATGTCATAATGTCTTTTTAAGGTTCCGCCGTACCCAAAGGGTAAAAACGAGACCCTATTACTAAGCCTCTGCCCGTCTGTCAGTCTATCCGCTATAGGCTATCTATCTATATCTAGATAGCCCGTTGGTCCAGTTGGTAGTGAACCTACCTTCTGAGCTTGGGGGCGTGTGTTCGATTCCCATCTAGAACAAACATTTGTGTGATGAACATTTGTGTTTGTTCTATATCTGGTTGTTAATATCTGTATGTATTTAAAACTATATATGTATGTATATCAGTCTCTGGCAGCCATATTATCACAAGCTTTGCTTATTTTGGGGTCAGATGACCGTGTGTGATTTTTTTTTTCCTGAATTTTTATTTATTTATCTGTCAAGACCCTTTTACTCAGGAACGCGTGAATAAACGCAATCAAAAGATACAGTCGGTTATGACGCATAATATTTTGACACTCGCAAAGAAATCATAAACCTATAGGTACTTCCCGTTGACCTACAATCACGGTGGTAAGTACGGAACCCTAGTGCACGAGCCCGACTCGCACTGGGTCGGTTTATTTTGTAACGGGCGGGAAATTTTCTAAATGAACCATGGGCCTAACGGCTACCTTTTGAGAAAAGTTGCGCGACCGCAAACTGCGTCGCGATAAGGTTCACGTTCACTTGATTTTCTGCACTACGCTGTTGGTACGTTTCACATATGGCGGAAAATTAAAATTTCAAACAATTTTTTTTTGTTTTTGTAACTTGGCCGGGTAATTATTGCCGCTGCCTGAGGCATCACTTTCGGAAAATGCTTGGATCATTTCCGCTTCCCTACGAGCTTTTACTAGCTGTGCCCGCGGTTTCACCCGCGTGGACATTCCCTCAGAAGTCAAAATGCGTTACTTTCGCATTGATAAGATTAGTACTGGGTTACGCGGAAAGAGTGTACCTTCCAACTAAGCCAAAAGGGGTCCATACCATAGTAAGTTCTATAACCATCATTACGAACAACTTTAGGATGACCTATACAACTATAATGCTATAGGAGCAACTATCAAATCGCAATAAAAAATGTCAGCTGGGAAAACTAGGCTGTCATTCACGATCATAGATTCAGTATTCACGATCGACAAAATGTATGAAACAGCTGTGTTTTTTTTTTGCAATTTCAGTTTTTTTTTAAGATGGTTGCTGTAAACCCTTTTTGGCTTAGTACCTACACCCTTTTCACGTAACCCTGTATAATATACGAGTACTCGAAACCTTCTGGAACAAAATTAAATGGTAAACTATTTAAATTTTTTGATTTAGAAGACATAATTCTAAAACTAGCGACATTAAAAAAAACAATACAAAATACTTAAATACTTAATTAGTTAGGTGCCTACCTACCTAAGTACCACTAGAATTTATTTAGTAGTTACCTACCTAAGTACCACTAGAATTTAGTTAGTAGGTACCACAGAAGAGAAAATTTTTTCGTCTTTTCTGTGGTAGGTACCTAGTACCTACCTACTTAGTATGTATATAGGAATAGGTACATGGTACATTCTGACGGCATCCAGTTCGGTTCGGCCCTGTTAGTACAAGTTTTGATAGTATTCGAAAACTTTTTTCGTTTTCGTATTGTTCCATACATTGCTGGGCTTAAAGGTATTCGAAAACTTTTTTCGTATTAGAGTGAAGCAATCTATACCGCCGATTACTACCGATTTTAGTTCCTCCGCGTTTCCGCTGGAGGCGATTTACTACAATGTATGGAACACGAAAAAAGTTTTCGAATATAATTTTTTAAACAAAACGAAAGTTACGTTGTCGCTAAAACTCACTAGATAAAATAAAAATAACCTTCCTTATTTCCTTCTATTTTCCTCCTAAAATTTTAACACAGCGGTGCTGCCCTCTAGACTTCCCACGTCGTAGAGGGAGTAAGACTTAGCCTATGTCCCACGTCGTGTTGATTTGTGGAACTAATTTGACAACTACTTACAATTACTTCGTAGAACGGAACGGGTCAATAACAAGCACAGATGACAAGGTTAAAATCTTCATGAGCGTGGATTCAATGTCCTTTACTCGTAATATTAAACAGTTTACTTTGTCTTAATAGCGTCAAACAAGTCATAGTCACAGTCAGAGTCAAGCTAAGTAAGTCACGGTCAAGTCGAACTCATGCCCCTGTAAAGCGGTGGAGACCTTACAAGAGGCTCCTATGGAGTTTTGTAAACAACACGAAAAGACACGTTTCACCTCGTTATATCACTTTCCCACACTCGAGCACGTTTACGAGCACTTAATGAATAATAATTCACCATTTAGTACACATTAACACTCGAAAATACACAAGTTTAGGAAAATAATCCAACGAGCCGACATTTTTTTCCGCGTTGGCGCCAAAAACTCAGAAACTCAAGATGACAAGGTGTTATTTTTTTTTTGTTAAAATCTTCATGAGCGTGGATTCAATGTCCTTTACTCGTAATATTAAACAGTTCATTTTGTCTTATTAGCGTCAAACAAGTCATAGTCACAGTCAGAGTCAAGCTAAGTAAGTCACGGTCAAGTCGAACTCATGCCCCTGTAAAGTGGTGAAGACTTTACAAGAGGCTCCTATGGAGTTTTGGAAACAACACGAAAAGACACGTTTCACTTCGTTATATCACTTGCCCACACTCGAGCACGTTTACGAGCACTTAATGAATAATAATTCACCATTTAGTACACATTAACACTCGAAAATACACAAGTTTAGGAAAATAATCCAACGAGCCGACAAGTTTTTTCCGCGTTGGCGCCAAAAACTCAGAAACTCAAGATGACAAGGAACGTAACAATGCTGCCAAACAAATTCTACATTAAATCTACCACAGGGTTGGCACCCGTCTCACAAAAGATAGATAATAGAATTATTTTGTTTTGGGAATTTTGATTGATGGCAACAAAAACTATTTTTCTTCTTTCCTCTTGAGATAATTTTGGCGTGCGAGATGTAAGTCTTGTGCATTTGTAAAAAAATATATATTATAGGTAAGGGTTACATAATTATGATAGCGCCTTCTGTAGAAATAAAATGTAAGGAAGTGGGAGAGGCTCTTGCCCAGCAACGGAACAATTTGTGCTGGGGAAGAATTATTATAAGTTCAAGTTCGAAATATTCAAATAATTAGATATAAAATAATTGATAACAAGCATGAAGACGCATAAGGATTGCATAGAGCATGAAGACGCATAAGGATTGCATAGTTGATGAAATGAAAGCAGCAAATCATTATTATATTGCTTTACTTTTTCTAAGGAGTAAATTAAAAAGGTCAAAGCGATTATATTTGTGCCTCTTTGCTGACGTTGACGTGACGTTGATGTGATAACTGGCGCATGGGATTCGGAATCTCCTGTGAGTGAGCGCTAGGCTTTGTTCAGTACGTCTACGGAACCACGGCTTTCTTCTTATTTTATTATGAAACATCTATTGGTGCGCCTTGGCAGTAAAACCGACTCGTATGTCATAACGGCAAACATTATTACTTATCTCTCTCTTATGCCATCATCTGACAAAGACAAGAGCATAGAGGCAAAGACTATAATTGTGTAACTAACTTTTACAGCAAAAATAAATTATGCGTTTGTATCGATCCAGTTAATCGATTCCGTAGATAATTATGAGAATTAAGATACTTTTAACAGTTCTAAGTACCTCTTCGTTAATTCAATCTAACACGTGGCGTGATTCCAGTTTTAAAGGGAATCGGCTTGATTCTCGGGGTTCGAGGATCGATCTAGTGAATCGATCCACTTTTAGATCAATCTATAAAATCGATTTTCTGATCCCACAAATCGATTTTCAGACCCCAAATATCAATTTTCCGATTAATCGATTACAGATCAACATCCCTATATTTTACTTCTAAAATAGTAATAACGACATTAATTCTAGCAACACGAAATTTTAGGTTGCTTATTCTCTTATTCATAATTCCTCTGTAAATTTTGCGTTTTTCTTTAGTTTTTGAAAGAAATTTTAAAATGTATACTGTCTCCAAAGGACCTAGCAAAATTGTCGCTAAAACTCGCAGAGGTAGTTATTTACAAGTGACCACTAGTGACTTTCAGCAGTACGAACAGTATTATACATTTTGTGATCTGAGATGATATTTTGAATATCTATTTTGATTCGCAGGCCTCTCACAAAATTTGGAAAGACTAGACAGCCGTAAAGATCACAATAGGAAGTCCTCAGAGTCAGATAATGGAGAAATTATTAAGTAAGATAATCCTAGCTTTTCGGTATTGCATTACGATATTTGAAGATTTCATCACAGTTTTACATAACCTCTCGGCACATTCAGCGGTATTGTTTATACGGTGTTGTATAAGTGTGGATTAATTAGGTGTTAGATTATTGTTCCTGTTGACAATTAAAGAAATCCTGGAGGGCGAGGGAGTAAATAATGCGTACGAAAGTTTTCTCTATTTCTATGATGTTTCAGCATGCCCAAGCCAATATTCCATTCCAATGGTAAAAAGACAGTCCATCAGAGAATACATCACCATGTTATAACCCCGCAACATGAAGAAATCATTAGATTTATTAGTGAGAGTAAGTACCTACTACAGTGAATCATTATAATTATATACCTATGTGACATTGATAATCAGAAGTGTGCCATTCTGGACCGAAATCCGCTAGTGGAAGGAATTCTTTGCAATCCGCGATATCAACTGAAGTCAATACTCATGTCCTGAGCTGTACGAGTGAGCTAACGAAATTTGATATCAGGGCAATCCGTGATGTGAGCTGAAGTTGAACCCTATATCCAGATTGGTGCAAATGAGCTATCGAACTTGGGACCACAGGACATCACACCAAGGGAGGGCTGCCGAGGCACTGACCTGACAGACTACGACCGACTGCAATGTTTCACGAACCTATCCGAGCTTTCTCTCTATGATAGTAAATAAATAATTTGTAACTTAAATTCTACAAATTAAGGTCAATACTACTAGGGCGATAACAAAATAGCGAACGAATTTATTAGTACCTAGTCATAGGCATTATCTCAGGATTAGTCAGGAACCATACAATTTCTGGGATAAAAAGCATCCTGTCTCTCCAACTCTCTATGCAAAAAATCACGTCGGTCCGTTGCTCAGTTCCTGCGTGAAAAAGGAACAAACAAACACACTTTCGCATTTATAATATTTGTATGATATTGGCACGTGCCATCGCTTATGCTGCAACAATGATCTGACTTTTGTACATGTGTTTTTGTACATAATTGATAAAAAATCTAATTTTGCGTTTTAAACTCTAAAACTATGAAGGTAAATCAACTGACAATTCGAATCTATAAAACTGAAATTTAATAATCTAGCTATGCGTTCTGATTGAGCCAAGAAACTGTCTACCTAAATTACGGTTCTAATCACATGAACTTGAACCGAAAGGCAACATTTGCAGTGGCTGAACTAGATAGTACTTCGAACGACTACTGTAACTGTATTGTCGGTGGGTTAGTCTCAAAAACATTCTTATAATAACCTTACATTGAATTTTGTCTCGCTCTCTTGGCTAGGTGAGAACATGGTGCATGTAACTGCGCCGAAATATCGGGAGCTCATTCCTCAACCTTACCACGGTAAATATCCCATAAATAATCATATAACTTTATTGTAAGAATGTTTTTGAGATTATAGTTACCCACCAGGACGTTGTTCTGAAAGAGAAAAGAATTGTTCCATGTTCAGTTCGGAAAAACACAGTGGGCAATGGAGAAGGCTATGTTTGAAGTTTCTTTTTGCGATAGAAACCGGAATGTGGATATTCGCCAAAGAACCACAGCTATTAATATTTGCAAGTTGAAATGACAATGGGCAGGCCATATCGCTCTAAGCAGGAACAGTTCTAAGGGAGAGGTCTATGTTTAACAGTGGAAGTCTTCTTGCTGTTGATGATTATTATGAGACGCTTGAAACTGTTACTTTACTTGTGAAACTAATACTTACTAAATGTTTTAGCTTGGACACAATCAGCCTATGGTGATAGTGAACCTACAACACCACCCACCAGTACAATTGGTAAGTAAATTTTGACTTGATATTTTCATATATGTAGTTGGATAACATTCACATTATAAATGTGACAGTATATTGGAGGTGTAACTAGACCATTTTAAATCTATGGTAAACCGGGAATAGTTGGTTTGCATAGCTCCTTTTTTTTCTTTTTAGGATCTCATAACCAAAGAATGAAAATTGGCCCCTTGTACATCTATAAATATAAAAGAAACTCGTGTTAGTTACACTATTTATAACTCAAGAACGGCTGAACCGATTTGTCTGAAAATTGGTGGGGAGGTAGCTTAGAATCAGGAGACGGACATAGGCTACTTTTCATCAGCATCATCACCATTTCTCATCACTACGCGGGTGAAACCGCGGGGCGCAGCTAGTATAATTTTCACAGTATATGTAATGTTACCGCGGATTAACTAAGTATTTTTATTTGCTCGATTAATAATAACCCATTTAAATTTAAGTTTTAACTTCAGATTATCATCCAATAAAAGTCCACTCTTGAACAAAGGCCTCCCTCTTACAGAGAGGTGTTGCCATAATCCCCACGCGTGGCAGGCAGCTTGGGGATCGCATTATGTTCACCATGTACTAATAAGATGCTGCTGCCCATCCCCAAATTTTCATCTAAGAAGTTGTTAAATAAACTGTCTTCAATCTCTCCAATCTGTTTATGTAATCTGACATGGCCCCATTCCATTGCCACTGATAAGATTGCGACTTGACGACTACATAAGAATGACATAATGGAACTTACTTTCTGGTCTTTACATGAGTCATATATAGCCATCACTTAAAACAAACAACATAACAGATCATATGCGGCAATGTATAGGAAAATAGCGATTTCTAAAGTTTCCAGGACTCTGAAGTTGATTGCATAGAAACTTTTGATCCTTATAAGGAACAAAATGGCGTGAAACAGAATGGCTTAATTTTTTTTTGTGAAAATTTTGTTTCTAAGTATCTTATTCTAAACTCTAACGGTAGTTGATCCTAATGATACTTTTGATCCTTACACGGAACATAATTTTTTTGGCTAAAACTGTGGTCATTCATAGTTCAGGAATCTGTCTATCTGTCCGTCCATCTGACTTCTAGGATGGTTTAAAAATACATCAGTCAAAGGCCGAAATAAGAATTTATTTCAGGGTTTGCCGGAAGGCGTTGGTCAAACATAGGAATCACCAGGCATTCCGCGGAGAAGCTAAATTTTGGCCTTTGATTACAACATAATTATACAAATAATATATAACGTTATAAAGCTACTTTGTTAAAATAAGCGATTAAATTAATAAATTACTTGTCTTTATGGTTAACTAATATTTCCAGGGTCTGGTAGCTCGTCTCCTACGCCTCCATGCAGCCTGTACTACCAGGACGAGGCGCCGAGCCCAGCACTTCGAGATTTCAAGCCGTTCGACCTGGAGACGTGGTGGGGCAAGCGTCTCTTCCAAAACATCACTAACTCGCTCTGAGATAGTAACCAATATCACACTAGGGGAACATGGAAGGTAGCGTAAGTCACAATCATCTGTAGTTTACTAAATTTTTGTACAGAAGACGTCTTTTTACCTCTGTAATGCCAAAGAATAAGAATTAATAATATTAAAAAAACCTATATTCGAAATAAAAAGAAAGTATAAATAAAAATTGAAAAATATACCAATTCGGAAAAGAGCTTTAAAACGGCTGAACAAATGTTGATGAAACATAGCTCATAACCATCTCAATGTATCCTGCTTACAAATAAAAGTCCGTATCCAAATTGGTCTAGCCGGATTGGAGAAACATGGTAACAAACACACACACACACTACTACAACCTTTTATGAAGGAAGGGACATAATTAATTACCTCCAGATACGCATGTATAGTATATATATGCGTATATTATGGTCTTTGTAACGTCGTGGATAAAAATTTCGCCAGGAATAGTCTGGCCTACAAAGATTTGATTATTATGACTTAAAAGTTACTTGCATCGTAACTTAAATTATGTAGGAAAAGTTATCAATTGAAGTGCAAGTGATGACAAAATGATGAGCTTATTTCTGAGGTATATTTGATTGCTCCTCGCTACTAACTCGTATCTAGGTAACCTATTTGGTAGGTAAACGGTGTTATGTCTAAAACCACAAGCAGCTCTGTGATATCACTTGTCATAACCTTGAGCGACCAATTGAAACTACCTCGCGCCGGTGCAAGGCCGTACGCAAATGATAATTTCAAATAGTGATGATGTTTATGTATGAGATTACTATATATTGAATGGTGTCGATTTTCTTCTACAATTTTCTAAATTAAACTTAATACAGCTCTATATTAACTGAAACAACACAAAAAATTGCTAGAGTGAATAGATTTCTTCTAGATCAACGTGTTATTAGTCTATTGAACAAAAACAACAGCAGTTTTGACCCTGTGAGATTTCTTTTTAGTAATTTAGTACAACAGAATTGGCACTTTGAAAATCTGCTTGCGATAGCATTTTTATCTATATATTATTATTTTTTTACTTCAATCATTTGTCTTACCCACAATTACATATTTCTTTTTTCTCAAAAACTTTAAAAATAACGAATCTGAAACATCTCAATTTGAATGAGCTATTTACCTATCGTGGTTAATATCTTTGAAGAAAAAAGATAAAGCATAGCAGTATGCATGGTCTATATTTTTCCTTCAAAGTTGTTACCACGATAGGTAAATAGCCCATTCAAATTGCAGAGTTTCAGTTTGTATGGTTCCCCCGGCCGTCAAATCAAATATATTATTATTCAGAACATTGTAGGTCTGTACACATACATACCAAGTAGCACACAGTGTCTTACAAATTGAAACATACACCGCCGAGACACTCCGAGGGAGGCAAAGCAAAGTGAAAACCTTCTTTAATTGCCTAATAAGGTAACTTATAAAAAAAAGTTAAGTGAACTACAGCTGATTGTGGATCTCAGTAGTTATTTCATATTGTAAGTAAATAATGAATATTTTCCAATGGCTCAATTTCTTTGCTAACCAAATTGTTACCAAACCAATATTCTGTAAGATTGTTGAGAAAACGTTGTTTATGAAGTTTTTATTGTTAATAAAAATCGAATCATGTTATTATATACCAAAGATGTAAAAACTCCGGTCATGTTTGTTATAGGACAGGATATGAAACTTGTTGGTTTAATTTATTCAATGCATCAAATGTAGTTTGCTGTAAGAATTTGTTGTTTATAGGGCAGCGTTACGTAGTTTTAGTTTAAATTACTTTTGTTTTACCTAGAACAAGGTATATAAGGAATTGTTTATACAACTGAAAAACACGCTTATATGACAAAACAAACCAAATTAGTCCAAACTCGGGGGTTTCCCGGCTCCATCACCAGTCCTGTCACAAAGTGTTATGTATGAGACTCATTAAAACAAACAAAATCCTTTCCATCCTAAGGTTGCCTGGAAGAGAAAAAATTAACAAAATAAAATCAATCAATAATAAACATCAATCTTTAATGAACATTTACTTACATTTGTCGATAAACAATTTTTTGCTGTTTCAAACGGTTTATTGACAAATGCAAGTATATGGTGCGTTACTGATAAATATCAGTACAATATAATGTAAAGAACACCCAAAGATTTGCGCAAACACCGTGTCATTTACAATTATTACCCCGGCCTAGCTACAAAGATAAGAAAACTGTATGAAATTTGAATTTACCGCCATATATGAAACGTACCCCCTTATTAGAAGTAGGTAAATTGACTTCCAAGATTTTTTACATAACAAAAGTAGATGGCCAAACTTAGTTTTTATTTTAGTGTATTGTACACAACTCGTTGAATGCACCTTACAAAGTTACCGGATGTGATTGAGACGGGATATCCAAAGAACTTGGTCCATACTTTTTTGGAGAAGTCAAACTTCTTTGGGGCCATTTTTCTTTGTTTCTAATGTCGAATGGGGGCCTCCCTAACTTAGTAAAATGACAGATATCATAGATTTTTTTAAATTTCATCGTAATGGACACCTTTAAATATAAGTTGGCAGCTCTGTCAAAATTACGTGTAATTTTGTGCGTAGAATCGGTTTATGTAAAGTTTTGCATTGAGCCATTTTTAACTGTCATAATTCTTTAAATACCTTGTTATTTCACCTGATAAAAGACAATAGTTGATAAGAAATATTACAAAGTGCCTCGCAGTTAGCAAAAGTAAGGAATATAATACACAGGCATTGAATTATACAGGGCTTTACAACATATTTTAATTCATAATAATGTCGATTCTGATTGCCATTCTAAACTAAATTGCTACTATTTTTACCTTTTAATTTTAATCGGCCTGGCTTGGTTGGTAGTTCTTATGCCTTCTTAGCAGGTCCAGGGTTCGATTGTCGGCTATTTTGAATGTGAATAAAAACTAGAAAACTGGGTCTCAGTGTTGTGTTTCAAAGCATCACGACACAGGGTAAAATCTTGTAGGCAGCTCTGTGTAAAGCTTTTTTTGATATTGCAAGCTTTTTCTGTCATAGAAATACAAATTGACAGTTACATTAGAGCAGAGCTTCTCAAACTTGTAGTTCTGCGTACACCTACGAGTATTTAATTTCCCAGACGACTTTGAACCCTTTCAAAAAGAAAATTTGTCTACTTTTCTGGTCGAGCTTAAATAACAGTTGACAAGGTAACATGACAGCTAGCCTTGTATGCTTGTCACACGCACGGGTTAGGACCAGCCGCCATAACGTAAATCGCGTCGCGTACAATGCACAACTGCCGAACTCCTAGAGGATCGCGAACCCAACTTTGAGAAGCCCTCCTTTGAGAATGGATTAGATAATGAATCTTTTATCTACCTTTGACATATTTTTATATTAGCCAATAAGGACAACACTGTCCAGTCCGATTTAATTCATGAAATGGCCGCAAAAAAATCGACGTTATAAACTTTTTTCCATCAGCTTTTTTCAACATGTATGCGACGCCTAAAGTCTTCAAAATTTTGATGTATTATACTTATGACATACTCTTTATATAGGTACCTTATATGAAAGATAGCCTTACAAAGTTATTGTACTGTTTTGCCTTATGAGGTTGGCTAGTATTTTTTTACAGGTGGTGCTAGTAATAGGTAATCTTACAAAGGTACCAAGGTAAGGTACCTTACCTTTTTTAGCATTTTTGCATGTGGACATTTTCTTATAGAGATTTTTCCTGTAACAAAAGCGTACTATCTATACTAGCAACACTGACAGTTGATTTATTTATTTTATTTTACATCCCATTGGGTGTGTTATTTACAGATAAGCCCAAATGTTATTTACTTACCAATTTTATTGTATAAAAATATTATTCAGGTTGTTCCTTTTTACAATTTGTTACAGAGTTTTACGGATAAATGTTATTCCTGTTAAATGTTCAACACTTATATTTGGTACTAAATTGTATCGCAACGAAATTTTGTTTTATCATTGTTTTGTAACTATAGTCATGTCGAATTTGAAGGTTTTAATTATCATACACTATACAGAGTATATAGACAAACGGTCAAAAAAAGGTCAATCGCATGCCTTTTTTATATACGAAACGACGGACACATTTGAGGATAAAATAATTTATAGACTTGCATAGTTTTTTTTTTTTGTAAAAAATCATTACTTTTAAATAAAAATTGTATTCAATATCGCAGTTTTTGCGTGTTAAGTTAATCTATGATTAAAACTATGCGATATTGTAACGCGCGAAATTTAGACAGAATGCTTTAGTTTAGGTCGCGTTCCGAATCTACGCCCACTGCGAACGACGCAATAGTGCTAACGTGAAATAACTGCACGAAAATAAACTTTGTGCCATGTTGGTTCTTATTAGCGCTGTTAGCGTGATTCTAAACGCGCCCTCAGCTCACGCTTAATTGACTAATGGCTCCGAAACCGGTCGATCGTCTCGACCGATAAAACATAATCGTGAGTGCAAGCCGGTGTTATATTAATTTAACATCATTGTCTACACAGCTTTACACAAAATGTCATAAAATTCTTTATGAAATGGTGTAAACCCAGGTAGATTATGATAATAACAAATACAATCGTTTTCCTAAACTTTCCCGGGATTTTAGATATCCTAAGTATGTCATAATGCACATGCTCTCTTGCCTTTCATCAAAATTGGTTTAGCCGTTTATTCGATTGAATAAACTTAAAATTGATTAATTGAATTGGTGAAAAGGTAACAAACTAGCAGAGTTACAGTCGAATATAAAAGATTATACAGAATGGTGATACAAATCCGAAAGGAAATCGTACTTATTACGAAGTACTTTTACTGTGATCAACTCGCCAAATTTGTTGTGTGGAACAGCTGTTTTTTTAGCAATCCACTGTTGATCCTATAGTAAAAGTTATTCATAATGATGAATGATTACAATGTCCTGTTTTCGCCTCAGTACCACCTTTCCGTGTATTTATGATCAGGGTTATTTTTCATAATCTATTCGGGTCCAATTTATTGTTGTCAAATTATTCAAATAAATTATGCTAACGTAAAGCTTTCTTGAAGCAATACTATGTCTTCCAGGACTTGAGAGTTAAAATCGTGTCGAATCTTTGGAATATTGGTTTTTACTGTATATACAATATAACAAAATACTATGATGCCCGTATAATATAAATAAGCAGCTATTTATCCCAAAAAATGCCTGGAACGGGACGTCATTGCGGGTCTAAGCATTGATTTTATTTAATGCTGGTCAGTGACGTGGAGGTAATCAATTATATAGTGCGTGCGTATATATTGCTACACGTGACCGACGTCAGCGTAAGACAAAATCAAGCCTATAAGCACTGCCAACACGAATTAAAATATCATACATCTATATGTAGTTAAATTTACACTCCATGGGTTCTCCAATGGGTTCTATTCCGATCAAAGACATTATTATGACCATCTAAAAAAAAACAGTCTTATTAGAACATCACCCGTTTTCTGTAATTAGTCAAATACAATTATTACATGAATAATAGTAAAAGTTTTTTTTGTTCAGAACGAATTTTCTTGAAGATAGGTGAAATCGCACAATAATTGTCCCGTCTACGGCGCCTATACCTACAAGTCATCGAAATACTTGAGCTGCCTATTTCAACCAAGTATTTTACTTTAGTGGTATCGTTTTGTTATTTCAATTCTAGGTCTATCATGAAATACACAACATTGGGTTCTTCAAACAGCAAGTTAATAGATTCTTAAAGGGTCGGCAACGTAGTTGTGATGCCTCTGGTGTTACGAATATCCATAGGCGACGGTGACAGCTAACCATCAGGCAGACCGTCTGCTTGTTTGCCACCTATGGCATAAAAAACCCTACGTATTTTATGATATTAACTAAGTACTAAAATTTAACGATGAATACAAAATTACAAAAATTGTATTTAAGCGTCGATTCTGTGATGCTATTTTCTAATCTGACAGCATAACACTATTTGCCTTTTTCTTTTTCTCTTTGAGATAAGGATGTATACTAGTTTCAAGCTGACGTATTTATCTGAGTAAATGGCACGACAGAATTGACGTCTTTATTATGAATATATTTTATGCAAGGACGAACTTGTAAGATGCACTAAGTAGCGTGGATATCCTTTTAGATGGAATTATTGAGCCATAGTAGTTATTGACGGCAGGAGAATATTTTTAGACTGATTTAGTTATAAAAAGTTATGCTTTTTGTTGTAGTTGAATAAAACCGTCTGGCAAGTTTTTATGTTATTTCATTGATTAAAACCCCATTGTCTGTCTGTATAATATGCAGGCGATGACACTTCTAATATGTAAATGCACCAGATAAAGCCAGCAACTTAGCAGACAGGCCACACTAAAATTTTACAATAAATTATTTGTGATTCGGCGGGGAAGAATATTGCCCGCGACTTCTTACTCAAACGACTATACTTATATACTATATATATGTTCTTACTCTTAGATGCCCTCATTTGCCCCCCTTAATTCAGCCCTTTCGCAAAACCCTTATGATCATAGTGGTCCTCTAGGATCTACATCAAGGAATCTACCTGTCAAAAAACTTCGTAGGTCAAGTTGAGATTTCGTGTGACCTGTGTTCCCATTAATATGTATATAAAGGTCCTTGCCTGTGTATAATAACCACAGTCTCTTATATACAAGATACAAGTCTATTATTATAAGTCTGTGGACTCTGTGGTAATAACCTACTGTTTTACCTTTTCGGTCATCGGTAGGTAGGCACAGGTAGGTAGGTACGTAAAGGTAATTAATCCTCTTTACTAATCCCAGTACTCACGTCAACTGAAGTGAGTGATTTCGTAAACAAAATATTCGCTTTTGTGAGTAGTATTTTCGAACTATCAATGCAAGAAGTAAATTTTCAGAACAATGCATTGCCAGCGGAATACTTGAAGCTAAAAGAATCTAATAAATGTGCAGTAAGTATACCTGCTAAGATTTTTATAGTTTGAAAATGACCGGACTGCAGGATATGCGCCTAATAGTAGTAATAGCTTACGAGCCCATTGGCTTGTATCCATTTCCAAATATGATTTGAGGCGTCCGAAATATCTACATCTTTGCCTTTTGTGCATTCGAAAGCCGCAGATGCGGTCTAATTTTTTTTTTTTTCACGGACGCTATATATTAGGTAACTCAGGCGTAATACCAACCCAGAACCACAGGGACTTCTAAAACGCCCGACGCAGGACGACAAAATAGTCAAAATATACCTATAATATGTGCACGCGCCGCTCGGTTGTCATAGCAACTCCTTGCTGTGACAACGGTCCATAACTAGGTATGCGAGAGAAGCGCTTAGAATTCTGCCTTTTTTGCGTTAAGTCTGGGCAAAAACTTTGTACCTAGGTACATTATGGAGCAGCCAATTGCTTGAGAAAGCTATAGCTACGCCCATTGAACTTGGGTAGGTACACAGTCTTTGACTCTCCACGTAGTAGGACATTTATTTTTCATAAGTGCTCTTTGCAGCTTAATGAGATATTTCAAAAGAACTTCCTCCACGGCGTCCAAAACGCTCGCAATATCCTGACCAGCCTCGAGCACAGCATCGAGAAATCAAACTCTTACGAAGACAAGCTGTTCCGCTGTCGAGCCAGTCACAAACACTCGCACGACTTTAACGACTGGCCCTGGGATACAGAGTTCTCTGACGATAAGGATTTAAAGACAAGCTCAGCCAAATCTCGTAAGTTCATACTTATTATAGGTACCTAGCTATAGGCTACTTACAAATAGGTATCTGCAAGGCTCAAAAGTCCTACCTACTGTAGGACTCTTCAAAGTCCTCCTGGCGTACCTAGCTATATAGGTACACACCTTTTACAGAAAATATAGTGAATTACTAAATCTAAGGTTTAAGGTTTTTAATCTAAACTAATAAGTATACGGTTTGCTTGTTTCTTAGAGTCAAAAAAATCAAGTCAGCCAGAAAACCCGTCAGTGAATTTACTAAAATCATGGTCCACCATGAGCATCGTGTGTCTTCAGTACCAGTAAGTAAAAACATATTTGTGTCAAACTGAGGTTTAGGAGTACCTAGTCCAACGAGTAGGACCACGGGCTTCCGGTATCGGTGGTGGTCCTACGACTTACTGAACTTCGACCACCAGTCACACCACCGACCTAAGTATACCGGTGGGCCCATAGTATAACTTTTATTTTGTAGGTACAGTAGGTAACGAAGATGTAAAAGTTAATGTAGGTATAAAACAAATTAATATAAAAAACAAATGAATGATGAGAACAAAAAAAAATAATTGTAGATTAACATACCTAATTACCTATGGAGGCGACTTTACGATATCTAGTTTTAGATTGTTCAATCTCGTAGATACGAAGAGCTGTCTAAGCGCTACGAGGCCCTTCTCAAAGCCTTTAACGACAAGTGCAGTGTGATCAACGCAAAGAACCAGACAATCGCCCGCCTGAGCCAGAGAGCCAGAGTGATGCATGCGCAGCTCGCATCAGCGCATAAGACCCTGCTGTGTGTTGGAGAGAAGTATCTGGCTTTAAAGAAGAGGAGCCATGAGCAAGTAAGTAGGTAGGTTACGAATAATTGAAAGTTTCATCATCGATGCAAATGAAGTTTTTGCGCTCCGACGCTGCACTTATGATAAGCTGCTTCCGTGTGAAGATTTGTATTTTTATGCCTAGGCAGTCCAAAATTTGTATGCAAAAAAGCAAAAGGGGCTGCCTCATAGTAAGCGGTCTTTCTCATCCATTGCCCAACACCCACTAGAGAGCCGAGGTAGGTTTAAAATTGTTTTGCCGCATTCCCGTGCTGCGTCGCGGCCCTGCCACGCGTCGACTGTTCTGCGGTGCCGTACCGTCACCTGTTTTAAGCAATTCAGTTAAGGTGATTGTCAAAAGTGCGACCGCAAACCGTAACCCTCAACTGCTGAAATCCGGAACAAATGGAAATACGGGAAGCTGATACCCGCTGATGGGTCACGACTCCCAGGCGGGGAGCCTGGGAGTCGGCTGGGAGGGATCCCAGCCAGTATTAGAGAATCGACGTAAGAAGGAGGAGTAGGGATTCCAGATTCAATGTTATTTTCAGCTGCAGCACTACGATAAGAAGATACACTTCCTGAAGAGCCGCGTGCGTGAGGTGCTGGCGACCGCTGAGAGCGCGCGCCTGCATCTGGACCACAAGCTCTCTCAGTGCATGTTCCTGGAGCAAGACTCCGAGTATGCTATGCTTTTAGCTGAGGTATTTTTACTTATCTTTTCAACTGACTTCAAAAAAGAGGAAGGTTCTCAATTTGATATAAGTTTGATGCATTTAAGACGTACTTAGTACACCGATTAATTTGACATTTAAAAACGTATTTACAAATTATTATTTTTACTATGTGAAGGAAGCTCTTGAGTTGGTTCCACATTTTTTTTACCAGCTCCAATAAAATGCATAATTTTGTTCCAGCGACTATCTATACTAGTTTTAAAGTCATATAATCATATAACTGTAATTTTTAAGTCAGTTTTTATGTATTTTTAGTTGCTTTCCGTTTGACCGCAAACTCTCCTGATGTTAAGCATTAATTTGCAGTCCACGATAGAGCACACCCTTGAACAGCCTTATTTACTCGTGACTTCAAGATTTCGTGATTAGGTATAACAATCGTAATATAATTCCTGAGTTCAAATATTCCAGCTGTCGATAATTGGGCAAGTAGGAATCCGACGTTTGATCAGTAGATATCTTGAGTACCAGCTTAAGGCATTGGAATCTATAGAGAAACGTGCCAAGAAGCTCATCAGCAATGAATCCTTAGTTCGGACTAAGCTTCTTAGTCTTGAGCATCGACGTAAAGTTGCTAGTCTATCGGTTTTTTATAGGATACATTTCGGAGAGTATGCGTCGGATCTGCACGATCTAATTCCCTCCTGCCCATTTTTCTATCGGACTGCCAGAGCGGGCACGAAAAATCGTCACCGCTTTGTGGTTGATATTCCGAAAACCCGTACGAAGCCCTTTGATTCCACATTTATTGTGCGAACTGCTAGTCTGTGGAATGCGCTGCCTGAATGGGTGTTCCCCGATGGTTACAATCGGGGTGTCTTCAAATCACGAGTGAATCGGTTTCTTCTAGGCAAGCGTGCTCCAACGTAGACCACATCATCGCTTAACATCAGGCGTGATGGTGGTCAAACGCAAGCCAATTATATATTTAAAAAAAAAACACCCTCTCACCTTTACCATGTAGGTCCTACAATTCGACAGTTTCAAATAATTACATCAGTTTGTTATTATCATAATCATCTCAATATTTCACGGCCTTCATCACGAATCCTGCTCATAATAATTTATAATTTATAGTTCTCAATGATATCACGTTATTAAATTAAAGAATATTTTCAATTTACGTTTTAGATGAAAAAATGCAATCAACTATATATGGAAAATCTGAAATTAAAGGCCCAACTTGAAGAATATCTACCTGGCTCAGTCAAGTGGAGCAAGTAGAAATTATTACGGAAAAATTAAATTTATATTTATGATCATTTAAATCTTACTGCTTAGTAGGTAAGTTAGATAGTCCCAATACTTACCATTAATTAAAATATTAAAAACTGTTTCATTTTGTATACGCATTTTGTGACTGAAGGTTTTACAAAGAGTATTTCATTAATTTATTAACTAAGCTAATCAGTAGAGAGGTAGTTGACAGTCCCGTTGACTGCCTCCATTACCTGTAATAAGAAAATAAATGTCACTAAGGCATCGAGATACAATTCCTATAGAGTCAACAATTGTCCGTGAAAACAGTCAAAAAACGTCCGAACGTCAGTGTACATACATTGTATCAATTATAATATACTTCACAATGCCACATTTACTCCAATTTAGACGTTATGTCGCTTGCATAGTGTTCGTTGTCCGCTGTCATCGTAGCTCTGGCATCGCGCGGCGTTGTAGTCGGATCGCGGTTACCTTGTAACTAACCAAAAAGTCTGCGCATTTCGTAGCGTTTCCGAGTTTTAGTTCGGACATTTTTTTGCTACGATTGTGACTCTATTTTTATTTTATCTCGATGCACTAAGAAAATTGAGGCGATGTTCCGATCCCCTAAACTTGATATCAGAAGAAGAAAAGAGAAAAGAAAGGATAGAAACAAAGGGAGATCTATATGACCAGCATTGTGCTAAAGTAACTTTTAAACTTTCTCAATTTGAACACGTTTAAAATGTTTATCGGGGCTTATAAATAAAATAACCCGATAATATATACCTACCTAGTAATTTTAAACAGAATTGTGCTTTTCAAGGCCGATGATGATGATGATGAAAAAATGTGGTCCTTTCCTGTTGTAACGAATTAAATTGTTTTCAATCTATATGTATATTTATTATATTAAAGCTAAATTCACTAATCACAAAATCTCGAAAACTATTTTATCTACAGAGCTGAAATTTGGTAGGAAGATTTCAATAATTCTTTTTACATCAGCAAAGAACATTGTAAAGGAGTCAAAATAGAGCTGAAAGTTTTTTTATCGAAGCCTACGCATACGAAGTCGCAGGAAACAACTAGTCCAATTATAAGGTAAAGGTTTATTTGGCTAGGCAAACTACACATTTATTCTATGACTTTGTATTCGAAATTAGTTTGCTAGCTGCGTACTTTTAGTCTAGATGAGTAAACTACAAACGCCGCCGCGGTGCGTGGTGGTTAAACACTGCGGTGCAAGTACCGTTCTTTTATCGATCGTCAAATTGACAGTTGAGGTCGTCAAATTCGATAATATGCCATTTTTTCAGTACTCGCTGTGATCGATTATCTGGCATTTTAGCGAATTTGACGGTCGATAAAGAACGGTACTTGCACTGCTGATATGGTTGAAACTACTATTTTGCTTGTATGGGTTATAAGTACCTGAAATAAATGAATTTATTATTATTATTTATTACTGAATTTTTGTATGCACCAGTGCACCTATTAGATGAAAACTAAATAAATACTATTTGTATTTATTACTTACTTTGAACTGAGACGTCACGACTGCTCCAGTTGCGTACCTACGAGTATTCTTTCATAGAACAGCTGGCAGAGAAAATATATCACGCGTGGCGTTTGATGCCACAACGTCGACTTTTTCCCCAAAAATGCAGAACTTTATCCAAAGCCCAGTGAGTAGTTTTGACTTCTGTGACTTGTTTCTGCAAGGTACATTTAAAATACTATTATTTTCGGACGATATGACTGTCCTCAGAATGTGAAACTTCAAGAGAGGTAATTTTCCCACAGCTGTCCCTCGCCAAAACTTAAAAAGTGTACCTACTTTTTAAGCTTCTGTAGCACTAAAAGAAACCCTATAATTTCGTTTTGTCCACAACTTCAGTCAGGTCATGAGGTCTATAGATATTTTAGAAAAGATAGATCATTTGTGATTATGTAAGGTCAGATCAGATCTTTTATAGACCACATCCTTAACTAATGTGGTTATCTCTAGGCCTGCTAGAAACAAGTTTGTGCGTAGCCATGATGTGTAAACCACAGGATATGGTATAGAATTTCATGGGAGTCCCTATTGTGGAATGTTCGACGGACAAAACATCATATTCATAGGTGCCGCAGAATTGTACGTACTTACCTATAAAAGTTTTTGGTATATTTTTTCATCTGTTCCGTTTTCTAGTTTCTCTTATGGTCGTCTAAAAAAACCAAATAAGTACATAATCGAATATTTCATCCATAGTAATACAAGATAAATGAGTAGTTAGTAATATACCTTTCTAATCTATTCAAAACTCTAGCCAAAACGTCTCCTATAACGTCAGCTAAATTTGAATCGAAAACGCCTTGAACTTTGCAAAGAAGATTCTCATCCGATTTAGTCCATTGTAGCGCGTTCATGCGATTAATGGTACTGTACTGCATGTTTCCATTCAAATTATTCTCTTCAAGATAACGACCAAGGATGTCGTATAGTTTTGTGATCATATTCATTAAAGCATCAGGAGATGAATAATCTTTTAATTCAGGGATGGAACGTAAGGTTACGCGACAATCATCAGACTTTTCAATTAAACGAGCCACAAACTCTAATAGTGCCGCATTATTAACAGAATGGTGAAACTTAAGTATTATTTTGTGTTTATCGTTAGCTCTGTCATCTTGATTCTTCATTATTAGTACTTTGAATAAGCCTTCGTCGTTATAAGAAACAATTTGTTCAGATGTTTTAAGTTTTTCTAATTTTTCATGTGCATTTTTGTCGAGGGTCTCTGTAACTTCTTCAATTTGAACGTACTGTGCCAAATCGATGTAGCTGTACCTTCTCCAATAGTAAAATCCGTATTCCTCGTTTCTTCTATAGAATATTTTATCGGTACTATAGTTTTTGAAGACGTTTCTCAATTTAAATTTGATGTTGTCTACAGCTAGTTCAATCGTGTTAGATTGAATGATTCCTTCAATATCTGTCGTGTTTTTATCTTCTAAACAGTAGAATACGTCAAAGCTGTCCAAAAATTGCACAAATCTCTTATCTTTTCTTTTTATTGCAACTGAACATAAGACTTTATACAACAAGGCCCCTGCTATCAACATCGTTAAAAACGGCAATATTAATATTAGAAGAGATAGCGATATAAGGTGAACGATCCTTTTTGATTCTGATTTCATTTCTAAAAGCTTTAGTTTCTTCAATTTGCACTGTAATTTAACAAATTGCTGATTAAATATATATTATATACATACCCTCGGTATCATTGATTAACCTTCAATGAAACTGGTTTAGAAAACATATTTTTGTATCGTTGGTAAGATATGTACTAACCTCACTGTATATTATAATATCAAGCAAATGTAGAGCCATCATAACACTCGTAATAAAAATAAATTCACACAATTTTAATAACACAGCCTCTAATAAACATTTTGTTTGAATTTTAGATACACTATCACACTCTTCACACAAAGAACAATTATATCCACTCATCGTTTTAAGTTATCTGAATTTAATAACTCTCGGAGCAAGTATTACTAACTACATCATAGCGTACACTGAAAAAATATAACTTAGAAGCCTTAAAAATACAAAGAATTCCTATTGATCCAATTTAGCAAGTGCGTGTCTCAAGTGTAAATATGTAAATAATCTTGTAAATAGATAACGTTTTCCTTCTCATTCAATGTTTTTCATAAGAGGCTTGCATATTAGAGTTCAAATAATATTAAAATGTCTAGTAAGTGTAGAACTTTTCAAACCGACTGTTCTAACAGAGGATAATAGCCATGGCAATACTCAAAAACTATTCTTTGATGTTCTTACGCATCTACATACTATAGCTATAGCTAGCTAGTGTTTAAAAGCTAATAATACACCTATAATTTTTTAACTCATTTTGAATTTTTGGCTAAAAACCTCAGCCGTCTGACACCACGATCTAAAACACTCCATGGCAATAAGTACCTCATTTATAAACTTATTGCAAAATTTCCAACAAAATGGCGTTTGTTGTCATAATCGTAAATCATAATTGTAATCATGATGACCACAGATATACACAACAGGGGCCTTACGGACAACTGCTATTACAGGCACCTAATCCGCTCAAACTGAGCGGATTAGGTGCCTGTAATAGCAGTTGTCCGTAAGGCCCCAGATCTGTGATTATGACATTCGCTCTGAGTTGCGTTTCACTTATCATGGTGGGTTGCTTATTTTATTTATTTTTTAATGTCTATATATATGTGTGTGTTAATCTCACCATTAAATATGAATAAATACTGTTTTATAATCATTCCAATACATTTCATTACCTAAAATCATAATTTCACTGATTCTTTTTACTGTCATTATGCCCATTGTCAAGGTTTACAAAGATCACAAATGAGAATACCAAAAGTAATTATCTATTACCAAAAGAATTAATAACATTATACTTACAACAGTAATGGTTTAACAAACTTTTGACGCAACGATTATAATTTACATGGTTGTTTTCTAAAATTAGTTTTTATCATTTATTAGGAATGCTCTCAAAAAAAACGACCGACACAGCTTTACTTATCCTAGAAAAAAAATCTTTCACAAAATACATAATATTTTTAACCGGCTTCTGAATTCGGTCCTTTTTATACAGGGTTACGGATATAGACTGTACTAATCCGAAAGGAGGTCGTTGTACTCATCATTATAAACAACTTTTACTATGGGACTAACCGCTGAAATCGCAAAAAAAAACATATTTTCCATAGAAAACGGTTATTGGCACTCGACAGATGTTATGGAACAGCGGTTTTTTTCCGCGATTTCCGGGTTAGTCCCATACCCGTAGTAAAAGTTGTTAACCCTGTATGTTTATATGTACCTGCACATCGATGTCTACGACATGTGTGAACAGATTATACGTGTTTTTTTTTTTAAAGAAGTTTTCGATGTGATCCCACAAAAAGTTCATTAATTCTGGCTTCATGGTTTTTGAATAGCTTTGTTCGAGCGCCTGTTGATTAGGCAAAATCAAACATTTAGTTCGAGCGCTCACTAATTTTGAAGTCGGCTTTGTTGAATTGGTAATTGTACGGGATCTTCAAGCAACTTTTCACTCTTCTGTCTTTTGATAAAGCATAGAACATTAATCCAGATGAAGCTCGTTGAAGCGACGTAGACCACCCTCAAGTGTGGCGGCATAAAGAAGAAGTTGATGGTCTGTGCTGGGATCCAGAAGGCTTGGTTTGCTATGAACGTCTTCAAATACTTTTGTCGGAGCTCTTCGAAAATGTCTTCTCGTCGTTCTAGCACTCCTAGTACTGTGAATAGAGAAATATTAACGCATATTACGTTGATGAACATCATACAAATCTTCCTCTTGAAATAAGTTCTCATATTTCGCAAACTGTCCTCGAGATAAAATTAAGTTATTACCATAGGTTACCTCCTAAACCTCGATTGTAATTGACATTCTCATGAGCGTACAATCAATTTATATGCCATAAGGTAAGATAAGGAAATTTCCTTGTTTATGTGGTCTTTATTAAATGAGCACATATTATGAAACGATTATCTAGGCTTTTAATAGACGGCCTTATCGTTTAAAGCGATCTCTTCCAGGCAAGCGTGCATGTGCACTATTGGCCTTCACTAAAATAATTACTAAGTTAACCAAATAACAACCAATAGAGTATAAATTATACCTAAATAGGTATACATGACATAACCCGTACGAAGCGTTTTGATTCCACTTTTAGTGTACGAACTGCTAGTCAGTGGAATGCGCTGGCTGAATGGGTGTTCCCCGATATTTACAATCTGAGTGTCTTCAAATCACGAGTGAATCGGTTACTTCGAGGCAAGCGTGCTCCACCGTAGACCGCATCTTCGCTTAACATCAGGCGAGATGGCGGTCAAACGCAAGTCTGTTATAGGTAATATAAATAAGGTCTAACCATAGGGAAAGGCGTACAAAATGACATACCCTCTGCTAAATCAGTCATAAATCGGTGTTTTTTGAACTGTTTTAAACATATAATCAGAATTTTATACCTTGGTTCATTACCTTATCGAAATTAAAGACATCATCAACTTATTTATTATACAAACATTTATACATACGAACATTTTAAAAAACACTAACAAAATCCATTTTGTCCGTCCTATGCGGGTAAAATGACATACATCATGGAGACAAAATGGCATACCAATATTGCATAGGAAATTAATCCTTTACTTGCAGAGTTTGCATGTAAAAGACTGTCTTCTTTAGAATATCTACACATGATGCATGAGCCCATTTATTGCAGCTCACGCACCTTAACCAAACTTCCTTGGGCTTGGGCCTGGAGTACAGATCAGTGCAATAGCTGATGTAGGGGCAATTTTCGTCATCGTTAACTGCAGTGTTCGTTTGCATGGACGAGAAATCTTCTTCGCTGCTAGAACGGCCAGTGTGGTAACATTTCTAGTTGTTTTTCGTAGGAACCGGTGGAGAAGCCGATTTTGGTTTAACTCATTATCACTGTTGGTTTCTTGCTAGTTTTTCTCTTTCCTTGACATAGACTCAATCAGCTCTCGTTCCATTTTACAAGTGAAAACACTTCAGTATCTTCCCATACCCATTGTAGTTGGAGCTAATATTTTATTTAGTCGCAGTGCGTGTCTTAGGAATTTTGCCTGTGTTAGAACACCATACATTTTAGAAGCCATGAGCCAACCCATTTCGTTTTTATTCACAGCTTCAATAGTCTTTTTCCGGGGACGTTTTATCTCAACCCTGTCTGTCTGTCAGTCTGTCTTCCTTGGATTTATTTTGGTGTTTCAACAATTATCTAAACGAATATAAAAATACGTGGGTCAAACGACATAGTATGTCATTATATCCGCACAAGGGGTATGTCATTTTGTACACTTATAAAATGTATACCTTGAAGATAAAAATAAAAGAAGCAGTATTTTTTGGGAATTTTAACACATCATCAAGCTTTAACAAAGCCAATAACAGCAAACGGATACTATCAAACACAACCTAACGTAAAAAATAACTTACTTTGACAGCAAAACAAAATCTATCGGAACAAAATTCGGGGTGGTATAAAATGTGCAATCCGCTTTTCTCGACGAACGGCCGTGCAGGCGCCACTGGCGTTTCGACAGGTTATGACCGATTACCGAGCGGCCCTCTGTGTATTGGTACGGGAACAAAACAGCCTGTGGTTTTGGAGAAAACATCACTATGTCGTTTTGTCCGCCTATGTCATTTTGTACGCCTTTCCCCTACATATAATTATGCTAGTCTATACTAAAGCTGGTGTCATACAATATGTCATATTCTTTGCTTGCAATTGCTGTGCAGTGTAAACGCCGCTGTATAGTGACATTGAGAAATCCGAACAAGCCTTATTTACTGGCTTGATTTTCTCAGAAAATGTACCTAAATAACAAAGTTTTTGAGGAAATAACAAAGCTCGAGGCCGAGAGTAAATGTTAGTTTATAAATAGGAAATTCGGTACAACTAGGGTAGAGAAAATAAGTACTTAGGTACCTAAGTATTAGTTAGAACTATTCACATGCACTATTTCAACCCCCGACGCAAACAGAGGGGTGTTATAGTTTAACGTTCTGTGGCATCGTAGCTCCCATACAGCTGAACCGATTTTGATGAAGTTTTTTTTTTGTTTAATGTCTTGATCGAGAGTGTTCTTAGCTATGATTCGAGAAAATCTATTCATTCATTTGAAGATTATCATTTCTTATACCGGGTTTATTTATAATTTATACTTTGTAATTATATAATAAGTAGCTGTTGCCCGCGACATTGTACGCGTAGATTTTCAGATTATGAACTTTCAATCCCGTTTTGTCCCCTTTAATTCGGCCATTTCGTAAAATCCTCGGACCAATACATCCCATAAAAAATCTACTGCCTTTCAGCTTCGTAGGTAGTTTTCAAGATTTCATGATGAGTCAGTGGTATTTTGATTATAAATAATAACTATATATATATTGTAGATTATATAAGGGTTGTACTTACAGGTATAGAAAGTGGCGAGAAGGATCGGTGTCATGATGAACTGTTCCGCTACTACTTTCGTAGCAACTGTCTTTACGGCTGTACCCACAAACTTTTTATCCAAGAATTTGTACCTGTAGAATATAGGAATTTTATTTTTCCCTTCAACTGAGGAAGGCATTACCATCATATTTTCTAAATTAAAGTGATAGTATCCCGTAGAAAATAATTTGGTCCATCATTTGACCAACTTTTTACAGATTTAAGTTAATATAAAATACATTTACCAATAATATAGCGTAGGCGCATATACAGTGCTGCCAACAGCGACTATCCGTCCCGCTGCGACAAAATCTATTTCCGCAGTTTCTGGCTAAAAGATAGAAAATAGAATAGAGTATAAGGAACGAATGGCTAATTTTAACCAGCCACGTCAACGGTAGCGTGGCCGAGCGGTCTAAGGCGCTGGTTTAAGGCACCAGTCTCTTCGGAGGCGTGGGTTCGAATCCCACCGCTGCCAAGTTATTTTTGCTGATGTAGATTTTTCATGCTATTTTATTCTGAGCTTTATAACTGTAGTTCAAATGAGCACTATAAATCCTAGCTGCAGTACTAATGATCTAGCATTGTCAATACCACTCCCATCAAAGGCGCATGAGCCCTAAGACTACTCGTATTGCTAGAGCTACCCTCTACATACGTCGCGGGATTGTACAAGTTTAAAATAGGCTAGCGGACAAGTTTATTAAATAACACAGGCTTAAAAACACAATAATAACACACATTTTGGTCAGAAAGTTAGCATCGCAATCCAGTGAGGCAACTCGGCCAGCATTTTGAGCACTCGGCCTGAAATTAGAGATCGTATGAACTATCTATAAGACTTCGCTGCTTATAGATAGTATAAACAATCTTCAATTAGTTATTTAAGTTTTCTCAATTAAATATTAATTACTTTTTGCATGTACATTGACAGTATTTAAAACGAAGATTTTTTTTAAATATTTTGCTTAGGCTTTGGAGAAAATATGTATTAAAAAATATTGAGCAAAATTACTGTACACATAAGATCATTGTTTTGGATAGTAGAGTTCAGATATATGTATATTATGTTACTTGCAAGTACACTATATCGACACTCACTTTGCGGGAAAGGAACAGAACATTATTTCCTAATCTAGCCAAAAACTAAGTATGGGGCGCTGTCTGTCTAGCAAAACATTAAAATCTAGTATATAAAAGGCGATATATATGTGTGTATGTGTGGGTGGGTATCTGTATGTTTCCTATAGACTCCAAAACGGATGGACCGATTTTGACTTGATTTCACTGGCAGATACCTGATGTTATAAGGAGTAACTTGGCTACTTTTATCCCGGATATAACGCGGGTGAAGTTTTAAAGGGTGGTTAAAAGGTAAAACCAGAGTTTTTTCAGGATTTCAGTACGGGCAATTGCAATTTTACCCTAAGTTATTTTATTATTGGGTTTGGATTCGTAGACAGGATTTCGTTCAGGAGGCAATAGCAATGTTGCCAAAAAATCGGGTTAAAGAACTCAACTAAAAATTTTACAATTTTTCAAACGTAAGAAATTAATTAAAACCGTAGGACGTCCAGTCGTCCACCCACAAGATGGACAGACGACCTAAAAGAGACCGCAGGGAAAAGCTGGATGCAGGCCGCTTCCAACCAGCCCTTTTGGAGATCGATCGGGAAGGCCTATGTCCAGCAGTGGACGTCCTACGACTGAAAGGAAAGGAAAGGAAGGAAGAAATTAATTAACTAAATATTATTTACTCTTCGGTTCTTTCCCGTGCCCTACTAGAAAGGGATCATTCTCGATAGATCCATTGCTAAGATCCATAATGGGGCAGCTGCTGCCCCCCTGCCCGTACCTGCATGGCTACGCCCTTGATACTAGCTAGTTCAGCCTATTTTATATGATTTAATTAGTTATTTAGGTATAAATAGCTAGTTATTACCGAATTATATTTATTGAAGCTCTGCTGAGAGAGTTCTGCTGCAGTGTAAAATGTGGCGTACACAGCTGTGTTGGTGAGCACAGGTCGCTTCTGTAACGACCTGCGAAAGACACCCAAGATTCTGGACGCCATTTCCTGAAAATAAAGTTATTTAGTTTAAGATACGTACGTAGACCACATCATCGCTTAACATCAGGCGAGATGGTGGTCAAACGCAAGGCTATTGTTTTAATTTTTTTTAATAAAAATAATGATAAAAGACCAATACTACCAAGGTGGGTTACCATAACCTCCGCACTTGGCCGGTTTATTTAGATTATGGTAACCCACCAGGCAAGGGCGGATCCAGCTTTGGTGTCAGAGGGCGGGGGGCACATAGTCATGGTCAAGTCACAATTTATCACAGTTATGATTTAATTTTTATAATATATTTTTTTATTAATTAGTTGTCCAACTAGGTCCTGGACCCAGCCCATGGGGGGTCATGACCCCCCCTAGATCCGCCCTTGCCACCAGGTGACTTTTACACTGAAATAGATTTGTATGATAGATACAAGAAGTAGAAGCATACTTAGTTACTTGACAGTTTTTTTTTTGTTTCAAAATCCTTCAGTGGATCGAGGTTTTTTTAAGCTTGGTCCTTTTCAACTCCTCGCTGTTCTGCGCTATGGAAGATATTATGAGTATATTAATTTATTTTAAGGTGATTTTTTCAGATAAAACAACAGATAATATTGAATATTGAAATATCTGTAAAGCAATTATCACTGTTGGCTATGTAAAATTGGTCTATTCCACTTTGATAAAATTGGGGTGTGATGGGGGTACGCGTGTTTTCATTTCGGAAAAAAAGTCACCAGGGGCCTTACGGACAACTAAGCGGTGCCTTCTAAGCTTAGGGGCGTGGGTTCGATTCCCATCTAGGACAAACATTTGTGTGATGAACATTTGTGTTTGTTCTATATCTGGTTGTTAATATCTATTTAAGTATGTATTTAAAACTATATATGTATGTATATCAGTCTCTGGCAGCCATATCACAAGCTTTGCTTAGTTTGGGGTCAGATGACCGTGTGTGCAAAAATGTCCCGAATATTTATTTATTTTTATTTTTATTAACTGCTATTACAGACACCTAATCCGCTCAGTTCGAAAATCACGCGACCGCAAACCTTATCGCGCCCAGATACGGTTTGCGGTCGCGTGATTTGTCAACTGAGCGGATTAGGTGCCTGTAATAGCAGTTGTCCGTAAGGCCCCTGGTCTAAATTGCAATAAATAGAACAGAATTAGGATAAAAGAGGACAAAAATCTACAATTTGTATAGAAGAAATATCAGACAAAATTAGAAAGGGGACAACGGGGGGTTAGTTCTGCCCACTATGGAATACACACACCATCTTGTACCCCTACGCATTACCTCGTCAGATCGCAACCAAGGTCACGACCTTTATCTTATCAGATAAGCTTGTAGTAACTGTTATCATCTGCAGATGTCTTATTTGGTGTTGTGTTATCAAGCAATTCACTATTGTTATGTTTCATAGCCTGCATATGTAGGTACGTACTTATAATCTCCATAGAGATTTTAAGGCTTGTAGCCGACTGAATATCAATTTTTGTTTTGCGAATTGTGTGATGAAGATGTTCTCTAAGTAGTATCTATTTTGATAAATACATGATTATGATCAACTTCCTATCATCATCATCAGCCCTGAATGACCCACTGCTGGGTATAGACCTCCCTTTATTTATGCCACTCTTTCCGGTCTCTCGCTAGTCGCATCCTTTCGTTTCCGACAGGGCGTTTTCCTTATGCCCAACTCGTTACGCGGGACCAAACTAACTTTAAAACCGCGCAGTTCGGAAAATCACGTGAACGTGAACCTTACGCGCCCAAATACGGTTTGCGGTCGCGCAACATTTTTTCATCACCTAAACTGGATTGCTTTAAACAGTAAGGCCCCTGATCTACTTACTATATGCATTAGATTTATTAACAACATTGATTCAAGATATACGTATACTTTTCTAAGTGGCTTTTCGCAATTATTAGGTACACATTGAAATCGGATTTTATGACATGTGTTTTACATTATTTTATTTCCTGACATTTCGAAAACTTTGCAGTGTCCGTGGTTAAAAAATTACTTCATTACATTCATACATACATTAGAATACCTGTGGGTGTCGAATTTTAATTCACTTATCTTTTAATATACCTCTTATGTTTTCTATGCTGTATATTCTCCAAAATTTTCTTACCATAGAAAACATTATCACTTATGTCTAAATGTCAGCTAATAAATCAGCTGTAATGTAATTATACCAAAAGAGATAAATATCTTAGAGAGAAATAATTACCAATCACAGGCCTCTTTCAGTTTTACCGTAGTTCACAGACACGATTTCAATTCAAGCACCACACAATATTTAAATCAGTACATTTATACAAAATGTTGTTGTTATCAGGCGAGCTATATCAGTGACGTTTCATACAATACTGTCCCTCACCGTCGCGTCCAATTGACTTCAATAGAATAAATAGAATAATTAATAGACGTGTTACTTGGCTATTTACTACACGTATTTTGTTTATTGCGCGTAATAAACAGCATAGTTGAAAGCAATTTCTTCTTGAAAATTCATAAACTATCTACTATATGAATCTGTTTCTAATAAAAAAACGGACAAGTGTGAGTAGCACTCGCAACTTGAGGGTTTCGTACAAGCTTAATAATTATGTATGTAGGTAGATAGTTCATCTATCCCGAGTAGCATGTCTCGGCGAAAAACAGTTAAAAAGGTTGAAATATTGACAGACAAACTTAACTTTATATTTGGCAAACGGAAGCTCCATTTTTTTTTTTTAAATTTGATTTTACTTGAAATCGGATTTTTTCCTTTATTATGTGCTGTGATTTTTTTTATATGACCTTGCTTCTTGCCAAATGTAATTATTCTAGGTCAACGGGAAGTACCCTATAGGTGTTGATTCCCTTAGTATTGACAGACAGGCGGACAACAAAGTGATCCTATTAGGGTTCAATTTTTTCCTTTTAAAGTACGAAACCCTAAAAATGAGCAAATGTAAAATTGATAAAATATACGACAAAATATTTTCCAAATTCACAAGAGAAACCTAATTAGTAGCATTGTAAATAGTTATTAGCAGTAGCAACCTATCATGTTGCCATTGCAAGACACAGGCCGTCTCCGAGAGAGAGACAGGATGAGCCCTAATCCAGCCCATGCTAATATAATAACCATGCTGGCCCACCATGTTGGTGAATGTCATATGTCTTGGACTTTGAGGTTCTTGGACACACTGGTTTCCCCACGATGTTTTCCTTAGCCATTGTTGAGCGATGGCATCGAAACTGCACACAATTTATTTAAGTACTGAATAAGTCATTGGTGCAGGGTCGAGAATAGAACCGGGTGCCGTCAGATTGTAAAGCGCTTAGCGCACAACATTACCTATACGCTACCGCTCGGCCACCATCGCTCTTAGGTAGGTAGGTATATACTTAGTTATAAATAATAAATAATTTAAAATAAAGGGTATTTGAACATCTAAGGTTGTACTCAAACCACTAACGCAAAATAAAATATTCTAAATATTTATATTTAATTGAAGGGCGGGCCGAGAGGGATTTTTGTGCGCGATAGAATCCGGAACGTCGATATTCGCTAAAGAACAAGAGTCTCTGACATAGCTATTAAAATTTGCAAGTTGAAGTGGCAATTGGCAGGCCACATCGCTCGAAACGCCGTTAACCGAAGGGAAAGAAAGGTTCTTGAGTGGAGACCACGAACCGAAAGATGCGGCGTATGTAAGACTCCCACTAGATGGACCGACAACATCGTGAGAGTCGCGGGCATCCAGTGGATGACCTGCTCGCTGCCCCTCCCCCCGTGACTACGCCCGTGGCCAACGTAATTAATTTATCATTCATAGTTTCACATAAAACGTACACGGAAACAAAAGTTTTTGAGAAAAACAATTTTACGCTAAGAGGCATAAAACAATTTTATTATAATTTAAGTTGCTTGTCCTTCATTTTTTCACAAACTAACGTGTCACCTGATGGATGACTGATCACAGTCGCCTATGGATACCTGAAACTGAAACTAAGTATAGCATAATAAAACAGTGAAACAAAAAGTACCTAATACTTGAAACTTTTGGTGGTTCTAGTGCTTAGTTTCCACCTTAACATGAAGTGAACCTACCATAATAATTAATTTCTTAATCTATTTGGACAAATTCGAATAGTTTATTCTGTAACTTATTTATGTTTTTCAAGAAAATACAGAGTAGGTATTGTACCTATCGTTTTCCTCTGAGCAAAAATACCGACTGTCAGACACATACGTCCACTTGTCGTAGTTACAATAAAATCATGTACGTCTTTATTATTGTAGGCGTTACGTATAAAGTAGAGATAAAATGGTCACACTGGCTTCTACCTTTTGTTCATTGAGTAGTCTTGCGTTTTACCGCCACCTCGCCCGATGAGGCGTTCTGCGACGAGGCATACCTTGAAGAAACCGATTTACTCGCGACTTGACTACACGCAGATTGAGGTAACTATTGGGCTGTGAATTCTATCGGTTCGCGCAATAAAGTGGAATCATAGCGCTTCGTTTGGGGTTTCGGTGATATTCGTGCCCGCCCTGACCGTCTCAAAGAAAAATGAGCAGAAGGGAATTGGGTTATGGAGATTTCATGCAAACTCTTCAAAATGTAACCGAAAAAAAAAACATTATGCGTTATTACTTATTCCGTAAATACGTTTTGCGCGGGCGCGGAGCCACAGTTCAAATAATAGTTGGTACGCGTAGAGCGGAGACGGCGGTGCCAGGTAACAGGAGGTACGAGCACTACGAACGCACTGTCATAGCTACTATATGGCACTGGTGCGACGATATCTAACCAAGTGGACATAAAAATGAATTTACAATATTACTAAGATTTTACCTTACAAATATGTCTGCGTCATTTATTTATCTGTTTATTTAAAAAATTCAAAAATCATAATATTTTTATTCGATATCCACCAAAATAAAAATTTATAACATGAACGTCTATTTAAATTTTTAAAATAAACATTAAAATATCTTTACAATATCCAGTCTTTTTTTATATTCGAACACGTTTAAAATTTGCGAGTGAAATGCTGAGACGGACCCATTCGACACTGATTGTATCCTGTAGATATAAGTTTTTGTAATGGTGTCGTTTTTTTTTTTTTTCTTTCTTTCTTTCTTTCTGTAGCGGGAACCGGGTTTATAATAGGTAGTTTCCAGTTTCCAGGTCCAGTTTCAATGTATGCGATTGAATTAGATACGTATTTCAAAAATGTGTGTAATATTATCTTTAATATGACAATAATAGGTAGGTACTACTAACTATTCTCTAAATAAGAAAAAGATAAAAATCTAATAGCTTCTGCATTACGCACAAATTTGGACGGCTAATCGTTTAATCACCCACTTGTTCACCAAATATGTAATTCATTATTTTTGCATTATTGCAAATGATAATTATATGCAACGCATTTTTTAACCAATTCCACTATTTTTCTTGGAAAGTGGATCACTGTGCGATCAAATTTATGACACAGAATAGGGTAAGGCAGACGAAAAAGTTACTACAAAATTATTTATAATGCGCATAGCGAAAATCTCCGAAAGGAACAAATCGACGTATAAATTTTGGCTGTGGCCACGTGGTTCGATCCATCGTATAATTGTTTTTTATTCGAGTATCTCAGTGTCGCGAGGTCACAGTTCGGGACGAACAACTAGTTAACTAAATAGAACTGCTAGGTATGCTGCCAACTGATAGTGGGCATTGTCTCTAGACCTTCAACTTTCTAACTTACTAATCAAATATTTTGTATAAAAGTAGTTTAGTTATTTAGTGTTAACTTGTATTGTTAACCGACTTCATTCATTCAATAAGGACACAAAAAGACAGATGACATAATATTTTATGTAGAGACCGATACAAAAATAATAATTCTATGTATGACAAATTCGGTTTAGTTTCGTAGTTTTTATGCCATAGTGTGTCAAAATGACAGTTTTTCTGTGTCTATGGTTAACGGGCTAGGCGTTTGACCACAGCTCACATGATGTTAAGTGATATTGAGGTCGAAGATAGCAATAGATGTACATCTTGAATTCTAAAGGGTGGTGCCCTACTATACCATGCTATGGTTTTCTCGTTGTTTTTCTTTACCGGCAGTTTGAGTTTATTATTGGAAATTGTATCCAAGCTTGCAACGTGGAATCCGAACACTCCAACCACTGAGCTATTATCGCTACAAAGTAGTTCGCCAAGACGTCAGACAAAACTAACTTTACTTTTTAATAGAGGGAAGTGGTGTAAATAATTTTTCCAACGTTTTCAGAGGTGTACATCTGAATGTTCCTAATCTATAGTCAAACGTTCGTCCTCCCTCCTACATAACGCGCGTCTCTTTCTACCACCATCGCACCATCTCGCTCTCGCACCATGGCCAGTTGACGCGGAAAGCTGGCGTATCTCACAGGTGTGTAACAACCACGCGCGCACAAATATCGTAACTAAAACCCCTTTACATTCGCACAGTGGTACTTTTTCGCTATTTTTGTGTTAACATTTTTGTTATTTACTTTCTTTGAAACGTGATTTGTTGGAGTTTATTGCAGTGGTTTGTGTAGTGTGGTTTCGTAACAGTGAACAAGTTTTCTTGTGTTGTGCGCCTTGACTTGGAGGCTTCGAAGGCGCTTGTCCTGTTTCTTCTTGTTGTTTTGACGGCGTTCGGTGGTCAAGGTATGCGGGCTTTTTCTTTTGTTTTTTATGCTCTTAGCGTTGCAATGTTTCAAACTCTATAGCACAGTCTTTAGTTTGCTCTACCATATTGCGCTCTACTTAGTAAGTCAAGTATGAAAATTGTTTTAGTTTGAAAAGTTTTACAAAAAGTGTTCGTTTGTTTGTAAAGGATAGGTTTTAAGTAATGGGTGTGTGTTGTTAATATTTTCAGTTTGTTATCTTATTATGAGATAGTCATATCTCTGAATTTCACTCGTTATTTATTATCTTTTTTAAACGACTACAAAATGAGCTAGCGCTTGACAAAAATTATCGTTATTACCAAATCAACAGGCGTCTGAACAAAACAATTTATTTATATTGGAGCCTGGGGCCTTGCGTCCAGCTTCTTACGCGGTCTCAAACAGGGCCCCGATTCCATAATTTCAAAAACGCGCGTAACGCGGCGCGTTAAGTTAACCTCTAACAGTTGGCCTTTATTCCCTAGGAAATAGAGCTAAAACTTTTAGAGGTCAACTTAACGCACCGCGTCACGTGCGTGTTAAGTTACGGAATCAGGGCCCAGCGCAGTTCGGAAAATCACGCGAACGTGAACCTTAACGCGCCCAGATACGGTTTGCGGTCGCGCAACTTTTTTCATCACCAAACTGGATTGGTTAAAACAGCTAGACGTAAGGCCCCTGGACTCTCTAAAGCCAAAGTTAACTAACAGTCGAGAGCTCTACAATAGTTAAAAAACATGTAAATCGCTTCACAAACGTCGGAGTAGTCAGAGAACATACATAAAATAATTTAAATATAGTACGAGTCGAATAGAGAACCTCCTCTTATGGTGTCGGTAAAAAAAAAAAAAAAAAATAGACAAAAAGAAAACATCGTTTTAATAAATTCAACAAAATTATTGCAAAATTAAGAGCCCAATAACACGAGCAAATGTCAGAAGTGGCACAGAAACATAGGTACACAAATAATGTCACGAGATCAAAGTAAACTGTTCCACTTGTGACCTCTAAATGCCAATTCCAAATCGCTCTAGTACTGTGTGTGGGAAATGGGAATGTAGTCAAGTGCAATGTGTAAAAAGGGGCGCCTTATCTATGGCAGGTTACTCTACCTGCCGCCCGGTAGAGCCCTTTTCTACTCCCCTCAATAACATGATAGTAAACTTTGTTCTATTGGATAACATGATTTTTGTGAAGGTAGAGTAGATCATAATTTATCTATATACATATACATATATATACACACATCTATTTTTATGTATATATATATATATATATATATATATATACAATACACATACAATACATATATGTACAATATATCTATATTGTACATGTACATAAAAATAGATGTGTGATAGTTACCTATGGACTCCAAAATGGCTGGGCCGATTTTGACGGGACTTTCACTGGCAGATCATCATCATCATCAGCCTGTAAACGTCCACTGCTGAACAAAGGCCTCCCTCGTAGAGAGGGGTGTTGCCATAATCCCCACGCTTGGCAGATACCTAGCTGATATTATAAGGAGTAACTTAGGCTTCGATCGAGAATTTCTTGATCGACGAACTTATGGTACTTTTATCGAGGTAGTAAGTATTGTAAATAATACATAAGTGCATAATGCATATAGATATTAATTTGAAAGGCTTTAGTTGAGATACTAAACGGAAAAGTGCTGCTGTCCTCTGATACACTGCAATTTAAAAAGGTAGGAAAGTATATTTGTAGGTAAGGTCTGTCAAATAAAGCCTTTCTTAAAATCGCTTTGTCTCGTTTTCACGTGTGGCAACTTCCTTCAGCAAAAGTTGATAGAGCAGTTTTACTTTTGAGCAAAGATTAACTTAACTAACGCTTGTAAGTAAGGCTGATAGTAGTTAAATAAATATGTTTATTTGAATTATTCATTATTTAGCTGGCTAAGTACATGGTAGATTTATACTTCATCTCTACATAATATACCTAAAGTAAAGTTGCTTTCTGCTTCTGTCTGTATATATCCGCTTACTCCTCCCAAACCAGCAACGGATTTTGATGCGGTTTTCACCATCAGTTAGATATTTTTTTACGATAGATTTATATATATATTTATGTAATAAAACTTACAACCGTTACACTCGAAGACGAGGCGGGTCGCTAATTAAGAATAAATGTATCTTGTAGGTAAGTATCCTGATGTTTAGCTATTACTACATAATCAACGTTTACGGTCCGTTGCGTAAGGTACCGACCGTTATTCTACAGTATTTAGAATGTAGAAGAACAAAAATCACATAAATTATCAATGTACAAATCCCAAAGTCTACGTAATCATCGAAATCTTTTGGATAATCTGTTAATCACAATGTTACCAACAATGCTAAGGTACAGACTACAGTTAGTGAATTATGCCCCTGACCGAGCGCCACGCTGATGCATCTGAGTCACTGCGCCGGCGCATGGTGATGTCATCACGCCAGGTAACAAATTATTGAGAATGCTTTCAAAAAGGTTACCTTTAGGAGTTTTATGGCTACTCATGTGCTTTTGAGAGCCCATGTTGTTTTTATTTTATTTGCCTACATCCACGAAACAAGCGAAGATTGTCTCTCAGAGACAATCCGAATGCCCAAGCTCACTATACTGTTATAAATTTGAAATAGGAATTATTACAAAAACCTATTCAATTCAATCAATTTAATTCAGAAAACAATTCCATATATATACAAAATGTCAAAAATTTGAATTATTGTTACATACACATTACAAAAAAATAAATAAATTTACCTAAACCATAACAATTAAAAGTCAAATGTCAATTTTTGTTTATCTTAACCTATATTTCGGCTTAGACCCGGAATGCTCAACATAAAACTCTACTATATTTTACATTGATTTTTAATGCTGAAAGTCATGCAAAGCAGACAACTCAATTATTATTGTAGCACACAAGGCCTGAATAGAACTACTCAGATCATTAACCACAACGTTACCGCTGCTAGGGTTACCAGATGGAAAATTTAAGGTCCGGAGAATAATACTGATTTCCATTCAAAAACCCTGAGATTTTGTCGCAATTTGCAAACTTTCTCACAACGTCGTAATTTACAAGTTTGTGAAAAAAAAAAAACTTTTTACTTATTTGATGCATATTATAAATATAAAGAAGATTATTTTTTGTTTTTGTACAATCAAAAATCCAAAAAATCCTGAGAAAAATCCATAATCCGGCCGCAATCCTGAAATGAGATCTCGGGAGTCGGGACATATCCTAAGATATGGATATGGAACCCACCCACGGTACCACCCGACCCTACTCATGATAGTTTTTTTTCTGTTTTTATTTTACTTTGCCCACATTCACGAAACGAACAAACATTGTCTGAGACAATCGGAATGCTCATTACTGTTATAAATTTGAAATAACAATGATTCATCATTTTAGCCTTAGGACGTCCACTGCCGGACATAGGCCTCCCCCATCAATAACAATGATACAAAAACAGTAGTGCCAAAGCAGAAAACTCAATTATTATTGTAACACACAAAACCTGAATAGAACGGCTCAGCTCAGATCATTAACCATCACGTTACCGCCGCCGTCACAGAACTGGTTTTCGCATTCATCAGAAGATTAAAGTAGGTAGGCACCTACTACGTACTATCGTACTATACTCTGTTTAAATTTTTAATAGCAGTTTATGGCGGTACTAGCCGTTCCCTTGTGGTTTTTCAACGCGATTTTACATTGTCTCAGTGAGCGCAAAAGTTTAATTCCCAAAACTTTCTGTATTTACGATTACGTCTTTATTCAGCGGAGACAAAATGAAGGAGGACTAAGTTTATGTTGCATTTATATCTATCTGTTTAACTACTTATAGCTACTCAGTCTAAGTTTTTAGTTCCGTGATATCTGCAGTATTTGTAAAAATTTAATTAACACCGTAAATGTTGATCCCTTTATTTATTTTGCTAGGGTTTTGAACGTAGTTTCGTAGTAGCCGATATAATACAGTTTTTTTTTAAATAAATTAGTTTCCATGTGTTCGCTCCCGCCACGCCACCTTGCCACATCTTCCTTGTTTGCCTGATCTGAGAGCTAGTTTTAAAATCTTTTTTATTCAAAATAACATTAATTTATAGTCAATGCGATCATAAAACAAAATACATTGTGTTTTATATCGAGCAATACCATCAAGTTTCGAATACGTTTCGTCACTCTTTATTTGTCGCTGTTTTTATACTCCACTCGAGTGAAACCAGCTGTTTACAAACGTTTTTGTTGCTGCAAAGAACGAATGACGACGCTCAAAGCGTTAAGTAGGTACTGGTGACGTAACTGTCAAATACGGGTAGAGAAACGTCACACATACAAAGGGATAAGAATTTACGTAAAGTGTAGAGAAAGTAGGTGGCACCACAGTCAACGTCATGTCTATATATAGGTATAAAAGGCGATGTGTGTATGTATTTATTTTCCCTATGGACTCCGAAACGGCTGAACTGATGTTGATTCAATTTTCAGGCAATCAGATTATCCCAGCTAGTGATCCTGTGAGTTTTGTAGCGAATAGCATTCAGCAGCAACAGTTTTTTTCGTGTTTAAATACTATTTTAATCCTACAAAAAACAAGAATTGAAGGCTGCCGTCGCCACCAGGAGGTTGCTTCAAGGAGGTATATAACGAGGGTGAAACTTCGGAGCGCAGCTAGTAAAAAAATGTAAAAAGCAGTCCCAGAGAATGCCGACAGAAGTGAAAACTAATACGTCACATTAGCATGTCTGTGACGCGAACCATAAGTTAAAAAAAAAAAAACATATTTCATGCAACAGGAAGAGCACATATATAGCATGTAATTTTTATTCAAAAAATACCAACTATGATTTGTTAATGTAAAGAGAGACAGCAGCTAGCAGTAAAACAGCATAGATAAAAAAATACTCAGCTAGACGTAAGGCCCCTAGCCGAGTCTAAAGTTTAAAGCAATCCAGTTGAGGTGATGATAAAATGTTGCGCGACTGTAAACCGTATCTGGGCGCGTTAAGGTTCACGTTCACGTGATTTTCCGAACTGGGGGGTTAGACAAGACCCACTTTCTGTTAGCGTTAACGCCTGCGGAAAGATGAAATTGTATGAAAATGACATTAGCTTGAGATAACATCTCTCAAGCTAATGTCATTGTCAATGACATTTTCATACAATTTCATCTTACGCAGGCGTTAACGCTAACAGAAAGTGAGTCTTGTCTAACCCCCCTGCGCGGTTTTAACGTTAGTTTGGGACCGCGTAACGAGTTGGGCGTAAGGCCCCTGAGCTTATTTTTAATTATCTTTACTTAGGTTTCATGTAAAAGTACCAACAGTGGTGAATAAAAAGTTACCAGTATTGTCTGTACCAATGGAGCCAATCGATTCCCTGAAGCGTCTTTCTACATTGTACATTGTCGCATTGTTACTGTTGACACTGAACGGAGAACTGTGGGACGTTAGGCGTACACCCATTGTTTCGACGACTCTCTTTTTATTGGCGCCGCGCTGTAGAGCACTGCTAGTGTTGCTAGACTTAGTTCTTTAGATAGTAATACAGCAAATATTAGTACGTTTGTGATATTACATTTTAATGTGTGTTGATGGAAAAGGGAAAAAAACTTTCATTTTTTTTTTCTTCTTCCCCGTGTTGGGGCTTTTGGCTCCGCGTGGTTGACGCAGTTGCCATATACAAGTCGTATGAATTTAGAATTTAAAGGTAGGGAAACGATACTGGAAAGAAACCTGTACAGTGAGGCTACCATAACCTCTTAAACATTCTTATAATAATCTTACATTGAGCTTTGTCTCGCTCTCTCGGATAATGAGTGAGCAAGACAAAATTCAATGTAAGGTTGTTATAAGATTTTGTTGAAATTATTGTAACGCGATTGTATTGATTAGATACGCGGCAACATAAATGATTGGGCTAGTCAAACTTATCATTAAAATTATAACTGCAATATAATCTACATTCTACCATAGATAAATATATCCACTGCAGTCACTTAACTACAAACTACATAGTTTTAGTTTTTTCAACTTTTTTAGAAGATTTTGGCTTTGCATGTCCTGTGCATGTGTCAAGTATTTAAATATTTTCAAGTTTTAGTTAATATTGTCAAGTCACAGTCATAGTCAAGTCCAAGTCATGCCCCAAAGTATTAAATAAAGTTTACAAAAAAAATCTGCGGAAGTCCAGATCAAGTTAAAAGTGATAGCAAAGTAATATTTTGTTTTGAATATTTGTATGTCATGACGTGAAACGTGATTTTTAACCCCCGACGCAAACAGAGGGGTGTTATAAGTTATCGAGATGTCTTAGCTCTGATTCAAGAAAATCTCTTCAGTCATGTGAAGATCATCAGCTCTTTTATCGGGGGTTTAAATGTTGTGATAGAGTTGTTTTATCCAAAATGATCACATCCCATTCAGAACGGGCGTATGTTTACAAACCCGTGTTTCAGTTTGTAAACATGTTTCAGGCACGCATACCGTGACTTGTGGCCAGCCATGTGTCAATTAAACATATAGGTATATTTGTAATGTATCGACGATTACAAAAAGTTTTATTTTGTCTAAATTACACTCTAATTAAGCTTTTAGGCAGGTTACCTTTTGGATACTTTGTAACTTTATAAAAAAAGTTTGGCAACACGGGACGCTCGGCATATGTAAAACATGGCGCATGAGAGCGTCATATCGTTTGCCATCACGGCATACGAGTCAGTTTAACTGCCAAAGCGAGCCAATAGAAGCTTAAAAAATAAATTAATTAACTACCTCTCATCGCTTTTAACATGTTTTATAGGTTAACAATTTTATATCATAAAAAATTTGTTAAAGATCAAAAGAGGAGAATCAATGAGATTGCTACTGAAATATTATCTAAATTATTAAAAACAGGCAAGACGAAAAAGGATCAATGACTTACTTAATCTTACAGATACAAATTATGTCCCTAAAAAGATTTGTTGCTCCACAGTGCACGTTGAATTACAAATAAAATTTAAAAAACTATCAAACTAAATGGCTGACAAGTCTGTTAGTCAGTAACATCTTTTTAATTATCTGAAACGTAAATCATTAAAAATAAAATGTAAGATTTTAAGACCGGTATAAAAAATCTGTTTAGATAGGTAAGTATTTATAGCCAGCCCGGTCATCGATCTGTTGAATACTTTAATTTTGTTTAGAGCAACTTACCTTCACTTTGGAAGCGATTGTGAAAATCGTCTTCGCTTTTGAAGGTTGCAATGACGAAAAGCGATTATGAACAAACAAACAATAGTTAATATATATAGTAGTACATTACAGTGATTAGGCAACATCCTGTGTGATACAGATGAGCTTTTTTTACTTTAAGGCTGCGCTCCAGGACATAGCTATTTTTTGACATAAAAAATCACTGAACGGAAATTAAAAAGAGATCGGAAATTATCTGTATAAAGTGGGTACAGTGTAAATGTTTTAAATAAATTTTTATGATGATATTTTCTCTTTTTTTTTTTGCGATATAAAAGGAAAATAACAATTTGTACGAACTTTTTCCTTCTCCGTCATTAAAATTATTGTGCGAACCGCTAGTCTGTGGAATGCGCTGCCTGAATGGGTGTTCCCCGATAGTTACAATCTGGGTGTCTTCAAATCACGAGTGAATCGGTTTCTTCTAGGCAAGCGTGCTCCACCGTAGACCGCATCATCGCTTAACATCAGGCGAGTTGGCGGTCAAGCGCAAGCCCATTACTTATAAAAAACAAAAAAATATAGTTTCACTATAAAAATCATCAGCAATGTTATTTAAACATAAAAACCTGTTTTTAACCTGTAAAAGCTCGACCCGCGGTTTTGGTTGCCACGGTTTTTGAGATATTCCCTCAGGAACCATATTTTTTTCCGGAATAAAAGTATACCAAATCACAATCGTGGATATTCGCCAAAGAACTAGAGTCACCGACATAGCTGTTAAAATTTGCAAGTTGAAGTGGCAATGGGCAGGCCACATCGCTCGAAGAACCGATAACCGATGGGGAAGAAAGGTTCTGGAGTGGAGACCACGAACCGGAAGACGCAGCGTAGGGAGGCCTCCCACTAGATGGACCGACGACATTGTGAGAGTCGCGGGTATCCATTGGATGCAAAAGGCGAGCTGTCGTTCAGCAGTGGAAGTCTTCCGGCTGATGATGATGATGATGAAATCACAATCACCAGCAAAATATGCAAAAAAAATGTGAAAGAGAAACAAACAAACACACTTTCCCATTATAATATTCATCATCGACCTATTTGATGTTCGTCCACAGCTGAACGTAGGCCTCTCCTAAAGAACGCCATAAGGCATGATCTTCTGCTTTTCGCATCCACTTGCCACCAGCCGCCTTTCGCAGATCGTCACTCCACCTGGCTGCAGGGTGTCCTACTCTACGTTTGCCGATACGCGGTCTCCACTCTAGAACCCATCTACCCCAACGGTTGTCAGTTCGTTGGCCAGCCCATTGTGACTTTAGCTTGCTAATCCACCTTATTTCATCATTACATCATCAGCCAGAAGACGACTACTGCTAAACATAGGCCTCCTCTTTTAACCTCCACACTCAACGAAAGCCTGCCATCTGCATCCACTGGATGCCCGCGACTCTCACAGTGTCGTCGGTACATCTAGTGGGAGGCCTGCCTACGCTGCGTCTTCAGCCTTATTTGGATACAGAGTATCAAATAGCCACTATGAAATTTAAGACAGGGAACAGTTACCAAATTAAGCTTGGTTCTTATACTGGTGCTATTATTTATACTGTGTTTATTTGTTGGTCTGTTGCGAAATTAACTCAATCTTATTTGGTACCGGTGAAAGTCGTCTATCGAGTTTAGGTGATGTTGTTTGACCTGCGGATTTTAATGGTTTCTTTGAATTTATTTGGGAATTTTCATGCTTAATGCGGTAAAATTCCGAAATAAATTCTAAGAAACCATGGCAGATTGCAACTCACCTACTATTTTTCACATTTATGACCCAGCGAAACTTGAAAACCATGTCCAAGCATTATTATTTTCGATTTTTTATTTATTATCAAATAGCTGCGGCCGCGGTTTTACCCGCAGGTTAAAATCGTCGTTAAGTTTTCTAAAAAATTCCAATCTTCCGCGCAATTTTCTTAAGTTTCTAAGTGAAAAAAAAAAAAAAAAACTTTCTGTAAGAACCTTCTACAAAGTAGTAGAAAACTTGGAAAAAAAAGATGAATGAAATCGGTAAACTCGTTCTCAAGTTATGGCGTGACCAAGGGAAATAGGATTCATTTTTACATATTACTAGCTGAATCCCGCGGTGCTACCCGTGATTTTCCAATTTTCCCGCATATTCTTGGAGAAAAAGTGCCCTATGTCCGTCCATATGATGTACACTATCATCCTGCCAACATTCGTTAAGATCGGCTTAGTGGTTTAGTCGTGAAATGCGAACAGAGAGAGACAGAGACAGACAGAGGGACCGAGGGACAGAGAGACAGAGTTACTTTCGCTTTTATAAAATAGTTATTTATGTCATCTATCCGTCATCTTGCATTAAGTTTTCTTATTATTATTATTTAAATGACAGTTATTTTGCTTTCCACCACATGATCTCGTTCGTGCGTTTTCAAAAAATATATCTTATTTTAGAAGGATTTACATTTCGACACAGTGATTTGTTATCTTCAAATGTTGAAAATGTGCTAAAGAGATAGCTATGGCCTTTGAGCGCATTCAGGATATACCAAATTTTATTCAAATCCATTGTTGCTAAATCGGGCAACAAGCATAATTACTAACTCACACACAAAATTCGCATTAATTTAAAAATGTTCGCGTGATTTACACATGACGTATAGTACTATCTATAATATATATCAAGGTAGACGCCGCGCCACTTCACTTTAAGTCTGTTTTCCGACTTAAGTTGGATCGTGGCTCCAACTTAATTCAGTTTGATCTCCGTCGTCTTGGCCATAGCACGTCAGACATCAATACAAAAAGTTAATACTATAAAAACATTTTTAAACAAGCTTTCAGCTTTAGCAAATAACAATGTCATCCAAACTAAACGTGTATACAAAATTTCAATCGGTTGAATATATCTGCTTCAAATTTGAGTTGCAGGATTCCACCCTAACAAACATACATAGGTACATATATTGCAAGTTAAATAAAAGCTTGTAAAAATATGAAATTGTGCACTAATAAACTGTAAAAACCCTTCGAAAGCAGTGGGCCTTGCGACCTAAATTACACTCGGCGATGCACACAAACGGCACGCTATGTTTGCATGTATTGGACGTGCTTGCGGCTTCTAACTTGATACAGATCGGCCCCCAAGTGAAGTAGGCCATGTCCATGCCCAAAGTTAACAGACATTCCATTGGAACCCCCCTTTCATAATACTGACATCGTCACACAACACAGAATAAAATAACAGTTCTAATAGTAACGTAATGGAAAGGTCAGGGAGGTCGCACCCTCGATTCCCACGGTTGGCGTGACGGGAAGCCATAGGACAAAAACGAACGAGGTGGCTTGAGAATGACCTGAGGGAAGAAATAGGTTCGGAAGGAAATAGGTCTGTTTCTTTCGTAAATTCATAATGTTGAAACATTTCTCGGCTAATTTGGCCCTTCCGCAATCCTTTCTTAGCGGATCTCTAAACCCGTATGGAATCTCAACCTCCGAATTCTCAGATTACTTAATTACAGCTTCGTAGGTTATAGTTTTCAAGATTTCGTGATTAAAGCAGTCAGTGACTGAGAGAGTAGTATTTAAAAAATAGGCTTGCGCTTGACCGCCACCTCGATGCGGTCTATGATAGAGCACGCCTAGAAGAAACCGATCTTTCGCTTTTACCTTAAATTATATAGATAATGATTATATTATAAAGCAACTAGCATTTTAAACGCACTCGTTATATATATAATTGTGTAGTTGTTAATATGATCTTACCACTGTTGAAGTTTAAAACGATATATATATATAGTATCTTAAATAAATATATATACTAATTTATTTATTTATTTATAAAATTATTGTTTTGAACTTTTTTCATCATCATCATCATCAGCCAGAAGACGTCCACTGCTGAACATAGGCCTCCCCCTTTAACCTCCACACTGAACGACAGCCTGCCTTTTGCATCCACTGGATGCCAGCGACTCTTACTATGTCGTCGGTCCATCTAGTGGGAGGCCTACCTACGCTGCGTCTTCCGGTTCGTGGTCTCCACTCAAGAACCTTTCTTCCCCATCGGTTATCGGTTCTCCGAGCGATGTGAACTTTTTTACTGACTTATAATTCACACAATCATACTAATATTATAAATGCGAAAAGTTTGTTGGTTTGTTTGTTCCTCTTACACGCAGCAACAGAGCAACGGCTCGATCTCATTTTTTGCATGGGTGTTCAAGGGCCGGAGAGTGACATATGCTCCTTTTCATCATCATCATCACTATTTTTCATCACTAAGCGGATGGAACCGCAGGACGCAATAATTAAAAAAACTTCGTTTATATATTTCAGTACCTATATACTTACTTAATTTAGGGATAGATCAAGGCCCACTTAGTTAAGGAGAGGTCCCCTCTTTTCCCACACATTTTATGGGAGTATGCGTCGCACGACTCAGGAAGTCTCATGAGGACAAAAACGAATGCCGCCAAGGTACAAAGGAAGGAAGTGGTTTTTACTTGGCTCCATAAGGTTATGAGGCGAAGTTCAAGTCTAATGGAATTACACTAATATTATTAAGGCGAAGTTTGAATGTGAAGTGTGTGTATGTTTATCCACACTCAACTTCGTAACGGCTTGATAGATTTGTATGAAATTAAGTATGGAGGTGTTACCCTGGACCGACTTTTTATCCCGAAAACAATTTCGGCTTCTGTAGGTCTATGTGAAACCATGGGGCGCGGCTATGTTTATATCTTTGATAAACATGTATTTTATCAAAGGTTTATATTTAACTGTTATTTTATCGAGTCAATATTTCACTCTATGCCTTTGTTCGGGTGGAATCTTGCAACTCAATTTTGAAGCAGATATCTTCAACTGATCGCGCTTAAAATTGGCATACTTATGTAAGTTCGGTAACAATGCAATGTTATGGTACCATTGAGCTGGTCTGATGATGGAGACAGAAGGTGGCCATAGGAATTCCTAAACGAAACGACGTAACCCCGTCGAGCTTGGGTTCATTGGATTTGTCTTCCCAAGCACTTGGTCCAAGATGATAAATTCAATATGGCGGACACCCCAAGATGGCGGACAAAATGTTCACATCAGGATATGGGCATCAAATGAAAGGGTTTGCTAAGAAGAATACGAAAAAGCTTGTGTTTAAAAAGTTTTTTAAATTACTAAAGCTTACTTACAAAGGAAATATGCCACGTTTTTAGTTCTGTATATACCTAATATCCGTTTACCACCGGCTTAGCAAGTTGAAGTGGCAGTGGGCAGGGCACATATCACGCAGAAAAGATGGCCGATGGGGCCGAAAGGTTCTGGAATGGAGACCACGGACCGGTTAGCGCAGCGTAGGACGTCCACTCACAAGATGGACAGACGACCTAAAAGAGACCGCAGGGAAACACTGGATACAGGCCGCTTCCAACCGCTCCTTTTGGAGATCGATCGGGGAGGACTATATCCAGCAGTGGACGTCCAATAGCTAAAATGATGATAATGATGATGACAAATGAAACATGCCACGTTTTTACTTCTGTATATATCCTTTCGCAAAACGTAATATTTATAGTTATCGGGTACTAGAAAACGTGTTGCAACTATAAAGCGACCACGACAACTCTTCCACCGCCAGGTTTCACCAACATGACACCGGAAAGAGTCGCGGAACGGAACGATGCACACTTGTCGAGGGTGCATTATAAGCAGCAACTCGCGAGTTATAATACTTTTAAACAGTGTTTTATAATACTTTTATAACACGGATTAGGTAATAAAGATGTTATAATAAGTTAAGTAAGTTGATTTTATGATAATCCGTTGTTATACGACGATTAACATGTGGGTATGATTATCTTACGTAATTGGATGAGGAAATGAAGAAATCCAACTATAAGATTGTTAATGAAATCTCTGAAGATAAACTGCTCTACCTAAACGTTACGCATACCTCAGTACAATAATATTTTAATTATACACCTACAGGTAGTTTAATGACTTTATTTTTAAAGTTGAATGAAAAGGGGAAATTAACGGATTTTTTATTTGAGTTAGTAATCAATACGGCGGCAATAAGTTGACCCTATTTTATTTAACCTTCTTTTCTAGTGGTCAACTCGACCAATCATGTAAAGTACAGTCACTTAAAAGAATGTTGAAGGCCAAATAGGTACCAACTATTAAATCAAGTTCAAATTAAAAAGAGTAATAAAATACTACTAGTTCGTTGTTTATTTGATTTTCTCTGTGACTGCTTTCAAAGAATTTAGGTTGAATTCTATGTCATGATCAGTTGGTGAAAACAAAAAGCTTTTTTTTTTGTTTCGCCATCTGTTCACGTCCTGAAAGCTTCGTAGGATCAGTTGACGAAACAATTAATGTATTTATTTCGAGGTTCACTAACAGACCATACGTGTGATCAGATCTGTGTGATCAGTTGGTGGCTAAGCCAATTATGCTGTATACTATACAGAACTGAATAATTTGGTTAGTCAAAAATATGTGTTGATTTACAATGTATAGCAATATCTAACTATTTTTAGCGTGATACTAATTGAATAGTAAGGTATAATTACGTGTACTATGATTAGGTATAGGTAGAGATCATCTTGGTGTCAATTACACAACTTGCATTACTCATGAGGTAAATACAAAGGCAAGCCAAGGTTAAAAGAAGGGCTTTAGTCATCCACTTGTACCGCCAAATAAAACATCAAGGAGGTGATGAAAGGCGCGTTTCATTGTGATTTTGCTTTTAGGGAAACCTAAATTTTCTAAGATTTTTCCGAGTGTTTTCATAAACTTTCTCAAGAAATAGCGTGCACGTGCGCGTAAACAGACTGTTCACGAGAAATAAAATTTTGGTTAGAGATCGGGAAGCTCTTTGTCTCTTTCTTTCAGAAAATCGCAATAAGTATCTTCAAAATATGACGTTGCTTGACAACTCATTCCATCTTGCTTGACCAACAATAGTCCGCCATAATAGGTAATAAAATAAAAGTCAAGTCAAAAGCCAATATAATAAAAGTCCGCCATCCTAAAAATATTATACCAATAACAATGTTATTCTAAAGGTACTTATGACGATTGATTATTGAAGATTTTAATTTTAAAACATAAAACGTGAGAAAGAGATAGCTCTTGCCGTTAAGCACAGCCTTAGGTGACGGTTTTGTCGAAGAAGGAAGAACCACCTAGCTTATGGGAATTGACTCTCAAGCAAGGCTGCCGGACAACACTTTAAGATGCTTGGCACAAAGTACAGTCTTTGGTACTTGGCGACAGTATCGTACTCAAATGTACTTGTAAATCTCTATTAAAATTTGTTCAACAATCAAAAATAAGTATTTTAATTTCATGCTAGACAGAGAGCGCTCTATAACACGTTATGACGTCAAGCCGTGCAAACGTCATACATATGCTATATTAACACACGCTTTGTGGAAGAGGAACAGCGCATCCGGTCTCTATTCCCACCAAAAAGTTTAAACGCTTATATCTCGGAAAGTTATAAGCCAATTTAAATAATTTTTTCACTGTGTGTAATGTATTTAATTATATCATTTGCTAAGTTATTTGCTTTGTTATATGTTATAAATGAAACGTTAAGACACAAGCCTATTATTTCATCCTATCTCCGTTATTAATTAATAGGCGAGATGTTGTACCGCAATCTGCATTTGCTTTAAATTCCTGCCGCGAAAAGGCACCAGCTAGCATTCCGGTCCCGCAAGGTTCCGTTTTGTTACAATATGCATGAGATTTCTTCGATATAGCTTTCTCTCCGTACGACATGGCATTGCCACAGAATAAATGACAGTACAATAATTGTCGCAGTTGTATCCGCGGTATGATGGTATTGTTTGTAATTTTATAAATTGTTTTAGGGCTTCGAGAGGGTGCGGTAGTCGGTATAGGTAGCTATCAGGTAGTGACGTTCTTCGTTGAAAGTCAGTTAATTTATATTTCGTTTTTAGGGTTAAGTACCCAAAGGGTGTAAATGGGAACCCTATTACTAAGCCTACGCTGTCTGTCTGCCCGTCTGTCCGTCCGTCCTACCTTACCCTAACTTATAATTTATAATGGCTGTAGCTTTCGAACCGTAATAGATAGCCAGTTGAAATTTTCACAGAAGATGTAATGTTATCGCAGATACGAAACATATCATATTTATCATCCTTACCATAGTCTTCAAAATATTAAAGTTACATAGTCACAAACTCTACCTCCAGATGGTATACTACAGCTGAAACCCGCAGTGTTATCCGCGAAATTACAGTTTACCCGCATTTTCTGAGGAAAAAAATATCCTATGTCCGTCCTTATGATGTATATACTATATACATGTACACTATCATCCTGCCATTTAGTCGTTTAGAGTTTTAGACAGATGTAGAGAACATTAGTTAGTACCAGCAAAAATTTAGTTGCACAATCTGACAATTTTTATTTTTTTATTTATTAATTTTTTTATTTGACAATTATCAATTGACGTCATAACTTTAACTGTTAACCGTAACTGCCCACGCTTCGCTATTGTTTATTTTAAATATCTGTCAGATGCATAAAATATGTTTCCGGCTATGCATCTGGAGTAAATAAGGTCTCATTTGACTTGCAAACCTGGTAACTTTAACTATGCTAGTGAATACGCAACGCATTTTCCAGTAACTGCTAAAATCAGCGTTACTGTTATTGTCAAATTTGTCATAAACCTTAAATTTAACTACTTCTATGGTGCAACCAAGCCTAAGTGAGTACAGATGTAATTTGGGTCAGAGAGTTTGACTTTACTCTGCAGAAAGTTGAATTGGGGACTTTTGTAAGGTTTAGCTGTGGTACTAAGGAACCAACATTCTACCTATATCAAAATTCTACATACAACTACGTAAAAATATCTTAGCGTATAACCAGCTATATTTTATCTATGAGTACCTACACCTGGGATTTATAGTCTGTGATTTACATTAGTCTACAGAATGCCCACGCTGCATGTAGGAGAATCTATTCCTCATATACCCCTATGTGGTTCCAAACTAGATGTTATACTGAGAAGTTCTCAGAATTTAAAGCAAAACCTCATTATAATTTTACCTTATAAATCTGATGAGTTCCGTAATGGCCGGTGTAATCAAGCACAGCATGGCGATACTTACCTACTTTCATAACAGATTATCTCAGCATAAAAAGTTAAGAATCAATTTCAACCGAGGCACTCATGTTACTGTGATAAAAGTTAGCCTAGAGCAATTATTTTCTTACTAACAGATACCCAAGGATGTTTTACCTATTGAAGGGTATATAAAATATAATTATTGAAGTCATTGCATTATATCAATGAATCAACTAGCAGTAGTTGCTGCTGCAACTGAATAAACACCAGCCAAGTGCGAGTCGGACTTGCGCACCGAGGGCTCTGCTTTCTGCACCCAAAAATGACAAAAAAACTGCTTTTCGCAGCCACCGTAACATAATCGGTATGGCACCTGCCCTCGATTCTACTAAACCAATTGTTTTAAAATTGACAATGAAATGCCTCAAAATTTACACTTATGGTGTAGATAAAGTGTGAAAAGTGTTTTGAGACAATTCATTAAAAATTTAAAAGCTATTGGCTTAGTAAAATCGGGCCCTGCGTTTGATGGTGATTATATCCCTGTGACGATGACGTGTTGCAAGTTGTGGCCACCTGTTAGCAAAGTGGGCGTACCATCCACAACGGTCTGCTTACTGCTAATTAGAACATGATACCGGTGATTAATTATACCAGAACTATACCAGATGTCCAATAAGCGTTGCAGTGAAAAGTTTCCGGTTATCACAGTGTTAGTGAAAAAAACAGATTAGCGAAGATTCTAGTTTCATTCTCTCATGATTTAGAGTGGAGGTTCGACCGCTTTTACCTACTCGTCTAAGCAAAGAGATTGGTTATACCTTTTATGTAAGGTTACCTACTTGGGATTCGAATTCTTGCTATTCTTAGTTCTTATATCTAGATTAGTTGGACCTGAAACCATCGAATACCAAGAATGGATTCTTGGTGCACCTTCAAGAATATTAGTAAAATTATTTCATTGTTTCATTCCAAATTTATGTGTTTTTTCAGATTAAAATTAGGTACTTCAAACAGCCAGTAATTAAAAGCTCTTTCACATCAAGTACTAAAATTAATTAAAACAGTTTTATGAAGAAGTATAATAACTAATTATTTTGCAACTATTCTCAATTTATCTCAAGATCATCGCTCTCTTAACAACGCTATTAAATTATATTTAAGTTGTAAAGTCAACATTTTTATGGTGTATTAAAATTCCAGAGCGTTTTCATGAGAACACTTAACCAAACATCATTGTCTTTCGATTCCAACAGCCGGTCCTAGGTGTCTGGTGTTTGTCCCGATTGAATAAAAGTGTTGTTTGTCAGCGTTTCAATTGCATTTTAATTCGTGGTAAACACTTGAGTAAATTTATTGATTGAAAACAATAAAAAATCCTTTACATGTTTCTAATTTAAAACAATAAACGTATACCCTACCTTTCAGATGTTTAATTACATATACTATCGATTCACTAGCACGTTGTAAAAAAATACACTTTACCTGTGAAATAGCTGACATCATATTTTTACTTCTCCAAGAAAAACGCGGGCTTTTCAACGCTGTCGTATTTCCTGAGCTCGTCTCACTCAGTGGTTACTTGGATCTATTCACCTCTACATTTACCAATCAATTGCTAAGTTATTTATCTACTATGGTGTCACTAAAGTGATTCAAAGTGGATCTTGCCCGCGGAAAAAAACCCACTTCTTACGGCATTGTGCGATCCGACATCTTGGAGTTCACGCAGATCAATTTCCATGGCGTCAGATCAGCAGTACTTGGACGCCCTACCAGGCGACGCGACCTCCTGCGGCGACGTCCTGTCCTGTAAACTCTTCGTAACTGAAAGAAAAGTACCGCGAACTGTTACAAAGTCCAGCCCCAATCCAAAATTTAATTCAGAATGTAGAGAAAGAAAATTCTATCTATGTAACTAAGTATTTATCTGTATGTAGTTAGTAGCAGGTACGAAGTCACTAATTGATTACTGTTGGCGCGAATTAGCGACATGCCAACTGCGCATTTAATTACTTCCTCGTCATAGCATTGTAACCATTTTTATGCCGCCATCGGGTTTTCATACATTTATGCTTATTACTAAGATAGTATAAAATAAAGATAATTTTTAGAAAAAAAAAGAACCGACTTCATGATTATACCTTCATATACAAACTAAAACTAAAAAGTAGAAAATAATATTTAAATAACTTCAAAACAATGAGCATTACAGGACAATCAACGAAATTATTAATACATATATTACCTACTTATATACATATTTACAATTTATAATCAGTTATTTTTGGAGTCGGTGCCAGCAAAGGGTTAATCCTGCCTTTGTAGGAAAATACTTTTCTACCGTCTATTTTGATATTATGTTTTCTGCACTGAAGTTTAATTTTTGGCACCGTAGTCTTATAGCTGATGTGCGGAATTCCCGTTGACGGTTGTGTCTAAATGCATATAAATTTTGATGCGCTTCTTTTCAATTATTAGCCTTTGTTCGATTTCTTTTATATTTATAGATATAAATATAAAAGAAATCGAACAAAGGCTAATAAGGTTATTTTTGCTTTGGCTGGCACCGACTCCAAAAATAACTGATTATAAATTGTAAATATGTATATAAGTAGGTAATATATGTATTAATAATTTCGTTGATTGTCCTGTAATGCTCATTGTTTTGAAGTTATTTAAATATTATTTTCTACTTTTTAGTTTTAGTTTGTATATGAAGGTATAATCATGAAGTCGGTTCTTTTTTTTTCTAAAAATTATCTTTATTTTTAAATTTTTAGTGGGATTTATTCCGCAGAGATAAAAAAGTGCGTGTCGGGCTCGCGCACTGAGCGCGCTCGCGTACGTTCCGTACCACCACAAAATACAAAAAGTGCAAAAAACATCACGTCCAGGAGCTATCACCCGTCACCAAGGATGGTATATATTATACCCTAATAACTTCCTTGCCCCGTCACCCATCCAAGTACCGACCGCGCTCTACGTTGGTTAACATGGTATTGAACAGACATTTGTCACTGACTCACACTTTGCCATTATTTATTACCTACTGTTATACTTTAGAGTGTGTACTATAATCATGCCAAGTTTGACGCTTGTACCTACATATTGCCGTTTTTACATTAGACCAATTACAAAAATACGTAAAAAATACGTTTGTTGTAGGGCCACTTTTAGTTTTTACTTTTTGACTTTATTATTATTTGTTAAGTTAATACGCTGTAATTTACAAGTTCTGTAAAAAAAACTGGCTATCTATTACGGTTCAAAAGACAGCCGTTAAAAGGTAGGACAGACATCACATGCAGATAGCGTAGGCTCAGTTAACCCGTAGGTCCCGTTTTTACCCTTTGGATACGGAACCCTAAAAAGGAATAATAAACCCTAATAAGGGTCCAAAACTCCATAGAAGCCTCTTGTAAAGCCTCCACCACTTTACTGGTGCATGGGTTTGACTTGACCGTGCATGATTAGCTCTGCTTGACTGGCTTGTTTGACGCTATTGAACACTATATAAAATATTTAATACTAAATACACGACACTAATTAATATTACGACTCAAATACTCTGTATCCATGGTCGTGAAAAATTTAGCAAAAAACAACAGGGCATGGTCGCATCATGGTCGCCATGGCGACACTTCTTTGTTTTTTGAAGTCTGTTCCTCTATGTTTGTCAGTAGTAGATCTGTGATGTTTGCTGTTTAGTTGACAGCGTCGCTAGTAGAGAACAAAGTATGAAATTCACCAAGAAATAACTGTAGTTCCAATGTTGTCCACCTTAACAGCTAAGTTGGTGGCACTGTCCAATGTTTCCAATGTACATTGAATTTGTAGATATTTTTGTAGATTTTTCAAAAAGCACTGAATCAATATCGATAAAAAAAATATGGGACCACCTATGAGCTATGACCTACCAACCAAAAAAAAAATCATCAAAAACAATTCTAAATTGGCGGAGTAATCGCGTAACAAACATACAAAAAAAAGGAACAAAAAAAAAACATACAGTCGAATTGATAACCTCCTCTTGAAGTCGGTTAAAAATAGTTTTCTTTTGCACTAGGTATTTGAGGACTTTTGAAATTGTGCATTAGTTTCAGTAAATTTTATGAACTGTGGTTGTTTCGGCGCAGTTACATGCACCATGTTCACGGGAAGTGTTGTCTTTCCGTGAACATGGTGCATGTAACTGCGCCGAAATATCGGGAGCTCATTCCACAACCTTACCACGGTAAATATCGCGTAAATAATCATATAACTTTAGTGAACAACCGTGATAGTTTAAAACAGTGTTGTACATATAAATGTTTGTAAACTGAAAAAAGTGTTTATTTTCAATATGTAGTAATTACTCGCAAAAACATAAAAAAACATTCATGATTTGCCTATCCTACTAAGATAAGTTGCAACTTTTCTCAATGATTCATCATCTTTATATATTATCTTACAAGCTGCACCCATATATCTTTATCTCGGTTATCGACGCAAATGGTTACAATTTAGTGACTGACAACCATGAAAAAGTTTATCTTTATCACTGCAGTGCAATCTTATCAATCAATATGCAATGAGAAAATGTACACGTACTGATAATCTACATTCTCACGTTTTGAAGATGTTTTTTGTTAAACACTGTTTTAAACTATCACTAGTGTTCACTATAGTTATATGATTATTAACGGGATATTTACCGTGATTAGATTGTGAATTAAGATAATTAAGATAAAATAATGCGTTATTTCGGCAGTCTTCTGCCTTGGTCATCCAGTTATGACCTGCAGATCTCTGTATGCCATCAATTTAGCTTGAAAATATGAATATATAGACCGTATGTCATCTTTTGTTATGTTTATTCGCATTACTTCCACTTACGTCATTCAGAATGTTCTAATCTTTTTATAACACAACATAGATGCTAATGACAGTCTGTAACACACAGGCTACATACGTCACGATCACAAAAAAAATTTTTCTCTTCTGTGGTCCCGATAAACATAATTATAGGGAGACAATACCTATATCGATCGCTAGGCCATTCTGTTTAGCTGGTACCTGGTAGTTAGTAAAGACCGACAGTTTTATGTTGAACCCGGAATTTTTTCGAACCTGATATTAGATTTAAATAACATGGAATACTACACAGTGTTTGACAATGATGCCTTTTGAGGTCAGGATAAAATGGACGCTGTAGCTAGGTATTTATTCTTTTCTGTTTATAACTTCGTCAAATATAGTCAAGTCAATTGACAATATCACTTATGTAACCTTGAAACTGAAGCTGCAAAATGAAAACATTCACAGTTTTATAGCTGTTAAAGCAGGATGTAAATCGTTAAAACGAAATTAGTTTTTAGTATAAAATTACAATGAAAAATGCGAAATATTTTAATCGAATCAAACGTGTAGGTATGTTTCACGCCTTTTAAGCTTTTACGATTCCTAGCATGCGAAATTGGAAATGTTCGTTTATGATTGATTTCAAGGAGTGCCTCGGTGTACAACATACCCGTGTTGTAGAGACTGAGTTAAAACTCAGAATAATGCGTTGTTAGGCTCATCACGTTTCGCTGTGGCCACGGCGTAAGAAGCCTACAAATATTTTTTAAGTAATCTCGGGCTTTTGCTTTCTGCAATGTACCTTCCTACTAGATTAAGGCAACCGATTTTATACTTCTTTATATACTCATATTTGTTATTTCAAGCTACGTGAATGTTCCACTCAAAAAAATCTTAGATTTGCTTTGGAAGTACAGTCAGGGATTTTTTTTATAGGTAGGTGGGAATTAGGTAGATATGTATTTATGGTTCGGACCATCTGACTATCAAATCCGGTGATAAGTTAGCACACCGATTTCCCAGCTAGGTAAAGTCTCGAGCTAGATTTTGTTAACCAAGAAATAATATTCGAAAGAGCTTCAAAAATATTTACCCGCCCGTCTCTGTCTCACCCTACCGCTAAGATCTCCACGGATGTGTCATGAGCGTGGGACGAAGTTTGACAGTTGGGTGCGACACAATAAATATTGGGTCATTACTTCTATTAATTTACTCTGAAAAAATATAAAAGCGTTGTATTTTACAAAGAATCATGTAGCCAGACAAACCATATTATAGGGTATTCTAATGCTTTTTTAAAAATTAATATAGGCTTGCGCTTGACCTCCATCTCGCCTTATGTGTTTACCCTCAAGTGTCTTCCTACACTTCACCTCCTACTCACGAAAATTATCTTTTCAACGGTCTTTTGCAAGAGACCAAAATAGATTAAATAACCATCAGTTTGAGAGGAAACAATGAATGAACTGGCGATGGGACCTTGATCTTTAGTTACTACGTGTGACAATGACGTGTTCTATGCTAGACGTGCCAAATCTACCGCGTTCTATTCCACACCTATAGACTATCATGACACTGAACTACCTAGGTGAATAAGTATGTGTTAATATCATAAACGCTCAAAATCATATCGCTTGATGACCGATGGGGAGAAAGGTTCTTGAGTGGAGAACACGAACCGGAAGACGCAACGTGGGTAGGCCTCCCACTAGATGGACCAACGACATCATGTGAGTCGCGGGCATCCAGTGGATGCAGATGGCGGGCTGTCGTTCAGTGTGGAGGTCTAAGAGGGGACGCCTATATTCTGCAATGGACGTCTTCTGGCTGATGATGATGAATATCACAAAAATAAACTATTAGGTACCTATACTTTACAAAACGGAAGCATGTAGGTACCTTGTAAGACAATATGCAAAAGCCACGTAAGCATCTAAAAGGTGAAAATAAGTTCATGTCAAAGGCTGAGCCAGTAAAGCCAGCCCTGAAGTCAGAGTTGTTAGGCCGCTCGTAGGTCTAGAAGGTAGGTACGTCATTTAGAAGTAAGTCGAAATTGACTTCCAAGTTGGGTTACGACTAGCAGATCGAGTCTTTGAATGATTCTTAAGATTAATCAAAAGTCGCGAGTGAATCGATCGCGAATTCGCGTGAATTGGTCGCGGGTGAAGTCGTGAGTGAGTGATCTTCTAGACCGTGCTCTATCGTACTGCATCATCGCTTAATAGGCAAAGTGGTGTTCAAGCGAAGGCCTATTATTCAATTTAAAAAAGTTTCGAACAGCAATGCAGCTGCGTAAAAACCCTTGGTCACAGCCTATTCTAAATACCTACATAAATCAGCATAAATCATACATTGGCATCGATTCTGATGCACTCTAAACTAAATTTGACAGCTCTAAAATTGTTGCCATCCTTCTCTCATGTATTAAAATCAAAAGTGAGGCAGATAAATTTAGTCCTGTCAGATCCGGTTTAGTTTAGTGAATTTATGTCAGAAAAGGCCTCTCAAACTATAGTATTTTTTATTTATTTTTGGTAAAATCTTCATGACCTTGGATTCAATGTCCTTTACTCGTAATATTAAACAGTTTACTTTGTCTTAATAGCGTCAAACAAGTCATAGTCACAGTCAGAGTTAAGCTAAGTAAGTCACGGTCAAGTCGAACTCATGCCCCTGTAAAGTGGTGAAGACTTTACAAGAGGCTCCTATGGAGTTTTGGAAACAACACGAAAAGACACGTTTCACCTCGTTATATCACTTTCCCACACTCAAGCACGTTTACGAGCACTTAATGAATAATAATTCACCATTTAGTACACATTAACACTCGAAAATACACAAGTTTAGGAAAATAATCCAACGGGCCGACACGTTTTTTCCGCGTTGGCGCCAAAACTCCCAGTCAAATAAAAATTGTGTAGAGTTGCCAGTACGTGCTTGTATTAACAGTGATGTCGGTTGGTGATGCTAATTTTTTTTTTCTTATCTCCTGTTTCTTGCCGTTTTTCAGTTAGTTGATTGAATCAGTTTTTCAGGTTAGGTTAATTTAACTTTTTTATGTAATTAATATTTATGTCGGGTTAGGTTTAAATTAGCATCACAAATATCTATAGAGTAAAATAGATTGTCCCAAATCTTTAATGTACTCAAAACGACGTAGAAGCGGAATTACACTAGAAATTCATATACACGTTTTTCAGTTACACTATTTTCTTACTTACTTACTTAGTTTATTTGCTCTGACAGCTGCAATAACATCGCTAGACTTGTGGACGGTAGACTGTAGCAGGTACGGCAGGTAATTTAGTGAAATATCATGTTTTCAAAATTCAAGTATCATTCAATTCATGTATCATCAAAGAACATGTTTTTATTCAGCTTTTTAGGTAGAGTAGCTTCCGTCTCCAGCGATCTGACACTGGGAGGTGCATCTGACCCATGATATCGCATGTGTACGTTACACGTGGTCACCCTTCCGCAGACTGACCGAGCTATTTCATAAGCGCTACAGCAAATGATAAAAGCAGCAAGCTGTTAAAGCTGTTCGCATTACAGCTGTAGTAATGGGGTGACCCAGAAATGTATACGAAAGCTTCGACCCACAACCCTGCATGAATAAGCCATCGTTTGTTTCCCCTGCCCTACAAAGACTATGAACTACAACTATAAGTATTATGGTACAGTTTTCCAAGCTTGGCCTTCAGTTGCTGAAATTTTAGTTTAGACATAGCAAGGACATACTTAGTTAACTTTTGTCACAGAAATTTAAGAAAGTATAAGCTAAGAATTTTTGATTTTACAAGACATAGATTTCCAAATTCAGTCAACTAACCGCCTGGAAATGTAGGTAAGTATTTACTAACGACATCAAAAAAAAGATTGCATTACATCTTTACATTGATGGTATTTACCTTCTAGCTAGCTTTATATTTCCTAGTTCTCTATTTCTGTGGTAATTACAGATTTGTGAGGAAGAAGTAATTTGATGACGAGTTAGTTTTAATGATTTTGGACAGAGCACATCGACTAGTTTTAAATATGTTAGACGTAAGTGATACTTATATGTCAAAAATTAACACAATATACAAAGTTAAAAAAGGAAACAAAAATTAACAAAGAAATACCTACGTAAATATTATACAAAAATATATTTATACATACTTATTCGGAATAAGAAAGAGAAAAATAACCTAAAACTAACTCACTTTTACTTCCACCGAGAGACTTTATTAGATTCGTTATTTTTTTCTTTCTTTTTAGATCACGTCACATGTACCACAAATTCATAAACCGCAACCGTTAACCAATTTTAATACCATCATCTTCCGCAACCGCCTTTATTGTACCTACTTACTATGGCAACTACCTAGGGCATAATCTAAACCTTAAACTTTCCGTGGTTTTTGCTGCATTTTTGTAAATCGCATATTAACAAGTGTTAATAATCCAATAAAAAAAAACATAATATACAATACATTTCTTCATCTAAAAAATGCCCCTATTATTTTCATAAACCACATCAATGCAAACTAGCCCTTACCACGGCTCCAATCAATACAAAGGTTATTGTACTGAAACAGCCTTAAAACCTAACTGGAGCAAAACAATTACTGGATCGTAGCTAATGATGAAATTATAAATATTGAATCGGAGAGCGCTGAGCGTTGCTGTGAAAAAAGGAATCGAAATAACTTTTGTTTGTACTATCATTTCTTCTGTGATTGTGTTAAATCCGCAAATTCATTATAACTGGTAATGTACGTGTAACTCTGTTAAGGTGGTACGTTTCACCTAGCTACAAGGACAAAAAAACGCCATAGGTAAAATTTACCACCTTAATCACGGTACGGTACGATTCTTTTATCCAGCCACATACTAATCACAGTAAATAATAATATAACTGTAGTGTATGTGGTGACCAAAATGCTGGCGTGTTTCTGGCTCAACGCATAAGCATTGCCATTCTGCGTGGTAATGCCACCAGCATGCTGGGTACGCTACAACTGATACTTAGTGGGCTTGAGCATTTGGATTGTCTTTATACCTTCAACGGTCTATGGGAAGTCTAACTGTTTTTTAGTGTTAGTGTTAGCTTGTTTTTTCGTTTATAAGTGGTTTGATTTATAATCTATTGATTTACTTGATAGCCCGTTGGTCCAGTTGGTAGTGATCCCACCTTCTGCGCTTGGGGGCGTGGGTTCGATTCCCACCTAGGATAAACATTCATGTGAAGAACATTTGTGTTTGTTCTATATCTGGGTGTTAATATCTATTTCAGTGTGTATTTAAATATATATATATACATATATATATATGTATGTATGTATATCAGTCTCTGGCAGCCATATTACAAGCTTTACTTAGTTTGGGGTAAGATAACCGTGAGTGCAAAAATGTCCCGAATATTTGTTTATTTATTTATATTTATTTTATTAACTGAATGTAACTTTTTGCCCTACCGCAAAAAGAACAAAATCTTAGTTTGACCAAGTATAATTTTGACCAAAGTTAATCACCTCTATGATACTATTTATGTATACCTATACTGTCCAAGTTTTATTAGGTCCAAATCTCATTTTGTGAACCGCTTTATTTTATAGCATATAAAACGTTATTAGCGGAATTCTGCCTCGGAATCGCCAGTAAATAAGTACCTGCTTTAATATTTTATGGAACGAGCGCCTTTGCTGAGCAATAACTTAAAAACATTCTTGGAAATAAGTACTTCTCATAAAATAATACGGTACGGTCTTAATATTTTCTGGTTACAAGGCACTTACGTTATTGATATTCTACCTAGCACTGTGACATGAATAAAGAATAATACTGATGTTACCTGAGACCATACTAACAAGGGAGATATGCCCTAATACAATTATGGTGTTCCATCCACGGCCACACCGTCGCTTACTATCAGGCGACTTGGTGGCCAAACGTAGATCTATTAAGATCCAGATATAAACAAAAATTGTTCGTGTTCAAAATGTCTCCGTGTTGCACTTACTTTTTTTACTAAACCGCACAAAAACTGTAAGTACGGCATACTTAGATAAAAAAAAATCTCGCACACTAATAAACTTGCAGCGACACCAATAATCCGATAGAATCCGAAACGTGGATATTCGCCAAAGAACCAAAGTCACCGACATAGCTGTTAAAATTTGCAAGTTGAAGTGGCAATGGGCAGGCCACATCGCTCGAAGAACCGATAACCGATGGGGAAGAAAGGTTCTTGAGTGGAGACCACGAACCGGAAGACGCAGCGTAGGTAGGCCTCCCACTAGATGGACCGACGACATAGTAAGAGTCGCTGGCATCCAGTGGATGCAAAAGGCAGGCTGTCGTTCAGTGTGGAGGTTAAAGGGGGAGGCCTATGTTCAGCAGTGGACGTCTTCTGGCTGATGATGATGATGACACCAATAATAGTCCACATGCAAAAAAGGACGGCAAGATCGTCTGCAGGGTGAGTTCGATTAGGCTTGATGCCTAATCGAACTCACCCTGCACAAGACACAAACAACAAGAAAAAAAAACCGGACAAGTACGAGTAGGTCTCGTGCTCTGAGGGTTCCGTTGGAAGGAACCCTCAGAGCGCGAGTCGAAAAAAAACTAACTGAAGTTGAAATATTGAAAGACAAACTTATCTTTGTAGTTGACTATAAGGTTCTTCCATACATTCCAACTACAAAATGTAAGTTTGTAATATCAAAATAATTATTTTTAAATGATATAACTTCAAATTTGTAACTTTCGGACTTATTCCTATATACGTGCTATAAGACCTTGCCTTTTGCCAAATTTCATGATTCTAGGTGAACGGGAAGTACCCTATAGGTTTTGATTCCCCTGTGAAATCGCAAAACATGCGACATAAACCTTCATATCTTTTGATTGCGTTGACTAACAACTTTTTTTTTTTTAAAGCCAAAAGAAACCGTAGGCCCAAGTATTTAGTATAAATTTCAACTTGATACCTTTACGCGTTCTTGAGAAAAAGGGTCTTGACAGACGGACAACGAAGTGATCCTATAAGGGTTCCGTTTTTTCCTTTTGAGGTACGGAACCCTAAAAAGGGAGATATGTCCATATATCCCTTTTTGTCTGATCTGAGGGTGTGACCGTAACTCTGCTAGACTTTGAGTATATGTCAAGACGTCACAGATAAAAACAAAACCATGCCTCTTCTGCAAATATTAAAATAAAATAAGTTGTTGACTGGGTCAGTTTATTTAGATTTTTTTATAAATAATAGACTTGCGTTTGACCACCATCTCGCCTGAATCGCAATTTATTCTGGGACAAGTATAAAAACAGTTAAGGGCAGTCTTAACTATTTTGTACTTGTCCCAGACTCCCAGATAAAATTCTAGTCAAGTCAACAAGTTTTAATTTTTTTATATTATGGTAGTGACATGGATTTATCTGTGACGTTTTTACACAAAGTTTTTACTGTTGAAAGTCTAAAGACAATCCAAATGCTCATGCCCACTATCAGTTGGCAGCGTACCCAGCGTGCTGCGTGTTCTCTATTACCTGCCAACGTAATAAACGTTGATAATAATTCCTCATAAAACGAAAACATACACAGTCATATAGTTATGCTACTCCAGAGGCATTAATCGAGTGGCACAGCCAAACAAATCTCCGAAATTGAATAACCGGCAGACTATGCGTCGCCGTTCCCGTTTTAGCTCCAGTTGTCGACTTAGTACTCTTTATTCCTCGGCTATTTCGCAGTGAGTGAATTACGAGCGAATATGTCCAGCGCTGGAACGATGCCAACGCGCGGTCGATGGGACTCGGTGGTATGAAAATGGAAATTGGCATTGTTTGTGCCTTTACTTGAGCAAATATTAACTTATGTTACTTACCTAAACTTAATGTGAGATCTTGCCTGTCAATATGCAGATCTTAGATACCTACATTGTTAGATCTGAATCTGGAGTCTGGACTGCTGTTGGACATCTCTCACCACGGGTTTGTATCCACGGATCCCGGTATCGGTTTTATTAGCCACGGATCCGGGCGAGTTGTATCCACCGATATCGTGATCCGTTTCCTTAAAAAAAAACAATTTTCTATTTTACCCGCTGATACCGGTATCCGTGGACACAAGAAAAAAAAATTTTTCAAATTACCCGCTGATACCGCTTGTATCGGTGGATGCAAGAAATAAAATTAAATAATTATCGAAACGAATCCCGGCGTACAGAGTACTTTATTTTTATGGTATTTCCCAAAAGGAAAGAAGACGGCCTTGGGCCTCTCTCTTAATATAGGCCTCGTCGAGATCTTCATTTCTGATGACAGCTGTCAAACTTGGTTGGACGATATCTCGGAAGCCGTCCATCCTGGACCAGCAGTTCCTTCACAAAAGTGATAGATCTCGTTGAGATCTTCATTTCGGATGACAGCTGTCAAACTTTTTTGGGCGACATCTCGGAAACTGTCCATCCTGGACCAGCAGTTCCTTCACAAAAGTGATATATCTCATCGAGATCTTCATTTCGGATGACAGCGGTCAAACTTGGTTGGACGATATCTCGGAAACTGTACATCCTGGACCACCAGTTCTTTCACAAAAATGATAGGTCTCGTCGAGATCTTCATTTCGGATGACAGCTGTCAAACTTGGTTGGACGATATCTCGGAAACTGTACATCCTGGACCACCAGTTCCTTCACAAAAATGATAGGTCTCGTCGAGATCTTAATTTCGGATGACAGCTGTCAAACTTGGTTGGGCGATATCTCGGAAACTGTCCATCCTGGACCATCAGTTCTTGTACAAAAGTGATAGATCTCGTCGAGATCTTCATTTCGGATGACAGCTGTCAAACTTGGTTGGGCGATATCTTGGAAACTGTCCATCCTGGACCACCAGTTCCTTCACAAAAATGATAGGTCTGGTCGAGATCTTCATTTCGGATGACAGCTGTCAAACTTGGTTGGGCGATATCTCGGAAACTGTCCATCCTGGACCACCAGTTCCTTCACAAAAGTGATAGATATTGTCGAGATCTTCATTTCGGATGACAGCTGTCAAACTTGGTTGGGCGATATCTTGGAAACTGTCCATCCTGGACCACCAGTTCCTTCACAAAAATGATATGTCTCGTCGAGATCTTCATTTCAGATGACAGCTGTCAAACTTGGTTGGACGATATCTCGGAAACTGTCCATCCTGGACCACCAGTTCCTTCACAAAAGTGATATGTCTCGTCGAGATCTTCATTTCGGATGACAGCTGTCAAACTTGGTTGGGCGATATCTCGGAAACTGTCCATCCTGGACTATGACCATCCACGGTCTAGCATAAATCATCCTTTACACTGCGTGCTGGAAGTGGAGAAGTGCCTGTTCAAAGAAACCATTAAAATCCGCAGGTCAAACAACATCACCTAAACTCGATAGACGACTTTCTCCGGCACCAAATAAGATTGAGTTAATTTCGCAACAGACCAACAAATAACCACAGTATAAATAATATATAACAACCAAACTTAATTTGGTAACTGTTCCCTGTCTTCAATTTTATAGTGGCTATTTGATACTCTGTAACCAAATAAAGCGGAAGACGCAGCGTAGGTAGGCCTCCCACTAGATGTACCGACGACACTGTGAGAGTCACGGTGTGAGAGTCGCAGGCATCCAGTGGATGCAGGTAACAGGCTTTCGTTCAGTATGGAGGTTAAAGGGGGAGGCCTAAGTTCAGCAGAAGGACGTCTTCTGGCTGATGATGATGATGAAAATGAAGTTTGTTGAGATGTCCCAAAGGTTATAAACTATTATTATTATCATCATCAACCCATTCAATGTTCGTCCACTGCTGGACGTTGGCCTCTCCTAAAGAACGACACAAGCCAGGATCATCTGCTTTTCGCATCCACTTGCCACCAGCCGCCTTTACCTGGTAATCACTCCACCTGACTGCAGAGCGTCTTACTCTACGTTTTCCGATAAAAGATATTATACCAAATCCGCTTAAAATATGTTTACTCATGAACATTTTATCACACCATATTTTATCCTGTTTACTTCGACACGGTAATTAAACTAAATTTAAAAATAGGATAATGACCTCTCCCAAAATAGATGAATGTCTCTCTGTATTTCTGTAACGCTTAGTTATTTTTATCTCTCATGCCCGTTCCTTTGGCAACCCTATCTGATGCAGTAAGATTTATACCCCAGAAGAGATAATATTTTATCCTTCGATCCGTTTCCAGTCCAATAAGAATGGTAAATGGCAGTCCTCTAATAAACGATGTGAAAATAAGAGAAGGACTATTCGTTTGGCTAGTGTAGTTGATAGTTTCTTGGTTCTTATTTGTATTTTTAATAAGTCTAGTACCAAAAAACGGTGAAGGAAAACATTGTGAGGATACCGGTATGTCCAAAAACCTCAAAGTTCAAAGACATAACATTCACCAACACGGCCTGGGACAGCATGGTGGATTCTCTCTAGAGAAGGCCCGTGTCCCAGGAGTGGGAACAAAGTGAAATAATGATGATGATGATGAAATCTAGCACCATACGATTTCATCCGCTATTCTACAGAAAGCATATTAAAAACCCATGCTATGGGTAAGCTACCTCCATACAGTTCAGCTGTTACGGAGTTAAGTGGGAACAAAAATACTTACACATTTCATTTACACTAATAGTCGTGCGAAAAGACATATCGGAAGGAGTATGAAAAATATATCAGTGCTTCTTTTTACGCTCAAGATATGATTACAACCTGTTGATGCTGTATCTCCCACGATTTTACATCCTGACATAACTCGGCACATCCTGCTAAGGAAACCTTATTCTGACACTTTAGTTTGTGTCATATCTGCCTACCTACTTCCCACACCAAGAACAACAAACACGCTTTCAATATCACTATGAGTAATCTACAAGGCAAACATATTAAGTCTTATAAGGCCTGTTGAAGTTATGAAGGCGCCGCTTAATCATTCGAAAAATTCTTAGTAGGTAATATGCCCATTATTGCCCATACCCTTGTAATAGATAGGCACGTAGGTGAGTAATAGTTTTATATTTATTAGGATACCTATATCAGTAACAGTCAGAATATAGTTGGAAAGTTTAACAGCTTTGACTTTTGACCTTTTGACGCGAGTCCCATACATTAAGGCCGCCGATTGTTGCACTAGTTTTTAAGCTGTTTTATCGTGTGTATGAAATTTGTGGTGTGAACAATAAAGAGTTTATCTATCTATCTACACTTGATGGCGAGAGTCTGATGATGGAGTGCCATTCCATCCCGGCTGGGAGGTGGGTAGTGGAACTATTCAATAGCTACCTACTAAACTCCTCGAGTTTGGGTTCTTTATATTTATGTTAACTAGTAACATTAGCTTATCGTTTTAGTTTTTAAAAACTATTATATTTTTTAAAACACTGTTTTCCTTATCTCGGGAAATATCCCGTTAATAATCATATAACTGTATTTGTTTTCCTCCGTCTTGGATGCAGATGGCAGGCTGTTCGTTCAGTGTGGCGGTCTAAGGGGGAGGCACATATTCAGCGGTGGACGTCTTATTGCTGCTGATGATGGTGATATTTTTTCCTATAGGGGTTTTCACGTACTATAACGAGTGATCCGGTGATCACTCGTTAAATCAAAAGTAAAGGTAGAAAAAGGAAACTTAGTAAAAAGCCTATCATTTAACACACTTGTTAAATATTTTAAAATTAAAACCTACATAACTTCACGCGTCGCGAGCTCATTTACTTTGTATCTAGTTAGTCCCATTGACACGGATGCCTGACGAGCATGACTATGTAAATAAACGCAAGTAAAAACTGAGAGCAATACCATTATTGATTGCAATGTGAATCAGAGCGCCGAGGCTCTGGTCAAGTTTCACAGATGTTTGTCGAAGCGTGAACGGTGTTTACTGCTATGCTTCTAGAAGTTGCTTGGATAAAAGTGTCCCTCCGTATCAGAAGCTCTATCAGGGAAAACACGTAGTTTGCAGAACGTCGGCATATTAAAACGTTTATATAGTGAATAAGACTTACTAGTAAAACGTCCAAAATGTAATAGTGCTGACAGACGCTCGAACGCGGCTGACGGACCGCCGTCCAACCAACGGGAGAGAAAGAGTGAGAATATAATATTTCCCTCTCTTTCTCTCCCATTGGTCAGACGGCGGTTGAGGTCAGCCGCGTTCGAGCGTCTGTTAGCACTATAAAATCGTCACGAATGTGAAGTATATAATGTGTATATACTTATATATAGGTATATTGGCTCTTTTCCGAAAAGTAGTTAGTATGGGGAGGGAAGAATATTTCACACGTTTGAGGGTAGCAATTCATAAAAGCAGTTGACAGGTAAGGATGGGCCTCGCCAAGAGCAGACCAACGACCTTATCGCGTAAGCTTGTGGAAATTGTATTCAGCTGCCGTCCTGCTCGCGCTGGTGTGATCATCGGGCCAGCGCTGGTTGTAGCCTTTGATCAGGTTAGAGGGAGATTATCTTTCGGCGCGATTCATTTCTGAAAACTATTGTACGGGAATCGATATTTTTCCGGAATATAAAGTAGACCATGTGCTAATCCAGGATCCAGAAGTAAACTATTTCCACTTCAAAAAATTCTATTGGTTAACAAACATTGCAAGTGTGCCCCACCGCACCCACCTCGAATCGGTTTCTTTTTCTCTTTTGTCATTTTGGCACCCCATGCTATCTGGCTCCTCTCGCTCTACTCCCAGGGCCGGCGCTGCATCGGGCTTTTTATACAGTACGTTCGTGATTCGGAAAAAGAATAAACATTTAATATGTATAATGAGATGAAGAGAGAAAAAGATTTAATATGTATAATGATATCACTAAAATATCATTGATTATGTAGGATTTGTTACGTTACAAATGTTACAATCCTACTGTTTTCTAAAAAGTCTGTATTAGTGTTTTTTTTTTCTACAGCTAATGTTATGTATGGTCATTATGGTTTATCACAGACACAGTTTGGCAACACAAGCTTCTCAATAAGGTGGACTAGAAAATTAAGTAGTAAGCATACGTACATCGTATTAAAATAAACCAAAACTTAACGACCGCCCAAATATTACCGCAATGCAATCGTAGGAGATACCCATTTCAAAACTGCACTGTACAGACCGTCCAATTTATCTATTACAGATGGCCAAATGATGGAACTACAAGTTTTCTAGAGTACTGTCAGTTTTGTTCAGAAATACGACGGTGGCTCCGATTTAACTCGATAGATAAGTTGGTCGCCCTCTGTGGTCACAAATACCGACACACCGTACATTTATACATACCGTATGGAAATCGGATGCGAGTATTCCCAAGTACATATTTATTTGTGGTAGGTATCTTACTACAGAAATGTCGAAATACACAGAAATAGAGATATACTGAAATGTAACTAATACCTAATACTCACTTTGATATCGATCGCCAGTGCAGCAAGACGGATTGAGTTACATGTTTCTAAAATACTTGCTAGAGCAAATACTTACTTACTTATACGAAAACTAAGCTATAGCAAACCAGCAAATAGGCTTACTTTATTACGTGCCTCTTTGTCTAAACTTTAGATTCTAAAGTACTACTACTACTACTACTTAGCCATCTATCTATCTATCACAATCTATCTATTCTATCAATTTTTTTCTCTATCTATTTATCTTGTCTATCACAACGTCTAAGCAATAAATCAGATGTTATCACTCAATTATCTGTTTGTATAGTCCTTACTTAAGTCGTTAGTTGCAGCTACCGACTGTAGAAACTAGAAAGAAAGGCGTCTTCACGCACGAACTGTGGCAATTGGACAACCACTTACTAATGATAAAGAACGTGACTGAAACCTAATTTTATTAAGGTGACAATTTGGAAACAGTAGGTAAATTTGATAAAATATTATCGTGGGAAGATCAAAGAGTTATCAAAGGTGATAGTGAAAGGGAGAATGAGGGTTTTCTTGAAATATCGATTGTATTAAATATATACCAAGAAACACAAAAACCCCTACACAATGAACAATTACTGGCTAAGGCTTACTGTCTCGGGGAGAGCTTAGGCGCGATGCTAGCGGGGTTTCAGTGCGTTCCTCCGAAGATTCCGGGCTGGAATCTCAATCAGGTACGAAGACAGCGTCATTTCAGGTACCGTCAAGTGGGTTTAAGTGGATGCAACTCCACATAGCTCGGTTATTTAGTTGTAAATGGCCCCCTCCCTTCCCTGCTCTCTCAACAAAATAAGGCTTTTCAACAGCTGTCCATCGTCATCGCTCCACTTAGTAGTCTTCAAGAAGTGAACTATACGATCTCTTATAAAACTAAATATCTAATACGTAAACATAAGGGTAAGTGTAGATGAAAACATATTGTTAATGTATGCTCTTTACCTACTACCATTTATGATTACCACTATCATGATAATGCTGTTTTCAATACGTCATCACCATCATCGTTTGCCCATAACGAGCATTCCAGTGAACGGATTAACAGTACTAAATGATGATAGTGGCTGGAACCATTCCACTACTCCCAGTTATTTACCGCTAGCTCCGTGAACACATCATCGGTCCATCAAGTTGCATGATGCTAAGCTGTGTAGTGGGTCGTTAATGACACATTCTCGAATAACTTACTGAAAATGGAGGTATTTTGTGGAGAAATATTATATGGTTTTATGCGACCACAGTTAAGGGTCCTATCACATTTTTTGACGAAAAAAGCATCGAAAACAGAATTTTTGTATAATTTTTCTTACAACTAATAAGATTTGTAGAAAACTCAGTTGCTGTATTGTAAAGTAAACGCTTCCACATTCACTAAACTAAAACCTCACAAAATAACGGTATCTGATACCCGTTCTCTTAGACTCAATTATTGTGAAGCACCTAACATTGGAGTAGGAATTGCGAAGCAATCTCATTTTTGCACTCCTCTGACCTTTCGCCGGCAGACGTCACGGAGTATGTTTGCCGTGTCGGTAACATTCCACCATTCCACAAATATTTTGGCAAACAAATGTGCTCATGAATGTGATTTATTAAAAGAAAGAGACAGAACCAGAGGATACCTCGATCATCTGACTGTAATTTGATTTCACATGCACATTCCACCTTGGATTAAAGTTTCTCAATAAAGCTAAAGCGAAAACATTTTAATGAGAAAAAAAAAACACTAAGAGAGAATTTAAAAATAATGGCATCTACTACTATGCAATAATGCCATGGTTGGTGTAATAATATACTCCGCCTAGCAATGCAATTTTCGTGTTGATATTTTATAGGATGGCAGAGGAGATTGAAAAAACTCGAAAAAACTTTTAATTCAACCTAAATATGATATTTTATTATAGAAATGACGTGGTTTTCACACATTTTATTTATATTACACGGGAATCACTCACGTAAGATTAAGCCGGTCACTCCGACTATAGTTTCAACCGCATTAGGCAGTCTTTTTCAAGGTGAATGCGCGCGCGCGGCTGCGTTTCGCTTGGCACTACGGACCGTAGTGCCGTAAAAGTCACTGTCGTAGTGCCAAGCAAGACGCAGCCGCGCGCGCGCATTCACCTTGAAAAAGACTGCCTAATGCGGTTGAAACTATAGTCGGAGTGACCGGCTTAATCTTACGTGAGTGATTCCCGTGTAATATAAATAAAATGTGTTAAAACTACGTTAGTTTCTATAATACTATTTTAGTACTTATTTAGTGACACTAAACTTGCCCACCTGGGGCCTTACGGACAACTGCTATTACATGCACCTAATCCGCTCAGTTGGAAAATCACGCGACCGCAAACCTTATTGCGCCCAGATACGGTTTGCGGTCGTGTGATTTTCCAACTGAGCGGATTAGGTGCCTGTAATAGCAGTTGTCCGTAAGGCCCCAGGTCAGTAATGATTTTCCACGAAACCATTCTGCAAACAATCAATTTGCGAAACCATTTCCCAAAACCCATCATGCCTTAATAGCTCTTAATATATGTGTATTTAAATCGTATTTTCTCTAATTCCAGATTGCGTGCCTCGTGGTTCTTAAGAAGACTTAACTTATTTTGGTAAGCATTCTTCCTGGGTAACGTTTTTGTGTAATGATGCGCAGGAATCCAGTCACGTCTGCGCCATCCGTCCGGTCTCCGAACTCGGTTTGTTACGTGTAAATGTCGTTTTACACGCAAAGATACCATACGTGACTAATATTCTTAGATACGTACGTAATACTGGATTAACTGCAAGCATTTGAACCCAGAAATTTTGTCAACAACCACTGAAGTCTTAATCTGTCGTGGTTTGCAAGTAAAAAAGTCTTAAAAGTAAATTTTTTCGCACTCTCAGTGTCTCGTCATGGCAAAATGAAAAACAAGAGCTCTTAAAAAAACTTCAGGAACACCTTTTAATTTTCGTGATGATTTAGTATTTCTTGCTCACATACCTATTAATATTAGTGTGGATTTAAAGAATTATCAAATTGCAAGTTAAAGTCAATTTCGGCGGCTTCAGCAACAAATACAGAACTTACTACAAATCGTTTGAGAGTTTTTTTATCGTTTTATGTCATCTTACCAATGCAACCCGTAAAAACGCCTATTTCGCCTTCAGCAGACTTGTGGCTCTCTCCCAAGTTATTCAACATTGGGTAAGTGAGGTTTTTCTGTTGCCGGTGTGTCGAATGTGCATCGAATGCCGAGCATGGTTGCGCAACGGAGGTCGATGCCACCGTCCGCTCCCACGGACGATATCGATTCACTCGGATTTATTGTTCTTTTATCGACTCGTTTGGTTGGACAGTTTCTAATCGATTGGTTTGTTGCATTTTCATGTTTATGACTTGGTCCCATTTTGTCGAGCTTCCTGTCACATGTAATAGAGAAAAGGGATATTAAATGCCGATAAATAAAATATAATTAAGTATATTTTATTTTATTTATAGATGATAATTTAAAAAAGGGCAATTGCCTTCATACACTAAACAAAATACAAGCTAACACTAACATTTCAAAAACAGTTAGGACTGCCCATAGACCTTTAAGGTCCAAAGACAAGCCAAATGCTCAAGCCGATCGTTGGCAGCGTACGCAGCTGGCGGTATTACCACGTTGAATGGCAATGCTTATGTGTTGAGCCAAAAACATGCCTGAATTTTGGTCAAGCGTCGCGCTCTGAAAGATTTTTCAAAATGAGGTGAGCACAAAAACAATGAAACTTTATGGTTTGTCTTCGAATATTTTCATACAAACATGGTCAATAAATGTTTTGTAAATATATCCAAAACATGTTGTAGGTCATCAATGTTGTATTTAAATTGTCTATAATATTTAAATATTATAGTTAATCCAAAAGTGTGAAACAACACTTTAATGTGTAAAAGTTTTAAAGTGTTAAACACAAACTTTCGAATCAATGATGTAATTTACATTATTTGGAGTTTTTGGTGAAAGTGAATTCCTAACGTATACTTATAGGTAGTTCTTCTCAGCTAGGACAGTTTCATGTTAGTCTTCCATAGGGATCATTTGCGTCTAATTACTTACCTGATGTCGAGTCAGCAATGTCACCGTATGTCTCTTCCCTGCAAGCCTTGCATTCGCGCTGCGACAAAATTTGCCGACTCTTTTTAACTTGCATATTTTGTTTGTTTAGGTCAAATCTTGCAAGCTAAATTAGAACCAGTTCATTCTAACCGATTTGCTGAAAATTTACATAATTAAATCTATAATTCTGGTGAATCGGCCGCAAAATAGAAGCGATGATGGCCGAGCAGTAGCATGAGTGCTTTACAATCTGACGGCACCCGGTTCGATCATCGGCCCTGCACCAATGACTTATTTAGTACTTAGGTAAATTACGTGCAGTTTTCGATGCAATCACTCAAAAACGATGAAGGAAAACATCGTGAGGAAACCGGTATGTCCCCTAAAAGAAAGTTCATAGTCATATGACATTCATCAACATACACCAGGCCAGTATGGTGGATTAGGGCCCGTCCTCTCTCTCTCTCTCTCTCTCTCTCTCTCTCTCTCTGAGAGAAAGCCTGTGTCCCAACAGTGCGAACATGATGGGCTGATAATGATGATGATATTTTGCGAAAGCGAAACAACCGTATACATAACGTAACTGTGTCGTATCACGGTCGTACTCGACAAACAGTTCGGTGTCTTCTAGGCCAGCGTGTTCCATCGTAGACCGCATCATCGCTTAAAATCAGGCGAGCTAGCGGTCAAACGCAAGCCTATTAAAAAAAAGAGTGATGTCAAGACCTTTTCGCAGCACGCATGCTAGACCTGCCTGAGCTTTCAAAGACCGGTTCCACAAACGTCCTTGGGGTGTGATTAATTAGTATCAATGACGAAATTATCTGTTACTAGATGCGCCTCGCGGTTTCACCCGCAAGTTAAAATCGTTAAGTTTTCTGTTTTTTTTTCTATTATCTGAGCAATTTTCTTAATTTTTCTTTCCGTAAGAACCTTCTACAAAGTATATTAGAAATCTTTAAAAATTGAAATCGGTAAAGCCGTTCTCAAGTCATGGTGTGACCAAAGTAAATAAGGATTCATTTTTATATATATATAGATTAGTAATTTTTAAACTTTCGCGATTTGAACACATGTTTTAAACGTTTATCGGGACTTATCACGTATTATTTAACGTCGAGCGAAAGGTACATATTATTACCTAAATTAAATAATACGTGATAAGTCCCGATAAACGTTTAAAACATATATAGATTAGCTTGGAAACTGTTATGTCAACGTGCATATGGTACGGCCAAGATACCAACTACCATTTACTACTCGTAATATATCTATGTATCTATGGTCTTTACAATAGGCCCACACAAAATGGTGTCTCTGTATAACGTAAAAGTGATTGCGAAGTCATCACGAGACTTTTGTCACAGAATAACCTAATAGTTTATTATTTTGTATTGCATTTCAAGGCCCAGACGATGATGCAAATATCAATACAATACACTTAAGCGTTTGGTTTCTTTCTTGTATATCAACCATTTATCAACATTAGGTAAAATGTGCAATTCGTTTTATGGTTGACAGTTCATACGGCTAGATGTTTGGCAGCTCACCTGATGGTAAGTGGCAGTGTACTTGAACATGGCAAGCACGTGATGACGTGAGCCTGTAATGGCAGCCAGTCCACTCTAATTTGATATACATTTTAAATATATTTATTTATTTAAGTACAAAGGTATAAAGGTACATCAAACAAAGAAAATAAATAGCCTTAATTATTATCACTAATACTAATTATTAGATACTAATTATCACTAATATAATCAAAAATCAAAAACAAGATGTTGTCCGTGTGGTAAAGTGCCAAGAACGCTGGCTGCATTCCCGCGATGAATTGCTAAAGAAATTCTCTGCGCGAGGAATGAGCCAGCTCTCTTATCACCAGCGGCGTCGATTAAATGTGATGATTAAATGTGTGTCGATCAACGAGCTTTTTACAATGTTATTGCAGGTATCAGAACAAATAAACGAATTTAGACACAATCGCACATAAACCCCTATAACTTTTGACACTCATAGCTTCCCCCCACATACTAGGGTTCCCTGTGTCGGGGATGCCATGGAACATGAAACACACACAAAAACATGCACAACTAACGAGACCCAAAGCAAATATTTAAATTCATCATTCAAATATCTGCTCGGCCGGAAACTGAACCTAGGACCTCCTGTTTAAGAGGCAGACGTGTTACCATTGAACTAAACTAGTCGGCAATGCATTTACATAAACATGGACGCACCTGTAGCGGTATACAAGAATTAGCAAAAAAAAATATTATTTTAAACAAGCTTTTACATAAATTTCGCAATTTTTTTTTTTCTATATTTTTAATTGGCGGCCTTTTTTAAAATACTACAAAATTCAGTATTGCATATTGTATTGTCAATTTGTCACCAGACCTAAAGGTGTATGCAAAATATCAGCAAAATCAGTTAGGAGGAACTGGTTCTAATTCAGCTAGCTAGATTTGACCGAAACAAACAAACATAGCAAATTGAATAAAGGCTTGTAAAAAAGCAACTTTTATACTAGTTATATCTTAGATGAAATGCTTCCTCTCGTGTATAAAATTGCTGTTTTCCTCGTCCTACTGGTTCCAGCATCAAGTTTCAGACTGGTGTCATTCGCATTCACATCTACAAACGTAATAATAATATATTCCATCTACTTATGAGTTCTGGGAAATCTTCAGCACTTATATATCGAGATACCTATATCGATAGATACCTATTTGACGTCTCATCTAAAAACGGTAATCCCCAAACAAAAATAAATTTACATTTAAAATTCCCGACCGATTCCATAAAGAGCTCATCTTGTAAACGACTTATTTTTTTGGCTTCGGTTTGGTGGTTATAAACCACTGAAATAAAATCTGATTTCCAAGAAAAAACCCGCAAATCAGTGCAGCCGTTACGGAGATTTTTTTTGATATTTAGCACAATTAACTAAGACATCCTAACTATCGTAAAAAGTATCCGCCTACCGCGGTAGGTGTTGTTAACGGATTAGACACAGCTTACCATTAATTTGCCTCAACTGCAGACTTCCTCTTGATACGATCTATAATTTTTATTATTTTACTACGAAATCTTTATAAAAAATCGTGCAGTATCTGAATTGGCGAAACTTTCACAACGACAGATTTTATCCGCAATGAAATTATTGGCAACAATAATTATTGACAACACGTTTGCTTTTATCGATATTACCGTAATATTAGCAGTTGCATAATTATGAATGAACGGTTAGCTAGACCGGCGCGCAGTCGGGGCTTGGACGCCGGCACGGGCCCAAGGGAGTACGTTGTTACCCTTAAATTTAGAAAGAAATAAACAATTGATACCTTTTAATATTGTGAGAAGTAGTTAAGTGTAAAACAGTGCAGAATGTAAAACAGGTACTGTCACGGGCCTAAAGGAGTACCTATTACATATCTATGTACTCTTTGGATAAAAATTTGAAAAACCAGAAATGAACTAACTTAGGGAAAAATTATAAGCAGTAATTATGCAAATCAAAATTAAAAAAGTAGTAAAGTGTGTATAGTTTTAATTCTTCATATAAAACGATGTGCACAAATAACACGTTTGTAATAAATATCATCATATTATAATGCCTAATACAATGCGAGTTTGTCGTACAGAAAATGCTGCAGTTTCGGTCAGCACTAAATTTCTTTAACCTTGTATGGAAGTGGTATGAAAGCTAAAGCTGTGAGTAGTTTAAGCATGGCTCCTTTTATACAAGCCTTTGTTTATGTGTTAACCAAATTAGTTAAATATGTGTGTGCTTATTTGCTGGTGTGCAGGTACGTTTTACCTTGCTCAAAGAATAAATCGAAAGAAATCGAACGCTTCATATTTATGATACCACGTGCACGATTGACGTGTGAGAATAAATGAGGCAAATAGATGGGAGCTATCTGTCTGTGGCATCGTAGCTCCCAAAAGGCTGAAGAGATTTTGATTTAGTTTTTTTTGTTTGAAAAGTGACTTGATCTAAAGCTTTCTTAGATGTGATTCAAGAAAACCTGTTCAGCCGTTTGAAGATTATCAGCTCTTATCAGTGGTTTTTTTTAACAGTTATATGATTAATTATTATTAACGGGATATTTACCCTGATAAGGTTGTGGATGGAGGCCCGATATTTCGGCGCAGTTTCGTATGCACCACGTTTACGGTGAGACTGAAGAATGCGGGTAGTTGGTAAAAAAGTTCAGTATTTTTGGATTACACCAGCGCGAATCATATTTTGAATACATATTATTGTATAGTTTACGGTATTAATACCTCTATTGTACCTCACTTAACAAGTATAGTTTAGAACAGTCGAGACAACAAACTTGAACCTATAGTAAACTATATATATATATATATATTATAGGAAGAGTTGACCTTTCTTCGCGCTTATACGCCGCATCGACGTACCAATGGGCATTGGGCCTTAGTTGCCTCGCTGTAAAACAAAAGAAATGCAGCTGCATTCAGCCACATACCACATTGTAGCTGCAAAATTGTTCTAAATTTAATTATTTCAAACGGCAATAATCGCGCGCAATCATTTGCAACGATATAATTTTTAAAGCACATTCGTTGGTCAATAACGTTAGTTGGAAGGACGCGTTACACAAAAAGTGAGGAAACAATTTCACTCGCGTGCAAGCATATGTGGATAGTAGCTTGAAATGTTTTGTTCGTGGCAAACAAGATTGCGATCAACGGTTTTGTTGACGGCGACATAAAATTTTATTATAGGCAAACCAGCATAATATTTTATACAAGTTATATATATGATTATTAACGGGATATTTACTTTGTGGTAAATTAGAGGAAGGAAAGATGAAGATCATAGAAGTACCTACCTACTTAGGTTTATTTTTTTAAGTTTATATCGTGAAGGAGCTCCCGATATTTCGGCGCATGCACCATGCATCATGCACCATGTTCACGGGAAGACTGAAGAATGCGGGTGGTTTTTCGTACAGTTCAAACTGCAGACAAAATGATCTACCCTCCTTTATAGTCTTCTTCATAATTATAACTGTAGTGAACAACCGTGATAAAACAGTATAATATATTATCAGAAAAATAAAAATTATATACATGACAACATTGAATATAGTTTAGAAAACAATTGTGACACTTGATTTATTTTATTTTATTTTATTTTATTTAAGTTCAAATGCTTGCTGTGCTTACAGCGAAGCCAATGCGCACAGCAAGCCAACATTATCTTAATATTAATTTATATTACTTACAAACAAATTATTCTAACAGATAACAAAAGAAAACACTAACCTATATAAAAAATGTAAACAAGCACTCATTATAAGCGTAAATTTTGCACAGAAAATGTCTACATCTGGATTCTGATCAATCAGATCGTTGAGCAGATTGATGGCGCGAGTCGTAGGAGCATACAGAGCAGTGTCGGTGCGCACGCGCGGGGTCTGGAACAGTTTCCGCACGCAGCACGCGCGCGAGTGCCGCACGCGGTCTGGCACAGCCGGCGAGCAGCGAGCCAGTGCTCGAGAGTTATCGATGTGCCCATTGAGTAGCTGATAGTAGTGCATCAACAGCGAGCACTTACGCCTTAGTTCTAGCGTATTGATGCCCACCATACCAACGACGAACAGAGACGGATACAAAAAAGGATAATATCCGTATAATTTTTTGTACAGGTAGCGAGCAAATTTCCTTTGTACTCTCTCCAACATAAGCGTATAGTTCTTTTCATGCGGGTCCCAAACTATAGCATTGTATTCGAGCTTACTACGAACAAACGAATTTGTTCGTTTGACATTAATTAACCAAAGACAAAAAAGTGGGACTATATAAAGAAATGCCTGGTGGGAAAATATACTGGTTTGACTATACATACATGTCCATTGTTCGTTGTTTATGTAAAAATGTGCTTACTCGTGTCTAACTGACCTTATTACGTTGGCTGTCAATCGCAATCGCGACATCCAGCATTACGGTATTTATAATATCATAGCCAATGATCTTAGTATCTTCGACGAAAGTAAAGCTTAGTATAATTATGTAAAACTCTTTGAACGTCGCTGTCAAAAATACGATAATAGCAAATGTTTCTGCTAAAATTGCAAAATTTACTGCATTTTTTTACGGTTACTGCCACCGGTTACTAGTGGCGCTAGTGTGTATGCCTGTTATCTTTATAATAATTCTGTTTTTACAATGTCTAGGATAATATCCAAACCGAACTCGCGCTCGCGCCTCCGTCGCAGAAAGTGCCTTTCGCAAAAAATCCACTCGAGAAATCGCAGAACTTGCTCATAATTTTGGATTTTTAATTGTTTTTTATAAATATTTTTTTTATCCGCCACCTTGCTTGAAGTTAAGCGATGATGCGGTCTACAGTGGAGTACTCTTCCCTAAAAGAAACTGATTCACTCGCGACTTGAAGTACCTATCTATACCTAAATATAACGCGAAGAAAATGCATATAAAATCATGGATGTAATCAGGCTGTAGATTAATTTGAAAATGTCGGTGTAATTAATTAATTAATACACGAAAGTTATACATATTTGGAATCGTAACAAAGTTACCTAAACTAAAATCAATATAAAAACTACACGTTTATGTAATAAGCCACTGTCCGCAGGCATCGTTCTCAAAATGCTGGCCAAAGAGAATATAAATACTACATGCTGGCCGCATTGCCGCGCTGGACTGCAAATAATTGCAATACTGACATTACTGACGCGTTGCGCAAGGTACCGACTACCGACCAGCATTTTGGTCGAGAGATGCTTCGACGAGACGTGGGGATATCTTTTTCTTTTAATCTATAATTATTCTAATAATTATTTTATTTTTATTTTTAACATACTGAAGAGTTAACGGTATGAACCCGCAGCCGCCATAAAGTACTTGATAACACCATTCTCTTATCAGTGTTTGAATTTACTTAACGCATATTTTCACTTAAACAAAGGCTTTCTAGTTGGAACCATTCCTAAACCACATAAAACTACTCCATTTAAAAGAAACGAGTAAACATTTTGAACAATTGTTGCTGCTGTAACAAAAATAACATAAACAAAGGCTGCGAACTTTGCGTGATATAACAAGTCATTCAAATGTTGAGAGAAAGTGAAGATCAAGTCAAAGGTTCAACAAAGAGGTTCCAATACCGACACCGTTTTTCTAAATCTTCGTGACGATAATAAAAACGGTGACTAATTGAGATCCTTTCAAAGACAGCCAGTAAACAAGTGAAGCCAGTGAGGAATTACATAAAGTTACCAGTCAAATGACACAAGCGTATCGGAAGAATAGTTCATCAATCGCAACAATAATAACAGCACAAGTGCAAGAAATAGAGCCAATGAAAGTGATTGAGTGAGTGTGTTTAAGAATAGATGTCAGTAAATTCTTGAAGAATCTCCATAATAAGTTGACAAACATCTTTGAAAGAGCAAAAATAAAGATCTGATCTCCATAAAACTCAATTGCTATGCAGTTGGACAGTCGATCAAGGATATACGATTTCGATCAAGTAATTCTAGAACCAATTTTGATTTAAAAGCACAGTTTAAAGGAATAGAACTAAAGCTTCTGATGAAGGAGCATCGATGCCGGCGTTGGTGTCAGGGGTAGTTCTGGTGATTAAGAGCGATGTTCTGGAACTAGTACATCTGCTGGAAGCCTGGTGGCAAGGTCTGCTGGTGCTGGCGAGGCTGCTAGTAGTCTACTGCACTGCTGTATACTGGCCTGCTTATGGTATGCATTTATCCTACTAATATTATAATCGCGAAAGTTTGTATGTATGGATGTATAGATGTGTGGATGTTTGTTCCTATTTCACGCTGCAACGGAACAACGGATCGACTTGATTTTTTGCATAGGTATAGTTTAAGAGCCATAGAGTGACATAGGCTACTTTTCATCTTCATCGTCACCATTTTTCATCACTACGTGGGTGAAACCGCGGGGCGCAGCTAGTACCGTTATATATTCGTATATTTTATTTATTTCCTACTACTATTTTTTACTATGGCCTTGGTGTTTAAAATGTCCTTTAAACCATTATCCTATTGCTTATCATCAGGCGAGTTTAAGCCCAAACGTTGTTGTATATTTAAAAAATAACAAAAAACAAACCCCTATAAAAAATTGCGTCTTCACATTTCACCACTGCAATTTAAATCTTCTATACTAAATTGCATTATTATATGTCTTGTTTTTCTTTAATAGTACTATTAATATCCTGCGAGAATCACGATACCATAGATAAATAAGATCAGATTGGCAACTATAATATCACAATAAAAATTTAAAGTATTGTTTGTTTGTGTGTATTTTGTTTGATTTTGTCATAGGCTAAGTATACTCCCTCTACGGATTTTGTTCATTTCTTTTTAATAGCGTAATAGCTATTGTCTATGGTTAACTTCAAACAAACAAACCAAGTTTGATGAAGTGTAGATTTTGATGAAATTCCTATGGGACCAATCTGAAAGTACATCATTTCAATGAAAAAAATATTTCAAATCGGTTTATAAATGACGGAGGAATAAACATTTAAAAAAAACCAATCGAATTAAGAGCCCCTCCCTTTTTAAAGTCGATTAAAAAAGTCCAAACACTCGTAGATATAATCAAAACAGCGTGTATTCTTATCAGTTTAGTACAATTCTACAATTACAAGTGGGTACAGGTACCTACGTGATTCAGATTACAACTAACGAGAAAATGCCACCGCCTGCCGGTGCTTCGTTTATTAATTTAATCAACACGCCTCCGATAACTAAGATAACGTTATCGGCCATTTAGCTACTCAAGGAGTTTTGTTAGGTCTTTGGAGTTGAGAAAGTTTTTTTACGGTATTTGTTGAGATGGTTACTTTTGTATCTTATGCTTGTTCCAAGAATTTATTTGCTCTGACAGCTGCAATAGCTTTGTAAAATAGCTGAATAAAAACATTTTCTTTCAATATTTTACTAAAGTATATAGGGTACACTTACCCATCCCCATTCAGATGGGACTTTCGGGTGTTATAGTGCAATTTTGCCATCAGCGTTAACATTTTATTTACCTATATAATTTGTTTCTTGTGACGTGTATTTTGACATCAACAGTTTCGTTTTTATGTAAACAGGTTTATTGATTGCTTAAACATCCTCGTTCGTGTTGAGGTAAACATCTTCAGTTATCGAGGATAACAACTTCTGTAGGTTGTTCGTTTGTTTATTCAGAATAATTAATTCCAATCGCATTTTATTCGTTTCATTTCATGTTCTCATGGTTTTCCAGGGATTATCTTTCGAGGTCGTCAAGGATATTTTATGCAATGTTGTTGTGTCTACTTTTTCTTACTCTGTACTTAATGTTTAAATTTAATTATCTAGTAATAATAATATATTTTCAAAATTACAACCATTAAGGTGTAAGCGCGCGTGTTATTTCATGTACTATATCCTGTTTGGACCTCAACATACAGGCTTAGCCTAGTTTGAGGCCCTCGGGCAATTGCTTTACTGTATCTTTACCATTATGTGAAATAAATAATTTTGTATTTGTATTCGTTTTTCTTGCGGGGGTTTCTCCCAAAGAATATAATATACCAGGCTTCTCCTTTATTAATTATTTTAACTTATTTGGACATATTAATTTAATTTAACGCGCCACGTTACGAATCCGGGCCTAGTAAAAACTCGTTGACTCGTCACATTTTTTTTAATTTGTCGGGCGGGCTAGAACCTTTAAGGCCATACAGCCTCGTCATCCGTATTTTATAGACAAAGTAAAGTTTAACTCGTCACTTCAAAAATATTTTTTTTATTCAAAAGAAAGTTTCTATCAGTTTCTATTTATATATATAAACTTTTAAATGACGTCTGTACTAATTTCATGTCCATACAATCTCGGGACGCACATTCGTTTTAATTACGTCATTCAGTGGATTTATGAATGCACTGACGTGACCTTACCTATTTCTCCATTGAAAACCTTTACCTCAATCGGAATGGTTTATTCGCGTGACTGCCTTAGGTCGATGATCTATGTGTCGTGGTATGCATGGACTGAATTTTTTTTTCAAAGGTACACGTGGGCTTTTGATTATTATTGATATTAATGACTATTATGTCCAATGTGCTTTTCCTGAAATTTCTAATGTTTTTTTTTTATGGCAGGCTTATTCCTTTAGGGTTCGGTTCAAATGTAGGCTATACTTTAAGCGATACATTAGTTCAGCGAAGTTTTTTTTAACTCACTTTTTAGGGTTCTGATGCACCATAGTTTCCTAAACCCTTATGACGATCTGTGCGTCCTAATTTTAAGAAGCTTCTAACTGCTGTAGTTATAATAATATTTAGGTAAGTGCATAAAACATTGCACAGTTACAGTTTTAGTATAGATATTATTTTTAAAAGTATAAAGAAAAGCATTTTACGGGTGGCTCTGGTACATGTGAAATGGAAGTGATATAATTTTTTGCTGCATTGTGTTGTATCGTTGAATAATTATTTTAAAGTAAAGTTTCATACATATTTTTTTATCAAGATTATTTTTTGCGATATATGTTCAAAGTTAGTCCTGCATTTCTAAACATGAGACATAGAAAATTGTAACTTGCCATGCTGATAGGACATATTTAAAACTTTTATTGAAAATTATTTCGTAAATTTTGTGGTTTCAACTTTTTGTGTTACCTAAGCGATAAAACTGCAATAAATTTAAGAGTTTCTATAGCTCAAAGGTATTTTGGCAAAACAATCTAAACCATAAAAGGTGTATATTATGTCAAGATGATACATCTCTGATATATGAGCTTGACAAACTTCTGAACTATAAATGTGGCCACAATTACATGGGTTTGGCTACGGAACCCTACCATATATATGCGTCTCGTCACGTTCTTTGCTAATAATATTTATTATGTAGAGGAAGCTCTCGAGGTGGTACCACAAAAATTTCATTAAGTTTAGCTCTGTAGTTTTATGACCAATAAAGAAAAAAAACAGATTAATTTAATCAAAATTGCCAAATTCTGTGTTCAGTCTGATAGCAGTTTTACATATTTATCTGTTATCAATTCCAGAAGTGGAGGTGCCGGCAATGATGGCACCCAGCGTGTTCCAGAGGACTAAGTCTCCAAGATCCTCGCCGGGAAACCTGCCCAGGAAATTACAGGTGAACCATGCTTTACAAGTACTTACATTGATAGTCCCATTAGTCAAGTTGGTAGTGAACCTGGGGGTCTAGACAAGAGCCACACACTGTTAGCGTTCACGCCTGCGGAAAGATGAAATTGTATGAAAATCAATTAAAAATATTATGAGCAAAAATGTATTAAGTATAGTAGTATAGTATTATTAATATATTAAGTCAATGTGTGTTTCAGTATGTCAAATTCATTCATCAATAATTGTTTATTAACTAAGACGAGTTAAAAATAGTAAGCAGAGAGTGAGATAGAGATTAAGCAGCTACCTGAAATATTTATGGATGAATCCATTAATATTTCAGGCATTTAATTATTAATTGCTAAGCTAATTATTCTTTGAGTGTTAATAAATTAAAACGCTTTGTTATCTAATTTCCAGAACGGCGTAGACGCGTCGAACCAGCTGGACCCCACGGCAGACTCAAGTCCTGGCAACTCCATATCTGACGCAGAGAACTTTGAGTGCTATGGAGAGGGTGACAACGAAGCGCCGACCAATGCGTTAGTACCTTCATTGAATCAATTAAGTTCTTCTATACTAATATTATAAAGAAGAAAGATTTGTATGTATGTTTGTAACGAATTGGCTCAAAAAGTACTGGACCGATTTTAAAAATTCTTTCATCATTTGAATGCTACATTATCACTGATTAATATAGGCTATTTTAATAGGCTATATAACTATCACGTGCGGAGCTGGGGCGGACCGCTAGTCGTTGATATAAATACACCAACATGCAACAAAGTATATAATATAAGTCTAAAATAACTAACTTTAGGGTAGGTTTGCATGATACATAATACATAATTATACATTTTCGAAAAGGTTTGTTATCATAGGTCGATAATATACGTAATAAATATACATTTACAATTCGTAATCTTGCTGAAGGCATTATTTTACTAAAAGTTACGAAATTAGTTCTTATATTTTCGTTACTGTGTAAATTTCCAAAAAAATATTTACATCGTAACCTAGATATTTAAATACCCACATAAAGGTAGACATGCACTAGCCAAACGTTTTTTATGAAGCAACAGACAGCGGTTAGTGAAAACATTAACCGTCTTACCACAAAAGATTTAAGCACGCTTTAGACAAGTGTTTAGCATATTTTTCGCAGTGAAACAATTGCTAAACACATGTCTAAAGCGTTCTTAAATCTTTTGTGGTAAGACGGTAAATGTTTCCGTTAGAAGATATGTTTTATGGCAGCGTTTTAATCTCGTTTCAAAGGTGGGTCTTGGAGTTTAAAATTAAAAAGCGATGCAATATTTTTTAGCTTCAGGCTGGGTAAGCAAATGCTGTTACTGAACAAATAATCATCATCATCAGCCAGAAGACGTTCACTGCTGAACATAGGCCTCCCACTTTAACCTCCACACTGAACGGCAGCCTACCTTTTGCATCCAGTGGATGCCAGTGACTCTCACAATGTCGTCGGTCCATCTAGTGGGAGGCCTACCTACGCTGCGTCTTCCGGTTCGTAGTCTCCATTAAAGAACCTTTTTTCCCCATCGGTTATCGGTTCTTCGAGCGATGTGGCCATTGCCACTTCAACTTGCAAATTTTAACAGTTATGTCAGTGACTCTGGTTCTTTGGCAAATATCAACGTTTCGGATCTTATCGCGCAAAGAAATTCCGAGCATAGCTCTCTCCATTGCCCGCTGTGTGACTCTGAGTTTTTCCAAAAGGCAAACAGTTAAGGACCACGTCTCAGTACCATGTCATCACTGGCAACACACACTGGTCAAAGACCATTGTCTTTAGGCACTGTAGTATCTTGGACGAGAAGATGTCACTCAATTTCCCGAACGCTGCCCATCCGAGTTGGAGTTTTCGGGCGACCTCTTTGCCTAGTTGCCTTTGAATAATCTGTCTAAGATAGGTGTAATGGTCAACAACTTCGAGAATATCGTTCCCAACGACTACCGGCACGGGTTCAACAACAAATAATAAGTAATAAATTATATTAATTTGATGTGAACATTTTGTCCGCCATCTTGGGGCGTCTGCCATATTGAATTTATCATCTAGGACCAAAGTGCTTGGGAAGACGAATCCAATAAACCCAAACACGACGGGAATACATCGTTTCGTTTAAGAGTTCCTATAGCCACCTTCTGTCTCCCTCATCAGACCAGCTCGAAGGTACCATAACATTGCATTGTCACCGAACTTACATAAGTACCTATGCCAAATTTCAGCTCAATCGGTTGAAGATACCTGCTTCAAAACTGAGTTTGCAGCTATGATTGAGCTATGTTTGCCCTATAGATTAAAAAAATGTAGCCAACTGCAAAGAAACCAAAGTCCTAAGGTGTCTTGCTTTGCCGATAAATCCCGCATGTCAATACTCGAATAAATTCACTATCACTTCTTGACTGTACCTACAATTCATATTTTTCTCATCCTCCATAATATTAACTTGCCCCCCCCCCCCCCCCCGGGCCATGGGCTGGCGATGCGCTTGTCTGTACCTACAACTACTTACTAGAAGGAGACACGATGATCTACAAAATATTTATAACAACTTTTTGAATTCTTTGTTGCAGATCTGAAAATGGCACCAGAAGTCCAGGCAACCCACTGAACCGCCATTCCTGGACTAGAACAAGCTTGAGACGAACGCCTCCTAGGTATTTACCTTCTTACCTTATTTCTATCTACTCACTTTTTATCAAAGACTTTGGTTTTGTCTTTGTTACTTTAAAAAAATATATAAAATATATGTTTTTTTTATACTATATAAAATTATCTCCTTCAGTCGTTGATAAAAAAAAACTTTGATTTATATGTTTCATAATTTTCATATTTCTTTAATTTACTAGTTTTTTTATAGTTCAAATATTTTTCTATGCCTAGCCATGGTTATAAAAGAAAAATATTTCTTCTGGTTTGAACTTTTGTCATACGCAAAGTATAGCACCCAGGTAGAGAACCTAGGTGGGGCACGGGTTCGACCCCTATATGTTTTATAATTTTTGTTTTGGCGGACATTGCAAATTTTTAGTTTTGCTTACGTAGGTTCTTTTTATGTTTTGTATCTACTTCACACTCTGATTCTATTTGATTTTTAGTACAAATTCTTATGTGTTGTTTTTATTTCGCTTTATGTTTATTTGTGTTGTTCTCTTCCGTAGCCACCAGGAGAATCTCCCTCACCGCCGATGGGGCTCCATGAGACAGTAAGCTTTCCTTATGATTTTTAATTTATTTTCTTTGCTTTTTATTAATAACATCCTGTATTTTGATCTTCGTCGTCATTAACAACTTATAATGAGTAATCTATCCTACTTTAGGAATAGAAAACACTCGAATATCGAACTAAAATTAAGGTAGATAGACGAGTAAATGTGAAGGTGTTTTTTCATAATTCAAATACGATTGAAATTCGCTATTACTCTGATGATTTTCGGGTTGCTTATAACGGAGTATCCTCCGTAACCTAACCTGTCCACAATAAAAAAATATTTTGCAATAAATATCTAATTTTGTTTATATATTACACGGGAAAAAAAGCAAAACATAAAGCGCGCCGAATGCAGTTGAAACTATGAAATCTTTGCAGTAGGTATTTTATTATGGAAACTATAGTCGAAGTAACCGGCTTAATCATACGTGAGTAATTCTTATGTAATATAAACAAAATGTGGGAAAACCACACCTGGTTTTCCCTTTATTATGGAAAAGTGGAAAACAATCTCCTCAGATATGGTTTTTCGAAATCATCGTTTTTTTAAATAAGTTAAGTTATATGTTTTCAGAGTTTTATTACGTCCTTGTAGGTTTTATACGTAGGCATAGGTTTCTCCGTCTACAGTTTTATAGGTAAGATTGACGCCTATGTCTAATTTGTCTGTAGCTTCGTAGCTATCAAACAGATGAGCCGATTTCAATGCGGTTTCTTTACATATATCTAGTTAGATCAGAGTGTTCTTTATAGCTGTATTTGATGAAAATCTCTCCAGCTGTTTACAAGTTGTAACCTCTTTCGTGAATTGGTCGGGAGTTTTATGTAATTAAGTATACCTACTTATTTACTAAATGAAATGTTTTTCACCCTCTACATACGATAACTTAGATATGAGTCTATTAGAATTAATAAAAACCTAAAATATTCTCTTTTAGGGTTCCGTACCCATAGGGTAAAAAGGGACCCTATTACTAAGCATACGATGTCTGTCTGTCCGTCTGTCTGTCCTACCCATTAACGGCTGTACCTTTCGAACCGCAATAGATAGCCAGTTGAAATTTTCGCAGAATATGTAATATTACTCATTAACCCTCAATGCACGAGCCCGACTCGCACTTTGCCGGTATATTTTATTCTCTTATTCAAACGTCTGTTGTCTTCTTTAAAGTAGGTATTATTCTGAGATAGAAACCGAGAGAGAATACGAATAGATAACTAAAGCCTCGTTTATGGAGACGCTGGGCGTTTAGCAACTTGTGACTAACGTGTCATAAGACGACTAAGAGCGCGCTCAGAGACATCTCGCTTGCATGTTTTAAATTTGTTCAAAAATGAAAATCACTGCGTGGGGATTTTGGTGATTGGGTATTGAAAATCTTTAGAATAACACTGCAAACGCTTTAAAGTACATGTCATGTTGATATGTTTTATTTTGGCGGGAAAAAACTCGAAGTAATAGACCAATTTTTCAAGTTCTTCCGCTATCCTATAAAGCGTTGACATGAAAAATTCTTTAAGCCATTTGCAATGTTATAAAAAAAATGCCATTGGTTTTAAAAAAAATTCTAAAACTGATTTTTATTTCAAACATTTTATAATGTTCTAAAACGTTGGTTCTGGCCAGTTAGTGTGGCCTTAAGGGCTATCACTCTCCGCCACATCAATCTCACTTGCACATTTTAAACTTTTTTATATAAAAATCGTCGACCTATGGGGATTTAGTAAAACCGATTGGGTATTTGGGATCTTTAGAACAACATTGCAAACGTTTCAAAGCAATTTTCATGTCGATTATTTTAAATTTCGGCGGGAAAAAATTCTAAAAGATATTTTTATCTGTCTTCTATCAAATATCAACATGAAAAATGGTTAAAACCATTTACAATTATAAATAAAATTGTAAGGTATTTCAATATTTTTTTTAACCACCATTCAGTCACTTTAATTTAAAAAAATAATTTAATGTGCGAAATAGTTTGTATATGGTCATGCGTAGTGTATACGCAGAAGCATTTGACGTTGTTTTCGACACAACAGTGCACGCGCGACGCCCCGCGTCTTCATAAACGAGGCCTAAGATGTAGGACATCCCGTCAATCGACAACTATTCATACTAGAGGACCTAGCTAACTTTCTGAAACTACTACTAATAAATTCTAAACTAAACCCTGCGTGATTGTAATTAGACCTATTTTATCTCGTGGCAGACAAATGATAATTTTGCTTTGGTACATGCCACTGCGCATTGTGAGCTGGAAACAATACGAGTGTCGCTATTTTCAGATTATCAATGAGTCATCTCGTAGACTGTCAAGCGTTTGTTTTATTGCATAACTTTTTTTTACAAATTGTTTATTAGTTTTATGTTCTAAATAATGCAAAATAATGTTACAAAATTTAATTTTCATTCAATGTTTGCAAGTCTGCAACATGAAGGCGCAAAACAGCATGTCGCTTATAACAGAATCTGAATAACTTCTATTGTAAAATCTGGTACATAAGTAAAGAGTTAAACAGTAGTTTAGTATCACAGTTTACCCATTTCGGGTACACAAAATACGCTTTAAAAACGTACATAATTTATATCTTTAGGTGGTACGTTTCACCTATGGTGGGAAATTCAAAATTCAAACAGCTTTCTTGTCCTTGTAGCTTAATCTAGCTTTTGCAACATATTTATTTAGTCTACAATCACTGATTACAAAATGGTTACTAGGTATGTAGTTTTAGTCTACCGTTTGTTCGGTAACTCTTAAGCTCTGATCCGAAAGCAATAGTTTTAAATATCTTTGTCTTAGGTAATTATTATGAGTGGACCTTCAAACGCTGGTTTATTTTCCACTTAAATCGAATGCATTTTTGCGTAACTATCCGAGTCAACGAAGCGGGTATATGATTAGGCTGAGAACTGAAATACGCATGCAATAGATCCTCACAATATGTTATTACCTTAATCATGCACGAGATGCTTGTAAAATACGAGAAACTTGCTCAATAATAAGCTAAGAAAGATAAATAAACAGCTTTAAAATACAGTACAAAATAATCAGGTATCTTATGGTAAGTGACCAATAATAATTATTATATATAATTACTAGCAGTCCGCCCCAGCTGCTTCGCACGGGTATAGATTATAGCCTGTCACCCGGGGATAGTGTAGTTTCCCAACAATGAAATAATTTTTTAAATCGGTCTAGTACTTTTTGACCCAATTCGTTACAAACATACTTACACAAAAATATTTCCCCTTTATAATATTAGTATAGATATAATATGTTGGTCTAAAAGAACGTAAACGCACATTTAGCGAGAAAACAGCCCAACTTGTCATGGTTTCGTCAAAACATCTACATCACGAAGTCCGTGTTTAGCTATTCGAGCACAACGCGTGGCAATAAAGAATAGCTAACATAATTATAATATACTAGCGGTCCGTCCCAGCTTCGCACGGGTATAGATTATAGCCTATGTCACCCGGGGATAGTGTAGCTTCCCAACAGTGAAAGAATTTTTCAAATCGGTTCAGTAGTTTCGTAGCTTATTCAATGCAAACAATCAAACAAACAAACAATCAAATCTTTCCTCTTTATAATATTAGTATAGATTATAATATATTATGTACTAGCGGAAGCTTGCGGTGTTACCCGCGATTTCCAGCTTTCCGCATGCTTCAGCTTTTAGTTTTCCAGCTTTTCTGGTGGAGGGGGAAAGTACCCTACGTCCTTATGATGAATCATCCTGCTAAATTTCGATATGATCAGCTTAGCCGTTTAGTCGTGAAAAGCGAACAAACAGACAGAGAGATTCGCTTTTATAATATTAATTAGGATTACTTCGTCAGGACTAATGTAACTGCTTTAAAGTTACCGTGGTGAGCACTACTTTATTTCTCACCAGTTTGAACACAGTCGTGCGTTGACTTCGTTGGTGAGCGGTCGTTATAATTGAGACCGATGTGTCGTAGTCAGTATTTTTTTTGAAACACGGCGCTATATTTTCAAGTGTAGACATACTAGAACTCGAATGTTCTGATGAGTAAATCCTTACTTTGAGAGGTCTTAGGTATAGTTGTTATGAGTAGGTATATAGCCAGATGTTCCTACTTCGAAACCAATTTTAATCCGCTATCCTTTCTAGAGGAACCATATAGTTTTCTGGGATAAAAAGTGACCTATGTGTTAATCCAGGGTATATTAGCTACCTACATTCCAATTTTTATCCAAATCCGTTAACGGATTGAGTGGGAACAAACTCACTTTGACACGTGCACACTAAAATTTTCGCAATTATAATTTCCTATATCTAAAACTGGCTCTAAGCAAGTTATGGTAACATCCATTACCTAGCTATCATTAGCGTTGCGTTTAAAATCCGAAAGAATGAGACCTGTCACTTTACACAAAGAATTTTTAAACGGTTCCTCGCGTCTATTGTGCTCGTATAGTCTTACAGTTACGTGAAATAATACAGACCTACTTTGGAAAGACGCATCTCAATTATAATAATTTCACGCTGTGTGCAGATGCAACGCAAATGCATCCCGATCTTCAGTGGAGCTCATATAACTTTCAAACCGCTAGACGGATTTTGATAAAACATAGCTAAAAATCACGGCAATGAAACATACTTTTAATAAAAAAACATCCTATAAAATATCAACAGGAAAATTGTAACTTTATGCCATTTGCAATGTTATAGATAGATAGAAAAAAAAAATGATTTGATTTGATTTAGAAACTCTTTATTGTGTACACCAGAAATAAAAATTACAAACAGAAATATCCTAAAGCTAATAGTTATATAGATATAGTAAGAATAGTTATTCTAAAGATAATGCCGAATCAGTTTATTAAAATGGTGGTTTATTAAATCGGTTTATTAAAATGGCTTTTGACTTCAATTTTAAAAAACCATCTCAAAAAAACAATATATTAAGAGATAATAATTTATTTTAGCAGTTGTAGTGAAACATTACGACCTATGATAGTGGAATTCTTAAAACCTTATTTAACTCTGTTCGGGGCGAACTATTAGTTTTTTTGTAGATACGATTACACGTATGAATACCTTGTTTTTGACTCGAACATAGCACCTGAACAAAACTATTGTATAGGTATTTGTTTAGCTATCGCAAAGTTCAAAATAATTAGCGCTTGAGCTAAATTATCTATATTATTCGAGCTGGTTTAAAAAGTACCTACTGAGCCAAAATTCACAAAATTTTCGTGGGACCAACTTGAGAGCAAGCAACAGCAAGAAACACGCAAAATGCTTCACAGATGCAGGCGTAATCGACGTAAACATAATAAAAAAAATACGCGCCGAATTGAGAACCTTCGTCCTTATTTGAAGTCGGTTAAAAATGTTGAAATGCTCGAGTGAGATAGCCGCGCTTACTTGGCATTTGGTCACTAGTTCTTTGTAAAATAATGCGAGATACTAAGTAGCTGGTTGCAGCATTCAGAGACCAGCAATTTGTGGTTAGAAACCTAATGTTAAACAGCGTAGGCTGGCTGTTAATAGACTAAACGTTACACAGATTGCGTAAAGATACTCTTAAATTCAGATTTCTTATTGGTTTAAGAAATCAGACCATTTTAGTGAGGTCAAGGTATATGAAAATTAATAGTGGTAAGTGAACTCAGCTTTTGATAATTTCTGAACATTAAAATTAACTAAAGTAACTAATCATATAACTTTAGTGAACAACCGTGATAGTTTAAAACAGTGTATTAAAATGAACAATGAAAGTGCCTGTAGCAATTTAAATTTCAGAATAAATAGCGAAAATAGCCAGTGAAAAGTTATTATTTTGCTGAGAATACTTACCCAATAAAAGTTTCATAAGTTAGGTAAGGTTCTAAATATTATAAATGCGAAAATGTGTTCTTTTTTTGATGGTTTTTATTTGTTCCTCTTTCACGCAGCAACGTATTAATTTATTGCGTAGGCTGTAGAGATACTTTTTTTTTTCTTGCAGTGCCGGAGTGTGTCATAGAGTACTATTAACCACGGGAAAACAACGGTTAACCAAGGAATTAAATTTTTATCCCAAAAAAAATTGCCATAGGTGGCAAACAAGCAGACTGGCTCCTGATGGTAAGCAGTCACCTTTGCCTATGGATACTTGTAACACCAGAGGCGTCATAATTACCTTGCCGACCCTTTAGGACTCGATTAATTCGCCTTTTGAAGAACCCCATGTTTTAGCTTCGACAACATCTTCGTGCGATATTATGAACGATGAGAGATGATGAAATCACGAGTAAACATCGAACTGAAGAAAGTCATTTTCTAGGTAAACCATTTCTTTATGGCACCTCTTTTTGAAATGAAAGGAAAAAAATGAAAGAAAGAAAAATTGAATATGTACTTACATATTTTTACCGAAATAAAATAATGCGCGATAAGTTCCGATAGACATTTAAATCATTTCTTAATAATTTAAATATTAAAGATAATCCAAAAAAGTTACGACCGGCAGGATTAGAACTTACGCCTTCCGGATTTACGTCTCGAGCTCTTTAACCACTACCAGGCCTGGCGCACTCCGCACTTTAGGTATGAAGCTACAAGCCAGCTACTAGCCGACTTGTCGGACCTGCCGCGCGATAGACAGAGATAACGCTACAAGAGTTACGCGATAGACAGAGACACAACTTCTTGGTTAATATAGCTGTAAGTAGGTAACGCTCGCACGTCCTGAATTGCACTTTATTGTGTAGTAGCAGGTCTCGCTACTTATTTAAATGCTTTTGCGGAGTGAATCTTCTGTACTTGTACTGTTCCACTACGCTATACAATAGCTTTCCTGTCGACCTCGCCATTCTTGAGATATCTTTGCAACAAGTCTAAACGTTAGCGTATAGTAAATCCTAAACGGTGAATAAAATATTAAAAAAAAAAAACTTTCATTTCTTAATTGTTCGATGGATAAGTAACACGCATCGGTTATCAAAAAATCGGCATTCAGCTTCGCACGCAGATATTACAGCCTAGCTGGACTAGCAGCTGAATACTGCGGAGTAGTTACACGTAGGGCTGCCAACTTTGAACTCAAGGCTGGGGCTGTACCGACACCTGTTATCTTGGCGTTCAGATTATATCAAATTGAAATATAAATAGTTCTTTTTTTTTAGTATTTTTATTTAAAATTATATCCTTTATTGTGGTTTTCTTATAAAAGTTAGATACATGCAACCATAGACTTTAAAAAAAAATTACCTCAGAACTAAATTTTTGTCAAACATTGTATTTAATTATCTCAAACCGTTAGGTCAATGGTACGCCGATAAAGAAGCCAATCGGCTTATTTTACTCCAACATGTTTTACCAATACGGTTACTTAGTATAGAAAATTACCTTTTATCATTATAAAATATAACCTATGGCACTCAAGAATAGTGTAGCTTACTAATATTGAAAGAATTTTTAAAATGGGTTCAGTATTTTTTGGGTTAAAACAAACAAAATTACAAGTTTACCTCTTTATAATATTCGTGTAGATAACGGATTCAAATTTTGGAAAAACTTAACATGTCTACTTCTCCCGAATCAACCAAGTTCCCGAGCCGGCGATTTTAAGCTAAGTTGCATTTGCCCCCAACTGCCCCGATCAGAATCCTAGCTACGCCCTTGCTGCACGCCAACTGTGGCAACCCTACGTGCAGTCGAATTCTCCACAAGAAAGTGAAGTGGTTCCGGCCCGTTGCCGGCGCGCCGCCCGCGCAGTCTGTTGCCCAACGGTAATAATGTTAGCTTGTTTACTCATAATTTTCATTAGAACCATGTTTAATATAGAAAAGGGTGAGCATTGCTATACAACGTGGCCCACCAACGAGGCCCAGCATTTTGAAATTAATTCTCACTGGGCCCGGTTGTTCCCGGAATAATACACACTTGACACAAGGCTCATGACTATGGCCCTAAATAACCTCTTTAGAACTCTTAGCTCTTGTGCACTAATAGTCTATGGTGCTTGTTTTTTTTTAACCCCATGATTTATTTCTGTCCCTCCAGCGTCGCACGTCTTGTGCACATCGAGATACAATAAATATAGAGTCACAATCGTGCCAAAAAAATGTCCGAACCAAAACTTGGCGCACGTTACGAATTGCGCCGACTTTTTGGTTGGTTACAAGGTAACCGCGATCCGACTACAACGCCGCGCTTTCCAGAGCTACGATGATATAGCGGACAACTAACGTTGAGCACTATGCAAGCGACATAACGTCTAAATTGGAGTAAATGTGGCATTGTGAACTATATAAATACAATGTCGGACGTATTTTGACTGTTTTCAATGAGATATTGTGACTCTATAGGAAGTTTATACCAATGCTTGTGCATTTTCCAGTGTCAAGTAGGTACAAATATTTTTAGGTTTTCTTTGATATCGTCATACAAGTCATAGTCACACAGTCAAGCAAAGTAAGTAACGGTCAAGTCAAAGTCATGCCCCAATAAAGTGGTGGAGGCTTTATTAGAAGCTTCTATGGAGCTTTGGAAACAACACGAAAATGTAATGTTTCATCGTATATCACTGACCATACTCGAGCATGTTCACGAACACTTAATAAATAATAATCTACCTTTATAAGACATTCATCATCATCATCTTTTCAGCCATAGGTCGTCCACTGCTGGACATAGGCCTCACCATCGATCTCCAAAAGAGCCGGTTGGAAGCGGCCTGCATCCAGCGTTTCCCTGCGGTCTCTTTTAGGTCGTCTGTCCATCTTGTGGATGGACTTCCTAAGCTGCGCTTACCGTTCCGTGGTTTCCATTCGAGAATTTTTCGGCCCCATCGGCCATCTGTTCTACGTGCTATGTGCCCTACCCACTGCCACTAAAACACACACTTAGACATTAACACTCGAAAATACACAAGGAAAATAATACAAAACAGCGTCATATTTTTCACGTTAGCGCCAAAAACCCTCTACTCTCTTTAGCTATAGCAGATCACAATAATCAATGAATATGAACATCATTTTCACGCGTCAAATTACTGTGTTCAAATAACAACCAAGTTACTGTATATTAGACTCAAATAGCCTTGTATTAGCTTGTTTGTATTATAAACCGGCACTTTAAGCGGAAAATTGCATTTAATATTCATAAAACAGACATAAATAAATTATTCAGTAGCAAAATGACCATTGTAGTTAGTTTTAATATGGGAACTAAATCTGTAAAATTATTTAAGCACATAATCAAGCCAATTTCCTGTCCAAGGCAGTCACGCATCAAACTACTTAGGTTTTTGTGAGGATACCTTGAGAACGTTCACTGGCAACCGCTAAATAGGATCTATTCTATAGGTATAGGTATGGTAGGCACATGCCTGAACGTCGTGGGAGAAACAAGCTAAGTACTGTACAATGGTTGTTGAAAAACATCTCCACTAGCCTTGTGGATGGTGTCATCCCAGCTTTGTCTAAGATATGCCTTGTCTTTCAGTTTGGAAAACTCTCACAAGATAGTTTTAAATGTACACTTACAGATACCTAGGTACTTATAATTATAACCGTTGAACTTCCGAAAGAAAATAAGGAAAATTTAGGTGATCTCCCGGTACCGATGGACCGGGGCCCAATGTCTCGATGTATCCTTCTTGTAATGTCAATAAAAAGTTGTTGTATTGTGTTCTTATCTAATGTGGAAATTGCTGTGAAACAGTTCTGGTCATTGTTCTCTAAATGGTCTTCTTCTATTCCCGTGTTTATAAAAACATCTATGACATACCTTCAAGAAACCCCGTCAACACCCCTTTTTGCGTCATAGAGAAAAACGTTAGCTTTAAACGACGATAATAAGTAGGACAAAGTCAGCTGGGATTGTATGTATTCATTAAAATTATGAACCAAGTGACAACAGCTTTTGTTAACTTCGAAAAGACACAGAATGTCTTTGCTGCCTAATCACTACCTTTCAAAATGTCTGCATTAAGACATGAGCTCAAAAAGGCTCCATACCGATTACAACTATGGAACAGTAATACGAAATCATTGTCCGTCCGTCGGTCCCTGCCGCAGGCTACTTAATAATTTAGTAACGGAGAGCGTTTCGCATTGTCCGTACAACAGTATACCTCGACTCCAGTTCCATTGTGGATAGTTCGTAGTTTCGTACCTACCGACTCATCTGTAGAGTTGAATGAAAGAGCTACCATCGCGCTATCTGAGCAAAACTGACAGCTAGTCGTGGAAAATTATTAGTGCAATATTTGTCCAACTCCACAGGTAAGTTGGTCGCTCCTTACCTTGCGGTCTGAATGTCTGACCAGTCCAGTGGTTGCTGCGAGCGCTGACTGATGCGTCAGTACTCAGTACGACTCACACTGAACGTCACGCGATCGCATTCCCGCGCAAAACATCATATTTTTTTAATGTATTTTTTTAATTGATGTGGTTTATAATCGCGCGTGCCAGTTGCAAATGAAGTGATGCCCCAAATATTCCGAGTCCCATGTTCCATGTGACCGATTGTCGAGTGTGGATTAGATCGTTTATCGGTGTTGCTGTTTGTGTGTAAAGCTGGAGCGGAACGGTGTTCACATGCATTACAGAAAGCGGCCCTACAGGTTGGTTTGATTTTTGATAGATTAGTCATCAGAACAAAAGATTCATCCCGTCCGGTAAATATATATAGTTTTTGTGTAGCAATGTTTTTGCTAACTCTACTCTGCTGATCCTTGGACCTCGTTGGGAATTAAATTGAATACCTACTAACAATTTGATATAAACTTTGGAGCTGGTGGGAATAAATTTGGACCCGTTTGGGAATAAGCATGTTGCGTTCAAAATTGTAATGCATCAGTTTAGCATTTCATGTTTTGGTGTCAATGAAAACATACTAGTTTACTTTTACGGTTTTAGATTAATTTAAAGCAAAACGAGTACTAACGTTACTGTTATCTTCGTTTATGTTATTCAATGATAAAAACGAATCTCGTATTTATCATTGAATTTTTCTTTGGCTCCGTTGAGTTTATTTATTATATTGTACAACCTCTCAACATCTCTTGTTCAATTTCTGTAATAATAAACAACAATGGGTGTGCCATTAGATTCGGTATATAAAAACATTTGCGATGACTGTTTTTATTCAGGCCATAATAATACTTCGTCACCTAAACCGATTCCATTCGGCATGGCAGTTTATGGCGAAGCAATGACGTAAGGCACCATCAGATTGAGTAGAGCAGTCGGTATTGTCATTATTTAGATTTCTTTGTGCTAGTTCTCTAACATTAATCTCCACTTCTTCATTTCCTTACACTACAGAATCTCCAGTATTTAAGGGCTATTCTTTTGCATGAAAATCTTGCCTGATTACAGAATGTACCTACCAAGATCTGAAATTATTGAACCACGCTAGATTTTTTTGGGAAATCGTACATACGAGTTACATTCAATTAAAATCATAATTAACCGTGCAGATTTTGTTTTCACTAACTAACCGACATTAATTGATTATTTTACAAAATAGGTAATTATAATAACAACCAAAGAAAAGAATTTGATTTTTTGTTTAAATTAGAACGGCTGTCAAGGCATTTTTGTAAGAAAGTTGTTTTAGCCAGTTACACTCATATAAACACAACGTCAGTCATTCAAAATCAGTTAGCAACTGTGATGTGGAGTTCGACGTGTTGATCTAAATAAGAATGTTCGATCAAGGTTCACTCATAATGCCTGGGCCCCGATTCTACTAAACAAATGGTTTTTAAATTGAAATTGTTTCAATTTTAATTTTTAAATAATTGCCTCAAATTGCTAGTTTTTACAAAAAAAAATATACTAGAAAAATACCGCCACCTAATATTATAACTTACTATGTATTTAAAAAAAACTGTAAATTTTGAGGCAATTATTTAAAAATTTAAATTTAAACAATTACAATTTAAAAACAATTTGTTTAGTAGAATCGGGGCCCTGGTAACAGATTTTTCATTTCTGTTCTATTTACTTCTCTTTTCTGAGATAACAACGGTATGGCTAAAGTCTTTATCAGTGTCTCTAAAAAGTTTAGATTTAAATAATCAGTTTTAAAAGCTTTAATTGGCCGTGTTGCTGCTTCTATATACGTAATGTGGTCAAATGAAAGCCTATAAAGAGAAGAAAATAATACCACGCCTCATCAAGTCCAAGGAGCTCAAATTATATAACAACAAGTATTTCTATTTTATTGCTATCAATTCTATTGTATTCGAATGCAATTCAACATTTTCTATGATACACAGACACACGTAGGTACCTAATTCCGACCTCTCACGGCCACGGATATGACTCACGATTGAACTTAGAAGTTTCAGGGTTTCTTAATACAAGTTTGCATTAACTACTCGCCTACGCGGTCTTAACTACTCAGTTCATTTTTATTTATTACCTAAACTTAGTTTATATGATGAATTTAAACAAATGACGAGTTCAATTTAGCTTCTTTTAAAACTGATCGTATCGGAATCGTATTGACCTAGTATTGCTCATAAATTGCAAAGCTTTATATATGTAGGCAGGGTTTGGGATTCAGCTTATCCAATTCTTTGAGACATACGAAGTATTTCTAGAAGATACTTGTACATAACTATACACGCTAACGCAGAAAAAAAAAATGGGAAACATTAGTTATAATATCACCAGTGTGCGTGTTGAAACAATTCATATAATAGCACGTAAAGTAAAATAAACATTATGTAACAATTGTTTTTCTTGTCTTTTATTTAGTTTAGTATATATTTATAGGACTGGAATGGATCTGCGGGGGATTGGTGGTATCGCAATCGTCCTCTCACAGATCCAGTGACCCACGATTTGTAATATTTTTTAAAGATTTCAGCGTATAGATATTTATTGTATAATTGTGAATAAAGGAATATAATAAAAAAAACTATACAAGCTACAAGTTTTTTAGATCTTACAGCTGCATTACATTGTAAAATACTAAATGAAAACCGCAAATTCTGATAATTTTTGCTAGATTTTTGAAAGAAATAATGTACCTATACATTTCGGAGAGTTGCATCGGATCTGCTGCATCTAATTCCCTCCTGCCAATTTTTCTATATATTTGAATGAAATGTGTTATGGTAGTTTAAATTAAACCCTCAATTAATGCTATATACCGTATAATTCAAGGTTGTATGATAGCAGGTGAAATTTAATGGTATCGATTCTGTTGTAGCACTCACTAAACTAATTTGACAGGACTAAAATATCTGCATCTCTTTTCATTTCAATATGTGAAAAAAGGATGGCAATCATTTATAGCTGTAAATTTTAGTTTAGTTGAGGCTGGTTTCATTGCTATGCGGGAGTCCCGCGCGGGTCCCCCGTACTACAGGAGACGGGATCTACGTGGAAGCAAGTCACGTACGGAACAATCCACGTCACTGTGAAACGATGTTCTAGCACAGGGGTGTCCAACATACGGCCCGCGGGCACAAGGTTCCTAAACCGGCCCACGAACGAGTCAAAAGTTGGGTAACTTTTAACTTTTTTATGTGACATTTTGTAAAAAACGACGAGCCATATATTCGTTAAAAATTAAAACGCCGTTCTTACAAAAATAACTCAATCGATCACAAAATCACAATACGACTCGGCGAAAACGTAGACTAGCATATCGGGAGAAACCCAAACATAAAACGTAAAAGCCATTTTTATTCTTGGAACAGCACCTGCCATTACCACCCCTTTCACCCACCCACTCCCTCCGCGCATGCAACGTACAAACCTAATATACCCTTTCTACCATTTTACTTATATTAGTCTTGATTTGCTCAGTTACGAAGCATCTCTTGGCCCGCCATAGTTACAAAGTTAATAAATCCGGCCCGCCACAAAATTTTGTTGGACACCCCTGTTCTAGCACCTCACGAATGTCTCCGCTCCGGGTGGGATACCCGTACAGGCGACCCGCGCGGGTCTCCCGAACAGCTGTGAAACCAGCGTTAGAAAATGGTATGACAGATTCGGCGTCAATTGTCTCTTATGCAATTTAATCTTACTCGTAGTCGTATGTCAATTATAGCTGTTGAACACTGTTTACAGAATATTTTGTGATTGTGGGCAGGTGATATGATAAACAAGCTTCTGTTTGTAAATAGACATCATGAAGTCTAATGCTGAGACGTAACTATTTGTCATAATCAATTTAGCAATCTACACAAGGTTGTTTGACGAAGGATCAGTAGATTGCACTCTGGGTTGACAAGCGAACGATGGAGCGCAGTATCTCAGTAGTCAGATAAAACAACTGAATAAGGAATACGATACTTCGCCTTAAGACCAAACTCCCAAGAAAACCGGGCAGCTTAAATAAGATTGAAAAAATTATAGAAGCCTGTGTAGCTGGCAAACAAATAAATTGCACAAAATTTTATTTGGTGGGGAGGGGGTGACAGCCCCAGGGCATGCCAGTATTAAAAGCCGGTACCTATTGCAAGTTACAGGCACGGCTACGAACCAAATTGCTTACAATTTTATTCGAAAACGTATCCACAGTGTAATTTATTCACTGGCATAATGCCATTTATTGGCATGCAAGCTACTTCTATAATTTTAATGTGTATGTATTTCCGGTAATGTATATCATCATCGCTATGTACAAAATATACCTAGCCAAACTCGGTCCAAGCATTATTTACTCTAACAACTGCAACATTGTAAAAAGCTGAATGAAAACCACGAATACTGATCACTATTGCTGGGTTTTTGAACGTAACTGTATGCTTAGTAGCATACAGTTACCCAATATATTTCAGTGAAATATTAAAATAAACCTTAACTGTTGGTCTTTTGGAAAAACTCAGAGTGACACATCGGGCAATGGAAAAAGCTATGCTTGGAGTTTCTTTGCGTGATAGAATCCGAAACGTGGATATTACCAAAGAACCAGAGTCACCGACTCAGCTGTTAAAATTTGCAAGTTGAAGTGGCAATGAGAATGCCACATTGCTTGAAGAACCAATAACCGATGGGGAAGAAAGGTTCTTGAGTGGAGACCATGAATCGGAAGACGCAGCGTATGTAGGCCTCCCATTAGATGAACCGACGACATTGTGAGAGTCGCTGGCATCCAGTGGATGCAAAAAGCAGGCTGTCGTTCTGTGTGGAGGTTAAAGGGTGAGGCCTATGTTCAGCAGTATGTCTTCTGGCTGATGATGACGAAATCATGATACAGATCAGATGCTCATTTAAAACACTCCAAACTTAAACTTTAAACAGTTCTTGGTTATACTAACCCAGTTTGAATTCAAATCGGTCTTGCGTGACGCCAAATTGAATGTATCTTCCAAAACGAAACCAGATCTTTTTGCGACGGAAATGGTGCAACGGAATCACTTATTTCCTGCAAATTACTGCCTCTTATGAAATACTCCACAGAAGCACTCGTTTTAGGAAAAAGTGTGTTATGTATGACATAACTATAATATGTAACAAGTATAAAAGTTATACACGTGTACATAACGTGAAGGGTATGTGGAAGAAACCAAAATCGTGACTGTTTAGTTATAGTGGTTAGACGTTGTTATTTGGAAAGATGATGAAATGCAATTAGGGGAAGAAAAAGAACTGGTATAGTCATTCCAGTATGATTATTTTCTTGAACACGCTGTCTGCATCAACAAAGATGTCTTTTAGAACATCATCATCACCATTTCAGCCTATTATGTTGCCACTGCTGGGTGGGAGAGGCCTTCTCTCAGTGAGATAGGATGGGCCCTAATCCACCATGCTGGCCCAGTGCATGTTGGAGAATGTCATATATGTTTGAACTTCTTGGACATACCGGTTTCCTCACGATGTTTTCCTCTGCCGTTTATGAGCGATGGCTTCGACTGCACATAATTTATTTAGGTAATTCATTGGTAAAGGGTCGAGGATCTCACCGGGTGCAGTCAGATTGTAAAGCGCAATGCTACTGGTCGGCCACCATCGCTCTTTTACCTTTAGGACGTTCCTCTCCAATCACCTTGTTCAATTAATAAATACGAGATGTCATCATCATCATCGGCCAGAAGACGTCCACTGCTGAACATAGGCCTCCCTCTTTACCCTCCACACTGAACGACAGCCTGCCTACGAGATGTGTGTTCGTTCAAATTTAAATTCATCTTTATCAACCATTTTTACCCTTTGATAGGTCTTAACAAAAATATTCCGCATATTTTGCGGAACATCGACTCGAAAGAAGAAGAACAAAAATATTTATAATAGTAACTAAATAGAAGAAAAAAAAACCGGACAAGTACGAGTAGGACTCATGCGTTCCGTCCAACGGAACCCTCAGAGCGCAAGCCCAAAAATATATTTTTACTGAAGTTGAAATGTTGAAAGACAAACTTAAGTTTATAGTTGACAATAAGGTTCTTCCATACATTCCAACTACAAAATTTAAGTTTGTAATAGCAAAATAATTATTTTTAAATGATATATTTTCAAATTTATAACTTTCGGATTTATTCCTATATATGTGCTATGAGAACTTGCCTCTTGCCAAATTTCATGATTCTAAGTCAACGGAAAGTACCCTATAGGTTTTGATTCCCCTGTGAAATCGCAAAATATGTGACATAAACGTTAATATCTTTTGATTGCGTTAATTTACAACTTTTATTTTTTTACAGCCGAAAGAAACCGTAGTCCCAAGTATTTAATATAAATTTCAATTTGATACCTTTACGCATTCTTGAGAAAAAGGGTCTTGACAGACGGACAGACGGACAACGAAGTGATCCTATAAGGGTTCCGTTATTTCTTTTTGAGGTACGGAACCGTAAAAACACCCGTTTACAAATTAGGGCAAATTCCAATCGTACAAAATCATCATCATTATCATCATTTCAGTCGTAGAACGTCCACTGCTGGACAGTGGACATAGGCCTCCCCATCGATCTCCAAAAGGTCCGGTTGGAAGCGGCCTGCACCCAGTTTCCCTGTGGTCTCTTTTAGGTCAATCGTACAAAATACAAAACAAAAAAAAAATTTTTATTTCATTTTTGGTTATAGTCCTTAGTTTTTTTTAATTCGTGGGTTTTTTTTTTGTATGAGGTAGGAAAGCTGCCTACGAGAGTTTGTGAGCAAATTATCAACAACCCTATAGATTGTAAAATGAAATCCTACTGTTTAGTGCTATGACATTCAATAAAACCTACGCAATCAATTCAATACGCCGATGACCGCTATTTTCGTACATCATACCAATACGAACTTAGCTCACGATTTCTTCAATGCAACTGTCATAATTCCATACAATTTCTAAGCAGGCAGGACGTCCGTAGGGAGGGATGGAGAAATCAGCCAGCAAATGAGACATGGGTGCGCACGCGCCGTGAAATTGTGTAAGAAAGTGACCGAAGAGTAATAGAGACACTTTGAAAGCGTCTGCGAGGCGATCCGTGTGCCGGTGGACAGCCAACGGATAAATTATGATTATCAAACTGCGAGTTTTTGCGAATTATTTTAGAAACTTATTTTATTATTTTAGGACCTATCCATAACCTTAAGAGTTTTAAGCGTCCTGCCTTGCAGCTAGGTAGAGTGAAGACCTTCGAAAGGCGGCTAGTGTCAAGTGGATGCGAAAAGCAGAAGATCGTGCCTTGTGGAGTTCTTTAGGAGAGGCCTACGTCCAGCAGTAGACGAACATTAAATAGGCTGATGATGTCCACTACTCAGGATATCTACTAGGCGCTCTGAGAATAATGCACGGCCGCAAATGAACACCTGTAGGTATAGTTAGTATATAAAATGGTAGTGAAAAATGTCAATATTATAGTATGTCATTTACTTCTGACAGACCTGACTGAACTACCTACTCAACTACCTAGATACTTTAGCAAGCGTAGCGCTAGCCGCGATAAAATTTTATCCCTTTTTTATCCAGCGAGAAAGATACCTATACATAGATAATTCTCCCACGTAGATAATTTTGTTTCATTCTCACCTTACCCGCGCACCCTTAATGCAGTTTTTATATTTAATTTTAGATCATAAATTTTATTTAGTTAGGTATTCATTTAGATATTTTAGTTTACAGTTTGTTTTCAAAAACTATTTCCAAGTTAGTTATTCGTTTATATTATAGCTTTTTTGAAATAAAGATATTTAACTAAATATAAATGAAATAAACAAACCATAAAAATACTCCAACGCAGTAGAATGCAACTTATTATAATCGACCTTAACGATATGCGCAAGTAATTACTCTAATTAAGTAGGCAATTATTTCAAAATCGGTATCCATACAGAACTGATGTTTGGGTCGTTGGCTGACCTGGTTATGCAAGGCTTGCAGAAGGTCACCACACCTGCTCAATGCTCATTGTACTGGCTGGTAATGCATGGTATACTTCCTTTGAACAGCTGTGTATTGTATACAGTCACTAGCAATAATATGTATAATAATGTATATCGACATGACATGTCTTAATTTTTTAATAATTTCATGGCATTAAATTTTCACATTGAGACACACTCATCAGTTGATCCTCCAAGCTCCCCAAAGTATCTAGGTGTATCACTGACAAATCTAAAATCAAACGATATCATCCTACAAAGTAACCTCAGCTGACTCAAGCGTTTCAGCCCAAAACGTAATCCTGGATCCGCCACTGGATACACACGTTCAACTTATAACCTCTGTTTGTGTCGGGGGTTAAAAAGTCATATAGACGTTTGAAAACATAACTGCCCTTCAGCTACCTCTGTGCAAAAAATCATGTATATTTCTTTGTAGCTGCGTGAAAGAGAAACAAACACTTTCAATAATATGTATAATAATGTATATCGACATGACATGTCTTAATTTTTTAATAATTTCATGGCATTAAATTTTCACATTGAGACACACTCATCAGTTGATCCTCCAAGCTCCCCAAAGTATCTAGGTGTATCACTGACAAATCTAAAATCAAACGATATCATCCTACAAAGTAACCTCAGCTGACTCAAGCGTTTCAGCCCAAAACGTAATCCTGGATCCGCCACTGGATACACACGTTCAACTTATAACCTCTGTTTGTGTCGGGGGTTAAAAAGTCATATAGACGTTTGAAAACATAACTGCCCTTCAGCTACCTCTGTGCAAAAAATCATGTATATTTCTTTGTAGCTGCGTGAAAGAGAAACAAACACTTTATTTTAGCTTTCGTTTGACCGCCAACTCGCGTGATGTTAAGTGATGATGGGGGTTTACGGTGAAGCACGCTTGCCTAGAATAAACCGATTCACTCGCGATTTAACGACACCCAGTTTGTAAATCGGGGAACACCCATTCAGGCAGCGCATTCCACAGACTGGCAGTTCGCATTATAAAAGTGGATTCAAAGCACTTCGTACGGGATTTCGGAATATCATCCATGACGATTATTTGTGCCCGCTCTAGCAGTCCGATAGTAAAATGGGCAGTAATGGAATAATATTAGTATTACAAAAGAGTGCAACTTCGCGGACGCCCTGCGTACACCACTGCCTGTATTATTTTTCATGTGCTTATTATAAGAAAACACAGTGATTCAACCGGTCACGAGAATACTCAACAGCCTTTTACATTTTATTATGTGTAGGTTTTAATATTATTCACAGTTAGATACGCAAGTACCTACTTAATGAACTAAACGAACTGATTCTACATGGTTCTGACGCGTAGCGAAATTAAAAACACGTCATAACATTTTTCTATATAAAACGTATAACTTCGCAATACAAAAGACATCAACGCGTTGCTCCATTTTCCGCGATTAATTGCTTAGATAAATCCAAGACTTTCTTTCTATTTACGCAACAGATAAAGCGTCCACAAAGTTGCAGGTCTTCTATCTCTGAGATCGCATCGGGGGTGCTATTAGGCTTTCCACAGTGGTGCTAGGCTGTGACGTAAATCCTACACATGTGAGCGCAGGGTTGGTACCTAAAGTAGGGCCAATTTAATAGATAACATTTGACACTTCATCAAAATTCAACAACGTAACCTTGTTGCGATGTTATTTGTTTTTTAGAACCGCACTATTGCTTTATTCATTTAAAAATACATATTTATTGTAATAATGACAAAACAAGGCAATTTTACGACAATAGACAGTCTTTTAAAGATTTATGACAGATGTCAAATGTGATCTATAATTGGTCCTACTTTAGTTAGGTCTAGGACTATAAGGGGTATATACAAGGTCCTGAAACAAGTTTTCCAAAAAAAAACTTGATAGAAAAACTGAACTAACACTAAAATGGGATTCAAAGCTAAAATAAATATTAAAATGATATTAGTATTGTATGTTTATTATGAGCAGAGATAATTTTGAGACAATTATTTTCTAATATCGCAAAATTCGACGCGTGACTCGACAGCTTAACCGTCATATTTTTGCTCCACTAAATTCTATTCTTATTATACGTTACAGTATAAAGTCATCATCGCTTAACACCAGACGAGTTAACGGTCAAACCTATAAATTAGCCTTAAAAAAATACATTGTTGACTGCGGAAACAGACGTGCTCGGATTAACCCTAGTCCGCGTCTTAACTAACGAGAAGGTACAATTAAGATAGTAAACAAAACGTTATGATACAAAATAATGAACTAATTGGTCACGCTTACGTTCGCTCGGCAGTGGTAGCATGTAATTTCCTCACTTAAGACCGCGCTCCCGGCTAGTGACTCTTGCACTTTTCCAACATTTTTGAAGGAAAAAATCACCAGCATGTAATATGAACATTACTTTAAAACATTTGCAATGTTGAGCCGTTTGAGGTCGAGACATTGGGTCCTTGGGCATCGGGAGCTCACCTTATGTTCAAAAACCTTTCAGTGCGATGCATGACCAGAATTCTAGCATGTTTTTGACTCATCGCATACGATTATGCATGGCTTTTCCGCATGCAGGATACGCTGCCAATTTGGCTTTGAATTGCTTATCTCTAGGTCTTCAACAGTCTATGGACTATCCAACTGTTTTTGTGTAATAGCTAAATAGTGTGAGTTTGCTTTTATTTTGGTCAGATACTAAATATAGCCCGATAAAAAAAATTGCAATGTAATATTAGACAAAGCATGAATTTTTTCTAATTCCCATTCTGTGATTTTTATATTCAAAATTAGGAAATTCGCGTATGAGCAGCCTGTATCGGAAAGCGGGCTCTTAAATAGTACATCGCGTGGAAATTAAAGAAATGCGAATGTACCGGATATGTGTCTGTAAATTTTAATGAGCTTACTACGCTGTTTGCAGTTTCATTTAATTAAACATAATACATAAGTTTACATTAGGCGATTTAATTTAATAAAAATTTTAAATTAAAAATTATTATTATTATTTAAATTTTATAAAATGTCACTTAGGAACAATGTGACATAAGAAAAAAAAACGTGGTTCCTAAACGATAGAGGACAAAACCGGGAAAGAAGCTTCTTGTTTATAATATTAGTGTAATGAATTTTTTGGGTTCCGTACCCAAACGAGACCCTATTAAGCCTACGCTGTCTGCGCTGTCTGTCCGTTCGTCCGTCTGTCCTACGTTTTAACGGCTGTATCTTTGGAACCGTGATAGATAGCTTGTTGAAATTTTCACATAATATGTAATCAGGGCCGTCTTAAGTCTATTCTGCGCCGGGGTGCGGGACTCAGCCTGCGCCCTCGTTTTTTTTTACACTGCAGCGTGGCACGCGACCGACGACACACTGCAGTATGAAAGGGGTCCTAGTCAACCAAGAAAACACAATACACGTAATTTTGATAATTTATTTATTTATTACTCTAAAAAACAAAATTAACTTAAAACTTCGATTACTAAATATCTATTTATTACATGTACATACACATACATCAAACAAACTCAATTTTTCTTGCTTTTGAGTTGGCAAAGATTTTAATTAAATCATTTATTTTTATAACAATTTTGGATTCTATACTTATAATAGCTAAGTTTGTCAGTCTGTCTTGGGTCATGGTTGAACGAAGATAATTTTTTATTAATTTTAATTTTGAAAAGGATCTTTCACCTTCTGCTACTGTTACAGGCAATGTTAAATATATACGCAGATCTGTTGAGATATTGGGAAATGAGGAAATTAAATTATTAGAATTTATATAGCTTAAAATATCAGTGGGAGTACTTGTTGATGCATTGGGAAAAAATATTGGCAACAATTCTAATTCATTATATAAATCCTCCCCGTCAATATCAAATCTATTTTTAAATGTTAGTTTTTCTTGGAGCCGATAACACTGAGATTTTTTTTCTTGCATCTCTAATTTATTCCAGCATTCAATGTTTTGGAAGAGTGAAAAAACTGAATTGTGTTCCGTCAGCAAATCGAATCTCTCATTTAATTTCGAGATAGCAGTGTCCAGTAGAAAAAAATAAAAACATACTTTAAATTTGTTGGTTGGGTCTAAAATGGGCTCATCTGCAGCCTCGTAATCAAAATGTCTTTTTCGGGGACGTGGACGAGCAGTTTCTTTAAATTCTGTTTCACATTCTAATTCTTCAGCAATTAATTTTGCATCAGATAACAACTGTTCAAACGCGCTATCGGTGCGGTATTTCTCCAAATCTTTTTTAACCAGATTAATCATTTTGGTAGCTTCTGAAATAATTACGTCCGATTTTTGCAAATTTTTGCTTACAATATTAATCTTTAGTAAAATATTGTACCATATAACTACTGAACATATAAATCTATAAGACTTTAATTTGGCTATTATTGAACTCGCTATGTTTTTTGTGTCGCTGTCATACTTGTTATTTGTAAAAATATAGTATAATGCATTATAAATTTTATCCATGTTAAAACGGAGTGCTCTAAGAGCATCAAATCTACTTTCCCAACGCGTATTTGAAAGAGGTTTTAATGTCAAAGTAGGTATCTGTTTCATAATTACATCCCAGCGTGATGTGGATGCTGAAAAAAATACATAGATTTCTTGGACAATACAGAAAAAGTTTGTAATTTCCAATGAGCTTTCAGCGGCGTCATTTACTACTAAATTATGGGAGTGAGCAGCACACGACACGTAAAAAGCACGAGGATTCATGTCCAATATTTTTTTTGGAGGTCTATATTTTCCCCCCTTATATTGGCCCCATTATCATAACCTTGGCCTCTCAAATCATCTAATTCAATATCGCATGATTTTAAGAAATCTAACAAATATGTCGCCAACCCTTTCGGACTAACTTGTGTAGTAATGCGGCATGACAAGCGCCGAAAGCGTAATAAAAGTTAAAAAAAAATATTGTTGATGACTTTTTTTTTTGCTTGCGCATACATATTTGTCGTAAGTAACAAGTATTTAAAACTGTGGAATGGCGTTAAGTTCAATAAAATACCAAAAATTCAGCGCTCGACAGGCGCCCCCGGGCGCTCCGCGCCCGGGTGCACCGCACCCCTTGCACCCCCTGGTAAAGACGGCCCTGTATGTAATGTTACAGCGAATTAACTAAGTAATAATAATAAAGTCAAAAAGTAATAAGCCGGCCAAGTGCAAGTCTGGCTCGCGCACTATATAAATCCAAAAAACCAAAGGGTCCCATAAAACAAACGTATTTTTGTATTTGCTCTAATGTAAAAACTGTAATACGTACAAGCGTCAAACTTGGCATGATTATTATAGTACACGTTTTCAAGTGAAACATCAATTAATAAATACTGGCCAAGTGCGAGTTGGTAACAATATTCTGTTCACCAAAGTGCAATGTTGGGCGATACTTGGATGGGTGACCTGGCCTGGCCTGGCCAACAGTGGCCTGGGCGTGATGTATTTTTGCACTACTTTTTTGTACTTTACTGTTTATGTAGCGGTACGAAACCCTCAGTGCGCGAACCCGACTTACACTTAGCCGATTTATTAGGTAATATTAGTGTGATAATTTTTTAGGTTTGTAAATTTACTATAGGTAACTCTAGGTACCAAGCAAAACTATTTTCTCCAAAGCAAAAATTTGTTAAAATCAAAACCAACAATGTTTTTCAAAACCATTTTACGGGTATATCGTGTTATTCGCTAAGTGCTGTAACTTCTTATCTAGGTCTTTAAACTCACTGGAGTCTCTTATCGTGCAATATACGAACTTTTGATGGCGCGTCTCGGCAGTAAAACCGACTCGTATGCCGTGATGGACGTGACGTCATGTTTCACATATGGCGGGCGTCCCGTAACGGTCAAATTTTTTAATGCTTAGAAGACAACACGCTTACCTTTTATTTTGTATTTAGAGACGTGACTACGGTTAAGGCAACAGATCTTGCCAGGTTAGAAGACGCAAGCACGTCAAATTTTATACGAAAACCCAGTGTGCCGTAATTTTTGTATGTCGCAAGAGTTATAATTTTGCGATAGTTCCATACGCACGGTGAACTGCTTTAGAAGAGTTTTTATTTTTGTCAATTTTGCATTGACGTCTATTGCTAAGACGAGCGGAGATCGAACTGAATTAAGTTGGATCATTAATCCAACGTAAGACAGGCCACAGACACGCAAAGTGGGTGATCTCGCGGCATCTAACCCAATTAAGATCTGTGGCGGTAGGTAGTGTAGGTCATAGCATTGACACAGGAAGTGCTCGACAGTTTAAGATAACTGGATACCATTGAGGTCATTGAATGTATTCTTTCGTTTATTGACTACTAATTGTATGTAATCGATTAGGTAGGTACAGGTCTAAAACTGAAAATAAACCAAGAAAATAAATCGTTAAGAATATTTTCTGTAAAAAAGTTATTTACTGGAAAAATTACTGTTAAAACCACAGGGTGTAGGTAAAATTGGCGCGAGCAATACCTACCTGGAAAATATCTGATCATAAAATCCGATGATTTTGTCATACGTTAAAACACTTCATTAATAACGCTTACACTCGTACATGGTTAATAGGCGATAGACCTGATAAAACAATTAAAAATATCCATAGTAATTCTTAGAGTTGTAAAATGATGTACGTTACTTATTAATTAAATCATATTAAATTAATATTTTACTTGTTACAGCTCTGGGAAGCGGCAGATCGGCTCCAATGTCTTAGCCAGGTCAGCATTTTCAACCAACCCTAGTGCTGCAGATAGGTAAAGTAGATTACTGATTAACTTCAGAATTTTTATTTAATATTGTTCGAAAACTTTTTAAACTATATTATTTTCTGTTCACATACTCAAAGATTAGTAGAATTATCCGAAAATAATCCACTTTCAACATTATTACAATTATCACAGCGACATCTTGCGGAATTTTCCGGTAGCAAAAGTATTTTCCTCGCTGCTACCGCCACCTATTTCAAACATCAAAGACTACAGATACATGTCGTAGGTGTTCAATGCTAACAGCACAGATGGCGTTGTTGAATTGAGAATGCAGATGGCATGTAATGACCAAGATGGCGCCACGTGTCACAAATATAAAAAAAATGATGATTTTCTTGAAAAATTAGGAACAATAAAGCAAATTAAAGGTGGTTGATGATTGTTGCAGCCAATTGTACCGTTCGTCGTCGTTCAACTCGTCCGGGTGCGGGTCGGGCGGGGAGCCGGCGGACGACATGTACTCTGATGTTTCTCTCGAAGAGGACGTCCAGGGACTCAATTATAAGGTCAGTGGATATTCATTGATAACCAATCATAGTGACTCGCTATAGCATTACTCGAGGAGCTCTAGAACAAATGCCGATAAATCTAGTTTATGCCCGATATTGAAAAAAAACCTGTTATAATCTTTGTCCATACCATTCCATTTCCAGTTAGCTGCAAATTTCGTTGAAACACGCTAAATAAGGCTCCAAATATGGACAGCTGGACCTAAACCCGACAAAAATACACTTATTTTTTATCCATTACGCAAATAATTCTTGTGTTTTCTGTAAAATTACGAAATATGTAATATATCGGCTTTTGTTCCGGAGCTCCTCACTTATTGTGGGGTTGATTAGGGAAATCCGTACTCAGTACTCTGATTGTTTAGCTCTGCCAGGTGCAATTACATACACTGAAAAAAAAAACGAATAACAAAATCACTGTAACAAATTGGCTACCAATACGCCTACTACCAGCCAACAATCATATCATACTAATAATAGAAATGCGAAAGTGTGTATGTTTGGCTGGATTCAACGCCGAAACTACTCAACCGATTTAGATGAAATTTGGTATGGAGTTAGCTTATACCCTGGATTAACACATACTAAGTACTTACTTTTTATCCCAAAAAACATCATCATCATTTCAACATTTTCATCATCATCACCATTTTTCATCACAATGCGGATGAAACCGCGGGGCTCAGCTAGTAAGTCCATAAACAGTGATGGAGTTACGGTTTTTTATCATTGGCCTACAAGTAGTAGGTAGTAGTTGAATTGTTTATTATTCAGATATTATACAGCTGCTGGCAGCAGTCAAAGTTTTAAAAACGTCTGTTAAAGTGCTAAAAGAAAAAGAAACAAGAAAAGCGCAAGAATTAACCTATCAAATAATTCTTTGGAACTACACCTATCTATGAGGTAAGATATAGATTTAGAAATAACATACCTACCTAAGTAGGTACATAGGTATCTACTCTTAAGTAGATTGGTTAATCTCAATGTAGGTAAGTAAGAATAATAATCGCGAAAATCTAGGAAATCATTTTCTCCGACTTTTTATGATAAAAATAAAACAAAATCTGTTCTAAAATTATAATAGCTAGATTATCTGAGTAGGTATTTACTAAGTATATGAATTTTATAGCTTTAGTTATTTGTTAACTCCTAACAAATCATCAATATCATCATCCATCAAGATAATTCGTCTCACTTTTAAGAGATAAGATATAAATTGCTTCACCAGATAAATTACATACTTACCTACAAATCCTACTAATATTATAAACGCGAAAGTTTGTATGTATGGATGTAGGTATGCTCATACTCATACTCATTTATTCATACGATCAGTATATGTCAGATGTAAAAATTATAAATAAAAATGTCAAACAAAGTAGGTACTTAATAGTAGGTAGGTACAAACTAATAATAATTAAATATATTTAGGATGTTACTTTAAGAGCCATAAATTCCTTATCAATGTCGTAGAACGCTTGACTGACAAGCCAGCGTGCCAACCTTGCCCTGAAAATGGACAAGTTGGACGCCTCAACTACATCCTCGGGAAGCCTGTTGTAGATCATTGTGCCCATAACATGAGTCAACTTCGTGGACTTGGCGAGTGACCGTTTTACGGGTAGGAGCCTGTGCTTATGGCGAGTAGTGCGCTGCTGGGATTCCCGTAGCGTTTCACCGAAGGCTGTATACGACTGGAGATTTATTCGCATATATATAGCAACTTGCATTATCACTATTGATGGCAGAGTGAGAATCTTAAGTGAAATGAAAAACGGCTTAGCCGACTGGTCCTATGGATGTTTGTTCCTCTTTCACGCTGCAACGGAATAACGGATTGACCTGATTTTTTGCATGTGTATAGTTCAAGAGCCAAAGAGTGACATAGGCTTTTCATCATCATCACCACCATTTTTCATCACTACAATGGAGAAACCGCGGGGCGCGGCTAGTAAGTTATAACCTAAAATCAAATCAAATTATTTATTTGTCATTTTTTGTCACCTATGAAGATTCAACTTCAGACTTTAACTCGGCCCTAATTTTCACACAAGTTTGATTTGTCAAAACTAAAAAGTAATAGTTATTGTGCCTTTAATTGAAAATAAATCAGGTATCGCGTTTTTCCCGGTTTTTTTTGCTATTTTTCCGTTAACTGTTGCGTTGCGCGTAGGTTTTTTACTTGATTACGATTATGCTAAATCAGAAGGCAGTTTAACAATACTGTATTCTCGTTCCAAGCATTTATTTGCTCTGAAAGTTGCAATAACATTGTAAAGATATTAATGAATCCTTTTCTTATATTATTTCTCTGAAGTGTAAGTATCGGGCGGGTATCTGCAACAGCCTTACGTTCAAAACCTATCGACAGTGATCAGAATACGTGGTTTGCGATCAGCTTTTTACAATGTTATTGCTTAGTATGAAGTATTTTGTATGTAGACTATGTACTAACGAAATATGACCTTGGTTGTTATGAAATAAAAATATTGAATTGAATTGCAGCTGTCAAAATAAATGCTTAAACCGAGTTTAGTTTATATTTTATTTTCCAAATTTTGTGAAACTAGTAGGATACCAAAATGAAAGAAAGGTATAGTTTTAAAATGTAGTCGTGTCAAAATTGTGTGAATATTAGACGCGAAGTTTCCATCTTAACTTTTTACACTGTAGTTGTAGTTAATACTATGATACTATTCAAACAATGAGTCATATGTTTCATTCATTTTATTTGTATTACAAATTAGATTTCCACTTCTTAACGATACATCGTCAAAACATCATTATTTTCTAGGAAAACTGAGGCATGTCGGTGGAAAAGGCGTTTTTAGTTTGTCATCTTTTTATCACTACCTACTCAATTAACACAATACTTGTTATATCAACTTCCTTCCTAGTCTTACGCATCGCATCCGATTGCTGGAACCTCATACATTACAGTGAAAAATATAAATGCTTTAAAAATTATAATTTTACGGCGTTCAGTCGTTGAAGTTTATGATATAAAGGTCTGGGGCCTTATAGTGTTAACACACGTATGGATTTGGTTGACCTCAACCGCCGTCTGACCAACGGGAGAGAAACAGTGAGAATTTCATATTTCCCTCTCTTTCTCTCCCGTTGGTCAGACGGCGGTTGAGGTCAACCAAATCCATACGTGTGTTAACACTATTACGGCCAACTCCTTACGCGGTCTCAAATTAGCGCAGTTCGGAATATAAGGCGAACCCTATCTAGCGTACCCCTAGCGTTCACGTTCGCGTGATTTTCCAACTGAGCTGATTTAGCGTTAGTTTGATACCGAGTTAGCCGTTGGCCGTAAGTCCCCTGTATGCCTTTATAAACGGTTATTGATAATTAGCTAACGAGTCTAACAACCTCGCGCAAGCAACTTTCCTACATAATACTTAACTAGGACCCCCGGCCCTGGCCGCCTGGCCGCCGGCCCTGGCCGGCGGTCCTAGTTAAGTGATAGTTAGTTAAGTGAAGTCCTAGTTAGTAGATCTCTACCCCAGGGGGTAGATCGAGAGGAGCACTCGCTCCAGGTGCCAGATAGCAAGGGGCGCCAAAATCCCAAAAACGAAAAATAAAATTTTGATGGTACTTCGCGCCTCGGGCGGACGTGGCGTGACACTTGCGTTTATTGTAACTAGCAAAAAATTTTGATGTGAAAATAGTTTATGTCCTGGATTAGCACATGGGCTACGTATTTTATCCCGGATAAATGATCGATTCAACATTCATCACTAACATGCACTGGGCCAGCATGGTGGATTAGGGCCCATCCTTTTGTCATTTGAGAGAAGGGCTGAGTCCCAGCAGTGAGAACATGCTAGGCTGATATTGTGTGATTTATTCCAAGGAAATGTATACTCGATGTTGTTACCTAAGTATAGATAATGCAGGTATGTGTATTGTGTACATGCATAATCCTCAAGAATTTTAAGAAATAGATTCCTAAATTAGTGTAATTAATATTGGAACTTCTAAAGCCTTCAAAGGGCAGGCGTGGCGCTAACCACAAGGCAGACTCCCTGCTCGTTGAGTATTCCATATTTCGAACAAACAATGCGTGGGTTATCAGCTTAGCTAGGTACAGTGCTTTATCATGCATTGCTTTCGAAGTTATGTTAATAAGCAATAAACATTAATTATGTCAAAACAAAACGCATTTGCGTTACACCTACGAAGGTATAGAAAGCTAATTTGTCGTATGAATAAACATTATGATTGCGAATCGTCCAAGGACTTCTGTCTTGCGTGAGACACGATGTTGTGTGCTTGCTAAAATAGCTGTAACGGGAACCCTTGGTCATGCATTGAAATAGCTCTCACGCCTATGGCTCATCGTTCCTCCTGGATATATATATTTTTATTGCTGTTGTCATACTCATGAAAGTTTAGATTATCTCTTCGAATTCAATGGCACTTCCAGAGATTTGAATACCATAAGGATTTCTACATGTAGCAAATATTGTTTTTAATTGACTCGGGTTTGTACTAGAATATCTTTAGTTGGGGCGATGTGTCCAGCACTGACACTGACACGCTTGTGGTTTGTCATGCTTTTCCCACCGCCATGATCCAGTTCCTTAGAATGTTGGAGCGTGGCTCTGGGCCATTATACTAGATCCAGTAAAATGATCCAGTTCAGCCCAGAGTCGAGCTATTGCTGTAGCTTCAAGTTTTTTCTCAATTGTTGTTGAGTTCAGTGTCTACATTCAGAATAAACAATACATGTCCCAATAACTGGTGCCATTAGCATATTAATAAATAAAACTACCTACACAAATCAACAAGCTTTTCATTACGAGTTACCTATTTTAAAAGTGCAGAACTTATTTTTGCCTCCTCCGGGTGCAAGGTCGCGCTGGCATGGTGCCAACTCTAAAAATACAAATTGTGTGTAATGTTTATACACAGACAGTGAGTCATCATTATTGAAAGCACACTTTTATTTGTCTTGCTCTAGCCTTTTTCTTGTGATAAGTATCTACACTAACGCAAACGTGCCACCCAATCCATCAGCGGGATATCGTCCAGTAGAAAAATCTACGAAAAACAAAATTTCTAAAACAAAAAGCCTATTCCTACCGGAATTTAACTCTAGAACTATGGAAATATTTTTTTTTTCGTTTATTCAATACAGATCAAGTCAAAATAAAATTTTCCCGCTTCTCACAGCTAACTATTAGCTTATCCACCCATCAGTGGGATATCATCCAGTAGATAAATCTATGAAAAACAAAATTCCTAAAACAAAAAACCCATGACTACCGGAATTTAACTCTAGAACGTGAAAATATACAATACAATACAATACAAAATTTCTTTATTCCACACCGATAATACAAATGAAACTTAAACTAACATAAAAAACAAATATACGGCAGTATAATGGGTGGCCTTATCGCTTAAAGCGATTTCTTCCAGGCAACCTTTGGAATATACTTTTTATCGTTCACTCAATATAGTAAACACAATAAAATGTTCCCGCTTCTCAAAGCTAACTGTATCTTATTAATCCTTATTAATATTATAATTATGGCTGATATTTTCCTTCATTTTCTAGCACGTACATCAACCACAAATGTAAAAGTAATCAATGCCTTTTTGTTTAGTAACCTCATGAGTGTGTGATGTCATTACGGATCCATAAACTGATCGTGACCATCATCCATAATCTGTTCAATATTTGATTTAGGCAAGGCCTGAGACTTATATTCTTAATGGGTTCGTCGCTATGGATTATTTTTTAACGCAGCCCTATTTTCAGAACTGCACAATGCACAGTAATGTAAAGTTTGGGTGCACGTAAGAAATTTATATCGATGTTTTGATTTTTAATACTTTGATGGTAAAGCTATAGATCATAATAGTTAATATTCTTTGGTAAGAGTATTTTACAGGTAGACAAGACCTACTATCCATAGGATACTAATAAACAATGGGTCGGTCTCGGTTCATTTGATAGTCCGTTGGAGCGTTGGCAATGGCCGCCGGAAACGGTCCCTGCGAACGCTGCTTCCGGTCAGATGCGTGCGTATGATAAATCATTTTACAGCCCGACCAACTTATTTGTAAAGTTGAGTGGGGGAGCGACCATCGTGTTTTCTAAACATAACTAACAGCCGTCCGTTGAAAGTGTTTTGTCCCCTATTTAGCCAACTTTACAATTAAGTTGGTTGATCTTTATAGAATTAGCCAGAATGTAAACACTGGGCTTGGTGTGAATAGACGCATATAAAGATGATTTCATTTGTAAGCTTTACTTAATTCCGCTTATATTATGTACTTCACTCAAAGGCAGCGTATCAATGTACGTCAATGGCCTCACTGTGTTTTTTTTCAATTGAGACATGCTTGTGCTTGACCTCCATCTGCAATGATGCGGTCTTCGATAGAGAACCAATTTACTCGCAACGCCCACATTGTAACTATCGGGGAACACCCATTCAGGCAGCGCATTCTAATCTAGCAGTTCACAGAAAAATAGGAATCAAAGCGCTTTAGCCGGGTTTTCAAAATATCGGCTATGAAACGGTGCTGCCTTTTCGTGCCCATCTTGTTCTGGTGCAAAAATAGGCAGGAGAAAATGAGGTCATGATAGGTTCAAAGGTTCAACCGCCAGTATCAGTTATTCTCTTGGTCATCTTAATTGACGCCTCCGTTTAGGTACTATTTATGGCAAAGTTGTCCCACACTCATCGGGGCAGTAGCTAAAGATTTATATAATTTTTTTAAGAAAACATTTAAACCGGCGAAAAATTAAATAGAATAGCGAAAAATTAAATAAATATTTGTAGTCCTAATAACTAAGCTCCTAAACTAAAGTAAGAAACTACTTTTGAGGTGCTTTTTTCTTCAAATTTATCTTTTAAGCATAAATGTACCATATCGAATAAAAATCATTGAAATCGGACTACTCTGTAAAAAACGTGGTCATACATAAAAAACCATACGCATCGACTTGTGAACCTCGTAATTTTTTCCTCGGTTAAAAACTACACACTTTTTATATTATTTCAAACTACAGTTTTTAACATTTTTAATTGACGTAAAAAGGTTTCTTAGTTTTCGATTTGTCTTATTTATATAATTTTTTTTGTTACACGTCCAAATGTTTTCCTATAATTTACTAATTGTAAGTGGTATGTATATTTTACTCTTGCTTTTCATTCTCCGATGATTTTTACCCGACTGCGCAACAACGAGGGTTATGTTTTTCGAGTGTACGTACCTATTAATATATTCGGGAAAATTTTGCACACATGGTCATTTGACCCCAAACTAAGCAAAGCTTATGATTTATGGCTGCCAGAGACGTATACATTTTATATTTTTATATTTTTACAATGCAGTTTGATTAGATTTTTTTTATAATTTATTTTACTTGTTCTAGTGTACCAAATACGGACATTATTATAGGTTCTCCACAAATTTTTAGTAAAGCTGTGTTTTAGCATGTCGAAACCGAGTAGCATAGACATTCCGTCGAGAGGCAGTGCATGCCTCAGGTATTTGCATAACGTGTTACCTGTCCAGGAAACCTTTATAGTCCTCAGTGGACGGTGTCGTAACGCATTAGCATTCCTATAATTTATGTGGAGTTGAAGTACAAGCTGGTGTACGGATCCAGTTGCCTCAAAAATATTTCAAACTATAAATTCAACATTACCAAAAAAACTGTACAAAATCGATGTGCCGATTTTCAAATAAACGGACCAATCATTATTTTTTCAGAAAATCTATATGTTATTTTGTTGGCATTTTGGGCGCGTTGATAAGGGCGGGCATGAAAAGGTGACACCGTTTCATGGTTGATATTCCGAAAACCCGTACGAAGCGCTTTTATTCCATTTTATTGTGCGAACCGCTAGACTGGAATGCGCTGCCAAAATCGTGTACCCCGATAGTTGCAATTGGGTGTCTTCAAGTCACGAGTGAATCGGTTTCTTTTAGGCATGCGTAATTGCGTACCTACTCCATCGTAGACCGCATCATGCTGTCAATAAATCGTTAATGCTAAAACATTACGACGTCATACAAACACAATCTCACTAGTCTTTATTATCTGCACAGTACAGCAGATAAATGCATGCTTTCCTTGAAATTGCACATTTCCTAGAGAAACCACTCAACCTAGCTCTCAGCGAGAATACCTACTTACTAATCTAGCTGTAAACAATGGCTGGTACTGCAAGTGGGTACCAAACCGGCGTGCGGTGGGCGACGGTCGTGGGTGGCCTATAACTGTGTCAAGGATCGCCGGGAATCGTACGAAATTGAACTACTTAGCGGATAAAAGGATAAATGAACCGTTATCAATTAGACTGTATGTTTTTTTTTAGTTTGTTACGCGATTACTCCGCCAATTGTGAATTAATTCTTTTTTGTTTTCTAGGTCATATTTCAGTGGTGTTATTAGATATCTTTTTAAGTTTTATCGAAATATAATAAATGATTTCTGAAAAATTCAACATAAACCAAAAATGTTTACACTTTAAAACATGTCACGAGATGATTAGAGTCATTATCTTCCCCATCTATCAGGTTATCATTCACAAGTGTAAACACGTCAACCATACGAGTGTGTCAATGTATTATCTAACCATGGGAGATGCTATGAGTAGTACCTACCTACTACCGGACGTTTTTACAACACGGTAGGTGATGTGTAAAAACATCGTAACGAAATTGAAAGTGGTGCGAACGACACCGTGCGAAGTCAAACACATTGTGTGCAGATGGTAGTATCTGTGCCAGTTTCCGCGAAAAACAAGTGGGGGGTAGTTAGTTATCTCTATTAACTCTGTTACTGGTTTACTTCTGAGGATATTTGATTGTAGTTTTAGAGTTGATTTCATCACGTACTTTTGCGAATTAAATTAATAAAAGCCATATGATTATTTACAGGATATTTACCGTGGTAAGGTTATGGAATTACAAGTCATAAGTCTCATAACATATCACATAAACCAAAACATATAACAAACAAACTAACCATATAACGAACGTATCATATAACTTTAGTGAACGATCGTCTCGACCGATAGAAACATAATCGTGAGTGCAAGCCGGTGTTATAATAATAATTTAGCAACCGTGATAGTTTAAAACAGTGAAATTACTTACCCTTAAAATTTACAATTTGCTAAAAACTAATAATGTTATTACATGTTTATATGATGTTTTTCTTACATGTTTATATATACATATGTTTTTCTTTCTTACACGTCATTTGTTAGTAAACAAAATATAAGCTAACTCGCACTAAGACTTGTAGGTAAATTTAGCCTATTTTGTACAAAAAAGTCAATCCAAATTCTCATAATTTCTTCTTAATTTCAGTCGATAGTTTCCTTATTTTGTTAATTTTGCGTTTGGTCTAGAGCCGAGTACCTAAATCAACCGGGGGTAGGATATTATAGTTATCATGAAAACCTTGATAATAGGTCTTTTCTAAGTTTCTTTTCAGAAGTGGATTATGTTCATCATCATCATCATCCACAGCCTTCCTAATCCCACTGGTGGGTATAGGCCTCTCTCTTGCTATGCCATCTGCCCGGTCCTGTGCCAATCTATTATGTGGATTATGTTACTCTTGCGTTATTTTCTATTAAAGCTATTTCAATGGATACTGATACAAGATCTTTGTAATTTTATATGAGGATGATAGACACTTTTTGGTTAGGAAGGTACCTAATTAAGTTGGTAATTTTCTAAAGTAAATTAGAGATCACTTAATTTTTTGCTCTTCGCTTATAACATCTAAATATTACAGAGTCGTTTCATTGTATATTCTCCCACATAATTCAATTTTGAAATTCTACACTAAACTTGGTCCAAGTATTTGCTTTGACAGCTGCATTGCATTGCGTATATAATATACATTATAAAAAAATTGAGAAAAAAACATTTTCTTTTCATATTTCACTGATGGTCATAGTTGAAGTGATCAGAATTCGTGATTTGCGTTTAGCTTTTTACCACGCTAAGAAATGTTCTTAGAATCGTTAACCCGATTGATAATTTTTTTATTGAAAGGGTTAGGTCATCAATTTTAATTTTAAGAAAATATTAAACTTCTGCCTGAGTGTGCTAATTAGAGGATGAATCCCGTTCATTGATTCTTATTTTGTACTTATTTTGTTAAATTCATTTTTTATTTATATTATTTTATAGACATTTTATTTTTGATGACATGCCTACTTACTTAATTTATTATTTGTTTTCATCTTTATTTGTGACTTTATTTTATGACATTATGTGACCCAAATGTTATTTATTGGCTACTGTTTCGCTGTATATGATTTTATTACCTAAAATAAATGAATTTTATTTTAATTGTGATTCGCCTACTTCCCGTAAAGTTGTTTTTTTTTTAATTCTACTTACCTTTTCACCGGTACCTACCTATAATATAAAATTAAATGTTTTTTTTATTTTTTATTTCATAAGTGTTGTTCCACATTTTTTGTGTGTGTTTTTATAAGTATTTTTTATTATTTTTATTCTGCAACACATCACATTATTGAGCTTCCCAGGTTTCTTCATATTTGCGAACGTCTTATTCATAATCCACATAACTTGGTAAACTAAATACCAAGCTATTCAACTAACCGGTATTTTAATCCGCTATTATCAGCTTTAGTATCGGTACAGAGCCAGTTCGGGTAATTATTCTTTCCGTTCTCATTCTCACTAATTCTGTTTTTGCTTATCGTATGTCCTTTGAGCTTGTTTCCCTTAGTTTTTACGTTTTTGAACGGAATTGTCGAGGTGAAGTATTCATTTGATAATTAGTTCTTAAAGTGTGGCCGCTGAAATAAAGTGTTGCCATAACATTGTAAAAATCTAGACGAAAACAGTTAATTCTGATCACTTTTACTAGCTTTTGTAGTAGGTACTGTAATTGAAAATTTCATGCGCTTATCTTAATAATTATAGAAGCCATTGGATAGATGTACAGACTAAAGAAATTAGAAATTATAAAAGTAAAAATAATAATAATATTGCATTTTTGGGGTGGCTCTGGTACATGTACATGTGAAATGGGGATGAAATTATTATTTTTCACTGCACCCCCTCGTGTGGGGAGTATCGTTGAATAATATTTTTAAAATAAAGGTAAGGTTTCTTACATTTCTTTTTTACCAAGTCTCATCATCATCGCATCATCGTGGATGCAAAAGGCAGGCTGTCGTTCAGTGTAGAGGTTAAAGGGGGAGGCCTATGTTCAGCAGTGGACGTCTTCCGGCTGATGATGATGCATTAAGAAAATATTCCACCTTTAAGAGTGGAAAATTAGGGGATGAACCCTGGTTATTGAATTTGTCCTACTTCCCGTAAAGTCGTTTATTTTTTGTTAAAAAAATATTTTATTTGCACAAAAACTCTTGGTTAAGACAGTAGCAGACAGCTATACCAAAAGTTAAGTAGTATTCGCCTCGTTTGCCAGAATTATTTCTATATCGATTTCACCAAGGTTGTCTACTTAGCCTAATTTTCTTCTTTCTTTCTATTTGTTACATCACCATGAAAACACATATCTTTGCTGTAAATAAAGTCATTTATACCGCAGTAAACTGCAGCCTTGAACCGACTGAAGGTCGGCAGTATTGTCTCAGAGTCAGCTTGCGGAAAAATAGTGTAACAGCCCATTATTTCACCATTAACCGGCCACATGCCTGAGTGTTTCAGGAAGGAAACTTGTGGTTCTGAAGACCACCCATAGTTCTATAGTTATTTTGTTAACATTGATTTATTTTGCGGCAAACTGAAAGAACAATATTATTTGAACCATTAAATTACCACTAATCTGTATTTTTTTACCTAAATTTACTTTTTATCTCCAGGTTGTTTGTTTTGGAATAACTATCTAACAATATAGAGCGAGAAATGGAATAAAATGGAGGAGATATTTTCCCAGCAGCGGAATCTGATAGATTTAACAAAAATAATGTTTTGAACATATTTGATCGTGAAGTTAATTCACCGAATTAAATTAAACGTAACCACAATGACACACTATTAAAAAAATACATAATTATGGGGCCAAAGCTTTCTTTTACTTTGCGTATTTCGGAATACTTGAGGCTCCAAAAATAAGTGCGTTACTCGTATATTATTGACCACCCTTATTACTCACCATCGGTCCCCTATTTTTAATTAATGTATGAATAATGGGGAATTCCGAATGAGCAGCAACGTCGCATGTCTAACCCCGATAAGCTAACGCCTCGACATAATCTTCCTTTTAATGTATAAATTTGAGTGTAGTAAAAAGTTGGATCGATTTTACAATAATCAGCCTGACCGAGAACGATCTGATAGTAAATGATAATATAGGAAAGATGATAAGTAATTATGTAAGTTTAATTTACACTATGTGATTCTTAGTCAAGTGCAAACTCGTAATGGGGTCATAGTACTCATTATTATGAACAATAACCTTAAAAACGTATATATTTTTTGTTTCTCTAGAAAAGAGTCGCAAAATGGATGGAACAACTAATATTTTTGCAATATCAGAACATCAGACAGTCAGTCAGACAGTCATAAGACGTCCACTGCTGAATATATGCCTCCCCCTTAGAACGCCATACTGAACGACAGCCTGCCACCAGTATCTACTGGATGCCTGCGACTCTCACGATGTCGTTGGTCTATCTAGTGGGAGGCCTACCTACGCTGGGTTTTCCAGTTCATTAAGTCCTCTTAGTAAAACTTAAAATTATGAACCTCTAAACATTATCCTTTCAAGTTTGCACTTCACCAGAAATCATACTGTATGGTATAAATATATAAGGAACAATTGTGAGCTACTTAAAGTACCTACAACACATATGAAATAATAAAGTTAGATAATCAAATTGAAAGAAACAAATAATACGTCTTACCTAAATCTCCAGATAGAAGAATGGGTTACAGTTGTAGCAAACATCATTATAAGTGGCAATGTTTTGACATGAAGACAATATAACTAGTTTTTCCATGGATTTCGAACGCATATTGAGTGGTTTATTTGAATTGTTTGTAATGTACAGTGCGACCAAGTTATTGGTAGAGTTAAATGAGTGAACCACCATCTTATTATCTGAACAAAACTGATAACCTCCTGAGGAAAAATGTAGTTCTATCATTTTGCCAACTCCGCAAATAAGTTGGCAGCTTACACCAAGTACCTATAGTATTAGTAATTTACAGTTCGCCACGGTCACAAGAAATGTATTAAAATGTATGAGAGCACATTGTTCGTTCACAATTGCTTGCGTGTTGCGTCGTTCGTATTATAATAGAGTTTGTTATTGTTTTAATTTATCAGAACTGCCTTGTGGGTACAAGGTTCGCAATGAGAGGGTTTAATTTGGGAGAAAATTATGTTTGTTTCCATACATTTAACATGTTAACAAGTTTGACCTTAACATGTGACATGAGATAAAAGAGTTTCTGAACGACCTTTTTGCTAGCTATAAACTTAGCCTTGGGTATATTCATCTTGACTTTGTAATAGTACATTCTTTCATTCTTCAGTGGTTTCAAGATATAATCTACTCAATTTGGTTGTTACAATCACAACTACCATGAACAGTTTCCACTTTGAAGCAGGTCAGAACCTTTACATCTTCACAATTTGCACTCTTCGTTGAAGCTAGTAACGTAGAAGTGGTAACCAAGATATTTTCTAAACTACTATTCTACGGCGCAGCGACATAATTATGTAGAGTGCTACATCTTCGACCACATCTTTGCTTCCCGTGAGATTGTGGTCAAACGCCTACCTACCTAGACTGTTGTAAAAAAAAAGAAACAGAAACCTCTTTTGAATCTCGCTGCATCATCATTTGAAACTGTCTATAATATGTTATGGATCCAGAATGTTTTTTTATTCATAGTTTAAAAGTTAATCTAAGATTTGATAGCTCCACAAGTTTTCTTATTTATTTTATCAGCCATTTATCTCCAAAATTAGTTGTATTACGCAAACCAATTACACTTTAAGATTAAGTTCATTTTCTCTTTATTGTATTGATTGTCGTTAGAAAATAACGAATATCATTATGACCATGATAGTAAATTAAAATTTTAAAAACGTTGAAGTTGTTTCAGACGTTAAAGAAGCATATAATTCATATTGTAGAGGCCATTGGTATTGATGTTCTTCCTTCCTCTTTAAATTAAAACAAAGCACGCTCATTACTAAAAATATCATTTAATTGGAATATACTTACGTAACATTTTTACATAATTATATTTATATAACGATTGTTATGGAGTGTATAATATCAGTCGATATAAGAACTTTCTGAGCTAATTTCACACGGTCTACGACAATAGCCTCAATCTCGATACTGAATTAAATAACACTTGCCGCGTTTTTATCTCAGTCTTAGCTCCAGTAAAATGTACCTTACTCTACATTTAGACAAGTGGCGTAACATTTGGTGTCGTAGTGGTGTTTTAAACTAATGCTAACTATACTTTATGATACACTGTTTTAACTTATGATATTCTGAAAACACCTCAGTACTATAATTTTTTTTAAGACCTGCTATGATCTGTCAACTGTTTTTATATAAAAGGCCAATTAGTTTTGATTTTTAGTGTAAGTTAGCATGTATTTTGTTTAATAAGCCACTTGCCAGTAAAAAAACTTATAATATCATGTACTTTTTCTAATCCGATTTAATTAGTCTGAGCTTCTACCCGCAGCTTTACCTGCATTCTATTTGTAAAATCAATTTTAGAATCGGATAAGTACTTAGTTACAGAAATCAGCACATAGCTACAAACAAAGTCACATTCTTTAAGTCTTTATAATATTTATGCAGTGCATTGATGTACCTGTCTATATGACTTAATATTAAAATTTCTTTATTAAGGTGTACAAAGGTGACTTAATCGCTTTAATCAAGCATTGAAAATTACGTATTGCATTGAATTATTCTTCATGCGACAGGATATCGTCCCCTGCTACTTTGATTATTTAAATTTTATAACGCTGATTTATATGCATGATATTATAGAATGATGATCGTAATCAAGTCATTTTGATAGATTTCCCCTTCTTTACAGCACATTTGCTGTCCAGTCTAAGAGTAATCAAACAAGCATTAAGTGCATGCGTGCTCTCGGATTGACGATTGCGAGCTGGCTACGTTCAAATGTTGTTCACCCGTTGATTTCACGTTTTATATACAAGTTTTTGCGTCAAGTTCATTTCACTCTCTATGAATCCAGTTTCATCAGTTTCACTGTTATTATGTTGTCATCAATCATATATATATGTATATGAACTTTTATTGTCGTGATTGAAAAGTATAACTATAAATTACAGTATTAGCCTATCTAAGTATATTGTTGTTCCTGTATTCTGTTGGTACAGATTGTTGACCAAGATTCGGAAATACGTACTTATTACTTACTTAATTGAAATCGAAATCGCTGATTTGATCAGGCATAAAACACCTTTATCAGAAATCCCTGTGTACCTAATCAGTTTCACTTTTTCGATTTCTTCGTTGAATGATTCGAAGCAAAATAGCTTCATGAATAATTTAGCAGCAAAACATTCATCGAAAGCGAGCCGGCCAAGTTGTGCGTACATCTGGCGGCGCAATGCAATCATGGGAGCCCCTCGCCCGTAAAATTACGAGATGCAACCGGAATAGGGGACTGGGGGAGCGTATGAAAAGGGGTTATTGCCTCGGAACTATCTATCAGGCTGTGCATATGTGCAGGAGCGAATAAAGTTTATTTGTACGGCGGCGGCTGGCCGGCTGATAATCATGTTGTGTCAATGGGTGGGGCGCGGTCACCGCTCGCCGGTTAGTGCCGCTTGCGAGACTGTGTCGACCGCACGTACTGACAGCATTACTAAAGTTTCGTTTCCGATACGACGCTAGTTCCGAGAACCAGCGGTTACATTCAAACTGAATTCGAATTCCGCGGTGGTCTGTTTTTCATCAAGATTCGTTTCCGTGAAGGATGCCCCGGCAACAGACGAACATTTTAAATCGACTTCGAAGGAGTCTCCTGCTGCCTGTACTGATTCTTGTGTACGACGACAATTAGCTTTAGAACTGTTTAATTGGTGATAGTGCATCGTCAAAGAAGACCATTGTCAAGTCGCGGAAAATGTGACATTCAGTGATTGGATTGCTCGTGTTGTTACGTACGCTGTGTCATAATCGCATTAGAACAAAACTGGTGAAAAGTATCACTCAGACAACTGTGCCATTACCGGAATTAGCTTTATCTTCAACGAAATTCTAATCGAATTGAAAGTCAAACTCGTGATTACGAAATAGGATTAAGCTTGGATTAGGTTTATGTTATTAAATAATAAAATAAGAAGTGCAATATTGGAATCGATCCAAAGATATCAAATTGTTTGAAGTGTCGGTGTTTAAATGTTTAAATCGGGATTTTTCAATCGGTCCGGAGGTGCGATGGGTGAGCAAGTTGAAGTGGAAGATAGCCTTGAGCTGGAGTATGATATGTGGGATGGACAGTTCGACTTCGTGGGTCCTCAGGGACCGCCACCTGAGTCTCGACTGCGAATCACTTCGGACACCAGCCTCACTGAGGACCTGTTCACGGGATCGCCGCTAACTCCCCATCTCACAAACGGACAGAATGGCGGAAAGAAGACGGTCGCGCATCAGTGGTGCGACAACTTGTCAGACCAAGTGAGATTCGCTCTACTCATTATTAACCCTTACTATTCTAGACATAGAAGCACATAGCTTTATAATTATTCTATTGATTGGTTGCAATATTTAGATGTGTCCTTCTAAAGCGTTAATAAGGTAGGTATAATTTAACAACTGTGAAGAGTGTCAGTGGAATTGGAATAATGCATGAATGGTATGACAAACAACGTTTTCCCTTTATTGTTCTAACTTAAAACATAGGATTAATCACTACAGACAAAACCACAATTACGAGTACCTATAGTTTATTGGTGCTGCGTCAATCAAAGCGACGAAACTAGAAGCTCTACGTCATCATCATAAGTATGACTACGTACAGCGTATACGTAAAAAACTCATAAAATATGCATGTATAGAATTAAACGTACATACTCTACAAGAATACCTTTATGTAATGCATAAAATATTATAAAGGGAATTCTCCATAAAATATCACGAAAATGTCTTGTAATAAAACTTTTTTTGTAAATTAAATCGTATATTCGTCGTTTCGTTCCCCGACTTGCCGTGCCATCGCGGCCTTTGATTTGTTCTGTTATGTCACGCAAGGCTCTACTCCATCTTTATTTAAATCTTTCAGCTTTATATGCAGCATTTCCATTGATCGAACCAACGTACTTTAGCAATATCGATTCTGTCAAGTCTTACGTTCTTGAGTTTTATGCTGTGTAAACCACAACCCCAACCCAACACAATTGTTTCGGTCCTATATGTTATTTTTTTCCGCAATACCTACGCAAGTTTGTCATTTTTGATGTATGATGATGCAGATAATATCAAAGACTATGTATTGTACATTATAATTCATCTTTTCAAGTTTTCACCATACACATTTTCGTAATGTAATTCGTACTAGTGGGCACTAGGTATTTATTTGTATAATGGCTTCGATAAATGTTTATATTTTCCTTCCTTGATATCGAGGCCTTCATGAATAATGAGTTATTTAATTATATTTGCTTTGTAAAGTTAAAGCCCATTTTGAACGTTTATCAGCAGCAATATTTTCGTTGTTGTTGATTGTTATCGCCCCATATCTCAAGGGCCGATAATATTCACATGTTGCGTAGATTTCGAGCAAACTGTTATAGATTAAGATACTTTAGACAGGCATACGAAATTGCAAAATTAAAAATAAAGTTCATGAATTTTAAATAAAGAAAAACTTGCCTATTGTAGATTATTATAGAGTTGTTGAATCAATAGACTACATATAAATATAATATCGTGTATATCCCATTACAATATTTTTTGAGAATTATTATTACAGTCAATTATCATTATTACTACACGTAAACAAAATGTTATGTAATGAACACATCGACACCAAGTTCTGATAGTGTCAAAAGTATTTACACACGCAAGAAATCTGCGTGAAACAATGAATTAATAAATTCTCTCCAAATACTTAAGTTGTGAGAACGACGCTCAGTCTTGTCTTTTATCATTAAATTAGCATATATGCCTACTCGTTTGTTTTATGAGCTCTAGTAATCACGATGATATAATGGAAAGAAAACAATGATGTTATAATTAAAGTTATTGAAGTTATGATCCGTGGAATATTGCCATAATATTTAACAATGCGTGGGCCCGGGCTAGTTGCAACAGCAAACTAAGCTTTGTTTTAACAGGTTATCATTTGACATGTCAGCTAAGGGCTTTATAGCATAAATCTAAACTAAAACCTTAGTAATCGCATAATGTACTGCAGTGAATTGTTATTCATCAGCTTTGAATAGCCAACTGCTGGAGATACACTTCCTTTTGAATATTAAATTCTCCTTGGAACCTTTGTCAATCGCATCCATTTAAATACAAATTAGTATTTTTCCAAGAGATGTCTATTTTCCCAGGAAATTAATATCTACAATTTAATCGATTTCGCCAACCACTTTGAAACTTCCAATGAATCTGTGGCATGGTCGCAACTGCATGTCATATGTCATATACCTATTCTGTCATCAATTAGGTTCGACTAGCGTGCAAGCTGCAAATTCCTTCATACCCACAGATCTACTAATCTGTGTTCATACCACTTCCCTTAATTATTGAAACGCCTTGTTTTTGTCCGAATGGAATTTTCCTCTGGAATAAATTACTCGTATTTGTACTAGACTTATTTTCGTCGGTTGAGCAGGCTGGCTATTGCCAGTATCCCCATATCCCCAGTATATTTCACCAAAAATAAATAACAGAAATTAGTTTGAAACGAAGTTTATCAACGATATTTATAATCTTACCACTATGGTATGGTAGTGGCATCAAAACTAATTTCACAGTTCACGTCTAATAATAACGTTGTCAAAACCAATTTCAATTTACAGGTTCCAAGTTTTTACGTCTCGTAATTTTCTTTTATTGATTATTTTAATTAGGCACAATACCTACTTTTAAAAACTTAGTTACTTCGCCACCATTTATTTGACTTTCATTGATGTTTTTAAACACAGCATACATACTAATCTTGTGCTCGATACATAATTACTTTTTTTATCTTAAGTACTTGTGTTTATCATTAACTGAACATGTGGCTTAAACGGCATCTTCTATGTGGCCAGTACTTTTTTTTATCTTTGACGTGAACTTTGTTGATATCTGTTAGAAGGTTATTCGTTTAATTAATATAAATATAAAATTGAGATATGGATACGTTCTTGCAGAACAAAGTTGCTTGGCGTCGGGATTGCTTCTGCTAATTATGTTTTGATTCCAATGTTATTTTGAATAGTAGCAAATTTTAAGGGTTTTTATTTAAAGTCTACATATTAGCTTCAAAGTTAATTATTTCGACCCATATTGTGGTGGAATAATAATTCAATTCAATTCAAATTGTTTATTTCAAGTAACCATGGACTCATACTTAGCAATATTTGGACAAAGAATTAGGTATAAAAATAATAATAGTAAAATGTCAGTGGAAAGTTAAAATAAAATTAACATAACCTAAAATATCAATTACAAAAAATACCCTAGATCAAATAAAATAATTAAAATATAATATAATGAAATGTTATAATCATGTTATAATGAAAACCTAATCCTTAAATACTATTTTCTATCATTATGCATCAGCACATGGATGTGCTCCTTTTTGGAAGAAGCCATGACCGTTACGTATATCGTGACTGGGAATTATATCTTATTGGTAACCGTATCGCTGACCGAATCGTATGGTTGACCGGCTATATACCTACCTAGTGTGGCTAGAGTGCAATTATTCAACACATGGTTGCCATACAACTTGCCAAAACAAGAACATGTCCTACATCTTTAAAATGTTCTGAAGAAATTAATGACCTTGGTACCGTTTGTCTCAAAATAAAGATGTTGCTGCTTACTGCGTTGTCGATTTTTTGTTTAAGCTTATTTGACCTATGTTTCATTTTTCTGATTTTGACGTATCAATTGTGCTTGTGACCACAATGTGGAGTTGTAGAGCATGTAACCACAGAACAGATAACTATTCGTTTTTGATACAGTGCCACAGTTTATGTAATAGTAATCTTTTAATATTCGTAATTATTCAAGTGGAGCATTTGGGAATATAACACCAGTTGCTGTGCTGCCGATGTGCCTCCTGCAACTGGTCATTGACCCCGTTATTTGCATAAGCTTCTTTGATAGGGCATTAAAAAAATTGGGAGTTTATGATAGTATTGTAGAAATACTGGCAATAAGGTGTTTTTTTTTCTATTTATGGCACTGTTTTTTTATTTATTATCAGTAACTCGCAAGGATGTTATAATTATATAGGTGGGTAAAGGTAACTCGATAGTTTTGACGTGATGCGTGATGAGTAGTAGGCGCGACGCTGGGCCAAGAATCGTGATTTACATGACAACCAAATTCAACTTTTTGCAAACATAATTTATTTTTATGTTTTCTTAGTCGCGTATTTTGGCGGAATTACCTTCGTCGGAAGTACTGAATCTAAAATTTGTTAACATAGGTCTTTCGTGCATTGTTATACTAACAAAAGTAATAGGTTACAGTGATAAATAGTCACTATTTTTACTCGTTAACGCAAGCTGTTAAGACGTTATAGTTTTTAGAGTACTTTTTCAGTAACTTGTGTGTGTTATAATATATGAAAGAATCGTTATCCTTTTTAATTGTTATGACATCGCTCGGTTTTATTGTTAAGTATTTTGTTGGCGTTCGGTGTGGTCCCCTTGAGAGCAAATTCCGTTTCGAGACTAGGCGTGTTCATTTTCGACCTCGTCACTTTAAATGCAGTGAGCTGTTAACCCATCTTGTATATTATTGTACTAAAGCCCTTAACATAATTTTTTTTTTTTTTTTTTTTATAATTAATAGGCTTGCGTTTGACCACCATCACGCCTGATGTTAAGCGATGATGCGGTCTACGTTGGAGCACATATACATATTTTTCCTTTCTTTTCTTTAAGTACATAATATCCTGTCGACTGTTTCTATGGACTAAAGTCTGTCAGTAGTAAAACACAGAACAGTTGTACACCCATACTGTGTTTATATTTATACATACTGCAGGTATATATAGAATTAGGCAAACTTAGTGTCGGAACTAAACGTTCTATAACAAACACTCGATGGAAAGTTGCAAGACAACTCCAAGAAAATATGCTCTCTTCAAGGAAGTCACGAGCGCTCACTTTGCCGGCTATTCAAGTAACTACCTATTGATTGCCACTCCGTATTATGCTGTTTTAGCTGTTTGTTACCGGCTATCGATTCTATATGGGGATTGCGCAAGCTATTGTGAGGAAACTACCTACTAGAAATCTTGATGCATCTAATGAGATATGTATTGCGCCTTCATCAGGCAGATGCATTTAATGAGATACGAATTACGCTTTGACCAAGCCATTGATGTAAATAAATTAAAACAGTCATTGGCCCAAGCAGATGCATTTAATAAGATATGGATTGCGCTTCGGTCAAGCAGAAAACATAACATAAGATATAGAATGCGCTAGAATGACCAAACGGATGCATTTAATGAGATAGGTATAACACAAGATTTTTTCTACGTCTCTAGTTCTTCTACTTATAATTTCATTTTGGATGATGGGCTAGGCGTTTGACCACTGCTCATGACGTTAAGTAACGATAGGTACCTATATACGAACTTACTTCTCCTGTTCAATCGTTTACACTATTGTCGTGAATAGTCGTGATTATCAGTTCGAGTGGTGGCTCGATTCCAGACGCATTAACACCTTCCTTGTGCGCACACGTGCAGGGACCGTTATTTAAGGGTGCAGCCTTAAAATAACTACTCAGAGAAGGTAGGTCTCCAAACAACGCCTTCTCAAAACGTAAGCTATAAATTCGCTTTGTAGCTTACGTTTCGATTAGTATTTTAAACGATTTAAGCAAGAAAATTATTGGATTACCTGTGGAATGTCACACCATAACTCTTATGCTGCTTTTCTGATTTGTTGTGGTACGATTTCACCGCGCAAATTGTCATAGTAAAATTTTTATATTTTTTTTGAAGCCATATATGACACCATTTGAATGGCTTAAATTTTCGAATGTACTTGGTTTCTTTGTGTAGTTATTCTAAGGGTGCAGCATTTATCTGCATAAATATTCACTTAAAATAGATAGGTACATTGTGTCCTTCAATCAAACTTTACGTTTCCAACGTTCGCAAATCACCAATCTCCTTATCTTTTTCTCCTTGTAATTTTGATCATATATTTGTAAATCTCTTTTTATTTATCTAATTATTACGATTTAAATAATACTCAACAAGTAATCACTTTGCATGCATAATTATAGTCACGAATAATGTAAGCAATTCGGAAACTGTGTTACACATTGTCAGCCTAAATCAGACAATACATACCTACATTATGCTTTATTACATCGATCTAAATGTCTTGTGTAAAAATGTAAAAATGTGTAAAACTACCTTTATTATCTTTGGGTAGCTGGGTATGGGTACCCAAGATAAAGCTTAGCCTAGTTTGGGGCCCTCTGCAGGCATTTTCCGGGTTTCTTTTTCCTATGTACCACTATTATTAATTTTCTGTGCTGCATTCTTATCTTGAAATATATGTCATTTAATTTTGTCAGCGCAGCGGTACGATTTTAGATCAGGGGCCTTAAGGGTAGCTGTTTAAGACGAAATATGCTTCAAATTTGACGATTCGTCATCAAGAAAATTCAAAAGTAGACCTTGAAAATCGATTAATTGACATTATTTCTTTATGTTTGATAAATGTTGAAATATTTTAATTGGATGTGCTCACCGATACACGATTAAAGAAATTTACTCGATAGAAAAAAATCGTAAACTTTCCTAAAAAACAACCGTTCCCGTTCACGTTCCCTTCAATGGATTGACTCAACTTCATTCTATTTCTATAGAAGATATTTTTATCAAAAAAATTGTGTGTTATCCTAACAATCATTCAATTACTTTAATGGTCCCAGTTTTTTTGTAAAAGCTTAAGATTATTTGTAGAAAATAAAGAAAAAATAAATATTGAAAATATTTTAAAGCTTGCACGCCGCATTACCGTTATACAAATGTACGATTCTCCATCATTTCGCCTTAAAGCAACCCAGTTTAGGCAGCGAAGATGAAAAATGTTGCGCGACCGCAAACCGTATCTGGGCGCGTTAAGGTTCACGTTCGCGTGATTTTCTGAACTGCGCGGCTTTAACTTTAGTTTGGTCCCGCGTAACAAGTTGGGCGTAAGGCCCCTGATCGACCCAGTGAGTAGACAATTGCAGTTTACCAAGAAAGCAATTTTGTAGTTTGATAGTTGATTCTATAAATTGTTTTCAAACGAAGCCTAGTCCGATATGCTGAAATGTACAATTTAGCTATTACGGTTGCGCATAGCATTAATGCAGGTATGCACTATGCAATAACCCCGATTGTCAGCTTTCTATTACGAAATCTATTTGCTTATCTATACTAATATTATAAAGAGGAAAGATTTGATTGTTTGTTTGTTTGTTTGTTTGTTTGCTTGTTTGCATTGAATAGGCTCCGAAACTACTGAACTGATTTGAAAAATTCCTTCACTGTTGGGAAGCTACACTATCCCCGGTTAACATAGGCTATATTATATTATCAAAAAAAATAGGGATCCTTACTAAAACTCCAATAATGTAACCCAAGGTGTAAAAAAATTAGATTTACAATTTTGACTTTGCGTGTTTGACAGTTCTAAGACAGGACAACGTCTGTCAGGTCAGCTAGTAATTTATAATACACTTGACGTGAACTATGTTACTTTGCTTTAACTTGCCTTTGCCATAACTTAGAATGTAAACCCTGCGTAAAGTTTAGATAAAAGGGAGGTAGATACAATTGCAGTAGAAGAGAACTCTTTGGAGTAGGTACCTACTAACAAAAAAATATATAATAAGACCTTAGAATAACTACACAAAGAAACCAAGTACATTCGCATAATTTAAGCCATTCAAATGGTGTCATATATGACACCAAAAAATAAAATAAAAATTTACTATGACAATTTGCGCGGTGAAATCGTACCACAACAAATCAGAAAAGCAGCATAAGAGTTATGGTGTGACATTCCACAGGTAATCCATTAATTTTCTTGCTTAAATCGTTTAAAATACCAATCGAAACGTAAGCTACAAAGCGAATTTGTAGCTTACGTTTTGAGAAGGCGTTGTTTGGAAACTTACCTTCTCTGAGTAGTTATTCTAAGAATAAGACACTTACATTTGTACCTACAAAATTACGATTTATTAAGTTTTCGATTCAATTATTAGACACTAGCTGTTGCTCGCGACTTGAAAGTCTACGCGTGCGAAGTCGCAGAATTAATTGTCTACCCCTTTTGCCCCCTTTAATACAGCTCTTTCGCAAAATCCTTTCTTAGCGGACCTCTACACTCCATAAGGAATCTACCTGCCAAATTTCAACTTCGTAGGTCAAGTCATTTTTGAGATTTCGTGATAATTGAGAGAATGCAATTCGCTTTTATATACTTACTATAATATAAACCATATAGATTTAAAAAATATCTTGATCCCCTGGGAGCGAGGAAAGGCTCTCACTTGGGACACTACATGCGTCGATACGTTAGCCCCTTCTCACCTCAGGGGGAGAATTAGGGGCCGGAGCCGCGGCCGAGGCCTTCTGTGTAACCTAGTATTTACCTTTAGATACTTTAATTACTCACTTAGCTCCATAAGATCATCTTCGCTAATATTCCTCAAACCTGGCTTTACTTGAATAAGTCACACAATGCAAATGGATGATCTCAGTTTAATCAGCAAACAGTTTTATAGCTAACATTGCAAAGAGGTTATCAATAGGGAATATGCATGTGTTTTTTTTATATTTTTAATTAACTGTTTACATCGTTATATCATAGTAAAAAATATAATTACAGTTGGAAATGCTCAAATTAATTTTTAAAATAATATTTAAAACATTGAATAAATTTGAGCTGTTTGAACGCCGCAATTTTTCGCGGGCCTTGGATGACGTCATATGCCACGTTCTGTGTTTGTTTACTATAGACGATACAGTTATTTCACACAGATTTTCAGTTTTATTGATATCCAGACCATGGAAGAAGCTAAAAAACATTTTTATAGGTATCGTCTTGTGCCAAAGTGTACAAACACTATTAGAAATACACCCGATAAAGTGTTTTTTTCCTATTCCAAGAGATGCGAAAATACGTAAACAATGGTGTAAGGTTATGAGAAGAGATGAAGTATCTCCAACATCATGTTTGCATTGTTGTGAAGATCATTTCAATGTAAGTATGTTATATTTTGATAGCATGGTGTGAGTTAGAAGTATGTTTAGTATTGAATATTATGCACTCAACAAACAAACAATAAGTATTTAGAGTAAACAGTATTCACATTTTAAAAAAAAACTTAAAAATTCACGGAAAATTACGGAACATAAGTAATGTTAGGTATAATTACTTATAAATTATTATAATATAGATAGTAGAGCAGCAAATTCATAACAATTTTAATGACCAATGATTATTTATAGGTTATGTTTTGGTTATTACTGCCGAGTGCATTTATGTATAAAAACCTATGTAATGGATTAAAATATATCATGGATTATAACAATTACCTTGCAGCTTTCACTCCTTTGATCTCAGCAACTGTAAAATCTGGATTTGATGCAAAATATGCTGTCATTATGAATGCATCTAGATATTTTTGGTAGATTGTCCGAATGTGCTTCGACAAAACCAGTCTCAGTCATCATCCTAAATGATCTCTAGTCTCACGAGAACGCTAAAATTACACTAGCTAATGGAAAAAACTACAGGAACTCAATATAAAACGATTTTTCTCTCAAACACTACTAAAACAGTATGAATATCGACGCCGCTAAAGGCAATGTTGTGGCTTTTGACGTCACGTTTCGTTTCGACCAATGGTGAAGCGTTTCGCAAATTTGAATTTCCCTCTTATATTTTGCACTTTTTATTTAATATTTTAAGCAATTAAAATGTAATTAAATTTAAAAAAAAACTTTTAGATATAAAGTCAGAACAATAAAGATTCGGAAAAAAAATATTTCAACCAGATTTAAACCACATGCATATTCCCTATTGCTGCTGTTATTGGCCTCGCGGGACTGTTGACTTTTCAACCAGTTTTAAATACATATAGGTATATGAAATAATTCCATTTTATATTACTCGAACTAAATTCAAAAGTTGACATTTAGAGTTGCAACGTGGTGCACCTGCAACTTTCTTACAGACAGAATTTAATTTAAAATATTGTAATGATAGAAAGCTCGTGACAGACATTGATTTACAAACATTCACAAAATTTACGAAAAAAGTGTCCAATGTTTTTTTATCTATATAATATCAGATTCATTTTAGTGGATGTTGGGTGTATACAACATTTACGAAAAAAGAGTCCAAAGGTTTTTTTTAAATCTAGATATATAAATTAGGATGAATTTTAGAAATACCGACAAACTTATTTGAAATCTTTGTTGTTATATCAATGTCAATCAAATGCAAGCAATGTCGACTAAATGAAAAACACAGGGTACTTTTGATTCGCGTTTTGATTTTTGATTTACTTAGTCAGTTTTGATCGCCCGCCTAATCGATACCCAAAGCTTAAAAAGTCTATGGTGACAGACAGAATTTAGAATAAGTGAATATTTTACGTACTACGAGGTACCACATTATTACCAAATCCATACATGTAGTGTAGGTAGAGTAAAGCATACGTATCTAACTCATTCAGATTGTCTGCGTCTGCGCATTCATTCTATTTCATAGGATTCGAGCCAGAGCTTTTACTTTCTACAATGGTTACTGGGGGGTAGCACCTTTCTATAGAACAAAACCAGCGCATTCTTTCAAGCACTTTTACCTATATGGTCGGAGAAACTAGTCAGGGAACCTGCGTCTCGACAGAAATAAAACGAAACGGAGTTTTGTTCTTTGAAACTGATCGAAAGTGCGATACGTTTCAATACAGATTGTTCAGACTATCACGCTGATTTTTCCCATGAGATAATAAGTATAAAGTAAATATGACTAGCATATATGCTTGCATTGCATATTTTATAAACAGGCCTTTGTCTATGCTCTTTATTTTATTGCATATTAGTACATTGCATTAGATTTGCATGTTAATTGCATGTGAGCGATGCGATGGTGGCTGGGCCGGTAGCATGTGCATTGTAGTCGCTTTACAATCTGACGGCACCCGGTCCGATCCTATTCCTATTATGTATTGATACAATTATTTACCTTAAAGTTTTGAGCCTAACGGCACTATATTGATACTACAATAGTTATATTAAATTAATTATTTATTTAAATGTATTGGTATCAAGTTAACGGGATATGCTAAATTTAGTTCTTCAAAATAGTTCTAGTTATATAAATAGAGTAAGGTTTAAAATAAAATATTATAATTCAAATATAAAAATTACTTTTGAATATATCTTTAATTACAATTAAAACTGAAGTTTGTTCTTTGTAAACAATGTTCTATTTTTATTGCGCTGAAATACTACTACTTTTAGGGTATACAAAGTCCTTGCTACTACTATACTATGTCCATTGTTCTCTACATGAACATTACAAATTAACTAACTATGGGTGGCCTTGCACAACTTAAATTATCTAGATTCAGTGACTTCCCAAAGATGAGTTCGTATATATCCAACAGACCGTGTCTATAACTCTTGTTTATTCTATCTTTCAACGCGTCAACGACCACAGTTCTATTGTGGTTCTAGAAGTATACTTATAGTATTGTTGCGTAGTTTTTGCTGCATTTGTTTATTTATACTTCCGATTATACGATCGAATTATGGATGCATGAAAGCGGGAAAGGAATTCTATACTTCTTCGAATGTTCTCGTAAAATTTATAAAATCATTGCCAACTAGATCTTTTGGGGAAATTGTGTTGTGAGTATCATCGCATGTCTCATTGCTCAGATATCTATGACGAGCAATTAGGTATTTGTTTCTGGTAATAAAAACCCCCATCTAGATAAAGATTCTTTAATAACAATTAAGACTCGTTTGTCGTTCGTAAACGTGGAATCGAAGGTAATTTTTTTATCGAATGCGTTGTTCTACACTTTCGTTTTTTTTTTTCATCTTTTCAACCTATCATGTTACCACTGCTGGGACACAGGCCTTTTCTTACAGAGAAAGTTTGGCCTTAATCCACCATCCTGGCTCAGTAAAGAGGTTTTTTATTAATATTAATATTTTTTAGATTTAAAAAAACTGTAAAAGTGTTATAATTAAATAGTAGGTAAACGTAGAATATTTCCTACACATAATTATTTGGATTAGTCATCGTAAATTATCATATATTTTGATATTTATCGTGAAATGCAGTGTAATGTAGAGAAATTATGGAATCAATACTTACTGGATCACTCTCGAGTCTTGTTGACAGAAGCAAGCTTTAGTACTTACGTAACAAAACCGGTTATCGATTTATATTCCTACTTTACTTTCACAGATCGCATTTATAGTACGAAATAAGCAAATGCAATGCCGATGGAAATTCAGATATAATCAAAGATTGTAAACTATACACTGTGGAATCGCAGAGAATGAGGTAAAAATACTGGGGATTATTTGTAAAGTTTTTAAATCTTTATATGTAAGAAACTGAATATAATTTTGCTAAGACAAACGCAGCGGCGGCCCCGGGGCAATAGAGGAGCGGTCTCTCTAGGCGCCAGATAACGATTTCCTGCAAAAAATGGGAATAAAATTAAAAAAAAAAAATATAATATAATATAATTGCAGTAAAAATATGTCAATTTAAGAAATTTTGTGATGGAAATAGTTTATTTATTTTGATAGTGTTGACAATTTTAGTAGGATGGCGGAGAAGAAAAAAATTTATTAAGTATGTCCTCCGCCATCCTATAAAATATTAAATATCAACACGAAAATTGCTTTATATATCTTTTGCAATAAAATTCATATTCTATAAAAAAAAATGAAGTCGGTTTTTTTTTATTGTTAATTATTGTATTTTGTGGTGGTACGGAACGGAACCCAGTGCGCGAGCTCGACTCGAACTTGACCGGTTTTATTTAAATTATCACTCAGTTATTTTATATCTTCAAAAATGTTGAAAATGTGCGAAAGCGACACTGTGGCCGTGGAGCCTTAAGCCGCAGCCTTAAGTGGTTTAGCGGTAGTTAAATTAAAAAAGTGGGTGAAACACGGTGATATTTTGAACACAAACGATAATTTTACATACCAAGGCATATCTCCCTTGGTTGTATCTGAGGTTGAGATGGTAGTAGCACATATTCTGAAGACATAATACACAGTAGTAGGCGGGTGAAAAAATGTGTTATAATGTTGAGTAATATAATATGTAATGTGTATAGGTAGATAGGTACACATTCTTGCCTTCCTCGAATGCGTCAATGTGATGGCTATGCACGTAGAAAGTGATTCAGTTGGGAGACGGTAAACTTTAGTGATATTGATTCGTTTGTCTTTTTGTAGGTACCTATACTTGTAGTATTGCCTAGGGATCATCATCATCATCATTTCAACTGTAGGACGTCCACTGCTAGGCATAGGCCTCCCCATCGATCTCCATAAGGGCGCTGGTTGGAAGCGGCCTGCATCCAGCGTTTCCCTGCGGTCTCTTTTAGGTCGTCTATCCATCTCGTGGGTCCTACGTCCTACGCTGCGCTTGCCGGTCCGTGGTCTCCATTTGAGAACCTTTCGGCCCCATCGGCCATATGTTCTGCGTGCTATGTGCCCTGCCCACTGCCACTTCAACTTGCTAACTCTTTATTAAAAGACCTCAAAAACAAGGATAACAGATACAATAAAACAAAACCAGTCAACCAACCAACCAACTAAGGGATTTCATCATTTACAGCATTGATTTCTTTTCCTGCTGATTGTGGAGTTTGGCGGCACTCGTCTTGTGCATTTGCCATTGTTTTTTTTTTTTTTGCAAACAAGTCATACCATAGTCAATCAAAATAAAGCACCAAAGAAAATTGAGAAGTTTTTTTTTTTTAGTGTAACATAAATTATTCTTGCCCCATATATTGAATAATGTATTCTTACTTTTCGAAGATTTAATGAACTTATAGAACTTATTCCGAACGGGTATAGTAAAACTAACTATACCTACCAATAGGTTTGTGGTGCGCTTTATGGTTTTTGATATTCTGAAAGCCCGTACGAAGCACTTTTATTCTACTTTTTTGTGCGAAATGCTAGTCTGTGAAATGCGCTGCCTGAATGGGTGTTTCCCGATAGCCACAATCTGGGTGTCCTATTAAACAAAATTAATATTTATAAAAACGTAGGTAAGTACTTACAAAGTCTTGAGTCGCATCATCGGTCACCGTGATTACGAGCGGTTCTAAATCGTCTGCTTCCTGTTTGTCACCACTAGCCACATCATGTTGTGTACTATAGGCATCTTAGTCATATAGGTAAGTATTAGGGCTCCTATTGTAAGTGCTACTATATTTATTTGACCCATTTTCTACTGTAACTGTGCTATTATGTCTTCTGTGCTGTAACGCGAGAATCTAGGACCTACCTTTCCTACTCATACTTACCCCAGACCTGGGGCCTTACGGACAACAGCTAATAGCGGCACCTAATCCGTTCAGTTGGAAAATCACGCGACCGCAAACCGTATCTGGCCGCGATAAGGTACACGTTCGCGTGATTTTACAACTGAGCGGATTAGGTGCCGCAATTAGCTGTTGTCCGTAAGGCCCCAGATAATGCAGGTGTACATATTGTTGAACTACGCTAAGAATTTTGCAATTAAACCGTAGATTTTCTCTATAATCTCGTTTTCCCTAAGTGTGCCCCTCGTATGCCCTGATTTCCCCTACTATAATTTTAGTCTCTAAAATTTTCTTTCGGAATTTACTTATACGTATTAAGATAGCATAGTACCTAGTAATTATTTAGTGTTTATACTTAGTGGAAAAGTATATGAAAATGCAGCTTTGCTTCCGACCGTTTAGAAACTATCGTCGTGCCCTGTTGGCGGCAACGCTGCGAAACAAACTCGTGTGATTAGCCATGGCATTACTTCAGTAGTTATTTAGTACCTTGCTGCCTTGAACAGTGCTTATTGAAGGACGTTCATTATCGAATACCTCTTGCGTTTAGGGTCTTTTATTTTTACTGACAGGTAGGCTTTTGACCGTAGTATCGTACCTAATCTCAATAGGCTACTTGACTTATTATTTTTCATCCCATCTATTTGAAAAGGACGACTTGGTTCGCCTTTAAGTGCACCCAAAGGTGGTGGGGTGGTTTCTATGAGAAACTTTTAGCGGGCAGTAATGAGTTTTTAATCCTCTTTTTATATAAGTGCGCCGCAATTATCTTTGCCGCGGACTTTTTGAATTTGGAACATCTTAGTTTTCAGCGCCAAAGAAATCGAACGCAAATAATGTTTGAATAAAGACTGGCTGGTATGACATGCATGGTACGGCCCAGGGGTGCAAGTACCGTTCTTTTAGCGATCGTCAAATTGACAGTTGAGGTCGTCAAATTCGATAATATGCCATTTTTTCAGTACTCGCTGTGATCGATTCTATGGCATTTTAGCGAATTTGACGTTCTGCACAGTCGCGCCGCCAGCTAAATAAAATTAAAAAAATTAAAAACGCGCGAACTACAACCTCCCGCGTTTTCGACAATTTTCACGGGTTGTTAGAAATTCGTGGTTTTGTGTAACAATAAATTTTCATAATTGCGAAAATAACTCAAATGTAAATAAATATAAGTTTTTAGTTGTTTTATTATTAGATACTATTTAATTTCAATTTAGTTGTTACTCTATGTTTTATTACATATTAATATTACAATAAAATATGAGGCGCCTTTTTCAAAAAAGCTCCCTCTCCGTAAAAATATTATTTTGCGGCCTTGTTACAATCCATAAAAAGCCGATCGTAAATAGAGCCGACTTTACGGCTACCTGTGTAAAGTTGCGCAACCGCAAACCGTATCTCGGTGCGAGTGGCACTCGCACGAGTAAATAGGTACTTGATGGACATGTAAATTTAATCACAAAAAAACTCGTCCGATTTCTATAAAATACTTAGGTACTAAGTGAAAATGTGGGTAATGTCTATACTTCTATAGCCTCTAGTACCACAGCTAGTACGTAGTTACGATTGGTGGCCGCGTCCAGCTACTAGTGGCTGCGATTGGTGGCTGCGTCTAGTGGCTCGGATTAGCCACCGGTGGCTAAGTGTGCGGCGGACCTTAGCTATAGTTATAGCTATACGTACTTACGTATAGGTAGATATGAAGTCAAGCACATAGCAGAATAATACTTACGTTACCTATCTGTACCTACCTACTATACCTAGGACTGCCATTATAGACTATCAGACATTTAAATCTTAAAAGTAATGCAAATAACTAGACGGTAGGTATTTATAGCCTAGGCATACACGTAAGTCACAGTCTTGACCATGGATGGTCACGCAACGCCAGCTAGCATGTAAAAACTCAAATTGTTACCTACCTACTCATAGCGATTAAATGCTGAATTTCAATTACGAAAATCACCTTGTTTCTTTTTAGTTTATACCTAGACATAATTTTATACTTTAACAACGAAACAGCTGTAAGTTTTTTTAATGATCTGTACATGAAGTGAACAACCGTGATAGTTTAAAACAGTGTTTTATGAATATGAATACCTAATATGAATACCTAGGTAGATCAAACAAATGTCTCGAGTTTTAACATCCATTTAAAAAGAAGGTAGGTATAAGTAATAAAGAAAGCTTCTAGGTGTACTTATTTAGTAAAGACGGAGCGAATGCAACACTACCAACTCACTGGTGCTACCAAGTAGGTATACTGCGCTCCAATCTGACGTCAGTCCCTGGGTGACTTCGATGCTGCGTGGTCGTTGCGCGTCGCGTCATTCTTGAGAACAAACATAAATAGGCACCACAGACTATAATAGATAAGCTACTATAGGCACTGTACGTTATACAAGTAAACAAACATTTATACTACTACGGCTCTCCACGACAACGAGCTCTAAAACATCTCAAGCAAATTATAGTGTCAGTCTGGTGTCAGTTTATAAAAAAGTTGTTTCTTTTTCCCCAGGTGCAGTTGCTGCAGCAACAAGTGACATCACTGGCAGACACGCAAAGCACCTCCGACGAAAGATACGCTCGCGCTAAGTCAGACAACGCCGTCTTACAGGCTAGGGTACACATGCTGGAGGAACATGTGCGAGAGGTGAGTTTGGCTGTAAATGTCACTGCTACCAGTCTGCTACCAGTGACGTGCCAGAACTTTGAAAAGCAGTAAACGCGGCAAAGTGTTTACTGCTCGTCCAAAGGTGTTCTGGTTCTGAAGCACCGCCAAATTAGCCTCGTTTTGCCGCGGTGCTAGAAGCCAGAGAACACAAGCTGAAAAACCACGAGAGGGAGTGTTGCTGTAACATATAGGATGTCCATCGTTGAGGTTTATTAGGAAGTCATTCTCTCGTCACATCGATTTTTACGTGACCGTCAAAACAAATAACAAGGAAAATAGATCAATGTCCTGTATTGAAACTTTGGTTTTTGGGGCCTTTCTTCTAAAAATATCATCAATTGTACAGTAACCGGTAAACATATTTAAAATACGCAGTTGTCGATTTTCTTTTAAATCTGTTCGGTGGCTGAAGAGAGCAGGGCGAATTCGATCACCAGAGTCCTCGTAATCGGTTTGTTTGTGTGTGTGTACGTACGCTAACTTTCCTCAATTATATCTCTTTTTGCCGGTCACTCTAGATTTATCCCAGAGTTCAAATAGCAATCTTAAAATGGATACAATCTCATCTCTCGTATTGATACATTCCAGATCGAATGCCGGTGCGAAGAGAGCGTAGCGGAGGAGAAGAGACGGAGCCGGGAAGCCATCGCGCGCGTTGAGAGAGACCGAGACACGCAGCTGACGGCCATCACGGACCGACTGACTGTCGCTGAACAGGAAGCATCAGATCTCAAGCAGGAGGTAAGAAAATGCTGAAGCAAAAGTGCGGAGTGCAGCGCAGAGCCCGCTTTACTGAGTAAAGTTTGCGGTTGGGTTTAAGGTTTTAACTTATTAAGGGTTCGCTTGGACAATTCAACTACCTACTACTTACTTACACATTTTAAAGATTTGTAAAGCGCTTCTTTTTATTCCATTTCTCGTGATAGCTATAGACATCAGGAGAAAGAAGTAAACTACATATAATACATTAAATTAATACACAGGTTGGCAGACTCCGTGGTGTGGCCGAAACCTTACGTTCAAACGCCGAATCCGCCACCCGCGCCCACCGCGACGCACAAGAGCAAGTGAACGAGCTAGCAGCCCAACTCAGCGCCGCTAGAGAAGCAGAGAGAAGGGAGCGTGAAGCAGCGACAGCCACAGCGCAGATGTTGTCTGCGGCTAAACTTGAACTCCAAAGACTGAGAGACGTACCCCCGCCGCCGCCTGACCCCAGGCTCGATGAGCTAAGGAAAGAGCTGACTTTGCTCAGGACACAGAATAAAAGTGAGTGCCTGGCTGCTAATAATTCTACTTAGAGTAGAGGACGTAGTTTTCAAAACTTTTGAAAAATTAAACGTTATTATTATTGTTATTTTTAAACTAGAATAGACAATACTAAAGGTCACGAGTAAAATTTATACTAGTATAGTATTATAGCTGTATACATCAGGAGTTGCAGTAGAATATTATTAACAAGGAAAATTAGAATGTTCCTCAGTCTGTGACGAAAGTCGTAAAAAACTCGCCTTCTCATGGCATTTCAGGTCTATCAGAAGCCCAGGAAGAGCTGCAAGCACAGATCCTGACCCGGGGAGTAGAGGAGGGCCGCAGTCTGCTGGACGGCGTGAGCGGACCCCTCGCTGGGACGAACTCCCTAGCGCACGAGCTCTCGCAGATGAGTGATGATGAGGTGAGGAACCATGTACTTACACTGGTCTTTTTCAAGCTACACAACTCATTTATAGTACCGATTGGTACAAAATTTTACCGCCTCAATGCTTCGAAAAAATTAAGTTGCCATTAGCTTTCACTTTATAGAACAACAATATATTATTATCTTGTTTTGTTGGTCATAATTATATTCGTAGCTTAACTTAATGGCTCTCATTATATCCTCCATTTTTTTACGAAATCTAGTAGATAAAAGTATGTAAGAAGAAAATAAGCATATGGATTTTGATTCAGATGATGAGTGTATCTTGAAGGAACATCTTGTGGTCTGAATCAGAGTCACTAGTTTCGTAAATATGTCGAGAACATAGTAAAATATTTCACATAAAAAAGCTACCTCACATGTTATGCCATCGCTACTCGCAGCTTCGCTTTATCTAAAGCCTTTGACCGACTCATTTGCGACGCAACTTTATTATCATGTATGCATTTTTGCAGCTCGATGGTAGAGATACACAATCTGATCTCAGCATAGAGATGGAAAAGGTACGAACGAACTTTTTACTAACTGTGCATGACTGTACCTTTTACCTAACTTGCCTTTTGCATGCTTTATAGAGAAGTGTGAGGTTTTGCAGGACGAGAGTACCTTTTTCATACTTTATACCTGTTCCGCACTTGACTCTATTAACATAACAATGTCATCCAAGTATGCAGCACTTACACGAATCATAGCTTTGTAGACCGCTACCTTTATTTTTAATTTTATTTACTGTGCAAGAAAGTGCAATTGCAGATCTAAAGTATCTTTTTTTTTACAGTTGCAGAAAGCTTTAAAAGAACAGCAAGACGTCAATGTTCAACTGAGAGACTACATCGACGGGATCTTACTTTCCATAGTAGAAAACTACCCCCAACTTCTCGAAGTCAAGTATCAGAAACAAGTTGTAAACAGAACATAACACTTGACTTAAGATTTGTTGCCATTTTACCGTTCACTCTTAAAATTTCAGTTTGAAAGTTTTCCAAAAATCTGTTCTATTTTCCTTTAAATTGTTAAATGTTAATTAACATACTAAAACCTTTCGACGCATTGCACCAGATTCGCACTTTATGTACCCTCAACGCGAATGATCATGAAATTGAAAACGAAATCTTACGCATTGTACCCCCCGATACACAAATCACCTGGATTTTTCATTTTATATATTTATTCAGCATGACATGTATTGTGTTCACCTCTACCCACTTCTTAAACTTAATCTTCTTTTTAACTGTCGAACTTAGATACTTCTAAATAATAAGACAAATTTTAAAAATATAATTTTAATTAAGCTCAAACTTTAAGATTATTAATTATATATAAAAATTGGGGGTTTTTTTTTAAATGTTTGTGGTCATTTACGAATTTATTGAGAATATGGTTAATTCCGTATTATCTGGTTAAGTGCGAATCTGATACAATGCGTCGAAATGTACTAAAATGTTAAGTTGTTACTGTGATAAAGAGGTTGAAAAGATACGAGAGAGAACCTCACAAATTAAATTGGAATGAAATATTGATAACGCTATTCAAAGTCAAAATTTTATTAATGAAGCCTTATAAAATATAGGCATTTTAACTAGATATATTTATGAAAGTAAATTGTAAATAAATATGTAAATAATTATAACGTTAAATATAATTGTATGATAATTGTACTGTTCCTTGAAGTTATCTCAAGACTACAATCTAATAATATGTTGACTTGGTACCTAACTATTATTCAACTATAGATCTGCCTGAATTATATGAAATGTTTTAAATATTATATTATAATTTATAAAATGGTAAAGGCCAGGCCGTCCATAAATATATTACCTATACTAAAAATACTTAAAGCAATTAAATTAAAGACTGGATGAATGTTCGGTGCGTATGTTGCGGGGTGTTTTTGATCTTCTATATCCTTAACAGTTAAATATTTCAATTCCTAACAAACCTAATAATTAAGCAAAAAAACAAGAAATATGGTACTAGTAATAAATAATCAAGCTATTATAGAAGATATTAAAATACCCTTGTTTGTTGTAAAGCCATTATTATAATAGAAAATGTTTAGAATCTGTAAGAGTACTTAGTATATAAATTACAAAATAAGAAATAACGTGTACCTATATTTTTACAATGAGATATTTATGTAAGTTAGCATAGCATGTAGCTAGTAGGCATTTCTGTAAATTTTGATAATTTTTAATGTATCATAATAAAATATAGTTCTTGTATAACAGTCATGAAACAATAAAATGAATTCTAATACAAAATTTCAGTCTTTTATTATGTAAAAATGTTCTCTCTTAGGGCACAAAGTATAACAAATTCATTCATATTATCTAACAATAGGAGCCTTTTACCATCTTAATCTTGATTATCTTGATCGCGATTAACAATATTTTCATGTTCATCTAAATCATTGTCTTCTCTCTTACTATGATTAAGATTGCTCAGTACTTTTTGGACATCAAGTCGTAGCATCATAAATTTTGGATCCATTAAATCCTAAAATCGTTTTAAAAGATTTTAACAATTATGATGAATACATGTACCTAACTTGAAATGAAGCTTAATTATAGAATTTACCTTAAATGGTCCAGACTGTGCTGGTGCCGTCTCAGCACTTTGAAATTTGGATTCACTAGCACCACTGTTCCCGACTTCAGTATCATGCCTTAAACTGTAATTCCTACTTAGAAGACTAGCTATATCTCTTTCAATATTATTCATAGCTGTATCGACATGTCTATTATCTCTTGAAACTGGGACGCTTAGGAATGACTCTGGCAAAGCATATGAAGGATTATAATCAGGTATGTTTTGAGTTGACTTGCATAAGGAACACTGCTGTCTACTATCAATTTGCTTTCGCTCATTGTGTAGAGCCAATCTCTCTCTGGATAATGCAACTTTTTCTCTAGCAATCTGTTTCTCTCTAGAATTTAGTGACACAACATGTTCTTGTATTCGTCTGATTCTTTCTTCGTATTTTCTTTGTAGGAATTCAGCTTCCGAATACTTTTTGTCGGCTTGAGACTGTTTGTCGATAGTTGTTTTAGCCAACAGATCGTAGTCTCGACTCCTAAAAATGTGTTTTAATGAAAATTAAATTTATATAATGAACATTAGGTTTGTAGGATATTCCATAAAAAATTTCTTACTTCGCTAGAACCCTTTGTTCTTCCATATGCAACTGTTGTTTTTCTACGTTCAATTTCGATCGCTCGTCAGTCACTTCTTCTAACTGGTCTTCTAATTCCGCTTTCATTTTCTAAATAAATTCAATAGTTAAGTTTAAACCAGTATGTAACATGACGTAGATTTGTAGAAGCTTAAGTAAATTAATTACCTCAAGATCCTGTTTTAGGCTTTGTATAGAAGCTTTTTCTTTTGCGATCATAGAACTGTCCTTTCGCGCCTTAGCTGTTTCTCCCTCGATCCGAGCTGTTTTATCTTGATATTCCTTTTGTATATCGTCTCGCAATGCCTTGAACAATTAACATTTTAAGTCACTCAGCTCACTATTAGCACCAGGTACTTATCTAACATTATATTTACCTTTATTTCTTCGTCTTGCTTCTTAAGAATGTTCTTAGCAAATTCAGTTTGCTTACTAAATGTTGCTTTTTCAAACTCGAATTCCATTTTTTTCTGTTTTAGAGCTGCGGACTCTTCTTCAATCATCTGTAAAATATTGCAAATACAAACAATAACATTATAATTATATGGATTTTTTTTTACGTTTAATTTCTAACATATTATATACCGCAGTCATTTGCTTCAGTCTTGTTTCGAGCATTTTAACGACTTCTCTGTTCTCAACCTTCTCAGTCTCAAAATTTTCTCGTTCCTTCTTTAGCTGCTGTATCATGTCTACAAGTAAAAAAACATCCATAAATATTAAGCGTATCAATTATGTAAAAAAAAAAATTGTATTTATACCATTGATTTGTGTTTCTCGCACTTGCAAGCCTCTATCGTTGTCTCTTTGAGTGTTTTCAGCTAAAGTTTGCACTTTCTCCACAAGCTGTTGGCATTGCACTTTATTTTCTCTAACATCTGTCACCAATTCATGTAAGTCAGAAGAAAAACTTGCTGAATCTTGTATGAGGGCATGTTCTTGTTTGACCGCGTTTCTGAAAAAAATATAGTGCCACCCAGTTCTCCGTATATTTTTCCAAAATTGACAATGAAAAGCATCTGCGTCCCTCCCTTACTTGATATTCTCCATCAGCGCAGCATGATGTTCTTGCAATATCCTTATATTCTCCAAATGCTGTTGTCGTATCATTTCATTTTCAGATTTATGTCTCTCAGTGAGAGAATCTAAATTCTCTTCTGTAATTTTTTTGTACAATTGGTGGTGATCTTCCAACCAGTGTATCTTTTCAGTGTAGAATTTAATCAGTTTTTCGCTTTCTTCTTTCATTCGCTCTTCACCTTGTTGGAGAGATACTTCAAGAAATGCTAATTGTCGTCTAAAATAAAAATTAAATCATTTCAGAGTAAATGCTTATTTCTGAAACGCTTTTATATTATCACAGATGTATAAGTTATACATAGCTATCAATTGTGTCTAAAGTAGGTTATATTTACTTAGCAGTGGGCCCCCAAACTTGGCTAGGCATCTCTTGTTACTTAACTGCTTAGTTTCAATCATGACGGATTTTCTTTCGTTTTTAAATCAAACTATGTGTCGTCTCTTGATATTTCAAATAGTCTTCAGAATTATGTATTTTAAATCAATGTATTTATTTTATTGCGTAGGTAATCATTGTCAAGAAATAATGTTTACCTGTAAGAACTTTCCATAAGATCGATCTCCTTGTCGTGGTTTTCTTGTAATGATTGTACAAGTTGCAGTAACTGCTTTTTTTCCCTTGTCTGTGGAGTTTCTCTCTCTTCTGTTACATTCGCTTCGAAATCATCATTCTGGTTCATGTTATCATCATTTTCTGTGTTTATTCCTAGTAGTGACTGAAAATTATATTTAGCTTTCACTTTACTAACAATTAGGTAGTTATAAATACAAGGATCTCAGACATGCAGATTTAGTACATCATCAATCGTCACCACCAATCATTATCCTACATTAGTCCACTGTTAGACATAAATAAGCATTTTTTCTAAGATATTTGCTTCTAAACTAGGTCCATGCATTTATTTGCTCAGAAAGTGAAAAATTAAATTTTAAAAAATCTTTTAATATTTAACTTATGGAGGTTTATTAGGCTTGAAGATAAATATGACCAAAACCAAGGTGATGTCGAACGTTTCTGGGACCTAAAGCCCAATCATGATAGGGAATGAGATACTCGAGATGGTTGACAGTTACGTGTATCTTGGTCATACTCTATCTTTCGGCATAGAACATCAAAATAAGGAGGTCTCCAGGCGCATACAGCTTGGATGGGCAGCATTCAAAAAACTGGACGACATCCTCAAGTCACGCTATATGCCACAATGTCAAAACTCGCCTCTTCAACCAATGTGTTCTGCCCACCATGAATTATGGTGCCGAAACATGGACTCTCACACATGAGGCTGTGCACAAAATCAGAGTAGCACAGAGAGCCATGGAGAGATTCACGCTAGACATCAAACTCCAAGACCGAATTCGTAATACCGAATTCCGACGAAGGGCAAAGGTTCGAGACATCGGAATCGCGGTTATGAGGTTGAAGTGGAGCTGGGCAGGACACGTTGCTAGGCGCAGTGATGACAGGTGGAGTAAGGTCTTAACGGAGTGGTGGCCGAGGCAAGGTAAGCGGAGCGTTAGTCGTCCAGCTGCAAGATGGGTCGACGATATTATTAACATCGCGGGTCGAACCTGATTGACACAGGTCCGAGGCAGATGGCATAGCAAGAGAGAGGCCTATACCCAGCAGTGGGATAAGGAAGGCTGTGGATGATGATGATGAGGTATATCAGGTACCTGTTACAGTCTTACGTTTAAAACCTAGCGAAAGTGACCAGAATTCGTGGTTTTCTTTCAACTTTTCACAATGTTATTGCAGCTGTCAGAGCAAATACATGCTTGGACCGAGTTTAGTCATAGTGGTGATCGTGTCACAGGGCTACTTTTACCACATTTTCCGATTCATAATGTTCACTCATTCTTAATCAAGACTCCAAATCTGGAGTCGATTTTATTGGCATGGACATGCCAATAATAATTGGACAGCAGCCAGATCTGCATAATCATGCATCTCTGCTGGCTGCTGTCCTCGTCTATGAAGTCATAGCTATAGTCCATAATTATTATTATTAGGTATGCTACCTACTTACTATGTCTACTATACCTTAATCCTTTGCGAGATCCTCTGCTGGTGTGCAGATATTATTGCTTGCATTTGTTGCCGCTGCTCGGCTTGTTTCTGCAACATGGCGTCCAGTTGTGCATGATGCGCGAGCGCAGCTTCGCGTTGCACGCGCTGGTTCTCCTTCTGACGCGCTGGTCAAGTTGATATGTCATGGAAATGGTATTATACCAAGCTTAAAAAACATGGCGGTCCTCTAGCACAAAATCGTCATCACAATCATAAATTAATTTTTCCCCACTAGTAACTCTTTTGTAGGCAATGCGATACTCTGCTATAATAAAGTTCCAAAAGAGATCTTGGATCTTAATGAAACTAGTTTTAAAAATTACATTAAACACTATCTGACAAAAAAGGCGTATTATAAATTTAAACATTATACTGAAGATAAAAATGTTTGGAAATTGTCTGGCTCTGAACGAAACGAATTGAATGCTTTAAAAAAACTGTTAATCGTAGTAAGCAGTCCACTAAGTTATAAGTATGTTTTCCATGACAAAGCCCCTTTACAGCCGCATATTGAGTTGTTATTAATATTTTATTTACCGAATTGTTTTGTTGACGTGTTCAAGTACTCTAATGTGTTCCAATGGAAATAAATAAATATGACTATGACTATGTTGCTTTAAGATTTTTTTCATAATGAGTACCTGGGGCCTTACCGCTTCTTGTTTAAAGCGATTCTGTTTGGGTGATTGCGAAAATATGCACGACCGTAAAAACTGCGCTGATTCGAGCCCGCGTTAAGAAGTGTCGTAAGGTCCCAGAAGTAATTAGACGAACAAATGGATGATGATAGGAGCAGCAACAGTATGAATTCGCTTGAGAGGGGCAGGTCACAGCGAAATCAGCAGGACGGCGGCAAGAAAGCTGTTAGGGCTTAATTTTTCAATGACATACGCTAGTTACTTTACTTGCCCGTACTATAGGTACCTATAGTAACTACTATATTGAAATGTAGGTATATAGAATTGAATTTTTTGTACGTTCTGTCGCCTAGTCCTCTTTTGCAGTGTTTCGTGGGCATATCGTGTGTATTCCTCATTATTCGTAGGTATGGCTTATTCATCGGATTTAAATATAGAATCGCACTTACTTTGCATAGCAGCCAGTTTTTCTTCCTGAGCTTTGAGCTGCATGGCTACCATTAACTGCGACTCTTGCTGTTGTAAATATAGTGTCGCACCTTCAGCCGTTATATCCTCAGTACTCCCTCGGAGCATACTAGATGGCGCCACTTTAGGAAATAACTGTTCCACGCTTGGATGGTTATCATCTTGCTCTATGACTTTCTCGTTCTCCTGTGTTACTTCCCTTTCCCTCTCCACTTGACGAGGCTTTTCTTTAGCTTCTTGTTTAGGCTTATCTTCTTTTTTCTTCTTAGAGTCTCCGATGAGCCAAGATGGCATACCAGGGTCTTCTTCTGCTGGTTCGTCTTTTTCTTGAAAGATACCAAGCCAATCATCGCTGGATTTTTTCTTTGGGTTTTCTTTGGGTCTTTTGTCGTCTTTTGAAGGGTCAGCTTTAGCGCTTGGTTTAGTAGCCGGGGCATTTTTAGTGGCTTTAGAATCTGATTTGCCTAGGAAAGAATCAAAGTCAAAGTCTTGACTCTTAGCGGCAGTCGCTGGTCTAGCAGCTTGGCTAGACCCTCCAGTTTTAGTAGAGGATCCTCCTAAAATATCGTCTAATATAGATTGCGAGCTTTTACCTTTCTCCAAGGGTTTCGAAAAATCTTTTTTGTCTGATCCTATCTCACCGAGAATATCCAGTTTGTCTGTGCTTGCACTAACTCTACTCTTTGCTGGTGATTTAATCACATCAATCGTCTTTGGTTTGGATTCAACGGCAGGTATTTTAAACGACTCTTTCGATATTGACCGCTTTATAGGTGCTGGTGAAACTGCTTTTGGAGTTTTGAACTCATCGGGAATTCTTGTGGTATCGCTACCAAGATCAAATAGAGCATCTTTCTTACTTTCAGAGATATTAGCTGAAGGTCTCGGTTTTTCAGAGTCTCCAAAATCAAACAATGCGCTTTTCTTTTCTGCTACTGGCGTCGTCTTTTTCTTTGGAGTTTTTTTCTTACCAAGAATGTCATCGTCAAAGAAACTGTCGTCGCTTCCATCGCTAAGAATACCAGCTAACGGATCATCTAGATTTAAACTCATAGCATAGAACAATATCAGATTGTAAGGCTAAATGCTAAAATTAATCTTGAGCTAAATGTCACTGTTTACAAATTTGTCGCCACGGAAACGGAAACAACGGAAATCGGATTTGCTACTAAAAAAACCTTTACTTTGGGATGAGACATGATTTAATAACAAAATTCTACTGTCTATGCCAATAAAATCGACTGATGTTACTTTTTACAAAACATCACAATGTTCATATCTCAACACTATTCCGTACGTATCCGCTGAAATCCGCCTTGTCAGTAATGTCAATGTCAAATATTATTTTAGATAGTCTATGGAAAAATTGTTGCTTCACGTCAGCCAGTCGGTCGGCTGTATTTTAATTATTTTTTCAAAACAACCAAGAAACAATAGTGTTTTCTAAATATATACACAAGGTTTATTAACGACCTGATCTGAACCATGGAATACATAGGTGAGTTGAGTTTTCATTCAGAAAAACGAATAGTAAACTGACCGCTTGACAGTCTTTGTGGTCGGTATACCTTTTGTTCTAGAAATTTTGCTAACTCACCCTTTGAATTTGTTTACAAGCATCAGAAAAAGGAGACTCGACAGAAAATCGCGATCCAAACACTATTTCGAACGGCGCAAAGGCTGCAGTAGAAAGCAAACCAGACGTCGAGGTCGAGAGCGACAAACATCACATAGAAGTTCCTGTGGAGAGTGTCGCGGGTTCTTCCGAGCCTGTCGAAGACGCGGAAATATGCGAAATTCCGGAACAGGTCGAATTTACCGTAGTTTTTAACAAAAGCAAACATGACATTACATTTGCGTGGGATGCAACAGTACTCGAGCTAAAGGCACACTTGGAGCGAATATGTGGTGTGCCACACTCGAATCAGAAACTCATTATCAAAGCCATGGCCCGGGATGAGATGACGCTAAGGAAAGCTGGGGTTGTGAAGGGTGGAAAGGTGATGCTTGTAGGATCCAAGATGGATGATATTCTTGCAGTGAAGAGCGCTCCTAAGGTAGCTATACTTACTTAGTTTTATAAATCATAAACCATTGTAGCCCATTAATCTGGTAGCATGTTCAATAATCAATCATGTTTGTAAACAAATAGCTCAGTTTCAAATTAAGGCATTGCTTAATAATTTTGTTTATCCAACAGGAATTATTAGAAGAAAAGGCGAGTGGTCAGACTAGTAAGGAACCTCTTTGCATGCAAAAGATCCACAGGAAAGTTTTAGACAAGGGTATTCCTCCTGATGTCATGCCAGGAATCAAGGGAGTCAAGGTATGATATTTTAAAAGTACACTATATTGTAAATTGAATTCAGCTGGACACTAAGTTTATTTTTATTTTTGTCAGTCCATATAGTTAGAGCAAGCTCTCACATCTTTCTACGAGCATGGTCAGTGTCCTGTTATGAGAATAGCCATTTCTGGTGGTGGCTGTTAAATTCCCCCAGTAACACTAATTGGGCTGTAGGGTACATTAGTAGAGCCGCATCTGCCACCTCAATTAGTTACTCGGTGAGTCTAGTTGTCTCCTTTTCTTCGCTGTGCGACCATTATACACAGGCATAGAGAATTTTCTCTATTCCTGTATCAGCATCATCACCAGAACCATAGCACAGAAAATCTTCAAGGGTCTTAAAGTTGATGGAGGCTGACAGCAGATGTTGTCCCTAGCATATAAGCACACACCAGCAAGAACTCAAAATTGTTCTCCAGAGCATACCTGGGTCCAATAGGTGCGGCACGCAGATGGCCTTCCAATCTGTCTCTGTGTGGAATAATAGTGCTGGTTTATCAGTTACCAGGTGGTAGTGGACTGGCACGAGATTTAAGTGCAGACTTCTGATGTTGAAGAGGTGCATGCACTTTTAGTAAGAGTGTGCAACCTTTTATTCTTTTGCTGCGTTATGGGTTTGTGTAAATTGGAGGGAGAACTTGTCATGCAATGACGTCTTTGTTGTCATGAGACGGTTTGTTGACTATGAGAAGGCTCTTGACTTGATCAAAACCTGGGCTGTTCTGGAGGCCTTACAGTGCTGCCAATTTGGTACATCAAGGTTAACAATGACTGTCACCGCAATAAAGAAGGGTTTGGCTTGAATCCAGAACCAGCAAACAAAACATATTTATCTGCATCAAGGTGTAAGTCACAAGAGTTTGTAACAAATATATTATGTTTAAGACACGACTGGGCAGGACAAGATATCAATGTCAATGGCAAGTAAAGCTCTGACTTACGATTTACGACATCATAATGGCTTAATTTAAGGAGGACTTACAATGGATGCTGCAAGGCCTGACATTCTTCTCAATGCATCTGAACTTGGATAAAACCCAAGGTCATGGTCAACAAGAATGTTGATCAGGGTCCAGTTACCATTAATACCTTTATTCTGATGGTTGTTTAAAAGTATACTTACCTAGAGCAGATGTTTGAACCACAATAACAATTTTGAGAGTAAGGTTAAGAAACGATTAGTCGGGCTGAGCAATGTTCACGAAACTCCTTTCTTGTCACCCATTTCATAGTCTTATGACAAAAATCATTAACCAGCATGTTCAACCTGTCCAGATTTACAGTGTCAAAAGACACTTATGATTGACTAGTGACCCACCCCGGTTTCGCTCATGTGTAATTTACGTGCGAAGCCAGGCGTGTCGCTAGTTATATATATAAACCTTCCATGAAAAATTGTCTAACTGATGGTGAAAATCGCATCAAAATCCTTTGCGTGGTTTAGGAGTTAGCGGTTAAAGAGCTATGCTTAGAGTTTCTTTGAGGGATCTTACCCAGAACGAGTAATTCGCTAGAGAACCAAGACATCGACATAACTTAGCGTATTAGCAAGCTATAGTGGCAGTCTGTTGGTCAAATCAGCTGTAGAACTGATACTGTTGGTATCCAAACAAAACAAGTTCCAAGGTGTTATAGACAGGAGACCACAAATCTTCAAATGCAGTGTATGACACCCTGAGCTTGATGTGAAGATTATCACTATACATAAGGCGGATGACAATGGCTGGAACTGTAAAGCTGATGATCGGGCTGAATGGTGAGAGAGGCCTGGGTTTGAGTTTACGAGACGGGGCGCTGAGGAAACTTAAAATTCAAATTATTTATCGAGAATAAAAATTGACAAATTCCACTAACATTAATCTATTAATCTCACAAACTGTTAAAATAAAATAGATTTCCTAGTAAAAATAGGAATAAAGTTAAAAAAACTAATATAATAAATATGACAACATAAAATATTTTCAATTTTACCCCCTCTTTTATGTCGCAGATCGATGGGTGGCATAGGGTAACCTTTGTACGAAGTATTTTGAACTCAGGTCAACTATCACTGACATAGAAGTAAAAAACTGATGTTCATGAAATAGTTCGTATGAAAGAGACCGGGACAAAAAAATCTAAAGTTATATGATTATTTACGGGATATTTACCGTGGTAAGGTTGTGGATAGTGGTTGTGGTTGTGTAGTTTAAAACAGTGTTTTACAAAAAAATCTATTGCAAAAAAATTATTGCTGTTAACTCTCCTATTTTGTGACGGTTCGTTGGGTTGGTGGGGCGTTCAGGGGCAACCTTTGTCAGTGGCACTCAGGTCAGGTAAAGGGCAATGTGAAAGACTCAAAAATCAAGGTCAAGGTCAATGACCTCTGAGGGTCAAGGGAACTTTTTCATAGTGCGTCGTTTCATATCTTTTGACTGCGACCTGTGTCCAACAATGAAGTAAGATGGGCTGATTACGATGCTCCGTACTTGTCATGAGAGCTCTAGTAACATTAACCTGTTTAGTTGTCTCATAAAAATAACTAACTTTTATTTAAGCCAATTAAATTGATGACATAAAATAATAACACCAAAAATATTTTCAGGAACCACTGCCACCGGTCCCATTAAGCGGTATGCTAAACAAGCATGGAGGAAAGGTTCGACTAACCTTCAAGCCAGAGCAGGACCAACTGTGGCTAGGCACAAAAGAACGCACCGAGAAACTTGCCATGACATCTATTAAAAGTAGGTGTAAGAAATTTTCACCTAATATTATACTAAAGGTAATAGATTATTGATGGGATATTTACCGTGATAAGCTTGTGGATGGAGCTCCCGATATTTCAGTGCAGTCACATACACCATGTTCACAGAAAGACTGAAGAATGCAGGTGGTTGGTTGAAAAGTTCAAAGTTAGGTGTGGACAAAATGATCTACCCTCTTTCTTAGTCTTTTGCTACGGTTATCACTGGAACTCGAACCTAAGTCCTGACAAAACACACTCACTGTATCACTGCGTATAGTATAATGGATGAGTATTAAAGAAAAATGCAACCGATTCCATGAACAGGCGAGTTGAAATCTATCACCCTAATTGAAATTCTGGCATTTCGAGATCTCAATAGTTTCCTTCACCTGCCTTGGTATGTAGTGGCGCTTGGTGGACAGGAATTTAGGGTTATGCAATTCAATCCAGTGGTTAGTCCCTGCAAAAATGGGGTGTCATAAGTTTAAAGCCTATGCAGATTTGTGTTTGCATCATTGCTTTAAAACAGGTGGACCGATTAGAATGCTTTATTTTTATTTTATTTGAAATCACGTGTGTATATAGCTGTGGTTCTTAGATAATTTATGTGTGATGACAATCTGGCTAGTGGTTTAAAAGTTATTAGCTCTTTTATGTAGAACTGGGTCTATTCTAATTCTGTTTACATAAGATTGATAATTTATTATAATATTGATCTTATCTATTTTTCAGGCATCACATCTGAGCCAATCAAAGAGCATGAAGAATACCATGTCATGGTAAGTCACCTTTCTAGTAACTGACTTGAATTTTCAAGTATTTAATTACAGTAACTTCTTGGTTCTGAGTTCTGACTGTACTTTTCAGGGACTCCAACTTGGTCCGACTGAGGCATCTAGGTATTGGGTGTACTGGGTGCCAGCTCAGTACATAGAAGCCATTAAAGACGCAGTGCTAGGTGTATGGCAGTTCTTCTAAATAACTCCCCCTATTCACTCTCTGTACATCTACCTTCAAATAAACTGATTGGGTAGTGGCAATATGAAAACTTGTTTTGAATGTATTTCTGTCTATAACTAAAACTGGGTACAACACATATAATGGTACCATTTCTTTTGTGATATCAAAATGCCATGTCAATTAAAATTGTCCATTCGAATGCTGGCATCTATCTGGTCAAATTGAGAAATTATTTATTTTTATTGTAAGTTTGCATTTTAAGCATTTGGATTAACTGAGCTGTACAGAAGCTGAAATTATATTTGCACTATGGTCCTACCTACATGTTGTGCAATGATGAGCTTATTGTCCTTCGAGTTTCAAACCTGATCTCTCTGTAAACTCACAATATTCACAGTCCAGTGAAGGGTTGGCTTGAGTTTAAATGCAACAACAAAATAGATGTTTGTTCTATTATTTGTTACGACTGAAACTGTAATCATATTATTGCATGTTTGACGTTCAAACCAAACTTTCACTGGATAATTTTGATCCTAGAATTAGAGAATAAAATGTTTTAAATATTATATTTTTCTTTCTTATTTTTCTCAGAATATTACCAACCAAACACTAATTATAAACATCGTTATATTTCTTAAATATCTTTAATATGAACACAACATAAAAATACTGATATTCTTATAAGCTAATAGGTAGTTGTACTACATTACAAAATGGCACTAACTATAAAATCCAAGGTACATTATAAAAGTATAAATAGTTTGTATAAATAATAATTAGAGTAAAAAACATTTGGCATCGATATGTCAATAATACTAGATTTGTACTGCATGTCTTTGGAATATATTGCTAGCCATATTCTGACTGGACAGTTAACGAGAACTGACCTTTCGGTATAGTAGTGGCATGGTACCACACCCTAGTATCCAGTAATACTGAAACAAAATACTTCTGGTTAGATCCCTGTGTATTACAACAAATATTTGAACCCATAAAGCAAAAGGAATTCACATCACCCTGAACATAACCTGAACCAATCTTGATGAAAGGACGATGGCGAAAGTTATATGAAGTCTGAAGTGTTATGAACTGGTTTACACCAACGATTGTGTAGCTACAGAGTACTCTGTCCTAAGTAAAGAGAATTCAATCCAAGGGTTGCCTAAATGGCGGCTTTGTCTAGGGATGTCTATTGTTTTTGACAGCTAACATATCGCTTGGCAGGTATGCAAACATGGCTGTTGTGTCACAAGGAGACCAGATTATGTACATCTCAACAGAGCATGCTTGATTAAATCTATGATCTCAAAAAAATTCTTTAAGCCGTATTTTTTTTGTCAGCATAAATTATTATTTTGTCATATCGTAAGATGCTCAGGGGCCTCGCGGCTACTGTTTTAAATTATTCTGTTTAGGTGGTTGTGAAAAGTTGCACGACCGCAAACTGTATCTCAGCGCGTTAAGGTTCAAGTTCGTGTGATTCTCCGCACTACGGTGTGTCAGTGCTGTTTCGAGCCCACATTAAGAGCTAGATGTAAGGCTCCTGTATTTAGTGGACTACCCCTAAACGCAATCTCGTTAGTGGTGGATAATTAGACCGCATACGGCCATTCTCCTTTGGTATGGATGTAGTTGTCATGGATGTAGAAATATAGATCATCATTATCAATTTTATCCTAGAAAATGCAGGTAAATAAAAACCTATAGGTCATTGCTTACTCAATGTAATGGGACTCATTATAAAGAGAACATTATACTGGGCAAATTTTTACCAAGATCCCAAATAGCTACAAACTTAATTTCAATGTAAACTTTAGAACAAACTTTTCTGAATTTGAACTTGATTGATTGATTTAGTTGTCTATATAATTATACAATACTAACCAATATCTCCAGGCTCCACATAATACTGGAACTTGTGGCATTTATGGTCACATTCAGGCACGGGGGCAATAGACCATGTTTTGTTGCCTTTGACTTGCCCCTGCCACATCAGTCTTGGTATATAATCCAACTAAAAAAGAAATGCCTTAGAGCACTGACAATGATAAAAATGTCTCAGTTTCCTTGTCAGTCTGGTAAAAAATTTAGAATCAATATTAAACTAACTTTCTGATGAGTTACAAGATTTGAAACTTTAAATATAGTTCAGATGACAATACAATATTTACTATCTTAAAAAAAAAGTGTAATTTCATTTAATTTTTATCTTGATTAAGGGATAAGTCTTGCATTGAAAGTTCTGCGTAGGTTTCTGCTGCAGACTTTCTATGTAACATTGTAAATGTGCATTTCCACTGAAGCACAGACGAGTGAGTGAGTCATTTCCACTATAATCATTGAAGAGGCACAGAGATGAAATATGCATTTCAATCAATACAGGGTTACATATATAGACTGTACTTAGCCGACAGGAGGTCACTGTACTCATAATTACAAACAACTTTTACTATGGAACCAACCCTGAAATCACGAAAAATCAGCTTTATTAACACTCGGCATGATGTTTGGAACAGCTGATATTTTTTTCGTGATTTCAGAGTTGGTCTGATAGCAAGAGTATAATGACCTTTCGGCTTATTACAGTCTATATACGTAACCCTGTATAATGATTGGATCCAGCGCCCTTATTCAATAACTAAAACACGCACGTAATGCAGTGCGTTAAGTTAACCTCTGAAAATTTCTAATCTACATTCCCTAGGAAATAAAGGGAAAGGAGGCTATTGTCTTACATGCATAACGGCTCCAATCTCATATCCAAAAAATATATTCTCAGTAGCTGGAAACTCTGCATCTTCGGGTAAAAAATCAGGTATACTGTAGTATCTTCTTACTTTAGATAATATGTCAGGATGGCAATTTCCCCTGAAAATGGTTCATTTGTACATTATTTTTATTAGCACCACATTACACAATGGAGGGTTACATTGTGGCCATCTATGTTCATAGACAACCAATGATCGAACAAAACAATCAGTCATCATCAGCCAGAAGACATTTACTGCTGAAAATAGGCCTCCCCTTAGACCTCCACAGTACCTACATAACGTAACTTACTATGGAGCAATCGCAGTATTCAACAAAAAACAAAACTTCTGTTAATTATTGGCACAGTAGGCTTGTACAGTGACTATTTTGGGTGTTCAAGCAACTCCCGTATTTGACCGTGTACCGTGACTTTATTTTTCTTGTAAGGTCAGTCATTTAAGCTGTAGTTAAGAAGTAATTTGTGTTCAAATTGATCAAAATTATCTCAAAATCACTGCACTTTCTCATTTTTAATATCTTAAAATCCTTGCACTTGTGCATTATGAAAAGAAAGGTTTTTTTTATAATAGCAAGCAGCATTTAAATGAGGATACAATTTTGACACTAAGTATACAATATGATTTACTTACCATCCTACATACCAGGGATCCTGCCCTAGTTCATTCCTAGCTCTAGCTTTTGGCATATTGAACACTTCCTTCAAACTGAACAGATCTGTCTTGAAGTTGAGGAACTGACATCCCTCATCGAGACTCTCATAGCTGCCTTCAGTTTGCTCATACAGTCTCTTGAACATACTATAACTAAACTCTTTAGCGGCTTTCCAGTGTGTGACAGCATTTTTTACAATAATAGGACGGGATGAGTAAGCATATTTCTGTAATGTAAAAACATATGCACTATTTAATAATTTGTATTTAATCTACATAATGGATTAGGATATTATAGGATTTTATGCCACAAATTAAGGTAGAAAACCCCTGGGATGGAAAATTACAAAAAAGGAATAGTAGTATTTATAGATGAAAGCTTACCGCAAAATCTTGTCTAGTGACGTTTCGCAAAATAATAGGTTTCGTCACATTCTCGCAATAGCTACAATCGGCAAGAGGGCGCGTCGCTTCCCACACAAAATAATTACTAGGTAACAAACATCTAGCACTCAATACACTGTTAACGACACTAACACTAACCAGTAATGATACTATAGTGACTATTAGGATTATTAATAGCTTCTTTCTTGCTTTATTTTCAGCTTCATTTCTGTATTTGCAAATGTAATCATATTGTGGGAGCACCTCATGTAGGCCTCTTTCGATCGCGCTCCTTTGCAAGTTTCTTAATTTTCTTGTGACTGTTGCTTTTAGTGTTAGCATTGTTTATGTATTAGTTTTAAATGTATACACCGTCATGTCACATTTTGTGAATTTAACACAAAATATTTATTTTTTCCGTACTTAGGTGCAACAGGAAGCTGTTTTCGCTTTGGATATTTGTTTTTATTTTTGCGTTTTTTTAAAACTGTTTTTATACTGTCAAAACTTCAAAAGTCAAATCAGAATGTCACTGTCACCAGACGTAAATAGAAACCGTTTTGAGTCGATTAATCAGAACGGGCACATCTCTAAACTGAAAAAAAAAACTTATTCATTGTCTATGGTTTAAAACTGAAATGTTTCCATTTTATAGAAGGCATTTTTCCCTGTACAAAAGTTAATAATGGAAGAGCTTCAAATTATCATAGAAAATTATATTTTTCATAAACATGTCATAAAATTATTTGAGACCACGCAGCGCAAATATATTATAATAATTACTAATTTGACTTTACAACTCACACAGCAATTTCTGAGTGAAATGGGAAATATCTAATATCTGCTTAGCTTCCTTAATTTTTGGAAGAGCTTAAACCTGGTCACCCTGTAACCTGACGCTGTCATGTCAACGAACTGATGAACTTGGCGGTTTCTCTAGTGAATTAGATAAAAAAAACTCCGAAATGCCTCCAAAGAAGCGCGATAAAGACAGCGAAGCTAGCAAAAACTCCAAAATTGATCACTTACAAGCCGACCATGAATTATTTTTACAAGCGTTCGAAAGTAAGTTTGGTCACCCGCGACCCGTAAGAAGCGTTTCCTGTGAATAATTTACGCTAATGTATATTCAACCGTATTTTACAGAGCCGACTCAAATCTACAGGTTCTTGCGAACCCGCAATATGTTGTCGGTACGTATTGGGCCTATAAAAATACCGTTATAACTAATAAAAATGGTAAACATTCATTGAATTGTTATCCTCTTTCTAGCCAATATTTCTCAATAGAACGCTGTCATACATGAAGCGTCGGATGTCTAGGAGTAATAAAAGCCGCAATGGATTCAAGGTGGACAGTCTGCTTGAGAAAATCACCCTAAAGAAGAGCACAGAGCTTCAACCTAACAGCTTGGGAGGTTACATGACTCTAACCTTCCTAGGATTCTATGATAAGACATTGGAGGACTCCAGAGATTATCAAGTGAAAGTAGAGACACTGTTGTTAAAAATATGTCATAAAAAGAGGAAGGAAAGCTCTTCAGCAATAGTTGAAGTATCAGTAAGTAACTACATCAACGTGTACCTGTACACCCACCCTTCCTTAGTTTTTGCAATCTAAAAATTAATAGATAACAAATTGCTTCTTCATATCTCTAGTAAAATTATTAACTGTAGTTCACTTCCTTCCAAGCCCAGTGATTTGATTGTGCATACCTATATATATAAGAAAATGGCAGTATATATTCATTTATAGCTAAAATAAAAATATACACAGCTGACTTCTCAGCAAAAAGTTAAAAAAGTACTTTGTAATTTTGTAGTCGAAAGTCAGAATCATTTTAACGTCTTTAGTCTTATAAACATACTAACATAGTATTGAATATCTACCTTAATGAAAGAGCAAACTTAGATGAAAATTGGACTTTAAGGTCTTTTTCTAAAGTAATTGATGGGCGCAATTTTTTATCTTGCAATAATATTGTACGTCATATAAGCCCACAATATTTTATTATGGAAACTGACATGGTTTTCACACATCATTGGTTTTTGATTTACGTTATGTATTATGTGAGTAATTCCAGTCATATAAAAAAAATCTACAATATTTAGTTGTGTAGGTTTCATAATACGTAACTGGTCAAGAGTAGGTCGAGACAGGCATATGGTATGGTTTTGTGGCTAAAGCCATGTAACTATTGTGGTTATGTATACGGTTAAAAAAATTGGTGGTTATAGAAAAAATCGTACAAGCAAAGCTTGGCAGATTTAGCCAAATTTCAGAGATGTATCATCCCAACCCAACATAACATACTTTTAAGGGTTCCTTAGCCCGACAAGAAACCCTTATAAGTTCGTTCAGTCCATCAGTCTGTCTGACCCTCTGTCCATCTGTCCAAATTTTTTGAACCTGCTAACTTTTACTGTTATTAAGGCAAGTGCTTGAAACTTAGTTTATTTACAGTATTGATCTGAATTTTAAAAGTATAAATAGACTAATTTTGCATTTTAGGGGTGGCTCTGGTACATGTGAAATGGGGATAAAATATTTTTTTCGCTGTACCCCTTGTGTGGGATATTGTTGAATATATTTTTAAAATTAAGGGAAGGTTTTATACGTCTCCTTTTTTTATCAAGTGTATATATTGTGAAATATGGCCCACCAAAAAGTTGCTCCCCCTGCATTTCTAAACTTTAAGACATAGAAACTTATTAAAAACCTTTATTCAAATTGTTGGCTTGTGTTTAGCCAACTCTTTTGATGTTAAGGTGAGCTTTTCCCACTTTTAAGCAACGCTTATTACTACAGATGACCATAATCCTTGGTTTATTGTATTAAAGTCGCATTTAGCGGAGCAAAATCATGGCGCTTACACACAGTCGTGCGTATCGCTACTTCTGTTTATGGGGTTTGACTCATATTTTTGGAAAAGTATGGTAGTAATGTAAAATGTACCTCACCGGTTTCCTTCATAATTATGAAATCTATACATCAAGATATCACAGACATAATTTAATAAATAGGTATGTGAATAAATCCAAAAGAACAGGGATAAAAGCGTAAATCAGTGCTACTTTGATATATTTTTTCTATCGAGCGAAATGTGCGTAATCGTGTTTCGGTCTCATGGGTTTCCTAGATAAAACATTCAATTTTGTTATAACACCATTTGTATAATTTAAAGCTAACCATGGAGGTATGCACACTTAAACTAGAATGACCATAATTGCTAAAAGTCGGAAAAGAGCGTCTTAAGGGATGATGTTGTCTACGATGGAGCATGAAGAATCTGATTCACTCGCGATTTGAAGATACCCTGATTACTACTATACGATTACTATTGTATTTTTAGGTTGGCAGTTGCTCCGTGCCCCTAAACCCGTCAACATCAGAGCCGCCAGCCATGGCATCTGCAGTGAGCATCTCCAGTGACACGTTCAGCCCGTCTCAAGGGCCAAACGTGAAGTCCTACATGTTGATGCTACGAGTGACTGTAACCAGGGCTGGCAGTACTCCTAATGGTGGTGCGAGCTCCTCTGAAATCACAAATGGTGACCTCGATGGTATTTTATGTTGCATTTTTTATTTAATTTTTGTACTTATAATTTTTTATTGAATTTGATGAGCAAATGCGACTTTACCTTAACACAATCTCACTGCACTACTACACACTACTTTTAGTACTTCTCTCTGTACTAGTTCTCTTCAAATTGTTGAAATACAGGGTTACACATATGTACTGTACTAAGCCGAAAGGAGGTCATTGTACTCATCATTATGAACAACTTATACTATAGGACCCCATACCCCAACCCTGAAATCGCGAAAATCAGCTGTTCCATACATTTTGTAGTGTCAATGACCGTTTTCTATGGGAACAGCTGTTTTATTACGATTTCAGGGTTGGTCGCATAGTAAAAAAAAACAATGATGAGTGCAATGACCTCCTTTCGGCTTAGTATAGTCTATATGCGTAACCCTATATTATATCTTAGTAAATACGATGTTGGATTGCACATAACTAGGCTTGCTTGCACGCGAATACCCACTCCCATAGTAGCAACCCATATTGTGCAGTTGCAAACCATACTCAAACAAGTGTATGAATCGCGCTATGCGACGTTACTGTAATGTGACTAGGGTAGATATTCGCGTGCAGATATAATGAGGAGCGAGACCGCGAATCATGATCTTAGGGCCGTGCTCTCATTTGTCTTAATGGCATAGTTTTTTTTTTTTGTACAATCGAAGCAGGTTCTTCGCACCAACAAATAGGAAGCGTATCCACAGCGACAAACCGGAAAGACATCTGCAGCGACAAAACGGAAGCGTATCCGCACTAACAAATCGAAAGCGCATCTGCAGCAACAAATTGGAAGCACTTTTGCACCGATAAATCGGAAGCGCATCCGCAGCGACAAATCGAAAGCGCATCCGCAGCGACAAATCGGAAGCGTATCCGAAGTGAGAAATCAGAAGTGTATCCGCACTAACAAATTGAAAGCGCATCCGCTGCGACAAATCGAAAGCGCATCCGCTGCGACAAATTGAAAGCGCATCCGCAGCGACAAATCGAAAGCGCATCCGCAGCGACAAATCGGAAGCGTGTCCGAAGCGACAAATCAGAAGCTTATCCGCACTAACAAATTGAAAGCGCATCCGCAGCGACAAATTGAAAGCGCATCCGCAGCGACAAATCGAAAGCGCATCCGCAGCGACAAATCGGAAGCGTATCCGCAGTGACAAATCTGAAGTGTATAAGCGGCGAGAAATCTTCTGATTTCTCAGCGCGGAAGCCCATCCGCAGTTACTCACCGAGAAATGTTATAACAAATTTATGTAAAATTTACTATCATCAGTAAAAAGTTACACGCACCAACCAGGCCGTCCTGGCCGGGCATTTGCTATCAGTATAAATTATTGTTGAATTCTATGAGTTTCACAATAACAGCATGAAAATGTGTTTTTTAATGAGTTTCATGCTTCTTTTCATACATTCCCTGTTCGTCCAGAAATAAAGAATACACAAATTATCCCAAGTCTTATAGAAATTGCTTCCACAGAACCTGTGACAAAACGCCTGAAATCCACCTCGGAGCACAGCACGGACAACAAGTGGAGCAAGCTGTATGGGAGCGAGCTGATAGTGTATGACAAGCACAACCGCTGCCTGCTCACCAACGGAGAGTACGACCTGGTACTGCATGACGCGTCGCCGGGCGGCAGGAGCGCTACTATCGCCCGCTCGCCGCATAAGGCTCTCATGGCGCAGTGGGAGACAATACCTAGTGTGAGTTTTATTATTTTCTCAAACATGCTTATTCTTATTCGAGATGGGGGCGATAAGTCCTGCACTGACGTCCCGCTTGGGGTGTATTGTGCATTTCCCCCTACCAGCACCTACCCGAGCCAACCCAACTCCTTGAAATATCGGAGTGTGGCTCTGGGGAGCTGGCATAGTTGCTCCTGTGGTGTAGATGGTAGTGTAAATAATGATGATGAAAAGCAGTCTAGCTGTTGTGGTGACGTGGATGAAGAATGCAATGTTGCCTCATGCAACCCGGTAGCGATTCTCAAACATGCTTTTTTAGGGTTCCATACCCAAAGGGTGTAAATGGGACCCTATTACTAAGCCTAATCTGTCTGTCTGTCTGGCCATCCTATCTTTTAACGGCTGTATCTTTCGAACCCTAATAGATAGCCAGTTGAAATTTTCACAGAATGTGTAATGTTATGGTGGATTAATATTTATAATAAAGTTAAAAAGTAAAAACTACAGGGGGAGTCCTCATACAACAAACGTATTTTTTACGTATTTTTGTATTTGCTCTAATGTAAAAACTGTAATACGTATAAGCGTCAAACTCGGCATGATTATAGTACACACTAAAGTATAACAACAAACAATAAATAATGGCCAAATGCGAGTCGGTGACACATTTCTGTTCACCACCACCGGTTCTCGTACGATCACCGAAGTTAAGCAACGTCGGGCGCGGTCGGTACTTGGATGGGTGACCGCCTGGGCATTGATGGGATGTTGTCTTTTTGCACTACTTTTTGTCCTTTAAAATAAGAAAGTAAGAAGCAGAAGTAAATAAATAAATATTGCTTACGTAATCACATCCATACCCCGTACCCCTATTTACCCCATGTCATCAAAAATAGACCCCCCACCCCCTTTGGTGCTTACGTAATACTAGAATGGTTATGCAAACTTCTAACCCCTTTCAAAATGGGAAAATTCGTGTTAGTGACTTTTCTCTCTATGTGGTCGATATATTTATACATCATAGTATCATAATGAATGATAAAACCTACAAATGAATAAACATTACAGGAAAATGACCTACATTCTGAAACGAATCCATTCGACGTGTTTAAAGTGAGGCCCCTGCTCAAGTTGAAGCTCAGCTGGAGTCAAGAACCTACCAACGGGCTGGTGAACAGACCAAAACTGTACCAACAATCTAATGAAAACTGCATCAAAAAGGAATCCGCCACTACCAAAGACAGGCCTCAGAAATCTACTACAAGTGATATCAAAAATGGTAAGTAATCTTGTATCTATGCGGAATTGATACCTCGGCTGCCTAAGCCTATGGAGGATTTCCGGCCCCCTCATCATCATCAGCCAGAAGACGTCCACTGCTGAACATAGGCCTCCCCGTTTAACCTCCTCACTGAACGACAGCCAACGACAGCCTGCCTTTTGCATCCACTGGATGCCAGCGACTCTTACCATGTCGTCGGTCCATCTAGTGGGAGGCAAACCTACGCTGCGTCTTCCGGTTCGTGGTCTCCACTCCAGAACCTTTCTTCCCCATCGGTTATCGGTTCTCCGAGCAATGTGGCCTGCCCATTGCCACTTCAACTTGCAAATTTTAACAGCTATGTCGGTGACTTTGGTTCTTTGGCGAATATCCACGTTTCGGATTCTATCGTGCAAAGAAACTCCGAGCATAGCTCTCTCCATTGCCCGCTGTGTGACTCTGAGTTTTTCCAAAAGGCCAACAGTTAAGGACCACGTCTCAGTACCATATGTCATCACTACCGCATGTAAAACACGAATATATACCTACATAGATAATGTTTTGGTTTGTGGTTCCCTTCAGAAAAAGTTTCGATGAGGACTTTCAATCTCTGTTTTGCCCATTGGGCAGGCTTTTTCCCGCCTATCTGGCAGGCTAAAGCCTTTAAGGCCATACCGCCTCTTCATCCATAATTATGATACGACCTGCTTGTTCATCAATTTATTTTATGAAATAAAATAATTATCAGTTTAAAAAAAACTTCAAAATTTGTATTAGTAAATACGCAATTTCATTTACTTGCATGACATATTTTTCCAGTTATTTTGGTTTAAAAAACAAAATACTGAATAGATTTTGAAGAAATTTCCATGAGACCAATCTGAAAGATATCCTTTCAAATAAAAATTTCCCAATCGCTGGTGTCAAAAAATTGATTTTTTTAAATTCCCTATGCAAAGTCGGAGGTTAAAAATTGTTTTTGTAACAAAAGTATGAATTATTCCTTCGCCAGGTGATAAAATCAAATGCGAGTCGAGCGAAGGCGGCAGTGGCGAGTCGAAGCGCCAACAAATAATCTACCAGTTCCTTTACAACAACAACTCGAGGCAGCAGACGGAGGCGTGTGACGACTTGCACTGTCCGTGGTGCTCGCTCGACTGTGGCACTCTCTACTCGCTGCTGAAACACCTCAAGCTGTGCCACTCGCGGTTCAACTTCACATACTTCGTAAGTCTTAGATAGATAGATAAACTCTTTATTGTTCACACCACAAATTTCATATAAATAAATAATTAAATATTCGGAACATTTTCACACACTATCTGACCCCAAACTAAGCAAAGCTTGTGATATGGCTGCCAGAGACTGATATACATACATATATAGTTTTAAATACATACTTACTTAAATAGATATTAACACCCGGATATAGAAAAAACACAAATGTTCATCGCATAAATGTTTGTCCTAGGTGGGAATCGAACCCATGGTCCCAAGCACAGAAGGCAGGTTCACTACTAAAGTAAACGCCATTAAGTTGAGTCGAAACCACCAACCAACCTACCAACTGGACCAACGGGCTATCTAAATATACACGATAAAACAGCTTAAAAACTAGTGCAACAATCGGCGGCCTTATCGCTAAGAGCGAACGATAAAACAGCTTAAAAACTAGTGCAACAATCGGCGGCCTTATCGCTAAGAGCGATCTCTTCCAGGCAACCTTAGGATGTCTTTTCCATGATGGAGGTATCGAGTTACCTTTATCGGGTCATTCTCTCTACATGATAAGTGTTGGGGATTAAATGAAACTCCAGGTTCTCGTGGCACAAGAAGAGGAGCGGCGGGTCTTCCATCAGGATAATGCACAAAATATACATATTTAATTTCATGAGATATTGCTACGTGAGTTGACACGGCTTCGTCATCCAAAGACTACTTTATTTGACAGAAAATGTTAAGCTTTATTCATTTAAATGGGTACCGACATAATTTGATACAAAAGTATTAAAATAGATGGCGCTACACGTATCGAAATATAGAAATAACTTTAAATATGTGTGCATCGCTAACAATAAGTAAACAGTCTAAAACATTCTCTTGATAGGGCCTTTACCACCGCGATCATTGATTTACAAACTCTATGGATGTTGACGAAAAAAGTTCAGACATACAACACGGCCAGCATGGTGAATTAGGGCCTATCCTCTCTGATAGGAGGCGTGAGTCCCATCAGTGGGAACATGATAGGCGATAATGATGATGATGCATGTTGAAACCATTGTCTGACGTCTGATGGCACCTGGTTCGATCTTCGGCCCTGCACCAATGACTTATTTAGTACTTAAATAAATAATGTGCAGTTTCAATGCCATCACTGAAGAACAGTGAAGGAATTAAAACTTATTATTTTTATTTTTTTCACAGACGAATGAAACCTAAGTATTTAGTATAAATTTCAACTTGATACCTTTTCGTGTTCTTGAGAAAAACGGTCTTGACAAACGGACAACGAATTGATCCTATAAGGGTTCTGTATTTTCCTTTTGAGCTACGGAACTCTAAAAAATACTAAATCTTATTAAACAAAAAAGGCTGACCCAATTTCTGTTCTGAGTAATGTAACAACCTGCTTATGAAACGTGTTGATTGTGCAGCCGATCCCCGGCGGCGCGCGCATCGACGTATCAATCAACGAGCTGTACGACGGCTCGTACACGGGCTCCCCGCACGACCTCATCGCGGCGCAGGGGCGGGGGGCGTCGGGCGGGCCCCGCGCTGGCCCCACGCGCCGCACTGAGCTCACGCACGTGCTGGTGTGGCGGCCGCGGGGCCCCGCGCGCCGCCGCCCGCCCCGGCACAGCCTCGCCGAGTTCCTCGAGCTCGATGATAGTGAAGTGGTGGAGGCGCAGAGGCCTTACTTGACTGGACATAATAGGTGAGTAAATTACACTAAAACTAGTTGTTCCCACACGAGTAGGGTTACCATACCAAAATTTGAAAACTCCTGACTTAAAGACGGACATTTCAATAAAAGTCCTAACATTTTAGTAATGTTCATTTTTAAAAGAAGAATTTTTGTTTTTTGTTATGCGGGTCGTTAATCAAGATTTACCCGTATTACATCGTTTAAGCTAAACAACAGGACCACCGGACAAAATCTAATAGTCTGGAGAAATCCGGACGGATGGTACACATGAATTGTCGCTATATTCCGTTTTACCCCCATATGAATATTTTTACAACACATTGACGGGTTTTACCTTAAAAATTGTATTTGCATGATCTAAGCAGAATAAATATCATTTGCCTACCATTTTATGAAGATTGGATAAACAGAACGCAATTAAACATACTGATTTGTGCCGGTGGTAGAAAACACTTAAATTTGTGAACTTTCAACTTACAACGACAACTTACTTTCAGACTGTACCACCACACAATCACCTGTCTCCCCGTGTACCCCAACGAACTAGACATCGACTCAGAAGGAGAGACCGACCCGCTGTGGCTCCAACAAAAGACTATGATGATGATAGACGAGTTCACCGATGTCAACGAAGGAGAAAAGGAACTCATGAAAATGTGGAACCTTCACGTCATGAAGTACAACTACGTGGGAGACTGCCAAATAGCAATCGCTTGCCAAAAGTTCCTGCAGATGAAGGGGAAGGAACTCTTAGAAAAGAACTTGTACAGAAATTTTATTCTACACATGTGTTCGTTGCACGATTTCGGGCTGTTGAGTCCTATAGCTCTGTACCAAACCAACCAAATGTTGAACCAAATGTTAGCGGACAACGCGGAGGCCAAAGAGAAAATGCGCACGTCTATCAAATCGCAGAGGGAACATTGGCATGCCGTTGGGAAATACCAGCAGCCTGCTATCATAGAGCAGAAACCTCAGACCACCACGGCCAAGCTCAATAGTGTAGAAGCGTCGCCTTCTGTGAGGCGAAAAACGTCTAACTTACAGGCAAATAGAATGGCAAGTGCCAGTTCCAGCTTTAAGTCATCGAGTCCTGGACGAGACCGGCCCAGTGACACTAAACGGAAAATGTCCTCGGGCAGTATACAGAGCCGCAAACGGTCTTCTATTTCCGAAAGAAAGAGCTCCGTATAGCGAATGTTTACTTTTAATTCTCAAAGTCTGAATCGGACTGAATCCCACTTAGGCAGAGGTTACACAATTCAGTTTGCTATCAATTGGGTTTCTCCGTTGTTTGGATTACTTAAGAGCTTTACAAAATGCGTAGTTGGAAATTTTGGAAAAAAAGAGCCATCAAGACTAATATAAAATTTTGAGCATAGAAAACATTAATATTGTTTAGGTATATTATAATAGTAACTAAACGAAACGAAATCCACTCTCAAACTTTACCTCCGAGAGTTTTGCTAAAAACTACTTTCATAAATTGGAGTAAAAACGTAGTGGAGTAAATAAAACTTTAATAACTTGATAAGTTGGGGTTTCCCGAAATTTGAAGCCATTATAAAAAAGTCTATTTATCAAAGAAACTGTATTTTCAATACATCTTTCTATTTAATAGAATAAGAAGGCCAATAATCCAGTTTTCGTTGCTTTTTGCGTCAAAAAATTTGAGCTCTTAAGGTATATTCAATTATTTATTAATTTGGTTCAGTAAGGTATTATTTTAAATGTCACATAGCCATTGATTGCATATTAACTGTGGTTAACGTCAACGTTTAAATCAGACTGAACTGGTGCCAGCCAGATTTTACGTGTAATCTCTGTCTTAGAGACGTAAAGCATCTTCAAGTTTTAAATGTTTTAAAATTAGCCATATTGAATGTTTGCTGTTTTATCAAAATTATTAACTATTGGTTGGTTTAGAACGCCGTTTGTTTTAGTTGTTTTAGGCCCCGTTCACATTACCGACGCAGGTTGCGTTATCGCACTGAGCTAATTTTATTCTCGTCTTAATTCCAATTGCCCTGAAGACCTCATTTGTTTAAATGTTTAACCACGCTTTCTCTCTTACATTTTGTATATTTTGACAGTACTTGGTAATTTCTGTGTTAGCTTTTGCTATTAAAATTAAGTCCAAAATGAAATAAACAAGAGTGTTATTTGCGTGCAAGTGCGTCTATGATGTGAACGATGCGTCAGTCGCGAGCATCCATAAAATGGATGACATTTAATTTACTAACGGCCACACTTATAAACGTTACTTAAGTTAAGTAATGCTTAAAATTGCTGTCTCGTTTTCACCTGTGACAATTACCGTCAACGAAAAGTTGACAGCAATTTTAAGCATTGCTTAACCTAAGTAACGTTTATAAGTATGGCCGTAAGTTATGATGTATTTTACTTTCTCTCCTGGTCTTAGATCTCGGTAGCTCGATGTTAAATCTGGCTTATTTTTAAGAAACTAATTCACAACTTACTGATTTACTGTGATTTTTTTTCCATACTTTTAGCAATATGAATAAGTTTAATTCTGATTATTCTGTAGGTGGCCGACCAGCGGATGGTCAAATTTAACGAAGCACGTCTCTGTCCTTCACATGAATTTATGACAGCTGTATGGTTATTAAGTTAGAAAATAGGGGCTAGTATCAGAAGTCCGATTACTCTGATGTACAGATGAGTCTTTTCGTTTCAGTCAAAGATAATATATTGTCATTGGTCAGTCAGTGACAATATTACCACTTGACAGCTAGTTCTTTCTTCCCCCTCGATGAAACTATTCTAAATTTTCAGCATAATCTTTTACGAACGGTCCAATCCTAGGCGCAAATTGTATGTTATAGTAGTTAATAGTTTTAAATCTCCAATCACAAGCGCCATCGAAACCCCTCCCCACGACCAACGTGGCTTACTCGTGCAAAAGCGTTATTTTTAGTAGTCCGATTGTCTATAACACCGGACTAGTGAGACGAAAAGTCTCATCAGTCCAATCATCAGACTAAGTAGTCGGACTAACAATTTTAGGCCAGAAAATAGTCAATAGCTACCGCTAGCGATTTGACACCTGCCTAAGTGACATGTTTAGATGTCGTAATCACATTGGCGGATCCAGGGGGCCATGGGGGCCATGGCCCCCCCAAAACACCTAGCAATTCCATACATTCGACTCAATTTTTCGATTTGATTCCATCAAACCTTGTCAGAATGACCCCCCCCCCCCCCCCCCCCCCCCCAATGAAATCCTGGATCCGCCCCTGCGTAATCATTGAGTATGAGCAATAGATAGGTGATTAAAAACAATGATGATGTGACACACATGTCACATCAGTAGTAAGATTGAGCGAGACAGATGTCCATATTTTTATCCCTTTTGTGTATGGAAGCTTTTCCATTGGCTATTTACCCGACTTGAGTAAATAGGACTTGACATGTGACCCCTATTTTTAAAGCGTCTTTATAATTTACTAGCGACCCGCCCGCCCGGCTTCGCACGGGTGTAATTTACGTGCGAAGCCGGGGCGAGTTGCTTATTATTATATATATAAACCTTCCGTGAAAAATTATCTAACTGATGGTGAAAACCGCATCAAAATCCGTTGCGTGGTTTAGGAGAAGTTAGCGGCCATACAGACACACAGACAGACGCGGAAAGCGACTTTAATTTATACTATGTAGAGATTTGGGTTTTAAACTGTCTCCCAACAAACATAACCCGACTACAGTAGATAGTATTTTTTAATGTATGGCCACCATAATATAATACATGTTCATAAATTACTTGGTTTATAGATTAGGGGGCGTCCATTAATTACGTGGGGCAGTTCAGGCAATTTTTTTATCCCCCTCTTTCCTTGGTGAGATCTCCCTCGATCCCCTCCCCCACCCCCAAATCTCACGTGAGATTTTTAAAAATCTTAATTTTGTTGAAAATACGTTAATCTGTAATAATTGTGTAGGATTTAACAATAGTTTAGCGGAGAAACATGTTTTACTTAATTTAACCCAGTTTCTACGCAATTTTAGACTGTTTCTTGCAGGGAAAAAATTACGTGATATTTGCCGAGACCCCCCTCTCCTTGCGTGAGATTCGGTGAGATTAATCTCGACCCCCCCCCCCCCCTGAACGCCTCATGTAATTAATGGACGCCCCCTTACCGCTATCCTATTGCTCATTCTCATTTTATGGTCATAATAGTAACTGAACGAGTGAAATGTAGTATCTGTACCTATCTCAAGTCAGTAAAGGCTTTTCCCAGTATTCTATACATTAAAATTTAATGTTGATTGAAAATAAAATTAAAAAAAAGGGTACATCAAAAAGTTTAATTGACTTTGTTTTCCTAGCTAGAATACTAGAATATGAAATGGATACAAAAATAAGTTGTTTGATTAATGATTATTGAATATAGATTTTTATAGTTAATTGACACCTAGTACATAAAATTTACTAACTTTAAAAGACTGCAGGGTATATGGTACTGCCATTGATATTATAAATTGTTGATCTATCACAGGATTAGTGTGTGAGCACACCTTTATGTAGACCCCACAAGTTCACCTACTTTGAATGTCTATGTTTTTAAAGTTCTATGTAAGCCTACACAAGTAAGCTTTTTGTTTTTGCTAACTCTTTCATAATAACTAGGTACCGAGCCCATGCTATAGTAGAATGTTACTAATAGATGAATCCATATTTTAAATAAGTTAACACGTATGTTACATAATATTTATAGTGAACTCATTTTACTTTTTAATCTGTGCGATTGCAATGCTTGTCAATGAAGTTTTGTTATATTTTTAAATTTACCTTTTTCAGAGTAAATTCCAGTGAATGTACTTAGAATGAAATGAAATTATACCTAATGATTATTTTCAGCATTTTGATTTTATTTCGATAAATTAGCATAAAGGAATCAGCCAAGCCAAACCAGCGCGCAATTTCATAACATCTCCGTCTTACACTCCATGGCATATTTAGTGGACAAGCGCGCAATTTCAGCGTGGAATAATCTGCTAAAACTTTATTTTAGTCCGAATTTTCTGAATTGGTAGACTTACAATACATAGTGAATGAAGCCACGGATGGGGATGCATTGGGGTGGCAACATTTTGGTCTAGAAAGTTAGTTTGAAAATAAAGTAATAATTTACGGAACATCGACTCGCAAGAAGGAGAAAACACATCCAAAACTAAATATGCTAGGACTGGACAAGTCCAAGCACAACAAAACAAACAACAAGCAAAACATGTCTGCTTTTGTATTAATAATCATACTAATATTATAAATGTGAAAGTGTGTTTGTTTGTTCCTCTTTCACGCTGCAACGGAACAACGGATCGACCTGATTTTTTGCATGGGTATAGTTCAAGAGCCAGAGAGTGACATATGCTACTTTTCATCATCATCATCACCATTTTTCATCACTACGCGGGTGAAACCGCGGGGCGCAGTAAAACTACAAAACAACTATTTATTATTAATTATTAATTAAAACGGCATTAAGCCAATAATATAATATTACTATGTGGTCTCTCAGTCGACACATACATTACTGTCATAAATACAGAGTGGGATTGCTCACAGGCAGAGGTAATGTATATTTGTCAAAGCTCACACGTACGGTACGTGCGTATGTGGTAGGTAGGTACGTACTATTATTTATTCTGTGCCACAGGTAGCTTTCAACCTCCTGGTTAATACCTCCTGCGTGACAAAAAGTTTTAACTATATAGCAAATGGCATAAAAACTATTGAAAAATAAGTAATAAGAACTGTCAGTGCAACCAAAATAAAGAGAAAAATGGAAAGCCGCTTGACAATGCTCACAGACTGAAATTTGTTGTTTTAAATATGTCATACACGAGGAATTCAAACAAATTGCCCGATAAAAGCAGAACAGACTTACAAGCAACTGGGAGTAATGAGGACGGAGGTATTGATAAGTAGGTCACGTGATAGGACCGTGTTTTGAACGTAACGGCTTGTTATATGTGGGTCGTACGTACGCCTACCTGCGGCATCCTGCTTCCTACAAGGCTGCCACAAAACTTGCGAAGGCGCAGGCGTTGTCAAACAATCCCAACATTACAGGCGATGAAACCAACTTTATAGTCAGTAGTTTTCTGTAGCTTGATGCGTACGGCATGCAAAGTCTAATGATACCAAACTGGCTAGGAAATTAATCAATACGTTCAATCTAGTTAGAAGATAAAGTTATCTAATATCTTCTTTTATTTATAGCACAGATAACCACCAGCAACGCCACTGAAAGTTGCACTTATGCTGGTAAGTTTAGCCACAGAAGACATATGGTTTAGCCTTGCCACCCGATATCGTATCATCGCTCTACTGTCATCTCCAGTCAAGCTACAATTTGTTTTGAGTTTATTTTCAGTGACTGTCTCCAAGAAGCCGACGAGTCAAGAAGCTCTCTGTTCAAACCAAAGGTCATTCATAAGCATACACTCCACCGACCAGCTCTGCCAGATAGCTGACACAGACAGTGCATTAAACCTTGAAGAGTGCAACGTGGAAATTCTTAGCCTGAACGAGGTATTCCCTTCCACCTCTGAAGAAAGCCTCTCCAACGACGATGACATGTCTGTACATAAAAAAATAAAAAATGCAAAAAAAGGCGGGAAATCTCGTCCCGAAAACGCTGGAAAAACTGCTTACGTGCCAATGAATAGTAAATCGGCAACTGGATCGAGACAAAAAGATCTGGCAGAAGGTCAAACCTCTGTGTTTTCCGATTTTGATATTCCGAAAAATACGCTACATGTCGTCGGCAGCAATCCGGGAGAACCCAAGATGTCTTATCAGGATCCACCGAAGAAGATATCCAAGACGGTAAATTTCAAATGAATAGTATTTCGTACGTTTATAATTATTATGTCACTCTTGCTCGGAACAACTTTAGCATCATACCTACACGACCGCGGTTGTCTTCCTGAAACATATATTTCCGCCCATTAACTTTGCCTTTTTCATCTGATAAAATATCTAACCCCACCATCACCATCTCCTATGGGTATAATGTAAGACAAACAAGGGAGATATGGTAAGGTGATGGCGTGGCTGATGCAAACGCATATCATCATCATCATTTCAGCCATAGGACGTCCACTGCTGGACATAGGCCTCCCTCATCGATCTCCAAAAGGGCCGGTTGGAAGCGGCCTGCATCCAGCGTTTCCCTGCGGTCTCTTTTAGGTCGTCCGTCCACCTAGTGGGTGGACGTTCTACGCTGCGCTTACCGGTCCGTGGTCTCCATTCCAGAACTTTTCGCCCCATCGACAATCTGTTCTGCGTGATATGTGCCCTCCCCACTGCTACTTCAACTTGCTAATCCGGTGGGCTATGTCGGTGACTTTCGTTCGTCTACGGATCTCCTCATTTCTGATTCGATCTCGTAAATAAACCCCGAGCATAGCCCTCTCCATAGCTCGTTATGCGACTTTGAGCTTGCTTATGAGACCCATACTGAGAGACCACGTTTCAGTGCCGTATGTCATCACACACTAGTCGAAGACTTTTGTCTTAAGGTACTGAGGTATTTTGGACGAGAAGACGTTGCGAAGTTTACCGAACGCTGCCCAGTCGAAATATAAGATGCGAAACGCATAATTATGGCCTATATAGAATTTAACATGCAAACGACCTTGCCGTTTTTTGCATGTGGGCTATTATTTTGTTGGTGTTGCTGCAAATATTTTAGTGTGCATAAAAAAACGAGTAACTGTGCCGTAGGAATTAACTTAGTTTTCTTTTTGCGTTAAGCGGTTTAGCGTATAGATATATGTGAAAAAATTGGGAGAAACATCAAGACATTTGAACACAAATGATAAAAACTATATTTCAGATGAAGAAATTCCTCCGCAACATAGACAAGCATAAGAACGAGCAGAACTCCAAGAGCAGCGAAAAGGCGCTAAGCAAGCTGACCACTATGCGCGGGATCCTGAAGGACGGCCGCTGCGGGCCCGAGTGCACCGGGGACTCCGTGCACGGACCCGATGAATACAACCGTAAGCGGCTAAGCGTCCACGTCAATTATTCATCTCTTCCAACTCTATACTCTATCTCTGAACTGCCGAATATGTCTCTGCTTTCTTGCTATGACATTGCCATTTGCTTTGGTTGTTTGCTAATAGATTCCATGTTGAACACGTGATTCTAACAATAGCGCCGACCTATCTAGTACAAGTATTCAACTTTGATCATATTTAGGACAAGTAGTAAACCTAATTAAAGAACTTGAAATGGCTTTACCTAGACGAGGTGCAGACAGCGCGATGCTTTGTCGTAGATTTTAAATTCCGTTCTAATATATAAAGCAAATATAATGTAGGTACCTATCTGTCCAACAAGGAATCTGAATTAGAAGTAATTCCATTTACGTCAGAAAAATTGCCTTATATGTATACTAACGAAAGCGGAATCTGACCAAATCGTACCTACCCAGACTCCATCTAGGCGAACCACGGGTCGAGAACGTCGAACACCAGTGGGTTTGTGATCAAACGCCTAGCTTTTCAGTACGTATAACAATGTTTTTTTATGAACGTATTTATATAAAGAATATCTCCGTTTCTGCCGCTTTCCCAATTATTGACAGGAAGATCACCAAAAACCTAATGAAGTTGCAGCGACAGGACCTTCGCCTGATAGTAGGCCTTATAACCGGTCATTGCAACTTGAATAGTCACTTGTATAAGCTAGGAGCCACGGACAGTCCACTGTGTCGTGGCTGCATGAAAGAGAACGAAACTGTAGAGCACGTGCTGTGGCATTGTGAAACCACAGAAGAAACTAGAATCGCTACCGGGTTGCATGAGGCAACATTGCCTTTTTCATCCACGTCACCACAACAGCTAGACTGCTTTTCATCATCATTATTTACACTACCATCTACACCACAGGAGCAACTATGCCAGCGCCCCAGAGCCTCACTCCGATATTTCAAGGAGTTGGGTTGGCTCGGGTAGGTGCTGGTAGGGGGAAATGCACAATACACCCCAAGCGGGACGTCAGTGCAGGACTTATCGCCTCCATCTCGAATAAGAATAAGATCTCCGTTTCTGATCATCTCCTTTGACGATTTAGGATACTGTTCGTCACGCAGAAAAAAAATCGACTACTTACATTAGTAAGTAGTCGATTTTTTTAATTGGCTATCTTATTTCCTTACAGCGGAAGACGCAACCCTTTCTCTGCCCATAGACTTCAGCCACCACGGCAACTACACGAAGCAGGGCCCCGACAAGTCCGTCAGTTTCAACACCCAAGTGGTAATCATTCACTTCACGGGAGACCTCTGCGTTGGCCAGAGCGTCGAAACCCTCAGCAAAGAAAAAGACCAACAAGCTAGAAACTCTGAACTCAGGAAAACATTCCTCACCAAATATAATGAGTTCTGGCCAACGCAAAAATAATTCTTAAGGTGAAGTCGGGCTGTGCTGTTTTCAAGATGTCTGTGAACTGTTTAAAATATTTGTCCGGATATTTCCTTCAGTTTTCATATTTTCAGCTATGTTGGTTAGTCTAATAATTTTGTGTTTCATGCTGGGCTGTGACTGAATGGTTTTCAAAACAAACTTTTTCTAAATATACTTCGTAAGTTATTAAATATATTTGTTGTTGTATAATTGTTCTTGTATTTGTACATTTTAAAATTGGGGAGTATATTCATGTGTTTACAATCCGATAGGTTAGCTGGTTTATTTATTGTATAGTTCCGTGTCATTTAAACTTAGGAATACCAAATTGAAATAAAATATTTTTTAACTCAGTTTTTTTTTTTTTTTTCAACCTTTGCAAGACCTTACTGCAACCGACCTTAATAAAACAACAGATTGGCTAACAAAAATAACATCTTTATTAACTATTTATCTATTATTCAACTAATATGTATCACAGGTCAGTTGGGTAGCGAGGTAATTTTCCATAGGACCAGCTCTTTGACTCTGTCATACATGAAGTATTTCGGGAAGTCCAGAGGCAGCTGCTCTACCTTCCAAGTGGAATGAATGTTTTCTGTCTTAACCTGGAACACGAAATGTATAAGTTTTTTACCACTCTGGCATGAAAAATCATCATCTGTTACTGATGAATGAGTCGACTTTTACGTGCCAGAGTGGGCTTGATAAATCCACCTCTTTGTGGTTGATATTCTGAAAACCTTTACGAAGCGCTTTGATTCCACTTTTATTGTTAATGGCTACTAGTTAAGCTCAAAGCGTTTATTAGTTATTATTATGTGATTGGTTAAAATTTGGCAGCGCCGCTTCGGTGTCACCTTAAGCAGTAGGATTTCAACGTTATCTCACCTTGTCAAGCAATGTAAGGAATGTCTCGTAGCATGGCGCAACCGAGTCCATATGTTCTATCGTGAACACATATCGTTTCTCCAGCACCACGTATAGCGTCTTTGGAGGGCTGGTGTTTAATATCTTCTGTATAGTGGACACGAAGGCTGCAGTCAAATCGTCGTCATATATCACTGGAAATAAAGACGAGGCCTGTGAAAACTTGGTAAAACTTGGCTTCGGTAAGAAAACTGCATAATCGGAAGTTAGCATTCCGATCTTGGCGACCGCGACAGGCGGCAGCGGCCGCGTTGCGCGACCCACTGTTCATTATGAATTTATATGGAGTGCTAAACAATTCAAGCGACCGCGTCGCGCGACGTGTGGATCGCTTGCATTGAGCAGTGGGTCGCGCAACGCGGTGGCTGCCGCCTGTCGCGGTCGCCAAGATCGGAAAGCTGACTTTTAGGTGCTTGGCATTTTTTTAAGCTTGAGGATAGTAGCTAAATAGCCAGCCCAGTACTAGAAAATATGCTATGGTTTCTTCGCCATGTTTCCTTCGCCGTCAGCCTCAAACTCATTGTTGGGATCCACCACTTTGTACGTGTAATTTGATGTCAATATTTAAAATTGGATGCCAAGCATGGTATGCTCGGTGCTATGCTCATGGTATGGTATGGGCATACACTCAGCAGTAGGTAATTGAAAGGTAGATGATACTGCCTGCCTGGAGAACTCTGCGCTTTAGGTATGAAGCTACAAGTAGCCGACTTCGTCGGACTTTCCGTGCCCGCTGCCGCGCAATAGACCGAGATAATGCGACAAAGTTACGCGATAGACAGAGGCAATTTCTAGGTTATAATATAGCTGTAGGTAGTTAGCGCTCGCACGTCCTGAATTACACTTTATTGTGTATAGTAGCAATAGTTATCTACTTATTTAGAAGTAGCTACCTACTTCTTTTTATGTTTTTGTGGAGTGAATCTTCTGTTCTTGTACTAATATGTATTCTGTGACACTGCATGGTACAGTTCATTCTATTCTACCGTTAAGGTGATTCGTTTCAGATATGGCGGGAAATTCAAATTTCAAACAGTTTTCTTGTCCTTGTAGCTAGGCCGGGTAATTATTGTAAACGACCGTGATGTTTGTGCAAATTGTTTTTTTTTTTACGAAATCATGTATCGTAATCACTATTTATCTCTAATGCTCATTATTAGTGACATTTGTGAAGAAACTAATTTTTGCTGTTTCAAACGGTTTATTCACAAATGTAAGTAATATGGTGCGTTACTGTTAAATAGTTGTACATTATAATGTTAAAAACAGCCAACATTTTGCGCAAACACTGTGTTATTTATAAATAATTACCTAACCTGGCTACTAGGACCAAAAAACTGTTTAAAATTTGAATTTCCCGCCATAGGTGAATCGTACCCTCGTAAGGGCCAGCTAAAGGCACGCAGCTACCTCACTTGCGCATTCTTACATTTTTGAAGATAAAAAATCACTGAGGGATAATATAAAAAAAAACAATTGGGCATAATATTTAGCATAACATTGTAGTATATAGCAATTTTTGCCTTGATATTTTATAGAATGGCGTAGAGGATAGAAAAATACGTAATTTTTTTCGAGTTTCTTTCAATCTCCTCTGCCATCCCATAAAATATCAACATGAAAATGATTTATACTATTCGCAATGTTATCTATCTATACTAATATTATAAAGAGGAAAGATTTGATTGTTTGTTTGTTTGTTTGCATTGAATAGGCTCCGGAACTACTGAACCGATTTGAAAAATTATTTCACTGTTGGGAAGCTACACTATCCCCGGTTAACATAGGCTACATTATATTTTCAAAAAAAATAGGGATCCTTACTAAAACACCTATAATGTAACCCAAGGTGTAAAAAAAATAAGATTTACAATTTTGACTTTGCGTGTTTGACAGTTCTAAGACAGGACAACGTCTGTCAGGTGTGCTAGTTCTAAATATAATGCCCAACCGGTTTTTGAAAATCGAACTCAGGAGTTTTTTTTTTTTTTTTAATGTTGAATATATGCTAAAGAGATAGCTATGGCCGTTAAGAGCAGCCTTCAATTTATTGTACTCACCATCAGCAGCTATAACAATGTCGGCTTCTTTGACCTCGTTTGTGAGCGCCGGACTCCAGGTAGACATGAAATCTAACGGCATCACTCTGAATGGGCACTTTATGAACTTGGCATTGTATTTCGCATTTAGCCGTATCAGGTCCAGGATGCCGCCGATGTCTATGTCTGAAACATATATTTTTTGGTAATATTAAGCGTAATAAAGAAATTAATAAATATTTCGGGACATTTTTCACACACGGTATCTGTTATCGGTATCGGTTATCTGTTTTTTTTTTTTTAGAAGGAGTCAATAGCTATTGTGTCAGAGAAGAGACATTACTATGATACTGATGGGTGTGATCGGGATGGTGAAAAACTCAAACTTTACTTTTTACTCCACTTGTAATAATTCTCCTAATTCAAAAAACATTCATAGCAGAGCAGAGATGATCGTTGAAGATCGGGTTGTGAAAAAATGCATATATATTATATAACCTAAAAAAATTCATTGAGAACAACATCCGGTTGTGGTCCTAATTGTAGGATCACTACCCCAAAATTACTTCTACATGTAACACACCAGCATAAAATAAATTATTTTACCTAATTTGTTGTGTCGTATAACAAGCATTGCACCAAATTTTCTCATTGCTAACATATTTTGTTAGTGATATTTTGTCATTTACTTAACTGCGGCCTTATTATAGAAGTTTGATCGGGATCGAGATTGCATGCCGTCCCGTTCGCATCTATTTACTCGCACCACGTGCGCAAGTGAGATGGCACGCGCTCGCGATCACGATCCGAATCATCCATAATAAGCCATCTGGTTACAAGCAAGCATGAGTTTCCTCGGTTTCTTACGAAAAAGAAATAAGACTTCGTACCAATGACAATGTAAAGTTATCTTAGCGAACCTGCAGTGCAAGTATCGTTCTTTATCGACCGTCAAATTCGCTAAAATGCCATAGAATCGATCACAGCGAGTACTGAAATTTTTACTGAAACGACCTCAACTGTCAATTTGACGATCGATAAAAGAACGGTACTTGCACTGCTGGTTACGTAGAACAAAAAAATATACAAAACTACGTTACGTATCCCGTTTAAAAGCAACTGAAATGGTTTTACAGATATTCTCATGGTTACCATACCTGTACAAACAACATTCTTAGCGTACAAAGCAGCAACGAAGCTGGTAAACCCGGTGCCAGCCCCGAGTTCCAGCACTGTCTTATTTTTCAGCTCTCCATTAAGGCCCAGGTGTAGCAGCAAGTCGCCGAGGAGGAAAGCACCGCGCCACACTTGGAGCCCTACCAGGGCTATCTTCGTTTTGGAACTGTGTTCTGGATAATAGTAATGGACTATTAGATTTTAAATTTTATTATAGGATGTACACTTTGTACAGTACTGTAACGGTAAGCCAAGGATTAATTTTAAAAAACAAAACATTTTTCTTTTTCAAATGATACTTTTAATTTTCAGGGTTCCGTACCCAAAGGGTGTAAACGAGACTTACTACTAAGCCTACGCTGTCAGTCTATCAGAACGAGAGTACGTCCTTTTGACGGCTGTATCTTTCGAATCATAGATAGCCATACTAGTAATTTTTAAACTTTCGCGATTTGAACACATGTTTTAAACATACACGGTACATATTACGGTACATATTTTTTACCTAAATTAAATAATACGTGATAAGTCCCGATAAACATTTAAAACAGATAGCCAGTTAAATTTTCACAAAATATGTTATGTTATGGCGGATTAACTAAGAAATAATTATAAAGTTTAACCAAAGGAACGTATTTGTTGGATGAGTACGTTTTGTTGTACAAACGTTTTTTTTTAAACTTATTTTTGTATTTGCTTTAATGTAAGAACGATAATATGTACAAGCGTCAAACATGGCATTATTTATATAGTACACACTCTTATGTAAAACAACAAATAATAAATAATTGCGAGTCGGTCACAAATTTCTGTTCAACACTAAGTTAAGCAACGTCGGGCGCGGTTGTTACTTAGATGGATAACCGCCTAGGCATGATGTTGTCTTTATGAACTACTTTTTGTATTTTGTGGTTGTATGGAACCCTCAGTGCGCGAGCCCGACTCGCACTGGCCGGTTTATTATTTAAATATTTCTATTCATATTTTGGCGGGCATTTTGAAAATATTACTTTATTTATTTTATTTATTTATTTCAAATTAGCACCGCACAAAAACGATTTACACTAATGAGATCAATAACATTTTTAAAAACACAAAATCATAACAAATTTCACAAGATTACCTACAATAAGCAAAATAATAATAATTAAAGAGATTAAATACATTCAGTCAGATAATAGTCAAATTAAGATTAAATAAATGGGTATGGTAACAATATTGGGTAGGTATTGGATATAGTATTGTCACCAGAACTAATAAAAATTTCAGCAAAATTGTTTAGGAGGAACTGCCCCCTTATTATGGATGATTCGGATCGTGATCGCGATCGCGTGCCATCTCACTCACGCACGTGGTGCGAGTAAGTAGTTGCGAACGGGACGGCATGCAATCCCAATTGCGATCAAATTTCTATAATAAGGCCCACAGCCCCCTTATTATGGATGATTCGGATCGTGATCGCGATCGCGTGCCATCTCACTCACGCACGCGGTGCGAGTAAGTAGATGCGAACGGGACGGCATGAGATCCCGATCAAACTTCTCTAATTCAGCTAGCAAGATTTGACCTAAAAAACTAACAAACGTAACAAAGGTAAAAAAAGCTTGAAAAAAGACATCACACTCACGTGAAAAATGTGGTCCTAGGCATAACTGAGGCACCCACAATGTGGTTCTTGCCTCCAAGGCCACCTTACTTTTCTCACAGGTTGTTTGAATCACAGATCATTTAACATCATAAGATGAATACAGAAGTCTCTATCTTATCATATTGCGTAATATGATGAGATAGACTTCTATAGTCACCCTTTTCATTAGGAAACAGAAAGCTACAAGATATGGCGATATGGCTACAGAGCATATGGCGTCACATAGGATCTTGTAACTTTGTAACCCCTAATGCAAACAGAGGGATGTTATACATTTAACATGACTGTGTATCTGTGTGTCTGTCTGTGGCATCGTAGCTCTCAAATGGCTGAACCGATTTTGATTTTATTTATTTGAAAGGTGATCAAGATTGTTCTTAGCTATGATGCAAAAAATCTGTAAATAATATTATCCGTTTTTCAGAATGGGGTTTTCAAAAATCTATATGTTACAGAAATAATCATGATAAAAATGTCAAAGATAGGAACTTACCAATTTTAATGATTTCTTTTTGTGGCCTTTCTATATCTAAGTCATCATCTTCGTCAAATTGAACTACAGCATTGCTTTTCGGCAGTATAAAAGGAAACTCCGATATGACATCTGAAATTATAAATAATTTATTAATAGATTTTCTATACTTTTCAATTTTAAACCAAACATCTTATCATCTTGTACGTACAACATTAAACAAAAACACAGTTGTTGGTTTTAATCTGTTAATTGTAATTGAAATCTTTTTTGTTTTTACAAATGCATAAAATTATTTTAAGTTTATTATTAGAGATTCAAATTCAGGTAATTTACACATAAAATATCGAAGATGAAACAGATAGTTGTTTAGCCGCGTACGGGATACCGAATATCCAACCAACCTTGATGCAGGGTAGCCGGATATTCGGCCGAACATTACCGATAGGCGCATAACAAGCAAGCTCGCGTAATGTGGCGCACAAACGATCGGGCGGGCTCAGGTCATAGATGGTCTATATATACCATCTATGGCTCGGGTGGATTTGGGTCTTTTCGTTCATGGTTGAAATTGGCAACATATTGGCAAGTGTTTCTATGAGTTTTTTACTATTATTTTTATACAGAGAATATAGATCTACTTTTAGCCACCAACTTGCCTGATGGTAAAATGCAAACTTAACTAAAATTTTAAAGAGAAAATTTAAAAAATTTGATTTTGTAACTTGTTGAACTGTTTGCAAACACAGTCACTTGAGGTTATTGTAAAAGTGCTATTGTAGTTTGAGGTTATTTTAAAAGTATATTTTATGGTAAAATGAAAATATGGTGATGATTATTTGTTATGTGGATTAAATAAAGTACCTAGATTTGATATAATCAATAAATCAATAATGCATTTAAAAACAAACTGGACAGAGGGATAAGAATGAAGAACATAATCTATCAGATAAATACTAGGTTTTGACACTGTGTGATATAGGCACATCGCTCGCCTATCATCAAATAAATAAAAAATAAAAAAAAAACGCTATCCGACTGGACATAAAATTTAGGCCAGATATGCTGGATAACAGATAGTTACCGGACATCTGTTTCATCTCTAATTATAATTATATGCTTATTACTTACTTCCTTCTTTGCTTGGTATCTTTTTAGTACTGTAATCATATTCCTCATATATTTCTGATGTAACAGTCAATTCTGGCATCTGCATTTAAAACATGGAATTCTTGAAACAATGCTGTTCTAATCAGGAGTTAATTAACCATGAACTCAGTGTTTATCAACATTTCTTTCTAACAGAAATGTTTCAGTCATAAACTTTGATAACTGGTAGTAGTAAAGGCCCATAGTTAGCTAATCACATGTAACTGATTCTAAAATAAACTTCAGGGCTTTCTGGCTAGGACAATAATTATAAATAATGAATTATACAAGCCCATTTCATTTGATTAATAGACCTACAAACCTTTTATGTTTTTTACACTATTTAAAAAAATTACAATGGTCTGTGTAGGTTGAAGGTAGTCTGCCCAATAATGAGGAAGGAGTAGTGGGAAATTTTGGATATGTTCCAATTTTAAAACTTCTAAAATAAATTTGTAATAGTGAGACGGCGTGAGTGCCAGCATTTGTGAATTAATAGTGATTTGTGGCGTAGTACGTGTGACGTTGGACGCTGGAATGTTGATTGGGTATTTTATTGCACGCAGTAGAAGGTTAGGCGTAAATTGTAGTTAGGTTATACTTGTAGATAAAGTATCTTAATTTAATATCCCTAATAACCTAATGGTTACCAAGTTACTACATGATGCTACATGGTCATAGTTTATAAAATTGCATTTAGAAAGATTTTTAAACTTGAGCTGATTCGCTAAGGAGTATAAATTAGCTCGATAAAATAGAATCAGCATCGCAAAATAACTTACGGTTCATGGCAGTACTATCACTTCATGTATTGGAGCGTATGTACCTATTCATTGTATTGGTTAAGTAGGTTCGTAAGATCCTTGTTATAATTTAATTGGGTTATATTTCTTCGAAAGCAAAACATTTTGCAAAGCAATAATAATTGTCTTGAATTGAAACTGGAAAGTGGAAAACAAAACATGATTTTTTGACACTGACATAACATGACTGACATGTCAGACTGTCAAGTCTAATTTTTTTCGTTCGTTACTGGAAATGTTAAAACTATTAAGGCTATACCGCCTCGTCTTACCACAGCGTCTTGCTAATTTTCTCACATGTATGCCGCAGTAAATAAAAATTGTGGTTATTTTCTATTGGATGGAGTAGAGGAAATAGGAGCCAACATATTATTTTTCACGCTGGCGCCTCTGTGCTGGCGGCGAAATCTCTGGACAGCAGGACTGACAGTGACGTAAATAAAACAGAATGTCATAGTGACGTGACACATTTTTCTGTTGATGATTGAGGTTTATGCGTTCGAAAATAACAAGTTGTAACTTTTTGGTATAATTTTATTATTGTGGTAGATAATAATAATTATGTGGATATTATAACATTTTTTTTTCTTAAATTTGATCATACTGTTGTAAATAAATGCCTTGTTTGGAAATAAAACGCAGAATAGAATTTGTTAGCTTATTTAGTGCTTATTTATGATCCGTTTGAAAATTATTTTGCCCACCTTGACTTTTTTCCTTCTGTCATTTTTTTCTCTAAAATATCGACCAATCATAGCCAAACACACGTTCGACGCTGCCACGTCAAGTGAGACGGGAGTGAAAGAAGTGGCACTATTTCGGCATTTTGTAAAGACTCGTCTCTCGAGTAGGCTTAGTAAAAACGCCGAATAATTTAAAATGCGTGTGATATTATTTACGGCGTTAGCCCTTCTGGGCTCCGTGCTCGGAGACGAAGTCCCCACTGAAGAAAACGTGCTAGTTCTCGGCAAATCCAACTTCGAAAGTATTCTCGCAAGCACAGAGTTCATCCTTGTAGAGTTCTGTAAGTTTTTCTCCAAATATTCAATTTAAAACGTCTATAAACTCATGAATCTTCCTTCACAGCCGTAGAATTACAGAATTCTGTCAAAAAATAGTGATGACACGTCATTTGATGGGCATGCCGACCGGTACCGCGCGGCACGTTCCGTGCATGTAATTAGCTTTAATTATGAGTATTCTTTGTCCGTAGATGCACCATGGTGCGGTCACTGCAAGTCCCTCGCGCCGGAATACGCGAAGGCCGCCACCAAACTGGCGGAGGAAGAATCTCCCATCAAGTTGGCTAAAGTAGACGCCACACAGGAACAAGAACTCGCCGAAAGCTACGGCGTAAGAGGGTACCCCACTCTCAAATTTTTCAGAAACGGCAGCCCTGTCGATTACAACGGTAATAGCCTATTAATCATTATGAGCATGTTTTATCAATACCTTCATGGTCCATTTGTTTTACAACTTGATTGTTTCTCATTAGGTGGTCGGCAAGCTGACGACATTGTTAACTGGCTGAAGAAGAAGACTGGCCCGCCCGCGGTGGAAGTCAGCTCGGCTGAACAAGCTAAGGAGCTGATTGCCGCCAACAATGTCATTGTGTTTGGTTTCTTCTCTGACAAGGAGACTGAGAAGGCCAAGGCTTTCCAGAATGTTGCCGGATTAGTAGATGACCAGGTCTTCGCTATTGTCACTGATGAGAAACTTATTGGAGAGCTTGAAGCCGAGGACCAAGATGTTGTTCTGTTCAAGAATGTAAGTACTGTTTTTATCTGTTGTCACTGTTTTTATAATTTAATCTTTTTATCAATACACATAGGTAATTACTATTTAAAACTGATAATTAACAGTAATCTATTTAAACTAAAACGAATTTTAAAACGTAAAGAAGGCCTATAAATAGTTTAAGTGATCCTAAATGCTAGCTGCATCGCCTATTTGAATTACATAGCTAACTTTCTGCCTAAAATACAGACCAGCACTTTAGTCACATGCAGAATCCTTCTGTTGCTATGAATATTTAAATTGATTAAAATTTTCTGCAATTCTGGTTAAAAACCTTCTGTCATTTCATCAGAAAATTAATAAGTAATCAGACTGGTTATAATTTTCTGCAATTTTGGTTGAAAAGCTTCTGTCATTTCATCAGAAAATTAATAAGTAATCAGACTGGTTATAATTTTCTGCAATTTTGGTTGAAAAGCTTCTGTCATTTCATCAGAAAATTAATAAGTAATCAGACTGGTTATAATTTTCTGCAATTTTGGTTGAAAAGCTTCTGTCATTTCATCAGAAAATTAATAAGTAATCAGACTGGTTATAATTTTCTGCAATTTTGGTTGAAAAGTTTCTGTCATACATAATCGATGTCACCATAATGTATGTTATAGTTCCTAGATACCTACCAAATATTGCACGTCCGCTAGGATAAACTGTTGGATCCTAAAACTTTATGTAACACCTTTGTACACAGTTTAAGCAATAAACGTTATTCTATTCTATTCTATTCTATTCTATTCTATTCTATTCTATTTCATCAGAAAATTAATAAGTAATCAGACTGGTTCCCCAGACACACAGGACAGATTAAGAAAAACTTGTTTCTGATAATATTCTGATTCTATCATATCATTGGGCTTGATGTTAATCATAAAAGTAATTAGATTATAAAAAGATAAATATTTATGATATAACAAAGTTAAGTCCCAATATTCTTTTGAGGATAAACATAGTTTCAGCCAATATATTTTATCTGAAATTTGATAAAGGTCAATAATTTAGTATGAACTCTAAAAAGCTCGAGATAAGAAACTGATTGCATGAGTTACTATAACAAATCAGAATTGATTATTTCCGCTCAAGCTAATCCATAATACTGATAAGAAAACCATATTAGATGTTATCTAGGTCGATATTTTAAAATTTATTTTTTCAAAATTATTAAAGTATATTTGTAAACATCGCCACGGAGACGATATTTGAATGCTCTAAGAGACTCAAAAATTAGGGGGTATTTATTTATTGTCTTTTATGTATCACTAGCTAGTCCCACGGATTCACCCGCATTATACCTCCTTGAAGCAACCTCTTCGGTAGTGACAGAAACCTCCTTTGATTTATATGTTTTCTTCTCATATGATGTACAATGTCAATGTAGTGACAGCAACCTCTTTTGACTTAATTTACTTTTTTTTCTATATGCAATGTCAATGTATAAGACTTCAATTCATGCAGTTCAATACAAAATATATGGGAAAATGAATTTCTTCCGAAATTCCTTTTTACGTGATTTTTTTTTTTTTTTTTTTTTTCTGCTATTCGGGGCGGAGAGAAATGCCCCAAATTAAAGATCATGAGAATCGGTCCAGGCGTTCTTGAGTTATAAATGGTGTAACTAACACAACCTTGTTTTATTTATATAGATTTCTTTAACCTCTCTATTCTGTTTCCATTTCGTCTTTAACCATTTGAATTTTCCATAAACTCATATCCGTTTTTAACCCCAACAGTTCGAAGAGAAGCGTGTCAAGTTCGAGGGAGAGTCGTTCACGGAAGATGTGTTCAAGACGTGGGTGTTCGTGCAATCCATGCCCGTCATTGTTGAGTTCTCCCACGAGACCGCCTCAAAGATCTTCGGAGGACAGATCAAATACCACCTCCTGTTGTTCCTGTCCAAGGTAAGAATTACTGTTTTTAACCACTGATGCAAAAAGAGGGGAGTTATAAGTTTAATTTGTATATCTGTGACCAAAAGGGCTGAACTGATTTAGATTCAGATTATTTTTTTGTTTGAAAAGTGACTTGATCGAGATTGTTCTTAGCTATGATTCAAGAACATCCGTTAAGTTCAGATCAAGAGAATAAGCTCTTTTATCGGGGGTTTCAGAATCCTCAATTTTATACTTGCTATTAACTTGTTATACAAAACAGGTTTGCGTTTGCTTCCACCCTTCTATATTTCTTAAACAGAGCATGGAATAACACATCTTTATAAGTTTTTCTAGTAGACAAGACTAGACTTTCTAAGTAGCAGATGAATACTCATTTAAGACACTAAATTAATAATGTCAAAAAATTCTTTATAATTTACCACAACTTTAAGTAGTTTTAAAAAAAATCGAGTGTAACATCTATTAGAGAAAAAAATATCAATTACACAATTAAAGCAATAATTAAAATTTCATAATTATGTGGTTTTTACTTAGCAGTTAGAGTAGCTACCCAAATTGATATCTATAGTCCGATAAAAAAAAATTACGTATGTAAATTACAAAGAGAAGATGCCTTTTATCGTACAATGACAATATTCCAATTATTTTCAATGTGTGAGTCACCTTTCGTAAACATACACGTATGTCCACGTGTTAGTCACTATCAAGGTTATTGAAAACCTGCTGCCTTTTGTCAGTGCCGGCCGGCACGTACACATGCCTCAGACAGGTTCATTCCTGCCACCACGGGGGTAGCTGGGCATGAAACAATTTGTCCTATTACCACCACCAGTGGCGCCAGTTTTAGTGGGGGTCGTTGGGAATAAACCGTTCCGATGGTTATAGCTTGATGATATAATATATGTAAAAGTATATTAAAAAAACTATCGTGTCAGGCGCAAACGCAAGCCTATTTATCAATAAAATAAATACTACCTAAGCTCTCTAAAAAGTGCGAGTTTTGGGTATGTAAGCGTTTTCCCGTCTCTGTGTACAACTTCTGTATTTTTGTGGCACAAAGCATATGAAAAGCGAAGGTTTTGCCATAATAGATCTGCAGTAAAACAAACTATAACAGATGGTTAAAAAAACATTAGACTAATCTTAACGGACAACAAATAAAATATAAAAGCATAATATTCGGGACATTCGGGAATAAATATTCGGGACATTTTTACACACACAGTCATCTGACCCCAAACTAAGCAAAGCTGCCAGAGACTGATATACATACATATATAGTTTTAAATACATACTTAAATAGATATTAACAACCAGATATAGAACAAACACAAATGTTTGTCCTAGGTGGGAATCGAACCCACACCCCCAAGCTCAGAAGGCAAGTTCACTACCAACTGGACTAACGGGCTATCGGGCTAACAAATATTAACATTGTGTGAACTAGACACAATGCTCTCTCATCAAATAAATATTTTCAAGTCACAGAAGTGGCTAAAGACTAAAATGGGACAGCTAATTATCTAAATGTAATTTCTTAAACGAAGTTCAGGAATAACAGACAAACTTGTATAAAACAATAAAATATTGTTTGTTTAAATGAGCTCCGCAAACTTATATCACATCCTAAATGGCAGTAGCGTAAAGTAAGTGGCAGCCGCGATAACAATTTAAATGTCGATACAGTACCGGTTTTAACATTTGGTGATGTAATATTCATATCATATATCATTTATATTATACCAGACACCTACTTATTATACAAGTACCTATACTAGAATTACTCGCGTCATACGCCAATATCATTGCACCCTAAAACTGCGTATATGTACTAATATACTGATTTCTTAGGCTTTTGCAATTATTACTTTTTTAACTATGTGATGTCAAGCTCAATACTCGCTCGAGAAAAAGCGAATGCCGAGAAATTACCTTGGTTTTACTATTACCAAAATAGAGCACTGTTAACACATCTGATTTATTTTATATCACAAACAACAGAAAGTAAAAATTACGTGTCTTTAGCATAATTACAATATTGGTGACGTTCTAGGATACTCTACAAAAATATATGTGCATAACTAAATATTGAATGCAAGCGGACAATGGAGAGAGCTATGCACGGAGTTTCTTTGCGCGATAAAATCCGGAACGTGGATATTCACCAAAGAACCAGAGTCACCGATATAGCTTTTAAATTGTACAAGTGGCAATGGGTAGGCCACATCGCTCCAAAAACCGATAACCGATGGGGTAGAAAGGTTCTTGAGTGGAGACCGGACAGGAACCGACCAGAAGACGCAGCGTAGGTAGACCTCCCACTAGATGGGCAGACGACATCGTGAGAGCAAATATAACTCCTGTTGTTGGTTTTCGAGCATTCAATGTCACATTATGACGTATTGAAATGTTTAATTTCATGTTACGTTTCACCAGTCTGTACGCGGCATTAAAAATAATATATTAACCTACATCCTTCATGACTAAGAAGAATTTGGATCATTCAATCCAAGAAAGTAGTTAGTCAAGTCATACTTTCACAATTCATAATGATCGTGAAATAACCTTTCACTGATTCGTTCTCTGAATAAACTAGAAAGTGGTACTGTAAGTACTAAAAGCTCAATACTGCAAGCACAACAATAAATCAACATTAAACTTTATGTTGTTCTCACAAAGCACAAACGGGAAAGTGAAAGAGATCATCTGAAAAGCACATTGGCGTAGCTAGGTAGGGGCTGGGGTGGGCATGGCCCCTTACAGAAAGCCCCGTGCCGACCCCAGAAAAATTGGTACCATTTTTCTTTTCGGGAACACTCTCATATTGGAACAGCAGCATTAAAAAATGTCTAAATAAAATGTAGACTAAAACCATGTTTATTTAGTAATTTTTAAACTTTTGCGATTTGAACACATATTTTAAAAGTACATAAAGGTATATAGTAGTTAAAATATATTACACATTGTTATGTCACGCAAATAAAATTAGTTTCGGTTTTTCTGAAATGTAGTAAATTTAAGTATGTGAAACTGATAATAGACACTAAGAAACGATGTTAAAAATACTTTTAAAACATTGTCACTACATAATACATAACATCTCTGCTACTTAAAAATATGTATCATTTTCATTACGTAGGTATATAACACAATCTTCGGGCATAACACTTAATCTAAGACAGCACACTGCACAGGCACAGCTACTGTTTCAACCATTTTTATATTGTTGCTCTGTGAACTTCGACCTCTCGCATCAAATGACTTGCCTAGTGTTTGCCTAGCTAGTATAGTACTTTCACCTATTCTGTGTCTAGTCTACGTATAGAACTACTATATAGTTTCACTGTGGTCTGTTCTTGAACTTTCCCTATTGAATTGTAACCAGTCACGCGCAGATGAGGCTTGGACTTTTACTACCTACAACTTCCCTGAGAACAAGGTCAGATGATCAGATTAGACAAACAAGGAGATATGCCTTTAAGTACAAATTCAAATTCAATTTATTGAGCCCGTGAGTCAATAATCGTGCGTGTTCAAATGTCTCCATAAATAATGTCTCCATGTGTTGTGTGTAATGTGTCCTGTCTTAGAAGATAATATAGAAATAAAATATTATCTTCTAAGGCTTAGTTAAACATAAACCATCATCATCATCATTTCAGCCGTAGAACGTCCACTGCTAGACATACGCCTCCCCCATCGATCTCCAAAAGGGCCGGTTGGAAGCGGCCTGCATCCAGCGTTACCCTGTGGTCTTTTTTAGGTCGTCTGTCCATCTTGTGGGTGGACGTCCTACGCTGCGCCTACCGGTCCGTGGTCTCCATTCGAGAACCTTTGGGCCCCATCGCCCATATGTTCTGCGTGCTAAACCATAACCATAAACCATAGTAGCAGTTAAAGTAAAGGTCAAACGCCGACTTTAGCAGTTACCTGTGAAATGCGTTGCACCAGCGTATTCACTAGCATAGTTAAAATTACAGGGGTTGCAAGTCAAATGACACCTTATTTACCCCAGATGCATAGCCGGAAATATATTTTATGCATCCGACAGAAGTTTAACATAAACAGCGAAGCTTGGGCAGTTACGGTTAACAGTGAAAATTATGATGTCATTTGCAACTTTTTTTTTGCCTAACCGGTACTTTAACTGAAATGCCGATGTTTGTTATTCTTTATTGCTAAAGTAAGATGGTGCAACCCACCCTAAGATTTCTAAGGTACAAAAACGAAGCTGTTAGAGACTAGTTACAATCAAACCTAGTCCCTAATATTTCACCAATCAATGGTCTATTTAACTTTGATGTATTTTGAACATGTAGTAGTACCTACGTCAAAGACTTTAGTTTTAAAAATCATTAACCTCCCTGCATACTTCCTAAAGTCGTGTAGGTTTTATAGGTAAGTTACGCCAATGTATTGAACCGTGAAGACTGTAACATAAGCTAATGTCACGCCAATTAGTGCTTTATAGCTAAATCAAATCACTTTGCTTTGTCGACCAACATGTTATCTCGTCTGCCGCACGTACGGAAGGTGGTTGACCTCAAGTTTAATGACCTCGCTGACGAGATGCAAACAAACTTTATTGCTAAGCCATAAGATCATCGATGAAATTACCGTTAATACACCTAGCGTAGGTAGTTTTATGTTACAAAAATAATGTAAAAAAAACATAGTTGACCTCTTTACTACGTGTTCCGTTTGAGGTTAAAGATCTCACGTTATTGCAAAGTAGAAGTAACTAGTACATTCCATTCTTACATATCGTACATTAGATCGATTATTCGTGCAAAATTCGGTGTTCTTTTCAACCGATTTCAATAAAAGGAGGTTCTTGATTCGACTTTTTTTGTATGTTACGCGATACCGTCGCCGGTTTTATTGAATAAGCAGGATTTCACGCGAAATGGAACCATTCAAATTTGATGAATATATTATTCTCTAAGGGTGGATATTACAGGATGAATTTGGTTTATTGTATATCACCTACTTCCCGTGAAGGCAGTTTTAATTATTTAGTAGGTACGAATGTACTTTATATCTTACACAAAAGAAACCCGTAAAATAGGAATATTCCGCTCTGTCCCCCTAATTTGTCCCTCGGGGGACAAACAGGAGTAAAAAATTGGATTGCCCACCTTTTAACGACGAGGGGACTTAGACGATTGAACTATATTTTTTTGCAATTTATTATTTCCCGTCTGTCTCCTCCCTGCTGGTTTTTAGGGGGACAGATAGGAATAAAAAAAATCTTTTTTTGTTTTCATTCCTTAGTTACTTGATATTTGTCAGATTATAAGAACTATGTTTCACTTACTCTAGTAAAACTAGTTAAAAATCTAATTTACGATCAAATGTGTAATTCTAGTGCCTATTTTGAACGAACTCTAAATAATGTTTTTACCACTTGACTTATTCAGTAAACATACTGTGAAAATATTTAAGAAAGCCGGATCGACTCAAGGCTGTTCGCCTCCACAATATATGAGTCGTCGACCTCACGCGCGCGATTTTCGCTTTATTCTACCAGTAAAGGAATTAAATAAACTGGCAAAGTGCGAGTCGCGGTTGCGCACTGAGGGTTCCGTACCACCACATAAATTGTTAATTCCTAAAGTACAAAGAAGTAGCTCAAAAAGACAACATCACGCCCAGGCGGTCACCAATCCAAGTACCGAGCGCGCCCGAAGCCGTTTAACTTCGGTGAACAGAATTTGTCGCTGACTCGCACTTGGCCAGTATTTATTATTTGTTGTTTTACTTTAGAGTGTACTATTTGGTACTATATAACCTTGCCAAGTGTGTTTGGAAAAACTTGTTTCAACTAGTAATCCATCAAGTATATTTGTTTTGTGAGTTTTTTTTTTTTATAATTAATCTCAAAAATGCTCGAGAGGCGCCAATGTCTAGTTTTTTCCCCTGCTTGAAAAATCGTAGATCCGGTGCTGATCAGAAGATTCGGAAGATGGTTTTCTTTACATTATAATTTTTACACCGACTAAACAGGCTGTTTGCTCTTTGTTATAGAAAAATGGCGACTTCGAGAAGTACCTGGACGATCTGAAGCCCGTCGCCAAGAACTACCGCGACAAGATCATGTCCGTCGCCATCGACGCTGACGAGGATGAACACCAGAGGTGAGACTTGGCGAAAAAACAGCCTGGCTTCTGTCTTCTGCCTAACCTCTTTCAAAATGCGACAGACGAAAGACTTACGAGAGTTTTCAACTTTTCATACAAAACTGATAGATCCCACTTCTGAAAATGTAGCTTCGAGGGTAGGTTTGATGAAGGCACGATTATTCAAGCCGCACTCAACGTAGGCGCCGCCTGCAACACAATTCATAGAAACTACTTACTAATCTTTGATAAATCCAGTATAGTATGTAGTTAGTCGTGGTATAGCCTATTCGAGAGACCGCTAGACTTGAAAGCGTGAGGTCGCGGGTTCAAACCCCGGGCCCGTACCAATGAGCTCTTTGGAGTTTATGTACGGATTTTCATACCACTGGCTTTTCGGTGAAGGAAAACATCGTAAGGAAACCTGCATACGTACGGAGAAGGAATTCAATGGCGTATGTGGATCCACCAAACCGCAACTAGGCAGCGTGGTGGATTAGGGCCCAACCTCTCTCTGAGAGAAGGCCTGAGTACCAGCAGTGGGACATGATATGCTGAAATGATGATGATGATGATGAAGTAGTTTATAACCATTCTGTCAAATGCGGCGCGGAAATGTGTGTTCACCTTAAATGTGCTGTAGTGTTTGCCAAACTTTTTGCTCGCCTAAACTGTGGTAACACACCCTGAGCACAGACTTACTATTAGGACACGACACATGCATGTGTTCAGTTCAGACCAGTCAAGCTCAGTGTTGACTCTACAATACCTACTTTTTTTGTTATGTATTTTTGGCTTATGTCCAGATAAAGATAATCTATTTGGACATTTTGGACAAAACACGAGTAAATCATACATACATTTAAAAACGCATTTACAATAGTTGTTAAAACAATCTTGGTCTCTTTGTATCATGTTATGTCTGTTAGGCGTACAAATCTGTAGTGATAGAATAATTTTAGTTTGTATTATATTTAAAAATCTAGACTTAAAATATTTGAAACATTGCCCATAATTCCAAACAGAAAGAAACTTTCATAATCGCAAAATAAGAATAGTACACCTACGGCAATCATAACTAAAATGTATTATATAAAAACATCACTATCTAGGTAGTTGCTCCCATTGGCGATTGTTTACTTATCATAATTATGGTCATTGGCTCTCAGATAGTGTTTTATGACGTCAAATAATCGACTGCCGCGGTGGCCCCTGCTTTCTGCGCTGGGGGGCGTGGGTTCGATTCCCACCTAGAGCAAACATTCATGTGATGAACATTTGTGTTTGTTCTATATCTGGATGTTAATATCTATTGAAGTAGGTTTTTTTTTTGAAAAGTATGTATATCAGTCTCTGACAGTCAGCTTTGATTAGTTTGGGGTCACATGACCGTGTGTGCGAAAATGTCCCGAATATTTGTTTATAGTCTTTTGTCGTTTTATTCATTGCCACACATACTAAGAGAAAAATATTTTTCAAAGGATCTTGGAGTTCTTCGGCATGAAGAAGGACGAGGTCCCGTCGGCGCGTCTCATCGCGCTCGAACAAGACATGGCCAAGTACAAGCCTGCCAGCGAGGAGCTCAGCGCAAACGCTGTTGAGGTAAGCTGTGCCCTCTTTTTTACAAGCTTTTATATGACTTGTCATGTTTATATGTAAATTTTTAGGTCAAATTTTGCAAGCTGAATCAAATCCAGTTCCTCGTAACCGATTTGCTGAACTTTTGCATACACCTTTTTTTATGGTGTAATGGGCTAGCGTTTGACCACAACTCATCTGATGGTAAGTGACGATGCTGTCTGAGATGCACGCTTGCCCATGAGGTGCCTATTCACTCTTGTCTTGAAGACCCAGGTTGTACTTTATAGGGAACTCCGAGGCAGGGAGTGCATTCCATTCCTGTGCAGTCCGTGTTAGGAAGGAATTTTGGAAACGTTGCTTGCGGACTTTACCAAAGTTTACGTCGGAAGGATGGAATGACTGCCTCGATGACCTATGGTGGAAATTGGTTCTGGTTTTAGTTCTGATGACAATGCCAATATACAATACCCAATATTGATATATTTTCAAAATGGCCCCCTCCACAAGATAGCGGATGTTGTATATTTTTGTCAACTTTGTTAATATGGGTATTAAATTGAAAGGGCTTGAAGAGTAGAAAGTTATAAAGTGAGTGACATTACACTAAATTCAATATGGCCGCCGACCAAGATGGCAGATTACATTTTCATTGCTAAAAAGCTAAAACCTTAATTTTTTAAGTATTTTTATGATTAACTTATTAGGGCACAATATTTTTAACTGATTTCATTTTTGAAGTCAGTTCAAAAGTATCCGCTGTGGAGGTTCTCAATTCGATGCATTTTTATTTCTTCCTTTAACTTTTTTAACTTTCCTACTCGCACATCCGATTCTGTGCTATATATTATGTTGTACAGTTACTGCATCAAGATTTGAAGAGAAAAAACAAGTTGCTATGGTCCTTAAGCTTATTCTACCTACTAAAAGCCACATCTGCAAGGTTTATGTAGCCAGCTAGGAGTTAAATAGTACACTAAAGGCCTCTGATTTGACCTGGTGACTTAGACCTGGCTGTTTTAAGACTACATTTACCGAGATTTGATTTAACATGCCGTAAGCCATTACCGTGCGACTCGATGGAGTCACAATATAATATGTAGACTAGCTAGCTATAACCTAAAAGTTGAAGATCGGGCTGAGTGGCGTACCTTGGGAGAGGCCCATGTCCAGCGGTGAACTAAGATAGGCCGATTGTGACGATGTTGATGAAGCCATTAGCTATTAGAACTGCCACTATGTGTGATATAGTTTATCCTTCCTTTATGACCTGTTTGGACTTTTTATTTTAGAAATATTGTAGAAATATATTTATAGAATGTAGGTACTTGAGTAGGTAACTGTTTGGAATTCCACTGCTCAAGGCGAGGACAATAGCAGTTTTCCTTATATACAGGATAGAAAATATTTTCTAATGTCATCATCATCATCATTGTCGTTATCGACCCACTGTTCATCTCCTCTTCGACCTTTCTCTCTTGCGTCATTTTTGCCCCAGCTGTTCTTGTGCATGCGATAGTGTCTGACTCCGTCGCGCTCCTGTCAATTCACGTGTCAGTACACGGAGTATCTTGACATTGTTACGACTAACATCTTTGTCGCAGTGACAGAGTTTTTTCACAGATAAACAAAGAAAATTGGATAATTAAGAATGCATCCTGACGTTGTTTGGCTTAGTTGTTACTTTGTACTCATTTGTCTTGTCTTTTTTATTGTTTTAGTTATACTCATAAAGCTATGGATGCACCAAAGCATCATCATCACGTAGCAAACATAAACGACCAATAAATAAAGTCGTAATACGTTTTAAATAAATACCTCTACAATGTCAAACGCAAAAAGTATTTAGTTTATCTTAATAGTAATTTGGTCTTTTGTTTACGGCTGCTTCATTACTCATACGGCTGTGGAGTACGCCACAACGTCGCACAATGATGCCTAGGTGTAATTCCAGCTTTAAACAAAAATAACTCTGTTGGTGTGATCTTACTTGATGTCAGACATTTATGTCAAGTAGTTGCGAACATTTTCCCTGAATTATGGCACAGTCATAAGTAAATAAGTAGCGACTCTTGCTACTACACAATAAAATGCAATTCAGGACGTACGAGCGCTAACTACCTACAGCTATATTAACCTAGAAGTTGGCTCTCGGTTTATCGCGTTACTCTTGTCGCGTTATCTCTTTCTATAGCGCGGCAGCAGGCGCGGTAGTACCGACAAGTCGGCTACTTGTAGCTTCACACCTAAAGTCCGGAGTGCGCCAGACCTGATTATGGTCAGTCATTTATATTTGGTAACCAGGAAGTTGATTAATGCTACTTGACTAACCGGTTCTAGATAGTCCGGACAACTTTTCTGTAAATATGAGTGAGGGCCACCTTTGTATTTTCTGAATTAATACTGACAACCGTTGAAAGTTTTTAGTTCCATCATTTGGCCAACTCTAAATAAGGAGTCGCTAATGGTGCATTCGTCATTCATTTTCCTGACACACATAGTTGAAAACTAGTCGTTTCCTTCACATACAGTCGTAAATTACGTATTGCATGGTGTAATTATATCGGTCACGCCTTTTACTGAGCTTAAGTCACGCCGATCCACTTGCATTAGTTGATAGCCTTAAATGTAAATACCTATTTATGGAAGAAAGGACCATAATACTTGTGGTATAATAATCATAGGCATTATTATTTATTTCAATATAAACACGGGTCTAGCCCGGACCTTTGGTAGGCATTGGTGGGGCCGAAGCCAACACCAAGAGGCCCCGTTGAATATAAAATACAATATTATTGAATGTGTATAAAATGGATTATAAAACTATTGTACAGTATAGGATATAAAACGTCTAGGCTATTGAGGTGAACAAATTGTGGATGGGATAAGGTATATTATTTATTTTATTATTAGCTGTCCTGGAAAACTTTGTCCTGTCCAAATTGCATAGAAAAACAGCTTTTTTAGATTTTCTCGAATTTTCAAATTTTCTGGGAAATTTTTCCAATTATTATTTTTAATTGACGCGTACAAATAAAAAAATCTAATCGATCAAGCCGTATTTTAGTTTTAGCGACACTAACGAACAGCAATTGATTTTGATACATAACAAGCCCCGCGTCGCACGTTTGTAAGTTTTATGTAAATATCCTCCTTCTGTGAAAAACTGAACTGATGGTGAAAACTGCATCAAAATCCGTTGCGTGGTTTAGGAGGAGTTAGCGGATCTATATAGACAGACAGACTTTGAAAGCGGTTTTTATTTTATACTATGTAGAGTAGAGATAGAGAAGAAGATGAGTCCAACATGTTTCTTGACTATTGATGAGTAACCGCCATAAGTTGGTTAATGGTTAATATATTGGTTAAGTACACGTTTCTATATATCTAATAGTTTAGAAATGCAGGGGGACCATCTTTTTACCACTTTAGAGGGCAATATTTCGCAAAGGAGCTTGATAAAAAAGTGATGCATGAAAACTCACCTTCATTATGTTCATTTTAAAAGACCTATTCAACGATTTAATACTCACTATACTAATTTTTAATACTATGTAAACTTGTTTAATATTACGACTGAAGGACTCTGTCTCCGTGGTCATGATAAAATGTACAACAACAAATCTAGCTAATCGGACATTCACTGTATAGGTCTGTGGTCACTGTCCTGTTGATACAGAGATGATGTCTTGATTTGATCGATTGATCATTTGAATACGGCGGGTAACCATGCGAACATAATAATATATATTTGCGTAGTCCAGTTTAATCAAAGGCCGTTGGTAATAAGGTTAGTGGAAATAGCTGTTCAAATAAGGTCGTGGCATTATTCATCCACAAATAGAACATCAGTCCATTGACTTGTACAACGTACCTTCGAAATAACGCAAAGCCTGAAAATAGTTTGTTCGGAATCGGAGTGCAGTCGATATAACTTTCTTTTAATGTATAAGGAGTTTTATTTTTAATTCAATTCTCATAATGCCATATTTGAAAATATGGCGCGGTATCACACTCGCGCGTTTGTTTTTTTAAGGTATAAAATGACTGTCTACTTTAGAAAAATTTGCCTCTTTACGACGTTAATATTTCAAAATATTTAGATATTTTTTTAGTTTTTATATGTTTTGTAATGACCTGTAGTTTATGTCGCTTTATTTTGTACATTACATATTTAAGAGACACAAACTTCATCAAAATAAATATATTAAACCACACTAATCTAATAAACCGCTGCCCTTAGGCATCGTTCCCTGCATGCTGGCTGCATTGCCGCGATGGATTGCAATACTAACACGTTGCGCAAATACCGACCAGTCGTTTGAAAGAATAGATGATTCATAATAAATGTATAAATAAACCATTCATGACCAGAATAAATGGGTAAAACTATTTTATCCCATTTTTGTGTGTTTACACAATACTTTAAAAAGCATTTTTTTTTACTTATTACTACATTAAAAAATCAGCTGTGGTGTCAGAAGTTTTGCGTTATTTCGATGCCAAGTTGTTTATTACTTCGTTAGGTCAGGGCTGGTAGATTGTTTTTCAAAGGACAACTCAATGGTGAGCACAAGTTTATTTACAGTTTGAGCAGTCGTAGTTAAAAGTTATGCTACATAGTAGACATTGCAACAAAATGCTCTAACTTTTCAAGTATGGACGCAAAATGTACTGATGAGCATATCCTTACATTTAATATCATTGCTCGAGACCTTGCTCAGTAAATCGACAGTACGCCATAATGTCCGTGTCTCTCAGCAGGCTATCGACAACTAAGTAGGCTATAAGAGTAGGCAAAAATGATGTTCTCTCAACTAACACGTTTTTCTACTTGGCATTTTCATTTAGTAAGAATTATCGCCATAACTTTAATGCACAAGAGACATAGAAATAAAGGTTAGTAAATATCAAAAAAATTGCAAAGTGTGAAATGTGAGTGAACTCTTTAGTAACAGACAGTCGCGTTAAGACCAGGGCCCTTATTCTGTAACTACAAACTAGCACGTAACGCGCAAGTTATCCTCTAAAAGTAGGTCTTCTTAGGGTATAGAGTCTAAATTTTAAGAGGTTAACTGAACGCGGCGCGTTAAGTGCGTGTTAAAGTTACAGAATCAGGGCCCTGTCCCGTCTTACTTGAAACGTTTAGGAAATAAAACTTCAAAAAAAAAAAAAAACATTTAATTAAGCGGCCATACTGAATTCGTTCGTTTCCTTACTCTTCAAGCTCTTTCATTTGAAACCCATATTAACAGGGTTGACAAAAAATATACACCAACCGCCATCTTGTGACAGCAGCCATTTTGAAAATATTACAATATTGGGTACTCCATGTTATAATGTCACCAGAACTAACGGTCTGTGCAAAATTTCAGCAAAATCGGTTAGAAGGAATTGTTTCTAATTTAGCTTGCAAGATTTGACCCAAACAAATAAAGTAACATACAAACATTGCAAGTTAAATAAAAGCCTGTAATAAGAACAAAATGCTACCTTTTTACTTTTTTAGTAGGCCTGGCAATACTAAACTGCCATCGTCCATTCCGGAGTTTTGGTGCTAACGTGGAAAAAATATGTCGCCTTAAGTTGTATTATTTTTCTAAACTTTAGTATTTTCGAGTGCTAATGTGTAATAATGGTGGATTATTATTTATTAAGTGCTCGAGTGTGGACAGTCATTTATCGAGGTGAAACATGTCTTTTCGTGTTGTTTCCAAAACTCTAGAAGTCTCTTGTAAAGCCTCCACCACTTTACTGGGGCATGAGTTTTACTTGAACGTGACTTACTTTGCTTGACTCTGACTTGTTAGACGCTATCTAATACTATGTAAACTTGTTTAATATTACGACTGAAGGACTTTGTATCCATGGTCATGAGAAAAAAAAACTAACAACAACAATCGTTTATTCCAGGAATTCATCCAATCGTTCTTCGCGGGCACCCTGAAGCAGCACCTGCTCAGCGAGATCTTGCCCGAGGACTGGGCCGCCAAGCCCGTCAAGACCCTTGTCGCCACCAACTTCGATGAGGTCGTCTTCGATACCACCAAGAAGGTTCTGGTCGAGTTCTACGCGCCTTGGTACGTACTAAACACTAACCTCATTAGTAATAAACTTGTAGCCTTACAATAGTTACGCGGTGTTTTGTCTTTTTCGCTCTTTACAATTTTGAACTTGATTGAAAGTGACAAAAGACTGAGTCTTGACTGAGTCACTACTGCAAGGTTACTTCGCGTTTATCAATATGGGGACTAAGGAGTATTCTATGTTGTGTTATACCTAACAGGGAAAAGGAGGAACAAATTTATTTATTTTTACCCAAACTACGAAAGGAGGGTTATGTTTTTAAATTTACTAACGTACAGCGGTATTTCTAGTTAATCATATTTCACTTATGGTTTTTGACCAAGTGGACAAAAAAGTATGTGGCAAACCTCGCTATACTTTTAAATTACCTATTCAATTATACTTCTTTTTTCATTATGTGGTGAAATAAATTTGTAATATTCATGTTAATAATATGAAAATTCTATAACTATATTTTTTTTTATTTTGTAATTACTACAAGAATTGTGAATTTGTTATTAAAACAGCTGTGTTGTTTCAAATGTTCCCATCTTGCGTAATGCAAACATCGTTTCAGTTGTCACGTTGGTGGTTGTTTCTAGGTCGAGTTCAGTGTTAACTATTAGGTACATTATTCATCACACTTCACATTATTATTATGAATGCGAAAATAGCAATCCCTTTTGTCTGATATTTATCTTTTTCACCACTAAACAAATCATTTATAAAAGGCGATGTGTGTATGTAATTATAGACATAGACATAATTTATTTGTGGCAAAAAAATACAATAACACAATATACACGGAAAAATTATGTATGTATTATTATTATTATTATGTATGTTCCATATGGATTCCGAAACAGCTGGACCAATTTAAAATTTGACATATAGTTGCTTGCAAAATACGTGGAAAACTACCAAATATTTTGAGAGTTGCAGGGCGCATGTATAATAATATTACGTAACACGGATCCCAATGTTTACCTTAAAACCCTTTCCAAACTCACTTGTATCTGTAATGTATTAGATTAATGGAGGTAGTTTGTATTATCTTCAACTACCTACCTCATATATTCGTGTGTCATTGCATACCCAATAAACCTCATTCTGCGATTGTCTGTCTTTCATTTAACATTACAATTGGCGCAGCCGGTATTTATTTCGAACTTACGTGCAAAAGTGTTTGTGATCATGCCTATAGGTAAAATCGAAGTGTTTGAAATCGGCTCCCATAATTGGGAAGCTTATTGTAGGCGAATGAAACAATTTATAACGTTAAATAACATAGCGAAAGAGTTTCATGTTGCCACGTTAGTTACTCACGTCGGGATTACGTGTTACGAGCTCATGTGTGATTTGTGTGCACCTGCTTTGCCCGAATCAAAAACCTTAACCCAAAATTTTATCTCAAACTAAAATTGGGCGCCCTAGAGTGCTTTTCATGATTAAAGTCTCCCAGTCGCGGCGTTGTCATCGCGTATCAATCATTATCAGTATCATTTCTTGAGCAGCACTTTTGACAACTTTAGGCATCGTACACGACTCTTTAAAGATGGCAAATTAATAAAAATCTCACTAGCGTCCAAACACAGTAAAAACTACAACATGGAAATATAGTCCAACGGTAAACAGTTTCCGTGGGACTTCTTTCATGAAAAGCACTCTACCATAGCATCTCCATTGCATAGAGTCGCGCAGTGTTACCTTAAAGATCTCTACCTGGGGCTCGCTTGACCTTCACGAACGAAAGTGTTAAATTTTCCAGTTTTATTGCGTCATGCATATCATTTGCACAAGTGTATCTCGTTAGGACACATTCACTGAAGTATGATTAATGGACATTTGTCAAACGTCATTGTTTCCGCCGCTCAATGGCGTGGAAGATGTTTGCGCACCGATTATGTTAATGCTCTTCCATTTTCAGGCAATCTAAGGTCGCTGTGCTGTTGCTAAGACATTTACTTTCAAAATCATGAGGTATTGATCGATTTTGTCCAAATATACGATGGTTTGCTGTTGCCCGAGACTGACTGACTGTGTCGACTTCCATCTAAACTTTGAATCAATTTGCCTCACTTCCTATAGCGAGCGGACTTCTACACCCATGTTCCTTTTAGGGTGTAGAGGTCCGCTCGCATATACCTGCCAAATTTTAGCTTCGTAGGTCAAGTAGATTTTGTAATGTTGTTGGACCTCAAGGCGACAAATGGTTGGCCGCGAAATGGTTTTGTCAACCAATATGATTGTGGGAGGGATGAAGTGACGTCATATATAGCAGTCAAAGCAACAAACAACAAGTCAGTTGGTTGGGTGGTTTTCAGCGCACCGTCTCCATCGACTGTCACTGTAACCCCAACCTCAGTTCCCGTAGACCCCGGGGGCCAACCCATACGTAGATCAACTACCAGTGATTGTGTGGTTTTTCGTTTTGTATTGAGATCATCATCTTCAGAAGACATCCACTGCTGAACATAAGCCTCCACCTTTAACCTCCACACTGAACGACAGCCTGCCTTACTGACTGTCACTGAATGAAGGCTGTCGTTCAGTGTGAAGGTGTGTAGATAGATAGCGCATTCAAAATATTTTGGATGCCCACTCAAGTGTGGGCTCCTATGGTTTGTTTTAACGAGTTACATAAACTATAATTATTAAATCTATCCCAGCTAGAAAATTGAGGGTGAAACTGCGCACTGATTACTTCAGCCATAAATAGACTTACTTTTCGCTTAACGGATTAGTGTAATACTGCGCGCGGTACTACTAATGATATCAAGTTAATCTATCCTGATGCACTTTGTATAATTATAATAGAACTTGACCAAGTTAAGTTCGTTTAATCACTAATTCTTCTCACTTACACCTTACTTCTTCTTTGCAGGTGCGGTCACTGCAAGCAGCTGGTCCCCATCTACGACAAGCTGGGTGAGCACTTCGAGAAAGACGATGACGTCGTCATCGCCAAGATTGACGCCACCGCCAACGAACTGGAGCACACCAAGATCACCTCCTTCCCAACCATCAAGCTCTACGCCAAGGACAACCAGGTTCGTGGCTTTTTCTTACGTTGTATGCCTTAGCAAGGCAACTTGCCTAACTTGTGAAGGGCAGACTTACTTTGCTAGTCTCTGACTTGTTTGACGTTATTTAATACCATATAAACCTTAATATTTATTCGACTGAAGGACTCTGTATACATGGTCATGAAATAAATTTAAAAAAAAAACTTAAGTGTCGCTAAAGCCCTGAAGCTGCGTTGAAACGTCTCATTTTTCAACGAAAAGGATGTATGTATTTTGTATTTCCTTTAAAAAGAATTGCATATTTCAATCCAGCTTCTTTGGTACTTCGTTCCACACAGATTTAGAGCCCTCAGACCCTCAGATGACCAACTTTATACAAGGCATTTCTATTTGAGACTAGCTGACCCGACAAACGTTGTCCTGTCAAAATTCCATAGTAAAAAGCACTTTCTGTTATTTCGGCATTTTTCATTTTTCCGGACAAATTTTCAATTTAATTTTTCCTTTAAAAAAACAACCCTGTATGTGTCACTTCAGTGAACAAAACAAAAACTCTTTTTTTGAGTTTTAGCGAGACTAACGAAGCAATTGATTTTTATATAATAATATAAGAAGAAAAATATGGTACCAATGAGGTCTGCACTAATATCTCGCTTGCGGTGTATTCTGCATAACAAGGCACCTTTCTTTTCTTTTCTGCTAGTTAGTGGAATGCGCTGCCTGAATAGGTGTTCCCCGATAGTTACAATCTGGGTGTCTTCAAATCACGAGTGAATTGGTTTCTTTAAGGCAAGCGTGCTCCACCGTAGACCGCATCATCGCTTAACATCAGGCGAGTTGGCGGTCAAATTAAACGCTATTATAAAAAAAAAAAACTAGAACGTATACTAAGTATGTGTTGGTCATCAGGTGCGCGACTACAACGGCGAGAGGACGCTGGCGGGTCTCACCAAGTTCGTGGAGACCGACGGCGAGGGCGCCGAGCCCACTCCCAGTGTGGTGAGTATCATACTGAAGGAAGTTTGGAAGATGGTGTCATCCGTTCCACGCCACGGGTTACCATGGCACGGCTAATAGATATAAAAAGATACCTGCAGTCAATTCTTTAGCACCATTCAACTTCAACTCTTAGTTTATAGCTTATGTGAAGATGGCTGACAACTCCGCCAATGTCACGTAGATAGACCGTCAAACGCAAAGATTTTGTACTATTGGACGGTGGATAGGGTAATATGCAGTTTTATTTGTTACAAAAACACGCTATATAACTACAAAACACACACACACATATACACATGAAGTGCCATTATTTGAACATAACTAAATTTGACAGCTTTTTTTTGCAATATCAGTGCTGCACCTTGGTATGATAAAACATCAGAGATACACGAATATCTTGACGTGCCAATGGTCAAAGAAGAAATACAATTACTTCAGCAAAAAATACAACACACGACTGAAATCGCAGTTGATTTGACAATCCAGCACACTTTTCACTACTACTTTTCATACATTTTTGACTCACAAAAACTTGAAAAGTACACTTTTTTCTCCTATTAGTTTCAAATAATTATAAACATAGCGGTAAATTAAAATTTATAAAAATTAGTAAACCAATGTTTTTCCAATAAAGGCATTTTTATAATTATGTAGGAAAAAAGGTATACTTTTAAGTGTTGCCCGGACAAAAATTCAGCGCTAAGTTAAACAAACACACTTACACTTGCTAATCTGCTTTTGTTGTAAAAGTTAAGAAAACGCGTGTAAAGCCATATAAATAACAATGTTGCGATGTACGTATGATATGATATACATATATCTTGTACATAATATGTATGAGATCTTCTCTTATGTGGCCAAACAACCCGTTACTCTAATAGAATTAACTATCGAAATAAACGATACGCTGATAATTTCAGTACTGTCAGATTAGAAGATAATTTTACGTCAGAATGACCACCATAATACTATATTATGACATAATCATTGTCAAGCATTTCCCACCTACTGCTGAGTATAAGTCTCCTCTTCGGCACGCTATCTGCCCCGGCTCCCGGTCCTGCAGTGCAAGCACGGAACTTGTTGATCGACAAACTGATGTTTAAAGTCGTAAAAATCGGTAAAAATTTACGCATTTTTTTTGATTCAGTCGACTATGACGAATTATTTTATCGCGGAAGAAAAAGATATCTATATAGCTTTCGTCCACGAATTTGAGATAATTTCTGTGCATGTTTCAGATTTTTTTTTTAGATAATCTGCTAAAATTCGTAGTTGCCATAGTAATCAAGTTTGTCGATCATTATCGCATCGACAATATAATCCATGCCCGTTCCGTACTTGCAGTTGTCAGTAAAGATTGTCTCGTTGATTAGATAAAAAATCGGTAAGGCCCAGAATATGGCCTCACTCGCACATTTGATGGTTTCTTTAATATAAAATTACATAAAATGAAACCTCGGTCATTTGCGAAGTTAGAATTTCAAAATACATATGTATTTACATTTTCATGTAATTTTTTTTTATGACCACAAAAAAATAGGATAACTAGTTTTTCCTATTTATTCTGGTCATTATAAAATATATTAAACCAACAATTTGTTCTAAATATTTTGTAATATTAACATCGTAAAGTGAGAGTCATATTAAATCTTTAAAAAAAGTTTGTGCTTAAAACAACACGACAGAAGTGAAAACTTCATCAAGGTTGATTATATCTCGTTCCCTTAGTTGACTCGAGCCGACCTTACCCAAATGAGTATCTGAGCGTGACGGTCACGCGAGTTCAGTGCTTTTTCCCCCATCCCAAAAAGTGCCCAAAGTGCCTAAAGAAGTAACTTCAAAAACATCAAATGCGCACTGGGTATTCTGGTCCTTAAAGATTACTTGCCTGCCTCGGTCACCGTTTTATTATATACTTATGTTTGACTAATTGTTGTTACAGAGCGAATACGAAGAGGAAGACGAGCAACCCGCGAGGGACGAGTTATAAGCTATTCGCGGCCAGTTCGCTCCTAAGAGACTTCCATAGCGTAGTACTGTATAGATTTAATTACTTTTATACTTAACTCTAACACTGCCACACTGACAAACTGTATGGACGCTTATCGCATTTGAATAACCGGTAAAGATGCATTCACTCTGTACTGATTGAAGTTAGCTACAGGTCAGTGAACTTAAATTGTCGATGGAATGTAAGTTGACGAATAGCAGCGATTCCCTTACGCACCGCATAGGTGCCTAACGCGCGTCGAGCACTTTTCTCTTAGCTGACAAGCGATGCGTAACATACTTCGTAGGATAATAGTGGTTCCATAACGTATCCTTGTCTAAAAGCCATGAAACTTGAAATGTGTCCATGAGTGAATCCGTCATGATGCCTAGTGTCCGTACTGTTTGAACTGTGGCTCAACTGCATTTCGTTCGCTAGACTGTATTTTGTTCTAAATTGAGGTTGTTTTACGAAACTGTAAATCACTAACTTAATGATATTTTAAGAGTAATACTCTATTTGTTATTCTGAATTGTAAAACAGATGGGATCTCCATTTTCTTACCCATATTGTGTAATTTATTCGCATAATTTATTTTGCAGTGACAGCAGCATTAGTTTACTAAACATATTTATAATTTCTGTATCATAATGATCATTGTATTTTAACATTCCTTAGTACAAGTTTTAGTTGCATCGAACAAGAGTTGTTTTGTACAAGAAACATTGGCATTTTATTTTTTATCATATTTTACATTCATCACATCACAAGTAAATAGTTATTTTTTAGGATTATGCTTACTGTGGTTATTAATGTTTTATTTTTGTAATTTTTTTGTAATAAAAATGTTACTTAATCAAGCTTAGGCAAATGTTTCTATGTAGTGAAAATGAAATTTTCTAAACAGTTAACTAATAATTCTGCCTTTGATGTAAATATACATAGGTGTATTTGCCAAACATGAATCCTGGGTATCTATTGTGGATACAGAAATTGATAAATAAACAAGTTAAAAATCTACACACCCCTTTTATTCAACACTGCTACACCAAAAGGACTGAGGTCCCATGACTTCAAAAAGGACAGGGTTGAGGAAATTGGAGTCGAATATGTAGAAGCCTGAGTAAAAAGGTTTAAAAAAAAATACGATTTTGGCTTGCGCTTATTTGTCTGATGTTAAGCGATGATGCGGTCTACGAAGGAGCACATTTGCCTAGAACGTCTAGAAGAAACCGATTCACTCACGACTTGATACGCCCAGATTAAAACCATCGGCTTCCGGCAGCGCCTTTCAGTCTAGCAGTTCACTCAATAATTTTTCACGTACAATAAGAAACTAGCAGCAACACCAATGAACTAACTAATAGTCTACACACAAAAGGCTGGAGACTTCGTCGACAAGTTCATGCGTTCAACCATGGCCTCTGAGAATTTGTGGTCCACTGGTTCGTGCATTAGATACTCAGATTAGATATGTATGTCTGCGTACATAAAAGTACCGGACTTGGGCAGACCGTACGAACGATCTGCCCAAGTCCGCTCTTCCGCTCTGCTGGCAGCAGGGCAGGAAGATCGTTGCAGAGAGTACCGACCCCTGATGTACACCGTCCTCGAAAGCTTGTAAGAAGTGTGCCTCTCTGGATCTCGAAACGTTGTTGATGAATGTTTATTAATATTTAGTTTCGCTGATAATAGCGTAGTAGATAATAGATAAGTACTTAATGCTACGTATAGTATTGTACGCGAACGCAGCCTTGCGATATCTAAATGCACCCCTACAATTCGTAGTGTTATTTTTAGGGTTCCGTACCCAAAGGGTGTAGACGGGACCCTATTACAAAGCCTACGCTATCTGTCTGTCCTACCTAATTTTCGCAATGTTACGACGGATTAACTAAGAAATAATAAAAAACTAAAACTGGGTCCCCAATATAACAAACTTAACTTTTTATTTTGTTCTAATGTAAAACAAGCGCCAAACTTGGCAGGATTATAGTAAAACAACAAATAATAAATACTAGTCAAGTGAGAGTCGGTGTTTATGTTCACCGCCGGTTCATGTACGATCACCGAAGTTAAGCAATGTCGGGCGCGGTCGGTACTTGGATCGGTCGGTACCGCCTGGGCGTTGATGGGATTTTCAGTATATTAAAAGGCACTCTTTGGATGGGATGTTGTCTTTTTGCACTACTATTTTGTACTTTAGTAGCTAACAAGTTATGTGGTGTTACGGAACGAAACCATCGACTCGCACTTGACTCTGCGGTGACAGCGAGGAAAGTACCTACTTAGTTACAAAGAAACAACAGCTTTAGTATTATAATTTATTTCATAATCTTAATTATAACGATTACAACATAAAATAACTCTTTTAAATAATTACATAACATTAAGCTTGTTCTTTAAATTATCACATTAACACCAAAAGTATATTTAGATCGAGACATAACATGGAATGGCAAAACGTTGTTTACGATATACAGATAAAAAAATAGCATGCTAATATTATGTTGTTCGTACTTAACTGCTATTTTGTAAAAGCATATTAAATAATATGTTTAAAAAAATAAACATACCATAGAGTTTGCTTTAACAAAACTATCCTCAGTTCATTCCATTTCACAGTTCGACTGTCGTGATTGAAAATTGTCATGCTACTATTTTATCTGTGGTTGTGTTAGTAAAACAAAATTGTTACTTTGGTACCGTGGAAGTTAAGGGTAACTATGTTAGTGTTATTCTATACTTCGTGCTTGAAGCTACTGTCTAATTACTAGAGTGCTTGACTTGACTCCAGTACATATGGCTAGGTTAGATCAGTTCATTCGTGCACATGACTGGTTATTTAATGGGAACTTGAAAACAGGAGCTCTACTACAATGGAAACCTAACAATAGCATCAATCAGTCATTAATATACCTATGCTGGGGTCTCTTTTCCTATACGAAAAATTTTTGAAGCATATAATTTTGTGTTGCTGGTCAAATGAATACGGTACAATCTCAAAATAAATACAACCTACAAGTAAACTAGGATTCATAATTTTTAATTTATTTTAAAGGAAACTGACAATAATGTTAATGTCCATAAATAAACAACAGTTTTTTTTAAAGTTGGCCGTCACTAGACGCCTGGTAGATGTGGAACATGACGGCATATGACGTCACGTCCGTCACGGCATACGTGTTTAACTGCCAAGGCGAGCAATAGCTGTTCCACATCAAAATATTTGTGTGCAGAAAAATGCACAGTTGCAGCAAATAAATAAACAAGCAGTTTACAGTTTATACTTCTCATCTCTAATTTAGTGTCAATTAATGTCAAAAGAACAAATCGTTATATATTATAGCCCTAACAGACGTGTCGGACTGCAGACCGCCGTCAAACCAACGGGAGAGAAAGATACAATTTTCTTTCTCTCCCATTGGTTGGACGGCGGTCTGTCAACCAGGTCCGTCATGTCAGTTAGCTACTTTAAAAAAACAATACTAATACTATCACAATCACGACCCTTTCAACAATCCCTCGAATACTTTTAATACATAATTAGTAATTTTAAAATTACTCCGAATAAAACGGCAATGTTATAAATGCTCCCGTGGTAAGTCTACGCGATTTATATATTAGAAGAATCTACCTAGAGTAACTTATGACTAATGTAAGGGCTTTAACAGACCTGTGACTTGGTTGACCTCAACAGCCGTCTGACCAACGGGAGAGAAGGAGAGGGAAATATGTTATTCTCGCTCTTTCTCTCCCGTTGGTTGGACGGCGGTCCGTCAACCAAATCCACACGTCTGTTAAGAGTTTAATATAGATATAGCTGTGGCTATCATGTACATAAAGTAAAACCTTTAAAACACAGTAAACAAACAATAGAAATGATAAATTCGACAACACCCTTCGCAAAGTCTACGCTGAAAATTTAGAAAAAGGAAAGAGAGAAAAATATTTATTTACGTCAGAAACAAAATATACAGACATTACGAATTAAAAACAACAAAATAATAGTTTCTGTCACAAGCCGGCGCCATTTGCGTTTGTGTTAGTGGGATTGTCCCCAACATTGGATCAATTTGTTTCTAAAGTTCAAGTTTCTTTTAATTATATTATTTCGATTTATGTAATGAAATGAAATGAAATGAAAATGAAATGAAATGAAATGAAAATTTTTATTATCCGGACTTGCATCCATAACTTATTATACAAATTACATTAATTAATTGATGTTAGTATCACACTTGATAAAAATATAAAAATGTATTTTTTTGTATTTGTACAATGTGAGTGTTTTTTTTTCTCTCTCGAGGGGATTTTAGGATTGATTTGTAGCTAATATAAAAAAAAAAAGCACCAGTTAAATAAAGCTCCTTTAAAAAAATACTTGTTGGCGAAAAAGCTCCCTTAATGACAATATTCCCATATAAGTATATTAGAGTCACTTTTGCCAACTGTATCTATTATTTTAACAACCCTATTATTATATTCTCCGGGTCTAACAAAATTTATCTCCATTGTTTGTAATACTGTGACAATACATGCACGGATGGATAGAACGAAAAAAATCAAATCAGATTTTAATTTATATGCTACCCCTATATGATTACAATGCAATTTTATTTAGTCAGCTTAATATGAATAACAACTAAAGTCATCCCATTACAATGCACAATATTTTCATACAGGAAGATTCGATTATACTGAAAATACAACAATGTTCAACAACAGCAAAAGGCAGATTTCTTCGCTTTACAATTCCACAATTTAAAAAAAAAACGTAATATGTTCGTAATACTCTTACTATGCAAAATCGTTTAAAAAAGTACGATGTAGCCCAACTACCTGAGACATTATATACCAGGGCCCTAATTCCGTAAAAAACCATAAAACACGTCAATAACACGCTGAAAACGTGTTATACACAGTAACAATGGTCACTAACAACACGGTAACCGTGGTTACATAATTTAAAACGCATCAAACGAATCAAACGCGTCTTCTGATTGGATACTACATTAGATTCTCTTGGAAAACGCACACGTAACGCGCTAGCTTGCTCCACGTTATTTGAACTGTTCAAAACGAGCGTGTTACGAACCTCGTCGTGTTAGCAAACTTGACATTGCCAATTCCACTCAGATAACGTGACGCGGCCGCGTTAAGATTTTATGTGGTCAATGGTCATGGAAACAAAGGGCACAGAGTAATTTTTTTTAGATAGCCCGTTGGTCCATTTGGTAGTGAACCTAACTTCTGAGCTTGGGGGCGTGGGTTCGATTCCCACCTAGGACAAACATTCATGTGATGAACATTTGTGTTGGTTCTATACCTGGTTGTTAATATCTATTTAAATATGTATTTAAAACTATATATGTATGTATATCAGTCTCTGGCAGCCATATCACAAGCTTTGCTTAGTTTGGGGTCAGATGACCGTATATGCCAAATTGTCCCGAATATTTATTTTATTACATTTTCATGTTAGCACGTCGCGTGTTTATGGCAAGGGATCTCATGTGTATTAAAGAATCAGGGCCCTGTAATATACGATTCACTCTTCATTATTAAAGTCAGGTTTCACAATACAAGTGCCTTTCGGTTGGTTACTAATCATCCGAGCGCACTTAAGCTGATCATCCGCCATTACGCGAAATACCGACTTTTTTAAATGGCCTTGACAGATTGTAATACAGGGTTACGCGTAAAGGGTGTACTAAGCCGAAAGGGGCCCGTTATACTCATCATTATAGACAACTTTTACTCTGGGACCAACCCTAAAATCGCGAAAAAAATATCAGCTGTTCCATCATTGTGGAGTGTCAATGACCGTTTTCTATGGAACAGCTGATATTTTTTTCGCTATTTCACAGTTGTGATTTGTTTATAATGATGGGTACTATGGAGGTGTTTCGGCTTAGTACACCCTTACTGCGTAACCCAGTATATTCCTTATGGTTGCACGAATGGAATTTCCTGCAGTGTGTTAAAGTTAACTTGACCCACAGAAATTTTGATAAATTTGTTTGAAAAAAAAACCGATAGTTCCAATAAATTCTGTAGGTCAAGTTAATTCTGGACATACCCTAAAACATTATGCAATATCTAGACAAACATATATAAAAGCTTTTATGCAGTATTTAGACAAACCTGTATAAAAGCCAGGCACCAAACGGCATCAATGGTTTACATATCGACTGCATCAAATAAAACACGAATAATTCGATGCAAAAACAACAATATATCCGTCAGCTATGTAATACATGATAACTTGCTTCGTAATATCTGAACATGCGGTGGAACTAACGAACGATGTTTGTTATAATTCGTACTAAACTCGGTCCAAGAATTTATTTGCTCTGACAATATATTTGCGCTGCAATAACCTTGTAACAATAACCTTTAAAATTTAAATTAAATAAGGTTATATACAAACCGTAACCGCAACTGTTACTATATAATATACTAGCTGACCTGACAGACGTTGTCCTGTCTTAGAACTGTCAAACACGCAAAGTCAATCTTGTAAATCTTATTTTTTACACCTTGGGTTACATTATTGAAGTTTTAGTAAGGATCCCTATTTTTTTTTTAAATATAATATAGCCTATGTTACCCGGGGATAGTTTAGCTTCCCAACAGTGAAAGAATTTTTCAAATCGGTTCAGTAGTTTCGGTGCCTATTCAATGCAAACAAACAAACAAACAAACAATCAAATCTTTCCTCTTTATAATATTAGTATAGATATTATGCTTTTTAATCGGGGAAAAATAAAAACACTTTTAATACTACAATAATAACAAGAACTGGCGCCTTACCTGTTTTAAGCGATTCTGTTTAGGTGATGCGAAAAGTTGCGCAACCGCAAACTGTATCTCGGCGCGTTAAGGTTCCCGTTCGCGTGATTTTCCGAACTGCGCTGTTTCGAGCTCGCGTTGGGGGGTAGCCCCTGAACCGCTTAGATTTGATACTCTCAAAAATCACATTGTAGCTCCCAAACGGCTGAACCTATTTTGATTTAGTTTTCCATTTGTTTGAAAAGTGACTTGATCGAGCATTCTTAGCTATGGTTCAAGAAAATCTGTTTTGCCGTTTGAAGATTAAAGCTCAATATAGGGAGGTTTTAAAAATCAATACTTGTTAGTGACATGGATATTCGCCAAAGAACCAAAGTCACCGACATAGCTGTTAAAATTTGCAAGTTCAAGTGGCAATGGGCAGGCCACATCGCTCGGAGAACCGATAACCGATGGGGAAGAAAGGTTCTTGAGTGGAGACCACGAACCGGAAGACGCAGCGTAGGTAGGCCTCCCACTAGATGGACCGACGACATAGTAAGAGTCGCTGGCATCCAGTGGATGCAAAAGGCAGGCTGTCGTTCAGTGTGGAGGTTAAAGGGGGAGGCCTATGTTCAGCAGTGGACGTCTTCTGGCTGATGATGATGATGATGATGATGAGTGACATGCAACTGTTACGGTTACAGCTTGCTAGTAATATAACCTTGGTAAATATGTGCCATACTTTTTGAAACCCAAGATGTTGATGTCAATTAATCAATCAAATGTAGACGTAAACCATTTTGGATCAAACCAAATGAGTTCGGGTCAAACGCCTATTCTGTCAATAACAAAAATCCCTAAACAATATTTTTCGTGAACTTTCGTTAATTCCACCACACGTCGCCATTATCACTTGTTACCGTTCAAAGCGCGAACATAGAATCTTGTTCCTCTTTCTTGATCTGGCGATGTCTGGGCGTGGCTTGAGCGTCTGTGTCGCCGGCGCTGCCGTTGTTGGGGAGGCTTTCGGCGGCGGCGGCACGGGACAGAAGGAAAGCCTCGAAGTCGCTGCTTGTAACGCTCTCTTGCGCTGCGTTGTTATCTGATGCCGCCTGTACGAATAACATCAAATGAAATCAAATCATATATTTTCCAGAATGTTAAGCAGTAGTGGGACGGGAATGGGGACGGGTCCCCGTTCCCGCCCCACTGCAGGGATACAGGCTTTCTCTCAGAGAGAAAGAGAGCGTACATGTTACCGCTCGACCACCATCACTTATGCTATGGATAAAAAAATGTGCGGTTCCAATAGTATGGCGAGTGAAGCTGCGGCACACAGCTAGATTTAGGAATGCTATTACAATCAGTGACGTAGATTTGAGTGTTTATATGAAGGGAGTGCTAATGAAAGCACAAATAGTTTTAATATACAATCTTTCTCTCGCTCCTTCTACTTCAGAGAGAGCGAGACATCGTAAGATTGAAATAATAATGCTATAAGAGGCGGTTGTGTGGGAGGCGACATTGTGAGAGTCGCGGGCATCCAGTGGATGCAAAAGGCAGGCTGTCGTTCCGTGTGGAGGTTAAAAAGGGAGGCCTATGTTCAGCAGTGGACGTCTTCTGGCTGATGATGATGAAGAGGCAGTTGTAGGCTTGTAGACTGAGTTTTCAGTGCTGCACCATAAAGGTAGCATTCCGATCTCGGCGACCGCGACCGGTGGCAGCGACCGCGTCGCGCGACCCACTGCTCAGTATGAATTTATAAAGATTACTAAACATGCAAGCGACCGCGTCGCACGACGTGTGGGTCGCTCGCATTGTTTAGCGCTCCATACAACAGCTCTTCCGCTGCCGCCGGTCGCGGTCGCCAAGATCGTAATGCTACCTTTAGATGTAATAAAAACTTGGTAAATATAGTTTTCGGTGAAAATTGTGAAACATATAGCACAATGATAGATAATGATTAGATAGCCCGTTGGTCCAGTTGGTAGTGAACCTACCTTCTGAGCTTGGAGGCGTGGGTTCGATTCCCGCCTAGGACAAACATTTATGTGATGAACATTTGTGTTTGTTCTATGTCTGGTTGTTAATATCTATTTAAGTATGTATTTAAAACTATATATGTATGTATATCAGTCTCTGGCAGCTATATCACAAGCTTTGCTTAGTTTGGGGTCAGATGACCGTGTGTGCAAAAATGTCCCAAATATTTATTATTTATTAATGAAACATCTAAGTGGGAAACACAAAAAAATATTAAAAATAAGAACTAATGGTAAAACAATTATATGCGTTATACGTGCACGTGAATAATAAAATAAAAGCATAAAACAACACACCTTCTCCTGAGCAAGCCAAGCGGCAATCTCATCGATCTCTCTCTGATCCATACCCGTCGGCTGTCGAAAATGAAATAATAAACAAAATAAATATAAAACAAACAAAACATAATCACTAAATATTAATGAAGTAACAAACCACAATGTATAACAAGGAAAGCAAGGAATCGCCGTACAATTTAAAACTACACTGAAAGATAAATATACTTTTTTATAGTTCAACGCTTCGACCAAAATAAAATGAATGGACGGGCCCAGAAGAAGCGCATTTTTGAAGATTAGAAAATGAGCGCCAGCGCTCACGTCGTTTCAGTCGGTCTCTTGCCGTAGGAAGTGCAACACGAGGTTATTGTTCTATGATAACGAAACATCTGACAAAATTATCCCTTCGTGTGCTTTCCCGAAGTGTAAATACACAACAAAAAACCGCTATCTATTTTTTGTAACAAATGTACTGTACATGTTTATAATAGGCATGTGTCCTTATGTTTAATTTATTACAAATAACCGGCTTGGCGATGAATATAACTAAATACATTACGCATACTGAAAAAATAATTTTAATTGGCTGATAAATCTCCGAGATATGAGTGTTTAAAGTTTTAGGTGGGGATAGAGTGGTGGTGCTCTATCCCTTTCTCGCAACGCGTGTGTTAGTATTACATAGTATGGCGTGCCTGAGGTATGACGTCACGGCTCAGTATAGGGCGCTCTCTGTCTAGCATGAAATTAAAATGCTTGTATCTTATTTATTTACTAACTAATTTTAATTTCGTTTTCGTTGATGTGCTCTATGTATGATCGGCTTTTTTATGAGATAATAATAAAAAAAATAGTCATCATGCTATTGGTGTTGAAGTATATGTCCGACGGTTTTGACTGAGCAATTTCGATGGTTTTGGCCCGTCCATTCATTTTATTTTGATCGAAAGTTCAACGAAACCCTAAAATCAAGGGAAAAGTATGGACTATAAAACAAAACATGTCATGACATCATCAAAACCAAGCGACACTTGCGTTAAAGATACCGGCAAATATCTTGAATAACTAGAATCATGGAAGATGCGGCCACCAATTAAAAACCTAGTCCATATTACCATTTGCTGTGTTTGATCGTCTATAATTTGTTTTGTTAATGGTGTCAACTCGAAAAAAAAAAACACGAATACCTAGCTTGTCAAGGCTAGGCGTTTGACCACAGCTCAACTTGATAACACTTTTAATAAAGAGAGCGCTAAGAGAGCTAAGACTAGCGCTACGGTAATTTTTAGAACCCTTTCGTACCTTATTTGACTGCAGCGCTTACGGAAGCTCGAGACAACCTATATCACGCTCAAATTACGGCGCCATCTAAGTTCGTACCGTTTTTTGGCAAATTTCCGAGCTACGCTCTAATGTTCCGCTATTGTCTTTCCACTTAGTCTATCTTCCTTGTTGTTACTTAGTATCCTAACGCTGAGTTCTATAAAATTATTATGCCAATAAAGACAGCAAAATAAAATATCGATCAATCTGTATCTTTGTTTGAAAGAATTGGTGGTTTAATTGTTTTTAGAAGCGTACCAAAGGTTGTCCTTGTGTGGCTCGCTGGTTGGCGGCGGAAGCGAGTCCGTTAGTCGTCTGATCTTCCAGGTTGTCGGCATAGCTGCTACCACTGAAATATAAATATACCGATCCTTTTCGTAATGACCAAACCAATTACTATTATTTCTTTGACCACATCGTCGCTTACCAAGAGGCGAGTTGGTGGTCAAACGCAGACATATCAGCGTTAAAAAAAACTATAAAAACGGCTTACACTCTCGATTATGTTTATTGGTCGAGACGATCGAGTGGTTTTGGAGCCATTAGAGGTACTTCATCAGGAAATACGCGCGATTCAGGAGACGGTCAGCGGCGTACTGACTGATGTACGCGGGCAACTGTCTCTGGATACGCGCGTATTCCCTGATGAAGGAGCTCTAATGGCTCCGGTCGATCATCTCGACCGTTAAACATAATCGTGAATGTAAGCTGTTTTTATAGTAATTTATAATGAGCTAGTTTTGATGAAATGGCCAAATTCTTCAATTATAAATAAACTAAATTTGATTAGCCATTGAAAAAAAAAATATGAAATGAACATGGTGTGGAATGATTCCATAATTTGAAGAATATATGACGAGAATTGAATTTTAAATCAGCTGCCTATTTTTGTCTCCTTTATAACCTTGTAGGTGTGTGTGCGTACAATATTGTACAAAATGTGCAAAATGTGCAAAAGGTTTGATTACATTTTTCCACGAAAAAGAGGCGAATGCAGAGGGGTTAATGTTAGAATTTAGAGAAAAAAAGTATGACATTTTCATATGATGTTTTGTTAATATCAACGCAATGTTTCAAACAAGCCTTGTCGGCAACCGAGCATTTATGGATTCACGTATGCTGGCTTCGGCCCACATTTTACACGTCTGTCCATAAACGCTTCTGTTACCTGCTAATGCAAGTAGTATATAACTAGATGAATTGACGTTAACAAAGTTAAGTTTATACTGACCCAGTCTTGGCGGTCTCGTAGGTAAGGTTCCGGCTTTGGGCAAACATGTCAAATTCATCTTTGGAGCCGCTCGGAGACTTATCCGGCTGCGCGTCTTTTACGGCTGGAATTACAAATACACAGTCAAACCATAAACTATAGTTAACATTATCTTATTCGCAAAAAAATTTAGGCCATTTAAAGACCAGTTTTTTTTAATATTTTTTTTATATAAAAGTCTTCTTCTACCAGTTCTACTACCACAAAATACAGTAAGTTCGTCCAAGTTACCGAATAACCAGTTCAGGCTTAACGCCTTCCAAAAACAGTCGAAACAATTGCTACGCAGTCACAGTTATTATTGCTACAGTGACGCTCGAGTATAACACAATTATAACTTGGTAATGAACAGATATTTGTCACCGACTCGCACTTGGCCATTATTTATTATTTGTTGTTATGCTTTAGAGTGTGTCCATACCAAGTTTGACGCTTTTACGTATTACCTATTTTACATTAAAGCTAATACAAAAATGGGTTAAAAAATACGTTTGTTGTATGGGGGACCCTTTAGTTTTTACTTTTTGTCTTTTTTATTATTTCTTAGTTAATCCGCCGGAACATTACATATTCTGTGAAAATGTCAACTGGCTATCTATTACGGGTCGAAAGATACAGCCGTTTAAAGGTAGGACAGACGGACAGACATCGTAGGCTTAGTAATAGGGTCCCGTTTTTACCCTTTGGGTACAGAACCCTACAAATTCACTCGCAAATTGGAGACACCCAGAATGTAACTATCGGAAAACACCAATTCAGCGCATTCTTCCTAGCGGTTCGCACAATAAAAGTTGAATTATATCAATCAAGAAATGGTGTCGCTTTTTCGTACCCGCCCTGGCTGGATAGAAAAACGGGCAGGGCAGGATTAGGTCATGAAGATTCATTGCACACTAAAATGAAGGAAAATTTCTAAGTAATTAAATACTTACTGAGTTTAGCAATATCAGGTACATCATCGCTGAGGTCAATGAGCGCATCGTCTTCAGGCTTCTTTGCTGCAACAGTCAAAATATAACCACTTATTATTCAATCCCGTTGTAACATAACTAAAACATCAATAGCTCCTATTGCCCTCTCTTTCCTACCTATGAAATACCCTAGTTTTTAGGGTTCCGTACCTCAAAAGGAAAAAACCCTTATAGGATCACTTCTTTGTCCGTCTGTCTGTCCGTCTGTCAAGACCCTTTTTCTCAAGAACGCGTAAAGGTATCAAGTTGAAATTTATACTAAATACTTGAGTCTACGGTTTCTTTCGGCAGTAAAAAAATAAAAGTTGTAAGTCAACGCAATCAAAAGATTTGAACGTTTATGTCGCATATTTTGCGATTTTACATGGGAATCAAAACCTATAGGGTACTTCCCGTTGACCTAAAATCATGAAATTTGGCAAGAGGCAAGGTCTCATAGCACATATATAGGAATAAATCCAAAAGTCATAAATTTGAAGTTATATCATTTAAAAATCACTATTTGCTATTACAAACTTCCATTTTGTAGTTGGAATGTATGGAAGAACCTTATTGTCAACTACAAAGTCAAGTTTGTCTTTTAATATTTCAACTTCAGTTACTTTTCTTTTTTTGGACTCGCGCTCTGAGGGTTCCGTCCAACGGAACCCTCAGAGCATGAGTCCTACTCATACTTGTCCGGTTTTTTTATTGATCTATCCAACATATCGATCTTATATTCTATGTATGTGGAATCCGGACATCATCACGGTTTTAAATAAAACGAAACGAGAATCGCGCCAACGTCGCGTCAGTCGGCAACTAGCTGCAACTTCACTTCGGTGCGCTTCCGACAGAGCCATATCGTTACCGCTAGATTCGGTGTCGGGCATTCACAACCCGACGACCGTAAAGTGTTACCGTTTCGTGGTCGTGATAAGCTCAACAGTGTTTCCTCATTTCGCACGATTTCCCATCGTACGCCCACGAGATGTCTGATGAAGACGATGGGGCCGACGAGAAGTCCACCCGTGATATATATTAATCACCTAAGTCTAGCTTGGCGTTTGTAGCAGTAATTAAATAGAATTCTTACGTGATGTGTTAGCCCCGGGGATACCCATTGCAGCGCCGAGAATGGCTGAAGGAGTAGCGACACCTGTAGCAGCATTTCTGTAACAAATACAAGGAATATTTAGATTTCCTAGTCTCATTGTTCACACAATGTTTGCTCTAAATAAAATTGACTAGTGTTTTTTCAACAGCATCTTAAATCAGACAAACAAGGGAGATATGTGGTATGGCGGGTGCAAACGCATCTGGCTTTAACCAGGCTTGATGCCTCGCTACAAGTTTTTAAGTGTGCGAGAAAAATTTGCATGTGAGCCGTACTTAACAGTTTTTGCGTTAAGCGGTTTAGTTAATGTTTCCACAGGGAACACCTAAACGCGAAACAAGAGTATTATAAATTACTATAAAAACGGCTTACACTCACGATTATGTTTATCGGTCGAGACGAGCAGGTCAGCTGGTGAGAGATGAGGTGCGAGAGCCACCGCCGCAACCGCTTAGGGATTGCCAGTACGCGGGCGACTGTCTCCGGAAACGTGCTTGTTCCATGATGAAGGAGCTCTAATGGCTCCGAAACTGGTCGATCGTCTCGACCGATAAACATAATCGTGAGTGTAAGCCGTTTTTCTAGTAATTTATAATGAATCCTCACGCGAGTTTTGGTGAAGTAAGAGTATAATCGTATTCGGACGACATCGTTAAGACAGCAGGAAAGCAGTGAACAAGGCTAGCACAGGACAAAAAAAAGATGGCGCGCTGAAGAGGAGACCAGTGGGTGGAAACAGGTTGATGATGATGATGATGATGAAGAGTATAATAATTGACCTGTTGTTAATGAAACGCGAATGTCTCAGCAGCAGGTTGTTGAGAGAGTCGTTAGCTTGCAGCAGCGCGCCGGTGAGCGGCGAGTCGCCCGCCAGCCGTCCCACCAGCTCCGCGATGCGACTCTGCATCGCTGTCAGCGTGTCTGCCAGCTCCTGACAAACAAAACATAACAAGTCAACTCATCATGAGCATGTTATCCACCGCTACCACAGTAGGTGGCAAACAAACTAACGGGCCGCCAGTGGTAAGCGATCACCGTCGCCTATGGATACCAGGGGGGCTAGACAAGACCCACTTTCTGTTAGCGTTAACGCCTGCGGAAAGATGAAATTGTATGAAAATGACATTAGCTTGAGATAACATCTCTCAAGCTAACGTCATTGTCAATGCCATTTTCATAAAATTTTATCTTTTCGCAGGCGTTAACGCTAAGGCTAACAGAAAGTAGGTCTTGTCTAATCCCCCTGGGATCTTACAGCTACCTCTTAAAGCGGGCTCGAAACAGCGTTGTGCGGAATATCACACGAACGTGAACCTTAAGAGTGCGTATAAAGCGAGGAAAATTTCTGATTTCACCCGCGCGTCTCGCATCACCCGCATTAGTGTGAAACACAACCACGGCAGCGCGGCAGTCGCGCGCAGCTCCAGTACACATAACTCGCGTAGTCGAACTCGTCATGCGGCAAGGAGTAATAAACACAGGATAAGCATAATGTTGGCGTTTTGGCGATTAGCTGGGTTCGGTCGCGGCGCGCAAAACCGTAAATTGTTTATTTCAATTTTCAAAATTGTGTTTGTTGTATATTTTTAAACTTAATTTTTAAGTTTTCTACAATATCAATATAAAATTAATAAATTATATAAATTAAATTGAAATTGCCTAAATTAATTTTCAAATTAAAATTTTACGCTTGAGACAGAGAGTCAGAGATCGTTAAACATTAAATCAAACTAAACTAAACTAATGCTATGCTATGCTATGCTACGCTACGCTATGCTATACTATACTAAACGAAACACGCGAAACGAAATACCCGAAAGCCCGTTGGTCCAGTTGGTGAACCTACCTTCTGAGCTTCGGGCGTGGGTTCGATTCCCACCTAGGACAAAATTAATGTGATGAACATTTTGTGTTTGTTCTACGAGTATACCTGGTTGTTAATATCTATTTAAGTATGATTTATTTAATTTAATTTAATGTAATTTAATGCAATGCAATTCAATTCCATTCCATTCAATTCAATTTACTAAAAAATATCATCATCATCCTTCACAGAACCTTCCTCATTATTTGAAGTCGGCCTAATATACCTACTGTTTGACCTACCAGTACCTACCCGAGCCAACCCGGCCGGTCTAACAGTAGGTATTACTACTTACCTTTTTATCCGACTTCAAATAAGGAGGAAGGTTCTCAATGCGACTTGTATAATCTTAGTGTCTCTGTCTACTTGGTCCACAGTGTTGCACCGCAGTGTTGTAAAGCAGTGTTGCACCGCAGTGTTGCAACGCAGTGTTGCAACGCAGTGTTGCAACGCAGTGTGGCAACGCAGTGTTGCATCGCACTGTTGCGCCGCAGTGTTGCAACGCACTGTTGCACCGCAGTGTTGCAACGCAGTGATTGATAATTTTATTGCATACCTACCTTGCCAAAAGATTCGCTTTTTTACCAGCTAAGGAAACATTAACTTTTTTCTGTGATTCGCCACTGTCAAGAAACATTTTACTGTTTAAAGGCAAAGTTTATTTTTATTGTTTCATTCAAGAGAAATGTTTATAACCTCAAATAAGCCACAAATGACAGCACCAGCGAAGGTGGCGCCATCTGAGATAAGTTTTGCCGTGGTTTGCCTGTAGCTTCTCATTACCCAAAATGTATGAAAAATACTGCGTTAGTTCCCTAATACTCACCCTGTGAAATCATTTACCACTGAATAAAACTCAAAATATGTAGTGATGGTCAAAATATTTTCGGATTTGAATTAAATAAAGAAATTTCGTTAGTGAAGCTACTTCTCAAAATCTCTGAAATATTGGTGCCGTCGTTTGGCTTTAGACCTCAGCAGCCATAAATCGATGCCACAGACTTATAATATTCAAGGATGGCTGAAATATTTTCTGATTTAACGTCTTCACTGAAATATTGAAGATGTCTTCTAGTATTAGAACTGAACAATCTATAATCACCGTTACTGATTTAAAATATGCAAGGATGGCAGAAATATTTTACGATACAAGTCATGATTCTCTGAAATATAAGAAACATTTTACTGTTTAAAGGCAAAGTTTATTTTTATTGTTTCATTCAAGAGCAATGTTTATAACCTCAAATAAGCCACAAATGACAGCACCAGCGAAGGTGGCGCCATCTGAGATAAGTTTTGCCGTGGTTTGCCTGTGGCTTCTCATTACCCAAAATGTATGAAAAATACTGCGTTAGTTCCCTAATACTCACCCTGTGAAATCATTTACCACTGAATAAAACTCAAAATATGTAGTGATGGTCAAAATATTTTCAGATTTGAATTAAATAAAGAAATTTCGTTAGTGAAGCTACTTCTCAAAATCTCTGAAATATTGGTGCCGTCGTTTGGCTTTAGACCTCAGCAGCCATTAATCGATGCCACAGACTTAAAATATTCAAGGATGGCTGAAATATTTTCTGATTTAATATTGTATATTGTATGTAAATATTGAAGATGTCTTCTAGTATTAGAACTGAACAATCTATAATCACCGTTACTGATTTAAAATATGCAAGGATGGCAGAAATATTTTACGATACAAGTCAAGATTCTCTGAAATATAAATGCTCTCATCTAGTGTTGGACGCAAATCACGCAAAACCTCACCTAATCCTCAAAAAATAACTCACCTATGTTTCCAACCAATTAGTTCAAAATATTCAAAAATAGCTATTTATTTTTTGATATAACTTCACTTTGCTGAAATACTGGTGGTGCCACCTAGCGTTTGATCTGAGAAACTCGTATTTTATGCTACTGATTCAAAATATTTAAAGATGGTACCGCACTGTTGTACCGCACTGTTGTACCACACTGTTGCACCGCACTGTTGCACCGCACTGTTGCACCGCACTGTTGCACCGCAGTGTTGCAACGCAGTGTTGCACCGCATTGTTGCACCGCAGTGGTGGACTGCAATTCAACCAGTATAAAAAAATACTGGTCGAATTGAAGGTACTCTAAGGTAAATGAGAACCTTCCTCCTTATTTGAAGTCGGATAAAAAGGTAAGTAGTATTTGACTTTGACTAAGGTAAGTAGTCCCGCTAGTGTATTGTGCATTTCCCCTTACCAGCACATACCCGAGCCAACCCAACTGGTCAAACAGTAGGTACTTATGTTTTTAACCGACTTCAAAGAAGGAGGAAGGTCCTCAATTCGACTAGTATTTTTTTATACCGGTTGAATTGAGAACCTTGCCCCTGTTTTGAAGTCGGTCAAAAACATAAGTACCTATTGTTTGACTTTACACATTAAAATTTTTTTTTATTAGAAGATGTTTTTTTGCTTCCATTATTACCAAGCTATTTTTTGTCTGTTAAAATTGAGAACCTTCCTCCTTTTGCAGAAAGCCGCTTCTCGTAAAAACGTGAGAAAATGTGGATGGAACTCTCAAGTCAAATTAACCATCACATTAATTTAAATGATTTTTAATTTTAATTTTATAAAATTATAATGAATCTAAATTATTTTATAATGTCATTTAATTTTTAGTTTTATCTTTCTGACTCTCTCTCTCTGCTTCTCTCCGTCTCTCTCTCTCTCTCTCTCTCTGTCTGTTTGTCTGTCACAAAGAAACACTCCGACTCTAATAGTTATATTACTGAGCATACATAATAATGGATTCGTTAGGGCCTAGTCGTATCCATTTTATTTGTATCTATGTTATTTTTTCGTAGTAGCTTTACCTAGTCTGTGCTCTAAGGTCATTGCCACCACTTGGTAGCCGCATCAAGTGGTCGCGTTCGAGCCATCGATTTTTTATATTATCCTTTGTTTGAAAATACAGTAGGTGTTGATATAATCGCACTCGGAAGATAAAACCAAGGCGAAAAGCAAGCGCGTGCGTCCTTCCCCGTTGAGGCACAGTGCGGTACTGAGGTTAAACGGAGCATGTTTCGCTATTTAGATGCAAAGCGCAACAGAATAAGACTGAATATCGGACTTGCCGTTTGACCGAATAGTTGCTTAGAACTAAAGGACGTAAGTCTCAAATCGAATATAATTTATTATGAGAGTACTAATTAATCTAGGTAAATTTTGTCTTAACACTGGAAAACAAACTATATTTTCCTTCGGTGAGTATTTATTTTAGATATGTAACTGAAGTACTTTCCAAGTAAAATCAAAAAAATTAGCAAAAAGGCACCATTTTCAAAACATTAAAGTATCGAGTAAATATCTTGCTATTATGTTTCTGTCTTAATGGCGGAAAGAAAATGAATTGAAAATTCACATATATCAATTATTACGGTGATCGGATATTTGGTTTAGTTAGAATATCATGGCAAATTAGCATAAAATTTCGGTTGCCCCCTCTTAACGCACCGAGATACAGTTTGCCGTCGCGCAACTTTTCGCATCACCTAAACAGAATCGCTTAAAACAGGTAGCCGTAAGGCTCCTGCTCACAATGAACAATTGGCCATCCTGATAACAATGAGCGTAATTGCTCATCCATGACACTTTTTTTGAGCAGCGTTGGTGCCCTTAAGCAAAACCTCTTTGCCAGCCTAAGCAGTGCTTGACCTGCATTAAAGATGACATGAGACCTATCCATCAAGATACGAGAAATGGAGAAAACCGCAAGAAAAACGACCCCACCTCAAGCCGGTACACATTCTAGGGCAAAAGGAAATACGTTAAGTAGATCCATGTCAGAGTTTGTTGAGCATGTTGCTCATCACGCTCATGTTGCCTTCCACTAAGCTCAGATTCGGCCGGGATAACTATCTTTCAGAGTTGTCACTGAGCATATTGCTCACAATACTCACGTTAAGCAGCTCGATGTCGGAGTCATGGTGGGCCGAGTGCGGCTGCGCGGTGAGTTCATTGAGCATGTCGCTCATCACGCTCATGTTGCCTTCTACTACGCTCAGGTCAGCGCGGAGCTTGTTGCTCTGGCTTTCTGACAGGGCTGTCACTGAAGGCTGGAAAACAGAAAAAAAGGCAACTTCAAAACATATTAATTCTTTTTTTTTTTTACATAGGACTGTTTTAACCTTTGTCCGCGATCTCGTATCACCTGATGGAAAGCGATGATACGGTCAAAGATAGATCATATTAGTCTAGTAACAACCTATTAACTCTAGACATAACCACTCCAAGATTGTAATTCTGTGGAAACACAGACGAAATCAAGGCGTTCCATTGTTTGCCGTTCTAACCACCTCTGGTTCTATATAAATTTGGTCAAACTGAACATAACTTACAAATACAATTATACTATGAAATGCTTTTTACTTTAAGATAAACGCCCATACAACACACACACGCACGCACGCACTCACACACACACACACATACACATATACACACACTTCTTTTTCTTTTACTATACAATTCGAAAACTATAGTACAACAATACAGAACCTAACATCTAAAATAACTATATACTTACATTGGGGGTTTGTTCCAGGGCTCGCGAGGGTGAAACGGGCGCACCGCGTTGTGGCGATCCCACTATCGGCTGCTCCCCTCCGTCCGGGACACTCTGCATTCACATAATACAGTTTTACAGACCGACCAGATTATCTGTGCACATGTGTCTGTCAGTTTTGAGCAGAAACCAATAGAAGACGAAAATAAGCTACCGAATAGGTGTTTAATTTTTGTAAAATGGGCTTATCTTATTAAAAAACCGGACAAGTACGAGCACGACACCAAAAAAAAAAACTAACTGAAGTTAAAATATTGAAAGACAAACTTAAGTTTGTAGTTGACAATAAGGTTCTTCCATACATTCCAACTACAAAATGTAAGTTAGTAATTGCAAAATAATTATTTTACAATGATATACCTTCAAATTTATAACTTTCGGATTTATTCCTATATATGTGCTATGAGACCTTGTCTCTTGCCAAATTTCATGATTCTAGGTCAACGGGAAGTACCCTATAGGTTTTGATTCCCCTGTGAAATCGCAAAATATACGACATAAAGGAACCCTCAGAGCGCGAGACCAAAAAAAACTAACTGAAGTTAAAATATTGAAAGACAAACTTAAGTTTGTAGTTGACAATAAGGTTCTTCCATACATTCTAACTACAAAATGTAAGTTTGTAATAGCAAAATAATAATTTTTAAATGATATACCTTCAAATTTATAACTTTCGGATTTATTCCTATATATGTGCTATGAGACCTTGCCTCTTGCCAAATTTCATAATTCTAGGTCAACGGGAAGTACCCTATAGGTTTTGGTTCCCCTGTGAAATCGCAAAATATGCGACATAAGCGTTCATATCTTTTGATTGCGTTGACTTACAACTTTAATTTTTTTACAGCCGAAAGAAACCGTAGACCCAAGTATTTAGTATAAATTTCAACTTGCTACCTTTACGCGTTCTTGAGAAAAAGGGTCTTGACAGACGGACAGACAGACGGACAGACAGACGGACAGACAGACAGACGGACAGACAGACGGACAACGAAGTGATCCTATAAGGGTTCCGTTTTTCCCTTTTGAGGTACGGAACCCTAAAAATATAATTAAATGAAAAAGGTATACCGAAAAATATTTCAGTTTGCTAATTATGTAATCGTTTAAAGTTATTGGTTGGATTAGGAAGGGGTTCTCTGTCCCTTTCCGCAAAGCGAGTGTTAGTGTGGAATTTTATGGTGTAAATAAACAAGTGACGTCACTTGAAACTATAACGCTCTCTGTCTAGCAAGACATTAAAATGCTGATATCTTCCATAATTTTGAACACACCTTAATTTTGTTTTCGGTGATTGGCTCTATTCATGGACAGCTTTTTATGAGACAAAAAATAATCAGTCGTAATAGTGCTAACAGACGCACGAACGCGGCTGACCTCAACCGCCGTCTGACTAATGGGAGAGAAAGAGAGGGAAATATGATATTCTCACTTTTTCTCTCCCGTTGGTTGGTCCCGTTGCCTGTCAGCAGTCAGCCGCGGTCGAGCGTCTGTTAGCACTATAATAGTGTTAACACACGTATGGATTTGGTTGACGGACCGCCGTCCAACCAACGGGAGAGAAAGAGTGAGAATATCATATTTCCCTCTCTTTCTCTTCCGTTGGTCAGACGGTGGTTGAGGTCAACCACATCCATACATGTGTAACACTATAATAGTGCTAACAGACGCTCGAACGCGGCTGACGGACCACCGTCCAACAAACGGGGAGAAAGAGTGAGAATATCATATTTCCCTCTCTTTCTCTCCCATTGGTCAGACGGCGGTTGAGGTCAGCCGCGTTTGAGCGTCTGTTAGCACTATAAGGCCCGTATTCTAAAACAAGACTCAAGTATCGTTTGATCTTAGTTCACTTGATTATTACTTGAGCCTAGAATCGTTGCTTAAGTATTGTTCTTATTCCAAAACTGCCCTTAGACTCAACTCAGCTGAATCTAGATTTAAGTAGAGTTTCAAGCGGATATTCTTTTTGTCTATGAATCAGTCTGTTTTCGTTTACATTTTTATTTTAGTTTAACAATGTCGTTCCGCGTAACGCATAATTAAAAATGTTACAATAATTTAATTAATTAAATAAACAGTAATGTAGTTTGAAATTATTAAGTATTTAACTATTTAGGTAATGATCTACACTATATCATAAAGGTTTTATACATTTTTATGCTTAAAACCTTAGAATCTACTCAAAGCATTTTTCGTCAAATAATTTCAAGAAAAATTATGTAATACGGAGCGTCAACAATGTCAATGTATTGTGAAATGTCACATTAGTCTTGTTTATTTTTTCGCGATTTTCTTTGGAAATTTAATTCAATTCAAATAAATCAAGGAAGTAACTGTGCTACGAAATAGTAGTATCTTATCCTGCCTATATTTGGATATTTTTAGGATTTCCCCTTCAGTTTGGAAAGAAAAATTTCTATTAAAAAAATATTGGTATTATTATATTCAGATATTTATTTTCCTTCTTAAATTTACGTTTTTTTACAATATTTCCTATAAAAACAAAATATTATAAAAAACCTAAACCTAGAGTGCCGCCGGCAGCGGGGCAGGGCCCAAGCTACCGGTGGTTAGGGCTGCAGAGTGAGGAACCTCCTGACAATACGTGCCGTGTCTAGGATTACCGCCTTCTGCATCTGACCCTTGACCCAACCATCTAGCGAGAGCCTCTTATTATATTATTATTATATTACTATTCCTAGTAATTAAAATGATTATAAATAAAAGACTGACCTTATTATTTAGTAGTTTTGTTTAATTTTTATATTCATTTAAAAGCTATATGATTAACAAATGAGTTAATTAATACAGACAGTTTTTTTAACCAATTTGTTAAAGTTGTATAGGAGACCATGCTTCAGTCAATCAAAACTGCTAATAATGGAAGCTCTAACTGCAAACCCATCAGATGTTCCTGCGATAGCGCATTTTAAAATTATTTGCATCCATTGATCTTCAGCATCTCTCAAGTGTCGCATTGGAATGCTAACAGTGATCTGTCTATTCACTGGGAAAATTTGATCATAATATTCGATATCTTCAGAAATATCCGTGGTGCAAATTAAATAATAACAAGTTTAATAACAACCAAACCAAGTACACTACACAGAAATCTCTGCTCAAGCGTTATACAGACGTCACTTGCGTGATCGCAGATCATATGTCAACTTGAGTACAGATTGGCAACTGAGTGACGTTTTAGAATACAGGTGAACTACGATCATAAAATCTTGACTCAAGTTTAGTTCTAGAATAAAATCTCTACTTAAAACTAGTTTTAAGTAGAGAATCTTGACTGAGCGTCGTTTTGGAATACGGGCCTAAGACTGCACGTCAGAAGTGAAAACTTAAGTAATAATTAATTCACCTATTCCACAAGAGATGGCGCTGTATTCAAAAATTACGGTTATATACCTGTGCGTGACGGTCACGCGAATTCAGTGCTTTTGCCGCAAAGATAATATAAATCGTCATTGTTTTCCCCCATCCCAAAAAGTGCCCAGCACGTTGGCAACACGGTGGGCACTTTTTCCATCAAAAAAGTTTTTTTTTCTAAACAAGTTTTCACTTCAAAACACAGACTGGTAGCTTATTAATTTCGTACTTATAATACTAGTGTGAAGTTAGATAGTAACTTACACGTTGTGGTGTGAAGATGGGCGCCATCGCATCTAAATCTGTCATCGGGAACTCCACGCCCTTCGTTTTCAATTCGTTGTATATTTGAACAACACCCTGAAATAGGTATTTCATATTTATCATTTGATATTTATTTTATTTTACTAAAACGGTTACACCAATTACATCAATAAAACAAAGTCGGGTTAGATACACCATTTATATATCCATAGTACAGGTAAAGTGTAGACTAGATAAGACTTATTATTATTATTTTACTCGCTATATGTATTCGATAACATTCCAGACATAAAGACGAAACTCACTTCAATTCACTTCAAAATTTGTCATGCTGTTTAGGCTGCATGAGGTCACATAGGAACAGACAAACATACATGCTTACAAACTCCCGAAAAACATTTTATTCTGAGCAGTCAGGTACAATAATAGAGGAATTTTTGGTTGTCTATGTGTATCGTGACTGTTATTAATCTTTTTTTTTCCTCTTGAGAGAATTTTGGTGTCGCACGTCTTGTGCATTTGCCAGGGTTAAGAGTTTAAAATTTTCAAGTTCCACTAAATAGCATCAAACAAGACAGTCTTAGGCAGGCTCAGCGCATTAACTTATCTAACATCACTAGGAAATTATAAAAAAAAAGTCCTACCTGCAACTCTGGCTGATTCTGGAAAGCATCAGCCCAGCACTGGATCAGACTAAGCACTTTCTCCTGCACAACTGTTGGGGGATCGTTCTTTGGACCAATCAATTTCACCTGCAACACAAATAAATATTATTTTAATTGTCAAAAGCCGATATAGAGTCGTCGGTGAGCCATTGCGAGAATCAAAATGAAGACTTGATACAAATTATGAAACCACAAATGAAACTAGTCCAACGAGAACTGCTAAACTAGGCAACTTGATTATGATTATATTATACCATAAATAAATGTTTTAAAATTTGTTATTTGAATTAGGTGCATGCTAGCTTCTTTTATTTAAATTAGTTTATTTATACTCATTGGTATATGTTTAATACGATCGAACACCTGCTGAGGCAGCAATACTGCACGCGTGCTGCGCGGCTCGCGCGCAGTATTGCTGCTTTATTACTTGAACTACCCTTTTTACTCTATTACCCTAATTTCACCTCTTAAATTACCGCGTGGACATTTCCTCTTACATTACTTGAACTATCCTTTTTGCTCTATTACCCTAATTACACCTCTTAAATTACCGCGTGGACATTTCCTATTACATTACTTGAACTATCCTTTTTGCTCTATTACCATATTTACACCTCTTAAATTACCGCGTGGACATTTCCTCTCACATTACTTGAACTATCCTTTTTCTCTGTTACCATATTTACACCACTTAAAATACGGCGTGGACATTTCCTCTTACATTACTTGAACTACCCTTTTTACTCAATTACTCTAATTACACATCTTAAATTACCGTGTGGACATATTCTCTTACATTTCTGGAACTATCCTCTTTACTCTATAACCCTAATTACACAATTACCGCGTACACTTTTTCACTTACATGACTTAAATTTTGCGGGATAAAAAAATATCTCAATTAACTTTTCAGTCTTCAAACTAGCTATGCAAAAAACCCCGTCGATCCGTTGGGAGGAAAAAACAAACAAACAAAGTTTCGCATTTGTAGAGTATGTAATAAGCTTTCCGATATAACAGACCTAGCTACACATTATATAAATTATGAACAGTCGTTATTACTCATAAAGTGCAGTGTAGTGTAACAATGGTTTATTCAAGAGAAAACATTGAATTCAAACTGTTATCACTATGTTAAAAATAGCAAGAATATTGTGGAGTATTGTGGACTATCAACATAATAATAAAACTGGCAGTCTTTTATTATTGGAGTAACTAAAGCTACAAATAATTATATACCTCCTAACGTTAGTCGAAATTGTGTCCATTTTCATGAGGCCATTTTTTTACTGAGTTATGGATTTTACACATCCCATCATCAGCCAGTAAGCGTCCTGCTGAGAAAAGTGGTCCAGAAAACTGCTGAAAAAGACCTCCCCCTCTTAGAGAGGGGTATTGCCATAATCCCCATGCTTGGTAGGCAACTTAGGGCTCGCAGTACGTTCTCCATGTACTAATAGGACGCTGCTGCCCATCCTCCGGTGGTTCTGGTCGTAGTTTAAGGACATGCCCGGGTATGGATTTTACATAATCATAATATATTTATTAGATAGAAATGGAATGCGCTGCCTGAATGAGTATTTCCCGATAGTTACAATCTGGGTGTCTTCAAAGAGTGAAACGGTTTCTTCTAGACATGCGTGCTCCATCATAAACCGCATCATCGCCTAACATCAGACGAGTTGGCAGCAAAACACGAGCCTATTATTAAATAAAAATGGGAACAACAGCGAAATAATATTTTGCTGGATACCAATGAATTTAGTTATCTGTTGATCTAATACCATAAACAAGGTTTTGAAAGTAATTTTCATACTGAAGTGTTGTTTCACCCAGGATTTACTAAAAGAAAGTGGATTTACTATTCAAATGTTGAAAATTCAGACAGAATTTGAACTTGCTCAATCTGGGTAAATGCTACGGTCGTTTTAGGGTGGTACGGGCGGAAAGCGACCGTAGCTTAGCGGTTTGAGCGCTTGGGGTATTTACCTGGTTTGCATATTCTACTAGTTGTAAAAAAAATGTCCATAACAAAGTACCATTCTAGTAGAATTTGCTTAGACATAAGATGTAACATTATGTAAGTCATAGACAAAGTTATTCATTCGAGATTACTAATTTCAATAAAAAAATATCCAAACTGTATTATTAATTAGTTTAAAACCAGTTTTTAATATGCCACATTCTTTAGTTGGGTGAGGTATGTGAGCTACGAAATCATAGGAATTTAAATTAGATTTTATCCGAAATATGTTTTAATGTTAGGACTAACAACGCGCGATAGTTTTGCCCTCTATTCTACAGAAATTGTAAAAATGTATAATAAGTAGCATTTTTGTGTTAGTCCTGTGGGCTTTACCTACTCTAAATTTCGTCATGATGGTTTTTGACAGTTTTACCATTATCTATGTCTGTAATTCGTAATATATCAACATTTTAACCATCTTCACCAAAAGTATGAATAAGGAGGGACCCGCGAAAGGGTTGCGCAACTTTTTGCAAAAGAAAAAAAAGTATATTCAGAGAGAAGGAAAATAAGAAACATTTAGGAAAAATAAACAGAATTGAATTGACTTTAACCACTCAACTTCGTTTTAGAGGCGTGCATCAAAAACTATTTTTGAAAAAGGTTTATGGTGATGGTGAAATAAACTGTTTTTAACAGTATGGTTGGTAACCCTAGACCCAGGATAGAAAATACCCTGGATTATTATTAAGTATTTATAAATAATAATAAATAATCACAGCAGGGAGCTATGCTCGGAGTTTCTTTGCGCGATAGAATCCGGAACGTAGATATTCGCCAATGAAACCAGTCACCGACATAGCTGTTAAAATTTGCAAGTTGAAGTGGCATTGGGTAGGCTACATCGCTCGAAGAACCGATAACTGATGGGGAAGAAAGGTTCTGGAGACCACGAACCGGAAGACGCAGCGTAGGTAGGCCTCCCACTAGATGGACCGACGACATTGTGAGAGTCGCGGGCAGCCAGTGGATGCAAAAGGCAGGCTGTCATTCAATGTGGAGGTCAAAGGGGGATGCCTATGTTCAGCAGTGGACGTCTTCTGGCTGATGATGAATAAGTAATCTCATCTAAATTAGTTCAGCCGTTACAGCGTTCAGTCCCAAGCAGGCAAACTAATGCTTTTATAATATTAGTGTGATAACTCAGAATACAGAGACCAAGGTCTAACTTGTAACTAAAAAACTGGATTTCATCAAGGTTTCGTCACCTTATTCTTTAGACTACTTAGTCGACTTTAATAATAATGAATGCAATTTGACATACAGCTGTTAATTTTTTCTATAGCTCACAAGAGCTGTACGATATATGACCTTGACAATAAAATTATTAGTATGAAAGATATAAGTATAAAACACATATTAGAAACCTTTTTTACCTAAAATGGAACAGAAAATTATGTGTTTTGGGTAACACGTTGTTTGTGTATATGTGTAATAGTTTTTAACTAATTAATAATCAGTCAGTTAGTTTCTACTCTAGTCTATGTATGTATAAATAAATAGCAGATGTTTTTTTATACAGGGTTGAACGAATCAAGGGACCCCAAAATACAGGCTCAGCCTAGTTTGGGGCCCACAGTTAAAAGTTAAAATATTAGCTTAAATTAATTTAATTAAATTGGATATTATTTTTAGATAAATAAATTAGTTGAATTTGAATATATTACCATTTTTCTCCAAAACAGCTTGACATATTTTACAGTGGTTTATTGTAAATCAGTGTTTTTTTTCTTATGGAAATCTGGTAAATGGTTTGAGAGTTTGTGCTTTTTTCCAAAAAGGTTGTGAGTTTTATAAATTTTAATTTATACTATACAATAACACTTTATTGATACCAGAGAAAGAACATTACAAGAAGAATAAGTTAGAAATAGGTACTAACGGCGGTCTTATCGCTAAAAGCAATCTACTCCAGACAACATATGATGAGATAATGATGGTGAAATGACTTGTTTATAACAAAAAAATACTAAGAAATATACCACACTATTATTGATTGTTATGAATAATATTATTTTTGTCTTATCACTTTCAAGTGATAACATGCCTTGATACAGTCTGTGCTTGATATCAATGTGCATTTACTGTGTTATTTAAGTTTAACAAGCACTACGAAGTATGCAAAGGTAACCCTAGCTTAAAAGCTTATGAATACATGAACTTTTTTAAAGAAAGGTTTAATCCAATCTAATCTTAGATCTAAAGATTAGAGACATGAACTTGTACAATATATTTGCTAAAATAATTTACCAAAATACCTGCATTATTTTATTAGGAAAACAAATCAAATAACTAAAATAACTAAGGAGCTTAGTTCTTATAATGGAAGTTAACCATCAGGTAAGTCGGGCTAATAGCATAAATAAGATAAAAATAACTATTGCATAAAAACAACAAAACCAATCCCGACGAAATTTGGCAAGGAAAATATTGGATACACTGAAATATGCAGGAAAACTAAAACCTTGGTGTTCAGCTAATCACATGGTGTATTTGGACGAATTTGTTATGGAGGTAACTTATGCCTTGGAATAACACAAAGGCTACCTATACTTTTTATCTCATAAAAATATATGGTTCCTGTAGGATAGCAGATAAAACTGAAGGATGGGTGCTCCTAGTGCTTACTTATAATGTTTAGTACTACTTCTATCAGAGGCTTTTGTGTGGCTTAAAAACTGACATTCGGGCTGTACACTCAGCCCATACAAACTTACTTTATGATTATGACTAGAAAAGTTGTGCAATATTCTCTAATAATTAGTCCTGCCAGTAGTTGCACATCAGGTTTCATTAGCAGCATCCTGTTTATAAGTTACTCACATACCTACTGGTACTTCAGATGTTTTAATTACCAACAGTCATTGCATAATATTTCCTGAAGAGTTAGGCAAAGAGGCATATTAATAACTAAAATTTAATATGAAAACTAACTTAACTTTTGTATACATATATAATTGCTATCAACGTTGCATACTAGCAGTTAGCACTCTAAGCAAACAAGTTGATACAAACAAAGAACTCACCAACTCAGATATAAACTCCTTACTACACGCCAGGGCATGGAGCGGTTTGCCACAGTTCTTCACACAAGTCTCAAGCACTGTCAAAGTGTACATCACAACTGTATAGTTCTTTCCAGCGCTCATTGTCAGCCGCTTTCTAATAGCCTTCATAGCATCCTTAGGCCCGTCTGCACTGCTGTTTATGATATCACATATCTCCATATTAAGGCCCCAGTTTTCTGACGGTAGAGAGCCATCAGTAGCTTGCTCTGGAATTTCATCACACAAATCAAAACAATCAAATCTAATAAGCAATTAACACCACTTTGCCATCTACTATTAATGTCAAACGTAAAAATCTAGGTCTACGAAAGATTCCATGTATTTATCAATAGAGATTGACCAACCGTGACACCATAACAAAGAGAAATTTAGTATTTCTAGTGCTCAACAAAAAGAAACGCTGTAAGATCACGGGATGGACAAAGTTTACGAATTGTAGGAAATGTAAGGTGGCAACGTTGTTGTGCACTTACCTATTTTTTGGCCTACCGGCGTAGAAAAAGGATTCCCTACTCCAAAGAAAGACATCTTTGGAAAATAATCGAATATAACAAAATGATTTCACCAAAAATTTCTCTTGTCACCGAAAATGTAAATTATTCACTCTACAGATAAAAAAATAGATAGAAATGTCATCAAACTTGTTGATTTGTTTTGTCACTGCCAAGGTTTTTTTTTTCCTTTAGGTTGGGCTTTGATTATATTTATATAGTTTGGATTTACCTTAAACTCAAGCTACCACCGAAAAAAGTCTGCTGAAAACAGAAGGAAGCGAGGTAAACACGAAACACGTATATTGCAAACACACCCACACACACAATGACATATTCTAGCAATAAGCTTACTATCTACAAACGCACACTTCATTATTGAGCGATTTGCACACGAAATGATCAAAGGGAATGTGACCGTGAGTGCTAATAGTGTTAACACACGTATGGATTTGGTTGACGGACCGCCGTCCAACTAACGGGAGAGAAAGAGTGAGAACATCATATTTCCCTGTCTTTCTCTCCCGTTGGTCAGACGGCGGTTGAGGTCAACCAAATCCATACGTGTGTTAACACTATAAAAGGGGTAGGTACTAGGGTGTAAATATTCTAAGGTACTAGGTATACACCTCCTTTTATTTTTCTGAGGTTATGGGTGTCTCACCCATTACTAGACAGACTAAAGTCATTAAAGTCATATCGCCTCGTCTTACGTATTTTACTGTAAGTAGTATCAAAAAAGTTGTGCCATGAGACGTTTTCAGGTAAAAAAATTACCGTTAAATAAATTACGGTAGTGTAACGAAACTACCCACCATTTTAATGTACCTAAATGATCTATTGGCGCGCCTTAGCAATAAAAAAGACGCGTAATATTCGTATGTCGTGATGACAAATGACATGACGTTCTCTTATGCCGTCATATCATCTGCCGAGCGTCCCGTGGCACCCACAGATATATATTTGTGGTGGCGCCCAACCTTCTTTATTTTCCACTAGCTGTCCGCCCCAGCTTCGCAAGGGTATAGATTATAGACTATGTCACCCAGGGATAGTGTGGTTTCCCAACAGTGAATTAATTTTTCAAATCGGTTCAGTCGTTTTGAAGCCTATTCAATGCAAACAAACAATCACATTTTTTCTCTTTATAATATTAGGTACTAGCTGACCTGACAGACGTTGTCCTGTCTTACAACTGTCAAAAACGCAAAGTCAAAAATGTAAATCTTATTTTTTTATACCTTGGGTCACATTATTGGAGTTTTAGTATGGATCCCATTATTTTTTTGAAAATATTATATAGCCTATGTTACCCGGAGATAGTGTAGCTTCCCAACAGTGAAAGAATTATTCAAATCAGTTTAGTAGTTTCGGAGCCTATTCAATGCAAACAAACAAACAATCAAATCTTTCCTCTTTATAATATTATATATATATATTGTATAAGTATAGAAGTATAGATTAGGTATAGAGTACTAGCTGAAACTCGCTACTACGTACGCGTAGAGCTCGGCCTTCGGTCTTGCTACTACAACGCGTTATAGTCTATGTGTTATTCTAATGTATAAGCTATATTATTGTAAACTTTCATTAAAATCCATTCGGTAGTTTTTGCGTGAAAGAGGAATAAACATCCATACATCCAAACTTTCGCGTTTATAATATTAGTAGGATAGTAGGCTTAATGTCTATATTTGTCAAAGGAAGTAGGATAGGAAAGTGGGTAGGTCTGTGGGGTAGGTCCTAAAAATCAAGAAACAGAACGCGTCCTTAGTTACTAAGCAACCAAACGTCATAAATTGTTTGTTGTCATGCACTCATGTCATATAACCATCATATAACTTTTTTGTGAAACAATTGCGATCGAATATACCTCTACATATTTTCACAATATTCCTGAAAAAAATATTGAATTTAATTGAATATGGGAGAGAAGAGGAATTTAAATGCTTTGATTATCCACCCAAGCATCGAACCTGGAGTTATAGACAATGCTATGCTCATAAGATGCATTTTGTCATATGGTAGGTAATTTTAGTCTATTCAAGATTCAAGTCACTTATTTCTCCTTATTTACCTTCGATTTACATTACTTTCGTCGAAGTTATTTAGGTACATATTATATATATTTGATTTAACTATATTCAAGAAAGATAGTGCAGCTACATTCAGTATATTTGTGGTATTTGGGTACTCACCGCACAATTTTCCAGTATAACAACGACTTCCATTATGATACAATGATGGGCTGAATTAGGTACCAAGTTTTCCAGAACATTAAAATTAGAAGCTATAGTTAATAGGGTACTTGACTGTATTAAAAATATTATGCCAATTGACGCCATCCATAAACATGACATAATGAAAAAGCATATATCATTGATTTTTTGATAAAAATATGCTTATTTTTTGTAAAAAACGCGAATAAAATAACTGTATTTTCGACATTTGATCACGTGATCGAAAACGGTCTGTAACTGGCTTCATCCCTAGTGACGTCACACAAATCTAAACAAACAGATTTTGTATTGATATTTGCTAATTTAATGTTGTAAAGCTATTTTGAGAGCGATTTATCCAGAAATTTTCACCAAAAACAGTCCGGAGGTTAAATGTGAGAAGAATTGAAACATTTTGTGCAAGCAGACAGCAGTAACTTACCCAAAATTAATGTTTTTATGGTTGCATATTTCTTTAATAATAATCCACGTCATTGTTTCTACGCTGCAGAACTCAAAACGTAAAAACTACAATGTCAGTATTAATTTTTAATTGTTCTCCAAGCAAAACATTCAATCAAGTTGTACAAAAAGTATGTTGTAGTAGGTGGATATCACTATTTTGTTAGGTTATGTCGAGCTTTACAATGTTTAAAAAGAAAGTAACAGTACATAAAATAGTAATGCAATAAAAACACAAATTATAATAGAAATATATAGACTCAAATATGTACCTCAAAATGATCGCACATAGAAACACTTGAATTAGCTCCAATACTTTTGGGTTCTCTACGAGCTACTTAGTTCCAACCTTAGATTGGTTCCAACCACTTTTTTCGAGTTTTGGGGAGTTTTGGGTGCATTGGAACAGGAACAAATATTTTATCCGGTGTCTTTATGGAAGTATTTGTACATTTTGGCACTACACAATATTTATAAACCATTACTTCTATTAGAAATTAATTAATCATCAAACTTTTGCAGCCTGGCTGCAGTTGTTTTGTTTTGTGTGACGTCAATTAGTCACGTGATCGGAGCTATGACGCAGGTCTGCGTTTTGGCGCGATATTTTTTTATTCAAACTTTAACATCGATTTATATCGCAAATACGACTGATATCCAGAAAATATAAATGCAGTATACATTATTTTATATCAGACAATAATGTGCAATAGTTTCCCAAAAGTAGTCAAATACCCTATTGCCAATACAATACAAAAATACTAGTTTTTGTTTATTTTATTGTTTTCATCATCATTATCAGCCTTCTTGTTCCCACTGCTGAGACACTGGCCTTCCCTCAGAGAGGCCCTATATCCCTAATAAAAATATATAACGAATAGGCCCTAATCCACCATGATGGCCCAGTGCTTGTTGGTGAATGTATTATGTCTGAACTTTTTATAGCATTACTTTGATTTACTAATGTTATGTTTTTTTTTCTGCCAACAGGTCCCGTGGATGAGGCTGGTCGACTATTCGCGGAAGAAGGCGTCCATTTGGACGAAGCTCCTATCGTCCGTTTAGAATTCGAGAACATTCTCCGCATAGACCACCTCTGGATGCTAAAGTCTCTCACCAAACTCAGTCTAGCACACAACCTGATAGAAAAGATCGAAAACCTAGAACGTTTGACGAGCCTCAACGAGTTAGATTTGTCATTTAATAAAATAGAAAAGATTGAGAATCTAGATGAGCTCGTAAATCTGGAAGTAGTTACTCTGTTCCACAATAAAATAAGGAAGCTGGAGAATATGGACACTTTGGAAAAGCTGCTGGTGTTTAGCATTGGGGATAACCAGATTGAAGATTATAAAGAGGTAGGAACTAGGAACATGGGGTGTCCCAAGCTTCCCCATTGAACATAGGTATACAACGAACATCCAGACCCAGAACAGATCTTTAAGTAGGTAGGTACGTCAATCAAATATCTGCCTGGCTGGGAATAAACCCGGCTAACCTGGAAACACTGGAGCAGAAGGCAGACACACTACTAAGCCATTGCAGTCTTGCAAACTTATTGTAGGTCGGAAATTCATCCAGTGATTCTACATTCTTGTTCTGTTTTGTTAACCAACTCTCCTCATAGATTTTGTAAATGCATTGGTTCCGGTGCCTACAGCTCTGTCAGTTTCAAGGGTTACGATGACTTCATGGTTACTGTCTCCTACATAGGGCTGACTTGAGGAACTCCTAAGCACTTTACAGTGGAGGCCGGACACAAGTCTTCCACAGACCAAATGGATGTCAGCAACCAGCAGAACTTGAACATGGGTCTTCACATTTAATAATACAAGGCACTGTATGGACGACCACACAAATTGTTCCGTGGCTGCTCTGCTCAGGTGCCACACCAAATTTTGGTGTGTTATAATTATCAACCTTTCAAGTTTCCACTGCTGGGACACAGGCCTTCTCTCAGAGAGATATGATGGGCCTTAATCCCAATGCTGGCCCAATGCATGTTGGTGAATGTCATGTCTTTAAACTTTTGAGGTATCGGTTTCCTCACGATGTTTTCAGGAGATGTAGTCACTAAACACTTATTTATAGCAAAGGACCAAAATATACACTGGACAATCCATCTCCTTATCTCTTTGTTAGCCAACTGCCCTTGTAGATGGCGTACATGCGTCGGTTCCGGTGCCTGCGCTCAGTCAGTTTCAAGGGGAACCCGTGCGGCGATGACCCTATGACCAATGAGTTCCTCAAATGTGCCCTGCCTAGAGTTACGTATCTCGACTACAAGACCGTCACTGAGGATGACAGGGAAGTCGCTGCTTCGTATTTCAGGTACAGATATTGGGCGCTGTCCGAAATACGCCAATAGCGCTTATCAGAATCTCGGCACTGCTTGCCGTGTTAGTCTTTACCGCTGCTGGCGTAATTTGAATCGCGCCCAATTTAAAGGTCTGCGCAGATGACAGAGTCTACTGCTACTGTCTAAGCGATAGTCACAGCGAGTAGAAAAAAAAAACAAGTATAGGCAATGAAAAAGAAAGTAGATAGTAATACAGATTAGTCTGTCGTCTTTAAGCAGTTCTTAGCATAGAGAGAGGAGAGAGATATAGATTTGGGTGATATTTTGCGTGTGTTCATTCAGAGACATTCAATACAGATCATCCTAATCGTCAGCAATTCAAAATTCCAGAGGCCTCTTAAGAAAACTAGAAGACGCAGACGAGAAAACGGAAAAGGAGAGAATAGCAACAGAGGAATACAATGCCAAAGTAGAGTTCTATGCAATGTCCTTTGTAGAGTACCTGAGTGGGCCTGAACTGATCGAGTCCATGTTTGAGAAGGACGTTGATGGATCGCTGCTACTTAAAGTTGGAGGGGAGCTACTGAACTATTTTGAACAGTAAGTACTTTGTAAAGGAAATGGTAACGCTAGAGATCTGCGCACTGTTCTCACATTATGACGGGCTGCAGCTGGCCGGGTCGCATCGCAAAAATTGTTTTCATACATTTTATATGGAAATCCGACCCGCGACATCGCATTACTTCATATAAAATGTATGAAAACAATTATTGCGATGCGACGCGGCCCGCTGCGGCACGGCATAATGTGCCCGTACCTTTAGAGGCAGTAGGCAGGGCACATAATACGCAAAACAGATGGCCGATGGGGCCGAAAGGTTCTTGAATGTAGACCACGTACCGGTAAGCGCAGCGTAGGACGTCCACCCACGAGATGAACAGACGATCTAAAAAAGATTGCAGGGAAACGCTGGATGCAGGCCGCTTCCAACCGACCCTTTTGGAGATCGATGGGGGAGGCCTATGTCCAGCAGTGGACGTCCTACGGCTGAAATAATGATGATGACCTTTAGAATGCCGGAGCGGGTCTAAACTGGGGCTTATGGCTACCTGTTTTAAGCGGTGATGAGAAAAGTTGCGCGACCGCAAACCGCATCTAGGCGCGTTAAGGTTCACTTTCCGCACTGCGCTGTTTCGAGCCCGCGTTAAGAGGTAGCTGTAAGGCCCTGTTCGAGTTCATGTTAGAGAACTACTACTGCTACTAAAAAGTTGGAGCTACTGAACTATTTTGATCAGTACTTTGTAGAGGACATAGTAATGCTTGAGGTCTACATACCATCCCATGAAAAGTAGGTAACTAAGCAGGCCCAGCAAATCCATATTTGAGAAGGAAGCAAACGATGACGAACAGCTGCTATTTAAAGTTGGAGAGAAAATGCTAAACTATTATAAGGCGATGCTTAAATGACCTTAAGTATTTACAAAAAACATGGAACAAGCAATTACTTTAAATAAGATTTTTTTACGGTACTTTAAAAAACACTATTATCCGACAATTGCTTTACAAAGTACACAATTAACGAGTAAAAATTGTTTAAATTACATCATCATCATTATCAGCCTTTCAAATAAATTCATAAATTACATCTTTATTTGAGTAAATTATAAGTATAATTAAGTAATAAGCGTAAAGAATGTAAACTAATCAGTAAGTGCGTAAAGGACATTTATAAGGCAGTAAGAACTTTCTAAAAAGAGACCCCAGGGAAACTCTGGATGCAGGCCGCTTCCAAACGGCTCTTTTGGAGATCGATGGGGGAGCCCTGTGTCCAGCAGTGGACGTCCTATGGCTGAAATGCTGATGATGAAGAACTTTCTAAAGGACATAATCAGACTGCAAGATTTTTTTTTCAGGTATAAAGAGGAATACGTAGAGACGATGGCAACTCTTGTAAACTTCGCTCAAGGAGCATATACAGATAGACAAAACGAAATCAAACTCTTTAAAGATCTTGTGGACACCGCCCTGGCAGACAGTGTCGAGGAGAGTAAAAAGTAAGTAGGTGCAAATAAAACTTCTTAAAATATATGGTGGTACTTAGTAAAGCATCTTCAAGGCTAGTGTGAATTTTTTTTTAATCATTTCTCTAGGCAACAACGTTACTTAAAATAGATAAGAAGAAATATAAGCATTTAAACGTCTTGCATGACAGAGAGCGCTCAATACTTATAAATGACGCCACTTCTAAGTACGCCATACAAACTCCATTCTGACGCTCAATTTCAGACTGAACACTTTCTAATCAGGCCGAAATTTTTAAAGTTTTAGAACTTTATTAGCCTATTTAAATAATTTCTTCAGTAGGTATATGTATTACTTTTAATAAAAAAAATTATACTATAAAAAAAAACAAAAGAAAAAGAAAAAAAAAACAAAAAAAAAAAAAAAAGAGAAATAAATATTTTTGTATTTGTATTTTGTATTTTGTATACGTCTGTTATTTTTTTAAACACCTGTACGATAGCTTATTTGGCAAGTTAGGGTAGAGAAGGCGACACAAATATTTATTACCAACTAGCTGCGCCCCGCGGTTTCACTGGCGTAGCGATGAAAAATGGTGATGATTATGATGAAAAGCTTATGTCACTCTCCGGCCCTTGAACTATACCGATGCAAAACATTAAGACAAACCGTTTGATGCGTGAAAGAGGATCAAACAAACCAACAAACAAACACTTTCGCATTTATTTGATTTAAATATAAAGTATAAAATTATTGCAGTACTTCTCGGGTCAAATAAATAAATAATATTTACCTAATTGGTCAAAGAAATTAAAAAGAAACAATTAAACTGCAAGATTCTTTTCATTCCGGTTAGGAAAATTATCATGTTAATACAATTAATTAATTATTGTTGATTACGAATCTCGTAACTACAAAGAATCTTGGTCCGCAGAGTCATCAAAGATTTTGAGGTGAAGAAAAAGCCACTAGTAGAACAGTTGCAAGAGTGTATAGGAAAGTTCACGACAAAGCAAGCCAGTTTAGAGCAACTCGAGTCAACCGTGATGGAGCTAGGTGACGCGTTCAACGATTTATTGCACGAACTATGGAAGAAGTTGATGACTATTGAGATGCAGTTGTACGAACAGTGCGAAGTAAGTATTCACACGTCGGAGGAAGTTGTATGAACAGTGCGAAGTATTCACACGTTGAAGTAAGTTGTATGAACAGTGCGAAGTATTCACACGTCGGAGTAAGTTCTATGAACAGTACAAAGTACAAAGAGTACGAAGTAGATATAGAAGTATAGTGCCAAAACTTATACTTCCCCAGGAATCCCGAGTACAATTCTCAGTGAATATGACGGAAATGGTTACAAGGCTGATGGAAGTGTCTCGAAACGCGTTCGGATTGTGGCGTGAAAACGAAAGCGTGTGGTCGATGCGTCAGTTCGAGACTCTATCCAAATTGCTGGGGAACAAAGTGATGTTGGGGGATGTACCTCAAGAGTTGTTTGACGTAAGTTATATTCTCTCTAATAATCACGAAGCTGATGGAAATGTCTTGAAACGCGGTTGAGCTGTGTGGTACTTGGGACACCGACCTTATCTCAGAGATATATATTACTGGCCCCGCGGTTTCACCCGCAGGGTAACATCGTCGTTAAGTTTTCTGAAATTTTCCAATTTTCTGCGCAATATTCTTAATTTTTCTTTCCGTAAGAACCTTCTACAAAAAATTTGAAAACTTTGAAAAAAAGATGAATCAAATCGGTAAAGTCGTTTTCAAGTTATGACGTGACCAAGATAAATAGAGATTTATTTTTATATGAGCCCTAATCCACCAAGCTGGCCCAGTGCATGGTGGTGAATATTTGAACTTTTGAGGTTCTTGGAGATACTGGTTTCCTCACGAATTGCGTCATAGTAAATCGTAAAACCTCTCTCCGAAAGCTGGGCGTAACTACCATTTAATAAAATTGTTGTCGTGACGTCTCAGTAGTTACAAAAATAGGGTATTTGACTGTATTAAAAATATGATTTACGCATGTGTAATCCTAGAGTTTTTTTTAAATGGTTTAATTTAAAAAACAACGAAATACTGATTTTCAGATAAATACTAAATAAATATATTTTTTCATTGATCGTATGACTTGACATTAAATTTATAATACAAACACTGAAAAGTATGAGAAATAACAAGATTTCCGTAATATAATGTTATAGATAATTTGAGATGATTTCGTAAAAACAGTCAAATACCATATTAATGCGGCACGCTGGGTTCATACAACTTGACGTGCTCGCGGGATCTATTATCAAAAAGGTATGTGCTCTGGCCACATGAGCGAAGCTTGAGCCAAGTGATGTCATGCCTCTCGCTCTGACTCGTCAATTTCCATATATCTATGGGAACAGGTGATGATGGACCGCGACGGCATGATAAACCTGGTGGCGCAGTCGTCAGACAATCACATGCGGTTCATAGACGCGCGGGAGGACCTCATCACGTCGCGCGCCACCAACTGGCGGGAGCAGCTCGTCCAGAGTACTAATGAGTGAGCCATACATACACTTACCTACTTACTTTTTAACAAGAGCAGCGAGGGTATTAGACTGTAGGTATTAAAAAATATAATTCATGCTGGTGTAATCCTATAAGTTTTTTATTTTTTTTATAAAAACTAGAAAATCAAACACTGTTTTAAACTATCACGGTTGTTCACTAAAGTTATATGATTATTAACGAGATATTTTCAAAAAAATAAATTACCGATTTTCAGAAAAATTTCCTTATGACATCACATAAAAGTAAATAGAGGCAACAATTGTATGGCGAGAAGCACTCGTTTGCTTATGTGTGACGTCACTAATGTCACGTGGCCCCATAAATGCTAAAAGGAGCGTTTACGCGACGGGTTTAATAATTTAAATTTTGATCTGCCATTTAAAACACAAACACTGAAAATTATGAGGATTAAATCACAATATTGCTTTATTTTAATATAATAAACAATTTAAGATGGTTTCGTAAAATCAGTCAAATAATCAATTTCTGGGGTAAAAAGTATCTTATGTCCATCCTCATGATGTGCCACTTATTTCAACAAGATTGGTTTATCGTGACAAAACAAGATTGGTTTACTTATCAAAAGGTAATGAGAGAAATAGGTTAATGCAGTAGTACAGTATCATGCGAAGGTTATTCGCCTCATAGTATAAGCAGCATAGTATATACGAAAAGTGCCACGATAAAAAAAATGCGCGCAAACACCTACTACCTACCATGAGCTTAAGGTTGAAGCACAACTCAATCAGTTCAACAAACCGCTAGGGCTCCAGGGCACACCCCTTCTGGGGTGCCTGGGCAAGTCTAATTCCCACTCTCGGCGACGGCCCAAGCTGAGGTTCGTACCTTCAAAGTGCCCTTGTGGTAGTCGCCCAAAACTTAAACCACCAAGTTGTGCCGAACGCACTCTGCGTTTGCTAACTAGTCCGGTCAAGCTGTAGAGGCCAAAAGGCAAACAGGACAAAACAATATAAAATAAAATAAAAAAAGTTGAAGTACAACTCGGAAAGACGGAAACGGATTGTCACCGCCTCGCCTCGGCTACGGCTAGGCGACGCCGCGTCATGAGCTTCTAAATCTTAAGACGCGATCTGGGGCCTTACGGATAACTGCTATTACAGGCACCTAATCCGCTCAGTTGGAAAATCACGCGACCGCAAACCGTATCTGGGCGCGATAAGGTTTGCGGTCGCGTGATTTTCCAACTGCGCGGATTAGGTGCCTGTAATAGCAGTTGTCCGTAAGGCCCCCGATGACGATTTCAAACTCGTTTTTCACCCGCACACGCCATGATCTATTTGCTATCTAAAACGGCTTTGTTTATAGTCGAAAATCGTCATCATATTTGATAATGATGGTGATTCTGTGCTTGTATTTATATTATATTGAGGTTTTTTATTTAATTTGTCGAAATATAAGAATTAATTGTACAATTAACTGGTTAAAGTTTTAGAACACTAGTCTCGCTATAAAATTCGTGGAAAAAAATATGTTGTTGTCGCGAGTACTTCAATTCAAAAGCTATTTTTGTTACACAATTTTTTTTATTTTTTTTAAGAATCCATTTAATTCATCAAGAAAACTGACTGGCTTAAGAGTTATGTGTGCTACAAGCTTTATTCCACTCTGTGAATTTAAACAGGAAACAAAACAAACTTTAATAAAATCTCGCTTTTTCTAGCAATGAAACAAAACGCAACAGAGACAGGATACTGGAAATCAACTACTATATCGACAACCAACGCGAGGAGTGGGCCGACATGCAGATGGGCCTCACTGACCCCGCCGAAGCCGAGGCCGCTGCATTTTTGGGAGAAGACTACTAACAGTTGTAACTATTATAGGTATAGTGACTGGCAAACATCTTGATCAAAAAGCGGCGTAGTCGCAAAAAGTTGCAACACAACGCACACACTACAACACAACGCCAAAGAGACCTAAAATCGTTTAATTGAGCATTTTTCAATTGTTTGCCGATCACTGAAGCAATGAAAAAAAACAGGCGAAATTTTTTAGCAAAGAGAAACGCTACAGGCAAATACCGGTGAAAAACAATGAAACAAAACACAACCGAGACAGGATACTAGTAATCATAGGTAGGTATATCATCGACAATCGACAACTAGCACGAAAGTGGGTCGACACCAAATATACTAATATACATACCTACTCACTGATCCCGGCGAGTCAAGAAAGAAAACACCACCCTTATAAAAGATGTCTTCTAACTCTTGTATCTATCTACTACTAGATAATCTACAGATAAGTAAGAAGCAAGGAAAGAAAATATAACAGACAGGATACTAGTAAGAAACAATGAAACAAAACGTAACAGATAGGATACTGGCAAGAAACAATGAAACAAAATGCAACAGACAGGATATAAGCAAGGAGCGATGAAACAAAACGTAACAGACAGGATACTGATAAGAAACAATGAAACAAAATGCAACAGAGCAGACAGGATATAAGCCAGGAGCGATGAAACAAAACGTAACCGGCAGGATACGAGTAAGACACAATAGAACAAAGTGAAACCGAGACAGGACACTAGAAATCAATTATTTCTTCGACAACCGGCACGAAAAGTGGGTCGACGCCATATACTCACTGATCCCGGCGAGCAGAGGCAGAGAACGCCACCATTATATAAAAATACTTATAATGGACAAGCATTGAAACAAAACGCAACAGATAGGATGCGGGTAAGATGTAATGATACAAAACTAAATCTTAAAACGAATAATGGTAACAGAGACAGAATAATGGTAAGGAACAATGAAACAAAACTCAACAGAGTGAGGATACTGGTAAGAATAAAAATAACTTTGACTTGACAGATTAATAACCAATCGACTTTAGATTTCTCTTGGTCTGTAATTATAAACCTAAACAATATTTAAAATCTCGGTTTTAAGTTGCCTATAATCATGGTGCAATACAATCAACTGTTTGTAGTGTAAAAAAGTTGTATAATTTACAACTACGGTTAAAACGGTTAATTACGGTTAATTTACGGTAACTTATTATTCCTCATTGTTTATTTTATTTTTATTAGTATAGGCTTGCGTTTGACCGCCAACTCGTCTGATGTTAAGCGATGATGCGGTCTACAATGGAGCACGCTAGACTAGAAGAAACCGATTCACACGTGATTTGAATGCTGTTTCTTAGATTTTAACCGTTGCATGAACATTGCAATCTGTTCTTGTACATACGGATCCAGAATAGATTCTGAAAAGAGTTTGAAGTCTTTTTCTCTGTTCACTTCAACTAGCCTTATCGTGCTTTCTCTCATGCTTCTCTTCGTTTTAGCTTTTATTTTGATTGGTATATTGTCGTATCTTCTTATGAACTGCTTGCATTTCTCTATGGCGTCATCTTTATCCGTTGCCACTTCGTCTATGAGATTAACCTGAAAAAAAAATTATTTAGAAATACTACTTTATTCACTAGCTGCGCCCCGTTAGGAACCGTTAATATTTCCGGGATAAAAACTATTCTACGACACTTTCCGCCCCTACTAGTTTTTTCTGTGTTATAAATCACGTTGTTCAGTTGCACTGCTTCTGCATAAAAGAAGAACAAACAAACACTTTCGCTACAAATTAATATTATAAATGCGAAAGTTTGTGTAAGTTTATTTAATGTTGTCCACACTCAACTGCGTAATAGCGAACGGATTTTAATGAAATTTGGTATGAAGGTAGTTTATACCCTGGATTGATATACTTCTTAGTCGTGCATTCTTGGCTTGGTTGCGGGGATATGACACGAAGGCTCCTTGATAGCGTCGACCCTACCCAGGGCTGCCGCTCGACACGCATTGACACAGGCTTTATATCCCGAAAAAAATGAAAACAGAAGGTACAAAAAAATAAATTGCTCAGTAATGATTTTGGGGCAAACACGGTCAATGTGTGGATGCTGGTTTATGCTGCGTACATACTGGTGAAACGTAATATGCAATGCAACATGCATTACATGCATTAAAACAAATGTGCCGTCCAAGTTGATACAATACAGCATGAAATTTAACATTATCAAAGCAAGTTTACCTAGTCGAGTTGTGTCGCGCACATAACGAGTACTTCAACTCGTGCGTACAGCGATCCATACATTTTCGTTTCTGTGACCAAAACAAAGGGAGATGGGTTGTACCTACTCACGGCAGCAGCATGGACAGTTCTGTCAGAGCGAGCCTGCACACGATTATAAAACAAAGTGACGACTCGTGAAGTAAAGAGAAGGGAAATAACGTGTTCGCGGTAAACTGACGGAAACAGGTAGGTACGCGCAACAGGTTCGTAGTAAATAGGTACGCAGTTTGTGCGCGCGGCGCATCCGATGCAATGTTACAAAGACGTATTGAAATGTTTAATTTTATTTTAAGTTTCACCAGTCTGTACGCGGCATAAGACCAAGGGCCAACATGAGCCAGATTCACTTATAAAAAGGTCCAGCCACCTTTTAATTTGGCTTGACAAAACAAGAATGAAGTTCGACAACAAAACTTAGTCTATAAACTTGAATTACCTTTAGAGCCTCCTCAACACTGTACATAGTAGAAGCAGTGAGTGCGATCTCTGCTTGCCTGTATCCCATAACCTGAGTCATGACGTCACACAGCCAAGGTCTGGGCACGATTCCCACCGCAGTGTCGTTCAGACCTATCCTGGCCTTGCTGTCGGCGACCATCACTCGGTAGTCACATAGTAGGCTGATGACACAGCCACCGGCTGCTGTGTAACCCTGGATTAAAATGAGATTTGTATATATTCTACGAGAATTACTCACGTAAGATTAAGCCGGTTATTCGCGTCTATAGTCGGGGGAATAACCAAAGCAAGACGGAGCCGCGGGCGCTCACTCACCTTGACGAAAACCGGCGAATGCGGTTGAAACTAGTCTGAATTACCGGTTTAAGGCCCTCTTTTCCCACTTTTAGCAATTTTGGTCATTCTAGTTTTAGTTAGTCTACTTCCATGGTTAGCTTCTCTTCTCTATCTCTACATAGTATAAATTGGCGGTCAAACGTAAGCCTATTATTAGGAAAAAAAATACAAAAAGTAGCTTTCCGCGTCTGTATAACCGCTAACTCCTAAACCACGCAACGGATTTTGATGCGGTTTTCACCATCAGTTAGATAATTTTTCACGGAAGGTTTATAAGAGGTCATGCCAAAAGAAATTATGCGGTTTTCACCATCAGTTAGATAATTTTTCACGGAAGGTTTATAAGAGGTCATGCCAAAAGAAATTAGATACTCAAAAGTTTCAGAGTTTATTCTTTATTTAAGATATCTATTTTTTCAAAGTATTCACCGTGAACATGTTTACATTTTTCCATCTGTCTAAACCACTTGGAAAATACTAATGACCACTCTTCTTTAGACACCTCAGAAATTTCATAGTTGTAAGCAGCTAGGGCATCTTCTTTGTTCTCAAATCGCTTTCCTTTAAATTTTTCTTTAATTTTCGGAAAAAGGTAAAAATCACAAAGTTCTAGGTCAGGGTAATATAGCGGGTGAAGCAGAATAGTGACGTTTTTTGAACTGAAATATTCAAGTGTTCTGGCAGAAGTGTGCGGGGCAGCGTTGTCGTGGTGCCAGAGCAGGTGCTGGGTACCTGACTTAGGCCGCTTGTCACACCAAGCTGACAATACTCTTGGGGCACAAACTGTCACATACCATTTTGAATTAACTGGCCTTTGATCTTCTAGCACCACCGTAGCAATATGTCCCGTCTTCCAGAAAAATGAGGCAACTATTTGTTTGTGTGTTTCGTGCTCGGCGACATTTTGTTGGAGTCGGCTCATCTTCAAAACACCATACTGTGGACTGTCACTTTGTTTCAGGGTCGTAGTTATATAGCCATGTTTCGTCACCTGTCAGTATATCATAAACGTTTTTTTTCTCTCCAGTGTCAAATTTATCTATCATGAATTTGCACCAATCCACTCGACGGTCTTTCTGCAAATCTTTGAGTTTGTGCGGCACCCATCTTGAACAACGCTTATGGAGGGACAGTTGATCATGAATGATGGTTTGCAATGTTGCTGATCCAATACCCAGTTCACGCTTAAGCTCTACGTATGTAATTCGTCGGTTCTCACGAATATTTTTTTCCACAGTTTGCACATTTTGCTGAGTAACTGCGGTTGCGGCCGTCCTGTCTTCGCCTCATCTTCAAAGCTAACCCATCCTCTTTTAAATTCAGCAAACCAATTAAAAACAGTTGCACGTGAACACGCAGACTCACCAAAAGTCGTGACTAAAAGTTCAAAACATTCTTGAGGCTTTAAACCTTTTTTAAAGTCATAATAAATCATAACACGAAAATCACGTCGAGTGAGCTCCATTGTTACGGCAAATTACCGCCAGATTAAACAACAAAAAGAATATTAAAAAAAAATTGCATAGATTTTTCGAGTTCCATTTTTTAATTTATAAGTAAATAACCAGCCTTTACAATGGTGTATAACTTGCCAGTATCAATCAAATGACCATGGAGTATCTAATTTCTTTTGGCATGCCCCTCGTATATATATAACTAGCGACCGGCCCCGGTTTCGCACTTAAATTATACCCGTGCGAAGCCGAGGGGGAACGCTAGTAAAATTAAAAAAATTGTGTCATATCAAAATTGAATGTTTTGTCTAGGGAACCGTATAAATACCGAAACACAACTAAAACATTTCGCACGATAGATAATAATCATATATTATATCCCTTGTATGTCTGATCTGAGGGAACATATAGGTACAATTCCGACTGTTCTCATAATCGATATATATATTTAGCAAGGTGGTTAGGTAGTTTTGAAAATATTTTTCGTCACTGTTATTTACAATTTTGTTTTCATGAATAACGCTTATTATAAATGTTGTTTATAATACCTAAGCGTTATCCATTTTGCTTATTTAAAATGGTTTATGTTCTATCCGCTAAGCTACGGTAGCTTTTCTATCAGTCTCCAAATTCTTTGCAACCAAGGTTGGAAGTGTTCTAATCCTAAGTGTGTAACATCACTTAGAATATTAAAAAACGCTCATTTTCCTTCAGACAACGACATCATCATCATAATTTCAGCCATCAATCGTCTACCTCCTTTATGAATCGTCTCCATCCTAAGGTTGCCTGGACGAGATCGATCTTAGCGATAAGGCCGCCGTTGTTGCACTAGTTTTTAAGCTGGTGTATAGTGTGTAATGTAATTTGTAGTGTGAACAATAAAGAGTTCATCTATCTATCCAAAGATAATAAAACCAGTTGATCGCGCATGTAGTCAAAATTCCCTTTTGCAAAATGATGCCACGTCGGTCGCGGGGGGCAGCTTGTGATTGGAGACTCGACGCGACCCGACGCTTATGATTGGAGAATCAAAAGTCATTCATTTAATTCGCGCCTAGGATTGGCCCCGCTCGAAATAGTTTAGGTCGACATTTTAGAACCTTTGGCTCATGCAGGGTAAAAGATGAGCAGTCAAGTGGTTATATTGTCATTGTATCTATCTCCAAAAAGGCCGGTTGTAAGCGGCCTGCATCCAGCGTTGCGGTTTCTTTTAGGTCATCTGTCCATCTTGTGGGGTGGACGTCCTACGCTGCGCTCTACAAAGACATTACCAATACAAATTGACTATGGGATTACATTCATAGGTAGGTATGTACCTGAGCAGCTTGTTTGCTTATCTAAACGGATAAAACTCACGTTGATAGCAGCTGTAGAGGTGATTTCCCCAGATCCGTATATTTGAAGAAAGAGGTCCTGTAACTTCGACCAAAACGCACGCAGTCGGTTCAAATCTGGCTTGTTGAATTCGTTTAGGTCTAAGCCAGCTGAAAATACGCTCGTCGACTGAAAGTAGAAAGACAAAAATTAAGTAAAGGCGCTTGCAGACGATGATGCGTAGTACAAGTACAAGTTGCAAGTAGCAAATACGCATCGTCTGCATCGTTTGGTTTAGTGCAAGTGGCAGTGGAAGTGCCACTAACCACTGCCACTTGCACTAAGCAAAACGAAGCAGACGATGCGTAGTAGATACTAAACTTGCTACTTGTACTACGCATCGTCTGCAAGCGCCTTAAGTCTAACAGGTCTAGCCAGTCCCATAGCGACTGTGATAGTTTTTTACCTGCAAAATGTGGAATGACAAAGGTACCTTCCGCGGTGTTTACCACAAGCCACAACATGGGACTCTTCAAAAGGCGAGTTTAAGTCTTAAGGGTCGGCAACGTATTCTTGATGCCTCTAGCTGGTGTTACAAGTATCCATAGGCAACGACGGTGACTGCTTACCATCAGGAAGCCCGTCTGCTTGTTTACCACAATGCACCAACTAAGAAATGCTCATTTTGCACCTTGTGCACATTTTGCAAATTGTACATTTTGGACCTAACCCTTTACAAAAACAAGTAATAGCATAAATATGATAAAGTAAACAAAATACTTACAGAAGTTAAAACTAATCCTTTACATTGATTTTTCTGAATTGAATCTACGGCGCTGCTAAGTTCTTGAAGGACCTCTAGATTCAAACTGTTTACGGGTAGTCTTTTCAATGATATCAAGGCTATACCTTCTCGGTCTACTGAGAGATCTACAAAACTCTCCGTTGAAGTCATACATCTATTAAAGGGCCGCCTCAGTATGTTAAATGAGCGGAAAATATTCATTTTGTTATAGATAAATATAAGGGAGACGTCTAATCACCACACAGCTTTTATGACAACTGAAGTATCAGATAAATAATGGCTTTAGGCGATAACACACACCAAAACACGCCGCAGCAAAATTTAATCTTATATGTACTATTTCATGTTTTTAATCTGATATAAAAGTATGTACAAAGTTGACTACCGAGACTTTGGAACTATGATAAACAATGCATGAAGCAGTTACAAGTTTATTTATTTAAAACGACATAAAACCCTATAAAAGTACGTATATTTTAACGAGTCCTTGGTATTTCACAAACGGTTGTCGGGACCAAATTATGCGGCCAAGCGCGAGTCGGGCTCGCGCACTGAGGGTTCCGTGCCACCACAAAATACAAAAAGTAGTGCTAAAAGACAAAATCACATCCAGGCAGTCGCACCCATCGCAGTACTGACCGTGACCGCGCCCTGATGAACAGAAATTTGACACCGACTCGCACTTGGCCATTATTTATTGTTATACTTTAGAAAGTGTACTATAATGATAAGTTTGACGCTTGTGGTACGTATTATCATTTTTACATTAGAACAAATACAAAAATACGTTTGTTGTATGGGGATCCCCCCTTTTAGCTTTTACTTTATGACTTTATTATTATTTCCTAGTTCATCATCATCATCATCATTTCAGCCGTAGGACGTCCACTGCTGGACATAGGCCTCCCCCATCGATCTCCAAAAGGGCCGGTTGGAAGCGGCCTGCATCCAGCGTTTCCCTGCGGTCTCTTTTAGGTCGTCTGTCCATCTTGTGGGTGGACGTCCTACGCTGCGCTTACCAGTCCGTGGTCTCCATTCCAGAACCTTTCGGCCCCATCGGCCATCTGTTCTGCGTGATATGTGCCCTGCCCACTGCCATTTCAACTTACTAATCCGGTGGGCTATGTCGGTGACTTTCGTTCGTCTACGGATCTCCTCATTTCGGATTCGATCTCGTAGAGAAACCCCGAGCATAGCCCTCTCCATAGCTCGTTGTGCGACTTTGAGCTTGCTTATGAGGCCCATAGTGAGAGACCACGTTTCAGTGCCGTATGTCATCACTGGTAACACACACTGGTCGAAGACTCTCGTCTTAAGGCACTGAGGTATTTTGGACGAGAAGACGTTGCGTAGTTTACCGAACGCTGCCCAGCCGAGTTGGATTCGCCGATTGACCTCTTTCTTGAAGTTGGACCTACCTAGTTCGACTGTTTGTCCTAGGTAGACGTACACGTCAACAGCTTCAAGAACTGAGTTCCCAACTGATACTGGGGTGGGCACAACATGGATATTTGACATGACCTTTGTCTTGTCCATGTTCATTTTAAGGCCCACCTGTTGAGAGACTCGATTGAGGCCTTCGAGCATCATGCTGAGATCCTCCATCGATTCTGCCATGACCACAATATCGTCGGCAAACCGAAGGTGAGTGATGTACCCGCCGTTGATGTTGATGCCGAGTCCTTGCCATTCCAGGAGCTTGAAGGCATCTTCCATTGTGGCAGTGAACAGTTTCGGAGAGATAACGTCTCCCTGTCTCACGCCTCTTCGCAATGGAATTGCCTTCGAACTCTGCTCCTGTACTCGGACCGACATGGTGGCGTTATTGTACAAACACTTCAACACTTCGACATACCGATAGTCAATACGGCATCGCTGGAGAGACTCAAGCACCGCCCATGTCTCGACCGAATCAAAGGCTTTCTCATAGTCCACAAACGCTAAACATAGTGGCAAGTTATATTCTTCGGTCTTCTGTATAACTTGGCGTAGCGTGTGGATGTGGTCTATGGTACTATAGCCTAGTTAATCCGCCGTAACATTACATATTCTGTGTAAATTTCAACTAGGTATCTATTACGGTTCGAAAGATAGAGCCGTTAAAAGGTATGAAGGGCAGACAGACAGACAGGCAGACTGCGTAGGCTCAGTAGATCCCGTTTTTACCCTTTGGGTACGAAACCCTAAAAATGGTGTACCAAACCTTACTTTTATTTTAAAATACCTATTTAATGATTCAAATTTATCTCTATCTCTACATAGTATAAATTAAAGTCACTTTCCGCGTCTGTCTGTCTGTATGGCCGCTAACTTCTCCTAAACCACGCAACGGATTTAGATGCGGTTTTCACCATCAGTTAGATACATTTTCACGGAAGGTTTATATATATAACTAGTGACCCGCCCCGGCTTCGCACGTAAATTACACCCGTGCGAAGCCGGGCGGGCGGGTCGCTAGTTTACATATAAAATATACCATTATAGATAAGTATTTCACGGTAATATTTGATTTGCTTACTGGGTCCTTAATGTTATTCTAATTAACAACTGTGTTAACAAAATATGATGTCATGGTAAAATTTATTTTTACATCCCCTTTACATGTCGCCATCTTGTATGTATGATGACGTCATCTACCCATTGACCGTCCTTGAACTGAATCCACCCTCCTTTTTGCTTTGCATCGTTGGGTAAAACTTTGTGACAAGTAATTACTACCTACCTATTTGGTCTCATGTAAAAGTTGCTATACATAGTCCAAGTGCTAGAATATCAGACAGCTAGAAAATAAAAATATGTAAGGTGGCCGAGCCGAGCGCTTCACAATCGAACGGCGTCCGATTTGAACTTCGGCCCAGAGGCCTTACGGTCAACTGCTTAAGCGGTATCAAATTAACGTTAAAACCGCGCAGTTGGATAATCACGCGCACGTGAACCTTAACGCGCCCAGATACGGTTTGCGGTCGCGCAACATTTTTTCATCACCTAAACTGGATTGCTTTGAACAGGTAGCCGCAAGGCTCCTGCACCAATTACTTATTTGGCACTTAAATAAATTGTGCAGTTTTGATGTCATTGCTCAAAAGCGATGAAGGAAAACATCGTGAGGAACAGGTATGACATTCACCAACAAGCACTGGGCCAGCATGGTAGATTAGGGCCCAACGTATGTGTCTCTCTCTCTCTCTCTGAGAGATGGCCTGAGTCCCAGCAGTTGGACCATGATAGGCTGATGATGAGTAAATAAAATTTATTTATTTTAAAAACAATGAGTATAATTCGATTTTTAAACATTCAGCTTACTCTACATTCGATATGTATATAAAAACATGGAAATCAGTATATTTTATAGAAAAACGTAACACGTGTACTTAGATACCTTATTTCATATAATTTCAGTTCACTTGGCAGCCTTTTGTTTTAGCATTTGTATGTACATTTCTAATGACTGTTGGACCTTAGGGTTTTGTAGGAAAGTGAGGAATTCGTTAAGGTCCTCTTGGCGGTTCTTTTGGAGCCAACTGAGGGGTTCTAACCTGGCCTTCTGCTTCGTGAGGGCTCTCGCTAGGGGCGGGATACGGTCAAACCTCTTGATAAACTTCTTGCATCTTTCTATTGAGTCAGCCTTGTCGGTTGCTATTTCGTCGATGAGACCAACCTAGGGTAAAATTATACTTTTATTATTTCTGCTCGTGACATTTAAAGGTGCATCCAGACATAGCGAGGTATTATACATCGTAAATTGTTCGCCACGCATGCTTCGGCATGAGACGTCATTTTTCCGGAAGGCTCTTGCTCAAGGTGAGCCCACAATCCACGCATGATGATCGCCCTATCCATCGGTTCGTGCCATCTCAACAACGGCGCAGTAAAACATCGTGAGAAAACCGGTATGTCCAAGAACCTCAAAAGTACAAAAACATAATAACATTCACCAACATGCACTGGGCCAGCATGGTGGATTAGGGCCCGTCCTCTCTGAGAGAATGCCCGTGTCTCAGCAGTGGAAACTTGATAAGCTGAAACAGCGTCGGGCTGGCCATACAGTCGGGATGGCGTTTGCCCCCAGGGCCTCCCACAGGCCTGACTAGCGGGGTTTGCCGCAAGCCAGGCGGTAAATAGGATTGGGGTCTCCAGTCCCGGGCCCCGTGCTTGTGGGGAGCCACCCGGACCCTTCCGGCCCAGTCCGACCCTGGGCTGAAATGATGATGATGACCACACCATCACTTAACATCAGATGGGTATGAGTATTCTCTGAGTTTTGGCGCCAACGCGCAAAAAACATGTCGGCTCGTTGGATTATTTTCCCAAACTTGTGTATTTTCGAGTGTTAATGTGTACTAAATGGTGAATTATTATTCATTGAGTGCTCGTAAACGTGCTCGAGTGTGGGCAAGTGATATAACGAGGTGAAACGTGTCTTTTCGTGTTGTTTCCAAAACTCCATAGGAGCCTCTTGTAAAGTCTCCACCACTTTACAGGGGCACACAGATATACACAACCAGATCGGCAATATATTTTAGTGAAAGAGACAACTTGATATGGCTCAGCACAAGTACGAAAAGGACATAAATAGATTTTGTTGTCCTTATCGGCGTGACCTGTTTTTGGTACCTCAAGTGTCAAAATCTGTAATAATCAGTGACAAACAAAACGGGTCTGAATTATATTTATTGCCTTTTTTTGGTGATTTAATGTGATAAATGCGTGTTTCCTCTGAGAAATAATTGTAAAAGATATTTTACAATGGTTGGTTGTAGCATTTTGGGCTGCAAGAAGCGCAGTGAGCGAAAATACGATGAAATATCATTTCACACGTAAGTAAACATATAAAGCTTGTAACGATCACCTAAATAAATTCAAAGTATCAATTCGCAAATATTTTATTCATAATTAGTCAGTTTTTAGGTCGATTTGTGGTCTAATTCTATGAATTTTATCAAATTATTCACTTAGAAAATAAATTATGAATGTTGCCAGTTTATGAAAGAAATTACCCACCGCAACTAACATAAATTATTCGTTCTGCAGGTTTCCAACTGATCCTGTCACATTGCTGAAAAAAGCTGGCACATTGCAAGAAGTGCAAAATACCGACCCTTTTATGCCCATATGAATATGGTGAATGTTAATATTAAATATATATTAATGAGGCCACAGTTATGAAGCTGGAAAAGCAAAAGGCGATTTCGGCGAACCGATTCAAAAAGCTACGCGCTGTTCGTGAAATTTTTACTGTAAACATTAAAGAGTCTATTTATCTAATTATTTGGAATGTTATACATAATTCCATTCATGAAAAAACTAAACTGACCAAGCGCGAGTCGGGTTCGCGCGCTGAGAGTTCTTTACAATCACAAAATACAAAAAGTTGTGCAAAAAGACAACATCACGCCCAGGCTGTCACCCATCCAAGTACCGACCGCGCCCGGCGTTGCTTAGCTTAGTGGTAAACAGAAATTTGTCACTGACTCGCACTTGGCCAGTGTTTATTATTTGTTGTTTTACTTATGTTCACTATAATCCGCTAAATTTGACGCTTGTACGGATTACCGTTTTTACACTAGAACAAATCCAAAAATACGTTTAACGTTTGTTGCATGAGGGACCCCCGTTCCGTTTTAACTCTGACTTTTTTATTATATTTTATTAATTATAAAAAATCATGCTATGGTTACTTTACAACCTTTTTTCTAGTACTATATTATAATCCTAACAAATAATTATAATAAAAACGCAAGTAATTTTCTGTCTGTTTTTACGAGGAAATGGCTAAGTCATGGTATAATAATATACTCCGCCAGGTATAGCAATCCGAGAAAAAATGTTTATGTGGGCGTCCCGCAATGATGTCATGATGTCAATTTACAACAGGTTTGAGAGAGATGACGATACACCACGTAACAGCTGATTGAATAAAGTGGCAACTGGACAGTGACGTCATTGCGGGACCACTCTCAAATTGCTAGACCTTGTTTTCTTAGATCATGGGCTAAGTCAAATTTTGTCAGGACGATAGGGGTGTGTCATGAGGACAGACAACGTACTTTTCTTCCCAGAAAATTGCAGATAGCTCCGTGGGTTGCAGCAGCTAGTGTATAAAATATAAATATTTAAAAGGTAGTATTGTTTCCAAAGTACTCATTGAAGATTCACACCCATCATAGTAGGTAAATTACCCTAACTTATAGCAAATCCTTTTAATGTGGCAACACACCTTGTTGAAGCGAGAGGCATTGAGCTAGCCACGCTCATTGAAAATCTATAGGTAGTAGATCTGTGCAGGGGCATGAGTTCGACTTGACCGTGACTTACTTAGCTTGACTCTGACTGTGACTTTTTTGACGCTATTAAGACAAAGTAAACTGTTTAATATTACGAGTAAAGGACATTGAATCCACGCTCATGAAAATTTTACCAAAAAAAAAAAAAAACAGATGGGTATGGTCAAACACCAAGCCTATCATAAAAACAAAGAAAAAAAACTTAAGCGAGGCGAGGGCGTTGCTACTTACTAGCGTCTCTTGCTACTACACAATAAAGTGCAATTCAGGACTTGCGAGCGCTAACTACCTCGCGTTATCTCTGTCTATTGCACGGCAGGTCCGATAAGTCGGCTACTTGTAGCTTCATACCTAAAGTGCGGAGTGCACCAGGCTTGGCGAGGGCAATAACCTATTTGTGAAACAATGTTACCTTTAAAGCCTCGTCAACGTTGAACATTCTAGCTGTAGTCAAGGCAAACTCCGCCTCCCTCTTGGGTATTGTGTTAGTCATGGTGTCCATGAACCACTTTGGAGCAACGATGCCGAGCGCTGTCTCGTTCAGCCCTATGGTGAACTTGCCGCCCACCATGGCGCGGTACTCGCAGGACATGGAGAGCAGGCATCCGCCGGCCGGCGCGTGACCCTGACACATACAAACCAATAACATATACCACTCATAATTTGTTTGTATACAATAAATAGCACATACGAGTACACATGGACGGTATTGGCAAGAGCCCCGGTTTTGGCCAGCACCCCGGCTTTGGCCACTTGCTGATTTGAAAGCTAATAACTAACAAAGAGAATATAAATACTAAATAACTAAGATACAGAGAACAGATTAGTTTTTAATTATGGGGAAAAAACCTTCGTCTATGGTACGTTTTGACAAGTGACAGTCGTAGTGCCGCGTGATTATGGACACTTTTCTGCGACTTAAATTTGAATTTTTGGTCGCATCTTAACAAGAACGTTAAGCGTTTACAATGCAAATTTTTTTAATAGGTAAATTCGATTAAATGGTCCCGACAATACGATTAAAAAAAATAAAAAATGAGTATGTGTGTTATTAGCAAAGATTATGTTATTAGTAATGTAATATTATGTGTAATGTATGTATGTATGTATTATGGAAATGTAATTGATCAGATCGTTTTTATCTCAATAAACAAATTTAATTTAATTTTAATAAGTACAATTTTTCAAGTTAAAAGTACATTATGTATTAATGTGCCTAAATTGTCTCCATTCCAAATATCACCTGAATCCGTTCATCCGTTAGTGTGAAGACAACAAGCATCACTTACACACTCACACAAATTTTTGTATGTATAATATTAGTGTGATTTTGTGGCCAAAACTAGTGCACCGGTGTAGGCACAACTAGGTGAAAAGTGGCCAAACCTAATGATTTTACATAATTTTAATAAAAACGTGTTCTAAATTTGGTAATAAACTCTCGTCAAAAACATGTATGAAATAATAAAGATAGATGTAGGAATATCCTATGCCATACAGTTTAAAAACAATATTTTAAACATTTTAGCATTGTCAGCGAACTCAAAAAAGGCCTTAAAAGTGGCCAAAACCGGAGTAAACCTACGTTATAATAATGCACATACATATTTATACTTATAATTTGTTGTGCCACAGTATTTGGGTATTATATTGGAAAATGTAGGTAATAGTTATTTATGATACAAGTGCGGTAAGTTGGTTATTACAAACGAGTAGACGAATGTAAGCCCGAGACGAAGTCGAGGGCTTACCATAGTCACGAGTTTGTAATAACCAATCCGCACGTGTGCCATACAACGTTTTACAACACATTTGCGAGAAAAAAAAGGCTACAAATGAAACAATTTTATTATTTTGTTTATAACTTAATATCAGTCACAACAATAGTTTCTATAATATAATAAGAAAATGGCGCGAACATGCAAATAGCGCCACTATCACGTGGTGAAAATTAGAACTACATCTTTCGTCTCATTTTCTCTTTAGTATTAAACTGAGACAAACGTATTGAGCAAAAGCGCTTCCAAGGAGGTTTGATCATTCAGCTTATTTATTCTCGTAATATGAAACTCTTTTGTGAATTCTTATGTAACTATGATGGAAATTAAAAAAATACCGTAAAGTTCACGCACGGTGCTATACATCTGAGCGTGCGGACAAATTCATTTCCGCACGCTCCGTTGTATGATCCGTAATGATTAACTTTCGAACGATGTATACAGGCTTCGTAAGTGCACTTTTTGAGCAAATGTGTTGTAAAATAAGTGTAATTATCCATTGTTTCAAAAAGTTCCGTGTTTTCACGTCTTATTTATTTAGTACTTATTCATACATGAATTTTTGATGATGAGACCGTTTATAAATAGTAGTCATAGGTTTATACGTTTTTCAAGGTTTTTTTATGTGCGTGTCTGTTTACCATACGCAGACCTTGTCACACCTACCACTAGTTTTGGGCAAATGTGTACCTACTCGCCCCAATGCTTTTACATTAGGTACAATACCAGTATTAGTATAAGGCCTGTCACGGAAGCCAAAGTATAGGAAGATTTTTTTGCCTTTTCAGTCCCACTGCTGGGCAAGGGCCTCCCTTCCTTTTTAGGGTTCCGTACCCAAAGGGTGTAAACGGGACCCTATATTAAGCCTACGTTGTCTGCCTGTCTTACCTTTTGAAAGCTGTATCTTTCGAACCGAAATAGAAAGCCAATTAAATATTTCACAGAATATGTAATGTTACGGCGGATTAACAAAGAAATAATAATAAAATCAAAAAGTAAAAACAAAAGGGGGGTACACACATCAAACGTATTGTTTTTACGTATTTTTGTAGTTTCTCTAATTTAAAAGCGGTAATACGTCCAAACGTCAAACTTGGCATGATTACAGTACACACTAACTAAAGTATAACAACAAATAATAAATAATGACAAAGTGTTAGTCGGTGAGAAATTTCTGTTCATTACCAAGTTATACCGCTTCAGTTTGCCCAGGAGCGGATCCAGGATTTCATTTTGGGGGGGGGGGGGGGGGGGGGGGCGGGCGCATCCTGACAAGGTTCGAAGGAATCAAATCGAAAAACTGAGTCGAATGTATGGAATTGCTAGGTGTTTTGGGGTTGGCCATGGCCCCCATGCCCCCCCCTGGATCCGCCAATGAGTTTGCCGGGTTTTTGCCCAACACCTAGTAAAATTTGTCATCGTAAAAGTTGTACATAATAAACGGTACTATGGACCCCTTTCGGCTTAATACACCCTATCCGCATAACCCAGTAATCTAAAGTATCTGGCTCTCAATGAAATGTGGGGGCCTGTTATTTTTTTATCACGTAAGACAATCATGACCATTTCTTCAACCCAAAAAAGGGCGGGAGCCCTTTCTTATAAGAAAAATAATATATTTTAGTTGATTAATATGAAGAAATAAGCCAATATAGAGGAAGCCGCCCAAAAATACATGACACAAGGACAGCCCCTAATCAGAACAAAATGAGCCTAATACGAGTACATACATTGATAGCAGCAGCGGTGGGGTAGTTAGATCCAAAGAGCTTCAACCAGACAGTCTGCAGTGTTGTCCAGAACGTCTCTGCTCTCTTTATGTCGGGTTTATACATCTCCATGATGTCCAGACCCGCTGAGAATACTGTTGGCGATGACTGGAATATAAATAGATTAAAAAAATTATTGTTTATTTGTATAATAGTTTATTTCAATATAAACACGGGTCTAGCCCGGACATTTGGTAGGCATTGGTGGGGCCGAAGCCAACACCAAGAGGCCCCGTTGAATATAAAATACAATATTATTGAATGTGTATAAAATGGATTATAAAACTATTGTACAGTATAGGATATAAAACGTCTAGGCTATGAGGTGAATAATAGTTATTATTATGGTTTTATACTCAACAATATTCATCAGATTCAGATCTAATTCAGAAATGTTAGTTGACCTGTGTTACTGGAATTCGGTATTTTGTTTATTCCATCCAGTCCTACTAATAGTTTGAAGTTCTAACTGTTTTGGCCAGAAATCTATACACGACTTTCTTTTATATAAGTGTTAGTTACATTATTTATAACTCAAGAACGGCTGAACCGATTTGGCTTAAAATTGGTGGGGAGGTAGCTTAGAACCAGGAGACGGACATAGGCTACTTTTCATCAGCATCATCACCATTTTTCATCACTGCGCAGGTGAAACCGCAGGGCGCAGCTAAAAGTTTTTAATTTTTTTGTAAAAGTTGACAAAGGGCACAGAACCAGGAGTCAGCGGAGCACCCCAAAAAAAAAATGGCATTAATATCCACTATTTAGCACTGGCTAATCAAACATTTTAACACACTAGTTTTATTCCAAACAGAAGAACAGATAAAAAAACATGGGTTAAAAAAGTTCCACTTATGACAACTCGGAGAACTAATTCCAATCTTTTATTTCTGAGATACAACTGAAATCCTAGTGAATTCTCAGCATTGGTAGAATAATTCACGAGACGATGGCAGCCATTGAATTTAACGCGACTTTTTTTTTTGACCGCGCCTTCGTACCTACGCAAGGTCCTTTCTTAGCAGATCTCTACACCCCATATGGAAACTACCTGTCGTATTTCTTAGCAGATCTCTACACCCCATATGGAAACTACCTGTCGTATTTCTTAGCAGATCTCTACACCCCATATGGAAACTACCTGTCGTATTTCTTAGCAGATCTCTACACCCCATATGGAAACTACCTGTCGTATTTCTTAGCAGATCTCTACACCCCATATGGAAACTACCTGTCGTATTTCTTAGCAGATCTCTACACCCCATATGGAAACTACCTGTCGTATTTCTTAGCAGATCTCTACACCCCATATGGAAACTACCTGTCGTATTTCTTAGCAGATCTCTACACCCCATATGGAAACTACCTGTCGTATTTCTTAGCAGATCTCTACACCCCATATGGAAACTACCTGTCGTATTTCTTAGCAGATCTCTACACCCCATATGGAAACTACCTGTCGTATTTCTTAGCAGATCTCTACACCCCATATGGAAACTACCTGTCGTATTTCTTAGCAGATCTCTACACCCCATATGGAAACTACCTGTCGTATTTCTTAGCAGATCTCTACACCCCATATGGAAACTACCTGTCGTATTTCTTAGCAGATCTCTACACCCCATATGGAAACTACCTGTCGTATTTCTTAGCAGATCTCTACACCCCATATGGAAACTACCTGTCGTATTTCTTAGCAGATCTCTACACCCCATATGGAAACTACCTGTCGTATTTCTTAGCAGATCTCTACACCCCATATGGAAACTACCTGTCGTATTTCTTAGCAGATCTCTACACCCCATATGGAAACTACCTGTCGTATTTCTTAGCAGATCTCTACACCCCATATGGAAACTACCTGTCGTATTTCTTAGCAGATCTCTACACCCCATATGGAAACTACCTGTCGTATTTCTTAGCAGATCTCTACACCCCATATGGAAACTACCTGTCGTATTTCTTAGCAGATCTCTACACCCCATATGGAAACTACCTGTCGTATTTCTTAGCAGATCTCTACACCCCATATGGAAACTACCTGTCGTATTTCTTAGCAGATCTCTACACCCCATATGGAAACTACCTGTCGTATTTCTTAGCAGATCTCTACACCCCATATGGAAACTACCTGTCGTATTTCTTAGCAGATCTCTACACCCCATATGGAAACTACCTGTCGTATTTCTTAGCAGATCTCTACACCCCATATGGAAACTACCTGTCGTATTTCTTAGCAGATCTCTACACCCCATATGGAAACTACCTGTCGTATTTCTTAGCAGATCTCTACACCCCATATGGAAACTACCTGTCGTATTTCTTAGCAGATCTCTACACCCCATATGGAAACTACCTGTCGTATTTCTTAGCAGATCTCTACACCCCATATGGAAACTACCTGTCGTATTTCTTAGCAGATCTCTACACCCCATATGGAAACTACCTGTCGTATTTCTTAGCAGATCTCTACACCCCATATGGAAACTACCTGTCGTATTTCTTAGCAGATCTCTACACCCCATATGGAAACTACCTGTCGTATTTCTTAGCAGATCTCTACACCCCATATGGAAACTACCTGTCGTATTTCAGCTTCATGGGTCAAGTAGTTTATGAGATTTAATGACGAGTCAGTCAGTAAGTCAGTGAGTGGTATTTAGCTTTTATATAAGAATAAGATTATTATACATCCAGTAGGTTATAATCTGGGTCAAGTTGTGAGTGTATCAGTTTCTTCTAGGCGAGCATGCTCCATCACAGACTGCATCCTTGTTAGTCATCAGGCATAAGCAAGCATATTTAAGAATAAAAAGAGCTAGGTAATAGATAGATAACTCCATAATTAGGTAAACAGAGTAGGACGCAGTTTAATAAAATGAACTGTGCAATTTGTAAACTAGCTACTTATGGTTACCATGGTTGCCTGGAAGAGATCGCTTTAAGCGATAAGGCCGCCTCTTAAAAGCCTAGATAATAATTTTATTGTAATGTATCTGTTTTCCTTGTTTTTGTGGTTGTTTAATAAAGAGTTATTTTACTTACAGACGACAAAATAAGTCCTTTACATTTCTTATTCTTAGCTACTTCATCTAGTGACTTCTCCAATTCTTGCAGCAGGTCCAGGTTGAGACTGTTCACCGGAGCTCGCTGCATCGTCAGGACAGCTATGCCTTCACTGTCCACCGCCAAGTCTACCAGAGGACCAGCCTTCCCAGACATTGCTCTGAAGCCTGACTGTGCCCATCTTGCATTGCTTACAATTTGTCTCATTGGAAACATCCTGCAGACAAGTTATTGTATGTAAATTAGAGGTGATTTAAAATAATTATAAAGTTGTATAATATTATCATAAAAATTTTAAGTGCGTCAGACACTGGAGAGACTAGGCAGCGAGGGCGCCTCGCCTCTATACATAAAGAAGACAAATTTTAATAATTTATGGGGGTGGTAGTCCGCTGGTGGGAGTACTACCACACTAGATGGAATTTTAAAAAAACTATCGTAGCAAAATAGAAACTTCATCATCATTTTAGCCTATCATGATCCCACTGCTGGGACACAGGCCTTCTCTCAGAGATACCGAGGCTAAGCAATGGAAACGGATCATACAGAGTCTTTGACTGTGAGTTGCATAGTTGCATTAACAACTGAGCGCTCCCATTGGTCGGATGATATGTTAAATAAAATTGTATAGTATGTTGTTTATCCTATAATAACAACCGCAAGCCATGTGAAGCCTTCAGGTAGCTTACAAACTCTGACATCAGGGTTATCCACTCAGCCTATTCAAAATGACTAAATTGAATATCTACTCAAATATTTATTTTTACCCCCGATGCCAACAGAGGGGTGTTATAGTTTAACTTGTGTGTCTGTATGTGGCATCATAGCTCCTAAATGGCAAATCTAAGTTTGATTTAGTTTTTTCAATGCACCAATATTTATAATGTAGGTAGGTACTTAAATTCATTAGAACAGTCAGGTGAGCTGTAGTAACACGTCTATCTTGTCAACCATGTAATAAAAAATATCAGGTGAGGTAAACCATTCTCACAGTTACAATTACAATCATATGTTAATCAGTTACATTACAATATATCATTGATATGATTTTAAGCTACAATATAATTATAGTTACAATAAAAACTTTCAGGCCCCCGATTCTACTAAACAAATTGTCTTTAAATTGTAATTGTTGCGATTTTAATTATTAAATAACTGCCTCAAAATTGACAGTTTTTAATAAGTACTAAGTTATAATATTAGGTGGTTGTATTTTTCTAGTTTAAAAAAATATTTAAAGTTGTTAATTTTGAGCAAGTTATTTAACAATTAAAATCGCAACAATTACAATTTATAAACAATTTCTTTAGCAGAATCGGGGCCCTGTAGGTATGTATACATTTAACCAACAATTTTTACTTTGTATGCGGAAAAGAGGTAATTCTTTTTGCATATTTTGCATTCCGAAAAAAATAATTATGAACACTTTATCAAAAAGGTACCAAGGGCATCAAAACTTAAATAGCGAAAAAAATATTATTATTTATTTGGACTTTGTCACTTTCTCGGGAAATTGGACTTCGACCTTTGATAAATTAAGCATTGTAGAATTAGTGAACTACTTACCTACCTATGATTTAAATTAATTAACTGCGGACGAAAATGTTTATATCCCAAATATACGAAAAATGTGCGAAAAATGGATACAAATATATTAAAATCCCTCAACAGCCTCTATTGTATTATTTTTACTCAACAAACAGCAGTTTGTCTGCAATTTCAGTATTTAAAAAGGTACGTAAATATTTTTTTTTGTTAAAATTTTCATGACCGTGGATTCAATGTCCTTTAGTCGTAATCTTAATCAGTTTACGTAGTCTTAATAGCGTCATAAACAAGTCATAGTTACAGTCAGAGTCAAGCTAAGTAAGTCACGGTCAAGTCAAACTCATGCCCCTGTAAAGTGGTGGAGACTTTACAAGTGGCTCCTATGGAGTTTTGGAAACAACACGAAAAGACACGTTTCACCTCGTTATATCACTTGCCCACACTCGAGCACGCTTACGAGCACTTAATGAATAATAATTCACCATTTAGTACACATTAACACTCGAAAATACACAAGTTTAGGAAAATAATCCAACGAGCCGACATGTTTTTTTCCACGTTGGCGCCAAAACTTAAAAAGGTTTTTTTTTTTAATTTTCATGACCGTGGATTCAATGTCCTTTAGTCGTAATATTAAACAGTTCGCATGGTCTTAATAGCGTCAAACAAGTCATAGTCACAGTTAGAGTCAAGCTAAATAAGTCATAATTATATAATTATAATAATCCACCATTATTACGCACTAACACACGAAAATATGCAAGTTTACGAAAATAATACAACGAGACGACGTTTTATTTCATGTTGGCGCCAAAACACCGGCAAAGTGATAATCACTAGAATCTATAAAACACTGCTCTTGAGTAGAGCCTTTCACGAGATAAATAAAACCCCAGTGATTAACAAATTTGATGTCCACTTTGGTTACAGAATCGTAATACGAAAACAACTCTCAAAAACAGTTACGGTGATTATCACCGGGACTTGGTGCTCATGACGTTATCCTAGTTGGTAACTGGAGTTAGCGAATACGAAATTAGGTGTTTGACAGTTCATCGTTGGACACTTTGCCCAGTGATCATCACTATTAACCATAGATTCAGTACTATACTGAATCTATGCTACCGAGATAGCAAATAGGCCTGCTGCAGGTTCCACGGACCCCTCCTTAGCTCAGTATTTTTTCATGATCTTGAATACAGAATCCTTCAGTTGTAATATTAAATAGAGTCAAGCAAAGTAAGTCACGATCAAGTCAAACTCATGCTCCAGTAAAGTGGAGGCTTTACAAGGTTCCTTTATTATTACCTGCACATATATTATGATACCCAACCATAAATTTAACTAGTATTTGTTTTGTGTGCTACATGCAATATATGATTTTTAGTAGTGATTTTCCACGACATTGTTACTACCACAATGTTTGGCAATAGGGGTACGCTCAGCGCTGTACTATTCTGAGTACTGCGAGGTCCCGAAGGGTCACGCAGGGCTGGTTTTCAGCATACCCCTTTGCTCAGAAATAGATGGTAGGTAAGAATTAAAAAAAAAAAAAAAAAAAAAAAAAAAAAATATTAAATAAGATAAAGAATTTGAATTTGAATGTTTTTTTCATCTTGTTGGCACCAAGAGAAAAGAATTTAGAGAATACATTCTCTTAAGAGCACAGCTTAAGAATTTTGGCTATAAAGTCCTTTTCAAATAGCATGGCACTTGACAGGAGCTTTGACAGTACGATAGAATGTAACGTGATTCGTAAATATTGAATGTGACGTCACAGAACTAAATTAAAGATTTACATTTTGCAGCGAAAACATATAGCTAAGCGCTACTATGAAAACTAGTGGTGAAAACTAGTCTATTAATGGTGGTTTTCAAGTGCCATGCTATTTGAAAAGGACTATAGTTTTACAATTAACGTACACTTCATTGTTGAATGGCACACAACTGCAAACGAGATGTTCAAAAACTCAGAAAAAAACAAATAAATGCGCTTTTTAGCTATAGTTTTCCTTAGCACTAACATACTCCCTTGGTTGTCCATTTGATGACTTTAAAGTTGTGTGCCACCAAGTGTTAAGAATATGACAGTGTGGGCAATACGCGGTTATCTCGCCCTATTCAGTTTTTGGCAGACTTTTTCGGTACTAGCTCGAGTTTAAGGTATATCCCTGTTAGTGCTTAAAGGAAACTGTAGGTATAACGCTGCCATTTATTTGTTTTGAGGTGCTCACACTATGATGAGGCGGTATGGCCTTAATAGCGTGACCTGTTAAAGAATAGGCGAAAAATAAATAAAAATAAAACAAGTTGACATGACATTAATTTGACATTTTTGATAATGACAAATAGCGTGACAGCGTGACAAGCAAAGCAAGTGTTTGATAATACGATTGATTGCAGTATTTCAGTGAGAAAATGAGATTAGATTTAAAATAAGAAATGTAGAAATGTTTTCATTCAAATATTGTAATGTTAGTTAGTTAAAAGCGGTTATTTATGAAAGTGTACACAAACACAATAGTTTCGTATTGAAAGTAGACGTTAATTAATATAATAATTTAAACAATGTCTCTCGAACAAACCGCTTGTGATGGTAAGTATTGATAACAATGATTGAACACACGATTCTCCCTATTATCTGAAGATAGAATAACGAGAGCGGTATTTGAGTAATGGTGGCCGAGAGATAGCATGTGCGCTTTAAAATCTTACGGCACCCAGTTTGATCCTCGGCCCTGCACCAATGTCTTATTTAGTATTTAAATTGGGTGCAGAGATAAACATGACCAATGCGCTATTTGTACATGGTGGGCATTCCCCACATATGTATAAAGCATGTTTATTCTAGTCTGGAACTCTCTGCCGGAGTCTGTTTTTCTAGGAAACACATAATACTGCCTAGGGCTGCCATCAGGTAAATCGCCGACGCCGGACTAAAACATTCAAAACCCCAGACATTTGAGTGAAATAGTTTTTTGTTTCTGGACATCCCTGAGAATGGGGTGTTCGGTCTTCATCGTCAATTTTGCAGCACTAGAGCTAACTTGTATTGTAGGCAGCTTACAATTACGAATAATATTTTAACTCAGATTTGTTTTAATTTAATCCCGGACGGATGGCAGTCATATTACTGTTGCATACACAGTTTTCTTTTAGGCATGCATGCTCCCCCTGGCTCGCGCCTTTGATTAATATCAGGCATGATGTGGTCAAACTCAAGCCTATCATGAAGAACAAGGAATAAGTGTAAACTCTGTCGATATCTATTTATTATCTCTATATAGTGACACTGGATTTAATGAAAAACTCCCTAAAACGTTGAAACTACTTGACTTTGGTTGGTTTACTTTGTTCTCCATATAATGATACATTCTATGTAGCATCACACGCACTCTAAATAACGACAACAATACGTCATTTAATAAGCAATAAACAGAACTTTTTAATACCTCATATAAAATAAAATATTGGACCAGCAAAAAATGTTAGACGAAGATAACACTATTTCGGTTCATTACCAAGTTAAGCAATGTAAGGAGCGGCCGGTACTTGGGTAGCGTTGATTGCCTGAGCGTGATTTTGTCTTTTTAACCGACTTCAAAAAGGAGGAGGTTATCAATTCAACTGTAATATGTATTCTTTTTGTTTGTTTTGCGCGGTTACTCCACCAATTATGAATCGATTTTGATGATTCTTATTACATTACTTTTTGTATTTTGTGGTGGTACGGGACCCTCAGTGTGCGAGTCCGACTCGCACTTGGCCGGTTTATTTTTACTTTTATTGACTAGACAGTACCTTAGTTAAAATCGCCTTTCCATGGCATAGATGTCTGGTTGTGTTTTAGTATTTGAACTCCTGCCACAGATATTTTCCTTATTGGGTGTGGCTAAGATTGTTGTTGCGGTATGAAAAGCGGTTTGTTTTGGTCTTCCATTAAATAAAATACCTTCTATTATGGAAATTTTTAGTAACTGCCAATTATGTGCAAGCTAGTAATGTGTAGTGTTTATTACAGATTTGAAGGCGTTTGAGCGTCGACTGACGGAGGTGATAGGGTGTCTCCAACCTTCCACAACGAGATGGAGAAGTATGAGAGCCTTTAAGTCTATGCTTTATGTGACCTCTATCTCGAACGCGCATTTTGACAATTTGAAGATATAAAATTATTGTATGGATTTACTGTGAAATTTAAGCAGCATGAAGAAAGAAAATAACTTAACAAATGTACATTTTTACCCCTGACGCAAAAGATGGGTGTTAAGTTTTACGTAAAGTGACATGTGCGAGAGTGTTCTTAGATATGATTCAAGAAAATCTGTTCAGCCATTTGAAGATTGTCATCTTGTTTATAATATATCTATATTTTATATTGTGACTCAAACATGTTTACATAATAAGAATCAATCTAGTACAATAATTTTTTATTTGAAAACTTAAGTAAATCATGATGAAAGTTTTACAAAACATTTGTAATAATCACATTAGTTCTGCTTAGATTTCATATAAGTATATTCAATCATGTTATATCTACAAAAATATTAAAATGAGCTGTGGCTCCCATCTTATACGAGTGGCTATTCAAGTTGCAATGACCATTTATTGGCCTACTAGCAGGCAAAGGTCCTGTCGTTGCAGCTTCAATAGATTCTATGTGATCTTCCTGTCTAGAATTAGGAACACTCCACGTTATGAATGCTATAAAAGATACAGAGCGATCCAACGTCTCAGCGCATGTCTTTGTGCCTGCTCTACAACTGATTAACACAAAATTTACATAATTTCAGTTCTTCTGATAATGGTGTCGGTGTGCACGGCAATAGCGGCATACCACTGGCTGATGGACCCGCTCACACCTGTTGTCTCCCTCACACAGTCCCTGTGGAATCACCCCTTCTTTGCCTTCACATCCACGTTTTTGGGTAAGTTTTTTTATTATTTATCAAACTACATGAGTAAGTTGATGCTGTTTTTACAAGCTTTTATTTAACTTGTCCTATTAGTATGCATGTTTGTGTGGGACAAATCTTGCGACAAAATTTTAGATTAGTTATCCCCAACCGATTGAGCTGTACATGTTTAGTTTGGATGACAATGCGTTGTTAGCTAAATGAAGTCATTCTAAATCCAATATGGCGAACTCCTAAAGATGGCGGACTAGTTATTTTTTTATGCATCTCCATGATACATGATAGGGTATCAAGTGAAAGGGTTTGCTGAGAAAAATACGAAAAAGCTTGACTTATTAAAAAAAAAAATCTTTTTACGTTAATTTTTTTTTGTAAAACGAATATTCCGTCCTACATGTAGGTCTCTTAACCAAATTGACTATTAAATATAGAAATGTCCTATTCCAGTTCTGCTGTTCATGTTGGGTGTGCACCGCAAGGTAGTGGCACCAAACATCATCACGGCTCGCACACGGTCCGTGCTCAACGACTTCAACATGTCCTGTGACGACACCGGCAAGCTGATACTCAAGCCACGCCCGGCCAATAACTAGTATTCTCTTTCTAATTGTAAGTAAGAATAAATTGTTTCATTGTTATTTGCAGTTTCATTTAGAATTATTCGGTCCACGCGAGCGAAGCCGCGGGTACAGCTAGTTTAGAATGTGAGATATTCCATTGAAGAACAGCCATTCTTTGCCTGTGGTCCTACTGCAGAGTTCTACCGGTAGTACCAAGGGCATTTTTTTGTCTGTAGTTCAACCAGTAGGGCTATGGACAAGTAGCATTGACCGTAGTTCGATCAGGAGCAATAAAAGCATTTTTTTTCTAGTTTTACCTAATTAAAAAGTAACACCGAAATAATATTTATTGTCATGAAGTCATAATGCTCGCTCTACTCTGCCTCGGTGCCCCCACTCACAAGTTCTTAAGGTTTTTATTTAATAATAGGCTTGCGTTTGGTCGCCAATCTGCCTGATGTTAAGCGATGACCCGCACGGTCCACGATGGACCGCATCATCGGTTGTCGGAAGTCAACCTTTAGGTCTCGTTTATGCAGAAGCAGAGCGTTGCGTGGGCATCGCGAAACGCTTTTACTTAATTGCGTTATGATGCCGACGGTACGCGCACCGCCTCGCTTCTCCACAAACAAGGTCTTATTCAGAATTCACAAACATCTATTATAGTAGAAAAGCAAAACAACATGTTACAAGAATCTATTCAAGTTTATTAATCACTTATATAACTTTGGTGTATTTATTATATACAATAAATAAATGATAACTAAGAAAAATGGGTCTAAAATACAAAACCACCTTATAAGATTGACGCAAATGTAAGACAAATATCATTAACAATTTTCATAACTACCTATGCATTCAACTTTAAATCATTCTACACAATTGGCTAAAAGATTTTACTAATGTTAACAATATTTTAAACAGTTTTTAATATAGAAGAACAATTTTCTATAACAACAAAAAAAAAAAGGTAATAATCATGTAGGATTTATTACAAAATCAAATGTAGCTGTAATCCAGTATAAGAAATTTCTGGACGACAATATTGAATTATTATTTTTATTAATACATTTATATAGTTTACTTCATCATACTATCCAAATAGCCTCTGAATATGTTAATACAACATTTTAAATTCACAAGCTGTCCCTCTGTCCCTTTGCTTAACTACCCACAAGCTACACCGCATCCAAGCGTGCTTAGACTCATCATGGAGTGTTCAGAATTAGATAGGATCGCTTATTTTAGCTCATAATACTCACTTTTTCGTTAGGTATCTGGTTTTAGCCAAGGAAATATTTTCATTCATATATCTGAGAAAATGCAGATAATTAACTATATTTGTAAAGTGGTAACACAGGGTGCCCAATTTTCATACCACTTTCAAATTCAAAGTAAAAAACACGAATAATTTAGTTTTTAGCAATTTTTTATTCCTTTTGACATTATTTATAGACAAAATAAAGGTACCTATACTTTTAAATATTTTTTTTGCCGGAGTTGTATAAATAAATATTCGGGACATTTCTACACCCACAGTCATCTGACCCCAAACTAAGCATAGCTTGTGATATGGCTGCCAGAGACTGATATACATACATATATAGTTTTAAATACATACTTAAATAGATATTAACACCCAGATATAGACAAACACAAATGTTCATCACATAAATGTTTGTCCGAAAACTAGGGAGAGGTCCGAAAAGTGTTACCATATCAATGAAACTTAAATTCGATAAAGGTTCTTGTGAATTATTGTGGTCGTACGGCGATCACGACGTATATTTTACTAAGTTTATTTCTAATTATTATTTAGAAACCCATTATAGTTAAGTATAAAAATACGATATTTTTGGGCAGTGACGTTTTGGAATTGGTAGTATTATGTCAATTCGTCCTGTCAATTCCATGAAATGCATGTAAATTTAAACCTTGCCATCATTGTCTTACATAGTTAAATTCAACAAGGATTTTATTTCCTATCATAATGACTATAACAAATTATTATTGTGCTGACTGTGCAATTATACAATTATATCTATCCACTATCCATACTAAGTTATTTAACACTAAAGTTTCTATACACAAAAGAGTAAAATCTTGTGCTACAGTGACAATCGACAGATAAAATGCATTAACATGAAAGTATAATAAATACCTTTATGAAGTAATAGAATAACAGTGAAAAATAAATATAGAAATATGTTTCTATATTTATTATTTTCATAAATATAGAAACATACATACTTTCAGGATCAAAACACATATATTTCTATAAGAGATCCCTTTTAGTAAAATATCACACAACTGAATTATTTTATTAAATATAAATTGAGCGTGGACAGCGACTTTTAACATCAATTTAATTTCATCGCCATAACAATTATAAACTGAAAACATCGACGGCTACGAGGTAAAACATCATAAGTGACAAAAGCACAAAATGTATCTGTAACAAGGACATTAAAAATAAGTTATGTAATCAAATTTAATATTGCAACAGACGATATTGTTAACTATTCAATACAAACTTTTAAATATACCATACACTTTCATGATGGTAATGTCAAAATTTATTTCGTATTTGTATACTGAAAAGTATAAAAATCGTAATTTATCATTATGTTAGCTAACATCAAGGCAGTGATACATGCATAAATTCAACGTACAATACTTAACATTTTTTTATTTATAATTATTAATTAAGGTTAAAAGGCTCGCAGTTGAGTTGCTTATACTCAAAATGCCTTTGGCTTAGTATTATTTATTTATAAGGCGAGTTTTCATGAGACTTAAATGTTTTTAAAATGTTGGCTCAGTGTTCAAATTGATTAATTTATTTTACAATGTAGCGCGAAGTGTTGGTGTCAGTCTTATCGAAAAATAAAAGGGTGCGGTGCATATTTACCATTTAGTAGCATACATGCGGAAGTGTGACAATTTCTTCTAAACGGCAAATGCAAGCCATAATCCTTTCTTTATTTATAAACTGTAACAATTTAGCAAAAGAAACTCAATAAGTATTAAATGTAAATTGGTATGAAAATTCATTTTTAAACTTATCGGATTTTATATCAGAGTCCTCGAATTTTACTTATGTTTAACCAACACGGACTGAATTAGGAACGCTCATGAATAACATCATACTAGTTATAAGCCTCAGACAAACTTGTGTTAGGACACAAGACTGACATGAAATCATCACATTATAGAACTTAACTTCTAAGAAATAGGATGTAAATTTCAACAGTGTGGCCAGTAAATCTATTTGCAGTAGTCAATAAAGATATTTTGTACATAAACAAATTTGAATAGGTACTAGGAATAAAACATACCTCTGTTTTCTTCCCTTGCATTAATGTTAAAACAACTTTTGCCTATCAGCATTAAAGGTTTTTTTCAGGGATCGTCCCTACAACGAGAGTTTTTCTACGTAATGTATGCAATGGCTTGGCACAGTACACACTAATTGGTACAAACAGAATCGCGGTCAGATCGCGACGGTCTGAAGAATATCGTGATAAGTCAACTCAGAACCCTAGATCGCTCGCCGTAGAGCCAACGGCCTTAGTATTATCAAAAACTAATGCGATTAAAGCAGTTTATGGTTAGTAGTTTACTACAGATTTTCTTTAAACAATAGTTGTTCAACTTTTTGACTACCTATTAGAAAATGATACCAATATACACCAGGCCAATATTTACCCAAGACAAGATAAAATAATACTTTTTCTTAATTAGTTTATATATAAGTAGTGTCTAAGCTTCCTATGATAGGTTTTATAAAATCTAACTTACGTTTTGCGACTGACCGGGTTTACCACCAATTTGAAGCAAATAGCAGTGAACACAAGTTTTAATCGTACAGACAAAAAAATACGACTTATAAACATAATCATATCTAAAATATACTAATTTGTATTTCGTAATTAAAGAAAGCAGGCCGCTTCCAATCGATGGGGGAGGCCTATGTTCGGCTGTAGACGTCCTACGGCTGAAATGATGAATTAAAGAAAGCGTGTGTGTAAACCATCTTAGATCAACAAGACATGTCATTATTTCAACTAATTGTCTGAGCGAAGCTAATAGTTCTAACAGACGCTCGAACGCGGCTGACCTCAACCGCCGTCTGACCAATGGGAGAGAAAGAGAGGGAAATATGATATTCTCACTCTTTCTCTCCCGTTGGTTGGACGGCGGTCCGTCAGCCGCGTTCGAGCGTCTGTTAGCACTATAAGGTTTTCGAGTCTATTAGAAAATCGGCATTTGTTCATGTTTTGGCATTTGTTCTATGATAACTTGCGTATCTTTCATCTGATCATCATAATATTCTTAATTCGATTATGACCAAAAGCGGTCAAGGGGTAGCGAAGATTTGAGTTCACATTTCGGGGTAAACTACAAGTGAAAAAGAATATAAGACTATTGCTTCCAAATGGGTGGTAAAATCCCGTTAACAATCTATTTTGACATAAGAGTTTAGTTAGTATAGCCTTGCATAGGGGTAAAGGGGGATACTCTCATCGGCTCTTAGTAAAATGCTTTAGAAGCGAAAAGAAATTCTGTACCGACTTACATTTATGTGTAAACATACGAAAAATATCTTCGTTTATCTTATTACTATATTTAGATTAGAAAATGCGAAGTAATTCAATTAAAACTTTAAAAATATTTCTTAGAACATGTTTTTAAAATAACCATGCGGAATTTGATCGCTCACTCATTCATTCTTGGATATAGTATACAAAGGAACCCACATTTAACTATAGTTAAGTCCTTAAAATATAGAGTGGCCCATGGTCATTGAATATTGACACGTAAACACTGGACAGATAGCTAGATTTGTCAATGGGTTTGGCTTCAGACACCTAAACTCGCAGTCTGGGCAACTTAGATGAACACACACTTTTTAACGCATTCAACGGAGTTCATCCTAACTACTTAGTAATCTGTAATCTGTGGGGAATTGATCGCAGCTTAGCTAGGAGACAAGGATATTATTAATGAGGAATCTGTTTAGATTGTAGACCAGCTAATTAAAGTCAATGATTTACAAAATACAACAGAAATGACTTTTCAAGGCAATTCTGAAGCTGATCACAAAATTTGAAATGACTTTCAAAGGCAATTCTGAAGCTGATCCCAAAATATGAAATGTCTTTCTAAGGCAATTCTGAAGCTGATCCCAAAATCTGAAATGATTTGCTAAAGCAATTCTGAGGCTGATCCTAAAATTTGAAATGTCTTTCTAAGGCGATTCTGAAGCTGATCTCAATATCTGAAATGTTTTTCTAAGGTAATTCTGAAGCTGATCTAAAGATCTGAAATGCCTTTTTAAGGCAATTTTGAAACTGATTCAAACTGCTTTCAAGTTAATCACTGCTCGAAACTCCAAATGTAAGAAGCAATGATAAGGACAAGAAAATTTTTACACTCAGTAATGTTTACATTTCCTCTTACATTCTCCTTTCTTCTTACATTTGCAATTTGTGATTTCGAGCAGTGTTCAGAACAGAAGGAAATGAAATTCCCTTATTCAAAATGCTCTACTATACTGTAGATAGAGCGACAGAAGAGATTTTGGTAGGTAGGTAACATTACGGTTGAAGCTAAAAACCATAGATTAAATATAGCCAGCCAACCAGCCTTTCTCTAATGTCCTTGGGCCACTCTACTGGCTAGCTAGAGCAAAACAAACATAGCGAGAAGTCCCCAGGGCTTATTGTCTCATTCCCCACAGCAACATGCAAGGCTAGAGTGCTGCCCTCACGCGGCCAGCAGTGACCGGATATTCTTTGGCGTTGACTGGTGGTTCAGGTGCTTCGTTGTATACCTGGAAATATAAGGCAAGATATTAGCATACACTTTAAATCAGTGTTTTTCAATCTTTTAGAAAACGCGACCGCTTTACAAATAAAAAAAATCTAAGCCAGGGCCATATTAAAACTATATAAAACTTAATAATTATGCTTAAATTAGAAAATGATATTGTTATTTGCGTCTCAAAAACAGAACTATGTTTTGACAAATTATTAAAAATAAACAGGCACAGCATTCTGAAATTGTAGTTTTTTTTCTAGTTGCATTTGCAAACGTTATCAATTCAAAAAGGATATCATTGCCATCCTTTCATTTATTAGGCCCCTTTCTGAGGCTATCAGCTGAATTCGGTTGTAAGCTTTATGCATCCTGTTTCTGTCACTTTATAGTTTGATCATTATTATCCTATCATGTTCCTACTGCTGGGACACAGGCCTTCTCTCAGAGAGAGAGAGTGAGAGAGGATGGGCCCAATCCACCATGCTGGCTTAGTGCATGTTGGCAAATATGTCATATATATATATGTCATTGAACTTTTTTCAAGGTTCTTGGACGTACCGGTTTCCTTAAGATCCTGCACCATTTTTAAGCGAATGCACATGCGCTACCGCTCGGCCACCATCGCTCTCCTTTTGTAGTTGTGTCTCCATTATATATCATAGTTTGATACCGGCTGAATAATAGTGGATAGGTATCTAATCTGCGTGCTCCATTTCGCTTACATACCGATAACGGATTGGTAGTCAAACGCTGACTTATACGCGATAAGAAAAGTTACCTGAGCGCGTTGAGTAAAGGTTCTGCCTTCGTCGGCGGTTGCTGCTGCAGGAACTTGACACATCCCTTCACGTCGACGGAAGAGGATCTGCAGAAGGCGCCCGACGGGTGCACCCAGTCGTACAGGATGATCAGCCCAACCATCACGCGTAGAACTAACAGGCTAGTTTCCTCGCGGCTGAATTGGGCGACTAGTTTACTGGAAGGAGAAAACGTTTTGGTGAAAAAGTTTTCCTCAGGGTGCTTGCAGTCGATGCGTAGTACAAGCGGTAAGTAGCTACTACGCATCGTCTGCAACGTTTTGCTTAGTGCACGTGGCAGTGGTAGTGCTTAGTAGTACTTCCACTGCTACTTGCAACTTGTACTTGCCGCTTGTACTACGCATCGTCTGCAAGCGCCCTTAGAGGCATATAATATTTTCAGCAGCTTTTTTAATAAGAACTGATAAGTTATTTCGTCTTTTTGTCACATAATTGCTGTTTATAGATCGACCAGCCTATCTCTAGAGTTACCTATCCGAATGTAGGAAGTAAAGTAAAATTTTCAGGAGATACCTGGTCCGGAATCGTTTTGATAAAAATATAAAATGGTGGCTCTCTCAATCAACTCTAACGATACTCTAATAGTAAAACTACTCACAGTATAATAAAAAAATATATATATGAAAACACAAGGCACATAACTCTATGCTATGACCTATTCTATTTTTGGGTATCACTCTAAAGATATCCCAGAAACTTAAATTTGAAGTGGTAGTGGGCTGGGCACATATCAGGCAGAACAGATGGGCGATGGGGCCGAAAGGTTCTGGAATGGAGACCACGGACCGGTAAGTGCACCGTATAGGACGTCCACCGACAAAATGGACAGACGACCTAAAAGAGACCGCAGGGGGCGCAGGGAAACGCTTCCAGGCGTTTGCAGGCCGCTTCCAATCGGCTCTTTTGGAGATCGATGGGGGAGGCCTATGTCCAGCAGTGGACGTCCTATGGCTGAAATGATGATGATGATGAACCAAGAAACCACCTAACTATACACAATACTCTCATTTGACAACGACACGCAAGACTGTCCCAAGTTAGATATTGTTTGTTGTGAAGGACCCTCAGGGAATAACGTGAGGTTTGCAATTTTCATGCGTCTACCAAGCGACCACTTTTGTCCTTACTAAAAGTTTCAGGAGTAATCTTCAACACGACTACGAGTTACGAAGCGAAAAAAATTCTTCAGCGAATGTTGTGTTCTATATTATAGACTAGCAGACCAGACAGACGTTGTCCTGTTTTAGAACTGTCAAACACGCAAAGTCAACATTACAAATCACAGATATACACAACCAGATCGGCAATATCTTTTAGTGAAAGAGACAACTTGATATGGCTCAGCACAAGTACGAAAAGGACATAAATAGATTTTGTTGTCCTTATCGACGTGACCTGTTTTTGGTACCTCAAGTGTCAAAATCTGTAATAATCAGTGACAAACAAAACGGGTCTGAATTATATTTATTGCCTTTTTTTGGTGATTTAATGTGATAAATGCGTGTTTCCTCTGAGAAATAATTGTAAAAGATATTTTACAATGGTTGGTTGTAGCATTTTGGGCTGCAAGAAGCGCAGTGAGCGAAAATACGATGAAATATCATTTCACACGTAAGTAAACATATAAAGCTTGTAACGATCACCTAAATAAATTCAGGATATCAATTCGCAAATATTTTATTCATAATTAGTCAGTTTTTAGGTCGATTTGTGGTCTAATTCTATGAATTTTATCAAATTATTCACTTAGAAAATAAATTATGAATGTTGCCAGTTTATGAAAGAAATTACCCACCGCAACTAACATAAATTATTCGTTCTGCAGGTTTCCAACTGATCCTGTCACATTGCTGAAAAAAGCTGGCACATTGCAAGAAGTGCAAAATACCGACCCTTTTATGCCCATATGAATATGGTGAATGTTAATATTAAATATATATTAATGAGGCCACAGTTATGAAGCTGGAAAAGCAAAAGGCGATTTCGGCGAACCGATTCAAAAAGCTACGCGCTGTTCGTGAAATTTGTACTGTAAACATTAAAGAGTCTATTTATCTAATTATTTGGAATGTTATACATAATTCCATTCATGAAAAAACTAAACTGACCAAGCGCGAGTCGGGCTCGCGCGCTGAGAGTTCTTTACAATCACAAAATACAAAAAGTTGTGCAAAAAGACAACATCACGCCCAGGCTGTTACCCATCCAAGTACCGACCGCGCCCGACGTTGCTTAGCTTAGTGGTAAACAGAAATTTGTCACTGACTCGCACTTGGCCAGTGTTTATTATTTGTTGTTTTACTTATGTTCACTATAATCCGCTAAATTTGACGCTTGTACGGATTACCGTTTTTACACTAGAACAAATCCAAAAATACGTTTAACGTTTGTTGCATGAGGGACCCCCGTTCCGTTTTAACTCTGACTTTTTTATTATATTTTATTAATTATAAAAAATCATGCTATGGTTACTTTTCAACCTTTTTTCTAGTACTATATTCTAATCCTAACAAATAATTATAATAAAAACGCAAGTAACTTTCTGTCTGTTTTTACGAGGAAATGGCTAAGTCATGGTATAATAATATACTCCGCCAGGTATAGCAATCCGAGAAAAAATGTTTACGTGGGCGTCCCGCAATGATGTCATGATGTCAATTTACAACAGGTTTGAGAGAGATGACGATACACCACGTAACAGCTGATTGAATAAAGTGGCAACTGGACAGTGACGTCATTGCGGGACCACTCTCAAATTGCTAGACCTTGTTTTCTTAGATCATGGGCTAAGTCAAATTTTGTCAGGACGATAGGGGTGTGTCATGGGGACAGACAACGTACTTTTCTTCCCAGAAAATTGCAGGTAGCTCCGCGGGTTGCAGCAGCTAGTGTATAAAATATAAATATTTAAAAGGTAGTATTGTTTCCAAAGTACTCATTGAAGATTCACTACCCATCATAGTAGATAAATTACCCTAACTTATAGCAAATCATTTTAATGTGGCAACACACCTTGTTGAAGCGAGAGGCACTGAGCTAGCCACGCTCATTGAAAATCTATAGGTAGTAGATCTGTGTTACAAATCTTATTTTTTTACACCTTGGGTTACATTATTGGAGTTTTAGTAAGATCCCTATTTTTTTCGAAAATATAATATAGCCTATGTTAACCGGGGATAGTGTAGCTTCCCAAAAGTGAAAGAATTTTTCAAATCGGTTCAGTAGTTTCGGAGCCTATTCAATGCAAACAAACAAACAAACAATCAAATCTTTCCTCTTTATAATATTAGTATAGATTTTGAAATAGTTTTGCGACTAAATATGTAAGTAAAGAGAATGGTGCAGCTTCGTTCAGAAACCCATGAAACGGTGTCAAGAGCAACTGTTTTATTCCATGAAAATCGTAACACGAACAAATACGCATTATGGTCTAATAAATAAATGTCATTAAAGTCTGCCTCAAAGCTCACAGCTTCAGTGCGACGGCGAGCTTTGCCAGCTCATAAATTCATTATGTCCATGTTACGAGCCTCCGATAAATTTCCATCATCAAAAAGTTAAACTTTTTCAGCGGCACAGAATAAATTGTAACTTGTTCCCGGTAAGGTAGGCAGTTTAAGCAGAGTTTCGGCCGGCTCGCTCTGTTTACAGAACCAACGGAACTGGATTTACGGCACAATAAAACTACTGCGTGTATCCAGGTCGCTGTAACTTATAAACGGTAGCTACTGTGCCGCGAGTACGTGAGTTACGCAAGCTTAGCCTTCCCTTTCTGGTCAATTGCAAACTGTAACTACAAAACATACAAAGGTGGATTTATGCGTTGCGTCGCAAATTCCAACGGCTTCCTGGGCGAAAAGTTTATTTTGTAACTTGATTTAATTGGCTTCATGTTACAAAGTTACATGATTTAGCAACGACGGTAAATAATAGATTTCGGGGACAAAGTTAGGTAAACTTGGTGTTGGTAGATACTTGTTTGTGCTCTATTTTTCGCTGTGAAATCATTACTTTGCCCCTTTTTACTAGCTACTTTCAACCATGTCAAACTGGAGATAATGCCGAAACGGAAGTATTTGCCGAAACACCAATTCAATTATACGTACATTCTTCTTTAAATCAGTATTTTCTGAAATCAGTATTTATTAGCATAACTAATGTATAAATAAAATCATAAGGCCACGAAAATGAGATCACGTTTATTTCTAAAATACCTACAGATAATGTGGGTTTACTAATTGAAAAGGAATGCTTGTCTAGACTTAAAGCGCAACTTCTCGAATAAAAACAATACGATTGTCTACGACTAAACATCACGCTATCTGGGAATAAAACACCGAAAATTGCAGACTCATTTGTCTATTTGTACAGAGGAATTACCTAGTTTGTTTCCTGACATTATTTTAGTTCAGAGGATTTGATTTGAGTACCGCTTCATACGCCCATTGCTTCAGCGAAGGATATTTTCACAATTGAGACATGCTATGCTTATTGTAAGCAAGTCTCATTTTCACTATTGAAACTGCGATTCATCATTTCAGCCTATCATGTTCCCACTGTTGGGACACTGGCCTTCTCTCAGAGAGAAAGAGGATGGCCCCTAATTCACCATGCTGGTCTAATGTGCACGTTGATGAATGTCATATGTCTTTGAACTTTTAACGTTCTTAACTTTGAAAACGCGATTACCATCGATCATATCTTGATAAAGATTACCTACTTGTATTTATGAAAGCTTTTTCGATAGTAAACAGCAGCTACTTACGATAGGATAGTGTAATCTAAATATTCGTACGCAACTCTCTAGGGACTTGAAAGGCCTACGATAAACCAGGACAAGCAAAAAAGGAAGCTTTATCTTGCGAAAACAATGGGACCATATCTTTCTTTTAAGGAAGCTTCCACGACAGACCCCTTCCATAGAAAACATATTTTCATAAGTATTACCGCAGAATAAATCATAGTACATCGAAGAGTACAAGTAGTACATACATAGAATTGCTTCCCTAAACGTAAACTGGACTGGACAATGTTGCATCAACTCTTGGTGCTTTTATTTTAGCCTTCGAATTAGAACGGAAAAAGCTGTTCGATTTCAGTGCAATGATAAATATTGGACATCTGCAAAACGGGGATGACGTTGGGTCCATTTTGAACATAGGCTAAGTATTGTTCTCCCTCTACGATTTTGAAGGTTTCGTTGACAGTTTTAAACATTTAAAAATATTGCTATCTCTTTTATTTCAGGCTACGAAATAAAGACAGCAAACTTTTATTTAGTTTATTCTGTCTAAAACCTTCAAAATCGTTACAATGGTGCTCTTAGGCTTGGTTGTCGAAAATATTCTGTTTTATTTTACAATAAAACAATATCTATAGACTAAGTAAGTAAGTATTTCGAATTTGACAAGGTAACGGGTTAGGATGGATGGCTGCAAGATCATAACGACCTATTTGCCTATATCAGTAATCTAATAGATGCAGGTGTTCATATCAGAAGTACGTTCGTTCTATCCATAAATAGAGACAAGTATGCTCATGGCACCAAATTCGGCTCCGTCATTAACTCGCCGAACCGTCCGTATTTGTTATTCACGTCATGGGAAGCCATTGTCACTTTCGATGGCGGTTGCTAGATCGAGTGCAGGTATAAAATTACGCGATGACGAAATATTAATTGAAGAGTATTTTAAAACTCGACAATATTGAAAAATTTCAGTAAAATCAAATAGGAAGAACTGATAACACAGCTTGAAATATTTGATGAATATGTTGATATTGGTTATGCGATTCCTATGAATTTGTAGGAATCCGTTTTCGTTGATTGCTTGGCTATTTTATTTTTATACGATACCTCATAAAGATGTTTTAACGACTGTTTTGACTGCATTGCAGTGCGAATGCGGGTGATAACCTGCCTTGAGGATTTGAACGCAAAATTTAATCGATTTCACAATTGATTGCTTTTATTTCAAGACATAGTCAGTAAATATTTCAATATAGGTAATCTAGATCCGGAACGCCCATTGTATGAATCACATTTAGAACACCACGGTTTCACCCGCGTGGATTTCTCCTTATAAAAGTCCCGAAAAAACCGGTCCAGCAGTTTTGGAGTCTATAGGGACATACATACACACATCGATGTTTATATAATACTAGCTGCGGCCCGCGGTTTCACCCACGAGTTAAAAATGTCTTTAAGTTTTCTGAAATTTTCGAATTTTCTGCGCAATTTTCTAAAGTTTTCTTTCAGTAAGAATCTTCTACAAAGTACTTATTAGAAAACATTTAAAAAAAAAACGAATGAAATCGGTAGTCGTTCTCAAGTTATGGCGCGGCCATAGCATAGGGTATCATTTTTATATATATACTTACTTAGATATAGATTTGTCTAGGCTATTACTCTTATTCAATTTTCGTAGTCGGGTTTTAGTTTTTGCAACTTTATTCTTGTCTATGTACAAAAGATAGATCTTGTTGTATACTAAAGTTCTAAACAATAGGATATGCTATATCCTATTGTTATCATCTAGCAAATCAATAAAGAATTCTGTGCTGATAGCGCCTCGTATAATGCGTAATGACATCTTTGTGCCTGCTGTCGTACGTTGTAAGGAAGTGGCCACTTGACGATTTCCATCGACGGTTCAACGGCTGTGACGTGTGCAGACTCGTTCAAAAATAGTGGACCCCACTACACAGTACCTACTAACCACATAGACCATCAGGATGGACATCGCGTCAATTTGTATGAAAACCCAACAATATAAGTAAATATGTAATCAAAATCAAATGTATTGCAATAAAAGTTAACTATAATTACTTCATTGTCATCATTATTAGTATTTGTTTTTAGATTAGTTTATTTATTATTTTATTTATATTTAGTAGTGGTGTACTGTATGTGTGCCTGTAACGAGACATCACCAAACGGCTCCAACGGAAGACTAGCGCTGGTTAACAGCCGGCATTATGCTGAGTTGGGGCCGATTTGTAACCTTATACCTTGTGTCTTTAAGCTATTTAAAAAAAACGTAATTTGGTCACAAATAAACTTTTTCTTTCTTCTTTCTTTCAACGTGCCGCAATTTTTGTTCTTACTAGACATTATGACAACAATTTACATGCATAAGTACAGTCATGCCTCTTTCCCATTGGGGTAGGCAGAGATCTTCGGGACATTTTTGCATACACGGTCATCTGACCCCAAACTAAGCAAAGCTAGTAATATGGCTGCCTGAGACTGATATACATACATATTATTATATATGTTTTAAATACATATACTTAAATAGATAATAACACCCAGATATAGAACAAACACAAATGTTCATCACATGAACGTTTTCCCTAGGTGGGAATCGAACCCACGGCCCCAAGCGCAGAAGGCAGGTTCACTACCAACTGGGCCAACGGAGCTATTGTCGCCTTCTTACTCATCGTCTTCTTCCAACCCAACGAGTCTTTATTTATAAGTAGCTATTGACTCACAAAGTTAATATAGAGCATAGTAATTAAATCTTCGCGAATGTGCTGGTGACCCGATAAGGGGGCAAGCGCCGGGTTGTTATCAACGAATTAAACTGTTTCCTGTACTCTACATTTCGTAAGTATCTATTGTTGGACAAGTTTTTTTTGGTGTAGTGACCATTGATTTACAAATACATGAATGCTGTGTAGAACAAAATTTACGAAAAAAAGGATAAGGGGGGTTAGACAACACCCATTTTCTGTTAGCGTCAACGCCTGCGGAAAGATGAAATTGTATGAAAATGACATTAGCTTGAGATATCATCTCTCAAGCTAGTGTCATTGTCAATGTCATTTTCATACACTTTTCATATTTACGCAGGCGTTAACGCTAGCAGAAAGTGGGTTTTGTATAACCCCCCCAAGTCTTTTTTTCGTCCCCTATAACGAAACATTTTAGAAATCCCATGACGTTATAATAATGCCTGCTTTAGCTTGCAACAGAAGTTAGACTAAATGGTTTTTTTTTTTGTTATTGCGCATGCACTGCTTGCACTCGTCGTTGTCGTGACTGATGGTGGCCGAGTGGTAGCACGGGAAGGTAGAAACTGAAGGGAACCACAAACCAAAACGTCACCTGTGTTTTATTTAAGTTGATTTTTCAAAAAGCACCCAATCAATTTCGTTATATAAGTATAATTGGCGGAGTAATCGCGTAACCATTTTTTTAGAACAGTCCAAATGAGAACCTCTTCCTTTTTTTGATTTCGGTTAAAATATGGACCTGACCTCCTGAAGTCGGTAAAAAGAGTCACCCGGTATAAAGTATACAATACTCATTTGTAAATGTTTACTAACATTACAAGGATAAAACCCATCACTAGTATTGTTCTTGTTATGTATTTATAGATATTTTCATATTTACAATATTACTTATATTACCTACCATTATTTAAACTTATAGACGGCTTGCACTCATCATCATTTCATCATCATTTCAGCCGTAGGACGTCCACTGCTGGACATAGGCCTCCCCCATCGATCTCCAAAAGGGCCGGTTGGAAGCGGCCTGCATCCAGCGTTTCCCTGCGGTCTCTTTTAGGTCGTCTGTCCATCTTGTGGGTGGACGTCCTACGCTGCGCTTACCAGTCCGTGGTCTCCATTCCAAAACCTTTCGTTACTTGCACTCATGGGTTAGTTTAAATAATGAATCACGCTCACGTTAGTTTCTAAGTAATATTACCTACCATTATTTATTTATTATCACATATGCTTTATATTAGTAACTTCACTTGTAAGTTAAGTAAGTTGTAACTAACCAACATTGTGATCAACACTTGGTAGTTAATTTTAACCGACTTCTTATTGTCGTAACGATTTGAAACTTTGCAAGTATATAATATATTTATGTAATTCTACAATATCTCGGTACCATCGAACTGATCAGGCGCCTTACGGCTACCTTTAGATGATGCAAAAAGTTGCGCGACCGCAAACCGTATATCGGCGCGTTAAGGTTCACGTTCGCATGATTTTCTACACTGCGCAGTTTCAGCACTGTTTCGAGCCCGCGCTAAGAGGTAGCCGTGGCCCTTGATCAAGAGATGGAAAGTGTTGGAAGTGGGAAACTTTTCAATGGCGTGAATGGGACTGACAAAGCCCATCTAGAGGGAAAGACGACAAGTATCAAGCGCTTGGTGTTTGGCGTCTTTCCCGCTAGATGGCTCTGTCATTTGTTTTACTATTTAACAAGTTACTTAAGCGTGGTATTTAGTTTTTAAATTATAATTATTATGGCAACTTATTATTCATCATCATCATTGATTCGGAATAGCTGGGCATACACGTCCATTTAATTCTGCAACTCTCTTCAGTCCCTTTCCCTTGCTATACGCACCGATCTGTCTTCTTCTACCTTCCTAATGTCGTCGGACCTCAGTAGTCAGGGTCACCACTCGGTTACTGCCGCAGCCGTATACAAGGGCAATGGCGTAACTATACCGCTGAATCCCGAGGCAAATTCATCGGATGGGGGCCCTTCCTTACTGTAAAGAAGCTCAACTAACTTTGTAGTTTCTTTTCGATACATCAAACATATATGGTATTTTAGTACATAACTTTAACTAATTGAATTCAAAATACGAAATTTTGAAAATAAATGTTAGGTTCCTTCTGTGCTCGCAGCCGTCTCGGGCCAAGGGCCCTCTGGGCCCGGCCAGGGGGTATCACTCCGCAGTTTAGGTACGTTCGGCCGGCGCGCCTTTCGGGAAGGCGTATGGCAGGGCTCTCGATCGGCTCGCGCGCTAGACACGTCACGCGCAAATTAACATCTTTTCTGTGATTTTTGCAGCGAACAATGACTTCTAAACGATCTTAACATCCGTATAAAAGATACTGTTACTGATTACTGTTGCGCTTACGGGTGTGTAAATAAAAGGAATAGAAATTAAAATTTTTTTAAGAAGACAACCCTAACGTTACACCTGCCGCGTCAGGAGATAGAGCTACGTGATAGAAAGAGAGCGGCTCTTTAGGTGAATATAGCAAGCGGTATCCAGACCTGTGCGAAGTGAATTGCCACTAATGCCTCAGAGATAGAGTCCTTATTTATTTAAATTTATTTGCGGAAACTATCTGATCCTTGGTGTATTCTGTGGCTCGGTCTACACGGTCTGTCGGACAGACTAATGGAACGAAGCAATATTATCATCTTTCTTATTAATAACAATTATGGTGAAGACTTCGACGCAGTGAGTTGGTGAAATGTTATAATTCTGCCATAAAAAAATATTGTAAAAACTAAAGTAAAAGAGTCTATCAATAAGAAACAAAGAACATTATAATGTGGAAAACAACACAGAATAGACAATAATAGCAAATTAAGAACCAATATTCAGGCGGCATTAGTTGCCTATCTAATTGCAGCGGATGTTATTTCAATCATATTTCTCTTATGATTAGGTAATTGACGATTCATTTTATTTTGAATCGAATAACATGTACCTTCCTATTCCGTTTAATATACAAGGGGACCCCGCGGTTTTACCCGTTTGGACTTTCCAATTCGCAGCTTGTTTATTACTTTAGTAAGTATAGGTATCATTATTACCTATGATCGACAATTGAACGCTCTTCCTAGATCTAAATTGATTCAAAATATATCATCATCATCATAATCCGCCTATCATGTTCCCACTGCTGGGACACAGGCCTTCTCTCAGAGAGAGAGAGGATGGGTCCTAATGCACCATGCTCGCCCAGTGCATGTTGGTGAATGTTTTTGAAATATTTTGAGGTTCTCGGACATACTGGTATCCTCACGATGTTTTCTTCACCGTTTTTTAACGATGGCATAGAAACTACACGAGCTACTAAATAAAGTCATTGACGCAAGGCCGAGAATCGAACCGGGTGTCGTCCGATTGTGTTACCGCACGGCCACCGTCGTTCCGGCCACGGAAAACATGTACTATCAAATAATTACAACATTTTCAAGGTTACTTGAATTAGCTGTTTATTTTATACTCAGCGAAATAATAACAAATTCTGTTTAGACTGGTCTTACTACGAAATTAGATTTAGAAGAATATGTTTGTAGTAGTTCAAATCAAGGTGAGGTAAACGAAACTTTAAGGTGGTACGTTTTACCTATGGCGGGAAATTCAAATTTCAAACAGTTTTTTTCTCCTTTTAGGTAGGCCGGACCGTTTTCTAAGGAACAGCTGATTTCGCGATTTTAGAGTTGTTTCCATAGTAACAGTTGTTCATAATGATGGGTACCTACAATTGACCCCTTTCCGCGTAACCCAGTAGGTATATTGATTTATTATCAGCATTCGTCTAGTGGGTGAAATGTATCAGGACGACGAGTGTATCGACGGGTGTCATACGATACTGTAATGCACACTTTGTTATTACAAGGATAACGCAAAGCAGACCGGCCAGTTCAAGGCAGGATAGGGTTGAGCTCGAAAGTGTACATTTATTGTTTTTAACAGTATTTAGATATCAATAAGTGATTAAGAATTCATTATTAAACTGCAGGACCGCTTTAGCGACTCAGAATCCGATTATGGCGTTGACGATGATTTGGGTTGAGCCCCTTTAAATGAATAAATATATGATAAATAGCTTTCTATGCCTCTTGATTGATTTTATTAATAAATATTCAGTTTTCGAAATACCAATAATTTTTATTTTTGCATTTATAGTAATAAATATACGGCAGCCTTTATGGGCGCCCATTTAGTTGCTGGCAAGTCATCACCTGCCACAATATCTTAAAATGGGGCATAATTGGCGGGTGCCTCCACCCTCATACCATCGACCAGCTCAAGAGCATCAAAAATTCATCATAATGGCCCAGATTTTTTTAAATCCTATACTTTACAATAGTTTCATAATTCCCATTCACACACATCCCATAATTCGGTATGCAAAAAAAATAAATTCAATGCAAACAAACAATCAAATCGTTCCTCTTTATAATGTTAGTGTAGATATATTTTAATATTTGCGGTCAAGACGAAATAAAACCGACATCCTAACTTTTTTCAATCTCGTTTGGCAAAATAACGATGGAGACCGAAAGAAACCCGATATAATGTTTTTGGATCTCATTCGCCAAAATAACCATACCAACATAAACGTATCTTTAAAAATCAATATTACAATTTTACAAAAAAAAATAACAACCGATTTCACTAAACGGGATTTAGACCATACATTTCAGCCCTAGTTGAGGAATATTTTCTTCAAATTTAAATAAGTACCTAATAATTAAAATTGATTCACAATTAGCGAGGATATTATCGCGTAACATACCAATACACAATTATATTTAAAGACTATCAAGACAATTATATTTATGGACTATATTAATCAAAATCACACATTCACTTAATCAATCACATTATGTCTGTATTACAACATAGACATTTTATTATTGCCACCCGGAATAAATAATCTAGCCAAAGAGCCTTTCAAATGCCGTAGCTATTTGGACCTAATAGCCAAATGTCATGGAACAATGCGATCGATTGGATCAAATCTATGGTGACTCACACACACCTAGAAATAGATTACCTAAAAGTTTATATGTATTGTGATTTGTGACTATTTCATATTGTTTAGTCGTCACACTAATATTACTAGTAGTTCGCCCCGGACTGTGATCTCAAGCGCCAACGTGAAAAAATATATTACCTCAATAGTATTATTTTCCTAAACTTGTGTACTTTGGAGTGTTAATGTGTACCTAATGATGGTGGATTCGATTACTATTAAGTGTTCGCGAACAAGCTCGAGTGAGGGAAAGTGATATAACGAGGTGAACTATATGTCTTTTTGTTTTGTTTCTAAAACTCCATGTAAGCCACTAGCGAAGTCTCGAATTACTAGGGCAAGACTTAGACTTGACCGTGACTTACTTTGCTTGACTCTGACTTGTTAGACGATATTTTAAATTTAAATACACTGGCAAATGCACAACACGTAGGACGCCAATACCCTCTCAATAGAAAAAAAAAGTGCAATATGCTAAAATTTGTATTTCAGCACAGATCTACATCTGTGTATTTCAGTGTATGAATCCTGTCAATGGTGTGGAGCAGCTATGTGGTCATTTTGTGAATTGGACATTTTGTGTTGTGGATAGATGAGATTAAGTCAAATTACGACTCTGATATTTTAGATATGGCCTAAGTAAGATGAAGTCATTTTGCGATCTAGCCATTCTAATACTAACCCGTAGATACAATACTACCACCAATATTCTAAAAAAGTTGAGTTACTAAGAAAGCCCACTGTTTCCTAGCTTTCACCGTCTCATTCGACTGCGTGTTACAGCTATTTTATGGTTTTCAGAAGTGTCAGGAGTTTCACAATATGAGTCACGAACGTTGTCTATTGGGAGCTCCTTTACGCAGTGAACTAATTAGTTCGCTGCCTTTACGAGAGCTTTATCTAGCTTACGTCTAGAGAAAATTAGTAATCTTAAACGTAAGACAAAGGTTTTTGTGAACTTTATGTATTTTACAATTCTGTACCAGCAATGGCACAAATTGATGTAGAATCTTACACCGACGAGAAAGACAATTCGCACACGAAAGTGACTAAAGTATCGGATCCTCGCTGGGTGACTTCAGTAGCATTGCCACGCGACTGTTGCAAGGAATTTGATTCAAGTTCCGAACTCAAATCGACAAAAGACCGCGCAAGAAAGAAGCGAGAAGCGTTTGACGAGAATCATAGACATAGACATAATTTTTTATTTGTGGCAAAAAATACAAAAATTAAAATGGTAAAAAAGAACTTTAAACATGACGTCCTTCGAGCTGGCGACTGGCATCGCCTCATGCACTAACGGCCTTGTTACAATAGAAAACTGTCAAAAGTACTTACGGGTTCTCCAACATCCTCAGACAGACTTTCGCCATCGTGCTGAGGGTCTCCGTCGTATTCTCCAAGTCTTGCTGGTTATCGTTGACGAACTGGCTCGTAGCTTCCGACAGGACCTTGAGCATCGGCGTGGCTTGTGCATAGAAGAGGGACATTCTGTTCGCGACCTCGGCCGTTATGTGAGGCTCTTCGCCGGGAGGCAGCTCAGCGTTGATGAGACCTCCTCGGGAGACGCTGCGTCTGTAGTAACTGAAGTCGTTCTGTATCGCTGGTGTTTTCATCTGGAAGAAAGGATATTGGTATATAAAAACGCAGTGTACGCACTGTATGCAGGGGCATTGGAGTTCCCCATAAAGATACCTACTCTTCAAAAAAAATAAAAAGAGTAAATAGCACCTCATGGGCAAGCGTGCTCCATCTCAAGGCCTAGAAAATGAAGCGCCGCTATCTCACTCGAATACATATTGAAATTAAACGAGACGTAGATAGTTTTACAGTCTTTTGGAGTGGTACAACAGAACGGACATCAATGTAGAACGTGACGTCATCTAACTGATATTTTTATATGCATCTAATCTGTCAGCAACATACATGAACATAAAAGTTCTCATAAAAACTTTTCTAAAGTAAACCACGAACCAAAGCTTCATCTACATATTTTTTGTTTTTTTTATTGTATATTTTCTAAAAGCGCCGAATCAAATTCGTTTTTTTTTTAATAATTGGCAGCGCAATCACAAAAAAAAAAAAAAACACACAGTATATGTAATTGGAAACCTCCTTTTTAAGTCGGTAAAAAAACAAGTTTTAATTATTATCGATTGGAATTGGAAACCAGCTTAAGTGTACAAAAGCAATGTGTTTAATATGTCAAACGTCTGCATGTTCAGCCGATGGAACCAATAACCCGAAGAATGCAATCCTCCAAACCTAGCTATATCCAGCTAAATTCTAGAAACGTGCGGGTACAATGCCCGACTCAATTGGAAAACCTCAGCAGACCCAGTGGCCGCTTTAGTGTTGTCATCTGATTTGTGCCCTGAGCTATATTAAAATTTGAACCACGAAGTCTTCGAACAATTTTTGATCGAAGTACGAAGTAGATATTTTTACCTATCACGGAACGAAGAACGGTATATACGTTTGGAGAAAAAGATTGCATGTTAATGCGTGTCTGTAAGTCTGTTCAATTTTTTTCTCCAAAACAGCTGGATCGATTAGATTTTTGCGAGTATTTATTAATTAGATTTAGTTTTTGGAGTAATTTTTGAACATCGAATTTTGACAGATTTGTTATAAAAGCTATCAAAATAAGGTACGATTAAAATTGTTAATACAGAAAAAAAAAACAGAATATGTACAGAAGTTTATTTAGTGACAATTAAATTTAATTAAAAGAAAAAAATAATATGTACATTGTCACAAACCCCAAAAAAATATCTCTATGGGTACAAAGGGTACATTGCGTTGGTTTTTAATTGATCAAAATGTGTCTAGGAGATCGATTTTTGAATCGCTCGTATGATTTCGTATACGAAAATATCATGCTCTTTTATCAGCTCTCTTTAAAAAAAACAAATATAAGCTTGCGCTTGGCCGCCAACTCGCCTGATGTTAAGCGATGATGCGGTCTATCACGATGGATCACGCTTGCCTACCAGAAACCGATTCACTCTCGACATGAAGACAGATTGTAAGCTTGCAGCTCTTTCCCGAATTGGTCGCGTTTTTATAAACTTTAATTTATACACTTGTAGTTTACATGCACTAGTAAACTTTGGCTTCTTTATGCTAGGAAAGGCTAGTAAGTTATTAGAGCAATACGTTTCATTTATATATTTTCTATGCAATAGTAAATAAACATTGAACAGTAATTAGCGTTCATAATAATCATTAGTAATTTTATTTCATTAAATAGAAACTTGTTTGGTTAGTAATCGCTCTAAACAGAACCTAATCGAAAGCAGTATCATACTGGTCTGTTATCACATGCCAGAGTAAATAACATCAGATATGCATAAAACGTGACTCAGTTGTCACAAAGCACAATAAAATCATGTTTGCAACGTCTATATAAATAAGTACTTACAGTATGTATGTCCGAGTTCACATGCATGAGATAATGATCATAATGTCGATTTGTAAGGTTGACAGAACTAATCTATACTCCGTCCGTGTTTTTTTAGCTCTGATAGCTGCAATAACATTGCAAAAAGGTGAATGCAAACATTTGAAGATGAAAAAAATTGGCTTCTATTCCCTAGGGAATTTAGGTCAACTTTTCGAAGTTAACATTACTAACTCGTCGTGTTACGTGCTTGTTTGTAGTTACAGAATCAGGGCCCGGGGCGTGATGTTGTCTTTTTACACAACTTTTTGTATTTTTTGGTGGTATGAAACCCTCAGTGCGCGCGTCCGACTTGCACTTGGCCGGTTTATTATTTTAACGTACTTTTGTCTTTGCTCTAGTGTCAAAACGGTAAGATTTATAAGCGTCAAGCTTGGCGTGATTATAGAACATACCACCACAAATAAATACCGGCAAAGTAACGCGCGCGCTAAAGATACCGATCTGAATAAAAGAAAACACATTTTTTGTGTGCGGAACCGGAGAAATATTTCTTCCATAGAACAGTGACCGGTCTACGTGAATATTTTTGAAGTGAAAACAGCTTTAGCAGCGCCGAGCGATTTTTGGTCTAGGGGCAAAACTTATGGGTTCGCGTCCCCGACATGCTAATGTGACGTTTTTCACTATAATATGTTATATTAATCCATTCAAACGGAAAAAATCATAAAAAAAATGAATTTAATTCTTTTCGATTGTAGTAGCGACTATGTTATCTGTGTTGCTGAAATTTTAATTACATAATCAATATAAGGGCATCAGTACTCGATAGCACTGTATGCAAATTATCGAAGTGGCCCGATCAGTCCGATTCCGATATCAGATTCACAGAGATACAGAGTCAGTGAGGCCATGAGTCACTTGGCTCGAGGTTAACTCCGCTTTCTATGACAATGGCAGCCCAATATGAGCACAATTCGCTGATCGGTTCGCGCCCTTATTTGTCTCGATGACTAACTGTAGGTGCTTTGTGAAGAGTACCTCTTCGAAAGAAGAAGTCGTATGCAACTATTGGAAGTGTAGTATCGCAAGTCAAGATTCGAGAATATACCAGAGCTTCATTTTTCGTTTCCCGATAGATAAGAAGAAAAAAAAATATTTTTCCCCGCTGCGCTTCAACAAGAAGCGCAAAGATTTCATAATATACTACGTATTAATCTAAGAAGAAGCGTTTCAGAAAGGCTCTTCAACACCGCTAGTGTTGCAAGTGCATAGGCGGTGGTTTCTGCTTACAATCAGGTGGACCGCATGACAGTATGCTGTTATTTATATTTTAAAAAAAAGCTTGGCGTTTTCGGTCATAATAGGTCTTTCTTCTTTCATCGATTTTTATATGGTGCTTTAATTTTGATTTCTATGTTTGTATTTGTATTTCGGCGACCATTTTGGAAATATTGCAATATTGGGTTTTGCATATTGTATGGTCACCAGAACTAAAGGTGTATGCAAAATTTCAACAAAATCGGTAAGGAAGAACTGGTTCTAATTCCGCCTGCAAGATTTGACAAATTAGAAACATTGCAAGTTGAATAAAATCTTGTAAAAAGACAAAAAATTCAATGTATATTTCTGATAAAAGCACACAAAGGAAAAGAAGGGTGGAGTCTTAGAATAACTACACAAAGAAACCAAGTACATTCGCAAAATTTAAGCCATTCAAATGGTGTCATATATGGCTCCAAAAATAATATAAAAAATTTACTATGACAATTTGCGCGGTGAAATCGTACCACAACAAATCTGAAAAGCAGCATAAGAGTTATGGTGTGACATTCCACAGGTAATCCATTAATTTTCTTGCTTAAATCGTTTAAAATACCAATCGAAACGTAAGCTACAAAGCTAATTTGTAGCTTACGTTTTGAGAAGGCGTTGTTTGGAAACCTACCTTCTCTGAGTAGTTATTCTAAGGGTGGAGTATATTAAGCACGAACAATACGATCTTGTTGATATTAAACAGGGACCTAAGGGTAATTACGATCGGAAATGAGTCAGGCTAGCCTACTGGGGGCTAGCCTTATCGTAGTTATTTCTGCCTTGCTTGAGAGCTTTCTCAACAAAAACTCCCCGGACTGTGGTGAACAATGGTTTAAGCTAATACTTTTTCATAGTTTTTGGATATAAGCAACTGAATAGGTGGTGTCTGCTGACTGCCGTCTGAGATCATTATTAAATCAATTATTTTCATCTCATTAGCTGATATTGCATATTTAAAATAATTTATTTATATTACATGGGAATTACTCACGTAAGATTAAGCCGGTCACTCCGACTATAGTTTCAACCGCATTATGGGTCTTTTTCAAGGTGAATGCGCGCGCGCGGCTGCGTCGTGCTTTGCACTCCCGTGTAATATAAATAAAATGTGTGTAAACCACGTCAGTTTCTATAATAAAAAATATTTTTTTGGTAAGCGGCAAACACTTTATTTACGTAAGAATATTAAACATATTTAGAATAACAAAGAACTAAAATATAACCGGCCTGGCCTTTTGATCGATGGGGAAGGCCTATGTCCAGCAGTGGACGTCTTATGGCTGAAATGATGATGATGATGAAAAACCGAAAACTACTTAAAATTATAAGAATAAGAAAGTACTAAAAGACGATACTTTGGATCCACTTACTGTTTCTTGTTAATTATTATAGTTTTCGGTGCGTATTAACAAATGGTGGGAGTGACATCACTCCCAGAAAACTAATGAAATAACGAGATGCAACTTATACACAAAGTATTGTATTCTGTCAACTACGTAGTAGCTATACCTAGTCTGTGGTCAACTGTAAAATCGTTATCCAAGGAAACTTTTTTGTGCTTCTAAAATAATTTAAAGTCATTCATAAGAAAATTTGCTAAAACTTCAAGTTCAGCTCAGTTCCACAGATTTCTAAAGTTGGAAAAGTTTCAACAGCAGACAAAACGCTTTAGAAATGGCCATAAATTTTCAGTGAAATAAAAAAAATATCCGTTTTACTAAATAGTGGCCCATTTTCGCCTGGTACCGGGCGATAAGATTTCATTGTGTTTCTCGCGAATGCTACAGACGACGCGTTATTCAAACTTCCAACTTCAAATCTATTCTCTTCGAAGCAAAATTAATATCTTCGAAAATACTGAGAGTGCTTTTTTCTATGGGATTTTTAATGAACTATACTACTCAATTAAATTTATTGAAATTTGGACATGCCAAAGTCTCTCGGGTCTCTCCCCTAGCAATCAATAAAAAAAATACACACAGTAATTGTGTACCAACTTTAATGATTTTGACAACGTCTGTCGAGTCACCTAGTATTCGAATTGAGAACAGGGCCGGATTCAGGATTTCATTATGGGGGGGGGGGGGGGGGGGGGGGGGCATTCAGACAAGGTGGAACCTTCTTTTCTGAACAATTATCGGCATATTTACCGTGATAAGGTTAAGAATGGAGCTCCTGATATTTCTGCGCAGTTTCATGCACCATGTTCACGGGAAGACTGAAGAATGCGGGTGATTGGTCGAACAGTTCAAAGTTAGGTGCAGACAAAACGATCTACCCTCAACCTTAGTTTCTACTACGGTTATCACTGGAACTCTAATCTAAGCCCACCCACAACCTTATCACGGTAAATATCCCGTAAATAATCATATGGCTGTAGTGAACCACTGCGTGATAGTTTAAAACAGTCTCCTTTTTGGAGGTAGGGTCAAAAGATAAGCCGGCACGCCAACAACATCATATTAGCGTAAAATGAATCTGCGTAGCGTCCCGTAGGCGACCACGAGACTGATAATATCTCCCTCGTGGTGGGAGCATCGACTCCGCAAGGTTGAGGTCAAAGGGCTCCAAGCTCCAAGCAGTAGCTCATCGATTTATGAGCCTAATTTATATCGTTCTCTTGGCTTTATTTATGACTGTTATTGATCACTTAGACAATGCAATCGTGTGCTTTATCCAATTGATTGATTCTGTAAAACAATAGTTGATAATGAATAGTTTGTAGACTTCGACCAAAATAGTTTTATTTTGGTCGAAGTTTGTGGACATCTTCGTTTTTATCTGACGACGCACAGAAAAAAGGAGGACGCCCAATCTACACCTACGCCTAAACCGATTTTGATAAAAGTATCGATAGATTGCTATTCGATGATTGAAGTTCGCAGGGATGGTAACTGAGTAGATGACGTCATAAATACAAAAAGGCGACGCATAAAGCGGAGGATGAATAAATAAATTTTATTGCAACCCATCATATGGCATTTCATCGAAAAGGTCTTTTAAAGTGAAAGGAAGGTTGGTACCTACATAAATTTTTTGTTTATAATATGAACCTTACAACTTTCTTTATCTTGGTTCTTTCGGCAATACAATATGTTATTTCTTGAATAAACAACAATATGGATATAATTTGTTTTTACTTGAGCAGGTTCGAATCCTGTCAATTGTATTTTTTTTAAATTGTTTATAACTTTTAAATAGTAGATCCTAGTGGAACAACACTTCAAGATAACAAGTATACATTGTTTTTTAACCCCCGATAAAAAGCTGTTATTCTTTAAAGAGCTGAACAAATTTTCTTGAATCCTAGCTAAGAACACTCTCCATCAAGTTACCTTTCAAACAAAATCAAAATCGGTTCAGCCGTTTGGGACTTACGATGCCACAGATAGACACACAAATACACTACACGTTAAACTTTAAAAACCTTCTTTTTTGTGAGATCAAGCACTTAACTTCGTCTCATATTGGCGGTCAGCCAATTCGTGGCAAGTTAGGTAATGGGATGGTCAAAGTTGGGGCTCTGACCATCCACTTAAGCGTGCCCAGGGAGAGAACGACAATTTGTGTTACTAACGTAGTCGTGGGCGGAGGGGCTGAGACAACACGCAGTTGTCTCGGGAGGAGTCGTAGCGCAAAGCTGAGGGCTCCGGTGCGTTTCTCTGGAGATCCCGGAGCCCTCTTATCAAGCACTAAGGCTGGTCACCGGAAGGGTTTTAGTGGCCTGTAACCTATAACCTGGCTACACCCCTATGCAGCCGGGAATCAAAGGAAGATTCCCCGTCGAAAAAAAAGGATTGTCTGGTATAGCAAAGCCAAACCTGAAAAGTAATTGTTTTCTAGGAAACTAGAATTATTACTAAGCATTATGTAGATTAATACGGATGTTCAATGGTGTCAACCCAAGATATTACCAGGAAAACCACAAGTACATAGTCAAGTTGAACAGTATTCCTTTGTACTAAAACAAAATGTTATTTTTGGTGTTTATTTCATGATTATCAAAGAGAGGAAGTATCAATAAAATCGTGAGATATCCGAGCGTGGGGTCTGATACGGTCGTGTGGGTGAGATATTTTTGTTCAGTTCGTCCCATCCAATATACACAATTGACATTAATATCGAGAGAGGAAACATGAGCTGCATGCATGATAATATTGTACAGAACGGTGCAGTGGCTTAGTACAGCTACTTCTAATAAACAATATATTGCTAGTCAAGGTTGACTGTCCTGCGAAACTATTTTTTTAATATTATTATTAGATCTCCGTTTGGCCACCATCAGGCGAGATGGCAAGCGACGGTGTAACCGAGGATGGAACACGTTAATCTAGAAGAAATCTATTCACTCTAGCCTTGAAGATGCCTTTGGATTTTAGTTCTCAGGAAACAAAGAGAACGAACGACAGGAAGACGGCAAGGAGTTCCATTCTTGGGCAGTACGTATCATAGATGATCGTAATTTAGGAACAAAACTCGTAATAGTTGACGACACGTTGGATAATATTTCCTGCCCCGTGCAAAAAGAAGCCCCAACCTTTCAGCAAGTTTTAGACTGAAGACTTGTGAGTCGGCGCGTGCATAACTTGCGAGAAGTGGATATATTTATGTTCCTTTTACCTTATACTCGTCGAATTTGAGCACGAACTCCAAGATCTCGGCGAACTGTTTCACGAGCGCCTGTTGCTGCTCTAGATGCTGCGTAGGACTCATGCCTCCGCCAACTAGCGAGCCAAGCAAGTGCGGCACTACCTGAGACAAAAGAAACAGTTGGCTTAGCAAGGCTTACACGGAGTATAAGTTGCTGTGACTTCGGTTGTTGCTGTGAAAGACATCTTTCATAACGATTTTTATTTACATGCATAATTATTAATTTGTGAGATACTATAATGTAAATTGGCTTGACCGTGTTAAATCTCAATAAATACAATTTAATTTAAACATCAATGCCATATCCAGCAATATAATGGGCGGCCAAATCGTCTACCGCGATTTCTTCAGACAATGCAACGTTTAGATGGATAGGACTGAAACAATTGAAATTACTCACTTACTGACACATCACGAAATCTATTTGAAAACGATTTTGCGAAAGGGCAAAATCAAGAGGAGCAAGTAGGGTTTGAAAGTTTATATGAAGTCTAAGCATAAGAATTCGCGGGCAATTGCTTGTAAATAAATATAAATAAGTGAGGGAAAAGAACTTAGTTTCTGCAAACATTTTAAATAAATATACTACAACTTCAACAAAACTCGCGTGAGGATTCATTATCAATTATTATTATAACACCGGCTTGCACTCACGATTATGTTTCAATCGGTCGAGACGGTCGGTCGGTATACTACAACTAACTAACAAATTGCTTTTAACTGCTTTGATTTCCAGATTTCTGAATTGGCATATGAATGAGTTCCTATCAATATTGCCCAGTAATATTTAATATCCTTAATATTATTGTTATCTTTAAAGCATAATTAACAAGTACATTGTCATTTTGTTGGACGTGGATATTTAACATTATTTACGTCACCAAACAACTTGTACATGGAATACGGTGGCATACATACAGTAGTCTAATTTATGAAACAAGTTTCCTGCCGCACTTATTTATAAATTGTAAACAATCGTTATGCAGTAACAATGATTTTATTTTTATTAAGTCATACGGCGTTATTAGGTCATCGCACAATGAATGTAAAGTTTTCGATCAATCAAATTCTTGTTAACAACATGACTAAATTAGGCATGTTGTGATATTCGATTTTAAACAATGTCAGGAAGCGACTGTTATTTAGTCAATTGGTTTGCATCGGATCTATTGGTAAGGGAACGGTTCCAGGCAATTATTTTCATTCGCTCTACATACTCTCTTCCTATTTCAATCATCGGAGTAGGGTATGGACTTCGTTGGAAATATGTCGTCTCATTTGGAAAGTTATTGTAGCAATTTTTTTCAGGTTTTACTCATGAAAAAAAACTTTTCAAGGATTTCTGAAGTGTCTGATTCAACTTTGAAGATTACGCAGGACGTGCTAATTTATAATTTAAGTCTTTAGTTACTCAACTTACTTAGAAGCTTTTGTGGTTTGAGCATTAGTCAATAATACAAAATTACGCACACATTCAAAAAAGCTTATTCAAATTCGATCTGCGGTTTGCGTGATGCAAGCGTTTCTTCCCAGCACGCAATTCTTTCCGGTCCTTCGACAATTTGACCCCGTTTCGCATAAAGCCTGTTTCTAACACAAAACAGGTTCTAAAACTATTCTTCCCTGAGCAGTTACACAGAATGCGTATATTAATTGTGGTGAATCACACATGTATATTAAGGCGAGGTGATTCACATGTCGCAACTAACCGAGACGATGTATTTTTTTAACGCAGCCATCATACTAACGAAGCCGTCGACTAAACAGCCCATAGATAGAAAAAAAAAGTTGGAGAACATTTTACCAAGCAAAGTTTCAAAATGAAGCAAGTTTCAGATAGGAAAATTACTGTCACGCAGGGCTCAGGATTTGGATGAGAGATTGCGGCCTTGTAATTTATTTTCAATGTTTAAATCATATGTGAAGAAAGAAGTTGAGCAATAGTGAGCATTGCTATACAACGTGGTAATGAGGCCAGAATTTTGGGAACGATTCCTACTGGTAGCGGTTTAATAGATTAGTTTTTTTTATAGTTAGGTTAAAAATATATTTCTGTACTTAATAATGTATTTGTTTCGTCGTTGCAATAATAAAACTTCAGAATACATTACGAAGTATGCAATGAAAATTATTAATCGGACTTAAATACCTATTCTTAATGCCTGTACAACAAAAACCTTTTGGACGGTAGTGTATAGAAGCTTGTTCATAAGTGCTATTTCACAAATACGTTCTCAGCATGAGAGCTGGTATTGACTTCTATTGAACTGTGTCGTCGCTGCATCATCCAGTATACCATTCGGGACGAGGATGATGTAATGCCATAAATGGACACAGTTTTATATGGATCACAGCTATAAAATGTGGATCACAAACATCTGTTTCTTGAGCAACGGGAGCGTCGTTAAAGTTTTTTAGCGTGTAGTTTGGTCTATCAACGCATTCAAGGTTGGCGTGCCCTGATGTGTAAAATCGGAAGATAAATAAATTTACTGAGTATATATTTACAGTAATCTTTGTGTAACGAGAGGATAAGAGATGGGATAAAACAATAGCATGTGTCAATTTAGGTTACAAGCTGTTTCATACCAAACATTCAAATCCAAGCGTTATCAGTAATTCAAATTTGTCCGTCAGATTTATCTGTAAGTCAGAAATGTTATCAGTAATTCAGATTCGTCCTTCAGGTATATCTGTAAGTCAGACACGTTTTCCGTAATTCGTCATTCAGACGAATTGAAATGAAATTTGATATGGGGCAGCTCATAACCTGGATCAATAATTACATAATACAAGAAGGTAGGTTTCCAAACAACGCCTTCTCAAAACGTAAGCTACAAATTCGCTTTGTAGCTTACGTTTCGATTGGTATTTTAAACGATTTAAGCAAGAAAATTAATGGATTACCTGTGGAATGCCACACCATAACTCTTATGCTGCTTTTCTGATTTGTTGTGGTACGATTTCACCGCGCAAATTGTCATAGTAAAATATTTATATATTTTTTGGTGTCATATATGACACCATTTGAATGGCTTAAATTTTGCGTATGTACTTGGTTTCTTTGTGTAGTTATTCTAAGTTACATAAGTTACTTTTCATTTCGGGTGAGATATTCTTCGACAGAGTTTCTTTTGCTTTGAACTTTCGCACTCGTCAGGTGATGTAAAGTGGAAATAAACATACCTACTTAAAGAATTTTGCATTTAAGTATATAATTAGTATGATTAACCTTCATTTGAGGTATTTTGGCGCCAGCACGAAAATTACATGTCGCCTCATTGTATTACTTTCCTAAACTTGTATTATTTGAAGTATGGTGAATTATTATTTGTTAAGCATCGTAGATGTGATCGAGATTGGGAAAGAGATATAACGAGGTAAAACTTTACTGTCTTTTCGTGTCAAAACTTCAAAGAAGCCTCTAGTAAAGTTTCCAGCACTTTACTAGAGCATGGCTTGGACTAGACAGTGACTAACTTTTCTTGGTTCTGACTGTGACTAAGACTTGTTTGACGATATCTAATAAAACTTGAAAATACTTTAATACTTGACACTGGCAAATACACAAGACATACGACGCCAAAATGCTCTCAAGAGGTAAGAAAAAAACTTTTAAATAGTCCGAAGTCCATCGAGAAAAGCATAATTATCAATTGAAAAAAAAACTACTTCAAAATTTATAAAATACGCAATTTCGTTCCAATTCGCACGAATTTTTTGTTATTTTGATTTAAAACCCAAACTACTTACTAAACATATTTTGATGAAATTTCTATGAGAGCAATCTGAAAATATATCCTTTTAAATAATTTTCCAAATCGGTGTGTAAATGACGGAGATCTGAGGTAACAAAAAAAAAACAACCGAATTGAGATCTCGCTCCTTTTTTGAAGTCGATTAATAAATAAACAAATAACTCCATTCATACATAGTTCGCAAGCACGTAAAGCTCTATGTACACAAGCAATCAAATCTCTGCATTGATCACTGCGGTCGACTCTCTAGTCTACCTCAATTAACTCTCCATTAGCCATGCATTGCACACTCGACCCGTAAACGCGTTAAACGCATGCCTAATGCATAAATTAACTGTTCTGTAAAATTCGCCGTACTATAGAATAATTTTATTATGCATTGTATAGTAAAGTGAAAACTATATACATAACAATGCTTGTTGCGACGAATAAAGATCAGACAGTACAGATAAAATCCCGACTATTTTTAACCGATTTAAAAAAAGAGGAAGGCTCTCAATTTTGTCAGTTAAAAAAAACCGGCCAAGTGCGAGTCGTGCTCGCGCACTGAGGGCTCCGTACCAGCACAAAATTCAATTACGAAATTAGCAGTTTTATAACTTGGTAATGAACAGAAACTTGTCACCGACTCGCACTTGGCCATTTTTTATTATTTGTTGTTATACTTTAAAGTGTGTACTATAATCATGTTAAGTATTACCGTTTTTACATTAGAGCTAATACAAAAATACGTTAAAAAATACGTTTGTTGTATGGGGACCCCCCTTTCGTTATTACTTTTTGAATTTTTTATTATTTGTTATTCAGTTCGCCGTAAAATTACATATTCTGTGAAAATATACTGGATATCTATTACGGTTCGAAAGATACAGCCGTTAATAGGTAGGACAGACAGACATCGTAGGCTTAGTAATAGGGTCCCGTTTTTACCCTTTGGGTACGGAACCCTAAAAACGAGTTAATCGGTTTCTTCTAGGCAAAAGTTTTCCAAAGTGGACCGAATCGCTTAACATCAGGCGAGTTGGCAGCCAAACGCAAGCCTATTACTAAATTAAAAAATAATAGAAAAACTGACTGATGAGGTCTTAACTATGGTTAGTTCTATGAAAGTAAACAGTATGTGGCGCACAGAGGGATCAAATTAAAATGGTCTCACTAACAATTAAGAGCTCGGGCTTGATCAGCAGTGGGGGTAATTAAATTAACGCCACTTAAGGACCAATTGCGAGATTTGAGCAATAAATTTAGCCAGATGTTAAGTTTGTTAGTAGGCGAGTTTAACGGTAAACGCACGAGCGCGGGGTGTCAATGGATTATTTATAGTAGTTTGTACGAGTTAGTTTTATTGTTCTGTTATAAATCGCCATTCAAGAAACGGTTGGAGAGAGAACTGTTTGTAAACGAAAAGTTGACAACAATAATAGTCATATATTTAACTAGCGGTCCGCCCCAGCTTCGCACGGGTATAGATTATAGCCTATGCACCCGGGGATAGAGTAGCTTCCCAACAGTGAAAGAATTTTTCAAATCGGTTCAGTAGTTTCGGAGCCTATTCAATGCAAACAAACAAACAAACAATCAAATCTTTCTCTTTATAATATTAGTATAGATGAAATACTTAGTACCTAACATATTTACAGGTTTTGGAGTTGCGATATCTTATCCATCTGAAAGTGTCAAGTTTAGATTACACAATCACAGCACAATGTCTTTCAAAAATGAGGATCTCGCCTTATCAAATATGCAAAATATATTTCAAGTGCAAAATGGACGTCATTGAAGGAAATACATGGTACGCGGAAAGCGGAAGCGTGTACGAAGCCGAAAGGGGTTTATAGTACCTATCATTGTGAATAACTTATACCTATTATGCACCGAAATACAATCAATACCTATTCTATAATTAATACGAAATATGTTTCAAATTTGACGATTCGTCATCACGAATATTCAAAAGTAGACCTTTAAAATCGATTAATTTACATAATTTCTTTATGTTTAATAAATGTTCTTGAAATATTTTAATCGGATGTGTTCACCGATACACGATTAAAGAATTTTGGCTCGATAGAAAAAATCGTAAACTTAAGTTATATGATTATTTACTGGATATTTACCGTGGTATGGTTGTGGAATGAGCTTAAATAAATCGTAAACTTTCCTAAAAAACACCCGTTTTTACATTCCCTTCAATGGATTGAATCAACTTCATTCTGTTTCTACAGAAGATATTTTTATTAAAAAAAATATGTGTCTTATCCTAACAATCATTCAAATACTTTAGTGGTCCCAGTTTTTTGTAAAAGCGTAAGATTATTTGTAGAAAATAAAGAAAAAATAAATATTGATAATATTTGAAAGCGCGCACGCCGCATTACCGTCATACAAATGTACGGTTCTCTACCATTTCGCCTTAATATGAATCCTTGCTATTACATATACCAAGCCAATTACCAATCTCTAAGTGAAAACAGTCAAAAAATGTCCGAGCGTCGAGTCATCAATTACGAGTATATAATTCACAATGCCACATTTACTCCAATTTAGACGTTATGTTACTTACATAGTGTCGCTAGTCTGCAATGTCATTTTTTTTATTTTTTTTTTTTTTCAATTAGTACCGCAAAACACGAATCACACTAATGACAATTTATATTACAATAACGAATTACTTAAATAATATGAATTTATAAACAAAAACTACATAATCATATAAAAAATCAAAATAAAACACACTAAAAATATAAAAATTAAAAAACAAAAAGAAGAATACATAAAAACAAATTAACATTAGGTACAATAAGGATGAAAACAAATTAATAAATGTCACACAAATTAAATGTCCGTCAAAATAATGCTAACTAGTAGGAAATGTCATCGCAGCACTGGAATTGGGCAGCGTTGTAGTTGGATTGCGGTTGCCTTACCAGTCTTACAACTAACCAAAAAGTCAGCGCAATGCGTAGCGTGCGCAGAGTTTTGGTTCGGGTTATTTTGGCACTTTGTGGCTCTATAGTATTCTCTCTCTATGGTATTGTATCTCGATGCTACTATGGGACCAACTCTGAAACTGTGAAAAAAATATCAGCTGTTCCATACATTTTGTCTGTATGGAACAGCTAATATTTGTGTGTATGTAAGTACTTAAGTGTCTTTGTCCGCATTCAAATCCGTTACAGTTCAACGGATTTTGGTATTGAGATAGCTTACACCTTGTTTTAAGACTATGCTCACCAGCCATAGCTATCTCTTTCGCACATTTTCAACATTAAATATCATTGAGCAAGAATGCAAAAAAAAAAATGGGGATCTTAAGAATAACATTTCAAATAGTATGTATAAAGCAATTTTCGTGTTGATATTTTTATAGGATGACGGAGGAGAAAGAATAAAAAACTTTCTCGAGTTTTTTCTTGTTAACATGCGATAGAGATAGATCTGGCCGTTGAGGCTTAATAAGGCCTCAATCTTTATTACACCAGACAAAATGAACACCTACGCGGTCTCGTGCATCATTCTCGACCCACTCGAGATCTTAAAACTATAAGAAGCGTTACGAAACTAGTTTCTCTCTGACTAAACATAATATTTTATATCAAATTGTGTTGACAACAAACATCTGTACACACCGTTTTCTTAGCTTTCATCGTTAACATTACGGCACGTCATCATCATCATCGAATCTATTTATTTTGTTAGTAGAATATTGTTCTAGCAATTGTTATGGGCATTACAGACCTTGCGTAAGTGCTTGCGCCGGCGTTCAAACGTAAATAGCCACTCGCGTGGCGACGCGCACAACTCGCGTGCGAGTAGGTACGAACTCGAGTGAGACGAACGATGCGTAGGCATCGCGCGAGTAGGGCGGGGAAACTAAGCTTTACTTGCGCAAGGACCAGCGCGAGTGCTACTAAGCATTTCCACTGCCACTTGCACTAAGCAAAAAGTGTTGTAGTTCGTTGCAGACGATGCGTAGTATATAGGTACTCGCGCAATTTACTGCACATCGTCTGTAACGGGCATTTTAACAGAAAGTGTAAGAAGCGTTCTAGTTTTCGAGAGCAACGTACTGCATGCACCATTAACTTTTGGTTCCACATCAGGCATGACAGGCCGATCGTCAGACAGCTAGCTAGACTTCATTGGAGTGATCAATTTATGCCTACCGCGTCGTGATGATGACCAATTAGTAACGTTTAGTTTATTACACTTTGGTATTCCTCGGACCATGTACTGCGTGGAACAAAATTTGTTGAAGCTGTCATCTGAAGTTGTACTCAACAGTTCTTGAATGCTAATAAATAAATGTTCCTCTCTCTGAGAGACAGCCTGTGTCCCAGCAGTGGGAAAACGATAGGCTGATAATGATGGATTTTAAACACGAAAGTGTGTTTGTTGGTTTGTTTGTCATTCTTTCACGCTCACACAACAGCTTACTAACCCTGTATTTTTTGCACAGAGATAGAGAGCCGGTGCCGGAAAGTGGCATAGGATATTTTTCAATCGAAGGGTGAATCGAGTTGCTCAATGGTAGGCGGCGGTGACCTTTCACCATCAGGTGTCTTGTCACTTGTTTGTCTACTATCAAATAAATTTAAAAAAAATACTTTTTTTACAAGCTTTTAGGCGTCCGCTCATCATCTAGGACCAAAGTGCTTCGGAAGACTAATCCAAAGATCGTTACTCATGCGTCGTTTCGTTTAGGAGTTCCCATGGCCACCTTCTGTCTCCATCAGTCCAGCTCAATGGTACCATAACATTGCATTGCCACTGAACTTACATAAGTATGTCAAATTTCAACTCAATCGGTTAAGGATAACTGGTCTAAAATTCAGTTGCAAGATTTGTCACACACATACATACAGATAGAGCTTGTAAAAATTTAATTTAGTGTCCACCAAACATCTATACACAGCTTCTCTTTTTCAACCTACGGGCAAAACCCAAGCATTACAGTATGTAACGAAATTCGACGTCCTATTTTTGCACTCGCTACAACAGGCTTTTCGCATCCGGTACTCTGGCTGTCCTATATCTCGAGACTCGTTTTGCGGAGCTCGAATTTCTGCTAGGATTACATGCTAAGCCAGGGCTCTGCTCACGCTTTGGTATTAGGTTTAATCAAAAATATTAACCGCTAAACGTTTAATGAAGCTTAATCAAGCCTGGGCTGGTGATGCACGGCTGGTTTTTATTAATTAAATTAATATTTTGAGATTAGACAGGTTAAGGCAGGTGCGTTTCTTCCAAGTGAAAGACAGACAGACAGACGGACAGACAACATAGGCTCAGTAATAGAGTCCCGTTTTTAACCTTTGGGTACAGAACCCTAAAAATAATTAGCGGCACTTGTAACTAATTTCATAACATTTCTATAGACATCAGTCATAGTATTTATATTCTAGTCTATCTGTAACCACAGTACGGACACCTTGTAGTGTCCGTAGGGTCCGAGAAACGCATTAAAATCCGTACATAATCCTTGTTATCAGCCTTTCATGTTCCCACTGCTGGGACACAAGCCTTCTCTCAGAAAGAGAGAGAGGGAGATAGAGAGAGAGAGAGTGGGATCTAATCCACCACGCTGGCCTCATTGTATGTTGGTGAATGTCATATGTCTTTGTAGATCTTTTGAGTTTCTTGGACACACCGTTTTCCTTGACCGTTTTTGCGATGGCCTCGAAATGGAACATAATTTATCAAGATACTAAATAAGTTATTGGTGCAGGGTCGAGGATTGAACAGGGTGCAATCAGATTATAAAGCGCACATGCTACCGCTCCGACACCAACACTCCGTCTAAAATCCTTTATAAGTGTTTAACTTCAATCTTCAAAAATGGTACAGATGTGCGACTCAAGGTGGAGATGTATTTAGCTTTGACTCCCGTGCGGACTCTTAAAGACTATGTTTATTACAGCTATAAACAAACATTCTAATTCATCATGACAGTACGATTACGGCAACTATAACAACGAAGCGTTACACCGAGAGCATCCCACGGAACGCCGCATCCGCACATAACTTGGCCAAACTAATGAAATTCTTGGCTATTACATGCATATAGAGGCAGACTGTTACGCCCACCGATTTACATATAAAGGCATCGGGTTGCACCCACGGCCCGTCAAACAATACAGCATTAAACGAGTCAGGCGCCTATCGTGCCGATACTTGTTTGCTCGGAATTTAGGGGCGAGTTTCTTCACCTGCCAGGTAGCCGAACTGGCTTTTAGTACTTTCAGGACACCGGGAAACATTGCATTCATAGTAATGAAAAAGCTACCAGTGAACAGTTCAACTTCCTCTTCCAAGAACTTAGCAGTGACATAGATGTATTTAGAAACCGATAATCTGTAATCACACGATCAGCCAAATCTGAGAAACATGCACTACAGTTATACTCCTAGAGAAGGACCATAAATGATTAAGTTTCAAAGTCAGACTTTAACATGATAGTTATTAAAACTTTGCAATAATATAGCTAACATACCAAGCTAACTCGAATCTCGAAGGAATTGGCAGTGAGACAGCCCCGGCATGAGTGGTTACAAGGCGAAACCCTGGCGTGCCAGGAACAACTTAGACAGCATGTTGTTGCGAACGGTGTTGCATAAATTATTCACGCTGTACTCAGCCGTTGAAGCTCTCTACTTTGAGAATGAGTGTGTTTTCTTGAAGTTGGTTTGATAATAAGCTTTGATATATGAGGCGCATGACGTATCGCGCTATGGTTATATTTTTTCACTAAGAGACCAATGAACGAAGAACGTTTCACATTTATGGCTTCATACTAGGATTCTCCGAGACACAAAGACCCGGCTAACTAACATCCAGACATATTTAAATTCACCGTTAATTTGTCCGGTCGGGTATTGTAACTGGGTTCTCCTGCTCACGAGGTGGACGAACTACCACTGAGCCAAACTGGTCGTCAATATACAAACGCTCTTGAAGCTAATGAATAAGTGCTTAGACATCTTCTCATTGTCTATTAAATGCATAAATAAGCAAAAATTATACAGATATTAGCAAATTACGTAGTACTTATTGGCCGTTTTAGAATAATATTGTTGGGTTAATCTGTTATTTATTGTTTACTAGTAACTCATTATTGAAGCGTATTATTGGTCCCGCTTGTTGGTTTACAATTCCGTTGTAAACCAACAAGCGGGACCAACCCTACTTCAACATAAGCAATTTGTTCAACTTTTACAGGTAAAACAAGTTCATGCTATGACATCGCGAAAAGGCGCTTTTTTATTACAAGTTATACGCAATTACAACCGTCCTATCCGCGCGTCGTATTTAAACACGACTTAAATTAGGAGTCCATTTTAAAATCGGGCCCGTAGTTCACGAGATCAGAAAGGATTTTATCTCGCCAAGTCTTCCCGACATCCTTTGTGGGTTTGAAATTTGAAGTTGAAAAGTAATTTTAAGCGACGCCAGCCGCAGCCGGCTGAGCTGTGACTTGTGAAGTTGTGACCCACTCATGAACAAAAGCTTTTTATGTTAAAAGGATAGTTCTACTTTCGCAAATGGCTGTTTAAGGGAGGCTCGTCAAGGCTAACAAGGAGCATATATGGGACCTATATAGACAACGCAGCAGGTGTGTAATCGTTGGCATTCTGCAGGATGCCGACCATCTTATTCAGAGATGTATGACGAAGATTATTCTACTATGGCAGCAAAAAGTTTTTATTGCGCTCGCGAATGGTCAATTAAGAGTGGTTAGTGTTATTTGCGGATTACACCTGTCAGTTCCAGTAATACCAGCTCTCTTTAGCATTATATGTCGAAAGTATTGCAAGGTGCAAGGAACAGCTGCGAACTCTACAACACATAATTATATAAATACAAATTTATAATATTATATGCTGCTGACGAATTTTCGTATTTTAGGTATTCTTGGTTCGTTCACTCGGTGCTCACTGCTCAGCGACGAGATGCTCTCGATCTTATAGAGATAGAGACAAATCTGCTGCCATCTCTGACGAACCTCAGTTTTAGCACATCAAAGATTTCGTGTCCAGCTTTTTTGATACTTGGTCGGTCCACCTAGTTGGATTGCGTATTTTTTTCTTAGATTTGACCGGTTATCATAAAATTGAGACAGCTTCCAAGCGACGTGCCGAACTGCCAAAGTACTGCAGCACCCAATGAAAGCAAAAGCCTCGAGTCTCTTTGTGATCTGTAACCTCAAGATTGAGACATTTGCTCTATGAGCCGTCCGCGGAATATGTAGCATGCATCACCAACACTTAATTTTGAAGGCGTCGATTGGTCCATTATTTGGCTCCATAGAGAGTGATTTGCTTTATATCCGAAACAACGAAAACGTGCGCGATGATTTGGTTCGATAAACATCTTGAGTGAATTTGAGTGCATGTTGAATCTATACGTAAATGTGTTGATACATGTAATATAGGTACTTGGTAGATAACGAATGTGTTTACTACTTATATGGAAAAAGATAAAAGTTGCGGAGAACCGCAATACGGATGCCGCAATGCCCTCTATACAAAATACTTACTGGACATTATGTCTAGGACACACGATTAGACTTTTTTTTTGAGTATATTTTAAGGGTTCCGTACCTCAAAAGGAAAAAAACGGAACCCTTATAGGATCACTTTGTTGTCACTCTTTTTCTCAAGAACGCGTACAAGTATTAAGTTGAAATTCAGATCGAATACTTAAATCTGCGGTTTCTTTTAGCTGTGAAAAAATCAAACTTGTAAGTCAAATTAAAAGATTAAAAGATATGACCGTTTATATCGCATATTTTCCGCATATTTTGCGATTTCACAAGGGAACCAAAACCTATAGGGTTGAGCCTACCCGTTGACCTAGAATCATGAAATTTGTTATGAAGCAGACTCATAGCAAGCACATGAAAGAAAATTTCGTTTTTTTTTTAAGTTAGTTATTTTATATATAACTAGCAGACCTGACAGACGTTGTCCTGTCTTAGAAATGTCAAAAACGCAAAGTCAAAATTTAAAATCTTATTTTTTTACACCTTGGGCTACATTATTGGAGTTTTAGTAAGGATCCCTATTTTTTTTTTGAAAATATAATATATCCTATGTTACCCGGGGATAGTGTAGCTTCCCAACAGTGAAAGAAATTTTCAAATCGGTTCAGTAGTTACGGAGCCTATTCAATGCAAACAAACAAACAATCAAATTTTTCCTCTTTATAATATTAGTATAGATAAGAGATAAAGTTTCTTTGTGATTTTGTTTAATTGTAGGGGGTGATTTCGGGACTCTGGGACTACTGAACCAATACCTACTGAAAATGTATTTAACTGATAGAAAGCTACTATTATACGCATAAGCTAGAAAACTATGAAGTTAAGGCAGCGCTCACCAGACAGATCTATAACCTTCGCACATTTTCAACATTTTAAAAGAAAATACGCTTAGTAAGAATAAGAAAAACAACAACTAAGTACAATATTCATGGTGGAAGTGATCGACAAAAATACTTTTCGATGTTTTTTTCCGATTTTCTCCGCCATTCTATAAATTATGAATACGAAAGTTGCTTTATAGCATTTGCATTGTTATTCTAAAGATAATTCCTAATTGGTGTTTTCAATTCTCACTCAGTGATTTATTTATCTTCAAAAATGTTGAAAATGTGCGAAAGACATTGTCTGGCAGGCGAGCGCAGCTTTAAATTCTTGACATTAGCTAGCCATATAAGAACTCACTCACTTACTATAAAGCTAGTGGGTACTTAGGTAATATATTGTGGTAAGGAAACCATTAACGTTAAACAAGTTCCAGAAACTTGATACCAATAGGCTAGTAAATAGTACAATGCTGTCTTCGTCTAACCGCATGACTGCTGTGGAGATGGGAGAGGTACTAAACTTGAATATGATGCACGCTTGTCTCATTGTTGTATCCTTTCTAAACAAGTGCAACAGCGATTTATAATGCAAAATCGAACTCGCCTGCATTGCAATTTTGCTGTTCGCTCGATACGCTTTACATTGAGTCGAAAGTTAGGAAATCTCTACACGTCTACTTTGGGACAAGCAATATTGCGCCTTCAGCTCAAGTACGTACAACCGGCATGTCATTAGGGCTGGTCACTCGGCTTAAACAACTTTGTTTGGTTAACCTGGCACCTAGTTTTCACACAACTTTGGAGTACAACGCCCTGATACTCCATAGAGTAACGATAATGCATGATCTAATTCCCTCCTGCCCATTTTTCTATCGGAATGCCAGAGCGGACACAAAAAATCTACACCGCTTTATGTTTGATATTCCGAAAACCCGTACGAAGCGCTTTGATCCCATTTTTATTATGCTAACTGCTAGTATGTAGAATGCGCTGCCTGAATGGGTGTTCCCCTATAGTTACAAATTTGGGTGTCTTCTAATCACGAGTGAATCGGGTTCTTCTAGGCAAGCGTGCTCCACCGTAGACCGCTTTACATCAGGCGAGCTGGCGGTCAAACGCAAGCCTGCTATTAAATAAAATAAAAATATACACATTTACAAAGTTTCAATTGAGGAACAGAATTCTTACAGCAATAAATAATACATTGCGGTAATGATTCAGCTCTCGAGATAAAAATGGATGATTACAAACTAGGACATAGTTGATCTCTATATCAGCACCCATTCTATTAATATGTTGGTAAACACTTCTTGATCATCCCGTTTATATTTAAGTAAACAAAGAAATATTTATATATTATAGGTGGTGGATATGGCCCAATCACCCTTTCGGGGGTAGGCTAAAAGTCCAGCAGTGGGCTGTTAAAAGGCTGATTATGATGATGATAGGTATTTGGAAATTAGATAGGTTACCGTCGAATACCCGGGTGTCCTTGGAGTTGCTTAACATATTATTAATTCTAATTTCACCACAATTAGCTCAACCATTTAGTCGTGACAAGGTATCAAACAGTGAAACAGTTTATTTCATTTAATAACTTAGAACGAAGTGCGATTCCAGTGTAATAAGTCTACAAGTAGAAGGAAGGAAATTCTAAAAATTCATAGGCAACGATTTGGTGCCACGTTTATGATGCGTAGGTACTGCCCAAGAATGGCACTCCCTCCATGCCGTATTAGCATCTCCAGAATTCTTGTTTCCTGAGAACTACAATCCAGTCATGTTCAAGGTTAGAATGAATATCCTACTTCTACATCGACGTGTTCCATCCTCGGCCACACCGTCACCAGGTGTGACGGTGGCACCAACATCAGGCGAGTTGGTGGTCAAACATGGATCTATCATACTAATACCATAGTACCTATACAAAAGAGTGTTTGTCCATTTGTTTGTTCTATTTTTTAGGGTTCCGTACCTCAAAAGGAAAATACGGAACCCTTATAGATCACTTCGTTGTCCGTCTGTCCGTATGTCAAGACCCTTTTTCCCAAGAACGCGTAAATGTATCAAGTTGAAATTTATATTAAATACCTGAATCTACGGTTTCTTACGGCTGTGGAAAAATTAAACTTGTAAGTCAACGCAATCAAAAGATATGAACGTTTATGTCGCATATTTTAAGATTTCACAAGGGAATCAAAACCTATAGGGTACTTCCCGTTGACCTAGAATCATTAAATTTGGCAAGAGGCAAGGTCTTACAGCACATATAAACGAATAAATCCGAAAGTTGTTAATTTGAAGTTATATCATATAAAAAATATTGTTTTGCAAGTAAAAACTTACATTTTGTAGTTGATATGTATGGAAGAACCTTATTGTCAACTACAAAGTTAAGTTTGTCTTTCAATATTTCAACTTTAGTCTGTATTTTTTTTGGACTCGCGCTCTGAGGGTTCCTTCCAAAGGAACCTTCAGACCACGAGTCCTACTCGTACTTGTCCAGTTGTTTGCATAGAGATATAATATCCTGATAAAATTTACGGATCCTGAATAAATACCCACGCGGGTAAAACCGCGGGGCGAGCTCTCTAATAAAATGAAACTGTACTAAACATTGTGCTGGCAGTAGACTATTTATTCTGTAGTAGTACGTAGTCGCAGTGTACCGGAAACACGTACACAATCGCCGACGAAAAGATATAAACCGGCCAGTCTCCAGCACGGTAATGTTGACGTATCAACATCAACTGTCGACTGCGGAAATACTGTCTATTTTTGTTAGGACTTGCCAGTTGATTGGTGTTCTATTGGGTGTTAAAGGTTAAACTTCGGAACTTGCCTCCGACTTCTTAAGATCGCTGGCTTCTCAGGCTGGCTTTTGCTTTACCGGAGATCTATGTATGTATAAACCTAAGCTCCAAATTGGTTTCGAGCCTTCCTTTGATTGCCGAAGGAAAGAAGGAAGTCTGTGCGCCAGCCTCAGTATTAGAACGTTCACGTAATTGGCAAGCATCATGGTATATTAATATACTTCGCCTGACCTCTCGGAATGCCATACCTGGCGAAGTTCGCCAGGTATGGCATTACGAGACACAGGTCACGCGGGTGACACCTACTACGTCATCGACGCTGTGTTACCAGTAGCATGAAATCATAACTCTGCAATCTCCGTGTATTATGTGTGGAAAACAGATAAAACTATGTGGTTTTGATTTAATTGATTTCTTGAGGAGACTAACAAAATGACAATTGAAATTGTTTTTGTATTTTATTTAATAGATTATTAACAAATTTGTTTTCTAATATCTGTGTTTGTTGCAATGAAGTGGTAACTGGATAGTGACGTAGTCATGTGTCAATCCCGGAATAACATATACATTGTTTTATTTTTGATCATAGTACAGTAAGTGTACCTAATAGAGGTAGATTTATTTTACATGTATTTTAAGTGAATAAAAATAAACATAGGGAAAAATAAATATATACCATACAATAAAATGCACAGAAAATATCAAAGATGATGCATATTTACACACAACCTTTGCAACCTTGCTCAGTGTCATTTTTATCACGCAGGTTTGACCACCCTTCCCTTTATTGATTTATTATAGCTGTATGTTGGCTCACCTTTTCTATAAATAGTGTTAAAATACCACCTCACTTGGATGGACTTGAGAAAGGTTAACCTTGCAGCCCTGGGGATTAACTCGTTGTTATTTTTGGACATTTCAGCCAATGTCCTTACACCTACTTTATATCTTAGTTAAATATAATAATAATAGTTTATATTTCTCGAAAACAACATTTTAATGGATTAATTTGTCATTCTTATCAAAGCAAATTTTCTTTCATACAGGTATAAAAATCATTATATACAAAAAAAAATATTTTATTTCCATTAAAGTGAATTTACGATATAGGTATTAAACGACGAATCGTACAAATTTAAATACTGTAACTCCGGTCCTTGTGAGGTACACCGTAGAAAAGAAAAGAAAAAGTGTTTTGTTCTGAAGAGACATTACTGAAGTACCTATATGATTATTAATGGGAGGGATATAAATTTACCAGACAGGATTAACCGTTGGATGTTTTTTGTTAATAATCATAAATATAACAGTATTGTCAAAATAGCTTATCTTTTTCGAGATGGGGGCGATAAGTCCTGCACTGACGTCCCGCTTGGCGTGTAAATTGCTTATATTATACAGTAAGATAAATAAATTATAACATATTATCCTACCTACATAAGTATTTTTACGAATTCCTAGATTTGTCTCGATCAGTGAATTATTTAGTCTACATTACTAGTCAGAACATTTGTGCTAAGGAATTATGAAAACTTCAACATAAAAACCAAATCTATTGTTTGTTATCTGTGTGAGAAATTATCAATGTGACATCACATAATCTTATCACTCCAGCTTATCACGAGTCGGGTGGCTGTATCAGACGGATGTACATTCACATGATGAATATAGAGCAGCCTGCGTAAACATGTTCATACAATCTTATCTGTATATTTACAATTTACATGGTGAAAGGAGGATTTTTTTTTACTATTCATACAAGTAAGTAGTAAGATGTGCTACTACAATAGAGGTTTTCCTTAGATACATACAAAATTATGTTAAAGCCGTGTAGCTATTTGGGAGACTGCTAGACTTGAAAGCATTAAGTTACGGATCCAAATACCGGGCCCATACCAATGAGCTCTTTGGAGTTTATGTATGGATTTTCATACCACTGGCTTTTTTTGTAAAGGAATACACTGAATACCTGCATACGTAGGAAGAAAACAATTCAATTCATTTCAATGGGAGAAATTCAATGGCGTATGTGAATCCACCAACCCGCAACTATGTCAGCATGGTGGATATGGTCCAATCGGCCTTTTGGGGGTAGGCCATAGTCCAGCAGTGGACTATTAAAAGGTTGACTATGCTACATACTAAAAAAACTAATTATAAATGAAAATGGAACGAGGAACAACAACAAGGAATGGCCAAGGATTTTATGCACTCTCCCCGACATGAAGTACAAGTGCTGCACCCACGAGATAATGAGTGCCAGAAGAAAAATTACAAACAAGTTATTGTAATTTTGTTTGTTTTTATAATTTTTATTTATATTAATAATAGAGCAGATCAGATAGGGTTTCATCATCATCATCATTTCAGCCATAGGACGTCCACTGCTGGACATAGGCCTCCCCCATCGATCTCCAAAAGGGCCAGTTGGACGCGGCCTGCATCCAGAGTTTCCCTGCGGTCTCTTTTAGGCCATCTGTCCATTTTGTGGGTGGACATCCTAGGCAGCACTTACCGGTCCATTGGTCTCCTTTCGGCCCCATCGGCCAGGACAGATAGGGATTAGCTTCACTAGATCAGTTGTCTATTAGGCCAGTTCAGATTTATTAAACTTTATTATAACCTGTAGATCAAGTGCTTAAACCATTAGATATTTTTCATGTAGTTATTTAATCCCTATTCACTTTGAAAATATTCTAATGAATTTTATATTTTGAATTCAGTTTACTAAAATAAACTAAATTTAAGTAATAACTCTAAAAAATTTGCCATACTTTTCTTACATAATAATGAAAACTAACTAAAAAAAAATAAGTCCTGTCAAATTGGTTTTAGTGAATGGTGCAACAGAATTAAAGCAATTCTATGAATATGAATACTGTCACCGAAAAAAAAAAACATATACAGGTTATAAGTTACTTATAACCTGTATATATGTTCACTAATATGTTCACTTAAAAGTTTTATCAAGAACATAATTGTAAACAAAGAGAATGGAGACAAAATACTATTATACACTTTGTATTTAAGTAAGTACTTCCTGATATAAAATTAAAATATATAAAAATAAATTGACTACAAAATGAGGAGGGTACTCCAATGAAAATTATGAGTGCACGAAGATTTCTCAGAATAACTATTTAATATTTGACTCACCCTTTGAAGCTGTAGGGAGTGGTTGTAGCATCGCAACAGCTTATCTACGAGAGGTTTGACGGCGCGCCACGCTCGCTCCTGTGATATTCGGGACGGATCCGCTATGGCCTCCCGGATTTCTTTACCAGCTCCTTTGTAACACTGTATCTCTTCTAATATCTTCTCCGAGTCTAACAAAACCCTCTGAACGTCTTCATACACATTGCGCTCGGTATCCGTGGGCGCGGCGTTTTCGAAATCCAGAAATATATCGTATCGCGGCGAAGAACAACAATTGGAGTCATCGCGCGACAAAAGACTCAACAATTTCCCCATTTTATAACGCCTAAACAATCAAAAGTAATTAAATGGGAAGGAAATCTAAATAATTTGAAGCGAACGCTGCATTGCCTATAAAATGCTGTCCAGATTCAATATCTGCAATGTTTCGACACTGTTCAAATTGGCACTGAGTGATATTCTGATGACGACAATTTAATTTTAACTTTTATATCATAAAATCAAGAATACCATTTTATTTAGTAACGATTTAGCACAATTTTTAAGTCACTCGACCAAGGAATATACTACTCTTTACACTCGACCTACACCCACGGAATGCGACGACAAACTGTCAAAACAAAATTGTCAATGGCGAAATGTCAAAATTGTCAAACCAAAAGCAGGGATGATTGATTTAAATCGAACACACAACGTTTGGTCTCGATGTATCGAATCAAGCCGGTGGTTAGCGGGTGGTGGTTCAGTCAATGATCGAACTAGGGGCAGGTTACATTATTTCAGATTGATGATCACTGATTCATACTTGCTCAGTGGTGTACAATAGGAGAGGCCTATGTCCAGCAGTGAACAGTAAAAGGTTGATGATGACGATATTGATGATCAGTCTAACTCAAAACTTCGTTAGAAATAAAAATTGATGATTGAACGTTTCGTTCAATTTATACTCTGTTTATTTTTCTGATACACCATGACCATTTTTGTGAAAGTGACTAATGAATATCCCCAAAAGCAACAGTACCTACTATAGTTTTTTTTAAAGAAAGGAAATGCCATTATTATTATGGCCTTCTCTTACAACAATGACTAAGTGCCAACACCAGAACAGTGGAGCTCACACGTGCTCATTTACAATATTGATATGAATCCTTGGTTACAATACAACAAAGTAATCTGCATACCACTATAATTATTTTGTAAACTATGATGGGCATCATGCGCACCTGTTCCATCCATGCATAGTTAATAGAGAATTAGTTTTCGATAAGGTAACACGAATTACTCATTGATTTGAATCATCATGCATCATAGTTTACAAAATAATTATAGTGGTACAAATCGAGCGACACTCTCAATTATCGATTTTTAACCGAGGGACCGTGCATCCCTATAATAGCAAAAGAAAATGTCACTTTTTAAAATGTCACTGTCACTTGCTAATGTCACTGTCATATCCGAGTCTTTTTAAATTAATTGGCTTAGCATATCCTACGTATTCATCACGAGACAAATAAAAAATACTGCTACTTTACTACTTTAATAAGTTATAGGTATATACTTGCTAAATTGCAGCACGTATGTCCGACTATCAGCCAATTTAGCCGAGTACAATACAATATAAATAGGGTATTATGAGGGAGTTAGTAGTAGGGAGTAGTAATGTTTATTTGCAATAACAGAAAAAGACATGTCATGTAGGTACAAAGAAAATCTAGATAAATTCTATCAACCAAATAATAATAAATAAACGGGCCAAGTGCGAGTCGGGCTCGCGCACTGACGGTTCCGTACAACCATAAAATTCAATAACGAAATTACCAGTTATAACTTGGTAATGAATAGGAACTTGTCACCGACTCGCACTTGGCCATTATTTATTATTTGTTGTTATACTTTAGTGTGTACTTCAATCATGCCAAAATTGACGTTTGTACGTATTATCGTTTTTACATTAGAGCTAATACAAAAATACTAGTACACACTCTAAATCTAAATAAATATGACAACAAATAATAAAAAATGGCCAAGTGCGAGTCGGTGACCAATTTCTGTTGTGTGTGAAGTACACACTAAAGTATAACAACAAATAATAACGTACGATCGTACGATCACCGAAGAGAAGCAACGTTGGGCGCGGCCGGTAGGTACCTACTTGGATGGGTGACCGACTGGGCATTGATGGGATATTGTCTTTTTGCACTTTAGTAGCTATTAACAAGTTATGTGGTGGTACAGAACCTCAATGCGCGAGCCCGAGTCGCACTTGGCCGGTTTTTATAATGTAGAGGAAGCTCTGGAGGTGGTCCCACATTTTTTTTATTACTTTTGGCCAAGTAGTTTTTAAACCAGTTCGAATAATAATAATATGGATAATTTTGCTCGAGCGCCTACCAATTTCGTTAAGATTTATTACAAACTGTAACTACAATAGTTTTGTTCAGGCGCTATGTCCGAGTCAAAACAAGGACGTATTCATGCATGGATGTGTAACTAAGTCGTAATGTTGTTTCATTATGTTGTAAATATACGACCCACGCACAACACAGCTATCGGCAAAGAGGCCGAGCACGATAGATAGAGCATTGATGTGTCACATTTTCGTTTAATTTTCACAAGGACGTTTTACCTACTTTTGGGCAATGATCTTATTGCTTTAGGGCAGTGTTTCCCAATTTGTTTTTCTTGCCTACCACTTCAAGGAAGACCTCAATCTCGCGTACCCTTCGAGCTCGGCTCAAGCACACCAAATCCATTTGAAGCCCAGTCCGGGGGACTCAGTTCGTGAGGACAGTATAGTATGAAAGATGGAACGACGTCACGCAGTATGCAGTCCGTTGGATGCAGACGGACTACAAACGGACTGCATACGGTGTGACGTCTTTCATAGAATTTTATACTTTAGTGGTCCTCACAAACTGCGTCTGCACTGGACCGGACTGCAACTGGATTTGGTGCACTCCTGCTTTTATTGCAGGAATGATAAATACAAAATTGAATACCGGGATATTGATTAAATTATCTTAGTCAAGATGTTGCCGCGCGTCGCGTACTTGCCCTTTCATGCAACTTCGCGTACCACTAATTGGGAACCGCTGCTTTAGTTAGTTCTCTAGCTCTACTTTTGTTTTTTTTTTATCACAGTCATTATATATTTAAAAAAAACATGCGCGAGCGAGATTTAACCACCCGTTAGGTATTCAGGCCCTTCATGAAACTAAAGTTGTTAGGACCTATAGTGAAGGGAAGGTGACACCTAGAGGTTGTTCGTTATCTATAATAATTATCGATAACACACAGTGTGATGATATGTGATATAGCAAAAAATAAAATATATCCAGGCCATCATTTATTTATTTATCACCTATTATATTTATAAGTGTATAACATCGACACATTGCCATTACACATACGATTTACAAATAAAATTTCATTTCTATGTTAAGTATCTAAGTATTTACAAAATTCTTTCTGTCTCTTGATTCACACCTATTTTCTACACTGTTTCCTTTGGAGGGTGACTTTATGATAAGCTCGCAATTTTAGTATAAATTTCTTTATAAACTTTAGTATGGCAAGATGACTATGAACGAACACTGCTAATTAGTATAGGTAAAATCCAGCGAAGTAAAATCATATATTTCGTATAGGTATATAATATAATATATTATTACATTGTAAGTAGGTATAATATAAGGGGATAATATAAGGGGGGTAAGGGGGGGGGGGGGGTAATATAAGGCGGTATAATATAGGTGGGGTATTACTTGCAGGACTAGCATGCGCGACGCGACAAAATTAATTGTGAACTTTTTTTCGTGCCAAAGCGAGAAAGGCGTACCTACATGAAAACGTATTGTAGCCTTGTCGCGTTCTCGCTGGAATAAAAGTGACGACAAGTTTTTGGCGTGCATGTTAGGCCGGCTGAGTAAAAAAAAAACTTCATGGCCTAGGTATAAACCAACAAGAAGCTAACAAATAGAAAATACCTAAATTAAAAACGGCAGTTGCGAGTATTATTATATACCAGAGGCATTTTTTTAGGACCCTATAACTCTACTATATAAATAATATGTATTCGTAGTTTGAATGTTGGTAAGAAAATGGTGTAGGTAGGTAGGTATATGGGTTCCAAATTGGTAGGTAATTTAGGTATGCAAAACTTAGGCAATATACCTACAATTAGCAGCTCAGATAGTTCAGATTTCTAGATCTGGCTAAGTTACGTCGACACGTAGCTTTAAAAAGTTCATAAAATAAAATAGGCTGCTAATGATCTACCCAACTAATAAGTGTCTTATCCCGTTCACCCTCCCAAAGCCTGTCCCTGAGCAATAAAGAGGTATTTCTAGTGCTATTCAAGATAATTACTATAGGTACATTTTATCGCAATACATTAATGAATCAGAATTTCAAAGCCCCTGTATAAAAACTTTAACTAGGTACTGATTAATAGAGAGAAGTGGACAGAGCAAGACGATAAACCTATTATAAAAATACACTTTTTAACAATATTATACCGGATTTAATCACGTAAGATTAATCCGGTAACTCCGACTATAGTTTCAACTGCATTCAGCCGTCTTTTTTAAGGTGAGTGCTGTTGAAACTATAGTCGGAGTAACATGTTTATTCTTACGTCAGTAATTCCCGTATTATATATACAAAATGTGTGAAAAACAAATCAGTTTTCTTAAATAAAAAAAATACACAACTGCAATAATTATTACACTAATAATAAAAGATATTCCACGCAACTTACAAAGTAGTTATCGATCGTATAATATTTTTTAAGATCAGTCTAACATTCGATAAAAATTTACAACTTTCTAACGTTCATTTCAATAAGTAAGGCTTATTTTAAAGCCTTGTTTAAAAGGCTTTTATCAAGAATTTTAGTGACGTACATTATACATTAAATTATCTAAATATTAGGTATAATATAAAGTACTTAATAAAATGCTTTTGAATACAAAAATCTAACATGCATATCCCCTTTTGATTCCATTTGTGCAGATAAGTTTAATTGATCATGATTGTAATATCTTCCGCATTCATAAGATTATTTTATGATATTCTACCTAAGCTTTACTATAATCAGTTTGGGGACGTTTATTTTTAAAGACAAAGATAATTTATTAGTACCTGTTAGATATATAGATCGAAAATTATCACTGTAAATGCCTAGCTCTCTAATTTTTTGACATTTCAACTTGAGTATAATGCAAACTCAAAGTTTCAACTGTTCTAAATACATATTTATGTAGGTAGGTAGGGATTATTCCATTGACATAGATCACAAGCAGGCCATCCACTAACGTTGATTCCAGCAGTCGACTCTACACAAAACAAAACCCAAAAACAAACGGCCGTATATAACAGCGTTAGGCTATGCTTTATGCATCCTCCATTTTACTTACGCAATTCGACATTTATGAAGATATAAAATGTTTGAATGTACTTATGTAAAATTTAAGCAGAACGAATAAAGAAAATTACATTACAAATAATCAGTTTTTTTAATCGAGTGAGATAGAGGATGCGCGATGCAAAGACTCTAAAGTAAAACAAGGTTCCGAGGCCTTTTCGTTAAACTAGCTATTTCATCGCTATAAATTGCCCTGTCCCGTATCGCGTATGACAATTTTCATTAGAAAAAAGTTTATCGGCGTGTCTCATGCAAATCTTCTGCCTCTTAAACAGCTCGGACATAAGCATGAGAAAAATATTATATTCATTCTAGATCGAACTAATAGGAATAGGTAAACGTTAGTCAATGGCGTAATACATCGGTGTAAGAAGTGTCGAGTAGTAGGTACTCGTAGAATTAACCAGTCTTCGGTGATTGAGTTAACTTGTATCATACCCCTTGTATCTCACCTTGGAAACAGCTGGTTACTCCGACTGCAGTTTCAACTGCATTCAGTCGTCTTTTTTAAGGTGAGTGCGGTTGACTATAGTCAGAATAGTTGGCTTAATCTTGCGTGAGTAATTCCCGTGTTATATGATCAAAATATTGTATCATAATGTATGGTAGGTACAGCTTTTTTAGTAGAGCTCTTGTCCCACATAGGTACAGTACAACAGTCGCTCAATACTGAAAGGTTTTCAACGAGACGGTTTTAAGAAAAATTCTTCCTGGTGTTACGATAGATGGCGGTACAACTACAACGAAATCTAAGGCATGGTTTAAAAGAAAATGGAATCCTAGGTTTCCCTTTATACTTGACTTCCAGTTTTATTTCGAGTTTATGCGCCTTCTAGTAAAGCTTGCCGAAAGGCCCTGAGGTTTGTAAATTCTCGAAATGCCAAGGAACTGGGGCCGTAACATAATACCTAAATCGCTTAAATCAGGTGACGGCACTGCCCCTGGACAAGTGGAACAGACTATAGTGACAATGTAGATATTCATTGTAGAGATTGACGTACACGATAACAAAGAATACAAAATAACATCTATCTACACTTATCTACTTACATTTTCTAAGTCGTAGTCTTAGTTTATTTGGTGTAAAGATCCGTCTTATCACTACGATTTAAAAGTCACTTTATTTACGATAGTAAATAAATTCTATAAGTGCAGGCATATCTACCAAAGCTTCAGCGATGTCGTGACTGGTGCAAGAAGTAAATTTAAAATAAGAAGTAAATTTAAAATCAAATAAATTTAAAATCTTGCCATTCATTATGAAGAATCGGCATTTTATTTTTTGAGCGCTGACCTGAAATCTTTATAGTACATTGAAATTGTACGTAGGATTTCGTTGTAGCGAACTCTACTCTTTAAAGAACGATTTATTTTGGGTAAGTAGGTATGCCAATTTAAATGTTGAAGAAACTAAAATGCTGGCTAATTTTGATGGCCCAAATATTTTAAAATGGTCAACGCTGCCAATGGACACCCACAATACTCAAGGTATTGTGTTGCCTATAGATATACGTACCATTGAGGACTCTATTCACCCTTCGTTTGAAGCAATAGCGAGGTCATATTTCAGATCTAAGCTCGTACGAGATAAATACAAGTAGGTACGTGACAATCGATCAAATAAAACTGTGAGACTTCCACGAATCTAAAAAATGTGGATGGCATTTATGGCGACTGGCTCTATTCGCACGGCCAACTGCTCTCGAAGATAATTTTGCAGTTTACAATGGCGCAAGTTGCCATTTTTGTTTTGACTCCTTGTGCCTTCGACCGAATCGAAGCCTTGTGCATGACAACGGAAATCTAACTGAAATGCGGAATGCTAATTCTACTTTAAACAAGCCACAGAGAAGCAAAACTTGCGAATCCTGATAGAGGTCTGTGGTTCTCCAATTAAAGTCAGAGGTCAAAATCCAGTTTGGACAGTGAAGTAAGAGAGTGCTTATTGAAAGTTCTCGAGATTGGAAACGAATAGAAACTTATCAGTCAAAAAGTTGAAGTCTAGCAGCGTCGTGATTCTCGCCTCTGCAGTAGTCTACCTGAAGTACTTAAGAGCGGAAACAAGTAGAAACTTCTCAATAAACAAGTCGGAGTCGAGCGCAGCGATGTGAGCGGCACGGCCGACCAACGCGCTGGCTGTGTGCGGCAGAGCGTGCTGCACGTCGTACCGCACCACTGCCACGGAGGACGCACGCGCCGCCAACGGAGACACCATGTTGTGCACCTGAGAGAACGAGGAGAATGTGAGTACCGTATTGTATAATGTTAATACTGCTAAGCCAAAATAAAATAATGAAACTATATCTATATTTTGAAAGGTAGCTTTGCGGAAACCTTTTACCTAAATAGGTCTGAAGGTCGGTACGTACCTACTTATGTATTTTGTAAGGATAGATTTAGCATGTCAAAGTTCGAGGTTTCAGGTTTGTGGCTACCCAGTCCTCAGAATAATATGCTTTAGTCTTTCTTCTGGGACCCAGTCTATATAGTAATAGTAATAGTTTATTATATGTTTTATATGTTTAGTATTATATTATGTTGCGTAATAAGACGTTTAGGTATGTATTATGGATAAAAGACCCAATTTGAACAACAATTTGACTTTACTTCTCTTTCAGTAATGTCCATCCCAAACTTGCCTGGCAGAAATCGCTTAAGGCGAAAAGGCCTTTCCACTGCGGTTTTTGTATTAATTTGAGTTACTTTCTATTTTGTTCGGTGAATAATAAAGTGATATTATATTGTATTGTAATTTGTTTTATTGCTTTCTGTCGCTCTTTCTAAAAAGAAAGGGAAAATAAAGTTTATCTCTAGATTGAAATAAAGTTTATGGCCTCTGGTGTTTCAGACCTAAAGTTTAAATTTTATAAAGTAACACAAACCATTTCTCTATACGCCTGCCCCAGCAAGGACGTGTCCTTAGCAGCTGCTTTACACAGCTCCAGCCTGGCCGAGTGCAAGGGAACGTATCTGTCCTGTCCAGAGCCACAGAGCAGAATGTGTTTGAACTGGTGCAGTTGGCTTCTCTCGCTCAGCCGGTACAGGAACGAGCGACGAGGGTCGGCTGCGTCGCGGAGTGATAGCTGGAGGAGAGAGCCGGACTTCTTCCACTTCTGCATGAACCACATACCTGGAATTGTAAGAAATATGCTTGCTAACTGGTAGATATTGATAGTTACCGTTAACTTTCAACGGTTGCCTGTAGAATGAAACAAAATGTAATACAAAAGATCGAACATGTATTAACATAGGCAGGTATCAAAGTTTGAAATTTTCGGAGTAAGATGTTTTGACTGGAAAAACTTTTGGTGTAACGTCATTCGGTCTAAAGAAACTTCGGAGTCGTGTATTTCGGAATGATTTATACCTAAGTAAGTAATTTCGAAGTATCGTGATTCTGAGCTCCAAATTCCGGAGTTTTCTGGTATGGTTCCCCGGACAGACTTGTGATGGGTTATTGATGGTTAATCCAATACAACTGATCAATATGGGTTGCAGGCTCCAGTGTTTATTTTCTACCTTCATAAAGCAAAAATTAGAGAGTGATAATTTAATTAGTTTCTTACCAGCGTTAACCAATCCACTAGAATTATACAAAGTTCCCAAATGCGGCCCGCTGAGCGACAAGAACGTGTGTAGTTTGCCCAGTAGCGGCTTCATCTGAGGTCGCGCCAGCGCAGACCGGATGATGATCGTGCCCAACGAATGACCCACAAAGCTGATCCTTGCTGGCTCACTCGAGTTTTGTATGTGAGTCAGAATCTCCTGGACAAGCCTGAAAGACAAATAAAATAAATTTAATTAAGCTCTTTGGTCATTGAAATAAGATTGGGATAAAGTTAATAAAATAAATTGATTAATCATACTTTTCATATTATAAATGCGAAAGTGTTTGTTATTTTCACTTTTACGCAGCGATATAGCAACGGATCCTCCTTTATATCTTTTGCATAGAGATAGTTGAAGGGCCTGCAAGTGATATAGGATACTTTTTATCCAGGAAAAATCGACGGTTCCTGAGAGATTTAACACGCGGGTGAAACTGCTGGGTGCAGCTATTATATAATGGAAGTAATTATCTTGCTGACCTGTCAGTCATTGTATCAAAGTCGGAGAAAGTATCTCCTTGGTTCCTCTCCGACATAAGAAAGTCCAGTCTTGCTCCCGGTAGACCCAGTTCTAGATAAGTCTTTACGAGACGAAGGTCTGCTGCGTTGCCGTCTAAGCCATGAACGCAGATTATTAGATGCAATCCTAGAAATGTAATTATCACACATTTAGAAAACAGGGGGTTGAAAGAACAAAATCAATGAAAAAAGACAGACTGGTTTGAGTATTCAATCAAGCTCACTTTGAGTATCAGGTTTAAGCTAACTTACGTACTTATTACTTCCAAAACATTTTTTTTGGAATTACGTTAAATTTTTCACTAAATGTGGTTCTCGGAATGAACAATCAACCACGGTCACTGAAAAGTCAGTGGTCGATTGTTCTAGATGAATCGAGAAAGCAAAATACTAAAGCTTCGCTGATTTTTTCGACTCCGCCAATAACTTTGGAAAAAACCTTCCTTTTTGCCATCCAGTAGGGCTAGCATGCGCGCTACGACAAAATTTGTCGACTCTTTTTATCGTGCCAAAGCGAGACAGGCGTATACGAAAAGTAGGCGCCTTGTCACGTTCTCGCTCGACAAAGTGACGACAAGATTTTGTCGCTGTGCGCATGTTAGCCCCTGCAGGGGCTGCAGAGCCAAATAATATTGCTTGTTGCATATTGCCCCTCACCTTCTGGATTGAACATCCGATACTCGTCACTGATGTGGAAGTACGGCAAGGGGTTCTCTACAGGAGGAAAGTCAGAATATATCGCCCCGGGGTACTTGACACTCTGCCTGAACTCCTCGCGGCATTTCACGAACAGCCTCTCCGATTCTGCTAGTCCGAAGATGCTGACGAGATTACTCTCTCGTTGTTCTGAAATTAGGAGAAACGGTGATAAGTGGACGGATACAAATATATTGTTTTGCGGATATTGTTCATTGTTCCCTGGGAGGTGGGACGGCTCCTTGTACGGGACGCTTGTCTAGATACTTTTGCGCCATCACATCTTCCTGAGACACAAAGTAAGACTGGTGCGGTGGCCAATTCGGCGGAGCAGCACAAGCGGCGCATGTGTGTTAACCTCGGCAGTGGTTACATATTTGAGCAGTTTGGGGTCAGGAATTGGGTACAGGGAGTTCATTTCATTTTCAAACATCTTTCAGAGCGCCTGGTTAATGCAACGCTTGACCAAAATGCTGGCGTGTTTCTGGCTCAACGTATAAGAATTGCTATTAAGATATTCAGCGTGGTAATGCCACCAACATGCTGGTAGTAGGCTTGAGCATTTGGATTGTCTTTAGACCTTCAACGGTCTATAGGCAGCCTGTTTTTTCAGAAATATTGTTAGCTTGTATTAAGTTTAGCTAATATAACAGCAAATTGAGCTTGAGTTATAAATGGTCGTCAAACGTTTGCAAAGAGTATAATAATATAGGGGGAAACGATAGCGTAGTACGAAGTAAAAAAAACACCACATATTTTGTTGTTGTATATTATCGTGGTTTATGGATAGTTAAATATCTACTACTCCTACTACTATTACATTATCTTTAGAGTTATCGCCTATATTATTATACTCTTTGTAGTTATCTACTATCGGATGACAAATTATCGGATCGGTAAGCGTTTACTTGATATTATTAGTTTTTTACCATTGTCACTTCGATTGGCGAGTTCCCCAGTACTCTGGCTTTTATTTAGTGTACCGATATTTGTCACAGAGCTCGAGTTCATCGATTGATGTGGTCTCAGCTTTCGCCTCTCCATGATTCCTAGTGCAAAGCCAAGCGAAATGTTAGTATTATTATTCAATGCTATAAGCTACGTTACAAACACAGTAGATAAGATAAATAAAGCTCTTTGTTATAAATATGGTAGTGATATATATCTATTAGAGCGCCTGTTTGACGTGACCAAAATGCAGGTGTGTATCTGGCTCAACGTATAAGCATATTGCCATGCAGCTTGGTGTGGCCACCTACCTACCGGCTTGAGCATTTGAATTATCTTTATATAGACCAACGGCCTGTGGATAATCCAACTGTTTTTGGCATATTATATAAGAAGCCAATTAATTTAGGTTTTAGTGTTAGTTTGCTTGTATTTTGTTTAGTTAATGAAGGCACTTGCTAGTAAATAAATTAATCAATTTAAATAAAACCGGCCAAGTACCAACTGCACCCGACTTCGGTGATCGTATGAGAAACGGTGTTGAACAGAAGCTTTTCACGGACTCTCAGTCTCAGTTGGCCATTATTTATTATTTGTTGTTTTACTTTAGAGTGTGCACTATTATCATGCCAAGTTTGACGCTTATACGTTTTATCATTTTTACATTAGAGCAAATACAAAAATACATTTGTTGTATGGGTCCCCCTTTGGTTTTTACTTTATGAGTTTTTTATTCTTTCTTAGTTTATCGTACAATCAACATTACATTATTCTGTGACTATATATTACGGTTTGAAAGAACCGCGGACGGACAGACAGTCAGACATACAGACAGCGTAAGCTTAGTCATACCGGGTCCCTAAACCCTAAAATAATCACATAAATTGGTTCACAAATGTTGGAGTTATCGGTATACATATGTATAAAAACACGGATCGAATTAAGAACCTATCTGAAGTGTTAAACAGAAGTGAGATTCGTATCTAGTCCTAGATATAAAATTAAAGTTAAGTGTGAATAGTACCTTCACAAACGTGGTACAGCGGATTGTCAAGTTGTAGAGTTGAGAGAAAAGGTTGCTTTCGTGGCGTCTTCGAAGGCGTGGAGGCTTTACTGCTCTGTCGGCTAAGCTTTGGTGACTTTGATGGAGGATCCTGAAAACATTTACGAATGATAATTAAGTTACAAGATAAAAGTAAGTGTGACAATGATCAAACATTTCGTTTCGTTTCGTTCGCTCTACGTTTAGTTATTGAACTGCAATAACAATGTAAAAAGCTGAACAAAAACATTTTCTTTTTATTTCATTTAAGTATAACGGGTACCTGCTATAGTCCAAAAATCTAGCGAAAGTGATCAGAATTCGTGGTTTTCATTCAACGTATAGGTATCTTTTAAGTCTGCGTGCTTCATCTTCGACCACATCATCGCTTACAAACAACTTAGGCACGTTGGTGGTCAAACGCGGACTTATTCGCGAAAAAAACAACTTTTTACAGTGTTAGTGCAGCTTTCAGATAAACACTGCAAATAAACACTTGTACCGAGAATAAGACCGTCTTACCTTAAACTCATCAGGAGGAGGTGGGGCATCTCTGAATTGCTGTGGAGGTGGCAAATGCTCGTAATCATTGTCCCCAATGAAATGTGCCAGATCCACTTCAGACTTCGCCTTGTTGTGATACTTTTGTACAGCCGCCGCAGGCCCTCCCGGATTCTTGGACGAAACGTGGCTTTTACACGAGCGATCTACCGTCAAGCTTCTTATTTCAGCCGCAATGAGATTTTCTGTGTATTGAATCTTATCTTTCAACTTTAATTTCGGGGCTGGTTGACCAGGAACTTGTTTTGATGGCATTTCTTTGCGATTATATGGATGTAGGTTATCGCTTATAGTTTGTGATTTCTTTACCGTGCCTTCCGTTGGCTGCTTAGACATCGAGCTGTATATTTTTCCTTGTACGGCACTGAAAGAATTGTGCCTCTGGGTGATTTTTCCAGCGTTCGCTTCAGCAAATTGCTGATAGCAGCTTGTGGTGCAAGTATCTGAATTACATCCCTGATCTATTCCATTACTATGCATCAACTTGTTATACTCACATTGGCTGTCTGTACAAATAGAGTCGCTACATATAGTGCACTCTTCGCATACCTCTTTATCACAGCATTCTATTTTCTCATTCGAGTTACTCTGAGCTACTTTCACGGCTAATTTTAGCAGTCGTTCTCTCAACTGTTCCCCATTAAGAACAGTTCTTTTAAAATCGCTTATCGTTTCACCTTCACCCTTTTGCGGTTCGCTTGACTCTTCATATTTTTTACTAGGCGGCTGTGTAGTGACGGGATTTGAAGGAGTAAAATTTTGGTTTAATTGACTGCTTGCGTTATCTGGGGAGGATGGCACCGAGCTCCGTGCACTCGATACCCAACCACTCTGTTCGCTCAAACTGGATGTTGAATTGCTTCTGCTGCCTTTGTTTTCTTTATTTGAGAAATTCTCCGGTGGCAGTATTTTAAAATCTTTATCTGCTATATCGAGAGGAGGCGATTCGAAAGCTGGCGGTGGTGCCAAGTTTGGCAACGATTCAGAACCAAATGTGTTGTTTAGATTTGGTTCATCTAAAACGGATGCAGCACTTCGACAGTGTCGTAACAGTTCTGGACCATGATCGAGACTGTAAGGTACGCTGGCTGAAGACTCTAACCGCCTTAATTCAAAGGGAATGCTTTCGTTACTTGAGGAAGATGCTGCTTCTGACATTAATTGCGTCATCTTTTCTGATGGTTTATGTTTTGAGCGTTTTTCAGGTTTACCACTGGATCTTCCACTTTTTGGAGTTGCTAAACCAGATTTGGGTGTAACTCTTCCAGATTTAGGAGTAGCTAAGCCTGACCGTGGAGTAACCATACCTGACTTCGGTGTAGCTTTACCGGATTTTGGTGTCCCTCTTTCAGATTTTGGTGTACTACGATCAGACTTAGAAGTATGCCGATCAGACTTACTATCTCTTGATTTGATAGAATGGTGACTGCTTAGTGAATCTCGACTCGAATTCACTTTGGAACTCTCTTTAGCACTACTGTTAAGTTTCGATTCTTTGGATCTACTTTTTTTATGCCTCACAGAAGGCATCGTGGAATGTGGAGTAGATGGCGGGGTTTTCGAATACGTGGACTTAGAAGTTCCGTCGCTGCTTCTATCTAAAGTCATCACAAATCCACTGTCATCGCTACTTTTACTAGATTTCTTTTGATGGTAGTTTTGTATTAGACTACCTGTATTAAAGTCATAGCTCCAATCTCCTTTTTGAAGGTAATAATTTAATTCGTGTCTCAGCTGATTGCGAGCGGCTTCGATATCGATCTGTGCATTCTCACCATTATTTTGATGAAACACGTGAGTAGAGTTCGATCTATGAACATGTTTATTAGAAACTAAGTTATTTTGATCAGTCACTTGATTTTTACCACTAACCGGTGGGTAAGAATTACGTGGAGGCAACATAGGACGGGGTAAATTTACACTGTAGCCTCTCTGAAACTCTAATGGATTACGAATTACATTATTCCCTTGAATATTACCCTGATTACCGTATGTGAAGCCGTACAGTTGGTTAGGATTAGACTTCATCACTCCGTCGTACTTATATCCTACATTATGAAACACTTCATTGTTCATAGAGTGTGGGTTTGCACTCAAGTTGCATGGATTTTTGTATTTTTCTCTAAATTCACTGATGTTTCTTCGGTAGTCATCTCCTTTACCGCACCGTATGGTCGTGCTTGTAGGATATGCTGTCGTCGTAACGCTTCTTGGCAGAGTTGTTGGCTTCATTTGTTGTGGAGGTAAGTAAGGCTTTGGGTAATTAACTGACGAATTAGAGCCATTTCTGGGTGGCTTAGAAAGGGTTTGAGTAGTATTTAGTGGGGCCATCTGTGACACTCTTAATTGATCTAAAGACTTGCTGTGTCTTGCAGGTAAAGTGCTGACACCACTAGTGATTTCATGTTTCTGACGAAACACTTCATTGGGATCTGTTTTGTCTTTTCCCAGCCGTGAAACATTTGAGCTACTTTTAGAGCCATTGATGTCTAGTAAAGTTGAGGCTGAATATCTAGACAACTGCTGTCCTTGTTGTATAGAGCACGAAGCAAATGCATTATTTTGTGGGAGTTGAATTTCACTGATTTGATTGTTTTGTACAATGTATCTATTTCGACTTGTCAATTCAAGTTGTTTATTATGTGGTTTGGTAAGCTCTACACTTTGTTTTACTAAGGTTCTTTTTGGGGATCCACGAGCAGACTTTTGAGGGGCTAAAGTCAGGGTTGCTTGAACCACATTGGTGTTAGCTTTAGGAGCATTGAACTGTGGTTCAAGTACATCCATGATAGTTTTAGGTAAAGTGAGGGTGACTCTTGAAGCTTCTGATGATGGTCTTCTAGAATCCATGAGCGAACTGACACTACACGCACAGTCATCTCCAACAGGATCTGAACACAAAAACGGATCTGAAAAATATTTCAATTATAGTCATAGTCTGATTTTAAATTGGAGTGCTCTGTTAAAGATATTTTAAATACACTTACCACTACCAGATTTACTCCCACTGGAGTTCAAAAATGAACGACGTCTAGCAAATTCTGCAGTGTCCTGGTATCTGCAAGCAATACAAGTCATAATACTTAGAAAACCATCGCAATTTTTTGAGATGAATTTCTTAGGTGCTTTCATACCTATCTTCAAATATGATGGGCATGATGTGTGGGTCGCCATCCAGAGCGATGCAGTGGACAGGTAAGGGCGGCAGCAGGGCCAGATATCTGGATCTTCGCGCCACCTCACCGACACTCTGGTACGACTGGTAGTTGCTATCGTAGCAACCGGCCAGTGAGTGTCTGGGGTTGTCCAACACGAAGAAACACTCGGCGAAGCGCTTAATACTGTAACACATGTTGATGTTTATTGAACATAAATTGATACCAAAGTCATCTATAAAGAGCCCGATATTATCGAATTGTCAGTCCCGACGCCAAATTGGTGAAAACATCATATTCCCGGAAATAAGAATGTTTTATTGAGTAAAAGTCCCCGTTGGACGACGTTCCAGTGACTTTAAAATCCTAGAAAAAAAAAACGCTTTGAAGCACCTGCATCAACAGTGGCATAGCAGCTTAGTGACTCAGCGAAGCGGTGGCTGAGCATACAATTTTCCTCTTTAATACACCGTTTTTTTTGTTTTGTACCATCGTGTATCCACTATTACACTACGACTACCGGACTGACCAGCGAGCTGGTGGTCATTCCGGTAGGGTGCAGGAAGGGTTGTCATTTAGCTCGGCCAGGCTAGATAAGCAGACGATGTCATGAGCCACGCTCATCACTTCTTCTTCTGAGGCAGTATGGTGTCACATCTTACCGCAATGCATGATGCCTGGCTGCGAGCGCGTGGTGCACATGTGGTCGGTCGGCAGTGTGGTGCAGGAAGGCTCGCCACCGCAGCGTCACCTCGGCGCACAGCCTCGCGATGTCGTGAGCTGCGCTCATTGCCCACTCCTCTTCCTCCCCGCATGTGCTTTTCTGCACATTCTACAATATGCGTATTGTCGTACAGAAAATAGATGAAATGAAACTACTACGAAGATGAGAATAGAAGGTGTAGAAGACGGCAACGGATTGGAATGGACTAGATGTTATCGAATAGAGTACGTACATAGATACTATTTAATCTAGTATATAACTTCGTAAATTAAATGTTAGGTAATAAGGTCTTAAGTTTAAATAATTGGCACTAGGCTGAAATAATTGGCATAGGCTTAGACAATGTCACTTCATAATATTATGTAAATTTATCTGATTATATTATTCTTTGAAGTCACAGTATCCTCTTCCTCCCCGCATGTGCTTTTCTGCACATTCTACCTAGTACTATCCTACCTAGTACTTGCATATAATATATAGGTATGTGTAGTAGTAAATTTAAATCGATGCCTACATACAGCAGTTCGGTTTACAAACTTTTTCCTACCAAAATTCGCAACAATTCACAAAGGTTAACCCTTCGTGTGACATGTCACTCGTTCCTAGGTATACCTACTTACCATGACTCATATTTCCCGATGCGTGCCATGTGAAATAACCAGAGCGTGACATGAGGCGCATTCATAACAGTGAGTCAGACCCACTGAGGCCATGCAATCCAAACAATAACTTTTTTACGGTTATCTTCACCTTTCCGAAATCGCTAAGGTCCTTCAGTCTCTGCGCAACTTCTCCAATAACGGAATTCGAAGTAGATTCTTCTGGAGTGAGCAGAACGCCCGTGGAACCGCATACAGTTAAAGCGCTCTGCAGACCCTCCAATGATCCAAGAAGAATCCCACATACTTCAGCGTGAACTTGTCTAAAACCACAAGCAGAAAAACGTCAGCTTAAAAATAACATGGTATGAAGTGAGCATTAGATGAAATAGGTATAAAAAACGCACCTGGCATGGGCTATTTTGCTCGAGTTACTCCCCGAACATTTGCCAGTAGAGCCAAATAACACATTTTCAAAACTTCCCGAAGTGTTAAAGTTGCCAGCACTTTTCATCAACTTGCCCCATTGTTTGCTCGATCGCGGAGTGCTGGAAAACAAGTCAGTTCTCATCTATCTTTCAAGATACTTCACTAAAAGAACCGGTGTGAGACACGGGTAATAAAGAAAGAAAATAGCTGTTTTACGACTTGCTCCACCTGCATCAATGAAACTTCGTGTTTGGTATCCCACCTAATCTTTTATAGCCAATAAAGGGATAAAATACGATCACTGTCACGTAAAATTAGACGCAGGTGGAGTTATCACTGCCTATTCACTCACCAACTTTGCACGTAATGCATAATGCTTTTCCTTTGGGGACAGCATGAAAAAAATAACGACATCAATCACAGGAATGAAAAACAACTCATTACCATAAGCCATGGGGGAATGGTTCAGTAGCCTCCTGTATTTTTCAGACCATGACTGGAATAATAGTTAAAAGTATAGGTTCTTTTGTTTTAAGCCCGGGATTTTTATGATGCATGTTTAGCCTTGTTTGACTGTATTTATGTTTTTAAAGAGCAACCAATGCCGAAATATAATTATGTTAGATTATACATTCAACATAAATGTATATAGGTATCTGTTTGTTAGGCATGAAAGTCGACAGCGATCTATTTTCTTCAAATTTTATTTTATATAAGCGTAATAACCGTTACGGGAAGTGAATGCAATTGAATAAACAGGATGCTAAGATATCCTGTTTATTACCTCTAAGGAGGTAGAATACTTGTTTAAATGCCACCTTCGAGTTATACAACGTGCTATGAAATAACGCAAAACTTCAATGGGGGTCATTGTACTTCTTATTATCCGACTTCCAAAAAGAGGCGGTTATCAATTCGACTGTTTTTTTTTTTTTTTTTTAAACGTCTTTTTCCATCGACATCGGGAAAAACAGCTGTTACATTTTGTCGAGTAGCAATGAACTTTTTGTATCGAACAGCAGTTTTTTTTTGGCGATGTCCGTGTTGATCTTTTATACTAAGTTGTTTCTAATAAGGAGGTTTTGGATTATTTCGATAACACGTTACATTATAGCAGTAATAGCCAGTTAAATAAAAAAAAATATTTAAAAAAATCGCCTAACATCATCGTAACATACACAAATAAAAATCAGCCGTATTTAGAACCTAATTTTATTGAAGTCGGTTGAAAAATTCAGTATAATACAAGAAAATACCATCACTTAAAATCAGGTGAGCTGTTGTCAAACTACTAGAATCTCAAACATAAAAGTAAACTCTTTTAATAATTAAGGCTGGCCTGAAGAAATTGCCTATTTAAGCCTACTTGGATCACACTTATACCCTACAAGGCCTTCATGGATGTTCGACTACATTTTTAAGTAGTTTTGTTCTATGTATGTAATTTCTGCTATGGTGTAATATATATAAAGAGTTTACGAACCTATCTATCAATCTGGTATGATGTAAAATATGAAGAATTTACCTATCTATCATTCTGGTATTGTGTAAAATATGAACAGTTTCCCAATTTATCATTCTGGTATGGTGTAAAATATGAACAATTTACCTATTTATCACTCTGGTATGATGTAAAATATGAAGAGTTTACCTATCTATCACTTACTTGATGTATGGCTGATGTAAAGCAACCAGGCTCGCGTGGATAGTTATAGATACTGCTGACAGGTGAAAGTAGTCGAACAGCACGGGCAGGTGGTAGTGCAAGCCCTGTGAGGGCTGGAAGTGCAGCTTCAGGACCCGGCAGGAAACTGGCGAGAGAGTGCTGGTTTGCGCACCTTCGGTGCACCACAGCTCCACGCCAAGGCTCCATTCTGCCCGTTCCAGTGACTCTTTCAGGTTTCGACTGTCAACTGATACCAAGAATTTTACTTATAGAGAGGAAATAGGTAAGTAGAGCGATGGTGGCCAAGCGGTAGCATGTGCGCTTTACAATCTAACGGTACCCAGTACGATCCACGGCCCTGCACCAATGACTTAGGAAAAATGTGCATTTTAGATCCCATCGCTCAAAAACGGCGAAGGAAAAATACCGTGAGGAAACCGGTATATCCAAGAACCTCAAAAAGATAGGTAAGTAAGATACATAATGTCTAGAGTTTCCTAAACTGTTTTCATACATTGTACTGGTATTGTCATTCCCTTATGAAACCACTCATACTTTAGCGCATTTCTTCCAGTAGATATATTTTATTAGAACATATTTAAAAAAAACAACCGACTTCGCGGGAAATTCAATGTACAGGATTAATTTCCTAATTTTCCATCCTTAGAGGTGGAATATTTTCTTCAAACTGAGATGGGCCTTCAAGAAATGGCAAAATTGAATAAATTTTAAAAAACGCTACGTGGCCAACATTTTCGGTATGTTGCCTGATATTAGAGATCGTTTGAACTATCGATTGCCTTTTTTGCTTATATAGATAGTATAAACGCTCTTCTATTAATTTTGTGTTTTATGTTTGGTTTATAACTAGGTGTTGAAAGTTGTTTTTTTTTCGGGCAAGTGCCTTTAATAACTAAACAAAATACAAGCTAAAACTAACACTACAAATACAGTTAGACTGCCCATAGACCGTTGAAGGTCTAAAGACAATCCAAATGCTCAAGCCCAATGAATGTTGTTGTTGACTATTATTGTGACATTAAAATATTTATTACTTGAGAAAAAAAAAGAAAAGAAAAAAAAAAAAAACGTATATCAATCGCCGAAGATAATACCTAGCTAATATAAAAAAAACAGTCGAAATAAAAACTTCCTTTTTTGAAGTCGATAAAAAAAGAAATAAACCTATAGCAAAATGTAGCTCTTGATACGTAAACCAAATCTAGAGACACATCTTAAACACTTTAAAATTATGAGTTTGGCTGTTTTAGGCTACAGGAGGCATCATACAAAAATACTTACAATCGAAAAACATAACCCTCTTTCTAGGACAATCTAGTACAAAGGATTGCACTAAAACTAGAACTCTTACCTAGAAGATGAGCTCTAAAATGCACGATATCCCTGAGAGTGACCTCTTCATTTCTGTACATGATCTGGAACGGACGCGAAGCAGCCAGGCCGGAGATGAGTGAGGCATTGGTGCCTTGTCTTCCAGACCTGGTGGCGCTGTTGGTACTGGAGACTGACGCCTCGATGTGGACCGGCACCTTCGGCGACACGCGGAGCCCGACGCGCACTTGGTACATCCTGGGTAAGGAGATAATATTATGGTTGATTGAATCAGGCGTTACTTATTGAAATTAATCTTCAAAACTGTTTTTTTCCACGTTAGGTTTTATCATCATCATCACCCAGAAGACGTCCACTGTTGAACATAGGCCTCCCCCTTTAACCTCCACACTGAACGACAGCCTGCCTTTTGCATCCACTGGATGTCCGCGATTCTCACAATGTCGTCGGTGCATCTAGTGGGAGGCCTACCTACGCTGTGTCTTCCGGTTCGTGGTCTCCGCTCCAGAACCTTTCGTCCCCATCGCTAGGTTTAATTAGCATCAATGTCAAAATTACGTAGAGTAGAACATAAATACATAAACATAAATAGATCCCATGCCGTTATTTATGTAAAACATAAATAATGCCACCAGCATGCTGGGAACGCTGCCAACTTATAGTGGGCTTGAGCATTTGCATTGTCTTTAGACCTTCAACGGTCTATGGGCCGTCTAACTGTATTTGTAGCACAGAAAAATCTACTCTATTATAATAAACATTCTGAAAATCCTGAGATTACAAAATCCGGCCGCAATTCTGAAATCCTGTGGTCTCGGGACAAATTCTGAGATATGGTAACCCTACTTACTGTAGGTATAAGTATCGGGTGACAAATCTGTTCACAGCCGAATTCATTGCAACCTGTATGTATTGGGAAGTATCGGGTCCGTGCCTCAAATCAATTTGTGCTACCTGTACACTGAGCTATGAACGCGTGAATAATTGCACTGACACTTTCCCCCTGTAGTGCCACGTTCATTCGACGCTGTGCAAATTGAACTATAATTGGAGGACTGCGATTAATATTTATGCAGATACTCCAATTAGTACCTACATAACTTTTTAAACGCTTTTATTGTAAGCTTTAATTATAACTAACTAACGAACTAGCGAGAGACCGGGGAGAGTGGCATAAACAAAGGGAGGCCTATACCCAGCAGTGGGTCACTCAGGGCTGGTGATGATGATGATGATGAACGAACTATGTTAACAAATGTTGAAAGTCGATTTTAACATTTAATTTACGTATTGATTACAATTTTTGCAAGTATACTCACAGAATTTTCATCACTCAGAAATGGCAAAGGAAAACATAATGACCCGGTATGTCCTAAAGCAGCGATCGGAACCACCGGAGAATGGGAAGCAGCGTCCTAATGAGTACACGGTGAATGTACTGTGATCCCCGAGCCTCTGGGAGGCCTTTGTTCAGCAGTGAGCGTTTACTGGCTGTGATGTGTGATCAGAGATAAAGCATTGACACTAATAAAGTTGTATCTTCTTTTGCATCTCTCTTCCGAATGATAGATTGTTTGTATCTATCTATCTTTGTGCCGTGTTTGTGCCTCATCTGTAGGGTTGAGTAGAAGTATTAAAATGAAAAGAGAGGCAGATAATTTTAGTCCTGTCAGATTGGTTTAGTTAAGTGAGTGGTATGACAGAATCGACGCCGTCGTATTTCCTGAACAAAATTGATAGCCTCGTGTGAAAAATCACTTGTTCCATCATTAGCTCAACTCTAGTGATAAGTCGGCTGGTCTGTAGCTACCCAATGGCAAACCATTCAATTAATTAACATCATGGCGTGTTAGAACCACTGCGAGCTGAATTAATTTGGATGCGACAAAACTATACCTAGATAGAGATACATACAGAACTATGACCCAATTAATCTGACACTCCCATTGAAAATGACTTGTTAAATCACACTATCACGAATTTCGCGGCCATAGCTTAGTGGCTAAAGCAGTCGGGGCGTTTACCCGGATCGTTGCGCAGATTCGAATCATGCCGGTCGTCAAATTTTTGAATTTTTTGATGAGGGATGTTGGCCGTGCGGTTTTGCGTTTTACAATCTAACGGCACCAGGTTCAAACTTTGGCCCTGCACCAATGACTAATTGAGTATATTAAATTAGATTAATCTAAATTAGATAAATTAAGTGCAGTCAACTAATATGAATAGTATTCTGTGGCGCAGTGCAGTTTCAATGGCATTGCTCAATCGGTAAAGGAAAACAAGAACGTCAATTACATTTTTACGCAAAAAAGTCCGCGATTGACAACCAACTCGCCTGTTGGTATAAGCGACGAAGACCAGTTATTTTGATTTAAAACCAAGCTACTGAACCAATTTTGACGAAATTTATATGGGAGCACCTCTGAAATACGGCTTAAAAGAAAAAGAAAAACATCAAAATTAATTCATAATTGGCAGAGTAATCGAGTAACAAACAAGCGAAAAAAAGTAAAGTCGAATAAATTGAAACCTCCTTTTTTGAAGTCGGTTAAAAAGTTAAAAAACATATATCATGGACTGGGCCAGCATGGTGGATTATCCTCTCTCTCTGAGGCCTGTATCCCAGCAGTTAACACGATAAGCTGATAATGAATTTAATATGTGAAAAATTATGATTTTCTTCAGTGGCGACATATGTTGGCAAGATTAGAAGTATTATTTAATATTCAGAAAGCTCCGTCTTGTTGGTATTATTGCTTTTATATTGGAGTGACAGGCGATGTTTACAACTGGGTCACAACATACCATGCGTAGGAGTGCCGTTTTGCGTTAGATTAGTAGGTACGTAGATATAAGACACGTTTTTTTACTTATAACTAATATAATTACAATCAGATGCGGTAGTACATCCTCTAATTACCCAAACTTCTTCTTTCTTTTCTTCTTCATCATCTTCAGAATCAGCACCTTTTAAATGTTTATCGGGACTTATCGCGCATTATTTTATTTAGGTAAAAATAGGTACTTTTCGCTCGACATTTCGACCATGACTTTTACAATGGCCGTGCTTGGTCACCACAGCACATTATACCAGCACAGAACATATATACCAGGGGTATACCAGGTGGTCACGAGCTGACTGAAAACTGCGGGTGAATCCAGCGAGAAGAGCGTACGTTGGGTTCTTCTCTCTCACTTTGATCTCGAAAAATCGCAAGGTTGTCACTACGACACAGAACACTGACTGTATCAGTCTGTCGGTCGGTGTATCGGTCATTTAAATTGTTTTCAAATAGTGATATTTTAAAAGTTACTTCCTGCTTTTCTCAGTTTACAGCTGGGCATAGCAAAGATCTCGCCCAAAGTAAAGTTTAAAGCCCACTGAAGTCAGCTTAGTTATAATTCCGGGTAAAAGAAGCCCAGGACGTTTAAGAAAGAGATGGATCAAAAATATTTTATGGTTTGACTACAAGCCCACTGCATCAGCCCCGTCAGGAATGACGAAATTAAAGTCAAAATACGCAAAAAAAGTATACATAAATACTCAATACGTAGTACTCAATAGTAGTATCAGTTGTGAAAGCCGCTGTATACTTTGTAAAGGTTGATAGAACATGGATAAATATAGCGTGAACACAACACAACCGCGACCTTGCTGAGAGCTTTACAAAACGCATACGTTACCCGTTTGTTTGGGAAACAAACAATACACGTAGGTGGATATCGGCAGAATATCCATCACATCATCAACAAACGGGCATTAGGGAGTGCTTGGAAAGGGGAAGCGAGTTCAAAGGATGGGTCGATTTTCGTTACTCCGGGCCTCGTCCGGGTCCGGACAGACTCATTATAAAAATGGGCCCTCGGTATCATGTCAAATCCAACATCAAATCTAACCTATTATACGACTTAATCTCTACATGCAACATCAATTCTAACTTATATCGTGATACATAATCTTAATGATCTTCATAACTACGTAGGTAGTACGTAGTTATGGAGATCGTGGTGAAATTTCAGGTTGAAAAATCCAAACGCGGTGAAATGTATTGATTTCGCAATAAGGTACAGTTACAGGGGCAATTTAAATAGCTCAATCCTGGGCAATCATGATTGCTTGATGCCAACATGTAGCGTTTTGTTCTTAGAGATACCGCCGCACCATACTGAGCGATATGTCTATCCTTCCTTAATAAACTAGGTAATACATTAATTTAATTCATATTGCCAACATGAAGTAATACAGAATATTTATGGAGCATATCATACAGCATCATTGCACGATGATGCTTTATGGTATGATTTTGAGAAGAATTGAACTAGATTGCTCCACTATCCCGGTGACAAAATGGCCCGTGTAACAGCACCTATAGAAATGACAAACATACATCAATCAATTTGTCGTTGAGCCACATGAGTTGAGTTTGTTTTGAGCCGTTTGTGTGTTACCGTTTTCAAAAAATGTTGGGATGGAGCCCATTTTATTTTCAAATTGTATCTCAGAGCCTGACGCAACGCGTGACCAGAGTGTTGGTGTTTATCTGGTCCAACGTACGAGTTATAAGCATTGCTATTCAGCATGGCACTGCCGCCAGTTTGCAGGTTGTACGCTCGCGACTTGAACTGGGCTTGAACGGGCTCGAGAATTTGGATAAATCTCTAGCTGAGCTTGCGCAGAGACGTTAGTTCGCTCAGCTTGTTCTACAGATATTATAACGGGGAATGCTCTGATGAACTTTTTGACCTTATCCCCCCATCCCGGTTTTACCACCGAACCGGCCGCCATCGCCAGAAATGCCATCCGCACATTATAGATGCGTGGAAGACTCGCACTGTTTGATTTGATCGATTGTTTCTGCCACGTACCTGTAAGTTGTGGAATGGCTGACCACCTTCGGTTTTTCCTCCGAAATATAATTTGGACTGCTTCAAAGGAAGGGTGAATAGAGTCCTCAAAGGTAGGCAACACACTGACAATATCCCGGGTATTGTAGGTGTCTATAGGCGGCGGTGACCACTTACCATCAGGTGGCCCGTTGCTTGTTCGCCACTTATTCTGTTAAAAAAATAAAAAGACCTTCATCGTGCTTTAAATAATCCAAGGGGTCCCGTAATACCAAAAGGAACCCTTATAATTATGTTCGTTCTGTCCGACCGTTTGTCCATCTGTCTGTCCATCTATCCTAATCCTTTAGATCCTTCTAACTTCAAGGTAGATTAGGTATTTGAATGAAACTTTGCACAATTAAAGTTTTGGTATTGATCTAAATTTTATAAGTATTACTAAAATAATTATTTATTTAAAGCGTAGCTCTGGTACATGTGTATTGGGATGAACTTTTTTCGATACATCACTGACTTAGCCAAATGGCTAAGTCCATCGAGCTTCGTTAGTTCAAATATTTCTGTCTTTATATCTTATTTATTTTTGAACTAATTTTAATTTTGTTTTCATTGATGGGCTCTATTTATGATCAGCTTTTTTATGAGGTAATAAAAAAAAATTAGTCATCATGCCTATTATATGACTAAGGCTAAAGAACCCATCAACATGCGTGTCTCGACACGCTCTTGGACAATACGGATTTTGAAGCATATTAAGTACCTATTTACTACAGTAGTATGTAATAACGTACTAGAATTAATGTCATCATCATCATTTCAGCCATAGGACGTCCACTACTGAACATAGGCCTCCCCCATAGATCTCCAGTTTGAAGCGGCCTGCATCCAGCGTTTTCCTGCGGTCCATTTTAGGTCGTCTGTCCATCTTGTGGGTGGACAATGTAGACAGGACAATCCTACACTGCGTTTACCTGTCCGTGGTCTCTATTCGAGAACTTTTCGCCCCATCGGTCATCTGCTCTGTGTGCTATGTGCCCTGCCCATTGCCACTTCAACTTGCTAATCTGATGAGCTATGTTGGTAATTTTCGTTCGTCTATGGCCCTCTTAAATTCTGATCATATTTATTGTACCTACTTTGTATTTAAAAAGGCTCTTTTAAAGGCATGTATTAAAATCATATGATGGGGGAGGCCTATGTCCAGCAGTGGACGTCCTACGGCTGAAATGATGATGATGATGATGATTAAAATCACTTACTTGTCTACGGATAGGTGCATGAAACAATGACGGTTTGGCATTAAAAGACCAAATATTATAGAATGCAAGCCTGTGATAAATAGCTTTTGCGGTCATACTAGATTGGGCTCTATTATTAATAGTAGTTTGTCGGTAGTTGTAGAACGATCGAGTTAACGTGCTCGAACTACGAACAAGTTCTGACGGCTATTGCATTAGCCGGAGAGCCTTTCGTTGCTTTTCTCATTACTATTATTCTACTTCAAATTTTGCCTGAGCTTTCAATTTACTAAAACCTCCTTCTGTTTTTAAATGAAAACGCATTAATGCTTTCAAGCTGCATGAAAATTATAAAATATATTTTTCATAAATTATCGCAGGGCTTAGGTGATTTTGTAGCAAACGTAGATCTAATCTATATTTGAAAAAAAAACCGGACAAGTACGAGTAGGACTCGTGCTCTGAGGGTTCCGTCCAAAGGAACCCTCAAAACGCGAGTCCAAAAAAAAAAAAAACTAACTGAAGTTGAATTATTGAAAGACAAACTTAACTTTGTAGTTGACTATAAGGTTCTTCGATACATTCCAACTACAACATGTAAGTTTGTAATAGCAAAATAATTATTTTTAAATGATGTTACTTCAAATTAGTAACTTTCGGATTTATTCCTATATATGTGCTATGAGACCTTGCCTTTTGCCAAATTTCATGATTCTAGGTCAAAGGAAAGTACCCTATAGATTTTGATTCTCCTGTGAAATCGCAAAATATGCGACATAAGCGTTCATATCTTTTGATTGCGTTGACTTACAATTTTTATTTGTTTACAGCCGAAAGAAACCGTAGACCCAAGTATTTAGTATAAATTTCAACTTGATACCTTTACGCGTTCTTGAGAAAAAGGGTCTTGACAGACGGACAGACGGACAGACAGACGGACAACGAAGTGTTCCTATAAGGGTTCCGTTTTTTTCTTTTGAGGTACGGAACCCTAAAAACAATTGTTGCATTAGTGAGTGATGATCTTAAATTTTAAAAAAAATCGGGCTGAATTGAGAACCTTTCTCCTTTTTAGAAGTCGGTTAAAAATTAAACTTTTTTTCTTAGAGAGATAATTATATGAGAGATTTAAAATCAAGCCGGCATCGAAATCGGGTAATTTTTATGCTTTTTATTTTAAAAAAAACGTAAAGTTTTCTATGATATTGATGAAACTTGGTAAGTACCTATATTTTAAATTTTAAATACAAATTCTCGGTACGAATCAGTCAATAAAATACGCTCCAAATTAAGAACCCTCTTGAAGTCGGTTAAAAGTAAATTAATTCGGAAATTGGTATCTATTGCTAATTTATATAAACCTAGGAAGTTTCATCAATATTGTAGTAGTGGTAATAGTAGTAGTAAAAAAAAGTAGTACTAGTAGTAAATACAGAAATACAGAAATTGAATGGAAAGTATAATAAGCACCGGCCAAGTGTGGGTCGGACTAGCGCACCGAGGGTTCCGAAACCGCATCAAAGATTTGGTGCTCGAGTCTTTTCATGAAATTTCATTTTTATTTTCTGTACGATTATACATTTATATTGCAATACTATATTCTCACGTACTGTACGCTGCCGAAAAAGGATGGTTTTCCTTTTGTTTAAAAAAAAAAAAAATTATTGGGTTATTGTCATCTAGCTATAGAATTATTGATTTTAAAACTAATTGTTTCTGATTATTAAGTGTTTTTATTTGTACAAGTTTTCACAGTGCTAGTCTGCGAAGAGGGTCGTAGGATGGTGAACTACTATAAATAGAAGATGGGCCACTACACTGCCTTGCGGGACTCCGAAGTTAAGAGGACGTGCGACGTGCTTTGGATATATGAATTATTTCCTATTGTATGATGATTTTACTTTTTGATTATATATTTTTTTGTAAATCCGCTGTGTCATTACATTATTCTTTGTAAATTTCTACTGGCTGTCTTGTCTAGTATGGTTCAAAAGATACAATCGTTTTGGGTAGGTTAGATGACAGTATAGGCTTAGTAAATAGGGTCATGTTGACAATCTTTAGGTACGGAACACTAAATATTACCCGATGTCCGAATTAATGAGATATGTTTTTTTTCTGTAGTAGCGGCTCGAATCCTTCAAAACAAATCTATACTAATATACTAATATAATATAATTATAATATATAATATTATAAAGAGGAAATATTTGTATGTAAGTATGTTTGTAACGAATTGGCACAAAAAGTACTGGACCGATTTAAAAAATTCTTTCACTGTTGGGAAGCTACACTATCCCCAGCTGACATAGGCCGTATACCCGTGTGAAGCCGGGGCGGACCGCTAGTGCTTTATTTTAAGCTGTAGCGAGTCGGAAGGTAGTTAGTATGTATAACGTGCATCGGTTCACGTTAGTAACAATAATACCCCTACGTGTTCAGTCCCACACGGAGCAAGTTCTCAATAACTTGTGACAGTTTGATGCCATAACACAATATCTCCGAAAGTTAGCCGACCGACGAGCCGACACCTCAGCTCCTATTGTTTTGCTTCATTATGTAACAAATACAGCTACGTGTGTGATACTAGATCAACTATCGTTTCTATCTACGTATAGCTTTGAATCTTAACTATCGGAGAATGTCTCGTGCGTGTCGGCGCGGCGTCTGGGGCTGATTGATCAATATTGTTTTTACTGAACAGCCAGCGGACTTTGTTAATTCTGATGGATTGAAAAGTAGCACTTAGTTAAAGTTATAGGGTTTAGCTTCTTAGCTCCTACATATTTACAAATGCATTTACAGTGAACAATTAAAACTGATCTAGGTAATACTGTTCCTATCTGTTACGTGGAATTATCTTATTGCTTATAGGTAAGGTACGACCTTATACTGTATGTAAAAGTAGGTGTTATAGCACTTTTCTATTCAATGTCAGGGCTATCAACTTGTTATCACGGTTTCACAGGTAGGTAGCACATCGTCGGTAAGGTCGGCTGAGGGTGGCGAACTATCGAACAAACATGGTATCTCACCCTCTCTGAAAGAGGTCGACATTGTAGAACTTGTACAGTTCGACGGAGAACTCGAAGGTGGCCTGCAGGTCGGTCATGTTGTGAATGAGGCGCGGGCGCGGGCGAGCGGCGCGCCATGCCGCGGCCGCTACCAGCCCGCCGGCTGCATCGCGCGGTCAGCGCGCTCCGGCACTCTCACTGCACGCTCGCTGCACGCACCAGCACTCCGCGGGCGCGCCCGACCTCGTCCTACCGGCGGCGGCGGCACCGAGCACAACGAGAGCGACGCGGCTGCGGCGGCGGACGAGCGGCTCGCAGTGCCAGACCAGGAATTAATTTCTTAACGGGTGGAGCGCGCATGCGCGCCGGCCGGCCGCGCCGTCGCGCCGCCGGCCTGCAGCCAGTGCGCGCTTCGCCTCGCCCACCTAGACAGGTGCGTTCTCAATAAAGCGCTAATCCGCACTCGAGAGCGGCGGCGGCGTGGCGATGTTATGAGACCGTTTCAGGGATATGTCGCCGCGTGGTAATGCGGCGCGACTACGCGCTCCCGCGGGACTCAAAGGTCAGGGGGAGGGGACCGCTACTGCCGCCGGCGCCCGCAGACGTAACCTTTCTCCTGCCGATCGCAAGTCTCTAACTCATACCGATGACGCCATTTTATGAGTACCTGCAGGGGTGATATTTGGGGCGACCTTTCGACGCGAGATTTGATGTTTTATGGGCCGCAGATAGGCCGGTGTCACCGCGTCTAAACTCGTGCCGTGAAATGGAAACTGACACAGATTATTTCGGGCGCGTGTCCACGTGCTCGGATATATTTAACTTTACTCACAACTGCTCTGTTATAACGAGATACTAAAACGTGTTCAGCTAGAATAACCTGTCTACACTCGCAGATATTTATTACCTATTAACTTATGACAATATCAGTAATAAGTAGGTTTAAAAAAACCTCTTAATTTTCACCTTAGACGAGACAGTACGACCAATGGAAGATCCTATCTAGCAATTACGTACGTAGTTGCATAGAAAGAATATAGAGCATTAAGCAGCATTAATATAGAGCATATAGATTTAGTTATACAATCACTTCCAACAATCTTATCAATTAATACTAAATAAAATAAATGTAATATGATAATTGGGGGGGGGGAAGCTGTAAAAACGTCGTGGCTGCAGAAAGCTCCAAAGTAGATTCGGCCCTCACGACACTCATTGTATAACAATACAATTTTGAAAATTCAATGAATTGATAGCCGCTTTTATGAAAAATTACTAACATTTTAGGTTTTAAAGGTCACAATTCAAGTTGGGGTAGTCGATACTAAGAACGGGCAACGGCGAAAGACGACCTAAAAGATACCGCAGGAAAATGGTGGATGCAGGCCGCTTCCAACCGGCTCTTTTGGAGATCTATGAAGGATGTCTATCTCCAGCAGTGGACGTCCTATGGCTGAAATGATGATGATGAGTCAATGCTCAGAAGCTTGCAGGGTAGGGGCTTGAACATGATAAAGCTGCTACTATGTGGTAAAGTCAATACGGTTTTTGTAGGCCACAGGTATCAGCCGGTACTTTGTAGAAGGTATCCTTAGGGAGGTATTTGTAAGGTATTCTTTGTGAGGTATTCGTCAATAACTTTGATTGCGTCTTTATTCCCTGAGGGACCTTTTTAGGAGTCTCGTAATAAAGCTGTTGGAATAGGGCGTAGATTTTATTGATTTTAGTATTGCAACGAACAACTTAACATGGAGACGTTATTCAATGAATGTTTGAAGAGTTAACTTAGTGCTTTAAATCAGACGTTATAGGGATTTTCTGAACCAATATGTAAAGTTGCTCAAAATGGGCATTTTGACTGATGGGCATTTTATTGCCTCATAAAAAAAGCTGATCATAAATAGAAAACAATAACAATACGAACACAATATTAAAATACGTAAAACATTGGTTTTTAGGGTTTTTAGTGGGTGGGTGGGTTTTTAGGGTTCCGTACCCAAAGGGTAAAAACGGGAACCTATTGCTAAGCCTACGATGCCTGTCCGTCTGTCAGTCCGTCTGTCTGTCCTATCTTTAAAGGGCTGTTTCTTTCGAACCGTAATAGATAGTCAGTTTAAATTTTCACAGAATATATAACGTTACATTGCGTATTTTAAATAATCTTTCAGAGCGCCTGGTTACGCGGTGGACGCGTGACCAAAATGCTGGCGTGTTTCTGGCGCAACGCATAAGCATTGCCATTCAACGTGGTAATGCCGCCAGCATGCTGGGTACGCTGCCTACTGGTAGTGGGCTTGAGCATTTGGATTGTCTTTAGACCTTCAACGGTCTATGGGCAGTCTAACTGTATTTGTAGTGTTAGCTTGTATTTTGTTTAGTTAATGAAGGCACCTGCCCAGTAAAATTTACTAAGAAATAAAAAAAATACAAAAAGTAAAAAAAAACTTTTTTTTATTAGCTCTAATGTAAAAACGGTAATACGCACAGGCGTCAAACTTGGTATGATTATAGTACACATTCTAAACTATAACAATAAATAAATAATAGCTAAGTGCGAGTCGGTGACAAGTTTCTGTTCAATACCAAGTTATAACTGGTAATTTCGTTATTGCATTTTGTGTTGGTACGGAACCCTCAGTGCGCGAGCCTGACTCGCACTTGGCCGTTTTTTTTAGCTTTTGACATTTCGCGCCCTTTGCTATCTGGCACCTAGAACGATCACTCCTTTCGCTCCACCCAGCGCTGAGCTGCTTCAATATTTACATACGCAGAGGTAGGTTGAGAACATTGACTAAGGATAGGTATAGACTCGCTCTTAAAATAATAATAATAACGAAAGTGTGATAATGTATAATTATGAACATCTTCGTGAGAGTGAGCAGGACAAATATTATATTTTGGTCCCTTTCTGCCGTATAGGTTTTTGTTGTTTGCCATCGACTGATCCGACACTTCAGGTGGCAGACAAATTGTGGCGTTGTTGAAAATAACTGTAAGAGACCCATAGGAAGACCTCATTGGTTTTTTTGGGATTTTGTAAGTGGATTTAGTATGCGGAGCAGTTTAATAGGGTGTAAAAGCCGTAGTCAACGGAATGAACCAAACATAACCTTTCATCGGTAAGGACTAATGTCGAACAATCGCTATCGCATTTGTATACGCTGAGGACTAGTCTATACCTATCCTTAGTCAATGGTTGAGAACAATGCTTGCAGCATAACCACTCAGCATATTGGTTGGCAGTTGCAAAAGTACAATCATTTTGTGTTTTACGTTGGCTGCCTCCACATCCACATAGAGTATGATAAGCTTGGAAAATTATTCCTAAATACTACCTACTTTTTAGTTCGAACTAAATCCACTATGGAACTACTAACTACAAGATAACTACGAACTAATAAGGTTATATCGAGTAAACTCTACAATTAAATAGATAAGGTTGAAGTTTCTAACAACGCTACTACGGTATTTAGGGAATTACTACTTAGGTACTATTATAATATATTTAGAAGTAAAATAAAAATTATTTTAAATATAAATGTATTACTAAAACTAACCTAATATGCTGCAAAATGCTGGCAGCATTGTATGGCAAAGCTAAATATTTGGGAAAAATAAAGGCCTGCATTTTAAATACTTGAATTAAGTAAAAAAAAAAAACAGAAACAAATCAGTACAAAAAATACTCGTAATCATCATGCTCATGCTCGTAGAGTTCTTATTAATGTCCAGTGTGAGTGGACTAAAACTGCTTTAATGCTCTAGAGCATAAAAATTCAGCTTTTTCTACACTAGTGCATAACAATGTTTTATTACTATTTACAAGAGTTACAGTTTGTAATATATTTCATGTAGGAACTTGCCTGGGTCTTTAATAATACCCATAGATCAGGGTATACAGGGATCTCGTGGTACAATCTACAATTTCCAGCAAATAGACATAAAAGTTGCTAAATTCTTTTGCTACGGTTCGTAGCAAACGCTACGAAAGGACGAAGGGGAATCGCTACGATGTTTTCGTAGCTACTGTAGAAATTTGTAGCACCGTAAGTCATTATGACCACTTGTGTACTCTTCTTTCTAAACATCTTATGCCGCGTACAAACTGGTGAAACGTAAATAAGATGAACATTTCATCACGTTGTCTGTTACATTGCATACATACATACTGTTACATGTTTACACGTCGCGCGCATGAACTTTGCAACTTGAAATGATGGCGACGTTGTGGGCGCGCTACACATCCAGCCTAGGTGAGCTTGTTTCGATGCATATTTTTTTTTATGTCATAGGTGGCAAACAATCAGACGGCCTACCTGATGTTAAGCAAATACTGCCGCCTATGGGTACTTGTAACACCAAAGGCATCACAACTACGTTGCCGACCCTTTAAGGAACTATTAACGATGGGTGACCGTCTGGGCGTGATGCTGTCTTTTTGCTCAACTTTTTTATATTTTGTGGTACGGAAACCTCAGTGCGTGAGCCTGACTCGCACATGGCTATTTCATTTTTTGTTTTCCATGACCCAATGTGAGCTATTTTTTCAATGGCTTCCACATGCTCTTTCTTCTTTTTTTCTTTTCTATTTGCTTTTTTATTCTAGTCGCTCGTTTCACCGTACTTTCACGGGGCTAGTTCGGGGTCGTCAACCTTCTAGGAGCTTACCACGTGGGGACTTGTACCCACCACCTGCAAACAACAAACACTATATTAATATCTACAGTTATACTAACACTATCGGCAAACACTCCACTGCCTTTCATAAAAGCGGTATGTTTACGACTCCGTCGCTGTGTGTTCCCTTATCTAGATTTATAGTCCGCAACGAACGCCGGTCCCGCATAAATAAATAAATAAACTATATCTTACGCGGTGATTACATAATATATAGGTCATGATCGAGATTTTTGCACGAAGAATTCTACGCTTCAAAACTTTATTTTACTCTCCAAACCATTTTAATTATACCCTTAAAAGTTTAAAGTACATCTCTTGTTTTGGCATAAACAAAACAAATATAGCCCTCAAAAATTTCCAAACCAAAAGTAGACCAAAACCAGTTGACGGTTTATTAAACCGTCAACTGGTTTTGGTCTACTTTTGGTTTTAAGTAATTTTGATTATGTAGTAGTGATCTGTGCATTTAAAGTTCATCCTCACGGGTGCGAGCAATATTGAATCAACTGTCAGTCCACACAAACGAAACGGTGCTTATTACAACGCAATAAAGCACAATTCAGCTTGCACACTCTAAAAAATCGATCGATCAGTGATAGATGTGGTCGCTCTCTTCGTGAACTAAACCGTGCCTTATAGTAACGCAATAAAGCACTTTTTGTTTCACGCGGACTAACAGTCGAATCGATAAAGTTATATGATTATTTACGGATAATAGTTAAGTTAATAGTTAATAGTTAAGTAAGTTAGTTATAGTCTTCCCGTGAATATGGTGCATGTAACTGCGCCGAAATATCGGGAGCTCATTCCACAACCTTACCACGGTAAATACCCCGTAAATAATCATATAACTTTTGTGAACAACCGTGATAGTTTAAAACAGTGTTTTAGTCGAATCGATATCGCATCGGCCCTTGAAGATAATAGCTTAGTTTACATTTGTTGCAACTAAATTAGACTTTTTTATAACAATACAGGATTTAAATTAGTTTGTCAGTACTTTTAAAAGGTATCTTACTTTATATAGGTAAACACGGACACTTTTTTGTTAATCCTGTGTTAAACCCAACATCCATGTATTTGTATATCAATGGATAAAGCAATAAATACGAAACGCAGTGCTAACTTACCGAGCACTTCCTTTCAAATGCAAACGATAAATAGATATAGTAAAACTGAAACGGAAGTGAAAATACTGAAACTGCAAGAATGGGTTCACTCTGAAATCGGATCTGTGCAGTAAATAAGTCCTCATATCGTAAATATACTATGCGGGGAAAAGAGAGATAATACAGGTAACCTGAAAATCTATACGGGAAATTTTAGGAGCTCAATTAACCCATATGCTAGCACGGAGAAACTGCGCAATGAGTATATGGCACTTTACAAAGAAAATAAACATCGGTCGGAAAATCCCTACACCAATTCAAACAAGAACCCAGCAACGGAAAATCGAAACAAGATTTCAGGTCAACGCCATCACACCACTGTACGTAAGAACCTACGTACCTACGTGTTACTACCTACATGGTGTTCTTTCCAATCGACATCATAGGGTGCGGCGCGGCGTAGAGGGTGCGAGGAAATGTAGTACGCCGAACAAATGAATGAAACCGGAGCGAAACCCGTATTCTGGCATTGCAAATAAGGTATTTGACTAGTGTTTAGATTATTAAAAACTAGCTGCGCCCCACGATTGCACCAGCGTTAAATGTCTCCTTGAAGCAACCTCCTTGGCAACGACAGCAACCTCCTTTGACTTAGATGACAATATCTTTTTTTTCTAAGATGTAATATTATTGTCAATGTCATGGACGCAAGAACTTTTTATCACAGCCACAGATATCACAGCTTTTTATAACCCTAAATACTGAATCTATGCCATAATTCCATGCATGGACGTAACAACCCCGCGCGCAGCACGGCGGAGGCTGTGGTGTTTAAAGGGTGGTTGTTAGCTTGTCCGTGTTTTTATGTTTTATTGGCTTTGTTTTGGTTACTCAAAATACCACGAGTTAATTAAATGCGAGCGAATGTAGTTTAAATAACCTCACACTAATTTTATAGTTAACTTCCCCAAAGGGCGGTTTTATTACGTCCATGCGGTCAATTTATAAACTTCAATTCTTGTTCATTGATGTATCTGTTCTTGTCCTTGTTTTTTGTTGGTTAAAAATTAAAACAACAAAAAAACTGTTTATCCGATCACTACCACACTTACTTGGCTAATTTGACGATGGCCTGAAAATTTCATCAAAATTGGTCTAGCCGTTTGGGAGTCCATAGTGAACGTACATACTTCGCCTAGTTTGCGCCTAGTATATAGATAACAGGCTTAGCTAAAAATATAATTATGTATATAATAATACTTATACAAAAGAAATAATTTGAAATGGCTGGTTAAGTTCTGAGAGGGGATGCTCTGTCTCTTTTCCACAAAGGGAGTGTTAGTATATAGGGATTATAGCGGTACGATTTTGTTTATATGGACAATGGAGTTTTGTATGAAATAAATGACATATGACTACATCTTCGTTACTCCTCGGCCGATTCTCCTCATTATCATCAAAAAATTGTATTGAAATAAAACATAGAAACACCGTCTTGTCGTATTATAATCTGAGACCTATCTTCGTTCGGTTAGAAAGATGCTTAATTTTGAGTCTAGCGTGAACCGAAAATAATTGACTTTTCAGCGGTGGGCCTTAGTATCTGAATTTGAGTATAGTCCGCATACTATTATAACAAGGAATGCCACTTAGTTGTGCAATTAAAATTTTTGGAGTGCTCACCTGAATTTAACGATATACTTTTGATTAGGGTTACACAGTTGATTTTAAACGAACATTTAGAGCTGTACCAATATATAGGTACGAAATATTTTCAACTTGAAGAACAACGACTTACAGGAAAATACTCTACCGCCATGCTACCTTTTCAACGCATACAAAGTATTGTAGTTCATTGTGTTACAACTAAGCCGTTTATTCAGTCGTTCGATATCGAATCTGTATTCCGAAATAAGACTGCAGGTATAGTTTTGTGGAGCACTACAACACCTCGGTTCTACAGTTCCATTTTGTTCTTCACAATACGGGTGGGTGCTTTCTGCGAAGTTTTCACCTAGTAAAGGAAATTGTAGGGAAGGAAGCACTACCTCTTACTACGGGTTCGATTTAGAGTTACGTACAAAGTATTTATTCGAGTAAATTCTTGTACGAAACAGTTTAATTTGGAGATAGCTTTTAGTTTTTCTTTGTTCACTGCTGCGAAAACAAACCAACAAACACATTTTTGCAATTGTATTATTAATGTGATTTAAAAGTCGAAAGGATTTAATTGTAGAGCTATAAACCAACGGAGTTTAAAGGTTGATGCGTCTGATGCGACAATACTTCGCACTATGTAAATATATGGCACCGCTTCCGAGGTCTGCGTCAGACGCGTGCGGCCGACGATTGACGTCTCTATACATTTTCAGATCGCATCAGCCGCGCGCGTTAGACGCGTGTGTCAGGCCCGCGCGCTGCACGGAAGTCTACCTTTAACCTGGATCGTTGCAGGTTTGGATTCTGCCGGTCACCAATTTATTTTTTAATGATTAGGAACAAATGATTTCTATTAATTGCAAAAGGGTCAAAATCAAACAGGATTTAAAGCAAAATTGTTGTTCAGAAATAGCTAACGGACGCGAACGAGGTCGCATGGAAGATTATAATTAGGAGTCAGTCAGTCACGGTTCGCGCCTTGTCCTCGTTTCAAAGCCAGAGCTTTTAGATTTTGCAGCGGAATTGCAATTAGAGTTTATCAAGGTTCATTCGGCTTTTTCTTTTCTTTTTCTTTTACATTTTCTACTGATAAGAGGCTATTTGGCGCAAAACTTTTACTCAACGTAACTTATAGAAACTTGAATAGTTTAGGAATGTATATATTTTACATAGTATGTTGTTATGTTACAAGATTTGTCATTTCATAGGTATAAAGAAAGAGGGAGGATATCCCCCATCTTGGGGGGTGGGTTAAGGACTTAATTTGAATATAATTAATTTATAAATTTGATTTTTTTTACAAGATTAACCTAATTCAATAGCGTGGTTATTAGAGTCAAATAAGTCAAGATAGTTAAATAATATAGGCAATACGTATTAAATTTGATACTGAAAATAGAAAATAGAAATATTTTAGGCAACTTTTTCAATTACCGGAAACATCGCATAACACAATGTAATAACGAATAGCACACAATTAAGGATGGCACGTGGCAATGCTGCCAGCATTCTGGGGACCTTTCCCTCCACTAATGGTCTTTTAGTTTAAGTTTTTAGTTTGTATTTAGTTATTTTAAGTTTTAGTTTTTAGTTATTTATTTAAGTTTTCGTTAATTTTCTGTTTTTTTAGTTGTGCATAATAAAGAAAAATGTATTAGACAACATACTAACTCGAAATATTAAGGACCCATATAGGATAACAAAATGAAACAAAAAAGGTATAATGGTAAATAAATGTGAGCTTTTCAAGTTCTGTTGGTTCAAAATTGTGTGAAAATGCGGTAAGGTGCCACTTTATTTGTATTGTAATGAAATTTTCAATGTATCTCTGTACAAAAATTATCTAGCATCTTAGTCAACCTAGATAAGAGAAAATATTACTCCACATAACCATAAATACCATATTATAATGTTATAACTTAATGCAAGAACCCCTTATCTATCTGTCACTACCTGTTTGTTATCTTTTCACGACGAAATTGTTGAACCAGATTTGGTGAACTACAGCATGTATACATATGTTTTTATACTTTTTCATCCCGGGAAATCCGGTAAACTGGAAAACTATGAGACAATTAATATAAAGAATCACACTAATGGTATAAATGTTTATAGTTCGTATATTTGTTCTTTCTCAAATTTGTAACGGCTGAACGGGTTGGGATGGAACGAAATTAGACACACATGGAAGGCAACTTTTTTTCTCCGAAAACATTACTGATGTTATAGGATAGCGGGTGAAACCGCGGCACGCAGCCAGTCAATAATAAATCGACCGCAAATAGTATGTACGTATATGGCAATATTTTATGGAACACTTTATGTGGCTACATTAAGACCCGAACGAGCACGAAATTAAGCGAATCTCTGGAGAGATATTTAACTGGCGGAAAGGGAACAGAGTGCCGGAAAACATCTCATTAGTGTCAGGTGGTTTGTAGGACATTTCACTTTTGGCAGCGGTGGTGGCCGCACAGAATAAATGTTGCCATTTATTCCTGCTAAGAAATTGAAGTGACAAAAAAAGTTAAGCCCTGTCCAACAATTTTTCATCTATTGCGCCAAACTGTTGTGTTTATTCTATATCCGGGTGTTAATATCTACCTATTTAGGTATGTATTTAAATATATCAGTCTCAGGTAGCCATATTACAAGCTTTGCTTAGTTTGGGGTGAGATGACCGTGTGTACAAAAATGTCCCGAATATTTATTTATTAATTTTCATTTTAATAACTAGCTTATAAAAATAACGTACCGTAACGCACGTACGATGGACGGACGGACGGACGACCGAACGGACTGACAGACCGACGGACAGGCAGACAGACTTTGTGGGCTTAGTAATAGGGTCCCGTTTTTACCCTTTGGGTATGGAACCCTAATTACTCTGATATCTCTAATAAAAACTTTTTGGCACACAACAGGGAAGATTGGCGAAAGAGACAAGTTATGCAGTGGGCAGAATCGAATCTACCTATGATAGAATAAATAAATAAAAAAACTGATTGAATTGTAAACCTTCCTTTTTATTTGAAGTCTGTTAAAAACAAGAGAAAGTTCTATGTATGATTGAAAGAAAAATGATAACTAAAGTGTGTTTCTCTGAATGTATATTAGGAGAGCTGATCCTTAATGGCTCAGAGACCTGGAAACAAAAAAAGTCAGACAAGTACGAGTAGGACTCGCGAACGCGAGTCAAAAAAAAAAAAAACTTACAGTCGAATTGACAACTTCCCCTGAAGTCAGTTAAAAATAAAAACTAACTGAAGTTGAAATATTGAAAGACAAACTTAACTTTGTAGTTGACTATAAGGTTCTTCGATACATTCCAACTACAAAATGTAAGTTTGTAATAGCAAAATAATTATATTAAAATGATATAACTTCAAATTTGTAACTTTCGGATTTATTCCTATATATGTGCTATAAGACCTTGCCTTTTGCCAAATTTCATGATTCTAGGTTAACGGGAAGTACCCTATAGATTTGAATTCCCTGTGAAATCGCAAAATATACGACATAAACGTTTATATCTTTTGATTGCGTTGACTTACCACTTTTATTTTTTTACAACCAAAAAAACCCGTTGACACAAGTATTTAGTATAAACAACTTGATACCTTTACGCGTTCTTGAGAAAAAGGGTCTTGACAGACGGACAGACAGACGGACAACGAAGTGATCTTATAAGGGTTCCGTTTTTTCCTTTTGAGGTACGGGACCCTAAAAAGAGCAAGGTCTTTGCTCAACAGAGGATTGTATGTATCTAACAACTGCATATCTATTTTTGTCAGAGCTGAAACAAAAAACACGCACATTGTTTACTGTAACTATTTAGTACGAAGTTCAGAACAAAGTGTTAATTTAAATGCAAACATCATAATGATTATTTTATACGTTATATGATTATTTACGTAATATTTACCGTGATTATTATCCCAGTTTAAATATCCCGTAAATAATCATAATAACTGTCCATACAACGGTTATGCTACAATACAAATAAAACATCAATCAATCAAATTTCCTATGTCCTTAATTCTCTTCAAATACCAATTTGAGATCCAAATTGGACAATTTATTCGAAAAGTTCATATGGAGTGCATTAAGGTCTGAATTGGCTTGGCTATCGGATTTCGATCAAGTGCGCATCGTGTTCGGCAATACGACGGCTTACAGGCAGATTGCCGAAGCTCAGGAAATGAGCAGGCGAGCCAATCCTCACCAAGCCAAGGCGTAGCATCGACACATGTCAGTAGGAAATATTCGACTGTGGATATTTATACTAAACACAACGAATTAGCTGTTAAATAATCAACGAAACAGTTAAATTAGCAAGTAAGTCAGATACTATTTTTTTACTGGCTTTATTGGTCTATTCCACTTTGATCACCTTGGTGATAAAATTATTTACCTAGACGAGTATTTTATACCCAATGTTTTGAATAAGTGGTTATTTCATTTATCTGGGTGTCTTCAAATCATGAGTGGATCGGTTTTTTTTCTAGGCTAGCGTCCAGCGGCTAGGGAAGCGTTTTTCCATCGTAGACCGAATCATCGCTTAACATAAGGCGAGTTTGCGGTCAAACGTGACGTTACCATCATAATGAAGGAAACCGAGGAAGGGCCTAAGTGACATGCATTAGGAGAGACTTATCTCTGGCGGTGGACTGATGTGGACTGATGATAATGATGTCGTTACTGTCATATTCAAGAAGCGGCGGATCATACGTTTATAACATAACATCATACTCTCATAATTATACAGTTAATGCTCACGCGAGTTCTGATGCAATTACATTAAAATGATTCAATGTCCTATTAAAAAAAAAAAACCCTACCTATTCAGCTTTCTGTTTACTTGTTTGCTGTGACTACCAATAGAGGGAAATATATGAGCATAGAAAATGTATAGACGTATAGGTATTTATAGCGCAGAGGCCATGGATCGAGGCGATAAGCTGCAAAATTACAAGAGTTTATTATGCTGTAGATCTGAATAACCTTTCTTAAACAAACATCGTATGTCTAAGTTTCTAAAGGATAGAAGATAAAATATTGTCATGCATATTTTTACCAGCGCTACCGGTCAAAGCTTTCTCTTTCACACATTTCCAATATTTTCGAAGGTTGAGAGCTGGAAGTGGTAATGTCGCTAGCTTTTTGTGCATCTTAGGGAACGTACCACACTACGTGACCCGTTTAGAGGGGGTCTTTAAAATACCAGGCTTGGTCACAGGGGTGGGGGCCTTAGGTTTTCGTTACGTAGTCAATAGTAAGTTAAATAAGTACATAAGTTTTTCACTTGTAATTATAGGTATAATACGCACTCTTGGCGTCACGTGGCAAGCGCCGTATTAATAAAGATAAGCGTATGATAAGCCTTTATTTTTTTAACTTTCTGCTTATAAAAAAATATTTAAAACCATATTTATGAATTACTACATGAAAACTAGAGGGGCAGTCTTAGCATATACTATGGGTGGTCACCGAGGGAGAGGGGTAAAAAAATGGGTCACGTAGTATGGGAATGTTTCCTTACCCATAACTTAATACAGTTTTTATTTATAGTTTAATAGTCAATTTAGTTTAGTTACGTTTCATTCATAGTAATTTTAGTTTAGGTACCAAGAGCTGTTTTTAATATTTTTTTAAAGGTGACCAAAATATACTTTTTTGAAAATAAACGAACACTGGGTGGAAAAGAAAATAAGAACAAGAACAGCTTTAAAATAACAATGCAAATGTTTTATCATGATGATATTTTTTGTTTTAATAAGTTATTATATTTCAGGAGAATTTATAATATTTTTTATTATAATTTCATGACTGTATCAAGTCTCGTCTCGAACCTCCATTTAATCTACAAGTGCGAGAGATAGTTTAATATTTAAAGCTGCAGTGGATCGTTAAGTCTGGGCGGATGAGCTTGGGCAGCTTGGGCGGCCGCCACCCGCACGCTTCCGGTGTAAGCCGTATCCGATTTGTGCAGTTGCTTATTGGATTAAGTTAGGTATTTCTACTCAACCAAGATAACACTTTTTTTAGGACCACATCAACAAGGAAAACAACATTATAATGAATATATATATATATATATATATTATCTAGACTTTTAAAAGACGCTCTTATCACTAAAAGCTATCTCTTTTAGGCAGCCATGCATGGAAAGGAATTACAATGGTAAAATGAGTGGCCTTAAATAAAATAAAATAAAGTAAATACCTAAGCAAATATCAAACAATACATAGGCTACAAATAAATATAATATGAATGTAAAATACATACACTACATATATACTTAATTATACATAATTAATTAATAAACTATATACATACACATTTATAAGTAACTAGTAGTTAGCCACAAACCGACCCCGAGATGTTATTTTTGACCTTTATATCTCTCCATACTCCACAAAGAATCTCTACCTACTCATCCGAAGGTTGTCTGGAAGAGATCTCTCTTAGCGATAAGACCTTTTGTGCCTATGTTCAGTGTATTCTTTTTGTATTGTCTTTCCAGTGGTGTTAATAAAGAATTGTTGTATTTTTTACAACATGAAATGAATAAAATGATAAAGATTATTCAAGGGTTCCAACGAATAGAACGGTAGTAATTTTTATGTTTGAAATGTTGTTCCAATTTTTGGGAATTCCTATTTAATTGTTATAATTACTATTATTTATTTTGTTTTAGTCATTCATCATCATTTCAGCCCACCTCCGGTAAGCGCAGCGTAGGACGTCCGCCCAAAAGATGGACAGACGACCTAAAAGAGACCGCAGGGAAACGCTGGATGCAGGCCGCTTCCAACCGGCCCTTTTGGAGATCGATGGGGAGCTTATAATGTCCAGCTGTGGACGTCCTATGGTGGAAATGATGAAATTATGGTACGCAATTTATCGTCGAAAAAATATACAATCATACATACAAACGCCGAATGGTTCCAGTAGACTTCTATATTTTGCTGAGTCAATTAATTAGAAAAGTTAGCTAAGCTAATCATACCGCTTAAAATTGCACTGTCTCGTTTTAGCCTGACTATTTCTATAAGCTAAATGATTACAGAGTCATTTTAAGCATTGACATTTTAAAGCCGTAAATGTTTAAGTAAATGATTGATTGTTACGTGTTTTGTCAAAAGCAAGTACCTACAATTTTAGTCTTAACTTTCTAAATTTTCTTCAACTGAATGAAGCTAAAACACCGCACTCAAACTTTTCTCGGTTCTGGTACAATAGAACTCATACAATGAAGGAAATTCGAGAAATTTTTCTCCCTCCTTCTTGTTGTATCAGCAAATTACAATACTTCCTCAGTCCTGGGGCGACAAGCCCCCGAAGAGCGTGAACGTGACCTGGGTATTAATAATCTTCACCACGTGCGAACCGTTCCTAAGTTTGCGGCAGGCACGACGTTAGGGTAGGGGCAAGTGGGAAGAAATTATCTATAAAAATTTAAAATGGCCTGGAAACTTCTATCTTTAACTACCAAATCAGTCTATGGTAGACATAGGCTTCTCCCAAGAAACGTCACTTAAGCCCGTTCCTCAGGTTTTTTTCTTTTATTTACTCCTAACTTAATCGTCACCTCCGAATCCATTCAGTGTGTTTTCTTGTATTAATGTCTTGAATAAAAATAAAAAAAAGTCAGAAAAGATAAAAAAAAAACAAGTTGAAGTTGAAGTCCAGAAAATATAAATCAGTCTGATGTACTTCAAACATAGATTCACCACTACGACTTCAAATGGTCATATCGATTTGAAACTTTGCAAGTAAATGAGATCAAAATGGCAATAAAATAATTTGGTACAATCTAAATGATCTGATGGTGAATCCAGAAGATGGATAGTGGAACTCTTCGATAGCTAAGCGTGTGTTTTAGTTTTTCAAATAATTATTGATACACCAAGTTGATGCCCTGAAACTTGGTAACCTACATCCGCCTCTGGTTACACCCTTCCTATTTACATACACCGGCGAGCCTGCGGACGCATGAAATTTTCAGGAAATGCCATGCTGAAGTTATGTTGCCAAGCCTGTTTTCAGTGCAGTGAGAACACAGCTCAGTTGGCGAAGTTTCTATGAACTGAACTGTTGAGCTAGCTTCCTGTATGTTATTGTCCTGAAAGCTATTAGTTATATAAAGCCTGTTATGAACAGGGCCCTGGGTTGCTCGTATTTAGAATTATTTGCGATATGTGTGGCGTCTCCAATAATTCTACTCTTTTCTGCTAAGCAATACAATGACTTCTTTCGGCTAGTACCACTGATCTTTTTATTCCTGTAGGTATAATTACTCTAATCTGCGTAACCTTTAAACCTAGCTCAGCTTAACCTGGTAAGTAGATATTCAAATGTTTCTTGGAAACAAGTGGGTACAAGCACCACATTTAAATTTAAAATTTTATCACCTAAATGGCTTGCTTCCAGAAATATCGTGTTTTCGCGATCGTGACTGTAAATAGAGTTCGTTAACCTTTCCTGAAACTTTTCAACTTGCGTTCTAAATAAATTGGACAGTTTAGTTCTGTGTCAAAGTAAACTGTTCAGAACTGTTAATCAATTTAAATAGGCAAGTTGCTTACTACGACAAATAACTATATTTATTTAAACTTAGTGTGTACTATATTCATGCAAAGTTTGACGCTTGTACGAATTACCGTTTTTAAATTAGAGCTAATACAAAAATACGTTTGTTGTATGGGAGTATATACCCACACCTACCTATTCTTGTTTTTTGACGAATCTGCTTAAAAGTGGAAATACACAAGAGATTCGTCAATGTTAAACAAGTTGTTAGTTAAGTTGAAGTGGCAGTGGGCAGGGCACATAGCACGCAGAACAGATGACCGATGGGGCCGAAAGGTTCTCGAATGGAGACCACGGACCGGTAAGCGCAGAGTAGGACGTCCACCCATGAGATAGACAGACGACCTAAAAGAGACCGCAGGGAAACGCTGGATGCAGGCCGCTTCTAACCGGCCCTTTTCGAGATCGATGGGACGTCCACTGCTGGACATATCCAGCAGTGGACGTCCTACGGCTTGAATAATGATGTTAAACAGGTTCTAATCGTTGATTAAAATAATCTATATCTCTTTTCGACTATGATGATGATGATGATATGAATCCTTATAACACTATGATAAAAATAAACTACAAAATGAGTTTCCAAAGTTTATTGTCATTCCTTATTTATTTTTACACTTATAGCTAAGGTAACTATCGTTTTAACACTATTTGACTATGGACCCGGGGGTCCTTGAGCTTTCGGCCCGAGGTTCGTTACAAGATCAATAAAGGCAGTGATCGTTTATGTATTACTAGCTGACCTGACAGACGTTGTCCTGTCTCAGAACTGTCAAACACACAGAGTCAACATTTTAAATCTTATTTTTTTGACATCTTGGGTTACATTATTGGAGTTTTAGTAAGGATCCCTATTTTTTTGTTGAAAATATAATATAGCCTATGTTACCCGGGGGATAGTGTAGCTTCCCCCAACCGTGAAAGAATTTTTCGAATCGGTTTAGTAGTTTCGGAGCCTATTCAATGCAAACAAACAATCAAATCTTTCCTCTTTATAATATCAGTATAGATAACAGATTTTTTTTTATTCTTAAGACTGGGAGTAAAGGCTTCACTGGTTTGTTTGGTGATCTAAAAACTGCAGTTCATTACTCCAGCACTCGTTTTATCTGACGACACAAAGTTGTGTGTAACTTGTATGTATGTATGTTTTGATTTTGATAAATGAGGTGTCGATAGATTCCTCTAAGTTCAGGGATGGTAACTATAGGTATAACCGACTAACTATAACCGACGTCATCATAATACTAGTGACAAGTGGGAGTAAAAAATAAATTAAACTTCATTGGGTACCGCATCATTGTATAGTCATTTTGTGGTGGTAGTGATATTTGATGAGTACACAATTTTTTATAAAGTATATACCTCAATAAAAAATATTGTAACAAACCTTACTTTAATTTTTCAACGGTTTAAATTTCAAGGGAAATATTTGCGAAATATGATTCACAGAAATGAAGTTGAAGGATTTTAAATTCTTAAAAAAAAAAGGATTTATTTATAAGTTTGAAACACCAGAAGAAATGACGTAGCAAAGCTCGTAAGAAGTGTTATTTAAGTTTTTAGAAAACGAATGAACAATACCAGCGAAAAGTAACGTCCTTAGTGCGTTCACTCTCAGCCTAACAATTCCACAACTCAGGTCGGAATCAACAAATAAATAACCAAAAATTAACTTATTGTTACTTATCTATCCTTATACTGACCGCATGCCTTCAATAACATACTTTTCATAAACACTTAAACGTGAGTTGCAAAAAAGATTTACATTAAAGATCGATAACATTATTTTGAACACAGTCGTACATGAATTTCTAAACCTGACCATCTTGTCTAGATGTCTCGTTAAGATTTTAAGGTCAGACTTATTATTATATTTTAAAGACGAATTTAAATATTATTGGTTTGAATCTCGTTTAGTCTGTCGCGTGATATAAGTTTTATCATGGAGACGGGGAAAATATAAAACTTCATTTATATCGCCTATCTGTAGCATGATAGAGCACGCAGCTTCATATTTTGATTGTTTAAAAATCTGTGAATGAACTCTACCTATCGCTTTATTTTGATACTTTGATACTTTTATTATCAGAGTGGTGATACGACCTGCTTTGAGATGCGAATTGCCTATTAACAATAATAGGTAGGTACAGTAATAATATCAATCGTTACTAATTTCTAGATATTGTTTTTGCTTTTAAACCATCGAGATTAAATACCTACAGAGTCACCAACGTGCAAAAAATATGTCCGAACCAAAACTCGCCGATTTCTTGGTTAGGTGTATACAACCGCGAGTTGACTACAACGCCGCGCGATGCCAGTGCTACGATGCGACAAGCGACGTTGAGCACTATTCAAGCGACATAACGTCTAAATTGGAGTAAATGTGACATTGCGAACTATGCAATTGATGGTAAGTTGATTGATGTACAACGACGCTTGGACGATTTTTGGTTGTTATTACTTAGAGATTGTGACTCTAATATTGTATCTCGATGTTTTAAAGACACCCTTGTATGTAAAAGTATTTCTTTGTCGACATATGCCATTTAACGATAACCAGTTCATATCACGCGAGCTAAACAAAACGGCGGTATCACTACCTATGTTATCACTAAACATACTATCATCAATCGGACCTAACTTCACAGATGAAGAATGTCTCGAAAGAGCACGGAGAGTCGTTCCACTTGAGTCCTTTATCGTCTCTGTTCCATAGCTCTAAGCAGTTCTCTTCTTCTCCGTTCTCGTAGCGGAAGTTGTTGGGCTCGCCGGCATTCCAGTTGACGAAGGTCAGCGGCCTGCCGTTGGCCATCCAGAAGAAGCTGCCTTCTTCCGCTAAGTCGGTGCCAGACGTCCAGAAGTGCTCGCGTCCGTATCCTGAAAAACCGATTTTGGGTGTTGATTAGATGAAAAAACTTAAAAATAATTAATTGATTATTTAATTGTGTTGAAAAGACTTATGGTTCAATATTTTAGTACCGAAAATTATATAATGGTTTCCGTGTTTTTCATAAAAATTTAATAGATAGATACTGATACACATTAAACAGCCGCACAAATACACACGTTAAACTTATAACACCCCTTTTTGCATCGGGGGTTAAAAAGTGTTCGCATAACTTCTGTAACAGGGTGCATGGTAAGGTAGTTAGGAGAACGAAGAAGTTCCAAAAATTCAACTCCTTGCCACCCTCCTTGTTTCCTGAGAACTATACAATCTAGGCATCTTCAAGGCTAGAGTGAATAGATTTGTTCTACATCAACGTGTTACATCCTCGGCCACACCATTGCTTGCCATCAGGCGAGCATGACTTAGTGGCCAATGGTAGATCTATTCTATATATTAAAAACTAGTAGGCCACCCCGGCTTCGCACGGGTATAGATATATAGCCTATGTCAACCGGGGATAGTGTAGCTTCCCAACAGTAAAAGATTTTTTCGAATCGTTTCAGTAGTTTCTGAGCCTATTCAATGCAAACAAACAAACAATCAAATCTTTCCTCTTTATAATAGTAGTATAAATAAACGTACCGGAGTCTTTTACGTAATTTTCCAGCTTGTCATTCTCCTGCTGCGAGGAGATGGAGGCGAGGTGCATCCCATGGAACCGACAGTACTGCTGCGCCTTGAACCAGTTGGCCTGGAAACGAACGAAAAGTAAAGTTTAATTTCAAATTTTCATAACCATAGAATATATGAAGAGAAAACTATTTAGACACTGTTTTTTTTGTATATGCAAATGTAATACGTTTTACAAAATAAGTAGATATTATACTTATGATCATCAACGGTTCAAGTTTTTTATACAGAGTTCCGTGGAAAAAGTGTAACTTAAAAACTAAAACATCAACAAAAAAGACTATAAACAACAAAATTAACTAAACAACTAACGACAACAAAATTTAAACAACAACAACAACTGTTCCATAGTAAAAGGTTATTCAAACCACAGAATACACCAGAGAGTTCAAACTCAACAAAATTAATGATGCAACTGAAATTTTAGAGTTGTTCCTATAGAAAAAAATATGAGTATAACGGACCCCTTTTAGCTTAGTATACAGGGTGTACTAAGCCGAAAAGGGTAAGCCCGTATATTGTAATTTTCGTTGAGGATAACGAAAATGCTGACTTTTTGAGCGCTGAAGACTATCTCAGTCACTCTCACTCTCAAGACATTTGTAATAAGAGAGACAGTGACCCTGCCGATCCGACCTTATCCCTGGCACTGTACACAATCATACCTAACAGGGCCTTACGGCTACCTGTTTTAAGTGATTCTGTTTAGGTGATGAGAAAAGTTGTGCGACCGCAAACCGTATCTCAGTGCGTTAAGGTTGATATTCGGGTGATTTTGCCAACTGAGCTGTTTCAGCGCTAATTCGAGCCCGAGTTAAAAGCTAGCCGTAATGCCCCTGTATTAAAATGCTCTTGAAAAAAAATCCTGTATAAAAGTGTTTTTTTTTGTTACATTGCAACGGATCGAAGGGATTTTTTTACACAGAGCTGATAGCTTCCCGAGTTAGAGGGTCGCAGAAGTGACATTATGATATTTATCCCGGAAGCTATACAGTTCGCTAGGGTACGTCCATGAGAGTATAATCGCGGAGCGCAGCTAGTTTTAAAGGGGTTAAACAAAGTACCTGCTGGTTAAATCGAGCACACTTTAGTCGATTACAAGTTTAATGGCACTGTAACGTGTAAGCAGTGCTACTTTCTGTGTTTGTGGAGCCATTATACAATATCATGAACAACTAACATTGCTTGGTGACATCTTGTGGCTTTAATAAGTGGTAAACGTTAGAACAAAACTTTATTGTCTATGTATATACAAGGAAAACCACTTTAGGTTGCAAGAAGGTGCGTTGCAAAACGTTCCTGCATGTCTACCTTTTGTAAACACTTTCCATCGACACTTCGTTTATTTAAGTTGCATAAGAAATAAGAAAGCATGTTTTATGATGCCGGTATAAAACGTCAGGCTGGTTTATGACGAATAATTATATAATTGGTAACGTTTTTTACGAAAAAAAAAACGTTTAGGTAAACTTTTCTAAACTGTATTGAGAAAAGTGTAGTTTCGCTAATTGCTTTGGCATTACTATAGTCTGTTGTTACTGACTGAGCGATGGTGGCTGAGCGGTAGCATGTGCGCTTAACAATCTGACGGCACCAAGTTAGATCCTCGCCCCTGTAACAATGACTTATTTAGTAATTTTAGTAAGTTTTGATACCATCGCTCAACAACGGAAGAAAACATCATGAGGAAACCGGTATGTCCAAGAACTTCAAAAGTTCAAAGACTAATGACATTCACTAACATGCGCTGGGCCAGCATGGTGTAAGAGAAGGCTTATGCCCCAGGAGTGGGATCATGATAGGCTGATAATGAAGTATAACAATAAGAAATAATCATATTTTTGGCGCTAAAACACGAAAACAAAAGTAGTCTACTGAATATTGGTCGGAACAGTGACAAGCCGCAACGAGGTCACCACGGCCTGGGCATTGATCTTGAAAGCGCATACCTAGGCTTTATAGCCTGCTGAGGGTGTGGCAATTAACTATTAACAAGACTGGTTGTTTGCACAATTTAATCAAGAACTAGGGTCAATATTATTTCAATGGTATGAGCAAATTATTAGATATTTAGTTAATATAGAAATAGAAACCCAAAAAATAGCTTCTCATTATGAATCCATGTGTCGGGGATGCTATAGAACACACACACATACACATACACATTTGGACAACTAACACCCAAACTCAGAGCAAACGTTTAAATACCAAAAAAATTACCCATCTCAACATAAATATAATGCTACACTGATTTTAAAAGTGACAAAGGCAGTTAAATTCCTAGTTTTTTAACTAGTGCTGGCCCTAGTAGAGCGAGAAGAGTGGCTGCTCTAGGCGCCAAAAAGCAGAAGGCGAAAAAATCTAGCTATATTTTTTTATTTGATGGCGCCTCGCGGCTTGGTGCGGGAGCGGTGTGGCAGGCGGCGGGGTTTGTAGACATCATATAATTTCGATGTGGACATACCTAGTTTAAATCCTGGATTAGCACATGGAATAGTTTTTATCCCTAAACTATTCATGTAAGATAAGGTTCAGAAATGAAACGCACCGGAATATTAATCTCGCTCTACTCTGATCAAAGGCTAAGGGTGGTGTTTTTAAGTAATGACTGATTGTTTAACTGGCAGCTTATTGTTTAAATAGTTTATCATCGTAGTTTCACCCACTGTGTCACAGGAACCATGAACTTTTACGGAATAAAAAGTAGTTTGCTAATTTAGGATATAGGCTATCATCAAATTTCAATCAAATCCTTTTAGCTGTTACCGAGTTGAGTGTGAACAAACTTTAAAAAAAACTTTCGCTTTCATAATAGAAGTGTGATTTCCAGTTCATCGTACGTACATATTTCAGCAATTTCGTTTGGTGCGCGTTTAATTAGTAGAAAATAAACTATGGTTTCCACTACGAAACATTGGCAAAGGACTGTAGGTACTGATGCATTGATTAGTATCTCACAAGGATGGTGAATTGGCCGCTCTAGTAACATGCATGTATTTCGTCTAACTAACCCAATCTGTGCATGTGTAGCGGAAGGTATAACTAGGTTAGTGATTAAAGGCACCGCGGTTAACCGAGCCAGCACGTAGCTACACGCTAGTTGGAAATGTTTTGTAGTTGTCACTTTGATTTATTAATTGTAATATGTTTTAGAATCTTATTTTGGGTCTTGTTTCTGAATCAGAGTGATACCCAATCTTTAAATCTCTTCAACCTTATTTTCTTTTCGTCTTAGACTATTCAATATGACTTTTACTAAGGATCTCTAGATATTTTATTGTCTTGATGGGGTGTTCAAATTCGTTGCCTATTTAGGTACTGCAGTGTTTCACACCGCATGTGGTTCACACCACGGTGTGAATCGCTCAAGTGCTCTTAATTCATCGATTCTGGTCAAGTTACCTAATTCTTAATAAGGTATTATTCAGTAGATTACTTACATTCTTTATCATATATTCATATTATAAATGCGAAAGTTTGTGATGTGATTTTATGGCTATGGTTATTCCCACTCAACTCTTTAACGGTTAATGGAAAAATTACGGCTAAACCCTGGGGCGGTGAGAACCTAATTATAAAAATTTCCTTAAGTTTTGTCTTCCTGCTTTGATCTAGGTTTTTAGCTCTCATTTAACATTTCTAAATAATAAGCAAACTTCTACGATAACGACTACCTAAGTGGAATGTGAGAAAAACTGTAATTTTGTTTCAACAAAACGCTAGCCATTTTGATAAATGCCGCAATTTAGAACAATGGATCTTATCATGTTATGTGAACGTAAGAAACTGCTAGCTTCAGTTACATAATTTTTGTGTTATGTTTTACAAATTGCTCGTGTTTATTGTTTTGATTACTTGCTCTATTTCTTTTCTGTGGCGTAGCAGCAACTTTTGACCAAAAACAACAGTTTATTATTGGTCCGGCGAAGTGAGGTTTACGAGTTTACGAGATCGAAACGGTGGTTGTATCTACGAGTATAGCCTGGCTATCAAAGATAACTTCTTTATTTAAAAAATACAAGCTACTATCGCGGTTTTATCCGCGTGGAAATTTCCTCAGGAACTGTACATTTTCCCGGGATTTTTCAGTCTTCCCGTGAACATGGTGCATATGACAAAATATCGAGAGCTTCATCGACAACCTTATCACGGTAAATAATATCCCGTTAATGATCATATACCTCTAAGTAAATACGCTTTTGCATTTGTAATATTAAGTAGTATGATTAAGGTAAGTCATTCCTAAAAAATACAATTGCTTAGTACGAATATGACAAAAAAAAATTACATCGCGAGGTCTCGTACACATTATGTTAGTTTTATAATTGCAGTAAAGCTATAATATATATTGGTCGTGAGATTTTTGTATAGGCTTATTTAACGTACTCTTGGTAAATAGTTACACCCACTATAGTTACAATTTAGGTTTACTAAGTCATTAACGAGTAGAAAATAATGTCAAGTCCACTCAAAGTTCGATGGCTTTAATTAAACGAAGACCATCTTCGGTCACAGAACAGATAATAGCGTTTACGTCCTAAGATTGGCATCTTGGTTTAATAACGGCTGATAAAACTACAAATGATTCTATTTTTACCTAAATGAGGCACGCCAGGAAAATGAACTGGAGACCATAGTAATGAAACTATATGGTTTACACCATGGTCTCCTGATAAAACAGGCAGGGCCGTTTAGGTTTTGTGTTGTCGCTGTTTTTAAAGATCATGTCCAATAATTTTATCTCTCGCAATCGCTACCTCTTTGACACTGCTATTAATCACTTAACTAATCATATTTATTAATTTTACACTTTTTATGTATATTATTGTAACTGCAAGTAATTTAATTGGTACGCTGTCAACTGATAGTGGGCTTGAGCATTTGGATGGTCTTTAGACCTTCAACGGTCTATGAGCAGTCGAACTGTTTTTATGATGTTAGTGTTAGCTTGTATTTTGTTTAGTTAATAAATGCACTTGCCCTTAAAACTATAATTATATCTTACTCCACTAGACGTCACAATGAAAGCTTTTGCATAAATTTCTTTGACTTCAAGAAAGTTACTTGCAGCTAACAGTGCAATTGTGGAGTGGACTTCATTTCCGACCGGTCGTAGAGAAAGTTCTTGATTCTGACAGTACTTACGTTTACGTATTGTGGTTCAAGAGCTTCCGTTAATTTTAATAAGGTAAGCTTAAACCTTATTATCACCCAATGATAAAAATATTGTGATAAGTGTCATACAGTTAAGTAAGTGAGTGAGTGTTAAGTGAGTTTAATAACGCCTAAATAATTATTTACATAAAAATAGACTAAAAATTATATAGGAAGCGCTCGAACTAATTTATTGCTATTGCCAAATGAAAAGATGTTCGAACAATTAGTATTCGTATTTTTACCAGCTCCAATAGAGCTGGTAAAAATATCACCCAGCTAAAGTTAATAAAAATTTTGTAATACCCCTTTTTTGCAAGAGCTTCATGTTAATAATAAAATAATTGCGTAAATCAGTTTACATATTATATGAAATATAAATGAATAATAATAAAAAATACGGACAAAATTTACAACCTTCTTCCTGAAGTCAGTTAACAAAACAAAATAAAACAAAATGTGTGAAAACAAAAGTGGTATGACGGTGCCTTTATTAGAGGATTTTTAAATTTTCAAATCAACGTTATTGATGTTTTTCAAAAGTTTGATAGGCTTATTTCTCGATGTGTTAACTTTATTTGGTGGAACCAAGACAATCATCAGACAAAACAAAACAAAACTTAGCTATTAACTATTAGAATAGTTGGTTGGTTTAATTTACTATTAGAATAGTTGATATATATAATTTTTTCTATTTGCTCTAACATATAACATCTACTCATCTAGAATAGATCTTGAAAATAACACGGTAGCCGCAAACTAGCGTAATGCGGTGAGGTAACATCAAATCATTTAGGATTCCTCAACAGATGTGCTCTTATGATCTGTGGTTTCTGATTTGTACATGAATTAGGAAATCGATAATTTTATTGACTGAAACTTAGTATAAAACTTAAACGTTAGCTTTCGCAATCTAAGTAACACTTGTCTTATAGAGTACCTGCGGGTAGTTATATCGATTAGGAAATCTTATTTATTGACTAAAATACGGGAGAGTAGAGTTATCGCAATCAAATTGCATGCAGTGTGGGTAGTTTAATCAAATCCTACATATGCATCCTAAGATGCATCTCGCGCCAATTGCTTAAAGTGCAAGTGTGTTCTATTATTGTGTTATTTAAATTGTTATAAGCTAATAAACTTCTAGATAAACATGATTCATTGGTCTACGAGGTGCCAGTCAATTGTTTGTCCATTGTGAATATTTTTTTTGTAAAATTGAAATGAAATGAAATTTATTGTTAACAAACGTCTTCATAATATATTATAATACATTATTTACATTACTGCCATTACATATTTACATTCCTGGTGGAAGTGCATTGGTGACCAAACTAAGAGAACCTGTGATATGGTATACCAACACCCCCCGCTGAACAAATTGTGAGGCAAAAAGAGCTATCTTCATAATACATTATAATACATATTTATATTCCTGGTGGAAGTGCATTGGTACCCAAACTAAGAGAACCTGTGCTATTGCATACCACTACCCCCCGCTGAACAAACGTGGAAGCAAATTGAGCTTTTCGGAGTGATAAAGACAGAGAGTGATGAAGGGTGGCGATATTATCTTATCTTATATATTATATCTATTGAACACTATAACTATCTTGCACAAAAGTTATATGATTATTTACGGGATATTTACCGTGGTAAGGTTGTAGAATGAGCTCCCAATGATATCAAAAATACTGTTTTTTTAATTAATATCCCCCCGTAAATAATCTTATAACTTTAGTGAACAACCGTGATAGTTTAAAACAGTGTTTTTATCTTGCACAATTATAACCCGTTGGATAAATTTACGTATCGGTGCCGATATTTTATTAATCGAAGTTTAAATGTAACGGTGAAAAGTAAAATGTTAGCTGTAATTGATGACAAATCTTTGCCAGATAAGCCAGTCGCAACACACTTGTAAAAAGACAAAGGAATTTTCAAATGGCATCTTTATAGCTTCCAGAGCTATTCAAACGTGGGTTAGATCATTAAACTGCAGTTTAACGACTGCAACGTTGCATTTTATCAACTGCACTTTAACTAAACGAGACCAGAGCAGTTCAGGCAAATAAAGGAGATATGTATAAGTAGTATAATATATTTTTCACTATACCGTTAAACCGTGTAAGTACGGTACACTTGCACTTTTTCACGCATAGTAAGAAATGTGGAGCGACACCAATGAACTAACTAACAGTCCACATGCAAAAAAACAGTGGCAAGGTCGTCTGCAGGGTAAGTTCGTCTAAAGGCCAAGCCTGATTTAGGTCTGGTGGGTTCGCACCAGCTACGCTACTTTACCATATCTCCGTTGTCTGTCGGATCTGAGGGCCTACCACAACTTCAAATACATTCTAATTTTGATCTTACAAACATTGTTTTGCTATCTCAACAGTAGGTGAGGATCATCATCATCATTATGAGCCCATCATGTTCCCACTGCTGGGACACAAACCTTTTCTCAGAGACCGAGAGAATGGGCCCTAATCTACCATGCTGCCTCAGTCTTGGACATACCGGTTTCCTCACGATGTTTTCCTTCACCGTAGTTGAGCGTTGTAGATGAGAATACGAAGGTAAAAAAGAACATACAGAAGAGAAGGAGGAGAGAAGAGGAGAAGACAAAGTTCGATGTTTATTTAAAACAAGAATGATTTTAAGATCGTTGTATGCTGGAGTGAAATTATTGATGAGAATGTAATAAAGATTCTCCAGCCAACTAGTGTTCCAAATGACTTGAATTCCTTTGTACAGGTTAAGTTATCATCATTATTAGATTACGAGTGAGTTGTCTATTACAAAACATAATATGATGAAATCTGGCGCACCATAGATTTCTTTTTCTTTTACCGTGTAATGACGTTCTTGTGGCTTTCGCTCGTTAGCAAATGTTACGGTGGCAATTGTTAGATTAGCTTGAATGAACATACGTATATTTAGTGCATGCCAATAGCAGAGTTTTTGAAATTAAACACTTTTCATGGATTTTATCGCGAGTATTTTACAATATTGACATTTCTAACATTTTGCGGTGTCCGTTGTCACAGGTAGACCAGATGACGGATATCTATAGAAATGTTATAAATTTATTTTCAAGTGCCGCCAATGATTTTAATGAAAACGTTCACATGTACGCAGGAATCGCTCACGGTGTCCAGAGGCCTTGCAGTTCTGCGACGGGCTTGCAAAAACTATCAATATCTCTCTTAAAAAACTGAGGGACAAAATGAGCAAACCACGCTTGCCTATAGCTTGAATCTAGTAGGTTTTGTTTTTGACGATAAGTCTCTAATCGTTTACAGACTTTGTAGACTATAATATTATTATAAATAGTCGATATCTAATATTCGAGGGTACCAGGAGCTCTACATTTACTAGATATAGATATTAATAACTTTACTAGATATTTGTCTAATACAAAAACCTGTCCTGGATACTGGTAATTTATAAACATGGGACTCTCCCAAGGCATGCCACTCAGCCCAATCTTTGTTTTCCATCTACTGCCAGTTACCTTATGTATATCGTCACTCCATCGAGTCTCAAGGAGTACTACGTTTGCCGATTCGTGGTCTCCACTCTAGAACACGTCTATGCCAACGGTTATCTGTGGCCCACTGCTGCGCTGTGTTATTGCGGTGACTTTGGGTTTTTGGCGAATAACTTAGTTCCGGATACGATCGCTTAGCCCAGCATAGCTCTTTCCATAGCTCGCTGAACGACCTTGAACTTGTGGACCGCTCTAACTGTAAATGTCCATGTTTTAGCACCGTAAGTCATGACAGGTAGAACTCACTGGCATAGATTGATTGATTGATTGATTGATTAACTCTTTATTGTTCACACCATAAAATTTTATACAAAGGACAAAAAACTCTTAAAAACTAGTGTAACAACTGGCGGCCTTGTCGCTAAAAGCAATCTCTTCCAGGCAACCTTAGGATGGATAGGCATAGCCTGTAGGAACTCTTCAAAAAGTTCTCCTTTTTGACAGAACATAGAACAATCCCCATTTAACACTAAACTAGTGTGAATAGGAAACTTATCCATAGCAAATGTCTAGAAACTTACACAAAAGGGTTATTTGTAAACTTTTCCCATAAAGAATTCAGCATAATGCCTACAATGCCATGCTCAATTAGACGCCACTCAATAAAGGTGGTTTCACGGTCTTTGGAGCAAAGTTGGCGGAACGATGTTTTCAAGGTTTTGCGAGCCTTTGAGTATGGGTGGTATAATGTTTACTTTCCATTACGAAAACGATAATGGGAGTGAATAATCTATTTTCTTTAAATTATTTTCCATATTATTAAAGGTAACCACTCATTATAGGTAGGTAGGTATTAGATAACCGATGGGGAAGAAAGGTTCTGGAGTGGAGACCACGAACCGGAAGACGCAGCGTAGGTAGGCCTCCCACTGGATGGACCGACGACATTGTGAGAGTCGCGAGCATCCAGTGGATGCAAAAGGCAGGGTGTCGTTCAGTGTGGAAGTTAAAGGGAGAGGCCTATGTTCAGCAGTAGACGTCTTCTAGCTGATGATGATAGGTACGCTTATTTTTTATTGAGTAATTATGTCAAAAGATTGCGTTTGACCACCACCTCACAAATGTTCTGGGATATGGAGGCTTGCCTAAAAGAAATCTAACTACCATAAAATGTTTTTTTTTTTTATACGTTTCCTGTCTTCTTTTGAAAAATGTGCTTCGGTAATTTTGCTAAGTAAATATTTCAAAATACATAGAACAAATTTATATCTTAAAAATATCAATTGCGCGAGCGGGATGCGCCCGGTATTCTGGCCCTTAACTAGAGACAGGTAGAAAATAAGTGCTTGTGATTTTGTAATATTGCAGGAGGTAATCTATTAACTGACTGTAAGTTATTTTAATGATAGAAAAGCAACATTATTTTGACATGATATAGTCTACTTTTTTTTCTTCAATAATTGGGTGAAACCGTAGGCAAATTAAAGATATAAGTAAAATTAAAGTATGTAAAGTATGTATGTCTATTTAAGTATGTATTTAAAACTATATATGTATGTATATCAGTCTCTGGCAGCCGTATCACAAGCTTTGCTTAGTTTGGGGTCAGATGACCGTGTGTGCAAAATGTCCCAAATATTTATTTTATTTTATTTTATTTTATATTGGACGATCTATAAAAAAATCTAACATAGCTTTCAAGACAAATCTAACATAGATTCAAGATAAATATAAGATAAAAGATAAATTCAAGATAAAACTAACATAGATTTTAAGACAACTTACTAACTTGAGATGAAACGTACTATGTGTTTTAAATACAAAAAAAAATAAAAATAAAAAATAGCTAAATCTAGCGATTAATATTAAGAAACAACACTTGTCTCTTACACACCGATGACTGATTGAAACAAAACTAATCATTCAATCTATTGTTTAATGAAATAACGCAACTGCTACGACGATATAGATTTGAAATGTTTTTGTTCGTTGATAAATTACATAGAATTATATTCATGCTAATTACCACTCGTACACGACAATGAATGAAAGTGAAACAATTTTAAATGCCGATATACAAGAGGCTGAGCTTGTGATACCACGTGACGACTGAAAGAGAAAGTGGTTGTATCAATCAACGACATGCCATCTGGCGGACCGGCTTTTTAAGTAGACGCGAAGACAAGTCTTGTGATTGTAACACAAAGGTTAGGGTCTCGTCACTCGTGAGAAGCAGAGTGAGTGAATTTCAAGAGGACTACAAGGTCAAAGTGGCACGTTTTGTAAAATTTGTTTTATTGCTAATATGGTATTATTTAAAGTTATATGATTATTTACGGGATATTTACCGTGGTTATTTATCATATAACTTTAGTGAACAACCGTGATAGTTTAAAACAGTGTTTTATGGTATTATTTATCACGCATAATAAAAACAGCAGCGCAGCAGTAAGTAATCATATAAATATTTTTTTAATAACTATGAAAACTTCTCCAGAAATACCTTTTCTGGATTGAAAATACTTTTTTACTAAATACGCTCGAAAATACGTTAACTAATTAAATCTACGAAATGTGGCACTCTAAAAATCAAGTGAAACAAAATCCGTTGACGTTATGTCTTGATATTGTGTCACTCTGTAAGAACTTGTAAGTTTTTGTGAAAACGGACCTCGGTATACCGCCGGCGGTGATGTCGCGTCATTCCGGGCGCCTATTCACGAGGTGTATGAATCGACATGAATAGATGTAATCGATTACAAATCTATAGATGTCGTTATATCCACACCATAGATACACGGATGAGGTTGCCATTTTGGATTTGGCCGTAGCAGATTGCTTCGACTATCATTGTTTAAGCAATTACTTAGTTATAAATAATGAGTCAACAAAGTAAAGCGAAAAAGAACATCATTACATTTTCAAGTTCTCGTAGAACAAAAATTTATACAGGGTCTCACGGAACGATGTGATTAACTCGAAGGGAGATCTCTGTACTCATTATTATGAATAGCTTATAAGATTGCATTAATCTTGAAAACGTGAGAAAATATCAGCTTTTCTATACAGTTGAGTGTTTTATTTATCTATAGGATGGGTTGATTCCTCAGATCAGACAAACAAAGGAGATATGCATTTAGGCATTAGTACAAGTATTATTATCCTGTACAAATCGCAAATATCTTGATTTTTCATTTTTTTTTAATTATACCGCTTATCCCAGAAACTGTAAGTACGGCTTAAGTCTATCTTCCTTGGTATGGCTCACTTATTTATTTTTCACGCACACTAAGAAATTTGTAGCTACACCAATGAACTAACTAATAGTCCACATGCAAAAAAGAGGGACAAGGTCGTCTGCAGAGTGAGTTCGAATAAAGGTATGAAGCCTGATTTAGGCCAGATGCGTTCGCACCCGCCACGCTACCTTATTATATCTCTTTTGTTTGTCTTATCTGAGGCGGTTCCATAGTGAAAATCATTCATAATAATGAGTAGAATGACCTCATTTCGGCTGAGTGCCACCGCTCTGTGTAACCTTATTACCTACACAGAAATGAAAAGTTTAGTTACTCATCTTTATGTGAAACTTGAAGACTACGAGGTATTAGATATTAATTATCATTTAATGTGATCATGATTTTTGATAGTTCAAGGCTAATTAGATCCTTTAATTCTTCCATTTATAATCTAATGTCGATCGTGCAAGGACTTTACATAATTACTGGTCTGTAATAAACCGTAATAAATTAACGGCCAATGATCTGACCGTACAGGAATTCTGTAAATATAATATCATCAAAATTTATTCAATTTAGTTTTAATTTTGGTGCTTAGACTTGAGTTTTTCTACTAGATGAGTCCAAGGTGAAATCACTCTGATTTTATATCTAAAAGAAAGAAAGAAGAAAGAAAATAATTTTTATTCGACACCTTTACATAAACTTATATCTAAAGGATACAATCAGTGTCAAATGGAAGCGTCTCGGCAGGTCTGGTATCTGGCAGATATCTGGTAGTATCTCATTCAATTTACCCTTTCGATCAAAGGCAACGCTACGGTAAGGTAGCGGTAAGGTAAGCAATCCACCGCCAATGCCCCGGGTATAGATTTCTATAGGCGGTAGTAAACACTTTCTATCAGGTGGCATCGCTTGTTTGTCTACTACTATATTAACAAGTAGGTATACATAGGTGGCAATGGCAGGCCACATCACTCGAAGAACCGATAACCGATGGGGAAGAAAGGGTCTTGAGTGGAGACCACGAACTGATTGATTGATTGATTGATTGATTAACTCTTTATTGTTCACACCATGAAATGGAAGACGCAGCGTAGGTACGCCTCCCACTAGATGGACCGACGACATTGTGCGAGTCGCGGGCATCCAGTGGATGCTGATGGCAGTATTTTGTTCAGTGCGGGGTCAAAGGGAGGGGGGGAGGAGCTCTGATTAGCAGTGGACGTCTTCTGGATGATGATACATAGGAAAAAAAAACGATAAAAGAGCTGATAATCTTCAAACGGCTAAACAGATTTTCATGAATCATAGCTAAGAACATTCTCGATCAAAACACCTTTCAAACAAAACAAAGAAACAATCAAAATCTATTCCGCTGTTTGGGAGCTACAAGGCACAGACAGACACACAGAAACATAGATGCACAGGTTAAACTAATAACAGCCTCCTTTTTGCGTCACTTACACTGCATGTATGCAATGTTCTTCAGGAATGTTAGTTCTATTGAAAAACAAAATTGTTGTTTTTTTTTGTTTTGATGTGAGTTTATTGTCGGATTTTGTTGTTGCTTGTTATGCTGTTGATGCAGTGTTGTTGTTGTGTTTACAACAACAACACTGCACCTCCAAAAAAACAACCTCCTGCCACCTGCAAAAATAACCTCTGCTAACAAATCTTAGGAAAAATTTGCTTAATAAAGAGAATGACACCAAACTTGCACTATCAGCCTTCAAGAAAAAGCAACGTGGGCAACGTTTTCGTGCTAGATGTGTGCTAGACTCAGACTCTTCCATAAGCTCTTTGGTGCTAGATTGAACAAGTTCAAAATAACTGTAATTTTGAAGGTCTATGACAGTTACAACTTTACTGATTAATAGAACTTACCTTAAAGAATATTCCTAAATAATATCTCTTCTCTCCAGTCTTGAGTAGCGGCATCGTCCACCGCGTGATACCGAGCTCGTCGTCCTGACAACTCGAGCATTCTGCAACCAAAGAAACGGCATTTCAATACTAAAACCTAATTTTTATAACTGGGGTAAAACCAGTGCCTAGGCTTATAACGAATAAACATATACAACCTTGGCCTTCAGGCTGTCTAAAAACTATGGCACTGTCTACTTAGCAGTCCATACAAACTTAATAGCCTACTTTTGCCACAGCAAATTCAGTCTGATTTAACAAATGCTATAATTAAATGCTTTAATTTTGAACTAATGTATAGCAGGTAGCAGGTTTGTTGTGCGGCAAATTTTCAGCCACACAAGTCCTGGAGCTCTTAGAATTTGTCAAAGTCTTGCAGTCTACACCTCTTTGATTAAGTCGATGCTACCTTCGACCAAAATAAAATGAATGGACGGGCCCAGAAGAAGCGCATTTTTGAAGATTACAAAATGAGCACCGGCGCTCACTTCGTTTCAGTAGGTCTCTAGCCGTAGAAAGTGCAACACGCTTCTATTGTTACATTATAACGAAACATCTGACAAAATTATGCCTTCGTGTGCTTTCCCGAAGTGAAGTTTTTTCTAACAAATGTACTGTGCATGGTTATAATTAGGTGTTGAAGTATATGTCCAACGGTTTTGCCTAGTTTTTAATGAGCAATTTCAATGGTTATGTCCCATCCATTCATTCTATTTTGGTCGAAGGATGCTACACCTATGGATTTAATAATACGGCACTGGGTGCAACTGAAATGGGAACTGACGAAAGGTAAGGAAATCTGAATAAGGCCATATATTTTACGACGTAAATGCACACATACGTTTTTTCTGTTCCTTTATCATACACTAATTTTATTATGATGCTATTTTTTGATGCTGATTTTGCTATTGATGAAGGAAATTGCATTTAAACTTTATCAACACAATCTTTGCGTAAGTGGATACGGATTTGCTGTAGTAGGTGAGGTGAACCAATAAACCTAGAACACAATATTTCAATACCTACATTATCTACACTATTACAGCTGCTGGTAAAATAGGTATTTAATGGGCTAACTGGAAAAATAATTATGTTCTAAGGCGAAGCCCAAGCAAACATAACGTTAACCACAATTACATGTTTTTATTTATTTATTAAATACGATACATTTCATGTTAATAAGTTGTCTTAAAATCTAAGACATCAATGTCTAATAGGCTATTCTCTAATAGACTACAAGACTGATTATTTCTATTTAATTAAAAAAAAAGCTGACAGAGCCGATAGAGCTGATAGAGCCGATCACCGCAAACATAATTAAAATATTATGTTCAATATTAAGGAATATACAAGCACTTGTTAGTGCGCTATACAAACTCCAACCTTACACTCGGTTTGCGGGAAAGAGAAATATCATCTCTTTTCCTAATCCAACAAAAAAAAACCTCTTATATATTGGAACTTTATTTGCCAATTTAAATAGTTCCTTCGGTATGCATATTGTTATTTATTACATTTCAATAAAATAAATATTTTGTTATTTTTAACAAAGCTAATACCTATCCCATGCATTATCCCATGCATCCCCTATCCATACGAGTCTTGTATGAGTGCGTTTCTCTAGTATGTGAAGTTTTTTTTTTAACGCCAATAAGTCTTCGTTTGGCCATCTTCTCGCCTGCTGGTACGCGACGATGTGGTCAAAGATGAAGCACTGCAGACTTAGGAGATACATTTATACCAATACACGTGATATACACATGACCGTGGTGCCTATCTTAAATCATGCATAACAATAACTAAAAAATAATTATTTCCAAACTTATTTCAGCAAAAGAGTTTCCCTTCAGAACTTATAAGTAAGTATCACATGACACTAATCTACATAAAAATATTCTTTCAGAGCATGTTGCAATCGCAATTGGCCATGTTGGCAAACTTGTGGTTTGATTTTGAAGATTTAAAGGTCAGTTATGCAGATTCTAAATTGAATTACAAAATGTTTTGACCACACGATCTTTATGAGTATGCCACAGAATACAAAATTAGTATTACTAAGCACGCTCTGTACGTAATAGTGCTAACAGACGCTCGAACGCGGCTGACGGACCGCCATCCAACCAACGGGAGAGAAAGAGTGAGAATATCATATTTCCCTCTCTTTCTCTCCCATTGGTCAGACGGCGGTTCAGGTCAGCTGCGTTCGAGTGAGTTGTTGCTATGATGGTAAAACCTATTGTCAAGGTTTCGCTAGTGCCAGTGAAGTAGGACTACGTAATATATCATTGTTCAGCCAAAAGTTGCGGTTTGGTTGTGCAAAGCCATGAAGATTCTTTGACAGCTTTTGAATGCCAATAATGCAGTATCTAATGTGAAAAAAATAACCTTGCGTTATTGCGTAGTCATAATAAGAATATGATTGATTCTAAACTTTCAAATTAGTTTGATTGATCTTTGAAAAACATGCTATTTTGTATCCAAAACTTTTGATCATTTTATTCTTAGCGTATCAGCGGTTCGATTGATTGTTCATATCCGTAGTTCACTAGAGAGAACAGCAGAGCTATACTCAGCAATGGAATAGGGAAGGCTGTGGATGATGATGATGTAGGCCAAAGATGTTGCCACAGTTACCGAGCGCAATTTCCCCCTTTTATGACTACCAAGGTAACCATTTGCACGAGTGTCTGAAAACGGCATTTACCTCCCCAGAATTTTTAGTACAGGGTTGAATGGGTGCAACAATCTTGTTGTATAAAACCGGAATTTCTACATCGATAATGGGCATTGAATGCGGGAATGCCCTGCATGTTCGCATTCAATCATCGATTTTTGTTTTATACTCCTTCGTGAAGTAATTTTGTATTGGAATTGAATACATCACATCAGATTCCACGAACATTTTATGAATATAAAAGTAAACCGCGGAGAATATAAAAATGGTAGCTACCAAAATGTTGCAGGGGCCTTACGGACAACTGCTATTACAGGCACCTAATCCGCTCAGTTGTAAAATCACGCGACCGCAAACCGTATCTGGGCGCGATAAGGTTTGCGGTCGCGTGATTTTCCATTAGGTACAGGTGAGCGGATTAGGTGCCTGTAATAGCAGTTGTCCATAAGGCCCCAGGTCGTGACAAAAAATCTAAACGGTTTAAGGCGAAGTTGCAGTCCCTACTTTTGAAGATCTGTTTAATTTTAAATACAGTGTACAGTTAAAAATTAAACAGATCTTCAAGACTTCGAAAGCAATTTGCGAATAGAAACGTTATTTATAATGATACCGTTTTTATACTAGAGGAAAGACAAAAACACGTTAAAAAAAGTCGTTTGTTGTATGCGAATTCTTATGTCTTAATCCTTTTTTATTTTATTATTATTTCTTTATTAATCCGCCGTTTTAAAAAATTTAAGTTGAAGTGGCAATGGGCAGGCCACATCGCTCGAAGAACCGATAACCGATGGGGAAGAAAGGTTCTGGAGTGGAGACCACGAACCGGAAGACGCAGCGTAGGGAGGCCTCCCACTAGATGGACCGACGACATTGTGAGAGTCGCGGGTATCCAATGGATGCAAAAGGCGGGCTGTCGTTCAGTGTGGAGGTTAAAGGGGGAGGCCTATGTTCAGCAGTGGACGTCTTCCGGCTGATGATGATGATGAATCTGCCGTTCCTACTTTAACATTCGGTACATATTCTGTGAATTTATCAACTGACTATCTATTATGGTTAAAAAATACAGCCGTTTAAAGGCAAGAGAGACAAACAGCGTATAAGACTTAGTGGTAGGGCTTTGTTGATACCCTTTGTGTACGGAATTCTGAATTGATCCTGGCAATGCTGAACTTTGGTAAACTGTACTTTTTTCGTTTTCTACTAAAGTATTTTGTCTATGTCGCTTAGTGTCACACCTTAAAGCTCAATGGAATTTAAGACACTTGTACTCATCGATTTGTATGACAGTTTACACTTTTGCATTCGTGTTTAAATTAATTCATACAATGTGGCATTGTTCTTGAGTTATACGTTTATCACTTTCAAAAACAAGCTACAAAACTACTTTACGATTTAGTACTGTGTCACAGTTAAAATATTTCAAAGTGCTTTGTAGATGCTGGTAATATGAAGCTTTTTTTAAGTCGACATAGGACTTCGCGGTGATTCATGTTCTGGTGGTAACTTTATTGAATTCATTTGTTTACATGCTTGTATTTTCGTTGCGTTGACGTGATAATAAAATTGACATGAAGGTAAAAAAAATGCTAATTTACATTGCATTTTCTTACTATTGTTTATCACTTTTTGGCTTAACACGATTCGTGCAAAAGATTCTTGCAATGTTAGCATCACTAACAACTGCCTAGAATAGAGAACCTATAAAGTAGATATACCTTTATTAATACCTGATTTCCCGTTTCCCAGCTGCTGGTACGTGACCGTCTTCGTGTTTCCAATCCAGCTCATCATCAGCACGCAGCACAAAACGTTCCTTTGCCACATCTTTATCACTTTTTTATCACTATTCTTTACTTTTAATACACACTTTTTTAAATTAAATATGAAAAGTATTTCAGATTATGTAATTTGTTGATACTAGCACATCTGAAAACGAGTTGAATTATTATATTCAAAGAACTTTAATTCTATAGTCAAAAAAAACATCAACGCGCCAAGTCAATATTTTCTCACAACAATATTTGAAAAATTGTAGCTTATCCATAACTTTATTTTAAAAATGTCACCGCATTTTTAGAACAATTATAAATATTTGTATTTAGTGTTAATTGAAATTTACAGTTTTAAAGATCTTTGAATTAAATAAGTTGTGTTTGTATACGTAGTTTTAATATATATTACGTACTTATTAGTAGTTATGTGAGTAGGCAAATACTGAAAATAAATTTAAGGACATGTTCCCAGTCACAGATTTCTATTTAGCAATTTTTTAAGAAAAATTACTTCATGGGTTCGAATATGAAAAAATTTATAATTAGCTTTAAAACATTGCTAATATTTTAAACATTGACGAGATACAAGATATCTCAATGGTAAAAGTAATTTACAAGAATATTTTCTCTCTTTTGGCTAATAATTATCACCTTTTTTTTCTAGTACAGCTCTATCTTAAGGGAAAAACTTGTTATTGAGTCACCTAATCAATTTTTATTATTTCAATTTTAATTTTTATTTATTTAATATATATTAGGGTTTAAGTTTCCCTAAAAATGCAAAAAAAAAATGGGTCCACGGACTCCGGTGTTCATGCCTTTTGTCAACTTGTACAAATTTAGTCATAACTTTTGTACGCAGTTGTATTTGGCCTAATTTTCACATAAGTAATATAGTTTTTGCAAGGATTTTCTATGTTAGTAAAAAAAACCCGTACATAGTCATATAACTTTAGTGAACACCGTGAAAGTTTAAAACAATCTTAATATTTTTTTTCGAGATTTTACTTTTGTTTCACCAAAACATCTCTCTTAAGTTACGAAGTTAAGTTAAATTAGTATCAGACGTGAGACGAGCTCATTGTGTGTCCAATAGTAGTTACAAACACAACTTGAATACTTTGTAGAATTATATAAATAAAAAATTATACTACAGTGTGATTTTGCAGAGCTATCAAGCAAAGGGTTTTGGATTTAGTAAATAAAATAGATGTCCTTAAATGTACGATATTGTGTCATAGTATTATTTAAGTGCTACTTAAGTTATGTTAAGCACGTATTTAATTGGCAATGTCTGGTTTCTCTAATGCGGTGGTTGGCAGTCCCTTAATGAGGAAGCGTGAACTAGATTCGATAAATAGCTCGACGACTCCTACATGGTAAGAAGTATATTGATTGAATATGGTTCCTTTTTGAGTCTACGAAATAGTATTTTAAGTAGTGAACGGTCTAATAGAACTAAGTATCCAGCTGTATTAATTATGACATCGATGTTTTATTCGCAGTTAATAAATGTAGGTACTACATACCTGTATTAAGAAAAAAACTATACAAATAGGTAATGAAGTATGTAAGTAATAACTTTTAAATTTGAGAAACTCCACTGTTGAGGTAACATACATACATGGTTGTTTTTAATGTTTCAAAAACCTCTCGCAGCATTCTCCCTACATGACACATAACGGCTTTCGTTCCATTACTCTTAGAACTTAGTATTATTTCACAACATTTTTTGTAAGTTTGTATAATTTAAATCTAGCTATTATGAAGCTTGTTTTATTCGTGGTAGTTATTTAATTAGCTGTAATCATTTAGTTGACAATAGCATCATTTACTACACAATACTGGCACGTAATGAAAAATAAAAATGTAATTTGATTGGCGTTTTGAAGAATGTTTCCCAATTAGCTATTATGGAGCAATAATTGGCCAACTTAGTCGACCAAATAATTAAAATAAAATTTCCTTGGGAAGTTTATCATTTTTGTTTAGAAAACTACCATATTTTCTGACCAAAATTTATAAGCCATCCTTTTCTCCATAAATCTAATTTACAGATAATTTGGTCGTGTAGGGGCTTTACCGCAAACTGCTTACGCGGTATCAAACTAACGTTAAAACCACGCAGTTCGGAAAATCACGCGAACGTGAACCTTAACGCGGCCCAGATACGGTTTGCGGTCGCGCTACATTTTTTTCATCACCTATATTGCTTTAAACAGCTAGCCGTAATGCCCCAACTTAGCTGTTCAGGTGGGCAAAATTAGAACTACAGATTTTCATGGTGAAAACGAACTGCTTAGGTGGCAATATTTTGTCTCCACTAGCAACACTGTCATCGGAAGAGCTAAGATGGGGGGGGACTGTAGAGGAATGGCGGCCGAGCGGTGGCGATTAGTTATAATGACAATTTGAGAGGGTCTCATAAAAACATTCAAATACCCTATTGAATTCGACAGTCAAGATTGTCTTTGATCTTTAGAAATTTGACAGTAATAACAATTTTTTCAGACAACCTTACCTAACTGTTAAAAGTTAACCTTAATTAACTGTTGCGCCTAAAAATCGTGATGAGCGAACTGAACTATAAATGTAACCTCATTTATATTTACCTTGACATACTTACTAATGCTTTAAACTAATTATCAAGACTTCCGGTTCCGCGTACTCTTTATTTACAACCCGTGAATAAGCATGATCCGGTCGTGATGTTACGCAAAAGATAACAAATAGTTCTAGACTGTTATACAATGCTAACAAAAAATCTGGTTCTGATTGACCTGAGACGGCTCTAGGTTGAATCTTCTGTTATGTATAATTAGTGGTATTTGGGTAGCAATCTGCAGTAATAGTAATTTATTATAATTCTATGTATGCGTAAGTAGGTATATGAGTGTATACAGGGTTACGCTGAAAGGGTGTACTAAGCCGAAAGGGGTCCATAGTACCCATCATTATGAACAACTTTTACTATGGAAGCAACTCTGAGATTGCGATTAAATATCAACAGAAAAACTGCAATTATTAATGCAGTTAACTAGGTTTACTAAAATAGTAGTAGATTTGGTGAATAGTTTACCAAATTATCGCACAAACAACATTAAATTTCTAAGTACCTAATGCAGACACAAATGAATAAATATTGTTCAGTTTGTTATTATAGTAATAAATAACATAATCTATAACGTCTGTGTTGAATTTTAACTTAGCGTTAATATTCTACATTATCATAAGTTTATGTTTTAATTTGAAATTAAGAGCCGTTTTACAATATACAATAGTTTAATTTTATGTATCTGGATTTTCGAGCATAAACGAAAAAATTCAGTCGTAGGTAATTGTCAAGACAAAAACATGTAAACCATAACATTAAAATTGTTCATTTTATATCATTAATTTAACAAAACCCACTTTCAAAGTTCCCCCCCCCCCCCCCCCCCCCCAATTAATTACCGTAAAGTAATTAAATTGAAAGATTCTTGTAATCAACTTTACATAATTATATGCAATAGAATATCAGGCACCTTCAAATATTTTATATTTAATTATATGCAACGGACCGCCATAAAATGAGCCATTTCAAATGTCAGATGCCTCTCGGGTATTAACTTGTTGAATCAGCTACAAACTATACTCATCCGGGACCGTTTCAATCTAAGTTATGTTGTATGTTTTGTATATAGTTATTTAAATTAGTTTTATTGCTATGAAACTAGCAGTTTAGCTATTACAGACGAGTATCGATTTGTTCATGATGGCTTTACATGTCTGATAATTTTAACCAATTTCAAAACATAGGAGGTTCTCAATTCGACTGTATGTTTGTTACGAGATTACTTTGCTAATTATGAATTGATTTTGGTGATTTTTTTTGTTTGGTAGGTCATACTTCAAAGGTGGTCCCATATAAGTTTTATCGAAATTGATTTAGCGATTTTTAAAAAACAAAGAATAAAATATATATACATAGATGACGTTTTAGTTTGTGGATACTTTCAGCAAAATATCTACTTTTTGTTTAAGTTTGTAGTTTAGATGTAAGTAATTTTATTAACTACTTCTAAAAGGCCTGCTGTCAGAGAGAGTAGAAGGACCCTAATCCACCATGCTGGCTTAGTGCATGTTGGTGAATGTCATATTATTATATCTTTGAACTTTTGAGGTTCTTAGACATACCGATTTCCTCACGACGTTTTTCTTCACCGTTGTTGAGCAATGGCAACGAAACTGCACATAATTTATTTAAATACTAAATACCTGATGCTATTTCAATGTTAGGGTAATTTTTCAGTAAACTTCACTAGATGGTGCAATTTTTTGATGTGCCACTAAATATACACACGCTAACGTCTTTATAATATGCATGAGTCCTATATTTTGTACCTCATAAAAAGCTGATCATAAATAGAGCCCATCAACGATAACAAATTATAAATTTATAAATAAACTAGCTGCGCCCCGCGGTTTCACCCGCGTAGTGATGAAAAATGGTGATGATGATGATGAAAGCCATCATAGCCTCTGGCTCTTGAACTAAAAAATGAATTAAACTAATAAATAACTAAATAACCCATGCAAAAAATCAGGTCGATCCGTTGTTCCGTTGCAGCGTGAAAGAGGAACAAACATCCATACACCCATACATCTATACATTCATACATACAAACTTTCGCGTTTATAATATTAGTAGGATCAATAAGTTAAAAGTATTTCAATATCATGCTATACAGAGAGCGCACTATAACACGTTTTGACGTCAAGCCAATACAATTGACGTTGCGGAATAGGGATAGAGCATCCGCTCTCTATCCCCAACAATAACTTTGAATATTTTTTTAGAATGTGCAATGTTAAAGCCTGTTAAAACCTGTTAAAGCCTATCTATATAATATTATAAAGAGGAAAGATTTGTATGTAAGTATGTTTGTAACGAATTGGCCCAAATAGTACTGAACCGATTTTAAAAAAAACTTTCACCGTTGGGAAGCTACACTATCCCCGGGTGACATAGGCTATAATCTATACCCGTGCGAAGCTGGGGCGGGCCACTAGTTATTTATGATGAATGAAACATTAGGACACAGACCTATGTGCGATCTATAGTGTCAGCTTGTTTTTTTTAATCGCCACTGTGAAAAACTTTTATTGGAATATACCACATTGGAACATTTGTGTTTGTTCTATATCTGGTTGTTAATATTTATTTAAGTATGTATTTAAAACTATATATGTATATCAGTCTCTGGCAGCCATATCACAAGTTTTGCTTAGTTTGGGGTCAGATACAAAAATGTCCCAAAATATTTATTTATTTTATTTTAATATACTTAGACATAGAGGCAGATAACAAACTATGCATAGATCAATAGAGCCCTATAATGGCATCATGAAAACTGTCAAGATTATTCGAAAATTATTTGTCCTTTCATTATCCTACTGGTTACTAATCAACCAGTCCACAATCTAGCTAGCAACAATTTTAATTTAAACATTAATTAAAAGCCGACCTTATAATAACTCAGTAGAGTTCAATGTAGACGATCAAACTTGACGTCAGCTGTGCAATATGTAAAAGTGTTGACCTCCCTTGCAAAGGCAAAAAGCAAATGTCACCTTTCATTGTCCTCTCCAAATGTATTGGGAAACCAAATCTCTTTGACATTCAATTGACACTTTTGTTTAGGACAATGGGTCTATCTCTATGATGTATGTGGGGTTTGACCCTCATTTGGTCATTCTAATTTGATATTTATAGTTACTCACAGATATACACAACTCTGTGTAGTTACTAGTTATAAAGTACAGTTATGACATTAAAAGTATGACATCGTGGATGGCAACAAAGGTATTGTTACACTTGGCAGGGGCTAAACATAAGTGACGTCTAGAGCCAAAACATTAAAAAGCTAGCGTTTTTTATGCAACTGAGTGACGAAACAAACAAGTCGCTCGCCTAATGATAAGCTTTCCCATATTTCAGTGGTATGTGGATACCACTGAAATGGTGTGGAAATGGACACTGTAACGGTGTGGCTATAATTGTGAAATTATGGTCACACCGTCGTTTGCCATTAGGTGAGTTGCTGGCCAAAAGTAGATCTATTCAATATTTTAAAAAAAACTTCGAAAGTTCAAAAACCTGTGTAGTAGTGCACTGCGCTCACCCTGAGATATTGTCTATATTTTTAAATATAACTAGGTACCGTATTAATTTTGAATCTAGTGATTTTCCTCACCGTCATTCTTAGCCAAATTTATTCTTCATTTTTATAAACTTGCTTGAAAAGGTCATTTTCCAACATGTTTTATACTGAGGTTTCTGTTCAAATAATTATTGTTATGTGAGTATTTATGTAAAATGAAGAAATAAAAAAATAAAAATTGCAAATGTTTTCTTCATAATTGATTAATTATCATTTTTAATTATCTCTTTAACAATACTTTTATGACACATGATTATTTAAAACACTCAATAAAATTTACAATTTCAAATTATGTATCCGTCAGTGATAATTATATTACATTCAACAAACTTTCATAATCAGGAATCCGAGATTACTCAAACATATTGATTCCGCAAGATTGCAAAAGTTGAGCCTCCAAATGCATTACGCACTTGTGAAACTTCCTTCGAAGTAGTTTTCGAGACTTTTGTTGCGTTTAAGATTAGAGCCCATTCATTATAAAGCATGCGACGCGCATTGGCGGATTCAGGAGGGGCATGGGGGCCATTGCCCCCCCAAAACACCTAGCGATTCCATACATTCGACCAAGGATCACGGATAGAATCAACGTTTCGTTTTGATTCAGGTGCCCTTGTCTGAATGGTCTCCCCCAAAATGAAATATGGTCCCCCCCAAAATGAAATATGGCCCCACTCAAAATTAAATCCTGGGTCCGCCCCTGGCGACGCGTGACCAAAATTCTGGGGTTTTTCTGGTTCAACGCATAAGCATAGCAATTCTGTGTGGTAATGCCACAAGCATGCTGGGTACGATGCCAACTGATAGTGGGCTTGAGCATTTGGATTGTCTTTATACCTTCAACAGTCTATCGACAGTCTGTTTTTGTAGTGTTAGTTTAGGCTTGAATTTTGTTTAGTTTATAAAGGCTATTGCCCTGTTTAAAAAAATTGCAGCATCTAAGATATTCATTGATCATGTTCTAATGTAAAATCACACTTTTATTACAATTTACAATTTAACCTACCTAAAATAAATTTATAAAACGTTTTAAATCACAATTTTATTTTAATTTACAACGTAGAATTTAGTTTACGTAGAGTCGAAAGTTCTAAGTGAGACGAAGTACTGAAATGCTAAAGATAAATTGGATTTTCCAACGAATCATGGTTGCGTATGTGCAAGTTTATCGTTAATATCATTACAGGTTTTGATTACGTTCTTGACAAGATATATCACATCAGACTAGCTACATCCTACGGTTTCACCCACGTGGATATTTTTATAAAAACATTCTTCGGGGCTTGTGTCACATTTGGCCTGCTAAATCTCAATGCAAAATTAACGTGGTTCCTTAGCTCTGTTGCTGCATATAAAGAAAACAAACAAACTGATAAATCAACAAATAAACACACTTGCGCATTAAATATTAGAATGATTAAAGGTCTGACAGTTATTACTACACATTTATTGTGCGAACTCTAGTCTGTGGAATTCGCTGCCTAAATGGGTGTTCCCCGTTAGTTACAATCTGGGTATCTTCAAGTCGAAAGTGAATCGGAGGTGAATCTTATAGGCAAGCGTGCTCCAGCCTCCAGCCGAGATGGCAGCCAAGCGCAAGCCTATCTATTATAAAAAAAAAACTATACATGTAAAAATTTATGTGTGTATCTATGTGGGTATCTATGTATGTAAGTATGTATGTATGTATGTTCCTTAAGGACTATGAGAAGGCTGGACCGAATTTGACGGGACTTTTACTGGCAGACAGCTGATGTTATAAAAAGTAATCCGCGCGGGTTAAACCGCGGGGTGCAGCTAGTTTCTTTATAATTTCATTAGAAATTGACGTCATATTCATATGATTAAGCTCAGTAGTTAATCATGTAGGATCAACACTTTAATATGAAAGAGAAAGTGCACAGGTTTTTGTATATCCGTAATGGGCGTATAGGTTTCTATATACTTAAGCAAATATGCGCTTTCCGATGGTAGTTTTACGGAAAAAACCTTTCAAACATTTTACTCAGTGAGTAAGAAAAATACATATCTTTTAAATATAACAAACCGAAAAATATTCTGCGGTCACGCAATACAAAAGACATCAACGCGCGTCACAGCTACAAATATAAAATAAATAATAAAATAAAGTTATTGTATTGCCATAGTTATGTAAGAATTTTAGAAGTGATTATTTAAATAACTAAAATATTCAAAGAATAAAGTTTAAGTTTTTCCTAAATATGCACCCAACAATTCAAATGGCGCAAATGATCTGCAAGTATCGTTAATTTTTATTTATCATAAATCGAAACAAAACCGGCTTTTTCACATTTTAGATGACACCACATTATTACTAAACTTTAATGCCAAGGTCATAATCAAAAGAGAAACAATATTCAATTTCCAATAAGCTCCAACTTTTTTCTTAACAGGTAAATTAATAAGAACTAAACTAGTATTTAAATAAAATCACGTTTCCATGGATCACGCACAGTCACCTCATTAGAGAAATTAATTCAGGCCGAAAATATAACCATTAGTGTTTAAAAAGTAACGATTTAAATTTGGAACGGTTCGCGGTTCGGGCACAGCGTGCGCGTTCTCTGCGCGAAGGAGCCGGTTCTACTAACGCGCAACAATGATAAACTGAGCGGGCTTTATGCAACCTTCGGAAAGGCGCATTTTTGTGGTCACCGCTATGAAGATGGCGCAAATAACATACCAGCTTTAATTTCGATTGACCTACTAACACTTGCTTTAAATCTTAGGCTTATGTTAAGGAATTTCCTCACCAAGCTACAAAATGATGGACAATGTAGCCTAGATTCTCAGCACAGACTAGATTTTTACACAAAACGATATATTTGTAATTTGTCAATGCACGGAACATTTTGGAATGCACCTATTTGATTCATTCGACATTGATTTGACATCGATAAACTTTAACGATGCAGTTCGTCGGTTTTATTTTTTGAAATCTTATTTTACTAACATAAAGCGAGAATAACACAAGATTTTGTTTTTGTTTTAGATTTTGTTGTTTTTGTACGGACTGCATCCACAGTTTCAACCGCATGCAACCCTTGGAAATAGCAAATTTTTTAGGATAAAAAGTATTTCTATGCAAAAAGCATATCAAAACGTTACGAACAAATAAACCAACAGACAAATATACTTTCGCGTTAATAATATTCGTTTTTTATTTCATGATTATATTTTTAGAATCATTAAATAATATTTAATAAGTATATTTAATAACAGTAATTATCTACTATATAAAGAGTTGTATATAGTTTTCGTGACTCTATTATGGTATTTAATATTAACAAGGAACAAAAGTATTTTTTTTTAATTAGTAAGATAACAAAATTATGTTTTCCTATTTCTTTTTCAGTTCTGGCTCACATTCATTGGGTCTCCTAAGTTGAATCCGCAAAAGTTTACAAAACTTCCTTTATGTATGTACGGTGTCAAAGCGAGACACCTTTCCAAAGGTTGATCATTGATCATAGTGAGATCATTGTAATCATAAAAGGTGTTCTTTGCGCTACAATTAACTTGATTCATGGGCCGTAACCATGAAGAATTCATTTAACTAAATGCCAGAAGATAACGAGCACCCATTCTGCTGAAGTCACCGAACTGTAAAGTCCAAGGTCTTCAGGGCTATAGAAAATACTTTTATTACTTATTTTTAGAGCTGCAGATCAGCACTGGGGTATGTGCTGTAGGCTATTTTGCAGGCATGTCGGTGGTATTTACGCAATGGGCTATTTAATTTTATGCACTGATCTTAAGAAATACAACTTACTGCGCTATTTTTAACCTGGTCAGTGGCAATTTTAGAATAACAATTCCAAGAAAAATAAATAAATATAATAATTTTTTTCTAACTATAAACGCGTTGTGGTAAAGCGATGTTCAATTTTAAGGCCATACCGCCTGTTCATCTGTTATGTGTTGTATGTTGTATAGTCCTTATAGCGTCAAACAAGTCATAGTCACAGTCAGAGTCAAGCGAAGTAAGTCACGGTCAAGTCAAACTCATGCCCCTGTAAAGTGGTGGGACTTTACAAGAGGCTCCTATGGAGTTTGGGAAACAACACGAAAAGACCCGTTTCACCTTGTTATATCACTTGTCCACACTCGAGCACGTTTACGAGCACTTAATGAATAATAATTCACCATTTAATAGACATTAACACTCGAAAATACACAAGTTTAGGAAAATAATAGCACAAGCCGACATGTTTTTTCAACGTTGACGGCAAAAAACTCACACTCTTTTAAAATAAAAGTGAGGTTAGGTAATTTTTTTTTGTTTATTTGCGATTTGATCCACTGATCCCGCTGCTGGGGTTTTGATCTGTTTTCCGTCGGTCAGCCTAGATACCGCTGGAAAGATTCCGTAGAGTTGGAATTGCACGAGCTCCAAGTCGCCGAGAAGCGAGAGATTTTGTGAAACCTGGTCCGATAGTGTTCTCTTGTGACGGAGGTCAGGGGTAATCCAATTTAGGTGACGAAAAAATGATGCGCGACCAGACCGCAAACCGTATCTGGGCGCAGGTTCACGTTCATGTGATTTTCCGAGCTGCGCGGTTTTAACGTTAGTTTGATACCGCGTAAACAGTTGGCAGGCCCCTGGATACACTTCGGGTCGCTGTGCTAGGGGAGTAAGTAATTAAATACTATTTTAACCCCCGACGTAACAAAGGAGTGTTATAAGTATAACGTGTGTGTGTCTCTGTGTCTGTGGTATCGTAGCTCCCAAATGGCTGAACCAATATTTTTTTTTTTCAAAAGTAACTTGATCAAGAGTGTTCTTAGCTATGATTGAAGATACTCTATTCAGCCGTTTGAAGATCATAAGCTCTATTGTTTTATTTTTTAATTTTAATTTCAATGTATACTTGCAAATATTATTTAAAAAAAAAGAAATTGGGGAACTTGTGATGTGATGTGACAGACATTAACGAATATGTTTATCTATACTAATATTATAAAGAGGAAAGATTTGATTGTTTGTTTGTTTGTTTGTTTGTTTGCATTGAATAGGCTCCGAAACTACTGAACCGATTTGAAAAATTTCTTCATTGTTGGGAAGCTACACTATCCCCGGTTAACATAGGCTATATTATATTTATTTTTTAAATAGGGAATCCTTACTAAAACTCCAATAATGTTACCCAAGGTGTAAAAAAATAAGATTTACAATTTTGACTTAGCGTGCTTGACAGTTCTAAGACAGGACAACGTCTGTCAGGTCAGCTAGTAACCTATAAAATCACAGAAGAGAATTTTTTTTCACCTTTTCTGTGTATAAAATACATCTTTTCTAAGGTGAGAGAGTAACAAACATTTGACACTTAATCTTTATGCATTCTTTTGTACATGAGAATACAAATACTAGCATGCTAATGTGAAACAAATAGGCATCCATATATCCATAGGCATATTACAAATTGGTACAGTCAGAATCAGAATCATATTTATTGCTTAATTTTTACTGACTTAATGAAGCCATCAAAACTAAGAAAACCCAAAGTCTTACCTAAATAATCAACCAATGATATAACTACTTATAAAAAACTTGGTTTTACTACGAAATATCACACTGACTCACTGACTCATCACGAAATATCAAAAACTACTTGATCTACGAACTTAAATTTGGCAGGTAGATTTCTTAAAGGGTGCAGAGGTTCGCTAAGAAAGAATGTTGCGAAAGGGTTGAATTAAGGGGGGCAAAGGACGGTAGAAAGTTTATGAGAGCGAAGTCGTGGGCAAAAGCTATTAAAAATAAAAGCGAAATACTACTCATTCACTGACTATCTGAATGACTCATCGAATATACAAAAATGAAATCAATTCTAACACTACTTGACATAAGAAGCTGGAATTTGAAAGGTCAATCCTTCGATAATTTTTTTTTTCGAATGGTAGGTCCTTATTGATGTTTAGACCTCCGTTAAGAAAGGGATTTACGAATGCATTAAACGTCCATTAATCCGGTACTAACGCATAGAGCGGGTGAGCGAGAGATCCGGGCGAGCGCAATATAAAGAAATTGGATACTACTACACTAGTAGATATTTTTTTATCGCGTGTAAGTCCGCGTTTGACCTCCAAGTAAGCGAAGTTTTCGAAAATGTAGCTCGCAGACTTAGAAGATACCTATTCACTAAGACCTTGAAAAGACCTACATTGTATCTCTCAGGAAACAGAACAGAGAAAAAAGACAACAGGTTGTTTCATTCCTTGCCTGTATGGATATAGTGTGCGCGTCAATATGTCACGCGGCAATAGTCAATATGTGCGCGAAAGTCGCCATCTTACTAATACAAACGATGACCGCATCGTTTGTTCGTACAAACTTCATTCGCGCGATCAGTTTGCAAAATGAGATCCTTGTGCTGATTTTTTAAATAAAATAATAAGCTTGCGTTTAACCGCCATCTCGCTTGTATGGTACGCTTACCAAGCAGAAACTGATTCACTTGCGATTTGAAAACACCCAGATTGTAACGGATTATTCCGGTCTGTCCCCCTACTCTGACCCCTCGAGAGACAACTATCGGGAAACACGCAGCGCATTCCACAGACTAGCAGTTCGTACAATAAGTGGAAATCCGGAATTCAGCGCCATTAAAGAATACACAGTTAGGATGGAAGACCGAGTTAATAGCTCTATTTGTTTTGTTGGTGAGTGTCCAGTAGCGCAGTGAATGGCAACGTTCGTTCCAGCAACTGTATCAAACGTCCGTTGGTAGAGCCGTATCGAGAATGGAGCGAGGATCGCATCTCGCCCTTGACTTTTATTAAACTACTATAATTAGCACGCAAGATGTTGCAAGCAGCTGACCGCAACGCAATGTCGTGTGACTGCATCTTCGACGATGTGACGAGTTAGTGATGATCAAATCTCATCATCAGTGAACAAAGATGATTCAAAGCTTTTATAATGGCATCGTGCCATAATAATATTTTTTATGTACCGATTTATTAACAGCTTGGATTTTTTGGATTAGTATTACACTTATCGCTTGAAGAAGTCGGCTCCGTGAATCAGGATGCCTTGTCCGGAGTACGACGCATTATGAAATTTATGTTATTTCTATAGTTTGTCTGAATAGAAATTTAATTTAGCTTTCCATTCTCCGGACAAGCCCGGAACATACGGCATCAATAGGGCCAAAGTAAAAACCGAGAAGCCTTTTCGGGTTTAAAAATTAATTAAACTACGTAGATTGGGATATTATGACGTTGGTAAGGCTTGTTCCCAAAGGGGACCAAAAAACCCACTATAGCTCCAAAAATATTTTCAATATTAAATAAGTATTCATATGGACAAAAAGAATATATTTTCTTAAAATTATTTTTCATTTATTTTATTGGTGCGAAAATGTGTTTGTTTGTTTCTCTTTTATGCAGCAACAGAGAAGCAATTTGAGGTGGTTTTTGAATAGAGTTAGTTGGAGTGATAATATTGAGTGACATTTATTACGATGATATTTTCTATCCCGAAAAAATTAAGGTTCCAGAGAAAATATCAACGCAGGTGAAATCGCAAGGCACAGCTAGTACATTATATAACTAAAGCTTCTTTCAATAGATATAATCACAGAAACTTGTTTTGTCTATGATATACGATAAGTAAGAAAAAGTCATTTGTCCCATAGAGAAAACCCCACGCACAAATGTAATATTTGTTTTGCGTGTTCGTTGTTTGCGAAAGTCTGTGGTCATTTTCTGTAATTTATTCGTTTACTACGTGTGTGATAATTGTATGACTGCTTTCTTACGTATAATTAAATAAATTGACGTTATATAAACAGCCACAAGGTTAAAAAAAACCGGACAAGTACGAGTAGGACTCGTGCTCTGAGGGTTCCGTTGGATCTGAAGTTGAAATATTAAAAGACAAACTTAACTTTGTAGTTGACAATAAGGTTCTGTCATACATTCCAACTACAAAATGTAATACGTGTATTACGTGAGTAATTCCCGTGTGATATAAATAAAATACAAAATGTAAGTTTGTAATAGCATTTTTTTATTTTATTAATATCTTTAAATTAATGACTTTCTGATTTATTCCTCTATATGTGCTATAAGAACTTGCTTCTTACCAAATTTCATGATTCTAGGTCAACGGGAAGTACCCTATAGGTTTTGATTCTCATGTGAAATCGCAAAATATGCGACATAAACGTTCATCTTTTGATTGCGTTGACTTACAACTTTTATTTTTTTACAGCCAAAAGAAACCGTAGACTTAAGTATTTAGTATAAATTTCAACTTGATACCTTAACGCGTTCTTGAGAAAAAGGGTCTTGACAGACGGACAGACGGACAACGACGTGATCCTATAAGGGTTACGTTTTTTGCTTTGGAGGTACGGAACCCTAAAAAGACTTGCGCTCGAAGGGCTCTCAAATCTATAGGCTAGGGGTGTCTATAGGCAACGGTGACCACTTATCATCAGGTGGCCCGTAGCTATTATTTTTATTTATTTTTACCTATACTGTCCGCTCCTGGGCAAAGGTCTCTCCCATCTCTTTCCAGACAGTGCGATCACCCGCCAGATTTGACCACTGTATCTGGAACGTCTCGACGTCATGCGGCCAGAACCATCAGAGGATGGGCAGCAGCATCCTATTAGTACACGGTGAATAAACTACGATCCCCAAGCCACCTGCCAAGCGTGGGGATTATGGCAACACCCCTCTCTAAGGGGGAGACCTTTGTTCAGCAGTGGACATTTAATGGCTGATGACGATGCTGGTGATTTATTCTATTAAAAATATATATCTCTGGTGCAAGTAACCTGATACGTGTAACCAGTGAAGCCTTACTAAGAAAGACCTTGGTTCTTCACAGGTAGTTCAAACGTAGGCTGATGTTCATAATATGGTTCTAGTTAAGTGTTTGTTTTTTAGAAGTATAATTTAAAAAGTCCACGATTAGTTTGGAAAAGAGCTCACACCGCTAGCAAACATAACTGCATGTACGAAAGAATTAAAACTTAAATAATAAAAAAAAAAAAAAAAAAAAACGCGTGTCAAGTAGTGAACCTCCTCCTTTTTTCGTCGTTCGTAAACACACATGTACAAATACACTAACGCAAAACTTCTAGTTCCAAATTTCCTCTCATTTCCCTAAACCTCCGTTTCATCGTGGAAGATAATTATACGGCTCCTGCACATATCATATCATTGGCGATTTTCCAGTTTTTTTATTAGGGTTAATTTCGGCGATATGGTGGGCGTGTTCATATTCCATAACGCAGGGTGTTGGTTCATATCCCAAAAATGAACTTGAGGGAAACTGGTGAAGGTTAACATCGTGAGGAAGCATGGTGTTAAGGCTCTTTCTATTGGTCGGCTGGCCAGTTACTATTATACCCTTAAGTTAAAAATCTGTCACCAAGCTTACCAGCAGCGTGTTTTGGCGCGATGTGCGTTCTGATTATGAGACCTAAGCTGATTTTGTGAGCCAGTTCCCATTTCAAGCTAGGCGTATTTACCATATTTGACCACACAGGCTCCTAACATCAGGTAAGCTGGGTGTGTGGCACCTATGACAGGCATTTGACCATAAAAAATATTAAAATCCTGGGGGCTTACAGCTACCTGTTTTAAGAGTCTCTCATTAGGTGATTGCGAAAAGTTGTTTGACCGCAAACCGTATCTCGGCGCGTTAAGGTTCACGTTCGCGTAAAATTCCGCACTGCGCTGTTTCGAGCCCGCGTTAAGAGGTAGTCGGAAGACCCCTGAAGTACACTTGATTCGATTGTGAGATTTAGAATAGATTTTTAGTAAAACATTGCAGAAGGAATTTATGAAAATTAGGATTTGTTAGGTATACCTACATTGATTTATGAAAACTGCATTTGCTAGTTAGAAAACCGGTTTACAGTAAAGCAGTTTGAGATGCGACATTTGCAAGATGATGTTTACATTCATGTGCTATTTTTTTGTTTCAAAGATTTTGGCAAAGCCCCTTTTCTGAATCGCTCAGGAATTAGGTGTTGCATGTTTTGTAATAATAGCAGATTTGGTATAGCAAAGTGATTAAAACGCTATGAAGAAAATTGGTAAATAAGACACTGGTTAATTTTGGAAGGAATAATTCGGTCGCCTTTAAAAAAAAAGTATTGGACGTGACGTTGACGTAACGTAGACGTAACTGATTCCATGTGTTGTCTTTTTTTTACAACCTTTTATTAACTTGCCCTGTTTGTATGTTCTGTGTCGAACAAATCTTGCAACTAAATTTTAGACCTGTTATCCTCAACCGATTCAGCTGAAATTTGGCACACATAAAGTAAGTTCGGTGACAATGCAATGTTATTGTACCATCGAGCTGGTCTGGTGATGGAGACAGAAGGTCGCCATAGGAAATCCTAAACGACGTAACCCCGCCAAGTTCGTTGGATTTGTCTTCCCAAGCATTTTGGTCCTAGGTGATAAATAGCAGCAGTTTTCAAGCGAATTTTACGTGAACATTATTTAAAAGCTCATCTATCATCTTAAATCACTCACTTATATATATATATATATATTTATTATAATTTTTATTTTTATGTCTAATATTAATTATAATTTGTGTAATAATATGTAATAATATAATAGTATAATTTTGTATTTATAAATAATTTAAGTTAGTTGGTTATTGTAATTTGTTGTTTTGTATAATAACTTGTAAAACTTTGGTATTTCTATTTATTTCTTTTTGTCTTTTATAAGGTGTTTTTGATGTACGCCTACCTACCATTTGTCCAACCTGGTGGATGACTGGTAGAAAATGCTTAGCATTAAGTCCTCCAATTGTACATATCTACTTAATTTGTAAGTGTGCAATAAAGTATTAAAATAAAATAAAATAAATTCAATGTGGCGGACGCCCCGAGATGGCGGACAAAATGCTGTCATCTACTAGTGCTAACAGACGCTCGAACGCGGCTGACATCAACCACCATCTGACCAATGGGAGAGAAAGAGAGGGAAATATGATATTCTTCTAATATGATATTTTTTTCTTTTAATTATTGTGCGTGTGTAAATAAATAAATAAATAAATTCTCACTCATTCTCTCCCGTTGGTTGGACAGCTGTCCGTCAGCCGCGTTCGAGCGTCTGTTAGCACTATACCATCACGATATGTGTATCAAATGAAAGGGTTTGCTGAGAAGAATACGAAAACGCTTGTTTTTGAAAAGTATTTGGTAAATTAATACATATTATTCAATCCTTGAAATGTTGAACTCGTTTGAATAAAACACAACACAGTGTTATTAATAACTAGCAAACAAATAGACGTTGTCCTGCCCAAATTTGAATAGATTTATTTGAGTTATGGTTATAAGTTATTAAAATAAAGGACTAATTTTTTCCCCGAATTTTCAAATTTTCCGGGCAACTTTTCCCATTTTGAACATTTTGAAAAAATATTAGCCAAATCTACCAAACAATGCCACCAACGATCAGCATTTTTTATACATAAGATATTAATGTTATAAGATAAAAATTATATCTAGGTTCCATATCTAACTAAAAACACTGGATTCAATGAGTGATTCATGCTCTTAATACTCTACTTCATCATCCTACAAAATTTTATTTGTGTCTCCGTAGAAAGTTTTGCTTAGTTTCCTAGCAAAAACGAGGGTGAAGGGTCGTTGAAATACATAGGTAATTGTTTATTTTAATGTCAAAGAAATGCATTTAAATTAAAAAGAATTTATCAAGAAACCAAAACTATTGATGAATATACATAAACATAGATATAAAGATATGCCAATCCAAACGATTGCGCCCAAATGTCTAGTAGTACTTGAATTAGCGCCATCTGTTGTTATATCTACTAGCTATATCGCATTGTTCTCTATGTCTCATCGCTTTGTACGACAACCACTCACATCGCACCGCTTACTAACATAGTCTGCGTGTGATTGGCGTTTTATCTTTGGGCGCACCACTAATAATAAGGCCAATCTATATAGTATTATAGTCAATGAATAAATAGGTACCTATATCTGTCAAGGTTGAGAGAGAGTGACAGACTGACAGGACCGAACAGACAGATGGAATGAGTGCAGCGATGCATCACCGATACGTCTGCAGAATGGATGGCTATTGAGCAAGACGACGCATAAATACATAATAAGTAACATCCACAAAGAGCCACAAAGTAAGCTAGAAAGTTTCAAGTTTTTTAGCTGTTAGTTGGCTCAGTCAGTCGTATTAAACCCGAAGACTCTACGCGAGTGTCTTTGTTCCTACCCAAGTCCATAACATATAAAGTTTAGTCGCTAAATGGATTTGGATTAATATTATTGTAGATTTAGCTTAGTTATGTCCTACCCCTATCCTAATATTAAATTTACCCATATCTGAGACTTAAAAAGAGTTAAGCTCACAATTCACAATTTTATAGGCCGGTAAAAAAAACTATGATTTGTATATTATAAATTAGTGTTATTCCAAAATTGCAAAATTGCAGAAAGTAGAGTTAAAACATAAATATAAGAGTTAAAATTGTGAAGAACGTTAAAAGTTCAACGACAAACAAATTTAGATGTAATTGCTTAGAATAACTACTCAGAGAAGGTAGGTTTCCAAACAACGCCTTCTCAAAACGTAAACTACAAATTCGCTTTGTAGCTTACGTTTCGATTGGTATTTTAAACGATTTAAGCAAGAAAATTAATGGATTACCTGTGGAATGTCACACCATAACTCTTATGCTGCTTTTCTGATTTGTTGTGGTACGATTTCACCGCGCAAAATGTCATAGTAAAAACTTTATATTTTTTTTGGTGTCATATATGACACCATTTGAATGGCTTAAATTTTGCGAATGTACTTGGTTTCTTTGTGTAGTTATTCTAAGAGTAATTGTTAGAAAAGAACCATATGTAGGCAGGTGGTAGTAAAATGAGGTTCTTACGATAGCTAGTGGCTTCCAATTCAGGCTCGAACGGTGGGGTTGGGTATTTCTTCCGGCCTGTAACAATCCAAACGAACCTTTCAAATAAATAAATTGGATCCAAACAGTGACCTCGTGACCTCTATATCTTCACAAACACTCAATCGATTCGCTCATGTCAAACATAAAATTGTATTTGCATAAACTACTTGCCTATCACCTCTTGTCAGGTAGGTGCAGAACCAGGATTTATGGAAAGGAAATAGGGGAGACCTTTGCCTACCAGTGGGACAGTCTAGGTTTTAAAAAACCGGACAAGCATGAGTAAGACTCGCACTCTGAGGGTTTCGTACAAACTTAATAAATATACCACATAATATAATCTACTTAGTAGATACCTAGATCATCCTTCCTGCGAATCAGTCTCGACGAAAGGAAATATCAGATGTTTCATAGAAAACGGTAACTGACCCTACAAAATATATGGACTGCCAATATTTTTTTCGCGATTTCAGGGTTGGTCCCATAGTAAAAATTGTTCATAATGACAAGTACAATGACCTATTTCGGCTTAATATAGTCTATATGCGTAACCCTGTATAATAAATACAGGTTATATCTTTAAACAACAACTTTCTTTAAGCACACAAAAGCTACAAAATGCATCCACTTTTATAACTCCACGAATCGTATAGCTTTTAACGTCAATTTCCTCTATTACAGTCCGTTGAACATTTTCCCTGAATGGGGGCGTAAGTTTAATAACTTTGCACTCACTAATACCAGTATACTTACAGGGAGGCATAGTACAGGTATACCTAGTTTTAATACCGGTACCAAATGAGGGCGGATTTTTTCCGTAATAGCCGCGGTCGCTGCTCTAGCCTCTTGTGCCGCCCGCGCTGCGTAAACAGACTGAGGGCCGGTTTTACGAAACATATTTATAATTTTTACAATAAAATTTTAGTGTAAGTGAGCTCCAGGCGTTAAAAGATTTTAGGCTGGTTACAAGGTTGTAGCCTTCTGCCTGGAGCAAGAGGCGAACCTGGACCGTTGTGTGCAAGTTCTAATGCGTTTTCATTTCTGATGCTCGTAAAGTTCTTGTTTATGCCCGGTATAAGTGGACTGAAACTACTTTTTAAGCTCTATTGCATAAATGTCTGTTTTATGCACTATATCGAATAGATATTATAATAATCCTGGTTATAATCGCGATCGTTTGGCACCTCGCTCACGCGTGGTGCGAGTAAGGAAATGGAACGAGATGGCACGCGATTGTGATCGCAATACATGTATGTGTGTATTTTCCATGGTGTGTATTTAATTTTATACGTAAAATACTTGTGATAATGTAAAAAATAGGCCCTACTCACAAGTACGGGACATTACGGAAATGGGTCGCAGAGCTCACAGAGCGTCTTGATGCTCCTTTTTACACAGAAATGCTTTCGAGGTACACAGTGGAACATCATTATACCCCCTAAATGTCGCAATTACTGCACTTTGTATAACACATTTCTGTTTTTAAGAAAATAAACCTAGAGGATTTTTTTGTAGACGTAAGTTGTGGACAAAGAAGAACAGTAAAACACAACAGTTGAACAGTAAGTTAAATTTATTTTTGATGTGAAACATAAATTAGCGTGGCATAGCAGTAAAACCGACTCGTATGCCGTGACGGCAAACGATATGGCGCTTTCTTTTGCCGTTATATTTCACATCTGCCGGGCGTCCCGTGACGGCCTATAACTATTATATACCAATATTGTTAACACGCTTTTAAAAGCTTCACTTATGATTCATTATGTATGTAAATAGTGTTGGAAGTCTTGAAAGTCGATTTTAACCAACTCGTACCTATATTAACTGATATATGCAAGTACGAATAAATGTAATTTGGATGACAGTACAAAAATGTATTACCTTAAAACTGATCTGATAATGGAGCTAAGAGTTGAATAGTTGGCTATTGGTTAACCCCTCGAATTTTGATACAGTTAGTTTATATAAACGAGTCCCATATATCCAAAATTCACTATTCTTTCTCATCACCAAGTTGACCCCTTGAGTTTGGGCCTCCTTTGGCTTGTTTTAACGAGCCACATAAGTGTGTTTTATTGTATTTTAGTTTTCATTATTATTATTCGTACAAAATGTATTGCACTGGTCAGCATGGTGGATTAGAGCCCATCCTCTCTCTCTCTCTGAGAGAAGGCCTGTGTACCATCAGTGGCAACAGGATAGTCTGATAATGAAAGAAAAAAAAAGTTTTAAACTGCAAATTTTATTTCCTTTCTAGTTGATTGCTTATCGAGCTTATTCTGAGGCAATGTCATTGACTATTAATTATGATTAGGACAATAATGTTATCGACCGGTCTAAAATCAGCCCACTAATTGCGTCTTAACCAAGGATCCATACCATAGTATATCTTCCTTGGTCTTAACACTTAACATGAGATCGACTTCATCACGCAGGATAAAAAACATATGATATTCAGAGATGTCTCCGTGATCAACAGATTTAAAACTGGCAGTGATCACCAACTTGTCCGAGGCACTCTGAGTATCGATTTTAAGCTCTGATGAAGTCCACACTTCACAGAATTTGCTCCAAGCCATTACTGGATCGGACTTTTTCCAACAACGACTGACAAATAATTTTACCGCTTTGGAAACCACGAAAAATATACATTTCCAAACAAAAAATTAAGTGCGCTCTTAAATCTACGCTTCAAATATCTTCGACTCGTTATGATTTTAACGTTTTTACTCGAGGAACAAATAAATTTATCGTCTAAGCGTGACAAGATTTCTTCGAAAACCTCTGCCGTCCTGTTTAAGCTCGCCTAACTCGGAAGTTGAATCAATTTCGTCCCCCGGACAGATTTCCTAATCACCCTAATGATATTTCCGTTTCCATTACCGCTGGCAAATGAGTGGCGGACATCTCAAGAATCCGGTGGTAATCCGACGTCTGGAAATTGGCCTTAGGTAGGTGGGATCTACTAGGTCAGAAATTATAACTGATATTAATCCGTCTTTATAAATTTGCCATGATGGTCTGTATTTTTTCATGATCGATTACTTAAGTAAATATAGTTAGTATCATCATCAGCTATTAAACTTCCACTGCTGAACAAATGCCTCCCTCAGCCATAATCTCCACGCTTGGTAGGGGGCTTGGGGATCGCAGGACGTTACTTATAGGACACGGCTGCCCGGGTACCCGGGTCCTCCGGTGGTTATGGACACATTTTTAGGAAGGGACGGGAATTAGTATATATACCGCATCATCGCTTAACATCAGACGAAATGGTGGTCAAATGCAAGCCTATTATTTATAAATACTTCAATCTGCTGTCATGACAGCAACATGATATTATCTTCAATCAAAATAAAATACCGTATTTCGAATCTTTTGAAAGTTTCCTTACAAATGTCACAATCACCAAAAGGATTTCGAATTTAAATCTGCTTCTCTGCGCCAATTCTATTTTCTATTCTATTTTTTCTTTTCTTTTTCTTTTTGTAGTCTTCGTAGATTTTCCTAACCGTTTCCTTTGGAGTGGCGCCGGCGGGTGTGAACGGATCTTTAGGAAGACAGCGGAAATGGGTCAGCGCATTCTGACGACTCTCCTTTTGCACTTTTTAGGAGACGACTCTTTTGTTGAAGATTAAGAAATGTGGATATGACAACAGAAAAGAAAAAAAATCATTTTTTTACTTGTCTTTTCTGTGAATATGACCGATAAATAATGGAAAAAAGTCCATGTAATAAGTTTGCAGCGTAGAGGGATGGTTTGCAGCGTGTATTAAGTTGATGGTTTGCAGCGTGTATTAAGTTGACAGCCGTGAACCGTGAAAATTGCCGATTGAAACTTTTACAACATGAAACATTCCTGAGATGAATTTGAAGCCTGCCAATATTATATTATAGTTTATTTTAGTTCAGGTTTAATATAATAAGGTATTTATTTAATAATGTTTCATCATAATCAGTCCACTGTTGGACTTTTAGCCTACCCGGCCTACCCCCAAAATAGTGATTGGGCCATATCCACCACGCTGGCCAGTGCGGGTTGGTGGATTCACATACGCCATTGAATTCTTTCTCAGTACGTATGTAGATTTCCTCACGATGTTTTCCTTCACCGAAAAGACAGTGGTATGAAAATCCGAAGCTCCAAAGAGCTCATTGGTACGGGCCCGGGGTTTGAACCCGCGACATCACGCTTTCAAGTCTAGCGGTTTCCCAAATGGGCTACCACGGCTTTAATATAGTAATAATAATAATAACATACCTAATACCTCATACCATAGATCTGTTATCCCATCCACAATTTGTTCACCTCAATAGCCTAGACGTTTTATATCCTATACTGTACAATAGTTTTATAATCCATTTTATACACATTCAATAATATTGTATTTTATATTCAACGGGGCCTCTTGGTGTTGGCTTCAGCCCCACCAATGCCTATCAAAGGTCCGGGCTAGACCCGTGTTTATATTGAAATAAAGTGAAATAATAATAATAAACGCAGGGGCGGCTTTATGGCGAGCCGTCGGTGTGTGGCGACACCGCGTACCCCGATTCCATGGGTCTAAAACCCCAGAGACCCAGACCCCTGGCTTGCCTTAACCGGCCGTCTGGGGGTGGAAACCGTAAGAGCTAAAAACCTAAGCTCCAGGGTGGAAGTGTTAAAGGGCATAACGCCGCTAGTAGCTCTTAGTGAAAGTGCAGCACACCTCTCGACACCCTAAGCCACCCACGTCAATGTTGCCCTTCCGGTGCCAATATGCGGCAGCCATTATGGGGGGCCCATTTAGTGAGTGGCAAGTCATCACCTGCCTAAGTATTTTGAAATGAGGCATAATTGGCAGGTGCCGTACCTCATACCATAGATCTGTTATCCCATCCACAAGTTGTTCACCTCAATAGCCTAGACGTTTTATATCCTATCTGTACAATAGTTTTATAATCCATTTTATACACATTCAATAATATTGTATTTTATATTCAACGGGGCCTCTTGGTGTTGGCTTCAGCCCCACCAATGCCTACCAAATGTCCGGGCTAGACCCGTGTTTATATTGAAATAAAGTGTTATAATAATAATAATATATAACTTTATTATACACCGAAATAAAAAAATACAAAAATAGGTAACTTATAAATAATACAAAAACCGGCAGTATAATAGGCGGCCTTATCGCCTTAAGCGATTTCTTCCAGGCAACCTTTGGATGGACATAGCTGAGACAGGACTGGCACTGGGCTGGCTGTTTACTTATTCTTTAAAGTCTCAAGTTAGATAGTTTTGTGTAGTATGTAAGTTTAGCTTACATAGAATCTTATATCCCTACTGTTTAGAAGAAATGAAAAAATGAATGCGTAACTTTTATTTTATTCTACTGAAAATATGTTTAACTAGCAGCGCCGCGCGGTTTAACCCGTGTGAATATTCTCGAAGGAACCGGGATAAAAAGCCTTTCTGCTATCTCTATGCAAAAATCACGTCAAACTGCTGGGCTGTTGCTGCGTGAAAGAGAAATAAACAAACACTTTCGCATGTATAATATTCCTATGATGATTTAGTTTTAGTAAATTTACTTACCTGTAGGCTTAGTTCCAGATTTGATAGTTTTCGAAAACTTTTTCGTTTACGTATTGTTCCATACATTGCTGGGCTAAAAGGTATTCGAAAACTTTTTTCATAATAGAGTGAAGCAATCTATACCGCCGGTTACTACCGATTTTAGTTCCTCCACGCTTCCGATAGAGGCGTTTTACTAAAATGTATGGAACAATACGTAAACGAAAAAAGTTTTCGAAAACTATCAAATCTGGGACTAAGGGTACTTGCACTGCCATGGCACACGTCAAACGTGACTTCGTGAGTATTGTGGTATTGTACGTGACTGCTACAAACAGAACAAACCGCAAAAATACCCATTGACCATAAAGGTTTGAAGCATGTATTGTTCCTTGTTTGGAGTTGTACAAAACGCATTAAATTGCCAATTTGCTTGTAGAACTTGATTTGATGATGAAATATGTTATATAAGTACCTAATTTGCTAGTAGGTAGGTACTTACTTTTTAGGCTGTAGACCTAGATGTAAGTAGCAACTTTTCCCGAACATTCAATGCTAAAATTGGTTATATCAGCCATGTGAGGACGCACTAAGTAACTTAATTTATTAATAGCAGTCACCATGGCGCTCCTAGTGCAGCGTAGGACGTCCACCCACAAGATGGACAGATGACCTAAAAGAGACCGCAGGGAAACACTGGACGCAGGCCGCTTCCAACCGGCCCTTTTGGAGATCGATGGGGGAGGCATATGTCCAGCAGTGGACGTCCTATGGCTGAAATGATGATGATATATATTATAATAATTTCTGGTGAGCACAGAAAAATATTTATCCCTATAGAATAGATATTTTCTTAACTCCGCGGCTGCGGTAAAGCTAGAATTGGCGGGAAGCTAAATATCACCAGCATGCGACGCCAATCAGAGCTGGTTTCCGTCAAGACAGCACCAATCTATCCCATTTTGCGGGCTAAATCGAGCGGCGAGGGAAAAGAAATTGTGGCGTCATGATTTAATATTACGAATCGACTTAAATTAAGAACGACTTTACTTCATCATAGTTTGAACTTTTAGATTATATATTAAGAAATTTGGGACAAAAATAATGTAGCAGACGTAGTTTTTTATTGTGTCAAACACATACGAAATTCATCGAAATAGGATAAAATTTAGATGAGTTGGCGGCCAAGCGCAAGCCTATGTATAATATAAAAGATTGATCGCATTATTACTCAACATCAGGCGAGAAGGCGGCCAAATGCAAGACAATTATATATTTAAAAAAAAAAAAAAAATTGTATGGATAAGTGCGCTGTGGACATTCCTCTTCATGTAACTACTTCATAAAGAGCCTTTAAAAAAAATATAGCAACGAATAAAAATAACCATTCATATGAAAAAGAAAATTGAGATTTAAAGAACATTAGGAGCTAGCTTGTAGCACTACTAGCGTTTACTTTTTGTTGAAAGGTAATGTTTTATCCATTGTGACCAGTCACCGTCTCTGGTGAACAACGGTGCAGTTGCATTGACCTCTCCAAGGAGAACCAGTCAGCTTCGTCATTTGTTTATCTATCATAGACTGGCGTAAATTATATCACCAGCCTTTATTTGTAGTAGTTCTAGCGAGAGTGAACCAAATATAACGTGCATGGAGCAAATAAAGTTAAACCTTATTTAAACTCACAAACTTTTATGAAAAGACGTTGCAATTTGGAAATATTTTAGCAGTAACATTTTTTTCTTGTTTTTTTTTACATATATTATTTCAACCTTCTTATTAAAACCAGATTTTAATAACTATTATAGTTAAAAAACGAAAACAAAAAACACGCTCAGCTATTGTAGATTGTTGAAAGCTGCATCTTATATGTTGACTGGTAGATGGTTTTATATATTCGCGCCACCTATAATTATACTATACACTGCTTATCGGACCTTGCGCGTGAGCAGGTGTTCTCAGTCTGCTCTTGAGTCTTAATGTGATATTATCTCGTGTGGCTCCTAATTTCTCAAACTTATCGAGGTTTTGTCGAATTAACACACAAACCAGTAGTGCAAGTACCGTTATTTTATCGATCGTCAAATTGACAGGTGAGGTCGTCAAATTCGATAATATGGCATTTTTTCAGTACTCGTTGTGATCGATTCTATGGCATTTTAGCGAATTTGACGATTGATAAAGAACGGTACTTGCACTGCTGGTATATTAATATAGAGGGTACCGTCAGTAGGTATTTTTAATTATTTAAAGTGAGGTTAGCAGGCACATCCTACTTGACTCTAACAATCGCGCATATATGAATGTCTAATTATGTCTAATCCGAAACAATCACTAAACCTAAAACTGCATTGTGCTATCTTTTGAGAGAAGGCAACAAGGTGACGTCCGTGCAGTTCGCATAAAACTCCAGCTACCTCGTTAGATAATAATGTATTCAAGTCGCCTAAAAGATCTAAGCACAAACGAAATACTTAGCTCCCTTATTCCTATTTCCATGCATGAAGTGAATAAGCATGGGGCAACGCTCGCAGGGGAAATTGCGGCAAATGAGGTTTCCGGTCTGGCGCCTCCGGGAGTTGCAGCGAAATGTCATTTTTGCGATACAGTCATATTGGATTTAATTTAAATATTTAAATGTACTTACCAGTTTCATATTGCCGACTTGTGGTCAAAATGCTAGGGTTTTCTGGTCCTATCATCGTCATGAAAAGGTTTTTGGATTTAATCTTACGTATAGGTATTGCGTTATAATGCTGTGCTATTATGTCTTCTGTGATAATGCTACCAGCTTGCTGACTATGTCAACTTGTAGGGTCATGAGATTTTAAGATTTCTTTTTTTACTGGGCAAGTGCCTTTATTAACTAAACAAAATACAAACTAATACTAACACTACAAATACAATTAGACTGCGCATATACAGTGTAAGCTCTAAAGATAATCCAAATGCTCTAGCCCACTATCAGTTGGCAGCGTACCCAGCACGCTGGCAGCATTACCACGCTGAATGGCAATGCTTATGCGTTGAGCCAGAAACACGCCAGCATTTTGTTCACGCGTCGCATTAACCAGGCGCAGTGAAAGATTTTTGAAAATGAGGTGAGCGCCCGGTCCCCAAGGGCCCAATGTCTTCGTTTTTCCTAACTTTACAAATGGTTTATGGGTGATTTAATTTTTTTTAACTTTTTATGGTTATGTACCTACCTACTCAAAGCGTGTCAACGGGATTTATTTTTTTCTAATTTGTTTAATTATAGAATAGGACTACGTTTGGCCAACAACTCACCTGATGGAAAGCGATGCTGTGGCCGAAGATGGAGCACGTAGATCTAGGAGGTAATTACTCACCCTGGCCTTGAATACATCCAGGTTATAGTTTACAGGAAACAAGGACGGTGGCAAAGCATTCCAGTCCCTAGCTAGGTTGGAGGCAAACCGGCTAGATCAAGCCACTACGGTTACGGTATTACGCCGTAACTGCCACCGTACTACGGCTGTAGTACTAAAGTGTGTTTCTTTGTTGGTTTATTCATCTTTCTCGCGGCAACAGAGCAATGGATCGACGTGATTTTTGCAAAGTGATACTTACCGTTTACCACAAAAGATTTAAGAACGCTTTAGACATGTGTTTAGCAATTGTTTCACTTCGAAAAATATACTAAACACTTGTCTAAAGCGTGCTTAAATCTTTTGTGGTAAGACGGTTACCGTGTTACCACAAAAGATTTAAGAACGCTTTAGACATGTGTTTAGCAATTGTTTCACTGCGAAAAATATGCTAAACACTTGTCTAAAGCGTGCTTAAATCTTTTGTGGTATGACGGTTAGTGTCTAAACCAGTGACATTATGATATTTTTAAATTGAAAAAAAATTACGCTACCTGAGGAAATATCTACGCGGGTGAAATCGCGAGGCACAGCTATATAGTTAACCATAATTTATGTTGATTCAAATACCTAGTATCGATAGTATTATCTAACTAGATTACTAGAAATAGCTCGTAAAATCGAGCTAGAGACACGCAATGAGCATCTGCAATAGCTTAGGGTCAAAACACACTATAATATTTTTATTGCGCTGTTTATACCTACTTCGAAATTGTACGTATACCCGGGCCCCAATTCTACCAAAGAAATTGTCTTTAAATTGTAATTGTTGCGATTTTAATTGTTAAATAACTGCCTCAAAATTGACAGTTTTACATTTTTTTAATACTATTTTATAATATTAGGTGGTTGTATTTTTCTAGTAAAAAAATATATTTAGAACTGTCAATTTTGAGGCAGTTATTTAGTAATTAAAATCACAACAATTACAATTTAAAGACAATTTCTTTAGTAGAATCGGGGGGCAGTTCATCTGGTCAATGATGATAGCTATGGTAGAAGATGGGAATGAAAACCAAGCTGGAATAAAAACTGAATCTAAGATTGCTATACGAAATTTTTGGTGTAAAGCTAACCATGATCAACAGTTTGGATAGCCCGTTGGTCTAGTTGGTAGTGAACCTGCCTTTTGCGCTTGGGGGCGTGGGTTCGATTCATACCTAGGACAAACATTCATGTATTGTGATGAATATTTGTGTTTGATCTATATCTGGGTGTTAATATTTATTTAAATATGTTTTTAAAAATATATATGTATCTATATCAGTCTCTGGCAGCCATATTACAAGCTTTGCTTAGTTTGGGGTCAGGTGACCGTGTGTGCAAAAATGTCCTAAATATTTATTTTATTTCATCAAACTTGACATACATTTTGATACTTGACACTGGCAAACGCACAAGATTGCGACACCAAAATCCTCACAGATAAAGAATAAAATAAAAAGGCGCTAAAAGTAATAATTTAACAAATGGCACCCTTGCTAGAAAATATTTTATACCGTGCTACGCTCTTATCGTAATGAAACAAGGTATTAGGAAGCACGTAAAGCGAAAAGTTCTCATGTAAATAGCTAAATCTACCCACAAAATAGGTAAGGAATACTAATCGCGCTGCTGAAAAACGCTATAGTGTGCTTTGGTTCGGCGGTCGTAGCATTGAACTTGTCAAGGTGACTTCAAATGTCAGATGTGAGATCGATTGAGAAGCGGTGAGACGTTTCACTTTTGTACAGTACCACCTCTTGCAAAATGTGCGATGCAAAAACAGAAAGGTAGACATTTATGAAAAAAGAATCATTCAAGATTCATCAAAAAAAGAAAATCAAGAAAAGAAAAAGAAAAACAATAAAATAATCATTCAAGAATCTGCTAAAAGCGCTGTCAAAGAAAAAAACGAGTGTTTTTTTATCCCATTATCGCCATCCTAGAAATATCAACATGAAAATTGTTTCATATTATTTGAGATACTATTAGGTTAATTTTTCTCTTTTATGTAATTAATATTTTATGTCAGGTTAGGTTTAAATTAGCATCACAAATATCTATAGAGAAAAATTGTTTATCCCAAAATTCTTATTGGTACTCGAAACGACGTAGAAGCGGAATTATACTAGAAATTCCTCATATACAAATTAAAAATGGACTTCCGTAAAATAACGCCTGATTCAATCAACAATATATAGATAGATAATCTACTCGTATATACGAGTAAAAACGCCACTGGCTAGCCAACGTAACCAAACTGCAAATAGGTTGACATAAAGTGGGTGGAAGTGATTTTAGAGCATGGCATTCAGCTTGGGACCCAGTGGGGCTTCTATGTGGTTGTGGGCGTTTACTTTACCAATCTCGCGGTTTGTAGTCAGGCTTCTTCAAATTATTTGCTTGACTAAGAGATTTTTTTTAAAATATTTTGAAAACCGTCTAAGTAAGTTATAAACTAAGTACAAATATTATGAACGAAAAATATGGCAAAATAAAATCAGTACCTATTGCCGAATAATAATATCAGTTTGCCGAATTTTCACACATATTTTAGACCCGCCAAAACTTGGAAACTGCTATCCATCATCAGACCAGCTCGAAGGTACCATAACACATCGACAAAAGGAATTTGTCGATGCCATAACATTGCATTTTCACCGAACTTACATAAGTAGGTATGCTCAAACGGATGAGATTATCTGCTAAAATTCATTTGCAATATTTGTCCCATACAATACAAATACGAATGTATATACTGATAACAGAGCAAGTTGAATAAAAGCTTGTAATAATGGAATTCACGGTTCATGGTTGAAACTGAAGCCGTCTTACCACAAAAGATTTAAGAACGCTTTAGACATGTGTTTAGCAATTGTTTCACTGCGAAAAATATGCTAAACACATGTCTAAAGCGTGCTTAAATCTTTTGTGGTAAGACGGTAAGTTTCTAAGTTCTAATATAGATAAGTCAGTGTTTAACCTTGTGCTATACATAAAGGAAATTTGATTTTGTATTGTAAACAATTTAATAGATAAATGTGATATATGTTACGTCGCTAAGTTACTGTTCACAGCTTAGTGTTAACTAATTGAAAGTGTCGAATCAGCAGTATCGATCGTAAAATTAGATAAAATGCCATAGAATCGATCATAGCGAGTGTTGATCAAATAGCATTTTATCGAATTTGACGACCACAACTGTCAAATTTAACGATCGATAAAGAACGGTACTTGCACAGCAGTTATATTAAATGATGTACATAAGTTTGTATTTTCCTTATCTTGGGTAACAGAGAGGTTGCACTTGCCACATGGTCGTAACGCTGGTCATGGTTTAACAAATGTTTGATCAAACCATAAAACGTTTTGACATTGTTTGCACTAGGTACATGACCACTAATTTAGGTCGCGTGTGGTTTCGCTTCAGATTGCGCACTGGCTCAAATATTTGGGATGCTAATTAAACATCGCGGTTATTTTGGTTTAGGAAATTTTGATTACCAAATCTAGTATTCAAATAGATTTTTTTGAAGTGAAAACCTTTTAGCCGCGTTGAGTGATTTTTGGGAGGAACAAACCATTATGAAAACTTAAAAATTTGGAATGACAGTTATTCCATAGTTTTTAGTTTTCACTTTTATGAATCCTTTCCACCCTACCGTTGCCTGGAAGAGATAGATTTTAGCGATAAGGCCGCCAGTTGTTACACTAGTTATTAAAAGTTTTTTGTCCTCTGTATAAATTTAATCGTTGTAACAATAAAGAATCACTTCTGTCGGCAGTCCACATGACTGCCTATTTTTTTTTTATTAGTTTCTACTGCTAGAATGGTTCAATCACAGAACATTGACAAAATAAGCTACAATTATAACAGACTAGCTGCGCCCCGCGGTTTCACCCGCGTAGTGATAAAAAATTGTGATGATGATGATGATGAAAAGTAGCCTATGTCACTCTCTGGCTTTTGAACTATATCCATGCAAAAAATCAGGTCGATCCGTTGTTCCGTTGCAGCGTGAAAGAGTAACAAACATCCATACATCCATGGACATACATACAAACTTTCGCGTTTATAATATTAGTAGGATAATTGTCACAGGTTGTTCTTATACTTGTTGTACATTGGTTAGACTGTTTACAAGACAAGTTTTCTCTAAAAACAGTGTAAATGAGAACTTGAAGGGTCTAATTTGGAAAAGAAAATTAACAGGGAAAAGTGACAAAAGGAATAATTTAACAAATTGGAAAGTACCTAATGCCTATGTAGAATGTATTTTGTTTTATTATGTGGGAATTAGTCATATGGATTAAGCCGCACACTTGTATATATTATAGTATATATTTTTGATAGTTATAATGGTTTAGCCATGACAAACAGCTGCTTTCTCGATCTATAAATATTTAATAAATATAAAAGTAAAGTAAAACAAGTAAAAGTAAAAAAAGAAAGTAAGTAAGTAAAGTAGTTTTATATTTATTAAAACAGTGTTTTAATCAATATGTATGAAATTTTTGATATCTATTTTTATCTTTTATACTGTAACCGCGCTGTGAATGTGTGCATCATTTCAAACCAACAATATATTCAAATTTGTATTGAATATATTAATGGTATGTGTAAAGAAAATAAATTAAAAAAAAAACTTACACAAAAAGCGAGACGGCTCGCACATTGCCTTGAAAAGTACCGTTGAATTCGGTTGGAAAGGTAAAAGAATCCGGCAAATCTCTCGTAAATAATTCCCCTCAAAATAAAACCAAATGTGTGAAAACCACGTCCGTTTCCTTAATATGCGTAGAGGGTATAATACTCTAACACGAAGAAAATGGAATTCAGCTCAGAAAATCGTATCAGATCTCCGAAATTTTCACTTAGATTCTGTAGAACAGGTATCAAAAGATACAGAATATTATAAGTAGGTACTCAAAATAACTAAAGACTCCACCGTTCCGCGTAGCACTTTATCCGTATTATTAGTTAGGGCAATATGAAGGGTACTTCAGTATGTTGACCGCAATTTGCGTAAACGACGCCAATACTCTACCGAAGTTATTAGCGTGCTCCACCCAAAAAATGGTCACGCAAAGTTCAATTTAATAGTTATAATAATGTTGTTACTAATACCTCTTTGTTATTGCTATTGACGAGTTTTTTCCTAAATTACTTAGATTAAGAATTCAGGGAGAGTTTTCTTCTTCAGAGGTATTTTTATTTTATTTTATTACATCTATCAGGTTAAAAAGAAACGAAACATGTTTGAATCGGTCTACAAGAATAGTTATTGGATTCGTACCTTCATTATAGATGGAGTCAATCTGCTCACTCTCCACACTCTGCAAGCTGTCATCCTCAGAATACTCCTGCCCTTCCTGACCCTGTTCAGTCTGTTCCTCATCCTGCTGATAATCTTCTTCAGGTTCCTGTTCTTTTTCCTGTTTCTTCTTGCTTTCATTGAACGTCCTCATTGGCAGGATGTCTGATATGGAAGGCGCTCTCACTGACCCGTTCCGAAGTCCTAACTTTTTCTGGATGTAAGCTTCGAGGATCTGCTTCGTGATCTTGTTCTGCCTCGCGAGCTCTTGAAAGTCTGTGGAGAAAGGGAAACAGATAAAAATGACTGTGCCAATCAGTTTTTTTAAGAAATTGGGAAATTTTTGATCGAAATGAATTGAAAGTAGGGATCGGAGTCATTTTTATCTGGTTTCCTCTTTCTCGAGGAAGAAAATGAGGACTAACAGTAGGTTTTCCATGTTAAACATACTATAAAGCGATAAGATCGCGTAGGATAAAAAAATAAACATAAAATTTGGCTTCCATTAGCAGCCGCTTCCGATAAAAGTTAGTTTAATTCAAGCCTTGATCAATAATCAGTTTTTTTGTGCAACGTTTTAACAACTAATTTATTGCCTTACGTTAACGTTGTCAAAATCCGTTGACAAAAATTGTGAAAAATGCTCCTGCATTGAGTTCCAATACATTTATTATTATTTTAATACTTATCTATATACTTCATCAAAACTAATCATCACTCATCTAATCTATATATCTAAAAATCAACCTCTATTTATACCTTGGTCACGCCATAACTTGAGTACGACTTTACCGATTTCATTCAACTTTTTTGTTTAGTTTTTTAATACTTTGTAGAAGATTCTTACGGAAAGAAAAATTAAGAATATTGTGCAGAAAATTGGAAAATTTCAGAAAACTTAACGTCGATTTTATATTCTCGCGTTTCACAGTTCGCGCGTTTGATGAATGTGAATTTAGATGACATTCATAGCTAAGACAGGGCAACGTCTGTCGGGTCAGCTAGTTTAATATAAATAATACGTTGATGAGTGAGATGTTAATGACCCTTTCGAATTTTATGGCCAATAGAATATTTTGACATTTTACTAATAGGTGTCATTAAAATAACAACATGGCATTTTTTTATTTTCTTCATGGGAATAATTTTTAAATTCGTAGTGAGCTATTATTTTTAATATCACGTAGGTCATCGACTTAAAAATCTATTAAATTTATTCAATTCAATATTAGTGTATATTATTCGTTTATAGGAATACGAATTAGAATATTATAATAAATAAATTCCTTACTACTCACACTCAATTAGACGGTTTCTCTAATAGTGGGTCTTGCAATTTTTGTCGATCACCCCATGTGTTATAAAAACTATATATAACAATTTTTATTTTTAATACATGAAAATCGGTAAAATACATACAACTTAATAAATTATATTGGACCATTTCTGAAGTATACCTACCAAACAAAAAATAATCATCGAAATAAATTCACAATAATTGACGGAGTAATCGCGTTGAACCATACAAAAAAAAAATTAGAACGAATTGAGAACTTCTTTCTTTTTTTGAATTTGGTTAAAAAGTGTCCTGTCTTTTTGAAAACACTATCCACTTGTATGGGTGTGTTGGCCCAGAGCGGACAGATACTATTAATTCAATTCACAATTGGCACAATTTCACAATTGTTGGTATTGATAGCCCGTTGGTCCAGTTGGTAGTGAACCTGCCTTCTGCGCTTGGGGGCGTGGGTTCGATTCCCACCTAGGACAAACATTCATGTGATGAACATTTGTGTTTGTTCTATATCTGGGTGTTAATTATCTATTTAAGTATGTATTTAAAAATATATATTATATATGTATATCAATCTCTGGCAACCATATCACCAGCTTTTCTTAGTTTGGGGTCAGATGACCGTGTGTGAAAAAAAGTGTTATTCTAGCTTCTAGGCTTGCTTTAAACGTTTATCGGGACTTATCACGTATTATTTAATTTAGGTAAAAAATATGTACCTTTCGCTCGAACAACAAAACAACATCAACAACAACAACATGTGTGTGTGTTCAACATGTGTTCAAATCGCGAAAGTTTAAAAATTACTTTTTCTAGGCTTGCTGTTGGCAGGGCCTATAACAATTCTGTTTGAGAAATCAAAGGTGAAACATTTCTTTTGAACATCATACAAAGAGAAGGTACCTACGAGTACTTATCATTACATTGAGAGAAGGGCATTCTCTGCATATATTGAGAGCTTTGTTTCCAAACCATTATCTGAACACAATAGGCTCAGGTAGATATAGGTACTATACATGGCTATAAAATAATGTACGGAAGTGAGATAGTTACCGTTTTGTATAATAATTGCAGGGCACGGAGTATCAGGTTACTTTGGCAAGAGATACCTTGAATTGTTTATAAAAAAGGAAGCGATCAAGGTAAAAAGTTCAGCAATGTTACTATTGTTTATTGGAACATACTTTTAAAAGTAGGTATGTTTTAATAACGCCCGGAATTTAAATCTAGTTTTTTTTATATAGTTTAATTGGCTTGCCACCTTGCCTGTTGGCGATGATGCAGACGATGGAGCACGCTTGCCTGAAATAAACCGATTCACTTGCAATTAAATATATAGAAGACACCCAGATTGTATAATCGGGGAACGCCAATTTTGGCAGCGTATTCTAGTCTAGCGGTGTCATTACACGTTTTATACCTTTTCCATAAACATATTTCTGAAGGCTTGCTTAGATCATTGCCACCATAATTTACATAAGAATCGATTGAAATGGTCAATGACCGTCGACATGGATAAAAATGAGTTTAACTTAACGATGTAGACGACCGCCTTTTAAAAAACAAGATTTATAACAGTTCAAAAATTAGGAACTAGTCGAGTTGTAACAAGATAACAGTTCTATTTTATTTATGAGTTCATTGATTTCATAGCACTTTTTGAAATATAGCAATATTTGAACTCTAATTTTGCAAGATCCATGATTTTAACTTAAAACCTCTGTACGGTCTTACTTGGAAACGTTAGCAAAGTTTCTTTGTCTCGTTTTCGTGCGTGATGGTTATCACTGCCGTGCTTCAAGCATTCAGTAATTGTAATCTAGGTTTGATACTATTATTGACGGACTTGTTATTGACATATAATTATTTCTTATATCTTATTTAATGACATTAATTATCCATTGTGTATTTTTCTAATTTTAATTTCTTTTAAGTATTATAATATTGTGTAACATTGTCTCATTGGTGTAATTGGCGCAAGCCGTACTAATTGAATAAACAAATACAAAATACAAATACAAAAATCATCAGTGAGAAGTTGACAGAGTAGTTAATTAAGAGCACAGATTAACTTAACTATATTACAATAGTTAACTTTGTTTATTTTTATTGCGCTAAATCGTTCTCTGAAGGTATACAGATACCCACAACACAAGCTTTGCTTAGTGTAGGTTCTGTGGACCAACCTAAATGTTATCTTAAGCCGAATATTGTGTATATACCTAGGTACTATAACGAAAATAATAAGTAGCTAACTTAGTATTTTTAAGTATTAAATTTAGTGGCTTTTGTATCAATGAAATAAATAAACTTGAAACTTGAAATTTAACTTACTTTTCTAAGTATGGCTGTTAATGTAATCTAAGTGAAACTTAGCGCTGCGGCTGAATTCACCTAAAGACCTCAAAAGGCGCAAATATAATGGATAACCGCTTGGATGGTGGGACGGTTGAGTCTTTTAGGGTCGAAATCTTAGGGCCTAGGGAACCGGAAACCAAATTATTTATGTCTGGATCACAATGGCAACAAGCATGGACCTCTGAACTGCTGGCGTCTACTTTGTTCATAGCCATATAACGTGGTAATGGGGCCAGCATTTTGGGAACAACTCCCATTGGTAATAGCGGTTTACTACATTCGTTTATCTTGTCATTATTCATATAATTATTTTTAAATTTAAACTGTTTTTTTACATATCCTATCCATCCTTCAATATCTATTAGGCATAAATTACAAAAATATTTATTTATTGCTTTGGTGCTAGTATCTTTTTATTCGGATAGGTAGTACCTAACAAGAAAATGTATTGCAAAAAATATTTGCGCAACGAAAAAAATACGGTTGCAATAGAAAACTCAGACGTGCTAGAAAAGAGTTCGGAACAAGTAACAACAACGAAAGAAAACGAAAACAGTTGCTAAGGCGAACCAGTCACGAAATTGGCTTACTTAATGTACCTACTTGTAGTAAATAACTACAAAGTACCTATCTATACTACACAGGGCTACTCGGACCGGTGGCACTAAGCCAAAAGGGAGGTCATTCGCTCATTGTTATGAACCATGGGATAAAGTCTAAAATCACGAACAAAAATCAGCTGTTCAGGGTTTATCCCATAGTAAAAGTTGTTTATAGTGATGAGTACAGTGTCCTCCTTTCGGCATATAGTATCACCGTCTCAAGATTTTATAATTTACTAATAGGCTTGCGTTTGACCGCCAACTCGTCTGATGTTAAGCGATGATGCGGTCTAAGATGGAAGGCGCTGGCCTAAAAGAAATCGATTCACTCGTGATTTGAAGACACCCAAATTGTAGCTATCGGGAAACACCCATTTAGGCAGCGTATCCACAGACTAGCAGTTCGCACAATTAAAGTGGAATCAAAGCGCTTCGTACGGGTTTTTGCAATATCAACCAAAAGCGTCGATTTTTCGTGCCCACGCAGTCCGATAGGAAAATGGACAGTAGAGAATTAGATCATGCAGAGCCGACGCACGTATCTGAAATGTATCCGATAAAAAACCGATAGACTAGCAACTTTGCGCCGATACTCAGAAGCATCCAGCATACCATGTGCCAAATAACGATTTACCATATTGTACTTTTATTTAAAAAAAAACGTGTTTTCAGACTTTGTATGTTTGCAAGTTTGAGGTAAGATCTCTTGAACTACTGAACCGATTCTGAAAAATCTTTCAGTAATGGAGGGACGCACAAATCCACACTATACATGTTACGCAGTTAATATTATAATTTTATTTGTTTATTTATTTATGACTTATTTATATAATGTTACATATATTATATTACTTGTTTATTGTTACCAAAAACCTCGAAGTAAGATGGATACAATCTGGATGCTTCTTGTCTACAGTAACGGCGCAAAGTTGCTATAGTCTATCGGTTTTTTATCGGATACATTTCGAAAAGTGTGCCCGATGCACACTCTTCGAATCTCTGCAAGATCTAATTCTCTACTGCCAATTTTTTAGTTGAAACGCGGCGTGTAATAACCTTACATTTCATGCTGCTTTTAGCATTCATGTGTAAGAATAAATTATAAAAATTTCGTACTCCTTGTATGCTTTTAGCCAGTAAACCGGCTTTGATCTGGCATTTAAATTGAATACTTTCATAACGACTATAATATTTAAGAAATTAAAAATTGTCGCAAATCCTGCTTTTCTGCATTATTAAGAGGTCACTGATATTTATGAGATATGTGAATTAACAGAAATACAAAATGTGGATAGTAATAATAGATAAAAAAATCAATTTAAAATGTTGAATCGTGGAAGTTTTTGATAAGACAGGGTTGTTATAGTTATGTAGATTTTATTTAATAGTTTATGTTATGGTTTTACCGAAAATTTATATATTTAAGTCTATAATAACATAAGTACTTAAAAAGCTACCTAACTGACAGAGCTACCTTTACAGAATAAAAAAATATTTGAACTACAAAATGCGAAAAAATGTATTTGCCTTAAGCATGATATTTACGTAGTATTTATATTATCTTTGCATGATATTTTTACATTCAATTTGAAAAACTCACTTTAACGAAATTGACATTTATGGTGAGGTACCCTTTTTTCCACTTGAGAGGATTTTGGCGTCACACGTCTTGTGCATTTGCCAGTGTCAAGTATTGAGATTTTAGTTAAGCGGTTTAGCAGTAAAGTTTAATAGTAAAAAAAATATGAAAAATGGAGACACTCGAAGGCATATCCCTCTGGTTTGTCCGATCTGAGATTAGTACTTAAATTGTGGTATTAATTCTCTTAATTCCAGTATATGAGAGTATAACTTGTAAATTTCTGATTTCATTGTGATTCAAAACATTCAAGATATTTTCGAAGACGAAGTAATTGGTATAAACAGCCATCTGCCATTGTGATATGCGTTAAAATAATCTTATAATTTATGAAGGTTTTATAAAAAAAAATGGTAAGTAGGTACTTATAGTTATTTACAGTCAATTTAAAAATGTACGATTTCCTTTTTAGTAAGGTGACAATACTGCATTTTTCTTTTGAGGTGCGTTGGTGTACATTCGTATTCATTAAGAGGGGGCAACCGAAATTTTATGCTAATTTGCCATGATATTCTAACTAAACCAAATATCCGATCACCGTAATAATTGATATATGTGAATTTTCAATTCATTTTCTTTCCGCCATTAAGACAGAAACATAATAGCAAGATATTTACTCGATACTTTAATGTTTTGAAAATGGTGCCTTTTTGCAAATTTTTTTGATTTTACTTGGAAAGTACTTCAGTTACATATCTAAAATAAATACTCACCGAAGGAAAATATAGTTTGTTTTCCAGTGTTAAGACAAAATTTACCTAGATTAATTAGTACTCTCATAATAAATTATATTCGATTTGAGACTTACGTCCTTTAGTTCTAAGCAACTATTCGGTCAAACGGCAAGTCCGATATTCAGTCTTATTCTGTTGCGCTTTGCATCTAAATAGCGAAACATGCTCCGTTTAACCTCAGTACCGCACTGTGCCTCAACGGGGAAGGACGCACGCGCTTGCTTTTCGCCTTGGTTTTATCTTCCGAGTGCGATTATATCAACACCTACTGTATTTTCAAACAAAGGATAATATAAAAAATCGATGGCTCGAACGCGACCACTTGATGCGGCTACCAAGTGGTGACAATGACCTTAGAGCACAGACTAGGTAAAGCTACTACGAAAAAATAACATAGATACAAATAAAATGGATACGACTAGGCCCTAACGAATCCATTATTATGTATGCTCAGTAATATAACTATTAGAGTCGGAGTGTTTCTTTGTGACAGACAAACAGACAGAGAGAGAGAGAGAGAGAGACGGAGAGAAGCAGAGAGAGAGAGTCAGAAAGATAAAACTAAAAATTAAATGACATTATAAAATAATTTAGATTCATTATAATTTTATAAAATTAAAATTAAAAATCATTTAAATTAATGTGATGGTTAATTTGACTTGAGAGTTCCATCCACATTTTCTCACGTTTTTACGAGAAGCGGCTTTCTGCAAAAGGAGGAAGGTTCTCAATTTTAACAGACAAAAAATAGCTTGGTAATAATGGAAGCAAAAAAACATCTTCTAATAAAAAAAAAATTAAATGTGGAAAGTCAAACAATAGGTACTTATGTTTTTAACCGACTTCAAAACAGGGGCAAGGTTCTCAATTCAACCGGTATAAAAAAATACTAGTCGAATTGAGGACCTTCCTCCTTCTTTGAAGTCGGTTAAAAACATAAGTACCTACTGTTTGACCAGTTGGGTTGGCTCGGGTATGTGCTGGTAAGGGGAAATGCACAATACACTAGCGGGACTACTTACCTTAGTCAAAGTCAAATACTACTTACCTTTTTATCCGACTTCAAATAAGGAGGAAGGTTCTCATTTACCTTAGAGTACCTTCAATTCGACCAGTATTTTTTTATACTGGTTGAATTGCAGTCCACCACTGCGGTGCAACAATGCGGTGCAACACTGCGTTGCAACACTGCGGTGCAACAGTGCGGTGCAACAGTGCGGTGCAACAGTGTGGTACAACAGTGCGGTACAACAGTGCGGTACCATCTTTAAATATTTTGAATCAGTAGCATAAAATACGAGTTTCTCAGATCAAACGCTAGGTGGCACCACCAGTATTTCAGCAAAGTGAAGTTATATCAAAAAATAAATAGCTATTTTTGAATATTTTGAACTAATTGGTTGGAAACATAGGTGAGTTTTTTTTTGAGGATTAGGTGAGGTTTTGCGTGATTTGCGTCCAACACTAGATGAGAGCATTTATATTTCAGAGAATCTTGACTTGTATCGTAAAATATTTCTGCCATCCTTGCATATTTTAAATCAGTAACGGTGATTATAGATTGTTCAGTTCTAATACTAGAAGACATCTTCAATATTTCAGTGAAGACGTTAAATCAGAAAATATTTCAGCCATCCTTGAATATTTTAAGTCTGTGGCATCGATTAATGGCTGCTGAGGTCTAAAGCCAAACGACGGCACCAATATTTCAGAGATTTTGAGAAGTAGCTTCACTAACGAAATTTCTTTATTTAATTCAAATCCGAAAATATTTTGACCATCACTACATATTTTGAGTTTTATTCAGTGGTAAATGATTTCACAGGGTGAGTATTAGGGAACTAACGCAGTATTTTTCATACATTTTGGGTAATGAGAAGCCACAGGCAAACCACGGCAAAACTTATCTCAGATGGCGCCACCTTCGCTGGTGCTGTCATTTGTGGCTTATTTGAGGTTATAAACATTGCTCTTGAATGAAACAATAAAAATAAACTTTGCCTTTAAACAGTAAAATGTTTCTTATATTTCAGAGAATCATGACTTGTATCGTAAAATATTTCTGCCATCCTTGCATATTTTAAATCAGTAACGGTGATTATAGATTGTTCAGTTCTAATACTAGAAGACATCTTCAATATTTCAGTGAAGACGTTAAATCAGAAAATATTTCAGCCATCCTTGAATATTTTAAGTCTGTGGCATCGATTAATGGCTGCTGAGGTCTAAAGCCAAACGACGGCACCAATATTTCAGAGATTTTGAGAAGTAGCTTCACTAACGAAATTTCTTTATTTAATTCAAATCCGAAAATATTTTGACCATCACTACATATTTTGAGTTTTATTCAGTGGTAAATGATTTCACAGGGTGAGTATTAGGGAACTAACGCAGTATTTTTCATACATTTTGGGTAATGAGAAGCCACAGGCAAACCACGGCAAAACTTATCTCAGATGGCGCCACCTTCGCTGGTGCTGTCATTTGTGGCTTATTTGAGGTTATAAACATTGCTCTTGAATGAAACAATAAAAATAAACTTTGCCTTTAAACAGTAAAATGTTTCTTATATTTCAGAGAATCATGACTTGTATCGTAAAATATTTCTGCCATCCTTGCATATTTTAAATCAGTAACGGTGATTATAGATTGTTCAGTTCTAATACTAGAAGACATCTTCAATATTTCAGTGAAGACGTTAAATCAGAAAATATTTCAGCCATCCTTGAATATTTTAAGTCTGTGGCATCGATTTATGGCTGCTGAGGTCTAAAGCCAAACGACGGCACCAATATTTCAGAGATTTTGAGAAGTAGCTTCACAAACGAAATTTCTTTATTTAATTCAAATCCGAAAATATTTTGACCATCACTACATATTTTGAGTTTTATTCAGTGGTAAATGATTTCACAGGGTGAGTATTAGGGAACTAACGCAGTATTTTTCATACATTTTGGGTAATGAGAAGCTACAGGCAAACCACGGCAAAACTTATCTCAGATGGCGCCACCTTCGCTGGTGCTGTCATTTGTGGCTTATTTGAGGTTATAAACATTGCTCTTGAATGAAACAATAAAAATAAACTTTGCCTTTAAACAGTAAAATGTTTCTTGACAGTGGCGAATCTCAGAAAAAAGTTAATGTTTCCTTAGCTGGTAAAAAAGCGAATCTTTTGGCAAGGTAGGTATGCAATAAAATTATCAATCACTGCGTTGCAACACTGCGGTGCAACAGTGCGTTGCAACACTGCGGCGCAACAGTGCGATGCAACACTGCGTTGCCACACTGCGTTGCAACACTGCGTTGCAACACTGCGTTGCAACACTGCGTTGCAACACTGCGGTGCAACACTGCTTTACAACACTGCGGTGCAACACTGTGGACCAAGTAGACAGAGACACTAAGATTATACAAGTCGCATTGAGAACCTTCCTCCTTATTTGAAGTCGGATAAAAAGGTAAGTAGTAATACCTACTGTTAGACCGGCCGGGTTGGCTCGGGTAGGTACTGGTAGGTCAAACAGTAGGTATATTAGGCCGACTTCAAATAATGAGGAAGGTTCTGTGAAGGATGATGATGATATTTTTTAGTAAATTGAATTGAATGGAATGGAATTGAATTGCATTGCATTAAATTACATTAAATTAAATTAAATAAATCATACTTAAATAGATATTAACAACCAGGTATACTCGTAGAACAAACACAAAATGTTCATCACATTAATTTTGTCCTAGGTGGGAATCGAACCCACGCCCGAAGCTCAGAAGGTAGGTTCACTACCAACTGGACCAACGGGCTTTCGGGTATTTCGTTTCGCGTGTTTCGTTTAGTATAGTATAGCATAGCGTAGCGTAGCATAGCATAGCATTAGTTTAGTTTAGTTTGATTTAATGTTTAACGATCTCTGACTCTCTGTCTCAAGCGTAAAATTTTAATTTGAAAATTAATTTAGGCAATTTCAATTTAATTTATATAATTTATTAATTTTATATTGATATTGTAGAAAACTTAAAAATTAAGTTTAAAAATATACAACAAACACAATTTTGAAAATTGAAATAAACAATTTACGGTTTTGCGCGCCGCGACCGAACCCAGCTAATCGCCAAAACGCCAACATTATGCTTATCCTGTGTTTATTACTCCTTGCCGTATGACGAGTTCGACTACGCGAGTTATGTGTACTGGAGCTGCGCGCGACTGCCGCGCTGCCGTGGTTGTGTTTCACACTAATGCGGGTGATGCGAGACGCGCGGGTGAAATCAGAAATTTTCCTCGCTTTATACGCACTCTTAATAAGGAAATCCCATTATGATGTTCATAAATTAAAATTAAGAAAATAATTATCAGTTTATTTTTCAATCTCTCATGGTTGGCTGTTTTAATTATGTACTTTTTAATAAAGAAGTTCATTGTTTTATGTTTAACTGACTTATTATTATTTATTACTTGGCTTTTATTAATTTGTAAATAAACTTGTATACCTACAACAAAGTTCATTAGATAAAACTGCTATTCTTATTGGCGGGCTGGGATTGCTTTTATTGTGTTCTCTTTGATTCCATTGAACCGATTTTGATGAAATTTATATGAGGTCAATCAAAAACAATAAGTAATTTTTCAAAGAAAAAAAAATCATATCGGTTTATAGATGACGGAATTTTGAGGAAATAATTATTTTTTAAAAATTAACCTAAACGGTTGATTTAAAAAAAAAAAATTTGTAATGCAACCGATCCTTTTTTAAATCGTTTTTTATTATTTGTACAAATTAATGTCGCTTTCCGCGTCTGTCTATATAACCGCTAACGCCTACTAAACCACGCAACAGATTTTTATGCAGTTTTCACCATCAGTTATATATAAGGTAGTAAGAAGGTTTATATATATAACTAGCGACCCGCCCCGGCTTCACACGTAAATTACACTTAAATTACACTCGTGAGAAGCCGTGGCGGGTCGCTAGTTTAATACATAGTAAGTATTCATGTCGACAGATCATTAGAGTACAACAGTCGCACCCACTTCGTTACGTTGATAGTCCCAATACTCTCACTTTGTATTACGACTGTTTTTCACTCGTCACCCAATTCATTTATGGCATACAAACTGTGAGACAAGCTTCTGCGGATTGGTGATATTTGTCACGGGACAGTCACCCTTCAGCCTTTGCAACTGGATTGGGTTTAGTATATCTTAGAGAGTGAAAGTGAACCAAATATCGGTTGCCCATTGTTCTGGTATGAAGTTACGTTGATGAACAAGGCTTTTAATAGTGAAGGTCGATTCTAATTTAAAGTTAGTTTATAAAGATTGTACTTTTTTCTTGGCAGTTGCTTTATTTTAACTTATATCGAAAACTTTCATCCAAATAAGAAGGTACATTACTAGTAGAAACAGACCATAGCTCTGCACAATACTATAATAAGTAAGTTCTGGCTAGACCTTTTGCCAATTTAGTTAGAATAGTTAGATTATAATAGTTACGCCGTGTTTTGTCTTCTTCTCTCTTTCACATTTTGAACTCGATCGAAAAAGACAAAAGACGGAGTAACTATTCCAAGGCTACTCCACGTTTATTAATAAGGGGGTATCAGTTTTCAAAATATTCAGTCATTGAATATTATAATGAGCGGATACCAATGAGAGCTTTCCAGTATTGCGATTTAAAAATTGTAGATATAGCTCTTGTTGATACGATAAATAGTGCCACAAGGTATCGTCCAAAATGAAATGTAGGCCTAAGTTTTGAAGAAAACAATCATGAAGAAGCCGGTATGTCCAAGAATTTCAAAAGTTTAAAGACATGACATTCACCAACTTGCACTGGGCTAGATGGTGTATACGGCCTATCATCTCTCTCTGAGAGAAGGCCTGTGTCCCAGCAGCAGAAGGCTGGTATGTTTTACTAACTCGTTGTTCATTCTTTGTAAGTTTCCTTTTTTGTGTATAAATTTATCTTTATCTTATTTAACGCCATCTTGGATGTAGTCGTGAAGCTTAACGGAAGAGAGGCACTAAAACAACTTCAAAAATAAGGTAGATAGTACGCTAGGGTTGTTATTCATGCTATTTTTTTATTAATAAACACAATTTATTTGCAAACTAATCCCTTTGAGTTCGAAGCATTTTAATTAAATGCTCTATTCGTCTTCGGTTTATCTATTAAGCACTATTACTACAAAGTAGTTAGATGTTTATTCAGTGCTATAATGCCTATAATAGCCTTTATCGGCAAAGCGTGAAGCGGATGTGGGTCAAGTTCGGCTCTTAGCTAATCGAGCATTGTTTAACAACAAGCTTTCGAATCGGCTGATCGGTCTTTCAATTAGTTTGCTGTTTTGTGGCGTTGTAATCAATTTGGTACACTGCAGTTAGAGCCTATAATTATTTATAGCTCATTATTGTTTTTAGTGTTTTAAGTATTTTTTAACACATACATTCTAAATTACATTATCATTATAAAATGCTAATGTGTAGATAACGTTCTAACTCAACTCTCCATACAGCTGAAATGTTTTGGATAAGATATAAAAGAAGCTTATTTCTTTCATAACTCACCCAAAACATTTCCCCTGGTGTAGTCTATGCTTATAGGTACTCTGTTTTTTTTTTCAACTCATGCATTGATATACAACCAGTAATGTTTGCGAAATCTCGCGCAACAGTAAACGAGATCAGCATAATTGTATCCTCTTTAAAGCGGGGTAGTTTGTCGTAAATATTGCGTCTTTTGTATTATTTTCTCTTTACATTTTGAACTCTCTTTGATAGAAGACATAAGACGGAGTGACTATTCTATAGCAACTACTGGAGTTTCGAGTTTTTTTTCCTGGAAAATAAAGTAAAACTTGAAATTGACAAATAAAACCACGAGACGTCGTTTTAAAAGTGCACAGGCATCGTTATTTGTTTGTCAATTGAAATTCTTTCATATCGAATGCAAGATCTCGCAATAGCGATCGAGATTCACGACCTAATGAAGAGTTTCCTAACAGATACTTATCAAACAATTGTGAGATACATTGTTTACTAATTATGGTAGGACTGCTTATCTTATCGACGTAGCGTAACTATGGTACGAGGAAGAATGAAGAAAAAAACAAAATTGATACTAAAGTATTTAGTTACATAAAAATAATAACCGAGTTTATGTACGGAAAGTGACTTAATCTTAATAAAAGGGATTGTTTTCTTCAAATTTTATTTGGCCATTCTTGATGTAGCTGTTCTCAGGAGCGTCTAAATCAGGTTATGATGCATTCGAACACACCCAGCAGACGATCTCGGTGCCCTGTTTGCATGTGGGCTATTAAGTTAGTTCATTGGTGTCGCTACAAGTTTCTTAGTGTGCGTAATAAATGAATGAGTCGTACCTACTTGATTTTTTTGCGTTATGCGGTTTAGTGATATAATTAGAGAAGAAAAAAATATGGAGATATTTGAAGACGAACGGTAACTGTACTAAGACATATCTTCCTTGTTTGTCTGTTATGAGTCTATTCAGTTAAAAAGTATTTAAAATTGGTTCACAATCGGAGGGAACTTATACTGAATCTATGGAGGGAACCAATTTTAATGACTTTTATTTGTCATTAAAATTGGGACGTGTCGACTCTCCGAACGCGATGCCGAGAATATGTGTATTGTTTATTTCATTTACTTTTCAATTAAATAATATTTATAGTCATTGCGTATTGATTGCTGAAAGTTTCAAATATTTTATTTAACGGCCAGTTATCCGAGTCGCGTAGGCAACAAAACGCTCCCTCAGCCCCCGCCAAGTTATAGCGACGATGTATTTTGCCACTCAACAGACAGGACGCCCGCGGGGGGAGTGCAACGACAAAAATGAACATAGGTCCGACCTCAATGACGCCTGGCGCGTTACTGAACGCGGTGCGCGCAAATTTTCGCGACCTTTTTACGCTTTTAATTTCACTAAAAAACGAAACTATTCACTATCAAAATTCTATCCAAATAAAAAAATTTTGAATAAAATTGCCTTTCAGTACATGCAATTTCCAGGTTGTTACGAGCTTTCATTAGAGCAAAAAACGAAATAAATTAACTGAATCGACTTTGTTTCAGATTTTTTTTTGATTGAGGAAAGTTTATTCTATCGTGTTTTGAACCAAATCATAATCTCAAACACATATGTATCTGTGACATGTATTTTTTTTCAGCTCTAATATTGTAATTTAACTGAATAAAATTGATTTAAAACCGTCAAATTTGCTATAAGAGGCCGTTAAAATCAATATCATTAGTAGGTACAAATTATTATAACGAATTTTTTGTTAAGGATTGAATACATTTTTGGTTCCGGTTAATTTTTATCTTTTATGTAATTAATATTTTATTTTAGGTTAGGTTAAAATTTGCATCACAAATCTATCGAGAAAAATAATTTATCCCAAAATCCTTATTGTACTCGAAGCGACGAAGAAGTGGAATTACACTAGAGATTCGTCATACTTATACAATTAAAAATGCCATGTTGTGTGTTTAGAAAGTGAAATAATTATACTGGGACGGCTGTTAAATGCTGTAAGGCTGTAAAGTTCTGTCGGTGTTAAGTAGGTAGTTATATTAAAATATAACCTTTTTAGCTTTTTAAATGAGTATGACGTCTCGCCAAAGCAGTCACAGAATGGTGGCCGCGAAACGGAGAGCGACCACCGGGCAGACCACCAGCCCGCTGGTCGGGAAAGCAGTGGACAAGGCTAGCACAGGACCGGAAAAGATGGCGCGCTGAAGAGGAGACTATGGGTATGGGACCCAGTAGTGGGTGGAAAATGGTTGATGATGATGATGATGACGTCTCGATTGGTAAAACCTCATTGAGTCTCACGAATATTATCAACTCATACAACTTAATCTGCCTAATAGGTACTCTTCGTTTCTATTCACGTCCAAATTACAAAAGAAAAAACAAAATTATAGTGTTGTACTGCTCACAAGCATTATACACCGTTTCGAAATAGCAATCTATCAAAAACATCTTAGAATCGAACTTGAACTTTTGACGGATGTAATCGTCTCATCTTAGTTGAAGTAGCAATGAATAAGCTTATTAATAAACCTGGGACCTTATTTATTGACGTCATAGTGATTTTTGGCAGCTTTACCGAGGCTTTACCATATCAAATATATCTAAATTCGTAATTTGTCGAAGTTAGACGCAGGCCGTTACAAAAAATTTGAATAGACCCTAAACCCCTTACTAATAAACGTGGAGTAGGCTTGGAATAGTTACTCCGTCTTTACTCTTTCTCGAACGAGTTCAAAATTTTAAAGAGAAAAAAATCAAACACAACTATTCCAAGACTAACTCCACCTTTATTAGTTAGGAGGTCAATATTTTTAATTTCAATTCAATTTTGTTTTCGGTGATCGGCTCTATTTATAGTCAGATTTTTTAACTAGCTGATCCGACTGACGTAGTCCTGTCTTAGAACTGTCAAACGCGCGAAATCGACGTTAAGGTTTCTGAAATTTCCAATTTTCAGCGCAATTTTTAAAAAATTTCTTTCCGGTATAACCTTCTAAAAAGTATGTATTAGAAAACTTGAAAAAAAAAAGATGAATAAAATCGATAAAGTCGTTCTCAAGTTGTGGCGTGACCAAGGCAAATAGGGATAAATTTTTATATCATCATCATCATCATCATCCACAGCCTTCCTTATCCCACTGCTGGGTATAGGCCTCTCTCATGCTATGCCATCTGCTATTTTTATATATTATTATTGTAACCGAACCACAACTAAATTATAGATACGCAGTTGTTTCAAATTAGCGCGATTGATTGCAGTATTCATGTTTTTCATTCATCTTTTTACAATGTTATTGCAGCAAATAAATACCTAAGCCGAGTTTAATTTTCCACATCTTTGTAGTAAAAAGTCACGCAAGCAATATAGATGTTGCCTAGTGTATTGTGTACGTACCCTCCTTATTTATAATTCAGTGAGTCTGGCAAGGTGACACAAATTAGGATAGCGCAGTCAAATCCTCCATGTGGGCCAAGGTCCTTCGAAATGGTGTCAATTAGGATGACAATGGGGACCGTTAGTTTGTGTCCACGTAACATTTTCTTAAAGCACCTTAATCTATTTGCAACACTATCTTCTACTTGGAGGTCGGATTCGTTATGATTGTTTACTAAGTTATGTATTGTATATAGACACTATTGTATCTAAGCTTAAGTAAGTTACTGCAACTTGTTTATGTAGATCATTTACAAATCTTTTTCTGTAATATTATTCAAGGTGTAATTTGATCATATGCAGTTTTTTTATACAACTGACGAGACGAGCAAGTCGCACAGTACAATAAATTTTACATTTATCATCATCACCATCATCGTTTCAGCCATACGACGTCCATTGTAGGACATAGGCCTTCCCAATCGATCTCCAAAAGAGCCAGTCGGAAGCGGCCTGCATCCAGCGTTTTTTACTGCGGTCTCTTTTAGGTCGTCTGTCCATCTTGTGGGTGGACATCTTACGCTGCGCTTACCGGTCCGTGGTCTCTATTCGAGAACCTTTCGGTCCCAACGGCCATCCGTTCTGCGTAATATGTGCCCTGGCCACTGCCACTTGCTAATCCTATGGGCTATGTCGGTAACTTTCGTTCGTCTACGGATCTCCTCATTTCTAATTCGATCTCGTAGAGAAACCCCGAGCATAGCCATCTCCATAGCTCGTTGTGCGACTTTGAGCTTGCTTACTATGAGGCCCATAGTGAATCCCATTAAAATTTGTCGATCGATAAAGAACGGTACTTGTATTGCTGATAAAAATCTGTAGTCATTTAAATACCTACAAATAACCTATTTTGTTTATACCTTCTAGTAGGTTTGCGGTGATCACAGCTCTATTTAGAATCAATCGTGAAAATATTGTTTTAGCCTCACCTAATAGGTATGACATTTCGTCGGATATATTATTTTGTACCTACCTGTGGAATAGGTATTGCATAAAATGTAATTTGGAAGATTTTTATGGTTTGTTTTGGTTGACGTAGGTCAGTAAACGTGTTTAAGCCAGCAACTTTATAAAATTTAGGTTGTGTGGGTATTTCCAATAGTTAAGTTTTATAAAGCAATACTATCGCGGATCGAACCTGCAGTGCAAGTACCGTTCTTTTATCGATCGTCAAATTGACAGTTGAGGTCGACAAATTCGATAATATGCCATTTTTTTAGTACTCGCTGTGATCGATTCTATGGCATTTTAGCGAATTTGACGATCGATAAAGAACGGTACTTGCACTGCTGGACTCGATTAGCACAGGACCGAGGCAGATGGCATAGCAAGAGAGAGGCCAGATACCCAGCAGTGGGATAAGGAAGGCTGTGGATGATGATGATGAAAGCAATACTGACACTAAAAGCAGAACAAAAACACACCATAATAAAATCTATGTGAGAGTTATGTATGTTCTTTTTTATTATTATTTTATACTAACTACGCCATGCGATTTCACCCGTGTAGACATTCCCTTAGAAACTTACTAGCCGTAGCCTACGAATCCTGCTGGGCAATCGCGCTAAAAAATTACAGACGAATCGTTGACGAAACGCAAACGCTCCACAACTTTTGGTCGATTTTGTATCGGCGCGAAAAAAGTTGATATTTTCTAGCTTTTTCCGAAACGTTCGTTTGACATCGTCTACATTCCTACTGTGATCGGGTTGCGTTTTGTCTTTGGTTAAAACCATTAGCACGATACGAAATCGACCAAAAGTAGTGGAGCGGTTGCGATTCGTCAACGATTCGTCCGTAATTTTTTAGCGCGATTGCCCTGCAGACTCGACCCGGGGTACGCTTTCCTCAAAGATCTTGCTGTTTTCTTCACTTCGTACGATAGTTTGCATCTCACTTGGCGAGTTGTTTGTCACTCATGCCAACCTACCACCATAGAGCAAGTTTACTAATAACTTCAAAAAAATAATAGGTACCTAATTGTGCAATAAATATTTTATTATTTAAAACTAACTATATATACCTAATAGTTAACATTTAAACAAAATTTGCAATAAACCTTGGTTAGCAAAATTAAATAACTGCAGTTAAATGTTTAGTATCAAATTATCTTAAGTGCTAGTGATAGGTAACTAACGGAAATAAATATAAGGCCTACAAACTACAAAGATGTTTGAAACTATGGATATCGGAACACTCAAGACACAAAATAAATCTCAAGCGGTAAAAGGTAATTATGAAGACCACGCTCAACAGTCACAGCTATCTCTTTCGCACGTTTTCAACACATTTAAAGATAACAAATGCTTTATATTTTATAGGACGGTTGGACGGATGGATCGAAACTTTTTTCTCTCTCTCAAGAAAGAGCCCGAGCCCTGAAGCCCACAACACTGGTCGCCCTAGTGTGAGATTCAGTGCACACCGAAGGAACAAACTTATTTAAAAAACAAAACAAAAATCAATAAAAAAAACGACTTCAAAATTAGTAATATTATTATTGTTTACTTGGACGACATACTTTTTCCAGTTATTTTGATTAAAAAACCAAACCACTGAACAAACCGATTTTGATGAAATTTCCATGGTACCAATAATTTTCTAAATCGGTTTATAAATGACGGAGTTCTGAGGTAACAAACATTAAAAAAAAACTAATTGAGAACCTTCACCTTTTTTGAAGTCGGTTAAAAATATACAGCACACAGACTTCTACTACAGAAGTCTAAAATTTGCAGAAATTTTAATGATCCATAATTATAATTTTATTATACAAAAATTAATATTTTCTAATGTTGAATACATGTAATAATTCAACCAGATTCATCTAATATTTAGAAGGTCAACTGGTTTTGGCATTGGATCTGCGTTTTTGCGTGTAAATATGCGTATGCTACGCAACACGTGAGTTATGCGAACAGCAGGATAGACATCATCGAAACATCTAGTTAGAGCTTAGCACACTAATTTTATAAATGTGAAAGTTTATGTCTAAGTGTGTGAGAGAGTTAGTGTGTATGTTTGTCGCCAATGAACTCCCTAACCTTTGAACAGATTTATATGAAGAGGTAGGTTGCTTTCTTTATCTCGATGGCTAAATAGCGGTAGGTACTGAATAGTGTAATATTGTGTATATGGATATTTTCCGAAATAAAATAATAATAATAAAATAAAAAAATTGTACACAAACATTGTACTACATTGCACATTCATTCATTGCTGAACATTCATACAAAATCTGTTTTGAGTCAGCACCATTTTCATGTCAAAACCGTAACGGATGACAGGTAGGTTAAGATTATTTTTAACTGATTTCAAAAAAGAGAGGCATTTAAAAAGTCCCATCTCAAAGTACAAATGATTTAAAAGCCAAATATGTCACGGCATACTGACCACCGTCCTTGAGTCTCCTAACTAGGATCTCACTAAGTCACCAGTTCACCTTTAGAGTTACGCCATGAGCCCACAGCTACAAATTAGCTTTCCGGTTCCTTTCAAATGCCACTGATGGCTACCGAGGCATCGATAACTATCTTTGGAATGGCTTTGATGGGTTTGAGTTCAACTTACCTATCTACTTTACATATTTGTTTGTATATAGGTCATATTTTTTATCATAGAAGCAAGACAGTGGCAAGTAAGCGACGAGCCGCCTGTTGGTAAGTGGTCACCGCCGCCTATAGACACTTAGAATACCCGGAGCATTGTCAGTGCGCTGCCTAACTTTAAGGATTCATATATTCAGCTTTCGTTTGAAGCAGTTCAAATTATACATCGAAAGAAAAACAGACTCCTAGCAGTAGGAACATGATAACAACGCATAAGCATTGCCATTCAACGTGGTAATGCCGCCAGCATGCTGGGTACGCTGCCAACTGGTAGTGGGATTGAGCATTTGGATTGTTTTTAGACCTTCAACGGTCTATGGGCAGTCTAACTGTATTTGTAGTGTTAGTTTTAGCTTGTATTTTGTTTAGTTAATAAAGGCACTTGCCCAGTACTATGTCAAGGAACATGATAGACTGATAATGTATTGAACTAAAGCCGTGAACAACCGTGATAGTTTAAAGCAGTGTTTTATCGTATATTCTGTAGTAGCCAACCATGAACAAACACATTTATGAATGAAAGCCAATGTTTGAGCGGTCATCTGATAAGTTCACAACTTGTTAACATTATAAACAATAGCTCCTGATGACCTTAACATCTAGACGTCAGTTAACACCTACGACGGTGTCGCTGCATTTCAACGATGATTGATTTTACAACATTTTTTAATCTATTTAATTTAAATGCTAATGCCGGTTATTGATCTCTAAAATTGAATTGTTAAGCTGCACTAATCTTGCATTAATTATTTTAAAAAATATGTTCAAAAGCTCTGCTTGTCATAAAAGTTGTAAAATACCTAAATGCCTTATAATATATATGTAAATCTAATATTGTTATATATGACTTCTTCCCAAATTAAAAAAGTATTAGATATTATTGATTTTAGTCGCAAAAGTATTGCAGTCTACGTGATTCAGGTAAAATGTCATAAATCTTTATTAAAGAATCACTTATATAATATAGCACGCAGAACAGATAGCCGATGGGGCGGAATGGTTCTCGAATGGAGACCATGGACCGGTAAGCGCAGCGTAGGACCCACAAGATGGACAGACGACCTAAAAGAGACCGCAGGGAAACGCTGGATGGATGCCGCGTTCAACTGGCTCTTTTGAAGATCAATGGGGAGGCCTATGTCCAGCAGTGGACGTCCTATGGCTGAAATGATGATGACGATGATGAAACTTATTCTAACAAATCATAGTGACTCGGTTTCAGCCATAGAAAATAAATTGTTTTCGTTTACGTTTTAGCCTACCTTTGGTTTGAACATTTTTGAATGCTAACCCGAAATCGGTAGATTTAAATACGTCCAAAGTTCTATAAATACAACATAATATTAGCGCCAACGAAATCCGTTTATCTGAAACTGCAACCCGGATGCTTGTTTTCAGGGACTCACTAGGGCGAGCGGTGACCCAAATCCGCCCTATCTTTGTAAAGCACAACGGCTTTGGCCAGCGTCCAGCCGGCTACACCGACCAACTTATCTACAGTGTTGGTCAGATATGGAACTAAACATTTTATATGGAATGACTGTCAGCTTTGTTTAAGTTATACGATGGTGGCTCCCTTAATCAATTCAGTTTGTTGTACTGTATTTAGTATGCGCGGCACTACTGGCTAGAAATTGCTGGAGCAGGTTTGACTTATTTTACATTATAAATTTTTACAGATAAATTGGGGTAATCACCAAAAGCAAGTTTTAGTGGTGCCAAAACCAAAGTTTGTACCTATTTTTTTTTTAACCTATATTGATTCCACCTTCGTGTTAGTGTTTAGGTATATATTAGGCATCTTAGGTATATATATATCGATTGGTGACTGGGTAAGATATGTAATTAAAATACAAGATGGTAAAAAATAGCAAATCGCTCAAAAATTTGTGATTTTTCATACAACTTTATTACATTTTCCTTTATTTCCTTTATCCAGACTAATCGACCCTTAGTAATTATTCGGTAGTGCAAATCGTCGTTATATCTAAACTAACGTGGGCCCAGCTGCACGTTATCACATTTTAAAAGATGAATGTGGTCCCTAAGACGATTTCCAGAATAAGACCAATTGCCCCATAACCCAAAATAAAATGGAGATGAAAAAGAAGTTTTACTGCACCTAATCATGTGGGGTATCATGGAATAGGTATTTCAAGGTGAAAATAAAGTACCTACATAATTTTTGTTCAGGGCGCGTAACGTATCCTTTTACCCTACCGATGTTAGACAATATTTTATTTACTCTTTCGTTTATTTTTTGTTTTTTATTTCTTATCACGCTCACTTTAGTAATGATTTATTTGTGTCAAAAATAATGCCCGATCGGTATTTTTTGATTCCCACTCAGCGATTAATAAACTCCAAAAATGTTGAAAACATAAGAAAGAGATACCTCTGGCCATTAAACGCAGCCATAAGAAGGGAATGAAAGACTACGCGGGCTACGCAACGAAGTCGCGGGCAACAGCTAGTACAAAATACTCGTATATGAACGCAGCGTTGCATCCGAGACCTTAATTTTGTATTTGAACCACAGATTTGAACAAACTCTACGCATCAACGTTTTATGCTCTAAATTCGCACGCATACTCAAGGCAACATGATATTTGCGGCAAAGTGGCAAGTAATTTGCCACATTGTAACACAAGTGATAGTTTAACAATAGTTTTATGACCCGTCACATCAATCAATCGAGTACAAATAATGGCCACACTTAACTTGCCTACAGTGGTATAGATTCTGTAACAAATTTCTCAAAGGATTTAAGCTATTTGCGCCATTCAATTATATGTGTACGGCGGCGGACGGCGTAGGACGTCCACCCACAAGATGGACAGACGACCTAAAAGAGACCGCAGGGAAACGCTGGATGCAGGCCGCTTCCAACCGGCCCTTTTGGAGATCGATGGGGCCCCGGGAGGCTTATGTCCAGCAGTGGACGTCCTACGGCTGAAACTATGATGAAATTATGAATTATATGTGAGAAAAACTTGGCAATAACAGCAATGCAGAGCTCTCAATTTAGTTTTGCAAAAATCGAAAAGAGGGTAGAAGAGGGGTGTTATAAGTTTTTCACACCACCTGCTCGACAATGTCCAATTATGTCATGCAAACCAAATCTGTAAGTAATTATTGCCCTAGCTAACCGGTTAATAATATTGTTACTGAATTTCATTATAACTCGCTGGTCAATAATATAATATGAATTTAGAATTTGAAACTTTAACTATAACTTTGTATTATTTTTTTCCATAGAGACCAGCATTAAAAAGAACTTATTCATAAGTCGAACTGGCCATTACGATTGGAACACAATAAAGAAAACAAAGAAAATAAATAAAAAAGAGGCAAATACTGCAAATCGCTGTAATTTTAAACAACGTTCATTCATTTATCTTTCCACAACCTATAAAATTAAATGAAATAATATTTAGTTATAATTGGTCTACTTCTACGAGTTTTCTTTCTCCTAGTAATATATATTTTTATTGTCTCGCAGGATGTGTGAATATTAGAGTATTTTCCTCGGGATAAAGGTGTCTTCGTCTTGGACGTGGTTGAATTTCGACTGTGAAGAACTCTAAACTTAACCTCAAAGTTAACCTCGAATCCTTCATCAATCGTCGGGATTCAATATCACGCCCGTAACTTAAGACACTGCTTTATCCCCTTAGTGAATCTATATACTATTTATTGCTTATAAATAAAAGCTATCTTAGAATCCAAAAGTTATTACAGCCTTGAACATTTTTCAATTATAATTTCGACGTAATTTAAAGATATAGTTCCGTGCTGGCTACTCCCATACCCAATTTGAGTATGTTGAAACAGATAATTCTAGAACTTATTACCTACATTATGTCTGCAATAAAATATTGAGTATTGAATATAAAGACTGAACAAATTTACACAAGACAAGACTAGATACATCGAGACTTGAGACGTCGACGTATCAAACTAGACTGATTTAATAATGCGGCAGACATCCTTGCGGCGTAGAAACCAATTTCTTAGCAAGGCATTTCCAAGAGTGCTAAGCGGCGCCAAGAAAATATGCTTTCCGCATACACTAGCTTTAAGATTTTAGCTTTCCCCAATAAATTTGCGTAGTACCCACATAATATATATCAGTGGCTTTGTCTGCGTTTTTAGAGGTACGTAACAGAAAAAAACGAAGGACAGAGACGGAAAAGAGAAGAGGAAAAAATATTTTCTGTGGGTACAGAGAGTGCAGAAATGTTAAGGGTTCTATCACATTTTTTAACGAAAAAAGCATCTAAAACTGGATTTTTGGTATTCTTTTTCTTTATTTCTTTCAATTAGTAAGATCTGTAGAAAATTCAGTTTCTGTATTAAATAGATCTGTATTTTTTATTGAATGTATCGGCTTCAGATTTTGGAAAAACTCAACATATCCTCTTATTGCCTCCAATTTACACAGGTAGGTACATAAAAAAATATTCCGAAATTTTCAGTTAAGGGTATGAAATATAAACGCATAAATTAAACGCATTTTTTTGTAATCCTCCATAATAAATAAATTAAAAAACACGCAAAGTTGTTAAAGCATATGCTTCTATTCCATGTATTTGTTATGCCCTATCTGCACTAACCAATTTTTTACGTATCGGTAAAAAAATGTCACCCAGTTTTCAAGACGTAGAGAAGCTACAAAAGATATTGGCATTAGCCATAAAGAAACGCAGCATTTGTTTTTATGTAGAAATATACCAGACAAATTCGCTTTTAGTAATAAGGCTGCCATTTGTAGTTACATTAAGTACTTTGATTATTTGAGAGTCAATATTCAAAGCCATATATTTGTTACTTCTGATGTGTACTACTAGGTTTTCAGATGAGTGAGAACGCTCTATTAATGCATTTGATCTGTCTATTTAAAAAACCCTTTCAAATTAGTCTCAGACAACTTTCGAAATCGCTTATTATTTATTGTCAAGGGTACATCCCAAACAGCTTTTGACAGGCCGATTGTCCCCATAAAAGGTTTACAAATTACCACGTGGCATTTTGTAATTGTCTCTTTTGTCATTGATTGTGGGCATTTGGGGGTAGGTATACCATGGTACTCACTATTGGAAGACTGTTTAGAGTTGATGATGAAACATAGTAATTAACATTAGATACTTTTGCCCGTGGCTTCTTTGTTTTTTTTTTTTATACTGAATTGATATTTTATTTAGATAAGATGTTCAAAATATTATCCTAATTTTTTTTCTCTGAATCATAAAAACTCAAAAAAAACTTGGTTCATATTATGAGTATTGCAGATAGTGGCGTCAATTCTGTTGTACCATTCTTTAAACTATAATAAATTTGACAGCTCTAAAATTGTTGTCATCCTTTTCTGACGTATTAAATTTAAAAGTGACGCCGATAATTTTAGTCCTGTCAAAATAGTTTAGTTAAGAGAATGGAGCAACAGAATTGACACCTAGTGCCTTAAAACTTACCCAACACTTACTTAACCAAAGTATTGTGTGCTCGTAAATGGCAGACCATATTTAACGATCTCTTTGTGCATAGTTTTTACCATATATTATTTCTCATTCTGTGTGTCAATAAGAGATGTCCCTTACGGAATGTATTGTAGGGAAAGCGTAGTTGATAAGGACATGTTTTTATAGGTAACATACGTTTTTTAACTAAGCATAATGTGATAAAATACGGATTGAACTGAAAACCTCCGTTCTAGTTTTAAAGTCGGCTAAATAGGGAGATTTTTAGATGCCACTGAATGGCAAAATAGATTGGACCTTACACATTAATGCCATCATTTTGTACCTCTATTTTTAGTGGTTATTAATATGTGATTTTCAAGTGCAATTGTTTCCAGCCCTCCAATACTAGCGTTGCCGCCCGACTCGGTGTAATGCAATTACACGATCGACGCTTGGCGAGTTGCCAAGTAGTGCTTGCAACTGTCCCGGTTGTCCTGTCCCGGTTTTTAGTGGCACATTTCGGCTATCAGACATTACAGTGAACCTGAATAACCCGGATAACTTGCAGGACTAGCTGTAACTGTAATTCATATTGATTTTTAAACATGGTACAATAATTCACGAAAAACGTGTCCCGACTTGTGAAAGTAAAATAACCTAAATAAATTAAAACATACGCACGAACTCTTTTTTGTTATTACAAAGTATTTTAGCTGACTTCTCAAAAGGACGAAAGGCCCAATCAGTATTTAATACCAGTAAGTTTTTTTTTCAGAACTTGCCACTAATATAATCTAAATACACGAATTATTTCATTCGTTATTGTGATTTAAATCTAATTTTGGTATAAACATTTTAAAACATTACGTGATACTATAGTTTTAAATATCTTTGGCACATCCATTTATACTTTGTGACTCCTAATTTTGAAATAACATTATCTCCCTTAATAAAATAGGAATGAAACCCAAACAATATATATACAAATATGTTTTAAACTCATACCTATCACACCTCTTTTTCTATCTCATACTATTTAAAACAGTAATTATTTCTTAGATGCTAAATTACTGCCAGTCCCGTTTATAAAATTAGATTACACTCTTGTTCTATTTCACATCACTAAACACTGCTAACTGGCCCTGCGTGCTACGTGCCTTAACTTTTGACTACCCCCGATTTATACCGCAGACCTGTTTTTGTCGATAACTAGATGATAAATTGCACGAGATATGTTTAGTCACTTATTTAATTTAGAGCGAAAACTTATTTATTAAAACATTGGTAGAGTAATTATTATGCGCAAAAAAGTCTAAGCGGAGACTACTGCATCGATCTATTAAATTCTACTGATATTTTGTGATTAAAATAACTTGACTCCAAAGATACTTGCGACACACAGAAACCACAAAAGACAAATTTAAAAGTATATTGGTACTAGCTGCACCCCGCGGCATTTCATCCGCGTAGTGATGAAAATGGTGATGATGGTGATGAAAAGTATGTCAAAAGTATGTCTGGCTCTTGCATCGAGAAAGAGGAACAAACAAAGTATCCAGCAAACCTTTTAAACAAAAAAGCGTAGCAATCTACCACCAATCATGCGGATTCGCACGGTCCAAATCTCGTACGTGGAATACGAGGGTTGGTCCGCCAAAGATACATAAAAATCTCGCCGTAAAGGTTTTTTAAATATTTGATCTTCAACCAAAACCTCGCTTATCAACGTGGTGGAGGTCAAACGTATAAGTTATTATTTCAGATAAGAAAACATATATACGATACTTTTTAAAGTAGATAAGTGCTACCTATTTATTCATTGATAAAAAATATATGCCTGTGACATTTTGACGAAATGAATACGTCATCTTATATAAATAACATTAAAAGAAAAATATTTACTATTTCGTCTCGAAAAATGAGCAAACCAAATAACAATACAAGTTCCAGTAGTAATTTATCTGTAGATAGTCTAGAAGGTGAGTTTGACAGAAAGACTTCCATGAAGGAAGGTTCGGAAGACAACGTTGATACCATACTAGTACCGTTCTATGAAAAAGATGTTTTAATGAAAGTTCCAAAAGACCAGAAAAATAAAAGACCCAGTCACAGGCAAGGGAGGTTGAGCGACCAGATGATTGAGACACAGAGCTCCTACCTTATCAATAAACAAAAAGCCAGACGCACTACAACTTACTTGGAGATGTTTCGCAAGCAGATAGCGCCACACCAAAGAAATAAGAAAACTTCCGCTGAACATGAAATACGCTCCATATCACCGGAAGTCGGAGACACTGAGAGGGAAAGTATTAATGACGAACCAAATCCGTCAGAATTCTACAACACAGAGTCATATAACGAAATATACTACGAAAAACTTATGACTCACGATCAAGAGAATTATATGGATAACTCTTTTGAAGAAATGCAACATTCAGAAGATGCTGGGGGTAATGGTAAATCTCCTCATGATATGATGATAGACAATTTGAGAAGCATTTCTGAAGTATCTCAACCTCGACGACATGCTAGGAGAGCCACACTAGATCCTCCACTTGATAACGTGAAACTTGGAGGTTTAGGCCCTGACATGGAAAAGATTAAACCAAGATTGGACAGAGCTCGAAGTCTTCAAAGATATTCCGAAAAAGTCAGAATGGAAAATAGGGTAAAAATATACAAAAAGTCGGTGCAAGTAGATTTTGATAAGAAATTTGAGAAAGAACCAATTTCTTCGAGACCACAAAATTCAGGGATGGAGAAAGAGCTTCGAGGTAAAAAAGATCTTAACGCTTCGTATTTAATGAATAAATCTAATGAAAAACAACAAAAAAGTTCACAGATCCTAAGTAAGTTGTATTTATCAAAATCTGCTGATGTAAACAAGAGCAGAGCTGTGGCTCCAAAACCATTGCTATCAAGAGATAAAATCTCTAATAGACCAAATAATGACAACTATCAACCAATGAAAGATAAGAGAATGCCAGTAACTGAAAGTCACTATAAAGGGAGAGCTAAATCGAGTACTCGAAACAAAGGAATCAATACTGATAAACGCCGTGAGGTTCCTCCAGTGCAGATAAACTTCATGGTCAACGTTGGAGGAATACGCCCTTCAAATGCTTTGAAAACATTAGAAGAGAAGCATCGTCTGTACCAAGAACAGGTAAAAGGTTTCAAAATGGAAAATGGTAATCTTTAGTTCTGTTTTTATTTTTATTGAAAACTAAAATTTTAATAAATGTTTATGCGTCAAAGTTCGGGTCATGTCAATCATTGATATTAATGAAAGTGAATCCATTAACCCTAGGTTATACTTAATCAGGAAGTTAAGTAATTAAGAAAATATCTTGGAAGTGCTTGTCGTTGTTTAAATCTAATACTAATCTATGTTTAGGTAAGGTCTCAAAATTTATGAAACATGGCACAATGATGTAACCAAATCAATCTATAATATTTTGCTAAAACAACATCTTTAGTGTCTTCAAGTCGCGAGAGAATCGGTTTTTTATAGGCAAGCGTGCTCCATCATAGACAGCATTCGAAGTGGCAGTCAAAAGCAAGCCTATTTATCAACAATTTCCTCCGTAGCCATTGAATCGATTTGGACGGAATTTTGCGTGGAGGTAGATTATTCTCTGGATTATTTTTTGTACATTAACCTCATGTTTATCCTGGAAAATGTACGTTTCCTTAGGATAGCGGGCAAAAAAGTAGGATGCAGAAAGTTTGTTGTAAAAAATATTTATCCAACATAATATAAGGTGACTTCATTCGATGACAACTGACAAGTGAAAGCCGCCGCGCCCGGAACTTATTTACAGAATAATTAGCACCTCGATGACTATAAAGATATTCGTTTGGTGAATGTAATTACACCATCGATGTAAGCAGGTGTATTGAATGGAATACATCGTACCCCAAGCGTAGAAGGCAGGTTCACTACCAACTGGACCGACGGGGCTATCATAAAACATAGGCATGAAAACTGCTTTAAAACATGAACCATTAATGACCAACCTGTTTTTTTTTTATTCGAGCTCATCATCATCATCATCAGCAGGAAGACGTCCACTGCTGAACATAGGCCTCCCCCTTTAACCTCCACACTGAACGACAGCCTGCCTTTTGCATCCACTGGATGCCCGTGACTCTCACAATGTCGTCGGTCCATCTAGTAGGAGGCCTCCCTACGCTGCGTCTTCCGGTTCGTGGTCTCCACTCCAGAACCTTTCTTCCCCATCGGTTATCGGTTTTTCGAGCGATGTGGCCTGCCTATTGCCACTTCAGCTTGCAATTTTTTACAGCTATGATTGGTTTTTTTGGCGAATATCCACGTTTCGGATTTTATCGCGCAAAGAAACTCCGAGCATAGCTCTCTCCGTTGCTCGCTGTGTGACTCTGAGTTTTTCCAAAAGGCCAACAGTTAAGGACCACGTCTCAGTACCATATGTCATCACTGGCAACACACACTCTAGACCCTCGTCTTGAGGCACTGTGGTATCTAACTAATTTTAATTAATATTCGAGCTCAGTTATTTTTTATTCTTAAGAAATGTTGAAAATGTGCGAACGAGTGAAAGAGATAGCACTGAGAGCGAGCTCTTAATATATAAAATTGGGCACAGAATTTTCCATTTCCGGTTTCCGAGTATACAAATACCTACGTCATCTCCAAAATACACTGTACTGCGTGCGTTCCATTCAGGTTCCATTCCGGTTTTATTCAGAGAAAGCTGCTGATGCTCAAGGCGGTTTCAATCGAGCATCGGCGATGTTACCAATATTATGTGACGTTACAACACAGACACGCGGTTTTGTGTACACATTATATATATTTATACATATTTGGTATCGTTTTTAGGGACCCGTACTCCGTCATACACAAGGAACCCTTAATAGATCGTTCTGTCCCAGTCAGTCACAGGATTATACTTTTATGGGTCAGTTTACTTTAGACATTTATTCAGAAATTGAGATAAATTATATTAATTTTAAGTTAGCCGTTAAAAATCGAAATTGCGCATCTAAGACTGATTTTAGGTGCAAGGAGGTTTTTTTGTCACTAATACATTGTCACACTTCTTTTATCCCTTGTTCTTGTGTAAGGTATTGTCTTTTTAGGGTATACCTACTAAAACACCACATACTATCATCAGTATCACAAAAAGCACAGCGTTTTCTCTTCTGTTTTTCAGTAAAATATTTCTCAATATAACCCTCAGTGGTTTTATAATGTATAATATTGTTGCCTGTGCCAGTGAGAAGAGATCTGTCTTAGGGTTTTTAAATAAACATACCAGGCTTCCGTCAATTTAATGACATCTAATTCCAAGTATTGTGTAAGAGGTTATAATACAAAGACTATGTACAAGGAAAGAACAAAAAAATTTTTTTTTTTTAAATATTTTTATATTCTTACACTGCCACCAATCAAAACTTATATTTTTAGAGAAATCAATTTATTATTTGTTATAAAGTAGTATAGCATTATTTGTGCATGACCTGTTTTAGTAAAGTAGCATTCATTGGTGCAAAAACACCAATCAACATGATATAATTATGCACAAACAAAAGTATTTTCAATAGATTTTTTTTTCTTCTATTAACTATGTATTAATAATGTTTCACTTCATTTTAATATGTAGTCATCTTAAGAACATGTCTACGGAACCTTACCATAACTCAACACACTTGACTTCTATTCATAACATTATACAATTCATTACCTATGTTTTTGGTACAACTGGAGCATCTCTGTGGTAAGATTTTAAGACATGTCGTCACTAAACAACTGTTTTCGAAACATTTGTATATTTCGGTAGTAATCTCAATTTCATTGATTATACGAATAATTTATTGTTTTACCTAATCTCATTATCCTAATTAATTATTTAATTTTTAATTTAATCATATCTTTGCATTTGGCCGCCAACTCGGTGATATGGTCTACGATGGAGCACGCTTGCCTAGAAGAAACCGATTCACTCGTGATTTGAAAACACCCAGATTGTAACTCTCGGGAAACACCCATTCAGGCAGCGCATTCCACAGACTAGCGGTTCGCACAATAAAATAAATAAATAATACACACAACTTACTGTGCCCTGTGGTTTTAGTGGATATTCCCCTCAAGGACCTTATTTTGTTTTGAGATAAAAAAAATCTCCAGTGTCACTTTCCGGCACTCTACTCCATATTATCACTTGTCACTTTACGAGTATTTTTATGCAAAACCACGTCAATCCGATGCTCTGTCGCTGGGTTTTTTTTTAAAACAAACTAACACAATCTCGTTTTTATAATATTAAGATGATGGAATTACGGTACCCTAAATAAATACCCTGAACGACTGACCGAACATTGCCGCCGATATAATCCAATTCCGTCGAAATTCCGTGTCGCTAGCAGGTCAATCTCGTAACGTGGCCGGCTAAAGTAATTTATACAGGAGTCTATAGATAACTTTAACTCAGGTTCCATAGCAAATGCGCTAACCGCACAAATCCAAAAGCCCCAAAAGAGAAAGAAAAGAGAAAAGACGTATATTTCAGGTAGACATATATACGCTAATCATCCGCGTTCTATATTGACAAAATAAAAATAAGGTTATCGCCCGACATTCGTTAGGTCATGAACCTATCACTGCAGCAAAAGGACGTCACTTAGTGTCTACTGCTGCTACTGCTACTGTTTTTAGGGTTCCGTATTTGCTATGATACGTATGACGCATCTGTACAGTACGTAGTAGCCGCCTTTGAATCCTCGCCATCCTAAGGCTGCCTGGAACAGAACGCTCTTAGTGATAAGATCGTCAGTTCTTCCACAACTTTTGTAAGCTTTCTATCTTATGTATGTAATTTCTGGCGTGGACAATATTAAGACCTTATATCTATACTGGCTGTTGCTCGTGACTTCGTACTTGTAGATTATAATATATATAAAATGTCAACCTCCTATTGCCTCCCTAATTCAACTCTTTCACAAAATATTTCAGCGGACCTCCACGCCCCTTAAAGAATCATCCTGCCAAATTTCACCTTCGTAGGTCAAGTAGATTTCGAGATGTAATTATCTAAATTATTCTTATTCTAGTACCTGCATGCTGGTAATATACATTTTTATATATAACATAATATGACATTTATATATATACAAAAACGTAGTACTTTATTATGCACCACTAAAAAAACTGAAAATTAACGAAGACTTAAATAAATTACTAAAAACTAAAACTTAAACTAAAAGACCATTAGTGGAAGGAAAGGTCCCCAGAATGCTGGCAGCATTGCCACGTTGAATGGCAATGCTCAATTTCAGGTGAAATAGAAGCCAGCATTCTGGACACCCGACGCCTCCACCAATCGCCTGGCCAAGTCCCGATAAAGGCCCATAGCCGCCGGCCCCCACGGACCCATCGTCTCCACCCCAAACGGAGCGAACATGTACACCCGGTCAAGGTGTGCATATTTGCGCCGTTTGAGGTTTTCGGCTTGAGCGGCGGCGGCGCCGGCCTGAACTGATGTTGCAGGAAGGTGAGACGGAGCCATTGTGTCTACGCATGTCGCATCCCACACTAATGGCTGCCCCACCTTCCAAGGTATGAGGGTCATCCCGTCGGGTCTTTTGCCGTCGTCATACATAATTATCACAGAATACATATAAGTACAAGTACATACTTCGAATAAGTCGTTGATAAACTTTGATTATTATCGCTCTCACTTACCTATACTCGGTTCAAGTTTTTCTTAGCTTTGACAACTGTTCATCATCATCATCATCAGCCAGAAGACGTCCACTGCTGAACATAGGCCTCCCCCTTTAACCTCCACACTGAACGACAGCCTGCCTTTTGCATCCACTGGATGCCAGCGACTCTTGCTATGTCGTCGGTCCATCTAGTGGGAGGCCTACCTACGCTGCGTCTTCCGGTTCGTGGTCTCCACTCAAGAACCTTTCTTCCCCCTCGGTTATCGGTTCTCCGAGCGAAGTGGCCTGCCCATTGCCACTTCAACTTGCAAATTTTAACAGCTATGTCGGTGACTTTGGTTCTTTGGCGAATATCCACGTTTCGGATTCTATCGCGCAAAGAAACTCCGAGCATAGCTCTCTCCATTGCCTGCTGTGTGACTCTGAGTTTTTCCAAAAGGCCAACAGTTAAGGACCACGTCTCAGTACCATATGTCATCACTGGCAACACACGCTGGTCAAAGACCCTTGTCTTTAGGCACTGTGGTATCTTGGCATCTTGGAATCTTGGTATCTTGGCATCTTGGTATATTGACAACTGTTGCAGTTTGTAAAAGCTGAAGAAAACCGTTAATTCAGATCACTTGCTAGGTTTTGTAGCTGGTCGCCTAACGCGCGGTAACTCTATTTAGTTCCAACCTCTATTTAGTTTAGTAACCAACACATCGTCAGGTCAATCTCGTAAACGCAACGTGACAGGTCGCATAATTTTATTACTGCACGACATAATATCGTCCCAGTGACCTACCGGTCACCAGATTTGTATGCAAATATTATTCAAAAAATGGTTCAAAAGAAACTATTATGATTTCCATTTCTTCTATAGTTGGAAGGTTTCTCAATATAATAATATCTACTACATTTAACGTTTATTATTATTATTATTTAAAGGGCTTTATCGTCTACCTCATCGCTCTGTGAGCTATCTGAATAGCCTTTATAGTAAAACTGACATAAGTTGTTATCGAAGTGGTTTAGTACAATTTAGTACCTACAACAGTTTTCCGATTTCGGGCATACAATATGTAGTATTTAATCACGTAAAAGCTTACATTTAAACCTAATTTTAGTACAATTTTAATACATATTAAACTAGAAATGCATTAATATAAAGCTTTATTAACTTCTTTGTTCTGTAAAATCGCAATTTGGTAGAGGTATATAATCAGTTACGTACCTACTTTGCAAACAATGTTTAGTTATCGTCTAAGGAATTTAGGTATAGTTAAAGCTAAGTAGTTAAACTGTAGTAAAATAAATCATCAAGGAATTCGATATCTGGGGCATGCATGAGTTGCCACTTGTCAGGGACTAAAACTATGTACAGTGCCCGGCCGTATGTAATGCACATCGAGCTATAGAGGGAGATAATCGGCTAGCTAAATTCCTTACAAATAGCATGGCAGTTAACAACCACCACTAACAGACTAGTTTTCACCACTAGTTTCATAGTAGCGCTCAGCTATATGTATTCGCCGCGAAATGTATATTTGTGACGTCACATTCAATATTTAGGTATTTTGCCTCTACTTTGTTCAAAGGGTGAGCATTGCCATACAACGTGGTAATGGGGCCAGCATTTTGGGAACTATTCCCACTGGTAACGGTTCAATAGATTAATAGTAAGGTTAAATATTTTTTTTTGTTACGAAGTTAAAGATGGCGTTTTATTTAAGTTACTGAAATAAGAACTTCTTTGATACAAATCACGCTACATTAATCGTTCTGTCAAACCATGCACCTGTCAAATGGCATGGTATTTGAAAAGGAAGTGTTGGAGCGTCAGAGTCTACTTTTTACTTACTTACTTATACTTACTTACGGTACTTTTTAGAGAGTCGTCTCTACTCTATCGCACGGTCAAAAACGCAAAAACGTCACATAATCAAGGATTTTATATATTCAACTAGCTGGAACCCGCTACTTCGTACGCGTAAAGCTCGGCCTTCGGCCTCGCTACTACAACCCCATATAGCCTATGTGTTATTCTAATGTATAGGCTATATTATTGTAAACTTTCATTAAAATCCATTCGGTAGTTTTTGCGTGAAAGAGGAACAAACATCCATACATCCATACATACAAACTTTCGCGTTTATAATATTAGTAGGATAGATAAAACATCCTTGCACATAATGTACAGAGTGACAGAGTCCACGTTCTATGAACTACCGACGCTCCAACACTAGCCGATTATCTTGCTCTCTAACTCGATGTGCATTACTTACCGCCAGGTACTGTAATACACAGACAAGACCCAGCGCACACTTGTAACCTTGTCAGTTCGTATCTGTACGTATTGTTTGTTTCTTGTAATATGTATTGTAAAGATCACGATTGTCTCTAGATAACTAATGTAACAACCAAAAATAACAGTTAACTGCATGAGTATACACGGAGCAGTGGCATTTAGTCGAAAGGCGGACTTTGTACTCGATATAAAAACCTCATTTACACTTAACGAAATGTGTGGAACAGTTGATATTTTTTCGTGATTTTTAGGGTTGTGTCCATAGTCGTAGTTGTACACATAATGATGAGCATAATGACCTCCTTTCGGATTAGTACCACCGTTCCGAGTAAGCTTATGTAGGTACTTCCATAGATTGACCTCGCTCAACTTAAAAGATTGCAGACCCAACGGGGATTTGATGGCAACTCGATGCATTTGACTTTATCTTCATTTGTTTAAATTGCCTACAATGTTTGCATTACATGTGCGCAGGACCGATCTAGGCTATGACCGTGAACGGATCGCTAAAAATACCTATTTTTACGTTCACTGCATTCATATGCATTTATTTCTTAATCAGTTCAGCAATCCTTTCCTACCCTCCGACAAAATTTGGGTCAAAAATGTCAAAATTTACTCTAACCGGTTACCCTGTTGGTGTCAACTTTTACCGACCTTCGCGCCCTTGATTTGTCGAGATATTTGCACATGTTTATAATGCTAAATGGTGTAAATGTTGTACTTATATTATCATTATCAAAAGGTTTCAATAGTTGACTTCAAGCTCTGTAGGTTTGCAGTGCTATCAAAACACATATTTATGTAATAAACCCTGGCTATAGTTTTGAGTCTGGATCTGAGACGAATGGGAAAGTTTACAACATGGAGAGAGGCAGAAAGTTTTTTTAATTCATGAAAGTTTTCGTTTGTCCAAATGATGCCTATGGCAGACTGGGACGAACACGATTATTTCTAGAAGTAAACTGTTTATTCTCAATTGAAAACCCATATTACTTATTGGGGAACACACTGCGGCAGAAGTTCCACACCCTCGCTGTGCGTATAAAAACAGGGTGGAAGAGTCCCATACCTACAAATGGTAGTCCAGACCCATAAAAGTCTGTTTGTTCCCATTAGTTCCTGTAGCAGTTCCTTTAAATTAACTACAGAATATTTTACTAGCTGCACCCCGTGGTTTCACTGATAACTCCTTATAGCATCAGCTATCTGCCAGTGAATGTCCCGTCAAAATTGGTCCAGCCGTTTCGGAGTCCATAGGAAACATACACACATACCTACATACTTACACACATCGAATTTATGTTTGTTATGTATTTTATAATCCGGTGGGCTATGTCGGTAACCTTCGTTCGTCTACGGATCTCATTTCTGATTCGATCTCGTAGAGAAACCCCGAGCATAGCCCTCTCCATAGCTCGCGTTTCCGCAGGGAAACGTTGGATGTAGGGCGCTTTCAACCGGCCCTTTTGGAGATCGATGGTCTATGTCCAGGAGTGGACGTCCTATGGCTGAAATGATGATGTGGTTTATAAGAAATCAGTACGAGTACATCATATTTTTTTAGAAGAAGCGGCTGACGACCCTAAGTAGCACACGTGATTACAATGTAAAACCATGTAGAATTCAACCGACTCTTATGGTCAGAACGTAAGATATCCAAAAACACAACAATTCAATCCTTACCCCAAATGATCAAATGATCTGATGCTCCACAAATGGGTGCAAACCCATAGTGGACAATAAAAGTACAATGTTTTAAGGCGCTCATGTTGCAACAAGAAAACAACCTAAATGCATGATCTGATTACGCACCGGGACATTTACAGAACATATTACCTACTCTATAGGCGACTTATAGTACTTAGTTGCAGCATCAAATACTAATAAAATAAATAAAATAAAGAAATTCAGCGGCAAATTTTTAATATTTTGACTACTAGAGTCACATTTAAAAAAAAACTTACTTAATACTTGTCCTTAGATAAAGCAAACTATTGGGCTTACAGAATAAAACAAAAAGGCTACAAGTACAACGTACAAGTTTCGATGGATTAAAAACGTGTGAAAATGTGCCATATTGTAATAATATAATTTCAAAGGCCTAACTCTTTTTAGATCACTGTTTTAACACTGATCACTGTTCTTTTTAGATATTGAAATTGTAGGTAAGTATTAACACTGTTTTATTTTTGCCTTGACTTTTACGTCCTACCTGTCGCCTCATAATAACATTGTCCTTTGCGTAACACCCAGCATGGTGCGTTTAAACCTGCAATATATGCAATAGGGTCAAAATTATGCGGATCTTGACTCTACCTCATTGTGCGGGGAAAGCAGAGCATAACAATATTTTAGTATCACAAGTAGAGCGGGCGGCGTCACGCATCTCAACTTTAGTTTTTTATAATATTGTGATGAATATAAATAGCTTGTTACGCAATTTGAGGTGGTAATGTGGAAATTTGACCATAATCTGAGCCCAAATAAGAGTTGTTGTGTTGTTTTCTTTCGAATAAAGCGAGGCGTCAAACACAAACCAACTTAAAGTATGTCCATTAAGTTATTTTTTCACAGCTTATATAAAGGTGACGACATAACTTTGTAAAGCGTCTGGCAAATTGTATCCTATACAAATATATACGTTTGATCTAGAATTACCTCTTTAGGTACAAAAAAACGTCAACCTGAAGCTCCTGAAAGCCAAAGTAAGTATGTAAAAAAAAGTAAGTATGTAATAGTTATTTATGATACAAGTGCGGAAAGTTGGTTATTACAAACGAGTAGACGAATGTAAGCCCGAGACGAAGTCGAGGGCTTACCATAGTCACGAGTTTGTAATAACCAATCCGCACGTGTGCCATACAACGTTTTACAACACATTTGCGAGAAAAAACTAAAAATGGAAATTAAAAAAATACCGTAAAGTACACGCACGGTGCTATACAACGGAGCGTGCGGACAAATTCATTACAGCACGCTCCGTTGTATGATCCGTAATGTTTAACTTTCAAAAGATGTATTCAGGCTTCGTAAGTGCACTTTTTGCAAATGTGTTGTAAAGTATATGGGAACATAAAATTGAAAGTACCTACATAACAACTTACCTACAGGTAAAAGTATGACATCGTTCTGACCTTGTACATCACCATTCCATCACTCCTAGTCCATTCAATAAATTACTTAATTAGTTTATTCAAATAAAAGCAATTAAACACACCTACCAACCAAACGTTATCTGAGATGGCACTTTATTTCATAATACATACGGCAGAATTGTGAAACTGCTCGACAGATAGGCCATGGTGTGAGAAATCCAGATCTTTTTACAACACTATCATTGCTTCACTTTTTGCGTTGACAATAATAATTATAATTTTTAAAAGCGCTAAACTGTAGAAAATTAATAGACCTAACTAACTTCAGAAACTTCGGCCTTCAGGCGGCCTAAAAATTTTGTTGGCATCAAGGCTAACTCGTTCTATCCTATACGAAGTTACTTACTAAATACTTAAGGACTCGCTCAACAGCGCCCCAGTTATCTCCTTCGTACGTTTAAAAAATCAAGACAAAAAAATCTATTGAGGATTATCTTGAGAATAACTTTTCAAATGGTATAAAGCAATTTTTGTGTTGATATTTTATAGGATAGCAGAGGAAATAGAAAATATAGTTTCGAGTTTTTTTTTCTATCTTCTCCGTCATCTTATAACGTAATTTGTACCCAACACTATTTTTTGTTACTTTTTTATTGTCACTATTTTTTGTTACTTTTTGTTACTACTTTATTGTTTTTTTTTTAAACGTAGCAAAAATCCTTATGTTATACCTACAGCTCCAACATTATGGCTTTGTAGAAAAAAGGTGCCTACGTAAATAAGTTAGATAATGAACATAATATATTTTATTAGTCTATGTTTAGGGAAATTATTGGACATAAAGAGATCTCAGGGTGATAAGCTCAGTGCATTGCCAAGCAGGGTTTTGAACTGGTGAAGTTTTTAATTCTGGGTGACACTGGACTGTTATGGCCAAGCGTAAACCTTACCACCATGAAAGCGACTTACTCGTATTACTCAGCTGCATAAAAATCTCACCATAGAATTGACTAAAATTCACTTAGATTTCAGAAGCGATTTTAGACTTAGTATAACTCAGAACTGTTTGAAAGCGATGACACGTCTGCAATTTATGGGTTGCTGGCACGCTAACTGCTTCATTAGCTTCGACATAAATCTATCGTGATGATAGCTTACTTGCTTGCAACGCGATCTGTGTTTAGGCAAGCGTAATGCGTTTTCAGGTTGTAAAGCTGATTCAGCTAAACGTGTTTGAGCAAGGTTTGAACCAAGAATCCAAACGGGCCCTTTTCAATTTTTTTTTTCTTAATTTCGGTTTAACTCTCATCAATTATGAATTTAGACAGATTTGGTATGGTAACGCTGTCAAAAGTTTCGGATTATTAACCATAACGCGGTGTCGATTTATCTAGCCATAAAGACGCCTAGAATTGTGGAACTTCAAACATAGCATGTTTCTCACGTTTTATAAGGCCATAGATTATTGATAGTTTGCTTATAGCAAACACTGGTCAATTCTAAACAAGAGAATGCAACTTCCCTTACAGTTCTCAATTTATGGCTCGGTCCGTGATCTAGTTAAAGTTGCGCAAGCTAAGCTTAAATCAGCTTTTCCTGGTTATAAGTGTACTTAGTAATCTGTTTTAACTTGTAGCTAACGTACTGTTCGTTTGACAAGTTTAGTAAACTCGAATCTCAGAAAAACTAAAAACTTGGGTTACGTGGATAGGGTGTACTAAGCCGAAAGGAGTCCATAGTGCCCGTCATAATAAACAACTTTTACAATGAGATCAACCCTGAAATCGCGAAAAAAACAGCTGCATAACGTTGAGTGTATATTTAATTTTTCTATGGAATAGCTGTTTTTTTTCGCGATTTCAGGGTTGGTCCCATTTATAATGATACATTACAATGATATCCTCGAATATGTCCGTCGCCGAGAGATACCTACACCCCGTAATCCATATAGTAAATGTATAGGTAGATATGCTGTTTGTAAAATAATTATTCCATACTAACTACATCATCATACTAATATTATAAATGCGAAATAGTGTTTGTTTATTGGTTTTTTAGTTTATTTGTTCCTCTTTCACGCAGCAATAGAGCAACGGATCAACCTGATTTTTTGCATGGGTATAGTTCAAGGGCCGGAGAGTGACATAGGCTTCATATATCTGAAGAGTGACGTAGGTATTTTTTCATCATCATCATCATCATCACCATTTTTCATTACTACGTGGGGCGCAGCTAGTAATCTACGAGTATATATAGGATAATGTTGTAAACGGTAGTAAATTTATTCGCGATCACTTGATAAGTATTTAGTAACAACATCCGAGCTTTCGATGAATCATTTCAGGAAATGTAGAGTTTTGTAAGCTGTTTCCGTAATCACGGAGACACAGATTAGATATTAGCTATTACTATTCAGAGTCGGTGACTAGTGAGAGCTTTTTAAACTAAACGGTATAGAGGTGCTCTATTATTAGATATATATAGCTATACCTATATAAAGTTTGAATACTCGAAGGTATCTATTAGGTATACAAATATAGGTAACACTACAATAGACAATAGTAGAGAGATTGTGTCGTAATAACCAAGTGATTAGGGGAATTATACTCTCGGTTTTATATGAACAAACCTCGGATAAGAGATGTGCTTATCCCGTCAATCAATAGGTCTCTACAAGACAAGAGAGAATAGGCACCTCATGGGCAAGCGTAATACATCATCACTTACTAACAGGTGAGTTGTGATCAACGCTAGCCCATTTCAACATAAAAAAGCATTTAATGAAAACCACGAATTCTGATCACTTTCGCTATGTTTTTGAAACGTAAGACTGTAGCAGCTCCCAGGTATTTTTTTTTCTAAAAGCAGTCTGATATGTAACATTAAAAAAATTGTGCTTAGTAATGTACAGACGATCCTTTCCTTAAGATCCTTACGCAGAAAGGGCGTGCTAAACCGAAAGAAAGTTATTACTCTATCTTATTACCAAATCAATATCTTATTAGTAAATCAATAAGAATAACTTTTACAATGAAACCGACACTGAAATCGCGAAAAAAAAAAACTCTACTGTTCCATATCATTTCTTTGGGTGTGAATGAAATTTTTCTATGGTACAGCTGATTTTTTTCCGATTTCAGAATCGGCCCTATAATTAAAATAAACGTACTTATGAGTACAATGACCTTCGTTCAGTTTAGTACACCCTTTCCTTGTAGCCATATAAAATACAGGTTGCAATTTCCACTGAGGTGCATACGAAGGTGCTTCATCTCATCGTATCGGATCCAATACAATTTGCAGTATCCTTTACGGAGGTCTGTGAAGAGATAAGTTCTAAGATAACGGTCTATCTAGACGAGAGATCTTAGCGAACGAATAAAACACTAGCTGCTCTAAACTGTACTTAAATTTAAGCACGGACGGTTTTCTTTTGAATGACAGTTAAGGAACAAAAGTACGTACAACATAACAGTCTTGTTATTCAATTAAATAAGCAGAATTATATGTGACTGATGTTTTTTTTTGGTAAATTTTTGGGCCAAAATATTCGTTTATAATTACACTTTCGAATTTTGCAAGACATTGTATGTAAATTAGGTGAATGCAGCAATTGCAGTGTACGAAGTCTCGTGCATACATTTTGCATGTCACTGTATATTTCCATTTTAGCTTTGTTTAGTAATTGTATCATTTTGCAAGCGCATTCGAGTAAATTTTTGAAAAATCGGTTATTTATTTCTTGCCTGTAAATTTTTACATGTCCTCTGCGCATTTACCTCAAAGATTCCATACTATACTCTTACAAATCTTAGATTTACTTCTTTTTATAGTGGAAAAAACGTAATCAAACCTCTTTGCACATTCATATGTTTATTGTACACTACCTACAATATATAGGCATAACAACCCTTTATGTAGGTTTGTTACGTCCATGATTAAAAGGAAACAAACACATTTTGTTACCAATTACTTTAGGAAAGGACGTGACTTTAAAGCATCGAGATACAATTCCTATAGAGTTTCTCTCAGTGAAAACAGTCAAAAACGTCCGAGCGACATACATTGTATCAATTATATATTTCACAATGCCACATTTACTCCAATTTAGCCACTATGCAAGTGTTCAACGTTAGTTTTCTGCTATGTCATCGTAGCTCTGGCAGCGCGGCGTTGTAGTCGGATCGTGGTTACATTGTAACTAACCAAAAAGTCGTCGCAATACGTAACATGCGCCGAGGTTTTTTTTTTGGCACGATTGTGACTCTATATTGTATCTCGATGCCTTAAGGTCAAATGTTAGTCGCAATGTGTCATTCAAATATCGAATACGAATGAAAATATGGAATACGAATCTTTGATTTTAATAAAGTATCAATAAGTTATCACAACTGAGAATAAAACAACTAAGGATTTTTTTAAACCTTGAAATCCAATATAGTTACACTTGTCTTCTTCAACGCAAGAGCCCCCTACCATTAAAACAACAGAACAGGCGATCATTAATTAAATAATAATGTGTAATATACGAGATGATAATACATCATTATAATCTGTAAAATCTACGCAATTTTTAACCGGTAAGTACTAACAGCAAACTTATCTGAGCAATGGCCAAATGGTGGAACTAAAAGATTGCGTGGAAAGGCTTACAAAAGGTTGTTAATTTGATCAGAAAAGACGGTGGTAGCTCCCCCACTGAACTATAGAGATAATTTGTTCGCTCTGAGGTGGTTGCGAACTGAGCTTCATGATTGATGTTCGCGTTTGAGCTGGTATTTCGGATTTGCTCAACGTTTCGTGCAGGATTCATTTAGGTTTTGAAGATTACTTAACAGGTAGCATTATTTCTCAATACAGGGTTACGCAGAAAGGGTGTACTAAGCCGAAAGGGGTCCATATCACCCATCATTATGAACAACTTTTATTACAGGACCAACCCTAAAATCGCAAATAATATATCAGCTGTTCCATACAATTTTTCGGATGTGAACTGTAAATGATAGTTTTCTATGAAACACCTTTTTTTGTTACGCTTCACTTAAGTGCTATTAATATACATCAAGCTCAAAACCCAGGACAAGTCACGGAGCAGCCATAGCTACTAATCTCTGCTCTACTTATCGATAGATAGATATCATGGCGAATTCTCGAAGCGCGAAAGCTATCTAGATTTGTACCCATAGATTAGTATTGTGAAGTATCGAGGAACTTTAGCTTTAAATCAGCTGCTATTATATATTATCATTATTGCCTATTATATGTGCCTCGCACGAACGAGCAGAACGGAATAAGTTTAGGCGAAAAGTTTAGGCGCCAACGCAACAAGAAGAAAACAACTACCCCGGCATTGTATTATTTTCTAAAACTTGTGTTTTGTCGAGTGTTTATGTGTAATAATGAATTTAACTATTTGATAAGTTATCGATAAAGTGCATGAGAGTAGACAAAATGTTAAAATGCAATGAAACGTGTTTTTAGTGATACTTTCAAAAGTCCATAGATGTGTCTTTATCAAAGTCTGGAGTGTGAACTGAAATTGACCGTGGTATCAAAAACTTAAAGTTCTATTATATAGGTACCTACCTGAACGAAACGTCTGGAGTCAAAACTAAAAAGGAAATCCAAGAGTTAAGTCTTCTTTTCGAGTTTTAACATTTTGGCGGTCTTGTGCTTACTCTTGTCAGTATTATCATTATTATGAATCCTTGGTATTATGTCTTTCAATCTGAAGCTGCTTTTGAGCAAATAATAAGTATGTTAAATACAAGCCGTTGTTGTTCATACAGCTTGATTGATTTCGAGGACTGACTTACCTGAAAAATAAAAATAATCATATGTTTTATTATGCACCACGTTCCATACCTACTAGTATTAAAAACAAGAAAATTCTAAATTTAAAGAGACGTAAGCGCAATGCATTCCCGCGCTGAATTTTAAGCTGATGAAGTGCTGGCACCACAGAAAATATATATTATTTTTCTGTGTCTACTTCTCTTTTCTGCACCTATTTTTGGTAGCCTTGTTAGTAGCTTTACCTATAGTCTGTGGCTGGCACAGAGCTGTTTTGGGCAAGCATGATGCTTACCTACTCTATAAAGTGTTCACGACCAGTTCGTTCGAATCAGGGGTGCAAGTACCGTTCTTTTAGCGATCGTCAAATTGACAGTTGAGGTCGTCAAATTCGATAATATGCCTATTTTTCAGTACTCGCTGTGATCGATTCTATGGCATTTTAGCGAATTTGACGACCGTTAAAGAACGGTACTTGCACTGCAGTTTCGTAAAAATAAGGTATTTATTGAAAGCAGAGCCTAGCACACTTACCTACCTAATAGATAACTATTAGGTTAATTATTATCTTTAGGATATTACATAACAACTTCACTACCAATTAAATTAGTTAAAGTTGTATTACAACAATTATAAAATAAGTTTTTAATTACAATAAATTTTAAGTGTCTTTGCAATCATTTCTCAATCAGAAATTGCTCCGAGTTGCGAATAATGATCACGAAACGCACATAAAAATACCAGAATTGGCACAAAGTAAGACTTCAGTCCAATTACATTTAACTTAAACTTAGTGCCATACATTCAGAATGTCAGTAGCCCATCTACAAAAACATCTAGATGCATGGTTAATGAAAAAAGTAAAAGAAGAAAGAACCTAGATAAAATTAACTTTTATACAACTAGAAGTCACACAACTACAACGACCGGAAAACACTTTAAAACATCCGCAGTAATCGTATTTAGATCTCTTTGTTGGATTAAATTGGCAATTCGTTTTTTTTTATCATTCTATGAATTGAAATTTTAAGTCAATGCTGGTCAGTGACTTTGAAGCTGTGCTTTGAAGTAACCATTTTTGTCGCCCATTTGCCCCACAGCTCGTCGCTCTACGGACTCCCAAGCTTCTGGCTGGTACTTAGCTGAACAATTGACTGGAATTGAGCTTGGTTTATCAACGCAGACATTGTAGCGTTGAAAAAAAATCAACGGTAAAGTATCAAATGGTCTTACTGCACGTAATCCATACTGCGGTATCGTAATACCATAAATTCGAAGATGATAATCTTTTTTTAACATCATCTGTTTAAAGGTTAACAATCGTCATAAATACATGACAATTATGAATCTTGAAATCATTTGCCAATGAACAATAATAATGAAGGTGGAAGGAGATGCGCAATTTTCAAGCGTTGAAATTGCTAAGGGACTTATGAAAATGCCAAATCAACAACACCTACATGTAGACGTCTTAAACATTACTTAGTTATTTTTCAATTTCAAAGTTTCTTGGTAAGTATCTGAGTATAAGGATAGGCTTCCAATTCTGCTAACCGCCCAGTGACTTCACTCCCATACTCGTGTAAATAATGGTAAACTTTGCGCGAGTAAGTTTGACTCTGTTGCCAAAGTTGCCTACCAATTTTTACCCAACACAAGCAGAGTTATTATTTTAACAATATATTTATGTATGTATGTTTTTGACAGTGGGTATGTCGTAAATAACCTCTAAATCACTTAACAGATTTTCGCAAAGTATATAGGTCTCTATCTATCCGTCTTCACCTCAGAAGAAAGCAATAGGTAGTATGAAAATCCACACCTTTCGTGTTAAGGACTAAAAAAAGGTAAGGTCCAAATTCTTTGGTCTTCACACTACTGCGTGTAGTGGGCATAATGACATCACAGAAAATCCTTTATGGTTATATGACTAAAAATCTTATATAAACCGGAATTAATAATTTTTGGAATAAATATGTCGTCTACCTATGGCACAGAAACACACATAAAATGGATTTGTAAGCAAAATGTGACTTGAATTGAGGATGTGGATGGGTTATAGTTTTTCATCCTATATATTGTTGTACTTAGGTACGTTTTTTTATTATACCTAGTGTAGAACAACTTTAGTTTAATCATTTAATGTATAGATGAACTAACAACACCATTATAATGAAACTGTATTGGCGAAGTTCACACGTGTTCGTTGACAGTTGACAGTCTTTTGTCGACTGCCAACGAACACAGTATATAAGTGGCGGTTGCATTGCAATCACCCTCTTTCTTTGCTCGAACCTCGAAGCGATAACAAGTGTAAACGAATTGTGTGTAAAACAGTTTAAAAGGTGATTTCTTGGCTGAAAAGCTAACAAATCAGAATCGGGATTAATAAGTTACAGATGTCTTCTTATTTTCCCATGTCCACAGAGTGTAATTTGTCTTTTGTTAAGTGGTTCAAAACCTGTTTGCTAGTCATGTTTTTTTTTAGAGCCCTAATTAATAGTTATTTTACAAAGTGGCTGTTTTATTCATTGCGTTTTCTTGATTATAATTTATTTACTAATGATTAATTTAATACTAATTACTAAATAACTGTGCTCATGTTAAAAGTTCTTCAGATTATATATCCGATTAGTGTACTTATTGTTATATATGCAAATTTCTGCCGCCGATTCTGCGGCGGAGCCTGCCGCTGAGCCTGCTGTCGAGTCTGCGGCTGAGCCTGCTGTCGAGCCTGCGGCTGAGCCTGCGGCTGAACCTGCTGTCAAGCCTGCCGTTGAGCCTGCTGTCGAGCCTGCGGCTGAGCCTGCTGTCGAGCCTGCGGTCGAGTCTGCGGCGAAGCATACAGTGGAGCCTGCAGTGGAGCCTGCCGCGAAGTCTGCGGCTGAGCCTGCTGTCGAGCCTGCGGCTGAGCCTGCCGTCGAGCCTGCGGCTGAGCCTGCTGTCGAGTCTGCCGTCGAGCCTGCGGCTGAGCCTGCTGTCGAGCCTGCGGTCGAGTCTGCGGCGGAGCATACAGCGGAGCCTGCAGTGGAGCCTGCCGCGGAGTCTGCGGCTGAGCCTGCTGTCGAGCCTGCGGCTGAGCCTGCGGCTGAGCCTGCCGTCGAACCTGCCAGCTGAGCCTGCAGCGGAGCCTCCAGTACGCAGTTACGTAAGAGACATTGTACGCAGTTGCGTAAGATCCGGTGTACGTAGTCGCGTAAGAGCCGATGTACGCAGTTGCGTAAGAGACATTGTACGAAGTTGCGTAAGATCCGGTGTACGTAGTCGCGTAAGAGCCGATGTACGCAGTTGCGTAAGAGACATTGTACGCAGTTGCGTAAGATCCGGTGTACGTAGTCGCGTAAGAGCCGATGTACGCAGTTGCGTAAGAGACAGTGTACGCAGTTGCGTACTGACTTAACTAAACCAGATTCGGTTTTAGTCTGATATGATGTGCTTTTCAGTATGCAGTTGCATTCTGATATTATGTAACATAAAACGATAGTATAAGACTTCAAAATAAGATTGTAAAGTACACATTTAATTAACACGTATAACGTCTATTATCATATAATACATGACACATATACACGAGGACGTGTAATTGAGTCGGATGGCCGAATGTAGAACAACTTTAGTTTAATCATTTAATGTATAGATGAACTAACAACACCATTATAATGAAACTGTATTGGCGAAGTTCACACGTGTTCGTTGACAGTTGACAGTCTTTTGTCGACTGCCAACGAACACAGTATATAAGTGGCGGTTGCATTGCAATCACCCTCTTTCTTTGCTCGAACCTCGAAGCGATAACAAGTGTAAACGAATTGTGTGTAAAACAGTTTAAAAGGTGATTTCTTGGCTGAAAAGCTAACACTAGGGTTCAATGTCTGGGCTGGATCTAATCTAATCTAATCTTTAACCCAGACCAAAAAGTGCTTGCCCTTTATCCAGAGTTAAGGAAAAAATAAGACACGAACCATGCAATGAATTAAGATGTAAATAAATGTAAAAATGGTCATACTTATTTTATTACCGTTCATATACTACCTACTTACTTATGTGTAGATGATTATTGTTTTTATATAGTTACTAGCTGACCCGACAGACGTTGTGCTCTTTGCTATAAATGTCTAAAAATAAAATTAATACTGCTGTCTGGTAAATTCACATTAATCGAAAGTGCGACGTTAAAATCGTCGTAAATTTTTCTGAAATTTTCAGATTGCGATTTGCATTTTTTTTTTTTTCTTAATTATTCTCTTCGTGAGAAATTACAAAGTATAAAACTTAAAAAAAAAAGTTGAATGAAATCGGTAAAGCCGTTATCAAGTTATGCCGTGACTAAGGTAAATAAGGATTAATATATATATATAATATATATATATGTATATGTATATATATGTAATATATATATGTATATGTGTATATGTATATGTGTATATGTGTATGTGTATATATGTATATGTATATATATGTAATATATATATATATATATATTATAGATACACGCTAACAGGTGAGTAGGTACTAAATTACATACCAATCTAGGAACCTTACGCTTGGGTAATCTTAAAACCCAATTAACAAGTTACTTTTTAAGCGAAATGAGGTTTGAAGTAGTTTAAGGCAAGCTTTATTTAAGGTTTTAAATGTTTTATTCAAACGCACGTGGCGTGAATGTGAATTGGAGTTTTTCGCAATAAAACAATGATTTTAAGTCGGCCAGCGCTAAATGTAACGTTATGTAAAATGTTATAACACCTTGTAACTAAGTTATAGTTGTTGCGATGTTACAATAATAGGTGTGCAGAAGTTCTGCCTATCACAGCTTTCCATAGGCAGATGGTTTATGTTAGCTCGTTTTTTATTAAGTTACTTTGAGCCAATGAGCTAGTAACATAATATAAGATCTTTGCTTTGAGCTGCTAAATCACCATTGTAGAAATAGTATATACAAAAAAGTAGCGGCAAAATTAATGACTGAAATGTTGACGTTCATGGAGCTTATAACATAATATTACCACATTCAAGATTCTTACATGTTTACAAGACTAATTTTTTTACCGAAACTATTGTGTGTCGATTAGAATTACAGTTTAAATCGTCTAAGTTAGCAGTCTAAAGTTAATGTCTAGTTTTGACGTTTCAGTTTTTAATGGTGTTTATCTCTCTCTCTCTCTCTCTCTCTCTCTCTCTCTCTCTCTCTCTCTCTCTCTCTCTCTTTCTCTCTCAGCTTGTCTCTATCTATTCAAAGAAAAAAAGCGTAGGACCTAAGCTTGCTTGTAAACAAATTTTACATTGAAATAAATCTAATCTTTGGAATTTAGTCTTCCATTTAAAATTACAATAGATATAAATAAAAAAATGGCACGATGTTTATTTTTGTAATATTTTTTTTGTCGAATGATAGACAAATTTATGGTGATTTATTCCTACTCCAGAGGATTCCGAAAACTAAAAAATATTTGAGACAATTTTGAAGAATGACAGGACATCGCACTGGATCGGGATGGATGGATAAGGAGACAGGTCTTTGCACAACAACAGAACTATATTATTATAGACTAGCAAAAAATGGCTGGCTGGGGAAGAGAACACGGGTTATTTACAGGTTGTCATTATTTATTTGCATAACAACTACCTTCTAGCTATGTCCTGTTGATTTTCACGTGAGCACCTACGACTTTTTTGGTATTTACGGACAAGTCCTCCCATTCATCACTTTTAAAATGCATTCTTATGTTAATGTAGGCAATATTTCCAATGCAAATAAGAAAAAAAACATAAATATATATAGCCACTTATAATATTCATTTTACGACTGTATTTAACAAGTAAAAGTATGCACTTGTTGTAGACTACCTATCAATTCAATCAACCTGATCTTATAAGCTTTAAGAATGCTTAGAAAAAATGTCTGGCTAAACAACTTTCACGGCGAACGCACGCAGTAAAATATTTGTACCACGTAGGTAAGTATAGATATTTGTAGTACTTAGGTAAGTTAATATTAGATACCTGTATTTAGGATTCTGATGCTTCTTTTGATCAAAAAAAAACATTAAGATACGTTATATGAATATAATTATATTTACGGTACTTTATGCCATCTCTCTAGATTTGTACGCCTAGGCAAAACATGATACAAAATGAATAGTATTGTTTAAACACCTACCTATATTGTGCATCTTTTCTTCTCTACATCTCTATCTCTATTTTCTCTTGTCTATGTCTATATAGTATAAATTAAAGTCGTTTTCCGCGTCTTTCTGTCTGTCTGTATGGCCGCTAACTCCTCCTAAACCACGAAACGGATTTTGATGCGGTTTTCACATACATACATACATACATACATTACATTTACGATATATTTTCGATTTATATACGATACATTTTCACGGAAGGTTTTTATAAATATAACTAGCCACCCGCCCCGGCTTTGCGCGTAAATTATACCCGTGCGAAGCCGGGCAGGCGAGTCGCTAGTATAGTATAAATAAAAGTCGCTTTCCGCGTCTATCTGTCTGTCTGTCTGTATAACCGCAAACTCCTCCTAAACCACGCAACGGATTTTGATGCGGTTTTCACCATCAGTTAGAAAAAAAATCACAGAAGGTTTAAATACTCGCCCCGGCTTCGCACGTAAATTGCACCCGTGCGAAGCTGGGGTGGGACCAATCTTAAAGTATATCCTTGTATTTAAAAAAAATCGGTTCATAGATGACGGAGCCCTGAAGTAACAATTTTTTTTTTTTTATATTGCGAACCCCTCCTTTTTTGAAATCGATTCAAAACCAGTAGCTCTACCTAGCTATTAAAATACAATGGCTTATTACTTATTACCGCCGTGTCCTCAAAACGTATTGATTTAAAAAGTCAACAGTCGAGAGAGAAATCTCACCCACCGTCTGAAAGTAAAAGTGGTTCTGAGGCGGCGAGCCATCCAAAATGGTTTATTTATACCTATACTTTGGTGTAATGCTAGTCATTTATGTAAGTTTTGATGACTGCAGCTATCTGCACATTATTCTGAAGAAAAAAGTACAGTGCTGTCATCTGGGGTTACTAGTGGTAAAATAAGCATGTTGTCTGCATAGCCGTGCTGGGTTTCGAACTGTTGTCCTAAATTCTACACTGTAATTTTATTTTATTTATAGGCAAGCTTTTTTTTGCTATGGGCAAGCGTGATGCTTACCACCAGGCGAACGACATGCTCGTCTCGTCAGTAGCTTAGAGATAGGTATAATTAATAAGTAGGTACTATAAATAAATACTGCCGTGGAGGCCCGGCCTAAGAATAGACCTCCCCCTTCTCTTCCCGTGGGTGCCGTAGAAGTCGGCTAAGGGATCAACCAGAAGACGGGCAGCAGCGTCTTCTGAGTATAAAAACACCGACTGCGCTCGCCAACCCGCCTGCCAAGCGTGGCGAGTATTGGTAATCCCCCCTTCAATGGATCGATGGGGGAGGCCTATGTCCAGCAGTGGACGTCCTACGGCTGAAATGATGATGATGAGGTACTATAAAAATATACTTACTAAAGTTTCATAAACTTTCTAGAAAAATAAGACGAACCAAAACTAGTTTTAACTCGTTATCATGTCTTATATTGGTGACATCAAGTTTAGTAATTTCACTCAAAATTCTGGAAGATGATTTAGTAAAAATAAAATCAATACTTCGCTCTGAATTAATTAACATTTGACAAACTACCAAGTATTCGGTGCCATCGTCCGATTCTAAGGTTAAGGCTAGCCTGAGCAGGTATATCTAGTTAGGTACACGTATATTGTTTACCTCATCTTTATATTACTTTTTTTTATTACAAGAGCTAGAATTAGACACTTACACTACACTACACACGAAACTTACACAAATTCTCAATTTAATAGCCCGATGTATTAGTTGCATATTTATACCATTGGCGGTAAGCGGTCACCCATCCGAGGACTATTTATTGTAGGTTGTATTTATGTTAAATTCGGTGATCTGTTAGAGCCAACTTATGGATTGTAGACGTAGGTACTCTACGAAAATAATCACAAAGCTACTTTTTATTCCGGAAAAAATACGGATTCCTGTAGGTACGATAGTTTTCAGAAATGAAACGCACCAAAAGAAAATCTCGCTCTGCCCTGATCAAAGGCTAGGGGCAACGTTGGAAAAAAGTTACCCTTAGGTTTTAATCCAAATATTTTTGGATTTATCTACTTGCTGAACTTGGCCACTTTCTTAGATTAATGTTTTTGTTACGATACTGTTTATAGTGTTTATCTAAATAGCGTTTCAGAATTTATGAATTTTATTTGTCAATAAAACATACCTGCGCAAGAGCTTTGACGAATGAAGCGTAAGAGATAATTGTTGCATATTTTAGTAGTATCTTACTAGAGGCAGCAGATACCAGTGCCTTATTCAATAGGTATGCTATCGGAAATTTGTTAGTTTTGCCAAAAATAACTGGCTTTGATTTTTTTTTATCATTAAATTTAATAAACTTACTGAAGAAACTTTTTTTTTTTAATTTATTAAATTTTTGTATTTTAATCGGCTAATAAAGTTCTGAGCAGTGAAATAATTCGGATTGTAAAAAGGGTGTGTACTAAGCCGACAGAGGTCCATAGTACCCATCATTATGAACAAGTTTTACTTCGGGACCAACTCTGAAATAGAAAAAAAATATATAAGCTGTTCTAAGTATAGAAAACGGCCAATCACACTCGACAAAATGGAACAGCAGATTTTTTTGCGATTTTGGTGTTGCTCCTATAGTAAGAGTTGTTCATAATGATGGATACTATCACAGAAAAGACAAAAAAACGCTTTTCTTTTCTGTGGGTGTGTGAGTTCTGTGACCTATAGTATAAAGGGCTAGACCAATATTGAAATGTAAGTTGTCATCAGATTCATAATGTCTGTAATAGCATAGACTATATTTTATGGCAATGTCTATGTACCATCAGATCAGAAAAATAAGGGATATGCTTCAGTACAATTATCGTTCGTGTTCAAAAAGGGCTGCGAAGCCATCTGCAGGGTCAGTTCGACTAAGGCAGAAGCCTGATTTAGGCCTGATACGTTCGGACGCCACGCACCTTACCATATCTCCTTGTTTGTGTGATAAAAAAAACTAATACTATCACATTAATGTTATACGTAGGCGTGTTTTGTGTGTTATGACATGTGTATCGAACTATATATATCTATATATATATTAAAAATAACAGCACAAAGTTTTATTACATGATACAAAGTGATTAATATTTGTCTAAACATCTTGTGCATGCGTTTTTAAATGTGTATGATTTACTCGTGTTTTGTGCAAATAAATTATCTTTAATATAGAAGCTTATTTTACGTAATTAGACTGGACTAAACGGGACTTACCAACATCTCTGAGGCTGTTAGAATTTCGCTGTGCATTCGCCAGCACCACTAGGAAAATCAGCAACACACTTGATACATTATTAAAAAACAACTTCATTTTTACTAACAAACTTTCCTCCAAAGCAACAACGAAACGCACAGAATTTAAATTATGAATTAAAAAGTAAAAAGCCGAGGTTCGTAAAACTAGGCACAAATAAATGATACCTAATGAAAATATAAAGTAAAAGTTCGTAATTTGAATGTTCGAATTTAGAAGATCGATATCATTTTCGCACGACGTCGGCCGCGGTCGTTGAAACGCGTGCGCCGCAGCCTTTGGTACTTCTACTACACTGCGGCTGCGCGCGCGCAGGTGCCTTTAGAAAGAAAGACGCGCGATCATCTTGACGCGAACCGGTCGATGCTATCTTTGGTGTAACAAATGATATAAACCGTCAATTTGCTCGATCAATGTTGTGGTTGATAAAAAAGTTGCTATACTTACCTACGTAGTTTTTTTAGGTATCGCAATAAGTCGACACAAGGACACAGTACTATTAGTAGGTAGATAAGTGTACATTAGGTACCTAATACTTAGGTAGGTTTGTATACATAGATAGGCTGAGACACCAGCCGTGCCAGAGTTTACATAAAAACGTCAGTACGCTTAGTCACAGATTTGATAGTTTTCGAAAACTTTTTTCGTTTACTTATTGTTCCATACATTTTAGTAGAGCGCCTCTATCGGAAACGCGGAGGAACTAAAATCGGTAGTAATCGGGGGTATAGATTGATTCACTCTAATACGAAAAAGTTTTCTAATACTATCAAAACTTGTACTAAGGGTACAGGAAAAAGATTAATTTTAGAACGTGACTTGAAAATCGACATCCAGGGGTTAGTATGCCCAATTTGTTACCCGGTCCCAAACTAACGTTAAAACCGCGGTAAATCACGCCAACGTGAACCTTAACGCACCCAGATACGGTTTGTGGTCGTGCAACATTTTTTCATCACCTAAACTGGATTGCTATAAACAGCTAGGCATAGGTAAGCACAGGCGTAAGGCCCATGTCATTAACAACTCGTCTATACCTAGCTAGACACAAGGAGATACAAAGTTATTAGATCATTGGATAAGTCATTAGGTATAGAGATCTTACATTTTAAATGTGCACGCCTTACCAGCACTCTACGCTTACAATATACCTAGATAGGTACTACAAAAACACTACAATATATGTGAAGGGCTGAAGGGGCGTGCACTTTTATAGTACAACACATACGTATGGATTTGGTTGACGAACCGCCGTCCAACCAACGGGAGAGAAAGAGAACCGCCGTCCAACCAACGGATGGGAAAGATAAATATTACTCTTTCTCTCCCGTTGGTTGGACGGCGGTTCGTCAACTAAGTCCGTCTCGTCTGTTAGCACTATTAGAATGAAAGATCTCTACCTACTTACATTATCATGAATAGGTTAGTAATATGCTAATTGGGCGTTACTGATAAGAGTTTAGGTTATTCATCAGGACAAATCGTCGCAGTGTGGCCCGCGTCTTTATTTTATGGAGAAACAGAGGGTTATTTTTTTTAATTTATTGGATGGCTCACGCAACGTGCTCTTTGAATATTTATAAATATTATCAAAGAACGTGCTACAAGGGTACCGGCATAGTAGAAACAACTATGGTATCGGTGCGTTTCTACGAAGATCCCGGTGCCCTCGGACCCCTCATGCACAGTAGCAGGCCTACACATACCCGGCTGTGCCCCAATAATAGCCAGAATCTTTAGAATAATCCGTTATCGAAAAAATATGAGTACCTAGACTACCTAGTATAACAGTAAATTTTTGGAAAATTTCCTCGTCAACAAAAAAGGTCTCCTTAGCTAACTTCTTTTTTGCGAATATAAATACTGAGGCTACCTCGCTCATACCGTAAAAGTCGGCGTGTAGATAATATTATAAGTATCTACCTAGGTATATTTTATGTAACTGAACTTTTCTCTACTGAGCACATGAACATGCAGATCACAAAAAGACATAAAATGGATCATAAATGAAACTGCGTCTTCAACGTAATTATCTATTAGTATTAGTTTGTCATAGATAATTATTAAATATGTAATTTATTCGCGGCTACACCCGCGTTGCTGAATCACCATGGGTCAGTCTGAAAACTCTGAAAGTGTCAACTCAATCTATAACGTAGGCATAGAAGCCTTAAAAGCGAACAAGCGATCATACTGTTATACAATTTTTATTCTAAACTAAAGACAACAAGAACTATTGTGTAGAACGAAACGTAGTAAAGAGGAAACGGATCCCATTTTGTTCTTGTAGTGGCATCACCAGCACTTCCTGCTAGTCGTGTGTTTAATTATTTTCATGACCATGGATACAAAGCCCTTCAGTCGTATTATTAAACAAGTTTATGATATTAAAAGCGTTGAACAAGACACGTCATAGTCAGAGTCAAGCAAATTAAGTCACGGTCAAGTCAAACTCATGCCCTAGTAAAGTGGGGAGGCTTTACAAGAGGCTTCCATGGAGTTCTGGAAACAACACAAAAATACATGTTTCGACTTGTTATATCACTCAAGTACGTTCATGAGCACTTAATAAATAAAAATCCATCATTGTTACACATTAAACTCGAAAATACACATGTTTAGGAAAATAATACAACGAGCCGACATGTTTTTTTCCACGTTGGCGCCAAAACTTCCCTGCTAGCGAAATTTATATTATTGCCATACGAAAAAAAGTAAATTCCACTGCACTTTACTTTCCTTTCATGACATATTTCAAGATGGCGTTAGCGTCGCTTTAGAAAAACGTCAAACAAGTTTGTCAAGAGCGCTGCTGTCGACGTTTGCATCGTCTCGTCTTTTACTTTTATTTAGATTTTTCGTAAATCATGGCCGGATTTACGGAAAATGCATTAGTTCGTAAACTCCAAGAGTTAAATTCAAGCCAACAAAGTATTCAGACATTGTCTTTGTGGTTGATCCACCATAGAAAACACCACAGTGCTGTTGTGAAAACTTGGTTCAAAGAATTGCTCAAAGGTAAGACAATCTCAGTTATTTCACTTTCTATTTATAAGTTATGATCCATTGTTTTATAAATTCACCCGTAGATTCAGTAAAATGCCACATACACGTTAATCTAACTGTATAAATGTTCGACTGGATGTCTATCATTGGAGTTGATAATGGGTTCATTTAGCCTTTCATTTGGCTTATCTATGATGTTTATAATTACATATTTATGTATTGTTACAAAAACGCGCATTGAAACCAATTAGGCTGGTACCTAAATACGATTTGTATAAAAAAAATGACATGCCAAGTTAACCTCTTAGTCGTGTTATTTTTTTGTATCTTCAGTAACTCATCCACAGCTATTAAAAAAATTATTAAAGCTACCCACATAATAACTTGTCTACTTGGGTAAAATTATAAAAAAAAAAAACACTTAAATACTGGGGTATTAGATATAATTAATCAACATTCCCACATCGCTTGACTGCCTAGCATGATGCTTACTATCAAGCAAGTGACAGACTCGTCCCGCCACTCAGTTTCATATAAAAACTGGCCATCCTATGTTGAACATCTTTGTTTACAGTTAAAGATGGCAGACAGCTGACGTTCATGTACCTGGCCAATGACGTAATACAAAACAGCAAAAAGAAAGGCCCAGAGTATGGTCAAGAGTTTGGCAAAGTTTTGGTGGAGTCGTTCAAACATATGGCCAAGACTGGGATTAATTCGAAGACCAAACAATCACTGCATCGGATACTAAAGATTTGGCAGGAGAGAGGGGTTTATGACGCTGCTAAAATACAAGAGTTCAAAGTTGCTGGTAAGTCCTAGCACTACATGATAGTGCTGTTATTAATAGGTAGTGATTAGAGGCTCATGAGTCTTAGCATTGTTTACTTTCACTAGTTTATTTACCAATTTTTACAGTGATTGTAGAATATAGTGATTAGTGTGGTTTGCAGAGTGGAAATTTTATTAAGGACAGTAAAAGCAAGGTTAGGGAACAGGATTGAACAATAATATGAATGTTTTTTTCTGTCAAAAGCAAAAATTTTCTTGCTAGCAGATTTTCTTCTTAAGTCAATATTACAAAAATCTATGGAATGTCTTCTAAGACCTTTTTTTATGTAACTGTAATGGTTAAAGTAATTGTCCTTTTATCTATTCAACCTATCTCCAACAAGGGTTGCCATATGACCGGAATTTGTGGAAATTCAGGCTTTCGTCCGGAATGTGGGGGGAATTCTTGAATTGAAATAGACCGCGACACAAGTTCATCATGCTGCAAAATATGAACTTTGAAGGAAACGTCTGAAAAATCCTTTAAGCGTCTGAACTATATCCCATTAAAAAAAAAACATCTGATCTCTATCTCCAACCTATTGCTGGGTACAAGTCTGCTCTTCTTAACACTATCTTTTCCGGTCCTGTGCGAACCTTATCCTTCTGACATGTTTGACTATGCTGCTGTCCATTGGGCTGGTCCCATAATTGCCCTTACTGTTCCTAAAAAGTTAAGTTTCCATCCTGAATACCTTAAGAGTGACAAAGAACAACATTATACATAGATATTCGTTTCCAAGACAACTAACTTTAAAACTTTTTGGTATTATTTGCACAGTGGACCCTAATGATGCTGAGCCTGAACCTAAGACAGCAACCAAGCGCAAGTCTATAGATGCAGTAACTCCAGAGCCTGAAGAGCCAAAGAAGAAACCTAAAACAGATGTTCGGGAGCCAAAGCACGAGAGACGTTGCAGCGAGACCAAGGTTGAAGTAGATGGCCACATTGAAACCCACACCACACTCAGCCCTAAGACTCCCCCAGGTGACCCACCAGAACCTGAAGAACTGGTCAAGGTAAGTGATTTGTCTTATGTACATGGCCAATAACCTCATAGTTGACTTGCAGTTGTCATTATGTCATGACAACTGGTATAGCTCAGTAGTAGCGCCTCATAAGCTGTAAGGCCCGAGTTGGATTTCCAGCTGAGCAGATGTGTCTGAAACTGACCGTACTCACCCATGTCACTAGGCAGGCACCTTTATTTTGGAGCCCTACACATCAGGTGCCATACTAGTGGTATACTAGCCATGGCTAGTTATCACCCACCAGATAAAGACAAGTCACCAAGCAACCTAGCCATGTTCCAAACATACTGCCCAGTGACCTTGTTAGGGAAATGGGTCAAAATAGTTGTGCCACAGCTATGAGACAGTCCTGCATTGCTTCGGACTAGACACAGAGAGTACTGGGTTCCGAGGCACTGCACTGCTTGCCGACCATAGTTAGTAATGAGTATAAGTAGATGCCAAATAGTAAGATAGTCACTCATGATAGGTTGTCCCATGAAGTTGCGAAAAATCCTGAAATGCGCAATTGAGTCCTTCAGCGACGGGATGAAATGGATAATCCTATGGACTCTGGCATCCCTGCAGCCTCCAGACTGAGTTTTCATTGATGTGACGTCTCAGCATATATCTACTGGTTAGCAGTGTGGAGCCTTATTTAACTGCCATTTTACTGAATTATTGGACACAATCATGCAGTAAAAGCACATGATGGTTACACAGCGGCTGCGGCTGCACTTTCTTTCACTTAAAGTGCACCTCATTTACAAACATCCAGTCTGCACTCAAATTTGAGGATCACCTGGAGACCATCACTCTTGTTCATCATGGAGATGCAGGTAGGAAGACCGTCTGATGTGACATACCTATAGATCATACCCTGGCGCACGATTTTAAGCACCATGCTGGAATTTGAAGAGATGACATCTACTGTGAGTGTCTCCGAAGACTAGATTCTCAGAGCTGTGGGTACTGATGAACAAAGGTATAGAGACAATTCTGTACACTTGTTTCTAGCAGTTGCTTAGCCATCGCAGAGATCACGGGACAACCAGGCTCACAGAATATTTGATTAAGGCAGTGGATGTATGTCCTGAACAATAGGCTCATACATAGCTGGAAGCTAAATGCCCTCAGTGGTCGTCTGATTCTGCTGAAACCAATCTCTTTAAGCGTGTGCTCTTTAGTATTATCTCTCTTCTTACTGGACATCAATTATCAAAAGCCTGGTACCTTTGAGTAATCAGACCACAAAATTGTAGAGAGCTACAATAATGTTGGGACATTGGCCAACTGGCTCCTACTTTCCAATATGTATACACCATTTTGCTTTTATGGTGAAGTCACTTACCATCCTCAAACCTCATTTGTCAAAAGCGCTTGTAGCGTTAACTCTTTTCCATACATATCAAATATTATAAACTCTTTTTGGCTTTGCCATCAGTAAAATTAGATTTCCATATTACTGAGATTGTAATATTTCTGTGATTTTTGTTGAAAAGAATTAACTTTTTTATGTTTACTTGTTAATTACTTAGTCTTAGCAACAGTCAAAGGAAAGTCTGAATATAAGATAACAAAATAAAGGAATTTAAGTGAGTTTGAATTTGAAGCATTAGTTTTTACTGTTAGCTAAATCTATACTAATATTATAAAGAGGAAGATTTGATTGTTTGTTTGCATTGAATAGACTCCGAAACTACTGAACCGATTCGAAAAATTCTTTCACTGTTGGGAAGCTATACTATCCCCGGGTAACATAGGCTATATAATATTTACAAAAAAAGGGATTCTTACTAAAACTCCAATAATGTAACCCAAGGTGTAAAAAAATAAGATTTACAATTTTGACTTTGCGTGTTTGACAGTTCTAAGACAGGACAACGTCTGTCAGGTCAGCTAGTAACAAATATAAAGACAACACGCAAAATTTAATCAACGAGAAACAAAACACAATGTTGTAGGTTTTCTATTGTTTATATTTTTAAACAAATTTCTCTAACATGGTCCATTATTTGAATATACTGAATACCATGTTTGAGAAAAATAATTATAACGCGAGACATCCCAGAACCCCTGTTAACATAGGGGCCTAACATAACTCATGCTTTGTTCAATTTTAGCAACTCTTACGTCAGTGTTCTCAGAAATTTCTTCTAGGTAAGCTATACATTTTTTCAAGCAAATCATTTTTACTTCAAATGTGTGTGTGTGTAAACCAATTTTAAGCTGATCTTGATATTTTATACCACATGAAGACTTTTATCTTGCCGCTGTGAAGATTTTGGCATCTCACTCCTGTGCATTTTTCAGTGTCAAGTATGAAAGATGAAATGTAGTCAAACAAGTCAGTCAAGCAAAGTAGGTCACGGTCAAGTTAAAATCATCGTGTGCCCTAGTAAAGTGGTGGAGACTTTACAAGAGTTATATGATTATTTACGGGATATTTACCGTGGTAAGGTTGTGGAATAAGTTGCCGATACTTTACAAGAGGTTTCTGTGGAGATTTGGAAACAACACGAAAATACATGTTTCAACGCGTTATATCACTCGTCCACACTCGAGCCCGTCCACGAACACTTTATAAATAATAATCCACCATTATTACGCATTAACACTCGAAAATACACATGCTTAGGAAAATAATACAATGGGACGATATGTTTTTTTCATGTTGGCGTTAAAACTCATGAAGTTATGAACATGTCTTAAATAACTATTGTTATACACAGGGACCTTTTAGTTTCTCCCGAAACGGTAGTCCTAACGGTCACCTGGCTGAGACGGACAATGTTTTTGACTGAATTGCCAAGATGATGTTCGCAACTCATGATGTCTGAGAGTCAGCGCAGACTATACGTAGCTCAGTAAAGGTTTTAACTGCCAAACAAGGAAGTTATGCTTAGATTGAATTATGTAGTTTTGTTCTGGATTTCAAATATTCAAAATGTTTATATTTGTTTGGCTGAAAAAACCGCACTGCGTTTCGTGGTATTCTCGCCAGCCCTTCAGACACCCGTGAACCATTCCCCACTTGCAGGCAGTTCTGGAGCTGGAGTCGAGTGCTTCGAGCGACGAGGCAGTCCGCGAGCGCATCGCCTCCCTGCCACCAGAAGTCTCCGAAGTCTCACTATTGTCTAAGTTAGAAGGTAAAATGCCCACTGCGTTCCGTTTCAACATGGTTCTGAAACTCATTCAGCAACAGATGCAATTGCGCAGGTGGTTGATTGAAAATCAGCCCAATTCAGGTCAATCTTCAGGTAGTCAGATCAATCAGGCCTCCATGTCAAGCCCTCATGGTCACGGATCAGTCCGTTATCATGCTTGTGGGCATCCGGTGAGGCGCGATAACACTCATGAGCATTCATCGACCCATGATCATGACAATCGCCAACAGCCGTCGAGCCAAGATTATAATCCTGATCAAACAACGCAGCATGATTATGACCATAGTGTAATGCCAAGACATGATCACAAACAACCGTAAACATCCCTTTTAAATGAGTTTATACTCCACACACTCGTCTGGATAATGTGAAACCATCTTATAAAAAAGTAAAATCGCCTCATCTAGACGAAATCTTATAGACGCATAGTGATAACTTTTGAAACTACAAGTAATACTTAGGCTGTGTATTAGTTTCAGAGAGCTAAATAGTATTTAAGTAAGATTTGCTATGAAATCAAATGGTATTATATATTTTTTAGATTAGATTTTACTATAGAGATTTTTGGCAAGGCTCTTGGGAAAAAAATAGATCACCAATTTGAATCATCAATGAATTTTATCAATGCAAATGCAAATATATAAAATAAATAGATTATTATATTTCAAATAAAAAATAAATAAATATTTAATTACGTCACAATGGAATTTCAAGTTTTACAAATTTTATATTTACATTTTTTTTTTAATTAAGCAATAAACTAAATTGTGTTCAGAAGGTTTTAAATGACACATATGTAAATGTAATAGATATTATGTAACTAAAGGTGGTTCAACTTATGCTTGCCTTGTTCATGGTTTTTTTTTTCTCCATGCTAATGCCGGTGGACCATTGCTTTACTGGAATAGCCATGCAATGCGTGCTAATTTAATTGATGTTTGTATAATATCATCGAGGCCGCTTCAAAGATTAATTGTACAATGAGAGCTTTTCAAGGCTCGCTTCCAAGGAGCTTAACTAGATGGCGCTTTTTTACATACACGCGTTACATAATATAACGCTAAAACATTGCTAACCCGTCCGATTCGGCTGTCCTAGATAAAAGATCAGCACGGTGGCGCCACTTTCTTCGCAATATCAGTTTCAACGTAGTCTACAAGCGTAGATACCTAACCGCATCGGAAAGGTTACCGTTTTAGATGACTTTTTTTTTTATTGGCTCATGCCCTTAATTCGTGGATGCGAATAGCGAGAGACTGGGGAGAGTGGCATAAACAAAGTGAGGCCTATACCCAGCAGTGGGTCACTCAGGGCAGATGATGATGGCTCATAACCTTATAGTTGCGGTTATATCGCCAACTAGGCTGCTAGAACCTTTTTAAAATAATCACTCCGAAAAGCTCTCAATTAGCAAGGAGAAAAAAATCTACTATTGCTACACGACTCAAGATCTTCCAAAAATCGCCTTATTATTATAGACACATAGTGATGATTTTGAAACTAAAAGCAATGTATGGCTGTGCGTTAGTTTCAATTTAGGGAGACTAATATTATATTACTTTTAACTGCATCAGTTTGTTCGAGATTAAGTTAGCGATAAGTTTACTAAAATTAGTATTTAGTTTTTTTTTATTGTGTACCCAATATACATGCATGAACTAAAGTTAGCTAATTTAGTGCATAATCATTATAATTAGATTTATTTTACATATTTCAAGCCATTTTTTTTATAATGAATTAGCTAAATAAATACCTCACGATTATTGGTTATTGCAATTAGGATGAAATGTTTGACTTGACCGACATAAAAATAAAAAAACTTTTTTGCAGTTGCTACTAAAATAATCTTACTTTTTACAAGAATGTTTACATGTTTTCATAAATTTATCGAATGAATTTGAAACTAAAAGCATTAAATTGAATGTTTTAGTTTCATAAAAAATATTTTTAGTAATAAATTTTTACTTTTTACAATTATAAAATGAGATTAAAAACATGTATTGACCTTTTAACATGTGGATGACAACTTTTATGACGCTTTTGTTTTTGACGTGGTAATGTAGGTTTTTAATATTGATTATGCTAATACAGATACTGTTACAAACTAAAAACTTTCGAATTTTGCAATGTACGATTGGATAGAAGACTTGTAAGTAAAAACTATCAAAGTGAACGCGCAATTTTATTTTGGAAGGTCTCTGTATACTAACTTAATGAAATTGGAAGACTGTTTGTATTTTTAAGTTTTGACTAATTTGGGTAATTTCTAAACGTTACTTAGTTTTAGCGCTAAGCTAGTGGTTTATTGTTTGTGTTTTATTACACACAACTGCGGAAAATTTAGTGCCATGTCCTAGTTATGGCAAAATCACACGATAGACTTTTAGTTCGGCTGACAAAGACTTCGAGAGTCTGCGAACGTTGCGGCGCTCAATAATCGAGACGCTTCGGCTGACTTAGCGCGTCGTACTTCGCCGAAAAGCATTTGAATATTTCTTTGGAATTATCATGATTATCAGCCTCCATTTTTCCAAGTCTGCATGAAGTGCAGAATAATTAACAAAAAAAGTAAAATAACATAGTGTATTGGGTAATACCGAAAAAAATATCGCTATTTAATCAAACATTATAGCCATCCGAATGTCTCGGTGGGCAAAACAAAATGGCGGCTGATGGCTATGTCAAACTAAAGGGGTTTAAATGTGCCGTTTGCGAATTGCGTTATGCAGCTGTGTTCTTTTTTGACAGTCTCGCTGACTAAAAGTATGTCGTGTGTGTTGGCCATTAAAAAGTGTGTTATGCAATGACTTCTCATCCTGTATACAAAACATGACATTTATTCACAATTCAGGCGCGGGTCCCGTACTGTTCGCTGATTGATCCGTTCAAGGTCTCGACCGCAGTACTGTGATGACATTGGCGGAGATTTATATAAGTGCTATTTGCTCTAGTGTGTTGACTGAAAGTGTTCTTCTCCGTAATGAGTATCCTGTCTATGGTATAAGAAGTCGTTTGCACCAATAGTTTTTTTTCTATGTATGTAGGTATACAATATTTTTAATGATTTATAAATAACTGAGGATTAAAAGAAAAAATGTTTTTGGAACGTTTTCTTTATGTTTTTTTTTTATCGCGTATTCACTCTGGCCTTAATTATGTGATATTTTATTATTAAGGTGGTACTTAAAACAATTTTCATGTTTATTAAAACATGTTTTTAGTAATTTTAATTAACGACTAAATATATTCTTTGATATTCAATTATTATAAAATTTAAATAAAGAAATATGTTAATAACAACATAATATGTTGGAAAAACATTTTTCAATATCCCATTCAGTAATTTTATACCATTAAAAATATTAAATGCACGAGCCAGGGAACGCGTAATGCTTCTTAGCGCTCTTAACGTTTAAGTTGTACTGATCGATAATATAAGTAAGCAAACTATGTAACCTACCTCAATTTTTGTATTATGTGACGTATTGACGTACATGAAATATGTGTAGATTAAGTTTTGTGAAATAAAGAGCTGTGTGTATCCATCTATCTATTTATTCAGTTAGGCCCTACTAGATACATCAATTGTTTTAGGGAACAATACATCTTCAATGTATCAAGTTTCCAATACACTAATCGAAAAAGCTTTCTCACGTTAAGTATTTACATATTACATGATTGAAACGCTGTTTCATGCCAATCGCATAACACAATTCCATTACCCACTAGTCTTCATAAATTTTACACTTTAGGTAGGTAGATGACATTAGCTTCAATTCTGTTGTACTAAACTAAACAAATCGGCAGTGCAAGTACATTTCTTTATCGATCGTCAAATTCGCTAAAATGCCATAGAATCGATCACAGCGAGTACTGAAAAAATGGCATATTATCGAATTTGACGACCTCAACTGTCAATTTGACGATCGCTAAAAGAACGGTACTTGCACTGCTGACATGACAAAAATTATCTGTGTCACTATTATTTATACAACATTTACTAAAGGTATAGTAATAGTGAAGGGTTTGTATGTAATCAACATTATGAACAACTTTTATTATGGGACCAAATCTGAAATCGCGAAAAATAACAACTGTTCCATAGAAAACGGTCCTTGACAATCGACAAAATGTATGGAACAGCTTTTTTGTCGCGATTTCGAGTTTGGTCCCATAGTAAAAGCTTAGTTGTCTATAATGATGAGTACATACATACCTTTCAGTATTACTACACCTTTAGTAAACACGTTGTGAAAAGGACAGTGACAATTTTAGAGCCTTGAAGTTTAGAAAACTGTACAACATAACTGGCTAACGCTTTTTAGAAATCATTTTTCCACAACTCAATTTGGACGCTATACCTACCGCATCTCTATTCATTTCATCTTTGCTTTTTGCCCTAAATATACCGAGTCGTTAGTCAGGTAGGTAGGTTGAAAAATAATTACACAATACTGTTTGAATAATTAGCATTAGCGTTAATATTCTCAAATTATAAACTGCTCTTTTTTTAAACGATATTTAAATACATGAATGTTTAATTTACTATAGGACACATTTAATTGTTACAAATTAACGACGCTATTAGTTAACGAATTAATTCTTGATATTGTGTTGTTTTATTGTCTAATTTAATTGTTGAATAGGCTGCAATGAAATTGGAAAACTGCCAATGTCATTGATTTTAAATAGATAGATGGATAGACAGGTGTTAGATATTATGGGGCATATCATTAGAGATAAAAGTTTTGTGATAAATACACCTTCAGTTTTGTAGTTATTGTAACAAATTACACGATAAAATAGAGTATAGTATATAGGCAAAGATAATAATTATAGGGCAAGTGCAGTCCTTGGGTCTTACGGCTACCTCTTAACGCGGGCTCGAAACAGCGCAGTGCGGAATATCTGGCGAACGTCAACCTACGGTTTGCGGTCACGCAACTTTTAGTATCACCTAAACAGAATCGCTTAAAACAGGTAGCAGTAAGGCCCCTGACTGTATTGGAAAGTAAAATTTTAATTTTGTAAATAGTTACCTAGGCAGGTGCCTGTAAATTCAATTTTTATTATAGTAACACAAGAGTTGTGATACATTACTTCTGTGTAGGTACTAGGTATATCCTATCGGTAGAGTGAGAGCCGGCTGCTGGGTGAAAATTTGACGTTTACAGATGACTCGAGAAATCTAATAATAGTATAGGTCCTTACCTACAGGGTCTAGCATGCCTGGGGCCTTACGGCCAACGGCTAACTCGGTATCAAACTAACGTTAAATCCGCTCAGTTGGAAAATCACGCGAACGTGAACCTTAACGCGCTCAGATACGGTTTGCGGTCGCGTGATTTTCCAACTGAGCTGATTTAACGTTAGTTTGATATCGAGTTGGCCGTAAGGCCTCTGATCTTGATAGGAAATAAGCGCCATAGTAGTGTAACTTACGCTTAGGTTCAAGTCAGAGGAATAATTCCGCTGCGCGCGGTCAAGAGGCGTTCCAGTGGCGCCGCGGCGGTGAAAATTGCCATTAGAGGTAAATCAACTGTTATGGACAAAGGCGCTTTTTATCAATAATGTAATTCGCGCGTCAAATTAGCCCTTTAAAACATAAATTGCAGCAAAGGCTAGTAAAAAATGCTGGACCGGTAGTTTACAAAAAAAAATGACTTAAAACAGCTTATTTACCTCTTGGGCAAAAACTTTCAGCTGGCAGCTGCAGTAGATAATAAAATCTCAATGGAAACTGTAAGATTGTAGTCGATATAGACTCATCTACGTAAACTATCCTTATACAATGTGCTTCCAACATAAATCAAAATGTACTTGGGTTGGTTGGAGTCGATTTGGATTTTTGATTACTTATAGTATTTTAATAAAATAATTTTTTATTACCTCAAAAATCGATGCGCGATCCGGCGCAACCACCATATTTTTGCTCCACTGAATGCGACTCTATATCATGCAGAATAAGCTAAATGATCGATTGAGGTAACAAACGTGCTCGAATTAGCTCTGGTCAGCGTCTTAATTGAGGGTTTGTCTACACGGATCCCGGGATCAGACTGAATTGGTCACGGATCCCAGAGAGTTGATACCGTGATCGGTTTCCATTCAAAGCAACGTTAATATTTTACCCACTGATCACGGTATCCGTGGAGGCTCGGCGCGCTCCACTCGAAATCTCGCAGGCTGGCGCACCGAGCCACATAAAAACAACCCAGCTGGACATTCTACGAGACATTCTATCATAGGTGACGAAGGGTGAATAGAGTCCTCAAAGGTAGACAACGCACTGACATTGCCCCGGGTATTTTAGGTGTCTATAGGCGGCGGTGACCACTTACCATCAGGTGGCCCGTAGCTTGTTTGCCGCTAATTCTATATTTAAAAAAAAGGTATACTACTGTCGAGAACCGACAAAGCTCAATAACTCGAACGCAAATGCAGAGACAGCGCGAAGCGAGGACCGATACCAAAGTATGAAAGTACGATATCGGCCAACACCATTGCTATATGTACAGCCAAAAACATCATCTGTCTGTAATTAAAACCCAACAAATTATTTTTTGTCTGTAAATTCTTACATAACCATCGTACATACGCCTCTTTTGAGTGAAACGTAATCAAACCTCTAACGAAAAATAGAAAATCACGTATAAGATTGAGCAAACACAAATTTGCCGCCTATTTGTTTCGGTAAGGTCGCGACCCTAAGAGCCTATACCACGCGCATACACTATCTCGCTTGCTTAATTCAACATTTCTATAAAATAACTGAACTTACCAAAACTCTAGGAAACAAAAGTCTACGAGAATAACAATACAAAATGTCCAGCAAAAAATTTATAAATATTTTTATCTCACATAAAAGTCGGTACAACCACAGACAACTGCATTTTTATGTAGGAAACTTGTTTGGACCAATATGACCATCCTAAAGTCTTCGTCAAAGTGTGTCCTTCAAATTATGGACACATTCCGGAACCAAGGAGAGAGGGAAAGGATTTTTACCGAACTTGGAATTTTTTAATCCAATGTAGGGGGTAATACATCTTATATTATCTGATCCAATTCCAAATAGGCTAGAATGGTTTACGGTCAGGCAAATTCTTTTTTACAGGCCTTAAGCCATTCTAACACCACAAACTTACCTAGTTGGTTAATTATACCACAAGTTTAAAATATTTTTTTTTTTAGGTAATTGATGATTTGTCAGGATACGATGGGGCTGACATAGGCATGTTGTCTATAAGCCCCCAAAACTTAAAGAAAAAATATATATGGACACATTAAATTCACTAATGAAGAAAGATATTAAGTTATTGCAGGCCACTGCGTATTTGCACACACAAAATTGATATTGATATGTTTATTTATAATTATAAAAAATATCATGTCAAGTTAATCAAATTACAAGTAACATTAGAGGTCATACATTCAATAAAATTATAATAATGTTATTAGTAAAAAATAAAACGAAAATAAATTATTAGGTACATCAAAATAGGTAAAAAATTAATAATCATAATAAATAAAAACAACACTTAAGTACAGCTTAAGATGTAATTCGATGTTTGGAACGAACTCCTCGACGGAGTATGGTGCCATGTCAGTTATAAATAGCTTGAGTTTGTTCTTAAATATAGTTAGAGTCTTCGCTTCTCGTATAAACATGGGTAAAGCAATAAATAGTTGAGCACCAATGACCCGCATCGTTTATCCATGTCGAAAATTTGCTTGAAATATGAACATTCGTTTCCAGATAAGGAATCTGCGGTAAGCCTGAGCGCAATCGTGAACTCTGCGGTGGAACTGCTCGCGGAGTACAACCTGCGGCTGTCTGAGGAACTGGAGAAGAGGAGGAAGGTGGCCGCCATGTTGCGGGACTTTGCGCAGGCGCAGCGGGACCTGGCCAAGCAGGCTGAAGCTAGATTAGAGGTACGGTAATCACTGGCTTCATAACAATACAAGGTGATAGTCGTTAAAGTAGCACAAATTTATCCAAAAATTCGAAGATGTAGGAAAATTTCATATATTTTTTTAGTTTTTCCTAGTTCTAACATATTTTGAGATAATTACAAATAACTAGCCAAGAAGCCGTTAACCAGAGAGCGAAATCTAGGAACAAAACAATTGAAGTGTAATAGAGATGGGTCATTGATTTTTATCTTGTATTTGAGCTATCGATACTTTTTAGTTTTGAACTGTATTGCTCGACTAGCTGCTTCCGCTGTTTCAACCGCGTGAACAATGACAAAAAATATCTAAGTTTTATTCCAGGACCGAAAGTATATATATATATATATATATATATATATATATCAAATTTCATCAAAATCCGTTTAGGCATTTCGGCGTGAAGAAGTAACAAACATACACACTCACTCACGGAAAGGGAATGGAGATAGCTTATACGCTTGATTAATATAGGGCACTTTTCATCACCGTTCTGATAAACTTCATCATTGTTAACGCGGGTGAAACAGCGGGCGCAGCTAGTTAAACAAACAATACAAACATAAAATAATATCGATAGATTGATTGATTAACTCTTTATTGTTCACCCCATTAAATTCGATACGGAAGACAAAAAACTTAAAAACTAGTGTAACAACTGGCAGCCTTATCGCTAAAAGCGATCTCTTCCAGGCAACCTTAGGATGGAAATGATTTGTAGAAGACGATAGCTTGACTACTCGATAAAAACAATGAAATGATTTCTATAACATTTAAATTGTTTTGCTATGTCCTTCCGCTCTCCGCTTATAACTACAGATTTTTACAAATTCTCAATCAAACAAATTATACTAAAACAAATTATAATTTTTCCTTAATTTATTGTACAGGAGTACAACATAAAACTCCAGAAGCTGTACGAAGTGAAGGCCGAGGTGCGGTCTCACATAGAGCGGCTGCCGGACGTGTCGCGGCTGCCGGACGTCACGGGAGCGCTGGCGCCGCTGCCCTCCGCCGGGGATCTCTTCAGCATTTAACTCACACCACCACGCACCATCATATTACTAAGATAAGTTTTGCGACTGTCAACTTGACATGTAGGAATAAGACGTAGCGGTCAAACGCAAACCTAATTTCCTGAATAATGGCGTCGATTCTGTCATACCACTCACTAAACTAAACCAATCTGATAGGACTAAAATTATCTGCCTCTCTTTTCATTTTCATATGTGAGAGAAGGATGGCAACAATTTAAGAGCTGTCAAATTTAGTTTAGAGTACATCAGAATCGTTGCCCTTGGCTTCAATAGGTATGTGTCCTAATTTTTATTTAATACTAGCGATCCGCCCCGTCTTTGCATGGGTGTAATTTACGTGCGAAGCCGGGGTGGGTCAACGTGCCATCACTTTTCATGAAATCTACTTACGGACTCGGGGCATCTATTTTATGACTAAACTTTGACAGATCTCGTAAACCAAACTTGTCAAAAACCGCTATGACGAGTGAATTAAAATACCTGTTCGCCCGATAAAAATTAATTTGAAGATCTTACTTTACAGTCGCAAATATTTCTACATGCCGAGCATTGTTCATAAGTTACTTATTTGTACCACACTGTAGCCATTTTGGCGTTGTGATAAAATACTTATTAAATTTTTAAATATGTAATAAATATTTGGTAAGAAACTCAACCACCCACCACAAGATGGACAGACGACCTAAAAGAGACCGCAGGGAAACGCTGGATGCAGGCCGCTTCCAACCGGCCCTTTTGGAGATCGATGGGGGAGGCCTATGTCCAGCAGTGGACGTCCTACGGCTGAAATGATGATGATGAATGATGAAGAAACTCAAAGCAAAAATAGAGTATACAGAACCAAAGAAACCTGTCACGAAACTTTTATTTTCTCTTCAAAAATATCTTGTAAAGTTATTAAATCAAGCAAAACAGCAATGGGGCTACATTGTGATACAAAAACCTATTTAAGCTATTTACTTTTAATTATGAAAGCGGACTGTTACATTGACTATAGGCAATACAACCACAGGTATAACTAAATATATAACCTGTAGGTCCAACTTAGGTTTAGTCTAAGTTATAATTTTAGTTAATTATCTTGGACATTCATATTGAATTTAGTTTTTTCTAAAATTTGTTCTGAACAATTAAACTTTTATAATGATTTCAAATAACCCGGAGCTCTTAAAAAAGCCGCTTACCACTCTTACCCTACCGCTGATATCGCCCACAAAAAGTCACAGCGGGAGTGAGGTTTTAAACAGTTCCGAATGACTCATTATACTAATTTAAACATAATAGGTTATTAAATAAGGAGCACTTCAGTTTTTTTGACGCAAGTTTGTGCGTTGTTTATTGTGTGCGTTAAAAATTTGTTGAGTTTTTGACTTGTTTTTTGCCCGAAATAACGAAGAGTCGTGTTTCATTTCGTTATTTTATTATTATTTCTTTTGATTATCGGTCGCGACGCCTTCCCGACCGCTTTCCGACCTATTAGAGTTCCTTCAGCGGGGAAAGCGCATTCGTCCGATAAACAATACATGAGTGCAAACCGTCTGTCACAGTTAAATTATGAATGCCACACGATTTTTGATGATGTGAATAGAAACACGTAAATATTTTTGCTGATAATGGCGTGATCAATACGCGAATGCGCGTCCCTCATTTCAATTGAAATTAAATGTGCCGCAACGCGTTAACTGTACTTAGATTTTTTAATTCGTAGCAAAGATGTAAACAAAAGTGTTAACATAGCAAAATTAAATTATTAATGAAGAAACAACTTTCAAAAACAATCTTTTAGGCGTCCGCCATATTGAATTTAGTGTGACGTCATTTTATTTTTTCGTATTCTCAGCAAACACTTTCATTTGATACCCATATCATGGGGGTGCATAAAACATAACTGGTCCACCATCTTTGGGAGTCCGCACCAAAGAGAATATAACCGCTAACGCTAAAGAGGTTCTATAGAAAAAACATTTAACAAACGCGTGCGACTCCTACAATGAAATGGGATGCCTATAGAAACAAGCTTATACGATAGAGTAGGATAGAAACCGTAGAAGTTTGATTTCGCACCCGTTTCATACATCCGAAATTACCATTGAAGTTGCGCTAGTCTGGTCCGCACTATTGAGTTTAGAATGACGTCACTTTGCTAACCATGCATTGTCATCCAAACTAAACGTGTATGCCAAATGTCAGCTCAATGCAATCTGTCAAGATTTGGCCACTGACACTTGAAGTTAAAGAAAGACTTGTGAAAATAACCAGATTGTAGTCTAGATTCAAAATTATAATTTTTTTTTTGTAAAAAATCAATATAATGCTTATTTATAGGTAACCTTTAATATTTTAACAATATTGTATTACATACTTAAGTATATTTCCTATATTTTTCGTCATACTCTTGTTATATTATGAAAAACCATCAAAAAAGTTTATAAAGTCCCGAAGTCTCAGTTTGACATTGACATAAGGTGACATGCTGTAGTTTACGTCATTGCTACGAATAAAAAAATAACCATCGGTCTGTACACTGTAATACAAAATAGTTATTTATGATACAAGTGCGGTAAGTTGGTTATTACTAACGAGTAGACGAATGTAAGCCCGAGACGAAGTCGAGGGCTTACCATAGTCACGAGTCTGCCAATCCGCACGTGTGCCATACAACGTTTTACAACACATTTGCGAGAAAAAAAGGCTACAAATGAAACAATTTTAATGGAAATGGAAATTAAAAAAATACCGTAAAGTACACGCACGGTGCTATACATCTGAGCGTACGGTAATGCATTACCGCACGCTCCGTTGTATGATGCGTAATGTTTAACTTTCGAACGATGTATACAGGCTTCGTAAGTGCATTTTTTGAGCAAATGTGTTGTAAATTATATTGTCTTTACTTTTCCTTGTATTCATTGACATGATTTTTTTAGTCTAAGGTAGCAAAGAATTTGGTATCAAAATTCAACACGCTTTCGGTGCTTAGGCAGAAACGCCAGTATTTCAGGGGCCTTACGGCTACATGTTTTAGGCGATTCTGTTTAAGTGATTGCGAATAGTTGCGCGACTACAAACCGTGTCTCTGCACGTTAAGGTTCACGTTGACGTGATTTTCCGCATGTATGTTGTGCGCATGTAAAAATTTTGACGATATCAAATGATTTAGTTAAAATACATTACGTAATCCTTGTTATTATTTTACAATAAAAGCTGTATCAATTTATTTCTTTTTATTAGTAGTAGTTGGATATCACGTTTGTAAGCCAAATAATTAAATATAGCAAAAAATGATAAAGTGACGAAAAATTATGTTACTTTATTAGGTTTGGTGCGTATATTTAGTTAAGCAGTCACGGTGTATTATGTATAGCTAGATATAATTAATCTCTTATTGAAATATAAAATTTGTTATATTAACAAAGCTGTGTTTAATTTGAGTTTAGTATAAGGTGGCAGAACCTTTTTATAGACGCCTCTAGCATAGTTTAGTTAACCTTTTTATAATTGGTTTTTAGTATTTGAACAATATTAAATTGTCAAATGTGTATTGGTGTTTTACATGGAATTATTCCCTTTAGGGCACAAGTTGATCTGTGCTTTAGGGTATAAACAGTCCTTGGTGTTTTATTATAAAAATAGTTTAAAAAAAAACCAATTTGGAATGAAAAAAGAAAATATTTGATTCGACTATTATCAAATGTTATACTGAAAAAAAAAAAAAACATAAGCAATGGTACTACATTTCGTTCACAGCACAGGCTTATAATAGTTCACAGTAATTATTTTACCTCTGAGATATTGTTTTCTCTGTCCATTCATATTGCATCTCTTGCTGCCAGACAGACAACGACAATGTCTGAGGCTTAGAATAACTACTCAGAGAAGTTAGGTTTCCAAACAATGCCTTCTCAGAACGTAAGCTACAAATTCGCTTTGTAGCTTACGTTTCGATTGGTATTTTAAACGATTTAAGCAAGAAAATTAATGGATTACCTGTGGAATGTCACACCATAACTCTTATGCTGCTTTTCTGATTTGTTGTGGTACGATTTCACCGCGCAAATTGTCATAGTAAAATTTTTATATTTTTTTTGGAGCCATATATGACACTATTTGAATGGCTTAAATTTTGCGAATGTACTTGGTTTCTTTGGTCTGGGGTAAATTCTCAGAAAAGAGAAGTAAACAGAACGGAAATGAGAAGGAAAATCTTTTACCAGGCATTATGAGTGAACCTTGATTGAACATTCTTATTTAGATCAACGACGCCCCTTATAATATACCCTAAGCCCCTAAGGGTATAAAACGCTACGATAAAACGTCCTTGCTTAGACCTTAGGTTAGAAGGTTAAGATCAAAAACTCTTCCATATTTTATTGAAAAAAATATTGATGGTCTTATCTATGACAGTTATTTTCAAATAATATTTTGACATTTAATGTTTAAATGCGTTTTTGTGATAAATATTTTAGAAAGCAATTCTTTGTTATAAATGAGTGAAAGTGTGGTGAGTAGTAGTTTATAAGTAGTTTATATTATTGGTCATACTACGTGTACTTACCTTATTTAGGTATTTTTTGATTTTCCTCTATTTTAAATTATTTTTGTTTCAGAGTACCCGATCCAAAACTTTGTCGGTGTCAGAAGAATCTGCTTCAACAGCCATTCCGCTGGTAAGTATTCAACATACGATTTAAAACCTTAGTATACTAGGGAGGCCTTTGTTCAGCAGTGGACGTTTACAGGCTGATGATGATGATGATGATACTATTCTAGTAACACAAAGTGATTTTCGGAAGAAGCTCTGTAGATTGGCAAATGATAATGATGAATCTCCTTGTAATTCAAAGTGGGGGTGATAATACCTGCACTGATATCCCGCTTGGGGTGTAAGTCTTAGACCAAAATAAAATGAATGGACGGGCCCAGAATAAGCGCATTTTTTAAGATTAAAAAATGAGCGCCGGCGCTCACTTCGTTTCAGTCGATCTCTAGACGTAGGAAGTGTGACACAAGACTATTGTTACATGATAATGAAACATCTAACAAAATTATCCTTTCGTGTGCTTTCCCGAAGTGTAAAAACAACAAAAAACCGCTATCTAGTTTTTGTAACAAATGTACTGTACATGGTTATTATGGTTATGGTAGGCCTCCCACTAGATGGACCGACGACATAGTGAGTCGCTAGCATCCAGTGGATGCAAAAGGCAGGCTGTCGTTCAGTGTGGAGGTTAAAGGGGGAGGCCTATGTTCAGCAGTGGACGTCTTCTGGCTGATGATGATGATGATGACATGGTTATAATTGGGTGTTGAAGTATATGTCCGGCGGTTTTGACTCGTTTTTACTGAGCAAGTTCAATGGTCCATTCATATTATTTTAGTCGAAGGTGTAAGTATTGTGCATTTCTCCCTGTCAGCCTACCTAAACTAGCCGAGCTTCTTAAAATAACTGTAGGTACACGGCTTTGGGTTGTTGACTTAACTATTCTTCCCCTAAAATGTCAAGACGAAGATAACTGGCGTACCGCGTTGATCCGATCTTCATAAAATTTTCTAGACAAGTAGTTCATTCAAATACATTTTTAATTTTAGTAATAATTTGCGCAAAATTTGTCCAGTTTGTAGTTACAAATGTTTACAAACACATCTTGCAGGTGGAAGACAGATGGAGCAACAACATAACGTACCGTCAACTGGTTATATCTTCCTGCATCGGCATATTTCAGTTCTGCTACCACCCGTATGTCCACGACCTAAGGCGCCTGATTCCATTCCTGACGCTGCACAATATCTGTAGTATACTCATCGCTTATCCGATGTTTTACTTGGAGTTGGCTCTTGCGGCGGTGTCTAAGAAAGGCGTGCTTAGTTGCTGGGACCTAGCGCCTGTTGCCAGAGGTAAGACGGTGGAACATAAACAGTAACACATTTTTTTTTATATTGACTTATCCTGTTGGCCTTATGGCCTCTACAGCTTGACCGGACTAGTTACCGAACGCAGAGTGCGTTCGGCGTAACTTGGTGGTTTAAGTTTTGGGCGACTAGCACGAGGGCACCTCGAAGGCACGAACCTCGGCTTGGGCCGTCGCCGGGAGTGGGAATCAGACTTGCCCAGGCACCCCAGGGGGGTGTGCCCTGGAGCCCTAGCGGTTAGTTGAACTGATTGAATACCTTTTTTAGCCTCCGTCCTTATCTTTTTTAACCGAGTTCAACATTAAAAGACAAAACACAGCGTAATTATTCCAAGGCTGTTTATTGCGCGTTTATTAATTGGCGATTGACGTGCCAACTTTTGCCGCGATACTTTTTGAGCTCGAGAATATGTAGTGGACCGCAGCATTATGCAAATATATTTTGATGCAACAAATATTTGTCTTTGAGGAAGAGTCCGTAGAAATAGTTAAACAGAAACAGGTTCACTTCATGCGGTTTTAACTCCCCCTCCCTCCTTTCGTTGATTCCCCAATGCTGGGGGTCGCATTGGCGGATCCAGGGGCATGGGGGCCATTCCCCCCCCCCCCAAACACCTAGCAATTCCATACTTTCGACTCAATTTTTCGATTTGATTCCTTCAAACGTTGTCAGAATGACCCGGTCCGCACTTTGTTGCCATATACCAGGGTCATTATGACATGCTACCTAAAATCTGTAAGTGAATTTCATAATGTGCAACAAATTAAAAGAGGATGCCTATTGCTGTGAACTACACTATGTTTGTACCAAAAAGTTTGACATGAGAATCACTTTGCTTGCTAAGGAGGGTATTGGTATGCCATCTCACAGGTTTTCCTAGTTTGGGTACCAATGCAACTCCACTAGGAATATTAATATGTAATGGCACCATGTAAATTTATTTATTTTTGGGTGATGTCACCGGCGGCTCCAACGGAAGACCAGCGCTGGTTGTTCGCAACCAGCATTATGCTGAGTTGGAACCGGTTAGTGGAGGAAATCAATTTGTAATGTGTGTACTTTTTTATTAATTCTCAAAAATTTTTTTTTTTTTCCATAAATAAAAATTTGTCTATTGTCTATTTATTGTCCATGTATTACAATTATTAAAAAGACGTTTGTTAACAATGAAAAAAAAAAAACATTTAATTTTTTCATTTCATTCCATATAAAATGAGTCCTACCTTCATTCAATGTCTCCCCAGGGATAGGGTTCGCGATGCTGGCGTGCTGCATGTTTACTGCACTAGCGGCGGGCGCGATGGGTGCACGATGCCTGGCTCTGCTGGTGCATTCGCTGCACTCGTTCCTGCCATGGTTGCACTGCGCCGCGGCGGCGCGCCCGCCCTGCGCCGCGCGGCACCGCCCGCTGCCGCCCGGCGCACTCACTCCGCCGCATTCCTTCTACAAGTTAGTTTTTGACCCCTGACCGAAACAGCCCGGTGTAATAAGTTTAACGTGTGTAATCTCTGTGTCTGTACGTCGCATCTTAGCAAAAAAGATAAAATAATTGGTTCAGCCGTTGGAACATTATCAGCTCTTTTACCGGGAGTTTTTAATTTAATATTTAAATTTATTGTACCTATAATGCGAACACTCATAATATACCATTGCTTATAAGCAATAATACCCATGCGGTGCACGCCATGACTCGTCAAAAATAAAATACAATCGACTCAAATTCATAATAAAAATATTAATAATTGTTTCATATTTAAATTAATATGAAAAACTCAACACACTATTATATATTAAACCTGCTGTATAGAGGCATTGCTTACAATTTGTTATACTCTTTTGTTATTGTTTTATTTTAGTTTGTACCTATTATGATCATGCCAAGTTTGACGCTTGTACGTATTATCGTTTTTATACTAGAACAAACACAAATACTTGTCACGCCCACCTTGCTCGGTTTAACATCATAGATAGTCCGCAGTGCGAATGTGGTGATTATGGGGATCTGGACTAGATTTTTTTTTCCTGTCCTTTACATGACCATGCCTCCTTACGATGACTTGATATCCCTCCGTGTTCCATTACCTACTAATATACCTATCCTACCTAGCAATTCCTTATCTATCTAACATTCTCTATCTGATTTTATCATCTTGAATGACATTAAACTATACATTTTATTTATTTAGTATCTTTTACACTCCTCTGATCCATCCATCCTAATCCTTCCTATATTCTAATTTCCGCGTATCGTTTCCCTACCTGTAAACTCTAAAACAAAACTTAAACGACTTGTATATGGCAACTGCGTCAATCATGCGGAGCCAAAAGCCCCAATACGGGGAAGAAGAAAAAAATATGTTATAAAGTACGTTTGTTGTATGGGGACACATTACATACTCTGTAAAAGTTTCAACTGATGGCTAGTGCAAAAGATATACAGTCGTCTTAGTAATAGGGTCCTGTTGTAGGTAGGTACGGGCATTCGTAGGTTTACCTATAGGTTTGATCTGCAACTGCACCAATCAGCACGAGGTCTTGCGTTGTCTAATCATGATTATTTTCCAGTAACTTCGTGCTGGACCTGAAAGAGGGCGGTTTGGTGGGCGGCTTCGGCAATGTGGTCTGGGAGCTGTCCACCTACTACATTATCTGCTGGGTGCTGATATACTGCATCGCTATCAAACGGGTCTATGGATATTCTAAAGTAAGTTTTCCTACTGCTGAGCACAGGGGCCTTAATAAAACCTTATTGGGCAAGTCTGGTGGTTAATGGTCATTGAGTGTCATTCCGTTTGCGCGCATGGTGCCAGTTGGCACGCGATGGTCATCACCACATAAGGCTGGGGCCTTATTTTGCGAAGTCTCACATTTCCTTTCAAAGACTACAGCAATTCAAGCACCGTCAATTAAACTTTCTTGAAATGTGCCACGCCAGCGATTTCTGGGCCTTCTTCGGCTTCTCTAATGGACGACGCAACCTAGTAGGTATACGCTATGTCTAGACCTAAGCGTATATGTATCAATTTATCACTTATTTTAGGGCAGTTTTTTTAAAACAGAAATTTTATGGAATATTTTTTGGGATCGGTGCTTTTTTTTATAGGCTTGGCCGCCATCTCGCTTGATGTTAAGCTATGATGCGGTCTACGATGGAGCACGCTTGCCTAGAAGAAACCGATTCGCTCTCGACTTATAGACACCCAGATTGTAACTAACTGGGAACACCCAGTGCTGTTATGAAGATATTTTAAATCGGTCAAACTTGTGACCTATCAAAAAAGTTGGGTGTCAAACTAATGGTGGTTTCCTAGCGGTATTTTGGGTAATTTTGTCCTTTTTCCACTTCCAGCTGGTGTTATTCAAGGACGTGCTAGCGTATTTCACGTTGGTGTCGTGCGCGGTCGGCGTGTCGCGGCTGGACGGCGCTGGCGACATCTTCCGTCTGTGCGACTGGGGCACGGTCTTTGAAGGATTTACGGTAAATCATTATAGCGGTGGCAGTCTTGAAGGATTTACGGTAAATCATTACAGCGGTGGCAGTCTTGAAGGATTTACGGTAAATCATTACAGCGGTGGCAGTCTTGAAGGATTTACGGTAAATCATTACAGCGGTGGCAGTCTTGAAGGATTTACGGTAAATCATTACAGCGGTGGCAGTCTTGAAGGATTTACGGTAAATCATTACAGCGGTGGCAGTCTTGAAGGATTTACGGTAAATCATTACAGCGGTGGCAGTCTTGAAGGATTTACGGTAAATCATTACAGCGCTGGCAGTCTTTGAAGGATTTACGGTAAATCATTACAGCGGTGGCAGTCTTTGAAGGATTTACGGTAAATCATTACAGCGCTGGCAGTCTTTGAAGGATTTACGGTAAATCATTACAGCGCGGCGCTGGCAGTCTTTGACCAGGGCAGAACGAGATTCTAATTCGGCGCGTTTCATTTCTGAAAACTATTTGACAGGAATCGGATAATATTTTCGGAACAAAAGTAATTTTTGGGGTCCCGTTTTACCCTTTGGGTACGGAACCCTAAAATTACAAACATAGAAAAATATATAAATATGTGGAGTTTCTTTGCGCGATAGAATCCGGAACGTGGATATTCGCCAAAGAACCAGAGTCACCGACATAGCTGTTAAAATTTGCAAGTTGAAGTGGCAATGGACAGGCCACATCGCTCGGAGAACCGATAACCGATGGGGAAGAAAGGTTCTAGAGTGGAGACCACGAACCGGAAGATGCAGCGAGGTAGGCCTCCACTAGATGGACCGACGACATTGTGAGAGTCGTGGGCATCCAGTGGATGCAAAAGGCAGGCTGTCGTTCAGTGTGGAGGTTAAAGGGGGAGGCCTATGTTCAACAGTGGACGTCTTCTGGCTGATACTCCTGATCCTATACCTATTTAGATATAACGATTTTGGTTTCATAATAATAACTAGAAAAAATATATCATGCAAGTAAAGGGAATTGCGTATTTACTCATTTTGAAGTCGGTTTTTGAATTGATAATTATTTTATGAATTTGAATTTAAACGAATAGTTGAGTATTTCATTTTAATCGTTTCAGATGTGGCGTCAAGCCGTGGAATACTCTTTTTTAGAGCTCTCTGTGTCTCAAGGCACGCTGGCCATGTTGGGTGCACAAGCTCCGCCGCGGCCGGCGCTTGGGGCTGCTGCCATCTGCGCGCTACTCGCGAGCAAAGTCGCGTGCGTTGTCAGTGCCCTCGTGCTGGGCGGAGCCCACGCAGCGCTTGTTAAGGACTATGATGGAGTGGATAATCTTAGTAGAGGTACGGAGTATGAGCTAATATTTCACTGGAACGAATTCCATAGGGTTTGTTTGCTAAACGTGTTTTTTTTATATAAAAACAAAATGGTGTGTGCACCCACACACAAGACCACACGACAAAAGTGAAAATTCAATAGCATATTATCCACAGATATTTCAGGGCATTCTGGCCAAAGATATTCCATAGCATATTGTCCACTAATATTTCAGGGCATCCTGGCCAAAGAGACTCCATAGCATATTGTCCACTGATATTTCAGGGCATCCTGGCCAAAGAGACTCATGGCATATTGTTTACTGATATTTCAGGGCACTCTGGCCAAAGATATTCCATAGCATATTGTCCACTGATATTTCAGGGCACTCTGGCCAAAGAGATTTCATGGCATATTGTCCACTGATAATTCAGGGTGGTGCCCTGAAACCAAACCAAAGCTCTGAGAAAAAAAATGGTTGCAGGGTCGGCGGCGGTGATGATTTTATGGGCGGATTTCGTTGCACGGATACCGGGCAGCCAGTTTTGGTCTGCACTGGTCTTTTTTACACTGTTCGTTCTTTCTGTTTCAACAGCGGTACGTATTAGACAAATTTTAGCTACATATTAAAACTTTCACCTTACGCGAAAATCGACCATAGTAATTTTTAAACTTTCGCGATTTGAACACATGTTTTAAATGTTTATCGGAACTTATCACGTCTTATTTAATTTAGGTAAAAATATGTAAGTCCCGATAAACATTTAAAACATATTTTTCCTAGTTCTACAAACGTACACTTCAATATTGAGTGGCACACAACTGCAAATGAGATTTTCTAAATGTTATCAAATGGACGACCAGGGAGGGGTGTAAGTGCTAAAGGGGAAATTATAAGAAAGTATTTTTTTATATTGAATTACATCACTTAAAAATAAATAACGCGTACCTAAATAGTTGATTTTTTTAATTGTCTGTTACATTAAAAAATCAAAGTTGTCCTGGTTTCTCATGCAGTTGTTCGTGATTTAAAAATAATAATTTAATTAGTCCCAAAAAAAAACCTGACTACATAATCACATATAATTAAATATATTAATAGCTCGTTGGTCCAGTTGGTATTGAACCTACCTTTGAGCTTGGGGGCGTGGGTTCGATTCCCACCTAGGACAAACATTTGTGTGATGAACATTTGTGTGTGTTTGTTCTATGTCTGGTTGTTAATATATATTTAAGTATGTATTTAAAACTATATATGTATGTATATTAGTCTCTGGCAGCCATATCACAAGCTTTGCTTAGTTTGGGGTCAGATGACCGTGTGTGAAAAAAGTCCCGAATATTTATATTTATTTAATTAAGTCTATTATATCTATTACATGATAATTATCTACTATTTAATTAACTTAGGATGAAGTTGTTTTACAATAAATATTTAATGCGATAGGTTAGACGCCTGTTTAAAGTTGCCCGCAGCGAGATATTTAGAATAGGTAGTAACTATGAACTATTCAATATCTCGCTGCAGAATTTTGCGGTGTTTGATGTGTTTAATATCTATAGGCGCTTTTGGTCCAAACCATGATGTCGACGTTCATCGGCCGCGCCATGAGGGAGATCAGATGGGCTTCCCTGATACTGCTATGTCTACTGTTCTGTTTGATTGGAGTTATCACTCTGTGTACACAGGTAAGTAACACTCGTACCATCGAGATACAATACATATAGGTAGAGTCACAAACGTTTTGGTTAGTTGTAAGGCTACCACGATCCGACTACAACGCTGCGCAATGCAAGTGCTACGATTACATTCGGGCAAGTGACGTTGAACACTATCATCATCATTTCAGCCGTAGAACGTCCACTGCTGGACATAGGCCTCCCACATCGATCTCCAAAAGGGCCGGTTTGAAGTGACCTGCATCCAGCGTTTCCCTGCGGTGTCTTTTAGGTCGTCTGTCCATCTTGTGAGTGGACGTCCTACGCTGCGCTTACCGGTCCGTGGTCTCCATTCGAGAACCTTTCGGCCTCATCGGCCATCTGTTCTGCGTGCTATATGCCCTGCCCACTGCCAATTCAACTTGCTAATCCGGTGGGTAATCCGACATAGGTCGGCAACTTTCATTCGTCTACGGATCTTCTCATTTCTGATTCGATCTCGTAGAGAAACCCCGAGTATAGCCCTCTCCATAGCTCGTGGAGCTTGCTTTAAGGCCCATAGTATGAGAGATAGTTACACAGTGCACAGTTTTCTATCAATTTATTCGTTTTGTCAACCCCTTTTTTACATTTTTGATCTTCAATTCTTAACCCGGGTATATATAGTTATATGATTATTACTGGATATTAATCAATCCTTTATTCCTTTTTCTATACTATATTTTTCGTTCTTTTTGCTGTTGAACACTATACAAGCGAATAACGTCTAAAATGGAATACTGGCATTGCGAACTATATATACCTATATTGATGTCTAGGTGTGTACAACGACGCTCGGACGATTTTTGACTATTTTTAGAGATTAGAGGACGGATGGTAACTCTAACCCAGTAGCGCTCTCATTTATTTAACATCTCAAATCATATGAATATTTTCATTACTTACAGACTAGGTGAAGAGAGTGAATCGGATTCTTCTAGGCAAGCGTGCTCCATCGTAGACCGCATCATCGCTTAACATCAGGCGAGATGGCGGTCAAGCGCAAGCCTATTTATAATAGGTATATATATATAAATAAAAAAGTAGGTAATAGTACCTACTTACCTAGATACCTTGCCCACTAAAAAGTTTTTCCTACACGTTCATACAATGTTTCAGGGTGGTCAATACATCCTGGACTTCCTCCTCGTGTGGCCGGTGTCGCGGCCCCGAGTGCCGATCGCAGCCGCTGCGGGCGCCGTCGTTACCTATATTTACGGACAGACTGCCTTCTGCGAAGATGTGTTCTTCACTGCGGCGGAATATCCCAGCGTGTTCATGAGAATCAGTTGGGCGCTGTCGCCTGGCATACTTGTGGTAAATATTTCTAAAAAGATTACTAAAGATTGCTTAAGTCAAAACTTATTGAAAAGTCCTACTAAAATATAAAAGACAATATGGACGACGAGTGGTAGAAAATAGGCGTTAGTTATTTTTATTCTTCATTGCATCAGGTAGGTACTATAATATTAAGCCTATAGTTCTGTGTATATTGTTTTTATGAATAGAAACTTTACAGTAAATTTATAAGGTTATCTAAGTAATAAAAAAAATAAACAAAAAAGAACGAAAAATAAAGGATAGAAAAAGGGATAAAATATTGATTAATAATCATATAACTATTGTGAACGACCATGTTTATTTAAGATGTACCTATTATGTTAGAAATAATAGGCTAGCTGACTAATTTTTTTTTATTACCTCATAAAAAAGCTGATCATAAATAGAGCCCATCAACATGAACAAAATTTAAATTAGTTCAAAAATAAATAAGATATAAGCATTTTAATTTCATGCTAGACAGAGAGCGCACTATATTGAGTAGTGACGTCACGGCTCGGGAGCGCCATACAAATGCTATACTAACACACGCTTTGCGAGAAAGGGATAGAACATCCCCACTCTATCCCCACCTAAAACTTTAAACACTCATATCTCAGAGATTTATCAGCAATTTTAAATTATTGTTTCAGTATGTGTAATGTATTTAGTTATATTCATAGCTAAGCCGGCTATTTGTAATAAATTAAATATTAGGACACATGCCTATTGCAGCGCCTGAGGGTCTTTTGACAATTACAATATTTATTATTATTACGAGTACTTCAAGAATGGGGCATCTGGTCGGAAAGTGCCACGTATCTTACTTTATGTAGTCTGTAATATTGCTTCCAAAACTCCATAGAAGTCTCCACTACTTTACTGTGGCATACCATAAGTCAGTAAAACATGGATGACAAGGCAATATAGTCTATAGTGGCTTTAGCCTTCCCAGTAATAGGCGAAAAAACAAAAAAACGTTATTTTTATTATGTTTCAGGGTGTGTTTTTCATGGGTATGGGCATGTGGCCCGATGGTGAAGCGTTGGCCGGTTGGACGCTGGTAGTGGTCACCATCCTACCCATCTCGATAATCATGGCTTTCTACTTGATTTTCAAATTCAGAGTCAGGGTACGTAATTTTTTCAGTTCTTACCCACCGTCCACCTCCTTAAATCACCTGGGTGAACCGTGGAAAGTTTTTTTTTTTACAACGGCCTCTCAGCTTGAATGCCCCAAACTTTATATTGGTGACGTTACACCTTTTAAATATAAGTATACCAAGTAACATAACACATCATTTTGCTATTTACTGCGACTTAGGGTTACGTATCGAGAGGGTGCAACGGGACCCTATTACTAAGCCTGCGCTGTCTGTCCGCCTTAACTTTTAACGGCTGTAGTTATCTTTTGAATCGTAGATGGGTCGTTACAACCTGTTCTACGGTTTGATCTACCAATAGAAAAAGTACGAAAAATAATTACCAGTTGTTCTACCAATAGAACAAGTAATAGTTGAGACAGAATATGTAATTCACGATTGTTGCCCCATCTTTTATTTTACAACTTTAGAGACTATCTTATAACTTTTGTTTCAGAATATTTTGCAGAGCGAAAAATGACTCCCGTCTCCAGTATGGTTTGGTTATTTATAAAAACTTTGAATAAATCTACTTATGTTTTAATTAACGCAATTTCATTGCAGTGCAGGGCAAATTAAAACAGAATTTCAGAAATAATGACACCATATTTATTCACAATGCTCTCATAACACCAATTTGTTACCAAAATAAATGATTATTAATTTATTATTAGTTAACACTCATAGAACAAACACAATTTTTGCCTTGATTAGAACATTTCTAAAGAACAAAGTTTTGTGAGCAGCTCCTTTGCCAAAAGGAAGGCTTAACTGGCTCATTTAAAAAAAACATAACAGATATACTAGAAGATAAATAAATAAAATTCGACACTTCAGGTTCTCCAGAAAAAAAAGGACGTATTTTTTGTGAGGTTAGCACTTTAGCTTACCTTTCGCCTTAAACGCCTGACGCTAGAAAGTACCATAACGTAGTATTTACAAGTTCTAGCTGGTTTTAAGAGAACCTTCCAGAAAGATTCGAGTGGCGTGAAATAACACGTTAGCTTTTTGATGTTAAACATCTCTATTGTCGTCTTTGGTGCGCTTTGGCAGATGACGCATTCTTATGCCCTCACGTTTAAATTTGTTACGCAAATTTGTGATGGCCAACATTTTTATTTGGTATAACCAAAGCTGGGAACGTTACGAAAATAGGATTACAACACCTCTGGCCCTGAGTATATGTCCCCACATTTTTTTTAAAGATAAAAATTCTTTACATATTAATAAATAAAAAAGATCGGTAATTTTTTTTAGCATAACATTGCACACATTTTGAATTAATGTTTATGTTCATTATGTTTTAATTTAGCGGAAGAGATAGGAGAAGAAAAAAAACATTTTTTCCAGATTATTTCGATCCGCCATAGGTACTACAATAAAATCAACATGAAAATTGATATAAACCATTTGCAATGTTATACCTATTGTAAGGATAATGCCCAGTCGGTTGTTTAAAATTATCACCTTTTTTTTTATACGAATTTGCAGACCGTCTTTATTAGTGGGTCAGTGAGCTGTCTCGCGTCGCTTTGGTTGTTTGCGCGTGCCCTCGGGCTTGTTTTATTATGTCACGGACAAAATTTAACAACCATTGAAACTAACAACATAAATCAACGATCATCATGGTGTTGAACATTATCGTGAGTGTAAGCCGGTGTTATAATAATTTACGATTGAATTTTTTTGGTTTAGCAGGTTATTTTTATACCATGTACTTTATCAAATCCTTGAATAAGAACTACTTATAAAAGCTGCACACAAAACTTTGTTCTGCATGTTGTCACGTATTACAAACAACGGGAGTATTCTTTTCAAAACAATATAACTGTACAATGGGGTTGATTTTGAAAGTTTAGTTCACAATTTTAAACTTACAAACATTGCTGTCTTTTTTATTTTTGGCTACGAAATAAAGACAGCAACACTTTTATTTAGTTTAAGACTGTCAACTAAACCCTAAAAACCAATCCCAGTGTGTGTTCGTTTAAAACATTGACGTGAGTAGTTATTTCGAGTTAGTAGGTACATTGTCTTCGGTGCATAAAATATCAATGAACAAAAATGTTCGTTAGCAAAACTCGCCCACTATTTCAAATTAAGTAGTACATTTTTACATTAATATTAGCAATTTTGGGTAAAAACTAAAACTGTGCTTAGTATCGAGGAAAAACAATCCATCGTTTTTAATACAGCCTTGGAACTTAAAACTACATTAAACATAACTTAAATATTGAACTTCTCATATAAAAATAGTGTTAAGAATAGATACATCTCTAAAATATTAAAATCTAACCCTCTTATGCTAAAACGCTCGATAAGTCAATCTGTCCTTTAAAAAAAAACTCGATTTCACGCGTGAACGTTCTCGTCAGTCCAGATTATGTCCGGAAAGAAAAGCTTCTCAAAGGACATGATCTGCAATGATTTATTGAAGACTAAACCGGCTTAGATGTCTCGTAGGTCAGACATATGTGTGCAAATGGGTATCTGGCAGATCCACTGTGGTTGTGTTGCTACTTTCTCGACCATAGTCATACCTAGGGGGGTTCTAATTTCGATTGACAACAGCTGGACACTGTTATGTGTATGTTGTAAAAAAATCTAGGTATTGAATTTTTATTTAAACCCGTTCCGAAATAAACTCCTGTGTACGCATAAATAATTTATGTTTTCGACCATTGAGCATTTGCTTGTGTGCCCACAATAGCTGCACACTAGGAAACCTTTGCGAGGTCTCTTATTGGTCAGACGATATAATGACATATCAGAACAATAAATTTTTTCGTGGCTTTTGCTGTATTGCCTTAATTTTGCCATTGACGTCTTGTGTAGGGTCAGAGAGACATTTATTCTGAAGATTGTCCGATCTAAGGGCGATGGGATCCCAATTTGGCAAGATATAGGTAATCCAATCACTCCCGATTTTAAAAAGCGAGAAGCTTTGAGTTTATAGCATACATCAGATTATCGAGTTTATAAAAAAATAGAGAGGAATAGACCGCCAAAACATTGTTATAATTTACCCTATGTGTCGATTCACGTCTCCCTAGCCTATTGCATGCTTTATTTTAAACACATTTCAGAACTAATATTGCAACGGTAACGCTCGATGTAATATTATAGGTATATTTTAAGTATAAAATGTTTGCACCAAATAAATTGTAAAGAACTTCCAGCAGACTAGATGAATTGCTAATTTTAAAATGATACTTGTTCTCAATATGGCGTTAGTAAAGTTTAGAAAAATATAAAAAAAATAGCGTTGGTATGAATATTTTCCATACATGAACATTATTATGAGTTAAATGGTTATGTAAGCTTAATTTGTAATGATTATAATGTATATTTCAGACTCGCGCATTGGCCATAAATAATTTCTAATGAGAACTTAATATTTTTTAAACTACCGTAAAGGGTTCACGTGATAATATCAAAATATTAGGCATATTTCACCAAACTCGCTTCCATACATTTTTTATCAAGCAAACATTAAGAATTTAATACAATTTGATTTAGTAAAGAAGGCTTTATTAACGGCCAGTCATCAGAGTCGCGTAGGCAACAAAACGCTCCCTCAGCCCCCGCCAAGTTATAGCGACGATGTATTTTTCCACCAGAGTCCGGGGGTGGGAGTGCAACGACAAAAACGAACATAGGTCCGACCTCGGTGACACCTGGCGCGGTACTGAACGCGGTGCGCACAAATTCTCGCGACCTTTTTACGCTTTTAATTTCACTAAAAAACGAAACTATTCGCTATCAAACTTCTATCCAAATAAAAAAATGTTGAATAAAATTGCCTTTCAGTACATGCAATTTCCAGGTTGTGACAAGCTTTCATTAGAGCATAAAACGAAAAAAATAAACTGAATCGACTTTGTTTCAGATTTTTTTTTTGATCGAGGAAAGTTTATTCTATCGTGTTTTGAACCAAATCATAAACTCAAACACAGATGTATCTGTGACATGTTTTTTTTCCAGCTCAAATATTGTAATTTAACTGAATAAAATTGATTTAAAACCGTCAAATTTGCTATAAGAGGCCGTTAAAACTCTACTACCCTTTTTGTTTTCACATATTTTTGACCCGATAAAGAATCAGGTTTTGCCAGGTTAAAAAGTAATAACAGGGAGCGATTATCTGCGACGTGTAAAGATTATTTCGCATTTGCCAATGCCATCAATAGATAAATGTGAGAGATTTGTCTTTTGATATGATCAGACATTTGTGTGATAGCGTTCATCAATTAATTTATATTTAACAACCTAATTTGAAGAAAAAAAACAACACCATCTTAACCATGTGAATTGGGTTTATCTTAGCGTCTATTACACACAACTTTGACCTATTTGATTTCTATTTAGAAATTAGAAAATGAACCATCGATTTTTCACTAAAACATGGCCATCATTCGCGAATCGTGCTTATTTGTTCTGTTCGTTTAAAACTATAGCCAGGAACGGTATCAAAACTTAGGTATTCAGATAACATTTAAAAATTAATATTAATTTGAAGTTATGGGCTGAATTCCATTTCAGAAGTTTTTACGTTAGCAAAAAGAAATATCAGTAGTACTCACATTTCACCGTTTGAAATAAAATTAGTAAGTATTATAAATAAAACATTTCAATTTGTAAAAAAAAAAGTTAAAAGTTAAGCAATCCAAGCGTACGCGCAAGGTCAGGTTTTTTTAAAAACTATTTTTGATTGGTTTTGTTAGCTAATAGTGCTAACAGACGTTCGAACGCGGCTGACGGACCGCCGTCAAACCAACGGGAGAGAAAGAGTTATCACTCTTTCTCTTCCATTGGTCAGACGGCGGTTGAGGTCAGCCGCGTTCGAGCGTCTGTTAGCACTATAACAAATCATGGTCCAAAAAGTCAGGTACATGGTATTTCCTGAGCCACACGGTTCAATGGATCTGTACAAGAAATTCTTTAAAATAGTTATTCTAGTCAAGATTGTTGGTTTTCCATTCCCATCCAATAACTTTACAAAAACTGAAAGTAGTTTGAGTACTATTACCTTATTTGGGTATATTATAACAAACAATAGGCCTTAATACGAAACATATAAATTAAGACATTCCCATTGGAAGAGACCAAAGCGACAAAAGATCATAAATAATAAAAACAAATTCATTGTCATAATTCGACGCAATACATCCATGCAAAAAAATATTATATAAACCATTCGTCGCAGACATACAGTTTAAATTATTTATTATTAAGTATTATCTATGTATGCTACCACGAAAGGAACATTAAAAACTAACTATAGGGCAATATTTTCTTGTGCATTGTTTAGGAGTTTCATAAGATCGATACGTAACCATAAAAATTCGTACATTTCAACTAATCTATATAGTGGTTAGCTACAATCGCACCTTATCAATACCGATAGCCTCCCATGCAAAATTTCTTTCCGGTTCCAATCTTGGCAAGACTAAAAAGCAGCAAACTGACAATATAGGTCAATGAAGTTGGCTCCTGGGTTCTTATTCACTAAAACACGCACTGAACGCGGCGCGTTAGCCTCGAAGGCCTCTATTCCCTTTGTCTTGCTCTCTCGTGTAATGAGAGAGCAAGACAACATTCAAAGTAAGATTATAAGAATGTTTTTGAGATTGTGGTAGCCCACTAGGCTGTCAATGACGATATAACTAATTGACAGCTAGTCCTCTCCCTGCAATGAAATGATTTAAATGAATGTTAAGTAGTTGTTAAAATAAATGAAGATATTTGCTTCTCCTTTTTCGAGCGGGCCAATCCTAGGCGCAAATTGTACGAATGACTTTTGATTCTCCAATCACAAGCGCCATTTGAATCCCCCCGCAACCGATGTGGCTTACTCGTGCAAAAGCAAATTTTGTCTTCACACAAGATCAAGTGGTTATAAGTACGATATTTGGCCCCTGCACACGGCAGGGCAAAGGTAAGCTTTTTAGCTTAGTGCATAAACCGTGTAGACTTATTTGGCTAACGTTTGGCCGTGATGTCGGTTTACTGCCTTTTAGTTTATTTACGGCAGGATAATAGTTTGGACAATTTTCAAAGGTGCGCGCTTTAGGCACGATTTACACCGAACGGCGTGCGTTGAAGTGCATTTTACAATGCAGCAAAGGAAATTAAAAGTGTCTATTACGTGTAGTTAGTTTTATTTTATATATGCTTTTTTAAGGTTTGCTTCGTATGTTATAAAATGAAAAAATTATAAATCTTGAAACCAGGTCGGGCCGCGCACATTTCACGAAACAAATATTATGAACTTTTTACTATATCGACACATAAAATAACTTTACCTTTACTTGACTTGAGTTTTACCTGCGGAGGTAAATTTTTATACAGGTAATATCTTCCAGTTAGGTATTTTAATAGGCGTTTTAAACAGGTAAAAAGCTGTTATTAATTTATTTTTGTTTGCATTGCAAAATGTGTTGTTACAGCGACGTGTGTCTGTCGGTGTAAATCGTCCCGTAATTTTCATTTAGTCGCTTTTATGTGTAAGGGTATTAGCACTGTGATATGCTACTTTAAACTTCGATCAAAATAAAATGAATGGATGGTGGGGCATAGCCATTGAACTTGCTCGTAAAAACGAATCAAACCGTCTGACATATACTTCAACACCTAAATATAACCATGTACAGTACATTTGTTACAAAAAGTAGATAGCGGTTTTTGTTGTTATTACACTTCGGAAAAACACACGAAGGCATAATTTCTCAGGTGCTTCTTCATCATGTAACAATAGTCTTGTGTCGCACTTCCTACGGCAAGAGACCGACTGACAAAGTGAGCGCCGGCGCTCTTTTTGTAATCTTCAAAAATTCGCTCCTAGGCCCGTCCATTCATTTTAATTTGGTCGAAGACTTTAGTGATTATTATTAACAATTTCCAAAACGGGAGAGAAGATGGGTTTAATATAAAATTAAATTCGAGTTGTTTCATGGTTTTAGTTAAGATTTTTTATTGGTGTTCAGGTGTCAATGATCATATTAAAAACAATTAGCCTGCAAAATCACTATTACCTCTAAAACCTACCCCCAATACAAATAAAAATAACAACAACCTAGTTATACCTACATATAAAAAGCATAGCAAGTTATTAGTAAATTCTGACAAACTAAAAACTAATCCTATTTCGTTTCGTAACATTAAATTGACTAATTTTAAGACTTACTTTAACTGGACACAGTAACCGAGTGCATTTTTGTCTAAAAGGCCCATTTGCACTGATTAGCGAGAGTGCAATTGATTATTGATTAGTAATTTTGCGAGTGATTAAAGTATACACTCACAGTCAGTTATGGTCCTAATGTGTTAAGTACTAATCACTAAGCACCTGCATTAATCATTAATCACTAATCAAAGTGCAATCGGGCCTTAATGGTGTCTGGTTTTTTTTTATAACTTTTTCAACACCTTAAGTAGAAAAGCTAGTAGAAGCAATTTCAAACAATATTTGGTCAATTTTTGTATAATTAGCACACAAATACATATATTATAATAAGGCATGATTATATTGCCTCAAATGACAAGGAAATTTACATCCATAGGTATACTAATGTGATATTTTTCGAACAACAATATAAGTGAGATCAATGGTTCACTTTCAATTTTATATCAATTCGTCTACACAGCACAGTTCTGAGTACACTTATTATAAACCTTATTCTTAAACCAAGACACATTCTGAAGACGTACATTGTTTTTGATATTTGGCAGTGCAAATCATATTTGCAAATTTTGTTATATGTTATTGATGACACGCCTAATCTATTAGTTTAGTAAGGCCCACACAGATGACCGCGAACAGGGGCTCGATCTTTGAATCACTCGTAAAGTGGAATTTTTAAAATAATCATATCTGTCGCTAACGCAACGAGAGGTTTCAACCATTCGAATTTGCTTCTATAAATAGAAAATCTTTCCTTTCGCATATTTTCGTGCGATTTAAAATTGAGCCCCAGTACCTTGAACTATACAATATCAACCACGACAGAACATATTTACAATTAAACTGATGAAGTTCAAGATATAGTCTCTTACAAAATACAAATGTGGATTTGATATATCATTATCAATAAAATTTAGAATATTTACAATTCAAAACGTAATATAGACCTCAATGAATTTAAATAATATTAAAAACATTCACCAACATCTGCTGGGTTACGCGGAAATGTACTAAGCCGAAAGGGGTCCATAGTACCCATCATTAAGAACAATTTTTACTACGGGACCAAATCTGAAATCGCGAAAAAACTATCAGCTGTTCCATAGAAAACGATCATTCGCACTCGACAAAAAACTATGGATATAGTACTATAGGTCCATTTCGGCTTAGTACACCCTTTCCGCGTAATCCTGTAGACAATATGTAGATATATCTTAACACTTACAATAATTACAACAACATGTCTATACAGGGATATATCTAGGCAATCTGTAACGTCCACAAGCTTTCCATATCACATGTATCAAAGGGCACATCTCTCACTGCAACACTGTCACTCCTAAGCACCTTTACACATTTATCTAACACTCGACACCGCTGGCAAGTGGCTTGCTTGGCGCTTAGTGAGTAGCAAGGGCGATATAATTGGGGGTGTGTTGGTTTAGAGGGTCCGGATCCCTTAGCATGCAACGAAAAAAGGCGGTACTGACAAATAAATTATTTGATTTTGCATGTTAGTGCATAAACTCTGTAAATTTTTGTACCCGCTAACCCGCTACGCCCATGGTGAATAAGCCAAACATCTTATTAGGTCTAAGCGCTTAGCAAACCACATGCCAGTCTTGTTTTCGCTTTAGGCTCAGAAAGTACGCACACATTTCCATTGAGCTAGCCTTGGGTCTTCATTTACTTATCAAAAGCTATACTAAAATGTTAACATTTTAGTTCAAACAGAATGGGATTTAAAAATAAATTGCATTGCAAAGGTAGTTTCTTGAAGGATTCTAAGATCTACGACTTGGTGCCTACCGTTCATTTCACAAAAGAAATGAACTATAGTAAAAAAATATAATTTAGATTGCATTGCATAATAAATCCAAGAAACATACCATATACTATAACACGTTATTAATGCTCTCTCTTCCATATATAACTCTATTCATTGTGAGATTCAATGTGCTCAAAATTATTAAGTCTTTTGGAGCTGTCAAAACGTCATCCCAGCTGCGGTGGTAGGCAAGGGTGAAATTTGGACAGTACAAATTTTCCTAGTTCTACTGTTACGCGGAAAGGGAGTACTAAGCCGAAACGTATTTATAGTATCCATAACGAATACTAAATTAAAATTTGATCATAAATAAATAAATATTTAAATTTCATGCTAGACAGAGAGCGCACTATAAGCACGTGATGACGTCAAGCCGTGCGCGCGCCATTCAAATGCTATACTAACACATGCTTTGCGAGAAAGGGACAGAGAATCCGCTCTGTATCCCCAACAAAAACTTTACGACTCCTCTCAGTCCGATCTCGGAGATTTATCAACCAATTTTTTTTCAGTATTTGTTAGTTATATCCTTCGCTAACCCTGTTATTTATAATAAAATAAACATAAGGCCATATACAAACCCACAAATCATAAAATATAATCAGCTGTTCCATAAGAAATGGTCTCTCACACTCCACAAAATATATGGAACAGTTGATAACTTTTTCGCGATTTTAGGGTTGTTCCCATAGTGAAAGTTGTTCATAATGATGGGTACTATGGACCCCTTTCGGCCTAGTACGCCCATTTCAGGGTAGCCCTGTATATTATGCATACACGTGCGTATGCAACATATTTTTTCCTATCCATTCTGAATATCTTGTGATCCATACAACCTTCCTTACAAGTGAACAAACCGAGTTACATATTCTCTATCCCCATTTCCGCAGTCTTAATACCTCATTCCCAAAATACAACCTGTATTCACTGGAATTGTTCACTGGTACTTTTATCAGACTACTAATATCACAATATCGTAACTTTGTACTTGCTATCAGTCCATTACACTTTTAGAATTAATAAATACCATCCATAACAATTAATTTAGAAATCATGCGAATCAACAATTCGAACTGTAATTTTAAACTTACACATATATTTTTTTTTACATTTTTGAAATTTATTATAACACAATTTCATATTGTCAAATCCTTATGATTACTTTATAATTGCTAATTCATGTCGTTGAATTTTCAGGAAATTTCATTCGATAGTTTCCCCATGTTTATAACTAAGTACTTAGGTATTTACATTAATTCGAATATATTACATCTTATCAATATGGCTTACTAAGAGTTATTTACTTAATATTATATTCATTGTAACGTGAAAAGGAAAGTTAGCTGTTGTAATTTTGTACTCTGTAAAACCAAAGTTGAAAGTTTTAATACTCGTTATAGTTACAAATATGTACCTAATTCTAGTTAAAAATTATGTTTACATTAAAAATATAACTAAACGAAATGTATTTTAGAAATAAGGCAGTTCATACTTCTATAAGCAAGCATTAGCAGAACATAAAATTGTTAATATTTTTAACCATAAGCATATTGGCAGCCTTTTTAATTACAATAGTATGTTGAAATATGTATCTAGTTATGAAAGGACTGAAACTCAACAAGTGATCTGACAATAGTACTTGGCTAGTAGTTCGCCCCCAAACTCGCGACCCATAAATCTTTAGAACATCTAGATCGATTTTGCCCATTGCCTACAAAGTTTCATGAAGATAATATCAACGATACGTGAGTTATCATCGAAAAAAAATCATGCACGCCGAAATGCCAAGTCCCATTAGCCATTAGAATCTGAGACTTGTCTTTGCTCGGTCAATAAAACTTTAAAAAAAGCTGACCACAAAGTCTATCACCGAAAACAATATGAATTAAAAATTAGGGAAGATATAAGCATTTTAATGTCTTGCAAATCAGAGAGTGCACTATACTTTCAAATGATGTCACTGGAAAGTCATGTCTACAAACTCCATACCGGCACTAGACAGAGAATCTTTTCCTAATTTGACCACAAATTTAAGAGCTTATATCTTGGGAACTTTATCGGCTGATTTTAATAATTTCTTCAGTATACATAATTAAATAAAATTATAGTATTCATTAGTTTTTTTTTAAACAAATCTTACTTTTCATGTAACTTTTTCATCACATCACTTGGGTTCCGTGGCTAAGATACTGATTCGAAATTGATCAACAAGGTATTTATTTACAAGGTGTTGACTGTCATTATGTAATAAAGCTCCCAGCACGTGCATATTACTATTTAAATTAACAACACTTAGAATAACTATCCGGGAAATATCTACCTGAGATTTCATAGAGACAAACTTGTCAATGCGAGTGTAATAAATACATAATTATGAAATACCAAAAAAGCACAACAAACTTTCTTTGTGTCGTGTTGGTTTCCATTAGCGCTGCTGACGCAATTCGGAATGCGACCTAAAATAAAGCCGCCAATATTAAAGTGATTTGTCAACATTGTCGCGAAAACGAGGCAAAATACGTAGCTTTCAGAATTTCGGCCAACATTAATGTTTTATGAATGACTGCAATGTCACTATTTTACAAACTATATACAATAAAAATTAATAAACCTAATTCTTTAACAATAGGCCATAAGTCTAAATAACAAAAAAATAAGAACAGCCTTTAATTTCAAAGTAAACATTTGTTTTTCAACAACACTACTGCATCATTTGTTTTATTGACATTCGTTGTTCAACAAATCTTTACCTCGAATAGGCATAATAATAATAATTAGTGATGGGTTGGTTATGCGCTTCAAGTTAAGAAAACTTACTTAATTCAATTTTATTTCCATCTTAACCGTACTTTCAACGCGTAACGGAACCAACCCACAATGTGATGCCAGCTGTACATTCAGGTCTCTCGTCTGACACAAAGTGCGAGTGACCCAATGATAGTCTACCAAACTCTTGGCTAGTCTCAGTAGGTGTACAGCCCGTATAAAATGCTACAGTAGTAATCACACACATTCAACAGTGTTTAAGCGTCAGTTTGTAGTTGCACCGCCACTGCATGTACGTTTCACTTAAGTCAATGTATGTTTCACTTAAGTCAGTATCACCACTGCATGTATGTTTTACTTAAGTCACATTTTCACTGCCACTGCATGTACGTTTGCACACGTAGATTGTAAACTGCGCGCGCGTACCAAGCGTATTGTAACAGTTGGTGCGCACGGCGCGAAGCTTCCTCTCACTCAGGCTTGGTAGAGCGGTGGGGGGGAAGGGTGTCATGCCTTCTGTACATCAAAAGGTACGGCATCCGAGGTGGCTTCGGTTTCAGCACCTGCGCGTCGGTCACTTGCGTCACCGTCGAGTCGTCGTATCTAAAATAAAGTTAGTGTTAGCGAAAGTAGTAAGAGTTCAATGATTTGTGAAAGGATGAGAACTCAGTAAAGTTTGTCCACATTCTGTGACTTGTCACTGTTGGAGACGAAAAATAAATAACATCATTTGGTACTTTTGCTTAAGATTGATATTTCAATGGTGTACAACTTAATCACACTTTAATATACAGGGTATAATAATATAACATTGCCAAAAACGAAGACTGGTGATTGGTGTTACAATACCACAAAAAAAACAGTTTATTATGGATGTGAAACATCTATTGGCGCGCCTTGGCAGTAAAACCGACTCATATGCCGTGACGGCAAACGATATGACGCCAGGCGTCCCGTGACAGCCAACTTTATCTTTAATGTTCGCAAATTAATGCAAATAAAAGATCAGGGAGTCTAGACAAGAGCCACACACTGTTAGCGTTCACGCCTGCGGCTAGAGGTCAAGGAACGACTTGCGCCGCGCACACGCTTGTACGCTTTACATTGCTGGTTCGCAAAATTCTAAGCCACAAAAATAACACATTTAAGGCAAATGGTTATTGGTATTCAATTGTTTAGATTTTATAATGATAACATTTCCCTATACAGTATGGTATAAATGCGAAAGTTTGTGTGTAGAGTGTTCGTTGGCACTCGACTCCATAACAGCTGAACAGTTTGAGTGAAATTTAGTTTGGAGGTATCCAATATCTAACTAAGCACATAAGCTACATTTTACCACGAAATATCATAGTTTCTTTAGAATAGTGGGTAAAACAGCAGGGTGCTTCAAGTTTGAAAATAAGCAAACATTTATTAGGCAAGTTAAATATTTAAGGCTTTCAAATCACTATAGCAAGATACATAGTTAAAAAATATAATGTTTGTAGTTGTTTTATACCTGATCCATCCAACTTGTCCATGGAAAGTGTCGGTAAGGTAATGTCCCTTTACAGCCTCAACTCCCTCATGGTATACAACTGCAAACAACTTGTACACTCGCTGCTTGGTTGTGTACTTCAACTTGGTCGACATTACTTCTGCAAGGTTAATACAATAATGTTATGGACGTATGATATGTTGGAAAGGTTTTGTGAGTTGTTTGTTGTGTACTCAGTAGGTATTGTCCACATGGATGTGATTTTATCACATGTTGAGAGACGAAAAATAAATTAAACATCATTGTGTCTATCGGATATATTTCGGAGAGTGAGCATCCAATGATGATATAACCACTTGACTGCTTATCCTTTACTCCGCCGTAAGCCAAAGGTTCAAAGTTTTCAGCATAATCTTTTTCGAGCGGGCCAATCCTAGGCGCGAATTGAATGATTGACTTTTGAGTCTCCAATCACAAACGCCATCGATACCCCCCGCGACCGACGGTACTTACATCTTGCACAAGCAAATTATGATCCGTATCGGATCTAATTCCCTCCTGCTCATTTTTCTATCGGACTGCCAGAGTGGGCACGAAAAGGCGACACCGTTTCATGATTGATATTCCGAAAACCCATATGAAGCACTTTGATTCAACTTTTATTGTGCAAACCACTAGACTGGAATATGCTGCATGAATCGCTGTTCTCTGATAGTTACAATCAGGATGTCTTCAAATCACCAGTGGAAAAAGTTTCTAAGTTTCTTTTAAGCAAATGTGCTTCATCGTAGATCACATCATCGCTTAACATCAGGCAGGGTGGGTGATGGTAAAATGCATGCTCATTGTAATTTTTTTTTTAAAGCTACGTGGCCTTCAAAACTGAAATTTAGCAAGTAGATTCTTTATGGGGTGTAGAAGTCAACTAAGAAAGGATTTTGCGAATGAGCCGAATGAGGACGGCACTACAGGGTTGAAAGTTTATATGAGGGTATACGCGTACGAATTCGCGGACAACAGCTAGTATTTAACAAAACGATGAACTATCATCTATTCTTTCTTGCATCCTTTGTTCAACATTAAACATTACCCTCTTTCTGGGGAGTTGGATAGTAAGGAAATGATAAACGAAAAAGGCACTTACTAGGATCAATCTTCAAATCGATAGGGAAATCAATATTCTTCACGATCTTGGCCGTGTGTCCTTCAGCATCGAGCTGGAAACACTTCAGGTGCAGAAGTAAAACCACCGGCAACTGTTCCAAAGATAGTTGCTGCCACGCATCATTCACACCTTCCAACGTGTCCTTGCCAGCCAGAAGTTCTAAGGCATCTTTCACACTGCTCGCACGCTAAAAAAAATTGCTTTAGTTAGTATGACGATTTTCTCAGCAATGTTTTTATAGTTGTGGAGGGAAACTCAGTGAAAGTTGTCCGCATAACAGTGTTTTACACTTTTTGGAGACGAAAAATAAGTATACATCATTGTAAAATTGCTTAAGCTAAATAAAAAGATGCTGATAAATGAGTAATTGCTTTTGCTGACAGTGCTTCTGCCAAGTGTTTTTTTTTTAAATATATTTCAACCCTTTTGGCATCTGATGGCCTCGACAGCTTGACCGGATGGTTGGCAAACGCAGAGGGCGTTGGGCCTAACTTATTTTGGTTTTGGGGTGACTAGCTCAAAGGCACCTCGAAGGCGAACCTCTGGCTTCGTCGCCGGGAGTGGGGAATCAGACTTGCCCTGGCATCCCAGGAGTGTGCCCTGGGGCCCTAGCAGGTTGTGGAACTGATTTTACTATTTGGAGAGAATCTAACCAATTTACCCCAGGTACTGGAATCGCTTAGTGTCGATACGAATCTGTACTTTTGATACTGATTCCAAGCCTTGGGGATATATCACACGCACGGAAGCCTCTGCTGCTCGTCTTTAGAAATAATTAAGTTCTTACCTCGATGTCTAGTTGGAGAGTAAAGAAGGGCTGCACGGCGTCTGTGACGTCATGGTGAGTAGCTCGGTGTAACCGCACGCGAGTCTTGCCTCGGAATATGTCGGCTACGGGCGTTCGGCGCGCCGCCCAGCGACGCTCCACCGCGCCGCGGTTGCGGGGACCCATCACCTGACACAGAAAAATTTATTAGAATAATTTGAAAGGGAGATGATATCGCAGAGGTGCAAGACAGCTAAACAGGAGGACCACACCTAGGGTTACCATACATCCTAAATTTTCCGGACATGTCATCCCTGACTTAGGCTTTTGTCCAGAACACAGGGCAAATTCAAAACGTCCGGAATTCTAGAAATTATATGAAAAAGATTTATTTAAATACCTATACGTTTAAAAGTCCTAAATTATATTTCGGAATGGTACCATACCTTCCACTCGTCAGAATCATCATTCTCAAATTCCTCTTGCGGCTCTGGAGCGATGACGCCGTTGGGTGGGCTGCTCACGTCTTTAGGTTCCTCAGGCTCCACCAATTTTATCAGCTGAAATCAAATTTGTCAATCTTAACTTCAAGTCAAATATGTCATTTAGAATGGACACTGAACGTTCCTTATATATAGTAGATTTTGTAGTGTTAAGGGTGTCACATTCAATTAGTGAACCGAATAATTAAAAAAAAAAAGGGTTTTTTTAATACATATATATTTAATAACAGGCTTGCGTTTGACCGTCAACTCGCCTGGTGTGAAGCGATGATGCGGTCTACGCTGGAGCAAGCTTGCCTAGAAGAAACTGATACACTCGTGATTTGAAGACACTCAGATTGTGACTATTGGGGAACACCCATTCATGCAGCGCGTTCCACAGACTAGCAGTTCGCACAATAAAAGTGGAATCAAAGCGCGTCGTACGGATTTAACCTCTGGGTCTAGGTTACAAACTTGGAAGAGTGCAAAAAAATTATAACAAAATCTCACTTGTTTCTAACAATGTCTCTGACATGTGTCGAGGGAAGTATCATCATCATCAGCCAGAAGACATCCACTGCTGAACATAGCCCTGCCCCTTTAACCTCCACACTGAACGACAGACTGAGCCTTTTACATCTACTGGATGCCTGTGACTCTCGACTATGTCATCGGTCCATCTAGTGGGAGGCCTTCCCATACTGCGTCTTCCGGTTCATGGTCTTCACTCAAGAAGCTTTCTTCCCCATCGATTATCAGTTTTTCGAGCAATGTGGCCTGCCCATTGCCACTTCAACTTGCAAGTTTTTGAGGGAAGTATAAGAGGGAACAAAAAAGAAGACTGATAGAGTACAGGAAATTCAATCAAGTCTCACCTCGAGCATCTCATCATTGAGTGAGTTGAGCAGGCAGCCCAGGAACTCTTCCGCATCTTCTTGCCGGCCCTCCTGGGAACCGGGGAAGGGGCGCAGTGCACGGAGGACGCGCAGCCCTGCTCCGCCTTCCAGTGGAGGCCCCGCTGGGACGGCCGGCGCGGGAGCCACCGTGCCACGACCATTGCGCCCGGCGGATGTTAATGGACTGAACTCGTAACATAACTCCACCCTGGAATCATGGTTTTATTGTCATTAGACGGTTGTCCGAAATAGGACTTTTCTATACTAATATTATAAAGAGGATAGATTTGATTGTTTGTTTGCATTGAATAGGCACCGAAACTACTGAACCAATTTGAAAAATTCTTTCACTGTTGGGAAGCTAAACTATCTCCGAGTAACAGGCTATATTATTTTTTTTTTTTTAAATATTCTCCTTACTAAACCTCCAATAATGTAACCCAAGGTGTAATAAAATAAGATTTACAGGTTTGACTTAGCGTGTTTGACAGTTCTAAGACAGGACAACATCTGTCAGGTCAGCTAGTATGTTATATAAGTATATATGAGTAATATATAACTTAGTCAAGTATTATTTGAGTTCTTTTGAAGGAGAGTTTCGACTTTGTCTTTACCATCAACGACAATATGCCTGCCTAACATTCATTCAACTTAGACACTTGAAACCTTTTAATATAGTTACAAAACTGAATAACAATGCAACATTTACTATCTTTATAATAATAAATATTTAAGATGTGGCAGGTTTACAACTCAGTTAAGATACACCGAGTTTTTTACTTTTCATTCACTGTTTTTAGATGTTAGTTCTAAATGGGCTTAAAAAGCAAATGATATAAACAAATAGTAAATATGGCAAACAGTAAACAGTATGGTAAACAGTAGTTAGTAGGTTACTCACATGGAATCAATGACGGGCGTGGACGACTTGCCGCGGCGGGTTTGATAAGGCAGCGCCTTCAGCATGTTATAGAAGGGTGGGCACGCGATCAGAGCTTGCAGAATCGCGTTCACATAGCAGTAGTTGGAACGATTTGTGAGCCCACGCGGAAGGAGGGACACGGGACGGTTGTCTAGTTGATACTTCGACAGGAACTCTGGAATTTTGTGAATCTTGATTAACTCTGTGACCATACTAACTGCCTACACTACTGTTCTAAAGAGGTATGGTAAGCTAGTTACTGATCTTGTTATAAATAGTGTATGAATAGAGTAGACCCAGGAAAGTGAAGTTTAGCGATTTAGTCACCTATCAGCCAAGAAAAAGATGATGTTGAATATCACCCAATCATGATTGAGTGATAGACTCGTTTGTGCCATACACTTCATGATTTCGATGTAATATACATCGAGACAGTCCTATAGAAAAATGGGCAGGAGGGAATTAAATCATGCATATCTGATTTGATTTGATCTGTATTTGGTCAAACTTGTATTTTTTTTAACAGGGCAAGTGCCTTTATTAATTAAACAAAATACAAGCTAACACTAACACTACAAAAACAGTTATACTGCCCATAGACCGTTGAAGGTCTAAAGACAATCCAAATCTCAAGCCCACTATCAGATGGCAGCGTACCCAGCATGCTGGCGGCATTACCACGCTGAATGGCAATGCGTTGCGTTGCTTTGCTTATTTTAACTGTATATATTAGTGTGATATAATACATCATACAACAGAATTGTAAATGAAATAAGGTGAAGATATTTACCTCCCATCCTGTATGAGTTGGGATCGTCGCTGAAGGGGGAGGGCTGCGGCAGGGGCGGAGCTGTGGTCTCCTTGAGCGCGGGCGCGGCGTCGGTGTGTGCAGGCGCGGGGGCAACCGGCTTGTTGGCCGGCAGCACGCTGGAAGCGCTCACCGCGTTCACCGATGTCTTCTCCGAGTAGGAGATGGTCGGCGCTACTGTGGACACGGGCGGCGCGGGGACGGGAGCGGGGCGCGGAGTCGGGGACCCTTTGTCGGTTGGTGCGGTTTGTAGCGGAGACGCGTCGAACGGTTGCACCTTCGCTACCGGTCTTTGCAGCCCGGGGGCGGGCGGTGCCACGATCGTCGGGCTCGGCGGCTCCTCGAGCGGAGCGACGGGCATTATCGCCGCGGGCGTGCGAGAGAATAGGCTCGCCCACGACTTGCCGGGCGCGGGCTGCGGCTGCGCCAGGACTTGCGCCGGCGGCGGCTGATCGCCACGGTTTCGCGGCGTCGGCGGCGGCGGGAAGTCGGAGGCTGTGGGCGCGGGTGGGGGCGGCTGCGGCGCCGGAGGCGGCTCCGGCATCGCTGCCTTGCGCGGGTGCCCGAACGGCGGCTTGTTCGCGACGATCAGCGGCTGCCCGGCGGAAGGCAAAGTAATAGATATCGGCATTGGCGCCTTGCTCGGCGGCAGCGGCGGCTCGCGCTTGATGTGCTCCACGACGCGCTCGGCGCCCTCGTGCACTTCTCCGGACGGAGAGCGGTTGGCGGGGCCATCGCGCCTCTGACGGTTGCCAAAGGGAGGTTTCGGCGCGGAGGCCGCCTGCTGCACAGGGACTATCGACTGCGGTACGAGTGGCTTGGCCGGCTGCTTGCCGCCAGAGAACGGCGCCGCGGGACCCTTGCTCGGCTTGCCGACGGTCGGCGGCAGCTTGCTGGCCGCGACCTGCGCCGCCGTCGCCGGCGGGACGAACGACTTGGTCGCCTGCGGCTGGACGGCGTGCACCTCGGGCTTGTTCTCGACCGGCGTCCACGACGGTTTACTTGCTTCTATTTTCTGTATGTTTGAGGGTTTGTCGCCTGGCGGCGTGGTCACTTTGTTCAGTTGTGTATCAGGCGCGCGCTCGTCGCGCTTCGGGCTGGCGGGGGCTTTTCCGGCGATCTTGAGGTCGCGGAAGGGCAACGAATCGACGTCGGGCGCCGCAGCGGAGACGGAGGGCGCGGCGGGGGGCGAGCGCGCTTCCTGCGGCTTGTTGTCTTGCGGCACGAACGGCTTGCTCTGGCCCGCGACGAAGTTCTTAGCGTACACATTGAACTGGTGCGGCTGCTGCACGGCGTGCTGCGTGTAGTGGTGGGGCGGCAGGGGCGCGGGCGGGCCGGGCGGCTGCATGTACACGGGCGGGTACTCCATGCCCTGCTCGAGCGGCGCGCCGTACTGCTGGTAGTGTGCGCCGTAGTACGCGTCCACCGCCTCCTGCTCCATCACCACCTCGGGCGGGTACTCATCGGGCGGCTTGTCGGGCTCGCCTTCCACAGGCACAGGGTACTCGGGGTAGTAGGGCGGGTAAGGGTAGGGCCCGTACACGAGCGGCTGATACACGGGCAGGTGGTAGAGCGGCGCACCCTGCGCCTGCTGCGGGTAGTACTGCGGATACTGCAGCTGGTAGTAGGGCGGGTGGTGCGGCGGCGACGGCGCGCGCTTGGTGCGGCGGTCGCGGCGGTGCGGGCGCGCGGCGCGGTCCGCCACGCCGGGCGCGGGCGGCGGGTACTGCGGCCCGGGCGGCTGGTAGTACTGGCCCATGTATCCGTGCACGTTCACGTTGGCGGTCACCTGACTCACGTACACGTTGGGCGGCGCGACGGGCCACTGGTGGTGATGCGGCGGGTAAGCAGGCGGCGGCTGCGCGTACGGCGGCGGCGGGTGCGCGGGCGGCGCTGCCCCGCGCGCCGGCGAGTGTGCCGCCATCTCGCACTCGCCGCCCGCCGAGCTCTCCACGCTGCTAGACACGGTCGCGCGCGCTCCGCCCCGAGACGACCACTGATCTACGTCACGCACACACACATCATTCATAATGACGATCTTTATTTATTTGGCTTATGCTACTGTTTCAAAACCATTGTTTTTCAAAACTACAACTATCAATACCAACATTAGGTCCCCAGAATAAACAAAAAAAATAAAAAATATTAATAAATAATAATAATTAATTTTAGGTACAAAATGCAATAAAAAAATTTTTTGGTCCTTCCTTTTCCACTGCAAAAAACAAGTAATAAAAATCTTACGAACTTGTGAGAGAGTATGTCTTAGAGTGGAGTGCATTAGCCCTTTTTTTATTTTAAAAAGTTGGCAAGTGTATATTGCATGACTATTGGTTAAACTTTATAATTATCGTTTCATTACCCCTACACACAGACAACAAAAAAAGCCTCACCCCAGGCGTATGGCTATGGAAAAGTCAAGTCATTCCAGTTTAAACCGGACCGCGACATTTTTGTAGCGTCGCGCCTTGAACTTTGTTTTTTTACATTGAAATGGTCTATCATTTTACTACAAACCAGCTGATGGAAAGTGACGATGTGGTTTAAGATGCGTGCTTGCCCATGAGGTGCCCATTCACTCTAATCTTGAAGAGAGCCTTTAGAAGAAAGAGGTTGTACTTTATAGGGAACACCGAAGCACATTCCTTTGCAGTTCGTATTAAAAAGGAATTTTGAAAACTCTGCGTGCGGACTTTAATCAAAGTACACAACAGAAGAAAGAAAAGGTAAAAAAAAAGAAGTGGAGAAGTCAACTATAGTTAATGTTTTCTCTCTGTCCTCTCACAAATGTTTCATGCGCTAGCTAACAATTTTTTGTTAAATGCAATGCAGGGAATGCAGGCATGACAAAGAACCATTGAAATTATAATTTTGCAACATTCAAATCAAAACGTATCCAAATACAATCAATGTACTTGCCTACAGAAGGTTGAACCGCCACAATTTTGAGTGACTTTGTGGGCTCAGGTGGTGTCTTGAACAAGGCGCACTGCAGACTGCTCCGGTCGGCTTCTCTCACATCAGTTAAGTCTAGGAACTCATATTCCTGTAACACACCACTCATATTTAGTTATACCCTTAAATCTAATCTACCGCATGCCACACAGTGACTAACATCAACCCAAACCCGAGAATACACAAGACAAAAGCATCTATTCTATTGTACCAGCTTCAAAACTAAACTAAAAGAAAATGTTTTAAATGTCTATAGGGACTTATCGCGCATTATTTTACCAAGGTGAAAATAGGTACCTTTAACAAGTAGTCAGCTTGTGATCATGACCATTGAAATATGGTCGAAACATCTAGCAAAAGGTACCTTACCATCAGGCGAGTTGGTGGCCAAACGAAGATCTGTACAAAGCATTTTTTACCTACATAAAATAATGCGCAATAAGTAAAATCCTGATAGAAAAATCGGGAAAGTTTAAGTTACTAAAAGACCATATCAACTCGTTTCGTCATTTTGGCCATTAGGTAGGTCTGAAAGCTTTGCAGCGACGGAAAAAAATATTGTTCCATTTTAGTTAAGAAATACTTTTAGTTTAAATAATCGATTACTTCAAGGCTATTTCATCATAGACTGCTTCATCGCTTAACGTCAAGCGAGTTGGCAGTCAAATGCAAGCCTATTCTAGTTCTAGTTTCCACAACCAGTTGCGGTTTTATGCCATCTGTCAAGCACAATTATAAGAAATAGTTTTAGATTATACACATAAAAGATTAGAGCCATTTAGTGAAGCTCACCGTAAGAAGGACTTTGATAAGCTCAAATTTTTATCTCCTGAACTTTTGTTGGGAAGGCAATAATGGAAAATGCTCTTTGATAGCTCTATAATTGTAGCAATTCTTCTTCCACATAAATAATAAATAAATAGTAATAAATAAATGCATTTATTCCAGATTAAAAATCCATATTATGTGAAATTAATAATAAATTAAAAACAAACAAAAATAATTAAGTACTTAAAAACTAGGTCTGACGTGAAGCTCGTTCCTCCTCGTAATTAGATTTCTGTTGTTGTGGCCCGTTTTTGTAATGAATAATGAGATATTTTGGTTGTATCAGATTACTTTAATTGTTATGTAATTCCTGTTGTGAACAATATATCTTTAGAAAATGGTATAGGTATATTAGAATTGACACTAATATGCATTCTAGCAATACATCGATCCGAATTACATAAGTTTTGGATAATTTCCACTCTACTTAAATTTTTGTAAGGACCAAATTCTACTTAGGTTTTTTTTAAGGTTGATTGTTACCCAGTAACTTTGGTCACAAGGCTTTTATAAGTCTCATTCAATGCAATGTTGAGAACTAATAGGCCAGTCTCTTACTTTTATATCACTCTTATGCTACATGGTGAGGAAAAGATGACAAAAGGAATCACGCCGCGTTTGCGCCGGTTCAATTACAGGGGATACTTATAAATGAACTTGTTTTTAAGATTCAAATTTATGCAATATTTTTTTAGAAGCAACAAAACTGTATAGAAAATTTTAAGTTACTAATAGGTTTAATTTATTATTAAAAAAAAATGAGGCAAAGTCACATAAAAATTGGTATGCATAACATTGATCGATGAAAAAGTACAAAACCAGTAAGAATTGAGTACTCACCAATACAATCATAGAATATACAAATACATAGCCACCAAAAAGGTACCCAGAAATGGAAAGTAAGATAGGAATTTTTAAATATTTATAGTTGAAATTAAACAGTCATTAGTACAGTCTGTGACCTTGGTCATCTTCAATCACAATTTGTAAGCAATTGTCCATCATTAGAATGCATAAATAAACCGGCCAAGTGCGAGTCGGGCTCCGAACCCTACTTCAAAATTAGTAAGATGTGGCATTTCCATCCGGTGAAATGATAAAGAGGTCATCCAGGTAAGGAAGTACCAGTTAAACTTGGTAATGAACTAAAATTTGAGACCGACTCTCACTTGGCTATTATTTATTATTTGTTCTTATACTTTAGTGTGTACTCTTATATATAAATAAATAAATAATAAATAAATATTCGGGACATTTTTCACACACGGTCATCTGACCCCAAACTAAGCAAAGCTTGTGATATGGCTGCCAGAGACTGATATACATACATATATAGTTTTAAATACATACTTAAATAGATATTAACAACCAGATATAGATATCTTCTTATACTTTAGTGTGTACCTTAGTGTGTACTATAATCATGCCAAGTTTGAAGCTTGTAGTACGTATTACCGTTTTTACATTAGAGCTAATACAAAAATATGTTTGTTGTATGGGGACCCCTTTCGTTTTTACTTTTTGGCTTGTTTATTATTTCTTAGTTAATATGCCGTAACATTACATATTCTGTGAACATTTCAACTGGCTATCTATTAGGGTTCGTAAGATATAGCTGTTAATAGGTAGGACAGACAGACATTGTAGGCTTAGGATTAGGGTCCCGTTTTTACCTTTTGGGTACGGAACTCTAAAATAAGTTTGCCATCATTCTGATCACATCCACACCACAGACACACACATTAAACTTATAACACCCCTCTTATTGCATTGGGGGTTAAAAACTTGTTTGTATCACTATGGTTTTGTTCTAGTTTTCAAAGAAATAATTTTCTTTTTTCTCCACATGAACGAAGTCAAAATATCTACTACTTAAAGATATTTTGGTACCGAGAACAGTTTTTCCGACCAATGTTAATCAGAGTCCCTGGGTTAATCAAATGCAAGCAATTCTTGTAAGTTTTTTTTTTTGCATTTACAGTAAATAGGTAGGTATGTACTAAATTGTATTAGGTTTCAGTTCAACGATTTTCTTAAACATGATAATTATGATAGCTTAATTAAGCTTGCAATTATATCAGTCTGGTAATTATAGCATGGACTTTAGTTGCTACATTTCATAATAAATATAAGTACCCAGCTAGTTTACTTTTCCAGCTATTGCAACAACTCAGAACCATGTAAAAGTAACCTTGAAGTAAGGCTCCAAATGGACAAGCATTATCTCTCAGTAAAAGTTGAACTTCCCAATAGGTGTCAAATTTATAGGTTATCTTGGGAATATCTATCAGGAGATATCAAGGCGGTAGAAACACAAACATAGGTCGTACATCTAATGCAAGCTCTAAACCATCCACCGTGCAAAATGATATATTATGCAATAATGTCGGCACTAGCTAAATAACAACAAAACCATTGAACATGTGGTTTGTCAAGTCATGATGCGATGCAATAGTAAAAAGTGACATACCTAGAACCAACCAATGATCGTGTGAGCGACTTCTATTGGGTGGCTTGTGATTAAAGCATGATATTCAGCCTCTAATTTCTCTCTTGCATTAGCGCAAAGCTGCAAAATATGCGGAACGTTTGGAGGATAAGATGGCGTAACAACGCTCGGTTGCCGGGTGCCATCTACGTATTGACAAATCGAGTAATTGGTGATACTTATTGCGTAAACCCGAAACTGGACACCATATAATCATTGTACTTTAATCACTTACCTCCCACGTGCACACAATTTCTGCAAAGAGATATTTTTTCCAATGTAATGGCCAGTTTCAATATCACCAAAACAAGAAACAAAAGCCAAACAAAATGTTGGAGGTATTTACGTGAAATATATTTCACTTACCGTTTTCATCAAATCCATGGCCTTTTAGGGAGCACCATCACGAATTTTGATGCATTAAATATCACTTGAAAATCTGTATCGGCGTTACGAAAATAAATTTTTAGAACGGGATTGACATGACATTGAGGCCGAGCCGAGCCGTGCATTCACTTGAAAAAAGTTGAAAAGTTGAAAATATGTGAATGTGTGAACATAGGGATGTCTTGTGACCGACCGGTCTTACCAGTTAACAATTAATCGGAAAATCGATTTCTAAGATTAATAATATATGTTGTTCTCTTCGAACATTTTTTGATCGAAGGTTGTTCGCCCCAAACTGAGACCTCACGACTCCTCTATTTTCACAAAATCTGCAACTGATTTTAAAAGCCATAACGGAAACGGACGTGTGGATTAGGTTGACCTCAACCGCTGTCTGACCAACGGGAGAGAGATATAATAATGTTGTTCTCACTTTCTCTCCTGTAAGTTGGATGGCGGTCCGTCAACCATATTGACACGTCTGCTAGCACTATTACTTTACAAAATAATATACTAACAGAGCAACGCCGACTTGACCTATTAAAATCTAAGACCTCTCTTCACTTGTTCAAAAAGAAAATATCAATTATCAATTCAACGTTGGATCGATTCACAAAAGATGGTTCTGGAAAATACCAATAAAATTACAATTTAACACATGTTATTTTTACCTGTGTATGTCTATTATTTAAGAAGGATTGGGTTGCTGATCAAAGCGATGGTACTCATAATTCAACCCATAATACGAGTTTGAACACTTGGATCATGAAATTATTGAATTTATTTAGTGAACAAACTATGGTAATTACGAAAAGCTGGATCCTTATTATAAAACACGCACGCAACGCACCGCGCTATATTAACCTCTAAATTTTTTGACTCTAATCCGAATAAAGACCAAAACGGTGCGTTACGTGCGTGTTTGTATCTACAAAATCAGGGCCCTGTGTAGTTTTGATTTGGTTCAATTATTCAATCGGATCAACAATTCCATGCAAACATTCGCATCTTGGGGGCTTACCATAATCTCAAAAACTTTTTTATTTAATTTGAACTTTCTCTCGCTCTCTCTGCTGATAAGAGAGCAATACCAAGTTCAATTATCGAAGTTTTATAACATAGCAACACTCAGTGGAGTTATATGGGCATCATTCCTGCCTTTTGATCATCAAAGAAAATAAAGAAATTAGTATGAATTCCATTATCCTGAAAAAATACGAATTGATAGATTGAATATTGCTAGCAAAAGGTTTCATCATTTGATAATCGATCCTATTGAGCTTGATTCCAATCGATTGTGAAATCGATTTTTGTTAGGACGAATCGACATCTCTACCGATTCGAGCGGATATGACAAAACAACCGCCATTTTTATGTTGACATATCAACCAATCATAAATTAGAATTTGTAGCATAGAGTAGAGCTATAGACAACAGTGTATGCTTTTTTCATACGTGTTTGGCTTCACACTCTGTGCATTCTGCATTTATTATCTTTATTTTCATTGCAAGATTACAGTTATTTTTATGTTAAAATTTTCATGACCGTGGCTTCAATGTCCTTTAGTCGTAATATTAAGCAGTTTACAGTCTTAATAGCGTCAAACAAGTCATAGTCACAGTCAGAGTCAAGCTAAGTAAATCACGGTCAAGTCAAACTCATGCCCCTGTAAAGTGGTGGAGACTTTAAAAGAGGCTACTATGGATTTTTGGATACAACACGAAAAGACACGTTTCACCTCGTTATATCACTTCCCCACACTCGAGCACGTTTACGAGCATTTAATTAATAATAATTCACCATTTGGTACACATTAACACTCGAAAATACAAAGTTTAGGAAAATAATCCAACGAGCCGACATGTTTTTTCCGCGTTGGCGCCAAAGCTCTCATATTTGAAATTACACAGATTTTTTTGTAAAAATATTCATGACCATGGATTCAATGTCCTTTAGTCGTAATATTAAACAGTTTACATGGTCTTAATAGCGTCAAACAAGTCACAGTCAGAGTCAAGCTAAGTAAGTCACGGTCAAGTCAAACTCATGCCCAGTAAAGTGGTGGAGACTTTACAAGAGGCTCCTATGGAATTTTGGAAACAACACGAAAAGACACGTTTCACCTCGTTATATCACCCACCCACACTCGAGCACGTTTGCGAGCACTTAATGAATAATAAATTCCCCATTTAGTACACATTAACACTCGAAAATACACAAGCTTAAGAAAATAATCCAACGAGCCGATATGTTTTTTCCGCGTTGGCGCCAAAACTCCATAACTACACAGATACTGTGCATTATTGCCAGAGACTCGGAGACGAGCAAGGCGGCCTTACTTAAAAATGTGTCTAAAAATCTGTCTACACCACTAGGTAGATCTGTGCCACTAGGTAGTAGATCTGTGGTCTACACATAGATTTGCTTTCTCCCTCTACGTGTCTACATAATAATATTACGCAGATCACAGATCTACTACCTATATATCTGTGACGCAGATCTATATAAATATGGAAGACGCTTGTGGCGTTTTACTAGTGGCGGGATATTCAAATTTCAAACAGTTTTTATCACTATAATTATTATATAGGCCGTAATTATTATAAATGTTCACGGTGTTTGCGAAAAACTAAGGATGATTATTCTTTACATTATCATGTAAATAACAGCAGTAACTCACCTTATTATTTACATTTCTCTAACTTTTACTATTTCAATCGGTTTGGAAAGTTATTGATAAATAGCTATAGATACACCTTAAATAAGGTATACGGTACACCTCCCTTCACCATAACATGGGTATGTGGTATGAACGCAGCCATGAACGTGACACCTTTTGGGTTTTCATCGGAATGGAAAAAAACCTGAGCTAGTATTTTTTACACAACGTGGAAAAAATCATATCGTGCCTTTGTAAAACGTCTTGTTGTTGTTTTTTCGGGTGTAAATATCTAGATGTGTACCTTACTATTAATGGATTAGTCTTCATAATGTGGTCGATAACGCGCACGGTGAACCATTGCTTTCAGAGACGTTGAAAAAATGTGCATGAGCTTCGACGAAAATAAAATTAATAGACGGGCCCAGAAGAAGCGCATTTTTGAAGATTACAAAATGAGCGCCAGCGCTCACTTCGTTTCAGTCGGTCTGTAGCCGTAGGAAGTGCAAAACGAGATTATTGTTCCATGAAAACTAAACATCTGACAAAATTAAGCCTTCATGTGCTTTCCCGAAGTGTAAATAAATCCCACTTTAATTGTTTTGTAACAAATGTACTATTACATGGTTACATGGTTATAATTAGGTCCGACGGTTTTGACTCGTTTTTACTGAGCAAGTTCAATTTTTTCCTAGTATACCATCTTGTACCAAGCACGATCTACGGGCTTCCTTGTAAATTTCTAATAGAAGTAATGGTTTATAAATGTTGTGTAGTGCCACAATGTACAAATACTTCCATAAAGACACCGGAAAAACTATTCGTTCCTGTTCCAATGGACCCCAAAACTCGCAAAAAGTGGTTGGAACTAAGTAGCTCGTAGAGAACCCAAAAGTATTGGAGCTAATTCAAGTGTTTCTATGTGCGAAGATCATTTTGAGGTACATATTTGAGTCTATATATTTCTATTATAATTTGTGTTTTTATTGCATTACTATTTTATGTACTGTTACTTTCATTTTAAACATTGTCAAGAAATTTCAAATGAATAGATGGCAGTGCAGTGCAATACAACGGGAAAAAATACGTATAGTAAAAAATATGGTAAAAACAGACTTGTAATATTAAGGGTAAAAATGAAGTTAATTTACGTACCTACTTGATCATTAGGTACCTCGCATTTTTAGTACTAATTCTATGTTTCACTTTACCGCCAAAAGCGCCTCGCATCGAGTCATTTCAAGGCACAGAGGTAAAGCTACTAGAAAGTCTTTGTTTCAAGGATTAAAATTATTCTTTTCATTGATACAAAAATCAGGATGATCCATGCTTTAGATAGATAGGTACATTGTTTTATGTCATTGGCAAATCTATTTTAACAGTATGGTTGTAACCCTACTCCAAAGTACTCTGTGCCCTACTCTCAAGTGTAATAAGTATAAAAGGTACCTCATAGGGCTGCACAAAAAAAGTTGGCTGTCACAGGACACCCGGTAGATTTGAAACATGGGGTATTGAGAGCGTCATGTCGATTGCCGTCACGGCATACGAGTCGGTTATATTGTCAAGGTGCGCCAGTAGATGTTTCAGTGCTGTTTCGAGCCCGCGTTAAGAGGTACCTAGCCGTAAGGTCAACTGCAAACAAGACGATCAAAATGTCATCAAATGGACGACCCAAAGGGGGGTATAACTGGTATAAGTGCTAAAGGGGAAACTGTATAAGTAGTTATATGATTATTTACGGGATATTTACCGTGGTAAGGTTGTGGAATGAGCTCCCGATATTTCGGCGCAGTTACATGCACCAAATAAATCCCGTAAATAATCATATAACTTTAGTGAACAACCGTGATAGTTTAAAACACTGTATAAGTAGGTTTATCACTTCCATTGATTTTTTCTGAGACCATAGTTTATGCTTGTACCAATATACCTATAAAATCATTATAGCGTGACACAATAGACGTGTCACGGGATTGCCTCAGAGAACGTGATCGGCTTTACCTGCCCACGGCGAACACATTTCTATTTGCTGCCCTCTTATCTTAACAAATATTGGATTATTTGCTTTGAACGCCTAATTTTACCGCTACGTGATGCGGATATTTCTATTTTGTGGTCAAGATTTTTCTATTGAAGAAACCTTCTGCACGTATTTCAAATGAAATTAGGTATATACCGTGCTACTTGAATGGTCAACGCGAAGAGCTGACCATGGCTGACGGATATGCTTAGGTATACCCTACAAACTAACGGCCTTACAAAAGTTATATAAGTAAGGGCCAGAACACAGAGTGCGATCTTCAGTGAGATAAAGGCACGCCATCCTTGTAAAAACTAAATAAAAATTAATTTATATTTCACTTTCTCTTATATTTCGAAATGTTTCAGTTCATCTCGCAAAAACCAATAAAAATATTTTCTTCTCGGCTTCCATCCAACGTTATTGAGTGCTCTAGCCTAGCATACGGAAATCAGTTTCGTTTTGTTTGTTTCCCAACACAAACATAAGTATAGCTACTTTGATACAAGATAGGTAATAAAAGTTCCTCAAATGCATCTATTTTTGGCATTTCCATATTTTGGTCGATTTTCCACCGTATTCTTGCAACATTTAGATTTATTTTCCAATAGGGTAAGACTGAAAGCAAGCTGTTACGTTTTCAAGGCGGAAAATGGCTTTCAATCACCAATATGGTTTGAGTAGAATATCCTGCTCGGTTTTTTTTTATTGTAGGTATGTGTTACCAGAATTGTATTAAATGATGGAAATAAAGAGAACGCCTAGGTATTGATGCAATGCCTAAAAAGGCCGTGCAATGCACAAATGATAAATAAAAAAAAGTGAAAATATTGGTCGAAAACGTTCGGTCTTGAATGGTTCTTTCGGTCGCTGACTCGATTTCGGGGCTAATTCTGTTAAGTCTGTTTCTGTTAAACTTCAATGGGTAATAATCGCGAACACTTGATAAATTATTTAATAAAATCTTATTTCACATATTTCCTCAAGCCATTATACAGAGTTATGCGGAAAGAGTACTAAGCCAAAAGAGTTCCTAATACCAATTAAAAAGAACATTTAAAGAACCAATAAAGAAAAAAAAAAACTATAGCTTAGCTTATAGCATCCTTGGTAAGTATCGGTTTTCCTTGGCAAGGATTTCAGGATTATCAAAACCATTAATAGTGGTTGGCACTGTCAAGGCATGCTCACAAACTGCCCGTTAAAAGTGTTTAATATTTGTATGTCATCATCATCATCAGCCAATAGACGTCCACTGCTGAACATAAGACCTCCAAACTGAACGACAGCCTGCTATCTGCATCCACTGGATGCACGCGCCTCTCAAGATGTCGTCGGTTGAAGTGGGAGGCCTACATACACTGCGTCTTCCGGTTCGTGGTCACTCAAGAACCTTTCTTCCCCGTCGGTTATAGGTTCTTCGAGCGATGTGCCTGCCCATTTCTACTTCAACTTGCAAATTTTAATACTGTGTCGGTGACTCTGGTTCTTTGGCGAATATCCACGTTTCGGATTCTATCGCACACAGAACCTCCGAGCATAGCTGTTTCCATTGCCCGCTGTGTGACTGAGTTTTTCCAAAAGGCCGACAATTAAGGACCACGTCTCAGTATGGTCACAGTTACAGGTAGGTACACACTATGTTCTATACCTAATATAAAAAAAAAAAAAAAAAAAAACGAAAAACAAAAAAAAACACAGATAAAATCACATATAATAAAATCGTAGAGCTAAAAAATCTGTAATTACGAAATATCAACAAAAAATCATACATACGTCTTAAAAAAAGCAGCTGGACACGTTAAGACAGTTTTTGGAACTTTTGTCTGTTTGTTTGTGTACGCACATCTCCTAAACCACTTTCACGAATATGCTTTTAGCTATGACCGGATTAAAGTACAGGCTATGTTATGTCGCGGGCAACAGCTAATTATGTAATAATAACGAAAACCTAAATATCATTAAGTAATTACTTAGCGTTTAAGTTAAAGGAAATACGTCTCACTGTACCTGGTTTTAAATAACGTAGTCTCAATTTGTCCCACTAAAGGCTTCAATTAAATGTCGATTTAGCGCCCGTAAATCTAAGTCCCGTTTAAGACTTCCCACGTCCCGTAGCTTAATTACTTGACTTAAAATCAACTCGCAATTAGTTGGCAACCATTGTCTTTGAGTTAAATATAGAAACGATACTTGTATCTTCTTAAATGAAAAAAGGAACTTTGATAACATAATTAAATTTAATAGAGTTATTGATATATTAAAATTAGGGTTACAAAGAACGGTTGCGCGGAAAACGAAAGGTTGGCAAAGAATGGCGTAGAATAAGCTGCCATGAGCATAAAAGAGTTTGCTACGACTAGCTCATTAGGTCACTGTGCCCATTGAATTAATATTCATTATGACTGACGCATGACGTTTAAGAATACGATCGGCGTAGAGTACGCTACGACAGGCGTAGAAAAAGTTATGCTATAATTATCGTAGCATCAGATACGACGAGCGAACAAAAAATTCTGTTACCAACGTAGAGTTTACTATATTTACTATGACTAGCATTTAAAAAAAAATGCTACAATCGGCGTAGAATGCTACGCAAAGCTACGATGGGCTTTAAAAAATTATAAAATTACTTTAGAATAAGCTATGACGAGCCTAGAAGAATTTGCAATAGATCGGCTTAGAATTAACTTTGAGAAAAGAACTACGATTGATTAAGATACGCAATTTTTTGTCTGTAGTACGAACATTTTGTCAAAAAATTTAAACTTTAATTTTGTTAATATACCTCTCACGTTGAATTATAAAACACGTAAGAAATAACTACGTAAGTAGATGTTTATAGTAAAGTACACCATAAAAATCATATATCCCGCCCGAGAAGTATCATTCCATGCAAATTGATTTACATACAACCTTTTTTTCTCATTAAAAACCCGTCCTACGCGTAGGTATTTCCGGCGACGGGTCACGGTGTTTCTCATTACTTGATTAGAGGCCGGTCTCAATCTAGCAGCTGTTTTAATTCCGCCACTGTCAAGTTGATCGATCACACATTGCTAACCGATTGGATTCAATATAATTATACCGAGAGTGGAATAAGATTTTTGCTTGATTACTTACATGTTATTTTGTAAGACAATTTATAGTTGAAGGAAAAATAAATTGTTCATTGGTGGTTCATATTATAAAATATAGCACAGACGCAAAGCCTCCAGTACATTCACATTTAAAAATTAACTTATTACAATTATTACTTAAAATATTTTTTTAACTTACAAGTGATTTGAACTAATTAAAATACAACCTAATACTACGAAAATAGACTGGTCATATACATCGTAGCACCTAGGTGAAAAAAATCTTGAACAACTTCCCCAGGCTGACGAATAAAATGTTTATTCCCGCTGTCTCGAGTTTAACAGTATTACGTCGGATAAAACTTTCTATCATCACCGCTGGTCATCACGTATACAATAAGCTGAGTGGTAAGATCCGTCGATGGAGCCATCAAATAGTGTTAATCAAACTATCTAGGATGTATTTTTATGCCCCATTTTACAGTCCTATGACGAGCTGCAGGCTGGCCTAATGCAGCTCATAAACTATGCTTTAATTGTGATGAATGGGGAATAGCTGTTATTATTCTAGAAACCAATTTCTATTTCATATTAATAGGTAATATAGCGTCCAGACTAATTAAGAGAGGAAATGCACTAAAACTGTGTGGAATTAGGTTGAAATTTGCAACTTGAATGGGGAATAAAGGTTCTTGAGTGGAGACCATGAACCGGAAGACGCAGCGTAGGTAGGCCTCCAACTAGATCGACCGACGACATTGTGAGAGTCACGGGCATCCAGTGGATGCAAAAGGCAGGCTGTCGTTCAGTGTGGAGGTTAAAGGGGGAGGCCTATGTTCAGCAGTGGAAGTCTTCTGCCTGATGATGATGCATAAGCTTTAGTTGCAATTCAAGGTGGTAATGTCACCATCACGCTGCCAACTGGCAGTGGCTTAAGCATTTTAGATTGTCTTTAGACCGTCAACGGTATATTGGCAGTACAACTGTTTTCATAGTGTTAGTTAGCACAAGCTAGCCTAGTTAAAAAAGGTAATTAAGGTAGTATCTAGATACATGGAGAGTGTCAGGGCATGGTTACTAACTCATATAATTATCATCAGTATTCCATAATAAAGAGTACTCGTATTACGACAAACTGAGTAAAATGGAAAAGCATTGGAATGTCTCCACCGGGAAGTCTGTTGAAGGTCCGCCGTGTTCTACGTGTATGTCTTACCAAAAATGACCACTCTACCAAGAGTGTCTGATGAAGAAAAAAGGCCTATGCCTAACTTTTATACAACTTAGCTTTTTCCACATTTTCGCTTACCAACAGGCGACTTTTGGTGGTCAAACGCGGTCTTATCAGCGATCAAATAAAAAACAACTTTGGCCAAATATCTACTAATGGACTTTTATTTATTGCTTTACTATTGCTTATTGCTTTGTATTTTTTTTGTTTTGTTAAGCTGAATATCCGTATTAAGCGCTTTTATTGTGTGAACTGGTTGTCTGTGCTATGGTCACCGACAGTTACAATCGGGGTGTCTTCAAATCGCGTGTGAATTGTTTTTTTCTAGGTAAGCGTGCTCCGTCGTAGATTACATCAACGCTTAGGCGGTCAAAGACAAACCTTTTATTGAATACTAGTGACCCGCCTCGGCTTTGCACGGATGTTATTTACGTGCGAAGCCAGGACGGGTCGCTAATTATATATAGCTATGAACCTTCCGTGAAAAATTATCTAACTAATTGTGAAAACCGCATCAAAATCCGTTGCGTGGTTTAGGAGGAGTTAGTGGTTATATAGACAGATACGGGCGGAAAGCGAATTTAATTTATACTATGTAGAGAAAGGAAGATATTAAATAATTTATTATTATTAAGTTTTAAATAATAAAGGACATGCCGGTTTTTTCGGTCATCTTGAGTTTACAGTATGTCCTTGATTATGTTAATAGTAAAAGAGCAACGATGTAAAACAAAATTGGTATATTTATCAAGGGTTGTCCAAATTGTAAGCGAGTAGGCGCTGTTATCCATATTTTTAGATTAGGAAAAGTCATGATCTTCTTTGATCATAATCTGGATTAGGTGAGTATTATTTTCCATACTGATTTGGAACGTGCGGAAACACATTTCAAATTACTTACATATTTGAAATATTAAACCCGCACAAAGATCATCTAAATCATGGAATAAGGACTTCCCTATTCCGTAATCTAAATATTATATAATCTTAGATTTCATTTTGCATTTGGTAAAAAAGTATACTTTTTATGTAATAGCAAAGTAAACAATTATATTATGTACGTATGTATAAAATACAATTAAAAACCTAAAACAAACAATAATTATAAAATTGTATATAAAAACTGCTTGAATGGGTGTTCCCCGATAGTTACAATCCGAGTGTCTTCTAATGATGAGTGAATCGGTTTCTTCTAGGCAAGCGTGCTTCATCGTAGACCGCATCATCGCTTGACATCAAAGCCAGCCAAAGACTTCATAGGATAAGATCTTTATTAAGATAGATCGCGCGAGCACATCAAATTGTAATCGGAGCTTTGGCGAACTAGGGCTCATACTCCTTCTGACAGATCCTCGGCCTGTGCTCAGCAACGTGAACATGATAGGCTGATAATGATGATGATGATTGATCCAACTTAAGACCCAGAATATGGCGCGCCGCTATATCACTCGCGCATTTGATGTTTTTTAAGTTATACATTTTTAATGACTGTACGTTTCTGGGGTCCGTCTTATGAGCCAGAATACCGGATAAAGCGATCTCATTCCCGCATTTGATGTTTTTAAGATAAAAATTACCGTGTCTACTTAAAAAAAATACTTCGGTCATTTTGCGAGGGTAATATTTTAAAATATTTAGAACAACGTTGCACCCGGTTTTTTGGCCCATAAAACTCGCCACAGACACGCAAAATAGTCGAACTCACGGTGTCTATCTTTATCAGTGTCTAAGTCAGTCAGTAAATTTTTAAGGTTTATACTACAACAAAAAAAATAACATCAGCAACATTAATAAATGTAGATAGGTCAGCATTTCTAAATAACTATAATTAACAATGCAATTAATCACAAAAATGGCTTCAAACTGAAGCCACAGTACATAATGTAGGCTAAAGCAGTAGTATGCATGACTTTAAGCAAACTTCTGAATCGAGTGACATAATCAAGTGAGCACCCATTGGCACCCATGGGCCTGCTACAATACTTCACGGTACGCTCAGAGCGATAATCGCGCGCGCGCTGCGTCATTGCGATTCACCGTGTGTATGTGTCGTGACTACAAAAATAATGAAAATTTTAACTGATAGTAGCAACCCTAGGCCTAGACCAATAGTAGGCATTGAATTCAAGGACAATTCCGACTCAAACTAACTGCCTTAGCGTAAGTATCTACTGTGCTAAAGCCGTTAAAAAGAATGATTGAATGCTAAATAAATTACGCATCATAAAATCAGCCATTGTATTTTGTACTTAAGTAATTAAAATTATCAAATTAAGTTGGTTCACGGTTTATACAAATGTCTTCAATTAAATGTTAGATTTGTAACATAAAGGCTTGGGTTTATGTTTCGCTGTATATTCAGGGCACCCCAAAGGAATCAAAGTTAACAATGGAAAATACAGTGAGACCACTAAGAATAGTCCTTTCTCTCTGAGAGAAGGTCTGTATCCCAGCAGTGGGAACTTGATAGGCTGTTAAATGATGATAACTAAGAATAGTTACCACAGCGGGATTCGTAACATGACCAGGAAGGAAAAGTGGAAAAATAATAATAACTATTCCATCGAAAATACCACCTTAAGCGAAATACCACCTTATTTCATCACTCATCACGAAATCTTAAAAATTACTTAACCTACAAAATTGAAACTTATTGGTAGGTAGGTTTCTTATGGGGTAGCCTCTAAGAAAGGATTTTGGGACTGAGCCGAATTACGGGGGGCAAAACAGAGGTTCAAAGTGTTATAATATATGAAAGTCTTGTAATATATATGTTTTTTTAATGTTTGGGACATAAAATTTGGTATGTGAAAACATGGTAAATGGTTTAAACGAAGTAAATAAAGTTGTAAGACGTTTTTTACAACAAAAAAAAACGGTCTAATGAGGTAAAATAGGGTTTGAATTTTGAATGTTGTGTTGAAAGTTATGTAAAGTGCAATTTTCATATTAAGTACCTTTATTATATAAACTAGCTAATTAACACTGCAATAATAGTTGAACTGCCCATAGACCGTTGATGATCTAAAAACAATCTTAATGCGCATTGCTCAAGCCCACTACCAGTAGCGCACCCAGCATGCTGGCGGCATTACCACGCTGAATGGCAATGCTTATGTGTTGAGCCAGAAACACGCCAGCATTGTGGTCACGCATATCTTTACGGTGCTCTGATATTTTTTTAAAATGATCGTATACGAATGTGGTAGATATACTTTGAGTCCCTAAAATATAATTTATTCAACGTGGTCCCACAATAACCAGACAATTTAAAGGTACCCAAGGGGTATGAGGCAGAGGTGCAAGCAATATGTTTATAGAAGCTGTCTAAAGGAACAATCTGGCAACTCGTAGGCCAGAATCACGCTAGCTTGCTTACCGCCTAGAGCCCATCAAGTTTCCTGGCTAGTTTGATTTGACGTCGTCACTGTTACCTTTACGACGACCGGACCGATTTTTCTCACATTTCGTCTTGTTAAAATTGTTTTTGCATTAACCATTTGCTTACAAAATTTTATGATGATAAACTATCACAAACATACATACAAACGTCGAACTGTTCCCGCAGATTGTGAGACCAATAAATTAAAAAAAATCAGACATTTCAGGCAAACAAAATACTCCTAGTATAATGATGAGGGATTACCAGTGCCGTAGAACATTCGGAATGACCATTTCGCGGAATGTCTTAATGAATAAAGTTAATTTAAAAAAAAAAAAAAAAAAAACTTTGCCTACATGTACCAGCTTACACTAAAAAGTAGAAAATAATATTTTTATTACTTCAAAGCAAAGATCATTAGAAGACAACCAACGAAATTATTGATACATAATATATAAATATACTTACCTACTCGTATTTACAATTTATAATCAGTTATTTTTGGAGTCTGCTGCAAAGTCTTTGCAACATGCAGCCCTTATGATGGTATAAGTTTCACCCAAGACGGGTTATTCAAATTTCACACCGTTTTTTGTTCTAGTAGCTATAAAGGCCTCGTAATTATTTGGAAATGATCATGGAGGTTGCGGCAATTTTTTTTCATCAAATTTAAATGTCCTACTTAGATAATATATATAAATACATATAGCTTATTAAATGAACAATAATCATTAAAATCGGTTTACAATCGGGGAATATATCGCGTAAAATACACAAAAAAACAATCTAATTAAGAACCTCCTTTTTATGTATCAAATGGAAAAAACAAGCCTTTCTTTTTGTCTTTATTTCTTTATAGCTCTTCAGTAGTCATCTGGGAGCTCTATCATACCAAACTTCAATAGCTCTATTCATGTCATCCATATAAAAAAATCTTAGATTTTATCCAGTAAAATCTGGGTCCTTCTAAACTACAGCTAGTAGCTAGATAATAATTTTAGGTACCTACTATACGGTCGGCCATTGATTGTCGGTTAACAAAGTTACCTCACGGAACGGAGGCAGCTAATGTACCGAAGTACAGAGAAACGTGGAACTTAGTAGAAAGGAGACCATACAATATTATTCCATTGGCAAAATCTTGCGGTTTTACCCATAACCTACAGATAATCATTTTATATTTACTCATATTCACAAAATAAAATATACACTATATTTATTTTTTAACCCAATAATTTTTTATTATTTTACGCCAAGCATGATAATTATAATAACACAAACTAATTAATATACTAACTTTTAATACTACTATTTACAATTTGACTTATAATTTAAATTTGAAGTGTTTATATTTTGAAATCATAATCTTAAAATATAAATTTATAAACATAATCATAAAATATCAATTAATATACTCACCATTTCGATGTCACACAAATTGAACAGCTAGAACCTCTGAAGGAAAAGCAGTCACCTACGACACAAGTTAATTCTTAGTGTAGGTGCTGCACGACATTGTCAAGTTCCTCAAGTCACTTCATTGTGTTGTAATTAGGTTAGTCTTTATTGTGAGGTACTCGTAATTTAAAAAAAAGGGACTGTAGGAGACTTTCCGAGATAAATATTACATCGAAGCCAAGGTAAAAAAATATATAGGTACGAGCAAAGTTTGTTTTCGTCTGATAAAGTTAGTTATAAAACATTCAAAGTCCAAATAAATTCGAAGAAATGTAACAATAAAACAACTACCGTTTGAGAAAACCCTAAAAATACTACGTATTTTTGGTTAAATGCCTTTTAAATTTCTGGGATAGGAATTTTCCATTCGGCAACTTGATTTGAATCTTTTCAACAACACCTATCTGTCTAATCTATCTTGAGATGAGCCTAGCTCTCCAACCCTTTTCAAATGCTGTCGCGCCTCCACGGTACTCTGTCTAAACATCAGTTTGATACAAATTCCTTTTTGAAAGAATATCTATGAAGAAAAAAAACCGAATTAATCGCTTTTTGAGTTGCATTTCAAAGCACGTGCCTACCAAAATATTACATACTAAGTTTTTAATCAAGCAACTGATAAGACGAGCAAGACGCTCGCCAGATGGTAAGAGCCATGCTTGAAATTTTAATGCAACTACGTGCATTCGCTTTTTCACACCGCTGATCATTTCGTGATTGGTTATATAACTGGTAATAGTACTATTAGGTACTTCTTCAGGCAGTTACCACAAAAAAACTACCACCAACAATGTGTGCATTTCTTGGACTATCGTCATTAGTGTAATAAAAAATAAAAACAAAAAATAAACAAGCTTTTAGGCATCCGCCATATTGAATTTGGTACGACGTCATTTTATTTATCGTATTCTTCTCAGCAAACCCTTTTATTTGATACCCATATCATAGGGTGCATAAATAAATAACTGGTCCGCCATCTTTGGGATTCCGCCATATTGGATTTGGAATGACGTCACTTAGCTTACCATGCATTGTCATCCAACTAACCTCTCATTCGGTTGGGTTAACTGTTTAAAATTAAGTTGCCAGATACTAAACTAACAAGACTAGTTAAATAAAAGCTTGTAAAAACGGAACATGTCGTAAAACCTACATTTCTACTCGATCCGGCTGATTATTAATGGCCCGTAGTATTTTTTGTCTACAAATATACATATTAGTTCTCAAAATAATTCGAAAATTTAAACTAAACTTACGCACAACCCATCCCCGTTGTTAGCGTAGCAGGCCTACGCACGCCTACGTGGGGCGCGGCGTAGCACCGTAGAGCCAACCGTGCGCTCGGCCGTCGCACCCCGCAGGTATATAACGTGGTGCCTCCAGTACCAGTGGCCATTTGTGTCCTGACCGTAACCCGCGAAGCACACGCAGTAATCCGTGAAGTGACGTGAGTTTCCGGTGACCATACTACTGACAGGTGAGTTAGACTTTAACACCTTCAAAAATTGCAACTTCTGAAAATTTATAAAAACCATGTGATATTTCAGATCACCTCGAAGTAATTAGGACTCAAAATCTGTGTTAATAATTTCCTATTATCAAATTATAGCTTAATTTTTTAAATACTTTCAAAAGTACCGAAAGCTTCATAACTCCTTTGCAACTCAGCAAGTAAATGATTATAAAATGTAAGTAAAAGTTTTAAGAATTGTTGTCAAGTTTATGTACTTACCAAACTTAATTAAAATTTAATAACTTTCTGTCTATTACCAATACTGTACAACTTTTCTTACATATCTGAAGACATAAGTTTGTAAACTGTCACCGTACCTCTATAATGAGCAATGTGTGCATTACATGTGACAATTTCAGCAAGTACAGTTTGATTTCAGTATAATTTCCTTGTAAAATATGGTACCCAAATAAAAAAGTATAAAAGTTAATGTTATAAAAACTTCAAATTTTCATTTGCAATTCTTTCAACCAAGTTTTTTTAAGTTATTTTCTCTTTTACAAAACATGTTTAGACATGTTTACTTAAGTAAACCTCTTAAAATTAATAATCCTAGGGTCAAAATATGAAACAAAGTTTATTGCAAATTTTAACTACAGTGTCTATAATTATTTCATGATGGCAAAAAATTACTTTGAATGATAAGAAAGCTTTATTGCTTGAAGTGTATTAAAAATTCTGTCCTAGTCTGCTTTAATTGTACTATTTTTTAATACAAGGCTATCTAGTTGCAAATGCAGGGGTGGCTAATGACCTATAAATATAGATATAACCAGGTCAGAGAGTTCATCTCAGAACAATGTAGGACTTATTTTTTTTAATGACGCAAAAATTTTAATTTTCAAATTTTCTTGTAATTATTTTTTTGTGTCAGGAAACCTAAAATTGCTTAAGAAATACGTAAGTTATTGATTTCTGAATATCCACATCACATCAGCAGCCATTAAACGTCCACTGCCGGACAAAGTCCTCCCTCTCAGAGAAGGGTGTTGCTATAATCCTCACGCTTGACAGGTGGCTTGGAGATCGCAGTACGTTCATACTAATAGGACGCTGTTGCCAATACTCCGGTGGTTCTGGTCGCAGTTTTAGGACATACCCGGGTCCGGATTATTCAGAGTGTACTTCTTTAAGCGTAAATGTCTCGAAAGAAAAAATATTCTTAAATAGGGCTTCTTCCTTAGGAGCCCTCTCTAACTTTTTGATGAAAAAAGGCATTCTACATTCTTCATGTTGGCGCTCTGATTCTATCGAATAAAAAGATTTACAGATAATTCAATTGCTGTAGTAAATTGATTTGTATTTTTTATTGAAAATGACTGCTTAGAATTTTGGAAAAAACTCAACGTATCAATTTATTTTATTATGGAAACTAACGTGGTGTTTACACATTTTATTTATATTACACGGGAATTAAGATTAACCGGCTATTATAGTCGGAGTAACTGGCTTAATCTTACGTAAGTAATTCCCGTGTAATATAAATAAAATATCAATTTATTACCTCCAAGTTACATAAATCGTTTTTCGTATAGCTCTCAGACGAAAGTTTAAGAGTGGATTTCGTTTAATTACTGACATAAAATAAAACTGATAATTACTGTTTTATATATTTGTTATATGCCCGAAAATCCAGAATACCTAAAATTTTACGATTGCTATACGGCTCTTATATATTAAACGACTTACATTATCATTATTTATTCTTAAATATTATCATCAAGAACTGAAATTAAGAGCAAATAGATATGAATCAAAATAGAAACTAAATAAATTATGTCTCCATTGTCTTTGAGATTTGCATAATCTCAACAAAAAAAAACTTTTCTATTATTGTGAATAACTGTCCAAAAAAATCATCATCAATCATTTTCATCTTTTTAAACTAATTGAAAGCTGTTTTAATAAATGTCAACGTTTTTCCTTAACAATCTCTGATATTTAGCCGGAACAAAGATAGGAAGAACACGCCATGAAAACAAAAGATGTAACATACAATAACTCGCAGATATAACCGAGATTGAAATAGGCGTATAATATGTTTTTAAAACCCTTGTTTTGTTTTCCTTCTCATGGGAAAAAAGTTAGCTTTTATCTAATTCTATGTAGCTTCCAACAGGAGTTGAAATTGACCATTTTCAAATTTGACAGCTAACGTGTGGGTTTGAAACAGGAAACCGCAACACTCCGGGGGTTAAATATCTACATAAGTTTCACCACGCATAGATCATAATTGCTTTGGCTTATCATGGACTTAACGTTCATTACAGACGATATAAGCAGTGTATGAGACACGAAAAACACGTTTTTGGTGGGCAAATAAACCAGTCTGAGATCGGGAAAATCGTCCACACACAATCATTCTAACATTGCCATAGACAAATATTGCAGAAGATTCCCATTAAAAATCGGTATATACTCGATAGAAAACGTGTAAAAAAATGGAACAGCGTAAACAAAAAGTATGTATTTCAAACTTTTTTATTATTACGTAGCAATTTTTTGAAGTATGTATTTTTTATGGGTTTATACCATAGGCGGCAAACAAACTAACGGGTTGCCAGATGGTAAGCAATCACCGTCACCTATGGATACTTGTAACACCTTGGGTGGTAGCACAGATACGTTGACGACCCTTAAATACTCTATTAACAGCCCTTGCTCTATTAACAGTGGCCAACAATTTTATTTCAAGTTTTAGTGCACATCGTTAAACATTCGTAGTCACAATCAAAGTTAGTCACGGTCAGTTCCAAGTCACGTCTAAGTAAAGTGGCTGAGACTTTACCAGAGGCTTCTTTGGAGTTTTGGAAACAATACGAAGAGTCACGCATTTCAACTTCAACTTTTCTTTGTGGCTTTTGCGATGCTGCCTCAATATATTCTCTGTCTTGTGACGGGCTAAAGATACGTACATACTGAAGGTTGGCCGGTGAATGTCAATTTCGCGCAGATGAGGGGTAGAATCTTCTTCTTATTACACGATCTCAGGATTAATAATTTTTCTTATCTTCTTGATGCCTCTAACCATACACTACAAAAACCATACGGGTGACGTCATAATATATCACAATATAGACATGGCCAAAAAAGACGCATTTTATAGCATTACGTTATTTAACCACACCTTGCTTCTTATCGAACACTCATGGAGACCATTGGCAGTGGCTAGAGATGGAAAACCGCCAAAACCTGCCACAATTCCTGCGTTGGTTGAAACTTTTTTTTAAATATATTAATAGGCTCGCGTTCGATCGCCAACTCACCTGATGTTAAGCGATGTTGCGGTCTACGACGGAGCACGCTTGCCGAATTGTGAATGGATACTCTGTTCAGGTAACAAGAGAAGCGTGGGAAGAACCTCAACCAAAGTACCTGGTAGTAGTTATTCAACCATCAAGCAGTATTGTGCAAACTTTACTGTGTTTCGGATTGAATGGCAATGTTTCCAGTAAAATTAATGAGCAATTATTATTTAATCATATTTAACACTAGTGGTCGGCCCCAGCTTTTCCGGGTATAGATTATAGCCTATGTCACCTGGGGATCGTGTAGCTTCCCAACAGTGAAAGAATTTTTCAAATCGGTTCTGTAGTTTCGGAGCCTATTCAATGCAAACAAACAAACAAACAATCAAATCTTTCCTCTTTATAACATTAGTATAGATAAAATATTTTAAGATGACGAGCAAAGTGCATTGCCGCGCTGTTGAAGTTCTAAATTTTGGGTGGCACAAAACTGTTATAAGCAAGCGTGACGCTTACCATCAGGCTAATGAATCACTCGTCTCATCACTAAGTTGCTTAAAAAATTGTTGAATCAAGCTTTGGCGCAAGTACATACTGCAAGTGACAAATACAATAAATTCCAGGAAGTTCTTGCTGGTTTAAAATCTTTTTAATTTCTTCATTTAAAGCAAGAATTAACCGCTGTTTAATTCCAACAATAATAATTGCTCCCATTAATTTTATCAGGTTTCTGTAATTTACATTAAAGGAAAGCTATGTAACCAATTAGTTGAATAAACGGGTATTAATTAACTGTTTGTCGAAACACAGATAAGCTAACTGTTAAGCATATCCAATGGGTTTATGTTTAAACAATGGATTAAAGTTTTGGCTTGACCACCTCGCGCGTTTTGTTTGTCATCCTTGACTTAATCAAGGGTATTGGCTATTTCTTTTAAAAAAACGGTACTTAATTATTTTTTTATTAATCCATATTACAACTACCATTACTTAAATTTATTTTGTAATTATTCCATTGTTGTCCTTTTTTGGTACGGAACCCCTAAAAACGACATTATTTAAACAAAGCTAGGAAATAAAACATGCTTCTATAATAAATAAATAAGTAGAATGTGTGTGCGTGGAAATAAATTACATTTTGAAATACGAGTAAAATAAAATTATTGCAAAGCAAAATATTACGTAAAGCAACTATTTCGTTTTTATTACAACGGACTTAGCATTAACATCATTTTAAACAGTCCTTCTTAAAACAATTGTCACAAATAATACAATATACAAAACGAGTAGAACAGTCGCTTTTTTAAACCGACTTCATTAAAAGAGGAAGGTTCTCAATTCGGTCCGTATTGTTTCATAATATGTCTAAAGCTGATAGCTTCGGATGGCCTCGACAGCGTGACCGGGCGGTTGGCAAACGCAGATGGCTTTAGGTCTTACTTGTTTTGGAGTGACAAGCGCGAGAATACCTCTGCGGTTAACATCAGGCGAAGTTTGATAGCCCGTTGGTTCAGTTGGTAGTGAACCTAACTTCTGAGCTTGGGGGCGTGGGTTCGATTCCCAGCTAGGACAAACATTTATGTGATGAACATTTTGTGTTTGTTCTATACCTGGTTGTTAATATATATTTAAGTAACTATACATGTAGGTATATCAGTCTCTGGCAGCCATATTACAAGCTTTGCTTAGTTTGGGGTCAGTTGACCGTGTGTGCAAAAAAGTCCCGAATATTTAGAATATTTAAGTGGCAGTCAAACGCAAGCGTATTATATTTAAAAAGTGGTAAAAACCTCGACATGGGCTATCGCTGACGGTCGTCTTTTACACACTAATCACTTTCCAACTCGCTTGATGGTAAGCGACGGTGTGGCCGAGAATGGAACACGTTGATCTAGAAGAAATCTATTTACTCTAGCCTTGAAGATGCCTAGTTTGTAGTTCTCAGGAAACAAGGAGGCAGGGAGTTCCATTCTAGGACAGTAAATAACGCCCCAAACGACGAATCATAAATTACAACCCAAATCATTGAATACGAATCTTTGGAATTTCCACGAGGCAGGGTTGATTTCATCATATGAGTAGAGTAGCGCTCGTGGCGTAGCTTGATCAGACGGGCTTGCATGCACAGCACGACAAAATTTTGTCTACTTTTTTCATCGTACCAAAACGAAACAGGCGTTAAATGAAACCATAGGCGCTTTGTCGCGTTCACGCTCAACCAAGTGACGACAAGATTTGTCGCAATTCGCATATGCATAGGCAAACGGTCCAAAAAATCAACGGCTCTCCGTTGTTTAATTTAAGTTTTCTTTTTTCAATTGGTCTTCGGATGGGTCTTTAAGTGGAATTTACAACTGAGAGCTACGTGGGTCGGTGACACCTTGACTTGAAGGTCCTGGAATTTCGTCCTTATAACAACAACTAACCAACCAACTTGCAAGATTCGACCTAAATAAACAAACTAACATACACACATTGCAAGTTAAATAAAAGCTGTAATAAAAAGGAATAAAGTGGTTAAGACGAAATATGCTTCAAATTTGACGATTCGTCATCACGAATATTCAAAAGTAGACCTTTAAAATCGATTAATTGACATTATTTCTTTATGTTTAGTAAATGTTTTTGAAATATTTTATTTGGATGTGTTCACCGATACAAGACTAACGAAATTTGGCTTGATAGAAAAAAAAATTCGTAAACTTTCAAAAAAAACACTCGTTTTTACGTTCCCTTCAATGGATTGAATCAACTTCATTCAAATCTATAGAAGATATTTTTATCCAAAAAAAAATTGTGTGTTATCCTAACAATCATTCAAATACTTTAGTGGTCGCAATTTTTTGTAAAAGCGTAATAAGATATTTTTAGAAAATAAAGAAAAAAAAAATATTGAAAATATTTAAAAGCGCGCACGCCGCATTACTGTCATACAAGTGTACGGTTCCCTACCATTTCGCCTTGGGTTACCCCAAGTACATCTAATTCGAAATTTTACAGTACCCAAATTTTAAATAGAAAATTAAACTCACAAAATATCAGATCAGCGGACCTTTCCTTCGAATTAACATGTTTATTTACGAAAATGGCTTAGGGAAAACTGGTACCTAATCGATTTATTAACCAGTAAAAAACCTTTTTAAGCGACACACTAAAATTGGCAGTGAATGGTAGAGCAGAAATAGAAATTTTAGAATTAGCTTCTGGTGTAGAAACTACCCTTTTCCTTATTTCTCAAATATATTTAGTTTTGAAATAAATAATAATAATAAAATATTCCAGGCATATTTAAGTTGTACATTAAAGATGAAATAAAATAAAGTCACTATGACTAATTATTGTAAAGTACACCATCGTTAATTGACTGTAGGTAAATAATTGCATCAATTGTTATCTGATTCCAATCATTTCATTTCTATTCAAGTTACTAAAAATAAACCTTTCTTTTGTGGTTAGACTCGCTTACGACGTGAAGGTACCTTTCTAAGGAAATTGCAACCAGCAGTACTTATTTTGAGTAAAAATTAAATTGCGAATTTAATTTTAAATAAGTTTGAAATTAATCATACATACCTACATACATAGCAAGCTAATAAACGCGTTAAATTGTAAATTTTAAAATTGTAACCCAATGACACTTGATGTACATTTCATTATCAGCATGTAATGCGCGAGTCTTGTCGTCTGAACAAACATTAATAAAAACGAGAAGCTCTGATGAAGTCAATGATATTATTAACGGTTCAAAAGCGTTTACACAGTCTGCAAACAACTGTGGTCTTATTAAAAATGTACCGGCAGTGTAGCGCTTTGTTCACATTAAAATGCAGGCGAAACACAGACAGAAAATGTTAAGCTACTCAGTTACTTTATTTTTAGGGTTCCGTACCTCAAAAGGAAAAAACGGAACCCTTATAGGATCACTTCGTTGTCCGTCTGTCTGTCTGTCTGTCTGTCCGTCTGTCAAGACCCTTTTTCTCAAGAACGCGTAAAGGTAGCAAGTTGAAATTTATACTAAATACTTGGGTCTACGGTTTCTTTCGGCTGTAAAAAAATTAAAGTTGTAAGTCAACGCAATCAAAAGATATGAACGTTTATGTCGCATATTTTGCGATTTCACAGGGGAACCAAAACCTATAGGGTACTTCCCGTTGACCTAGAATCATGAAATTTGGCAAAAAGCAAGGTCTCATAGCACATATATAGGAATAAATCCGAAAGTTATAAATATGAAGGTATATCATTTAAAAATGATTATTTTGCTATTACAAACTTACATTTTGTAGTTGGAATGTATGGAAGAACCTTATTGTCAACTACAAACTTAAGTTTGTCTTTCAATATTTTAACTTCAGTTAGTTTTTTTTTTGGTCTCGCGCTCTTAGGGTTCCTTTATGTCGTATATTTTGCGAATTCACAGGGATATCAAAACCTATAGGGTACTTCCCGTTGACCTAGAATCATGAAATTTGGCAAGAGGCAAGGTCTCATAGTACATATATATGTGCTATGTAATAATTATTTTTAAATACCTTCATATTAATAACATTCGGATTTATTCCAATATAGGAATAAATCCGAAAGTTATTAATTTGAAGGTATTTAAAAATAATTATTTTGCTATTACAAACTTACATTTTGAAGTTGGGATGTATGGAAGAACCTTATTGTCAACTACAAACTACAAAGTTGTCTTCCCAGAGACTGTGGGATCGGCCGATCTGCGAACTAGCATGGAAATCGCTACTAGATACGTGTCCTAGTATTGCAGATCGCGCTCGTTTTCTTGCTGTCTCTGTTTGGGAATCGGGACTTTGGTTGCAAGCCATGCCCTCTTTTAACACAGGTAGCCTTTTAGATCCAACCGCATTTCGTCTAGCTGTCAGCTTACGCTTGGGTGCAAGGTGCTGTGAGGCCCATCGCTGTCAGTGTGGTACTGCTGTTGACCAGCTCGGTCACCATGGTCTCTCTTGCTCGAGAAGCGCTGGTCGTATTGGCCGACACGCTAGCCTGAACGACATCATACGCATGGCACTTTCCACCGCCAATGTCGCAGCTGTGCTCAAACCGAGTGGTCTTGCGCGTGACGATGGAAAGAGGCCTGACGGTATGACACTTGTGCCCTGGAGGTTGGGGCGGCCCCTTGTATGGGACGCAGCTTGTGTCGATACTTTGGCGCCGTCACATCTTCCTGAGACACAGGGTAGGGCTGGCGCGGCTGCTAATTCGGCAGAGCAGCACAAGCGTCGCAAATATGCTAACCTCGGCAGTGGTTACATATTTGAGGCGTTTGGGGTCGAGACATTGGGCCCTTGGGGACCGGGAGCTCACCTCATTTTCAAAAATCTTTCAGAGCGCCTGATTAATGCGACGCGTGACCAAAATGCTGGCGTGTTTCTGGCTCAACGCATTAGCATTGCCATTCAACGTGGTAATGCCGCCAGCATGTTGGGTACGCTGCCAACTGGTAGTGGGCTTGAGCATTTGGATTGTCTTTAGACCTTCAGCGGTCTATGGGCAGTCTAACTGTATTTGTAGTGTTAGGTTTAGCTTGTATTTTGTTTAGTTAATAAAGGCACTTGCCCAGTAAAAAAAAACTACAAACTTAAGTTTGTCTTTCAATATTTTAACTTCAGTTAGTTTTTTTTTTGGTCTCGCGCTCTGAGGGTTCCGTCTAACGGAACCCTCAGAGCACGAGTCCTACTCGTACTTGTCCGGTTTTTTTAGACTCTTTGCTGATTTACTCGGAACTTTGGTATAAAACCGAAAGAAGTACATTGTAACCGTTTATAATAACAACTTTTACTATGGGACCAAATTTAAAAGTATCAGTTGTTCCATACATTTAGTGTGAATGAAATTTTTAATGAAAAAAACTTTTTTTTTTGCTAGAATGTTAAAAAAATAACAACACTACTGCAAAAACTTCTATCTAAAGGTCACAATCAGTGTCGAATGGGTCCGCTAATATAATTATGTTTGTTTAGTCAGAGAGCACTGAAAATTATTAACTGTAATGAATTACAGTAAAGACATGTAAGGCTTTTCAATTCATCATCCACAGCCTTTCTTATCCCTATATTATATGCTGCTATATTATATATATATAAATATGACTATGGCTTCTCTCATGCTATATGCAATCTGTCTCGGTTCTGTGGCAATCGAGCCTAGTTTCGACCCGCAATGGTGACAATATCGTCGACCCATCTTGCAGCTGAACGACCAACGCTTCGCTTACCTTGCCTCGGCCAATACTCTGCCAAAACCTTACTTTACCTGTCATTCCATCGTCAAGCAATGTGTCCTGTCCAGCTTCACTTTAGTTTCATTACCGTGATTCCGTCGTCTTGAACCCTTGTTCTTCACCGAATTTCAGCATTACGACCTTGGGCTTAGAGTTTGATAGAGTTTGGCAAAGCCTCATGTGTGAGCGTCACATTACGGCGTGCAAGTGTCGGTCTAACACATTGGTTGAAGAGGCGAGTTTTCAAACATTGTCTGATGAACTAGGGTGTCACAATGTTTTTAATTTTTGGTTTGACCGTTACGCGCGAAACACAGATAGTGGAAGGACGAGTGGTGTCAAACGCTTGAGAGGCTTGTTTAGTTTAGTAGCGACGGGAACACAGCGCGCATTTAAAAAAACAATGGTTCGTTTGACGTCTCTACACGACACATTTTAATTTAACAACTATGAGTTATATACAAACTGCTAATTTAATCAAGTATTGGGTGCGCAAGTTTGAAGAAACTAGGAACACAATACTGGATATAAACTGGCCGCAAAAGAACATCAAAAACGAGTAACCCGTAGAACGAGTAAGAGTAGCCCGTTGGTCCAGTTGGTAGTGAACCTGCCTTCTGAGCTTGGGTTCGTGGGTTCGATTCCCACCTAGGACAAACATTTATGTGATGAACATTTGTGTTTGTTCTATATCTGGTTGTTAATATCTATTTAAGTATGTATTTAAAACTATATATGTATGTATATCAGTCTCTGGCAGCCATATCACAAGCTCTGCTTAGTTTGGGGTCAGATGACCGTGTGTGCAAAAATGTCTCGAATATTTATTATTATTAATGTCGACCGTGTTGGCCAGTCTGTTAAGAACGACCCACGGAAGTCACTTTGATTGCGCGCAGCTTCTCTAAACTTAAGTTCCAAGCTAAATAAGTGTGGAGAAGTGGATGCGCATTTAAAAATAGTTATTTTTCATAAATAAAATTATAAAATTGCTCTCTAATTTAACAGAACGTATAAATAAAACGAATTGGGTAAATCTTTGGTGTGTGTTTTTTAAGTATCTAAAACGAAAAATAATCTGAGACATCCTTTGTTTATAAATTTTGAACTTTTTTGACCTAAGCTTGTGGATGTAAAGTAAAAACTTAGGAAGCAGTGAAGGGCACACTAGCAACATTCGCGTCAATAACTTAACGGAATTCCGGAAACCCTTTCCCAGACGCCAGTGAAGTATTAAAATAAACACGTCAGACAAAATGCCGAAATATTGAAGGGGCCGACAGAAATCCAGGAATGGTCGGGTCTGGCTTCGATTAAAAATTGAAAAGAAAAAAATATTCTCTAACGGCATAACAATAGCAAAATATAAACCTTTTTACGTGTTTCAGGTAAAAAGGTTTATATCGGTATTCGGTTCAAGGTGGTAGGTATTGTCACATTTTTCCGCGAGTTTACAACAGAAAATAGGCAGGTACAATAATTAAAGGGTGTTTAGAAAACTGAGCCTTAAAAGCGTGAGGCAGACTCGCCCAAACAATGCATTGTAGGAAATCTATTAGTTCGCCCCAAACTGCAACTTCGCGTCGCAGCGCTTATATTATGTACTTAGCCTCTGTTTTTTTTGCTCATATTATAACTCAAAAGTTGTATTTGCATGAACTACTTGCCTACAAAATTTTATGAAGTTCGAATCTACAATACGCATTTTATCGTCGAACGAAAATACAAATACTACCCACGACGACTATAAATCCCGAAGACATTCATATAAACTTTCAACACCTTTTGATGCCCCTCTTGATTCCGCTTGATTTTACTTCTAAAATCTACATCTCTTGGAATTTCCTCCAAAATGTCAGCTTTATAGGCCTTAGCGCAGTAGTAGCGAAGTTTTCAAGATCTTGTGATAAGTCAGTCAGTGGTACTTAGATTTTATCTATATGCGTAGATCATATACAAACGCTCAAACGTTGACTTGTTTTGATAGAATCTGAGAAATTCGCTTTGCACGGGCAACAACAAAATAGTTTTAATTATGAAAATTTATCAAAAGTTGGGTATCCTTTTGAGAATAAAATAAAATATGTAAAGTGAAAAACCGGATATCAAAATATAAACTAAAACTAGACCTTTTATAATAATGATATCAACTAACCGCACATAGCATAGGCGTACATTTTTGCCACTTTTTAGACCCAGCTTATAAAAAAAAAAAAAAAAATTGCGTAATGTGTAGGAAAAAATTATATTTCCTATTTAAGTCGCAAACTTTTATAGTTCTTGAGAATATCGGCTGTTACATTTAGATGGGTATATAGACGCCGAAGTCTCAACATAAGGATTCTGGTTCACCATTTTTGTACGGGATCTTAAAACACATTATATGCGCATAAGCGGATACGCATTTGCATATAACATTGGTAAATTAATAAAAGAGGTTGAAATTGAACATCTTCCCACATGAAAAAGGCAATTTGCCCTTTTCATGTCGGAAGGTGTTCATTTTCGTTAGGCTACTATTTACTGAAGAGGACATTTGCTCTTCGTACCGATATAGACATTGACATTTGCTAAGATAATAAAGACTGGGTTAGTAATTAGTAATAGAAATTGGTTGAAGACTGCAATTAGAGTACAAGAATAAAAAATAATAATAATGAAAAACTGACCAAAATGCTGGCGTGTTTCTACCTCAACGAATAAGCATTGTCGTTCAGCGTGGTAAAACGCCAGCATGCTGGGTACACTGCCAATTGGTAGTGGATATGAACATTTGGATTCTCTTTAGACCTTCAACGGTATATAGTCTGTTTTTGCAGTGTTAGTGTTAGCTTGTATTATTTTTAGTAAATAGTTTATTCTACTTCCAAAGACTGCCATATTATACGATATGACAATTAGAATAACATTATTACTCTGTTTCCGAACGACTCCGTCAAATAATTACGCCACGCTAGGGTATACCTATATAACATCCTTGCACCACGCATACACGCCTCGACATCACGAAATCGCACAACCAAATGTCATGAAAGTTTTTTATTTCCTCTCGGAAGGAAAAACGCGACAATATGACAAATGGAGTAACATAGTTTATTTATTTCATAAAGAAATCGAGTGTTATTTTGTCACACTTGTTTGCCAACCATTCAGTGAGATTGGTTATAGAAAACGGGGAAAAAATCAGGTAAATAACACAGCTATATACTAGCTGTTGCCCGCGACTTCGTACGCGTAGACTTTCATATAAACTTTCTAGCCAACCGCACCTCCATTTGATCAAGTAGTTTCGTTTTTTTTATGCCATTGTTGGCAAACAAGCAACAAACAATTTTGTTATGAATCAGTGAGTGAGTGAGTAGTTTTCGCTTTTATATAATTATACTTATAGGGTTACTATAAGGCAGCATTCTCTGAAGTTCGGCTCCAATGCGTAAAAAACAACTGTGTATGTTTGATCCAACCAAAGAAAAGAGAAGTAAAAGAAAAAAGAAAAAAAAAACTGTGGATCCAACTGTTTTATTAGTAAAAGTTTAATTTTGTCTTAGCTTGTTTTTTGTTTTGTTAACTAAAAGCACATTCTCGATAAAAAGGTAACATACCTGCAATATTTAAAACAATTACACACAAAACTATTTACCAATAACACAATACCTAAATAGCCCGTTGGTCCAGTTGGTAGTGCCTACCTTCTGAGCCTGAGGGCGTGGGTTCGATTCCCACGTAGTACAAACATTTGTGTGATGAACATTTGTGTTTGTTCTATATCTGGTTGTTAATATCTATTTAATATGTATTTAAAAACTATATGATGTATGTATATCAGTCTCTGGCAGCCATATCACAAGCTTTGCTTAGTTTGGGGTCAGATGACCGTGTGTGCAAAAATGTCCGAAATATTTTTTTAACCTTTATTCGCTTCATATTATTCCTATAATACCTTGACTTCTGGATCCGCCTGAAGTTTCCTCTTTTGCATGAAAACTTCAGTGTTTCTGAATAATATCTCTTACCCAAGCGTATCTATAGCTCAACAACAAATTCTAACTTTACCATCTCCATGTTGTTTATGCGTGATAGAAAGCAGAACTCAGTGCTTTTGTTGAGGTTGGGAAAATGAAATGTGCGTTTTGTTATTTAATATTGTAAAAAAAAACATGTTTATTCATAGATCTTATACACAATTTTTTTTTGTTTATGTCATAAAGGCACTTGCCAGTATGTTATTACAATTTTAGTTAGGCCAATTTAAAAAAAAAAACACACCTAATAAAATAAATATTTCGTAAAAGTTTATTGAAAAAAAAAAAAAAAAAAAAACTTAAACAACTTAAAATTAAAACAGTCAATCAGAACAAAAAAAATTTATTTATAAGACAGAAAGCAGTCAAAACTCGTTGTTAAACATCGTCGTTAAGAAAAAAACTCAATAGACCCTTAACATGGTTTGCTATTTCTAAGAGTATTGGATATTTTACTTTCTTGTTACTGGTAAAGATTTATTGTACTCCTAGATGTCTGTAATATGACATAACATTGCGTAGGTAAAATGAATAAGTATTTTGATCTATTATTCACTAATAATACCTTAAGGAGATAGCACAGTGCCAAATTTTTACACACCTTACACTAAAATAAACTTAAAAATATTATTTTTAGTTATTGAACACTAAAAACTAGACAACTTTTTTTTAGTAATTTTCCCATATCTAACCTGAAGATATGGGAAAATAAGGGGAAAAGTTACGCAAAAGTTGCTTACATTTTGATTGGCGGCATCTTTGATTAACTGAATCCTGTTACTAGTTTTTTCCGCATTTCTTGAAGTACCCTATATCCGTCCTTTCATCAAGATCAGCTTAGCTGTTTGGTCGTGAAAAGCGAACAAACACACAGAGTTACTTTCGTTTTTATTAGGCTTACGTAAAATTTGTAAGATAACGTTAAAACAAAACGATACACTTGAATAGATTCTTAAAGGGCCGGCAACGTCGTAGTGATGCTTCTGGTGTTACAAGTATCCATAGGCGACCTTCTGGTCGACTGCGGCCGGAGCGAGTCTATGAGAGAATATATGTTGCACGAGTACGGCGTAAACCCTCGAGATGTTGGCATGTTTCAAGGTATCCTGGCCGCACCCACGTGTGATGCGGCGAGGGCCTTGTATGCCATGGTCTCGGTCGTATTGGATCAGCGTAGGGATTCTGATCCCTTTTGATTGTATATGATGCTTTGAAAAACGGGGCTGGCATAATCGCAAAGCGACTAAAGACCCAAACAAAAAAATCGATTTAAAAAAAAAAAAAAAAACTATAGGCGTCAGTGACTGCTTACCATCAGCCCGTCTGCTTGTTTGCCACCTATGGCATTAACAAAACATTTGTGTTTGTACCCCAAAACTGTAAGTAAATTAGCCGATGTGTTATTCCCTTAATAATACCTACTATTCTATTACACATTATCGTAGATATTAGATGACATTTTGACGTAGACTGCTGGTAATACAATAAATAGAATAAGTAGAGATCCAATTTCATAACATCACTACTGATATTTCAACGTAATGAAATGAAGTCAAAATCGTTATATTATGAAATTACGTATCCAGGAAAAATGTAAGGAAAATAAAGCTTTTTATGAAAAGGTCCAACAAAATAGTCTGCCTAATCGAATTTTTGAAAGGAAATGGGAAAACCGACATTTCAGAGAAATGCTAATTTGATAGACATGCACATGAAATTGATTCCGGGAATGTATTACTGTTGTGGTAATTAGAAATGGCGAACTAAGAATGATACTGGAGGCTTGTCAAGATGTCTTGTATATTGGGTTACGCGGAAAGGGTGTATTGAGTCGAAAGGGGTTCATAGTACCCATCATTATGAACAACTTTTACTATGGCAGCAATTCTGGAATCGCGAAAAAAATATCAGCTGTTCCATAGAAAACGGCCATTGACACTCGTCGAAATGTACCACGGCGTAAGGATGTAGGTTGTTTAGACAATTCGTCATTTAATTCGGATAAAACCAATATATTTAAATTCATCATCATCATCAGTCAGAAGACGTTCACTGCTGAATTTAGGCCTCCCCCTTAGACCTCCACACTGAATAACAGCCTGCCATCTGCATCCACTGGATGCCCGCGACTCTCATTATGACGTTGGTCCATCTAGTGGGAGGATCTACGCTGCGTCTTCCGGTTCGTGGTCTCCACTCAAAGACCTTTCTTCCCCATCGGTTATCGGTTCTTCGAGCGATCTGGCTTGCCCATTGCCACTTGAACTTGTCGGTGATTCTAGTTTTTTGGCGAATATCCACGTTCCTACTTCTATCGCGCAAAGAAACTCCAAGCATAGCTCTCTCCATTGCTCGCTGTGTTACTCTGAATATTTCCAAAAGACCAACAGTTAAGGACAACGTCTCAGTACCAGAAGTCATCACTTCAACATATTTAAATTATGGTAAGATTAATATAATATAAGATTAATATAATATAAGATTAATATAATATAATATAATGAATGCTTTTGAGATTGTGGTACACGACGCCCAAGACCTCCAAGACGAAGTTTAAGAGCTGACTTTTGAACCAATAAAATATTAAGCTAAATAGATTACAAACTTATTTTTTTGTGAGTGTTTTAAGTTTTGTGAAAGGTCGTGAAACAAAACTTCTTAATTTGATTCAGTTTCCTGCCTGAGAGAGGATTTTAAATGAACAAATAGCCCTGTATAGTAAAATTATTTAAAATCTATACGGGGAAAAAATATACCAAACACAGAAACACGATGGAGGCTGAAAAATTAAATTAAAAGTTATACAGCGAGCACCGTAGTGTTAATTATAAAATTGCTGATTGTTTTTTTTTTGTATCCGTGAAAGAGAGTTTATGAAAGCGTCAATTATTTTATTGGTTCCACTAATTATAAATCCATTTTGCTTTGTTATTTTTTTTTTGCAGAAACATCATTTCGATATTTCACGAAACAAAATAGTCGATCTATTAATTTAAAGATATTAGCCGTGAGTGTCATTGTGTGTGTTTGCTTGAATTTTGTTTTGTTATAGGAGGAGTCCAGGAAAAAAAATAAGGTTTAGTACATAAGATTACGCGGCGCCGGGTCGATGGTACAAATCCGAAGGGAAGTCATTGTACCTATCGTTATGAAAAAAAATTAAGGATATATCCATCAGGATATTTCCTTAATATTTTTCCGGTTTATTTCGCGATTGATATCGCGACTGTATGTCCAAGCCAAGTGTATGTCGGGCTCGGGCACTGAGGGTTCCGTACCACGATATAAAATACAAAAACATTATAAACATAATTTATTTTGGCTGATTTCTCAAAGAAATAAACAAGATTTCAATTAAGTCCATAAGCTACTTAAATTGTAAACACCTAAAATATAAAAAAAATGTGCAAAAAGACATCACGCCCAGGCGGTCACCCATCCAAGTACCGACCGCGCCTCTTTTAGTCTTTTTGAGTGCTGAAAACGATCAAACCAGCAGGACCCTACTACTCCAAAGATACTAACCGTTTATAATGTAAGTAGGTAGATAATACAAGCTTTGTGTACCGATTGTAATTTTTGTTCAATATTTTTGGATAAACATTCGTTGTTCATTATGCCATGTTGTTGTAGGATATGGGTCCTGGGTTACTTCAGATAATATTTTCACATGATTGCATACTCTACGATATTATTATGATCAAAATATAAATTATAGTCAAACAGTATGTTTATCTAATATTACGAGTAACTCATACTTGGATTTATTTAAGAGTCGCTACGTCGTTAGTTCAAATCCAAGTCTTGCCCCTGCGTGAAACACCTTAAGCTTTAAACACTTCATTCATATAAAAGATAACATCAGGTTTAGAATATGCAGTGGCCCACACTAGGCTCTAGGCCCATGTCGTGGGAATCTCATTGATTTAACATTATTACGTAAAGTTTATTTGGAGGAAATCTAATTCGGGAAACAAAACAAAAATGTGTGGAAAAAAATTCAACAATATAAAACCAGCAAGAATTTGCATGAATTAGGTATTAAATTGACTTTGACTTACAGTTTTTTTTAAATATCTTCAAGTATAATGAAACAGTGACAAATCTATGCTATCTTCGCAAGCAGGATGATATTATACGCACGAGGCAGCGTCCACCTCAGAACTAACGTAAGCGACAGATGATAAACCTTCAGATTACACAATAACCATTTAAATTTTAACTAAAACAAATTTACATTTAACTACCTAATACAAATGATAATTAGAATATGAAAAAACTAATGGTTAACAACTTATAGATTTAAATAAAAAACTTAAAACGTGTTTTAAAAAACCTTGTTTACGCCGTATTTTCAAGAAAAATTTCACCAATCATGTTTCTAAAATTAGATTAAACTCTACTTATTTATATCCTCAATTATAATTATGTAACCATAATAATATGAATAAATATAAATTTGGTACTGTTTGCCATAACCGTGCAAATTAATGCAACGCAACCCAAGTTGACGTAATTATCAACTCTAACTGAGAGCCATTCCCATGCTAGACTAATTGTATTTTCCATATTTTTGCCCGTCAGTATTAAAAATATTTATATATATTAAAACAAGCTTTTAAGCGCCCGTGGTATTGAATTTAGTGTAACGTCATTTTATTTTTCGTATTATTAGTAAACCTTTCATTTGATACCCATATCATGGGGGTGCATGAAAAATAATTAATCCGCCATCTTTGGGAGTCCGCCATATTGGATTACAATGACGTCACTTAGCTAACCATGCATTGTCATCCAAACTAAACGTGTATGCAACATTTCAACACAATAGGTAAGGGATAGCTATTTTAAATTCAGTTGCAAGATTTGATCCATATTAACAAGGCAAGTTAAATAAAAGCTTAAGTAAAAATGTCATAAATTACAAAATAAAAACTACTTACGTGAAATCCGTTGATCTAGAAGTTAGAAGAAAGCATCCAATCTCCTCGCCCGTTAGAGGTCAAAGACCGTTACAGAAAAATTCAAAGAAAAGAAACATGTTTTGTATGATATTGTATTCTATTGATTTACTATTATTTGTTGTACTGGTTACCACGCTCTGTCCTTTTGTCCTAATGAAACTAGATCGAAAATCAAAGCGATAGTTTCAAAGTTAGGGCTTCGTTCACATTGCGCTATAAAGTTTCACTTTGAAACGTATCTCGACACTGATTGAATTAATGAGTTATACAAGACTGGTTGCCGAACAAAAATGGACACTGATTTTTAGATCAACTTATTTTTTTTATTGCAAGTAGTAGTTTTGCCTTATTTTATAAAGTAAATATATTTTTAAGAGTCTATCCTCTGTTAACGAAATCTTGACTCCAGTTTCGACGATCATCATCAGTTCCGAAATACAAATACAAAAGTAAATGTAGCCTCACACTATGGAGAATAATTTTTTTAGTCGCTTCATAAAAACTCGTATGAGGATCTAGTATATAAACTATGACAAAACGGCTTACACTCATGTTATGTTCATCGGTCGAGACGTGCTCCCGACCGGTTTTGGAGCCATTAAAGCTTCTTCACCAGGGAATACGCGCGCTCTTGAAGACGGTCGCCTGACGGTCGACGATTGACATAGTTCTTAAACATTACAATTAAAATAAGCTTACAAAATAAAAAATTGTTTAAAGAGTTTAATTTGAATTTTAACGACTTACCCGAAAAACATTACTATCATTTAAGGACGCACAGGTAAAAGTTTTTTTTTTCAGTTCCATGTTCAACATTTTGTTATTTTCAATTCTCCGCAGCGTCGTTGTTTCAAATCATTTCAGAGAGCATTAAGCAAGCCTTATTTCAGAACACTGAGAGCAGATCCCAATAATATGATTTAATGCTCGTTCATCCCACTTTTACAATTCTATTGGGAAATATTAGTATGCATAGCACTTTGCTCTTGTCAGCTTTACTACGGATAACTGTGAAAATAAAAAAAAATATACGGAGAGAGAGATCCTTTGTGTTTTGTTGCATATTAATCGACACAACAGCTACTGTATGTAGTTGTTTTTAACTGTGCTGGTAATTTCAACTAAAAAGTTCGCTACAACTTTGTTGACAAATTGAGTGCTATCCTGCTAATTAAGGCATTTCAACGGACACGTCAGATGTGAACTTTATTTTAAATAATATAGTATGTTTTGTGTGATGATACTCCTATAAATTACAAAAATATATCCACTTATTCGGATATATACTAATATTATAAAGAGAAAAGATTTGACTGTTTGTTTGTTTGCATTGAATAGGCTCCGAAACTACTGAACCGATTTGAATATTTTTTTCACTGTTGGGCAGCTACACTATCCCCGGGTAACATAGGCTATATTATATTTTCAAAAAAAAATAGGGATCCTTACTAAAACTCCAATAATGTAACCCAAGGTGTAAAAAATTAAGATTTACAATTTTAACTTTGCGTTTTTGACAGTTTTAAGACAGGACAACTTTTGTCAGGTCAGCTAGTAGTGATTAAATTTAATAACGTTTTGTATGACGTATTGCCTTATTATTTTTCCTAATAATGAAATATTAAAATTTTATTTGAACTGACGTGACATTAATGCTGGTTTATACCAACTGTAATATTGTTAATAAACAATATCATAATTTTATAATACTAGCTGCGCCCCGGGGTTTCACTCGCGTGGATTATTCCTTATAACATCAGCTATCTGCAGTCCCGTCAAAATCGGTCCAGCCGTCTCGGAGTCCATATCATAAATACATCACGTAGTACCACGTTGCATAAGCCGACAGCTTACGTGATTAAACTGTATATAAAGATAATTTGATAGTTTTAGTTTAATCAATGGTTGGCTGGAAGAGGTTGCTTTTAGCGATAAGGCCGCCAATTGTGGCTCTAGCGTGTTTCCTATCTGTTTGTAATTTTTATTTCTGATGTACACAATAAAGAGTTTCTATCTATCTATCTTTAATATTCTTAATTGGTGCGTAGTTTATTTAAACACACTTTCGTATTTTCTCCGAATGTATAATAATTATAAAAAATATTTACATAAGTATGTACAAGTTATTGACAGTTCGTATTTACATATTATGAAGGCTATTTATCGACTTATTGGTTGTTGGAGTTATTTAATTATAAAATACATGTACTTATTCTGTAATTGAAAAAAAACCTTTCAGAAACAATATATTTTCACTATAAATACCTACCCAATTCACTTTGACAACATTTTGAGCGTTTAGAAATAGATGTGAAAGCGATACTGCTAAGTAAAGAACTTATCTTCCGTAAAACTGAATTATGAAAATCTTTTCTGAAATATTAAATTTCATACGATAATGGACTGTCAACTTCGTGACGGCTAAATGTGGTTGGAAAGACTTATTTTGTAAGTCTTTTAAGCAGTCTTCACTCCTATATCACTGTAATAGTATCACCTGGCCGCCATCGCCAAAAAAGCCATCCTCATATTATAGATGCGTGGAAGTCTCGCACTGTTCGATTTGATCGATTGTTTCTGCCACGTACCTGTAAGTTGTGGAATGGCTTACCACCTTCGGTTTTTCCTCCAAAATATAACCTCAATTGCTTCAAGCGAAGAGTGAATAGAGTCCTCAAAGGTAGGCAACGCCCCGGGTATTGTAGATGTCCATAGGTGACGGTGACCACTTACCATCAGGTGGCCAGTCGCTTGTTTGTCGACTATTATATTTTAAAAAATCAAAAAAAAAACCTTTGAACCCATAATAACGTTTATCTATTCCTGGCTTTCTTTTGTTAAAAAACTTAGTTGTTATGTTATTATCATGAAGCAACTATAAAATAAAAGACACCCATAGAAAATCCGGGCACATATGAATGTCTCTTAAATTATAAATAGCCATAGCTTTGGAACGCTTATGTGTAGACTTACGAATAAACTTTAACCCAATTTTGAATCAATTTTTTTTCAGTTTTTCAAAACTTAGTAACAGAACTATTACGTACATAAAAAAACTCCTTTATTCGTCTCTGCCGTAAGTCTTTCTTAGCAGATATAGTTATAGAAATCCGCTAAAAAAATTACGACTGAAAAGATCTGATGCTGCCTATTAGAATTCTACCTGATAAATTTCAGCTTTGTAGGTCATGTAAGGTAATTTTTTCTCCGTACGAATATTCAGGTTTCCTCGCGATGTTTTCCTTCACCGAAAAGCCAGTGGTATGTAAATCCGTACATAAACTCCAAAGAGCTCATTGGTACGGGCCCGGGATTTGAACCCGCTTCCTCACGCTTTCAAGTCTAGCGGTCTCCCAAATAGGCTATCACGGCTATTTAGCATAGGTCGTGTAGTTTACAAGATTTCATGAGAGGTCATTTGCTTTTAAACATTAGGTACTCCCCTGAAATTTTGCTTTTATACGTTACTCCCCTGACCTTATCCTATACACTAGGTTATACGGAAAAGGCATGCCAAATCAAGAAATTTTCATCATTATGAACAACTTTATTATGAACAACTATTGGTCCAAACCTAAAATCATGTACAAAATCCTCTGTTCGTCAAAAAGATTACAAAAAGCATGGAAATGTAATTTATTGCATTGAAATTTTTCGCAATATTAGATAAAAGTTATTCATAACAATGAGCACCTTTAGGCTTATACCCTTTAATAATAACCGTGTATTACTAATAAATAATATGTTTGTGGCCCCGAACGAACTAAGTTTCAAACATTGAGTATAATAAGACAGTGATAGATCGATGTAAGTACCCAAGTTTGTGACTAATAATAGCCTGCCCAATCAGGTATATTGACGGCCATTGTTAATCTTATTATATCTCACTTAGGATGGGTGACCGTGAGTGGAATTTACAAGTACCGTCGCTTTATTCCTCATGAGAGGATTTTGTCGGCCCACGCCTTGTGTATTTGCCAGTGTGAAATGTTGAAAGGTTTTCGAGTTTTGAATCAGAGTCATATAAAGTAAGTCAGGGTCAAGTCCAAGGCATGCCCTAGTAAAGTGGTGAAGACTTCACTACAGGCTTCTACACAGTTTAGGAAATAACATGAAAAGTATTTTATAAGTTACTAGCTGCGACCCACGGTTTCACTCGCGAGTTAAAATTGTCATTAAGATTTCTAAAAAAAATCAAATTTTCTGTGCAATTTACATTCTTGAGAACTTTCTACAAAGTATTAGAAAACTTAATAAAAAAAGATGATTGAAATCGGTAAAGTCATTCTCAAGTTATGGCGTGACCAAGGTAAATACTAAATACAAGGTTAATTAAGACCGTTAGTTTCTCTAATATAATAAAAATAAAATAGGGATTCATTTTGCAGCTGTCAGAGCAAATAAACGTTTGGACATAGTTTGACATCGCAGGCCCTAGAATAACCCACCATCACATGTTGTTTCCACCATTTTAATTTATATTTTCCACTTCATCTCGCCGTAATAGAAAATCTTTTTACTGTAACACGGAAATTTACATTCAAGTTTTAATCAAACCTCTTAAAATCTTGATTGAGAAAGTTTTGGCAGTACTTACTAGTTAAAGGATTAATTGATTAAAGATAATTTCATTAGCTTTACAAACTTATTTTTTGACGACTTCGGATCAAATTAAAACTTTGTGTTGACAGTTGAATGAACTTGTATTAGTAAATAGTTTAAGTAATATTAGATACTTGAAAGCTGCATCTTGTTCAACTCGGCGAATTATAATTTTGCGCCAGTTAACACTATTTTGCAGCATTATTTTTCACACTAACCTGCAGTTTTATCATTTACTAGCTTAGAACTGTCAAACGCGCGAAGATAAAATTGAAAATCTTATTTTTTTACACCTTGGGTTACATTATTGGAGTTTTAGTAACAATCTCTATTTAAAAAAAAATAGCCTATGTTACCCGGGGATAGAGTAGCTTCCTAACAGTGAAAGAATTTTTCAAATCGGTTCAGTAGTTTCGGAGCTTATTCAATGCAAACAAACAAACAAACAATCAAATCTTTCCTCTTTATAATATTAGTATAGATAGGGAAATTGACAGCCTAATAATATAAGTAAGAAATTGATTAGTTGAATTATAAGTTTCCGCCGCACTAGCAGTCTATGGCACCTAGAATTTAGAATTTCAACAATACAAAATCGTGCGTATCACGACACTACGCTCGTCATGAAAAAATATTAAACGTCTCTATTTCCCTGTAATTTGATGATATTGCTATCACACTTTGGACGATCCACGGTACGTAATAGAACGCAATATTTATGTTGTCAAATATCGAACAAAAAAACAAAAAACAATTATTATATTAAAATCTTTTTGGAATTGTTTGCCATCTTTAAGGATCTTAGTTAAGTCAAACGTGTATTTTCTCACTTAAGGTGGAACGTTTCACATGTAGCGAGAAATTAAAAATTCTCACAGATTTCTTATCGTTGTAGCTAGGCCGGGGTAATTATTGTAAATGACACGGTGTTTTTGCAAATCCTTAGGTGTTCCTTATATTATCTTGTAGATATATTTATCAGTAACGCACCATATTCTTACGTTAGTCAATAAACCGTTTGAAACAGTAAAAAATAGTTAATCGACAATAGTAAGTAATAATAAAACACAGTTTTAAACTATCACGGTTGTTCACTAAAGTTATATGATTAATGGAATGAGCTCCCGATATTTCGGCGCAGTTACATGCACCATGTTCACAAGAAGACTGACAATCTTACCACGGTAAATATCCCGTAAACAATCATATTTAAATGTTGATATCTTTTCATGATTTTGTACAGGATAGTAATCAATTTGCGCAAACACCATGATCGTTATCAATAATTACCCGACCTAGCTACAAGAACAAAAAAACTGTTTGAAATTTGAATTTTCCGTCATAGGTGAAACAATACAATACAATACAATACAAAACTCTTTATTAAAATACCACAAAACAAGGATAACATTACAACAAAAATATCACGTACCACCTTAAGTGAATTAATGTTATTCTTTGAGAAAATAAAATCTAAAACCATCATTTATCTGGCAGCATTGATCCATCCGGAACACAGTGTATGCACACTACTGTTTGGTGGTTGAATAACTAACAAAAGTGTGGTACTTACCCAGGGACGCTGCAAAAGAGTTTTACCTACCACTACAGAAATCATCTTCCCTCTGTCGACGCTTTCGAAGAAATAGAATCGTAATCGTCATTGTAAAATCTTCATAACACAATTCTGTTTGAATATTCCACGCTCAAACAAACAGAACTTAATATCGAGTTTATTAAGTTTTCCCTTAAATTCACATGTTCAGTAAGGAAGTCAGGTTGATCTAAGAGCGTAAAAATATAGCGTAGAGCGCAAAGGCTTTTGAGTGTCAGTTTTCTAGTCTACGCTTTCTATTGCTTTGTCTGCCTACATTCTTCGTGTCAAGGGCCTTGGTACTCGGGTTCTGTAAAAAGCAAAATGACATTGAATAATCCAAATGCAATATTAGATATACAAAGAGTAAATAGTATTTAAATAAACGATGTTTTCAAATGATTGTCACATTAAAATAAGCTTTCATTGTGGGTGTGCTCGGAAAGAATATAGAGCCTCCTTTCCTTGCAATATCAGTAAAACAGTTGATTATTAATAAAATTGTGGCTTCAGCTATGGTCATCATTAGACCAGTTTAAAAGTACCTTAGGAAGCCTATCGTATGTCTTCGGATATACTTTAGATATGATCAATGGCAAATATCAACTTGATCGGACCATTGGAAGTTTTCCTAAAATCGGACGATAAAAAATATTACGTGTAAAAATGCATACAATTTTAGTGAATAAATGAAATTATCAAGATCATAAAATTTTCAATAACAATCAAATCCAACATACATTTAATCGAAGAAGATAAAAAAGGACCGTTTATTTCATAATATTGAAAAAAATGGTTTTGTCAGTCTACTTAATTCCACGATACATTTAAAATTTAACACCGATAAGCCTTCGCTACGGTATTTTTCAAAACCGAAATCCGTCGAAGGACAAAAGTCACGGATGTCGGAAACCGTATTATGCGCTCAAGTGGCGCTGGGCAGGGCACGTGGCTAGGCGTCGTGACAGCAGGTGGAGTAGAGCCCTGACAACGTTACCAATAGCGGATAAGCGTTCCGTAGGCAGACAACCAGCCCGATGGGTCGATGACATCAGTCAGACCCATCGCAGGTCATACGTGGATGAGATTAGCCCGAGACAGGGATCAATGGCGCAAGGGAGAGGAGGTCTATACCCAGCAGTGGGTTGATACAGGCTGACATGATGATGATGATAAAGCCAAGAAAATAATTCTTGTCTGTTTGAAAAATACCGAAGATCGTCTTTGTAGAGCAATAAATAAATGCTGGCGTGTTTCTGGCTCAACGCATAAGCATTGCTATTCAACGTGGTAATGCCGCCAGCATGCTGGGTACGCTGCCAACTGGTAGTGGGCTTGAGCATTTGGATTTTCTTTAGACCTTCAACGGTCTATGGACAGTCTAATTGTATTTGTAGTGTTAATTTTAGCTTGTATTTTGTTTAGTTAATAAAGGCACTTGGCCAGTAAAAAAGATAGAGTAATTAATATAAAAGTTATTAATAGTATCTACGTAACAAATTCCCTGATGCGAAGTAAGTCTGTGGTTGCAGAGTTGGAAAAGTTTATTAGAAAGTTCAGGTTAAGCAACCACAAATACGAAACGATAGGAAGCCAAGTTTACTTGAATTAGTAATATGGAGTTTACCTCTGTATTCCTATTAAATGTACGAAATACGTCTTAATAATCTAACACAGATTTTACAATCATCATCAATTAGCTACGCCCCGCGGTTTCGCCCGCGTGGATTACTCCTTATATCATCAGCTATCTGCCTGTGATAGTTCTGTGAAATCAGTCCAGCCGTTTTGGAGTCCATAGGGAAACAACAACAAGATACATACACACATCGCCTTTTATCTTTCAGTCCGTAATTGCCTGATGCTGCTAGCTCAAAATCATAGCAAATTACCGTGTACAAGAAAAAAAATATGGATGAAACATGGAGACATTTGAACACGAATGATAAATCTACTAACGCATAGTCTCCCCTTGTCTGCCTGTACTGATGCGTGTACCATCCTAGCTAAGGAAGCAAAAATGACTCTGTACCTATGTATTTTTGTCTGTTCGCTTTTCACGACTAAACAGCTAAGCCGATCTCAACGATTTTTTTTGGCAGGATGATAGTGAACATAACAAAAACGGACATATAATACTTTACCCCCAGAAAATGCGAAAAAACTTTTAAAAAAACCCTTGTAACACGGGATTCAGCTAGTCTCTTATAAATAAATCATCATCATCAGCGAGAAGACGACTGCTGCGCATAGACGGAAGACGCAGCGTAGGTAGGCCTCCCACTAGATAAACCAACGACACGTGAGTCGCGGGCATCCAGTTGATGCGGATGGCGAGCTGTCGTTCAGTGTGGTAGTCTAAAGAGGAGGCCTATAAATAAATATCGATCACTTTTATGTCTCTTGAAAAGAGATGTCAAAATTCGCAACCTCGGAACCTCCAGTCCATTACGTTCAATACCGATCAATTAACAGAAAATGAGACTGCGTTTACTTGGAAATGTAATTAATGAACGAAACATGAACAATTTACCTTTTAACGATGCGAACGTAGCGTTCAATGATTCACAGGTAAGATAGCCGCCGCTGCTTCGATATCCAAGAGGATTTTCATTTCAAAGACCTGAAAGACATTGAAATACCTCTTGTATTGGATTTCTATCATTATAGTAACTCATAGGTATTGAGATATTTTATCTGCTGATTTTATTTGCAGATGGACTGATTGAAATAACTAAAATGATACCTAAATCTGAAACTACTTAATCTAATAGTTATCTGTCAATTTAAAAACACTACTTGCATGTATCAAGAATTATAGAGGTTAGGATTGTTGCAAAGACAGTTCAAGAATTTGGAGGCCAACAGGAAATCAAACATAGCTTAGCAGACATAGCTCTCGGAGTGTACATCCGGATGGTGCAGGTTCAAATCCTGCCAGACGACACATTTTTAATCTGACTCCTCAATTATCAATATCAATTGATAATATATATTATGTGCTATAGGCACTCAAGCTATTCAGAATAAACATATTTTAACTATGTATCGTTGGTTAAAAATCATAGCTCAAGCAATAACACGGCTAAGTGTTATCATATAAACAGTCATAAAAACACTATAATATCTAAAATTTAAATACCACTAATTGGCTTACTCATCACGAAATCTCGAAAACTACTTTACCTACGAAGCTGAAACTGGAAGGAAAATTCCCAGGTCTACTATGAATTTTTTTTGCGTAAGATCCGAGTTTAGGGTGGCAAAAGTGGGTTAAAAATTGTATATGAAAATCAATGCGTACGAAGTCGTAGGTAGTAAATATATAAATATACATGGTTAGTAAATATATAAATATACATGGCTTTGTTAGTATCATAAACTATTAAACTTAAAATATACACAGCTGTAGTAAACAAATGTTACAAATTAATCCGACGTTCAAAATATTCATGCTTGCCTTCCGGTCGGGTTTAAAGGATTAACACGATAATTTAGGCCCTTTCACGTGAAGTTATTGCATACATAGAAGCATTATTTGGTCACCTAATATTGGGATAGTAATTAATGCTTGGTTTGGTAAAGTTAGACTAATCTGGGATATACTTATACTTAACTGAACTTAGATTATTGTTTTCACATCATTAGCAGCTTATTCAGGCCGTGGACTGAAAAAAAACCTAGAAAACAATAACAATAATAAGACGAAAAATCTAGAATAAACCCACAAGTAAACCCCAGAAAGGTGGCAAAAACGCAAAGATCAGCGACATCATTAATTACGCCATTGATTGACATAATTACGATAGATTGTTCAGACAAAAAGGTTAGGTTCATTACAACTACTCAGCAATCAAAGAACTACAGATAATGACCACAGAAGAGATTCCGTACGGAAAGCATTCAGTACGTTGTGCGTTCAAGCTGGGAACAAAAATGCGATTGTGAGCTAGTAATCGTCAGTGATTTTCAAGTGTTTTTTTTTATCATAAATAAGTCCGCGTTTGACCACCAACTCGCCTGTTGGTAAGCGACGATGTGGTCGAAGATGAAGCACGCAGACTTAGAAGATACCTATTCAGACATTATTTTTTGTCCTTTTTTTTGGCAGTAACGTCGAATCTTTTGTACCATTCTCTAAACTAAATTAAATTTAACAACTCTAAAATTGTTGCCACCTTTTCTGGCGTATTGAGATGAAAAAAGACGCCGATAATTTAGTCCTGTCTGATTGGATACATTTATTTTAAAGAACGCTTAAACATAATCATTGAATCCAATATTGTTACTAAAATAAAAAATAAATATAACAAACATTATTTTATCAGTTCCAGCAAGTAAATTTTTCATTAGTCTCTATAAATTATATTTTTCTATAATAAAAACCCTTTATAACAAAAAAGCTTTAGAGTTTAGCCTGACCAAAGGTTTTTGAAAACTGGGAGCTGCGTTATCTCCCTTAAAATATTTTTGAGTAACACTGAAAGTGTTTAGCTGTACAATTTTACACATAGTACTCCCATCTCGTTGCAATAGCAAATTATAAGTCAAACGCTAAAACGTTAAAGCGACCAGCTTATAAATAAACCGAACGTTTTGATAATCTAGACGTTTTCGGTTTCCTTTTCGATAACTGACAGATCCTGGAAGCAAAAAGCCGGAGATCTGACTGAGTGAGCATCCTTGGTCCATCCATCAGCGGCACTGAAACGTGGTCTCTCACTATGGGCCTCATAAGCAAGCTCAAAGTCGCACAACGAGCTATGGAGAGGGCTATGCTCGGGGTTTCTCTACGAGATCGAATCCGAAATGAGGAGATCCGTAGACGAACGAAAGTCACCGACATAGCCCACCGGATTAGTAAGTTGAAATGGCAGTGGGCAGGGCACATATCACGCAGAACAGATGGCCGATGGGGCCGAAAGGTTCTGGAATGGAGACCACGGACTGGTAAGCGCAGCGTAGGACGTCCACCCACAAGATGGACAGACGACCTAAAAGAGACCGCAGGGAAACGCTGGATGCAGGCCGCTTCCAACCGGCCCTTTTGGAGATCGATGGGGGAGGCCTATGTCCAGCAGTGGACGTCCTACGGCTGAAATGATGATGATGATGATGATGAGCATCCTTGGTACTTGTACTGACACTAGTGACGTCCAGCTGTGACACAAAGTGGTGCGTCACTAACCGAATGTTAATTACCTGGCTTTCATTACTTTATTTCCACTAAATAAAGTTAATGTTTAAACGTCACATGACTAACCACCTTTGTGCCAAAGCTTCTGGATATTGGTATGCCATCTCACAGGTTTCTAGTTTGGGTACCAATGCACTTCTAACTGGAACGTTTTTTTTATGACACCTGATGTTAAGCAATGATGCAGTCTACGATGGAGCAGGCTTGCCTTAAAGAAACTCGCAATTCGAAAACACCTAGATAAATAAGTAAATATGTAATTGCACCGTGTATTACAATTTATTAAGCAGGCGTTTGTTAATAATAAATTTTAATCTCAAATTTTATTTCCTTCCTTTTTTTATATGCTAGTTATACACGTGACCAACGCATCTACACATAAAAATAATTAAGCATGCGTTAATACCTTAAGGCGAAACTCGTAAGAGAAAGCCTTCACAATAATAATAATCACTATTGTTAACAAACAAAACTAAGCATTTAACATAAACTAGATTACTTCAAACAGATTGTATTCATCTAATTACATCACAATCAGAATCAGCTTATGATTTAGTTAACTCAGGTTCAAAGCCGCTGTAGGAGGAACTTAATTACTCAAAGGGAACACGATTACTTGGTTAAATATTTAGAACAGACAGTTTCTTCCACCGTCTCTTGCTACGCTGCAAGACACCAGTCGGGCTAACATGCGCGCCGCGATAAAATTTTGTCGACTCTTTTTATCGTGCCAAAGCTAGACAGTCGTATACGAAACCGTAGGCGCCTTGTCGCGTTCTCACTCTACAAAGTGACGACAAGATTTTGTCGCGGTGCGCATGTTAGGCATGCAGGAAACATGAGGGTACGTAACTCGCTCGCGCATTTTTTTTAGAGATATAAAATGACTGTGGAAAATGTGCTTCGGTCATTTTCATCAGCCAGAAGACGTCCACTGCTAAACATAGCACCTCCCCCTTAACCTCCACACTGAACGACAGTCTGCCTTTTGCATCCACTGGATGCCAGCGACTCGCACAATGTCGTCGGTCCATCTAGTGGGAGGCCTACCTACGCTGCGTCTGCCGGTTCGGTCATTAACGTTAATATATCAAAATAATCGGAACAAATGTTTGTTCTAATAATTTTTTTAATTACCAGAACAATGGGAAGAACTGTTTATCCCATTTTCTGTGTTCACTAGTGTTCGCGTAGTGGTCTAGTGGGCGCGTGTGTGTAATTTACATAAGAACCCGGGGCGGGTCGCTAGTTATATATATAAACCTATATATAAAGCGTGATTTAGGAGGAGTTAGCGGTTATACAGGCAGACAGAGAGACGCGGAAAGCGACTTTAATTTATACTATGTAGAGATTATAAAAATATATATTAAATAATAGACTTGACCGCCAACTCACCTGATGTTAAGTGATGATGCGATGAGCGATCTACGATAGAGCACACTTGCTTAGATAAAACTGATTCACTCGTGATTTGAAGACACCCAGATTGTAACTATCAGGGAATACTCATTCGGGCAGCGCATTCCGGAGACTAGCCATAACAATTAACAAAGTCGCAAAATGGTACTATCTAATATCGGGCATAGATAGTACTCAAAGAAAATGCAAATTCCAATTTCAACTCTTTTTCTTACAGATACAAATCTATTGTCAGCTATTACAGTGGGGTCGGACCCGTGCTCCACCTAGGTTCTCCACCTGGGTTCAGCACGGGGTACTTACAAGTCCTCGTGATCCAACTGATAATATTTTAGTATAGTCATGCAATCAATTATATGTCACTTTAAGCAGACACTTCAGACTACTTAGCTAAAATATTATTAACCGTTTCCTAGTACATTTTGATAATAATGTTATAATATTTTTTTTATAAAATAATTTAAAAAAAAAAGTTTTGGCGTCTGCTATTTCTAGCCTAAGGTAACCCTTTCCTTCTTAATATTTCTGATCTCCTGGTACTTTGTTGTAAAAATACCAGTCGCCAAATCCTATTATTTTTACAGTGAAGTATTTCTTTTTCGTAATTTTGTCTTGTGCACTTACTTAATCGTTGTTGGTTTAACATCGCTTAGAAGTTGTTAGTTATTTACTTTATGTCGGGGCACAATAAGTTGGTTCAAAGTTCGAGGAAAGAGCTCTTTCTAACTATAGAGTGGCTCTTTTAACTTTCTACGTAATGGTGACTTTCAGTGCTAATTGTATACAAATTAGCTTAGCATAAATGTGCATTTTAAAGAGAAATATACTCGTACAGTAAAGTGATACAAATGCAAAAAAAAGATACCGTTGAATTATTACCATTCTATTTCTAAAAAGCAGAATGAAAATATTTTCGTTTAATATTTCACTAAAGTATATCTGTTAACTTAGTCTTACGTTCAAAAACCTAGCGAATAAGATCAGAATATAATGCTTTTTACAATATTATTGCAGTTGTCAGAGCAAACAAATCCTTGGACCAAGTTTAATTCAACATTTCTATTTTGAAAATTAGAGATTCTACACATATTACATCTACATTATTCTATAAAAAAAAAGAAAAATAAGGAAAAAAAAGAAGTTTTTTTTTTTTTTACTACTTTAAATTCTACATCTACATTATTCTATAAAAAAAAAGAAAAATAAGGAAAAAAAAAGTTTTTTTTTTTTTAACTACTTTAATTTTTATTTCTGGTGTGCACAACAAAGAGTGTCTATTCGTAATCGTAACATATTTTTCATTTTGCTAGTTTGTTCTTTATCCATATTAAAGGTTACTTTATTTTTATATTTATAATAGTTAATCTCCGAACTCCTGAAACCATTCTGAAAATCTTCCACTTATAAAAAGCTACATTATCTTAATCACATAATCTATGTTCTGATAAATATGCGAGCGAAGTTGCAGGCAAAAACTAGCTATGTATGTTTAGGACTCAGATCAGACACACGAGGGAGATATGCTTTAGTACAGTTATCGTTCGTGTTCAAATGTAAAGAAAGCTCATCAACATAATATCATAGATCAGTGGAAATCGCACACTGTGCGATTCACGCGATCCTCACACCTGCAAAATGTGGAATGTGCTAACTTCCGTGGTGTTTCCGAGAAGCTACAACATGGGGCTCTTCAAAAAGCGAGTTAATAGATTCTTAAAGTGTCGACAACAAGTATCCGTGTTACAAGTATTCATAGGCGACGGTGACTGCTTACTATCAGGCAGCCTGTCTGCTTGTAGGCCACCTATGACATTAAAAAAGTCTTCGTGTTTCATAATAATTTTTTTCACTATACTTACTGCTCAACCGCTTTACACAAAAACTGTATGTACGGCACACTTCCTCATTTAAAATCTCATTGGATCCATTATGGATCTTAGCAATGGATTTATCGAGAATGATCCCATTTTCCACGCACAGTAAGAAACTTAATTAACTAACTCCACACCACATGCAAAAAAGGGCGGCAAGGTTGTGTAAAAGATGAGTTCAGCTAAAAGCATCATACCTGATTTAGGCTAGATGCGTTCGCATCCCCACGTCACCATACCATATCTCCTTTGTTTGTTAGATGTGAGGTTTAGGATAACATTGGTATTTGGGCAGTAATTTAACGTAACTATCGCTGTACCTACACATCGTGCTAATGGCGACTAAAATAAAAATGACTTCATCTCTACGAGTTGTTGCAGACAGTAGGTACATTTAATCAAGTAATCGAACACCGATGGCTACTAAACTACAAATGGACTATTCAGCCCAGCGCAGTAATTGGACCAGAAGCCGACTGGTGGCGTGCAATTAGCTAGGAGCTAGTAAGTGGCATACGGTCAAGATCTCGTTGTTAAACTGTAGGCAATTTCAGCACAGAAAGATGTAAAAGTGACTATAGGGTTACCCGGAAAGGGTGGACTAAGCCAAAAGACGTCCATAGTATCCATCATTATGAACAATTTTTACTATAGGACCAAAACTAAAATCGCGAAAAAAATATCAGCTGCTTTATACATTTTTCGAGTGTCAATGGCCATTTTTAACCGACGAAAAGAGGATGTTATCAATTCAACAGATATTTTTTTTGTGACGCGACTACTCCTCTAATTATGTATTAATTTTGATGATACTTTTTGTTTGATAAGTCATACTTCAGAGGTGTTCCTACTATATACAAATTATAGAAATTGATTCAGTGCTTTTTGAAAAAATCAACAGAAACCAAAAATATATACACAAATTTTGACACAGATGAAGTTTTGGTTTGTGGTGTCCGTCTGCAAAAGTTTGGTGAGGACTTTCAATCTCTGTTTTAAAGATGTAGGTACAGTCTTGAAGTCGTTTTTTTGGAACATTGTCATTAGAACAGCTGATATTTTTCAAGCTAAGTTTCCATAGCCGTTGTTCTAGTTAAAAGTAAATATCTAGATAGGTCATAAAATCGATCTGCCTGGATTCAATTCCCATCAAGGCATGGCTCCAATTTGATTGTTTCAATACAGAGCTCTGTATCTCAACGTAATTTCAATTTGAATTTCAGTTTCATTGTACACTCTGTTCAATAGGCCATAACTAAGCAATTAATAGACAAGGGTTAAAAAAAAAAATTGTTTCAGGCAAAATGCTTTTACCCCCATATTCAAAGACGTTAAATAAAAGGGAACCTTAAGGGTGAGGATAGGGAGAGGCCCTCAAAGTGAGGTTTGGGTCGCTTTAGTAGTGTTTTGATATTTTTAGTCGATAAAATAAAGCGGACTTAAGGTTACCTCAACAAAGGATGTCTACAGATTTTATGGCATCATCTATGACGTATTGACTCACTTTGTAGTTGACTGAGAGACGACTAACGATGCCAAACATGAGGGAGGCCTGGAGGAACAACAAAGTGAACCTTCTTAGCATTGTAAGCACTCAAGGTGAGGATGCTAGGTACGTGTACACACATACACATATACACTAGCTGTTGCCCACGACTTTGTTTTTAAATTAACTTTCCCCTCTTTTTACTCCTTAATTCAGCCCTTTTTTAGTAAATCTTTACACCTAATAAGAAATCTACCTGCCAAATTTCATGTTCGTAGTTCGTGATAAGTCAGTCAGTCAGTGCTAGAGTTAGCGTATTACGCACATTATACATACATACATATTTGCTTACTACAAACCCCTCTTTTTGGTTTTGCGTTGTTGGATATTTAGGATATTATTACTCCTATTACTAAAACAATTTATTTTGCGGAATCGAAAACATCTATTTTTCACCTCTTGACAGATCTCTTATAAAACTAAACACAACTCTATTGAAATAAAATAATAAAGGCGGCCGCGAAGGTCGCACTGGTGAAAAAGAGTTCCGCCACAGATACAAATATCCTTGATATTCGTAATGTTAAATACATCTAAGCATATTTTCTTCTGAATGTATGCCAAGTAACAAAAAATTTGAGACTTTTGCCATCGACTGTACTTGCTGTATTCCTGCAGTACTGCAGATTAAATTTTGGCGAAATTGTTTGCTAGTAAGATTCCACCAACTATTCTTACTGGCTACATAGATGTACGAATGAATCTACTATTTGTTGTATTATATTAATCACCTACGCTTCTTATACGCTTCATACATAAAAATTATTATCAATAAAAAAACAATCTTCAAAATTTCCAGCTACTTTGATTTTAAAAACCACTGAACCGATTTTGATGAAAATTCTATGGGACCAATCAGAAAGTATATCCTTTCAAATAAAAATAGTTAATTAATTTTCCGAATCGGTTTACAAGCAAGGGTGTTCTGAGGTAACAAAAAAAAAATAACAGACGAATTGAGAACGGATGGGGTTCTTAAAAAAAAAAAAAAAAAACACCTCGGTTAAAAATAGTTCTTAAAGAGGAATAATTAAAGCCCAGGAAATATCTAAAGTAGGAAGTAAAAAACGAACAGTATTTCCGAGAACCTATAACATGGGGGTTTTCCAAAGGCGAGTTAATAGAGTCTTAAAAGATAGGCAACGTATTTGATGCCTCTGGTTTTAAAGGTATAGGCGTTAGTGGCTGCTTAATGGCATAGGTGGCAAATCAGCAGACGGGCTGCCTGATGGTAAACATTTCTCATTGCTTATGGATACTTGTAACACTAGAGGCATCACAAATACGTTGCAGTTCATCAAAACAAACAGAAATTTGTTCAGTACCCGGGACGGATATGTAGCTATAATAGTTCAGTGGTTGGTGCGTTCAACTTCCACGCCATAAAGGGTGAGTTCAAACCCCAACAATGAGCCTGAGTTGTCGTTGAAGAAAAACATCGTGAGGAAACCGTAGCATAGTAGGTAATACAGGTTATGGTACTATAATAGGTAACGGTGTGTTTCGGCCACATTTTTTTGTGTGGTTTCGGCAACTTCACTTGAGAGTCTAAAATCAGATGTAGTCAAACGCCTATACTGTCAACTAATAAAACAAGTTAACGTACACCTTATCTAACTATGAAGTAATTTTAAAAATGGAACAAAATTGTTCATTAAAACAACAAACTTCTGCGTAGCACGACTACGACGTAGCACGTAGCTATGCTACGCCGTTAAACACTCAGTAAACTTGTACTCTAATAATTAACGCAACTTTTTTCTTTCAGAACTTTTAACTAGTATTCGATACCATAGAAGAAGAAACCTTCAATGGAGCGGATTGAAGTTTCTCTCTTCTATGGTATCAAATTCAAAAGTTAACGATTTCTACTCTTTGAGACTGACAGCAATAGCGCGTTTCAATACAAATTCATTAAATCTAATTTTGTAAATTAGAATGGTATCGTATCACAAATACTTTGTAGAATGACTTGGTATTCGTAGGAAAACGTTATTTTACTGTAAAAACTGTTTGATTAAGCCGGATATTCCAACTATAGTTTCAACAGCATTCTGCGAAACAAATTAACGCGGCAAAAACATAAAATAATAAAAGCGACCAGAACAAAAAATGGATAATATGCAAACAAAATGTGAACATTAAAACGGTAACGGACTTGTTTCAGTTTCGGATTCAGTTTTTTTCACGGTTTCTTCGTTGTTTAATATATTTTTCTTTACCTACAGATATACAAATCGACTGTCAAAATGCGGTAATTTAAGTCTTTACGGAAACCGTGAATTTGTTTCCAAGAATCGATCCAGTAGAACACACAAATTCAAATTCGAATTATTTTTTTCACACTGTCTTAAATATTGTATTACATACTGTATAATATTTTATATGTTTTATAGTTTCATAAATTATTTTGTCATTTTTTTGTCTCGCGTGCAAAATATTTTGTGCCATTAATTTACATCATCATCAGCCAGAAGACGTCCACTGCTGAACATAGGCCTCCCCCTTTAACCTCCACACTGAACGACAGCCTGCCTTTTGCATCCACTGGATGCCAGCGACTCTTCGCGATTGATATACATTCGAGAATAATAGATAAGCTTAGCAATTTTCGCGTAGACGGCGTCCACTTGTTTCTAGTATACGGACTGTGGACCCAACTTCCTTTGACCGTTATCGTATAAACAGAATATTTGAAGTAGGTGCTCGTGTTTTGAATTGTTAGATATATGTAAATACTTAACGATTATATAGTTAGGCCCAACTCAGACTATAAATCAAGGCAACATCAGTCCCGTCCCTGGAATAGCCAAATTTTCCTGGTATACCGTACCCAATTGACCCGCCATGCTTGTACGCAGTGTTACATCTCTGACTGGCCTCGATTATTCTTAGAGTCGATACTCCACACCACGTGCGCGAAACAGTGACAAATCTATACGATCTACGCTTGCAGGAATAGATACGCACAAGTCGGCACCCACCTCAGAACTAGATAACGTTAGTGACAAATGATAAAACTCCAGATTACTCAAGAACATCTTAATTTAAAATAAAACAAACTTATATTAAATTTTATTACATAATTGGCCAAAAACTGTATTGTCAAGAACTTCTAGATTCGGAGACAAAGGTGTTGTTTTAGAAGGCCTGTTTTCGGCAAAATATTCTATCAAGAAAAGTTTCACATAACACATTTTAAAGTAATATTAGGAAAAAAAACTTTCTAAAACTGCACGAAATTTATTTATATCCTCAACTATTTATACTCGACTAGCAACGCATCCCGGCTTCGCACGGGTGTAAGTCTTATTTTTTTTTTACACCTTGGGTTACATTATTTGAGTTTTAGTAAGATCCCTATTTTTATTTATTTATAATATAACCTATGTTACCTGGGGATAGTGTAGCTTCCCAACAGTGAAAGAATTTCCAAGAAGTTCAGTAGTGTCGGAGCCTATTCAATGCAAACAAACAAACAATCAATTCTTTCCTCTTTATAATATTAGTATAGATTAATGAGGTACAATTTGAACCTAGCGCAAAACGAAAAAAAAAACAATGGCTGATTGTATGCTGACTCCTTTTTGAATCTACAGTCAGAGTTGAGCCTTATACAGTTACACACCCTCTATACAACTGTTGTATTCCGCCGTAGTTGTGGAAACAACGCCTAATTTCAAGGTAAGATACATACTATCAAGATGATTAAGAGACAGACGCATTATAACGAGACAGTAGGAAGAATTTTATTTGTGTATTGTTTAGAGACATTGTGTAATTATTATTTTTCGCCTAAGAGGATTGTAGCGTTGTACGTCTGGGGCATTTTGCCAACATGAAGCGTTTTGATAATATCCATTCGAAGTATATTGTACTTCATCATCATCAGCCTGTAAACGTCCACTGCTAAACAAAGGCCTCCCTCGTATAGAGGGGTGTTGCCATAATCCCCACGCTTGGCAGGCGGCTTGGGGATCGCAGTACGTTCACCGTGTACTAATAGGACGCTGCTGCCCATCCTCCGGTTGTTCTGGTCGCAGTTTTAGGACATACCCGGGTCCATACCATATCGTACTTATTGACAGTAATTTGAAGATTGAAATTTTTTATCTGTGGGTAATAGTTTTATTCTGTTGCCTCATATTTAAATATAGTTTATTTTCGCTACCCACCCAAATTTCCGTAGAAATTAAAATAAGCTTTTGAGCAGAATTTTTGTTATCTTTATTATTGCTAACTTTTATTATTAACACGGTAGATTTTGCTCGCGGTATTGCCCGCGTTTTGAATAAAACATAGTTATTGTCACTCAGCAATGGTGTAGATTTCTTTCAGTGCATGAATCAGTTTAATTGTTCCATAGATTACTTCCTACAAAAAGTCACATACTTATAATTTACATGATTTTATTGAAGATTCGTAAAGTTTTAAGAACATGTACTCAGCAAAATTTCGTGGTTTTAATTTCTTTACTTTAATTGAGGTTTCAATGAATGAGGTTTTAATTGAGGTTTGGCCTATGTTCAGCAGTGGACGTCTTCTGGCTGATGATGATGATGATGATGAATTGAGGTTTATTCGTCCGTTCCTAACCTAGCAAAGGTATAATTATTTCATCACTAATGTAAGTATTTATGACAATATAAGGCACACATTACCTCTAAATTATGGGGTTTTTCTATAATTATAAAACGTTTTCCGAGTAATACATGACAAACATCCAAAAGACAAAAATTACGCATTGTCACTTCGCGACACGATATTTGAAGGACCACTTTAATAACCATATTCATTACCAATATTTCCTCAGGGAATGTCACCCTATAGGTAAATAGGTACCTATACTACGTAGGTGTATTGTAGGCGTGAAATGCCAAGTTTATGACGTGTGAACTATCACTTAGGGTAATTACTGTCTGAATCTTTCTTGTTTGTTGTCTACAAAAAATATTTGTTGTCCTTTGTTTAAGTACTGTTTTGCTTAGTACAGTAATTTTATTTTAACGGGCAATTGGTTTTAATTAAACGAAATTCAAAGCTACATGGAGTTTTATTATAGAAACTGACGTGGTTTTCACACATTTTATTTATATTACACGGGAATTACTCACGTAAGATTAAGCCGGTCACTTCGACTATAGTTTCAACCGCATTAGGCAGTCTTTTTCAAGGTGAATGCACGCGCGCGGCTGCGTCTCGCTTGGCACTACGGACCGCCGCGCGGCGCGCACGTGATGTCTTCAAAAGGCGAGTCAATAAATTGTTAAAGGGTCGGCAACATAGTTATGATGCCTCTGGTGTTATAAGTACCTATCCATAGGCAACGGTGACTGCTTACCATCAGGCAGCCCGTCTGATTGTTTGCCAGCAACGCCATAAAAAATAAAATAAAGATTATAAGTAAAATAAGCAAAGATTATATATATTAACCAAATTACATTAAACATAAACGAAGTTTGCCATAAAATAATATTTTCATCACTAGTGATATAAAAGCGACGCGATTTTTTATTTACCGAGTCAGATAAGAAACAACGTTAAGGAAAAAATTGCTCGAGATATACAAATAAAATATCCAGTTTCATTGATTCTTTTTACAAATATTTGATGGCAACATTGGCCCTACAACCGTTAAACTGGATTCCAGCGGTCATCCCCGATGATTGAATTGGCCGTCTCGTAAAATCTTCGTTTAAATTTTCCACTATGTGGGGAAGTGGTCAGATTCGATAGAAGTAATCTTCTAATACCACGTTTATTGAATACTGAGTAAGTGCCTTTTGGGATGGAAAGTTGAGAGAAATTGAAACCGCTCTTAGAAAAAAGACTGCAAAAGTTTTTTCTTTGTACAGAAATATGCTTTTTTAATAGCTTCTTTTTCCACAGAATATGTAGTATTCCTCAGGGATTGTAGTCGTTGTCAAATTGTCATTGTCTGGTAAAGTTCCAGACTACATTGACCGATCTATTAAGTCTGTGTCTTTACCTAGTTTCTAATATATGTATGTAGCTCAGTGGTAGGAACATTTAGGGTTACCATTTGTCCGGATTTGTCCGGACATGCCTGAACTTTTATACCTTTATCCAGACTTAGTCCAGATTTGTGATTTGTTCGGCTATTTAGGTTGGGCGATGTAATGCCTACTCAGAAAAGGCCGATGCTCTAAATTCCCGTTTTTTCTTATACCGCTTTTGGTCATTCTAGTTTTAGTTAGTCTACTTCCACGGTTAGCCTGAATTATAAAAATGGTATCATATCAAAATTTTATGTTTTATCTCTGAAACCGTAATAACCAAAATACGATTAAGGACTATTCGCTCGGTGGACAAAAAAATATGAAAGGAACACTGATTTGCGCTTTTCTCTCTGTTATTTTGGATTGATTCAAATACATATCTTCTAAATGATGGAGACGATTACTAAATATACAGAATCCATCATTGCGGAGGGAATCGTAAAGGTATATTTTACATTACAGCTACACTTTATGAAAAATATGACATGAACTTCAAATATAGAAGTAGCGAAACACACGAGTGCGTGTAAGAACCATGGGTTTGCTCCACTAAATGCGACTTTAATACAAAATCTTAAGTCTTATAGTCAGTCATCTGTGGTAACAAGCGTTGCTTAAAGGTGGGAAAGCATAAATTTTTTATAATTGCGAGTCCCAGTTGTCATATAAACCTAGCTAGGTTATAATACGGCTGTATTATAGGCCTCCAGGTGACCAAAAAACATTAACGTTACATAACATAAACATTAGGGCTAGCCTCGTCCTAACTGGACTTTTAACTAACTGGCGGAGTATAAAGTCACAAATTTTAACCTACACGTCAACTCGAGGTAACAATTATTATAAATGGTATTTAATAATTATATACAACCCAAATTTATATATCATAAATAACAATGTCGTTTGTAATTAATTTAAATTATTTTAATTTCACATAAGTATAATGTGGATTTATCAAAAAGTAGACAGCTGTATTTATTCAATAAAAATTACAAGTAAAATAAAAATCTTAAATTTAAATTTGTAACTAAAACTAAGCTAATACTAAAACTAATCTAACAAGCCGCTACCAGTGGGCAGCGTTCCCAAAATGTTGGCAGCATTGCCACGTTGTATGGCAATGCTTTATGGTAAAATAAAGGCCAGCATTTTGGTCACGAGTTAAAATTTGTTCATAGTGATAAGTATAATTATTTTATTTGGCCATCAGTCATCATGAACTCATTGAAGTCATGTAGGTATGAAGTTAGGTTTAATTTTGACCGCACCAACTAGTCTGATGGTGACAATGTTGCCTAAAGAAGTAACTTTTTTTAAATCTCGGATAAGTCCCCGTTTTGCCACCATCTACTTAGGTTATTTACACACATATCATTTCAACACGTTTTTACTAATTACACTTGTAACTGTGTATTCAAATCTTGGAAGTCAATTTAAACATACTTTTAATTGTAGGATCGATTTGAAACTTTGCAAGTATACTGGGTTACGCGGAAAGGGTGGACTAAGCTGAAATGGGTGCAGTACCTATCATTATTTACTGTGAGAGCAATTGAAAATCGCGTAAAAATATTAGCTGTTCCATAGAAAGCGGTCATTGACACTCGACCAAATGTATAGAACAGCAGATAATTTTTCCTCGATTTTTGGTTGGTCCCATAGTAAAATTTGTCCATAATGATAAGTATAAAGGACCCTTCGGCTTAGTATACTCTTTTCACGTAACCCTAGGCTGTATATAATTCGGACGACAATGCAATTATTTGGAACTATTGAACTGATGAATGGAGCAGGAGGTGGATATTGGAACTCTTTAATAAGGTTCATTAAACTTTAATCTATCTATATTATATATCTATATAAAACAAATTCGGGTTAGTTGCACCATTTATAACTCAAGAACGGCTGGACCGATTTTCATAATTTTTGATTTGTTGGATTCCTCTCCACCCCGAATAGCAGAATAAGTAAAATTTCCAAAAAATATATGAAGAACGTTAATTATACAATAAAAAAAATTCATTGGAACGGCAAGAATTTGAAATCTATAACATTGACAAATTACCTACATCATGCAAAAAAATATGTCATCTAAGTCAAAGGAGGTTCCTGTCACTCGTTTACAAGGAGGTATATAACGCTGGTAAAACCGCGAGGCGCAGCTAGTATAAAATAAAATAAATCAATATTTGGGACATTTTGCACACACGGTCATCTGACCCCAAACTAAACAAAGCGTGTACTATGGCTGTCAGAGAATGATATACATTTTTTTTTTTATATATACATAAATAGATGTTAACATCCAGATATAGAAAAACACAAATATTCATCACGTTTGTTTTTCCTAGGTGGGAATCGAACCCACCTAGTTCTATTGTTTAGTTCATTTCTTAGCTGACTTTCCTTGGTTTGTTTTTTGCCAAGCATGGTGTGCAACAAATTGAAGTTTTCTCCCTTGAAAATGCAAAGCCTTTCTTGAAAGACCTTGTTTTGAATAAATAAACCATTGTCGTTTCCGTGGTTGCTTTTCCCCCAAATTATGAAGTGTCGAGGCATGAAGCGAGTTCCATTTGGCTAAAACATAATTTTCGTATAAGCACTCTCCGTTTTTGAGAATTTGAAAGAATCGCCTTTTCAACTTTATTGTTATCCGACTTTTGTTGACGACCTTAAAGAGTTTGTAAAGCCCTTTTTTGCGCCAGTTATCACTAAAATGTCTTGGGATTATTATTTTTTAATTTTAACCTTACGCAATAGAAGGTTTACTCACTAAACACTAAATAATATTGAGATGAATATTTTATCAATGCTTTGCAATATTTTTGGCGCCAATGTTTGGTGCCTTCTCTATTTCGCTCGAGCATTATAAATTTAACTAATAATTTTCAAACCTTGAATACAAACTACAGAGTTAGAGGTTAATACTATGGGAATCGTTTAATCTAAAGCCTGGAGCCAGCTCTATAATCTATAATGCATGTATGCTTCCCAATTTTGCAATTCCCTCCTGCTCATTTTTCTATCAGACTGCCAGAGTGGGCACGAAATATCGACACCGCTTTATGGTTGATATTCCGAAAACCCGTTATACTTTTATTGTGCGTACTGCTAGATGCTAGCGCGAAGGTGCGAATGTACTAGCTAGGACTGCGCTGCCTAAATAGGTGATAACCAATAGTTACAATCTGGGTGTCTTCAAATAAATAATAAATAAATATTCAGGGCATTTTTTACACACGGTCATCTGACCCAAACTAAGCAAAGCTTTTGATATGGCTGCCAGAGACTGATATACATACATATATATATATTTAAATACATACTTAAATAGATATTAACACCCAGATATGGAACAAACACAAATGTTCTTCACATAAATAATTGTCCTAGACGGGAATTGAACCCACGCCCCTAAGCGCACAAGGCAGGTTCACTACCAACTGGACCAACGGGCTATCAATCAAGGGTGAAACGGTTTCTTCTAGGCAAGCGTGCTCCATCGTAGCCCACAACATCGCTTAACGTATACATCACACTTACTTGAAAGTCGCTCTGTCTGTATGTCTGTTACCTTTTCATGGCCAAACTGATTTTGATGAAATAGTGTGTATCGCGAAGACGAACATAAAATACTTTTCCCCCTAAAAAGGCAAGGAAATAGAAATAAATCGGGTGAAACACTAGCTAGTGTAAAATATTATATGACCCAAATTACCGTTCAAAATGATCAGTCGTGTTTATAGTGGGTAGTTCCCGTCACATGTTAGTGAATTTGGTGTAGTTTGGACAGGCTGTCCGGTGTCAATATTAGTAGGTGTATCATGTCAAACACATGATACCTGCACACAAATATAGAATCGAGGGCTACCAGAGAAGGGTGCGATGTACTGACAAAAGTTAGTGATAGGTACTTTGTGACGTCATTATACGATACATCATCGGCCAACGAATATATCGAGTTAGAGATTATATATGTAGCGTCTGAAATGCATGTGGTTATATGATAATAAGGTAAAGTTTGTATGTTTGACGTAATCTCGGAAATTTCTGATCCGATTTGAAAAGTTTTTTCACTGATAGAAAGCTATTAGACGTCTTGTCTTAGAACTGTCAAATGGGCGAAGTTAAGTTGTTACGTTTTCTGATATTTTCCAATTTTCTGCGCAATTTTATTAATTTTTCTTTGTATAAGGACCTTCCACAAAGTATTAGAAAACTTAAAAATTGGACGAATGAAGTCGGTAAAGTCGTTCTCAAGTAATGGCGTGACCAAGGTAAATAGGGATTAATTTTTAATAAGATAATTACATAATGACCTAATTAGGGTATGGCAATTTATGTATAGAGCCAAAATATGGAGCGAAATATGGAGCGCCCCGATCTGTTTTATAATGTTTTATCATTAAGAAACCTACCTACTGAATAATAGCACTTTTCAATTAATAAAATTTTTAGTTTTTTTTTTCAAAATTTCCTTCGATTTCGTCACTCTTTAAGTCGTCGGGTAATTTATTAAATAGTTTTATAGCCATTGCATGAGGGCTACTAGTATGCATTTCTAGTCTAAATTTTAGTATTCCTAATTTTAAAATGTGAGATTCTCGTTAGATTCGTATTTATGATCGGAGTATCATAGACTATATTATATTGCAGAAGGGTTTTAGATTTTGTTATTTTCTGGTTTGCTTATGATTGATTTTATCTGCACTGAATTGTCAAATCTATCTATATATATATAAAAGCGAAATTCATCTACCCACTCACTCACTCACTCATTAAACACGAAAACTACTTGACCTACGAAGCTGAAATTTGGCAGGCAGATTCCTTATGGGGTGTAGAGGTCCGCTAAGAAAGGATTTTACGAAAGGGCTGAATTAAGGATGACAAAAGAGGGTTGAAAGTTTATATGAAAGTCTAAGCGTACGAAGTCGTGGGCAACAGCTAGTAATACATAATTCTCTTGTGGATAAAATTAAATTAAATTTAAAGTAAGTCATTAAGAAGTGCTAAATGTTATAATGACCATTTATAAAGCATTCAATTTGTTCCTATTCCTATTCTTCTTATAACTTTGTTTTTTATTACAGTAATACGAAAGGTTTCAAAAGATTTTAAACAACTTTCCATCTTAATTTTTAACTTTCGAGAAAATATTTCTGCAAACAAACCCACGTAATTCAACATCCGATTTACAAAATGCTCCTTAAATTAGGGGACCTTATAAATTCATCATTCAAAACGGCGAAGACAAGATTCGAGCTCGTTTCTCCCTTTGAAGATGTTTGCGAAACCGCTGAACGTTCACGCTTCATTGATCTTTCATTAAATTCGAAAGAACCATTAATTACCTTTAGTATAATTGATGAAACTAAGTTATTTTCGAACCTCGAAATCAATTACCCTTATTGGTGAGACCCTTTCAACCCAATATGGTTGACATCAGCCACTCTGTTTGAACTAAATGCTGACTTGTGTAATGTAATTAAATTAGAACTGCATAGTCTTTGGACAATGCACATTCTTCTAATGTTTAGCATACATTATAATGTATTAAAATATGATATGAAATTGAATAATAAAACTGAAGACAAAATAATTTTTATTTTCTTGGAGAACTTTAAATATTGAACACGTAACCAACAAGTTTTAAGGCCGAGAGCAAAGCGTTGCTATTTCACTCGCGCGTTTCATTATTTTGCATGATATAAAATCACTGAGTGGGAGATTAAAAAACTTACTTTAATAACTTAATTTAAAATATAGTTTACCGAATCAGAAGCAAACACCAGACCACCAGGCAACATACCGAAACGCTAGGTTGATGCTATCCAAAAACACGCAGGTCAACTGGATACTCAAGAAGATCGCAGGCCTTGAAGGACATTCGGAGAGAATTCATCATCATCATCATCAGCCAGAAGAAGTCCACTGCTGAACATAGTCCTCTCCCTTTAACCTCCACACTGAACGACAGCCAGCCATCTGCATCCACTGGATGCCCGAGACTCTCACAACGTCGTCGGTCCATCTAGTCCATCTGGTCGGAGAGAATTGCCTATTCATAAAAGGTCGAAGAAAGACTAAAGAAGTGAGTACTAAAATAAATTAGGACCAAATGAATACATTACATTTTTGACATCATTTCTGTCAGTCTTAGCAAAGTCTTAGCAAAGTAAATTCAAAGTAAATCGTTAAATTGCCTTCTTTTGTCATTATTGCAATAAATATGTATTTATAATTGAAAAAAATTAAGCAATTGTGCAGTTCTTACTTTAAATAGAATAAAATAAACTTTTATTGTGCATAACTGTGTGTTAACAAAGGTCTTAAAATAATTATATGGATCAACAGTCACTATCCTTACGGACACACAATAAATAAAAAAATGCGTACCTACGTTTAGAAACTAAGATAACAATACAGATACTATTGAGATCAGCAGTTACATTACACTAGCTAGGTATATATTATAGTTTTAGATAAATTTATTAACCTAAATTATAAACGAGTCAGCCTTTAAACTATGATATCCAAATAAATGATTATATTGGCTTGTAAAATCTAAATACTCATATTAATTACTAGTGGGCCACCCTGGCTTCGCACGGGTATAGATATTATATAGCCTATGTCAACCGGGGATAGTGTAGCTACCCAACAATGAAATAATTTTTCAAATCGATTCTGTAGTTTCGGAGTGTATTCAATGCAAACAAACAATCAAACAATCAAATATTTCCTCTTAGTAAAGTACTAATATTAGTATAGATAAAACACATTTTCCAGGAGATATTTCTTTAAACAGTTTTTAAATTTATTACCATGCATGGACTTAATATCTATTGGCGAATTGATATATTGTTTTTATTTTTTATTTTTAACTATCGGTCCGCCCTGGCTTCGCACGGGTATAGCTAATTATATAGCCTACTAGCGGTCCGCCCCAGCTTTGCACGGGTATAGACTATAGCCTATGTCACCCGGGGATAGTGTAGCTTCCCAACAGTGAAAGAATTTTTAAAATCGGTCCAGTACTTTTTGAGCCAATTCGTTACAAACATACTTACATACAAATCTTTCCTCTTTATAATATTAGTATAGATGTCACCCGGGGATAGTGTAGCTTTCCAACAGTGAAAGAATTTTTCAAATCCTGTAAACTTGTTTGAAGTCCCATTGAGAACATGCCCAATTCAAATATTTTGAGGTTACCGTTGACCGAGACAGAATTTAATCACTCGAGCTCATTCAAGATGGTTTTCCTCAAACTAAGACGGCTGCGAATTAGTTCCAAAGACCAACAATACAGTTCTCAAGCAGTACATCAAGTTTATTTCACGGAAATATTAAAGTAGAGCCAATTTCATAGATCACATTTGACACTTCATCAAAATTCTACGTTGTTGAATTTTACAATTATAAATTATCTATACTATCTATACTAATATTATAAAGAGGGAAGATTTGATTGTTTGTTTGTTTGTTTGCAAAGTCAAAGTCAAAGTCAAAGTGCGAAGCTGGGGCGGACCGCTAGTCGTTTATATTTTTACTGACATGCTACACTTTAGCGGTGGTTAGTTGATGGTTAGCGGTTGTAATGTAACCATTAGCTCACACCAAACTTGACCTATAATGAGCTAATTACTTAATAAATTTTACCTAATGCGAACTAATATGTACACGCCCCGTCTAAAACCAAGCTGTCTCTCAAGGGAGACTGCCGAAGCATACCGTGTTTATCGCTTGACGACATATTTTCGACTTGAGGGACATGCTCTGACCTACGCTGAAATGCGTGCAATCGAATTTCGCGTCGGGGCGATCGGGGAGTCCTCTATCTTTTTCTTTCAGAAAATCTCATCAAGTATCATTAATAACGACGTTGCTTAACAACGTAACCGGTCATATTGTTTTGGCCATGCCTGCTAGAAAGGGACAAAGTGCTCCCAAATTTGCTATCTAAATTACGAGTATCTGGTCCATTAAAATATGGTTCATAGTAGATTTATTTTTATTGAAAAAACTCACTTATGCCGGATGTTTCAGATAGGGGTGAATACCTACCGATAAATTGTATATGACGTGAATCCAGCTACGAACTAGCTAAAGATGTGCTTATTTTTAAAGCTATGAATAAAAATTTGTCGCTGAGTTAACTAAAAGTATTGCTATCCTCGTCCAAATAGACCACAATGAAATAGACAGAAGTATTTAAAGCCTGTTATATCACTTTGTTGTATTTTTTCTAGATACCGGAATAGATTGTATACAGTCTGAAGCCCTAAGCCGCGACTAATCTATCTGATCTATATCCGTGTACAAATCGCATTACTTACTACGTACTTACTCGTACGGTTCAAGTGAAATTAACCCTTAGATGGACGTGCATTTCCGACGTTTTATCGATATTTTGATACGAACTGTTAAATAGACATTAAAACAATTTCTCTGACGAACTTTTAGTGTACTTATTTCCGGAAATACACTATAAATTCGTCAGAAAAATTGTTTTGAAGATGGACTTCCGCTATTCAATCAACTAAATTGACATTACTTGAAATAGCTCAGGAATGTTTTTGAAACTGTTTTTTCAAGCAGAAAGTTTTTTTTAACTGGTCTTGTTAGTATGGGTCAAATCTTGTATCTGAATTTTAACAGTTATACTGAAACTTTGCATGCACGTTTAGTTTGGATGAAAATGTATGGTTAGCTAAGTGACGTCCTGTCCATCCAAAGGTTGTCTGGAAGAATTCGCTTTAGGCGATAAGGCCCATTATACTGCCGTTTATTTGTTTTTTTATGTTAGTTTAAGTTTCATTTGTATTTTAGGTGTGTAATAAAGTTGTATTGTATTGTATTCTAAATCCAATATGACGGACTCCCAAACTTGGCAGACCTGTAATTATTTTTGCACTCCTATGATAATGGTATCAAAAGAAAGTGTTTGCTGAGAAGACTGCGAAAAATTATTGCAGGTCCGCCCTCTTTGGGAAGTCAGCAAACACTTTCTTTTGATACCTATCATAGGAGTGCAAAAAAAATACAGGTCCGCCATCTTTGTGAGTTCGCCATATTGGATTTACACACTGAATTAAATATAGCAGACAACTAAAAGATGATTTTGAAAAGTCAAAAAAAAAAAAAAAAAAACTATGCCAAACAAGTCATTGTCATATATAGTCAAAGTGAAGCAAAGTCACAGTCAAGTCCAAGTCATGCCCAAAAAAAGTGGCAAAGACGCTACCAAATGCTTCCACGTAGTTAAGGAAACAATAAAAAAAATCTCAACAAATAATGATGTAATTAAAAACTCTTATGACAAACTGTTACCGATACCGATGGAAATTGGATAGCAGTGCTGTGTACCCTTAAGTATGAAATAAAATAATCATATGATAATTGGTTTCCCTCGAAAAGTTGAACCGTCTCTTTTTTCTGAGTACCTACCAACGTTTATGCCACATAAAAGATTAGAAGAAAACCAAAACGCCATACCTTTAGCGTTTTCTTAAATTCAAATTACTTTAAAAGGATGTACGTGAATTTTTACCTATTGAATTTTACAAAGACGCGCTTTGATTAAAGGAACCGTTGGCATCTTATTATGCTCCAACATTGAAATGGCTTGGCGAGTAATTTCACAAGATTTCTTTTTGAGCCACCAATCTATATAAAAAGAAAAACTTATTTCTTCACGCACGCTAAAAGACACGTAGCGACACCAATAAACTAGCTAATAGTCCCGATTCAAAAAAGGGCGGCAAAAACGTCTGCAGGTTGAGATCGGCAAAAGGAATCAAGGCCTGATTTAGGCCTGATGCATTCACATCCGCCTCGCAACCTTACCATAAATATCATCCTTATTTGTCTGACCTAGGGCTCGATTTTTGAATCGCTCGTATGATATTTCGCACGAAAATATCATGCGCAATTACTGACTTTCAAACGAAATCTTAAAAGTCGCATATCACTCGCTAACTCAACGAGTGGTTTGAACCATTCGAATTTGCTTCCTATCAATTGAAAATCTTTCATTTCGCTTGATATTTTCGTTCGAAATATCATACGAGCGATTCAAAAATAGGTCCTTTATTCGTATATACCAGTAGAATTACAATGATGAATTAAACATTTGACAATTTGAGAGTTTGCCTTCGTCTTTATAAATGTTTGAAGACGTGGGTGGGATTTTAATTTGACGAATCAATTTACTCAACTTTAATTATATATTATATACACATTTATGTCTTTCTTAAATTTAAGTTTTTTTTACAATAAATATATAAAAACAAAATATTATAAAAAAAACCTAAACCTAGGATGCCGCCGGCAGCGAGGCAGGGCCCAAGCTACCGGTGGTTAGGGCTGCAGAGTGAGGAACCTCCTGACAATACGTGCCGTGTCAAGGATTATCGCCTTCTGCATGACCCAACCATCTAGCGATAGCCTCTTAAGATGTTGTTTATTATATTATTATTATATTATGGTATGAAATATAGAAACTGACGTGGTTTTCACATATTTTATTTATATTACACGGGAATTACTTATGTAAGTGAGTCGGAGTGACCGGCTTAATTTTACGTAAGCAATTCTTTTTTTTTATGATGAAATGAGCTAGCCTTTGACCTCAACTCACCTGATGGTAAGTGACGACGCAGTCTAAGAGGGGGCACGCTTGCTCATGAGGTGCCTATTCACTCTGTCTTGAAGAGACCCGGGTTGTACCTTGTAAGGAACACCGAGGTAATTATAAATAAAATGGTATGAAATAAGTAATTCGACAATATTCTACAATACACGTATTTTTTAAAACTAAAAACCAATTAATATTATGAAAAAACATAATCACCAGGTATAGCAAAGTTTATAAGGTAGCTGAGATTTAATTTCTTTTATACCATAGAGTAAATATAATAGTACTACAAATAGTGATAACAGTTCCTTCCGGTTTTATCTGCTGTCCTAAAAAATTGTTTTTTTTTTCCGTATTTGTTCCTTATTTGTATCACAAAAGAAAGGTTCTATATACCTAGAATGAAATTATAAGAAAATTTAATTCATTATAAAATTATATTAAAATCTATTTTGCTTTAATACTCACACAAGTACGACCCTTTATAAGTTTTCGGTTTTATAATATTACCTACTGTGATTTAAGGTACCCTACATGCCAATTTTGTTACTGTTAAGTATGTAACGGACAATAATATTTATAATATTTCATACATTGCCTGGACGCCCTAGGTATCTTATATATTGCCTATTTACCTATTGTATAGAATACCTGAATTATACAGATTGCCGGTAACATATATAATACCTTATACCTGAGCGATGATGGCCGAATGGTAGCATTATGTGCGCTTTACAATCTGACGGCACCCGGTTCGATCCTCGGCCCTGCACTAATGACTTATTTAGTACTTAATTAAATTTTGTACAGTTTTGATACAGTAGCAATTCTACTATGGTTTAGGTGCCATCACCCAAAAACGGTGAAGGAAAACATTGTTAGAAAACCGGTACTGGTACCGGTAACCGGTCCAAGAACCTCAAACAGTTTAAAAGCATATGACATTCACCAACATGCACTGGACCAGCGAGGTGGATTAGGGCTCAATGAAGATGATGATACATTATAGTTACCTATCTAATTATCTTCAACACTTCAATTGCCGTGTAAGTAATGACTGTGTAATTACAATTATTGAGACAATTAAACTTATTTAATCACTTTAGACGAAATTCGGAACACGTTTTATCTGATACAGATTAGGGTTCACACTTTTTCACATTTATGCCGTTTATAGTTTACCTTGCATGCTACCGCTCGGAGTTTTTAATTGAGACTTTTGAAAATGAAAGAAAATTTTAATTGAGTTTTTTTAATTGAATTTTTGTCATCAACAAACATGAAATATGTGCGAAAGTATTAGAAACAACGCTTAAGCCAGAGGTCTCCAAACTTATTGACTCATACACCATCTTCTGTTCTTGCTAGACCCCCTAAAATTGATATTGTCTAAGTTTTATTCTAAAGATGTGGCGGTTTGATTCAAAACTTAATTCAGCAAACATTAGCTTTTGAAGTTATTTATTACAGTGCAATTATTGTCAAAGCTACCGTAAAATACCCCAAATGCTGGCACTGCCTTGCAGTTTCACTTCGTGGACCTTTAATTACATCTCACAGATACGTAAATATTTTTCTACCGTCATAGAAACAGCAGAAATCCCTGGATGCAGAAAAATTATGAACGAACGTGTATTCCAACAAAGAACAGTGAAAGGCAGTGATGATGACGACACACGTTCACGACAAACAGTGATGATGACGACAGACACCTTGGGTTAAAATCTACCCTTGGAAGTTGATATAGACAACTTTGGGAATCACACATCACATCATCAGCCAGTAAACGTCCACTGAACAAAGACCTCCCTATTAGAGAGGGGTGTTGCCATAATCCCCACGCTTGGCAGGTGGCTTGGGGTTCATAGTACGCTCACCGTGTACTAATAGGACGCTGCTGCTCATCCTCCGGTGGTTCTGGGCACAGTTTTAGGACGTACCTGGATCCACTTTGAGGGAATGACTTTAATCTTTTAACCTAGTCACTTTGGGAATGACTGGATTAAAAGATTTAACAAATAAGATCAGTAAAAAAATGTTTCTGTAGGATTCTCGCCGCGGCTGAAACCGCGGCGCGCAGCTAGTACCTACATAAAATGTATTTGATATGACTAAGTTATCTAAAAGCTTTTACAACAATACCTTTATAGCTTGTTGTCCACGCACGTGGAAACCCTGTCACTTCACACTTAGCTAACGCTAAGTAGTATATAATGCGTCGTACGTGTTCGTTGGTGTGACACTTCGCGGGTGTAAACTCTTCTTTACGTTGTTACGTGAAAGTTATGATACGAAGTTAGGGAGAGTGTAATCGTGCATTAGATTCATATTGGACCAAAAATTCGTCAAAACTATTTTAACTACGAAACGACATCACATAAAATTAATTCAAAGTGTGTTTGTTTGTGTTTTAGGTTTCCTTACCCAAAGGGTGTGAGGGTCCCTATAATTACTAATCCTAGGCTATCTGACTGTCTGACGTTCCGTCCGTCTGACCTACCTTTTAACGGCTGTTTCTTTTGAGCCGTAATATATATAGCCAGTTGTAATTTTCACAGAATATGTGATGTTACGGCGGATTAACTAAGAATCAATAAGTAAAAACCAAACGTATTTTTGTCTTTGCTCTAGTGTAAAAACGGTAATACGCACAAGTGTCAAACTTGGCATAATTATAGTACACACTCTAAAGTGACACAACAAATAATAAACACCAGTCAAGTGAGAGTCGGGCAAGCTATAAAGATCCCGAACTTTGTGAAAGAAAACACTTTTTTGGGTGCGGTATCCTCTTAGCGTGAGTTTGACTTGTACTGCGCCGGACTTTATTGTTTTACTTACACAACCACATACAGACCACATAAACCATTACATAAAGACCACAGAGTCAATATGCGTAACTTCAGTTAAATAACAATTAGGTATTTGACTTAGTTAATTTGCTAATTTTCACCGTCCACACAGCGAATAAATCAACTAGCTGGCTTTGAAACTCTAGAGTTCTAGAGCGCTGGTCTATGCAACCTTTAGTGATAATGCACTCACTGGCAAAGCTCGTAAACTTTCCAGCGACTTGCCACCTAAGTAGCGTTATTTTACTGCCATGCTTACTCATACTTAGCAATGGTTATAACTTTGTGGTTAACATATGCTAGAATAAGTAATATGTCATGTGTGATTAGAGCTTTAAGTTAGCAGAGCGGTTAGCAGATTGTCAATTAATTAAATTGTTGAAATTTCGGTATCATCATCATCTGCCAAATGACGGCCACTGTTGAACATAGGCCTCTCCGTTGGACTTCCACACTGAACGACAGCCTTCCGAACGACCGACGACATAGTAAGAGTCGCTGGCATCCAGTGGATGCAAAAGGCAGGCTATCGTTCAGTGTGGAGGTTAAAGGGGGAAGCCTATGTTCAGCAGTGGACGCCTTCTGGCTGATGATGATGATGATGATAAAATGGTACCCGTCTCATTAGGGTTTCCGTTTGATAGTCCGCGATCTGTTTCCGCTTTCAGCAGCAAGAACCGCGACGTTGATGTTGAGGGTGGTGTGGTCTGTTCACTTCTGTATTACTAACCCTTTTCCCCCTTTGTCCACAGCCATGAACATCTCAATGCAACTAGCGGTGGTGCTCGCTGCGGCGTGCCTCTGTTTAGCCGATGGAGCCCCGGACGGGCGCCTGGTGAGGTCCAAGCAGCAGCGGCCGACCAGAGGCTTCAAGAACGTCGAGATGATGACCGCCAGGGGCTTTGGCAAGCGGGACAGGCCTCACACCAGGGCTGAGCGTATGTATTGTCGATTGTTCTTTATCTTTAAACTTTAACTCGATTTTTTAAAGTATTTTCAGTTTTCATTTCTCAACCAAAGATGATCATCATCTCAATTTGGAATCAATCATCCTTTGGAAGGATTAGCGGTAGGATGAAAAGGTGAAGGACAGAAGAAACTTTGATATTGGAAAATAAACTATAGTTTACGTTTTCCTAGTCGAGACATTTCGGGTATTTATTACTGTAAATATATATTTTCTAGCTGCGCCCCGCGATTTCACCCGGGTTCTATACCTCTTTGAAGAAACCTCATTGGTAGCTATAACAACCTCTTATGAATTAGGTTTTTTTTGTAAATATATAAATAATTTAAATTCTTGCCGTTCCATAAAAAATGTATCTTCAAATATATTTTTTTCCTTTTTTTTTAAATATTTTAATTGAAATTAATTATTTAATAGAAATCTAACAAATTGAAGATCAATAAAATTGTCACAGCCGTTATTGAGTTATAAATGGTGTAACCTAACTTTCTTTCATTTAAAATCATAGAATTGTATTGTATATGCTCGACACAGTGACAAAAATACTATTTTCAATCCCCGTCTTCAAATAATATGTCAACCCATCAGTTGAGATTAAAAATTGCACAAGCTGCCTTCTGTATATATATAGGAAGTATATATAAGAAGTCTATAGGACACTTTGTAGCTTTGCCACTTGAAACAATTATCTCGCTAGTCTCACTAAAATATTTACTCTTGTTTAATTAAATCCGTTGTGTGGCGATGAAAGAAAACGTATTCGTAATGGGTATAATAGTCCATTCATCTTTGGGATACATCAATTCATACATTGCCGCGTTACTTATTCTATTTGCGTGGTAGGCGATATCAACAGTCACAAAGACGAGCCTCGGGCAAATCCCGGATCGTCCGTCCGTCCAGAGTTTAATTAACTGGCCGATGTTAATTACCAAATAGTATCTTTATTCGACCGTTACAGGTGGAGAGGTGGCGGTTGTCCTTGTAAAGAAACGTTTTCACTTCGTGTTCTGAACAGTTTCGCAGAATTCGTTCGTTCAGAAAATAAGTAAGCGGCGAGCATGTATTCTCAGAGTATTTGCTAAAGGCAAATGTTTGCTGACGAAAAGAAGCAATAAGCTGCCTTGCTAACAGTTTTGCAATTTAGTGTTCAGCACAATATAAAGGGATCTATCATTCAATGATAAGCTTTTTTTAATGATTAATAGGCTTGCGTTTGACCACCATCACGCCTGATGCTAAGCGATGATGCGGTCTATGTTGGAGCACGCTTACAACCAAACTCGTGATTTGAAGACACCCAGATTGTAACCATCGGGAAACACCCATTCAGGCAGCGCATTCCACAGACTAGAAATTCGCACAATAAATGTGGAATCAAAGCGCTTCGTACGAGTTTTCGGGTAAGCTGTCAGTTTTAACGAATTCCGGGAGCAGATGGCAAATGATTAAGTGTCATTAAGGTACGCGCACATTATGACGGGACGCAGCGGGTCGGGTCGCATCGAAAAAATCGCTTTCATAAATTTTATATGGTAATCCGACCTGCTGCTCTCGGCATAATGTGCGATACTTCATAATTATAGCATGCATGAAAGCAATTTTTGCAATACGACCCGGCCCGCTGCCGCATATTGTACCTTTAATGTCATATTATTTATATTTGTTGTTTTAGTAAATGCCTATAGGCATATAATAAGGAAGTTATGAGTTAATAAATTAAGACCCAAATTAATTTCTGAGTCAAATGAAATCTTTTCTAAATATCAACCAGTTTTAAAGTTTAACTCAACAAATCAAATATCAGTTACGGAATTTACTTGTAGTTTGATCTTTATTAGGTTTCTTAATTTGTATTGAACTTTGAATAAGTTTTGTTAACATTTATTAGTAGGTCTATTTTAACTCAACAAACAATTAATTACTAATGAATTACTACAAAACTGAAGAAATTAGTACAGTATTTTTGTACTCGTAATTAGAGAAAGTTTGAAAACTAACAAAAAAGTAAACATTATTGGGATTAAAAAAAAAAAAAACGTCAACGTCTTATTAAATAAAAATGCCAAGTGGATTTACGCAATTGATAAATACCAAAGCTATTAAAATTCGTTAAAACATCCACACAGAAAACCTGAATAAAAATGTGGCAATACTATGTAGTATAAAACAAGTGGCATTTGATTTAAAACATAAAAGACCGAAGCGTTAAACATTCAAACATTTAAGAGCAGAGCTATACGTAAAGTTTCCCCATTTTAGAATCATCTCCGAGCTAATGGGCCAAATAATTTTCTATGAATATTATACTCGTGGTTTACCTTTTCGTTTCCCTTCTTCAAATTCAAACATTACAGCAATTATTTGAAGAAGCTGACGGTTATTTGTATTATATTAGGTATATAATTATGTACCTTTCATATCTTCTAATTATAAAGTAGAGACATTATTTTTGTTACATATCGTGTATATCTAGCCTTTTAAAGAGATGTCGTTTTTGGTAAATTATTATAGTCTTTTATAACACTTGTTTTGGACTATATCCTTTTTTATTTTAGCTTAATTTGACGCGGTATCTTCATATTTCTATTATTTACAACTAGATGACCTGACAGATGTTGTCCAGTCCAAATTTCAATTATCATTGTATTCATCATTATGAGCAACTTCTTAGAGATTTACACTGTATAATAAAATTTAATCAAACCTCACACTTTCATCTTGGTAAGTTCAATAAATTATTATTTTTACAGACAGATTTTTTTATTATAGCTCACCTGACGTTAAGTGACGATAATTATGATAAACACGCTTAGCCTATTATATTAATTATTTTGTTGTCATTACTGACAATATCTTCCATTCCTAAGGAGACGTAGACCACAAGTCGTCGTCAGAACGCGCGAGTCGCAGCAAGCCTACATTTAAGAGTCCTACCGTCAGTATTGCCAGGGATTTTGGTAAAAGATCTTCCGACGGCAATGAAGGTAGAACACTTTATAAAACGTGATGTGAATGCAGCTGAGCAAGAACAGCAGTGTAAGGACAGTAAGGGCACTGCGTAGAAGTGGACAGATTTGGCCTTTGCACGATTGGCTGCGTATGATCCGAAAAAGATAATATTTTATAAACGTTTTCGCATATAGAAAGTTATTGTTTGGACTGTGACAGTAACTTTAACGCGTGGAAGGCAGCCGCTTATTAAGAAGTTTTGCTTAATGGTGGTCTCTATCTCAGTGGCTACTTTTCAGCTAGGCTAAGCTAATAATAAAAAATAATATAGTTTTCGAGTTTTTCGGGTTAAAAGTTGTGTGACGATTAGGTGTTGAAGTCATAGATTACTTTGCTTTAGTCAGATATTGATTTATAAAGAAGAATAGATTAATGTTAAAAAAAATACAAAAAAAGTCACCTATCTCACATTTATTATCCCCTTGACAATTAAAAATGCCAAGCCCGTAGAAAAATTCCTAGAAAATATTTTGCAAAACCAAATCTGGCCACTGCGTAATTTCCCTTACTGTCCACGATCTTGCCACAGAGCTTATTAATGGATTTATAATGGTCAAAGCTAAAATCCTTTGAAACTGGAACCGACGGCTGGTACTGAAAGGCAACGCTTGCCTGGTGCTTGTGAAAGTGAGAATCCTGTATGTGAATGGCAACATTGAGGGGACTCTACGGATAAACGCAGAGGGGGTCCAAACGTGTGAAGCATAAAATGGCATCTGAAATTTCATCCGCGTACAAGCCGACCGAGTTTGTACAGCTGACCACCTGATTAAACTACATTTTTCTAAACTGGCTGTCAGTTTTGTTTATAATATGTGATGATGGTTCCTCAAATTAACTCTCCCGATGTTATGTTGGTCGCACTGTATGAACCACAGAAAATATTTTTTTTTGAGAAGGCAGCAATTTGACAGCTTTTAAAATGAGTTTAGGAAAATCACAGAAGAGAAGTAGATTTTTTCTCTTCTGCGAGGAAAATGGTAGAATAACTTTGGCGGCAATGTACATACTTCTCTTGTCTGTGTTTTTTTTTTGTTAAAATTTTCATGACGGTGGATTCAATGTCCTTTAGTCGTAATATTAATCAGTTTACATAGTCTTAATAGAGTCAAACAAGTCATAGTCACCGTCAGAGTCAAGCTAAGTAAGTCACGGTCAAGTCAAACTCATGCCCCTGTAAAGTGGTGGGGACTTTACAAGAGGCTCCTATGAAGTTTTGGAAACAACACGTTTCACCTCGTTATATCACTTGTCCACATTCGAGCACGTTTACGAGCACTTAATGAATAATAATTCACCATTTAGTACACATTAACACTCAAAAATACACAAGTTTAGGAAAATAATCCAACGAGCCGACATGTTTTTTTCCACCTTGGCGCCAAAACCTTTTCCGTGTTATGAACAGTGTCGCCAAAGTTATTGTACCATTTTCCTAAACTCATTTTGAATGCTGTAAAACTGCTGCCTTCTTTTCTTAGATGTTGAGAGAAAAAAGCCAATTTCAGTGTTTTCAAAACAGTTCAACAAAATTTTCACCAGATTCTTTTGAAATAATTTTGTTGTACTTTGAAAGCGAATGCGACCTTTTTTGACATAAATCTTTTTTATGCTGCACTTTATGTTCACACATTTGGATCAACTCAATGTTAAGTAATTTCTTTAGATACAAGGCAATCCTAGACTTGCAACTCATGTCATAATTATGTACATAACAGACGCATTTAAATGCGTCTTATGCAAATCCACCTTGAGTTTATTTGATTGAAGACTTTATTTCAAAATACAAATTTTCGCTAAAGCAAATACAAAGTTGCAAAATTAAACAGTACTGTGAAAAAATGCAATAAGTAAGATCTAAAGATTGATTGAAATAAAGGCTGGAACAAAATCACTCAATGCATGGAACGCATTTACCTACAAACCAAAGGTGCTTTATGCGAACATTACAGACTCACTGGCACGCGTCCTATACAAAAACCACAAGTTGAATTTATTCTCAGCTATATTTCAATGGCTCTATAGTTTTCGCTAAAGCAAACACAAAGTTGCGAATTGCAGAGTACTGCCAAAAACGCAGCGTGCAAGACAAACATCCAATAAACTATTAGCGAGTTAGATCTTAAGGTCGATTGAAATAAAGACTAGAACATAATTACTCAATGCATGAACGCGTCAACCTACGAACTAAAGGCGCGTTAATAATGCTTAAAAAAAGATCACGTGTGTGTTTTGTGAACACCCTTTTGACTGGGAATTGCAGTCTGTGTTTGTTGTAAACGTTATGTTCTATTTTCATTGGACAAAGACTTTATGATAAGTTTACTACAGTTTTTTTGCTGTTGTTAAATATCATGATGTCTTTGTTTCTTCCCTAATAAACATACAGGGTTACACGAAACGATGATACTAAGCTTAAAGGAGGTCATTATACTTATCATTATGATTTTCTTTACTAGGGGGGCCTTCTACCTCCTGTATGAATCTTCTCCATCCTAAGGTTGCCTGGAAGAAATAAAGCTCTTAAAATAAGGCCGCCGATTTTCGCACTAGTTTTTAAGCTGTTTTATCATGTGTATGAAATTGGTGGTGTGAACAATAAAGAGTTTATCTATCTATCTATCTAAAAAAAATGCCTGTTCCATACACTTCGTTAACAAATGAAATTTTTCTATGAAACAACTGATTGTTTCTACAATTTCAGGGTTACTCCCATAATAAACGTTGTTTATAATGATACCATGATCTCTTTTCAGCTTAGTAACAACGTTTTATTTAACTTTGCAGATGAATTGAATAAATAAGCTAGCATAATTTTATTTTAACATATTACACACGGTCCTAAACACTTTATACAAATTAACAGAAACTTACGACATTGAGGCACCAACACTTAAGAAGAAGTTCAAGCCAAAGAACCGTCTGATGGTAGCGTATGACTTTGGCAAGCGAAGTGGTAACGACGACCTTAATGAAGGTAAAAGTTGCTTCTGTCATTCAAAGAAGCGCTTGGAAAAGTAATCTACCGATTCTGCCAGTGCTTCGTTGTCTAAAAACAACAAGCTTATTCTCATGCAATAGACATAATTTCTATCACCTGTCATTCTTATTTAAGAGTTGGCTTTCTCTCCCAGCTCGCTCGCATATTTTTAACATGGCGGAGGAGATCAAAAATTTAACCAATTTTTATAGTTGTTTTCGATGTTCTCCGCTTAATTAAAAAATAAACAATATGTAATTGCTGTAAAATATTTACATAGGTATTGTAGTTGTTTTTTTCATTCATAGTTTTTTAATCTTACTGTTAAAAGTACATGAAAGACTTACCTCAGTCGAGAGCTGTCTCTTAAATAGCATTGACGTGAACAGAAACAATGTCGACTGCTCCAGAATCTGCCCCGTAGGTAGAACTAAACGCAAACACTCTATCCCTTAAAAGTTAAAATGTAAGCTTTATGCTTTGAGTAGTTTTAAGTCTGGGTTTAAATTTTGACAGAAGAAGAAATTAGAGTCACCCGTGGGACGTTCAGGCCCAACTCAAACATTCTGATCGCAAGGGGTTACGGCAAGCGCAGTGAGGAATCCGGTCGAGGTATCAAAACATCATAAAAGTCATCGTGTCATGTGAAACGGCTTACATCCGCCTTAATATCAAAACGATATGTGACAGCAAAGTGAATGATACAAAAACGTTCTAACCCATTGTCCTACGTGAACGATAGATGTGGCAACGCGACGCGTTTTATTGCAAAAATATATACATGTTACTTTCATTAAAAAAGGTGCTTTTTCAATATTAAGTCAAAATAAGGTGAAAATATACATATATTTTAAATCAAAAAAATTACAGTTTGTTTGGGACATAAAAAGGTAAGATTTCACCATTTTATTTTTATTTTTTGTAAAAGATAAAAATAGAAAACGAAAAACTTGGTTATTTGAATTTTTCACATAAATTTTGAGGTTAAGCGAAAAAAGTGTCAAGCCAAAAGTTGTAGATCTATTTATTACCTACAAGTTTGCCATATTAGTTTTTCCCATAGGACTTGTAGTTTTGCCGGAAATCGAGATAAAGCGTTTTTTACCCCTAAAAACTCACCCCTTCCACTTCCCGACCTCAGATCGCCCGTAAATTATTTTTCCTTAGTTTTTTTTTATATTCTCTTCCTTTTTCAATGGACTTCATCCTACTATAATTTTTTTGGTTTCAAAAATTATTATATTCATCGACGGGTAAAAAATATACTCTAACTTATACGTGTCATAATTGAAGTTTTAATGAAGATTTGATTGCGCGATTTTAATGCAAATTACAATTTGCAATTTTTTTTACACCGCATCGCGTATCTTGTCACTTTCTGTCGATCACCTAGGACAATGGGTAACCACAATACCATCGAACGAGGTATGTCTACGCCTTTGCCTCAGGGATTGCCACAAAATGACATATTGGGTGACATAGACATGCAATACCCGCTTGTACATGACTGTGACAAAACTAAAAGCATTAACACTGAAACCCTACGATCCATTACAGTGCAAAGCATAGTTACTCGTATGTGTGTTTGTGAATATGAAGGCTATATAATGTAGACAAAAGAACTGAGTAAATATTAAAAAAAATTCAAGCGTTTATTTAAGGATTTAAGATTTAAAAGATTTTTTTATTGCTTAAAAAGTAATCACTCTTGAGTTAACTCAGTGTTAATTTTTGTACAAAACTAATATTTGAAACTTATAAAAAAAAACTACATGCTCTAAAATAATTTTATATTGAAGTGAATTTGGAAGCCGGTAGAAAAGCGACCGCGTACCGTAGCTCAGTGGCTAGAGCATGGGGGCGTTTACTGGAATATCTGCGCGCAAGTTCGAATCCTGCCACGTGAAGAATTTTTTCACGAATTGTTTTATAACATCAAACGATTTTTTTTTCAAAAATCCACTACAGACACCTAAAGCTACATACCTTAGAGTTAAAGTTGGATATTTGACACAAAGTGGCCCCAGCTCAGCATGATGCCTTTTGTTAGCAACCGGCGCTGGTCTTCCGATGGGACCGATGAATGATACGATGAAACGAAAATATAAATGATATTGCTCAGTTATTTTGTCCATTATCACTAACTAAATAAAATGCGTGTTGTAATGTTTGTTTAAATAAGTAAAAGTATAGAAGTACACCTTAACTCTCGTATATACCAGCTATTTATAAAATGTACGAGCTGAGTGATTGATGCTGTTTCCACAACGCGTGGGAAAGTCTGATATCAACATCCTAAGAGTCTCATTTCCTCAACGAATGAGGAAACACGAAGGTGATTTCAACTAAACACGTAATGTAAGGAATATTTACATCTGTGCTGCAGTACATAAGCCTAAGCAGTAGCGCATAGAATTGTAAAAAAAAAAGTTTTCCTAATACTCCTGGATACTGGCTTCTACAAAATAAACCCGTGCTACCAGCAGCACAGCTTCAAATTGGGCCCGCAAGTTTTGTTATACAAGGAATAGTATGAACCACTATACGCCGAATATGCATGTCCCGAGCACAAACTGCTCCGTGGCTGTGCTCACAGAAAAGAGAAGTAAACGAAAATAAAATCTCTTTTGTGGCTGCGCTGTTGGTGTGTAGTAATTCATACACTTTTTTGTACAACAAATTGTGACAACAAGCGACACTTACTTATCTAGATTTACGTATTTAAGTTAATACTGTTAAAGCCGGCAAACTTAAGTGGGAATGGGCCGGCCACGTGAGGAGAATGTTGGGTAAACTGTGGGCAAGAACCACTATCGAATGGCTTTCACATACCATACGACCTCTTGGAAGGCCCAGAAAAAGGTGGCGGGACAAGTTTGACGCACACAAAAGGCTGGTCCACCATAGCGCAGAATAGAAGGGAGTAGAAAAATGGAAGGCTGGGACGACAATATTTTTTTTTTGTATTCATTATGTTTTTTTACAAAAAACTGGTGCAGCCGGCTTACACGGGTTTGGTCTGTAGATGCTTTTAATCACGTTTACCTGTAATATGAACTTAAATGTTGTTTTGTAAGTTTTATTTTACTTAATTTTGTTATTTTAGCTCTTTAGCAAATAGGTATTATCTGCTTGCCTCTGTCAACGATGGATCTCGAGGAAAATTAGGAAGAAAAAAAATCGCAGCAACATTTACAAAATGATACTACATTTCACACACACTGGACAATCACGATTTTTTGTCTTTTTCACATGTTACATTTAGATTTTTGTTGAGGTAACCAAAACGCTCAAATTGTTAGTTTGTTGCATATGCGTAAAATTCGAGGGATGTTCGCTACTGTTTAGATTGGTATACCAGACGGTTTGTTCTACCATCTTATGAAAAAGAATATCTAGTCTCTCGTGTCTGGTAAAAGCTTTCATTGTGTACATTGCGTCGAGAGGGCTTTCGCCTAATGCTTATTAAGATTCTTCAATGTGTCTGTGCTTGGCAAGTTAATTGGAGCCGCTTTTTTGCGAAGTGAGACACTTCGTGCAAAGTGTCTACAGAATAAGTTTAGTGTAATTGTATGTGATAATGATAATACCTTGTTTGTGATTGTCCAAATGTAATTAGTTTAAAGCGGTCTTCGGCTGCTCTTATTGTGTGTATGTTATTAGCGAACTTTTTCTTCTGAAATAGATAAAGTGCATAGACGAAAAAGTTCGTGCAATACAGTAAAATTGTCATACTGCAATAGAACTGACATCGCCTATTTTAGGTATATTTTGTCATAAAACAATTTCTAGTTTCTAATAAAGTGTTGTTTTAGTTCTGGACGCTGATGACTTTATGGAAATCCTCGGATCTGCGCCTGAGAAGGAAACCATGGAAAACAATGATGACAAGCCATCTGATAGGTATGAATGAAATATACATAGTTTTTTTTTTTTACCTTTTTACCCTCCGGCCGCATTATCACGCGAATGTTCGTTTAATGTCGAGTTGTTGCGAATAAATTTCGTATTCGGATATTTTCGATTTCCTTGTCCACATTAGCTTCCAATCAAATATCATTACGGTTCAAAACTCGATATCATTTTCAAAATCCTTTAGTTCACGCTAATCTAAGATCAGACATGTACATTTGTCAATGACGCTAATTTACCGACATTATACCTATTGGCATTCGTGTTCGAATAGGTCGAATTTTACGAACTGTTTAACCAGACGTTGCTACAATGTGAACATTCGCTGAATCCGATAGTGTGGCCGTAGCAAAAGTTAGTCTCCGTCTTTGTTTATCTGTTTGTTTGTGTTTACAATTTCTCTTCTGTAATTGGTTTAACCAAGCCCGATGAAATTTGAAACATGGATATGGAATACCTGTTATCCTGGAAATTTATTATATGAATAAAGCTCAAAAAACACGGGTAAAACAGCAAGGTTTCAATTAAAATAAAACGCGGCTTTTATATTTTTGTAATAAAATGCAGCGCCATGTAGAACGCAAACATGATTGTGGAACGTCGACCAACTCTTTATTTTTCTTTCGGTTACTCTAATTGTAATTTTCGTACTATTTCATTCTGACACTACTTAATGTTACCGAGATGTCACTGTCAATACGTTAAGTATCTATTTTTAGCATAGGAACAAAGTAAATAGACTAAACCTCAACAATGAATTCGGTTCGGTATTATATTACACAAACTAATAGTAATTGGTCAACAGACGTCATTAGGATCGCCAATTAATATCTAGTTAATAATAGTTAATGGCGATTGACCAATTAGTACGCCCACACCTGCTGCTATCACCCTTTGACCAAGTGGTGTCTAAAGTCAGGCAAGTTTACGGTGCGTGACTTGCAAAACAAAACGTTAGGCTGGTCTATGATCAAGTAAATCACATTACTTGCTAGGCTAAATCCTCCCTTCAATGCGTTTTCAAATTTAGGGATTTTCAATTGGTCACAGATCTGCCTTCTTTATTTCGAGAGGGAAATCTTAAGATACTCGGCTGCATTGGTGTGCAGTCATATCAGCTTAGCAATCAATTTGTTTCGCTCGACTAGGTTGTATTGTTGAAAATCACGGTAGTACTAAACTGCTTTGCGTTGGGCCTGATATTATGAAAAAACCTTCGGCTGGCTTGAATATTTTGTCACTAATGCGATCTTACACACGATGCAATTGACCTTCTCAACTTAAGATACCATATACTTAATAATGATACTAGCTCGCTCACACTTTCGTGTGCACATGAGAGATGCGAGCGAGAGCACAATATCATCTAGGTATTTTACTTTCAACTGCCGCCAGTTTCAAACAAGACTATAGTAGGTTAGTAGACAGGATCGTGACGTGACTAAATCAATTCATTCAAGTCACTGGGCATGGAATGGCATAGTATCGAACTATTCAGACGAACTACGTGAAACGGTGGCATTTCAGCATTGACTATTCCAGTATTATCAATTGGTACCCAATTTCCAAGTGATTCCTGGCATTGCTTTGCTAAGATCAAAGTTAACTACCTACTTGATAGTGTTGTTGAAGAATCTGGGATATAAACCATCCCACCTTTCTTGTAAAGAAATTATTTTTATACGTTCAACCGTCAGAATTTTAAATTGTGAATTACCTACCCGTTATTGACCGATAGCATCAAAAGTGCAGATAATTAGTACCAGGCTTTCGGATGTCCTACAAACTTTGACATCAGGCCTGGCACACAGCCAATACTAACTTACTTTACTTATTGTTTTTGGCCTAAATGAGGACAATCATTTACGCAAAATTGATGATTCCTGCGTGACATTTCATTGCCTTACTTTATCATAATGACTTCTGTTACCGAGGACTGGAGAATTTGAACGTTACGTTAATTTACAAATGTTAGTGAATTTTGGGTTAGGGGTTTTTAAAGTTTAGGAGCTTTATTTTTTAACCGCTCATATGATTTCGCAAAAAAAAATATCATGCAAAATAACTGAACGATACGAACGATTCAAAAATCAAGCCCCAGGTAATCTAGGTTGGCTGAGTTTGCCATCAATGACCATAGACTAATTTTTCATCTGGTGTTTAAACTGAACCGATGTTTTCACTGATAGGAAACTACACCTCACTTGAGTGATATAGATAACTAGCGACCCGCCCGCCCGTCTTCGCACGGGTGTAATTTACGTGCGAAGCCGGGGCGGGTCGCTAGTTATAAATATATATATAAACCTTCCGTGAAAATGTATCTAACTGACGGTGAAAACCGCATCAGAATCCGTTGCGTGGTTTAGGAGGAGTTAGCTTCCATACAGACAGACAGACAGACGCGGAAAGCGACTTCAATTTATACTATGTAGGGATTATAAAACAATTTTAAATTGAAGTGAATTTATTTTGTAATTATTATGAACAATTCCAAAATTTGACGATTGAATTGGAATCTAGGAATTTATAGTAAATTTTGAGTGAAGAGCGTTTTTCTGTCGGCTTTCAAATTTGTGTACTTTCTTTCTGCAACGAATCTAAGCGAATCCTGTCAGTAGTAAATTTATATGAATTGTTTTAACTTAAGGGCTTTAGTAGACATATGGGTTTGGTTGACGGACCACCGTCTGACCAACTAGAGAGAAAGAGTGAGAACAACATATTTCCCTCTTTTTTCCCATTGGTTGGACGGCGGACCGATCTACCAAATCCACACGTTTGTTAGCACTTTTAGAATAGACTATGTTTTAATCAAACCGTGGGTGAAGTCGAAAGCAAAAGCTAGTTAGTAATGAGCACGTAACACCGAATTTAACCTCTAATATATTAATTACTTATTAGCCTGTATGAAATTAACTTATGCCATAATTCAAGACACAAAAGGTATTAATATGCTACTCTGAATTTTTATTGCTGATGCGGCATGTATTGCGTTACTGAGTACCGCGGATTTAAACAATCTTTGACAAAAAAATGCGATTTCAGGGTTGGTCCCATAGTAAAAGTTGTTCATAATGATTAGTACAGTGACTTTCTTTCGGCATAGTACAGTCTATATTGTAATTATATCTGTATAATGTTATGAATGAGACGAAACACTTGGGAAATTCAACGCAAACACTGACTCAAACAAGGTCAAAATGCGTAATCCTGTATATACAATATTTATTTATTAGTCATTTATTTTATTGTTGTAAGTAACACTATGAATTTGAAGGAAAGGAGGCCTTCACCACAGCTTTCTGAAAATCGTACCCTACTTCAGACATAGCTTAGAAAAAAACTCAAAACAATTTCAAAGCCACACGTTTGACTTTAACAAACAGGGAATCGTGATAACTGATACGCAGGAAGGTTTAACTCGAAACAAAGGGTATGTTGGGGTAAATCCCGTGTCGTGGGTGGTAAACAGATCCTACCCCGTGGCTGGATCACCCCCGTTACCAGGGATTGTCAAGTTGCAAATCTGTATATTTTGCTAACTTTTACACAAAGTTTGCCCTTATAAATAGCTTTTTGATACTTGTCAGAGAGATGTTATTTAGGGATGGATTTAAAACCGATTTCTGGCTTGGAGATTAATTTTAGGGTTTGTTAAGTTTACGGGTCACGTGGTTAAAAGCTTTCGGCTAGGTGTTAATTTCCACAAGGATTATTTGTACATTTATTTACAGAGTTATATCTGACCCACTTATATAAAATTAATGGAACAGATGGGTAGGAAAACGTTTTTTTGTGTAAGCTGTAATATTAAAGATATTTATGTTTTTATTGAATAAAATTTTGTTCATTAAGCATGTTAAAACGTCCTATGAAACGTCGGTCTAATCTTAAAAATATCGATATTTCAACATTGTTTTAGACAACGTCTAAAAAACTCTAGACAAGTTGCAAAAGACGGATTTGTGGTAATGTTCTTCAAAAATTTGCTAAACATCCTGTTTACGCTGTTTTGTTTTTGAAGTATACTGGCATATTGATTTCCAGGGTTACTCATATTGTCATTGACGAAATTTTAAGTTTCCGCTACGTTCAGCTACGAAGTTACAACCGTAGACGCCACCGTAGCAACGAGCTACGAGGATTTTATATCACAGCTTCTTCATTTCTCTACATTACTATTTTTTCTCACGTGTATTGCGGCATTATGACTAAGATAAAATTACGGCGGAACAGTCCAGAGTTATTATCATGCTACATTATCTTCCGTGATACAAATGTTTCTGTTTTTTGAAATATTCCAAATGTGTGTATGTTTTACAGTATTCCCGTGGACCTGTTTGTGATGGAAATGCTCAACCACCCAGAGTTTGCGCGATCTGTTGTCAGCAAGTTCATTGATGTCAATCAGGTATATTCTAGATATCACTAAGTTTTCAAGTTGTAAACATATTAGGACTCAAATTTTCGTATGAGATGATCTGATGCTGGCGTCACGGTTTTACCATCGCACTAGTCGCCACCGCCTGAAGGCTCATCCACATATCATAGATCAGTGGAAATCGCCCACTGTGCGATTCACACGATTATTCTTGCCTCAAACCTGCAAAATGTGGAATGAGCTACCTTCCACGGTGTTCCCGAGAAGCTACAACATGGGGTTCTTCAAAAGGCGATTTAATCGATTCCTAAAGGTTCGGCACCGTATTGTACGCCTCTGGTGTTACAAGTGTCCATATGCGACAGTGACTGCTTACCATCAGGTAGCCCGCCTGCTTATTTTCCACGTATGGTATTTAAAAAAAACATTTTATATGTTGCAGTTCATACTACACCGTGTGACGCCTGCGTCCCGGACGAGGCTCGGCCGTGCTCCGCACAGCGCACCTTCACCTTAATATAAAATATTTGTGAAGTTTTGAATTCGTGCCTCGTCCGCGCCTCGTACAAGTCACGGCTCGTGCCCGTCTCGGTCTAGAATAAATCACCCTTCTTAAAAAAAAGTGCGTCTTATAATACTAACTTGGGGATTTTGTTACAGGACGGAATGCTGTCACTGGAAGAACTACTCAGGAACGCGGCTTAAAATAACACATTTTAGTTAATTAAAACTTTATTTACCTTGTTATATTGTAACCACGATATTTATTTTACTAAATACTATATATATATTGAGTAACAGACATGTAACTTACTGTGATATATGAAATATTTAACGAGCAAATTGAAACAGAAAAAATATGCTTTCGTTACTAATCATCCGCAAAAAAGTGTTATTATAGTATTAGAATGTTGTTCGAATATTAAAATCGTCTTGTAAATAGTTTTAAACTTTACGGCGTAAGAGTTTTCTGTCCATAGAGATACGAGGGTAGAATAAATTCTTGTTGTTTAAAATCTTAAAAAAAAACTTTTTAATTAAAATCTGTGTCCATCATGATTGTAATCGTGCATTTGAAACTAATGTAAGAGGTAAAAGACTTAAATAATTTAATGTTAGCTGGTATTTTAAGTTACACTAGAACCTGCACATTTTAAAATTTCAAGAATTTTTGAACAAAAATGTCCTCACCTACTTTTTCTATTATTTTATCTACTACTATTTTGTTCTGAGCAAGAAAATTACTACACTAAGAAAATTAACACGTTAATTTGAAATTATTGCAAGAAACGCATACAATTTTACTATTAAGACAGCAATCACATAAAAATGTAGCTTGATTAAAAGTCGTAAAGTAAACAGAAAGTATACTATCATTGTTACATAATAAACGCTACGTTATTAAACTTCCAGGTGGCAAGGAACTTGCATAAATAGCTTTTACGCAAATGACTAACAGCCGCACTCAGAAACGTTACTTAAGCTAAGGAATACCTAAAATTGCCCTGTCAACTTCTCGTTGACGGAAATTGTCACACATGAAAACGAGACAGAGCAATTTTAAGTATTCCTTAGCTTAAGTAACGTCTCTGAGTGTGGCTGTGACTGGTGAACTTGGGTGATGTTTGTTTGTATAAAAGTGACGTCACCCATTCATGTAAGGTATTTGTTTTACGTTTTTTTTTTACAATTGATATTGATGTCATAATTAAGGCAGGTGTCGCACAGCCGGTGGGTAAACTATCTGGCATTTTCTAGTTCTACGTACAAACGTCGCGTCGTATAAAGCAGCTAACAGACATTTTGTACTTGGTTGACAGTCCGCTTTCCAACCAACGGGAGACAAAGGGAACATTTTCTCTTCTGTTAGGGCTTTAAAGATTAACTTTTTGACGTGACGTGTTTTCACGTCAAGAGGCACATTATTAAGTGTCTAACACTTATTAAGTGTATAACAGTGTTAAGTGTATATTGCCGGTGACTTTAATGCGCCGGTCGTGTCGAAACTGTGGTAAGATTTCGTATAAACTAGTAGATCGCGCCGAACTGTGACTTTGCGACCCCTGTATCATCGCAAATCGACTGCTGATTTTAGTCATATTTTTTATTATATTGATATGGACTACTAAACTTGCTTACAAGATTTTATAAAGATTGGATCAAATGTACGCAAGTTATACAAACATACATACAAACACCGATTTGTTCCGGTAGAATGTGAGACCTCTCTCGGTCAAATATTTTTGACGGTGACGTTCCAGTGACGTGACTGTACGTGAACGCAATTTATATTGGAGTGTCGGAAAATTGTACAAATGTACACTGCCGTGCTTAAGCTAGAAAGCAGCTTTCCAACACATGTTCAATGCAAGTTGGCCCCTGGCTTGTTTACGCAATAAGTTAGCCAGAAAATTACATTGAACGATCACGCGTTAGCTGCTTTCCAACTTACGCTTGGCAGTATAACAAACTAGTTGGGCGGTTGTTCTTGGACACTTGCCTTGAGAATGCAACATTGCACATTTTTCTCTTATTACTTATCTCTCATAGTACTGTTGTAGGAGAAAATATTATTTTTACTGATGTACTCTGGCTGGGTATAAAAATGTCAATTTAATAGGAAAATGTAAATTAGTCAATACTATCCTTGAATGCTCGCTCTACATACATACATTTGTAATTAATATTTATAAATTTAGGCAATTAAATCATTCTAAAATGAATGTTTGGATACCCAATGTACCTAGTATAGTTTGTTGTTAATTGCAAGATGTAAAAGTTTTGAGTGGAAATAAATATAATCGGGTATCGATGATGCAGTTTTATTGACAAATCCTTATACAGGGTGTTGTGTAAGTAGTGTCTTTATTTTTTATTTTTTAATAGGCTTGCCTTTGACTTCCAACTCGCCTGATGTAAAACAATGTTGCGCCTAATCCGCAAATACGTTATTCGGTATCAAGAAGTTATTTTATTTACAATTTGGGTGTCTTCAAGTCGCGAATGAATCGCTTCCTTCTAGGCAAGCGCACTCCATCGTGGACCGCATCACTTAACAACGCCTAACAAAGGGTGAGGTGGCGGTCAACCCCCCCCTGTTTTTGCGTCGGGGGTTAAAAATATTAACTACGAGAGAGAAAAACAGGGGGATATGGCTTGTACTGTGAGCCAATTACAGGACATCATCTGGAAATGTCATTTATTTTTGTTTGTAAATTCTAACACAACTTTTGTGCATTCGTCTTTTTTTTGTGCAAAAAAGTAATCAAACCTCTTTGCACACTGAATCATTGTATGCACGTACCTATGAAATTCTAGAGAAGACTAAATTCTCCACCTAAGTTCGAGGCCTTAAAGTCCAATTTTCGATCAAGAGGGTTCTTCAAATTATGAACACAATAAACACCTTGTATAAAGTAACATATGCATGATTATATGATATAGTATTTGCAAGTATGATGAGTATTTGCAAGTTCAATATTGCAAAAACGACATAGGATTTAAATTCATTTATATTGCGGATATCGCACGTTGGTTCTGAATAAGATAAGCTAAGGACCGGGACGAGTGGCGTATATGAAGAGAGCTACGCTAAGCACTGGGCTGATTCAATTAATCAATCAATATCCAATATCAGCCTTTCATGTTCCCATTGCTGAGACACAGGCCTGCTATCAGAGAGAGAGAGAGAGAGAGAGGATGGGCTCTAAACCACCATGCTGGCCCAGTGCATGTTGGTGAATGTCATATGCCTTTGAACTTTTGAGATTCTTGGCTTCCTTACGATGTTTTCCTTCACCGTGGTTGAGCGATGGCATCGTAATTGCACATAATTTATTTAAGGCGAGGTTTTCCCACTTTTAAGCAACGCTTATTACTAGAGATGACTATAATCCTTGATTTATTGTATTAAAGTCACATTTATCGCAGCAAAATTATGGCACTTACACACAGTCGTGCGTTTCGTTACTTCTATTTTTGGGGGTTTTCTCATATTTTTCGAAAAGTATAGCTGTAATGTAAATTATATCTCAATGGTTTTCTTCATAATTATGAAATCTTTATTTCAAGATATCGCAGACATAGTTTAATAAATAGGTAATTGAATGAATCCAAAAAACAGAGATAAAAGCGCAAATCAGTGGTACTTTGTATTTTTTTTCTATCGAGCGACATGTGCCTAATCGTTTTTCGGTCTCATGGGTTTCCTAGATAAAACATTCAATTTTGTTATGACACAATTTTTATAATTTTAAACTAACCGTGGAGGTATGCACTCTTAACTAGAATGACCATAAATGCTAAAGGTCGGAAAAGAGCGTCTTAAGTACTAAATAAAGTTATTGGTGCAGGGTCGAGTATCGAACCGGTTGTAAAGCGCACATGCTAACGTCCGGCCACCATCGCTCTTTTATCGTTCACCATCTTGACCGATTACGGGTTGAAGATGATGATGATGATGATGATCTTAATGTATACTTAAACCAATGACATATTTTCCGTTCATCATCTCAGTCATAGGACGTCCACTGCTGGACATAGGCCTCCCCCATCGATCTCCAAAAGGGCCGGTTGGAAGCGGCCTGCATCCAGCGTTTCCCTGCGGTCTCTTTTAGGTCGTCTGTCCATCTAGTGGGTGGACGTCCTACGCTGCGCTTATCGTCCGTGGTCTCCATTCGAGAACTTTTTAGCCCCATCGGCCATCTGTTCTGCGTGCTATGTGCCCTGCCCACTGCCACTTCAAATTGCTGATCCAGTGGGCTATGTCGGTAACTTCGTCTACGGATCTCCTTATTTCTGATTAAATCACGTAGAGAAACCCCGAGCATAGCCCGCTCCATTTTCCGTTAATTGGTACTAACTGAACCCAACATCCATAACGCTTGTAAATCAATGAATATAATGCCTAATCTGTGGTATTCATCATCCACACCCACGAATCCCGTAATAAAAGCTGTAAATATACCTACAGCATGAAAACATACTGAAATGTAATATTTCACGCACAGGATCTTATGAAATGGAATATTGCGTAACTTCACAGGTTTCTTTGCGTAGTAACACGCACGTACAAAATTTAAAGAATGCTTTGAGAGTGAATACTGAATATTCAAGGAAGATGTGTAGGGTTCCGTACCCAAAGGGTAAAAACGGGACCCTATTACTAAGCCTACGCTGTCTGTCCGTCTATTCGTCCTACGTTTAATCGGCTGTATCTTTCGAACCGTAGTAGAAAGCCAGTTGAATTTTTTACAGAATATGTAATGTTACGTTGGATTAACAAAAAAATAGGCAAGTGTCTATCACAGGTAATATACAAAAGCAGCCCGCGATCGTCAAGTACAATTATGTACAAAAAAGTTTTTTTTAACTTACTAAGTGGTACTTACTCGCGTGGTTCTCTGGGCCGCAAGCGGCCCGCGGGGGCGAGTTTCAAGGACACAAGAGTGACGTACAAATAAGGTAAAAAAATATCTAGGTCGCGCGGTTCGCGGAGCCGCAAGCGGCAAACGAGGGTTAGTATCAACCACAAGTGACGTACAAAAAACTAAAAAAAAACTATCTAGGTCACGTGGTTCGCTGAGCTGCAAGCGGCCCGCGAGGGTTCGTGTCAAGCACAAGTGATGTTCAAAAAAGTTAAAAAAAAACTTTCTAGGGCACGTGGTTCGCTGGCCCGCAAGTATCATTTCTTTCACCGAATCGAAATGCCATGTTTTACTAATTTTGAAGACGGTTTTTTTATATTGATAATTATTGTATTTTGTTCCGTACACCCGGTCGGAACCCTTAGTGCGTGAGCCCGACTCGCACTTGGCCGGTTTATTGCTATAATATACCTACCCGGAAATAAGTTCATCTGTTCTTCGAACACAGAGAACAAAGCTATACATTATTTGGGAGGAAGAAAAATTATGGCTGTAATTTAAAACTGCCCTGGTGGCCCAGTCTTTAGTGAACCTGCCAGAACGCTTGGGGGCGTGGTTTCGATTCCCGCCTAGGACAAACATTCATGTGATGAACATTTGTTTGTTCTATATCTGTGTGTTCATATCTATTTAAGTATGAAATCACTACATAGTATAAAACAAAGTCGCTTCCCGCTGTCTGTCCGTCCCTATGTATGCTTAGATCTATAAAACTACGCAACGGATTTTAATGCGGTTTTCACCATCAATTAGATAATTTTTCACGGAAGGTTTACATAATTATGTAACAAGCGAACCGCTCCGCTTCGCACGTAAGTTACATCCGTGAGAAGCCGGGCGGGCGGGTCGCTAGTTAAAAATATAATGTATGTATATCGTCTGATATAAAAGCAATATAATTATCGTCTTCTGGCAGCTATAGTAGTTACAAGCTTTGCTTAGTATGGGGTCAGATGACCATGTGTGCAAAATGTCCCGAATATTTGTTATTTATTTATTTATGGATTAACACTACCATCCTGAGTAAGTACCACCTTGTAGACATCATTATTAGTAACATTGCAGTAGTAACAATAACAAGGAATTTAATATGACATCTTCAACTAAACTGACATGATATTGCAGCAACGGAATTTCATATCGCAAGACACGCTTTCCAATGAATGGAAGTTGTTAGCGAAATCACTAACTCAGATCTGAAGACCAACTATTTGTGCTGTTTAGGAAATGTTAAAACAAGGTACATAATATAAACCATGACATTAAAATTGTTTATTTGTTTTTTCACGATAAACTTTTTAAATTGGAGGTAATAAGTTGAGATATTAAGTGTTTCCAAAAAAATTAAAACATCTATTTATTCCATAAATTTAGTTTTCTATATATTATAGAGCTTTCTATTTTATAGAATCAGATCGTCAAAAATTTCGTTTTCGTGGCCTTTTTCGTCAATAATTGTGAGAAAGCTCTTAATCCACTGCTTATAATTGGCCTCTCTCATGCTCTGCCATCTATCTCGGATCACTTATATCACTTAAGTCACTCCGTCTTTTGTCTTTTTCGATCGAGTTCAAATTTTGAAAGCGAGAAATAGACAAAACACTGCGTAACTATTCCAAGACTACTCCAGGGGATAAAGGTATATATAATTTAGATAAAACAATCTATTTAGTGTTAAGTTGACGTCTATTAAATCATTATCTTCACAGTCGATCCTGTAGAGAATTTAACCCGATTATAGGCACCGGTAGGAGCTAGATTATAATCGCATCAAGCTGTACTTTGAAAGCTGTGTAACAGAGTTACCTGTGCAGTATTTTAACGGTTTGGAGCATGAAGGGAAAGAAATAGCTCTAAACCAGTTAATTGAACGGTTAATAAGATTTCCAATTTAATTAAAGGTAGGTACATACCGAGTTTCAGAAGATGGCGCGTTCGACTTTTACACCGTAGGTGTTGGGTTTAAATCCCAACAATTAGTTTGAGCTTCTCACATCTTTTGACGAAAAAAGCAACGAATAATGTTTTTTGGTTTATGTTTGGTTTTGTTTATGTTTTCTATCAAATAGAAGGATAGAAAAACTCCATCCAATTTACAAAAGTAGTTTTTCCTGAAATCCCCGGAAAGAAAGTTTGATTTGGAGAGTGAAATTTTGTTGCAATACAGCACCCTCACTTCAGAACCAGTTCCCATTCCAGGAACAGGGGCTACCTCATAACGCGGGCTCGAAACAGCGCAGTACGGAAAATCACGTGAACGTGAATCTTAACCCGCCAAGATACGGTTTGCGGTTGCGCAACTTTTCGCATCACCTAAACAGAATCGCTTAAAGCAGGTAAAGGCCCCACGTGTACTTACACTCGTTGACCACACCGTCACTTTACATCAAGCAGGGGAATGTGACCCAACGGTCTATGCGCCTCCGTAAAGTGTTTACCATTAGCCATTAGTGTAAAATTCTAGTAATTTTTAACCGACTTCAAAAAAAGAGGAAGGTTCTCAATTCCGTCCGTAATTTTATGTTTTATTTTATCAAGTTATTTTTTTTAATCAAAATGTAGATTGACCAAATAAACAAACGACAATCTTCAAGTTCCGCTGTTCAGTTCGTTTTCTTCTGAAACTCCGGTCAAACATTTTTTATTTCATTTGAGAAACTTTTTTAACAATTTACATTTGTATCACGCCACGCAGTTCATTCAAAGCATAACTTAAACGTTTTATTACAACTTGAAGCTTTTACTTATAAGTTTAAGAGGATTTCTTTCGTGACTTATTAGTAGGGGAGACTACTGTCCTGTAAAACTAACCTCGTATTTCTTACGCATTATTTATGCATCAATATATAAAATACTCGAAGACGTGGTTAAACGGATCACGAGACTCAAGTGGAGATGGGCGGGACACTTGGTCAGAAGGGAAGACGGACGGTGGACCAAAGCAGTCACAGAATGGTGGCCGCGGAACGGAAAGCGACCACCGGGCAGACCACCAGCCCGCTGGTCGGACGACATCGTTAAGGCAGCAGGAAAGCAGTGGACAAGGCTAGCACAGGACCGGAAAAGATGGCGCGCTGAAGAGGAGACCTATACCCCAGCAGTGGGTGGAGAATGGTTGATGATGATGATGATGATGATATAAAATACTCAAGCAATACCGATTTCCTTTTTGATTTTACTAAGCAGAATTAATAATAAATTTATTCATGTAGATATGGTGTTAAGAAATAAATGTTAAATTGTTATAAGAAATTTCATTTAAAAGTAAATAATCAGACTAAATCATAACTGTGTCATCACCATCATCATCGTTTCAGCCATATTCAAATTCAAATTCATTTATTTCAGGCTATTTCACAATCATCATCATCATTTCAGCCGTAGGACGTCCGCTGCTGGAAATAGGCCTCCCCCATCGATCTTCAAAAGGGCCGGTTGGAAGCGACCTGCATCCAGCGTTTCCCTGCGGTCTCTTTTAGGTCGTCTGTCCATCTTGTGGGTGGACGTCCTACGCTGTGCTTACCGGTCCGTGGTCTCCATTCCAGAACCTTTCGGCCTCATCGGCTATCTGTTCTGCGTGATATGTGCCCTGCCCACTGCTATTTCAACTTGCTAATCCGGTAATTTTACAAGAATATAAAACTGAAATATATAATACATAATAGAATAGGTGCCAAAATATATTATACACTTCCATTTGGAGTGATCCTGAAGATTAATGTCCCTCAGCGAGCCATTATGGAAACATCTATTATGCTCGGCGTTTCTCTGAGAGGTCGTATCCGAAACGACATAATTCGGCAAATACCCAAATTAACCGACAGCGTAGAGTCGCATCATAGATCAGTGGAAATCACACATTGTGCAATTCAGACGATCTTTCTTGCATCACAACAGTAAAATGTGGAATGAGCTACCTCTCGCGGTGTTTTCAAGAAACTACAACATGACGTAGTCCTTCAAAAGGCAAGTTAATAGAGTCTTAAATGGCCGGCAACGTATTTTTATAACAAGTTAAAATCCAAAAGATCCATCTGCATTGTATAAGTGACAGTTATTTATAATGTATTAATCCAGTTAAGCTGAGCTTTTTGTATTATTGGCGCTTGTACTGGCTGGTTTAACTTAAAATGGTGATCAATAAAAAGAGGTTTTTATCTTAGCGATCCTATGGCCTGTATGGCGGAGAAAGACATAAAGGAATCTCAAATTATAAAATCTGCCATGTCTTTTAGGTTACAAGGACAAATTAACACACATACACATTTACAATATAGCCGAAAAGCGTTACCTACCCAGGTGGATAGGTAATTAGAAGCTCCTTGGGCAGTGGATGGTTGTTGGATATAAAATAAACTCGAACAAGTAAGTAAATGAGTCATTATGCTCCTCAACTATAAGATCAAGTAGCTGATTTAAAACACTTTTTCCTTATCTTGTCCAAGCGAATACCTACTTATTTACGTAATTTGATTTTTTATGCAAATATGAAAACGTTTAACATATTAAATGGTATGCGTAAAATGGAGTCGATGAGTTGGTTTTGGAATCGAAAGACGGGACAGCAAATTGAAACAAGCCAAATGTGGTAAGATATACCTAATATAGCTGGTATATTATCTACTAGCGGTCCGCCCCAGCTTCGCACGGGTATAGATTATAGCCTATGTCACCCGGGAATGGTGAAAGAATTTTTCAAATCGGTTCCATAGTTTCGGAGCCTATTCAATGCAAACAAACAAACAATCAAATCTTTTCTCTTTATAATATTAATATAGATAAACAACGGACACTTTTAAAGATATCATTGTACTTCGTAATAAATTAATTAAACAAACATACGAGTACCTGAAGTCGCATTTAAAAACTGCGCTGAAACTGAAAAAAATCACAACTAACCTGAAACTCGTTGAAAGTAAAATGTTGCAACGAATTAAAAGATTTAAAGACCAGAATACCGGGTACAAAGAACTCGTTCGCACATTTGCCGTCTTACTATAAAAGATTTAAGAACGTTTTAGACATGTGTTTAACATATTTTTCACAGTGAAACAACTGCTAAACACATGTCTAAAGCGTTCTTAGATCTTTTGTAGTAAGACCATTGATGTTTATTTAAAGATACAAAATCAAAATATAAACCCAAAAAAAAGTGCTTCAGTAATTTGACGAAGTAAAAATATATATTATTACTAAATATTTCAAAATGAGTAGAACAAATTTTTGTTTTAATATTTTTTATTATGATCAGAATGAACGGGGGAAATAGTTATTTATACCATTTTATGTGGTCATAATTTTAATTTTGAGTGAGTTCAATATAAGCCAGAGATTGGCCACCGTATGCCTTAAGAGGATTCTGCAGTATTTTGGACACATTGGCGAGAAAACTATCGGACAATCTTGAAAAGATCATAATAGCAGGAAAAGTGGAAGGAAAAAGAGCCAGGGGTCGAAGCCCGAAACGATGGTCAGAACAAGTGTCTAAACAGCTTGACGCCAAAGTTAGTGATGCATTAGGTCGCTGATCGGCATAGATGGCGACAAATTATCCAGAAAAATATCGGTCGGGATCATCACGACGCTCAGCAGTGAGCCTTACGACTAAAGGAGGAGGATGTGGTCATAATAAAAATATATAAAACAGAAATTTCTGCTGCATATTTTGAAATGTTAACTTCGCAAAATGACCGAAACACATTTTTCAAAAGTAGACACTGTCATTTAATATTAAAAAAATAATCAAATGTTCGAATGAGATAGCAGCGCGCCATACCTATTCAGGGCCTTAAATAGGCTTCCATAAAACGTGATTTGTTTCGTGGAATGATTTCTGAACTTTTTGGTTTGCCAATGCTAACTGTTTTTATGGTGTACGTTACGTAAGTACAGATAAATAACAAGGAATTTTTCAAAAAACACGTGTAACCCGATCTGACCTTAAACGAAATAATGTAAACAGAACTCAGAACTGATCTTTTATGTCCGTATACAAAAGACAAAGGTAAGGTAACTAGCCTTAAGGCTTTTGACATCTAAAAGATAGGTATGAATGTGTGAATCAACGAAAGCGAGACAGATTGTAAAGGATTCAAACCTTTTTTTCTGTTTCTCATACTAAAAGAAAAGGTTAAATAGACTTACATTGACATACTGACGAAGGCTTTGACATGACCTTTCGTAGATAGATGTAGGTATTTGTGACCGTTGTCCATCATCTAATTTTACTCTAATAAGTAAAGTAGATTTTTACTATCCCGGGCACGAAATAGTATGACATCGTTTCATAGTTGACATTAAAAAAAAAACGAACGAAGCGCTTTGATTCCACTTTCATTGTGTGATTACATTTTCATTTCAGTGGGGTTTCCCTGATAGATATAAAATGTCGCGTCTTGAAGTTGTGATTGGTTCGGTTTCTTTTAAGCAAACGTGCTTCATCTAAACTGCAGGCGAGATGGCAAGACGCAAGATAATTTGCGAATATTAAAAAAGTATAATACTTTTAACAATTCTCAAATAAGCTCTAATAATAATAGAGTTCTAAAGGGTCGGCAACGTATTTGTGATGCCTCTGGTGTTACAAGTATCCATAGGCGACGGTGACTGCTTACCATCAGGCAGCCACCTATGGCATTAAAAAAAAAACCGGACAAGTACGAGTAGGACTCGTGCTCTGAGGGTTCCGTTAGACGGAACCCTCAGAGCGCGAGACCAAAAAAAAACTAACTGAAGTTAAAATATTGAAAGACAAACTTAAGTTTGTAGTTTTTTTTTACTGGGCAAGTGCCTTTAATAACTAAACAAAATACAAGCTAAAACTAACACTACAAATACAGTTAGACTGCCCATAGACCGTTGAAGGTCTAAAGACAATCCAAATGCTCAAGCCCACTACCAGTTGGCAGCGTACCCAACATGCTGGCGGCATTACCACGTTGAATGGCAATGCTAATGCGTTGAGCCAGAAACACGCCAGCATTTTGGTCACGCGTCGCATTAACCAGGCGCTCTGAAAGATTTTTGAAAATGAGGTGAGCTCCCGGTCCCCAAGGGACCAATGTCTCGACCCCAAACGCCTCAAATATGTAACCACTGCCGAGGTTAGCATATTTGCGACGCTTGTGCTGCTCTGCCGAATTAGCAGCCGCGCCAGCCCTACCCTGTGCCTCAGGAAGATGTGACGGCGCCAAAGTATCGACACAAGTTGCGTCCCATACAAGGGGCCGCCCCAACCTCCAGGGCACAAGTGTCATACCGTCAGGCCTCTTTCCATCGTCACGCGCAAGACCACTCGGTTTGAGCACAGCTGCGACATTGGCGGTGGAAAGTGCCCTGCGTATGATGTCGTTCAGGCTAGCGTGTCGGCCAATAAGACCAGCGCTTCTCGAGCAAGAGAGACCATGGTGACCGAGCTGGTCAACAGCAGTACCACACTGACAGCGATGGGCCTCACAGCACCTTGCACCCAAGCGTAAGCTGACAGCTAGACGAAATGTGGTTGGATCTAAAAGGCTACCTGTGTTAAAAGAGGGCATGGCTTGCAACCAAAGTCCCGATTCCCAAACAGAGACAGCAAGAATACGAGCGCGATCTGCAATACTAGGACACGTATCTAGTAGCGATTTCCATGCTAGTTCGCAGATCGGCCGATCCCACAGTCTCTGGGAAGACAACTTTGAAGTTTGTAGTTGACAATAAGGTTCTTCCATACATCCCAACTACAAAATGTAAGTTTGTAATAGCAAAATAATTATTTTTAAATACCTTCAAATTTATAACTTTCGGATTTATTCCTATATATGTACTATGAGACCTTGCCTCTTGCCAAATTTCATGATTCTAGGTCAACGGGAAGTACCCTATAGGTTTTGATTCCCCTGTGAAATCGCAAAATATACGACATAAAGGAACCCTAAAAGCGCGAGACCAAAAAAAAAACTAACTGAAGTTAAAATATTGAAAGACAAACTTAAGTTTGTAGTTGACAATAAGGTTCTTCCATACATTCCAACTACAAAATGTAAGTTTGTAATAGCAAAATAATCATTTTTAAATGATATACCTTCATATTTATAACTTTCGGATTTATTCCTATATATGTGCTATGAGACCTTGCTTTTTGCCAAATTTCATGATTCTAGGTCAACGGGAAGTACCCTATAGGTTTTGGTTCCCCTGTGAAATCGCAAAATATGCGACATAAACGTTCATATCTTTTGATTGCGTTGACTTACAACTTTTATTTTTTTACAGCCGAAAGAAACCGTAGACCCAAGTATTTAGTATAAATTTCAACTTGCTACCTTTACGCGTTCTTGAGAAAAAGGGTCTTGACAGACGGACAGACAGACAGACAGACAGACGGACAACGAAGTGATCCTATAAGGGTTCCGTTTTTTCCTTTTGAGGTACGGAACCCTAAAAAAGAAGGTTAAAAAACGATACTAAATCCATTACAGTGCAAAATACATACGAAAAAATACTAGAATAGCCTGCTTAACTACTCCGAGCCGCACCCCGCGGTTTCGCCCGCGTTACATACCTCCGTGAAGCAACCTCCTTTGACTTAGATGTCGTGATGATGAAGATCATGAAAAACGGTCCAGCCGTTCTCACCGTTTTAACTCAAGTTATAAATGGTGTAACTAACCCGACTTCGTTTTATATATATCAATGATCTTATTAACTTTGATATATATATATACCTTAAGTATGATTTCCTCTTATACCTACTGAATTTGTTCATGACGTCGGTCGCGCGTAGCAAAATCACGTCATCATCAGCGTCGCAATGTGGTAGTTTATATAATGCATTCGTACGTGCAACCGATGTACGCGACCGACATCAATGTAGAAGAAAATCAAGCTTTACTTACATAATGACGTCGATTCTGATGTACCATTCTCTAAACTAAACTAAATTTGACAGCTCTAAAGTGGTTGCCACCTTTTTCTGACATACTGAAATGAAAAGAGACGCTGATAATTTTAGTCATGTCAGATTAGTTTAGAGAATGGTACAACAGAATTGACGCCAATGGCATCGATTCTGATGCACTGTAAACTAAACTAAATATGAGAGCTCTAAAATTGTCGCCAGCCTGCTCTCACATATTAAAATGAAAAGAGAGGCAGATAATTTTAGTCCTGTCAGATTGGTTTAGTTTAGGGAGTGGTATGAGAGAATCGACGCCATTATATGCTTGATGCAGTACACAAACTGGGACAAAGAAACTGTCGTATTGTTCTAAACAATGGAGAAGTCCATTAACCGATATTATCGTGGTATGATGCCTGTCTGACTCGTTGCATTTTGTTTTTAGAAATAAGGAGATTGCTCACACAGTGATATTGGAACTAGGTAGGTACCTACAGAATTTAAGTTTACTTTTAATAGCCGGAGTAAACGAAAATTTATATTACGAGTACCTTTCATGGGATCAATTTTGAAGGTTTAGTTGACACTAAATAAAAGTGTTGCTGTCTTTATTTCGTAGCCTGAAATAAAAACTGACAGAAATATTTTTCATAATCAGCCTATCATGTTCCTACTGCTGGGAAACCGCCCTTCTCTCAGAAAGAGAGAGGGTGGGATGGATCCACCATGCTGGCCTAGTGCATGTTGGTGAATGAATGGTCTTTGAACTTATGAGGTTCTTGGACATACCGGGTTCCTTACGATGTTTTCTGAACCGTTGTTGAGCGATGACATCGAAACTGCACATAATTTATGAGTCATTGGTGCCGGGCCGAGGATCAAACCAGACCGTCAGATTGTCAAGAGCACGTACGGCATGGCCACCATCGCTCATCGCTCTTATATTTTTAGTAAGTTTAAAATTGTAACTAAACTTTCAAAATAGATCCCATGGTAGGTTATAGATAAGTACTCGTAATATCAATTTATCATTCGTTCGTTCGTTCATTTTCGTTCACTCCAGCTATTACAGCGTATTATACAGCAGTGCAGTTTTCTGTACCTAATATAATAACATAACAAGTACCCATTATGGTACTAATCGAATAAATAGAGAAGGAATCATTTAGAGTCACAGATCTACTAATATCTGTGTTCAGAGTAGATTTTAAATTGGCCAACAGTGGCCGTTTTGTACAAGATCTTAAATAATTTGTGGGATATGTCAATAAGTAGCTGTCTTTTATGGCGCTTGCAGACGATGCGTAGTACAAGTAGCAAGTAGAAGTTCATCTTCTGCAACGTTTTGGTTAGTGCAAGTGACAGTGGTAGTGCTTAGTAGTACTTCCACTGCTACTTGCAATAAGCAAAACGTTGCAGACAATGCATAGTAGGCACTTGCTACTTCTACTTGTTACGTCTACTACGCATCGTCTGCAAGCGCCCTAACGAGTGCAAACTAAACGCCAGGTCCATTGGTATACAACATCCTTGTATCTACACCATATGCATCACGGTATTACGACAGGTTGACACGCGAGAACACGCGTGACATTTTCATTGTCAAAATAGGAGGTACAAAAAATATACAGATTGTGACAGATACCTATGATATTTTATTCGCAATTTCGGTGTTACTCCCATAGTAAAAGTTGTTCATATTGATGGACCTCTTTCGATTTCGTACACCGTTTCCTGCGTAACCCAGAAAATAAATAAAATAACCGGACAAGTACGAGTAGGACTCGTGCTCTGAGGGTTCCGGCCAAAGGAACCCTCAAAACGCGAGTCCAAAAAAAAAACTTACTGAAGTTGAAATATTGAAAGACAAACGTAACTTTGTAGTTGACTATAAGGTTCTTCCATACATTCCAACTACAAAATGTAAGTTTGTAATATCAAAATAATTATTTTTAAATGATATAACTTCAAATTAGTAACTTTCGGATTTATTCCTATATATGTGCTATGAGATCTTGCCTTTTGCCAAATTTCATGATTCTAGGTCAACGGGAAGTACCCTATAGGTTTTAATTCTCCTGTGAAATCGCAAAATATGCGTCATAAACGTTCATATCTTTTGATTGCGTTGGCTTACAATTTTTATTTTTTTCAGCCGAAAGAAACCGTAGACCCAAGTATTTAGTATCTATAAATTTCAACTTTATATCATTACGCGTTCTTGAGAAAAAAGGTCTTGACAGACGGACAGACAGACGGACAACGAAGTGATCCTATAAGGGTTCCTTTTTTTCCTTTTGAGGTACGGAACCCTAAAAACACGAAAACTGAGAAAACGAATTGAGTGAAACTTATGTCAGTAGTGACTTTTATAAAATATTTTTTGTTTGATATAATAATATCTGATGCGAGGGTGGCTTTTGAATCCTATTTTTGTGACACCTACCTAAGTAAAAAGTTGGTAAAAGCTTTTGGGATAATCTAGTGAATCCGCTAGAAAGGACAAAGTAAACAAACACCGCGTCCCGATAATATAAAAAATACCGTTAAAATGCTTCCTATGTTGCTGAGTCTTCCATGCATGAAATAAGTTAAGTCGGCATTAGCTCTGCAAACACAGTTATACCTGGTGATTAGAGAACAATATCTAAATAATTTGTCTGCTCTTCGATGTCTGAGACTTTAAGGCGTTCAAATACAATCAATTTAATAGTTTTATTTTCTACAACTCTATAAATAAATAAAAAACTGCGCGTTAAAAAAAATAACCAAAGCACAGGTGCGTGTGTTATTGTTGCAGATTGGAGGTCTTACAAACACAAAAGAGGCCTAATTTGTTAGCTTTTAATGTAGGCAATAAATCCATTTTTTAAGGTTTTCAGAAATAGACCAAAAACGTTTTGAAAAAAATATTTTTTTATTTTTATTTTTAGTTAACAAAAAATAACTGAAGTTATATGATTATTTACGGGATATTTACCGTGGTAAAGTTGTGGAATGAGAAATAACTGGTTTAACATTTTTGGTATTATCAGTTCACCTTCTTTTTTTTTACACGTTCATCTGACCACAAACTAAGCAAAGCTTGTGATATGGCTGCCAGAGACTGATATACATACATATATATTTTTAAATACATACTTAAATAGATATATTAACAAATGTTTGTCCTAGGTGGGAATCGAACCCACGCCCTCAAGCGCAGAGGGCAGGTTCACTACCACTGGACCAACGGGCTATTTATTAGATTAAAGATGACGTTATTTAGCTAACCTTGCATTGTCATACAAACCAATTTGTTGGGGATAACCATGGTATAATAATATACTCCGCCAGGTATAGCAATCAGAGAAAAAATGTCCACGTGGGCGTCCCGCAATGATGTCATGATGTCAATTTACAACAGGTTCGAGAGAGATGACGATACACCACGTAACAGCTGATTGAATAAAGTGGCAACTGGACAGTGACGTCATTGCGGGACCACTCCCAGATTGCTAGACCTTGTTTTCTTAGATCATGGGGATGACAATTAATTTAAAATTAATTTTTAATTTGTTTAATAATTAAAAGCACTTGCCGATTGATTACTAGTTTTGTACTATTGCTAGGTACTTGTAAGATAAATATAAATAAAATAAAATAAAAAATTATATAACTAAAACACGCAATATCGTTTACTCTATTATGCAATATAATTAACAAAAATTTCCAATTATTTTGGTTTAAAAACTAAACTATCTAACCGATATTAATAAAATTTCTATAAGACCAATCTGAAAGTAAATCCTTTCAAATAAAAAAAATAATCCATAACGGCGGAGTTTTGAGGTAAGAAATATAAAAAATTATAACTTTATTGAGAACCACCTTCTTTTCTTTTTTTATCTCGATTATCTTTTTTATCTCTATTCTCACCCTATTCATTAAAAAAAACTTCTTTTTTTTTTCATTTCTATGTCGGTTAAAAACAACTTATTCGTAACAAATGAGTACCAACTCGCGGTAGACTTACATTGGTTTCAATTCTATAATAGATGCGGAACAGGTTGCCTTTTGCACAATGCCTTTTAATATCACTGTCCGCCAACTGACAGGAGATAAGAAATCGTTTCAGTAGCAGGGCTGTATTTTTATAAATTATTCCAAGAAACCTTTAGGACCCGCCTCCACTTACTTACTTTTTTTTGTTAAAAAGTACTTTAGTTCGTAAAGGTTGAGTGTTTTAAGGTTACTCGAAAACCTTCAGTATGGCTTAGCAATAGGCTATTGGACAGGTATTTGATTTGTTACAAATAACAGGCTTATTGAAAAATATCATCTTCATCATCATCATTTCAGCCATAGGACGTCCACTGCTGAACATAGACGTCCCCCATCGATCTCCAAAAGGGCCAGTTGGAAGCGGCCTACATCCAGCGTTAAAAAAGATGAAAAATTTAATGTGTAAGTATATATATGTTTAGATAGAAGAAACTCTAAATCAGCTAATAAAGTTCTGTAATGTAAAACATGTAAGCGTTTAAAGTTTGGGATAAGAAAGGAATGCTCCGTCCCTTTCCCGCGAAATAAGTGTCAGTATGGAATTTGTATGGCGTACTTACAAGTGACGTCATTCATAAATATGTATAGTGTCTTAAAACACATTGAAATGCCTATAAAATAAAATAAATAAATAAATAAATATTTCGGACATTTTTATTTTATTTTCTATATAATTATCTTCCTTAATTTGAAAACAATTATTTTAATTTTGTTTTCGGTGTTCGACTCTGTTTATGTTTTTTTTTATTACAGCAAAACTGATTGCCTGTTATTGTTTCAGAACAAACAACCAGGAACAGTTTCAAGTGCCATCCGAAACACGATAGCACTCAGTTGTTGAGCAACGCTCAACAGCCACAGCTATCTCATTCACACTTTTTTAACATTTAGTATTTCTAGGCAAGCATGCTATATCTTCGACCACATCATCGCTTTCCATCATGTGAGATTGAGGTAAAAAGCATGCCTAGTCCGTAGTAACAAAAAAATATGCTAATGACGTGGATCAACGGGTTTTAATATTTTTTTAAATATATATTTAAATTCAAATTTTTCAAATTCAATTTCGATATATTTATTTGTCAGAGTTTGTTTTTAGAGTTTTTTAGGGTATCGTAGGCTGTAAACGGGATCCTATTACTAAGCCTTTGCTGTCTGTCTGTCATTCCGCCCTACCTTTTAACGGCTGTATCTTTGGAACCGTTATAGATATCCAGTTGATAATTCCACAGAATATAATTATAAAGTTACGGCGGATTAATTAAGAAATAAAAAAGCCTAAAAGTAATAGCTAATAGCTAGGGTAACATCAACCCTTCAACGAACGTTTTTTTAAACGTATTTTTGTATTTGCTCTAAGTGTGAAAACGGTAATACGCCCAAGCGTCACTTGGCATGGTTCTAGAACACACTCTAAAGTAAAACAACAAATAATAAATACTGGTCAAGGGCGTGTCAGACAAATTTCTGTTCACCAAAGTTAAGCATCGTCAGGCGCAGTCGGTACTTGGATGGGTGACCGCCTAGTCGTGATGTCAACTTTTCCCTCAAAGTTTTTGAACTTTAGTGGTTAACAATGTATGTAGTGGTACGGAACCCTCAGTGCACGAGTTCGACCCGCACTTGGCCGGTTTATTTTATGATGATATGAGCTGGCGTGTGACCACATGGAAAGTGACTATTTAACGATAGATTCTTCGTGTACGATTCGCTTGTGGAAACACGGCTTTATTTTAATTTAACGTCATTCTTGGACCGCATTTTTCATTTCTGTGATGTATTTTAGCTTGCTGTCACGGAAGATTCCTCTGTCTCGAAATTCGCAGAAACAAACAATTATTTTGAAATTATATTTTTTATGTAGGCAGTTATTTTAACTGGCGTGCACATCCGTTGTAGTCGATTTAAAGGCTCGATATAACCCCTTCATTGTCCCTTGTCCTTGTGAAATGTAAGTAGGTAATAAGGTGTGTTACTGATAAATAGCTTTACATGACAATATAAAGAATAATCATCGATTTTCACCTATGAAATATGTCTGTGGTTTACGCAAACAATGTGATCATTTGCTTTAATTATCCGGCCTAGCTACCAAGACAAAAAAACTGTTCAAAATTGTAGAAATGTAAGTCAAGTAATGCTATACATAATAATAAAAAAAAAACATTATTTTTTGCAAACACCGTGCTCTTTTACCATAACAAAATATTGTAATTAATATTGAATTTCCCGCCTGCTAACTATTAAAAATATCTCTCATTTTCGAGTAACACAAAGTCCTCTGACATATATAGGAGTGCCATTTGGGTTCACCTCCTAGAGATTTAAATAAAGATAACAGCATAAGAAAATTTAGATAAAGCACGTGTAATGTTGAAAAAGCTAACAAATCCTTTCAGCAGGAAGTGAAAGCGATGAAATCTTGACGCATCGTACCTTTATTAAAGGCGTATATCATTTTTATAGCTTTCAATTATCCTTGACTTGTTTCTATCTTGCGGTGGGGGAATGTAATTAGTCGATATTTTTGAGTTATCGATGCCTTATCACTACCTACGTAATAATAATTTGTAGAGCTATGTGACGTAATGGTCCCTCGGCGTAAATAAAACGCAGCCTTGATGGGAGCCCATTGAGTGGGTGGCAAGTCAAGTTTTTTGACCAATTTCCATCCGACCTCTTCTCATCGCAAAGCCCGATTTCACAAGTTATTCAGAAGCTCAATACACACTGGCCCAGTATTATGTAAATCCCATCTAGTTGCAATAGTTTATTTGTATCTCCTTCTCTAACATATTCATTGTTCATCATCATAATTTCAGCCATAGGACGTCGTCCCCTGCTGGACATGAGCATCCTCCATCGATCACTAAAAGGGCCGGTTGGAAGCGTACTGCATCTAGTGTTTCCCTGCGGTCTCTTTTAGGTCGTCTGTCCATCTTGTGGGTGGACGTCCTACGCTGCGCTTACCGGTCCGTGGTTTCCATTCGAGAATCTATCGGCCCCATCGGCCATCTGTTCTGTGTGCTATGTGCCCGCATTCCTTTCCTACTCACCCGTAGGTATAACTGTATTGACCTATTTAATGTATTATGTACCTACATTATACCATACCCAAAAGGGTAACTGTTGGTACTTTTAAATCATTATGGACTTCTAACGGTACCTATCTATGTTATACAAACTGCTGAAACCATCATCCTGCTATCAATTTTTTTATTATAATTTTATTGAATTGTCGTCACGTCATCATCATCTTTAAGAGATAATGCCGTAATTAGAAGCCTGGCCCATAGTTAATAGTAGGTAATCAATGCTTGTTGTATCTACCTGTTATCCATTAGGTTTTTTTTTAAATAGCTACATTATCCGAATGATAAATTTATAAAGCACCTGCTTAGTTATAGCGCCGTTTGGTTTTATTGTTATCCACCCGGTTCAGGGCATCGTTACATAAAATCGCGTCACGTGACCCGCACACTGATGGTAGCCACTGTGTTGCCAGATTGAGAAATTTCCTCATGGAATGTAATTTCAGCAAAAAGAGGTCTTTAATTAATTCTTTACGTACCGTTTTACGTGCGCGGCATCGAATACCTGTTAATTTTTAAATCTAAAAAATTTACAATATAAAACCTTAAAATTAATCATCAAACCAATAGTTAGTGGTGAGGTTATGGACTACCGCACTACTACGCACAGATCCACAAGTATTAAAACAAAAAATCTTTTTAATGTACTGTATATATGATTAACTGCGTCTTGCTGTTTTACCCGCGGTCGCGGTTTCACCTCCGGTCGCAGTAAGAAAATACCAAAGAAACCGTATTTTTTTCCGGGAAAAAGTAATCTAAGCCATCACCCTCAAACTAAAATCACATCGTTCCTTTGATCCTTCAGACAAACCAATAACACTTTTACATTTATTATTATTCTAGTAAATATTGGACTGTGAATATAAATATTAAACGGCAAAGAGCATGGCTTTTTTAAATTGGCTATACTTTAAATAGGAAAAAATTGCCAGCTTTCTGGCAGCACTGGTTTAAAATCTATAAGATATGTTGTCATTGTTTTATACGGCGTCCAGAGATTACTGATAAAATATACCCACTGTTAAATGTTAAGTTCAGCTGCACGCAAGCGCGTCATGGATACTTTATGATAGTTAGGTAACTCTATCTAAGCGACTACAAACACGGAAAAGAATATTTTTTTGAGAATATGTACGGCTGTCAATGCCTTTTTATAAGAAACTAAGGGTCCACCCCAGCTTCGCAGGGGTATAGATTATAGCCTATGTCACCTGGGGATAGTGTAGCTTCCCAACAGTGAAAGAATTTTTCAAATCGGTTCAGTAGTTTCGTAGCCTATTCAATGCAAAAAAACAAACAAACAAACAATCAAATCTTTCATCTTTATATTATTAGTACCTATAGATTTGTTGTAGCCAGTTGCACCCATATAAACGAAACGTCAGTCATTAGAAATCAGTTAGCAACTGTGATGCGGACAAAGAACTTTGAGACCTATCCCAAAAAGGTCCAAGTTCTTTGGATGCGGAGTTCGATGCGTTGACATATATAAGAATGTTCAATCAAGGTTCTATCATAATGCCTGACGACAGATTTTCCTTCTCATTTCCGTTCTATTTACTTCTCTTTTCCGTGGCTACAACCTGTCTAAAGTAAAATCTACTGTCAACTAGTTCAATGGCAACTTTTCTCTGTGCGTTCGCCCGAACTGTGACTTCACGACATCTTTACAACCCCAGCAGGGCCGATATTGCACATTATCGAATTTAAAAATTTAACGTTATTAAAGACCTGCCCTGGCTTCGCACGGTGTAATTTACGTGCGAAGCTGGGGCGGGTCGCTAGTTATATATATATATATATAAACCTTCCGTGAAAAATTATCTAATTGGATGGTGAAAACCGCATCAAAATCCGTTACGTGGTTTAGGAGAAATTAGCGGTTATACAGACAGACGCAGAAGGCAACTTTAGCTTATACTATGTATAGATAGAGAACAGAAGAACTTGTCTACAAAATTTCATAACCTGTTTATTTTTGAAGATAATAAGTACCTACACAGTTTTAATTCGTACAAGCTGTCTCTGTACCTAATTCCATCAAAATCTGTTATGGATCCAAATAATAATGTACTCATACACAATTCGTTTTGATAATACCTGCCTATCGGTGTGAATATTGTAAACTAGCTGACCTGACAGATGTTGTCCTGTCTTAGACCTGTCAAACACGCAAAGTCAAAATTGTAAATCTTAATTTTTTTACACCTTGGGTTACATTATAGGAGTTTTAGTAAGGATCCCTATTTTTTTTGAAAATATAATGTAGCCTATGTTAACCGGGGATAGTGTAGCTTCCCAACAGTGAAATAATTTTTCAAATCAGTTCAGTAGTTTCGGAGCTTATTCAATGCAAACAAACAAACAAACAATCAAATCTTTCCTCTTTATAATATTAGTATAGACAAAGCATTCGAGCACGTGCCTTGTAAAAATGCTGTTGCCACGTCGTACGATGAGACAATATTTCTCTCTTTTAAAGTTACGATATATCGTAAAGCCCGATTTTATTATAAAAGGTTGGGAAGTCTATCGTCTGAAGTCTACCTATGTCAACATTATACAGGGTTACAGATATAGACTACACTAAGCCGAAAAGGAGGTCACTGTACTCATCATTAGCAGTATGAACAATTTTTACTATGGGACCAAACCTGAAATCTAGATATTTAGTCCAGTCAATATGCGTGACCCTGTATAATATAGGTATCTATGTCTATTTGTATCATTTTCATTTAAAGTTTAAAAGAAATAATTTACTTAAATACCTATACTTACAGCGGCACTCAGAGACGTTACTTAAGCTAAGGAATACTTAAAATTGCTCTGTCTCGTTTTCATGTGTGACAATTTCCCTCAACGAGAAGTTGACAGAGCAATTTTAAGTATACATTAGCTTAAGTAACGTCTCTAAATGCAGCTGTCACTTATATAATAGGTAGGTACTGCTTATTCCATAAAATAATTATGGGTTGTATATCATTTACAATACTTATTATTTATTAAGAATTACTTCAAGCCTCTCTCTACCATCCCATCCCATCTCTCATTATTAAGAATTACCTCTTTTTTATTTATTACAAAAAAGTCTTAAACAAAAAAGTACTCGAATAAAATAAAACCAAAAAAAAAAACACATTAATATCGGAAAAACAAACGTTGCGTCTTGGGGAAAGAAGAAACTAATAAGCCCTTTTAAAATTTAATATTAATAGTTTTTAGTAATGCCCTAGCATTATTAATGTAGTGTCATATAAATGCGGCAGAATAAATTACGTATTTAGATAGTTTTGCTATGGTAGAGCTGTCAAAAACCGTCATGATATGACCTTGGTTAGTAGTGCAAAAGGAAAAAAAAACGGCCTAAATTTCGCGTTAGTTCACACACTAGGAAACTTGCAGCGACACTTATGCACTAAGTAATAGTCCACATGCAAAAAGGATGAGTTCGACTAATTTAAAGGCATCCAGACTCATCTAGACTAGTTGCGTTCGCATCCGCCACCTTACAATTATCTCCCTTGTTTGAATGATTTGAGGACTAGACTACATGAGTTGCAGAAAATTACACCCAAACACCAAGCCGTCAAAGTCAAAATATCGTGGACCGAAGACAGAAATGACGAGTCTATAATGAAGAAAGAAGCATTTTCTGCCGGTCCCTGTGTCTGTCAGTGAGGATATACGATCCCATCAGCTCAACATGAAATGGCACTCGCCTTCTAATAGTTCAAATTTTAAGGACGTCCACTGCATACGAGCAAATCGTGGTTTATGTCTCTTTTATGGCATTTGACTTTGACCTTATATCTTGCTTTGCTACACACTTGTAATAGTCCAACTAAAAAGGTAACATTTTAGGTACTGTCAGACATAGTCAAAGAGTTATAGTATTTTTTTTTTTATTATCCAAACAAAATACAAGCTACACATACAGCTATACACTACAAATAAAGGTAGACTTCACGTCTGTGTGCCTATATTTGTCCCCAATCAATTATGTAATGACTAAACAGATTTGAATCAAATTTATTACGGAGATAGCTTGTTTACTGTTTGTCCCAAAAAATAATCAGTTTCTGTACTGTTTCTGATAGCCCGTTGGTCCAGTTGGTAGTGAACCTGCCTTCTGAGCTTGGGGGCGTGGGTTCGATTCCCATCTAGGACAAACATTTGTGTGATGAACATTTGTGTTTGTTCTATATCTGGTTGTTAATATCTATTTAAGTATGTATTTAAAACTATATATGTATGTATATCAGTCTCTGGCAGCCATATCACAAGCTTTGCTTAGTTTGGGGTCAGATGACCATGTGTGCAAAATGTCCCAAATATATATTTTTATTTTGTAGGGTGAAAACAGGTGAAACAGTGAGGCACTGTTTTTTTTGTTGTTGTAAAAGGCTTCACCTAAATTGAATTATTTCATTTCAATCTAGCCCACGGAAGAACTAATTAGAATGTGAACACGTTTGTTATTATCTCTATTAAAGGGAAGACACTTTGTTCATGTGTTCTTTAGAGGAGGCTCTACACTACTTAACACTGACATTTTGTGTACTAATATCACAGAATTCTCCCTATTTCGCATATAATAATTAAAGGGTTTTTTTTGTACAATAATTTCCTTGATGTGTTGTTAAATGCCTTATTTGTTCCCAATATTAGATTAGGTTATCCAGCGGTAAAGATTATCCAGTGAAATAGTATGGTAAAAGTTGCAAAAAGGTCTAATTTATAGTTTCGAAAAGACCTTTTTATTGTTTTGTCGTTTTAAAGATTCAGCCACCTGGGGACAGTCCTTTTTGCGACTTTATATCTGCCTAATGTTCTGTTTAGAACTGAGAAACAGTTTAGAATGGAAGTCTCCTATAGATTTTTAACATCATCATCATCATCAGCCGGAAGACGTCCACTGCTGAACATAGGCCTCCCCCTTTAACCTCCACACTGAACGACAGCCCGCCTTTTGCATCCACTGGATGCCCGCGACTCTCACAATGTCGTCGGTCCATCTAGTGGGAGGCCTCCCTACGCTGCGTCTTCCGGTTCGTGGTCTCCACTCCAGAACCTTTCTTCCCCATCGGTAATCGGTTCTTCGAGCGATGTGGCCTGCCATTGCCACTTCAATTTGCAAGTTTTAACAGCTATGTCGGTGACTCTGATTTATATAACACCTATGTATATAGGCAAAGATATATAGGTTACTCCAGTGAATCAAAGTGGGCATCGGGAAATACTCATACATGTTATATTAGAATTATGCAATCGTAAGCATAACCTAACCATAGTAACTATAGAGACGAGCAAACAGGCTCCCCTCCACTTGGACCCACCGCCAGGCTCCACCAGTAGGGCCAAAGCAATTTTTTCTCCACTTGAATCCACCAGTAAATCCATAGGCATTTTTTTTCTCTTAAATCCACCAGTACATCTAAAGAAATTATTTTTTCCTAAGAATCCACCGTTCACCGCCAGGCTCCACGAGTAAGGAGCCTGGGGGTCTAGATAAGACCCATTTTCTGTTAGGGTTCTAGACGTAGGGGGTTCTAGACGTAGACAAGTGCCACTTTCTATTAGCGTTCACGCCTGCGGAAAGGTGAAATTGTATGAAAATGTCATTGACAATGACATTAGCTTGAGAGAAATTATCTCACGTTAATGTCATTTTCATACAGTTTCATCTTTCCGCAGGCGTGAACGCTAACAGAAAGTGGCACTTGTCTAGACCCCCTGGTTTGATAGATCGAAGTGGCATTCTAATAAATTGTTATATCTGGATCCCTTAGATGGTGGATCGAGGTGGCACTCTAATATTATGTTTATACTTTGATACCTCAGCGGGTGGATTCAAGAGGAGGAAAAAATTGCTCCGGCTCCACCGTTGGAGCCGGGTGGTGAATCCAAGTGGAAGGAGCCAGCAAACATCCTAAGTAACAACTACAAATTGTTTACTCCGACTATAGTTTCCCATTCTGCGGCGCTCCCCATTCTCAACTGCATTCGGCGGTCTTTTTCAACGTGCAAGCGCGCGCGTGACTCCGTCTCGCTTTGCACACTTTACACATTGCATTCTCGTGTCATATAAATAAAACGTGTAAAAACCACGTCAGTTTCCATGAAAAAAGTATAAATTTTATTGTTTTTTTAAACTCCTAATAATCTACAAACGGTTTAACACTTTCGATCAAGTCACCTTTCAAACAAACAAAAAAACTTAATCACAATCGGTTCAGCCGTTTTGGAGCTACGATGCTACAGACAGACACACACATTACACAATATGTTATACACTTATAACAATAATCCGTTTTTTAACGCACCGAATTAAGAACTTCACTCTGTTGAACTGTCCTCAATACAATTCAGAACCTCATTTTTTATTGAAGTCGGTTTAAAATAGGTAGGTTCTAAGATAATAACAAAGGCATAGTAATCCGTCGCATAAAAAGCCTAATTAACAGTTTGGTGAGTATGGTCGTTATTTCGCTATGAGATCGTAAAGGTCGAGTGTAATTACCCCATAATCTGAAGATTCGCAATTTTCACGTTTTTTTATGAAGCAATCAGATACGTGTTTGTTTGTTCATTATATTACACTTGCAGTGCACCGCGGTTTTACTTGTGCATAAGGTTGCAACGAAACAATCGTCACATCGCACATAATAAATATTTCTGGGGGCTTAGTCCCAGATTTGATAGTTTTCGAAAACTTTTTTCGTTTACGTATTGTTCCATACATTTTAGTAAAGCGCCTCCAGCGGAAACGCGGAGTAACTAAAATCGGTGGTATAGATTGCTTCACTGTAATACGAAAAAAGTTTTCGAATACCTTTCAGCCCAGCAATGTATGGAACAAAACGAAAACGAAAAAAGTATTCGAAAACTATCAAAACTATCAAATCTGGGACTAAGCCGCCTGAAGATAAAAAAATAAAAATAAACTGTTGGGCATTGTCTTTAGAATAACATTGTAAATTGTATAAAGTAATTAAAATTTACTATGTAATATGTATATGTATATATAATGTTGAGGTTTAACAAAAAAAAAAAAAAAAATTTGTTTCGATCACTTCTGCCAAAATAAATAAAATATGTACCTGTTATCAGCATAAAAATTACTGTAAAATGCGGACTGTCCCACCGCACAATAAACGTCGCCATTCAGTGTGGTAATGCCTCCAGTAATTGTAGAATTTTTAAAAAAATATTCTGCCTACTGCTAGTTGGCTTAAAGCATTTGAATTATACCTTAAGCGGTTTAGAGAAAATCCAATTGTGTTTGTATAAATAGACTACAATTATAGTTTTATTATTTAGTGTTAGTTAGCTTCCATTTTATCTTTAAAACGTTTGCAATGTTGATATCTCAGAGTAACAAGCGCAGTGGATTACAGCCATGGAAGATTTTAAATTATTTAAATTCAAAATTATGTATGGCACTGAGCAGTTTTGGGCGAGCGTGACGTTTACCATCAGGCGAACGAATTGTTCACCACTTGCATATAAAGTAAGGACCATTTACATGTCAAATCTGAAACTCTAAAAGGTAACTTCTTGTCAGTTCCCCGATGTACCGTTTGCACCAATAATGTACAAGTAATGTACACAAGTCTATGGTACAAACAGTACATCGAGGGCAATTCTTATATAATGATATAAGAACAGACAATAAAAAAAATTGTATTATTTTTTAATATGTTTTTCATAGCTTAGTGGATAGAGCTCCTGGAGCATATCCGATAGCGCAGGTTCATATCATGTCGGTCGTAATTTTTTTAAATTCATGACATTCAAATGGTAAATCCTTAAGCGTGGAACTACATTAAAAAATAACTTTCGAGTAGGTAGTTCTCCTCAAAATAGGTAACCAACAAGGTAAGAAGGTTTCTACATATCGATATTTCAAATATTTGACATGCTATCAATCAGAGTAGTCTTAGCTACCTACCGATATGCAAACAGAAGCAGGCAAACACTTACATTGATGAAACAGTGTAAGAACCAAGGATGTTACTACCCACCTCGGTAGAAACATTATGTGCCTACGTGTATTTTCTGCCTATTCCACAGAACAAATTAATAGTAAGAAAACAGAAGATTCACTCAACAAGGGGCGAACGAGTTATCGTATAATTACTGAATGGAAGAGTAGAATGACTGAATGGGATAGAGTTGGAAATGTGTTACTTAAATCTGAGTCTATTTACATTAGATAACCTTCCTGCCGGCTACATACTTGACAGCACCAGTAAGATGCAGCATGGTACAGTTTCATGCACTAACATAAGTTGGTGATAAATAATTAGAAGGACGGACAGGTGGATAGACGGACAAACGGACGGACAGAACGATATTCTTTTTTTAACACACGGTGTGTGGTTATACAACGACATTGATGCCATTTCCTAGTTACCAAACATTCATGTCGGTTGTATTTATACCAATAAAAAGTTTCACCTAAACTAAATATGCTTTTAATAAATGTACTTATTTTTACTCTAGCTAGTTGGTAACCACTACGACAGGCACCCTCATAAATGAGCATGTGTTATGTTTGTGTAAATATCTCTCAAAGTACCTACGAAGGTCCTCTAAAATTCATAGAAATTAAAAGTTTTTTACTGCCATAAAGGTTGGACGGCTCATTGCTGCTTAACTAATTTGTGCTTAGCTTAACTTTTATTTTGATAAACAACCTTGTTATTGTACTTATCTTCTAGCTAAAATAACAACTGATAACATGCGCCTAATTTTTCACTAAAACTTTTTGGGATCATGGATATGATCCGGGATCTCTTTTGTAAAATACTTCTGAGGATGCGACGACGAAAGTAAAACGGCATCCGTAGTGATTCACAAATGTATTCAAGTGGTTGAACGTTTGTTATAATTAATTATTTACAGTTATTGTAAGGCAGGCTCCTACGGTCTAGTGATACGTAATGAAATGCCGTTTCCGTTAATGATATAATAATAACAAGAGAGAAAAGTAGTTCTCTTTACGTTTTACTCAGTATATAAAAGGTACTCTTTGGTTTTACCAAAACTCACACTGTCACAATTAGTGATGGGGGCGCATGCACACCGAATCGGTCGACTCCACTAGTGATGTGCACGCGACCCACAGATTATGCAATAAACTTAACTTAACTAAATATAAATCAAGTTGTGGCGTTCTATGAACGCCACAACTTGATTTATTTAAGTTATATTATATAGAACAGTTTGTATTTTTTTGTTTATACTATTTTCATATACTATTTTTGAATAAAAAATCGCAAAAACAATAGCGAAAGAAACCTACTTCTACATAAATACGAGCTGTTCTTTTAGTAGACAGCTTTCATGAAACGGAGTTTAGCATTCATGAAACTCTGTCTCAGTTTCTCCAGTTTGTTCGGTCACCTATCATTGTTACTAATCAACCCCTAGAGTGTAGGTAATTGTGTGGCAATAACACAACCTTCTTTTTACGGCAATCACCGGTATTTATTTCACTGAAACTTTCTTTAATAATCATAAACATCATTTATTGCAAATAATTAACAGACAGTAACGCAAGAAATGTGGCCCTGTTGTTGAAACAATAATTTGAATCATGTCACCTATGGTCACCTAGGTGCAGGTGATCAAAGAATATCCAAATAATAATTTAAATGGAGGCGCCTATGGTCACCCAGGTGATTATATTCCCAGGTGATCAAAGGACACTAAAGAGTCGACTTTTATCACCCAGGTGATCAAAGTAGAATAGACCGTTGAAAAACTGTGATGCAAAAGCGTCTGTCTTCAACTGTGTTGTGTTGCGTCTTCAAAGGTGATGGAATCCCGATGGTGCAAAGTGGTAAAATCAATTTAAGTGGTGATGGCCTTCGCCTTCAAGAAATCCAGACTGGACTTTATGAAAGCTAGACTGAGCTTCACGAAACCCAGACAGGTCTAGTCAGAGTATCTCTAAAAAGTAATTAAAAAAATAACCAGGTATAAAGTTGTGGATCGAGCTCCCGATATGTCAGTTTCAGTTATTACACCATGTAATACTCTAAGCAGTGATACAATGAGTGCGTTTTATCGGGACTTGAAAAAGAACCTAAGTTTCGGGTTCAAGTTCCAGTAATAACTTCAACTTTTGTTCATGGCATCTGCGGTGTTGCCAAAGCAATTTTTTTGCCTACCACCTGGATTTTTCAGTGTGCCCGTGAGCATGGCCAAAATATTGTGAGCTCCATCCACAACCATACTACGGTAATTATCCCGTTAATCATCATTATCAGCCTCTCTTGTTCCCACTGCTGGGACAAAGGCCTTCTCTCAGAGAGATAGAGAGAGAGAGTATATCCAACATCCTGGCACCAGTTCATTTTTGTGGTACCATGCCCTAATCCATCATGGTGGCCCAGTTCCTTTTTGTGAATGTCATATGTCATTGAACTTTTGAGGTTCTTGGACTAGTTCCGGTTTCCAGTTTCTAAACGATGTTTTTATTTACCGCGGCTGTTAAGTGATGGCAACCGCATATAACCGCATCATATATTTAAGTACCCACTAAAGAAGTCATTGGTGCCAAGGATCAAACCGAGTGTCGTCAGATTGTAAAGCGCGCATGCTATTGCTCGGCCACCATCACTCCATATGTAGTAAAATCTGGTGTAGTTACATAATTGTAATTTTACTTTATATACTAAATAAACTAGTTAGATACAATTCATCTCAAGAAGTTCATTATGTATGCGATGTAATTCAAGTGATAATTAATTCATCTGGGCGTGATTGCTACAAATTATTTCATGTCTAATGCACCTGGCTGGTAAATAATTAACAAAAACCGTGACGACTTGATTGTGATATCTGATATAACACGGATAGGTAGTACTTATCCAACGAAGGTCATTGCACTAATTATTATGAACAGAGTTTACCTTAAACACTTTACACTTTTTTTGGACCGTGAAACAGGCGATAAAAATCGGCTGTTCCATAAATTAAAAAATATACACACATGGAAACACAAATATGCAACATATTTTTTTTATTTTTTTTTTATTTATGGATCAGTTGATTTTTTTTCGCGATTTGACGGTACGTCCCATGCTTAAAATTGTTCATAATGAGTTGGTTGTAAGTTGACCTCTTTTGGGCGAAATACCACAGTTTCGTGTAACCCTGGATAAATAATAACTATAGTTCCCTATACATAGTATTTACATCGCTTATTTTTATTATCAAGATTTGTTCATTAATAATATAGGTATTTTGCTATACTTTTTCATAGAAATACTTATAATTTACGTCATTACACTTTTTTTTTCTATAAAAAAATAATTGATCTTGACATGTTTTGAACACAATGGTCCTGATAAACGTATGTGGATACACAGACGTTTAACAGGACTATTGCGAAAAGTCTAATGACTTATTTGAAACAAAAAAAATGTGCAGTTTCGATGCCATCCCTCTAAAACCGTGAAGGAAAACATCGTGAGAAAATTGGTATGTCAAAGTACCTCAAAAAGTTCAAAGACATAATGCACCAACATCACTCACCATTACATTCACCAACAAGGACTGGGCCAGCATAGTGGATTAGAGCCCATCCTCTCTCTCTCTCTCTGAGAGAAGGCTTTTGTCCCAGCAGTGGGAGCATGATAGGATGTTAATGGTGATGATGAAGTCTTTTTTTCGTTCGTTTTTTTATATCGTATATTACCGTAACGAGTATGGCTAGCCTATAACTGCTCTTCCCGGCATTAGTGCAACTTCAATACTGCATCAATCATCTGGAAAAAAAACCATGAGTACGTTATATAGTTACATACATTTCCATACAAACACGCTAAAAAACACTCTCGAGGTTTTGCGTCGTTGTGTAAAAAAACTATTAAAATAGCTTAAAGTTAGACAAGGTAGGTAGTTCTATTTTTCCCACGACGGACTGTAGACGCGCGGCGTTTGGGGATGAGCTAGTATGTTGGTATGTTTCTATATTTGTTACCATTTTTCTCTAAAACAGCTAAATCGATTTTGATGTCTTTTTTGTATCTTAAAGCAGGTTTCATTGCGGCTATTCGTAGCTATCTTAAATCTATTCAGACTAGTTAGACTTTAGTCAGTTAAAAGTTTTGAGCTACATTTCAAATATATCGTATTTTTTATTTAATTTATAGGACCTGTGTTTGGTAGGAAAAACGTAGATGTATAAAACGAATCTCTGTTTTAGACTAAATTTCTTAGTCTTGAATATCGGCATAAAGTTGCTAGTCTATCGGTTTTTTATCGGATACAGTTTGGAGAGCTTACATCGTATCTACACGAGTCCATGTCTACACAGTGAGATGGTGACAGGAGATCAGTTCCGTTTTAATTCTACCCCCTTCGGCTGAAGCAATCGTGCTGTTTGAGGAATTACAACGCAATTATGGATAAATAAATGATCTAATCCCCTCCTGCCCTGCCTATTTTCCTATTTGCCCAGGGCGGGAACGAAAAGGCAACACCACTTCATGGTTGATATTCCGAAAACCTGTACAAAGCGCTTTGTTTCCACCTTTATTGGGTGAACTGCGAGAATGCGGAATGCACTGCCTGAATAGGTGTTCCCCAATAGTTACAATCTGGGTGTCTAGTCGCGAGTGATTAGGTTTCTTCTAGTAAAGCCTGCCTGTAGAATCACGGTGGTGGTCAAGCGCAAGCCTATTAACCAGTAAATACATTTTCAGATATACATACCGTATTAAGTTGATCAATGTAAACGTCCTTAAGATATAAGCCACCAGGTCTTCGTCGTGCGCGGAAAGTGTTATATGCCGCTTGCCTTGCCTCTTTGATGTATTTTCCAACACTAACTGCAGTTTGTACCAAAGGTATAATGAGCAGCCACCACCACGAGAACCTAATGCGGTCTTCCAATAATGCCTTGAACACTTCGAGTGCTTCCTGAATTGCCGCTTGGTTGGCCGTGTCGTTGATACCGTGCAACTCTTCGTATCGATACTCCAGCATCTGTCGTTTACGAAAATAAAACGTAAAAGTGACAAATCTATGCGACATATGCCTGCAGGTAGAGATACGAATGTGTCGGCGTCCGCCTCAGAACTTAATAACGTAAGCGACACACAATGACTGTTTTAAGTACTTACTATAATGGCGACACACGAAAAAAAAACTGCTCAAGAACCATTTAATATATAATGAAATGAATTAACATTAAATAACATTACATAAATGGTCAATAAAGAAATAATGACCTTTCTTTAATGATTGATTGATTGATTAACTCTTTATTGTTCAGACTATGAACTTTGATACAGATGACAAAAAGCTATCAAAAACTAGGGTAACAACTGGCGGCCTTATCGCTAAAAGTGATCCCTTGCAAGCAACCTTAGGATGGAAAGGATTTATAGAAGACGTAGAAGACTAAAATTTGCAAGTTGAAGTGGCAATGGGCAGGCCACATCGCTCGAAGAACCGATAACCGATGGGGAAGAAAGTTTCTTGAGTGGAGACCCATAAACCGGAAGACGCAGCGTAGGCAGGCCTCCCACTAGATGGACCGATGACATTATGAGAGTCGCTGGCATCCAGTGGATGCAAAAGGAAGGCTGTCGTTTAGTATGGAGGTTAAAGGGGAGGCCTATGTTCAGCAGTGGCCGTCTTCTGGCTGATGTTGATGATGATGTAGAAGACGGAGAAATGACCGAGAGAATGGACATTAAAGAAAGGTCATTAAATTTATAACATCCCTCTTTTTACGTCGGAGGTTAAAATGGGAATGTTGCATATGAAAAACAAACCTGAGAAAGTAAAACTTCATCTTCGTCATTAAAGTTATATCCTTCAGCACATAGCTTGCTTGGCTTGTAGGCAACGAGCGCACGGCACTTGGCAGACTTGTGCTCTTGTATCAGGTCTTCTGGGTGCAAGCACTGACCAATATGCCACGTCAGTTTCATGTAATCGTTGTAAACATTGATAGCATTGTTAATTTGTACCTTGTTTTTAGCTTTGTTCATTGATTTTAGTTGAGCAAAGGAGGCTATGATATCCTGTAATATCAAAAATGTGAAGATATAAAAATTATAACCGTGTTTTACTATTATTTAATTTCTTAAGGCGAAATGGTAGAGACGGTACACTTGTTTGACGGTAATGCTTGCATACTCAGCGTGCGCGCTTTCAAATATTTTCAAGATTTTTTTTTTTTCCTACAAATTATCTTACACAGAAAACTGCGATCACTAAAGCATTTGAATGATTTTAGGATTACACAGTATTTAAAAAAAAAAATATTTTCTTTAGAAATCGAATGAAGTTGATTCCATCTATCGAAAGGAACGTAAAAACTGGTGTTTTTTAGGAAAGTTTACGTTTTTTTTTTTATCGAGCCACATTTATTTAATCGTATTTCGGTGGACACATACGAATAAAACATTTTAGGGACATTTATTACACATAAAGAAATAATGTCAATTAATCGATTTTAATGGTTTACTTTTGAATATTCGTGAGGACGAATCGTCAAATTTGAAGCATATTTCGTCTTAAGCTATTTAATTTTGTATTATCCTTTGATAAGGATGATCAAATAATGTCACTATGTTAAAGAATGTTGCAGCGCTTTTTTGGTGGTGGTGGCGGAGTTTTGTAGCTGGGTGGTTGACGAGCTCGTGCTATCCGCTCTTTAATTCTTCGCTCCTCCTCTATTCTACTTAAGTTCATAGCGTTGAGTTGGTTGAAGTTATTTATTATTTTCTGCAAAGAATATTGTCACCCAGCATAAAGAAGTTGATGCAAAAGGCTGTCGTTCAGTATGGAGGTTAAAGGGGGAGGCTTATATTCAGCAGTGGACGTCTTCTGGCTGATGATGATGAAGAAGTTGAATAATCTTATCAGTTCTCAGGTAACAAATAACTCTGCGAGATATTTACTACTGCGAAATGATACAAAGATACCTACAATGTTTGACCTAGCGAAGAAAGTTCTCAGATTCTAATGAAACAAGTCAGCGTTTATTTACTTGTTTGTATATTGTGTATGTTTGATCGACGATAACTTGTGGATCGTTGATCCGATCCTAATGAAATTTTGTTTGCAAGTAGTTCATTTCAACACAACTTTTAAGTATTAAAATGGAACATTCGTTTGGAGAGTTCCAAAAGTCATAGGGGGAAATCGTATTTTTTTTTTTTGTAATCTTACATAGTTATATTAGGCAAGTAGGCTTCATACTAAAATATACGTCAAACGCGTAGGGAGCATACAGCAGAAGCTGTTGAAAAAGAAATACCAAAAAAATCACATACCGTTACTAAGTTACTCTGATAGACGTCGTCGGTATAAGTGTTGGATAGATTCCTCTTACTCTTGAAGTCTTCAAGCGCTTTTTTGAGTGCAGTTTCATGTTGCTCTTTGAACTCTGCGCTGGTAAGAGGTGGCTCTGCGATGCAATGATTCCGCATTAAATCTAAGTAGGCCAAACGTACTTCCATTACTGCATTCTTATTATTTTGTGCATTTTCCAGTAGTAGTCGCTGAAATCTGTCCTCAAAACTCTGAAAAAGAATAAAGAAGAAAACATAAAAAAACTGGCCAAGTACGAGTTGGGCTCGCGCACTGAGGGTTCCGTACCACCACAAAATTCAATTACGAAATCACCAGTTATAACTTGGTAATGAACAGAAATTTGTCACCGACTCCTACTTGGCCATTATTTATTATTCATTGTTATAATTTAGAGTGTGTACTATAATCATGCCAAGTTTGACGCTTGTACGTATTACCGTTTTTACACTAGAGCTAATAAGAAATACGTTTAAAAAAATATGTTTTTTGTAAGGTTTGTTTTAACATTTTCACTTTTTTATATTTTTTTTAGTTAATCCGCCGTAAAATTACATATTCTTGAAATTTTCAACTGGATATCTATTACGGTTGAAAAGACAGCCTTTTAAAGCTAAGACAGACAGATAGACAGAAAAACGGACAGACAGACATCGTAGGCTAAGTAATAGGGTCCCGTTTTTACTCTTTTGTTACGGAACCCTAAGAACGTCGTATTTTTGTGTGCAAAACTAACAGAGCTCTATTAGTAACGATAGCTACTTTGAACACAAAAAATTTGAAATTCATGATACTACTGTCACTGACTCAAATTATTAGATACCTTTATAAACGCAGTTCTCTCGTCATCCGTACTGCCGGTGATTCTAGTTCTCGTAGCGTCAAAGACCTGCATTGCTAGTTTCACTGCGTCACTATGGATTCGTTCCAGATCTACAGCATGCACGCACAGCGGTAGGTTACCGTGCAAGCGGGCTATCGAGTTCTCGTAAGCCCTCTTCGCGTCTTCAACGGTCTTTTGGATCTTCGACAGGTTTATAGCTTGGTAATGCGCTAATCTAGGCTCCAAGTCCTGAAAACGAAATTGAAAAGACAAATTTAGCAATGCTGGCCAAAAGACGTTTTTTTTTTTTGCCGAAATTATTATTCAAAAGATACTCGTTCACTCTAAAAATGTTATATCATCATAATCAGACTTTTAACAGTCCATTGCTGGACTTTTAGCCTACCCCGAAAGGGAAAATGTTATATGGATCACAAGAATTTACTAATTGCTCGCTTGCATTAGCATTTTTGCTCTCATTTCAAAAGTGTACGCAGTTCACTTTCCTGAACATTTAACGTACCTATTCATCATAATAATGTAAGCCTACCGGTCGATGTAGGTGTCAACTTTTTAGCTACCCCACATGGCGCAATCTTTTGCGTTACGCATCCACTTATCACCGACCGTTTTTCTCAGGCCTATGAGAGCGCCGTACTCCACGTCCTCGTCTTTAGCGATTACAATTATTTTGTTTACCTTCATCAGTTTCTGCAAGTACTGGTCAGCATCTTCCTTAGAGCCCATCTTTTTTTTCGATGTGAAGCTGGTGCGAGCATCGACGAGATACTTCGCGTGGAGTGTCTTCAGGTGAGTGAGAGGCACGCTCGGCTGGTTGACTCCACAATCCTTCTCCATGCCACTTTCATACACTCGCCGTGCTTCATTGGACGCCGATAAGAAGCCGGCTTCTGTCGTAGCCTGAAGTAAAAGTGTAAGTCATAGGTTATTTGCCGTAGGTAATAGCTCAGGGTAACAGCTACCGAGGTTTACACGTGTAATATGGTCATCGGACCAATTCTCGCTACGGACCACCTTGAAGACTGATCCTCTCTGGATTGTGCTTCTTGGTTGTCCGTGGCGAGACCCAAGTTAAGAACCAATGCACTTATGATTAACAGTGTTGGTAAAACCTTAAGATCAGACAAACAAATGACATATGGTAAGGTGACGTGACGGATGCCAACGCATCTGGCCTAAATCAACCTTGATGTTTTTGGTCGAACTCACCCTGCAGACGAGCTTGCGACTCTATTTAGACTTTTGAGTATCATGCAGTAGTTCAATATTATAATAGAAAATACCTTAAAGTCTACTAAGGGTTGCACAAAATGTTCTAACTCATGCGCTATCAAACGATATATTTTGACCAAAAATTCCATAATTATATTATACACGCCTTTACCTGTAAAATGGTGTTTGCAGGTGGAACTTGGTCGCTGTTGAATATTTTCATGTAAGCCTTGAAATATGTGGCGTATTCCCGCGCATTCACTACTTCGCCGTTAATCTTTTTGAGTAACAACTTTTCAGGACTGAACAGCGATGTCACTAAGTTTTTGAGGTGGGTTACAAATGTTGGACGAATTTCTGAGAAAAAAAACCATACGTAATTATACTAACGAGACTATTAAGGTTCAGTAGTTCAAGCAATTGAACTGGTAACTGAACTTCTGAGAATTTTGAGTTTTTGAGTCTCACTACTACAATCAAATTATTTCATTGAACTAGTGAGACTAAAATTTTAAACCTTACATAATTATCATATTATTTTTTACTATCGCAAAAAAGAAGGAGGTACTCTAGTCAATGCGTATATTTTTTATATAGGTATAACCACGCATATTTTTAGGGTTCCGTACCTAAAAGTAAAAACGAAACCCTTATAGGATCACTTTGTTGTCCGTCTGTCTGTCTAGACCTTTTTCTCAGAAAAAGCAAACCTCTTGATACCTCTCTCGCGTAGAGAGGTATCAAGTTGAAATTTATATCAAACTAAGGTCTACAGTAAAGTCAACGCTATCAAAAGATATGACCATTTATGTCGCATATTTTGCGATTTCAAAAGGGAATCAAAACCTATATGGTAACTCCCGTTGACCTAGAATCATGAAATTTGGCAAAAGGCAAGGTATCACAGCTCATAATATAAAGTAAAAAATTCGAAAGTCGTTACTTGTCTAAGTAACGACTACCGTCTGAGAGAGTATTTCGATTTTATTATAGATAGGTTTTGGAAGCCTACCGTTAATGGCTCCTTTGAAGTCAGATTCCAATACGGCAAATCCAGGATGTGGCATCAAAAAACAGGACACTTTCTCAAACAGGGAGTGGATGTGCTCGCGCAACTCTCGGAGTTCTTTCGCCTGCCCTGGTTTAATCTAGAAATATATGTATAAATTGAATGTTATATAAAACAATTAAAAATTTGACGCCAAAAACGGCAGAACCGTTTTTGTTTTTTTTGAATGGTGATTCGATTTGAATGGGATTTCGTCGAGATTATTCTTCGCTATTTTATTTTTATTTTATTTATTAAGGAACAGTAAACAGCTATATTATAAAATGTACAATAATGTGGATAGATTAATAAACTTAATAATAATACAGCCAACAACACTATTCACAGATTACTTACAGAATTATATAAATTTACCGCTAGAAGTAGCTAGCTTGCAAAAAAATAATATTTAACTATACATATGTTTTTTGTTTAATAAGCCCTAAAACAAACAAAAAATTAAAATTTATGGTTTTATAAAGTTTAAACAACTATTAACTAACATAATAATAACAATATTGTTTCAAAATATGTACTGAAGTTATGAGGAGAGCTTTTGAAGTACTGCTGCTTTAAATTTACCAGCAGTGCAAGCAAAAATGTCAATATTTTGAAAAGAGTCATTTTACGATTCCACCATCCGACGAGTAGGAATGCGCAGTCCGGCGTTTGAGTGGCAATTGCCCAACGCAAATAAGCGCCCTGCGCGCACCTCCCGTTTATAAATTGTTCTAGGTACAGCATAACATACATTATTAACCAAATCCATACAGTCAAAGTGATTGTTAACAATTTTAAAAAGAGTAGTAGCTTCAAGGTATTTGCGTCTTGATTCAAGTGTGGGCATGTTATATTTGCCGAGCAATTTAGTATACGATAGATATCGTTTATGACATCTGTAGTGCATGGCACGTAAGAACTTTCTTTGAACCTTCTCAATAGCTTCCTTATACTTTTCGTAATAGGGGTTCCAAATAGGTACAGAGTACTCGAGTTGGGTACGAACTAGAGTTTTATATAAATATAAATATGTAGATGTACGTTTAAAATCTGAGGATGACCGCATTATAAACCCATACATTTGAAAGGCTTTATTAACGATGTTATCTATATGTATGTTTAGGGATAACTTAGAGTCGAGCTGTATTCCTAAATCCCTAAGGGATGCAACATTTTTCAAGGTGACGTTACAAAGGTTATAATTAAAACGTGTGATGTTCTTATCTACTTTTTTTGTAAAATTAATGTAATTACATTTAGGAATACTCAGCTGAAGTTTGTTCTTGTGACAGTAGGTAGTAAGTCTGTCCAGGTCTTGTTGAAAGGCAATACAGTCATCAGTCGATTCAATAATCTTATAAGCTTTAAGGTCATCTGCGTACATTAAAAATTTTGAACACTGAAAACAGTCCTTGATATCGTTAATAAATAGTATGAACAGCAACGGCCCCAAAATAGATCCCTGTGGCACTCCAGAAGTAATAGAAATGCTCCCAGATTGAAACCCATTGACAACTACTTTTTGTGATCTATTTTGTATGTATGATGAAAACCAACGTAGTAAATTACCTCGTATCCCATTAAAAGCTATCTTGTTGAGAAGTAATTCGTGATCCACCTTGTCGAAAGCCTTTTTGAAATCTGTATACACTGCATCTACTTGGATGCGATTGTCTACATTTTCAAATAAGAAGTTAGTAAATATGAGTAGATTTGATGTTGTAGATCTACGCTTAACAAATCCATGCTGTTCTTCAATGATAGCATTGTGCAAAACTGGGTATACTTGGTTATGGACTAATCTTTCAAAAAGTTTCGACAGGGTGGACAATATAGATATAGGGCGGTAATTTTCTACATCTTTCTTAGTTCCGCCTTTATGTACTGGTGTTATATTAGCACGTTTCCATACTTCGGGAAAAACTCCTTCATCTAAACACTTATTATAAATTATGTGCAGTGGCTTGCTTATACAAATTGCTGTTTGTTTGAAGAAGAGTGGGGGGAAACCATCTGGTCCAGTTCCTTTTGAAATATCCAATAATTTAAGTTCTTTCATGATTTGAGATTCAGTAAACTGAATTTTGGTTAACAAAATATCCTTATCAGTGATGTCTGTTGGCACTTGCCACTGTGACAAGTAAGGATAAGCTGGCTCAAAAACTGACAAGAAGAAATCAGAGAACATATTACATATTGTTTCCGGATCATTCGATTTAGATGTTTGATATTGCATTGTAGAGGGAATATCCGGTTTAGATTTACGGTTTGATATATACTTCCAAAAATGTTTAACGTTACTAATTATACTGTCCTCAACAGATTTCATGTATTTAAGATAACACTGCTCACAGCCACTTTTAAAATTTGTTCTATACTGAGCAAAAATTTCATAATCGGATGATATGATATGATTCAAGAAAATCTGTTCACCAGTTTGAAGATTTCTTCACCAGTTCTTTTATGGGGGTTTAAAAGAAACTTGTACCCTGCTCCAATTATTGTCGTATAGATTTGTAACTTGGTAAGTAAATAAAATTCGGATGACAATAGACTTATTTGACTCTATCGAACTGATCTGATGACAGCGCCTTCGAGATGGATAGTGGTGGTTAAAGCCATGCATTCATTGAGTTTTTTTTATAAACACTGTTTCAAAAACAAAATCTACGTGCTTCTGAAACAAATAAATGTATTGCTGAGGCATTATAAGTGTGTTTCTGAAACAAATAATTTTGTTTCAGAAACACACTTATTTGTTTCGGTAAACACCACGTGTTAATCGGCATGTTGCCCGCTGTTCCTCGCTCGCGATGTAACACAGAATCAAAACAGTTTCGCAACAGATGTAAACGAGTGTTGACGCATGCTTCACTTGTTTATTAAACATGGAGTTTACCTACCTCTTAGGGCAGCATATTGTAAACAACTGATGGTGTGGATGGCACAGGTTCCGAAACATTGGTCCGTTTCTACGTGATCTACGTGATGTTTCAGAAACTGTGTATCCGAAACATTGTTGCTCAATGTGTACATGGCTTACATAATATGTTTAGAATATTTAGAATCTATTGTAGGTACATCAAACTTACTTGTAACCTGTTCTGCAATAGTTCTCGTCCTCCTGTTTCGCCGTATGGATGTTCATACGGGTACTGCCAGTCCCTTACAAGAAACTCCAGGGTTTGGAAGGGTTTGTTACCCTCCTCGTTTACTGATCTGCCATATTTTGTGAAAAACTATTTATCAACAGAAAAAAACATATGAATTAGAACAAATGAAAAAAGGGAATTTAATTTGAGGGGCTAAGTTGGATCCCGAGACCAGCGAAGGATTCTAGAGTAGAATTCTGGTCGTAGCAAACGTAATTCTACGAGTAGAGTAGCGGAGCGAGGGATACAAGGACGTACCGAGATGTTTTTATTTTCACCAGTTGTATACTCAAATTTTTACCGTTGACTGCAAGAAAATAAATAGTATATCGTATTAGTATTTATTTTACTATATAATCGGTAATAAGAGAACAAAGGATTAAATATAGACATTATATTCTTGTTTGGTTTTTCCTACTAGATTTTGGCGACAACAAACTATTACGATAATTTCTGCTTTATACGATAATTATTCCGGAGTCAGTGTCTCATTTTCGTCACTGGGAGAACTTATTTTATTATTATGATAATCACCGATCTTATAATATTTGTAACAATAAAAGAATTCCCAATGACATAAAACAACCACGATACCTAATAGAACAGAAAAAAAGAAACGAACTAAAATTGGCGGTATATTTTTCTTTGTTTAATTTAAAATAAAGAAAAAAATATCCCTCAAATTTTTTATATTTATAGATAACTCAATGGAATAGCTCCAGTACGTTCAGAAGGTACGTTTTATTTATTTTTAGTACATAATTCGTATATCGTGCTTGTTTCAAATTCAAAATGTGTTTATTCCTTAGAATAACTACTCAGAGAAGGTAAGTTTCCAAACAACCTAAACGTAACGCCTTCTCAAAACGTAAGCTACAAATTTGCTTTGTAGCTTACGTTTCGATTGGTATTTTAAACAATTTAAGCAAGAAAATTAATGGATTACCTGTGGAATGTCACACCATAACTCTTATGCTGCTTTTCTGATTTGTTGTGGTACGATTTCACCGCTCAAATTGTCATAGTAAATTTTTTATATATTTTTTGGAGCCATATATGACACCATTTGAATGGCTTAAATTTTGCGAATGTACTTGGTTTCTTTGTGTAGTTATTCTAAGGTTTATTCACTTAGTGAGTTAAAAAGCGTTTTATTAACTGTTATTTATTTATGAATCAGATGCTCATTTTCGAATGGCAAAAGCAAAAATTATTTTGCTTGTAAGTACTTATATCTTTATCATTGTTAGTGGTTATTATCATGTTAATAACCACATTGCAATAAAACTTGTCATATCAACCAGAATACCACAAAACAAGTCATTTGTTTTTGTTGACTAAAGGTTAGTGATGTACATACCTACCTATTTATAAAAATTGGTCCAATGGAACTTTTTCAATGGTACTATAACTCAGTGGATAAATACAAAGCGCATCAGTGTGAAACAGTTACACGCTCATTTCGTTGGTGTTGTACTCGAGAACAATGCGACGTCGTTAGTAGAGAACAATGTGAGGTATACATATTTCAAGCCACGACGCAAATTTTTCAAGTGCTAGCTATTTGGGATGCTAATGTTCGGAAGCGTATATTTTGATATCTACGGTAAATATATCTAGGGTCAAAAGTCCTCATAAAAATAATTTGATATTGGTAGGTAAAAACTAGCTAGGTATAATATTTATAATGACGGTATATGTGCCTTCATCTATCTACATCTACACTTCTAACTATCTACACTAGTATTATAAAGAGGTAAAGATTGTTTGTAGGAAATAATCTCCAAAACTATTGATCCAATTTTAAAAATTCTTTCACTAATAGAAAGCTAGATGCTAGATGCTAGCTAGATGACTCAAATCTAACCAACACCTTGGAACCGCTGAGACGCGGCGGGACGTTGGTTCGCTCAGCTTGTTCTACAGGTATTATAATGGGAAATGCTCTGATAAACTCTTTGACCTCATCCCTCCATCGCAGTTTTACTATCGAACCGGCCGCCATCGCTAAAAAGCCATCCTCATATTTTAGACGCGTGGAAGTCTCGCACTGTTCGATTTGATCGATTGTTTCTGCCACGCACCTGTAAGTTGTGGAATGGCTTACCACCTTCGGTTTTTCGTCCAAAATATAACCTCAATTGCTTCAAGCGAAGCAATAGAGTCCTTAAAGGTAGGCATCGCACCGCCAATGCCCCGGGTATTGTAGGCAACGGTGACTACTTACCATCAGGTGGCCCGTCGCTTGTTTGTTTAGAATTATATTTTAAAAAAAACTACTCTATCCCTGAGTGACATAAGCTGTTCCATAATGATAAAAGCTAGTTTTCTATAATATAAATCCATAAAACATATCGAAGCAAAATAAGCAGATTGACTCTTTTATCGGCGTACGCTGACCTAGCAGTTTGAAATAAATAAATGCAATGTTTGACAAAAATTTAGATCTTAGGTAGTTCTACAAAAAAGTTTGCGGTAGCATATATAATATATATATCGGTAAGAAAGTTCGGTTACTTGGAGGATTTATGTCGTCCAAGTAAACGAAATTGCGTATTTTACTAATTCTGAAGTCGGTTTTTGAAATTGATAAACATTATCGTCTAACTACTAATATTTATTCAATTAATTTTCCATAAATATTTGTCAATACATATTATTAATATTAAACAACATGTCACAAACTACTTAATTCAAATTACAAAAATCCAGTCTAATCAAATAAACAATTACTAATGTTTTTAGTTTTACCAAAGATTTTCATAGATAAAAACTATGGTTTTGTGCTATTCACATATCCGCATCGAACACTCGAACAGGTCGGACGGATAGTGCCAAATCTAAATAATAAGCTGTGGTTGTGTTAAGTGGTTCCTCTCTAATTTAACGCGGTCCGATCTGTCCGACGGGTACGATGCAGGCCGGGGCCGGGGGAGCGGGGCGATACATGCAACGGGAGCGAGACGGGAACGGGCCGGGAGAAAAATCTGAGCGAGAAAAATGCTAGACTAAAACGGAAAGAAAGAGATTGAGTAAAGTGGATTACGGGGCCATGCAGGACAGAAGTAGAAAAAGGTGAGACGGGAATAGAATGGATTACAGGACAGATGCGGGACTATAGTGGAAATAGCGGGATGGGAGCGGCGTCGATTACGACATAGGAGTGGAGTGGACGGATGCGGGACTTGAGCGTAAAGAGCAGAACGGGAGTAGAGTGAATTTAGGGGGGAATGCAGCCAGAGTGGAAAGGGGCGTTACAGGACGCGGTACCTACGCGAGACTGAAACTGAAAGAATGGAAAGGCAACCATTATCTTTCCCTAGACTTATTGCCTATAGAAAATATAGCCCAAAATCTCTATAGACGCATACAAAGTCATCATAACAGCTTTTTGTCGCATGGCTAAGTTTACGTTGATTCGGCTGTTAATGTAACATCGATGATTTTATTACCTGTAGGTGCTGAAGGTCATTCTCGTTAATGTTGTAAAAGAGGTTGAATATCTGCACGGAGGACAGCAGGATAGAGAGCGCGAAGACAGTGGTGCAGTCACGGTAGGTGCTGGAACTGTCGAAGGTTCCCTGAGTATCCATCAGCAGGATCGCCACCTGCGGAAACAGTTATTTTTATAAAATCCCTCATTTATCTTGCTTCCTAGATATAAAAGTAGATACATATTATATTCTTCATGGAATGCGATACAATATACACAGAAAAAAAACTAGCTTAGCTTCTGAGTCTTGCCTTCCAAAACCAATTCTTTGCAAACGATGACCTTTTTTCTTTCTCATTTTATCGGCTTATTTTGGAAAGCAATACTCAGAAGGAAAGTCAGGAAATTTTGTAAGTGTACTTTTTAACTATGGTTTTTACTTGGTTTGTACTCGTACTCCATAAAAAACATATGTAAGTTTTTTGCTAATTTACAAAAGTTGAGTTTTATAAACTCGTTTTTTGTAAATCAATTTCATGAGATCCGATAACGACGTAATAAGGATATACAGGAAATGGTAGTATTATTTATTGACTAATATTATTTGTTTATCCTAATTGTTCAATTTAATTTTAATTTAATAATTTTGATTCAATTGATTATTTTCATCACTGTGACATGTAACTATAATTGTTATGAATAAAAAAGTATAAGTATAAGTAAGTATAAGCCGAAAGGAGATAGATCATTGTACTCATCGTTATGAACAACTTTTAATATGGAACCAACTCTGGAACACCAAGAGGTAGACCTGTCTACTTCTGGACCAGAAGATAGCCCGTTGGATATGATGCCCGCCAGTGTGGGTTTAGAATGAAGATACATTACCTTTTCTCCAGAGGGCAGCACGGTAACGATGGGCTCCGACCACAGCAGGATCCCGGTGGTGTTGGCCTCGCCACCGCCGCGCCAGCTGAACCCTTCTAGTGGCTTGCTGTCCACGCTTAGCCACGAGCCGTCTACTCTCTCAGATTCCTACAATACAGAAACTATAGATTTGCCGTATTTTTTTTACTACAGAATTCTTACATAGTACTTATGGCAAATTGTACGATAAGTCACTTCAGATTCTGATCATTAATTACTTCCATGCTGTACATGGCTGTAAAATTCAAGTACCTACTTAGGTTTATATGGACCCCCGTCAGGCACAGCACAGAAGGAGTGAATAAAAAAAAACGCACCTTTATTTCATATATCACACTAATATTACAAATACGAGTGTAGGTATGTAGTATGTATGTAAGTTTGATTGTTTTCCAGAAAAAAAAACGATTCATATAATGGAACCGCAGGGTGCAGAAACGAACCGTAACGAACTTCCACGTATCCAGAGGACGTGGGTGACCCTTATCCTGGTGACGGGCTGTACTGTGCCAGAAGGCAGGTAGAAAATTGAAGAAGTCTTCAGAGCACTCGCAGCTATTATAGGTATGTATTTACTATATACAGGATTACGCATGTAGACTGTAATAAGCCGAAAAGAGGTAATTCTGCTCATAATTATGAACAACTTTTATCAAGGGACAAACCATAAAATCGCGAAAAAAATATCTGCTGTTCCATACATTTTGTCGAGTGTCAATGACCGTTTTCTATATAGAACAGTTTTTGCGGGATTTCAGGTTTGCCTCCAAAGTAAAAGCTGTTCATAATGATGAATGCAATGACCTCCTTTCGGCTTAGTACAGTCTAAATGCGTAACCCTGTATACTTTGTCCGAAGTTTGACCAGCAGGTATATTACAGATGATATTGATGTGATCTAGTGCTATTCCGATCAAAATTCCGTAATAATACCGCAGTTTGTAAACATTTTATCCTTTAGGCACATAAGCGTATCTAAGCAAATGATAAAGTCCTACGCAGCAGTCTAGCGCTCTCGTACTTACTGGAGAATTGAGATATCTGAGAAAGAAGTTGAGCAAGAAGGACTTCCCAGCGCGGAAGACCCCGGCTACGCTCACCACCGCCACAGGAAGATCCTGTTGAAATAAGTTAGCGTGTTTTTACAAGATTTAACTTGCAAGATTAGTTAGTTTGACTTAACCGATTATGCTGAAATTTTGCGTACACCTTTAGTTAGTTCACTGGTGAAAAAACATTATGCAATACCCAATATCGTAATATTGTCAAAAAGGATACCAAATTAAAAACAGTAACTTTTAAAGAACAATTACACCGTCATAAATAAATAGCAAGGTTTAAAAAAAAAAAATTTATTTGCTTTTTTTGTCACACACGCACGAGAACAAAGACAGCAAAACTGTTTGTGAATTCAGTGGTAATGGAACCAGCTAAAAGAAAAATAGTTATGGAACTTAAATATTTTTATCGCTAAACCTAAGTAACTGGATAGACACTGCGAGTTCACCTACTTTGCGTGTCTGTAGCCTATCTTAAGTTGGACCACTGCTCGGATTTCGAAAAGACAATAAAAAAAAACCGCATAGTTCGTAAATATGCGATAGATGGCGTTGACCAGACATGTATTTGAAGATTTTGCAAAACCAGTGACGAAGAAAGGTCATAAAAAACCTGCTCAGCAGACAGACAATATCTATCTGTATATCGGACACTGTCTGTCATGCTTGTTTTTGTGTTTATTTCGTAGTATACAATGACTTTAAAAAAAGGGGGTATTATTGTTTTTTCTGGTTATTGTTTATTTTGAAGAAAAAAAAACTCGGCAGCGTTCAATGGGTGCAGAACTACTGTTCCTCCAGTTGTCAGAAAACCTCCCATTAGCACACCGCATATTTTGATCAATCTCCATCATCTTGGCAGTACCTAGCACAAATATATTCATATTGTGCCGAAGTAAACAGCTAATAACTCTTCGAAATCAGTTGTCAATCGTGCGAATGGAGAAACTACCACGAAATTGCTCTCGTGAAGTTATAGTAGGTACATAAAATGACACGATTGGTTTTCATACAGCTTGAAGTGCTTCTGGTGTCTATCCTGGTAAAGACCTGTGTTTTCTTCCTTGAACTCTCACCTGGATGTCTTCTCTCATGAGTACTTTATCCAGCTCTACTTCGTCCAGCACATACTTGTGGTCGTTGGTAATTTTCACAACAGGCGCCGCGTGGGGCCCTTCAATTGGTTTATTTCCTTCAATTGCTTTTCCAACTTCAGTTGGTTTAGCTCCTGCCGCAGGTTGACCACCCACCATTGCTGTACCTTCCATTGCAATACAGAGATCCGTTGCTAAAGACAAGAAAAAGATATAGTTCAAAAGTACAATGTTTTATCATTTATACGTACAATAGAGTGCAGCTGACATTGGTCACTTTGATTTTTGATGTGGTTTATAGGTATACATTCTCGTGTTGTACCCGTGTCGGTAGTCGTTGGGAACGATACTCTCGAAGTTGTTGACCTTTTTTTTCATCTAATCCCAATAGTTTGTTAATAATAATAGCACCATCCCTAATACTTAGATATATAATTGTACCAATGTTAAAAAAGATCTCTAGTGTTGGCTCCACTGATGCCCAAAAAAAAAGTCAACCAAATAGAAATAAAATGTCAAAATAAAATTTGTCCAAGAAAAATGTATAATTGTGTATAATAAATAAATAACAACTATTATGTTTATTTATTTTTTGAAAATAATTTTATGCTTACCACAAAAATATTCAGCGAGTACAACGCAGCAGATGTACGTGATTCAGAAACAAACAGGAGCACTTCTAAATGTTCCTTGAACTACTGCATATAACTGCATTTATACTAAAAGAGTTATCAAAGAAGAAGCATCGGCTTCCGGCTTGTGGCAAAGCGGTTGATGTTTGTAGGGCAACACGATTGGAGACCGTGGGACCGAGAGAAATCAATACTGCCACTGTGCCTAACTATTGGTGGTTAGTTAGTAGATAAACAATCATCATCATCCTCTAACTGTCTACTGCTGAACATAGCCTCTCCTAATGCACGCCATCGAGCTCGGTCGGCAGTTCTTTGCCTGCAGTTCTTTGTCGGCAGTTCGTTTTTACCCGCCGTTTTACGCAGGTCGTCACTCCACTTGGCCACAGGGTGACTTACACTACGTTTAACTAAACGTAGTCTCCACTCCAGAATAGGCATGTGTCCTCATGTTTAATTTATTACAAATAACCAGCTTAGCGAGGAATATAACTAAATACATTACACATACTGAAAAAAGAATTTAAATTGGCTGATAAATCTCTGAGATATGAGCGTTTGCAATGTGGCCAATGTGCAATGTGGCCGGCCCACTGCCACTTTAGGTTACTAATCTAAAGTTATAACTAGTAATTTCGTTATTGAATTTTGTAGTGGTACGGAACCCACAGTGGGCGAGCCCAACTTGCACTTGGCCAATTTTATTATTTTATTTCAAAGTTCAAGTGCTCCACCCATAATATTTTTTGTTCTATTTTGTTTTGGTGGATTTTCCGTTTATCATAGATAAATATTTTTTGGTGCGATACCTATATAGGTACCACCTACTAAATACCTAAGGTAAGGGTAGGTGGGTGGGTGGGTTAGGTAGGTAATACCTAAGTTCAAGAGTACTTATATAAGTACTCTTGAACTTAGGTATTGAATCATGGATTCCGTTACCTACTTATTTGATTTTCTGACTCAAAGTAGGCACTCAAACAAAGTATTACGCTGTTTCGAAAAAACAATGAAACCGACAAATACACTTGAAAAATAAGAGATAATATTATCCCGATTGCATGCCGATAAAATCTGTAGCGTTTCACATGAATATCTTTAATTTCCAAACAAGCACATAATATCAGGTTAGAGTTACCGAAACAGGCCACTGAATTAGCAAGTTGAAGTGGCAATGGGCAAGTCACATAGCACGCAGAACATTATGGTCGATAGGACCGAAAGGTTCTCGAATGGAGACCACGGACTGATAAGCGCAGAGTAAGGACACCCACCCACAAGATAGACGGACGACCTAAAAGAGACCGCTAGGAAATGCTGGATGCAGGCCGCTTCCAACCGGTCGTTTTGGAGATCGGTGGGGAAGCCACGTCCAGCAGTGGACGTCCTATGGCTGAAATGATGATGATGATGACATAGTATCAACAGTCTTGTACATACAAACTTATTTTGTATTAATTAAACAAATAAGATTGTTTTACACGTGGAAGCCTCAATCAGCATTGGCATTAATTTGGATAATATAATTGTGTATTTTTCTCGAACATAAAAGGATATATTTTTATGGTTTCGTCGTGTCATCGGTGAAACTATAAAAACTGAATGATTGAGCTACCATGAATGAAACTACTGTGACGACGCATCTTAACTGCGCATCCAGAGAATGATTCACATATTATCATTATACAGGGTCAAAGGTAGCTAACGCAGAATCTCTTATGGGCGACTTTGGTGTATCAAAGCTAACAACTTTTATTCTACTAGTTTTCGAAATAAGCTAAAAAAATTGCTGTTCCATACAAAAAAAAAAACATCCACCCCGACAAAATATATGAAAAGCTGTTATTTTTTTGCGAATTACGAAATTTTGTAGAACAAAGTTGTTAGTCTTGATGCAACAATGTCGCCCTTCACAGGTTTTGCGTTAGTTACCTTTGACCCTGTATACATATGAGCCTTGCTCTCGCACGCACGCTCTTGATTGACAGGTTAGTTGTGCCGTGTGCAAGATTATATTTTATTTATATATATCATTTGTCTTGAAAAAACCAAAGGTACTGTTATGAACCATATACACCAGGCCCTTTGACGAGCCATTCTACAAAGCAATGTGTGTTCTGTAAATAGATAATAGGGTGAATAATGTACGAAACCCACCACCAATGATCTGGGTATTGTAGGTATCCAAAGGCGGCGGTGACCACTTACCATCAGGTGACCCGTCGCTTGTTTGTCCACTATTATATTTATTAAATACAGAACCTTAAAAAGAATGATAAACCAGTTCATGGCTGGCTCCCAGACAAAAAAATTAAATCTCTATACCTACAGTTTCCGCTTTAAAACGTATACCCCCCCTTGGTCGTCCATTTGATAATCTCATTTGCAGTTGTGTGCCGCTTAATATTGAAGTATGCGTCTGTAGAACCAGTAAGAATATGTCGGTGTGTGCTATACGTGTTTACCTCGCCTTCTTCAGTTTTAGGCAGACTTTTTTCGGTACTACAATACAATACAATACAAAAACTCTTTATTAAAATACCACAAAACAAGGATAACATAAAAATTACAACAAAAATATTATCTAGGCTTTTAACAGGCGGCCTTATCGCTTAAAGCGATCTCTTCCAGGCAACCGTGCACGGAAAGGAATTACTACTACTATTACTACTACTATTATTACTAGCCTTCGACCAAAAGGATGGGCCGTGCACGAGCGCATTTTTGAAGATTACAAAATGAGCGCCAGCGCCCACTTCGTTTCAGTCGGTTTCTAGCCGTAGGAAGTGCAACAAAAGACTATTGTTACATGATAACGAAACATCTGACAAAATTATGCCTTCGTGAGCCTTCCCGTAATGTAAAAACACAACAAAAAAACCACTATCGATTTTTTGTAACAAATGTACTGTACATGGTTATAATTAGGTGTTGAAGTATATATCCAACAGTTTGACTGGTTTCTACTGAGTAAGTTCAATGGTTATGGCTCGTCTATTCATTTTAGTTTGGTCGAAAGTACTAGTTTGAGTTTAAGGCAATCCAAACTATATAATGTTCAAAGGACTGGCTCGACTCGATAACGGCAATCAACTGACTTAGTAGGATGGTTCGTCAATAAATGACATGATGCCAATATTCTGTTATGGAGGGAGACCAATAATTATTACAGACACTAGCAGTCACATCAACCATGAGGGTCAGTCAAGTTATTTGACATAGCGCAATGTTTTTTTGCGACAGTGATAAATTTTCCTTTAGTAGGTATCTGATGAAACGTGACATCCACTTATCGTATCTTATATTGACAGAAGTTCTTCTGATAGGTATAGTGGTATATGATAAAAACTGATAGGTTTGTTGCCACTGCCATTGATGATTGGCGGAGAAAAACCTAGAAACGTAGATTTCTTATGTAAAACTTTTATCAGCATTCACTATCTTGTCGTTTGTTTCCGACGTGTATTTGGAATTATTTAAATGCCGCTTGCATGAGTTTTGTAAAAAAAAACTAAACCCTTAACTACACTAAGTTAAAAAAACGATTGTCATGATTTCTAACTTATTTCAATTGTTTCTTTGTTATTTCTTGGTTTTAAACCATTTGGTATCTAATTTGACTAACAGTCCTTTTTATATAAAATGGCGGACGGAAACGTGTTGACTCGGGAGTCTCGGCAATAGTGCGAATAGTGGGGGTAGGAAAAAGATAATGCGGTAGGATGGTGGCAAGAGGGACTGGAGTCTGGCTTGAGCGTTCATAGCGAAAGCATACTGGTCTGGAAACTGTAATAAGTAGGAATAAAGAATAAGAATATGAATAAAGGTTATATAAAGTGAGAACTGGATTATGATTTACCACACTATGTTTACATCCTTTTTTCTTATCGAGAATAAGTCCGTGTTTGACCACCTCTCGCCTGTACGATGCCTGAGGCAACACTTTAGGCGTGGGTTCGATTCCCACCTAGGACAAACATTCATGTGATGAACATTTGTGTTTATTCTATATCTGGGTGTTAATATTTATTTAAGTGTATATTTAAAAATATATAAATGTATGTATATTGTATATCAGTCTCTGGCAGCCATAGTACAAGCTTTACTCAGTTTGGGGTCATATGATAGTGTGTGCAATAATGTCCCGAATATTAAATTTATTTACAATGTGCCAATCAAAACAGCCATCAAAATATATCCCAGACACTGTCTGTAACCAGTAGCGTAACTATATCATAGAGGCCCGTGGAAAATTCATCAGATGGGGCCCTCCCTCAACACGTTAATTACTTACAAAACGCAGCGAAAACACGCTTTTATACTCGTAATTATTGTGTGAATTTAATTCAGTTTTTCGAGCTTTTTTTTGGCTAAAATGTTAATGCATCTTCAAAATAAAATTTTCGGGCTACATGTTCGATTATTAAAATACCTAAGTTGCGTAACCTTTCTAATAGAAAGGTGGTCCCATAGAATTTCTTAAATAAGTTTTTATCATAGGTTTTTTTTACAAATGCTTTATAATTCTGGTATATTTTATAATTAAAATGTGTATGTTTTAATAGGTAACTTATGAATTCAAAACAATGAAGTTAATTAGTACATGTAGATCGATGATTCAAAACTATTTTTTGCATTTTTTTAAAATAATATAGAAAGAATCTTCATGTGCTCGCGGCCCTCTCGGGTCGGGGGCCCCTCCGGCCGGGGGCCCGTGGCATTTTGCCCGATCTGACACCCTATTGTTACGCCACTCTCTGTAACAGACGTTAAGGTCATGTATGTATGGTAAGGTCGAATAACTCATTCAACGTTGAATCAGAATAATTGTATCCAAGAAATGTCACACAATACCTAGTGATAAGATGGTATGGATTTCCAGTGACGTAGTTATCTTGAACAGTTGATTCGCAGCTGTAGTAATGCTAATGACGTAGATTGATCACGAATTCAAGTAGGGAGGGAAGCATATCTACCAACTTTTTTACGTAGACTGCTATGAGCGTGATCTCTGCTACCTTTTTAGGGTTCCTTAGGTACAACAAGGAATCCTTATTAGTTCGTTGTGTCTGTCTGCCCGTCTAACCAATTTTTTAGGTTCATGATCATTTTCCACATTTACAGTTTTGGTATCTGATCTTAATTTTGAATCTATATATATTTTTTTGTTTTAGATGGTTCTGGTACATGTGAAATGCAGATGAAATTATTTATTTTGCTGCACCCGTTCGTGCGGCGTTTCGTTGATTAGGTCTTTTTAAATGAAGGTACAGATTCATACATCACTTTTTTTTTAACAAGTTTGCGAAGTATGACCCACCAAAGTGCAAAAAGTTGCCGGGCCCCGCCTGCAATTCTAAACTATTAGACTATTAAAACTTTGTAACTTACCGATGCCGATAAGTGAAATTCAATTAAAACCCTTATTAGAAATTATAAAAAAAAAAACGGATTATAACTTATGATGATGATTTATAGCGGTAATCTATAATAAATTCAATATGTTATATTTCAAAGGTCATTGGCATCGATTCTGATGCACTCTAAACTAAACTAAACTTAATTTGACACCTCTAAAATTGTTTCCATCCTTCTCTCACGTATTAAAATGAAAAGAGAGGCAGATAATTTTAGTCCTGTCAGATTGGTTTAGTTTAGTGAGTGGTATGACAGAATAGGCCTCATTGTCCATCAAACTGTTGGTTTATTATAACGAACGTAGCTCTAGTAACATAAAACGCACATTTAGCGTGCACTCACATGACAAGAGTCAAGGTTTTGCGATAACTTGACCGACGAAATTGTCTAAACTAAAGCAATAGTTTCATTGTGAAAACACGCCAACAAAACTCCTGTGAGTATGTTTTCTGGAAAATGCGTAAACACAAAGTTGTGCAATTTCGGAAGCAATAAAGTTACAATAAAATAAATAAGAAACAAATTTCTGAAGACGGTAAATAATTAAAATTCAGATTGAGATCACAAAATTTGTAATTCAACGTGATTATTCAATTCCAACAAAATAACAAACGTATTTCCATAAAGCTCCAACACCGAGGCAGGCATTGTCAGCATCTATCTGCGTTCTCTAAATAATAAAATCCCCTCTCTAAACGACATCCGAGATTATTCAGTCGCGGCAGCGAGACCGCGGCTTAAGCAGATAAGCTGTTGATCGACAATATCTTGATTATATCTAGTTGTAGCCACTTGCTTTTATCAAAACCACGATACCATGATCTCGATAAAATTGAAGGCTTTCCTTGATGTATCTTACTTTTGTCGCGGATCGCAACAGTGACACTAGACACAGTGCGGTCAAAATGAACAGTAAGTTAACTTGTTTCATATTTTTATTTTCAAACGAAATTTCACAAAATCCTCTGGGTTCCAATTTCAAACTTACGAAAATAAACAACGACTTATACGACAAATTTTCACAAAATATTGGCCGGGCAAAAATTGTTTTTTTATTATTTTCCTAGTTATTATCAAGGAAATTTATTATATCCTTTGGCTGTGGCAAAGTAAGCGGAGCGTTGGTCGTCCAGCTGCAAGATGGGTGGACGATATTGTCACCATCGCGGGTCGGGTGGACTCGATTACACATGACCGAAGCAGATGGCATAGCAAGAGATAGAGGCCTATACCCAGCAGTGGGATAAGGAAGGCTGTGGATAATGATGATGTCCTTAATTAAGTGTATCTAATAGGATATCGAAATAAAACAATGGTAGAGTCCTTTTCATGAAAGAAGTCCCACGGCAAACAGCGGAACTAAATTTCCATGTTGTAGTTGTCAGGTGTTGTTACTGTGTTTGGACGCTAGTGAGATTTTTATTAATTTTCCATCGTTAAAGAGTCGTGTACGATGCCAAAAGTTGTTAAAGTTCTACTCGAGAAATGATACTGATAGTGATTGATACGCGATGACAGCGCCGCGTCTGGGGGACTTCTTTCATGAAAAGCACTCTAGGCTCTTTCCGCGTTTAGGCCGGCAAACGTTTTGTAAAAATTAGGCTTTCATGTTCGGAAAAATATTGGACTCACGATTTTCTTTCGGATATTGGTTTATATTTTATTAAAACAGTGATGAAGAAAAATGTGTAATGTCAATTGCCCGCCAATCACGTGCTTGTTGGACGTTGGATCTGTATTTACAGTGTAGCTTAGCTAGAAATCACATGCTACGAGCCGATATTTTCGAGGCGTAGAGCGCTAGATGTTTGTTCTAAGAAAATTGTAATAATTTCCAGCAAGGGTATCGATGTTTGAATATCGTTTGCGAGCCACGTTCGTTATTTATTTTGAATTCCGCTCGTAAATAATATGCGGATTATGGGAATGTTCGCTACAGAGAGTTTTCAATGCATCATCCAACGCACTGGGCATTTTGTGCTTGTATTAAATATGATCGCTGAACTGTTTCATTTGATGTGCTACAATTTGTAATAATATTGCAGGACGTTTAGTTCCACGAATCATAATAATAATATTTTTTTAATATTTTACTTAAATAATATTTTACTTAGTCTACATTATAAAAACTACCTGGTGTGCCCTAGACCCTACAGTAGGCGAAGCCTGTGTTGCAGAATCTAGTCTCTTTCGCGTCTAAATTTTATACTAATAAATTTTAAATTGGCAAAAATTGATATTGTTGATCTATAAAATATAGGCGTTTTTTTAATACTAGAAGCGCCATTGCAAATTAAGAAATATCAGAACGAAATAAATAACATTGAGTAGCTGAGTCATCGTCATCATCATCATCATCAGCCAGAAGATGTCCACTGCTGAACATAGGCCTCCCCCTTTAACCTCCACACTGAACGACAGCATGCCTTTTGCATCCACTGGATGCCCGCGACTCTCACAATGTCGTCGGTCCATCTAGTGGGAGGCCTACCTACGCTGCGTCTTCCGGTTCGTGGTCTCCACTCCAGAACCTTTCTTCTCCATCGGTTATCGGTTCTCAGCAGTAGCTGAATACTTATTATAAACTAGCTGAGCCCTGCGGTTTGACTCGCGGGGATTACTTTTTATTACATCAGCTGTTTCGGAGTCCATAGGGTACATACATATATATCGCCTTTTATATATTATGTAGATTATAGGTAGATAAATATCGAATGAAATATTGTGATGTCTCTTGAGGTGTTTCGGTAATATTATGTATTTACAAAACGGATAGGTAGTAGCATGTAGTAGGTACCTACTTACCTGTGTTGAACAGAGTACATAGATAATATTCAAATACAACTTAGATTTGAAAAAAAAAAGATAATAGACCTGTTTCCTAATGCATCATCTATTACAAATAACAGGCATAGCGAAGGATATAATTTATATAGCGCAATCACGGCTTGACGTCATAGCGTGCTATAGTGCGTCTCTGTCTAGCATGAAATTAAACTAGGTACTTGTAAATAATTTTTTTATGAGTAGAAAGTTTAATATGCACAACTTAAAAATAGAAAATAAACGAAAATAAAAATACTTATTTTTAAACAAATTTTAATTTTGTTTTCGTTAATCAGCTTTTTTATGCGATAATAAAAATTTAAGACAGGCCTATTATACCTTGGTGTTACCTATAGGATCGGTTCCTGACGGTACCTTTAGTTTTTTTTTTTTTTCTATTTTCTAGCAGCCCTGTGGCTTCTGTGCTGCGTGGCAGCCCTGGCGGGCGCCTCCGCCCTCTCAATCAACGTGAGACAAAATCCGGAGACCCTATGCGCCGGCCAGGAGAATTTCCTTCGCATCGCCAACGTTTACTCTTGTGTTAAGTACTACCAGTGCTACGCCGGACGGTCGTACCTGATGATCTGTCCAGACTACACATGGTTCAACGAGCTAGAACAGGCGAGTCTTTTCTGTTTCTTTAACTCTCTTTTTACAAATCTACGCGGCACTAGACCGCGCGGGAGGTCACCCATGCGATGGACCGACCAGATCAAGTCTGCAGTGGGTGGTCCCTTAAACGAGTGCAGCAGGATGACCTCAGCAGAGAGAAAGGCGAGACATCGTGAAGCGCATCCTATCTGCCCCGTCCAATATACTACATGACGACCACGACCGCTCTGCCAACAGCGAAACCACTAAGAAGAGAACTCTCTTATTGTGTTACTTGTAGCTATGTAACTAATTCATGGAAGTCGATTTCAACCTTTTTTAACCCCCGACGTAAACAGCGCGGTGTTATTAAGGTTTGTATCTGTGGGCCTGTGTATTCTATACTAATATTATAAAGAGGAAAGATTTGATTGTTTGTTTGTTTGCATTGAATAGGCTCCGAAACTAATGAACCGATTTGAAAAATTCTTTCACTGTCGGGAAGCCACACTATCCCCGGGTGACATAGGCTATATTATATATTCAAAAAAATATTGGTCCAGTTCGGAGGAACAGTTAGGTGAAATACTGAAAGCAGCGTTACCTACCGGGTCCAGTAGTGTTTTCAAACTACCGTAAAACCCATTGAAATAAACACACAAAATTTCATCCAAATCGGTCCAGTTTGGTGACATACCGCCAGCAGCGCCACCTACCGGGTCCAATAGGCATGTGTCCTAATGTATAATTTATTACAAATAATAGGCTAAGCCATGAATATAACTAAATACATTACACAAACTGAAAAAATAAATTATATTGGCTGATAAATCTCTTAGATATGAGCGTTTAAAGTTTTAGGTGGGGATAGAGAGGAGTTACTCTGTCCCTTTCCCGCAATGTGTGTGTTAATATAGCATTTGTATGGCGCGCCTGATGCATGACGTCATAGCTCAGTATAGTGCGCTCTCTGTCTAGCATGAAATTAAAATGCTTATAACTTATTTATTTTTGGACTAATTAAAATGTTGTTTCCGTTGATGGGCTCTATTTATGATCAGCTTTTTTATGAGGTGATAAAAAATATTAGTCATCATGCTATTGTATTTTCAAACCATCCAGGAACCCATCGAAATTATTTATACACACGAAATTTCATCCAAATCGGTCCAGTTCGGAGGAGGAGTTAGGTGAAATACCGACAGCAGCGCCACCTACCGGGTCCAATTGTATTTTCAAACCACCCTAAAACCCATTGCAATATACACACAAAATTTCATCCAAATCGGTCCTGCCGTTTAGATTTTGATATTGTTAGTTTATATTGATCGACAACGTCTAAATTCTTCATACTTGCAGGTTTGTGACAGATCTACGGCACCAGAAGGATGTCACACTCATCTTCATCCTGAGCCAGAACCAGAACCGGAACTAGAACCGGAACCAGAACCGGAACCAGAACCTGAAGAAGAATCGGAAGTAGTGCCAGAAGAAGAACAGGAAGTTGAGCCTGAAGTAGAAGAAGCAGAACCCGAACCTGAACAAGAACCTGAAACGGGAGTGGAAGAGTCAGCAGATTCTGAACCAGAAGAATCTCAAGAAGAAGGCTCAGGTGACGAATGGTTAGAAGAAACGCTAAAGAGGATCTATAAAACACCTAGACAGGAGGACATCGAGGCCGAAGAAGATGAACAAGAGGCGAATAAACTAAAACAAGAAGAAGAGGAAGAGGAAATTGATGAGACTAAACGACAAGAAGATGTTGCAGAAGAAGAAGAAGAGCGTAAAAGGCAAGAAGAAAATAATGATGATGATGATGATGAAGAACTAAAAAACCGTAAAAGACAAGAAGACGATGTAGATGTAGAAGAAGAAGGTGAAGAGGAAGTAGAAGAACGTAAGAAGCAAGAAGATGTAGGAGAAGACGAGGATGACGAAGAACGTAAAAGGCAAGAAGACAATGAAGACGTAGAAGAAGAAGAAGAGCGTAAAAAACAACAAGATGATGAAGAAGCAAAAGAAGAAGAAGAGCGTAAGAGACAAGATTATGATGATGAAGATGTAGAAGAAGATGTACGTAAACGGCAAGAAGAAGGTAATGAAGATGAAGAAGTAGAAGAGCGCAAACGGCAAGAAGAAGGCGATGATGTAGAGGAAGAAGAACGTAAAAGACAAGAAGATAATGAAGAAGTAGAAGAAGAGGAAGAAGAAGAGCGTAAAAGACAAGATGAGAATGAAGATGTAGAAGAAGACGTACGTAAAAGGCAAGAAGAAGCTGATGAGGATGAGGCAGTAGAAGAGCGCAAACGGCAAGAAGAAGGCGATGATGTAGATGAAGAAGAACTTAAAAGACAAGAAGATGATGAAGATGAAGAGGAACAAAAGTTTGTAAAGAGATCTAAGAGGCAAGTCGCACAAGACGAAAACGATGATGATAGTGAGCATCATCATCATCACCATGACGACCAGCACCATCATCATGACCATGATCACCATCATAACCATGACCATGAAGTAGAAGAAAGCCGTCAAGAGGAAGATATTCAAGATGATTTAGAAGAATCTTCTAGACAAGAAGAGGACGAAAGTGAAGAAAATGATGCCGAAGAATCATTCAGGCAAGAAGACGATGAAAATGTAGATGTAGAAGAATCTTCTAGGCAAGACGAGAATGACGAACCCGAGGAAATAGAACTAACAAAATCTAAGAGAAACATCAAACAAGAAGAAAACGACGATTCTGAAGACGAAGTTAGACAAGAAGAACTCGAAGACGAATTCGAAGAATTAGTTAGGCAAGAAGAGGAAGCTGAGGACTTTGAAGAGGGTGCTAGACAAGAAGAAGACGAAAATGTCGATGAAATAGAAGCAGAGAAGGCAAAAAAGAGTTTCTACAAACGCCTTATTCGGTTTTTCGCTTAGAAGTTGGAATCATTCAAAAGCACTTCCGAAAGGAATGCTGACTTGAATAGCAAGGAATGTATCTAGTTGTTATTAATTTAATTAGTTTTATTTTGTTTTAAGTAACGATAGGATCACTTTGTGCAATTTTGTAAATATGGTTATTTATTGGTATGAGTGAGAATTATATCGTTGATCCAAATAGTTTTTTTTTATTCTAAATTTTTCTGTGATCAGCTATAACTAAGCTTATCTTCGATTTATCCTTGGATAGCTTTAGACATTAATCAAGGATTATAATATCTTTACGCTCCTTATTATACCAAACAGTTTTTACTAAGGGAGCAATCCTGAAATCACCTGGCCCCGATTCTACTAAACCAATTGTTTTTAAATAATTACCTCAAAATTTACAGGTTTAATTTTTTTTTCTAGTAAAATACCACCACCATTATAACTTAGTATTTTAAAAAAATGCGAATTTTAAGGCAAATATTTAAATTAAAATTGAAACAATTACATTCACACACGAATTGTATGGAACCAGTAATGAATACATTGATTTCATTGCGGCATTGAATTCATTGCATTGAATACATTCATTTCTATTACGGTTCGAAACATACAATACAATAGCCCTTTTATCTCAATAACATAATTTTATTTTATAATAACAAAACATTATTACATATTATTATTATTCAAATTCAATAAATACAATTCAAATTCCATTTCTGTTTATGGTTGTCCATTTTTGGACGGTTCGAAACATACAGCTGTTAAAGGAAGGACAGACGGACAGACACAGACAGCGTAGGCTTATTAATAGGGTCTTGTTTTTACCCTTTGTGTAATACGGATCCCTAAAAATGCCCTAGATTCTGTTAGTTAGGCGTAATGCGTTTTGCAATCGCTAATTATATCTAATTCGCCCAACTAGAGAATTCACAAATCTTTACCATTTATTAAGTCGTTAGTTGTTCGTTCTACTGTTTGTTCTACCAATAAAACAACTAGGGAAAGCCTACAAACAGCCATGAAAAAGTTAAACCTTTTCGGGTTACAGTAGTTGGTTGTTGGAGGAAATTTTCCTGCCTCAACTGTTTTAAACAAATATAATACGAGGATAACGGCTTTAAATTTATGAAAAACTCAACATAACTTTCACTTGTACCTCCAACTTACAAAAGTAGTTTTTTGTTTTTTGTAAAACTAGAGAAGTAGTTTGAGAGTGGATTTCGTTAATTTACTGTCAAAGATAATTTATATTGTCATTGTCAGTGTATGGCGGTACCTACATATAAGTACATTATTAATTTACTCGTTGCATTGTAACCGAAAGGAGGCGCCACCGGGCGGCCATCGCGTTTTCATTCTGAATAAACCTGTGCTAACTACAACAGTGTTTCGGTTTGTTCCCGCCTTAACCCAGTAGATATCATAAAATACCCAATTTTAATGTTACAGTTTAGGTGCTTGTTTTATATTCGTCTTGACAAGTTCGGCTTTATTTATCGTTTTATGCCCGAAAACCCAGATACTTAAAATAGAACGATGCATTTTGTAATTTAGGTCTGCCTACCAAGTCTGATCTCGCTACGCGTACTCCACAACATGGAAATGGACCTGCTTTAGGGATTACGCCTGGCAATATTACCTATGCAGAGGATTTGGAATACAAAGACAATATTTCAATTTAGCAGTTTATTAATTATCATACAAAATAAATCTCAAATACAATATAGTTATAGTAACACAACCAAAGCGAAAAAATAAACATTGAATTTGAGAAGTACATTTTTAAGGCGGAGCAACACTAATAAAACAGAAGTAATTTACTTTCTCAGTAGTTTTATTTTATAAATTCCATTTGTTTTATCCGAGTGTGTCCGCAGCTTTATGTTACGGTAGGCCCGCGCTAGGATATGCCATAAATGCACCCTTGGGGTGTAAATAATAGAAGTTATTTTTGTTTGTAGAAGTTTAAAGACTTGATTGTTAGAATTAGTCTACTCATTGGCAGTTAAAACTTTAAAATACTGGCAATATTTTTATAACATAACAAGCATTAAGTTAGGTATAAAAATAAACATATAAAGTTGTACAATATTATCCCAAGAGCTATTAAATTAAATAAGATGACCAACAAGGGGCATATTTTTCATGATCGCGTGAATTATTTTATAAGTAGGTACATAAAAGATGCATACAGATACAACTCTATTGGAAATATTAAAAGCAATGATGACCGTTTAGTTTTAATCATTAATACCAGTACCAAAAAACATCTACAAAATTATACAGTGACAAATAAAAAAGTAAGTAAATTTCAGTGAGTAAATTTCAAAGAAAAATAAATTATATGTAGTCAAGTTTTGGCGGTGAAAAGTCCATTTAATTTAGTCAATCGGTATGGTCAAAGTAGCTCGCTACTTGTAAGCTAAGCGGTAATATAACGGGTCACCGTACATAGCTTACATCAACTTCATGGTCCACCTAACGCACAGTATAAAAGATTAGCAATGAGTAGATATGTGATGTGTTAATATATTCGTAACAACAGCGGTGAGATAGGTCAAGTTGGAAAGCTAATGAATAAGAAATATCACAAACGTGTCTTGCAATCAATTTCACCGCTGCAGAACTTGTAAATCCTACCCTAAAGCGCATATAATAGTGTTGTATATTATCTAGCATAACAGATAACCATTGACCAGATACATAATTATATTCCTCTACAAAATTACTCGACCGTGTGTTATGAAACGGGGGTTATATAAAAACACGAATTCAACATCAAAATCATCAAATCTTTGGCTCAACGCGCCGCCCCATATCACACGAGTCACATCGAAAAATATCACCATTGAAACATGCCGCTTTGTCACACCCAACACGGCGTAGATTCGTTAAAATAATTCTAAAACTAAACACTACATTTACAAACGTACGCTGTTACAAATCGATAGAGGAACGGTAGTTAAGAAATAAATTAACAAACAAGTACCTATATACAGAATGCGCCAACTTGCGGATGTGACAAATGACATTTATTAAACGAACATCGCAACAATTCCTTCCAAATCCATCAAAAGATCGTAAGTAAAACTACATCTACGACGGTTACATGAAAATATCACCAGCGCGATTATTAAGTTACAATAACGTTAGTTTTATAAAACTGTAATTACTATAGAAAATTTAAAGCGTGCTCCTTAAGTTACATCGTATCAAATCCTTTATATTTTTCAGTAAAAAAGTATGAAACGGCCGCTGCTTGTACAAAATATCTAATCTATGTGAGTACGTCAAATATACCTTCCGTAGGCATCTTTGATAGGGTCTAATTTGAATGGTAACAAGTAACTTTCGATAGAGTACCATTGTAAGTTGAGCCCTGGTACTGATGCGTTCACCCGTGCGTTCCGAACGCCTCGTGTATCTATGACCGAATGTACAGGGCCGGGTGATCAGAACAGGCCGACTTCTTTTTTCATGCTGGTCTGCTTCCACGCCGGGAGTACTGAGAACTCATCTTTTGTCATTCCGAAAGCCTCCTGTAAAACAAAGGCAGAATTTAAGCATATAAGCAGATAATATTACAAACAATTTAGAAATAATATTATAACACAGGAACATTCAAAAACCACCAGTCACGCACTTCTGTCTCCTTATTGAGATTTTAAATGACGATATACGTAAATCCTACCATAGACGCTTAGGTGTTATCAAGTGTTGTTTGCTCATCGTAAATACTGGTCAAAACCTATCTTGACATTATCTGAAATTAATATTGACGATTTCCTGTCCAGATGATGCGAGTCTCTTACTAAAAACAATAACAACACCTCTCAAAATGCACACTTAGTCACTTATTATCTTGATGTATGGCAAAGTAATTTTTTTTGATACAATATACACACTATATACTATATTTATATACACTTAAAAAGAGCCCCTTTTCAGGTGACTTACTTTTTTGGTTGGTTTGAAAGTCATAAAACAATGGATCTTCTCGGGCGACCTAACGGAAAGTCAGGCGAAGACAAGTTCCATTTCCTAGGAGTTACACCGGAAAATTCGACAAAAACATGAGGTTCTTCATGGATGCCTAACTAGGAAGTCAGACAAAGTTCTCTTCTTGGGCGACTTACTAGATATTTATTGTTATGAAGATGGTGTGGGAATAGAGGCCACGAGGATACGAAAGGTAACTTACCAGGAGGACAAGGAATTTTACCAAGAAGTCAGAATGACTGGCTAAGATGCCAGGGCTACTTACCACGAGGTTAGAATGGCTTGCCATGGAGCCAAAATTACTCAACAAGTAATAAGAGTGACTTGCCATGGAGCCACAATTACTTACCAAGAAACCCAGGACACCTTACCTAGAAATTAGAGTGACTTGCCAAGAAGCCAGGATCACTTACCAAGATATTAGAGTGACTTCAAGAAGCCAGTATTACTTACCAAGAAATTAGAGTGACTTGCAATTATGCCAGGATTACTTACCAAGAAATTACCATAGAGTGACTTGCTAAGAAGCCAGGATTACTAACCAAGAAATTAGAGAGACTTGCCAAGGAGCCACAGTTACTTACCAGGAAGTCTGGGGAAGAGAGATGCCGCTCCAGGTGGTGTGGGTCGACGTGGTCAGGCAGCGGCCGCCGCTGTAAGGCGGCGAGCGGCAGCACTGCGTCTTGACAACTCAGCCGCGATAGCTCGCAGGCGCCACTCAATACCTCGCCCGCCTTGTACCCGTGCTGGAATTTACAGTGCGAATAAGCAAGTGTGCAAGCGGATTGTATAGCGCATTTTTACAGGGTGTAAATGTTAAGACGTTTGTCTGCCATTGAAGAAATCTGTTGATATAAAAAAATACCACACCATAAATCTATACATTTTGCCTGTATTTTGTACAAAGAGTAATTTCGACCCCACTTTCCATATATTTATTCTAGAACCATCACCACCTCACACGTTTTTGTTTAGTCTCGCTAAATGTATACCAACAAAACTTTTTTTTTGTACAACTTCTTGTAACATGATCCTTGATATCAGGCTCATGCCTGGCATGCCTGTCTTTTTTATACCACAACCACCAGTATTATTCTATCCTTGTCTATCTCTTGTCGCGAGGTTGATCTCACTTCAGCCATATTTCCACGTGCCGCCTATGTGAAAGCAGGTCAACATGCGCCTATAAACACCTCTCCCATTCTTATCTAACACCACACCCGTCCTTGTGTATTGTTTCTTTAAAACTTACTGCGATATTGGCTTCAGCCGCATGATCATGCTCCGCCCAAGTGTCGAAGAGGTCGGTAAACGTGTGCGGTTCCAAGCCCGCTGCTACCACACGCACGTTGGGCTGACTGGAGCGAGAGACGCGCCAGTACGCTTCGGCTGTACGTAGCGCTGCCAAGCGCATTGCCTGCCATCGCCCCGCGAACGCACCTACACCTGCAATAACGGAATAATGTTTATTTAATCTATTGTAGTCCATTCCTTACTTCATTGTAAGTAAAAGTCAGAACCAAAAGCAATTGAGTCAGAAAAAGAGGGTGACATTAGGACTCTTTTAATGGGTCGGTCCACAATTACAATGAAACTTAGAAATATGCAGTTCTTGAGATGAGCACATTCTAAAAGTTCTTTATGTTAAGTTTTCACAACTTCCTGCCAAACAGGCATTGCCTCGGAGCAAATTTTCTGTACTCTTAATGTTACATAGTTCTATATGTGGTTTTAAGTTATGACTGAATCAGCAAACGTTCGCTAAGAATTTTTCAGAACAAAGCCCAATGCAACGCAGTTATAATGGTGCTTCTATACAGCGACGCAGTTGCGTATTTCAAGGCACAGGCAAGTGCACGAGAGGTGGACTGGCAAACATCTTGAAAAATAGACGAGACTGGCAAACATCTTGAAAAATAGACGAGACTGGCAAACATCTTGAAAAATAGACGAGACTGGCAAACATCTTGAAAAATAGACAAGACTGGCAAACATCTTGAAAAATAGACAAGACTGGCAAACATCTTGAAAAATAGACAAGACTGACAAACATCTTGGAAAATAGACAAGACTGGCAAAAATCTTGAAAAATAGACAAGACTGGCAAACATCTTAAAAAGAGACAGGAGTGGCAACCATCTCGATAAATATACAAGGCTGGCAAACATCTTGAAAAATAGACAAAATAAGAAGCAGGATGACGGGATTTTAATTTCAACGGAGCGTTTTTTTGTTTGTTTATGTTTTGTTTTATAATAGGCTTGCGTTTGACCACCATTTCGCCTGTATGATTGATTGTATCGTGTCCATTATGTACATGCGCCAACTTTCCTCCACTACGTTGTTTTTTGCTCAAGATGTTTGCTGGTAGGTATACAAGCACCGTGTAGAATTAAATTTAAAAATGGAGGTGATTAAATAAAGCAGATTGATAAGACGTTACCTGCATTCCTTTCGGCGGGCTCGAACTCGCCGTCCTCTTGGCGCGGCCACCAGCCCTGCCAGAGCCACACCCAGACGCCGTCATCAACCAGAAATAGAGCTGCAACCAACAACAATAAATGATCTCTATTTCTATTGTCTATGATCAAACAACAATTTTAGTAAGACCGAGTTCTCTTCAGAGTTGAATGGGGGAGCAGAAGGTGTTTAATAAACAAACTGGCAGTGCTTTGTTGTTTCATCCGCTATTCTGTAGCCACAAACTTTTCCGGGATAAAATATACTGTTTGATCAATTAATCAGAGGTTATTGCACCATTTTTCATGATCTTTGTTGCTGTAAGTATTAGTAGAAGTAGAATTTCTATATTTTTATTTATAAGACACTGACCTGGTTGCGAAGCCGAATAAAGCTCCTTTTGTTCAAAAGGGAAGGGTGTCACCAGATGGTCGTGCCTCAGCGGCGACAGCACCTCGTTAGCTTCGAACTGCCCGCTCAGATCCGTGAAATGGAACAGCCTCGGAGTCACATCACTACACTCCTTACCACCGCTCAGAACAGAGTTATAATACTGCTTATTCGCTACTCCCAAAGCTTCTAAGACTTCCTTAGGCTCTTCGCCCTCTTTCACTTCGGTTATCGTTACATCTTCAACGCCTAAGTAAGCAGACTTCCGAGCGATCAGCTTGTTCGCTAGTTCGATAGCGATGTTTTTCGTGTGTTTGAGACTACGTGCTCCATGCCAAATGTATAGACATCCTTTTTCAGTATCGACTAGAAGTAACGATCCTCGGCTTCGCAACTGACGGACCGAGCAAGGGACTTGGAGTAAGTACGCTTCATTGGGTAAGTTTCCACGGGTGACAAAAAGCTTGTATCGGCTTTTGTCCGTGTCTCTTTTCCCTTGGTGTATGACTAGGTTTCCTTGGAAGAGGTTTAGGAAAGCGGGCGGTTCGTTGCCCTGCGCTACTCGAAGTTGAGGGCCTTTCTCTCGGTCCAATTCGACTGTTAGTAATGCGGCCGCTCCTTTTTCGTTCGGTGATGCGTCTTTACCCTGCCAACAGAAGTAAGCGCATCGATCACGGCCCGTCACGTTATGCTTAGAGGGTTTCCCGTTCAGTTCTCTTCCAGTCATAGTGATCTGATACTCCCAGCGTATAATGTAACTATCACCCGAGAAGAATGCTCCAACGTCTGAAGCATTTTCGACCTCTTGAAAGTCGTACTCTCTGATCACCCACTTACAAACGGATTTTGTCTTGATATCGTAATGCCTCATGTTTTCTTTGTCGTAGTAATGCGTCCCGCGGCCGACGTGAGACCCTTCTAAAATGAGATCTGGGTCTTGGTACTCGTTCGACCACATTTCTTCAGCGTCACAGGGCGTTATCTCGACTGAATTAGGTTTATTTTCCTGTGGCTTGATTTTTATCACGCGACTGTAGTCGGGCCAGTCTATGAATTTCTCTTTGAAGAGTATAGTCTCCATGTGTTGGGTAATTTTGGAAAGGATGGCCCATTCGGGTCTGGATTTTGATACTTTGCTCGGTGGAGTGTTTTCGCCTCTCGCTCCTTGATATGTGGCAGCATTTAAGGGGTTAATATGGCATTCTTCGTAATTATAACCTTCATCGAACAACTCTTGAGCTAGCTGAGCGGCGCGCCTTCGACTTTCTAGTAACACATTTTTTCCATACCAAATGTACATTTCTGATCCAAAATCGAAGACGATCACTTTAGATTGGTTTAACATGGCTATCTTCGGTAGCTGACCCCAGTATTCCTTGATCGGTACTAGCTCATCATCTGTGACTTCGTAGCACATGTTAGTTTGTACGATGCAAGACTCGAAGATTTCGTCTTCATCTGCATGGCCAGTTTCAACCGGCTTGTAGTTTTCTATGCCTTCTGTTACTCCTAAGAGAGACCAAAACTGGTTCCACTGTTTGTTAGAGTAGTTTTTGGTTTGTTCGTCAATTTTTATGATACCAGTGGAGCTTTTGCAGCCGAGATCTTTGGTGTTGTGGATGTGGAGAGCGATGTCAGTGCTCCGATTCCTGACGAAAAACAATAAAAAAAATGTTGAGAAAATATTTTTAACATTTTATTTTTGATCTCTTTCGATTGCTACTAATCAGTGGCCTAGCCGCTGACGCCATTCTATTACCAATTACACAAGTACAACATACCTCTCAATGACATTAGCGTAATGGCCCATGTATAGAAACACTTGATCGGGAGTGACGAGCACGAAGCAATCGCCGCGGTTTACGTTCATATGCACCGGTTCTACAAGACGAGTCTGAAATCAAATAAACCAGAAATTTAATAGTGGTCAAGACCACGTACCAAATACAACGAGATGACTTAACAATATATATTGTTTGAGAAATGCGTGATATTGCACAGAGTGACTGATGTGCAGTAAATGACGGTAGAAAGCGAGGCGGCGACACTAAGGAGCTCTATGTTTGAAAAGTCGCTTTTATACAAATGAGGTGCATATCAGGTGTGACTAACACCTAATTTATATTCCCATAAACCTAGTCATGAGTATACTTCAGCTGCTAGATCACAGTAACTTCATCGTTATTTCAGCCATAGGACGTCCACTGTTGGACATAGGCCTCCCCCATCGATCTCCAAAAGGATCGGTTTGAAGCGGCATCCAGCGTTTCCCTTCGGTCTCTTTTAGGTCGTCTGTCCAACTTGTTGGTGGACGACAGTAACTTACATCAGTAAATATTACAAAATACTCACTTGAACCCGTCTTCTCCCCTTGACGTGCAGAAGCATGACAGGTTTGGTGCCGTTGACGGTAGATGGCGCGGCGGCTGCGCTCCGGAGCGCTACATTGGAGAAGTCCTCTTTGCTCGCTAGAGCTGCCAGCGCTTCAGCCGCTAGGCCGCAGTTCGCTGTCGCTGAAATAGGAAATAGAAAGTATAGAAATTAAGGTGCGCTTGGGATTTGGAAAGTTAGTGCAATTTTGCGAGGGATAACAAAATATTATTATGCTAATTTAAAGTACGGCTACCGGCAAAAGAATATTCTGTTTATTTAGTTGAAATACGGTAGGTAGTATAATTCTGAGAAATTTATGGGTTTTGCCATCATAGTTTTTCGAGTTTCTATAATTTTTCGGTGTAAAAACTATATTCAATAATAATATATATAACCTAACTACATAGCCGTTTCTTTGAAAATTAATTTTGACCCTAAACAGTTGGTCGTAAATACCTTTCTCCTTGATCAGCTGATCGCGGATAGTGGAAGGTGGCGCGACGTATTCCTCGCGGATGTCCGTTCTGGCGGCTAAAGCTTTCAGGGGATTCCGTGACGCAGCGTGACGCCTCTCACGCTTGGCTCGACGGGCCCATTCGCTTGCCAAACTGTAGATAATCGTAAACACATTTAATCAACAAAGTAAACTGCGTAGGATTTTATCACTGTCAAAAGAAAGAGCATTGTCTATAATATTATAGTGCCTACAAACAACCAGGGCCCCGATTCTACTAAAGAAATTGTCTTTAAATTGTAATTGTTGCAATTTTAATTGTTAAATAACTGGCTCAAAATTGACAGTTTTAAATATTTTTTTATACTAGAAAAATACAACCACCTAATATTATAACTAAGTATAAAAAAATATTAAAAACTGTCAATTATGAGGCAGTTATTTAACAATTAAAATCGCAACAATTATAATTTAAAGACAATTTGTTTAGTAGAATCGGTGGGCAGTTCAGAAGAAAACAATTGAACTGATATTATTTGTCCCCGTTGTGCCAAAACATCCTTATAAGTGGATTGTCTTTTAAATAAAATTGCTATTGGGTGGGCGAGACGTTAACCATCAGCTGCATGTTTTGCTCAGTTTGTATGTTTAACAAATGCTAAATGCATGGTCTCCCGAAGGTCTTCTTTACTTCATTGCGGATAAGAAACCCCTACAGACACGCCGAGCTTATCTCTTTCAATAACTCACTGAGCGACTTGAAATTGCGGACCTCTGTTTGTAAATATCTACGCTGCGGCACCGAAAAGAGTAGGTAAACAAATATATACTCACAGCTGCCTCGAGCCGCTGTCAATAGCGTCCAAGTCTACATCGACGCCGTCGGTGTGTTCTTGTATTCGCTCCTGGTCATTTTGATGCTGTAGAGGTGCAAAGAACGCATGGAAAGTTTCATCGTCTGCCCGCGGTACTCGCACCGCACAGCCTGACTTCTCCGCACCAGGGGATATGTCTTCCTCTAAAAATGGAAGAGAAAAAAGCTTTAGATCTCGATTCTTGGGAATAACTAGGTAAACGCAAACTTTATTATGTATTTCGCGAATTCCAGTGGGAAAATTGCAGTCGAATAAGGTTCCACTGCTGCTTCTGACTAGCGGACGCACCAACCACATTGATGAGGAACTGTCCTGCCCGATGCGGATCGCGGCTCTAGCTGGGATATTGAACTGAAAGAAAGATGGTAGTTGTTGATACTTACTCTCGTCAGCCCTGCTAATGCTCTCAGAGACGGAATGGCTTCTCTTGAATGACTCTCTGTCGGGGCGTTGAGTTTCCTTCGGTTTTAGTTCGATGGCAGCCGCGCTCACTACCGCGCATGACGCCGAGCGAAGAGGACCCGACAGAAATCCGTTCGTAGGGGAGTTGGGCTGCTTGCGAGATCTATCGAACAAGGTAAAGGTAAATATTTAAAGTTCACAAAGTTAGAAGTTTTGGTAGATTTAATTTTCAGTCAAGCGAATAAGCTGTTCTACTGTTTCGCTTAACTTAAGACGTATAACTGTGGTAGTGGTGATGTTGGTGTCCAATTTCATTTAGACTTTAGATAATGTTATCAGAATCTAATAGATAAATAGATAGTAAGTAGCGAAAGCAAGATGAGCAAAGAGCAAACTAATTATAATAACCATCTACTGAAGGTACCCTAATTTCTGTGATTCACAGTATTCAGGATACAGGGGCCTTACGGACAACTGCTATTGCGGCACCAAAACTAACGTTAAATCCGCTCAGTTGGAATATCAAGCGAACGTGAACCTTAACGCGCCCAGATACGGTTTGCGGTCGCGGTCGGTTGCTGGTCGGGAGCAGGAGGGTAGAGAGATCATTGAGACACGTTCGTTCACATCTTGCCTTACGCTAGCAGTATGTCGGTATTTCTATTACAGGTAGGTACTTAGTTATATGAAAGGTAAGGTCTATTTTAATTTGTAATTTATTTAAGTTTGCTCTATTGTGTCAGCGCGTGTAGTGAACCTAAGTATCGATACAAATACAGTTTTTCGATTCTTATTAAATCTATTATGTATATTTATGAAATAAATAAATTAAAGAGCAAACAAGCCCCGGTCAAAGGGACTCGGGGGAGGAAGAGAAGAGTGTAAGATAACCGAGTGCCTTGGAAAGAGAAGGCAGCCATTACTTGTTTATTTTTCTTCTGTAGTGTTGTTACCTGAACTTATTAGGTGGCGGTACGCCGGGCGAGGCTAGCACGGGCAGGGGCGCAGCCGGCGGCGGCGTCAGCGGGGGCGTCGTGGTCGTCACCTTATCGCGCTCCAGTCGCCCAGCGACAGTGAACAGCGACGCATCGGTTTGAGGCACGCGCTTGCGCCACCCCTAAAATGTATAAATATAAAATCTTAACATACTGCATATGTAATAAAGGAATTTCCTTAGTCAATTATATCAGCTATGAGAATTACTAGTTTGATCTTAAAGTATGATCGAGTTTAATGAGGGGTCAAAACATTTGACATTTTCTAATATAAAATACACTCAGTTACGATACTTGGTTCGGAGTCAATGGGTTCATATTTTATTTTGTAAATTTTTATAATGCCCAATAAATTAATTTCTATTTGGTATTCTTGAAATACCAAGCACAGGCAGTAAAGAGGTAAAGAATACAAAACAGAGGTAAAGAACAGTAAAGAGGTAATCTTTCCATCTGCATCTTGTGAGTCTGAATTGTCAGATCCATGCGTTTCAAATCGGTTTTTTCAATATTTTTTTTATAAATCGGTTCAGTAGTTCTGTAGCCTATTAAATGCAAACAAACATATAAACAATCAAATCTTTCGTCTTTATAATATTAGTATAAACTAGCCGACCCAAATTTGTCCGACACAGTTATGGTTACAAAAATACCATAGAAGCACTAAGTTTAAACCGAATTCCCGTTTTCTTTGGGTAATTTGAAATTTTCTCTTACCCTACAAACCTTCTTCGTACTATTACGAACACTAAAAAAAATTACCAAATCGGGCCAGCCTTCGAGTGATATGCTTACTAACAAACAGCATGAAAAATTTATTTATATAGAAGACTAGTAGGCCGCCCCGGCTTCGCAAGGGTATAGATATATAGCCTATTTCAACCGGGGATAGTGTAGCTTCCCAACAGTGAAATAATTTTTCAAATCGGTTCAGTAGTTTCGGAGCCTATTCAATGCAAATAAACAAACAATCAAATCTTTCCTCTTTATAATATTAGTATAGAATAGACAACTGCAATAACTGCACATCAACCCTATCACTACCTCTTAGGAGATTTTACTCACTTAGAAAACAACGTTTCAATATTAATGAAATTACAGATGTCAGATTTTGGAACTCTAATCTAACCAAAGATCTTGTATATACCCTAAAGGGACCAGTTCCATGATTCTAACCTCTCCCGATTCCGACAATGCCAAATTTTTATATAAGCTAGTAGATTTAGGCCTTGAACAATAATTTGTTTTGTATTTCTTGTTATTTAGTTTGTTTATAAGAATTTAGTTGTGTTGAATAACTGGGCGAAGTGGTCGCTAAGCGACAAAACCCTTTAAATAAATAAAAAAAAAAACAAAAAAAAAAAGGTTTCTTAGCTGGCTGGTTATTGTCATTTAACTTTTAGGATCGCCGTCATCGGAAAACCTCATCACTAATAGGGTCAATTAATTGAATAAGTTAACGGAAGACGTGTATGTTCAAAAGCCGCGTTATGTCATTGGCCGCGGAACCATTGTGCGGTCAGTGAATCACAGCTGTTAGTGTCCAATTACTCACTATGCTAAATATTAGCACGTATGTTCGGGGAAAACAGCATGATCACATCATTGTGCCTAAAGATTACGGGTACGGATTTCTGTCATTGTTTTGAATGCACTTTTAATACAATTTACATCAACTCACAAGGGAGAAAAGAAGTGTCGCGGCATTAAAGCAACCGAGGAAAAATCAACTCTTTACAGCTTACAGTAGGTTCAAAACTGTCGTAGCACACCCCTGCCGCACTTCAACTGATTCAAACTCTAGTAAATGAGGCACAATAGGGTACGAGACAGCTGTATGATTTTTGTAAAATATCAGGCATAGTGAAAAATTAAATTAAATGTCATATAATTATTGTAGAAATTATTTAGATCGGCTAATAGTTCTGAAATATAATCGTTTAAAGTTTTTGTTCGGATTAGGAAGGGATGCTCTACGGGGTACTAATATCGTCACTTGGGAGTACGCTACACAAACTACATACTGACACTCACTTTGCAGGAAAGAGATTAACACTCACTTTGCGGGAATGAGATTATCTCTTTCCCGCAAAGTGAGTGTCAGTATGTAGTTTGTGTATAGCGTACTCCCAAGTGACGACATTAGTAAGTATAGTGGGCTGTCTGTGCTCATGCGCCGTTCTTTATCGATCGTCAAATTTGTTAAAATGCCACAGAATCCATCATAGCGAGTACTGATCAAATTGCATTTTATCGAATTTGACGATCTCAACTGTCAAATTTGACGATCGATAAACAACGGTACCTACTTGCACTGCTGGTTCGTGGTTGGTCGCATATAAATCACAACAATACTTCATTATTTTTGTAATAACATTATCTTGGACTATACCTTGACTGTAAATTGGCATTTTTGTGAGTACCAAAAATCAGTACCCTTGATATTTAAACAAAAGTCATAAAGTTAAGGATACGCTTGTTAACATGTGCACTCGAAGTTTCTGTTGTTGTCGAGGTCGTGGAGAATTCAATAAGGCACAATCGCAAGGCCCAGTAGTCTGTTCAATTTACGAACTACGTACTACGTACATATGTGTTCCATCCTCGGCCGCAACGTCGCTTACCATCAGGCGAGTTGGTGGCCAAACGGCGATATATTATATATATAAAAAAAAATACGCGTCCCACGCTTTATGCTTCTAATTATTTACGCATACAGTGGGGTCTCACATGCGCCTATCAAAACAGCGACAAATTGGTTGAGATGCGGTCAAGACACAATCGAGATGCGATTGAAACAGATTGAGGATATCAATTTGAAAAATATGTAATTTAATCATAATTATATTATATCACTTAGCCATGCGGATGAAACCACTGGTAAACGCTAGTACATAAATATGTTGGTGACAGAGCTAAGTGAAAAGCGATAAATCTCTCAAGCTTTCATGATGCGAATTAGTGTAGAAATTACTTCAAAGCGACGACAAAAAGCCGAAAACAACCCCGCGGTTTGTGCGTTTACACAAGTGATTTCTCATGAGTAAACCAATTGGACAGTTTAAACTACTGTATAAATTGTAGATGAACTTGGAGTTTAATGGTTAACTGACATTATGACTGGTTTCGACATTAAATGAGTGTTTACGCAACGAGACTACAGCTGTATAGCCAGTATGGAAGTTATTCAATTTTAAACATCAATATAAGCAATTTATAGATTAAAGGCATTTCCATCAAAACTCGCGTTCATTATAAATTACTATAACAACGGCTTACTCTCACAATTATGTTTATCGGTCGAGACGATCGACCGGTTTCGGAGCCATTATGGACGTACGTATATAATACGTAACGGACGTCCACTGCGTCGGAAAAGGATCGTACGCACCGTACGGGTTTGTTGTTTTGGTTTGATATTGAAGCTGTCCAGATTGAAAAATATTATACCTGCATTTTTCATGACACGCTACTTCGTAGCAAAATTTTATTAAAAGAGTAAATGTCTTATTTCTTATCTATGTCTTATCAGTAGCAAGGCAAATCTTGAAATTTCTGGTTTCACGGATGGAACAATTACATCGCTGATTTAAATAAATAAATAAATAAAGTATTCGGGACATTTATTCACACACATACAGATATACATTTTTATATATTTTATTTATATTTTTTTATTTTTTTATATATAATTTTAAATACATACTTAAATAGATAATAACACCCAGATATAGAACAAACACAAATGTTAAGCACATGAAAGTTTGTCCTAGGTGGGAACCGAACGCACGCCCCCAAGCTCAGAAGGCAGGTACCAACTGGACCAACGAGACTAACGATTTGCTTTATGTATCTATCAAGTTCCCTTACTGTTGTTGATATGTAGTGAGTAGTTCATTGTGATACTATTTTCCTTTCTTGAGTGCAAGGCGTGCACTCTGACATTTTATTGTATGCTCATAGAATGTGATTTATTCAATACAATAAGGAATAAATAAACTAAAGTAATTCTTTTCGCGTGCGTAGAATATAACTTATCGTCATAAAATTTATTATTGAGTTTTATTAAGTCGTAAAATGCAAGATAAAAGGACATTATTAGTAATTTTATTTTATTATCTGGTCTGCAATAATCATCATCGATGCAAATATTATCGTAGACATTGGTATGACTACTTCTGAGTACAAAGTAATAATATCGAAAGTTTTTCATAAACGAAAAGCTTAATGTGTGTATATGTAAGTATAAGGTTAAACTGGGCTACGCAGAAAGGGTGTACTAAGCCGAAAGTAGTCCATAGTACCAAGTTATGAACAATTTTTACTATGGGAGCAACTCAAAAATCACGTAAAAATCGGTCTTTCACATTCGACAAAATGTTTGAAAGAGCGTACAATTATGTTTTTATTGGTAGCGAGGAATTTGACATGACCTACATATTTTAAAATGGTACGACTGTAGTGATAATATGACAAACTTGCAGAACGTCCGCTTGATGGAACGTGTTCAGCCTTCAGATAGACAGCTTTGGCGGGGCCCATCTAGCCTAGCCAGAGTCTAGCTATATCATCATCAGCCCTGAATGACCCACTGCTGGGTATAGGCCTCCCTTTGTTTGTGCCACTCTCCCCAGTCTCTCGCTAGTCGCATCCACTCGTCCCCATGTCGTCAGTCCACCTCATCCTCGGTCGGCCTGGGTTCCGCCCCACCACCCACCACCACCACCTCCCTCCCATCATTACGTCTGGCCATGTGTCCTGCCCAGTTCCACTTAGGTTCCTTCACCCTTTTTACGTCTGCAGCCTTGGTGCGTCGTATCTCAGTGTTTCGGATACGGTCTTGCAATTTGATGGCGAGCATGGCTCGCTCTACATAAGCTCTACTCTATAAAAGTCATACCTGTGCAGCAGTTTCCAGCTTAGTTCGCCTGTCAGCGAGGATGTTCGGACCCAGCTCGTTTTCCTCAATGTGCGCCTTTTTCTGATCTTCTCCATTGCCGTTGTTTAGAGATTCCTTTAACAATACAAACAATATAATTATAGTTTGTTTCAAATATTTGCTTTGTAGGAATATAAAATATTTTTTGACACACGATAATGACTACAATAACGCTTCTGTAGAACGAAAATTACTGATAAAAAGTGTTTCGTTTATTACTTTTTCTGCCTGCAGTAGCCACTATTGAATTTCAGTTTCAAAGTCATGATTTTAGTAATATTATGGTTATAGCACGGATAAAAGTAAATATTGATGTGAGCTTATTGATTTTAAATTTCGAATTCTCTTGCTATGTAGGTTTTAAAACAAAGTATGTCTATCAAAGATATTTTATTGGAATTTTCAGCATAATTTAGCAAATTACTTTTTCCAAATACACTTAGGTACATACCCGGGGGAGAAATAGGATCACATAATGGCAATCTGGTGCCTACAACATTTACGTAATTATTAACTAGTCTAATCTAGATTCAACGCCGAGCGTGGAATCACAGTAATCATGACATGCAATCAGATACGTTTGAATATAATGAGAATCAGTGATACCCAGCTTCCTTAATAATATAATTATAAAATCTATTGTTACGAGTCGGGGTGTAGCGTTACATAACATTCATGCACGGCTAATTAATGTATGTCATTTAAGATGTCTAACGCATTATGCATTTGTAACTTGAATAATAATTCACTGAAGAAATATCACTATCATATAAATGATGACACAGAAGATGTTTTAAGAGTTATCAGGTGAATTGTTTTTATCTATACTAATATTATAAAGAGGAAAGATTTGATTGTTTGCTTTGAATAGGTTCCGAAACTACTGAACCGATTTGAAAAATTCTTTCACTGTTGGGAAGCTACGGTATCCCCGGGTAACATAGGCTATATTATATTTTCTTCAAAAAAATAGGGATCCTTACTAAAACTCCAATAATGTAACCCAAGGTGTAAAAAACAATAAGATTTACAATTTTGACTTTGCGTGTTTGACAGTTCTAAGACAGGACAACGTCTGTCAGGTCAGCTAGTTTACTATAAAGAGAATTTTATGTAGTATTAGTTTTAGTTTCCAGCAGATTTGATAATTTAGTAAAAAAATTGCTTGCTAACTACTTGTAATCAGGTATACGGGGTGCCTTGATACAGGCTTTGCCTAGTAAGGCAACCAGCAGGAATTATTATTTTAATAATATAGTTGGAAATAAAACTATTTTTATTTTTTCGATTTTGAATTAGAAATGAAATGCCCGTAGACGTCTGTTATAGTATATAAGATTATTTTAATTATACCCCAAATATATATTTTGAAATATATTTCCAAATGAAGTAGGCGTTGAGCGTTTAATTTTAGCGCTTTTGGCGCAAAGAGCAAACTTCAATTAGTATTTTTTGGACTTGAAGATACTATGTAAGGCTTCTATAGCAATTTATTTTTCAAAAACAAACGTTAAGTATTTCTTTGTTTAAAATCGATTTCCTAAAAATCATCTATACAGCACAGCACAAGCACACACAGCGCAGCAGCGCAGCAGTTCTATATCTCGATACAGCACTTGTAAATTAATATTAAGTTCAATGACTACTACAATCCTCCTAATAATATCTATGCGTCATTTATCACATAAAAAATATAAGCTGATATTTAACAAACAAAAAACGGGGCTTCTATTACAGCTAATAAATTCTTAAGCACACAAAGTCACGACGAGAAGTAGATTTTTAAAATATCATTAGCTATTAATCTGACAACATAATTTTATAGCTTACAATATTGCGAAAGGGAATGTAAAATGGTATAAGCAACGGTCGCCAGGAAATTAACTGCAATTAAGATATATAAACGTTGAATTTATAGGCTTTAGTTTCCGATGACCTTAAATCGTTTTTTTAGACCTTCGAGTAGCTCGACTGAGAGTTTGTTCACAACTTTTTGTTATATTTTTTTTTCAAGAATAATTATCACTCTTTGGACGATCCGTGATACGCTATAGAAACCAACATTTACGTCGTGAGCTTACAAAGAACAAACTAATACGATATAACACTGTTTTAAACTATCACGGTTGTTCACTAAAGTTATATGATTATTTACGGGATATTTACCGTGGCATGTAACTGCGCCGAAATATCGGGAGCTCATTCCACAACCTTACCACGGTAAATATCCCGTAAATAATCATATAACTTTAATACGATATAGTCACTTTCCTTTTGCATTAAAATTCATTTAAAAGAAACTTATAATTGTTATATTCCTGTATTCTTACTACATATTATACAATATTCTAGGAATACTTAGTTCTACCCTAATATTACTACTGTTTAGTACTGTTACTATTTTCTTACACCAACAATTAGCTTTGTTCCGCAACTGTTATATATAAAGTTAACTTCTGTTAAGGAAAACATGTATTTTCTCAAATTAAAGTTATTCTTTATGGAAATAAAATCTTAAACCGTAATTAATTAGTTATTAACCTGAGAGTTATCCACAGTATCCGTATCGATGTCAAACTTTTTAAATACCGGCTTCAAACCATTGCTGTTTTTAGTTTTACTCTTTAGCTCCCCAATTAGCAATCCAAAATTCAGTCCCGCTGGCAACCCTGATTGTCTTTTGATACGATTTAAGAAAGGTTTATCTTCAATAGGTTTGATTTCAACCGCTTCTACGGCTTGCTTAGACCGAGCTTTAATAACGCTTGGTAGAAGATTTTTCATAGAACATTCATTATTTGTTGATAAACTTTCATTATCTACTTCTTTGTCATTGGTAATGTTTATATTACTCAATAGTTTTATCTTATCAGCGATTTCATCTATTGATTGCTGTAGTTTAACAGCTTTTTCGCTTATCGTATTCTTACTCTCGATTATAAGAGGTTTAAATTCTGTGTCCAAGTTTTTGTCTTCAGTTAAAATATCTGTATTGTGCGAATCACTTTTGAAAAAATCTGCATTATCCAATGATAGATTCTGAATAATCGATTGTATTTTGTCATCGCTGAATGTTTTCTCGATGAATTCAGCGAATCGTTCTTTCGGCGGGCTTTCTCGTTTCACTACTTTTTCAATGATGGTTGTTTCTTCTTGTGCGTAATTCTTGAATATAACATCAGAGTTTTCTAATTCAGTAATATAGTTATTAGGCGTAGAAGAAATGTTTTTATAGCTCAAGAGATCTGATTTTACGTAATGTATTTCTGGAGTATTTTCAATTGTTGTAATAAATCTTGCAGCATTTTCATTTGTAACATTTTTCTTTTCCACTATTGAAGAAACCACAGCATTGTTATTATTAACATTTTGCTTTTTGATTATTGAACTTTCAGTTTTCTCGGATGTCTTTTCATCAACAAAGTCATCGATGTCTTTACACTCTTCTAATTCTATTTGCTCTCGATTCGTAAATAAAAATTTCCATAGCAAATAAAACAGTACACAAAGTCCAATAATAGATTCGTAAATCATTTTGAACTGCAGTCCAATCGCAACACTTGTCCAAATTGATACACTTTATAAATCAACAACAGTCCTTGAAGGTATAGCGCTAGCGCTCCATTTCTAATATTATTTAAAATAAACAAATAATGCACCTAAAAATTACGCTAATAAATATAACACGATCACTCTAATATCGTATTTTTAATGAAATTGTAGCGAAACTACTTATAAACAAAGCTTGCGCGACGGCGGTCAACTGTGAACTAAAAAATAGAGATCCGTCGTCATTATCATCTGGCAGCGGACACGGCACTAAGTGACTCACGCGCAGGTCCCTAGAATGTGTGTAAACATTATCAACCAGTAGCAGCAATAATGACGCATCTTGCGTTGTGAAAAACTGACAATGTTATAGGTGCGCCACAGGTTTTATCCAGCCTTGACCCGAGGTAAACCAGACCTTGGCTGGACCATCGTCTCAAAAGCATAAAACACAAATAAAAAGATTTTTAAGATTTTACAAAAAAAAAAATAACTGAACAAATGGTAATTGTATAATATATATTGTTCAGTAGATTTATGAATAAATATTCAACGCATATTTCTAATATGGGGAATTCGCATTATTGAGTTAAACGTACAAACAAAACAAATCTCCTTATTTGTACAACCATTCTTAACTAAAACAATGAAATAAGGTTCATTATAATAAATGGCATTTTAATATTGATGCCAATACAGACCAGGAAAACCATATATACTTATAGTAGTTATCCTCGCTGCAGTAGAATACGCGGTCGATACGCAATAGCGTCGGATGACAGACAGCGATACGCCAAATATGTAACCTGTCTTCACCCAAAGTGGATGTGAGCAAAAACTTGAATCTCATTTACGGCATCATTTGGGGAAGATTAGCTAGCGAGAACGATAAATAAACATCAGAATAGTTTAGGTAGAGAATTTAATGGAGAACGCATTGAAGAATCATATCCAATCAACAAGTAATAAACGACAATAGAACGAACGGTATGGGACGATATGGGAGGGATCCATCACAATTACGATACTTGACATACAAATCACACCAGTACAACGGAGTCGCAGGCTTCCATTGAATACAAACGACGCGCAATCAAGGACCTAAATGTTTACAAGTAACGCGTAGACAAAGAATGTAATTATATGCAAGCCAAAATAGAATGGCACGTGTGCACGAGCGAAAGTCGAGATTAAAATCATACAAAATTAGAAAAGGTATAATTTTGAATTGAAAGGCTAAGATTTATGAGAGTATACTTTTCTACAAACAATGATAATAACTTATGGTAGATATCAAGGTCAAAACCTAAGATAGCGAAGATAAATGCGATAACAAGTGATAATGAAAAGCGAAGAATGTTATAGGCAGAATAATAGAGTTCACCTCGAAATCAAATTGTGTAAACGGTCGTTAGTCTCAATTGAACATACGAGTACAAAAACACTTGAGTAAACGGAGCTATCGGAATCAAGTTTAAAGACTGATATCTAAGAACAATTAATTTTAAGAATCAAAGATTTCGCTGGTGATAATCGAATTACACACGTAAAAAAAGCGTACGAAAGTCTAGAGCACCAATTAACGTAGGAACAATTAAAACTAAGCCAAATAACACCGAAGAGATGCGTTTTAAGTGAAAGCGTGTTTTCAAATTAGGAATATCGCGTCGACGACGGTTTGAATGCGCGCGCGCACGGTTCGAGCCCGCCAAAACAACTGACGGTGCCAGTACGTCTCGTTGACCAGGTAGGTCATTGTCGAATGCATACTCGTATGGGCAATGCGAAATCGCTTTTCGCTCATGAAACTTTAACCTTTTTTCACAGGTTCCAGGAAATGCATAAGGGTAAAACGATTTACGACTTGAAGTAAGAAAGTCTGAGATTTTGCACAATAATGGTTAGACTGAGGGTCGTGAAACCGTGGGTTCCGTGCACAAGCCCCTTGAGATGTGAACGTAAAGCTCATTAAACAAGCAATTAAACAAATTTGCGAACCAACCGACATTATCTTATTACGGATGTATGTATGCGATGTAAAACGATACGGAGATTGAATTTCGTGCGAAAAGTAACTTTATATGGGTCGAGAAAGTTAAATATTATCAAAACGAACTTATAATACCAAACAATCCTAAATCAATATCCTAATGTCGTATCAAAGCGCTATTTACGGTTCTACTTCGTTGACATTTTTGTGCTACAAACATCTTGTATAGGATTGAGTTAACTTGTATTTCGAAGTAAAGGTCTGGTATAAAACAAAATAGAAAAACAAACGTTACTATGATAGGTGAATGTTTGTACCTGTTCTCCATGAGAGAGGTCATTGATTAGTCATTTGTTATTGTATATGAATATTTACAATGTTGTGAAGAATGCTCTTTACCTACAACAAATTCATTTATTGCCCTTGCATTAATATTTATGCAAACACCGAATGTATAAACAATAGAATATGTCACATTCACATTCATTATCAAAGCTAATACTTTAACAGTATCCTAGCGCAATTAAAAAGTTATTTGATATGTCAATAGAAACATCAGTATTATGAATGTAACTATCTTCAACTAAAATAACACCATCACTCGTTTCAGAGGCATTGAGTTTAGAATAACTCTGCAGTGGCCAAAATTTATTTTTAGCATAGATGTCTATCGCCAAAATTATTATGTAGGGCACTTTCATACCACCGGCATAGTTTTGGCACGGTTTGACTACTGAGGATCGCAAAGTCGTTTATGATTGAAGTGTCTATGGTGGAGGTTATAATTTTATGCTGAGTTTGGGCTAGCATGCTTTTAGGGAAGTTTAGAGCATGAACTTCATACGACTTATTGCATGTGGGACTCATAGCAAGTGCAAGCTCGTGGGAAGCAAGAACCCAATATAACAAAAGTAGCAAAACTAAGCTTGGAATTATTGTTAAAACCGTACGAATTTGGTTTTTAAAGTCAAGTATTCTTACAATATTAATAACATCATAATACTTTATATACGCATAGGTATATATGAACAAAAAGGAACTCATGTTTAAACATACATAATTAAGTTTAGGAAGGCGACTATTATAGCAAAGATTTCTAAATAGCGATAGACATATACGGATTCCTACGTATGTTTCCAAGAATGTTTGTGTTTCAGTAAATGACACAGTGGCTGCCAACAGTGACTCAAAACTTGCGTATATGGCTCGGTGCAATCTTTTAACACTATAAATTAGAGCGGCATATTTGAAATTTTATGACGAACACATATTGTCTTCTAAACAGAAATAATATTTCTGTTATTTAATGGCCAGTGCATAATATTAAAATTATATAAATTGTAGTTTCTACTAAAAATGTGAAGAGCAGTACATACTTTTATATTAATGGAAATATAATCATCAATCAACAACGCATAGCTTGAAATCGCAAAAGATCAGCTAGTCTATAGCAAACAGCAATATTTTTTTTCGTGATTTCAAACTTGGTCCCATATTACTCTTGTTCTTAGCTGATAAGTACAATGAATGAATGACAATACTTCCGAGTTAGTACACGTATAGCCCAGTATAGTAAAAATAGTTTGCCTATCATCACATTTATCTGAGATGTTTAACTAGCAAGCTTTTGTCTATTCCTTGTATCGGAATCATTAATCACCATTAAGATTTGAAGGTGATATCAATTACATTCTTCGTTAGTACAGTTATTATGGGTAGCATTATTATGTTCAAGGAGATCTGTACTATTGATAGATTCTTGCTAAGATATGGAAATTGAGATCGTTCGATATACATAAAGTATAACTGAATTGATGTCTGTCCACTGCTGGACGTAGCCTTCTCCTAAAGAACGCATCGATTTGCATCCACTTGCCACCAGTCGCGTTTCGCAAGTCAACGCTCTGCCTGGCTGCAGGGACTTATGTAATTAATAAAATTCACCCTTTCGTTAGGTAATTAAGTATGAAAATGATTGAGGAAGGAGTCCAATGCGCTCAAATCCGTACCACCTTCTATGTCAACGTTGCCGAAGCTGTTCATGTCGCGAAAGGTCGGAACCGAATGGCGGAACATCGTGCAGAAATGGATACCCTGATGAGTTTTCCTCGACCTCAAGTATTGGGGAATCGACGCAAGAAGACGACGTTTTGCTCCTACGAAATAGTGTCGCAGCGATCGGTCCCCTGCCCTTTTGGAGATTGATGGGGGAGACCTATGTCCAGCAGTGGACGTCCTATGGCTGAAATGATGATGATAATGATCGATCCCCAATTATCCCTACTGTTAATGCAGAAAATTATCAAGAAAAAAAAATCTGTATGAAATTATAATTTATTGGCGCTTATATGTTTGCTCAGCGTAATTTATTATCTATACTAATATTATAAAGAGGAAAGATTTGATTGTTTGATTGCATTGAATAGGCTCCGAAACTACTGAACCGATTTGAAAAAATCTTTCACTGTTGGGAAGATACACTATTCCCGGGTGACATAGGCTATAATCTACTCGTATACCCGTGCGAAGCTGCCCCAGCTTCGCACGGGTATACGAGTAGATTATCGGACCGCTAGTTGTAAATAAACATGTTATACAATGTCTGGATTCTATGAATAGATACGCTTTATTATCGACAGGTTCACCTGATACACTCATTACAATATCATGTTGCAAAGGTTGCGGCCGATACGATTAATGCACAGGCATACTTATTACGTTGAATGATCAATGTCATTCAGAATGAATTCGATGTCATTTTCTTTGTTTTATTTTTATTTTTAGGGTTAAAAGGTTGGGGTATTTTTAACTTAAAGGGTAAAGGACCCTATTACTAAGCCTACGCTGTCTGTCTGTCCGTCCTACCTTTTAACGGCTGTATCTTTCGGTCGTACCGTAATAGATAGCCGCTTGAAATGTTCACAGAATATGTACGTTAGCGCGGAATAAGTAAGAAACCATAATTTGTATATGATGAATCTCTAGTATAATTCCGCTTCTGCGTCGCTTCGAGTACAATAAGGATTTTGAGATAAATCATTTTTCTCCATAAATATTTGTGATGCTAATCGATTAACGGGTATAATTGTTTATTTTATTTACATTTCAAATAATAAATATTTTTAGGCAATGCATATTAATTTAAAAAAGTTTTAAATGTTTTATTTAAAATTAATATCTTTAGTACAAATCGTTATAACGAATTTTTGTTCCAGATTCAATTAATTTTTGGCTCAGGTTAAGTTAACTTTTCTCTTTTATGTAATTAATATTTTATTTCAGGTAAGGGTAAAATTAGCTACACATATATCTATAGAGAAAAATCATTTATCTCAAAATCCTTATTGTACTCGAAGCGACGTAGAAGCGGAATTACACTAGAGATTTGTCATAGGTATACAAATTAAAAATGGACTTCCGCAAAGTGATGCCTGATTCAATAAAATATCCCTATCCATAAGACAAACGTATTTTTTTTTAAACAAATTTTTGTGTTAGCTGTAATGTAAAAATGGTATGACGTATGAGCGTCAAACTTGAAATTTGGCAAGATAAGGTATATTATTTTGTTACAGCACTTGACTTGACTTCGAGGATTGTATAATGTAAATTCAAACAACAATAATAATTATCTTCAATCATCGATCAATTCAATAAATCAATACCAAAACATTATTTATGTTGATGACTCAGGCCAACAGCGACTAAAATTTTCATTCTGTGGGCACTCATAGAGATAGGAAGTGGTAGGTATGTAAACCTAAACAATCCTAGAATCCATTTACTACAAACAAAACGACTGCGCGTTTTAAGGACGTACAACGCCATCTATTGAGTAGGTGTGGTATGATGCTTTCTTAAGTAGTACATGGTAGTACACACTGTAAAGCAGGACAAATAATAAAAAATGGCCAAGTGCGAGTCGGTGACAAATTTCTGTTCATTACCAATTTATAACTGCGTCAACTCGTCAACTCAAGCGTCACTGTAGTAATGTATTAAATATGTGACTGCGTAGAAATTGCTTCGACAATTTTGGAAGGCGTTAAGCTAACTGATGGTTGTATTTTGTGGCGGTACGGAACCCTCAATGCGCGATCACGACTCGCACTTGGTTGGTTTATTGTTAATATAATTTTTAAAAATACGAGCCGAATTGAGAACCTTCCTCCTTTTTTGAAGTCGGTTAAACATTTATATGGTTCGATAATGCGGTCTTTATATTTTTTTGTACCTAAGTAGGTAGTAATGGCCTGTCTAATAAAAGATGATAAATTTGACAGGTCACGCCCATGAAGTTTTATATTTTTCCGGTAAAATATACTACAACTAATGTCGTACTTCATTGAAGGGTGATAATGCGATCTTAATATTTTTTGTACCTAAGTAGGTATTCCAGTACAATTTTTAGGTTTGAATATGAGCAAAATATGTGCAGGGCGATGACAATATAACCACTTCCTTTCTGCTCATCCTTTTTTACCCAGCCGTAAGCCAAAGGTTCTAACAAGTCAACATAAACTATATCGAGCGGGCCAATCCTAGGCGCGAATTGAATGATTGATTTTTGATTCTCCGATCAGAAGCGTCGAGTCGCGTCGAGTCTCCAATCACAAGCTGCCCCCCGCGACCTACGTGGCACCATTTTGCAAAAGGGAATTTTGACTACATGCGCGATCTAGTGGTTATACCTATTATCTTTGGTCCAGGGGTTGCGTAGTTATGGAGTTGAAAATTTATTGTTAACAAACAAACAACTTCTTAATAATTGTAATACATGATGCCATTACATATTTGTAGTGGAAGTCCATTGGTAAAATTATTTTAATAAGTAATTATTTTAACCACCTGTCCCACAGCAGGGCAAAGGCCTATCTCCTCTTTCCATTTGTCGTGGGCAAGAGATTTTGTAGTCGAGTCGCAGTAGTGGAGGTCAAGCTCGTCTCGCCATCTCTTTTTGGGCCAGCCGGAGGAACGCTTTGGTATCCACATTGTTGAATCACAAAATTATTATAAAAATCTATTTCACAAATTTTTCAACAATATAGTTTTTCTAAACAGTTTTTATGCCATTATCAATGGCAAAATGCGTTGCCGACCCTTTAGGACCTCTGTTAGCTCGACATTCGGAGAACCCCATGTTGTAGCTTCTCCGAAACACCGAGAAAGGTACCTTATACCACAACAGGTTGCAGGTGTGAGGCAAGAAAGATAGTGTAAATCGCACACTGCGAAATTAAAATCTGTGAAACAAGAACTGGGGGGCCTTACGGACAACTGCTATTACAGGCACCTAATCCGCTCAGTTGGAAAATCAAGCGACCGCAAACCGTATCTGGGCGCGATAAGGTTTGCGGTCGCGTGATTTTCAACTGAGCGTATTAGGTGCCTGTATTAGCAGTTGTCCGTAAGGCCCCTGAATTGCTAATAGGTACTCGAACGGAAAAAAGAACAGCAAGTGATGCAATGGTATTGTTTTAATGGTTGAAGTCTTGATTTTAATCGACCTTAACATAAGTCAAAATGCTAAGTAGTACGAGACTGGAATGTATTGCAAGGACCATCATAAAAAATGTAAACAAATAAGCTTTGAAGTATAATCGGATTAACCCGTCAACTGCCAGGTACCTCCTAGTGGCGACCTCTACGGAGCGCCACATAAGGCAAGGGTTACACTGCACGACAGCCAGCCATTTATGGGATTGAGGACGCGTGCATGCTACCATTTCGTATTATACGGAGACGGCCTAGAATGTAGATATGGAAGGCAAATTAAAAGAAATCTTTTTTGCAAGGAGCTAATTACTACTAATTACTACTTCGTGGATATATTTTATGAACTAGATGTGCAAAATATCAGCTGTTCTATATAAAAGTTATTCACACATTTGACAAAATATATAGGACAGCTGTAGTATTTTTCGGGATTACATGGTCCCATAGTAAAAGTTGTTCATAATGACGAGTATAACGAACCTCTTTCAGCTGAGCATCATCATCATCATCAGCCAGAAGACGTCCACTGCTGAACATAGGCCTCCCTCTTTAACCTCCACACTGAATGGCAGCCTGCCATCTGCATTCACTGGATGCCCGCGACTCTCACAATATCGTCGGTCCATCTAGTGGAAGGCCTACCTACGCTGCGTCTTCCGGTTCGTGTTCTCCACTCAAGAGCCTTTCTTCCCCATCCATAGGCTGAGCATACTTTTTCTTATAACCTTGTATATAATTTGTGATTTAATAACATTTAATTTATTGTTAGATCGTTGATATTGTTGGTAATTAAAGCTGGGTGGGTACGTAAGAGCAAAATAAATAGGACATCTAACACAAAATATTTAAAATTCATTATCTAGAGGACGGGTTCCATTTTGGTAAGCCGAGAACATCTCTATTCTCCATCGTAGAGCGAACCATTTACGCTTTTACATCAGGCAAGGTGATATCAAATGCAACCTAATGAAATAAACTAAAAAAAACTGGTAACAAGTAACTTTAAAAAATATAACCCGACTGCAATGTATAAATAGTAGAAGTAACAGAAAAGTCGGCCGTGGAGGTACCGGCCTAAGAATATACCTCCCCCTTCTCTTCCCGTGGGTGCCGTAGAAGTCGGCTAAGGGACATCAATCAGAAGATGGGAAGCGGCGTCTTCCGAGTATGAAAACACCCAACTGCGCTCGCCAACCCGCCTGCCAAGCGTGGCGAGTATTGGCAATCCCCCCTTCAATGATTAGATCCATGGGGGAGGCTATAATATGTCCAGCAGTGGACGTCCTATAGCTGAAATGATGATGATGAACTGAAAAGTAGCAGCGGCGCGCTGCGTGCCTATGTATACCTATACTCGTAGTAGATACAGAGGTCTTTCATACCGCTTCATCTCTTAAACTACTGAGTATTTCATAGTTGTTTTATATATTTTTGAAATCTGCCGAGTGAGCTCTCCATAATGATGGTAATATTGATCTATTTAGCAAAGTTTACTTACTATTTTCCACTTATTTTTTTTCGTGGACTCTATTTTGAATTCTTGTACCACAGGTATATCACTCCCACCACTATTAAAACGATTCAAATAACATCTCACATGTCGAAATCCATTAACCCGTTTAGGCTTTAGGGCGTGCCAAAGAAACCATCACACAAACATAGGTACATACATACATACACTCGAAAAACATAACCCTCTTTCTTGTGCAGTCGGGTAAAAAAACATACTTCTGCGGTTATCTAAACATCCGTTCAAACTTGCGCGCACCGTTACTCGTTTACGAAACAGCCCGCGGCAACACCGTCGCATTTAATTTCCGTCCCCAAACATAGATGGCGCTAGCAAGTTGATTTAATAACAGCGTCCTGGGAAACACGGCAAATTCAATTTGAAGCTGCGATAAATACGGCGCAAATTCTTTTTGGTACGAAAATACGGGCAGGTAATGGGTTTTTGAATAGAAAATTAAGAGTTTAATTGAAAATAAATTCATATTGAGACCAGTGAAATATCAGTTTAATTATTGGCCACTGTATGAACAGATTGCTTCATGTGGAAGCCAATAATTAAATATCAGTTAACAAGCAAGTTCTGTATAGGTATTTAAGAGAAATGACAACCCTAAAATAATAAATTCTAGTAAGTATCTAATAAACTTTTCTCGCGCTATTCAGACTGCATACTCGATGCGGTCTGTTGTGGTATTCCCGTGAATTTCAGAATTTTCATCGCTAAGTTCCAGGAAAGAAATTACGAGCCATGACCATTCATGACGGCAATTGATGAAATCTCGTTATGTGTGCCTTGGTTTCGACGTCCACGGGTTTCACGTTTGTCTGTCAAACACCTTTTTAAGTAGGTAGTGCATTTTTTTCTTGGCTTGGCAATGCACGTAGCTTTTATAATTTTGAAGATTTTTGAACTATTTTATAACTTAAGTTATATGATTATTTACGGGATATTTACCGTGGTAAGGTTGTGGGAATGAGCTCCCGACATAACATATAACTTTAGTGAACAACCGTGATAGTTTAAAACAGTGTTTTATTTTATAACTTTCATAAAATTAAGTATAGCAATTGGTTAAATCTATGTTAGGTTTGTCTAGGACTAGGACCAACAGTTCCCGGCATTCAATTGTTATATGAAATTAATCCCAAAATAGTTTATATAAAATTATATTATATATAATTTTGTCATAATAGAAAGGCGGGAAAATTAAAAAAAATATTTACATGTATCCGCCAAATCTAGCCAGTGAAACAATATCCTGATGGCAAAATATACAGATATATACCTACCTATATACTTTATGTAAGAATGTATCGCGGCCTATTTCCATCGTCAAATAGGCGACAATAGAGTAACCTTTAGCCAATAAGCTTAAAACAAAGCCACAGTAAAGGTTAAAAGCCGGTATTTGAGCTGCTTTAATAATAGCCATGTCATTTCGGTATAAATAGACGTTGAACTTTAAGAACATCATCTAAAGCTGTGGGGATAGGTCCTACTTTTAGATAGCATTACAGCACGTAGCGTCGATGACGTAGACTTGTGTCACGCACGTGACCTTTGTGTCTCGGAATAGCAAACCTCGCCAGTATAATATTATTATACCATTAAGTGAAGTAGAGAAAAGATACGTGCTGTACCTACTCGTGCGTTTCCAGCCATACGATAATCATCATCATCATTTCAGCCGTAGGACGTCCACTACTGGACATAGGCCTCCCCATCGATCTCCAAAAGGGCCGGTTGGAAGCGGCCTGCTGCTAACGTTTCTCTGCGGTCTCTTTTAGGTCGTCTGTCCATCTTGTTGGACGTCCTACGCTGCGCTTACCGGTCCGTGGACTCCATTCCAGAACCTTTCGGCCCCATCGGCCATCTGTTCTGCGTGCTATGTTCCCTGTTCACGGCCACTACCACTTACTAATTTGGTGGGCTATGGCTGTAACTATCGTTCGTCTACGGACATACGGATAATACTTAATTTAAAAACCAAAACTGAAAATCGAGTAGCTAGTTAATTATTTTGTCAAGATTACGATAGATTTTTCCAGGATTCTAATTATCAATGTTGAAGCTTTAAACCTTTACGGGGAAGCCATTAACGGTCGATGTGATGGACATAAATCTGTTTATATTAAAGCTTTAAGCTTCGTACAGTGTGACCGAGTTTTCTGTGTGCGATATTCGCATTCAAGAGAGGACCGATAATACCAAGGAGAGTATTCTTAGACCAAACTAGCTGAATCCCGCTACTTCGTACGCGTAGAGCTCGGCCTTCGGCCTCGCTACTATAAACCTATATGATATAAACCTCACGGAGCCCGAGACCTTTCCAACGAATGCAAAACCGTGGAATCGGTTCGTGCGTTCTGGAGTTATAGTGTTAGAAAGGAAAACCCGACTTATTTTTATATAGTAGAAAAAATAAAAGAGAAGGCAAACGTCATGTCGTACAAGGAGGTGAAAACGCTGGAAGGAGAATGAATGATGTTCGAATGCAATTACAGGGTTATACGCAACGGCGTTACAAAGGCAAAACGCGCCATTGTACTTATTATGAACAACTTTTACTGCAGGAAAACCATGAAATGGCAAAAAAAGCTTATTATTGGAAAAAAAAATCTACACACTCACTAAAAATATACAAAAGAAGAACACAAGTAGCAGCTTTAAAATTCCAACGCTAGAATATTGGGATTTGGAGCCATTTCTTTGCCGTAGAGGCTGACGTTTAAAGAAACGATATATTTTTTTTACAAGCATTATTTAACTTGCAACGTTTGTATATTTGTTTGTTTAGGTAAAATTTTGCAATCTGAATTAGAACCAGTTCCTCTTAAAAAGAGCTTAAAGAGAAACGATAAAGTGACATCATAATAAATTCAATAAGAACGCCGCTGAGATGGTGGCTTATATTTTCTTTCCTAACGCTAAAAGCTTGTTTAATAAAAGAATTTTTTACTGTTAACTTATTCATACTCATCTTCCTTGAAATAAAACTCAAATTTTATGACATCCTTAAGCGAACCAGCTGTAATTTAAAACACTCGCAACCAGGACAAAAGGGCAGACTATACTGTGATCGATTAGTGGGAAAACAAAGGGGTCAGTACGTTTGAACAAGCCTTAATGGAACGAGGGACAGTAATGTCAACAGGTTTCACGAATAATTAAAATCAGCCAAATATTGACAGATTATCGGAAATTCGGTTATAAGTAAGACTTTGAGGGTTTTAATCATAATAAAACTTTAAACAGGTTTAATACAGCCGGATTTTTAGAGATTCAATATATCATAGATGATCACATCCATGCATCAGCTTACAAGGTAAACGGTTAATTAACTATGATTTCTAGCGTCCGTTCAAAAGATGTCCAATTAAACTTCAAAACAAACGTATAGATTTTTTTATGAGTCGAAGCAAAATAATGTATTATTTTATTTAATGTACATTCAATGTACATTAAATAAATAAACGCTGCTAAAAACCTTAAAAGCTGGAATTAGTTTACCAACAAGCATCTTTAGGAATAAGCCGTGGTAGCCCATTTGGGGGACCGCTAGACATGAAAGCGTGAGGTCGCGGGTTCAAACCCTGGGCCTGTACCAATAGAGCTCTTTGGAGTTTATGTACGGATTTTCATACCACTGGCTCTTCGGTGAAGGAAAACATCGTCAGGAAACCTGCATACGTACGAAGAAGGAATTCAATGGCGTATGTGAATCCACCAAACCGCACTGCGCCAGCGTGGTGGATATGGTCCAATCACCCTTTCGGGGGTAGGCTAAAAGTCCAGCAGTGGACTGTTAAAAGGCTGATTATGATGATGATGATGATCTTTAGGAATTCTAAACACCATAGTGCGTGAAGGTAATTCGATTTTATGATACACATGACATTGGCCGTTTGGCGCCGACGGGTCAGCAACCCCGCAGCAGTTTTGTTATCTCTTGGGATTCTGCCAGTAGTGAAAGCGGAAGCATTAGATATTTTATGATCCGCGATATCGTAACAATAAAATGTTCTGAATACGAGCACATTTGGGCAAAGCGAAATAACACTGTTATGACTATTATATCATATAATTATATTATCTTATTCACAACAAAATTAACAACCAGAGTGTGGTGAACGAGCTGCGTCTGCTGGCGCCATGCGACTACATGCGAGGCCGCCTCCGGGGCTGCGCACTGTTCGCGCTTATAACGCGCCCATACCGAGATTCATACAACTTATGAATAGCATACTTTCTCAACAACCTGATCTGGATATATTTTTTGATAAGATGGACAAATTCAGTTTTGTCGTCCTTGCCCATTTAAGCTGCAGCATGTTATGTGTTGGATGTTAATTATATGCTTAATTTGTAATAAAGAATAAAGCGGGGGTGCCTGACTTCTTTGCTATTATAAGATCAAGAGTAGCTTCCTTTTGGCATCGCTTGCGTCGTTCCGGCAACGAAATCCTAGCGGCTGTCTCTGATGATGTAAGGAGTCCAATGTGTAAGCATTGGATCTCTGTTCACATGAATAGAAACAAAAAGTGACCTGGCACTATTGTGCACCGTACTTCTAGTTTTTGACTATCACCCCTATACAGTGTGCTTATATAGTTTACTAGCGGTACGCCCCAGCTTCGCACGGGTATAGATTATAGCCTATGTCACCCGGGGATAGTGTAGATTCCCAACAGTGAAAGATTTTTTCAAATCGTTTCAGTAGTTTCGGAGCCTATTCAATGCAAACAAACAAACCATCAAATCTTTCCTCTTTATAATATTAGTATAGAAGACGAACACCCCTATACAATGTGCATATATTTTATTTTAGATTAAGACATTAATTAGTACCTACGTGTTCTATGGGTCAAGTTGCCTGAATTAATTTTTTTTATTTTTTTTTTAAAGCATGGCGCACGCAAGAGACTTATTGTTAGCAGTGGGTGGACGCAGTGGTGGGTGGATTAAGATAGGATTTTAACGTATTACGCTTCTCGCTTATTGCTGAGTACGATGGTTCCGGGGATTCCAAGGAACACATACAAATACAAAGACAACTAACACCCAGACCAAGAAGATATTTTAAATTCATTTCATTCATATATCTGCCAAGCCGGAAATCGGAACCGGGATCTCCTGCTTATAAGGCAGATGCGCTACCATACCAGCTGTCAGACCGACGGATGGAAGAGATGAGACACGTAGAAGTTACATTAATACAAAAAAATATAAAAACTTATTTTTTTTAAAAGAAAATCGATTTTAAGACTTCATGTAAAAACTTAAACTGTAAAGTAGAAAAATTACACTTAGAACAGAGATTGAAAGTCGTCATCAAAACTATTGCTCAAGGGAACCACAAACCAAAACGTCATCTGTGTATATATTTTACTTTTAGGTGATTTTTTTCTAAAAGCTCTGAATCAATTTCGATAAAATTTATATGGGCGCAAATTACGAACGGTTTAAAAACAAAAGTATTTTTTTTGATGTACTGATGCCGCTCTTAAAAGTATGGTAAGTGATTACCAGTTGTAGTTGTATATTGAGGAACAAAAATATAACATACACAACGCAGTTACAAATTCAGAAGGCGGAAATACCACGCATATTAATAAATTTCACACACGAATAGTCACACCCTTCCACCCTGGTTGATGAGGGTTGTTAATATTTTAATAATATGAACAGTTAGCGCGGAAATGTCGTGTTTTGAATAATTAAAATGTTTTCGTATGATTTCCGCACGCACAATGGTAATGACCGTTTGTAGGTCACGAATTTTTATAATTATTTACGTAGAAACCTTGTGCATGCATTTTAAGATAATATTAATGAAAATTTTAGGCAAGCAAGCGTATAAAATGATTTGAAATGTAATCACTGAAATTGAGCTTTTACACTGATCTTAGGTATTTTATATTTAATTCTCCTATTTTGCGTTTACTCAGCATTTGAATTTAATAACATAAATTAATGTATAGTATAAAATAAGAAAAGAAATGGAAAGTATACAATTTAATGTTGAATGCGTGGTTAAAATTAGCATTAGTAGATTGATAGGTGGCATATTAAAATAAATCATATTTTTTACCTTTGTCAAAGTATTCAATTAAGTCTTATGTCTAATGCATATGTCAAGTAAAAATACGTTTTTTTTTTTTCTTACTAAGTGTGTACATAAAAGCGCACCGTCTGGAAAATTCACGGTGAAATTATAATCACCGTCCAATCTCCTTTCGTTTGGTGGTTTATCCCAATACGTAGCATTGTCGAAATTGTGGTGGCTCCTCCACCAAAGAAGCCATTAAAAAGAGTTAAAATTAAAGTTTTTTTACTAACACAACCAGTTACTTTTTCTTGCCTAGTCCTATCACAGAATGCTCAGTATTACCATAACATTCATATATTTGCCAGTTGTCATTCTAAATAAGGTATGGCGTTCTGTCGATCTAACGATAGCAGAAGAGATATCGCCGTTTGGCACGAGAGGTTCCGTGGCCTTGACTCGACCCATCGCTGATCGATTTTACATCTATAGTGAAATTACAAGTTTTATTCTACGTCGTGTTCCGTTTGTTTGGCTGAGCGCCAAGAAGGAGGTTATCTAGCTGATATAGGAAACTCTCGAGTATTAGAGTAAAAGTGCCATTGGAGTGGACACATTTTTGTCTGAAAACTTAATTTAAAAACAAATTAATAATTACGAAACATCGACTCAAATGAAGAAGAAGAGTAAAAAGAATAATAGGTAACGCCTTTAGAATAAAAAAGCAAAGTTCATTGTTTAACTGGAAGATAAATATTATTGTTTTTTCTTTATAACTAGTGAAACTAGTTTGATTGATTGATTAACTCTTTATTGTTCACACCATAAAATTTGATACAGAGGACAAAAAACTCTTTAAACTAGTGTAACAACTGGTGGCCTTATCGCTAGAAGCGCTCTTTCATGACCGGTTTGCCCTCAAATCAGTCAAACAAGGGAGCAAGTCTTATTACAATTATCTCCCGTGTTCAAATGTCTCATTTTGAGGATTCCGTACCCGATCCGGTTTTTATTTATAAATTTGTTTCACTATACCGCTAAACCGCTTAACGCAAAAACTGTAAGTACGGCTCAGTTACAAATTTTTCAAATAGACTAAGATAGGCTGATTTTGATGATGAGCATCTCTCAAAGTAGAACGCGGGCAAACATACTCGTATATTGATAGAGCATATGTCAACATTACTACAGGGTACAGAGTACAGGTATTCAGCAAGTCAACAATAGGCCATGAAGAGTCACCCTCGGGCGTGGGCGTCACAGCGATGCAAGGTCGACCTGCAGTACAGCTTTCGAGACAGGCTACTTCAGTTGAAGCTTGTATGTCGCGGGCAACATGTAAGATTTTTTATTTATGTATTTACTATGTATATAATTAATATATAATAATACCAGTATAAATCTTAGTAAAAATATTAAGCTCGAAAACTATATTATAACAACCAAAACGCGAAAACCTAAGAAATCATTACTAACCGACGAAAGGAGGAGGTTATCAATTCGTATGTTTTTTTTTGTATGTTTGTTACGCGGTTACTCCGCCAATTATGATGATAATTTTTTTGTTTGGTTGGTCACACTTCAGTATATAAATCCCATATAAATTTTAATGAAATTGAGACAGCGCATTTTGAAATAATCAACAAAAACGTAAAATATATACACAGATGACCTTTTGGTTTGGTTCCATTTAGCAAAAGTTTTGATGCGGACTTTCAATCTCTGTTTTAACTGTAATTTTTTACTTTTTTAGTTTAAGATTGTTTATGTAGCTATGTAGGATCGATATGGGAGGCCTATGTCCGGCAGTGCACGTCCTATGGCTGAAATGATGATGATGGTGTAGGTATAGTATTAGTATTAGTTTAAGTCGATTTTTTTTCTGAAAATTCATTATTTTCTTAAAATTATTTATTTATTCACTGGCAGACAACGCACATCCTAAACTAAACCAATGGGACTAAAATCATGAAATGTTGTCTGTTTAATAATATTGTAAGTACAAAATACATTGAAAAAAATAAAAAATTACGTTGATTGATTGATATTTGTATTTTCGGTGCGTAATAAAGAAATATTGTATTATATAACACACGGTTTTAAATTATCACGGTTGTTCACTAAAGTAATATGATTACCACGGTAAATATCCCGTAAATAATCATATAACTTTATTGTATTATATTATGTCATTGTAATGGGGTACGTACCCAAGGCCTTATTTAAATAGTAGTGATTTGTGTTTTCGATGTGTAATAACGTGATATTATTTTGTATTGTACTTACATTGATTCTGTTCTTGACGCGCTCTATCGCCTTTGAGTCTTCGCGTTCAGGGCTGAGGCGGCAGACCCGCGCGCGCCAGTCGTTCGCCCCAGCCGCCTGCAGAGCTGCCAACCTGGAAATAACACAAACAACCTTTCTTAATATCTATAACTTACAACAACAACTAATATTGTTCATTCAACATTTAAGAGCGTAGCTCTTGTCGGTGGATTAACTTCCAAGCTTGACGGTATTCTGCCAGTGTTTTCACCTCCATGTACGACATGACATTTGCCTTCTCATTTATTTGGTCTAAGAATACTCTTCTTGGTCTTCCCGGTCCTCTCTTTCCTTCTACTCTTCCCTCTATGATGGTTTTCATTAATTTGTCATGTCGTACAAGGTGGCCAAATCTTTCCCCTTCTCGTCTAACTAATATTAATATCACTTAAAATACAGAAATATAGCTACTAATTATTAGTTGTAGGACTTGTAGTGTGTTAAGACGAGAGTGGCTCGGTTCTGTTCATAAGGCTGTTAATAACTTCGAAGAAACAGTAATACAAGACCTAAATGCAAGCGCCTTATCATTAAGACCCGTTCGAAGCCTTCCTAGCCCTACACATACAATCATCATCATCATCAGCCAGAAGACGTCCACTGCTGAACATAGGCCTCCCCCTTTAACCTCCACACTGAACGACAGCCTGCCTTTTGCATCCACTGGATGCCAGCGACTCTCACAATGTCGTCAGTCCATCTAGTGGGAGGCCTACCTACGCTGCGTCTTCCAGCACATACAATGCTGATGGTCAATTGCACTGTGCGCTTTACAACAGGACCTTTAAGACTAAGTTTGGGTCCGCCAGCCTCATATACGCGTTCATAACCGGAGCTAGCCAGGTTCGCCGTTGACGGACACGTCAAGGAGGCCGAAGAAGGAGGTAGGAGGATGTTATATCGGTTGTTGATTTTTCAATTATTTATTTTTTCAGGACACAATGTGTTATTTACTATACTGTTGAGTCATGTTCACTGTTTTGATTTGACGTGGTAGTGATTAATTGACGTAAACATCTTAGTCGTAGTAGTATCGTAAATTAAGTTTTAATTAAACACAAACATTATTATATTACACACAAAGGTATGAATTAAAATTACCTTAAGGATTTTAACGATAGCTTTTAACCCCCAACGCAAAAAAGAGAGTTGTTATAAGTTTAACGAGTATATCTATGTGTCTGCGTGTTTGTGTGTTTGTGAGTCTGTTATGTCCAATAATTATAAATATATTTTATTTTAATTATTTTAAAGGTGATTGATCGAGTGTGTTCATAGCTATGATACAAGAAAGTCTATTCAACCATTTGAAAATAATCAGCTTTTTTATCAGGGGTATAAAAACTTTCTCATTATGGCGCACTATGGTTCACTATGGCACTACGGTGGTCTCTCCCTTTGGACCTCATAAGCAAGCTCAAAATCGCACAACGAGCTATGCTCGGGGTTTCTCTACGAGGTCGAATCATAAATGAGGAGATCCGTAGACGAACGACGAAGTTACCGACATAGCCCACCGGATTAGCAGGTTGAAGTGGCAGTGGACAGGGCACATATCACACAGAACAGATGGCCGATGGGGCCGAAAGGTTCTGGAATGGAGACCGGTAAGCGCAGCGTAGGACGTCCACTAACAAGATGGACAGACGATCTAAAAGAGACCGCAAGGAAACGCTGGATGCAGGGCGCTTCCAACCGGCCCTTTTAGAAATCAATGGGAGAGGCCTATGTCCAGCGGTGGACATCCTATGGCTGAAATGATGATGATGATAAAAACATTCAAACCTTCTAAGATGGCTGCCCATAACAAGCACCCTTGTTTTTACATATTTCTAAAGATATCTCAATCTTACTTTTGTACAAGTACCTTCTCGCCCGAGACTAATTTATGCTAAACTTTTATTGCATATTTGACAGGATAAAACATCAAGTTCATCATTTATCAGAGGGTGTAAAGAATCAATGTACACTTGTTAAACAGATAGATTATTCTTAGGGGTTGTGTTTGAAATACGCAGTGTTTTCAGTGAATATATTGCCAAAATCGAGAAACATATCGATGATCACGCAGCTTAATCTGCTTTAGTGGTTTTCCCAAACGTTAATTAGGTAGTGTGAGACCGAGAAAGTTACATTTGCGGTGACCAACAACAGCAAGCTAGATTGTGATTAGAGTATGAGAATCATAGAAAAAGTAATAGTACTTGAATAGAATGCACTAATAGATGTTTGGTTCAGATTTCATATCAACTTGAATTGCCCCTTTATTCGGCCCTTTCTTAAAATTCCATATTTTAGTTTTGTTGGTCGAGAAGATGATGAAGAGATTTCATGATGAGTCAGTCAGCCAGTCAGTCAGTTAGTAAGTGGTATTTAGCTTATAAATTATGGACTTAGGCCCTTACGGAGTAGAATGCGGGCAAACATGCACACTTACACACAAACTTCCACATTAATTAATATTGGTGTGATTTTATAAAAGTGAAATACTTACTTTCTTACTCGTCACAAAATCTCAAAGATTACTCACGAAGCTGATATTAGGCAGGTAGATTTTTATCCGTATTAAATGTAGACATTCGCTTAGAAACGAAAATTCGGACAAAAGTTGAATAAAAAGTCTACGCGTATGAATTCGGGGGCAACAGCTAGTAATCTGTAAAAGAATAGACAAGTCCAACCAATAACCAGGTTTTTACCAATCCTATTTATTGTACTACAGTAAATCAGAACACAATGGGTGTACTACCTAGAAATAATCCAGGTTAATCCGTTAGGAATTAATACGAACATTGGTGTAATTGGAATTTACACGGACCAAAATGACATTAGGACTAGCATCAGAAATATCATGACAGCTATACGTTCGACTAGCTTAATCGAAAAGATTAAGTTCAAACAAAATGGTGCTTGTTTTCATAATAGTGACGTCGCGTCGCTCTGATTGGAGATTCACTTATCATGGCGTATTGCTATATTTTGTTTTTATTTTATTTTATTTCACATTAATCTCGCTTCGTAAATACGATTAAATAATGTTTAATTATTTTTTTATAATGTGATTGTTGTTTATTGCCATTATACCTATTATCAATAATAGAAAGTAGTTTCATAACTCCATAAATCAACATTATAATCGAATTGATTGAAACACTAATAGATAACAAATAGAATGTCTTGAACAGAGTTGCCCTTAACAATCAGTCAAATATATCATTGTCACCACTTCATAAGTTTCGCACTGTGGAGCCAATAACTTGTGTTGTGTTAAAGATGTGTTAGGTTCATGACCGTGTAGGTAGTCTTATTGATATAACAGAGCGTTGCTTAGCACAATGTCAGGCCCACAGATCAGACAAACAAGGGAGATATGCTTTAGTACAATTATAATTCGTGTTCAAAAGTCTCCGAGTTTCACCCACTTATCTCACTATATTAACACAAAAACTTTAAGTACGGCAAACTTAATCCTTTGTCACGCACTAAGAAACCAGCAGCGATATTATTGAACTAACTAATAGTCCACATGCAAAAAGGGCAGCAAGGTTGTCTTCAACTAATATCAATCCTGATTTAAGTCTAGTGAGATGAGAGTGAGTCTGGTAAGTTGTCGGTAAAAATAATTTTCCTTCTTTCTTTTATTCTTTGATGCGTTTGCGCCCGCCACGTAACTTTACCATATCTCCCTTGTTTGTCTGTTCTGAGGTCAGGCCAAACGGCGATTGGGGGAGTCGAGGCTGCGACGTAATTGGGACGAACGAGAGGTCATGGAAAAGTCAAGTCTTCTCGGTTTACCATAGGTTCCTCCGCGCTTTGAGTGATGCCTTACGGCTACCTCATAGCGCGGGCTCGAAACAGCGCTGTGCGGAAAATCACGCAAACGTGAACCTTACATGCCGAGATACGGGTTTGCGGACGCGGAACTTTTCGTATCACCAAAACAGAATCGCTCAAAATAGGTAGCCGTAAATTAAGGTGGTCAGAACTCTATAAAATTAAGTACAACTTTGAGACAAGCGTATACCGAGTAAAGTTGAATTTTTGATGGGGGTTTGTAACAGCGCTCTTTTTAGACTTTTCAGTCGACATGCTTAAGTCACAGCTTTTGAGCCCAAGTCGAACCGATGCGACGACAGTATAATAAAAGACACGGTGCAAAACTCAAGTCTACGGCCCTTTAACAAATTGCTAATTTAACGCAACACCGCCGCCAGTTCAGCATCAGAGGAAATAGAAGATTGAAATAATTATGCCATTTGTATAACATATGTACCTGAAAACATTCCATGTATCTATGTTGCCAGTTTATCCTTGTTGTTTTCCTTTGCCAAGTTAAAAATATCACACAAAAATACCATACATGCGAAAGCAACTATCTGTGCCTCTCAGTGTATTTTTTAGCTTTTCACGTCTGTACGGCTGAACCGATCTTGATTAAATTTGGCAAATTAATAATAGTATAAGGACCGACGCATAGATCACATTTTTATATCACGAGCAAAAAAAAATATTTTTGTGTACTGGGGCCTTACACACAACTGCTATTACAGGCACCTAATCCGCTCAGTTGGAAAATCACGCGACCGCAAACCTTATCGCACCCAGATACGGTTTGCGGTCGCGTGATTTTCCAACTGAGCGGATTAGGTGCTTGTAATAGCAGTTGTCCGTAAGGCCCCAGTACAGTTAAAACACTGTAACGTTATATATGCGATAGTTTTTTTATTTTACTTTTTATCGCGAATACGTCCGCGTTTGATTTCCAACTTGCCTGTTGGTAAGAGACGGTGTGGTCGAAAATGAAACAAGCAGACTTTTCACTAAGATAAATAATAAAATAAAAAAATACCTTTTCACTCTAGCCTAAGTTAGTTTCTTAGTTTGTGTGTAAGTGTGCTAGTTTGGAACAGTGTATATTTGTCCGCACTGAACACCGTAACAGTTGAATGAAAGTTAGGATGGAGGTAGTTTAAAGTGTTTAAACTCGGAATTAACTTTGTCCCGAAATACATTTGCTGTAAGATTTCGGAGAAGTAAAAAGTTATAAAAAATTCTAAATCCGTGTAGACTCGTCAAGAAGCACTGAGACGTGAATATGGAATAGTTTAACACAAGCCACGATCACGCAGTTGTTTTTAAAAGTAAATAATATGTTTGCGTTTGACCTCCAACTCGCCTGATGTTAGCGATGATGGTCTACGATGAAGGACGCTTGCCCAGAAGAAACGGATGCACTCGTGACTTGAAGATTGTAACTATCGGGCACACCCCCATTCAGGCAGCACACCCGACAGATTAGCAGTTCGCGCAATAAAAGTGGAATCAAAGCGCTTCGTACGAGTTTTCGAACTATCAACCACGAAGCGGTGTCGATGTTTCGTGCCCACTCAGGTAGTCCGATATAAAAATTCTGCCCGTGAGTTTTGGTAACCCCTAAACGTCATTCATATCCCTAAAAGTGGTATTTACCTTTCGGCGATGGTGCCTCCACGGTGTGGCATGTCAGCATTCGTGGCGCTTCGTTGAATGCCTCCGCCGCCGAGCCTGCAAGCAACCAGACATCATACATTACTAAACAGTTGCAGAAATGTAACTTAAATGACCTGGAGGCCTACCATAATATCTTAAGCATTCTTATTTAAATGCTAGAAGGAGTTTTCTTGCTGTATTTTTTATGTATTTATTTGAAAGGTTATTAAACGCAACGTTTGACCGCTAACTCGCCTGATGTTGAGCAATGATGCTGTCTACAATGGAACACGCTTGCCTAGAAGAAACCGATGCACTCGCGGCTTGAAGACATCCAGATCGTATTGAGAAACACACATTCAAACAGCGCATTCCAAAGACTTGTAGTTATTGTTCTCTTTATTGCAGATAGAGCAAGAGTCAAATAAGGTTGAAAATAAAACCCCAGTCATAGTGGAGGCCTAACTACAATGAAAATAATTATTTCAATTTCGTTTGCTAAATAAACAAAACTCAAACACAGGACAATCTTTAACAAAGAAACGCGGTTTATTTAAAAATTCCTTTACAAAATCATAATACATTTCCACCAGAGCTTGAAGCAAGTAAGAACGCAAAACTTTTCCAAATATTACCTTGTCTGCTCGAACTTCTCCTTCAAAGATTTGAAGCTGAACAGCCGTTCATCCAAAGGCCTTACCGACAACATTTTTGCGTTACAAGTTCACAAACTAAGTTAACGACTGAATAGGCCGTAAGGTGTTCTTAAAAAAAGCTATTCAACACACTTTATCGAATTACGTTCAGCCATTTTCAGAACAAACTCAAGTTCAAAATCTCAACACTGATGAATCAAAATAAATTCTAGTTTCATAAAGAATACATTACAAAACCGGAGTAAATAAATAAACAAAGGGACGACTGTGGTGTGTCGTGTTTGATAGATAACTGACAGAATGACGTCGCGTTGGTTCCGCGCCCGAGCAGTTTCTGAACGGAGTTGATAACAGAACTGTTTGGTTTCAATGGTGACGGAAGGAAACAACTATTGGAGCGAGCATTAAAGCAGATAACGATTATTGGAATTATCCTATGTATCGTATTTATATAACAATTTTATAAATACTCTATAGATCACTTTAGTACCCGTCATTATGAAAAACTTTTAATAGCTATGGGAGCAACTCTGCATATAAATACTAAATATTAAATAAAACGCCTAGCCTAAACTAAAATAACACCAAAAAAAATTAAGACCAAAATAATTCCAACGATTATATAACAAAATGTTTGTCGCGTAGTAGTAGTCTTCGGATTACTTTACCAAAGAATTATTAAACTTTTTTTTTCAATCTCAAAGCCATTAAAAGCCGTACGTAGGTTAAATATTTTTGTACAATTAGTCATCCCCAACAATGCGCTATGATAAAGGATTCCACTTCCTTGTTTAAAAGGTCGAGTGATAACATTGTTTTGCATAATTAGTGGTACACAGAAGGCTAAGGTAGAGTTTTAGATTAGTCGAGGCGTTATAGTTTTGGTACAAAAATAACAATCTATAAAATTATAAAACAGAATAAAGAAAGCGAGATTAATAATGCAAAATATTAAAGTCACTAAACGTAACTTATGGGAGGCATTCCAATTAAAATACTAGCCGACATTCCATATTACATTCTACTTCATCGAATAAAATATTTTCAACGAAATAAGCCTAAAATTACAACAATTTGAAATACCTTTCCAAAACTCTCGTATCACAAAGAACTAAACAAGACGAATTGCTCGCCGTTATGTTCCGTGCCTCCGATAACGGCGGAAGGCTACTAACGCGCGCGCTAGGCGGGGAACGAGTCGCGACTGCGAGGGCGGGCGGCGACGGCGCTTTCGTTAGGCGGCCCGTGGGGCAATTCCGATGTACCGAACTATTTGTTTCCACTTGAGATAAAACTATGTGTTTGTTTTCAATTTTAATATTGCATATAGTTTAATTTAGATTTTCATTTTGGTTATTTAAAGAGACAAAAAAAAAATCGCAGTATTCACGGTATTTTTGTTTACTAGCAACGCCAGCGGTTTCATCCACAGACACCATTATTTTTCCGGGATATCAATTATATGTGTTATTCCAGGGTATAAGCTACCTCCAGACTAAATTTCATTTAAATCAGTTCAGCTGCTATGGAATTGAGTGTGGATAAACACACAGTTACACAGAAACATTCAAAAACTTTTGCATATCTTCTTCTCATATATTATTACTAGCAGACCTGACAGACGTTGTCCTGTCTTAGAAATGTCAAACACGCAAAGTCAAAATTGAAAATCTTATTTTTTTTACACCTTGGGTTACATTATTGGAGTTTTAGTAAGGATCCCAATTTTTTTTGAAAATATAATATAGCCTATGTTACCCAGGGATAGTGTAGCTTCCCAACAGTGAAATAATTTTTCAAATCGGTTCAGTAGTTTCGGAGCCTATTCAATACAAACAAACAAACAATCAAATCTTTCCTCTTTATAATATTAGTATAGATAAAGGAAGGTGTGTGTATGTATATATATTCCCTATGGACTCCGAAACGGCTGGACCGATTTTGACGGGACTTTCACTGGCAGGTAGCTGTTGGTATAAGGAGTAACGTAGGCTGCTTTTATCCCGGTTATAACACGTGTAAAACCGCTAGGTGCAGCTAGTAAATAATATTAGTGATTATTATTGTACGTTGCGAGATCAAGGAAGCTAACGCTATGGGTTCTGTACCCTCCTAACGGTCAGACGTAAAACAGTTATCGCCGATTCGAAGCGGACAACTTTTTTTTCATCGATGCATTTAAACGATGGCCTGACAAACGGAACCTTCCTAAGGTCCTTGTTATACAATGGAACCCAACATTCAGATGACTTCAACTGTCGTCGGACTGCCTAAAATTTGTTTCGAGTTACCATGGTAAAAGCGACGGTGTAAGCATGAAATTTTGCATCGTTTAGCATGTTTTGGTATAAGCTAGCTTACAAAGTACCTACACTGTAAGTACTTACTCCATTGTTTACGTTTTATGCAGCTAGAGGTTAATTTGTAATGTGCTTAGGTTACTTTGTTAGAGCTAGAATATTAATAGCTTCGATGTGGTAAAGTTTGCGAGTTCGTAAAATCGGTTTATAATTTTCTCAGGAACCGTAAATTTTCCAACATAATAAGTATCACGTGTCACTCTCCGACCGTTCAAATACCAACGTAAAAATCACGTCGAACCGTTGTTCTGTTGGTGTGTGAAAGATGAACAAACAAACACACTTCCACATGTATAATAATAGTATAATTTAGAGTTAGTTGCCGAGTTAGTTCATTTAGGTGGATTTTCAATTATGCTAAAAGCTGGTTTTCAGACAATATTGTTTTTGAGACTATATATTTTGATAACAAATATGTATTGATGCTTTGAAAATAATTCCACAAATTTACATAAAAAACACAACAAAATTTGATGGTGCCTACTGTTGGTAACATAACATTTTAAATCATTACAATGTCCGTACCTATTCAACAAAAAAATCTAACATTCCCAACAACCCCTCACTCAATAAGTAACACCAATACAAACTATTCAGCTAGAACAAACACCAAAACTTCGTACACTATACAACCTTCCATTCATCAGTGACAAAACTAAACCACGTTTCAGGAAATTAACGCTCAACTTTTGCTACAGGTTGTAATATACAGTCCCGCATACAGCATGGAATGCTAGTGCAAACACAATACAGGATGAAACATCTTAACTTGGGCCGCAGGCTGTACACTCAGACAGCATTGTGCCGGCAAACAATGGAGAGGCTGGAGGCTCCTTTCTCATTAATGCGCAACACTGGTTAAACTAGGGACACAGTCGAGCGAGCACTCGACAGAAAACGAGTAAAGGTTTTAAAAAATATAACCAGATCCTAGGATCGGGAAACTAGGATTGCAAAGGTTCGAATCCTCATCATCATCATTTCAGCCATAGGACGTCTACTGCTGTACATAGGCTTCCCCATCGATCTCCAAAACGGCCGGTTGAAAGCGGCCTGCATCCACGTTTACCTGCGGTCTCTTTTAGGTCGTCTGTCCATCTTGTGGGTGGACGTCCTACGCTGCGCTTACCAGGCCGTGGTCTCCATCCGAGAACCTTTCGGCTCCATCGGCCATTTTTTCTGCATGCCCTGCCCACTGCCACTTCAACTTGCTAATCCTATGGGCTTATAGGGCTATGTCGGTTCGAACCCTGCCAGTCGTTAATAATAATTGATCTTTGACATGACATTGAACCGGAAATATACAACAGATTTGTGGAAGAAACAGTTTAAAAAAAGTCTAGGTAACATCACCAGTACATTCAAAAATAATATAGTTAAGACAGTATTTTCAGTCGTTAAATATTTGCTTTTTATCAGATTCAATATACTAGTCGTCTTCGAAAATGCAACCAGCTCTGCACCAGGTGAACTGTCAATTTCCCCATGGACATGTACAAACACAAATCTGGAACGTTCCACTCACACCATCACGGTTTCCACACACAGACTGACGAAGTTGAGGACGTCGCCCGTTTGAAGCCACGTTTTCAATGCCCACGCGGACGTCTCATTTTCTCGTGAAAGCCAGAGAGTAATAAGTGTTTCCAGGTATCAATTTTCTAAATGAAAAGGTATTAAGAGTTTGAAAAGAGCTTTTATAAGTTCAGATGAAAATATATTTAATTCTTACACGATAAGAGAATGATACCTAATTAGAAAATATTATATTCTAACGTAATAAATTGACTTTACGACTAAGAAATATATTAAAAATATTTATAGCTTTAGTATTAGAATTACGGACATGAGTATAGCAAGTAAACTGTAAAATAAAATCAACTAATCAAAACTTAAATTGTCAACAAAAAAACACAAGAACTTTGGAGTAAAGTTACAGAAGGCGAAAAGGGCTTCTTTATTTTTTTAATTAAAAACCTAGTTATGGTATTTTTGGTGGTACATATTTCGCAAACGGTACGTACGCCTGAACAAAATATGATCTGCAAGAGCCCTGTGCAATGAATGCAATACAACCAATTGTTTGATCCTTATTTGACATGTCTCCAATGTGCATTTATGATGACATCACCTACTCAGTGACCATTCCTGAACTCAGAGGAATCGATCGACACCTCAGCAATAAAAAATTTGAGGCATCGTGAGATACACGTTTTAACAGACCTTTGCGTCGTCCGGCGGGTACTTAGCGTACGTAATCATAAAGTTTTGCGACACAACATACACAATTCACAGGAGATTAATTTTCCGACGACTGCACAAAATCGTCTGCTATGCGTGTGTGTGTGTTGTACGCTTAAACACGCACACAGTCAAGCCTGCTCGTTTCTAGTCATATATTATGAAGCTTGGGGATGCTGCTGCACCCACATCAGGTTAGTGTGACCATCATTCTTATTACAACGTGTAATGCATAAAATAGACATGTGTAAGATACCTAAGAGTAAGATGTGAGATGTGAGTATATTAGTTGGTATAATTATAAGTACAAATACATTTAGCCTTAACTTTAAGACCACGCTTACCAGCTAGTATTATCTCTGTCGCACAAAGATAAAAAATTCGCAGTGAAAAATACCATAATAAAAACGAAAGAATAAAACTGTGAAGAGAATAAAAAAAATTCTGTTTTTTTTTTGTCTCCTGCGTCATTCTTTAAGTATCAACACGAAAATTGCTTTATAATTTTTGCAATGTTATTCCAAGGATAATATCCAATCGGTTATTTTTTTATTATTTTTCAGTTATATTGACCTTATTTATTTTTATTGTGCGAAATATATTTATCTGGTCTTTTAGCGAGGCCTTACGACAGGGCAGTGGTCATGTTAGGTGCAGACTCTACCAACATTTAAAGTTTTATTTATATTTTTGTTTGTGCACCATTTTAAAGATTTTAAGCCACTATCCTAGAATAAACCGGCCAAGTGCGAGTCGGGCTCACGCACTGAGGGTTCCGTACCACCACAAAATACAATAATGATCAATTAAAAAAACTGACTCAAAATTAGTAGAATATGGCATTTCGATTCGGTGAAATGATGAAGAGGTCATCCAAGTAATGAATTACCAGTTGTAACTCGGTAATGAACAGAAATTTATCACCGACTCGCACTTGGCCATTATATATTATTTGTTGTTATACTTTAGAGTGTGTACTATAATCATGCTAAGTTTGACGCTTGTACGTATTACTCTTTTTAGATTAGAGCTAATACAAAAATACGTTTAATAAATACGTTTGTTGTATGGTACGGGGTGTCCCTTTAGTTTTTAAATTTTGACTTTTTTATTATTTCTAAGTTAATCCGCCGTAAATTACATATTCTCTGAAAATTTCAACTGGCTATCTATTACGTTTCGAAAGATACATCCGTTTAAAGGTAGGACGGACAGACAGACGTCGTAGGCTTAGTAATAGGGTCCCGTTTTTAAACTTTGGGTACGGAACCCTAAAAATGATACTAGAAGACACCACTATAACGACAGAGTCTGGCGTCCACTTGTGGTTGAAATACGGCAGCCAAAATGTCAGCGTTTCCGGGTGGACCGAGATATTCTCTATATTATTCTGTAAGTATGATATACTTCTGGTTTTTCGGAGATCGTTTGAACTAGAAACGATGCATTATCAAGTAGAGTTTAAGTTTCAAAGATAAGGATTTCAAATGTCTACCTATGTCCTATTAAGAATGTCCGGCAGTGGATTTAGATAGGCTAATTATTATAAAGAAAATAGAAAAGCTCAGAAAAAACACTTAATAAAACTGAAACTGTGTTCGTAAACGTAGTCGTTTCAAACTCTTTTTGTAACAAAAAGAAAGTGCCTACATTTACAAAGTACGCTAGACTGTACTGGACGAGTTGGAATTTGACTGCAGCCTTCTGATTGCGAATTCGCGAGATTCCCGGAATACGGGCGCACGACGAAAATTTCCAGAATAAATGCCGGACCGTCTGGCGTCGATGGAAAATGCAGATGGAATTCAAACGCGTAGAAATGTTCATTACTTGGATTGCTTCACTACGTAAAAAATATGTTTACTTTTGTTTGTAATTATAGTTGGATTAAATGAAAAAGTTTTAAATCCAGTTGATGACATTTTCATTTCCGTGCGTGAGAAAGCTTGGTACATGGAACACCTTATTTAGGTGGTCTTCTTTACGAGTATGTTAGTTTAATCAAATATTGCAACCAATTTTACAAAAACTCTTATATAATGGTTATATATTCATTCAAAACACGAGTAAATCATACAAACATTTTAAAACGCAGGCACAAAATAGGTGTTTACACAATAATAGTCACTTTGTATCATGTTTTGCCTAGTTCATGTTTTCTATATCGTTGATTGCATTTATCTGACTTTCAATTTGATTACGTTTCCATCGCATAATTTGTTTACGAGTAAAAACATCCTTACCATTGGTGTGACTAAACAAAAATGGATATAATCGATTAAAATTATGCATACAGATAAAACAGACATCGAGATATCGTATCACTTCGTTATACAAGTCTGTCTTTTAAGCGCCGATATGAAAACAGAGGCAAATATATCGGATATTAGAAAAAAACTGTTATAGCGTCCAAAACTGTCTTCATAAAGTTTTCAACGCTTGCACTTTTTAACTTTCGCCTTGAGAAAAACACGTTCTCTTCCACTTAGAAAATAAAGTTTAAATAGATCAGTGATTTATTGTATCTGGAGCGTACGTGTCTATTTACCTAAGCATGTTAACGTAATTGAATCGAATCGCAGTTAGTGAGCGTCAGAGGCTGTCATACATTAATTCTAAGCAGCAAACAGCACCATTTTGATCTATTATCAGTAAGAAACGCGAGGCAAACATAGTTCTATTTAATTAGCCACCATTAAGGGGCCTGTATACCGTCTGCAGCTCTCTCGCTCGCACATTTTCACATTATTGAAGATATAAAATCAATGAGTGTGAATTTCCTAAAAGTAACAAAATCATGTCATGGTGTCTATCGTAACATTACAAACAAAGAAATTGACAATTTGATATATTTTAATTTGACACAGTAAAATGGTAACAAGTGATTTTTATTTCTCGTGTCATGTTATTCCGTCAAATTACAAGATATCAAAACAAACATTTTTACCATCGAGAATATTCAAAACTTTCAACTCACAATATTAATAATGACAAACTTATACGGGGTTGCTCTTAAAATAACCATATCTCGTTTTAGTGCGTGACAATTTCCGTCAGTGAAAAATTGAAGGGCGCATTGATTAATTTAACTAACATTATAAAGAAAAGCTGGAGTATGGTAATTAGATCCAATGCAAGCTCTAAGAAGTTAAATGTTATTTCATGCTGGTTTGTTAAGGCTGCGCTTAACGGCCATAGCCATCTCTTTAGTCAGTTTTCAAAATTTTTGAAGATTAAATATTACTTTGTGATAATTTCTTAATAGAAAAAAAAAAAGTTTTTCTGTGTCACCGTCCTATAAAATATCAACACGAAACTTGAACTCGAACTATTTGTGGTGTTATTCTGAAGATAACGCCCAATCGATTGTTTTATAAACTCACTAAGTGTTTTTTTTTTTTCAATAACGTTAAAATGCGCGAGTAAGATAGCCGCGCGCCTTTATCTGTTCCATAAAATGATAAATTGTATCATTGGGTGGTATAATGCGCCTGGGCACGTTTGTCCGCAATTAAAGAGCATTAATAACACTTGAGTTGCGGTCATAATGGCCGCATTCGAGTTTAGACAAGATTCATAAATATAATAAATTGTTATTTGGTGAAGTGTTTATTGATTTAGAGATAGTTAATTTAATGGACTCAGCGATAGGTTTGTTCAACATCATGTCAGTTTAAATATTGTTTTAACAATGATATAAGAGTACAGTGGAATGTGATTTTTTTTTTTTTTTTTTTTATAGATTATTGTTGTTGTTTTTAGCCCGTAAAGTTATACTCCTGACTTCCCCCGAAGTTTCCAGTGTCGGCGGTTTAACACTATTTTTAGAATTTAATAAGCCATGTGCTCATAAACTTATTTCTCCATAGTACTATTTAGGGACATAGTTTTGGGAACTCTAAGAGACGATTTTTTATGAAGTACACAACGGTCGTCACCTGTCTTTTTAAATTTTGATTCTTATATTGATTCAACTAACTAAACTATACTATTTCACAGGTTATAAACTTCTCATGGTTAACGTTTCAAAAACATAATTTATTTTTCAACCGACTTCATTAAATAAGTATATACTTTGGCTGTTTTTGTGTATATTACGATACATCTTTGCCAATTGTTAAACTATTAAAAAAAAACTATTACAGAATTTGAATTAAATTTGAAGAAAGAGTGGAAAACTAGGGACTTAATCTTGTTTATTTCTTTCAGTGTAGCCGGTTGTTTTTTTTTGTAATGTTTTCTTTTTATTGTTTAAATTTTTAACTTCACTGTGTCCATATATCACTTCACTTGTTTATCACTTACGTAACACTAATTCTGTATCAATCTATGATGTGATATAATGATATTAATAACTGAAATAGAGTAAGATAGTAAACGATATCTATCTGGGTAGCCACTTTGATAAATTGTTCTTTATCAGTTTTAATTTGTTTTAAATGCACTGTTAAATTAGATTATCAATTTGATACGTAATTCTTAGATATTGAAACCGATACTTAGTGCATGTTTCTATGTTTGAAATTTTTATTTTTTATTTATATCATCATCATCATCATTTCAGCCGTAGGACGTCCACTGCTGGACATAGGCCTCCCTCATCGATCTCCAAAAGGGCCGGTTGGAAGCGGCCTGCATCCAGCGTTTCCCTGCGGTCTGTTTTAGGTCGTCTGTCCATCTTGTGGGTGGTGTTGTTGCGTAAACTCTTATCTAGTATTTCCAAGCCAATAATATTTTTTTGTCGAATAATGCGTGATCGTGAGCTACCATGACTCCTGGGTCTTCCCTAGAAATCAGTCAATAACTACCTAAGCTGACAAGTAAAGCTCAACGTCTAAAGTTACGCTATCGCTTGGTAACAACAGATTATACTATCCCCCTGTCATCGACTGTTAAGGATAGGCTCGGCTATAAACAATAGCTATTACGATATTGTGAAACGATGGGGTAGACTTAATTTACGGTTGAAATTTATTGGTTTTCATAGTACAAAATCCGCGTAACATGATAATTTTACTTTGGCTATTAACATGTAGCTTAATAAAGTTACTGTAATGTATTGTTTTCTTTGTCACAAAACATGCGTAATCACAGTCATTCAACTTTCTACTTGCATTTAAAGTAAACTTTGGAACTGGTGGGATGGATATTTTGGACCCGTTTGGGAACAAGCCCTTTCTATGTGTGACTGTGGAAAGTAATTCTAAAACTACTGACTGCCCTCTTTTTAAACGACTTTATAACATTAAGGCGAGCTACTCAGCTACACCGCTAACCTAACCTAAAGCTAGGTGCTATTATCAAAGTTTTAGACAAGCTAGAAATTTTTAGCGTTCAATCAATCACTTTTCTGCAAATTTAGTAGCTTTGTTTAATAACGCAAGCGCTAAATTGCAAACGTAAACTCCACCTAATGAACGTCTCTTAATAAAATCGACAATATAATACAGCCACCGAACGTTTCCAAACTAAACAAGCCCGAAACTTCAGCAGTCGTACTTCAAATGACCAAAGGCAACGGAGGCTTTGACAGTTCCCACGTCAATGCACGTTGATATTTCCCTTCGCAAAGGAAGAGCCTGAAAGGCCGACTTTGCACAGCTTCGCTGAAAGCGTACAGTCGGAATGAAAAGCGTTTGTTATCTCCGGCACTGAAAGGGAACTCGATACAACTGTGCCAACGATGATATGATTGTTTGACGCTGACGAGGATACGGGTAAATAGGAGTAAGAGGATATAAGATCCTGTCTCAGGAGATGCTCTTAGGTGCTTTTAACAAGAATATGACTATTACAATTGAGATATATTTTTTCTGTTGCAGGACTAAGGCTTCTCTACTCTCCCTCAACTTTATCCGGTCTTAGGCTACAGTCCTCCATTCTAGAGAATATGAGAACTCATATTAGAAAATCAGACATTAAGTACATTGCTCTCTAGAACTATCTATTTTTCGCCCTCGCATTTCATCCCTTCATTACCATATGTAAAGGCACGTGTGTTAATCACCTTCCGCCCTTACTGGCATCGCCCTCCTGAAAGGCAATAACTTAGGAAGGTTCTCATTTGCTCCATGGCCTTTATCTTCGTATTTCTACCTGAGATTAACATTCGTATACAGAAAAAAGCTAGGAAATTTTAGTAAAAATATTAATCGCTACATAGTATATCTATATATAAAACTATGAATTAAAGTCACTTTGCGCATCTGTCTGTCTATATAACCGCTTACTCCTCCTTAACCACGCAACGGATTTTGATGCGGTTTTCACCATCAGTTAGATAATTTTTCACGAAACGTTTATATGTACTAGCGACCCACTCCGGCTTCGCACGTACATCACACCTGTGCGTTATATTAAACCGTACATTAAAAAGGAAATACATCTATATAAATAAAAATGAAATGCTGTTCATGGGTAAGCGCATTACTGGAGGACGGCTGGACCGATTAGGCTTTTATTTTGTTTCAAAATGTTCGTAATATTCCAAATTAGGTTTTTATAGAAAGAAAACATAGAAACATTTCTTGTAGTTTTTTCTAGTTCGGGAAAAAATTTACGTCATGAAATAACTTTAGTTTCGAAAGTATTCAGAGATACCACGAAAACGAGAACAAGATCGAAAACACGAAAAACACGGCGAAATTGAAAGAAAACATTTTTATTTGGAAACAACTAGACGTCTGGGATGATGTGGATTCAGCGAAAACGTAAGTCTTTTCCCCTTTTCTCCCCACGTCTAGACTGTACGAAAAGCGACAGTACATTGAACTTGGAAGTGCTCGAGCTTTGACCGGATATCAGAAGTTTCGTTTCATCCAAAAAACCCGAAGAAAACTCAGCGTTCAAGGCAAATTAGATTCTCCGGTTTACATAAGTTGCATTATAAAATTAAATAAAACCTTTTCTCGTCCTTCGAAATAATGGCTACAATAATTATTTAATTTTAGGGGTCCTAAAATTTAACGATAAGCAACTTGTTCGATTCATCTGGTAACGCCGAAATAAACGTACAAAAAATAAGACTGTTTTTTTTTTTACAAATCTGGACATCAAAATTTCCTTAATCGTATATTATATTTCAAGTGTCAAAATGAAATATTATCAATCATCCTCCAAGACCACCTGGATTTGGAAACCAGACAGATGATTTATGTATTTAAAAACAGAATGCTGCGTTGTTATTCGCGATTTTCTAGTTTTTCCGATGTTCTGGGGGGAAAAGTACCCTATGTCCGTCCATATGGTGTAGACTAAAATCCTGCCAAATTACGGCCTAGCCGTTTAGTCGTGTAAAGCGAACAAACACACAGAGAGACAAGGATATAGTTGCTTTCGCTTTTATAATATTAGTTAGGATAGGCTTGCGTTTTACCGCCACCTTGCTAGATGTTAAGTAATGATGCGGTCTACGATAGAGTACGCTTGACCCTTTCCAAGAAGAAACCGATTCACTCGCGCGACTTGAAGACACCAAAATTTTAATTATCAGGGAATACCCATTCAGGCAGCGCATTTATGTAAGCATTTAGATAAAACTTACGGCAAACAAAAAGATTTAAGAACGCTTTAGACATGAGTTTAACACATTTTTCACAGTGAAACAACTGCTAAACACATGTCTAAAGCGTTCTTAAATCTTTTGCAGTAAGACGGTAATACTTTTAATCATGTCTAACTTTGTATACATATCAAAATAGCTTTTTTTCTGTCTTATGGCATAGCGAGATTGTCGCATTGATAGACCTTGGTGGTTTGCATTTACAGAGCTTCATAACTGTCTTGCACGAACTGAGGGAAGAAAAATCATAAAAGCTCGCCCCCGACTGCATTTATTGTGCGAAATGAAAGAGATGAAATTCATGACAACGCCAGCAAACACAACGTTATGATTCGATCCTACATTTGAGTTGGGACGTCAAATTGGATGGTTATTCTAGGAAAGAAACACATTAAAGTTTAATATTTCATGTTTCTCATTAAAAGTTTCGAGACTATGATCAGTATTGAGCAAAACAAATAACGTATAATAGATAATGAAACGAAATGAGTGCTATTGATTGTAGAATCTTTTTAATAATATGGATTGAGATGATTGTTATCCTAAACTTTTGTTTTCAAAATCACTTCACTAAATCATGAATTAGACTAAACAGTGACATAATTTGCTAAATGTGACTTGTCTGATGTTATCAATACTAAACTCTGGCAAATGCCCAAGAGGTGCGACGCCAAAATCTACAAAAAAAAAGTCCCATGCTTGCTATGCTGGTTAGGAGTGCTAAGCAGGCGGAATGTATGCCTGACATCCGCCGCACGCCGGACGTTGCTCACAGGAACTTGTTGCTATGATACTTAGACAGGCGTAACATAATGCGACAAAGGCTTTTGCACACTCGTTTCTTTAAGACCGACCGACTGTTAGTGAGGTTACATTGTTTTTTTTTAAAGACCACCAGATAGGCTTGCCGCCTGCCTGATGGTAAGCGGTAACCACCAAGTGGTGATTCTCCATAACACCCCACGTAAATAAGCAAGTAACATTGGAAAATATAAAAAATCGAGTGAAGTAGAAAACTACATTTTAGGGTGTCTACACTGTCTACAATTCTAATTGTTTTTGTCTTTTTGTCTGTTTTCAATTTCTGTCTTCAATTACAGTTTTTATTGTTTGTTTACCTCTACGGGTTGGCAAAGCATCGATAACATTAATGTCGTTGGTGTTCACAGGAGATGTTCATACATAGGTATCATAGACAAAAGGATTTTGTCTGTGTTCATACCTATCATAGACAAAAGGATTTTGTCTATGATAGGTATCATAGACATAGTGAACATCTATGAACACCAGCAACATGCCGAACACATGCCGTTAATTGAAAATAGTTCACAAGAACTATTCCTAGCGTTTTTTTTAAACTTTTTTGTTCCTAGTTTCAGGTTATGTGGGATTATACCCACTAAAACCGCCCCGGTGACCAGCCTTAGTGCTTGACAAGAGGGCTTCGGGATCTCCAGAGGAACGCACCGGAGCCCTCGGCACTGCGCTACGGCTCCTACCGAGACAACCTTGTTGTCTCAGCCCCTCCGACCACGACAACGTTGGTCACACAACGTTGTCGTTCTCTCCCTGGGCACGCTTAAGGGGATGGTCAGAGCTCCAACTTTGACCATCCCGAGCCCGGAGGTCCCTTTTTAGTAGCCTCTTACTAAAGGCAGGGGTTACCGGTGCCGTATTCTATTGCCCCGGCATCAGGGCTAATGATACAGGAGCCTAGCCTAATGCAGAAATAATATTCTATCATAAACAGCTCCTAGTTTGTGAGTTTGTTTGTTGTAATTTATATCTTCTGTTTATGTTCCATTATTTTTTTATATATGTAATTAAAAATTAACGGCATTTTCTTAAACTCTTGAAAGATGATTTTGGCGGGGTCACAGTTGCTTAAAAATTATGCGATGAGTACATGCCCTAAGTACATCAAGTGTATATAACCAGTAACACGTCTAACACGACCACGTCGTGTAGAAACTTGGTTATTACCATAATTAGAGGTAACCATCTGGATGTGTGAGCTTCCTGCTAGTTTTTTGTTCCGGTGATCTTTGAGACCGGTTGTGAGATTAGTAACAGAATAGTGATTACTGATTATATACAAAACAGGAGTTGAGTATGCCGAGAAAGTAAGCAAATTAAGTTTGTAATGTTTGGGAAGCCGATAGCGACTCTAATGTGATCATAAAATCTATGCTGCTTGCTGTTTTTCCGATGAGAAAGTCTCGCCAAAATTAATCCATCGTTTAGAAATATAATTATTAATTTAAAAGCTGACTTCACAAAATCAGTAAAACACGCAATCTCGGTGATGCTTGGATGACTTGGATGGCATAATATTGTCATCCAAGTAACCGAATTCTCCAGTTATTTTTATTTGATTTAAAAACCAAAATATTAAACCGACTGACTCCTATAATACAGGTAATCTACTTAGCATAGGAGTCAGAGATTTATCTAGCTTGTATATCTGTTATTAAGACACAAATAAATATATTTGTATTTTTTTTTTTTTTTTTTTAAATTTTTAAGAGACCAAATTGAAATTATATACTCATAATAAAAAAAATAATCGGTTTATAAATGACAGTGTTATGAGAGTGCCATTCACGAAAAAAGTCCCCCATATGCGGTCATCGCGGATCCATCACTATCAGTATAATTTCTCGAGCAGCACTTTTAACAACTTTAGGCATCGTGCACGACTCCAAATTAATAAAATTCTCACTAGTGTCCGAACACAGTAACAACTACAACATGGAAATTTAGTTCCGCTGTTTGCCGTGGGACTTCTTTCATGAAAAGCACTCAAAGCACAAACATAAAAAAAAAACAACTAAACTGAGAACCCCCTCCTTTTTTAAGTCAGTATAAAAAGCATCTTCAAGCACTTGCTTGTTAAGGAAGGCTTTTGTGGTATCTCTCATGCTGGATTATCACACTGGAAACTATCCTTTCAAAATCTCCCACATCAAAAAAAATCTAAGACCTTTAAAGCCCTACCCCCAAGGCTCTAGCATCCAATTTTATCTTTAAAAGCTTTCTATTTATACTTCGCAAGACGTGAACGCCACGTGAGCGGTTTTCAAATGCGTGCTGGCGCCCGAGGCTTTTGATTAAGATGGCCGCCATCTTGGAAAAAGGAGAAAATGTCGAGATTAAAAAATAAAGCCAGGCAAGTGCGAGTTGAGATAGATTGTCACCGAGGGCACCACTGTCGTAAAAACGAATGAAAATGGCTCTACTACTATCATTAGTACTTGTTTGCTCATCTATCAAAGACATTTTAGAGTAAAACTTTATGAGGCTTTTTTTAGGAATACGTTTGCGTTTGACCCCCAACTCCCCTGATGCTAAGCAATGATGCGATGAAACACGCTTGCCTAGAAGAAACCGATTCACTCGTGATTTGAAGACACCCAAATTGTAACTATCGGGTAATACCTATTCAGGCAGCGTATTCCAAAGACTAGCAGTTCGCGCAATTAAAAATTAATACGTACGGATTTTGGAAATATCAACCATAAAGCGGCAAAAAATTTATATACATAAATTACTTCTAGTCTGTGTAATAAATAATAATGTCAATATCTCAGAATGCCGAGATCTCAGAACGACAAGATTTCAGACCGAAAATATTTTAAGGATAAAATAACAGGAAGTACAGAAATGTGTAATTTCTTTTAAATACGAAACCCTAAAAACGTAATGTGCCAGGACGTCTGCCGAGTGATGAGACATGAAAGGGTTGTCTGTTGAAAGGTGACCAATCAGAGAAACGTGTTCTGAGTAATTGGAAAATGTACGCTTATCTATACGTCATTTGTGTGTAGTGGTTTGAATGGGGGATAATCCATATGTTTAACCGACTGTACAAGAAGGAGGATTATGTTTTTCGAATGTATGTATGTATGATGGTTTCTTTGCCACCCCCTACAGACTAAACGGCTTAATGAATTTTGACATGATTGTGAGGTGTCCTTTGAATCGTTTTAATAGTGGGAGTGACATAGGGTACAATAATTCTAGGGGGAGTAAGCGAAAAAAATTAAATAAATAAATAAATAAATATTCGGGACATTTTTGCACACACGGTCATCTGACCCCAAACTAAGCAAAGCTTGTGATATGGCTGCCAGAGACTGATATACATACATATATAGTTTTAAATACATACTTAAATAGATATTAATTAGTAAGTAAACTTTGCTAAATAGGTAAATATTACCATCATTAATATGTGCCGCTCAATCAGCAGATTTCAAAAATGTAATTATAACACTACTATGAAATATTCAGTAGTTTACGAGATAAAATGAAAAACATTATTTTTTTTACAGTAGTTTTATTTTAAAACTAGCTGACCTGACAGACGTTGTCCTGTCTTAGAACTGTCAAACACGCAAAGTCAAAATTGTAAATCTTATTTAACTACACCTTGGGTTACCTTATTGGAGTTTTAGTAAGGATCCCTATTTAAAAAAAAAAAACAATATAGCCTATGTTACCCGGAGATAGTGTAGCTTCCCAACAGTGAAAGAATTTTTCAAATTGGTTCAGTAGTTTCGGAGCCTATTCAATGCAAACAAACAAACAATCAAATCTTTCAAACAAACAATCAAATCTTTCCTCTTTATAATATTAGTATATTTACGAGATAAAATGAAAAACAATATTTTTATGACAATATTTTTTTTGCAGTAGTTTTATTTTAAAAAGATTTATTATGCCACAAATAGATGGTTACATCCTATGGCGTCGTATGGACGGCGACGGATGGACGTCCTACGGTTGAAATGATGATGATGATGATGATGATGAGACGGTTATATAATTTTTGAGCATAATTATGCAGAGAACATTTATTAGAAACTTATTTCTATGACATTATTTTAAAAACTATTGAATGCATAGCAACATATTATTGCAGGCGACTCTATCTAAATAATTTGATAAGGGGTTGATTGAATCAGGCGTTACTTTGCGGAAGTTCATTTTACACTAGAAAACTTGACAGACATTTTTTTTTTTTTTTTTTTCACTAGTAATTCGTCATAAACGAATTACATAGGGGTTTACTGGTTAAGGAATGAGCGGTAAAGCAGACTATGGAAAACCAAAGGTAATTCAAGTGGATGCATTTTCTGCCAGAATATCTAATGAACACCTCAGGTTCATTCGACACATTATCACGGTACCTCGACGTCTAGACTGTTGCCACATGCACTATTAATGCAAGTGTTGCCAGCCATAGTGCGCACCCACGTATACACTTCCGGTCCGGTGGAGGGGAATCGGCTTAACTCCTCGTACCTGGATCGAGACAGTACATGCAGTCGAAATGTTTTGGTCTTTGGGGTTCCGAAATTGAGCAAAATGCAGAAAAATGTCATAGGTTAAATAGTTGAAAAGATTTTTTTATTTATTATTAACGACTCCCTCATTGCCCGAAGCTTTCTTCAATAATGCTATTCTGACAAATATATTTACCAGCTGAGCGTAACACAAACAACCACGCAAAAAGCTCTCATTCTGCTTATATATTTTATTAGCTGTTGCCCGCGACTTCGTACGCGTAGATATATAAACTTTCATCCCAATTTTTCTCCTCATTATCCTTTCCGCCCTTTCGCAAAACCCTTTCTTAGCGGATCTCTACAAAGAATCTACATGCCGAATTTCAACTTCGTAGTTTTCGAAATTTTGTAATGAGTCAGATTAGAGTAAAATAATATTCATTCTTATTATGTGTGTTACCAATGACTACATATGGTACTGAGACGTGGTTCTCAACTGCTGGTCTGGCTGGTCAGAAAAACTAAAAATGGCACAGCAGGAAATGGAGAGAGCTATTCTCTGAGTTTTTTTGCGCGATACAATCCGGCACGTGGATATTCGCCGAAGCCCCAGAGTCACAGACATAGCTATTAGCAAGTTGAAGTGGCAATGGGCAGGCCACATCGCTCGAAGAACCGATAACTGATGGGGGAAAAGGTTCTTGAATGGAAACCACGAAGCGGAAGTCGTGCAGCTATAGACCTCCCACTAGATGGACCGACGAAATTGTGATAGTTGCAGGCATCCAGTGGATGCAGATGGCATGCTGTCGTTTAGTGTGGAGTTCTAATGGGGAAGTCTATGTTCATCATTAGACGTCTTTTGGCTGATGATGAGGAATATTCATTCTACACCACCGTCTTTACTCCATAAAAAGTCTCTACCAAATCATTCCTAGGTTTGTTTAATATATTTAATAAATAATTGTTGTATTGTATCGATGAGATTTAGAGCATTTTTTTTACTTCTAGAGCTTAGTTCGTTTTCTGAACAAAATACCATATAAGTAAATTTTATTTAACAGTACGCACATATGAGTTAGCAAATACCCACCCCTTGCGCACATCCATACCCTTTCAAAACAACAACGGAAAAACCGAATCGATCAATGTCTGCAAACATGTCCACACAAATACACTGGAATGGGAAAAGCGCACTACACGGTTGTGTATCTGTACACTTGTACAGTGTACACGGACCGGAAGTTGCGAGATAAAACCGGCGGGCATGCCGGATGCGACCGCAACGCATTCATTTTGAGTGCACTCCATTTATTACACAAACCTGCCAAATTTGATTTAGTGATGGATATGGCACTTCATTGTATGGACCCTGATTAAACTAATAAATATAATTAATATAATACAGTTGCTATTCCGAAAACCCGTACGAAGCGCTTTGATTCCACTTTTATTATGCGAACTGCTAGTCTGTGCAATGCGCTGCCTGAATGGGTGTTCCCCGATAGTAACAAACTAGGTGTCTTCAAATCACGGGTGAATCGGTTTCTTCTAGGCATGCGTGCTCCACCGTAGACCGCACCATCGCTTTACATCAGGCGAGTTGGTGGTCAAACGCAAGCCTATTCTTAAATAAAAAATAAACAAAAAAATAATAAGCAAATTACGCTATATTTACACTTACAGTATGAGACATATGACACTTTAACGGAAGCTCTATTAAAGTACGACTCCTGAACCCATTTAGCTTGTACTATAGGTGGTAGGAACACCTTAAATAACATGGGCTATGAATTATCGGTGCACCTAGAAAAGGTTACCGGGTTAACTCACACGACAAACTTTTCTATTTCTCTTACTTACTTTACTTTTATATATATATATATTATTTTTTTTGTTAAGAGATCAGTTATTTATTTTAATTTTATTACACGACAAACATTTCAATTTCACATACAAATATCTAGTGTATTTTTCTTTCAATGGCGTGTTAAGTAAATAAGAGATCAGTTATTTATTTTTCTTTTTATAGAATTTTTAATGGGTGTTCCCCGATAGTTGTAATCTGGGTGTCTTCGAATCGCGAATGAATCGGTTTCTTCTAGGCAAGCGTCCTTCTTCGTTGAACACATTTTCGCTTAAAATCCGACGAGGTGGCGGTTCTCATTCTTACTTTTCCTGCCTGTCTGTTGTGTGCGTTAGCCACTAAGCTTACAGCGACCTGTAAAGGAACGGCCGACATTCTACACGTAGTGCGCATAAAATTAACTGTCACGACGCGCATGGTTAGCTCACGTATAAATCGTCCACTGTTTGACTAAGCCGTACTGTAAGGATATGACAGTGACTAATGTTGAAGTAAGAGCTAGGAGGATTTATTAGCCACACGTCTGTAAGTAACGCTGTGGACATGAGCTCCTGGTCCAGAGCAAAATGTCCAGTGCTTCTACTATATATTGGTATGTACTAGTTGTTCGCACCGAACTCTGATCTCGTGACCCCTGTCTCCTCAATTCCTAGACCGATTTTGCCGATATTCAAATTTAAGAGTTGTATTGAAATGAATTACTTGCCTACAAATTTTCATGAAGATCGGATCAACAATACGCAATTTATAGACGACAAAATTTACAAACATAGAAATATATAATGTATTAACATACCGATGGATGAACGATAGAGAACATTTTATTTGTTTTGCATTTAATTTTTCGGTTTGACTTGTAAATATAAAGTTACGCATCGATTTAGAAACGATACTAGCAGCTCTGCGGTTTTCATCCTACAGGAAACATTATGGTTTCCGATTTAAAAATAAGCTTTTATGTTAAACCAGGACATGAGTTACCTCCTTATCAAATATTATCCTAATGTGTTCAGCCGTTATGTAGTTCAGTGGGAACAAACAAATACACACTTTTGCATTAACAATATTTATGTGATCTACATTCGCACGACAAATGAAAAGACCGTGAGTGCGTCACGATATTTTCTCTACTCGAGTCGATTGTTGTATAAAACTTATTTACTGCTCTACATGTTCTATTTTGTGTACATTTACATAGTCAGGTATGGTAATTGGAAACCGTGACGCAACTATTGCAAGTTTCGGGTTCACGACCTTTCTTGTAAACAAGCCGCTTCAAAGCTTCCTATGAGAGATTTACTTAGACAATTTTGTACTTGTTTTTTGAAGTAAAAACCTCTTTAGCCACGTTGATTTTTGGGCGATTTTTGGTAGGGGAAAAACTTTTGTCTTCGCGTCACCGACATGCTTATGTGACCGCGTCAGCGACATCCTAATATGACGTATTAGTTTTTACTCCTGTCGGCAGTCCTCGTGACTACGTATTTTTATACATATTATACAGTAGATTTTTAATATACAGCTGATTTTTTTTCCGCGGTTTCGGGTTTGGTTCCATAGTAAAAGTTGTTTATAATGATATCTTCGAATATGTCCGTCGTCTAGATAAACACCCCGCGTATAATCTATTAAAGAAATACATAATTTCACTACATATTGTATGTACATAATTCTTCAAGCTGATTATACAATAATCGGAAGGATACTAAATATTGTTTGTAAGAACAAAGAAAGCTCATTTTTAACCGACTTCCAAAAAGAGGCGGTTATCAATTCGCCTGTAAGTTTTTTTTTTTTTTGTTAATATTAACTGCTCATTAACACGTTGAAGTTGACACGCCCATCACTTAGTTACAAATTGTAATGTAACTTTTTTACGTATTTTTCCTTCTATTTGATATGGATGTAAATCTGGTCAATAAACTATTCCTTTTTCATTTTAAAAGACGTCATTGTATTCGGTAGTTTCACAACAAACAAACGAAAGCAAAACTATGAGCACAACAATTATTATTTTGAAAACCTGCATTTTAATTGCTTACTGAACACAATTTCCTGTTAATTAAGTAATTCTATTATATTCAATTATAATATCAATGTTTACCTCCTTTGCTGAGCTACACAGCGCTGCACTGCCGCGGCGCTATATAAACCTACCTTAATCCACAGATAGCATATCGATAATTTAATTAATTATCTATACATACCTGCAACAAACAACAGATATTTATTATTCATATGCCAAACAAAGGGGTAACACAATTAGGGCAAAAAGGAAACTAGAACGGACGCCATAAAGACGCCCAAACAGCGATTAGCAAACGCGCGCGCTTCCTACGCGGGGAACAAATCGATTGAATGTGTTATAGCTAATTCTTATGGGACATTTCAGTGTGTGGACGTGTGTATGATTTGAAAAGACAAGCCTGAAAATAAATACCATTCAACTATGCAATAGTTATTTGCTTGTTTAGAGTTGCAGTAGAATTGTGTTCTTGATCAAGTGTTTGTTGTAGAGACAAAGAGTGAGAGTTAAAAAAAAACGAATTAGACCAAAGAAAACGTACACAGAACAAATAAAAATAAAATAAAAAGAGAAATCAAATCACTTTTAGAAGATCAGAAAGGCTGATAAAAACTTCACTGATAAAGAGCTGTGCTCTGAAAGAATAATAGAAATAAAATCATTTTTAGAAAAAAAAAGAACCGACTTCATGACTATGCCTATCATTTACAAACTGAAACTAAAATGTAGAAAATAATATTTAAATAACTTCAAAGCAATGAGCATTAGAGGACAATCAACGAAATTATTAATACATATATTACCTACTTATATATTTACAATTTATAATCAGTTATTTTTGGAGTCGGTGCCAGCAAATAAAGACAGTAACATGTCTTTATCTATCCTGTCCTGCCTTTGTAGGAAAACACTTTTCTACAGTCTATTTGGATATTATGTTTTCTGCACTGTACTGTCTTGAAGTTTAATTTTTGGCATCTGTAGTCTTACAGCTGATGTGCGGAATTCACGTTGACGGTTGTGTCTAAATGCATATAAATTTTGATGCGCTTCTTTTCAATTATTAGCCTTCGTTCGATTTCTTATATATTTATCTCTATTTCGCATTCATATCATAAATATTAATAGATTAATCAAGTATGTAGATATCAATTTAGGTTATTTATAAATTGTAAATATATAAGTAGGTAATATATGTATTAATAATTTCGTTGATTGTCCTCTAATGCTCATTGCTTTGAAGTTATGTAAATATTATTTTCTACTTTTTAGTTTCAGTTTGTAAATGATAGGCATAGTCATGAAGTCGGTTCTTTTTTTTTCTAAAAATGATTTTATTTTTAAATTTTTAGTGGGATTTATTCCGCAGAGATAAAAAAGCGCGCGTCGGGCTCGCGTACTGAGCGCGCTCGCGTACGTTCCGTATCACCACAAAATACAAAGAGTGCAAAAAGACATCACGTCCAGGGGCTTTACGGACAACTGCTATTACAGGCACGTAATCCGCTCAGTTGGAAAATCACGCGACCGCAAACCTTATCGTGCCCAGATAGGGTTTGCGGTCGCGTGATTTTCCAATTGAGCGGATTAGGTGCCTGTAATAGCAGTTTTCCGTAAGGCCCCAGGCACCATCACCCGTACCCATCCAAGTACCGACCGCGGTCACTGACTCACACTTTGCCATTATTTATTACCTACTGTTATACTTTAGAGTGTGTACTATAATCATGCCAAGTTTGACGCTTGTACCTACATATTGCCGTTTTTACATTAGACCAATTACAAAAATACGTAAAAAATACGTTTGTTGTAGGGCCACTTTTAGTTTTTACTTTTTGACTTTATTATTATTTGTTAAGTTAATACGCTGTAATTTACAAGTTCTGTAAAAAAAAACTGGCTATCTATTACGGTTCAAAAGACAGCCGTTAAAAGGTAGGACAGACATCACATGCAGATAGCGTAGGCTCAGTTAACCCGTAGGTCCCGTTTTTACCCTTTGGATACGGAACCCTAAAAAGGAATAATAAACCCTAATAAGGGTCCAAAACTCCATAGAAGCCTCTTGTAAAGCCTCCACCACTTTACTGGTGCATGAGTTTGACTTGACCGTGCATGATTAGCTCTGCTTGACTGGCTTGTTTGACGCTATTGAACACTATATAAAATATTTAATATTAAATACATGACACTATTTAATATTACGACTCAAATACTCTGTATCCATGGTCATGAAAAATTTAACGATAAACAACAGTGCATGGTTGCCATGGAGACACTTCTTAGTTTTTTGAAGTCTGTTCCTCTATGTTTGTCAGTAGTAAATCTGTGATGTTTGCTGTTTAGTTGACAGCGTCGCTAGTGGAGAACAAAGTATGAAATTCACCAAGAAATAACTGTAGTTCCAATGTTGCCCACCTTAACAGCTAAGTTGGTGGCACTGTCCAATGTTTACAATGTACATTGAATTTGTAGATATTTTTCTAGTTTTTTCAAAAAGCGCTGAATCAATGTCGATAAAAAAATTATGGGACCACCTATGAGTTATGGCCTACCAACCAAAAAAAGAATCATTTAAAACAATTCTAAATTGGCGGAGTAATCGCGTAACAAACATACAAAAAAAAAAAAAAAAAAGCAACATACAGTCGAATTGATAACCTCCTCTCGAAGTCGGTTAAAAAGTACTTAAAATGTGGGTTTCGGTATTACCAGCTTTTTCCGACCACGGGGTCTAGACAAGAGCCACACACTGTTAGCGTTCACGCCTGCGGAAAGATGAAATTGTATGAAAATGACATTAGCATGAGATAAATTATCTTTAGCTAATGTCATTTTAAAGGCTGTAATACTAATCACTCTCACTATTCTATATCAAAATCAAGATGCTCTATAATCAAAGATAATATAAAACAATATCGTCATTCTTTATAATCTTGTATAGACTTTAAGAGATACTGAAGCAGGAATAAATACTAAATAGACATCTACGGCGACACTTCCCTAACGACAGTGCGATGCAAAGAGTTTTACATCGTTGGTGCGATGTGGAGGAAACGGTAAGGAAAGGTAACTCCGACGTATACAAGTACACGCTGGACAAAATAACAAGACATCTAAGGCGGTACACTTTCAAGTAGATTTCGTGACAAAGCTAGTAGGCTTACTACACGAGGGTAGGAATATAGAACACCAATAACGTTGAACTCATAATAATTATCGTGTAAAGCCTTATAACATTTATTGCACAGCAACACCAGGAACTAAGTGCACCGCACTGGCTTCGCGACGATGAAGCCGAGTGCACTTTGCACTCCACGGCGCAAGGTGAATACACACAAAGAATACTACAGAAGGACAGTTTAAGAAGGCAGCCGTAGCCTACGAGAATGCAGGCACTTAACAATAGGCTACCAGACTGATTATTTTTTATTGTTTTATAAGAAATTTAGCCACAAATAAAACTGATCAGTCATAAGTCATAATCCGCCCTTTAACAGCCCACTGCTTGATATGGTCTAATATCCACCACGCTGTCCCAGTGCGGATTGGTAATAAAACCGATCACCGAAAACAAAATCAAAGTGTTCAAAATTAAGGAAGATGTAAGCATTTTAATATCTTGCTAGACAGAGAGCGCACTATACTTACTATTGACGTCACGTGTGAGTACATCATATAACCTTACGGACACTCACATTGCACGAAAGAGAAAGAGTATCCTTTCCTAATCCAGATATAACCTTAAAAACTTAGACTTAATAAAAAAACAGTAGTTATATAACAATTAATTATATTTTTACTAAACCTGTTATTTTCAACGAATCAAACACCTGTCCGGTAGTTTATTATCGGCCATCACGGGCTTTGAGTCAGCCGCTAAGCATTGACTTAAAATCACGATTTCATATCCCAAGCCGCAAAAACTAGTAGTAGTATAAAAGACCATAGAACGTTTTAGAAAATACTGTTTTTTGTCCCATAAAATAGGACCATCGACACGACGAAGAAAAAAGAAATCACCAGTATAGTTCCGAAACATAGGTGAAAACAGTTTGATCTGTCGGTAATACAACCTTCAATTTTGTACGTTACGTCGTTTTTTCGAAGTTTTCCATCTGTTCATTTTAATTTGTGCTGAAAAGTACACCCTTGGTATACCTTGATGTCCACGTTATTAGTATACACTGTATCGGGTTACGATACTGGGAAGTGACGAGGAATTGATACGACGTAGGAGGAGAAGCGACAGGTATTAGTTTCTTTAGAAGGAAATACCTTTGATACAATCGAGAAAGCTAAATTGAACCATCAAACAGCGCTAGTACGGGGAGTTCAATGAACTCTACACAAAGCCAACAAAACACCGTAACACCATGTAACAACAAAATAGTTATGGATTTTTATTGGTTAGTGATGATATTTTGATTTTAGTGATAAGGTCGCGATTTGTATGTTTTTATGCAAATGAGTGAAGAGGCGAGCATGTCACTTGCCTGGCAGTAAGCGACACGCTTGCCGTACACAGTTCAGACACATAATTTTTATAATTTGGGTGACTTTAACGGCCAGTTATCCGAGTCGCGTAGGCAACAAAGCGCTCCCTCAAAACTCTGCAAGACTCCTAAAACTACAATTTGTGGCACTAGTTCGTAAGTTTACTAATTCTTTTATGTACTTATATTGAATTTATGGTATGCAAAATAAGAGTTTATAACGTCATCATCATTTCAGCTTATTTATTGTTCCCACTGCTGGGATTCGGGAGTTAATATTTAGGAAGTAAAAATAGTAAACACGCCGTTTTTCACGAAAATTACTTTCGTTAGGTACCATTGATACGTTCCAATAATAACAACAACAAAAAAACTGTTATAGCATAAAAATTACAATAAAATACGTGAGAATGAGTAGAGATACACCAGCAAAAAGATGTATGATAACATTATTGTACGACCACACGGCGTTCAACGTAACGCTATTGCAGAACAACGAACAATACAGCCAGATTAGCTCACAATATAATATAGGAGCAGTAAAAACATCAGCACGAAGATTGTCATCAAAACTAGACATGCATAAGGCAAGAGAGCGAGAACTCGACCTTGTTGAGTCAAAAATGGTAATCAGTTAAAACGGCCACTGGACGAAGGTAATTCTCGTTTATTTGCTAGAATTTTGGAATCTTAGAGCTCGCTTTTCTGTTTTCGTTAAATCGTGCAATATCGTTCACGCGTTTCCGATATATAAACACTAACAACGACTTAACATCATAAAAATTGGCGTAAATAATTTGCAATGTTATTTTAATAATAATGCCTGATATTTTTTTTTTCAACACCCTGAATTTTATCTTCAAAACTTGGATAAGCGAAAGAGATAGTAAATTAGAAAAGTTCTTAAATCAGATGACAATTTTTATCGAGAGTGAGTTAACGCGAAGCTTACTCATGGCCAAAGCACATCTGATACTTTTAGCATTGGCGATCAGCGATATGCAGCTGCATAATGTTTACAACAACGATCGCTGACGTGTTTTCAAAGTATCGTGTGTGCTATGGCCCTTAATATACACGAAGCAAATATTATTATAAAGGGCAGATCGGCTTTTACTCATTTTTTGTGAAATATTTTCATTACCTCATCTCATCTCAATATCAGATCTATCGCGGGCCAAACTTGGATGAGATAAAACCGAGACTGGGAACAGCACCACAAAGGGAAGTAGGCCATTAATACCCAGCAGCATATCACGGGGTGCTCATACTGCGTATACTGTAGCAAAGCTTGCAGCGTTCAGGCATCATTGCAATCGACAAGTGTACAACCGATGCGCAAACACAATAGACTACGGTTTCCACACGCGCCGCATTGTTCCCTTGCCTTGGAACAAATAGCGGTGACATAACTCGCGATGCACCAATAATTGGCATACCGGATCTTGAGGGCAATTGTTCGGTTGGCTGCTCATTTAGAAACATTAAACAGAAGCTACAAGTTTGCAGATACCTTCTTGGCAACACTCGTCGTATCCTTCCTTTCTTTTTGACAGTTTTCTACGATAGTTGAATTTTCTTTTTCTTGGAATGAGATGGAATGTTCACGAGAGCAAAAAAAAACAGCATATATATCAACGACCAATGATGATTATTATATTATCTTTGTCAACGACGGAGCGCAACTTTGGTGAACAGCCTGCATGAGAATTTTATCATCAATAGGCAGTTTACGGCTTAACTGAATGCTCTTACGTACACATAGAATTTGTGGATTCTAGTAACGATATCGTCATTCAAAAGATTCATCACTGACATCAACAATTCCCTGCCATCTTAGTATTCTTTCTCTTTATTCAAGACTGATTAATTGGAAAGATCTCTAAACCTAAGATTTTCACTTCTAAACCAATACCAGTTTTTTAGAAATAGATAAACTTACGAGCTAGTGCCACAATTAGCGGCCTTAAAGCTTAAAACAATATCTACCGGGCAATTATTAGGTGGAAATAATTTACACACAAGTATGTACTAGGGAATAATATTAAACCTTTATAGATAGCACTGAATTGCGCTCATCGCCCTAAAATACAATTTTATGCTGATTTGGACAGTTTTCACAAATGAGGAATTATAATTCAAGCTGATTTAGACAATTCCATAATGGAGAAAACGAGATCAGATGCAATAAATCTACGGAGATATCTCAGAAATCAAACCAGTGTAGCAAAGCTGTCAAAAAAACTGATACTCAAAAGGTCAGGGTTTTTAACGACTATAGTAATTAGCAAAATTAATAATGTCTGGGGAGGTTTAATGGCTTTTCTTTTACGAGTTCCTATAAAAGAGACTTCTAATTAAATAAGTTAATTTACGATCGTTTGCGATAGCAGTTATAATTTTGTGATATGTAATGTGATAGTTAAGAGCTAGCTCCCGGCCAGAGCAACCTTTTTTTGCACATTTTCAACACTCTTGAGATAACGCGGAATATAATTTATTTTACTAAATATGTCGTGCAGGGCCGAAGCAATGGCCGGGATCAAACCGAGTGCCGTCAGATTGTAAAGCGCACATGCTATCGCTTATATATGGAGTTTATATATTTTTAGATGAAAAATATTACATTTAGAATCGATAAAATAACTATTTTTCCCTAAAACCCCGCAATTCGTAACCAGTCGTCACTCAGATTAATTCAAAAATCAACAGCTCAGTCCAATTTTCAAAGCGGTGAACCGTGGTGATGGCGACCGTTTCGGCCGTTTTCCGGCCATTTTCCCGGCTTCCGACCAACCGTGCCACACCGCAAATAGGATTAGTGTGGCTGCGATTGGCCATTACTGCGATTATAGCCGAAATTCGAAATCGCGATTTGGATATTCAGCGCAATTTCCTGCATTTTTGAATAGGTCATTCGAATCGAACCGTATTTGAGTGTTAACGTTACTTTGTTATTTTGACGATTAGCTCATTTGTTTAGATTATAGCAACTGCTAATAGAGTATTTAAAGGTCGGCAACGAATCTGTGATGCGCCTGGTGTTACAGGTATCTATAGGCGACAGTGATCGCTACCACCAGGCGGCCGTTAGCTTCTTTGCCACATATGGCATTAAGATACTGCAGTTTGGTAGATGGAGCATGGATTTGATCATACACAAGACGAAAATTGAGACAGCAATTTTTACTTTGATCACTACAGCGGGATAGCGCGTATAATTGCATAGCAAGGTGGACTATTATATACTTCAATATCAGTTTATCTATGAATTAATCATTAGAATCCATTAGCAGTAGGTACAATTAAATAACTTGTGATGCAATGAACATTATTAATCGACTTACAGCCTTGGAGTCTATACTGAACGATGCAAAATATTTGCTTTTAAACAAGTTTTTTGTTTGGTCCTTATGTATGTAACGGAATCTTTGAACTTGATTTTCTACTACTTAAACTCGTCGAATTAAATTGAAATTTTGGACACTTAACAAGGACCGATGACAATGCAATAATTTTAATCGTTTGTCCCATTATCCTTATCAAGATCTTCATGATTTCTACTTTTTATTTCGTTTATCTATAAAAGTGTGTTTTATAATAAAATAAAATAAAAGTTTTAACTTTGTATCTAAATTGAAGCTTTTTATAGGAGTAGCTAAGGTAACCGCGGAGTGAAGCTTGATCGGTTAAAGTTTTCGAAGGGTTTTTAAATAATTTATTAATAAGGTTTTGATTTGTTTGTTGAAATTAGCGAGTGAGGTAAGAAACCTACATTTGCTCAGTTTTTAATACTTTATGATGTAAACTTTAACAATCTGCTGATAAAGTATTGCGCACGCGGCCTTGTCGCAGAGAGTATGATGCAGAAGTGGCTATAAAACTTTTACGAGCCAAAGCATGGGCTTAGATAACACATGGTGTTTTAGTACGAGCGTAGTACGTTGTTGGCTAGTGATAAGGAGGTTCAAAGTAAGGGTTTTATAGATTAACGCTTGTAATCATTTTAGTAGTTGACCATTTCGAAAATTAGCTATTTGTAGAACTGGCCATTCTGAGAATTTAATTCTTTCCTCTTAAAGGGGTTTTGACGTTGCACGTCTTTTGCATTTGCTAGTGTCAAGTAGGTATTGAACAATTTTTCAAGTTTTATCAAATACCGTGAAGAAGTCATAGTTGGAGTTAAACAAAGTAGGTCACAGTCCACAGTTATGCCCTAGTAAAATTGGAGCCTTTTTCTAGAGATTTCTATGGAGTTTTGGTAACAACACGAAAATCACAAATTGCAACTAGTTATTCTGCGTCTAAACCAAATTGCTCTATCGGATTCTAACTGACGGTAATTACCACGCGGGAAACGAGACGGAAACTTGAAGCATTAACTTATCTAACGTTTTAACTAGGGCCATAACAAAGTAACCATAGGCCAATATACGACGGCAACTAAGAACAAATAATTGCTAGCTTCGCGTACATTATTGATGAATGATCTATGAGCGAAGCCGGTTGGATTCGTACCACCTGCCAAGACGGCTTAGACGGAAGATGGATGATCAGGATGTGTGGAAATTGCTACGTAGAGGACGATGATTTGTTGCGTAGATTGCTTTGATTAAGCTCGTACATAAAAACATAAGTTAAAGTTTAAGTTACTTTACGACCGCTTTATTTAAAACTTTACTGGGTTATGCGGAGAGGGTGCACTAAGCCGAAAGAGCTTCATATTACCCATAATTATGAACAACTTTTGTTATGGGAGCAGCACGGAAATCGCGAAAAAGATATCAGCTGGTATATCTACCGGGTATGTCCTAAAACTGCGACCAGAACCATCGGAGGATGGACAGAAGCGTCCTATTAGTATACGGTGAACGTACTGCGATCCCCACCAAGCGTTTTACCTGCCAAGCGTGGGGATTATGGCAACACCCCTGAGGGTGACCTTTGTTCAGCAGTGGACGTTTAATGGCTGCTGATGTAATGTGTGATATCTATAATAATAGAGGGTACAGCCTTATCAATAAAAAAATATCGGTTCACAAGCAGCTAAGATATCGCATAACTTATACCTACACAGAAATTACAGTCGAATCGAAAAGCTCCTTTTTTGAAGTCAGTTGGAAATATAAAGATCCTATAGGTGAGCACGTAAAACCGTGGGACGCTGCTAATCTACTATAGTTTATCCAGTAAACGAGAAACCTATCCAGTTTATCTCGGACTTATAGACTTGCTAATATTCGAAAGGCACCTGTTATCGATTGCGAAACAATCGCGTGGGAGACTTGGGTTATGAAACTTAACCCTTTAATGCTCAGAGGATTACATTGGATTCTCGTACGTGAGGCGACTTTGTAAGATGAGGCGGTAATGCGCCTGTCGTAAGGTACCTACTTCCGTATTCCGATACACATTTGGTTATGATTAATGGCATCTATAAATTATGCCAATTATAAATGGATCACAGATTTCAGTAAAAAATCTCTCTTTTGTTTATCTAATCTGAGCATTTGACCCACATATGACTCGGAGTAGCCAATATCTGAGAGTCTACTGGAAAAGATCGACGTTTGTATGTTTGTTTGTGAGTTTGTATGTTTTTATATAGGCCTCCTCCTTTAACCTCCTCCTCGTGGAGGTTAAAGGGCGGCCTATGTTCAGCAGTGGACGTCTTCTGGCTGATGATGATGTTTGTATATTTGTTCAACGATAACTTGAGTACCGTTGATCCGATCTTTATGAAATGTTGTAGGCAAGTACCATCAATTACTTAGTTTATTTCAATATAATTTTTAAATTTGTGTATGAGCAAAATTTGTCTAAGGGCTACGAAGATATAGGGATCGCGAGGTCACAGTTCAGGGCGAATATCTATAATTTTACTAATACAAGGTGAAAAATTTACCAAACACACTGAGCCTTATCTGCGAGTGCCAGTCAAAACGCCTCAAAATTCCATGGAATGTCTTCAAGACCGTTTTCCTGAGTTAAGGTAACTGCACTATGTATACTATGTTTTTTTTAAATGCCATTGGTTGCATACAAGCAGACGGGCCGCCTGACGGTAAGCAGTCACCATCGCCTATACAGTGTCCTTAATACAATTTCCACCAATTCCCTTAATACAATTATATTCCTAGTTATGCTGTTCAATGCGCGAAGCTACAAATACTCTACAAATATTTAATAGAAAGCTTCATGTTGAACGTTTCCGCATACAACTCAATTTTGGCCTTGTTAAAACAAAGCAATACCTAAATCAGTGTAAATTTGTTAACAATCTGCCAATAAATCTGTTTCTTGACGTAACCCAAATCGGATGAGTTAATTTGTTGGTAAACAAACAATGCCAACGACCTCCAATTAGGTCCAGTTTGTTCGCCAAAGCGGCCTGACCCTTTAGCTTTGTGGTTTTATCTCTCCAATCAACCTCGATATTCGCCAACGGATGTGGTATAAAGTCTGCTTGTTTCGTTTTCTAAGCCTTGATTATCGATAGCCCGATGGTCCAGTTGGTAGTGAACCTACCTTCTGAGCCTGAGGGCGTGGGTTCGATTCCCACGTAGGATAAACATTTGTGTGATGAACATTTCTGTTTGTTCTATATCTGGTTGTTAATATCTATTTAAGTATGTATTTAAAAACTGTATATGTATGTAAATCAGTCTCTGGCAGCCATATCACAAGCTTTGTTTAGTTTGGGGTCAGAGGACAGTGTGCAAAAATGTCCCAAAAAAAAAAAATTCATCATCAACCCCATTTTAGCCATAGGACGTTTAATGGAAATAGTTTAGATATGTTTTTTGAACATGTCGAATAAACATTATTTTCTTTCTTTCTTCTACTTTCATGGGTGTTACAAGCTTGCCAGTTATGGTTAAGTTAATCAACAGTGGATGGAAAATAGTTAGGTTTAGGTTTAAAGAACTTTATTACCACAAAGACAATTATTTGTCACTTAAGTGATAACATATTTATCTAAAATAATAGTGTTCGTCGTCGCATACACTAAGAAATTGTAAAAAAAACCATAAATACTTAAACGCTAAATTAATTAATGGTAACTAATACACACACAACAATTTGCGAAGTACCCACTTCACGCATTTGTTATAATGATTTATCTGAGATAATGTGTTGAGCCAATTGTTTTTTAAATGCGTGAAATGAGTTTACATTTTTTTATGTGTGAGGGTAGTTGGTTAGAGTCGCGCTCCTTCAATAGTAAGCATTGTTAAAGATGATGAAATACCTATGAAAATACTTTACCACATGTAGATTGCAGATAAGTCGATATTTGTAGGTATCAAGCGTAACAATTCTCTCGCAAAAAAAAAACAAACAAAACAGTGGTTCTTCCTTCGACACAGATAATTTCTTCTGAGAACCGAAACCGCCTGCCAACACGCACGTGAGTAATAATACGTACCGCTTCATTCATACTACATATTTTCCTTATACAATAATCGCGAGACTGACTTCCACAGGGGACCTCCCACAAAACTTTTTTTATAGTTATGAAAAGTATTTCACCGATAAAAAAACACAATATTTTTTTGTCATACTTGGCATTTCTTTTGCTATATCAACAGTGGAGAAAACTAGAGATATTTTATTTTATGATAGAAATAATTTTTATAATTGACCAATTTAAAAAACCGCCTTCAATATTCATCCTTTATATCCAATACTAGGTGACCTGACAGACGTTGTCCTGTCTCACAACTGTCAAACACGCAAAGTTAAAATTGTAAATCTTATTTTTTTAGACCTTGGGTTACATTATTGGAGTTTTAGTAAGGATCCCTATTTTAAAAAAAAAAATATAGCCTATGTTACCCGGGGATAGTGTAGCTTCCCAACAATGAAAGAATTTTTCGAATCGGTTCAGTAGTTTCGGAGCCTATTCAATACAAACAAACAAACAAACAATCAAATCTTTCTTCTTTATAATATAATAGTATAGAAGTATAGATGACAATATTAGGTATGTCATACAAGTAAATGAATGTTCCAGTTATTTTGATTTAAAATCCAAAATTCTAAACCGATTTTGAGGAAACGTTTATGGGACAAATCTGAGATATATAATTAACCTAGTTATAAAATTATGATTTCAAATAAAAAAAACAATTTTCCTAATAGGTATATAAATGACGGAGTTCTGAGGTAACAAACAAACATTCAAAATACAACCGATTTGAGAGACCCCTCCTTTTTTTAAGTCGGTTAAAAATGAGTGCTTTAGATGGTGTGTTATTCACATCGTATAAAGACGTCAAAATGGTAGGATGAAGGCTACTTCTAAGATAAGAGCAAGTTAAACGAAATGAAAACGTAATGTCGTAATCGTAATCGTAGTCGTAATCGTAACGTAATCGTCCTCTTAATAAGTTGTAATACATGGTGCAACTATTTACATTACACTAGATTTCCACCAGGAATGTAAATAGCATTCCTGGTGGAAATCTAGTGGTACCCAAACAAGGAAAACCTGTGAAATGGCATACCAATACTTTTCGCCAAACAAATGTGGTTGAAGAAATAAGAACAGATTTTAGTAACCACATTTTTCATAGTTGATTGAATCAGGCGTTACTTTGTGGAAGTCCATTTTTAATGTGTATATGTACCTTTTTCATTCTCAATTTCATAACCATTCTGACCTCCAACACCGGTTGCACACTACATTAGTCACTGTAATGACTAAGGGGTTGGTTATCATTAATCATTTCTTATCTGAATATCACTTGCTGCATTCGCAAGTGATTTTATCGGCTCTCTAATGAAAAGATACCTACATTAGCGTTTTAGCTGATGTCATGTTGCAATACTTGTGCGAAATTGCTTTAGGAATAGATAAACATGCTTTTAGTAACTTTACGTTGTAGTTAATTATCACTACATATAATTTTTGTTGTAATTATAAACAAAAAAAAACATAATATCAATAATATGTATTTATAGGAGTGTATAGGTTTAATTATGACATCCTGCACAGTTACTATTGAAATAAATATTTTAGACAAAATTTCATTGCTATTGTGATTGTAATACTTTAACTATGATTAATAATAATATAATTCTGAAGTACTATTAGTTTTATACATATTTGTGTCTGATAATAAAAATATTTTAATAAAGTAATGAATGACTATTAAAAAAATAATTTGGAATAACTATTTAACGTTGTAACTAAACCGGAGACTACTATAAACTAAAACATTTGTAGAGTAAAATTAAACTTAATTATATACGATCGCTGTATGTGCCGGCCCCCCGGTGTGATGCAACAAAATTAGTATACAATAAAACTTTACACCAAAGAAACTGAAAGTAATTACAAAACTAACGCTGACTATTTATTTACAATCTTGAACATTATAAATGGAGTTTATTTATTTTTTACGATGGTGGTGTAATAAAATTTGTATTGCATGTTTATGTAAGACTTCAGATGTAACTAGAATATGAGCGAGCGTTGCAATTTGAATATTGATAAGGTTGTATTAATTAAATACCAATAAGACTGGCAGTGTAGTAAAATATTAATGGGTGTTTTGCCCTATTGAACCTTCTAAGCAGTTGCATTATGATTATCGGTTAACGAAAAGTAATTTTTACAATTTTATTTCAGCCGTGGTCGTCCCATTGCAAACAACACAGGGCAGAGCCCACCCTTCTTTTCTTTTATTCTATGTGGTACGATTAGATGGAATTATGTTTTTTTTTTTTTTTTACTTATACAATTATATTATTTTTGTACGTAGAGTCGTTTAAATTCTACCATTGTATTGACAAAGAGTCTAGAGCAGTCTATGTATCACATTCTACGCCATTATTTCCATTCTGCAATGTCTCTAGTACTGGTTTCCATCTCTTCAATATTTAATATCTGTAACCTTCAGAAATAACAGCGACAGGTAGAGTAGATAACCTACGCACTAAGCACTCCCTTTAAAACCACCGTTAGGAGTACGTCGGCCTCCTACACCCTGCCCACTTGGACGGTTCAAGTGTTCTGTGCACTTGCTTTTTGTGGACAAATAGCTATCGATCGAAACTGGCTTGTATAAAGTTGAAAAACACCAAAATATAGATAGATAGAAACTCTTTATTGTGTACACCAGAAATAAAAATTACAACACGATAGAAAACACTTACTAGCTAATGCCACAAGTGGCAGCCTTATCGCTAAAAGCGATCTCTTCCAGGCAACCATATATACATACAACAAAGATACTCAGTGCCATACGACACTGACTCTTTTGGTAATTAAAAATGTTCTGAAATTGAAATCGAACTGTAATGAATGAGGCTAACAAAGTCTTTGGATGAACTTCGATTGGTAAAATAAATCTTGAATTTTAAATTTCTTCAAAATTACAATCTATGATGAAGCTCTATAAACAGGATAGTTAATGACAATTATAAATGGAATTATTCTTGAAACCCCCGATTTAAAAAAAAACTGATAATCTTCAAACGGCCAGGCCACGTTAAGGCCGCCAGTTGTTACACTAGTTTTTAAGAGTTTTTTGTCCTCTGTTCCAAACTTAATGGTGGGAACAATAAAGACTTAATCAATCAATCAAACGGCTGAACTTGATTTCATATTTTAATATTTTTCATATTTCAATTTTCATAGCTATATATATAAATACTTATAAAATCAAGTCATCTTTCAAACAAAAAAGTTCAGTCAAGTTCAGTCATTTGGGAGCTACGATGCCACAAACAGACACACAGATACACATGTTACACTTATAACAGAGCTTTTGCGTCGAGGGTTGAAAAGAACGAGGCAACAATGGCTTCAAAACTAGAGAACTTGATAAACATGTAGAATATGTAGAGGACATAGGCATCATTGATGCCTATCGATCGAGGCGATGGGGCCGAAAGGTTCTGGAATGGACACCACGGACCGGTAAGCGCAGCATAGGACATCTACCCACAAGATAGACAGACGACCTAAAAGAGACCGCAGGGAAACGCTGGATGCAGGTCGCTTCCAACCGGCCCTTTTGGAGATCAATGGGGGAGGCCTATGTCCAGCAGTGGACGTCCTACGGCTGAAATGATGATAGGCATAAGCAAGCAAATGCGGTTCAACTAACCTTAACACGATACGAATTAGGATTTTTTTCTAAAATAATAATTATAGAACGTAGATAAATACATTACATAGACACGTATAATATGCTTGTCTAATAACACTAAAAGCGTCACCGATCTATAACAAACAAGCATGAGTTGTGAATACCGCTCAGTGGTATTCACAACATCGGAGCTTTGTTGATAAGATAGATTACCTCGCCAACGTGTAATTAATAACGTTAAGTGGATGACTGGCTGGAATCCCTAAATTTGTTCATTGTATTTAGAACAAAACTCGAGATTTCATAGGGCTGTGAAGCGTGTCTCTAAAACAATGATATTCAAAGTATTTGTCCAAAGTTTGCGGCAACGTAGACAAGCGGGGATTGAACTCAAGGGTTCTAGACAAGACCCACTTTCTGTTAGCGTTCACGCCTGCGGAAAGATGAAATTGTATGAAAATGACATTAGCATGAGATAATTTCTCTCATGCTAATCATCAGTCATTGTCGATGTCATACAATTTCACCTTACAAAAGGCGTTAACGCTAACAGAAAATGGGTCTTGTCTAGACCCCCAGATCAGACAAACCCTTTGTTTGTCTGATACATTGTATAAATTGGTAAGACCTGCATTCTTGTCTACTAATGGATATTATAGATATACTCGAAGGTTTGTTACCAGCCCTATAGTCAGAGGGTTTTTATGCTCTGATAGCTACATTAGTGAGCTAAAAAATCCGAACAAGTGAGTAGGGCTCGAACCTTGAGGGTTCAGTACAATCGTAAAAATGTATGTTGATAGTTCATCTATCCCGAGAATCGAGTCTCGACGAAAAAACATTAAAAAGGTTGAAATATTAAAGGACAAACTTAACTTTGTAGTTAGCAAACAGGTGCTCCCATACATACCAACTACAAAATGTAAGTTTGTAATTGCAAAATAATTTTTAATTAAATGTAACTTCAAATTAACAACTTTCGGGGTTTGTCCTTTATATGTGCTGTGAGAACTTTTTTCTTGCCAAATTTTATGTTTCGAGGTCAAGGAAGTACCCTATAGGTTTTGACTCCATTGCGAGTGTCAAAATATATATTTATTATAATATTTTTTACGGATCTTTATACCTCCACGCGTTCCTGAGAAAAAGGCTATAGACAAACAGACGGACAACGAAGTGATCCTGTAAGGGTTTTTTTTTCTGTTTCAGATACGGAACCCTAAATATGGATCAAGATTACGTAGATTATGTTTATTCGAGTTTTAATTGACCATGCGAATGTCTCATAGCACAGAAACATATCAGCGTTTATTTGTATGTTTAAATATTTTTTCGACAATAAGTTGCGTACCGTTGATCCGATCTTCATGATATTTTTTGGCAAGTACTTATTTACAATTATAACGTAAGAATGTGAACAATTAGTAATATTGGACTCTACCAGCAAGGAATATGACGATTACAGTACAATCGATGTTTGTCAGAGGTGATAATAATATTGCAAACGCAGAAACAAACCACGACAAAACGGCGTACGACAAGCGGACCAGCCAGTGCGCGGGCGACCGTTTCCGGGAGCGCGCGTATTCCCTGATGAAGAAGCTCTAATGGCTCTGAAGCTTCGACGATCGAGATAAGCTCTGGTCGAGAGCTTATCTCGACCTACATAACGTGCGTGTAAATAAAGAAGATAAGATATAAGATAAGTTTATAATGGATTCTAACGCAAGTTTTGATGAAGATCACTGCAAAGCAAAACGCATATTATCAGAAAAACTACTACACAGTAACAGTCGAGATTAAAGTATCATAACAAAACGGTATCCAAACTAACGCAAGCACAACGCATGCAAAACACCCACATAACATGATTATCATTCATAATTCATATGCAAGTACTTCACGCTTACCTAACACCTCAATGCGATTATCATATGACACAGTTCACAATAGTATGTTTATTCCTAGTAATGATTCACGTTGTCTAACACTATTATATTTATTTGTACTTTGTTATCACACTGTCGTGTGATATCGGATTTTATCTTTGAGAACAATTACGATGTTACCGATTGGTTAATGAGTTTTAATGTTATAAATAACAGTATAAAGTATACTAAAGCTTCATCATATAGTGATTTCCGGAAACTTTAAATTGTCACCTGGAATTAACATGGGAAAGATTGAGAAGACATCGCTCCTGCACCATGCATGGCTTATTTGAACTTACATAAATTAAGTGCAGTTTCGATGCCATCGCTCAACAACGGTGAAAGAATACATCGTGAGGAAACTGATATGTCCAAGAACCTCAAAAGTTCAAAGACATATGACATTCACATGCACTGGGCCAGCATAGTGGATTAGGGCCTATCCTTTCTTTCCTAGAGATGGGCTGTGTCCCAGCACTGGAAATATGATAGGCTTATAATGCCGAAGATTGAGAAAGGTGGCGCATACTTGTGAGTCGCTACACCAATAAAGTTGAAAAAGTAAATCTAGAACATATTGCAAGGAATACTAACAAAACCAATTCTATAAAATTAATGATAGAACAATTCTTTACAAAAAAAAACTCGATCTTGAATTATACCTACTTCTTTACATGAAAACTGCCTACTTGTACCAGAGCCGTTGGTACCTGCATAATGTGTGCCGCTCCAAATCAGGACAGCATGTGAACCCTTTGACCCCTTCATAACTGCACCACATTACGAGAGAAAGCCACTTTCTAACGACGGAAGTGCGCAAACAAAAGGCGAACTCTTTTATTCGCACTGACCTCGGCTATTTGCTCATAATAACCGTATGAACATGACAAATGTGTTAATACTATTTTGGAAAACAAAGCAGCGATGACTAAATCACTAATCAAATTGTAATTGTTCATGATATTACACATTTTAATTAATTAATTTAATCGTGTGTTTCTTTGATCACTGCTGTGTATTCAGACTTCCAGACGGGATATGAAAACATTTAAATGAATAGACTATAAAAGGCTATAGATACTTAATGATAGAGAAAATATTATAATAATTTAAATGCACTACTTATAGGTAAAAACTTCGTTTAAGCACTACAAGAAAACTAGCTAGCTAGATAAATATTTCACTTTTATTTTCAGATGTTATTTTTATTAAAAACCAGAACATACACAAACATACGGAGATTAACGACCCGTAGAGAATTTCTTTAAATTAATTCATTGAAATTAAATTAAAATTCAGATTGTCTATATAGGTATATATACTCTAGTCTAGTCAAGGTCACACAACACCGGATATGTTAATAATCTAGTTTGGGTACACTTAACAAAAAAACTGGACTATTACGATTACATAAGTCGCAATGAAGCGTGAAGTAAGCAAATAAAAAAGCTTTGGAAGCTGTAAGCTAGAGTGCTTTTCATGAAAGAAGTCCCCCAGACGCGGCGCTGTCATCGCGTATCAATCACTATCAGTATCATTTCTCGAGTAGAACTTTAACAACTTTTGGCATCGTACACGACTCTTTAACGATGGAAAATTTATAAAAATCTCCAAACACAGTAACAACACCTGACAACTACAACATGGAAATTTAGTTCCGCTGTTTGCCGTGGGACTTCTTTCATGAAAAGGACTCTATAAAAGAGTTGCAGGCCAGTGAATTCAAAAACCATACTTTTGGTAAACAATATACCTGAATATCAAGATAATTATATAGCCTGTAAGAGCATCTTCTATTCTTAAAGATAACGATAGAATAACGATAGATAACGAAAGCGTGATTCTTTTATAGATTTGACGAATTTTATAAACTTGACATGTGAATGTAGGTACTATATAATTTTTAAAATCGTTTGACATTTGTATTATTATTATTTTGTTTTTTTCATTTCTTATTGTTGTAATTTAATTAATTAATTTGTTTGAATTTCAATCAATTAATTATTATTTGTTATATTCTTACTTTTTAAGTTAAAACTGTATATTGACTTGTAAATTGCCATTTTATTAATAAATTTACTTATAGCTTACTTATGACTTACTTATGATATGTTGGATACGTATCTTAGTGACGGTATAAGCTCGAATCTTAATACATTGTTTTCCAAGCTATTGATAGCAGTGAAAGATGCCAATTTATTAGCATGATAAAAATATGTGCAATTAGATAAACAAAGACGATAAAAACGTACATATTCAAACAATTCACAGAATCTGGATAACATTGTGTGCAAACGAAACATTTGTTATCACGCCGAGTCACGTTCTGGTGTAATTTTAGATGAAATCAAGTGCGGTCGCGACTTTGTAAAAAACTACGGTTACAAATTGAGTTGGACTCTAATTGGATGCGAAAGATGGGAGATCTACTTAATTTAGGTTATGGGGCATGACGTAAGCGAACACCTGTTAGTACAAAAAACTCATGACGTAATAAAGAAAATTTAGCACAAAATATGAAGCACATTAAAAATTCAAGTACTTCCGATTAAATATTATAATCAGACACGTTTCGCTTCATAATTTTGTTATGAATAAATCACAAATGACGTAGTATGTGCACAAGTGGTACACAATCAAAAAGATACGACACGTACAAATACGTATATACATAATATAGTGTTAATAACTTTGCAAAAAATATAGAATTTCTTGGTAGACTTAGCAACCAACATGGCGTTTATGAGTTTACTACAAAAAACATAGCCATCTTAGCAATGAGTACAAAAACAATTAAGAACATTATTGTATGACAAATTTACCTTTTCATTAAATGCGGTATGTAACCTTTAATTACATTTTGGAGGAGACATCTTTACTATCAATTTAGGTATTCAAGGCTAGCTGGTAAACAGGTAACATCAATACGATAGGTAATTCGTTTTAAACATTCGAATAATTAAATAATACTCATAGTCATAGTCATAGTAGTCATAGTACTTTATTGGTAACAAATAAAAGGTACACGTCACAGAAAATAAACGATAATAAAATAATTTACAATTATTACAATAATAAAGGAAATTACACTTTCACGCAAAAACAGATAAACAATATTATATTAATAATAGTCAAAATAAAATAAAATAATCAAAATTAAATTAATTTCATCCTTATCACGTCGTTGAAATTATAGAAAGCCTGTTCGATAAGCCAGTTTTTTAATTTTTGTTTGAAGGACTCCCTCGATGGAGCACTTTAACAACATAAGCAATAAGATAATAATCGAATGTCATTATAGTTATTACGGCATAGATTTGTAAAGCCATTAAAAATGAGATAAATCGAAATTGTTTTTAAAAGTTCCATCATACGCAGTTAGTTATAACCAAACCATGGATAACAAACAAATATCGATTAAATTACACATATACATTTATACAACTATTGTATTCGCAACCCTAATCGAGATAGCATTGATCATACACGCGCGCACGAAAAGGCGTGGTTTGGTATCGGTAATAACATTTCTCTAGATAAATTCGCTTATTAACGTCTAATAATAACACCTCTGGTGGCGATTCACGATACACGATAGAACAACAAAAGCTTTGATCATACTTCGTTTATGTACGATTAAAGTGAACACGAGAAAAACGCATATTTTGACGTATTTAAATAACCTGAAAGCTCAGAGTTATGCCTGCATAAATTAACAGCTTTGATACGAGTAAATGAGTATCTAAAGTTTGAAGTGATATAATATTTCAACTATTCACAAAAACTAAACTACGTGCCTACTAAATAAGTCTTATATGCATCCAACATGTTTCCTTTTTATATATTTGTTTTACAAAGGCAAGCTTATAAACAAGAGGATATTTTACCAAAAATCAAATATCTTATAGTTGAATCCAAAAATAAACTAGCTTCAGTAATGGCTTATTCTCAAAAAAATACTATTTTGGGATGTTACCTACCTGTAAAGCTAGCACGATTAAAACTAGTGTCAGACATGCACCGTATGGAATCATCTTTCTCAAGTAATTGTCAACTATTCTCAAATAACACGCCAAGCTTTATATTTTTAAGTCTCTCAATATAGCCCACCCTCTTCTAACTGCATGGATCTATCAATCACCAACACTGAAATAATGCGTCCCGGAAGCAGACAACCGTAATCGCTGCGACAATTCCGGAGTTCATTATACTAATTCTGGAGCGCACCTAGCCACTAATGGATTTAGACTTTTGAAATACGATCCTTGAGACGAAGAGCTTGAAGATATTACACTTGAAAGGACTGAAGAGCGATCACTTGAAGATCCGGTTTTGGGATAAATTGACGTCTATGCATTGTAAGTGCATTATAAGAACGTGAGTCGTGGCTAAAGCCAAATAGATTTATTTAATCGCCATGTAAGTACACACTATAAATAACGAAGATACGATCTGAAACTATATAGTATATAGGTAGTTGTATATTTTTTTGAAGTTGCTTTGTTAATCTAATAACAGCGAAAAGGACAATTATATTTCAAAGAAATATCAAACGGAATGACTTAAATAATTCAGACATACCTTGATTATTTATGTAATAATTGTGTGCGACTTTCTGAGTCGTGAAAAGGTCACAGGTAAAGTCGAGAAAGGCCAAGTCAGAGTTGACAGGTCAAGAGATAGCAGTGGAGTAATAGGTCGGTGACTAATCTAGGATTTATGTTAACTGTTATAGGAGCTGCAAGAAATGCTCAAGGTTGGTAATAAAATAACAGTATAGAGCAATAACAAGTGTTAAATAAAGTATAATAAAGTAAGTGTACTACAACCACAATCACGGCGAAAATCTGTACCAGAGTACAGAGTGTACTGTACCATCACCAGAGAAGGTTAGATTGAAGTTTGAGCATTGTTGTAACGTTACAACAAATGAGGGATTATATTTATCAATATAAAAACCGAATTTAAAATTAGGCGCTAAAACAAAATAATTGATATTGCCAAATCAATGGGCTTTCGAACAAAAATATTGGTATTATTGAAGCTGGTTCGAAACCACTTAATCAAAGACAATGTTACTCTTGTTGGACCAATACCAGAGGCTCCTCTACATAATAGAAAAAATAATCACTTAAATCGGTTCACAAATGGCGGTGTAATCAGTGTACAACTGAACATACATATAAAATAAAACACGGGCCGAATTGAGAACCTCCTTTCTGAAGTCGGTTAAAAAAAGGTTTTGTACAAAATACAAACTAACCAAAAGAAACAAAACGACAGCTAACGAAGGTTAATAAATACAATCACCAGGCAAATCATTGCTGTACTCGCTTAAGGCGCCGTGACTAGCTGACTTTTATGTTTTTGAGGGGGTGAAGCAGAGGCAGTGGCGGCCGACTACAGCGGGGCGCACCGCGTGAAACTCGCAGAAACGTGACGACCTTCACCTATACACAGCTAAAGACATGTAATTTCGTCGGTCCACAGCAAAGCTCTGTTGGCCTAGTGGTCTGGCACCGCGCTGGTAAACCACGAATGCCCGGTTCAAATCTAGTACTATGTAGATATTTTTGGACTCAATTTTTTATCATAACATTACGCATTATGCAAAGGGAGGGTCCCTTTGCATAATGCGTAATGTTATGATAAAAAATTACTTATAGACTTACTCCTGGTATAATTCTACTAACTTGATGGTAGAGTTCGGAGACTGCTAAAACTGCTAAATAGGGAAAGCGAGATAAGTCAAGGTTGGGCTCGTTTTTTTAGTCTTAGTGAGAAGTGTTAGTCAAGGAATGTTTTGACTGACCTGATCGAGGATTTCGGAGACTACTACTGGAACTGCTAGACGGAAAGACCTAGAAGTGTCGAGTTTGGGCTCGTTTCATTAGTCATGATGAGATCTTCTTCTAGGAATATTTTGACTGACCTGATCGAGGATTTCGAAGACTGCTACTGGAACTGCTAGACGGAAAGACCTAGAAGTGTCGAGTTTGGGCTCGTTTCATTAGTTGTGATGAGATCTTCTTCCAGAAATATTTTGACTGACCTGATCGAGGACTTCGGAGACTGCTACTGGAACTGCTAGACGGATAGAGATAGAATGGTCGAGTTTGGGCTCGTTTCATTAGTCGTGATGAGATCTTCTTCTAGGAATATTTTGACTGACCTGATCGAGAACTTCAGAGACTGCTACTGGAACTGCTAGACGGAAAGAGCTAGAAGTGTCGAGTTTGGGCTCGTTTCATTAGTTGTGATGAGATCTTCTTCTAGGAATATTTTGACTGACCTGATCGAGGACTTCGGAGACTGCTACTAGAACTGCTAGACGGATAGAGCTAGAAGTGTCGATTTTGGGCTCCTCGATCAGGTCAGTCAAAATATTCCTGGAAGAAGATCTCATCACAACTAATGAAACGATCCCAAACTCCACGCTCCTATCTCTTTCCATCTAGCAGTTCCACTAGCAGGCTCCGAAATCCTTGATCAGGTCAGTCAAAATATTCCTAGAAGATCTCATCACAACTAATGAAACGAGCCCAAACTCGACACTTCTAGCTCTTTCCGTCTAGCAGTTCCAGTAGCAGTCTCCGAAGACCTCGATCAGGTCAGTCAAAATATTTCTGGAAGAAGATCTCATCACGACTAATGAAACAAGCCCAAACTCGACACTTCTAGCTCTATCCGTCTAGCAGTTCCAGAAGCAGTCTCCGAAGTCCTCGATCAGGTCAGTCAAAATATTTCTGGAAGAAGATCTCATCACGACTAATGAAACGAGCCCAAACTCGACACTTCTAGCTCTCTCCGTCTAGCAGTTCCAGTAGCAGTCTCCGAAGTCCTCGATCAGGTCAGTCAAAATATTCCTAGAAGAAGATCTCATCACAACTAATGAAACGAGCCCAAACTCGACACTTTTAGCTCTTTCCGTCTAGCAGTTCCAGTAGCAGTCTCCGAAGTCCTCGATCAGGTCAGTCAAAATATTCCTAGAAGATCTCATCACAACTAATGAAACGAGCCCAAACTCGACACTTCTAGCTCTTTCCGTCTAGCAGTTCCAGTAGCAGTCTCCGAAGTCCTCGATCAGGTCAGTCAAAATATTTCTGGAAGAAGATCTCATCACGACTAATGAAACAAGCCCAAACTCGACACTTCTAGCTCTATCCGTCTAGCAGTTCCAGAAGCAGTCTCCGAAGTCCTCGATCAGGTCAGTCAAAATATTTCTGGAAGAAGATCTCATCACGACTAATGAAACGAGCCCAAACTCGACACTTCTAGCTCTATCCGTCTAGCAGTTCCACTAGCTGGCTCCGAAATCCTCGATCAGGTCAGTCAAAATATTCCTAGAAGAAGATCTCATCACAACTAATTAAACGAGCCCAAACTCGACACTTCTAGCTCTTTCCGTCTAGCAGTTCCAGTAGCAGTCTCCGAAGTCCTCGACCAGGTCAGTCAAAATATTCCTAGAAGAAGATCTCATCACAATTAATGAAACGAGCCCAAACTCGACACTTCTAGCTCTATCCGTCTAGCAGTTCCACTAGCTGGCTCCGAAATCCTCGATCAGGTCAGTCAAAATATTCCTAGAAGAAGATCTCATCACAACTAATTAAACGAGCCCAAACTCGACACTTCTAGCTCTTTCCGTCTAGCAGTTCCAGTAGCAGTCTCCGAAGTCCTCGACCAGGTCAGTCAAAATATTCCTAGAAGAAGATCTCATCACAATTAATTAAACGAGCCCAAACTCGACACTTCTAGCTCTTTCCGTCTAGCAGTTCCAGTAGCAGTCTCCGAAGTCCTCGATCAGGTCAGTCAAAATATTTCTGGAAGAAGATCTCATCACGACTAATGAAACAAGCCCAAACTCGACACTTCTAGCTCTATCCGTCTAGCAGTTCCACTAGCTGGCTCCGAAATCCTCGATCAGGTCAGTCAAAATATTCGTGGAAGAAGCTCTCATCACGACTAATAAAACGAGCCCAAACTCGACACTTCTAGCTCTATCCGTCTAGCAGTTCCGTAGCAGACTCCGAAGTCCTCTATCAGGTCAGTCAAAATATTCCTGGAAGAAGATCTTTTCACGACTAATGAAATGAGCCCAAACTCGACACTTCTAGCCCTATCCGTCTAGCAGTTTCACTAGCAGTCTCCAAAATTCTCGATCAGGTCAGTCAAAATATTTCTGGAAGAAGATCTCATCACGACTAATGAAACAAGCCCAAACTTGACACTTCTAGCTCTATCCGTCTAGCAGTTCCAGTAGCAGTCTCCGAAGTCCTCGATCAGGTCAGTCAAAATATTCCTAGAAGAAAACCTCATCACGACTAATGAAACGAGCCCAAACTCGACACTTCTAGCTCTATCCGTCTAGCAGTTCCAGTAGCAGTCTCCGAAATCCTCGATCAGGTCAGTCAAAATATTCCTGGAAGAAGATCTCATCACGACTAATGAAACGAGCCCAAACTCGACACTTCTAGCTCTATCCGTCTAGCAGTTCCAGTAGCAGTCTCCGAAGTCCTCGATCAGGTCAGTCAAAATATTCCTAGAAGAAAACCTCATCACGACTAATGAAACGAGCCCAAACTCGACACTTCTAGCTCTATCCGTCTAGCAGTTCCAGTAGCAGTCTCCGAAATCCTCGATCAGGTCAGTCAAAATATTCCTGGAAGAAGATCTCATCACGACTAATGAAACGAGCCCAAACTCGACACTTTTAGCTCTCTCCGTCTAGCAGTTCCAGTAGCAGTCTCCGAAGTCCTCGATCAGGTCAGTCAAAATATTCCTAGAAGAAGATCTCATCACAACTAATGAAACGAGCCCAAACTCGACACTTTTAGCTCTTTCCGTCTAGCAGTTCCAGTAGCAGTCTCCGAAGTCCTCGATCAGGTCAGTCAAAATATTCCTAGAAGATCTCATCACAACTAATGAAACGAGCCCAAACTCGACACTTCTAGCTCTTTCCGTCTAGCAGTTCCAGTAGCAGTCTCCGAAGTCCTCGATCAGGTCAGTCAAAATATTTCTGGAAGAAGATCTCATCACGACTAATGAAACAAGCCCAAACTCGACACTTCTAGCTCTATCCGTCTAGCAGTTCCGTAGCAGACTCCGAAGTCCTCGATCAGGTCAGTTAATCCGTTTCTGGAGAAAGTAACATCACGACTTACCAAACTAGCTCAAACTAAACTAAACTAAAAATTGGTGCTGATGATGACGACGATGATGAAAAGCAGCATTTTTTCCTCTCGCTATAACATCAGCTATCTGAGAGTGAAAATCCCATCAAAATCAGTTCAGCCATTTTGGAGTTTATACGTAATATCATCATCATCATCATCAGCCTTCATAGGGAACATACATACATCGCTTTTTACATGTATATAGTAGAAAGATATACTCAAAGAAGACTGTAACACCTTTTTAGGGTTCCGTAGAATTACAAGGAACCCATATAAGTTCGTTCTGCCCATCCGTCTGTCTGTCTGTCCATCCCAAGTTGTTTAGGACTTCCTAACCATTATAGTAGACTAACTGCACCCCGCGCATTCACCTGCGTAGTAATGAAAAAATTGTGATGATGATGATGATGAAAAGTTGCTCGAATTTTTTTCAACATCAGCTATCTTACAGTGAAAATCCCATCAAAATCGGTCCTGCAGTTTTCGAGTCTATAAAGAACATTACAGACATACGCACAAGACGAAATATTTCAAAAACATAAAAATAACAAAAATAAAATGGAAATGTGAGAATTGAACCCGGAGCCTACTGAGTCACAGGAACTAATCCATTGCGTCAACCACTCTTCTAATTGAACTATGACGCAAGCGGTGAAATTATGCTTCTTAATCTATAAAATAATATAAATGTACAAAGAAATCGTCACAAAATGTAATTTTCATTCGCCTGCCTGTTTAGTACTAAGTACTTACTTGAAGCCTGACCAAAGGAAGTAAGGGTGAGACCAACTTGTAAATTTTACGCGTAAATTACGTACTTCTCAAGGTATCAACTGGAATGTCTAATTAAACTGGACGGAAAGCTATTTTGTATGATAACGTCGCTGACTGTCCACTTTGTGTGACCTCTGCAAATGCTCGAGACTCTTTTTTTTGTGGTACATCGACCACCGATACTTGGAAGCACAGATATATAGGTAGTAGATCTGTGCTTGGAAGTAATTATTATGCCTCTCGACTGATGTCACTCCACTCTCCTCCCCCGCGCAAACCGTGAAGACTAGGTCCGGAATGCAACTACACCGAAACCGTATCACTATGTAATGAATCCCTGAACGTTCAAAGAAGAATGTAACACCTTTTTAGGGTTCCGTAGAACTACAAGGAACCCATATAAGTTCCTTCTGTCCATCCGTCTGTCTGTCTGTCCATTCCAAGTAGTATAGAACTTTCTAACCTTTATAGTATCGTAATAGAGTCCTAAAGGGTCGGCAACATATTTGTGATGCTTCTGGTGTTACAAGTATCCATAGGCGACGATGACTGCTTACCATCAGGTAGCCCGTCTGCTTGTTTGCCACCTATGCCACATAAAAAAACCGGACAAGTACGAGTAGGACTCGTGCTCTGAGGGTTCCGTTAGACGGAACCCTCAGAGCGCGAGACCAAAAAGAAAAACTAACTGAAGTTAAAATATTGAAAGACAAACTTAAGTTTGTAGTTGACAATAAGGTTATTCCATACATTCCAACTACAAAATGTAAGTTTGTAATAGCAAAATAATTATTTTTAAATGATATAACTTCAAATTTATAATTTTCGGATTTATTCCTATATATGTGCTATGAGACCTTGCCTCTTGCCAAATTTCATGATTCTAGGTCAACGGGAAGTACCCTATAGGTTTAGATTCCCCTGTGAAATCGCAAAATATACGACATAAACGTTCATATCTTTTGATTGCTTTGACTTAACCGGACTTATATTTGACAACTTTTATTTTTTACAGCCGAAAGAAACCGTAGGCCCAAGTATTTAGTATAAATTTCAACTTGATACCTTTACGCGTTCTTGAGAAAAAGGGTATTGACAGACGGACAGACAGACGGACAACGAAGTGATCTTATAAGGGTTCCGTTTTATCCTTTTGAGGTACGGGACCCTAAAAAAGTAGACTAACTGTGCTCTGAGGGTTCACCTGCGAAGTAATGAAAAAATGGTGATGATGATGATGATAAAAAGATGCCAATTTTTTTTCTCCTCATAGCATCAGCTATCTGACAGTGAAAATCCCGTCAATAACGGCCCTACCATTTTCGAGTAAAGAACATTACACACATGCATACAAACACAAACACAAACACACACACACCCACGCACGCACGCACGAACATGACGAATTATTTTAAAAACATAAGAAAAATTACAAAACTTAAAATTATTGGTGACTATGAGATTTGAACCCGGAGCTTACTCACAGAGTCGCAGAGAACTCATCCATTGGGTCAAACCATTCGGCCAACTGGACTATGACGATTGTGGTGAAATTATCCTTCGTAAACTAATAAATACAAACAAATCGTTACAAAATGTAATTTTCATTCACCTGCCTTTTTAGTACTTATAATGCAAGAAAACATTGCAGATAAGGTAGGTACTTACTTTACAACTTGCGTCAAGGTGTTTTTGTGTCATAAAGTTGAGATTATATTTTGGAGCGGTTAGCGGAACAAAGCGACACACGTCCGTCTAGCAGCGCGCCTCAGCGGTCTCTGTCACATCGCGTAAAAATAAGAGAGAAGTGAAAAGACGCCGCGGCGGCACGACGTTTCGTTCGACACGTTCGAGCCAATTTATGATTAAATTAATTAATAGATAGAAAAATTGAATTTTAATCAATAAATAAAATTAATGATGTTATTTGTTACAATATTTAACATCATTCTTGTAAATTTTGTAAAGATTTGTTCATCAATAGTCGAGATAACATTGTATGCGTTTAGGTAAATTTCAAGGTTAGAGGTTATTTCATGATTTTTTTCTATCGAGAAAATTTATCGGAAACGTGTTTTGGAACTAATGGTACACTCAGAAATATGATCAAGATTACCACATATTTTTTTTACTGCTTTAAAATGAATATATTGTCCTAGAAAATTTTTCTGTGAAGCCTTTTTTGTCCGTAAGACCGCCTTAAGACGTGACCAACCTTGCAGCGTTGAATTACTCTCGTGGCTCTATCATTCAACCACAAAATATCACTGTTACCTACTATATAGTTAGAAAAACTTAATCAAATACTGTCAGAGCGGAACGTATCCTCATCTCAGTAGCCTTGAATTTCCATACATTATGTACTTCAATTGACATTGAATCTAGTCCATAGAACGAATAATATTGTACTATTCATTTCTAATGTAAGATATGTCAGGAAAACTAAACATACCAAACCCCATCACATCACGAGTTTCGATAACATTACCGATAAAATTTTGTAACACAAAATTGTATGTCAAAAACATTCGGACCTTCTAAAATCAACTCAAAAACTCACATAATTTATCGATAACTAGCGACTTAATAGTTCTCAATGGATAATTGATATTCCACGCAACTAGCAAGCGAGAAGATGAAATGTTAACTCTGAGCCCTCGAGCATAAATATCAATTTCGATTGTATAATGGTAAAGTAGAAGAGAGAAAAAAGAGGTGTCACGGTTAAGAGCGCACGACTACAGAATACGTCAGATACCGGCAACCATAAACTAAACGTAGTAGATGATCACAATGCAGATGTTACGGAAATAACAAACAAAAGTTATAATGTAGTTTAAGGTTTTCGGAAAGTGATGAGCGCACATTACGTATGCTTGGAGATGCTTAATCTACGGGAAATGCACTTTCTTACACGTCTTGAGAACTTCCTTGAATACAAAAGAAGGTGAAACTTGACAGGACGGAAAGATCTGACCGTCCACACTACATATTGCCATCACGCGTTTGGACGTGAAGGATAGTTGAAATAAAGGAAATTTACATAAATAAACAACTTTGGAACTTTTAAAATGTTAAATTCATGTCATTTGCGATTTAATATAACATGTTAAACTGATTATAGATCCGAATGATCTAGAATCTAGATGCACCGACGTGATTGTGAGAGTTGCGGGCGGAAGGGGAGGCTTATGTTCAGCAGTGGACGTCTTCTGGCTGATAGATGATGAGACTGAATATATTGGATATATTAACTCACAAATTAACATCAAGATGTTATTATGATTTGTTGTGACATTCCAGTAACGTTCTTTTCAATGGTCACGAGATTAAAGAGAGAAAAATATGAATACATATGATTGAAATCAACAGTTATCGAAAATTTTGCACGGTCTTTGTACCTGATCGATGTTATTGATAGAGGTTAGATGTCAAATACATCAGACGGCAAAGTGCAATAAGTGATTAAGGTAATTGAAGCAGATACTTTTAATTTTAACTAAACTGGTGAATATTCAAACTTTCCACGTGACTTTCTCAAATTGACCTACAGCTGAAGCAATGAGTTCAGTCATTCAAGCCGTGTCATTTAAATATTGAACAATACCGGGTCTCAATAAATCAAGACAGTGAAAGTAGTCAATCTCACCGACGGCGTATGTCGTTCAGATGGCATCAGGTGATGTGACTAACATAATTTATTAACAGTGACGTTAATTTTTAAAGCTTTCTTCAGGTTTAGTCGAATCCTTGTATGAGAGTAGCTCCGAAAGTAGAGACTAGATATAGAAACATATAAAGAGACTTACTAATGGGTATAAGGCATGTATTAAGAAAGAGACTTTTTACTAAATGAAAAAAACATCCACCATACCTGTACTTTTGTTATAAAAATTTATGTTGTGATTCTAATATGCTAGCTATTCAATCACATTACAAGTAGAATTACAATAGATGTTTTCCTTACAGGGATGAAATTAAACAATATTATGATCTCATAATTGGAAAAGCAGTTGAGAAATTGTAAATATAGTAGGTAATAAAAGTCTCATGTCCGTCAGCGAAATGATAGTGAAAATTTTGGCTTGGACAGTGTCATCATCATAATCATTTCAGCCATAGGACATCTACTGCTGGACATAGGTCTCGCCCATCGATCTCTAAAAGAGCCGGTTGGAAGCGGCCTGCATCCAGCGTTTCCCTGCGGTCTCTTTTAGGTCGTCTATCTATCTTGTGGGTGGACGTCCTACGCTGCGCTGTCCTATTTACCGGTCCGTGGTCTCCATTCCAGAACCTTTCGGCCCCATCGGCCATCTGTTCTACGTGATATGTGCACTGCCCACTGCCACTTCAACTTGCTAATCCAGTGGGCTATGTCGGTAATTTTCGTTCGTTTACGGATGTCTTCTATAGCTCGTTGTACGACTTTGAGCTTGCTTATGAGGCCCATAGTGAAAGACCACGTTTTAGTGCCATTTGTCATCACTGGTATAACACACATTGGTCGAAGACTTTCGTCTTAAGGCACTGAGGTATTTTGGACGAGAAGACGTTACGAAGTTTACCGAACGCTGCCCAGCCGAGTTGTATTGAACAGTGTGCGTGTACTTAAACCCAGCGGTCTAAGGAAATTCAAAACATAGCCTTCCTTATTTAGACACGCGCTAACACAAACGTAAATGACAATACAAAATCATACATCCTGACTTTAGAACATGCCTGAAAAAACAGCTTAATATAAATTACACAATGTTAAAAACCCCCTATATAAGAGCTGATTATCTTTAAACGGGTGAACAGATTTGATTGAATCATAGCTAAGAACACACTCGAATAAGTAATTATCAAACAAAAAAAATATTGGTCCAGACGTTTTGGAGATAAATGGGAACATTCGTTTTTTGCACACACAAACAAACAAAAAACAAACATCAAACGTAACAATAGGTTTTTTACTTCGGAAGAAACAAAATTTAAAATCGATACATACAACGACAAATCCCACTACTTAGTTTGAAAACACACCATGAAACGGTAAAATTATGTAAGACACTATTAAACTATATAAAAGAAAACTACAAAAGTCATATATTGATGTTGAAATAAATAGATAAGTAATCGATACAAATGCACTTATTTCAAAATTCTATACAAAATTTAAACAGAGCGTGTAATGTATTACGTCAGTATTACTCCAGTTATTCATTGCATTGCACGCGACTGCAATACGATAAGAATCTAGCGCGTGAACTTGCAACGTTAAAAAACAATGGAGGTAACAACCATGATAGCAATAAGTAATTTATGCTGAGAAAAGCTTTACTACCTTTCCTCTAGACGAGCATTTGAATTGTTCGTAACCATACTGTAGTTCAAATCGTTATTACACGTTTATACTTGTTTAATATCGACGAGAAAGAATTTGTTTATGTAAACTAATTTCGAATACAAATCACGTACGAGATGAAAAATAGACGTAACCTCGTCTAGATTCAGCTCTAGATGTAAAATAGACTACAATACAAGCTTAGTTCCAAACACTCGTCAGGGTAACTCTACCATTAACAAATGGAGTTTGAGAAGTTTTTAATGATGCGCAGGTCGTTCGACCGCAGTGCAGCGCCCTCGACGCGAAGGGTATCGCACCCCTCAAGTTCACAGCCATTCCGGCCCAACCCCCAGGACGTCGCGACGCAGTGGCGGCGCCAGGGGAGTACGCACACACATACAAAACATCCCAGCCCAACACAATAGAAACGAACAAAATTGATTTGCGCAAAACCCCGTACCTCTCCATGTGCGTAATTTAGTAAATTCGAAACGAGACAGCGAAAAATCATTGATTCACGATTTGCGATTATTCACGCGAAATTCCAAAGCGAATCGAACTCAACTTTCAGGTAATCAAATTGTAAAAATGATAATAACCGATTAGCGAAACAAAACATGCCTGACTAGTCACACACACCGCGATATTGATAAGAAACTATAATACACAAAAAATAATGCCAGGATATATTCGACCTTTGTAAACAAAACAAACCGGTATTATTAAGCTGGTAGAGACGTAGAGTAAATATTAAAACATACTCACACGATCCAAACGATTAAACTGTAGATGCAGGAAAAACACCAAATTTCGACTTCAATCAAAGAAATCCATTTTTATATACACTGCACTTGTATGAACTTATGTGTTTACACCGTAAAGGTATTGCAAATGATTTGAATATATTGCACGTAAATATTGCTAGGCTGTCGAGCCAGGGCAGGACCGTTTTCGGGATATCGATCTGGGTCCCGTCGCGCTGCAGTATCAGCTGTTTTTGTCGCCACGTCGTTTACCACATTTTTCTCATCCACATTTGTGTTATTGGTGTGTGTCGTATGTGATGTTTGTTTTTGTTTATGTAGTATGAAAGATCGCGATCAGCTGTCACGTGGCGGGTGCGAGCACAGAGCGTCCGAGCGTACGGGCGTTCCGCGCACGACTGACTAGTGCGATGCCATAGTGTCTTGGTTGCCGCAGCAGCACAGTCCGTTACCTACACTACACATGGTACTACGATAAGTAAACAAACAACACGCCTTTAAATCTTCTCGTGAACTCAGTACGAGATGCAACGGTATAATTGTTCCATATTCGCACGTGTTCCTCAAACAGTTTCAGATGCTGAGATGATTTCCTTGACCTGCCGTTATGGCATCCTTTTTGTTTAATTTTGAACGAGACTTCGTTTATATCGTGAATGCTGCAGTAAATTGTGTAATTGTGTAATTACCAATGATCTTGCAAAAAACATGATACAATAATATTAATTTTCATATTTCTCTTCTTTATTATTCAGGGAAATTCAAATAAATTTAGGCTTACTTTTTAATACAATGTGGTTGTACAAAAAAGGAAAGTAGATTTGTTGGCCAGCAAAAAATAACAATGACTCCAGGTCAACGTAACGGACGAGGGCAGTAATTGTGACAAAATCAGCCGTTTTAGGGAACAATGGTAACAATGCCCAAATCTCATGGGTTTCCGTGAACCAAGACGCAATTCTGTTGTCACATAACCATCTTGCGCCATTCCACATTTATGTTAAAAGCCATAAAGTATCAAAGTACCAGTTAGATAATAATGACCGAAATCATTAAGGGGAACATTAACAGATAAGAGGAAGTTGAACAACACCATGTGTCGTATTTAATAACAAGCATCTTAACAACATCCTGAAAGTAAGATAACGCGGAGTTGTCCAAACAATAGTTGTTTTATTGTAGTGATTAATGAACAAAAAAGGTTGAAGAAGCTATCGATGAACTAGATACAAAAGACATGACGAAAGTAGATGGAAAAATGTTCGGAATTTTGATTCAAGCAGTAAAATGGGTGAGTTATTATTACGTAACAGAGCTATTGTGCTGGAAGCAGCTGCCGTAGCGTCTCTATTCAGCGACTGACCTTTGGACGTCGTCTCGACCGTGTCGGCACACGTGGGTTCGCAAAACATTACGCTGCTGGAGCATGTAAATATAATTATTTTGATTTTCGTGCGATACACTATTCAGAAAGCATATTTTCAATGAAATGGTCGAGTTGCTGAAAACCAAATTCCTAAACGAAAACAAGATTAATATTAATTCGCATTTAGTTGGTAGAAAAGTGGCGAATTATGTTAAAGGCAACCCTATGAAATGAGCATCATTTGTTGCTTCGGTCGAAATAATAACTGATGCTGATAGATGTATGCCAGTGTAACTATGTAGGTACTTAAAGTCATCGAAAGACAGAGACATCAAAAGACCAGATAGCAACGAAACAAGTTATACGAGAGAATAAATTAGAATACCGATATATCGAAAGGGCCGATAAACTGTTAATGTTAAACACAAAACTGTTATCTCTCCGAATTAGTGTTACAAAGTAAAAAGGTCGTGACTTATAGACGAGGAAACGTGGGAAAAATGCGTGGGTACGTCTCGAGACGTGGCAGACGACACGATCGAGTTTTTATCGAAGTCTGTTGAATCGGGACCCAAACCTATAAAGGACAGGAAGAAGTTAGATTGTAAAGTTTATATAAAAATTGTGCGAGATATTTTTTATGGATTCCCACGGGTATACCAATCACACGCGCCAGAAAAAAATCGAACTGTAACGCTGAACAAAAAGAGCATTATTCGATTGTGCAGGCATATTGTGTACTTACGCTAAAGCCAGAGTATTTCGTTTTTGATCAGTTAATCGTACGTACCTGTAACAAAATACATAAATTGGTTTAAAGAGGTAATAAATTACAAAGTAAACATAAAAGCTAATGCATCTGGTCAGTACCAGCCATAAACACTATCTGATAAATATACATTAACCTACATGGAAACCGTAACTCATAACGATTGCGTACGAGTGTGTGAAACCGGCGCAAAGTTTTACGCTTCGCACAGTTCTGTCGAAACGGAAAGTTGTTAAATTTCTAATTACGATACCTACTTGACACTTACTATACAGAAAATAAAGATCATAGTTTCCGCAGTTACCGATGACGCAATGTTATTTGGTTGAATGATATTACGGCTTGTTGATTCTACAACGGATGTGCAAAAACTAAACTCGGCGTCCGACACGGTACTTCTATTCGGTGAAAATGGCTCATTATGAAATGCTCAGGCAACTGTGACAGCAATACTTTTGTAGTGTTGAGATTTGAAATAGAACACAATATCTGATTTCGGAATAAGCGCCTGCAATCGAAAGGGGAAAACTTAAAGTATATTCTAGCGAACGTGACTGGATTCTGTCTAGCCAGAATAAATTTATTCTATTCACACAAGAGTTTCATCTGCAATTGCAAATATTACAAGTAGGAGTAACTGAATTATAGGAAGTAGGTAGATCAGACACGGAGCTAGTTGCCAAAAACAATTTTCAAGATAAAGGTCTAAGGGTCTTAGTTACAGGATATCCGGACAGAGCTGTATATTTTACTGTAATAAAGTTAGTCTAGACCGAGTCTAGACGATTTTGTTCGGGGTGCAAGTTTGAGTTTTCCGAGGATCAATATCGTCTGCAAAATGATGTTGCCATCTCGATTATCACCTCATTTTTCCCGTACTAACTTCAGTAGAACACACATCATGATAATTGTTTTTTTTTTCTTGTTTTAACTTAAAAGTTGCCAGTGAAGTTCTGCATTAGGGCCAAGCTCATTGGCATGAATTTTAACTTTTACAGCTCAACAGAATTCTAGGAAACATTTTCGGGACCGTGCATGGTATTTTTGACTTACTTAATTATTTTTAAGAAAACTACGGTACGTAACCAGAATCCTGAATGTTATAAGGACCCGTTAGATATAAAAGCAGACAACATAAGGATTTCTTTAGGTGATGGAGTATCTTTATATATATTACTAGCTGTTGCCGCGACTTCGCATGGATAATTTTTCATATAAACTTTTAATCGCCCTTTTGCCCTTTCTTAGCGGACGTCTACATCCCACAAGGAATCTACCTGCCACATTTCAGCTTCGTGGGTCAAATAGTTTTTAAGATTTCGTGACGAGTCAGTGAGTGGTTGAGTGGGTATTTATGTATTTATAGATTTTTCTGTACGTGTTTTTGTCACTGAACTCTTCCTTAACGGCTGGACCGATTTTAATGAAATTGTTTGTATGTTTGAGTATCCCAGGATGGTTTCGATTCACAAATGGGTTCTTTCTTTCTAAATTCTTTTTTACAGGGCAGGACTTCTGTATGTTCAGCTAGTGGAGTATGTAACATGCATCAGGGAAGTCTGGTATCATACGCTTACTCTTGGTCCAAGCATTTATTTGCTCTGGCAGCCGCAATAACATTGTAAAAAGCTGAATAAAAACATTTACTTTTAATATTTCACTGAAGTATATCGATTACTTGCTTCAATTTTAAAATCAAAAACGTAGCGGAAGTGATTAGAATTCATGGTTTTTAGGGTTCCGTACCCAAAGGGTAAAAACGGGACCCTATTACTAAAACTACGATGTTTGTCTGTCTGTCCGTCTGTCCTACCTATTAACAGCTGTATCTTTCGAACCGTAATAGATAGCCAGTTGAAATTTTCACAGAATATGTAATGTTGCGGCGGATTAAATAACAAATAATAAAAAAGCCCAAAAGTGAAAACGAAAGGGGGTGTCCCCATACAACAAACGCATTTTACACGTATTTTTGTATTAGCTCTAATGTAAATACGGTAATACCTACAAACGTCAAACTTAACATGATTATAGTACATAAGTGCGAGTCGGTGACAAGTTTCTTTTCATTAACAAGTTATAACAGGTATTGAATTTTCTGGTGGTACGGAACCCTCAGTGCGCGAGCCCGACTCGCACTTGGCCGGTTTTATTTAGATTTTTACAATATTATTGCAGCGGTAAGAGCAAATAAATGCTTGTACAGAGTTTAAAAAGAAACAACTGAATGCAGTAGTATGTTCATACAAATATTTATTTCGAATTCTCTAAGTGTTTACAGGTGTTTTTAATTGGCTTTGTATGATAACATCTGGTAAGTGTGTGGGCTGTTTTTGTTTAAGAACATCAAAAACATGAACTTAAAATACGACTGTTGATTTTGGTTACTTCGTACTGTCTATAAGTAAAGGTAATAAAGGTAGGTAGGTAGGTAGGTAAAGGTAAGGTAAGGTAAGGTTGTAATAACGAAGCTGATGGAGTTAAGGTGGACAAGTCAGGGTAGGTTAGAAGGTCGTATCTTGTATAGCGCGAATTCTTATGGATTAGTAACTTTTAATCGAACTCACGTTAACAACTTTTTTATCGCGAATAAATCCGCGATTGACCACCAACTCGCCTGTTGGTAAGCGACGATGTGGTCGAAGATGAAGCACGTAGACTCAGAAGATACCTATTCACACAACTTTTTAACTAAATTTTTGTAACTTTTTTTTCTTACGGTTTGTATCTCTAAGATACAAAAGATAAAAGGAATTACATAGTATGTACTCAGTGCATCGAACACGGCAAGCTATAAAAGAAGTTGGCCACATTAAAAGGATGTCTCCATGCATTGTTACTTTAGTGCAAAAAAAAAATACATTTCCAAGATGAAAATTACATAATAGTAATAACATAATTATAACTATACAGAATATAAAATCAGTCAATTAATGCAATATTTATGTCTTTATACCGAAGCAAGTTTATTCCACATTATTTCCTGTTAGATTATGGTCATAACGGAAGAAACTTACGCCAAGTTAATCTATAGCCAACACGTGTGTGTTTGTGTGTGTGTGTGCGCACGAGTGTGCGTGCGTGCGTGTGTTAGTATGTGTTAGAATGTGATCAGTATTTATTTGTTGTGGTGGTACATCTATATATTGGTCTGCCATCACAAACGTATAATTAGCGTTGTAGACCAGCCCCCCGATTCAACTAAAGAAATTGTCTTTAAATTGTAATTGTTGCGATTTTAATTGTTAAATAACTGCCTCAAAATTGACAGTTTTGAATATTTTTTTATACTAGAAAAATACAACCAGGTGGTTGTATTTTTCCAATATTATAACTTAGTATTAAAAATATTTAAAACTGTCAATTTTGAGGCAGTTGTTTAACAATTAAAATCGCAACAATTACAATTTAAAGACAATTTGTTTAGTAGAATCGGGGCCCTGTTGTATTTATGAGGTAGTTTTCTGCTAAGTATAAGTTAAATTTGGTTCAAGTAGTCACGCGAAAATCCAAATAGGTACCTAATGATATCGATGTAAAATTATGACGCTTTATTAGCACTGTCTGGCAAACAACGGCATTAGTAAACACAGAACAATCTATTTTATTGTCGTAACTAGCTAATAGGTCTTCTATACCAGTGTTAAAGCTTTGAACCCCAGTTCTAGAACATCATATTCAAACAAACACTTAGCGCATAGAGTTTACTTCAGCCATATAACAAGAGTTAGCTTTTCGTACAGAACAGAAGCTGTTGAGAAATACTTAGACGAACTATGTGAAAATTCACAAAGATGGGAACCCCGCTATGAGTCACGTTCAGTGTTAATTCCTGACCCGTTATCTGGCCAGAGTTGGACTATCCGGCAAGTAGTTCTTGCCGACAAGTACAACTCTGGCCAGATAACGGAATGACAAGAAGCAGTGGACTTTTTATCAAGTTATTTGTTATGTAAGTTAATGTTTGGGCACATACATATAGAGATAAGAGAAGTGTTACTTTTACTCAGAAAGTGCTTGGGTAATTACAGACCCCGTCCGTATTTACCCGAGTCACTTCAGTCATTACGACAATATCACAGATTATTTGTCTTATCTCTGACGTAATAACTACTATCCGTCAAAAAGGACATACTTTTACGGATTTAGTTTACATATATAGTCATAAAATCAGTCGAGCGACTCGCTCGTCTCGCATTTGCACAGTGAAAAAACATTTTGTAAGTAAATTTTCAATTCTCAAAGACGTGTAGTATGTACTATGATATTCTAACTGATAGTTATTCTGCGTGTGCACAGCCTTCCTTACAAACTGCTAGCTAGTCTGTGTCCAGATTTCTTTACAAACTAATATCTATTCTGCAACCAGACATGCGCGGGTGTTACAGTAAACAACTGTAGATGGTAAATGGTACTTCCGCCGATCAAAAGCCATTGTAGAGGCAATAAAGCTTAATCAAAGACGTTAGTGAATCAAACGTTTTTTCTTTCACTTTGCATTTCGTTTATTTATGAGTTGAGAATTTTATAGCAAAAATAAAAGGAGATTCTAGCAAAAGATTTTGCTCAGAAGATATTTGACAGAGTAGGGCTCATTGTTGACCAGTGGCTCGATGAACTAAGTCAAGGCCATTGCGAAAACGTGGAGGTACTGAGGCCCTAAAACCCATTGCAGACTACGCGAAGTAACTTGTCAAGTACAAGTAGGCGTTTAAACGTAAATAGCCACTCGTGCGGCGACGCGCACAACCCGCGTGCGAGTACGTACTCGCACGAGTGTTCGAACGAGACGAACGATGCGCAGTGGGCGTCGCGCGAGTAGCAAGGGGAAACGAAGCATCACTTGCGCAAGGACCAGCCACTGCCACTTTCGCTAAGCAAAACGTTGCAGACGATTCATAGTAGGTACTTGCTACTTGTAACTCGCATGGTCTGCAATGGGCTTCAGATACGATTTACGCAGAACATAGAAAAATGGTGGAAGAAAGGTTACACGGTCACAAACGTAATGTTAATGACTGCGGCGATCTGTGACGACTGTGACAAAAATATATAATGAGATCCAATATTTTTTTCCCATTGTATATTGTGTTTATTGTATTTTTTGCCACAAATAAGTTATGTCTATTTTTATGATGTAAAAACATTGTGCTTTCATGAGTCAAGCAAAAACGTAAAACGAAACCAATTACGATTCCGACATACAGTAAAAACCGTAACCCTGATGTCATATCGTGTAACCTCGTACACGACACAACAATGCGCAAGCCACAAGATATTTTAACCGTGTCAGGTTAATTGATCTACAAAAATGCAACATGCTACTCTGTCAAACTCAGTTTCGGATATTTTCCTTCGATGTTAACAGGAAATATTAACAGTTGTGCTGCGATAGAGTACTCTATTATTCTATTGCATAAAAAGTAGACGATACGGATCAGTTTAATTTCTATGCAACAATTTGGTAATTGGCAGTCAACTCGCGAAGTTTCCGTATTTCCTCATTAAAATTTGACAGTGCAATAATGTTCAAGCAATCTCCAATCAATTTCCTAATGACTATGAAACAATCTGTGACAATCCTGGGTTTGTGGGGCACGGGGCCTATTGTGTTGTATCACACGAATTGTATAGCATTGTGCAATGTAAGTAATTGCAGTAGACAGTGCGTGCGTGATCGGAGGCGGTGCATGGGTGTCGTGACAAATTAGTGTTGATAGATTTCACTTTGAGTTGGAGGAGGAAGTTGGTTGCGACGCGCTGTGTCCTGCCGTGGCGTAGTACCTAACATAATGTCCCAGAACCGCGTTGGGTTAGCGGAGGTTTGAAAGCATTCCCGCGTTCTCGGTACTAAACAGCGAAGAAGCGACTCCGTAGAGTTGGGAGTCCAAAATCACCGCTATATCCCCCTGTAGCAGTGCGGTATGTCTTCGCAACGAAAACAATGTCTTAGATGCAGATACAAGTACTAAATCTTGTCACTCATGCAGGTCGTCTGTTCAATTAACGACAAGCTTAAGACATTTTATTTATATTACATGGGAATTACTCACGTAAGATTAAGCTACAGACTATACTCCGACTATAGTTTCAACCGCATCAAGCAGTCTTTTTCAAGGTGACAAGTTTAAGATTTCGGCGAAAGAAAACTTCAGGGGAAAACCAGGGTAGGGCACTTAGAGCACGCATCGACACACTAAATACAGGTTCTATCAATTCATCCAAGATACAGGTCAAAAATCTGGCTAAGCGCGTGACAGTGTCACAGCAGTGTCACTTGAAAGGTAGTTCCTATTTCAGGCAAGGAATTTTATCATATTCAATTATATCTTCTTAGGTCAGGTCAACATTAGGTCAGTTAAGCTTAATGACGATATTATAACCATTTGACTGCTCATCCTTTACCCCGCCGAAAACCAAAGTATGGCCAAAAGTACCTACACTTTTTCAGCTTAACCTTTTTCGAGAGGGCCAATCCTGGGCGCGAATTGAACGAATGACTTTTGAGTTCCGCGACCGACGTGACTTACATCGTGCACAAGCAAATTATGACTCGTGCGCGATCAAGTGGTTATATTATCCTTGGATAAGCTAATGGGCAAACATAGCTTCTTAGAAAGAAAAAAAAGTTTACCACAAATATGGCGAAACAAAAGCTGGAAGTAGAGCACGTAGAACATTCAAAGTTTGTTTCCTTATTATAAAGAAAACGCATGTATTCGTGACTACAGAATATTTAGGATTTCAGTATGATTTTCAGACCGTTGCATTAGTAAACAAAGCCTTGGCGGTTGCGGTCAGGCAGACAAATAACGCGGTTGTGCTCACTTGAACTTGGTACAAAATAATATTATTTAGTAACAAGTTTTTCTTGAAAGGCCAGGCCTTGCGACCAACTGCTAACGCGGTATCGAAATAACGTTAAATCCGCTCCGTTAAAGCTTCAGGACAAGACAGGCTAGCTAGGCGCTTGACCAAAGCTCACCTGTTGGTAAGTACCATACGCTTTAACAGTTATTCCAACGCCAAGTTTGCAAATATTTCTGTTCCAGCTTGAAGGCAATGTTTCCAGTAAAATTATACAGGGGCATAACAATATATCAGGGCAACTAGCGCAGTGCAAAATTTTGGGTTAGCACAGTAAATGTTATAAGTACGCAGAGTCAAAGAGAATAAATACAAGTGCTGAGTAAGCTTGAAACTTTAAAGTGGCCCTGCATCTATAAGGCAAGAGGTATACTATCTTGTGAACGCTTTGCTCGTCTCATCACTCAATCGTACGAAAATTTTCTTAATCCACCCAACAAGTTTACTCATAATCCTATGATATTTGAATTTCCCGCATAGTGCACTACTGACCTATGAGTCAGCCTTCTCTGTTGATGCTCGAGGTTATCCACCTGGCTGAGCTGTCACTTTCCAGTTAATTCGGCCTCGTTTGGAGCTCGAAAGAAACTATTGTTTATTCTATGGCACGGCAATGACCGGAGCACCACGATGACTGATGAAGTAATTAACTGATTTGGGTTAGAGATGGAGTGATATAGTTCTTAACTTCTTAGTGGAGTGTTGTAGAAGCTAACTGGTGATTTGATTCGGCATTTTAAACGTGTGAAAAGATGTGAAGCAAATTAAATGATTGTGGTTAATGTGGTTATGGAGTCACGCATTTCGTGATTCCGTGTAAACTTTGTGGGTTTGACGAAATGTCGTGATTCGTGATTTGCATGCGCATTATTAGGTCAATGAAATTTAAATAAATTCTGTCACATAAAAAAAACTTGTTAACGACCATATAAAGTAGGCCTTAATCTGATGACGAAGGGACCATGTATAATGTTCATATTTAAACATAATTCTTCAACGGAATTACACAACTTTTTTATGGTGGACCGGCTAGGCGTTTGTCGTCAGCACGTTTGATATTAAACGATTATGTGGACAAATATAGTAATCACATCAAGCGTTGGAAATGCTTTAATGTTTTCAACCAATCTCTTCAGGTTTGTTCTCAAAAAAGTGGAGACTTGAGGTGTGATAACGGGTATGAGTAGAAATTACACTCACAGCCGCACTCAGAGACGTTACTTAAGTTAAGGAATACTTAAAATTGCCCTGTCAACTTCTCGTTGACGGAAATTGTCACACATGAAAACGAGACAGAGCAATTTTAAGTATTGCTTAACTTAAGTAACGTCTCTGAGTGCGGCTGTTAAAGTAGATTTTCACGAAAGCCCAGTAATGGATACATAATCGATTATGACATTACATGAAACTAGAAAGCTAAGCCCGAAGAACTCTCTAACAATATCACATTAATGAGACGATAATTACTGCTTTTGTGGAGAAATTGACATGAATTTATAATGGTGTGGTAATTTGGCAATAATGGGATAGTTAAGACGGCGTCTGTGGTGTTTGTATTGATGGATTTGAAAGTTTACTGGCGTCTTGTATTAAGAGACGTCGACAACTTAAAATAGACAACATAAGGATAAATGCTAAACTTATCCGTTAATTCAAATAAATAAACTAACGCTGCTAACGATCTTATTTTGCCAAAATCCAGGACTGGTATTGGTCAAAAATCATACTATTTAACGCAGCACTATATTATTACAACACACTTCGCAAGAGTGTTAAGGATGCAAAATACACACAAATATTTAAAAAGAAGCTGATAGCTTACTTATACTTAATATCACTTTTTCACTAACATTACTACATGTTGTTCTCCAACATCTTAAAATGTCTACTGGCCACTAATGTTTGCTGTACGATACCGCTTAAATGAGACGTTATGTTTCTTGTGATATTAATATAGATGTTTGAACCTAACTTGTATGAAAACATAAGGACAAGCAATGTTTTTTTTCCTACTAAACAGGTTCCTGACTGATTGTTTTTTATTGTCGTATAAAAAGCTGACTATAAATAGAGCCGATAATCGAAAACAAAATAACGAGTAGGTTCGAAATTAAGGAAGAAATAAGAATTTTAATGTCTTGCTGTCTTTAAACTTTCGAGGTTCTCAGACATACCGGTTTCCTCACGATGTTTTCGTTTTTGTCATCGTTTTTGAGCGATGGCCATATTTATTGAACCGAAACACATAATTTATTTTTCTTTCAACTACGTAGTAATGTTATATTTTTTTTTTTTTTTTTTAATAATAAAAATTTAGTTAGATAAACATTTTGTGGATACAGTTATTATAATGCGTCGTACTCCGGACAAGGAAACCTGATTCCCGGAGCCGACTTCTTCCCGCGGTGGGTAGGTGTAATTCCAAAATACAAAATCAAAAACAATCCAAATATCTAAATATACCAAAACCATCCAGTTACACTTTTATCAAAAATAATCACTACAAAGCCGCAAAGCATCACAAATGACGTATTTTTTGCTTAGAATCAAAACAGTGCAGAAAAGTTATATGAAATCTCATTATTGCACCAGTTTTTCATTCATCATCATCATCAGCCAGAAGACGTCCACTGCTGAACATAGGCCTCCCCCTTTTTCATTAATGCACTCTTTTTATTTAGATATTTATTTACCACAGAGGTTTAATGTCTCCCATTTAAATTTAGTTTAATATAAAATGTTGTATTAGATCAAAAAGATACTGACTGAAAATAAAAATCGACGGAATAAGACAGACTTGGTTAAATTAATTGTAAGTTTTAAATGTTTGAGGAGAAGATTAATTAAACTTTGTTTTCATTATCTTGAGTTTTAATTTTGATTAGATATCACGGTAGGTAGATTGGTAGCTGAAAGAAAAGTAGATTACGCACCTTGCTAAGGTGAGTAATTAATGCACTCGTGTTAATTTACCAACATAACACTCGTGCACTAATAACTCACTTTGCGTTCGAGGCAACAATCTACTATAAATACTAAATAAGTCATTGGTTCGAACTGGGTGCCGTCAGATTGTGAAGCGCACATGCCACTACTCAACCGCCATTGCTCCTTACCGCTCAGCCACCATCGTTCCAATGTAATACGTTATGCGATTTACGATTTAACTTCAAACAAGTATAAATCTATCAATTTATATATAAAAGCCAAATTCACTCACTCATCACAAAATCTCGAAAACTACTTGACCTACGAAACTGAAATTTGGCAGGTAGATTCCTTATGAGGGTGTAGGGGCCCGCTAAGAAAGGATTTTGAGAAAGGCCCGAATTAAGAGGGGCAAATGGAGGGTAGAAAAATTATATGAAAGGCTACGCGTACAAAGTCGCGGGCAAGTAGTAGGCAGGTAGTCTAAGTATAAGTATAAAAACCCACGGTAATAGAGCTGATATAATCTACAAACCACTGATTAAATTTTCTTGAATCATAGCTACGAACACTTTCCTTCAAACAAAAAACTCAATCAAAATAAGTTCTACCGTTTGGAAGCTACAATGCCACAGAAATACACACGTTAAACGTAAAACAGCCCTCTTTTTGGGTCGGGGCTTAAAAATGCTATGAACCTATACACACAAAACACGGAACTGTGTTACTAAGCCTTAGGAAAGTTATTGTACCTACTTGTTATTCTTAACAACTTTTACGAATTCGAAAAATATAATTCATACATTTTTAAATATTATGTTTCATACATTTCATTCGCTCAAATCTACGGGCAAGTAAACTGCAACCCAGCAAGTTAGACAGTGATCAGTTGCTAAACATAATTCAGGCAAGTTTATGCAACCGATGAATCTCATTGTGGGCTCGTAGCTCATTGTTAGAACATCAGTTGTACTTGACCTACTAGCGGCTGCGTTGAAACTCGATACCAACATTACTTGCTTTTGTTCTGAGATAATGCAATAGTTAAGCATTTGTTTCTGTATGAAGATCAGACAATGTATCGCAGATGATGAAGCGAACAAAAGCATAATTATTTTACACTAGTTGCACCCCGCGGTTTCACCTGCTATCCTACAGGAATGATCCTGGAAGAGATTGCTTGTAGCTCGAGTTCCAGTGATAACCGTAGCAAAAGACTAAGAAAGAGGGTAGATCGTTATGTCTGCACCTAACTTTTTAACTGTTCGACCAACCACCCGCATTCTTCAGTCTTCCCGTGAACATGGTGCATGTAATTGCGCCGAAATATCGGGAGCCACAACGGTAAATATCCCGTAAATAATCATATAACTTCAGTGGTTTAAATATCTTTAAAAACGTTGAAATGTGCGAGCGAGTTGGTCATGCGTTTTTAGCTGCCCCTTAGCCAGAATTTTCACGATTTTGGAAACGGTGCATTGACAACATAAACCATACCTAAGAAAGCAATTACTCTTAGAATAACTACTCAGAGAAGGTTAGTTTCCAAACAACGCCTTCTCAAAACGTAAGCTACAAATTCGCTTTGTAGCTTACGTTTCGATTAGTATTTTAAACGATTTAAGCAAGAAAATTAATGGATTACCTGTGGAATGTCACACCATAACTCTTATGCTGCTTTTCTGGTTTGTTGTGGAACGATTTCACCGCGCAAATTGTCATAGTAAATATAATTTTGTTTTTTATATATTTTTTGGTGTCATATATGACACCATTTGAATGTCTTAAATTTTGCGAATGTACTTGGTTTCTTTGTGTAGTTATTCTAAGCAATTACTATTAAAACGGAAAGTATTGTATCTATTCAGTGCACGGACAAAACCTACACAAGCTTTAGTTCCATTTCTAGGTATTAATTGCCACTAATTACGAAATAGTGGTTTAATTACTCCAATGAAGTCAAACAAAGAAGGCATTCTAAACCAAAACAATCGTCTATTCCTGATTTTATTTATTCTGATAGTTTTCTACACGTCTGTACTTAGATTTGATATTATAATTGTTTTGTATTTTTTTAATTTAAAAGCGGCTTAATTCGACAAATGGATAATAATAAAATAAATGAATTTGTCAGCTCATCCGGCGGGATTAGTATGGATTAGGTCCAGTTGATGTAAGAGCCCACCATCTGCTCTTACAACACTTTTTTTTTTTTTTTTTTTCAAGGTGACATTTGAACACGGACGATAATTATTGTACTAAGGTGCGTGTATTATTTTATTGTATCTCACTTGTTTGTCTGATCTGAGGGATAAACGTATAGGCTATACGCTTTATATCCCGAAAGAAAAACATGGTTTCTGTAGGTCAAGGTTTTTCATGCGGGCAAAACAGCGTGTCGCTGCTAGTGTTTCCATAAAACAAGGTTTAAAGGCATTTCACAGCTAGCGAGCGATTTGCTCGTCACTCAGCAGTATAAAAAATCAATCAGTATAAATACTAGCTAGAAAAATAGTAGGTTAAAATTGCATTGCATTTCCTCACAGTACGTACTACCTAACTTGTACAACACATTTCACCATACATGGTTCTATGTCGGTTTCCTACCCATTTCGCAAAGTAACTGTGCTAGTCGGTCGGTTAACTTCCTGTATTTTTAACATCCAACCTTATCTATTACCCATAAGAGTTGTATTAGCTTGTGCGTGATAAGGCTGATAGAAATGACCATTTTTGGTAAGAAAGACCGTGTCGTGGTTGGGAGTAATAAAATACGGTAGCGAGATTTGTATCTACCGAGAAAGAGTGCTTAATTACTCGTACCTACGAACGACTAAGGCAAGACTTTTTATAATAATAAATCATCACCTGACTGAATTTACCGGATTAGCAAGTTGAAATAGCAGTGGGCAGGGCACATATCACGCAGAACAGATGGCCGATGGGGCCGAAAGGTTCTGGAATGGAGACCACGGACTGGTAAGCGCCGTAGGACGTCCACTCACAAGATGGACAGACGACCTAAAAGAGACCGCAGGGAAACGCTGGATGCAGGCCGCTTCCCACCGGCCCTTTTGGAGATCGATACGGAGGCCTATGTCCAGCAGTGGACGTCCTACGGCTGAAATGATGATGGTGACCTGCCTGAATGTATTTTGATGATACAGGATAAGGTAGATGCCGTTTCTCATCCTATAGATCTAGTATCCCATCCACAAGTTGATCACCTCAATAGCCCAGCTTGGGCTATTAGTTTGTAACCCCATAGCATCAGTCATTTACCAATATCATCCCAATCCACATAGTTTAATTTATTGTAACCACAAAAAGGTTTCTGAGTGTTGTAGTTTGTAACCCCATAGCATCAGTCATTTACCAATATCATCCCAATCCACATAGTTTAATTTATTGTAACCACAAAAAGGTTTCGGAGTGTTGCCTTTGATGCGCCAAAAAATGCGGGAAAGGGATTTCCCGCAAAGTGTGTGTCAGTATGGAATTTGTATGGCATACTCACAAGCGAGAGAGAGAGAGGGGGAGAGTGGCATAAACGAAGGGAGCCCTATACCTAGCAGTGGGTCACTCAGGGCTGATGATGATGACGGGTCACAAGTAACGTCATTCGTAAAATGTCTAGCAAGACATTAAAATGCCTTATATCTTTCTTAATTTTAAACACATTTCTGTTTAGGTTTCGGTGATCGGCTCTATTTATGGGCACCTTTTTAAAAGACAATAAAAACAGTCCGACAGACTATTTTCACCGAGTAAAAGTCAAATAAAAACCGATGCTAACTGATTGCGGGTCAGAGGAAAGCCACCAATTACGCGGCGAGCGAGCAGTGATCGGGTGTAGCAGTGCATTAAATGACTTACTGACATTTTCTATTACTGCGTAACCGCTTTTGTATTGCGGTTTTCACTTTTGTCTGTTGATTTAGTTTTCGTTGTGTGTTATATAGAAGTATAATTTTAAAACAATGATCCAATGCTCTGATGAACACACATGGTTTGTTTTTTGGAACTTGGTCCAATTATTCTTAGCTTTGACAGCTGCAATAGTAGTAGATAGTATAAAGCTGGATTAAACCAGTGAATTCTGAACACTTTTGCTGGGTGAAAACAGTCAAAAAACGTTCGAGCGTCATTGTACAAAGATTGGCGTCGGTTCTGTCATACCACTCATTAAAATTATAAGCCTCTCTTTTAATTTTAATATATAAAAGGATGGCAACAATTTTAGAGTTGTCAAATTTAGTTTAGTTTAGAGAACATCAGAATCGATGCCATTGTATCAATTATATAGTTCACAATGCCACATATATTCCAATTTAGTCGTTATATCGCTTGCATAGTGTTCGAAGTTAGTTGTCCGCTGTGTCATCGTAGCTCTGGCATCGCGCGACGTTAGTCTTTAAGATTGTAGCTGGTATCCAGTAAAGAAATATTTAAATTTTAATCGGATCATAAGGTCCGAGATGTTAGCGTTCAAATTTTTTGGTCGTATTAGGAATGGATGCTCTGCCCTTTCCCGCCAAGTGAGTGTTCGTATGGAGTTTAAATGGCGTACTTGTAAGTTACAGTGAAGTATAGTGCGCTCTAGACAATAAAATGCTATATTTTTCGAGGTCAGAGTGTATATGAATAATCTTCAAGTCTGCGTGCTTCATCTTCGACCACATCGTCGCTTACCAACAGACGAGTTGGAGGTCAAAGGACATACTCGTGATTTTTTAAAAAACCGTTTTAGGCACTATATACAATTTTTAATATGAATTTGAGCCAATTGTATTTTGTTTTTGACGAGACATAGCGTGCACCACATGGATATGATTGCTTTTAGGCAATGGTATTTAGGAGTGTTCGTTATTTTTAATAAATTATCTTATCTTATCTCATACAATAGAAAAATATCAGTCCGGCGGCATCTCGTGATTAATCGTTACGCGGTTGCTTTATAAAAGTAAATCATACCTGTGTCGAACTCTGCTATTGATGTGACGCACCTCCCGACCGCCGCTGCTTTCCCCGTCGCTGCCCGAACCGGGGACCTCCATCGTGTGGATAGATATGGATTTGCTCATCTGTAAAAAAAAAACTTGGTTACAACTTATAATTGACCAAGCGAAACGAAGATCTCCGTCTACGGGAACTCACTGGCGTTTGTATGTTTGAGATTTTTATGTTTATATTAGTATTTTTATTTTCGACGATAACTTGAGTACCGTTGATCTGATCTTTAGGATTTTTTGTAGGCAAGTAGTTCATTCCAATATAATGAGCAAAATCAGTCAAGTCGAACTACGGGTTACATTTATTTAAAGTATCAGCCTAGTAGTAGGTCCATACCATGCCCGTAACCATAATATCATAACCCAGATAGCCCGTTGGTCCAGTTGGTAGTGAACCTGCCTTCTGAGCTTGGGGGCGTGGGTTCGATTCCCACCTAGGACAAACATTTATGTGATGAACATTTTGTGTTTGTTCTATATCTGGGTGTTAATATCTATTTAAGTATGTATTTAAAACTATATATGTATGTATATCAGTCTCTGGCAGCCATATCACAAGCTTTGCTTAGTTTGAGGTCAGACGGTCGTGTGTGAAAAATGTGCCGAATATTTATTTAAATACCAAAATATCATTGACACATGGTAAAAAAAATACTTTCTATAAATTTATATAAAACACTAGAGCATTCCGCCACCGACTAACACCACATCGAGTTATCCATACCAAAAACGATATTTATAGCGATTCAGTGAATTCTAGATTTTTTCGTATCTGCAGTGCAAGTACCTTTCTTTATCGATCGTCAAATGTGACAAATGTGTGGTACTACTACACTGCTGGTACGTTTAAGTACGGTCCGTTATATTGTCCTTTTATGACTTTTGTCGTATCACTTCACTATCACTACATAGCATAAAATAAAGTCGCTGTCGGTCTGTCCGTCCCTATGTATGCTTAAATTTTGAAAACGGATTTTGAAGCGGTTTTCACCACCAGTTACATAATTTTTCACGAAAGGTTTATATATATAACTAGCGACCCGACCCGACTTCGCACGTAAATTACACCCGTGCAAAGCCGGGCGGGCGGGTCGCTAGTTGTTTATAAGTATTTAATTTCTACGTACCGGCGCGATATATTTCCTAACACTAGCCGCCAGCTCTTCCATGCTTTTCTCCTTCTTCGGATCGATTCCAAAGAACCTTGCCTTGGCGGCTTGGTTGAGGGCAGATATCTTCATAACGGTCGGAGGGACTTCCTGGACCTGCGCCGGCTTCTCTTGCGGCCGACGGAGCTTGCCCAGTTGGACGGGCTCTTCTATCTGTAAAACAAAAAATTAAATGTATAATTTTTTTTATTATACTGGGTTACGCGGAAAGGGTGTACTATATCAAAGATAAAAATTTAAATCGATATATCAAAGCGTACGAACGCTTGGATTCAACTTTTTCGTGCAAACCACTAGTCGAAGTGCTAGTCAAACCGCGGGTGAATCGGTTTCTTCTAGGCGTACTCCATCGTAGACCGCACCTGCGCTTAACATCAGACGAGTTGCCGGTAAACGCAAGACTATTATTAAATAAATAAAAATGTATAGTACCATTTCTTCAATCTTGTTTACGATTGCTTAAAAAAGGTAGGAAGGTAAATACAAACCTTTTTGGCAAGACGCCTATATCGGTTCGCTTCATCCTCTTTCTTCACTTCTTCGGACGGCTTACGACCGAGTTTTGCCAACATAGGTATTTTAACATCAGGATTCTTAGCTTGGTTCAACCGCTCTTTGAACTCATTAGCTGCCGGTAGCTGTAGACCAATATTTCTAGGAAAGGGCTCTTGAGTTCTTGGTATGTCGGATTCCGTTCTGGAAGCTTTGAGCTTGTTGTTTTTCCTCTGGAATCTGCGAGGTTTCGGGTCGGGGAGCTCGTCGGAACTATCTGATGATGAACAGCTTTTTTCGGATGATGAGACGGTGGAAGCAGAGACGGATTCTTCGTCCGATGAACTGTCGATGCCTTCGTCTTTCAGTCCCTGGAAATAAGGTACAGAGTTTAGTGATAGCATTTTCTAAGAACTCTAACATCGCTGAAACTTATTGCAGAAAAGGCGAATGCAAGAGAGATACGGAATGGAGTACGAGAGAAATGGAACTAGCGAGAACTGGTATAACAGAGATATAAAGATAGTAGAGAGAACTAAGTAATAGGCTTGCGTTAAACCGCCTCCTCGCCTGATGTTAAGCGATGATGAGGTCTACGGTGGAGCACTCTTGCCTAGAAGAAACCGATTCACTCGTGATTTGAAGACACCCAGATTGTAACTATCGGGGAACACCCATTCAGGCAGCGCATTCCACAGACTAGCAGTTCGTACAATAAAAGTGGAATCGTCTTTGACCATCCAACCAAGCGAGCCCGCCGTTGTAACCAACGTTATCTTGAGACAAGCCGTAGCACAGTGCTGAAGACTCCGGTGTATTCCCTTTTGCCAAGCACCAAGGCTGTTCAACAGAGGATTTTAGTTGGTGTAGCCTCACATAGCCTGGATGCACCCCAGAACAAACATATCTTTGGACGATTAGCCACTTGATAAAAAAAAAAAACTTGATCAGATTCCAGGCCGCCTGAAGAAACCTGATGATCTAATAACTGCTAACAACAATATTAACACCGCTATATTCGAAACACTGTGTCAGTTATAAATGCTACAAGATTCTACTAAAAGCGACCACCAACCACGGGACAACAGCACATAACACAAGCAAAAATAAACACTAAAAGTTTACCTTACTAACCTCAGAGCTTTCCCCCTTAGCCAGTGTCTTGGGTTTCGGCACCACAGTGGAGCCAGACTTCAGGATGCCCCTCACTTCTGGCGTTATCATTCTCTGCGCTCGTTCCGTTTCTAAAGGAGTTTCATCGTCGAGATCTGAAAGGGATAGAGATTGTGATATGATGTATTTGAAGTGCGGTCAAAAGCCGTGGAACACCGGTGTGAGTAAAGCAATAATACAATTTGTACATTATTATAATTACACACTTTTCCCATTATACCCAGTTTTCTAATAATACATTAATAATCGTTAATTTAATGCTATAATACAAGCGTAATAGTATGCGAGGATTTGGGTCTATTTAGACTTTTGTACATTTTCCTTACTTTATAAACAAACTGTGCAGCCAGTGCCGGCTTTAGTACTAGTACTTAAGCAAGATTTTGACGAACCCCAGCTTTAGAAAGCTTAGTTTTTTTTAGCAAACTGTTTGAACATAACCTTCAGCTAGCTACCCGTGTCTCAGGACGTCTCTTCAAAAAATTTGACATGCCCACAATCTTGCCTGCCTTGAAAGAAAACAAGGCGCGCCAGAGGCGCCTTTTCCACACCTTAAGCCGGCACTGTAAGTATTATGGCTACGTAATTTCGCGCCCACAATGTCTGACTACTGTGTCGATCTGAAGCTATTCATAGAACCCTATTAATATAGCAAAAAAAAAAGAACCAGAGTATGCTTTAAAGCATAAAGAAATACTAAACTCAGTCAAAGTATTTATTTGCTCTGACTATGTGTGCCTATGCTATAACATTGTAAAAAGCAGATTGAAAACCACGAATTCTGATCACTTGCACCGGGTTTTTGAACGTATAACTGTAACAGGGCCCGCCTAGCTGTTTAAAGAAATCCAGTTTAGGTGATGAAAAAAGGTTGCACGACGGCAAACCGTATCTGGGCATATTAAGGTTCACGTTCGCGTGATTATCTGAACAAGCGCGGTTTTAGCTTTAGTTTGAGACCGCGTAACGAGGTGGGCGTAAGGCGTCGGGTTCCCAAAACACTCCAGTGAAATACAAAAAGCAAATTTCTTTATTCAGCTTTTTACAATGTTATTCCAGCTTTCAGAGCAAATAAACTAATGGAAATAATATGATACCGAGCAAGAAAAAATACGTATAAAAATATGACTAAGAGTAACACCGCCCAAACGTTAAATGACTAACTGGTAATTCGAGCTCAAAATAAATATTACTCAAATCGCTGTTAACAGCGTGATGAATATTCTGCGAACATCTTCGAATTACGAAAAATCTCAGGCTCAACGCTGACTGTACAGTACAGGCGGCGTCGCGGCATGACAAACGGCCGTGAGAAATTCAACACTTTGGTTTACATATACTATACGCAAAATTGTACCTTAATGTTTTTCGAATATGAGCTAAATCGGGGTTGTGAACGATATTGAGATCACTAAATCACAGTTCGAACTCTACTAAATAAGTAAGTTTATTAAAGTTTATAACAATATAGACGCGACCATTCGGAACCTACAGTAAACCGGGGAGAGTTGACTTATTCCGCCGCGACGCCGACTTGGCTCTTGGGTGTTTGGCGTTAAAGTTCTTGTGTTGGGTACACCGATCTGGCCACGTCATATGCCATGCACGAACCGTACCAATACATGCAAAATCTTATCACGAGGTATTCGCTGCCTTGGTTGGTGACGGAACGGTCTAGTGGGCATAGTCTCATACCAATTCATACTTTTGCTTCTGTTGGTACGTTTACGATCATGATATGTGCCGGTCCAGTGGGCAGAGACCTTTAATTCTAACTGCATCAAGTTAATTTGAACGCCCTGCGGGGAACAAATAAACGCCAACTCAATTTAATAAAAAAGTGACTAACATAATCATACAGCTAGTGGGTGCTGGATACGAACCAGTGTAGTGGTGTCTACCTACATACTAGCACAGAACAGTACAGAAGGTCGGCTCCATACATCGAGCGTAAACAGGCGCACGCACACAAAGACGCGCACTTACAGCGATCTCGGATCGAATCGGACGACGCGAGTCGCGAGGGCACTACACGTAATTATAGTTTCACGCGATATTTCGCCCGATGAACACAACATTATAGCTGCATTGCGAAACCTAGCGCTACGACGATTAGGTAATTAAAATTAAGGTTAGCCGGAGCCGACTTTCTGTACACTTTATATTCTGTGATACTAGCCATATTGTATTATAACCCCCTTACTAATAAACGTGGGGCAGCCTTGCAATAGTTACTCCATCTTTTGTCTTTTTCGATCGAGTTGAAAATTTTAAAGAGAGAAAAAGAGAACACGCTGCTTAACTATCCCAAGACTGAGTAGTCTTGGAATTAATGTAAGGGGGTATAAGTTTAGTGTTAGGTTTCCTTAAAAATACTAGGATATATCATGCGTGCTGTGCTCTGAAAATATGCTTCAGGTTCATGCAAATATCAAGCCTAAAAGTTACAGCCGTGCGTGCAAAATACATTTCAATTTTCATTTCAAAATTTTAAATACAAAACCAACGTAAGTGCTCGTCACTGTAAATCCAAAATGCTGGATGCATAATAACTGTGACAAAAATCTCCTCACTTACGAAGTGACTTCAAACCAATAATGCATTTCTCTTTAAGTTGAAAGTATTGAAATCAATTCAATTTACTGCCAAACCGTGCGATCGTGCATGCTTCATTACCTCATTAGTGAATTAGTACCGATCCAAGCGAATACCCAAGCGAAAGTCGACAATCAACCAAACGAAAAATGGACTCAGACCTAAGCTTCTAAACTTTGAGTTCTGCCGCATCAGATACTCAAGCGACGTGTTCTTTGCGCTTGCAGAACGGAATAGCTCCATTTTCAGGGCGAAATCTGGATTTCTCGGGACATCTTCGTGTGTCAACGATTTGGTTAGTCTCTCGTTTTGCTCCATCGCTTCTTGTACTTGGCTGGCGAGGACAGGCATAGTCCTAAGTCTTGAAGTCCTTGTTCGGTCTTCTCGGCCTCTCGGAAGACCGGCCATTGGCGGCTTGTGTGTTAACTTCGAGTTAAACATCTTCATTTTCTCCGATAGAGACATTTTCGCCGGATCATCCTCGTCTAACTTAGCTGCCACCGGTGAATGTGCGTATTTACATACATATTGTGCGGTTGTGCGTAACCCCGAACATACACATAGTAGTCGAGGACATGCAAAAAAGAAAAGCCGTCGATCATAAGACAGAAAGCAGAGCCTAGCTTCGTGATGCAATTTACATGCTTTCAGTTTCGAATTCATGGCATGAAAAAAAAATATATGCTAGAGCAAAATAAATTTTTACGTACTATTTTTAAGGCCACGTTTTGGCGTCAGCGGGCAACAGTGTCGGGGCGACAGCGGGGCGGTGGTGAGTACAGTCACAGTAGATATATAAGCTAAAGCAGTAGTTTGCTTTGGACGTACATTTGATTTCAATGCCTACTGTCGGTCACATAGCTAGGGTTGCTACTATGAGGTTTTAAGAAAATTTTCATTATTTCCTTGTCGTCTTCTACGCTGATGACATACACGGCGAATGTCAACGACTATCGCTCTGATCGTACCGTGAAGTACCGTTTGATTACGTCACTCGATTCAGGCGTTTGTTTAAAGTCGACCTACTGCTTTAGCTTATATTATCTACTGTGGCGCTGCTGCTACTGTCGTCAAGAACGGTTCCACACAAATAAATGTGTAGTGGTTATATGAATCGCTGCACCGCTTTTGCAACCACCCCTGTCGCTGTCACCGCTATGCCCACTAAAGTCAAAAACACGACCTAAAGGCGTGAACCCCGTTAGGCAAACGCTCGCGCGGCTCCCGTCGGGCGGCATGTTTCTAAGAACGTGACGTCACGTTCATAAACGCACAACAACGCCTCGCGCTGGTCCACTTTAACGGTGTTCAAGCCCATAGGCTTCAAAACAATACAACAAAGGTCACAAATTTTATATCTTTTCTGCAATAGAGTAGATACGGTAACAATTAACTTTTTATATGTAAATTACTAATTTTGGTGATCAAATCCGTACGTCTATTTCGGCCGTACAATTTTCCAAAAGAAACAAAAAAATCCGCTCCATAATTACGATACTGTCATTCTACCAAGCGGCTAAATATTGAAATAATAATAAATGCTATAACTAGTTTAGAAAAAGGTATAACAGGACCGACACCATAGTATTGTTTTAAAGCCTTATTAACAAGTCAAAATAGAAACAAAATTTTGACAAACATGTAAATAACACTAACAAATAAAGAAATAATCGTTCGACATCAGAAGATATCTTACTTATACACAGAGTAAAAAAAAAAAAAACTGCATAATCTTGCTCCCCTTTTTGTCGAGCGAGAACGTGACAAGTCTACTTGTATGTATACGCCTATCTCGTTTTTGTACGATAAAGAGTAGACACATTTTATCACGTCGTGCGGCCCGAATTACACAAATATGCCCCTGTATAGATCGACTTAAATGGTTCTCAGCGCATAGGTATTTAACACAGTTGTTTCAAACACAGTAGGAAAGCATCCTTAGATTATAGTGGTCACTGTCTATCTCATTAGAAATGTCACGAGAGAGACAGGGACATACTGACTCTAGAAGGGAATAGGACCAATGTACAGAGAGCCAACTAAGTCACCCACAGTCCAAGTTTCCACCACCTAATCACACTCACCATCTTCGTCCCTGTCTAGCACGTTAGCTGTGCTCTTAGACTGAGCGAGAGAGACCGGTTTGTCCGGCGATTCAGCTTCTGGCTGGAACTGGATAGGTTGGGTCTTGAAGCGATCCGCGATCGAATTGTCTTTGGCTTTGGATCGGCTGTGGCGAAGAAGTGGCTTGGGCGTTCCTGGAATCGAGAATATTCTTTGGTTACATTTTGGCTACCATCATAATAATTTTATTATGATCATTATGTCTGTCTACTGCTAGACATTGTCTTTTAAGGGAGCTTTTCCCGTTTTTTCGCTCGCACATTATCACAATTAAAATCACTGAGTGTGATTTTTAATAATCAACAAAACCTTGTTTTTCACTCTAACATAACATTTCAAATAAAGATATTTTCATTTTAATATTTTAAGTAGAGGAAGTGAAATCGTAAGAACCGAAATTCTTGCTCGTTACAATTTTACTACGTCAAACGAGAGTTCTCTTGACTGTTTTGAATAAACATTTGATTATTATCCACTGCCTCAATGACTTTTCATCTTCAATATTCCGGATTTTGCAATCCGGTACTTGCATAAGGCAGCGAGTGATCAGATTATGTCTGTTTCATCAGTACTTGTCTATTTTTATCTCATCAATAGCTATAAGATCCGATACTTTGTTGTCATGCAACTTCCCGTCACTGGCAATAAAATGATGTAATTTCCTATGGGACAGTATCGATGCGACGCGGTGCTTACCGATACAGAGAGTTTTTGCTATAGTGGTTCTAACTTCTAACATATCATCCGATAATGTCGTAACTGCAGACTGAGCAAATAACACTAACGAAGCGACGTATCAGCAGAAGAAATTGCACGCGAACAAAGGATTCGACCGAATTCGGTACGTTGCGAGCGAGGTGATCGGTTGTGTGAACACAATGCGAACGAGCGTGCGTTGTCTAGCGGCGTATTCGCCTACCCGCATTCATTTGCTCGCGTTCGTTCTACGTATAATCAAATTAATAATAATAATAAAAAACTTTTTAAAAACAAGCTTTTTCGTATTCTTCACAGCAAACCTTTTCATTTGATACCCATATCATGATAGAATAGAATAGAATAGAATATTTATTTATTGCCAGAAGTAATATACCATAACCTTAATTATACTAAGAAATAGCAAACACTAGATATTTATGATGGTAGATAAGAACATTTTGTCCACTATCTTGGGGCGACCGGGGTTACGTTGTTTCGTTTAGAAGGTCATATGGCTACCTTCTGTCTGCATCATCAGACCAGCTAACAAAGAAAGGCTATACTGCCATTGTTGTCCACAAATAACTTCAAAAGCGAGCGCTTTGTCTACCAGCCCAACCACTCTGGATCACACCACCTCCTTTCAAACAAAACCTAGCCTAGCTATAAGTCAAAAAAGTTTGGGGGCTTCTGAAGCCCTTAGTGTACGTTTGCTTTGCTTTACTGCATCATCGAAAAATCAGAAATTTGCTTTGCTGTCTCCGTTTTTCATGTTCATCGATTAAACGCATGTTTTTCACACGCTGCTGCAATGTACTTTACATTACCGCAGCGGTAAGCCATCTTATTTATCTCTACGAAAGCAGGCCTGGCGCACTCCGCACTTTAGGTCGTATGAAGCTACAAGTACGTGGTGGGAATCGTCTAGACAAAACTGCCGCGCCCGCTGCCGAGCGATAGACAGAGAGGCAACTCTAGATTAATATTGAGCGCTCGCGAGCCCTGAATTGCACTTTATTGTGTAGCAGCAAGAGTTGCTACTTATTTAAATTATTTTGCGGAGTGAATCTTCTGTACTGTACTAATATGTATTCTGTGACAAAAGTAACAAAGTACCTTTAGCCTGTTGCTGCAATTGCTGCCACATGCTAGCTCTGGCGACCACACTGTTACTCTTCACCAGCCCCAACGCGAAGCCACTGCCCTCCTCGTCGCTTTGCTCAGGACTGGCCATTGCTTCGTTCTCGGTGGACTTCCTAGCGCGATCCATGGTGATCAAGTTCCGTTCTATGGAAGGGGATGACCATTCGTTGCTGCTGCTGTTCGTCGCGTGGTTGTCTCTGATCTCCTGGCACTCAATCAGACCAAGCTCTTCACCTGAAATGAGATGATGAAGAGTCTTAGGAACGTTTCTTTGACTTCGATTTTGTAACTTTTTTGTGCGGTAAAGGGGGGCAGGTGTTCTTACACCTGACCCCCTTTATAAAATTTACAAGCAATATAAGTATGTTTTTCCGTTTGTGTGGAAGGAATTGAAAGTGACATCTGTTTTTTTTCAGTGTCTACGACTATTAAAAAAATGTGTACTAGTGAAGTTAGGGTCAAAAGAGTTAATTACTTTTAACTTCAAATCTTTATCCGCTTACCCTAGTAACCATACTCCCCACTCCTCACTGCTAAGGGGTTACGAGTTGACAGCTCGAAATGACTCGTTAAAAATGAGACAATACACTTGTATTTGACAAATCACGTTCATCACATTGACCCAAATAAATGGGCCGAGAGACATTCCACAAGGTTATGCCGTGTTTATTTTCAAAACCGACCTAATACGAATAGTGGCGCATTCGGTTAATCTAATTTTACCAAACACAACGTAAACAAACCGCAAGTCGATGCGAGCCGATCGACTGATCGTTTTCACATGTTTGTTTTATGACAGAAGCAGTTGTGACTGGCATCTGGGCGGCGCACTAAATAAGCCAAAAGCTTCGAGCAATGGAACAACACACGTCCGTTCGTTAAAAATAAGTTTATGAGTTTAATAAACAAGCGTGATTAGCGAGTTTTGAAAGATACTAACCAGAGTGAGGTCCGGAGTCCCTGGACGAAGCTCGGTTGTACACCCCACTGTCACAAGAAACGTTGAGGCTCCAGTTGTCCGCTTCAGCTTGGTGGCGCTCGTCCTCTTCCAAAGCTCGACTGTCCTCGTCAAGAGCTACGCGGACTTTGTTCACTTCCTTTTCTATCTCGTCCAATGTAGACTGCTTCCTATTGGCTTCAGCGGCGAAGTCCAAGAAGATGGCCTCGCCGTAGCTGTCGTCTTTCGCACTTCCGCCGTCTGAATAGCAGTTAGTCGGCGATTTCACAGCGAACGAGCTCGCGCCGAACGGCGGCGAATCCAGCGTCTTCGCGAAGTCGGCGAAAGGATCTTTCTCGGGCTCCGTTGGAAAGGGAAACGAACCCTCAGTGACGGGAGCAACACCGGACTCGACCACTCGGCTCGGAAAACTACAGCCCGCTTGGCTGAACGGTTGGAAACTCGCTTGGCCCGGCTCCAAGCTGCGAAATGAGAAAAGAAACTCGTTAATGTAGACCGCCAGCGTACATAAGACAGAGACGGTAGATGTTTCGGTACGCCTTCATAAATTTCGATGAATTATGGCGTGAGTGATTCGATTGGCGTCGCCGATAGATCGTTTTAGGGTGGTTTGACACCATTGGAAGTATATTATCTAAATATAAACGTCTGTTTTCGTTTCCGGACTCACCGATTAGTTAAATCGATCCCTAAACGATTTATCGTCTAATATGGGCTATAAAGCTTGCTGAACGTATTTGTGAGTCTTATGACTTAGGACCCTTAGACCTTACATTTCCCAATCAATATCCATTTCAGTACACGAAGTAAAGACAGCGCATGAAATTAACGCACGTGCTCTTCAATCAAAACTGCGCTACCCAGTGAGTCATCCAAGAGAGTTCGATATCTAAATAACAAGATGGTACAATCTCGAAGCCGGCAGTACTGCACCAGTATCGATGCCATTAAGGGCATCGAGTCCGCACCAGATCGCTCGCTCATAAAGCCGCCCAAGCGTGCTTTAGAGCACAACAGATCCAGAAATAGTGCTTGACCCACTGAGCGGCTGGAGCGATTATTTCCGTCATCAAGACAGCATCGGCACTCGACCGCCTGCAGCCGGAATTGATGTTAATCAGTAATCATGATAGATTAATGCAATTGCAGAAAATAGAACTAGAACTAGTACAATCCGGTTGACGAAAGGGTACCTTTGGGCCTATTCGTTATTCTGTGATTTGGATACAATGGCAGCCTCACTTGACAGCCATTTCTCAGTCAAGACTAGGCACCATATTCATAGACGTAAATAAAGGTAACTACCTCGAATCCTCACGTCACCCTCAAGTGATATTATTTATATGCCAAAACACCACTTGAGGGTGACGTGAGGATTCGACGTAGGTACCTTTATTTACGTCTATGAGTATGAAGGGTTAGCGTGTTTACCACATTCGACCACCCCATCACTTAACATCAGATGAGCTGTGATAAAACACCACAACCACAAAGTATCAGAAAATGGAACAGGAAAAAGCCGCAACTTGAAAATTCAGAACCGAATAAACATGCACTTATTGAATTCAAGGCAACAGACGCTCTGAACATGATACTGTTTGCAAAAAACTAAGAAAACAGCTATTTAAATGAAGAGAGTTGAAGTAAACAATGTATTGGAAATGTTAAGTCTATGCATTCAGTTTCAAGGCCAGAGTGATTAGGTATCTTCTAAGTCTGCGAGCTTCATCTTCGACCACATCGTCGCTGACTAATAAGCGAGTTGGTGGTCAAACGCGGACTTTTCCGCGTCAAAAAATAAATGAATAAATCTAGCTATGTTGTGGGCAGTTCTAGGATGAGAACTAAAGCACGTTTAAATGATTTGAGCTGAACATTATGACATCATCAATCTCAATAGGTCTTCATAGGTATGTAGGTAAGAACATAATTCCAATACCAACATGCACTGGACCAACATGGTGGATTAGGCCCATCCTCTCTCTCCAAGAGAAGGCCTGTCTGTGTCCTAGCAATGAGAACATGATAGGCTGATGATGATGATGATAATCATCACAAATGATTCGGAAGACGCAGCGTAGGTAGGCCTCTCACTAGATGGACCGACGACATCGTGAGAGTCGCTGGCATCCAGTGGATGCAAAAGGCAGGCTGTCGTTCAGTGTGGAGGTTAAAGGGGGAGGCCTATATTCAGCAGAGGACGTATTCTGGCTGATGATGATGATCATACCAATATTATAAATGCGAAAGTGTGGTTATTTGTTTCTCTTTTACGCAGCAACTGAAAAACGAATCGATGTGATTTTTTACACATACTTGAAGAACTTGTGATAGAATACTTTTATCCGAGAAAAATGTATGAATATAATGTAAAGGCATTTAGCGAAATGCGACTTTAATACAATGAACCAAGGATTATGGTTATCTGTAGTAATAAGCGTTGCTTAAAAGTGGGAAAACCTTGCCTTAAGGGCCGTACATTTTTCTCGGATAAAAGTATTCTATCACAAGTCCTTCAACTATATGTAAAAAATCACATCGATTCGTTTTTCAGTTGGTGCGTAAAAGCAAAATCAAGGCGCTTACACACAGTCGTGCGTTTCGCTACTTCTATTTTTGGGGTTATTTTCATATTTTTCCAAAAGTATAGCTGTAATGTAAAATATACCTCACCGGTTTCCTTCATAATTATGAAATCTATATATCAAGATATAGCAGACATAATTTAATAAATAGGCAATTGAATTAATCCAAAAAAACAGGGATAAAAGCGCAAATCAGTGCTAATTTGGTATATTTTTTTCTATCGAGCGAAATGTGCTTAATCGTGTTTCGGTCTCATGGGTTTCCTAGATAAATTTTGCTATGACAGCATTTTTATAATTTTATGCTAACAATGGAGGTATTCACACTCAATAACCATAATAGGCATGATGACTAATATTTTTTTATTACCTCATAAAAAAGCTGATCATAAATAGAGCACATCAACAATAACAAAATTAAAATTAGTTCAAAAATAAATAAGATATGAGCATTTTAATTTCATGCTAGACAGAGAGCGCACTATACTGAGCCGTGACGTCACGGCTCAGGAGCGCCATACAAATGCTATACTAACACGCACTTTGCGAGAAAGGGATAGAACATCCCCTCTCCATCCCCACCTAAAACTTTAAATACTCATATCTCAGAGATTTATCAGCCAATTCAAATTATTTTTTCAGTATGTGTAATGTATTTAGTTATATTCATCATTAAGCCGGTTATTTGTAATAAATTAAACATTAGGAATCATGCCTATTGCTAAAGGTCAGAAAAGATTAATGATCTGAACTTAAGCAATCTCTGACTCTTCATAGAAATTTGGCTTAGGATATAGATAAGCGAGATAAAAAACATCCGAAATAGGACAGTTGCTGCCAAACGTTACATAATGATTCGGGATTAGATCATTCATTATGAACCGTTATTTATAAATTTGTCGCTGCAGTCACTGGATGGAAGGTAAGATTGACTGTGATTGAAACTAAATAAACCGGCCATGTGCGAGTGCCACAAAATACAATAATTATCAATTTAAAAATCCGACCTCAAAATTAGTAAAATATAGCATTTCGATTCTTTGATATATTATGATAAGGAGGTCATCCAAGTAAGGACCAGTACCAGGTACAACTTGGTAATAAATAAATTTGTCGCCGACTCGCACTTGGCCATTATTTATTGTGTTGTTATACTTTAATGTGTGTACTATAATCATGCCAAGTTTGAAGCTTGTACGCATTACCGTTTTTACATTAGTGCTAATACAAAAATACGTTTGTTGTATGGGGACCCCCCCCCCCCCTCCCCTTTAGTTTTAACTTTTTGACTTTTTAATTATTTGCTAGTTCCGCCGTAACAACACATATTCTGTGAAAGGTAGGACGGACAGCGTAGGATTAGTATTAGGGTCCCGTTTTTACCCTTTGGGTACGGAACCCTAAAAATAATGACGACGTGCGAGTGAGATAGCGCGGCTGCCCCTTATTCTGTGACGTAACTTCTCTGTGACGTAAGACGGATCTGACGTCACACGTGATGGAATAAAATAATTTGACACGAGGCATGCTAAAGTGGGCTCATTAATATCGCGCGTTTCTCCGCTTAGTACAATCTTGGAGCTGTATAAACTCGACGATGTTTTAACGTCATTCGCTTATAGCGTTACCATAGCATTTATACTATGTTCTTTACATGTTTTAAATGTTTATCGGGATTAATCACGTATTCTTTTTTTACGTATTTTTTGACGTATTTTTTAACTTCGAGCGAAAGGTACATATTTTTCACCTTACGTGATAAGTCCCGATAAACATTTTAAACATGTGTTTAAATCGCGAAAGTTTAAAAATTACTATGTTCTTCACAGCAGCTTTTCCAATTTCCGAAGAAAAAATCTTTTTTACAGGCCATCAGGCCCATATTATGGCCAGAAATTTAGTTTAAAAAGTATTTGTATGTTGGTGGCTTTGTAAAAGTATTTGTATAAGGAAATTCTATAAAAAGAACACACAACAAAGAAAACAACCAAAAGTATCGGTTGTTTATGCAAGATCACGAACATAACAGATCTATTTGCATCTGTAAATTTTCCAAATATCAAACCAAAATTAAGTAAAACAAAGTGGAATATATCACAATAACATCAAATCTTATATCTTGCAATATCATTGTAATCTGGACATTTATAAACAAAACACAACTTACTGATTGATTGACTTACAGACAATTTTTTTTTTATATCATACTAATCATCCTTACTAATATTATAAAAGCGACAGTAACTCTGTCTCTCTGTCTGGATGTTTGTTCGGTTTTCACGACTAAACCACTGAGCGAATTTTGGCAGGATGATAGTGTACATCATATGGACGGACATAGGGTACTTATTCTCCCAGAAAATGCGGGAAAATTGGAAAATCGCAGGTAGCACCGCGGGATTCAGCTAGTACTTAGTTCAAGCAGCAACAGAGCAACGGATCGACCTGATTTTTTGCATGGGTATAGTTCAAGGGCTGAAGAGTGACTACTTTTCATCATCATCATCACCAGTTTTCATCACTACGCGGGTGAAACCGCGGGGCACAGCTATTAATTAATAAGGCTCATCGCGAAATCTCGAAAACAACTTGACCTACAAAGCCGAAATTTGGTAGGTAGATTAGATGGGGTGTAAAGAATGTAAAGATCCGTTACATGGATCCAAATGGATTTCGCGAAAGGGCTGCATTAAGGGGGCAAAAGGGGGTTGAAATTCTACGCGTGCAAAGTCACGGACAGCCATTCGTATTATAAGTGCGAAAGTGTGTTTGTTTTCTTTTCCGCAGCAACAGAGCAACGGATCGGGGTGCGTTTTAACCGCCGACGCAAACAGAGGGGTGTTATACGTTTAACATGTGTATCTGTGTGTCTGTCTGTGGCATCGTAGTTCCCAAACGGCTGAACTGATTTTGAATATTATTTTTTGAAGGGTGACTTAATCGTGAAATTTTCCTTAGCTATGCTTCAAGAAAATCTGATCAGGCGTTTGAAAATTATCAGGGATAGATAAGATACATTATAGAGTCACAATCGTGCCAAAAAATGTCCGAACCAAAACTCCGCGCACGCTACGAATTACGCAGACTTTTTGGTTAGTTAATCGCGATCCGACTACAACGCCGCGCGATACCAGAGCTACGATGACACAGCGGACAACTAACGTTGAACACTATGCAAGCGACATAACGTCTAAATTGGAGTAAATGTGGCGTTGTGATGTATACAATTGATATAATGTATGTACAATGACGCTCGAACGTTTTTTGACTGTTTTCACTGAGAAATTGTGACTCCATAAGAATTATATCTCGATATTATCAGGTCTAAAATATTGTTTTTATTGTATTTTTTTATTTAGACTTGGTGCATAGATTGTTAAAGAGCCGGAGTGTGATATAGGGTACTTTCTATCTCGAAAAACTTAGGGATTGTACGGATGAAACAACGGGGCGCAGATGGAAATATTTATTAAACAAAAGAACTGAATAGCATGGCGCAAACAAAATGTTACAAACCGTCTTCAAATCGCGAGTGAATCTGTTTCGTCTAAGCAAGCGTGCTCCATTGCAGACCGCATCATCGCTTAACATTAAGCAAAATGGCGGCTAAACGCAAGCTAAATAAAAAACTGGAAGCAATCTAGATGCCCTAACGCGACCTTAACCTGTACTGACGGCATTTTTCTAATGCATATTAAATCACTGCGTCATTTCTGAATGACCTGAATTGCGTCTAGCGAATATAGTTGCGAACACAATGACCTAGTCCTAGATGTATTGGCATGGGCGTTACCGAAAATGGACCGATTTACAAATATTATCTTGAAAAATACAGGTATAACGGAATATTTACCGTGACAACGTTGTGGATGGAGCTCCTGATATTTCGGCGCAGTTACATGCATCTTGTCCATAGATATCCCTTTAATGGACATAATATCAAACAACCGTAATGGTTTAAAACAGTATCTTGAAATATGTCTCGATTTGTTTCATAGGGCCATAGAATTATAAGAAGCGTATGATATTTTAGTTAAGCTTATTTTTTTATACATAGTAGAATTATCATTATTTTTTTAATTAGTATTGTATCTATACTAATAATTATAAAGAGGAAAGATTTGATTGTTTGTTTGTTTGAATTGAATAGGCTCCGAAACTACTGAACCGATTTGAAAATTCTTTCACTGTTGGGAAGCTACACTATCCCCGGGTGACATAGGCTATATTATATTTTCAAAAAAATAGGGATCCTTACTAAAACTCCAATAATGTAACCCAAGGTGTAAAAAAATAAGACACCCGTGCGAAGCCGGGGTGCGTTGCTAGTCTATACTAATACTATAAAGAGGAAAGATTTGATTGTTTGTTTGTTTGTTTGTTTGCATTGAATAGGCTCCGAAACTACTGAACTGATTTGAAAAATTCTTTCACTGTTGGGAAGCTACACTATCCCCGGGTGACATAGGCTATTTTATATATCTACTAGCAGACTTGACAGACGTTGTCCTGTCTTAGAAATGTCAAACACACAAAGTCATAATTGAAACTCGTATTTTTTTACACCTTGGGTTACATTATTGGAGTTTTAGTAAGGATCCCTATTTTTTTTTTGGAAATATAATATAGCCTATGTTACCCGGGGATAGTGTAGCTTCCCAACAGTGAAAGAATTTTTCAAATCGGTTCAGTAGTTTCGGAGCCTATTCAATGCAAACAAACAAACAAACAAACAATCAAATCTTTCCTCTTTATAATATTATTATAGTATAGATACCCGTGCGAAGCTGAGGCGGACCGCTAGTATTATATATTTTTAACCCCCGACGCAATAATACTATTATAAGTTTAACGTGTATATCTGCGTATCTGTGTGTTTGTCTCTGGCATCGTAGCTCCGTGACGGCTGAACCGATTTTGATATAAAAAAATATGTTTGAAAGAGGTGATTGGTTTGAGAGTGTTCTTAGCTGTGATTCCAGAAAATTTGTTTAGCCGTTTGAAGATTATCGGCTATTACACCAAGAGTTTTTTTTTTTTTTTAATTTATCCTGGTTTAAGTCTATATCTATAAGAGAGGTCCCATTTTTAGAAAATACTTCACCACTAAGTGTGGAAAACTAGGCCACGAATCCCGTTTAATGAACACTAGCTGCGCCCCGCGGTTTAGCTCGCGTAGTGATGAAAAATAGTGATAATGATGATGAAATGTAGCCTATATCACTTTCCGGCCCTTGAATTATACCCATGCAAAAAATCAGGTCGATCTGAAGCTCTGTTGCTGCGTGAAAGAGGAACAAAAAAACCAACAAACTTTACGCATTTATAATATTAAGTAAGTATGATTGCGTGAAATCTTTTTTTGTTTGTTTGTTCAAATGTTCTAATTATCTGTAACAAGATGACGTCCAAAAATTCAAAACCAAATCAAATAATAAACGATGATTCTTGCCAGAAAACTTGTCAAATAAATAACACAAATAACATTATTTAGTTTTCGCCTGTACCGTGGTATTGTTTACAACGCTAGCTTGTGAATACATATTTCTTTTGTCACTTACGTTCCAAAAATGGGCCACTCCATAAAGAAACGATCCATATCACACGCGCACAAAGAACTACAATATTTCAGGATAATAAACAGCACTCGCTGTTCTCCAAGTCTAAAATATATCTTACGCTGTTGTTCGAAACGTGATTCAAACAGTAAACTGAAGCGATCTCAGATGATGTCAGATAGCCAAACACGAAATTAACACAAACTGTGTACTAATATCGTGCTACACCCAATTAACAATGAAAGGAGTAAACATTGCGTTTTTTTATGAATATAATTATCTACGTAACCTTGAATAGGTCTACGTAACCTGGCGCTCTAAGGGGAGACCTATGTTCAACAGTGGACGTCTTCTGGTTGATGATAACGAACTTGAATAGGAAGGTATATCGTGCTTCACCCAATTAACAATGCAAGGAGCAAACCTTGCGTTTTTTATAAATAGAAATAGGAATACGTAACCTTGAATAGGTCTACGTAACCTGGCGCTCTAATGGGGATGCCTATGTTCAACAGTGGACATCTTCTGGTTGATGATAACGAACCTTGAATAGGAAGGTATATCGTGCTTAACCCAATTAACAATGAAAGAAGCAAACCTTGTTCTTTTTTTTTAAATAGAATACGCCTACGTAACCTGGCACTCTACGGGAGGATACCTATGCTCAACAGTGGACGTCTTCTGGCCGATGATGATGAAACTTGAATAAAAAGGTAACTAGAAACGCAAAATACGCAAACAAAATTTGAATTTAAATGAGGCTGAAAATTGGGAAAGCCTTTCAGATAGGTAAATTTGTTACTGGCTACAGGAATAGACACAATCAATAACATTCACCTACAAAGTGATGGATCGATGGACAATTTTCACGAGACAAACAAGTTACTGAGACGGCTGATTAATAATCTTGAGTACTAAATCTATTAATATAAAAGCGTGGAGGATATTATGTGAACAAAATCAATTTCGCACTCTATTGAACGTGCGTTATACTGGAAATGATCAACAAAGAATTCACTAGGAATGCTAATGAGTAATGCACATGGACAGGAAAGCTACAGTACAGTGTTTGGAACAAAACATTAAGCCGCGACCCACGCTCAACGCTCGCCCATCAAAATAATGGCGGACAGCCAACTCCACACTCCCGAACACTGACGAGGGAGGCCGGCACGCCCGGCACACAGCACAATCACCTTTGCACAAAAACATATTTAAGTGCCGGTCGAGAGAGAAAAACAAAACATATTCCCTAAGTTATAAGACTGAAAGAAAGAAAGGACTTTATAGCGAAAACGAACCAGATCAAAACAACGCTCGATGTTATTCACTGTGACGTAGGGATGAATAATGTATTTGTGCAGTCTCGTGTAGGAAATAGAATCGCCGGCGGCAGATGCAATGAATACAAATTTCACATGTCGAAACGAACATCGGGCGGGTAAAAATATGGGATTAGAATTAAGGTTAGAGCATCTGTTCGGTGCTTACCTGGAAGTAATCAACCTCATTTCTTCGACAGTGATAGGTTGGGTCTTGTAGCGCTCCTTATCGCGTGTCTTGGATCTCGAAGTGGACGGCTGCTCTCTGGGAGATAAGGCCTGTTCCATAGTCTTTATTCTAGACGCAATTGAAGGGAATGACTTTTCATTGGAGTCGGATTCGCATTGTCGATCGCGTGGCCATTCGTATCGGCCACTCGTGCAGTTTTCGTCAACTTTCAGTCTTCGGTTGTTCAGGATCGAGAGCAACTCCTCGTTGACGTCACAAGCGAGGCTCTTCGATCGGGCGTTCGTTTTAGGTCGAAGGTTTCTCCGACGGAGCACGGCACTGGGGTAGCTCTCTTCCGGGTCGGGCGCGGGTGCAGGCGCGGGTGCAAGATTCAGCACGCGTCGCGGTCCAGCCGCCGACAGTTCGCCCGCGTCGCTACTGAAATTCGTCACACTAATGTTCGTATCGTTGTCCGCGCAAAACGAGAGTCGTGGGCGCGGTGATTGGCTGCGTTCCCTGGTCAAGCTCGAACCTCTCTGCTTTAAAATAGGTCTCATTGCCGTCTCACACTCCGATCCCGAGTGGTCTGATGTCCGCGACCTGAGGAGTGACTGTCTCCGGGAGCTTCTGTCGTCTTCGCTCAAATCGAAACTAGAAGCGTGTCCTTCGTCGCCGGACAACTTTTTCGATGTTTTTAGGATCGGTTTTTTCGGCAGGTCGAAATCGTATTCATCGTGTTCTATTGACTTTTTCTTTAAGATCGGTTTTGGTGTGTCACACGGAACGATGTCTTGACATGGACGTTCTTCAGAAAAGCTTTTTTTCTTCAGTATTGGTCGGACCATTTCTTTTTCATCATCGACTAATTCAGCGCCACCCGCTGCGGCTAACAGCACCGCTTGTGCAATAGAAACGTGAGATGACGTCGTGCTACTACTCGAACTCGAATTAGATTTACGTTTTAATATCCCATGGGGTTCCGGAGAGCCATGAGACAACTCATCGTTATGTAAGTCTTCCTCTTTGCTCATCTTACGTTTTAAAATACCCTGAATTTGTCCATCGGGTGATCGATTTCTAATAATGTCTTCCAGAGATGATCTCCTGTTTTTCAAGATCGGCTTGTTTGTATCGATGGAGCCGTCTTCTGCGAATGACACTTCAGGACTGCAGGAACGTCTTCTAGCGACTTGCGATTCATCCAAACTGCGACGTTTCTTGAGTATACCTTGGCGCTGTCTGTCTGAGCGGCAGTTACGCGGTTCAACAACGCTTGGCGAAAACGTGACTGGTGGCGAAGCGATTGCATTATAAGAAGTACTGGACGCAGCATTATCTTCGTGAATAGATTTCCGTTTCAAAATAGACACTGGCGTCAGACTACAGGTCGCCAACGAAGTATCAAGACGGCGGTTTTGACTAGACATATCATTACTGAGATCAGAAAACATTGCACTCTGTTTTTCGAAGTCAATCAGTCTCTGTGCTGCCGTGTCTATATCCCTGAGCCTTTCTGTCACTCCTCTGTGATGTAAAGACCTGTCGTTTGTGAGGCCGTAATTGATGGTATGGTTGTTGACCCTTTGTTCGGGTTTCGATGTAAATAAAGAGTCAAATCGCGGCTCAGGCGTGTCTAATTTTAACTTATTACTAGTTAAGTTATTTGACAATTTGTTAACCCTATCTAAGGTCTGTTTCGTCAATGCAGCTAAACTATCCATCTCCTGAGAAAGTCTAGAGCTACTTGGATGTGGTCTCACATCGTGGAGCGTCGACATTTTCATAGCAACTTTAGAATCTTCTGTACCGCAAGCGTTTATTTTACGTTTACTTTCCGCTTGGGAATCTCTCGGAACGTTTTTGGGCGAAACTTTTCTCGTATCATTCACGTCTCTTGGAGAATTATTTTCTAAACTAGTCAGTCTTTTCTTTGAATAATGATATTTTTCGCTAAGACTTTCACTATCTTTTTGAGCTCGATGTCTTCTTTCGATTCGATTTGTTTCCGTGTCGTTCTTTGCTTTATCTGGACTCTTTCGAACGGGTTTGCTTTTTGGCGATTCCAGTTTCGCTTTAGGATCAAGTTTCGAGATAGCACTTGTTGAGTCTTGCTTAACGGGTGATGTAGATGTTCGAATATTTTTTTCAGAGGGTTTCTTGGACAGAGGAATGCAACTTGGTTTTGAGCCTACTTCGGTGCTTCGTCGCCTCTCGTAAGATTTATGAACAGGAGCGTTAGGGGAAGTCTTGAGATCAGAAGTTTTGATACCAAAGGATAAGTTTATAGTAGATTTAGGAGAAATTTTGGAAGACGGCAGTAAGCTTTCAGTCTTGGGGTTTGAAACTTCGAGGGGTCGTCGACTTTTTGATTTAGCAGCGTTTCCTGGAACAAAGAAAATTATAGTTTAATACACAAACCGAATAAACACAGTGCAAAAATAGCTGTAATGGTTTTGTTAGAGCGGAAGTCGGAAACTGTTGACCTGCACGTGGGTATTGTTCTAACGGAGTTCAGTGACTGCGCCGGCGCAGGCTCGTGTGACATTTTGCGCGATATGCCACTAACACCATTGTTAACGTTAGTAGGTGAACCATTGTATTCCCACTACATAACAAGACAGTTATGAATGTATACAAGCAACCTGATTTGCGCACGCATATTGTACCCCCATGGAGAGCATTGATAGGAATAGGAATAACAGAACATCCAACTGAAATCGGTCGGCGCCTTCCGCTACTCGCGCCACTCGCCTCCTTGCGCACAGATACCTCGCGATACTCGTCCACTAATCACGCACTCGCACGCTCAACGAGCTAATCACTCACCAGCCTGACGTTGATTTGTTTTTTTATAACATACGTGCTTCTAGAATTCCACATGCACTCGAATTACATTCCAGTAATATTTTTATTTATGTTAGTAAGTACCGCCGAAATTTTATTATTACGTCAAAATTATTGAAAATGTCTCAAATGTTTTTTTTAAGATGTAAGTTTTTGAGATATTGCAAATAAATAAACTCTTAAAAGCCAAAAGATTTGAATCGTCAACAGTAAGAAGACGAGACGTATCCTCACGCGAATTTTGATGAAGTTAGTGGGAAGGTGAAAAACTTGTACATACTTCACTAAAGTACTTCTGAATCTCACACTAGAGTGTATTATAAATGATATTTGCTCAAAAGTTTACAAGCTTATGAAGTAGGTACAAGGATATAATTAAAAGAGTTAGTAGGTAGGTGAAAGAATTGTACATACTCCACTAAAGTACTTCTGAATCTCACACTAGGGGGTATTATAAATAAAGTGTGTGTTATACCTGAAGAGTTAATAGAACGGTAAAACAATTGTATAATAACATTTTGTAACGCGGTCACGTACGTAAGAAATGCATAAGATTCACATTCTCACACTGTTTGACATCTCCGACAATGGCTTCTCATAACTATGCTAAAACGGTGAAGGTTAAGAAACTGTTCCGTGAGTTTCTGCCATTGTTTCTGTAAAAATTCTTAATATATTTATTAAACGCATAAATCATACACGAAAATGCTTTTAGAAATAATTCTAAATACCCCCTTACAGCACTACCACTTGTGGCACCTCATTGTTTCTCTATGTGTTTGTCATTTTTATATCTAGTGTGAACATTAGTTTCTATCTATTTACCAACAGATTTTAAGACGAAATATGCTTCATATTTGACGATTTGTCATCACGAATATTCAAAAGTAGACATTTAAAATCGATTAATTGACATTATTTCTTTATGTTTAATAAATATTCTTGAAATATTTTATTCGGATATGTTCACCGATACACGATTAAAGAAATTTGGCTCGATAGAAAAAAATCGTAAACTTTCCTAAAAAACACCCGTTTTTACGTTCCCTTCAATGGATTGAATCAATTTCAAAAAAAAAAAAAAAAAAAACCCGTAAATAATCATATATCTTTAGTGAACAACCGTGATAGTTTAAAACAGTGTTTTAATTTCATTCAAATTCTATAGAAGATATTTTTATCGAAAAAAGTTGTGTATTATCCTAACAATCATTCAAATACTTTAGTGGTCGCGGTTTTTTGTAAAAGCGTAAGATTATTTGTAGAAAATAAAGAAAAAATAAATATTGAAAATATTTGAAAGCGCGCACGCCGCATTACCGTCATACAAATGTACGGTTCTCTACCATTTCGTCTTAAGGAATATTTGTTGTAGGAAAAAACAATCAAAAACCAAACTGTTTGTTAGGAAAGATACAGGAAGTGAGCGATGGTGGCCGACCGGTAGCATATGCCCTTTACAATCTGACGGTACCCAGTTCGTTCTTCGGCCCGGCACCAATGACTTATTTAGTATGTACCAAAATAAATACGTTGCAGTTTCAATGCCATCGCTCAAAAACGGTGAAGGAAAACATCGTGAGGAAACCGGTAGGTATGTCCAAGAACCTCAAAAGTTCAAAGACTTGGCATTCACCAACATGGTGGATAAGTGTTAGCCCTAACATCCTCTCTAAAAAAAAAAAAAAAAAAACGAATAAAATTTATTTTCTTTATTTTCTTTCTTTCTTTCTTTCTCTCTCTCTCTCTCTCTCTTTCTAAGAGAAGGCCTGTGTCTCACCAGTGGGAACATTATAGGCTGAAACTATGAAGATGACAGGAAGTGAGGATATTCTTGGTGTCCATAATGTAAAAATAATGTATATGTTCATAATGTATAAAATGACTAGTCAAGGATTTGCCACAGATTGCCATAGGATAGGTTCTTGATTCATGACTAGCCCGATAAAGTACGCCACGGACACAACTGGATAAATCACTTTAACGGAGTTGATATGACAGCTACTAGAATCCGCGCCCCTGTCGTAACTTTGATTGATGCACACACATGTACTTACTAGCTTAATCTGTAACAAGTCTTTGAAATAGTTTTACAGCTTTTACTTTCTGTGACTTACTGAATGGTAAACCAAATGTATATTTATCTGTATGTAATATTATGAGGAGATCCGTAGACGAACGAAAGTTACCGACATAGCCCACCGGATTAGCAAGTTGAAGTGGTAGTGGGCAGGGCACATAGCACGCAGAACAGATGACCGATGGGGCCGAGACCACGGATCGGTAAGCGCAGCATAGGACTTCCACCCACAAGATGGACAGACGACCCAACAGAGACCACAGGGAAACGCTCTGGGTGCAGGCCGCTTCCAACCGGCCGTTTTGGAAAACGATAGGGATGCCTATGTCCAGCAGTGGACGTCCTATGGCTGAAATGATAATGATGATAAATATTATAAATATGTATAAGTTGGTAAGTTTGTGATTTTTTTCTTTAATAAAGATCGAACTCAAAAGGTGAGCTGCGAAGATACGATTTGTATGTATGTAGGGAGTAATATCTGGGAACTACTGAATCTATTCTGAAAATTATTTGACTGATAGAAAGCTACAATATCCCTGAGTGACATTTAAGATACTAGTTGTTTCCGCGACTTCGTACGCGTAGACATTTACATAAACTTTCAACTTCCATTTGCCCATCTTAATTTCAGTTAAAGTCATTGGTATTACGCGTTTATATCTATAGAAGATTACAGTTGTCTACAATCACGTGCAAAACCTCAAGCTGTGGTCGATGCGGTTCAGGAGAGCACGTCTGCAAGGCGACGATACAGTTTTGTTTTATTTGCGAGACTGCGAATAACTCGTAGTGATTCGATGACATGGGGCTTTTGTAAATTTCTTTATCCATAGTTTTGTCCTCTAGACAAACAGAATAAAGGGTCAATGTTTGTCTTTGAACGACGCAAGTCACAAACAAAAAGTTGAACTCGACGACTAATTACATGAATTGGAACTTCTTTTTTAGTGTTGAAGTTGTAATACTACAAAGAACGATAATATCGACCCTCAAATGAAGCGAAGACAAATTACCTCGACATAACAACAAAAAGTAGGTTAATGAAACGTAATTTTCTATTATGAAAAGAATTTTCTTACTATTGAGAGCAAGGGTATTAACTTAATGGATACTTATGAAAAAGAACGTCCTCGATTACGGTGGGACACAGTTTCTAAAATTTAGATAAGCGACCGCCGACCAGCCTTCCGTAATTTGTTGGTAATTTGAAACGTTCAACGACAAAACATTTTAAGTCCTTTTTATTAATGTTCATCTATAAAATTGAGTTACTTTTTCACTTTGATGTATTACTTACTTTTGCCAGATATTTAAACATGAAATGAGACACACTTGAATCGATCATACAATTGATTAGGCGTTTCCTAAAAAAGCTTCGCTCTCACGTAGTCAGTCCGAATTCAATTTTTGTTTTGTTTTAATATTGACTTCTCTCGCACATTTAAGAATTTTGGTCATTCTAGTTTTAGTTTGTCTACTTTCATGGTTAGCTTAAAATTATAAAAATGGTGTCATCAAAATTGATATTTTATCTAGAAAACCGTAAAGACCGGAACACGGTTAAGGTCGTTTCGATAGAAAAAAAAGTAGCTCTGTCTTGAGCTTTTCTCCGTTTTTTGGATTCATTCTAATACCTATTTACTAAATGATATTTCCGATATCTTAATTTACAGATTTCACAGTAATTCTTTTTACACTACAACTATACTTGTCCAAAAATATAGAAGTAACAAAACGCACGACGTAAGCGCCATGATTTTGCTCTACTAAATGCGACTTTAGTACAATATTTTAAGCCTTATAATCTGTAGTAACAAGCGTTGCTTAAAGTTGGGACCTCGCCTTAATAGCTTCGCTTAATACACCAGCCAGTCCATTTTCTAGATACTAGTGTAGCTTTATCACTCGCATTAGTTATACGGTGTCCCATTTTACCTAGAAGTTGGAAGGTTTTTCAAATTATCTCGGTCCATTAGTACAGACACCTGATACCTGGTTATTTTTGCATTATGACACTTGACGTTCGCCCTTGTAGCATAGATTATATTCTTTTGTCGGTTACATTAACACCTGTCATTTACCGTTAATTGCACCTAATATTGCAAACACTTTACTCGAATTTGAGGCGACATTATCATGTATTTTTATTGACTATCTTGTTTTTCTTCTTTTTTTTAATGCCATATATGGCAAACAAGCTGACTGGCCGCCTGATGGTAAGCGATAAACGTCGCCTATAGATACCTGCAACAGTAGGGGCATCACAGCTACGTTGCTGACCCTTAAAGACTTTATTGCCTTTTTGAAGAACCCCATGTTATAGTTACTCGGAAATGCCGCAGGAGGGATCAATATTTCAAAATAGGGACAATTATAGATGACGCCACCAACGATCCTGATTGTTACGCAGGTTCGAAACTCACCAGTGGTGTTTTTTTTTAACCTTTTAATAGTTAATCTTTATGTGTTAGGCATATCAAAATAAAAATTCAGACAAGTTTAAATATATATTTTTAAACTACCGACTAAAGAACTGATAATCTACAAACGGCAGAACCGATTTAGTTATATATGAACTAAGAACACTCTCGATCAAATCACCTTTGAAAAAACAAAACTAAATCAAAATTGGATCAGTATTTTGGGAGCTAGACAGACACAGTTTGTAACGTGTGTTCACAGACACACACGTTAAACGTATAAAACGTGTTTTTTTTTAAATCGAAGTATAACACCCCTCTTTTTGCGCCGTAGGTTGAAAATGTGGAAAAGGGCTTTCGGTTAATCTGTTCCACACCTTCCTAGCCCATAAACTAACCAATGAAAAAAGTTATATTCCAACAACTCCGGCAATTATTTCAATTAGCACTAACCATGGTATAAATGTGGCTGTTTAACAGTTTCCTGCGGGTCCGGTCACGCTAATTTCGACCTACATATAACGTTGAGTGACGTCACGTGGGAGCCTAGAAAATGTGAATTGCGCACTTATTCTGAGTGCACAACGAAATGCCAAAAGAACTCAGTTGAGGAGACGAGCTACACAGTTTAAACTTTAATACCTACTCCAATTTGTGTGGCTTTCTATGCTAACCATTTACAGCAGTGTTTTTCAACGTGTGGGTCGCGACCCCCCTGGGGGGTCGCGCAGCCTCTCTAAGGGGTCGCGAAGCCTTAGTAAAAAAGAAAAATAAAACAAAGTTTAAAAATATGATGATCTGTTTTGGCTATGTATCGCTTATTCTGCGTTGAATAGTACTTAATTGTCAGAGAGACGTATATTTTTGAGCTTTTCCACCTCGTGTTTGCCAAACATAATCTCTGCTATACTTTAGCCACTGGTATTTGATGTTTCTAATATACCTAATAAAATACATATTATAAACCCCCCTACCGTCGTAGGGGGTCGCGAAAATCTTTTTCATACTAAGGGTCGCGTCACTAAAAAGTTGAAAAACACTGATTTACAGGAACGAGTGAAAAAATACCGAGAACACAAAGCGTTCTTCGTCGCAATAAGTTGAAAAAGTTCTGTTCATTTATCATAATACCAACACTCGCCTTTAAGCTAAGTAATTAAAAATGCGCCATCATTAAACATGAATTAATTAAAACATCTTGTTTAATCTACCTAAAAGCTTACCTAAAATACGGAGCGAGGTCACAAAAAACTATAATAAAACTAGCGATATTTAGTCAGGAGAAACCGTGATTAATAAAGTTTCAAAGGAAAAACATCAAAAAGTCAAATTAGTGTAATTCTGGCACGAAATGCAAAGAAAACATCTTGATTTTCCATATAAAAGCACTAACTATAAAGAATAACGAGATGTTTAAACTAGAATAATAAAACGGAAGCTAAAAGTTCCTTGAGCTTTAATGCAGCGTAACACTTTAGAAGTTTTCTTAGAACATGCAAATGCATTTAGAAAGTAAGTAATGTAAAGGTAGAAGTGGCCATGGCGCAATGTAGTTGCAAATACAGACTTCATGTGTAATCATGTTCATGTCTTTTTTAATTTTATTTTTGTTTTCGAGGGAGAAATCTTCCTAAGAGCCGGTGTACCTACTGCATTGGGGTGCAGCGATGGCTGCAAGGTAATGTGGGATTATACCCACTAAAACCCCTCCCGGAGACCAGCCTTATTTGTTTCGAGGGGGAAATCTTCCTAAGATTGGCTGCATTGGGGTGCAGCCAGGTTATGTGGGGTTTATACCCACTAAAACACTCCCGGTAACCAGCTTTAGTGCTTGACAGGGGAGCTCCGGGATCTCCAGAGGAACGCACCGGAGCCCTCAGCACTTCGCTACGATTCCTCCAGAGACAACCTTGCATCCTAGTAACTAGTGCCTAAGTTTACGATATCGAAATCTCTACAGACAAACCATGAGATACCTACTGCGCTCTCACTCCGTTTGAGAATTGAAACTACGCTGATGTGATACGACAAAGATCAAACAAGGGAGATATGATAAGGTGGCGGGTGCGAACGCATCTGGCCTAAAACAAGCTTGATGCCGATAGTCGAATTCATTCTGCAGACGACCTTGCCACCCTTTTTCGTACATTAGGACTATTAGTTCGTTCAATGGTGTCACTGCAAGTTTCTTAGTGTGCGTGAAAAATTTGCAAGTTTACTATACTAACAGTTTTTGCGTTAAGCGGTTTAGTGGTATAGCGAAAAAATTTAAGAAACACGGACACATTTGAACACGAACGATAATTGTACTAAGGCATATCTCCCTTGTTTGTATAATCTGACGAAAAGACAAACTTAAAAAAATAATATAATAAGACTAAGCTCCACTTTAGTATTACAGGGATAGTCTCGCTTACTCGGTAGCATCTGTCTGAAAAACGAAGTACTACTAAACGTAAAATTGTTGTTAGAATTTAGCCTTTACAATTAATAATCATATATTTTCAAATATTCCCTTTTTTTTATCGAATTTTCAACTTACAGTACACAAAAAATTGCGAAAGTTTAAAAATATTCGGTAGGTAACCACTAAAGTTGATAGATTGAAAATAATTTCAAATTTGTGTAACGTTATTAAAGTCGCACAAACCATTGATCTACAAAAATGTTTCTTTAGATTGAAGCAACGGCAAATTGAATAAATATGAAACTGAATGCCGTCAAAATTGTTATATTTCATGCTGGTTTGAAATGTAATTTGATTATGAGCGTTGACAGGTCAAAGGCTTGAGAGAGCGTAGAGGGCGTTGACAAAATACGAAATATTAACCGTGTGGACGTTATGGGTGTGTGATATCACGTGTGTCTAATAAAGGGTTATAGCCCTCAGTGTGAATGAAAAAGTAACTACACATTCGGGGTCAAGAACTGATGAGGTCAGATAGAATAGAGCGGTGACATTAGCTGTATAAATTTTCAAGAATTTTTACACATTGGTTAAGTTCTAAAGTTCTTACAGACGTGTGGATTTGGTTGATCTTAACCTCCGTCTGAACATCGGGAGAGAAAGTGAGGGAAATATGTTATTCTCAATCTTTCTCTCCCGTTGGTTAGACGACGGTCCGTCAACCGAATCCACACGTCTGTTAGCTACTTTAGAATTGTCTATAATAATAACATTAATAACATTTATGCATTTGCTTGAACTTAGAACACTTAGCAAAAGCAATACGTAAAAAGTGTTATTATTTTCGACTAAAATAAAATGAATGGACGGGCCCTAGCCATTGAAATTGCTCAGTAAAAACGAGTCAATACCGTCGGACATATACTTTAACACCTAATTATAAAAATGTACAGTATATTTGTTACAAAAAATAGATTCCGGTTTTATTTGTGTATTTACACTTCGGGAAAACATATGAATGCCTAATTTATTCAGATGTTTCGTTATCGCGTAACAATAGACACGTGTTGCACTTCCTACGGCTAGAGACCGACTGAAACGAAATGAGAGCCAGCGCTCATTTTGTTATCTTAAAAAATGCGCTTCTACTGGGCCTGTCCATTCATTTTATTTTGGTCGAAGGTTATTATTGCTTTAATTTGCTGCGGTGACTAGGTTCTATATTTTTAATTTGTTATTTGACCAAGTCATGTTTAAACTCGGTCCAGAGCATTTATTTGCCCTGACAGCTGTACAAAGCTTATAATTCACGAGGTTCATGAAATATCATGCGACTGGATACTAATCTATATAGGTTCTAGCTGACCCGACAGACGTTGTCGTGTCTAAGAACTGTCAAACGCGAGAAGTTAAAATCGCCGTTAAGTTTTCTGAAATTTTCCATTTTTCCACGGGATTTTCTTAATTTTTCATTCCGTAAGAACCTTCTACAAAGTATTAGAAAATTTAAAAAAAAAACGTTAAAGTCGTTTTCAAGTTATGGCGTGACCAAGTTAAATAGGGATTCATCTCTACATAGTATAAATTAAAGTCGCTTTCCGCGTCTGTCTGTCTGTCTGTCTGTATGGCTGCTAACTCCTCCTAAACCACGCAACGGATTTTGATGCGGTTTTCACCATCGGTTAGATATCCACGTGTGTAATTTACGTGCGAAGCCGGGCGGGCGGGTCGCTAGTTTTTTAAAATATATAGATAGATATAAAAGGCGTAGTATGTATGTTCCCTATGGAATCCGAAACGGCTGGACCTATTTTGACGGGACTTGCACTGGCAGATGTTATAAGCTTACGATATAAGGAGTAGTACCCGCTAGTGAAACCGCGGGGCACAGCTAGTATCATATAAAGCATACCGCGCGTAGATATAATCACATTAAAGGGCATTTTTTTAAATTCTAATTAAAACTTGCATTAAAAAAGTACACCTGAACTAGATAACTTCCTCTTTTTTGTCGTTGGTTAAAAATATAAAATACGTTCAAGACTTCAATACAACCTCATAAGCCTGTACGTCAGACGAAAACCCTAAAGGTCCTTTGATTTGCATTCGTTTGCCCTTTATCAAAACTTTTTCTAATGAGCTTTTTCAACTTTCTCATTCCCAAAAAAGCTTATCTAAAAGTCGGAGGGTCAGCGGTCGGATATTTGGACATTCTGTAGAAAACCACACATCGAATAAACTGAATGATTTTTAGGGTTTTTTTATTTTATTTTTATTTTCATAGTAGATAGCTTTGCGCGATGGCCGCCATCTCGCCTGATGTTAAGCGACGATGCGGTCTACGATGCGGTCTTTGATTTCTACGTTACCAAAAGTAAACGATGGGTGTTTTTCTAAAAAAGTTTTTTTTTTTAAACCTGCTATAATAGAGATACCTTATCTTCAAACGGCATAACAGATTTTCTTTAATCATATCTCAAGTCAATATCAAGTCACCTTTCAAAATAAAATAAAACTAAATCAAAATCATTTGAGCCGTTTGGGAGATACGATGTCACAGACAGACACACAGGTTAAACTTAAAACATCCTTCTTTTTGCGTCGGGGGTTAAGTCGGCGGGAGTTATCCTTATACGAACTTCATACAGAAACTGTTCGGAACAAAGGAATATGAGTTTAATTAATCGAATTTTGATTAAGATAGGAATCTAGGGACGGCAAACGAATATACACCAAATAAGCTGGATACCTTTACATATACAGTGTACCTACTTCCTACACGATGTCATTGGCCTGAATCATAGATATTTATCGAGATAGACACGGCGAGTTCACCTACACTTGTATGTATGTGGTCTGTCTTAAGTTGGATCAATGCTCCACGCCGGATAAATCAGTTCGATCTTCATCGTCAAACGTCAATGTAAAAACATCACAAATTACGCCATAGTAAACAGTAAAAGTCTTGAAAAGCAGTTGACCGTGCGAATGAAGTATGCATTATTTTTATTTAATAACTAGCGGTCCGCCCCAGCTTCGCACGGGTATAGATTATAGCCTATGTCACCCGGGGATAGTGTAGCTTCCCAACAGTGAAAGAATCTTTCAAATCAGTTCAGTAGTTTCGGAGCCTATTCAATGCAAACAAACAAACAAACAATCAAATCTTTCCTCTTTAATAATAATAATAATAATAATACACAATTTTTTGCCGCAGTAAGAATTTTATTTTCTAATAATAGTCTAAATCGTTTTACAATATATTTTTACAACTAAAAACAAGAAACAACAAAAAGTTTAATAAATCACGCATAAAATACAGGATAAAATGGGATACAGAAATAAATACGCAAAACAGAAGAAACAGAATGACAGCAGTAATGTCATGTCAAAGTATTTGGAAGAAAAATTATAATGAAATAATATGGAAATAATATGATTACTCGGGCAAAAACAAGAGCAGCGGAATCAAACGCACGCCTTCCACCACCGCCCGCCTCGTCGTCGTCTCCGAGCACCTCGTCGGGTGAAGATGAGTACCACACCACCCGCGAGGCAAGCGGCTCGTCGAGCGACACGAGCGGGCCTGGGACACCGCCGCCACCTCCACCTGCGCGACGGGGACGTCCCCCGCTGCCGGCACGCTTGGGGCCTGTGGGGCATTCTGCCACACGCCCGGCCCCCGCTACCGGTGGTGTAGTGCGTCGCATGCGATGGTCTAGAATAATGAACGAAGACTGCATGCGCGCCTATTACAGGGCTACAGAGGGAGGAACAAACTTGTCAGCGTATTGTGCCAGGATGCTGCCTTTGTTTCAGGCTCTTCAACCAACCATCACCGTTTCCGCCCAGCGATTATCGGATCAAGTGCGGGCTATCCAACGGTGCAATATGTTGGATCAGTCTGTGCTTGATCGGCTCCGCCTGGAAGAAGTACGTACTCGCCCGACTCCTGCCTCGACGCGGAATCCGCCCGTCGCGTCGTCTGCCCCGACATTGGCGTCAGTGCCGGCGTCGGTGGGGACACTAGCGGCATTGGCTGATACCGCAGTCGACGAGGAAGATTTGGCGAGTGGTGTCTCCGACCAGGTAAAAGAGCAATTGAGGGGGGCTTTGGAAGACGCGATTTCACAGTATCGGTTCACATCCGATTCTAGGCCGCGATTACCACGTTTGCCCACCCATAGGCGTAACTTGGCGCTAATGGGAGCCCTGAATGCTTTGCTAGCTCCATATTTGAGGGCTAGCGAAGATTTAGTTGATACCCACTCGATCTTGTACTGCGGTGCCATCGCGGCGTGTCGCGTTGCACGTGTTAAGTTCCCGGACACTAACCGTGCACCGCGAACCGCCGGGGGTGTGCCCGCATGGCAAGTGCGGATCGAGCGGCGTATCAACACGTTCAGGACTCTCATTGCAAAGCTAATCTGCTTCAGGCGGGGGAATAATCGCCCCCGAGTAATGCGTTTCGTGACTCAGGCATTCGCTGGGACCGATATCAGGCCCCAGCACTATCTAGCCAATGTCACGGAACGCATCGACTATCTGAAGCAGAAAGTCTATGCATGGGCAAACCGTATTCGCCGCTACAGAGAGCGTGTGGATAGATACTGGCAAAATCGCCTCTTCCAAAGTGACCAAAGGAAGGTGTACCGAGGCTGGGAAGAAACTGACCAACGTGTGAGTGACGGGCAGCGACCGGATGCAAACGCCATGATTAATTTCTGGCGCGGTATCTGGTCGGTGCCCGTCAATCACACGGAGGGTGATTGGATGCGTGTTGTCGAGCGGGAATGCGAGTCCATCGAACCCATGGGGTCTATTTTAATAGACCCCGTTGACGTTAGTTGTGCGATCCGTATGGCACAGAACTGGAAAAGTCCTGGGCCAGACGGGTTGCACAACTTCTGGATAAAATGGATTCGATGCTCGCATGACCGCTTGGCGACACAATTCCAAGTAGCCCTTGAGCTCGGTTCGCTTCCCAGCTTCATGACCACCGGTGTCACCTTCCTGCTCCATAAGTCCGGTAGTACCACGGAAGCCAAAAACTACAGACCCATCACGTGCTTGCCTACCATCTACAAGCTCCTTACATCCATTTTGAGAAATAAAATTAACGCACACATCGTTGCGAACAACGTTTTGGCCCATGCTCAAAATGGATGTAGGGTTGGGTCCCGTGGTACTAAGGAGCTCCTCCTCATCGACACGGCCATTAGCCAACAAGTCCGGCGAAACAGAGGAGCCCTCTCCGCTGCCTGGATTGACTATAAGAAGGCCTATGATTCAGTGCCTCATTCATGGCTAGAGAGGGTTTTAGAGTTGTATAAAATTGATACAACTCTAAAATCATTCTTATGCGCATGTATGAGGCAATGGACCACAGTCCTTCGTCAACCAGGTGGTGGGGACGGCACCTCTGGCCCGCAGGACTTGATAAGGATTGAGCGAGGCATATTCCAGGGTGACAGTTTTAGTCCATTGTGGTTTTGCCTGGCTCTGAACCCTCTCAGCTCTCTGCTGAGGGATTCAGGACTAGGCTATCGACTTCGAAGAGATGGTCAAGTCATCTCCCACCTACTGTACATGGACGATCTCAAGCTGTTCACACCGAAACGCCAAGACTTGGTGGAGCTGCTAAAAATCACAGATGTTTTTAGCAGCGCCATCAGGATGGAGTTCGGTGTAGACAAGTGTGCGGTCATGCATGTACAGCGAGGGAAAGTTGTGAATTCTCCGAATTTACAGCTCTCTGAGGTGATGACTCTCAGATCTCTCTCCGAGGCCGAGACCTATAAGTACCTCGGTATGTCAGAGTCTTTGGGTATATCGGTAGAGAACATCAAAAAATCGGTGAAGGAACGCTTCTTTTGTCGCCTTACAAAAGTACTTAACAGTCTTTTGTCTGGCGGCAACAAGGTGCGTGCCTTCAACGGTTGGGTGATGCCTTTATTGATATACTCCTTTGGCATATTGAGGTGGACTCAAACTGAGCTGGACGCCCTGGACAGGAGGGTCCGTCAACTGCTCACATCACATCGCATGCTACACCCACGCTCGTCTGTTATGAGACTGTACATTCCGCGGAAGTGGGGGGGTCGAGGCTTTTTAAATGCCAAGAACCTACACAACCGCGAAGTGTGCAGTCTCAGGGATTTTTTCCGTAACAGCGAGAGTGGGATGCATCGTGATGTTGTGGCAGTTGACAGGGGCCTCACGCCGCTCTCCTTGGCAAACGAGAATTGGCGCAAACCATCGGTGCTGAGCATCGAAGACCGCAGGGACGTATGGAAGGGCAAGGAGCTGCACGGACGGTTCTATCGGGCCTTAACAGGGCCCGATGTGGACCTGCTTTCGTCGGTGAACTGGTTACGGTTCGGTGACCTCTTTGGGGAAACCGAGGGTTTTGCCTGTGCGATTGCGGACGAAGTTATCAAGACGAACAACTATCGGAAATATATCATGAAGGACGGTACGGTCGACATCTGTCGGGCATGCCACCGTCCTGGAGAGTCTCTCCGACATATAATTTCCGGTTGTTCGCATCTTGCTAACGGCGAGTACTTGCACAGGCACAACCAGGTGGCCAGGATCATCCACCAGCAACTTGCCCTTCGATACGGCCTTGTCGAGTCTGAGGTGCCGTACTATAAGTACGCACCAGCGCCAGTTCTTGAAAATGGTCGTGCTTTGCTCTATTGGGACCGCTCTATCATCACGGACAGGACTATTGTCGCCAATAAGCCTGATATCGTGTTGGTCGACCGGTCCCAGCGCCGGGCAGTGCTCGTCGATATCACCATCCCACATGACGAGAACCTCGTGAAGGCCGAGAAGGACAAACTCAGCAAGTACCTTGACTTGGCTCACGAGGTTACCGCCATGTGGGATGTTGACTCGACGATCATTGTCCCGATAGTCGTATCGGTGAACGGCCTTATAGCGAAGAGCCTCGACCAACATCTTAAGAGGCTCTCGCTAGATGGTTGGGTCAAGGGTCAGATGCAGAAGGCGGTAATCCTTGACACGGCACGTATTGTCAGGAGGTTCCTCACTCTGCAGCCCTAACCACCGGTAGCTTGGGCCCTGCCCCGCTGCCGGCGGCACCCTAGATTTAAGTTTTTTTATAATATTTTGTTTTTATATAGATATTGTAAAAAAACTTTAATTTAAGAAGATAAATAAATGTGTGAATAATAATAATAAATTTATTTCCAAAAAGAACACATAATAATTTACAGTAGGTATCACAAGAGAAAACCAAATATAAATTTTCGGTGGGCCCCAAACTAGGCTAAGCCTGTATCTTGGGTACCCTGAGAACATAACATACGTATTTTTGATCAGCGCTGACAAATGGAACACAATTTTAATTTTTTCAAATTTTGGAATTTAACTTAAATAAGTAAACTAAAATCAAATCAAAGTAAAATAACCTTAAAATTAAATTTAAATTATCTTATAAGTATTAATGTGTTTGTGTGTGTGTGTGTTTGTGTGTGCGTGCGTGTGTGTGTGTGCGCTTTATAATATTAGTATAGATAGGCATGCGTCTGACCGCTAATTAGCCTGATGTTAAGCGATGATGCGGTCTATGGTGGAGCACGCTCGCCTAGATGAAACCGATTCACTCGTAATTTGAAGACACCCAGATGGTAACTATCAGGGAATACCCATTCAGGTAGCGCATTCGACAGACTAGCAGTTCGCGCAATAAAAGTGGAATCAAAGCACTTCGTACAGGTTTTCAGAATATCAACGATAAAGCGGTGTCCATTTTACTAGCCCACTCTGGACACACAGTCCTATAGAAAAATGGGCAGAAAGGAATTAGATCATGGAAAGCCCGTGCACTCTTTTTGAAATGTATCATCTAAGTCGTGTTTCATATTCTACTACATCATCGCTTACCAAAAGGCGAGTTGGTGGTAAAACGACTTATTAGCGATAACAACAAAAAACAAAAAAAAATATTAGTGAAAAAATGCGGAACCTTGGGGTTTCATACAACTTGACATGCTTGCGGTGTCTTTCCTGATAAAGGTATGTGGCCGTAACATTGTCCAGTCAATAGGGGTTGGGCGCTGACACTACAAATGTACACATATTATGACCTCTATTTGCTTGTTCAATCGTAGATGTATCGACTGGATTGGTCGAATGGTTGGATAATATCCTGGGGATTGAGTTACTGACACGTTGGTTGTCTGCTGAACTGAATACAATTATAGCTTTAGCAAAGCGTTACGATGACATAGCATAGAGGTATATCATCCCATCATCCATTATACTCGTAGTATAAGAATCTGGTAACAACGACGGTAGGACGTCATCGCTACCACCGCATTCGGTTTTACCCGACAACGCGAAGCCAAACGGAGGGTGTTATGTGAAGCGTGCATGTATGAAGTTTAGGGTCGGTCTGAATAGGTGACGTCAACTTAAATACAAGATGTAAAGTGGGGATGAACCACAGATCTACTACCTATAGATTTTCAATGAGCGTGGCTAGCTTGTGCCTCTCGCTTCAACAAGGTGTGTTGCCACATTAAAATGATTTGCTATAAGTTAGGGTAAGTTACCTACTATGATGGGTAGTGAATCTTCAATGAGTACTTTGGAAACAATACTACCTTTTAAATATTTATAATTTATACACTATCTGCTGCAACCCACGGAGCTACCTGCAATTTTCTGGGAAGAAAAGTACGTTGTCTGTCCTCATGACACACCCTATCGTCCTGACAAAATTTGACTTAGCCCATGATCTAAGAAAACAAGGTCTAGCAATCTGGGAGTGGTCCCGCAATGACGTCACTGTCCAGTTGCCACTTTATTCAATCAGCTGTTACGTGGTGTATCGTCATCTCTCTCGAACCTGTTGTAAATTGACATCATGACATCATTGCGGGACGCCTACGTAAACATTTTCTCGAATTGCTATACCTGGCGGAGTATATTATTATACCATGACTTAGCCGTTTCCTCGTAAAAAAACAGACAGAAAGTTACAAACTTACTTGCGTTTTTATTATAATTATTTGTTAGGATTAGAATATAGTACTAGAAAAAAGGTTGTAAAGTAACCATAGCATGATTTTTTATGATTAATAAAAAATAATAAAAAAGTCAGAGTTAAAACGGAAGGGCAAAGGAAGGGCCCCCATGCAACAAACGTTAAACGTATTTTTGGATTTGTTCTAGTGTAAAAACGGTAATCCGTACAAGCGTCAAATTTAGCGGATTATAGTGAACATAAGTAAAACAACAAATAATAAACACTGGCCAAGTGCGAGTCAGTGACAAATTTCTGTTTACCACTAAGCTAAGCAACGTCGGGCGCGGTCGGTACTTGGATGGGTGACAGCCTGGGCGTGATGTTGTCTTTTTGCACAACTTTTTGTATTTTGTGATTGTAAAGAACTCTCAGCGCGCGAGCCCGACTCGCGCTTGGTCAGTTTAGTTTTTTCATGAATGGAATTATGTATAACATTCCAAATAATTAGATAAATAGACTCTTTAATGTTTACAGTACAAATTTCACGAACAGCGCGTAGCTTTTTGAATCGGTTCGCCGAAATCGCCTTTTGCTTTTCCAGCTTCATAACTGTGGCCTCATTAATATATATTTAATATTAACATTCACCATATTCATATGGGCATAAAAGGGTCGGTATTTTGCACTTCTTGCAATGTGCCAGCTTTTTTCAGCAATGTGACAGGATCAGTTGGAAACCTGCAGAACGAATAATTTATGTCAGTTGCGGTGGGTAATTTCTTTCATAAACTGGCAACATTCATAATTTATTTTCTAAGTGAATAATTTGATAAAATTCATAGAATTAGACCACAAATCGACCTAAAAACTGACTAATTATGAATAAAATATTTGCGAATTGATATCCTGAATTTATTTAGGTGATCGTTACAAGCTTTATATGTTTACTTACGTGTGAAATGATATTTCATCGTATTTTCGCTCACTGCGCTTCTTGCAGCCCAAAATGCTACAACCAACCATTGTAAAATATCTTTTACAATTATTTCTCAGAGGAAACACGCATTTATCACATTAAATCACCAAAAAAAGGCAATAAATATAATTCAGACCCGTTTTGTTTGTCACTGATTATTACAGATTTTGACACTTGAGGTATCATAAACAGGTCACGTCGATAAGGACAACAAAATCTATTTATGTCCTTTTCGTACTTGTGCTGAGCCATATCAAGTTGTCTCTTTCACTAAAAGATATTGCCGATCTGGTTGTGTATATCTGTGGGATGAACATTTAATTTGACTGCACCCCCCAATGTGACGTATAATTGAAAAGGGCTGTTTTATTTGTTACATAATTTTTTGTTCAAGTGTGCCGTTTGCGAAGTATGTTCTGCCAAAAATCCTACTTCCTACTAATATTATAAGCGCGAAAGTTTGTATGTATGGATGTATGGATGTTTGTTCCTCTTTCACGCAAAAAATACCGAATGGATTTTAATAAAAGTTTTCAATAATATAGCTTATACATTAGAATAACACATAGGCTATAACGGGTTGTAGTAGCGAGGCCGAATGCCGAGCTCTACGCTCACGAAGTAGCGGGTTTCAGCTAGTATAACATAGTTGTCAAATCTTGACAACTATGTTATATATCAAATCTTGTCAAATCTTGACAACTATGTTATATATATATATATTTTTATAGATGAGACTGATTGATGATGAAAATCAAAATAGACGTAGTAGAACGTTTACGACTTCTTTCATAAATAATCATAGTTATGAAGTGATTATAAACGATGTCTTTGTATCACAGTCGGATTCTACTCATCGGTAATCACACCAAACGAAGTTATCGATTATAGTCGTTTGTTTGCGCTCTATGGAAGTGAGTAAACCGATCATGCTTCGCTACTAACTGATTGCTTGTTTGTAGAGCCAATTATGGAAGCAAACATTCAACTAGTTGCTGGTCCAAAACTACGTATAGAGTTGATTTACGTCAAGGGATGACATTAACAAATTTAAACACTAAAAATCACATTCCATGAATAACATTCCAGACGCATTGTCTTCACCGTAACTGCCGCGCTGAAGTGCGGACTGGATAACTCTTAAGGTCTACGAGGATTACGACCAATATTTCTGTCAACACGTATCAACCTGATAATTTTGGGACTCACGTCACTTTAAATAAACATAACGTTCAAACGACTTCGAAGAGAGGGCATCTCTATTGCTTTAGCGATGTTTAAGTCAATAAAGAACCGATTTCAATTGTATAGGTCGGAAAGTGTATGTCCCACATACAATTAATCAAAATCGGACCATGGCATGGTTTGAAAAATAAATACCGCAACGATATAAATTTATGTAAGTCGTAGACAACTGAGGCGATTAAGAACATTTTTGGTGTAAAATACGTGCTATACCATACTATATTAAAGAAGACTTAATGTGTCCACCAGCGTATTTAGGTGAAGGAAACGACAAAGATGGATGATGATTGAAAGCCTGGTTATGAAAATATGTTACATTGAGTATATCCTATTTAAATTCTTGGCTTTCTAGTGACGGATTAACTAGAAAGCATAAAATTTACTATGTATCTATCCTGAACAAAATTCGCCATCATCGTCACGTCTCCAGTTAGATGCGTCAATAATTCCGGGCCGTGCCGTGGTCCACCTTCGCAGTTCACTTGGGTGGACCTCGAGCACTTTTTGTTGCATGCTTCGACTAAAATAAAATTATTTTGGTCGAAGATTGCATGTGGTCTTTTTGTTTACCTTCTATACTGTACAATACACCTAGCAGTTGGACGCCTTTGACATTGTATTGCAAGCTATCGAAAAGGTACACAGTGTTTTGCAACACGAATATAATCTACTAATAGACATGAAGTATTGGACATGGCAGGCACTTTACCAAAAACGATCTAAACTGCTTCAAATGAGAGAGAATGGAATTAAAAGCAGGCAACGTATCGATGCAAGGTATTGTAAGTGTCAATATGTGGCAGTGAGCCCGTACCTACTATATCATGGCCTGCTGAATTGTTACTAATTAAGCCTATGATTTTTTTTTTTAAGAAATTTCTCTTTCCTGCCACCCGGATGGAATAATGTTTAGTCGCTTGATGATGAATGGTGATATATTTTTATGTAGACCATCATAGAAAGAAAGATGAAAAGAAAGATCGATTAGAACCATTACTGAACAACTTAGGGAAAGATAGTGATAAGTTGTGTCGTATCATTATCATCCACAGCCTTTCTTATCCCACTGCTGGTAGGTCTCTCTCTTGCTATGCAATCTCCCTCGGTCCTGCGCTAATCGAGTCCAGATTCGACTCACGGTAGTGACAATATCGTCGATCCACCTAGCAGCTGGACGACCAACGCTCCTCGTACCTTGCCTCAGCCACCACCTTGTCCAAACCTCTCTACTCTTACTACTCTACTAAACTTTACTCTACCTTTTATTTATACTAATAGACAGCCACGGGTATTGATGTCGAAAAACTCGACCGGTGTTCGGACGTTATAGACGTCCTGCCCATCAGTTGTCTATACTAATATTATAAAGAGGAAAGATTTGATTGTTTGTTTGTTTGCATTGAATAGGCTCCGAAACTACTGAACCGAAATGAAAAATTCTTTCACTGTTGGGAAGCTACACTATCCCCGGGTGACAAGGCTATAATTTAGACCCGTGCGAAGCTGGGGCGGACCGCTAGTGTCTTATATAAGAGATCAAACTTCTCCTAAACTCCTTCGATACGAAGCAGAATTCGAGGGGAAGTAGGCGTGTTTATAACGTGCTATTATTTATGAGAGTAAAGGAAGACTAAGCCCAGGCACAGTTGCGTTCACATAAATTACATGTCAATAAAGTTTCGATACCTGCTGTTGCTTTCCCAATCTATTACAAGAGAACTAGGACACGTAAATCTAAAATACATGTGTATAGTATAGCTGTATGTTTGTAGGCAACTTTCTTGGCTTCACTCCAAGTACCTGGAAGTGGTCTATTAGATCAGCAATGATCAACATTTCGGCCTGCATAGCAATTCTGTGCAATTTAAAGGCCCGCAGTTTTTATTTTATTTTATTGAAGCAAGTCCTTGGTCAAACGCATCGCGTCTAATTTTTCGTGTTTATTGCGATATCATGTTTATTGCGATAAAGCAAAGGTGCAATGTCATTTGCATCATTATAAATTGTTGGGGCCGACAATGAAATCCATGCGGTCTTATGGTCCTTAAGGTCATATGGTCAAGAAATCGCTGTAATTTTTTATTTTGTTCAATTTGTTATTATTTTTAAAGTATAATAATAAAAAATCGGAATACCTCATCTGTTGAATTTTATTGGTTAAAAATAAACATTAGTGACTAGTTTAGTTATAATTTAGTTTTATTGCTACCCGATGCGACCCGGATGAGTAACAAAACCATAAAGAAGATCCATGAGCAGTTTCGTTGAGCACACCTGATAAACACTGTTATAATTTATAACTCTATAAATTACGACTATTGTCTGATAACAGTAATTTAATATTTTATGATTATTTATTGAACCGATACGACTCTTAATTAGAAACAATTATGTGTGTTTCTTCGGGGTTGCGCAAGAAGGGTGTAATAAACCGCAAAAGGTCCTTTATACTCATAAGCCCCGAAATCTCAGCTGTTTCATACGACCTCATGGTGTCACAGGTATCTATAGGCGACTGTTTATGCCATTCATCGGCCCGCTAGTTAGTTAGCCCACCAATGCCATAAAAAATCATTTTATAGAGTGTGAACAGTCACACTGTTTTATGGAACAGCTGACATTTTCTCCGCGATTTTTATGTAGATCTAATCTGTATATAAAAAAAGAAGTTTTTTCTCATTGTAAAACTTGTTAATAATGGTGGGTATTATGGACCTCTTTCGGTTTAGTACACCCCTTCCGCGTAGCCCTGTATTTATTTCAATAGAAATATGATATTGGTGACGTATTAGTCTATCGAAGGAGATAAGCATAAAGTTCATAAGGCAGAATGATAAGTAACGCTAGAGAATAAGTGTAGTCCTAAGAATTGTGTTACCAGACACAGCTACATCATGCTACACTACTCACAACTACGTTACACTATAATAAATATACATTAAATTGTTTTTAACCCCTGATAAAAAGGAAGACGACAAAAACGGCAAAAAAACTCATGAATCATAAGCTAAGAAACTGTCTTGATCAAGTCACCTTTCTAACAAAAATAACGAAATGATCTGTAGATGTACGTAGTACGTAGATTATATTCTATCTAAAAAAGAATAATTCAAATGTATACTTTAAAAAAGTTTTTTTTTTTACATAAATCGAATATTTAAAAAAATAACAAGTATGTAAAATATACCGTGTTGAGCAGGGATGCGCGTGTGTCATCTCTGTGATACACAAACTCTCTTAAGAGTCACTATGTTTCATTGTTCTAATTAAATTTGGCAGAAAACCCGGGAAGCATTTTGATAAGCTTTTTATGCAATTAAGAGCCAAGACGATCCGTCCTTTTAAGCTACGAAAATGTTTCGCACAAAAAAGGAAGGAGAATTGCTTAAGAAGCTTTGCAGAATTTAAATTTGGTCCCAGCAACCATATCGAACAATGATATAAACATAATTTATTTCTGTGTACAATTGTTGCTTCTTTTTGTTTGTGTACGCGCGATAATAACCGTCTCTCTGTCCTTCTGTTGTTCTGTCTGTCTCATTGTTACCTTTTCAGGACTAATCGGATGAACTGATTTTGATGAAATGTGACAAGAATATGGTATGTATTTAGTTGAAATTGTTTTATTTTAATTTCTGTGAGACGATTTTATTTTAATTTAATTGACATATTTAATTTTAATTTTATAGACATTATTTGATTTAGATTTTATTAAAACTATTTTATTTTAATTGCTATTTGTTACTATACCACAGGTAATTTATTATTATACTTATTAATGACTTGTAAATTGGCGTTATCAAATAAATTAATATGAATACATATTCAGATAGGAACAAAATAATATATATTTCGAAGAAAAAAAACACTATAAAACTAGAAGATCAAGGCCATAATAACTGCGGAGTTTAGCCAAAATTAAATAAACAAAAAACTCATCTCTCATTTTCTAATCACGTTAGCAAACTCCTAAAGGTACTCATCTACGCGATCAACAGACAACATCAGTTGAACTTTATACACATAAGAGCTAACAGTAAAACTGAAAACAATAAGAAAGGGTTATAAAACAGAATGGATGCACGTATCAAATTCAACGTAGGAACCGACAGTAAACCAGCAGGATTCATAAAGTAGAGAGTATGGACTCTAACGACTAACTAACACGAACACACAAGTGCAAATTAGCTATAGAGTATTGAGCGACCGCTGACAATGCGTCTGACAGTTGCCATAAGATTGTAAAAAGCTGAACGAAAACAATACATTCTGGTCACTTTTACTAGCTTTTTAAATGTAAGAAGCGCTTTGATTCCATGTATTGTCGCCATATTGCTAGCTCTGCTAGTCTGTGGAATGCACTGCGTGAATGGGTGTACCCCGATAGTTACAATCTGAGTGTCTTCAAATCAAGATAGAATCGGTTTCTTCTAGGTAAGTGTTCCATCGTTTATCAACAGACGAGTTGGTGGAAAACGCAAGACAAACAAATGGCTTGTAGATAATATACTACAATCAAATATTTAGACAGGATGCTTAAAGCGTTTAAATTTTGATGTAAAAGTAATTAGTAATATAGCATCACGCTTGACACGTAAGCGAATTTAGACAGTTATAGTTCACTGAGACAATCTAATAAGCTCATTTTTCGATATCTATTCTAGTTTTTTTTTTTTTTTTGTTTAAATTAAAACGGCTTTCAATGCATTTTTCTAAGAAATTTGTTGTAGCTAGTTGCACCTATATAAACGAAACGTCGGTCATTCGAAATCAGTTAGCACCTGTGATGCTGAGTTCGACGCGTTGATCTAAATAAGAATGTTCAGTCAAGGTTCACTCATAATGCCTGGCTACAGATTTTCCTTCTTATTATTTCTTTCTCTTTTCTATGATCTATTCCTAAACCTAACTAAACGAGATACAATTTCTCCACTGTTTAAGTCTTCTTAACTAAAGATCGTACAACATAATTGTTGTTTCGAAGTATGTATACCGGTTTTATGGCAAAGGGGATTGAATTTGCACTACAGTTGAGGAATATCGCGAAACTATACTAATGGTACTCCTTTTAACCGAGACCTAATCAACAAAGGAAGCTAGTTGAAAGAAATTGAGCTCGTCGAACGCTGGGGTTCTATTCCTGCACTCATTTAGCCGCATTCCTATCTAACGCTCGAAAGATAATTCGCTTAGATTAAAATAGGGTTTTATAATGTCTATTTTGGTACGAAAGAAGATATCAAATTTTCTTTCTTAATAAAGTACGTGCAGCGTTGCTCGATTAGCAAACGAGATGGGTCGATGACAATATTACCAACATCGCAGGTTAAACCTGTGCTTTTTTTTATTTCTGTCGTAATAAAGAATTATGATAGTTCTAAGTTATCATACCTCATGGAAATTAGTGAATAAGAACCTAGAATGGCATAGCAAGAGGCCTAAATGAAGTAGATGTCAATACGAGTAAATATGTAGATGATGACGATGCAAAAAATAATGAAGTTGCCCCTGTCTGTGTTTCCGCAGCATTACAATCTTGAAGTGTTCAAGTCTAGGGTTATTAGGTTATTACTGGGCAAACGTGCTCCATTTTCGACCGCATCATCGCTTTCCATCAGGCGAGATCGCGGTCAAACGTTAGCCTAGTGCGATGTAAAAAAAACATAATAATATCTACTTTTACGTTATGATTAAAGTACACATAGCAAGCGATAAACCATCATTAAGGTGGCTTTACCCAACCGCTGTTCTCATGTTCTCTCATAAATGAATTTTCAAAAAATCCTTTCCTCGTGCTCTACTTCGTTGTATAAATAACATTAATTTGTGCAAAATGTCATGATTCTAGAACCAGCTGTTAAGGCTGTGCGTTGTCTAGCAATGACATAATTTTAAGATTATTAAATATTAGCTGCGCCCCGCGGTTTCACCCGCAGGTTAAAATGGTCGTTAAGTTTTCTGAAATTTTCCAATTTTCTGCGCAATATTCATAATTTTTCTTTCCGTAAGAACCATCTACAAAGTATTAGAATACTTATGAAAAAAAGATGGATGAAATCAGTAAAGTCGTTCTCAAGTTATGGCGTGACTAATGTAAATAGGGATTCATTTAAAAGATAGAAGATAGATAATATTGAAATGAAAATTAAATCATTATAAGAAGATGGGTTGCAAAGACTTGTCGAGATGAGGATTCAGCTACTGATATTGGATCCGAGTTATTATTACCGTGTAGTAACCAATATACGGGAGATGGGATTACCGACCGGTCTGATGTGTTGTCTATTAGCGCAATGACATCCGATTATTGGGTTACATTGATTAGTAGATGTCTCTCTCGCTTCGGCAAGCAATTTGCATTAATGAGCAACATTATTTAGTTGGAATATACGAACAATTTAGTGGGTAGTCTTTGTACTTAAAAGCGTTGCGACAAACTTTATGTATATTTTGACAGATGACGCAAATTTTAACCGACTTCAGAATAGGTTCTCAGTTTGATCCGTATTTTTTGTGTATGTACGCTGATTACTCCGACATTTGTGAATCGATTTACGGGCTTTTTTTATTATATAGGAAGCTTCTTAACTTACTAGAACTTACTTAGAACTTCGGCTCTTTAGCTTTTAACCAGTTCTAATTGTTATACGAAAAAATTTATTCGAGCGCCTGTTGATTTGGCAATATCAATAATTTTGTTCGAGCAAAAACTTATTTAGTATAGTTTTTTCAAAACGAAACAGTCGAAGGAGCTGTTCGGATGTGTGAGTCACCTCAAGTGACCATCGACCCTGTGTTTGTATGTTGTCTGTGTTTTATGTATTAAGTATGCGTCCTCTAGTTTAGAATATACAATGGGACTGACATGTAGAATAGTACTATATAAGTCCCAAAAAAATATATGAATAAATAAAAAAAACTTGCCTATTACATATAACAAAACAGTCTACAGTCTGTTTCGCCATAACTCCTACACAAATACCAGTACTCTTAATAAGTATGTGTTCGGAATGTAATTCCTCGAATTTCCACACTACAACGTAATTAAGGTAACAAGCAGACCTAATAGCTTTCTTTGATATTTTTTTACGGCATCTACTTACTTAATTTGAATAGTAATAGGGCTTATGCCGGATTAAAAAAAAATACAAAAAAGATTATAACGTAATTACGGTCTTATTCAAAAACGTTTGACAGGTAGATATTTTTCCTTATATTATATAATTATATCTTAGAATAACTACTCAGAGAAGGTAAGTTTCCAAACAACGCCTTCTCAAAACGTAAGCTACAAATTCGCTTTGTAGCTTACGTTTCGATTGGTATTTTAAACGATTTAAGCAAGAAAATTAATGGATTACCTGTGGAATGTCACACCATAACTCTTATGATGCTTTTCTGATTTGTTGTGGTACGATTTCACCGCGCAAATTGTCAGTAAATTTTTTTTTTTTTGGTGTCATATACGACACCATTTGAATGGCTTAAATTTTGCGAATGTACTTGGTTTCTTTGTGTAGTTATTCTAAGAATTATATATTTTTTTATTTTATTGTTCTTTGTGGATTTTCCCTTACGATTATCTTCAACGAGAAGTTAACTCACGCTAGTTTCTTATCGTTAATTAATTAATATTGTTGTAAAAAATATCTTCAAAGACAACTTGCGTTATCATTAATCGATAATGATTGTTGGTCCAATACAAGGAATAAATACGATTTGATTAAAAACTAACAATCTTATTCTGATACGATCAAAATGGCTTGTCATTAGATCAATATATTGGATTCGGGGAAAAGGCAATACAATATAATGAAATTTTTGTTGTTATTTCGCTCTTTCATGGTCTTTATCATGTAAACAAAATAATATTATCTCTCTACCTAATAACCTACTATGTCACAAACAAGTTTTTTGTTGTTGATTACAGTTCTTGTTTATAATTGTCACATCATTTGATTTAATTGGATATAGGTAATAAAAACCTAAAACGACTTAAAATTAATATACAACTAAATTGAAAAATAAATAAAAGCCCCTTATTGGAAGAAAAAGTAGCCAGAATGCTAACAACTAAATTCAGTTGGATTATTTTCCTTCCCATATACTCGTATCGTTAACTCTATATGCCTAAAGACAAAGATCAAAGAATGATATCAAGCTCTAGTCAACTTGACAGCGGCAGCATTGCCATGTAAATAGCATGGCTGAATGGCTTTATATTGAGGTAGATAAACTCCAGCATATTGGTCATATTGACAAAATAAAGGTTAATTTTACTAATGTATTGTATTTCATTATAGATTTTGAGGTTGAATTAGGATGTCATTGAAAAGGAATCTTAGAAAAGAATGCTGCACTGGCTAGTCTGGACAAACTGAACACGTGTTTCACTCTTATTTTCTTCCCAATGTAAAAATGTTTGCAATATTCAAAATGTGGCGATCCCAAAATTTAATAACAAGAACTGCGCAGTATGACGATATTAAATATAAGGAAAGAAACCTTCATTCTAAATCGTGAGACGTAAAGTATTTAATACCTTCGTACATCACGCTAACAAATGCTAAAGTAACTCTCTCAGACACCTTGTGAAAATACGCAACCACAGGTTGAACCGATTTTGGTCTAATTTAGCAAGGGAGCATCATGACGACGGACTATGGTTCTATTCATCCCGAAAATGAAGGAAACAGGAAAATAGTCTATACATATTTAGTCTTCAGCTTAGTCTTTCTAATATACAAAGTTGTTTGGCAATGGTAGCCTGAAGTAAATAAGAACTGGGGAACCCTTAAAAAGAAAATGGGATGTGAAATATACGATAGATAAAGAGATATAATGACAAATTCTCACCACAAGGGTTCCGCATTTTGGTATCCTAAAAACAGTAATATTGTGCGGCGGAACAATGAATCGTAGCATAAAGTGATGCTGCAAATTGATTTACATTTTACGCCTATTTTACTGCAAGCGTCGCTGAAAACTCAAGGTGACAGCAAAAAGGTTGCACCCGACAAAATATTATGGTTTCGTCTTCGTAGTCACCCGAGACGCCGTGTGATGGTTAAGTTATTATTATTCAAATATGCTCGAGTTGTGTTTTATCAACTTTTCGATTTAAGCGAACTTTTTTTTTTTTTCTTCTTCCCCGAGTTGGGGCTTTTGGCTCCGCATGATTGATGCAGTTGCCATATTCAAGTCGTATGAGTTTAGTTTTAGAATTTAAAGGTAGGGAAACGATACGCGAAAATTAGGATATAGGAAGGATTAGGATGGACGGAACTCATGCCCCTGTAAAGTGGTGGAGACTTTACAAGAGGCTCCTATGGAGTTTTGGAAACAACACGAAAAGACACGTTTCACCTCGTTATATCACTTCCCCACACTCGGGCACGTTTACGAGCACTTAATGAATAATAATTCACCATTTAGTACACATTAACACTCGAAAATACACAAGTTTAGGAAAATAATCCAACGAGCCGACATGTTTTTCCGCGTTGGCGCCAAAACTCCAAGCGAACTTTGACATTGGCAACTCTATTTAGAATTTAGACCGTTGACTTACGGTGTGACCGGAGGACGGGTCATTACAAGCCTTTTATTTTTATACTTTTCATCCAAAGTGTTAGGTATAGTACGATGAAACTTGGTAAGTATACTTAAACGTAATTCATAATAAATCAATTCTATCTATACTCAAAAAATATATATGAATTTCTTATTATGACTTACTTATTATAGAAACTGACGTGGATTTCACACATTTTATTTATATTACACAGGAATTATTCACGTAAGAGTAAGCCGGTCACTCCAGACTATAGTTTCAACCGCATTAGGCGGTCTTTTTCAAAGTGAATGCGCGCGCGCGGCTGCGTCTCGCTTGGCACTAACTATAGTCGTAGTGACCGGCTTAATCTTACGTGAGTAATTACCGTGTAATATAAATAAAATATGACTAATTCTAATTTAATTCTATTTAATTTCTAATTTCTATCGCTAATGTACTAATTTATTTCATTAAAGTCGACAAACCGTTTCAGAAATAAATGTTTACTTTACTTGATTTTCATAGTAAGTACGTTTATTTGAAAAGCGGTATGAATATGACCCGATGCACAGGGCACCGTCAAATCTAAGCTCAAAAGGCTAGAGTTCATACCACACAAACCCTACAATACCCACAAATATTCGATCTTGTGTTGATTAAAAACCAAGTGGCACGTCGGGGTCACTTTCACTGTCGCAAAAATTCAAGAGTTCAATGCTCTCAAGCTAGGATATTCATAGGATTGATTGGTCACCCAACAAATATGTGCGCTGAATTTTTTGCAAATTGTCTACGTCTATTTCACCCAAACACTTTTGAACCGTTTTCTATCGTCACGAATCCTTTTTTCAGCATATCTTTATTCTTAACTAGTTTTTTTTTTAAACAAGTTTATAAGTAGATAAATCTCTAGAAATTACTGTTTAACTTTATCTTAAAAAGCCGATTTGTTTACACAAAGGTCAAGCCGTTTCGGAGTCCATAGGGAACATACATATAAACATCGCCTTTTACATATAAGAAGATGAACTAGGGATCAGAAAAACGTATGCAATCGAGTAAAATACTAACTAAATCAATCCAAAGCGGAGTGAAAGATCTCTACTTTGATTTAAAAGCACAACTTGTGTCTGTCATTTGGAGATGAACATGACAGACAAGACCCGTCAAAAACTAAATTAAATATCCATCAAGCTCGAAAAAGACGCGATTTTTTGGGGTGGTTCATCTTAACGTAACTAACGACAGGGTCAAGAGTTCGTAACCCTTTCAGACGGGCATTTACCTTAAAGTAACATTACTTGCAAAATTGAGGCGCCAACTTTATGAAGTTTGAAAATAGGAACAAATTTGAGGAATCTATTTCTGCTACTAGATTGTCACAGGTTACTCGGTGGTGATGTTTTATCAATCTTCGAAACTGGCTGCTTTATTTGAAACAGCCTTGAATAGAAACAATGTGTGCAATACTTAGTGCTTTTTACTTTTGTGTATTTTTTATGACTGCGTATTGTAAGAATACTGTTTTAAACTCATTGTAACATTATTAATTGACATCAACATTGTATATTTGGACTAAACTTACAATTTGTAACATAAACTAGATAATAAATGTAAGAGGCGTTAGTCGTTCTTATAATAAACTAGCAGACCTGACAGACGTTGTCCTGTCTAACCTGTCTTAGAACTGTCAAACACGCAAAGTCAAAATTACAAATCTTATTTTTTTACACCTTGGGTTACATTATTGGAGTTTAGTAGAGATCCCTATTATTTTTTTTGAAAATATAATATAGCCTATGTTAACCGGGGATAGTGTAGCTACCCAACAGTGAAAGAATTTTTCAAATCGGTTCATTAGTTTCGGAGCCTATTCAATGCAAACAAACAAACAAACAAACAATCAAATCTTTCCTCTTTATAATATTAGTATAGATTTATCATTCATTCATTATTCTAAAACCTACTTATACTATTTATTAATTATTTAGCATAGATAAATAATTCAATAATAAATAGTGAATATAGCAGAGCTTTGCAAAAGTCTAGAATCTAGACGAACTCGAAGTATAGAACACTCAGTAAATAAAACTGAGAGTAAGGAAAATTATATTTTCTTAAAAGTACACACGAACACTTCGACGAAAATTGGACTTTAAGGGTTATACAATAATTGACGTCCAATGTTTGTCTCCTCGAACCTTGTGCTTGCGTACAATAGTTCAATATATTAGAATTTACAGACATACTTATTTTTTTTTTAATATTGAGATGGCTTTGGCTGGTGTCCTGTGATTGGCTCATAACACAAACCTATGGGATTGCTCATATTATTTGAAATTAGATTTTTAGGCAACGTTGTAATGAAATGTATATTTTACGTATAATATATTACGTAATATGCATGTTTTACGTGAATATTACGGAATATTTGAGTTTTTTTTTTTTTATATGCGGGCCTTGTTGGCATCTTGTATTTTATGGAGTCACACTAACCTCGGCCTACGTTTTCACGTTCGTCCATAAATACCTCTGTTGCCTAACGCTAGGTTTACCTACTTTTGTACAAGACATAAAGTATATTAAGGTGGAAGAAGGAAAATAAACAGAATTTTGGCAAGATAAATTTTATTATTTTTATTTCATCATCATCAGCCAGAAGACGTCCACTGCTGTACATAGGCCTCCTCATTTAACCTCCACACTGAACGACAGCCTGCCTTTTGCATCCACTGGATGCCCGCGACTCTCACAATGAATATTTTTATTTAACAGTTTTATATTTATAAAAGCGCTGTTTTGTACAGTTGCGTTTTTCAATGGGGCCAGCCGTGAGTATGGGTCAAAAAGAACGGAACGGGGGGAAAAGCAATCAATCAAATCGAACAGTACAAGACTTCCACGTATCTATAATGTGTGGATGAATGATGATGATTTCGATGATATAGAACATGATACGCCTGAGGACACTTGAGACAAAACTTTTTCAATAAAACTGTTTGCCCTGAGCCTTTCCGAGGATTTGCGAGATCGATGTAAGTCTAGTTTAGATCAACTGGCCTTACCTCGACCTCGCAAATCTCACTGTCGGTCGAATCATATTATGGCGCAATATATTTTACAACACATTTGCTCAAAAAGTTCACTTACGAAGCCTGTATACATCGTTCGAAAGTTAAACATTACGGATCATACAACGGAGCGTGCGGAAATGAATTTGTCCGCACGCTCAGATGTATAGCACCGTGCGTGTGATTTACGGTATTTTTTAAATTTCCATCATAATTACATAAGAATTCCACAAAAGAGTTTCATATTACGAGAATAAATAAGCTGAATGATCAAACCTCCTTGGAAGCGCTTTTGCGCAATACGTTTGTCTCAGTTTAATACTAAAGAGAAAATGAGACGAAAGATGTAGTTCTAATTTTCACCACGTGATAGTGGCGCTATTTGCATGTTCGCGCCATTTTCTTATTATATTGTAGAAACTATTGTTGTGACTGATATTAAGTTATAAACAAAAATTGTTTCATTTGTAGCCTTTTTTTCTCGCAAATGTGTTGTAAAACGTTGTATGGCACACGTGCGGATTGGTTATTATAAACTCGTGACTATGGTAAGCCCTCGACTTCGTCTCGGGCTTACATTCGTCTACTCGTTTCTAATAACCAACTTTCCGCACTTGTATCATAAATAACTATTGTTTAAATAAAAAGTCCACTGACATAGACTGCTCTTCTGGAAACCGAATTGCTAAGCATACGGGCCAAGTGCCTTTAGTGGCTAAACAAAATACAAGCTAGCTAATATAAGTAAATTATATGCAGTTTCGATGCTATCACTTAAAAACGGTGAAGGAAAACATCGTGATGAAAACCTGTATGTTTAAGAACCTCAAATATCAAAGATATGACATTCAGCAACATGCACTGGGCCACCGCAGCATGGTGGATTAGGGCTCGTTCTCTCTCTCTCTCTCTCTCGCTCTCTCTCTCTGAGAGGCTTCACTCACTGTCTCAGCAGTGGGATCATAGTAGGCTATGATATTGATTGATTGACAAAACCAAAAAAAAAAAAAAGTTTTGTTGAAGGACTAAAGACACAGTCCATATGCTGAAGCCCACTATTAGTTGGCAGAGTACGCAGCATGCTGGCGGTATTACCACGCTGTATGCCAATGCTTATACGAATTATGACAGCATAATTATTATGACTTTATGGACAATATTTTATTTTGTGTCAAAAATCCAGTACATACCACTTTTTATGTTGGATTTTTGCCCTGCTCAGCATGATGCCGTTTGTTACCAACCGGCGCCGGTCTTCCGGTGGGACTTTACCGTTAGTTAAAAAGAGACACATACCTACCAGTTTTGCATATAAACAGCATGAAATGAATCAATTCGCAACAAATAGCCCTTCAGAGGAGAAAATTGAATGAAATATTTATCAAGGCACTAACCACTTTTATTATTTTACTGCAAACAGTAAAGCCGAAGCGGTGAAATTATACAAATCGACATCATTACCTCCAATTTCCCAGTGGAGCCCACTTCCCAGTAGTTATTTCAGCAATATAAACAAGAAATAATTGATCAGATTGGGTAAACAGAAAAACGGTTTATTTACTAGTTAGGTATCCCAGCGCGCAAATATTTGCGGAATAAGTGTTAAAAGTTTAATAAAGAAGCCTGTTGGCTGTTCGGAGAAGGAAAATGTCGGTGGAAAGTTATTGCTTCGTACAATACGGATCAAGGAATAAGATTAAGCGATTAATTTTCACCTACACGTTCTCTGGATTCGTTTGTTCATTACTTACTACGTTCATAATGATGTACAACATCTCGCGCCACGTCTTGGCAGTAAAACCGAATCATATGCCGATACGGCAAACATTATTACGCTAACTTATGCCGTCATGTTTCACATCTGTCGAACGTCCCGTGACGGCCAACTTTTTTTTCACTGTTTTAGTGGCTAACACACTTCAAATTGTATGCATAAAATGTATGTATGTTGTAAAAAAAAAATTGAGCAAATAAACGTTATTTTATTTTATTATTTTATTTTATTTTATGTACCCTACCAATATTTTTTTAATATCGTATCGATTATCTTTTCTATTCATCATCAATGGCAAACCTATTTACGGGGATTTTTGGTTCGTAACTTTAATATCGTCGTTATATTATATTATAGCATTGATAGAGAGCGAATTTTTTCTTGAATCAACAGGTGTTACAATGTATTTAACAAAAAAAAGGGTCATGGTCTGGTTTAATTTACTTACAAGTTGATAAAATTGTGACGATGCATTTGTCTATATTCTAATACTAGCTGACCTGACAGACGTTGTCCTGTCTTAGAAATGTCAAACACGCAAAGTCAAAATTGTAAATCTTATTTTTTTACACCTTGGGTTACATTATTGGAGTTTTAGTAAGGATCCCTTTATTTTTTTAAAATATAATATAGCCTATGTTACCCGGGGATAGTGTAGCTTCCCAACAGGGAAATAATTTTTAAAATCGGTTCAGTAGTTTCGGAGCCTATTCAATGCAAACAAACAAACAAACAAACAAACAAATCTTTCCTCTTTATAATATTAGTATAGATAATAAATACCTAGAGCGGTTCAAAATAAGATCTATTTTATACTGACGTGGCATATTTCCGCCGGGTCTTGTACGTGATGTTTTATTAGGGCTCGGTGCAAGTCAACATTTTCCGAAATGATGTTTTGACCCGGTTTTATGGCTTTGGAGCTATCTGCTTCGTTTGGAGTTTCTACGTTCTTGAGAGCGGCTATAAAACGTCTCATAGCGTATGTAGGTACCACAATTAATTTTTAATTTCTACATGGTAAACTGAGCATGGTGACCATGTGATGTGAGTAATGGTGATTGTGATGATGGTGGTAAGCGCAGCGTAGGATGACTGACAAGATGAACAGGCGACATAAAAGACACCGCAGGGAAACGCTGGATGCAGGCCGCTTCCAACCGGCCCTTTTGGAGATCGATGAGGCCTATGTCCAGCAGTGGACGTCCTACGGCTGAGATGATGATGATGATGATGGTGACCATTCGGTAGCGTGTGTGTCTTACAATCTGACGGCAAACTGTTTTAAACTATAAGGGTTGTTAACTACAGGTTTATAGAAAAAAATAGGAAAGAGGGTAGATCATTTTGTCTGCAACTAACTTGTTTTTTTTTTGGCCAAACACCCGCATTCTTTTGTCTTCCCATAAACATGGTGCGTGTAACTGCGCCGAAATATCGGGAGCTCATTCCACAACCTTACCAAGGTGAATATACGTCCAATTGTCCATCTATCAAAAGACAGTTTACTTATTCGACTCATGGGTAGGTATAGGTCAGAACATACCTACGAATACTACGAGCCAATCATGCAATCCAAAACCACCCATAACTCTATAGCCGTACAGTCCCGGCTGGTAAACCACGAAAATATAAGCCGAAATACGAAAACACTCGCGAGCTGTGTAAACACAGACGTATGTTTGCAAAAATTACATTACCTATGTCACTTGTATAAGCAGACGTGAGCAGAGCTATTGTAACATCCCAGTTTCATTTTACATAACATTTGTACGTAGGTGATTAGTGATTACTTTACGTAGACCAACAAAAAAAAAAAAAACATCAATTGCAGGTCTTTATTAATGGTAACAATATCGTAGAAAACCGTAACTATTTATAAAAACCCTAGCTTTCCCCCGCAGATTCACACGCGTTATATACCTCCTTGTAGCAACCTATGCATGGGGTAGCGAAAGCAACCTCCTTTGACTTAGATGTAATTTTTTTTCTATGATGTAATATGTTAATGTATAGGTAGATTCAATTCTTGCCGTTCCGTATAAAAATATGGGAAAAATAATTTTCTTCGTAAATATTATTTTCATGATTTTTCCGTTATTTTATTATTTATTCTGCTATTCGGGGTAGAGAGAAATCCATCAAATCAAAGATCAAAGAAGGGCTAAAATAGGTAAGCTTCATTAAATTTTAAAAAGTCAACTGTCATTCACATTCGACAAAATGTATGGAACAGGTGATATTTTTTTCGCGATTTCACAGTTGCTCCCAGAGTAAAAGTTATTCATAATGATTTGCTATAGCCCCCTTTTGGCTTAGTACACCATTTTCGAGTAACCCTGTATTCAAAAAAATCCTTGTCTTCATTTGGTAAAACCAACGGCCGTGTTGTTTCAGTAACTAAAGTTTTAATTAAAGCTAATTAGCATTTGAATTAGAGGGAAGGTCGTAGAATATTTGCCAAGATTATAAGAATACAAAGGTTTATAGTGGTCTTAAACGTGCTTGGTAACGTTTCGCAATAACGTGTTTACGATTTTTGTCATAACTTCAACGATAAAATCTTTCTGCTTTCATAATTATTATGCGCATTTAAGGGGGCTCTTTTCTCGCTCGCACATTATCACATTATTGAAAATATATTAAATCAATAAGAGTTAATTGATAAGAGTTTATTTTCAAAAAGTGACTAACCTATGTTTTTTTAACTATCATAACATAACATACCAAACGAACGTTTTGTAAAATAGTAACAACCAAAAATTTCCGTAGTTATCTTTTTACTTTTTCATTTTACAATTTCTTATTCTTAGGACACTGTTTTTAATTATCACGGTTGTACACTACAGTTATATGATTATTTACGGGATATGCATCATCATCGTCATTTCAGCCATCGGCCGTCCACTGCTGGACATAGACCTCTCCCGTCGATCTCCAAAAGACCGGTTGGAAGAGGCCAGCATTCAGCGTTTCCCTGCGGTCTCTTTTAGGTCGTCTTTCCATGCTGTGAGTGCACGTCCCACACTGCGCTTCCCGGTCCGTGGTTTCCATTCGAGAACCTTTCGGCCCCATCGACCATCTGTTCTGCGTGATATGTGCCCTGCCCACTGCCACTTCAACTTGCTAATCCGAGCTATGGAGACGGCTATGCTCGGGGTTTCTCTACGAGATCGAATCATAAATGAGGAGATCCGTAGACGAACGAAATTTACCGACATAGCCCACCGGATTAGCAAGTTGCGGGATATTAACCGTAGGTACGTATTTATTTATTTTTTATTTTTTATTGTGATGACTAGTGACTAACGACATGACTGTCTACTCAATTAAATATAGATTTGTTACGAATGCTATTTTAATTTATTACAATTCTAAAGCTTTTATAAAACAAACTGAAAATAGACATTTATTATCAGCGCAGCGAATAAACCTTTAGATGATGCTATCAAAACATTGGGTACGTAATAGAATGAGAAATTTATGCCAGACTTTATCTTGGAAATTAGATAGGCTCCTGTCATAACACAAATAAAATTGGCTTCAAAAGAGATACTCATCATTTTCATTTATACTAACGTCTCAGTATTTATTATAACTGGACAAATCTAGATTTCAAATGTTAAGATATGTCTGACTAGAGCGTAATATTTTTTCAGTTATATACAAAGAAGAATAATTATCATTAAAAAAAACTAACTTCAAAATGAGTAAATACGCAATTTCGTTTACTTAGACTGATTTTGATGAAATTTCTATGAAACCAATTTGAAAGTACATATAGTCATATATCCATTAGAATTTTCAAATCGGTTTATAAATGACGAAGTTCTGAGGTAACAAACCTTTGGAGGTAACAAACATTTGAAAAAACATTCCTTTTTTGAAATCGGTTAAAAGGTATTTATGAGCTTTGCTATGTATAAATACATTCGAAAGGAAATAGAATATGTTGTTAAAAACCCTTTAATATCAAGCCTTGAGCAAAATCGAATATGGCATAGAAAATATTAGGATATATCACTAAAGTATGTGCCATCAAAGTATGTGTAGGTCGATTTTCTGGGCCATAAAACAGTCCCACGACTGTAAGAAAAATATTTAGCCAGTGCAAAAAACAAAAAATAAAACAATCTTATGTAGACTGTTCTCGACGTAAAAAGAACATATAATTCTGATTTGCGTAGTTACCTTAAAGGTGTTGATACCAAGAAAATACAATATAATTTAGGGTAACCAAGGCGCGAGTTATTGTGTTGCAGACAATAAGAAGTCCTTGAACAGGTAGAAACCTTTAACTTTAGCGAAATGAACGTACCAACTAAGCTTGTAGACGATCTATAGAAAATTACCGGTAAATTTTAGATAAGGTTTCTCAGAACCAAAATGTTGATAAAAGGATACTTAATATGTACTAAGTATGTATAATTAACTATTTGTGTTTATTCAAACGTTCAAAATGGAAAGTATTAAGACCCGTTAATGGTTATTTAGTAGGTAACCTATACATGTATTAATACGACTGTTAGTTAATTGAAAAAGTAATGAAAAAGAAACTCCAAGAATTCGATAGATTCTAGGGGCTACTCTAAGTTGATGCTAAAAGCGTCGTATAAAGTTCGCATGAAGGCTATGGAAACGGATCATAAAAAGAACCGGTAACGCTACATTGGCGATACAAGTTAATGCAGGCAATTACAAAATAATTAAACATATAGTGTTACAAAAATCAATCTGTTTCACTCTAACATGTAGAGTAATAGGGTCTTTCTCTTTCATACATTTTATTTACATTAAACTTAACAGTGCCCTTATTGTTCATATAGATGGCTTAGATGAGATTTTCTATTGATTCTGCGCCTCGGTAGTGAGCACACAAACCTCTCCTACTATTGTGCCGATAAGTAAATGAGCAGTATTTTGAATCGTCAAATATGTCATTCATTAGCTTCCCTAATCCAACATATAGATTTATATACAATGCAGGTCATAAGTCATATTAGTTTGAAGAAATATAGGTAAATGAACTATAAAACACTATTTTAAACTATCACGGTTGTTCACTAAAGTTATATGATTATTTACGGGATATTGACTGTGGTAAGGTTGTGGAATGAGCTCCCGATATTTCGGCGCAGTTACATGCACCATGCGGTAAATTTCCCGTAAATAATCATATAACTTTAAATTAACTATTTTCTAGCCCAACAGCTGTAATGAAAGCCATTCAGTACTTTAGCAATAATGGCGTCGATTCTGTCATACTATTTACTAAACTAAACCAATCTGATTGGACTCAAATCATCTGCATCTTTTTTAATTTCAATATGTGAGAGAAGGATGAAAACAATTTAGAGCTATCAAATTGAGTTTGGTTCACATAATTGTACAACAGAATTACGGGCAGAACAGACACTAATGTCTGCAGTTTTAACTTTGTCAAACCAAAATCAATATCAAAAGAAAGAAATTATTATTGTTAGAAAGAAAACATTTATTGTTAATATTTATTCAAAAACATAATTTATTGCAAAACTTAAGTAACAATATACAAATTACTCGTTATTACACTAGATTCAAAGTAATAAACTTTTAACGAGTCGGTTCTTTTGACGACATCAGAGAACGAGTCTTCGAGAAGTCAAATGAGTCCACTGCACTACAACTTGTAACAATTTGAAGTAAATTGCTTAGCCAATCATGAAAATTTAAGCAATTTAATGTTTTCTAACAACAAATTGCTAATATGTAGAGCGAAATAATTTTACGGGCTTTTTCAAGGCGTATACCCGATTAGCGCAGGTTCAAATCTTGCCTAATGTACATTTTTTGCATTATCTACTCAATAATACTAAATAGTAAAACCTTATGAGTAAAACAAGACTTCAAATAAAGAAATTACTTTCTAAATAAACTTGCTTGGGTTTAAAACTCTCTTACTCACAAATACAAGAGCGGTTTGTGGGCTCAAAATTCTCAAGCTATGAGTAAAATTCTCATGGTCATTATACTGGGGACTTTAGGGGAATGGGGACTAGTTTTACTATGGGACCAAACATGAAATCGCGAAAAAAAAAAAACTGCTGTCCATACAAAAAATTCATTAACACACGACGAAATGTATAGAACAACAGATATATTTTTTCGCCATTTTTGTGTTGGTCCCATAGTAAAAGTGATTCGTAATGCTGAGTATAATGATATCCCCCAATATTTTCACTGTCTTATCAGTCACTGAGTATATAAGAACATTTGTAGAGAAACTGGTCAGTATAATAGTAAATTCTTAATAATTCTAATTCTATGCGAGAAACTCAATTTGAAAGAAGTCGCACAACAAGTGCGGGCACCACCGTGAAACTATTAAAACAAAACTAAGCAAAAGAAGCTTGTTAAATGCTTTAAGTAAAACGGTCCGGTGGTTATGATTATATGCATATTTTATGTAACATCTTGATGACGCAACATAGAGCAAAACATTTTAAAGGTTTTTCTACAATGACTCGACTTTTCCGCTTTTCGAGATTTTAATTTGAGAGACTTAAAAATCGAATATCACTTCAGATTAAATTTGCGTTGTTGTTTTACAAGCTGTTATTTAACTTGCCCTGTTAGTTAGTATGTATGAGCTGTGGGGAAGATGCGCAGAGTGGGAGAAGGTCTTTCGACTCCAAAAACGCGCCGTACAGGCAATTGTGGGAGTAGACCAGGAGACCCACGCAAAACCATATTTCAAGAGCTTAGGTATTCTTACGGTGCCATCAATAATTATATTGCAGGTGGCAACATACGTAAGAATAAACCTCAAGCTCTTACGAGTTGCGTGGTAAGTACCATAACTACTCCACAAGCACTGCGGGTCATCTCGTCGGCATAAAACGAACGCTGACCAAGTCGGACAAGCTTACTCATGTCATGGGCCCCGACGTGTATAATACCCGTGCAAAGCCGGAGCGGACAATACTTGTATCTGTGGTCCTTTTAAAAAATGAATCACATAATACTCTATACAGATATGACGATATATATAAATGACGCTAACAACATCAAAATGAGTCACGATGATTATGATTTTGTTGTGGTTTTCTGATAATTTCTATAATTATCACATGGAGCCATCGTCTCCAAAAACGCAAGCGCGGTCTTAATAGGTAAACATGAAAATATGGCATATTATTTTTGTTAGAATATAATTTTGATTATCATACCAGTTCCGCGATTTTGTCTGATGATATTATTTGTTTCTTACTAACTAACAGTTTGTTACATAAAAAAGTTTCATAATAACATAGTACTTCATAACTAAATTACAAAGTCATAGGGCCACTAAAGTAGTTAGCTGTATATTTCAGGACAGCGATCAATAGTCTTCGAAACACGTAGCACTGAAACATAACATATTTGTACACACAGGCACATTATATTGTCGGCTAACATGTAGTTTCATATTTTAAAAGTGCTGGTAAGTTTTAGTGATTTATTTTGGGCCATGTTGGATAACTGATGGGGGAGAAAGGACACGTATAATACCCGTAGCATTGTTAGTGCGTTATGCCTACCTTTGAGGACTCTATTCACTAAAGTTATATGATTATTTACGGGATATTTACTCAATACTCAATACTCAATATGTTTATTGCGACATATGTATGCATGCAAACCTTAAATAACATGTTTATATTTTTAAAATTACAAGTAGTACATATGACCCTGTTAGGGTATGGCAACAGAAAGAACGGAACGGTCTATTTGTACATCGTCGAAGTTATCCTTGAAAAATTCGTCTAGGGTGTAGTAACATTTAGATTCCAAGAAATGTTTGAGAACATTAATGAAGCTGTTTTCTTTCTCTATGTCTTTTATTTCATTTGGTACTTTATTGAATATTTTTACAGCCATAGATGTAGGGCCAGAACTATGAATTGCTAGATTAGATTTCGGTTCAATAAGTTTATGTCTATATTGTGATCTGATTTTACGCGGCTTGTCGATTGCTCTTTTAAATAAGTCGGGGTATTTTTTTACGAATTTGCTAATTTCTAATATGTATATTGATGTCAATGATAGGATTTTAAATTTAACGAAGTAACCGTGGTAAGGTTGTGGAATGAGCTCCCGATATTTCGGCGCAGTTACATGCACCATGTTCACGGGAAGACTGAAGAATGCGGGTGGTTGGAGAACAGTTAAAAAGTTAGGTGCAGACATAACGATCTACCCTCTTTCTTAGTCTTTTGCTACGGTTATCACTGGAACTCGAACTACCACCACCACTTACCACGGTAAATATCCCGTAAATAATCATATAACTTTAGTGAACAACCGTGATAGTTTAAAACAGTCTCTATTCACTATTCGTTTGAAGCAGTCCAAATTATACTTCGGATGAAAAACCGAAGGTGGTAGCCATTCCACAACTTACATGTACGAGGCAGAACCAATCGATTAAATCGAACAGTGCGTCGACTTTCACGTATCTATAATGTGTGGATGGCATTTCTGGCGATGGCGGCCGTTTCAGGGTAAAACCCGGGATGGAGAAAGAAGGTCAAAAATTCATCAGAGCATTCCCCGTTATAATATCTGTCCTTGGGTGGAGACCACGGCCGGAAGACGCAGCGTATGTAGGTAGGCCTGCGACTAGATGGACCGACGACATCGTGAGATTCGCGGGCATCCAGTGGATGCAGATGGACCATGTGTTCGATTCAAATCGCAAAAGTTTAAAAGTTACTTTTGAACATCTAATCGCTGATAATGCTGAAGTGAAACAAATTATTTAAAATTAAAATTCCAACAAAAAAAACCCTTTGTGTCACTTATGTGATCATTTATGATTAGATTTCTTTTTGTTTGACTTTGATTTTTTTGTTTGAGTTCTTGCTATATCACTTTTGTCTAGCTTTGTATAATCAAGATCGATATATCTAAAGATTTTCTGTATTTCTTTTCTTAAATACTTTCTGAACCTTGTATACTATGGTCTCGGTCATATTAGATCAGCGAAGGGACTCTAGTCTCTTTTGATCGTTGAAGTTGCTTTGTAAAACGGGGCTGGCATAATAGCATAGCGACTAAAGTCCCAAACAAAAATAAGATAAGAAAAAAAAGGCTTTCGGATCTTTAAGATTTTTAATCTCGGCCAATTCAAGAAGTCGAGTATAGGTGTAATTGAATAATTCAATTATAAAGATGGCGTCATCACGAGCCACTTATAAATCACCGAGAGTAAACGAGAAATTGCCGCAAGACTTGACGGAGGAATTGCGGCGATTTTTTATTTGCTCTCGCATTCATTACTAAACGTCATACAACTCCACAATTTCAACTGCCAGCTTCAATTTCAACTGAAGCCTTTTACATACTAATTTAGTAAAGTTATAATTATGATTATTTACGGGATATTTACCGTGGTAAGGTTGTGGAATGAGCTCCCGATATTGAACAACCGTGATAGTTTAAAACAGTATTTTACTATTTAAGTGTATAATACCAAGGATGCTAATAACACAAAACGCTTAGTCCCAGATTTGATAGTTTTCGATTTTTTTTTTCGTTTACGTGTTTTCCCATACATTTTAGTAAAGCGCCTCCAACGGAAACGCGGAGGAACTAAAATCGGTAGTAATCGGTGGTATAGATTGCTTCACTCTAATACGAAAAAAGTTTTCGAATACCTTTCAGCCCAGCAATGTATAGAACAATACGTAAACGAAAAAAGTTTTCGATAACTATCAAATCTGGGACTAAGCCTTACAGATCTCAGATCCGACAAACAAGTGATATATGCCTTAGTATACCAATTATCGCTCGTGTTTAAACCGTGTTACCGTGGTTCAACCACTTTTTTCTGATGAACCACTTGACGCAAACACTGTAAGTACGACACTTTAAGAAACTTGCAGCGACACCAATGAGCTAACTAATAATCCACATGTAAAAAAAGGCGGAAGGTCATCTGGAGAGTTAGTTGCGCTAAAGTCGTAAAGGTTGGTTTAGGCCTGATTTGTTCACACCCGCCACTCGACCTTACCATGTTTTTTTTTTATAATAGATAGGCTTGCCCTTGGCCGCCATCTCGCCTGATGTTAAGCGACGATGCGGTCTACGATGGAGTACGCTTGCCAAGAAGAAACCGATTCACTCTCGACTTCAAGACTAGATTGTAACTGAAAGGGAACGGCATTCAGCACAATAAATGTGGAATCAAAGCGCTTCGTACGGCTTTTCGGAATATCAACCAAATACAAATACAATACAAATACAAATATTTATTAATAACACCTATGTTACATGTCAATAAACTATAGATTCTGTCTTATTATAATTACATTGAATTTATTCATTATAATAATTGTAAAATTGTATAAATAATAATTTCAAATAGATTCCATAAAACGATGTCGATTTTTCGTGCCCGCCCTGGCAGTCCGATAGAAAAATGGGCAGGAGGGAATTAAATCATGCATATCTGATGCACACTCTCCGAAACGTCACCCGTGTTTGTCAGATCTGAGGGTATTAACTATGATACATCGAGAGGTGTGTTAACATAATATCTTCCGCGGTGTAACAATTTCCTTATAGAGAGCAAGATGCAGGCGATATTGTGGTAGCAATTACTAGAGATAATCTATTATATCAAGCTCGTACAATCAAGATGATTGTAATTGAATTGTAAACTATAGATAGCTTCAAGGGTTTTAATGAACTGGCAATGAATAGGAAGATTAAAACCGACTAATTTCTATCAGTACGGGCTAGAAACTCCAAATTAATTCAATTGAACGAGGAAATCAATTAACGGTTGTCAGAACTGAAGAACCTATTGATAGCTTGAAGATTGTAGATAATTATCATCACCGCATGTATTTCTTAGAGACGATAAACGAGAAATACATGGATTTATTAAATATTTCACATTCACACTAATTGCAAAGACGTGTCTATGACGACATTAAGCAACAATGTACTGAAATTAACAAAACAAACAAAACTAAATGGATACCTAAGAAACATAATATACGACTACGTAACTAAGATCTATATTTAATGAAAAACTAAATAACAATTATTAATAACAGTGTATTTAAAACCAGAGTCAGCAGGTTCCTTCTACACTATTTGCGACCGCAAACCATATCTGGGCGCGTTAAGGTTCACGTGATTTTCCGAACTGCGCGGTTTTAACGTTAGTTTGATACCGCGTAAGCAGTTGGCCTTAAGGCCCCAGGTATGACGTGATCAAAGGCAAGCCAAACTTTAAAAAAAACTTTAACGATACTTACAATTTTTATCGTATAGAACGCAACTATGTGCAATGTAGGCATTTCTTGGAATAAAATAGAGCTGTCTTTGCAGTAAAAGTATTTTCTTGTGAAGTATGTAATCAATACAGTGAGATATGGTCAAGATCAGATCACTGATTGCAATTCAGCACAATAAAGATAACTCGTTCGATAAGATAACTTTTGCTTGAGTTAGACACGAATTTGAAAAGCAAACCGACCGTGTACACTCTATAACATGAAAAGTTACTAGACATGAAGCAATGTCTAGCCAACCTTTAATGAATGGGAACAGAAATACTGTGTCTTGTGATAAAAATTTGCCGATTGAGGTAAAGTTTAAGCTCTTAACCGTAGTAGCTATTAGATTAATAATTACTAAAAAGTAGTAAAACAGGGAAACGCTGGATGCAGGCCGCTTCCAACCGGCCTTTTTGGAGATCGATGAGGGAGGCCTACGTCCAGCAGTGGACGTCCTGCGGCTGAAATGATGATGATGAGTAAAACAGTAGTACACCTGTTTAATAGGCTACCCGACTGGTTTTTTTTTATTGTATATATAATATATGTTATACGATAATAGTAGATTATACAACAAGTGAAAAAAAACTAATTTAGTTCGAGGGATTAATAAGAGTTATGTATTCTACATTTTACCATTGTCTGTAAGAAAATAAATACTAGGTAGCACAGTATTTATATTTCCAATAGCATAAAACAACCACGATAACAGAAAATAATATTTCTTGATTTAAATAAATTGGATTGCTCAAAACTCAATGGAATAGCTCCTATTCAGCCAGCCTGTAGGTACGATCAGCACGGTTTTTTTAACACTATTCGTAATATTCGGGCTTGTTCCAATTCAAAATGATTTTATCCACTAAGTGACTAAAATATTTCTATTCACTGTTATCGATGAATAAAATGCAATTTTTCGAGTGGCAGTGGTAAAAAACAATTTTCTTATCTTGCTAGACAGAGAACGCACTATAGTTATACTTACAATAGACGTCACTGGTACGTACGTACGCCATACAAACTTCATACTAACACTCACTTAGTATTTCTCGGACTTTGCCGATTTAAATAATTTTTTCAAGATATTTTTTTTAATGCCCTAAGTGGCAAACAAGCAGATGGGCAGCAGTCGCCATCGCCTATGAATACTTGTAACACCAGAGGCGTCACAAACACGTTGCCGACCCTTTAGTTTTTTTTTTTACTAGGCCTTTTAATTTTAATATAACAAACAACTGTCCGATATCATCGTTACTATTATTATTGATTACAGAAATGTTCTACCTACTAAAACTAATTCAATACAAAGTAAGTACGTACTTAGTAGATTAAGTACATATTTGGCCCTAACTAACTTCAACTCCACGCTTTTTACATACTTACGTAATCATTAAACAAAAACATTGCAAATCACATTTGAAAATAAAATTGAGTGTGACATTTTAAATTTAATTTGAATAATTTCGGCGGTTGCTTTAAAAGATAAACAGCCGTCCGGAATGTTCAGTCTGAGTTATGACGGATTTCATGAAACTTAAGAAATTTAATAGATAAGTTCTAATCTTGAAATATTTCAAAGGGTTCCGAAGTTTTTAGCGCCGCGCTGCGCAGCAGTGCAAGTACCGTTCTTTTAGCGATCGTCAAATTGACAGTTGAGGTCGTCAAATTCGATAATATCCCATTTTTTCAGTACTCGCTGTGATCGATTCTATGGCATTTTAGCGAATTTTCGATCGCTAAAAGAACGGTACTTGCACCCCTGGTTTGAAAAGTGAGATTGAACATTGGCCAAAAAAATAGTATTCCCATTCAACGTAGCAATGCTGCCAGATACTGGCCACTTTTACTTCTACCAAGGGGTTTTAAGATTGTTTTTTTTTTTAAATTTAGTTTTTTTTTAAAGTAGTTATAGTTCATTTGATATTGTATTATAGGTAATTGTGTTGTGTATTACGTTCTTGTATATATAAACATATCCTGAGATCGAGATCATTGATTGATTCACCAACACTTTTATGAAGGTTGCATGGATCTAGTACAAATTTTACAAAAAAGGGTCTCTAGAGCTTTCTTTCGTTAATATTAAAATATTTTACAAATACCAAACTAAGTTAAATCATATGTCGATCAAGCAATGCCTTGCATTTTTTATTTTATTTATCTCAGTTAATAACATACTTATTACTGTTACACAACTCTGCCAAACTGCATAGCAGTTTGTAGGCATATAGGTATCTAATATCTATCTACTCTCGTTAATGAAATTTCATTATCTACGAGTAGGAACACAGCATTTTAGACATAATAATTATAAAATATTATAGTAGTCTTAATAATTATTAAATTAGTCTTAGTGCACAGATTAACATTAATTTAGTATGGTTTTAGTTTAGGTACTATTGTTTAGGAAATTTATGAAGTCTGACCTTAGATCCATAAATTTCAACATTTTTGACTGGAATGTAAAATTTAATACAAAAGTATGACGTTTTATTTTCTGCGAGTTCATCATCATCATCATTGGCAGTTCATTTAGCTCACTGCAGGGCCTCACCCACTCCTTTGGTAATTTTCCTAAGTTGAGATGCCGGTAAATTATAAAAAAAACTGTTCGATGAAACAGCATATTCAGCATCATCATCTTCATTTTAGCCGTAGAGCGTCCACTGCTGGACATAATGATGATGGACATAAATCCTCCCATCGATCTCCAAAAGGGCCGGTTGAAAGCGGCCTGCATCCAGCGTTTCCCTGCGATCTCTTTTAGGTCGTCTGTCCATCTCGTGGGTGGACGTCCAACTCTGTGCTAACAGCACACCACCTAACAACAGCTCATTAACTTTTGTAAATAACATTATACCATTTGCTTACTTCGATAAACTGCTATGCTATTTACCTATAAATAACGCTTTTAGCAGTTGCACGTACTTCGTGTTAATTAATGGAACATGCTATTAACACTTGCACAACGCCCGTAATTACAACTGTACGAGTCACAATCTCACACATAGGCGGTCTTCAATTATTTATTCAACATTAGCAACGTTATAGACAAGCGCTCGTTATATGAAAACTCTTTCAACAACATTGAAATGTTTACATTATTTAATCTGCACATATTCCAAACAAGTTAAATTATTCAAAACAAACAAGCCGGTTTAGATTCAGTTTACGTTTCGTACAATCTCCGTAGTAAAGGATAAGCTTCTGTTACAGCTGATCGGCGTATAAACAAACTCACCTTACGACAATACGGTAAACAATCACATCGACGTAAAACGTTCGATAGCAAAGTAGCACAAACTTCCTGTGTGCACTCCTCTATTGGTACAAAACTGACGACACGCGATTTCCGTGTACTAAAAATATTTAAAGATTTAAAAGGGTCGCGTTCGGCGTGTGGTCTCGTGGAGGACGAAGGGCGTGCGTCCCCGACAACGGCCGACCGAAGACTGGCTGCGAGTCGGCTTGGTGCGAGCCACCAGGTGCGACGAGAAGGCACGACCACTGCCTGCCGGGCTAATTGATGTGGCATCTGTGACGCGGGACCACTGAACCCTTATCAATCGATCTCCATCAACAAATTAAATAACTCGATGTGTACACAACAGAACAGCTCCGCTAGCGTCCTCGGCGCGCAACTGCAACGATCCAATTTGCACGAGGCAAGTGCTTGAACAATAAAATCGAAATGTGGTGAACGCGTAACGAGGTGAACGACATACGGATGCCAGATGCTATAACCATCTATAACTATGTCAGCCGCGGGCCGATTCACTGATAATACTTTTACATTTTATTTCTTCGAAGATTTACTGGGATTGGAATCATTATCGCGACTACTCAGATCTATCACGTAAACTGACAGTGATTAGACACGGACAACGTGCATATTTTATCAGGTGAGTCATAAAACTGAAGCAGCAAAACAAACTATCCCTAAACAGGAGTACTTCCAGTAGCATCAAAAGCCATAGAAGACAGGAAGAGATCGCTTTTAGCGATAAGGCCGCCAGTTGTTACACTAGTTTTTAAGGGGTTTTTTTAACCGATTCAGAAGGAGGCTATCAATTTGACTGTATGTTTTTTGTTCCTCCATATCAAAGTTAATGGTGTGAACAATAAAGAGTAATCAATCAATCATAGCAAATACTTTTATCAAAGACTAGCGGTCCGCCCCAGCTTCGCACGGGTATAGATTATAGCCTATGTCACCCGGGGATAGGGTAGCTTCCCAACAGTCAAAGATTTTTTTAAATCGGTCCAGTACTTTTTGAGCCAATTCGTTACAAACATACTTACATACTAATCTTTTCTCTTTATAATATTAGTATAGTTTTCCTACGTATTTTTATATTCTTATGGAAATGCATTAACCGAGGCTATTGCCAGATTTGTCAGTCATTGCTGACCGCCAAAGGGCAGGACGAGTAAACGGGTTGACCAAGTCTATGCTCGTTGGAGCAATAAATATACTAAACAGCAAAGTGGCCAATCACTTTACTACCTTGAGCTTTTGTCTGTGACTATTGGGTTAGAGATTCATGAAGATTAATAGACCTCTTTAGAGCTTGATGGTGTAGCGGAAATGTTTTCAAATTGGCAAATGTAGCGTAAAATGATCACAGTGGTAAGCAACAATGTTTTTATGAAGCAATAATACTCAACGCAGGCAGCATATGTAGAAGAATAACAATGCGAGTGATAACAAAGACGCTACAATTCATTACACAACGGCTATGGTGGAACAATCATTGTCTAATAATGAGAATGCAATTCGCAAATTATACCTAGTAATTGTACTATTATTTATTCTATGCATAGGGTCAAATGAGACTGGACAAAAGTGATCAATGATTCATAGGTCACTTTTGCCTGCATACTTATAGCGATATGATTTTTGTATTTTTGGTCTTTGGAATTCGCTGCCTGAATGGGTTTTCCCCGTCAGTTACAATCTGGGTGTCTTCAAGTCGAGAGTGAATCGGTGTCTTCTAGGCAAGCGTGCTCCATCGTAGACCGCATCGTCGCTTAACATCAGGCGAGATAGCGGCCAAGAGCAAGCCTATCTACTATTTAAATAATCACATCAAAATTTGACGTGATAGTTTTGAGAAAAATTATATTTTAAATGAGTACGCATATATTTTTCAAAAAACTTGGCAATAAATAGCAAAATTTTGAGAACGATTTTAAAAGTATTCTTTTCTCACAAACTGCCGGGTTAGATTATGATGTCTTTTAACACGAGGATGTAGTTAAGGTATTGATAGCCCGTTGGTCCAGTTGGTAGTGAACCTACCTTCTGAGCCTGAGGGCGTGGGTTCGATTCCCACGTAGGACAAACATTTGTGTGATGAACATTTGTGTTTGTTCTATATCTGGTTGTAAATATCTATTTAAGTATGTATTTAAAACTATATATGTATATATATCAGTCTTTGGCAGCCATATCATAAGCTTTGCTTAGTTTGGGGTCAGATGACCGTGTGTACAAAAATGTCCCAAATATTTATTTGTTTTATTTTATTTATTCAAACACAATAACACAAACCGTATCGCTGTCGGTGCATATAATAAAATAAAAATAAAAATACATATTTTTTTTGGCCTTATGTAGCATCTACATGGCAGTCCCATTGTATGTTCTAAACTAGAGATAATTAATACACAAAACACAGAGAACATCCCATACAAATAATAATATTCGGGACATTTTTGCGCACACTGTCACGCGTCATCTGACCCCAAACTAAGCAAATCTTCTGATATGGCTGCCAGAGACTGATATACATACATATATAGTTTTAAATAAATCTGTACTTAAATAGATATTAACAACCAGATATAGAACAAACACAAATGTTCATCACATAAATGTTTGTCCTAGGTGGGAATCGAACCCACGCTTCCAAGCTCAGAAGGTAGGTTCACTACCAACTGGACCAACGGGCTATCTAATGTATATGTAGGTCTTAATACTAAATGTCTCCAGTCTCCTTCAAATTATTCATCAAAAAAGTCAGTTAACTGACTTACTATTTAGAGACAGTAGAAAAGCACGGTTCAGTAGTGGCCAGTAATAGAACTGGCGGACGACCGTGGAGCATCTAACCAGTTAGCATTCTTTTATTTTCACCAGTTTAGGTGAGTGTTTATTTCCAGTTAGGAGAGATCTTGGTATCGTAAACCTGCATATAGTCAACGTTACGGTGAAGCGTTACGAAGAAGTTCTGACTTAATTAGGCTGCACAAATGTGGTTAGGGATTTGGAGCAGCTTTGAGAAAATGTGTGTTATATAGAAATACTATAAACCGTCTCTGATTACAAAAATAACTTTCTGTTTATCTGAATTACCTTAGCGTTGTCTAAATTTAGGCAATACTAGCACCACACCCTCAGGTCAGACAAACAAGGGAGATATGCCTAAGTGCACTGAAAAGAGAAGTAAATAGAACGGTTTGTTTGTTTGCATTGAATAGGCTCCGAAACTACTAAACCGATTTGAAAAATTCTTTCACTGTTGGGAAGCAGCACTATCCCCGGGTGACATAGGCTATAATCTATACTCGTGCGAAGCTGGGGCGGACCGCTAGTTTTAAATAAAAGCGTGTAAAAACATACGCCTGTAATTTAAAATTTTCTTAAACGTACCACTTAAGGTTGCCTGGAAAAGATCGCTGAAAGCGCCAGTTCTTTCATTAGTTGTCGTTTGTATATCATTTCTGATAAAAACACATAGTTTTTTATATACACTCGTGCGACCACGTTATGATCTATGCAAAGACTAGCGGCCTTACTTAGATACTTAAGATTTTAAATGTTACTTAAGTTAAGCAATACTTAAAATTGCTCTGTCTTGTTTTCAGGTGTGAAAATTTCCGTCAACGAGAAGTTGACAGCAATTTTAAGCATTGCTTAACCTTTAAGTAACGTTTATAAGTAAGGCCGTTTAGCTTTACCTAGTCTGTGCCTCTATGCCTTTTGCCTGTATTTTACGGAGTCTTCCCTTTTCCCAAGTCAGGTTTCCGACCTGCGACTATCTGGACCGTAGCTTCCTGGCCACCTCTGTTAAAGAGACGTGTTCTCACCTACCTTTATCTTTCGTACATTTATAGAAATACATTACAGTTGGGTAACAAATTATGGTTGGAAAAACCGGGCATAAATATTTTTGGAATAATTTTACCGCACCATTTGCGTTAGGCCATGGAGGTAAAGTGTTAGCAAGGACGTGCATCTGTTTAAATTAGAGAAAGGCTAATCTAGTGAAAAATTAAACTTAAATTATAACAATACATTTTAGGTCGAGAGTATGTTATTATTTGAAATGTTAAGTAGCGAGAACGCACTCTAGCAAGTTGTGACGTCAACCCGCGCACGCGCCATATAAATGCTTTACTAAAACACGATTTGCGGAAAAGGAACAGAGAATCTCCTCTCAATATCCACCAAAAAAATTAAACGCTTATATCTCAGAAATTAACCAGCCAATTTAAATATTTTCTTCAGTGTGTGTAATATATTTAATTATATTATTCGCTAAGCCTATTATTTGTAACTAGCAGCGCCCCGCGATTTCACCCGCGTGGATACCCTCTATAAAAGTTGCTTAAGTTACTCCAACATCGCCTACTTCCAGTGAAAGTCCAATCAAAATTGGTGAAATAAATAAATAAAACACCAGTCAACTAGCCTATTGCACAGAAAACGCCAGTATTTCATAATGATACATAGTCCACTGCACACACTTGTCAAAATAATATTATTAAATCTAGCATTGTCATCTTTATGTGCCTTCAGGCGAAGCGTTATCATTGCAAAAGAGAATTTATGGGATTTAATATCAGGTGCTAAAAATAACACGTGGCTGAGATAAATCTGTTGTTACTTTGTTGTTACTGTTATCTGGCTTGCTGTGCGCTTTGTCTTCGCTGTAAGCACAGCAAGCAAGCAATTGAACTTAAAAATAAAATAAATTAAATTAATTAATTAATTAAATTAATTATTTAATCAAATTTTGTTCAATAACTAACTTTACTTAAATTCAGTCCAAGCATTTATTTACTCCAAAAGCTGCAACAAAATTTAAAAAAAAACTCAAATTCTGATCAGTTTCGCTAGGTTTATGAACGTAAGACTGTAGTCGATATCCGAATGTTTTTATGTAGCTTTTTACAATGTAATTGAAGCTGAAAAAACAAATAAATGCATGGACCGAGTTTAACAATCTCGTTGCAATGTGACTACAAGTTTTTTTAAAATAAATAATAGACTTGCGCTTGACCGCCAACTCGCCTGATGTTAAGCGATGATGCGGTCTAGTCTATTACTAGCTGTTGCACTTTCATATAAACTATCAAGCCGCATTTGCTCCCTTTAATTCGATCCTTTCGCAAAATCCTTTCTTGTAGGATTTCTACATTTCATTAGGAATCTACCTGCCAAATTTCAGCTTCGTAGTAGTAACAAGTTCAATTCAAAGGTTAAGTAGTTCAAAGTAGTTTGAGATTTCGTGATGAGTTAGTCAGTAAGTAGTATTTCACATGGTGGTGGAAAACAGAAGCCTGCTGTTTTACCCAGGATAGGAATCGTTAAAGAAATCCTATATATTCCTATAGAAAGTTCGATGGAAAAAAAAAGGTAACCTAAAAGTTAAACCAGGGTATAACCTAACCCCATACCAAACTTCATCCAAATCCATTTAGCTGTTACGGAGTTGAATGGGAACAAACATACTAACCCACTTACATATCTACACACACACTTAAGCTTTCTCGTATATAGTGTGACAATGACAGATATTTTTTTCTATTCTCCGATTAGCATAAATTAGGGGATTTAGTTTAGATTAGTATAAACCCTACTTTTAAGTTTCTATCTTTTGATTTGTCAGATTTCACCTTTCAACCGCTATCGAGATTCCGAATAGTATTTAAAAGGCTGAAAACAGCCATTTTCCAAACTTTTGAACGAGTGATCAACGTTGATGAAATATAGTTTTATCGAACTAAGTACGCAGCTACGTAGCTCAGCCAGTTTTTAATCCACCCCAACGCCCACAGAAGGGCAGAAACCCACTCGCAAAAGTTGTTGTTTAGTTGTCCACACCCGCCCCCGAATTAAAGCGATATTATATTACCTACATAAAGGCATACGTACAGTCAGCGTCAAATTTATTGTAGCGTTCAGGGTAGTCAGTGGCACGTAGAGTAGGTACATGAAAACTTTGATGGCCACGTTTGGGAAAGCGACCGTAGGACTCCGGTATAAAGATGGGTCGACGATACAAGACTTTGCCAAGATGGCTCAGAATAGTGTTACCGAACACAAGTAATTTTACGTCCTCGTTATTAATAAATTCCAATATTTAGTAAACAGTGCTCAAAGTTCATGAAAAGTTGTATCTTCGTAATCAGTGGATAATTGCCTACAAGGTGTGATAATACAACTTCATAAATTAACTAATATTATCAAGATATAACAAAAATAGATATCGCAAGAAACAGTTTTTCACGAATTCGCGACCCACAAGAGGGTAGCAGTGAGCGGCGGCCGGCAGTTATTCATGCGGCATCTCTGTTGCACTCAAGCGTTTGTTGGTTTTCCGATCCCGTTCGCACTTTCTCATCACTGGGTTTTGATAGAAAAAGCACGCACTCATTCACCAATTCAGAAGCCTTTGTTTATTTACAACAAAACCGGTAAGTAAATACCTGGTAAACACAATGAAAGCGAACTGCGCGACTTGTAAAAAGGAGACAACTAAACCGCATCAAATAATATGTGGGATGTGCAAATCCGTCTATCACCCTTTATGTGTAAAATTAGCATCCACGGACCTGACGAGATACTTAGATTGGCAATGTCCCACCTGCCGAGTAAAACAACCGAAGGATAACTCATCAGCAGCCGTGACCGGCTCGCCGAGCACCTTATCGTCAACTGTGGGTTCAACTCCTCGTGCGTCGAAGCGGCTGGCCGTCGGCTCGCCGTCCGCGGCTACAAGCCCTAATAATGATAACTACATCGAAAGCATAAGTAACGGCAGCTTGGTGGCGCAGATTGAACGCATGCTGGACACAAAGCTAAATGAACTTAAAGATTCACTAACCGTCGAATTCCGGAAAGAGTTGAAGGTTGTTTCTGCCAAGTATGATAGTCTTGAACGTTCGCACATGAAGCTATCAGACGAACATAACTCACTTCGTAAAGAATTTGACACTCTCAAGAATAAATGTGATGCTGATGGCGATAAAATATTAGACCTACAATCACTACTAAATAAGCAGCAACAGCTAGCGCGATCATCTAACATAGAAATAGTTGGCCTTCCCGAAACACCTAATGAATCAGCTGTCGAGCTGGTTGTGAAGATAGCCGCTCACGCCGGGGTTCAGCTGCAGCGTACGCACGTCGAGTCGGCGCACCGTGTCCAGCCCATGCGGAAGGTAGAAGGCCGACCAAAGCCCATAGTCGTGAAACTTCAAACGAGAATGCTAAAAGATCAAATTATTTCCGGTCTTCGTAAAACAAAGGGCATCACTACACGTGACCTAGATTTAGGTGGTGCGGACACGAGATTCTTCGTCAATGAACATCTAACCCCAGAAAATAAACAACTTCTTAATGCGACAAAATCGCGTGCCAAAGATAAATCCTACAAGTTTGTCTGGGTCAGAAATTGCAATATTTTTTTAAGAAAAAACGAAGAATCTCCCGTTGTTGTGATAGGTTCCTTAAAAGACCTGCTGAAAATTGTCTAAGCACTAAAAAATCATCAGGCAAATGGCCTTTATTGAATTATTTCGTTGTATATGTACTACTTCCCTGCAACGTATACTACCTTTTAAATTTTCAAGTACAATCTTTTTTTATCAAACTCTTTAAACCTATATTCGATTTTATAAGAAAATTATGTGCTTGCGTTTTACATTTACATAACCTTTTGTACTTTAACAGTTATGTCAATGAAGGCAAACTACTTACCTATAATGTATATATGCAGAATATTTATGGAAAATTATTTAATTCAAAATTTTTAAATTTACTCATACTACAATTACTGTTTCTTTATGTAACTTCAAACAAAACTTTCAGTATTTATATGTATTTCTACAATTACAGTGCACACATACTACTAAATCATACACACTCACTCAACAACAAACACACTACCTCACAGTACATTAATTGTAATAATTACCTACCGAACTTAAATCTTATTCTTACGCCACTCGTGATATATATCAATACTTCTGTTACATACAAAATTAATATAATCCCAATTTTATTTTTAGGTACTTATTTTAGTAAATACACAATTACTATATACACACTTACGAGCGCATACTATTTAAACATCTGTAATGCTAGTAAATTATATTGGTTTCTACGTTTACATACTCATAAAAATCGCTATAATGCTCCCATCTAAGTTAAATCTATTTTATCAGAACGTCCGCGGGCTACGCACAAAAACACTAGACTTAAGACAGAATATACTTTCGCATAACTATGATGTCATACTGATAACAGAATCCTGGTTACCGGACAGTGTCTATAACGGTGAGATATGTGACGCTCGATATGATGTCTTTCGATGTGACCGTAGCAAAACTACTTCAACCAAAACAACCGGCGGCGGAGCCCTGATATGCATACGACGCACGCTGCACGCGCAGGAGAGGCCGGAGTGGTCATGCGACGGCCTCGAATGCGTCTGGGTGACTGTGCCGGCGCGCTCACTTGGTGCCGGTGATAAAAGAAACCTGCATATCTGCGCGGTTTATATAGTGGGTAACAACAACCAAGCATCCCGACTGATCGCTTTTACTAACCTTCTTATAGATATATTTATGTCATGCTCGAACGATCATTTTATAATAACTGGTGACTTTAACCTTTCGGGCGCCGGTGTGTCCTGGTCACAGTTGGGACCGACATATATTAAGCGCGGTACCACTGAACTACAGGAGGCGGCAATCGGTCTCATCGATGCATGTAGTCTTTCTGGGTTAACGCAGTATAATCTTCATAAGAACTCTAGTAATAATATTTTAGACCTAATATTCAGTAACACTCAAATAGAGGTATCACGTTCTTGTTTTTCACTCGTTAAAAAAGAAGATAAATTTCACCCTAGCTTGGAATTAGATGCATCAGATCTTATGGTACCCTACCTCAAACGTTCACCTACGACCAAGTTTTGTTTTTACAAAGCAGATTATGACACCATCAATAACTACTTTGCAGGTATAGACTGGAACACCTCTTTAAATGGCGATTCCATTGACGAAATTATCCAGCAGTTCTACTCTTATCTTCGTAAAGCTATAGACGACCATGTCCCGAAAAGGCTCGTTTCTAATTCAGGTACTTATCCTATCTGGTACTCGCGGTCCCTAGTTCATATCATCAAAGACAAAGTTAAGGCCCATTCTCGATGGAAGGCTCATGGAAACCCCAGAGACTATGACGAGTTTTCTATTCTGCGTGCTAGGCAAAAAAAAGTGCAGAAGAAATGTTTCGTTTCGTACAAAGAACACATGCAACTGTACCTTAAAAAAGACCCAAAACATTTGTGGTCGTATCTGAAATCTTTACGAGCTGGGAATTCGGGTTACCCAAACACTCTCACATGGGGTAACAGAACTCTAAAAAATGAATCTGAAATATGTACAGGGTTCAACGATTTTTTTGAGAGCGTGTTCCAAAAGCCAGCTTCGTCATACGACGATTTCTTGCTTTCTTACCCGGAAACACAAGAAACAGTTCATAGACTTAATATATCCGAAAGTACCGTTTTAAAATTACTAAATTCTATAGACGATAAAAAAGGTCCCGGCACGGACAATATTCCTCCGGGATTCATAAAAAAATGTGCCAAAACCTTATCAATACCACTTTGCATTATATTTAAATTATCCGTCAATGTATTTGGCGATTTTCCTGAGATATGGAAGGAAGCAAGAATTGTCCCAATACACAAGAGTGGTTCACGAGGCCGCGTTGAAAACTATCGTCCTATTTCTATCTTAAATATATTTAGCAAAATATTTGAAAAGGCTGTTTACAGAACCATATGCACCACCATTTTTAAAGCAATTCCAAGTGAACAGCACGGTTTTATGAACAAGCGCTCTACCGTCACAAACCTAGCTGTTTTTACGAACTACGTCTACCGTAGCATGGATGAGGGGTCGCAGGTTGATGTGATATATACAGACTTTGAAAAAGCGTTTGATAGAGTGGATCACATCATCCTGCTTCACAAACTCTACGCATTAGGGATACGTGGAGATCTACATAGATGGCTCAGCTCATACATTTCCAACAGATTACAGGCGGTAGCCATCGGCAACGCGCGCAGTGACTTCGTCACTATTAGCTCTGGAGTCCCCCAAGGATCGATATTGGGTCCTCTTTTATATATAGCGTATCTGTTTGACATACACCCCAGCCTCGTAAATTCCAAATATCTCATGTTCGCTGATGATAAAAAGGTGTTCCTCAAAATAAAAACTATCAGCGACTGTGCGAAAATTCAAAATGATCTAAATAACCTCGCACACTTTTACACACAAAATAGGATCTCCATCAACATAGCCAAATGTCTTCAGACAACGTTCACTAGAAAACTAAAGCCGATTAATCACATCTATCATTTTAACAATACTCCAATTAAAAAGGTAAATACAGTGCGGGACTTAGGAGTTATACTAGACTCGAAAATGACGATGGTTGAACACATAGACACTATTGTGGACAAAGCTTACAAGCAGTTAGGATTTATCAAGCGTGTATGTAACTCTTTTAAAAGTATCGATTGTATCAAAGTCTTGTACTTTACATATGTGAGAAGCATTTTGGAATATGCGTGCAGCGTCTGGTCTCCTTGTTATAATGTCCACATTCAAAAACTAGAATCGATACAAAATAAATTTATCAGGTTTTTATGCTTCAAAGACTTTAAAACTTTTGATTCATACTCAGAAGCCTGTAAATATTACGGCATGGGTTCATTGGAGCAGAGGCGTGAGCAGTATGACATTGTTCTTCTACACGATATATTCTCTGGGAAAATTGATTGCAGTGAACTTCTCTCTAATATTTCAATAAGGGTACCAATCCGTCGTACTCGGTTCACTACACCACTGTTTCACGTCCCTGTCGTACATACAAACTACGCTCGAAACTCTATCCTTAGTCGCGTCGCTCAAACATATAATACTCATTACTCTAAACTAGACCTCTTTCATTTAACAAAAAATGCCCTTAAAATCGAAATTAAAAAGTGTCACAAGCTCGGTAAGTAATTCTACACATCACCACACTTCTTAACCCACATCCACAAACCTTCACCCACATCCACACACCCCCACATCCACACACCCCCACATCCACACACCCCCACACACTCACCTTCACACACACTCACACACGTCTCTACGAACCCTGACTCTTTTGAGGACTTGTGTATCGTGGAGACGACAGACACACACCAATCCTTACACCTACACACCTATAATAAGGATGTTCGTGTGCCTGTAATAAGAAAATGTTAGTCGTAAAATTATTATTATATACTTTTTAAATTACTGTAATCTGTTTTGGCCTTATCTTTAATTACTATTGTTGAATATTGTATAGAATAAATAACGCTGTTGATTACAAGAAATAAATAAAAAAAAAATAAAAAAAAAAATAGGGAAGACTGGTGTCAGAAAGGAGGCTCGTTCTGCAACGGGCTGACGTTGATGTTTGAAGCTGGGGCCTTATCATGTGCTGGTTTGGCAATGGTGATCTGGCGTCCTGCTCGCACGGCTGTGCGAGTTAGTTGGCACGAGAAGAATAGCAAGCGATCACCATTGTAACGAACACAAGACAAGAAAAAGGATGGCAGGTCGTGAAAATTCGCGCGGGGTGCATGTTTAAATGTTTATCGTCCATCTTGAAACAATAAAACGCATTTTGCGAACGTGACATTTTGCATACGTGTCACCATGCGAACATGACATCTTGCTGACTTGACATCTTGCTGACGTGACATCTTGCTAACGTGACATCTTGCGAACATGTCATTTTGCGAACGTGTCATTTTGGGACGTGGTGACATTTGCGAACGGGACATACGCAAAAAAGAACATTCCGTCCGTAAACATTGTTTAGGTCATTTCCAACCGCAAAACTATTATTGTTGTCGAGACTACGTTTTATAACACGTTGGCGTTACAGATGGGTTTAAGTATATCTTGTACAGCTGAGAGGAAAACTCGTAGTTTCTTCTATAACGTTTAAGTTGTGATGAAAGTTCTTTGAGGAAAATATAAAACGAATCTTTAAGCCGAAGTACTTATGTATAAAGAGATTTCTTCGTTATATCGCTTCCTTATATGCCTTATATGGAACTCGCAAAAGCTGCTTATACCAAGTTATTTAACTGTCAAGTACACTTAGTTACAAATAAAAGTAGCAAAGTAATGTTATACCTATCATATTACTCTTTGAGCTTTGTGGGTTCAAGGCAGTGAGTTGAAAACATAACGTCAAAATTACGAATTTGAGTTATTTGTCTAACACCATGCAGATATATGTACAGTAGCTGTTGCCCGCGATTTCATGTTGACATATTTTTTTTTATAATTGGCATGCTTTTGGCTTTCAACCCGCCTGATGTTAAGCGAACTGTAAACTTTTAATGTCTATTTACCTTCCTTAATTCAACCATTTCACAAAGTTTTTTTCTTAGCGGACCTCTACTCCCCATAAGGAATATACCTGCAAAATTTCAGCTTCGAAGGTCACGGTGGATTTCGTAATGAGTCAGTCAGTTAGTATTATATTCTTATCCGGATATCAGCAGAGCTAAGAACAAATCTTAGAACCGGAATCATCGATATCATTTCACGGCCTGTCTTTATAATTTATCTTCACAACACACGCAACGTGTACAAAGCAAGACAAATTGTAGTTATCTACGAGCTAATTCTTAGATAGAGATACATTGCCCGATTTGATAGCCCGTTGGTCCAGTTGGTAGTGAACCTGCCTTCTGAGCTTGGGGGCGTGGGTTCGATTCCCATCTAGGACAAACATTTGTGTGATGAACATTTGTGTTTGTTCTACATCTGGTTGTTAGTATCTATTTAAGTATGTATTTAAAACTATATACGTACGTATATCAGTCTCTGGCAGCCATATCACAAGCTTTGCTTAGTTTGGGGTCAGATGACCATGTGTGCAAAAATGTCCCGAATATTTATTTATTGCCTGAGATGAGCACGCACTAGATCCACGGAAACGCTACGCAATTCGTCGAATCATTATAACAGCATAATGTAAATAAAATGCGGGTACTTCTAGGCATCTGAACTGGAAATCTATTATGGCGCGCTCGAGTTAACTCGATTACTCTTACTCTCATGGTATTTCTGAAGGGAGAGACAGTGTCCAAGATAATCTCAAGTAAGCAAGAAAGGGGCTCATCTCTGATGACAGATCTCATCAAGTACAATACGAAGTTTTCGATGCGCACGACGCAATTCAAAGTGAATTCTTTGTCTGCATCATCATTTGAAACGAATGCCATGATGCATGAGTCGAGAAACATCAATTGGTTTTCACTTAGTAAAACCGTTTGGCACCGAACGCTGCTAATGGAGACATTAATGTGAATTTACGCAAACACTCCTATTTATGTCATACGAAGTATGGACGAGCGATAAATTTTCGTCTCAAGGAAGCTTATGTAGAATCTAAGGTACGGTAATCTATTGGATTTATTTACGAAAACCTTTCGTGTAAACCCCATGAAACCAAAAAGGCGAGCTATCATAAAAGGCAGATAAAATACACTTCGTCATGATTAATCCAAGTCCAATACCCAAGCACGTCACGTCATCTTTCCAAATTGAATCCAAATATCACAAGATATTGTTTATCTTTAATTAGTACACAAATGGAATGAAAAGGTCCACAGTGGTTCAAATAACGGAGTTGTCTAAATAGAAAGGGCGTACAACGAGCTATTGCAGCTTTGAGTCAATGACTTGGAACCTTTAGGGCTCCTTGAGAAAGAAGTTCGTACTTCAATCCTTGAGGACCCTCTATGAGGAGAGCAATATTTCCCTTAGCAAGTCAATAGGCCCATAAACGAAGTTACAATGTTTCCTTTTTTCAATCCCTATCACCAATTTAATATCGGCACCAAAGGAACAATATTTTGATTTTACTGACAAGGAAAACGCTTTCCCCATATGTGAGTTCGTGCAGAATACTTTCAAGTAACGTCTCTGTAGTGGTTTAAACATTTTGTTCAATATCTTAAGAAACTTAAATGTACTCGTATTGTCAAACAACGGGTTTTGAAATTCATAGTTTGTTGATTTGGATCAAGAAAACCTGATTGAGAATTTCGAGATTATGATCGCAGCATTCTAAAGAGCTTTATTGCTCGTACTTAAGATGCACGCGTTATTGAAGACTTGCTTTGATGAATCCTATGCGGACTGCGAATTCAATTATAATTCCCTACTCGTGTGCTCTCACTCATGTGACACGCCATTGCTAGGAATTAGTCTCTTTTTATACTGGAACTAGCGACCCGCCCCGGCTTCGCACGGGTATAAGTATATAGCCTATGTCACCCGGGGATAGTGTAGCTTCCCAACAGTGAAAGAATTTTATAAATCGGTTTAGTAGTTTCGGAGCCCATTCAATGCAAACAAACAAACAAACAAACAATCAAATCTTTCCTCTTTATAATATTAGTATAGATAAAGACTGGAAAACATTAACTGGCACTAATTTAAAAGGGTTTTTTTGTTCTTTCACAAGCTTTTTGAGAATTCACTGGAACTGCACAACTTTATTAAATTCGGTATTTTTACGGAAGAGATTTAACCAGAATAAATTACCCGATTCGATCGTAACCGTGCACGCTTTTAGAAGCGCAGTCCCATCGCGCAATATTTAAATAGGGCAAGCTCGAATTGTCCCGGAATAAAGAATGCCGAGCATTTTATTGGCCGGAGTCGGGACTTCCTGGATTCAATCACGCAACTATAATCCAGACAGTGATATCAGCTGTAATTTAATAGTGCAAGTGTTTACTTACTGTATGTTTATGTGCTTTTATATGTGAATAACATAGCACCAAAGTATCTGTCGTAGCTAGAACATTATAAAATAATCCTTAACTTTGTGATAACATTTCCAAATTCTAAAAAAATACAACAAGATTGTACAAACAGAAAATCCCAATAGTTAAACGCTTTGTTGGCAAGGAAAATGTATAACTTTTTGTTAACAACTTTTCTTAGATTATTATTAACCATGTAGAATACGTAGGTACCTATGTGAGAAATATCAGATGGTATGGTGAATGTAAGATTTTCTACTAGTTATTATAACGCTTTTTCTGTGTAAGATGCTAAGGATATGCGCAGGCTAAAATAACGAGCTGGCGTTCTTTAAGCGTATATTCCCATTAGTGTCTGCCTGTCTTGAACATACGCGCAACCTCAAATTAAGAAGCACCCTTTATAAAAACGCCCGTTGACTCCAGAATAGAGTCAACGGACTCTCGGTTAGACATCGTCTGCAAAAAATGAGAACCATTATGACAAATTTTGACAGATTCGGTTGATAAATTCATCTTGGCAACGTATTATAAGTATAATAACAAGTTTAAAAAACTAACCGAGGATTTTTGTCAAATTTGAAGAAACATGCAAATGATGAAAAGTACTAATATTTCAACTTAAATGGACTGAAATTCGCAACGAATATAATTTAGGATGATTATAGCTCATACATATCAAATGAAATCCTCGTTTCTTGAACTATGTATTTCTTATGCAGAGAGAAATAAAATTACGGCTTCGTAAAAATACTGTTAAGTTGAATGTTAAGTATTAAACTTTTGCTTATTTCGAAATGTTTTAATTCATTTTATTCAGAAAATTGTTTTCCTAGTTATTCAACCGAACAAGCTGCTACTAATTTTGGAATATCAACGTTCTAAAGCTGCGAATGTTGGAAGCATGTTGTTTCTGCTTCACCTTCATATAAATTTTAGAGCGCGTCCAGAATGCGACTGAAGACAAAAATATCGGTGTCAGCCGCATACTGTGCAACAGTGACAGAAATAATCCGATAATTTATGCCGACCCTGCTGGGCTGCTCGGTCGGAGTTTAGCAAGGGGGTATGTTTGGGCCATATTTATTTGTAACCGTAGAAATTTGCTAAAACGATCAATTTTTAAAGTGGTGATGTTGATTTAAATATAAATATTTTCTTCTATTTACGCATGAGTGTTAATTAATATTGATTGAGCTTCTTACGTTTGTTGTACTTATATAAGAATAATTTCTAAATTAAATTATTAAACATAGACAGTTTATGAGATTTGTAATTAAACTATTTCGAACCCAATAAGCAAAACACGGAATAGAATAAATTAGAGGTAAACCTAACAAACGTTAGCAAAAAGATACGAAATTCTATAGCGTAATTGTAAGGATTGCATTTCTCATTCTGCTTCCGAGAATTTTCCTCCAAAGCCCTAAGGGACATAGTCAAAGAGGTTCCTGCTTTTTGTAATGCTTATTTCATGCATAAATACTGGAACACCGCATCCCCCAAAGGCTTCCATTAGTAACGGAACAAAAGCTTTTTGCTGTTAGTATTATGGTAATTTTCTCTACAATCTAAATGTTTCTTCATACAAGTTTTAACAAAGGAATGTTTAAAGTAGCTTTATCCTATTATAAATTATTCAGATTTCTCAAGCCAGACAACGGTTAGTTAGGGACATACTTTAGGAATCCCGTCAAAAAACTAATTAATTTTCAATGACCTAAAACTGATAGAATAATTGAAAAGTTCTCTAACTTTTCTCATTGATATGCTAGCAAAGTCGTAACAAAATATATAGATGTCTCGGGAGCTCATTTCAATACAATATTTATGTACTTAATTACATTTCGTAAAAGCGGATATTAAATAATCATTAATAGATCAGTATTGCACTAGGTAGTAGAATAGTAACATTGTCTTAATGCTCCGCAATATAAATAAAATCTTTAGTCCAACGCTTTTAACTTGAGTTAGTTTACATGTGTGTGAATGAGTGTGTGTTTTAGTGTGACTTTCAATGGCTTCGGCCAAAATTCATCAAATATCTCTCAGGCATCATATCTCATCCTTTTCTTACTTATATAGGGTAGGGTAGGTTATATATAGGCTACTTCCATTCATCTATATTTCATTGTAATGGCTTCCGATCGCAGCCCAGTGAATCTATGGGTACTTATAATTTTGTTTTTATCGGGCACTGGCTGACCCGACAGACGTTGTCCTGCCATAGAACTGTCAAACACGCGAAGTTAAAATTGTAGTACAAGTTTTTTTTTTTTTTTTTCATGAGAAGCCACAGGCAAATCTAATCTCAGATGGCGCCACCTTCGCTGGTGCTGTCATTTGTGGTTTATTTGAGGTTATAAACATTGCTCTTGAATGAAACAATAAAAATAAACTTTGCTTTTAAACAGTAAAACGTTTTCTCTAATGACAGTGGCGAAATTAAAAAAAAGACTTAAAGAAAAGAAATGCTTCCTTAGCTGGTAAAAAAGCTGATCTTGTGGCAAGGCAGGTATTCAATGAAATTATCAATATTATTTTTTCTCATCGAAAGGAAAACGGTGTGTACCTTTATTTTTACACTGAAATGCACTACCCAGAGGCATATTTACTAAAATTATTTATTGATATTTGGCACTTTTGACAGTGAAACAACACCAGCGATAATGCGCCACCTGGCGTGATAAATAAGCAATATGTCTCCCCATTGACGCAAATTTTTTAATTTTTCTTTCCGTAAGAACCTTCTACAAATAGAAATTAAAAAATTAAAAAAACATAGAAATCGGTAAAGTCGTTCTAAAGTTATGGCGTGACCAAGGTAAATAGGCATTCATTTTTATATATATACAAGAAGATAGAAGATAAATATATTTAGATACGAGAAAGTCCGTGTTTGAGCACTAACTCGCCTGTCGGTAAACGACGATTTGCTTCGTTGTTTTCTTTGTCCGATTTAATCTGGAATCGGGTCTCCTCTTTACTCGTTATCAGGACTTTCGATCCCGGGTTGTTGGCTAAACCAAGCTCCTTACATCTTTCTAGACAATCGTCCGGAGGTCAATTGTCGTAATTGTTGTCTGCCACTGCCTCTAGATTTTTTTAATGCAACTCCACGAACACCAGGGTATCTGCCTTTCATTATACATAACTACAATAATTTTGTTAACTTAAACTAATTTACTTTAGTTATTCACAATACAGAAAGAGGAAAGTTATAGTCATATTTGCCTACTAATATTATAAACGCGAAAGTTTGTATGTAGGTATGGATGTATGTTTGTTCCTCTTTCACGCTGCAACGGAACAACGGATCGACCTGATTTTTTGCATGAGTGTAGTTCAAGAGCCAGAGAGTGACATAGGCTACTTTTCATCACCATCATCACCATTTTTCATCACTACGCGGGTGAAACTGCAGGGCGCAGCTAGTAATCTATATAAGGTTAAAAATTTGGTCATGTTACTATTAGTGCTGTGTGTATACCGCGAGCAGACCAGCGACCCGCAAGTAGCACACGATCACGAGTATGACACATGTGCCAGCCATCGCCCTCTTCAACCATATCTTAGGGAAGAGAGCGACCCGACACACGACGCCTCTCTAGGTCTATATAGGTTTATTTGAATCACAGCCCACACAACTCGGGACAAGAGAGCTAAACTGACCCGACACTACACTGAGGACATCCCAGACATCAGCTTGTACGAGATTAGAATGGCTCTGAAACAGCTTAAGAACAACAAGGCACCGGGTGATGACGGAATCACGACAGAACTACTGCGAGCGGGTGGAAAACCGGTACTGTTAGTCCTCCAGAAGTTATTTAATTCCGTCATACTCGATGGTACTACGCCTGAAGCATGGCACAGGAGTGTGGTGGTGCTCTTCTTCAAAAAAGGTGATAACACCTTATTGAAGAATTATAGACCCATCTCACTCCTGAGCCATGTGTACAAGTTGTTCTCTAGAGTCATTACGAACCGTCTCGAAAGCAGGTTTGATGACTTTCAGCCTCCCGAACAAGCCGGTTTCCGTAAAGGCTGGAGCACCATAGACCACATACACACCCTCCGCCAGATTATACAGAAGACTGAGGAGTATAATCGGCCATTATGCCTGGCGTTTGTGGACTATGAGAAAGCCTTTGATTCCATCGAGACCTGGGCAGTATTACAGTCCCTCCAGCGTTGTCATATCGACTATAGGTATATCGAAGTGTTGAAGTGTTTGTATAGAAACGCCACCATGTCGATCCGATTACAGGACGAGAGCACGGAACCAATCCAATTGCAGAAAGGCGTGAGACAGGGAGATGTTATCTCTCCGAAACTGTTCACGAACGCATTGGAGGACGTTTTCAAGCTCTTGGACTGGAACGGATTAGGCATCAACATCAATGGCGAATACATCACTCACCTTCGTTTTGCCGATGATATAGTCATCATGGCAGAGTCGCTGGAGGACCTAAATACGATGCTCAGCGACCTCAGTAGCCTTTCCCAACAGGTGGGTCTTAAAATGAACATGGACAAGACAAAAATCATGTCCAATGTCCATGTTGAACCCGTGCCGGTAGTCGTTGGGAACGATACTCTCGAAGTTGTTGACCATTACACCTATCTTGGGCAGATTGTTCAGTTAGGTAAGTCCAACTTAGGCAAAGAGGTCGCCCGAAGAATCCAACTCGGATGGGTAGCGTTCGGGAAATTGCGTGACATCTTCTCGTCCAAGATACCACAGTGCCTAAAGACAAGGGTCTTTGACCAGTGTGTGTTGCCAGTGATGACATATGGTACTGAGACGTGGTCCTTAACTGTTGGCCTTTTGGAAAAACTCAGAGTCACACAGCGGGCAATGGAGAGAGCTATGCTCGGAGTTTCTTTGCGCGATAGAATCCGAAACGTGGATATTCGCCAAAGAACCAAAGTCACCGACATAGCTGTTAAAATTTGCAAGTTGAAGTGGCAATGGGCAGGCCACATCGCTCGGAGAACCGATAACCGATGGGGAAGAAAGGTTCTTGAGTGGAGACCACGAACCGGAAGACGCAGCGTAGGTAGGCCTCCCACTAGATGGACCGACGACATAGTAAGAGTCGCTGGCATCCAGTGGATGCAAAAGGCAGGCTGTCGTTCAGTGTGGAGGTTAAAGGGGGAGGCCTATGTTCAGCAGTGGACGTCTTCTGGCTGATGATGATGATGATGATGATGATGAATCACAGCCCAGTTCTAGACATATGTATTTAATCGTTGAGCAATTAATTGGAATCAATAACACGTGAATGTGACATTGGTATTGATGTGCGGTAACGGTACGTGTCGCGGCGGGCGGGTCGTCGACCGACCGGGAAGGCCGCTCGTGGGTCGTGACGTCATCGCCTCCCCGAATACAAATCACGGATGTGCAAGTGATAGCACAGAATAAATCATAGTGACTTTGATAGTATAGGGTTTAAGAGATTGGTATAGAAGTCATCGTCTAAATTTAACCTAACACTGCGTGCCGCTTCATTGCGTTTGTGCAAGGGCTGTGCAGTTTTAGAGTTAATCCCTGCGTAGGTCATCATCATCATCATCATCAGCCAGAAGACGTCCACTGCTGAACGAACATAGGCCTCCCCCTTTAACCTCCACACTGAACGACAGCCTGCCTTTTGCATCCACTGAATGCCCGCGACTCACAGCCCAGCCCACTGCGTAGGTACTTCAATTCAATTCATTTATTTCGGGTCTTAGATATTTACATGTTGAGGCATTAATGACCCACTTACCGAGCGCTAGTAATGAAAAACAATATAAGAACTTCTTAGCAAATACTTAAAAATTTAAGTATATAATAAACTTTTGCACCTGCAATATATTACTAACTACTACAATATACTATCTATAAATATGTACAGTTCGAATAACTGTAGATATTTATAGATAGTTATTTGACTACTTGATACCGGTAGTTATAGTTGCTGTTGCACCGTTGCATTACTGGAGCCGGCCAGTGTCTGAAATAGTTTTGTTTAACTAGGATAGTTAAACAGCTTAACTATTTGGGTTTTGAGCACGCAGTTATTTTTGTTTTTAGTAAATATGTGATGAAATAATCAATGTTTTATACTATGTAATGTTTTAAAGGTTCCGCACCCAAAGAGTGTAAGCGGGGCCCTATTACTAAGGCTACGCTGTATGTCCGTCCATCCTACGTTTTAACGGCTGTATCTTTCGAACCGTTATAGATTGTCAGTTGAAAATTTTACAGCATTATGTAATGTTACGGTGGATTGACTAAGAAATTATAATAGAGCCAAAAAGTAAAAGCTCAAGGGGGATCCCCATACAACAAACGTATTTTTTACGTTATTTTGTATTTACTCTAATGTCAAAATGGTAATACGTACAGGCGTCAAACTTGGCATGATTAGAATACACACTTAGTATAATAATAAAGATAATTTTTAGAAAAAAAAAGAACCGACTTCATGATTATACCTTCATATACAAACTAAAACTAAAAAGTAGAAAATAATATTTAAATAACTTCAAAACAATGAGCATTACAGGACAATCAACGAAATTATTAATACATATATTACCTACTTATATACATATTTACAATTTATAATCAGTTATTTTTGGAGTCGGTGCCAGCAAAGGGTTAATCCTGCCTTTGTAGGAAAATACTTTTCTACAGTCTATTTTGATATTATGTTTTCTGCACTGAAGTTTAATTTTTGGCACCGTAGTCTTACAGCTGATGTGCGGAATTCCCGTTGACGGTTGTGTCTAAATGCATATAAATTTTGATGCGCTTCTTTTCAATTATTAGCCTTTGTTCGATTTCTTTTATATTTATCTCTATTTCACATTCATATCATAAATATTAATAGATTAATCAAGTAGGTATCTATTAAGGTTATTTTTGCTTTGGCTGGCACCGACTCCAAAAATAACTGATTATAAATTGTAAATATATGTATATAAGTAGGTAATATATGTATTAATAATTTCGTTGATTGTCCTGTAATGCTCATTGTTTTGAAGTTATTTAAATATTATTTTCTATTTTTTAGTTTTAGTTTGTATATGAAGGTATAATCATGAAGTCGGTTCTTTTTTTTTTCTAAAAAATATCTTTATTTTTAAATTTTTAGTGGGATTTATTCCGCAGAGATAAAAAAGTGCGTGTCGGGCTCGCGCACTGAGCGCGCTCGCGTACGTTCCGTACCACCACAAAATACAAAAAGTGCAAAAAACATCACGTCCAGGTGCCATCACCCGTCACCAAGGATGGTATATATTATACCCTAATAACTTCCTTGCCCCGTCACCCATCCAAGTACCGACCGCGCTCTACGTTGGTTAACATGGTATTGAACAGACATTTGTCACTGACTCACACTTTGCCATTATTTATTACCTACTGTTATACTTTAGAGTGTGTACTATAATCATGCCAAGTTTGACGCTTGTACCTACATATTGCCGTTTTTACATTAGACCAATTACAAAAATACGTAAAAAATACGTTTGTTGTAGGGCCACTTTTACTTTTTGACTTTATTATTATTTGTTAAGTTAATACGCTGTAATTTACAAGTTCTGTAAAAAAAACTGGCTATCTATTACGGTTCAAAAGACAGCCGTTAAAAGGTAGGACAGACATCACATGCAGATAGCGTAGGCTCAGTTAACCCGTAGGTCCCGTTTTTACCCTTTGGATACGGAACCCTAAAAAGGAATAATAAACCCTAATAAGGGTCCAAAACTCCATAGAAGCCTCTTGTAAAGCCTCCACCACTTTACTGGTGCATGAGTTTGACTTGACCGTGCATGATTAGCTCTGCTTGACTGGCTTGTTTGACGCTATTGAACACTATATAAAATATTTAATACTAAATACACGACACTAATTAATATTACAACTCAAATACTCTGTATCCATGGTCGTGAAAAATTTAACAAAAAACAACAGGGCATGGTCGCATCATGGTCGCCATGGCGACACTTCTTTGTTTTTTGAAGTCTGTTCCTCTATGTTTGTCAGTAGTAGATCTGTGATGTTTGCTGTTTAGTTGACAGCGTCGCTAGTAGAGAACAAAGTATGAAATTCACCAAGAAATAACTGTAGTTCCAATGTTGTCCACCTTAACAGCTAAGTTGGTGGCACTGTCCAATGTTTCCAATGTACATTGAATTTGTAGATATTTTTGTAGATTTTTCAAAAAGCACTGAATCAATATCGATAAAAAAAATATGGGACCACCTATGAGCTATGACCTACCAACCAAAAAAAGAATCATCAAAAACAATTCTAAATTGGCGGAGTAATCGCGTAACAAACATACAAAAAAAAGGAACAAAAAAAAAACATACAGTCGAATTGATAACCTCCTCTTGAAGTCGGTTAAAAATAATAAAAAATGCCCAAGTGCGAGTCGGTGTAAAATTTGTGTTTGCAACGTCGGGCGTGTGAAAATCGGTTACGAAAACGGCAATTTTATTCTGTTTTCGTAGCTGGTTATCAAACAAGAAAAGTTTCCATGTTCCTAGCTGGTTGCGAAAATTTAGTTACAAACGTGGACGAAAGGAAGTTGTTGAGTGTAATGAATGAAAGCCTGCGAAAGGTTACAAAAAATAAGCTAATCTAATTATTATCAATAACCCTGTATAAAGTAGAGTAACCTTAAAACAGTTTAAAGCATTTTTGTAGCCTTTGTAGCATTTTTATTTCAATACTACTGTAGTATCTACTGTTCACTACTACTGTAGAGTACTACTAGTACGTCTAGTACATCATTGTAAAAAGGAAATAAAAATGCATAAAAAGGTTGTCTTGTGGTAGGCCCCCATAAAAACTCATGTAATATTATCAATATAAACCAATCAACACCGACATAGCTGTTAAAATTTGCAAGTTGAAGCGGCAATGGGCAGGCCACATCGCTCGAAGAACCGATAACCGATGGGGAAGAAAGGTTCTGGAGTGGAGACCACGAACCGGAAGACGCAGCGTAGGGAGGCCTCCCACTAGATGGACCGACGACATTGTGCGATTCGCGGGTATCCAGTGGATGCAAAAGGCGGGCTGTCGTTCAGTGTGGAGGTTAAAGGGGGAGGCCTATGTTCAGCAGTGGACGTCTTCCGGCTGATGATGATGAAACCAATCAAAACTGTTCAAAGGAAAGCAAGACAAAATAATCAAAGACATGTCAATAAAATCTCTGTTATTTTTTTTTTAAACAATAACATGATAAGCTTTTATTGCTTCCGTGTGCTTCGAATTTAATTAAGTCTAATCAAAACAAATCTAATATAAAAATTATTACTTTAACAGTCGTCCAGTTGCACAATGACAATACGGTTGATAACATCGGAGAACACTGGCGGCTTTTAGCAGTCAGTTCCTGGAAGATGCCATCCCTGCACTCGTCTCGAAATGTTCTCGTCTATCTGACATAGGATTAAAAATAGCTTGAGAATTTAGCTTTCAAAGATTGGAGCCGATTTTACAAGGTTTACTTGATGTGGATAGCTGGAGGATGCTACGCTAATTGGGGATAGTTCAAAAGGTTTTTATACAGATGCATTTCCCTGGAAAATGTAAGAAGTGTTCTTGGGATTACTGCTCGTTTTACGAGCACTATTAGGAAATTTATTGCATAATGTGTTGCTGCATTTCATATCGATGGACGTAGAAACAAGTCAAGGCAATTGTTATAGGACAAAACAATTATAGCCTTTAATGCTTGAAAGAAACGACAAAACGTTCCACGACAACATTGAAGTTCTCGTAACACAATTCCGTAATCCAAAAATAATATAACCTGAGTGTATTCAATGGAATACTGGATGTGTACCTTCTAGGTTTACGTACTCCATTATAGACTACAACATCGCTGTCTATTAACTGAGGTGGTCGTCAAAAGTAGACTGGAAGATCGCTCTTAGCGATGAGACCGCCTTTGTGCCTATATTTAACGTCATATTTGTTGTGCTAATAAAGAGATTGGCATCGATTCTGTCAAACTCTCACTAAACTAAACCAATCTGACAGGAGTAAAATTATCTGCCTCTCTTTTCATTTTAATATGTGAAAGAAGAATGGCAACAATTTAAGAGCTGTGAAATTTAGTTTAGTCTAGATAATGGTACAACAGAATTGACACCAATGTATTGTTTTATTTATTTATTTATTTTATTTTATTTTTATTTCAAAGGAAGACCAACAGCCTTAAAAAAATATAAAAAGAATATCCACACTGCATCAACAGTACTTTTTGGATAAAAACAAACAGCAAAAACAGGGACCAAGAGAGCGTGCTTAGTAACCCTTCGTTCAAAATTGTCTCCACACAAGTATACAACGAAAAATCTGCACAGAATGGCATAATGTATGCAATTTAGTAATACATTGCTTGCAGCTAGAGCGAGCAAAGCGGGTCACCTATATTCGCGGCCCTGTGGAGCGACGAGACGTCTGGTGCATTCGAGGGAGAGATTTAAGCGAGGGCATTTTAGGGCGTTGCCATTTTGCAGGGTAGATAGATATATAAAGGTTTATTAAACTCGGTTGGTTGTGATACGAGGTTAAGGAAGTTTGATACGGTAATTTTTAAGTGGAAGACAGAAGTTTGGTGAGAAAGGGTCAGTCGTAGAACACATCCAACTGAGCAGACAAGGTCAAAAAGGCTTGCTCATTATTTTTTTTAATTAAATATTAGCTTCGCGCTTTACCGCCCCCTTGCCTGATGATAAGCGATGACGCGGTCTACAACGTAGCTACCTACCTATAAAAAAAACGATTCAACAAAAACTATAACTCTTTTCGTTTGAAGACATTCAGATGAGCGGGCATCAAAAATATCACAGCTTACCATGAACGTAGGCAAGCTTGCCACGCCCTAGCTGGCCTGGCTGGCCCTGGCATTATCTCTGGGGTGACTAAGTCCTGCTTTTAAATTTACAGCACTTCATAATCATAGCATAGGTTTCCCTTCTTCCGTTCGAATTCTTTGTATTCATAGACCCTAATGCATAATTGTGTTGTAGAAGCCTACGTTTTGGTAATTCACCAAAAGGCTTTTTGTGAAAAATTAATTTTAAACTGTAATTTTGTTAAAAGTTTTGCTAGATCACTAGTAGGCTAGTAATAAAAGAAAGTTTTATTGTAAGGATTTAAGTGTTTGTGATTATTGTTAAATTATTCGGTACCTACTCTAGATTTTTATTTTTCACCCAGCCCTTAAGCAATTTATTTATGGGTTTAGTTCTAGAACGTTCTGAGATATAAAGAGAAACTTGAGTGCCATAACTTTAAAGCATCTAAGATATATGGAACTACCTATATAGTCTTTCATAAAGATGTTTGTTTCCAGCGTAAAAACATCTTTACAGTGGTTATAAATAACCGCGTTAATGCCAGGAAATAGGCAAGCTGTGTTCAAATTAGATTTTCAAGCATTTGATCTACTCGTAATTAGTACGAATTAGTCGTTGAATATAGAACAGGAAGATATAAAACGAATTAGGAACATACATAAGTATATTAATTACTATGAATAAATAACTCTCTAGTAAAATTCTCACTCTTATAAAGACTCTCAAAAACTTCTTAAAAATATATTAATAAAAAAAATATTACCCTTATCTAAACTTATGGGAACAAATTTAAATTTCTTATATTATACTAATATTATAAAGAGGAAAGATTTTATTGATTGTTTGTTTGCATTGATTAGGCTCCGAAAAAACTGAACTGATTTGAAAAATTCTTTCACTGTTGGGAAGCTACACTATCCCCGGGTGACATAGGCTATAATCTATATACGTACGAAGCTGGGGCGGACTGCTAGTATTAAATAAAAGGCAATGCGCGTACGTGCATGCGTGCGTGCGTGTGTGTGCGTGTGTGTGTGTGTCCGTAATCCTTGCGGGTAAAACTACGGGGCATACAATTCGTTTGGAAAATATATCCGTCAAAAACAACGTTGACAACTATGAATTAATGTTTCATGTTGTCATTTCTATTCACAACGGTTGTAAAATTTTACCGTTTCCCGACAAACAGTGTAAAGTTTCATATGGCCCGTGTTTATACAGGGTGTCAGAAATACGACATCACTAAATAAACCGATGTGGGCCCAACGATAACAGAACAACGTTCAGGAATTCGCGATGTTATGGAATTTATAACGAAAGATAATTTGAGTTTCGTTTGTTATGCAACGGTTTCAGTTGGTGTTTAAAGTTTAACTTTTGTCAGAAAATTTGCTCTAGACTAAACTGTGGAGATATCAACAGCAGAGAAACGTTGATTAAATTTTGTATACTGAATTTATGTTTGCTTCATCGAGATACAATACAATAGAGTCACAATCGGGCCAAAAAAATGTCCGAACCAAAACTAGGCGCACGCTACGAATTGCGCCGGCTGTTTTAGTGTTTTAGTTAGTTACAGTAGTTTATAGTTTGCTGCCAGAAATTCGTGAATTATTCGACAAACAAGCATATTAGTAAAATTTTTGCTGTATTTGTTGATATCAGTTTACTTTCTAACATTCCACTGTTCTTTGCTTCTTAAACCGAGTTTATTGCGTTATATTCGTTTTAGGCAACGTGATTTAGTGAAAGATTCTTTTCAATAACAACAGCAGAGGTGTGGAATTCCTCAGCCTTACCTGCTTCTGTATTTCCGAAGAGGTACAATCAGGAATTATAAAAAAAAAAATTATACCTGGGTTATTTCTAAGTAAGCATGCTCAAGTGAGGTTTTCCAATTGCTTTTATCTACTCGATCGCGTTAACGGTACTAACTATGATTTGTATAAAATAAGAACAGCGCCATCTAACGCCTTGTGGATGGAACTGTTCTTACTTCATACATGTCGTAGTTAACGTTACCGCCATCGAATAAGTAAACGCTATTGGAGAAACTCGCACTAGGCACTCTTTCGTCAAACGCATACCAAAAGGTAATAAATTATGACAAACACCCTGTATACACACGGGGCACACGCATATTTGAATAATTAGATCAGCACGTGGCCATATCTATTTTAATGGGCGACCTATTTGATGTCCGAACGACGGGCGGTCATAACAATGATGGACCGCGAACGGTCACATTTGTAAATTCAGTAACTGACACGTCTAATTGTGGTTCTAATGGGTTGACAATGGTGCTGTGATAATGGCTTTGTATTGGCACTTTGGTTGGCACTGGTTTTAAAGAGTTGCCAAAAGGGCAGATATATTAAGCAATAGGTGTTGGTTAAAGATAATTACGGACCCGGGTATGTCCTAAAACTAGCGACCAGAACCACCGGAGGATAAGCAGAAGCGTACACGGTGAACGTACTGCGATCTGCAAGCCGTCTGCCAATTGTGGGGATTATGGCAACACCCCTCTTTAACAGAGAGGCCGTTATTCAGCAGTGGACGTTTAATGGCTGCTGATGTGAAAGATAATTAAGCTGGCGTAACGAACCGTAATGTGTCTTGGCCTTCGATACCAAAAGGCACAACCCTTCCTAATCTCGCGCAAGTTCATGACAAGCATGAAAGTTCAATTTCCGGTGATCTTTTTCCACTTCATCTTTCCACTTATACTTGGGGCCCAACCCAAGCTCTTTTTAAGGCACGATCTTCTTTCTTCAATTAGACGTCTAAGGCAGCTGAGTCTATGGGACTTTTTTTTTTAAATGTAATAGTAGACAAGCAAGCGCCGTGCCACCTAATGGTAAGTAGTCACCGCCGCCTATGGGCACCTACAATACCCGGAGCATTGGCATGCGTTGCCTACCTTTGACGACTCTACTTACTGTACGTTTGAAGCAATGGAGGTCATATTTCGGAGTAAAAACCGAAGATGGTAAGCCACTTTATGTAACCAGTGACTCCGGCAGTACTCCGCCACCACTCTTCATCATTTTGAGTTTTTTCAAATTCGTGAAAATCTTAGCTTCCAGAAGTCATGTCATCGCTAGGAGTTTTCTACAGGTATATGAATGTTATTACATCTAAGGTGATGTAAGAAACCTGATCGAAACAAAGGATTGATGACATTGTTTACTCTTTTGAGATCAGCGTGACTATATCGGTTTGTTGACTGGATATTCCTGGACGAGAATGTATGAAACACGTAAGTTATGAGTAGTTTATTTCATCGAGACGGACCCATTCGACACTGATTGTAGGTATCCTTTCTTCACGTGAAATCGATTTTTTTTGTAAAAATATATTTATTATATACGAAAAACATCGCACTAGCAGCAGCCGATCGCTTTGTTAGCCGATAATTACTTTTTTATACGAGTTACTACTATAATCTAGCATTTGAAATCTAAAAACATGTACAACATGTAAAACATGTGTTCAAATCGCGAAAGTTTAAAAATTACTATTTGAAATCTAGTTTGATAATGAGTCATTTTGTTCTTAAACTTCACCTACGCTATAGCGCCATAGCGAGAGGGTGGACTCGAAGCTCGGAAAAATGTAAGTAAAGAGACAAAAACTAAAAACGTTTACCAAAGTTATTTGATTAGGTACGGGATATTTACCGTGGTAAGGTTGTGGAATGAGCTCACGATAATTCTGCGCAGTTACATGCACAATGTTCACGCGAAGACACAAAAAAAGAGTTTAATAAAATTAAACTATACCGATCAACATCGATAAGTTCATCGACATTAAATAGGAAAAAAACAAACAATCGCCTCACAACAAAATTGCTATAACTACGCATATTTTGTTTACTTATGCTATGCTTGATAGAATCGACACGCTAACAGCAGTATGCGCTAGTTTTTGATTTATTGCTTGATATTGATGCAAAGTTATCGAATCGTGTACTGTACAAACGTATTATTCAATCTAGATGACAGTTTTGATGTATATTTTTTTAGAATAAATGCGTTGTTGTTCTTTTTTATGCCATATAGGATATCATAGGTGGCAAACAAGCTAACCGGCTGCCTGATGGTAAGCGATATTTATCGAGATTTATGAAAAGAATACAAGTGAATGATTAAACTCGACATCCGCAATAACATTGTTAAAAGCCAAATGAAAACCACGAATTCTGATCACTTTCGCTAGGTTTTTAAACGTAAGACTAGCAGTTATCTATAGTTCTATACTAATATTATAAAGAGGAAAAATTTGATTGTTTGTTTGCATTGAATAGACTCCGAAACTACTGAACCGATTTGAAAAATTCTTTCACTATTGAGACGCTACGCTAACCCCGGGTGACATAGGCTATATTATATTTTCAATAAAAATAGTGATCCTTACTAACACTCCAATAATGTAACCCAAGGTGTAAAAAAATTAGATTTACAATTTTAACTTTGCGTGTTTGACAGTTCTAAGACAGGACAACGTCTGTCAGGTCAGCTAGTCCTTTATATAATACTTTAGTGTACCTTATATTAATAAGATAATAATCAATTTGAAAAACCGGCTTCAACATTTGTAAATAAGTACACAATATCGTTTACTTGAATGACATATTTTTTCAGGTATTTTGATTGACATTTTGCTACTATAAAACTGTTATGTTGTCAGTTGTAAGCTTAGCATGAAGTAATAAATAAATAAATAAATAATAATAACATTAGGGACATTTTTGCACACGCGGTCATCTGACCCCAAACTAAGCAAAGCTTGTGATATGGCTGCCAGAAACTGATATACATACATATATAGTTTTAAATACATACTTAAATAGATATTAAGAACCAGAGGTTCACTACCAACTAGACCAACGAGCTATGTTTAATAAAGTAAATGATCAAACAAGACAAATTAAAACGCCAATAAAATATTTAGTAGATGTACTTATTGTTGAGGTCGTCACTGTAACTCACCTGCTACGCTAATCGAAGCAATTTGGTAATAGCACCGGCAGATCAGAACAAGAAAAACAATCCAAGAGATCACTATCGGCCCGTCTTGCACAAACAAATATTCCATTTTGTCACACAATACTGTTTCCAAGCACAAACTTCGCGCACACGCGAACTGATCACGCGATGTATTGCCTGAAAAGTTTATTATTCACTAAAGAATTAGGAGTAAACGAAACACTGTACGAAAATGTTCATTGTGCACCGGAGGCGGAATAAACAAGAATAAAAACAGTGCGGGGTAGACGGACCCGGTCGGGCCGGTGTCATCGTTCGACACTAAAGAACTGCGCCCGAAAGCTTGGCACACGTGCGGGAGTAGATTCGAATCCGAACATACCGAAATTACACGATTTAATTACTCATTTGTTTGGAAAACATCGCAATCGGCGTAAATAATGGTCGAGCTTTCACATCGAGGAAACATTCGGATATATTTATTTTTCCGTTCTGCGAATTTCCCAACATCCCGAATTACTAAACGGATCGATCGTGCCGTAACAGTGGACTTATATCGATTTAAATATCGATTTTAAATCGATAACAGGAGCGGATAAGCGCGCGCTTCAACGAACCGTATCGACTGACCCGAGCAGCGCCGACGCACGTGCCTTTCTGGTTTTACATCACACATGTCGAGTTGTCGGCGCAATACACTCGCACTGATAACAAAAATAAAACTTACCTCCCATGGAGAGAAATGCATAAAAAATATAGAAAAAAAGATGATTAAAAATAAGCGTTGAAGAATTTCAAGATCAAACCCGAGACGTGTCAACGAACTATGCAAATTAGAATTTTCGATCGGCTTAGAATGGCAAACATTCAACAAGTTTTCATGCAGAATAGATTATCCAGTTTTGATGTTTTTTTTTAAAGTGGGGTATACAAACTGGTAATAGTGGCCGGTATACATACCACGTATATACCTAAAACGGTGAACGGATTACGCACCGTCTCGATCGCACGTTCAACATTTGTAATAATAATTAAATCACTGAGGGTGACATGGAAAAACGTATTTTATTCATTACTAGTTGCGCTTCGCCTCGTTTCACTTGTGTGGATTACTCCTTATAACATCAGCTATCTGCCAGTGAAAGTTCCGTCAAAATCGGTCCAGCCGTTTTGAGTCCACAAGGAATACACACACATCAATTTTATATCGGTTCTCGTGACACTTTTCCCGATACGAACAAAACCGAAACAAAAACGGTCTTAGGGCCAACATGGCAAGGGTGTGCAGGGTTACGTTATACGATAGAAAAAGAAATATTTGCAAACGAAGAATTGAAACATCTACAAAAAAAAATGCTGACTATGACTTGACATCCTTGACTGCCCAGTTGGCCCAGTTGGTAGTGAACTTGCCTTCTGCGCCTGGGGGCATGGGTTCGATTCCCACGTAGAACAAACATTCATGTGATGAGCATTTGTGTTTGTTCTATATCTGGGTGTTAATATATATTCATGTATGTACATATATAAAAATACATGTGTATGTATATCAGTCTCTGGCATCCATAGTACAAGCTTTGCTTAGTATGTGGTCAGATGACCGTGTGTGAAAAAATATCCCGAATATTTATTTATTTATCCAACGACATCCTCTGAAATTTCGAAATCATATTATTCTTGGCTAAATAGACAAGATATCTGGAGTCTGGACCCAATACATCTATACTAATATTATAAAGAGGAAAGATTTGATTGTTTGTTTGTTTGTTTGCATTGAATAGGCTCCGAAACTACTGAACCGATTTGAAAAATTCTTTCACTGTTGGGAAGCTACATACACTATTCCCGGGTAACATAGGCTATATTATATTTTCAAAAAAAGGGATCCTTACTAAAACTCCAATAATGTAACCCAAGGTGTAAAAAAATAGATTTTCACTTTTGACTTTGCGTGTTTGACATTTTTAAGACAGGACAACGTCTGTCAGGTCTTCTAGTACAATATAAAAAAACCGTTGGCTATCTTTATGTCAGAATCTATCGTAAACGCTTTTGAAAAACCGCCCAAAGCCTCGCGACGTGTCTCTTTAACATTTGTGAACAAGATTGACGCTTGTCGTGAACTCGCGTCTTTATATGACATACATGACATAAATCATCAATATACTTAGCTATATGACTTGCTTGGTTTTTGCTGGGTTTCTACTGAACATTTCGACTAAGTATATTACGGGCACGGCAAAGTGTGTTTTTCTTTAACATATTATACATGTTTTGAAATTTCATCGCCTTGCTAGAGGGGTTAAACAGGGCATCAAAGTATGAATAGAAGTTCGAAATTTTAGTAAATGAATACATCTTAAACACCCAAGTTTTTTTTTTTCATCGGACTAGGCTAACGTTTGACCGCGATCTCGCCTGATGGAAAGCCATGATGCGGTCGAAGATGGAGCACGTTTGCCCTTAACCTATTAACCCTAGACTTGAAAACTCCAAGATTGTAATGCTGCGGAAACACAGACAGGGGCAAGGCGTTCCATTGTTTTGCTGTTATAATAAAGAAAGACGAGTCAAAACGCTTGGTGCGAATAAATGATATTTCGACCAAGTAAGGGTAACGCTTTGCCGTTCGTCTGGACGTCCGGTAATGAAAAGGTGACGGGGGAACAAGTTCGTGAAGTTCCGTTGCACACTCTCCGTGGAAAATCCTATAAAATACCGACAAGCTTGCGACTTTACGCCGGTGGTTCAGGTTCTGAAGTTGTATAGGTATTTTTTGTATAGGTATTTAGTAATGTAAATAGTATACTATTAAATTGAATGAATGTATGTAATGCTTAGATGAGATCATCTGACATCAGCTATTGCCAGCCTAGATAAAAGTGATACGCCACAAGGTGAGTAAGCATTTAGACACAAAAATATAAACAAACTTGTGTATCATCATTTCAGCCGTAGGACGTCCACTGCTGGACATAGACCTCCCCCATCGATCTCTAAAAGGGCCGGTTGGAAGCGGCCTGCATCCAGCATTTCCCTGCGGTCTCTTTTAGGTCGTCTGTCCATCTTGTGGGTTGAAGTCCTACGCTGCGCTTACCGGTCCGTGGTCTCCATTCGAGAACCCGGCCCCGTCGGCCATCTGCGTGCTATGTGCCCTGCCCACTGCCACTTCAACTTGCTATACCAGTGGGCTATGTCGGTAACCTTAGTTTGTCTACGAATTTCCTCATTTCTGATTAGATCTCCTAGATAAACCCCGAGCATAGCCCTCTCCATAGCTCGTTGTGAGACTTTTAGCTTGCTTATGAGGCCCATAGTTTAACTTGTGTATACACAAAAGCAATATCGGTACAAACACAGAAAAGATCAACTTCTAGGGTTAAAATCTGATTCACAGACATTTAACTTTAGTGAGTACTAACGTACAAGAGCAACGAGCCCGTCGACCTTCGATTCTCGCTTACACGATGTTAAATCGAGTGGAATTTCGCAACAGCCTGTTAGGATGTAAATGTACGTGGAAATAATATCCTTATATGCAAGGCAGGTACCGTCACATCTTCCTGAGACACGAGGTAGGGCTGGCGCGGCTGCCAATTCGGCAGAGCAGCACAAGCGACGCAAATATGCTAACCGCGGCAGTGGTTACATATTTGAGACGTTTGGGGTCGTTTGGGGTTTGGGGGGACATTGGGCCCTTGGGGACCGGGAGATCACCTCATTTTCAAAATCTTTCAGAGCGCCTGGTTAATGTGACGCGTGACCAAAATGCTGGCGTGTTTCTGGCTCAACGCATTAGCATTGCCATTCGACGTGGTGATGCCGCCAGCATGTTGGGTACGCTGCCAACTGGTAGTGGGCTTGAGCATTTGGATTGTCTTTAGACCTTCAACGGTCTATGGGCAGTCTAACTGTATTTGTAGTGTTACTTAAATGAAAATTTGCTGAGATAAACTGAGATTAGCGTCACTATGACATGGTGCAAATATTTTAGGGTTAAAAAAGACAGAGTGGATCGAGACCAGGATTCGATTTATTTCTCGATTTTTTATTTACATGTAATATTTCGCACGAAATTATCGTGCTAAATGAATGATTTTCTATTGATAGAAAGTAAATTGAATGACTCAAACCACTCGTTGCGTTAGCGAGTTATATGATTATTTCAAAATTGCGATTTTTGTTTGGTATATCGGTCGCAAGATAGTAATTTCGTGCGAAATAACATACGAGCGAATCAAAAACAGAGCCCCTGGAGTAATTTAATCATACCCATTCGCTGACTCGAAAAGATGAAGTAGGGATATAGGTACTTAAACATATAAATGGTATATCTATACTAATATTATAAAGAGGAAAGATTTGATTGTTTGTTTGTTTGCATTTAATAGGCTCCAAAACTACTGAACCAATTTAAAAATTATTTTACTGTTGGGAAGCTACACTATCCCCGGGTGACATAGGCTATAATCTACACCCGTGCGAAGCTGAGGCGGACCGATAGTAACAAATAACAAAGTGAAAGTGGGTAACCCTGAAGTATACATCTAAGATTACCTAACCAACTAGCCTAAATCCCAAGCGTAACTTAACTTAGTTAACCTAATTAATAATGACCTAGTTATTCCTCAAAAGATCATGAAGTACTCGTAAATAATGAATACGATAACCATGCTCGTAACACTTGCAAGCCTACAAAGTCCCAGAGGAACAACCCGAGAGCGGTATAGTTTTACACAACCAGCAAGAGAGCAATCGCCTTTGATGTTAACACAAGGGTCACCCTAAAGAATGCGTCGGCTATTGTCCCGTAAACACAGCGTGGAACAGCTATTGAGATAGCTCGGTTTACCTACACTATCGGATCGGATATTTTTCTCAGCTCGCTATGAGGTATGCTCTCAAAAACAACAATATTTCTTTTATTCCTACTTACTGTTACAATGAGAGATATATCCATTTACTTAGATATTATACAATATTAGGTTCTTCACTTACATTATATAGGTTGTAGTTTATCTTACACTAGCGGTCCGCCCCCGCTTCGCACGGGTATAGATTATAGCCTATGTCACCCGGGGATAGTGTAACTTCCCAACAGTGAAAGAATTTACTAAATCGGTTCAGTAGTTTCGGAGCCCATTCAATGCAAACAACCAAACAAACAATCAAATCTTTCCTCGTTATAATATTAGTATACATGATTGTGCCTAAGCTAGAGTCAGGACACTTTAGCAAAGAACTATGTCTTAACTAATGTTGCACCAAAATTTAAAAAGTGTATTTCTTTAAAAACGATTAGAAACCCAACAACGGTATTTTAGCAGATCATATCTCGCAAACACACCTAAACATTTTTTTTTGTCTAACCTTGAAAATTTTGTAATACCTATTCAGACGTATGTGTATACGTCACACGAGAAAGTGCAGGTTTTTTTTTTTTTTTATTCTCGCTTTACTTGTCGCCATCTTGTATTAATGATGACGTCATCTAGCCAGCGATCATCCTTAAACCTATGTGACTTCGAAACCTTCGATTTCAATTTAGTTGTTTAGGCTGTAGATGTGAAATATACGAGCACAAGCAAACGCTACACTACAATACCCATCTTTGGCTTTGCATCGCAGGGTAAATATACAACCTTAAATACTGTTTCACAGATTACAGGCTGTATCAACCTCACACGTGACAACGCAACCTGTCAACAACCCTTTACGCCTTTGAACCTGCGTAAAGTCGGCCGTTTGAGAAAGTGATATTGTTTTCAGCACACCTGTTTACGTAGAAGTAAGAAAAAATAAAAATATTTTTAAGAACTTGGTGAGTTCTATTTATGTAAAGACGACGACATAGGTCTTCATCTATGATGTTATATTAATTTATCTAGCTAATAATGTTACGCAGCAATAGAGCAACGGATTGAGGTGATTATTTTACATGAAAATTGTTCAAGGGCCGGGAAGCATCATGGGTTACTTTTTATCCCGGCACAATTTACGGTTACTGAGGGAATCCCACCCGGGAAAAACCGTGGCCTTTATTTGCTCTGTCAGCTACAATATGGTAATAAGCTGAATGAAAACCACTAATTCTGATCTCTTTCGGTAGGTTTTTGAACATAATGTAGCAGGTACCCGATATACTTCAGTGAAATATAGTTTTTTTTTAATTCGCTTTTTTTTCTCAATGTTATTGCAGATGTCAGAGTAAATAAAGGCGTGGACGAGTTTAGTGAGTAAATAAACTGACACCTTAGCTTTTCGAACCCATGGCAAGCTTAATTCAAATTTCGAAGATATTGCGTCTATTCATCAAACTTATTTCTAGGCGTGTAAAGACGTCGCTCAAACTAAGATTACGCCGAAATGGGTCTAACATAGAAAACAGAAAACATAGATAAGTACGCAAGTTATTACGTCTCTACATCACGATGTGGAGTAGACTTTGATAATACAAAAACTCTCATAACAACTATTCAGAAAATTAGCTCTGGCAGACCTGAATAATTACGCAAGATTATTACGTCCTTACTCCCTACATACATCACGCTGAGGCGTAAACTTTTATAATACAAAAACTCTCATAACAACCATTCTGAAAATTTGCTCTAGCAGACCTGAAACCGACGTGGGAGTTACAGAATCATTTATGTCACTCACACATCGCCTTTTTCATATCGCATAATTATGTTTCACACGGAGAAGTTATAAAACATTTGACTTTAAGGATATAAGAATCTACGGTTGAAGTTAACTTATATCTCACGTCTAACATTTTGAGGAAATCAGACTCGTGGAAATCTGTTGGCAAAAAATCATATACAGAGGCATGACCTTTAAACGCTTTAAAATTGCAATTGTGAATTTGTTTACGCACAAAATTCTACACACAAAACAACAGTGATTGAACATTAAAATTTTCACAAAATATGAAAACTAATATACAATGTTCATACTTTGAGAGCTTTTATCAAAACAGTTTGAAAGCACCGTACATTTTAGCACTTTAACGCTCGAATACATAATAAGTAATTTAAATAAAAAGTTTGTTCACAGGACGGGAAAAACTGCACGCAATATGAATTAAGAAATCATGTTCAATTGTTCTACTTTTCAAGGACTCGGCTGTAAAGGTCCCGACCTTGCCCCATTTCGCTGAGTCTGAGAATGACCTTTTGGCGGAGAGATAACAAGACAGTATTAAAGATTGGATGGTTATGGAAATGACATACAAATTGTCTTGGTTGGTGGCAGCAATGTTGGGCTACCTTCAGAGCTACCTCAGGTACAAATATTCTGAGCATGCTGTACAAATGTCATATACATTTTCAAGCCGCAAGTCAAGAGGTGATCATTTCACTACGAGTACTTTGTCCACCGCTTTTGTCCATAAGGTCCATGTCTACGTGTAAATGGACTGATGTGGACTGGGTGAGTAAACAGTTCACCCTTAAATTATAATTGCCTCTATTATGAGTCCAAGTGAAATCAAATCAATGATAAAACATTTCTATGCATATTACACATTCATATCAATGCGAGAGATAACGCTACCTAGTGTTTTATTCAAACACTGCGTTCCACTGCGACCCCTGGGAATTAACCCCAGGCTTTCGACTGGAGGTCGAAGGTCAAGGTCCTCAGCTGGTGGCCTACAGCTGGGTAATTACAGGGACAATGTAAGCTCGACTCTGGATGGCTGTAGAGAAATTATAGCATTTCCTAGCTAAAACTCGTTATTACATAAAACATTTGATTGGAATAATTTTTCAACATCGTATGTAATAACAAACATTTATTTTGTCCAGCAACGTGTTTGATTCTATTTCATATTAAGATTGATTCCAAGAAAGGAAAGTCATCGTGACCGATCTAGACTCTGGGGCTCAAGACTTGATGACCTTGGATGTTTAAGAAAAAAGAATTGCAAGGCTTGGGTTAGATGACCTAAAAAGTTTATGAAGTATTCGGTTTTCATATTGTTATTTGCAGACGTGTTACTTTTCGTGCCTTTGGGATAAAAGATGTGTTTTTAGAAATCTGAAAATATTTGTTTTCAAATATTTTGTAAATTCAACATTTACCTGTTTCACAGCTGTTGACTTTACCTTGGTTAACTTTGAAGGTATGCATTACTGGCGCTATAAAATTACTCGTAAAAGGACTCTGGAACCTTGTTTTATGGCTAAAATATTGCACTTTATATCACCGAGGATAAGGGTCGTCCGGAACGGAGAGTGGAATTAAACTTTCAGAAGGCTAATAATGTTTTAGATTCCGGGTATAATGGTTGTGTCACCAGAGTTATGTCATTTTCTCAATTTCGTTCAAGGATTATTTCTTTTCATACTATTCTTTATGGTTTTGCGATTATATTGTTCTTGGATATGATTAAGAAAATAGTAGCTTTTAAGGTGAAAGAGGGCGCAAGAGTGGGCTCTCATTGGGGAAGGCATTACAGCCCCCCGATTCTACTAAACAAATTGTTTTTAAATTGTAAATGTTTCAATTTTATTTTTTTATTAATTGCCTCAAAATTGACAGTTTTAAATATTGTTTATACTAAGTTATAATATTAGGTAGTTGTATTTTTCTAGTGTACAAAAATATTGAAATCTGTCAATTTTGAGGCAATTATTTACAAATTAAAATCGGAACAATTACAATTTAAAAACAATTTGTTTAGTAGAATCGGGGCTCTGGTATACTGTAACATCGGTAAATGAGGTTCGACTCCCATAAAGTCACTCCGGAACGTGATGAAGTATTTTTTGAACTACCATTTTTGGTAACATGGGGTATCATAGTTATAAAACTCATTACCGCCAAAAACGGCCACTTTTAGCTAAACTGCGTTTTATAACCTATGCAATAAGTTGTGTTGCTGAAAGTAGTACTCCAAAGGTGCTTCATTACATTCTCGGCCGACTATTGAAGTAAAATTTTTATTTGCTTATCTTTTAGTATGCTTGTTGTTTTTTTTAGATTCCGATTTTTTCCATACAGTGAACAAAAAGGTATAAGTAGCCAATATTATCCAGTGGAGATTTCCCGATCCGACTGCTCCTTGCAATAGGAAATATTCAGTTTTTGGTACAGGCGTCGGTTACCAGAGGCACACACGCTCACACTCACACACACTCACACACACACACACACACACACACACACACACAGTGATCCCGCCGGATCCCAGGATCTGTTAGAAGATCGGTTAGATTCTCTCCAAATATTCAATCAGTTCAACAAACCGCTAGGGCTCCAGGGCTAACCCCTTCTGGGGTGCCTGAGCAAGTCTGATTCCCACTCCCGGCGACGGCCCAAGCCGAGGTTCGTACCTTCGAGGTGCCCTTGTGCTAGTCGCCCAAAACTTAAACCACCAAGTTATGCCGAACGCACTCTGCGTTCGCTAACTAGTCCGGTCAAGCTGTAGAGGCCAAAAGGCCAATAGTACAAGTCAATATCATTTAAAAAAAAGTGGAGTTTTCTATTAGTGTTTCCCCCACAGTTAGTCACATCTACTACCTTCTACAACCTTGTAAACAAGTCACAACTTTACCTCTATGTTCTAATAACATAGAGGTAAAGTTGTGACTTGTTATTATTACAAGAACAACACATGACATATTCGTCTCATAAATTATACTCTCACCAAATGTCACATTTGTCCATGCGTGAAATCTATTATGCAATTTCCTAACTATGTATGGCTTTAACAATGTGCGAACTGGAGGCACAAAGACATGTATCATCAGGTGGTGAGACACCAGATTGTATAGTTAAATCCTAATTTTATGTAAGCTTAATTATTGAATTCAGATATATAATACGAGTAACTGCGAACAGTCTAATTAATAAAAAACAAAAAGGAAAAGAGATAATGGCATCGATTCTGATGTACTCTAAACTAAATTTGACAGCTCTAAAATTATTGCCATCCTTCTCTCACATGTTAAAATGAAAAAAGAGGCAGATAATTTTAGTCCTGTCAGATTGGTTTAGTTTAGTGAGTGGTATGACAGTATCGACGCCAATATTTCTGGTTTGGTATTAAAGAGTTTATCTAATTATTAGTTAACTCGTGACTTTGTACAGGTAGGGCTCGGCCTTCAGCCTCGTCAATATATTTTTTCAAAAACATTCATTGTGCTCACCTACGAGGAACACTTACATCCTCATTTAACCTCCTTAGGGGATGACTTTTTCCACAAATGAATGACACAATTAACTTACCATACTTATTAACAGATTTCTAAGTACCAATTCTACGTTTCTAACGTATAAATGGTTTCTAGCTTCCATACAAACTTTCATCCCCTATTTACCCCTTTTAGGGAATGTTTTTAATCCTTCCTTAGTGCTTACTTTCGTTATATAAGGTAATTTTTGTAAAATTTCATTGTTCTAGTCCCAGCGGTTTAAACTGTACGTTGTCTGTCAGAATAGAAGATGTTTGGGAATCATATAACAATGTCTAAAACCATATTCCACGAAGATTTTGTAAACTGCGCAACTGTTTTGTGATGCACAAGCGAAAAATATCAATTTAACCCACATACGAAGCACTGCCTTGAAATTCATGATGTATACGAGTATGCAGTCGTAGTACATAATTTAAGAGCACGCCTCAAGTAGTGCTAACTTCAACTAGTGTACTCGGCTACATGGCTAAGCATAAGCATACAACCTTGCCCCATATATTTATTACTACAGTATAGCCCGTTGAAGTTGAGGCTACTTTTATAAAATTTCCAGTCCCACTACATGGAATTCTTAAATTATTAACGACGCCAACTTGAGTTTTCGAATTCCGTTAGCTTGCTACCCGCCTGCTTTCGAGTTACATATTCTACCAAGTCTACCAGGTCAGGTCTATAAATTAGGCATCGTTTCAATAATACGAAATGCTGGAAAGGCTTCAAGGCTGATTAGTTAAGACATGAGCTTAGATAAGTTTTTAAATTAATAATATCACCACAAACAGAACTATCTGAACCACCGGAGATAGGCATCAGCATCTTATTAGTACACGGTGAACGTATTGCGATCCCCAAGCCGCCTGCCAAGTTTGGGGATTATAGCAACATTCCCCTCTAAGAGGGGCCTTTGTTCAACAGTGGACGGTAACTGCCTGATGATGTGATGGGATGTGTGATGTGAAACAGAACTTAACTCATTCCAAAACATTTATTTGCTCTGACAGCTGCAATCTCGGTTTAGTCACCGGAAGCAACGCAAAAGTCTGTTCATATACACGCTAATTAACGAATTTTCTGAAATACTATCATATCAAAGTCAAAATAGTAAATAGGTACGTGTCTAAAATTGCATAATACGTTTTTGCTTTCACTTTTAATAACGAATTCTAGAAATCGCTTCATGTTCGCCATCAATGTTTTAATTGATAAATTCGTAGACAGACACGCATCGAGTTCATTTTTCATTTCTTTTACTGGATGAGACAATCGTGCCTTTCCGAGAAGCGACTTATATCATCGATCTCACTCAAGTGATGTTTGTACATGATCGATAGATCGACACTCAATATGTGCTAAAGTAAATTCTGCTACATTAGTTAATGTCAGACCGTAATGTAAATTTTTAGGTGCGTGTCGTGAACTTTGAACTTTATTTAAGTGTTATAGACAATAGGCCTATGTCCTTTTTCATTTATTACAAATAACAGTTTTAGCGATGGATATAATAAAATACATTAATATTTAATTTGCGCTTTGATTCCACTTTTATTGTGAGAACTGCATGTCTGTAGAATGCGCTGCCTGAATGGGTGTTCCCCAATAGTTACAATCTGGGTGTTTTCAAATCAAGAGTGAATCGATTTCTTCTAGTCAAGCGTGCTCCACCGTAGACCGCATCATTTTCTCAAGATGTTTTCCTTCATCTAAAAGCCAGTGGTATGAAAATCCGTACATAAACTCCAAAGAGCTCATTGGTGCGGGCCCGGGATTTGAACCCGCGACCTCACGCTTTCAAGTCTAGCGGTCTCCCAAATATGCTACCACGGCTTCTATCTACATAGAAATATATTTGAAGGTGTAGTGCAGCTAAAGAAATTCAAAGAAAAGCGTATTTGCGTCCAAAACCTCGTTACCCAACCAATACCCATTAGCGTAAACTTTACGGAATAAACAATCAGCGACCCATTTAGAAACCGTTTATCCCTTTAATGAAGGAAGTTCCAACTAAACTGAACGTTGTTTCGCTTGTTATCTGGTTAAGTTGGCATTCTTTAGTGTGTATTTAAGATGCTTTCGATCGATTGAATACTAAATGTACACAAGCTCTCGCGTACTATCGTAAAAATAAGGCAGATAGTAAATGTTTGGAAATAGGTAGCAGTAAAGGTGTTATTGAAAACAAACAAGAATTATATCCAATTTTTTTTTTGTTTGTTTTGTTTTTGTTCTACTGAAATTAACAATGACAAAAGCATTTAATTTTACTGAAACTACTTATACAGGGTTACACGTAACGGTGGTACTAAGCGGAAAGGAATTCAGGGTTGGCCCCATAGTAAAAGTTGTTCGTAATGATGAGTACAATGACCTTATATACTTTCGGCTTAAAGTGCAGAAGCTGAAAGAATGCGTCTGACAGTTGCCATAGTGTGCACAGCTAAACGAAAACAGTGAATTCTGATCACTTTCACTAGCATTTTGAACGTAAGATTGTAGCTGATAAATCTACAGTAAAATATTGGAAAAATGTTTTCATTCAGATTTTTACAAAGTTATTCCAGCTGTCCAACGCATTCTCTCAGCGGACTGTAGTAGTAACTTTCTATATAACCCTGTAATGAATTTAAAAAAGAAAACACATTTGATAAACGTTTTCAGCAAAACTACTAATGGGATTTAGATGTAAAAATTTGGCAACAGTGACAACTGGGCAAAAAATAAATACGTACACATTTTACTCACCAAAAGAAATAGATTCGGCATTACATTAGAAATCAATTTGTCACAATGTGACGTAAATCTGGTCTAATACTAGACATTTATTTTTATTAGAGGTCCGAATGTTTCGATGGACTTCGACAGACTGACAGATCGATATATGTAATCGCTAGCGACGGTAATTGGTAAATTAATAAGTTAGCAACAGTCTGGAGTCTGGGCAACAAGTGTTTCTACTAATACATTATTGGTTCTTAGAAATGTGGTATGATTTATTTGATAGGCGACAGACAGGGTGCTTTACATTCTCAGAATAGTTTCGTAGATATAAACATTTACAAAAAATATAAATCGACTTTTAGGGAAGTTTAATAAACTAAAAAAAAAAAAAAAAATATTTTGGGACATTTTTGCACACACGGTCATCTGACCCCAAACTAAGCAAAGCTTGTGATATGGCTGCCAGAGACTGATATACGTACATATATAGTTTTAAATACATACTTAAATAGATATTAACAACCAGATATAGAACAAACACAAATGTTCATCACACAAATGTTTGTCCTACGTGGGAATCGAACCCACGCCCTCAGGCTCAGAAGGTAGGTTCACTACCAACTGGACCAACGGGCTATCAAAACTGTATTCATATCGTAATTTTGTACCCTCAGGGCAGTTGAAGACCATGCGACCAGTGGGTCTAGTGTGAGTTTTTCTAGTTGCGTTAACGCACACGACCGTGTTAGCGTAAACCACGATTTGTATGAAAAAAGAACAACGCCATCTGGCGCCATGTAGATGAAACTGCTCTTATTTCATACAAATCGTGGTTTACGCTAACGCGGTCGTGTAGGTTAACGCAACTAGAAAAACTCACACTAGGCCCACTGTACTTAATACGTATCGTATGCAACGTTTTGCTTAGTGCAAGTGGCAATGGAAATGCTTAGTAGTACTTGTAACTTGCTACTCGTACTATGCATGGTCTGCAACGGCCTTTAGCTCGTATCGTAGCTTCAATAGTACAGTTAAATACTGATTTAATTTAGTATATAATTATGTACAGTAGAATTGAGACGGACGACGAGATAAGATAGAGAAGATTTTGGACGGTAACAAATAAAATTAAAAACTTTTATCTGATTGGCTTCTTAGTTAGTTTCCTAATATCATTAGTTTTTAACACATAAAGTATTAAGCATAAGGATCATTCGCACGTCTGCTTGCAGACTGAATAGTGTTTTTTACAATGTATTCTACCATATTAATAATTTTGATTTGATTTGAGAACCTCCTTTTATAAAGACGGTCAAAAATATCTCCTGACTATATTTCACAGAGAAAATAACAGCTGATATAAAAGGCAGACAAGAAATGCTTACATTTTTATTACTAACGAGTGGTAGCTCACAAACCTATCATTCGAAAAGCCTCCCAAGGAACACATTTACCAGCGATACTAAAAGTAGGCGAAGGAGTACTAAAACAATTTATTCTCTAACGTTAGATACAAGACGCGTATCGTTAGTCCCAGTTGGGAATACCCTTGTTAGATCTAATTGTATGAGGCACAAGGCTAGAGAAACTGTTGCCAATAACGTCAATAACACCTGATAGGTCTTGCGCTAGATTAAACTGAATTATCTAACGGTCAAGGCCAGAGTTGACGATGACTGTTGTTTCATCATCATCATCATCAGCATCGTTTCAGCCTTAGGAAGTCCACAGCTGGACATAGGCCTCCCCCATTGATTTCCAAAAGGGCCGGTTGGAAGCGGCCTACATCTAGCGTTTCCCTGCGGTCTCTTAAATCGTCTGTCCATCTTGTGGGCGGACGTCCTACACTGTGCTTACCAGTTTGTGGTCTCCACAACCTTTCCCACGACCAGAACCTGTCAGCCCCATCGGCCATCTGTTCTGCGTGACTGTTATTTAGTTAAACGTTGAGACAAACCTAATAGTCACTGAATAAGATCACAAGATGTATAAATTTTTGGATTGATAAATTTAAGAACCCCAGCTTCGTGATTCTATCTCATTCACTCATTTTAATTTTTATTGGGTTCCGTAGAGGTTTTTTTTTTTAATTCGTTATCTCCGTCCGGCTGTCTGTCTGTCTGGCCGACCGTTAAATTTTTTGAAACCTAACTTCGATACATTTCATTCTTAGAATTATTGAGAACACCGCTATATTCAGAAGTTAGGATATTGATGAAATTTTTGATTTTAGTAAAATCAATATCTACCTTACTACCAACTTTAGTAGCAATCTCGCAAAGTTTCAACAAACTGTTCCAATGCTCTGGTCGGAATCCGCATTCAAAACTGAATACATCTTTTCGTACAACTGAATCGTTTGCAAAGTTAAATCAACAAGCCGAACGACTATTCCCCACAGAAAAGATTCAACTTTACACTGTAAATTTTCTGAAGTATACCTACTTTTCACTGTGATATTTTCTGAAGTATACCTACTTTTCACTGTGATATTTTCTGAAGTATACCTACTTTTCACTGTGATATTTTCTGAAGTATACCTACTTTTCACTGTGATATTTTCTGAAGTATACCTACTTTTCACTGTGATATTTTCTGAAGTATACCTACTTTTCACTGTGATATTTTCTCAAAACCGTTATATTTTCCTTTGTTGTTTGAGTTTAATGTTTTCTTTTCTAGATTGTAAATAATGGTTCGGTTACGAGAAACTTCAAACGTATTACTTTCGAATTTAATTTGGACTTCCAAGTAGAATTTTGAATAAAATGCAACTCTCATGCTCTGATATATAACGTGGGCATGAATTAAAATGCAAATACAGCTCGGTCATTCAAACGAATGGTGAGAATATCCATTAACTGCACTAGTTTTTCGCTGGTTTGCTTTAATCTTGCGCACCAGTGTCAGTATTTGCATTGGATTCGAATTCTCTTGGTTGCTAGCTTGGGGTCAACATCATTTTGAATAGCAATTGAATTAAAGTGCTTTCAAGTTAAAATTACTCGCTTAAATTTGTGCGATTTACGTGTCCATTAGAGTTTTAGGACATTTAGGGCTTAGGTTGAGGACAATTACACTTACTCAGTGCTAATACTATTTATTACGAAATTATACGGGTTCATTTGATTATAATTATTGGTTAAATATGTCTAGACAACTGAGAACATAGTAAAGTATTAATTTAGTTAGGATTTAGTCATTATGTTGTTTGTCAGCAGATTCATCTGCAAAGTTGCAGCCTTGTTAATATCGTTATGTCGAACAGCTTATTCGTATTATTTGTATTATTAATGATTACATAGTTATATATATAATTATTATATTCATATGAATTGCATACCTATTAGTATATTTATTTTACAGAATTTTAAGTACTAGTGTGTATTACTATTAGAATGTATGTGTATGGTATATAAGTAAAAATTAAAATTAATGGTCTATCCTCTGTTGCACACCCCGTCTTCTATGTCTTCTATAAATCCTTTCTATCTTAAGGGCATAGAGATCACTTTTAGCGATAAGGCCGGCAGTTGTTACACTAGTTTTTAAGAGTTTGTTGTTCTCTGTACCAAATTTAATGGTGTGAACAATAAAGAGTTAATCAATCAATCAATCATCTAATCACATGGCAACTTATCACATAAAAATATGAACTTTAAAATATGACAACTTGCCAAATTACATCATTCCTGTCATTCCTGTCATTGTCCTGTCATTGTCATCATTCCTTATATGAATACTCAGGATCTTAATTATACGAGTGTGTGTTTTTTATGAGTGTTGGGGAACCTAACTTCGCAAACAGAATAGCAAGTATTTGACCTATACTACATTACTATCTGTTCCGTACTTTTTTTTAAAAGTTTTTTAGTATGTATGTGTTACATACCGATAGTGTCGTTGGCAGCGACCGCGTTCATCTGCGCGGGCGCACGTTTCGGGGTGATGGCGGTGCGCGGCGCGGGCTGCGCGCGGCGGCACGGCGCAGTGCATTCCGGCACCGTGCGCTGAAATATTACAAACAATACATGAAGATTGAAGGTAGCAACAAACAATACAGAGTAAGTGTAAGTATGAAACTATTACAATTTCCATCTTATCAATCGGTAAGCTGCGTTGTTCTTGAATATTTGATGCGAAACATCTATTGGCGCGCCGTGGCAGTAAAATACGTATATGAAAGTCTACGCGTACGAAGTCGCGGGCAACAGCGAGTATTATAATATAAGAATGATTTTAGCATTATGAGCGTTTATGCATAGGAGGGTTTGTCTATTACCCTATTTTTTTATGCCGGCTGTACACTTTTACACCCCGAGACCATATAAGGATTGCATGCTAGACCGTATAAAATATTATTTATGCTAGAGCTAGACCATGGCGGGCACGAGCAGTGCCCCGAACGAGACACGGATTCATAAATTCACGAACATTATTAAGCAGTACTAGTGGCCCGCGTCAGAAACTAGGATCGGCCGCGCCCTTAAGTCAAATAAACAGAAGATATTGCCCCAGCCGCGACAACCGAAAACTCCGCCAAAACGCGCCGGTGCAGCAGTTTGCATTCAGTTATTAGTTACCTAGCGATACGTAATAGACGTGCCATAAACAAATGTCTAGATAGGTATTGATTTTTTCCACCGAAAAGATCTATACAAATATTTTTTCTGTGATTTTATCAGTGCATGTACGGCGTGCGTTACCTCTGTTTATTTGATGGAAGCCGTCTACGGTAATGCTTATGCATTACTGCTTCATGTAAAAGTTCGTCAAGTTTTAAATCCGCGCCTCGAACGACGCACGGCTCGTGCCCGCCTCGGTCTAGCATAAGTCATCTTTTAATCACCTTATTCTAGACAATGGCGTCGATTCTCTCATACCACTCACTAAACTAAACTTATCTGACAGGACTAAAATTATCTGTCTCTCTTTTAATTTTATATGTAATAGATGGATTTTACAATTTTAGAGCTGTTAAATTTAGTTTAGTTTAGAGCACATCAGATCCATGCCATTGTTACAAAGGTTCCCCTCAAAGGCGTGCCTCACTAAAATGTACGGTGACGTGTGCTTCGTAAATCATCTGCCACCTACAGAGAGATTACAAAACAGCTATATAAAAAAAGTTGGGGTCTACATTGAGTAGATAGAATTCAAATACCAACAAAGTCACATTAGACTAATAGACTGACAAGTTGGGATTTGATAACACATTCTTCACTACCTGCCATATCGTTTTTTTTAGGATACGTTTGACCGCCAACTTGCCTGATGAAGCGATGATGCTACCTACGATGGAGCACACATGCCTAGAAGAAACCGATTCACTCGTGACTTGAGCACCCAGATTGTTACTAGCGGGGAACACACATTCAGGCAGCGCATTCCACAGAATAGCAGTTCTATTATTACTAATTTACATTTACTCAAATGTCGGAATGGATTTCATTCGTTATGAACAATATCAGTAATTTCGTAAACAACATAAACTATTTGCGAAATACTTTAGCAAATTGTAATCGCTAGCGGATTTGAATGAGTACTTCAACTGCACCTATGCTGAACTGAGAAAAACAATTTCTCGCAGCGCGATCTATGCAGTGCAGTAATGAATTGAAAAGACATTGAGTGCAATGTACGCAGAGCTACAGCTGATTTTGTCTACGGCATATCTCATTAATTATTAAGGCGCTTACTACGATACTATAGCATCAAGTACTAGAATAGTCCTGTTAAGAGCAAGCAGCAAATTCAATGCTGTAGGTTCTCAACACTACATTGAGTTTTTAACACGGTCTTATGGTCTAAAGATCACACAAAAATCCCATAGAAAAAGCACTTTCAGTTGTTCCTAAAATTTTTAATTTTCCGGGCATCTTAAAACCTTATTTGGACTATAACGGTTTCGGTCGGTTTCTTCTAGGCAAGCGTGCTCCATCGTAGACCGCCAGACGAATTGGCGGCCAAACGCAAGTCTATTAAATAAAAAAATAAATAAAAAGTTTGCCAAATCTGTCCAGCCTTCCTCGAGTGATGCGCTTACCAAAGAACAGCATTTCATTATAACCCCCCGACGCAAAAAGAGTGTCTGTCTGTGGCATTGTAGCTCCCAAACAACTCTTAACTACCCAAAGCTCTTTTATAGGTTTTTAAAATAACAATTTATATTTGTTATTTATATTTTAGATTATAATGATGTTCGTAAAGCATGATTATAGGTCACGTCCACTTCGCCCCAACGTTACAACAAGCCCATTCGTGCAGAATTAAAGTCCTTTATAAGACAGAAGTATCATAAACTTACAGCACCAATTTCAAGAGAACAAATCCCAAGTCGAGATACGAACGTCAAATACACCCTCTGAATTAAAAGAGACTTAGCCGAAGACAAAGCCTTTAGGATGTAAAACATAAAAAGCCAGAACAAGCTTGTCAGGCACGCAGATAAATCTTTTAAGCAGTAATTAGTCTCAGACAACGAGTTAGGTTCACAGGGGATCTTAAGATAAGACTTAACAATGCTTGTAACATAAAATCGAGAAAGGCCACGGTTCGAACTGATGTCTCTAAGTGCTAAGGTCCTGTCCTACAATTATAAATGTAGAATAATTTATTTACAGCACACGTAATTAGATATTCAAATTCATTTATTTCAGGCAACAAAACAACCCACAGACAGATATTGGTACTACTACAAAATTCATGTACTCCATCAACGTCGTTCCTTAACTAGATATCTACTTAGTTACATGGAAGAGTGGCACTAAACCGAAAGTCATTGTATTAGCTTTAGCAAAAACACCAACTCTAAATTCGCGAAAAAAATTACAACGTATGGAACAGCTCATATTTTATTCGCGTTTTCATGGTTGGTCCCATAGTAAAAGTTGCTCACAACGATGAGTAGAATGACCTCCTTTCGGCTTAGTACCATCTTTCTGTGAAACCGTGTGTTCAAGCAATAGACCATGTATTGAACCTCTAGGTTCTCAACTTACCACTTTAGCCTTATAGTCTTTGAAGTAGATCCGCATATTGATCGGCAACTCTCATGAATGTTATGGCGTCACATAAAAATCAAGAGCATTCGCCGAACACTGTCACTCAACACTTACGTCAGAATATAACTTGATGGAAAACACTAATGGCTATAGCACTTGGAATAACGATTTGTTTAGGTAATGTTTTATGTGCATAAAGGTACACTTCCGTGAATCACGGCCGATCACAGCCGCGGGCCAGACGCCCGCGGCTGTGATCGCTCATGTTTAACGCGCGGCTGATGCGAAAATACTAAACATGCACTATGAAAATTTATAGCGCCGCTTCTGAAGTATGCATTAGACGCGCACGGCCGATGACTGACGTCGCCGCGATGCACGGAAATCTACCTTAAAGCACAAGCCTGTCATACTGTACAACCAATAGCTTAAATATTAATTAAAGTTACTGCCAACTACTCATAATTTACCAATTATACGTCATTCACATTCATTTTCTTTCTATCTCCCTTTAAAGATTTAAGCTGGGTCTACAGCGACCTTATTTTAGTTAAAATTGGGGCCATAAAATAGGGGGCCTGTCCTAACTGTTATTCTAAACAAAAACGCGCTGACAAGTTATCCGTTCGCCCGTGGAGGGAAGGGTATGTTTATTTCACCTATTTTAATTGCCTGTTTTAAAATGAAGTATTAAAATAAAGAAAATACACCATTTTATGTATCGTATAACTTCAAGAACATTGATCACTTCTTCCTCGTCTGAATTCATTTTTAGCTGAATGCAAAAAGATCTAACTTTATCGTTTAAAAAGTCGTAGGAGACCGTAGTAATTCTAAACATGTTTTGTTATATTATTGGTGCAGGAGATCCGGCTTTAGATCCACACTTTTTGCCGTTCCAAATAGTTTCTCTTACTGACTCATATGGCTGCTGCGTTCCCATGGTTAAGCGGTGAAAACATTAACGATCCTATCCAAAAATGTAGCTTCTTAAATATGATATATCGTCGAATTTTGCAAATCACGTATGGGCTTACGTAAGCGACTTTTTACTAGCTTGGCAAGCGAAGCCACCCTGAAGTACCTACTGGTAGAAAATTCACTTTGCAAACGCTTCAAAGCGTTAGACCCCGATTGGCACTGAAATTCAAAGGGGATGAGAAATGAACGTTCAAAGGCAGATTACTCTCGACTCCTGAGTCTTGACTTGACCCTTTCGCAAACTGCTTCTACGGATTAATTTTGCGAAACATAGAACAAGAGAAAACCTTTTACAAATACTTAATTACGTGAGTAATTGCTGTTAGCGAGGGTGAGCGTTGCAAACTTCAGAGCCAATAATAAAATTAATTAGAAAGGTGGAAACAAGTTGTCGACATGAACATTTAATGAAGAAACTGCCGACCGCAGGAAGTAATTAAAATCGAGTCACTCATGCTAAATCTAACTTTATGCAATTCTCATCAATATGTGCCCAAAACAAGTGTGAAAGTCTTGGAGATTCTATAGCTGCGCCAGCTTAGACAAACTAGTTAGTCTAGTTATTTCGAAACCCACATTTTAGGTCACAAGTAGTCGTACAGCCTTCACGGACAGATAGAATGTCCGGTCTAGGTAACATGATACAATCTAGGCAGCCTAAGTACATAGGCAGCCTCAGTAACCCCCACGCAATGCAAATTCGTTTAACCGTTAAATCAATAAACTGGAGCAGACTGATCTATGGAACATAAATCGATACCTACGCATCGAATTTCGAATCGATAGTTATGGTTTTGTTATCGAATTCAATCAAAGGATTTATGTTCGAACAATTCACAATGTTGAAATGTAAACGCAAATAGCATAATTACAATATTAACACATGTGTGGCACTTGGTGAATGATAATGATTGTAAAGGAACGGTTCTACATTAAATGGCTACAGATAAAAAATAAATTTGCTTCAACTCGTTAAACACGTTCAACGAGCGGTTGTCAATACCTAATTGAAAATGGGAACGATAATGGATTTATCTTGTTGAAAGGTGCGATCTCAATCCCATTAGCGTAGGGTTTAAAAAACCTCAGGTAATACTATATTGGTGTTCTTGGTAGTGTTCTTTAGTACCTAATATGGTATTTACTTTTAAAATTAATAGCCGTATCACGCTTGGCAGTTTGTTGTTCGCCGTTTCGCAATATTGCATAATCAATGTCATCAAGAACAATGTTAACTTTAAATAATTCTGCAACTTCACTAGTAAGACGAATGGATATATATGAAGCAATATGGCAAAATTAATCTATATAATTTAAAAATTAATCCCTATTTACCTTGGTCACGCCATAACTTCAGAACAACTTTCCCGATTTCATAATTTTTTTTAATCTTTCTAATACTTTGTAGAAGGTATTTACAGAAAGTAAAATTAAGAAAATTGGAAAATTTCCGAAAACTAAACGACGATTTTAGCTTCACGCGTTTGACAGTTCTAAGACAGGACAACGTCTGTCGGGTCAGCTAGTATGCAATAAATACTAGTTTCCTCAAAAGCGTCAATAGAAAATTACTTGTCTAGGAATTGGTTCATCACTGACTGATAAAAAAAAAAAAAAAAAAAAAAAAAAAAAAAAATTGTTTATCTGTTAGAACTTATTAAACACTTATTAGAGGTTTCGATCACTGCAAAAGTGTTGAGGTAAATGTTATATTTATAACCTTGGCAAGTTAATGGCATATGATCTAAGCTGGTAATATTTTTAAAATTTCAAAGGTAAATTTCTAACCTTTAAGTTCATTAATGATTAAATGCTAGATACTTTTGAACTTGTGAGATGTTACGAGCTCGAGTGTTGCAAAATTAAACAGCTGTCGTAAAGTTACTTCAAGCATTATCGTCTAACTTTGGAGCTATTTCGAGCTTCGGAGTTCGTAGTTAATGGATTAGAAATCTTATTCAACGAGTACTTAATGATGAGTTGAAAAGTTTGGAATATCGAGGCATCTGTTCAATAACATAAAAGGAAGACGGTTAATTCTTAAAGCCGGTTTCTTAACCTATTCTAATGAAGAAATCAGAAACACGTGGTTTATAATTATATCGTGGATCGCAAGGTTTTCCCACTTTTGAGCAACGCTTATTACAGATGACCATAAGGCTTGGCTTATTGTATTAAAGTCGCATTTAGCAGAGCAAAACCATGGAACTTACACGCAATGGTGCGTATAGCTACTTCTATTTTTAAGGTTTTTTTATATTTTCGAAAAGGAGAGCTGTAATGTAAAATTTAACTTTGCGGTTTCCTTCATAATTATGAAATCTATATAACAAGATATCTCAAACATAATTACATTAATAGTATTTGAATGAATCAAAAAAAAAACCAGGGATAAAAGCACATACCAGTGTTACTTAAATTTTTTCTTATCGAGCGAAATGTTCTTATTCGTGTTTCGGTCTTTGGGAGTTCCTAGATGAAATATTCGATTTTGTTATGACACCATTTTTATCATTATAATATAACCATGGAAGTAGTAACACTAAGGGTGGGTTGCATCATGTTACTTTAGCTTTAACAAACGTCGACATTTCGGTTAAAGTACCGGTTAGGCAAAAATTTAGTTGCACCAACTGACAATTGTTAAATGACGTCATAACTTTAGCTGTTAACCGTAACTGCCCACGATTCGCTATTGTTTATTTTAAATATCTGTCAGATGCATAAAATATAATTCCACATATGCATCTGGAGTAAATAAGGTCTCATTTGACTTGCAACCCTGGTAACTTTAACTATGATAAGGAATACGCTGGTGCAACGCATTTTGCAGTAACTGCTAAAGTCAGCGTTATTGTTATTGTCAAATTTGTCATAAACCTTAACTTTGACAACTACTTGGTGCAACCAAGCCTTAAACTAGAATGACCAAAATTGATAAAAGTCTGAAAAGAGGGCCTTAACAAGCAACAACAACAAACATCAGACGAGGTGGCGGTCAAGTGCGAACGTATTAGTTATCAATTTTTTTGTAGAGTAAGTGTGGGTTGCACCATCTTACTTTAGCTTTAACAAACATCGACATTTCAGTTAAAGTACCGGTTAGGCAAAAAAACTGTTGCACCATCTGAAAATTGTTACATGACGTCATAACTTTTACTGTTAACCGTAACTGCCCAGGCTTCGCTATTGTTTAATTGAAATATCTGTCAGATGCATAAAATATATTTTCAGCTATGCACCTGGATTAAATAAAGTCTCATTTGACTTACAACTTTGGTAACTTTAACTATGCTAGTGAATAAGTTGGTGCAACGCATTTCACAGTAACTGCTAAAGTCAGTGTTAAAGTTATTGTTAAATTTGTCATAAACCTTAACTTTAACTACTACTATGGTGCAACCAAGCCTTAGTGATGAAATGTATTTTATTAAATCTCTGACTGACTTATTCATCGAAAACCACTTGCCCAAAGAAGCTGAAAGGATTTTGCAAAAAGGCCGAATTAAGGGGCCAAATGCATGGAGGTTTAAAGTTTATACGAAAGTCTACGAGTGCAAAGTTACGGGCATCAGCTAGTATAATATAAAAAAAAAACACTCGTATAATGAACAACCGCCAATGGGTGACCGCGAATGGTATTTACTACTGAGCACTAGCTTTTTATTTTTGTGATGTTTTGAACGTGTATTCTATGTACCTATTTGAAATAAAGATTTATAAACAACTATCTGAATCCCGCGGCGTTACTTGAAAAGCGAACAAACAGAGAGACAGAGTTAGCTGCACTTTTATAATGTTTAGGCTCGAGAATCGGATGACACGTGAATTGTAGGAAACCGTGTAACCAGTTGTGTTCTATAACCAGAACAAAACTGTGATATCAAGGCTAGCTCGGCCTATACGATCTTACATAGTTACTTCGCTCGCACAATAAATTTAATTAGAATGCAAATCTATTGCAGCTGGAAGACCATGACCTTTGAAAGATTCTGCAGACGTTATATCATTGACGACATCGACTGTTTGATTCGTCACAGAATATCGGCCGTACAAGGCGATATTGTGCATAGAAGGTTCTGATACCTTACGAGGCTAATGATTATCACTTCCGACAGCAACCCGTATTTAGACGACAGAGTCAATGCCATAGGGAAATGTAGCACCGGAACATGGGTTCAAGGGTGTTTCACAAAGGCAACATTAATGCTGTGTCATGAGAATTACCATAGTAAAATTTAATGTGGTTTACAATGTACTTGTTAGAAGAATGAAATGAATCACCGTGAGCGTCTGCGTACATAGAGTATTTAGATTAATAAACCGGCCAAGTGCGAGTCGGGCTCGCGCACTGAGGGTTCCGTACCACCACGAAAAATGCAATAACGAAATTACCAGTTATAACTTGGTAACTAATAGAAACTTGTCACCGACTCGCACTTGGCCATTTACTTAGCAATCAAAATTAGCAAAACATTTTAGCTGTTAATAAGTTCGTATATGCCAAAGACTATACTGGCTTGATAATCTGAGGTATATCCCGAGTGGCTAGCCCTGATGTAATAATGTTTAGGCCACCCGAGAAGGTATCATACATGGCATAGCGGCTGTTGTTATAAAACATAGTTTTTAGCGGTTAAACATTTATTAATCCACAACAGACAATGAACAAAACACTGTTTTAAACTATCACGGTTGTTCAATAAAGTTATACAGTGAGTGTGTTTTGTCGGGACTTAGGTTCGAGTTCGAGTTCCAGTGATAACCGTAGCAAAAGACTAAGAAAGAGGGTACCTAGATCGTTTTGTCTGCACCTAACTTTTTAACTGTTCGACCAACCACCCGCATTCTTCAGTCTTCCCGTGAACATGGTGCATGTAACTGCGCCGAAATATCTGGAGCTCATTCCACAACCTTACCACGGTAAATATCCCGTAAATAATCATATAATTTTAGACAATAAACACTTTACTAAACTAGAAAACAATACGAAATCTCAACGGGATTGCATCACCGATCTTCCAACACTCGACCATAAGCAGTTTTCACTCCATCAGCCAAACTGCTGCTTCACATAAAACCGAACATTTTGACTCGTCACGTCACATTCATCATAACGAAACATTCAGATATTCTGGGAGCAAACGTTCTAAAAGCCGGTATTGAAATAAAACATCCATATGGTCACGAGAACACCACTCTCAACTATGAAGTCTAACAATTTGATAGCATGCTGAACTAAACAAAAGTACACCACGAAATACACCAATAAGGATTATATTTCCTATTATTTTCACCATAAAAGACGTAATACTTATTAGAATCGCGTTATACGGTTTAGGCCCGTGCTGTAGGCAGGCGCGCATGTTACTAACAGCAATAGCGACTTGTCGTGCGCCCGCGCACCTCTTTCACTTTTGTTAGTTTCGGCACGGTATCTTGTAAAGGCACGTTTTCATTCATGGTAATTCTATTAATGACGGTTTTACTATCGCCTTTCGTTAATTGAATTAAAAAAAATTCAATTTGGTATGGAAATTGAGTTCGCCTTCGCGAAATCGCCTTCGTTTCGAATAGCGTCGGAGTTTATTTTAATGGTTTCATGGTTTAAGGTTTTTATTGGATTATAAGACTGACTAGGTCGGTGGAACCCGAGCCGAGCGTGGATGAGGTGGACCGACGACATCAAAAAAAAACTGTTGGAAACGAGTGGATGCGACTAGAGATAGACCGGGGTGAGTGGCATAAACAAAGGGAGACCTATTTCGAGCAGCGGGTTATTCAGAGCCAATGATGATGATGATTAAGACTTTCAAGTGGTATACAATAACTTCAGTAAAAAAAAAATTTTACTCGAACTAGAAATAAATGCGCCGAAGCGCGTTTAAAGTTCCCCTTCGAGTTCCCGAAATTTGAATACTGTATTATTATTATTTTTAATTGAACGACTCTGGACCGATTGCCAAAAATATTTTAAAAGTATTATCTATACATTAGGATGAATGTCACGGCAATTTTTTTTCCCCTTGTGTTAACTAACTAATCTATTGCTCTGAATTTTGTCTAAAGAGTCTACCGAGAACAAAAACTGACTGAATTATATTTACAACTTTACCTAATTCCCTGGAAACCAAATACCTTAGTAGCTTTAATATAAATACCTATTTGGATTAAACTTGGTTTACGTCGACTTAATCCATTAGACTCAACAATGTACAATGTACATGAAACTCTTTCACGAATTATATATGAGACAGCAAATAGATTATTTATAGCAATTAATTAAGAGACAGGTACAGGGTATATTCTGAAGCGCTCGATATTATCTCTGTCACTTTCATGACATGAGATAGAGACCAAAAAAATCGCGAGCGCGTCAAAGTAGGGTCCCAGAACCGGGAAAAACGGCGCACCGAAGAGGAGACCTATACCATACTCGGCGTCAACAAACGTCATCACATACAAAATTTAATAGAACGTGCATAAAAACCGAACCAAAACTCGGCGCACACCGACATTGCGCAGACTTTTTGGTTAGTTGTAAGGCAACCGCGATCCAACTACAACGCCGCGCGATGCCAGTTCTACGATGACATAGCGGACAAGCAACGTTGAACACTATGTAAGTAATCAATGTACTAGGCATTGCAAACTATTTTGGTGACAACCATTGAGGTGGCAAAGTTTTGGTCTAGAAACTTGATTTGAAAACAGAATTATATTTTGCGGAACATCGAATCGAAAGAAGAAGATTGCAAACTATATTTAATTGATGTTTATAGGTATGTACAACGACGCTCGGACGATTTTTGACTGTATTCACTTAGAGATTGTTACTCTATAGGTATTGTATCTCGATGGCATAGATTCATCATTTACAGTGGATCACTTTCGCAATATCACAGATAATGTATAATGTATCAGCGTACATTTCCAATATATCTGGGAGCGATTATTCATTGGAGCCATCAATCAGGTGGATTGCGATAACTTTGTGTACAGTTTAACCAAACTATGTAAATCATGTTTGGAAAAGAATCAGTATACTTACAGTGAAAGGAAATGAAGGTACAGAAACTTTCCGAGTCTGTATTAAAACTGCGCTCTGATATCTATAAAGCTCTTTCGCACGTTTTCAAATTGTTTTAAGATAAGAAATCATCTCGATCCTTTTATCTCTCGCTCCGCTCAGGATTTTACTCTAGAATCCTTCGCTGCTCTCGGGATCCAACTTAGTCCCTCGAATTGAATTCTTTTTTTTTCACTTGTTTTATAATCTACTATTATACTTACTATTGGCAATGTTATTCTAAAGATAAGATTCCTTTCCTTTCTTAAGATTTCTTTTTTCCAATCAGTTTTTTTTTCCACAAAGTGATTTTTTGTCCCAAAAATGTTGAAAACGTGCGAAAAAGATATCAGGAACGCTTATTATATCTATACTAATATTATAAAGAGGAAAGATTTGATTGTTTGTTTGTTTGCATTGAATAGGCTCCGAAACTACAGCTAACCGATTTGAAAAATTCTTTCACTGTTGGGAAGCTACACTATCCCCTTATGTGACATAGGTTATATTATATTTTCAACAAAAAAAGGACCCTTACTAAAACTCCAATAATGTAACCCAAGGTGTAAAAAAATAAGACTTACACCCGTGCGAAGCCGGGGTGCGTTGCTAGTATTCAATATAGCTGTTGAACGCAGACTTAAGCATTTTTTTTTAATAACTCGTTTGATCACCTTCTCGCCTGATGTTAAGTGATGATATGGTCTACGTTGGAGCACGCTTGCCTAAAAGAAACCTATTCACTCGTCATTTGAAGACACCCAGATTTCTAAGCAAATCGGTTCCCTGTCTAAATATACCCTTACCCCAACATTGAAGTATGGAAGAACGCAGCACAATTTGAGCACCCGACCATAACCAGCCATTTAGTAATGCGGTATTGATTAAAATATCTTCATAGACAACTGCAATATTAAAGTGCAAAACAAACACGCTACAAGTTAGCAAAAAGTACAAAAAAACAGGCATTCGAAAAAAGATTTCCGCTGTTATAAATATTATAAATTTATGCATATGTATCAGATATTACGCAGTTATCTTAAATAGCTTAAATGAACAAAAAATTAAACAAAATTAAAAACTGGTCATCTGCATTCAGTAGTCGAAGCTACCAAATAAGTCCCGCCATGGGGTGGCGAGGTCAAGCAAGACCAATACAATAAGCATACCAGCAGTCGATTACTGGAAGCCAATACCAAAATTGGCGTTGTACTTGACCAGTACATTCAGACACCTTCGCATGCCTACTTATTCAAAATTACACAGTCGTTTCTCAATTCGATGATCGAAGGGTCGCTATTGAGAGACTATTTTAGACTGGTCGAGTCGAGATGCTTTAGGAGGTCGAAGGTGTGTTTTTTCAACATAAACCGAAATGAGACACGCCTTATGTTTCCATTTCCGAACAGACGGTCCGATCGATCTTTATGGATAAACCGGAGTTCTGAAATATGAAGCCGTAGATACTTTTTTCCTTTAAGAAAATTATAATTTAATACCGAAGGTTTCGGTATCAAGGTGGTCGTCAATACAATGGAGGTATTCAAAGCGACGTAATTTGTTCACATAATGAAATGACATGATTGTTATTACATTTCATGTGATGTAAAGCTCATTAACATAGTACTTACCCAAGATAAATGATTATTTTCGACTCAGAAGAATAAAAACTCGCGATGAGTAATTGGGGTTTCAAGCTTGTCAAGTTTATTGGTTATGGTGTCAATGTTGTTAAGTTTAAATAATTTTAAGTGGTTTTCTCAAGATGCAGCTATTTTTGGGTATGAGATGATCATAATCATAAATCAAGTGAGGCAGAAGTAGGTATAACTAGTTGTAACTTTAGATGTAACTTTTAAAGCAGCTGGCTTTATTTTTATTATTTGAGGAAAACCCCTCGCCTCAGGCGCAAGACCCGATTCGAGCAGACTTGATGATTATATTTTATTTTCATAGTCTGTATAGATATATAATATCTATTCAAAACTGGGCATTATTAAAATACCACATAAACAAGGAAAATATAATTATAGTAGATACTCCGTTGGTCCAGTTGTAGTGAACCCGTCTTCTGCGCTTGGGGGTGTGGTTCGATTCCCACCAAACATTCATGTGATGAATGTATTTTTAGGTGTATTTATTTAATAATATATATGTGTATTATACATTACAGAACCGACATGGATTTTTTTCCACTGATTGATAGCTACTACCCCTTACTACTTACAACTATTACTTTTGGGTAGTACTATCCCTGAGTGACAAAATCAAAGTTTTGTGCACGACCCAGGTGAAGCCGTGTTTTTTTTTTACTAATTATTATAGCGTTTAATTTCAATCTTACAGATAGCAAGATTGAAAATATACTACTGTTCAAAGCAGTCGAGTCAGGTCTCAAGTTTTCCATACCCATTCCATTCATTTGGATATACCAGATCGTCTAGTCATCTAAAAAATATGATATTTATATCTATTCTCTAGTCACGAGCTTTTATGATGCAGACATCGTCGCGTCCATAGTAGGTGCTAACGCGACGGACCGATAAATTGCATCCAATTTCACGTGGCCATATGCAGGTCGGGTCTTGACCTGGTTGCATTACGTGGAAAAGTTTGGCGACTAACGCCCGGGCAGATTTTTTATATCTAGTTATTATAATAATTAGAAGTATTCATCTGCATTAATAGTAGATGTCGATGGCCTTAGCGAGACTTCGGTTACGGCTGTAAGAGCATGTTCGGAACAGATCCAACGCCGCTAACAGCGCTAATAAGAACAAACATAGCACAAATAAATGTTCTTCGTGCCGTGTCGGTTCTCAATACCTCAGTTAGCGTCGTTGGCGTTGTCGGTGTAAACGGGAACACGATCTAAAAGTATTACTGTCGTCCTCAAAAAGACAGCCATAGAAAATACAGCTATGTTTTAGCTAATTTAGTATAGTAAATAAAATAAATAATTAAAATAAAATAAATAAACAACAACAAGCAAAATCGATATGGATAAGTATTTTTTATATGAAAGTGGATTTACTCGCGTATAATTAAGCCGGTTACTCCGACTATAGTTTCAACCGCATTCGGCGGTCTTTTTCAAGGTGAATGCGCACGCGGCTCCGTCTCGCTAATTATCATATAAATAAAATGTGCGAAAGCCACGTCAGTTTCAATAGTAAAATTATATTTATATAGTTCAGCTGTTATTAACTTATCAGTAAGTTCGACCAATGGTAATGATGATGGTGTTTTCACCCTAGGATTCCAAAAATACCCAGTAAAATACACGAAATCAAGAGCCAAATCAACGAACAACGAGGAAGAACACCAATATCAGACGTAAACGAAGACTGATTTGACGCAATATCTCAACTCGCGGAAAAGGCAAAATCACAGTGGGCATTTTTCGCCTAACCAATTTTCCTTCCATTTGTTTGGATGTCTTGTCATCGACTCGAACCTTTCTAGGAGATATGCAATATTTGTTATGTTTTCTGAAAGATTCCAATCTAGTGGGATTTCACACTTTTAGACTGGTGAGTTTACGATTTGATAAGGGATTTAGGCCACTTACCTAGTAAAAAGCCGGGGATGAATGGCGAAAGAGGATATAGTCCTATTATTGATTGACCTACTAACGACAATGATGTAGTAAATAGCTAGTTGCCTAATAGATTATAATATTATGTAGTATTTAGGCATTGAAGTTAAGATTAACTCATTATTATTGAAAATGTTCTAAACAGTTTTTTTTTAAAGAGAGGAACTAAAAGTTCTAAGCATATTTCTGGCAGAATTAAGGGAATCGTATCAGCTTCAAGGAAAAAGAGACAATTATTACGTAAAACCTTGGCCCCTGGGTAATAAGATCGTATCTTTACATTAAAAAATTAGGGTCACGTAGCCACTGAGTAATTTTGTAAAGAAAAAAATTGGCTCAGTCTTTATACTTGTACTTACAAAAAAGTTTCCGTTTCATTTCCAAGAATAAGTTCGAGATGATATTTTTATTATGCATAACTTAAAAAACAGAAAATTAACGAAAACTTGAATAAATAACTAAAAACTAAAACTGAAATTAACTAAATAATAACTATATAATCGTAAAGCCGAGGTGGAGGGAAAAGTGGCCAGAATGCTGGCAGCAATTGCCACGCTGGATGGCAATGCTAATTTTTAGTTCGCGATTAAGTTCTGGCGCCGATGTATAAAAAACAAGTCGTTTCATTGAATTATTTTCGTAAACTTGTGTATTTTCGACAATTTAAACGTAATAATGGTGGATGATTATCATTTAAGTGTTCGTGCTAGAATGTAGGCAAGAAATAAAATGAAGTGTAACGTGTATTTTCGTGTTGTTTCCAAAACTCCATAGAAGCTTCTAGTTAAGTCTCCACCACTTTACTAGGGCATAACTTAGATTTGATCGTGACTTACTTTGCTTGACTCTGGCTATTATTTGTTTGACGATACCAAATAAATCTTTAAAATATTTCATTACTTGACATTGGCAAATGCACAAGACTGTGAAGCCAAAATCATTTTAAGAGGAAAGAAGAAGAAATCAGCGTTTACATTTAACTTTTTTAGTATCTGAATAGGTTTTAGTGATTCACTAATAATGCAGTAAAGAAGGTCACATCAATGCACAAGACTGTAAAGTCAAAATCCTTTTGAGAGGAAGGAAGAAGAATTAATCAGCGTTCATATTTAAATTTTTTATTATCTGAATAGGTTTTAGTGATTGTCTAGAAATGTAGTAAAGAAGTACATCACAAACATTCCTACCTTTGGAGATACCACTGAAGTTAGTTCTAAGCACAATGCATAATGCGAAGGATTTTTTTCTACTTCAAAGCATTACCTTCATTTAAGTTAACTATAAATATTTTTTTGGGACATTTTGCACACACGGTCATCTGACCCCAAACTAAGCAAAGCTTGTGATATGGCTGCCAGAGACTGATATACATACATATATAGTTTTAAATACATACTTAAATAGATATTAACAACCAGATATAGAACAAACACAAATGTTCATCACACAAATGTTTGTCCTAGATGGGAATCGAACCCACGCCCCCAAGCTCAGAAGGCAGGTTCACTACCAACTGGACCAACGGGCTATCAAACTGAAAGATAATTAAGACTGTCTAGACTTCAGACTAGACTGTCCTATATAAGTAATAGGTACATTAATTAAAATAAAACTTTTACATACACTACATACACTTAAGAAATTAACGATCTGTCTCAATCTTTATTAGACTTTTCCATTATGACTGAAGTGTGCATTTTCAAGGAGCCCTTTTTAGTGAACTTTATGATTTACTTACTACCCGCCCCTGCTTCGCACGGGTGTCATTAACGTGCGTAGCCGGGGCGGGGCGGCGTCGGGTCAGCGTCTGTCGGTAGTATTAAAATTATAAATGGTGTTTGTTTGTTCCTTTTTCACGCAGCAACAGAGCAACGGATCGACCTGATTTTTTGCATATGTATACTTTATACTGTTCATCATCATCATCATTTTTCATCACTACGTGGGTGAAACCGCGGGGCGCAGCTAGTTATTAATAAAATAAAATAAATCCTACATACATCGATCTTGAAATGCGATAGATAAATAGCGGTATCATTGAAACCCCATAGTAATTTACTATAATCAACGAGTAACGAGTACACTCAATTATATTTTATTACCACTAATGTGACTCCTGTGGGGAAAGTTATGAAACCCTTAACCGCATCATACTGAGTTCACGGCCATTTCTAATATCTAGCCGCTATAATTACATACATAACTATAGCTAACTATACCTTAGTTGTTGCAAAGACCCAAAACGTGTACTGGCCTCTTACAGTATGTAAGAGGCACCACCTATCTCGATCTTACCCAAGTTACCAAACATCGGCATAGAGTTTCCACTTCATCTTACCATCTGCCGGGTGAATCTCCAGACGACGGATATGATAAATAAATAAAAAATAAATATTTGGGACATTTTTGCACACACGGTCATCTGACCCCAAACTAAGCGGAGCTTGTGATATGGCTGCCAGAGACTGATATACATACATATATAGTTCATACATACATACATTCGTACATATTCGAGGATAAAGCACGAGTAAGTCATACACACATTAAAAAAATGCATGTACAGGATGGGTTAAAATATTAGTCACTTTGTATCATGTTTTGCCTAACCAGTAGGCGTACAAATCTAGATACCATTACCATTATATTTAGGTATCATTGTACTCAATATTTGGGACCAACTCTGAAATCGCGAGGATAAAAACAGCTGTTCCATACATTTCATTGAGTGTTAATAACATTTTTCTATGGAACATTAGTATTTTTTTTTCGCGATTTCTGGATTTGTCTTATTAGTAAAAGTTGTTTTTAATTTTGAGTGCAATGATATCCCCGAATATGTCAGTAGTCTAGAGATACACCCGGTAGATGGTGAAGGCCGAAGAAGCTTTATCATTGCAACAAACTTCTAAACTCACCGCAGGAGATTCGCCGTTGATCCCATTTTCCACCAAAATGTCCTCAAAAAGCAAATCAGCCTCACATGGGGAACATAAATTGCTGAGCAGTTCACTGAATCTTTCCACTTTACGAACACACACTGCACCCAACAATCCACCAACATCCTCAACTTTTGGCACAACACTATCTACCCACACATTACTACTAGCAACTATTGCTTCATTGGCGCATTCGGCAGGATTGACGTTAACGAGTCCTGTTGCTTCATCTTCGTCAATTTTCAACTCTACGCCATTAACAACAAGGTCGTTAAACAAATCTTCAATCTTCTCCTTCTCTAAGCTATTATCACCGACGATATCATCAAAAACTTCCACACCGTTCACGTGTAAATGTATCTCGTCTTCATTCGCCTTCTTGTCTTCATATATGGAATTCTTCAATTTAGAACTAAGTTTATCGTCATTCTTGCATTTAGGACTAGTCACTATAAAATTACTTTTGTCTTTCTCTAATATATTTTTACTAATGGAATGTTTAGTTTTCGTTTTAGTAGCACCAATATCGTAAGTCGTTGCGCTTTTCACGTTTTCTTTCTCGTGGTTCTGTCGCCGGTTGGGTCTTTTGTCTCTGTCAATAATTTTGGATTTAGTTTTTGTTTTAGAGTCATCAAGAACGGATTGGGCAGAAGAGCTTCTATTGGATTTACTTGTAGAAGATGTGTCGGTTTGTGCAGCGGCAGCTCTGAGGCGTGAGGCGCGGGTGGTTCTAATAGGCACTGAAGTCGAAGCCGTTGTAAGGTTAAGCTCCGAGGAAGACGTGAGGTGTTCTGCAGTCACATCTGATGGTGGACGATCAGCCCTTTTTGGGCGCCTGGAATTGAATATACACTCATGTTAAATGCAATCAATATATAATGTTTTATCTTAGGGCAATTTATAAACATGGCCCGAGATTATAGAGAACTCATCAAATTCATGCTTTGTTATGCTTATCGGGATTATAAGTAACACTCAACCAAATTTATTACTACGTCACGGAGCTGACCAGTCTTTATCGCGAATTAAGAATAATTGTCAATTTAAAAAACGGACTTTAAAATAAGTAAAAACGCAATTTCGTTTCCTTGGATGACATATTTTTCCAGATACAGACTACAGTAGAACGCCGATTATCCGAACGCCGAGTAACCGAATCGCCAAGTATACGAATCGTAATTTTTGTTTTGTTGTAACAAGTTGGAACTCGTTGGAGTCCAGATATATTTCAATTGTTATGGTTGAAAGCTAACTTACTCTGATCGAGATGTTCAAGTAAGTGTTATTGTAGAACTGTGTTTGTTAAACTTAATAAAGTTTATTCTATGTGTGACAGTTCGTTTTTCTTTATTACCAGTGTATATCCGATTATCCGATTTTTCGATTATCCGAATCGGCCCCGGTCCCAATTAATTCGGATAGTCGGCGTTCTACTGTATTTAGATTTAAAAAGTAAACTACTGAACAGATTTTGATGTAATTTCTATGCGACCAATCTGAACGTATATTCTTTAACTAACAAAAAAGTTTGCTACACGACAAAAGTTAAAACTTCATGAAGGTTGACTATATCTCACTCACTCCCTTAGTCGACTCGAGACGAACGAACGAGTATCTGAATGTGACAGTCAAGCGAGTTTAGTGCTTTTTCCCCATCTCCAAAAATTCGTCACCTCAAAAATACAATCGAATTGAGAACCCCCTCCTTTTTCGAAGTCGGTAAAAAAACAGACACAAATGGCATATATACAATATCATAGAAGGCGATTTGCGCCGCTCTTTCTCGTTTTGTTCCTCGCACACACTGACATACTGATTTGTGCCTATTATATTATCACTGATGTGTTTTTTAATCAGTTGTCTCTTTTCCGCTTTGATATTACCGAGATCCATGATATTACTCAGTCAGTACGCAGTTAATTCGAAACTGACTATGTATTACAGCTTTAGATCGGCGAATTAAGTAAATTACTCACCGTTCAGTGACATTAGCAGAGAACAGCGCAGCAGTCTTAGCCGTCAGTTGTTTTCTCCTCTCCTCTTTGTACTTCTGTATCCTGACCGCTCGGGCCTCGTCCTGGGAACTCATGACGTCACGTGCTGCAGCACTCTCTGTTCAGTCTAGGCTTACAGTTAACGTGGATATGGTATAGCATGGCGGCATCAGCGCGAAGGCGGATTTGTTAGCAGTGACGAACACAGACTAAGGCTGACTTGGCGTGGAACCTGAAAGAAGGAAACGGAAATGGTTTAAGATTTTGAAGAAGAACAACGGATGGGGTTATCCGGTAGAAACATTTTACAGATAGCGCTAGGATACCTTTTACCATTCCACAGGGATTTTTCAATTTGTAAAATTCCAAATATGCCTTATGCTTAGGTAACGTATTATAGTAATATATAGTTGGCCTTATATTTATCGGGATTAAACAAAGGTCATAATAACAAAAATTTCCTCAACAAATGTCAGGTTCTACAAATCAGATGAACAAGGAGAAGAAACGGTGGCGTGGCGGGTGTGAACGTCATCATCATCATCAGCCAGAAGACGTCCACTGCTGAACATAGGCCTCCCCCTTTAACCTCCACACTGAACGACAGCCTGCCTTTTGCATCCACTGGATGCCAACGACTCTTACTATGTCGTCGGTCCATCTAGTGGGAGGCCTACCTACGCTGCTAAATTAGGCTTGATGCCTGTAGTCGAACTGTAATAAGTAAGGTTAGAAAGAAAGAAGGAGAGAGTGTTATGTGTATGTACTTGTACATGCCAGATGTCATGTCGGTAAAGTAAGGTGAAACTGGTATAAGACAAGAGCAACCCTCCCAAATAATGATATTAATGGATGCCCTTCGAACTAAAACATTAGACTACTTCAACGATTTGCCTCGACATATTCTAGACAAATGTAACGAATTCATCGTCTAATTTACTGATATCAAGCTGATGTATCAATTTTAGCTCAAATTGTAGCGATTTAGTAACCGCTGCGGCGACACGTTTCAGATTGAAACAAGACACTACGGGCAAAGGGCAAAACGTGTCAGCTGCGGCCTGCGAGTAAACGCAGGGCATCGCGCCGCGCGCGTCACTGTCACAACTTGGAGGACTATTATGAGTACCGTTATCTTAGTATCGGAGCTGTTGATGTAAGCTATTACTTATTTAGTTTCTTTAATTGCTTTATTAAACTGCCAGACTATGGTCTAATTAACAAAGCGGCAGGAATATACCCTAAATATTGTATCATTAAAACTGTTTTTCTGACGAATTTCTAGTGTAATTCAACTTCTACGTCGCTTCAAGTACAATAAGGAATGTGGAATAAATTATTTTACTCTATAAATATTTGTGAATTGTGATTGAAGCCGGACGCGGATAGGCACTACTAGCAAGGGCGCGTGCAAGTCTGTCAGGACAACCGAGAATGCTGTGAACTGATGATATCAAAGAAAGCAGCCGGACGCGGATTGACACGACTAGCAAGTTGCTAGGCTGTCAGGCCAGTCTAGAATGCGATGGTCTGAAGATATTCAAGAAAGCAGCCGGACGCGTATAGACACGGCTAGCAAGGGCACTTGCTAGGCTGTCAGGCCAGTCGAGAATGCGGTGGTCTGAAGATATTCAAGAAAGCAGCCGGACGCGTATAGACACGGCTAGCAAGGGCACTTGCTAGGCTGTCAGACCAGTCGAGAATGCGGTGGTCTGATGATATAAAAAAGCAGCCGGACGCGGATGGACACAACTAGCAAGTGCGCATTCTAGGTTGTCAAACCAGCCAATATTGCGGTGAACTGATGATATCAAAAAAAGCAGCCGGACGCGGATTGTCACGACTAGCAAGGGTGAATGCTAGGCTGTCAGGCAAGTCGAGAATGCGGTGGTCCGATGATATAAAAAAAATCGGCCGGACACGGGTCAACACGACTAGCAAGTGCGCATGCTAGGCTATCAGGCCAGCCAAGAAAGCGATGGTCTGATGAAATCAAAGAAAGCAGCCGGACGCGGAGACACGACCTGCAAGGGTCCGGGCGAGGACAGTGGGTGAAATAAATAAATAAAAAAAAAAGTAAAAAAATAATTTAAAAAAATAATTAAAAAAATAATAATGAGAGGAATGGATGATGTGATGGGAGGCCTTGCTCAATTTAGTACGTTTTATATTGAGGGTTGATTTTTATTCGAGGTTGAGTACGTTTACCGGCTGCGACCAGCCGTTACCAAACATCAGGTGAGTGGTGCTTAAACGTCTAGAACATCAACCACAAAATAATGACGATGGCCGGGAGTAACAGCTATCTCTAAACATGCGTATGTAATACAAGAACAAAGGTCGAAGGCAACTCTCAGAAATCGTACAATGATGTTTACGTTAATTGGAGACGGTAGTGTCCTCAGATCAGACAAACAACAATGGAGATATGCATTAGTAGCATATTATCGTTCGTGTTCAAATGCATACATGTTTCACCCAATTTTTTCACTATACCGTTAAACTGATTAACGCAAAAACTGTTAGTACAGCATACTTACTAGTTTTTCACGCACACTAAGAAACTTGCAGTCGAACTCACCCAACGCAACAAACACTTCAAACCCGATTTAGGACTGATGCATTCGCATGCCACGCCACCTTACCATTTCTCCCTTGCTCTAATATGAGGTGGTGTATTTGTTCTACTTTACTGTCACGTATTCAATTATCCTGAATTCGTCCAGGCAAACAAGTTCTCAGGAATTGGAAGGCCTCGTGATATTTACGTGTAAATAAAAATTCCATGTTCTCCCACACTGATGAGATGAGTAATTTAATATAAAACGTTGCAGGGTCGAAGAGCAAATCTCGAAACGTAAACAATAGGCGTGATGACAGCAACAAAGACTTACTGAAAATATTGTTTTCAACAATATAATAGTTAGAAAAGTATGTACCAGACCTACTAAGAAGAACTGGATTTCCTTTAAACGGGCCGTGTGCCCATCAGCAAATTAGCATGAGCCATAGAGCTTTTTAGGATTCTGAAGGTCAGGTACGCCAATATCCACTTTTCTAACTATGAAAAGTGATTATACTTCTAACCAAAAGTTCATCCCCTATTTAACCCCCTTATAGTTACGTTTCGAAAAAACGATAATACAGCAAACTTTTATTTATAAACAGCAATCCACCAACCAACCAACTTCCACGTTTCTAACTCCAAATTGACAGTTGAAATCGTGACGACATAAATAGACGCCATCATCTGGGGCTTTACGCATAGTTCTACTATGCCTTACGGGTACCTGTTTTAAGCGATTCTGTTTATGTGATAGCGGAAAGTTGCGCGACCGCAAACCGTATCTCGACGCGTTAAGGTTCACGTTCTCGTGATTTTCCGCACTGCGCTGTTTCGAGATGCCTGAGAGAGCCTGCGTTAAGAGATAACCGTAAGGCCACTGCACGTGTTTTTGTCGCGAATTCAAAATAAGTCAAAAAATAAATGTATGCTAATTGTCTACCTAGTTTTTTTTTTGTTTTTTTTTAATAATTCATTATTCCTATTCTGTTTGTTATAATTCTAGAAGATTCCTGTATATTCTTTGTTCTATTATAACGTTATCGATTGTTCTTATGACTAACGTAAGGTCGATCATTAATTGACAATCGGTTTCAGTTGCATTAGAGTAGATGTATTTATGTAATGTTGAAAAACATCTAGATGTCATAACATAGGTTTAGATCTCGGGGGAACTGAACGTTGATTATGATGGGAATTTAGACTAGCATAATGATACGAGTTACGTGTAACTATTTCAAAACAGCGCATATGTGGTGAACGCATCATTTACCGTTTCGTTATGAACCGCAATTGCGTTGCATTTGATGTTATTTACGTATTTTTATACATGTTAAATCCTGCAAAGAAGATCTTGCGTAACAATATTATGTATGTTTTAATACTTTTACAGAATGCACCCTAATCGATCGGCTAATAGAAGGTAGAGTATGCCTGAAAACGAACCAAGAAGCCAAGGCAGGCCGAGAAAACGCAGGCGCGATGGCCTCGACGCGTTCCAAGCAAACTGGTCGAATCTGGCGGGTGATCGCAGTTTGGAAAGAAATGAGCGGTTCGATGTCAACATTTGCGATTACTCGTCTAAAAAGACTTTAGAACCATCAACAAGAAGAAGATGATCCCAATACATGGGAAAAAATAATAGTTTGTTAGAACTCAACTTTTTGACAAAATCCATTGGACAGAAACATCAATGAGTCAAACGTTGGTAGAATAACTTTTCATCTCAATAACATCTCAAGATGATATAAAATCACCGGTGAACGCATTACTGTTACACAGACAGTGCAATAACAGAACCGCTTATCTGCCCTAAGGCGCTTTCATATTAGCGCGCTTTACGGCGCGCAGAAACGCTCCTCTAGTAGATGCTTGCACATTTTTTCAGCCATGGCGCTGCATAGTTGCGAATCATCTAAGTACTGGTACTACAGCGTGACAGCCAGCCACGCTGCTAATTGTTACATCTGTAACCCGCAGCTTTCAGACGCGACTGATGGGTTTCTAGTTGTTCGGACGCGTTTTCGCCTGAAAGATATCTAGCACCGGACCAGTTTTCTAACAGAACTTTTGCAGGTGTGATCGCTCAAAGTCGGACCAAGGTCACGTCTGCGAGTGTGACTAATACTTTGCACATTTTAGTGTGAATGTATTATTTTATTTTGTCAGATACAAATATTGATAGTAGGTCACATACAACAATAAATTCTGTTTTAAACTATCACGGTTGTTCACTAAAGTTATATGATTATTTACGGGATATTTACCTTGGTAAGGTTGTGGAATGAGCTCCCGATATTTCGGCGCAGTTACATGCAGCATGTTCACGGGAGGACTGAAGAATGCGGGTGGTTGGTCGAACAGTTAAAAAGTTAGGTGCAGACATAACGATCTACCCTCTTTCTTAGTCTTTTGCTACGGATATCACTGAAACTCGAACCTAAGTCCCGACAAAACACACTCACTGTATCACTGCGTATAGTATTTTAAACACATTTTGACAACCTTACCACGGTAAATATCCCGTAAATAATCATATAACTTCAACAGTAAGTTTATTTATTTATTACTTACTTATTTTTTTATTTATTATTTACACGCACAATAATTAAAAAATACAAAGGTTTAACTTAAATATTTCACCTTAACTAACGTGGTAAATTAACACAGCTAAGAGACGAGCCTATAATAGTAAGCTTTGCGAAGCAGTCCTCAATAGGATAACCCGTGTCGAGAACCTGCAGTCCGCCTATCCCACTACACAACCGAGCAAACATTTGGACCAAAAATAATAATAATAGGATATTGGTAAAATGAGTTTGTATGTATGTTTGTAAATATGATAAAAATAATACTAATATAATATTTTTACATGAATATAATAATTACATACATATATATTATATATATATTTATTTGTTTAGTATACATACATTTATAGTTCTATATATAGGTTATAATTCATACTGTTCACAATATTTTTATAATAATGTTTTTATAATCATGTACCTAGTTATATAACGATAATATTTGATTATAGTTGTTGTATTAGATCCGCTAAAACACTAGCCTGCTTATGGACAAAGTGTGCTTACGTATGCGTCCGATAATTTGTTCGCGGGCAGCTCCCCAGTAGAAGGACCAAGCAGCGCGTGCGCTTTCGCCTAATGTGAAAACGCCTTTAGCGGTAACCCCACTAATCATGCACACTCGTTAATTACATTAATAGGGCAAAGGTTGAGCAACTAGCCTTCGATTTAATAAATCGAGTGTGATGAGTGTGAAATAAAATGGCAGTAATCGTATTAATGTTGTTGTTAGTTTGGAGAACCCTTGTTCGAAACCACGCAATCTTGGTATGTTTTTTAAAGTCGACAATATAACGCCATCTTTTCAGGAACTGCCGTGAGCAGGGAAAGAAAGAAAGAAAGAAAATAAATTTTATTCGACACCTTTGCAAAAACTTAAAGCACTTGGTATGATGGTAATTTTGGATTATTTAGCTCGAATCTTCATTGAGTGGAGTCCTAGCTTGTTATAAATATGTATTCTAATGTAATTATGTCTGCCGTTGACTCAGGTGCTACTAAAAACTACACGTAGTCCGATGGCTCGCACCGACTAGAAAAAAAGTTTAGGTAGTCCGATAACTCCGATAGATCGCACTAACTTGAACAATAAACACGTAGACCGAACCACGCGGTCAAACCACGTGGCCACAGCCCTAAAATCATTCCTAATCTTCTGTTTTTTTTTTCTTGTATATCATACCTCTAGTACCCAGTATCAAGACTATACGTAATAGAATTTTCATACCACTGGCTTTTCGATGAAGGAAATCATCGTGAGGAAACCTGCATACGTACGGAGAAAGCATTCAATGGCGTATGTGAATCCACTAACCCGCACTGGGCCAGCGTGGTGGATATGGTCCAATCACCCTTTCGGGGGTAGGCTAAAAATCCAGCAAAACTGTTAAAAAGGCTGATTATGATGTGGTCTTAAATTGGATCAATACTCCACGCACGACCCATGCAGTTCGATGTCCGTCGTCTTGACAGCAGCACGTCAGACATCAACACAAAACTTAAAAATCGCGCCATATTAAACTGTTAAACTCATCGAAACCAGTTGGCAGTGCGAATAGAGTTAAACTACTACTTAAGAATGCGTATAAAGCGAGAAAAATTTCTGATTTCACCCGCGCGTCTCGCATCGCCCGCATTAGTGTGAAACACAACCACGGCAGCGCGGCAGTCGCGCGCAGCTCCAGTGTACACAACTCGTGTACTTGGACTCGTCATGCGGCAAGGAGTAATAAACACAGGATAAGCGTAGTGTTGGCGTTTTGGCGAGCTGGGTTCGGTCGCGGCGCGCAAAACCGTAAATTGTTTAATTTCACTTTTCAAAATTGTATTTGTTGTTTATTTTTTAACTTCATTTTTAAGTTTTCTACAATATAAATATACAATTGATAAATTATATAAATTAAATTGAAATTACCTAAATTAATTTTCAAATTAAAATTTTACGCTGGAGACAGTGTCAGAGATCGTTAAACATTAAATCAAACTATACTAAACTAACTAGTTTTTTGGGCGCGGCTTCGCACGCGACGTGTTTTTTTTTTAAACATTTAAGATTAAAAAAACCATTGTATTTTCGAACAATCATTTTGTAGGTACATTCATCGTATCAACGTGACCAAAATGCTGGCGTGTTTGCCGCCAGCATGCTGGGTACGCTGCCAACTGGTAGTGGGCTTGAGCATTTGGATTGTCTTTAGACCTTCAAGTGTCTCAGTTCAAATGGGCAGTCTAACTGTATTTGTAGTGTTAGTATTAGCTTGTACCTATATTGTTTAGTTCATAAAGGCACTCTTACCCTAAAAAATATATCTATTCATTGTATATTTTACCGGAAATTACCGGAAATGCATACACGGTATACGGCACGCTCACGCTCACAATCACGCCCACGCTCACACCCGTGCTCACAAACGCGCCCACACCCACAATCGCACCCACACTCGTACTCACACCCGCATTATAGCCCGCACTCACACCCCACTCGCACCCGCACTCATACCCGCACTCACACCCGCATTCACACTCGCACCCGCACCCGCATCAACACCCACACTCAGATCCACACTCAGATCCCCACTCACACCCGCACTCACACCCGCACTCACACCCGCACTCACACCCGCACTCACACCCGCACTCACACCCGCACTCACACCCGCATTCACACTTGTACCCGCATCCACACTCGCACCCCCATTCAGATCCACACTCTCTACACTCACATCCACACCCGCACCCACACCCGCATCCATACCTGGACCAACACCCACACTCACATCCACACTCACACCCCGCACTGACACCCCACACTGACATCCCGCACAGACACCCCGAACTGACACCCCGAACTGACACCTCGCACTGACACCCCGCACTAACACCCCACAGTGACACCCCGCACTAACACCCCACAGTGACACCCCGCACTGACTCCCCGCACTGACACCCCACACTGACACCCTGCACTGACACCCCACTCTGACACCCCGCACTGACACCCACACTGACACCCACATTCCCATCCAAACTTACACCCGCACTCACACCCTACACTCACAACCCGCACCCACACTCACACCCACGCTCCCATCCACACTCAGATCCCCACTCACACCCGCACTCACACCCGCATTCACACTCGTACCCGCATCTACACTCGCACCTCCATTCAGTTCCACACTCACATCTACACTCACACCCGCACCCACACCCGCACCCACACCCGCACCCACACCCGCATCCATACCTGGACCAACACCCACAATCACATCCACACTCACTCCCCGCACTGACACCCCACACTGACACACCGCTCAGACACCCCGAACTAACACCCCGAACTGACACCCCGCACTGACACCCCACAGTGACACCCCGCACTGACACCCCGCACGACTCCCCGCACTGACACCCCACACTGAAACCCCGCTCTGACACCCGGCACTGACACCCCACACTGACACCCATACTCCCATCCAAACTTACACCCGCACTCACACCCCACACTCACAACCCGCACCCACACTCAAACCCACACTCACATCCACACTCAGATCCCCACTCACACCCGCACTCACACCCGCATTCACACTCGTACCCGCATCCACACTCGCACCCCCATCCACACTCACACCCGCACTCACACCCCCACCAACACCCGCATCCATACCTGGACCAACACCCTCAATCACATCCACACTCACTCCCCGCACTGACACCCCACACTGACACACCGCTCAGACACCCCGAACTAACACCCCGAACTGACACCCCGCACTGACACCCCACAGTGACACCCCGCACTGACACCCCGCACGACTCCCCGCACTGACACCCCACACTGAAACCCCGCTCTGACACCCGGCACTGACACCCCACACTGACACCCATACTCCCATCCAAACTTACACCCGCACTCACACCCCACACTCACAACCCGCATCCACACTCAAACCCACACTCACATCCACACTCAGATCCCCACTCACACCCGCACTCACACCCGCATTCACACTCGTACCCGCATCCACACTCGCACCCCCATCCACACTCACACCCGCACTCACACCCCCACCAACACCCGCATCCATACCTGGACCAACACCCTCAATCACATCCACACTCACTCCCCGCACTGACACCCCACACTGACACACCGCTCAGACAGCCCGCACTAACACCTCGAACTGACACCCCGCACTGACACCCCACAGTGACACCCCGCACTGACTCCCCGCACTGACACCCCGCACTGACTCCCCGCACTGACACCCCACACTGAAACCCCGCTCTGACACCCGGCACTGACACCCCACACTGAAACCCACACTCCCATCCAAACTTACACCCGCACTCACACCCCACACTCACACCCCACACCCGCACCTGCACTCACACACGCACCCACACTTCCACATGCGCTCACACTCACACTCACACACGCACTCGCACCCGCGCTCACACTCATGCTCACTCACGTGCTCACACCCACGCTCACACTCACATTCACACCCACACTTGCACCCGCACTCCCACCCTCACCCACATTCACACCCACACCCACACCCACATCCACACTCACAACCGCACTCCTACCCACACCCACAGCCACACTCGCACTCACATCCACACTCACAGCCCGCATTCACACCCCGCACTCACACCCGCGCTCACACTCATGCTCACTCTCGCGCACGCACCCACACCCACATCCAGCACTAACACCACGCACTCCACTCGCACTCACGCCCGCGCTCACACCCGTACCCGCAAATGCACCCACACCCGCAATCGCACCCACACCCGCACCTAAACCCGCACCCTAACCAGCACCCACACCAACACCCATACTCAATTCCACACACACCCAGCACTTACACCCCGCACTCACACTCGCGCTCACACCCGCGCTCAAACCCGCGCTCAAACCCACCTCATACTCATACTCACACTCACACTCACGCCCCGCACTCACACCCCTTGCTCACACTCACGCTCACACTCGCGTTCACATCCGCGCTCACATCCGCGCTCAATGCTGCGCTCATACCCACACTTACACCCCACACTCCCACCCCGCACTAACACCCTGCACTCACACCGTTTGCTCACACCCGCGCTCGTACCCACACTCACCACACCCACACTCACACCCCGCTCTCATCCGCGCTCACATCCGCGCTCACACCCCGCACTCACACCCCTTGCTCACACTCACGCTCACATTCGCACTCAATCCCGCGCTCAAACCCATACTCACACCCACACTTACACCCCACACTCCCACCCCGCACTAACACCCTGCACTCACACCGTTTGCTCACACCCGCGCTCGTACCCACACTCACCACACCCACACTCACACCCCGCACTCACACCCCTTGCTCACACTCACGCTCACATTCGCACTCAATCCCGCGCTCAAACCCATAGTCACACCCACACTCACACCCCACGCATTTTTATTCATACGGTGTTGGTTCTCATTGGCGCGGTTTGTGGCAATCAATAGGCGCTATTGGTATAATTCAGATTGCGCACTTAATATTGGTGAGTGGGTTAGTTCCGAATCCTTGCAAACGGGTGGCGGCGCTATTCAACTTGTATTTGTACCCTTTGACCTTCACATTCATTCATTATTTCAGGCGGTTATCCATCCAAGTAGGTACCTACCGACCGCGCTGGACCTTCAGTGATCGTACGACGTGAACAGAAATTTGTCACCGACTCACACTTGGCCATTTTTGATTATTTTCTGTTTTACTTTAGATTGTGTAGGATTTATGATATATTCATGCCAAGCAATTTTGACGCTTGTACGTATTACCGTTTTTAGGGTTCCGTACCGAAAGAGGAAAACGGGACCCTATTACTAAGCCTACGATGTCTGTCTGTCTGTCTGTCCGTCTGGCCGTCTGTCCCTTTCGCACCGTAATAGATAGCCAGTTGAAATGTTCACAGAATATGTAATGTTACGGCGGATTAACTAAGAAATTATAAAAAAAAGTAAAAACAAAACAAAAATAAACGTATTTTTTAACGTAATTTGTGTATTAGCTCTAATGTTAAAACGGTAATACGTAAAGCGTCTTTAATTTTTTTATGTCTTCACTTTTTACGATTCCATACGCAATGTGTGTAAATGGGACCCTATAGCTATGCCTACACTGTCAGTCTGTCTGTCTGTCTGTCCCACCTTACATATATTAATATAAGTAACGAAAATTGTCAAGCAGAAAATATCAATGTATGTAAATACAAATAAATCGGCCAAGTGCGAGTTGGGCTCGCGCACTGAGGGTTCCGTCCCACCACAAAATATACTAATATTATCAATTAAATAAAAAACAACTTCAAAATTAGTTAAATGTGGCATTTCGATTCGGTGAGAGAAATGATAAGGTCGTCCAAGTAACAAAATTACCAGTTTTAAGTTGGCAATGAACAAAAATTTGTCACCGACTCACACTTGGCCGTTATTTATTTTTTTAAAGAAAAAGTAAATTAAATACCTGACTAAAAATTACGACAAATTTATCCAAGAACATTACACATTAATTCAAAATAGGTCCAGTATTTTGAAAGTCACATAAACATAAATAAGTACTTACACATGAAACATAATTATAACATAATTATAACGCAATTATTATTATAATCAATTAATTAAATTATTTAATAATTGGACAGTTGAGTAAAAATATAATGATTTGACGGCGAGAGAAAAAAAACCTATCTGCACAATCAAATAGCTGTCTCTGCCTAAAGTCAGACCAGCTTACCACAAACGTTGCAAATTAATTAAAAGTTTGTAAAAATAGTCATCGACCCGGTCTACCCAATAGGACTACAAACTGTATGAAATTTGAATTTCCCGCCGTATTGGTAAACACCACGTTAAACGCAAATAGTAGTTACCATTATAGTTAGTTATTACGATACTAAAAAAAAAAAACTGTATCATAAATTATGTATTTTTTTCCTATAGTACTATATAAAAAAATAAAAAATCTTATGAAAGTCCAGTTTAAAAGATAGTTTAAACAAATTTAAAACACCTGTATCTATTTAGAAATCAAATCGAGATACACGTGTATATTTTTTTTTTCAATATAAAAAATAGCTTTATCTGTCTACATTAAAAATGCATAAAAATTGTATACCTTCCCTTCATTTTTCTTTCACAAGGACGTGAAACTGCACAGACACATGATTTTGGTGCGTATTAAAAAAAAAAGTATGGGACATATATTTTTTTTTTGCTGTTCAAAAACGCGCAGTACGGAAAATCAGGCGAACGTGAACCTTAACGCGCCGCGATACGGTTATGCGGTTGCGCAATTTTGTCGCAATCACATAAACAGACTCACATAAAACAGTTAGCCGTAATGCCCCTGATGAGGAACCTAACACCTATACTCAATTAATATTTTTGTCGAGGATGTGTCTGTCGTGCGTGCGTGTCACACTTATGATCCGTGACAGTTACAAATAAAGCCAAGCCAAGTGCGAGTCGGGCTCGCGCACTGAGGGTTGTGTAGCACCACATAACTTGTTAGCTACTGAAGAACAAAAAACATTTGTGCAAATAAACAACATCCCATCAACGCCCAGGCGGTCACCCATCCAAGTATATAGGTAGGTACCGACCGCGCCCGACGTTGCTTCACTTCGGTGATCGTACGAGATCCAGCGGTGAACCGAAATTATTCACTGACTCGCACTTGGCCATTATTTATTATTTGTTTCCATACAATAGTTTGAAGCTTGTACGTGTTTACCGTTTTTACATTAGAGCTAATACAAAAATACGTTAAAAAAATACGTTTGTTGTATGTGGACCACCATTTCGTTTTGACTTTTTGACATTTTTATTATTTCTTAATTAATCCGCCGTAACATTACATATTCTGTGAAAATTTCAATTAGCTACCTATTACGGTTCAAAAGGTACAACCATCAATAGGTAGGACAGACGGACAAACAGACAGACATCGTAGGCTTAGTAATAGGGTCCCTTTTTTACCGTTTAGGTACGGAACCCTAAAAATCCAATTGCAAAATAAAACACACCTAATTCAAGCCGTTTAAGTTTAACAATCTCCCTCCATATTGGGCAGTCGGGTAAAAACGTAGCTGTGATGTTAGACTACTAACTAAATGTAGTACCTTATAGTTACGCGGGGCAATATTTACGGTTCCATACGCAATGGGTGTAAACGGGACCCTATTACTATGCCTACGCTGTCTGTCTGTCTGTCTGGCCGCCCTCCTATGAATCAAATACCATGTCAAAGAAAGAACAATAGTTGTTGATGCGGTTTTTTTAGATGGCTTACTAAAAACGATTGAAATAATAATTAAATAACACCTAATCAATTTTGAATGGTCTACGCTAGTTTAGGTGACTGCGGGAACATGACCCTTATGGCGCCGAGCGAGATATGGTTTTCATTTGAATCGGTTTGTACGGGCGCCCAGTGTTTGCGTACTACAGTCAGACCAACTTATCTTTTAACTCAAAAAACAAACAGATAAACCGTCACACATTGTAACAAAGTCTAAAAATAACAGCAAAGTGTGCTTTATATTTTAAAAAAACCGGTAGGACAGAGCGCACAGGCAGGTACTTTTTTCCTTTCCAATGAGCCCTAAGTACAAACAACAATTAAATGAACTCTGGTACAACAACATTAAGGCTCATTTTATAAGCCCAAAATGTCAGGCAAATTGTCTTCACCTGTGAGCATCGCGTAAACAATGGCATAGAATAGTGTATAGTTACAGGGACAATATTTAATTGAATTGTAAATCGATTTAATCTATTTTTTATTATGAAACGATACTAAAAAAAATATTGTATCGTAAATTATGTATTTTTTCCTATAGTACTGTATCAAAATATTTTCTTATGAAAGTCCGGTACAAAAGTAAGTTTCAAAAAATAAAAACACCTGAATTTCAAAATAGAATCGAGATACACATGTATTTTTTTTACATAAAAATAGCTTCATCTGTCTTCATAAAAAATGCATTAAAAAAAATTATACCTTTCCTTCATTTTTTTCCACAATGGACTTTAAACGGCACAGACACATGATTTTGAATGGTATGAAAAAAATAATTTGTATGGGACGTGTATTTTTTTTTACATATTCAAAAAAGTATCAAAGTTCGTGACATTTTTTGTTCAACCACCACCCCCGTATCTATTATACTTTCTGAGGGAAGTACATGATGCGTCAGCGATGATCCATTTTCCGGTCACCTTGGTGACTTTTCATATTGGTAAAGTTGTTTTGTGCACAAAACTGAACATAAATGTGACCTTTTCATGATGTCTTCTCGGTCAGAGGTGTCCATTTGGATGTTAGAAAATATGCTTGTATGGGGGCCATCTTGAAAAATGGCGGAATTCAAAAACTAATATCAGAAATGGAATTGGGGACCTCGAAAACTCCCGGATGCCAAAAATCGACCCCATCGGACCATTTTGAAATTTGGCCGCCATTTTGAATCCGCCATTTTGGATTTTTTTTACCCCCACCGTGTAGCCCTCGTGACCACCTATGACATTTGGTCGAACGGGACCCCCTAATCTCTCATACTTTCAGAGATATGAGTGAATACATTTTGTATGGGCGAAGTGTTTTTTTGTATGGGAGCCATGTTTTTTTTGTATGTTTCAAAAAAGTCCCAATATACTGGTCAATTTTAGTTCAGACGCCACCCCCCTGACTGTTATAGTTTCCGGGGGAAGCTGGGTATGTATGGTGAAAATTCCACATTCAGGTAATTTCAGACTTTTCTCATACTCGACTCACTCGTGTCTATACTTTCACCGTACATTGTCTATACCCCCGATTGCTCCTTCTGGGAGATCAATGAGCGATAAATATGAAAAAAAAAAATTGTATGGGACGTGTATTTTTTTTTACACATTCAAAAAATTACCAAGATTCGTGACATTTTTTGTTCAACCACCACCCCCTTATCTATTATACTTTCTGAGGAAAGTACACGATGCGTCAGCGATGATCCATTTGCCACTCACCTTGGTGACTTTTCATATTGATAAAGGTGATTTGTGCACAAAACTGAACATAAATGTGGACTTTTCATAAGTCTTCTAGGTCAAAGGTCCATTTGAATTTCAGAAAATATGCTTGTATGGGAGCCATGTTAAAAAATGGTGGAATTCAAAAATTTATTTCAGAAATGGAATCGGAGACCTCGAAAACTCCCGGATGCCAAAAATCATTCCCCTCAGACCATTTTGAAATTTGGCCGCCATTTTGAATCCGCCATTTTGGATTTTTTTTACCCCCACCGTGTAGCCCCCGTGACCCCCTATGACATTTGGTCGAACGGAACCCCCTCATCTCTTACGGTTTCAGAGATATGAGCGAATTCATTTTGTATGGGAGAAGTGTTTTTTTGTATGGGAGCCATGTTTTTTTTGTATGATTCAAAAAACTCCCAAGATATTGATCAATTTTAGTTCAAACACCCTCCCCCTGACTGTTATAGTTTCCGAGGGAAGATGAGTGTGTATAGTGAAAATTCCACAATCAGGTAATTTCAGACTTTTCTCATACTCGACTTGATGTTGGCTATATTTTCATTGTACATTGTCTATACCCTAGATTGCTCCTTCTGGGAGATCAATTAGCATAGTATCTGGGTCAATAGTGAAAATAGTTACAGCTTTATATAATATGAACTAGTGTTTTGCGTGGGTGCGCGGGCCGCAAGCGGCCCGCGGGGACTTTGTGCTGTTGGGTTGGGGTCGAGTATTTAACTTCGACTTTAAAAACTTGAAGAAAACGGTGAGTGTGTGTTGAAAATGGGTAAGAAGTGGCTATACATTAGAAAATTGGCTGATGATGATGATGATTTTTGATTTCCATGACCGAAAATGAAGATCCAAGTGGAATAGGTACAAATCTCCTAATGGTGGTGGAAACGCAGAAGAAATTTCAAGTTCAGTCGAAGAAACCATATATATCCACCAATCCAGTATTTTTCGTCAAAGGGGGTACGAGCGGCTCGGCCTTCGGCCTCGCACTGAATTCGGCTGGTGACCTGATAAATGTCAGTAATTTGTCTGTGACTGGTGCAAGGGTCGTGGTTCGGCCTTGCGGCCTCACCACGACCCTTTGCACCAGTGGCTCGGCCTACGGCCTCGCGCCACTGGAACTCAAGCTCGGCCTACGGCCTCGCTTGAGCTCGTGGCTTAGGCTCGGCCTCCGGCCTCGCCAACTTGTGCCTGTGACTGGTGCAAGGGTCGTGGTTCGGCCTTGCGGCCTCACCACGACCCTTTGCACCAGTGGCTCGGCCTACGGCCTCGCGCCATTGGAACTCAAGCTCGGCCTACGGCCTCGCTTGAGCTCGTGGCTGAAGCTCGGCCTTCGGCCTCGCCGACTTGTGCCTGTGACTGGTGCGACGGTCGTGGTTCGGCCTTGCGGCCTCACCACGACCTCGCACCAGTGAGCTCGGCCTACGGCCTCGCGTCCTAAGGCGCTCAAGCTCGGCCTGCGGCCTCGCTTGAGCTTTGTGACCTCGCAAGTGCCGTGGTTCGGCCTGACGGCCTCACCACGGCACTTACTCGGTATGGTGAAAAATCCTTTGTATGGCAGCTATATTAAAAAAAAAAAAAAACTTAAAAAAAATTTCAAAAATGCAATCAGGACCTCAACATACCCTCGGAAACAAAAAATCAGCCTCCTAGGACCATTTTGAAAATTTGGGGCCCCTGAACATCCATTTGGGGGCCCCCGCCAGTTGGGGCCCCCGATCGCCTATGACATTTGTTCAAGCACCCCCCATCGATGTCGAACCGTTTTCGAGTTACGAACGTCCAAAGTTTGTATGGGTTTTTTTTTTTTTTGTATGGGAGCCATGTTTTTTTTCATTTCTCTAAAGAGGTCCAAGGTTAACATCCATTTTTAGTTTAAACAGTTTCCCCCCACCTGTCTTACTTTCCGAGATCCGTAGGGGGTCCACGTCGAGGAGTTGACCTTCCGAAGGTCCCGTATTTTTCCTGAGCTTACATTCTCCCCCCCTACAAGACCTCATACTTACATTTCCCCCCATACCCCCCCAAGTCTCCAAACAACTATCTAAGTGAGTCAGTCAGTGAGTGGTAATTAAGCTTTATATAGTATTAATGCTATGCTATGCTATGCCATGCTATGCTATGCTCTATACTATGCTATGCTATGCTACGCTATACTATACTATACTATACTAAACGAAACGAAATACGCGAAAGCCCGTTGGTCCAGTTGGTAGTGAACCTTACTGAGCTTGGGGGCGTGGGTTCGATTCCCATCTAGGACAAAAATTTATGTGATGAACTTTTTCTGTTTGTTCTACGAGTATACCTGGTTGTTAATATCTATTTAAGTATGATTAATTTAATTTAATGTAATTCAATTCCATTCAATTTAATTTAATAAAAAAACATCATCATCCTTCACAGAACCTTCCTCCATATTTGAAGTCGGTTAAAAAGATAAGTACCTACTGTTTGACCTACCAGTACCTACTCGAGCCAACCCGGGCGGTCTTACAGTAGGTATTACTACTTACCTTTTTATCCGACTACAAATAAGGAGGAAGGTTCGCAATTCGACTTGTATAATCTTAGTGTCTGTCTACTTGGTCCACAGTGTTGCACCACAGTGTTGCACCGCAGTGTTGCAACGCAGTGTTGCACCGCACTGTTGCAACGCAGTGTTGCACCGCACTGTTGCAACGCAGTGTTGCAACGCAGTGTTGCAACGCAGTGTTGCATCGCACTGTTGCACCGCAGTGTTGCAACGCAGTGTTGCAGCGCAGTGTTGCACCGCATGTCGCGAAGCACCTCAACAGGTACTCTGCGAAATACCCGTATGCATAGATCACTTGTCATCATGTGAGCTGATAATTAGTTGCTGAGAGTGTACTATATTAAATCAAAAAACATGGTTATATTTAAGGTTAGACTGAGTGGTACTATGAGCACCGCGACGGTTCATACGTTTACACTGATATGTGGCTGATGCAGACTCTGGTACCTGGAGCGCTCGGCTTCCTAGGATTTCTGATACTGATGCACAGCTGAACAGCCTCTGGTACCTGGAGCCATAGGCCTCCAAGGATTTCTGATACTGATGCACATACTAATGCACTTGTTTCACTGTCAAGTGTCAATAATATCAATAGATAATTTTAGTAATTACACCACAAAAAAGTTTTAGACGAACAAAATCTCACTTCTGTGAATTACACAATAAATATCATATGGTAATAAAAAATGCCTCTGTGTAGTGCATATCAGTGTAAAAATAGAGGTACACACCGTTTTCCTTCCAATGAGAAAAAATAATATTGATAATTTTATTGCATACCTTGCCAAAAGATTCGCTTTTTTACCAGCTAAGGAAACATTAACTTTTTTCTGAGATTCGCCACTGTCATTATAGAAACATTTTACTGTTTAAAGGCAAAGTTTATTTTTATTGTTTCAGTCAAGAGCAATGTTTATAACCTCAAATAAGCCACAAATGACAGCACCAGCGAAGGTGGCGCCATCTGAGATAAGTTTTGCCGTGGTTTGCCTGTGGCTTCTCATTACCCAAAATGTATGAAAAATACTGCGTTAGTTCCCTAATACTCACCCTGTGAAATCATTTACCACTGAATAAAACTCAAAATATGTAGTGATGGTCAAAATATTTTCGGATTTGAATTAAATAAAGAAATTTCGTTAGTGAAGCTACTTCTCGAAATCTCTGAAATATTGGTGCCGTCGTTTGGCTTTAGACCTCAGCAGCCATTAATCGATGCCACAGACTTAGAATATTCAAGGATGGCTGAAATATTTTCTGATTTAACGTCTTCACTGAAATATTGAAGATGTCTTCTAGTATTAGAACTGAACAATCTATAATCACCGTTACTGATTTAAAATATGCAAGGATGGCAGAAATATTTTACGATACAAGTCAAGATTCTCTGAAATATAAATGCTCTCATCTAGTGTTGGACGCAAATCACGCAAAACCTCACCTAATCCTCAAAAAAAAACTCACCTATGTTTCCAACCAATTTGTTCAAAATATTCAAAAATAGCTAATTATTTTTTGATATAACTTCACTTTGCTGAAATACTGGTGGTGCCACCTAGCGTTTGATCTGAGAAACTCGTATTTTATGCTACTGATTCAAAATATTTAAAGATGGTACCGCACTGTGGTACCACACTGTTGCACCGCACTGTTGTACCACACTGTTGTACCACACTGTTGCACCGCACTGCTGCACCGCACTGTTGCACCGCAGTGTTGCAACGCAGTGTTGCAACGCAGTTTTGCAAGGCAGTATTGCAACGCAGTGTTGCACCGCAGTGGTGGACTGCAATTCAACCAGTATAAAAAAATACTGGTCGAATTGAAGGTAATCTAAGGTAAATGAGAACCTTCCTCCTTATTTGAAGTCGGATAAAAAGGTAAGTAGTATTTGACTTTGACTAAGGTAAGTAGTCCCGCTAGTGTATTGTGCATTTCCCCTTACCAGCACATACCCGAGCCAACCCAACTGGTCAAACAGTAGGTACTTATGTTTTTAACCGACTTCAAAGAAGGAGGAAGGTTCTCAATTCGACTAGTATTTTTTTATACCAGTTGAATTGAGAACCTTGTTTTGAAGTCGGTTAGAAACATAAGTACCTATTGTTTGACTTTCCACATTTTCATATTTTTTTATTAGAAGCAGTTTTTTTGGTTCCATTATTACCAAGCTATTTTTCGTCTGTTAAAATTAAGAACCTTCCTCTTTTTGCAGAAAGCCGCTTCTCGTAAAAACATGACAAACTGTGGATGGAACTCTCAAGTCAAATTAACCATCACATTAATTTAAATGATTTTTAATTTTAATTTTATAAAATTATCATGAACCTAAATTATTTTATATTATCTTTTAATTTTTAGTTTTATCTTTCTGACTCTCTCTCTGCTTCTCTCCGTCTCTCTCTCTCTCTCTCTGTCTGTTTGTCTGTCACAAAGAAACACTCTGACTCTAATAGTTATATTACTGAGCATACATAATAATGGATACGTTACGGCCTAGTCATATCCATTTTATTTGTATCTATGTTATTTTTTCGTAGTAGCTTTACCTAGTCTGTGCTCTAAGGTCATTGGCACCACTTGGTTGCCGCGTCAAGTGGTCGCGTTCGAGCCATCGATTTTTTATATTATCCGTTGTTTGAAAATACAGTAGGTGTTGATATAATCGCATTCGGAAGATAAAACCAAGGCGAAAAGCAAGCGCGTGCGTCCTTCCCCGTTGAGGCACAGTGCGGTACTGAGGTTGAACGGAGCATGTTTCGCTATTTAGATGCAAAGCGCAACAGAATAAGACTGAATATCGGACTTGCCGTTTGACCGAATAGTTGCTTAGAACTAAAGGACGTAAGTCTCAAATCGAATATAATTTATTATGAGAGTACTAATTAATCTAGGTAAATTTTGTCTTAACACTGGAAAACAAACTATATTTTCCTTCGGTGAGTATTTATTTTAGATATGTAACTGAAGTACTTTCCAAGTAAAATCAAATAAATTAGCAAAAAGGCACTATTTTCAAAACATTAAAGTATCGAGTAAATATCTTGCTATTATGTTTCTGTCTTAATGGCGGAAAAAACATGAATTGAAAAATCATATGTATCAATTATTACGTTGATAGGATATTTGGTTTAGTTATAATATCATGGCAAATTAGCATAAAATTTCGGATGCCCCCTCTTAATTGCTCTTGTGTCGTTTTAATACTTACACAAAATGCAGCACGCTGAGTTTTCAACTTGACGTGCTCGCGGGATCTAAACTAAAGGGTTAGTGTATGAACCAGTCGAAAACTAGTTTATACACTAACCGAGAAATATACGTCCCTTAGCTAATATTCTGGCATGCATTATCCCCGAAGTTAAATGAGCAACGTTCGCGCAAATCCACGCAAAGTCTAGACAGCTTTTAAACTGTCTGCGGCATCTATCCGGAGTTACTGCTCTGTAATCCCAACCGAGATGGCTTTTAAACTATGACGTATTACGGTATCATAACTTCGGACAACTTCTGGGACATTATCCAGGGACAATGTAACATCTGTTCCTTACAATATTTGTATCATAAAAGAAGATTGGATGGATTATAAAGACAGCCGGAAAGTTATGACTGCTAATAAGGTTTTAGAAAAAATATTTCTAGCATGACATAGATTTGTTGTTAGCCACAAATGTTAATAAACAAGACAAGGCTGAAACCGTCTATGTCGCACAAACAGAATGTTATTTTTTCTCTTTACTATTATTCACCGACAGTATTTCAAGCAGACGGCCAGATTAAGGAATGTCTCATTCTATATTTCAAGCTAACCTTTCTGACAATGCCGTTGTCGGTTCGTTGCCACTCAGTTATGTCAAGATAACGTCACCAGACAGAATTTTATCTCCATTTTTGCAGGTCCTTATCTCGTCTTGGTAAAATGGGTCACCCGCAAACGTCGAGTCTGCGAACTTACATTCCAAGTTTAATGTTCCCGGAAAAGATTAAAGAGAAAATAAAGTAAAAGTAGGTGTTAACATGTTGAAGTTTGAATGCCCGAAAAGTAGCTAATAAACGTTTAGAACTTCCAAACAACGGACCACCGAATGACAATTTAGCCAAGCACAAGCATATCGTATATCAGCCTTTTAATAGTCCACTGCTGGACATTGGCTTACCCCAAAAGAGCGATTGGGCCATATCCACACTGGTCCAGTAGCGGGTTGGTGGATCCGAGAACAAGCTGAACCTCAAATTGCAACCAACGGTTGATTTGACACTAGTATATCTTTTTTGCCTACTAAATTGTTCTGGGTTGACGATGACGAAAAATGTATTCAATCAATTAAGTGCCATTTTGGCATATACCCGATATACACAATCGGATCGGTGATACAACTAAATTTTACTATGAGGCCAACCCAGAAATCGCGAAAAAATAACCTCTTCCATATCATTTCGTTAAGTGTGAATAGCTTTTTTTTTTTACTTCCGACGCAAACAGAGTTATACGTTTAACGTGTGTTTCTATGTGTCCGTGTGTGTCTGTCTGTCGTTTCAGAGCTAGATAGATCCGAAACGGCTGAACAGATTTTGATCAAGTATTTTTGGGTAGAACGTTACTTGAGATCGAGATTGTTCTTAGCTATGATTCAAGAAAAACAGCCGGCAAACCAGCTAGCTAACCACCAGCCACCTAGCTAGCTCGGCCGTTTGAAGATAATGAGCTTTTTTTATTGAAGTTTAAAAAATATATTAAAATTTGTTTTAAACGTTTATCGGGACTTATCACGTATTATTTAATTTAGGTAAAAAATATATACCTTTCGCTCGACGTTCGCGAAAGTTTAAAAATTACTATATTAAAATTTGTTCTATGAAACGGCTATTTTTTCTGCGACTTTGTTGCTTCTAGTATAATGACCTCCATTTCACTTAATACGACAGTTCCATTTAAATGTGTCTATGTTGAAACGTCCCAAACTCCAATATCAATATGTGACAAAAAAGGGAAGATCAATGCTATTATCGATAATTGCGATATCTTGAAAATGAAGGCGAATGTTATCATAATATCATTTAAATAGTGCAAGTTAAGCAAAGTTACGTGTGCAAGTGCCTTTATTAACTTTAAACAAGACACACGCTTTCACAACAAAAAGTTAGACTGCCCATATACCGTTGAAGGTCTAAAGACAATCCAAATGATCAAGCCCACTATTAATTGGCAGCGGTATTACCACGCTGAATGTCAATGCTTAGGTATGCGTTGAGCCAGAAACACGCCAGCATTTTGGTAACGCGTCGTATTAACTAGGCGCTCTGAAAGATTTTGAAAATGAGACGAGCTCCGGATTTCCTCTAGGGCCCAATGTCTCAACCCCAAACGGCTCAAATATGTAACCACTGACCGCGATGGGCCTCACAGCACCTTACACCCAAGCATAAGCTGACAGTTGATAAATGCGGTTGGGTCTATAAGGCTACATGTGTAATATCATTTATAATCACAAACGTGTATAAACCCTGAAGCTAGTTGAACCGCGTATGGTAAGGTATTATATTAGGTAATCAAACCAAAATTAAATCACTACACCAATATTTATATTGTAAAGAAATAAAACATACACGGAAAGTAAAAGGCAGGAAGTACACAGAGAGACGTGCGCTTTGCGTCGCAATAGGTTTTGGACTGGTTCGACCGGCACCGCTGACCGTACCACAACAATCGCTCTGCGCGTGCGCCGGCTTATCTATTGCGGCGCGCGGCGCAGCGAACTAAGGAATCTCCCAGGTCGATAATCAATATCGATTATTGACTAATTAATGCTATTTTGTGTAGTGTGATGTTATAAATAAACTAAATGGATATCATGCAAATATAATATATATTTAAGTATAATTTATACATGTGTAGGGAAGGTAGCCTACACCACCCCCCTCCAGAGCCCGTCACGGGCGATAATAATTGGGAAATATAACGTGTCGCCCGGAACGAGTTACATACTGTCGTAGGATTTCTGGTGAAGGTTCCTCATTTTGCTGAGTAGCCAGTATGAAGGCCGGTTTTAGTCGATCAATCGACACGGTCATTTCTTTGTTTTTAAAAATGATTTTAAATATTTTATCACCCCTACTAAGTACTTTGTGTGGCCCCGTATATGCCGCTTGAAGTGAACCTCGCAATGCGTCTTCGCGAAGGAAAACGTGATCGCAGGTTTCTAGCTCTTTATAAACAAATACTTTGGGCTTACAGTGGCGCGAAGTTGGTACGGGTCGCAATTTTTCGGCGAAGGATCTAAGCCTAGCGGAAAATTCAGAAATGTCTGTTGTACCGTCAACAGTAGGCTCAAAGAACTCACCGGGAAGTCTTATCGACTCTCCATAAACTAATTCGGCGGAGGAGGCCTGTAATTCTTCCTTGAAGGAAGTTCTAATGCCCAACAAGACCCATGGTAACGACTCTGTCCACTTGTCATTAGTGTGACATACTATTGCCGCTTTAAACTGACGGTGAAACCGTTCTACCAATCCGTTACATGCCGGATGATAAGACGTCGTGCGTTTATGCTCAAAACCAGCCAGTTCCGACAAACATCGGAATAAGGCTGACTCAAATTGACGGCCACGGTCAGTAGTAATGACGGTCGGGCAGCCAAACCTAGCTATCCATGTTGACAGCAAGGTTTTTGCGACAGTTTCGGCTGTCATGTCCATGATAGGCGTTGCTTCTGGCCATCGAGTATAGCGGTCTACGGCCGTTAAACAGTAGCGGTAGCCTTCCGACAAGGGAAGTGGACCAACCAAATCTATATGAATTTCCTGAAAACGGGAACGCGGTAGTTTGTAGGTACCGAGAGGAGCAGTCACGTGACGGTTGACTTTAGCCCGCTGGCACGAGATACAAGCGCGAGACCAATCCCTACAGTCCTTTCTCACCCCTGGCCAAACGAACCGTTCAGTTACTAATTTGGCTGAAGCGTTAGCACCAGGGTGGCTTAGGGAATGTAGGCTGTCGAATACCTGCTTTCGCAAATGTGTTGAGACGAAGGGCCTGGAAGTTGAAGTACTGATGTCACAGTATAAAGGGACTTGACTTCCGGGGATACTCAGCTTCTCAAACTGTAGTGATGACCCTTCACTCAAGAGTTTCTTAAGCTCGGGATCAGTTGCTTGATTTTGAGCAATTGTCTCGAGGTTTACTGGCGCTGCCAGTTCTTCAATACGTGACAATGTATCCGCCACAACGTTATCCTTGCCGGATATGTGTCGGATATCGGTGGTAAACTGGGCGATAAAGTCCAGATACCTGTATTGCCTAGGCGAACAGTTGTTTTTCCTTTCATGGAATGCAAAACTAATCGGCTTATGGTCAGTGTAGACGATAAAATGTCTTGCCTCGAGCATATGCCGGAAATATTTAATAGCCTCGTAAATGGCTAATAATTCCCTATCATATGGCGAGTATTTAGTTTGAGAAGGGCTCAGCTTACGGGAAAAGAAAGCTAACGGTTCCCACGCACTATCTATATACTGTTGCAAAACAGCGCCGATGGCTTTATCGGACGCATCAGTTACAACGGCCAGTTTAGCTGTGCAATCGGGGTGAGCTAATAAAGCGGCGTTAGCTAAACTCTCCTTGCACGCATGGAACGCAGCTAACGCTTCTTCGGTAAGCTGGATGGGTTGCGATCCTTTCACTGAGCCTGTCAACAATGCATGCAGTGGTGCCTGGATCTGAGCTGCTTGAGGAAGAAATCTCCTGTAAAAATTCAACATGCCCAGGAAGCCTCTCAGTTGTCGTACGTTGGTGGGGACAGGAAAATCTTGCACCGCCTGTACCTTTGAATCCAGTGGTGTCGTGCCGCTTTCTGAAATAGAATAACCTAAAAAGGTTACCTTGCTGGCACCGAACACACACTTGGAAGTGTTCAGTAACATGCCGTATTGCTTCAGCCGTTTGAATACTTCACGTAGATGCTCCTGGTGATCTGATTCACTTTTGGAATAAATTAAAAAATCATCTACGTACGCATAAACAAAGTCTAAGCCCCTGGTAATTTCATCCACAAACCGTTGAAATGTTTGTCCCGCATTTCGAAGACCAAAAGTCATGTACGGGAATTCAAACATTCCAAACGGTGTGGTGATGCTGGTCTTCGGAATATCTGCTGGATTAATAGGTATTTGATTAAACGCTTTCTCCAAGTCTAGGGTACTAAATATTTTACATCCCGAAATGCTATGCGTAAAATCTTGGATGTGTTTAATCGGATACCTATCCGGAATTGTGCGAGCGTTCAGTTTACGATAGTCGCCGCATGGACGCCAACCGTTATTCTTCTTTGGCGCTAAATGCAAGGGCGACGACCAAGGGCTCTCCGAAGGCCTAGCTGTGCCGCAGGCCAACATAGACTGAAATTCTTTCTGCGCGATTTTATGTTTATCTGGAGCTAAACGGCGAGGGGGAGATGATACTGGAGGGCCTGGGGTGGTGCGTATATGATGGACTGTGTTGTGTGGTGCGGTGTGATGTCTACCAGCTGGTCGTGTTATTTCAGGAAACTCGTCAAGAATTTTGTGATACCGTGTCTCACCAGTCACGACCTTTACAGAGGAAACATTTTTACAATTAGCCAGTGTAGCTGTAGCAGTTATGGAAGTAAGATTGTCTACTAAACGCTTATTGCGACAATCTACTACTAGGTTGTAATAATTTAGAAAGTCTACGCCTATTATTGGTTTTGTAACATCAGCAACCACAAAACGCCATACAAATGTCCTACGTAAGCCAAAATCTAAGTCTAAATTTATATAACCGTAAGTAGCTATACTAGAACCATTTGCAGCACACAAGTTGTATTCAGTCCGGGCACGACGATCACGAAGCACTGACCGCGGAAAGACGCACAGGTCGCTACCTGTGTCAACCAGAAACTGCGTCTTCGACGATCGGTCTGTCACGAACAGGCGACCAGTTGTTGAGGGGCAATCGTCAGTCACCATTACCGACCGCCCATAGAGTTTTCCGGCTTATAGTCACAGGGGCGGACACATTTGTTGGCTTTTTCTCCAAACTTGCTATGATACCAGCATTCTGGAAACTTCCTGTAGCTGGACTGGGATCGTTGCCTTGACGAACTGCGATTGCCTTGCGAAGTGTGAGAGCGTGCCCTGCTGTTCCTTCCTGTTGCCAACTGCTGGACCTGCTTCCGGAGTTCGGCTACTTCCTTGGTGAGATCACTGATGATGGAGCTAGGAAGTACTGGATTACTCACGGAAGCGACCTTCGGTATTGATGAAGCCAGGTCATTCACTCTATCTGCTAAGTCAGCCAAGTCTTCAAGTGAAGCTGCTGTCGGCTGACCTGCGAGCACCGTCTGGATACCGTGTGGGAGGCGGCTTATCCAGATAGTCTTCAAGAAATCCTCTGGAACGTCAGCACCTGCGAGACCCTTGAGGTGGCGGAGAAATTGGGAAGGCTTGCGGTCGCCGAGCTCTTCATGCATTAACAACTGCTTTATCTTTTTCTCGTTGGATGCGCTTAATCTCCGTATCAGCTCAGTCTTGAGCTTCTCGTACTTGTTTGTAGTGGGCGGGCTGACTATAAGATCTTTAACCTCCTTCGAGTACCGGTTATCAAGGTGGCCAATTACATAATTGAATTTCGTGGCATCGTTGGTAATTCCAGAAATTGCAAATTGACCCTCTACTTGGGCAAACCAAATCTCTGGCTCTTCGGGCCAGAATGGTGGCACTCGTACTCCGACTTTATAAACATCGCCACGATTTATCGACACGTTCCCATCACTAGTGCCGCCCGGTTGCATCGTAGTGACGTGTGCATCCTTTTGTCCTCCCGTTGCCATGTTCACGTCGGGGTCACCAGTATGGTAAGGTATTATATTAGGTAATCAAACCAAAATTAAATCACTACACCAATGTTTATATTGTAAAGAAATAAAACATACACGGAAAGTAAAAGGCAGGAAGTACACAGAGAGACGTGCGCTTTGCGTCGCAATAGGTTTTGGACTGGTTCGACCGGCACCGCTGACCGTACCACAACAATCGCTCTGCGCGTGCGCCGGCTTATCTATTGCGGCGCGCGGCGCAGCGAACTAAGGAATCTCCCAGGTCGATAATCAATATCGATTATTGACTAATTAATGCTATTTTGTGTAGTGTGATGTTATAAATAAACTAAATGGATATCATGCAAATATAATATATATTTAAGTATAATTTATACATGTGTAGGGAAGGTAGCCTACACGCGTACCCTAATAACGTATCACACTCGGCGGAGCCGCAAATGGGACAAGTGAATCGCGTGCGTCTCTCAGTCTGATTCACACGCGCGTGCGAGTTGCGATTATGGCGATTGCTCGTGTCGATGCACTAGATCCGCATAGCGGCCATAAAAAACATAGCAGAACGAAGACGAACATGGAAGCTTTAAAACTTTCGAAGGTAAAGAATCTTTGGAAAATGTAAGCAATCAAATGACCGTGTGTGCAAAAACGTCCCGAATGTTTATTTTGTTTATTTACTTGACGCCATCGAATATGAACAAAAATCAATCCGACTTCAAGACTATGTACAAACAAGACATGTACAAACTAAAACATTGGAAAATGACAGTTAAAACAGAGCTTGAAATACCTCATCAAAACTTTTTCTGAAGGGAACCACAAACCAACGTCATGCATGTGTAAGTATATATTAATGAATTTTGTTCATTTTTTCAAATAATTCTGTATCCATTTTAATAAAATTTGTATGGGACTACCTCTGAAATATAGGCCATATTTCCAAACAAAAAAAGAACAATCAAATACAATGTATAATAGGCGTTGTAAATGTTGAAATCGCGTAACAGACAAACAACAACAACAAAAAACAGTGGAATTTATTCCTTTTTCCTTTCGTCGGTTAAAAACTACCAAAAAATAATCATTTAGCAAAACGGAAAGATTTACACCATTATAATCTTATTAATCTTAAATCTTTAAATCGTGTCGTTTAAAGAAAGAAAAATATTTATTTGTGACAGAAACAAATTACACACGTTACACATTACAGACGTTTTGCATTTTCGATGACGTCAAATTAATTAATTAAATATCAGGATCATTTTTGCACACACGGTCATGTATTTGATAATAATATTATTAATCTGGTGTAAATCTTTCCGTTTTGAAGATTGATTTATTTGTTTGGTAGTTTTACTTACTTGTTCATAAAAAATAAACATCCAAAAACTCCAAACAATGACTCCACTTTCAATCTGGTGAAATATTTCCGCCCGCAATTCAACTAATTCGCAATATTTTACAGGCAAATTGCAATTAAATCGAATAAGAACTTTCGAAGCGGAAACAAATCGGTTAATGAAACCGGTCGTAATTCACATCGAAACACTCTTGAAAAAAAACCACATTAATGTGACCTCAATTTACTTTACCTTTTTACCTTACATTTATACTAGCTGACCTGACAGACGTTGTCCTGTCTTAGAACTGTCAAACACGCATAGTTAAAATAGTAAATCTTATTTTTTTTTCAGTTTGGGTTACATTATTGGAGTTCCAGTAAGGATCCTTATTTGTTTGAAAATATAATATAGCCTATGTTACCCCGGGATAGTGTATCTTCCCAACAGTGAAAGAATTTTTCAAATCCGCTTAGTAGTTTCGGAGCCTATTCAATGCAAACAAACAATCAAATCTTTCCTCTTTATAACTTACATTTGACCTCAAATAAATTCAAATCTCGTCACCTGACCTGTAAGTATGATGAGTGAAAATGAATTGAAAATTAAATGAATATGAATGAATTGAATGAATGAATTTTGCAGTGAATAAAACGCTAACAATACATTTATTGGGAGAAAATATAAATGAAATTACATGACTGCTCATGATTATTTATTAAACAATATTAATGGACGTAGAATGATGAGAAATCGATTTGCACTTGGGTTTGAGTCGGGACGGTTTGAGTGGGTAAACGACACAGTTAAGACAAATTGTTGGATAACGAAATTAGGTTCATGATGAACTAAGATTTAAAAAAAACAATCAAAATTATTAAACCACATTGTATTTAATCTAATTGTATGTCATTTAGATTGTGATTGGAAACGGCTTCTAAAAATAAAGGATGTTAATTAACTCTAGGCAGAGAGAGCACTGAGCTTCAAAACACAGATAAAATGAGTGTGTGTTAAACAAAACCGATAACCGATGTAAGAAATGTTCTTGAGTGGAGACCACGAACCGGAAGACGCAGCGTAGGTAGGCCTCCCACTAGATGAACCAAAGACATTGTGAGAGTCGCTGGCATTCAGTGGATGCAAAAGGCAGGCTGTCGTTCAGTGTGAAGGATAAAGGGGGAGGCCTATGTTCAGCAGTGGCCGTCTTCCGGCTGATGATGATAAAACAAAACTGTACCCATGTTTTGATAGTGAATGTTAATCGTCCTAATAAATGAATCGATAGCATTAAAGACTGGCACATGACGAAGCGATCGCTTCACCTTTACATAACTCGTATAGGTATACCCACGTCAACAGCTATCTATACAATGCAATTACGTATGTCCAATTTAAAGTGATACAATTCAGACCGCAAAGATTTCATACTGTCAATATTTGCAGGTCTCATATAATGCTAGCAACGTCCAGAATTAACGTTTCTAGTTGTTTTCGTTGTAATAAGTTTACATAATAGCTCCACTTTCTTTACTCAAGGATTGAGTTGAGATTAAACATTTCAACTCATTGTTCTCATATTCGCTCGTAATATGGAATACTTCTCAAGACAATTTCAGTCATAGAGTGGGACGTTGCTGACAACAAAATTGGAACATTCCGCGAAATTATGTTTATTTTGTGAAATACAAAACGAAATGTATGTTCATATTCCATAGATAGTAAGATCACGTAGTCGAAATCGAGGTTGAAACGAGACGCGAATGAGTCAGGACTTGTTGCTCGGCTTTTTGCTGAGAGAAAACTGGAGATGGGCTCACTTCAAACGATCAAGTGTTTGAGGCAACTGTGTTTGGGCTAGACTAAATGTGACAGACAAATGTGATACGAATTCTTCGCCAACCAAAAGCTGCGAACGGACTAAAGTTCAACGTTTCATGTTCATGTTTATGACTCTAACAGCAACAGAGATAAAAAACGAGAGATTAGATTGAACTCATCAAACATGTCGATCTATAAATAAGTATTTCTAAATACGCCTAAATAACAATAATAAAAATGTTAGTCGTGAGATTTCGTACTACAATCAAAACTCGACTGTCTAAGAAAAACCGCCAATCGTTAATCAATTTTGGTAAAGCGATTTCCAACAGAGTCAATATAAAGTTACATTATATTTTCCTGCTCCTTGAATCTGAACCAAGTGCCAATATTCCTGTTTGCCAGTAACGAGGCGCACTGCGACTTACATCAGATCCTCAGACAAATAAAAATAATACGGCGAAGCGTGTTTATCGAAAGCCTTGCCTTGGAGAATCACGATTTTTATACGGTAACTCGAACCTCGAAGTTGGACCGGACTTTTTTGGCACACGACGGCATTGAGCACCGTTGGCTTTATTAGGCATCGATATATCGATTCCACTGGCAATTATAAAAGTATTATACATATTTCGAAAATACCGATAATATTGGCAGCTATTCAAAATGTAATTTCAAAAGAATAAGTGTTCCTTTTTAAAATAATCAATCGTTTATAGACAGCGTAACGTGTTCGTTTTAATTATATTTTTTTTTTTTAATAATTAATTGGCTTGCGTTTGACCACCATGTCGCCTGATGTTAAGCAATGATTCGGTCTGCGTTGGAGCACGCTTGCCTAAAAGAAACCGATTCACTCATGATATAAGACACCCAGATTGTAACCATCATCATTAGTTAGTTTGTCCTAGAATGGTGACACAGAACTGTCGAATATAATTTCAAAACGCACAATCTATAATCACAAATATCTCCACAGCATATCATATCTGCACAGTTATTTACGGAATCGTGATGCATCACTTCATATAAATAATCTGCCGAAAAGCAATATTTGGGTGCACTGCCAGTTCGCGAGAGGTTCACAAACGTCCAATAGCTATGTTATGCAATTTTTTCAATATTTACGTATTAGCGTCAACAAATTTCACGGTACCGAACACAAAGCTATTTCGTTCAAATCCATGTGATTCAACAGTTCTAGAGTCATTCGTATTTTTAGATTTGTACCGTTGACAATTATTTTGAAGCCCCGATTCGCCAGCCATGTCATACGGTCATACTATTTGGATGTGCCATTTAATGCATTTGTCATAATATCAGGTGGCTCAAAGGACGGCTGTTCGCAACGTGCAAAAACGTTTAATGGAACTTTATTAATAACTATGCGCTACATAGTTTTTGTTATATATCTGTGTTCAATAAGAATATGAACATTGTATTATTTCTGGCAGTTTGAATTGACGTCGTAAAGCTTAAACACAACCTTTACCGTGTGCGACGTTTTCCTTAAACGCTCATTAATATGGAGTGTTGATTCTGATCAGAAAGCTTTTTGATTTCATCAGATTAAAGATCACGACACACTTCTGTCGCCATATAAATATAAATCTTAATACCCGCTCATGAAATGTTTCTCAAACCCGATCCGATTTCTGACCATTTATTGAAGCGAATTCAATTGAGGTGGTACGTTTCACCTATGGCTAGGCCGGGTAATAGGCATGATGACAAATATTTTTTTATTACGTCATAAAAAAGCTGATCATAAATAGAGCCCATCAACGAAAACAAAATTAAAATTAGTTCTAAAATAAATAAGATATAAGCAGATATAAGCATTTAAATTTCATGCTAGACAGAGAGCGCACTATACTGAGCCGTGACGTCACGGCTCAGGAGCGCCATATAAATGCTATACTAACACACGCTTTGCGAGAAAGGGATAGAACATCCCCTCCCTATCCCCACCTAAAACTTTAAACGCTCATATCTCAGAGATTTATCAGCTAATTTAAATTATTTTTTCAGTATGTGTAATGTATTTAGTTATATTCCTCGCTAAGCCGGTTATTTGTAATAAATTAAACATGAGGACACATGCCTCGTTGGCAAATATAAGTAATAATGTGCATTAGAGATAAATAGCTTTACATGAGTTTCTAAAGAATAATCAATTTGCGCAAACATCATGATCGTTTACAATAATTACCCGGCCTAGCTAAAAGGACGAAAAAAGCGTTTGGAATTTGAATTTCCCGCCATAAGTGAAACGTACGTGGCCTACTTAGCGACTAATTATCACACATTTTTGACCATTCAAAACATGAACCGTCTTACCACAAAAGATTTAAGCACGCTTTAGACAAGTGTTTAGCAATTGTTTCACTGCGAAAAATATGCTAAACACTTGTCTAAAGCGTGCTTAAATCTTTTGTGGTAAGACGAGAAGCGTTTACGTTTTATTTTGTCATCCTTAGTATGACCAAATCACATTTCACATAATTAAGGGCATGCCGTTAACTAAAAATAAATAAATAAATTGCAAATAAAATTGAGGATATATTCCGTTTATTTTATTTTTAGTTAACTGCATGTCTTGATTTTTTAAAATCAGTTAATACATGTCGCAAACTAATTCACGACGATGTCTAAACTAGGAGGATTACAAATATACCGGCCAAGTGCGAGTCGGGCTCGCGCACTGAGGGTTCCGTAGCAGTACATAAATTGTTAAGTACAAAATAGTAGTGCGAAAAGACTACATCAAGTTTTTAGGGTTCCGTACCCAAAGGGTAAAAACGGGACCGTATTACTAAGCCTACGATGTCTGTCTGTCTGTCCTACCTTTAAACGGCTGTAACTTTCGAGCCGTACTTAATAGATAGCCAGTTGAAATTTCACAGAATATGTAATGTTACGGCGGATTAACTAAGAAATAATAATAAAGTCAAAAAGTAAAAACGAAAGGGGTCCCCATACATCAAACATATTCTTTTTTTTCTTTTTTTTTTTTTTTTTTTTTTTTTAATTTTCTTTGTACGACGGACAGACAGACAGACAGACATCGTAGGCTTAGTAATAGGGTACCGTTTACAACCCTTGGTACGGTACCTTAAAAAGTATAATTTTCAAGATTATGCGGGTCAAACATGTGCGAAAGTTAATTAATATCAAAAAGGAATAAATAAGTACACGTTCCTATCTTTCTATTTAAGACTTATGCATTAAAATATTGACAGAATTATTACATCTGTCTAGCAGTGATATTTAGTAGGCTGATAAAAACCTGAAAATTTAAATATACCGCCTATACTAATTTGCAAAGCCTGTTATTAAAAACTATACAGCCGACATTTATTGTGTTAATGCTTCATCAAGCCACCATGAAGTTCAATGACTCGGCTATTTAAGTCCAAACCCGGCGTCGCTGTTGCATTTATTTTATTTGCAACCTTTAAGGCCGCTTCTAGATATAGAAAACTATATAGGCATAGGATATCTATGTTATTCAAAACTTTCGAATTCCATAACATATTTTTAAGTTATGTTTGCAAATAATAAGTTTCCAAACAAAGCGCACGTGCGTATATTTATCTAAAGAAATCCAGGGAAGTATTTCCATAAACATACGAAATTGCATTAAAGTATATCAGAACTCCGAACTTTAGACAACATGGAAAAGCAATCTTAAAACTGAAGACGTTGAAACTCCCGAAATACGAATAAAATTGTTTGAAGGAGTAAAAGAGCAGTCTTGGAAGTAACTTTCTCTAGAACGGATGAACCGAGATTGGGTCAAAACGGTTTTTGTTACATAAGGATACTTATCAAATTAATAAAAATATAGCAAAAAAAATACCTTTTGCTTTGAAGAGTCAAGAGTAGACCAAAACAGAAAACAGCACGCACAAAACACCAAATCACAAAGTCCGTATTTACGTTATGACAGAACCGGAGTACCAGGGTGGCAGATCGGCGGTGGAGGTACCGAATAGCACCTGTTAGCGCGACGCGAGCTGCGTTACTGGCACGACTCGGCCCATTAGTCGCACTCAGAACACGTCACGCGGAAGCCGGTTCTGATCCGTACGGTGATGTCTTCGAAGAAAATCGTTATAAACATGCATTTTGCAGAACGGGGACGCAAAAACGCAGTTCATAATGACGCTGTTAAAGAACATTATTAAGATGAAAACATATTGATGCGTATAAACAAATATCAGATTATGATAATTGACATGAAATTGGAAAGCAAAAACAATAAGCACGTTAATATTTGAGCAAGTATGGGTATGGTAATAAGAAGCCAGCAATACAGTATTGAATAATATTAGCATTGTTGTCGGAAGCCATGGAAATCCACTATGTAAACCCCGATTAAGTGTGTACTTGACGTCTATTTTAAAATAAACTAGGTAAGTTACAACCATGGGACATATGTATAATACATGACATGATGTGAATGAATGATCATTTGACAATAATAATGTAAATTATACATAACTAGCAACGCACCCCAGCTTCACACTGGTGTAAATATAAAAAAAAAATTACACCTTGAGTTACATTATTGGAGTTTTAGTAAGGGTCCTTATTGAATTTTTTTTGAAAATATTATATAGCCTATGTCACCCGGGGATAGTGTAGCTTCCCAGCAGTGAAAGAATGTTTCAAATCGGTTCAGTAGTTTCGAAGCCTATTCAATGCAAACAAACAATCAAATCTTTCCTCTTTATAATGTTAGTATAGATTACTACAGAGACTCAATAGAATTATTCAGTTCTTTAGCCAAATCACTAGATAAACGTAAAAACTGTGTAAGTTAAGAGCGAAAATTTTACCGAGAATTAGGAATTGATTAATAATTCAGAAGATGGCATCGATTTGTCTCATGGAGAACTAAATTATGGAGAAAGTTCGTAATTTAACATCTGGCATAAACTAAACATCCTACAACTTATAAGTAAAATTGATTAACATAAAGATACTTGTTTGGGTGTGGGCAGAAGAGAACAAATAGGACTGAGAAAACTATAATTATGTAAGATTGTAATATTATCACTATAAAATGTTGTGACCAATTCGAACCAAAATTTCGATGCTTCGAAATAGAGACAAGAGATTTTCTCGTGGTTTTCTGTATAATGCTTAGATTTTTTGTTAAGAAACAATTCGTTTCGTCTATCAGAAATTTTATAAAAATTTGAACAAGCGTCAAATTAAAATTTGCTTTCGTTTTTTATAAAGAAACAGGGCATGACGATAGATACGATTCGCATAATCTATACGGCGATATAAATATCCTCAAGAAAAATACCCAAACGCAAACGCAGTATAATATTTTCAACTTCAAGGAATCGCCAGAGCGAAACCCTGAAATTGTTTTGATACAAAACAAATCTAAGAAACGTAGTTCTGTGTAGGTTTCAAGAGAGTCTAGACTCCATTTATTTGTCCTAAAAGGGGTCAATTTCTCTTTCCTTTGTACCTGTACACATACCCATTGTGAAACTAACAGAACGTCCCAGTGGAATATGCTATAGCAGTATACAGTTCTAAACATATATTATGTTCTCATAGAAGAAAGTAAAAGTGGTGCTCCAGCTACACTGCAGAGCTATTCTCCAAATTGCTTTTGATATTGCCACCGTTAGTAGTGCAGTGTCGCCTTAAGTGGTTTTAATATCTGGATTTCTAGACGATCTAGATGCATACTAGGTCTTGATAAATATGTTGATACTAACGATGGCTAAGTTTTGAATAGATAACGTATGCACGATTACATCTTTAGACATTGTGTTACATTATTTGTGTCAAATCAACATTGCATAATCTATAGTGCATTTTTAAGGTTTCATTGCTTTGCAAGGCCACAGAAGACGATTAAGGTCGGGACTCCTTGAAGAAACTCAACAATAAGTCTCCAATACCTCAACACCTGGCGAAATAGGGGTAAATTTTTGTTTGTTTTTTATTACAAACAATAAATTCACTCTCTTTTGGTGTATAAATCGGAAAATATCGATCCTAGGGAAAAAATCATGACAACCAAAATTGTAGGAAATTTAATTCTAGACAACTTTTTTTTTTATTACCATTTTTCGTGTGAAATCTATACTAATATTATAAAGAGGAAAGATTTGATTGTTTGTTTGTTTGCATTGAATAGGCTCCGAAACTACTGAACCGATATGAAAAATTATTTCACTGTTGGTAAGCTACACTATCCCCATGTGACATAAGCTATAATCTATAGTCATGCGCTGGGGCGGACCGCTAGTTTATAATAAACAAGTTTCAATAAACAAAAATTAACCCTTAAAATCAAGATGGTGGATGACGCAACGGATCGAGTACCACGCAAAACAAAATTTTGACTGCCAGTGATAAACGAGTTCCGAAGAAAAACTGCTACTTAAAAAAAATCCGGGTCAAAGCCTAATTCGACTGGGCTACTACCGCCAATCCTGTTTTGTGCTCAGCTTAGCGAGATAAGAACTTTATTTGTTATTAAGAATCAGCGGCAAACCTAGAAGGCCCACCTAGAAGTCAATTATAGTCACTGTTTTAAACTATCACGGTTGTTCTCATGTTTGTACAGTTTTATGATTATTAGCGGGATATTTACCGTAGTAAGATTGTGTGAACTGTTTGACCAACCACCCGCATTCTTCATACTTCCCGTGAACATGGTGCATGTAACTGTGCCGAAATATCGGGAGCTCCACCCACAACCTTACCACGGTAAGCATCTCGTTAATAATCTGTAAATTATAGTCACCTTATAGTACAATACCCGCGGCGCTGTCGGTGCGTGGTCTACCACAACCTAATGTCATCGGACAAGTCATAGTCATAGCCGAGCCAGATGGTTTCTGGCAGATTAATAATGCTGACACTGAAGCTACCCAAGTTAAAGCACTCATCTTTTTTTTTTTTTTTTTTTTTTTTTTATGATTGACTTTTACTGTTGGCTTTTTGGCCTCTACAGCTTGACCGGACTAGTTAGCGAACGCAGAGTGCGTTCGGCATAACTTGGTGGTTAAGTTTATAGGCGACTAGCACAAGGGCACCTCGAAGGTACGAACCTCGGCTTGGGCCGTCGCCGGGAGTGGGAATCAGACTTGCCCAGGCACCCCAGAGGGGGTAAGCACTCATCTTAAACTACAGGCATATTATATATACGAGTCAGGCGAAAGTGCCTAAGCGAAAGAGTTTATGGGATAGTTAACAAGCGAGTGATATCAAAAGCCTGACATCAACCTCCGTGTAGGTATTTCAATTACGTTTTCCAATTACAACAGTAATGCTGTTCTCAACCAGCTACAATCTCGACTAAGGGGCCGTCCATTAATCACGTGATGTTTTTTTAGCATTTTTTAACCCCACCCCCTCCCCCTTGGTGATACATGCTAATCTTTTCGGATTAGAAATCGGGCGTTTGACAAAAAAAATAATACACGTGATATCTTACTACACCCCCTTGTGATATTTCGTGATGTTTTCTAACCCCCCCCCCCCCCCCCCGTTTCAAGTTTCACGTGATTAATGGACGGTCCCTAAGCCCAATTACGTGACCAATAAGCTTCGCCCTTTCGTGGAATCAGGAACATCAAGGTATGTCTTCTGTGATCAAGGCAAGGAATTTGTTGACTCATCGCCACCCGTGGCACAAAATAAATAACTGTTACTTCGTCCCTTGGCCCGAAAAGTGCGACTGCATTCGATCTCTCCAAACATTGCCCGTATTCAGGCTTCCTTTTTTTCTCCTATGACATTAAAGTCTACGGTCTCCACCGTAGACCGCATCATCGCTATACATCAGGCGAGTTGGCGGTCAAACACAAGCCTATTATTAAATAAATAAATAAACGATGACCTTGTACCCTACTTTTATTTGAAACAGGCAATTATAGAAAACTATAGTTTTTTTCGTAGAGAAATGAGAAAATAGTAAGCGTAGAAATTGATGCTTTATCGTTGATAGAATATAGTTCAGAATTTGATGAAGCGGAAAGTAATCTAATTGCTCGTTCTATAGTCAGTATGGGCGGAGAAAGGCTGTTCGACTCGCACACTAACGTGTCTGGAATCTGTTCGATTATTTTGTTTTGTAATTTGAAAATAAATCAGTTTGTATGAAGATCGTGAGTAGATCCAAGTCATTCTTAGCCCATCATCTGGGTCATGCATGTACAATTTACTAGGCATAATTTACAAAAAGTACGGATAGTCTAAATTGGCTACCCATTATAAAAATGTACGTGAATACATGGACGAGATTAGCATTCAACAGGGAAATTTTTAGAATGAGGACCAAGAAGCTTCCTCTGATAATGATGAATCATCATCATCATCATCAGCCAGAAGACGTCCACTGCTGAACATAGGCCTCCCCCTTTAACCTCCACACTGAACGACAGCCTGCCATCTGCTTTTGCATTTTGCATCCACTGGATGCCAGCGACTCTTACTATGTCATCGGTCCATCTAGTGGGAGGCCTACCTAGGCTGCGTCTTCCGGTTCGTGGTCTCTACTCAAGAACCTTTCTTCCCCATCGGTTATCGGTTCTTCGAGCGATGTGGCCTGCCCATTGCCACTTCAACTTGCAAATTTTAACAGCTATGTCGGTGACTCAGGTTCTTTGGCGAATATCCACGTTTCGGATTCTATCGCGCAAAGAAACTCCGAGCATAGCTCTCTCCATTGCCCGCTGTGTGACTCTGGGTTTTTCCAAAGGGCCAACAGCTTCACACTGCATAGCATCACTGGCAACACACACTGGTCGAAAACCCTATTCTTTACTAACAGCTGTGTCGGCTTTATATGTCCTACATAGTTACCATACTGTAAATACGTGCTTCACGGATGGCGTGTCGAATTGTCTCGGATCATGGAAGCCAGTTTAGAGCGACCATTGCAAGAATTTATGTGCCGAATCTTATTGACCGGTTATAGAAAACAAGGTCAAAAATAAATCTACCGACAAAGTATATATTATTGGCATTTTAGTAAGAATCTCGAAGATAAGAAAGAGGCTAATATTAAATATTAATATTACCCATTGGGTCGCTGCTCCAAAAAAGTTTGGGTTAGTTTAGAAGAATTGCACATTGCACAGACATGGAGAGATTCAAGCTCTCATTTCATGAGCTACGAAATAGACATACCCATGGATACACACGTTAAACTTATAACATCCTCCTCTGTTTGCGACGAGGGTTAAAATGACGATGGCGGTGGTTTTTAGTGTCCATTACAAGAGAGTATTTATAGACCCAGGTATGTCCTAAAACTGCGACCAGAACTACCGGAGGATGGGCAGCAGCGAGTTTTTAGTACAGGGTGAAGATACTGAGAACCCCAAGCCGCCTACCAAGTATGGGGATTATGGCAACAGGCTTTTCTAAGAGGGAGGCCTGCGTTCAGCAGTGGTCGTTTACTGGCTGGTGATGTGATATGTGTGATGAGAATTTATTGGAGCGCTGACAATTTCTCTCCTTATAAAATCAAACGGAAAATTCTATATCGAACTTTTTAGTATTTTATTTAATAGCTCAATCAAACATACGGTCATAATGTTTATACGAGATTGGAATTTAACAGTAGCGGTTGAACGACTTTCCTGGATGATTGATAGCAGGTGAGAATGTAGAAAACGGTTTATTTTCTAGGCCATTATGACCAAGTTTGCGGTTTTTAGGCCTTCATCGGTCATTATTAAGATTAGACGTCGAGGTGGAGTACGGAATGACTCGTTGTTCCAACGTAACAAATTAATACTTCTATAGGTAACGGTTTTAGTGAGTGCAATCTCACATAACCCGGCTTCACCCCAATACAGCTCGGTATCTTTTGAAGAAAGAAGCGCGGCCCAAGTGCGAGTCAGGCTCGCGCACTGAGGGTTCCGTACCACCACAAAATACAATAAGGTTGTCTAAGTAACCGAATTACCAGTTTTTATTATAACGCTTTCCAATCGTCGAAGTAATTTGCTACGCAATTTGCTACAGGCGCTCGAGTATAATAACTTCGTAATGAACAGAAATTTGTCACCGACTCGCACTTGGCCATTATTTATTATTTGATGTTATACTTTAGAGTGTGTACTACAATCGTGCAGAGTTTGACGCTTGTACGTATTATCGTTTTTACATTAGAGCTAATACAAATACGTAAAAAAATACGTTTGTTGTAAGGGTGGGACGTTACGTATTTACTATTTTTTTATTTATTTGTTAGTTAATCCGCGGTAACGTTACATATTCTGTGAAAATTTCATCTGTCTATCTATTACGGTTCGAAAGATATAGCCGTTAATAGGTAGGACGGATAGACGGACGGACAGACAGACAGATATCGTAGGCTTATTAGTAATTTGGGTAAGGAACCCTAAAAGTCTTTAACAGGTGATCTGTTCTGCAGCTGTCATCTGCATTTGCATGATGGTTAGAGTAACTTAGCTGTATCATTAGCAGATCATAGGTTGGTTTGATTATATGCCATTAATGTTGTTGTCTAATGTACTTACATACAAGAGTTAGCAAAACCGCCAAGGATTGACAAATTCTCAAATTACATAAAAAAATTAAAGATGTTTATAGTTTGAGTTCATCATCATCATTTCAGCCGTAGGACGTCCACTGCTGGACATAGGCCTCCCCCATCGATCTCCAAAAGGGCCGGCTGGTTTGAGCTATTCAAAGATATTCAAAACTATATCAGGTTAGCGCTCAAAAATATACATATCAATGGTAGATTAAAGACTTTCACGCATCTATAATTATGTGGATGGCTTTATTTATATATATTAATACTTTTTATCCAGGTAAAATGTATAGTTCCTGAAGAAACGTCCACGCGGGTGAAACCGTGTCATCATCATCATCATCAGCCAGAAGACGTCCACTGCTGAACATAGGCCTCCCCCTTCAACCTCCACACCGAACGACAGCCTGCCCATTGCATCCACTGGATGCCCGCGACTCCCACAATGTCGTCGGTCCATCTAGTGGGAGGCCTACCTACGCTGCGTCTTCCGGTTCGTGGTCTCCACTCCAGAAACCGTGTAGCTAGTAGTAAATAACTGAAATATGTATACATTCAAGTAAACAGGCAACCCTAGCTGTCATCAGCTTGTAACGTCAGTGCAACGATCGCAATGCTCGGCGGACTGTGACCACGTGCATATCCAAGGTACCCGCAATAAACGCAGCTTCCGTTTGTTTTTGCGATTTCTTTGATTTCTAAAGGGAACATTAGTATTGACCTAGTATTAGTATTGGATACATTATTTCTTAGCCTTTGACCTGAATGTACATTCAAGACAGAGATCATTTGAGGTAAATTTTCTCAACTAAAACTTGGGTGTGTGTAAAGGTGGTCAAAGGCGAATATTTTCAAGAGGGTTTTTTATTTTTTTATCCAAGAGTAAATTTTTACTTACTTGTACAAGATATTGTATAACTTTTCGCTAAGTAAAAACATTATTATAGAAACTGACGTGGTTTTCACACATTTTTATTTATATTACACGGGAATTACTCACGTTAGATTAAGCCGGTCACTCCGACTTTCAACCGCATTAGGCAGTCTTTTTCAAGGTGAGTGCGCGCGCGCGGCTGCGTCTCGCTTGGCACTACGGACCGCCGCGCTGACTGCCTAATGCGGTTGAAACTATAGTCGGAGTGACCGGCTTAATCTAACGTGAGTTATTCCCGTGTAATATAAATAAAAACATTATGTTTAGACCAGGGGTCTTACGGCTAGCTGTTTAAACCAATCCAGTATAGGTTATGAAAAAATGTTGCGCGACCGCAAACCGTATCTGGGCACGTTAAAGTTCACGTTCGCATGTTTTTTTTTTTTTTTTCATTATCCGGACTGCGCAGTTTTAACGTTAGTTTGAGACCGCGTAAAGAGTTGGCCGTAAGGCCCTTGGGGACCTTACAGCTACCTCTTAACGCGGGCTCGAAACAACACTGAAACAGCGCAGTGCGGAAAATCACGCGAACCTGAACGTTAATGCGCCGAGATACGGTTTGCGGTCCCGCAACTTTTCGCAATCACCTAAACAGAATCACTTAAAACAGTTAAGGTTAACAAATGATTGACAAAGGTAAGTGATGGATGGCCTCCAAAAACATATGACTACCACTTGATCTTATCACCCGGTACAGATAGGTCGGTAGTTGGTATACATTGAAAGCGAAGAACATCTGAACAAAAACAAGCTGATTAGATAAGAGGACCTTGCATTATCTTGTGCAAGCTATCTGGGACAGAATTCAAATATGGTCAAGATATGGGAACGCAAAACAGCAGCGGCAGGGCGGAGATATTACCAAAGTACCTATAAAGGTACCTAACTAGATTAAAAAAGGTTAAATGATTCATGGGACAATATTATCAATCATCAAAAGTTTGGTCGAGGCGTCTGGTGACCGGAATGCTGGCTACGTCGGCTCAAATATGAGCCATTCAACGTGGCAATGCTGCCAGCATGCTGGCCACTTTTCCTTTCCCCAAACCTTTTAGATTTGTTTTTTTGGTTTATAGTTCTATGTAAGTCAGACCGACAGTCACTGGCTTTTCGGTGAAAGAAAACATCGTAAGGAAACCTGCATACGTACGCAGAAGGAATTCAATGGGCCAATCCGGGCCATATCCACCACGGCCATATTTCGGGGGTAGGCTAAAAATCCAGCAGTGGACTGTTAAAATGCTGATTATGATGATGATGATATGTATTTTTAAATAGATCTAATTTTAGTTATTATATAATAAAAAAATATTGTAATTAATGGTGCAAACAAATTGGTTCATATCATCACCCAAATAAAAAGTTTCGTTTGTACTTTTTTTTTTTAAAGACTTCAATAGGTTTCGACGCGAGGTGCCAAAACCGCAAAATTCCAAACACGCAGTTAACCAAATACGCAATGTGAAACACCTTATTAAAGAAGTTCCCAAAACACAGATGGCCTAAATATATTAAGCAGGTTGCCAAAAACGCAGAGGTTTCAATTTGACTTGACCGTGACTGACTTTGCTTGACTGACTGACTGACTATGCCTTGTTTACGATATCTAATAAAATTTGAGAATATATACTTGACACTGGCAAACGCACAAGACGTGACTATATATTGTTTTTTTTATATATATTTAATTTGTAATGTTTGTGTACAAAGTGGTGAATGTACAGGTTTTAAGGCATTCCCCTAAACTAACAACTACTGTCCATTAGAAAGTAGTGTTTTTTCTTTCATAATCATATTCCCTTTTCACCCTAGAGAAACTTACTTGACAGGGTTAATAATGTAACCAGTTTGAACTGCTTTAAACCAGGTCAATAAACAGTTAGACCTCTTGCTCCCAGCGGGATAAATATAGCCCAAGACCCATTGTTCAGTTTAAATTTAGCCTGGGATACTATGGATGTACCAAATGAAGACAGGGATTTGCCACTTCCAGAGTGATTATTCAATTGTTTGATGGTCTGATTTGTTACCTTCCTTGTTATTTAACCCTTCAACATTGTTTCTGCAGCTGAACATCAGCTGTCTATGGTCATAAACTACACAAACCGAGGAATTTAGAGCTTTAGTGTTTGTTGTTAGTAGACTACATGCTGCATTCTTTAGTACTTCCAGAAACTTAAATGCCACATTCACAGACATAATTGTTTCACTATTGGGAATAGCTGTTAAGTTATTTTATAGAATATAAATAAAAATATGAATAATTATTATTGTGTATTAATGTTTGGATAATAAAGTCAGCGAAATCATAATCAACGTGTCTCTCGCATAGTGGATCATCAGGCTTACAGAATACCTCAGCAAGGTGACGGATGCTGCTCATCTGATATGGTCCAATTAGTGTTTCTGGGGAATTTTAATTTACTGGGACACTGATGATGCTGAGTTAGAGATGCAGAAACTTGTTTAAGCTTTAGATCTCGCCCAGCTAGTCTAAGGTGCCACATCGATACCCCTTGTTGACTCACATAGGGTCTATTGATTGGACTTTCTGCTGACAATTGAATCAGACCTCTCGTCACTGTCAGTCTTATCTTCTTTAGGTGAGTTACTCTATGGAAAAGTCAGTCAAACAAGCCAAAGTCGCACAACAAGCTCTGGAGAGGACTATGCTCGGGGTTTATCTATGAGATCGAATCATTTTAAATGATCCGGAAAACCGTAGACAAATGAAAGTTACCAATATAGTCCACCGTATTAGCAAATTGAAGTGGCAGTGGGCAAGGCACATAGCACGCAGAACAGATGGCCGATGGAGACAAAAGGTTTTCGAATAGGGACCACGAACCAGTAAGTGCAACATAGGACATCCACCCACAAGATGGATAAATGACCTAAAAGAGACTGAAGGAAAACACTGGATGTAAGTCGCTTCCAATCATGTCCAGCAGTGGACGTCCTATGGCTGAAATGATGATGATGAAAGTCAGTCAGTACTTTAAGTGAGTGACTCAAGTTCGACCTCAGTCTGGTGAAATCTGTATCTGTCTACTCTTCGCACGAACCTAGCCAAATAGGCACCCAGCTGGTGTAGTGATAAATGTCAACAGATTGGTATGGGATGCGGTTTTTCTTTGCTTTGCCTTGCAAGCCTGTGTGCTTCTCTTTTGGTAACCTCTCAAATTGCCGTAGCAGATGGCCCACAAAGCTTGCATGTGAATGTGGACACGCTGAAACGCTGGGTATCTGTGCTGATAACAGACATACCAAGCTTCTTGGATAGTCAGAATTTTAGCTCGAATATATTATGACAAAAGTGTTTTCACCATTAGGACGGATCTGCCTTATAGGAGCACTGGAGTTGAGAAGGATACCAAGAGGTAGATGTGCTGTGCTGCATGTCAAATCCAAACTCGGTGACAAATCCGACTCAGATAGATTAGGTCACAGAAAGAAATTAAGCACAGAACTGATGCAGAGCACCCTGATGCCGCCTACTCTTATACACTAGTTTTCATACCGTACTGTCCGTAGGGACCTTTTTATATATTCCTAGGGAGTATATAAAAATGAAGCGCGGAGCCAGTAGCTCAAGGGAGGCCTGAGTGAAGCGACACTCAGGGGCAACACTCCCCCCCCCAAATCAGGTAGATGATATCTTTAACCACATTGCTGAAATATTTGGTTGACTTGGCACAAAGAATCCAGACTCGTTCCAAGCATTTACTTGCTACCTGTGACAGCTGCAATAGCATTGTAAAGCTGAATGAACTCCACATAATCTGAACACTTTCGCTAGGTTTTTTTAACAGAAGACTGTAGCAGATACCGGATATTACTTCAATATTAAAAGAAGATACTATTACTCAGCTTTTTACAAAGTCAGAGAGAGTTCAGTTAAAAACTAAAATTACATATACCTATTTTTACATTTCTAACACTAGTTTTCTTTTAAATTATACTATTCTATATCACATTATATTATATTCAAGACTATTACAAAATAAAATTTATATACTTAATATTAAAATAGGCTTTGTTTGTAAAAAAAAAATCAGTCTAGACTCTCTAGGCACTGAAAACTTAATATAAGTACAAGTACTCTAGACTCTCTCAGTAAAATAATAATTAAGACTGTTAAATTTTTACGATTTTACGGCTGTACCACCTGTACCAGTATTCTCAAGCTCTCGGGCTGTTTGGGAGGACGGACATACATAGGATTCGTTTTCCGCAGAGAAAATAGCAAAATCGGAAGTAATAAATAATGATAAACAAAATAAATAAAGCCGTTACCTTTTAAAAACCAGTTCGAAGCAGGTCAACAGGAACAAAGTAGGCTGTGGCCAGATTTTAGTAAAAGATATATCTTGCACTGGCGTAAAAAACTTCTTCAACACTATATACAAAAATTCTACAGCAACTAGTTATCACAAACTATATTTACATTAATGTCGATCCAAAATAAAGGTAAAATCTAGCTATTTTAAAAATTAAAATCACAACACAGCCAAAAGTCCTTTGCGAAAATTCCGAGTCTGTCTGACAGAACTGACAGCAATTAACAAAATATCAACTTTGACATGACAAGAGAAAAAATAAACATGTTTTTGACATTGACAGCAACTACGAATACGTAGCGTATGGTAGCGTAGGACGCACAGATCTACTACCTAATATCTGTGGTAGGACGCCCTGAGACCATGGAACTAGTAAATATACAAGATCTTTGCCTGAGACTCGTTGGTGACGATATATAATATACGTAAGACAGCTGGACTTTTAACAAAAACGTTTATGTTAAAATACATAATAAAAGTAGTAAGAGTAATCGCCCGTTCTACCATCTGTTTTTTTGTAAAATAACTACGAAGGAATTAATTTCATAATTATATATCGGCCTCATAAACGTGTCCGTAGCGTCGTTTTACTGTAATACTAGCTCAATGCAATAGAGGCCGCAGAGAAGAGCTAAGGTTAGTAGTACAAGTGTTATGGCATAGGTGGCTCTCTACAAAATTTGTAATTATCTTTTAATACAACATAAGAAATTATAAGAGAGTTTCATAGATGGCGCTAAGAATTTCTTTGCTGTTATAATGTAACTGAGGAGTAAATAGCAATAGGTTATGAAATCCGCTAATCTTGTAGCAAACAAAAGAAATATCTGTGATCTGCGGTAACAAGGTGGTCTCACCAAGGAAGATCTATAATATTATTATTATGATGGATCTTTGCTCTCACTAAGGAGGTAAAAATCAAAATAGTTCTTTGGTATAAACAAAGAATTCAATTATATAAATTATTCTTTTCACTATAGCCATAGACTTAAAAGTTTTAGCGCCACCAACTACTTATATAACGTATAAATAAGCTTTTCTTATTCTGTGAGGATTGAAAGAGATAAAATTAAATAAGGAAACTCACTAAAAATAATACTTTTTTTTACCTACATAATAATTATGTTTATTCAAACCGAGCACGGTACCTACTACTTTTTACCTGACTGCTCAAGAAAGAGGGTAAGTACCTAATGTTTTTAGAGTGTATGCAGTTGTACGATTGTACGAGCACGGTACCTATACTACTTTTTACCTGCATGGCTGCTCAAGAAAGAGTATAATGTTTTTAGATTGCATGCAGTTGTACGATAGTATGTATGTATGGAGTGGCACTTTTGGAAAAGGTTGAGTTAGGAAAGAGACAAAATAGGAAGATGTCAACTTTGGAAATGGGCATAATAGGAAGTGTTCGGAAGTGGCGATGATGAGTTAGGACGAAGACAAGTTAGGTTAGGTTAGTTAGTTAGCAAGTTATTGGACAAATTTGACCACAGGGGAATTTACTGTACTTAAGTACCTATTGGACCCGGGCACGTCCTAAAACTGCGACCAGAACCACCAGAGGATGGGCAGCAGCATCCTCCTACTTTAATGGTGAATCCTTCTGCGATCTCCAAGCCGCCTGCCAAGCGTGGGGATTATGGCAACCCCCCCCCCCCCCCCCCCCCCATGACAGACAAAACGATATCACGGCCCCTAGTCCCCGGCAGCTCCTCTATCCCTGACCAAGGTAGCGGGTCAGGTAACGGTGGAGCAGGGGGTGCGAAAAATCTCCGGCAGTTGCCCCGCTACCACCCCCAACATAATTTGGCCCTGGTAACGCACAATGTTCGCACACTGAGGACCGACGAGAAGATTGTAGAGCTGGAGGAAGAATTGAGCAAAATACGATGGGACATCATAGGACTATCAGAAATCCGACGAGAGGGACAGGATACGATAGTTCTGGATTCCGGGAACATGCTCTTCTTCCGGGAAGGAGAACGAAAGTCCCAGGGTGGTGTAGGTTTTATCGTCCGCAAGTCACTCATTAACAACGTGATTAAGGTCGATAGTGTGTCGAGCAGGGTAGCATACCTTATACTCAGAATAACCGATCGTTATTCGCTGAAGGTCAAAGGTCATACAGGTATATGCGCCGACCTCGACATACCCTGACGATGAAGTAGAGGCTCTGTATGAGGAGATATCCGAAGCCATACATTCCTCCGAAACATACTTCACCGTTGTTATGGGTGACTTTAACGCAAAGGTGGGCACACGGAATGTCGATGAGTTAAGAGTGGGGTCATATGGGTATGGACGGCGGAATCCGAGGGGCCAGCGGCTGGTCGACTTCATGGAGAAGGAGGAACTCTATTTGATGAACTCCTTCTTTCAGAAGCGACCATCCAGAAAGTGGACGTGGATGAGCCCAGATGGTTCGACCAAAAATGAGATCGACTTCATCATGACGACCAAGAAGCGAATATTCAATGATGTCTCCGTGATCAGCAGGGTGAAAACCGGTAGTGATCACCGTATTGTCAGAGGCACATTGAATATCAACATCAAGCTAGAGAGGTCGCGTCTGGTGAAGTCCACGCTCCGTCCTGGTCATGCCCAAATCCAAAACCCAAATGACTTCCAACTCGAACTGCATAATCGCTTCCAGGGCCTTGCCGAAAGCGGAACTGTGGACGAATTAAACAATGGGCTGGTGGAAACTGTCCAAGCAGTGGGGTCCAAGTTCTTTAAGACCCCACCCCGAAAAAGACCTCAGAAGCTCTCAGACGAAACCATTAAGCTAATGAAGGACCGGACTGAGATGAGACTGCAATCTTCAGCTGATATGTCGGAATATGGCCAACTTAATAGACGAATCTCGAAATCGGTGCGACACGATCTGCGTTCCTACAATACAAGATGTATTAGGGATGCAATTGAGCGGAACCAGGGCTCGAAAGTGTTCGCGAAAAATTCGTCTATTGGGAAAAGCCAAATGACAAAGCTGAAGATCGAGGATGGCAGTATCATTTCGTCAAAGTCGGAGATTCTGAGAGAGCTTGAGAGGTTTTACGGACAGTTGTACACCTCGACACGACAGCCTATTGTCAGTACAGCTCAGGACAAGAGAGCTAAACTGACCCGACACTACACTGAGGACATCCCAGACATCAGCTTGTACGAGATTAGAATGGCTCTGAAACAGCTTAAGAACAACAAGGCACCGGGTGATGACGGAATCACGACAGAACTACTGCGAGCGGGTGGAAAACCGGTACTGTTAGTCCTCCAGAAGTTATTTAATTCCGTCATACTCGATGGTACTACGCCTGAAGCATGGCACAGGAGTGTGGTGGTGCTCTTCTTCAAAAAAGGTGATAACACCTTATTGAAGAATTATAGACCCATCTCGATCCTGAGCCATGTGTACAAGTTGTTCTCTAGAGTCATTACGAACCGTCTCGAAAGCAGGTTTGATGACTTTCAGCCTCCCGAACAAGCCGGTTTCCGTAAAGGCTGGAGCACCATAGACCACATACACACCCTCCGCCAGATTATACAGAAGACTGAGGAGTATAATCGGCCATTATGCCTGGCGTTTGTGGACTATGAGAAAGCCTTTGATTCCATCGAGACCTGGGCAGTATTACAGTCCCTCCAGCGTTGTCATATCGACTATAGGTATATCGAAGTGTTGAAGTGTTTGTATAGAAACGCCACCATGTCGATCCGATTACAGGACGAGAGCACGGAACCAATCCAATTGCAGAAAGGCGTGAGACAGGGAGATGTTATCTCTCCGAAACTGTTCACGAACGCATTGGAGGACGTTTTCAAGCTCTTGGACTGGAACGGATTAGGCATCAACATCAATGGCGAATACATCACTCACCTTCGTTTTGCCGATGATATAGTCATCATGGCAGAGTCGCTGGAGGACCTAAATACGATGCTCAGCGACCTCAGTAGCCTTTCCCAACAGGTGGGTCTTAAAATGAACATGGACAAGACAAAAATCATGTCCAATGTCCATGTTGAACCCGTGCCGGTAGTCGTTGGGAACGATACTCTCGAAGTTGTTGACCATTACACCTATCTTGGGCAGATTGTTCAGTTAGGTAAGTCCAACTTAGGCAAAGAGGTCGCCCGAAGAATCCAACTCGGATGGGCAGCGTTCGGGAAATTGCGTGACATCTTCTCGTCCAAGATACCACAGTGCCTAAAGACAAGGGTCTTTGACCAGTGTGTGTTGCCAGTGATGACATATGGTACTGAGACGTGGTCCTTAACTGTTGGCCTTTTGGAAAAACTCAGAGTCACACAGCGGGCAATGGAGAGAGCTATGCTCGGAGTTTCTTTGCGCGATAGAATCCGAAACGTGGATATTCGCCAAAGAACCAAAGTCACCGACATAGCTGTTAAAATTTGCAAGTTGAAGTGGCAATGGGCAGGCCACATCGCTCGGAGAACCGATAACCGATGGGGAAGAAAGGTTCTTGAGTGGAGACCACGAACCGGAAGACGCAGCGTAGGTAGGCCTCCCACTAGATGGACCGACGACATAGTAAGAGTCGCTGGCATCCAGTGGATGCAAAAGGCAGGCTGTCGTTCAGTGTGGAGGTTAAAGGGGGAGGCCTATGTTCAGCAGTGGACGTCTTCTGGCTGATGATGATGATGATGATGATGAAGTACCTATTACATGTAAGAATAAAATCACAAAATGAAACTGAAACATTTTATTTTAAATTATAACTTTTTCTCATTATAAATAACGCTCTTTTAAATATAACTGGAAGCCTCTACGTAAATTACATAGTAAAGTATAATGTAATAGTAAGTAGGTAGGTATAGAATACAGAAATGTAGCTTAAACTTAAGTAATAATAGTAAGTAGCTTATCTAAACGCTGGCTGCTGAAGACTCGTGGCAATCAAATTTCACCTAGAAAAAAAATTACATTAGTTTTTTTTACCATAGATTTTTATCCAAAGTTACGCAAATATTTAGACTGTACTGAGCCGAAAGGAGGTTGTACTCATCATTATGAATAACTTTTAATTTGGGACCAACCCTGAAATCCCGTGAAAAAGAAAACCCAGCTGTTTCATACATGTTGTCGTATTCCAATGGCCGTTTTCTTTGGAAAAGCAGATTTTTAATTGAGGTTTCAGGGTTGGTCCCATAGTAAAAGTTATTCAAAATGATGCGTACAATGACCTCCTTTCGGCTTAGTACAGTCTATAATAAAATTATATATAATGCGTAACCTTGTATAAACACATAATAAACGCTTTTCCTAAAAGTAAGTAAGTATAGGTATCTAGTCTCAAGTCTCGGCTACTATAAATACCCTAAATCAAAGATAAAAATTACCACCGTCATTGCCCTAAATAGATACAATTAAACAACCAATTTTATGATTTTTTTTCTCAAATAAATTATATAAAGTAGGTAGGTACTTATCATTATCATAACTTTACTCTAAGTCTAGAGGTGAACTCAAAGAATTATATTTGTAAAAATATTGGCTGAACTAATTAAAATGAATCAATTTTTTTTTTATTTTTTTTTATTGCCAAGGCTTGCAGTAAAAAACCATCTAGTACCTAAGTCCAAAATAAAATGAATGGACGGGCCATGACCATTGAACGTGCTCAGTAAAAACGAGTCAAACCGTCGGACATATACATCAACACCTAATTAATAACTATGTACAGTACATTTGTTACAATAACTAGATAGCGGTTTTTGTTCTGTTATTACACTTCGGGAAAGCACACAAAGACATAATTTTGTCAGATGTTTCGTTATAACAAAAGTCATGTCTTCCTACGGCTAGAGAGAGCGACTGAAACGAAGTGAGAGCCGCCGCTCATTTTGTAATCTTCAAAAAACCGCTTCTTCTGGGCCCCTCCACTCATTTTATTTTGGTCGAAGACCTAAGTAGGTATGACTTTTTTTTTTGTTATAATTGTAAAGCACTTATTTGTGTATGACGAAAAGCTTAGGTTAGGTAGGCCCTTTTATATGTTTGCCTATAAAGTATCATAAACATAAAATTAGGATAAATGTATGTAACACAGACAGAGTTATACACAAAAAAAACACATGCAAAGATAACATTTTTAAACATGTGCGTACTACTTACATACCTACCTTTTATAGGAAAAAAATCATTAGCATACCTACGTACGTAGATAATCTATCCGGAATTACCTGATATATAGTTAAAATAACTAAACAATAAAATAATAGTAATCAAATGTAATGAATAAGAATATCAAAATTTTATTATTTGATTTTGATAACAGACGTTGCTTTATTGGTTTTAAGTAGGTATATTAAAATTTTATTCTTAAGAAAAAGTAAATTAAACAAATCACAGCTAAATCATTTCATATTATCGTAAATTAGTATTTGCCTAAAAGAAATTAAATAAAATTTATAATGGGTAACACTGAAATCTTGTTGACTAAAAATAATAAATTTACCTACTCACTTATTTTAATATAATTTTAACCAATGTAGGTTAACATTAATACCTAATAAACTTTTATAAACTAATTAATTAATCTTGTAGGTAATAGGTAGAAGTAGGCGTAGGTATATCGAATCCCGATGTAGTAAGTTCTGACTTATAGGTAATCCAAAATTTTTAGACAGGGTGGAAACTTTGGTTAGGGTACTAGAACTTCGTAAGCCGCAATTTTTTTTTCTCATACATCTTGGTTTCTCGGTACATTTTAACAAATTTGCAATTATGTAACAACAAAAATAACTCTTGAATATTCCAATTTTTTTTTCTATAAAAACATTACAATTTTGTGAGCACATGTTAGCTGTGGTGCAATGACAATATAAATTATCTTTGCTGTGGCGGGAAGCAGAGCCCATTGCACATTCTGCCCAGCAGCTTGCGTGACCGTACCTACTAGCGCCAGTGGTAAAATGTTATCGGATCACACTTTTACGATCCTATTTTTCATTTAATAAGCAAAATATAATATAAACGATAATAATTGCTTAGTATATGTACAAAAACTGTGCATAATATGCAACATGAATACTTGAATAGGATGCAACTGACTCAAGTCTCATCTCATCTACACTAATATTAAAAATAGGTAAAGTTTGTGACTTTGTGTGTTCGTAGGTGGTAATCTCTGGAATTACTTAAACTATTCTGAAAATTCTTTCACTGATCGAAAGCTGCACTATCCCTGAGTGACATAGGCTATATTTTGTTCTCAACGCGAGCGAAGCCACGGGAAAAATGGGTGTTAAATAATTAGCATAGCTATTATTGTGACAATTGCGAGCAGCAAGCCGAGCATCGTCAACCAGTCCAGGTCTGCCAGGTGTTGCGAGAGCATCAGGGTGTACGTACAAGCTAGCATCAAGGTGCCAGAGTCGCGCCAATCGTGCTTCGACTGCGGCCTACTGCCTGTGACAAACAATGCAAACTATAACAAACAACTCATGGTTTAAGGGGTGTTTTGTTCTGTGCGACTATGACTTAGCGATGCACGTATCTTAATGGAAACACTAAAGGGTAGTTCGCATTCATCTATATCGGACCCCGGACTCCAAATGGACCCTGACATTAAAGCCGCACTCTCCTGTTTTTGGCAATTTTTGAGGCAAACTTCATCTCAGTCTCACTTCTCATATTTCTCAACCGCAACAAAACGATGCAAAAATAGTACATTTTAATGTGACGCATTTTTCGGATCACAAAGGTAAATAAGGCCCTGATTCACGAATTACAAACGCGCTCGTAACGCGGTGCGTTAAGTTAACCTCAAAAAGCGTGTTTTAGTTAGTGTATAAGGGTCCCAGAGCTACTAAATACTAAATTTGAATGCACGTCAAAAATCAGGGCCCAGCATTCGAGCCCGGGCGGTGTAAAGAGCGAATTGAGCTTAATTTTTCGGGTAATGAACTGTAATGTCGGCACAGGTAGGTAACAACTAACAAATCCTATAATATCACCTTGCTGAAGTTATAATTTGTCTCAGGTTATTAGATAAATTCTAATTCGCAACGATATATCGATCGTTCAGAACAAAACAACTCCAGCATCCTCGCTACTGAATAAAAATAAAAACCACAAAAGTGAAAATGAAAACGACAAAAGCCGGATGCAAAATGGTTAAAGTGAAAACCGAACACCATGCATGATTGTGAACCACGTACCTCGATTTTCTTTTTGGGAATTATGGTTTTGCCTATTAGCCCTCCAAGGCACAGCGTTATTTGGCAGTGAGTTGCTTTGACTAGGAGCACAATCATCTGTATTATCAACAGAGAGCCTTCTGAGCTGCTGATTCATCGTCTGTACCAACTTCGGGGAACTTAGTTCCTCGCGACTCTCTTTCTCATCAGCATTGTTGTTTCCGTTTGCAGCAGTTCGTGATTTCTTACTACTGTCTAGTTTGAATATCGTGGCTAACTCTTCTGAAGAATTATATTCCGTCGAATCGACCGCATCCCTCTTTAGTTCTAAGTCGTCTTCATATATTGATAGATTAACGGAAGCCCTATCATGAACTTCTGGTTTAACGACATTCTGTGTCGCTTGGTTTAATCTCTCGCCGGCTTCGGTGATACCAGATACTTTTTCTTGGATAGGGTTGTTGTTCTCGGTTTTAGTTCCTCTAGAGAGAAATAGTTTTTCGTTCACCTGCGTTATTCCAGCAATCAAATCAGAAATGCCATCTTTCAATTCCTTGAAAGCATTTATTTCGTTTATTTCTTTTATTTTATCATCCATGTTCAAAAAAGGGTTTGTTGATTTTATCTCTGGTGATTTTGAGTTTAATACCATATTAGTTTTACTATCATTAAAACTTTCTATTCTTGAAGCATCGTTTTGAATGGATAATGGAATAACATCAGGTATTAATTTATTTTCCGGTAAAAGTACCATTGTTTCTTGCGCTTTTTCTTGACTTCTTTCATCAGTATTTGATATGTAATCTGAGAGTTTTAGGCTTTCATCTTCAACATTAATTTCCTTTTCAAAACTATGCTTAAGCTGATCTTCAACTCTATGTAGTTGATTTGATATAGCTAATAAACTGTCTTCAGTTTTCTTAGCTTTAGAATCTTCGTTAACTTTCATGATACTTCGCTCTCTTTTTGGTTCGTGTACTGCTTCGGGACGAATGTTTACTTCAAGCTGGGGGTCGTCAGATTTTTCGGTTAATCCATTAAGAAAACTTAATCGACTATCAGATATCCTTGTTTGAACATCGGATTTTTTTTCAGTAGCATTACGGTTTTTATCTAATTCTGCTAAAGCTACACCTAACTTATTACTTGTGTCCATCGCTTCTTGAGCAAGTAAACTGAGAACATGCTGAAACTCATCTTTTGATGAACGCTTAGATGCCTGAGGAGATCTATTTGATGGTGATGAGCTTTTGGACTTATCACACGATGGAGGCTTAGCAAGGTGTTTATCGTCGTTGTGAATGAATGAATCATCTTTTGCGAAATTATGAGAAGGTGCGTGAATGTTATTGACAAATAGGTTGACAGTATTGTGCCTTTGCTTTACCTTATTACGGGGATAGTGATCCTTTTCGATGTCATTATTTTCGAAAGTATCGCGAAGTCGTTTCATGACATCACTATTACTTTGAGTCTTTTGAATAGTAGCCACTTTACTCATGTTTAAAGCTTCGTCTATTTCTTTTTGAATCATGGTGAATATATTGGCTGAAAGAGATCTCACAGCTCGCTTCTTTTTAAGAGTGGCAGCAGACTCTTTGTTTACGGGTACTTCATTGTAGCTGTTATGATTGTTATTTAAATGACCGTTGTAATCTTCGCCGTTAAAAACCAAAGAATGCCTGTGATCTTTTCTTAAACTTCTATATGCTAAATCATCTGACACTATATCAGGTGACCTTCTCGGTACAAATCTTGATCTGCCTTTAGTCTCGGGTACAGCATGGAGATAATCACTTTGTGGAGCTGGAGATACTGGTCCTATTGGTATGCCAAAAGGTGGTTGAGGGTCCAAAGTTTTTAATCTGCTATTAGTTTGTTTGATATTTCTGTAGACAACATCGTCGTAAACTATGTCAGGCTCGTTACGCTCTGATTGCCGGTCATCATCTGATGCATATGGAACAAATACTGGAGAGGCTAACATGTAACTTATTTGTGCTTGAGCTTCTTTGTAGTTATTAGGTTTATCTTTATTAAATGAATTCATTCTTCGGAATGCCATGTCGTCTTGTAACTTGTCAGGAAGAGTTGATCTTCTAGGTACACGTCTTAATGGTGTAGTAGGTTGACTTCGCAGCTGTACTTCATCATCATTTCCATTCCAGTCGTTGAAATGGTCGTTGTATTTTGGAGTCATTAGCTCTCGACGTTCCGCTCTATCCAATAAATCTTCATCGCCTAAGCCTAAGCTATTGTAAATAGCTTCTAATTCATTAAGAGCGTCGTCAAGATTGGTAGATTTTCGTCTTTCAGAATTTTTTTCGTCGTCAGATGTCATTTGGTATGTACTAGGAATGAAAGTGTCAGATTTGTGTCGTACGTGGGTTTTTGTGGTCGGCGAAGTAATTGTCTTTGGAGGGTCTACTGTGACGGGTCGTTTGTATTCGGTTGTTGCTTTCCACATTTTAGCGTCATCTGTAGTGTCAATTGATACGCTACGAAAACTAGGTTTGTTTTTGTTTAAAATATCATTTTTATCTTGTCTCTGCTTGTTTTGTTCAATATAAGAAGGTGTTCTCGACAGTGGTGTATTAGTGAAATCACTACTGCTTCGAGAATTTGCATAAATATTTTGATTTCGTCTCTGTCTCTCAGCATCATCAATTTTTCGCCAGAAATCAGAAGCATTTCGTGGCTTTCTGTATACGCTTTCAGTGACATTTAAAGAAGCCTGAGAGTCACTTAAATATTTATTGTCAAGGCTGTTTTGGCTAGTTTTGATGCTAATAGGCCTTCGAGATCGGGGACTTTCATCGGCATAGTACAAGAAATCGTTTTTGGCTTGCACAGGGTCTGGTTTGATATAATTATTTACAGCACTCTGTTTTCGCCATGGTGACGAATTAACGTAGATCCCATAATGGTTGGGTTCTGCAGACACTGACGCTGGCCTTCGTGGTTGTTCAGATTTATACTGAAAACTTTGTATGCATTCATTGTTTTGCATAGCTATGTGATCTTCAGAGTTTGAGATTGGTCGTCTCAGGCCATTAAATCCATTGTGTGTAGATCTCTCTTGACTTCGTCGCATAATTTTCTCAAAATCATTATTAGGCACACCGTGCACTACTTTATTATTACTATGGTTTATTCTATCCACTATGATAGGGTTATTTTCATAATACATGGACAGAGGAGTAGTAACTTTTCTTTGCATATCTCTAGGTGGAGGTACTGGAGGTGCTTTTTCCTCTCTTTTTACATTAGTGACATTTCCTAGAGGAAATTTTACACACATAACTTTTTCTGGACTTTCATAATGATTACTGACGCTCCTTTCCCTGTTGTTATTAGCATAAAGCGTTTCTTTTTCGCGGTTCGTATTATTGCTCGGATACTGGATGGAATAGTTAATGTGCTCGTTGTTAACTTTAGCGTTAAAGTTAATGGATGATGGGTAACTCTGGGTAGTCGATGGGAATGATGAAATTGATTCTGATTTCATAGGACGGCGGTTTGCTTCATTGGCATGTAATTGTTCTTGTTTCACTACGTTTGTTTGGTCACGCTTGCAGGTACCGTATCCGCTACTCTGGCTTGTGGGCGTTCTTGTCAACAATTCTATTTCGGCCTTCGTATAACCTTGTTGCAATAATTCAGCTTCTTTATTCAACTGGTTTTCTTCGTCTCGCGATAATCTCTTAATGTATCTTTCATTCCTTGCGCTTCTTGACCTTTTGTTTAAGGAACTATCGCGTGACCTCATTAGCGAGTCTTCACTTCTAAATCTTATCATGGACGAAGAGTTTGATGACTTGAGTGACGATTCTTCTTCACTGCTCGACTCTCCTTTCATACTGTTTCTTAACGCTTCCACTCTAGCTTTCAATCTGCCCTTTCTTGTCTTTCTAGATGGTGTTTCTAGCAGAGATTTTCCTGACCTACTCGTGCTATCATCTCTGAGACTAAGGGATTCCTTAGAAGCACCGTACAGTTCTTGAGTCTTAGCTCTATAATTGATAAACCCAGCAGATGGGTCAGATAAAACACCATCATCGGAAGCATCACGAACTTTTGACTTTGCTAGACTCTGTGCTCTTCTCGAGTCCCTGATCACTATGTGATCAAAATTATTCACGGCTGGCGATTTCTTTTTCTTCTTCGATTTTCTTTTCGATGGTGATTTTGTGCTGACTCCTTCATCGGTTTCTGAAGAGGAGCTTTCTTCTTCTTTCTTTTTTCTTCTAAAGAGTTTCCCGATGGACCATTTCTTGTCCTTCTTGCGTTCTGGGTCGGGTTCTGGTGGTGCTGGTCGGTCGACTCGGCGCTGGACGGAGGCGTATTCTTCGTTGTAGGGTCGGTAGGATGCTGAGGCCGACACATCCCGATGCGGTACCGGTGGAGAGTTGACTGCCTGGAATTGAGAAAAACGTAAATGAGCACCAAATTATAATATCTACATTTACTGAAGAGTGAAATAGTAAGTAAGATTGGAGTATTTTTTTACTATGGACAATATTTTCGTGTAACTTGTTTTGATTGAGATTTGCGGAACGACGCAAATATAAAAAAATGGGCCTCTAAATATAATATGATATAGGTAACCTCAATATTTTGAAAACTCCAATAAAGCAAAATATTTAGTACAACATCGTAAATAAACTGAAGAATATCTCGCCTTGCTGTCTGGATACGAATTCTATTCAAGGACAAGCTCTTGGCCGCTTGTCAAAATTTGACAAAGTTTATGAGTTGGTAAAAGTGGTATTATTACATTCCTTTGTTTGATTCAGAGAAGTCTAAAATAAAATCAAACAGGAAATGGGTATTGTTGACAAATTGTAGCTCTATATCAGATTTTTTTTTTCATGTAGGTATTCATATCGGGGAGGGGTCAATGCTAATAGTACTCGTATTTATGTTTTGATCATTCAAAGATAAATGTTGCAACACAGAATGTGTACGTTACATAATAAGTACATATGGCAAAAAAATATGTGAAAAATATGGGACTGTGAAGTAAAAAAATATATTAATTACTCATGTGTCGTAAAATATTATACTAACCGCGACTCGCGATTTCTGAGTTTTACTTTTTTTCGGAGAGAAAAGTACCTATCTTATGCCCGAGCAGGCACAGGTGCAGGTCTTGTACCATGACCTCTGTTTAGGCGACCTTGGGAAGTTACGTGAACGCGTACGGTTTGCGCAACGGTACCTAGGCCCTGGTGGGTTACCATAATCTCAAAAATATTCTTATAATAACCTTACATTATATATATGTATCTATATATTTATTTAAAAAAGTTGTATTTCAATAAATAACATGCCATCTTTAACTTCGTAACATAAAAATAAAAACCCTTACATTTAATTTTGTTCGCTCTCTCGGGTGATGAGAAAGCTAGACAAAAGTCAATGTAAGGTTATCATAATAATGTTTTTGAGATTATGGTAACCCCCTGGTCATGAACAAGCTACCTTTGCCAAATTTCAGCACAAGATCACTTCAGCTGCTCAGTCAAAAAAGGCAATAACAGACAGATAGGGAGACCTATTTTTGCGTGTATCACACGCAAAAATAGGTGCCATCTCATAGGTCAAATTTTTTCGTATAGACAGGTACATGATAATAGTATGTGTTGCTATTTTTTATTGGGCACAAGTTTTTAAATAGTGCTATACTTTTGCTATACCGATCGAAGACGTATTTGTATCATGTCGGAAGCTTAAGGGCGGCCTAAAGCCCGATTCTAGCGTTAAGTTCTCAGCCTATAAGAACTTTTTTACTTTTCTGTGTCATTTATTGGTTGCTACATTTTACACGTAGGAAATAAGTACCTAGGTACCTCTGCACCTCTGCCTACATTTATACTACTACCTATAAACTTGACTAGTCTGATAGCGCTAAAATTATCTGCATCTATCTCTCATTTCAGTGAATAAAAAAAGTTTAAAACCATTTTTTGAGCTGTCGAATTTAGTTCAGATTATAAGTGCAACAGATTCGAAGTTATTAAACCTTCAACAATAACGAAATTTATTGACTATTATTCATAAGCTTTTATAGTACGTAAATTTAATAGTCCATTTACATCAAGCCTTTTGATGAGCTATTCTACAAAGCCAGTCGATCGTTCGGTTGCCGTGGTTGACACCCAGTTATGTAGTGGATCGTCTATAGTTACAAAACGCCAATAATGGCTTGGATCAAGTGGCCCGATTTAAATGGTCCATTATAATTAGAGGTATGCTTATTGGCTAAAACTTACAGGTAAGAAAGATCTAAAATAGTCATTATTAGTCCACTCGCTGACCACAGCCACCATTTTTATCACAACATAAAAATATTTTATGTATGTTTATTTATATTCCACACCAATATTTTTAACACCCACTAAACGACGTTCTGGCACAAGAACCATTGAAATAAATAACCACTAGTTTTGTTACGTAGATACTCTTGTGTTCATTATTTTTATCTGTATAATTATCGACCGCCTATAATTATTACGACAATTTGCCAGCAGATTTATTAGGACAATTTATACATGGACTTATAAGGCCATTCGCACAAGGCCAAATGATAAAAAATGACACATTTTAATGAAATTATTTTTAGTATCTCATGATCTATTCTCTCCATAGTTAACTTTAATAAACAACATGGAAAATAAACACATTAAAATTGTTTTCTTGGTCTGAATTTCACGCATCATTACACGACGAAATTATAAAACGAAACAATACACTGTATTGCAATTCAGTTTATCTATTTTTGCTCCAAAACATGCACAACACTTTTATAAATCAATTTAAGGAGTATTGCTCTTAATATTAGTAGTATTATATATAAAAATATTGTCTTGTTATTCAAGACTTGCGCGTGCGCACGTCTAACCGCTCCGGCGCGCTTCTCATACTCAAGAGTCGGTTTAATTGTGGAGGTAGGTTACACTATACAGGGTTGTTTTGTTCTAAGACTTGTCAAAATTCGCGAAAAAAATATCTGTTGTTTCATATATTTTGTCGGGAGAGTTTTTTTTTTGTATGGGATGGCTGTTTTTTTTAATTTCGCATAGTTGTAGAATAAAAGTTATTTGTTTTTGCTGAAGCCGGATGCTAACTGATTACCAGCAACCCTGTATATATGCTATATCCATACCAAAAATCATTCAAATTCGTTCAGGTTTTACTGAGTTGTGTGCGGTCAAACACAGTTAGGTAAACACAAACTTTCTCATACATAATATTAGTGTGATTTGCTTAATATGTTTTAGAAGAGATAATTATATCAGAGATTGAAGAGATAATTAAATTATATTATGTAATTATCATCGCTTAACATCAGGCGAGATGGAGGTAAAACGCAAGCTTATTATTTATAAAAAAAAAAAATTGATAGGTAGAGTAACGGTCAACAGCGAGTCTCATCCCGTCTCTATAATAAAACGGTCGGCGTTCCCGATGTTTCACAAATCTAGTTATTTATACGCGCAGAACATACGATTTTTATTTTATTTGGGTGCAATTCTAACATAGGAACGTGGAATCTTCGTCACTTGAGGATTGTTTTGTTGATATATCGAGCACGAGACATCGGTAAATTTCGAATGTTTTCAAAGTAAAAAGTAGAATAAAGCAGTATACATTCATCACAGCCTCTATTTCTTTCATTTTGCGTCTCTCTTGACGAATCTTGAGCTCGATTCCTTATATTTTTTTATCATAATGTAAATATGTTTTATAGAAAGTATTTATTAAACGGCAGTGTTCTATTATTAGGATGTACTATTGAAATGTTATTATTATTGTATAAATTGTGCAAAAATAAATAGTTACAATATATTATAAAGTTGGCGCAGAAGGCCAGAATGTACCCTGCAACCTGCAACACAGGCTCTGGCGAGACCTATTACCAACACGAGAGTAAAAACAAAATATTATATTTCATTTTAATAAAAAAAAAATTGACTATCCGCTTTATTTGTACCTTCGCAATGATCTGCAATAGGGCATTTACACATCCGAATTCATACGCAGGTTTGAGTCCTGTGGGTCCTTAAAAAATCATATTTTGTAGCATTTTAATAGTAAATATGTTTTGGTAAAATGGCTTAGGTAGGTAGTTATTTTTAATGAATATCAAGAAGCGATAGAAGGAAAGACGACGAGGCAAACCAAAGAGAGCAAATTTTGACTCAAGTAAAGGAGAAGGCAAATGTCATGTCTACCTGTGACCACGGACAATGCAGTGTTCGAAACTTCAGGAATTAAAATTATAGTAATTTTTAAACTTTCACGATTTGAACACATGTTTTAAACGTTAAAAAAAAAAAAATTTTTTTTTTTTTTTTTTTTTTTTTAATTATTATTATTTTTTTTTTTTTTTTTTTAAATTATGTAAAATACAAGCGGTAAAATGTCATGTTTATAGGGAGCTTTGAACGCTGGTAGAAGACAGTGAACGTTGAAAGTTACTCCACAAGAACCACGCTCGAGTTCTTTTACAAACAGCTGAAAATAGCCAGGCTACATTTTACGTATAAAAGTTTAATATAAAATATAAAAGTTTTACGAATATAACTCGCTTGAAAACCGGCTTCAAATAAAGCCCCCTTCACAAAGATACAAGCTTTAAACTTAAAAAAATGCTGCTAAAGTGGCTTCCAGACGAAAATGCAGCTGAGTTTTCAAGAAAAGAGAAAGCACGAAAATTACGAATGTGCATTATAATAATATCTTGATACTTTGTTTTGTTATCATAATAACAAAAATTTCGCGAGAAAATTGCATGTTGTTCTTTTGCTCTGTAAATGTGCGAAAGCTTTTAGTACGTTTTCAGTTTATCAGTTTGTCTTGCGCTCTAAAGACGTAAAATGTGTGATAAGTATGTCTACAAAAAGATATAAACAAGGTGCATACTGTAATCTGTAAGAAAGTAACATATCTCGGCATCGCCAGGTATATATTATAATACACGGGTGTCTTTTTTCACTAATATAATAGCATAATCAGCCTTTTAATAGCCTACTGCTGGACTTTGCGCTACCCCTGAAAGGGCGATTGGTCCATATTGTGTTGGTTGATTCACATAAGCCATTGAATTTCTTCTCCGTACGTATGCAGGTTTCACACTTACGATGTTTTTCCTCACCGAAAAGCCATATGAAAATCACGAACAAAAAACACATGTGTGTGTTTAAAACATGTGAAATGACGAAAGTTCAAAAATTACATATGAAAATCCGTACATAAACTCCAAAGAGCTCATTGGTACGGGGGCCCGGGATTTGAACCCGCTACCTCACTCAAGTCTAGCGGTTTCCGAAATAGGTTACCACGGCTTATACCTAACTAGAATGCCTAGAAAGAATTTTGTAACGTACATAACAAGACACTGACCGCGCAATCCTTAGGGAGAGTCTCTAATTTGATGCCAAGTTTGCAAACATGAAATAGGTAAAACCAAAACAAAACCAAAATTGCTTTCTAAGTGCTGAATATACCATCAAAATCAAAGAGCTTTCGCAATTGTCGTCTGTTTCTCAAGCTAATGAAGTGTTAGATCGATGGAACTCTAAATATAAACGGGTAGATATGTTTGTACTTGCTTAGTTATGTAGGTGTGTCTGAGTCAAGTGCACGGATGCTGCTGAATTCTGTAAATAGCCACCTTGTCTATCTCCACTGCATGAATAACGTTCTAATTAAAGTTTCGTGTTTTGTGATCAATAAACTTACCTACCTGCCGAAATGAACATATTTATCAATATCGAATCTCGAAGAGACGACAGAGATGTATATCATCATCATCATCATCATCAGCCAGAAGACGTCCACTGCTGAACATAGGCCTCCCCTTTAATCCCCACACTGAACGACAACCTGCTTTTTGTATCCACTTTATGCCAGTGACTCTCACAATGTCGTCGGTCCATCTAGTGGGAGGCCTACCTACGCTGCGTCTCCGGTTCGTGGTCTCCACTCAAGAACCTTTCTTCCCCATCGGTTATCGGTCCTTCCCACTTCTTAATATCATCCAGCCATATACATCTCGGCTGGATAATATTAAGAAGTGGGCCGGATTAAGTTACCAGCATCTGAAGAAGACATCATTTAATCATCAAGCAAGAAGTTTCGCATATATTTTTTTGCAACGGTATACTGCAAATCATCTAAATCTTCTGTATTGGGGTACAGCCAGATTATGTATGATACAGATGAGCCATTTTTTAACCTATTTGATAATTTTATTATGTCACCTTTGAGCTGGTCTTTTGGGGATACGCTTACCTTCGCGTGGCTACTATATTATACACCATAATATCTAGACTTTCACAAAAGTACCTATTGATCAAAACTAGTCTTAAAAATTATTTTGATCATTCATACGTCAGATAATATAACGCCTTAAAACGAAGCTAGTGAACCTTAATCTCCTTCAATTAAAAACAAATTAAGGCACATCCATTTCATTTAGAAAAAGATCCTTTATCCCAAATTAATTAATGCCTCTCCCTATACACGGTATTTTAGGAACACTCTCTTCTCTACTCAAATAGCAGAGTAGACTATGCTGGTTTTAGTTACTTATCGGAATTATGTTGTTTTTTTTTATAAATCTATACAAAATAACAAATTACAATTCCTAGTTTCCTACTAATATTATGCGAAAGTGAGTTTGTTTCTCTTTTACTCAGTAAAAGGGTAGCGGATGGATTGACTTGATTTTTTCCATGGATTTATTTTAAGGGCCGCAGAGCGACATTGACTTTTTATCCCGTGATAATTTACGGTTTTTCAAGAATTGTTCACGCGTGTTATACCACGGGCACAGCTTGGGAATAAATAAGATAAGTTGGTATAATAAGTGGGAATTTTAAACTGGTTTAAAACTTGTTTCGTCCTAAGATCATTTTTTACTCATTTGTAGCTGGTTACGGAACTACGGTTACGTAGACGGCCAAAGGGAAAAAAATACATCGTCTCATTGTAAAACTTGTGTTATTTCGAGTGCTAATGGGTGATAATGGTGGATCATTATTTATTGTTTGTGAACGTGCTTGAGTATGGGCCAGTGATATAACGAGGTGAAAGCTTATTTTCGTGATGTTTCCCAAACTCCATAGAAGCCTCTATTAAAATCCCCACCACTAGGGCATGACTTGGACTTGACCATGACGTACTTTGCTGGATATTTTATAAAACTTGAAACTATTTCAATACTTGACACCGGCAAATACAAATGACGGCGGCGCCAAAGTCCCCTCAAGAGGTAAGGAGAAAAGGTGAATACGAATAAATCCGTTTTGTCCACAAAGAGGTACTTATTCCACTCTTTCTCACTGGTTGTGAATAGCTCTTAGAGTCTAGTCTGCCCACAAAGATAATTTAGTGTTTAATGATAGAACTAACATACTAAAGTTCGCTTGCACTGTAAGCGATTAAGTGAAATAGTGGGGCCTTGACCCACATTAACATGCTTATTAAAGTTGTGAAATTAAGACAAAAATATTAAATTATATTTATGGAATGAAACACAAAAAATATAATATATCTAAATTATGCTCGTGACTATACAATACATAATTTATAACATAATCCTTCAGTTTATTACGATGGGATAGCAATTTTTCACATTAGTAATTTTAGTAATTAAAAACCTCACCTGCACCCGCGCTACAAGACCGCCGTGAGTCGTGTCAAGTATAAACAAATTAACGTGCTTTTTCCATTCGAATAGACTTTAATTAAGTTTGAATAAGTAGGAATATATTTCGTTAGATTGTGTTATTATTGTGGTTTTCTAAGAATATCTATGAAATAATATAAAACTTACTCGGAATTATCGCCGTTGAGAATTTAGAGCCTAAAAAGTGTTCTAAAATACTTCAAAGTTAGATGGAATAGGGACTTTTTGAATGCAATGTTTTCAACTGTTTTCTAAATTTGACAACTTGGGGGATATGGTTGAATGGGTGGAAGCACAGAAAAGAGAAGTAGAGAGAGAAGTTATTGCATTCCTTCCTATGTAGTTATATTATGACGTTTCGTTTACATGTGTGCAACTGGCTACAACGGATTTCTTGCAAAAATGCCTTGACAGCCGTTCTATTTTAAACGAATTTTTTTTCTCTTCTGTGGGTGGAAGTTTCTTCCATTATCTGTATCTTTCGAACCGTAATAGAAAGCCAGCTGAAATTTTCACAGAATATGTAATGTTACGGTGGATTAATTAAGAAATAACAATAAAGTCAAAAAGTAAATAAAAAAGTTAGTGTGGTTTCGTCTACTTTTGGTAGTTTTGCTCCAGACAATTTTTTTATTACGCTGTTTGAATACAATATGTAACACCTAGAAAAAAATATTGTTTCTACACAACGTCACTAATCATTCTAAATAATCGCCCTAAGCTACACGTTTGCCCCGGCCGATACACTCCATCAAAAATAGGGCAGAGTTCGAGAGTTAATTTCGTTTATAAATACACCTACGCAGTTTATATCCGAAACCATTGAGATGTTTACGACCGGTGTATACTGTGTAATACTAATAAGTTCTGTTTGTTTGTGTTACTACAATTTTATAGCGGAGTAAGGGTGGAAACTCACTGGCATTTTTTGCAAATTTTCTCTACCCCTTCAAATATAATTATTAATGCCACACAAGATGGAATTTTTTGCAAATTTTCTCTAGCCCATCAAACACTGATGTCACGTAATACATATTTTTTTGCAAATTTTGATCACTGGATAAGGTAGAAGAAATATTCGGGACGTTTAGAAATTTGCAAAAATGCCATTTTGCGTGGAGCTAGTAAGTTTTTTTTTTAGGTTTCACTGATATTTTATATAATTTAAAGTTTTTTTACTATTATTTAATGTTAAGGAATTTGTTTATTGCGATACCCAACTATAGTGACTTAAATCAGTCTGCTTTCGTCACCCTAAAAATTTGTATATTGGCATAAGAAACAACGCTATTGCATCAATTCTGTTGTGCCATTTTTACGGAATTTAAAAAAGGAGGTTTTTCTCAATTCAGTTGTATGTGTTTTTTTTTTTTTTTTTTTTTTTATATTTAATACCTCAGTTATCATTCATTTATAAATCAATTTGCGTAATCGGTTTAGTCGTTTTGGTTTTTAATCAATATAGCTGGAAAATATTATGTCATTCAAGTAAGTCAAATTGCGTATTTACAAATTTTGAAGTCGTGGTAGTGTACAGCAGTAACTGCGTAGTGGCCGAGACTAGATTGGCGGAACGCAGGCCGACCGAGGATGAGGTGGACTGACGACATCAGAAATACTGTCGGGAACGAGTGAATGCGAATAGCGAGAGACCGGGGAGAGTGGCATAAACAAAGGGAGGCCTCTACCCAGCAGTGTGTCACTCAGGACTGATGATGATGATAATGAAGTCGGTTTTTTAGATAAATAATTAATTAAACGAAACTTTTAACTAAACTATTTTGAGAGCTCTAAAATAGTTGCCATCCTTTTCTTTCTATTGAAATTAATAGAAATTGAGATAATTTTAGTCTTGTCAGCTTCGGAATCGACTTCGTGTACCCCAAGCCTATCGAAGTTGGGTGATATTGCCCAAATCTGGTGGTTTCGACCTTCCTTGGAAGGGATTTTCTTGTGATTGTGTCGCGCCATAAATCTTTGTTACTGAAATGCGACTTGAATTAACGAAGGTAAAATATAATGAAGTCAAATTCCTCGGGGCAACTCCGTGTTTATGAGCTCTCTTGTTTATTTTCATAATGGCACGTCAAAGTCGGAAATGTTACCAAAATTATACTACAACAGTCGTTGTTTGGTACACAGTTAATTATTAAAGAAACAAGCATAAAAAGTCTGAACTTATTCGAAAAAAGTTTTTACAAACAAAATCGTTTTTTTGCGGTTGTTTATTTTAGAGTCTGTGCATATTAAGAACTAAATTTTAATAACTATATATGTACCTATGATAGGCTAAGTATCAAAGATTTTCTAAGGTATGACGTCTATAATAAAATTAATAAATAATAATAAATATTCGGGAAACTTTTGTACACACGTTCATCTGACCCCAAACTAAGCAAAGCTTGTCATATGGCTGCCAGAGACTGATATACATACATACATATATATTTTTAAATACATACTTAAACAGATATAACAATCACAAATGTTCATCACATAAATGTTTGTCCTAGGTGGGAATCGAACCCACGTCCCCAAGCTTAGAAGGTAGGTCACTACCAACTGGACCAACGGGCTATTTATCTATGATACCTATCTAGAAGCACCTTAGTACTAAGATAAGATAAGATAAGATGTATATTTATTGCCAAACAAAAGAAAAAAACAAACGATAACAATGGACATAATTATATACTATTAGAAACGTATGGAGAAACAATGTTTGGCAATAGGAGTACGCTCAGCGCTGTACTGCGAGATCCCGAAGGGTCACGCAGGGCTGGGCTGGACTTGTGAGAACTGAGTAGGTACCTACCACGTATCAAACATTTTAGTCGTGCTGGCAATGACAGTGCATTGTTTTCAACACAACAAAAACAGTAAATTAGCACAAGCGCGACCTCAATCCCTGCTTCTCTCTTTGTAAACATTCTAATAATTAGTTCGGATTTTAACGGTCATGGTATCTCTGTGAATATCCTTCCTATGTTAAAAAAACAAAATTTACTAAACCTGGTGGCAATTGATTATTAGTTGACTCACGTTATGTGTGGCTTGAATTGCTAATCAATTACATTTTAGTCTGCCGCTGCATTGCATTTGCATTGTCCTAAAACTGGCGACTGGGGCGACCTGGGCCCCGATTCTACTAAACAAATTGTCTTTAAATTGTAATTGTTGCGATTTTAATTGTTAAATAACTGCCTCATAATTGACAGTTTTAAATATTTTTTATACTAAAAAAATACAACCACCTAATTTTATAACTTAGTATAAAAAAATATTAAAATCTGTCAATTTTGAGGCAGTTATTTAACAATTAAAATCGCAACAGTTACAATTTAAAGACAATTTGTTTAGTAGAATCGGCGGGCTGTACCGGAGGATGGGCAGCTGCATCCTTTTAGTAGGTACACGGTAAATGTGCTGCTTGCCAAGCGTGGGGATTATGGCAACACCCTTCCATAAGAGGGCCCTTTGTTCAGCAGTTGTCGTTTACTGGCTGATGATGTGATGTGATGCTGCATTATATCGTACTTACTTGCAATACTTGACCTAAGCTACTACTACATCTAGTACTGCAATTCCATTTTGATATACATATTATATTTCCGCGGAGGTACCTAAATAAAATGTTCGTTAAGTGCCTATCCTAAAATGCCTTTTTTATCTGCTGCTGCCGCGTGGTCAAGTATTGCAAGTACGGTAATGCAGCGGCAAAGGCATTTGATTGCAAATGGTACTACAGACATGTTATTTTAATTACTTAGCCTCTCGGGTGAGCTGTGGTAAAATCAAACGCTTTGCCTTGACCATGAAAATCTCCCAAAGCTTCCTTGCAAGGCACATAGGACTAATTCCATCCATGGTACATGTTCTCTTTTTATCTTTCGATTTCCACATTATTTTGTACCCTATTTCCTCACAGAATCATTACCCACATGCTCCCGCGGCGTGTCGCCGCTCACTCTCTCCACGATCAATCCTGCTGAATATTAGCCCAAACGTCACATGTGCCACTTGACAGATGCTTATGACAACACGGACTGACATCTGTCAGGAGGAATAAGAGGTCTTCCTCTCATGATTTTGGTGGATTATTGGCATTTAATGTAATCAGTTTGCCTATTTTATAATACTTAGGTATATATCGTATGTGTAATATTCAAGTTATAGGGATTTTTTGTTTTCTGTTGACAAAATTCTGTTTTTTACCAAGTTAGACAACGGCGGGCGCGGTCGGTACTTGGATGGATAACCGCCTAGGCGTGATGTCTTATTGCACTACATTTTGTATTTTGTGATGGCACGGAATCCTCAGAACGCGAGTCCGACTCGCAGTTGGCCGGTTTTTGTTTGTTTTTGCCGATGGTGATGTAAGATTATATTACTTTGTGGCGCGTCCACTCTATGGAGAAGCTTTGGTCAGGACAAACTTTTCACTTGTCACTAGCTTTTACATAACTTAAAACGGTGTCATAGAAGGAAGAACAAAAAGAACCGTAGATAAAAGCTACTCATCATGAACAAAGCCAGAATGAATGGTTTTTAAGATGTCCCTGTCGAGCTGTCACGCACAAATACACGCTTCCGGTACACAACTTGGGTTATTTATTATTTTCTCGAGTATTTCAGACGCGTTAATAAAGCTATGAAAGCTCGCTTCCGTCGGATAGTGGGTTGCACAATAAAACTACTGAGCTGATTCGATTCAGCCCAAATTAAAGGCCCGATTGTTGATCACTAGATCAATTAGGAACTGCTTTTGAAAGTTGAAACAGGTCAGCTGTTTTTCGATAGAGCTATGGTGGCCGAGGTGGCATGTGTGCTATACAATCTGACGGCTCCCGGTTCAATCCTCGGACCAGCTTATTTACCAATGACTTATTTAGTACCTAAATAAATTATGTGGTGTTTCGATGCTATCGCCCAAAAAACGGCGAAGGAAAACATGGTGAGGAAACCGGTATGTCCAAGAACCTAAAAAGTTCAAAGATATATTATTATGACATTCACCAACATACACTGGGCCAGCATAATGGATTATACGGCCCATCCTCAATACGATACAATGACTCCACTTTATTATTAACTCCATAATATAGGTACAAGTCAAACTTCTCCAGTACAATTTTCTACAACACTCCTCTCTTTTTCTCTCTGAGAGAAGGCCTGTGTCTGTCCCAGCAGTGGGACGTCTTTTATTAAATTTTTCATAAGGATGATTTAGTATTTATTCCTAACGAAAGTTAGAAAAGAAATGAAATGCTTATGAAATGCTACGAAATCAAATGGACACCTGGAAAACAAATGAATTTGTTACAATACAATTTGTAACTTCGCTTTAAATCTATTACCCTGCAATTTGTGGAATGAGCTCACCCCCTCCCTTCCTTCCGATTTTCCAAGTAACTATAAGATGGGGTTCTTCATAAGGGCTGTTAATAGAGTCGTTATGGGTCGGTAACGTATCTGTGATGCCCCTGGTATTGCAGGTATCCATAGGCAACGGTGATCGCTTACCATCAGGCGGCCCGTCAGCTTGTTTGCCACCAATGGCATAAAAAACCTATAGCCATGGATCTGTAGAATATAGTTACTACAAAATACACTATAGGTACTACAAAATCTTCGTATCCATGTTCTGAAGTTAGTTTTTTTTTTACTGGGCAAGTGCCTTTATAACTTAACAAAATACAAGCTAAAACTAACACTACCAATACAATTAGACTGCCCATAGACCGTTGAAGGTCTTAAGACAATCCAAATGCTCAAGCCCACTACTAGTTGGCAGCGTACCCAGCATGCTGGCGGCATTACCACATTGAATAGTAATGCTTATGCGTTAAGCCTGAAACACGCCAGCATTATGGTCTCGCAGGCGCTCTGAAAGATTTTCAATGGCCCAATGTCTCGATTCCAAACGCCTCAAATATGCCGAACCACTGCCGAAGTTAGCATATTTGCGTCGCTTGTGCTGCTCTGCCGGATTGGCAGATTTAGTCAGTGGGATAAAATATATGCGTGAAAACCTCGCATCACTGCCACGTTACAAAATTATTTTTCACTTGATATAACTTAACTTATTTAATTCAAAGCTAAATAGGGCAAATCTCACCAGATTTACAGCTTTACTAATGGAATGTTTTCATTCGCTAGGAAGTCTAGTGCACACTGGGTCGAGTGGTCGCTCTAGTTTTGCACCAAAATAACTCGGGGATGAATGGCCAGGCGTACATGCTATCTAATTTGAAAATATTATACTACAGTTAGATAAATAAGAAGAAAATGCGAAGTATGTCAAGTTCGAATAATGTTTAGGTCTTTCATAATCTATCTATATATAAAACAAAGTCGTGTTATAATAGTTACACTATTTATAGCTCAAGAACGGCTGGACCGATTTTCATGATCTTTGATTTGTTGGATTTCACTCCGCTCGAATAGCAGAATAAGTATTAAAACAGGAAAATTTGTCGATTTTTTTTTGTATATTATGCATTTCTATATCTTCCCAGGTAAGGTCCTAGACACTTCGCCGTATGATTATGTTTTATTTATCACGAAAGTTAGAGGAGTGTGTATGTGTAACCACTAACCACAAATATTCCACCATTGTTTTACAAACCGCTGGATATATCTAGGTGTACTTAGTAGCTAGTGCTTTCTCCGTCCACATATAAGTAAAACAGTTTGAAAACTAGACCGCCATATACTCCATGATTCTATACACTAATAATAATATTTATTACACCATGCCGCTTGCATATGCATGCTAACGACGTGCATGCATGGGAAACTGCGTCATATCCCGCGTCACGCACACGTGCTAGAATGTCGGAGCTTTAATTAGAATGTTATAAAAAGAAACATTGTTTTAATGATTAGCCTCTAACCGAGATGTAAGAATAACAAGTCGATTTTTCTTAGTTGGAGTCAAAAGGTCAATGACTTTGAGAGAACAGATGCAAGGCAATGCAACTTTGTATTAAGAATTAGGTCATTTTTGTCTTATCTATGACTAATATAAGGGCAGGTATCCGCCAAGGCTGAGTGAAACGAAACTAGGTTGAAAATGTTGATTAACGAAGTTTCGAACATTTTGCGATGTTCGTGGTCTTTGGACAGTTGAGTGTTTCGAGCTTCTCTTAAAATGAATGGACGGGCCCAGAAGAAGCGCATTAATGAAGATTACAAAATGAACGCCGGCGCTCACTTCGATTCAGTCGTACTCCAGCCGTAGGAAGTGCAACACGCGTCTATTGTTATATGATAACGGAACATCTGAGAAAACTATGCCTTCGTGTGCTTTCCCGAAGTGTAAATACACAACAAAAAACCGTTATATTTTTTTTGTAACAAATGTACTATACAAGGTAATAATTAGGTGTTGAAGTATATGTCCGACCGTTTTGACTCGTTTTAACTTAGCAAGTTCAATGGTTATGGCTCGTCCATAAATTTTATTTAGGGCGAAGCCTACACTTCGTTTCAAGAGGAGTAAATATTTTACCCCGTTACTTATTTTTGAGGTGAATCAATCTTTTGTCAATATTTTTTGTATGTTTCTCAAAGTTCTAAGGTGAATGTCTCTATCTTCTGATTCATATTTCTTATTTACTCGTGTTTCATTCGTCATGTCATTGTGCTTTGTCAAATAAATGCATCTGCAAATAAAACGCGGTTCCAAGAATGATGTCCATTATTTTCTGTCACTTTTCCTTTTATTTCCGGTACCTTTTGAAGCACAGATTCGTACTATACTGAATCTATGTTTTGTAGTGATAAAGTAGAATAAGCTTACAAAAAAATACTAAACTGTATTTTTAGGGTTCCGTACCTCAAAAGGAAAAAACGGAACCCTTATAGGATCACTTAGTTGTCCGCCTGTCTGTCTGTCTGTCCGTATGTCAAGACCCTTTTACCCAAGAACGCATAAAGGTAGCAAGTTGAAATTTATACTAAATACTTGGGTCTACGGTTTCTTTCGGCTGTAAAAAAATTAAAGTCGTAAGTCAAAGCAATCAAAAGATATGAACGTTTATATCGTATATTTTGCGATTTCACAGGGGAATCAAAACCTATAGGGTACTTCCCGTTGACCTAGAATCATGAAATTTGGCAAGAGGCAAGGTCTCATAGCACATAATATATAGGAATAAATCCGAAAGTTATAAATTTGAAACTATATCATTTAAAAATCATTATTTTACTATTACAAACTTACATTTTGTAGTTGGAATGTACGGAAGAACCTTATTGTCAACTACAAACTTAAGTTTGTCTCTCAATATTTTATCTTCAGTTAGTTTTTTTTTTGGTCTCGCACTCTGAGGGTTCCGTCTAACGGAACCCTCAGACCACGAGTCCTACTCGTACTTGTCCGGTTTTTTTTTAAATAAAAGATACAAAAAAAAATACGTGACATTTTATTATAGAAAAATACGTGACATTTGTTCCCGTTTCATTAAATCTTTTAATTAGCCTTGTAAGTACTTTTTTAGAACTCTATCTATTATTTTGGCGCAGCGACACAAGTTGTATCATGGCCTCCAAATTGAAACTGTGAAAAATCCTACTAATATTATAAACGCGAAAGTGTGTATGTATGGATGTTTGTTCCTCTTTCACGCAAAAACTACCGAATGGATTTTAATGAAATAATATAGCTTATACATTAGAAAAACACATAGGCTATAACGGGTTGTAGTAGCGAGGCCGAAGGCCAAGCTCTACGCGTACGAAGTAGCGGGTTTCAGCTAGTAATAGTATAAATTTTACCGAAAAGAATTCTAGATTATTTTATCATCTACTTCTTCGTCTGAATATGAGTTAACAGCAATCCCGAATCTCATTCCGTGTTCTTAATATACCGTGTTCCGTGTTTTTCCGTGTTATAAATCCAACCTTAACTCTACTACAAAAACGTGTTTTCACAGTTTTAAAATAGGTCAGCACTAGTATATCCTGTAGCCTGAAATAAAAATAATTTGTCGCTTTTTTTAGTTTTTACCCGTTTTTAGAGCACAATTTATGTTACTTACGTACAGTTTTCGAGTACTACCTGAGTTTCAATGAAGTTTTATGTAGGTGATTTGATCGAGCTTGGCGAGTACCTAAATATAGCATCGATTTTGTCATGCCAATCACTAAACTAATCTGACATGACTAAAATTATCTGCGTCTTTTTTCATTTCAATAATATGTTATAGAAAGATGACTACAATTGGAAAGCTGAAATTTAGTTTAGTTTAGATAATGGTAAAACAAAATCGAAAACAGTATTAGCGTAAATATCGCCGGCGATAAAAGTCGTTCGCGAAGACGGCCACTCAGCGTGGGACGACTGATATCCACCAGACAAAAGATCGCTTTCACTAGTAGCGACTACTATTGCATAATGTAGTCTAAGTTTAATGTTTTTACTGTCTATATACCTACTTATTTTCATTGGTGGTTAGCATCGAGATACAATTCCTATAGAGTCACAATCTCTCAGTGAAAACATTCAAAAAAGTCCGAGCGTCATTGCACATACAGTATCAATTATATAGTTTACAATGCCAAATTTACTCCAATTTAGACGTTATGTCGCTTGCATAATGTGCCACGTTAGATGTCCGCTATGTCATCGTAGCTCTGGCATCGCGCGGCGATGTAGTCTGATCGAAGTTACCTTGTAACTAACAAAAAAAGTTTTTTGCCGAGCCAAGCCGAGTTTTGGTTCGGTTTTTATTTAACATGATTGTGTCTCTATATGTATTGTATCTCAATGGTGGTTGGTCTTTAAATGTAGATGTTTCTGTTTAAATACACAATCATAGTCAGCCTATCTTAGTCCTTTTCTGGACATAGGCCTTTCGAAGGCATGCCACTCCACGATCTTCAGCTTTTCGCTTTCAGGAGTGGTACCATCACCTGTTTTAAGTGATTCAGTTAATGTTATTGCGAAAAATCACGCAAACGTAAACTTTAACGCAGCGAGATATGGTTTACGATCGCGCAACTTTTCGCAATCACCTAAACTGAATCGCTTAAAACAGCTGACAGTAGGTACGTCCCCAGCCATTGCCAGTTGCCTTACGTATCTTCTACGCTTTTGTTTAAATACGTACCTGTAATTTAACGGTTTAATCTCTTTATCGTGGCTAACCCACATGATAGATCTGAACAAGAGTCAGTGAATTTGGTGAAACTGACTTCCTGACTCCTGGACGACAAAATAGAACTTTAATATGATGGTGCAACATTCACAGCAGATTAAATTACCAACGGAGCCGCGGCGGCCGTGCTGTTGGCTGAAATCTCGCAGATTCCGAAGAGAAGAAAGGTCTTGAGTGGAGACCATGAACCGGAAGACGCAGTGTTGGTAGGCCTCCCACTAGATGGACCGACAACATCGTGAGAGTCACGGGCATCCAGTGGGTACAGACGGCATGCTGTCATTCAGTGTGGAGTTCTAAAAGGGAGGCCTATGTTCAGCAGTGGACGTTTTTTGGCTGATGGTGATGATGAACTAAGCGTTTCCCGAAGAATCAGAAAAACAAAACAGCCTTTCTGGAAACCCTCGAGATTACACAACCACTTTTCACCCACCTCCTTACATTTACAAATTAAATAGTAAGTATAAACAGTACAATACTAAAACCAACGATTCGTTGACCATTTCACGATCTTGTTTCCAACAACGGGCCGATTTTATGAACACTTTTACTTTGAGTAGATTAAGGAACTGTGTCTGGGCGTTTTCAGCCGCACTTAAGTTTATTAAAGTTGAAACTGTTTAAAGTTGTTGCTAAAGTTCTAGAAAGTGTTTGCTGAAAGCTTTTTGTTAAAGCTTTTATTTTGTTTGTCTGTTGTATTTACTTTTAAGATCTGAAAAACTCACACTAGGCACGTGCGAGTTTTTCAAATTTCGTTTACTTATTAATTAATAACTACGATTTGCATAAAGTAAGACTAGTGCCATCTAAATATCGCAAGAGGGCGCTGCTCTTAATTCATAAATCGTAGTTGACGTTGACGCGATCTAACAGATAAAAGCAATCGGAAAAGCTCGCACTAGGGGCTTTGACCACTTTGACCGAATGAGTTTTAATTTTAAACTATTTGATTGGATCGCTAAAGTTTGAAAACGAATTATATTATTATATACAACAGTCTAAAGAGTTTGGTAAAAGCCATTTCTCGGAGCCTTTGTTTCTGTTTTATCTCGATTTATTATTTTAAGGACCAAGAAATATAAATAAAAAAACTGTAATTTGACACTGATATATTAATTTGGCATACAGAAAAAAAAACGACTTTTCTGTGAAGAGATATTTCTGTAGAGATTTTTTGCTTCAGTAAAGAATACCTAACTGACTTTTGAGGGTACATTTTAACCATATGCTAAGTCCCAACTTAAATAACAAGAGAAAAAAAATCTTGTTATTAAACATACAGGTATCTGTTGAATACTGTATAGGTAAACTTATGAATAAAAAATGTACCCTATCAAAACCCTAAACATACAAGAAAAATCCGTTCCCACAAATTAAATTTGATCCATCGTTATATTAATATCGACATGTTCCATCTCTACTCCATCACTGTCATAAAACCAAATAAAACCACCTCCGCGTTGAGAATGCTAAACAAAAATTCTCACCACGTCGCAAATATACTAAATATCCCAAATATCCCGACTTATATGATAGTCGGGGTCGACTAATATCTCAAATACCTTGACTAATATCCCAAATACCTGGAATAATTCCTGAATGACCTCACCGAGACGAAAACTACGAAACTCCGTTCATACACAAAGGGTGAGTCAAAGATATCCACTTGTCCGCATCGTACGCTACGCATCCAAAGTACACATCAGAAGGATCGGATTCAGCTGGATTCATAGTTTTGATAAAAAAGTATATTATTATTAAATTACCGCAGATTAAGTAATTGTATTCCATTTGGTACGATTTGATCCATGGACGCCTACCTCAAGTTGGTGACTCGAGTGGTGTCGCATATCGTGTCGTGCGTTCGAACTTCGTTTTGTGGTTTCTCGTAAAAGTTTTTTTTATCTCAAGGAGGCGGATTAGAATTAGTTGTGATTGTAACTGCACTAGCACATTGTTTTTGTATGCGTAAGCTCAAGTTCTGTCAGTATTGGCCGAGCGTTTCGTCTCTGTATAATTATACCTTCTCGTATACACACACACCACCAAGCGAGGATCTCTACGATAAAACAACTATGCTGCACGAAGTTTCAAGAATACTGCGAGCGCCAAGACGCAATTTGGTCGCCGAGTATCTGATACTTATTTAGGTCGCTTCATGTACGAATAGTCAATATTCGTCTCATTACACCATTCCTGGATTTAGACATTTCAGACTTAGGTGACCTAGAAAATAACACCAGCTATTTGTGGTAAAGAAACTCGGTTTTATTGTCAAATCTTACATTTACCTGGCGTTTTTATGTAGTTTATCTTATGTCTGTCTAGCAATAACAAATATGAACAGTTTATTTGAGCTGCTTTAGATTACTTTTTGCTAGTTTTCCCAAGTTTTTGTTTTATTTATCAGTCTTGAAATTGCTCATGGATAAGAGAGCCTTTTAGTTAATTCTGTTGGAAAAGGCTTTTTTGGCATATCTTTTTATTTGTGTAGGAATCTATGTAAGTTAACAACACTTTACATCTACAGAAAAGTAAAGAACACGAATAAAGTTATTCTATAATTTATTTTGCTCTTAAAGTTATTTTCTTTTTCTTCTTCTTTTGACAAGTGTTCCGCGTTTCTTAAATATAATATATCCAGAGTGAAAAGCCACCTTGGCAAACGATTACACTTCACACCTTTAAAATAGAACAACTGGGCCATTGTACCAATAAAGTCCACTGCTGGGTATTGTTCCACCCACGCTTGGCATCGGTTGGAACTCAAGATCGATAGTACAGTACAACTAACCTATCTTTAGAGTTTTATGAGCGAGCCACTATCGTATTTTCCAAACAAAACTGGGTGTCTTCCGTCGAAAATTTTAAGTTCCACCATTTGGCCAATTATACAGGTCGTTCTGTACGTGAGAGGTATTAAACAGATTCGTCGGTCATTGCTCTGAGATTTGGAAAACTATTTATTGATGAACATTTTCGGGAAATTAAAAATACCTAGTGCTTCGAAGACTTTTGACAGGATTGGATAGGTTTCAGGTATCCCTGGGTACACAAAAATAATAAATATCGTGCACCAAAATATAACGGCAGTCATACCGAGTGGAAATATCACCAGACTGATGGGCACGTTTGGGCGAGGAAGTGCTGATCGCGGACATTTTTATTTTAAACTTTTGAAAACTAAATATTGATTTTATTATAGAAACTGACGTGGTTTTCACACATTTTATTTATATTACACGGGAATTACTCGCGTAAGATTAAGCCGGTCACTCCGACTATAGTTTCAACCGCATTAGGCAGTGGCTCATCTTACGTGAGTAATTCCCGTGTAATATAAATAAAATATTGATTTGTTTTTATTTTCAGACTATATTTATTAATTAGTTTTGACACCTCGATATCCCATTTAAGCAACTGAAAATGAATAAAGAATTTACCACAGGCAATTATGTTGATATTTTATAGAATGGAGAGAGTGGAGAATGGAGGTCGAAAAACCTAAAAAAAACAAACTTTATTATTTCTTTCGTCAAAATAAAGCATATCAACGTTAAATTACTTTAAACTTGTTACAAATTTATAAAAAAAAATTATTAGTTATATTTTATTTCTACTAATATTTTTAAGTTAGTTTTTATTTTTAAGTTAGTTAATATAGGTATCTTATTTAACGTTTTTAAAATAAATACATAATTAAATAATAATAGAAAGATATTTAAAAAAATAAATATATCTCTTTAAATGTTGAAAAGGTGCAGTGTGTTTGTGTGTGTGTGTGTTCGCGCGCGTGCGTGTGTACGTGTGTGTGCTCTGGGAACACGAGAGAAACTTCAAAAAAAAATAAAGCCGTTGCTGGCGTCAGTTGCGCAAATTCGTCGTGTTTTGACGGTAGCGGTTGAAACCGGTGCGCTCGACAGCGGATAAAATTAATTATAATAAGTGTTTCCACTAAAGTAAAATAGCTCTCCTAAAATCAGTTGTAGTTACAGGTTTTCACATAAATACTGTCTAGTATGTGAGTGGGGAGTGCCAGCCTGCGTTACGTTACGCGAGTCATACAATCCTAGTCATTTGCTAAGTAATTTTCGCAAGCCTCTCGTGATTCTACCTCATTATTGTCAACTATACTCAAGCATGTGCTTTGAATTCTATAAGTGTTGGCAGTAACTGAACTTCAAATATATTCTTAAAGTTTAGTTCAGTCTATTAATTAAAAAAAACCCATTAAACTAAAAGATGAGATTATATAATAAAATATATATTTCAGTCTATTTAATTCAATTAGGTACATATGCAGGTACACTTTTGAAATGTCACATATTTATTTATAACTCCGTTGACAAAAATCATAACACTATGCTAGCGCTATGTGTAAACGGTTTCTACCTTCTAACCCTCAGATCAGACAAATAAGGGAGATTTGCCTTAGTACAATTATCGTTCGTGTTCAAATGTGTCAACTTTTCATTCAAAAATATCAATGTACCGCTAAACTGCATAACGCAAAAACTATCGGTAAGTACGGCTCACACAATTTTTTATTGTTTCGCTACAATTAAAAATTAACGAACTTGTGCATGTTTTTTTGCATGTGAACTAATAGTGCACATGCAAAAAAAGAGCGACAAGGTCGTCTGCTCGGTGTGTTCGACAAATGGCATCAAGCTGATTTAGGTCAGATGCGTTTTCACCCCGCACGCCACTTTACCAGCATATTATCTCCATTGTTTGTCTAATGTTATATATACTAATATTATAAAGAGGAAAGATTTGTATGTAAGTATATTTGTAACGAATTGGCTCAAAAAGTAATGGACCGATTTTAAAAATTCTTTCACTGTTGGGAAGCCCCGGGTAACATAGGCTATAATCTATACCCGTGCAAAGCTGGGGCGGACCGCTAGTTATTGATAAAAAAATATATATGTGACGTCCAACCCCATTGTACAATCCATCTATACGAAAGGTAGTTTTGTATGAACCTAACTTACTGTTAGCAGTTCTCTGTGTTACTACTTGAATTATAATGTCAATGAGCGGTAACACGCAAGGAAAATGAGTGAAACCGCTTTGCCGGGAGCGGGAAAGTGTAGTGCCTGTTATTTGAATTTCGATTGAGCGATAATAATGCTTTTGTTATGGCTAATGAAATAGCATGGCTTTATTCTTTATTTGCTGTAGATAATCTGTGGTTGACGATTAAATTAACGGCTTTTGTAGCAGGTACATTTTTATCACGGAAAAAGTAATTTGAAGCGTAAGTACGTGGGGGACCGAGTTCCGCCCGCCCTTGAAAACTCTCAGGAAAAAAGTTTTCTCAAATGAAACCTAACCTAAACTAACTAGATCGATTTCTTTGGTCTGTTTTTTATTAATAATCTAAGTCTACGATTCGAAATTAAAATCTAAACTAGAATACTACTTATTCTTTATTAGAATATAAGCTAAAAAATTAAGATATGAAAATTGCCACAGCTCGCACTGACAAATAAATAGAGGAGGTTTTCTAATCGACGCGTACTTTTTTTTGAAGATGTATTATTTGACTGAAAATTTCAAAGGATATCACACTATCAGGCTAGTATTATAAATACGAAAGTTTGTGTTTAAGTGTATATTTGTCAACGCTCAACCCCGCAACAGATGAACAAATTTGAATTAAAATTTGCCATTGAGGTAGTTTTGTCCCGGACAAAATCATGATTCCGGTCAGGTTCCGGTGATGAAACTGCGAGGCTCTGCTAGTTTGTAATGTAAAAAATAAGAGAACAGCAAAGTTTTTTTTAAATACTCTTAATTTTTAATACTGCTGAACAGATTTTTTTGAATCATAGCTAAGGATAGGGTTACTCTATCAAGTCACCGTTCGAATAAAAAGAACTCAATCAAATTTGGATCAACCGAGCTACGATGCCACAGACTCACATATATGCGAATACAAGCGTTAAACGTATGGTCTGAAAACCTGTACGAAGCGCTTTGACTCCTCATTTATTGTGCGAGCTGCTAGTCTGTGGAATGTGCTGCCTGAACGGGTGTTCCCCGATAGTTATAATCTGGGTGTCTTCAAATCACGAGTGAACCGGTTTCTTCTAGGCAAGCGTGCTCCATCGTAGACCACATCATCATCATCAGCTCTGGCCAAGAAGAAAGTCACTGCTCTGATCATTTACACAACTTTGTATCAGTCGATTACAAAACACGGTGCACTCAATAATAACAGTAACAAGACAATTTCGACACCAACCTACCAAGAAACTTATTATATGTCAACAAACGTATACATATACAAGAAAACAATGGATCGTAGGCTTGCAGGCTCACCGCGGATTATACTGACGTGTTATTAGTTGCCCTGTATTGTAGTTGTCTTGTATTGTTCCTTCCACCGTGGGAGAATGATCAGCTGTCTTACGGATAGTTAGGTAATTACGTGCGATATTTGGGATTGTATGATCACGTAAGAACGTCTGGAATCTTGCAGGTTAGTTGATAGGTTTTTTCATGTATTGTAGTAATGAAACACCTTAATTAACGCTAGTGGTGAGTTTGCGGTCCCAATCGGTATTTCGGTACTTGAAGGAACTTGGATGGTTTAGGTGGAACTCTGAAGGGGAAATACACCACTATACAACCCAAGCGGCACGTTAATGAAGGCACCAGTAAATGTGGAATAATCTACCTTCCGCGGCGTTTCCTAGAAGCTACAACATAGGTTTCTTCAAACGGCACGGCTTAAGATTTGCCAAATCGGTATTTTTAACCTAAGATATAGGACAAACTACAAATCGTAGCGACTTGAAAAAAATATCGCTCATGAGGGAAATTCAACCTGATTAATTTTACTATCACAGAAGTTTATTTTACTTGCTACATTTTGAATAAAAAATATTATTCTAAAGTCTATTTCATCACCATAGCCCGAGTTATTGTGATAACCACAAATGCGTTCCAGTTGATTCTTTCACGTGCACATAGGAAAATTAATAACATGAATATTAGTTTTTTAAATTTATTTTTTAGGCCCCTGGTACGTATGTTTAGTAATATTACGAAATAGACGCGCAGAAGATACCTAATCCACGTGACCAAAACACCCGCGCAGAACCGCGCGAGATGAGGGTTCAGCAGTCTGTGGCCTAGGAGTAATATGTTCCGTGTCTGTGGCTGCGCGTTGCAACGGGTGGACTGTGCGCGCCGTTACAAATTTTTTTTTTTGTCACTTTTGCCTTTTTTTTCTGTGCACCGTTTCGTCAAGTTTCATCGGCGCATCTTAAACCCTTACTGCAATGTAGTTGTGATGCCTCAGGTGTTACAAGTAATTATAGCCGACGGTGACTGTTTATATCAGGAAGCACGTCTGCTTGTTTGCCACCAGCATGGCATAAAAAATAATATTTACAACACATTTGCTCAAAAAGTGCACTTACGAAGCCTGTATACATCGTTCGAAAGTTAAACATTACGGATCATACACCGTATAGCACCGTACGTGTACTTTACGGTATTTTTTTAATTTCCATTTCTTGTTTTTTTTTCGCAAATGTGTTGTAAAACGTTGTATGGCACACGTGCAGATTGGTTATTTTACAAACTCGTGACTATGGTAAGTACTCGACTTCGTCTCGGGCTTACATTCGTCTACTCGTTTGTAATAACCAACTTACCGCACTTGTATCATAAATAACTATTTTCGATTTATTCAATTTCGATTCGAATATTAAAAAAGCAACGAGCAGATTGATGCATCTGCAAGGATGTGCCTAATGGTACGCGTCACGCTTCCGTTTAATTTAACACTTGTAAATTAAGAAGGCGTTTCAGTTAGAGTATATACAAGCAAGTACATTTTTAAAGTCAAGGCCAGTCTTACTTGAGACCTACTTCCAATATGGGGCCACAGAGTCGGCGGTGTGAGTAATGGCGATAAGCGAGCTGATAAAGAAACCCTACAACGGGCGCGGCTGCACGCACTTTGACCCGGCGGGTCAGGCGCGGACGTCGGGGCGTGGTGCAACTGCTAGCGTATTGCAGCTCTGTTCATCAACTTCGAAGAAAAGCGGTTACTCCACGGATACGCCACGCTAAACGTCTTTGGCCTCACATAAAAACATTACTTAAATTAAACAATGCTTGAATTCGCACAGCTAATTTGTTGCCGATATAAAATGTCCCTTGCGTGCAATCTTAAGCATTGTTTAACCAAACACAAACAAACCTTACACAAACTTTGCTATACAAATGTTTCTCAGTAACGCCGCCGGGCCGAAATCTTCTTACGCCTATACGTATCATATTGATCGTCAATTGCACTGTGAACCTTACAATAAAACTTTTAAATCATAATTTGGCTTCTCCAGCTATATATTATGGGTTGGATATCATCATCATTTGATGACCAGCCTTTTTGATGTTTGTCCACTGCTGAACGTAGGCCTCTCCTAAAGAACGCCACAAGGCAATATCTTCTGCTTTGTACTTCCGTTTGCCACCAGACGCTTTTCGCAGGTCTTTGCTCCACCTGACTGCAGGGCATAGTACGTTTGGGATACGCGGTTTTCACTCTAGAATCCATCTACCCTAAACGAAAGTCTGAGACCGATTGTGGTAGTGTAGCAGATTTACTTGGTGCAAAGATTTTAAAAATATGGATATGTTCTTGTTCACGTCCCAGTATGGCTAGTACCTACTAGAAAAAAATTGCGCTATCAGTCAAACTCTCTACTACAATATCGCATCGCATCGCACTCAAGTAAAATAATTGCTCACCAAGGAAGTCAGCAGGCGAGAGTTCACAGAGGTGAGTGGTGCTTACCACAGATTCGGTACCTACCTTAAAAAGTTGACCCGGTCCATACGAAGCAATGTCGTATCATATATTGTTAAAAAGTTATGTATATTATACTATAACTTATTATATTTATATGTAAGTCAATGACTTGACGTTTGAGCGAGTATCCTTATTCTGCGATTATGCCACATTTCAATCCCACTGTTAATAATCAGGGAAAGGGAAGGTGTAATCTGTTATAAAAATACCATATTCATAACTGAACTGTCAAACCCACTTTTTAAATATGGAAATCTAGATCAGTAAACTTCAATCACGTCCCTCCCGATACAAAAAACTAGACTAGCCGTATTTCATAAAATAAAAAATACCAAGTGAAACAGATCGCTTTCTTCATAGCAATGAATCAAACAGTACCACTCTCACTAGACTAAATGCTATTATTATCAGAAGCCAGTGAAGCGTAAACTAACGCTTATTAAGTAGCCTTGTTATAGACAGAATCGTTTTAATTAGACGCTTGAATTGTCTGGATAATTTGTTTTCAAGAATTCTAGGAAAATGTTGGTAGGTAGACCAATATTTAGGTTTCAAACGCCACCTAGAGAACTTTGATTTTGATTTGATTAAAGGTTCAAGATAAGCTGCAAACACGTCAACTTGTATGAAAACCGTGCCGTCTTTTTTGGACGTCGCAAGAGTAATGTAGTGGTAGTTTAACTCTATTCACAAGGCCAACTGCTTTCGATGGGTTTTTACAGTTTACTAAGGCGCAATTTTTATTTATTTTTATTTACTTCTGACGTGCTACTGCCAAGACGACGGAGATAACACTGATCCAATTAAAAATGGAAAACAGACACGCATGGTAGGTAAACTCGTGGGATTGGTATACTGCACATACAAACGCTCCGTATATCACATGAGTGTAAATGGCTATACCGGACAACCGGAGAATGTATAGATGTTTTTTTTTTTGTTTTTTTTTAAATAATTAATAGGCTTGCTTTTGACCACCATCACGCCTGATGTTGCTGTTGTTGATGATGTTGCGATGATGCGGTCTACGTTGGAGCACGCTTGCCTAGAAGGAACCGATTCACTCGTGATTTGAAGACACCCAGATTGTAACCATCGGGGAACACCCATTCAGGCAGCGCATTCCACAGACTAGCAGTTCGCACAATAAATGTGGAATCAAAGCGCTTCGTACGGGTTTTCGGAATATCAACCATAAAGCGGTGACGATTTTTCGTGCCCGCTCTGGCAGTCCGATAGAACTGCGTGACAGATGACATTTGTAAAAAAGGGTTAAATTCAGATATGACGATCGAATAAGGGAAATAAATTGAGGAAACGTCCGAACTGTACCGACCGACAGAAGTATAAGAATGGGAAGATAAGGTATACTACAGGTAATATACACTTTATAGCTGAATTGAAGCACGAAAGGTTTTGTAAGTTGACGAAGTTTCGGGACTTTTTTAGCACCAGTGGTGCCTAAGACAAAGGGCGCGCGCATAGGCATTTTTGCAAGTGAATATGAATGAAAGGGTCATTCATATTCACTTGCAAAAATGCCATTAAGGAACCATGCATTATCGTTGACCGCATCATTATAATTATTATCCGGTAAAATGTATTCGAAAACAAGCTTATTTAAAAAAAAACTGTAATCCCGACACGGCTGCTATTCTTATTAACTTGTCAATTTAAAAACGCTGCCCGCGCTCTATGACCCCACAAACTACCCCATCGTGTTGAAACGACATGGAGAATTTATTTTTAGCTCCCGACAATATTGTCGGATTATTTTGATTCACGATTCAGCTACACCATTATATTTATTAGGAGGTGTGAAAACGTCTATATATCCTTTAAATTTGGACCTCTAATGTAGATTTATACTTGTTTGGAATTTAATAGGAAACATTATTTTTGTTAATAAACCAGCCAAGTGCGAGTCGGGCTCGCGCACTAAGGGTCTGTACCACCACAAAATACAATAAGGTCGTCCAATTAAGTAACCGAATTACTAGTTCAGGCTTAACGCCTCCAATATAGTCGAAGCAATTACCACGCATTCATATAGTTTTTTTTTTTAAGTTCGTTAGCAGCTGCTCTAGGAAGACCTGTGTAACCTGTGTTACAGCTGCTTTATAATCTAGTGCTGTTTCACTAAATGAGATAATGGTATAATTAAAATCAAATAATAATATGTAACTTAAGTTTCGAAATAATAACAACACTTTACTAGATAAAGAAAATCATAAATATTTTTTCGTCTTAATTTTTTCAAACTGAGTCTTATCAAAACTGCACACACCAAGAAAAAGTAACAGGATTAAATACAAGGTGTGTAAATCTTCCAGATCCAGCTGTAAATTCAGCGAAATGCAATGCAATAGCATAAAGTGCACGTTTCCTGCAAGAAATGTTATATTTCTTTAGCAAGTAAAACGTTTACGACGTGCTTTAAATATTTCATATATAGAGCACATTTTTCTGTTCGCCGAAAAAGATTTGGTTTATTTTGTTTAGAGATATTTTCTTATATAGTGGATAAATGTTGTCTTTGCTGTTTTATTTAGTATTTACCTACTCTTGTTTTTTCTAATATACAACCTTAGATTGACCTTAGATGTAGGACAACCTACAACATGGAAATTAAAATAACAATATTATTTTTCGTTATTTTTCCTTGAGAGGATTTTGGCGTCGCACGTCTTGTGCACTTGCCAGTCTCAATATATAAATATTTCCAAGTTTTATTGGATATCGTTAAACAAGTCATAGTCATAGAATCTTAGCTAATTGACACTGAGCTGATATGCTATTGATGAACCTACCGCCACCGCTTCATGGCTTTACCTTTACAGCTAGCCATTCCCTTGAACTCTGGTTAATGCTTAAAATCTTCTCCAGAACTCAATGTCTTACCTGAAACAAAACAGTGCATGCTTAACTTCATGTTCAAGAGCAACTTAATCTACTTAGGCACTTGACCCGTAATAACATGAACTAATCTAATTTATTAAGTGATTACTTGAACGGACGGGCGGATATGAACCTCGTAGGCAGAAGGCACCTAATATTAGGAAGAGGGTAACTGACTAGATTAGTCGAGGATATCGACAAGTTTGAGGCAGTTCAAGGATTATCGTAAGATATTACTGAAAGTTTGCATGTGATCGTCTGAGTTCTGAGACACAAAAATTAAATAAAATCGAGGTGAGCAAGATAATTTCTTGTTATTAGAAGTTTTATTAGTGTCTTTTTTTTATTGCGTAATGTACAATACGTATAGTTCTCCCTTAAAACTACATTTAAGTTTAACTACTAACATTATGTTATACTTACTATACACCCTATACAAAATGGCACAGCAACAATAACCCTTACTAATATTATATAAGTGTAAGTAACTCTGTCTCTCTGTATGTCTGAATGTTCACTTTTCACCACTAAAAAGCTAAGCCAAGCTTAACGAAATTAGGCAGGATGATAGTGTACATCATAAGGGCGGACATACGGTATTTTTTCCCCTCGAAAAAATGCGGAAAAATTGAAAAATCGCGGGATTCAGCTAGTTATTTATAATGAGAGGTAAACTATGTTATCCATGTAAAAGACATAAAACAAAGATACAAATAGACGGGTAGTAGGCACAGAATAAATTTGATGATACGATGGCGTCGATTTTGATGCACTCTAAACTAAACTAAACTAAATTTGACAGCTATAAACTTGTTGCCATCCTTCTCTCGTATTAAAATGAAAAGAGAGGCAGATAATTTTAGTCCTGTCAGATTGGTTTAGTTTAGTGAGTGGTATGACAGAATAGGCCTCAATGTTGCATGACAGCTTCGGACTAAAATGCATTCCGATCTGAAAAATCTGAACATATACAAAATATTGTGTTCGAAGTTAATTACACATTTTCTTCTATAGATAGAATACACTTTTAAAACCAACAAGCTCAAAGTCGCACAACGAGCTATGGAGAGGACTATGCTCGGGGTTTCTCAACGAGATCCATTCAGAAATGAGGAGATCCGTAGACGAACGAAAGTTACCGACATATCCCACCGGATTACCAAGTTGAAGTGGCAGTGGGCAGGGCACATAGCACGCAGAAATGATGGCCGACGGGCCGAAAGGTTCTCGAATGGAGACCACGGACCCGTAAGCGCAGCGTCGGACGTCAACCCACAAAATGGAAAGACGACCTAAAAGAGACCACTGGGAAGCGCTAGATGCAGGCTGCTTCCAACCGTCCCTTTCGGAGATCGATGGGGGAGGCCTATGTCCAACAGTTTAGATGTCCTACGGCGGAAATGATGATGACGATGACATTTAAAATTAATTTCATTACATCAGAGTAGAAGACTTTGTTAGCTATTTTAATATAGAGCTGTAGTATTTTTAAAACGCTAGCATATTTTGATTTTATTCGACTAACTGGCCGCATTTCAAACAACAGATAAAAAATGCAATCGCAAACAAAAACATTGCAATTGGGTTTCGTTTTCAAACTAAAATGCTTTGTGGGCGAATCACCGATAAAATCAATCAAAATTGCTTTAGCTTTTTATCTATATTGCAATACGTTGCCGCTGTTGTTGTATTGTAGTGGTTTTGATTGCATTGCAAGCATTACCTATGTTGATATTGAGTGGTCAATGTATTTTGCTTTTTATTTCCAACTTTTATCACTACAGGTTTATTACCTAATGCAGTAAGGTAGCAAAATGTTTTTGCACAATTTTAAATCTCACAACTTTTAAATTTCGCTTAAAACAAATGAAAGAAGAGACGACAGAAATATCATAGTATCACAGTATAGTAAAATGAAATATGTGTTCATTTGGGAAATTCTCCAACAAGATGAGTAGTTAAAAGTTCGTCCAAGCGTTTTTCTGAAACGCCATCCAATTCCGAGTTCAGCAATTCTAGTTAATTAAGGATTCCATTCAATTTTGAAGTTAAAACGCTTAACGATATCAGGCGACCCTTCTGCCGAATGGCATTAAAAATTAATACCTATTATTCGACATCCTTGGAATTTTAATCCTGTAAAAAAGGGACAGCAACTTTTATAGATAGTACTTTCTGCCCTCTATGGAAAATCTACATAATACCAGCTATACCTTACTTTATTTATTTTAGGCTTGGTTGGATATAACGAACTAAGGGTCAGGAGAGAGCTCAAATCTCCTTTTTTTTATTTATTTTTTTATATTGACTTGTACTGTTGCCTTTTGGCCTCTACAGCTTGACCGGACTAGTTAGCGAACGCAGAGTGCGTTCGGCATAACTTGGTGGTTGAGTTTATAGGCGACTAGCACAAGGGCACCTCGAAGGTACGAACCTCGGCTTGGGCCGTCGCCGGGAGTGGGAATCAGACTTGCCCAGGCACCCCAGAGGGGGTGTGCCCTGGAGCCCTAACGGTTTGTTGAACTGAATGATTATTTGGAGAGAATCTAACTGATCTTCTAACAGATCCTGTGGGTCTACGATCCTGCCGGCGGGATCGCTGTGTGTGTGTGCCTCTTGTAACCGACGCCTGTACCAAAAACTGAATATTTCCTATTGCTAGGAGCAGTCGGATCGGGCAAATCTCCTGCAGGAGGCACTTATTATATACACGAGCACTTCGCTCTCTCAACGTCACAGCTGTTGAAATAGACCTATTTAGTTGTGCTCTGAGTGAATTGACGAAGATAGATTTAAAAGTTTTATGATATGTGATAAGATAAATAAAAAAATTGTGTTGTGGTCACCGGTGTAGCAACATTTTGCAGTATAACAACAACAGTTGTTGTAACAACATTTTGCTACCCTACTGCATTAGGTAATAAACATGTAGTGATAAAAGTTGGAAATAAAAAGCAAAATACATTGACCAATAACTCTTTTCAATACTAGTACTAAAATATACTCAATATCAACATAGGTAATGCTAGCAATGCAATCAAAACCACTACAATACAACAACAGCGGCAACGTATTGCAATATAGATAAAAAGCTAAAGCAATTTTGATTGATTTTATCGGCGATTCGCCCACAAAGCATTTTAGTTTGAAAACGAAACCCAATTGCAATGTTTTTGTTTGCGATTGCATTTTTTATCTGTTGTTTGAAATGCGGCCAGTTAGTCGAATAAAATCAAAAAATGCTAGCGTTTTAAAAATACTACAGCTCTATATTAAAGTAGCTAACAAAGTCTTCTACTCTGATGTAATGAAATTAATTTTAAATGTCATCGTCATCATCATTTCAGCCGTAGGACATCTAAACTGTTGGACATAGGCCTCCCCCATCGATCTCCAAAAGGGACGGTTGGAAGCAGCCTGCATCTAGCGCTTCCCAGCGGTATCTTTTAGGTGGTCTTACCATTTTGTGGGTTGACGTCCTACGCTGCGCTTACTAGTCCGTGGTCTCCATTCGAGAACCTTTCGACCCGTTGGCCATCTATTCTGCGTGCTATGTGCCCTGCCCACTGCCACTTCAACTTGGTAATCCGGTGGGATATGTCGGTAACTTTCGTTCGTCTACGGATCTCCTCATTTCTGAATCGATATCGTTGAGAAACCCCGAACATAGTCCTCTCCATAGCTCGTTGTGCGACTTTGAGCTTGTTGGTTTTAAAAGTGTATTCTATCTATAGAAGGAAATGTGTAATTAACTTCGAACACAGTATTTTGTATGTGTTCAGATTTTTCAGATCGGAATGCATTTTAGTCCGAAGCTGTCATGCAACATGTTAGTAACGCCATTACATGTTAAATTCTCAGTGTGTGGACACAAATAATATTTTGTGGTGCGGACCATTATTGAAATATAAATATAAATGCTATGACTTTCTCGTGTGCAGAGTATACCAAAAATTAATTTAAAGTGCCTCTCCCAAAAGAAAACAAAAAGAAACCTAGCTTCCAACACAAATCACCGACGAGTGAGTAAAAACTCGTAGCACTAGTATTTCAACGGCGGTTCACACTCGGCGCAACCAATCACAAACTCGTTAACTATGCAGCATGTTACGCAGTACTGAAACACTAGTGCTGTGACTTTCTAGTGACTCGTCCGTGATTTATGTTTGAAGCTATTTTGACTTACTTTCATTGACCCTGACAATGACTGAATTGATGACTAAATTTCATCAAACTTGATAGTATAGTAATTTAATACTCAAAACTTGCAAATGCACAAGAGTGCGACGCCGAAATCCTCACAGAAAACAGAATAAAAAGAAGGTGTACATGCATAATTCTTATGAACTTAGGGACTTGGGTATACCGAACACCGATAGCTGCAGGCGGGTGCGCCGGACGGCGGCCGGAAGGGACATCATAAGCCCATTAACACTAATGCCGTGTCGCCGAGCTGCACTCAAAAAGACTATTGTTTTTTATGGGTTCCCTAATGGTGGAAGGGCTCGTCTCGGACACGAATGTGCTGGAGACAGGGAACTGAAGGGCGTTGATTGGTTTAATGTTGTTTTCAGGACAAAATTCGCATTCATCATCATCATTTCAGCCATAGGACGTCCACTGCTGCACATCGGCCTCCCCCATCGATCTCCAAAAGGGTCGGTTGGAAGCGGCCTGCATCCAGCGTTTCCCTGCGGTCTCTTTTAAGTCGTCTGTCCATCTTGTGGGTGGACGTCCTACGCTTTACATCGGCGCTAAATATTTATCAATGTTATCACCCTGAAATTTATTTTTCTCTCGTAATATTGTCGCAACGAGATATAAATTACTATAATAGCACAATTTAAGCAAGATAATCTGAGTAACGTGAGCTCCCGCCGCCTACAACGCCTTTAATGGACTTTAACTTAAGTTTCGGCGGTAAAAAATGAGATCTCACTCAAGATATTGTGTTAAAACGAGAGTGGAACGTCTTTTCTTTATTAACAACTAGCGGTCCGCCCCAGCTTCGCACGGGTATAAATTATAGCCTATGTCACCCGGGGATAGAGTAGGTTCCCAACAGTGAAATAATTTTTCAAATCGGTTCATTAGTTTCGGAGCCTATTCAATGCAAACAAACAAACAAACAAACAAAAACAAACAATCAAATCTTTCTAGTTTTACCAACGACGTTTTACACATAGACATAACATAATTTACTAACCAATATACTAAAAATGAACTATCGCAAAATCTTCACAAAAAATTTGTAAAGACATTTTGACCAGATTGGTTCTCGCCTCGCGGGACACCAGAGATAGTGCATATTTCGCTCAAATATTAAGGCAAAAGTTAAGCAAAAATTAAGCAATGCTGCCAGCATTCTGAGGCGACGCCCCACGGCATAACACGCACGGTGGTTTCTGCCGCACGGTGGCTATTTATTCAACTAATTAAATATTTCAGTTTTTTTATTTATCTACTTACATTCTGTCTTCATCATCATCATCATCATCAGCCCTGAGTGACCCACTGCTAAGTATAGGCCTCCCTTTGTTGCAACTCTCATTCTCTATGACAAGACTTTCACTGTAAATATTATATTTTTATGTGTTAGTAATGCCTATGTCATATCCCTTTAATAAATTAATTCCTTACAAATATATAAGTTAAAACCAAGATTCTACTTCACAGGTAGGTATATAGACCAATATAGATACTACAGTAGAATACAGACAATGTTTTCATAAAAAAATTTACAATGCTTATTGCAGCTGTCAGACGTATTTTCTCAGCGCCATTTTAGTCGGCAATAATACCTAACCTATTATTGCACCTTGCTACACGTGCATTGTAAAAAGCAGAATTTGTAGCCTAGAAAAGGTTATGAAAAAAATACTTCGCCATATTTTATCATTAAAAAAATCTAGCCTAGTTTTTATAAATTCCTTTGGCTTTCCTGCAGACGGGCGCTGGCTAATTAGTAAGTACTTATATAACAGTAATTAGAGTTGGACAAACCTCCGCTACCCTTTTATTTATATGGCAGATTCAAAGCTAACAGTTATTTATATTATGCTCCCGTAAATAATATTACTTATATTCTATCCTTTGTTATCTTACAGGTATTGACTAACCCAATTTAATATAAAAACTACTTACGGTTGGGATAAAAAAAAGGTAATAAGTTATTACAAAAAAGTACATTACAGTATTGTAATGTACTTTTATGACAGTAAATTAAACTAAAAAAAATTTAATGCAAAGCCCCTTGGTGGAAGGAAAAGTGGTCAGGATGCCAATTAACATTACCACGTTGAATGGCAATGCTAGTTCATTTGCCAAAGAAGGAGCCAGTATTCCGGTCACCATTTGCCTCCACCAAACGTATGGCCAGGTTCCTATACAATTCTAGAGCGACCAGGATCATGAATCAGACTATGATTCCCGCAACATTACGAGTGGTAATGTTATTATTGTCATGGCATTCCCATCAAAATGTAGCTATCATAAACGTCTATCCGAGTTATCTCACAGAGTAGAGCGGTCCAGATTTACAACTACAATATTTCAACACAAAAGCTCCATACCCAAAAACGGTTCAATAAATAAGTAATTTTTTTAAATTATTTAATAATGTATAACCAAAAACTCAGACCAAATAGCAAGGGTCGTATGCTCGCTTTCTTGGATGCTCATTCAGTGCCATTTTCCTAGGTTTGACCAACAAACCCTGAAATGGATCCTAATTTCGGCATTTGACGTATTTTAGGCATATCTAGGACCTAATTTTTTTAGTCAAACGTCAGGTGTGTTTAAAATGTGGGATTTACAATAATAATAATAAAATCAAAAATCCACGTATCTACGTATTTTGTCTTTGCTCTAGTGTATATAGGTATGTACATGTATTGTGTACAAGTGTCAAACTTGACAAGATATAGTACACACTCTACAGTAAAACAATAAATAATAAACACCGACCAAGAGCGAGTCGGGCGTGCGCTAGAGACCTCGAACTGAATATAAGAAAACAATGTTTTGGGGGTTCCCTCGATGCGCGAGTCCGAACGCACTTGGCCGGTGTTTACTATTAGTTTCTTAAGGCTACTGCTTCGTTGAAGTTTTCTCTCTGTCTATTACATAGTTTGTGGTTATGTGAACTCTTACGTCATCTGGCTGATAACAACGCAAGATTAATTAATATTGAGACTACTTTGTCTTGGTTAATTTTAGAACAAAGATGTTTGTTGTATTGGAATGTTTCTGGAACATGGAAATATAAATTAATCCAAATTGTATTTACTACAATGTAGAGTGTTTTTTTTATATATTAGATTGTCTTGCGCTTGGCCGTATTGTAAGGTTGTTTTTATTTTGAAGTATTTCCGGTCAAAATATTGCTTAAAGCTTGACTTAGAAACTATATTTTAATTATATAATTGAATATTTTAAGTACCTTCAATAATATTACTAATACGTAAACATTGATCAATGATCATTGATTGATTGTCTCTCAATATATTTATTACATTACCACATTGATGTTGGTATTATACATCTCTCTCTAAATATATGTTTGTTACGTGATTTTGACTGATTTTGACTGATAACCTTGACGCAAAATAAGGAGTGTTATAAATTTAACATGTTTTTGTGTTTCTGTGTTTTCTATGGCATCGTAGCTCCGAAACGGCTAAACCGATTGATTTTCTAATAAATAAATCAAAATCAAAATCAAGTCCTAACCTAGAAAGGTTTGTTGTTTGAAAGGTGACTTGTTCGAGAGTGTTCTTAGTTATGATTAATGATAATCTTTTCAGCCGTTTGAAGAATATCAGCTCTTTAATCGAAGATAAAAAAAAACAATGTTTTTTTTTATAAAAACAGAACTACAATTTTGTTGTCCTAGTTCAATATCTCTCACTAGAGAACAATAAAAGCTGTAAAACATATTAAAATAGTTATTTTGTAGGAACAATGTTACATTTTAGTAGGTTATTGGGTCACATAAAGGAAATAAAAAAATGTTATGAATGCCTATTATCTTTAGAATATACACAGTGAATACAGTAGGAAATCTGTGAACAAATAAGCATTAAATCATTTATAGCAAAGATATTTAAAACTATGGATATCGGGGTCGTGCTCAAAACTGCCAGAATCACAAGTAAACTAAACCTATATAACCCACAAAAATTTAAGATTATCCGTTCATTTATTGCAAGTTAAATTAGACATTGTTTTGACGACATATTATGTTTAAAATTAGTATCTTTAAAAATTATCTAAATTAACATACGTACTCAGGACAATTTTGTTGTACTAGTACTACTACCCAACATACATGTGCTATTAAATCAGTTGGGTAGACCTTCCAACTTTTTTACTTTTATTTTTTGTAGATCCTAAACAAAATTTATTAATAAAAATGAATTAATTAAAAAATGAAGTCGGGTTTTTAAATAGATAATTATTTGTGACAAACGTTTTGAATGTTGCTACGTGTGTCAAAGCTTGCAGTATTATATATATTTAGTATCGCGCGTAGGCCTTACTGTTTGTATGTATAATGTAGAATTGCGTCTGCGGAGAGTTTGCGGGCTCCAACACATGTGTGCGTACCAAAAACTTTATTACAAGTGCACCCTCAAGATTTATTGGGGCATTTGATATTCACTATAGTAAAATGTCCGGGGATTTAGGAAGAAGCGGAATAAGTAATATATAAGGCTCAAAATATTTTTAAGGCAGCTGTTACGTCATTGAAGAAAATGTAGATGGAAAGAAAAGAAGAAGCAGTCCAAAAAATAATATTGGCCCGCATTATACAAAAGTCGAATGTCATAGTATATGACATAGAGAGATCAAAACAGAAGATCAAGAAGAATAGGAGTCGTTACTCCGACAAGAGCTTTTTTAATAAATGTTTATAGGCTTGTTTTCACCTCGCCTGGTGGTAGAGCTCGTGTGAAGTGAGAAAAACTTATTCGATATTTGGATAAATTTAATTAACAATTTATTTTGTAGTTATTACTAAGTTTGTTATTTTTATGTCCTTATTCATCATCATCATCAGCCATAAGACGTCCACTTCTAAACCTAGGCCTCCCCCTTAGCACACCACACTGAACGACAGCCTGCCATCTGCATCCACAGGATGCCCGTGACTTTAACGATGTCGTTGGTCCATCCAGTGAGAGGCCTACCTACGCTGCGTCTTCCGGTTCGTGTTCTCCACTCAAGAAAGAAGAATACAATACAAACGTCAATAAAGTACCAAGCAACATTTTAATACAGAAAACGCGCAAAGAACTATTCTCATAAAATCATACATTCCCCTAATATTATTCTTATGAGAAAATTCATTTCATAATAGAAGAAAACATTTGCGAATATGGGGAGTAAAATTTTACGCGTTTTCTTTGTTTCTCGTCGCATATTCATTTCATTTTTATTGCACACACGTTTTTCTATTTGAAAAAACAGTGGCATTCAATGAGTGATTTTTTATGCGTAATAAGAAAGTATATCTGTACCTTTTTTCCTTTAACTAATAATTTTCAAGGTGTGTACATTGTACATCTATGCAATAGAAGATGAAACTCGGTCTAAGCATTTATTTGCTCTGTCAGCTGCAACATCATTGTAAAAAACCGAATACAAACTACATTCTTGTAATATTTCACTGACGTATATTGAGTATCTGTGACAGTCAGTCTTACGTTCCAAAACCCAGCAAAAGTGAATTAACTTCGAAGTTTTCATTAATTTTTTATACTATTATTGCAGCTGTCACAGCAAATAAATGCTTGGACCGAGTTTAGTGGTGAAATTTAGTTTTAAGGCCTATTTTTGTGGAGTGTTTATTTTGTGAACGTACCTTTATTAAATTATAAAAGTAATTATTGAATTTATTGCCTATATATTCCAAGGTAAGAAAGTTTCAGAAAGAATATTCCTACCGAGCTTTCCAATTTTCATTACCTTCTACCGTTTATTATTAAAGCGCTTTTATTCGAGTCTCCAAGGTACATACATAAAAAATAATTGAATGCTCAGTAAGTGACTTCTAATTTTGAATCTTACCGCTATTAATAGGATGGTTTTTCATTAGTTTTTTTTGCCACCCTTACTGGGCTAGCTATAGCCATAGCCATTGAGACCATACCGCCTACTAATGGAAACTAGTACAATATACCTACTGTGAAAGTTTACAATGTGACAATATCTAATATTATAAAAGCGAAAGTAACCCCGTCTCTCTGTATGTTTGTTTGTTCGCTTTTCACGACTAAACGGCTACGTCGATCGAAATTCGGCAGGTAGATGGCGCGCATCATGACGACGGAAATAGGGTACTTTTCCTCCCAAAAATGCGCAAAAACTGGAAAATCACGGGTAACACCGCGGGATTCAAATAGTATTCTATACTCGCGGAATTTATCAACACATAATATAGCTTGACATAAGTATGTAATACTTGTCTTTGAATTGTCTTCTCTATGAGATCATTTATTGACTGGTTTCAATTTGATTTCACAAGGATACGGCACGCGATGCAACGTCTAATCAACCTTTACATCAATCTGAATAAAAAATCACCTCACGTCGAACCCTTGCAACCTATTAAAACGTCATTAAAATCGATTCTCTCGCGAATTGTTTCATTCGATTATTTGCATACAATGTGGCGGCTCTACAAACAGATGTCTCGATGACGTGGAGTCATTTCTATTGTCATGTACAGTCACGGTTAGTTGAGAAATGTAATTTTTCGGGTTGTGTAAAAGTTATAAAGAAACAGCGGAATTCGTGATGAGTCCGTCACATTCGTGTAATTATCAACCGATTTCCAAATTCGACTGTACTTTTATATCGATTTTAATCGGCGATATCTTCGCCGATTGCTAAACTTTTTTGTAAATATGCTATATGCGATCCATTGATCCATTGGGGTGGTTCCATTAAAATTTTAAGTAAGTATCCAGCTTTATGAGTGGACAATTAGGGGATGAATGCCGTTTCGGCTTCACGTGGAGCCAGTTGTAATTTTTTTGTTAAATTATCAACTACGCGATTTTACACTTTTCCTGCATTTTCATAGATAATAAAAAGCATCCTGTGTCCGTGTCTTCATGATTCATACTACTACTTAGACAAATTTTATCATAGCAAAAAACAAACCGAGAAACCTACTTCTAATAAGTGACTGATTACTTAGAACGCTTGCAGACGATACGTAGATACAAGTAGCAAGTAGAAGTAGTAAGATGCTACTACGCATCGTCTGCAAAGTTTTGCTTAGTGTAAGTGGCAGTGGTAGTGCTTAGTAGTACTTCCACTGCAAAACTTTGCAACTTCTACTTGCTACTTTTACTACGCATCGTCTGCAAGCGCCCTTACTCACGTTTTTGACATGTTGACGCGTTCTATTTCACAGTAAATAATAAAAAAAATGTGTTCTATATATGGTCTGAGTTTTTTTTAATTCTCGCCTTTATTCAATCACCTCTTGGCACTTCGTTCAACAGTTACTGTTGTCTGTCTCGTACTTTGCATTTTTTTGACAGTTCCATCCGTAAGTATACAGTGGTTTGTGCCACAACTTTAAAAGCTTGAAATAGAGTCAGAAATCAAATAAACTCAAGAGCCAACGCGTAGAACGCGTGCAAGTGGGTTTGTAATTAAAAAACGCTAAGTCATTGGCTTGTATCAGTGTTTGTTTCCTCGACTGTACCTATCTCCCCCGGTCTTGTAAGGCCACAGAGCCCTAGATCGGAAGTAGGACGAGCGTTGTAATGGGATTCCTGTGTACTGTGTCATTTAGTACTTTATAAGTAGAGGGAATTTGTTAAAGAAGCCGCTTCCCTGCTGCTAAGGTTTGATACATGATTAGAAGTCAGTGAGCCGTGGTATTTCCTTTTCGCTGAGTAGTGTGAGCGGTCATAACACATAACAGCAACTCGACAACATGCTTTGTTATTAACCGGTTCGGTGTAAAGTCGTAGTATAACTACGCTCGGCACTCATATCTCTACTAGGATTTCCTATGTCAGGGATGCCATGAAATCAAATATACTTCATCAAATTAAATTAATTTAAATTAAATAAATATATTTGGTGGACTTCACGTGAAGGTAATTTTCCACCCTTAGAGGTCAAATGCTTACTACTTACTCCAATGGCGCATTCGCCAGTTGGCGACTTGGAGCTCGCGCAAGTTCGATTCTACGGCATCTTTCCAGCGGTATCTAGGCCGGCCGACGGGTCGGCGACCATTGGGAACACCGAGATACGCCTTCTTGACATTGCGATCTTCCCCCATTCTCAGCAGGTGGCCTGCCCAGCGGAGTCTCTGGTATTTGGTCTCTCCCATGACATTTGGCTCGGCGATAAGCTCCTCAATCTCACGTTTATCCGGACTCAACATATCCCGTCTTCTCTTTGGACTGGACCCAGAATCTTGCCCATAATTTTGCCTCTCCGTGAGTTTATCTTCCTCTTTGAGGATCAGCGTCCAAGCCTCACTTCCGTACATCAAGATCGGTCTGATAACAGTTTTGTAAATGCGAATCTTGATCTTGTGCCATCATCATCATTCCAGCCATAGGAAGTCCACTTCTGGACATAGGCCTCCCCCATCGATCTCCAAAAGGGCCGGTTGGAAGCGGCCTGCATCCAGCGTTTCCCTGCGGTCTCTTTTAGGTCGTCTGTCCACCGTGTGGGTGGACGTCCTACGCTGCGCTTACCAGTCCGTGGTCTCCATTCGAGAACATTTTGGCCCGTTGGCCATCTATTCTGCGTGCTATGTGCCCTGCCCAGTGTCACTTCAACTTGCTAATCCGGTGGGCTATGTCGGTGACTTTCGTTCGTCTACGGATCTCCTCATTTCTGATTCGATCTCGTAAAGAACCTCCGAGCGCAGCCCTTTCCATAGCTCGTTGTGTGACTTTTAGCTTGCTTATGCGGCCCATAGTGAGAGACCACGTTTCAGTGCCGTATGTCATCAATGGTAACACACACTGGTCGAAGACTTTCGTCTTAAGGCACTGAGGTATTTTGGACGAGAAAACGTTGCGAAGGTGTTTTGTGTGGTCTTGGAATCTTGGAATATGCGACTAGCTTAGCTTGTTTGTCATATATAACATTAAAAACCCTACTCAGTAATTTGGACACTAACACCTTATAGTGGACCTGGGTATGTACTGAAACTGCGACCAGAACCACCGGTGGATGGGCAGCAGCGTAGGTATACAGTTTAGGCATCATTTCTAACCAAGTGGGGTTAAATCACAATGCGCCTAATTACGAAAAGCTGCAAGTAAAACACAGTTCACCAAATACATTACTTTCAAAATAGGCTCTAGAATGTATCTACACAGTAAATAAGACGTTATCTCAACCCCAATAAAGATGCCGAGCGAAATTGCGTGTGCAGACCGAGCTTTCGTCATAACGTTATTAGCTTTCGGCAATTTTGGTCGCAGTGCCATATCACAGATAATTTTGATATACTGCTAATTTATAGAGAGAAAAAAAAGGTTATCAGCCTTATGTTAATTTAGTTAGGAAAAAAAATATTACATTCAAAGTTCAAAGTCTAAAAAAATAAGAAAATACCACAAATAAACGAATTCTGAAAAACACAAAAGTTAAAGTTAAGTCAAAAATGGTTAAGTAGGCGCTATTTGCTATGATATAGGTAAGCGTCAAGTTTGGTATCAAACAGCCGCACTCAGAGACGTTACTTAAGCTAAGCAATACTTAAAATTGCTCTGTCTCGTTTTCATGTGTGACAATTTCCGTCAACGAGAAGTTGACAGAGCAATTTTAAGTATTCCTTAACTTAAGTAACGTCTCTGAGTGCGGCTGAAAGAGCTCTAAATTGGCAACAGCCAATATTAAGGTAATATACACTTTCTAAATTCACGTTTGACTCCACACGTTTTGTTTATTTTGCCAGTACAAAGTGAAAGTAATATTTTAATTTTAGTACCTAAATTAAAATATAGTCCAAATCATCATCATCATCGTCATTGGTCCAAACCAAGTACTCGTCATCATCATCATAATCAGCCTATATTAGGTAACTGCCTCTAGGTGATTATATTCACAGGTGATCAAACGACACTAAAGGGTCTCCTTTGATCGCCCAGGTGATCAAAGTGGCACAGACCTCCCCAATGTACGCCATTCAGCCCGATCCTCAGCTTTTCGCTTCCTGCCACTGCCAGCTGTCTTACGCATATCGTCACAACATCGTCCCAAGGCGTCCCTCGCTATGTTTGCCGATTCGCAGTCTCCACTCCAGAGTCCAACACCAACTCACGGTTCGGGTCCACGTCAACGGCAGACTTAGATCATATAGCTTTGGATTTGCCTTAAACTCGACCTAGTACCGAAAAAAGTCTGCCAAAAACTGAAGGGTGCAAAGTAAACGTGTATTGCACACACTGACATATTCTTACTAGTTTTACAAACTCCCACTTCAATATTGTGCGGCACACAACTATAACGAGAAAAGAACATGCCTGAAAATATTAGGTACAACAGTGTAACAAATAAGTTGCAACGCCATCTAGCGAAGTTTCAAACCGTCCTACTTATACACACCGAGTTGTTGTCAAAATCACACAAATTATATCAAAAAAAGTTTCAGAATATGTATGAAAACGGTCGGTATCCTAAGGCCAGGTATATTGGTAATCTTCAAAACATCTAGGTTAACCCCTTAACCCCATTATCTTTTGTACCTCATTTTTTCGTACAAGTTTTAAAGGCTCATTACCCCTAAACCCAACCCTATAGCGGAAGACGGCTATCGAAGGCTCTAACAATGACTTTATATCATAGAGATCACACTTCACAAAAAAATTGACAAATCCCCGTGGTTTCACCAGTTAGTTAGCCTAAGTTCGCGGTTGTGATACTGAACGATGATTAGTCCGTTTAAAATCAACATCGATACTGCCGTGCTATTGCTGAGTGGAACATTTTATATACACTATTGTGCTAATGTTTTGACTGAAAGCGCTTCCCTCATGCCAGATGTACGTGGTATGAAGTCGTCTCTAGGGTTATATTGGTCCGTACTATGGTGGAGATAAGCGAGGGTGGACGGGAAGCGCTTCCGCCCTACAAGGACGCCACGTGGCCTTTGTTTACTTACCTTTTTTACCTATCTGGATATCTGGCTGATCGTTCTAGTGCAGACCTTTTTGTAAGGCTGGCGGGAAATGGTTGTTAAATTTTAGAGACTGGTGCGATACCGTGGTCACGACGACCAGCAGAGATAAGTGATTTTTACGTTACAATTTGAAATCTACCCTCCTATTTTATAATTTTACCGTAAAATAAGTTTCTGCATTCACATTTCTGATATTCCGAAAAGTGTATAATGCTCTGTATTAATTTTAGTTAAAACCAAGGTAATACATTATTTTGGGTAAATAAAATTGTGTTCTTATTTATTAAATAAGAACACAATTTTATTCTAATTTAATAAATAAGAACACAATTGGCGCGACGGTACGGGTCAACAAATCTCTTATATTCGTTATAATATATTAGCCACCCTGCGGTTTCACCCGCATGTTCCCTCTGCTGGAACACATGCCCTCAGAGAGAAATAGAGAGACAGAGAAGAAAGGATGGCCTCTAATCTACCATGCTGGCGGCTGCTGCTACATGTTGGTGAATGCCATTATGTCGTTGAACTTTTGAAGTTCTTGGACATACCGGTTTCCTCACGATATTTTCCTTTACCGTTGTTGAGCGATGGCATCGTAACTGCATAATAATTGATTTATGCAGGTACTAAATAAGTCATTGGTGCATGGCCGAGTATAAACCAGGTGCTGTCAGATTACAATGCACACATGCTACCGCTCGGCCACCATTGCTCCAAATTGCGAAGGATAGGTAATAATGATTATTTTCTTGAAGTCCGAAATAATACTAAGCTCGAATAAAGTTTCAATAAAATATCCCTAGTCTAATTTGGTCAAATACCAAAGTATGCAATATGACCTCCGAACTGAACTCCAAGGGTGTTCGACCCCATATCACAGGACCCTCAGTTCCAATCAAATGGAATCGCCATCTTTATGACTAGACCTTCCTAGAGCGGAGGACATTGGGGGTAGGTACGATATTTTCAGTTTTATTGCGTACTTGCTGCGCTTGGATATCCTCTTTAGCTGTGGAGCCTGGAAGGGATTCGGTGGTGCTTCAGATAATAGAACCGAAACTTTTATTGTGGAATTCTTGTATGAAAGATATCACTTCATTAGACAGGTGTTCGTATAGCTTGTTTCAATTGCGCATCTTCCTTCTAGAAGAACGACAACGGCGAATCTGACTAACTGCTACTTGCTGCTTACTTTTCTTTTGAGAGTTTTCTTTTGAAAAGTCAATTTTACTTTGTGAATATGCGTTTTTATATATATTTTATAGAATAATAAATAATCTTGCGTTTGAGCGCAAAGATGCTGTCTAAGATGAAGACCGCTTGCCTAGAAGTAACCGATTCTTTTGGAGATCAATATAGCGATACTTACAGACCTCCTCCTTACGACCTTAGTTAAATCTAAGACCTATAAGACTTCTTAGTGATTCTCTAAAGAATTTTCATTACGTAGCAAGTACATTCAAAATAATCAATATCTTGACTAATTAAACCTGTCAAGTAAGTAAAGGGCCTTTTTCCCTGGCTATCACCGAGTCAATCTATCTTCCCTCTGCTAGTTTGGTTGAGTACCCATATTTATTAGCAGAATTAGTTCTATTCAAAGGTCAACTGACGGTCGGGAAATCACGACGCGATTAGTGTTGTACTAAACTGCGCAGTGAATAAAAATCTGGGGCTGCGTCAAAAACTGGGACGTGGTGTGTTTCATGGTATGGTACACTTTTTTAGTTGGGTATTTGTTTATGTTTTTATTTTGATGGAAAAGTTCTTCCTGTGATGTATTTAAGTTTGAATAAACAAATATTAAATTCCATATAATTCTTTTTTAACAGACTTCAAAATAGAGAAGGTTCTCAATTCGATTGTGTTTTTTTTATTTGTTACGTTAGAAGTCCGTCATTTGGATTTTCGTTATTATTTTAATTAAATTAAGCTATACAATTTTAAATAAAATGATTTCAGTACCAGTATGGTTTTAAAATAAAAAAAATTCTTTTTTTTCTTTTTTATGGTGTAATGGCAACAATAAAAATTTAGGCTAAGAAAATATTGTACACCCGAAGAGGGTAGAACTGTGATACTTAATGATGTATTTTTAACAACTCGTGCACCAGTTTGAAACAATAAAAGTTATTCTATTCTATTCTTATAAAAATAAAACATCCAAGTAAACAAAATTGCGTATTTGCTAATTATGAAGTCGGTTTTAGTAATTGTTAATTATTTAATAATAACTATTTTGTTAGTATTTTTGCCAGTAGGATTTCACGAAATTTTCCAAAGAAGTAAAGGTTGCAGATATAAAAAAAAACTAATCCATGCTTAAACTGTTTGTTACACTTCTCGCTGGCGGAAATTGTAACGCGCCATAAACATAAAGTACATTTTCGCTCATTTGTCGGTCCTATAAAAATCTCATAATAGTTTTTTTGGTATTTTTTACAACTCGCAATAAAGTAAAAAGTTGGCCGTCAGGAGCCGCCCGGCAGATATGAAACTCGACGCCATAAGAGAGAGTCATGTTTTTTGCCGTCACAGCATTCAACACGGTTTTACTGCCAAGGCAGCAAAATTTGTCGGGACGTCCCAAACATACCGGGACACCTCGAAGACTGAACATCACTAGCAAGCAATCACACCAAATTGTCGGAGTCCATAAATAAAGGTCCAACGACGGCTATATATCTATCAATTAGTCTTAATTCTGGGTGGCCATATGGAATGAAGGTATTACGAAAATAGCGAGGAGATCGTTTGTCAATTTCGCGTGGACAGCATAACTTTATCTTTACTAGTAGCGCCTTACTGTTTTACTCACAGATTCTTTACTCGTTTTTACATTTTGATGGGATTTAAACGTACTTAGTCTAATTAGCTCAAAGATAATATAAACTTTCATTAATTTATTCTCTACACTACACTATAAAAACGGGGTAAATAGAAATGACGGAGTGATTAGAGGACATCATTTTTTCGTACAATTTCCAGACGTACCCATATATTTTTTAAACAAATTATTGTTATTTTAGATATTAAGAATTTGTTACACCTCCTGTATGAACCCTCTCCATCTTGAAGTTGCCTGGAAACTTTCTTCTTGCCGGCGTTCTTAGCGATAATGTTGCCGGTTGTTACACAATTTTCTAAAGCTGCTTTATCGTCTATATACAATTTTTTGTATAAACGATAACTAGTTTCTGCATTTCTGCATTTAATAGGAAAATTGTACAGTAAATAATCTCAGTTTCGTCTCTATTGACCCCCTTAATTACTATATTATTACTATTCACCCTGTTTTACCAGTATTATACTAACAGAAATATTAAAATTTCATATCTGAGTAATTTTCATCTTAGTAGATTATCGTAGTCAATCATCATCATCAGCGTGTATAGACGCACTGCTGGTTATTATAGTATAGGCATCCTCTCTCTAGTGCCATTGATTACTGTCTCGGGCTAATCTCATCCACACATGACTGGCGATGGGTCTGATTTCGTCAATCGGGCTGCTTGCATACGGAAGGATTATCCACTATCGGTCACTCTATGTCGACTCTACTCAGGCCGCCGACACCAGCCTAGCCACACGTAAAAATGCACCTAAGTATAGCATAATTTATGTAATAGTCAGTTGTTCCCACTCAACTCCTTATGGGCTAAATACAGGTTGGATGAACATAAAAATTATCATTTCTATAGATGACTTACTTTTTTTTGCGAAAGAAAGTGCCATCACTAGTGGGGAGGGTGCGGGGAAGTCGGAACAATATCTTAAGATTCGTGGCTGCAGATATTCACGCGTCTATATCTACTCGGACATTTTGTGCGGGTGATGACTGGGTAGGAAGTATATTATTTCATACTCAGTCGTCATTAGTGTAGAAGTTCCGAAGGTGCGGAAAAAACAAAGTTTTAAGTCTATATTTTTAGTATTTTTTAGGTAACAATAGTTTTAAGTTTGTACTAACACAATGGATTTTAGCTGTCCTAAATAAAACGTTTTGAAATTAAATTAATGTGAAGTGAATTACGAAGCTAACACAGCATATTGCATAGCCTGATTACTGTGTTACGAGCTATAGAAATTATTGATTTTCATGAAACCAATTAGAGCTTCGAGATTGGTTAAAACTTCAAAGAGAGTAAATTAAGGTATCGCAGGTAAAGCAACTAGTGTCATAGTTAACTAGACTTAACCAGACTGGATCTGGATGCCTTTTCATAATGTATTTAGCTCGTGATTGGTATCGCACTACAATATTGCACTACTATAAATATTATGAACGCTAATGTTTTGTAACGTTTGTTTAACGAATGTTTGTGTAGAGATCCTCTAATCTCTTCCCGTAACACCAACCTATTACTACTACCACTCTATCACCCGCATGCATTTGGATGAAATCTAGCATGCAAAGAGCATAAAGCACCCTAAACGAACACATTATGACAAGTACCTACTTCTTCCCGAAACATGCGAGAAAACTGGAAAATGCAGTAAACAGTTAAAAAAGTAAAAGTGTTAGGAATTTTCGCTGAATTTGCTGCTAGTATGCCTAAGATATTAAAATGAGTTTCATATTTTAAAGTTATTCTTTGCAAAACCAATTAATAAACCAGTAATGGTAATTTTGCGCCCGAGCCACGAAAAGTAAACAAATACTTTCCGGAACCGGGAGGTAATCTTCCATCTCATTACTAACTCATTGCGGCCTCTAAGCAAATTGAATTACCTACGATTTATACTCAGTCGTTGAATAAAATTACCTAAGTATTAGATAATTATAAGATGTTGATACTCATACTAGATAATTATCAAATATTCTTGCTTGCTGTAACAGTAATTTGGGAAACGCATCTTTCATTTTAAGGCTTCAGGCCGGTATACTAATAACATCATTAGAGACATTGAAATAAAATCGAAGTCGAAGTTGAAATGCTTTTTTGTATTTTGTGAAAATAACAAAAAGTGCTTATTTTAATGTCATTAACGATTTTATTCGTTTAAGGCGATATGTTACCAATTAAACGTACAATCAATGGACATTTCACATCGCGGTTGGAATTGTATCGTTTCGTTATTCCACTTGTAACGAAAACTAGAGCTTACAGTGCCGACTCATATGTTTTTGGATTTTCGTTTATTTTACTACGTTTTTCTCAACTAGATTTTTGTGTCTATTAAATAATAGACACAAAAATTAATTAACTAGACAAAAATTAAAATTTGTTAAATAGAAGAGCTTCCCAAAAGCTAAAAACTTTAAATATAGTTTAGAACTGGATGCATTCCTTACTTTATTTAAAACAAAAAATTGGTATGCCACTTGTTTCTTACAGTTTTACTGCAACACGATGTGCGATGTGCAGAACGAAAAATAAATTACCTGTAACAAGAAGAAAATGATTGTTAATTAAACATAGAGATAGTAACTACGCTCACTATTAAGGCTTTATTTGAAACGAGTAATTTAAAGAAAAATGCCTAGTTCATAATAATACTAGATAGGTACCTTTTTCGTACTCATATAATATTTTTACTCTATAAAGTTAATTTTTAGAAGAAGAAACAGCTTCTAGTTCTAGGCTATACATACATGTACATGTACAAACTAAAAAGTTGTGAAGTACAGTTAAAACGGAGATTGAAAGTCCTTAACAAAACTTTTGCTGAAGGGAACCATAAACCAAAACATCATCTGTGTATATATTTTGTTTTGTTGTTCTTTTTCTTTTTCAAAAAATGCTAAATCAATTTCGTTAAAATGTATAGGTATGGGACCTCTGAAGTATGGCCTACCAAAAAAAAGAATCATCAAAATCGATTCATGATTGGCAGAGTAATCGTAACAAACATATCGTACAAAAAACATACAGTCAAATTGAGAACCTCTTACTTTTTAAGTTGGTTAAAAATAGAGTCAAGTTTCACAGTTTTTAATCTTTTTTTCAGCCTTCTTTTTAAGGCACTAAAAGTGAACGATAACTGCAGGCTATGGCATTTATAGTGTCTGGTATAATAATATTTATCTTGATACGGATTATGGGGATTTGTATCAAATGGATGTCCTCTCACTCGTGATCTTTGAAAACTAAAGTGCCTGCTACCTTAGCAAGTAGATTTAACTGATAATTTTTCACTTTTCACAACATTTTGTTTTAGTAAATGTGTATTAACTATATGTTCAATCTGAAAATTTGTAATAACTATGTCTTCTCCTTAACAAAGACAATGAAAAACGTGTTATTGGACTCATTCTTAGTTTTTGAATTATAAACGTAGACTCAAGTTAGAATTAAATTACTAAATTAGCCTACCATTAGGCGGCTACTTTTACAAGCACACCTTAAGAAAAAGAAAAAACGTCCAGTTGCATCTTCATATCAGGAAAGAGACTAATAGTTCTAGCTAAGACATGGTTGGGATTTTTCGTGCTCTATGCTTCGACTAAAATAAAATGAATGGACAGGCCCTAACCATTGAAATTGCTCAGTAAAAACGAGTCAAAACCGTCGGACATATACTTCAACACCTAATTATAAAAATGTACAGTATATTTGTTACAAAAAAGAGATCCCGGTATTATTTGTGTATTTACACGGGACAGCATATGAATGCATAATTTTGCAAAGTTTCGTTATCACGTAACAATAGACACGTGTTACACTTCCTACGGCTAGAAACAGACTGAAACGAAATGAGAGCCGGCGCTCATTTTGTTATCTTCAAAAATGCGCTTCTACTGGGCCTGTCCATTCATTTTATTTTGGTCGAAGGCTCTACGGCTCTAATTCGGCAGTTCGATTGAAAAATGTGGCAAAATATTTTGTCTAAGTCAGTCAGTATCTAACTCAAATACTTACCTAAGCATTATTATGATCACAATATGGTACCTCGTTAGTTTTAATTTAGTGGTTTGCGTAATTAGTTTCCCTGCAGGCAGTCGTTTCGCTGAATAGTTTCCGTATAGTTCCATGTTAATTTAAAGTTGCTCTGGACTTTCCAATTATGAGGGAAATGAAGGCCTTTTTAAATTAATGAATTATTTTGAGAAATTAATGTAACAAATTTAATTTCGGGTTTATATTTTTGTTGCATAGTTTTTGCAGCCCAATTGAGAATAACAATAGTTGAGATACATAATTACTTAAACACACTTTGCTGTCTTAAATTTTATAGTCTGAAAATATACTCATTATCCCCCTTATTAATAAACATGGAGTAGTCTTGGAATAGTTACGCCGTGTTTTGTCTTCTTCTCTCTTTCAAATTTTGAACTCGATCGAAAAAGACAAAAGACGGAGTAACTATTCCAAGGCTACTCCACGTTTATTAATAAGGGGATATCAGTTTATCATGTTCTCACTGCTGGGACAAAAGCCTTATATCAAAGTGTGTGAGTGAGAGAGAGAGAGGATGGGCTTTAATCAACCATGCTAGTCCAGTGAATGTTGGTAAAAGTTATATTTCTTTGAAATTTTGAGGTTCTCTGACATACTGGTTTCCTCACAATATTTTCCTTTACCGTTGTTCTGCGATGGCATCAAAACTACAATCAATTTATTTAATTTAAGTACTATACTATGAGTCATTGGTGCAGGATCAAACCAGGTGCCGTCAGATTGTAAAGCGCACATGCTACAGCTCGGCCACTATCACTTACAAATATTATATACAATATATACTACACGAATTATATCACACTGTACAAGGTACAAACAGTTGGTTTAATCTTAAGTGTGTACCACATTACAGCGCTGTTTTTTTAAATAAATCACAATTGTTAGTGTCTACAATTCAAGCCTTTGGGGCAAGCACTTGTGCTTTTTCGGATAATTTACAAAAATATTTTTTACCTGATTATGCTCTGTTTTCTTTTCTTGGAAATACATTATTTTTCTTCAGATGTTTTTTTTTAGCAATTAGGTAGTTGCCTACAGCTCGTAGAGTTCTGCTGGTTAGGGTTTTCCCTCTACTTTTCCAATGTTGGTTTTGTGCTGAAGCATATATTGATCAAAGACGTATTAAGTTTATATGACGTTTATTAATTAAAACAAGAGATGTACACATATTTGAAAACATATCAAACATACCTTAATTAAAATAAATATATTATACTGCACTAATCTAATAAACCGCTGCCCGTAGGCACTGTTCCCAAAATGCTGGCAGCATTTGCCGCGTTGGATTGCAATACTGACCCGTTACGCAAGATACCGGCCATAGCATTCTGTTCTAAGGATCCTTCAACCAGAAGTTTAGATGAGTCATTTCATTATTAGTTATTTGTTCTGTACAATATCTGTGCCGTAAAAAATTCACTTTCTTCAATTGAAGCAATTGAAGGCCCCACACCACTTCCATGGCAAGCTATCAGATATCTGACTCCCGATACTTGCTGAATGCACAACATCGTCTCTGACATTCCTGCAAGTGATTAGTCAGGTAACACCGCGCTTCTTGGAACCAACGGCCTTGCAGGTGTTCTACTTCCTTACGGCAAAGTGATTTCGCTAATCAAGACAACAGTTTATTTTCTCGTTATTAATAAATATTCTGAATTATACTTAGTACATATACTTCAGAATATTAGATTAGATTTAAATCAAAGAACAGTGCCCACTTCAGGCCTCTAAGATTTTTTCTGGAACTACTTGGGATTCTCCAAAAGGCGAGTTAATAAAGGGTCGGCAACGTATTTATAATGCCTCGGGTGTTACAAGTATCCATAGGCGACGGTGACTGATACCATCAGGCGGTCTGTCTGCTTGTTAGCCACCTATGGCATTAAAAAAAGTATCTGGCCGCGCTAGGCTTAAATATTTGTAAAAAGAGGTTGTGTGTATTTTTTTTACGGAAAGCTTCTGTTTTTTTCTTCTTCTGAAATTATGTAAAACAATTGAACGGGTAGTGTCTGTCCACGCTGGGGTCAAATATTCATACAAACTGGACAGTTTTTTTTTCGATTATTTTTTATTGTGACTTAGCGAATGTTTTAAGATATTGAAAATATGCAAAAAACATAGCTCTGGCCGTGGAGCGCGGCCTCAACTCGATTATTTAATGTATTTGGCTCATGACTAAACTCAACGATGAATAGCCTATGGAGCAAAATTAACGATTTGTTTACTCTATTTACATTATAACGGTACATTTCCACTGTACAAACACAAGTGTGAAATAGCTTGTGACTAGCCAGACGGTGACTAAACTTTGCCGTCTAGACATCAAACTTATTTAGGTGTTTATCACGGTTGGTAGTAATTCCTGGTACATCCACACTGAATAATATAAAATAAACTTTCAACTGTTGTTATTGAAATGCACTTTGATTTTGTTATGGAATTTTCTCTAGAGTTGGGAAAAAGTTGATTTAAATTTGAGAGTGAGAAAGGTACAATCAATATTGTTATTGAAAGTCAAGAAAGAATTGGAAAGATGGAACTGCAAGGATTTACAAAAAACATTCCGTCTCATAAGCAGGATTACGGTGTACCATAATCCTGCCATAATAAACAAAAAATTCAGTAGAAAAAAAATGCATACAATATTTTTTTTGCGGTCAGTATGTATTTATTCAACTGTATACACAATTACAGCTTGTTACTGTAACGTAAATCGATTATGATCAATCTGTCTCTCCGATCCAATCAAACTTAATCGAATATAATTCGAGCACGTCACTATTAATTAATGTATTGTATTGTTATTATTGGCGCGACTTAATAATATATGAATCGACGTGTGTGACTTTCACCGGCAGATACATAGCTCATGTTATAAGGAATAACTTTTTATCCAGAGTGAAACCGCGGGGGCAGCTAGTCTAGATATAATAAAACAAATTCTAGGAGGTTAAAGCCACCACCAGGTCTCCGGGCGCATACGAGCTTCACATCATCAGCCATTAAAGGTCCACTGCTGAACAAAGGCCTTTTAGAGAGGAGTGTTGCCATAATCTCCACACTTGGTAGGCGGCCTGGGGATCACAGGAATAGGACGCTGCTGTACATCCTACTACACAGTTTTAGGATATACCCGGGTCCGTACAGCTTGAATGGGCAGCATTCAAAGCTGGACGACATCCTCAAGTCACGCCATATGCCACAAACTCACCTCTTCAACCAATGTGTCCTGCCCACCATGACTTATGGTGCTGAAACATGTACCCTCACACATGAGGCTGTGCACAAAATCAAAGTAGCACAAAGAGCCATGGAGAGATCCATGCTCGGCCTCAAACTCTGAGACCGAGTTCGTAATACCGAAATCCGACGAAGAACAAAGGTTCGAGACGTCGGAATCGCGGTAGTAAAATTAAAGTGGAGCTGGGCAGGACACGTTTCGAGGCGCAGTGATGACTGGTGGAGTAAGGTTTTGACAGAGTGGCGGCCGAGGCAAGGTAAGCGGAGAGTTAGTCATCCAGCTGCAAGATGGGTCGACGATATTGTATTGTAGCACGAGAGAGACTTATACCCAGCAGTGGGATAAGAAAAGCTGTGGATGATGATTATAATTAACGTGATTCGGCATCACGAACGTTCTGAGTATTATGATTCGACCCAATGAATTTTCAGATAAGCGTATTTTTGAATGGAATACTTGCGACTCCCGATTGTAATATTTTGAGTAAAAACCTATAAAAAGAATTGAAGCATTAACAACTTTCGCAAAAGCAATGTAGCAAAAGTTATCGAAGTTGTTACTTATCTGTTGAGACAATTAAGTAAAAGTTCTTATAGTTAATCTACTAGGTTACGCGGAAAGGGTGTACTAAGCCGAAAGGGGTCTATGGTACCCGTCATAATGAACAACTTTTACTATGGGAGCAACACTGAATGAAAAAGCTATCAGCTGTTCCATAGAAAACGGTCAATCATACTCGACAAAATGTATGGGTACAGCTGATATTTTTATCAGTTATGCTGAACGCACTCTGCGTTCGCCAACTAGTCCGGTCAAACTGTAGAAGCCGTAAGGCCAACAGCGTAGGTAAAAAAAAAACGATTTCAGTTGATCCCAATCATCGAGATACAATTCCTATTGAGTCACAATCTCTCAGTGAAAACAGTCAAAAAGCGTCCGAGCGTCATTGTACATACATTGTATCAATTATATACATCACAATGCCACATTTACTCCAATTTAGACGTTATGTCTCTTGCATAGTGTTCAACGTTAGTTGTCCGCTATGTCATCGTAGCTCTAGCATCGCGCGGCGTTGTATTCGAATCGCGGTTACCACCAAAAAGTCTGCACAATTCGTAGCGTGCGCTGAGTTTCGGTTCGGGTTCGGTCATTTTTTTGGCACGATTATGACTATATGTATTTATGTATTGTATCTCGATGGTCCCAATGTAAAAATTGTTCTTAATGATGGGTACTTTAGACCCCTTTCGGCTTAGTACACCCTCTCCGTGTAACCCTGTATTTCAACATGAATTTTACAACGATAAAATCGGCACAAAATGTACTTAATTGTGTTCGTAAAATCAATTATGAAATCGAACGAAATTGCTATAAAATATGTTGGTGTCATACCTGGCCGGTCCAAAGGGCTGGATTGATGCAATGTTCGTCAATCGATTCTCGAAAGTTCTCCAGTTTACGTAACGTAACGACACATATATCCGATGTTTTCACTGTTTCTTATGAAGTACTTAATTAAGTATTTAACACAACAGCTTTGCAAAGTTTCTACAGAAAAGCATTTAATATTTTCAACCTAGGCCAGACATGTCACACTGTGAACGCAAAGCCCATAAACTTAGAAATTTACGCATATAGGCTGTACTAAGCTGAAAGGAGGTCATTTCTATGTCATTGCTCATAATAATGAATAACTTTTACTATAGAACCAACCCTGAAATCGCGAAAAATATATCAGCTTTTCCATAACAAACGGTCATTGACACTCGACAAAATGTATGGAACCGCTGTTTTTTTTTTCGCGCTTCCATAGTAAAAGTTTATGTTTAAAAAGCTAGTAAAAGTGATCAGAATTTACTGTTTTCGTTGGTTTTCGTTCAGCTTTTAAAAATGTTATGGCAACATCGAGATACAATATAGAGTCTACCTCCCTCGGTTCCCTAGTTAGTTACAAGGTAACCGCGATCCGACTACAACGCCGCTGCGCGATGCCAAGCTACGATGATATAGCGGACAACTAACGTTAAACATTATGCAAGCGACATAACGTCTAAATTTGAGTAAATGTGGAGTTATATAGTTCACAATGCCACATTTACTCCGACTTGAGAGATTGTGGCTCTATAGGAATTGTATCTCGATGGGCAACTGTCATTCTTTCAGCAGCCGCACCCTAACGTGTCAAATTTTAAGCTCAGGCAGCAAATACTCCGAAAACATCAAAACAATACATAAGCTAATCCAATCCACACAAAATTCGCACGTTTTTCTGGCGTTTAATAAACTGCCTCGATGAATTATGGCGAGGAACGTATTCGTAGCGGATTATTATAAACGTTTCCCGTATGTATGACATGAACACAACAAAATATTATTACAAACAGAGATCATCGGAATTGAAAACAGGTAAAAATAAGGCAAGGTTTTCTTACATAACAATATTATGTTCTCGGATACGGTCAAATTGATAATGTTGAATTGTTGAATATGTAGTGAATTTGAAAGCAAAAACAGTCACATTCGTTGAAATCGATCGTGACGCATTATAACGCTTGGTGCGTTTACCCAGATTGTGCAGGCTTTAATCCAGCTTGTCGTCTAATTTTAAAACTGTCTTTAAAATGTAGTTAGGACAGTAAGAACGAACAAACAAAATAAAAATGATCAATAAAAATATAATTAAAAGCTTTTAGGCTTTTCTAATCTTTTAGGCGTCCTTTTCTGTATGGCTATTTCGGCTGTATATTTCGCGTCATAATAGATAGCCAATTGAAATTTTCACAGAATCTTGTTAATGTTTCGGCAAATTAACAAAAAAAATATAATAATGTCAAAAAGTTAAAATTAAAGGGGGTAGGTCTCCATACAACAAACGTTTTTTTACGTATTTTTGTATTTGTCTAGTGTAAATACGGTATAATGCGTAAAAACTTCAAACTTGGCATGATTTTAGCACACAATCTAAAGTAAAACAACAAATAATAAATACTGATCAAGTGCGAGTCAGTGACAAACTTCTATTCACCACCGGTTCTCGTACGATCACCGAAGTTAAGCAACGTCGGGCGCGGTCGGAACTTGGATGGGTGACCACCTGGGCATGATGTCTTGCACCATTTTTTTGTACTCTTGTAGTTAAAAATGTATGAGGTGGTACGGATTTACGGAACCGTCAGTGCGCTAGCCCGAATGGCATTAGCCGCTTTTTGTCTTTAAAAATGTTGAAATGTCTGAACGAATGAGCTCTGGCCGCAAAGTAAGTAAGCACAAGTTCCTACTTATTATGTACTTTTCGACATACAGAACACTTTGAAATTCCATGGCATTACCCATTTACCTTAACATTGAGATAGGAATTAATGAGGCTTTAGAAGTTCGGGAGTTCCATTTCTCATTTGTTAAAAAGGTCGGTAAGTTGGTGAATCTCTACCTTTTCTTCTAAGTTAGTAATTACTTTTAGACTTGACAGTTTCGTCTTAAAGTCGGGAATACAACGGCTTGTCTATTAAAGTAAAGTATGTGTAATTAAATGAACGAAGTTTGGACAAATGAAAGGGAATTTAGTAGGCATTTAGTAGGAGGTATCTGGACTTTAGATTTTAACCCTGGTAAAAGATTCGGTGGTATGGATCTGCTTTACCAGCACTGCTTATCTAAGTATAAAAAACCGGCCAAGTGCGAGTCGGGCGCGCGCACTGAAGGTTCCGTACCACCACATAATACAACAATTATCAATTTAAAAAACCGACTTCAAAATTTGTAAAACATGGGATTTCGATTTGGTGGAAGAAATAATAAGGTCATCCAAGTAAGATAATCACCAGTTATAACTTGGTAATGAACAGAAATTTATCACTGACTCGCACTTGGCCATTATTTATTATTTGTATTTATATTTAAAAGTGTTTAATATAATCGTGCCAAGTTTGACGCTTGTACGTATTATTGTTTATACAGTAGAGCTAATACAAAAATACGTTAAAAATACTTTTTTTATTATATGTTAGTTAATCCGCCGTAACGTTACATAATTATTCTGTGAAAATTTCAACAAGCTATCGATTACGTTTCGAAAGATACAGCCGTTTAAAAGTAGGACAGACAGACGGACAGACATACATTGTAGGCTTAGTAATAAGGTCCCGTTTTTACCCTTTGGGTACGGAACCCTAAAAAGTAAGTTATAAACTTTCGCTATTTGAACTCATGTTTTAAATGTCTATCGGGACCTAAAGCGCATTACTTATTTTATTTCGGTTATAATAAAATAATGCTTCCGCTCAACATTTCGACCATGTTACAATGGCCGTGGTCACGAGCTGACTCAATAAATAAAATAATGCGCGATAAGTCCCGATAAACATTTAAAACATGTGTAAAATTTATCAAAATTGGTTCAGTAGTTCCAGACATTACCTCCTACAAACATACAAAGTCTACTTTTACCTTTTTTATTTGTGCAGATGAGGTTTGACAATCCTTTTTTAAGTCGCTCAATGGATGTCGTGGCATAGAGGTTAAGGGAACACGAAAATTGTAATTGTATTGTAATTTATGCTAATGACTAACCTCAACCGTACGATACGTGGGCCGACCAGATGACGTGTTAATCGAATACAAATACTACTCATAAATAATGTTAGCTTTTAAGCTTGATACTCACAACATAATCTCGAAACAAAGACAGAAAATAAACAATTATTTCATACAAAGCTCACCTCCACATTTTGCACAACTAAAAATCCTACACGTCCTATTTTTCCGCTCTTTTATTCAGCGGACCTGCAAGTTGTGGAATATCCTTCCTCCAAAGATCTTCCTGCCAAGCTTCAATATGAAGCATTTCAAAAAAGGTGTCTACATTTCTACAACTACCTCTCCGGGCTGGCAAAGCACCATCAACACCGCTAGTATTGCAAGTGTCCATAGGCGGTGGTTCCTGCTTACTACCAGGCGGACAACATGCTTGTAAGCCCCTGTTTAAAAAAATACAAATAAAAAGTTAGAACAAAGAGAAGTATGTACGACTGGAAATACGTACCAATAAGCCAATTTACAATACAAAATTACAATGAAATCTTTACAATAATAACCTAACATACATTACAATGCACTCTTTGAAGAAATATTTTAAAGCCTAAAAGCAAGGTGTAATTTTTTTCTGAGAAATCGATTCATAAAACATGATCAAACAATGACGTTTTCATATTGAGAATTCAATGTCGAAATGATTCAATTGTTTTATAAGTAATATAACTACAGTGACGTAAAATACCCACATTGCAGTCACCACAAGAAAAGGCAGTACCAATGTAAGTAGATGAATTTGTATTCATTAGTAAATTTAGAATCATAATGTTCTCACTTATAATAGGTGAATCACGGGTGAAACAATGTTTTTTTATGGACCACATAAAACATAAGTGGCCTACGGACTGTAGATGAACCCGCGGAGAGAAGTTACTTCAGTTTTGAGTCTCCGGATATCTAGTGTCTAGTCACAATCATATTATAATAATTCTAATTACAAAAAGCCATAGTAAGTTTTATTGGCTCACTCTTTTGTTTCCCTACTCTATAAATCAGAGCTGACTGGAGACTAGATGATGATTCCTGATGATAAGTATGACCATTACATTACTAAGTCTGTGTCATGATTGTAATATTGTATTATCAAAGAATTAATCAACTATTTTGAGAATTACACTTTGGTTGGAAAGGCTAAACTTTGATAAGGTAATGTTTAAAATTTTAGAATTTGGTTTTATGTTTAACAAATTACTATTACTAAAATGGTAATATGATTGATACATCTTACCAAAAATGAACTCCATTCTGTTTATTCAGAATAGCCTCGAAGTTCCAGAAGGTCCCCGCACTTTGATCATGGGATGTCTCATGCTCCAAGACTTTAAGAATGTCAAGACTTCCCAAACTCTAGGCGTGAGGTTTGTGAGTATTCCCCTTTAAAATCTCATCGATAACAATAATAATCGAGTATGATTCAAACCGTGCCAAGTATGGTATACCCTATACACCCAGATGAGCCTCAAGGGCAAAGACATACAAAACAATCTAAACAAAAAAAGACTAACAAAAAGCCGACCAACCGTTGGCAAGTTTTTTGTCGCACTTTTCATGGCTAGATGATCAACATAATAAATTATTTTAACATGACAAAAAATGCCACGGATCAGTTGTTATAGTTCAGTTACTAGAGTGTAACTCAATAGTTACACTTTAAGCTGAATTGACTACACTGTGGTAACAAGCAAATAAAATAAAAAAACAGGAACTTTTTCATCAATCTAATCTTGGTCCAAGTATTTATTTGCTATACAGCTGTAATAACATTGTAAAAAATCTGAATTAAATCTACGAATTCTGGTCCCTTTCTATCGATCAGATTCTATACGAATTCTCATCACTATAAAACACTGGTTTAAAACATCACGGTTGTTCACTAAAGTTATATGATTATTTACGGGATATTTACCGTGGTAAGGTTGTGGAATGAAATATCGAGAATTATCTAACATAAAATAAAATATAAATACAGTTTTATTCCCTGAGACAAAAGCCAAAGGTGCTAAGGAATAGGTAAATAGTGATTGACGGGACATCTGGCCAAATTATCACAAATTTTCTTTATGAAATTTTCTCGTCTATAATTAATTGCTGACATCTTTAAGTTAAGTTTACGGCTTATTATAAAAAATATCGAAGAGTCCCTTAATCCCGAGAAAATTTATGAATTTTTTAGTAATCATTTTCGACGTCCTTGGAAGGGACATCTTTCATCGTCGTCAATGTAAATTGAATATTTTACTCAAGCCATGAATGTTTTTTTCATTTTGATAAAACGTAGTCAGTCTCTTTCCTCCTTCTCCTTGATAGTAAACACTTATGAGTATAACAACAAATAATAAATAATGACCAAGTGCGAGTCAGTGACAAATTTCTGTTCATTACGAAGCTAAGCAACGTATTTCGTTACTTGGACGATCTTTTTTCATCATCAATCGTTTCTTTCACCGAATCGAAATGCCATATTTTACTAATTTTGAAGTCCGTTTTTTGAATTAATAATTATTGTATTTTGTGGTGGTGCGAAACCCTCAGTGCACGAGCCCGACTCCCACTTGGCCGGTTTATTTACTATAAGCATATTTGCGAGAGAAAAAATTAAATTAAGTACAAGTATATTATTTACGTTTTCTTATCTGTATTATTTGTGTTTTGTTGTGTTCTTTTTCTTGTTTTTGTTTATGTGTGTGTTCTTAGTTTTATGTTATCTTGTTATTTTTCTTGTGTGTGTTCTTTACTTTTTTGTGTGTTTTTTTTTCTTTTTCTTTTCTTTTTCTAATAAATTCTTTAAAATAAATTACGGTTTTTACAATTTCTCACCCACATTTAAAACTACAGAATTACTAGCTGCACCTTACGGTTTCACTCTTGGGAATTACTCCATATAACATCAGCTATATATTTTGAATTTGAATTTGATACACGCTAAGCCAAAAACAAAGACCACACTATTAGTATAAAACCTATAATGACCTAAAACGGAATCTAGGGAAAGTTACCGACAAATTTAAGTGGACACGCCCTTAGGAAAATCACTTTAGGTTATAAATAATTGCTCCTTGATGCGATATTTTTATGCGCCGTTTTACGGCGTCTGCGGCCATATTTGTGAAGTTATTGCTTGCACTTCCCTATTGCTAGACTAGTTGGAACGACAATATTATTATTGTTATTGTGATTATGCCAATGACTGATTTAATTACATCAATGGATTATGCAATATAAATTTTTCTACGGCCGTATGAAATATAAATAAACCGGCCAAGTGCGAGTCGGTTCCGTACCACCACAAAATTCAATAACGAAAATACCAGTTATAACTTGGTAATGAACAGAAACTTGTCACCGTCTCGCACTTGGCCATTTTTTATTATTTGTTGTTATACTTTTGAGTGTGTTCTATAATCATGTTAAGTTTGACGTTTGTAAGTATTACCGTTTTTACTTAGAGCTAATACAAAAATACGAATGGGGAGCCCCTTTGGTTTTTATTTATTGACTTTTTTATTATTTGTTAGTTAATCCGCCGTAACGTTACATATTCTGTGAAAATTTCAACTAGCTATCTATTACGGTTCGAAAAATACAGCTGTTAATAAGTAGGACAGACAGACGGACGGACAGACAGCGTAGGCTCAGTAATAGGGCCCCGTTTTTACCCTTTGGGAACGGAACCCTAAAAAAAAGGTTACGGTTGTCAATTCTTTTCTACCATTATTCCTTATGAGCTTTTCTTTGCAAAAATAATTCTCTGAAATTTGACGCTACATGTAAACTTATTCTTTAAAATAGCACAAAAGATTTAGATAGATAATATAATATTAATAGTAGTTTAAACTTTATAAAATCATAAATTTCAATTTTTTGTTTGTTTGAAAACAAAAAACATATGTATAGTTAAATATTATTTTTTGCAAGCTAGCTACTTCTAGCGGTAAATTTATATAATTCTGTAAGTAATCTGTCAATAGTGTTGTTGGCTGTATTATTATTAAGTTTATTAATCTATCCACATTATTGTACATTTTATAATATAGCTGTTTACTGTTCCTTAATAAATAAAATAAAATATTAATACCGTGAACTTATTCTGGTTTGTAAAAGTGCGAGTAATTAGTTATATTTGAATACTGTATTTTTTTAAAGATAACCCATTACGAAATAGTAATTTTAAGAATCCGATCCGTATTATCATAATTACTGCAAAAGTTTACGTCATCTTCAGGAAGGAGATACAAAATACTATTATTTTCGAGTTTTTCTCGATCGCCTCTGCAACAATTTACAACAACAATAACAATATATTATCCATATTATATTGTAACTTTTATATATATATATATTTATTTATATATTTTTTTAAATTTTAAGTATATTAAACAATTATTACGTTACAAACTACTTAATTCTAATTACAAAAAATCTAGTCTAATCAAACAGCCCGCCCCATATTATATATATATATACATGGGGCGGGCTGATAATTATTATTTTTCTATTACAATAATTTTGTTACGAATGAAATATTGTCTATTAATAATGTCTAATCAGTTTTATAAAACTCATCAGCATTTTTTTTTCAAATCTGTAAAAATGTAGAAAATGTGCGAATGAGAAAGCTCACGCTGGGGAGCGGGTTCTTAAAACATATTTTAGACATACTTACAAAAAGTAACATATTTTAACATTAACAGTAACATATTTTAGGGAACATATTTTACAAAAAGTAATAATTACTTTTTGTTTACAAAAAAAACCTCTAAAATATTATTGTCCACTCATGTGAAAGCTAAAACCATAGAAGACATAACGGAACGTGTGCAGCTTGCACGCAGCTTTAAAGTTATTTCTGACCCCGATTACTAAACATTGAAATAAAACACTTTTTTACAAAATACATAATTATATATACACACAAAATTAAATTTTTAATGTATGCGTAAAAATCGGAAAATGTGTTTTTTAAGTTCGAAAATATTTAACATTTCCCTTCTTCGTTTACAACACAAAAAATGTTGTCACAGAAGCTTTTTCAAATTCCTCGCGGCCAATGAGCCATGTTGTAAAGTGAATCTAAGTAGGTAAACCTGTTCGAAAATACGAGACATTGACTCGATCGAGGCCAAAATTCAATAACTAGGTGAAGGTGACGTGAATGAATAAATATTGTGCGACGACACAGTTTTGGGCTTAAAGATATATTCTTAAATATATGAACAATCATAGAAGAAGATTAGAGGGGTCTGGTCGTGATGATAGTTTAGTGGTAGAATCCGAATTTTCCGGTTATTTTGATTCAAAAACCAATCGAACCGATTTTGATGAAATTTCTATGGTACCAATCTGAAACTATGTTCTTTCAAACAAAAAGATTTTTCGAATCGGCTCATAAGTGACGGAGTTATGAGGTGACAAAAAAAACTACCGAATTGATCTAGGATGTTTTTTTGGGTCTGTGGAATTCAGAACCTTTTATGAAATCGGTTAATAGATATTAAATGAGCATTAAATTTCTTTATACCTATTCACTACAACTAGCAGCATTTTCCCGCAATAAGCTTCACCGTAAAACGAATTCTAAAAAAATTCTATCCCCGATCCGAATATGAACAAACAATAAACTAATAGAGGCGTCGGAAAGCCGCATCGAAAGGAAATAAAATGATGTACGAAATCAGGGTTGCCATTTAAACAAGTGTATCTAAAATAAAACTATTAACAAAAAAAAAACATGTAAGCTAAGCAATAACTAAGCAAGAAGAAATCATCATCATCAGCCAGAAGACGATGATACAAGGTTACTAGGAAAGCTAAATCGCGCTTTTATATTGTTGTGTTAAAAAAAACCTACATAAAACACACAAAAATAAATACCTAAATCAGTTCCTGGGCACGATTGACGATAAATACGATGGTCCTTACAGTATTGGATGAAAACTATTTTTTAATTTTTTTGTAGCTAATTAGCATTCCTGATGTCTTTTTATCGTCTGTGTAACTTTATTTTAGTGTCAGCTACTACTTGTGTTCCTGTATTTTGTAAAGATACGATTCCGAATTCGGCTGTACGCAGCTGTGCTGCCGCAACAGTGCTGCCGCAACAGTGCTGCCGCAGCACTACTGGTCCCCAAATATTCTCTATTAATTTATATGAGAATACATTTCAAGCTACTCAGCGCGGCAGCCGCAGCCTCGGTTTTTTTTTTTTTTTTTGTTAATGCCATAGGTGGCAAACAAGCAGACGGGCTGCCTGATGGTAAGCAGTCACCGCGGTGACTGCACCTTGCACCAGAGGCATCACAAATACGTTGCCGATCCTTTAGATCTTATATAAACTTATAGAGAATATAATATGGGGACCAGTAGTGCTGCGGCAGCACTGTTGCGGCAGCACTGATGCGTGCTGCCGAATTCTGAATCATACCTTAGTCTATGTTTTGAATGAGACAAATATAATTGCTATGAATCTTGGATCTGAAATAAAGATATATTACAATAAAATAATAATATCTTTATTACACACCGAAAATACAAATTAAACTTAACTAAAAAAAAAAAAAAAATACACGACAGAGTAATGGGCGGCCTTAACATCTAAAGCAATATATTATTAAACTAGCGGCCCATCCCGGCTTCGCACGGGTATATATATAGCCTATGTCACCCGGGGATAGTGTAGCTTCCCAACAGTGAAAGAATTTTTCAAATCAGTTCAGTAGTTTCGGAGCCTATTCAATGCAAACAAACAAACAAACAATCAAATCTTTCCTCTTTATACTATTATTATTATACTAGCTGACCTGACAGACGTTGTCCTGTCTTAGAACTGTCAAACACGCAAAGTCAAAATTGTAAATCTTATTTTTTTACACCTTGGGTTACATTATTGGAGTTTTAGTAAGGATCCCTATTTAAAAAAAATATATAATATAGCCTATGTTAACCGGGGATAGTGTAGCTTCCCAACAGTGAAGCAATTTTTCAAATCGGTTCAGTAGTTTTGGAGCCTATTCAATGCAAACAAACAAACAAACAAACAATCAAATCTTTCCTCCTTATAATATTAGTAACAGTATAGATAATATAGTATAGATAATATATTGCTTTAGGCGATAGGTAGGAACTAGGAAGGTGTTATATGTATATTACTATTATATAAATTTCTTTAGGAGCAGCCCTATGAAAGAACCCAATAACGTAGTATCACGTAAATCGTCCATCGCGGTAGGTTCTCTATTCTATTAATTCTTTAGGCATAGCCGATGCCTGATGGTATATTCATAATAATCGTTTATTTATTCTGTTTGTATGAAAGTCGTACGTGATAAAATGAAAAGATGTTTCTGAAGCTTTTTGTTAGTTTAGATTATTTGTGTGTTCATCAAGAACAACTGTAATTTAGATAAAGATTTTACGATTGAATCAATGGTTTTGAGGCTTCACATTATGCAGAATCAAGCTTTGGCACAAGTTCGGTCGTGCATAGGGTTTAATGACTTTTAGACATTGTCCGTTTTTTAACGCTTGGACGATATAATAAAAACGAGTAATAAAACATACATAATTATATAAAATCAGTCTTTAATATTATTTAACGTCTCCATAAACAAAACAAAAACTTCTTTAAAAAATTAACTGACATGCTATATTGAACTATCCGGCTTTAGGTCAGGACTTTTAGATTTTTGATATGGTAACCCTTGTCGTGCATGGAGTACTGTTCGCAACAGCCAAGTGCCAGCTTGGGGCGTTGTCGTCCATTGAGAAACGCGCCAAGAAGCTAATTAGTAACAAATCCCTAGTTACGGCTGAGCGCTTAGCCTTAAACATAGACGCAAAATTAGGTACTAGTCTATCTTTTTTTTCGGATACATTTCTGAAAGTATGTGTAAAATCTGCATGATCTAGGTAATTACCTCCTGCTCATTTTTCTATCAGAATGCCAATTCAATCTATATGGGCATGAAAAGGCGAACACCATTTAATGGTACGTAAATCTATAGCTACATTCATATCAAATATAATTAAAATCCCTTCAGCTGTTAGGCGCACAAACTTTCGAATTTATAATATTACTATAATTATTAAGTCCATGTTTCCTATATATTTATTTTCCTCTGAAAGCTTCCTTCACTCACTACTAGCTTACCAAAAAAGAAGGAAGTATCAGAAGCGAAACAACGAACTAGTCACGTTCAGGGTGTTTTGCATCCGCGCCAAGTATGGTCTTACTGGATGACCTCGCCTGGCATGAGGGTACTGGGTTACCAATCTACATGCCGCGGGTACAGTACTTTATAGGAACTACATGCCTTGCGTGGGAAGGTTCGTTTTTCTTTGATTTAAGGACCTAACTCATCGCCTTATTTTAATACCATTTTGTTTAGTAAAAATTATTATCAATTTAAATAACTACTTCAAAATTAGTAAATACGCATGTTTGTTAACGTTGATGACATATTTTTTCCAGTAATTTTGATTTAAATGTAAACTACTAACATCGAGATACAATACCTATACAGTCACAATATCTCAGTGAAAACAGTCAAAAAAACGTCCGAGCGTCATTGCATTTATTCCAATTTAGACGTTATGTCGCTTGCATAGTGTTCAGCGTTAGTTGTCCGCTATGTCATTGTAGCTCTGCCATCGCGCGGTGTTGTAATCGGATCGCGGTTACCTTGTAACTAACCAAAAAGTCGGCGTTTTGGCACATTTTTTGGCACGATTGCGTATGTACAACGACGCTCGGACGCTTTTTGAATGTTTTCACTGAGAGATTGTGGTTCTATAGGAATTGTATCTCGATGGCGATATGCCATGATATGGGTATCTAATGAAAGGATTTGCAGAGAAGAATAAGAAAAGCTTGTTTTAAAATGTTTTTTTTTTTTTAACATCTTACGCTGGATTGGTAAAAATATCCCCGTAATTTTTTTTACTTGCGCTGTTTCTCAAAAATGATTGCAGGATGATGCCTCGACATATTTGTAGGTAAGCTTCGCGGCAATTTCAGCAATTTCTAATGTTTAGGTTTACGTGATCATTGAACACCCAAAAAATAACCACATCAAATGTAACCTCTATCAAACCACCGCTACAAATATTGGTATTCATCTCGCAGCTCACTTGTTTGCTCAGGTTACGTTGGTCTTTGTTTGTATTGGTGTCTCTTCGGACGTATGGTGTTTGTTTACAGGAAACTTGTATTGTTTGGTAAGGGAAACTTCTATTTATGTAATCTAATTGACACAGGAAACAAAAAACTAGGCGCAAAAAAAAAAAAACATATTTGTATGTACAGTGTAAACTATATAGCGACACTTAAGGGACTGCGCATTTTATGGCATTATTGAGAGTTGCCGTTAAATAGAGAGAAGAAAAATGAATATTATTTTAATATTCGAATATGAATTTACTAGTAAAATATACAATTTACATACAACAAACATTAATATTGATACAAATAACCCTTATTGCGTATAGTCTGTTATCTGCGTCTAACGTTTTTTTGCTACTGTTTTTTATTTTATTTTAAATACGAGGTGTTATAAAGTACTGTTTATTGCTTAATAATAAATTAAAAAACGTATTGTTGTCGTTATTTAGAGAGGGTGTGATGCTACATAGAGAGTGTATCATTGTGTGGACAACAAGGTAAACCAACCAAAGTCGAGTAATTTCGACATTTTAGGGAGTTTGTCGTTAAATCAAGTGTCGGTATATAGATTTTACACTGTATATGTATTATTGTATTGCTTTTTTAGTCTTTTTGTTTGCCTTTATTATAATTCATATCAGCCTATCGTGTTGCTGGGATACAAGCCTTATCTCAGAGAGAGAGAGAGAGAGAGAGAGGGTGGACCCTAATCCACCATGCTAGGCCAGTGCATGTTGGTGTCTTTGAACTTTTGAGGTTCTTGGACGTACGGTCTCATGATTTTTCCTTCGCAATTTATGAGCGATCGAATTGAAACTGCGCATAATTTATTTATGTATTAAATAAGGCATTGGGTGCAGGGCCGAGGCTCGAAATTATTTTCTTATCTTTGATATTTATATTAGTCGTTTATCTACATAATAGGTTATATAATAGGCTTACATCACATCGCTCTCAAGTACGACGACCACTCCAATGAAGTCAGCGTGCGACTGAGTTCACACTGGTGAACAATATACTGGGGATCACCACTGAGGTAGTACCATGCCGCCTCAGCCCCCTCCTCGGCGAGCGTAGTAAATTGTCACTTAGAAATAAGCTGACAATTTACAAAACTTGCATCCGCCCCGTCATGACTTACGCCTCTGTGGCATTCGCCCACGCCTCCCGCATCGATCTGGACAAGTTGCAGGTCATTCAAAACCGCTTCATACGCAGAGCGGTCGGCGCTAGCTGGTATATGCGAAACGCCGATCTGCACTGCGATGTTGAACTCCCATCCATGATTCAATACCTTAAGTATACCTCCCGCCGCTACTTTGACGCGGCGCCTCACCACCCCAATCCTCTTGTAGTAAAATCCTCCGACTACTCGACAGACGTGACAGACCCTCCTCCTCTCCGTAGACGCCCTAGAAACATCTTGGGCGACCCGGACGACCCCATCGCCGTCGTCACCGCGGCGGCGCTGGGCTCGCCCGATCCGACTGCTCCTAGCAATAGGAAATATTCAGTTTTTGGTACAGGCGTCGGTTACCAGAGGCACACACACACACAGCGATCCCGCCGGCAGGATCGTAGACCCACAGGATCTGTTAGAAGATCGGTTAGATTCTCTCCAAATAATCATTCAGTTCAACAAACCGTTAGGGCTCCAGGGCACACCCCCTCTGGGGTGCCTGGGCAAGTCTGATTCCCACTCCCGGCGACGGCCCAAGCCGAGGTTCGTACCTTCGAGGTGCCCTTGTGCTAGTCGCCTATAAACTTAACCACCAAGTTATGCCGAACGCACTCTGCGTTCGCTAACTAGTCCGGTCAAGCTGTAGAGGCCAAAAGGCCAACAGTAAAAGTCAATCATAAAATAAAAAAAAAAAAAAAAAAAAAAAAAAAAAAAAAAAAAGAGGTAGTACCATTGAAAAAGTTCAATTGGCCCTGTCCTTACGAAGTATAATTATAGGTTAATTGCTGAACATATTCTAAGACTATTTATTTAGGTTTCAATCAGTCCGCCTGATGGTAAACGCTAATCGCCGCCTATGGACATCTGCAACACTAGCGGTGTTGAAGATGCTTTATCAGCACGGTGGTAGTGGATTTCTGTCACGCGCTCCACAGAGCATTCCCCAAAAAACAAGCAGTAGAAAATGCAGATAACTCACTTATCTTCGGAGGCTAAGTGGCAGCTTCTTGGTGAGCTTGGGATCGTCAATAGTTCTATTGGCTTGCCGCTGTAGGGACGCTGTCTATGTTGATATAGATCTGTGTTTTTACCACGTATTTCCCGAAGTCGTGCTAAATCCGCCTGTCATCCGCATCTGGCTCCGTGCAGTTGACAGTTCAAATGTCCGTGTCTTACACGTGACTAGGTTGAGATATGTTCGACTTCGATTCACCACAGTGTGGTAGAGCATGATAGTAAGTAAGTCTTACTTAAGTACGTATTTTGGCTGCGCTCAACGGCCACAGCTATAATCACTTGCACGTTTTCAACATTTTACGCCAGTAACACACCTCCGCCGCGAAACCGTAGCAGCGACACCGATACTAGTTTATATGTCAATCTTATATCGTGTAACATACAGCAGTAATTTAAACAGCAAACTTGGAACGGAGGTGCCTTTGACACATTTAGCGTTTCTCCCACACGTTTTTAATACTCTGCTGTAAGGCAAATTATATGAGGTTCATATTTCAACGAGTAGCGGTTTCGCTGCTACAGTTTCGCGGCGGAGGTGTGCTTTCAGCGTTAGAAGATAAAAAAACGGCTTCAAAATTAGTAAATACGCAATTTCGTTTACTCGGATGACATATTTTTTCAGTAAATTCGATTTGGTTTATAAATTACGGTGATCTGAGGTAACAAACATTAAAAATACAACCAAATTGATAACCTCTCCTTTCTTGAAGTCTGTTAAAAAAAATCAGGTCCATGACTTGAATGCATTACAGTTGTATCGCAATAACTCAATAATTTATAATCAGAATATATTCTAAATAATTTTAAATTAAGAAGAGTAGAGAAATAATGTTTAATATGACCTATCAGCATGGCAAGTAACAAGATTCTATTTCTAACAGTTTAGAAAATGCAGAGGAGAGCAGATCCATTTTTGCCAATTTAGCGGAGCATATTTCGCAAAAGATACACATGATAAAAAAGTGATGTATGAATCCTTACTTACCTTTATTTTAAAATACATATTCAACGGTAACCGACATACTTATGCTACGGTGACACCTACCCGACGTAAGTTACAAATACGGACACTTCGCCCGATTCTATCGATTCCAATTTCTAACAAGCATTTCCCTATCCCGTTACAATCTAAAGCGAACTCACTGCTGACACCTTAAACCTTAAAAATGTCCCTACAAGCAATGCATGCCAACTCCATGCCATACAAGGCCACCTACTATTCCATATTCCGGCGACTGAGGGGAATATTGAAAAGTAGGTATGGCAACACACGTGGATTTAACTCCTTTCGGCTCATGAATTATTCAAGGAGCAAATTACGTTCGTGTAAGTATATTATAGATTTGTATGGATGCGTAAGAATGTTTAGGTAAAAGTGTGTATTAGAAAGTAGAAGGAAGTGGAGAGTTTTCTGAATATTTTTTTTAATAATCTGATTGTTTTTGTATACCGGCTATTGTATTGTATTGTATTGTATTGTATATAGTGGTACTCTTTTAAGAAACAAATCTACACAGTGACCAAGCGAAGAGTCTCTGATTCTAATGAGAAGAGTCGACGTGATGTTTGTATATTTGTTAGAAGCGTCATGAAATAAACCGGCCAAGTACGAGTCGGGCTCGCGCACTGAGGGTTCCGTACCACCACAAAATTCAATAACTAAATTACCAGTTATAACTTGGTAATGAACAGAAACTTGTCATCCACTCGCACTTGGTCATTATTTAAAAATTGGTGTTATTTTTATTTTATTTATACTTAGATAGCCAACAGCCTTCTTACACATATAAAAATAATAAAAACACCTAGGCCAACATAGGTTATCACTTATAGCAACACATGTCATGGCGCTAGTGCACAAAAGTATAAAACTGAATATTACAAAATAAATGATTGGCAATATAAATATATATAAATACGAGACTGAGAACCTACATTAAACAGAGAATTGAGAAGAAAACTTACTATTAATTACATTATTAAAAGACACTAATGAAAAAAAAGATGACAGATGACAGAGCCTTACGAAATTATCTTATAAGAGTCTTATGTTGAATTGTTGAAAAAACCTGGTGGTTAATTAAAATTTAAAAAATATTGTTATATTTTAGAGTGTTTTATAATCGTGCCAAATTTGACGCTTGCACGTAATTTTTTTTTTCATTGGACCTAATACAAAAATACGTAAAAAACACGTTTGTTGTACCCCCCTATCGTATTACTTTTGACTTTTTTATAATTTTTTAGTTAATCCGCCGTAAAATTACATATTCTGTGAAAATTTCATCTGGCTATCTATTACGGTTCGAAAGATACAGCCGTTTAAAGGTAGGACAGACGGACGGACAGACAGACATCGTAAGCTTAGTAATAGGGCCCCGTTTTTACGCTTCGGCTACGGAACCCTAAAAAATCATGAAATTTTCAAGGCAAGTAGTTCATTACAAAACAATTTTTAAGTTCGTATAATTATGGGCAAAATTGGTCGTGGGGTTGCGAACATATTGAGATCGCGAGGATTCAGTTCAGGTCAAACTAGTTACGGAAGAAGGCAGTTTTAAAAGTTGACTCCATTAAAGGTAGGTCGCGATTGTAATGAAGAAGAACGATTTACGAACGAAGTAAAGGTCATCATTTCTTTCTCTTTTAGGTCGTCTGTCCATCTTGTGGGTGGTCAAGATATATTAATTAGTCTAAACTACATTGAAGTATATTATTATAAACGGGATATTTTACCGTTGTAACGTTATATAAGGAGCTCCGTCACAACCTTACCACGGTAAATATCCCATATAACTGTAGTGAACAACCGATAATGATAGTTTAAAACAGTAATCTAAACTAGTTGTTCGCGTTAATTTGTGTGAAAAAAGAGCAGTTGCATCTACATGCGCTAGGTGGCGCTTTTTTATTTCATACAATTCGTAGTTCACGTTAACGCGATTAAGTAAACGCAGTTGGAAAAACTTGCACTAGGCACTCAGGTGACCTCGCGACTGATACTATATCTTTGCAACTCCTAGACCAATTTTGCTGATATTTAAACAAAATAATTTGTATGAACTGGGTATGATGGGTGTTTCCCGATGGTTACAATCTCAGTGTTTTCAAGCCGCTAATGAAACGGTTTCTTCTAAGCAAGCGTGCTCCATCGTAGACCGGATCATCGCGGTGAGGTAACGGTCAAGCCGAAGCAATGAAAGCAAGCCTGTTTTCAATTAAAAAAAACTCGTAGCTTACATATTTCATGAAGATTAAATTAACGGTATGCAAGTTTTTGTCGAATAAATAAACAATACAAACGCCGATCTGTTTTCGTAGATTCTGAGACTTTCGCTTCGCTCGATCAACAATACTGCCTATAATTAGTTATTTTATTTTTATTAAAAGATAATTTGTCATTCCATTAATTAGCTTAAATACTTAGCTTTTTTTATTTCCAGTCTTAGACCATTTCTTTATTTACGGAAACAATTTTCGCAAGTGTGTGACGCAGTTGCTTTGAAAGGGAAGCCATGTTTTTACCACGTTGCTAAGTGGGTAAGAAAAAACTCGCCAACGCTGTTTGCGAGTTGGCGTACATTTCGTAAAACCAACGTGGAGAAAACTGTCACGATGCGAATCTCTAGTGAAAAATTAACCAACCGAGAGAATTCGACGAATGTGTTTCAGTCTTCAAACGATCAATCAAAAAAAAAACAGACATGTACGAGTAGGCCTCGCGCTCTGAGGGTTCCGTTGGTCGGAAACATCAGAGCATGAGTCCAAACAAAAAAAAAAACCGGACAAGTACGACTAGGACTCGTGCTCTGAAGGTTCCGTTGGAAAGAACCCTAAGAGTGCGAGTTCAAAAAAAAAAAAAAGGTTGAAATATTGAAAGACAAACTTAACTTTGTAGTTAACTATGAGGTTCTTCTGTACATTCCAACTACAAAATGTAAGTTTGTAATAGCAAAATAATTATTTTTAATTGATATAACTTCAAATTTGTAATTTTCAGATTTATTCCTATATATGCTTGCCTTTTGCTAAATTTCATGATTCTAGGTCAACGGGAAGTACCCTATAGGTTAAGATTTCCCTGTGAAATCGCAAAATATGCGACATAAACATTCATATCTTTCGATTGCGTTGACTTACAACTTTTATTTTTTTACAGCCGAAAGATACCGTAGACTCAAGTATTTAGTATAAATTTCAACTTGATACCTTTACGCGTTCTTGAGAAAAAGGGTCTTGACAGACGGACAGACAGACGGACAGACAGACAGACGGACAACGAAGTGATCCTATAAGGGTTCCGTTTTTCCTTTTGAGGTACGGAACCCTAAAAATATAGCGCGTATACTACAGAATAACTTGAATCTTCTAATCATGAAGACAAGAAGGGCAAGAAGAAATAAAAGGGTCATTTGTATTCAAGAAAACTTTCACCGATTGTAAACCAACTCAGCCAAAAACCTGCAAAAACTTACCAATAACACTAAAACTAAACGACAGAAAGGCTAAGCCGTGCTAAACTAACAACTGAGCCGTTTTAGCCGGAATTGTTATAGTCACCTCTGAAATAAGCCTAGGACTTACGTTTACATTAGTGGAAAGCGAAAACGTTTTTTTTTTACTGGAATCTGAAACTAAAATTATTTCCTATTTAAGGTACGCTACATCACACTAATATTATAAATGATAACTAATATCTATACCAATCTATACTAATATTATAAAGAGGAAAGATTTTATGGTTTGTTTGTTTGTTTGTTTGCATTGAATAGGCTCCGAAACTACTGAACCGATTTGAAAAATTCTTTCACTGTTGGGAAGCTACACTATCCCCGGTTAACATAGGCTATATTATATTTTCAAAAAAAATAGGGATCCTTACTAAAACTCCAATAATGTAACCCAAGGTGTAAGAAAATAAGATTTTCAATTTTGACTTTGCGTGTTTGACATTTCTAAGACAGGACAACGTCTGTCAGGCCAGCTAGTAATATATAAAATGCATTCTATTTAATTTTAAATGCAAAAATAACTATTTAATCGAGTTATAAAATAACTTGTAAAACAGGAAGTTTACGAAAACTTAAATTAACTAATAACTAAAACTGAAAATAAAATCTAAACAAGCTAACCACAATTATTTTTTTTAACTAGAAAGCAAACTTTTTTGAAAATTTTAAACCCGCCCCTATCTGACCCGGGTGTTAAGGTGCCCATAACACTAGCATTGCCACGCTGAATGGCCAACCTTTGCACAAGGTACGAGCCGGAGCAAAGGTCATTATTTTTCTCCCTTTTTATCTTTTGCATTTATGATATTAGTGTGATGTAGCGTAGGTACCTAAAATAGGAAATAATTTTAGGGTCAGATTCCAGTACACAGTTCCAGAGATTGTTTTATTTGACAAATAAAACAATCTCATATCCATAACGTCGAAATGGATATGAGTGGCACGGGATGTGGAGGTTTTTTTAGGAATAGGCTTGCGTTTGACCACCAATTCGCCTGATGTTAAGTGATGATGCGGTCTACGATGGAGCAAGCATGCCTAGAAGAAACCGATTCACTCGTGATTTGAAGACCGACATATTGTAGTTATCGGGGAACACGCATAACCTGGTAGCTTGTAACCTGGATTAAGAAATAATTTTTATTCTAGAAAAATATACGCTTTCTGTAGGATAGCGGGTGAAACAGCGGCGCGTTGCTAGTTGTAAACATATGAAAACTATGTAGAGAAGTACAACAGTACAATACAATACAATCTGACAATAATGTCTGTCAAACTACTTAATACATTCCACTTTTAGTTCAATTTTAACTACTTTTACTGAAAAGTTTTAGAAAGCTTTAACTGTATTTTTTTAGTTTTATTCAAGTTTTTATCTATTGGTAATGTTAAATATCTATCGATTATACTCTACGTTATCAGAATGCCATTGAACACAATGAACGATTAGCGATAGCATCCCGACAATGATTATCATTAATACCTTTATAACCATCACTTCAGAATATAATAACTACATCTAATACAATAAATTACCGATCATCTAAACAGTACTCACCACCATTTGTCATCATCACGACAGCGCCAGTTTCTCGTCTTACAAGAGATGTAGAAATAATCTAAGAATAATATGAGTCTATAATCTATATGATATTTTACGCCATACTTCGTAGATACGCCTGGCATGATAAAGTATCAGCAATTATTTAAAACCGCAAACCATAATTATCATTTTAGCAGAACATGAATAACTTTTTACAAGCGACCACGCCTCATAGAAAAGGCGAGGCCTACGGTTCGTTCACCTCACCATAGATAGGTATTAAGGTTGTGGGTATGTGTTAATGTTAACAACAATTGCTCCAAGATTAGTTCGACACGAACAGACGTACTTATAATGTAAGTGTTCTATAGGATAGTAGATATAATAACTTATAGGTACCCACTAACGTCTGAATCAGGCTGGCCGCGATGGAACATGAAGCAACAAAAGCTCAAATAAAAGAATGAAAGGCTCAATGGAAGGTTCTAAATATGAAACATATCAATTTTGTTTGCAAAAAACTGTTAGATCGTCTTTTTTTATCTCGATATTTTGACAAATTAGAATAATAATAATAGAATAGTGTTAAGAATAATTTACACAAGAAAATTATACCTATGTATTTGAAATCGTAATGAACTTACCTAAACTGAATCCAATATATGCAACTACTTAGTTACCTATTTACTGGAAAACAGTATTACGTTTTCCGGTATTTAAACCTCAATTGCTTCAATATTTTTTTAAATACGTATAGAATAGATCTTCGTTTGACCACTAACTCGTTTAATGGTAAGCGACAGGGAGGCCAAAGATGGATCACGTTGATCTCGAAGAAATCGATTTACTCTAATCTTGAAAATTGCTGCTGATTTGAACCTTTCAAATCTCTTTTAGTGCTCATTACAGTTAGCTTAAATTCATATTGCATAGCAACAACAAAATCTACTTATAGTTTAACAAACTTTCAATGTGTATTTATTGCTGCCGTCAAGTTAAATTTGCACAAAATGTTTTACCTACCTATATAATATTTTCACGGCTGTACGGCTGTGTTCATAGTTCAATGTAAGTGTAAACACATGGCTCGTGGCATTGAAACATTGCTGTGACGAATCTGATTAAGTATACGGACTTCTCGTTATTTTGTATGTACACTTGTATTCGAATGATGAAAGAGCACGAACTGCAATGCAAACACCTTTTTCAAAGTGAAGGATTCTGGTATTGTTTCACTTTGACGTCATGAACTGAGATGACAATAAGAGTTGTCTCAATAATAAAATATTTTATTACTTATAATAAAAGTTGATACTAATTTTTGCACAAAATTATTATAACACGTTTCAACTTTTACGTTGACGACGTTGACGAAAGACGACTTAGCTCCTTTATGCAATTTCTCATTTAGGAAATTGTCAACTTTTTTCTAAGGCTTAAACTCATTTTATACGTAACAATACGTACGTACTGTAAAGCCATATCGAATTGTTAATATAATGATTACCTTCTCGATATGAACTCGTTGGAAATGTTGGAATGAGATCACGACTTATAGAGAAAAAAGCCGAGGTCAATGGATTGAGATTACACGTCTGATGTAACGAATAGGCTTAGTAGAGTAGTTCATCAAATTGAATTTTATTAAGTACATACTCGAAACCTCGTAACTAAATAGTTATTGAGGTATTAACTGTAAGAATTACATATTTATTGCATCGGACTAATAAAGTTTCATGGTTATAATGAAACGATTTAAAAGTAGTTTGAGGCGCTAGTAATACCTTTGTTTCAAATAGTAGGCAAAAGAGTAACGTCAGAGAAAAAAGCCGTACTTCAACAAAAAAATCTTTTCATATTACCGGTCACTATTTGCTTCTCCAGGTTGGAGGGCTTTCGGGCGCTGTGACCGAAAACGACTCAGGGGGCGCAGCCTAACAAGATGGACTGATCAAGTGTCAAAACAGCTCGGCACGACTCTGACGCAATATACCAGGCTGGGGACTGTCAGAGATAGAAGCAGATTTGCAGATTTGTCGGCATATTACAAAAGATCGGGAGCATCAGCAATGAGCGAACTAAGGAGGAGGGGGAAGGGGGCGGACAATACAAATACGTAAAAAAATTATCTATTATTACAATTAAAACATTGTTTTAGCGTGTGCTGTGTTGTATCAGTTCTTCCCCAAGGCTGGAAACAGTAACAATTTTACAATTTAAATATAATGTCTGTGAAGATCTATTCAGATTGCGTTATACCAATTATCTTTGGTTATACGTAATTTTATCACATCATAGCTTACTCTGAACTGCCCCCGTCAGTTTAGCATAGTTTGAGGCGATATTTTTTTATCATAATGTGATTACATTTTCATCTAAAATTGGTACAAGTTCATTAAAACGGTTCCATGTTAAACTAAAAAATATTAAAAATTTATTGGCAACCGTGAACTATTTAAATTCTACTCTCGATCAACAAAAACTAAAATTCCTTAATTTCAGGGGAAAATTTAAAAGTATAAAATTTGAAAAAAGTAATTAAATTGGTTCCATGTTAAACGATGAAATCTTAAAAATTTATTGGCAACCGTGAACTATTCAAATTCTGCTCTTGATCAACAAAAACTAAATTCCGTAATTTCGACGAAAAAATGTAAGAAGCAAAGTCACGCTGATCAACGTTATCAGATGAAAGTGCCATAAAAAGGAACGAACTAAAACAATTCACTTTTTCTATTAACTTAATTTTGTATTAAATTTTTGCTAAATACCGTGTGACCGTGTCTGTTCAATGAAACTCGTTCGTTGCTTACCTGAAACAACACAAGAATAGATTAAAATGTGAAATTGTTAACGATAATAAAATGTTATTTTAATACACACATGAACATGGCATATCCACTGATACATGGTCTAACTTTTCAAATTGACGTAATTTCATTTGTGAAAAATTGCAGCATGAAGAACTTCAATGTTGTCATTTAATGCTTTGAAGCTTGAAGCTATCTATACTAATATTATAAAGAGGAAAGATTTGATTGTTTGTTTGCTTGTTTGCATTGAATAGACTCCGAAACCACTGAACCGATTTGAAAAATTCTTTCCTTCTTGGATACACTATCCCCGGATAACATAGGCTATATTATAATTTTTTTTTTAATAGGGATTCTTACTAAAGCTTCAATAATGTAACCCAAGGTGTAAAAAAAAAGTTTTATAATTTTAAATTTGCGTGTTTGACAGTTCTAATACAGGACAACGTCTGTCGGGTCAGCTAGCTAAATAAATAAAATATAAACTAATATATGCCCAACTTTTCTTTATTTATCAAAAAATTGTTTTATAATGAGGCAAAGACCAAAATTGAGATTCTTCTCTCGATCCTAAAATTTTGGTTTCCTTGTTTAGTGAAATAGGAAAAAGGGAATTGGAGTAGGTACCTACGCGATATGTAAGTACATGACCTGCCAAACGCTCCTAAATCTTCAGACCTAGGTCTTGCGCCAGCTATTACTTAGTACGTAATGGGTCTAGAATTAATGGAAGCACCCAATAAATCTTGCCGGTTTGTTAATTATTAAGTTTCAATTTCAACTACTAGGAAATTATAGCCTTGGTAGTAATATAAGGATAAATACCAACGAAAGTGGGCCTTTGCGTCCATTACAGAATATTTTTAGTCAGTTGGTGGGATTCGAAAGACATATTTTTCGATTTACTATAGATATTACAAATCCTTTATCTACAATAGTTTTTGTATAAACCATCATCCGACATTAGTTTGACATTCTTAATCAATGAGAACAGTCACTAATTCTATGCAGACAAATCTAAAGTTATTTTCCTGACGGGCCCCTTTTTATACAAAGTTCTTCACCCCTCCTTTAAAAGCAGCAGAAACAATAACTTTGTCTCCCCCGTCATAACAAAGGTGTGTCCGTCTGTCCATTCTCATTAGCAAACAGCCTCGGATTAGCAACTACCCCCGGAAAATTATATTAGTTAAAAATACCTGGAAAGCTTATAATTTATAGAATGCGCCCTAGTTAAACACAGTAAGGGTCGCTGCTACAAGCAACAGTAGTTTTTAGTTTGTTAGTTTGTTGGGTCAAATCTTGCAAGCTGAATTAGAGCAAGTTCCACCTGACCGAATTATGCTGAAATTTTGCATATTTTACACCTTTAATTCTGGTCACAATACATTATGCAATACCTATTAGTGTAATATTTACTAAATGGCCGCAAAAAAATAAATAATTAAAAGCATCATTTATATAAAACTTGTTGAATTTATCATGATTTTTTTTTTATTACCTGCATGACTGTTCCTGAATTCAACTTCAACTCTTATTTAATAACTTTTATATCTGTGTTTTATATAGTTTATAGTTTCTTTTGTGTAGTGGAGGAGCCACCACAATTTCGCCAATGCTACGTATTGGGATAAATCATCAAACGAAGGAGATTGGCCGGTGAGCACAAATTTGGACGGTGATTATAATTCCACCGTGAATTTTCCAGACGGAGCGGGTAATGTTTTTCGAATGTTTGTATGCAGGTCCGTTTCTAATCCGTTTCTAATGCAGTATCCTGTAGCTTGTCATATTTTGAATTGTGGTTTTTAGGGTTCCGTACCTCAAAAAGAAAAAACGGAACCCTTATAGGATCACTTCGTTGTCCGTCTGTCTGTCCGTCTTTCTGTCCGTCTGTCCGTCTGTCAAGACACTTTTTCTCAAGAACGCGTAAAGGTATCAAAATTTATACAAAATACTTGAGTCTACAGTTTCTTTCGGCTGTAAAAAAAAAAGTTGTAAGTCAACGCAAACAAAAGTTATGAACGTTTATGTCGCATATTTTGCGATTTCACAGGGAAATCAAAACCTATAGGGTACTTCCCGTTGACCTAGAATCATGAAATTTGGCAAAAAGCAAGGTCTTATAGCACATATATAGGAATAAATCTGAAAGTTACAAATTTGAAGTTATATCATTTAAAAATAATTATTTTGCTATTACAAACTTACATTTTGTAGTTGGAATGTACGAAAGAACCTTATAGTCAACTACAAAGTTAAGTTTGTCTTTCAATATTAAAACTTAGTTTTTTTTTGTACTCGCGCTCTGAGGGTTCTGTCCAACGGAACCCTCAGAGCACGAGTCCTACTCGTACTTGTCCGGTTTTTTTATATCATCATTATCAGTCAGCCTATATTAGTCAACTGCTATCATATGTCCATATATAAGCCTATCCCAAGACACACCACTCAGCCCGCTTAGCTTCTTTTCGCTTCCAGCCACTGCCAGTTGCATTGCGTATATCGTCACTCCATCGAAATTTAGGACATCATACGCTACGTTTGCAAATTGTCCACTATATAACACGTCTACCCCATTGGTTATCGGTTCTACGACATATAATATGATCGACCCACTGCCATTTCAACTTGTAATACACTGATCTATGTGGGTGATTTTAGTTCTCTGGCGATTAACTTCGTTCTGGATACGATCCCTCAAAGAAACGCCGAGTATATCTCTAACCATAGCCTGCTAAGCGACCTTCTACAGGACCTTTTATATCCGGAGTGTCAATTCGGTATGTAAAGTTTTTTTTTTGTATTTTTTTTATATTTTTATTTCGTAGATAAGGCTATTTTAAGAAACTAATTTCAATATTTTTGTTTTCTATTGAGTAGTTATTTTAAAATATTTTTTTGAAAATTGAAATTATGTGACTACACCATATAGCACAAAATTTCGTTGCGTTGAGAAGCCTAAAAAAGCACCCCATATTGGCAGCCCTGAAAAAAACCAGACAGTCAAACCACAGAAATGAAAAAATATTCTATTCTGTGTGACGAACAGTGTGTCAAATGTATAATATTTTTATTCTTAAAAGGCACAGAAAATAATATTTTACAATGTGACGTCATTTAGAGGACAATGAAAGTCGAATGATTTCTGAGTTTTTTTTTTTTTTTTTTTTTTTTTTTATGCCATTGGTGGCAAACAAGCAGACGGGCTGCCTGATGGTAAGCAGTCACCGTCGCCTATGGATACTTGTAACACCAGAGGCATCACAAATACGTTGCCGACCCTTTAGAACTCTATTAACTCGCCTTTTGAAGAACCCCATGTTGTAACTTCTCGGAAACACCGTAGAAGGTAGCTCATTCCACATTTTGCAGGTATGAGGCAAGAAGGATCGTGTGAATCGCACAGTGTGCGATTTCCACTGATCTATGATGTGTGGATGAGCCTTCAGGCAGTGGCGGCTAGTGCGATGGTAAAACCGCGACGCCGGCATCAGATCAAACAGTTCTTCAGAACACTCCCCGTTGTAAATGCGATAAAAGATACAAAGAGACCCGACGTCTCTGCGCATGCTGAGTGGCTCAAGGTGTTCAGCGAGCTTGGGATCGTTGACAATTCTGACAGCTCTACGCTGTAATGCATCGAGTGGGTCAAGCTGATACTTGGGTGCTCCATTCCATAGATGGGAGCAGTACTCCATGTGAGGTCGGACTTGCGCTTTGTAAAGCAAGAGTCTTTGTCTCGACGTGAAGTACCGCTTCGCCTTGTTGAGCACACCAAGTTTCTTAGATGCGAGCTTGGCCTTACTTGCGATGTGACCGCGGAACTGTACATTCGTAGAAATGTCGACTCCAAGGACTCCAATGCTTTCTGAAACCCTGAGGGGAGTGTTTTGAAAATGAGGAGCTACAACAAATGGGGCTTTTTTAGCGGTGAACGCGCAAACTTGCGTCTTTTTTGGGTTAAACTGAACCAGGTTCAGTTCACCCCAGACCGAGACCTGCTCAAGGGAGGTCTCGGTTACTCGTCGTTTACGTCTCGTCTCGTTTTATGTTAAAATAAATGGCATCTTATCGTTTTATAAGGTCGGAGTAGAAAAATAAGGATTGGTAAGATAAAATCTCGAAATGGTTTTGGAATTGGCATAGGTTAATTTTTTTTAGCATACCGAATTGTATCAAAAGCTATATTTTACAGTCGGTTTTTTTAATAAGCTTATCTCAGAAAATATTACTTTTTCCGTGTATATTGAAGTATAACCAAACTTTTTCTTCCAATTCCAATCAGCTGTTGCGTAATGATTGGGTAACAAACATTGTTAACCTATTCGTTCTCGTACCAACCTGTTATAAGCGAGATTTAAGAACCCTCTGAGCCCTTCTAGCGGCAGTTCGAGCGGATCCAAGGCCGTCTCCATTCACGGTAAGTACGCAAAAACCATTGAATCGTGTGGGAAAGTAAACCTCTCCCTTTCTTGCGAGACCGGTCTTTTCTATACAAGGGAGTTTTCGTTATGAACATAAGGTGGTTTGTCTGTCTGGTTTGCTAATAAGTCAAGAACCGATTGGCAGATTTTGTTGGTCTGTAATTTTTTTTATCCAAATATGCCTCGTTTTAATTCTTGTTGATATTCGTCCATTTATCAATTTACGTGGTTTATAAATTTAAACGCAGTTAAGTAGGTACTTTAATATTTGAGTATATACAATGTACGGCATATTATACTCAAATACTTTAAGTATTTCTTATAGACTACTATCTGTTTTTTTTTTTTTTTTGTTAAAATTTTTATGACCGTGGATTCAATGTCCTTTAGTCGTAATATAAAACAGTTTACATATTCTTAATAGCGTCAAACAAGTCATAGTCACAGTCAGAGTCAAGCTAAGTAAGTCACGGTCAAGTCAAACTCATGCCCCTGTAAAGTGGTGGAGACTTTACAAGAGGCTCCTATGGAGTTTTGGAAACAACACGAAAAGACACGTTTCACATCGTTATATCACTTAGCCACACTCGAGCACGTTTACGAGCACCTAATGAATAATAATTCACCATTTAGTACACATTAACACTCGAAAATACACAAGTTTAGGAAAATAATCCAACGAGCCAACATGTTTTTTTCCACTTTGGCGCCAAAACTCCGACTACTATCTGAATCCCGCAGTGTTGCGATTTTTCCTCACTTCTGGAGGGAAAAGTATCTTATGTTCGTCTTTCGCCAAATTAAGACGTTTAATATCGGTCTAGCCATTTAGTCGTGAAAAGCGGACAAACATAGCTACATCGCTTTTAAAATATTAATTATGATAATCAATTCAGAACCTATCGATAAGTCTATGTTTATACAAACTTGTCTAAGTATAGGTATGTAAAATATCGTCCTAAAATTCACTGAACATTGAATCTGAAATAAATTTTTATTGAGCTTTTATCCCTATAGCAACTCATTTACTTGTACTAATATTTGCAATACGTTTCATGTTTTATACAGTCTCTTTATATCTTGTAATTTCTTGCGCGAAGAGAGAAGCACTTTCTCAACGGAAATGATATTCGTATCACGTGGAGTGCCAAAAATGGTAAGATTTATGAACGCACCAGGTACCGAGGGTTTAAAAATGAGTCTGTTGTGAATCGTGAGAGGTGACAAGCGATGAAAAATATGTAATTTATATCAACTTATTATTCTTTCAGCCCTTATCTTCCCGCTGCTCGCTAAAGGGTCGCACATCTATTTTCTGACATTTTGAAACGTTTTTAGGGTTTATATTATTACAAGGAATCATTACTGATTGTAGTCTTAAGCATTTGGATTGTCTTTCAATCAAAAATAATATTTAGACCTCCATCGGTCTTTCGGCAGTCAATTTTTTTTTGCAATATTAGTGTTAGCTTGTATTTTGTTTAGGTTAAAAAGCACGTGCCCTATAAATAAAAGTAATCATGTCGATCTGTTGCTCTGTTTCTACGTGAAAGAAGGAGAAACATAACAACAAACACACTTCCGCATTTAGTGTATGATGATTTAGCGCATGAAGTATGATGAAATCAAAGCCCACAGATAAGAATAATTTTGATTTGTCGCAAGCATTACAGAAACCTTCAAATGTTAAAAACAGATCCGTTCAAGCAGAAACATGCGCTTTTCCTATTCTATCTTCGTGTCAAACGGCAAACGTCTCAATCCGTCCAACTATTCCAATACACTCCGGATGTTTTCGGTTATTTCTCGCATACTCCGGTTATTTCTGGTTATAACCGGTGCACCCCAAGGGGCTGTTACACACCTGAATAAATCGGACGGGGCGATGCCACGGTTCGGTAGAAAGCAATTCTGGGATATCGACTGGGATGTGATCAAATTGAGGTTGGTTTTTCGGATTTGTTTATAGGTGGAAAACATGGACACGGAAAGCGTTTGTTGCTTTTCAATTTGAGTCGAAAAGCAATCATGTTTTTATTTCCATTAGGAGCTTTGCAAATTTTATTTGAATTAATAATAAAGCAATATATTTCAAACTTAATTAGCTATTTTAAAGTAACTTCATATTAATATATGTCTTTAGAATTTACTATTTGAATGTAATAGACAATTCAAAAAAATTACGATTGGCAAGATGCGTAGCGATCCGAATAAACCAATGATCTTATAGGTAACCTCTTTGGGGTAATTGCTCAAGCGACGATGGCGCTTTTTGCTAACTAGAACTCAAAAGTAAGTTTATATTGAAGTGCCCTTAAGAATCTAATTATCAAAATATTCAAATTAAAAAAAAAATGCTATTATACAATAAAGCTACAATATTGCATTATCGTCCTGGGGCCTTACGGACAACAGCTATTGCGGCACCAAACTAACGTTAGATCCGCTCAGTTGGAAAATCACGCGAACGTGAACCTTAACGCGCCCAGATACGGTTTGCGGTCGCGTGATTTTCCAACTGAGCGGATCTAACGTTAGTTTGGTGCCGCAATAGCTGTTGTCCGTAAGGCCCCAGTTCAGAACTATATTAAAGTTTCAAGTCTTTAGCTCATCGGGAAATTACATACAAAGCGATTATAACGATTGTACTGAACAGACAGACAAATTACTAAACACCTGCATAAATTCAACTTCACTGTCTTTTCCCCTTTAATATTTGGATACCTGCTTCCCCTTAGATATTTAGGGGGGGGGGGGGGGGTAGAGTAAACCAGGTTTGGCCGACAAAAGACTGATTACAAAACACTAGCTTTACTTACTTACGCCGGAAATTAGATTTCTAAAAAACAGGTCAAGGTCACAGTAACAGCTGTTGAAACCCATTCACACTCGGCAATTATCGCCATCGATCTTAATCAGTGATAAACAACGCCATAAAGAGATTACACTTGCTACAGTTTCATTGAAAGCAACCAGTGCTGCCAATGTTTTCGAATTTCCCGCTACAAAACATTTTATAGGGGTAATTGACCGAGCAAAGTAACGTCACAGATGTAACGAGACAAGTCGGCATTACTTTGTATGTTTGTATATTTGTTCGAAGATAGCTTGAGAATCGTTGATCCGGCCATCATCATCATCAGCCAGAAGACTTCCACTGCTGAACATAGATCTCCCCCTTTAACCTCCACACTGAACGAAAGCCTGCCATCTGCATCCGCTGGATACCCGTGACTCTCACAATGTCATCGGTCCATCTAGTGGGAGGACTACCTATGCCGCGTCTTCCGGTTCGTGGTCTCCACTCAAGAACCTTTCTTCCACACTTCATTATTCCATTTAAATGTATTTATTAAATTTAAATATGGGCAAAATCGGTGAAGGATGTAAGGGTCGCGAGGTCTCAGTTCAAGAGTGAAAAACTAGTATAATGGGGAATAAAAAAACTCAAATTATAACTAGTTTTAAGAAAATTTCATGAAGATCGAATCAACAATACGAAAGTTATCGTCGAAAAAATATACAAAAATGTATAGAAACTTGGCCCATTAGAATCTTAGACCTATATATTCGTTCGGTCAAAGAACTTCACCTTTACTACGCGTTCTGTTTATTTTTATTAATTGTATGTACTTAGTTAGAAATAGTTTTTATTTAGTAGTAGTTCTTTTGTCTTCAAGTGTTACCGCAATAAGTTTGACTCCCCGCGTTTCCTGGCTTCTATTTTATCAATTTCTCGCTAATTCCCCTCATGATTAATCATGTTTATTTTTTAACGTTTGGTACACTTTTAACCACTTACAACGTTTTTCTGCACGGTAGGTACAACAACAACTTTTTTTTAATCTTCGATGTTTTTCAACGTATCTGGTAAAAGTAGGTTATAAATTGTCATGATTATAAAGGCCACAAAAACCTTCTTGGTGACGATTAAAAAACCTAATAAAATTTCGGTGTCCAAATTCCCCGGATTCAAATTCCCTACTTTAAATCAATCCCGATCTCAAACAGGTCTCATATTCCCGCCAAACGGGGAATTTCCCGCCGACTGGCAGCACTGCGAGTAACCCATATTCTTCATACGGTCTCGTAATCCTTACGCAACATCATTATATTCACGCCAAGTGGAGATTTTGTTCGGTAGCGTCTCCATGGATGGTTTTGTTAGAGTAGTTTGTGAAGCAATCGCGTAAGTGCAGCAATGTGTGCGAATGGTTGATGGGGTCGTAATTTACCAGGTGGTTTGTAAAGTGGAACAGGAGTCAGGTTACATGCGAATACCGAGGCGTGATTTACACGAGAGATCTTGGATTTAAGTTTGATGATCATACTCAGTAGTAAAAAAAATGTTCATAGATGTTATCGTGATAAGCAGAAGACACACCATCATCATCATTTCAGCCTCTCATGTTTCCACTGCTGGGCCACTGGCCGTCTCTCAGAGAGCGAGAGAGAGAGGGTGGGCCCTAATTCATCGTGCCCAGTGCATGTTGGTGAATTCATGTGTCTTTGAACTTTAGAGCTTCTTGGACATTCCGATTTCCTCACGATGTTATCCTTCGCCGTTTTTGAGCGATAGCATCAAAACGCGCATAATTTTTCGAAATACTAATTAAGTCATTGGTGCTTTACGATCGAACCGGGTACCGTCAGATTACAAAGCGCACAACCCCCGCCCACCGTTTGGCCACTATCGTTCAATTTAGGCAATACGTAACATAGGTAGGTATCTATCAATCCGCATTGGCTACCAATCTTTACCTTGTTTATTTACATCATTTGGACTTATAAGAAAACAGGGAAATAGTACTAGGTACATTCGAAAAGCGATCCCACTTCTGAAGATCTGACACCGAAGGCATGTAACATTTCGCAATCGGTAGACACATTCCAGCATTCTCTCGTGATCGAGTTACAGGTCGACCAACTTATTTGTAAAGTTGTACAAAATGCGGCAACAACAAAAAAACACGGGAGGCTCTAAGTTTTGTTTGAAAAATACGATGGTTGCTTCTCCACTCAAATGTACAGATAAGTTTGTAGCATTGTACTGTATATGTCAGGGCTGATCTGTGCTGGGTCGTGTGCTCTTTGACGATCGAGTCAGGTGTCACAAACTGAAGCTATGCACTTGGAAAATTCGCAAACATCCGTAAATCAGCTTGCAGTACCTCATCATAATTGGCCTATATCCATCTACGAGAGATGATTTATGTAGCGTCCGAAATACATCCCCGCATATGAGCCAAAGCTGCGGTCTCATTTTTGCAGTATCATACAATTATAAAATTGTGTTGTCAAAAAAAACAAAGCGAGGAAAATCGATAATCTCGGTAACTGTCTCTGTTATTAGAAATGTCGTGCAATTGAAAGTATTTAAATGTTATAGACGATTTAAAAAAATCCAGCAGATTTGAACCAGACGCCCGAGATCGGATGTTGTAGGTTCGAATTCTGAACAGACTGAATTCCGACCTTTGTACTGCAGACCCTAATGCATCTGCATTCCTTCGATCAAAATAAAATGAATGGACTGGCCATAACCATTGAACGTGCTCAGTAAAAACGAGTTAAAACCGTCGGACGTATTATGTATACTTCACCACCTAATTATAACCACAAGTACATTTGTTACAAAAAATAGCGGTTTTTTGTTGTCATTACACTTCGGGAAAGCACAAGAAGACATAATTATGCCAGATGTTTCCTTATCATGTAACAATTGTCTGGTGGTAGTCGCACTTCCTACGGCTAGAGACCGACTGAAACGAAGTGAGCGCCGGCGCTCATTTTGTAATCTTCAAAAATATAAAGTAGGTACATTATAAACTAGGTTTATTTTCCCACAGCATCCAATATTCTAACAAAAATATATATTGAGCATGTTATATTTCACACGTTAAGAATACGTAGCCTTAGCCCGGGTTTATCCAAGGCTTCATATCTCACATCATATTCGGCGTGAGCCTGATTTACATCCCCCTTTGTAATATTGTGACGTTTTCACATAGTTGGTCCTGGCACGTCCTGGCTAAGGTATATCATTTAAGGTTATTAAAATACCGTCATCATCATCATAATCAGCTCTTATTAGTTCACTGTTGGACATAGGCCACTCCCACGGCACGCCCAATATTCTGCTTTTCACTTCCAGCCACTATCACCTGCCTTAAGCCCGTTTCAGACGATGCGCAGTACTTGCGAAAGTATTATTAGCGCCAGTTGACTGCGCATCATCTGTAACGAGCTAAGCATAACACTTTTTGCTTAGTGGTAGAGTCAATGGAAGTTGCTTATTACTGACGATGTCTTTACAGACGATGTGCAGTAAGCTGGCGAGAGTTGTACTTGCACTAATACTGCCCATCGTTTGTAACTGGTAGTAAGCAACTTCCACTGCCTCTGGCATTCAGCAAAAAGTGTTATAGCTCGTTGCAGGTGATGCGCAGTCAACTGGCCTAGTATTACACGCATCATCTGCAACGGACTTTACGTATGTCGTCACTCCATGGAGTTTTAAGGTGTCTTACGATACGCTCATGTTATGGATTGTCAACCCGCATGCCATGCGTGGCGAATATGAGTGAATCCACCCACCCATGGAAATCTTCATACACCAGTTTTTTGTTGGATTTGACAAGACAGGTGTCACGTAGCGCTTCTGTAATAGGCTACCGGAATGATTAGTTTTTATTGTCTTATAAAAAAGCTGACCATAAATAGAATCAGTCACCGAAAACTAAATTTATATGTATGTTATATTTATTTGTATGTTATTTGTAAGTATGTGTGGAATGACCGGCTTAATTTTACGTGAGTAATTCCTGTGTAATATAAATAAAATTAATTTATATGTGTTCAATATTAATGAAGTTATATCAGAACGATTTTAATGTTTTGATAGACAGAGAGCGTGCTATACTCCCAAGTGACTTCACTTGTTAATTAGCTATACAAATCTTATACTGACACTCACTTTGCCGGAAAGAAACAGAACATCTTTTCCTAGTCCGACATAAAACTTTAAACGTGAACGTGATTTATACCTCAAAACTTTACTTGTTGATTTAAATCATTTCTTTAATAATTGTATTGCACAGAATTACACTTACCTAGATTTTTCACTCAGATTGTTATTTTTAACTAATTTAAAACTCTTTGACACTTGATAGAATGCAGTTTTTAAATTAAACAAACTGAAGTAACGTTATAAAAACTTATAAATCTTCTACTATCGAAAGCAGCTTGTCGAATTTATGGGATTGCTAGGATTAAGTGTGTAGGCTCCCTTATGTTCATAGCTTGTTGGCCTCGCCCCTGCTCCTAACTCATTCATTGCCGAGCTTCATGAATGGCTAAAGTTGGCGTTTTCCCGCCATTTCGCTCAAATTTTATAGCACAAGTGACTTCGCTGTCGCGTATGGTACGATCGTATGGCGAATAAAATCAGTGTTGCCAGATGAATAATATGAGTTTCTTATTTCTGGAGTTGTTTATACTAGTGGATAGAAATTATGGTAGAATTCATGAAAATTACTTGGTCTCTACACTAACATGCCATACAGCAAGGAGCACGCTCCATAGATATATTGTAATTATTAGAGGAGTCCGTAATTTGTAAATGCCATGGAAACTCGCGCATTTTCATTTAGGGTAGAGTTAAACGACGTCTTCCTATTTCTATGAACAATGTCATGCGTTTCTTTTTCTGGGACTTTGTTTTTTTTTTGGTTTCTTTTGCGCAACTAGTTTTTCCAGTAACTGAAAATACCTACATCGGAAGTTCTGGCATGCTTTTCAATCTCAGACAACGTTACAACTAGACATAACAAAAAGTACATCAAACATTTGTATACTTACTCAGTGCTTAAAATAGCTGTTGTTTGGTAATTTTGTCTGTTCAAATTAATAGTTTTTTTTAAATACTTTGTTATACATTAGAATTCGTTCTGATTGCATGCATGAAAACTCCAATGAAGCAAAATGTTTAACCCTGGCAACACTTCTCCTAACATAACAGTGTTGTTTGTTTACGTTCGAGCTTGCATTTTTGACGCGCTATTTTTATACGCTGACGAAGGGAAATGAGGGACCGAGCGGAGAGAAACGGTTAAACAAACTTGGACTTTGACACAGCGATGTGGCTCAAATGTGAACCAGTGCCATCTTTATAAGAAGTGCTTTAAGCTGTTAAAAAATATAGCGTCCTAGAAAGTTTAATAATTAGACAGGCTATAATAGTTATAATCTTAGGCATACTACAAGGTGGCAACTCTACATTTAGGTACCTCTTTTGTTTTACTTTTGTTGTCATACAATATTCACATAAAAACGGCAACTAAAAATTAATTTATAAATCGTACAAAATAAACCAAAAATTTGCGAAGAGATGTCTTAGTTTCTAATTAGACAAGTCGCCGTTTCTATAATATACCTACGATATAATATTTATTCAACGATATAGGAAAACAGTTCATTCCAGTAAAATTAGTCTAAGAATTACGTATATAGTTCGCGAGATCACATTTCGGGGACAGCAACTAGTTTTATTCCAGCTTATACGGCGCATGCCTTTGATTATTTGAAACTAGTGGGATTAGGGATAGCAAAATAAAACAAAAGAAAAAAGGTTTACTTTTCAAATCAATTTCAAGTTTAGGCCGAAGCAGTTGTGTAAAAATTTAGCGCTGAATTAATCTAATATCGGCAAAATCGATTGAGGGGTTCCAAAATTTATGGGTGTTGAGGTCACAGTTCGGGGCGAACTACTAGTTAACATAGTTTAAAATAAATAAAAAAAACTAGTTAACATAGTGTTGGTATCAGATTTCATTTGACTGATCAACGGACAATGAAATGAATTGACATGAACATTTACTTGCGAGTCTTGCGACCATAACAATGTGTGAGTAAGCGAGCAAATTACACATACGTACAGACTGTAACACGTAGACACGCTGACACATGGACAGTTTGTGGTACAAAGTTTACATTTGGATTCTCCTAATGACGCGCATGTTTCATCAAAGATATCAACATGACTGACACTCGCTTAACATTTGAAAGGTAGCACATTTTTCATTCATGGTTCATGGTTGTTTGACGAAGTTCGTAAAGGCTGAGTGGTCAGCCCTAATGTCAGAGTTCTGAGGCCACCCGTCTAAAATGGCTTTAGTAAATGTTGTATCCAAAATACTTGCAACCGTATCGCATTTTTTGGGTTTACTTAATTTTAATGTCGATGTATTTTTTTCCATAAAAATTTACCCTCCTCTGGGCCAGCGGGATATAATAAACCAGTAAAGTCGAGTCTCGCGCACTGAGGGTTACGTACCACCACATAATTTTTTTATTACTCAAGTACTTAGTGCAAAAAGACAGGCCTAGGCGGCTACCCAGCCCGAAGAGAAATTTGTCACCGATTTGGCCAGTATTTATTATTTTACTTTAGAGTGTGTACTATAATAATGCCAATTTGACGCTTGTACGTATTACCGTTTTTACAGACGGACGGACGGATAGACAGACAGATAGACAGACAGACAGACAGACAGACAGACAGACAGACAGACAGGCAGACAGACAGACAGACAGACAGACATACAGACAGACAGACATACAGACACATACAGACAGAAAGACAGCGTATGCTTAGTAATAGGGTTCCATTTTCACACTTTTAGTACGGAACCCTAAAACGCCATAATGTCAGAATTTAGACCCGATTAAGGTACTCTTTTTACTGTAGCATCTACCTAGATATATGTTATTTAGATCCTGTAGGTATCTGTAGCTTGCATGCGGCAGCGCCGGTCCGGCGCCTTCATTATAAATTACAGTCTGTAATTTCATTACGCTGCATTATTCATAACGTATTTATCTCGTGTTGCATTTAAAATAAGATGTTTACTTCATCATTTACTAAGGAATTTATTAAAAGAATAATTAACTCAATGCTTTTAAAGACGATTTTCAAGATGGCTCTTAAACTGTTATTCATATCATCGTTCCCTCATCATCAGCCAAATCGTTATCAATATCGATTCATTAACAATTCAATTTTAGGGTTAACTGTTCAACCCTTCATAATGACAACTGTGAATTTCCTCATTGAGCCAAGCACTTATAACACGCTTAATCTTATCCCACATGGGAGATTAAATCGTCCCGAACTACCTTCAAAAACAATTGCAACAGCTTAATTGATATTTAAACACGTACTCAGCTTATCTTAGTTATTATTACATAACTGGTAAGTTACATGGATTGAAATTAAACATATCCCATGACGCGGCCGTGAAAGCGTAGACGGAAATCTCTTTTGCGGGGCAAAAATACCATACTATATTCAACCTTATTCCTTATTCGTAGAGCTGACATTTGAAGATAATGTTATTGTTCTGGAGCTATCTGATGATAAACATTAGCCTGATCGACTCATAAGCCAAGATTATAGCTGTCGACAGCGAAATCGCAGCGAGATCCCTCCGATGGATTAGTTTCACTTAAAGGTATTAGTTATTTAGGAATACGGTCTCTCAACGATTCGTACTTCTTACTATGATAAGCTTTACAAAGGTTTACTTTCTACCCGTTGTGGTAATTCATCTCCAGCATTATTGTCGGATTTAAAACCTACAAAACGAAACAAAATTCTTATCAAAATATTGCTTGTAATTTATATTCTGCTTTATTATTTACTCAAAAACTGGCAACTCCTATAAGAAAGAATCGAGCATAATTAATCACGTGTCATTTATAAAAGCTTCTCAACAAGGTTTTATTCAAAACGCAGAATAACTAGCAGTAGTAAAAACGATAAAAGCTGCGAATATCCAATTCCGAACCAGCACTAAACGCACCGTGACATTATTCGAACCCCTGTTAATAAATCAAAAAAGTTTCGCGGAGAGGCGATAAAATATATTCTAATTTAAATTATCTGTATCGGTCCGATTCGGGGTGAAACGGGACGAGTTTTAACTCCGCTGTTTTGGGTCGATTCATCCCAGGCGAGCGATGAAGTGTTAAATGTGTTGAATGGGTACTTTGTGTTTGGGATGAGGTTTGATCGGTTTTATTTGTTGTGGTAACTTCTGCGTTTGCTCCATTAAATGGGGAATCAAAATAGAAGACTCATATTATACGTTATTTACAGTGCTTAGTGTTTCGTGATATCACCATTCCGTCTCGTAGAGGAATCCAACGACACCTTATTCGACAAAATCGGTGAAGCCGTTTAGGCTACAGGGGGACTACAGGAACCCAGAAACATACTTACATGCTCACATACAACCCAAAAACATTACCCTCCTTCTTGGACAGTCGGTTAAAAGTTTGCAAGGTTTAAAGGGAAGTGTGTTCCGGTTCGTGAGTAAGTCCAATTCGACCACTGGTTATTTGGTAGTAAATCACTGAAGAAATCATTAAGTCGAAGCTTTCTTGGGTTTTTCTTCATTAATATGCAGTGACAAAAGGAAGAGAATTCGTAGAAACATCCTTTACTGATAATAATTATAGTTTTTAAAAAGTTACTTTTAATCTGTCGCAATTTGAATGTATGCTTTAAATGTTTTTCGGGATTAAGTAGAGACAATTTAATAGATCAAAAATTTGATACTTCATCAAAATTAAACAACGTATCTTTGTGACGATATTATTAAAAAAAACAGTCAGAACTGCACAATTGCTTGACTTTTTTCAGTTAAAATACATATTTATTGTAATAATGACAAAAAAAGGAATTTTACGATTATTGTGACTAATAAACAATAGACTGACAGATGCCAAATGTGATCTATTAAATTGGCTATAAAATTACTGTAATCGTGAATTATTTTATTTAGGTAAAATAAGGTACCTTACACGAAACATGACCATGTTAAAAAAAAAAGTTTATGCAAATATATAGCAAATTATAGTTTTTCCACTCAAGCTTTTCAAAGTGCCTTTGATACATAAAAAAGTTACAATACGAGTACAAGGGCCAAAGAAAAGGTTTATTGGTGACAGACAAGCAAAACTATTCCAATCACAATTTAGGTAAACAGCACCGTTTTTTCTTTTTGTTTTCACCGAGTCAGTTTTATTTTCTTTAAGTCGTATTTTCGTTTAACAATCTTTAACTTACGAAACCATTCAGTAACTATAAGAAGCAAAACATGTCTCTCTTTACACAGATTAAAATACGGCGGAACAGTAAAAAATACGGATAAATTGGCGGATAATATTTAGCAAATGGTAAGTAAATTTACCAGTGCAAAAATGATGTACCGAACCTAACTTTAATTTTAAAATACGTATTTCTGTTATACGTCAGATGTGCCGTTAACATTTTTTTTTATCCCATATCACCAACGTGAAAAAAACATGTCGCCTCATTGTATTTTTTTCCTAAACTTATGTATTTTCGAATTGTGTTTTAATGACGGATTATTTTTATTGAGTGTTTTGAGTGTATTTTTATTCCAAAAATCCATAGAAGCCTCTTGTAAAGCCTCCACTTTAGGACATCTTACTTTGCTTGACTCTGACTGCGACTATGTTTGCGTTGACTGCGTTTGACGATATTTAATGAAATCTGATAATATCTAATGTTTTAATACTTGACTCTGGCAGATGCATAAGAAGAGCAACGCCAAAATTTCCACATAGGAAATATAAAAAAAAAATCTCTATCGACACCTCATTTATCAGAATCGGTTGAGACGTTTATAGGCTGTTTAGGTGATAACATAATCAATCAAGCACACGTAAATAAACGTTAAGAACAATCCCTCTTTTATGCTTAACGTTGTCTAGCTTCGCAAGAACACATTTTGCAAAATCTGAAAATACCTCTACGATTTTTACCATTTCAAACTGCATCGTTCGAAAAGCCGTCAAAATTACAATCGAATTGTTGCGCAACTGTCGTTAAAATTTTATCGATGGAATATCGATAATTTGAGTTATCGACATCGCCATATGTCTCTGTCGAGTTGTCACTGTCCACCCTGCAGAGTGCAGATATAAAATTGTATTTATGATAATGAAGCGTCCATTTTTCAACAAGGTATTTTACTATGCGATAAGGCTTATAAGCCATATCTATCTCTTTCGCACATTTTTAATATTTCAAAAGATAAAAATCACAGAGTAAACATTTTCCAGGCATTATCTCTAAAAATCAATTTTTATGATGATTTTCTTTTTTGGCGAAGTAGGAAAGTATATTTAAATATATTTTTTTGTGTTTGGTACTTTGCAAATATAGAACCAGCCTGTGATTATAAGATATAATTTTTTTTTCTTTTTCTAATCAGTGTTTTTTTTTTCTTCTTCTACAAATGTTAAAAGCGCGCCAAAAAGATAACTAGTCTATGGCGTAAAAAGGTTTGTCTACCTAAAAATAAGACGATATCTCTACTGCCCATGCCGAAATGAAACGAATGTTGCCATAACGAAATAAGACTCAATATACGTAAAAAAAAAACATTAAGATAATTTATTTGCACTATACACGAGTAAATCATACACATATTTAAAAACGCATGCACAATTGTTTAACCAATATACCTAAGTCATTTTGTATCATGTTTTGCCTAGTAGGCGTACAAATCTAGGCTGATGGCCCTAAAACACCGTAAACGTTATAGAATTACAAAAAATTTAAATATCATTAATTTAATAACATATTTGAAATCAGGAAAAAAGACGCGTCATCTGCCCATTTTATTCATAATTTATAGAAATAATCAATATTGAGCTAAAAAGACATCAGCTAAAACAAAAATGCACAAATTTTGACGTCGATTAAGTTGAAAGGTCACAATTGCATAGATGTTACTATAATTTCGTTAAAATATTAGTTTCTTGCTAAGTTACAAAGTTCTCTTTACAGGTGTAAATGTCGATTTGTGAGATATTTCTGTTCTACGGTAGTTTACCTTTTGGTCACGTTTATTGTAATCCATATCTTACTGTAATGACCAGTTTAACAAGGATCGAGCTCGACACTTTCGCTTCCATAATAAAAGCTAAATTATTTACGATCACATAAAGGCGGATTTAAAATCATATTAAAGTAATGTTGGCTACTTAAAAAGGCTTTCAATTTGATAACTTTATTAAAGTTATATGATTATTTACGTGATAGTTTAAAACAGTGTTTTTGATAACTTTATGTTGTGAGTTGTGGGATCACATGAAGTTGGCGTATTTTTCGTTCGTAATTCTGATTTTGTCGTAAAATTAAAATGCTGTGGCGTATAACAAAGGACGACTTCACAGATCTTTTTTGATTAAAAAACTTGCAAATAGCGGCCTTGCTCGCCAAATTTTGGAAAAGAATCAATACTAGAGTCAATCCACTTATATTTTACCGTTATTTTTTTTCGTGACTTTGGTTTCAGAATTTTTCAGTCGAAATAATAATAAGGTTTACGAGGTATTAAATAACGTCAAACGTCATAATCAGAGTCAAGCAAAGTAAGTCACGGTGAAGTCCAACTCATACTTTATATAGTACCTAAAGTGGTGGTGATTTTTACTAAGGCTTCTTATCTTCACAAATGTTTAACCTCAATTGCCTTGCCTAAACTCGAGCACGTTTAAGGACACTTCATCATAACCAGCCTTTTAACAGTCCACTGCTGGACTCTTAGCCTACCCCGGAAAGGGTGACAACTTTAGGAAAATAAAATGATAAGCGGAATAAAACACGTTGGCGCCAAAACTTATTTAATTTTCCATCTTATTACAATTACTTATAAATTGAATATCTTTAAAAAAACCTCCGATAAAACAACTGATAATCTAAAAACGGTTAAAAAGATTTTCATGAATATAACTATCAAGTCACCGTTTAAATAAAAATAAACTAAATCAAAATCGGTTCAGCCGTTTGCGAGCTACGATGCCACACACAGATACACACACTTATACAAACTTATATCACTCCTCTTTTTGCGTCGGGAGTTAAAACAGTGTTACCATGTAAGTACTTAGAAATGTTGGCATTGTTCTATGATCACAAAGGCAATTTTGAATACTGCCCGATAAAACTTCGTTTCTCTGCCTTTCGTTGATTTCCCTCTTGTTTACAAGACATTTCTCTTTAGCTGACTGAGCGAAGGGCTCGGTCTAGAGGCAGATATTATTCAGTGGAATACTCGGTAGGTCTCAGGGTGGAAAGTAATCTGCATAACGCAGGGCTCTGCGTGAAACAGCCCTGAATAAGTTAACGTCTCGGATGTATACTGGGCCCTTATTTTTACACAATTTTGATCTGGCAAAATTCGAATAGAATACCTTTTTAACCGATGAAAGAAAGAGGTTATCAATTCAACTGTATGTTATTATTTTTGTGTGTTTGTGACGCGGTTACGCCGCTGATTATGTATTGTGATTTTGATGATTTTTTTTTTTGTTTGGTAGACCTTAGAGGTATACCATATAAATTTTATCAAAATTGATACAGTGCTTTTTGAAAATTTCAACAAAAACTAAAAATACACACAAATGACGATTTGGTTTGTGGTTCAAAATTTTTGATGAGGACTTTAAATTTCTTTTTTAACTATGTAGGTAAAATCTTGAAGTCGGTTTTGTTTAAAAATATACATTATTTGATTTACTCTGTTACTTAATTAAGCACATACCATTAAATGAAAATCAACAAATAATAAGTTATTTAATTAGTAATTTAATTTAATAAGTAATTTTAAGTTTCCTACGTCAACTACGTGTTGCAGAAAGGTGTAGTATATTTAAGGGTATTGATCTACCCATTAAAGTGTAGAAAGCAAGTTTAGTGCAGTGATAAAACTAAGCCTAAAGGAGATCATAGTTCTCACCATTATCTCACCACTCTCATGATAGCCCGTTGGTCCAGTTGGTAGTGAACCTACCTTCTGAGCCTGAGGGCGTGGGTTCGATTCCCACGTAGGACAAACATTTGTGTGATGAACATTTGTGTTTGTTCTATATCTGGTTGTTAATATCTATTTAAGTATGTATTTAAAACTATATATGTATGTATATCAGTTTCTGGCAGCCATATCACAAGCTTTGCTTAGTTTGGGGTCAGATGACCGTGTGTGCGCAAATGTCCGAAATATTTATTTATTTATTATTTATTTATTAAGAACAATTTTCACCATGGGGGCAATCCTAAAATCGTGAAAAAAAAAACCAGCATTTCCATTAAAAAAATACATTCAATCTATGGAATGGCTGATTCTATTTCAGGGTTGGTCCTAAAGTAAAAGTTGCCCATAATGATGAGTATAATGACCTCCTTTAGACTTATTACCACCTTTTTGTGTAACATTGTACACTTAAATAAGAAAATGAAATTACAAAGACTTACCTAGAGCAGTAGTTCTCACTATGGCAAAATTCGCTCGACTTCTGCGGCTTCTCCAATACTGGTAGCACCGCACAGCGCAATACAGCGCAGGGGTTGCCATTACGGGGTGCAAATTAGGAAATTTCAATGGTAATGCCGGGTCAGGGAGATTGCCTGCCGCAGAAGCCTATATTGGATTGTGGATTTACAAGAAACCGAAGAGTTCTTTCTGTAAAAGTAATTTGGGGATCATAAAGTAGATGCGAATTAAGTAGATACTATCAATCTTGTAAACGTTTTAGGGCCTCCTATACTAGGAAGAGAAGTGATCTAATTGTTCGCAGGTGTGGTGGAGTGTTTTATGATAAGTAGGTAGGTACTTACATTTTATTGAAGTCTTTTTTCTTGGTTTATTTGAAATTGAGACGTTTTTATGAGTATTTCGTCTTGTCACCTTCTTTAGCTGTCAACCATTTTAACGTTTTTTAAGATAAAAAATCTTTGAGCGAGATCTAAAAGTAAACGATTGGGAATATATTTAGAATAACATTTCAAATATTATGAAGCAATTCTCGTGTTGATATTTTATAGGACGCGGTGGAGAACGGCGGTGGTGGTGAACTCTGTTTACTGTTTTATTTATTTACACGGGAATTACTCACGTTAGATTAAGCAGGTTACTCCGACTATATGTTTACTAGTTTTTTGTATTGCTGTCACGAAGCTAGACAAGGGGAGTTATAAATACATATATAAAACATGGTCAAAAGTCCCCCTCCCCCCACCCCTTCTATGCTTACGTATAAACATTGTTTTTTAATATGTTAAGGTTCTTATCAGTTAACCTATTGCTTCATGCCATTTGCAATGTTTCTGCTGGTTTATAATAAAGAAAATGCTTTGTCGTATTTTTTTTCTCACTCAGTATTTTATTTTCTTTATGAATATTGTGAAAACGTGTGAAAGAAATAGCAAACATACATACATAAAGCAAGACATCAGCGCTGCCAATTGTTGTGTTCCAAAGGCATTTTTCAATTTATTATGGTCATGCTGCGACGTTGGGGCATTTTGCGTTAAACTGTTCTTACCTGAAATAAAAAGGAAAATAATGATCAGATACAAATTATTTATTACATTAAAGCCGTGCTCAACTCCCTGTAAGTTTTATCTTTTACAAACATTTTAGAAGAAAAAATTCGCTAGTTGGAAACAAAAATAAAACGATACGAAACTATAGTTTGAGTAACCGGCTTAAGCTTACGTGAGTTCCCGTGTAATATACATAAAAATAAAACGATTGGGCGTTCTTTTTAGAATACTTTTCAAACGTTTTAAAGTAATTCTTAATTATGTTGATTATGTTTTAATTTGTAGTAATAAATAGTAATAGATTTAAAAAAGCATTTTTCCGGTCCTTTTCGATATCCCCCGCCATCCAACTTGATAAAGATAAAGATAAAGATAAAGATAAAGATAAAGATAAAGATAAAGATAAAGATAAAGATAAAGATAAAGATAAAGATAAAGATAAAGATAAAGATAAAGATAAAGATAAAGATAAAGATAAAGATAAAGATAAAGATAAAGATAAAGATAAAGATAAAGATAAAGATAAAGATAAAGATAAAGATAAAGATAAAGATAAAGATAAAGATAAAGATAAAGATAAAGATAAAGATAAAGATAAAGATAAAGATAAAGATAAAGATAAAGATAAAGATAAAGATAAAGATAAAGATAAAGATAAAGATAAAGATAAAGATAAAGATATTTATTTGCACAAAACACGAGTAAATCATACACACATTTAAAAACGCATGCACAATAGGTGGGTTAAATATTAGCACTTTGTATCATTTTTTGCCCATAATGTTTTGAAATTACGTTATACCATTTAAAATGTTACTCTTAAGATAATGCCCAGTTTTTTTTATTCTCACTCGGTGATTTTTATCCGAAAGATTTTTATCTGGCGGGTGAGCGCAGCCTTGATGATTTTTTTTTTGGTATAAATTAGAATTGAGTTGAGCAAGGCGTGTGTATGTGGACGAGCAAGATGTGGTATTAGTGGTAAGTAGGTAATTAGGTATGCGATTCCAAGTGTGTCATACTTGTATACGACTTTGCATGACTAGCTGCAACTTGCAGTCAAACGGTGCATGTAACCTGCAAGTAGTAGAGTAATGCAAATCCGAGTATGTATTAATGATGCATAATTCCTAAGTTGCGCAAGTTAGTTGCACTGTATACAAGACACTCGTTGTGTTGAAAAACAAAACAAAGGAGAATTCATTCATTTCGAATAAAAACAAAAGAAACCAAGGAAGTCGTACCATTTAGCCCTACCTGCTAGTTTATTCAGCACTTCGTACCTTCGCCACTACAGCCAAATGGGGAGCATAAAAATTTAATACGCAGTATACGGACCGACACTTGTAAAGCTATCTTTACACAGGGGTTGTGCAGAAAAATTAACATTGAATTGCTTTTCTTAGTACGTCTTAGGTCTAGCAAACCCAGGCATGCCATCTCGTTAAATCTGGTCTGCTTCAAACGAAGGGTGAGTGATCAGACGATTCCTATCGACGGGGGTTCTAAGAGCTTTTGCCTAAAAGAAACTGTAAATAATTCCCGAGTAAATATATGATTAGCTTGACCATAATAGGTAAATCTGTGTTCACCTAGGGTATAATGCAGTTACTGTTAAGAGTTATTAAAAAAAATTCAGTGCGTTTTTACCTTTAAAAATATTGAAAATGTGCGAACAAGATAACTGTGACCGGAAGCGGGCTCTTAAACAACCGAATTATTTTGTTTTATACTTTAGTACGTGCACGCAAAGCTGGACAAGTATATTACAAAGTAACCACATAGACATCGAAAACGTAACTTATACTTAAGTATTACATAAAGCAAGACATCAAAACCATTAACCCTCTTAGATAACTTGTCTTAAAGGACCAAAAACCGCATTCCGACAAAATGCGTGCTATCAAAATGCTGATTGCATCACCATTATAACCAGACCTCTTGCTTCAAAACTAGTTGGTTATAATATAGGGTCAGATTGTGGTGGTGTTTTAAATCGGTCAATAGAGGGTAAAAGGGTCCACCACATAAATTGTGATTGATTGTTGGACGCAAGGCCGTATTGATTGGAAGCTGATAGCGTGCGTTCATTTTATTAGGCAGGAATTAACGCGTTATTTTTGCTTATTGGGCCCTTACGTTAATGGTTCGCTGACATTTTGGTTGACTGAAATTCTGGTAGGTTAATTTGTATGGAAATTAGACACTCAGCTTATCTTATACATAACACTAATCTACGAGGTGTAATTCTCTAAAAGACGCGATGGACATATTCGAGAATATAATTGTTCTCGCCATTAGAAACAACTTTTACAATGGGACTAACGTTGAAATTGCAAAAAAAAAACAGTCGTTTCATACACTTCGTTGCGAGTGAATGACATTTTTCTATGAAACAATTGCTTTTTTTAGTGTCGGCCCCTTAAGACACTCTTTTCCGACTTTTAGCAATTATGGTCATTCTAGTTTAAGTGTGCATACCTCCATGGTTAGCTAAAAATTATAAAAATGGTCTCATAACAACATTGAATGTTTTATCTAGGAAACCCATGAGACCGAAACAAGATTAGGCACATTTCGCTCGATAGAAATAATATATCAAAGTAGCACTGATTTGCGCTTTTATCCCTGTTTTATTGGGTTCATTCAATTACCTATTTATTAAATTCTATCTTGATACATAGATTACATAATTATAAAGGAAACCGGTGAGGTACATTTTACATTACAGCTACACTTTTTGAAAAATATAAGAAAAACCCAAAAAATTGAAGTAGCGAAACACACGACTGTGTGTAAGCGCCATGATTTTGCTCCGCTCAATGCGACTTTAATACAATAAACCAAGGATTATGGTCATCTGTTGTAATAAGCGTTGCTTAAAGGTGGGAATACCTCGCCTTAATGAAAGTTGTATATAAAATGATGAGTACAATGATATTCTCGAATATGTCCGTCGTCTAGACACCGCGTATATAATGACATAAAAAATGATAGATTTTATTAGGATGTAGAGGTCCGAAGGACAAAGGATTTTGCGAAGGGTTGCAAATGAAAATTTAAAGTTTATTTAAAAGTAGCTTAAAAGCCCTAATAGTAGCTAGTCATATTATAAATGCAAAAAAGTATGCGTATGTATTGTGTGTAGTTTTCCTTCACTAAACTCCATAACAGCTAAACAGAACAGATTTGATCTTTGACAACACCGTCACTCTAGGCGTTTTGCCTCACTTGACTTGATGTTAAGTCAAGTGAGGCCAAACGCCTAGACTAGACTGTCAGCTGAAATAAATAAGGGGGAAACAACTGTTTTTGCAAATTTGCCCAGTAAAATAGTTCAGCCCAATATAATCACAATTAAAATTTAATTTCATTCATTTCCTTTTTGTATAGCTGTTCCAAAAACCGGTGTTTTTTGCACATTACAAATTCAAAAGTGTTTCAGTTCCGGCGTCTGGTACGAATGAAATGTTAATGGAATCACACCATGAAGGCGGCAGACCGTGTAAATTCCGCCCTGTGGGCCTGTCTCATCAGGAGCGGACTCAAGGCTGTTTGTACAGGGCGTTGCTCAAATATGCAAGAGTACATATAATTGTGAAGTATGAGCAGATTGCGACCAACTTGTCTGTAGAGTTAAATATTAATTATTACATCTCAACACAATATTAATTAACTTTGTACAATAATTATTCTCTAGCTAATACATCAAGTGCACAACTCGTAACTTACAAGACTGTTCCAAAAAATAATTTGCTCTGAAAATTGCTGAAGATAGTAAAAACGGTATGAAAACTGTCAATTTTAATCACTTACAAAATTATTGAACGCAGCTGGTAGCCGATATACTAGAGTGAAATATGTATAATAATGTATTCATTTAGATTTTTATAATGTTACTATATAATCTGTAGAGGTCAAAGCTAAAAAAATGTACTGACTGTTGTTTACAGACAAAACAATAACAAAAATCGCTGGATCTTATTATGTTTTGCCAGACAATTTTTTTTTTCGAATGATTTAAAAGCGAGGAACAAAATATTTAACCCTTTACATTCTATACTACTCGAAAGGAGACCACGGACTAATAAGCGCAGCGTAGGACATCCACCCACAAGATGGACAGACGACCTAAAAGCCGCATCCAACCGGCCCTTTTGGAGATCGATAGGGGAGGTCTATGTCCAACAGTGGACGAAATGATGATGATGATTCTATACTAGCCCCAAAAATGTCCACCTAGATCCGTCCTTCGCCCCAGGGTATATCTGACCCTTATTTGTTTGTCCTTCCAACATAATGGCATCTGGTATCTCCCACAGTGCCTTTGAATGCTCCTTTTTCCGCCGATCCGTTTTGAATGTTTCATTCCTTCTGGGGGTAGTTTGGGACGCCATGGACCATAGGATTATCGATTCGGGATAGGATTATGTCGTGGTTCTTATGGGCTGAACATGTTACGGTAATCATGTTTACGAATTCTTTAGGGATAAAAGCCTTTTACATTTTTTATCTGCTTGAGTAAATGTTAAGCTGGGTTTACATTAGGTTAGTGCTGTCGTGGTTGCATCAGAAAAGCTATTGGAACTTTAGATAAGACAAACAAGGGAGATGTGGTAAGGTGCCGTGACGCGTGCGAACCCATTAGGCCTAAAGCAGGCCTGATACTTTTAGTCAAACTCATACTGCAGACGACCTTGCCGCATTTTTGCATTATATGGACTGTTACTTAGTTCATTGGTGTAGCTGAAAGTTTCTTAGTGTGCGTGAAAAATGAGTAAGTGTGCCGTAATTACAGTTTTTTCGTCAATCGGTTTAACGGTATAGTGAAAAGTGTGGTTAAAACCCGGATACATTTGAATACCAACGATAATAGGCTTGCGTTTGACCCCCAACTCGCCTGGTGTTACGCCATGGTCTCCGATGGAGCACGCTTGCCTAGAAAAAACCAATTTACTCGAGATATGAAGGTACCCAGAACAAACTTAGCAACAAATCGACCTAAAATGAGTTATCACAAAGAGCTAGCTGAACATGAAAAAAAAGTGAAACGAACAAAAAGTGACGAAGCGAAATACAATAACATCAATATGTCTATTTCTTACACAATATACAAGTTTGAGTAGGGTCCGACTGAAGCTTATAAAAATCAATCGAACTTATTCGGCCCTGAAAATGCTAACTTTGTACTAGCATTCCTGCGCCCAAAAGTTTTACGTTCCTACATGTTGGTATACTCCGAGTTGGTAAATAAATAAAAAGCAGAATGTAAGTGAAGTTCCAACAGATTGTAGGCGTAGGGCTGGCATAACGGTGTCACTTTATTTCCTTTTCTATGAGTCTACTATCAGAGTTAAAACTAAGAACTTAAGAGGCACATATTATGTTATTAATCGAACATAAATTATCCATTTAATAATTTTTTTAATATTTATATGACAATTTTTATATTTATTTTTTTACTAAATAGTAGATAACTTTCATTATAAGTACAACATTTTACTATTATAAAAAAAAATGCACTTAATTATTTTAATTTGTCTATTGATGTTAATTACTTATTTTAATTTGTATTGTTTTGTATAATTATTAATATTCAAATGTAATAACGTATTTAATTAATATATTAATATACGCCAGCATGTTGGGTACGCTGCCAACTGGTAGTGGGCTTGAGCATTTGGATTGTCTTTAGACCTTCAACGGTCTATGGGCAGTCTAACTGTATTTGTAGTGTTAGTTTTAGCTTGTATTTTGTTTAGTTATTAAAGGCACTTGCCCAGTAAAAAAATTAAATAATTATTTAATAGTAATAATTATATTAAGATGATTTTTAAATCTGTATTGGATATGACGTATCTTTCTTATATCAATAAATAACAATGGACTATGAACTATAAAACAACACAAAACTAATAACAGCCTATACTTAGCCTGCCTGTATTGTATTGTGTATTGTACTTTTACCGTCACTGCTAACAACGTAAAGATCAAGTAAGCATCATTGTAAGCGCTTTGATTCCACTGTTGTTGTAAGAACAATCTGGAAAATCAATGTGTAACAATCTGGCTGTCTTCAAATCACGAGTGAATCGGTTTCTTCTAGGAGTTGGCGGTGAAACGCAAGCCTACTATTAATAACAAAAAAACATCGTTACTCTAACGTTTCGTTGGGTGGACTCGAAAGGGCGATGAAGGAAAACATCGTGACGCAACCATGATATGGTGGTAAGGCATTTTCTGATGCCTAACTGGCTAGCTATCACACTCAAGTTGAAAATCTGTCGCCAAGTACCTAGTACAAGTTTATATGGCCATAGAGACTATGAGCACAGGGTTCATTTTTATTTTTATTTTATTTTTATTTTATCTTTATTCGAGACCAACAGCACAAAAATATATACATAAGTATTAAATAGTTATTTTAAAATACAGCCATTAATAGGTCAGTAATAGTGTTAGTAACAATGTCGAAAATCACTACTAAAAATCATATATGTGTTGCATACTAAGCGCTAAATAACTCAAGCTTCAATAAGTTGATAATAAAGGTAATTAACAAAATTAAGCACATTTATACATAAGTAGCACATAAAAACCAATACCAGTTAAAAATTATGGTTAGGTATCATAATTGTACAATTGTTTCAATTACATTTTCATGTTATGACGTCACGCGTTTATGGCAAGTAGTTTCATGTGAGATGGAGAATAAGGACCCTGCTCATTTGCAAAATATCTGCTTGCTATTTGCTAAATTGAATATGGCAACCCTACTGACTGTAGTTATTGAATATTTCAAGCGAAAAGGTTTTATTTACGACCTACGTCCAGGGCATGAAGTGAGCTAATAAATGCGCTGTCCCGGCCTAGGTTATTTCACCTGATATAAATAAGGCTCCAGAGGTAACCTGAATACATTGTTTCAACAAAATAATTATGGATTCATTTGCACATTATCGTATTTTAAATCCTTTCAAAGGTTAATCATTGTTTATGTCATCATGATCATCAGCCAGAACACGTCCACTACTGAATATAGGTTTCCCCCTTTAACCTCCACACTGCTCTTTTTTATGTGATTTTAAATGGCCCATACCTTGCACCTTCGTTATAAGAAATTTGTTATTACGTTATTTGATATTTTCTAAATACATAAAAAGGTCTGGGGTCGTCACACATACTCTGACGCCGTCTGTAATAAGATGTCTACCCATTTGACTATAGGACTATCTGAAATCTCCTACGTAATCGGTAACGAGTTTCAAACGCGGCCAGCCATTAAATTAAGTTGTTTCTTTAGTTTACACTCTACAATTTTATAATAGACTTTGAATTTAACTCTTATCTTGTAAAACAAATTAAGGTGCTAGAAATATAAACCTTTACAAGAATCGAGGTAGATAACGCGAGGCGTTGACACCGCACCTCCTGACCTACATTCGTATTTGTTGTCTTTGAGCTAGTGTTTCTGCAGAATACAATAGGTACCATTGGTCAAGATGATAGCCCGTTGGTCAAGTTGGTAGTGAACCTACCTTCTGCGCTTGGGGGCGTGGGTTCGATTCCCACCTAGGACAAACATCTATGTGATGAACATTTGTGTTTGTTCTATATCTGGTTGTTAATATATATTTAAGTATGTATTTAAAACTATATTTGTATGTACATATATCAGTATCTGGCAGCCATATCACAAGCTTTGCTTAGTTTGGGGTCAGATGACCGTGTGTGCAAAAATGTCCCGAATATTTATTGAGATACAATTTCTATAGAGTCACAATCTCTCAGTGAAAACAGTCAAAAAACGTCCGAGCGTCATTGTACATACATTGTATTAAATATATAGTTCACAATGCCACATTTACTCCAATTTAGACGTTATGTGGCTAGCTCGTAACGTTAGTTGTCCGCTATGTCATCGTAGCTCTAGCATCACGAGGCGGCGTTGTAGTTGGATCGCGTTACCTTGTAACTAACCAAAAGTCGGCGCAATTCGTAGCGTGCGCCGAGTTTTAGTTCGGTCATTTTTTTTTGGCACGATTGTGACATATGTATTGTATCACGATAGTTAATACTGAAAAAACATTTCCGTATCAACATGTTATGCTGCCTAAAATCAACTCAAGTGAGCCGCTTGCTACGCCGGCCCACCCGGCCGAGGCTACATCTATACTAATATTATAAAGAGAAAAGATTTGATTGTTTGTTTGTTTGTTTGTTTGCATTGAATAGGATCCGAAACTACTGAACCGATTCGAAAAATTCTTTCACTGTTGGGAAGCTACATTATCCCCGGGTAACATAGGCTATATTATATTTTCAACAAAAAATAGGGATCCTTACTAAAACTCCAATAATGTAACCCAAGGTGTAAAAAAATTAGATTTACATTTTTGACTTTGCGTGTTTGACAGTTCTAAGACAGGACAACGTCTGTCAGGTCAGCTAGTCTTATTATTTTTTTCGCTTTTGGCATTTTGGCGCCTCGTGCTATCTTGCACCTAGTGCGAACGCCCAGGACCGGCGCTGCTTGGCCCAGGGCGCTAAACATATTTTTAAATAATTATTTACATTTCTTGTCGAAGCATCCCGTGGCCAAAATCTTGCGCAACGTGTCAGTATTGCAATCCAATGCCGGCAATGTAGCCAGCATTTAGGGAACAAACTGCGGGCAGCGGTCTATTAAATTAGTCTATTTTATAGGTTTTTTTTTTAAATTAATTAATAGGCTTGCATTTGACACCCATCACGCCTGATGGTAAGCGATGATGCGGTCTACGTTGGAGCACGCTTGCCTAGAAGGAACCGATTCACTCGTGATTTGAAGTGTTCTTGTTTTTAAATTATATTTTTCGTCTATGCTTTTTGTATGTATCTTCACATGGTTATTAATACTTCATCGGGTAAAAACTTTGACTCTGCAATATGTTCAACCAGTCCAAAACTTCGCTACAAGAAATACACTTATAAATAGCGAATAAATAATGACATTTGTTTAGTTTCTCTACAGGAAATGTTACAACTTCACACAAGCAATGCGATCTTAGAACACAATAAGTAATAAACTGCAGATAATGACTAACGCAGGATGTCTACGTCCTCAATATCACCTCGACTTAGCACACTTACGTATGTAAAAGTAATTATTTCAAACTCTACTCCCATTACTATAAGACTATCTTGGCGGTAAATTAGAAAACATTAATGAGTCGGATTTGAGTGATCATTGGTTTCATAATGATTGATGTGCACAGATTATGTAACAGTTTTAGCAACTATAATAAATACAGTATAATATTAGATAGCATGCATTAGTAAATATGCGTCTGCGAAACGACTTGTGCCCAATTAGTAATTGATTTGTACTGAGAAGAGAAGTTATACCTATATGTACCTATATGATACAAACAATCAGTGATTATGCAGAAGAACGATTGGTCAGCAAACGTGCCAAACACTTTTGATAACGTTTTTAGGGTTCCGTACCCAAAGGGTAAAAATGGAACCCTATTACTAAGCCTACAATATATGTCTGTCCGCCTGTCTTACCTCTAAACGGCTGTATCTTTCGGACCGTAATAGATGGCGAGTTGAAATTTTCACAGAATATGTAGTGTTACGGCGGATTAATATTAATGTTCTCTCAGTTAATCCGCCGTAACGGAGACAGACGGACAGACGGACAGACAACCTGCATTTTAGGTAATTAAAGCTAGACGTACTGGTTTGGCTGTTTTGATGCTCGATTAAAAACTCAATTAGGGTTGGCAGGTCAACGCACCCATTAATCTACAATATTAATTGACTCATAATGTTATCTATTCAATGAGTACCTACCTATACCGTTCGGCGAGCTTCATCTATCTGACTTGCAGCCATAATGCGATAATCCCCTTCAGGTCCATTACGTCACAACATCGCAAAATTGTTAACTTTTTCCACTGCAATGCTTGTGGAATGGATGCAGAGGAGTTTTGGCGCCAACTTGAAAAAACATGTCCCATTTTATTATTTTCCTAAGCTTGTGTGTTTTAGAGTGCGTAATAATGGTGGATTATTATTTATTAAGTATTCTTGGACGTGCTCGAGTGTGAGAAAGTATGTAACGCGGTGAAGCCTTTAAAACTTGGCACTGGCAAATGCACAGGAGTGCGACGCCAACAATCTTACAGAATAAAGAATTTTAAAAAAAACATGCCCTATAATGACTGCGACATGTTTGTTCTTTGCCTGGGTTCTATGCACTAAACTTATTTTCTGTTGTTATATTTATGTAAATACAATTTCTTTATCTTTGTTTTTGCTTTCGTTTCTTTTCAGTGCTTTCTTTACATTGTCTTCTGGCATTTTCCCTTCAGCCACACACAGTCCCACGTGGCGCTTTCCAAAGCAAACAAAATGCTTCGTATGCTGATCTCTGTTTATCCAAAACACATTAGGGTAAAGCTTCACTATGACAGCAAGGCACGGACATGATCGGCAAGACACGCGACTAAATATTTTTTGCCGTGTGTGACCCTTGATCTATCTTATCTATACTTGTAAAAAGTAAAAATTAAAATTTAAAAAACCCATCACGAATCAACTTAATAAAAATCTTAATAAATTCATTCCTCCACTGACACTGACAGATAACACAGCCTAAACCGCTGGGTTTAGAAGCATGAAATTATGCGCAAATGTTGCTTATTTAAAAAAGGTGAGCACTTAGGGATGATTTCAGAAAACTCATCCCCCAAAGGGGGGGGATAAGTAAGACATGAAGGTTTGTATGGAAGTTGGTAATTTTTGAAGTTGACACGTAGAAATTCAATTCTTATTTATGTTTAGAAAGTGGTTTACTTCTCTTTATAAGTAAGTCAGTTGTGCCATAGTTTTTTGGAATTTCGTTCCCTAAGGGGTTTGAATAGGTAAATAATAAAAATATGTGTGAAAGTTTGTATTTTTTATACAGGGAATTTGGTTCTTAGGTTTCTATAATTTGCCTTTTTATAAAAGGAATTTGGTAAGTACTTAATTTCTTGGAAATTGCTGAGAGGAAATCTCTACAGGCACTTGGCTAGTTCGAAATAAAAACACATAATATTGGGATGATTTTAATCAAACATAGCTAAGTTAAATAGTCCAAGTGTTTTGAAGATAAAATCATTTTAGAAAAAAAAAGAACCGACTTCATGACTATGCCTATCATTTACAAACTGAAACTAAAAAGTAGAAAATAATATTTAAATAACTTCAAAGCAATGAGCATTAGAGGACAATCAACTAAATTATGATTACATATATTACCTACTTATATATTTACAATTTATAATCAATCAGCTATTACCTTAAACGCATATACGAGTACCTTCTCAGTTCCGTCGTGGGTAATAAATGGGGACACAGGATTGTTGACAATTGAGCTTGACCGTAATCGTAAAGCTCAAATTACACCAAAGCAACATCGAGCAGCATTCAGCAATTGCTCGCCACATTCCAAAAATGCTATAAAACCGCATATTTTTGTATACCTACTGGCAATGCCTTTATTAACTTAACAAAATATATAAGCTAATGAACACAACATTTCTTAACTACGTACTTGACCTATTATAGTTTTTTTTTTAATGCCATATGTGGCAAACAAGCAGACGGGCCGCCTGGTGGTAAGCCGTAAGACCGTATCCAGTATGCAGGCGACATTGCCACGCTGAATGGCAATACTTATGCGTTGAGCTAGAAAAATGCTAGTATTTTGGTCAATGCTTTGAAAGATTTTTGAAAATTAGGTGAGTTCTCGGTCTTGTAACCGAAGATTTTGCATCGGTAAAAATGGTCCCGGCTATCTTCAGGACAAAACAAGTTCATCGAGTTCTAGACCTCTGCAAAAACGACGACGCCAATTCCGACGCATAACGAAAGAAACGAAATTCTGTCAAAAAACCTTATTTACACCATCAAATGAAACTTCGATTTTTCACAATAGTTTTGTGGTAACTTTACTATAGTGCGGTCTTGCCTTTATGTAAATGTACCATACACTGTTTGCCGTTTGCTGTTTAGTCAATTATGCAGATTCTGTAATTTAGAAGCGGTTATTGCTCACTGTATATTTTGTTGCCAACTAGATAAACTAGTAATTTTACAGCAGTAATTTGATACTTAACCCTAAGTTCCTTTGTATATGCCTAAGCGTTGTTAGTGGTATTTATGGCTTATCTCTTCATAGTAGCCCATAATGGAATCCAACACGACATAAAAACGTTCTCTACGGCTTATTTTCAGGTAATATCCAATAGCTAAAGAAGTTTGCCATTTAATATTACTGCCAAGTATATTACGCTTGTATCTAAAGGGTTTCCTCCACATCTTCCAAGGAAAATGAGTCTCACTAACTATTACCTATTCTGTAGCTCATTGCCACTTCACGAAGAAAATGGGTTGCACTAACTATTAGCTATTCTGTAGCTCATTGCCACTTCAACTGATCCTGGAGACATCAACAACCTCTCATAAAGCGGGCACACACGGTAGCGCCCCATTACCCTTCCACGGCAACTAACTGTTGCCAAACCTGTGGTTATAGGCACATTATCTGTAATGGCCGTGTTTACAGTGTGCATAGGCCTTATCGGGCGTTTGTCTGCACTTGTGCTCTAGTTAGAAGGATAATGCGAGATAGGAAGGTAAAAAGGTATGCGGAGTGCAGGATAGTTACGTTATCGTTTTTTATTTACTATCTAAGACCATGTACAAACCAGCATCATAAATAAATCACAGCTTTTAAGTCGAGCTGCAGAGTCTCATGGGATAGAAGGCTTATTCCCAATATCCTCACTGACGTCCTCACCAGTGGGGATGTTGGGAATTTCAACTGTCTCTTTACTAGTAGGGACGTTTGTTTGTGTGGCGTTTATCTAAGATTATACTCCTTTCAAGTTTTTTTAACTCATAATAGCTGCAGTAGATTGTAAAAAACTGAATGAAATCCGTACATTCTGATCACTTTTGCTAGGTTATTGAACGTTAAATTGTAACTACGCAATATACTTTTAATCACGAAAATTATAGGCACTTAACTGGAAAATCTGGAGCAAAACCCGACACAGCTTGTACGAAATAAAAAAGCTGTTTCAAAAGCTATATTTTTCAACCTTACGTAGTACCTATGGTAGTTACATTTGCAGGAATAAACTAAACCGACATAAACTAACAAGAATGTGACGTAGACACGACTAAAAGCATTGTTCATCAATTCGCTGTCAATAAAAAAAACACAAAAGCTAAACATGTTTGACAGCATAGACTTGTTAGAAATAGATATTAGTCTAAAACAATAGCTGACGAGGTACTGTTTAAGATCTATGCTAAATCATGTATTTAGGAAGTAGTTTTTAGAACTACAGAAGCGATTCTGAAAAATAAACCAATAGATAAATCTGTATTATGGCTGAGTGATTATTTTTTAGGAAGAGACTTTGAGTGATACACGGCTGAAGCCGCAGGTAAAAGCTAGCCACGATATAGTAGTGGTTGGCCAAGTACAGGTTTATAGGAAACCGTGGTCCTAAACCGAAAGGACAAAATTTGTCCATAATTATAACTACAATAACCTCCTTCCAGCTTAAAACCACAGCTCCGTGAAACCGTGTTTATAGCAAAGTCGAGCCAGGCCGAACCTGAAAAACACTGTCCAAGTGACCTTGGGATAAACATTTTGTTGTCGTTACTATTTAGGACCTCAACTATAAATTAAATAACAGCTATATGACGACGGAAATCAAAAAATCGATGAGGCCAAAAGGTGTATTCCCGCTAAATACTAACTTACTTTTTTCAGAAGTTGACACAAAATTTCATAACAGACTCAGATGTGTGTCATAGAATTTTTTAAATAAATAATGTTTGCAATCTTCATAATTCACGTTTTCAAGCTTGATAATTACGCCTTAGATTGCAACTACAAAATTAAATATCTGGAAAAAGAAAAATTACAAGAAGTCCCGTCAATCACTGAAGCCTCTGGATAGAAAATTTTCAGTAGTCCAGTTACCAGACTATTTTAGCGAGACTAGTCGGACACCGACCAAAGTAGGTAAATCGCACATTTCCACACCTTGTCAGTGTGGGTGTAATAGCGACAAATTGTACGAAGGTCCTGGAAACGAGGCAAAATTACTTCATAAAGAAGACCTAAGCTTTGGTGTCTTAATATAGGTATAGGTAAGATCTTGTCAGACACAGGTAATGACATCTAATGTCGTCCCTTAAGAGACATGCGTTTAGAAATAGTAGGTATTATTTCTTCTGTGGATATAAAAAATGCCCTGATATTTGGTCTATGGTTTTGAAAGACACTTTTTGTGGTTTCAAAAGATACTTTTGTCATTTACATTTCTAAGATTTGGGCCCAGTGCGGCAGAAACTAGCAATTTGCTGTTAAAATTGTATAAGCGTCTAATTTAAGTGTATACCTAATTTGTTTATATTTGTGTTTGTCTTACAGGGGTGGCATAGTCACTGCGTGACAAAAACCCCTTTACAACCAATAAAGATTTAAAAAAAAAAAAAAAAAAAACTAGCAATTCAATTGTTTTTTCCTGAACAAGCTGTTCTCTCATAGTATTTTTTTTTCTTTTCTGTAGTATTTTCATAAGCAAGTACCTACGTATGAAATGATATTCAAACATTGTTTAGAAATCGTCAGATGTTTGTAATTGTTTTTTGTACATACTAAAGAATTGTCCAACGTTCATCTACTGTACCTATCGTACCTACCTATGGAGGTATTCTGTTCCGGAATTTAATTTACAAAGGACAAGGCTAAGTACGTAAATCTCAAAGCTCAAAAGGTCAATTTTACGGCTAGTTTGTGTCAATGCCAAAGACCTACAGAAGACCTACATATTTTAAATTATGTATTTGATAGCTTATAGAACTTGCCACAAGTTTTACTTGTGTGTAAATAAGGTGCAATACTAATACAGCCGGGACACTGATACGGATTCTATCTTGCAAAGCAATTTCATTATTAAAGTAAGCAGGTAAAACCGCATGTCGGTGTTAGTATATAAAAAAAGTTTTTTTTTTAAATGATGTTTAGTACCCAATTATTAATTTGATGTTTAGTTAATAATTGTTGTAAGTTTATTTATACAGCCGTTTGCGAAATAAGATCCACCAAGTAAGTCTGTATGCCCTTCTGGCTATATTTTCACACCACTAAGAACCTACTAAGGGGACGTCCATTAATCACGTGATGTTTTTTTAGCATTTTTTATCCCCCTTGGTGACACATGGTGAGGTTTAAGTCTAACCCCCCCCCCCCCCCCCCCCCCCCCACCTAAAATCACGTGTTTTTTTACTACCTACAAAGAATCTTATTTTTTTTATATTATCTTAAATACAGGTATAAAGTATAATCTAATTTTATTCTGAAAAGGTTGCGGGTTGTTTTTGATTGGCAAGATCACACCACACACCGCTTTTCGGATTAGAAATAGCGCGTTTGACGAAAAAATTAATACACGTGATATCTTACTACACCCCAAACTAAAGCCAAACTAGAGCTTATTATATTCTTTTGTCACAAACCTTAAAATAAAAATTGTTTCGCGTTGTTGTAGATGATGATGATGATGAACACTTTTTCCAAGTTTTATACATATATGATACGCGTGAAATTGTAGATTTGATGCGGCTGATATGAACGGTGCTGTGCTTAAATATTACTCTACATTTCAGTAATTATTATTGGAGACTAGCCAAGCCGTATTACAGACTCCAACCACGCAACACTTACCTAGGTCATAAGTGGTGATATTCGTAGACATAACAGCGTTGCACTAATTAATGCCGGCAGACAGAAGTGGATAATGAGACTTCCGAGAACATAAACTGCAGAAATACAGCTCCTGGTAGAGTAACACTGTTAGCCATTCTCTACATGGGAAACGATGTTTTTTTTTTAAATAAATTATAGGCTTGCGTTTGACCTCCATCTCACCTGATGTTAAGCGATGATGCGGTCTACGTTGGAGCACGCTTGCCTAGAAGGAACCGATTCACTGGTGATTCGAAGACACCCAGATTGTAACCATCGGGGAACACCCATTTAGGCAGCGCATTCCACAGACTCAGACAATCTGAATGAGTGTGACAAGTGACACAGCGAATAAACAACTACGACGGCATACCTCCGTCAGGTACAGAAAAAGAGTTTTTTTCAAATATTATTACTATAGAGACTTGATTGTCACCCCAAATTAAACTACTCTGTTTAGTTTGAGGCGGGACTAGTGAGAATCCAAAATTGACTCCAAAATTTCATGCGTACCTTCTGTCTCGCGCCATCGTAATCGTTTTTTAATTCAATCGAGCATGACTAAAGACGGAGGTATTATGGCTCTATAGGTTTAACAATAAGGGAAGGAGGTAATTAGGTGTTTCTCTGTTAAAGTTTTCTATTCGGTGATGTGACCGTATGGTATCGGGTTTGCAACGGTGAATATGAGGTTCCTGTCGTTCAGAGCTCATTATGGTTGAGTGGCTGACGGGTGACTGGATGCCCTGCTTAGATAACATCAGTAGAGCACATGGAGTAAAGGAATTATACCGGGTGAAGGGAAACCATTTTTTTTTTATTGTTTAAATTAGCACGGCTGTCAAGGCATTTTTGTAAGAAATTTATTGTAGCCAGTTGCACCCATTAAACAAAACGTCAGCCATTCGAAATCAGTTATATTAGCAACTGTGGTGTGGACAAATAACTTTGAGACCTAAGCCAAAAAGGTAAGGTCCAAGTTCTTTGGATGCGGAGTTCGACGCGTTGATCTAAACAGAAATGTTCAATCAAGGTTCTGTCATAATGCCTGGCGACAGATTTTCCTTCTCATTTCCGTTCTATTTACTTCTCTTTTCTGTGAGGAAAACGCTCCCGAAGTCTAAACACTATTATTGCACTATCTAAACACTATTGAATATCAATAACCATTTGCCGTAATTTGTTGTTTTAGGGCTATTTTTATCGTTTAAAATATTGCAAACCAGCAATGTAAAGCGTACAAGCGTGCGCGCGGCGCAGGTTATTGGTTGACCTCTAGTACTTAGATCAGGTACATGCAAAGCTCAAGCGTTAGCAGATAATTTTTTATTAAAAAAAATTGCATTTTTTTTTATCACCAGTCTTCTGGGAGCGTTTCTTTTACAACCTGTAGGTATGTTATCTTTTACAAAGTTCTTTAAGAGGAAAAAGTTATAATGAACAAAAAAAAACAAAAAAAAAGGTAAATAAAAGTAATAAGTTTAAAAGTAATAATAAAAAAGTTATAATAAGAAGTTATAGTAAATTAAATACATTGTTAACCTTCTTCAAGTTCTCTATTTGGACCGTCTTTTTTAGTTACCGATTTTTATGGTTGATTGGCTAGGCTAGGCGTTCGACCTCAACAAAGGTTACCATCATCGACGGTGTAGTCGAAGATGGTGAACACTTGGAATGGGAACTGGCTCTCAAACGAGGCTATCGGAACATAACTACCTTTATGCTTACATTTGAACTCGAACGACAATAAAATTGTACTATGGCATAGGTATCGCCCTTATTTTGTCTAATTTGTGGTGTGAACAAACACAAAATTTTGCATTAGGTACAATTTATAATAATAGTATTTAGATCCAATCTATTAAAACCAATCTATTTACTCTGATAACTCCGTTAATACCTAGTTATTTGAACAGATTTCACTCGAATTAGAGTCATTAACTTCGAATAATCTCAATGTTATCGACATCAAACTTATTATGTATCTAATGATATTTGCTAATGTCTATATTTATCGCTCTAAAACAAGTTAATTGAAAGCCACATATCGGAAGTAAGTAGTAATTCCGCTTTCGAATTGAGTCACAGATGAGTTACAGTTATTTGGCGTGACAAGTAGGGCTGCCACAAATCATGATGTACATAGGTTTGATAAAAAATTAAACACATTGTTACAAGAAACATTTCTTCTGGAGTGCGGTGGAATGATCGAACGGAGTGCCGTCAGTCTTCGACTATAATAAAATGAATGGACGGGCCTAGAAGAATCGCATTTTTGAAGATTACAAAATGAGCGCCGGCGCTCACTTCGTTTCAGTCGGTCTCTAGCCGTAGGAAGTGCGACTCGTGGCTATCGTAATAATAATATGATAACGAAACATCTGGCAAAATTATGCCTTCGTGTGCTTCCCAAAGTGTAAATACACAACAAAAAACCGCTATCTATTTTTCGTGAGAAATGTACTGTACCTGGATATAATTAGGCGTTGAAGTATATTTCCGACGGTTTTGACTCGTTTTTACTGAGCAAATGCAATGGTTATGGCCCGTCCATTCATTTTATTTTGGTCGAAACCGTCAGTATCTAAATCGCACATATATTATGCCGCTTGGCCACCATCGCTCTCACACATAATAAGTTGGTTAGTAAATTTAATAAAACCATGTTAAAATATTGGAGCCAACAAGCATAAGCCAAAAACATTGTTAGACAACGTCAGATATACCTAGTTTTACGACAAATCCTTTTATTTATTATATATAAACGGCCTCATTTTGCAAAGACAATTCGCGACAAGTTTAAAGAAAAGTAATAGTTAAAAAACACAATGACCTGTTTTGGGGATTTGCACTATGCTGTAAATCTCATTGTAAAATGCTAAAGAGTAATCATGCCCATACAAAGAAAAGTGGCAGTGGCAACCTTACGCCACAGTGTGGTTGACAAACCGGTAAGTGAAGTTATAATATATTTTCGATCATGTCTCTCGTCTCGTATGATACAAGATAAGAAGTCATTTGCTTACAATGGCTTGCGAAAGTAAATACGGCTTACATAGAAAGCTTGCAAAATACAGATGGTTGTATCAGTGATAGGATTAGTAAATTGATAATAGGTTTAGAGTCGAATGGATGCATTGCATTTTAGTATGAATCTCAGATCATAGAAGCAGTTCTTTATGGTAAAGTGGAATGGCGGATGCGTACGTATCTGGCCTAAATCAGGCTTAATGCCCTAATTAGTCGAACTCGCCTTGCAGACGGCCTTGTCGTTCTTTTTTCATAATAGACTATTCGTTAGTTCATTGATGTATCTGCAAGTTTTTGAGTGTGCCAGATAAATGAGTAAGTTTGCCGTACACTGTTCTCCGTCCGTTTTTCGTTTTGCGTTTTGTGATCAAAAGTATCTTATGTCACTATCCGGTCCTCCAACTGTCTATATAAAAAAAATCACGTCATTTCAATGCTCTGTTGTTACGTTAAAGAAGGATAAACAAACCAACAAACACATTTTGCCGTACAGTGTTCTCAGTCCATTTTCGTTTTGCGTTTTGCGATAAAAAAAAGTATCTAATGTCACTATCCGGCCCTCCAACTGTCTCTATATAAAAAAAACATGGCATTTTATTGCTCTGTTGCTACGTTAAAGAACGATAAACAAACCAACAAACGCATTTCCCAACAATTTTTTTGGACCGGTCTGAATAAACTAAAGTTTTTTTTTACTATATCTTTGGGGTAAATGTGCTAAAAGTTGTAAACTATACTACATTCTATCGTCAAACTACATTATCTGTGCCGACAAGCGTGTTTTCACACATTAATTTAAAAGTAAACTGCGTTTTCCCGGCACGCGCGAGAGCAGTGAAATCGAAATCGAGTGAAATGAGTCGAGCAGCTGTAGCGTGACCAATGTGAACTGGTAATGAGTCTGTAATGATCTCGGTGGAGTCGGTGGAAACTGACGGTGCTTATGATAGGCGATAAATGTGAAGAACTTAATGGTTTCCATGCCTTGTTACATTTATATCTACTATTTGCAATGTTATTTGCAAAATCGTATTTTTTTTAAATTTTCGAAAATTTTATTGATTGCAGCCTTAAAGTTTTGGTCAGATCAAGCAGGGATGCTCTGACCTTTTCCCGAAAAGTGAGTGTCAGTAATACTCGGAATGGAGTATAAATGGCGTACTTACAGTGATGTCATGTCATTTGTAAGTTAGGGCGCCCTCCGTCTAGCCAGACGTTAAAATGCATACTCATTTTGATTTTGTTTTTATTAAGTACTATCTGAAACCCGCTACTTCGTATGCGTAAAGCTCGGCCTTCGGCCTCGCTACTACAACCCGTTACAGCCTATGTGTTATTCTAATGTATAAGCTATATTATTCTAAACTTTCATTAAAATCCATTCGGTAGTTTATGCGTGAAAGAGGAACAAACATCCATACATACAAACTTTCACGTTTATAATATTAGTAGGATAATATTTACATTCACGGGTCTAGCCTGGACCTTTGAGAGGCATTGGTGGTGCCGAAACCAACACCAAGAGATCCTGTTGAGTAAAAAATACAAATATGGGAAGTATATAAAATGGAATAGATAAAACTACTGTACAGTATAGGATTTTAAAAAGATTGGACTCTTGAGGTGAACAACCAGACGATAAGATCTATATGATGAGAAACGGCACCTGCCGTTTATGTCGCTATCCTAGCCAAAATATGTTTAGGCAGGTGACCCACTAAATGGGCCCCCATAATGGCTGCCGGATATTGGAACCGGGAGGGTTTTAAGTATAATAATTATTAGTTTATAATGGTCAACTTTTTTATAAGACAAACTGCTAAAAGTTCATGGCAAAATAAATCATAAAAAGTAAAAAAAGCTTCTACGTAACTCTAAAAACTGTGCCAGAATATCCCAGACAAACATATTTTTGCGCTCACATCCCATGGCTCATATCCCTTCATGAATTATTGCTTACAAAACAGAATCCTACAAGGGCCGCGCTGGGAAGGTCGCTGAGTCATAAACTCACGTCATAAAAAATGGCTGTTTGTTTCTCCCTAGTGTCGCAACGGTCTAAAATAGACGCAGCAGCTTCTCAAATATCTGCAGAGCAAGGATGTTTGATGTAGTATGGACTCACATCAAGCAAAGCAATGGCTGTTGCTACAGTTATGAGCATTTGGACAATTTGAAAGTTGTGATTTACACCTTATTTGGAGAGATCCATGCTAGGCATCAAACTCCAAGAACGAGTTCGCAATACCGAAATCCACAATGAACACAGGTTCGTGACGATGAGACACTCGGAATCGCGGTAATTAAATGACAGGTAGGGTAAGGTTTTGGCCGAGCCAAGGTAAGCGGAGCGTTGGTCGTCCAGCTGCAAGATGGGTCGACGATATTGTCACCGTAGCGGGTCGAACCTGGACTCGATTAGCACAGGACCGAGGTAGGTGGCATAGAAATAGAGAGAGAATTATCCTCAGCAGTGGGATAAGGAAGGCTGTAGATGATTATGATGAATTAACAAATCTTGAACGTTTGATGTTATAAATAGTGAAAAAGATTTTAGACGGAAAGAAAATAGTCCTATAGGCAAACTTATTAAAAACTATTGATATGAAAAAATATACGTATTCAAATGTAATTGTGTTTTTACATTTATTAAAATTAGTATGTAAACAAATGTATTGTTAATTTTTGTTATCAATGTATTGTTGAGTTATTGTATTATAGAGAAATGTTACTCACACTAAACATAATTTATCATCATTATTATCAGCCTATCATGTTCCAATCCAACTGCTGGGACACTGGCCTTGTCTCAGAGAGACAGGATGGGCCGATGCACCATGCTGGAGCTAGCATGGTGCATCGTGCAAGAGGTTTTCCCCCTCTCGATCCGTGATCACACGCTATGTGAATCTAGAGTGAAATACCTCTCCATCGTTTCTGCTATCCTGGTACCTGGTATCTACAAATTAATTTGTGTCTGCTTTAAAATTCATGGTAGGAATAGTTTTTTACATCTGCATCATTGATGATGCAAGTCAATTGTAGCCTTAAGTTTATCTCATGTTTAACTGCTTAATATCTAATATGCATTTATATTTACAATAGCTGTAATAAAATAACTTAACATAGTATATACGCTAAGCTTGCATTTGTACACAACTCTTGCACAGAACCCCAAAACACAGGCTTCCTCGCCTAGTTTTGGGATCACTGTTAATCTGTACATGTACAAATATTTTTTAAATATATTTATTATTATTATTAATGGTGCATACGGTGCAAGATGTAAACGTTAGTTGCGTTTGGACCATTAATGGTGCAAGTCAATGGTGCAAACGGTACATTGGGCTTTGAACTTTTGAGGTTCTTTGACATACCTACTGGTTGTCTCACGATGTTTCGATGAAGTTAGATACTAAATAAATCACAGGTGAAACGGCAATGGACCAAATCGGGACATCAAAATGTATGCAACACCCGATATTTTATTTCGGAAATTTAGGGCGGTCCCTTTGGTAAAAGCTGCCTTTTCGGCTTGGCATCGCCGTTCTGCATAACCCTGTATAGATAAAATTTCACATTGAACCCATTTTGGTGTGTTTTGGCATGCTCCAATTCCTATTCACAGCGAAAAATGCAATATACTGCGGAAACCAAAACTAATAAAAACGGCGAGCATAAAATCTGAAATGCAATGAGCAGACGGCGGCCAGATATTCCGATTGAACGTTCGCCAAACTACATACCTAAATATCTATACTCTACTATGAATAAATTTGTAGGTACTTACGTAATTATCGCATTACACTTGCTGCACCCATCAGTTATACGTTTCTCAATTTTAACGCGTTTTTTGTATGAAAAGCGTGTATTGTCCGTCTTTATGATGCGCAATACTTCCAAATTTCCGTAAGGCCGTGTGAGTCGTGAAATATTCAAAAATTATCACATAAACACAAATAGAGAGACCCTAACTTATATGATACTAGCTGCGCCCCGCGGTTTCACCCGCGTAGTGATGAAAAATGGTGCTGGTGCTGATTAAAAGAACCTCCCCACCAATTTTCAGCCAAATCGGTTCAGCCGTTCTTGAGTTATAAATAGTGTAAGTAACACGACTTTCTTTTATATATATAGAAGATTAACATAAATGCGAACGAATCTGAAAATGTAGGAACCGTGTGTGTTTTTGTTTTGATTCTGGCTCAACCACATTAGCGTGGTAAGGTAATGCCACCAGCATTTTGGATACGCTGCCAACTGATAGTGGGCTAGAGTACTTATTTGGATTATCTGGATTGTAATAGACCTTCAACGGTGTATGGGCAATTCAACTCATCATCATCATTAGCCATAAGACTGCTGGCCTCCCTCTTAGCACGCCCACTGCCCACGCCGCACTGAACGACAGCCTGCCACATCTGCATTTACTGCCCACGAAACTCGCGACGTCGTCGGTCTATCTATTGGGAGGCCTACCTACGCTGCGTCTTCCGGTTCGTAGTCTCCACTCAAGAACCTTTCTTCCTCATCGGTTATCGTTTCTTTGTGCGGTGGTTTAAGTATATTGTTTAGCTTTACAAGCCCGTAAAAAAATGTACAAAAGTTTAATTTCAATACTCAGTTTTGTAACTTTGCGTAACAGATGTTACAAGTGTATACACAATACTCGAAGTGATATCTTAATTACACTATACACTTTGTACTAAGACATGACTTTATAAATTGCAATTGGAATCTATAGAGAAACGTGCCAAGAAGCTCATCAGCAATGAATCCTTAGTTCGGACTAAGCTTCTTAGTGTTGAGCATCGACGTAAAGTTGCTAGTCTATCGGTTTTTTATCGGATACATTTCGGTGAGTGTGCATCGGATCTGCACGATCTAATTCCCTCCTGCCCATTTTTCTATCCACCTTACGAAAAATCGTCACCGCTTTATGGTTGATATTCTGAAAACCCGTACGAAGCGCTTTGATTCCACATTTATTGAGCGAACTGCTAGTCTGTGGAATGCGCTGCCTGAATGGGTGTTCCCCGATGGTTACAAATTTGCTAGTCTATCGGTTTTTATCGGACACATTTCCCTTGATAGTTACAATCTGGGTGTCTTCAAATCACGAGTGAATCGGTTCCTTCTAGGCAAGCGTGCTCCAACGTAGACCGCATCATCGCTTAACATCAGACGTGGTGGTGGTCAAACGCAAGCCTATTAATTATTAAAAAAAAACAAAAAAAAAAAAAAAAAAAACGTTTACTTGTCTCAGTTAACATTAAATGTAGGTCAAGTTTATAAAGGATCACGCATGATCTCATTCCTCGTTACGTATGCTTGAGAAACTCATAAGCAACATAACAACGCCTTATGTGGAGTATTAAAAGTAAAGTATGTTAAATTAAACAACAGTGTATCAAGAAGAGACGCGGATTTTACATCATCATCTAGAATTAGATTATCATTATCATAAGAACTCCACACTGAACGCCTGCCTTCTGCATCCACTGGATGCCCGCGACTCTCACGATGTCGTCGGTCCATCTAGGCCTACCTACGCTGCGTCTTCTGGTTCGTGGTCTCCACTCAAGAACCTGTCTTCCCCATCGGTTACCGGTTCTTCTAGCGATGTGGCAGATTTATTTCAGTTTTTTTTAAATTTCGTTTTATACTTGTTTAATGTTAGAAACGTAGAAATTGGCGCTCACAGGATATACTCGTTGGTGATTTACCGCATATACAAAAAACCCATTCATAAATCTTAGTATGGGTATGAATAATAACCGCAAAAATCTTTAAAAGTTTGCTTCTGAAAAGTTTCCGATCGGAAATCCCACCGAGCACACGGCTAGTTGGTTTTTGTAATAGTTTTTTATTTTTTATTAAATTAAAACAAAAAAAAAACAAGTGACGGGCCAACTGTTTGTAAGTGGTCACCTCCGCCGCCTATAGACACTTGCCGTCTTACCACAAAAGATTTAAGCATGCTTTAGACAAGTGTTTAGCAATTGTTTCCCTGCGAAAAATATGCTAAACACTTGTCTAAAGCGTGCTTAAATCTTTTGTGGTAAGACGGCTAAGGTTACAATACCCGGGGCATTACGGGCATTACTATTTTTTACTTTCTAAGTAAACAGTATATAAATATCAAGTCAACACTCCACCTACCTACCCAGTAAACATTAATCACTTCTGATTTAAAGTAGGTACACCATTTCCTAATTAGAACAGTCCTACATAGGCATCGTAAACACGCAAACGTGCTCATCAAGGATGAGGTCATACACGAAGGAAGTGTGGGAGTTACCACAGAAAATATTAAACGTTAGGACGTCTAGGTAACAAAGACAAAGTGATCAACCAGGGGGGCTTATTCTCAAACTTCATCATTATCACCCTTTGATCATTTATATAGTTTGGATTTACCGTAAACTCGAGGTAGTATCGAAAAAAGTCTGCCTAAAACTGACGTGGCGAGGTAAACACGTATTGCACACACTGGCATATTCTTACTAGTTCTACTACTACAAACGCACACTTCAATATTGAGCGGCAAACAACTGCAAATGAGATTATTAAAACGTCATCAAATGGACGACCAATGGGACCCCCCCCCCCCCCCCCCTAAAGTAAGTGCTAAAGGGAAAACTGTAGGTATAACCCTTTCATTAGCCTCGTTGGTCCAGTTTGGTTGGGGGCGTGGGTTCGATTCCCACTAAGGACAAACATTCATGTAATGAACATTTGTGTTTGTTCTATATCTATAAATATAAATAAATAAATAAATATTCGGGACATTTTTGCACACACGGTCATCTGACCCCAAACTAAGCAAAGCTTGTGATATGGCTGCCAGAGACTGATTATACATACATAGATAGTTTAAATACATACTTAAATAGATATTAACAACCAGATATAGATCAAACACAAATGTTCATCACACAAAAATGTTTGTCCTAGATGGGAATCGAACCCACGGCCTCAGGCTCAGAAGGTAGGTTCACTACCAACTGGACCAACGGGCTATCAAGGTTGGGTGTTAATATCTATTTAAGTCATCATCATTATCATTTCAGCCGTAGGACTTCCACTACTGGACATAGGCCTCTCCCATCGATCTCCAAAAGGGCCGGTTGGAAGCGGCCTGCATCGAGCGTTTCCCTGCGGTCTCTTTTAGGTCGTCTGTCTGTCTCGTGGGTGGACGTCCTACGCTGCGCTTACCGGTCCGTGGTCTCCATTCGAGAACTTTTCGGCTACATCGGCCATCTGTTCTGCGTGATATGTGCCCTGCCCACTGCCACTTCAACTTGCTAATCTAGTGATGATCTTAAAAATGAAATCACAAATTTTATAATCAACGTTTATTAAAAGTTGCCACTGAAATTACCAGAACTGAATTTTTAACAAATTAGTCAAGGGTACATCTTGTACATTGTGGTATTGGGATTTACAATTCAATTCAAGGGGAAGCAGGGCACAATATCTTGAGGACATTTGTTGTGACATGGAATAAACGATAGTTACACGTAATGGATATTTCTCGTATGATTAATCAAAACAATAGAAATATGGATAGGACTTAATATGATCTCTGAATGGTGTTGAATAATTTTGATATCTATAGAGTATGTAGATAGACATTCCTGACGATATATAAACCAAGTTAGTAGTATAAGCAATGGTTTCAAATATAAAGAGATAAGTCACGTTCAAGCATGCACCTTGGTAAGCGCACGTGTGCACATGACAGGTGATATATTATGACAAACAATTGTTTTTACAATCTTCAACTGTTTCACAAGTAATGCCTCGTTCATAAAATTGTTACCCTCATCCATGCGGGCCCCAATAGGCTACCGGACTGAATATTTTTAATTGTGTTCTAAAGAAGCTGAACATAAATAGAGCCGATTACCGAAAACAAAATTTAAATGTGTTCAAAACTAAGGACGACATAATTTTATGTCTTGCTTGACAGCGTACTATACTTACAAATGACGTCACTTGTTAGTGCGCCATACAAACTCTATACTGACACTTTACACTCACTTCGCTTGAAAGGGACTAAACATCCTTTTCTGACTTGACCAAAAACTTTAAACGTTTATTTCTTAGAGCATCAAAAGCTGATTCGAATAATTTCTACGTATACTGATAGGGTATGTCATTTGCTACCCAACCAATTCTACTAACCAACCGTTTTATAGTGAGAAATTATATAAAGATATGATAAAGATGATCATTGTCATTTTAAAGCCGAGTAATATTGGGGCCTCGTGTACTTCCCTGTACACGCGTGAAACATTTTCAACACCTAAGTTTACCCAAACCACAGTATATGCAATAATTACCATAACCCGAACGTGGGTTGTTTACGTTACTACTTTTGCTTTTTTCACGTGAGATGTTAATTATAGGCAGAGATGCGCGGGCGCATCCGTTTGACGCGCCGTGGCTGGTTGATTCACAGCTGAGCCTATACAAGGACGGAAATGGAATGTGTTTCCTGTGTTATAAAGGACAGTGTCAATTTCAGGCCTCAACCGAGCTGCTAGTACTTTGAAAACATCTGCCTAAAAGAGTGATTTCAGACAGAATCGACAAGCGTGCTCTATCATAGACCGCATTATCGTGAGATGGCGGCCACAAGGTCAAAACATCCGTATAAATTTGACAACTGCCTTTCATTTTGACTCTTGAAATTTTAAACAAAGAAGCTGCCCAGAAATAACTGCAAATATTGCTCTAGAAAGTGACACATTTTTGTTAAAGACGAAAGATTAAAAGTCCTAGTTATGACTATTTTCCTACCAGTGCCAGTGTCCCAGTAAGCTACAGTTGTATTTTATGTCACAGCCTTCGGTTGATCCAACATTTTGAAGTGACTTACCGCCCACTCAATCAAATACGAACACAAAAAATGTTTACAATTTTAAATAACCGTGTACGTATTCTAAAAATGCAGTGTCCCAAACCCATTAAAAAGTAGAACAAACATTCTTTCAATAAAACTGCAAACAATGTTATCTAAGAAGCATTATTATCGACAAGTCCTTGTAGACTTACTTATCGGTCCGGCCCAAAATACTCAAAAGTACTTATCGAATATGATAAGGTTGGTTATCTCTCGTTACATCATCTCAATGCATCATGTTTACCTGTTCTGTGAAACATCATCGGTCATCGATTTAAAGAAAAACTTGTAGTATATAAAACCCGATTTAAAAAAGTCACTTCGAGTCAGTATGAAGGCGGTGAGCTGATGATTTTTTTACATTTATAATAACTGCCTCTTTAAAATTTTGTTGTACTACATAAGCAGATCTAGTACCTAACTGTTATAGAAGCTAGGTCCTAACAAATTTTCCTCATACAAGATAATTGATATTGATTTCATGGAATTTCCCTAAGGTCGTTTTTATTTTAATGCCCAAATCCTGTGAGCCCGGTGACTGAGACATACTTTAAGGAAAGTAATCAATAAAATTTACAGAACAAAATTAAATAAACTGAACGCTTGGCCAAGTAATAGATATCTATTTTGGAGGTTGAAGAATGACTGACAGGACTAGAAATTGTCCTGTTAATTTCTGGTTATTAGACGATGATAACAGCACTTTAATTCCTGTCAGTTTAATTTTATTTATATCAACTAAAACCTTCAAAATCAAACTATTTTATATTAATCCCCAACAATTCTATACCCAGAGAAAGTTAATAACGTTTGTATTCCAGCCACTCGAGTCAATCTTAACTCGAGATTACCTCTGGAATCTCCTCTTGAGTCTGAATTATAAATGCATTTACATATTTCATAAGAGACCCGAAATACTCCAGTTGAGATTTGTAGTTACCGCTTCTATTGGAAATGAATTTTTGATTCGAGAGGTAGTTGCCAAGATTCGGTTAGCTTGAGTTGTAATGGAGAAGGCAGTGCCAATTTTGTTTGGTATTTACTAACTTAAACCCGATCTTTAGATGTTGCCTTATTAAAATTAAAATCAGCTACAAATCCCTTGTTCAGACTAAGCTTTATGTCTTGAGCATCGGCGCTAGTCTATCGGTTTTTATCGGACACATTTCCCTTGATAGTTACAATCTGGATGTCTTCAAATCACGAGTGATTCGGTTTCTTCTAGCCAAGCGTACTCCGTAGACCACGTCAGGCGAGTTGGCGGTCAAACGCAAGTCTATTTTTATTTTATTTTTTTAAACTGTTCCAACTTTATTAGCTAGGTGTACTTACTAAATGATATATTATTAGTTCAGACTCAATCAAACACTTCCTGAGGAAGTATTAAGTGGGGGTGCATTAATAATCATTATTAGTTGACACAATCTCAATTCTGAGCAAAGGCCTCCCCATTTTATTCCATTACACTAAGTGTGGAAACTAATGTAATACATTTTCTGTATTGCATTGTGTCTCAAAATAAGTAGGTACAACTGACGAACAAATCGCTTGTGGAGACGCTCACTACATGATTATTTTTTATCATTTCTCGGTAAGTCCTTTTAACTCGGTCAATTGAACATAACTAAAGATACTATCTTTGTCGCCGCTCACTCAAGCAAGACCGAAAGAATTTGCATTGAATTGCCAACTGTAGACGCCTTACAATTTTGTGTCTTTCAACCGCTATCTGCCTTCACATCATAATATATTTATTCAATTACTTTTCAGTTGTAAAATATCAATTGGTCCAAACTCGGAAGAGTTGTTGAATACTAATTACCATCATCCATTACTGGACAAATGCGTTGTCCAAAGCACACCGCTAGCCCGATTCACAGCTTTTCTTTTCTAGTTACTGCCAACTGTACTTAAACAATCATATTTCAAATAAGGTCCTCCTCAAGAGTTTTTTCTTAAGGTGGTACGATTCACCTATGGCGGGAAATTCAAATTTTAGTCCTAGTAGCCAGGCCAGGTAATTATTTTTAAATAACACAGTGTTTGCGCAAAAAGGTTGGCTGTTTTTAACATTATAATGTACAACTATTTAAGAGTAACGCACCATATTACTTACATTTGAGAATAAACCGTTTGAAACAGCAAAAATTTGTGTCTTTACAAATGTAAGTAATAATGAGCATTAGAGATAAATAGCTTAACATGATTTTGTAAAAAATAATAATTAATTTGCGCAAACATCATGATCGTTTACAATAATTACCCGGCCTAGCTACAAGGACAAGAAAACTGTTTGAAATTTGAATTTCCCGCCATATGTGAAACGAACCACCAGGATAATGAATACTCTTTATTGAATGTCACCCACTTCCCGTGAAGTTGGTTTTAATAAAAATAAAAATAAACGTTCTTTAGTATCGAGAGAGCAAGATTACGTTCAACAAAGGATAAATTGTTATATAAGCCCCTGATAAAATGGCTGGTAATTTTCAAACGGTTGAATAGATTTTCTATTCATAGCTAAGAAGACGCTCGATCAAGTCACCTTTAAAAAAACGAAACAAAACAAGCCGTATGAGAGCTACGATGCCACAGACAGACACACAGATATCTACTATGCAATTTTATTCCAAGACAATGGAGCGATGGGTAAAAATAGAGAACAGCAGCTCACCAATAACTAATGTCCCACACTTCCTAATCATTTATAACATTTGTAGAATATTTGATTAAGTGTGATCTAATTTGATCCCCATTCAAAATAGATTTCTTTAGAAATTATTAACGAATAGACCGTTGTGGGAAAATTGGTCCATTTCACCATCTGTAGTGAAATATTTTGTTGTGTATGGATTAAGCGTACCCGGGGGACGCATGCTTTTGTATATCCCCCCGTGAAATATAGCTGTACGGCCAAAGGGCTGCCTACTGTATATTTAACAAGCTTTCATGTTTTTTGTGTACGTATATTTTATGAAAGAAAGGAAAAAAGCAGCTGATATTACATACACCATCAAATAATTATTTTATAAGTATGTGGCCAACTTTCGAATTGTTTTTTTTTCCCGTGGTCTTTTGAATAAAGTGGTCGTCGAGTGGATGAAGAAAGATAAAGATAATGCGAAAACACTATTAACCTACGGTAAACTGAGAAGAGTTGACTTTTCCTGATAGGCCTTACATTTTGTATTGGTATCTATTGGACCATCTTATAGCAATGTGACACGTGGACACTGACAGTGAAGCCGGTCCATCGATTTAAAGTCACTCAGAGAGCTCTACTTGGAGTTTCTTTGAAAGATAGAATCAGAAATGAGATTGTCCAACAGAGAACTAAAGTAACCAACATAGCTCAAAGGATTAGCAAGCTGAAGTGGCAATAGGCTGGCCATATCTGTAGAAGAACTAACAACCGCGGTAACTTTATATAACTCAGTAAGTAATCTGTGAATAGTGTTGTTGGCTGTATTATTATTAAGTTTATTAACCTATCCACATTATTGTACATTTTATAATATGGCTGTTTACTGTTCCTTAATAAATAAAATAAAATAAAATAAACCGTTGAGGTAGACGAGTTTCAGTGTGGAGAGCGCGTATCGGCAAACGTAAAGTAGGACACCCTGCAGCCAGGTGGAATGACAACCTGCAAAAGGCTGCTGGTGGCAAGTGGATGCGAAAAGAAGAAGATCTGCTTTGTGGCATTCTTTAAGAGAGGCTTATCAGCAGCAGCAGACTAACATCAAATAGGCTAATGATGATAGCAATATACTAGCATCTGATGAGTCCCGCTTCAATGTTAATAAATATTTTGCATGAAACGAATATTTTAACTACACAGTCATCCAGATGTTTAACATAATTTAAAAACATCCGGAAGGTTATTCACTCCCAAATCATGTCTGCCAGCGTTTTAATACAATAATATCTTAGATCTAATCGGCGCTGCCTTGGAATTTTTGTGCGCGTTTAAAAACGCACAAAAAATACAGACATGCATTAGATAGATTTAGATTCACATCCTGTCAAAGTGTATTTGTTTAGTCTACTTATACTGAATTGCTTGTTCCGTTGTTAAATTCAAATCATCCAGACACAAACGCATCATCATCATAATCAGCCTATCTTAGCCCACTGCTCGACATTCCCAGAGCACGCAGGCACTCAGCCTGATCCTCGGTTTTCCACTACCAACCAATGCCAGCTGCCTTATCGTCACTCCAGCGACTCTCCAAGCACCATACGCTACGTGTGCCAATTCGTAGGTATATTAAAACCTCTTTCATACCCCGAACATTTTCCAAACCCCTTCTCAGTTTCGTCATGGATAAAAAATCAATATCTTGCTTCAAATTTGTTTTAAACGTTTATCGTGACTTATCACGTATTATTTAATTTAGGTAATAATATGTACCTTTCGCTCGACGTTTCGACCATGTTACAATGGCCGTGGTTACGGCTGACTGAAAACTGCGGGTGAGTCCGGCGAGAAGAGCGGGTGTTTTGTTCTCCTACCCTCACTTGATCTTGAAAAATGGCAGGGTTGTCACTACGACACACAACACTGACTGTATAGGTAAATGTCCTAGTACCTACACCGCGGTTTGTACACTTGCTTACTATGGGATTCCACGACGCCGCTAACTTAAATCCATCTTCCCGGTTGAAACTGCTTCAAATTATCCGAAATAAGACGGCGCCATTGCCATTATGAATCAATTGGCTAGATGGAACTCAGGAAAAGTTAGGTAACATCTGTCTGTTACGTCCGTCGCGGTTATTTCGCGGCAATTAGATCCAATCGCTGCTGCTATTATGAATGTTATGTAAACATGGGAACCGTAGTAAAACGAGAATTTGACCGTGTGAAGTGTTATAAAACATTTGTCTTACCTATAAATTGATACGTTTGATAAAATGCTGTTTCAGCGCAAAGAAAACGAAAGTAGATTGGTATAGATAACAATTTACCTCATACGGCTCTTACCTACAGTAAAAAAATATATGGCAGCCTACAATATTTTTTCCTAGCTGGTTCCCGTGGTTTTATCCCAATTTACGCAATTCCCAATAAAAAGTGTCTTAATTGTGTCGTCTTCGTGTATTTTGGCAGAAATTAATGTTATATGATTATTTACGGGATATTTACCGTGGTAAGGTTGTGGAATGAGCTCCCGATATTTCGGCGCAGTGAACAACCGTGATAGTTTAAAACAGAAATGTATGTGTCTTTTAGCTGTATCTCAACTTGTGTTTATAAATATACTTATACTTATATACTTACTACTACTACTTTACTACACTTACTTTACTACTTTACTACTACTTTTATACTTGTGTTTTATTTTGTGTTTATTGTGTTTGTGTTTGTTTTTTTGTGTTTTTTTGCTTGTGTTTATTTTGTTCACAGTTCTATTTTCTAATACTCCACAGATTTATTATACTAACATATACTTTGTTCAAACTACAGTAAAGGATGATTTACGCTAGACCGTGGCGGGCGCGAGCCGAGCCTCGTCTGGGACGCGGGCAAACGGTGTAGCATGAACTGCAACATATGCAATAACTTCAAGACTACGTAGTTAAAACAGAGATTGAAAGTCCTCATCAAAACTTTTGCTGAAGGAACCACAAACTAAAACGTCGTCTGTGTATATATTTTTAGTTTTTGTTGTTTTTATGTTTCAAAAAACGCTAGATCAAATTCGATAAAATTTATATGGAACTACCTCTGAAGATTGACCTGCTAAAAAAAAGAATCATCAAAATCAATTCATAATTGGCGGAGTAATCGCGTAACAAACGTAAAAACACACCGCACCGCAATGCCCCGGGTATTGTAGGTGTCCATAGGCGACGGTGGCCACTTACCATCAGGTGGCCCGTGGGTTGTTTGTCGACTATTATATTATAAAAAAAAAAAAAACAGTCGAATTGATAACTTTTTAACAGTCGAATCCCTCTTTCGGGCACAAGCACGGCTCACGGCTCGTGCCCGCCACGGTCTAGCATAAATTATCCTTTATTCTATTTGGCACAGCAGGCGCCTAGTCTCGCAATCTTGCACCAACTCTACGTTATCAATCACCGATCACCTGACTTCAATACAAGTAAAACATCGATTAAAACTGCTTTTGTATTTGTTCCTAATGGACTATCTCGGCAAAGGAAAGCTTATCAGACATTCACGTGTAATTGATAAGGGAATAATCATTGTAATGCTAGCAAATTATTTCTGAATAACCATCTGTAAATAAAGAGGTTAAGAGGATTTGTGGACTTTCTATTTATAAAGGTCAATTGAAGGCGAGGTTTGTATACAGTCAATCAACCTGTGATTTAGTAAGAAATAACTAAATTAAATTAACGTTGTGGCCACGTTCACATAATAGACACGGGTGGATGCTAAGATTTTGGCCAAAGTTGGGGCCAGCATTTCGTTCACTAATCGCTTCTACCAACGTCATATTGAAGGACTATTATAACATATATTCACATTAGAGGGCCACATTCACGTTACCTACTAGCTAGATACGTCCCTTCCTAACCTTGCACCTCAATAAAGTGCTAATTATGGTATTCAACTAGATAATTGTGCTGTAACCTACGCCGATGGGTACAACTGTATTATGAGTTAATTCACGTGGTCTATACTCGTATTTTGCAAACGAAGATGCGTTTTTTAACCCAAGAAACAAAGAGGACGTTCTCTAGTAAACGCGTTTTTTATACAACTGTGAAGAGAAGAGTATGTCACTCCTCTGATAGTAAACGTCACGCGTGAACATGACAGTTCAATGCAAGTCTCTTTTTTTCTCTCGCAATTTTGGGGAAGTTCCCAGTGGTTTATAATGAGTAGAACGAGCTATTTTTGGTTTAGTACCGCCGTTCCGTATAACCTTGTACATCGTTTTGTCTAAGGCTAACCCTACCTTGGACGTGCTAAGCTCGATCCAAGTATTTATTTGCTCTGACAGCTGCAATAACATTGTAAAAAGCTGAAAACTACAAATCCTGGTCACTTTCGCTTAGTGTTTGAACGTAAAACTGTAGCAGGTACCCGAATATACTTTAGTAAATTAATAAGATTAAATGTTTTTATTCAGATTTTTACAATTTTATTGCAGCTGTCAGAACAAATTAATGGATGGAAATAGTATCAGGTGCATGTCATTTTTGCCTTGTCATTTCAAAATTAAAAGCTAATAAAGACTAACTCAATTGCACTAAGTCAAGAGTTTAATAGTTATAAATAGACCACATAATCAAGAAAAACTATCTTTTTTATGTCCTTATTCGTAGGGAAACACGAAACTGTCTAAATTAAAACGAATAGTGTTGCCAACTACAAACTACCAGGGGGGACTACTACAATCTCAAAGACATTAACGTTTTAATGGTACATTGAACTTTGTATCGCTCACTCTACTGCTGAGAGAGCTAGACAAAGTTCAATATCTTATTTTAATATTTAGATCTAATGTTCACACAACTTTGACCCGCCAAAACGGTACAAAAGTTGTTTTTTTGCTATCCTACTAGTTTTACATAATCAAGAATGCCGACTGATAAATAAAATTAAAAACCCAAAAACAAAAATTGTCTATTAAAATAATGTTTTTTAATTACTTGTCCTTAATTATGTGACACCAGTAAAATAACAAAAGAGGTTATTTTGAAGTTGTGTGAAAATTGCCGCTGAGTTAGGCCCCTAATAGAACTTTGGAAAAAGTATGATATTGAATTAAAATAATAATAAATGTATTCATTATGCCATTATTAATATTAAGCAGGCCCTACAATACTTCGTTTTAATATTAAAATGGTTACCAAAGTTTATGCAATTTAGTTAAAATTATCATGCCACTATAGAGTAGTCGGTGAGTAGTTATCGCTATAGCATGCCATGTGTCGCGAAAACTAGTGCTATTCTGGCGACAAGTTATGTGGCAATTAAAATAAGAATTTATAATTATAATTAAATCGCTCGAAGAACCGATAACCGATGGGGAAGAAAGGTTCTGGAGTGGAGACCACGAACCGGAAGACGCAGCGTAGGTAGGCCTCCCACTAGATGGACCGACGACATTGTGAGAGTCGCGGGCATCCAGTGGATGCAAAAGGCAGGCTGTCGTTCAGTGTGGAGGCTAAAGGGGAAGGCCTATGTTCATCAGTGGACGTCTTCTGGCTGATAATGAATTATAATTAGTTCTAATTATAAAAAATAAGAGAATTAATTTAATTATAAAAATATATTTGACATTATGGTAGAACCCCCGTTTCGTTTTACGTACTAACTATTATGTAACCTACGTCTCGGTCTAGACCTATAAATAAAGATAAAGTACTCGTTCGCAATTCCCGGTAAATAAACTGCAGTTTGCCGCAATGAGTTTTGGCCTAGTTGGAGGTAAGATAGTATAGTGTAGCCTATGACGGTGAAAAAAGTAATATTGTTCCAAATGTAGCTCTGTTTTATAATGATACTAGCTGTGCGCCACAGATTCACCCGCGGGGACATTTCCTTAGAAACTGTACAAAAAATTCGCCATAAAGCAACATCACTCGCCGACTATCTCTATGCGAAAAATGCCGTGATCAAAATACTGGTGTTTTTCTGGCTCAATGCATAAGCATTGCCATTCAGCTTGGTTATGCCGCCAGCATGAGTACGCTGCTAACTAGTAGTGGGCTTGAGCATTTGGATTGTCATTCAACGGTCTATGGGGTATTGTTTTTGTAGTGTTAGATTTCTCGCATTTGTTTAGTTAATAAAGGCACTTGTCAGTAAAAAATATACACTTTCGCATTTTACTTCTACTCCATCAAATTGTCATACCCTAAGATATTTTTACCTGTAGATAGGTTGTGCCCGCCACAATATTGACTAGACGAATGCAAGGCTGGCTGCCCGACTTCGTTCAGCCGTCTCTCAGTCACGCACTCCGAGTGTCCACAACAAATAGTATTTTTGACTCTTTCTAACAACGAGGACTTTCGGATTAGCTAGTTGAAGTGGCAGTGGACAGGGCACATATCACGTAGAACAGATGGCCGATGGGGCCGAAAGGTTCTGGAATGGAGACCATGGACCGGTAAACGCAGCGTAAGACGTCCACCCACAAGATGGACAGATGACCTAAAATAGACGGCAGGGAAACGCTGGATGCAGACCGCTTCCAACCGGTCCTTTTGTAGATTGATGGGGCAGGCCTATGTCCGGCAGTGGACGTCCTATGGCTGAAATGATGTTGTTGATGGTGATGATGATAGTAGAAGTTTATTCACCCTGACTTGATATTGTAGTTCTCAGAAAAGCACTCCAGGAAGTATTTTTTTTCTAGTACATAATAAGTACATACCAAACGGCTCCATCTCGCGGTAACTGCGTTGAATTTGCGGTAAACCTGAATTTTATTCGGTTGTCATACGTATACAACATCATTTAAACCATATTCCATTCATGACCTAATTAATATCTACGTTAATTGTGTCATCACAGGAGCTTGTTAACTGAGTTTCAGCATAATCCAGCTGCATGTAAACCTTCGCGTGTGATCGATCTCGATTCGCACTGAACCGTACTCTGTATTGTATTGTTTCTGCACACAAATACTCTATTGTATTCAACGTAGTAGGTTATAGTGTGAAAATGACGTAACTGATACGCTTTAAAAGGCTCTTACGTCTTTCTTCGATTTATTGTACCACATGTGGTATAATAGAATGAGACGTAAACTATTTTAGTTTTTTCGAGACTCACGTCATTTTATCTCTGGCAGGACGACATGACTGTTTCACAAGCAACAGTTTAAAATAAACAATGCTTTTCCGCATTTTGAAGAATAGTTATAACGCGGAATTTTGTTCATACGATATTTCGTATTATACCAACAATAAAGTCAGTTCTTATTGTCTGAAACAAAGGTCACGCGTTGATGTCTAATGTGCTGCAATTTTAGACCTCATCGCTAAGTATTTAGGTAGTTTATTCCACTTTATCTTACCAAGATCGCTCCGATGGTGTATGGCTATTGATTGTGATATCTCAAAATACAATATTATTATTTCTATTCATTTTATTTCTCGGGTCTAGCCCGGACATTTGGTAGGCGTTGGTGGGGCCGAAGCCAACACCAAGAGGCCCTGTTGAATACATGTGAATAAAAATATAACTATGGAATGTGTATAAAATGGAATATGAAACTATTGTACAGTATAGGATAAAAAAATCTGGGCTATTGTGGTGAATTCTTGATGGTATGTTCCTGGTCTATGGTATGAGGTACGGCACCCGCCAAATATGCATCATTTCAAAATACTTAGGCAGGTGATGACTTGCCACCCACTAAATGGGCCCCCCATAATGGCTGCTGCATATTGGCACCGGAGAGGCAACATTGGCGTGGGTGGCTTAGGGTGTCGAGAGGTGTGCTGCACTTTCACTAAGAGCTACTCGCGGCGTTATGCCCTTTAACACTTCCACCCTGGAGTTTAGGTTCTTAGGACGGCCGGTTAAGGCAAGCCGGGGTCTGGGTCTCTGGGGTTTTAGACCCATGGAATCGGGGTACGTTATTTCTATTATTATTACTATTTTAATTCTGTGAATTCTGTGATTAGGTATCTAGTTAAAATACTATTGCTAACTTTTCTAACTTTATTTGACTAGATTTATGCTCGATTCACCCCCCAGAGTTTCGGCCCGCATTTTATGCCCATTTCGGCCCTAAAAATATTTGTATTAATTTTCGAAATAAAAACTTGTTTCGTCCCGTTTCCTACTTCCGTTTTGTCCCGAATTTTTTAATGATGGAATATAATGTTTCTTTTAGTACAGTTGAAGCAAACACTCTTAACACCTGACTTATATTAAATAAATAAAAAATTCACCTAAATACTAGAATGACTGATATTTTGTCATATTTCCTTCAACCATGACGCCGTAATGTAACTTGTACAGACTATACCTATTATGAAATCTATTATGTAAGTAAGCTATTCATAAAAAACGAAGTGGGGTCAAGTTTTAAATTACACAAAAACGTATCGTTTTTCCATAATAGGGAGGTATTAGGAGACAGAGATAATTATTCATCAAAAGGAGAATAGCGTATGCGAGCAACCTTCAATATGACAGCAAAAATGCATATGTTACAATTAAAAGTTACGATCTAATAAAAAACACCTATAAGCTTTTCTTAGATATATAGATAATTATTATATTATTTACACCAGAAATTACATAGGTACATATTAATTACATAAAACAAAAACAAATTAAAACTAATGAAACCATTTGCGGCCTTATCGCTATACTCGATCTTTTCCAGGCAACCTTAGCAGTGTGAATGTTTTTGTTTATGATACAAAGACTAGTAGCTACACAATCCATGGTGCGTGGTTAGTGGAGGAAATTGGGCCTCACTCCATTCTTTTAAGCCCATTATCCTTTGAAGTTTTTTATCTATTTTTTTTTTAAATTGTTATTTGCAGCCATATAACTAAGGACAGTTTAAATTATAAGCTAGTTTAGATGCAAGACCTTCTAGTTAAAGACTAGAACCACTCCTTGACATTTCTTATGCATTTCTCAGATGTTCTAAGACTATAATTAGAGGCAATTATAATTAACTGTGGCTAAAAAAGAGCTTATATATAGGTATATTTTGATTTGCAATTCAAAAGAACTGGTACACAGACATAAAGTCAAATTAATTATCAGCTCTATTATAGTGAAGTTGATTATTTTAATCCTGAATTTGATAGAGAACTATGTCCCCCCCAAACTTTTTATAGTAGACTGGATTGTTAAATTAAGAAGACAAGATCCATTGTTTATTGGGAGGAAACAAGTGTGAATTTCCATTTCATTGCAAAAGATAAGAACATGATACAAAAATGTCATTCACATTCAACAAAATGTATGGAACAGCAGATATCTTTTCCCTGATTTCTGTGCTGCTCCCGTGGTAAATGTTATTCATTATGATGAGCACTATGACCTCCTTTTGGCTTAGTACCACTTTTTGGTGTAACCCTGTCTATATAAGGTTGTTATCTATGTAGTTATTGATAATGAAATGTAAGATCGCAGTGTCTGAATTCCAGCTCTAGGGTCAGTAAGACCATCAGAAGGCTTGTAACTTTTTTTTTTCAATATTACTACGCAAACCTGGTAGACCAAAAATTTGATGGAAGGAAGATATAGAAAAATAGAAGGAAATAAATGGAAGCCCTCGATAGGGAAAACCGAAAGAGACAAATAGAAGCCTAAATGCATGCTTTAAAAAAAACTATGAGAAATAAAGGAAAAAATCTATATTAATGCGGTTGAAACTAGGTATAGTCTGCGTTACCGGCTTAATCATAATGTGAGTAATTATCGTGTCATATAAATAGAAATAAAAGGATTTTTATTTAATTATTATTTATTACCATGACGTGTCATCAACGGTCACCCATCTAAAAACTGACCGAAACGTCCGTTGCTTTACTTTACTATTAATATCACTAATCTGCAGAATGGCTAGTAGAGCTCCACTACGAGCGCAATTCATTATAATTATGAAGGTATTTGATATTTGGTAAGTTCTTAACTGCAGTTTCAAAACCGTAGAGAATAAAGTAATAGTACAAATTAATGGTAGAATTACAACTCTACCAACTCAAATTAATAATAAACAATAGACTTACCATCATCATAGAAGTATGCATGTTTCTCAGCTCGGGAATCGAACCCGGGAGCTCCTCTGCTTACATCATACGCGCCGAAATTAACTCCGACAAAAACCACACGTCAATCAACAGACACAAGGTTAAACACCCGCTAACACTCAAATTAAAACAATTGTTTTATGCGTAACAATAAACAACTGGTTAGTCACTAATTCAGTAATACACTACGTCCTCATAACGTCCGACGCGGAAACTGTCACCACCAAAACAAAACACGACAAAGTTTGTAAATACGTAAGCGGAAAATAGAACGGTCGACACGTTCACTGCCTGTGGCTGTCTCGACGATACTGCATCAACTTGGCTGGCCTGGCTTGGCCCGTCACGTCAGTCCACCGCACAATCTACCTGATAACCCCTACTCATTCACACTCGATCTAAACTCACACGCTAAAGTGAGACAAACACAAAGCAAACGCACCATCCAAATGCATTTCTCTGCACATGCACCCTAATTTGACATAGTTCTAAAACTTTCGTAGTAAACTAATCATGGGTCAGTTAATCAGGAGTTGAAGCTCTACCACAGTAGAGTTGAATATTATTTTGGGATGTTACCGAGTTTCAATTGTTTTGAAAGATCCGCACGCTAGAATAAAATCTTAAATGAGATTTATGTTCGCAGTTTAATGGCCTTAATTTCCTCAGTTGTATATTTAGAATTAAGGAATGCCTGTTTTTTTGCAGTCACGTACATTTCCTTAGTTGTAATTCATGGAAAATACGGATTACAAATTAGAAAGCTTTCATAATTAGAAGAGCTTTTTTTAAATGGCTAAAATCATATCTCTCTAATAGGCAACAATGTGTGGAAATTGAAAGTTTAGATGAGAAGCACTAACTGTACTGTCAGATAAACTAACAACAAACTGGTCCATTCCCCAAGGCAGTGTGATAGGTTGCATATTATTTCTTATCTATATTAACGATCTGCCCAAAATATGTAATCCTCTCTGTGTCCTATTTGCTGACGACATTTGATCGACATTGCTGCGCCCTAACAGGGTCTTTGTACCGACATGTAGTTTTAAGGACATCATGTAATGTGTACACTGGCAAAATAAATAAATAAAAAATAAATAACAGTTTTTCTTAAACTATATAAAATAATAACGAATATAAACTATAAACTAAATAAATACATGGTTAACTAGTTAAATTCGAATAAATGTTCTATTTAAAAAAAAAAAACTCTGAAGAACCAAAAATTTATCATTCTAGAATTTATAAGAAATTAGAATTAAAATGGAGGTTGGGATAAGAATTTATAACCTAGAACTGTGATATTCCTTGTAAATAAGTAGGTATCACAGTTCACTGTGAACTGAAATTTTCAGCTAAATTAAAATACCCGATGGCTAAAGCCGAGGTCACACACCCAGAGTCGAAATAACCGCGTTTCCTAAGGTCGTTCGAACACTACGTAAATATTTTAACTTGCTCAGGGCCGCGCACGTGGAAATCCGTGGAACACAGGTTACCACGACGAGAATAGATGCAGGTGCTTTTATTGTGCGAACTGCTAGTCTGTGGAATGCGTTGCTTGAATGGGTGTTCCCCGATGGTTACAATCTGGGTGTCTTCAAATCACGAGTGAATCGGTTTCTTCTAGGCAAGCGTGCTCTAACGTAGACCGCATCATCGCTTAACATCCGGCGAGTTGGCGGTCAAACGCAAGCCTATAATTTATTTTTAAAAAAAGGTGTTCCAGTAGTTAATATCAGGGGGTTTAATAAACCGGCCAAGTGCGAGTCGGGCTCGCGCACTGATAGTTCTGTACCACCACAAAATACAATAAGGTTGTCCAAGTAACCAAATTACCAGTTATTATAACGCCTTCCAAAATTGTCGAAGCAATTGTTACGCAGCCAAAGTTAATTATTTTGCTACAGGCGCTCGAGTATAACACAATTATAACTTGGCAATGAACAGAAATTTGTCACCGACTCGCACTTGGCCATCATTTATTATTTGTTGTTATACTTTAGAGTGTGTACTATAATCATGCCAAGTTTGACACTTGTACGTATAATGTTTGTTGTATGGGGACCCCCCATTCGTTTTGACTTTTTGATTGTTTGTTAGTTAATCCGCCGTAACGTTACATATTCTGTGAATATTTCAACTGGCTATCTATTACGTTTCGAAAGATACAGCCGTTAATATATAGGTAAGGCAGACGGACGGACGGACGAACGGACAGACAGACAGACAGACATCGTAGGCTTAGTAATAGGGTACCGTTTTTAACCTTTTTTTCAGGATCGACTTGTTTATTGCTTGGATTTCAAGGGCCGGAGAGTGATATAGGCTACTTTTTATCTATAAAAATAATCAAGGCGGCCGAAATTGTGGACCGCAACTAGTATAATTATGAAGCATTATAGAAAAGCACATTGTTCAGGTATAATTATACTGATTAGGTACAAGTAGGTATGTAGGTATATATTTCAGCATTTATGTTTGTACCCAATAACAAATAGAGGAAAAAGCTGACACAAATGTAAATATAGATCCATATTTCCCAGAGACAGTAAGGAAATTCAATCGAATATTCCCGAATATTGCTCGTTTGAATTCCGTAGGCGCGAGTTAGTTATGACAACATCTTGGCCAGAGCCGTGGGACACTTGCTATTGTACGCCGATTTTACTCTCATATCTACGTTGTAATAATGTATACTTCCATATTGAGGTGAGACTAAGCTTAAAAAGAAAAATATTTCCTTTGATGGACTAAGCGGAAAATGGACGAAGGAGCCAAGGAGGCCGAAAACGCTAGCGCAATAACTTTGACGCGTTCCAGGCAGACTAAAGACGGGTCGAATCTGGCGGTAGTACGCCGATTTTACTATCATATATACGTGGTAATAGGTACTACAGGTATACCTACTTCGCTATTAAATTGAGTACTAAGGACTGACTAGCTTTAAAACAGAGCCAAGATGAAAACGGACGAAAGAGCCGAGGTAGACCAAAAAAGCTGGCGTGCGCCAGCAGAATATTCCAGGCAGACTAAAGACTGGTTGAATCTCAGTCTCAGTGGTCGCACTGAATGAAAATAGGTGAGGAGATGGTTGCCCGAATGGGATTGCAAATATTAACAAAAAAAAAATATGATGAGAAACAATAAACGAAAACTAATTAGTAGAACATACTCATCTGGCGTTTGTTGACCAGAATCCAATTTAATTGCTGATTAAAACTACCGGTCGTATGAGCATGAAAAAATATTCACTCATAAGGCAAATTCAACCTAATGAACCGTATCTTGGCTGAATTTTATTATATTTGCTACATTATGAATTAAAAAATACTTTCCCAACATCTAATTTCGTCTCTATAGCCTGATTATCGCGATACCTACAAATTCTTTGTAGTCGATTCTTACACCTAAACATAGAGTGATGAGCACGATGTGGAGTGTTCTTGAGATACTTTAAATGCGATAATCCCTTTAGGTCCACGTCGACATCGATTTTTTTTGAATTATTGTAATGTTGAACGCTGTTGATCTCCCTGAAAATATATCCATGCCATACGTTATCCACATTTAGGGTGCTTTTCCACCAGAGATGTGCAAGGAAATGAGCAGTGCGCGAGGAAAAAATTGACTAATTGACACCTCATTGGTCGATTTTTTCTCGCGCACCGATCACCTGCTTCGCACATCTTTGGCATTGAGAAAATATGTACTTTACACATATTTTCCCAATGATCTTTGGTGGAAAAGTTTACAGCCAGGCGAGTCACTACTCCAGTGTACTCTACCTAAAAGAAGCAGAATGAGAGGATAATTCCCAGTTCTAAAAGTTCAGTGGGTCAAGTAAAAATAATTGATTCGTAAAATACCCTACGAATTCCGTAGAAATTTTGATTTCGTAATTAAAATTTGTAAATTTAAAATGTATGTTTAGTTTCCTGTGTCCCACTCCCAACAAGCTCAGGACTTACAAATACAAATATTGGTTTTCTTTATTTGTGATTAGTGCTACTTTTAAACGTATAGTCGGTTCATACTGTGTATTTTTTATTAATTTTTTGTTAGACAATTTGGTTTACGTTTGGCCACCAACTCACCTGATGGTATTAGGACTTACCTTTGTTATCAAGGACTAAGAAAGTACGGAGCTCATTTTACGCTGGTCGTACAATAAACTATAGCGGTCTATTGAAATAGTGTACAAGGACACGGGTATAATAAGCTTTTGATTGGTTACCTATGCCATGATTTACTTAAGTTATTGCTTTGCGCGAGCAGAATACCAAAGTGGGGTGAACGGTAATCAAAGTAGGATTTCCTTTTAAAACGATGATTTTTATTCATTACGCGATAGACAATAAATTGGAATCTGGATTAGAATTTTAGATTGGTTAGAGATAAGATTGGGAAATGTTCAAAAATTTGTCTTCAGAAAACTTTGCTTGTGAAAATAATGGAGGTCAGAATAGGTATTCAACAGTAAACTTCTTTATTTTTATGAGGTAAAGGAGATAGATAGTTATTATACTAACTCATCATCATCATAATGATTAACTACTGCTGGACAAGGCCTCTCTCTAGGAACATACAGTCGCCAGCCGCTCAAAAAATTGAAGCTATAACACTTCCATTATTTTTTTCTTTGGAAATTGTAGGCTACAAGCCCCCTTCCCCTTTAGCACTTACACCTGCAGCCAAAATACCTCAGTGCCTTAAAACGAAGGTCTTCAGCCAGTGTTTGTTGCCAGTGATGATATACGGCAGTGAAACGTGGCCTCTCACTATGGGCCTCATGGAATAAGAATTTTGCTATCAAGAACATTAATTTATTACTTCAACCATACAACTATTTTAAATAGATATTAAATTTATCATATATAATTATGTATATCATTAATTTTTTCCATTTAATTTCATTTTAACCGTAAAGTTAAAGTAGCATTTTAGTTTCTATATAGTAAATGAAAACGTGATATTTTCTCGCTTTCTATTTCTACTTGCTGTTTTTTTAAATATTATTTTTAAATAAAGACACTTGCTTCTTTATTTATTAAACAAAACACAAGCTAAAACTAACACTACAAAAAAAATGTGATAACGTCTTATAAATTAATGAAAGCCGGCTGCACCCACGAAAAATTGTCACGTTCCGCCTGAGCCGCGCGTGCAAGCGAGACCGCGGAAAAAGCGATAGAGAGGCACGATCGGCCTAAGCGTTATCACGTAAAATTATCATCCGTAAACCGACTTTACAGACAACCCCTTTTTTGCTATTGAGAACATTACTACAGCAATTTGACCGTCTTCGCGAAATCCAACAGAAAGTAGTTACTCAGTAAAGAGGTATACAATCTCAAGCTCACTTTCTGCTTCAAGGCCCAAATTACCAGCACTTTCTTCGTCAGATAAATTACGGAGCTGTCATTAATATAAGCCTGAATAAATTGAACGGGCCGCCACTCTCTTTGCCGGATAAAAAGAAACAGGTAAATCTTTCTTACTAGGCAATTTTTATAGAATAGGTATTTAGATACAGTATTTTTTTTACCGTCGAAAGGAGGAGGTTATCAATTCGACTGTTTGTATTTTTTTTTTGTATGTTTGTTACGCGATTACTCCTCTAATCATGAATAAATTTTGATGATTATTTTTTTGTTTGGTAGTAAGTACATACCGACCTCAGTGGTGGTCCCATAAATTTTTTATCTAAATTTATTCACCGTTTTTTGTTTGTTAGTAATAGTTTTAGATTTTAAATATCTGTTTTAAATATTGTTCGTGTAAATAAATATACTATTATTAGACAAAAAAAAAACCTTAACCGTCTTACTACAAAACATTTAAGAAAGCTTTAGACATGTATTGGGTTTAGCAGTTGTTTCACTGTTAAAAATGTGCTAAACACATGTCTAAAGCGGTCTTAAATCTTTTTAGTAAGACGGTAATTGGTTAGTTGTACCAAATCTTTGGTTGTACCTATAATTTCGTTACATAGGTATCCCACTTTAGTTTTATAAAGTACTAGCTGACCTGACAGACGTTGTCCTGTCTCAGAACTGTCAAACACGCAAAGTCAAAATTAAAAATAATTTTTTTTTACACCTTGGGTTACATTATTGGAGTTTTAGTAAGGATCCCTATTTTTTTTGAAAATATAATATAGCCTATGTTACCCGGGGATAGTGTAGCTTCCCAACAGTGAAAGAATTTTTCAAATCGGTTCAGTAGTTTCGGAGCCTATTCAATGCAAACAAACAAACAAACAAACAATCAAATCTTTCCTCTTTATAATATTAGTATAGAAGTATAGATGTACCACAGCAAAGGAAAAAATATCGGCAGTCATGGGGACTGCCGACAGAAGTGAAAACTAATGTGTCACATTAGCACGTCGATAACGCGAACCCATAAGTTTTGCCCCAAAGAAAAATCACTCAACGCAGCTAAAGTAATTTTCTTATGTCTTTTTTGTGGTACATCTATACTAATATTAAAAAGAGGAAAGATTTGATTGTTTCTTTGTTTGTTTGTTTGCATTGAATAGGCTCCGAAACTACTGAACGAATTTGAAAAATTCTTTCACTGTTGGGAAGCTGCACTATCCCCGGTTAACATAGGCTATATTATATTTTCAAAAAAAATAGGGATCCTTACTACAACTCCAATAATGTAACGCAAGGTAAAAAAAAAAAAAATACAATTTTGACTTTGCGTGTTTGACAGTTCTAAGACAGGACAACGTCTGTCAGGTCTGCTAGTAATCAATAATCATGGATCTTTTTGTGACTTTGTAACAAAAATCGAAGATTCAATTGGGTGAGGGACTTTAGTTTGTAACATCATAATGTACCACGTTTGCTACAATAAATAATTTTTCATTTCATTTTCAATTTAGAACGTATAATTAATAATACGGGTAGGATCAGGTACCTACTTATAAAAAAACTCCCAATTCGCAACTGCCGACCATCTGGCCATAACAAATGAAAAGACTTCACAATGGATAATGTCCCCCTGCGGTGTAGGGCCAGACAAGTGCGGGGTAATGGTATAATCCTAGAATTGATAGATCTTGCCCCGGGGAAGAGGCACGTGGTAGCTGTGGGAACTTTCTCTGTACAATCATAGTTTAATTGTTTATTTATATTTAAAATGGCATCTGTCTGTAGTAGTGCCTAATTTTTACACTACTTTATAGTACTGAAAAGATATAACAAAAATAAATACCTTGAAAAAGAAAAGAAGATAAAAGATAGGTATACCTAATTTCAACTTTTAACTTATATGTAATAAGTTGAAATTAGGTATATCTTTTTGATTTATTTTGTAGGTAATCCTACTTGTTGCGCATAATAATTCTTAGGGGTGGCATAGTCACTGCGTGACAAAACCCCTTTACAACCAATAAAGATTTAAAAAAATAAATAAAAAAAAAATCTTACTTTCAAGTAGCTAGGTACTATTTACAAATTCTCCTTCTAAAAATACTTATTAGAAAATTATATTTTCGCATTTTTTGCCGTTATATTTATTTTTAGGTGGTGGCATGTCTTTGAATACATAAGTGAAACCGTAGGATAACAAAATAAATAAATGACTGGCAAAGAGCATGTTGAGACTCACATCTGGTAGGGTTTCATAACCAAAGCCATAAATAATTGTTTATAAATAAATAAATAAATAAATAAATATTCGGGACATTTTTGCACACACGGTCATCGGACCCCAAACTAAGCAAAGCTTGTGATATGGCTGCCAGAGACTGATATACATACATATATAGCTTTAAATACATACTTAAATAGATATTAACACCCAGATATAGAACAAACACAAATATTCATCGCATAAATGTTTGTTCTAGGTGGGAATCGAACCCACGCCCCCAAGCTCAGAAGGTAGGTTCACTACCAACTGGACCAACGGGCTATCAAACTATTGTGGTCACATTCATAATTCAGAAATAGGTGGTTATAGTGGAATTCGAACGAGTGAAGGTCTGTGGACTTTGTCGAATTTTAGTGATGTACAATATTATCCCTACATATACAATAGTGTACATATAGTTTAATCAAGGAATAAACTACTTGGAGAACGTTCTTTGTTAGGTCTTAGATCGGACAAAAAAGGGAGATATGCCTTATCACAATTATCGTTCGTATTCAAATGTCTCCATGTGTCTTCCAGTTTTTACCCTTTGGGTACGGAACCCTAAAAAGGCGGCATATATAAGGCAACCTGCAAAATGTGGAATGAACTACCTAACGTGGTGTTTCCGAGAAGCTACAACATGGGGTTCTTCAAAAGGCGAGTTAATAGAGTCCACGTATTTGTAATGCTTCTGATGTTACAAGTTGGTCGCATAGTAAACGTTGTTCATAATGATGACCTCCTTTCGGTTTAATACAGTCTATATGCATAATCCTGTATTGGTGTTGTCATCCGGATTAGGTACATTATGCTCGCAATTTCAAATCGATACGACAATAAGAACTGGGTTATAAAGGACTTACAAGATTTGTTTACATTGTTAGTTTCTTACGTCAAGTGCAGCTAATAAAAGCGTATTAAAAATAGCGCTACAGCTCGTCCTGGTATGACCAGCTGCACTCCCGAACCAACCAACCGGACCTTTCCCAGTATAGTCTTACCGAAAAAGTACTTATATTGCACTTTCTAATAGATTTAGCGGTAGAAAAACTGAAATGTAGCTTTGTCGTCCTCCGCGGGCTGGTTTGGTTAGTTATTATTTTCCTACGAGCCATTTTTTTCATTGTCAGCCTATAATGTTCCACTGCTAGGACACAGGCCTTCTTTCAGAGAGAGCGGATGGGCCCAAATTCACCATGCTGGCCCAGTGCATCTTGGTGAATGGCATATTTCTTTGAACCTTTTTTTAGGTTTTCGGACATACCGGTTTCCTCACTATGTTTTCCTTCACCGCTGTTGAGCAATGACATCGAAACTGCACGTAATTTGTCCAAATACTAAATAAGTAATTGGTGCAGGGTTAAGGATCGAACCGGGTGCTGTCAGATTGGTAAGGGCACATGCTACCGCTCGGTCATCATCGCTCACATGGGTCATGTCATGGATCGCCATGGGTCAGAGCCCTATATCCACTGATCATCCTTAGCCTAGCCCAGATGTGCCTTCATAGTTGATCTTACAGGCTAGTGCCTAGCCGATGCCATATTCTATTGCCTTGCTACGACAATAAAAATATCATAGTTAAGCGGTCGTGGTACTATAAATTGATAGTTGACAGTAGAGTAACAGACAACTGGCGCCATCTTGTTGTTCATGCTCGCAACGGCTGGTACCTGGTTTCGGTTTCAATTTGTTACCGATAGCAAAGGTGGTCAATGCATAACATAGGCGTTCTCGACTCCTCGTTTGATAACTACTGCCAAAAATTTACGTCAGATGTCGCACTAAGACTCCATTGTAATTGTTCTCATCTTATATTTTATATTTATGTATCTAAGTAACATCCAGAGATATTCTGCCCAACACAGATAGGTAGTAGATCTGTGGTGCTGCCCAAGCATAGATTCAGCCAAAGAGTACTTTTTAATATAGGAAAGATTCAGCTGAATCTATGGCCCAAGGACGTTTTATACCCTAAATTCTGCCTAAGATATTCTCACTGTATTCTTCCGTTTTTATGAATGTATCTTAGTATATTCATAAAAAGGGATTAGATATTATACATTTAGATATATTTTTTTACATTCTAAATATACATATTTATCTTTATTTGTACAAAGATTTTAATCTAATGCACACGAGTTAAAATCGCTATTTTCGGGCATTATAAAGTGCAAAACACGTATTTATGTATCTATTCCTATATAGGTAGATATATAATATAATACGTACTTATTAGGGTAAAAAGGGGATGGAAGTTGGGAAACGTCCTCAGTAGTAATTGATCTTACTTGTTAACTGTCGCAATAACCTTTTGAGTATACATTCCAATGTACCTATACTTACTCAAAGCAATAACCGTTGGGTTGGGGTAGACGTGTCCTAGAGTGGAGACCATGAATCGGCAAAAGTAGCGTAGGGTGCCTTGAGACTCGTTGGAATGACGATATAAGTAGGTACGTATAGGTATACGTAATATCGCATCTACAACGGGGAGTGTTCTGAAGAACTGTTTGACCTGATGTCGATCGGCGTCATGGTTTTAGCATCGCACTAGCCGCCACCATTTTAAGGCTCATCCACATATCATTGATCAGTGGTGATCGCGCACTGTGCTATTCACACGATCTTTCTTACCTCACACCTATAAAATGTGGAATGAGCTACCTTCCGCGGTGTTTCCGAGACGCTACAACATGGGGTTCTTCAAAAGGCGAGTTAAGGTAGTCTTAAAGTTTGCAACGAGTATCCGTAAGCGACAGTAACTACTTACCTTCAGGTAGCCTGTCAGCTTGTTTGCCACCTATGGCATAAAAAAAGAAGTGCTGGCTAGAAAAGCCGTAGATCAGGCTGAGTAGCGTACCTACCATGGGAGAGTCCTAAGTCCAGCAGTGAACTAGTATGGGCTGATTATGATAATGATGACCACACCGATTCTTAGTTTTGTGAAGGTTTCGTAGTATTTATTATTAAAAGTTGTACTGTTTGTACTGTATGTAGATATGTTACGCAGCTAACTATAGGTACCTTGACCTCGAGATTTGCGAAATCCGCACTCAGTTTTATACTTTGATCTATTCTGTGACTCGGTATAGGAAACAAAGTAACTGGTTTACACTTTAATTACAACGTAAAGCAAATAACGCCTACGTCACTAATTATAACAGGAAGTGCGAGTTTTTTGTTTGAATATAGTAGGTATTTGGGATATTATGGAACACTTTCTACCTGACTACGTGTTTATTTTCTATATCCTCACCTTTAAGGTTACCATAAGTCGTGTTTTGCCATGTTTTGTCCAAAACACTCCTGTGAATTACGATAAAATCTAATATGTCTTTGATTAGCTTCCCAAATCAAACAACTACAATTTATTCCGGTTTTCACAATGTTACAAGCCTGGGGGTACTTTGTTTTATATGAATATATGTAGAGATACAGAGAATTCATGACTAGGTACTAGGAAAAGACCAAGGAAGTGATACGGGAAGTAACGAACCGTGACCGGAAGTGACAGCCGATATGAAATCTAGAACCGTGATACAAGAAATTGTTACAGTAGATAAGCTAAATACCTTTATCTGGAATCTTAATAGTAAATGAAACTTTATACCTACGTACAATAATATTTTATATTTGTAATCTTTTTTTTTAAGTAAACGGCAGAAAAAACTTGAAGCCACAAGAATTTGTACAAGAAAATCTATCAGGGTTAGTACACTACAGTTTTATGATTATTAACGGGGTATATTCACCATGATTAGGTTGTGGTTAGAGCTCCCGATATTTGGGTGCAGTTACATGCACCATGTTACGGGAGGACAGAAGAATGCGGGTGATGAGGAAAAAAAACGGAAGCTGTATCTACAGCCTTATCACTGAAAAAAACATAGTTCATTTAAATTTTTATAAACCTACATACGTAGTATAGTATGAAATCTTTAATAAACAAAAAAAAATTACAATTCTGCTAATTTAGAAAAATATTTTGAAATATTCTGGAAAAATATTATTGGACCGAATGATCCATAAAAAATTATCGAAATATAATTCAAGTATTAAAGATATAGGTACTATTGTAATTTTCTCATATTGACTGATTTTCGCAGAATTGAACACATGTTAACTTGTGAAAACGAGTTAAACGCGCAGTTTTGCTAAAACAGGACAAGTATTAATAATTTATGATTATGGCTGCTGTTTCATAAATCTAGAATCACAAACGTTAAATTACGTGGGTTCATTGGTTGGTTCAGTGAGTTCAACGAGGTTCCGACGTTAAATTTTTTTTGGTAAAAATATGAAGGTAAGTTTGTATGTTAGTCTTTAACCTTTCACAACTAGTAAGTCGCAGCTGAACCATCTCTATAAAAATAAAAATGCATTTAAGGTAATCTACATACAATTGACGAACAGAGCGAATTTTTGTTTTTATTATTCGAATATAACTGAGCTGGATACTCCGACCTTGTGTAAAAACCACGTTGATTTTCATATTAAAGAATATTTTCCTTTACAAAATACGGAAAACTAGAAAATCTTACGATAAAACCACTCTAATCCACTACGCGTGCTACGAGTGCTACGCGCTGGAGCACTCGTAGCTGATCCTGCAAACAAATCGCTCGTAGCAAATGCTTACTTTATCCCGTAGCTTTCCCGTAGTTTCGCAAACCGTTTTTAGGGTTCCGTACCCAAACGGTAAAAACGCGACCCTATTACTAAGCCTTCGATGTCTGTCTGTCTGCCCGTCTGTCCTTCCTTTAAACGGCTGTATCTTACGAACAATTAATAGATCTTCAGTTAAAATTTTCAGAGAATATGTAGTGTTACAGTGAACTGATAAAAAAACCGGACAAGTACGAGTAGGACTCGTGCTCTGAGGGTTCCGTCCAACGGAACCCTCAAAACGCGAGTCCAAAAAAAAAAACTAACTGTAGTTGAAATATTGAAAGACAAACTTAACTTTGTAGTTGACTATAAGGTTCTTCCATACATTCCAACTCCCAAATGTAAGTTTGTAATAGCAAAATAATTATTTTTAAATGATATAACTTCAAATTAGTAACTTTCGGATTTATTCCTATATATGTGCTATGAGACCTTCCTTTTTGCCAAATTTCATGATTCTAGGTCAACGGAAAGTACCCTATAGGTTTTGATTCTCCTGTGAAATCGCAAAATATGCGACATTAACGTTCATATCTTTTGATTGCGTTGACTTACAATTTTTAATTTTGTACAGCTGAAAGAAACCGTAGACCCAAGTATTTAGTATAAATTTCAACTTGATATCTTTACGCGACGCGTTCTTGAGAAAAAGGGTCTTGACAGACGGACAACAAAGTGATCCTATAAGGGTTCCATTTTTTCCTTTTGAGGTACGGAACCCTAAAAAGTCAAACCAAACCCCATACAGCAAACGTTTTTTAAACGTATTTTTGTATTTGCTCTAATATAAAAACGTACAAGCATCAAACATCTAGCATGATTATAGAACATACTCTAAAGTAAAACAACAAAAAATGCCCAAGTGCGTTTCAGTTCAGTACGAGCGCGAGTGAATAGGTATCTTCTAAGTCTGCGTGCTTCATCTTCGACCACATCGTCGCTTACCAATTGGTGAGTTGGCGATCAACCGCGGACTTATATACATTAAAAAACACCTATAATTATAAAAGAGTTTTTTTAACTGCCTACTGCAATGTTATCGCTACAAATTTCAATGTCGTCTTCGTAGATATTAGGTTGATTTGATTTACCAACGGTCGCGTGTCTAGTAGGCGGGCATGGACAATTTTAAATCGTTTATCACCATTCATCATGATTGAGGTAGGTATTGATTACAGAGTTTCGCCAGTCTCGTTTAAATGTAACCTTCATAGGTTAGGGTTCCGTCATGGTCTGTCATTCTTACATTTTATCGGCTGTATCTTTCGAACCGTAATAGAAAGCCAGATGAAAAATTCACAAAATATGTAACGATTAAAATAAAATAAAACTACTGGGTAAAAAGGTAAATAAATAAATAAAGGTCACAATACAAAAACTAAACGTTTTTTTTTGTATTTACTCTAATATAAAAACGGTAAGTAATAAGTACAAGCGTCAAACTTGGCATGATTATAGTACACACTCTAAAATAAAACAACAAATTAAATTAAAATTGATAATGGCCAAGTGCATGTCAGTGATAAATTTATGTTCAAGTTAAGAGGGGGCAACCGAAATTTTATGCTAATTTGCCATGATATTCTAACTAAACCAAATATCCGATCACCGTAATAATTGATATATGTGAATTTTCAATTCATTTTCTTTCCGCCATTAAGACAGAAACATAATAGCAAGATATTTACTCGATACTTTAATGTTTTGAAAATGGTGCCTTTTTGCTAATTTTTTTGATTTTACTTGGAAAGTACTTCAGTTACATATCTAAAATAAATACTCACCGAAGGAAAATATAGTTTGTTTTCCAGTGTTAAGACAAAATTTACCTAGATTAATTAGTACTCTCATAATAAATTATATTCGATTTGAGACTTACGTCCTTTAGTTCTAAGCAACTATTCGGTCAAACGGCAAGTCCGATATTCAGTCTTATTCTGTTGCGCTTTGCATCTAAATAGCGAAACATGCTCCGTTTAACCTCAGTACCGCACTGTGCCTCAACGGGGAAGGACGCACGCGCTTGCTTTTCGCCTTGGTTTTATCTTCCGAGTGCGATTATATCAACACCTACTGTATTTTCAAACAAAGGATAATATAAAAAATCGATGGCTCGAACGCGACCACTTGATGCGGCTACCAAGTGGTGACAATGACCTTAGAGCACAGACTAGGTAAAGCTACTACGAAAAAATAACATAGGTACAAATAAAATGGATACGACTAGGCCCTAACGAATCCATTATTATGTATGCTCAGTAATATAACTATTAGAGTCGGAGTGTTTCTTTGTGACAGACAAACAGACAGAGAGAGAGAGAGAGAGAGAGAGACGGAGAGAAGCAGAGAGAGAGAGTCAGAAAGATAAAACTAAAAATTCAATGACATTATAAAATAATTTAGATTCATTACAATTTTATAAAATTAAAATTAAAAATCATTTAAATTAATGTGATGGTTAATTTGACTTGAGAGTTCCATCCACATTTTCTCACGTTTTTACGAGAAGCGGCTTTCTGCAAAAGGAGGAAGGTTCTCAATTTTAACAGACAAAAAATAGCTTGGTAATAATGGCAGCAAAAAAACATCTTCTAATAAAAAAAAATTTTAATGTGGAAAGTCAAACAATAGGTACTTATGTTTTTAACCGACTTCAAAACAGGGGCAAGGTTCTCAATTCAACCGGTATAAAAAAATACTAGTCGAATTGAGGACCTTCCTCCTTCTTTGAAGTCGGTTAAAAACATAAGTACCTACTGTTTGACCAGTTGGGTTGGCTCGGGTATGTGCTGGTAAGGGGAAATGCACAATACACTAGCGGGACTACTTACCTTAGTCAAAGTCAAATACTACTTACCTTTTTATCCGACTTCAAATAAGGAGGAAGGTTCTCATTTACCTTAGAGTACCTTCAATTCGACCAGTATTTTTTTATACTGGTTGAATTGCAGTCCACCACTGCGGTGCAACAATGCGGTGCAACACTGCGTTGCAACACTGCGGTGCAACAGTGCGGTGCAACAGTGCGGTGCAACAGTGTGGTACAACAGTGCGGTACAACAGTGCGGTACCATCTTTAAATATTTTGAATCAGTAGCATAAAATACGAGTTTCTCAGATCAAACGCTAGGTGGCACCACCAGTATTTCAGCAAAGTGAAGTTATATCAAAAAATAAATAGCTATTTTTGAATATTTTGAACTAATTGGTTGGAAACATAGGTGAGTTTTTTTTTGAGGATTAGGTGAGGTTTTGCGTGATTTGCGTCCAACACTAGATGAGAGCATTTATATTTCAGAGAATCTTGACTTGTATCGTAAAATATTTCTGCCATCCTTGCATATTTTAAATCAGTAACGGTGATTATAGATTGTTCAGTTCTAATACTAGAAGACATCTTCAATATTTCAGTGAAGACGTTAAATCAGAAAATATTTCAGCCATCCTTGAATATTTTAAGTCTGTGGCATCGATTAATGGCTGCTGAGGTCTAAAGCCAAACGACGGCACCAATATTTCAGAGATTTTGAGAAGTAGCTTCACTAACGAAATTTCTGTATTTAATTCAAATCCGAAAATATTTTGACCATCACTACATATTTTGAGTTTTATTCAGTGGTAAATGATTTCACAGGGTGAGTATTAGGGAACTAACGCAGTATTTTTCATACATTTTGGGTAATGAGAAGCCACAGGCAAACCACGGCAAAACTTATCTCAGATGGCGCCACCTTCGCTGGTGCTGTCATTTGTGGCTTATTTGAGGTTATAAACATTGCTCTTGAATGAAACAATAAAAATAAACTTTGCCTTTAAACAGTAAAATGTTTCTTATATTTCAGAGAATCATGACTTGTATCGTAAAATATTTCTGCCATCCTTGCATATTTTAAATCAGTAACGGTGATTATAGATTGTTCAGTTCTAATACTAGAAGACATCTTCAATATTTCAGTGAAGACGTTAAATCAGAAAATATTTCAGCCATCCTTGAATATTTTAAGTCTGTGGCATCGATTTATGGCTGCTGAGGTCTAAAGCCAAACGACGGCACCAATATTTCAGAGATTTTGAGAAGTAGCTTCACTAACGAAATTTCTTTATTTAATTCAAATCCGAAAATATTTTGACCATCACTACATATTTTGAGTTTTATTCAGTGGTAAATGATTTCACAGGGTGAGTATTAGGGAACTAACGCAGTATTTTTCATACATTTTGGGTAATGAGAAGCTACAGGCAAACCACGGCAAAACTTATCTCAGATGGCGCCACCTTCGCTGGTGCTGTCATTTGTGGCTTATTTGAGGTTATAAACATTGCTCTTGAATGAAACAATAAAAATAAACTTTGCCTTTAAACAGTAAAATGTTTCTTGACAGTGGCGAATCTCAGAAAAAAGTTAATGTTTCCTTAGCTGGTAAAAAAGCGAATCTTTTGGCAAGGTAGGTATGCAATAAAATTATCAATCACTGCGTTGCAACACTGCGGTGCAACAGTGCGTTGCAACACTGCGGCGCAACAGTGCGATGCAACACTGCGTTGCCACACTGCGTTGCAACACTGCGTTGCAACACTGCGTTGCAACACTGCGTTGCAACACTGCGGTGCAACACTGCTTTACAACACTGCGGTGCAACACTGTGGACCAAGTAGACAGAGACACTAAGATTATACAAGTCGCATTGAGAACCTTCCTCCTTATTTGAAGTCGGATAAAAAGGTAAGTAGTAATACCTACTGTCAGACCGGCCGGGTTGGCTCGGGTAGGTACTGGTAGGTCAAACAGTAGGTATATTAGGCCGACTTCAAATAATGAGGAAGGTTCTGTGAAGGATGATGATGATATTTTTTAGTAAATTGAATTGAATGGAATGGAATTGAATTGCATTGCATTAAATTACATTAAATTAAATTAAATAAATCATACTTAAATAGATATTAACAACCAGGTATACTCGTAGAACAAACACAAAATGTTCATCACATTAATTTTGTCCTAGGTGGGAATCGAACCCACGCCCGAAGCTCAGAAGGTAGGTTCACTACCAACTGGACCAACGGGCTTTCGGGTATTTCGTTTAGCGTGTTTCGTTTAGTATAGTATAGCATAGCGTAGCGTAGCATAGCATAGCATAGCATTAGTTTAGTTTAGTTTGATTTAATGTTTAACGATCTCTGACTCTCTGTCTCAAGCGTAAAATTTTAATTTGAAAATTAATTTAGGCAATTTCAATTTAATTTATATAATTTATTAATTTTATATTGATATTGTAGAAAACTTAAAAATTAAGTTTAAAAATATACAACAAACACAATTTTGAAAATTGAAATAAACAATTTACGGTTTTGCGCGCCGCGACCGAACCCAGCTAATCGCCAAAACGCCAACATTATGCTTATCCTGTGTTTATTACTCCTTGCCGCATGACGAGTTCGACTACGCGAGTTATGTGTACTGGAGCTGCGCGCGACTGCCGCGCTGCCGTGGTTGTGTTTCACACTAATGCGGGTGATGCGAGACGCGCGGGTGAAATCAGAAATTTTCCTCGCTTTATACGCACTCTTAAGCAACGTCGGGCGCGGTCGGTACTTGGATGGGTAACGCCTGGGCGTGAAGTTATTTTTGCACTACTTTTTGTATTTTGTGGTGATACGGAACCCTCAGTGCTCGAGCTCGACTTGCACTTGGCTGTTTTATTAATTTTCACCCAGCTGCGCTCAGCTCAGTTTTGGTAGATACCCTTTTCTCTATGCTATTTATAGCCTCGGAGTACGGGACGTAGTGGAAAAGCTTCAGGAAAGTCGCTTGAGGTGGGTGGGTCATGTTCTCCGCAGACCGGTGGAGTACGTTGGCAATCAACTCTTGGAACTTGTGCTCCCTGGAACAAAACCTCGTGGCCGGCCAAAGCGGCGGTGGCTTGACTTCGTAAGAAATGAGAGCCAACAAAATGACCAAGGAAGATGCTGACGACCTGCGAAGTGGAAGAGTCACAAGAGAAAAGCTGACCCCAGCCCGTTCTGAAATATATGTTAAGCAGAAACAAAATTATCTATGGTAATGAGCTATTTTAAAACTCAACCTATATACTAATCTCTATGATAGGTAATTTTGCAGAAAGTATTTTTCAGATATTCGTATGTATCTTAAGCTACAGAACTCTGATGCATGAATGACGGACACCCCCTTGCCTATTCTTTAAATAATTGTATCCGTTAACAATAATTAAACTTGTTATGCACAGTGAATCTTTGAAAACACATTTGTTATTGGCCTAGTTTTCGCGGTTACATTGAAAACTAGCGCGTTTAACTCTTTTGTTAGCACTTTTGACGTTATGTAAATAAAAATGCAAATTTACTTTGTAAGGGCATTATAATATTATGTTTAGAAAATAATAAGAATAATAATGAGAGCTAACTTGGCAACTTAGACCCCCTTAAAACTTTCTTATCGTGTTATTTTTTATATATATATATAGGAAATTAGTCAATAGTGTAGATTTCCTATTTAAGGGCATTAAAATTTCATGTCTGGAATATATATAATAAGATTAGGGTAAAGTGAGCTTAGTCCCGTGGCTATAGATTTCGGCACTGGTATTACCTGCCTGTAGTAAGAGGCTACTAAAAGAGGCCTTCTCAGCTTGGGATGGTCGAAGTTGGGGCTCTGACCATCCACCCAAGTGAGCCTCGAGAGCAATGACGATTTATATTATCTTTTCCCGGGAGAGAACGACAACGTTGTGGGACCGACGGTGTCGTGCATGGAGAAGCTGAGACAACACGCAGTTGTCTCGGGAGGAGCTATAGCGTAGTGCTGAGAGCTCCGGTGCATTCCTGGAGATGCCGGTGCCCTCTTGGCAACCATTAAGGCTGATCATCAGGGGGTTTAGTGGGTAGGTATAATCCCACATAAACTGGCTGCACCCCAATGCAGCCGGGTATATTTGAATGATTACCCCCACGAAAAAAAAACTAAGCGAGCCAAGTTGGCACTCTTAAATGTGGGCTAAGTTGCCATTCTAAAACGGCCCAAGATATAAAAACACAAACTAGGTATTATTGTGGCTTCGTACAATAATTATGAGAAGGAAAGTTTTGCATTGATTCCACAGGGTCACACACGCCATACCTACGCAAGTACCCAAAGATTATGTACCCAAAAGATATCCGATACCCGAAAAGTATGTAGCTATGTTTTAACATCTAGGTTAGTAGGTACAATGTAATCGGCTGAAGTAGGTCTTGTCACAATCTAGAAGTACACTACACCTAACCTACACTTGAGCGCTATCGTTATCAGATTATATGTAAGTAAGGGCACTATTACGGAAAGAAGCGCGAGCCATCCCTGAAGGCCTGCCGTAGTGTGATAACACGATAACATGATGACGCGCAACTTGCGCGAAATTCTTTTCAATGAACCTACCTATTTAGAATTCGGCATCGCGCTGCAAGCCGGGCGCCGGCTTTTAGTTTAGTTAGCTTTTATTTAGTTTCGGCTTCGCACGCCATCGGCGCGGTCGTGTCCCGCGCCCTCGAAACGTCATTGGTCTGAAACTCGCACGATCACAAACTAAATGTGCATTTTAGGTTAACATTGGACAAATTTATGAAATAAAATGTGTAGAACGCAGTGTTTGCTCGCCTTAATCGCTTTGTCGATCGGCCTAGTCCACTCGTGGGGTGAGTATTTAAAAATCAGCTGATCTATGACACGTGCTATTTTTTTGTGTTATATAACTGTGCATAGTTTGATCCGTTGTAATGAGAGGGATCGTTGTCTGGATAGTTCGAGATTGAGACATGAGTGTGGTGGTTTTGAGTGGTGTCAATAAGGTGGTAATTCGTTTGGCGCCACGACGCCATTGCTAGGGGGCCGCCCGTCACGTAGGCCATCGCGGACACCCGGTCGGTTTCAGGAGCGCGCTTCGGTTGGGAAAGCGAGAGCGTCGTGCGACTCACATTTTTTTGTCGTGTAATCTTCCAGAAATCTGGAAAAGCGTGAGAAAACTCCGCTCTGTTGCAAAACGCGCCAATTGTTCACAGAATTAATTACCTTTTTGACGTAATTTTGTAAGTGATAACGTGATTTTTGGTGGGATTTTACGAACTATGTAGCTTCAATTTATGAATTATTATAAAAATACCCTACGTAATTAACCTGAATTACATTTAAATATACTTATCAGGGGTCTTACGGCAAGCTGTTTAAAGCAATCATGTTTAAAAAAATTGCGCGACCGCAAACCGTATCTGGGTGCATTAAGGTTCACGTTCCCGTGATTTTCTGAACTACGCGATTTTAACGTTAGTTTGATACCGCGTAAGCAGTTGGCCGTAAAGTCTCAACATACGATAGGTTTTAATAAATAATTTTATTACTGATTACCTAAGATATTTTTACCCCTCAACTCACACACATAGGTAATAATTATAATACAATCATGTCAGCGAATATATATAGGTGATATAGTATAGCGAATATAGTATAGTATATAGTAAGTAGTACTTAGATATACATAATTTATTAGGTAGATTCGAACACTTATGTGCCTACTTGTTTCAATTAACAAACCCGAGTATGTACTTGTATGGTAATTACGTGCTGAAGTGTTTAACTGCAGTCATTAATTTTTTTTAGGTTAAATTGGCTTATATTTATACAATACATATAAATGACGTTAATCAATGCTTTGATCAAAACATAAATTACCTATTTTGCAAATACATATAAGGTAAGTACATAGAAAAAATTGTTTTTTACTCGTATGTAGGTAGTACTGTAGTGTGTAGCACCTATACATACACATATTAAGTGTTGGTGATACCTATTACCATATCATCGATATAATATATACATGAAATATTTGCCATAATACCTATTTAATAATTACATAGGTCAAAATACGTAAATAAGTAGGAAGGTAACCAACCCATTTAATCAAATTTTTCATATATTAAATTCCCTAATTTATAATTCCTACCTACCTACCTAATTAAAAACTACAAATACCATATAAAAAAATAAAAATAAAACATGTACGGAACAGTGGATAGAAATCACATTAAATTATTTATTTTGCATTTACCCAACTAAGTATATAAAATTTAATATAATGTTATTTGACTATAATGTAGTTACCTACCTAACATTATAGTTAAATATGATAAAAAAATATAAATAGCACGTTCACACACTAAACCTAGGTACCTAAATACAAAAATACCACTCGAAATAGGTATATCTGTGTACTCGAAGCAACTTTGCTTTATTCTATAATCGATCTACTCTACTAATAATTATAATAATAGGTGCCTACCTATACCTACCTACATAACAATAATGTTTTCATCCCCCCACCTCGGAAAGAGTATTTTTGCTCTTCGATATCTAAGTGCAAAAGCCGTTTTTATCCGCTAGAGGATAAAGTAAAATTGAACTTAGAACATCGTGTGCACTAAGTTTGTGATTTCAAAACATCATTAAACCTATTTACTTCTACCTCCATGGTGCCGAATTTATCAAACAAACTTTTTTAATTTGTTAAAAACTCAGACTCGGAACCTTCTTGGTGTACTTTATTTAAATTTGCTTTGCGTGCGCCATTTTCTTTTCACGTCATATTGTTAAATCCTTAGGTTAAAAACAAGAAACTTGAAAACAAGTAAAAAAAAATGTGATTTTAGCGACGAGGAAGTTTATTTGACGCCAACAGAATTGACTGAAACTGTTAATAATGCGCAAATGTGTATTTTTTTTCATTTAGTCATTTCCTCGCTGAGGTGGGATGAAAAGTTATGTGTTGCACTCGAGTGCAAAGATTTTTCACCTCGTGCTCTTTTGATTCCCTCGCTAACGCTCAGGATTCTAATTTTTGAATCCTTCGCTTGCTCGGTCATCAAAATTGAGCACGCGATTAAAAAGCAACTTTGCACTCTTGTATAACAAATAACTATTATTGCATATAATTTTGTAGGTAAATTTGATAAAACGTTTTAATGATTGGAGGCTAAGATTTTTTTCTGTTGTAATGTTATAATGAATAACTGTTGGTCAGTTATATTTGTGGTTATAATATCTGAAGCTGCAAACTGCAACAGTCATTAGCAAAATCGTGACAGTAGCTATTTGCAACAAGTATAACTGAGAACCTTGCGCCGGTATTCAAGGATACACTTCTTTAGCTTACACTTCGCTATGTCAAAGTCAAAGATTTTATAAGAAATAATTATGTGTACACAAATACAGTGTTATTTATAATTACCTTGCTAATAACCTCTCGTAGACAACTTCCCTAAATCATACTAAACAAATTGTTCTATGCCTTTTTAGAACACATAAGTAGTATTCATTATTTTGAAGTAGATAGTTTATAGTACATTGTTACCCTAGGGGTGAAATTAACTTATTTAGTCCCGAGACTAGTGAGGGCGCTAATAGTTCGAGGGACTAAATAAGTCTTTAACCCCGAGGTAAACACTATGCTTTTCATTACGAATACAAGGAAACTAATAAAAAAACATAGAGTCGAATTGATAACCTCCTCCTTTTCGAAGTCGGTTAAAAATAAAAAACATGAACTGACTTAAGAAAATATGAGTGAATTTAATTTTACATAAATCAACATTTTTGGTGTGAAATTTATTTAAAGTTTATGGTAAAATTGGAGCAATACTTATATTTAGTGAAAAGTTTTTTCCGGGTATATATATATTACATATTTTCCACTACTGATTTAGTCTCTTCTCTTATGAAATCAGGCGTTAAATCCATATCGGAATCAGATGAACTCATTGTGTTAATACAAATCTGCTATACGGAAGTATAAACAACAATGAAGATCCGATTCCCGCCAATTTTTTTTGTTGAACATCCTGACCTGGCAAATGCACGAGAAGTGCGGGACCATAATCCTCTGAGGAGAAAAAATATGTTGGAACATGGTTCAATACAAATGTGAAAATAGAACTAGTATTTTTTTAATAATTTGAGTTTCTGTCAGTTGTCAACTATGTCACTGTCTATTGAAAGTGATTCTCTCTAAGGCTGAAATGTATTACTTTCAAACCGCTCCTCAGGCAACTTCAGACCTAATTTCCGAGTATGAGTAATGAAAAATATAATTGTTGTTCATTTGTATATAGTAATTAGTTGTGTAAATAAATTTATACATACATTCACCAATTTTTTTTTCAGGTTTTAAGTTTTTTTTAATGTTCTGAGCTTATTAATTTTTAATTTATTTATTTTTTAATTACGCCATCCTTTCTCACTTATATTAACCAAAACCTATAATTAATGTAAAAAAATACAAATGAATAGCTCCCCAAAAATTACTTAAAATTAATATTAATTATTTACAAATTATCACTAATATTATATACAACTGACTAATCTAATAAATCGCTACCTTTATATTTTGTATGTGCAAAACAAGAAAACACGGCTTCTAAGATATTTTTACCTGCCTCACCGGCTTCTAAGCTTCTTCTTGCGTTCTTTCTCATTTAAGATTGCATTACGCTATTTTTGTATGGAATTAAGAAAAGAAATGTAAACAAAGTTTATGGAACTAACGTTTTTAGGAATGATGTAGAGAACCTGCCCGCGAGATGTTGTTAGCTAGTTAATAATTATCAATAACTCTGTATACACTAGATGGATGGATGTGCAAAATATTGGCACATAATGTGAGTCCATCAATGCCTAATTGCCACCAACGATTGTATACAAATTTTCTTGCAAACATAGGATATTCACCGAAATTAAACGACAATGATTAATTAATATTCGAGCACAGGTGAAATAATAGTTCTGAATGTCACAAAATGCATCCAATTTTATAACAATCGATTAGTGTCGGGAGTTAAAAATCTGTTGACTTGAGACGTACCTAGTCGTAGCTGTAGGTGGGAACATACGTACATAATACATATTATATTATGCTAAGTGGTTATAAATCTTCATTTCACACTAACTTCGATATCCAATGATTGGCTATGCCATCCTAGTAAAAATAACCGGACACTGAAAACGTCAGGATTTCAAAACATTTAAAAAAAAAAAAATGATAGCCCGTTGGTCCAGTTGGTAGTGAACCTGCCTTCTGAGCTTGGTGGCGTGGGCTCGATTCCCACCTAGGACAAACATTTATGTGATGAACATTTGTGTTTCTTCTATACCTGGTTGTTAATATCTATTTAAGTATGTATTTAAAATTATATATGTATGTATATCAGTCTCTGGCAGCCATATCACAAGCTTTGCTTAGTTTGGGGTCAGATGACCGTGTGTGAAAAATGTCCCAAGAAAAATATATTTAAGGACTACTAAACATGAAAAATCATTACATTTGTAATACCTACGACCAATTATCTTATACCTACGCCGATTAGTACGAGTAGGTACATCACTAATTATAACTGTTGCGTATTCTATGACTAGGTGTAAAATCGGCCTTCCATTGAGTCATTGAACTCGTGGTCGAATTGAAACAGGGCTACTCAATAAACAAACAATTTAGACTGTTTCATTCAATAACGAATATTTAGGAATTTAGGCAAATCGATTAACTGGGCCCACTTTTAACGGAAAGATCCATGCAGGAGTAGGGCTGAGTTTATTTGTTTACCGAACATGAATATTCCAAATAATTATAGTAACTAGAATAAACTAAAATATTTAAAAAAAACGATAATAGAGCTGATAAGCTTTAAACGGCTACACAGATTTTCTTGAATCATAGATAAGAACAATCTCGACCAAGTCACCTTTTTTTTTGTTTTTTAAATGGGTTATATTGTTAATTTTTATTTTAGACACCTATCATGAAAAACAAAATCGGGACCTAAGATGCCACAGGCAGACCGTCAGGCAGTCGTAGCCTTCGTAGGTGTGAACTTGGCTAGCAGGTCGAGTTGACGACTAACCCCAAAATTCCGAAGTAGGTCTCTGTCACTTCGATTAAATGATTGCAAAAAATTAGCTCAAGTACATGATAAAATGTAGGTATTTCTCTTCAGAATGTTGTATAAAAATTATTACTGACCATGTCCTGATTTGCGCCATTGTATTTGAAAAGTACATTGTAATGCAGACAATAATGCGTACCAAAGGTTAAGGACTCACGAATTACGGACTTACAAAAATTAATCAGTTTACTAAGAAAATGAAACAATGAAATCAGTGATGGTCAGTCTTCACAAATAGAATTAAAGCCTGCTGCCCGTCACAAGGGATCTGGTTCCCGCGTTTCAGCATTTTTGGAGATATAAAAATCAGAATTTACAAACCAGATTACAAGCAAAAATATCAAAAAAATCAAAAGTCTATTTAGTAGTCTGTGGCGTCATTTAGCTAACCATGCATTGTCATCCTAACTAAACGTGTATACAAAATTTAAGCTCCATCGGTTAGGGATAACTAAAATAATATAATGGTGGGGCTTAGAATAACTACTCAGAGAAGGTAGGTTTCCAAACAACGCCTTCTAAAAACGTAAGCTACAAATTCGCTTTGTAGCTTACGTTTCGATTGGTATTGCAAGAAAATTAATGGATTACCTGTGGAATGTAACACCATAACTCTTATGCTGCTTTTCTGATTTGTTGTGGTACGATTTCACCGCGCAAATTGTTATAGTTTTTTTTTTTGGAGCCATATATGACACCATTTGAATGGCTTAAATTTTACGAATGTACTTGGTTTCTTTGTGTAGTTATTCTAAGTGGTGGGGATCATTTATAATGAATCCTCATGCACGCGAGTTTTGATGAAGGGGTATAACTGTTTTAAAATTCAGTTGCTAGATTTGACCCAAACTAACAAGACAAGTTGAATATAAAAAAAAGCTTGTAAGATGGACCTCGGGATTGAGTGATGCTGGCAGTTCAGGTAGTCCAACTTGGACCACTGTCCACCTATACTCAGGCTCGTAGTCAAAAGAAACAAGATTTGGATCGCCACTTGTATCAGTAAATTTTTATAAAAGTCGACTGCCAAAATAAACATTGTCCCCTTGTGCTATAGATAGATAGATAGAAACTCTTTATTGTGTACACCAGAAATAAAAATTACAACACGATAGAAAACGCTTACGAGCTAGTGCCACAAGTATATCCTGGTAGGTAAACCTGCCCTCACAGTTTTTTTTTCGTTTAGTTTTTTTCTATGTGCCTTCCCCGGTTCTTTATTTTAACACTGAGGCTGAATAGTTACATAGTCAGTTTTTCTTCTTCAATTATGCAAAAAAAGTATTGTTTAGTCTATAACCATATAACCTCGAAATTCTACTTTATGAAAGTTATAATAGGAAACATTTTTCTATCAATGAAACCATTGATCATTGGCTTCCTCTTAAAGGTGATTGTATTCTAATCTTCTAGGTATCTAGGTTAATAGGGCAAGTGTCTTTATTAACTAAACAAAATACTAGCTAAGACTAACACTACAAAAACAGACTGTCCATAGACCGTTGAAATCTTAGTTCTTGAAGAGTACGTTATTTCTGGGCGTATGACCAGGGGCTGTTTTAAGCAATCCAGTTTAGGTGATGAAAAGTTGCGCGACCGCAAACCGTATTTGAGCGCGTTAAGGTTCTGAAATTTATAAAAAACGTTTGAGAAAACCTGTACCTCTGCTAAATAAACCGGTCAAGTGTGAGTCGGGCTCGCGCAGTGAGGGTTCCGTACCATCACAAAATACAATAATTATCAATTTAAAAAACCGACTTCAAAATAGTAAAATATGTCATTTCGATTCGGTGAGACAAATTAATGATAAGGTCATCTAAGTAGCAAAATACGTTGCTTAACTTGGTAATGAACAGAAATTTGTCGCCGACTCGCACTTAGCCATTATTTATAATTTGTTGCTGTATACTTTAAAGTGTGTACTATAATCATGCCAAATTTAACGCTTGTACGTATTACCATTTTTACATTAGAGCTAATACAAAAATACGTTTAAAAAATACGTTTATTGTATGGGGAAACCCTCCTTTCTTATTGACTTATTTATTATTTCGTAGTCAATCCGGCGAAACATTACATATTCTGTATACTCAACTGACTATTTATTATGGTTCGAAAGATAAGGTAGGACGGACGGACAGACAGACATCGTAGACTTAGTAAAAGGGTCCCGTTACGGAACCCTATTTTCAAGTTATTAGGTAAGTTCTTACTTTAGGTACTTTTAAATATCCATAATTTATACAGTTATATGATTATATACTGGATATTGACCGTGGTAAGGTTGTGGAATGAGCTCCCGATATTGAAAACAGTGTTCCATAATTTATGTTGTGTGTTTGTATAGTTATTAAGGCCAAGGTATCACCCACAGAAGAGATTTTTTTTTTACTTCTCTTTTCTGCGGTATCACCGCACAATATAAATATCTTATCATTCCATTCAGGTGTCAAATACAAACGTACTTACATAATATAATCACTTGTCATCATAAAATTTTAGCATAATTTTGTATAACCTAATAAATTTAGGTAAAAAAAAAAACCTAATACGAAATTATTTTTGAATTTTTATCTATGACTTATGCGCTCAATGTCGCTGCTACCCGCTATCACCTACAATAGGGTATTTGACTACTTTTGGGAAACTATTGCACATTATTGCCTGATATAATTTAATGTATACTGCATTTATATTTTCTGGATATCAGTCGTATTTGCGATATAAATCGATGTTAAAGTTTGAATAAAAAAATATCGCGCCAAAACGCAGATCTGCGTCATAGCTCTGGTCGAGCGACGATTGACGTCACACAAAACAAAACAGCTGCAGCCAGGCAGCAAAAGTTTGATAATCACTAATTTTCTAATAGAAGTAATGGTTTATAAATGTTGTGTAGTGCCACAATGTACAAATACTTCCATAAAACACCGGAAAAACTATTCGTTTCTGTTCCAATGGACCCCAAAACTCGCAAAAAGTGGTTGGAACTAAGTAGCTCGTAGAGAACCCAAAAGTATTGGAGCTAATTCAAGTGTTTCTATGTGCGAAGATCATTTTGAGGTACATATTTGAGTCTATATATTTCTATTACAATTTGTGTTTTTATTGCATTACTATTTTATGTACTGTTACTTTCTTTTTAAACATTGTAAAGACATAACCTAACAAAATAGTGATATCCACCTACTACAACATACTTTTTGTACAACTTGATTGAATGTTTTGCTTGGAGAACATTTAAAAATTAATACTTACATTGTAGTTTTTACGTTTTGAGTTCTGCAGCGTAGAAACAATGACGTAGATTATTATTGAAGAAATATGCAACCATAAATACATTAATTTTGGGTAAGTTACTGCTGTCTGCTTGCACAAAATGTTTCTCGATTCTTCTCACATTTAACCTCCGGACTGTTTTTGGTGATAATTTTTGGATAAATTGCTCTCAAAATAGCATTACAACATTAAATTCGCAAATATCAATACAAAATCTGTTTGTTTAGATTTGTGTGACGTCACTAGGGATGAAGCCAATTACAGACCGTTTTCGATCACGTGATCAAATGTCGAAAATACAGTTATTTTATTCGCGTTTTTTACAAAAAATAAGCATATTTTTATTAAAAAAACAATGAAATATGCTTTTTCATTATGTCATGTTTATGGATGATGTCAATTGGCATAATATTTTCAATACAGTCAAACACCCTATTAACACGATAAAAACTTTAGTCATGGATCTATTTTGCGATGATTTAGCTGTTTAAGTAGGTAAAACTTATCTTATCGAAACTGTAACACATATGTAATTCAAATTTTTTGGTGATTCGATTCACATTTTTATCATTATTTTATCTCATTATCTCGATAATGAGATAAAAATATGACAAGCGATGACAAATGTTTTGATAAGGTTTTTTGTAATAGAAATACGCAGATACTTTTTATGTCTAGTGTACGGCCGTTCAAAGGATGCGTATAACTGATGTTATAACATTATAAAAAGCTGAACAAAAACAGTAGGAACATTCTGATTAATTTCACTAGCTTTTTAAACGTAAGATTGTAACTGGTAGCCAATATACTATAGTAAAATATTGAAAGAAAATGTTTTCAATGTTACTGAAGCTGTCAGACGCATTCTTTCAGCCTTAGAACTCACATAGTATCTACATAGTAGTTCTACATAGTATCTATCTAAAATAACATGGCATGTATTGGTTAATATTTTCAAATAAACAGGTAGATAGCCCGTTGGTCCAGTTCGTAGTGAACCTACCTTCTGAGCTTGGGGGCGTGGGTTCGATTCCCACCTAGGACAAACATTTGTGTGACGAACATTTGTGTTTGTTCTATATCTGGTTGTTAATATCTATTTAAGTATGTATTTAAAAATATATATGTATGTATATCAGTCTCTGGCAACCATATCACAAGCTTTGCTTAGTTTGGGGTCAGATGACCGTGTGTGCAAAAATGTCCCGAATATTTATTTATTTATGTCCCGAATATATATTACCTCATTCAAATACCTATTTACTAAATTATGTCTACGATATCTTATAATATAATCTATGTAATATTATTATCATATAATATACAGATGAACCGTAAAGGTGCATTTTATATTACTACAGCTAAAACTTTTCGAAATATATAAGGAAAACCTTAAAAATAGAAGTAGCGAAACGCATGACATAGTGGGTGTAAGCGCCATGGGTTTGCTCCACTAAATCTGTCTTTAATACAATAATATTAAGCCTTAAGGTGGTACGATTCAGTTATGGTAGGAAATCCAATTTTAAACAGTTTTTTGGTCCAAGTAGCCAGGTCAGATAATTATTTTTAAATAACACAGTGTTTGCGCAAATTGTTGGTTATTCTTTACATTATACAGTAACGCGCCATATTACTTACATTTGTCAATAAACCGTTTGTTTATTAGTTTATTCACAAATGTAAATAATAATGTGCATTAGAGATAAATAGTTTTACATGATTTTGTAAAGAATAATAATCAATTTGCGCAAATGTCATGATCGTTTACAATAATTACCCGGCCTAGCTACAAGAACAAGAAAACTGTTTGAAATTTGAATTTCCCGCCATTTGTGAAACGAACCACCTTAATACGATCATCAGCTGTAGTAAAATTGTAATAAGTAAATATAACCGTCCTCCTCACTCCTACACGTGCTGTGCCCGACAGGGTCCATATGAAACTATGTACCTACTGATTGAATTTTCATGTTTTTTACCTTGTACTTTATGGAAGCATTAAAAAATCTAATCTAATCTAATCTAAAACAAAGTGGGAAAACCTCGCCATAACAATTTATTTACTTTTATTAAATTTCATAACTTTTTGTACTGTACAATACAAAGTTATTTTATATCACCTACTTACAAAGGTTAGTTTACTTACGTAATCATGGTATTTAGAACACTATATAATAAAATTTATGGCAGTTCAGAGAACCACAATAGCTTTGTTGTTAATCACACGAGGGTCATCGCAAAAGTTATCAACCCGATAAGGAATTTATTAATTCGAGCAAAATTCAAGTATCAAACAGCGCACTTGTTTCTGCTAGTTTGAAATATCTCAGGAAGATATAAATAAATTATAATTATTTATGCACGTAATTACAGCACATGCACCTAAACAGATGTATGTTACATTTTACATTGTTTAAGCATGAAACAGATCCAAGGGGGGCGTCCATTAATTACGTGAGGTGATTTTGGCGTATTTTCGACCTCCCACCATTGGTGAGATGTCGTGAGATTCGTCCCCCACCCCTTAACTAGAGATTTAACTAAATGCTTATTTTTAGTGTAAATACGTTAATCTGTAATACGTTGTGTAGGATATAGCCATATTTTAGTGGAGAAACATGTTTTACTTAATTTAACCCCGCTTTCCCGCAATTTTACTCTCTTTCTTGCGGAAAAATAAATCACGTGATATTTGCCGAGACCCCCCTTCACCCCAACACACCTCACGTAATTAATGGACGCCCCCTAAGTACTAGCATATTTTAATTTTACACGACTTTAATTCCTTGAAAGACAGGGCTTCGTTACGTATGAGACGCCACTTGCGTTGATTTCCGCCGTCTCATCTCCCTGGAACGCAACATAAGGTTGATGCGGTGACTAAATCCGCAGCAGACCTCAAAAGGCACAAATATGTAGCCTAGACAGTGGGTATATTTGATCCTTTTGGGGTCGAAACTTTGAAACCGAGGGGGAAAGAATTATTAACAGGTCTGATCGAAGCATCTCGTGACCAAAATGCTGGCCGGTACCTTGCGCAACGTGTTAGTATTGCAATCCAACGCGGCAATGCGGCCAGCATTTTGGGAACGATGCCTACTTCTGGCAGCGGTTTTTTTAGATTACTTTGTTTATATAGGTATATTAGCGTCAGTTTGTATATTTTTGTAGTTTTAGGTATGTTTTTTTTTATTGTGTTGTATTTAAAAAAAAACTAAATCTGGATTTTCGGTGTGTAAGACTAAACTTGTGTTAGTAAATGAATAACCGATTTTTACATTTTTTTTACTAATAAATAAAAAATACAAATAAAATGCCGTGTGGTTTCACTCGCTATTCTACACGAACCGTAAATTTTTCCGGGATAAAAATTGCCTAAGATTCATCCAGAGTACCAAAATCCGTAGAACTGCTCAGGAGGTGAGTGTGAACAAACATACAAACACCTCACTAACTTGCTTAAACATGTACCTACCTACCGACAAAAAATAGAACCATAGACTTTTGAACAAATAAAAAGTTAAAGGTTAGCTTCTATAGAAATTGTATAAGTTACTTTTTAACAGTGCCAAAAATAATATCTTCATTGAGGAACATAATTACTATGTAAGTAAGTAAATACTTGAACAATAGCCATTGTTGTAAATTAAAGTATAAATGCAAGTATGCTTCAATAAATCACTTACAAATCACTACAAAAGAAAATTCACTTTAAACGTAGCGGCTTAAATAAACAATCGCCTGTAGCAACAGCAAGTGCTTTTACGACTCGGTACCTATTCTAGTAATTGAAGACAGCAAAAAATTGAAAGATGAATCCGATACCGACGACGACGTGCTTTAGGTCACGTAGGCCCCTTGGTCGATGGGATATGGGGAAACAATGAGGGTAAGCTAACACTGATAACTTAACTTAGTACCTAATTTCATGGTTTACCGAGCATAATACCTACACACTACTCACATTCCGAGTCTGTCTCACGCAAAAAGTTTCTCAGTTTAGATCAGGCTTGATGCATTCACTAAAGTTGTAATAATATGATTATTTACTTGAAATTTACCGTGGTAAGGTTGTGGTGTGGTGAGACTTACCACGGTAAATATCCCGTAAATGATCATATAACTTTAGTGAACAACCGTGATCCGGGCGATCTCGCCCTGCAGACGACCTTGCCGCCCTTTGTGGAACGTTAACATATTAGTTAGGTTATTGGCGTCGTCGCTGTAAGTCTCTTAGTATGTGTAAATAAACTAGCCAAGTGCGAGTCAGGCTCGCGCACTGAGGTTCCCGTACCACCACATAAGTTGTTAGCTACTAAAGTACAAAAAATAGTGCTAAAAGACAACATCCCATCAACACCCAGGCGTCACCTATCCAAGTACCGGCCGCGCCCGACGTTGCTTCACTTCGGTGATCGTACGAGACCCGTGGTGAACAGAAATTTGACACCGACTCGCACTTGGTCATTATTTATTATTTGTTGTTATCTTTAGAGTCTTTACTATAATCATGTAAAGTTTGACGCTTGTACGTATTACCGTTTTTACATTAGAGCTAATACAAAAATACGTAAAAAAAAATACGTTTGTTGTACCCCCCCCCCCCCCCTTTCGTTTTTACTTTTTGACTATTTTATTATTTCTTAGTTAATCCGCCGTAACATTGCTTATTCTATGAAAATTTGAAATGGCTATCTCTTACGGTTCGAAAGATACAGCCGTTAATAGGTAGGACAGACAGACATCATAGGGTTAATAATAGAGTTCCGTTTTTACCCTTTGGGTACGGACCCTAAGAAGTGGGAGAAACATATGGAGACATTTGAACACGAACGATAATTATACAGCCATTAGGAACGATAGGCATATCTCACTCGTTTGTCTGATCTGAGGTCTAGATTTCCTCCTTTTTTTGCTATAGGTGGCAAACTAGCAGACGGTCCGCCTGATGGTATGCACTATGCAGTCACCGTTGCCTGTGGGTAGTACTTGTAACACCAGAGACATCCCAAATACGTTGCCGTCCCTTTAGTTTAGATTCTCTGATTTTAGTCTCACATTTAAAATCTATATATATGTATATATAAAAGAAAGTCGTGTTAGTTACACTATTTATAACTCAAGAACGGCTGAACCGATTTGGCTGAAAATTGGCGGGGAGGTAGCTTAGACCCAGGAGACGGACATATACGATATAATTATATAAAAGAATTACAATAAAAAAATTGAAAATTTCAGAAAACTTTACGACGATTTTAAGTTTGCGCGTTTGACAGTAATTCTAAGACAGGACAACGTCTGTCGAGGCGGCTAGTTCAATATAAAATAATTTTATGATGAATTCTTTTTTATTGTTTTAGTAAATGATAGTAATATACATTGAAACAGAAAATTATATTGACTTGATTGAAAACAAAGTTTAAACAAAGTATTTTTTTTTATAGTATGAGAGAGAGAGAAATATTTTATCTGTGATCATATTACTTAATATTTTATATGGGTGCACATTTTATGATCAGTATGTATTATTTTATTTTTAACCGACTTCGAAAAAGAGGAGGTTATCAATTCGACTGAATGTTGTTTTTTTTTTTTTTTTGTTGTGTTTTTACGCGATTACTCCGCCAATTTAGAATTGGTTTTGATGATTCTTTTACAATCTGATTACTATAACAGTAAATTATTTAGTTATGTACCTACATTCATTTAATTTATATCAAAAAGACATAGTAACAAAATTACTACCGAACCTTAAAAAATTGAATGCATTCGCATGCACTGAATTACCAATAAAATTATTGTGCAATAAAACACAATTATTTACAAAAAACAAACCACTCCTTTATAAATCCAAGATAAAATTCTTTGATAAAATCGTCACGTGAAGATAAAATATAATAATCATTGTACGGGAAGCTTTGATATTATGTGTACTATGCATATATCTGTAGTATACTGTTTATTTACAGTTTGTTTTCTTATAATTTTTTACAAATTATACTTACTTGATATACGAGTACTAGGTAATGCGGGCCGACGTTCGTCTGATGAGATGTTTGCCGCCGTCGCACATATGTTAATCCGAATGTGAGTAAGTGTGACACATCGCAGATTATGGAATCATCATCATCATTTCAGCCATAGGATGTCCACTGCTGGACATTGGCCTCCCCCATCGATCTCCAAAAGGGCCGGTTGGAAGCGGCCTGCATCCAGCGTTTTCCTGCGGTCTCTTTTCGTCTGTTCATCTAATGGGTGGACGTCCCACGCTGCGCTTACCGGTCCGTGGTCTCCATTCGAGATCATTTCGACCCCATCGGCAATCTGTTCTGCGTGATATGTGCCCTGCCCACTGCCACTTCAACTTGCTAATCCGGTGGGCTTTGTCGGTAACTTTCGTTCGTCTACGGATCTCCTCATTTCTGGTTCGATTTCGTAGAGAAACTGCGAGTATATAAATGCTCATGGAATAAACCTTATATAATTTTTTTGCCTTAAATGATTAGGACATCTCTAGTAGAGTGCTTTTCATGAACCACGGCAAATAGCGGAACTAAATTTCCATGTTGCGGTTGTCAGATGTTGTTTTACATTTACAGATGATTTTTATTAATTTGCCATCGTTAAAGAGTCGTCTACGATGCCTAAAGTTTTTAAAAGTGCTGCTCGAGAAATGATTCTGATAGTGATTGATACGCGATGGCAGCGCCGAGACTGGGGGACTTCTTTCATGAAAAGCGCTTTAAAACTTGTCATAAAAAAACCAAACATAGGTTTCTCATACAACATGCTTGGTACTAGGTATTTTATTGATTTCAGCATTGACGAAAGGTTAATACTAACAACGTCAGTAGGTAATTCTTCTGAATAAATGGATATGAATAAATATGGTAATAATAATAAGTTACATTATCTTTGATGATATCCATGAAAAAATTAAGAAAAGCGCCATCTACTGATATCAGTTGCGCTTCTCTTGAAATGTTGCGCTACCGTAATTTTTTGAACCCTTTCGTACGCCATCTCACGTAAGTTCGAGACAACCTATTGCCCGATCAAATTGCGGCGCCATCTAAGTTTCAACAGGTATTTTGGCAAATTTCCGGGGTACGGTACAAAGTACTGCTATCATACATCTTTTGCTAATACTAATTGATCATTTATTACTATTCTCATAAATGTTTTAATCCCTGGTCTTGACCCGATCATTTTTTAAACATTTATTCATTTCGGCTCGACCTATGTAAATATTGAAACCAATAGCTGTATAAATCTATACCTATGTATGAGATACACTGTCAACGGTCTTTATTTAGGTGACTGTAAAATATATGCAAAGTACGATCAGTGACGCCCAAAGATAATGGTGACGCCTATCTGTTTATTTACAGATTTTTATTTATGTTTTCCCACTTTTGTAACGCTTGTTACTACAGAAGGTTGTATTAAGTAAGGATCGAGCACATTATGCCGGGCCGCAGCGGGCCGGGTCGTATCGCAAAAATCGCATTCATACAATCACATATAATTATGAAATCTGTAGATTAAAATATCATAGACATCATTTTAGTAAATAGGTAATTGAATAAATCCAAAAAAAGCAACAAGGAAAGCGCTATTTTCATATTATAATAAAATATTCAATTTTGAAGACACTTTTTTTAAATTTTAATCCCACTTGTTTTTTTTTTTCTTGTTCGCGCGAGTACCCTCTTGTTTTACTGACTACGTTCAGTATTGTTATCTAAAGAGTTTTTAATTGCCCCGCAAGTTTTCTTCCGATAAATTACGCTGGTTCCACTATAATTTTATTATCTTAGCTATGACGTCTGTTAATGTTGACCGGTGAACAACCGGCCTTTACGTTTCGTTCACTTCCCATTGAACATGTCCGGTTATAAAACTCAATAAATCTATTTATATCCTACTTCAGTCGGTTGACAAGTGACACTGCACTAGTTCCGTGTACTTTGAATCATTTATCATAGTAATTTAATCGGAATTTACACCTATTAAAAACACCCACCTAGAACAGTAGGTAGGTACATAAACCTGTGTCTATTAGTTAGGTGACCTACCTCGTATCTAATAGGCTCATATGTAATACTAGCTGTGCTCCGCGGTTTCCCTCGCGTGAAAATTCCCGCGAGTACAGTAAATTTTTCTAAGATAAAAAGTAGCGCACGATATAAAGTAGTGCTGGTGCGATTAGTCTTAGACTAATCGCACCAGCACAAATACATCCAGTCGCCCACAGGTGTGATTGAGACATTATTAAGCAATGCCTCAAATACAGATTTGTTTTTGTTTTTATTTCTTTTTTTCTTTTTTGTCCATTGGTTTGAAGTTATGTAATATTTTAACTCCTCTGTACCTTATTTTTAACATAATTAACATAACATAATTAACTTTAATTGAACGTACTCTTAATCTACCTACTTTAGTTTTAATTTAAGTATTTTAGTTGTATTTGTGGCTACTAAGCGCGCGCGTTAAGTTAAAATTGGAAAATCTTTTTCGGGTCACCAAGATACCGGCCTAGCCGAGTTTGGGGCCCACTGCTAATTCAATTTAACCTAGTTTATATATTATTTGTGGCTATGTATACAATATAATTATAATGTTAAACCGTTTCAGAAATAAATATTTACTTTACTTTACTTTACTCTATAGTAGGTAGGGGCAATTAAACATCACGGCAATCTCACTCGCGCATTCAACGTAGTTATAAAAATCTAATTTGGCATTATCTTTGGAACAAAATTGCAAATAGTATAAAACAAGTTACATTTCGATATTTTTTTAGGATAGCGGAGGAGATAAAAAAAAAATGGGTTTTTTCTATCTCCACCGCCAAAATCACACTAAGTGTTTGTTTTTTTTCAAATATACAAAAAATTCTCTCCGCTCACCTGTCTATACATTATAAAAATCACATTGACAAACAAATCAGCAAACACATTTTCGAATTTATAATATTAATCATATTTATTTAATACTAGCTGTTGCCCGCGACTTCGTACGCATAGACTTTCATATAAACTTTCAACCCCTTTTTGTCATCCTTAATCCGGCCCTTTCGTAAAATCCTTTCTTAGTGGACCTCTACACCCCATAAAGAATCTACCTGCCAAATTTCAGCTTCGTAGGTCAAGTAGTTTTCGAGATTTCGTGTTTAATGAGTGAGTGAGTGAGTAGATGAATTTCGCTTTTATATATATAGATTAATTATTATAAGTAATTAACTTAAATAAAATTATATCTACATCTTCGTAATAAAAAAAATAAACACAAAATTAGGAATAAAAATTATTAATTAACATTAGGTACTTTCTTATTAGTATGATATGGGTATTCCTCATAATATATGAATTTATGTGCAGCTGAAACTGACTGGTATATGAAACTGTAAGGTAATATAAAAATGTTTAAAAATAACTATTACATTACGATTTATTTTATTTATATATAATCATTATTAATTGTAAATTATCGTCGTGTAGCAGAAGAAATTCTTATCATGAATATTTTATGAATTGATCATAGTCCAATAAGACAAATGAAAAATATATATAAGCAAAACACTGTTTTAATCACTGAAAAACACGGTTGTTCACTAAAGTTATATGATTATTTACGGGATATTTACCGTGGTAACGTAGTGAAATGAGCTCCCAATATTTCGGAGTTACATTGCACCATGTTCATGGGAAGACTGACATTCTACAACCTTACCACGGTAAATATCCCGTAAATAATCATGTAACATTAAGAAGAAAAACATTTAAATAAAGGCAAATCCACTAGAATTTAGCTTTAATTTGTACAGACAGTTTTAGTAATAAAAATACTCGTTAAGTGCTTTACATAACATTTTATAACCTGTTTGGTAGGAGATTGTGTGTTTCCATCGAAATTTATAATTTGTATCGTCGTTGTTTCCAATGACGCAGTTTGTGAGATAAAATTCTTACCTGGAACATTCTAGTTCCCCTATCACCTTTTAAAATTCTCCTCTCGTTAATATTGTCGCAATTATAGCATAAAGTGGAAAAGTCACAGGAAAATATCCTGCGATATTCCGATGTGCTCATTCGTAAACAAGTATATACGCGAAGTTTATGTACACGGGGAAACAATGAATTTAATATTTCCATACAAAAATGTAGATTTGTATTGTACCGAGCTTTATAGCGGATAAACACCCAATAGTTATATTTACTTAGGTATAAATAATTGATTTTCAATTATTTACTCTGTGAGGATTTTGGCGTCGCACTTCTTGTTATTCTTCTTCTTTTTAGGGTTCCGTACCTCAAAAGGAAAAAAACGGAACTCTTATAGGATCACTTCGTTGTCCGTCTGTCTGTCTGTCCGTCTGTCAAGACCCTTTTTCTCAAGAACGCGTAAAGGTAGCAAGTTGAAATTTATACTAAATACTTGGCTCTACGGTTTCTTTCGGCTGTAAAAAAATAAAAGTTGTAAGTCAACGCAATCAAAAGATATGAACGTTTATGTCGCATATTTTGCGATTTCACAGGGGAACCAAAACCTATAGGATACTTCCCGTTGACCTAGAATCATGAAATTTGGCAAAAAGCAAGGTCTCATTGCACATATATAGGAATAAATCCGAAAGTTAGAAATATGAAGGTATATCATTTAAAAATGATTATTTTGCTATTACAAACTTACATTTTGTAGTTGGAATGTATGGAAGAACCTTATTGTCAACTACAAACTTAAGTTTGTCTTTCAATATTTTAACTTCAGTTAGTTTTTTTTTTGGTCTCGCGCTCTTAGGGTTCCTTTATGTCGTATATTTTGCGATTTCACAGGGGAATCAAAACCTATAGGGTACTTCCCGTTGACCTAGAATCATGAAATTTGGCAAGAGGCAAGGTCTCATAGTACATATATAGGAATAAATCCGAAAGTTATAAATTTGAAGGTATTTAAAAATAATTATTTTGCTATTACAAACTTACATTTTGTAGTTGGGATGTATGGAAGAACCTTATTGTCAACTACAAACTTCAAAGTTGTCTTCCCAGAGACTATGGGATCGGCCGATCTGCGAACTAGCATGGCTACTAGATACGTGTCCTAGTATTGCAGATCGCGCTCGTATTCTTGCTGTCTCTGTTTGGGAATCGTGACTTTGGTTGCAAGCCATGCCCTCTTTTAACACAGGTAGCCTTTTAGATCCAACCGCATTTCGTCTAGCTGTCAGCTTACGCTTGGGTGCAAGGTGCTGTGAGGCCCATCGCTGTCAGTGTGGTACTGCTGTTGACCAGCTCGGTCACCATGGTCTCTCTTGCTCGAGAAGCGCTGGTCGTATTGGCCGACACGCTAGCCTGAACGACATCATACGCAGGGCACTTTCCACCGCCAATTTCGCAGCTGTGCTCAAACCGAGTGGTCTTGCGCGTGACGATGGAAAGAGGCCTGACGGTATGACACTTGTGCCCTGGAGGTTGGGGCGGCCCCTTGTATGGGACGCAACTTGTGTCGATACTTTGGCGCCATCACATCTTCCTGAGACACAGGGCAGGGCTGGCGCGGCTGCTAATTCGGCAGAGCAGCACAAGCGTCGCAAATATGCTAACCTCGGCAGTGGTTACATATTTGAGGCGTTTGGGGTCGAGACATTGGGCCCTTGGAGACCGGGAGCTCACCTCATTTTCAAAAATCTTTCAGAGCGCCTGGTTAATGCGACGCGTGACCAAAATGCTGGCGTGTTTCTGGCTCAACGCATTAGCATTGCCATTCAACGTGGTAATGCCGCCAGCATGTTGGGTACGCTGGCAACTGGTAGTGGGCTTGAGCATTTGGATTATCTTTAGACCTTCAACAGTCTATGGGCAGTCTAACTGTATTTGTAGTGTTAGTTTTAGCTTGTATTTTGTTTAGTTATTAAAGGCACTTGCCCAGTAAAAAAAAACTACAAACTTAAGTTTGTCTTTCAATATTTTAACTTCAGTTAGTTTTTTTTTGGTCTCGCGCTCTGAGGGTTCCGTCTAACGGAACCCTCAGAGCACGAGTCCTACTCGTACTTGTCCGGTTTTTTTTTTGTTCTTTTTTTTGTTTTTCTTCTTTTTGTCTTCACTCCTATCCTGGATAGATTGTTCAGTTAGGCAAGTCTAACTTAGGCAAACAGGTCGCCCAAAGAATCCGGGAAATTGCGTGACATCTTCTCGTCCAAGATACCACAGTGCCTCAATACAAGGGTCTTTGACCAGTGTGTGTTGCCAGTGATGACATATGGTACTGAGACGTGGTCATCAACTGTTGGCCTTTTGGAAAAACTCAGTCACACAGCGGGCAATGGAGAGAGCTATGCTCCTTTCTTTGCGCGATAGAATTTAAATAATAAATCTAACATAACACGTACCTATACTTACGTATTAGAGACGTAGTATGATTATTCGTATTTTATCCAGATTTTTCTAGAGCAGTCACGTACACACTTGTTTACAATTCAATTAAATTGATTATGGAAAATAGCAATCATGCTGACTGATAAAATTCACATAAACACTGATAAACCATATTCTGATCCACTATGTTTTCCATAACCTTTGATACTCTATGGACTATATGGTGATATACCAAGAGTATGGCGATATCTATTTACGTTGTATCTATACATAAGACGATATCAAATTTATCATAAGGAGTTCAAAGGACTAATTGAAGTGCGTGATAACAATGATTTTGCTTATGTTTTCAACCCATTGATTGATAACCTTTGTCTATTTGTTACAGATAATTTTTGTGCATAAAACACGAGTAAATCATAAAATAAAAATAATTAAAAAACACGTGTAGTAGGTGTAAGCAATATTAGTCACTTTGTATCATGTTTCATCTAGTTAGTGAGTTTCTTGTCAGACAATAATGATATAGGATTACTTACTACAGGATCAACACTGAAATCGCAAAAAAAAAACAGCTAGTTATTCCAGAGAAAACAGTCATCTACAGTCTAAAAACGTATGGAACAACTAATACTTTTATTCGCGACTTCAGGGTAAAAAGTTTTCATAATGATGAGTATAAATGGACCCCTTTCGGCTTTGTAGACTCTTCCCGCATAACCCTGTATAGTATAGATATAAAAATATATCTGTATTTAGATGAAAGATATTTAAGTTGCTGTGAGTAGTTGCCGCAAATTAAATATTTTCATTCAACACAAATATAGGAAAAATCATAGATACTTACATCACTCAAACAGAAACTGAAATTTTAAACTAAGTATAATGATTTAAAGCTTTTGCCACTCTTATTCCACCCATGTAATGTAATGGACTAATTGCCGTTCTTTATGTAATAAAATAATCCTTAGAATTGTATCATGCCTGATGTCAGTAATATTTAAATATGCATTGGTTCGCATAATAAAATAAAATAATAAACACCTTTGCAAAGCCATTCTAAGAATAAATATTCGGGTACATTATAACCCTATCATGAATAATAAGAATAAAATATCTCACCAAGCAAACATAAAAAAACTTCAGACAAAATAAGAGACCGGTTAAAGAAGAGACAGTAAATTTCAAGTTTATTTTAATGGTTTTGTTCTCTAAAAATTACCTTGAAGAATGTTCACGTGAATGAAAACTAAAAATAATAGAAATGCGGTCCTTACTTTTGTCTGCAACCGCCCACTGAGCTAGTGGCTTGCCAATTTTTTGCAATTCTTTTTTACATACCTAACTACCACAATTAATTCTTTGTTATCTGATTATCTACGACAGAACGGTGCGTGTGCATGTGTTTGTTTGTATAGCTGTTGCAATTTTGCGCAGCTGGGGTCTTTTTTTTTAATTCTTCCTTTATATGGATTTGGCGTTGCAATCTTGGGCAGTTGCCAGTGTCAAGTATTAAATTATTATCAAGTTTGATGAAATGTAGTCTAACAATTCATTCACTGTTAAAGTCAAGCAAAGCAAGGCACGGTCAAGTCAAAGTCATGCCCTTGTAAAGTGGTGAAGACTTAACTTTTGTTGGCTTCCATGGAGCTTTGGAAACAACACGAAAATACATGTTTCACCATATAACATCACTTACCAACACTCGAGCACGTCCACGAACACTTAATAAATAATGTTCCACCATTATTACGCGTTAACACTCGGAAATACACAAGTTTAGGAAAATAATAGGTACAATGAGACATGTTTTTTTCACAATGGCGCCAAAACCCCAGTTATTATTTTGTACCTAGGTATTTGTATTATCAGCGTCCGGTATTCGACTAGGAACTTAGATAATAATAAACCTAAAGTCTGTTATAATATTAGCGTCGATATTAATTTATTTAATTAATTGTAGGCATTTGTTATTCCCAAAGGTTATGCCATTTCCGCCGTGCTTTTCTCACATGCCTACAAACAAATTAAGAGACGTACAGAGCTACCTACCACTAATATAATAATTGCGAAAGTTGTATGTAAGTGTGTGTCTGTGTATGTATGTTTATGTCTCCTTCACGCGAAACGGATATTGATGAAATTTAGAGTAGAGATAGCTTATACCCTAGATTAACACATAGCTACTTTTCATCATCATCACAATTTTTCATCACCACGCGGTAAAATAGCAGTGTGCAGCTAGTAGGTAATAATAGCGCAGTCAGATTATTTTTCTTTCTATTAATTTTTTTAATATAATTATTTTTAAGTTTTATTTGAGGTGATGTATTGTGGGAACATGATTGGCTGAAATGGTGATGATGATGATGAGAATGATACATTATCAAAATGGGACTAGTATTAATATTATTAAACAATATTATTGTTAATATAGGCATTACCCTTGATTAAAATCAAAACACTTTAGTGTTTACAAACGGCAGCGAGAGCTCTTGGCAACAATTACTTAGTAACATTTCAATCGGTACTCCTAATTCGTGACGTCACAGGCGTCACAGCGTATGCATACATCAGTAGGCGAAGATAAGAAGGTTACGTAAAAGCGGCGAAGTGAGTAACCTCCAACCGTCGCGGCGGTCACGGGACGGCATCCCGAAACGAGGTGCCAAATGTATCGGAAACTGTTCTGGCACTTGCATTATTATACATTATATAATGAAGTTAGCATATTAGCAACAGATGAAAATTGGTCGCGCCTTGCATACGTTAATTGCGATGTTTGGATTTTGATGTTTACTTAATGATAATTGCGATCTGCTCAAAAATGTTAATATTGCCTTTTGTTACAATTATAACATTAAGGCAACTCATTGCTGGCAACTCAAAATTTTGTCAAATTTTCAACACCTTAGACCGGTTAAAAAATGAAACGTATTTTTATTAAGTTTTCTATTGTTCACCCTAATTTCACATAAGCAATGAAATGCTGTTAAATTAAAAACGAATAAAATTTCACTTAAAAACCTCCCAAATTTTAGTGTCAGTTTATGGCGTCCTAAAATTATGTGAAACTAGAATCAAAATGCAAACGCTGTATGCAGGCCGCTTCCAACCGGCCCTTTTAGAGATCGATGGGGGAGGCCTATGTCCATCAGTGGACGTCCTATGGCTGAAATGATGATGATGATAATCAAAATAAAACCAAAAAGGCATACTTTTCAAGTTTTTGCGGATCAAAATTGTTTGAAAATTAGACGTTGAATAAAGCCATAAATAAATCGTAGATATGAATTATGAGTCTATGACTTTTGATTGCTAATAGAATTTTTCTCTCTTGTTTCAGATCTAGCGATAACCACTGGGGACCAACTAGAATTCTACACAAACAAAACAAAATCAAACAATGTCGGCACGCAGTTCAGAGAGCTCTCCGCTTTGGCCTATGACGCGGTGCACAACATGTTGTTGTTCGTGGACAAACAGAACGACAACGCCTCTATATTCAGCTATCACATAGCTATGAAGAAATACCAGTCCTTAGTTAGGAGAAAGTCTTTCGAAAATATCCAGGGACTCGCCTTTGACCCTGTCACCAGCATGCTTTTCTGGACGGATGCCAGTGAGAGAAGCATCAACTGGATCTCACTGAAACCAGGCTCCAAGAACGGCGCTTACGGAAACCTTTTAATCAAAATGGATGACGAGGTCCCAAGGGCTATTGCTGTTGACAGTTGCAGAGGGTGAGTTTTTCTTTAGTAGCAATGTGAAGCACTATACCAAGATTTTTTTGCTGAAAACATTTTCTTTTATTATTTCAGTGTAGTAACGGCTACCACTTACACGTTCGAAACACTAGCAAAAATACCAAATCAGAATTTACGGTTTCCATTTAGCTTTTTACAATCTACTACAGTTATAAATCTGTTCAATAAAAAAAAACATTAAAATGGGTTTACAAATGGCAAAGACAAACAAATGAGGGGTTCAAACAAGAGATGAAATGGGTGAATAGAGGCCTCAAACGGTGACCACTTACCATCAGGTGGCCCGTACCTTGTTTGCTACTTATTCTATTAACAAATAAGTCAAATTAAGAACCTCTTGTTGGAAAGTTGAAAGTGAAAATAAACTTGGACCGAGTATATAAGAATAGAATAGAAGGCTAATAAGAACGTTTTTATGTTTAAGGTACATTTACTGGACTAACACTAATATCAAAACGCCTACTATAGAAAGGGCTCGTTTCGACGGCTCCGACAGGAAAGTGATAGTTGACACTGATATCTACATGCCGGTAAGCATTGCTGTTGACCAACAAACCAAAAAGCTGTATTGGGTGGACGATAAAGAAGGCATCCATTATTCGATCGAAAGCTCAGACCTAGAAGGGAATAACCGTTTAACGATGCTTAGAGGAACACAACACCAACCAAACGCGTTGACGGTGTCAAAGGATGCAATTTACTGGATCGATTGGGGTTTCAAAAAGGTTTGGAAACTACCAAAGCATGAAAGAAAGGACGAACCTGAGGAATATATTGTTTTCGAAAATGAAGCACCGTTTGGCATTGTTGCCAACTACCAAATTCAGGATCAAACTGAGAATGTAACTGAGTGTGAGAATTTAAGGACTCTCTCCCAGAACAAGTCTGCCATCAACGACTCCTTCAGTGTTCCCCCGGAGATGGGACTTTTCTGTGTGCACGGAGTTAAGGTCAACGGCAAATTGGAATGCAAATGCTCACCGGGTTACATCGGAGAGCGATGTGATAAATCCGTCTGCCAGAACTTCTGTTTCCAAGGAGATTGCAGCATCACTAGGGATGCAACACCGACCTGCAGGTACGACACCATTGATAAACTTTAAATAATCGTAGCAATAAGATTTTTTTTGTTACCAGCTGGGCATAGGTTTTACCCCCGATTCCATAAATCTAGATTCTTCGCTACTTTCTGTCAACATCTCCGGACTGATTCAAGATCGCCGCACCAACGTTTTGAGACCATCCTTGCTGTTGCCAATCTTAACTAATCATCCTCATCATAATCAGCCTATACTAGTCCATTGCTGGACAAAGGCCTCTCCCAAGGCACACTAATCTTAGCTAATAAATTACTGAAAATACTGATGCTTTTTACAGGTGTAAGGATGGCTTCACAGGCAAGCGGTGCGAAATGGACGCGTGTCAAGGCTTTTGCTTAAACGTTGGAACATGTTCATTAGATCATGAACACCAACCAGTTTGCACCTGCACTACAGACTTCGAAGGAGCCAGATGTGAAACCAAGAAAGTATATGTCACAAATACACCTACGGCTGCCGTCACAGCCGAACCTTGCAAGTAAGATTTCTGAAATGAAATCATATACTTAAAAAAATTAAGGATTCTAACTTTTCGGCAATCTCAACAATTATATCTTAATTTTTACAGCTGCACGCATAACGGCACAAAGTCATTGATGTATTCATCGGAACATATCAGTCCCAGTCCCACGGACGGAGAATTCGTGATGCCATCCAGTTGCAACGATGGCTGGGACCCGGTCAGAGATCCTATTATCATGATGTTGGGCATTCTATGCGGCCTTCTGTGCCTGGCATGCGCTGTGCTAATCACTAAAATTCTGCAGCTGAAAAAACGTCCAAGGTAGCCCTTCTTTACTTCATCTTTACAACAGATCTTCAAAAACATTTGAAGGCTTTTACTTGTCCAAAGATACAGTTTAGTGAGTTTCTAAACGTAAACCGTAGTCGTAAAACGTTTTCTTGGTTACATTATCTTGTAGGTATTTGCTGTAGAATATAGCGCTTTGGTGGTTGGTAGTGAACCTGACTTCTGTGCTTGGGGGCAGGGTTCGATTTCCACCTAGGACAAACATTCATGTGATGAACATTTGCGTTTGTTCTGTATCTGGGAGTTAATATCTATTTAAATATGCATTTAAAAATATATATGTATGTATATTAGTCTCTGGCAGCCATATCACAAGTATTGCTTAGTTTGGGATCAGATGAGTGTACAAAAATGTCCCGAATATTTTTATTTAGAATGCTATAGAAAAGTTAACCAAGCTCAAAAAGATGTTACATAAATGATAAATGAGCAAAAAACAAAATATAATGCCAAACGGTGTTAGCAAAACCCAAATACGTAATGAACAAAAAAATCGATGACGACTGAAGAGTGAAATATAAAACGAGGTAAAGTAGTTACCTACTTTATTTCATCGTGAATTCATTACATTTTGTCAAAACAACAACAAATTATGACTAAAAATTCTGGAAACTAAAAGTACCTATTACAATATTAATTCATGTAGTTAGGTACTTAGGTACATCCGTTCTCTGTCCCTATCAGAAGATCGTCATTTATTTACCCCCGCACGCAAACAGAGGGGTGGTTGTATGTTGTATAGCTTCTCGGAAACACCGCGGAAGGTAGCTCATTCCACATTTTGCAAGTGTGAGGCAAGAAAGACAAAAACAAAAAAACCCTCAATCTTCATATACGGTAAACTGATCATAACTGCGTCATTTGGTATAATATAGGTTCTTTTTTTTTCCTTTACAGAATCAAGAAGCGCATCATCGTTAACAAGAACGTCACTCCGATGACGGCGCGCCCGGACCAATGTGAGATAACCATCGAGAACTGTTGTAATATGAACATCTGCGAAACTGTAAGTTTATACACAAATTCATTCTCACCAACCTTTTCACATATTAGCATCGATTTTGTTGCTCCTCTCTACAATCAAACTAATATGACAGCTCAAAAAATAACTGCAACTCTAATCTCAATATATGACACCTAAATATGAATGTGTGCTTAAGTTTTCATTATTAGGCTATTACCATTGAAATACAATACCTATAAAATCACAATCTCTGAGTGAAAACAGTCAAAAATTGTCCGAGCATCGTTGTACATAACTTTACCTACCTAAACGTCAATTAATTATATAGTTCACAATGCCAGATTTACTCCTATTTAAATGTTATATCACTTGCATAGTGTGCAACAGCGCTTGTCCGCTATGTCATCGTAGCACTGGCATTGCGCGGCGTTGTAGTCGGTTCGGCAACTAACCAAAAAGTCAGCGCATTGCGTAGCGTGCGCCGAGTTTTGGTTCAGACTTTTTTTGTTGCGCGTTTGTGGCTGTATAGTTATTGTATCTTGATGGCTATTATACTTAATTTAGTTTAGTTATTACATCTCTATATCCTATTTAAACAACTGAAAATGCAATAAGCAACTAATTTCCTTCAACTTTTTACATTACAACATGTAGAACAAGGGAACTCTGTCAGATTTAGTAAGTACCTACAGTAAATGGTATAAAATAATCGAAGCCTGTATCAGTATTTTTGAGAGAGAACACTTAATTCAGGTAGATACCTATTTATCAATGTTTACATTCGTTCCATCGACAAACAATGATAATTGTTTTTCTACGTTGTGTATTGTCTCAAGAGTCTCAACGCATTGAGACGTCATTGCAATTTGAAGAATTTAAATGAAGATATTTCATTTTATCTCCGTAGCGGTTGAGCGAATTTACGTAAATAGTACACATAAGTCATTTTATACAGTTAAAACTGGTTATTTTGCGCATATAAATGTCGAAGTCAGTTTTTATTATACCTACTCCACAAAGACAAGTCTTGTTACAGAGCAATATTCGAGCATGTCTTATATCGCAAGGTACCTATCTTTGATCAATGTGGGCTCAGTACAAGCAGTCCCAAACACAGACCTAAATCTCAATAGACTTCACAAGCCGTCCAAACTGCATGAAAACTAGCGTCTAAAATTTTTCGTACTTAAATGTGAAAATAAATATATTTCTTTATTCTGTCGGCCAACTCTATTTGCGGTATTCTTACAACTCAGTATTGATTGATTGATTAACTCTTTATTGTTCACACCATAAAATTTGATACAGAGGACAAAAAAACTCTTAAAAACTAGGGTAGTAGTAATGTAGTGTGTGTGTAGTGTATTGCACAGTTACCCATTTACGTTTCAAACTGACACGTGTTGTCACGGCACCGATTGAGCAGACTGATTGATTTTAGCCGGATTATGACGATTGATCATAATTGTATTGGAAATATGACATGCAAGGTAGGTCAACTTGTGGCGTCTATTTGGATATTGGTCTGTGGTTCCAAAGCCGGCTGTCAACTCTTTTCGGTGGACACTAGGTTTCTTGGAGCCGGGTCTTAGAATTCGGCTTTGGTATCCTTTGCCTATCGTAAAACACTGATTAATAGCTCATGAGCTCATGCGTGGCCCGCGCCGTTGTAGAAGGAAGGAGCGAAAATGTTCCAAGCATTCTTAAGGAGTGCTCAGGCACTATCCTAGGGGGGGAAAGGGGGGTACCTACCCGGTGTGTTCATATGGAGATCTTAATGGCACAGAGGCAGGCCACCGAAGGGGTTTTAGTTGGTGTCATCATAATTTCAGCCATAGGACGTCCACTGCTAGATATAGGCCTCCCCCAGTAGGTGTAATCTACAGTGAACTGAATATAATTCACTTTTGAGCGTCCACTACCTAGGCTCAACAGTCGGTGTTGGGATTAAGATACAATAGCTAATGCACAAGCATATGATATTCTTTCAAGAATTTGTGAGGCACATATTTATATTTGTTAGTAGATACATAAAGGTTATACGTAATTAGTTGGATTCTTTTAGTACATGTTATTATTTGAATGTGTGTGTTAATGACTGAGAACGCACTTGTATGTCGTCAGCACGTTGTCAACAAACTTGCATGGTTGTTTATTAAACAAAAAACCTTGATTGACCACTTACCGACTTTAGTTACCTACATTGCAGACACGTATATGAGTTGTCTTTGATATATAATTAATTTTATTTACACCTACTGTGTGGATATACAGGGTTATGGAAAGGGTATGCTAAGCCGAAAGGAGGTCTTTGTACTCATAATTAGATAGAACAACTTTTACTATGGGACCAACCCTGAATCGCGAAAAATTGATGTTCCATAAAAAACGGTCATTGACACTTGACAAAATGTATGGAACAGCTGTTTTTTTCGCGATTTAAGGTTTGGTCCCATAGTAATGGTTGCTTGGAAGCGATCGCTTTGAGCGATAAGGCCGCCACTTGTGGCACTAGCTCGTAAGTGTTTTCTATCTTGTTGTAATTTTTATTTCTGGTGTACACAATAAAGAGTTGCTATATATCTATCATCCTATCTATAAGTTGTTGTTATTATTATGAGTACAATTACCTCCTTTCGGCTTAGCATACCCTTTCCTTATAACCATGTATACAATTCTATTTACTCTGTAATTAAATTCAATCCACGTCTTTCCCTGAATATTTTTAAAACGATCCTATAGTCAGTTGTTAAATGTTTCATTATTTTAGCGCGAACGGTTCCGAAAATTCGGATATATTTTCCATAACATTATTTTGAACACAGGTTGATAGCTTGGCAACTGAAAGCTGAATATACCTGAGTGCACAAAGGTTCAGATTTTATTCAATTACGCCTACCCTGCATGCTAAGGGATGCACCTGCTCCACTAACATTCTGCCCTGAACTAAGCTATAGAAAGCAGCTAATCAACATTATAGTCCAATTTGATTGCCCCTGTGGCCCAGTAGGTGGTGAACTTGCCTTCTGAGCTTGGGGGCGTGGGTTCGATTCTCACCTAGGACAAACATTCATGTGATGAACATTTCTGTTTGTGTGGTAATATCTATTTAAGTATGTAATTATTTAAAAATATATGTATATCAGTCTCTAGCAGCCATAGTACAAGCTTTGCTTAGTTTGGAGTCAGATGACCGTGTATTGAAAATGTCCCGAATATAAATTTAATTTAAGTAGACTTCTTTTTAGATTATTTCGAAAACTAGAACTGAGTTTAAATTTACATTGGACCAAAATAATATCGGTTGCCTGCCTTCTATCTTATAAATTTTATCGTATAGATCTGATGTAGCATTCTCTAAACGAAACTAAAAAAGAAATTACAGAATAAAAAACTTCCATTTAGTGCTTTCCTATTTTGTTTAGAGAATGGTAAATACAGAAACAAAAACTATATTACTCTATTTTTACAAAATTCTTTGTATAACAATTCAATATATATATGTGTAGTTACCTATGGTTTTTGCATCAGATTTGATATTATTTGTTAACACTGGATGGTATGTGTGTTTCAAAGGATTAGAAGGTTAACGCTATAATACGAAATATTATACTCTACTCTTTACTATATAACAATATAATCTCTACATAGTATAAATTAAAGTCGCTTTTAAGTTATAACCGTTAACTCTTCCTAAACCACACAATGGATTTTGATGCGGGTTTCACCATCCGTTAGAAAAAATTTCACGGAAGGTTTATATATTCCGTGAAAATTTCCCGGCACGTAAATTACACCCGTGCGAAGCCGGGGCAGGTCGCTAGTATAGTATAAACGATAGTGGTTAATTATTTTAACCAATTAATAATTAGAAACAATTTTTTTTTTTTAGGTTTGAGTTTGGTTTATAGATAGGTGTGAAAATTGAGTGAAAGATATTGCAGATCAGATACAAAAAAAAAAAACACAACATCAATTTAAAGAGCGTAAAACTTCTAAACCTTATGCTAGTTCTGACGGTACCTATGGGCTATGTATGTACTTTTTGAAAAGGTGATAACATCTAATCCACGAATATTTATATATATTTTAATGTATGGAATGTTTTGTCGAGTGAATTTACTAACTTACTAAACCGATTTTATAGGTAGGTATATAAACGTAGGCAGTGGTCGAATTGGACTTACGAACTGGAACGCATTTCCCTTCAAACGTTGCGAACTTTTAACCGACTGTCCAAGAAGGATGGTAATCTTTTTGGGTTGTGATGTAAGCATGTAAGTATGTTTCTGGATTCCTGTAGTACCTCCTGTAGCCTAAACGGCTAGACCGATTTTGATGAGTGAGGTGTCGTTGGTTTCCTCGAAAAGGAACGGTTCGTTCCGATGCGTTCCGGTCCATTTCGAGCACTGGACTGTATTTCGACCAGATGCCCATATATCTGTTAGTATCCGCATTTCATCATATAATATCCTACATGGGACAAGGAAACATCGTTAAGTTTGAAGGTTAAATATAATACAGCACTGTAGAAAACTTAGTAAGGTTATGGACTAAGCATAGTATCTAAAAAGACATTAACATCAACCGTTTGGTAAGCAAACATGTAAATTGAACTTAAAAAAACCGGACAAGTACGAGATGGAGTTAAAAAAAACTAACTAAAGTTAAATATTTAAAGACAAACTTAACTTTGTAGTTGACAATAAGGTTCTTCCATACATATCAACTACAAAATGTAAGTTTGTAATTGCAAAAAAATATTTTTTATACGATATAACTTCAAATTAACGACTTTAGGATTTATTCCTTTATATGTGCTGTAAGACCTTACCTCTTGCCAAATTTAATGATTCTAGGTCAACGGGAAGTACCCTATAGGTTTTGATTCCCTCGAGAAATCGCAAAATATGCGAAAATATGCGACATAAACGTCCATATCTTTTTATTGCGTTCACTTACAAGTTTTATTTTTTCACAGCCAAATGAAACCGTAGATTCAGGTATTTAATATAAATTTCAACTTGATACCTTTACGCATTCTTGAGAAAAAGGGTCTTGACAGACGGACAACGAAGTGATCCTATAAGGGTTCCGTTTTTTTTCCTTTTGAGGTACGGAACCCTAAAAATATACTCTTGTACATAAATAAATTGAAAGAAAATGTTAATAAAACAGAAACATCAAATACTACATAATAAGTACCGAAAATATGATTTGAAGTATCGCGGAAAATAGTGATATTTCTGTGACATATACGGCTAGCTGTTTAAAGCAACCCAGCAGTGCAAGTACCGTTCTTTTAGCGATCGTCAAATTGACAGTTGAGGTCGTCAAATTCGATAATATGCCATTTTTTCAGTACTCGCTGTGATCGATTCTATGGCATTTTAGCGAATTTGACGATCGATAAAGAACGGTACTTGCACTGCAGGTGATAAAAAATGTTGCGCGAGCGCAAACCGTATCTGGGCGCGTTCGCGTGATTTTCCGAACTGCGCGGTTTTAACGTTAGTTTGAGACCGCGTAAGGCTTGCTTTAAAGCCCCCCCCCCCCCCCCCCCCCGTTCTCGATATCATCTGAATCGTGAACCGTTGGGAGGTACTTCAGATCAGACAAACAAGGTAGATATGGTAAGGTGGTGTGGCGGGTGCGATCGCATTTAGCCTACATCAGACTTGATGCCTTTAGTCGAACTCACCCTGCAGACGACTTCGATACCCTGTTTTGCATGTAGATTATTAGTTAGTTTATTGGCGTCGCTACAAGTTTCTTAGGCTTTCAAGTTGACGTTTTTTTATTTTATTATTATTATAAATAGGCCGCCAACTCGCCTGATGTTAAGCGACGATGCGGTCTACGTTGGAGCACGCTTGCCTAGAAGAAACCTATTCACTCTCGACTTGAAGACACCCAGATTGTAACTGTTGTAGTGATTAAGTTATTCGATTCTACTCGAAGGTAGATTATAATAAATCAGTTGTTGTCTTGCACTCGTTGGTTTCACTCGTATCACAACATGGTGACAGCGGTTTCAATTTATACTGGCGTAAATAGGAAGTAAAAGTACAAAAAATATCAAAAACAGTTGTTAGTTGCCGCGAGTGGTGTTCGTTAATAGTTTTGGTGAGAAATATCTAACGTAAATTGAAGATTTACGATGGAACACGCCCGGCCGCCCGCTGAGTTAAACATGGACGCCGCCGGAGGACCGGTGGGCCGTGCCGACGTATGGAAAAAGTGGAGGCAACAATTCATGTTGTTTTTGAAGGCTTCAGGAGTGCATACAGAGCCTTCTAGTGTCCAAGCCAGCCTGCTTGTAAACCTAATCGGCTCCGACGGCAACCAGGCAAGACCAAGACTTATGTACACTAAAAAATTATGTAACTTTAGGGTGGCCAGATAACAAGTATAATGTTGCGAATAACGTTAAAGAGTATTGGTCAATCAAGGAAGAGTTATTTGTAGTAGATGATGTTCTTTTCAAAGATCAATCTGTTGTGATTCCAAAAAACTTACGCGATACGATGTTAGGCATCGTACATGGAGGGCATTTAGGTATAGATCGGAGCAAGCGGCGAGCGAGGCAGGTAATGTTCTGGCCACATATGTCGAGAGACATAGAACTGTATGTGAAACGTTGTAAAGTTTGTCAGGAGTTCTCAAACGCCCCAACAAAAGAACCCATGCTGCCTATGGAGATCCCAAAGCTACCGTGGTATAAAGTAGGCTCCGATATTTTCGAATACAAGAGAAAATATTTTTTAATAATTGTGGATTATTATTCCAACTATGTAGAAGTATGTAAATTAAACAACATAACCACAGAGACGGTTATAGAAAAAACTAAAGAGGTGTTCGCACGACACGGGATTCCAAAAACCTTCATAAGCGACAACGGAACTCAATACACCAGTCGCATGTTTAAGCGATTTGCACAGGAATGGGGATTCGATCACGTGACGTCATCGCCAAACTATCCCCAGGCCAATGGCAAAAGTGAACGTACGGTACAAACTGTTAAAAAGTTACTATTAAAATCAATAAAAAGTAACGAAGACTTTAATATAGCGTTACTCAATTTTCGTAACACTCCACGGGACGGGTTGAGTTCTCCTGCACAACTGCTGATGGGCCGAAGGCTGCGTTGTCAGCTGCCAGTACACAAAAAACTTTTAGAGCCACGTCCTATCAACCCGTTAGAGCATCAAACTATGATTGAAAAGCAAAACAAGTCAAAAATTATGTATGACAAACATTGTAAGGTTTTACCTAACCTAAATAAAGGTGACTCAGTTATATATGTTGATGGGAAAACTAGAGGAAGAGCCACAGTGATTGGTCATGCTGATACTCCACGTTCCTACATTGTACAAAACAAAGTAGGCGCTAGGTATAGACGCAATAGGCGACACCTAATAAAATGTGCAACAGGTAGTGATGCATCACAAGACGATCACATCGCATCAGGCGATAATGATAGTGAAGCGAGTGAGGATGGGGATTATAAAGAAGAAGTTTGTTCTGAATATGACAGATCCAAGGACAGTTCAAACACTTCAGAAGAATCCACATCCCCATTGCCAACACGTAAACTTGTTCGTAAAGCTAAAGTAGCGGCTCAGGAGAAGCTTAACAAAAAATAATTATATTCATAACATCACTAAAATAAGATTTATTAAACTTACTTCTTTAAATTTAATACTAAGTCTAATATTGTAAACTAAGTTAATCTGTCTATGTAAAAGTGTTAATTTTAAGGGAGTGGGCATAGGATTATAAGAAACTAGTTTTTTGGGGAAGATGTTGTAGTGATTAAGTTATTCGATTCTACTCGAAGGTAGATTATAATAAATCAGTTGTTGTCTTGCACTCGTTGGTTTCACTCGTATCACAACAGTAACTATCGGGGAACACCCACTCAGGCAGCGAATTCCACAGACTAGCAGTTCGCATAATAAATGTGGAATCAAAGCGCTTAAACCTTTTGACGTAACCTTATATAGAGGTAATGCTAGATTAAACGTATTTATTTGTATGAGATATAATAAGCTAGACGCTTTACAAAGTTATGTCGTGGACTTTGTATGACCTGTCAAAAAGCGATGAACATAATTGACAACTATATAGTGGTATTAAGTGTGCGTGAAAAATTAGTAACCGTGCTGTATTTACAGTTTTTGCGTTTAGTTTAGCGATACAGTGAAACGCAGCGACAATTGAACACGAACGACAATTGTACTAAGGCATATCTCCATTGTTTGTCTGATCTGAAGGAGGTATTATACAAAAGCAAGACACTGGTAGCTTTTATTTATATTATTAACATTTTCTTTCATACAACATCAACATCTGGCTCAACGCATAAGCATTGCCATTCAGCGTGGTAGTGCTACCAGCATGCTGGGTACGCTGCCAACTGGTAGTGGACTTGAGCATTTGGATTGTCTTTAGACCCTCGACGGTATATGGGCAGTCTATCTGTATTTGTAGTGTTAGTATTAGCTTGTATTTAGTTAGTTAATAAAGCATTGGCGGATCCAGGGGCATGGGGGCCATGCCCCCCCCCCCCCCAAAACACCTAGCAATTCCATACATTCGATCGAATTTTTCGATTTGATTCCTTCGAACCTTGTCAGAATGCCCCCCCGCCCCAAAATGAAATCCATAATGCCCCCCCCCCCCCCCCGCAAAATGAAATCCTGGATCCGCCCCTGTAATAAAGGCACTTGCCACACAGAAAATAAAATACAACATCTATGATAGATCTCAACTTAAGAAAACTTTTTGTTCCAGCCATGCTTCGAACCCAGATCAACAATACGACCATCGCTCCTAGACGCGAAACCGGGCAAGGAAGAAAAGAAGAACCTGATCGCAAACATGGAGTATCCAGACGAATACTAAACGGTCATTGAATACGATTAAAACCAGAGGCGGCCTTAGAACTCGACTGAAATTTTGCCCTGCACTGCTTTCGAGACGACACGATAGAAAATAAAAAGGCGTTTTGAGACGTTTCGAATTTGATATACCATTTCTATTTTCACAGTTCGAATAATGCTATTCTTGGCAAATTGTGACTTTATACTATGTCATAATGTCAGGTTAGTATATTAAAATGGATAAACTGCAAATAAGCGCAATACTAGGTACACCTGAAAGTTTCTTTTATCGTGTCTGTCTCAGGTTGCATAGAGGGGCAACTTGCCCTCCCCTAAATCCGCCTCTGCAGCTGTAGGTACAATAACTAGGTAATTTATATTTTGGCGAACTATCCGAAGGCACAATATGGGATAAGGAATAAGGTTTCATATATATATTTTTTAGGTTATCTGAAACACACTAGCGGCCAAAAAAACATGTGGGTAGTCTGCGAAATTTATTTTTGCTTATTAACTAGACCATTGGACGGGTATGGTAGATATGATTGTGGTAAACAGGAACTTGGCCTTACCAATAGGTAAGATTAAATAGATTCGAGGTTGATATAGCAACTTCTACTGTAAAAACATTCAACAACAAACAACTTTTAATGTATGTTTAAGTTGTTTTTTTTTTTAATAATGTACTTAAATTGTATTTACTTATTATTGTAAAACTTCATTTGCATTGAATGTTTTTAGAATACTTTGTTCTTTCCCATAATGTGCCAAAGGTTTACTTATTGTGATATTTGGGTAAGGGACGACCGCCATTTTGAGCTTGATTCACAATTACTGGCCCACATAGTATTGAAATGTGAACCCCTAATGAGTCAAAATATTACGTACAGCAAATTTTCAATGTTGAATGCTCGTCGAGTTTTTAAATCTCTTTCTGAATTATGGAAGATACGAAGTTTTTCACATGGGCGACGCGAAATTGTAAATTTGAGCGTACGTGACACGATATAGAGGTCATATTTTAATGGCGGGTCTGCTCAGTTTGGGCCCTGTGTAATTTGAATCATATTTGCGATTGTGAAATGGCGACAAAAGGCTGTGTGATTGAAAAAACCTGAGCAAGTTTTACGTATTTTATTGTGGGAAGAAGCATATCGTCATACGTAAACCTGGATTCGCGCTAAAATTCGCATGCTCTGGTAAAAACATACTTAAATTTAAAAAAAAAAACACATCTTGGACCAAAATAAAATGAATGGACGGACTCAGAAACGCATTTTTGAGATTACCAAATGAGCGCCAGCGCTCACTTCGTTTCAGTCAGTGTCTAGCCGTAGGAAGTGTAACTCGAGTCTATCGAAACATCTGACAAAATTATGCATTCGTGTGCTTTTCCAAAGTGTAAATACAGAACAAAAACAGTTATCTATTTTTTTAAACAAATGTACTGTACCTACATGGTTATAATTAGGCGTTGAAGTATACGGTTTTGACTCGTTTTACTGAGTCTAAGTTCAATTGTTATGGCCCGTTCATTCATTTTATTTTGGTCGAAGGTTCACATGCTATTCACTATGTGCCTTTTATGCAGAATCACAAGACGATAACCTTTTCAATAATTAGACAAATTTAAATATAAAATATGTAATACCAAACCATGTTAATTTTAGCTTGTTTCTAAATTAAAAGTACTTAGAGTTATATTATTTTTCGTTATTTCATATTTAATTTTTTATCAGTGCCAAATTATTCTAATTTTTTGCCTGCTATGGTTATGTTATAACGAAAAATATATAGAAGAATAGAGCATTTATAAATTATGTACCAAAGTGTACAGAATTTAGTTGTATTTGATGAACGTTACCAAAACATTTGTATAAAATATCCAAAAATATTTATATGTAAAATAGTGAAAAGTTTTAAACTATTTGACATAATTTCCTATTTTGTTAAAAATGTCTATTCCGTGTTTGTGTTCAATCATAACAATTATAGATCATTTACATTTTCGTTAACAAATTATTTGTTCTACTATTATTTTAACACTTTCGGAAAAGACTTGTTAACTATTTATAACATTTTGTAATGAGGGAATCTAAAGAATGATAATATTTTTTAGCAAACAGCTATCATTTCATATGAATGTCATATAATTTTAAGGCAAATTCTCCTAAGGATCCTAATCTGGGTTTCGAGTTTCGACCCGTGATGAAAAACAAAAATATTTTTCAGTTAGAAGTGAGGTCATTTTTGCTTAGTTAGTAATGTTTATTTTTAATTTATTTGTTTTTCAATTAAAATTACATCAGCTGAAAGCCCGATTATTGTGGATTATTGACGTTATTATGAATTTTATTATAATTGATTTTTACGTGTGGTTTAATTTTATCATGACTTAAATTTCAATCAATATTTATTTTAATATCAATAACCTTTTTTCTATTGTTTTGTCGATTTATCATACTTTGACAATTTAATTATATTTTAAGTTTAATCTGTGCAAAACCAACTTGGCTCCTGCACTTCGTTAACTTTTACTTCATTATAATTTTTTATTCAGCTGATTTAGTTTTAGTTACTTAATTAAAAGTAGTGGGGCCTCAATTTCCACTTTTCGAAATTATCTTAGGTAAAAGAGCCAAGGGAAAATGGTTTCTAGAGCTAAGTAAATTACGTTCCTATAATTTCTAATTAATCCTATTTCAAGTACCTCCAGAAAATACTAAATGTAAAAAATATCACATTAGTATGGCGTTGACTGTAACTTTGTAAAGAATCTCATAAGTACTTAAATAGTACTTAATTTATTCCAAATTTGTTTTAAAACTGCGTTTTTAACAAACTTTTTGCAAAAATATAAATTAAACGAGTTTATACTTTTTTTTACACACATGAGACAAAGTAGCAATCCTAGTATGTAAAGTACACTTACTTAAAATTCATGCCTAAATATCACTATTGTGTTCTTTATCAACTATTGGGTATTAGTGTCGCTTCAGACATATACACTTCCCTAAAATAAACTAAATTTTATAGCATTACAATATATATAGTGGCCTGACTCAGGATTTTTTTTGTTACCTTATCGCTGATGAAGTGTTCTGCCTAAATAAGTATGACAAAGCACAGTAAAGTTAAAACGGGCTTACCAGACGTTTTTGTATAAGACCATAAAATTTAAAAAAGACAATCGCTCAAGTTGATAGCCCGTTGGTCCAGTTGGTAGTGAACCTACCTTCTGAGCCTGAGGGTGTGGGTTCGATTCCCACATAGGACAAACATTTGTGTGATGAACATTTGTGTTTGTTCTATATCTGGTTGTTAATATCTATTTAAGTATGTATTTAAAACTATATATGTATGTATATCAGTCTCTGGCAGCCATATCACAAGCTTTGCTTAGTTTGGGGTCAGATGACCGTGTGTGCGAAAATGTCCGAAATATTTATTATTTTATTAATTAAATAATATTAATGTAGTTAAATTTTCTTTGCTACTATTGTAACATTGTGTGTTAAGGCAACTAGCTAGATGTCTAAAGGCCTATGTCCACTACACTGACCCATACTATGATCGTGGCCGTATCGGCACATGCAAATAAACTTTGTATAAGGGCCGGCGCTCACAGACGGCGAGGCACGGGACGGCGCGGCACGGCACACTTCTGCATGCCTAAGAATGCCGATGGATGCCGAAGGATCCTGTGGCATTCCACGTGACGAAAGCTAGATTCAACCTTGTTTCAATTACTTAGTACTCACATTCCTTTAACGACATGAAGTTACCTATGCGTCTCACTTGATGCAGCGGCATCCCATGGAATGTTGCGACGTGCCTAAGCATTCCATTTCGCGACGTGTCGCGGCATCGCGTGCCACGTTTCGGCCCATTCGTGTTTTATTTTTATTTTTTATTGTTGTTTAATACATTGTTCATATACAATTAACAAAAATGTAGCACCAAAAAACCACGGAAGGTTTGTCTTGGCACACAGATTCACCCCGCACTAACGAACAATACGTAAGTACGTTGAAAGAGGGGAATGGCAGAGCTTAATTCATTGAAATAAGGTTGAAAATAATTTGTCAACTTTGCCGTGCCGTATCGTGCCTCGTCGTCTGTGAGCGCCGGCCGTGACTTTATAGCGTTGTTGATACAGTGCCAGTATGTCATGGTTTTTGTTGTTATTTGGAACGTTCAGGGTGGTCCGATGTAATGGACTGAAACCTTAAATCGCGCTCACGCTCGCTTACGCCTATGAATGTGTCCTAACCTTTAGAGATTTTTTAAACTGAGGCACATATTCCTAGTTTGTCTATTTATTTGGTTATATTGGCGGTACTTAGAACGTAGAATGACGTCAATTCTGTTGCACCATTCTTTCAACTAATTTGATATCTACAAAAATTTATTTTAGTCCCTTTTCCTTTCGATTTGTAAGAAAAGAATGGCGAGAATTTTAAAGTTATTAAATTTTGTTTCAAACCATGCTACAACAGAATTGACATCAATTTAGATTTAATATTAGTTTAGTCCGTGGATTAATAATATCCACATCAGAAATGTGATATTATTGAGTCTTTGTATAAGCCTCCATTAGTGATTATTTAAGTTTTAATATAAAATCAATACAGAGCTTTTGAAATGAGATATGTGTTTGCAATAAAACCTCCGAGATATCTTCCCACGTTTATTAATACACTTATCTTGTTATAGTAGAAATATACTGAGTTATATCACAATTTTAAATAGGTACAGTAGCTAGCAAGAAATATGGCACCCGGCAGAAAACGACAACAGTGCCAAGTAATTGGGTTTTTTTTTTTTTGTTAAAATCTTCATGAGCGTGGATTCAATGTCCTTTACTCGTAATATTAAACAGTTTACTTTGTCTTAATAGCGTCAAACAAGTCATAGTCACAGTCAGAGTCAAGCTAAGTAAGTCACGGTCAAGTCGAACTCATGCCCCTGTAAAGTGGTGGAGACTTTATAAGAGGCTCCTATGGAGTTTTGGAAACAACACGAAAAGACACGTTTCACCTCGTTATATCACTTTCCCACACTCGAGCACGTTTACGAGCACTTAATGAATAATAATTCACCATTTAGTACACATTAACACTCGAAAATACACAAGTTTAGGAAAATAATCCAACGAGCCGACATGTTTTTTCCGCGTTGGCGCCAAAAAAACCCCAAGTAATTGGGTAAGGCTGAGTGTTGCCAGCACTATTGTCAGTTTTAGACACATAAAAGTTGACAACCACGAAACATCGAAAAAGTTGCCTTTAATTATTTTTTTATAATAATTAATTAATATAGGCTTGCGTTTGACCACCATCAGGCCTGATGTTAAGCGAGCAGACTTACTTTTGAAGCCATGGTCTTGCACCATTATTTATTATGTGACATATTTCTTGTCAAGCATTATACATACAAATTAGGTATGAATTATAACTTAAAAATTCTGCTACGATAAAATAGCAAGCAAACAAAATAAAAAGTTGCTTACTAACTTGTAAGTCTTAATATATTTTACTATACACAATTTTATCTAATAAAGCTATTACTATTATGCTTCACATCAAAGTGCAATCGCAATGCGATCGGTCAAAACCCAGCTACTCCAATATTACCGAGAGCGGAATGACACGGTCGCGAACTATAAAACATCTTTTTTAAATAGGAGTTTAAAGTTATTAACAATGTTCGAATAACCTTATGTATTAAATAAAAACAACACTAGTACATTGGTACTTAGTGTAACAACAATAACAAAACGTTTTACAGGTTTAAAAAAAAATAATCACCAGCCTTTTTATTGAAAACAGTTTATCATAAAAAATGCTACACATTTTATACCAGCAAGTCGCAAATGTAATAGGCATGATTCCTAATATTTAATTTATTACAAATAACCGGCTTAGCGATGAATATAAGTAAATACATTACACATACTGAAAAAATAATTTGAATTGGCTGATAAATCTCTGAGATATGAGTATTTAAATATTTAGGTGGGGATGGAGAGGGGATGTTCTATCCCTTTCTCGCAAAGCGTGTGTTAGTATAGCATTGGTATGGCGCTCCTGAGCCGTGACGTCACGGCTCAGTATAATGCGCTCTCTGTCTAGCATGAAATTAAATTATATTAAAATGCTTATATCTTATTTATTTTTGAACTAATTTTAATTTTGTTTTTGTTGATGTGCTCTATTTATGATCAGCTTTTTTATGAGGTAATAAAAAAATATTAGTCATCATGTCTATTACTGACGTAGCACACAGTCATGGGACATTTTCTTCTAATTGGTAGTATAATTCAACGCCAATTGAAAACACTTTATCAATAAAAAAAAATACTCATGCCAGAAAGTCACATATTACCACAATGTGATTACTGACATAGCTTACGTAAGACATTTTCTTCTAATTGGTCGTATAATTCAACGCCAATTAATAATTTTCATAGCTATTTTTACTCCAACTTATCAAACGACCCATACTTAGTAAAAAATTGTGTGACATCCATAAATAAATATTTATAAAAAAATTACATAATTATGAAATAACAATAAAATGTTTAAATACTCAACAGTGTTGCAACGTTGCATAAATTCTCTATGCACTTGCATAAGTATAACGCTAACGTTACACACCGCAGACTGCACTGGAGTTAACTGCCTGATTACGTTAACTGTCGGCTGTAATCAAGTGACCATTAGAACGAGTAATCGCGACTGTGACTGACAGTTAACGTAATCAAGCTGCAGCAACTTATACTCCCATAGAAATGGTAACACCCATTTAAAAGATTTCAAAGCAAGGAATGTCCCTTTAATCTCAATTGGTGATAGATCTTAAATTGTATATATCGTCACGTCCGGGCGTCCTAAACACGCTTTCGCCAATTGCCACTTGATGAAACTTTTGGATATAAAGCTATAATAAAATTATCGGACGTTTCCGTAAGCCGCGGCTTACGAAGCGTTTGGGTGTGCGCTGAATAATAAAAATGCTTTTTTTTTTAAACCCCCGATGAATTATCTGATAATCTTCAAACGGCTTCAAAGATTTTAAATAATCATATCTAAGAACACTGCCAATCAAGTCACCTTTCAAATAAAAATTAAATAAAAGACTAGATACTCACGCAAAAGGTAATTTTGAATACATGTGCGATCAAGTGGTTTTATTATCTTTGTTTTTGGTCCGCTTAATTTGGTGGGTCTTGTCTAACCCCCCAGGGGGTCTAGACAAGATCCACTTTCTGTTAGCGTTCACGCCTGCGGAAAGATGAAATTGTATGAATATTACATTGACAATGACACTAGCTTAAGAGATGTTATCTCAAGCTAATGTCATTTCCATACAATTTCATCTTCCCGCAGGCGTTAACGCTAACAGAAACTGGGTCTTATCTAGACCCCCAGGGGCCTTACGGCTAACTCTTAACGCGGGCTCGAATTAGCGCTCAAACAGCGCAGTCGGAAAATCATGCGAATGTGAACCTTAACGCCGCTAGATAAAGTTTGCGGCCGCGCAACTTTTCCCATCACCTAAACAGAATGGCTTAAAATAGGTAGCCGTAAGGCCCATGCAACGATGCCAATAAACTAAACAATAGTCCACATGCAAAAAAAAACGCCGGTAAGGTCATCTGCAGGCTAAGTTCGAGTAAAGGCATCGAGCCAATTTAGGCCAGATGCGGCGCACCCACAACGCCACCTTATCATATCTCTTTTGTTTGTCTGATCTGGGGGGTTAGACAAGACCCACTTTCTGTTAGCGTTAACGCCTGCGGAAAGATGAAATTATGGTAGACCACATCGTCGCTTAACATCAGGCGAGATGGCGGCCAATCGCAAGCCTATCTATTTTTTTTTAAACACAAGTTCAGATAGGAGCTTATATCTTTTTTTGCACCAGTGCCTTTGGTCATCACCTTGGTTGGTGGTTTGGTTTGGTCTACGCCACTGTTGTAAGCAGGGAAACGCTGGATGCAGGCCGCTTCCAACCGGCCCTTTTGGAGATCGATGGGGGAAGGCCTATGTCCAGCAGTGGACGTCCTACGGTTGAAATGATGATGATGATGATGATGATTACTGTATGTAAGTATAATTACTATGGACATTCAGCAGTGTATCTTAAACAGCCATATAACATTAATATATTAATAGTACCAATAATATTTGTGCGTTCAGTTCGCTGCGATGTCTAAATTCGAGATGTCCACATCTGTAACAAAAAAAAGATAAGTAATGTATATTAGCAAACTTGCAGCGCCAGATAAAATGCTTTTTTTCTTCGAAATAAGAAGTGAATATATATTAATCCAGGGTATAAGCTATCTCCATACCGAATTACATTAAAATCCGTTCAGCTTTGACGGAGTTGAGTGCGGTTTGTTGAACAGTGTGTGGACATACACACACACAAATTTTCGTATTTATAATAATAGTAGGATTTGTGTGATAAGAAAATATATATGTACAATGAGCTCCTTTCGGCTTAGTACAGTGATACAGTCTATATGCGTAACCCTGTATATTGTTTTTACAAAAATAAAAAACTACTTTGACTTTTTTTTTGTTAATATATTTATTTACATCTTTTCTAAGATATTATGATTTAACCATAGTAGCTTGATTCAATGTTGATTGTTATACCTTAAACACTCGTGCCATATAACTGATGTGGTATTCGGAGTCAGCGCTGTCGTAATAATCAACAAAGAAGTAGCAACAACGTATATATTCATAAACTATGCGCGCGCGCGCGATCTTGTTTGTAAACTGTACGCTTAGTCTCAGATTTGATAGTTTTCGAAAACTTTTTTCGTTTACGTATTGTTCCATACATTTTAGTAAAGCGCCTCCAGCGGAAACGCGGAGGAACTAAAATCGATAGTAATCGGCGGTATAGATTGCTTCACTCTAATACGAAAAAAGTTTTCCAATACCTTTCAGCCCAGCAATGTATGGAACAATACGTAAACGGAAAAAGTTTTCGAAAACTATCAAAACTTGTACTAAGGGTACTGTATTCGTTATGAACTTTTTAACAGACTTCAAAAAATATGGGGTTATCTATTCTGCAGTTTTTTTTTTGTATGTGAATCAGAACTCAGTCATTTATAATCAGACTAGCTGAATCCTGCGATGTCATGCGGGATTTTCCAGTTTTCCGCATTATCTGGAGGGAAAAGTACCCTATGTCCACCCTTATGATGTACACTATCATCCTGCCAAATTTCGTTAAGATCGGCTCAGCCGTTTAGTCGTGAAAAGCGAACAAACATCCAGACAAAGAGACAGAGTTACTATCGCTTTTATAATATTAGTTAGGTTTTTTTTTTTTTTTTTATGTACTTTCAGATTAGTCCAATATAAAATGTATCAAAATCAGTTTAGTAGGTTTTTAAATCAAAATAACGGGGAAAAATATGTCAACCAAGTAAACGAAATTGCGTATTTACTCATTTTTAAGTCGGTTTTTAGGATTAGAAAGCTGAAGTGACAGTGGGCCGGCCACATTGCCCGAAGACCCGGTAACCGATGGGGTAAACGAGTTCTGGAGTGGAGATCACGTTTAGGCAAACGTAGTGTAGGACACCCTGTGGCCAGGTGGAGTGAAGACCTGCGTAAAACGGCGGGTATAAACTGGATGCAAAGAACTGCCGACCGAGCTCAGTGGCGTGCATTAGGAGAGGCCTATGTCCAGTAGTATACATTTAGAGGCCGATGATAATGATGAAGTCGGTTTTTTAAATTAATAATTTTATTTCGCATTTAAGTGCATCTGATCTAAGCAAAGCACTGTGTCGTCATTATGTTCCCGATAATAGGCTAGTTGAATGGTGTTTCATTTATTACAAATAACAGGCTTTGCGAAGGATATAATCAAATACGATAATTGATATGATATGATAATTGACGAATAAATTTCGGAGATATAAGCGTTTAAAGTTTTTCGTAGAGATTGAAACAGGATGCTCTGTCCCTTTTTGCAAAGCGTGTATTAGTATAGCATTTGTCTGGCGCGCGAGCGGCTTGCCATCATAACTAATGATAGAGCGCTCTTTTGTCTAACACTAAAAAAATCTAATTAAAAAATATATTTAAACAACACAAAACAAATCACACTACAAACAAACACAAAACAAACAAACAACACACATATATCATATCGGCCTCCTTGACGTGTCCGTCAACGGTGAACCTGACAAGCGCCGGTTATGAGCGCGCATATGGCTGGCAACACCAAACTTAGTCTTAAAGGTCCTGTTGCAAGGCGCACAGTGCAACTGACCATCATCATTGTAGGTTTCGGAAACAACACAACAAACACACCAATCTCAACCCAATCAAACTTGCAAATGCACAAGACTTGGGACGCCAATATCGTCTCAAGAGAAAAGACTTACCGTCGACTAACAAAGCTGCCACCTCAGCGACTCTATCCCTGTGCTCCCTCATGTACGCTTGTGCTTCCCACAGCATCGTGACGAGTTTCTCGTCGTTTCTCTCGTCCATGGCGATATCTTTAGACATGGTGGGCGAGAACCGGTAGTAAGGGACACCGAGGGTGCTGCACCAGGCTCGTGCGCGCTCCACCACTCGCCCGTCCGCTTGCGTCGCCTGGAATACAAGTTTAATAATAGTTTTATATAAGGCTCCAACCGACCGTTTTGGAACCGGCCCTTTTGGAGATCGATGGGGGAGGCCACAGAAAAGAGAAGTAAATAGACCAGAAATAAGAAGGAAGATCCGTTACCAGGCATTATGAGCGAACCTTGATTGAACAAGATCAACGCGTCGAACTGCGCATCACAGTTGCTGATTTCGAATGACTGACGTTTCGTTTATATGGGCGCAACTGGCTACAACAAATTTCTTACAAAGATGCCTTGACAGCCGTTCTAATTTAAACAAAAAAATACTTTTCTGTGGGGGTGGCCTATGTCCAGTGGACGACCTATGGCTGAAATGATGATAAGGCTACAACCAAAATTCCCTTTAGTAAAATGAAGCCAGGTCGGTCGCGGGGGGTCGCTTGTGATTGGAGACTCGACGCGACTCGACGCTTGTGATGGGAGACTCAAAAGTCATTCGTTCAATTCGCGCCTAGGATTGGTCCGCTCGATATAGTCTAGGTCGACATTTTAGAACCTTTGACTCACGGGGGGGAGGGGGGGGAGGGGGGGGGGGGGGGAAGAGCAGTCAAGTGGTTATATTTTCATTGGGCGCTTGTGATTAGAGACTCAAGTCATTCATACAATTTGCGTCTACGATTGGCCCGCTCGAAAAGATTTTGATGAAAATTTAGAATCATTTCATCGCAGCCCCCCCGCGATGAAATAGGACTAGCTGTCAAGTGGTTACATCGTCATTGGGCTACACGGAACGGTGATACTAATAAGCCGGAAGGTATATGAGTACAACGGTACTCATTCAGACCAACAAGGGACATATTAATGCCTTAGTACAATTATCGTTTGTGTTCAAATGTCTCTGGGTTTTTTCCACTTTTTTCACTATCCAGCGAAACCGGTTAGCGCAAAAACTGCAAATGCATGTTTCCAATTTTTTTCCCACACACTAAAAGACTTTCAGCGACACCAATAAATTAACTAATAGCATTAAAAAAAGGGAGACTATGCCGTCTGTCTGTCTGAATCGCATGATTGGAAAACTACAGAAATTTAAACGAACATATTACGCAGCGTAGGTAGGCCTCCCACTAGATGGACCGACGACATTGTGAGAGTCGCTGGCAACCAGTGTATGCAAAAGGCAGGCTGTCGTTCAGTGTGGAGGTTAAAGGGGGAGGCCTATGTTCAGCAGAGGACATCTTCTAGCTGATGATGATGATGCCGTCTGCTGGGTGACCTTCAATACCCAGAACATTGTCAGTGCGTTTCCTATCTTTGAAGACTATTCACTCTTCGTTTAGAGCAGTCCAAATTATACTTCGGAGGAAAATCCGTTGGTATTTTTCTGAGTTTATGCTATTATAATGTTTTAATACCTGGTCGACGAGCAGATTTCCTATAGCAGTGAGTCCCCAGGCCAGCCGCGCGGTATCCCACAAGCTCTCTGGCTTGAACACGTCGTAGTCTTTTATCCTCACCACCGGGTTGTTACCTGGACAAACAATACTGATATGACCACATACCTTTATTAACCTTCGACAAACATAGGGGTGTAAGTTTAACGTGTGTATTTGTGTTTGTCTGTGGCATCGTAGCTCCCAAAGGGCAGAACAGTTTTTTTTTAAAGTGAACTCTTCTTTGGGCTCGTTGGTCACTTTTTGGGATTGGGAAAAAGCACTAAACTCGCGTAACCGTCACGCTCAGATACTCGTTCGGGTAAAGTCGGCTCCTTGCAATCTTGATGAAGTTTTCACTTCTGTGTTGACTTAAGCACACACTTTTATGGTATTAACTAGATTATGCTCAAAAGAGCTAGAGACAACGAACGCTATTTTCAAACACAATTATTTATATCTAATCTGCAGAAAAATATATTAATATGAATGTCTATTTATAGTTTTACTAGCGGTCCGCCCCAGCTTCGCACGGGTATAGATTATAGCATATGTCACCCGGGTATAGTGTAGCTTCCCAACAGTGAAAGAATTTTTCAAATCGGTCCAGTACTTTCGGAGCCTATTCAATGCAAACAAACAAACAAACAAATCTTTCCTCTTTATAATATTAGTATAGATTACTTGATTAAGAGTTTTCTTAGCAGTGATTCAATTTGTTCAGCCGCTTGAAGATTATCAGTTCTTTGTCGGGGGGTTAAAAAATTCAGTTCATATTTGTATAATACAACTAGCAACCACCCCTGCTTCGCACGGGTGGTTTTAGTAAGATTCCCTATTGTTTTGAAAATATAATAAACCTATGTCACCCGCGGAAAGTGTACCTTCCCAACAGTAAAAGAATTTTTCAAATTGGTTCAGTAGTTTCGGAGCCTATTCAATGCAAACAAACAATCAAATCTTTCCTCTTTATAATATTAAGTATTGAAAAAACTTTATTGACACTACAGAATGGACATTACAAGAAGAAAACTTAAATAGAGACACAAAAGGCGGTCTTATCGCTGAAAGCGATCTCTTCCAGAACCTTCGGATGAGTAGATAGGTATTTTAAATGTCTATCACAAGCTGAAATGACAGTAGACCGTAATATTTTTTGATTGTGTACTATTATTTTGGTCCAGTAAAAGTAAGTTAGCACATACCCGTCCCACAAGAGACGACAAGCTTCAAGTTGGTTTGTACAGCCGCATCGTTTTGTCCCGTGGCACGGTATGCGAGCCTCAGTTCCGCCAGCTCCGTTAGCACGTCTAGAGTCGGGTTGTTGCCCATTAGACCACCGTCTAGGTATCTGAAATTTATGTAAATAATAAATAAGAATTTACCTAAACTCAAGATGTATTGTGGTCTTAACTGTATAATTCATTTATCAACAATTTACCAACCGCCATTCCAAATATTTCGCTGTAGGGTTTATAGGTATGTACTTTTTGTCACATAACTGATGAAGCTTTCTTGGTGGGAATGAAAATTCATCAAAACTCGCGTGAGGGTGCATTATAAATTATTTTAACACCGGCTTGCACTCACCATGTGTTTTATCGGTCGAGACGATCGACCGGTTTCGGAGCCTTTAGAGCCCCTTCATCAGGGAATACGCGCGATTCTGGAGACGGTCGCCCGCGTACTGGTCCGGTCGATCGTCTCGACCGATAAAACACCATCGTGAGTGCAAGCCGGTGTTATAATCATTTGGAATGGAATTTGTTTAGTTTTATTACAGTTTGTTTCAACAAATATTTTGCAGTAGGGATCTGTGTGGATGGATGGAGTTTTATTTTTCACGACAAACATCACCGGTGATGCCTCTCCGATCCGATCACCGGAATGCCTCTTTTAGGTTTAGGCGAACGATAAATTTTGTCACTTATGTGATAACATAGTTAAACCAGGCCTGGCGCACTCCGCACTTTAGGTATGAAGCTACAAGGAGCCGACTTATCAGACCTGCCACGCGATTGACAGAGAGGCAACTTCTAAGTTAATATAGCTGTAGGTAGTTAGCGTTCGCACGTCCTGAATTGCACTTTATTGTGTAGTAGCAAGAGTCGCTACTTATTTAAATGATGTTGCGGAGTGAATCTTATTTCTTCTGTGGTAAACTTAAATTATAGTAGGTATTCGTCGTCACGGGCACTAAAAGTTTAAAATATCCATAAATATATGTTACGTTATTTTACCTGCCCGAAGCCCTAAAGTATGAGGGCGCAGCTCCCGTGGCGCGTGCCGCTTGCCACACCAGCTGTTCCTCGGGAGGTGGCGGTGACGGCAGAGACACTACTGTCGTGTTGTCGCCTGCATCTACGCGCGGACCTACGGAGACAAGTTGGACGTGAATCGAATATGGCGAATTTATTGCCTACTCGCTGTTAGAGCATTAACGTTCAGCGATAAAGAATTAGCGATGAGGTTTTATTAAGGTCTACGAGTAATGTGTGTACCAGATAAGTATAGTGACTGGCAAAAATCTTGATCAAAAAGTGACCTAGTGGGTAATTGTGTTCTTATGCTTATTCTTATTCGAGATGGGGGCGATAAGTCCTGCACTGACGTCCCGCTTGGGGTGTATTGTGCATTTCCCCCTACCAGCACCTACCCGAGCCAACCCAACTCCTTGAAATATAGGAGTGAGGCTCTGGGGCGCTGGCAGTTGCTCCAGTGGTGTAGATGGTAGTGTAAGCAATGATGATGAAAAGCAGTCCAGCTGTTGCGGTGACGCGGATGAAAGAGCCCTATGCAACCCGGCAGCGATTGGGTAATTGTGTTAACACACGTATGGATTTGGTTGACCTCAACCGCCGTCTGACCAACGGGAGAGAAAGAGAGGGAAATATGATATTCTCACTCTTTCTCTCCCGTTGGTTGGACGGCGGTCCGTCAACCAAATTCATACGTGTGTTAAAACTATTAAAGTAAGCGCACGTACATGCACACATGCAGACAATATAACCGATCGCGCAGTCTGTGGGAATCCCTTTACCCGGCCCTCTTCAGACAGCCAAACATTGTGCCCCATGCAACCCGGCAGCGATTGGGTAATTGTGTTAACACACGTATGGATTTGGTTGACCTCAACCGCCGTCTGACCAACGGGAGAGAAAGAGAGGGAAATATGATATTCTCACTCTTTCTCTCCCGTTGGTTGGACGGCGGTCCGTCAACCAAATTCATACGTGTGTTAAAACTATTAAAGTAAGCGCACGTACATGCACACATGCAGACAATATAACCGATCGCGCAGTCTGTGGGAATCCCTTTACCCGGCCCTCTTCAGACAGCCAAACATACCTATAAATCAACTATTGTGCAGTCAGGGTAATTTTTCAAGATGTCTGCCGACCCCAGAACATTATGTCAGAAAAAATGTGGGGAGTGTATTTTTTTCTCCGAAATAAATAAATTGGTAACAAAGTGTGTTTCTACAACTTACCCTAGTGACTGTCTGTGTAAGTATGAAATTATCTTTTAGAATTGTTGAGGTACTGTTCAATTTAAATAATACTGTCATCAAAGGCAGGCAACGCACCGCCAATGCCCCGGGTATTATAGGTGTCCATAGGCGACGGTGACTACTTACCATCAGGTGGCCCGTCGCTTGTTTGTCTACTATTATATTAAAAAAAAAAAAAAAAAAAAAAAAAAAAACGGATGTTAAGAAACCAGTTATTTTTTTAAATACAATACAATAAATCTTTATTACAAAACAACAAAAAAAAACTAGCTAGACTTATTTTAGGCCTTGTTTCTGCAGTTGCGGTTTGTCCAACGTATAGCGCTTGGCGTTGCCCAGTCAGTGACCGACAAACGCCTCGCAACAACGAGGCCTTAGTAATATCACATTAGTTTTCTAATATAGTCATAGTCATATTTATTTATTTCCATTGGCACACATTAGAGCACATGGACACTTGTATACTTAGTACTTACTGCTAGTCCCGTTGTGTTCGTTTAGTATTTCCTCTGCAGACTTGTAATTCCTGAATATGTGTAGATCTACTGGCTTGCGGTCAGCTAGGACGGCCAAAATAAGCAGCTTGGGCTTTTGAATATCCGCCATCACTGTCTCGGTACCTATAAAGAAACGAAAAAATATAAGCATGTGTGCGCAAAGGTGCAAATAACAAGACTTTTGAGAACAAATTACTAATTTAGGGTAGATTCTTGTTATCAGCTCGGCTAACTCGGCTGGGCAGTGTTCGGTAAACTTGGCAACGTCTTCTCGTCAAAAATACCTCAGTGCCTTAAGACCACAGTTTTCGACCAGTATATGTTACCAGTGATGACATACGGCAGTGAAACGTGGTCTCTCACTATGGACCTCATAAGCTAGATCAAAGTCGCACAACGAGCTATGGAGAGGGCTATGCTCGGGGTTTCTCTACGAGATCGAATCAGAAATGAGGAGATCCGTAGACGAACGAAAGTTACCGACATAGCCCACCGGATTAGCAAGTTGAAGTGGCAGTGGGCAGGGCACATATCACGCAGAACAGATGGCCGAAGGGGCCGAAAGGTTTTCGAATGGAGACCACGGTCGACCGGTAAGCGCAGCGTAAGATGGACAGACGACCTAGAAGACCGCAGGGAAACGCTGGATGCAGGCTGCTTCCAACCGGCCCTTTTGGAGATCGATGAGGGAGGGAGGCATATGTCCAGCGGTGGACGTCCTATGGCTGAAATGATGATGATCTTATCGGTGGACAAATGGATGCCTACCCTATAGCTATATATTATTAAAAGAGTTTTGATTCCAAAAGGTAAAGATTACGAACTGAATTGAATCGCAGGACTGGAAAACTACAGAAATAATATATTCGAACATATAATTTCAAAAAACTTACCTAAACATTCCTTCAATATATTTTCCAAAGCTTCCGAAGGGTACGGCCTCATGCCAACAAAGGCAAACTCTTTCATCCTGAAGTAAAGCTGTTGGCACTCTCTCAGCGACTTGCCACTGGCGAGCGCTAGCGCCAGTATCCCGCCAGTACTGGTGCCAGCGACCCAGTCGAAGCATTCCACTATATGACGGCCTACTGCCTCTTCTAAGCTTAGGAGCGTTTGGACCAAGATTAAGCCGCGTATGCCACCACCGTCCAAGCAGAGTAAGCTGGAAGGAAATTGAGGGTAGTAAGCGATTAAGAATAACGCCATCTGTCGGTAAATAAAATATTACATTTCACAGTCATAACTAAGAACGGATTAACTAAGAAATAATAATAAAGTCAAAAGTACAGACCGTTCACAGTTATTTTACCTCTGAAATTATGACGTTGTCTCTGTCTGGTCGCTAGGCATCACTTGCAGACAGAGCGAGACGCTGAATTGATATGAGAGGTAAAATAACTGTGAATTGTCTGTAAAGGGGGCAACTTGGAAACTTGGTATGATTATAGTACACACTCTAAAATAAGACGACAAATAATATATATTGGCCAAGTGCGATTCGGTGACAAATTTCTATTCACCTCCGGTTCTCGTACGATCACCGAAGTTAAGCAATGTCGAGCGCGGAAGTCTTTTTGCACTATTTTTTTGTACTTTGTAGTTATCAACTGGCCAAGCGCGAGTCGGGCTCGCGCGCTGAGGGTTCCGTACCACCACATAAAATACGAAAACTTAGTATAAAAGTTTATGGCCTCAATTGAAATCGTGTTTATTTTTTAGAGAATTCAGCCCAGTAAAAAAAAACTATATTAAGTTTTCGTATTTTTTGTAACGAAACCCTCAGCGCGCGAACCCGGCTCTCGCTTGGCCAGTTTATTTGATATGATTTGAAGTATCTTGGACAGATTCGGACTGGTTTTCTTATTCTCATTAGCCCATTGGTCCAGTTGGTAGTGAACCTGCCTTCTGCGCTTGGGGGCGTGGGTTCGATTCCCACCTAGGACAAACATTTATGTGATGAACATTTGTGTTTGTTCTATATCTGGTTGTTATTATCCATCTAAGTATGTATTAAAATTATTTTTTGTATGTATATCAGTCTCTGGCAGCCATATCACAAGCTTTGCTTAGTTTGGGGTCAGATGACCGTGTGTGCAAAAATGTCCCGAATATTTATTTATTTTTCTTGGATAAACTCACCGTCCCTTTTTCTGCGTATCGTCCAAGCAGGCAGCTCGCTCCATTGCCGCTACTGCCAGCATCTGGCTGACGAGCTCCCTGGTGGCTGCCTTGGCGAAGGCGGGCGGAGGGACGCCGTTGTAGTCGCCGCGGGCGTTGCAACTGGCGGGACAGCTCGACCACGAGTGGTGACATCTAGGGATATAAAAATATTAAATTTATTTATATTATAAAAAATACCTGGGGGGTTAGACAAGACCCACTTTCGTAAGCGTTAACGCCTGCGGAAAGATGAAATTGTATGTATGAATTGTTGTTGTTGTAACAAGGAGTTTTGGCGCCAACGTGAAAAAAACATGTCGGCTCGTTTGTATTATTTTCCTAAGCTTGTGTATTTTCGTGTGTTATAATAGTGGATTAATATTTATTAAGTGCTCGTGAACGCACTCAAATGATATAATGAAGCGAAACGTGTCTTTTCGTTCTCCTTTGTTTTAGTAGTCCCCACCACTTTACTGGGGCATGAATTTAACTTGACTGTGACTATGGCTTATTTGACAATATTTAGTTAAACTTGAAAATATTTCAACACTGGCAAATGCACAAGACGTGTGACGCCAAAATCCTCTCAAGGGCAAAAAAGCTAACCAACCTTTTAGCCCCGACCGCGTGTAGAACATACAGTATCTTGTCGTAGCTGCTGTTGGACATCTCGCTGGGTACGCAGTGCCGCGGCGTGTACCCCAACTTGTTCTTGGCTTCTAAGTCAGCACCGAAGACGACCAGCGCTTGTACCATTGTGGCGTTTGTCTGTTTCACTGCCAGGTGGAGGGGGGTGTTGCCGTCCTTGTCGCCTATCGAGTGTTCCGCACCTGGAAAGTCAATTGAATAGTAAAACACCGTTTTAAACTATCACGGTTGTTCACTAAAGTTATATGATTATTTACTATTGAGATCTCGAAATGGCAAAAGTTCAATCGAGGTGATGGTTTTCAACTCGCCAGTGCGTCGAATCCAGTATTAGGTTGCTTTAATAATAAAAGTTCGAGTCCAAAGTGTGTTCAAAATACTATACGCAGTGATACAGTGAGTGTGTTTGGTCGGGACTTAGGTTCGAGTTCCAGTGATAACAGTAGCAAGCTCTTGAAATGTTGCGAAACTTGACCGCGATAGTAGCGCTACGGTAATTTGTAAAACCCTTTCGTACGCTGACTGCAGCGCTTACGGAAGTTCAAGACAACCTATAGCACGCTCAAATTACGGCGCCATCTAAGTTTATATCGTTTTTAGGCTGATTTTCGAGTTACGCTCCATTATTCCGCTATTGTCTATCTTCTTTGGTTCTTCTTACCTCTAGATAGCAGTGCAATAGCGCACTCCAATCTCCCCCTCTGCACCATAACATGCAGAGCCGTCCTTCCGTCGAAGTTAAGCGCGTTTATATCACAATTTTTGTCAGCCAGCGCGTCGACCACTTCTCTCGACACCGCCCAGTGGATCGGAGTGCCGCCATACTTCATGTCTTGCTGGTACAGTTTGGGTTGGTTGTCTTGCAGTATATCCCCTACCAGACCTGAAAATGTACTTATATTGTAGCCATTACTTTGAATTTATTTATGACTAGCTGCGCCGCGCTGTTTCGCCCGCGTGGTGATGATGATGATGATGATGATGATATGATTAAAAGTAGCCTATGTGTTAAGCCAGAACATAAGCTATGTTTATTCTACATTTCATTCAAATCCGTCCAGCCATTTCAGCGTGAAGGAGTAACAAACATACACACACAGAGACACTCACACACAAACATTCGCATTTATAATATTAGTGTGATTATTGAGCGATGGTGGCAGAGTGTGTGCTTTACAATCTCACGGCACCCGGTTCGTTTCTCGGCTAAATAAATTTTGTGCAGTTTCGACGCAATCGCTCAAAAACGGTGAATGTAAACATCGTGAGGAAACCGATACATCCAAGAGCCTCAAAAAAGTTCATACAGATATAACATTCACCAACATGCATTGGGCCAGCATGGTGGATTAGGGATCTCCTCTCTCTCTCTCTGAGAGAAGGCCTGTGTCCAAGCAGTGGGAAAATGATAAAGCATGATACTGATGATGAATTTCATCAAATATAGATTTACATCAGTCGAGACCAACACTCGACAGTTTTTAATATCTCACGAATGATTTAATTAGGGGACTAATTTAGTTAATATTTGTACAATATCTCAATCTCGTATATTAAGGGAATCCCAGTCACCCAGAAACACGATGCGTTGCGGCGGACGAAAAGGAGGATAGAAATGGACATCGTTTATCGCGTCTAATCCTACCAGAATTTCGCTACGCGTGAGATGACTGACTGCGAGGCCATGGTTCAACAATTTGACATGAAAATATGTATTTGAAAAGAAGAAAACATCTATTTTGTGCACAAAACACTATGAAATTAAAGATTTCTAATTTAAAAGACTTTTATGGGACCCTAAAATGCAAATGTAACCATACGAGGTCTCAAAAAAGAATGAATGCGGGGAACTAAGCAACAATTAAGAGACACAACTTGCATTAAAAAAATACAAGCCAAATAACATAGAGTTAAAAAAAATGGGGAACTTAACTAGTTTTGTAAAAAGTCATGGAATAAAAGTTGCCAGGTATGATGCAGGGAAGCTAACTGCAAGACATTTTAGGTGAATTAAAAATAACCTAGAATAGGTCTACGTAGGTTTGGCCACCAACTCACCTGAAAGTGATGTTGTGGCCGAAGATGGAGCACGTAGACCTAGAAGGTACTTATTCATTCTTGAGGATACCCAGGTTATAAAATATTTTTAGGAAATAAGAATGGTGGCGGTTCGTATTATTCAGTATAATCTATTCAAGCGGGCCAATCCTAGGTGCGAATTGAATGAATGACTTTTGAGTCTTCAATCATACGATAACCTGCCCCCCCCCCCCCCCCCCCCCCCTACGACCAACGTGGCGTGTTTTTATCAGCAAAGCTTTTCATTTGATGGCAGATAAGAATTTTTCCCTGCCATTTAGTATTTTTATCAGCAAAGCTTTTCATTTGATGGTAGATAAGAATTTTTTCCCTGCCATTTAGGTTTCGTTTAGGAGTTCCAATCGATCACCCAACTTATATAAATAAGTATGCCAAAATTCAGCTCAATCGGTTAAGGATAATTGGTCTAAAATTCAGTTGCAAGATTTGTCCCACACATACATACATACATACATACATACATACATACATTCTACACAATTGAAACTGCATACTTTCAAACACTGCATTCATTTCCATTATCTTCTCCGAGATTTTCTCTTCGCAATTCATGTTTATTGATTTAAGTCACACAACCACCGCGTTAGATTCACAATCACACTATGAGTCTTTCTTTATAATAGGATAACGGCTACTGAACGTTACGATCAACTACTTCCCACCACGTAGACTCCTATAGAGAGTACGCTTTCAGACAACACATAAGCGAAATAGCGCTTATACAGGGCTGTAACGGGAACGTGGTACTGAACCGAAAGGAAGTCACTGAACTCATTATGAAGAACTTTTACTATGGGACAAAACTTAGATTTTAAAAAACAAGGGAGATATGGTATGTTGACGTGGTGGGTGCCGTCGTATCATGCTTAAATCAGGCTTGAGCTAGGCTTTTTGTAAACAACTTTGCTGCCCTTTCTTTTGCATGTGGACTATTAGTTAGTCCATTGGTGTTGCTGCAAGTTTCTTAGTGTGCGTGAACAATTAGTAAGTTTGCCGTACTTAAAATTTTTGCGTTAAGCGGTTAAGCCGTATAGTGAAAAAACTGGGTGAAACACGGAGACATTTAAACACAAACGTTAATTGCTCTATATCGAATATGGCGGACTCCCAAAGATGGCGGACCAGTTATTTTTTATGCACCCCTATGATTTGAGTATCAAATGAAAGGGTTTGCTGAGAATACGAAAATTTTTATGACGCCACACTAAATTCAATATGGCGGACGCCCTAAGATAGCGGACTTTTTTTTATCTACCATCATGATATCAAATGAAAGGGTTTGCTGAGAAGAATACGAAAAAAGTTTTTTCTTTTTCTTTTAGTTTCTTAAGCTTTAGTTGGCCTTTGTCTACTTCCCCGCGCTACTGTAGCGTCGCGGCGAATCCTGAATTATGAAACTGACCTATAATTTTAGATCAACAAGAAAGCGAACGTGAACGTTATTGCATGTCTACAAGAAGAGAAGTCGTTGGTTACGATCGATATAATTACCAGTTATTATGTATTGTATTGATTCTATTGAAAGAGCCGTCACTGTCTGACCTTGACTTTGTCAACCAACCGAGGAGTTTGTAGCCTAATTTGATTTATAATTTAAAGCGATGTGTCACAGGGCGTGGTGTGTTGAGTTCAAGTCAGTATAATATTTTCAGCTTTGGAAAAATATCTAAGGAATGTCACTTGAACAAAACTTGAATCTTTGAGTGGTAAGATTTATACAGAGTTAAGCAGAAAGGGTGTACTAAGGTATGGAACAGCTGATATTATTTCGCGATTTCTGGTTTGGTCCCGTAGTAAAAGTTTCCCATAATGATGAGTATAATGAACCCCTTTCGACTTATTAGACCCTTTGCTCGCAACCCTGTATAATACTGGCGGGATGCACCCGCGCTGTTACCCGCGATTTCCTAGTTTTTCCGCATTTCTGAGGGGAAAAGTACCCTATGTCCCTCTTCATGATGCACACTATCTTGCTGCTAAATTTCGTTAAAATCGGCCTAGCCGTTTAGTCATGAAAAGCGAACAAACAGACAGAGAGACAGAGTTACTTTCGCGTTTATAATATTAGTTAGGATTTGATATCTGCTCTATTGGTTTTCATATTTATTACTAAAAAGTATTTCATTAGAATTTATTTTTATAGTAGCAGCGGCCAGCGGTTTTGCCCGCTACCCTACATAAACCTTGTATTTTGGCACGTTTTTCCACTTGTGGCACTAGCTCGTAAGTGTTTTCTATCTGTTTGCAATTTTTATTTCTGTTGTACACAATATAGAGTTTCTATCTATCTAACCTTCTATTTTCCAGGATAAAAAGAACAGCATATGCGTTAACCCAGGGTAAAAGCTACCTCTATACCAAATTCTATTCAAATCCGTTACGGAGTTGAGTGTGGACAAGCATCCAGTTACACAGAAGATTTATTATTTACCTGGCAGTGACCCCGTCCGCTTTGTAGCCGTCAAGTTGACGTCAGCGCCTGCCAGCATCAGCGCACGAACGCAGTCGGGTGCGTTAGCCAGGCAACCCATGTGCAGGGGCGTGTAGCCTAGCTTGTTGTACACGTTTAGCGTCGACACTTTCTTTGCCGCTAGAGCCTGTAAATGAAAGCATACTAATATTATAAAATAACCACTTTTTCACCTGGGTGGACAGTATCTATAATCCCTCCTGAATAAATCCTCTCCATCCTAAGGTTGCCTGGAAGAGATCGCTCTTAGCGATAAGGCCGCCGATCGTTGCACTAGTTTTTAAGCTGTTTTATCGTGTGTATGAAATTTGTGGTGTGTACAATAAAGAGTTTATCTATCTATCTAAAGGAACGAGTACGTATAACTTTTTATTTATATGTTTAAGTCATTGTTCATTAATTGCAGAAAGATTATTTTTTTTATATTAATTAACATCATTATAAAGAACTAGCTGACCTGACAGACGTTATCCTGTCTTAGAACTGTCAAACACGCAAAGTCAAAATTGAAAATCTTATTTTTTTACACCTTGGGTTACATTATTGGAGTTTTAGTAAGAATCCCATTTAAAAAAAATATATTATAGCCTATGTTACCTGGGGATAGTGTACGTCCCAACAGTGAAAGAATTTTTCAAATCGGTTCAGTTGTTTCAGAGCCTATTCAATGCAAACAAACAAACAAACAATCAAATCTTTCCTCTTTATAATATTAGTATATATTTTTGTTTGTTCCAGAATTCATAATTTTTTTGTTTCAGGTTAGGTTAAATTAGCATCATTGACAAATATATATAAAGTATAATAATTTATCCCAAATTCCTTATTGTACTTGAAACTACTTAGAAGCGAAATTACACTAAAGATTCGCCAGAAAAACGATTTAGTAGATACATAAAAATTAAATATGATGGCAAACCTTTTTTCAAAGCAGATTATTTGTGCCATATTTACAATACAATACAATTACTCTTTATTAAAATACCACAAAACAAGAATAACATTACAATACAAATATTATCTAGGCTAGGTTATTTACTGAGCAAACCAGAATTTAACGACTACAGCAAGTGATTTGTACAGATATGCATATGCAGTTAGCAGTCAAGTAAATCTATAACAGCGGGCAATTAATATTGGCCATTGTTACATTATGTATGCTGTGCCATTGTTTAAAGCACATATTTTGTAGAGTTTTTAGTTTACAATTATATCTCGATAATAAATGTACGCCAAATATTCGTTTGTTTTTGTTTATCCAATGATAGCATCGGTTTTCATATATTAAAAAGCAAGTGTGAATGACAGAATCAACTCACGTTTTATTGCAAAAATAGACACGATAAAGATGTTAATATAATAAGATGGATTTTACAGTAGTTTTCGAACTATAACTATGGGCTCCAAATCTTATTTCACTGATGGTTCTTGTTTACCCTCTCACCTTATAGTCCCTACCGCTAAACTGTAAGAGGAGAAAAAATTTGCAGCTCCACCAGGCCTATCACAGGATGTGGACAAATTGTCTTTCCATCGATTTTATTCGCGCATAGACGCGACAAAGCTAGAATATGGTTTTTTTACACAGGATAAAAACGGTGGTGGAAAGACAATTTATCCATGGCCCATGCTAGGCCTGCTGAGGCCTAATAAAAAAGTGGAATTCTACCATGCAGTTTGACTAAAGGATTGGGTTGTTAAACTTACATTGATGATCTCTTTATTGCTGGCTGCAGCGTAATGGAACACGGAGTTACCCTCCACATCTATGGTGTCCAGAGAGCAGTTTAGAGAGACAAGGCTTTGTACCATTCGAGAGTTGCATGTTTGCACTGCCACCTGTTAGACAAAATGATGGAAAGATGTTCAAGTTTATGTATAAAGTGGATACAATATATTATAAATACGAAATTTGTTTTATACAAAAAAAACGTGCTTGCTTTTTTCCACAATCTCACCTGATGGGAAGCAAAGATGTGGTTGAAGATGTAAGCACGCTTGCCTAGTAAAAACCTATTCACTTTTTCTTGAACAAATCTGGATTGTACCTGTTCGGAAAGACAGACGCAGGTAAGGAGTTCCACAGTCCACACCTCAGCTGTGCTGTTCTTTGACTGCACTCAAAGAACAGCACAGCTGAGGTGTGGACAACGACTGTACGGATTTGGATGAAACTTGGTATGGTATGGCCTATACCCTGGATTAACACGTTTAGTACAGTTCGTGTAGAATAGCGGGTGAAACCGCGAGGCACTGCTAGTAAAGTACTAAAAGAGTCCCATGGTACTTCCCGAGATTTTATCGTTTTCTCTCATTTTCCTGGATTCGAAGTATCCCATGTCCGTCTTAAAGATGGACACAACTTTCTTGCCGAATTTCTTCATAACTAAAGGTCATTATCATCAGCTAGATGACGTCCACTGCTGTACATAGGCCTCCCCTACACAACTCCACACTGAACGACAGCCTGCCATCGAAAGGCAAGCAGTGTGGGTAAGGGTGCGTGGGAACGTAAGGAGGACAAGACAAGGAAGAGAATTCTTAATCCCGTATTGCCTTCGCTGTCACCCTGATACCCGCTGAGGTTATACTAGGCCTCAGCCAAAAAAATCATTCAGTTTAATGATACTCCTTGAACATTGTCATCATCGAATCAGAAGTTAAATGATTGTCGCCTCTGATTGCGACAATCGAGATAGTTCCAAGAATTTTCATAGGTCATCTTCAGCAATACATAGCTTTAGATATTTTAGTCATGGGCTTTTTCATACCGAATGGCATAAAGCCAAAATAGTCACTGACTTTGACCTTCCAATATCATTAATTGAATTGTATTAGAAACCAACTGCAAGCCAAGGTTTTGTCAGATAATTTCTAATTTTACTATATTATTTCAGTTTCCATAATAAATCAATAATGGGGATTGCCCAAATTTTCTGACCTCATATTTTTATGTTATTTTCTAAAAATATAGACTATTTTAAGATACTAATATGAATAAAATTGTTTTCCAGTAGTGATAAAAAAAATAAGATTGTAATTTTTTTTTTTACTGTGACGTCACCATCGGCATAGTTTATTAGTTTTTTAGTTAGTGTAGATGTCTATACAAAAAAAAAAAACTTCTGTCAATGCCATTAGTTGCACAGTGGATAGGCTTATTTTGTTTGTTTGTATAAACGGCTAAGAAAAATTTCAACATAACGCCAGCGATGACGTCATTCATGGGTAAATGAAGGTCAATCATATTTCATCAAAAATATTCGTCATCAGCGCTAATTTTTTAATAAAATTTGATGTATAGTGATCAGTAAGTCTATTTCTCGAAATGGTTTTGTAATAACAATTTTAAAAAAAATACAATCTCCAGTATGTTTCTGTCCAGGAGCCTAGAATTTATGGAAGAGCTTACTCTGTACCATGATTCCCCAATGTTCCATGTATTTTATGAAGAGTTTTCTATCTTACCATGAGTGGTGTGGTTCCAGTGACCGGGTCAATTTCGTCTATATGTTTCTGCACTTCCTCTGTATTGAATAGCTCGTAGATACCGAAGTGGGCTGCTAGGTGGGCTATCGACCATGACTGGTGCTCCGATAGTGTGTCACATAGCTTCTGGAGACTCGTAATTGAGCACTGGAAATAAATAAAGCCATTGTCATCGGTCATACTCCAATGTCACATAGGGCTGATAGTGCAAAAACCTTACTAGACATTTGGTCAAAATCAGGATTTTTCCCTCGACATCCTTAAAATATGTTTTATATTATTAACGCAGGAGGAAGAAGGGAAGGCGCAGAGTTTGTACCCAAGTCATATAAGATGCGAGGATACACATGCAAGAGCTAATAGGCTACCAGACTGATATTTTTTTTTATATTTTTAATTTTTTACAAGCTTACATACCTCCTTGGTAATTTTAATGTATATTGGTATTCTTTCTTTGTAAAGTATAAACTTTTCCTCCGCAGTGTCTAAGCTGTCTGCTCTGAATAAACTGAAATAAAAACAAAAAATTGTTTATTTGCACAGATATACACAACCAGATCGGCAATATATTTTAGTGAAAGAGACAACTTGATATGGCACAGCACAAGTACGAAAAGGACATAAATAGATTTTGTTGTCCTTATCGGCGTGACCTGTTTTTGGTACCTCAAGTGTCAAAATCTGTAATAATCAGTGACAAACAAAACGGGTCTGAATTATATTTATTGCCTTTTTTTGGTGATTAAATGTGATAAATGCGTGTTTCCTCTGAGAAATAATTGTAAAAGATATTTTACAATGGTTGGTTGTAGCATTTTGGGCTGCAAGAAGCGCAGTGAGCGAAAATACGATGAAATATCATTTCACACGTAAGTAAACATATAAAGCTTGTAACGATCACCTAAATAAATTCAGGATATCAATTCGCAAATATTTTATTCATAATTAGTCAGTTTTTAGGTCGATTTGTGGTCTAATTCTATGAATTTTATCAAATTATTCACTTAGAAAATAAATTATGAATGTTGCCAGTTTATGAAAGAAATTACCCACCGCAACTAACATAAATTATTCGTTCTGCAGGTTTCCAACTGATCCTGTCACATTGCTGAAAAAAGCTGGCACATTGCAAGAAGTGCAAAATACCGACCCTTTTATGCCCATATGAATATGGTGAATGTTAATATTAAATATATATTAATGAGGCCACAGTTATGAAGCTGGAAAAGCAAAAGGCGATTTCGGCGAACCGATTCAAAAAGCTACGCGCTGTTCGTGAAATTTGTACTGTAAACATTAAAGAGTCTATTTATCATATTATTTGGAATGTTATACATAATTCCATTCATGAAAAAACTAAACTGACCAAGCGCGAGTCGGGCTCGCGTGCTGAGAGTTCTTTACAATCACAAAATACAAAAAGTTGTGCAAAAAGACAACATCACGCCCAGGCTGTCACCCATCCAAGTACCGACCGCGCCTGACGTTGCTTAGCTTAGTGGTAAACAGAAATTTGTCACTGACTCGCACTTGGCCAGTGTTTATTATTTGTTGTTTTACTTATGTTCACTATAATCCGCTAAATTTGACGCTTGTACGGATTACCGTTTTTACACTAGAACAAATCCAAAAATACGTTTAACGATTGTTGCATGGGGGCCCTTCCTCTGCCCTTCCGTTTTAACTCCTCTTTGACTTTTTTATAATTTTTAATTAATCATAAAAAATCATGCTATGGTTACTTTACAACCTTTTTTCTAGTACTATATTCTAATCCTAACAAATAATTATAATAAAAACGCAAGTAAGTTTGTAACTTTCTGTCTGTTTTTTTTACGAGGAAACGGCTAAGTCATGGTATAATAATATACTCCGCCAGGTATAGCAATTCGAGAAAAAATGTTTACGTAGGCGTCCCGCAATGATGTCATGATGTCAATTTACAACAGGTTCGAGAGAGATGACGATACACCACGTAACAGCTGATTGAATAAAGTGGCAACTGGACAGTGACGTCATTGCGGGACCACTCCCAGATTGCTAGACCTTGTTTTCTTAGATCATGGGCTAAGTCAAATTTTGTCAGGACGATAGGGTGTGTCATGAGGACAAACAACGTACTTTTCTTCCCAGAAAATTGCAGGTAGCACCGCGGGTTGCAGCAGCTATTGTATAAAATATAAATATTTAAAAGGTAGTATTGTTTCCAAAGTACTCATTGAAGATTCACTACCCATCATAGTAGGTAAATTACCCTAACTTATAGCAAATCATTTTAATGTGGCAACACACCTTGTTGAAGCGAGAGGCACTGAGCTAGCCACGCTCATTGAAAATCTATAGGTAGTAGATCTGTGTTTATTTGAATTAATCCGGCGTCACTTCGCGGACGTTTACTTCCATAAAGTACAGATTTTTTTTATATGATAAATGGAGACATTTCAACATTTAAACGATAATCGTACTTCGGCATATCTCGCTTGCTTGTCTGATCTGAGGGGCTTAAGGCAATAATATATTATGTTTTTAATGACAATAATTACTCATAAAACATTGAATGACTCAAAGAGATAAATTATTGTTAATTTGCCTTGACCTTTGTACCTGATCTTTTTATGTACTTCATATGATTCATCAAAGCTAACTAGGCCATTTTTATCAGTTGACAGGCTAACGTCCTGTAAAGCCAAGTAGAGGAAAAATATTTTGAAGTAGATCTATGGTATTTCCTAGCACAGTATCTTTTAGCGTTTTACAATTGAAATATTCGTCAACACAGATTTATCAATGTAAATGATCCTTTCCATTTTTTCCAATGTATAGTATACATTAATTTATATGACCAAGTTCACATGCTGAGTAACGGCAAAATAGGAGAACTAAAACGACAAACAAATGACGAACTAGTAGGGGGAGGCCTGTGTTCAGCAGTGGACGTCTTCTGGCTGATGGTGTTGATGAGGAGAACTAATTATAAAACACCTAAGATCAGTGTAAAACCCTTTTTTTTGTAATAAATTTCAATTTATTTCAAGTTTCATGTGGCAAATTTAAAATCAAATCTTTCACCCTTCGCTCTCTCTGCCAGGCCCGGTCAGGTATTACAATTAAAATTTGCCTCATAACAAAAAAATATGGTATTCTATATATATAGTATAGTAGTAAATCTAGTTTTATATAAGTTGAATAATTGTTGTCCAGGACTAGTCTACTGGCTGATTTATTCCTTAGGACATGTTCTAATTTTAATGAGTAGTCATCAAACATTTACCATGTTACGATAATTTTTTATCATTTAAATGTTATCAGGGTTGCCACCCATACAGATTCTGCCAGGACAGTTCCAATATTGAGAACATTGGCCCGCGTACCAATAACCTATAATTTTGTCCCGATTTTTAATAACATGCGATGATCACTCTATTCGTTCAGACTCACAGCACAATGACACGTCGCCAAAAAGTACGCATTGACTGGAGGGCGTTACGTAAAGACAATTTTGGCCAATTTACACTTTTGGACAATTTTGGTAACCCTGAATGTTATACCAGGGGTAGCCAAACTTTTCAAGTATGCAGCCTTCATTACAAATCAAAATAACCTAAGAGTGGTATAGAGGTTAAAAGCAGTAAAGTTTTAATAACAATTTGACAATAAACAATTTTTTCACATAATTATGGCAGCGCGACAGTTGAATCGCGCTATATAATAAGGCGCTGTGCAAACGTAGACGCTTTTGTGTCTTGTCGGATACAAGCTACCAATGACTATTTGATTTTTATATAACCAGTATGAAATCAGCCACTCCCTGCACAGACTTTGTGTCCAGTTGCTTTCACTTGATTGGTACTTGTTGTGCTATGTCGGCAGCAAAAAGTGTCTATGTTTGTGCAGCGCCTAAGTAGCGCGAGTATACATATTAGATTTCAATTGAAAACACCGACTGAAGAGTCGAGTAGAGGCGGGCCTTACTTTCGCGGGCAACTTTAAATGCCAACCGCGGTCGACCGGTCGACATCTTGGCTACCCCTGTTATAGACAATTCAAATTTGACAACCTGCAGAAAGCCGTGCTGCGGGAAGCCGTGGTAGCCCATTTGGGAGACCGCTAGATTTGAAAGTATGAGCGGGTTCAAACCTTATGCTGCTGGGAGCTTACGTACGGATTTTCATACCACTAGCTTTTCGGTGAAGGAAAACATCGTGAGGAAACCTGCATATGTACGGAGAAGGAATTCAATGGCGTATGTGAATCCACCAACCCGCACTAGGCCAGCGTGGTGGATATGGCCCAATCACCCCTTCGGGGGTTGGCTAAAAGTCCAGCAGTGGACTGTTAAAAGGCTGATTATGATGAAGATGATGATGAACTTGCAAAAAAACATTTTCTTAATTGCCTATAACATTGAAATAATATATCCTAAAGTGTGGATCCACTGCAATATAAAGAATTGTATCACTTACAGAACGTTTTAAAATTTTACAATACACAAATCCCTTGCATACCTTGTATTGTTATCCTGTAAGGTGTTATTAGCTATTGTTTAAAATAATTATAATACTTACTTTTACACAGAAAAGGACAGAACCATAATGCTTATTTCAATATGGTTCTGCATTGTAAATAAATAATTAATAAGAGCCAATATTGTGAGTCACATATATGACACTGAGATAATTATCTAATTATGCTGACCTGTACAAGATTTCAGTGAATGGTTTATGTAGTACTATTTCATAATATTTATCTTTAGGATTCTTGCCATCATTCGGTGTTTTTGGTCCATAAAGCAATATCGATTCTTCTCTGTAGTGAATCGGCCTTGAAACGTAGCTGTCTGAACGCACCTCCAAAACCCTCGTAGGCGGCTCTTCGGAACCAAGAAAACGTAAAACTGGGAAATAATATTGATGTTTAGTTTTGAGCTCAGCTTAAGCCTAACAAACAAAAACGATTAGAAAAATATTGACATAAGAAACTTACATGTATTGAACATTTTAACACAAATAACAGTTATCACAATATTTATTTATAATTTAATAAATTCTTTGGGTGTTCTATATCACATTAGAAGCCCTACCCTCCGAACTATTGAAATGAAATAAAATAAACTTTGGCGAAACACAATTCTGCAATTTTCAACGATTTATGCAAAGAGAATATGATTTAATTGATTTATGAAATGGAATGTCAATATTATTTACCTGACTTTGACAGTAACAACAATTACAAAATGACATTGATAGTAACATCTTTATAAAAAACTTAAATGTCATATCAAAACCATAGCTAAAAAAGTTTATTAGCGCCACCTAGTAAACAGTAGCAGTACTTTTTATTGGACCCAAAACTTACGCCATCTAGTGACAAGTGTGTTAAGATTGTATCATAATAATTATGAATTCTAGATGGCGCTATTAGTATTTATATCCTTTTTAGGGTTTCGTACCCAAAGGGTAAAAACGGATCCCTATTATTAAGCTAACGGTATCTGCCTGTCCGTCCGTCTGTCCATCCTACCTTTAAACGGCTGTATCTATAGAACCGTTACCGTAATAGATAGCCAGTTGAAATATGTAATGTTCCGGCCGGCGGATTAAATAAGAAATAATACGAAAAGTCAAAAAGTAAAAACAAAAGCGGGGGGTCCCCATACAACAAACGTATTTTTGTATTAGCTCTAATGTAAAAACTGTAAACGTATTTCGTATAAGCGTCAAACTTATCATGATGAGTGTGCACTATATAACAACAAATAATGGCCAAGTGCGAGTCGGTGTCAAATTTCTGTTCATTACCAAGATAACTAGTAATTTCGTTAATTGGACAACCTTATTATTCTAAACACCTTAGGTATTATTTCACCGAATCGAAATTCCGTACGTAGTAGTACGTATAATTTATCTTATTTACATTGGTCAGTGAAACAATTAAATCAAGTTTATAGTTTATTTTATTAAAATAAGTAAGTAGAGAAATACACGCTATAATGGAATGTACCAATCACAGTTTTGTACAAATTTACAAAACAACTATTAAAGCATTTGTAATGTACATCTTCAAAATAAAAACTAAAAATAAACTAGCTTTAATAAAAACACGATATAGTTTTAACTAAACAACATTAAAGCAATTTTTCATAAACATAAACAAAGACAAGCAAGACTTAATACAAAATTTAAAACAGATCATTGTTACAATATTTTGACTAGAATAAATAGTAGAAAAATTACCTATTTATTTCACTAAAAACCAAAAAATGGTATAATACATTTTGTATAATGCTTCGTGCGTCTGTCATCTCGCTCGCGCAATTCAACGATGTTGAAGATATAAAATGATAAAATGGTCTTACGTGAAATATAGGCAGAACGAATAAGAAAATAACACCACAGTGGAAATTTTCATTTATATTTTTATTCAACAAGTTTTCAAACAATAACTGAATAGAAACATATTTCTACTAGAATTGATTTTTAAGTATCTAAACATGTTTGAATTAAAATGAAAAGGGGTTTGATTTTTTTTGTATGAAGGCTGGTATAGTAACAATCCGCCATTTTGAGGTTTTTTTAAATTGCGTCGCACATATTTGAATTGGGAACATTTATAGACCACAGACTAGGTAAAGCTACTACGTAGCCAGTCTTTGATATAGACGAACAAAAAATTACAGAATATCCATAAGTGTCACATTATGGAAATTATTGAACATAAAGATTGCATAGTGACTCCTAATATATTAAAATAATGTGTATTCCAAAAGCATTTCATTAATTTTTTAAATATGTACTGCAGTGATAATAAGACCCTCATTACAACTAAATAGGTAGTCAAACATAGCCTAACCTCAAAAAAGTATTATTTACTTTTATTTCATTTATTGTTAAAATTCACGGTCTGCCACCACTGCACTTGACTTTTTGCACAGATGTTTTCACACAAAAGTTACTTTGCAATATTTGTGTTCATTTCCATAACATGACCTTTGTCGAACATTATATTATATACTAGCGCGGCCCGCCCCAGCTTCGCACGGGTATAGATATATAGCCTATGTCACCCGGGGATAGTGAAGCTTCCTAACAGTGAAAGAATTTTTCAAATCAGTTCAGTAGTTTCGGAGCCTATTCAATGCAAACAAACAATCAAATATTTCCTCTTTATAATATTAGTTAGTATAGATAATCAAAACATGACACTTGGGGACATTGAGTTTTCTGACATTTTTGTTAGTCTATATAATCCAAATATATCAGTTTCATTGTGCAAAGTGATTTTGACAAAAAACTAATTGGCGGATCGAGACTATGCCAAAAATACAAGTCCCTTTACTGAACATTTGTAATGTTAAAGTCATATTATTATTTACGGGATATTTACTGTGGTAAAGTGAAATGAGCTCCCGATATTGTATATCCCTTATATTTATATTTTATACTTATATTTGTAATGTTATTTTCTATATTCATTCCGCTTAGATTTCACATAAGACAATTTAATAATTTTATATCTTTTATGATAAATGCGCGAGTTAGATTTGGACGCAAAAAGCATATACCCTTAAACCGTAAAATTTTACAAAAATCTTTGGCATATCTATTAAATAAAAGCTTTGGAAATGCAAACCCAATAAATGATTTTACAATGTCGCACAGTGTTAAAATTTATATAAACACAATAAGTACATACAGATTGTAAGGGAAGCTCCCGAAGCCAAAACGCTATTATATCTAAACAATTTGTCGTTTAGAATTTTGCAAACCAGCAATGTAAAGCGTACAAGTGTGCGCGAGGCGCAGGTCGTTCTTTGACCTCTAGCGTCAGCTGATATTTTATGAGCATTACATTGCGTGTTTTTTTGTGGTATCGTATCAGCAATCATTGTATCCCCAGTCTTTGTTTTCGAGAGTGTTTTCCTTACATGATATTTCACCAATAATTGCATTCCAATACATAATTATTATTTACGTATAAGTAGTATAAGTAACTGCAGCGGCAAGTAAAAGAAGCATTTATGAACAAACGTGAAAATGTCGCGAAGCGTCACCATGAAATGCTCAATTGGCTTGTATAGGGCTTTTCTCGAACACTGCATGGATATTGCATTAATATTTTGGGGAATTTAATACAGCATAGTAAGCAAACTGTCCGCCAATAGGCATATGTCCTATTTTTTTAATTACCTCTGAAAAAGCTGATTATAAAATAGACAAAAACAAAAACAAAAAAAAACAAAAACAAAATTAAAATTTGTTCAAAAATAATTAAAATTAATAATTAATTAATAATTAAATATTCGGGACATATTTGGACACACAGTCATCTGACCCCAAACTAAGCAAAGCTTGTGATATGGCTGCCAGAGACTGATATACATACATATATAGTTTTAAATACATACTTATAAAGATATTAACATCCAGATATAGAACAAACAAAAATGTTCATCACATAAATGTTTGTCCTAGGTGGGAATCGAACCTACGCCCCCAAGCGCAGAAGGCAGGTTCAATAAAAATAAATAAGTTTTTGGCGTCGATTCTGTCATACCACTCACTAAACAAACAATCTTACAGGACTAAAATTATCTGCCTCTTTTTTCATTTTAATATGTGAGAGAACTAACACACACTTTGCGAGAAAGGTAGAGACCATCCGCTCTCTATCCCCACCAAAAACTTTAAACACCCCTATCTCATAGATTTATCATCCAATTTAAATATTTTTTTCAGTACCTATGTAGTATTTAATTATATCCTTCGCTAAACCTGTTATCTGTAATAAATGAAACATTAGGACACAGTTTTGAAGCATCAGTTACTATTTAAGCAAAGCTGTGTTCATCTTTTTGTCTTCATTCAAGGAAGACTTTACCACAGATATTTATTAAGATAGATACCGCGAGAATAGACAACTTAACAGTTGTATGAAAACCCAGGATGCACAATTTTTGAAAGCAATTTAGTGGTAGTTTAACTTCACCCGCACAGCCATCTTTCGAAAAGTTTTTAGTATACTGAGGTGCAATTTGAAAATTTTAAGTACCTTTTAGTTTTACGTGCTCCATCGACGGCCACAAGACCGCTTTTCATCAGGTGAGTTGGTAGACAAACGTTAACTTATTATTAAAAAAAATGCTGTATGCTATGCTACTGCCACGATGACGGAGATCGAACTGAATTAAGTGAGGTGCTAGTTGGAGCATTACTCCAACTCAAGACAAGGCATAGACATGAAGAGTAGGTTTAAAAAAAATACAATTATTATATTGCATTTGACCACCATCTCACCTGATGTTAAGTGTTGACAAGGTCTACAATGAAGCATGCTTTCTTAGAAGAAACAAATTATCTCTTTAAGACACCCAGATTGTAAGTATCGGGAACGCCTATTCAGGTAGCGCATTCCAGTCTGTCAGTTCACACAGTAAAAGTGAAATCGACGCTCTACATACAGGTTTTCAGAATATCAGCCATGAAACGGTGTTCGTTTTCCTTGCCTTGCCCGCTTTACAATCAACGCCTTGCCTCTGTCTGTGTATCCCCAGCATTACAATCTAGGAGTGTTTAAGTGTAGGTTATTACTAGGCAACATGCTCCATCTTCGAACGCATCATCGCTTTCCATCAGGTGAGATTGCAGTCAAACGTTAGCCTAGTCCGATGTAAAAAAGATCCGATGCACACTCTCCGATATATACGTAAATAAATAAATCGTCAAAAATAAATAAATAAATAATAATCCATAATCAATAGATAAATCGTCAAAATCAATAAATAAATAATAATCCATAAATCGTCACCGCTTTATGCTTGATATTCCGAAAACCCGTACGAAGCGCTTTGATTCCACATTGATTGTGCAAACTGCTAGTCTGTGGAATGCGCTGCTTGAATGGGTGTTGCCCGATGGTTACAATCTGGGTGTCTTCAAATCACGAGTGAATCGGTTCCTTCTAGGCAAGCATGCTCCAATGTAGACCGCATCATCGCTTAACATCAGGCGTGATGGTGGCCAAACGCAAGCCTATTAATTATAAAAAAAAAAAAAACTTATATGATTTTAAAAAACCTGCAGTCAACTCGCAGGCTCTATCTATGTGAAGGGTCTAGATTTTACTTACCCTGCAATGAATAAACTGTGATTTGAGAAATTCTAAATCTAATTGTTCTAAATTAAGCAGCATGACTTTGACTGCTCCTAGAACCGGGAATACTGTCAGGGTTAGCGAGGGGGTCCAGTTCAGCGAACAGCTTGAACCAGGCTGCCTTGTCTTCTTTCTTTGGAACGGGTTTCATGGACTTTTGTGGTGTCTCCAGCTTGGTCGCTGGTGCCAGCGGACCTTGCAACAGGCTCGGTGAAGACATATCCTGGAATTAAATAAAATAAAATTTTAATTGCCTGGCTTTTCGTATCTCGTTTATGACACTGATATTATGGCTTGTCAACTTAACTAACTTATTAATGTTGGTCAACTGTGAAACTTCTCGAAATTGTGATGATGCTTTCTGTGATGATTTTTCAGTGCATTCTGTACAGATTTAATTGTATTGTTATTTAATATATTGTTGGCATATCTCTGTAAACTACGCTCAGTGGCGTTATAATCCTTATCTATTTATACAGTGAATTTGAAAATTCTATTGAGGAAATAAAAATCTTAAACCGTATTAGTATAAAATAAAAACTATGCTATTTCAATGCTTGACAAATGGGTTTGGGGTAAGTTATCAATATACTATCAAACGAAGTATTTGTAATCCAGTTTGTTAGCTTAATTTGAATGAACTATATAAATAATAGTAAACTATAACAAAAGCAACCACACCTAACTTCACTCACTTGCAACAACTGAGAAGGCAGAAACGATCCAAATGCCGGAACATCTCCACAGTCAAGTCTTATCCCGGCTAAGTCAGAACTGATTTCCGAGCTCTTCATACTGGTTGCAGCGTCGAAGCCTGTGTCGATGAGGTCAATAGTTGTAGTTGGTTCTTCTTTATCATTGGATGGTTGGTCAGACTGAGCCTGATTTGGTTTTGGAGATTTATCATCTGTCTCATCTTTGTATTCATCCTGGAAAATTATGTTTGTTAGGTTAGTCGCCTTTTGTAGTTCCCACTGCTGGGACACAGGCCTTTTCTCAGAGAGGATGGGCCCTAAACCACCATGATCCTGAGGCCCTAGCAAGTTGTTGATCTAACGGACGAGTTATCGATTCAAAAGATGGTTGGCCAGACTACATAGCTTTAGTACGTTGTCTATGTAGCTTTAGTAATAGGGTCACGTTAACACCCTTTGGGTATGGAACCCTAAAAACAACTAAAAGCATTTAGGTACTAATCACGTATTTTTTTTATTTAAATGCTACCCTGACCTCTAATTATCTGTTCCTGGGAATAACCCGCATGACAATTTGTAGTGTCATTACAAACTGTTAAAGTTTGCCTAGTGCATGTTGGTGAATGACTTGGATAAACCCGGTATATATTTATGGTGAATAGAAAAATAAGTTACTTGGAAAAACAGCATCTGATCCTTATCCTGAGGCACAAGCTCCTTAGCTTCGCTGGTTCCTTCCACCCCTTCTCCCAAACTCTGTGACAGTTCCTTCAGCACACAGAATTCATACTGTGGTGTTGCCTTCATAGTCTCCGCAGTAGCTTCGAAGGTTTGTAGCACTTTGGTCACGAAGTTCAAGAAAGATGATTGGTAGTTGGACAGGACATGGGAGAACATGTTACATCTTGCTGCTGCTAGAAGGTCAATCTGAAAAGACAATAAAAGCGAATGAGTCTTGATGTTTATGACAACTAACGAGATTAGCATATTATTAAAACTATAATAAATAGTTTTTTTTTAATGTTGTTACGAAAGCTGATTTATTCTTTCATAAATCATAACTAAGAACACTGTCGATCAAGTCACCTTTCTAACAAAAAATAGTAAATCATAATAAGTTAAGACGTTTGGGAGGTACGATTTCACTGTAAGACACATAGATACACTAATTAAACTTATGCCACCCCTCTGTTTGGGTCGGGGGCTAAAAACACAAAAATATTCTCTCTCAAGAACTTTTCTTCCCCATTAGTTATCAGTTCTTCGAGCGATGTGGCCTGCCCATTGCCACTTCAACTTGCAAATTTTAACTGCTACATCAGTGATTCTGGTTCTTTGGCGAATATCCACGTTCCAGATTCTATCGCTTAGTTTGGTCAGATGACCATGTGTGCAAAAATGTCCAGGATATTTTTATTTTGTTTGGTTCAGCTGGGCTCAAGAACATCGAGTTATCTGTGCATTGAAGTATCAGCTAGCCACATGCCAATGGCCTCCCTCTGCCCGCACTCCCTACCGATGTGAAGTACTCATTGGAAATATTTCCTACCAACATGAAGAAATAAATTTTACTTACATGAGAATATAACTTAAAATAAATATGTTGTTGTCGTCGTACATTAGAGGGTAGGTAAAACAATATTTTACTTTCTTGACATCTTTTACTTCTAAACAATGATTATTGTCTTTTTTTAGCAATTTCACATAATTATGATTTATAGTGGTAAGTTAATATAGTGTTTACAGTATGTTACAAGGGGGTTTCAATAGCTGCTTGTATCTACAAGTTTTATGTCTCGCGTTAACTTTTTTTTTTTGTGTTCAGCTAGGGTCTAACATTTTTTTTGTGTGTATGCTTACCTTTTGTAAGACATCCAGCGTCAACTTATCAAATACTTTCTTACTTTCGCGAACTTGTCGCTGCGCCCTCCTAAAGTTGTCTAGACCGCGCCCTGTATCAGGATCAAGCTGAGCGCTCGAAGATTTCATCCAACTGAGCGCCGCGCGGTACTCAATACGGGCTTTTTCCATAGCGGATACAGTCGCCCGCATATCGCTCACTGCTCGACCTCGAAACGTCTCCACTTCATGATAAAGCCTCAACAGCGGCCCCCGCACTGATAAGCGCTGCTGTCCCGAGTAAGATATCGCCTTCCCAGCTGACACCATATGTTTTCCCGATCCATCAGAATTCTTCCCAGCATCGCGCAAAAACTTCCCTAATGTATTTTCTTCTTGAGCCAAAATACACAACCGTTCCTGATATTGGTCTAATACACGCTGTAGCTGCAAACAGCTGTCCGATATTGATCGAAATAACTCTAATTTCGCGTCCAATTCGGCGTCGGAAGCAACGATACACTCATCTTCTTTGGTTCCTAACTTTTTTAAGACAGTCTTTTTTGTTACCCAGTACTGGTGTTGCATCATATTTATATTGATTGGAACTTTTAAACTTGGCAAAGTTTAACCACCAAAATATTAAAAAGAACAGCAAAATTGCGATTATTGTAAGTTGATTGAATCTGAAATTACGGATTGCCGAAGGTTGGTTCTGGTTGTCGTGAAATGACATGACACTTGATAGCAGAGCTGATGACAGCATGATGACAGTGACAGATTTCTTTATTTTTGTTTCCCCCATTATTGGGCAGACTAAAGCTATAAAAACCATAACGTAAAGTTTGGAACTAGTACTGAAAAAAGTCTGCCAAAAACTGAAAGGGGTGCGGTAAACATGCACCCCAATAGTGAGCAGCACACTTAGCTGCAAACGATGTACTCAAAATGTAAATGTAGATAGTGTCAGGTATAACACTTCTGCTTTTATTTTCAACAAACCCAAGCTCAGCGGGGCTACGTTGTTTCATTTATTAGTTACATTTAATTTTTACGGCGGATTAACAAAAAACAAGTTTGTATAACCCAACGGGTACCACACAAACGTTCTTTTAACGTATTTTTGTAATGTGTAAAATTAACGGTATTACGGACAAGCGTCAAACTTGGCATGATTTAAGCCCCAATCCTCAGAAGATGCTTTGATAATATTCTGAGCCTCAATCCGTCCCTAGAAATTTAATCTATATCATTATTTAATCTATATCGCCGCTCAAGCCGAAAACCTCAAACGGCGCAAATATGCATACCTTGACCGGGTGTACATGTTCGCTCCGTTTGGGGTGGAGACGATGGGTTCGTGGGGGCCGGCGGCTATGTGCCTTTATCGGGACTTGGCCAGGCGATTGGTGGAGGCATCGGCTGTCCAGAAGGCTGGCTTCTATTTAGCCCAGAAATTGAGCATTGCCATTCAACGTGGCAATGCTGCCAGCATTCTGGGGACTTTTTCCTCCACTAATGGTCTTTTAGTTTAAGTTTTTAGTTTGTATTTAGTTATTTTAAGTTTTAGTTTTTAGTTATTTATTTAAGTTTTCGTTAATTGTCTGTTTTTTTAGTTGTGCATAATAAAGTTCAAGGGATATTTATGTCTATCTATATCATCATCATAATAAGGTTTTTAACATATATTGGTTTTTAACCACTTATTAACTTTGACGTTGACATAGTTTTCTCTAGTCGCATCGTAAGAAAATTCTCTGTGTATCTGTTTCTGTTCTGTAGTAAAGTAATATTGTATTGTCTATGGATATTTACAACCGGAATGTGGAATGGCTGCCGTGTTTCGCGTTCGCAATTGTATCGTATTTTCAGTTTGGTGTGCTATTACTATGTACAACTTTGCTAGATGAGAGTGATTAATTAGCCCCTCTTGTGCATATTATTACAATGTATTGTGCTAGTGATAATAAAACTATACCCCTTCCCGAAGTGTCTTCGTCACAGTCTTCGAGGAATGTCAAAGATGGTAAGTCTATGCTGTCATTTCATATTTTTATGGATATTACTTGAGAACAAATGCATTTCGGATGGTTTATAATGTTTTCGCACCCTCAGATATGTTTTGTATGCATTGTAACAAACTTACAACATGTTTACATTGCTTGAAAAGTTTTAAAATAGTTTTTAAATTCTTGCGTTCTTATTCGAGTTCTTGAGCATTGCCTTCACAAAGTCCTAGCACCAAACTGAAAGTACTCGTATCTTAAGTAAAGTCAAACCGCTCTCTTAGCGAAAATGTCTTTAAATTGGTACTGTGCATCATAACTTTACTAAATGCTATGCCAGTTGTATTGTTCTCTACTTTTCTACTTTTGTTCCTTGAGCATTTTCTTTATTTCCCACGATAATGTAACTTGTGTGTCGGTAAGGCTCAACCACTTGCATAAACAAGACCCGAGTTCAAAGCTATATGCAAGCAGCAATGTATTTTTTACTTATTAGGCTCGCCTTTGTCCAGATCATGCCTGATGATAATGTAAAGACGTGGACTAGGATTCAGGTTAATTACCTAGAAGGAAACTATTACTCTCGAATAGATGACTCAAATATTGTATTTTCTAGGGAACACAGTCCCACACCTTTGCTACGTGGAATCGAAGTGCTTTGTGTGTCTGTGGGGAATGTCTACCATGCATGTATGGTGTATTGGGAGCATTTGTCTCGATGTCTAATAAAATAAAGGGGTCAATCAAGAGTTGTGCATTTCTCTGTAATTTATTTGGTAGAAAACCGATAAACATGATAGATGTCCTTTATGCCGATCCTAAAGGCATTGCAGTAGAGACTTGAACAAAGTGTTGCTTCCTATCAGCCTCTTGATGTACTCTGATCATGTCCAGTTAATTTAATTAATTTCAAAATGCCTTTATTATACACTAGTGGTCCGCCCCAGTTTCGCACGGGTATAGATTATAGCCTACGTTACCCGGGGATAGTGTAGCTTCCCAACAGTGACAGAATTTTTCAAATCGGTTCAGTAGTTTCGGAGCCTATTCAATGCAAACAAACAAACAATCAATCAAATCTTTCCTCTTTATAATATTAGTATAGATAAATACTATACAAAAAGACACAAGGCGGCCGGCGCGTGCTTCTTGTCTCGCATGCCACCTCCGTTCCTCATCATGCTGGTAGTATGGGCAGGTATGGGGCGATCGACTCCATTGCCTTTAATATATGCTTGGTAGATTTTTCCTAAAGGTGGGAACAGTACTCCAAACAACCTTCAATGTGATGTTGTCGGTGTACCCAAAAATACCAAGCTTTAGGAGATTGTTGATATGCAGTGGGAAAAGTGACACAGAGAGCACTGACCACTGGGGAAAACAGGCATTGATAACCGTTTGTTATCTGACAAGTAGGCATTAACAACCTTTCATATTGATCAGTCCGGTCCTTCTGCTGGACCTGAGGAAGGAGGCAGGAGGAAGTCCAGTTTCAGTCCAGAAGTTTCCATCGTCAGTCTTTCCAAGATGCAAGAAGCCAGTTGGTTCTATTAGGGGCCATTCCGCGGTGACGGGTGTTACATTTGCACGCATTCAAATTGTTATAATTCCTAAATAAAATCAAAAATGCCTGCGTTTTTAATATAATTCAATTAATTTCAATGATTTTTTAAGTAAAAACAAAAACACTTAAGAAATTATTGCGTTTAGATGCAATAACAGATTTAAGCCCTGTGACGGGTGTTACTTGTACTTTTCAAAATATGCTTCCTTGTTGATCCGAGTTCAGCTAAATTAGAAACTTTTATTTTAAAATTAATAGCTAAGTAGTGAGTTAAAAAATCCTTCTTTCTGATAATTATAAGTATTTCGTGAAAATATTCTTTTTTATTTAAAAAAAATACTAGGGAAGCTTGTGACGGGTGTTACAAGATTTGTGAGTGTTACGAGTGCAAATTAAACACAAAATTAAGTACGTTTTAACACTTTATTTATTTTTATAGCTATTAAAAACTTGAATTACAATATTTTTAATTACAACTTTTAGCCATTATCACTAATATTAGCAATGAATCACTTTTCAAATACATCAACCGGAGAGTCAAATTTATAAAAAATCCTGTTTCCTTGTATAATTTAATGTATACTGCATTTATATTTTCTGGATATCAGTCGTATTTGCGATATAAATCGATGTTAAAGTTTGAATAAAAAAATATCGCGCCAAAACGCAGACCTGCATCATAGCTCCGGTCGAGTGACTGATTGACGTCACACAGAACAAAACAACTGCAGCCAGGCAGCAAACGTTTGATAATCACTAAATTTCTAATAGAAGTAATGATTTATAAATGTTGTGTCGTGCCACAATGTACAAATACTTCCATAAAGACACCGGAAAAACTATTCGTTCCTGTTCCAATGGACCCCAAAACTCACAAAAAGTGGTTGGAACTAAGTAGCTCGTAGAGAACCCAAAAGTATTGAAGCTAATTCAAGTGTTTCTATGTGTGAAGATCATTTTGAGGTACATATTAGAGTCTATATATTTCTATTATAATTTGTGTTTTTATTGCATTACTATTTTATGTACTGTTACTTTCTTTTTAAACATTGTAAAGCTTGACATAACCTACCAAAATAGTGATACCTATCCATTTACTACAACATACTTTTGTACAACTTGATTGAATGTTTTGCTTGGAGAACAATTAAAAATTAATACTTACATTGTAGTTTTTACGTTTTGAGTTCTGCAGCTTAGAAACAATGACGTAGATTACTATTGAAGAAATATGCAACCATAAATACATAAATTTTGGGTAAGTTTCTGCTGTCTGCTTGGACAAAATGTTTCTCCATTCTTCTCAAATTTAACTTCTGGACTGTTTTTGGTGAAAATTTCTGGATACATTGCTCTCAAAATAGCTTTACAACATTATATTCGCAAATATCAATACAAAATCTGTTTGTTTAGATCTGTGTGACGTCACTAGGGATGAAGCCAATTACAGACCGTTTTCGATCACGTGATCAAATGTCGAAAATACAGTTATTTTATTCGCGTTTTTTATTAAAAAAAACCAATGAAATATGCTTTTTCATTATGTCATGTTTATGGATGATGTCAATAGGGTACTTGACTGTATTAAAAATATTATGCCAATTGACGCCATCCATAAACATGACATAATGAAAAAGCATATTTCATTGATTTTTTTATAAAAATATGCTTATTTTTTGTAAAAAACGCGAATAAAATAACTGTATTTTCGACATTTGATCACGTGATCGAAAACGGTCTGTAATTGGCTTCATCTTTAGTGACGTCACACAAATCTAAACAAACAGATTTTGTATTGATATTTGCGAATTTAATGTTGTAAAGCTATTTTGAGAGCGATTTATCCAGAAATTATCACCAAAAACAGTCCGGAGGTTAAATGTGAGAAGAATGGAGAAACATTTTGTGCAAGCAGACAGCAGTAACTTACCCAAAATGAATGTATTTATGGTTGCATATTTCTTCAATAATAATCTACGTCATTGTTTCTACGCTGCAGAACTCAAAACGTAAAAACCACAATGTAAGTATTAATTTTTTATTGTTCTCCAAGCAAAACATTCAATCAAGTTGTACAAAAAGTATGTTGTAGTAGGTGGATATCACTATTTTGTTAGGTTATGTCAAGCTTTACAATGTTTAAAAAGAAAGTAACAGTACATAAAATAGTAATGCAATAAAAACACAAATTGTAATAGAAATATATAGGCTCAAATATGTACCTCAAAATGATCTTCGCACATAGAAACACTTGAATTAGCTCCAATACTTTTGGGTTCTCTACGAGCTACTTAGTTCCAACCACTTTTTGCGAGTTTTGGGGTCCATTGGAACAGAAACGAATAGTTTTTCCGGTGTTTTATGGAAGTATTTGTACATTGTGGCACTACACAACATTTATAAACCATTACTTCTATTAGAAAATTAGTGATTATCAAACTTTTGCTGCCTGGCTGCAGTTGTTTTGTTTTGTGTGACGTCAATCAGTCGCTCGACCGGAGCTATGACGCAGGTCTGCGTTTTGGCGCGATATTTTTTTATTCAAACTTTAACATCGATTTATATCGCAAATACGACTGATATCCAGAAAATATAAATGCAGTATACATTAAATTTTATCAGGCAATAATGTGCAATAGTTTCCCAAAAGTAGTCAAATACCCTATTGGCATAATATTTTCAATACAGTCAAATACCCTATTTCTAAAGAAATTGTTTTCTTATAGATCTTCCTTTTTGATGGAATCAGAATTCCAAAAATCCAGGTATCATTGCTTTTTTGTCAACAAATGTGAGAGGGCTAATTAGGTAATTCTGATATGCCGTTAGATATTGTTCCTTTATAAATATGAGCATGTAAAGAGCAATAAACCTTTTCTAGAACAATAGTTATTAATAAACAATAATAACAACAATAGGCTATAACTATAAACCAATTGTAGTCTGAAACTTGTGACTTTAAAACTTATTACAATAACTCTTACACCACCACAAAAGAATAGATCAAACAATAGCTTCGCCCAACAGTGTTACCTGCTACAAGACCCATATTTTTTTTCTGGGATAAAGTGTCAAGAGTTTCATGCAACCTGTATCTTGCTCGCGCATTAAAACATTAGTGAAGATATAAAATTATCAAATGTATGTAGTTATATGTGAAATCTAAACCAAACGAATAAATAAAATAACATGTCAACATAATTATAACTTTGGCGAAGGAGATAAAAAAAAAAAAAAACTAACAAAAAAATAACAAATAAACGTCGCGTCATCGCTAATACAAATATTATACTTTATACCATGACTATGAGAAAAAGAAAGATTTAAGGAGTTTGTATCAATTATTTTTGCGCAAGGTCATATAGCATTGAGATAGAGGTCAAATATATTGGTGTGTTCTAAATTCAAACACCAAAATAGTGATTAAGTGCTTTTTATTCACTGTTCACAGTGAACAAGTTTTTTTTGAGGGGGAATGTTTATAAAACTGTCCAAAATGAATAAAATTGTTATTAATTTTATTTATTCAAAAAAATCACTGAGTGCGGTTAATATTTTTTATTATTTTAACGCTCGAGCGTGTAAGTCGCGCGCTTTGATCTCAGCCTTATAGTCAAGTCTAGTAAAATAGTGGCGTAGAATTTGAACGCAAAATGCAAATTTTGGCAACGTTAAAGTTCACTGTCTGTCGTGACATTTAACCTGTGTTTAACGGTCCTCGTAGATCAGACATGTCAAGGTCGTCGCCCATGGTTCGGTCTTCAAGTTGCGTGTCAGCTCTTTGATGTATCGATCTAGTTCGCTCTTTATATCGGCATCGCTAGAGGCCTGACCTTTTAAACTTTGGATAAGCATGACGGAACTTTCGCTTTGGACTATACCATAATATACCTTCATCGTTTAACAAGACCAAGTTTTTTTTTTTACATATGGTAAAGAGTTTTTTGAAATTTTGAGGGTTCCGTACCACCACAAAATACAATAATTATCAATTAAAAAAACCGATTTCCATCCGTCACATTGCTTTACAAAATTTACTATGAAAACAAGTTGAAAGGTGTAGATACCTTGACCTTGACATTACACCGTGTTATTGTGACATTACAACTGATATTTTCCTCTATATTTTTGGAGGAGGAAAACTTTTCTACAATGTTGTAGTAGGTACCTTTAGTTTACATAATAAGCTAACTAGCTCTATTCAGCGGTTTTATCCGTGTTTCATAATATTTCTCGTCTTCCGGGATAAAGAGGACTTACTGTATTGCCGTCCTCAGGCACACAGCTAGCCAAATGTCATCAAGACCAGTGAAAATAAAATAAAAAAATGGTAACAGCCTCCGCTTTAAAAAAAACAGCTTGGTCTTTATAAAGCCCAGTCTGTGCTTCATGAAGTCCAGTCTAGGTTTCATGAAAACCACGATGAAAATACCAAAAATAATTAAAAAAACAAACAAACCATTCAAATAACAATAACGAACGTTAAACCCGCTCAGTTGGAAAATCACGCGACCGCAAACCGTATCTGGGCGCGTTAAGGTTCACGTTCGCGTGATTTTCCAACTGAACGGTTTAACGTTAGTTTGGTGCCGCAATAGCAGTTGTCCGTAAGGCCCCTGGAAGAATTACGTTATAAGGATGCAGTTCAGCTGTAAGTTCTTAAAAAGGTAACAAGCAACCTACCAGAAATACCGTAACTTATTGTAGAATTTGACCGAAAATTCTATGCAATTTAGTAATGGTAACACACATTTGCGACCTAAATTCGAGTAAATCTTGTCCCGTCCTTTGAAGCTTAAACGCTTAAGAACCAGGAAGGAAATCTTCGTACTTATTACTTATCTGAAATCAATAGTAGAGCGCTGGACGTACTGAATAGCTTTGCCCTCGAGCGTTTACTTTGAGCGCAGTATTCCTTACTTGCTGCTAAATTGAAAACGACAGCAACCGGTAAATAATCTCGCATTGCAGAAGAAATTCTGGTCTAAGTTAAACTTGAATTTGAGCAATGCAAAGTCCTTATTTTCTCACTAAGATTTAGAGGATTGAAATACAACCGGCCAAGTGCAAGTCGGGCTCGCGCACTGAAGGTTCCGTACCACAACATAAATTGTTAATTACTAAAGTACAAAAAGACAACAAACATCACGCCCGGTCACCCATCCGCTGAACAGAAATTTGCCAGCGACTCACACTTCGCCTGTATTTGTTATTTAAACTTTATTTTATTTCCATTAAGCCTTAAAAAGGACATAAGTTATCTTCGATCTAAGTTACAATTTACAGTAGTAAGACTAAGAATATTGCGTAAAACTTTAAAGTGTGTCCTGTAATCATGCCAAGTTGGACGCTTGTAAAAACGTTTGTTGTATGGGGACTTAGGTTTTAATTTTAGATTTTAATTTAAAAAAAATTAATTAATCCGCCATAACATCACATATTCTGTGAAAATTTCAAGTGGCTATATTACAGTTCGAAAGTTACTGCCGTTAAAAGATAGGACAGACAGACAGCGTTGGCTTTGTTATAGGGTCCCGTTTACAGCGTTTGGGTATAGAACTCTAAAAATGCTGTCTCTTCATCTATCACTGGCTCATATTTGGCTTCTCAAAGTTAATTAAAATAAATAGAAAGTGTTCTGTTGTTTGACATTTCCTTGTTAATTAGAACATCAATCAATCATGCTGTATTAGGGCTAGCTTAGAGGTCGTTAACACCACCGGTCCTGCAAGGAATCGATATATCCTTCCTGAAGATACTATCAAACGGCTAGAGCAAGCACTAAGTCGCCCTAGTTAGAAATATCATTTCCCAGGTTGGTGGCCGCCCGCAATGCTCGCCTTCAAATGCCAGGGGTCGAAAGTACGAGATAACTGAAATACCTACTGGAGGATATTACTACGTAATGTAGGTAGTAGGTTCTATAGATATTTTATACCACATAAGCAGGTACGAGTTATTAAATAGTTGTATTTTATTAAAGAGATATTGTAACTTAGAGTTTTTTTTTAAAATATTTATGTATATCATTTGGCTTTCGACGATCTAAAGACACCTTTCATACGTATACGAGTCGTGTTCCAGTAAATTGTTGTCGTTATTCATAAATATTCGATAAGCTAATAATTCTATGCAATAAAATACTCTTTCTCGCAATCGGGAAGTTTGACGAGCGACCACATTTTTAGCTAACAGACGTCCTATACTCCGGTACCGTAGAACTCCTAATATGAATCAAGTTTTTAAAAGTGTTCTTATCTTAGAATAACTACTCAGAGAAGGTAAGTTTCCAAACAACGCCTTCTCAAAACGTAAGCTACAAATTCGCTTTGTAGCTTACGTTTCGATTGGTATTTTAAACGATTTAAGCAAGAAAATTAATGGATTACCTGTGGAATGTCACACCATAACTCTTATGCTGCTTTTCTGATTTGTTGTGGTACGACTTCACCACGCAAATTGTCATAGTAAAATTTTTATATATTTTTTTGGTGTCATATATGACACCATTTGAATGGCTTAAATTTTGCGAATGTACTTGGTTTCTTTGTGTAGTAATTCTAAGGTTCTTATAGTTTTTAAAGAAATAAAAAAACTGATATTCTTAGATCTTATTTCACTTGATAGAAGAGACCTCTTATATTAAGTATACATACAATTTTATATTTATTTTTAAAACATTCGTAATTTTGTATTATCCTTGAATCATTCTCATTATTTAAAATGTTAAAAAAAAAAGTTTTAAATCCAATTTTTTTAACCATAAAAAATCAGATTCTGGGTTCATTGTCTTACCGTAACCACCGCTCTGAAATACGGACTAAATTAGACTTTAAGTCTACGTCTCTACGATCGATGTTTCTGTCAACACGTATCTACCTGCTAATTTTGGAACACACCTTAAAGTCGGTTGGTATATGGAGACATCAGCGAACGAATAGTACGCTGGGAGACATTGAATCCTCTATGTTATTTTAGCTTAGCTGCAAATTTTAGACCAAGTTGATAGAAAGTAGAGCTAGGTTAGGGAAACTTTCATCCCACGCAAGCTATCGTAAACGCCCACAGAAGTGGTCGAGCTGCAATCGCCTGTTTTATGGAACGCTCGAAGTAAGTTGAAATTCAACTGCTGAACCTTGTGAACAACGTTTTCAAAGCTCAGAAAAAATGCATTCGTGCTATATTTGGTATGATTTTCAAGTCCCAGTATTTACTAACAGTGCCCTGTATTTATATTTACGAAATGGCAAATTTTGTAAAAAACAATCAGACTTTATTTACTCCTTTTGATACTTTTGGCAAGAGAACAGATACTCATTTACGACTCAACATACCTCCTGTAAGATTGGAATTATTCAGAAATAACTGCATTTACATGGCGCCACTTATTTATAATTCCCTACCAATCGGACTAGTGGACCTGCCTTATTATAAGTTCTCTGCAGAACTTAAAAAGTGGCTAGTGAGCGAAAGTTTTTACTCTGTTAAGGATTTCTTGGATAAAGCATCGTGTCGCTATTACCTCTATCGCGAGAGATGTTGATATTGTTTATTATTATTTTGAGATATTATTTGTGACATATTATATTATATAATTAATTATTAATTTGCATGCCTTATTTAAGGTTGTTTTGGCTGTACAATCCTAACATAAGATCAATGTTACCCTTATACTAGCAAATAAAGAATTGAATTGACTTTGCTGGGTAGATTTACTAAATCTAATTAATAGGTACTGTCCTCTTCTAGTCGCAACTTCTCATACCTATATTTACGTCAAATTCATTTGCAATGCAAATTATTCAAACATCAGGTATCTATAGGGCGGAAGTCTTCTAATATCACAATTTGCTTCCATCAAGTATCTGAGAGCTTCGATAAATGATCGAAGTTTCCAGCCACAGTGCACTGCAGGCAAGTCTCTATAGTGATTAAGAATCTCATTAAGGTCTGACGTTGCAACCTCGCCGGCCTGCTGCGGGTAATTATGCTTTGATGCTGTTAATAGCATGTTTAAAGCGTAGTGTACAGAAAATTACGCCAGTGTATTAGCCCGATATGTCCATAGTCCGATGGACTTTTAAATAACATTATGCTCTCTATTTAGTGGCTCAATTTGAATTTGAATTTTTTTCAGTAGTTCGATTAAACCCTGATGATGATGACCTTTTAAATAAGATTATGCTTTATATTTAGTGGCTCTCTTTTATTTTGGAATAGGCATGATTACTAAAAAAAAATCTTAGGAAAAAGCTGATCATAAATAGAGCCCACCAACGAAAACAAAATAAAATTAGTTCAAAAATAAATAATTTATAAGTATTTTAATTTCATGCTAGACAGAGAGCGCACTATACTGAGTTATGACATCACGCCTCAGGCGTACCATACAATTGTTATACTAACACACGCTTTGCGAGAAAGGGACAGAGTATCTATATATATTTAGTTATATTCATCGCCAAGTCTGTCATTTGTAAGAAATTAAAAATTAGGACCATATATATGGTTCGAGTACTTAGTTCGATTAAACCCTTTAACGTGTGATTGTACTTTCAGGGGGCAAATCGATTAAAACTAGTGCATTCGTTTTCCACACACGTTCCAACTCCACACAAGTTTTCGTACTCATCTAGGAAAGTGCTATGTGCATTGTGCACTATTGATTAAAAAATCATAGCGCAATCGGCATACGTGGATTATCGATGCGTCTAACGCTAAGGTGTAGGTACCCATTAGAGGCTGGGGTGTCCGGGGTGCTCCGGGCGCCGCGTCTGCTGACACAGTTCCCGGCGCCGGCGCGGCGGGCACTGCAGCCGCCGATCCCGGCCAGACGACACGCGGCCGCCCTCCCGAGCGCTCCCGTACCTGCCTCAAAGTGCACCGCTCCCGATCGCGACACAACTTCGCTCCCCCGTTCTCTCGAGTTTCGAATTCTTCGGCATTCAGCATTGTTCCGACAACAATAGCGATGTGCGTAAGCCCGCTTCCATCATCGTAAGTTTGTGCCGGTGATTGTAAACATTGTGCGCTGGTGACAAAACTTTGACATTTTATCAACACTTGTTCGTGGAACTGATACCTTACAAGTGACGATTTGTGTTTGATCTGTGTTGAAACTTTGGGAATTGGTACTTTGTGAACTGACAGTGATCGATTCTTACTGTGTTAGACTTTGGGACGAAGTTGCAGCTAGATATACTTGTAGCTAGTTTCATCAGATCAGAGAGGGAAAGTCGTCAAGCTGTATTCCTTCGAAAGTTTCAAAGTTTACGAGTACGATGGAGACAGAACGTGCAACGGCCTCGAAGATGACTTCGACACATCTAAGAGGAGTGAGTACTTTACCTTTTATGACGTTGTAAAACGTATTTTATGCCGAATTTTGTTTATGGTCTACCTCTTCTTCAATAAACTTAGAGTGTTTTGATGGGAGAGTTATTTATTCAAAGGTGACTTATCATAATGTCGGTACTTGTGTTAATGAACACCAGGTGAATACTTCACGAAGTTTTAAATGAAGTTCTTGCTTGTACAGTAATCTGTCATATATTTACCAAGTATTTATTAACTCGCTTTCTTGTTTGTCTGTTCGGTACATTTCTAATGGATTTTAAACTAGCATCCCATAAGCTAGGCTAGAGACTTGAAATTTAAAATAATAGTTCAACTAGATGACAATATTTTGTTATTTTTTTTGTCTTTATCATCATCAGTTAGAAGACGTCCACTGCTGAACATAGGCCTCCCCCTTTAACCTCCACACTAAACGACAGCCTGCCTTTTGCATCCACTGAATGCCCGCGACTCTCACAATGACGTCGGTCCATCTAGTGGGAGGCCTACTTATCTGCGTCTTCCGGTTCGTGGTCTCCACTCCAGAACCTTTCTTCCCCATCGGTTATCGGTTCTTCGAGCGATGTGGCCTGCCCTTTGCCACTATATTTTTTTTTGTAATTAATAGAAACTAAATACCCAATATGTACTTATGTATAAATCATTCTCTGGCAGCCATATTACAAGCTTTGCTTAGTTTGGGGTCAGATGAACGTGTGTGCAAAAATGTCCCGAATATTTATTTATTTATTTTATTATCTCTGTTTCAATACAAAGAACAATGCATGCTGATTGTAAGTATCAAAGTGTATGTATGCTTTCGATTCGAAGGTTTTTGTAAAAGTAGTCTGCTTCAAAACCTTCGGTAAGTAAATCAATAACAAGTCATGTGTATCTGGGTCGTGGTAAATTCTCACGGACTTTGTCATGCGTAATTCGGTTACTAAACCATATTCGGTTGGGTTTTAAATGATATCTACTAAAATATTCATCATCATCATCAGCCAGAAGACGTCCACTGCTGAACAAAGGCCTCCTCCTTTAACTTTCACACTGAACGACAGCCTGCCATCTGCATCCACTGAATGCCCGCGGGCCGCGACTCTACCTACGCTGCGTCTTCCGGTTCGTGGTCTCCACTCCAGAACCTTTCTTCCCCATCGGTTATCGGTTCCCGAACGATGTGGCCTGCCCACTTTAACTTGCAAATTTTAACAGCTATGTCGGTGACTCTGGTATTTTGGACTAAAAGCTTACTAACCTACTATGTACACATTTCAACTATCCGACACATGTAATTACGGCAAATTTCATACATTTTTATCAAGCTTACATACATTTATCATTTCTTTATTCTTTTGGGCAATGTTAGGTACCGTTGGGCTTCGACTGACTCATTCGTATGTATAATAAAATATCTAGAGCAGTATTTAAATGCGCAATGTTTATCAATTTATCATAAACGTACATAATATATTGATGTGTGCACAGTGATCGCTGCCTGACCTCTCATGATTGATAGTTAGTATTTTAAGAGTTAGTACTACGAGGAATTATTAAAGACGTTGTGTTAGAAAACAACAGGCGTGAATTAAATCAATCAGATTTAAATTCATCATTCATCATCATTTCAGCCATAGGACCGTCCACTGCTGTACATAGGCCTCCCCCATCGATTTCCAAAAGGGCCGCTTGGAAGCGGCCTGCATCCATCGTTTCTTTGCGGTCTCTTTTAGGTCGTCTGTCTATCTTGTGGACGTCCTACGCTGCGTTTACCGGTCCGTGGTCTCCATTCCAGAACCTTTCGGCCCCATTGGCCATCTGTTCTGCGTGATATGTGCCCTGCCCACTGGCACTTCAGCTTGCTAATCCGGTGGGCTATGTCGGTGACTTTCGTTCGTCTACAGATCTCCTCATTTCTGATTCGATTAAAATTAATGAGTACTTATGGTATTTTAAAATCCCCAACTCAAGTAGACAGGTAATTTTTTTTACTGTACACAACGATAATTAAAACTACAAAATAGGTATATTGGGTTAGCGCTAAAATTACCGAACCAAAAATAAGACTTAAGGCCACGCTCATCGACCAGAGTTAAAGCACATTTCAACATTGTAATAGATAAAAAATTACTGAGTGAGAAAGAAAAAACCCGATTTGGCATTTTCTTCAGAATAACAATGCAAATAATAAAAAAAAATTATGTATTATTTTTTTTTTTTTTTTTTGCGGTGGTAAAATAAAACAAATTCAAATTCAAATTCAAATTATTTATTTGTCAGAACATGGTAGGTACACATACATATAAAGTAGCATACATGGTCGTAAGAATGGAGACGTATCTCATGTCCTTGCCTGTTACAGCGTACAAATGTTAGTTTTTTATTAATATTTTTATTAGTTTTTGTTAAAGTTAAAAAGGAAAAAAATAAACAAAATTATGTCTATGTTAGAATATTGTTAGAATCATATTTTGGTTTAGTTGTATTTTATACCTTAATTAGATGTTTATTACTACCTATCTAAGCTATTATTATTATTATTATTTTATTTGTTTATGTCTACATTACATATCAAAACATTTTTATCATTAAGGAATTCTGAAATTTCATAGTAGCTTTTTTGTGCTAATAAAGTTTTTAGTTTATTTTTAAACATTCCAACATTTAATTCTCTGATGATTTTAGGAATTTTAGTATATATTAAAGGAGCCATACAGAATACACTTTTTTGCATGAGTGCAGTTTTGGCCGTACGTGGGCAGAGCTTCATCTCGGCCTGTGTGCGAGTTCGAATACCAGCATCAGTCCAACTACCAAAGAGATGTGGATTTAATTTTACAAAAGTAGCTATTTCTAATATGTATAGAGATGGTAATGTCAGAATATTGTGTTTTAAAAAGAACGGTTTACAGCTATCAGTCTTATGAAGATGAAACATTGCCCTGACGCACCTCTTTTGGGCTTTGAAAGCAATCCTTTTGTCAGTAGAGTTCCCCCAGAAAATAATCCCGTATCGTAGAATAGATACTGCCATGCCATAATATGCAGTAATTAGAGCTTCTTGATTAATAACTAATGACAATTTAAATAGTGCGTATGCCGTCGAGCCCATTCTTTTCGTTAATGTATCTATGTGTGCTTTCCAATTAAGTTTACTATCGATGGTCAATCCAAGAAATTTAGTTGAGTCCACTTCCTGTATGACTCTACCATTATATTGCAAAACTATTTTATCACGTACTGTACGCTGCCGAAAGTGGATGATATTCATTTTGTCTAAATTTATTTTTAAGTTATTGTCATCTAGCCATTGAATGATTGATTTTAAACTATTATTTATTTCCGATTCGTAAGTGATTTTATTTTTACAATTAATAGTAACTGTGCTGTCGTCTGCGAAGAGAGTCGTAGGATGGTCTAGTGCTTTAGGCAAGTCATTGATATATCCTATAAATAGAAGAGGGCCCACTACACTGCCTTGCGGGACTCCGAAGTTAGGAGTACGTGCTTTAGACCGATGAATTATTTCTTGTTTTTTATGATGGTTTATTTCTGTAATCTCAGTATAATGTTTTCTATTACTTAAGTATGATTTTATAAGGTCTAGAGTATTTCCTCTAATGCCATATGTTTCTAGTTTTTGTAAAAGTATATCGTGGTGAACATAATCAAAAGCTTGGGTCATATCGCAAAATATTGCGCAAACTGGAATAGTTGCTGCTATTTTGGTCATAACATTATCTAAAAAATCATATATTGCCATATTTATTGTTTTATTTTCCCTAAATCCTTTTTGTTCGTTACAAAGTATACTTTTCTTTTCCATGTAATTGTAGAGCTGCGTGTAAATGTATTTTTCAAGAATCTTTGAAAATATAGGGATAAGTGAGATTGGTCTATAGTTATCTATGCATTCCCTATTTTTCTTTTTGAATATAGGTTTAATAATGGAGACCTTAAGTGCGTCAGGATATGTACCTGCACTAATACATAGATTCATAATGTAGCTTAAGTGTCCACATATGTATACAGCAACTTGTTTAATAATATTTGTAGAGATTCCATCGTACCCTACACTATTTGTATTTTTTAACGCAATGATTATCTTAAATATGTCTAATGCAGTGCTCGGAAGAAAAAACATTGAATTGGACCTACTTGTAATTAATGAGTTTGTTTTCTGACTATTATTTTTAATGGGTTCAATTTTATCAATGAAATGGTTGTTGAATGCATTGCAGATTTTATTTGGGTCAGTGATTATATTGTTATTAACTTTTATTCGCAATACAGACTCATTTTGTATCTTTTGTTTTGAACTATTTATTATATTCCACGTGCATTTAGACTTATTCGTTGCCATTTTTATAGCGTAGTCGTTTTGAGCTCTTTGGGTGAGCTTAGTGATTTTTTTAAACAGCTTTGAATAATTTACTAGTTTATTCTTATTGCTACAATTTCGGTGTCGTCTATATTGCCATAAGAGTTTTCGTTTATTTTTACTACATAGTTTGATGCCACGTGATATCCATTTTGGCTTTTTAACTGATTTAACCATTTTTTGTGTGAAAGGAAAACACAAATCATAAAATAATTTAAACGTGTCAATAAAGTAATTATACGCATCAACGTACGTTATACGCAGCAAGAATAGTTTTTTTACATACCCGGGTCCAAAAAAATTACTTAAATGGCAGCGAAATAAAACTCATTTCGCTGTTAAATGGAGACAAAACGATTTAAAAATTAAGTATAGTCAGTCTTTAGTCTAGACTACAAGCAAAAAATACAAATAGGTATGCGTGGCACGGATTATGTTATCATTATGGCTGTTTTCAATACGAGGAAAGTGTGACCTGGTTATTCATAATCGATTATTCTGCTTACAAAATTTTTACTAGTACGAAACAAATATGACTAATAGGTATTTTATTACGTTTTATTTTATCACCTGTTTCTGGAAATGCGCGTCTATATTTGCTATTTAAACCGACTTCAAAAGAGGTTATAAGTTCGACAATTTTTTCGCAGTTTTTTAACCGATTTAATGTTTTTTTTAATGCTTCTCAAGGATGATCTAAAATTAATTTAGAAGATATAAGCTTCTGAGGGTGGAAAATTTGAGGTGAATCTCGTTTATTGAACTTCCCGTAAAACGAATCGGCTGTTATTTTTAAAAATCTATTATCATTTGCATCCTTTTCATACCAAACAACTTCCTCTAGATTTTCACTTCACTTCACATTTCCTTGAACAGATAGCGACAAGAATTATTTTAAAACATAAACTTCGCCATCACTTTAATCAACATCTTTATCTACCTCTATAAATTCCTTTCATTTTTATCGTCACCATGATTAATAAAGGTCATAAAGGTCTCGTACAAGTTTTCCGTTCCTTGTTCTCACACTTGCAATTCTATACGCAATACGGTAATACAAAGATACGCAAAGGTACGGTCGGTGCAGCGCAAGAAACCGGTCAAGTGAGCGCAGAGTTGAATAAGCGAGTCTCTACATTACATACGCCGTCATCGAGAGATAAGAGTAGGTGAACTGGTGAACGGGCGTTGGCTTCGCTCGTCTGTCTGGCCAGCGCCAGTTGTCTCCCGCGCTTTGCACCGACACACCGCGCACGCGCATGCGACGCGACGCCACGACAAAAAAATCTAGGCCGCTCTCATGTGATAGTTTACCATTTCTCTCGCGTTATGGAATAAGTGTGCGCACTGACCACTTTATAGCGCAATTTCTAATCTGACTTTACTATCAGTGACTGCAAGATTTATGAGTGCAAATTAAATTTTGAAGCCAATTTATCTATGTGGGCTACGTGATATTGTTTACTGTGCAACCGTATTGTTTCGCTTTTGACTAGTTCTCTACCATTCCGTTAGGTAGAGGTTTCTTGGAAGTATCACTGCAAGTTTTGGTGAATGAGTCAGCTAACAGGCGTGGGGATTGTCAGCGTTGTCAACGTCCTGCCCACGATATCTGAAGGTAATCCGACCCGTGCTAGAATTAGTTACTATTACACCGATATTGTCACAACAATGGACCGTATTGATACTTGCGCCTGTACCTATGATTGTTACAATAGCCATGTCAATCATAACAATGATGTGATTAGTAGCGTTGTTTAAAATCAGTTGTCTCACAATAATCTCTGTAGTACTATCGTAGTTCTCAAGCCTATCTACTGGCTCACGAAGCTTTCCGTGTAATAAGATTGCTGCACTTACTGTGATTCAAAACACAACGGGGGTTTATCGTATTACTTACGTATCGAATCACATTTGACTCTGCATGTAAGTGTATTTATTGTTATTTTATTTAGCAAGCTTACCAGTTATGCAAGTCAATTTCATGTCGCTTTAGCACTTAACATACTGATAATCCTTCTTATGGAATTAGGGTCTTAAAACAAAATTATGTAAATACGAATTCGTCGATGATTCAGAAATAAAGCTGCAAGACTTTTTGCGTGATCTCAACTGAAATATTGTTACCTGTTTCTATAAAGGTCAAGTGTTTTATGTTTTTGTTTGTTCCTAACGGCTAAATCCAGCTACATATGGCTTTTGAACAAAGAGCTCTAAGCTATTAGTGTTTATGGTTTGTTTTTACTCTGGCTTAAGCTGGACTTCCACGGTTCATAGCTACCTACTACCTATAATTACTAATGTGTCATTTCGGAAAACATGTTAATATTTATGTAGGCATCGTTCCTTTGCTTACACGTGATATTGCTCGCACAGATGTGTCCGCGAAAGTAGCTATAACTTTCTTTTTTTGCAAACTGCGTGCATTCATTAGCAAGTCGCCAGTCAAAACACAGCCCGCTCTAAACGCTTTCTTAGTTTCATTATCAAATCCAACAAAAACGTCCATTATTCTGTTCGGGGAAAGGTATAATTGTTGAGGAAATGGCATGGCTTATGAAGTTCCAGGAAACGTGCGGCAGCTGGCCGATTGTTATTCACTGGTCCTTTTTGAAGGATATTAATGGTGGTACAGAGCCAGTGGGACGGCTTACGAGAGTCAATGAGTCAGAGCCTAAAGCTCGCGGCCTTGGAGGCATCCGCCTCCGCCGAACCGTCGCAAGCGCAGGTGCGCCTGGCGCCAAGGGTCGCCGACCGACACCACAGAACGATTAATTTCCTGTACCTATGAAATCGAACGGATTTATTACATCGAACTGTACATTGCATCTCGTCTCGCTAAGAAATACAACGCTTCAGTGCTTCATAATTTCGCGTGAGTCATATATCCAACAAATTGTTTCATTAGTTTCGCTTGTATTTCTTTTTAGTACACGAATGCTTCGGACAAGTGCGTGTGTAAAACTCTTCAATAATCTTTATACTGTTTCTAGAAATTCGCAAGTGCCGTTTGTTGCCAATGGTATACCTTGCTATTTTCGCTCGACTAGTCTTGTTTTTATCTTGACGATTCCTACAGTTAGCGAAAAATTGCTCATAACTTGCATTGTTGCAATTGCTATTGGCTTAACTTGTTCCGTGTCTTCTTATTTATAGCCTTGTTTACTTTTGGAACTGATAACGTTCTTAGCTTTTTGTTGTTTCGTAACAAATCGCGCATTGTGATTAGTGACCACGTATTTAAAAGAGCATTGATGAAACCACCTTTGTTCTCAAATGAATTATTATTCAAAGAGGTTTTGTTTATGCACTAACGATCTGTGAGCGATTGTGTACATCAATGTCACGTTATGAACAAAAGCTATACAATTACACTAGACCTTGCGAGCCCGAGATCGTAAAAGAGCATAATATTTATTGGTTTCCCTCACGTGCTGGTCTTGTAGTTATCTTACAGCCCGTGTTTATGTCCAGCACTAGGAAGTTGTTCGGTGCAATTATAGACAATTTTCAAGACGGCAAAAACTATCCGTTGGCAGGTGTTTTATCTTCATCTACAGTTAGCCTTCATATGCTCGGTCATTGATGGTAGGATTAGCTGATTACCTGATACCGTATGTCTTCTGCATCACAAGTAACTCTTCTGATTTTTGAATGTGACTAAAAACCACGTGTCTTGTGCGTGTATCTGTCGCGGCATTATGAAGCCAGTTTAACAAGGTTTATGTAAATTAGGGTCGTGATTTAGGACCTCCACTTCCACTTTGTTTTATTCCGTTTCCTGTATTTGATCAACGGTATCTACAAATAAATTGAATTAATGCGTTATTGAAACGAGGCATATTACATCCAGATTCTGGAGTCACTACATTATTTTAAGTTATTTTTCTTAATCTAGTTCGTAAATAGGTATAAGGAATGTTTAAATTAGCATTATTAAAATACAATTACCAGCTATAAAACTAATTATAATTGTTATGCAGATAAAGCTCGATATTGAAAGCATTAATCGTATAATAGCGGTCCAGAGCGGAGTCCAGACGCTTCGCTGAGCAGGCTCTGGCTTCGCTCGCTAGCCACGCTTCGGTGGCCTCGACTTGTCGGCGACTAACGACCATAGATAGCTATTGTTGTTTTGGCATCATATCAATTTAATTACTATTTTACGAAAATAGTAAAATATCGTCAGATTTTACTCAATAAAGACATCATGTGAACATCTATATAGTTTATGTATGTCTTTTAATAATTGATTCTTGAAGCACCTCTGATAATTCGTTTGACTCTTCATTCCCTTGACGACCAAGTTCTATAATGAAATCAATATAGCGGGGCACATCAATTATTATCTTCGCATCAAACATTAAAAGTAGATATATGTGGGTACATTAATAGCATCATACAAGACTGAGCAGGGGGAGAAGATATCGCTTGACTGGCCATACTCCGGCTCGCAAGTTAACTGAGCCTCGACGGATTACCGTCTGTTACTAACAATGATATGAAATCTGTTGTGGTTTTAAAACGAGAGCTTCCATCTTCGACATGAAAACTCTTAAATCTCATGTATACCATACAAATTTTGTTTGGATCTATATTATATTCTATATCGGTATTAGGTATTATTTGGTACTAGGCACTCTTTTTGGATCAGTTGTTCACCTGAATAAACAGAAAGTGTAAATTCAAAAAGAAACGGACATTTTATCAGAACAGGGCCTTACCATATGGACTAGTCACGAAATCCTCAGCACGCTTGGTGAGACAAGATACCGATTGTTCTGTAAATCAACACTGTCAAGATCGTGATTTGCGAATGAATGAATAGATTCCATAAACTTCTCACATATTATACACAAACTTGCAAAACATAATATTCTTTGTGCTGTTTTCCAGAGACGTTGAATTCCTTAGTGTTTCAATGATCTTGTTTGAAAAGTTATCTCATTCTTGTTCGTATGTACTTCATACGTCATACATGACACTTCCAGGTTAATCAAATACATGTTGTGTTCTCGATAGAGTATGTTTTCCCTCAGATAAGTAATGATGAACAAACTTTTCAGACGTATCTTATCTACTATATAAGTTCATTTATCAATGACAAAGATCGACCTTAATAGCATCTTAATAAGAACGACGTAATTATTATATTAATTAGGTTCGTTGAATTTTACGACTGCTGCTATGTACCTACTCGGTCTCGCTTTCTGCTTTTCTTTTTGAGTGCCTGCCATTGCTTTCGTGATTTTTCGTTGTTATCTGTGACGTCGATTCTTTGCAGTTCCCACAATAGTGTATTAAATTGTCTAGTATAGTCTATGTAAAGTCGCAAAACATCGTGTATTTATTATTAAGTTTCTTTTGCGTATGTACGATACATTGTACAAGCAGAAAAACTGACTGAAGTCAATGATTAAGTTAAATTGTAAAGCACTTAAAAGTTTACCTGTTCAGTGATGATCTGTTTTGTGTCTATAGCATCTAAGTAAAATTATTTGTGTTCCACGTTTAAGTTTAATTGGTCCGTTATGTCAAATCTCAACAATCGGTACCACTGCCGTGGTGGCACAACGGGTTCCGCATTTACATTACAATTGCCTGCATTGTATGCAGGGTCACAGGTTCGAGGTCGCGACCGGCTTGCATTCGCTTCTAACACTTTAAATTCTAAGTTTGAATACCTTCTAGTTTCATATCGTTTCAAAAATGGTATTGTAACATTAGTTTTTCATCCAAAAATCGTGTAGTGCCAAAAAGTAAAAATATAGTAATGATTTAGAGTTACGACTCGTATTAAATACCATTTCTTACTAATAGTGAAAAAACCTCTATCAATATTCAATACTTGATTTGAAAAAATAAGCAGACGTTCATTGACCACGATGCCACGCTATGAATAACTCCCGATTTTTTAAGCAATTTAAGCATCGCCATTCTATTTTTGTTATTCGTATCAGGCGTCGATTGTTGTAGGCAGCCGATTCAAATGTAATGAGTGGCAGAGGCCCCGAGAGCACCTGCTGGGTGATTGGAAATTAAAATCGATGCCAATTAATATTCCTGCGTCGTTTATCACTCGTTCTCTACGGATTCGACTTTCTTTATTAAAACGCTGCTTATTCTATAAATAATGCTCTATATCATTATATTCATTGTGTAATTCAGTTGTAGACTTGTGGCCACATTTGAGTCGAAATACCTTGCCCCTAATAGCAAGTTACACGGATCCACGAACAACCATTGTCGCTATTGTGTTAAAATGTCGCCGCTCGTTACCGTTGCTTCTCGTACCGTATATAATCTCAGTTTAATTTATAAACTAAATTCAAACTAAAAACAACAAGGAAATTAGTAAATTAAATTCCAATTACAGTCTAGGAATACCGCAGGAAATACCGAAAATAAGATAGTGAAATTGTCGTGCAAACCTGCTCCAAAGTAAACTATTTTAAGTCTTAATTCCGTAATCATTATGATGTTTGCTAACGTAGTATGTACCTATGAGATTTCTTCTAGTAAAATATGAATTGCTCAGTGCACGCGTCCGTTTAGAACTGGTTTCGAATGGGTGAAATCACATAAATGAATATAAATAGATCACGATGCAGATAATGTTTCAGATGTAATGGGCATTCTCACGAAGTGATGTTTATGTAGCCCTTCTGGCATTTGATACTTCCTACAGCACAATGTCTGGTAACTAAATGCCAATTTTGCTTACTATCTGATGCTGAGTAATTTTAATAGAACCGAATACACTCATGAGGATACTAATATCGATGATGTTTTTATTATGATTCATCAGGCAATGTCTTTAAGTGCTTACTATTCATTTGAGTCATCAATTAGACTTCATTAATGTGAGTAAATGTTACGAGACCCATTTATTATGCTAAGAGCAGCAATCATCATTTTGAGGAAGCGTTATGTTGATCGCTGACTCAATGTTTCTCGTACCGTTGCCTTGTTCACAGCATGTTTAGCATCTTCATTATGTAATCTTTAATATTTTCTTTTGTAAACACTTTGTGCATCAACTTCATTAAAATAGTTTCTTGAATACTAATTGCATCAGGTGCAGCTCTTGATTGTTCCTCGCATACGACAGAATACCAATTGAGCACGTCATAACAAACGATGTAAATATTATTGTAAATGTTGGACAAGTTCATATAATCACGGGTATTGTTGTACGTTCGATTAGTCTTGCGTGTATGTAAAGCTGAACTCTTGGCCCGGGCTCAAATTATCGATGCTATTTCAACATTCTCAACGGAGTTAAGCGAGTGGCGCTACTGCTGTCATAATATATTACCCGTGGCTTCTGCTTCGTTTGTCATTCATCGTTAGCATACCAAATATTTTTTGTATTGCTTTTTGTTCCTGCTCTGGGTTCAAGGTCTTAAGCACTCAGTAAGCAAGTATTTTTAAATTAATTTTCGTCGTTGTTTTTATTTTTAGACTATACAATTCCTTTAAAGGCCATAATTCAGCATCGAAGTTGTAATTATGAAGCTGTACATATGTACAACAAATGCAATTTAACGATATCGTAACATTGCATCTGTTGTCGAAGTCTTGTTTGGCATGAAACTGGCATAAAATTAGCTAGGTACCAAGAAAATCAGTGCATATTACAACACGGTCTCGAATATAACATGATAACAGTCTCTCACTCATTTATCATAATTCAAAATGTTAGCTTGTAAGCCGTTTTTTGTATCGATATCCAAGTCTCACCAATGCACCAGCGTCTTCGATTGCAGTGCATTGGTGCATGCGCAGTAGGCGGAATGGCACGCGGCCGGGGCCGGCGCGGGCGCACCGCGACGACGCTCACGGCAAGGTCGACGAACGACTTTCGCACGTTCCACCAACGATCAGGTTTTGTCACAGTTGCTTCTAGTTTGCTCAGTTGGGCTCTGCAACCGCATAGCTATGATTCAGATGCGATGGTGGAGTTGAATTGAGTGGAGCTTGCAGTGTTTGAATCTATAGTAAACACGCGGAATTATTCGTACCAGTCAGACTATCCATATTACTCCAGCCTATTTTGAGTTGTATAGAACTATCCATTCTCGTTAGTTTTATTTTTATGACATCGAAACGCCGATTGCCAGTTGCCTTTGGCGTTATTATCCCAGAAAAACACAGAACCACACCTCAACAAACACCAAATAACAGATTTGTAGGAATCTGTGATTCGGTGGTATTTTAAGGTGTTGATTTGCTTCTATTTGGGACAGTAAAACAATTTTATTCTTTGTCCAACTTGATGTATATCAATATCAATATTATGTGCATTTACTATCATATGTCCAAATGTGTTTGTTTCCGTGGGTGTTACGATAATATTTTTTATATGTCTACGTGCATGTTGTAATACTCTAGTAAAAATAAAACTTGATTCTTCACGGTCTATGTGTAGGCGGTTTATCTCGTCACCCACATGTTTTGTCTGCTGCTGTGTCAAAAGTTGAATTCTCGTGTCTAATCTACCAGTGCTGTCCTTGTTTTGAAACAATGCTGTTTTGGGTCAGGCTTGATAAAATTAATTTGTGAGTTATTCATATCCCGCTAGTACGCTCGACCTACTTGTACCTTTATCATTTTTCTGTGAGTGAAATATTGTGTGGTTAGGATTAATTAATCAAAGCGATAGGCTGTTTGTTTGATCGATTCTCGGCTCCGTACGTATCGTTCCGTATTCTATTATCTACGGGTTTATTCGGATATTTGTCGCTTGTAAATGCGGGCTGGGTGTGGAATAGGGTAGCCGAGCGTGGTATAATTTATTGTATTGTGCCATAATTTGGGTCAATGGTTGCGGCGAAATAATATCTTTCTTTTCTTTTGTGACGTCGTTCGTGTGAGAATTTCCCGTCCTAATTTTTATTGCCACAGTTTTCCTTATATTGTCAATCTGTTATGGCTGGTTGGATGGTCTGAAATGATTTTAGTATCCCTTTTCAACAACGATAAAATAACAGAAACTAAGTTGCGGCGAATGCTTCACATGTTTTAATTGTCTAACGGAACTTATCGCGTATTATTATTATTTAGGTAAAATGTGTACCTCTCGCTTGATGTCTTGACCATGTTACATTAGGCGTGGTTACTAGCGAATGAAAACTCAAATAGCGGAAGTTTAATCATTACATTTACTACTACTTCACCTTATTGCTTTTTTTCAATCTTGCATACGTCTTCTGTAACATAAATCACGGTCTAGTCATCGTTCTAATTTCTTTATTTATTATAATTCCTGAAAGCTGGCTGTCACCCCTACCGGCTGATCGAGGACGTGGGCGGGAACGAGTTCATTGGACACTCCCGCACGCGGAAACGTTATTTTGCATCGTTTCCATCGCGTCTCTGGCGTCTTTATCCATGGATTTGTTCGCTATATTATTGCATGTCAAACCGGGATTATATTTAATTATGGAATGGCTTTGGCTCTGGTAATAACAAATTTTAAAAGTTATATTTCTTTAGCAAAAATATTGCTCGAAGGACCTTTTTTTATAGCAAATCGTGATATATTCTAAAGATAGACTCATCCACTGTTTAGGTTTTCAGGCATGGAACTTATTAATTATTGTTTGTTGATCATAAGAAAACAATCTTTAATGTTATTGCATAGTCATAGTCATAGTACTTTATTGGTAACAAATAAAAGGTACACGTCACAGAAAATAAACGATAATAAAATAATTTAAAATTATTACAATAATAAAGGAAATTACACTTTCACGCAAAAACAGATAAACAATAATTATATTAATAATAGTCAAAATAAAATAAAATAATCAAAATTAAATTAATTTCATCCTTATCACGTCGTTGAAATTATAGAAAGCCTGTTCGACAAACCAGTTTTTTAATATAATGTTTTGCTATTGATGTTTTCCGGTTAGGTAATTAATTTTACCTCATTTGTATACCAAAATGTATTATTGATTTAGTAAGTACCTATTTCCTCATAAATTTGTCATTTTGTGTTTGTTAACACGAAATTAGTTTTGAAGTCAATATTTTCTTCATATTAAGAACACTCAAAATACATACTTATGAAACATTGAGCGCTACTAAGTTACTATTTGGGGAGCCATTCCGTAAGAAAGGTAATCGAAAGTAAAACGCCAAAAGCATTTCGTGGAAATATGAGTTGTTTACCAAAGAAACAATTTCCTTTTCTATGAGACATATTTCCCAATATAAACTTCTCGGAAGCGGTCCATCACTTAGATATCAGTTTATGTGTACCTTCGTCGGAGAAACCTTACGGCTGTCCTAAACAAACACTCACATCCTTACGTGCAGCCCTCAAACCATCGAGAGACTGTAAATGTTTTATCTTTGCTGAAACATATAGCCAAAGTACTCCATATGGGAAAGCCATAGATATGCAGAAGTATGGTAAGCAGATAAAACTCACCCTGGTGGGTGGGTTTGCGTGCCATATCATGTTTATCACGTAAGTACTCAATGCGAAATTCGCACGACCACGTTTTGTTAGTCGTTTTAATGAACTCTCTGTCAACCTCAGAAACAGAACACACATCAAATTGGTACAAGGAATCAAACCCTTGTACCAATTTGATTGCCTTTGATGAGTAATTGCTTGTAGTTTCCGCATGCCTTCTTGAGTCATTTATGCACTTCTTTATTAACAAATTTATATTTACTTATCTCAAACCGTTAGGTCAGCGTACGCCGATAAAGAAGGCAATCAGCTTATTTTTCTCCGACATGTTTTAACAATACGATTATTTATTATAGAAAATTTACTTTTATCATTATAATACATATCCTATGGCACTCAGGAATAGTCCAGCTTTCTATTAGTGAAAGAACTTTTAAAATCGGATCAGAAGTTTCAGAGTTTATCACTTACAAACACACTTACAAACTTTACCTTTTTATAATATTAGTGTAGATATGTATACCATGATCAAGCTAGTGAACAATTGCTTTAGTTTTAAAAAGTACTTGTGAGTTGTGTGAATTAAGCGTTGGTTACAAGTGGTTGAGAAAACCCATTTCCCCACGCCCAGGAAGTTTTGGTGTGTCGAGGCACTTACACAGCGACTGATTTATGAGTCGTAAAATTCATAAACGCCCTCGCTGAAGCGTTACGCGAGCTTCTCCATCACTAATACTGGGTAATATAATAACCCTCAATTGGCAGCTAAATTGCTACCGTTTACTACGAGAGATAACCTGCAGATAATGCGATTGGCGACAAGATCGCACTGTTAAGCTGGAAACAAATTATCGGACGCGGCTGACGGACACGGCTGATGGACGCGACATAAGGGTATCTAGAAAACGAATGTACACTGAGCTGTGCAAACTATCGGACGTAAGTCGTGGACGTAACCTTGGGCTGACCTTGAGCGTTCCGACGCCCGACAGAAATCTGGCGCGCCGATTTTTTTTTGTCATCCGTTGTTGTCTTTTGAAAGACTGTGCACACTTATCAGTGGCGTCCGTCAGCCGCGTCCGATAGTTTGTTTCCAGCTTTACGTGGACACGGCTCGCACGTGCACACATGGTGCATGTTTTGATTGAAATTACAAAACAGTACGCAACCTATCACTATTATCGATACTATAATTACCGATACTCGATGCGATTACAGCATTCTTTGAAGCAGGTAAACACTGTTGCATATAGTAACTGAAATATACGCGTAGGTGCTCGACGTGGACCAAAAATCCCGCTACTATTTTGATTAATATCAGCGTTGTAATGAGATTGCAGTGGTAGCGGAACTTTCGGTCAACTTTTTAGGGTTCTGTACCCAAAGGGCAAAAACGAGACCCTATTACTAAGCCTACATAGTCTGTCCGTCCGTCCGTCTGTCTGTCTGTCCTACCTTTAAATGGCTGTATCTCTGGAACCGTAATAGATAGCCAGTTGAAATTTTCGCAGAAAATGTAATGTTACGGCGGATTAACTAACAAATAATAAAAAAGTCTAAAAATAAAAACAATTTTTGTATTAGCTCTAATGTAAAAACAGTAATACGTAGAAGCGTCAAACTTGGTATGATTGTAGTACACACTTTAAAGTATAACATAAATAATGGCCAAGTGCGAGTCGGTGACAAATTTCTGTTCATTACCAAGTTATAACTGGTAATTTCGTTATTGAATTTTGTGGTGGTACGGAACCATTAGTGCGCGAGCCCGACTCGCACTTGGCCGGTTTATTGCATAACGTGCGTAGACACTTCATCCATTACAATATTGTTGGTGTCGCTCGTCAGATTAGATAGCGGTGACGGGCGGGAATGTTTGTCCATGGTGTTTGTGCAGCTGTTTGCTAGTGCCGGTGGCGCCCAATTTCCCCCGTAATGCCATCAATGAATATTCAACTTTATCCTTTGACGACACGAATATTAATCGATTCCCCATACTTCTCCAACGGACCGATTCAGCGTCTGCCGTGTCAGGTAAAACATGTTGCTCAACACGAAAGCAAACATCCATGCACACTAACTGTATCCTAGATAAACCATATACACCGGTAGTATAATATTCTCGGATGCATTTACGAACGCTATAAAATCTGTTTTCACAGATAAACAAGTGTACGTGCCGGTAAATCGAATAAATTGGAAATCGGAGTGGCTCCATAAAATTTTCCATTGGACGGGTACTGAAATTCGATTAGCCGTATTATTTTAGCAGTTTGTGAGAGAGTAGGTATAGTGATTACGGTCTCTGGGCCAGTAAGATGTAACCTCGTTGTGATAAAACGACTGCATCTCTTGCATCGGGCTGAGAGCCAAGTAACTGAAGCGAATCTGATAGAAATTCCTGAGCTTTACGTTTTAATTTGACGGAAATGCACGTTACCAAGCACAGTTATATTTCTGAATTATACATAGGTATATATAAAACAAAGTTGTGTATGTTACACCATTTATAACTCAAGAACGGCTGGACCGTTTTTCGTGATCTTTAATTTGTTGTATTCCTCTCCCTATTAGCAGAATATATCGGGAAGTGAACGTCTTTAAAATTTGCAAGTTGAAGTGGCAATGGGCAGGCCACATCGCTCGAAGAACCGATAACCGATGGGGAAGAAAGGTTCTTGAGTGGAGACCACGAACCGGAAGACGCAGCGTAGGTAGGCCTCCCACTAGATGGACCGACGACATTGTGAGAGTCGCGGGCATCCAGTGGATGCAAAAGGCAGGCTGTCGTTCAATGTGGAGGTTAAAGGGGGAGGCCTATGCTCAGCAGTGGACGTCTTTTGGCTAATGATGATGATGATCGGGTAGTGAAATATCGGGAAAATTCACGAAAAAAATATTATGACCAAAAATTCATTTTCCCAGAAGTCTTATAAATATTACATTGAAATATTTTTTGAGGCTCCTTCAAGGAAGTATTTAACGCGGGTGAAACCGCGCGACGCAGCTAGTGTTTAAATAAATGCATATTTTGTATTAAAAGTAATTTTTTTATTTAAGTTCTTTTCGTGTTTGCATTCTCACCCGCTAAGTATTTCAGTTCTGTTTCATGGTAGGTAAAAGTCAAAGATAAAAGCTTTTAGTACCTAGAAGCTGTAATCGAATCCTACAGCTTGGCGTCGAGATGGCGCCCCGTCTCTTGGCAAGCCATCAATGAACATTTGTCCACCCATTACCATCCAAATGTCCTCGTATATGTCAAACTTGGGAAACTTTCCCTCTTTATGCGGCTCGTGCGTTGGTTATGCCAGCAGTTTAATGTGTTATTAACTAAAAAGGATTTTTTTCATTTATGATACGTACTAAATGGAAACATGAATGGAACTCCCTGCCGTCCCCCTTGTTTCCTGAGAACTACAATCTAGGCTAGAGTTTTTTTTTTCTAGGCGAATAGTTTTCTTCTTGATCAACGTGTTCCATCCTCGGGCAAACCGTCGCTTACTATCAGGCGAGCTGGTGGCTATTCTATATATAAAAAAGAAATACATTTTGACTCATGCATTACAAAAAGTTACAGCTGAACTTTTTAGCAATTTATTTTCTTTTTCTTTAATGTTTAACAAATCTTTGCTTATGACTTTTCTAATCGACTTAACAACCTTAAAGCGAGCCTTGGCAAGCAATGTTACCGTAAATATACGATAAATATACCAAATGCTTCCTTCAGTGCACGACTACGTGATTTTCTTTATCTAAAACAGGATTTTGTTGTACACATAATATTTTCACGATAAATTGATATGATTGTTGCATATAGTAATATTCTGATGTAATCAACAACCTGAGTAAATGTAATAGTGAAATAAAAAAGGAGGTTGAATATACGATAGGCTATCGGACTGTTTTTTATCTATCTATCTATCTATATATATACTATATAAAGCTTATATATATATATAAAAGACGATGTGTGTATGTATGTGTATACTCTATGGATTCCGAAATGGCTTGACCGATTTCAGTGAAATTTTCAGGCAATCTTCAGATTGGCCCAGCGAGTGATCCTGTGAAGTTAATAGCGATTGGATAAACGGATTTTGAAATTTTCAGAAACTTAACGACGATTTTAAACCGCGTGAAACCGCGGGGCGCAGCTAGTTGTATTATATTTTTCGCTAAACCTGTTATTTTTAACAAACAACACTTAAACCCTGAAAAACCCGAACACCTGTCCGGTAGCCTATTGCAATGTTTCCGATTTACTTCTTGCTTCATTGAAGGATTTTAGGTGTAAGTAAATATTATTGTATTTTAGAATCGCAATCTACACGAATTGCTCTATCGATAAAGGAACAAGAACAACCAATCTCGGGAAATTTATCGCTGTTATATCGGTTCACTCAACTCTGAAACTTTTCATGTTACTATCGACTACGACCGCTTTAAATACAGCGCCTTAACACCTCAGAGAGAACTTTTCTAAAGCCCACTTTTAACTAATTGGAACTTGACAAATTAGCGATCACGCGATGCGCCAACGTTAACATGTTCACCCTAACACTCAACCTCATACATACATACATACATTTGATATAAAAGTTTCTGTATATTCGTTCATTCCTATAGAATCTTATTAAACCACTGTGAACAAGTCTCCATTATCTTTCTTGGTATGAATTTAAAAGAAGAATAAAAATAAATCTAGTATCACAATAAAATTATCAATATTAAAAAAACCGACATAAAAAAATGTAAGCACTCGAATAAAATTAGAGCTAGTCCAAAAAAACTCCTAAGCCAAAGTGAATGAGATTTTTGTGGGCCAATCTTGAGAGCTATTTCTATTTATTAAAAAAGGTCACAGTAATCAGTGTACATACAAAATATTAATAACTAAAAATACGGACCGGATGAAAAACAAGCCCCCCCCCCCCCCGAAGACAGCCAAAAACTAAAAAAATACACATTCTTGCACCGTGACGTCAATTCGAGCATAAAAACGCAAATTATTTACATCTGTATTAGTGTTGCATAATACATATACAAGGAATGGGTATGCTAAGCCGAAAGGAGGTCATTGTACACATAATTATGAACAAATTCCTATGGAACCAACCCTAAAATGGTGAAAAAAATATCAGCTGTTCCATAGAAAACGGTCATTGACACACGATAAACTGTATGGAACAGCAGTTTTTTTCTTCGCAATTTGATGTTTGGTCTTATAGTAAAAGTTTTTCTTAGTAATTAGTATAACGAACCCCTTTCGGTTTAGCGTACCCTCTCCTTATAATCCTGTATTCCTGTATCCTCTCCTGTATCCTCTCCTTATAATGAAAAGCTAATGGGTAGAACAGACGACCGTGTCTTATGGTGTTCTTTAGGACAGGTCTTCGTCGAGCAGTGGACAAACATCAAAAAGGCCGATGATGAAAACAGAATAAACAAATGTATTTACCGTTTGTTTAAATACGTGTAACAAGGTTAGCGTGTCTAGTTACTCTACATGTGCAATTACTTGCTCCATAACGTTATTCTGCTCCGCTAAAATATCAGCTAATCTAGCCTTATCCGCTCCAAGTCAATTAATGCCCATTTCGGCAATTATATCGTTTCTGAAATATAACTGTTACAAGGATTATCTTCATATTTTAATTTCTATTTATAGATTATATATAGATTAACTAATGATAGATTAAAATACAGTCGTATTATAAAGAGGTCGTCAACAATTTGCAGTGCATTAATCATGTTTAGTGTTAATCAGCTTGTTGACGAGCGAATGAAGGGATCCGATTCTAATGGGTCAAGTCGTTCTATGTATGTTTGTATATTTGACGATAACTTGCGTATCGTTAATCCGATATTCACGAAATTTTGTACACAAGTAGTTAATTTCAATATAATTTTTAATTTCTAATATGAACAGAATCAATGTATAACATTAGTTAGTACTCGAATTGTGAATTTAATTTGTGTTTCTTTGTTCTCAGGTGTGACAATGAGAGAAAAGAGGGGTGGTGCTATGAGCAAAATGCAAAAGCTCAGAAAGCGCCTTTCTCTCAGTTTCGGCCGATTGTGTAAGTATTTTTTTAACTTCTACTTTATCAACTACACCTGTGTTATATAACTTTTCTTCTATACTGAACCTGAACGGACTCAATTTAATTTCATATTCTCATCTCTACCAGCTGTATTAATAATTCCAAGAATTAAAAATAGCACAGTCACCCACACACAGTCATAGCAATTTTCTAATTTAGCTATATTTAACAATTGCTACGCCAATAAAGATGTTTTCGTGATTTTTGATGACAACCATGCTTCGATTAGAGTTATTTTCGGCGACTATAAAAATATACCACAATTAGGTATAATTATATGACTAAACACTGTAATAGCTATCGCAATCGTCGCGTTTATATAGCTATTTCTATCGCTGAGATGACGTTTGTAAGTGTACAAAAATAAGACCAAGTTAAAAAGGGCATCTTGGCGTGCCAGGTTATTACTCACAAGACTTTTATTGGTTATAAAAACGGTCCCCCTCAGAAGATACGACTTTAGTGTTTGAAAAGATGATAAAGAATCCTAATAAGTATTAACTGGTTAAATGTTTTCTATTATGAGTAGGTACATTTATTTGGAAACCAATTCCTTATATTAATCGATTTCAGAAGCGAAATTCTTAATTTGTTCCAATTACAATAATAATAATAAAAAATATATTTCAGGCACTTAAGTAATTGACCCATAAAATACAAACTAACAATTAAAAAAAAAGTACCACGCTGTAAAGAGGCGCTCGACGTCTACTTATGCCTAAGTGTAAAATATCTACTCGTATAATCTAAGAAGCACAATAGTGCTGGGTCATTATTTGTTGGCATCCATGTGAACCGAGATCCAATGCTTAAAAATTGGGCTCCTTAAATCGTCAGAGACATTTTTTACATTGATAACTAGCTGCGCCCCGCGGTTTCACCCGTGTAGTGATGAAAAATGGTGATGATGCTGATGAATAGCCTATGTCCTTCTCCTGGTTCTAAGCTACCTCCCCACCAGTTTTCAGCTATATCGGTTCAGCCGTTCTTGAGTTATAAATAGTGTAACTAACATGACTTTCTTTTATATACATAGATAATGTATTGTGAATAGCAAATATTTCCACGTTGCTATTTCTATTTCGAGTACATTCACAAGAGAACCTAATACGTAGGTATCCGTGTGGGCGACATTCTTAGATCCTAACAAGAACAACATACAATCATAAAATCACGCTGCATTAACATTAACTAGATGGACTCGACCTACGTTGTCTCAAGATGCATAAAGTAAGGACAATGTTTTTATTCTAACGTGAAATTCAAACTTAGAATACGTTTTATGGTTGATATTCCGAAAACCCGTACGAAGGGCTTTAATTCCACTTTTGTTGTATGAACTGCTAGTCTGTGGAATTCGCTGCCTGAATAGGTGTTCCCCGTCAGTTACAATCTGGGTGTCTTCAAGTCGAGAGTGAATCGGTTTCTTCTAGGGAAGCGTGCTCCATCGTAGACCGCATTGTCGCTTAACATCAGGCGAAACGGGGGCAAGTGCAAGCCTATCTATTAAAAAAAAAACCTTACAACTGTAAGATATTATATTTATTGTCATTGCCATGTACTCTTTCTCTAAGGGTAAAAAAATTATAAATATTTTCCATTAGCGTCTTAACGTTGATTTGCATACATAATAATTAAGTTTGTACATGAAAAAATAATATGATCTGAATGAATACAAAAATCTAATTTAATAAAAGCTATCGAGATCAAACCGTCTAGAAAGACTAATCAAGAACCCTTACAAATGTTGTTTGTTTTCATGTGACTTTCAGCAAAGTCGATTACTCTTATGATCTTGATCTGTTCTAATCTATGAGGCAAGGAACTTTTTATTGCTCAGGCATGTAATGACTGCAAAAACACGAAGCAATTTCGTTTATTGAACAAAGTAGATTGGTCTACGACAGTCAACTTAGTAAACAAATTCTAATCCATACTTGATGCGGAGGTATAAAGTAACCTAAATTCGCAATGATCTGCATCATCTGCATAGAATTGCATTATCCCCGTCTCACCTTGAGACGGTAAGAACTGTCTAGTTTTGTGTTGCATAACTTTTTGGTCAGGCAAAAGAGCTTGTTCGTTTTAGAATCCGTTACGTGTTAGTATAGAATATAGATAGTTATAGGTACACTATAGCTTTGTTACGAAACGAAACTACCATTAATCGTATTTTTAGATTTCTACTTCAGTAAACTCTGGTTTAATGCACCTTCATCATCACCATCAGCCCTGAGTGACCCATTGCTGAGTATAGGCGGCCTCCCATTGTTTATGTCATTCTCTCCGGTCTATCGTCGCATCCACTCGTTCCCGACAGTACTTTTGATGTCGTCAGTCCACCTCATCCTCGGTCGGCCTGGGTTCCGCCAACCTAGTCTCGGCCACCGCGCGGTTTCTTTTGTACACCACATCCCATCATTACGTCTGGCCAATAATGCATCTTATAGATGAACAATTCAACACTGACTTATTGTATCGGTATAGTTAAGTTTTATGATATGAACTTCTAACCTACGTCGCAATCTCTTTGTATATATTAGTATTGCTTTAGAATCTTTTACTGCTTGCTATGCTTAAGAGCTTATCGTTAGTAACTTTGTATTTATCTTTAGTATCATTTATACATAATCTATCGGCATAAGTTTATCCCTCTGACCCAAGAGCATGAATCGATTAAGCTGTTTTCCTTAAAGGTCCATTTACCCCAAGAGATTTTAACAACGTAAACATTGGCTATGTCGAACGCCTTTTAGGAATCTCTGCTATTTTCGTTCTACAAGTTACTTCCCTTTCGGGCATTCCCTAATGGACTTCAAAAAGGTAGATTCTCTTAGAAATTGGCATAATTTTATAACTTACGCAAAATATTGTTTCGTCTGCATCATTTGTTATTGCACAGTTTGGCAATCTAAAATTAGTTTGATGATTTTTGCATTTCAATCTTGCTATTACGTAACCAGAGATAATATGCGATAGATTCTACAAATTATGGCCAACAAATCAACCAACAGGAAATGGTCTAAGAATTTCTTGATTTATGTATCCCTTTGGAACATTCATCATTTAAAGCTGTCTTCCTGGTCCAGCAAAACGTATTCTTCTAACAGCTAACTAGTGAAAGGCGCTAAAATAGCATTGAAGAATAAATAAAAACGCCAAATTAATGAACGTTAAAACAACACCACTACATCAGCTGTACGTGTTTGTTTGCTTTATGATAAGTGAGGTCTTAAAGCCGACTAGCAACGGAATTTACAGATTTATTGGATTAACGAGCTTTACTGACGAGATTATGTAGAATCTTGTTGTTATAACACACATTGTATTATGTCAGTATTTCCCTAAAACTGATTTATTGCGATTATGCTCAGTTAAAGTTGGAATTCCCTTACGATTATTGGGATTCTTTTTTCTTTTCTTTATCAAGTAGAGATGTGATGCCACTTTTATTGTGCGGACTGCTAGTCTGTGGAAAGCTTTCTGGATGGGTGTTCCACGATAGTTACAATCTAGGTGTCTTAAAATCACGAGTGGATCGGTGTCTTCTAGGCAAGCGTGCTCCATCGTAGACCGCATCATTGCTTAACATCATGCGAATTGGCGGTCAAATGCAAGCCAATTATTAAAAAAAAATTAATGCTTGTAATATGTTTGATACGTTGCTCTGACTTTATTAAAACCAACCAGTTTATTATTATCTATGCCAGTAGTAAAAGTTACATATTTTTTATCGAATGTCATCAAACAGTTCCTAGATAAATCGCAGTAACAGTAAGTAGTCAGCCCCGCCTGTACCTTATCAGCCAATATACCGTTTCAGTCGAACGATCATGACGCCACGCAGGAAGTCAACTATTCGTTACAAACTATTCAAGTACGAATTTGTTTATACCACCGAATGCGTTCATCAGTCCCCTAAACACATCCGCTTTAACGTGCGTACTCGCGTCGCCCCTAAATATGCAGGTACTTGGCTAATGCTGAGATCAAAGAACATTCGAGTATGTTGAAGGGGCTCACAGTGTTCGGCGTGATTTGATAGCTCTTTTAGAGAGCATTGCGTTGTTTCTTTTCATCCAAGACATCTAAAGTTACGGTTTTTATTACGGCATATAGAATTTCAAACTGATTGTTACTTTTAAGTTCTCTTCGCGTAGTACTTTATTTATAGCAAGCAATAATATAACAGTTGGCTTAGAATTCTATTTGATGTGATTTAACTCTGTTTACGTTTTCGGTTCAGATCATTACCTGCTGTTAGTTTGTTTGCTTATTAGCTTGTCATTTAAAGTTGTTTTTTATTCAATTTGTATATTCACACCTGTGTTAGTTTATTGACTGACATTGTTACTGATTTTTACGGTGTCGTGCATTACGTACACATTGCGTGCGTATAAAAATCATGATTGTTTGCCTGTTTAACTACCACACCGTGATTACATGTTTGTGAGGTTTCGAAAACGTTTGCAGCCGTTTGGACTTTGTTATTGTTTACATGTCGTTATAGAGTGGTTATGGATTGACCGTTAATGTTATTTAGTGCGGTGTCTCTTGCTGTTAACGTTCTAATGTTGCTTTGTTTATGTTTATGCTAGTTTTAATTTTAACTACTCTGTTAATATAATGTTAAACAACATAAAAACAATTCTAGTTGACTGAATCAGACGTTACTTTGGGGAAGTTCATCTTCAAAAATATATATGTATAATACATTTATATAAACAATAGGCTTGACGAATTTCTAGTGTATTTCAGCCTTAACTTCGCATTAAGTAATAATATAATATAATAATATAATATTTATTTCTCAAAAAACTTAGCCTATTATTACTTACATGATTCTATAACAAAATATTGTAGGTACACTTGTTACACTTTTTGTATTGGTTTGTCATAGTACACACCCTCCTCCTCCCATGGTCCTTCCAACCTTGCGGTTATACGGACCGAATCTGCGAGCGCTCTGGCTAGTGCCAGATTGCTCTACATATTGTGTCCCTTCTACTCCATTAACACTCTCCCCCTTCTGGGGCTGTAAGACGGCACAGACGGACTTCGTCGTCGGGCAGCTCCTGTGATTCGTACGCAGAGCGCACGGCATGCCATTTGTGCGCAAATTCGCACAACCGCCCAAAGCAGGCCGCGTCGCGTACCAGATCCCCGTAGTAGACCGGCCCCGCCTCGACTAGGCGGGTGGTCCCATCCATCAGTCTCGCACGCAAGTCCTCGTACAGAGGACAGTCCCACAGAACGTGGTGCCTGTCCTCGTCAGCCATGCCGCATTTGTCATAGTACAGTAGGGAATATGTAGTACATTATTTTTTATTATTTAATTTATTATAATTGATCTTAAAATCCTTATTATACTTAACTAGCGACCCGCCCCGGCTTCGCACGAGTGTAATTTACGTGCGATCACGGGTGGGTCGCTAGTTATTATACGTACATAAACCTTCTGTGAAATCTTCTCTATCTGATGGTAAAAACCGCATCAAATCCGTTGCGTGGTTTAGGAGTTAGCGGTTATACAGACAGACAGACGCGGAAAGCGACTTTAATTTATACTATGTAGAGATAGAGAACCGATAACCGATGGGGAAGAAAGGTTCTGGAGTGGAGACCACGAACCGGAAGACGCAGCGTATGGAGGCCTCCCACTAGATGGACCGACAACATTGTGGGAGTCGCGGGCATCCAGTGGATGCAAAAGGCAGGCTGTCGTTCAGTGTGGAGGTTAAAGGAGGCCTATGTTCAGCAGTGGACGTCTTCCGGCTGATGATGAGAGATAGAGAATTAGAGATGCGACGTTAAAGCGGATATACAGTAGAAAGAAACAGTTTTGAAATTGTATCTATGTGGATGGGTGCATTTGTATTTATTGTATTTAAAGAGCGAAGCATAAAAGACAAGGCAATTTTATCGAGAATTGGGGAGCCATTGTAGAGAAGTTAATTACAATAAAATTGTTTATTAATGTAACATTCAAATATTTGTTTTCCTTATTGGACGTGCCATTGTGTACAAACATGATCTATTTCAATGCACCGAAGGTCGAGAGATAAGTCACATTTCCAATACAAATGGCCACATCGTAAACATAGTCATATTTGTACGCGTATAATTAAGATTGTACCTATATCACAATACTTAAATATAATCAGTATAGGTACTCGTAAAGATGAACCTTTTGGTAAAAGGTCGGGATTATACAACACTAGCTGTTGCCCGCGACTTCGTACGCGTAGACTTTCATATAAACTTTCAACCGCCTTTTGTCATTCTTAATTTGGCCCTTTCGTAAAATCCTTTCTTAGCGGACCTCTATACCCCTAAGGAATCTACCTGCCAAATTTCAGCTTCGTAGGTCAAGTGGTTTTCGAGATTTCATGTTTAATGAGTGAGTAGATGAATTTCGCTTTTATATATATAGATAGATCTGTAATTTTGTTAAGTCTTCCGAGCTTATTTCGTACGAATTTTTCTATAACCACCAATTTCTGAACTACAAATGTGACCACAATAATATGGATTTGGCTACGGGACCCCTACCAAATGCATGTATCGACACGCTTTTGGCCATTATTTACAATAATGCTTGAAGTCACTATTACTATGATCTACGATGACTAACCCTTGTTAGATTTTTTTATATGTTTTGTGTACTCACTGTTTACTTGTACGGTACTCGGGCACTCAGTATTTAGAATCGCGACTCAAACCATCGATATAGTTCCAACCTTAGATCAGACAAACGAGGGAGATATGGTAAGGTGGCGTGGCGGGTGCAAACGCATCAGGCCTAAATCAGGCTTAGTTGAACTCATTCTGCCGACGACCTTGCCGCCCTTTTTGCATGTGGGCTATAAGTTAGTACATTGGTCTCGCTGCAAGTTTCTTAGTCTGCGTGAAAAACGAGTAAGTGTGCTGTGTTTAATTTTATTGCGTTGAGCGGTTTAGCGGTATAGTGAAATCATCTTTTAGCCATATGACGTCCACTGCTGGACATAGGCTTCCCCCATCGATCTCTAAAATGGCCGGTTGGAAGCGCCCCTGCATCCCTGCGGTCTCTTTTAGGTCGTCTATCCATCTTGTAGGTGGACGTCCTACGCTGCGCTTACCGGTCCGTGGTCTCCATTCGAGAAGCTTTCGGCCCCATTAGCCATCTGTTCTGCGTGATATGTGCCCTGCCCATTGCCACTTCAACTTGCTAATCCGGTGGGCTATGTCGGTATCTTTCGTTCCTCTACGGATATCCTCATTTCTGATTCGATCTCGTAGAGAAACCCCGAGCATAGCCCTCTCCATAGCTCGTTGTGCTACTTTGAGCTTATGAAGCTCATAGTGAGAGACCACGTTTCACGTTTTCATGTGTTCCACGTATAGTGAAATAAGTGGGTAAAAATAGGAGACACTTAAACACAAACTATAATTTTACTAAAGCATATCTTCCTTGTTTGACTGATCTGAGGTTCCAACTGTATCTGCTTTACTCATTCGTCATATGAATCACCGTTTGTTATGTAATATAAGGAGTGATAACGTCACGACCTCTATAACCAGATACATATTGTTATGGGGTTCAATTGATTGTAGCATTGCATTACAATGGAATATCACTGAAGCATTAAACCGTACCATTTTGGGAAGGCGTCTTATAATTAATTCAATTTGCGATCGAAATAATGGTAGAAGTAGCTACTGCTATTTGAAGGAAGATTTATTAGTAACAAGGACTGGAGCATATACTACATACATGCATTTCGGATGCGTTCTAATGTGTTCTTACTTTAAAGAATCCTCTTCTACGAATACTGGACGGTTATTATGAAAGGCTTCGATCTTAGTAATTGGTGGATAATTTTTGTCTTTTCTAAAGTATACCTGTAAGTTGTGGAATGGCTTACCACCTTCGGTTTTTCCTCCAAAGTATAATTTGGATTGCTTCAAACGAAGGGTGAATAGAGTCCTCAAAGGTAGGCAACGCACTGACAATGCCCCGGGTATTGTAGGTGTCTAATGGCAGCAGTGACTACTTACCATCAGGTGACCCGTAGCTTGTTTGCCACTTATTTTATATTAAAAAAAAAGTATTATACGTACGTGCATATATTATGTCAGTGTGAGGTTTGATTACGTTTTTCCAGTAAAAAGAGACAAATGCACAAAGGTTATGGTAAAATTTATTAAAAAATAATGTTAATTTTTAGAAAATATACTGACTTCAAGGCTAATAAGTAGAAAAATTATTGAAAGTCCACATCAAAACATTTGCTGAAGGGAACTATAAACCAAACCATTTATGATGCATATGATGTTTTTTTTTTATATTTTTCCTTTTTTCAAAAAGCTCTGTATTAATCTTGACATTTATTTTCGAAAACGTTGCTAGGCGAAGTTTGACCCTAGACCTAGACAACTTCTAAAAACGTTTTAATGTAAAATTTGACCCGAATTATTTATGCATATTTTTATGTAAACGTCAACGCAATGTCAGAAAAGTACTATACAGGCCTTGGCGGCAACTGAGCTTTTATGGTTCATGCATATTTTCACGTTTGTCCATAATAACTTCTGCACTACCATTGCCGCTGCAGTAATGCACCGAACATATTTTAGTAATTTTTGTACCTAAATAATTATGTATGAATATTCTTAATTACAATAGTACTCTAAACATCGTCTAAACATCGTCAATTAACATAATGCTGCATCTGATAAACCAATACAATACTACAATAATTTAACGACAGTCATCTCTGTGTTAATGACGATTATCTTACACGGTTAATCACAAAGGAAGTAGGTGTCTCGCGACCTTCAATGCATGAATCAGTCGATCCATTAGACTTGCCTCGGGCCTTACATGGCGTCCACTATCGATATAATATAGCCCAGAAGTTGTCCACTGTATATGTTATCCTGGTAATTAAAAAAAGCTTATTTGTCTTATTTTTCTGTCTGCCTCTCCGTTGGGCTATCTAGATTAACGCTGTTTGTTTTGCTTTTTTCACCATGCGTTGGGCAGTCCTTGCTTTCAAGTGCTGAACAATATTTTGTACGAGGTATTCTTAGCCTAACATGACACATGTGGCTCACAATTATTTCCCGAGACGTGTTATGAATATGACTCATTTTTGTAATGTATTTATAAAGCAGGAACTACACCATTACCTCGTGATCCTATGCGTAATGAGGGTTGCCGATATTCCTACTTATTGTGTTCGAAACGATTGCTTCCGGAGTTTCTCGGGGGTTCAACATCTCTATTATCTGTTGGGTGATTGATAGCTGACTTCCTCGCCAGCCAGTGACAATGGTTATCTGCTCTAGTTGCCCTGTGACACGCTCTGCCTGTACGGCGGCCAGACTCCTTTATTGGTTCTTTGACTCTGTTCTATTCCTAGCTCTCCTAGACTATATTAAACTCCTTACGATGTCTCCGTCCTAACAAAATTTTAATATAACTGCTGTAAATCTAAAAAAAAAAAAAAGATATCTCTTATTAATGTTTTGAAATTGTATGAATATTGCAGCACGCTTATTACATCACAATATGCGGGTATGTCGAGTCACTCGACCGCACAGGCACACGGTATTGTTTTCCTGCAACACGACCGCGCGGAGCCTGGACGAACTGCCTTTTGTCGACCCGCCCCATTGTCTTCAACCTATTCAAATACTTTTGTAAAGGCGTCGGTGGCTTTTTTCTAACTTTTTTGAATTTCATGACGGTTTAGGTCGGCTTGTTAATTTCCCTTCTCTGTAGTCACAATGCCTTTTGACATTCGTGTTCAATTCACAGCAATTGTTGCACAGCAGTTGTGCCCCTAATGTTACATTAATAGTGATTCCTTGCCCACTTGAGAATGTTTTCTTCTTTATTGCCTTCAATTGTCTGTTGCTCAACTGTCGGCCAGTTACGTAACCTCCTGGTAATATCTTCTGTAGGGTTCGATGTACTTCCTCACATCATTTTGATGACCGCATCACGTAGGTTGTTGTAAGCTTACACAAATCAGTGACGGTATCCTACTTTTATTCATTTTATCAACACATCTTAAATTCAATTTAACTTGTTTAAATTATATATTAAAAAAAATATTATTGATTACGTTATGTTACTTATTGACAATACGTACAAGACCCTGTGTGCTATAACTTCTACTTAACAACGTACAAATTGCAATGTGGTTGCCCCAAGCCATTGGAATTTACTGCGTTCATAACTTGCTTGCTCTTGAATTTATCGTTCTTGATTTACGGTTTATTCTATAATTTACTACTAATGCCCTTTGTAACGTCTCAGCCTATATACTAAAAAGTACTCGAGTGGCATTAATTTCAATTAATCGAGTTCATCGAACGTGTTTATTGTTTATATGTATTGGTACGACTGCTTTGGCTGGCACATTATCAAGATTGTCCGGAATTAGTCTTGAATTTGAATTAAATTTGGCATCACTAATAATAGCCGTATCATTCTAAAATGACCTTTTGACACACTTAGACATCGGCGTGAATCCCCATAAAGAGTTGCTAATTTAAAATTAGCAGCTCTAGCACAAGTAAGTAGTACAGTTACCTTTTTAATGTTATGAGTCATACATATGTCATGTCTGCGGAGGTCGTGCCGTCAGTTTGTTTGCTTAAATTGCCCCCTCTATCATCGTACCGATTGTTTGGCCTGAATTGTTTACACCGGGTTAACGACTGTCCCTGACTCTTCGGCCGCCTCATCTTTGAGAAAGTTTATTAGTTTGTTGACATCATTTATTTTGTAAAAATCTTGTCGCTACGATTCTTTTCTTTCATAAAATAACTCCATTCGGTCGTATATAATTTAAAGTTCTTCGACAGTTACGATCTTGTTAAAACATGGCTGCATGCCCGAGTTCCTTTTACGAATAGCATTACTGTTTATTGACACAAGTGTTGAAGGAATGCAGCTGGAAAATTGTAAGTCTATTTATCTTTTTGACAATGTTACAGCTACAAAAGAGTAGAAACATAAAAGTATTGATCATTTCATACTCGTGATTCCAGATGTATCTCCTCTTAATACATCCGATGTTATAGTTATTGTAAAGCACTAGGAGAGTCGTTTCCAAGTCAATGGAGCGCAAAGTCTATAGATGTAATATTGGATGCGGCAAACAAAGGATACGTTGTATCAGCGTGGTTAAAGGGTGTGGGGTTTCGGAAACACAAATAATTCACCGCCATGAAGTACATACAAGTTTATACTGTTTATACTATAGAAGACATTAAAGGAAAACATCTTGAGGAAACCGGTATGTCCAAGAACCTCAAAAGTTCAAAGACAGCATGAGGGCCCATCCTCTCTTTCTGAAGACCTGTGTCCCAGCAGTGGGAACGTGATAGGCTGATAATTATGATAGTAGAGATTGAACAGTTAAGACAATATTATGGATTGTGGTCCATCTTCTCTCTGAGAAAAGTACTATGTCCCAGCAGTGGGAACATGATAACGATTATGATAGTAGAGATTGAACAATTAATAATAAAATAAAATATATGGATATAATATAACATTAAGAAACTTTTGGAAAAGGTTCAAAACAGGAAAGACTGGCTTAAGACGAAATATGCTTCAAATTTGACAATTCCTCCCCACGAATATTCAAAAGTAGACTTTTAAAATCGATTAATTGTTTGAAACATTATTTCTTTATGTTTAGTAAATGTTCTTGAAATATTTTATTCGGATGTGTTCACCGATACACGATTAAATAAATTTGGCTCGATAGAAAAAAATCATAACCTTTCCTAAAAACACCCGTTTTTACGTTTCTTTCAATGGATTGAATCAACTTCATTCAAATTCAAAAGAAGATATTTTTATCAAAAAAAAATAAAAAAATTGTGTGTTATCCTAACAATCATTCAAATACTTTAGTGGTCGCTGTATTTTGTAAAAGCGTAAGATTATTTGTAGAAAATAAAGAAAAAATAAATATTGAAATTATTTGAAAGCGCGCACGCCGCATTACCGTCATACAAGTACGGTTCTCTACCATTTCGCCTTAAGAGGAAGATGCTCAGCACCTGGATGTAAACGAGCTGATGTTGATGTTGAAGCTTTGAAAGACAATGAACGCTAAAAGATATTTTTGACTCAAAATTGTGTAACATTACATAAAATGTTAAATTAGCCCTTGTGCCTAATTATGAATTAACAACATAGCCATCTAGTGATTTTGTATTAAACGAACCCTGGCTACCCTGGCTCTCTGACCTTAAAGTGAATCAATACTAACCCGAGTGGCCTTACATAACTTTCTGAACAAAGTTATAGAGCAGAGTAGGTCATTATAATGTTTCCAGTGCGGCGTAATTTCACCTCTGGTTTTGCATTTTAGCGTGAGCTAGATACTTGTATCTTATCGTATGTTTGGACGCGATACCAAAGCAAATAACTCTGACAAATTAATTTTTAGAGCACGTTTCATGCGTTTATTGATTAGGTACAGATTTTGTTCCTTTTTATTATAAAAGTTATACGTATGAATGATGTCACCGACGGTAAAATGAATGAATGAATGATTATAACCAAGATTTTTTTAAATCATTCGTCTAGCTTACATTATTCGCTAAACGTTCATATCACTGATCATTATGATTAGTACGATAAACGATTGCAATTTGATCTGGTAACTTCGTTTACAACAATCTTAAGAGGGCTCTTAAAAATGTGATAGAGGGCTCTCTCACATTTTTTGAATAAACATCAACAAAGACTGTATTTTTGGCACTGTTTTAAACTATCACGGTTGTTCACTAAAGTTATATGAAAAAACAAATTAAAAAAATATTATCCCGGAATAAATTATATCAATAATGGGTAAATATCCCGTAAATAATCATATAACTTTTGTATTTTTGGCGTTTTAATTCTATCAAATAGAAAATTTAATATATGTTATAAACAGATCTGTATTTTTTTATTGAAAATAATGGCACCAAGTTTTGGAAAAAGTCAACATATCAGTCAATTCATTACCTCCAATCTCCAATTTACAAAACTAGATAGTTATCGTAAAACTTTCGGAAAGAAAAGTTTGATATTGGATTTTGTTTAATTACTAGCGTCAACAATTTTATTGTTATTTTTTATTTTATTTTTATCTATGTTATGTTAGGTACAAAAATAATAATTATTATAGTTTACTTGTTTTGTATTTGTATTGACAGTTACGATTTTATTTTTTCGTTTAATGCTAGATAATCCTGATACCTAATATTGAACGATTGCATTTTGTAATACGGCTCTTAAGCTGGTGCTGAATCCAAGTTACTTGTGACGTTCCCACGAACATCCCTGTGGGCTTATAAATTCGTTCCCCTGGCACGCGCAATTTCCAAGTTAAGCCCTCACTTGGCGGTCTTTTACGGCCTGCTGAGGCGACGATGTGAAGTTCAACCTTCCGGTTACACGCCCCGCGTCTGAATATAGGTCGGTCACGTAACGTGACGTGCTCTAGCATTGCCCGGGGCACAGGGATGCTCATGGTTATGTACGGTTATGTAGTTGCCTTTAATTTTATCGGGCTTTACGTAAATTGACCGCTTATTACTCGGTTATGTAGAGTTGCCGTAATTGGCGGTCCATGACTGCTGTAACCCGTAACAGTAATTTGCGAACTAACGCTGTTGGAATTAGTTTGACCTTGGATAAAGCCAGACAGGGCATATACAGGTAATACTAAAGTAAAACATGGCTCTCTTCCACTCTGGTTACTTGGGGAATACAAAAATCTTAGTTGGAAAGCCGCCTACGAGTCTCGAGAGACGGCTTTATCGGCCAATATTTGGTTTATCGCATTATTGTTGTTTGTAGACGACGATGCTCATTCACAGAACGATCTCGACCTTATCGAGTGTACAATATCCTAGAAGGGTTCTTTAGGGCTTCATTGTACCGCGAGGGGAGTATTTTTGCGGGCGCCGAAAAAGGCATTCGAGAGGAATACCTTTTGTTAATCAAGTACGCTGAACCAATCGGATTCCATTCAGTGTCATATCTACGTCAGCTGTTATAATCATATATATAAAAGGCGATGTGTGTATTTGTATGTATGTATGTATGTATGTTCCCTATGGCCTCTAACACAGATATACACGCCTCTAAAGTCCAAGTACATTGACATATTACATCATAAAAAAAAACATCTAAGTCAAAGAAGGTTGTTGTCGCTACCAAGGAGGTTGCATTGTTTTCATCTTTCGCTGACAGATAGCTGATGTTATAAGAAGTAACTTAGGCTATTTTTATCCCGGATATAACGCGGGTGAAACCGCGCAGTTAGTTAATTATAGAAGTATTTGAAGTTGTTTTCGTTTTCATTTCAAATGAGCCGAACCGAATGAACCTAAATCACTCATCCGCTTTCAAACGACAAATCACTTTCGCGCAACAAACGTCGGGTCGACTCACCTGACTAACCGAGGAAAACTAACACGCGCACTATTAAATTGTTACTCGCTAGGTATTGAACGAACTGTAAGAGCAAGAGTTGAAGAAGTCTTCGTCGCCGAAGTTTGGTGGTAATACCACAGCGACTGTAACAATTGATTTATCTTCATTGGAGTTATGTTACATTGAAACCTTATCAGGTTTATATTTATGTTTTTACTCGACAACGCAAAACTTAGATTGTTTTTAACGGGTATTGTATTTTTATGCTTCATGATTCTGATGAATGCGTTGTCGATAGTTTTTTCTAAGTTCAGGAATGGTCTCTGGGTAGGTGACCTCATCATAAATATAATATGGTGTTTAAAAAAAAAACAACGGAAATCAAGCTTGGGGTCCGCTTGATGGTAAGCAGAAATCGCCGCCTATGGACACCTGCAACACTAGCGGCGTTGACGGTAGATTAGCTCCAATACAGGTACCTAATGTGGGGTTAGATGTTTTACTGCATTTCCATGTGTGTACCTAATAGCCATTGAAAATGCCACCTGCGACAGATATGACCGGCCCACTGCCACTTCAGATTACTACCTAATACGCTGAGCTACGTCGGTGACTGGTTCTTTAGCGAATAACTTCGTTCCGGTTATGATCCCTCAGAGTAACGCCGAGCATAGCTCTCCATAGCTCGCTGAGCGACCCTGAACTTGTAGAACGCTCCAACTTTGTGTCTACGTTTCAGCACCATAACTCATGATAATGACGATGTCATTATGTTGTTATGATTTGGTATTAAACAAAATAGCCTTTATTTACCTTGTTACAAGTACATAACTTAAATACTGTAAAACAACTTTAGTTTAATCATTTAATGTATAGATGAACTAACAACACCATTATAATGAAACTGTATTGGCGAAGTTCACACGTGTTCGTTGACAGTTGACAGTCTGTTGTCAACTGCCAGCAAACACAGTATATAAGTTGCGGTTGCATTGTAATCACCCTCTTTCTTTGCTCGAACCTCGAAGCGATAACAAGTGTAAACGAATTGTGTGTAAAACAGTTTAAAAGGTGATTTCTTCGCTGAAAAGCTAACAATACATTAATAACATTTCATCGGGTACCCAAAACTGGGAGAAGGCCTGCTCCAAGCAACGCCATGTGCTGCGGTCTTGAGCTACCCAAGCCCAGGTTGCACCTGCTACCTCTACCACGTCATCACACCGTCTTCTGGCTCGTCCTACCGTTCGCGCGCTATCTCTCGGATGCCAGTGGACCATTCGTTCGCTCCACCTACCGTCCGTAACGCGAGGTGTCCCGCCCACTTCCATTTCAACTCACAGAGCATCTACACTGCGTTCATAAGTTCGGTATTTTGCCTTATCTTCACGTTTCTGACTCTATCGTTAAGTGTGAGACCTAGCATAGAGCGCTCTGATGCTCTCTGAAATGTGATTGGTATAGGTACCAGTAATTATTCAGTCTCGTAAGTAATCCAGTAAAAATCATTTTACTTATTCATTCAATTAAATATTTGAGTTTGACCTGTCTGATTTAATTTAAAGATAATGCTTAAAGAATCCGTCTGTAAATAAACGTGCGACCGAGTCCATTTAAAAAGAAGCATAAAAGCATCGAGATACAATACATATAGAGTCACAATCGTGCCAAAAAAAGCCCGAACCAAAATTCTGAACACGCTACGAATTGCGCAGACTTTTTGGCTAATTACATTTATGGTAACCGTGATACGAATACAACGCCGCGCGATGCCAAAGCTACGACGACATAGCGGAAAACTAACGTTGAACACTATAGCTGAAGCACCCGACATAACGTCTAAATTGGAGTAAATATGGCATTGTGAAGTATATGATTCATGCAATGTATGTACAACTAGCTGACCGATAAACGTTGTCCTGTCTTAGAACTGTCAAACCCGAGTTAAAATCGTCGTTAAGTTTTCTGACATATTCCAATTTTCTGCGCAATTTTCTTAGTTTTTCGTTTACGTAAGAACCTTATACAAATTATTAGAAAACTTTAAAAAATAAGTTGAATGAAATCGGTAAAGTCGTTCTCAAGTTATGGCGTGAGCAAGGTAAATAGGGATTCATTTTTATATCCGAACGCGGACGGATTACGCTCCGGACGGTTTTTGACTGTTTTCACTGAGAGATTGTGACTCTATAGGAATTTTATCTCAATACATAAAAGTTAACCTTTTTGTGAGTAAGGAGCACATCTTACAGCGAGATTTAGCTCAATGTCGCCACACTCCAGATATATGGAGCAGGTTTAATGGCGGGCGCACTGTACAGGATGACCTATATCTCCGTCGACGGGGAAAGTATCGCGAAATGACGCCTCGCCAGCCTTTTAGCTCGCCCAATTGTGTGCCGCAAAGCCGGTAAAAGCTAGGTTAATTTCGTTAACATTTTCCGCAGCGCTCTGACCCGTGATGTGCTAAATCTAAATAATGCTAGCTCAAGGCTCTCAGTGTTAAGTGCACATGAAATACCCTCAAATAATGTTCAAGAGTAACAAGATACTGATAGATCCTGAGTTTTATTGCAGAGTACAATAATACGAGTAAGTAGTAATCCAAATTGCTTTACATAAAGTAAATTTTTCAGTTTCACGTGAACAGACTTTTCTTATGAAACTAAATTCTCTTCAAAGAAATCTTATTGAACGAAAACAATACCTTAACTTCCTAAACCAACAAAACCACTTGGAGTAAGCCGCAATCTAGCACAGTTTCCGCCGCAGGTACCTCCATCTAGTAAAGCCGTTCGTGCACTAGACTATACGAGTCTGCGACTTGAGTAACGTCGGCGTCGGTCTTCACCAACTTTTTGTCGATTCGTGTAATCTCCATTTACTCCACAGCAAGATCCACGAAGCTATTGCGATTTGTCGAGTGCCTGATACTTTGGTCGCCTTGTGCACGAACGGGCGCTAAGGTAGTTCCGATGGCAGCGGCCGATAAGCTTCGCCCGCTGAAAGCAGCGCTGACCGCACCGACCCTCGTCAACTTTGACACAGGAGTTGGACTTCGTCCGTAATGGAACTAATGTTGGCCTACGAATTGAAACCAAGGGGCTCGCTGTTGAATAGGCTATAAATAAACTGCACTAGTTCTGTGGGAGACATCAGACGAGCTATGTTCTGTTGGGATCAACTGTGGAGGGAAATTAACTCCTGGATCTGAATATCAAGATAAAGGATGCTAAGCTAGCTTTCCAAACTAAAACAATAGTGAAAAGCAAAACGAAAAACCCCAATATATCAAAATAAAGAAAGTGATACTTCCCCAACAACATCCCAAATTTTTTCATGCATACTAATATCCATACGTAATGAGATCAAACTGGAATTCACTATCCTCGTCTGACGTATGTCTCACCCTCTTCACTCCACACTTGGCTGACTCCAGGATGAATATTGATGACGTGTCTCTTATTTGACCCTTAGTTGACAACTTCGCGCCTTTTGTGGTTTGATTTTTATCTGGTACAGTTACGTAAGCACCGTGTTTGAGTTACCAGGGGTCAGACCACAATATCTTAAGCATTCTCATTATTTTCTTACAATGTTTTATCTACGGCAAAGAGATAAAATTCAGTGAAAATAATAATAAGGATGCTATAAATTGTCGTAGACCTTAAAAGGGTTGAAGGAAAATACTTGTCCTGAAGATGAGGTTGTGGATGGAGCTCCCGATATTTCGGCGCAGTTACATGCACCATGTTCAAGGGAAGACCGTTAGGTGCAGACAAAACGATCTATCCTCATTCTTAGTCTTTTGCTACGGTTATCACTGGAACTCGAACTCGAAAGTCCCGACAAAACACACTCACTGTATCACTGCGTATGGTATTTTGAACACATTACGATCGGAGTTGCCATTTTCTATTACCAAAATCGGATGTGCTCGTAAAGTTCTTGTTTATACCTTCCAGCTACCCTTTAGTGTAACCCTGCATAACTTTTTGCTTCTATATGATAATACATTTTTTCGTTTTCTTTGACAGGTTTTTTTATTCGCTGTGCTAATGATCTGGTCTGATTAATATTCCTTTGACATAAAACTGTTTCTGCCTCGAATAAAGTTATAAATGAATCCAACTTATTTCAAGTCCCGAGTCTCGGTGTAAACTTTACTTGCGCTAATTAATTCTTTCGAAATTAAATACAGTCCTTTGAAAAGTATCTATTTTTAATCATATTTTCAATCGACTTCAAAAATAGAGGTTCTTAATTTGACTGTTTTTATTATTATTTATGTTAAGGCGTATGATACGCGATATCTTCACTGATATTAACTGATTTTATTGATTCGTTTTTATCGAAGGCTTATATCTCAAGGGTAGTAAGTTAAGTATATATCTTGTATTTTGTATTTTGCATGATATAACTGTTTGCTTTGGCATAATTGTACTGTTATAATAAGAGAAGCCACTGGCACCCGAAACACAGTCCCAGACTAGTTCGGGAGCTTATGGAAAACCACGTTATGTAAAACTAAATTTATGTCAAAATAAAATACTTTTTGTTTGTTTGTATGTATACCATATAAATATGAAAATAATATTCCGCCGCTAAGGGTGGAAAATTAGGGGATGTATCTCTTATATTGAATTTCCACTGAAGTCGCTTGTAATGTTATATGTAAAAATTTATAATTTATTGTCTCGTCCAATTTTTTTTATTTTTGTGAAAGCTAGCATAGCTTACTATATTCTGATTCTGAGCATATCTCCTTATTGAATACTTAATTAACATATTAGTTATGTATTAAATAGTAATATATGAACGTTGTACTAAATACTACTCAAATAAATTATGTTATTATTAGACGGGATCCCAGAGCTAAGAGAATGTTAAGGGTATCGTAAAATGTTAGGTTGGCGCTCCTTTGAGAGTATTCCAATATTCATATTTCTCCATCGAAGACATGTTTATATTGCAAATATTTTGGTTATTTATATAGCGGCGGGCAAGACGGCAAGGCCGTCGGTCATGCGGCTTTACTTCCGCCACCCGATACCGCAGCTATACCATGAACGTAACATTATCCGAGCTTGTGGTTAACTTATTACCTGTCCTTGTGGAATTGATTATTTTTCTAATTGTGTCTGTTTGTGATGACCATAGAGCGATGATTTCTCATGGCAAAACAATTGAAATGTTATAGAGATGGGTCATTGTTTTTTATCGAGTATTCAAGCTATCAATAGTTTTAAAGGTAATATAAGGATCCCTTATGGCTTATGGTGAGTCTTCGGCGTATGTAAGGCCGTCTGTATGTCACAGCAGAAAAAACATAAAATTAAATGTACTACTTAATATGTATTCTGTGGTACTACGTAATAAGTTAATCTCATTAATCCACAGACAAAAATTGTCTATGCAATACTCACACTATCACATCTCATCACACTAATATTATAAATGCGAGTGTGTGCGAGTGAGTGTGTATGTTTGTTACTTCTTCACGCCGAAACGGCTTAACGGCCTGTTATCCGAGTCGCGTAGGTAACAAAACGCTCCCTCAGCCCCCGCCAAGTTAGAGCGACGATGTATTTTGCCGCGCCAGAGTCACAAGGCCCGCGATGGGAAGTGCAACGATAAAAACGAACATAGGTCCGACCTCGATGACGCCTGGCGCGGTACTGAGCGCGGCGCGCGCAAATTCTCGCGACCTTTTTACGCTTTTAATTTCACTAAAAACGAAACTATTCACTTTCAAAAAACTATCCAAAAAAATAATTTTAATAGTACAACAATTCCTTTCAGTACATGCAATTTCCAGATTGTTACGAGCTTTCATTAGAGCATAAAACGAAAAAAATAAACTAAATCGACTTTGTTTCAGATTTTTTTTTATCAAGGAAAGTTTATTATATCGTGTTTTGAACCAAAGTTTAAACTCAAACACAGATGTATCTGTGAAATGAATTTTTTTCCAACTCAAATATTGTAGTTTAACTGAATAAAATTGATTTAAAACCAAAAAATTTGGTATAACAGGCCGTTAACGAATTTGTATAACTTCTATTGAAAACTTTGTAATGACGCCTGTATAATACAAATGCACCAAACGGTATCCTCTAAGTTCTAATGTAATGCTAACAATGGTGAAAGTTTTAATCAGTGTTTGTACTAGAACCCTAGTGACTAGAAATGTTGCAACTTCTGTATTTGTGCAAACTCTTAGATTCCTACAATCTTAGAGGATTAAATTAACCTTTGAAGCTTTAATAAGACAAGTTAAGAAGTTGACAACTTTGGAAATGGACAAGTTCGGAAGTGGACAAACTTGACCGGAGGGTTTTATTTTATTTAACTCAGTGCGAGACGAGCAAGTCCCTCGCTTGGTGGTAAGTATCACTCTTGCCCATAACAATTCAGATCAATCCCTACTACGAACGTCAAAATTTCCAAACCAGGCGCGCCTGTGCTGCGTTCGTCATCCTTAAAATGTTAGATGATGAAATCTTTTTATGTACTGTAATTTCACTACTGTAACACAGTACTACTTGGCGGTCGAAAAACTGGCTAAGGTGTGTTAACTTCCCCAGGCGTACTCTGCAAAACAGTCTCACCCTTATCATCGTCATTATCAGCCTGTCATGTTCCTCCTACTGGGACAGGGGTCTTCTCTCAGAGAAAAAGAGGATGGGCCCTAATCCACCTGCTGATCCAGTGCATGTTGGTAAATCTCATAATTATGTTTTGTAACTTTTGAGTTTCTTGGGCATGCCGGTTTTTCACGATGTTTTAAATTCCTTCGCCGTTTTTGACCGATAGCCTTGAAATAGCACATAATTTCTATAAGTACTAAATAAGTGAAGTGATTGGCGCAGGGCCGAGGATCGAACCGGGTGCCGTCATATTGTAAAGCGCATACATGCTACCGCCCGGCCGCCATCGCTTATAAACGGTACAGTATCACCAGTATCAACCGTGCTAAGAAAAATATTAAACAAAGCTTCTACATGAAGGATACTCGTTTCGACGCTAGTTGATATAAAAGCTAGCAATTCGTTTGCATACTCTAGGGTTTATTATCGCATAATAAAATCTCGCTATACTAGAGGCTGTGCTTGTAATTTTCCAGCCTCATTCACGATGTATGCTCTAATAACAACGGGGTAGACCAAGGACGGCTATGCTAATATTTCCACACTCCGCCGAGGTTTAATACAAACTAAGGTATAGAACTTGCGTTTATTTAGCGCTCTAAAAACATTGCCTCTAGCTATAGTAGTAAAATACAGTAAGGATATCAAGCCACGAAAGCTATTGTTACGCGGTTCTACAATAGGTTCAAGTTGCTGTGTAAATTCAAACTTGGTAAAAAGATAACCACCCTTAAACCTACAATTGTTTAATTCTAGATGAAGAAATGTACGTAACATCTAACTACAAAAATTGGCTCTTGTTCAAAATTCATTGACGGCCGTGCTCAACATCTAAAGCATCTTTCGAAAATTTTTAACATTTTTGAAGATAAAAAAATCACCGAGTGACGAAAAAAACGATTGGCCATTATCTTTCGAATAACATTGAAAATGGCATAAAGCAATTTTCTTGTCGATATATTATAGGATAGCGAAAATCGCAAAGAAAAAATATTTTTTCTCGGTAATTTCGTCCAGTATAAATGACGCGAATCTCAATTACGCGGTGCGCGTAACTATTGCTCTGAGCGTACCGTGAAGTATCGTAGCGAGCGGAGGAAGGGGCACTCTATTGATTACGTCACTCGATTCGTAAGTTTGTTTAAAGTCGAACTACTGCTTTAGCTTATACTACTACTGCTTCTACTTCATGAACCTATCTCACCCTATTTATCCGATTTGGTTAAAAAAAACCGGACAAGTACGAGTAGGACTCGTGCTCTGAGGGTTCCGTTGGACAGAACCCTCAGAGCGTGAGTCCAAAAAAAAAACCGAAAGTTGAAATATTGAAAGACAAACTTAACTTTGTAGTTGACTATAAGGTTCTTCTATACATTCCAAGTACAAAATGTAAGTTTGTAATAGCAAAATAATTATTTTTAAATGATATAACTTCAAATTTGTAATTTTCAGATTTATTCCTATGTGTGTGCTATGAGACCTTGCCTTTTGCCAAATTTCATGATTCTAGGTCAACGGGAAGTACCCTATAGGTTTTGATTTCCCTGTGAAATCGCAAAATATGCGACATAAACGTTCATATCTTTTGATTGCGTTGACTTTTATTTTTTTACAGCCGAAAGAAACCGTAGACCCAAATATTTACAAATTTCAACTTGATACCTTTACGCGTTCTTGAGAAAAAGGGTCTTGACAGACGGACAGACGGACGGACAGACAGACGGACGGACAACGAAGTGATCCTATAAGGGTTCCGTTTTTTCCTTTTGAGGTACGGAACCCTAAAAAACACCGATACGTTTGGTTCTTAATCAAGTAAAAAAGCAAGTAAATACTTCTATCAACAGTCCCTACTGTTTAGGTCATACCAACGCTACCTTGTTTTGTGTTAACAATAAAACACCTAAGTTATGTGTTATGACCTCAAGGCGAATAGTTTCCGAGTCGCGTTCGTGATTGTGGTGTTACTTTATGAGTCACGTTACGACCGCTAACTACTGCAGCTGAAGCCGACTTTAAACTCGCGAGACAATGGCGCGAGTCCGCAAAAGAAAGTAACAAGTTACATATTATGCATGAGTATTTTGTATGCTGAACTATGTAGTTATTCGCCGCTGCTGGTTTCCTCGTTTTGTTGGCGTGAACATGACTAAATAAACTGTCACCACTAATGCTAACCGCTCCATAAGTTAGCACTAGCTACGGTCACGATGACAATCCTAATGCGAGCGTGCAAAAGGGCGCGCCACATAGTCACGACCCCCAGTGTCGCAGATTGCCAATTGCTTCACATTAATTTACTTTGCTAAGATTTTCCCCTCACGAAATTGCAATCCCGTTTGACAAATCACGGGATGTGAGTCGTGGGGAAATAGTGATCGATCGTCTGTTGCGATAAAGAGTTTCACTGCCGGAAACTGAGGAAGGTGAAAACAGGGAAACGACCCCATATCTAATTGCATCTAAAGGAAACAACGGAGCCGGTATCGGCACGCGAACGTGCGCTGTGCCTTCATTGTTCTTTCACGTCACCTGCGCTCGTACTCACTACCATTCAATCTGTGAAAAATTCAGTGCACCTTAATTATGAGGCACGTGAGGTCACATTGCAATCTCTCATAAACCAGTCACAGTGTACTCGTAAAGTAAGTGAAGTTATCGCAGCGGCAACTCGCGCGTGCTTACGCTCGACTTTGCTCTAATCCCGCGATAATCCAACCCGGAAAAACCCGATAACCATTGTTTTGTTAAGATATTAGCGCTGCATTCATGGGATGTTTGCACGAATTATCGCCCGTGTGAACACTGGCTACTATTTCAATAATGTAAACTGATAATCGTGAGTTATTGCGCGCCAGTGTCCGCTAGGATCGGTCGAGTGATCTTCACTGCTCGCGTCTAGCCATCGCAATGCACGGTATGTGAGAGAACTGGTGGAGTGGCACAATAAATGTCTGTAAAAATTGCTTTAACGCTCGCGTGTGGAATGCTCAACCGCGTCTCAATTAAATCTGCCGCCCCAACGCGCCCGAGGCTCCGGTTGTCGCCTTACTTTGCCTGTCTCTACGTAAAACGAGCTATAGAAGTTCCCTCTGCACCACAGCAGCTGCATGTGAATTGTGAATGTTTGAGATAAAAGTTAAGGCTTGTAGTTTACTCCGGATTGCATCCGCAATCTCTCTTTTCAAAGTTTATATGAGAGAAAACACAAAGCTCTGTAGTTCAGGTGTTGCGGTGAACTTCTATAGCTTAGTTTATGCAAATTGATGATGTGCAGGTCGTTCTTGGAGTATTACGCGTAATAGCCGTGCAATTTTGTTTCGAAAAAGTTTTGTAAGTAATCAGGAATTTGAGTTTATTTTTAAATATCTTAACGCATACTAAAAATGCACGGTGTATGACTTCACTCCTGAACCTTAATTTTTTCGTAAGCGTGGACGTAAGAAATTTATTTGGCCAAGAAAGTTGGCTCACTCCTTTTACCAACAGATGGTCTCTCGATTTGGAGATGCACGAAACAGTGAGGAATTTACTGAATGTATAATTAATTTGCACGGGGTGTAAGTTTAATTCGGTAATTTGCAACCGCATTTCGACCTAATTGTCCACATAATTTGACTGAGTAACGTGAACTTTTGATTAATATCCTCATTAAAAGTTTTGATGCTGTGTTTTCCGAGCTGTATGGAACTCGACGAGCAATCAGGCCATTGGCGATTGAAAGATTTAATGAACAGTGAATAGCTTTGGCAAAGTTGAATCGCAATGTTCTCTTTAATACTCGGTATTACAACGGAATTAATATTACCAAATATTATTATTTTTATTCGTATTACATTTTCAACAGCGATTGAAATATAAAGCCATCATTAGTATATTTTCTCGGAATGTTACCGTGCATCGCAAACAGAGTGCCTAATGCGAGTTTTCTAATTGCGTTTACTCACAAGATCGCGTTAATGGCCTCATATACCAAATTTGACGCTTTTAAATCAATTTTATTCAGTTTAATTACAATATTTGAGCTGGGAAAAAATACATGTCACAGATACATCTGTGTTTGAGTTTATGATTTGGTTCAAAACACGATAGAATAAAATTTCCTCGATAAAAAAAAAATATCTGAAACAAACTCGATTTAGTTGTTTTTTTTTTCGTTTTATGCTCTAATGAAAGCTCGTAATAACCTGGAAATTGCATGTACTGAAAGGCAATTTTATGCAACATTTTTTTTTAAATAGAATTCTGATAGTGTATAGTTTCGTTTTTTAGTGAAATTAAAAGCGTAAAAAGGTCGCGAGAATTTGCGCGCGCCGCGCCTCGTTCAGTACCGCGCCAGGCGTCATCGAGGTCGGACCTATGTTCGTTTTGTCGTTGCACTCCCCCCGCGGGAGTCCTGACTAGCGTGGCAAAATACATTGTCGCTATAACTTGGCGGGGGCTGAGGGAGCGTTTTGTTGCCTACGCGGCTCGGATAACCGGCCGTTAACGGTAACTAAGATTTGTATGTAATAAGAACAGCGCCATCTAGCGCCATGTACATGGAACTGCTGTTACTTCATACAAAAGTTAACGTAGGTAAGCGCAAAGGGAAAAACTCGCACTGGGCACTCTGCTCGAGTTACAGAAGAAAAGGGACGTTTCCGTGAAACGATTTGTACATACAATTTTATGTTAACCCCAAAGTGAACTTGAACATGTGAAGCCCTTACTTTCATCTGCGCCATTTAATTTGCAATGTGCAATTTCCTCTTGGTACCGACACGACAGACCCAATTAAAGTTATCAGTCCCTTGCCAGTTGTCGCTTCATATTCTGTCAAGGGAACGGGTTTCACTGCTTTGTATTATGCAGAGTGCTGGCTTTTGAGTCATGCATTTCCTTATTTCTGTAGAAGTTTCATTAAGTTGCTTATTGTATTAAATTTTTCTTCTATTTGTCGTTGCAGTCACCAAAAGTATACATCATCATAATCAGCCTTTTAACAGTCCACTGCTGGACTTTTAGCCTACCCCCGAAAGGGTGATTGGGCCATATCTACCACGCTGGCCTAGTGCGGGTTGGTGGATTCACATACGCCATTGAATTCCTTCTCCGTACGTATGCTAGCAAAAGTATACGCTTTGGTCTATTTATCATCACCCTGCCTGGAAGCCGTGTCCTGTTATTCTAACTTTAGATGTCTGCTTGTCTTCCCGAACTTCGGAGCGGCACCTTAGTTAATTTAACCCTCATATTGGCTTGTTCGAGTATGTGGTTACTGAGATAATATTATCGATGTAGATTATAGGTATAACAAGAACTTGTGGTATTTAGTCTTATTCAAATATTTATCTTAGAAAGCAGGCGTAGTACAATGATTTGAGAAAGATTTGATATGATATTATATTCGTGATAGTGAATTCATAACGCGTATCTGATGCAATGTTTGTCTAAAATCATTTAGAAGCCGTTATGTGATTCTGCCGTATTGTGAGTCACGTTTGGGATGGATCAGCTAAGTACCAGCTTGGAGCGTTGGAGTCTATTAATTAACGTGCCGTAAGCAACGAATCCCTAGTTCAGAGGAAGCTTCTTAGTCTTGAGAATCGGTCCTCGGTTTTTTAACGGATAGATTTTGGAGAGTGTGCATCGAATCTGCATGATCTAATTACCTCCTTCCTGTTTTTCTATTGGACTGCCAGAGCGGGCACGAAAAATTGACACCGCTTTATGGTTAATATTACAAAAACCCGTACGAAGCGCATTGATTTAATTTTTATTGTGCAAGCTGCTAGTCTGTGGAATGCGCTGCCTGAATGAGTGTTCACCAATAGTTACAATGTATGTCTTCAAATCAAGAGTGAATCGGTTTCTTCTAGGCAACCGCCCATCGTAGACCGAATCATTGCTAAATATCAGACGAGTTGGCGCACACACGCAAGCATATTATATATATTAAAAAAACTTAAAGGGCAGGTTATACCTATTTGAACACACAAAGTAATCGTTGGAAAGTCTTTAAACTATGGTTAATGTGCGAGACGGCTAGCTGCAGTCACACCCACCGTATTCTATACTCCATGACTCGCACAAGCATACGAACGCAAACAGTAGCCAGTTGAAAGTAAAATGAACAAAGCCATAATTTCCATAGTAAACATTTGACATGGCGCGTCCGAAGCCGTCCAATAAATTGCGCTGCCTCAACGAATACCGCTTTTGACACGACAATCGAGCTCACTCATCGGGAAATTTGGCACTTGATTATGAGTAATTTATTAACAGCTTGTTCTCCTGCTAGGGTTGACAACTTGTGTACTGAGATAAGAAAAAAACCCGTAACAATCTTGTGCACTCATTTCTTCATCAAAACTCGCGTGAGGATTCATTATAAATTATTATTAAATGACTTACACTCACGTTATGTTTATCGGTCGAAACGATCGACCGGTTTCACTCATTTCTTATTCTAAAGAAATGATAACATTCAGATAAAGTATTACCTAATAATTAAAACGCTTTTTATTATTTCCATAAGAATTGCACAAATGATAAAGGTATATTTTAAAAGTACGAGCACTGCCAAAGATTATCGTTCTTTACTAACCAAAGTAGGGCAGTGTCCGAGAAAAAGACCGGGTCAGGAAGACAGCCTTAAATTTCAACGCAAGAGAGAACACATGATTCTAACCAAAGCTTTCATAATCTGCAATAATTTACAATATCATTAATATTGCTTACAGCTTCCGTGCAAGATAATTCTAACAATAATACCTCACCCAGCGTCTACTAGTATAATTAAAATTAAAAACACTATGTCGACGGAACATCAAAGTTTATAAAAGAATGAATAAATTGAGTTTTCCTTTCATAAAGTATTTTAATTTCTTGCTTAAGGTAGTTCAGGGTTTAATCGCTCGGGACTAAGGCTTTCAAGTCAAACATTTCTGTTTCTAGGTTATACGTATATTAATGTTTAAAGCAAATTTTTGGATCGAGTCAACGATATGGAACGTAAGACATTTGAACTACTTATTTGAAGGCTGTGTAGAGCACGGTAGAGCTATTAAATAAATAACGTGAAAGCCTCTGTTACCTACACGAAAGTATGAATTTCCGAATGAGCCATGTTTAAGACTGTTGTATTGCGGTTTCTCTGCATTTAATTGCTTTAACGTATGCTTTGTGGGTGAGGTCTTTTGTGAAATTCGGTCTAGTCGCAATTATATTCATGCGAGTTGCGGTCTTAATAGGGTCCTTAAAGTTTCCCTTCAATGCCCATTTTCTTTTGTGAAGCCTTGGTGATTTTCCTTTCGACAAATAGCCTACCATGCAACTATAGTTCTTATATCGTCCTTATTCCCGTAATATAAATTAATTAACGAGTCGTTCCACCCTCCGAAACAATGATATATCAATTTAGGGCCAGGAAATTGGAGTCCGAACAAAGGCCGCTTGCATTTTGTTCGCCGGAAAACCTTTTTTTAACTTTGGAGTTTTTCATTAACGGTTCAATAAAGAGGAAACTTCGGATCAATGACGCTTTAGAAATACAATTACGAGTTGAATAGACATGAATATCCATTAACGCGATTTATTTTGTCGTTAAAGCTGCATATTCATTGTAGTCCAATGGCGACGAACATATTTGAAAGACGTCTTGAGAGAAGAGAAGGCTCTAAGGTTCAAAGCTGACTTTAGAGTCGAGGCAGTGCCGCCGCGTATAAGCGGCCCGTTAACTCTTTTCAGTTCAAAATTGTACCTTCTTAGATGTTAGATCAGTGGCTGGTGCGTTGGAATTCCGTACCAGCGAAGGAAAACATCGCGAGGAAACCTTAGGATGGTTATAGAGCACTTTCTAATGGGTTATGGCTGGGTAAAACCTTCAAGTTGAACTTCTGTCGCCAGGCAGGCTTATATTGAGAGCCAGTACCCATTCCAGGCTAGGCATTTTTACCATCTAAGACCATACGGTGTGGTCGGTGAACTTATCATGTCAACCTTAAAAAAAGTAGAACAGGTCTAAGACGAAAGAAGCCTAATCTTCATTGTTATGATAACAAATTAGATACAAGAAGGGCTTTAAAAATTAACGTGTTACGTTCCTAGAATACCGTCGATGTTCATCTTTAGGTAGGTATAGATCTTCTCCCCCTTGTATCATTGTTCAGAAATAAATTATGCAGTATAACTTTTATTTCCTTCTTCTTTATCTCAACATGTTTATTTTTTGTTGCAGCAACAAAAGACGAGCCTGACGGTGAAAACGGCGAGTGTCGCGGGCGACAACAGAACGGCGGCGGTCGGGGGAAGCTGCCTTACAACGGCTACTCGGAAGAATGCTTAGATCGGCTCGAGCCCAACGGGAATATACCACACGACAAGGACAGTCATTATGGTCAGTATTATAGCCTCTATATGACTAAGGTCCATATAGATAAAGACTATCGTAGCGGCCAGGAAAAAAGACCGCGCTCGGTGGACTCCATACACCTCTAGCTTCTACACTAATTGCTTTGAAGTATCCCCACCGGGAGAGACCACCTCGCGAGCACGTTATTCTTGACCGTCACGGACGTAGTCCTCATCAGAACACGCAAATGATCTGAGTTTGTGAAACTGCCGTATGTGACTACGCTATTCGAACGACGAAAAACTATAGTTTTCCTCTCCTTACCTATACTTCTATACTAATATTATAAAGAGGAAATATTTGATTGTTTGTATGTTTGTTTGTTTGTTTGCATTGAATAGGCTCCGAAACTACTCACCGATTTGAAAAATTCTTCCACTGTTGGGAAGCTACACTATCCCCGGATGACATAAGGCTTTAAAAAAAAATAGGGATCCTTACTAAAACTCCAATAATGTAACCCAAGGTGTAAAAAAATAAGACTTACACCCGTGCGAAGCCGGGATGCGTTGCACTTCATGAGAACTTTACCGTATAACCACACACTGAATATAAATCATAACTAAGTGGAAACTGTTGTGAATGTCACTGGTTTAAATAGAATACCTAATCAAGGCCGAGATGCGGTGAGGTTACCCCGGTCAGGCACTTTGGCAGTGGCTTCAATGGATTACGGCGAGTACCCAACTACCTGTAAACTGCCTCAGACTGAAACAGAATAGAAATCAAGGTTTTAACGAATCGACGTAGTGAGCTCAGCTGTCTTTTGAAGGTCATTATCAGCCTATCATATGTTCCCACTGCTGGGACAGGCCTTCCCTCAGAGAGGGGGGAGGAAGGGGGGCGCTAATCCACCATGCTGGCCCCGTGCATCATCATCATCATCATTTCAGCCGTAGGACGTCCACTACTGGACATATGCCTCCCCCATCGATTTCCAAAAAGGCCGGTTGGAAGCGGCCCCGTGCATTTTATTTTAAATACTGAATAAGTCATTGGTGCAGGGCCAAGGATCGATCCGGGTGCCGTCAGATTGTAAATCGCATAATCCTACCGCTCGGCGACCATCTCTCATGAGTTTTAAGTTACAGCCTTATACCTCCTAACTAGAGAAGAAACCTAATTTTTGGACCGGCATGGCTTTATCAGTACTCTTCATAGTAGATAGTATAGATAGTAGTACGGTTGTTGCGTCTGCCCCGTGGGTGGAGGTCATGGGTTCGATTCCCGACTGGGCTGTCTAAATAGGTACTTAACTGTTAGTTGTGGGTCTGAGTCTTTGATCCATGTTAACTTGATGTATGTTTCATGGTGACATGGTTCTGACAGGGAAACCTGGGAGTAAAAAGAAAGGACAACAGGAAAGTCGGGAGCCTGAGTGTAGTATGTTTTGTTATTTATGTTTAGTAACTATTGACACGTGTATTCAAACCATGCAGAATGTACTTAGCTGAGAGCACTTGGACTCCTTCTATCCCCACTTGTACTGTGACAAATGTCAATGTGTTGTTTGCGTAGCTAAAAGTCCTCAGAACTGTCGCAATGCGGCTGCCATATTGCCAACGTTTCACTGCCCTGATATAAGGGAAACCAATAAATATCAAAATTTTATGAATACTTAAGAGTACCCAATACATATTCCTTCCTACACGGAAGCACATAGTGCAATTTGGGTAACGGCGTCCTGTCACGCTTGCCATTTGACCCAAATCGATGTTGAAATATGAAGGCCATAATCTACATTGCATACTTTGGCAAGTGTCTAAGGCAAACGTTTCCCTTATTTCTTTAAACTGCTTCCCGTAAAAGTAACTGTTTTGATGACCCTGTTTGTATGTTACCTTTTTATGGCTCAACTGGTCGTGATACAGTTTTGCAAGGAAGAAGTGTGCATGAGGACGAATTAAAAAAATGCGTTACAACTGGACAATCGTGGGTTAAATACATTGACTTAACTAGTAAGTAAAGACGGGGTGAATGAACATTTCTAATGTTAACTAGGTTAATGGCAATGGATGCGATGTAGTTGAGTAGTTGAGATTTCAATAGATGGCGTACGTTTTTCAATTACTAAGCATGTTGGGACGCACTCTTCGGATCACCGCTTTACATTTAACACTATGGTTAAATTGCAAGTCGGTGCTATTCCTCTAAAATCGTAAATGTTAAACCATTAAGCGTTATTAACCTTTGACTCGCAGTTTGTACGGTTGCTCTAGGAAATCAGTCCATGTTCACTTCAAGAGCAGGTTTCAATGACTCGCTTCAAAAAGTACGTTGACACGACGCGTGAGCTAACACCACTAATTACCTCGCGTCACATGGACAGCATGGCGCTATCGGCTCAATACATTTTGTCTACAGTATCTCAGTTTCTTTAACTAGTTGTTCTCCCTGGACTGAGACTCCGCGACCCCTATTTTATCTCAATTCTTCGACCGATTTTTCCCTTATTAAAACTTAAAAATTGTATTGAAACAACTACTTGTCTACAAAACTTCATGAAGATCAGATCAATGATGCGCAAGTTTTCGACGAACAAATATACAAACACACAGAAATGCTGACTTATCCCATTAGAATCTGAGACCTCTCTTCGTTGGGTTAGTAAGTTAAATGTATTTTTTTTTTGTTGACGGTTGGAAATCTTCAAATGATCCCCAGCTGCATTGGAGTGAAGCCGGGTTATGTGAGATTGCACCTAATAAAACCCCTCGGTGGCCGACCGGGATACCGGGATCTTCATAGGAACGCACCGGTATCCTCCTAGCCACTACCTGAAGCAACGCTCCCGGGAAATGCTCAGGGCATTTCTGTTCCTTTCCTGTGCGCCGTTGTCTTCCCTGGGCTTGCTGAATGGGAGGTCGGATCCCTAAATCTGGCCGCCGCAGTATTCTAAGACCCCGGCTCCAGGGATACAGTTAAATGAACCTGCATGGCTTAGAATAATTTACGTTATACCTATGCCAGCTCCACTTCAGATACGAAACCCAGCACAGCGATGTTCCCTATAAGTTCTGGTTTTGTGTGGGTGAAATCCCCTGTTAGTAGAGCACTTACTGCCTCACTTTCAGTATTGCAAAGTCCACCATTCCACCAGATGCGAATGCTAAACATTTACACAGAATTTGCATCGAGCTCGCGTATGTTATTATTGCGTTTGAATAAAATATGCGATAGAAGCGTAATTAAACGATCGTGTACTACATTCTAATTAGAGGTTGCTCGTAGGGATTGTAGGTAGGTAAACAAATTGTTGATTGTGAGTAAACAAGTATTATAAATTTTTACAAAAATTGGTTTTCATGCTGTTTCTAAAACAAGCATGAGTAAGAATTTCATAACGTTTTGCGAAATCTCAGAAATGTTTAATTAATCACTCAACTTGATAAAGAAATTTTACCTTCCATGTCTCCACTCTGACTGGTGAAATGTTGTTTATGTTCAACATATTATCATCCGTAATTTGTCTGCTGACAAAAGCGACGCTGTTTAGCTTGAGATTATCATATCTTGCTTAGGAAACTCATTTCACCCTCTTTCGTGCTCGCATAACTGTGCTAAAAGTTTCCTCTATGAAAAGAACTTATCTTTCACTGAGATGCCGTGTAATCCCATGTAGACATGTTTTATGTAGACTAGCCTTCACTCCGGTGCTTTACCGCCACTAAAACTGTTACTGCCCTGCTCCCTTTAGCCGTAGCATGGTGATTCAACCTCGTTCTAAACCTTCGTCGTAAAACATTCTAACGGCAAGAAAAACAGCAGAATCCTTTGACTCATGCAAATAACAAAGAGATAAATTACGTTTTCCAATAATGTAGACTGAAGGAACGTACGTATTTATTTAACAGAAAGAACAATTGGAAGTGTACAAAACGTTCAAAAGACGAGTATTTACACAAAGCTCTTTGGCGATCAAAGCGTATTTTTGTACCGATAAGGAAATCGCTCCGAAAGTTCCCGTTCCGAATGATATTTTCGCGGTTGGCGAAATAATCGCGGAACAATCCTGGGACCTGGCTCCGGTATCCCCAACATTGTTGTGGGGATTTGTAAACAAACGTATAAAAGGGGGTTTCACGGCTGCAAGTGACTTTTGATGTGGATGTTGCCGTAAATGTGCGAATTGGAGCGGAAGCGTAAGGTGTATGCGAGGGACCGACGGAACTACAGCTTTTAGTTTAACGTCTGCTGAATGCGTAAGTGATATAGTAAAAATAACTGGCAGTTTTAATGCAGAAAGTATCATTGCGTCCTACGGAACCGAAACATGGGCACAGACGGTAAAGATGGGCTTTTGATTTAAAGTCGCTCAGCGAGCTATGCTCGGCATTTCAACTAAAGTAACCAACATTGCGTAAAGGATTAGTATGTTAGTGTCAATGGGCTGTCATATCTGTAGAAGAACCGAAAACCGTTTAGTCGGGTTCTAGGGTGGAGATCGCGTATCAGCAAACGTAGAGTATAGGGCGGCCTGTGGCCAGGTGGAGCGACGACCTGCGAAAGGCGGCTGGTGGTTAGTGGCCGCGTAAAGCACAAAATCGTGTCATATGGCAGTTTTTAGGAGAGGTCTACGTCCAGCAGTGGACAAACATCAAATATGCTGATGATGACGATGAAGTATCATTGCGTGTGTACAGTGCATTTTCAGGAAGCACATCGCATTATAAAACGACCGCCTGGGTCACATAGTAAAGCACTGTTGATTGAGGTTCTATAACCTAAACATTAAATGAACTGATATCCCCATGAGTTTCCATTGTAAATTTGACGGTCACACCAACGCAGGGTCTCGGCTGTCCAAACATAATATTATGAAGCGAAACATACGTACGTTTGTGGATATACGTGTTGTTTGGCTCGACAGGTTGACGCGGTCTGACACATGAGTTAACGCAACAAATATTTGCTAACTCCGAACTGGGAGCACGCGGGCACCATCTACTGCGATATGATATTAACTGGCATGTTATAAACCTGTAAAGGTGAAGTAACTTGACACCTGTATTTGAGCTGCTAGCGTTTCTTCCGTTATATGGTTTGAATACAGAAAATCCTAAATCAATCACATAAATTAATTGATGCAATGTAGAACTAGGGAGAGTCACAGCACAGCCAAAAATGCCCACTAAAATGTTATGACCACAAATAAAACTGTGATCATATTCAAATTTAGCCCAACTGTAGCCAGAGTGCGGACGCGTCAAGATTCGCTTCAGTGTGCGTTTGATATGGATCTACGTCTTGTTTTATGGTTCATAATAAACTGAATTAGCTAACATTTGAAATAAATTCTTCAGTGTTAGCTATATGATATACATATACTACCATAGGTATATCTAAACGTCGCCGAATCCCGATGTGATTTTCTTCATGGCCCTCCATCTAGTCAATGTATAAACAGCATAATACACATTCGTCCACATGGTCGCCTTTATTATGTCTAACTTCGAACAGTTCTAATCTAATAACTGACTTAACTTCAATGATTAAACACAATTTCTAACAATAGCTAATAGCCATTTGTTCCATTACAAAGTAATACCAATCCGATAGCCTTTAGGGCGCGTTCTACAAACTCGTCGGAAAGTTATACTTACTATGAAGCAAGCGAGTTTTATTTACGTTAATATCGCGTTCGCTTGTTTTATTAAATTTGCAAACTTTAGTGCTGAAGTCTTATTGCAAGTTATTAAATTACTCAGTCAATTTACCTCTGTGTTTAGTCATGACGTTTATTTAGATAGCGGGTTAATAATATTCAATTTGTTTTCTAAATTAGCTTTTACCACTTACAGCCGCACTCAGAGGTTACTTAAGCTAAGGAATACTTAAAACTGCTCTGTCTCGTTTTCATGTGTGACAATTTCCGTCAACAAGAAGTTGACAGAGCAATTTTAAGTATTCCTTAACTTAAGTAACGTCTCTCAGTGCGGCTGTAAGACTTGTTTGATTTTAGTAAGGATTTAGCTTAGTACCCGAAGGCAAGAAAAAATTGCATATTGGTCTAAAAATACGTACTTACCACAAAGATATTACCTCCAAGAGACATGTAGCTATTGCTTAACTGCTTATTACAACATAAGACAAGGAACCTCGGTTTCTTCCTTACTTTGCCAGTATGATGTTCCAATTTTAAGGGACAGTAAGCTAAACAAATCGTACTTATTTAAAACGAAACCAGAATGGTCCGGATATCTGAAAATGGTATCATCCAGCAAAGAATGGCTTCAATCAAACAAAGGAAGGCTTGACTTGACTTGACTTGGAATGAGGGTTTATGGTATAGCAATGTAAACAAATGGTTATTTATTCCGAGGGACATTTTTAAAACATCTTGAATAATTAAACACACACTAATGATTCATAAAGTCTGTCAGCTGTTTGTGGCTGCCCTGTCAGAAATCTGAAGACGTTTAGAGGCTTGTTTAAAATCAACAAGATAAGGGTTTCGTGAATTTGATGCTTTATAAAAATGTTTCTGTGTTTTATTTATTTAATAAAATTATTTATTTGCTACTCTGCATTGCTCCATACTTTTCAACCGACTTCAAAAAATAAGGTTTTCAAATTGCATGTATTTTTATATATATTATGTTTTATTATAATATACACTATTTCTTAGACAATTGTGAACAACCCAGAAAATATTCCACCTGTAAGGGTGAAAAATTTGGGGCTGAATCCCGTTTATTGATATCACCCATTACTAAAAAGTCTGTTTTTAATTTTGTTATCTATACTAATATTATAAAGAGGAAAGATTTGATTGTTTGTTTGTTTGCACTGAATAGGCTCCGAAACTGCGGAACCGATTTGAAAAATTCTTTCACTGTTTGGAATCTTCACTATCTCCGGGTGACATATGCTTATAATATATACACGTGCGAAGCTGGGGCGGACCGGTAGTGTTAATTAAAAATACAATTTTGTTATTCTATTTCTTACAACTTTCAACCTCTTATGTACTTTTGATTACGGCCTTTTCGCAAAATCTTTTCTTAGCGGACCTCTACACCCCTTATAGAATCTACATACCAAATTTCAGCTTCGTAAGATTTAGGTCTTCCAGGTTCCTTACTGCATAACAGGTAAGCTCTGTGGCATTTTACCTTTCACTATAACACTGAGTATTATTTAAACAATAAGCTACTCCTTCGCTGAAACCCGTAACAATTACCAGTTCAATTGACACTCCCCTAATTAAATTGGCATACTCTGTCTGTAATCATGGAACAATCACGTGCGCTACGCACATTTCGCACTTGGTAATAATTGACGCTCACATTTCTAATTATAATTTCCTTGATTGAAAGGAGCTTTGTAATTGTAATTAATGTTTGTTAAATAATAGTAAAAGTGGCTGTGTAGATACATATCATCATCATCAGCCCTGAGTGACTCACTGCTGGATATAGGTCTCCCTTTATTTATGCTACTCTTCCTAGTCTCTCGCTAGTGGCATCCACTCGTTTTCAACAGTTTTTTTTGTTGTCGGTCCACCTCATCCTTGGTCGGCCCAGGTTCCGCCGACCTAATCACCGCCACCAGGCGGTTAGGTACTGCTGTACACCACCTTCCATAATCACATCTGGCTATGTTTCCGGCCCAGCTCTAATTTAGTTTCGTCACCCATTTTACGATGCCCGCAACCTGGATGCGAAGTCGTCTCTCAGTGTTTCGAATATGGTCTTGCAATTTGATACCAAGCATGGCTCGCTCTTCAGGCCACATCGCTCGGAGAACCGATAACCGATGGGGAAGAAAGGTTCTTGAGTGTAGACCACGAACCGGAAGACGCAGCGTAGGTAGGCCTCCCACTAGATGGACCGACGACATCGTGAGAGTCGCGGGCATCCAGTGGATACAAAAGGCAGGCTGTCGTTCAGTGTGGAGGTTAAAGGGGGAGGCCTATGTTCAGCAGTGGACGTCTTCTGGCTGATGATGATGATGGCTCGCTCTATGGCTTTCTTTGCGACGGGTATTTTGTACACAGTCTTATCCGTGACCGTCAAAGTTCACGAAAAAAATGTCCTGTAACTTTTTATTAGCATTAAAAACCCAGGCTAATCTATCATCGTTAAGTCATTGTTATACTATAAAATGCTAATTAGCGCGAAAACTGCTTTGTAATTTTTGTTCTGCTTCAAACGCTTTATCAGGAGATGAGTCGACTACTTCTATTCACTCGTGTAAAGGTCACAACGTAATTAAAATGGGAGCGGGTTTAGTCAGGTTAGCCTGAGGTAGGTATTTAAGGCATTATACTTTACAAGGGGTCGGCGATTAGACCAAGCACTTAAGGCTAACAGAACTTGAAGGTTGTTGGAACTTGTATGATTGTGATGTAATGTACTCATATGCATTTTTTATAAGTAAGGGTCACAACCCTTTTATTTATCAACAAGATCGGACACGATTAAGAAAAAATATGCAAGTTTTATTTTGCAAAAATCATGTGTTCGTTGCATAGAGCTAAATATGAAGAGAGGGTAATGGGCTTGTTAAGTCTACAAGCCTTTTTAATTATCCATTAAATCGCGTACAGTTCAGAAAAATTATGCAAATTGTATTTGACAAAATCCTGTGACATTTAACGAAATTTGGCAGGATGATGGCTGTACATCAACTTACATAGGGTACCGTCCCCTCCATAAAATGCGGAAAAACTGAAAAATCGCAAATAATACCGCGGAATTCCGCTAGTATCCTCTAAAAATGCGAAAGTGTACTCGTTTGTTTGTTCCTATTTCACGCAGCCACCGAGCTACGGATCGATGGGATTTTTGCATAGATATAGGTGGAGGGCCAGAGAGTGACATAGAATTTATCCCGAAAAATTTTACGGTTCCTGAAGGATTGTCTACGCGGCTAAAACCACGGGGCGAAGCTAGTATTATATCAGTATAACATCAGTGGTACGATGTCACATATTATATCTATACAAATATAAAATGTCGTTAAACCTCTGGCCCCGACAGAGAGGAGGTTACCCACAACCACGGGTAATCCACAATACATAAGTCCTCCCAAACAATTAATTAAATTACGTAGCGGGATGTTACGGAATAATTCGAAAAGTTCTCTAATTGGGTCACGTCACTCGGTCATGTGTCATGAAGCTGTATCCAACGGGATATATGGGGAAAGTAGATAGCCATGCTAACTGTATCTCGTGGTATGACGAAAGTTTCAGAATTAATATTGTTTCAGTCCATATATTTCCACAATCACAAGGTATTTTTTTAACGCTGAAGTCCTCGTTTGACCACCAACTCGCCTGTTGGTAAGCGACGATGTGGTCGAAGATGTAGCACGCAGAAGAAGATTCACTTAAATACTTGAAATTGGACCCCTAAACCTTTTTAATTAATAAAATTGGAAACACTGCAAATTTATATTGAATGCGATTCTTAATCGTTTTTGTAGTGCTGCACATCAGTTTACTTTCATTACTGTAACTTCGGAATGTGGAGTCCAGAGAACGCTTTATTTTGTTCCATTTAGTTTCCATCTACTGGAAATCTTGTAATGTCCTTTGATAGTGCTGAAATCAGTTTCTTTTCTCAATATGCGGATTAGCGGAATGATTTTTTTTACCGACTTCAAAAAAGGGGGTTCGCAATTCTTTTTTTTTTGTTTGTTATCTTAGAACGCCCATCATTTATGAACCGATTCGGAAATTATTTAAAAGGATAAACTTTTAGATTGGTTCCATAGAATTTTATTCAAGATGGTTTAGGAGTGTGGGTTTTAAATCAAAATAACTGGAAAATTAGTTTACATAATATTGTCATCCAAGTAAACGAAATTGCGTAGGTATTTACTAATTTTAAAGTATGTTTTTTAAATTGATAATATTTTTTTCAGTTGACTCATGCTGAAACACTGAAACCTTAATAATTAACCTAATTGCGTGTCCTGTGTCAGACTCAACACCTGTCACTGTCACTTAGTTAAAAAGACGCTTGTCCATTTTCATTAGCCAAATGCCCGTTTCAAAGCGGGCGCGGTCTAAATTAGAGAATGTAGGGCTCGATAAACATTTTTATGCCACGCTATGAAAAATGACACGTGTATTACACGTCGAAAGTAATTCCTTTGTTGTAGGACAAATTTATTTTGACCGGGTCATCGCGATTTTTAACAACGAAAGGAAGTTAACAATTCGACTGTATGTTTTTTAATGTTTGTAACGCGATTACTCCGCCAATTATGAATCTTATTTTGATGATTATTTTTTTGTTTGGTAGGTCATACTTCAGAGGTAGTTAGTCCCATATAAATTTTATAGAAATTGATGCAGCGTTTTTTGAACAAAATCAACAAATACCAAAAATATATACACAGATGACGTTTGTTCCTTCCAGCAAAAGTTTTGATGAGGACTTATATCTCTGTTTTAACTGTCAATTCTCTACTTTTTAGTTTAAGTTTGTACATGTAGGTATAGTCTGGAAGTCAGCTTATGTTATATTTAAATTAATTTTGTCGTAATTACTGATAGTTATTCTGTTTCATTACTGTTTCATTTACTTTTTGTTTCAAATCCGCTCAAAAAAGCGTACGGTCTAATTAAATTGCTGGATCATATCGTGGCATGAAAATGAAATGCAAAAGTAAGCCGCCAGCAGGAAGTGCGATATGCCGAATGTATCTCGTAAAGCACTTAACATGTCCCATAAATTCGACTCTATGTAGATGTGTTTAGAGCTGGAATGGATTGAAAGTAAGGCGTGGAACATGACATGAAATGCCGCAGTAAAAAGCCCATTTGAAGTGTGCGTACGAATAACATCCCCTAAAACGACCGCATATTACTGGTTTTAATGCTAATGCGATGCTCAGGGTGGTAGGTGGCTGGAATGACCGCGAAGCAGAAATAGATTATACGTGCGATTATGGAAACACTAGTCCCTTTGACTGTCTTTGAAGGAGATTTCGTAGTGATATTGCATAGAGCCCGTAGCCCGTGGTTATGGTAGTATTAGACAGTAGTTCGCCCCTAATCTATCTGTATCTATATTTATCACTAGCAGACCTGACAGACGTTGTCCTGTCTTAGAAATGTCATACACGCAAAGTCAAAATTGAAAATCTTATTTTTTACACCTTGGGTTACATTATTGGAGTTTTAGTAAGGATCCCTATTTTTTTTGAAAATATAATATAGCTACCCGGGGATAGAGTAGCTTCCCAACAGTGAAAGAATTTTTCAAATCGGTTCAAAGTTTCGGAGCCTATTCAATGCAAACAAAGAAACAAACAATCAAATCTTTCGTCTTTATAATATTAGTATAGATAAATAATAGAAATAATAAATATTCGGGACATTTTTGCACACACGGTCATCTGACCCCAACCTAAGCAAAGCTTGTGATATGGCTGCCAGAGACTGATATACAAACATACATAGTTTTAAATACATACTTAAATAGATATTAACAACCAGATATAGAATAAACACAAATGTTCATCACATAAATGTTTGTCCTAGATGGGAATCGAACCCACGCACCCAAGCTCAGCAGAAACAAACTGAACTGAAGAATAAAACTGTAACGAGGAGTTTACTGTACATTAAATATATTTTTGAAAATCGAATTTTTACGAGTTTATAGAAGCAATAGAACCCAAACACAAACTTTTTTTTTTGTCTGTGTTTGCTATAAACTCATGAACTAAAGCAGTTAAATAGATAGATTGAAAATGAGCTAAAACGACAATGGTACTTTTTGTTGTTTTAACTGATTTTATTTATATTTTATTTATGAAGAGAAAAAAACCCAGAGAATCGGCTAATAACTTATCATAACGTTTTCTGTGTCTGCTACCGCGCCGCGCGTCGCGGTGACGTCGGAGGGTGACCTACCCTCGTGACCCACTTCCACTGTCCGGGATAGGAGCACCGCGAAATACGCGCTCCCATCATCGAATTGCGTGTAATTCGATTTTTACACCCCTTAACTTTCAATGCGGAGAAAACAGGCATGCAAAACGTACGCTGCTGAAACATGTATCTATCTATATATATGTATTTAAAAGGCGATGTGTGTATGCTATGTATGAATGTTCCCTATAGACTCCGAAACGGCTGGACCGATTTTGACGGGACTTCCACTGGTAGATAGCTTATGATATAAGGAGTAATCCACGCGGGTGAAATCGCGGGGCGCAGCTAGTTTCTCATAATTAAATTATAATACAGTTTTCTTCTTCGGTCGTTTCCGTGTTCGCGAAACACCACTGGGAATAAAAACACTTTAAATTATGTAAGAGGAAACGGAGCTTCCTTATTGAGTCGTAAACAACCCACTGAAGACAACGAAAATCCCATTATAATACGGCTATGCCAAATAGCAGCGACGGCGTCGTTTACTCCTCACTCGTTTTAATCACCATGATCGATTACGCTCGCGATCGATTCGCTCACTACAAACGATTTCGTTGTCTGCGAATGATTTATTCGATTCGCGTTTACTCCGCATCAATACCGCCTCTTTGTGACGTTAACGCGTTGCCTGAGAGCTCTCCGATTCTCGGTCGATACCGTAATATCGAAGGCACGCGAGAAAAATAGCTCCTTTCAATCTTTCAAACAACGTCGTCGGTTCGACGCCGCATTTTTTATTTTCTTGTGAATTAATTTGCTCGCTAAGTGCTTGCGGGGGAAATTCAGATGGGATTTCATTTTGTCAATTGGCGGGCTTTCATTGGAAATGTTTGTATTGCCGAACCGTGATGGTTGTATCGCGAGTGGATGTGAGGGAAGGTAGATTGCTACGTCAAATATGGGCTTCGATAAGAGGGGAAACCGAAATGGAACGAAAGCGACAACTGTATCCGTTTTTTTTTTCCGTTTTTTTTTAATTGAAGAAATAGGGGTTTTTTGTTTTGGGTTATTATTGTTTCTTGTCGGCATACTTTAATTTATTAAATAACTAGTTGCGCCCCGCGGTTTCACCCGTGTTATACATCCTAGATGCAATCAATGCATCCAAGAAGCAACCTCCTAGATAGCGACAGCAATCTCCTTTGACTTAGATGTTTTTTTTTTCTATGATGTAATAATTATGTTGATGACTTCAGCTCTTGCCGTTCCATACAAAATGTATTCGAAAAAAAATATCATTATTATGTTTTTTTTTGTGACTCCTCTATATTTTAATACTTATTCTGCTATTCGGGGCGGAGAGAAATTCAGCAGATGAAAGATCATGAAAATGGGTCCAGCCGTTCTTGAGTTATAACTAGTGAAACTAACCCTTTGTTTCATATATAAGTTTTCATTTATTTGCGTATTTTGTTTTATTATTCGTTAAATCAAAAATATTATTGTTTTCCGTTTTAGTAGAGACTCTAGGACGACACTCTTGCCAGGTGTTTCGCCAATTTCGTGCTGAAATTTTCCATTTTCCCGAAACCTGTCATTCCATAAAAGTTTGCAGTTTGCACTGTCGTATCGCATCGCACCACGCCACACTGACTCTACAACTTTTTGTCCGACAAATCCGAAAATATTAATACCGATGTTAGTATTAAACTAGCCGTGAGCCCGATGGGATTTCCCATCAGTTAACAGGGAATGACAAAGCTCATACAAACTTTCCCCTATTTAACTCTATTAGAGGATGAATTTCAGAAAACGCTTATAGGTACAGTTGACTTTTATTTGGATACAGAAGTTTAAATACCAACTTCCTAAATTATCCTATATTTTCCAAAATCTTATCTCTATCTTCAAAAAATTACGAACTTTTATTAACCCTCCCCTTAATTGAGTTTGCAAAAATTATGAAAGTACTAACTTTTACCAGTAAACAGAAGTTTAAGTACCAACTTACACGTAAACACTTACCTTCAAAAATGACAAACTTCGATACAAACGATGAATTTTCAAAAAATATTTTCTTCGAGCTTTCTTTTGTCATATGAGGATCACTGGTGCAAAATTTTGCTTCTAGATCCAATATCTTATGCATGTATTTCTATACATTAGATATCATTAACTACGACGTCAGGGTCGCAGGAGAAGATCGGTTAGATTATCTCCAAATAATCAATCAATTCAACAAATCTACTTCAGGGCACACAGGGCCTGGGCAAGTCTGATCCCCACACCCGGCGACGGCCCAAGCCGAGGTTCGTACCTTCGAGGTGCCCTTGAGCTAGTCGCCCAAAAACTTAAACCACCAAGTTACGCCGAACGCCCTCTGCGTTCGCTATGTATAGGCCGTAAGGCCAACAGCATAAGTCAATGTCAAAGAAATATTACTGCGACTAGTACAGGTACACTTGGTCTCAATATAGATCATGGTCTATTGTATCGTTTGTTCGCAGAATGGAGCGGAGGCGGCCACGGCGAGTACCGAGTACGAAGACAGTTATCAGTGTCATCAGACTCGAAACTCCTGGACGAGAGTGCGAGAGAAGACGCGAGAGTGGTGATGAGGCCTAAAAGGCCACCTAGGCCCAAGTCCGAGGCTTTCCTCGGGCCTCACGACCACTCCAATAGACGTACCAAGCGGTTTAGTGCCTTCGGGGTAAGTTACATTTTAATTTGTTTGAATGATATCGACAATTTAAAAAAGAATAAATCCTACCGTATCCTCAATTTTTATTTTTTATTTTTTATTTGTGTAATTTGCTTGCCTATACTTTGTCTACAATAGGATGATAATTTTGACAGCTCACGGTAAGGATGGGGTTGTCTAGTGTATAATCGTTAATGAACCTATTCGATCATCGATATTATTCTCATGGTTATGCTAAAAAAATTAAATCATTCATTAGGTAAGTAATAGTTTTTTTTTCCACAAATAAGTAATTGCGTGATAGATAATTACAAATAACTTTAATATTTACAAAAATAATATAGGTAACCACATATTAATTTTTATTTGATTGATTTGTTTTATTTCAAAACCGATTTTCGTTAGTCTGTGGTTTTAATTATGCGTGGCACTTCACTAAGTGGGCAGTACCCATCTAAGTACGACATTATTTGTAGTACATTTTACCGGAAAAAATACCAAACTTCTTGGGTGTAATCTGTCAAAATTATCATCCTATATTTGACAGACCACAGAAGAAACCGATTAACTAGATTATCTTGAGCACATGCAGATTGTAACTATCGGGGAACACCCATTACATGTCTCTACTATCTAAGTTAATTATTAATTGGACATAAAACTTGACGTAAGATTATCGGAACAAGATAAAATAATCCCATATTTCTATGGCCACACGACCACAAACATATAAGTCTAATATGAACATTAATCCGTGATAAATGCCGCCTTTTAGGGCTCTATTGCCGCAATATGGGCCATTTCGCAGAACCCCCGTGTCATGTGTAAGTAAATAAATATAAAAGTGGGAATAGTGATAAATGATCCAAAGCGGCTGTGCGTGGCGCAGCGGCTACATAAATATCTTAGCTCTAAGTGCCTTGTCGCTCCGAGAAAGTTTTACGCTATTTAGACGAAATAAGAAATATTCCAGAACACTTATAGCGATAAGGTACTAAGCTCTCTTCAGCTTGGCGTTAGTGCGAGACGCGTTTAATAAAGTCAGCTACACTTGTCATAGTGCTTTATCACCTTGTCGCAGTCAGAAAATGCTTTTTCTCTGACTATACGTATAAGATGTTCCAGGAATTTTCGTTGCGACATGGAACCAAAGTGTTTATGTAGTGAATACAAATCTCTTACATAAGGACTCGACGTTGATGTATTGTACGATCGAGATACAGAACTCGTTTCGTGGCTGTTACAGAAAATCTGCCAGATATCGCATATTCTTTGACGTTTCTTCTCAATATTCTTGTTTTTTTCTCTCACTAGAATGAACGAATAAATGGGCGTAAAACCAAGATGTAAAATGACATAAATATAATAAAACTACCATAGAAATAAAAAAAAAATATTTATTTACACGAAAAATATTTAAACCCAAAACTCATCATCATCATTTCAGCCATAGGATGTCCACTGCTGGACATAGGCCTCCCCCATCGATCTCCAAAAGGGCCGGTTGGAAAAGGCCTGTATCCAGCGTTTCCCTGCGGTCTCTTTTAAGTCGTATGTCCATTTTGTTGGCTATTAAAAAGCTATTACTACTTAATTATTGTATTATGTAGGTACCTACCTATAAACAATAAAAAAGTAAAAAAAAAAAGACCGAAACTATATGAAGGTACTACGTAAGTACCATTTATGATGTCTACGGAATTCACATGCAAAACCTGTATGAATTACAAATTGAAAGCATTCGCTTTTCGAAATAGTAGTAGCATAGATTTTTAACACTAACACAGACGAAGCCATTTCTATCGGCACTCTCCGATTCGTCTAACTAATCAACTAAGTGCATTCTGTAAACACTGGTCTGACGTATTTGTACGCCGCCGATAGCACCTTTATTTATTCACCTAATCGACTGCTGAGTTTCCAGTTCAACAGGGGAATGTTGCCAAGTGCAACGTTGAAAAATAGACATACTGCAGTCTGAGAAAATAATGTAATTTGAAAGGAAATCTACATTCGAGTTGCTTTGAAGAATAAACATAAAAGAATCCTGAGATTTTGCTTAGTTTCTCCTGCGATGATTATCTAATTTACTTCAAGTGAACTGTTTCTCAAACTTGTTTAAACAATAACCACTAAAACTAAGACGTTTCGTCTAGTTCAAGACTGCTGGCAACACCGCGCTGCAGCCCGCATGCACTCGGCAACTCGAAGAACGCATTAGCTAACTCAAATATTTAGACAGGCAACATTAGCGCACGTGAAGAAAGCGAAACAATGTCTGGCTGCTGCATGCGGGCTCGCATTGCATCCGATCTGCTTTTGGGATTCGAAATTAAAACATGAGAACTGTTAGGCTGTCGATAGTAGCCGCTGCTTCTAAAGGAGCGTTTCCTCTTGCTCCTACTTGGTAATCCTACTAGTCGGAGCACTAGGACTTATATGTTACTTATGCTCCCACTGTGATGTCATATGCAATAAGTACACTCAAGTAGATAATAAAACATACTATTTTCTTTACAATCAAACACTTTTTGCTTAGTAGTGCAAGTGCCAGTGGTAGTGAGTAGCTCTTGCAAACGATGCTTAGTAGATACTTGCTACTTGTACTTGCCACTTGTACTACGCATTTCAGGCATAGGACGTCCACTGCTGGACATAAGTCTCCTCCATCGATCTCCAAAAGGACAGATTGGAAGCTGCCTGCATCCAGCGTTTCCCTGCGGTCTCTTTTAGGTCGTCTGTCCATCATGTGGGTGGACGTCCTACGTTGCGCTTACTGGTCCGTGGTCTCCATCCCAGAACCTTTCGAACCCATCGGCCATCTGTTCTGCGTGATATGTGCCCTGCCCACTGCCACTTCAACTTGCTAATCCGGTGGGCTATGTCGGTGACTTTCGTTCGTCTACAGATCTCCTCACTTCTGATTCGATGTCGGAGAGAAACCCTGAGCATAGCCGTCTCCAGAGCACGCTGTGCGACTTTGAGCTTGCTTATGAGGCCCATAGTGAGAGACCACGTTTCAATGCCGTATGTGATTACTGGTAACACACACTGGTCGAAGACTTTCGTGTTAAGGCACTGAGGTATTTTAGACGAGAAGACGTTCTGTAAATGCGTGGTTACAATCGTTGAACAAAACAATCGCGTGTTACAATACTGTATCGGACGCAGTGGGTAATCTTTAGTGTCGGACGGTTACTCTAACAGCGATACCTCACAATATAAACTAATCGTTATAAATAACGTCTGGCCGTTCTAACTTACCTCCGGGCCGGTAATAAACCCCAAGTTCAGAACTTTATTTTCTGCTTCTCGGAAATGTGTATCCATTACACTTAATGATCCGGGTTCTAGTGTGATCAATACTTGCTATATGCTTTGATATTAATTGTAGTTGAGTATTTTAATTAACCAGCCCGATGGGTCGATGACATCAGGCCCATCGCAGGTCATACGTGGATGAGATTCGCCGGAGACAGGTATCAATGGAGTAAGGGAGATGAGGCCTATACCCAGCAGCGGATTGATACAGGCTGACAATGATGATGATGATGATATTAATCTGCGTCACTGTTCACTCAAGTGTCTCGTCAAAATTTGTTTTGTTTATATTTTTTTTTATTGTATTGTTGTTATAATATAACTCGTATCTATAGAGTTTATTAGCTATCGGATGATCGGTAGCAGCTGCAGTAAAGCAAAAACCTATATTAAAAAAAAGTTTTTCTAACCTAATAGGTTTTTCATCACTAGCGCTTGGTGAGTGGGTCATTGATGATTCAACATACTGGCGGTAAATATCATTTTACCTCCCTAGGGAGGTAAGTAAATTTTAAAATAGAACTAGGCCCATGCCTAAAAATACCATTGAGCTTAATTTGTTTTCTTCGACCATGTAGGTTCGTACCATGTCAGAAACTTGTTACTCGGTGAAATGAAGTTAACAACTATGTAAAACCTCTGTGGTATGAACCTCATGCTTTGCTAATTTTTTTGGCGGGATATTAAAAATGAAATGGATTTTTCTCAGGATTTTTTGTCTTTCACTATGATGAAATGTAGATTATTATTACACACGCGAGGTGATCTTTTACACCCCCAAATATATCGTGTGAAAAAGATCACCTACATCCCTTGCGTAACAATCTATTAGTAACGTCAGATTAGACAAACAAGGGAGATATGCCTTAGTATAATTATCGCTTAACACAAAAACTGTAAGTACGGATCACTTACAAATTTTTCATGCACCCTAAGATACTTGTAACGACATTGATGAAGAGTATTTATTCGACTTGCATATTTTGTCTAAAGTCTAAAGTCTGAAATGCTTCCAATTTAATCGACTATACACAGAATTGATAAATTTATAATTAAATAATTGCCTCGCTAATCTAGAACTATCTTACCATTTTATGCTAATAAGTTAATAACCAGCGATAACGGTTAATAACAGCTCTACATTTTCGAAGGTTAAGCGTAATTCTAGCTCCGGATACATTATATTACCGCCAAAAGCAACTACCTCTATATTGTGTAGCTTTTTGTATGGTACATATTCACAGTAATGTTTTTGGAGCTTTTGGACTATCAAAAGTGTAGATACGTATCAGCTGCTACTTCAGCGTTGTTTTGATGGCAAAAAGGTAGTTCAGACTATGGTGCTAGATTGTATGGGTCTATCTACAGGGTTACGCATATAGACTGTACTAAGCCGAAAGAAGGCCATTGTACTCATCATTATGAACAACTTTTACTATGGGACGAACCCTGAAATCGTGAAAAAATAGTCAGCTGTTACATTGAAACCGATCATTGACATTCGACAAAATGTATGGAACAGTCGATTTTTTTTTCGCGATTTCTGGGTTGGTCCCATAGTAAAACTTGTTCACAATAAACCCTGTATAGGATTTCAATGAATACGATGCAAATATCGTTAACTCATTTTCTATCATTAAATCAGCAAAGGCATCTTTTATAGTGAGTGGAATGGAAACTCATCGTTCCATTGAAGTTTATTCATTATTTATTCTGTAATACAGCTCCTGTGACGGCTCTGAAATCAGCATTTTCAACGTGCACGGTGCGGGCCCTCGTAAATTGCTGGGATTACAGTCTGCCGAGCGCTCGCCCCTACCATTAGTTTGAATAAACAATTTTGATGCAAGAAAAACTTGTCGTGCTTTGTTATGGAGTCGCACTTTTCCAAATGCAAAATTGAAAAGAAACTACTAGACTAGTTAATTGAAACATGGTCTAGACTTTACGTCAAAAGATGCCATATACTGAGCATAGGCTGGCGTGGCGCACTCCACGCTTTTGGTATGACGCTACAAGTAGCCTACTTGTCGGATCTGCCGCGCGATATACAGAGATAACGCGACAAGAGTTACGCGATAGACAGAGAGGCCTTCTTGGTTAATATAGCTGTAGGTAGTTAGCGCTCGTACGTCCGAATTAAACTTTATTGTGTAGTAGCAAAAGTCGCTATACTTATTTAAATGATTTTGCGGAATAAATATTCTGTACTTGTACTAATATGTCTTCTGTGGCATACGCCTGTTATAAAGCATATCATTCTTTCCTGCATTGATCTCTACCACGTTGTCTACCACGTAAAATCTTGTCGTCTTTGTCGCGTGCGAACGTGACAAGTCTACGTTTATGTATACGCCAGTCTTGATCTCCAACGATAAAAAGAAGTCGACAAATTTTATCACGGCGTGGAAGACCTGTTGGACTCTACAATATTTACCAATCCATCTGGCCGGTACAACTGATATTTTCACTTTGCTATGGCATTACAAATTGGTATATTTTAAAGCTTGTAGCTTGCATCAGATGCAGTTTCAGCGGTATGCCATGCTCTATTGAATGTGATTTCAACTGATGCTCTATTAATGGTAGAGTTTATGATCGACACATCAAATGAAAATCAAAATGTTTGCACAGTCCATAAACTGCCACTGCCACTTATTTTTAAACATGGCATAGGTATGCAGTTTTATTAAAAAAAAATACTAAACACAAATGCGATGCGTTTCTATTTTCTACATCCCGATTGCTTCTATGGTGGTCGAACATAAATAACAGAATGTGAGCTCATCTTTGCGTCACGTCAGCTTATTAATACTACAGTAACTTTGTCCTCATCTGTTTGTAACCTTTTCTCGTAAACCGTTAAACCCATCTTCATGAAACCATAAAGACGGACTAGCCCGTTGGTCCAGTTGGTAGTGAACCTGCCTTCTGCGCTTGGGTGTGGGTTCGATTCCCACCTAGGACATACATTCATTTGATGAACATTTGTGTTTGTTCTATATCTGGGTGTTATTATCAATTAAAGTACGTATTTAAAAAAAATATTATGTATATCCGACTCTGGCAGCCAGCACCCTTAGTACAAGTTTTGATAGTATTCGAAAACTTTTTTCGTTTACGTATTGTTCCATACATTGTAGTAAAGCGCCTCCAGCGGAAACGCGGAGGAACTAAAATCGGTAGTAATCGGCGGTATAGATTGCTTCACTCTAATACGAATAAAGTTTTCGAATACTATCAAAACTTGTACTAAGGGTACAGATCACAAGCTTTTGCTCAGTTTGGAGTCGGATGACCGTATGTACAAAAATGTCCCGAATATAAATTTTTATTTTATTGATGCTTTTATACTAGAAGGTCGCAAATAAAACTGTGGCACTCAGCCAGTAGTTGATAACTGAGCCGGTGGTAAGGGCCCGTAGGCTGTGTTATAAAGTGATGAATGAACGCTTTGTTTTCGTCAACAGGGCGACTCTCCGTTCGGGAAATCCGAAGCTTACATAAAACTCGAGCAACTCGGTGAGGGTTCCTACGCCACAGTTTATAAAGGATACAGCAAGTGAGTACTTTTGTTTCTACTATTCTATTTGATTAAGATAATTTTTACAAGCTTTTTTTAACTGGCAATGTTTGTACTCTTATGTTAGTGTTTGTTTAGGTCGAATCTTGCAAGCTGCATAAGAAACAGTTCCTCGTAACCGATTTTGCTTTTGTTTTGCGATCACTTCGGGAGTAATTTTGAGAAAAGTACCCAGTTTTTACCCAGGGGGTTTTTTTTGGTAAAAAGTTCATCTTTTCGACGCTGTAACAAATTAGTTAGCGAACTTACAAAAAAGTGTATTTACAATTTTTTTAAATAATTTTATCTTCATTAACTTTGCCTTTGACATTTCTAACGTAAAATAAACCATTGGTGAGCTATTTTGACTAAATCAATCTTTCACACCTAAAATCCAAGATGGCGGCTTGCGCTCACCATCCCCAAGGTCGAAACTTGGATTTTCATCAGATTCTAGACCTAAACAACATATGTGAAAATCATTACTATACCACCTTTTGCAAGGCAAAGGCCTTTTTTTCTCTCTACTCAATTTTTTGATTTGATTCCTTCGAACCTTGTCAGAATGCCCCCCCCCCCCCCCCCCCCCCCCCAAATGAAATCCTGGATCCGCCCTGTGGTGTCTTCCCGTGAACATGGTGCATATAACTGCGCCGAAATATCGGGAGCTCATTCCACAGCCTTAACACGGTAAATATCCCGTAAATAATCATATAACTTTAGTGAACAACCGTGATAACTTAAAACAGTGTTTTACTTTACGTTATCCCCAAAATATACACGATCACAATCTACAGACAACGAAAGACTCATTAAACAGTTAGCAGCGCATTGACTTAACACTTTCTAATAGGCAGCAATCTTCAACATCCTTCTTGATGAGTCAGTCGGAGATTCCCTCTCGAGTTATATATTCTGTGAGTCATAGTACTTAGTGCCTTCAATTCGCATAAGTAGTTCTAACTACTGCAGTAGTTTGCTAAGTAAATTGGTCAGCCTGCATTTTATTTCCGTGAATATGAAATTAAATAGTTCATTGCCAAGATTTGCTTTCTTAACTCATACAAATACAACAATAAACAAGAAAAAAAAGTTTGAGTTTTCTCAAAAATATGTTTTTTTTTTCCTTAAATAAAATTTTGTCTATTGTCAATAATTAATTATTTTTAGATCAAATCTTACATTTGATCTAAACAAACTAACAAACACATTTTCGCATTTATACTATTAGTATGATTAAGTATATACATATCAGTAGATAGGTACATTTATTTGTACTGTAGGTAATATTTTCTGTCTGGTACTTCTTAAAAGTAATTTTCCAGACACACGGTTTTTACTGCTGAAACGTCTCGAAATATACTCTTAAAGGAATCTAAAAGTAAAATGTAGCAGAAAACAGTTTTCAAGCGTATAAAATGTAACCGTACAGAATTCTTCAGATCTACACAGAGAGTTTTTACTGAAAACTGCATTTCTGTATATCCTACAACTCTAAAGTAAGTCTAAAGTAGAAACTCTACTTACAAGAATGTTATCAATATGTCTGATCTGTCGCCAAAGTTTAATTTTACCTTTTGAATATAGGTGCAAGTGAATTATTTCAACAAGAATGTATATCAGTATTCAGTATCAGCCTTTATAACACTTACTAACGTAGTAATAAAGTACATTGCTTTACGCAGGAGTGAAACATTTCGTTTCCAAAATTACATAGAACCCTCTAGTAAAATACTATAAAGTAAATAATACCATTTTACTAGCTCATTCGCAGACTTGACCGCGACTTTACTTGTGACGACGATTTACAATAAAACTTAAAAATATTTCAATACTTGACATTGGCAAATGCACAAGACGTGGGACGCCAATATCCTCATGAGAGGGAGGAAAAAAACCAATAACTCAAGTAATCTGTGATAATTCGTTTTTTTTCTTTCCAAATAATAATGTTAGATTATAAATAGCTTTTATTATCACTTTTCGAAGATGAAATTAACCTTTTTTCAAGTGGGTATGTTAAAATACTTATTTACCGTGCCTTAACTTAGTTCTAGTCCCTGAGGCATGTAACTAATTTGTAACTTTACCGTTTCTGAAATACAATGTAGAGTTTTCTGCTCTCGTCACTTCCAGTATTGTTTTCTAGGCCTCTATTGTTAATTGTTATGTCCTGTCATTACCAGACGCGATATAACTGTGAAACACGAACTGAAATGAATAAGTCGTCTACAGCGAAGCCTGGTGTCTCTTGACGACAATATAATTGCCTCTAAGCTTTATTAATTGTTCTCTAAAATTACAAGCCTCGGAACGATGTTATATTTCATTGAAATATTTATCGTTAAATAGAAATTTGTCGCTCAGTGAAAGGGTAACTTGACTTAGAATTCTGGTATTAAACAAAGTTTACCGCATTTCATTAATTTATTTACTACCCGTTCAACCATGTAAGAGGCCTTTAGGTGGCCTAAAAGCTCCGACTTTAAGGCTTGCCATTCATCCTATACGGACTTACCATCATTGGAGTCACTGCAAGTTTATTAGTGTGCCTGAAAAATTTGCAGTGTGTCTTACTACAGTTTTTGCGTTAACGGCCGGTTATCCGAGTCGCGTAGGCAACAAAACGCTCCCTCAGCCCCCGCCAAGTTATAGCGACGATGTATTTTGCCACGCTAGTCAGGACTCCCGCGGGGGGAGTGCAACGACAAAACGAACATAGGTCCGACCTCGATGACGCCTGGCGCGGTACTGAATGCGGCGCGCACAAATTCTCGCGACCTTTTTACGCTTTTAATTTCACTAAAAAACGAAAGTATTCACTATCAAAATTCTATTTTAAAAAAATGTAGCATAAAATTGCCTTTCAGTACATGCAATTTCCAGGTTGTTACGAGCTTTCATTAGAGCATAAAACGAAAAAAATAAACTAACTCGACTTTGTTACAGATTTTTTTTTGATCGAGGAAAGTTTATTCTATCGTGTTTTGAACCAAATCATAAACTCAAACACAGATGTATCTGTGACATGTATTTTTTTCCAGCTCAAATATTGTTAATGTAACTGAATAAAATTGATTTAAAACCGTCAAATTTAGTATAAGAGGCCGTTAAACGATTTAGCGGTATAGTGAATAAATGTATGAAACATAGTATCATTAAACACGAACGATAAATTGTACAAAGGCATTTCTCCCTAGTTTGTCTGATCTGAAATCAGAGATAATTAAGCATAATATAACATCCTAGCATTACAGATCTAAATTAAATCCCTTTAAATTCCGCCTTATTGAACAGAAAAAAAATTGGGATATTTTTATTGGGCTACCCGAAATTGACCTCATTCGCCCTACCTGCAATTCAGCAGTCTTGTACGTTTTGTACGTTTTCCTTCTCAATTACATTGACTACCCTATTTTTGGAATGAGAATTCTTTAGATAATCCGTTTTATTAGGAAGCTCGGGATTTATATGTGATATATATATGTATTCCTTTTTTAACACAAGAGTCACTCATGTAAGCTTGATCTTCTGCGTTTTGTTCCGTCTTATAAAATATGATAAAGTTCTCGGTCCTTTATCCTTTGTGTTTCCTTTGTATGATCTGTCTTTGACGTCACTAAACACAAGTAACGGGTGGAATCTTCACTCTGCGCTGCATCTGTTGGCGGATTATATTTTCCTATCTACAGAAAATAACTATTTTTAGTAAAAAAACGCCTTGAAGAGAGCTCGAAAACAAAATTATCGATATGGCCGTATCAACAGGCGTCCGAACAAAATTATTGATATTGCCAAATCAACAGGCGTTCGAACAAAATTATTGATATTGCCTAATCAAAAGGCGTTCGAACAAAATTCTGCCCGCCGCCCCCGGCCCGAGGCGCCATCAAACATTTTTTTTTCGCTATTTGTTTTAAGTTTTTGGTATTTTGGTGCTTAGAGCGACCGCTCCTCCCGCTCTACTCCAGAGCTGGGTTAGTCTGTGATTGAAGACAACTAAGACGCAAACCACAAAGACCAAACAGTATAATTGATTCCTCCACTATTCCTCTACTAAATGGAGTGTTAAACTCAAGCGGAACTTGCAGTGTTCATTGCCCGTGAATTCTGAATGAACTACCTCCGCTTCCAACCCTTGCGGCGCAGTAATAAGCGTGTTCTACCCGCCAAATTGTCGTATTCATAACTTCGAGAACTTTCCACGACATGCTGTAATTGTACCGTGCGATATAACTTTCATGCTTGATATGAAAATTACCTCACTTAACCGTAACAACTTATTCTACGATTGAATGCATTAAAAAGAGACGCAGCTATGCAGCCTGCATGGCTTTGTCGTTTTTTATACGGCAAACATAGACAATGTGAAGTGCCACCATTATATCATATCACAATTTTCATGCGAAATGATCATAGTGAAATTTGCATCAGTATTTTGGAATTATACTTTAACCGATTAAAAAAAAGAGGGACTCAATTCTACTGTATTTTTTGCATTTATTTTACATGATATCTTCGCCGATTGTAAATCGATTTTAATGATTATTTTTTATTCAGCACCCGATGTAAAGGAAACGCGTCCGAAGGCAAAACGCTACTACTATACTGCTAAACAAAATCTAATACCGATAATCATTTGCTTTGAACTTGTTGTTTTTGTGATTTAGACTTTTGCAAACCAGCAATGTAAAGCGTGCGTGCGGTGGGCGCAGCGCGGCGCAGGTCGTTCGTTGACCTATTGCGTCAGCTGATATTTTATTTGCAAAATTGCGAAATAATAAATTAAAGCGGGTATGTCCTAAAACTGCGACCAGAAACACCGGAGGATGGGCTGCAGCATCCTATTAGTACACGGTGAACGCACTGCGATCCCCAAGCCGCCTGCCAAGCGTGGGGATTATTGGCAACACCCCTCTCTACGAGGGAGGCCTTGTTCATCAGTGGACATTTAATGACTGATGATGTGAAATAATAAATAAAACAGCATCTTTTGTGGTATTGTCACCATTATTGTCATCAGCAATCACCAGCACTATCACCAGACTTCGATTTGGGGAGCGTTTCCCTTACATCTGGTAGGTATATCTCGAGGATGCAATGATCTAATTTTAATTAGAATTTAGGCCTTACGCCTAGCTGTTTAAAGCAATCCAGTTTAGGTGATGAAAAAATGATGCACGACCGCAAACTGTATCTGGGCGCTTAACGCGCAGTAAGTAAGGGCCCAGTATGCAATTCCGCATCCCCCAAACCTAAAACACTGCAGAGGTTAGCTGAAATTAAATTAGTTGGAAACATTCGGCAATTTACTAAATTCCCACTAAACTAATTCCAAAAGTCGGAGACTGGCTACAGCAAAGCTGGCAGTTTGTTTACATAATTTTACAGACGTAATTAGGGACGCCATTTATGGCTTGAGAGGCGCCGAGTTAGTTCAACTTCTTTTTAGAGTTCCGTGCCCAAAGGGTGTAAACGGGACCCTTTTACTAAGACTACGCTGTCTGTTTGTCTGTCCGTCCGCCCGCCCGTCCGTCTGTCCGTCCTACCTTTTAACTGCTGTATCTTTCGAACCGTAATAGATAGCCAGTTGAAATTTTCACAGAATATATAATGCTACGGCGGATTACATTTTGTCAGTGTAGATTTATTTAATTTACTACAGTTATTACGGATTCCATATTTTACGACTGTGATATTTAGGATAAAACTGAAATATTAAGTCATGATTGTAAATCGCGGCAACGATCAAGAGCGAAAAGAAACGGTTCGGCTTATGTCACAGACACCATGCTACACCGCACAGACTTTATCTATGCTAGTTACAGAAACCATGTTTTCTTTGATGTCAGATTGATACTCTGATAATATTGCAAGTTTGTCATCTCCGGAAATTAAATATGTGTAATTTATGAATAATGTTTTTGTATGTTGCTCCAACGCAAAATCCTCCCTCCCGGTCCCTCTATCAGGGCAGATCCGAACTCTCTCAGTTAGAAGGCTAAGGCGAAGCGAGAAGACTGTAGATTTGATGAGAGATATTGGCGTCATTTCTGTAGTATCATTTTCTATACTAATTTGACAGGACTAAAATAATCGGCGTCTCTTTTCATTTCAATACGTTAAAAAACGATGGCAACAATTTTAGAGCTGCCAGTTTTAGTTTAGTTCAGAAAATGGTACATCAGAATCGACGTCACTAAAACGTCGTAGTCGTCGCCGTAGTTAGAAATATAAAAAAAAAAAATATAACCTCTTTTTGATGTCGGTTAATGAATACCGACTTCACAGAAAGTGGATGAAATTAGAAAAACGGACTTCACGGTAAGTGGGTAAAAAAACGGGATTCATCCCCTTATATACACCCATAGAGATTTCATCTAATACCTTTTTTGTTTAACGTGGTGGCGGGGCGACTCCAATCTTCGGATCTTCGACAAGGCGCTATTTTCATTTTACCATTATTTCATACTGTATGTAATAGATAGCGACAGTTGTTAATAAAGGTTATTTTCCATTGAACAGTTTAACGCAACAAGTGGTGGCGCTAAAAGAGATCAGACTGCAAGAAGAGGAAGGTGCGCCCTTCACGGCGATACGGGAGGCGTCGCTGCTGAAGGAGCTCAAGCACGCCAACATAGTCACCTTACACGACATCGTGCACACGCGCGAGACTCTCACATTCGTCTTTGAATTCGTGGTGAGTAGGACGTTCGTAGGCGGTGGTATGAAAGCGCGCAAGTACGCTCACATCTTTCGTTTTCTTTACTTGCTTTACTTGCTTGCAGTGTGCGTGTGATCACTACGGATGTAGTCCCATCAGCACATCAACTTCAATTCTAAGCTCATTACGTGTAGGTCGGTTTTTCTAGGACCGCTGCCGGATGCCAATGTGCATCAGTAGCAACACTCGAAAACTTTTCTAGACACGCGGCAGCATGTCAGACTAATTCAGCTAAAATGTCCGAAACTAGACCATGATCGTCAGCTTCGACCCACTGCTGCATAGGCCTTCTCTCCCTTGTGCCATTGATCTCTGTCTGGGGCATCCACATCAACGAATGACCCGCGCTGCGTCTAATGCTAAAATTATTTTTCTTATCTCTTATTTCGCAGGACACAGACCTGTCACAATACATGGAGAGGCACCCGGGCGGCCTCAGCCATCACAACGTGAGACTCTACATGTTCCAGCTGCTGAGGGGGCTCTCATACTGCCACCGGAGAAGAGTTTTACACAGGTACCTACTACTAGCAATTGACATTGATTGTTGGGCAAGTGCCTTTATTAACTAAACAAAATACAAGTTATCTAACACTAACAAAATCAGTTGGGTTGTCCATAGACCGTTGAAGTTCTAAAGACAATCCAAATACTCAAGTCTACTACCAGTTGGCAGCGTACCCAGCATGCTGCATTACCACGCTAAATGCTAATGATTATGTCATTGTTTATATTCTAAGGGAACAAACAACTCTGAAATCGCGAAAATATACATGTGCTGTTCCGTACAAAAAGTTCATTGCCACTCGACGAAATGTATGGAACAGCAGATATATTTTTACGCGATTTTGATATTGATCTTAAAGAAAATAGTCGTTTATAATAAGGAGTACAATGACCCCTTATAAGGTTTTGCGTTATTTTGATGGCACGTTGTATATCTCGAGGGTGGCATATAAATAAATATTCTACCTATAAGAGTGAAATATTAGGCGATGTATCCCGTTTACTAAACATGCTGGCGGCTTTAGATGAATGGTAATGCTTATGCGTTGAACCAGAAACACGCCAACATTAAATAATATCAGTTACATTTTCGAGCCCGTAAAATAACTAGCGAATCACAACTTTGTATAGTTGTCAAAATAAGACGTCGCGTTGCTCGTCTTCAAGAAAACTTGGCCGGATTATTACTTTCGAAAGCATCGGGTCCCTGGAGACGGAGATGCCACAAAAACTTTTATTAACTTACGTTATATCGCCGTTAAACTTTTCAAAAAGAAACCGGAATTAGTTTTGACGTAACCTATTATATTCTTCCAGAGAAACAAGTTTTAGCGAAGAAAATGTTGTATTCTTCGTGTATGCTTGTATTTTATTTCAGTTTTTACGATTGTTTATTCGGTGGCCCGTACAAAAAACTAGCTATGCCCGGTTTCCCCACGTGAACTTTAACTCAGGAACCTTTGATCATAATAGAGTTTGGATTTACCGTAAAGCCTACCTTACCTACAAGCTAGTAGGTACCGAAATGAGGCGAGGTAAACACGTATTGCACACACTGACAAATCATTACTAGTTCTACTAACGCACACTTCAATATTGAGCGGCACACAACTGCAAACGAGATGATCGAAATGTCATCAAATGTTCGACCAAGGGGGTGATGTAAGTGCTAAAGGGGAAACTGTAGGTAAGGTAGGACCACTTTTTTTTTTAGTCTGGAACAAACGAACCGTTAATTTTTAGGGATAAGAAGTATCACATGTTATGTCGTTCTCTGGCCCTACATACTATATTTACTACTACTACTCTACACTCTCTTTATGCAAAAAATCACGTCATTTCTTTTTCTGTTGTTGCTTGAAAGAGAATCAATAGTATATTATGCAAACGACAGATTTAAAGCGAGGGCCATAGATGAATCACGAGCAAGTAAAGGTTTCTAACGATTGATGACATGATGATTGAATCACGAACGTAGCTAATGATTCAAGTATTAGAATCCTGAGCGACACGAGTGATTCATGGCCCTCTATATAAATCTGTTTTATTCAACTATTGCATACTTTATACCATGACTACGAAAAAATAAAGATTTAAGCTGTTTGTTTCGTTTTATTTTTGTGCGCAAGAAGCTTCTATATTATTGAGATGGTGGTCGAATATATTAGTGTGTTCTAAATTCAAACACCAAAATAGTGATTAAACTTGCTATTTATTCACTGTTTTCAGTGCATAAAATAAGCTGTTTAGATGGGGAATGGTATAAACACACTTTTGCATTTAAAATACATGTTGCAGTACAATGATGTTATGTGTACAAGCTGCGCCTTGCGTGTATGTCCGCAGTTTATACTAGTTTTTCAGCATTTCTCCAGAATAAAAAGTATCGGAATTCATAATAATTATACATTACTTTGTTGGCTCATTAAAGGTCACCAGCAGCTTAATTGGGAATGTATGTAGTAAGATGTATGCAAGAGCTACTTTGTGTTCATAATTTTAGCTTGTAATAGCATACATACACTTTAGTCATTGATACATAGCAACGTGGATGTTGGGTCTTAAACAAAATTCTCGCCGAAAGGGGTCCATAGTACCCATCATTATGAACAACTTTTATTGTGAGATCAACACAAAAATCGCGAAAAAATATATTAGTTTTTCCTTAGAAAACGGTCATCACACTACAAAATTTATGGAATATATGGGGGTGTGTTGATCAACCCATCAACGTAAACAACTTGTAGAATAAAAATTCGAGAAACAAATTGTGCCCGCCTATAAAATGACCGATTACGTGACCTATTTTGTCTAAGGAAGCAATTTCTTCTTCTCGAATTTAGCAAAGTATTTACTACACCTTTCTGTTACATTTGTCTAATTTAGCTTGAAACAAATGACTTAATACACATATTACTTTAATAGTTAAGTCTTATTTTTTTTTTGTGGAAATTTTCGAGCGCTAAACTGATCTATAAATTTAAATATCTTAAACTTTCCACAAAATATGTTCACAATAACCTTTGGCTTTAACATTTTTGTTTATTTTCAGGGACGTGAAACCTCAGAATTTATTAATAAGCTCCCACGGCGAGCTGAAACTGGCGGACTTCGGGCTGGCGCGCGCCAAGTCAGTGCCGAGCCACACATACTCGCACGAAGTTGTCACACTCTGGTATAGGCCTCCAGGTAAACACATCGAGTTGCTTGTTGTTGACAATACTGCGGAATAGGCATGTGTCCTAATTATTATCTCATAAAAGGAAACAAAAATTGTCCAAAAATAAATAAGTTATAAGTATTTTAATGTCATGCTCGACAGAGAGCGTACTATAGTAAGTTATGACGTCAAGCCTTGCGCTCGCCATACAAATGCTATACTAAACTAACATACGCGGGAAAGAGAACAGAACTTCTCAATACCCACCAAAACTTAAAAAGCTTACATCTCAAAAAAAATAAAAGTTTTTCAGGATGTTTATTGTATTTAATTATATCCTTCGCTAAGGCTGTTATTTTCAATAAATGAAACAATAGTAACTATTCTAGGGGGGACATTGCATATCCCAAGTTTTCTCATATAAATTATGTAACGGTGTGTAGTGCCATAATTTTGGACTTGAGCAAGTGCCGTAGATATATTTGTAAGTAAAAGATTTGCAAAAGAAACAACGTAAAAAGTAATGAAAAATTGTGCACAGAAGCGAAATTGTGGACAATAGAGACATTGGCAGATTTGATAGAAGCAAATAAGGGTATTAAGATTTTTTACGATTGTTCATTTCAGTTAGTGTCCTTGATTATGTGACAATAAAAAGTCACACTTTTGTAGTTTTGCTGATCAAAGTTGTGTAAAAATTAGGCGTTTAATTACACGTTAACACAAAAAGCCTCCTAGTCGTATCTCACGTTACATAAATGTAGCGGCGGGAATATGCAAGGAGGCTAAAGTAACGCCCCGAGCACTGATTCCCAGGCGCTTGTTGGCACCTGCTAAGTGCTATTTGCGTCTGCAACAGCTTGTGGCGACAAACCTCACATCACATCAGTACACACTAAGGCGGCTGCACTCCAGACGTACATTTGTGTGTACACATTTTAAACGCGCCACATTCATCGGCCCCGTATATTTGGCACGCACACCAAGGACATATTTGCAGCGTTTTTGTGTAAATTTTGACCTGTGAGTTTTGACCTGTGTGTGAATTTTTTTGATTTTTCCAATCTTGGCACCACATTTCCTTAAAATAATGTACGGTCTGCGGTCCGGAGTCACTCTCGCTAAAGCACCCCGTACACCTAATGGGATTCGACAACTCTCTTTGCCTTGGGCGCCAAATACAAGACTGAAACAGTGCGAAGATAGGCGTGAGAGAGCAAGACCCCTATCATCATCATCAGCCAGAAGACGTCACTGCTGAACATAGGCCTCCCCCTTTAACCGCCACACTGAACGACAGCCTGCCTTTTGCATTCACTGGATGCCCGCGACTCTAACAATGTCGTCGGTCCATCTAGTGGCTACCTACGCTGCGTCTTCCGGTTCGTAGGCTCCACTCCAGAACCTTCAGGGGGCCAGAAGACCCCCATCTAATACATTCTCATTCTCGTCTCGTCATGGTAATATACTCTGGCTGAACAGTATAAATATTATTCTAAAAGTTTAAAATCTTTATCATTATTTTTTTTCTATTTCTGTCTGTTTTTTCTCAAGTAAGCCAAAACGTTTTGACCACCATTGACAACTCTTATTTACATCATTCACAGCCTTCCCAATTCCACTGCATGGTACAGGATTCTTTCTTGCTATGCCCTCTGCCTCGGACCTGTGATAATCGAGTCCACCCGACCCGCAATGGTGACAATATCGATGACCCAGCTTGCAGCTGGATGACCAACGCTCCGCTTCCCTTGCCTCGGCCACCACCTGTCATCACTGCGCCTACCAACGTTTCCTTTAGTTTCATCATTGTACTTTTAAGAAAATAAGGATTTTGTGTTCAAGTTCGATATTATATTGATTTGTTTGTTGTGCAGACGTACTACTGGGCAGCACGGAGTACTCCACGTCGCTGGACATGTGGGGCGTGGGCTGCATATTCGTCGAGATGCTCTGCGGCGTGCCCACCTTCCCCGGCGTGAGGGACACGCATGACCAACTCGACAAGATATTCAAGGTGAGACAATAAACCCAACTCCGGAGAGTGTACGAAAACTGCGGTCTAATTTATAAAAGTGAAAAGTTACACGTCTTTTCAAGTTTTGCTGATCTAAGTTGTGTAAAAATTGGGCGCTTCATTACACGCTAACGCAAAAAGCCTCCTAGTCGTATCTCACGTTACATAAATGTAGCGGCGGGAATATGCAAGGAGGCTAAAGTAACGCCCCGAGCACTGATTCCCAGGCGCTTGTTGGCACCTGCTAAGTGCTATTTGCGTCTGCAACAGCTTGTGGCGACAAACCTCACATCTCAATACACACAAATTTATTTATTAAAGCGGCATTAAGCCAATTACATCAATTAATGACAGTTAATCATATCAAAATACCCGGGACCCGGGTTTGTCCTAAAACTGCGACCAGAACCACTGTAGGATGGGCACCAGCGTCCTCTAAGTACACGGTGAACGTACTGCGATCTCCAAGCCGCCTGACGAGCGTTGGTCAGCAGTGGAAGTTCAATGGCAGATGAACTCGATGATCGATGTGATGTGATATCAAAATAAAATAAATTACATGTCACAAATTCTTAAATATCTAAAAATATGTCAATTTTATCACGTGGAATTAAAATTTAAACATAAAATAAACACGATTATCATGTGTTCTTCTCACAATACGTCAATCATACCGACATTAAGACCGGCCATCATCATCTTTTAATACCTAACTCAGGGTCTGGGTGTTAGTTGTCTGTGTCTTTGTGTGTGTTCCATGGTATCCCCATCACATGGAACCCTAGTGGAGAACTGTGAGTCATCAGTATCATCATCATTTCAGCCATAGGACGTCCACTGCTGAACAATAGACCTCCAAAATGGCCGGTTGGAAGCGGCCTGTATCCAGAGTTTGCCTGCGGTCTCGTTTAGGTGGTCTGTCCATCTTGTGGGTGGACGTAGCTGCGCTTACCGTTCCGTGGTCTCCATTCCAGAACCTTTCGGCCCCATCGGCCATCTGTTCTGCGTGCTATGTACCCTGCCCACTGCCACTTCAACTTGCTAATCCGGTGGGCTATGTCCCGAGCATAGCCTTCTCCATAGCTCGTTGTGCGACTTTGAGCTTGCTTATAAGGCCAAAACAGTGAGTGTGAAGTATTATTTATTTATTTATTATGAAATTGTACAGGTGGTGGGCACGCCCACGGAGGAGAGCTGGTCGGGCGTGTCGCGGCTGAGCACGCTGCGCGCGCACGTGGCGCGCTGGGGCTCGTGGCCGGCGCGCGCGCTCGGCGCCGCCTTCCCGCGCCTGCGGGATGCGGGACGAGATGCTGAGCGCCTCGCAGCGGCCCTGTTACAACCTGACCCCACGCGACGTGCGTCTGCCCCCAGAGCGTTGCTCGCGCCATACTTCTCCGACCTCGCGCCTCGCCTGTGCGGATTGCATGACGGTCAGTATATTAGACTGAGCTGCCACCAGCCAACTGAGATGCGCAGTCATATACTCTTCTCAAATAGTCAGCTTAACAACCTACTAGGGCCCCAGGGCACACCCCTACTGAGGTACCAGGGCAAGTCTGATACCCCACTCCCGGCGACGGCCCAAGCTGAGGTTCGACCTTCGAGGTGCCCTTGAGCTAGGCGCCCTCATGTTAGACCCAACGCCATCTGCGTTTGTTAACCGCCCGGTCAAGCTGTCGTGGCCATATGTGGCCAACAGCGTAGTCATTCAAAAAACAACCGAGTTGACGCTAACAGACTTGCGGCTAGGTTACTGCAGCTGGATCCAGCTATGCGATGCAGCATACAGAGCTCCCAACTTATACGTAGAATAGACCAAATGATGGAACTAAGATGTTCAGGAAGTGAGTGGCGCTATACAGGGTTACGCAGAAAGGGTGTACTAAGCCGAAAGAAGTCCGTTATAATCATTAAGATGTTTTTTTTACTAAGGTGTCAATCCAAAAATCGCAAAAAAAAATTTTGCTGCTCCATATATTTTGTCGATTGTGCATGACTGGAATTTTCTATGGATCATTATTATAAGGCAAACGTACTCCATCTTCGGCCGCATTATCGCTTTCCATAAGGCGAATTCGCGGTCAAATATGAGCCTATAATTATGTAAAAAAATACTCACAAAGTTGTATGTATTGTTACAGAAGTGTCGATCTTCACAATAGAGGGCGTGAGCTTACACTCAGAGACGCGACACGCGACAATCAAATGAGCCCCCACCGAGAGCACCGCGTGCTAGTAGACCGTCGGCGACTGGCGACCGACGGCCGACCGACGACCGACCGGCGACCGACGCCGACGCCCGACCGGCGACGTGCGTTACTTAGTACGTTTCAATTCCTATAGTTTTAATTGCGTCGAATTCTGGTCGACTGGTTCCGGACCAAGTCTCGTGCAGGCAGTAGTGGCGCATCGAATGCCGCCGACAGTATTCCGACACCCCCTACATTGTTTTGTCCATCCGTCGATCGCTTCGACATTATTGTTTCGTATCTAGCGCTTGTAAGCTTCCAACGGAATATCCATCCATGTAATTCAATTATTCTATGGCGACAAGGTAAAACTGATAGGTAACGAGTGTATTATATATCTTAAAAGTATATAAACGGAGCAGTGTGCCATGTATATCTATAATCGAGAAGAGTATGACTTATTATTTTAAAAAAGATTTTTATTCTGAAAATATATGCTCATAATTTGGTAAAAGTTTTGAAGATGTTTATTTATATTTACTAAGGGATAAATGTCGATGATATTAACTCTAATCTAATGCAGTCTTATGATAACTATACGAAGCCCTTTCGATTGACTTCTCTCACTTCTCGCAACACACAGAACAATCGAATATAAAGTATCGTCTAACGTGCCTACTAAATACTTACTGAGGCGACACTGTATAGTCATCAATGTAAAGTCATAGATTATATAGAAAAACAGCTGGTATGAGCTTAAAACATTAAACATTTCTCTACATCCATAGCAATGTGTACATACACATTTGAGTGCTTCGAGATAAGCGTCAGCGCACGCGTGTAGTAAAAAGCGCAATACACACCAAAGCCGCCCACCCGCCGACCTATGTCGGCAACTTTTGTCGTTGGCGGCTTCGCTCATTGCAAGTCGGTAAACTTGTGAGTGTCGCTGGGCAACAGAGCGCTTGCGTACGCAATCCGCGACATGCCAATATGTCGGCGCGCGCGGGCGCATGCTGCCGACATGTCGGCAGCATGCGCCCGCGACATGATTATTCGTATATAGGCCGCAGGGTTGTGTCGGCGGGTCGGTGACTTTAGTGTGAATTACGTTAAACACCTACAGTTGCGCGCTTTTGACCGCTGTTCCTCTGTATACTCTGTGGTGATGGGGTCTACCTCAGTCATGCACACATTCCTTCCACGGTGCTCAAATAGTAAAGTTAGTGTGATGGTAACGATTCATAGTTTCAAGCAGTAGGGATATTGAAGTAAAACCAATTTCCAATATACGTTCAAACAATTGAGCCCGTGTATCTCTATGGTATTCAAAATGACGTAATATATATTTGCCCCTCGCTCGCTCGCGATAGCTGTGCGAGGGAGATGCCAACAGATATGATTTCTCTACCAGTTTCTAACTGCGAGAGTTGTAGAGACAGAAACAAGATTCAAAACGAAAGGTATTAGTAAATCAATAGTAGTTTCCTGTATTCCTACTGCTTGTTACTGTGTTAAATTAGTGTGTTAGTATCTATTGCACGCTTGCGTTAGCTTCTCACACACGTCTTTGGTTGCGAGCGATCCAGTGATACCATGTGAACTGAACATTACACCAAAATTGTACAGTGAAAGACGTTTTTATCACTCACTTAAATCACACGGTCAACTAAGTAAAAAATAATAGCAAAATGAACTAAGGATGTTCAGACCAAAACATATTTAGCAATTAAACTACAAAAATGCTAAAATAGTTAATTGGTTTTTTGATCATGTGGTTTGATTTGAAAATATTGTCTTTATTCGATAATGTTCACATACAGGGTTACGCAGAAAGGGTGTACTAAGCCGAAATGGGTCCACTCTACTCGTCATTATGAACAACTTTTACTGTGGGACCAACCCTGAAATCACGAAAAATATCAGCTGTTTCATGCATGTCGAGTGTAAATGGCAGTTTTCTATGGTTACAACAGTTAATTTTTCCCCTATTTTAGGGTTGGTCCCATAATAAAAGTTGTTTCATAATGATGGGTATAATAGACTCCTTTTGGCTTAGTACAGCCTTTTCGCGTAACCCTGTAGAAAATTAGACAGATCTCAAGTAAAGTGTGGGACCGTCCTACTGTAAATTGTAAAGTGATAGGAAAATTCAATGATTTATAACACAATATTTAGTGTAAGTCTCTTCGATCCGGCTAGGCGGAAGAGATGGAAGGTAGATCCGTCTCGACTAGTTGAATTAACCAGTTAGCGATTATTATGTCCCTCACTGTAAGGTAGGTACTTAGTTACGGTGCAGTGTGGGAATAGAATGGGCAGAGCATTCACAAACATGTTTTAAACAAAAATAAAAATTACTTGTTTTAAATGTTTATCGGGACTTATCACGTATTATTTTATTTAGGTAAAAATAGGTAATCGCTCGACGTTTAGAAACATGTGTTCAAATCGCGAAAGTTAAAGTTTTACTATTAAAAATACTGTTTTTAACTATCACTGTTGTTCACTACAGTTATACATGTTTGATAAAGCGGCTCCCACAACCTTATCACGGAATATCCCGTTTATAAATTAAATAACTGTAGTAAAATTAAAATAAATATATACTTACCACGTTTTTAACTTTTATTAGTCATTTATTTTTATCCTTACTAATATTATAAAAGCGAAAATAACTCTGTTTCTCTGTCTGTCTGTTTGTTCACTTTTCACGACTAAACGGCTAGGCCGATCTCAACGAAATTTAACAGAATGATAGTGTACATCGTAAGGGCGGACATAGGGTACTTCCCCCTGGAAAATCGCGGGTAACACCGCGGGATTCAGCTAGTTATAAACAAAGTAAATTAATATTGCATTGTCATTCAGTTCTGAACTATATTCAAATTGTCAGGTTTTTAACTCATTGGGAAATAAGTTTAAAATCGATTTTAATATTTGTACCAAACAGAAGCAGTAAAATAATGCATATCGTTAAGTGTGGATAGCTCCAAAAAGTAATATAAAAGAGTTACGAGTTTCAACCCCAAATTTTTAGATAAAGCTAAAACACAAAATCGTGTTTTGGTAGTTTTAAAACGCATAAAATTCTACTGAATTTTAAGTCCTGTTTTAAAAGCTCAACAGCTAAAATGTATGTTATATTTTTACTAAAACACGGTTTTGGGTTCGTAAGATAACATTCTTAAATATGTGAGGTCAAAGTTTATTTAAAAGTAACAAGGCCATAATTTAAACGATGTTTTTAGTTTCAATAGTGTCTCCATGTTAAATGTCGGTGAAATATTAAATGTCGCTATTTTTTAATGTGCTTTATCAGAAAGCTCATTTTCGACTGACTCTGTCTGTTTTCGACCACTAAATTAAAACTGAATGTTAAAGTCCTAACAGACGTGTGGATTTGGATGACAGACCGCCGCCCAACCAACGGGAGAGAAAGAGATAATAACACATTTCCCTCTCTTTCTCTCCCGTTGGTCAAACAAATCCAGAGGTATGTTAGGGCTTTTAGAGTCTTATTTACCTAAAATATGCAAGTCTTACTTCCCATACTATTCCCCCCACACTGCGCTTAGTAAAACCGGCACATTGGCAACTACGATCTAAATTAATGTGTATAGTAACTTTCAATATATCGTCTTGTCTAATTTAGACTTCTTATCTGTGATTTGAGAATAGATTGTAGCAGAGAATGTAACACCAATTTGTGCCAACAATTTGAAGTAAACGCTTCAATATGTAAACAGGTTGTTGGCTACGGAAGTTGATATCGATAATGGATTCCGCTTACAGATCGACCAACTTATCTGTAGAGTTGGTCAAATGACGGAACTAGAATTTGGCTATCAATTTTGTTCAAAATTACGGTAGTGGCCCCCTCATTCCACGGTACAGATAAGCTGGTCGCACTGTGGCAAGCAAACTTTGTTTAATGACAATTAACAAGAATGGTCCATGAATTAGTAAAGAGGTTTTCGGAGAAATTACTTAAAATTATCATCGATTTCAACTGTCATAGACAACAATTCGTATTCTAGAACAAGACGATATTGACATTCAATTATTATGTACTCGCAGAAAATTCTAGTGTTCCTAAATAGTAATTCTAGAGTTAAAAAATCCGACCTTTGATACCAAGTTATAGTACAATCATAAACTACAGCATCCGGTAAAAAAACATGACACATCTTGAAGGAATCGTAAATAGGTTAGAGAAGATTTTTACATTTGTTGGTGAAAAGATGTGCCAATCTACACGAGGTAAAGATTGTAGGGGGTGAATATCTCTGAAACTAATAAACCGATTCTGAAAACTGCATCAAAATCCGTTGCGTGGTTTATATATATATAACCCTTCCTATGTTATATATATATATTACATATATATATCCTTACTAATATTATAAAAGCGAAAGTAACTCTGCCTCTCTATCTGGATATTGGTTCGTTTTTCATGACTAAACCACTAAGCCGTTTTAACTAATTTTGGCAGGATGATAGTGTACATCATCATCGTGGACGGACATAGGGTACTTATTCTCCCAGAAAATGTGGGAAAACTGGAAAATCGCGGGTAGAACCGCGGGATTCAGCTAGTATATAATTATATAAGCGGTTATACAGACAGACGCAGAAAGCGTTAATTTATTCTGGGTGACTGCTTACCATCCGGCAGACCGTCTGATTGTTTGCCAGCTATGGCATAAAAAAAAATAACACCCTGTTTTCGTCGTGTGTTAGAAAAGAGGCCATTTGTGTCATTTTTGTTGCCGGGTGCTGTACATTGTAAACTACACTGAATCCAATAAATAGGCGAGATTGCACGATGGAGCCTTACTAGATAAACGACGCAGCTGTCGTACCACTGCCACTATCAGAGGATCGGTAATGTAAGGTGTGAGTCGTTGTCGATGTGCGGGTGTGATCCGTGCCATTCGGGACAGTACCGGTATGAGAAATTGAGTTTTTGGAAGCGCTACTTTTGTTATTCGTCTTTTGACTGTGGAACACGCTGCCAGAATGTGTGTTCCTCGATAGTTACAATCTGGGCGTCGCAAGTCGCGAGTGAATCGGTTTCTTCAAGGCAAGCGTGCTCCGCCGTAGACCGCATCATCGCTTAACACCAGGCGAAGCGGCAGTCAATTGCAAGCTTATTACGCAATAAAAATTGCCTGCATTGCCTGCCTTTTCTCGAAGACGTTTGTTGCAATAATTGGCAATAATGCACCAAAAACAACTGCAAGATGAATAGTGACTTCAGTGTTTTTTTTTTTTTTCTATAAACAATATCCAGTACCGTGGCACGCGTGGCGCGGGTTATAAACTAGTGAGCATAGATCAACTTAGTGTAATAACTAAATACGAGCTTTAGAAAAAATTATAAGGCCAGAGGGTGGGCTTGAACAAAAAAATTATTGCTCCAGCACAAAAAGATTTATAAGAAACTATAGTCACAAAAAAAGTACCACCTTCTGAACTTACGAATAGTTAATAAAGTCGGTTCTGAACACCAAAATAGTACGTAAATTGTATAGATTGTGAAACGCAATATTTTCAGTGTATAGATTTGTTAAGTTTTATGTTTGTGTGTGTGGGTCGCGGATTTGAATCGATTCGGAATATTTACGGTTATTACTGAGAGAAAAAAAGCTGTAATTCAGATGTTATTTTGATCCACTTTTACCGTTTTTGTTTCGCAAATTCGATTCGATATCCGTGACCTTAGTAAGGGATGCGAGGTAATTTCACCCGTTGAGTGAGCCACCGGGCGACCACCCATGTATCATTATGTAAGCAAAAAGAGCATTTATATTCCGAGAGAATAGTCGAAATTCTATTGTATACAACTTGCATTGTATAATGAAGAACTGATGTTAGGATGTTCGCGTTACGATGGAACGAATTCTGTATATAGATAATGATTTTTGTTAGTTGTTATTATTTCTTTAGACTCGATCGCTTATTGGCTTGAGGAATAGCTAGTGACGTCATTTAGGCAACAATCTTGCTTTGTGCCCGATATTGTATGCTGCCATTCCAATGGCGTGGTCACGAGACTGCGAATATGGACCCTAACTACCTGATTATAATATAGCATTTCGATTGATGCATTACCCAATCTAGATCGCGCCTATATTGCATCGAAATTCTATCATAATTGCAGATGCTTAGAGTGGATATTCGCTTATTCGAGCCGATATTGGCGATCGGAATGTCTCCTGCGTCCGTTTCAGCGCCTGTAAGTGACCGAGTCTTTAGCTGCAGTCCTATACGAGTTGCCATTGCCTTTCCATGAGTTCCGCGATATACGGCCCTTATGAGATTTATTTTCATAATTTTTAAACTCAACTATAGAATAATTATTTTAATTAATTACAATTACATTTTATTATTTTACGTATCATGAAATTGTCCCGCTACAGATGTCTGTTAGTGATTATCACTTTTTTATTATTTTAAACAATGTATAAACAATGTGCTTTTACTCGTATAAAAAATGTAAATACGATATTTGAACTGATAATAATAAAAGTTTTTATTTCTTAATTAATATCATCTTTTATTTTAACCGCAAAGTAGATATCAAACGACACCACATACCCTTTATAAGGATAGACCCCACAGCCTACTCTGCGTGTCTGTGACCCGTATTTAGTTAGATATATGCTCCCACTAGTACGCCGCATAATTCAATTCGATGTCGTCTTACGTTACGTGGCAGTAGCACTATATACAAACATGTTCAATTGCGCCATAGTAAACAAAGGTATATTTTTTAAACCCCCTATAAAAGTGCTAATCGTTAAAATCTTCAAAGGGATGATCAGAATTTCTTGAACCATAGCTAAGAACACCCGATCAAGTCCTTTCAAACAAAAAACTAAATCAAAATCGGTTCAGCCGTTTCGGAGCTACGATGCCACAGACCAATGATTATCACTATTGTGCTTCTTAGATTTTAGATTTACACTTAGGTATAAGTAGACGAGCGCCTCTTTACAGCCTGGTATCATTTTATTTTTATGTGTACTCTTAGTTTATATTTTATGGGTCATTTACGTGCCTGAAATAAATGTTTTTTTTTTATTTATTATTTATTATCTTTGCCAATGACATGTACGTTACACAGACATATACGAGACACACAGATACATAGGTACGTTAAGCTTAAAACACCTCTCATTTAGCGTCGGTGGTTAATTAAAAACTTAGCAAGCAGTTGGCCATGCGTATGGACATAAATTACCACAAAATTATGTACTCTAGTGACGTAATAGTAGATACAATGAAGGTTGTGATAACTAAGAATTACGCTGCTTTATTTCAATACCAAATAATATGCTAGTTAAGAAAGATTTTTTTTGGACTTGTTTCGCACTTGGAGACACCACAGATGATGGACTTTTCGACAGTGCAAGCGGACCCACGCTTTGCTTTACGTAGATTTATTATCTATTGTTTCTTTTACTCTTGCAGAGTCGACAAGCGTCGTCGACTATTAGTCCGTCGTCCTGCGACAAAAGCCAGAAGCTATGAATAGATTATTCGAAAAAACAACCGAAATATTTTAAATGTATTCCACAAAACATCGTTAAAATTTTGTAACTACAGCCTCATAGCTGTCAAGAACAAGGCAATGTCACGACTTCATGAATAAAAAAGTAACTAGCAAAAACGAAAATTGCAATGTGCGGGTAGTCTGAACAGAGGAATGAAACAAGGCGTGAAATTTGCCCGACGCGGTCGCTACTACAGACTGACTGTGAGCTGGCCAAATGATAGAACTAAAAAAACTTTTGATGGCTGTCAGTTTTGTTCACAAATTCCGATGGTAGCTCCCTCATCCATCTCTACAGATAAGTAGGTCGTAGAATACCCTCTGCAGCGCAGTTGGCCGCGCGCCAATCTTGCCTCTAAGCACTCTAAGCCCCTGAAATATGATAAGCGTGATAACGAGATGGCGCCCAACTGGGTCACTTGACTAAAATGTAGTTTAAATTTAGTCTTAATTATTGTATTTTTATTCTAGACTGAACGGAGAGGGTGTGGGTTTAGTGTAAGAGCTTCTGTTATTATAGTCTGTCCATTATATTTATCCGTTTTTGACAGCTCATACAAAGTTGACGACATAACTTTGTTAAGCGTCTAGCAAATTACAAATAAATACGTTTAATCTAGCATTAGGTTCATCTTTACAAGGCTACGTCAACTTGAAAGCAACTTTGCTTTTTTCCTGAGCAAGTGCCTTTATTAACTTAACAAAATACCTACAAGCTAACAAACACTAAATATCTATACAAAATAATCTAACAGCTAATAGATAAAAAATATTATTTTAAATTCTAAGGATCCTTCCGCAATGTTATGTCCTAAATATGTAAGTAAGTATAAAGAATTTTGTAGGTACGAGAAACTAGGTCAAATGGAGCACAGAAATATGATCCAGCTGATAAACCTCACTGAAATGAAATTTTGAAATAAAAGTGTTGCAACCTTTCCTGCTTGTTTCCTGCTTAGAAAATTGGCAAAATGAAGGCTTTCAGAATAAAATGCGAAGATGACAAAAGGCAAAAAAAAGTTTTCTGAAGAGTAATGCGTAAAATACGCATTACGTTTCGCCTGAATAACTTTGTGTAGGAACAAAAAGCTCTATTGGTCTTTCAGTACCTTCTATATAGTTCGTCAAAGAAACATGATAAGCGTAGATAACGAAGACCGTTGAAATTGGGTCACTACCTTTTTGGCAGAGATAAAACGGAAGGGTTGTAATTCAGATGGAGTTGATTTAATTGCAAATATTTGTAAATATTCATGGGGAGACGTGTTTTGGAGCTTTTAGGACTGAGATTACTACTCTAATTACACATGCAAGAAATTGTATTTTGTTTTCTAAGGGCAACTCATTATTGGCAGCATATTTAGTCCACTGTAAGCCATAAGCCACCTCTATCTTACGTTAATTTTCCCTGTTTAACGTTAATCTCGTCTATGCATTTCCTCTAAATTTAATTATACCATCACGCCACCTTTGATCTGGTCTTTCGGAGCTACGCTTACCTTCGCGTGGTTAGCTAACAGCAGCTAAATTAGAAGAATTAACAGAAGCATCGTTTTATGTGCCTACCATCAGCTACAAGCGACACGGCCATTCGTCGCAACAGTGTCAGCTGACTCCGAATGGTAGTAGGTATACACCGTGTTAAGACTATTTATTTTATACCTTATTTTATTCTAGATCAACGTGTTCTTTTGAAGCAGGCCAGATTAGATATTTTTCAGAGGAAAAACCATTTCACAACTTTCAGGTACTACGTGGAAGAAATGCCATGTTATGCGTAGCAAAACATTGCTCTACATAAAGATACTGCGACGTGAATGTACAACACTAATCTCCAAGCCACAGGGAAATTATCCTACTCCTATAAAGAACCAGAAGATTATCGTATATTCCACGTGTTACTCCGGACTCCGAGGTAAGTGACGTTGCCCCAAATGCTAAAGTAATTTATGAAAGTTAATGAAGAGCTTGCATAATTCAAGACAGTTGAGGGTGAAATTGGCATCAATCACAACTCCGCTAAACGATATTCCGCCCTAATTGTCACCCTCGTATAATGCTCCACGGGGGAGAGTTATGGCTCAGCGTAATCTGAGCTCTTATTTATTTACTATCTATACCGGGTTACGCGGAGTTCTGAGGGCCTAGTGCGGGTTCAGTGGCGTTTACTTGTTCGATCGCGATAACGTTAACTACGATTTGTATGAAAAAAGAGCATAGCACGCAGTGCAAGAGCAAGTATTTGACTAATTTCATATATAACAAATAAAAGTTATTTTTTTGTTTATAATAATTTTAGTGTGAAATCACACCAAGATTTCCCCCCCTTCTAAACGAAATCCTGTATCCGCGCCTGTACAGTACTCAAACAACCTAACTAATATTATAAAAGCGAAAGTGACTCTGTCTGTCTGTATGTTTGTTCGCTTTTCACGACTAAACTACTAGGCAGATCTTAACGAAATTTGGCAGAGAGATAGTGTGCATCATGAGGGCGGACATAGGATAACTACTTTTATACCAAAAAAACCGGACAAGTACGAGTAGGACTCGTGCTCTGAGGGTTCCGTTAGACGGAACCCGACCGCGCGCGGCGCACCCGGCGCGAGACCAAAAAAAAAACTAACTGAAGTTAAAATATTGAAAGACAAACTTAAGTTTGTAGTTTTTTTTTACTGGGCAAGTGCCTTAAATAACTAAACAAAATACAAGCTAAAACTAACACTACAAATACAGTTAGACTGCCCATAGACCGTTGAAGGTCTAAAGACAATCCAAATGCTCAAGCCCACTACCAGTTGGCAGCGTACCCAACATGCTGGCGGCATTACCACGTTGAATGGCAATGCTAATGCGTTGAGCCAGAAACACGCCAGCATTTTGGTCACGCGTCGCATTAACCAGGCGCTCTGAAAGATTTTTGAAAATGAGGTGAGCTCCCGGTCCCCAAGGGCCCAATGTCTCGACCCCAAACGCCTCAAATATGTAACCACTGCCGAGGTTAGCATATTTGCGACGCTTGTGCTGCTCTGCCGAATTAGCAGCCGCGCCAGCCCTACCCTGTGTCTCAGGAAGATGTGACGGCGCCAAAGTATCGACACAAGTTGCGTCCCATACAAGGGGCCGCCCCAACCTCCAGGGCACAAGTGTCATACCGTCAGGCCTCTTTCCATCGTCACGCGCAAGACCACTCGGTTCGAGCACAGCTGCGACATTGGCGGTGGAAAGTGCCCTGCGTATGATGTCGTTCAGGCTAGCGTGTCGGCCAATACGACCAGCGCTTCTCGAGCAAGAGAGACCATGGTGACCGAGCTGGTCAACAGCAGTACCACACTGACAGCGATGGGCCTCACAGCACCTTGCACCCAAGCGTAAGCTGACAGCTAGACGAAATGCGGTTGGATCTAAAAGGCTACCTGTGTTAAAAGAGGGCATGGCTTGCAACCAAAGTCCCGATTCCCAAACAGAGACAGCAAGAATACGAGCGCGATCTGCAATACTAGGACACGTATCTAGTAGCGATTTCCATGCTAGTTCGCAGATCGGCCGATCCCACAGTCTCTGGGAAGACAACTTTGAAGTTTGTAGTTGACAATAAGGTTCTTCCATACATCCCAACTACAAAATGTAAGTTTGTAATAGCAAAATAATTATTTTTAAATACCTTCAAATTTATAACTTTCGGATTTATTCCTATATATGTACTATGAGACCTTGCCTCTTGCCAAATTTCATGATTCTAGGTCAACGGGAAGTACCCTATAGGTTTTGATTCCCCTGTGAAATCGCAAAATATACGACATAAAGGAACCCTAAGAGCGCGAGACCAAAAAAAAAACTAACTGAAGTTAAAATATTGAAAGACAAACTTAAGTTTGTAGTTGACAATAAGGTTCTTCCATACATTCCAACTGCAAAATGTAAGTTTGTAATAGCAAAATAATCATTTTTAAATGATATACCTTCATTTTTATAACTTTCGGATTTATTCCTATATATGTGCTATGAGACCTTGCTTTTTGCCAAATTTCATGATTCTAGGTCAACGGGAAGTACCCTATAGGTTTTGGTTCCCCTGTGAAATAGCAAAATATGCGACATAAACGTTCATATCTTTTGATTGCGTTGACTTACAACTTTTATTTTTTTACAGCCGATAGAAACCGTAGACCCAAGTATTTAGTATAAATTTCAACTTGCTACCTTTACGCGTTCTTGAGAAAAAGGGTCTTGACAGACGGACAGACAGACAGACGGACAACGAAGTGATCCTATAAGGGTTCCGTTTTTTCCTTTTGAGGTACGGAACCCTAAAAATGCGGAAAAACGGGAAAATCGCGAGTATTACCGCGTGATTCAACTAGTAGAATCATAATTATATTGGAGACTAGCAGTTCGCATACCTACTAACTACTAAGTATAATAACTTAGATCGCGGCATAACTAAATTTACTTTCCAACTTCTAGTCTCTGGGTACCTAAGTGGTTCGCAGTTGGGCTGTTGTTTCTTTGGCAAAGGTTTTGGCTCATGATAATAAAAGGGATTATTAAGCTCTGAGGGAGCTTTAGAAGTTTATAGACAGTTTAGTTCACGTGGGTATCTATTCAAAGCAGGAATTTAGTTTAGTAGATCTACACTAAAAAGTCAACTGTAGAGTGCTTTTCATGAAAGAAGTCCCCCAGACGCGGCGCTGTCATCGCGTATCAATCACTATCAGTATCATTTCTCGAGTAGAACTTTAACAACTTTTGGCATCGTACACGACTCTTTAACGATGGAAAATTAATAAAAATCTCACTAGCGTCCAAACACAGTAACAACACCTGACAACTACAACATGGAAATTTAGTTCCGCTGTTTGCCGTGGGACTTCTTTCATGAAAAGGACTTTAGTCAAAGATATTAAAGCTACAGACATTGGGTAAGCACTGAAAAACGAACGAATCAAGAGTTGACTGTTAGGTATATTCCGCCATCTGTTCCGGCTTTAAGCAGCATGAACCGTTTCCACAACGTTGGTGTTGAGGTGGTCGAGATCTTATTCAAATAATCAATTTGAAAAACTGATATCAAAATTTGTAAATACGCAATTTCGTTTACTTAGACTTTTTTCCAGTTATGTATTTTGATTTTATAACCAAACTACGGAACCGGTTTTGATGACTTCTACAGGACCAGCCTGAAATATATCTACCTTTTAAAAAAACAAATCGGTTTATAAATGACGGAGTTAAGAGGTAACAATAAATACAACCGAATTCGGCTGTTACGGTTAAACCAACTTAAAAAGGAGGGTGCTTAATAAAGAACTCTTGTTTTGGAAGTCGGTTAAAAATAGTCGAATAGAGAACCTTCTTTTTTGAAGTTGGTTGATAAAATATCTCATGGATAAGAAGCACGCGAAAGTTCACCCTTTGTCCTCGCCGCTCCGCCAGCAATTACCGACACTTGTTATAATGAAAATATAATGTCGACAGAAACTAATAAAGAGGGTGTTAGGCCGCTCCGAAAACTACTTACATAATAGGTATCTATCCCAACGATATTGCTTCGAAGCACGCACTGTCCCGGTTATTACGTAAACTGAACATATTATATATTATACCTACAATATAACTTTTAAACTTGTTTTCTAGCGAGAGGTATTTTACTTCACAATTTTTATAGTCTGAGGGCACCCGGTTCGATTCTCGGCCCTGCACCAAGTACTTAAATAAATTAAGTGCAGTTTCGATGCCATCGCTTAAAAAAGCGTGAAGGTAAACATCGTGAGAAAACCGGTATATCTAAGAACCTCAAAAGGTTCAAGACATTTTTACATTTAACCAACATACACTGGGCCAGCATGGTGCATTAGTATCCTCTCTCTCTCTCTCTCTCTCTCTCTCTCTCTCTCTCTCTCTCTCTCTCGGAGAAGGCCTGTGGCCCAACAAAGGATGTTATAAAACCTAATGATAGCCCCAGCAGTGGGGACATGACGGGCTGGATATTGATTAAATGCGTGTTAAGAACCGATGAACAAATAAAACCCCATCTATAAGAATAATAACAAAAAAAAAACTCTCTCTACAAAATGTATGACACGACACCACTATGACCATCACAATGACCATACTATGACACAGCTTTTTTCTCGCCAAATTTCACAGACAGTGCCAAATTTGACAAGTCACAGAACAAAAGTTGTTAGTCTTGATGCACCAAAGAGGTTTTGCGTTAGTAACCTTTGACCCTGTATATATTGTTGTAGGCTCAGAATACAGAAAGAACTGTATTCTGAGGTTGTAGGTATGTATTGATGGGTACACCTTTGTTGTTGTAGGTTGCTGGGAAAAAAGTCGCTTCGGCCTCCTTCGAAACCAAGTTTCGGAAAACGAAAATTGATTCTGCTTCTGAATCGAGTTGCCAAATAGTAGTCATAATTATGTTTACGAAACTCGTTTCGAAAAAAAGACTGATAACAACACTTCTTTCGAAACAACAGAAACAGACAGAAAACTCTCACTAAAAATCTTAAAATACAAAAAGACACGGAAAAAACCTAGATTCAATTCAATTCATTTATTTCGGCTCGGGAAACGGCTAAACTATCAAACCACAATTTTTTTCTGAATCTTTTCAGTTTTTAAAACTATAATTAAATAACTAGTAACATATTAGTAATAGTTGATAATAAATACATAAATGTAATTCAAAAGGCAATTCTCTTAAAAATACTATGACACCATCAAAAACTTACCTGGAAAAACACACAGGGCAAAATCATTAAACCCTGTCGGACATTAGAGCAATCTCTCTGCCCTATAGAGCCATCAAAGTGCCAGCGGCAGGAAGCACCGGAAGCGACCCACCTGCCGCGTTCTACTGAATAAGCTGTACGAGTACAGTACATTACAATTGAGAAGTCTATTGAGTTGGCTTTACTTTAGTTTTATAGGATGATTAATTATAGGATAGGATGATATAATTTAATTATATTTTATGAAATATCGTAATATCACACAGGAAGGTAGAGCAACTACAGCAGCTTGATTTGACAAAAAGAAGTGGCAAGTGTTGCCAAATACAGAAAAAATAAAAAAATTGAATACAGTTGCAAAACTGAACACAAATAAGCATTTGTTTACCGCTCTTTTTACTTAGAAAGTAGCTCGTCCGACCGGTAAGTGCAGCGTGCAGGGTGGCCCACCCTACAAGATGGACAGACGACCTACACGAGACCACAGGGAAACGCTGGATGCAGGCCGCATCCAACCGGCCCTTTTTTGAGATCGATGTGGGAGACTTATATCCATCAGTGGACGTCCTATGGCTGAAATAATGATGATGGTGAGAAAAAAAGTTGCAACTTTACTAGAATCGCGCTACCCCTTACAAAACTCCCAATAACATCTACATACATTTGATATTCCGTCGCGATATAAACTAAGCGGACAGTTTACTCGCAGGGACTGAGATGAATATTGAAATATGACGACGTCAGTCTCCGGGTCGTAATGTGAGACCCGTGGTAGGGAAATGGAGTATTTATTCACTTGCTTTTAACATAATGGTTTCCGCGATGTTCTCCTTTCTCCTTTGTTTACGTAAACTCGAAGGCTATAAAAAGTTAAGAGATTTTTCAGGAGTTTGCAGCAGCTACGTTACTTTTCTTATTTATTGCATTAGTTGCTGTATGGACTATGTATTTGAGAATTTCTAGATTTATGCTCTGGACCAAAGTAAATGTCGTTTTAAGATTTTAGACAGTTTTATTTTCTTCTTGTTGTTTGTTTGATCTCTTATTTTTTCTTCTAGGTATGTAACAAACTTAGCTTTCTTGTTATTGAGATTTCGTGCGAGTCCGTCTTTTAGTGTTATTTATATACTCTCCTTATCATTTGCGAAAACTTTTAATTGGCCTTTTATTTTTTTGTAATCTAATTTTGTACCTAGCTATAAGGGATCCTATGAACATAAAATAAATAAATATCCATGGTTTTACTTGTTCCACTGCTGGAACAGACCTCTTACTTGCTTTGCCGCATGCCTTGGTTCTGTAGGTTTGACTCACGTCTTGTTTGAAGTCATCGTCACCCCACTGAAACGTTTTTAGACCTAACACTGACTGAAGAGTGAAGAGTCCAAAAGTAAAAAAAAACAGTTTTTCGTAGATTTAAAATCATCTGGCCGTACGGCCGCGAGCGTGCTACAATTTTGTTACAAAAAAAAACCCAAAAGAAATTGAATACAAGCAGATCTATTTATCAAAAAGAGATTAGTACGATGGCATAAATAAATAAATCCTAACCAGAATATACATTGGAAACCAATCAAGGGTGGTTTAATCGAGAACCAATAGTACTTATTCAGCTGCAATGAGCCGCAGATTGACGAGAGCTATAATGGACCCTCGACCACTCATCACGGGAGTGCCTGTCAGTGGGATACCACCACAGACATCAGCGTAGACACCGTATGCACGTTGTGCGGGGTAGCACGCGATGTGAGCTCTCCACACTAGGGCTTGCCTGTATCGCTGAGATTGTGACCTATTTCAAAATACTACTGATCGTAGTACATATTGGTCAATGCTACTGATAAAACAGAACTAAGTACTGTTTTAGGCTAATTGGAGTAAGTATGTAAGTACCTATAATATATTGTTTGTAATTGTATGATGTATGTGCGTGTGGGAGTGGGTGGGGAACACTGCTTTTAGACTCTAAAACCTTACCTTAAACTACCTTTTTAACTTCAATAATAGGCTTGCGTTCGACCACCATCTCGCCTAATGCTAAGCGATGATGCGGTCTACGGTGGAGCGCGCTTGCCTACAAGAAACTTATTCACTCGTGATTTGAAGATGCCTAGGAGTTATGGGCTAAAACTAATTATGATTCGAATGCTAATGAATGCACCGGTCGCTGCTTAGATGTGCACTGACGCGAGCCGCGACAGCCGCGACCCGGCAGTATTGCTGCCTCATCATCATCATCAGCCAGAAGACATCCACTGCTGAACATAGGCCTCCCCCTTTAACATCCACACCACTGTAAGTGGTGTGCTGCCTCAACAGGTGTTCAAATGTATCGAACACACTTTCTCGGTTTTTTTAACGCATATAAGTCCGCGTTTGACCATCAACTCGCTTGTTGGTAGCGACGATGTGGTCGAAGAAGAAGCATGCAGACTTAGAAGATACCTATTCACGCTGGCCTCATTGAAAAGGCCCAGATTATATCTCTTAGGAAACAAGGAAGCGGGCAGGGTGTAAAGGAAATGCTTTCAAAGCCAAAACGCTACTAATAAACTATCTAAACACAATCGAAATACCAATAACTATTTGTTATTATACTTGTTGCTTTGGTGTTGTTTTTGTGGTTTGGAATTTTTCTAACCAGTACCTACCTAGCCGCGGCGCAGTCTTGCGCATATCGTTTGTTGATCTGAAGCATGTTTTTATTTGCATTAGATTGCAAACATAACAATAATAGCATTTTTTGTGGTATCGTATTAGCAATCACCAGCACTATCACCAGTACTATAGATATCCTCATGGTTATCGATAAAACATTAAAACTGCAAAAAACCATGGCAATTCGTTTCGTAAACCTAAGCTGACCGCTCGCACCTGCGTTGACAACCCCCCCCTTAAATTTTTCCGGGATATCTAAAGTATCCTGGATTAATGAATTTAAAGTATTATGTCCGGGATATAAAAAATTACGTCGATCCGTTGCTCAGTTGCTAAGTAAAGGAGTAACAAACACACTTTCCACCGGAAGACCAGCGCTGGTTACAGCCGGCATTATGCTGAGTTGGGCCCGATTTGTGATTTGTCATTGTGACTAACCGACCATTGTCTTTTGGTGCTTTTAAAAAAAGTAGTTGGTCACAAATAAACTTTTTTTTCTTTCTCTTTCCTTCTTTCGAATAAACAAAATGTGTGGAAACCACGTCCGTTTCCACAATACAATTGTTTCCTTTCAACATTTCCTAAAAAAGTTCTTTTGCGTAAACATATCGAGGTAGGGACGTAAACAATAAGTAAAACACAGACGTGTCCTGCTTTAAATTCCCATACACGAGTACAGCAGCCTGCAAAATTTCCTTGGATTATAGAGACATGAGGCGTGAGGCGTGACCCAGTTAGGACCTGAGGCCTCCAACGACTGCTCAGGACCCTCGGGCGCCGCGATCCGACCGTTACAGTGGTTGATAGCTGCTATTGTAAAACACGAAAGTAATGGTTATGACACACTTTCTAGTTGTTTTGTAAATAGTGTTTTTTTTCTTTTTTTTTTCTTTTAGATAATATTAAGATTCCAGTGCGTTGTGAACAGTATGACCTTAATATATTATTTTATAATTTTGCTACTTTATTATTTTTATTGTTTTACTATTGTATCATAAGTAAATTTCGATAACCTTAGAAACCCTCGACATTCTTATTAGGAAGAGATTAAAAACGTTTTAGTTAAATGGAATTTTACCCACAGAGGTTTTTTTAACGCCACAGGTGGCAAACAAGCAGACAGGCTGCCTGATGGTAAGCAGTCATCATTGTAACACCAGAGGCATCACAAATACGTTGCCAACCCTTAAGGACTCTATTAACTCGCCTTTTGAAGAACCCCATGTTGTAGCTTCTCGCAAACACCGCGGAAGGTAGCTCATTCCACATTTTCCACATTTCTTTTGGTTGTGAAATTGGTTACTCCATTTCTTTTTTTTTTTGCTTTGAAAAATGTATGCTTATAAATGTTTGTGTAGAAAACAGAAGGGCTCGCTTGAAATTGCGAGGCGTACCCAATAAATGTAACCAACATTTTGAAGGATTGTGAATTATTAACTTCAGAATTTCAGTTCAGTGCACAGAAGCGATATTTTCTTGTCGTATTTAACCATTCGCGATGAGAACTGATGAAATTTTCGAGACGGCGGCGTCTAGGAAACGAACACTTCCTGGCGTTGATCGATTCACCAGACAAATCGAATTATAACGTACGGAGCGAGAAGGCGCGAAATTAAATCTTCAAACTGGTTTTCATGATTCGATAGTTTCATTAAGATTTCACAATCACCCTTCCTCTTGAGTTCTTTGAATATAGGTACTTATATGTTCACACGGAGAAGAGCTCTACAAGCAAAATATTTTTTCTTTCAACTACGTAGTAATGTTATCATTAATCACTACAAAACCGATCACAGAGTACGTATTTTTTGCTTAGAACTAAAACAGTGCAGAAATGTTGTATGAAATCTCATTGTTGCACAGTTTTTCATTAATGCACTGCATTTAATTTTTTTATCTATATTATTAATATTATAAAGAGGTATTAATATTATTAGAGATTAACTTTGCCAACGAACTTTGTATGTCAGGTACGATGCAGTTCTCCAGTTTTTGATGGCGCCTTACTTTAGAGCAACTGTTGCAGTTAACTGATTAAAATTTTGGCACGCACGCCTAAAGTTTTACCTATTGTTTCGCACAATTGAGTTTTGAACGAATTATTGTTACAGTTTGCGAGTTTTTTTTTATTGCTCTACTTAAATAATAATAAATACCTAATGTACATATAATTACACTATAACATAATAAACTTCAAATATATAATTACTTTATTTTCAAAGTGTGGAACTCTTATATAAAAAAATACTTTCTAATTATATTACCTTTAGGGACCATTTGAAATAATGGTAAGGTCCAGTTTTCACCCTTTAGGTACGGAACCCTAAAAAAATAGGTAATAAGTTGCAAATTTGCAAAAGCCCCCGATAAAAAAGCTGTTAATCTTCAAACTGTTCAAAAAATCAGCTGTTCTATAGAAAACGGTCATTGACACTCGACAAAATGTATTGAAAAGCTGATTTTTTTTTCGCGGTTTCAGGTTTCGTCCCATACTTAAAGTGGTTCATAATGATGAGTACAATTACCTTCTTTTGGCTTCGAGAGTTCCCCTTACACATGTATATGACTTAAAACTAAACTAAATAAGTAGAGATTGTAAAAGGAACGAACGATCTCTAATTTCAGGCAACGTGCCCAAACTGCTGGTCGCGTTGCCTCACTGCATTGCGAGGCTTCTTGTCTAAAATACAGGCCAGCAGCGTACAGAATCTAAAACTGTAATTAATTAAAAACCTTTTTCAGATAGCCCGTTGGTCCAGTTGGTAGTGAACCTGCCTTCTGCGCTTGGGGCGTGGGTCCGATTCCCAACTAGGGCAAACATTTATGTGATGAACATTTGTGTTTGTATTCTATATCTGGGTGTTAATTAATATCTATTTAAGTATGTATTTAAAAATATATACATGTACGTATATCAGTCTCTGACAGACATATTACATTATATGCTTAGTTTGGGGTCAGATGATCATGTGTGCATAAATGTCTCGAATATTTATTTATTTATTTTTACTTTGGTTATCACTCGGACAGTGATTGAGACATTAAAGTGGCATATTTCAGGACCAAAAAGTCCAAATCCCAATATATTCCAGCCTAATCCGCGACTCAATCAAATCGCTATGAATTCAATCGAGGCTTTGAGAGGATTTCGGCGATTTACGTGAAATATCGCGGACGGAGCGAAGAGGACTGAAGCGATGCTTTTCCTGCACTCTTACAAGCATACACTGCAATGTATATATGAACTTCTAGACCGGAGAAATAGATGCAGTTGGGTATGCCTTGTCAAATAATTTGTAAAATACTAGCTGCGACCCGCGGTTTCATCCGCAAGTTGGTAATTTTTCTTAATTTTTCTTTTCGTAAGATTCTTCTACAAAGTATTAGAAAACTTAAAAAAAGATTAATGAAATCGGTAAAGTCGTTCTCAAGTTATGGCGTGACCAAGGTAAATAGGGATTCATTTTTATATATATAGATATGTGTATGTAAATCAGTCTCTTGTAGCCATAATATATCACAAGCTATGCTAATTTTAATTAATTGATAAAAAAAAGTGGCTTGCGCTTTCCCGCCCGGCGTTAGATGACCGCATGTGTGCAAAAATGTCCCAAATATTTATATTTATTAATAATTTATTTTGTTCTTTTTTATTCCCATATATAATTTTATTTATGTACTTATCGGCTGTTCTACTTGCTCTAATCTTTGCAGCTGCAGTCAATATTTCATATTTTCTCGCAGTGCTTGCCCGAGGTGCAGGCGGCGCACGAAATTCCATTTTTGCGTCATTATTTCCAAGTGGGTGCGGTGTTTGTAGCATCCTTTATATTCAGCACAGCGGAAACTATTTCAATATATTTTATGTTTAATAGCTCAGCGCATCCAAACTGCAGAGAATTTACCAGTTACTTGCAGTTTAAGGACGAAATATGCTTCAAATTTGACGATTCGTCATCACGAACATTCAAAAGTAGACCTTTAAAATCGATTAATTGACATTATTTCTTAATGTTTAATAAATGTTCTTGAAATATTTTATTCGAATGTGTTTACTGATACACGATTAAAGATATTTGGCTTGATAGAAAAAAATCGTAAACTTTCCTAAAAAACACCCGTTTTTACGTTCCCTTCAATGGCTTGAATCAACTTCATCCAGATTCTATAGAAGATATTTTTATCAAAAAAAGTTGTGTCTTGTCCTAACAAACATTCAAATACTTTAGTGGTCGCAGTTTTTTGTAAAAGTTTTTTCGTTTTGTTATTTTCATACCACTGACTTTTCGGTGAAGGAAAAACATCGTGAGGAAACCTGCATACATACATACGGAGAAAGAAATCAATGGCGTATGTGAATCCACCAACCCCCAGCGTGGTGGATATGGCACAATCACCCTTTCGGGGGTAGGCTGAAAATCCAGCAGTGAACTGTTAAAAGGCTGAATATGATGATGATGAAACAAAATGCCCAATGGAAAAGTAGTACTAGGCAACTGTTAAGACTAGGCCTGGTGCTGGGGTAATATAATACGGCACCGGTAACCCTTGCTTGTAGTAAGAAGCTAGTAAAAGAGGACCTCTATAGGCTCCGGATGGTCGAAGGGCTTTGACTATCTATTTATGGCGTTTGGCATTTTTTTGCGCGTCAATGTTGAGTATACAGTTATACCTAAATATCTATGCTTAGTACATATACAAATATACACATAATATATTTTCTATACATATAACACGTTCACCGAATATTGAACTGATAATTAAAAAATGATCATATATCCTTCGAAATAATGCACAAAAAGAGACGGAAAATGAGCGATAAAATATTTTTTATGGAAGAGTCTTTCACCCCCTTTCACAATTTATCAAAAACCAAGTACCGCAAAACTTTTTGAACGTTTTGAACTTAGGCGCATCTCCCACGAGGGAACAAAAACGATCATCAACGCATCAACAAAGGCTCGGTAAAAAATCACATAAATAGTAATCCGCGCACGGCGCAACATGTTGACGCGTTACTAACCAGTTTGTGTTTGCATAGTAACACTATTACATTATTTCCATTTATTTATTTGGTCTGAGAGCTGCAATAACAAAAAAACTGTATAAGTTTTTTTTTATCCGAATTAAAACCATGAATTCTGATCACTTACGCTAGGTTTTTGAACGTAAGACTGTGGCAGGTAGCCGATATACTTCAATGATTTTTAAGAAAATGTTTTTATTACTAAACTTTTTAACAATTTTCTTGCAGCTGTCAGAGCAAATATGCGAATGGGAATAGTGTAGTACTACATTATTAGTATTACTGTATAATATTCTAGTACTGTACTGTTTATATTACTTTTTGATATATTTAATAATAGGCTTGCGTTTGACCGCCAACTCACCTGATGTTAAGCTATGATGCGGTCTACGATGGAGCTAGTATTACTGTTAATGTTGTTGATTGTGTTTTGTTGTGTGTATTAGTATTGATGTGACTTTATGGGGACCCCGATAATGCGTCGGTGATTTGATTGAAACTAGTTTTTTTTAAGTTTTCTCGTGTGAGTCTCGCCTTAAGGATACAAAATGACGCCATAAAAATACCTAAGCCCGTAGACAAGTAAGGGGATGAATGACGGGGATAATAATCAAGAACCGCGGGGGGGCCACACGAGTGTTCGAAAGGGTGGAAAAATGCAGTAAATCGTGTTTATAGCGTTTTATTACGTTTGGCTGCTCACTGCTGAGTTTAATGCTTCAGGAATTTGCATATCAAAACCCTTCGGCAGCTGTGCAAATATGACGGGATATACGGTGGGGTGGTGCTACGTTTATTGCCATATGATGTTATAATAGTTTTAATAGTAGATTATGCGCAAATGTTTCTTTTTTGCATTCAGTCATTTCCTCGCTGAGGTGGGATGAAAAGTTACGTGTTGCACTCGAGTGCAAAGATTTTTCACCTCGTGCTCTTTTGATTCCCTTGCTAACGCTCAGGATTCTAATTTTTTAATCACTCGCTACACTCGTGATAAAGTTTTTGAAACCTTCGTTTGCTCGGTTATCAAAATTGAGCACGCGGTTAAAAAGCAACTTTGCACCCTTGTATAACAAATAACTATTGTGACTGATCTACTGTGCTACGTATTGCTTGCTACGATGTCTACAGTAATCGTAGCCGTAGAATCCGTAGCAACGTAGCAAATATTTCATATTATTACACAGCTGCTGCCCGCGACTTGGTACGCGCAGACTTTAGTATTAATTGTCTACCCCATCAACACCCTAAATTCGGCCCTTTAGCAAAATCATTTTTTAGCAGACCCGTAAGGAATCTAGTAGCCTAATTCAGTCTTGTAGGCATCGAGATACAATAACTATAGAGTCACAATCACTAAATGAAAACTGTCAAAAAATGTCCGAGTGTCGTAGTACGTCCTAGAAATCAATTGTATAATTCACAATGCCAATTTCGACGTTATGTTGCATAGATAGTGTTTAACGTCGCTTGTCCGCTATGGCATCGTAGCACTAGCATCGCGCGGCATTGTAGTCGGATCACGGGTGCCGTATAACTAACCAAAAAGTCTGCGCAATGCTTAGCCTGCACCGAGTTTTGGTTCGGTAATTTTTTTGAACGTTTTTTATTCTATAGGTATTGTGTCTCGATGTTTGTAGTTCAAGAAATAATCGAGATTTCATGATCAGTGATAATGAGTCAGTTAGAGTCTGGCTAATGAAAGTAGAGACTGAAAAAGCGTGGCAAATTTGAAAATATCAGCATTGAAAGCCCAAAAATTAGTATGAAATGCCTGGAATAATTTCACTTGATACTTGTAAGTTATTATTTTTTATTGTAACAGTCAGAACACAGTAATGTTTGCATTACATATTAATTTAGGGGTTGCAATGCGGATTTTTTTAAAGTTGGTGCGCGTTTTCAGTCTCTACTTTCATTAGCTAGACTCTAGTCAGTCTGTGAATGACGTGGTTTTTCGCTTATATTTATATAGAAGATTATTTTTAGTCTGTTGTCCCACTGCAGCCGAGCAAAGATCCTCTCCTCCGAGGTAGGACCCCTACCTCTTTCCATTTGTCTCTGTCTAGTGCCATTATTTGCCGGTCTTTAAGGTACGAGTCAAATTCCGCTATCTATCGTAGGAAGCAATATAATGGCCAATATTATAAAGGTATATTTTATTTTTTTACATGGGACTAAGCTAACGTTTGACCGCGATCTCGCCTGATGGAAAGCCATGATGCGATCGAAGATGGAGCACGTTTGCCCAGTAATAACCTATTAACCCTAGACTTGAACACTCCAAGATTGTAATGCTGCGGAAACACAGACAGGAGCAAGGCGTTCCATTGTTATGCTGTTCTAATTTAGTTCGTTACGAATAGCTGTCTTTACTGTTATGGTCATGAGTGGCGTATACCATCAAGCCAACGACCGACTTGGTTGTTTCGTGCTATAAAAGATATTCGTATTACTAACTGAAACCCAAATAGATGTTGTATTAGGATTCTAAAATAAATTTGTCGAACTGAAATTCGAACATGTACATTTACTGATTTAAAAGATTCGCTTATTTTGTTCTACGTCCATTCGGTTCTTTACTAGAGTTTCTCCAAACAAACGAACTCTTACAAACGAAAAATTACTTGAAGAGTTTCAAAGTTTCATTAAACGCGCACGTGATTGTAATATTCTTCGCATCGTATTAGCATCGGTTCCGCATTTGGTCGGTCCGAATAAAGCACGATTCATACTCCAAACTAAACTAAATTGGGTTAGCGTATCTAGTTCACATAGCTATTCATATTTTGGTTCATACACACAGTAAGTTGAATTATGAAACCGAAAAGATGCCGTAAGCTAAACTAATGTTAGTATGTATGACTTGGGATAGTCAGCCTTTTAATAGTCCACTGCTGGACTTAGGCTTACCCCCGGAAGGGCGTTTGGGCCATACCCACCAAGCTGGCCCAGTTGCGGGTTGGTGGATTCCCATACGCCATTGAATGTCTTCTCCGTACGTTTGCAGGTTTCCCCACGATGTTTTCCTTTACCGAACTTACATAATCTGGCTTTTGCCAGTGGTATGAAAATCCGTACGTAAACTACAAATAGTTCATTAGTACGGGCCCGGGATTTGAAACCACGACCTCACGCTTTCAAGTCTAGCGGTCTCTCAAATAAGCTACCACGGCTATAGCTGTACGTAAATGACTTGCGGTATGTGAATTGAGCTTTAGGTTACCGTTTTCGCTAGCAAATAAATACAGTTCAGGAACGTTTGGACGAATATCAACTAATGTTGTGAAGTTCGCGGTTTCAAACAAAGAGAAGTTTGTGATGAGATTTTTTGGCGCGTGTTTAGAAATTAGTTCGATATTAAAAATGTTTCTCAACTTTTTATTTTTGGCATGAGAGAGTTTTGGGCAGGAATTGGAATTATGCTTTGATTAATAAACATTGTTTGTTTTGATTTGAAATACGTAGGTACTATGGGTGTAGCCAAGTTTTAATTTAGGGCGGGGAAAAAAATTAAAATCTAGAGTAGGCACCGAACACACAAACAATAAACAATAATATAAATATACATACACACACATATATATACAATAATCATATAAACATCTATTTCCTAACATTTAAACTTTCGTTAAATGATTATTTACGGGATATATACCGTGGTAAGGTTATGGAATAAGCTCCCGATATTACAACAGTGTTTTATTGAAACTTTCTTTTAAAACTAGCCTATGCTAGCCAAATCTTGTCTAATTTCAGAAATATTTTCTTTTTCTTTTAGAACCCTTTTCTTTGCATACTCATCGCACACAAATAAGCCAACAAGCCGGCTTTCTATCGATGTTGACCATAAAAAAGTTTTGTGGAATCATTGAAGCCTCAACAACCTTCTACAACACATTCATATTTTAGATACTATGAATACAAAGAATATGAAAGGAAGTAAGGAAAGCATTGTCAGCGCTAATTTGGAATCATGTATGCTTTGATCTTTCCGGGTACCCAAGATATAGGCTTAGCCTAGTTTGGAGAACACTGTAGACTTTTTTGTGTGTTCTATATGTATGTAAGTCTTTTAGAAATTCAATGTTTTTTTCGGAAATTTCTTTCTGAAATATATATGATTTATGATATGAGTATGAAATGCTGTGAATTTGAAAAAGTCGCTCACCACAGAGGTCATGCCAGGGCCAGCCAGGCTAGCCAGGGTGGGGCAATAGCCCCACCAATACAAACGAGATACAAAATCGTTTATTGGGCATAAAAAATAGCATATAATATTGAAATCAAAGATCGTTTGTCTCTGTGACCACGCAACCTCTGGACAGATTTTTTAAAATTATTACAGTCCACAAAATATTATAAAGACTACGAGATTTCAAGTTATTGTGGTTCAATTAAAGATAAACAAACTAACGCCGATCTCATTGATCTTACTCCAATTTTTTTGCATCTTTTTTTTCTTCTCTGCGTTCGGTCAAAAATAAGTATGCTCCAGTTACAATAATTATGCAGCTACAATAATTATGGTGTAGCAGCGCGTACCTATATTCAGGCGAGTGGGCGGTCAAACGCAAGTGTTTAGTTTTTTTATTGGCAGTCATGGGGACTGCCAGCAGAAGTGAAAACTTTACGTCACATTAGCATGTTGGTGACTTGAAACCATAAGTTTTGACCGCAAAAATCGGCCAAAGCGCTGAAAATATAATGAAAATAAAAACAAAGCTGCAATGTTATTAGAATACTCTAAAAGACAGACAAAAACAAAGGCTCATTAAATTAAACCTCTCACTGGAAGTCGAGTCACGGGGCCTTGGCGATAACAATAACCATTTGAGCGTATTATTGGATGTTGCCCACAGACTATTCTTAAAATACTTGAGCCGCAAAACATCACCTAACAGTTGACCGAATTGGTTCAGGGAGCGTTTAAAACTATACTAGGAATTTCGGAGTTTGGAACATGAAATAATGTCACTTTGAAAGTATTACATTCAGAAAAAGGCTGTTCCAGAAACGTTACTCCAAAAGTTCGTAAGGCCAAATAACGTTACTCTGAAAGTACATGGTGCAAAATCACTTTACTCCGAACGTAGGTACATTCAAAAGATGTTACTGTGAAAGTCCGTAAAGTCGAATCATGAGACATAAAATAAAATGTATACAGAAAAATATTAATAACGTGCTCCATCTTCGACCGTATCATTGTTTTCCATCAAGTAAGATATTAGTCAACCATTAGCCTTGTTCGAAATAAAAATAAAAATAAACTGCGTGTCTTAAACTAGGTATAATAATATAATATTATAATGATACAAAAACTTTCCTTTATTTACATGGAAAACGAACAGCTGCATCTCATATTAACTGCGTCGGTTTAACCAAAAAAAAAATGGAAAAAATGGGTAAAATATCATACATACAAACGCCGATCTATGTGATCTTACCCCAGACTTTTGTTGTGTTGTTTAAATGGAATTTTGTCTATTTATGAGCGTAAACCTTCGAGTTTAGAACAAGCGCATTATTGAATTCTTTTCCAAGAATTTCGTGTATAGAGGTACTTATAGATGCGAACATTCCGGCGAAATGGTCCATTCTTTTCGGAAATGTAAAGCAAATTGCTTTGCCGCGGGCGGGACGAGAAACTGCCTTCTACTACCATACCTAGTCGTTACTACTAGTAGGTTGTAAAGACAGACATTAGCTAGAAGGCCGTTTGTACACACAGACCACTAAATAATCGGGGTTGTTCCCATCTGCTAGAAGGCCATTTGTACACACAGACCACTAAATAATCGGGGTTGTTCCCATCTGTTCTAATCCTTGTTCTACCAATAGAACAAGTAGGAAAAAAATTACATCGCATGTTACGTTAAGCTGTGTCCTAAAATTTGTGTAATCCAGTCAGTACGCACCTTAATACAGTTCACAGGGATTCGCCAAAAACCGACAGTAGGCGGAGCACTCAAAACGAGCAACAAGCGGCTCGTTGCTTGCGTGTTCATGCTCGGTTCCACGCACTGACTGCACGAACGCACGGTTTGTAACATGTTACATTACGCACGTAACACTCGTCAGTTTATTTATATTTTTTATAAACACATTTTCACCATGGGCAAAATCGTCCATGTTTTTGTTTGCTCATTATTAAAAAACATAAATATTTTTTATTTATTTATTTCTCTTTGACGTAATATTAGCATTTTTACAAGACATTTTAAACTTTAATACTAATGATTCCATCTTTTTCCCTCATATTTTATTTTATTTTATTATCTATGTATAATTAAATATCCTTTTTTTTTCTTCTCACATTCTTCTTCACTACTTTTTCTTAAATTATCATAATAAACTCTGGTTAGTTAGGTGTCAGTAGGAGTTAAGGTGGGTCTAAACTCGAACGCATGTTACATTACGTTGCGTTTGGAGCTGACTATGTACATATTAACAAACGCGTGACGATAATCGCGATCATAGAGTACCTACTTTATTACACAGAGTCGTTCACTTGCGATGCCTCGTGCACGAACGGTTCGTAACGGAAGGCGGGCAGACTCGATGCTAGAGGCAGTATAGAAGGACGGGTATTTACTGCACATTGCACTATGCTGTAATCTACAGCAATTAGAACAATAATGGCGTTGCGAACAACTACGTACCACTACTACTAATTTTATACTGGCTATCTTTTCTCATTACCTTGTTTACATTACTGCGTTTCGAAATGTTTCCAGTGAAATTACAGTGTATTACTACCATGCACACAACTATGTAACTACTTAGTTCAAATAAAGTTGATATACAATTACGATTTAAAAAAAAGTTAAAGGCAGGCTATCGTTCAGTGTGGAGGTTAAAGGGGGAGGCCTTTGTTCGGCAGTGGACGTTTTCTGGCTGTTTATGATGATGATGACTATTATGATAAGGAGATTTAACATTTTATTCAAGGGGACGAGGACAGTACGCAGCAGAGTTTTAGCTGTTGAATGTCAAAATTCTGAGTGGCATTAAATACTGAGCAATGGCAACGCGCTCAGTTTAAACGCTGCTTACAATATTTGTATTTAATATTACGAGTACATAAAAATAAGTATTTTTATTTTAAATTTATTTTAATAACGCAAAAAGTATAAACGAGCAAAAGTCCATTAGGGGTCATTATCACCCCAATCCAAGTTAAAGGGTAATTAATAAACAGTCGCGTTTAAGCTAATTTATTCTGGTGACGAGCTGAAATAACGACTCTAGCGGATTACATTTTTATTTTAGTAATTATTGAATGAAATACTTGTGCAGTTATATCTCAGAACTTATCAGCCGCTTTAAATATTTTTTCAGTAGGTACTTAGTTATAATATTTTAATAAGCCTTTTTATTTTTTAACGAATAATATTATACCTGTTTAGTTGTAGTAGTAGTTAGTTGTCTATAGTGAGCAGGCATCGATCGTAAGTATTCGTGAGCAAGACTCGTTACTAATGCCCGCTGCAGACCATGGGAAGAAGCAAGTACGTAAGTACGCAAGTAAGTAGCAAGTAGCTAGTACAAGTAGCTAGTACAAGTAGCTAGTACAAGTAGCTAGTACAAGTTGCTAGTACAAGTTACTAGTGCAAGTAGCAAGTTGAAGTAGCAAGTACATGTAGCAAGTATAAGTAGTAAGTACAAGTAGCAAGTATAAGTAGCAAGTACACGTTTTATAACAATGTTACGTTTGAACACCTACTACGTGTACTTGCTACTTGTGCTTTCAAGCTACTTCGCATAGTCTGCAACGGGCTTAACGTATTGTAAATGTAGTGATGTCGCCTCGGGTGTCGCCTGTCGATGCTTTGCGATGCAAATCCCACTTAGCAACTCACAACTTTGGTTATTGCAGCGGAAGTTACCTTCTAGCTTCCTTCTAGCTTGTAACTTTTGACTGTCCGTATAAATCGATATGTGTTCCGCGTTCTCACCGACGTCGATGAGAACGCAGAACACATCGATTTAGTCATAGACATAGATTTAATCATAGTCAACACAAATATAGATTTTTGATTTAGTTAGATTTATATGGATTTATCGACGTGGGCATTGCCTAAGCATCTTACATTTTTCCAGAATATAAATTCTTGTTTTAAATGTTTATGTCGAGCGAATGGTACATATTTTTACCTAAATTAAATAATACGTGATAAGTCCCGACAAACATTTAAAACATGTGTTCAAATCGCGAAAATTTAAAAATTACTATAAATTCTTGTGTCACTCTCCGGCCCTCCCACTATTTAAATGTAAATAACCACGTCGCAGATCCGTTGCTCTGTTGTTGCTGTGTGAAAGAGGAAAAGCAAAACACACAATAATTACATACTTACTAATATAAATGCAATATTTTAATACATACCATCTTATATAATTTTTTTAAATACATGGAAAATTTGAAACTTTTGAAAAAATAAGTGTATTACGTAAACTCGAGAAGAACAAGAAAATTAAGTAATTCAAGTTTCTCAAACTAGTTAGTTGAGTTTATGACTGAACTACGATTGTGGGGTCGGCTCGTTTTCTCCTTATCTATGAAAAGCTTATGGATGGATTTTCCCTATAGACTGAAAAACGGCTGGACCGATTTTGACGGGACTTTCACTGGCAGATAGATGATATAAAGAATTCCTAAATACGGTTTTTTCGATTGATTTGTTCAGAAAATTTATATAAAATAAAAACTGCGCTGCACAGAAATGGAAACGAATCATTTCCATTCTTGAATTGCAAATAAATTGGATTTTATGCGACCGGGATTGGATGTAGAGCAAAGATGCAGATTGAGGCGATATACATACTTCACAAAACATTTTTTGACAAAATATCAGTTAAAAATATTTTGTTAATTTTGATCACATTTTTGGGTAGATCCAAGACCGTTATATCCAGATCACGTTCTCGTCAATATTCACAAAAAGAAATAACCTCATAATTTAATTTCTAGAAAACTTGTGGCAAAATGTCTGTATTATTTAAGAATAAATCTTGACAAAATCAATAATAGTGATGTAAAATATTTTATTAAAAGGCACTTGTAGTTATTATTTTTCTATCGAAATTTAAGGGAAAAAAAAAACAAAACTTTATTTGAACAAGTTAGTTGATACTATTTATAAGTATTTATAATCTATTTTAGTATTAATATTTTAATTTTAATCTATTTTTATAATAGGAAAAGTAAAGATGAGTTCTCGTTGCTTCAGCTCTATGTGGGAAGGGACGCAGCGGGTAGATGTAGAATGTTGGCCAAAATTATACCATAATATTTACCAGTCTTTAGAATAGATGAGGAAAAGCGCGGAACCGCAATTTGGAAACTCCGTTATCAGTATATTGCCGGTGCAAAGAGTTGATGATTCTACGGCCTTGTACGTTGTGAGTTGTGACGCTCTATCTCGACTCTCCATTCAGCGTTGGGATTATCCAGAAATAGCTGTGTAAGTACTATTTTTACTTTTATTAAAAAGCAAAAGAGAAAATCAATTAAGACCAAAATTGAATAAAAAAACATTATTTCAGCCAATGTTGGTTTTCCTATCTGTCTTCACCACTCGACTTGTATAAAAGTAAAATAAAAAAGTTAAATCCCCGCTGAGGTTCCCGGCCAACATTTACGAAGCACTTGGCTGGTAATTCGCGTTCCTTTTTCAAATTGACCTCTGCCTTCTTTGGCGAGTTCGTTCCAAAGCAATCTTAGCCATTTAATTTTTTATGCATGAAGGTGCAAAATACGTTTTCTTAGTATTGAGGTGGTGGTTTCGAATTGAACTAAATTGAGATTTTGATATTTTTTACCAACGACAAAGCCATACCTTTTGGCTTTTGGTCGTGTTTAAAGCATAATTATTATGTGTCATCATCATCATCATCATCAGCCTGTAAACGTCCACTGCAGAACAAAGGCCTCCCTCGTAGAGAGGGGTGTTGCCATAATCCCCACGCTTGGCAGGCGGCTTGGGGATCGCAGTACGTTCACCGTGTACTAATAGGACGCTGCTGCCCATCCTCCGGTGGTTCTGGTCGCAGTTTTAGGACATACCCGGGTCCAATTAATTATTATGTGTGCTTTTATGAAAAGGTGTTGTGTGATATTGTACAAATATAAAGTACTAGCGGTCCGTCCCGGCTTCGCACGGGTATAGATTATAGCCTATGTCACCCGGGGATAGTGTAGCTTCCCAACAGTGAAAGAATTTTTAAAACCGGCCCAGTACTTTTTGATCCAATTCGTTACAAACATACTTACATACAAATCTTTCCTCTTTATAATATTAGTATAGCACTTTTCACACGCGAGTTCACATATTCATTATTCTGTTTTGTCATACAATGTAAATTATTTTAATCAAACATCGATAAGTAGTCCCCATTTTGTTTTATTCACGTAACCACGTCCATCCACGGCGGCAAACGGCTCGAGAGCAACAGACAAACACAGGTGTTCTCTTTTACTCACATAGTTATTATATTCGCTATCTATTATTTGCAACAAATGTACTGTACCTACATGTTTATAATGTGTTCAAGTATATGTCCGACGGTTTTAACTCGTTTTTACTGAGCAAGTTCAATGGTTATGGCCCGTCCATTCATTTTATTTTAGTCGTGGGTATGGGAGGAGAGGTTTCAAATGGCGTAGTCGATAGAGCGCCAATCAATGTTCATCAATTAGCTCTTAAGTAACAATACCACATCGGGCTGATGGACGGAGTCGTGCTATGATAATACCTACCTACAGCCGCCGCCACATCACACGGTCACATTGCTGATTGAGTATTGAAACCAACTCACCCAATGAATGAATGGATGGATCTCAAATTAAGCACCCTTTTAGGACTGCATTAAGGTTAAATTAGTTACATTAACAAAGTCATTAAATTACAGTTTTAATTTATCCAAGCAGATATTGTACTATTGGAAGACTGACAACGACGACAACGGATGACTTGTCGACCAACTATAAAAAGGCGTAGTTCAAGCAGCACGCGTTACCAAGTTATGCCGAACGCACTCTGCGTTCGCTAACTAGTCCGGTCAAGCTGTAGAGGCCAAAAGGCCAACAGTAAAAGTCAATATAAAAAATAAAAAAAACAGCACGCGCTCTACGCTCATTCTTCGTCGAGACTTTGCGCGGAACGGACGTATTGTAAAAAGTAACTTTCTCTCAGTTTTTTTCATTCATTTTTTGGTGTGACCGCACTGCTGCCACGATTGACCTAGTACGGGCTTTTTGTTATAAAATGAATTTCCTTAATCAGATGGTAAGTGCAACGACATAACAGTTGCAGTGCCGTATAGAATTTTGAATTAATAAAACTCGGACAAAAAGTGACAAAGTCTATCTTATCAAGAATTTTGCCATACTCTAAGCCTCGGCCCAAAAATGTCGACCTAATGGCTGAGCTGGCCCCTTAATTCTACACGACAAGCAAGAAGTACTAAGAAAAAGTAAATAAGGTGGCTGTAAAGTAAAACTCACGAGTACGCATTCGGGCGGCCAACCAATATGGGGGAAAAAATCGAGGACCAAAAAGTGAGCTTGGATGTAGTAAAATACAACAGACCGAGATATTCAAAAGCACATTTCGACCATAATTATTTGCCCTTATTTTTTTTACATTCAATGATAGTCCGCAAGAGCAGTTGTCTCTTTGTAGTTATGGTGTTAACGCAATGCTACCGTCAATTGTTTTCCAAATTTTTATTCGGTATTAAAAGAAACAAGATAAATTCGCTCAAGATGACTTGCTTACTTGTTTCCCTTTAGTGCTTTATAGCATTGAGGCAAAATAAGTGAGCAAAAAAAAGCATGACTGTATTTGTATCAAGGACTGTCTAGCTGTATACGAAATAATACTTATTATGCCTATGACAGTGATACAAAAGCGAAATTCATAACTCCGTCCTAAGGAACATGGCTACTCGCGCGTATAGCGGGTACTTGACCCGCCGCCCGAGTAACATTAGAATTCTAAGCGGCGTAATGTCTAGGTCGCTTTGACACGGTTCAGGCCCGCGCTAATGGCCCGCGCGCCCGTTCACAGCTTGAGAACTGCTTTAGGCTGATAGCACGTTTTGTTTGCACGGCGATGGCTTTAAGATTGATAACCAGCCAATCCACTTAAAAAAAACTGCCTGATTTTTTGCCTAACCATGAGAATTCTTAATCTATAGATAGAGGTACCTAAGTGATCAAGTCATAATATTTTGACTAAGAGCCAAATCAAATTATTCGGTTGCCCTAACGAAGGCTAAGTAGAACCATAGAGGTATGGCGTTCCGAGACACAAAGGTCACGTGAGTGACACCCACTTACGTCATCGACGCTGTGTTACCAGTAGCATGAAATCATAACTCAGCTATCTTCGTGTATTACCTGTGGGAATCCGATGTGGTTTTGATTTAAATAATATGCTTAATACAATAAATTCGTGTTTATCTAAGATTGCTTCGCTTGAGCGGACAAACAAAATTACAATCGAAATCCTTTTTGTAATTTATTTAATAGATAAAGTCGATTTAGTAGAAATGTCGACTCCAAGGATTCCAATGCTTTCTGAAACCTTGAGGGGAGTGTTTTGAAAATGAGGAGCTACAACAAATGGGGCTTTTTAGCGGTGAACGCGCAAACTTGCGTCTTTGTTGGGTTAAACTGAACCAGGTTCAGTTCACCCCAGACCGAGACCTGCTCAAGAGAGGTCTCGACTTCAGACAGAAGTTTACTCCTACTTTCTTCAACTACGGCATGAGGGTTGTTAGCACGACCGGTATACTGTGCATCGCCCGTGCTATCGTCCGCATAACAATGCATATTGCTCGAAAGCAACATGTCATTGATGTGGAGAAGGAAGAGCGTTGGCGATAACACAGAACCCTGTGGGACGCCAGCGTTGATAGGCATACTGTCGGAGCAAGAACCGTCGACAACGACCTTAATACTCCGATCAGATAGGAAGCTGGCGACCCAAGTGCATAACCCCTCGGGAAGGCCGTAAGATGGTAGCTTGGATAAGAGTGCCCTATGCCAGACCCGATCAAAAGCTTTGGCTATATCCAAACTAACTGCAAGCGCCTCCCCTCTACTCTCAACGGCTTCAGCCCAGCGGTGACTAGCCGCCACCGCCTGAAGGCTCATCCACACATCATAGATCAGTGGAAATTGCACACTGTGCGATTCACACGATCCTTCTTGCCTCATACCTGCAAAATGTGGAATGAGCTACCTTCTACGGTGTTTCCGAGAAGTTACAACATGGGGTTCTTCAAAAGGCGAGTTAATAGAGTTCTAAAGGGTCGGCAACGTATTTGTGATGCCTCTGGTGTTACAAGTATCCATAGGCGACGGTGACTGCTTACCATCAGGCAGCCCGTCTGCTTGTTTGCCACCTATGGCATAAAAAAAAAAAAAAAAAAAAGATAATTAACATATTTTTTTTATATTTTTTTTTCAACTTCTTATTAGGTTTTATTGTGTAATTTTTCTTAGATCCATGGGTGGGTAAATTGGGGGCTCCTGTAACTGCCCACGTAATTGTATGTTAAATAAATAAATAACAAATTTGTTACCGATTTTTGTGTTTGTTGCAATAGAGTGGCAATGGATAGTGACTTGGATATGTATCAAATCCCAGAATGCCAGACCTTGTTTTTTTGGATTATGAGTAGAATATGGTCTTTGGCGAGTTTGTTATAAATAAAATACCAAAGCAAACCAATTTTTTATACTTCAATCTTCTACCACTAAGTATTTACAGTAAAAATATTTAAAAATGGAAATAATGGCTGTACTTTCCGTAGAAATAAATATTCAATTTATACTTTCGATAATCATATAGTTTGGATCTGCCTTAAACTCAAGCTAGTACCGAAAAAAGTCTGCCTTAAACAGAATGGGGCGTAATAAACACGTATTGCACACACCACAGAAAAGTTAAACGATTTTTTTTTCTCTTCTGTGGCACACACTGACATATTCTTACTAGTTCTTCAAACGCACACTTCAATATTGAGGGGCACACACTGCAAACGATGTGCTCAAAATTTAAGCGAATGGACGACCTAGAATGCTGTAAGTGCTAAAGGGGAAACTGTAGTTAGAACGCTTCCATTTGTAAATTTTTTCGGAGGATAAAACATTTGAACATTATTGATAAACCGTTCCCACGTTATATTTTGTCCCGAGTCCCGACCATCGACCAACTCCAAACTAACTTTATTTACATTGTAAACCAATTCCATTATCATAGTAGACTATAATTTTCCGCTTTTCCTAAAATCCGGGATCAGAACGACCCATGTCTTGTTTCCCCTAGGGGTGAACGGTTGACACCCATACTTTGCCCTCGTAGCTTTGTAGCATTTCGTAGTCCTGCGTAGCCTCTCGTAGCACTTCCTCGTACTTTGTAGTATATTGTAGCGCAGTGTAGGTTAAACTCGGTCAGAGCATTTATTTGCTATGACAACTGCAATAACATTGTAAAAAAAAAGTTGAATGAAAATCACGAATTATTATTCTGATCACTATCGCTAGGTTTTTGATCGTAAGACTGTAGCAGGTACCAGGGGCGGATCCAGGATTTCATTTTGGAGGGGGCCATTCTGACAAGGTTAGAAGGGATCAAATCGAAAAATTGAGTCGAATGTATGGAATTGCTAGGTGTTTTGGGGGAGGAGGGGCATGGCCCCCAAGCCCCCCATCCATGGCCCCCTGGATCCGCCAATGGCAGGTACCTATAGTATCACGTCATCATCGTCCATGGTTTTATGTAAGAAGATAAATAGCACAATTTCTCATAAAACTATTGAAATATCTTACCTAACTTATAGAGAAACATGCAGCGTAATATCTCGCATTTCCAGTAGATATATTAAAGGAAATATGAGCCCATCCTCCTCACTCAGAGAGCCACTTCGCGCCCTTATCTCAATCGGCTAAATTCTTGAGACGCTTTGCTTTCGAATAAACCCCCTTAAATGCTTCTGCACAATACGAGTACATATTTCTTTTTGAAAGAGCTTTTTTGTTCTGATCAAAACATAAAAATCATTTTTACAAAACCGGACAAGTACGAGTAAAAACTAACTGAAGTTAAAATATTGAAAGACAAACTTAAGTTTGTTGTTGACAATAAGGTTCTTCCATACATTCCAACTACAAAGTATAAGTTTGTATTTGCAAAATAATTATTTTCAAATGATGTACCTTCAAATTTATAACTTTCGGATTTATTCCTATATATGTGCTATGAGACCTTGCCTCTTGCCAAATTTCATGATTCTAGGTCAACGAGAAGCACCCTATAGGTTTTGGTTCCCCTGTGAAATCGCAAAATATGCGACATAAACGTTCATATCTCTTGACTGCGTTGACTTACAACTTTTATTTTTTTACAGCCGAAAGAAACCGTAGACCCAAGTATTTAGTATAAATTTCAACTTGCTACCTTTACGCGTTCTTGAGAAAAAGGGTCTTGACAGACGGACAGACAGACGGACAGACATACGGACAGACAGACGGACAACGAAGTGATCCTATAAGGGTTCCGTTTTTTTCCTTTTGAGGTACGGAACCCTAAAAAGATATATATTTTGGAAAATATCAATATATTCAAATCGATCCTTCTCAATATTAAAACGGCTAAAAACCTTAGAATACTTCGTCCAACCTTTGTTTTTCATCCCGGAAAAAAACGACAGAAATAGACAAATCTTTACTCATTTAATGCTACTACGTATTTAGTCACGTTCTCAACATACCACTTTCAAAAATACCATAATCTCAAAACACCATATTATCCGCAAATCATCTTATTCTCTAAACATCATATCAGCAAGGTTTAATATGCTCAAAATATAATATTAGTGATTAACATTTTTTTTATCTGTATATTTTATAATGCCAGTAAAGTAAAGACAAAATTATAAACGGTTTTATTTTACGTCAATATTTTAAAGGAATAGACTTGTCACGTCACCAGCTCGGAAAGCCTTTCTTTAACGTTTAAAGTTTGCGTGCGAAAGTTGGTTTTAATGCGGTAGCGCATAATTTCGAAATTCAAACGTGACAAACAATTTTTTTACCTTCACATTTTTAGTATTAAAACTAGTTATTATTTTGCTGATTAAAATATTCAAATATTTGAATGAAAAATAGTTTGATTTTATAGAAACATACATGAGCCCAAAAAAACATTACCCTCTTTCTAGGGCAGTCGGGTAAAAAGTTGCAGATCTCGTGTCGTAGTCGGTAAATGCTATTGTAAAAACATCGGCGCCGATATTAATAACGTTAATTTTTTTATTTTGGATAACCAAATGCCCCTTTTTATACCGGCAATTAAATTTTAAAATTTTTCTTCCATTCAAGTTGCGTACTTATTTGTTTTTATTTTTCTTTGATTGTACCAAAAAAAGGATAGAAGACGGAAAATACAAATTAATAAAAAAATTGAAGGCGAAGTTGTAATAAATTACATTGTTCTTATAGTTTTGTGTATACCATCGATAATTCGAACGAGCACCAATGTAAAGACGAGGGAATAGCTGGGGCGCGAGTTTTTTTATTAATCAACTAGCGGTCCGCCCCAGCTTCGCATGGGTATAACTTATAGCCTATGTCACCCGGGGATATTGTAGCTTCCGAACAGTAAAATAATTTTTCAAATCGGTTCAGTAGTTTCGCAGCCTATTCAATGCAAACAAACAAACAAACAAACAAACAATCAAATATTTCCTCTTTATAATATTAGTATAGATAGTGCAGCTACATCACAGACTAGGTAAAACTACTATTACCATAATACGAATGATTTTACAAGAGGAATACCTATACAATATGCATTGCGTATTAATATTGAGTGTGTACAACGAGCAGTCCAGCTTCTGCAAGCAGCATCTTTTCACGAGTTGACGAATTTGCCAGCCTCATTATATATCTGAGGGGAGAGGACGACCCGCCACATGACGCCGCCGCAAGAAGGAGCCTGTAACTTCGACCAAAATAAAATGAATAGACGGGCCTTAACCATTGAAATTGCTCAGTAAAAACGAGGCATAACCGTTGTACATATACTTCAACACCTAATTATAACCATGTACAGTAAATTTGTTACAAAAAATATGTAGCGGTTTTTCGATGTGTATTTACACTTCGGGAAAGCATACAAAAGCATAATTTTGTCAGATGTTTCGTTATCATGTAACAATAGACGCGTGTCGCACTTCCTACGGCTAGAGACCGACTGAAACGAAGTGTGTGCCGGCGCTTCTTCTGGGCGCTTCTTCTGGGGCCCGTCCATTCATTTTATATTAGTCGAAGGCCTGTAAACTTGAATGTTCTGGGTGACGCAATTTTTACAACTCTCTTATTCTATTGCACACAATGAGGACAATTAATAATATACGGGACGTGAATAAGGTTACTCACCTTTCAATGATAGCTTCTGTCTGATAGGCTTGAAAAATCTGTCAGCGGTTCAGATCTGTCAAGTAAAAAGGTAACTATTTTTTACATAATTGAGACTAAAATCGTGTACTGTGGGCCAAGTACGAATATAAATATTCAATACGTAAAATATGACGAAATACAAACAAATTTTGAATTATGGAAATTTTAGTTTTACGTATCGAATACTCATAGGTACTTCGCCCACTGAATATGTCCTTAAACATTGTCGTATTGTAACCGAACCTCTTTTATAACCAAGTACCTATTATTATTTATAAAAAAAAAAAGTTATTAAGTTAAGTTATTAAGTTGTTAAGTTATTTATTCTACAAAAACAGCAAAAAGCTTGCAAAAGACTGTATCCCTACTTTCTAATAATAGGCTCTCGACTATTCCACCTATCCGTAAAAGGTCGATTAGTACCTCTTTACAAATGGCGTTCTCCAACTTGCCTCGCCCCAAGATCAAGGGTTACCGAGTCAGACCTTTTCACGTGACGTTCACCTTTATAAACGAGTTATTTTTATGCTTTTTATTATGGAACGAATATTGCTGAAGTTAATGTGACTTACGCTTTGGTTATTTATATAGTCATGTATATTATTTTCAAAGGTCTTGTGTAGACTCAAAGCGTAATATGTCTTTCATGATGTCTTTCACAAATGGACTATTTACAACTTTGTTTGCCACGAACTGTGACTCGCGACGCGACCCCTATATTCTCAAAATATGTTTTTTTCCATAAATATAAAGATATTTTTTAGAAAAAAAAAGAACCGACTTCATGATTATACCTTCATTTACAAACTAAAACTAAAAAGTAGAAAATAATATTTAAATAACTTCAAAGCAATGACCATTAAAGGACAATCAACGAAATTATTAATACATATATTACCTACTTATATACATATTTACAATTTATAATCAGTTATTTTTGGAGTCGGTGCCAGCCAAAGCAAAAATAACCTTAATAGATTAAAGCCTGTGTTTGTTTAATTTTTTCCCCAAAAGGTTTGGGTTTTTAATGTTTCTTTAGCTGAAAGAACATAGAAAAACATGTAGTTATACTTAGAAGAACGTTTTAGTACGAACATTTTAGAACACAGCTCGGTATGATCTCATAGTTCGAAATAAAATATTTCTAAATTACATTAACTCTAGCGGCTATACTAGCTTGATTCTTTCGTCATAAGTCATTCGTCATAATGACATCTACCTACTTATAATAATTACTAGCTGTTGCCCGCGACTTTGTACGCGTAGCCTTTCATATAAACTTTCAACCCCCCATTTGCCTCCCTTAATTCGGCCCTTTCGCAAAATCCTCTCAAAATCTTAGCGGATCTCTACCCCCCATAAGGAATCTACCTGCCAAATTTCAGCTTCGTAGGTCAAGTAGTTTTCGAGATTTCGTGATGAGTAGATGAATTTCGCTTTTATATATTATATTATACATATAAAAGCGAAATATATATAATATATATATTATTATTATATATTATTTATTTATTATTATATTACATAGATAGATAGATTTACTTTTCATAACTTTTACGAAAGAAATCTAAGGTTAAAACAATAATATATAGCAAAAGCAAAATTCTTAGAGAAATACTAAATACGTACTATAACATGCTAGATGCATAATAAATGCCCCCACAAACTGCAGGGTTAAAACAACCCCACATTAAACCCGGTTTACTCCTTTGAAACTTCCCACCGGAATTATCCAAATACTTGAAAACTAGCGTCTCTGATCCCTTTGAGTTTAACTTTTTCAACATCAAAGTGAACTTCATCAAAATGCAAACCGGAAAAGATGCCAATTGGAGGCACTGGTTTGAGGTAAACACGAAAAATAAATCCAAAAAACTTTATTTACAACTGGGATAAAGTTATTAAGGATTTATTTTCCTTTCCTTTCTTTTGCTATTACATTGCTATTCCTACAAAATTGCAGGATGTTGAAAAAGCTGAAATTGTTTTTATGGGATTTCTGTATGAACTCAAAACCATGACTCAAACAAAATTTAAATGCGGACGTGACTAAATTCAGCTAGAATTCAGTAAAAACTGTAGTTTTTTAAACCTCCGATAAAGGAGCTGATCATCTTCAAACAGCTGAACATATTTGCATGAATTATAGAGTCACTTCATAAACAAACAAAAAAAAACATAATCGGTTCAGCTGTTTGGGAGCTATAAAGCCACGAACAGACACACAGATACACATGCATACACGTTAAACTTATAACCCTTTTTTTTCGTCGGGAGTAAATAAGAGTAAATACCGGTACATACACACCTTCAGGGAGAGATGGTGGCCGAACAGTAGCATGTACGCTTTACAATCTGACGGCTTCCGGTTCGATCCTCGGCCCTGCAATAATTACTTATTTAGTATCTAAATTTTACCTACATCAATGTATCTAAATAAACAAAGTGTAAGTTTCGATGCATTCGTTCAAAAAAGCGTGCATGAAAATATCGTGAGGAAACCGGTATGTCCAAGAACCTCAATGACGTCATTGACTTACACATACTATATTTGTATATGACACCTAAACTAATATTTGAATAAATCCTGATTACATAAAGGTTAACAATAATATACAAAGAAGTATTTTATTACAACATCAAAAGTTCAATGACATTCACCAACATGCACTGGGCCAGCATGGTGGCCATCCTCGTCTTTCTCTGTGAGGAAGGCCTGAGCCCCAGCAGTGAGAACATGAAATGCTGATAATTATGACGATGACACACATACCCTCACTCAACTCTGATAAGTCAGTCTGTCAGTATGCTAGGTACCTAAACGTCAACTGACAGTGCACGAGTATGTACGCTAACTAGAATCAATACCTGCCTCCAGAGTTCACCTGGCTCGGAGAGAGGTAATCAAATGAGCCAATTACTCAGGCGTTCAGGGCTGCCAGCCCCCAGAGTCTAACAAGTGACAAGCGAGACGAGACACCCCTGATTGGAGTGACTGGCAAAGATTGGCATGTGTCACGTCGCATTGAATCGCTCCGATAGGCGTTGTTTTGACAAGAAAAGTTCCTGAAAATGTGTTTTACATTTCTGAGAAACAAATGTACGAGTGTCGTACTTACCACAAGATACGTGTATATTATGGTTACTATATAAGTATCTGTAGGACCACAACGACAACAAAAACAGCAAGTTTTTTTTTTAAAATGCTATGCAAAAATGCTTTATTCGATGCGTAAAAATTGTAAAATACGAGAATCATTCAATTTCTGAATTACGTATTTTACGTATGCTTACTTTGCCCATTGGTACCTAACCTATTTTTCTTTTCTCATGTTCGGAAAGTTGTTTTAAATCACAGAAACTAATTATTTTATTTGTTTAAATTAGAACTGCTGTCAAGGCATTTTTGTAAGAGTTGTAGCCAGTTGCACCCATATAAACGATACGTCAGTCATTCGAAATTAATTAGCAACTGTAATGTGGAGTTCAACGCAATGATCTAAATAAGAATGTTCAATCAAGGTTTACTCATCTGCCCGGTAACAGATTTTCCTTCTCATTTCTGTTTCCGTTCTATTTACTTCTTTTTTCTGTGATTTAAATCACCACTAAAACTTAGAATGGAAATGCCACTTTTCTAAGAGGTTTCAAAGCTACAATATACAGGCGAACAAGCGAATTGAATTATATTACTTTCATCCTTTGGTAAACAATTTACTATTTTAAGTGTGACCATGGAAGTAATATACAAGCTTTTAGGTATATTACGTCCATGAGTGTGACCCTGAATTAACCACATTACGAAAAAGACTATTACTAAAAGTACATAAGTCTTACTACTATTAGTAAGTCTATTAATTTTGATAAAAGGATGTCAAGATGTGTCACCCCTGACAAGCAACGATACGTCAACTTTGGCACATATTGACCTGTGTTCACTGTGATAGAGCTTGTGGTTTGACTCTGATTGGAACTCGCTTTGGCACTTCCTACTACACAAAACAACTCGATCACTTCTCAAAACTTTGAAGGGTTCGCAGAAAATAAACCAGCCAAGTGCGAGTCGGGCTTGTGCACTAAGGGTTCGGTACCACTAACACCACACAAAATACAAAAAGCATAAAACTGGGACGGAGAGACGGACGGACGGACGGACGAACAGGCGGACAGAGGGACAGAGGGACAGAGGGACAGAGGGACAGAGAGACAGAGGGACAGAGGGACAGAGGGACAGAGGGACAGAGGGACAGAGGGACAGATGGACAGAGGGACAGAGGGACAGAGGGACAGAAGGACAGAGGGACAGAGGGACAGAGGGACAGAGGGACAGAGGGACAGAGGGACAGAGGGACAGAGGGACAGAGGGACAGAGGGACAGAGGGACAGAGGGACAGAGGGACATAGGGACAGAGGGACAGAGGGACAGAGGGACAGAGGGACAGAGGGAGAGAGGGACAGAGGGACAGACGGACAGACGGACAGACATACAGACGGACAGACGGACAGACGGACAGACGGACACACGGACAGACGGACAGACAGCCAGCCAGCTAGTCAGTCAGTGTGGGCTTAGTGATAGGATCCTGTTTACATCCTTTGGGTACAGTACCGCTAAAAACAGAATCACTCGCGACTAGAAGACATCCAGATTACAACTAACCGGGCGCATTCCAGTCTAGCAGCTCGCACATAAAGGGGAAGTGTGATTTGAAAAATTAGAGAAATAATTATTTTAAATCGAAAACAAATGCAATAATCATGGTTTTATGTAATATTTATGTTTTTAGCAAAACTTTTCTATTTAGACATTGTTTATACCTATAATATAACGTTTGTATTTATTTCACAATATTACTAGGTACACTGTCAAACATCAGCGGTCGTATTCGCTAAATCCCTGATCAAATTACTGCAATAAACGAACCGCCATACCTGCATATCTCTGGGGAGCTTGGGTCGTACCACGATCGAGTTTATTACAGCTGGATTTTTAATGAAAAACACATAAGCTATTGGTTTAAACTTTTAAGCTTATGAAATTGGAGATGTTCCAAAAATTCATTGCACAATTTAATTTATTCTACATACAGTACACAAAGATATTTAAGAGCCCATTTATTAATTATTCATCATCAACTAGAAGATGTTCATTGTTCATTGCTGAACATAGGCACTTTAGTTTTTACTTTTTGACTTTATTATTATTTCTTGATTAATCCGCCGTAAGATATCATAATATTCCAATAAAATTATCTTAGTAATAGTATATTTCACGCGCTATCACAAATGCCAGTTCGATTTTGATTAAAGTTAATTAGGTCCGTGGGCCTAATTTTTGGGGTCCATTTCAAGGAGTGCGTTCCGTTTCTTCCTAATATTAATAAGGTCATTGTAATATTCTGTAAAAATGTTGACTGGCTATCTATATTACGGTTCGAAAGATACAACCGTTAACCGTACGTTTGTAGTACCTAGTACAGACGTACGGACTAATAGATAGACAGCGTAAGCTTATTAATATGGTCCCGTTTACACTCTCTGGGTCCGGAACCGTAAAAAGCTTGTCATATTTATAAAGCACACGTCTTGTAATCCAATCAACGGTATGGCAACCCTGCCTCTTCCAACTTTCTGCTAAAGGAAATTGAATATAGGTCTTACGAATTCCCAATAACGTAGAGCATGCTCTGAATCTACGTGACTTACCTAGGTATGTTTATTTTAATATACTAGCTGTGCCCGTGGTTTTACTCGCGTGGACGATTCTATAAGAAGAACCGAGACCTTGAAGTATACTCATTCAACATGCAACAATATTTTGTTGCATGGGTATACAACAGCAACAATAATTATGCCAGCCTATTTATGTTCCCACAGCTGGGACGCAGGCCTTCTCTTAGAGAGAGAAAGAGAGAGAGAGATAGAGAGAGAGAGGATAGGTCCTATCCAACATACTGGTCCAGTGTGCGTCGGTGAATGTCATATATCTTGGAACTATTTTTTTGGGGTTCACGGACTTACTGGTTTCGTCACGATATTTTTACTTCACCGTTGTTGATCAGTGGCATCGAAACTGGACAAACTAAATAATATATTTAAGTATATTTAATGTTTATGTACTATACATATATTTAAGTACTATATAAGCCCTATTAAATAATTTATAATTGCCCAAGCTAATAATAAAATTGCTCTATAGGATACCTACTAACCTATAACTCTTCGAAAACAGTTGGACGTGCGAACTCTAAACTCTTGTTACGTACAAAAAATGCGACACACTGGATTTTTATAGAACTCACGGTGTCTATCTAATTAAGAATCTGTGAGTATGATAGAATTCTCGCATGAGCAGACGGTAGGCGAGTTTAACGAGGTAGGTACCAATAGTCGGTTTTATGAACTCCATGGTGACTATATAAACATAAACTTTTATGTAACATTGACTGCCCTCAGGGTCAGTTCCTACTACGAAACAGTAACCCTCGCAATAAAGGACGAAAAAAAAATCGATAAAAGCATCGGGTGATTCTTATTACTTCTAAGCGAATGCCTTTAGTGTAAAACGCTGAAGTAAACTCAAGATTCAATACTCGTTAACTCTCTTAGCATCGTAGTTATTTTAACCAACCTAAAGGAGGTTCTTAATTCGGTTGTATTTTTTAAATGTTTTTTTACGTCTAAACCGATTGCTAAGTATGATTTGAAAGGACTTTCACTTTTATGCTTTTACTGGAAAAAATATGTCATCCAAGAAAACGAAGATGCGTATTTACTAATTTAAAAGTTAGGTCTTTAAATTGATAATTATTTTAAACTAGCTGGCCCGACAGACGTTGTCCTGTCCTGTCGTCGACTGTCGAATGCGCGAAGATAAAATCGTCGATAAGTTTTCTGAAATTTTCCAATTTTCAGCGCAATTTTCTTAATTTTTCTTTCCGAACGAACCTTCTATAAAGTATTAGAAAACTTATGAAAAAAGATGAAGGTAATCGGTAAAGTCGTTCTCAAGTTATGGCGTGACCAAGGTAAATAGGGATTCGTTTTTTTATATAATATAGATAAAAATAGCGGCGAACAATCTTGTGGTCCGCTTAATGGAAAGCTAAAACCACCGCCTATAGACACCTGCAACACTAGCGGTGTTGACAGTGCTTTGCCAGCACGGAGAGGTAGTTGTAGACACCCTTCTTGAAACGCTTCATGTTGAAGCTTGGCGGAAAGACCATTGGGGAAGGAGCTATCGTAATTAGGTAGAGCCTGAGAAACTTGTAAAATAACTGGCCTAAAAAATTAGTTAACAGCATAGTATCATAGTGTTCAGTTTGGCCATAATTATAAGCTGTCGTGATGCCGAATTTCATTCAAAGCCGTTTTACCGTAACAGAATAGAGTGCGGTCATACAAACTTTCGCAGTGTGATGTATTTAATATTTTTAGTAGTCAAACTCTACTTGTTTGCTTTTGTCTAAGTTATCAGCATCATCATTCTCAGCCTATCATTTTCCCACTGCCTGGACACAGGCCTTCTCTTACAGAGAGAGGATGGCCCCTAACCCACTACGCCGGCCCAATGCCATGTATTTGAACTTTTGAGGTTCTTCGATAATTATACCGATTTCCTCAAAATTGTGCACCTTACCATTTTTGAGCGATGGCATTGAAACTGCAGATAATTTATTTCAGTACTAAATAAGTCATTGGTGCAGGGCCGAGGGTCGAACCGGGTGCTGTCAGATTGTAAAGCGCACATGCTACCGAACCGCCATCGTCGCATTGCTAAGTCAACTTTAAGTAAAATAATAATCTTTTTATTGAAGGATTTCGACCTCGACTCTCCAACTTTTATTGTAGTACAGTACGACAGCGGCCATAGTCGTAAACATAAACATATCGGCGCCGCGTGCAGGCGTGCGCAGATAAAGTTCCCCGTAATGGACATAACAATCAATTAGAACCTGTACCGCCTACATCTAGACTATCCACAGACTTCTGGAGAAGAGATCTCTTTCAATTATAATCGAAATAAAATTTCTCGTTTTTAACAAATTTTTATAAGCTTTACTTTTAACTAATGAACTATGTAAACAAATAAGACCTTTTGTTAACACAGCTATGCACCATTCATCAACATGCACTCTCTCTCTCTCTGAGAGAAGCAGTGGGAAAACTATAAGCTGATGATGATGATGATTACCCAGCCTAGCTAAAAGGACAAGAAAACTGTTTGAAATTTGAATTTCCCGCTATAGGTGAAACGTGCCACCTTAATTAGAAGACCGGTACCCAAGAAATTAAACCTACTTTACAGACATTAGTAACATGCTCGACGGGCCACGTCGAGTCGTTGCGGGAAAGTGTGATAAAAAGGGAAGTAGTGCTCCAACTCTCTTATCTGTATTTAGCCAGCAAAATTAGGGACCATTTCCACTGAACAGTTAACACGTGTCGTGTCGTATGTCAACTGGCTCGGCTGAGCTAATTAAGCGAGGGAACGAAGCGGGCGACCACCATACGTCAATGTCACGTTGAGATTGTAGCGCGGGAAAATTGAATGCCGTGTGAAGGGCTCTTAAGCGACGGTCGGTTAGCGCCAAAGCGAGATGAAAAAGTGACAGGTAGAAATTGGCTAACCGTGTTGAAGAACCATCCTTACAATGTAGGCGTGATGACTTTATCAAAAACGATTCTATGATGTTGTCACGTATCTATATTACAAAATAAAATCTGCAGAACATTAATCCTTTTTAGAGTTCCATATCCTTTGTAGAGCTATCCAAAATATTTCAACGTCTGCATCGGTCTTACCTTTTAACTGCTGGATTAACTGGACTTTAAGCCGTAATAAAAAGTTAAACGCGTTCTAATTCACGGATAATATAAATAAAAAAAAAATAAAAAAAAAAATCGGGACATTTTTCATATATTATGTATGCTCGATTTAAAAATTGTAAGAAAGATTTTAGAAACGTATATTCATATTTAATATCATAATTTAATCTAGATAGAGTCTAGACTATCTATTCAGGACTCTATCTAGATTCTAGATAGACCCGTATCACCGAGATGAAATTTTACCAATAGTATTGCCCACCGTACCAATCTTAAACCTAATCACAGATGTTTCTCCGTCTCTCTCCGTCTTCCACGACGAACTTATTGGAAATATTTGATTCAATAAATGCTCTGGATGTTACACAGGAGATTAAATTGAGACATATCTGTTGAAATATGAGAGTTGATTTAAAAAACCGGATAAGTACGAGTAGGATTCGTGCTCTGAGGGTTCCGTTGGACTAAACCATCAGAGCGCGAGTCCAAAAAAAACTATAGTTGAAATATTGAAAGACAAACTTAACTTTGTAGTTGACTATAAGGTTCTTCTATACATTCCAACTACAAAATGTAAGTTTGTAATAGCAAAATAATTGTTTTTAAATGATATAACTTCAAATTTGTAACTTTCAGATTTATTCCTATATATGTGCTATGAGACCTTGCCTTTTGCCAAATTTCATGATTCTAGGTCAACGGGTAGTACTCTAAGGTTTTGAATTCCCTGTGAAATCGCAAAATATGCGACATAAACGTTCATATCTTTTGATTGCGTTGACTTACAACTTTTATTTTTTTACAGCCGAAAGAAACCGTAGACTCAAGTATTTGGTATAAATTTCAACTTGATACCTTTACGCGTTCTTGAGAAAAAGGGTCTTGACAGACGGACAGACAGACGGACAACGAAGTGATCCTATAAGGGTTCCGTTTTATCCTTTTGAGGTACGGAACCCTAAAAAAACAGACAGTAGTAACAGTATCTTATTATGATGACCCTTACAATTATAGAATATATTAATATTATATACTGATCACGCTTTGAGACTGAAATAATATTAGAGACGAGAAAAAAGTGATTTTAATAATTTGTAACAATGATTTTAATAAAAATATATATATGTATATACTAGGTGGCTTTTACCAAAACGGAAAAGTTAGAGTCTGACATAATATGGCGGGAATGCCAACCTGGGGCTTTACGCCCAATTCCTTACGCGGTCTCAAACTAATGTTAAAACAGCGCAGTGTAGAAAATCACGCGAACGGCGTCCAGATACGTTGCGGTCGCGCAACTTTTTTCATCATCCTAACTAGATTGCTTAAAACAGCTAGGCGTAAGATCGGCACGCTTGGACGAAATGTGACGGTCGCGGAGATTTTAAGTTTTAATTTTTGACATAGGTTAATAATGTGTTTAGGTTTTTATGATTATTTGAATAATATTATAATAAAATAAATGTTATTTTATTTAAAATAACATTAAAAACAATGCTGCTAGCGCTATGGGCACCTTCGCACCGGGTACAGTTAGGGGCGGGTTATTTGATTAATATTTAATTTTAATTTTTTATATTTGGTTTGTAATTTAAAATTTAATTAGTAGTTAGTTTTAGATTACTTTTAATCATAAATTTAAGATAGTATTTAATTTACTTGTAAGTTTTATTGAATAAACATTGAATACTTTAAAATATATACATATATACAATAGATAGAATATATACAAAAATTATATACCTTCTACGTTTGGCTACTAACTTGCCTGATGGTAAGCGATGGTGTGGTCGAGGATGGAACACTTTTAGCTAGAAGAATTAGCATGCGTTTGACCGCCACTTCACCTGATGTAAAGCGATGATGCGATCGACGATGGAGCATGCTTGCGTAGAAGAAACCGATTCACCCGCGATTTGAAGACACCCAGATTGTAACTCCATTTATTGGAAAAAAAAAACTATGGGGGAAAACCCATTGCGGCAGCGAATTCCACAGATTTTCTATGCAACAGCTGATTTTTGTTTGCGATTTCAGGGATGTTTCCGTGGTAAAAGTTGTTCATAATAATGCTTACAATAACCTTTCAGCTTAGTACAACCGTTCTGTAAAACCCTGTATACATTGTTTTTAGTTTTCATGCAACAATTTTACTCCAGCTTCAAAGCAGACAACATAATAAATAGCAATCACACTTCGTCTCGAATCTGTTCGAGTGTAAAAAGCGAGTTGAAAAATGCGTCAAAGCATATTACAGCGACCAACTTTTCTGTGGAGTTGAATGAAGGAGCCACCATCGTATTTTCTAAATAAAACTGGTAGCATGACATTCAAAATTTTAGTTCCAATCATTTGGTCAATGCAGATAAGTTGGTCGGTCTGTACAGGGTGTGACTATTGGAGGGCCTGTGAATAATTGGAAACTGATTGGAATGATTGACGCGGGTGGTTCAGTCGGAAGCATTAGTCTGGACGAGAGAGGCCTACTCACAGAGCTCATGCATCGTATGTAAAGTGAACGACAAACATACTATGTATAAGGGAAATGCTTCCAAAGAAGAAGACTGCGATATCAGCAAAATTAGCTTTTTGTTTTTTTTTACAACAAAATTTAAATTTTTATGCACCACCTTTGGGGAGTTAAAACCAACAGTTTCAGAACACATTATGTTTATACAGGGTTACGCTGAAAGGGTGCACTAAGCCGAAAGGGGTCCGTTATACTTATCATTATAGGTACCTACAAGAGTGTTAAGCATGCAAAATATACACAAATATTTAAAAAGAAGCTGAAGGCTTACTTATTTGATGAATATTAGCATACTTATACTTATTATCACTTTTTCACAAATTTTACTGTATCTTGTTCCCCGACATCTTAAAATGCCTACTAGTTACAAATGTTTACTGTACCTAAATCGCTTAAGTGAGACGTTATTTTGCGAAAGACGCAAAGGTTGCCTGTAAGAAATCGCTTAAGGCGATAAGGCCGCCTATTATACTGCCGGTTTTGTATTATTTTTAAGTTACCTACTTTTTTTTTCGGTTTGTAATAAAGTTATATATTAAGTCAAAGTCAAAGTCATTTATTAGTAAATTTAAATTTACAAGTCAATCAATAATATAATTATATTGAACATGGTATATAAAAAGTTATATACAACAAACAAAAAATTAAAAAAAATTAATAATTATTATGTCAGCTATCATTAATTATTAATATTAATATTTCACAAGTGTATACTTGTTCCTTATTTAATCAAATTTTATTTCTTTAATTTGCCCTCACTCCTGAACTCATTGAAGTCATAGAACGTTTGCTCGATGAGCCAGCGCTTGAGTCTGCTTTTAAAGCAGCTCACACTTGGAGCAGTTGTTATCGTATCCGGCAACATGACTTTTAAAAAAACTGCACGCAAAAATATTACTAAAAACGATAGAATTCTCACAAGTCAATAGTAGTTCCTTCTCGGCGCAAATTGCCGGCGGCCTCGGAATGCACAGTCAGTGTAATGAAAAAAGACCCTAAAGCCCTTCTGGAATTGCGTGAATACTTCGGCTTGCATGCTTACTGCCTCTCAAAGGAGGCGTGTGGGTAAATAAATACGAATATAGTTGATTCTATTAGCTGTCTCAGGGTTTAACTATTATTACACTTTTTTTTTTATTAAACACTTGCTGACCTTACAGACGTTGTCCTGTCTTAGAACTGTCAAACACGCAAAGTCAAAATTGTAAATCTTATTTTTTTACACCTTGGGTTACATTATTGGAGGTTTATGAAGGATCCCTATTTTTTTTTTTAAATAATGTAGCCTATGTTACCCGGGGATAGTGTAGCTTCCCAACAATGAAAGAATTTTTCAAATTGGTTCAGTAGTTTCGGAGCTTATTCAATGCAAACAAACAAACAAACAAACGATCAAATCTTTCCTCTTTATAATATTAGTATAGACTAACGGATTACAGCGCTCATATTTTTTTAATTGTAATTCCGTTCGTTTCGAACACTTGCAGTGTCCGTGGTCACCACAGAAAAGAAAATTTTTCTTTTTTTTCTTGGACATATGTGACTACTACAGAAAAGAGTGAGGTCACAAATTCACAAGTAGACTAGATGACGGAGGTCTATAAGGTCTATTCATGCTTAATTTGATAATCCACAATGTCTCAAGACAAGTTTAAAAGTGCCAACACTAAAAAATGTTACCATTACTAAAACAGAGCAGGAGTGAGCGTGCTTCGGTTGCTTACATTGTAGAAATTTACTGGTCTACATCTCCTAATAAAAATACAAATATAAAATGTACTTAAATAAATAAATAAAAAATAAAATAATAAATATTTGAGACATTTTTGCACACACGGTCATCTGACCCCAAACTAAGCAAAGCTTGTGGTATGGCTGCCAGAGACTGATATACATACATATATAGTTTTTAAATACATACTTAAATAAATATTAACAACCAGATATAGAACAAACACAAATGTTCATCACACAAATGTTAAATGATATAACTATTGATATTATGTTTTAGAGCTAATCTTTTGTAGTCTCAATCCCAGGGGGCAGGGCGCTGCATGCTGTTACACAGGCTTCGAGCCTAGTTCGGCGGTAGTGTACCTACTTATTTTATTATGTACCAAAATACTAGTCCAATAAGATGTAACTTTTTGTATAATGTTTAAAGGAATAAAGGATTTGATTTGATCCTAGTCTCCTTCCATGATTTCAACGTCTAAACTATGAATATACACGTAATTATTAGAAAATTTGTATTATAATTATAATAGAAAATTAAATTAGGTCATTTGCGTTCAAATACTTTTGCGCTGCCTTTAATGTATATAATCAAGTAGTAACAAAATTACGGCCATTTCAATATCATGACCCTTTTCCGTCATCAAAAAGTCGGGTACAACTCTTTTAAAGCGTCGTAAGAGATATTCACGGAATTTTACGAGGTAATACCGTTACTTTTATTTTTGTACGTTTCATAAAGTTTTCGTTTTTGGGCGGGCACGGGTCGCTGGCCTAAGGACCTGCGTACACTTGAAATTTTGACGGGATTTGACATTGAAAAGTCCTTTATAGACGGTATGACGAAGTAAACTGATGGGTACTGCTAAATAAGCTCAGCTTTTAGGCCTTCATTGCCTATAGAGAGTATAAACGATCTTTAAATAATTAGTATTTTTTTAAAGTTTTGTGTTTTGTATGTATGTATGCAGGTGTTGAATGTTGTTGAATTTTAATACTCAAATTATATTTTGATTTTGAAACAGTAAAAATTAAGAGAATAAACTACTTATTTACAAAACGATCATAATACCAGTATGGACTTATTAAATCCAGTTTTGAGAAACTACTTCAAAAACCAAGCTAAGTATACTGCAATGATTTCAGCCAAAAGTGCTTTAACGCTACTATGCCAGAAAATTAGACTTTACATAAGGTCCTGGACATGCCTACAGCGGCAAAAACCGCTACAAAATAACGCCCTCTTTGCTTCTTCTTCCAGCCTTTTTCCATATTTAATAGAGGTTGGCTCTCTTAATTGTCCGTCTCTAGAGTCTACGATTCTCACTATTCAATTGATATTGTCACTTGCGTGGTCTTTTTTGATAACAGTCATCCATATTAATCAACTGTGTAAATCTGTCTGTCATGGTCTAACAACAACGCTGAGGTGGCAAGTTATAAAAACCTAAAAAATATTATTATTGTGATATACCTATAATTAATTTACTTGTACTTCACTGAATGCTTCCGGAAAGTCTATAATTATGTATTGGGCTCAGAGTAATATACGAAAACGAGCGAAAACAATACCAGTTGTTCAATACATTTTGTTGAGTGTCAATAACCGTTTTCTAATGGAACATCAGATTTTTTTCGATTCCGGAGTTGTTTCATAGTAAAAGTTTTTTATAATGATAAGTAGTATGGACCTCTTTCGGCTTAGTACATACACGCTTTCCGCGTTACCCAGTAGAAACATAGTACAAGTGCCTACTTAAATAATATTAACAGCTTTTTAGGCAGTTGGGTAATAGGTAACTGAGTTTTTGCTGAAAGTTTCAAGTGTGAGTCGTTTAACCCCGCCGCATGGCCCGCTGAATGGAAAATAATAATTTTACGAGTCCGTCCCTTTGTGACTCTATTTGTATTCAAAATGCGTTCTCTATATAAAACTTGTTACACAAATAAACTCAACGGGAGCCCACTTTTCTGGGTTTGTTTACAGGGGCGCGGATCTAAACTTTCTGTGAATAATTTATTGATTTGTAGGTAAGTAGGACGGCGATCATCATCATTATCAGCCTATCATGTATCTGCTGGAACACGCCTTCTCTCATACAGAGAGAGAGAATGGTCCCTAATCCCCCATGCTGCCCCAGTGCATGTTGGTGAATATCATGTATTTGAATTTTTGAGGTTCTTGGATGTACCGGTATTTTCAAGATGTTTTTCTTCATTGTTTTTAAGCGATGACATCGAAACTGCACGGGGAACTAAATAAGTCATTGGTGTCAGGCCGAGGATCAAACCGCGTGCCGTCAGATTGTAATGCGCATTACTACTGCTCGACCACCTACACTCATAAAAAAGAATTCCAGTTCAAATAACACATTTTATAGCACCTCTTTTTACTCTTCATTTTACTTCGCAAAGTTTACACCGAGTCAAGTTTCTTTGTAACGCAAAGTATTTGATATTTTCCTTTTACGCTGCGCTGAAGTTGTTTTGTATCTGTTCTAAGCAATGTTTACTTTGGACATAATAAATGTGACTTGATAGGTACTTTAGAACCTGCTTTAATCTACTCTATCTTGAAATGAGTTTCTTTTTATCCGATTACGGCAAAACCAGGGTTACGATGTGTACTTGTTTCAAGCTATACTTTTAGGTGTTTTTAAGTAATAGTTTTATTAATTACAGAACAATTGAATCATTAAAATAAACATTAAATATACGTAATATTTGCTTATTATATTATTTTGGAAAGTATACATTTCGTAGAGTAAATAAAATAATAATAATAAATATTCGGGACATTTTTCACACACGGTCATTTGACCCCAAACTAAGCAAAGCTTGTGATATGGCTGCCAGAGACTGATATACATACATATATAGTTATAGTTCAAGTTTCTATGAAGTAAACACGTTTCTAAGCAAATCACATCTATTTTTAGCTTCAAGTAAGCCGTCTTTCTAATCCTTGTTTATATAATAAGCCAGACTAGACTCTCCCACTCTACCTTTGATCCGTGAACCTTTGCGAGTACTTTGAACTAACAAGCAATTAGATATTATTCATGGTAAGGTCTGACTCTTGCTATTTTTAAACTCTGTTTTAGTTTTTTTTAAATATATCAAGTACCTACAGCAGACTCGTTCCGACTTAACATTTAAATAAATAGAAGAACTTACTGCGTCGCAATCATCGAAAAAACATGAAAAATAAAAAAAATACGGCGATTGCTAAATTGTGGTGCGTTTTCTAAGCACTTGGCATATATTGGAATTTATTGAAAAAAAATTGCAAAAGTACTTGTCACCTGTAAAATTATCTCAACGAACTGGTAATGAACAGGACTCATTGGCCATTATTTATTGTATTACCGTTTTTACATTAGAGCGAATGCTTTATACGTTAAATAAACGTTAGATGTATGAACTCCTTCCGTTATTACATTTTGACTTTTTTATTATTTGTTATTTAATCCGTCGTAACATTACATACATTACATATTCTGCGAAAATTTCAACTGACTATCTATTACGGTTCGAAAGATACAGCCGTTTAAGTAGAACGGCAGACGAACGAACAGACAAATTTTTATTATTTTACTTGTAATTTTTATTGAATAAATAACTTCTTGTCATTATGATTACTTACGCAACACTAGGGCAAGACAATATCCTAATGCTTCTAAGTAATATCCAAATGCCTCACAAAATCTTTAATACAACCTCGAGCGTCAAAACGGGGAAATATGATGACTGCGCTTATCTCTTGGGATTTCACCGTGGTAAACTTCCCTATAATAGCACCTAAAGTACCAAAATACTCCTTATCCGGACACAATAAAGCTTGTTGTCGTTTGAGGTAATAATGATCAGAGTAAGAATTAGGTCGAAGCCACACAGGTGTGGGTTGCATTTTTGACACATTGATAAATAGTCTTACATCGGGCTTCTGGCAGGTACCGTGATATATTTGTATTTTTTTCGGTTCTTAATTGTAAACAAAAGAAAATTTCTGGTGAATACAATTTTTATTTATTTCTTTATTAATTTTTATTTCCAAATTCACTCGATAATACACAAATAAAAGATAAGGATAACAAACTAAGTACTTAAGTTTTTTTTTTTTTTTTTTTCAAATTTTCGGGCCATCAGGCGCATGATATAGATCCGACTATTATATAGCTCCGACCAGATTCCGGCCACACACATCCGGGTTCCGGACCGAGCTGGCCAGTTGGATTATGCCGAGTGAGTAATTGGTATTATATCCGGATATAAAAATCCAATGTTTTATTCGAGGCTGGATAAAATATTGGATTTAGCCCGACTTTTTCTCATGTATACTATTAATAAGATAGTGGGTGATGTTTTAAAGTCTATTTATACGAAAACTTCCAAGTTTGCTGCAAGTTACTGTTACATAATTAGTGTCATAGTTCACGCGGATACGTAGCACGCTACGAAAGAGCTACGAGTCTCTAAACCGTAGCTTAGTTGGAGTATCTATGCAGAGCTACGGCTATATGCTAAGTATTTTAGGCATTTGTTGTTTCTGCAAGATATCAAGGTTTTATAAATAAAACTTGATAACATCTAGGACGGTAGCGAGCCATTTTAAAAGAAATGTCGGCTTGCCATGTAAGCACTACTTCAGTTAGTTAATTAGTTAATAGGTAACACTTTTCAGTAGAGTCGAGTAGAAAAAGCAATAAATGATTTTCAGGTCACAACCCGACATCTCGATATATTATGATAATAAAGTAGTACAAAAAGACTTTACAAAATACAAAATTGTTTTCACTAAATTATTACGATGGTGGTCGAGCAGCAGCATGTGCGCTTTACAGTTTGAATACGCCCGGTTCGATTCTCGGCCTTTTACTAATGACTTAAAATTTTCAGTTTATACTTGTTTTATTACAGATTTTAAATCAGACAGTATCATTTGATTGAAGGTAATATAATTGGAGTCTAGCTTTCTGCAGCGAGGACCGAATCTACTTAATTACTTTTTTCGAATCTCGGTCTAGACATTTTAAGGACATTAAACTGAAACCACGTTCATTTTACTTCCTTCAATAAAATCAAAGCTATTTTAAGGCTTATTGGAATGATATTAAGTTCAAAATGGTTTGAAATTAGGTTTAACGAGTGCATTGTTTGGTCACTGCATGGTAGGGTATTGACAGTAAGGGCTTTTACACAATATATTTACTTATACAAAAAAAACTGAATTTGGAAAAAACTAGATGTTGTGATTATTATTGCGACATTATTGTGCCAAATGCAAATTTAAACCTTCAAAAGAGAGGTTCCCAATTCAACGGTATTTTTAAGTAAATCTTTAAATAAATGCGCGAGTGAGACCAATACACACGGTATTCTGGTTTATTGTAGTTTATTTGAAAAGGCATTTAAAAAAATAAAAATAGGCTTGCGCTTGGCCGCCAACACGCCTGATGTGCGGTCTACGATGGAGCACGCTTACCTAGAAGAAACCGATTCACTTTCGATTTGAAGACACCCAGATTGTAACTATTGGGGAACACACATTCGGTTGTGAATTCCACAGACTACCTGTTCGCACAATAAATGTGGAATCAAAGCGCTTCGTACGGACTGTCTCAAGAGTGGTCCCAATTAGGTAAATTAAAAGAAAATATTCCACCTGTAAGGGTGAAAAATTAGCAAATAGCTCCCTTCTTAAAACCTTCTTAAAACCTTCTTAAAACTATATTTGTATGTATATCAGTCTCTGGCAGCCATATCACAAGCTTTGCTTAGTTTGGGGTCAAATTACCGTGTGTGCAAAAATGTCCCGAATATTTATTATTAAAATAATTTAACCTACGGAGGTCAAGTAGTTTACGAAATTTCGAAATGAGTCAGTTGCTCTTTTATATGTATAGATAATAAAAAAACCCGATAATGATTTGGACTTTTAGAAAATAATTGTACCTACCTGCTTAATTTTATTTATATTTGACATTTAGGAAATTATTAGTACTAATATTTTATTTGACATTTTGAAAATTGTAATGGATATTATTTTATTTGATGTTTAGATTATAAGCCTGACATTGTTTACTTTTACTTTTATGGAATTTTAGTTTTTGAATTTATTATTATTGTTTCTAATTATTATTTTTCTGTGTTACTTTGTGAGGTAAATGTAATTGATCAGATCGTTTTTATCTCAATAAACAAATTTAATTTAATTTAATTTTAATTTAATAATATAATTTATTTATGCGTAAATTCCATACTGGATACACTTTTATACCGGTAATATTGTCAAGATAAGTTCCTGCTCTAGCCGCCGCCGCCGGGCGCGCCTGTACGTGCCTTCTGTTAATGACGCTGCTTCGGACTCGATGACCTGTAATTTATTCATATTACAGTCGAGAGGAACATTGTTTGTGTAGTTTGAATTTTAATTGTTGCTTGAACATTGAGACAGCCGTTTCGTTTGCGAGTTGTAGTTTTATTTAATTATTAAATAATAGGCTTGCGTTTGAACGCCACCTTGTCTGATGTTAAGCGTGATGCGGTCTACGGTAGAGCACGCTTACCTAGAAGAAACCGATTCACTCGCGATTTGAAGACATAGATTGTAACTATCGGAGAACACTATTCAGGCATCCACAGCATTCCGCGTATTCCACAGATTAGCGCAGTTCGCTTAGTACGTTCTCTGTTGTGTGTGTCTCTCTTTGTGTCTCTGTCTCTCTCTCTCTCTCTCACACACACTCTCTTTTCTATCGTTATTTTCTAAAATGTATCCAATAAAAAAAATTGTTGTGAGTCAGCTTTTATTTCAGATATGGTCCCTTAGTGGACCATATCTGACTCCAAAGTCACTGACAACAGTTAGTCTAAAACTTAACTGCACTATTGTAATAAACTGGCCAAAAGTAAATCTCCAACAGCGGCAGCGTAGTGTTATTATAACGATAATTACCCCCATTCAACTAGCCACTACACACGCTAGTGATGCTGAAAAGAAAATTTGGATAAAGAATCGATAATCAAGAAAACAATTGCAATCGATTAATAAAAATAATTAATCGTTATATTATAATCGATACGACAAATCGAAAATCAAAGCGTTCCATTAATATATTCATGTAATTTTAGCAATCGATGCATTATAACGAATGTACGTAATTGTAATTTATGTTAATGTGACTCTGCGCGCGGCATGCGTAGATTGCACTTTCTTGACTAGTTGCAACTGCTAACTGCTATTCGGTCGTGTTTAAATGCACCTGAAATAGAATAACAGTTGCTAATTAATTGTTCGATTAAACATGAAAGTTGGACCTGCACAGCTCGGCTAAAGTGAAGTGAAGGCTAAAGTGCCCATATTAAATGCCACATTAATAATTTGAAGAAAAGTATTTCAGATACAAAAGCGCATATCTCCTCAGTCTCGTATAACTGCAACTTGTTCGACTGTATCTACTATAATCGAATAATTTGTTTGTTTTCGTTTACCTATCACTAGCACTCGCATGTTCAGTAAAGTTGGACCTAGGCAGCTTAATTCGAACGTGCAGCGTCAAATTAAATTAAACCGCAGCTTGCAAATGGAAACGTGGTTGGCCTGCGCTTGATACTAGAACGGGGTAAATGTTAGTGACCACTATTACCTTCAATTTCCTTCAATGCTGAGTAGCATTGGAATTGTTATAGTTTCGGTATTTAACCTTACAATACTGGGTTACGCGGAAAGGGTGTATTATTTGAAAGGGGTCCGCTGTACTTATCATTTACTATACAACTTTTACTATACAAGCGTGGTGCTTACCACTGAGTCGTCGCTTAGTTTCTCTCTTTAAAATAATAAACCCCCGACAACGACATTTTTGGAAGATAATATTTCACGAATGATCTACCTGCACAAAAAAAAAATGTCAAACCTCATTTCAAGTTCAAGCTCATTCAAGTTTTTCATTTATACTTCACATCAAAACCTAATTTATTTATTCATCCCCATTTTTAGGGTTCCGTACCTCAAAAGGAAAAAACGGAACCCTTATAGGATCACTTCGTTGTCCGTCTGTCTGTCCGTCTGTCAAGACCCTTTTTCTCAAAAATGCGTAATGATATCAAGTTGAAATTTATACTAAATACTTGAGTCTACGGTTTCTTTCGGCTGTAAAAAAATAAAAATTGTAAGCCAACGCAATCAAAAGATATGAACGTTTATGTCGCGTATTTTGCGATTTCACAGGGGAATCAAAACCTATAGTGTACTTCCCGTTGACCTAGAATCATGAAATTTTTCAATAGGCAAGGTCTCATAACACATATATAGGAATAAATCCGAAAGTTACTAATTTGAAGTTATATCATTAAAAAATAATTATTTTGCTATTACAAACTTACATTTTGTAGTTGGAATGTATGGAAGAACCTTATAGTCAACTACAAAGTTAAATTTGTCTTTCAATATTTCAACTTCAGTTAGTTTTTTTTTTTGGACTCGCGTTTTGAGGGTTCCGTTGGCCGGAACCCTCAGAGCACGAGTCCTACTCGTACTTGTCCGGTTTTTTTTATTATGATGACGTCACCTACCCAGTGACCAACCCTGAGCTAAAACTAATCTATCTTCAAAACCATCTATCTTTAAAATTAAATTATCTTTAAAGGCATACGTTAAATAAACACAATTCAAATTCAAATTAAATTTTTTCAGGCAATAAAACAACCCATAAAATTCATTAATTAGATCAAAATATATAAAACACTGTTTTAAACTATCACGGTTGTTCACTAAAGTTATATGATTATTTACGGGATATTTACCGTGGTAAGGTTGTGGAATGAGCTCCCGATATTTCGGCGCAGTTACATGCACCATGTTCACGGGTCTTCGATATTTCGGCGCAGTTACATGCACCATGTTCACGGGTCTTCCCGTGAACATGGTGCATGTAACTGCGCCGAAATATCGGGAGCTCATTCCACAACCTTACCACGGTAAATATCCCGTAAATAATCATATAACTTTAAAATATATAAAAATATACTAAGGTAATAAACCAAAAAAATAGTGACACAATACAATTCTAAATAATAAGTTAATAATAAGCTATGTCAAATAAAATAAAAATAATAATGGTTCAGTTAATTTACAGTCAATCATTTATAAAATAAAATAACAATACCCTCCTTTTTTACTTGTGTCAGCTAAAAAAGTTTTCGCCTAATAAAATTATGATGCCTATAAATTATGACCAGTTTGAACAGGGGTTCCTAGTATTAGTAAAAATTTCATGACAAAATTACGATAACAAAAAGTAAATACTATTGAGGCACTTTGTACAACAAAATCGGCTTTACTTTGACTACTTTCTTGCTATAAAGTTCAACATTTGCAACACGTTCCAGTCAGTCCAAATCGCAGTTTTACAACAATTTTTATCACGATTTTATAGAAGTAATCTTCGACCAAAATAAAATGAATGGACGGGCCCTGAAGAAGCGCATTTTTGAAGATTACAAATTGAGCGCTGGTGCTCACTTCGTTTCAGTCGGTCTCTAGCCGCAGGAAGTGCAACACGAGATTCTTGTTCCATGATAACGAAACATCTGACAAAATTATGCCTTCGCGTGCTTTCCTGAAGTGTAAATACACAACAAAAAACTTCTATCTATTTTTTGTCACAAATGTACTGTACACGGTTATAATTATGCGTTGAAATATGTGTCCGACGGTTTTGACATGTTTTTACTATGCAAGCTCAATGGTTAAGGCCCGTCCATTCATTTTATTTTCGTCGAAGGAAGTAATAATCTAAGAACAATACTGGTACAAAATGTTAGTATTGGCTACCTGGCACCTACATCCTGCTTTGTGGTGGAAATATAGGAAATAAATAAAAATAAAACAACTCACCGCGAGCAATCCTGTGATTGAGAACGTGCTGAACACACCGGGGGGCGCTTTAGTAAGGTACGGTGTTACTGCAAGCGATTACAGCGTTCATCTCCAGCAAAATAATATGGCCAGTTTAATAGATCTGATTTGAGACTTCATCAAAATTCAACAAAGTAATATTTTTCACAGAAATTACATAAACAGATGCCTTATTATAGATGTCTTATCGTGATTTGGATTGTGATCGCGTTTGCGTGCCATCTCGCTCACGCGCGTGGTGCGAGTAAATAGATGCGAACGGGACGGCATGCAATCTCGATCACAATCAAACTTCTATGATAAGGCCCCAGGATAAAACGGCTTAAAAATTATTATAACAACTAGCCTTATCGCTAAGAATGATCTCTTCCAGGCCTTATAAGAGTTATAATAAATAATGAAGTCAATTATAGTTTATATAAAATAGTTTTTTGTTCTTTATTTATTATGTAGTTTCAGGTTTCAATTTTATGCTTTGTCAAACATAGAAACATAGTATGATAATTTTGACATAAGGTTTTGTATTTTTTCTGTTAAAATGTATTACAAATAATGGCGTCATTCTGTCATACCACTCACTAAACTAAACCAATCTGACAGGACTAAAATTATCTGCCTCTCTTTTAATTTTAATATGTGAGAGAAGGATGGCAAAAATTTTAGAGCTGTCAAATTTAGTTTAGTTTAGACTACATCAGAATCGATGCCATTGTCGTACTTCCTTGATGGGTACGGCCAACTTAGAGAAGTGCCACGCGTCGTTGTTGGAAGGCTTTCGTAGTCATATTAATAAACAATCAATTTAATTGAAAAAAATATTGTCTGTTTTGTATTATAATCTGACCATACAGCATAACCATGCAACTATCGATCCCAAGTTTTATTATCGATAATTGAATAGATTATACACTACCTCATCCTTACTGTGAGCTGTCAAAATTATCATCCTATATTTGACAAAGTTGTACTAAACTGCGTGAACAAACAATAATAAACTATCATTATTTATTTATAAAAGTCACATTCATTATGTAATCATTTTTAATATTTTGCAAAGAAAGCCTGGATAAAAACAATTACAAAATGCTATATGTAAATTAAAATTTATTTTCTTATGTCGTCGCACACTGAGCATATTCCACGCAAAGCTGTTGGGTTTATCTCTATTAAGAAAGCTTACGTTGCAAGCTTACGCTGCAAGCTTGTAGTTCACAGCGGCTAGCGGCAGATAATTAATATAATTAATGGGGTTTGTCCGGAGCCGGGTTGGATTGCAGCGTTTATTAACAGCCGACACACTGACGCTGCATACAGCTCCTTACAGCTCCACAGTGTAAAAGATTTTAGAAAACTGTAAATGGGAGTCATCGTGATACAATTCCTTTATACTCACAATCTCTCAGTGAAAACAGTCAAATAACGTCCGAGCGTCATTGTACATACATTGTATCAATTATATACTTCACAATGCCATTTTTACTCCAATTTGGACGTTATGTCGCTTGCATAATGTTCAACTTTAGTTGTCTGCTATGTCATCGTAGCTCTGGTATCGCGTGGCGTTGTAGTCGGATCGCGGTTACTTTGTAACTTACCAAAAAGTCTGCGCAATTCGTAGCATGCGCCGAGTTTTGGTTCGGTCATTTTTTTGGCAAGATTGTGACTCTATATGTTGAACATCTCTATGATAGGAGTTCATTCATTCTTTGTTTTTAATTCTTAGACGTAGTGAACCTTTCGACGCATAATGCTAAAAACTCAAAATGCCAAAGACATAAAACGGCAACTACGATTAACGCCAAAACTTGAGAACTTGTCGTTTTAGTGTTTTTTTTTGTGGTTTAGAATATTGCAAACCAGCAATGTAAATCTCACAAGCTTGCGGGTGGCGTACTTAATGTCGTTCGTTGTCATCTAGCGTCAGCTGATATTTTATTTGCATTACATTACTTGTTATTTGTAACAAACATACTTAGCATTTTTTGTGGTATTGTATCAGCAATTACCAGCTATCACCAGTCTTCGTTTTCGTTAGCGTTTCCCTTACACCCAGTAAAAAAATGTAAACCTTTTCCTTTAAGGCGCGGTACAATCGCAAAATTAACCAAAAAAAAGTGTTTTAAAACGCTTAGTGCGATGTGATGAAATTAACTGATCAGATCCAAAACAATGCCACAAGTAGAAAAACACCCGTTAATAATCATAACCACTTGCATTTGCGGCCCCTCACGGCGCTTTGACACCGAGCAGTCGGAGCACACACTGTCACTTTCGTACGGCCGGTTTTTTTTTTGATACCATAGCCCTTGAATTCTGGCTGGATCGCTCTATCAAAATTTGCACCTTAGTTCAAGTATAATAGGATAGAAATGGTTTCATATGCGTAGTTGTGCAAGAAAAAACAGGATAAGGCAATTTAGTCACCACCGTGCGTGACGGGTTGGTAACTGTAGTGTCCAGTACTGGCCAGAGCCATCTATGCGTGGTTACTGTAGTCAGCAGAACTACACAAGTGGTTAACCAAACAAAATTTTGACAAATTCTTTTAATGCTTAAAAAAAATATACAAATATCGCAACAAAAATAGCTTATAAGTGAAGTACTCTGAATTTTCAGCGACAACGATTTTTATTTTTTTTGTTCGATTTGTATACCCAGACTAGTGTTTTAAAACTTTAACCAGTTAATTGTTAAAATTAATTTTATATTTCGATAAATTAAATAAAAACCCTCAAAATAATCAATAAAGCCGTTTTAGATAGCAAATAGATCATGGCGTGAGCGGGTGAATAACGAATTTGAAATCGTGATCAGACCGCGCCTTAAGAACTCATAGCTCTATACTATACTACTGTAGCAGTAAATTGACTGCTATTATCTTGATGAAAAAAAACACGAATTCAAAGTGTAGAGACGTGATGAAAAATAAAATATCACGTCGGTTCAGACTACATTGAATTATTACGGGAGAAAGAACAAATTATGTAGATGCACGAAATGCTTGTGTTTTGTTTTTACGAGCGACAGTCCAACATGAAATACGAAGTTCCACGCAACACCTTTTGGATCTCTATGACTTTCAAGTTATTTGCCGACTTCAAAAAAGGAGGAAAGTTCTCAATACGGCGCATTTTTTTATTGTAATAAAAATTACCTTTGCGCAATTTAAAATTACACTGCATGAAGGTTAATTTTATTATTTGTTATTTAATCCGCCGTAATATCACATAGTCTGTGAAAAGTTCAACTTGCTATTTATTACGAGTCGAAGGATACGGCCGTTTAAAGGTAGGACAGACGGACGGACGGAGAGACAGACATCGTATATAGGCTCAGTAATAGGGTCCCAATTTTACCCTTTGAGTACGGAACCCTAAAAAGAAACTATATTTAAATTTGGATGGAAAACAGGCTCTATGAAATTACGATTTCCATTAATTAATTAATCAATTCTGGCCATTCGTCATAACATGAGGCGCTTTTGTAAATGGATGCGTGAAATACAAATTGATATCGAAATGACGGCACAATATTGAAATGGGAAAATAATCGATACTCATTTTCAATTTTGCTTTGACATCACAAATTGAATTAATGTAGGAATCTTTAATTACATTATTGAACAGTACTGAGAATTTGAATATTTTTAAACGCGTTCTATTTATTTTTGTCATTGTTTGTTACATTTTCCAAACTATTTTTAAAACTTAGGGGGCAACTATAAATTCGCGCAGCTATCTCGCGCGCGCGTTTCAAATGTTTCAATAGTATTTTTTGGTGACGTTCATAAAAATATATCATAAAACTCTGTTCAAAATATATTTTTATGTCTGTATGAACGTATGAACAAATACAAGTCAAGTATTTATTTCAACAAGTCTTTATTTTTTTATTCTCCGTGCAGGAACATTTTAATCTTTAAAAACGATAAACGCGCGATCAAGACAGCCGCGCGTTTTGTTCTCGACTTTATGGAATTTTCCTATAAAGTGCACTTTCATTTATTTTACCAATGCATAGTATTTATGGTATTGTATTAAATGATACTTATCAACACCCACCTTAAGGATGATTTATGCTAAGCCGTGGCGGGCACGAGCCGTGACCCGTACGAGGCGCGGACGAGCCACGGATGTAAAACTTCAGCAACATTTTTATACGTTGCAGTTCATGCACATCGTGTGTCGCCCGCGTCGAGGCTCGACCGTGCTTCGGCACCTTTTTCGTGAAGTGTCAATTATATTATCAATAAATAATCATAAATATTTCGGGACATTTTTCACACACGGTCATCTGACCCCAAACTAAGCATTGTGATATGGCTACCAGAGACTGATAAACATACATATATAGTTTTAAATACATACCTACTTAAATAAATATTAACAACCAGATAAAGAACAAACACAAATGTTCATCACATAAATGTTTGTTCTAGGTGGGAATCGAACCCATGCCCCCAAGCTCAGAAGGTAGGTTCACTACCCACTTGACCAACGGGCTATCAAATATTCGGGCATATTCGTGAATCGTCCGCGCCTCGTACGGGACACGGCTCGAGCGTTCCACGGTCTAGCAATAAATCATTCTTTAATGGTTTATCGTCTCTATACTCTCTACGTAACGCTCCCTGGAGCTTACACACGACTCCGATGTTTACCCGGGTCCATCCCGGCGGTGTCCGTTACTAGAGACACAGCCTTCCAGGTTGCCTTACTAGCTAAACTTTAGCGACTGGTCGTGCGATCGACTTTATCAGCTAAAGTACAGTAGATCGCACGTCCTTGTTGTAGACTAATACGGAGGTAGTGTATTTTTTTCCAAACTTTTCAAAGATGTCACCAATCGCTTTTAGCGGTTGCAGACATACCGTTTTTCTGCATTTCTAACGTATTCTTCTTGAAATGTTATTTTTGTGGTGTCAGTAATTGTATTGTTTAATTACAACAATATTATTGTGTACAAACACACAATCAAAATTTTCGGAAACTGTTTTTGGATTTTAATGAAACTTACGTTTAGCTAATTAGCGATACAAATTTTCGAGATGTTTTGAAAAACTGAAAAAATAAGTTAAATTTGTCTTTCAAACATTTAAATCGTGTTGGGAATTCGTATCGCCAATTTAAGTACAGGGTTAGGCGGAAAAGATGTGTATATTCCTCATCACAACAAACTATATTAGTATGAAATCTTTACCTAATCATTCTGAACAGTTTTTACTATGGGACCAACCGACAAACGCAAAGGATTACAGCTGTTCTGTACCATACATTTTCTCGAGTGTGAATGACGTTTTTATAGGAACAGCTGTTTCTTTTCCGGCTTCAGCATTCCATGTTAAAAGTAAACCCTATCTGCGTAACCCTGTAGACTTACCAAGTTTTATAAAAACGACCGTGTAGTTTCCAGAAAATTAGACTAGTTGTGTATGATAGATAGATAGATAGAAACTCTTTATTGTGTACACCAGAAATAAAAAATAAAAAAATGTGTATGTTGTGTTTATGAAAATTTTATAATAGTCGCTATAGTATTATAGTGGCAATATTGCTTAGACCACTAGTGCCACTTATAGCGACCAGCGGCAGAACCTAACGGTTAACAAAAATAGTAGGGATCTTATAAAACCCAAGGATTTTATATAAAACCCTAAATAAAACCTAAAGTAAATGCATGATAATAAATGTCACAAGTTAGCGTTATAAAACCCAAGGATTTTATATAAAACCCTAAATAAAACCTAAAGTAAATGCATGATAATAAATGTCACAAGTTAGCGTTATAAAACCCAAGGATTTTATATAAAACCCTAAATAAAATCTAAAGTAAATGCATGGATAATAAATGTCACAAATTAGCGTTAGCGATCACAGAAAAGAGAAGTAGATTTTTTTTCTTCTGTGTTAGCGACAAAGACGTTTTATACTTCCATGGCGTAGAGGGAGAAAGCAAGAATCTATGCTCCATGGTTAGCACAGTAGATCTGTGATGGTTAGCGATTATAGCTATTTGACAGTTACTAGTTTTTTCTTCCGGACATAATTTAGTCGTGCCCATAGATTCAGTATAAGCCCTCTACGGTCGTGCCCCGTGTTGTGCATTTCTCAGTGACAAGCACAGAAAAGAGAAGATTTTTTTTCTCTTCTGTGGTGACAAGTATTTAAATATTTTCAAGTTTTAGTAAATATCGTCAAACAAGAAAGCAAAGTAAGTCACGGTCAGGTCAAAGTCACACCCCAGTAAAGTGGTGGAGACTTTTGCGAGGCTTTTGCGGAGCGAGTTGCAAACTACGTAATAACCCTGCGGATCCTACCCGGGAGTGTCACGTTACTAGAGGTAGTCTCCCAGGGTAGACCAACCTGTCGAGGGGCTCCTGGACCCTGAGTAATTAAACCGAGTTTATTGCTTCTTTCGGCAAACTAATAAACGCTACGGCAACTTCAGTTATATTGACGATGGGTGCAATAAAATTCACTGGGGAGCCATGAATTTTATACAATGTCCTATTTTGCGATTACTGGCTGAATACTGACTTATGACGATTTTAATTATTTTGAAGGGACTTTTTTTTAATCGAACCAATATATTTCGTCCTAAGGCATTTCTTTATTGACCACATTTTTGTCTCTAATTTTACTGTCACACAAACAAACCAATTAGCAAAATTATTTTAGTGACTACACTGTGTATCGATCTTATTAAATTTTACTTTTCTCGCCAGTTTCTTGTGACAAATGTAGGTAGGTAGGTATAAATAAATAAATAAAACCTCTTATAATGGAGCTGATGTTTTTCAAACAGCTGAATAGATTTTCTTAAATCATAGCTAAGAACCCTCTCGATCAAATTAACTTTCAAACAACAATCTAAATCAAAATCGGTTTAACCCATTAATCATTTGGGAGCTACGATGCCATAGACATACACTGCACAATTACACACGTTAAACTTTATAACACCTCTCTGTTTGCGTCGGGGGTTAAAAATATGCCGACTAAACATATTAAGATATCTTAAATCACAACTTCTTTGTCGTACATTACAGTTGAATACACAAGGCCTCAAAGCCTGATATATCAACAGGGCGACGTTTATCCGCTCCAAATATATAAGGCCCATTACCACGGGTGAGCTATCTCCCATAATGAGGCCGGTCCTTAGTAGAATCTCATAAGCAATCCCTGGAAATCGCAGTGATTTGTCCAGGACTTCGCTATAGTGGAGTTACACGAGTAGGTCATATTTATCTCCATCTTAAAACTACTGACGTAAAGGATTACACTGTGCTGTGCATGAATAAATAAAGATATATACTTGAATCACCATGAATAATAGCAGTAGCCATTTTTGTCCGAAAAAAATTACATCTACTTAACTATGACAAAAAAAAACGACGAAAGACAAAGTTTGCTCTTTACACACCTGACCTAGAAATTTACCAAAGGAGCCCAGAATATAGTTGTGTTCGAATCTATATTTTTATTTCATACTTATATTATGTGATATAGCGAAATAAAATTATCAGAGAACTCGAGGTCGGAGCTCGTAACATAATATACCTATGCATGCAGTTAAATGCGGTATGAGTATTAAACTGCCGTATAGGTTATATTGGCAGACAAATGTCTGAAAAACACGCCATTACAAAACGTTTCCATAACAAAACGCCAACCAAAGTAAGTTAACTTTCTTTTCTGATTACTCTGTGTACATGACCCTGCGACCTACCACACGCTCGAGTGACTTTTATTTGGACTCTACTGGGCTGTAAGCAAGACTTTTAATAGTGAAAGTGTTTTATGCGTTTGTTGACGTCTTATTTGTGTTAGATTTCATCAAATAAGTTCACGGTCCGTTTTTTTTTTTGCAGTTCATGGGCTTTCAAAAATTGGGGACACGTGTCCCCAACTACTAAATAACATGACAACTACCAGTAAAGACTAATTATTTCAGTGCTCGAATCAACATATCCATAAAAAAAGAAAAAGCTATTATCCCAAGTAATCTCAGGGGAAATGAATAACGAGAAGAAACTAACACTTCCTGACCACTATTTTATAGGAGTCCGTTATCCCTCCCCCTCCTACTGCGTTACTTCTTTTAGCCCTTTCCTCCCAATGTTACCCGTTTCTCCCCATGTTACCCGTTTCTTCCAATGTCACCCGTTTTTCCTCCTGTTACAGGTTTTGTGAATGATGGCGTCATGTCCATGTGATTCTAATATAATCCCGTTCCACCCCGTATAACCTGCAAAGTTTACCTTGATGGTGTTTCACCAATCAACCAGATGTCCAATGAACAATTCAGTCTACTTTTACATCCCGTAAACTCTAATGAAAAAGTCCAACCTTCATTCATAAGTTAGTTGAACCTACGTAATTCATTATGGTCTTGTAGTGCAAAAGGAGCGAGTCGTAGAATTGCAGGGACGCCATAGCGCGGCCGGCAGTGAAATATTCAGTGCGACCGCCTCTGGCTTATTCATGCGGCATCTGTTGTCTCGCCTTGTTACCTGTACCCTGGAATGCTAGTAGGGCTGTCTCTAGTAAATTACCTATTATAGTTAACAATTCAGTAAAGTTTACTTGTACCTACCTAATACCTCATGAATAAAAAACTTACAAATTAATTAGCACAGCGACTTAAAATGCGTTTAGGCGTCTGATACTAAAAGGCTCTACTTTTCTCGACGATGTTCGTTTTTAATGAATATCGAAAGAAGTTTTCCACTGCCGTGATAAAGTTAAAAAAGTAATACCAAAAGTTACGCGAGTGCCACCTCTTGAAATCAGGCTTGATGACTAATATTTTTTATTACCTCATAAACAAACTGATCATAAATAGAGCCCATCAACAAAAACAAAATTAAAATTAGTTCAAATATAATAAATAAGTTATAAGTATTTTAATTTCATGCTAGACAGAGAGCGCACTACACTGAGTTATGACGTCACGCCGGCGCGCCATACAAATGCTATACTAACACAATCTTTGCGAGAAAGGGACAGAGCATCCCCACCTAAAACTTAAAACGCTCATATATCAGAGATTTATCAGCCAATTTTTTTTTGTATGTGTTATGTATTTAGTTGTATTCAGCGCTAAGCCTCCTATTTGTAATAAATTTAACATTAAGAAACATGTCTATTGGAAACTACTCGAAAAATACCTACCTGAAGGAGGACAAAAATAATTCTAAGAGAAATACCAAATAATTTGTCGCTGGGTAGCCCTGTCGGTAAAGCAGCACGTGCACGCATAAATTGGTCGGGTGGTCGGAACCATGGTCGGAGCAGTAACTGCTCAGCAGTTGTACAATTGTACCTGTGACTGTCTCATTTGCTGCCCGCTGCTTTCGTACACCTCGTTCCTGAAAGCATGATCAAGATACCGTGATCTACATATTTACACTTTATGTCTAGAGCTAGACTACACCATCGACCAAAATAAAATTAATGGACGAGCCCAGAAGAAGCGCATTTTTTTAAGATTACAAAATGAGTACCGGCGCTCACTTCGTTTCATTCGATATCTAGCCCTTATGCAACACGCTACTTTTGTTACATGATAACTAAACATCTGACAAAATTATGCTTTCGTGTCCTTTCCCGAAGTGTAAATACACAACAAAAAGCCGCTATCTATTTTTTGTAACAAGTGTAACTGTACATGTTTGTAATTAGGTGTTGAAGTATATGTGCGACGGTTTTGACTCGTTTTTACTGAGCAAGTTCAATGTTTATGACCCGTCCATTCATTTTATTTTGGTCGAAGGACTACACGCCAATTTGTCTAGATTACACGCCATGAGTGCAGTAGTGAAACAGCGTTCTCGGCAAGTGCTTTGTATACCTACGTGCTAAAGCTCACAAGATGTGGCTTACTAGCAAAAACATGATAACTGGCCAACATGTTTATGTTGTAATGAAAGTAAGGGTGTCTACTGTCTAACCTGTAACCACCGAAGCTACTATAGCTTTGAAAGATCAACAGCATGGCGTGGTAGGGGTACGGTAAGTACCTACAAGTCCATTTACCATAAAGTTCATCTTAGTATCCTGTTTTGATAAAAACTTTCACGTGTTTGACTTTTAACTTTGCTACCTATTTGTACAACAATCTCACAATCATCAGCTCATTGAATTGTCAATGTCACTTCAACAGTTCCTAGACGTCAACAACGCTAATGAGAACCAGCCAGCACCACAGATCTACTACCTATAGATTTTCAATGAGCGTGGCTAGCTCAGTGCCTCTCGCTTCAACAAGGTGTGTTGCCACATTAAAATGATTTGCTATAAGTTAGGGTAATTTACCTACTATAATGGGTGTGAATCTTCAATGAGTACTTTGGAAACAATACTACCTTTTAAATATTTATATTTTATACACTATCTGCTGCAACCCGCGGAGCTACCTGCAATTTTCTGGGAAGAAAAGTACGTTGTATGTCCTCATGACACACCCTATCGTCCTGACAAAATTTGACTTAGCCCATGATCTAAGAAAACAAGGTCTAGCAATTTGAGAGTGGTCCCGCAATGACGTCACTGTCCAGTTGCCACTTTATTCAATCAGCTGTTACGTGGTGTATCGTCATCTCTCTCGAACCTGTTGTAAATTGACATCATGACATCATTGCGGGACGCCCACGTAAACATTTTTTCTCGGATTGCTATACCTGGCGGAGTATATTATTATACCATGACTTAGCCATTTCCTCGTAAAAACAGACAGAAAGTTACTTGCGTTTTTATTATAATTATTTGTTAGGATTAGAATATAGTACTAGAAAAAAGGTTGTAAAATAACCATAGCATGATTTTTTATAATTAATAAAATATAATAAAAAAGTCAGAGTTAAAACGAAACGGGGGTCCCTCATGCAACAAACGTTAAACGTATTTTTGGATTTGTTCTAGTGTAAAAACGGTAATCCGTACAAGCGTCAAATTTAGCGGATTATAGTGAACATAAGTAAAACAACAAATAATAAACACTGGCCAAGTGCGAGTCAGTGACAAATTTCTGTTTACCACTAAGCTAAGCAACGTCGGGCGCGGTCGGTACTTGGATGGGTGACAGCCTGGGCGTGATGTTGTCTTTTTGCACAACTTTTTGTATTTTGTGATTGTAAAGAACTCTCAGCGCGCGAGCCCGACTCGCACTTGGTCAGTTTAGTTTTTTCATGAATGGAATTATGTATAACATTCCAAATAATTAGATAAATAGACTCTTTAATGTTTACAGTACAAATTTCACGAACAGCGCGTAGCTTTTTGAATCGGTTCGCCGAAATCGCCTTTTGCTTTTCCAGCTTCATAACTGTGGCCTCATTAATATATATTTAATATTAACATTCACCATATTCATATAGGCATAAAAGGGTCGGTATTTTGCACTTCTTGCAATGTGCCAGCTTTTTTCAGCAATGTGACAGGATCAGTTGGAAACCTGCAGAACGAATAATTTATGTTAGTTGCGGTGGGTAATTTCTTTCATAAACTGGCAACATTCATAATTTATTTTCTAAGTGAATAATTTGATAAAATTCATAGAATTAGACCACAAATCGACCTAAAAACTGACTAATTATGAATAAAATATTTGCGAATTGATATCCTGAATTTATTTAGGTGATCGTTACAAGCTTTATATGTTTACTTACGTGTGAAATGATATTTCATCGTATTTTCGCTCACTGCGCTTCTTGCAGCCCAAAATGCTACAACCAACCATTGTAAAATATCTTTTACAATTATTTCTCAGAGGAAACACGCATTTATCACATTAAATCACCAAAAAAAGGCAATAAATATAATTCAGACCCGTTTTGTTTGTCACTGATTATTACAGATTTTGACACTTGAGGTACCAAAAACAGGTCACGCCGATAAGGACAACAAAATCTATTTATGTCCTTTTCGTACTTGTGCTGAGCCATATCAAGTTGTCTCTTTCACTAAAATATATTGCCGATCTGGTTGTGTATATCTGTGGCCAGCACACTACAAAGATTTTTTTTAGTTTGATATCTGTACGATTCAATGATTAAAGCAAAAAAACGATTACCTTTTACCTTTGTATATAATATATTTATACTACGTGCTTGAATTCATTGCCCACATTAATATTATTTCAAGCCATTTGTTGTTTATAAAACTAGCCTTCACGTTTAATGCTTTATTTTATAGCATATGATTCTGTGGTTTTAGGGAATTGTCCGTCTACTTTTCCTTAACACAGAATTCTCCCTATTGAAATTAACAATAAATAACATTTATCATCCATCGTCATCACACTAATCACCCATTCTTCACCTTCCTTTGTTTGTAGGTAGATCATATTTTATCGACTTTGATATTTACATGTAGCAGATTATTTGTGTCAGTAAGGGCCACCATTATGGATGATAAAGTTGGTGTCTCCGAGGATTATTCTCCCTCTGACACTGTACAATCGCAGTCCACCTTCTCATCAGCGAAGTCAGTAGGCAGTGGTGGCAGTGGTGGCAGCGGTAGATCAGACAAATCCGGCAAAGCTGAACGAGATGAAGATTTTACTAAAGATAATTGTGAGTGCATTGAAATATTTAGCAGTATTATTAACTTTGTAGTGGTAGAAGTACCACACCTTTGCTGGTTATTCAACCACTAAACAAACATTACTCTGTTTCGGATTGAAGATAAATATTTATATTAAAATTCCTGGGAATAAAGTGGAATAAAGAGATTTAATATCTAATATTATATCAGGGTGATGAACGCAGTGCACTCAAAAAATCAGCAAACAAACACACTATCGCATTTATAATATTAGTAGGTATGTCTTCAGCTATAAATAATTTATATATTATTATTTAAGTTTGTGCCGTTTGGGGTCGAGACTCGAGACCTTAGGACCGTGGGGGCCGGACACCCATGGTTTATATAGGGACTTGGCTAAACGCTTGGTGGAGGCAACATGTGACCCAATGCTGGCGCCTACATTGGCCAAAAAATTTGCATTGCCATCCAGCGTGGCAACACTGCCAGCATTATGGCCACTTTTCCCTCCACCGAGGGGCTTTTACATTAGTATATAGTTATTTTAAGTTTTAGTTATTTATTTAAGTTTTCGTTAATTTTCTGTTTTTTAAGTGCATAGTAAAAATTATTTTGTTTCATTGTTTATATATATTTTGAATTTTTATTCAAATAATTTTATTGTTATTATGGCGGCATTTTGAAATTATTACATTATTGGGTATTGCATATTGTATTTTCACCAGAACTAAAGGTGTGTACAAAATTTCAGCAAAATCAATTAGGAGGAACTGGTCCTAGTTCCTCCTAAAAGCTTTTCAAAACGTTTTGATGCCATAATACTTCCAACTTCTAACTTCCAAGGTACATTACAGCCGCATCGCCCGTCGATTTAGAATGTACGATCCAAGAGGAACGCATTACCAAGCTCCTGGATGAAGCTCTTTATAAGATAAAAGTGGCCATATGCTTGCCTCGGCTCGTGCAAGACGGCACGCTGGAGGGCCAGCTCAGCAGCCAGAGCTACGACGAGGTCATGTTCATCTACGAGCAGTATGACAGTGAGCTGTTCTCCATCAGTCTACTAAATATGGCTGCTGTTGAAGATATAAAGGCTGTAAGTGGCAGGCTTGTCTTTGTAAACAATCTTCACAAGAAACCCATGTCAATTTTGAGGCAGTTATTTAACAATTAAAATCGCAACAATTACATTTTAAAGACAATTTGTTTAGTAGAATCGGGGGGCAGGAATGAAACCATTACTTCTGTGTGGGTTTCTATTCCTCCCGAGTCCATCATATCCATCACATGTCTTCTTTTGTTGGTATTTTAACCGACTTCTAATGAGGTGGAGGTTCTCAATTCGACTGTAAGTTTTATTTTTATTAATAATAGGCTTGCGTTTGACCGCCAACTCGCCTGATGTTAAGCGATGATGCGGTCTACGATGGAGCACGCTTGCCTAAAAGAAACCGATTTACTAGGTGATTTGAAGACACCTAGATTTTAACTATCTAGGAACACCTATTCAGGCAGCGCATTCCACAGAATTGCAGTTCGCACAATAAAAGTGGAATCAAAGCGCTTCGTACGGATTTTTTAAATGTCAACCATAAAACGGTGACGATTCATCGTACCCATTCTGGCAGTCCGATAGAAAAATGGGCAGGAGGGAATTAGATCATGCAGGTCCGATGCACATTCTCCGAAATGTATTGTACGTTTGTAACGCGAATATTGATTTTTATTATGATTATTTTTTTGTTGTGTAGGTCATACTTCAGAGATGATCCCATTTACATTTTTATCGAAATTGATTCAGCGCTCTTTGTAGAATCAATACATATTAACGATGTGGTTACCTTCAGCAATTATAGTTTTAATGAGAACTTTCAATATCTGTTTTAACTGTTATCACAGAAACATTAACTAATCTACTTTTAAGTTTATGTTTGTACATGTAGGTATAGTATTGGAGCACAGAAAAGTTTTTTTGTTTTATTTATGCTTGGTAACTGATTTTCCATCTCATTTCCGTTCTATTTACTTACGTTCTCTTTTCTGTGTATCGAAGTCGGGTTTTTCTTCTTCTAAAAATTTTCTTTATTATATACTTACCAATAACATTTTACATCTTTTAAATTTTAGGGTGACCTGTCTATGCACAATCGGCTGAGCCCCGAGCAGGGGCATCTTATCTGTGTTCTTAGCAGCTGCCCTAACCTCAGGTCTATAGTCGGGGAAATTATCGATCAGGTAAATATAGAATACTTATTGAAATATTTTCGACAAACAAAATGTTGTCCTGTTTTCCGTGAAGTACTTAATCTAACAGCATTTTTTTTTCTATTACAGATGAAGAAATACACGTTAGAAGTAAGTTTTTCCAGTCTATGGAATAAGCCAATACTTTATAGAAAAAACTAACTGCTCCCCACGGTTACACAATCCTTTAGCATACGTAATTTTTTGCGAGATATAGAATATATCCTATGGTTCTCTTAGGCCTTTCAACTATATTCTCAATATAATATATATTATGAATAAAAAAAAGTCGATCCTTCGCTCTGTTCCTAGGTGCAAGAGAAACAAAGAAACTAACAAACAAAAACATTTTTACATTTGTCAACTCAGGCCAATGTTTGACCGCGATCTCACCTGATGATAAGCGACAATGCGGTCGAAGGAGGCAAACTTTTGCATGGTAACTAACATAATGTTTGCAGACAATGGCTACTCAACCACTTTTGGAATATCTACTGGTATTTGAACGATTCCGCGAGCTGTACGTAAGGCAGCTAAAGTGGACTGCAGCTGAAATCTGGCATGCGAAACTTCATACGAGAAAACTCGAGATCTCAAACGCTAAACTTGAAGTGAAAATTGCAGGTACCGTCGCGAAATTTAACTTAATTACTCGCCCACCGAATAAAGTAAAGTCGAATTTATTTGCAAGTATATATTGTTTTGGACAGCGGGCAATGGAGAGGGCTATGCTCGGAGTTTCTTTGGGTCTTTCTTTGAATCCGAAACGTAGATATTCGCCAAAGAACCAGAGTTACCGACATAGCTGTTAAGATTTGCAAGTTGAAGGGGCAATGGGCAGGCCACATCGCTCGAAGAACCGATAACCGATGGGGAAGAAAACTTCTTGACTGGAGACCACGAACCGGAAGACGCAGCGTAGGCAGGCCTCCCACTAGATGTACCGACGACATAGTGAGAGTCGCTGGCATCCAGTGGATGCAAAAGGCAGGCTGTCATTCAGTGTGGAGGTTAAAGGGGGAAGCCTATGTTCAGCAGTGGACGTCTTCTGGCTGATGATGATAATTGCTTTGGATACAAAATGTTAGTCTGTGGTACCAAAATACGGTGGTGTAGCTATCTGTTGTTAAGGGTCAAGGCCCTTATATATACCCTAAAGCTTGATGTACCTTCCTTGCTAAGGGTAGTATTTACAAGGTTTTTTTTAAATAAACGTCACTTTGGTCAAGTCGTTGCCAAAGTGACACCTTTAGGATAGGCCCGTGTCATTGGTAAAACGGGGCATGACCCCGAAATTAGTAGTGTAGTACATTATTCAGAGCATTTTTGTTTGTTTCTTACGAGATAACTGAACTGAAATTGAGATATCAAACAAAATTTATAATTATATGGACTACCAGCTACAAAAAAGACGATTAAATGAATTTGGAACGATTTGAGGATATGTGTATGTTTCAATTGTTTCTGTTTGCGTGTATGAATGCTTAATTACGTATGTGTGGCCACAGAAAAGAGAAGTAAATAGAACGGAAATGAGAAGGAAAATCTGTCGCCAGGCATTATGACAGAACCTTGATTGGACATTCTTATTTAGATCAACGCTTCGAACTCCGCATCTAAATTTTTTTATTTATCCGCATGACAGCTGTTGCTAACTGATTTCGAATGACTGACGTTTCATTTATATGGGTGCAACTGCCTACAACAAATTTCTTACAAAAAAGCCCTGACTGCCGTTTTAAAAAAAAAAACAAAAAAAAACTGTGATCTACTATTTTAACCTCTGGGTGTACCTATATAAGATAAATTAAATATAACCTTACTCTTTTAAAGGTGACGACTGAGCGGAGCATTTCATCGAAACGTAACATTCGCGGCTGCAAGCGGCTTGGCTCGCTATACTGACTATACAAATGCTAGCATCGTTACGTGTTACACTACGATGAAATGTTCCCGGTCAGTCGCCACCTCAAATATATATTTTAACAAAGATATATTTTACCGAGAATTTTATGAATTTCCTAGTGTATTTATTTTTACAGAACTCAGCGACTCGTTAATAAAGGAGAAGGAAGAGTTTGAACAGACTTTGATGATAAGAGCGCAAATCATCGCGAACCTGGACCACGATCTTCAGATGCAGAACTTTGAAGCTGCTAATAATTTACATAAGAACATGTTAGATTACACAGTGCGACCAACTTATCTGTAGAGTTTAATGACGGAGCCACCAGCGTGTCCACATCATCATAAAAAAAAGTCCCGAAATATTTATATATTTTATTTATAACCACATAAAGAAAATCACTTTTTTTTTGCTAAATTAAACAGATTGCTATAGAGAAAGAAGAAAAAAGAAGAAAGAAGAAAGAAGAAAAAAGAAGAAATAAGAAAGAAGAAAGAAAGAAGTCCACCAGACGCGACGCTGTCATAGCGTATCAATCACTATCAGTATAATTTCTCGTGCAGCACTTATAACAACTTTCACGACTCTTTAACGATGGCAAACTTCTCACGTGAAATAAAATTCTTACTAGCGTCCAAACACAGTAAAGGTGGCATTCCGATCTTGGCAACCGCGACCGGCGACTGCAACCAACTACCATGGAAGTTTAGTTACATTACCTGACAACTATAACATGGAAATTTAGTTCCGCTGTTTGCCGTGGGACTTATTGGGAAAAGCACTCTACGCCAAAAAAAATAGTTCCATAAATTAGGCGACTTGACACGTAAAGTGGTCGCACTGTGCTTTGACATTTCTAATTTACCTTTGTCTAATCTACCAAAAAAGCCTACATTTTAAAATAGGTTTACGTATGCACTTCCAAGTTCCAGTGCCCCACGATACAATCCACAATATTTATTTCTATTTTTAGGGTTCTGTACCGAAAGGGTAAAGGACCCTATTAAGCCTACGATGTCTGTCTGTCTGTACGTCCGTCCGTCTGTCTGTCTGTCTTACCTATTAACGGCTGTATCTTTCGAACCGTAATAGATATAGCCAGTTAACATTTTTATAGAATATGTAATGTTACGGCGGATTGACTAACAAATAATAAAAAAGTCTAGAAGTAAAAACGAAATGAAACGTATTTTTTTTCGTATTTTTGTATTAGCTCTAATGTAAAAAGGGTAATAAGTACAAGCGTCAAACTTAACATGATTATAGTACACACTCTAAAGTATAACAACAAATATAAAAAAAATTGCCAATTGCGAGTCGGTGACAAGTTTCTGTTCATTACCAAGTTATAACTGGTGACTTCGTTATTGAATTTTGTGGTGGTACGGAACCCTCAGTGCGCGAGGACGACTCGCACTTGGCCAGTTTTTTTCATTTATGGTTTATCCACTTTATTTGTACTTAGGTAATTATTCGTAGTTACATTCTTCAGATTGATTAAGTGGCGGATCTACAAGAAACTAAGAAAAATTGCTTATAGTCCTGCTAAGAACTGGATTTCTTCGTGGTCCTATTGATAAGACTATGCGATGGAACCACGAGGAATAAGCCGTTAATCCAGAGTATAATCAATACTACCATACCAAATTTCATCAATATCCATTCAGCCGTTACGGCAACAAGCATACACACACGAATACAAACTTTTCTTAGTTTGATCAGAGAGAGGATTTGCCATTATCATTGGGTTTTGCAATTACATTTCTGATATAGTTTGGACTCCGAGCGGCAAATGGTGCTGATGACGCGAGCTCACGTGGTAGCTGACGAATTACTCCAAGAAGAAGATGAAAACACCCGAGAGTCATACAATAACACCCTCGGTAACAACATGAGAGATGAGAAGGCTCTGAGATCGCGACGGTGGGTGATACAACTCTGTTAATATAGTCTTACGATAACACTCTCAGTCACTACCAACATGAGAGATAAGAAGTCGTCAAGAGCGCGACGGTGGGTGATTCAACTCGTTTATTATAGTCTTACAACAACACTCTCAGTAACAACATGAGGGATGAGAAGGCTCTGAGATCGCGACGGTGGGTGATACAACTCTGTTAATATAGTCTTACGATAACACTCTCAGTCACTACCAACATGAGAGATACGGTGGGTGATTCAACTCGTTTATTATAGTCTTACAACAACACTCACAGTAACAACATGAGGGATGAAAAGACTGAGATCGCAACGGTGGGTAATTATAGTCTTACGACAACACTCTCGCTCGCACGCACATTATCACACTATTGAAGATATGTAACCACATATTATGATAATTATTTAATAATAATAGGCCTCCCACTAGATCGACCGACGACATCGTGGGAGTCGCGGGCATCCAGCGGATGCAGATGGCAGGCTTTCGTTCAGTGTAGAGGTCTAACAGCCGCACTCAGAGGCGCTACTTAAGTTAAGGAATACTTAAAATTGCTCTGTCTCGTTTTCATGTGTGACAATTTCCGTCAACGAGAAGTTGACAGAGCAATTTTAAGTATTCCTTAGCTTAAGTAACGTCTCTGAGTGCGGCTGTAAGAGGCTTATGCTCAGCAGTGGACGTGTTCTGGCTGCAGATGATATAGGTGATGAATGTTTACTTCTAGTATACTTGCAGATTTAAAGTCGAGACACAGCTGCTATCATGGATACAGAAATACGACAATGATATGCTGGACAACCAAGAGGAGCTGGATGATTTTACCGCGAAATATGAAGAGGAAGAGCGAAGAGTTGGGATTTTGGAGGTACTTTTGAATAACCTGTGTTTGTTTCTTTGAATCCTGACACATAAATATTGAATTACCTATATCCCAAATAAAAAGTTCCCCCTGCTATTTCTCATGGCCAACTGTGCCTTGTAAATTTTTATTAAAAACTGTTTCTATGTGAAAATAAAATAAACAGAGCTACTATTTAAATGTTATAGTCGTAGTAGTGTATCACACTAATATTGTGTGTGCCTGTGTGTGTGGGTGCACGCGCGCGTTTGTGTGTGTGTGTGTGTGTGTGTGTGTGTTTGTTACTTCTTCACGCTGAAATGGCTTGACGGATTTGGATGACATTTAGTGTGTAGATATGGAGATATGTGTCCTGGATTACATAGGCTACTTTTCATCATCATCATAATCGCCATTGTTCATCACTACGCGGGTGATACTGCAGGGCACAGCTAGTTTTTAATATAGTCTACCCTATTTTTGCTATCTGCAAGTAATTTTATACTCAGTTAAAATCTTACACGCACTAACTGACTGAGAGATTTACTACACTCGAAAGTAATTTTTATAATTGAAATGTTGGTCACTTTAGGGTTAACTATTTAAAAACATTAGTTTTTTTTATTGTCAATAACATTTAAGACGAAATATGCTTCAAATTTGATGATTCGTCATCACGAATATTCAAAAGTGGACCTTTAAAATCGATTAATTGACATTATTTCTTTATGTTTAATAAATGTTCTTGAAATATTTTATTCTTGATGTGGTCATCGATACACGATTTAAAAAAAATGGCTTGATAGAAAAAAATCGTAAACTTTCTTAAAAAACACCCGTTTTCACGTTCAATGGATTGAATCAACTTCATTCAGATTCTATAGAAGATATTTTTATCAAAAAAAATTGTGTGTTAACCTAACAATCATTCAAATACTTTAGTGGTCGCAGTTTTTTGTAAAAGCGTAAGATTACTTGTAGAAAACAAATAAAAAAGAAATATTGAAAATATTTGAAAGCGCGCTCGCCGCATTACCGTCATATAAGCGTACGGTTCTCTACATTTCGCCTTAAATAGTCAATTCTAAAATGAAGAATAACAATTCAATATAAACTTATTTCCAATTTTTCCTTTTATTTTTTCTTACTGTTGTTAGTTTTTTTTTTCTCTCTTTTTAATTCGTTAAATTTTTCTTTCTGTGTATGTATGTTCGATGTAATCTCAGGGACTACTGATCCAAAAAAAACTACAGTATTCCTAAGCGACATAAGATCTCTTTTTTACAATGAAGAAGCCGTGGCCGTGGGCAAAAGCTAGTCAATCTTAATACTGTTTTTTTATATCCTTAAAATACAGTTTTTATGCAGGAAAGATTGGCTGAGCAAGACAAGGAGTTTTACCCGCTGATGGAAGAAAGAGAGAAAGAGTACGCCGAGGAGATGACGAATAAGATGAAGCAGTTCCAGATGGAGCACGCTGCGAGAATCCTGCAGACTTCTTGGAGACAAGTACTGGATAACAGGAAAGAAAAGAAGAAGGTAAAAAATATATTTACATTAAAAAATCATAATAAAGTTCAAAGGCCGGAGAGTGGCATAGGCTACTTTTCATAATCATCGTCATCATCGCCATTTTTCATCACTACGCGGGTGAAACCGCGGGTGCAGCTAGAAGGTAATATAAATGAATCTCTTGAAATATAAACAAATGCTAAAATAAAACAATACATTCCAGCTGAAGAGGGCGCTAAAGAAGATCAAAGAGGCCGCAGCAAAGGCTGAAAAACTGGCCTACATGAGATTTAAGAGGGAGCAAAAGATTATAGCAATACAGAAGAAGAAAGAAAAGGCAGAAGCAAAGAAGAATAAAAAGAAATAAATCGTAATGTTATAGTTAGAACTGGATTTTCAATGACTTTATTATATTTTATTATTTTTATTCCATACTGAGTTAGTTCTGGTAGTTTTTTAAACTTTTATTACTATGGTAACATTTAACTTCTAACTACTACTAACTTTTTAAGTCGTTGTACCTATAATGTGTTCTAATTTACTTAATTTAGTATGATATTTATGTATGATTGGTAACTTTACTTTAATTCTTACCGTATTATTTTATTTGTGCGTATACTAATTTATTGAATACAGAAATAAAATTGTTTCCTTTTTTTTCTTTTACTAATGTTAAGCTGTGTTGTCCCACTGCTGGGAAAAGGTCTCCCCAACTTAGAAAAGACTTTCAACTCTCTTTTAATAATCTTTCGTCTTAGTGTTATTTTGATGTCTTAGGTCATCATCATCATCATTTCAGCCATAGGATGTCCACTGCTGGACATAGGCGTCCCTCATAGATCCCTAAAGTGCCGGTTGGAAGCGGCCTGCATCCAGTGTTTCCCTGCGGTATCTATTAGGTCGTCTGTCCATTTTGTGATGGACGTCCTACGTCCGTGGTCTCTATTCGAGAACCTTTCGGCTCCATCGGCCATCTGTTCTGCGTAATATGTGCCCTGCTCACTGCCACTTCAACTTGCTTGTCTTGGCTCAATATGCTCTAAATATAGAAACGTCTTCTAATGCGCGGTGTTATATTAAGTATATATTCATTTCATATCAACATACCTTATTGTAATAGTGTTTGTTTATTCCTGTCCACGGGAATGGTCGATGTGATTTGCAGAGATAGTTCAGGCAATCTTATAAGCAAGGGCCGGAAAGCTACATAGGCAACCTTATGTCCTGGAAAAACATTACGGCTCTTGAGGGTCTATCCAGGCAGATCAAACCGCACAAGCACAGCTAGTCTATTTTTTAGCTATTAGATGCACCGGGGGATTTAAGAGGCAAAGAAAATACCTGTGGATCCACTGGTGGATTCAAGAGTAGAAAAAATTGCTTTGTATGGCGGTGGATCCAAGTGGCCGGAGGGCTAAACGCGGTCCTAGAATTGATTTGCTCTAACAGCTGGAAACATCGTAAAAAGCTGAATGAAAACTACGAATTATAATCACTTGCACTAGGTTTTTAAACGTAAATCTGTAGCAGGTATACCCGATATAAGAGATTGAGATAGAAGAGTTGATAGCAGACTGTTTTTTTTACATTGTTATTGCAGTTGTCAACGTAAATAAATGCTTGGACCGAGTTCAAGTTATTTTTAAATCACAATTTCAAAAAGTGTAATGTAATCTTTGTTTGTAGTAAGTAATATTTGCCAGAATGAAGAATTAAATTCTCTGAGTGTTTCCAACACACTACTAAAAAGAAAAAACACTACTTTACTTACTTTACTACTCAGTTAAAATAAAATGTAGGTACACCAAAAACGGCGACATTACAAGAGCAAAAATGGTCCATAAAACAGACTGCTGTAAAACATTCATATATTCTAAAATTGCGAACTAAGTTGCTACCAATGAATAAAATATTATAGTGGGGCTTGGGCGAATAACTAATAGATCGGTCGAGCAATATTTCGTGCTATTTAGGAATATTTACAAAGTTTTATAAATACTTACCGTCTTATGCATAAACTCTAGAACCTGAAGCTCGAATTTTGAATCGCTCGTTTGATATTTCGTACGAAAATAACGATAGCTACTTTACTGTAATAAGAGTAGATACCTACATTTTTAAAATTCTTTGCTGACATGCATTACATCTCGAATTATTTATTGCCAGTGTGAAAATTAACAAGAAGAAAGCACTAAATAGATTTCAAATTCCTAATGACATTATTGTGTCCTTCCAGCAAGTTCTCGTAGAATTAAATTCACAGACTTTCATAACTTTCTAAAGCCAAACAACGTCATGACTCCGAAAGTATTAATTACCTCGCATTGTACCGAAAGTTGGTAATGACGTCAACGCCAACGAAAATTAAAACAACTTATTTGACTAGGAACTAAGTAACATTTTATTTGCTGAAACAATGTATATTTAATGCGTTAATAATTTAAAGAACCCTCTTCTACGAAAAAACCTAGGCGGGAAGCTTCGACATGTATAACTTCACAATATTGGTTGCAAAGTCAATATTACCCAGCCGACCGAAGTAATTTGATACACGAATTCAAGTCTAGGGTTAAAAGGTTATTACTAAGCAAATGTGCTCCATCTTCGACCGCATCATCGCTTTCCTTCAGGCGAGTTCGCGGTCAAGCGGTTAGCCAAGTTCGAGGTAAAAAAAAGCGTAACTTTTTGTGCGGGAGGACAAACATGGTCGCAAAGTATAGATTATGGCTTCGATAGTAGGTACTTATTATTGATTCTGAACGTAACTAGGTAAGGAGTTTCGGTGCGAACGTATAACGCTGCTATGGAATGTTGGCCTTTCAATCTATATGCAGCTGCATATAATTCGTAGATCAGTTTACTTCGATCAGATATAATTACGGTCTTTAGGGTAAATTTGCGAGTTTTTCGCCCCTGAACCTACTACACGTACGGCTACACCGTAGGCGTGGGCGGGATGCTAGCGTGCATACGAGCTCTAATGTACTGAAAACCTTACATCATTTATGCATAGTACGAGAGCCCACAACCAAATTTTTTGTCTCATAGCAATACAGCCAAAACTGCATCAAATTGATTCTGAACTCGAAAATACCATTACCATTTTTCGCGTAGCCATGATCCAAGAAATCAAGGTCTAGCCCTCTGCGAGTTGTACCGCATTGACGTCACTGTGCAGTTGCCACTTTATTGTCACAAACACAGATACTGGGAAAAAACTTTTTAAATAATCTATTAAATAAAATACAAAAAGCATTTCAATTGTCATTTGGTTTGTCCGCTCAAGCAAGTTAAGCACGAATTGAATATATTAAACACAATTTTATCAAAAACCACATTGATTTATTGGATTCCCACAGGTAATATACGAATATTGGGGAGTTATAATTTCACGCTACAGAGAGTCCGCCATTGTTTCGTGTATCGTCATCTCTCTCGAACTTGTTGTAAATTACTTATTCTGCTCTTGCTTATGCGCGTGTACGTGTATCCATGACATTGATGACATCATTGCGGGACGCCCACGTCACATTATTTCTCGGAGGGCTATACCTGGCGGAGTATATTATTATACCATGCGCGTAGCGTTTGACCTGACAGAATTTTCAAAAATGACAACAAATACCGAATTGTATCATAGCAATCCACAGATCTACTACCTATAGATTTTCAATGAGCGTGGCTAGCTCAGTGCCTCTCGCTTCAACAAGGTGTGTTGCCACATTAAAATGATTTGCTATAAGTTAGGGTAATTTACCTACTATGATGGGCAGTGAATCTTCAATGAGTACTTTGGAAACAATACTACCTTTTAAATATTTATATTTTATACACTATCTGCTGCAACCCACGGAGCTACCTGCAATTTTCTGGGAAGAAAAGTACGTTGTCTGTCCTCATGACACACCCCTATCGTCCTGACAAAATTTGACTTAGCCCATGATCTAAGAAAACAAGGTCTAGCAATTTGAGAGTGGTCCCGCAATGACGTCACTGTCCAGTTGCCACTTTATTCAATCAGCTGTTACGTGGTGTAAATTGACATCATGACATCATTGCGGGACGCCCACGTAAACATTTTTTCTCGGATTGCTATACCTGGCGGAGTATATTATTATACCATGACTTAGCCATTTCCTCGTAAAAACAGACAGAAAGTTACTTGCGTTTTTATCATAATTATTTGTTAGGATTAGAATATAGTACTAAAAAAAAGGTTGTAAAGTAACCATAGCATGATTTTTTATAATTAATAAAATATAATAAAAAAGTCAGAGTTAAAACGGAACGGACAATCATCCTCATGCAACAAACGTTAAACGTATTTTTGGATTTGTTCTAGTGTAAAAACGGTAATCCGTACAAGCGTCAAATTTAGCGGATTATAGTGAACATAAGTAAAACAACAAATAATAAACACTGGCCAAGTGCGAGTCAGTGACAAATTTCTGTTTACCACTAAGCTAAGCAACGTCGGGCGCGGTCGGTACTTGGATGGGTGACAGCCTGGGCGTGATGTTGTCTTTTTGCACAACTTTTTGTATTTTGTGATTGTAAAGAACTCTCAGCGCACGAGCCCGACTCGCGCTTGGTCAGTTTAGTTTTTTCATGAATGGAATTATGTATAACATTCCAAATAATTAGATAAATAGACTCTTTAATGTTTACAGTACAAATTTCACGAACAGCGCGTAGCTTTTTGAATCGGTTCGCCGAAATCGCCTTTTGCTTTTCCAGCTTCATAACTGTGGCCTCATTAATATATATTTTATATTAACATTCACCATATTCATATGGGCATAAAAGGGTCGGTATTTTGCACTTCTTGCAATGTGCCAGCTTTTTTCAGCAATGTGACAGGATCAGTTGGAAACCTGCAGAACGAATAATTTATGTTAGTTGCGGTGGGTAATTTCTTTCATAAACTGGCAACATTCATAATTTATTTTCTAAGTGAATAATTTGATAAAATTCATAGAATTAAACCACAAATCGACCTAAAAACTGACTAATTATGAATAAAATATTTGCGAATTGATATCCTGAATTTATTTAGGTGATCGTTACAAGCTTTATATGTTTACTTACGTGTGAAATGATATTTCATCGTATTTTCGCTCACTGCGCTTCTTGCAGCCCAAAATGCTACAACCAACCATTGTAAAATATCTTTTACAATTATTACTCAGAGGAAACACGCATTTATCACATTAAATCACCAAAAAAAGGCAATAAATATAATTCAGACCCGTTTTGTTTGTCACTGATTATTACAGATTTTGACACTTGAGGTACCAAAAACAGGTCACGCCGATAAGGACAACAAAATCTATTTATGTCCTTTTCGTACTTGTGCTGAGCCATATCAAGTTGTCTCTTTCACTAAAATATATTGCCGATCTGGTTGTGTATATCTGTGTAGCAATCTGTCTGATTTTCAGACTGTAGTTGAATGATAGCTCTAAGATACTCAAAACCATAGATTCAGTATACTTTCTCCCTCTACGCACAAAACATATTTTTGCAGAAGTCAGTAGAGTAGTGCGAGCCCGGAAGATTAATAAAATAAAAAATAATGAGACCAAAAAAAATATCATAACCTTCCGTCTGAAAATGTTTTTTTTTCCATCCGAGTTGGATTCTTCGGGCATAAAGTTTACGTTCGCGTAATTTTTCGAACTGCGCTTTTTTAACATTAGTGTGAGACAGCGTAAGGAGTTGGGCGTAATGCCTCTGTACACGCCTAGCTCTAGGGTGCGCACTCCCCGTACTAATAAGATTCAGGAATTTACGAAATAAATTATTTAAAAAAATGTTTTACCTAGATTTAGGGAGAGCTACGACCATCAGATCTAGAAATAAACAGGCACTCCTAAATATACAAGCTAAAAAAACATGCTTAAAATAATAAATTACCTCTTTTATAAGAGGTCACCAAGATGAATGGATAAGACATATACACCAACCTACGGGGATATCGATTGTGATAATCCGACGGAGCGGCGCCAAAATTTTTATTGTGACAGGCGAGCTCAAGCCGCTATTGTTCGATTGCTAACACAAATAGAGTAGATCTATCTATAAGGCTAGATTCACACTGGAGATAAGCACACACGTATATGGACATAGTTATATACAGATATTATCTATGGTCTAATTAAAATATTTGTATTGCATAGACGAAATGGTTATTTATACCCACACATCAATTCTACGTTCTATGTGGCACTGAACTGTTATGAGTAAGCGTGACGCTTGCCATCAGGCGAGCGACTTGCTTGTCTCGTCACTTATTAGCAAAAATATAAAAGTATATTGTTAAATTTTTGTTCGATTTTCGAACAAACCTCTTTATAATGCCATATGGGTTTTTTTTTCAATATTTGTTTTTCACGACTTTCCACAAGAATTTGACGTTCCAAATTCAAATCACTTTATTCCCTAGGGATTTTCATACAACTTTATATCCCTTAAGAGATAATGCTTTACTTTACGTTGAGGTTACATGATATGTAATTGGACATTGTCGAGCACGTGGTGTGACAATAGTTGTACTTATGTCCTTGTAGCTAGGCCGGGTAATTTTATTATTGTAAATGATTACGGTGTTTGCGAAAATAGATGATTATTCTTTACATTATCATGTAAATCTGTTTATCAGTAATTCACCTCCATACTAACATTTCTCAATTAACCGTTTGAAATACTCAGTGAAAATTAATTACACTTAAAATACGAATGAAATTGGTACTGAGGCAATCTCTGGCAGCCATAGTTTTGCCATTGTTTTTCTTTGATTAGTTTGGGGTCTGATGACCGTGGGTGCAAAAAATGTCCTGAATGTCCTGAACATTTCCATTGTTTGTCTGATATGAGATAAAAACCTTCGTACACCAAGTTTGGCCAAAGTAGTTAAACTAAGTAGTTGGTTCTATAAGTCGCGGCTCTTATATCTATAGGTAGAGTTTTCCAATCAAACTTTAGCTACCTACTTATGTGGCGGCTATTTATCCACGAATCTTTTCTTGAGGTTGCTGAGGTTAACACTGGTCCAATACTTGTTACTTAGAATAACTACACAGTTGTACTGAGTAGTTATAGTACAGTACAGTACAGTTGTAACTGAGTAGTTATTCTAAGACTTGTGAATATGTAATAATTGTGCTTATGATAATAATTGAGGTATTGTATAAATACTTACCATGTTATTAATCTACTTGATTTTTTTAAAGCAAAAAGTCTGCTTGCAATCGCAATGCGTAGCGTGCGCTTACTTTTTGGTTAGTTATAAGCACAGGTTATAAGTATATTACTCTATGGTTATAAGGCAACCGCCTTCCGATCCAGATCTACCACCTAGCAACCGCGATCCGACTACAACGCTACGCACAGATATACACAACTCTGTGACGCTACGCGATGCCAGTGCTACGTAGAGGGAGAAGTACTTATACTGAATCTATGCAGTGCTACGATGGCATAGCGGACAAGCGACTAAAAAAAGTCTAAATTGAAGTAAATGTGGCATTGCGAACTATATAATTGATATCTATGTATGTACAACGACGCTTGGACGATTTTGACTGTTTTCACTTAGTAACTCTATAGGTGATTGTAACTCTATAGGTATAGGGTATAGTATCTAGGTGACTATCTTACTAGCTCTTTTAATAAAAATGCAGTGATTCTGCCTAAGAGTTAAAGGTATCGCATAGTAATTATCATAGTGCGGTGAGCAACCAGCCTCCCAAACCAGGTGAGGTGACCTTAATTGGGAGAATATCGCTGACCGCCGTCGTCGCTTCCAAGTACACCATCGCAAACAAGGTAACAACTTCACTGTCTAATGTATATTAACATATTGTTATCGTACTTTCGCTCACTCGGGCCCAAGTTAAAGTAAAGAAATATAAACAAACACTTTACTGGGCTCGGCACCGAGGTTCTATCCAGCGTATTTTATAGCGAAAATGTGAATTCAGGTTTCCGTGCGAAATGCACAGTATACTCGTTTATGCAGGGCGAAAGATCCGAACAAAATGATTGGGGGTCAATCATAATTATCCAATGATTGTGACACTGAGTTTCAGATCATCATCGTCAACCGTCAGCGTTCGATTAACTGTTCGATTCGCTACTGCTGGATATGATATTGATTTTACTGTTCTCCTTATATTCTATCTTTATCTTGCTTCTCTACTGATTTCAGGTATTGAGAGTTTTGCCGCCTCCCGCGTCTGTTATTAACCGGCAGCCACTAACAAAATCCTCATCTGTACTTACCTAATTGTTTGAAGCTTTGTCTCTGTCTGAGTCTACGACGTGCTGTTAAATAATAATAAAAATAATTTCGCGTGTCGCGAGTAGATGCGATCGCGTTGGTTATATTCCTGGGACAATGGCAAGGGAGACAGTCGGAGCGGTGTAGGCTTTGGATAAAATAAATGTGACACGGACGGGTTTCTACAAACCCCTACAAACAAATGGTTAAGTTGAGGCTCTATACATTAGTTGTCTGGTATTTGTTTTCCTTACACTGGATTTTCCTTAGGTACTACTGAATTTACTTACGCATACTGAATTTTTTCTTACTGCTCACTATTTTTCTTACTGCACACTGGATCTTTCTATACAGCATACTGGATTTCCCTTGCCAGTACTTGCTTGCTTGTTTAACCTTAGATAACTGGATATGATAAACCAAACCATTCCAAAGGATTTCCGCCATGGTTAACAGACATCATGAAGCCCCAGTTATTAAAAAAAAACATCGCATTTTTATGTAAACGTACCTACAAAAAAACTGTTTTTACTATTATTTAATAGTGGGCTTTAGAAGGTCTTTGACCAGTGTGTGTTGCCAGTGATGACATAAGGTATTGAGACGTGGTCCTTATCTGTTGGCCTTTTAGAAAAACTCAGTCACACAGCGGGCAATGGAGAGAGCTATGCTCGGAGTTTCTTTGCGCGATAGAATCCGAAACGTGGATATTCGCCAAAGAACCAAAGTCACCGACATAGCTGTTAAAATTTGCAAGTTGAAGTGGCAATGGGCAGGCCACATCGCTCGAAGAACCGTTAACCGATGGGGAAGAAAGGTTCTAAGGTTAGGTGGAGTGGAGACCACGAACCGGAAGACGCAGCGTAGGTAGGCCTCTCACTAGATGGACCGACGACATTGTGAGAGTCGCGAGCATCCAGTGGATGCAAAAGGCAGGCTGTCGTTCAGTGTGGAGGTTAAAGGGGGAGGCCTATGTTCAGCAGTGGACGTCTTCTGGCTGATGATGATGATGAATAGTGGGCTTTCGTTTGACCGCCTCCAGAAGATGTTGGTCTACGATGGACCACACTTACCTAGCAGAAACCGATTCACTTGCGATTTCGAACACCCAATCAGAGTGAATCAGAAAAATGCGATATACCTAACTGGAAAATAGAGAATATATTTCCCAGTTTCTTAAAATAAATTTTGTAAAAATACCCTAATCAGATTTCGGTACTAAACGTAACAGACATTTTCTTACAGCTGACCTAAAGTGTACTATACTTACATGGACTATGACGTAGTGTGAAGTAGGAATGTAGGTAACCTACGTCATAGTTCATAAAAGCAGTGTGGCCGGATTCCGATACTCAATCGAGATTCCAGTGATGTGCCATCAAATAGGTAGTTCTAATCGGAAGAAGTCTTGATACTTGATTACAATATTACTTTTGATCAAATGCATAACACATTTCACACTAATTATTATTAAAAACTAGCGACCCGGTCCAGTTTCGCATGGGTATAAGTTTTATTATATTTAAACCTTCCGTGAAAAAATATCTAACTGACGGTGATAACCGCATCAAAATCCGCTGGAGCCTTTTACAGGTCCCTAGTAGTCCTAGTTCATTAAAATGTGTACAACCCTGCAATTTGCCGTCCTGTCAAAAATATACCTGTTTCGCTCTGGTAACAACAATTTTGGCATATGAGTAAAGAATTTAACATGATTAATTTGTTTATGCTAAATTATCACTACTTATATGATTTAGTCCTTTTTAGATGTGTTGCCGGAATATTGACGCAGTAAGGTGGTACGTTTCATTTATGACGTTTCATTTCATTTATTATTCATTATGGCATTATTCAAACAACAGTTTATTTTGTTCTTGTATGTAGGCCGGGTAATTATTGTAAAATGACACAGTGTTTGCGCAAATCGTTGGTTGTTCTTTACATAATCATGTACTGCTATTTATCAGTAGCGTACCATATTACTTACATTTGCCAATAAACCGTTTCAAACAGCAAAAATTTGTTTGTTGGCAAATGTAAGTAGGTAATAATTTGCATTAGAGATAAATAACTTTGCATGATTTTGTAAATAATAATAATCAATTTCCGCCAACATCATGATCTTTTATAATAATTACCCGGCCTAGGCTACAAAGGGAAAAAAACTGTTTAAAATTTGAATTTTCCGCCATAGGTGAAACGTGCTACCTTAAGTATCAAGACTACACGGCGCAGTATAGGCTTATAGATTCCAGTGAAACTCGGGTCTGAGTGGTTGAGGGGATTCCATGAAATGTTGGATAGAATTAGGTACAAAACCAATACACAATACAATATGCCTTGCGAGATAAATGCATTTAGGATTTAGGTACCTTGGTTTACATTCGGTATGTTACCAGTCACCGGTTTTATCTACGATTATCTAGTTTTCCCCATTTTTCGGGACAGAAAGTATTTCATGGAGCAATGGTGGCCGGGCGGTACAATGTGCGTTATACAATCTGGCGGCACCCGGTTCGATCCTCAGCCCTGCATAAATGACTTATTTAGTACTTAGTATCTAAGTACTAAAAACTTAGTATCTAAGTATAAAATTATGTGCAGTTACGATGCCGTCGCTCGAAAAAAAAAAAACACGGTCTTTCCAATTTTCCAGAACTTTCCTGTCATATAATTTATGGAACACTTCGAAATAGTTTCGTTGAAGATTCAAAACAATTAATTAGTATACAAACGTTGCCGTCAAGACTATGGGTTGTTGGGGGACTTAGGCCAAAAAGCTCATTTCAGAGATAGAGCACAGCGGTGCCCTCCGTCTGGCACAGAGGTCGGACACCGAGCTACACCCCTGCAGCTGGGTATCTTTTGAAGATTCAGCAACAACGTCAACAACAAAAAAGGGCACATACTGAAAGAAAAGTGTGGTGACTCCCGCTCCGGTTCGTTCCTGGTGCAAAAGTAGACATTGTCATCCAACGCGGTATGCAATGCAGCGAGTGTTTTGGGCACTTTTGCGCCGGGAACAGTTACGGGTTACTTGACTAAAGTTATTGGTGACCAGTACATATAGATCGATATTGGTGACTAAATTATCTGTTAATTAAATATTATAATTTTTTACTATGGCAACCCCTATTAAATAAACAAAATACAAGCTAATACTAACATTAAAAATGCAGTTAGACTGCCCACAGACCGTTGAAGGTCTAAAGATAATCCAAATGCTCAAGCCAATTAGGTTACTTATTATAAATGTTCTTTTACATTAAACATTATATTTAAAGGTTATTCTAATGCTATACAATACAACAAAACTTTATTAACACCACAGAAAGAACATAAGATACATTTTTCATAAGTACTTGAATGTTATTCAGAGTTATAAATAGCAGAAATTCAGTGTAAGCGAGTCGTTGTAGGCGTAGCGCTGGTTTTTTAATGGAACCCAGTCAAGCGCGCAGGTAGGATTATGAAATTTAAATGTGCTCCAATTTTCCCGGATGACAGACACCAGTAGATTTCAGGGGTAAATTGTTTATATCTTCAACTTACCAAGGATCCATATATTATCTTCCTTGAACTTAGTATATCACTTAATTTATATTGGTATGTTTTTTACTCAGATCAGAACTTTGTTTATGCTATAAGTGGCAAACAAGCGGACGGACTGCCTGATGGTAAGCCGCCACCGTCGCCTATGGATACGCACCAGTTGTAGCACCAGAAGCATCACAACTACGTTGCGAGTCTTTTAACTCGCGTTTTGAAAAACCCGAAGCTTCTCGGAAACACCGCGGAAGTCTGTGGCGGAAGGTGGCTCATCCCAATATTTTGCGAGTGTGAGGCAAGAACGATCGCGTGAGTGCGATTTCCACTGACAATCATTCAAACAAGGGAGATATGTTAAGGGGGCGTGGCGGGTGCGAACGCATCCAGTCTAGATGAGTCTGGATGTCTTTAGTTAGTCGAACTCAGCCTGCAATGTTCTTTTTTGCATGTGGAGTATTTGTTAGTTCATTAGCGCGCGTTTCTTTGTGTGTGTGAAAAATTTGTAAGTGTGCCGTACCTACCGCTTTGCGTTAAACGGTTTAGCGGTATATTATGAATGACGGATACATTTGAACAAGGCGTATCTCCCTTGTTTGTCTGATCTGAGTATGCATACGTAATGCATACTCAAAGTCTGTAGTAAGGAGATGTCCCGTTGTGGTACTAAAATAAAAGAAAAATCTAACATCTACCATAATGCGGTTTTTGGAAAGAGCAATAAAAATCCAAAAGGTACCAACTGAAAAAAATATTTTTTTAGGCCTGCAATTTCCTGAAAATTATGAAAAAGAAATAATTTCATGTAACGTGAAACGAAACGTATTTTCAGTCATAGTTTTGAGTAACGTAAAACGGAACGTATTTTCAGGACATAGTTTTGATTGATAGGCCTTACGGCATAAGCCAAAAAGGTACGTAATTTAAAAAAAAGTCATGGCGACACTTATGCAACATGGCCTTAAAGGCTGTAGCCTGCCCGGTAGCCGAAAAAAATCAGAGACATTGATTAATCACTCACTGACAGCAGTGACAGTTGACTACTATGTTTGTTATTTTATTTACATATTCAATTTCAATTGTATTACCAAGATATTTTTTTATTTACAATTTTTCACCATAAAACGTTAAGTTACCTAGGTACTTACTAGAATACCCTATTACCGCGTTATTCTGGCTGGATTTGTATGGCGAACGAAGATACTGCTTTCCATATTCATGGATCTATGAGATCGTGCTGCCGTCACTGGTCAAACAATTAAAAGAAATATCGCCAAAAACCACCGCTAATAAACACACAAAAACCAAGCCAAGCCAAGCAAGACCGACAATTTAGTTTTACGACTCAACAAACAAAATTCGTTTTTTTTGCTAACATTTTCATGACCGTGGATGCAATGTCCTTTAGTCGTAATATTAAACAGCTTATGTAGTATTAATAGCGTCAAACAAGTCATAGTCACAGTCAGAATCAAGCTAAGTAAGTCACGGTCAAGTCAAACTCATGCCCCTGTAAAGTGGTGGAGGCTTTGCAAGAAGCTTCTATGGAGCTTAGAAACAACACGAAAAGACACGTTTTACCTCGTTATATCACTTCCCACACTCGAGCACGTTTACGAACACTTAATGAATAATAATTCACCAGTTAGTACACATTAATACTCGAAAATACACAAGTTTAGGAAAATAATCCAACGAGCCGACATGTTTTTTCTACGTTGGCGCCAAAAACTCAAACGAAATTCGAATCGAAGCTAACGAAATAACGAAAACGTTTTTTTTGTTCGTATTGTCATGGCCATGGATAGAATGTCCTTCATTGGTAATATTATTCGAATTTACTCTGTATTAAATAGGGCCAAACAAGTTATAGTCATAGCCGCAGTCAGAGTCCAGAAAAACAAGTCACGGTCAAGTCAAATTCATGCCCCAGTAAAGTGGTGCAGGCTTTACAAGAGACTTCTATGGCGTTTTATAAACAACACGAAATAACATGTTTCACCTCATATATCACTTACCCACACTATAGTATGTTCACGAAAAATTAATAAATAATAACGTACCATTATTACGCATTAACACTGGAAAATATAGAAGTTTAGGAAAATAATCAAGCCAACTATGTTTTTTTTTTCACGGTGGCGCCAAAACCCTGGAACCCTTAATGTGACGAGCAGTGTTGCTGCTTTCGGATATTTTAGGATTGCAGTGTTGCTGTTAATCAATCCAGTATTTCTACTACACATATTTTTTAAAAATTTATTTTAAAAAAAATGCAAGGGTTTATAATTTTTTTTGTAGCTCTTTTGGGCTCTATATTTGTGGCACATTTCGTGCTAAAAAGTTGAGATTTGTTAAGAATAAAGTACCAGGCTCCATACTAATTTAGGTACAACTCCTTTACTTTTTAGATACATATTTTTACTTTGAGGTAGCGTTTTTTGCTAAAATTCTGAAAAGAATAATACACGTGGAAAAAGTAATCCAAGCGTTTCTTTTAATTATAGAACATGTGAGCAAAGTACGAATTTTTGCTACGTAAAATACGTATCGAATTCCATACAAATTTTAATTTCGAAAGTCATAATTGGTATGAAAATCAATGCGTATTTTACAAGGCGAATAATCGTACTTTGCCCATTGAAGTAGATTAACTACAGGTACTGTGACCCAGCTTTAGGACAAAATAGATAAAACTTTAACCTTGTCCGTCTCGTTCAGTTGCATAGTAAATATGTGTCTCTGTAAGTCTGTTCATTGTCTTTTCAAGACCAAACTACTGAACCGACTTTGACCAAGTTGGCAAGTAGTGTAAATAGGAGGATATATTTATAATGCGAAATTCGAATGAACGAATGCTATCTCACGTTTTTCTGTATCCCTGTTACTAAGACATATATATTATGGTTTATTCCTCTATTGACTTCATTAAATATTTCAATAAATAGATACAAATGAATAGGTAAGTATAAATACTTATTGAATATTAGGAATCAATGACGACCCTAACTAAAAACAGCTATAACACCAAAAACAAGAAAACCTTAAAAAAACGGTAGATACATTGAAAACAAAACAACACAACACACGTCTGAGCAATGAAACTATAATCCGTTTTACATTTGTAGGGCTCCACCGACGGCCAGCGGAACCCGGACGGCACGAGATGTTAACAAATCGTCATGAAATATTCAGAGGGACCCTTTACAGTTCCGCTTTTATTAATGCTTCTTCCTGCTGGCTTGTCTTCTGGACAACGTCATTTAATAACTAGTACCACATAATAAATTACAGTATTACTGCAGTACTGGTATTACAGAGGTAAAAGTAACAAAAAACGCCAACATCTATGAATTAAACATAATTATATGATCAAAAGCCACCATACAAATATACAACCATCAAATACTGCAAATACCATCATGCTGCATTTTTTTGTTAAGTATTTCCTCTTCAGAGGATTTTGGCATCGCACGTCTTGTGCATTTGCCAGTGTTAAATTTTGGAATATTTAGAAGTTTAGATTATAAGTTTAGAAGTTAGATATATCGTCGGTTCTGGAATGGAGACCACGGACCGGTAAGCGCAGCGTAAGACGTCCATTCACAAGATGGACAGACGACCTAAAAGAGACCGCAGGGAAACGCTGGATGCAGGCCGCTTCCAACCGGCCCTTTTGGAGATCGATGGGGGAGGCCTATGTCCAGCAGTGGACGTCCTATGGCTGAAATGATAATGATGATGATGATATATCGTCAAACAAGTCATAGTCAGAATCAAGCAAAGTAAATCACAGTCAATCCATGCCCTAATACTAATGTGGGCTTCTATGGAGTTTTGGAAACAACACGAAAAGTTGAATAATGTTTCACCTCGTTATATTACACCACACTCGAGCTCGTTATTAATACCTAAAATAGTTTTTTTTCCACGTTCCAAAAAACTATACTGCATGTTTCCGATGCCCGTTAAATTTTATAGACATCTGTAATTTTGACATTTGATAAAAATAAACCGGCCAATTGCGAGTCGGGCTCGCGCACTGAGGGTTCCGTACCACCACAAAATACAATAAGGTTGTCCAAGTAACCGAATTACCAGTTATTATAACGCCTTACAATCGTTGAAGTAATTTGATACGCAGTTTGCATAATACTAGCTTGCTGCTAATAACTTGGTAATGAACAGAAATTTGTCACCGATTCGCACTTGGCTATTATTTATGTTGTTATACTTTAGAGTGTGTACTACCAAATTTGTAGTGCCAAATTTGACGCTTGTACGTATTATCGTTTTTACATTAGAGCTAATACAAAAAAACGTTTAAAAATATGTTTATTGTATCGGGACACCCCTTTCGTTTTTACTTTTTGACTTTTTTTATTATTTGTTAGTCAGTAAGTTAGTTAATCCGCCGTAACGTTACATTTTCTGTGAAAATTTCAACTGTCTATTACGATTCGAAAGATATAGCCGTTAATAGGTAGGACAGACACACGGACAGACAGACAGATATCGTAGGCTTAGTAATAGGGTCCTGTTTTTACCCTTTGGGTTCGGAACCCTAAAAAGCGAAGAACGAAAAATTTATTTTTCATTTAACACCTAAAAAAATACAGCACAGATAAAGGCAGGATAGAGCAGCCCTAACAAATTAACTAGGTATCTATAATTTTTCATAGACCTAATTCTAACCCATCTACCAAATATAAGTAGGTAGTATTCGAAAACTATGTTTAACTACTTCGAAGACCTTCTTCCATCTACATGAGGGAAAGCTCGTTTCAAAAGTCCTAAGTAACGCGGAGAGATACGGAAACCAGATTCGTGGTTACAAAGTTGTCCCCTAGTTTAAATAAGTTACCAAACATGTACCAAACATCTGTTGCCAACCGGAATCAAACACTTCAATTGAATAGTAGGTATAACTGGAGATTTCTAAGTTCAAACATATTTTAAAGAAATAGGCATTTAATAAAATACTAAATAGGGTCTAGTCCAAGTCAGTGGTAAGTAGGTAGCGTGGATTTATGTCACCCGGCCCGCGGCAATATTTTCGCAAATTTCAACTAACCATCGCTGTGCCGCCCCATGAAATCTGCCGCCGAGACAATGCCACAGAAGACATAATAGACAACAATGCCGTCCCCTGACCCACACATCTTCGCCCCTGGTCCAATTTATCTGGTCCACCAAAGAATTATCAGCTGTTCCATACAATTCGTTGAGTATGAATGTTTTCTTTGGCATCGTAAAAAATATTTTCTTGCGAATTTTTGCTTTGGTCTCGTATTAAACGTTGTAAGTATATAGGTAATCAAAGAATTCAATGTTACATAATTATATTGATTGCTGTAGATGCTAATCTGCGTTGTCAAACAAAATCATGTGAAGGGAAATTTGGTTTTTGAATATTAAAAATAAAATTAAAGCCCACTCTCGCCAGTGCAAACAAAAAAATATTGTTTTTAAAAGCTGGAGTTTTTCAGGGTACAGTCAAAGAGTAATTTTATTTACATGGGCTGTATTCGTGAGACAGATAAAAAGGTTAAGCTTTATGAAACAGAATAAATAAACATCAAATCTCATATTTTACATTGGTGTTTGAAATATATTCAAATGGCGTAGGTACAGTCTCTCGAAAATGGTTTTTATTATCGTTTTTGCTCAAAAAGCAACTTTCCTTTGTAATGTTTCTAGTGAAATTACGGGGCAAAAAAAGATTTGACAGCTAATTGTCTCAGTGTGATGAGCACAGTTATATCTAAACTTCAACAGTTCATAAGGCGACATTTTCCTTACGGCCATACTTATAAACGTTACTTAAGTTAAGCAATGCTTAAAATTGCTCTGTCAACTTTTCGTTGACGGTAATTGTCACAGGTGAAAACGAGACAGCAATTTTAAGCATTACTTAGCTTAAGTAACGTTTATAAGTGTGGCCGGTATAGAGATTCAATGATGCTTTTAATATTACTACAATTGATCATAAGGATTAAATTATATTTCATTATAATTAGTCGCATTTAGCAGCTGTAACACAGTTCTTCCTAGAACAGCTGCTTACGAGACGCCTACAGAAAGGTACTTATACTCATAATGAATTATTAATTTTGTTAAAAATTAATAATAATTAATAATTTTGTTAAATTTGTTAAAAAGGTTAGGTTAATATTGTAAAATTACCCATATAAAGGACCCGGGTACGTCCTAAAACTGCGACCAGAACCACCAGAGGATGGGCAGCAGCATCCTCCTACTTTAATGGTGAATCCTTCTGCGATCTCCAAGCCGCCTGCCAAGCGTGGGGATTATGGCAACCCCCCCCCCCCCCCCCCCCATGACAGACAAAATAATATCACGGCCCCTAGTCCCCGGCAGCTCCTCTATCCCTGACCAAGGTAGCGGGTCAGGTATCGGTGGAGCAGGGGGTGCGAAAAATCTCCGGCAGTTGCCCCGCTACCACCCCCAACATAATTTGGCCCTGGTAACGCACAATGTTCGCACACTGAGGACCGACGAGAAGATTGTAGAGCTGGAGGAAGAATTGAGCAAAATACGATGGGACATCATAGGACTATCAGAAATCCGACGAGAGGGACAGGATACGATAGTTCTGGATTCCGGGAACATGCTCTTCTTCCGGGAAGGAGAACGAAAGTCCCAGGGTGGTGTAGGTTTTATCGTCCGCAAGTCACTCATTAACAACGTGATTAAGGTCGATAGTGTGTCGAGCAGGGTAGCATACCTTATACTCAGAATAACCGATCGTTATTCGCTGAAGGTCATACAGGTATATGCGCCGACCTCGACATACCCTGACGATGAAGTAGAGGCTCTGTATGAGGAGATATCCGAAGCCATACATTCCTCCGAAACATACTTCACCGTTGTTATGGGTGACTTTAACGCAAAGGTGGGCACACGGAATGTCGATGAGTTAAGAGTGGGGTCATATGGGTATGGACGGCGGAATCCGAGGGGCCAGCGGCTGGTCGACTTCATGGTGAAGGAGGAACTCTATTTGATGAACTCCTTCTTTCAGAAGCGACCATCCAGAAAGTGGACGTGGATGAGCCCAGATGGTTCGACCAAAAATGAGATCGACTTCATCATGACGACCAAGAAGCGAATATTCAATGATGTCTCCGTGATCAGCAGGGTGAAAACCGGTAGTGATCACCGTATTGTCAGAGGCACATTGAATATCAACATCAAGCTAGAGAGGTCGCGTCTGGTGAAGTCCACGCTCCGTCCTGGTCATGCCCAAATCCAAAACCCAAATGACTTCCAACTCGAACTGCATAATCGCTTCCAGGGCCTTGCCGAAAGCGGAACTGTGGACGAATTAAACAATGGGCTGGTGGAAACTGTCCAAGCAGTGGGGTCCAAGTTCTTTAAGACCCCACCCCGAAAAAGACCTCAGAAGCTCTCAGACGAAACCATTAAGCTAATGAAGGACCGGACTGAGATGAGACTGCAATCTTCAGCTGATATGTCGGAATATGGCCAACTTAATAGACGAATCTCGAAATCGGTGCGACACGATCTGCGTTCCTACAATACAAGATGTATTAGGGATGCAATTGAGCGGAACCAGGGCTCGAAAGTGTTCGCGAAAAATTCGTCTATTGGGAAAAGCCAAATGACAAAGCTGAAGATCGAGGATGGCAGTATCATTTCGTCAAAGTCGGAGATTCTGAGAGAGCTTGAGAGGTTTTACGGACAGTTGTACACCTCGACACGACAGCCTATTGTCAGTACAGCTCAGGACAAGAGAGCTAAACTGACCCGACACTACACTGAGGACATCCCAGACATCAGCTTGTACGAGATTAGAATGGCTCTGAAACAGCTTAAGAACAACAAGGCACCGGGTGATGACGGAATCACGACAGAACTACTGCGAGCGGGTGGAAAACCGGTACTGTTAGTCCTCCAGAAGTTATTTAGAAGTTAAGAATTATAGACCCATCTCACTCCTGAGCCATGTGTACAAGTTGTTCTCTAGAGTCATTACGAACCGTCTCGAAAGCAGGTTTGATGACTTTCAGCCTCCCGAACAAGCCGGTTTCCGTAAAGGCTGGAGCACCATAGACCACATACACACCCTCCGCCAGATTATACAGAAGACTGAGGAGTATAATCGGCCATTATGCCTGGCGTTTGTGGACTATGAGAAAGCCTTTGATTCCATCGAGACCTGGGCAGTATTACAGTCCCTCCAGCGTTGTCATATCGACTATAGGTATATCGAAGTGTTGAAGTGTTTGTATAGAAACGCCACCATGTCGATCCGATTACAGGACGAGAGCACGGAACCAATCCAATTGCAGAAAGGCGTGAGACAGGGAGATGTTATCTCTCCGAAACTGTTCACGAACGCATTGGAGGACGTTTTCAAGCTCTTGGACTGGAACGGATTAGGCATCAACATCAATGGCGAATACATCACTCACCTTCGTTTTGCCGATGATATAGTCATCATGGCAGAGTCGCTGGAGGACCTAAATACGATGCTCAGCGACCTCAGTAGCCTTTCCCAACAGGTGGGTCTTAAAATGAACATGGACAAGACAAAAATCATGTCCAATGTCCATGTTGAACCCGTGCCGGTAGTCGTTGGGAACGATACTCTCGAAGTTGTTGACCATTACACCTATCTTGGACAGATTGTTCAGTTAGGTAAGTCCAACTTAGGCAAAGAGGTCGCCCGAAGAATCCAACTCGGATGGGCAGCGTTCGGGAAATTGCGTGACATCTTCTCGTCCAAGATACCACAGTGCCTAAAGACAAGGGTCTTTGACCAGTGTGTGTTGCCAGTGATGACATATGGTACTGAGACGTGGTCCTTAACTGTTGGCCTTTTGGAAAAACTCAGAGTCACACAGCGGGCAATGGAGAGAGCTATGCTCGGAGTTTCTTTGCGCGATAGAATCCGAAACGTGGATATTCGCCAAAGAACCAAAGTCACCGACATAGCTGTTAAAATTTGCAAGTTGAAGTGGCAATGGGCAGGCCACATCGCTCGGAGAACCGATAACCGATGGGGAAGAAAGGTTCTTGAGTGGAGACCACGAACCGGAAGACGCAGCGTAGGTAGGCCTCCCACTAGATGGACCGACGACATAGTAAGAGTCGCTGGCATCCAGTGGATGCAAAAGGCAGGCTGTCGTTCAGTGTGGAGGTTAAAGGGGGAGGCCTATGTTCAGCAGTGGACGTCTTCTGGCTGATGATGATGATGAATATTGTAAAATTATAAATATTGGGAATAAATGAATTGAATTGAATTGAATTGAATCTCTACACAAGGGCCATATCGAAGATATAGTTATAATTTTTTTCCTAATGCGACCAAATCTGTATATGCGAAAAAACAGATGTTTCATAGAAAAATTTCATTCACCCTCAACGAAATGTATGGAACAGCTGATATATTTTTGCGATTTCAGGGTTGGTCCAACAGTAAAAATTGTTTATAATGATGACTAAATGTTCTCGAACATGTCCGTCGTATTGAGATACATCGAATATATTGTAAAACAAAAAAATATAGATATTCTATTGACATAAATTTATTCGCCTCTAATGAAATAATATCACTGACCAATAATTTAGTGGAATGAACTTTGTTTATTAAGATATCGTAGACATCATTTAGTAAATAGGTATTTCAATAAATCCAAAAAATAGGCAAAGCGCAAATCAATATTACTTACTATGTAATTATTATTTTCTATCGAATAAAATGCCCTTAATCGTGTTTCGGTCCTCGCACTTTCCTAATCATATCAAAATTGAATGTTTAACCTAATGTGTGGAATGGCATGGCACTGTACAAATTAAAACTAGAATGACAAAAACTGCTAAAAAGGAAAAGAGGGCCTTAAACGTTTTTAATTTGTCCGGAAAATTGGAAAACGCAGGAAAAACTGAAAGTGCTTTTTTCTATGGGATTTTTGTATAAACTATAACTCAAACAAAATTGAAATTTGGACAGGGCAACGTTTGTCGGGCCAACAAGTTTTACTTGTTCGGTAAAAATGTAGTATTATCCAGCAACTTTACACAATCAGCTAGTTTGAGTGTGTGACCCAGTTTTAGGAGTAGGTAAGAAGGGGAAAATACGTGCCCAATCCTGCTTGCAGTACACGCCAAGTCCTATTCTAGCATCGGCACTTATTTGATTATATCGGCAGCAAAATACCTAATACGAATTTCTATAAGAAACCTAAAAAGTATTTGCTTATTTGGATGTTTCGATCAGAAATTGATATTGGTTTTTTTTCTATATTATTTTGTTTTGGTTCTTGACCAAAACTCGCTTTCGCTTCACGACTCTTCGCTTTACGACTTCGTCAGTACCCTTATTATTCTGTAAAGTCAACTCTATTTAGTACATTCATTTCGTCTAATTAAATATGTCACTTATTGCGGTATAAAACACTAATAAAAATATCTGAGTAGACAAAAGTAATCATGTTATATTTTTGGTCGACCTTTTTGTTTATTTATAGAAATATAAGACGAACGACCTTTTTGTAGACGAAAACAAACAAGGAGCGACATGAAAATATTATAGATAGGTAAAACCAACACCTACTACAGTCTACTTTACACAGCTAGGTAGATACAGACAGTTATCTGTGTAGAAACAAAGCTTCATATCGTTTGTGGTACACATTTGAGCAGAATTTGAGCGAAATCACTACAATTTCGTTCAAAGGCTCGACATAGTAGGCTCGAGGCGGCTTTGTGACATTGTCTTCGGCAATTTATCCGCGCGCTCGTCGCTGGAGATTCGACAGGGCGGCCTTTACCCCATGGAAAACAGTGACTGTTGTGAAAAAAAGGTGGGTTTAAAAAGGTATTATTCGATACCCTGAAGTTTTGATAGATTCGTGTATGTCAGGGATGGTCACTGAGCAGGTGACGTTATCACAAATACAACACGGCAGCACAAAAAAGTACAGATGTTTTTTTTTATTATCTCATGAAATCAATGAATTTTTCAAAACAGTTTGAATGTAAAATTCGTCTATATTGATTCCAAATCTCTATAGAAGCTTCTATATAGGCAAGTTTTCACCACTTTGCTGGGGAGTGACTTGAACTTGACCGTTATTCACTTTACTCGACTTAGAACGTGACTAGGAATTGTTTGACGATGTCTACTAAACCTTAAAATCAATAGTATCTTGTAGGAATATTTTATACCTCGACACTGGCTGAATAGATGAGTCTGGAACCAAAAATAAAAACAAAAATATATTGGATTAAGCATTTGGATTGTCTTTAGATCTTCAAAGGTCTTACCCACAGAAAAGAGAAGTAAAAAATTCTCTCTTCTGTGGTTTTACCGGTGCGTTCCTATGGAGATGCCTGGTGATGATCCGGTGGCCGTCTGGCACAGAGGTCGGCCACTGAGGGGGTTTAGTGGGTGCAATCTTATATAACCCGGCTTCACCCCAATGCAGCTGGATACCTTTTGTAGATTTCCCCCCGTCAACAAAAAAAAACCTTCAACGGTCTATGCAGTCTTAACTGTTTTTTTATAGTTTTAGCTAGTATTTTGTTTAGTATAAAGGCACTACAAAAAGGGCACGTCATTTTTTATATATTATTTGTATAATAAAATATAATTAATGTATAATTTTTTTTTTTTTGAGCATATCCAACTGTAATTATATTTTACAAAGAAAATAAAAAAGCCTTAATTATTAACACTAATACTAATTATTACATACAAATTATCACTAATATAATTAAAAATTAAAAAAAAAGATGTTGTCCGTGTGGTAAAGTGCCAAGAACGCTGGCTGCATTCCCGCGTTGAATTGCTAAAGAAATTCTCTGCGCGAGGAATGAGCCAGCTCTCTTATCACCAGCGGCGTCGATTAAATGTGGCGAAATTTTTTTTAAAAACTTTTTGGTACATGGGCCCCATGGACCAAAAGTTTCGACGCCCAGCGGCACAAATAAATATTCACTTGAAAGTGATGCATACTTGCGCCGCTTGGCGTCTTCTGCGGCCTCCGCCGCGGCTCCAGCTTTTTGAATTGTCCCCCTGAGGTGAGAAGGGGCTAACGTATCGACGCATGTAGCGTCCCAAACGAGAGCCCTTCCCCGCTCCCAGGGGATCAGAGTTAAGCCATCAGGGCGCTTACCATCATCCCGAACTATCCCCACCGGCTCGAGAACAGCAGGGATGTTGATGGTGGCAAGTGCCCGTTTGATGATATCATTTATGGAGCCGTGGCGGGAAAATCTACCGGCACTACGTTGGCAGTAGAGTCCATGAAGTCCATTTTTATCGACGCCGCTTCCACACGGACACAAATGTCGTTCGACAATAGCAGCTCCTAATCGAAGACCGATGGCGATACGGAAGCTGCCATTGTCGAACAGAGTTCCGAGGTTGGCAGAAGGAAGGGCATGGAGCCACTGCCCGGACTCATGCTCGAAAACAGCAAGAAGCCTTGCGCGATCCTGGTCACTGAAAGAATTTTGAGTCAAATCTTGTTGGACTTTCTGTACCAATGGAGCATCCCATAGTTTTTGACGTTTTGGTTCCTTAGGTATATCTCCATTGGGACAGACAGTTTTCCAGGCCTCAATTGCATCAGCAGCACAGTGAATCCGAACCGATGATGTTTTCAAGATTGAAGAACACAGTTTGGATACACTGTGCACAGATGAAAGAAAGGCCGGAAGAGCTACACTGGAAATTTTTCTGATTCCGATACCACCAGATCGAATAGGCAATGAAGCTTGAATCCAGGAATTGTTTTCGAGGATTAAATTTAGAATTTTTTCCAAAGATGTTTTGAGGGTGGCATCAAGGCTTTCTAAAAATTGCGTATGTTTCCAGATTGGGCATGCTCTTAAGATATAGGTGAAATTTGGAACAAAAAGGCAATATTTTAAAATGGTATAGGCGATATGAGAATTTAGAAAGCCCAATCTGTTGATGTTTACCGAAAGTATATTAGATTTCTTTTCTAAAAGAGGTCCAACACTATCCTCGAAAAGAGGTGCCCCCAGGAGGTAAAGTGAGTTCTTTTCTAAAATTTTAATTTCCGGTGCAATGTCCCTAAAGCTTTGAATAATAACTTCACGATCATGGTCATTGAATTTAGACGAAACAAAAAGCTCACACTTGCCTAAATTTAGCTCTAAATTTTGGCAAGCTTTTTTAATTTTTTTGTACATATTACATAAATAAAATCGTATTCACACATTTTGTTTATATCATAAAATAATTATATACTCAGTAATTCCCTTCGATCAAGAATGTTTTAATCGAAGGTAATTCCCGTGTAAAATAGGTAACCAGAAAATGGAAATTGGGCTTTGATTTTATTTTCAGCATATTATACGAACCTGAATCACTGCCTTACATTTCTACCGTTTCCACCACAACGCTTTATCTCCTTGATGGTCCATTACCGAGCCAGCGAGCGCTTGTTTTTGTTCCTCCTAACTTATTGCAGCCGAGAATGCTATCTGACACACGGCAAAAACAAGAAAAATTACACGAAATGCTTTTGAGTGATTGAGGGAAGTAATAGAATCAGTTTGTGGAAAATGAAAGCTGGAATTGAAGCTTAACTGGAGGAGGGCTGGAGGTTTGCCAAGACTGCGCGCACAAATGAGAAGATAAAAATGTTCTAAAACTCTTACGGTGCTTTATAGGTAGGTAAAGCTATCCTACAGCTAAAACTGCGTCTAGGGTAAGGGACACTCTCTTGCTTCGAAACCAAAACCCCATCATCGCCGTCGAGGTGGCGGTCAAACGCAAGACTATTATTTAATTTAAACAGGCATGTCTTAAAACATACCAATATAATAGTCAAAAGACCATTAAATATTCTAATGTTTCTTCAACAAACGATACTAGATATCATGCTCTTATCACAAGTCCCTAAGTTACTTATAACAACCTACAAAGTAAAAAAATAATTACCTAAAGGTTGAAAGGTAATGGGCGAGTGGTATTAGCTTAAAATAATATATATAAAAATATATATATATAAAAGAAAAAACTACTTGACTTACGAAGCTGAAATATGACAGGAAGATTCCTTATTTTTATTCCTTAGGGTGTAGAGATCCGCTAAGAAAGGATTTTGCGAAAGGGCCGAATTAAGGGGGGTTGAAAGTTTATATAAAAGGCTACGCGTACAAAGTCGCGGGCAACAGCTAGTACTTATATATAGAAGGAGATATGGCTACGCACTCTGTTTTTAAGCAACATCTGAATGCCAAAACAATCTTTGGCCAAAACACTTCGAAATTCAAAAACTCCAAAAATCTCTTCGACTGTAGACGGATGCGCAAACGTTCAAACTGGGTCAAAAATGTATATTCTGATAGATATCGTTAATTAATTCGCCTTTGCCAATCGTTACGTTGAATGCTATTGGTATCTCACACCGGTCAGTGGAATGATGATAGATATGCTAACACCTGATTATTCTAACTCGAGATGCGATAATATGCAATGGCATGCATGTAACCACGGAAGGGGGGGGCGGGGGCTACCATGATCTCGGAGTTTCTCTCGGTCTATCAAGAGGGGTTCCATTTACACTCACGTGATTTATGGATCACCTAACAGTACCTATAATCTATATAGTACAGCGCCGAAAGAGTAGCGAGTGAATCGGTTTCTTCTAGGCAAGTGTGCTTTATCGTAAACCGCATCAGGCGAGATGCCGGTCAAGCGCAAACCAATCTTTAAAAAAACATTGTAGAATTGAGAAAAGGATGCTTAGAGATTGTGGTAGGCCTCTAAGCGGCGTTATGCCTAGACATGCCTGGCGCGGCTGTTGACGCATATGCATAAACCATGTTTCGGAATAATTACTGACACAGTGTATAAGTACCTATACACTGTAAGCCATCAGATGAAACCAAAGTGGGCGTCTTCATAGATTCGTATATACATATACAGGGATGCAGTTGTACTAATCCGAAAGGAGCTCATTGTACTCATCAATAAGAACAACTTTTACTTTGGCACTGACCCTGAAATAAACTCTACCATACATTTCCTTAAGTGTCTGAATGTCATCTATATCTATATATATTTATATACTAGCAGTCCGCCCCAGCTTCGCACGGGTATAGATTATAGCTTATGTCACCCGGGGATAGTGGAGCTTCTCAACAGTGAAATAATATTTCAAATCCGTTCAGTAGTTTCGGAGCCTATTCAATGCAAACAAACAAACAATCAAATCTTTCTTTATGTTCAACTTGTCCATTTTCAAGGCAAGGTTAGCACGCTGGCTTGTCAGTCAAGCGTTCTACGACATTGATAAGGAATTTATGGCTCTTAAAGTAACATCCTAAATATATTTAATTATTATTAGTTTGTACCTACCTACTATTAAGTACCTACTTTGTTTTGACATTTTTATTTATAATTTTTACATCTGACATATACTGATCGTATGAATAAATGAGTATGAGTATGAGTATGAAAATAGTTTTCTTTTTTGAGCTGCAACTTATGCTCTTGCATTCCCAATACGAACGCTATGTAGGTACATGTGATCGTTATTGGCGTTAGTAACAGTTATTTTTGCCCCCAAGGGGCTATCCTAACGCACACATAAGACGTTCATAAGTATGAGTCTTGTGGCTTAGTACCACCGACCAGAATAAATCTTTGAGATCACCTGGCCTGTTCAAGAACAGTACTTTTTACAAACTGCATGTTTACCCATGTACATAGCCTAAAGTGTGGATACAATAAACATTGTCTACGTGCCTGAATAAATAAAAAGATTCCTCCGTTGCGCTATTTGGGAGCCTTATCCCGTCATATTTATGGCTCAAAGTTGAGATTTATCGCCACTATAAATGTGCCGCGGCGGAAAACTGGTGTTCTGACATTCATGAGTTGTGTAGAAGGAATAAGAAGACATGTTCGTAAGACTCTTGAGAGAATTCTACTAGAAAATCTAAGTCAAACTTAGGCTTACAGTAGGTAGGTACCGAAGGTTTTATTTCCTTCACAGACTTAACACAAAATATGTAACTATTAGCGGCCCGCCCAAGCTTCGCACGGGTATAGATTATAGCCTATGTCACCTGGGGATAGTGTAGCTTCCCAACAGTGAAATAATTTTTAAAATCGGTCCAGTACTTTTTGAGCCAATTCGTTACAAACATGCTTACATACAAATCTTTCCTCTTTATAATATTAGTATAGATATAGATTAAATAATAAATAAATATTCGGGACATTTTTGCACACACGGTCATCTGAGCCCAAACTACGCAATGCTTGTAATGTGGCTGCCAGAGACAAGTATACATACATATATATTATATTTATAAATACATACTTAAATAGATATAAACACCTATATATAGGTAGAACAAACACAAATGTTCATCACATGAATGTTTGTCCTACGTGGAAATCGGACCCACGCCCCCAAGAGCAGAAGGCAGGCAATACAATACAATATCACTTTATTATACACCAACAAAAATAAAAAGCTACGTGCTACGTGTGTGTTTTTGGTTATACTCGGTCCAAGCATTCATTTGCTCTGACAGCTGCAATCATATCATCAGCCAGTAAAAGTCCACTGCTGAACAAAGGCTTACCTCTTAGACAAGGGTGTTGCCATAATTCCCACCCTTAGCACGAGGCTTGGGGATCGCAATACGCTCACCATGTGCTAATAGCACGCTGCTGGCCATCCTGGTGGTTCTGGTCGCAGTTTTAGGACATACCCGGGTCTGGACAGCTGCAACACCTAACATTGTAAAAAGCTGAACGAAAACAACGAATTCTGATCACTTTCGCTTGGTTTTTGAACGTAAGAATAGCAGGTATCTACCCAGTGAAATAAACAAAAATCTTATTCAACTTTTTACAATGTTATTGCAAACGCTTAGAGAAAATAAATTCTTGGAACGCGTGTAGGAAAAGTAAGGTAGGGTCAATTGAAACAAATTTAATAACTTGAAGACCTACTCGTATATTAGATGCAGGAATTACAATTTATACCTACCTACGCGACATGATAATAAATTATTGACCTGAAATTCGTTACCATAGCATTTTCCTTTTCGGTAGGTGCTTAGACAACTTCCTCATTGATGTTTGCCATCAAACCACAGCAAGAAGTTGTGTTGGGTAAATTAGCCGCAGAAACTTCTGCATTCTGCAATTTGATAAAGAAAACCGAGCGGGGAGAAAACACACATTAGCGAAGTTCAAAGCATTTACCAAGTTTATAGATTAAGCTCGTTAAAAATATGCTGGGCCCGTATTAGAAGCCTCTTAAGGTACCTACTAGAGATTGGGCTAGATTGCAAGTTCGGAATAATTTTATTTTTAGCACCTATGTAGAGTCCTTGAAAGAGATCTTTGATCTTGAGTCGTGTGCATCGTCGATCTAGAATCAGATACCATCATGACTGTTCGTCATCATCATCATCAGCCAGAAGACGTCCACTGCTGAACATAGGCCTCCTCCTTTGACCTCCACACTAAACGACAGCTTGCCATCTGAATCCACTGGATGCCCGCGACTCTCACGATGTCGTCGGTCCATCTAGTGGGAGACCTACCTACGCTGCGTCTTCGTGGTCTCCTCCACTCAAGAACCTTTCTTCCCATGTCTATTATTCGAGCTAATGCAAATGCTCTATTGATACGACCCTTGGTCCGCTATGGCGGTCCATGCGGTTACCCATTGAATTTTTTTGATGCTTAAAATCTTCCAGCATCCAGTTTCTTTGTAAGCAAAAATGGAATTAGGCATAAAGCTGTTAGCGCATAAAATTCAAGTGGAAAAGGCGTAGCTTTCCTTTACATGATAGCTATCTTAATCGTATTCTGTTTATTATAATATTTCTACCTAGGTTGGTTGGTACAATAACCATCGAGGTTGGGGTAAGTTAGTATTCTATTATACCAGTTCAAAGGTAACAAAAACACGTTTTGGTCCACCTTTTTGTGTGAACCACTAGACTGGAATACGCGGCCTGAATGAGTAGGTAATCTCCAATAGTTCCATTCTAAGTGTCTTCAAGTCGCGAGTGAATCTGTTTTTCTAGACAAACGTGCTTCTCGTAGACGACATCATCGCGAGGTGGCGGTCAAACGCAAACCCTTCTTTTTCCATAGTAAAAAACCTGTCGGTTGATATAAAAAATACTATATACTAACGAAGTATGTGTATTAGCAAAACCTACACCAATCTATGTGTCGCAATCAATATTTGTATATTTGTGTTTGTAAAGCTATGTTTGCAATACACACCTGCTCGCATACCACTCTCGTATTCACCCATATCAAAAAATGTGTCTTTTAAATCCCACACACTGCATAAATCGTCTATAATAGATGCAAAGGCCTTGTATGTATATTAGGTCATTGTCATGCAACCTACACAAATAAATATTCCAAAAACGTGTATTAATATACCTATTCTGCAGTTGAATCATAGATTTATTTCACTCTATCATTTTGAAACTCGTGCGTAACTCTAGCAAAATCTGAGTGTTTTTGCACGTCACAGCAGAACGGTTGGTTTATTCAAGGGTTTACGAGCGGATTAGTTTTTCTAATGCTTGAGCAGCTTACAGTCAACTCTGGAACAGTCCATTAGTAGCGTCCTCTCGGTCGGCTTAGCCTTGAACATTATTACTTTAGGTGCCTGCCGACTCGAGTTCTCAGCTGTGGAGAGTTTAAAGTAGGAACTGCCTAAATACATAATAATATGGCATTGGTCTTAAATCGGTCTATAAATTGGTCTTTCTGTTGCCATACCCTAACAGGGTCATATGTCCCAAAAGAACAAAAAAAAGTCAGTCAAGTCAAGTTTTGTCATCCAAAGGTTGCCTGGAAGAAATCGCTTTAGGCGATAAGGCCGCCCATTATACTGCCGTTTATTTGTTTTTATGTTACTTTAAGTTTCATTTGTATTTTCGGTGTGTAATAAAGTTGTATTGTATTGTATTGTATGTACTACTTGTAATTTTAAAAATATAAACATGATTATTTAAGGTTTGCATGCATACATATGTCGCAATAAACATATTGAGTATTGAGTAAATTGTACCTATGACAATGTAGGATACAAACACAAAAAGTTTAAGGTTGGTCCACTGAAGTAAGTAAATCTAGTATAGCTTTTTCTTTTATTAGAGGCTTGCGCTTGGCCGCCAACTCGTTGATGCGGTCTACGATGGAGCACGCTTGCCTAGGAAAACTCTCGATTTGAAGACACCCAGATTGCACATTTGAAGACACCCCAAATCTACGGATTTGTTTTTAGTTTTTCTTCGGTTGTCAAGCGAAATATAAACGACCATCTCTGTGGTTGAAATAATTTGTTCAGATATGGAGATGATTGGTGATGAGAAGATGATGATGTAAGGAGTCCAGAAAGAAGAAAACAGGCGTATACAAGTAACTAACAAACATATAATAATACTTTATAACAAAACAAGTATTTGGTAGGTAGCCTCATGTGGCGCGGCGTGAATCACCAGAGTCCGTGCGGGGCGGGAAGACCATGCACGCCGTGAAGTCCGTGGAGAGGAAGTCCCTGCAGACCATGGAGTCCATGTAGACCGGGGAGGGGCAGGGCGGGGATTGCGTGCACGGCGTGCAATTCCGGAACAGCCACTACTTTCTTCTCGGCAACAACCTGCAAATAAGTACGTTAATTCTTGATTTTAGTACTTAAATAAATAAGGCTTTCAGTGAACGTAGATTAGGGTGCTGCACGGGCCTTTTTACTACGTTTGAAGGCAGTGGACGGCATCTGCAATTCCATTATGAATACGTCCATTTTAAAACCTGTAGTTTAAAGGCCCTGCGATATTAGTTTTGTCACCGTTACTCCCATTTGAATTGACGTAAGTGAGATGGGGACAGAAATAAAAACGCATGCACAAAAGAAAAGTTAGCGCTTGCACTTAAAGGGTCCTATCAGATTTTTTTACGAAAAAAGCTTCGAAAACTGGATTTTTGCTATAATTTTTCTTTCAACTAATAAGATCTGTAGAAAATTCAGTTGCTGTATTTTTAGATTGTATTTTTTATTGAATTGGCTTCAGATTTTGGTAAATCTCAACATATCCATTTGTTACCTCCAATTTACAAAAGTAGTTTTTCGTAAAACTTTAGGAGGGAAAGTTTGAGAATGGATTCCGTTAAATTACTGTCATAAAATAATAATTATATTATTTTATATTTATCTTCAAAATTACGGCGTTATTTATTCTTTTTATGCCCAAAAATACAAATACTTAAAATTGAACGCTTCATTTTGTATTTCGCCTCTTAAATCATATATTTATTGGTAGTTCATGATTGTTATGTCAAGTCACGACCGAAAACTTTGTTGATTGGGGTTGTCTGATTCGTTTAAAGTTATTCAAATGAGGCATAAAACATATTCCAATACTATGATAAGTTTTTAACGCAGCTATGGTTCTTTACCTTGTGGTTGTGAGGCTCTTCAACGACCTTCTTGGAGATAGCGACGAGAGTAGGAGCGGCGAGCACAGGCACGGGCAGGTGGTGGCCGAGGCCTCCGTAGCCAAGACCTCCGTAACCAAGACCGCCGTATCCAAGACCACCGTATCCGAGACCGCCGTAGCCAAGACCATGGCCGTAACCGAGTCCACCCAAGCCGAGGCTGCCGTAGCCGAGACCGCCGTAAAGGCCGCTATGTCCAAGGCCTCCGTAGCCCAGTCCGGGGCCGTAAGGGCTGATGAGGCCGGCAGCAGGCACGAGGCCACGCTTGTCACGGTCGCCTTCTTCGGGCGCGGCTAGAGCGGCGGTGGCGAAGAGGAAACAACACACCTGCAGACAAACACGCACTTAGTTACAATATCTATCATACTGTTTTAAACTATCACGGTTATTCACTACACATGATTATTAACGGGATAAAAAGCAATATCGGGAGCTCCTTCCACAACCTTACCACGATTAATATCCTGGTTATAGTCATATACCTAACTGTAATATTTATCACACCAAGAAAATTAGGGGGAAAACGGGATTAATTGGAAAATTTACAGATATTTACACTTCTCAAAAGATAAGTATTCAAATATAGGAGACTTGAAACAAAGATCACACTTTTTTATTCTTTTATCAGTATCGTAATAGGCTTGCGTTTTACCGCCATCTCGCCTGATGCTAAGCGATGATGCGGTCTACGATGGAGCACGCTTGCCTAGAAGAAACGGATTCACTCGTGATTTGAAGAGACCCAGATTGTAACTATCGGGGAACGCCCATACAGGCAGCGCATAACATTAACTGGCAGTTCGTACAATTAAAGTGGAATCAAAGCGCTTCGTACGGGTTTTCGGAATATCAACCACTAGCTGACCTGACAGACGTTGTCCTGTCTTAGAACTGTCAAACAAGCAAAGTCAAAATTGTAAATCTAATTTTTTTACATCTTGGGTTACATTATTGGAGTTTTAGTAAAAGGATCCCTATTAAAAAATATATATATATATAGCCTATGTTACCCGGGGATAGTGTAGATTCCCAACAGTGAAAGAATTTTTCAAATCGGTTCAGTAGTTTCGGAGCCTATTCAATGCAAACAAACAAACAAACAATCAAATCTCTCCTCTTTATAATATTAGTATAGAAGTATAGAAAAGCGGTGTCGATTTTTCGTGCCCGCTCTGGCAGTCCGATAGAAAAAAGAGCAGGATGGAAGATCATGCAGATTTGACACACTATTATAAAGTTGAAAATGAAACGTGGAAATAAGAAAAGTTTTTGTACGATAGAACACTGGATACTCACAAAAGCTTTCATTTTGTTTTGTTTATTGATGAAGTGCTGATGACTAGATGGGCTGGATAGCTCTGATGTGTTTTCCAAAAACTTGTTGCATTTATAGTATTAGAACGGAGGCCAAGGTCCAGATTTGCAAAATAGGCGTGGTTACGACACCTCGCTCTCGTTGCTATTAATTTATTCAAAATATCGTCAGAGATGCAACATTGAGCCATCTCACACAAATAAATACATGAATAAATTTAAATTTTGACAAAATTACTATTGCGTCACAAACGAGCCTATATTATTAACGCTGCAATGGTAATAATATGCGGCCTCTTGCTTGACAAGTTTTTCCATTTAGATCTTACTGAATTTTATGTACCTATGCATGCATTTGGATTATTTCTAGACATTAATCGGATAATGGGCAGTCCAACTGTTTTTTGTATAACAGGCTATATAGGTAATTACTTTGGGTAGAGTTGAAAAGCTAGTATTTTAACCGACTTCTAAAAAGGAGGGGGAACTTGGGCCATTCGGGTTTACGCCCCAAACGCTCTAACCGCTAAGCTGCAGGCGCAGGTTCAAATCCTGCCGATCGCCAAATTTTTTATGTATACTATAGGTAATCTATACTTCTATACTAATATTATAAAGAGGAAAGATTTGATTGTTTGTTTGCATTGAATACGCTCTGAAACTACTAAACCGATTTGAAAAATTATTTCACTGTTGAGAAGCTCCACTATCCCCGGGTGACATATGCTATAATTTATACTCGTGCGAAGCTGGGGCGGACAGCTAGTTGTCTATAAAATTTAAAACCTCTTTAAAATTAAATGAAATACACGTAGTTAACCTATCGGTAAACAAATCCGAGCCATCTACTGCCTACTTTCCTATCAGGCGGGAACTTGATATGAAAGGGAGCAGTAATCACATTTCAAATTGCATTTCCCTTTTACGGTCCCCGTGTTCACTGTTTACACTCTACCTAGCGAGTTTATAAATGTTTTTGTGCAAGTCTACTGCGTTACCGTGAATTTACGAGAAAATGTTTGAGGTGTGTCTGCTGACGGTGCTTTTAGTTTGCACTTCGTTTGCGCTCGGATTTCAGATGAACTGGAAAGGTTTTTATTTGTTGGGATGGTCAGAAAGGCGTGTGTCTTATAATTATTTATTACCTCATTAAAAAGCTGATCATAAATAGAGTAGAGTAGATTAACAAAAACGAAAACAAAATAACTCGTTTAAATAAAATGAGTTTCAACAGCATTCTTACACGTAAGTACAATATTGATAATAATAATTAATAAATAAATATTTGGGACACATTTGCACACACGGTCATCTGACCCCAAACTAAGCAACGCTTGTAATATGGCTGCCAGAGACTGATATACATGTATACATAGGTACACATTAATTTTTAAAATAGATGTTTACACCCAGATATAGAACATACACAAATGTTTGTCCTAGGTGGCATCGAACCCTCGCCCCCAAGCGCAGCAGGCAGGTTCACTACCAACTAGGCTAACGGGCTATCTTAGGTTTTTTTATTTAATTAATACATTTTCTAGTCATCATCATCATCAGCCAGAAGACGTCCACTGCTGAACATAGGCCTCCCCCTTTAACCTCCACATTGAACGATTGTCTGTGTTCATTGACTACATTTTCTAGTATTAATGCGTAATAATGGTGGATTATTATTTATTTAGTGTACCTACATGGACGGGCTCTAGAGTGGGTAAGTGATATAACGCGGTGGAACATATGTAATTTTAGTGTTGTTTCCAAAGCTACATAGAAGCCTCTTGTATAGTCTCTATCACTTTCCTAGGGTAAGACTGTGACTTACTTTGCTCGACTCTGGCTGACTTGTTTGACTACATTTCATTAAACTTAATTTTTGAGACCGGCAAATGCACAGGAGTGCGACGCCAAACGCCTTACAGAGGAAATAATAAAAAAGTTAAATTTTGTGTTTGGAATGCTAACAATGAATAATACCTACATCTGATTTTCCGTTCAATGCCCCTATGCCAAAAATGAGTACCTTACAAGCTGCATCTGTGTGGAATTTATTTGCGATAGTGGCGTCTAAATTTTCTACGCTTTTGTGTCAAGCTATACCTAATTAGAGTAATTAGGTATACCGGACTTACCACTACCTATTTATTTACCTTAATTTTAAGGGTTATTTACCTTCTGTTTTTTTAAAATACAGAATTGATCTGCTTTAGGCCTTCAACTTGCCTGGTGGTAAGCGAGGTAGGTAGGTATTACAGGCTTTCCAATGTGTCAACTAAACTCTAGGCAAACACTGACATGTAAATTCACACGAGGGATCTTAAACTTCGTCGAACTTTAAAGTTCTAAAGCGAAAATTTCGTACAACTCGGGGGTGAAACTGTCTCCTCGAGTCTCCTCTTCAGACTTTACGAGTTGTTGCGGTCGTCAAATGGGTTTCACGTCGCACATTGAATAGAATATCTACCAAACAAACAAGGGAGATATGCCTTAGTTCATAAACACAACAGTTCAATCTAATGTCGGCAGCGTCGCGTTTTTATTATCGCATTAGCCGCTGAAAGCTGATCCACATAATATATTATTGGTATCATAGATCTGTGGAAATCGCACACTGTGTTTACGGAATCATTTTTGCCTCACACCTGCTATAATTATGTGTTAAGTAGGTACATTACAACCCAACTACATCGGATTTCAATTACATTGAAACCCACCTATTCTTATTATTATACATAAGCATTTAGGTAGGTAGGTATTTATAGTTAAGTATACTTACCCTATACTAAGACGCAGCGTAGGTAGGCTTCCCACTAGATGGACCGACGACATTGTGAGAGTCGCGGGCATCCAGTGGATGCAAAAGGCCGGCTGTCGTTCAGTGTGGAGGTTAAAGGGGGAGGCCTATGTTCAGCAGTGGACGTCTTCTGGCTGATGATGATGATGATGATACCCTATACTTGGTACCAATAAATAAAATTAATAACCATTTTTTGGCGAGCGGCGAAAGCAAAAACTCATTGTGGCAAAAACCAGCAGTTCCATCCGAATGCTGTGGTCTCTAATTAAACTTTTAGCGGTTTGGTCAACTCCAAAATAATTTATTTCCGTGAAACTTTTGAACCTGCGAGCTGGATTCAAAACGAGGACAATCCAGCTGAAGTGCTTGGTAGGTACTTGTGGTATTGCATTTGTTTTGATAAGGTTTTTCAGCCATCCCAATTCAATTCCCATTCTTGAAATGTTGGTCAAGCGTGCAGTTTTTTATGGTGAAACAAACAAGGGAGATATTATGTAGTTAGGTTAGAGAGTCCTTTAATAGGCAAGTATATACCTGTCTTCCAGTTTGAGGCTATAGGTACAGGGCACAGATATCAGGGGCCTTACGCCCAACTCCTTACGCGGTCTCAAATTAACGTTAAAACAGCGCAGTTTGGGACATCACGCGAACGTGAACCTTAACGCCCAGATACGGTTTGAGGTCGCGCAAATTTTTCATCACGTAAACTGGATTGCTTAAAACAGCTAGGCGTAAGGTCCCTAGGTTACTTTTTTTTGGGTGCAAAAATTTTGCATAGGTTCGTCGAGCTCATTGAAAAGGCCTGTAATTTTTTGGTTCAACCTTTTTGGAACTAAAATTTCCAAATAAATTTAAAAGCGCCCGCACGCGCTTCGCCCTAGCGCCTCTCTTTTATCAGTTACCTACCGGAGTTTGTACCTACTACTTATGTCTTATGTGGCAGAACATTATTAGGTGGTATATTTAAAAATAACGTTAAATATGTTCCAATAACGATACTAACTGCGTGATATTTTTTTATTTTTTTTTAAAGTTACCCTAAAAATATAAATAGGTAAATAAATTATCGGGACATTTTTGCGCACACGGTCATCTGACCCCAAACTAAGCAAAACTTGTAATATATGGTTGCCAGAGAGTAAAAAGACTGATATACATACATGATATAGAACAAACACAAATGTTCATCACAATAATGTTTGCCCTAGGTGGGAATCGAACCCACGCCCCCAAGCGCAGAAGGCAGGTTCACTTACAACTGGGCCAACGGACCTATCAATTTTATGGAAGTGGATACCTAATATGGAAGTACCTACCTTCTACCTTGCTACTTTTCTTTGCTTCGACTGTTAGACAATCACAAGCAAGTGTAAAATACCCTCCTCGAATTACGTACATAGCTATAACATAAGCTACATTTCTAGGTCAACTGCTCCTTTCACACCATTTTCAGTTCACGCTCCGTATACGATCAAAATCGAATAAAGCCCCTAAACAGTAGTCCCTGACCACTTGTGACCCTTATTACATGGGCATACGGTCTATTAAGGATAACGCACCCGCTCTGTAGGTAAGTAGGTAGAAGCAAAGATAGGTAGAAGCTACGTGGGGTCAGTCGACGAGGGCAGAGATGTCCCTGGAGAATACTGGAGATAGCTCTCTATGTATAGAAACGCATAGATAGTAATGCATGTGCTGTCAGATAACATTACATTAGGTACCTACTATTTGCTACGAACGGTCCTATTTGCTACGAGGTTACATAAAACACGGAAGAGCAGTTTTTTACTCGTAAGAGTATGTACGTAGATACCTATATGAGTTATCTGTGGGCTAAGTACGAATATTCGCTACGTAAAGTACGTGTCGAATTACATACAAATTTAAATATTGAAATTCAAAATTGGTATTAAATTCAATACTTATTTTACGTAGCGAATATTCGTACTTCGCCCTCTGGAGTTTTTCCACCAACGCGAAAGAAACAAGACCTCATTGTACTTATCAAAAGAAACAAGACCTCATTGTACTTATCACTTAGGTGATATAACGACGTGAAACATGTCTTTCAGGTTGTTTTAAAAACTCCATAGAAGCCACAGATAGAAGCCTTCTAGTAGTCTCCACCACTTTACTACAGCACAACTTTTGACTTCGTATTTTTAGCTTTAAACAAGTAGGTAATTGAATTTGAGGCAAATGTCTATGGTTTAATGAGCATATTTATTTATTCCAAACTAAAAGTTCGCGCCATGGCATCTTATTGAGGGTGGCTACGTCCATACATCATCATACTACATACCAGAGACTAGGACAATCCTAGTCTCTGTTCATTCGAATAATCATACTTCATACTACTAATAATATAAAATACTAGCGGTCCGCCCCAGATGCCTTATTATGGATGATTCGGATCGTGATCGCGTGCCATCTCACTCACGCGCGTGATGCGAGTAAGTAGATGCGAACAGGACGGCATGCAATTTCGATCACAATCAAACTTCTATAATAAGGCCGCAGCTTCGCACGGGTATAGATTATAGCCTGTCACCCGGGGATAGAGTAGCTTCCCAACAGTGAAAGAATTTTTCAAATCGGTTCAGTAGTTTCGGAGCCTATTCAATGCAAACAAACAAACAATCAAACAAACAATCAAATCTTTCCTCTTTATAATATTAGTATAGATGTGGTGTCTGTTTGTTCCTTTTTCACAAAGGAACAAAGCAACACATTTTGTATAGATACAGGGCCGGAGAATGACATAGGATACATTTTATCCCGAAAAAATGTTCACTATCATTATTATTAGCCTATCACGTTCCCACTGCTGGGATAGAGACCTTCTCTCAGGGAGAGACGAGATCCACCATGCTGGCTAAGTGCATGTTGGTGAATGCCTTTCTTGGAATGATTTCCTCACGATGTTCCTTCACCGTTTTTGAGCGATGGCATCTTAACTGCACGTGTTCACATGTGTAGTTTATTTAGGTGGTACGATTTATTTAGGTATAACTAAATAAGTCATTGTTCAGGGCCTCAAATAAGGGCCGAGGATCGAACCGGGTGCCGTCAAGTTGTAAGCGCACATGCTACCGCTCGGCCACCATCGCTCTTATCTGGTATAATTATTCTTCATAGCATATTTAAAGAAAGTCCATATGCGCAATTATGACTTGGAACAAGTTAGTTTCAGCATATAGGTATAACCTTCGACCAAAACAAAATGAATGGACGGGCCATAACCATTGAACTTGCTCGGTAAAAACGAGTCAAAACCGTCAGACATATACTAAATACGAGTATAACCATGTACAGTACGTTAGTTACAAGAAATAGATTGCGGTTTTTTGTTGTTTTTACACTCCGGGAAAGCTCACGAAGGCACCATTTTGTCAGATGTTTCGTTATCATGTAACAATAGTCTTGTGTTGCACTTCCTCCGGCTAGAGACCGACTGAAACAAAGTAAGCGCCGGCGCTCATTTTGTAATCTTCAATAATGCGCTTCTTCTGGGCCCGTCCATTAATTTTATATTGGTCGAAGGGTATAACAATAATAACTACCCTATGAAAAAATAAAACAACAATATTGTTTGTACATGGTCATTATTAACTTGAAAAACTTAACTTCCATCAATAACGCATTAGGCATGAATATAGGTAGGTACTAAAATGTACACAAATGTCAATAAAACAGAAAATAAACAATGATTCAATGAAAACAAACTATTTATAACATTGGTTTGAAGAAAAACACAGCAATCTGTCATAACCTGTAATTACTCAGTACATTTTAGTCTATCAGTCCATTCAAGATATACAAATAATATAATTTTATTATAGAAACTGACGTGGTTTTCACACATTTTATTTATATTACACGGGAATTACTCACTATAGTCGGAGTGACCGGCTTAATCTTACGTGAGTAATTCCCGTGTAATATAAATAAAATAATATAATATTACAAATCTCATATAATTATGGAGGTACATAGGGTTATAACGAAAGGGTATGCTAGGCCGAAAGGAGGTCATTGTAATCATAATTGAGGAGGTGAAGAACAAAACCTCACATTTCCAGTTTTTCTAATTTTGGAGAATACAGAAAAATGTAAATAATAAAAATAATTATTTAGAAGGAAAAGTGTGGTTTTGTTCGAAACTCTCGATTTCAAATGAAAATTTATAAAGGAAAAGAGGTGTTTTTGACAAGGTTTTACTTACATGCTTTAATCAATTTATCATTTTTTGCACACAGAAAAAAAAACATAATTGGAAATGTGAGGTTTTGTTCTTCACCTCCTCAATTATGAATAACTTTTACTATGAAACCGACCCTGAAATGTGATGTTCCATAGAAAACGGTAATTGATACTCGACAAAATGTAACAGCTGTTTTTTTGACGCGATTTCAGGTTTTGTCTCATATTAAAAGTTGTACATAATGATGAGCATAACAAATCCTTGTCGGCTTACCCTAGCATACCCTTTCCTTACAACCCTAGATTAGTATTATTATTGACTGCATTTACATAATTATAATAGAAAATGAATTAAAATAATATCTATAGCATTTATCAGATCAACATAATTGCAGCGATTTTTACGCAACCTAACCTACAGATTTTACCTACCTAGGCCATCGAGATACAATACATATAGAGTAACAATCGTGCCAAAAAAATGTCCGAACCAAAACTCGGCGCACGCTACGAATTGAGCACTTTTTGGGTAGGTACAAGGTAATTGCGACCCGACTACAACGCCGCGCGAAGCCAGAACTACGATGAAATGGCGGACAACTAACGCTGAACACTATGCAAGCGACATAACGTCTAAATTGGAGTAAATGTGGTATTATGAAGTATATAATTGATACAATGTATGTACAATGACGCTCGGACGTTTTTTGACGGTTTTCACTGAGACATTGTGACTCTATAGGAATTGTATCTCGATGATCTAAGCCGTAAAAATCGCTTTTATTACTCATGAAGATTACATACAGGCCGTTTATAAAGCACGCACTATTTACTTTGCACAGGTGTTTGTAGTTTCAGCAAAAACAATACATAAAATTAAATATAATCTATCTTTGGAAGGAAAATTGGGGGTGACCTCCTGAAGTGGGAAAATAGGGTGAATAAAAAATATGTTTGTCTCGCTCGTCAATCTGCTTACGCGCGAGAGAGACAAAGCATATTTTATGCGACCTCACGCCTATTCCTGACGTGCGTATACAGGGTTACATAGAAAGGATGTACTAAGTCGAAAGAAGCTTGTTGTACTTACCACACAGCTTGTTAAGCGTGAATGTGTTTTTTTTTTTCAAAACAGCGGTTTTTTTTGGTAAAATTTTAGGGATGGTCCCATTGCAAAAGAAGTTCATAATGATGAGTGCAAAGGTCTCCTTTCGGCTTAGTATACCGTTTCGTGTAACCCTGTATACATCAGGACACGAGCATAGTGCAAGTGGCAGTGGAAGTGGTTAACACTTCCACTAAGTAAAACGTTGTACATAGACAATGCGTAGGTACTTGCAACTTGTACTTCGCATAGTCTGCAACGGGCTATAGTGCGTCTTATAATCGACCTGTAGAATATAATTTTAATTTACACATGGTAAACAAACATATAAATGGTAACATAATTAGTTTTACATAATATACATACTTGATTTAATTTATTGTAACTACTAACAAGGTTACGGCGCGTTCGGAACGCTACGACGTGGGAATTAGGTCCAAACTACGTAGCACCATATAGCACATTATTTGGTTGCTTCTTACTATATAATTATTAAAAAATTAGTAAACAAAGAAATGAAACAAAAAAAAAATGCTTAAATTAAGCTGGAAGATATTAAAACATGTTATTATTCAAAATAGGGTTTATTCTAGTTGGATGCCGACTCAGCAACCAATTTTAACACATCTTTGACCCGGCAAAATTCGGATGGTAGGTTTAGTTTTTGTTCTATTTTTTGTTTATTTTTCAACTGAAAAACAATGCATAGTTTTTTTCGTACTTTTTAGTAATTTTAAATAAACGGCATGCCCTTAATTATGTGAACCCAACGGTCTAACAAAATACAACAAAAAGTGTTTTTAGTAGTAGTAGTAATAGGCTAGGTTGATTGAAAAAAATGGCGTTGAGTTAAACCCTTGACGCAAAAATACCAAGAGGCGCCGCAGCCTTATTCGTAAGTATTATATTCTTCTACACTGCAGCGAGCATTTTACTGGCTAGTGTATTATTTAGTTAGATACGTTTTCTAGTATATATTTATCAATGGTTTTCTTTACCAAGTTTCCAACGAGACGTATATACCAAAAAATAATCATAAGAGCAACTTTATATAAGGCTGCTTTTCCTTTCATGCCGTCGGCGCTGATAGCAACGCGACAAACGCTCAGCTCGAGTCGCGTTTAGTGTCGCGCATTAGCTCCCGATATTTCGGCGCAGCTACATGCAATGTTCACAGTAAGACCACAACCCAACCTTATCACGGTAAATATCACGTTAACAATCATATAACTGAAGTCTGAAGTTCTTCAATTACTTTCGCATATCGTCAAAATGTCGTCTAAGATGCCACTGTGGATAATAATAATATACTGGGCACAAACACGCGCGTAACGCGGCGCGTTAAGCTAACCTCTAAAAGTTGGCCTTTATTCCATAGGAAATAGAGTTCAAATTTTTAGAGTTTAACTTAACGCGTTACGTGCGTGGTTACGGAATCGGAAGGCCGCCTGTTAAAAGCCTAGATAATAGTTTTATTGTAATGTTTATGTTATCCTTGTTTTGTGGTATGTTAATAAAGAGTTATTGTATTGAATCAGGGCCATGTGCGCGTAGCTCGCCGCTCAACGCAGTGCTGTGGAAAGCGCCGACGCGCGGTGCATAAAGCCCTAGTGACCGCTGACCGCGTTACTCGGAAAAGATTCATAATAATAGAGAATAATTCATACATATTGATCTGTTGAGGGACCGGTAAGCGCAGCGTAGGACATCCACCCACAAGATGGACAGACGACCTTAAAGAGACTGCAGGGAAACGCTAGATGCAGGCCGCTTCCAACCGGCCCTTTTGGAGATCGATGGGGGAGGCCTATGTCCAGCAGTGGACGTCCTATGGCTGAAATGATGATTGATCTGTTAACGCCGATGATCAGCGTTAGCGGAAAACCAGCATAAGCAAAAAAATCCATCATGTAAGCACACTATGGTTCATGTAGTTTACATTTACACGTGTTTATGTTTATGTTTATGTAATATTAATTAGTTAAAATTTATTGCAAATTTTTTAATTTCATTCGTGTAGGTATCTACATATTTATTTATATCAGTCTAACTGATATAGCTAAATATTATAAGGTATGTATACAATGAGAGATTTTACAAAAATAATTATTATGTTATTAATAATTAGGTATATTAAACTGGAAGATTTTCGTATCCCTTGGCGTATTGGTAAAGCTGTAAAGCGATTACTGATTTTAAATAATACATTAATATGTATGGACATGGGCGTGGGAACGTTGGGGCAGGGTGGTCCACTTGCCCCACCCTAACTGCCCTGGCTGGCCCTGCCATGACCTCTGGGGTGACCGATTTTTTTTTTTGACCGAAAAAAACTGACGGCTCGTGATATTCAATTATTTTTCCAATTTTATATGGTCATCCTAGCAAGACATTTAGCTTATTCAATAAATGAAAAATAAACATTTAAAATCCGTAATTATCATGTCCTCGAATATGTCCATCGTCTATCCGAACGCTCCCGTCGATAGATTTAATTTATACGTTTTACAAAATAGTTTTAAAATTTCATGTATCTAATGCGTTATCAAAAGCTACCAATCAGACCTTTTCGTTCCTTATATCATCCATCAATAATTTTACCTAATTCATCAAAAACTCTAAGATGTCTTTTCTATCGGATTAGGTTCACCTTAGTTATTCACCTTACGGATACCTGTTTTAAGCGATTTTGTTTAAGTGATTGCGAAAAGTTGCGCGGCCGAAAACCGTATGTCGGCGCCTTAAGGTTCGCGTTCGCGTGATTTTCCACACTGCGCTGTTTCGAGCCCGCGTTAAGAGGTAGCCGCAAGGCCCCTGCCCTCCATAACCAACCCGAAAAGGTTAAAGCTTAAAGGTAAATATAAAAAATGTTATAGCCAATAAACTATCTAAATTTCACTTAAGTGTAGTTTTACTACAGATTGCTAGTGTCACAAAAATAATTTTGAGAGAGAAGCACCTCTATCATTGGCAAAGATAATATAACCACTTGATCGCGCACGTAGTCAAAATTCCCTTTTGCAAAATGATGCCACGTCGGTCGCGGGGGCAGCTTGTGATTGGAGACTCGACGCGACTCGACGCTTGTGATTGGAGTATCAAAAGTCATTAATTCAATTCGCTCCTAGGATTGGTCCGCTCGAAATAGTTTAGGTTGACATGTTAGAACCTTTGGCTTATGCGAGGTAAAGGATGAGCAGTCACGTGGTTATATTGTCATTGATCATTGGATACCAACCGTTAATATTCGAAACTTCTTTAAATATACTGCGGCTACATTGTTAATGTAGCCAAAAGTGGCAATAGGCATGTGTCCTCGTGTTTAATTTACTAAAAATAACCGGCTTAGCGAGGAATATAACTAAATACATTACACATACTGAAAAAATAATTTAAATTGGCTGATAAATCTCTGAGATATGAGCGTTTAAAGTTTTAGGTGGGGATAGGGAGGGGATGTTCTATCCCTTTCTCACAAAGCGTGTGTTAGTATAGCATTTGTATGGCGCTCCTGAGCAGTGACGTCACGGCTCAGTATAGTGCGCTCTCTGTCTAGCTTGAAATTTAAATGCTTATATCTGCTTATGTCTTATTTATTTTTGAACTAATTTTAATTTTGTTTTCGTTGGTGCGCTCTATTTATGATCAGCTTTTTAATGAGGTAATAAAAAAATATTAGTCATCATGCCTATTCATCTGTCTTATTTTCTCTTTACTGTTAAAGGGAGACAAACGTATCACGCCATCAGCGCCTTTATTTTAACTGTAGATTATAAAAAGATATTCAATGAGCCAGGCATGTTTTCACTTGATCTAGTAAAGTTTTAGAATCTCTGAACCAAAGGCATCGAGATACAATAATAATATTTATTTCTCAAAAAGAGAATACCTAAAGAGTCACAAACGTGCAAAAAACCCGAACCAAAAATCCGCCGAGTTTTTTGTTAGTTGTAAGGCAACCGCGATCCGACTACAACGCCGCGCGATGCCAGTGCTACGATGACATAGCGGACAAGCGCCGTTGAACACTATGCAAGCGACATACGTCTTAAATTGAAGTAAATGTGGCATTGCGAACTATATAATTTATGTCTAGGTATGTACAACGAAGCTCGAACGATTTTTGACTGTTTTCACTTAAAGATAAGGACTCTATAGGTATTGTATCTCAATGACCGAAGGTAATTAAATTATTCATAAAATGCATTTTTTTTTACATAGTTAATAAATTCTTAGAGCGGAATTCGAATCTGCTACCATCCGGGTAGCCACGTTGTTTGTACGCCGGACACTACAGATGGCGCTTAGTCGACTGGGTCGTCGAGAATTTCAAATGCAATAACTTTTTTTTTATTTAGAAAAAAATTGTGGGAACAAATCCAACTCGTCTACGAACTTTTCTATCAATCGTAACATTTATAAGTGCTGAAAATCAGCGCTGCGGAGTAATCTGTAGCATTATAGGTGAGCATTGCCCTTTAGTGTCGCACTAGACACTACATTATTATTATTTTGTTGTTTCTGTTTTGTAATGTTGATGTTGTAGTGTTTTGTGCACAAAATAAATGTTTTCTTCCTTTCATTCTGTAAAGTAAAAAAAAAAATACTTCCTGAAAACACGCATGTCTAATTATCTTTTTGTTTGACCACTATTCAAGTCAAATAATTAAAGTAAGACAAACACTTCAGAAATATACAGGGTTACTGGTAATTATTAATCAGCATCCTCTTAAGGGCTTCAGTACGTCAAAACAAACAACTTTTGCTCTAAGATTTATCAAAATTCTCGAAAAAAATTATCTGCGGTTTCATATAGATACATATTATTTTGTGAATGTTTTTTTTTGTATGGAACGGCTGATTTTATTTTATTTCAAAAAGTAAGAACAAATTTGTTTGTTTTGATGTACTGAGGCCGCCATTAACGGCCTTACTTACAAACGATACTTAAGTTAAACAATGCTTACAGCCGCACTCAGAGACGTTACTTAAGCTAAGGAATACTTAAAATTGCTTTGTCTCGTTTTCATGTGTGACAATTTCCGTCAACGAGAAGTTGACAGAGCAATTTTAGGTATTCCTTAGCTTAAGTAATGTCTCTGAGTGCGGCTGTTAAAAATGCTGGCAACTTCTCGTTGACGGAAACTGTCACACGTGAAAACGAGACAGAGCAATTTTAAGCATTGCTTAATTTAAGTAACGTGTTTAAGTAAGACCGTAAGAGGATGCTAACTCATTACCAGTTGCCCTGTATATATATTTTTAAACTAGGTCATTATTTTAAGACCTACAAAAACAACAATATCAATTTTCTAATGTGTTTGCGATAGCTTACATTAGAAGCAATTTCGAAATTCAACTCTTTGATACAATATGTACACAAATTTTCAATATAATATCTTCCAGAAAATTCATTAGAATATGGTTAACTATAGTATACAAATGGATGATTATGAGAATTGTCAACATGATACATTAATAAATAACACTCCACGAGATAACAAATCGCGATATTTACAATAAATTACTTAGCTTCTATTGAGTGTTTGTACAAGTTCATCACATACAGACAATAACTTCTCACCCTGTACACTTTCAGACGACACATTAGCGGGATAGCGCTTACAAAAATCCCCACCCACCAATGACACGCTCGTACTGATGTCGTGACCTTCAGCGGACCAATCAGAGTTCAATACAGGCACCTCAACTATTTATCTGAATTGTTACACTTTCAAACAACACATTAACGGGATAGCGCTTACAAAAATTCCCACCCACCAATGACACGCTCGTACTGATGTCGTGACCTTCAGCGGACCAATCAGAGTTCAATACAGGCACGGCAACTATTTGTCTGAATTGTTTCCATTTAATTTTATGTAGTGTCTATAAGATGTGAAGTTCTTACCAACACAACATCAATTCTTAACTATACTCGTAAGTCTTCTATTTTATTTGTGATGTAACTAATTCGATTCTGTTGTACTATTTTATAAACCAAACTGGACAGCTTTAAAAGTTTCTATACCTATTACCTATCTCTTATTAACTTATATAAAAATTTAAAGAGACGCGCTGTCTTGTCAGTTTTGTTTCATCATTTTTCATTATCAGGCTATCATGTTCCCACTGCTGGGAAACGGGTCTTCTCTCATGGAGAGAGGATGGGCCCTAATCCACCATGCTGGCCCAGTGCATGTTGGTGATTGTCAACTATGTCTTTGAACTGTTTTTGAAGTTCTAGGACATACCGGTTTCCACGATGATTTCCTTCGCCGTTTTTGAGCGATGGCATCGACAGTGGCATCGATTCTGATGTACTCTAAACTAAATTTGACAGCTCTAAAATTGTTGCCATCCTTCTCTCACATATTAAAATTAAAAGAGGCAGATAATTTTAGTCCTGTCAGATTGGTTTAGAGTTTAGTGAGTGGTATGACAGAATCGGCGCCACTGCACATAATTTATTTAAGTGCCAAATAATTCATTGGTGCAGGGCCGAGGATGGAACTGGTAACATCTGATTGTTAACCGCACATGCTACCGCTCGGCCACTCTAACGCAATTTAGCTTAATTTTATAACATCATACAAATTTATGAGTATTTTTTCAGTTTTCGATAATTTTTGTAGCTTTTGTAGTAATGAACTTATACCAACCTCATAATGTTATGACTCGATGGCTCACTGTAGTTATAATCACAAGCTTCATTAACCACTAATGTAAGTTTATTCTTATTAGTTCACGTTTATTCATCACTGTATAGCATACACTGACATGAAGATGACAACAGCTTTTTATGTTAACCCTTTTACTCACGAATGTTAGTTTTGTGTTCGTACGCTACGGTCACTGTGTTAACGTTTGCATTCCACAAACGCAATGGTCACGCTGCGTTTCCGTTTGTGTTCAATCGCAACGGTCACTCTGCGTTAACGTTTGCATTCAAACACAAAATGGTGACTACATTTGCGTTGTACAAACACAACGGTCACTGTGTGAACATTTGCATTCAAACGCAATTGTACTTAAGCGTAAACATTTGCATTGTACAAAAGTAACGGCCACAGTGTAAACGTTTACGCATGCTTTCAAACATAACGGCCACTCTGCGTAAACGTTTGCGTTCTACAAACGCAATGGTCACTCTCTACACGAACGTCTGCGTTTGCAGCTCCTATGATATTATGTGGTGTCATTGAACTCGGCCAGAGCGCTCTTTATTCTGGAAATATGAACAACAATGTAAATACTTGTGAAGAAGTGTGAGTATTTATCGTATGAGTGTGTACGGTTGCACTTTTGAAGACTGTGCGTGTTTGAGATGGACTATGCGCGCCCATGGGTGAGAATGCGCGTCCTTGGAGGACTGTGCGTATCTATGCGGGAAGGTGCGTATCCATGGAGGAGAATACGTGTCCATGAGGAAGTGTGTGTCCGTGGGGGATTCTGCTTCTAAGAGGATGTAAATATATCTATAGGAGTGTTTGCGTGTTTCCGGGGATGTTTGCAAGTTAGAAGTGTCCATGTGATTATAGAGGGCTGCATGTGTATGTTTGCGTGCTTTTGTGGTGAGGTTAGTGCGGCGCCACCGAGCGGCAGAAAAATAAACTACGAGCTAGCTTTGACTGCCAATCAGCGCGGCGCGTCGAAGATAATAAAAGCAGATGGCAAGATGTTCAGCCCCCTTTTCTAGTGGAAATTTCGCAGTGTTAAGTAAATAGAGAAAGTAGTTTTTTTTTAAAGCGGATATGTCTTCGTTTGACCGCCAACTCGCCTGGTAGTAAGCGACGAAGTGGTCGAAGATGAAGCACGCAGACTTAGAAGATACCTCTGGCTACTCTGGCCTGAAAAGGCCCAGGTTATATCTCTCAGGAAACAAGGAAGCTGGCAGGTTGTTCCAATCTTTGGCCGTATCGATAAGAAACGTAGAATCGAAACATTTGGTACGTATGCAAGGAAAATCCACAATGTATGGGTGGTAGTGGGCCGTTTTCCCACTTGTCCTGTAGTACAACAGTTTTATTTATATCATAAAGGCAATTTGTTTTCATGTTTGTTGTGGGTGCATGTGTGCATGTGTATGGAGGTGTGTGTATCTAAGGGGGTTATGTGTGTGTGTATGTGTACGTACTTGTCGTGAAGGTGTGTGGTGTCGGGGCGCAGGCGCAGCAGCGTGAGCGCACGCATGACGCCGAGCTCGCGCAGCCGCGCCCGCCGCTCCGCCGCGCCTGCGTGTCCATTCCACACCAGGTTACCCGCCACGAACAGCGCCGCCTCTTGCAGCTTGCTCTCCGGATGCGCCTGCGCATACACAACAACACAACGTCGTAACTAGATGTAGGTGTGAAGTGCGCGGGTGAAGCAGGCCGTGAACAGTATTTCACAACAATGGGGTTAGTTCGTAGGGGGCCATTCAGTCGCCCTTGTCAGCAAAGTAAGCAAAGCTATTTACCCCCCCCCCCCCCCCCCTAATTCTTTTGGACGAAAAACGTTGCCCTTTTCATATATTCCAGACGTTTCTAATTTTTCTGTTAGCTAAATCGGTCTATCCCTTTCTCAAGTTCGCTTACCAACGAACAGCATTAAATTTTTATTTATACTGGGTTGCGCAGAAAAGATATCAGTTTTTTCATAGAAAACGGTCATTGACACTACAAAATGTATGGAACAGCTGATATTTTTTTTCGCGATTTCAGAGTTGGTCTGATAGTAAAAGTTGTTCATATTGACTTATCATTATTAACTACTTTTACTATCGATACTCAAATAACGGACCCCTTTCGGCTTAATGCACCTTTTCTGCGTAACCCTGTATAGATTGAACGGTCACTAGGACCCCTTTCTGTCCCTTGAGGATCAGACAATGTTTTTGTCCCATTCTGTTTTTCTACGAGGCGCTCTATGCCTCGCATTATCCATCTACGACGTGTTAACTATTATGCTTATCTAGAACTAATATTATAAAGAGGAAAGATTTGATTGTTTGTTTGTTTGCATTGAATAGGCTCCGAAACTACTGAACCGATTTGAAAAATTATTTCATTGTTGGGAAGCTACACTATCCCCGGGTGACATAGGTTATAATCTATACCCGTGCGAAGCTGGGGCGGACCGCTAGTCTAGAACAATTTGAATTGCTAAAAGATATGAGATATGCTTTTTCAGCTTTTTTTTCTTCTGATTGAGTTTCTTGAGTAGTCTGATGTATTTTTGATTTAATTTTCCTTACTATATTTTTCATCATCGAGATCTTTATTTCAGAAAAGATTATATAGTTATCTAACTAAGTAATTTTTGGTTGATTAAAATATAAAATACATATATTATTTTTAGTATATTCAATGCTTATTTAATACCCAAATTAAACTAGTTGATTCAAGGCAATTGCCAGGAATCAGTTTTAAAATTATATTATAATTGGGAAGTTAATTAAATAATTGATATTACATATTAGAGTTACTAAATACAATAAAAATAAACATAACTGTATATATTAGAAATTAGAACTAAATTAAACTGTCTACCTAAACTATAAATAAAAAACTGCATCGAGGTCGCTGTCTTCATTTTTTTCTTTCTATTTTTCATTAATATATACTTTTTTATATTGTTAGATTGATATGGCTTCTTCAACCATTGATTATATATATATATGGTTTTTGTTATTATTATTATTTTTTAATTTTATTTGTACTGTATGTTATTTTGTTTATTGCTTTTGTTATTTTAACATTCACGGAACTGGATTGTATCTCTGTTTTATTAGTGAAAACTTTTAAGGCTTGTTTTCTCTTATTTTTCTTACTATGTCTTATGTTGTTAAAGCTGTTTGTTTTCCGTTTATAAATAAATAAAGATATTGAAGTGCCAACTCACGAGATAGTCGACTAGTTTCCTCAGCACATCTTCGTTGGCCATTATTAGATCCTTCGCTTGCTCACCGTCCCCGATGTTCCCGAGGATGCACAGCGCTTGTTCCTTCACTTCCGCCGGATATGAACCTTCTAATACTACTATCACAGCCTGAAACAACCAAAATACGAGTTAACAGAGTTGCGACTGGTTCGGCCAAGTGATAGCACGACTGCCCCATAAGATCTCGGTTCCGGGCTAGGGCCCCAACGCACACCCCTTTTGGAGTACCAGGGTAAGTCTGATCCACCACTTCCGGCGACGGCCCAAGCCGAGGTTTGTACCTTATAAATGCCATTAAGCTCGTCGCCTAAAAAAAGAAAACGAGTTAGGCCCAACGCCCTCTGCGTTCGCTGTATCACCAAAATTTCATCATTCAATATATCGACATTTCTCCCCGAGTCTGCATCCCCGCGTCTTCCGTGACGGGTGCCCAATCTTACGCCTACATTCTGTGGTCCTAAAATTCTACCGCAGATCTCACCTCACTTCACCTAATTCTATGACATCTCACTCTATCACTAACCTGCATAACTTGCGAAGAGTATTCACTCATAATAGCGTCGATATGATGCGTGGTGGAGAGCAGATTTCTTAGAAGACCAAGTGTTTTCATAATAACTCGTGTATCGCTGTCACCCAGTAGACGAAACATTTGCTCCGTTCCTAGGCAGCACAGGATGCGCTGCTTTACTTTTTGCTCCGTCTATAAAAGGAAGGTCGTTGGTTAGTCCCACGGCTGGTGGTTGGTTGGTTGGCACTCAGTGGATGCAAAAGGCAGGCTATGTTACTATGTTCAGCAGTGGACGTCTTCTGGCTGATGATGATGATGGTTAGTCCTATATGGTACAAATCAGCCTCAGATCAAAGACAACGAAGCTGAAAAAGTAATTATGCACATTATTTAGCCGGTACGTGAACTTGACTCAAAGTAAATTTGAAACAAATATTAATTGTTTTTTTAACCCTCCAATAAGAGCTCTTCAAATTGTTGAACAGATTTCCTTGTATCATTGCTAAGAACATACGATTAAATCACCTATCAATCAAAAAAATTGGTTATAAAAGCCTTTGGGACCTAAGATACCACAGACCGATACACACGTAAAACTTATAACAACCCTTTGTTTGCGTCGGGGGTAAAATTATGCATTATTCCGCCGATTCCTCTACACAAGTTAACTTCTCTGCTACATGACTGCTCGACTCTGTTACACAAGTCCGCTTGACTCAGTCACACGAGTCTGCTTGAGTACGCTACCCATGTCTGCTTAACTCCGCTACATGTCTGCTCGACTCTGTTACATGAGTCCGCTCGAATCCATCACACAAGTCTGCTTGAGTACGCTACCCATGTCCGGTTGACTCCGTTACACGAGTTCACTTGACTCAGTCACACGAGTCTGCTTGAGTACGCTACCCATGTCTGCTTAACTCTGCTACATGTCTGCTCGACTCTGTTACATGAGTCCGCTCGAATCCATCACACAAGTCTGCTTGAGTACGCTACCCATGTCCGGTTGACTCCGTTACACGAGTCTACTTGACTCAGTCACATGAGTCTGCTTGAGTACGCTACCCATGTCTGCTTAACTCCGCTACATGTCTGCTCGACTCTGTTACATGAGTCCGCTCGAATCCATCACACAAGTCTGCTTGAGTACGCTACCCATGTCCGGTTGACTCCGTTACACGAGTTCACTTGACTCAGTCACACGAGTCTGCTTGAGTACGCTACCCATGTCTGCTTAACTCTGCTACATGTCTGCTCGACTCTGTTACATGAGTCCGCTCGAATCCATCACACAAGTCTGCTTGAGTACGCTACCCATGTCCGGTTGACTCCGTTACACGAGTCTACTTGACTCAGTCACACGAGTCTGCTTGAGTACGCTACCCATGTCTGCTTAACTCCGCTACATGTCTGCTCGACTCTGTTACATGAGTCCGCTCGAATCCATCACACAAGTCTGCTTGAGTACGCTACCCATGTCCGGTTGACTCCGTTACACGAGTCCACTTGACTCAGTCACACGAGTCTGCTTGAGTACGCTACCCATGTCTGCTTAACTCCGATACATATGTCTGCTCGACTCAGTTACATGAGTCCGCTCAACTCCATTACACAAGTCCGCTTGGTTCCGCTACACATGTTCATTCGACTCCTTTACACAAGTCCGCAAGAATATGTAATGTTACGACTGATAAGCGGCAAGGTCTCTGTCTGGAGTTGTTAGCACCATGCCAGCTGAGGCCGGACGCAGGCAGCGGTGGTGAGGTAAGAGGGTGGTAAATGGTTAATTTGATATATCACCATTAATTTACCTGGAAAGCCATGTTCATCAGTGCCCAGATGCCATTCAGTCTTAACGCCGCTTCAGGCCTTTTTGTCAGATTACACAGCATTTCTACAGCACCTGAAAATACATACATAGTTTTATTTTGTACCATGAAATATGTATACCTTTTGGTAAGCGACGATGTGGTCGAAGATGAAGCACGCAGACTTAGAAGATACCTATTCACTCTGATCAAGGCCCAGAATAATTATATCTCTCAGGAAACAAGGAAGGTTGTTCCAATCCTTAGCCGTGCTGTTAAAACACTTGCTGAACAAAACTCGACGGACAAACAAACAACCACACGGTCTGCTTACAAGTGATACAATAAAGCAAACAGACTGTAGTCTAAACTTTACCGTACAGTGCGACCAATTTATCTGTAGAATTAAATGGGGGGAAATCCATAGTATTTTCGAAACAAAAAAAAACAAAGAAAGTCTCCCATTATTTTGTCGGCGCTTGTATGCCACGTATTATACAGGGTTACGCATATAGACTGTACTGTGTCGAAAGGTCATTGTACTCATTGGCGGATCCAGGGGGGCCATGGGGCCATGCCCCCCCCCCCCCCAAACACCTAGCAATTCCATACATTCGACTCAATTTTTCGATTTGATTCTTTCGAACCTTGTCAGAATGCCCCCCCCCCCCCCCCCAAACGAAATCCTGGATCCGCCGCTGATTGTACTCATCATTATGTTTTTGACCACTATTGTATTGTATTTGACAACTATTTGACCATCACTGAAATGGCAAAAAAAGACAGTTGTTCCATACATTTTGTTAATTAGTGTCAATGGACGTTTTCCATGGAACAGCTAATATTTATTCCGCGATTAAAGGGTTGGTCCCTCAGTAAAAATGCTATCCTACTAATATTATAAACGCATTACAAACGTTTGTATGTATGGATGTTTGTTCCACTTTCACACTGCAACGGAACAACGGATCGACCTGATTTTTTGCATGGGTATAGTTCAAGAGCCAGAGAGTGACATAGGCTTTTCATCATCATCATCATCACCATTTTTCTACACTACGCGGGTGTAACCGCGGAGCGCAGCTAGTTGTTCATAATGATGAGTAAAATTATCTCCTTTCAGCTTAGCAGATCTTGTATGAGTAACCCTACACAAAAAAATATACTTTGCGAATTATTCTAGAGATACATTGGTCGTTCTGTAATTACAACGTATCTGTCAATATGACAGCGGGTGTCAAACCTTGATCTAACATTGGCTCTTTAGCTGGCGAGAACTCGAGCAGCAGGTTACAGAGAGTTGAGGAACCCACAGTCAAGAGTTCCGTATCCGGCGAGTCCTTTAGTAGTTGCATCAGCGGACGCCATACTGCGTGGTCCTGAAACAATAGTTTTATTATTACTACTGGCTGTTGTCTACGACTTCTTCCGTCTTACTACAACAGGTTTAAGAACGCTTTAGACATGTGTTTAGCAATTGTTTCACTGCGAAAAATATGTTAAACACTTGTCTAAAGCGTGCTTAAATCTTTTGTGGTAAGACGGCTTATGCTTAGATTTCCATATAAATAAATTCTGTATGTTTAACAAACCTACACGCAAAAGACTTTAAAAGAAAGATTTTTACAGTTCTTCGAGTCCAACCCTTTTTACGCTTGAATGAGTTTATGAAAATGCGCTTGACAGATTTTTTGTTCGTGAAGGAATAGGGAACTATATCTTCTAAATATAATTATACTAGCTGAATCCCGCGGTGCTACCCGCGTTTTTCCAATTTTCCCGCATTATCTGGGAGAATAAGTACCCTATGTTCGTCCATATGATGTACACTACCATCCTGCCAAAATTTGTTAAGATCGGCTTAGCGGTTTAGTCGTGAAAAGCGAACAAACATCCAGACAGAGAGACAGTTACTTTCGCTTTTATATTATTAGTAAGGATGTGACATTCTGGTCAAGAAGACGAATGTGAATTTAAAAAAAAATAAGGAGCAATGAAATCAATATTGCCTAGTTACCTGAAACGTCGTCCTTAGCTGTTGCACTGATCTTGATAGAGAGTGGAGACATCTTACTGCCGCTAATCTAACCTGAAATTTTGATCAATTTGCTGTTATTGTTTGTATTGGTTGTACTTTACAGGTACGGCATCATATTATGGGGAAACAACGTAAACGCAGATCTTTTCATTGCTCAAAAAAAGTGTATCCGTATTTTGGCCAACATAAAATTCCCTTACATTACTATTACAAACTTCCATAAGTCCTACTTCGTTAAATTTTAAATCCTATCTTTGACATCAATATACATATTAGAAATTAGCAAATTCGTCAAAAAATACCACGACTTATTTAAAAGAGCAATCGACAAGCCGCGTAAAATCAGATCACAATATAGACAAACTTATTGAACCGAAATCTAATCTAGCAATTCATAGTTCTGGTCCTACATCTATGGCTGTAAAAATAAACTACCAAATAAAATAAAAGACATAGAGAAAGAAAACAGCTTCATTAATGTTCTCAAACATTTCTTGGAATCTAAATGTTACTACACCCTGGACGAATTTTTCAAGGACAACTTCGACGATGTACAAATAGACCGTTCCGTTCTTTCTGTTGCCATACCCTAACAGGGTCATATGTACTACTTGTAATTTAAAAAATATAAACATGTTATTTATGCATGTTGTTTTGTGTTGTTCATGTTGTTTTTGTTGTTATTGTTATTTATGTTTGTTGTTTTTTTTTGTTTTGTTTTTTTGTTTTTTGTTGTCATGTTATTTATGTTTTGTTGTTGTTTTTGTTTGTTGTTGTTTTTGTTTGTTTGTTTTTGTTTTTTGTTTTGTTTTTTGTTTTGTTGTTTTAGTTTAAAAATTACTATGTTATTTAAGGTTTGCATGCATACATATGTCGCAATAAACATATTGAGTATTGAGTATTACCATCATCTTATCGGTCAAATCGAACAGTGCGAGACTTCCACGTATCTATAATGTGCGGAGGCATTTCTGGCGATGGCGACCGGTTCGGTGGTTTTGATAGCCCGTTGGTCCAGTTGGTAGTGCGAACCTACCTTCTGAGCCTGAGGGCGTGGGTTCGATTCCCACGTAGGACAAACATTTGTGTGATGAACATTTGTGTTTGTTCTATATCTGGTTGTTAATATCTATTTAAGTGAGTATTTGAAAAGGCGGCCGGTTCGGTGGTTTTGATAGCCCGTTGGTCCAGTTGGTAGTGAACCTACCTTCTGAACCTGAGGGCGTGGGTTCAATTCCCACGTAGGACAAACATTTGTGTGATGAACATTTGTGTTTGTTTTATATCTGGTTGTTAATATCTATTTAAGTAAGTATTTAAAAACTATATTATGTATGTATATCAGTCTCTGGTCTCTGGCAGCCATATCACAAGCTTTGCTTAGTTTGGGGTCAGATGACCCCAAGTCCCCAGTGTGCAAAAATGTCCCAAATATTTATCTTGCACTGTTTTAATTTCATGTTTCACGGATCAGACAAGCAAAATATTAAAAAAACCGGCCAGTTAAGCGTTGAACTCGTGTTTTGTTCGTGGTTACGTATGAACCACACAACTATTTTTTTCATCTGGTTCAAGATCGTTTGCACGAGTTCGACACGCGCTTGGCGGAATTTTAGTATGTGTTGCTAAAATACAGGATATGACAAATAATACACAGAAATTACATATTCATATCATCGTGGAGGATTGACCGGGTCCCTAAGAAAGAAAATCGGTCTGATCCGTCTAACTGCAGGCCAAATATAGCTACTTAATGTTATGCACATACTATGCTTATAATGCTTGTAGAAATATTATCCCACTTGTATTTAGGTCAAGAAAGGTCGAGAGTGAGTGTATTTAATGCTCTCTTTCGGTCTCGTTTGGTCGGCTTAGTAATCAAGAATTTAAGTTTGTAGTGTGTGTTTGTGAGTATGTGTGTGTGTGTGTATGTGTGTATGTGCGCGTGTGTGTAGTGTGTACTCTGTATACTCAGTATTATATACTGACAGCAAAAGGATAATCAAGCCACTAACGTGAATCGAAATTTCGAAGATGTCAGCATACTTGAAGATTTTGCAAGACATTAAGGTTCAGGATTTTGCAAGACAGTAGGTACTAACCGATGGCTCAGAGTTGGTCATCCCGCTGACAACATGCACCATAATCCCATGCGTTTCAATTATCTTCTTTCTTATATCCTCGTCGTTAGCCCCGAGAGACGCGAAGCATTTGAACGCGCCTTGTTTGGCCGCGGCAGAGGGACAGGATACTATGTCGGACAGAGAGCTCATGAGGTGGTTTGATATGGCCGCTAGCCGCTGTAGCGCTGTGTCTACCTGAAATGAAACACGTGAGTTTGTACAACAGAATGCTGGAAACACGTAAGTTTGTACAACAGAATGCTGGAAACGTGTAAGTTTGTACAACACAATGCTGGAAACATGTAAGTTTGTACAACATAATGCTGGAAACATGTAAGTTTGTACAACACAAAGCTCTAGGAGCTGCCATAACATCAAAACCCCATTAAAGCCTTACGCTAGCAACAGTCATGTGACATTCTTATTCAATGTGGAGGCGATAAGTCCTGCACTGATTAGGTTAGGATACTTTTCTGTAATGAAACCGTGAGGCGCAGCTTTGCTGTCTATATATTTTTGGTTAGTAAGTTGGTATCTGAATGATGGTGTTTTTCATCAAGCCCTAGTATGTGCGGCATCGCACTTGTGAATATCAGTGGTGAGTAATTTTATGACTTACCTCAGCTAAGTATGCTAGTGTTTCGGCAGAGGTTGCTCTTATTTCCTCTGGGATTTCTTTAGTGCAGAGTCGAGCGAGACACGGCATCGCACCAAATACTACCCTGAAACGAGATGATAAAAGAATCATTTTCTTGGTCTCTCACTCGTGTGCTTATTCTTATACGCCCAAGTGCGAGTCGGGCTCGTGCATCGAGGGTTCTGTACCACACAAAACACAAAAAGTAGTCCAAATAGACAACATCACGCCCAGGTGGTCACCCATCCAAGTACCGACCGCGCCCTACGTTGCTTAACTTGGTAATGAACAGAAATTTGTCACAGACTCACACTTTGCCATTTTTTATTATTTGTTGCTAAACTTTAGAAGTTTAGAGTGTGTACTATAATCATACCAAGTTTGACGCTTTTACATATTATTCTTTTTATATAGGAGCATAAACAAAAACACGTAAAAAAATACGTTTGTTGTATGGGGATCCCCATTTAGTTTTTACTTTTAGACTTATTATTTCCTAGTTAATCGGCCGTAGCTGTTAAAATTTGCAAGTTGAAGTGGCAATGGGCAGGCCACATCGCTCGGAGAACCGATAACCGATGGGGAAGAAAGGTTCTTGAGTGGAGACCACGAACCGGAAGACGCAGCGTAGGTAGGCCTCCCACTAGATGGACCGACGACATAGCAAGAGTCGCTGGCATCCAGTGGATGCAAAAGGCAGGCTGTCGTTCAGTGTGGAGGTTAAAGGGGGAGGCCTATGTTCAGCAGTGGACGTCTTCTGGCTGATGATGATGATGATGATGATGAATCGGCCGTAACATTACATATTCTATGAAAATTTCAAATGCCTATTCTGTTATGGTTCAAAAGATACAGCCGTATAAAGATAGGACAGACAGGCGGACGGACATACAGACATCGTAGGCTTAGTAATAGGGTCCCGTTTTATCCTTCGTAACCCTAAAAAGTAAAATGGCATCAGTCATCACCAGTCTTCATTTTCGGGAGTGTATTCCTTACAGTAGTATAATGTAAATCTTTATGCACATGACTATTTGCTATAATGATATAGCAATGTTCCTTACTTGTGATCTTCAGCGGGAATGGCTCCGGCGCGATGAATGAAGGTAAGACACCTCGCGGCCCCCATCGCCACCGCCAGCGGCTTGTCTCTCGACACTAGGTACATCAGCAACTCTGGCAACGACTTATCTCCATGCCTGGTGGGATAATGGCAACATACAGAACTTCAGGTCTTGGACGCAGGGGCGGATCCAGGATTTCATTTTGGGGGGGGGGGGGGGGGGGGGGCAGCATTCTGGATTTCATTTTTTTCCATTCTGCCAAGGTTCGAAGGAATCAAATCAAAAAATTGGGTCGAATGTATGGAATTGCTAGGTATTTGGGGGGGGGGGGGGGGGGCATTTCGTTGAATGGGCCGGGGAAAAGGAGATCAAAAAGGGGGTTGAACGTTTATATGAAAGTCTATGCATGCGAAATCGCGGGCAACAGCTAGTACTTTATAAAATTATTGATATTATAAATGAGAGTATGTTTGTTTATACTTTCAAGCAGAAACCGAGCAATGGATCGACATGCTTTAATTTAAGAGATATCTCCGCTATTAGCTCGAATGCATGGAAGGTGTTTAGTATACGAGCTGATATGATCATAATTACATATTTTTTAGTCAGCTAGTTTAGTCTTGACAATGTAACATGCCAGAGAAACAGTTAGGCGTGCTATACAACTAAGCAGGTTGGCACATTCGTTTTGTCCTATGAAAATACATATGTAGTTTGAATCTGCCTTAAACCTAGTACCGAAAAAGTATGCCAAAAACTGAAGGGGCGAGGTAAACACGTATTGCACACACTGACATTTTCTTACTAGTTCTACAAACATACACTTCAGTATTGAGCGGCATACAGCTGCAAACGATATGCTCAAAATGTAATCAAATAGAATGCCAGTTCACACATAAATTATAATTGATGGTAAAAGGAAAATAAATAAGAGTAGTTACAACAAATATTAGGTAAATAATTTACATTGAACATAGTTATTAATCATTCTTGGATAAGTAATTTGATAATTCAAGTGAGCGTGCTCAGACCTGCACTGATATCTAGCTTGGCAGTATTGTGCATTTACCCCTGCCAGCTGAACTTATTAATATAACAGCACAGGTTTGGACAGCTGGCATGACTGTTCACCCCTATTTCTTTAAGTATTATTCCGGGATAAAAAGTACAGGACAAGTACAGTACTGGGGGATTAGACAAGACCACTTTCTGTTAGCGTTAACGCCTGCGGAAAGACGAAATTGTATGAAAATGACATTAGCTTGAGATAACATCTCTCAAGCTTATGTCATTGTCAATGTAATTTTCATACAAATTCATCTTTCCGTTAACAGGTGTTAACGCTAACAGAAAGTGGTCTTCTCTAACCCCCCAATATGTCCAATGTTCATCGTTAATTCCTGATACAACTTCAATATTACTTTTATTATCAAGATCAGACTGAGTTTTTGATACGAAAAGGTAACAAACTAACAGGGCGCTTTCCAATTCAAGCACCAGAGAACCAACACGGCATGTAGAAAATTCCTTTGTGCCGTGTTGGTTCCCAAGCTGTTAGTGCAAACTGGAAAATCACAGGATGCCGGTAGTAGCAATATTTACCTGGTATTTAACGCCACTTGTGCTACAGTAGGGTTCTCGAAACACATGGCAGCTATTAAGTCTAACGCTGGCAGGATTTTCAGAGGTATGGGTAGTGCACACTTTGTAGTGGGCAGCAGGGCTGCAGCAGCAAGGGTCGCTCCGGCAACACATAGGGCTTCCTGCTCCGCCGGGCCACAGCACCACACTGAGAGAATGCGGACTACGCACACTCGGGCATTTGGAGACCCTTCTCGGGCAATCTCTGTGAATTAAAGATATTTTAGGTAGACATAATTGTAATATTATTGGTCTTACTTCTTTAGAAACATGAGTTAAGTTAAATAATGCTTAAAATTACTCTGTCAACTTCTCGCTAACAGAAATGCTAAGGGGAAAACGATTGTTTAACTTTACTCATGTTTCTGAGTATAAGGCTGTAATTATCATACAAAATGTTTTAAACATAAATTGATGTAATGTTTCTATGTATGGTAATATTAGATAGCCCGTTGGTCCAGTTGGTAGTGAACCTACCTTCTGAGCTTGGGGGCGTGGGTTTGATTCCCACCTAGGACAAACATTTATGTGGTGAACATTTGTGTTTGTTCTATATCTAGTTGTTAATATCTATTTAAGTATGTATTTAAAAAAATATATATGTATGTATATCACTCTCTGGCAGCCATATCACAAGCTTTGCTTAGGTTGGGGTCAGATGACCGTTTGTGAAAAATGTCCCGAAATATTTATTTATTCATTTTTCTACGTTAAATTGGTAAAAAACTGGATGCGAAGCATTGACGTAGCTTGCCCTAGATCATGTCCCCTGGCCCTGTGTATATACAATATATATACACAGACATGGCCAAAGCTTGTGTATGATCATATTGGTCATGTATGAAAATGAATCCATATCTATATGATATTGTATGATATATTATGTTTTTCCCCCCTAAGAGTTTGAGATTTTATTTAAATTTTTTATTTGAATTTTTTGCTTTAACACTTTCGGAAACTTCAATACCTCTATAGCTCAGGGGGCCTGTATCATTGATATGGCTGATATGTCAGTAGCTATGCCTCTGTTTCAAAGCCATTAGAGCTCCTTCATGAGGACCTCCTCCAAGCGACGCATGACCATCTCGGGAGTGCGTATTCCCTGTTTTTCATGGGCCCTCAGGCGAGTTTTGATAAAGGATCAAATTGAAGTTGAAAGTTTGTGTTTACGAACACCAAGTCACAGGCAACAGCTAGATATACACATAAGCACATTCAACGTAACTTTAGTGAAACTTACGTGTCAATCGTGATAGAAGGCTCATCTCAGTTGGCAGGGCAGAAATAGGGGCAGGAGGATGCAAGAAGATGCTCCGCAATGCACATAATGCAGCTTCAACAAGCTTCGACTCCAAAGGAGCAGTGTCCAACACTTCTACGAGAACTGCTGTTGTGCCTTGCTCCACTAACGACGCCACGTTTGCCGGCGTGCCTTTGGCCAGTGAACCTGAAGAGATACAATACATATGTATCACTAGAACTGCATACTGATAAAAATAAGTATTTTTTTATTATCAAGTTTTTATTACCTATTGTGATGATAGCGTCCAGCCGAATATTAGGGTCGAGTGTTTCGTCAGCCATGAGCTGAAGTAATCGAGGTACCACCCCTTGTTCTATGACGGAGCTCTTCTGCCGATTACTGCCTATCACGGAGTTTTTCAGCGTCACCAGCGCCTCCGATACTTTTCCGGCCTCTAGCGAGTATACCTCGTCAATATAAGACCGGGAACTCTCGATATCCTATGGAAAATAACTTGGAGGTTATGACCCCGACGGTCTCATGATGCGACAGATAAAATTTTGTATTCTCACCATAAACACTGTTAATTGCTGCATGTTTTATTACAGTTTTGCGCCGTAATATTGATAAAAATAAACGTACGAAATTATTTCTTTCGAGGCCGAATACACTGTCACTCTGTCACTCTGGACAGTGTTCAGTACACTCTATCAATTTATAAAAAAAAAAACTCTTTGGTGCACTCTCTTCTCTTGCTTTGCTCACTTCACTTCACTTTTATGTTATTTTTCTTTTGTTAATTTTTTCATGACCAAGGATGCAAAGTCCTTCAGTCCTAATTTAAACCAAGTTCACATATAACAAGTCATAGTCAGTCAGAGTCAAGCAAAGCAAGTCACGGCTAAGTCAACCTCACGTTCCAGTAGTGGAGGAGGCTTTACTAGATGCTTCTATGGAGTATTGGAAAAAACATGAAAATACATGTTTCATCTCGTTATATTACTTGCCCACACTTGAACTTATTTACAAGCACGTAATAAATAATAATCCACCAAACAATCAAAAATATTTAAACAAATTTAGGAAAATAATACGAGGTGACATGTTTTTTTCACGTTGGCGCCAAAACTCACTTCATATATTTTTTTCTTCTTCCCCGTGTTGGGGCTTTTGGCTCCGCGTGATTGACGCAGTTGCCATGTACAACTACACAGATATTAGGTAGTAGATCTGTGTACAACTATGTTCATTCATCAGGGCAAAAAAGTGAAAAAAGCGAATTAAAAGTTTATTGTTGTCAAAGTCATGTCAAAGTATATATTTTTTCGCGCATCGGACAGGCTCAAACCTTTAGGCCATACCGCCTATTCATCCGCATGTAATACAAAGTGAAGTAAAAATTGTCTCTTAATATTATTTTCCTAAACTTGGAAAATTATTTTTGTTTGTTATGTACTAGTTACTAGTAAGAATATGTCAGTGTGCACACACTGACGTCTATACGTGTTTACCTCGCCCCCTTCAGTGTTTGGCACACTTTTTTCGGTACTAACTCGCGACTGAAAGGCGTGAGATAAACGCTGGGTAAACGTGTATTACACGCAATGACATATTCTTAATAGTTCTACAAAATATGCACACTTTGTGGCACACTTCAATATTGAGCGGCACACAAGTGCAAACCTTATTATGCTCAAAATGTAAACGAATTGACAACCAAGTAAGTGTGTCAGCTGTGTGTGTAAGGGTGTAAGTGCTAAAGGGGAAACTGTAGGTATAACGCTTCCATTTATTTTTTCTGAGGCAGCATAATCTGTGCTTGTGAAATAAGACAGCGCGGTATCGCTTTAATAGCATCAGCCTGCCCAGTGGCCGAAAAAATAAAAAAGCAACTTGAAAAAGACTGGTGTCTATAATGTACAACATGATATTTGCCGACACGATATTCCACAGTATGATAATGTACAGCATGATAATTGGTGTACATGTACATCGAATATCATGCTGTACAATCCATGTCGTACAATACTGGCTGTCAATTATCGGCTCGTGTCTATAAAGTACGGCAAGGAATGCACAGCCAGGATTGTACAGGCAATAATCCGTGTACGTGGGAAAAGTCCACGTTTTATCGGGCTGTACATTATCATGTCGTGCAATACGGGCCGTGTTTTGACGAAACGGGCCGAAAATGTACGACCGATAATGTACAACATAATAAAAGGTGGCATAGCCCGTATTGGCTAATATTGCTGAAATGTCTCTGCTCTTATTGGCTGTTGAGTCTATGACGTCTGTCGATTCCATGCTTCGTTTGAACAAGATAGTGTAAGATAGTCACAGATTAAAAATATGAGAACCATCAAAACTTTTTGGTGGTGAGCCGGAGTGAGGAGTACATCTGTGTTAGATCTGTCACTCATTTCGAACCTAACCAACTCAAGTCTGACTCCAGGTGGGCTCCCGCCAGAAGCTCTTGCTGTCGCCCCTAAGTGTCGCTTCGCCACACTCGACCTTCGCTTCACTACGGAGGTCACCGGCTCGCTTCACTCGCCACCTCCCCCCTTCGCTCCACTCGGTCTCTAATGGCTCGCTCTCACTCAGGATCTCCCTTAAGCTTCTGGCTCCCGCGCTTTTTATATACACTCTAGGGGTAGGGATCACAAGACTAGGTGGAGTCGGGGTGCTCTGTGTCGGTTTTGTGACTCATTTCGAACCTAACATACTCAAGTCAGGGTGCTCTGTGTCGGATCTGTCACTAATTTCTACCTAATACACTCGAGGTGGAATGTCCACGTCTAAACGAAGCTTCAGTTTTGAATTTTTATGGTCACCAATTATCATGCTGTACAATTTTGGGGGGTACATTATTAAACAGAGTCAATAATGTACGGCATGATATTGTACGACATAATAATACACAGTTTGATAATTAGTATATATGTACATGGAATATCATGGTGTACATTATCGCTTGTGCATTATTGGGCCGATCTGATAATGTACGGCATGATATTGCACGGCACGATATTGTACAACATGATATTCCATGTACAGGTATGCCATTAGGGTGTTTGACTGTATTGAAAATATTATGCCAATTGACATCATCCATAAACATGACATAATGAAAAAGCATATTTCATTGATTTTTTTATAAAAATATACTTATTTTTTGTAAAAAACGCGAATAAAATAACTGTTTTTTCGACATTTGATCACGTGATCGAAAACGGTCTGTAATTGGCTTCATCCCTAGTGACGTCACACAAATCTAAACAAACAGATTTTGTATTGATATTTGCGAATTTAATGTTGTAAAGCTATTTTGAGAGCGATTTATCCAGAAATTATCACCAAAAACAGTCCGGAGGTTAAATGTGAGAAGAATGGAGAAACATTTTGTGCAAGCAGACAGCAGTAACTTACCCAAAATTAATGTATTTATGGTTGCATATTTCTTCAATAATAATCTACGTCATTGTTTCTACGCTGCAGAACTACAATGTAAAAACTACGTAAAAACTACAATGTAAGTATTAATTTTTAATTGTTCTCCAAGCAAAACATTCAATCAAGTTGTACAAAAAGTATGTTGTAGTAGGTGGATATCACTATTTTGTTAGGTTATGTCTTTACAATGTTTAAAAAGAAAGTAACAGTACATAAAATAGTAATGCAATAAAAACACAAATTGTAATAGAAATATATAGACTCAAATATGTACCTCAAAATGATCTTCGCACATAGAAACACTTGAATTAGCTCCAATACTTTTGGGTTCTCCACGAGCTACTTAGTTCCAACCACTTTTTGCGAGTTTTGGGGTCCATTGGAACAGAAACGAATAGTTTTTCCGGTGTTTTATGGAAGTATTTGTACATTGTGGCACTACACAACATTTATAAACCATTACTTCTATTAGAAAATTAGTGATTATCAAACTTTTGCTGCCTAGCTGCAGCTGTTTTGTTTTGTGTGACGTCAATCGTCGCTCGACCGGAGCTATGACGCAGGTCTGCGTTTTGGCGCGATATTTTTTTATTCAAACTTTAACATCGATTTATATCGCAAATACGACTGATATCCAGAAAATATAAATGCAGTAAACATTACATTATATCAGGCAATAATGTGCAATAGTTTCCCAAAAGTTGTCAAATACCCTATTATCATGCTGTGCATCATGTCGTACAATATCATGCCGTACATTATCTGTGTCGTGCATTATTGCCTCCCAAAAAGACAAGACATAAATAAATGTCAAATAAGCAATCAAACAAGTTGCAAACAAGATTCAAGAAAAAGAAAAGTGGTATTTTGTGGAAACTGGAAAGGAGAAAATTTCTTTGGCTTTTACTGTGAATGTTTTTCTGGAATGTCACTTGGTAACTTAATATAAAGTTGAAATATTTTGTGATTGCCATGGCAGACTCAGGAGTAGACACAAGCAACGAAAGTAGTGATAATCCGATTTTCGACCATTCTCAATGCAAACTGGAATTCAACCCTCCTGCGATTCCAATAAACACGGCCGGACAGCCAATGCCTGTCGAGTTTTTCGGTGAGCCGCACGACCATATTGGCAAAATCAAGTGTTCGACCAAGGCGAGACACTGTAGACTTAAATATAGATATGGAGGTGTAATTTGTTCATCTAGAAACCAGAAATTACGTTTCGCAGCCTCCACAAACAACACTGAACTTGTTGAGAAACTCCTAGCAGGCGGGGCCGATCCCAACTCTTCGGATGAGCACCAAAGAAGTCCTTTGCATTTGGCAGCTTGTCGTGGATATGTTGAAGTTGTCAAGTTACTCTTGAGACACGGTGCCAATCCCAACATTAAGGACACTCTGGGAAATACGCCCCTTCATCTTGCAGCGTGCACGAATCACATCCCAGTAGTAATAGAGTTGCTTGACGCTGGCACTGATGTGAGGTCCAGTGATAAAAATGGCCATAATCCGATACAACTTGCTCAGAGTAAACTGAAGTTGATACAAATGCGGCCCAATACTGAGGGGAACTTGAGAAGCACCAAGTGGCTAGTCGGAGAGATCTGCATGGTCGTGAAAATGATGCTAAAGTATTTAAAGATGCAGAAAACAAACGTGGAGTTTACTCCATGCAAAGAGTTGGAGTCCGTTCGAGAGAGACTGGAGCAAATTAGCACTCGTGAAGAGGTTGACAATGAGGTGAAAAATTTGCTGGACAGCCTTGACTCTTTAAAATTGAGATAAACTATCACTTGATTTAGTATGATTGGAGACTGTTTAAATTACAACTGCCTGTAGTTATATTAAGAAATTCACAATTTATAAGCGTAAGTTTAATAGTAGTTAGGTTATACATGAAATTTAGAATACTTAAAACTAACTCTAATACAGCCAACTTCTTCATCCATGAATTTGTTTCATAAGCTGTTGATGCAAAACTTTTCTTACTCTAACTCTTGTTTAAAACCCTACTTTGCTAATATTTACTGGTAAAAGGATACTTTTTTTTAAAGTTTAGCATAGCCCATAGAATTCTTGAAAATCAGCCTTTATCCATTATTTAAGGGGGTCAGCACATTTCATTCGGCAGTATTTGTTTATCAAAGCGAGCCCGAACCAATTACTATAATAGAGTTACGTGGAAAGGGCGTCATCGTCAACATTTCAGCCTATCATGTTCCCATTGCTGGGACATAGGCCGTCTTTTGAAGAGAGAGGATGGGCCCTAATCCACCATTCTGGCCCAGTGCATGACGGTTAACATCGTATGTCTTTGAACTTTAAAGATTCTTGGACATATATACTGGTTTCCGCATGATATTTTCTTACACCATTTTGAGTGATGGCATCGAAACTGCACATTATTTATTTAAGTACTAAATAAGTCATTGGTGCAGGGCCGACATTTGAACCGGGTGCCGTCAGATTGTAAAGAGCACATGCTACGGCTGGCCACTATCCCTCACATCGAAAGGGTGTACTAAGCTGAAATGAATTCGCTATACTCATGAATCATTATGAACAACTTTTACTGTAAGACCAACCCTGCAATCGCATAGAAAATGTCAGCTGTTCCATACGTTTTCTAGTGTCAATGACTGTTTTCTATGCAACAGATGATAGTTTTTTCGCCATTTCTGTTACTCCCCTAGGAAAAGTTGTTCATAATGATGGGGTACTATGGACCCCTTTCGGCAAAGTACACCCTTTCCGCGTAACCCAGTATATTCGACTTGTGCCACCCTGCTCCGATTGGCTGTAAAGCTGCAGAAATTAACAAGTCATATGCGTTCCACATTTTTAGTGCAACTGAAGCAATGTTGATATGATCAATTGGCATAACCCGACCGTCATATGTCGGCAGTAGAATTTTACCACATGGCTCTGGGTACCTGCTGTGTTTTTCCAAACGTAAATCTACATATACAGTGTAAACTTTACATAGCGACATTCGATTTAATGACAAACTCCCTAAAACATTGAAATTACTTGGGCTTACAATTAAAATCATGAAGCAGCAAAAAACCTAAGACGATGATCAGTACCGGCGTTAAGGTAGGGCCTGGTTGGGCCGCGCAGGGCGCCAGATATAAAGGGGCGCCGCAGGTATATAAAAATCTATAGATCTATTATATGTAATCTATTCTTTGCCTTTTTCGGTTTGAATGGGCAGTGCGCCATAGATGTCTCGCCCAGGGCGCTGGTAGTGCTAAAACCGGCACTGACGATGATAACAGACTATATGTGATGACCGTAGTTATTTAAAATTTTATACTTTACATATTGTAATTGTAACGTAATATTAATTTTTCTACTCTCCATTTACGAGAACTCTGAATAACGCCATAAAATGAGCAGTCCCTTAAGTGTCGCTGTATTGAGTTCACACTGTATTTGGTTTTAGCGACCGGCTGGTTGGTTTGGTTTTAATGCATGCACAAGTGTATAGCATAGCCTTGCAGGCCCAACAATTGATTACAGTACGGTTACCCAAAAAAAAGGCAGTCGTAAAATTTGGATCCAAATGCGAAATATCTCTAAAATACATAATCGGAGAGATTGGTATAACATCAATTTAAAGAGCACAAAAAATTTAAAATTACACCTTCAGTCACATGTGAAATTTTCATCACCTTTGTTGTTAAGATCTCGGTAGGTAAATAAAGTTTACACCTCAAAATGATTTGTTAAAAAATGGGTTATAGTATACACCTACAATTAACTTCGTTAATGCATTGAATAATGTAGTTTAATATAATGATTTAGTTGACCAGCATACTTATAATTAGATGTATTTACATACCTTATAACTTTCCTATCAGGAATTCACTAACTAATAAATAATGTTTGTAAAAATGATGTGGATTTATTAATAAAAAGCTGAAGAGAACTTGTGGTTTCATCGAATTTTTATTGACTTGCCAATAGTGGTTCACTGACAATTTTGAATGGGATTACACGGAGCTGTGGTCCTAAGCCAAAAGGAGGTCATTGTACTTACCATTGCAAACTTGATACCATTGATCTTATAATGACACCGAAAATTTAAAAATATCTTTGTAAGCATGACACATACATGCATTCAAACACTCATCCACACATACACACATGACTATACCCTTCCATTTTCAAATATCACACCCTCACTATTCTCATAATGCAAATGAAACATTGATTTATCATGTACATCCATTGTCTTTTTATTTATTTTAATTTGCCATTGATAAGAACAACATACATATTCATTGTAAATATTTTAAGATCTGACTGTAAGTTAAAATAAATTTAAATCCTAATTCATGGAAATTCTTACTTGGCTGGCTTTATATTGCTTTTTTTCCCCACGTATATTTTATTGTTTTGTTTCCTGAATTAGATTACCTCCAAATAAACTGAGGTTCCCACGACACGGGCCTAGAGCCTAGTGTGGGGGCCACTGCATATTCGAAACCTGCTGTAATCTTTTATATGAATAAAGTTTTATAACTACGGTTACTTAGGGCTGTACTTACGGACCAACCCAGATATCGTAAAGAAATATCAACAACCAGCTTTGCCCCGCGGTTTCACCCGCTCGGAGTTCCTCTTAGGAACCATACACTTTTCGGGATAAGAAGTAGGTATATTGATCTTGTGTCACACTCTCCGGCCCTCCAACTGTCTCTATGTTAATAAAACCGGCCAAGTGCGAGTTGGGTTCGCGCACTAAGGGTTCCGTACCCACATAAATTGTTAGCTACTAAAGTACAAAAAAGTACCTAGTGGAAAAACATGTCCAGGCGGTCACCCATCCAAGTACTGACCGCGCCCTACGTTGCTTAACTTCGGTGATCGTACGAGAACCGGTGGTGAACAGAAATTTGTCACCGACTCACACTTGGCCGTTATTTATTATTTACTGTTATACTTTAGAGTGCGTACTATAGTCATGCCAAGTTTGACGCTTGTATACGTATTACTGTTTTTACATTAGAGCAAATCCAAAAGTACGTAAAAAAAAATACGTTTGCGGCATTAGCCTTAGCTACCCTTTAGTTTTAATTTTAGACTTTATTATTATTTCTTAGTCAATTCGCCGTAAATTACATCATAATTATATTCTGTGTAAATTAGGGTCGAAAGATACAGCCGTTAATAGGTAGGACCTTCGATCAAAAAATGTTCGAAGGGTAGGACGGACAGACATACAGCGTAGGCTTAGTAATAGGGTTCCGTTTACCCTTTTTGGGTACGGTAATGTTGTAGATAATCGGTCCTATACACATTATATTGTATATCAGTCTCTGGCAGCCATATCACAAGCTTTGCTTAGTTTGGGGTCAGATGACTGTGTGTGCAAAAATGTCCCAAATATTTATTTATTATTGTTGTTGTGTTTCATTAAGGTTTATAAATAAATAATTAATAATCAGTTCAAGGGAATCAATTAAGGATCAATTGGAAATAATAAGACACATTTTGATAATATAGTTATTTATTAACAGTTTCATAAAATTGAAAATATTGCAACTAGGTATCCAAATATTCTTTTATAATTCTACTACAACATTTAAGTAAACATTTACCAATTTTTTATTTTATGCAACACAGAATTAACATGACTGGAATGTTTTAATTATTTAAGACTTTAGAACAGGGGTGTCCAACACGCGGCCCGCCAAGGTTCCTAATCCGGCCCGCGGTCAAAAGTTGGGTAACTTTAAACTTTTTTAGATGACATTTTGTAAAGAACGACGAGTCGTTCGTAAAATAGTGAAAAACCTAAACCTAAATTAAATAATACGTGATAAGTCCCGATAAACGTTTAAAACATAGTGAAACGCCGTTCTTAAAAAAATTACGTCGACCGATCCCAATACGACTCGGCGAAAACGCGAACGACAATATCGGCAAGTTAATAAATCGGCCCGCCACAAAATTTTGTTGGACACCCCTGCTTTAGAACCATCTGGTAAATGTATCTACTTACAGTCTTACAACACGTCAATTAAGTTATCTTGAATTTGCTGCCTCGATTTCGTGCGTGACAATTTCGCCAACGAGAAGTTAACAGCAGTTATAAAGTTAAGCACATACGCAGAAACGGGTTACCCAGAAAGGGTGTACTACAATACCATATAACCATTTGACGGCTCATCCTTTACCCCGGCGTAAGCCAAAGGTCTAAATTTTCAGCATAACCTTTTTCGAGCGGGCCAACCCTTGGTGCGAATTGAATGAATGACTGAGCCTCCAATCACAAACGTCATATACCCCCGCGACCGACGTGGCTTACGTCGTACACAAGCAGGGGCGGATCCAGGATTTCATTTGGGGGGGGGCGTCATTCTGAGAAGGTTCGAAGGAATCAAATCGTAAAATTGAGTTGAATATATGGAATTGCTAGGTGTTTTGGGGGGGCCATGGCCCCCTGGTTCCGCGAATGTGTACAAGCAAATTATGACTCGTGCGCGATCAAGTGGTTATATTATTTTTGCTGTACTAAGGCAAAGATCAACATTATCAAACTCATTCAACTTTTTATTAGAGGTCGACCTCGAAACAGCAAAATACAGTTGTTCCATACATTTTGTTGTGACCAATATTTTTGTATGGAACAGCTGTTTGATTTATTTTTTGCTATTTCTCCGTCGGCTTCGTAGTAAAAGTTGTTTATGGTTATGAGTACAATGACCTCGTTTCAGCTTAGTATTCACCCTTTTTGAGGTATGATTCCGAACTCGGCAGCACGCAGCAACTGTTGCTGCCGCAACAGTGCTGCCGTAGCACTACTGGTCCCAAAGTTGGACCTTACCTTTTCTACTAGGCCCAACTTCTTTGACTGGTCTCCATACATTCTCTATTATGTTTACATGAGAATACACGTGCACCATGCACTGCTGCGTGCTGCCGAGTGCGGAATCATACCTTAACCCAGTAATACCTTAACCAACTTTCATAAATAAAATTTCAACTGTTCAACCAGCCATTGCAAATGCAAAGCAATCGTTATTAAAGATCTACAGAAGTACGGTACTTAATATGATAATTAAGAATACAAAGTAAATTTCAAAAATAGCAGGTTTTATATGCATAACATAAAGGTTGACCATGGCAGAGCGGAATATTTTATCTATCACAGAACTTCAAAATATAGCTAACATTATATATTAATACTGTTTCTAAACATTTTAAGATTAACAACTAGCAAAATCCAAAAATAAAAATAATTATTTCTTAGTGCAAATATTATTAAATTTCCCACGATCCGTTACCATATAAAATAATTTAAGTATTAGGCAAGTAGTTTGTAGTTATATTTAGTTGTTTAGACAATCGAATTCACATAGCATATAAATCTAAGATAATATATTTTACTTACAAATTAATAATAATTACCTAGCAATTATTAAAAATTATGGTACAGCCTTGAACTTATACTAATAGTCGATAGTACATTTATGCAGAATACATGCAAGTAATAAGTTATAAATATGTATCAATCATGCAACAATGTTTTTAGGAATCTGAAAATAGATAACTATACAATATAACATTGAGAGCTTCAACTTGACACAGTTTCGTAAGCTTACTTATAATGTAGTTTTATTTTTTAATTAAAATTTGAGATATAGTTACAGGTGTTGTGTCGTGTCCAACACGCGAGGGTTAACATTCACGCGGATCAATAAATTATTGTTTGTATCTTTTGCATGTAATTAATTAAAAATATAATTGATATTAATACAATTTAGTTAAAAAATTATGTATTTAAAGTTTAAAGTTCAAATATATGATTATTAAATTAGGCTTATGTGATTATTCGAATTCATAGCAAACAATAAGAGAAGTAGGAATATTTACGGGCGTAAATACGTGTCGAATTCCATACAAATTAGAGTTTTAAAATTCAAAATGTATTTGGAATTTGATACGTATTTTACACACGTAAATATCATGTAATAGACCCACTTAAAAAAAAACAGCGAACGAGTCGCCACAGATCAAATGATAGTTGCTATACGCGGCGCTTGCTGTGTGTTACCTTTTATTTATTTCGATATTAGATTTGATATTGCATTTACTTGCTTAATCTTGGTTATATTCATTCTGTAATTTTGTTTGAATATTTACTAACTTCAACTTTTGTTCATGGCTTATGTGCGGTGTTGCCGCAGCTTTGCCAATGTCTTGTTTCAAGGTAATATATATTTTGTAGATTGGCTGGTCGGGAGACAGTGCAGTGTCTTCACGCAGTTGGTCGGTGAAAATGTTTACTAAATTAGGGCTATTTTAATAGATCACATGTGACGTATGTCAGTTTATTGTTTATTAGTCAAATTAAATAGTAAATTTGCATCATTTAGTCATTATTACAATAAATATGTATTTTTAACTAAAAAAAGTTAAGCAAATTGTTCAGTTCTAACTTTGAAAAAATAAATAATATCGTTACTTTGATGGGATCGAAAAGTTCTCGAATGGAGATCACGGACACGTAAGCAGCGTAGGACGTCCACCCACTAGATGGACAGACGACCTAAAAGAGACCGGAGGGAAACGCTGGATGCAGGCCGCTTCCAACCGGCTCTTTTGGAGATCGATGGTCCAGACTCCAGGCCTATGTCGAGCAGTGGACGTCCTACGGCTGAAATGATAATAATGATGATGATGATGAAGGTTACATTGTTGAATTTTGATGACGTTTCCCAGGTGATCTATTAAATTGGCGCTTATACTTTAGGACGTCTTTATGCCCCTCGCGGTTTGGACACAAATTTCATAAGACACTGTACTATGTAAATAATAATTTCACCTATGCTTAACTGATAGGTATGTTGATATCTGAGGTAATTATAGATTAAGATAAAATAAAATCGAATACATCAATTTCATTACTATAGCAATGATAAAATTTACGAAACTGGTCTTAAGGCTTGTAATGCCTATTTTTCATTAAATTAATCATATTGTAAAGCAGAATGATGTAAGTAGTTACCACATTTTGGCTTTGAGCTATTAGGCGTCTCTTTTATGTTACAATTTTCTATTGTTCTTTTTATTTTTGAAACAATCAAATGATGGGATTATGCTTATATTTGAGTAAACACAACCAGTAATTATATTGAGATAAAACCAATTCCATTAAACAACATTATTGAGTAACAACGTTGTAGTTTTTAGAGTGCTGAAAATATTTTTGGCACTAATTCGTTGTGTTTGAAAATGCTGACTAGCAAGCATTGTATCATTGCACTTATCCAAGAGTAAAAATTCCTTCTATAACTCAAAAGTTTTTTTTTATCACATTTTTAATCTTACAAATAAACCAAAGTTAAACCTAATCAACAAAATAAATAAATCACAATAGCCACTACACGTAATGACAAAATTATTTAAATATTAGATATTTTGCCACAACCATAAATTATTAATTAACGCTTGCTAAACATCTTTAAACATTTTCTTGTGAATCGGCTCGGTTTTGTGGTTTATGTAAGTATATCAGTCGTTTGGTTACACAATTTGGCAAGTAACATGTTATTTTGTATCTGGTACAATAAGATTGACAATATCGGGGTATATTTCGGCTTGGATGGGGCCGTACTCCACGACTTCCCCATCAACAGTGAGGTAGCCGCTCGCACCTTCTGGAACTATCCGGAAAGCACTAACAGGGACCATCTTAAGGTAGTCACTCTCCATCGTGGTGTGCGTTCCCTCACTAATGCCCAACAGGAATGATAAAAGTTGAGATCTGGAAATGCCGGCTTTTATAATCAACATCCACATGACACCGTCGGATAGCTGCGAGCGCGGAGCGAACAAGAAGTCTTCGCCGATGTAGGATTGATAGGAAACGTGGACCATGACGAATTCTCCCTCTTCGTGGACCCAGTGCGAAGGCAGCTGGGACAGGAGCGAGGGCAGGCGCGACCCGGGGCCATGCATGCACGCGTGAACTGGGGACCGCATTTCAGAACCGTCGCTTGTTACGCTGTGGTACTCGGAGCCGCGCGTGCTGTAAAAAGCGCTTCGCCTCGAGTTCACAGAGTACCACGAATCAACTCTCTGGTGTTTACCGTTCACCGCATTCGAGAACACCTCCGAACTGTTGTCGCAATCAATGAACGCTTCCGCATCAGGGGAATCGAGTGCGCCGTCCTGACTGACGCTGTGACTGAGGGTGAGCGGTAGTTTCGGTTGGGGAATATTACCGACGTCCTTTATTTTCGCGTAGCTAACTACTCCTTTGTATTTCCTCAGCCCGAGGAGCCTCGCGACTGCCCAGACGGCAAATCTCTGTCCTCCTATCGCCCTGAGCCTTTCGCTTTCGATGTCTATGTCAGCGAGCAGACCCCAACCCACGGATAAGAAGGAGAACATTATCTGTAAAAAGGAAAAAATAATCACAAATGAGTCCTTTAACGGTGCCCCGGACATTGGGCCATTCTTATACGGCCATCTCGATAGCATCGTCTAATACGATTACGGTTGTTGAATATTACTAGTACGATTTTAATAAAACTTGGTATATACGTATATTTAAATTGGCAATCCGATTTTCTAATATGAAATACAAAAAAAAAAAAAAAACCCACTATATTATTTTCTCAGATAAAAAATAAGTTATAATTTTAGAAATTCATATTTACCTACAGATTATACTAAAGCTTTCTCAAAATAGGACAAGTAGTTTCAGGAGTAGTCTAGAAGTTATTTAGGTTTCCATGAAAAGTATACAAATTACTCCACCTGTCTGGGGAAGCCTTAACACTATCTAAATAGATGGATTTCACAGATTATCTCTAGATAACGTGTGTAATATGAAAAAGCAAGGCGATGCTAACGAGCACAATTGAATGAAGGTTCATAAAGGCGAGCTATAAGACAATAGCGCAGATATCACGTGGCAGTATCAGAATCGCGAGCGGTTTAATTGCATCCGCGCGTAATGTTTCTCGTCACGGACATAGCCAATTGGATACGATGTAACTGAACGTATGACTGATCCGTGCGTGCGATAGTTGGGGCTTTACGGCCAACGGCTAACTCGGTATCAAACTAGCGTTAAATCCGCTCAGTTGGAAAATCACGCGACCGCAAACCGTATCTAGGCGCGTTAAGGTTCACGTTCGCGTGATTTTCCAACTGAGCGGATTTAACGTTAGTTTGATACCGAGTTAGCCGTTGGTCCCTGGTTAGATTTGCGAGAACAATTTAATAAATGTGCTTCTTTTCTCAAATAATTGTATTGTTTCTGTGCGTACAACTTATAATAACATAGGAGTAATACAGAATGATGGACATACGACCTAAAAGAGACCGCAGGGAAACGCTGGATGCAGGCCGCTTCCAACCGGCCCTTGTGGAGATCGATGGAGGAGACCTATGTCCAGCAGTGGACGTCCTATGGCTGAAATGATGACGATGAAACCAGAATGAGGAGCGTGTGGTGGCTGTGCGGTAGCATTTATGTGCTTTACAATCTGATGGCACCCGATTCGATCTTCGGCCCTGCACCAATGACTTATTTAGTATCTAAATAAATGACGTGCAGTTACGATGCGGTGAAGGAAAACATCGTGAAGAAACCGGTATGTACAAGAACCTCAAAAGTTCAAAGGCATGCGACATCCACCAACATGCACATGGCCCAGTGTGTTGGATTACGGCACATCCTCTTTCTGAGAGAAGGCCTTCCTTATATCCCAGCAGTGGGAACATGAAAGGCTGATAATGACAATGAAACCAGAATATATAAAAATCTAATCAAATCAAATCAAGAAATCAGCGGAAAAAAATAAAAGTACTTTCGATCAAGGATTCTCTATGGAACACGTTGATTATCAAAATGGCGTCTCTCACTAGAGATGTTCATTATTTTTGACAGCTAATGTGCCGCTTGACAGGTATGCAAATATGGCAGTCGTGCCGCAAAGAGGTTTAGTTAGATATAGATAATTGGTTTTTGTTACTTTGTAGCGCGTCCGCTCTATGGAGTATATGCATTCAGTGTTTTCATCTAATGCAAGGATTAGATGATAACACTGAATGCAGTCAGCAAAACAATTTAACCCTAGATTTTTAAACACTGTCATAGTCAGACAAAACTCAAAAATGTGACCATTATTAAGAAATAACTTGTGACATAATATTTTCTAATTTGACTATAGTGTATAAATAGCCTTATGTTTTTTACTACTGTACAGTTGCATATAATTGATATGAAAAATTATGTAGGTAAGTACACTGTCACGAGTGTGTAGGAAGAGAATAATATTATGTAAAAACGCAATGCATACTAGATTCATTGTAAGCTTTTTGCAGTCCATTGTAGAGTATTATGATAACTAACGTCTTTATTTTGTAAATACTCACTTTTGACTTTGTTTCTATTCTGACCACGTCCATAGGCGCAGATTTGTTTCTCGCCAAAGCCATTGAGAATCCGGTTAAGTTTTGTGGAATGTATGGTTCACTGAAAGAGAAGGAAACAAGATATAAGTTTTCCGATATACTTTTATCATTAATATATGGTATTTATATACATAACCGCCTTTAAAAATTTAATATTCAAGCACAGTAAGATGTCGTACTTCGGCTACGCCATGAGGAAATACATTGTACAAAGTATCTACTCCAGTTAATCACTCAAGGAAAAATCGCGGGGCAAGAATCCTGGCCGAAGACAGCATTTGCGGTTGAAAAACCCAACGGGACTGGTTTGTCTGCAGGACAAACATAAATTTGCAGCTTTAAAAAATAAAACTGTTATGAATAATAAGAATCGAACTACATACAAATTTTAATTTTCGAATTTAAAAATTGTGTGGTATTCGAAACGTATGTATCGAATTCGGTATGTAAAGTTTTTGTTTAATATTTTTATTTCGTAGATAAGGCTATTTTAAGAAACTAATTTCAATATTTTTGTTTTCTATTCAGTAGTTATTTTATTATATTTTTTTGAAAATTGAAATTTTGTGACGTCACCATATAGCACAAAATGTCGTTGCGTTAAGAAGCCAAAAAAAGCACGCGAGTAAAAAAAAAGACATAACATACTTTGACAGTGACAATGACATCTAATGTCTGCTTGTTTGTTTATGGAAACCTTAGGGTTACTAGCTCACTGATTTGCAAACAACAATTTTATTGATGTTAGAATTTTATTTGTTCGATTATTAAGGTTCTGTGTTTTTTATTCTTAGGTTGAGACATCATGTTTGAATAGAAATTATTAATCATACATCAAATTGACATATTAAAATATATTTAACATTATTATATCGTTGTGAGTACCACACATAATAAAAACAAATTAATGTGACGTGGTGAAAATTAATTCTATTAAGTAGGTGCTTCCTGTAAAAACGTTCTAGATCAGACATTTATTTCCCCGAAAAAACCATTCCACGTGATTTTTTCCCTACGTTTAGGGAAAAACACCCCATGTTGGCAGCCCTGAAAATAACTAGACTTACCACAACAGAACCACAGAAAATAAAAAAAAATATCTTTTCTGTGTGACGAACAGAAGTGTGAAATGAATTTTATTTTTTAATTCCTAAAAGGCACAGATAATAAAATGCTACACCGTGACGTCATTTAGAGGTCAATGAAAGTCGAATGATTTTTTAGTTTTATGTTAAAATACCGGACCCGGGTATGTCCTAAAACTACGACCAGAACCACCGGAGGATGGGCAGCAGCGTCCTATTAGTACACGGTGAACGTACTGCGATCCCCAAGCCGCCTGCCAAGCGTGGGGATTATGGCAACACCCCTCTCTACGAGGGAGGCCTTTGTTCAGCAGTGGACGTTTACAGGCTGATGATGATGATGATGATGATGTTAAAATAAATGGCATCTTATTGTTTTAAAAGGTCAGAGTAGAAAAATAAGGGTTAGTAACATAAAATCTCGAAATGTTTTTGGACTTGGCATAGGTTAATTTTTTTTAGCATACCGAATTACGCACTTTAATATTCGTACTTCGCCCACTGATAGGAACGGAACATTCATACTTAATTGACAAGAATTTTTAGAAGTAATTTACGTCAATAACTTTAGATTGCAGAATGGCCTTAAAGTTTAACATTGCGCGATAAAAGGAGACTTATTAACAGTATTGCGCAGGTCATTGCATAAACCATAGCAGAAAAATCTGAAACGAGTACGACAGTGGCATTATTTAATGTCGTAAGCTATTGTCACAGCAGTAATAAAACCTCAAATCAGGCAAACAAGGTAGACCTTAGTACAAATATCATTTGTGTTGAAATGTTTCTCACACTTTTTTCACTATCCGGTAAAAGCTTAACGCATAAATTTTACTGTTTCAACTTCTTTTTATTCAACGGTTAATGTTAATAGTGGATGCTTCCAATGTTTGAAAAAATCTTCAGCCATTTATTCACGTGGTAATCAAAACGACTGACTAATCACAGCGATCTTTCTTGGCTCACACTTGCAAAATGTGGAATGAGCTACCTTCCGCGGTGTTTCCGAGAAGGTACAACATGGGGTTCTTCAAAAGGCGAGTTAATAGAGTCTTAAAGGGTCGACAACGTATTTGTGATGCCTCTGGTGTTACAAGTATCCACAGACGACGCTGAATGCTTATACCCGGCGGCCCGTCTGTTTGTTAGAGAAATAAAATAAAAAAAGTGATGTGCTGAACATTTCAGTGAAGTGCTGAACCCAGATGGCGATAGTTCTTCCAGATAGCTTCCAGATAGATAGCTCTTCCACCTCTATCTTCATCTCCAGAGCTGGATAATCCTCCATTTTTTTAAGAGTTTTTTGGTGCGGTTAGTCAACTCAAGAATGGTGATTTCGCAGGCACGGATAATCTACCAGCTGAACTTTACAAATATGGTGGACCTAGCAATGGCCAGCAATGTTTGGTGTGTGCAAATCTGGGGTATGCACTTTGCACATTATTTTCATAGAAAAAAAGAAGAACCGACTTCATCGATAAATCTAATTTTGAACTTTTACGTTATAACAATCACAATTTTTCCGCTCCTTGCTTCCGCGAATCTGCAAGATGTGGAATCTCCTTCTCCCATAGGTCTTCCCGCAAGCGTTTTAAAAAGGGTGTCTATAACTCCTCTCCTCTCCGGGCTGGCAAAGCATCGTCAATAGGTACCGCTAGTGTTTCAGATGTCCATAGGCGGCGGTTTCTGCTTACCATTAGGTGGAGAGCAGGCATGTTTGACGCTCTTTTTTATTAAAAAAAAGTAACTACATATATCCGCCATACGAAATAAAAAAAGAAAATATAAGATGACGGTTGCTCTATAGTTCTACTTTTGGACACTTTCAATAGAATCAGTGTCGTACTTTCTGCATAGCTATTCATTACCTGTCGCGACGAATTTCATAGAATGTAACGAACGTTCTTATCGGAATATGTATTAAAGCCAAGGTCCAATAATACGTTTGAAATATATTATTTTTCATGTTTTTTACACTGAAACTAATATCCATAGCAATGATATTACCCAACTGATATTATTAGTTGAATACATAAGCACGTATTAACATAGTGAAAGAAATTAACATGACCCAGGATAATGAGCAGGACCCGGGTATGTCCTAAAAATGCGACCAGAACCACCGGAGGATTGGGCAACAGCGTCCTTTTAGTACACGCGCGGTGAACGTATTGCGATCCCCAAGCCACCTGCCAAGCGTAGGGATTATGGCAACACCCCTCTCTAAGAGGGAGGTCTTTGTTTGGCTGATGATGTGTGATGTGATGAAAGAAATTATTATGCCACGCAGGTGATAGGATTTTATAAGATATCAGTTGTGTCTAAATGATACGCGTAGATATTTGTAGATAAAATGATATTGTAGGGAATGACGCATTAACGTACTTTGTTCTACATAATAGTAGGTATTTATACTTAAAAAATTATCGATCATCTAATGCGAAAGCATTAACAAAGGCGATTTCAATTATTATTATTATATTCCATTGCTATTGTATTTACTGGATTCAATATTTTGTAGTTTATAGGATCGAGCACATTAGGAAGGGCCGCAGCGGGCCGGCCGGGTCGCATCGCAATAATCGCTTTTATAAATTTTATTTGGAAATCCGCCCCGCTGCGGCCCGGCATAATGTGCGATGACATCATTTGTAAGAAATTAATCAAAATGTTGACATCCTGGACTGATTTAATCAATAAATAAATATTTTGCAATAAAAGATTAAGAGTTCCAATTTTTTTTTCATAATAAAAAAAATGTATAACGACAAATTTCGGTAAAATTAAAGGTTTTTTTTTTTTAATTTTCATTTTGAGTATTTCTTTTTTCAATATGCATTTTCTAAATGGATCCACCAACACGCCTGTTCAGTTTGTCTAAACAACAAATCACCCCGTATAAGTAAATATAATCACTTATTGACACCCAATAACATCTTCGCGGTTCGGGCACGACTTCAACAACAGTGTGTATGTCCATATTCTAACTAAACCACCTTGTTAGTACTAGTGGTAGGTGGTAGTGCGCTTTCTGTCTTTTAAATTTTTATCGCCATACATAAAAGAACAATTTTGAATTAATAATGGGAGAAACGTGCTGGTTCGGATAGTTCGTGCATTATTCAAAAGTAAACGTGACGAGAAAAACATTGTGACACTGATAACAATGTAATTCATACTAGTAGGCCGCCCCGGCTTTGCACGGGTATAAAAATTCAAAATTCATAATTCTTTATTAACTGGTTTTTATAAAACATAGGTGTTTGGCCTCTCCTGTTAAGTTTTGACAACCTGTGTTAGGAGAGACCGCTCTTTCGTTGTTACATCGTAATTTCACATTAATATTTTAGAACAGTTTATAATTATGTAGGGTAGTTTTAAATTAAAGTGGGTGGTTAATGTGCGTGTATGTGTTTATGTCAATGACTGAGCAAGTGCTCCGTTTGCTCGTAATCAAGTTGCTTTAACCATGTTAATATACATTTTTTACATTTATGAAGTGACATTGTGTAAATATTTTTGATATTATAAATTTTTATTGAGTGTACTGAAAATTGTTTTTCTGCAAAAAGGGTTCTTACGGATGGTTGCTTTACTACTGAGTAAGGGTTCCTTTTTTTTTACGATATTTGGGTCTACAGTAATACCTTTATAAACCTTTAGGATACTTTGTATAGATATAATTATAGCCTATAGATGTCAACAGGGGATAGTGTGTGAAAGAATTTTTCAAATCGGTTCAGTAGTTTCGGAGCCTATTCAATGCAAACAAACAAACAAACAATCAAATCTTTCCTCTTTATAGTATTAGTATAGACAAATAAAGTACAGGTATATTAAGATTTAACCGAATAAAAAAAAAAAAAATCTTAATTTAGACTGTATTTTTAGGATTCCGTAACCAAGGGTTGTAAACGAAACACTGTTACTAAGCCTACGCTGTCTGTTTAATTTAACGGCTGTATCTTTTGAACCGTAATAGCCAATTGAAATTTCCACAGAAATGTAATGGCGGATTTACATGGTTAATAATAATGTCAAAAAGTAACAAATAAAGCGGGGTTTATACAACAATAGTATTTTTGTCTATGCTCTAGTGTAAAATCTTTGCATGACACACTTTAAAGTAAAACAACAATAATAAACACCAGCCCGGTGCAAGGCGGGCGCGCGTTAGATCCCAAACTAAATGAGAGAAAACATTTTTTTTTTGTGCGGAACCCACGGTGCGCGTGTCTGACTCGCATTTGACCGGTGTTAAGTTCTTATTATCTACTCTACATTAATTTTACTGTAAGGTTTGTTTCATATAACAATTAATCATAGTAAATGATACCATTCTTCTCTATATAAATTCTGATCACTTTTACCAGCTTTTTGAACGTACTATTGGTAGTTGGTAGCTAATATCTACAATGTTAGACGTATTCTCTTAGGGGCCAGACTGTAAGTAGCATGCTTTATGAGCTAATCTGTCCTTTTAACTTAAGACTTATAAAAGTAGCTTACCTACTTCTTAAAATATCAAAACCTGGTCTTGTTTCCTCTTGATCTTTGACCGAAGCGCTCACTAATAGCCTCAAGTAGTCAATCCAATCTTGAAGAGCTAGGTGTCTAGGGTTGCCAACTTTTGTTTTTGATTATGGGACAAATTATTAAACGAGAATAAATACGGGCTTTTTATATTTTTGCCCTGGTTTTTTATTTTATTTTTATTTTCATGTTTAGTTTTTGCCGGCGTTGCATTAATTTCTGTCGCCTAGTGTCATTCAATCCAGGCGCTTCTATTTTTGCAAGTGACCCTTAATTTGGTCCATTACCGATTGCATTGAGATCGGTTTATGTTCCAATATCAGACTTTTCATCTTCAATATGTAAGGACTTTTAATTTCTAGATACGAATCGTTAATATTCCGAATAATTTGAGCGAGTTACTGGTCAATGCTAGCCCGGCGGAACATTTGAAATTACGGCAAAAATACGGGACGGGCCGAGAAATACGGGACGGTTGGCAACCCTATACCTATTCGTCTAGTACATACCTAGTTCATATAGACGGTATATTTATATCTCAATACTAGTTTACCATTAGTAATATTAATGGCCAAGCAAATTATGACGCCAACGTAACCACGATACAATGCAGTCACGATTATTATCAAGTTATTATTGATTTACTATTTTAGTGTTTACCTCAATTGGAATTTAAAAAAATTATCAAAATTCATTTATTTCACTTAACCCATATTAGTACAGCAAATTATCCATTATTAAAAAAATTAAATAACATAAATACATCATAACACTTTCAATATTTTTCTGATTTGCTTTGAGCTTCTTGTTTTTGTTGATAGAAGGCGTTACTTTGCGGAAGTTTATCTTTAAACTCTTTTCTGATGTTCCGGTGTCAACGGGACCCTATTATTAAGCCTACGCTGTCTTCTTTCGAACCGTAATAGATAGCCACTTGAAATGTTCACAAAATATGTAACGTTACAGCGGGTTAACTAAGAAATAATAATAAAGTCAAAAAATAATAACTAATAGGTTTAAAAAAAAAAACGTATTTTTGTGATTAGATTAAATAAATAAAATATAAATAAATATTTGGGACATTTTTGCACACACGGTCATCTGACCCCAAACTAAGTAAAGCTTGTGATATGGCTGCCAGAGACTGATATACATACATGTATAGTTTTAAATACATACTTAAATAGATATTAACAACCAGATATAGAACAAACACAAATGTTCATCACACAAATGTTTGTCCTAGGTGGGAATCGAACCTCAGGCTCAGAAGGTAGGTTCACTACCAACTGGACCAACGGGTGTATTCATACACACTCTATAAAAAGTAAAACAACAAAAATAAATAATGGCCAAGTGTGAGCCGGTGATTAATTTATGTTCGCCACCAACCAAGTTCGGTACTTGGATGGGTGACTGCCTGGGCGTTAGTTGTCTTTGTGGATTTTTTTTTGTATTTTGTAGTGGTACGAAACACTCGGTGCGCGAGCAGGACTCACTTGGCTGTTTTTTTTGGTTTTCTGGTATTTCACTTTGGCGCCAAAACGCCGAATCTTAACTAATATTATAAAAGCGAAAGTAACTGTCTTTGTTTGCTTTTCACGACTAAACGGCTAGGCCGATTTCAACGAAATTTGAACAGGCTGATAGTGTAAATCATAAGAACGGACATAGGGTACTTACGTTTCCCCCCAAAATGCACAAAAACTAGAAAATAACGGGTGACGCTGCGGGATTCAGCTAGTAGTTAATCATAATTATCATTTCAGCCGTAGGACGTCCACTGCCGGACATAGGCCTCCCCCATCGATCTCCAAAAGGGCCGGTTGGAAGCGGCCTGCATCCAGCGTTTCCCTGCGGTCTTTTTTAGGTCGTCTGTCTATCTTGTGGGTGGACGTCCTATGCTGCGCTTACCGGTCCGTGGTCTCCATTCCAGAACCTTTCGGCCCCATCGGCCATCGGTTCTGCGTGATAAGTGGCCAGTGTAGTAGTTAATATTTACTTATAAATAAGTTTGGTAATAATTTCCATCCATGAGATAAACAAGTGAACACGAGGAAAATGTAAATGAACGGCCACAAAAAATAACGTACTCAAGATAAAGTGTTTATTTGTGTGTTATAAGTTGTGAAGAGCGTGTTCGACACATATGATATGGTTCCGTAGATATATTATGTTCCCAAAATGATGGTCATGCCTTTGCTCATTGGCAACAACATAATGCCTACTTTTAGTGGCGCTTAACTTTTTTCCAGGGTCACTTATCTCGGGACTACTCAAAAACTCGAGCTGCAAAATTTACGATTTTCACACAAGTTTCACTCACACCTATTTGCATATTTTTTTATTTCTCTGACATTAACAGCCGCACTCAGAAAGGTTCCTTAGGTTAAGCAATGCTTAAAATTGCTCTGTCAACTTTTCGTTGGCGGTAATTGTCACACATGAAAACGAAACAGAGCAATTTTAAGTATTCCTTAACTTAAGTAACGTCTCTGAGTGCGGCTGTTAGATCTAAAAATGTCCACTATAACATAGGTATATAATTGCATATTATGTATGCCTATACGTTACTATCATTCATAAATTTAGAATGATACTGTGACAGACTGAGACGGCTGGACGAACACAACGATATTATAATAAGGGTTCGTTGTTGTACAGCGGAACCCTAAAAAAGCTTGAAAGGCTTTTAATTAACGTTACTTCAATTATAATAAATCCGTGTTGTAAACAAAGTAAATATCACAGTCAACATAATTATATGCTGATTTCCGTTTGACTCGTAGGATACTAATATACCTATCTATGTAAGCACTTTGTGTTGTCCTTATCATGTTTGTCATACAATCAGTAATTAATTATACGGCATATCTTCAAATCTTCAGGATATTGTTAAGGTTATCTTCCAACGTTGAGAGTGCGATGTTCCAGCCCTATTAGATTTTTTATCACCTACTATGGCAGCCCCGCGGTTTCACTCGCTTGCAGGCCTAGCAGTAGCGCGGGCCGTGGGGCTCGATTTTTTAATCGCTCGTACTTAGAATAACTAAGCGCTCGTATGATATTATGCACGAAAATAATAAGCGAAATGACAATATGTAAGCAAAAGTTGCATTTTTTAAATAATCATATCACCTGATCTCATTGAATAGGCTGTAGGGGAGAGCTTAGGCACATTATATACATATCCTCTTTTGGGCTTAGCGTCGTTGGGTAAAAATAGCGTAGAAAAATAGGCATCTGTATGCTACTTCACACTGGCATACTAAACTAATTTGATACTAATGAGTACTTGCCTAGTTATTAGTTTGCTATCATTAGCCGAAATAGGTTTGTAAGGCCGTAAACCACATAGCGATGTAACTAATTAGGTAAATGATAAGTAAACCAGGTCAAGTAGTGTAAACCAAATAAACTGGAATAAGAATAAATGGGGAACCGGGTATGTCCTAAAACTGCGACCAGCACCACTGGAGGATGGGCAAGCGTCTTATTAGTACACGGTGAACGTACTGCGATCCCCAAGCCGCCTACCAAGCGTAGGGATTATGGCAACACCCCTGTTTAAGAGGGAGGCTTTTGTCCAGCAGTGGTCGTTTAATGGCTGCTGATGTAAAGAATAACTAGTGGCGTAGGAACAGATATACTTATTGCAATGTTCGCACGTAACAAAAGAAATACGGAAATCGATCGAAGGACGAAAGTCACGGATGTCGGAAACTGGATTGTGCTACTCAATTGGCGTTGGGCAGGACGCTTGGCTAGGCGTGGTGTATGCAGGTAGACTATAACCTTGACAGAATGGTTACCTATAGTGGGCACGCGTTCCGTAGGCAGACAGCCAGCTCGATCAACGATATCAGACCCATAGCCGGTGCGGGGATGAGACTGGCCCGAGACAGGGATCAATGACACACGGGAGAAGAGGCCTATACCCAGCAGTAGGTCGATACAGGCTGATGATAATAATGATGAAGCACGTGGGGTGCTTTATAATATTTCGTAGTGCTTGGAGAAAACTAGAACATTATTTTATTGCTACTGGTGGGACCAACTTGGCAGAGATTACGAGAATTGCCATTCTGCGTCGATTCAATGTCATCATCCTAAAAACTGTAGCAGATAACCCTTTTCGCCTATATTTAGGCATTTTGTGCAGACGATGGTCAGCAAAGAGTCGACGAAAGAGTATGAAATTGAACAAAATGTTTCGAATTCCATAACTACGAATTTTAATATCGAAATTGAAATTTATATTATGGAATTCGATTGGTGTTTTAAACAAATATTCCTACTTAGCACATTGCACTACAGAAATGAATAGATCCACTACATGCATTTGCTTTACTTATTTTTGTTTTCGAACAAGTTGTTGTTGACCAAGAAACCCAAGAAACCAGTTTACCGCCCGTAGCAGGTTTTGTTTATCAACGATTCGCAAACAAGTACAATTATGATGACTTTCAACAAACCGTAAACCTTAGGACTTTGATATTTAAAGAATTTTATATGTTTATTGCAAGTGTACCTGCAGATTAACAGCATGATTAAAGAAATTAGATATGCACATAGATTTATTAAGACAGCAATTGTGTTTTTCACAATGAGTTACTGTTTACAAAAGAAGGGTATTTTGTATTTAAGAGTTGATACTCGATACCTCGATTAGCAAGATGAAGTGGCAGTGGGCAGGGCACATAGCACGCAGACGGATAGCCGATGGGACCGAAAGGTTCTCGAATAGAGACCACGGACTAGTAAGCGCAGCGTATGACGTCCACTCATAAGATGTACAGACGATCTAAAAGAGACCGCAGGAAAATGTCTAGCATTGGACGTCTTATGGCTGAAATGATGATGATGACTTGATATCTCGTCGTCAGCTCAAATTCAAGTTTTGCCACTGCGCGAAACAGTGACCTATCTATCCATTCGGTCTACGCACAGAAAAGAGAAGGGAACGATTTTTCTTTTCTTTTCTGTGGGTCTAAGCCTGCAGGCACGACTCGGTGACCACCACAGACAAAATAACGCAAGCGAAAAATTATAAAACTGCAGATTACTCAAACACCATTTTAATATAAAAATAAATCGAATTTACTTTCATCTACATTACATAAATGGCTATTTTAATATGAAAAGAGAAATTGTCAAGTACTTCTAGATTCTGAAAATACTAAAAAGGCCTGTTTTCGCCGAATTACTCTGTCAAGAAAAGCTTCACCAATCACGTTTCTAAAATTACATTAAACTTATTTGAATTCTCTACTATTTATAACTAAAATATGAATTTGGTACTATTTGCCATAACCGCGTAAATTGATACAACGCAACACAAGTTGACGACACTCTGTATGTTGCAATTGGTTGCATACGCCTAAACGTCATTTCCATAATCTTTTAGAGCGCCTCGCATGACCAAAATGCTGGCGTGTTTCTGGCTCAACGCATAAGCATTGCCATGCAGCGTAGTACTGCCGCCAGCTTGCTGGGTACGCTGCCAACTGGTAGCGGGCTTGAACATTTGGATTATCTTTAGACCTTCAACGGTCTGTGGGCATTCTAACAGTAAGTATTTGTAGCGTTTTTGCGTGTTAGTATTAGCTTGTATTTTGTTTAGTTAATAAAGGAACTAACCCCAGAAAAAAAAAATACTAAACGCCTCAACCGATTTTGATAAGTGAGTTTTTTTTTAGGAATAGGCTTGCATTTGTCGTTATATTGATCTAAGTTCAGGTTTGGTCACTGGGTCATCATCATCATTTCAGTCTATCATGTTCCCACTACTGGGACACAGGCCTCTCAGAGAGAGCCCATCCTCTCCTGGTGGATCCCTAATCCACCACGCTGGCGCAGTGCATGTTAGTGAATGTCAAATGTCTTTGAACTTTTGAGATTCTTGGACATACCGGTTTCCTCACGATGTTTTCCTTAAGACGAAAGATGCTTCAAATTTGACGATTCGTCCTACGAATATTCAAGAACCTTTATTACACAGAAATAATGTCAATTAATCGATTTTAAAGGTAAAGGTCTACTTTAAAATCGATTAATTATGTCAATTGAATATGAAATAATTGCTAACACAAAGTCTGTCATTGAACTGGAAAATCCGTAATGTAAACCCTTCTTCTAATTCGTCACTACGACTTGTTATGACCAACAAATGTTCGTACAGTACATTATTACGCTATATTTTAAATACCTACATCATCTGTCCCATCATAAAGAGCTTTGTCATAATCTTATAACTGGTATAAATACTGATATACTTATAACTGTACTAACGACCCGTTCCAGATTCGCACGGGTGTAATTTACGGGCGAAGTACGGCGGGTCGCTAGTTATATACCTATACAAACCTTCCGTGTCAAATGATCTAACTGATGGGGAAAACCGCATCAAAATCCGTTGCGTGGTTTAGGAGGAGTTAGCAGTTATACAGACAGACGCAGAAAGCGATTATAATTTATACTATGTAGAGATAGAGAAGAGAAAAATGTATTAAACCTGTAGAAATGCTCTGCACCCTGATATATATTACATTGCATTCAGTTGCACCGAGTTGCAAAAAAAGGAATCATCAGTTCAGTCAGTAGTAGTAACTATGTACTTATCTTTTTTTGTATTGAAAAAAGGACGTATCTTGGACATTGTTTATATTTTGGGAGATAGCGTAGGCACAAGGAGATCAACAGACGCATTCAGCTCGGGTGTGCTACATTGGCAAGCTAGTTAACATATTCAGAGAACAAACAATGCCTGAAAACCCGTCTGTATAACAATGTGCCTTGCCGACAATGACGTACGGTGCCGAAACATGGACGCTCATCAAGGAGACTGTGCAAAGCCTCAAGATGCGAGTCGCACAATAGACCATGGAGCGTAGAATGTTAGGCATCATGTCACACGAAATATGGAGATCCGAAGAAGAACCAAAATGGAAGACCTATATAACTATGAGGCTGACTGGTGACAGCAAACTAGTTGCCAAAAAATTGCAAAGCCTCGAGCACCTCCTTAAAATAGTCAGTCTGTTTTCTATAGATTCATTTCAGCGAGTGTGCGCAAGAGCTTCATAATATTATTCCACCCTCACTCTTTTACTACAGGACAAGTGGAAGGATTGCACACTACCACCCCTTCCTCGTGGAAATAACAAATATTTGTATACAATGATTTGGGTTGTCATTTATGATACATATTGCCCAAGAATGGAACTCCTTGCCAACCGTCTTGTTTCCTGAGAACTACAATCGGGGCATTTTCAAGGCTAGTGTCATAGATTTCTCTTAGATGAATGTGGTCCATCCTCAGCTACACTGTCGCTTACCATCAAGCAAATTGATGGTCAAACGTAGATAGATCTATTCTATATCTATACTAATATTATAAAGAGGAAAGATTTGTTTGTGTGCATTGAATAGGCTCCGAAACTACTGAACCGATTTGAAAAATTCTTTCACTGTTGGGAAGCTACACTATCCCCAGGTGACATAGGCTATAATCTATACCCGTGCGAACCTGGGGCGGACCGCTAGTATTTATATAAAAGATTTAAGGTCAAGTGCCATTGGCAGGAGACTTGGCCAGATACGGCGAGCATAGGACTAGGTCTCTGATGAAATGGTGGCCACACGAGGGTAAGTGTAGCCCCGGAAGACTCATTGGAAACACATGGACCAGATTAGAGTTTAACAGAGAAAATTTGGAAAAGAGGGATTATAAAACTCATGGACCAGATTAGCATTAAACAGGAAAAATTTGGAAAAGAGAAAAAGAAAAAAAGGGAGGTAGGTTATGCTCTGCAGTGGGCTAAGTGAGCTGCTGATGATGATAATGATTACAATAGCCGAAATACATGCTCTGGAAAATATCATGTTAACTTTAAAAGTAAGTAAGTATGATATGACTCACTTTGTACAGCAAATATTAACAGAAAAATCAAGTCATGAATGTTTAAAAATAACATCTTATTCTTATAAAACTTACCTAAAAACGAATTTATCTACCATAATTCATTTGTCTCAGAAACATGTTACTTACAAACATACAGGTTTACACGGAAATCGTGAAAAAATGTTATCTGTTCCATACATTTTTAAGTGTGAATGACCGTTTTCTATGGAACAGCTAATAGGTATAGGTATTTAGACCTGTTTCAGCTTAGTAAGTACACCTTTTCTGCGTAGCCCAGAATAGTATTAATAAATTAATATGTAGTCATGCATATCTACACTTATTACAAAATAGTAAGGTCAACTTAACTCAAAAAGTCCTCCGCACACCGCAAGCCTGACCGAGTGTTGCAGAGCCCCACAGATGTATGTGGGGTTTGCGAACGGAGCAGGAAATGAAAGTGTGGATAAGAAATGTATGGGAACTTACTTGAAAAGGTGAGAGAGTGTTCTAGCAAGTCCGTTGCCGGATCCGCAAGGCATGATGGCAAGTGGCACTTCGGCCAATGCTTGCTGCCAGTCCAGCCGCTCAAACATGCCATTGAGGACCTCAAAGAGGACTCCGTCACCGCCCACTGCCACAATGCCGCGCCAGCTGTACACATTACGAGTACGGACGAATTCCCGCGCATATTGTGCATATTTCGTCACATGCAAATCGTAAGGAACTTCCGCTTCTTGTAACAGCGGCGCTATTTTCGTTTGGAATAGTTCCCGCGCTTTTCCGGGACCCGACTTGGGATTAAGAAGTATCAACAGTTTCTTATCGTTCGATGGCAGCTGTGGAGAGATAGGCTGACCGGCGATTAGGCACTTGATCGTTGCCCGCCACTTCTGTGCTTCCCTGTTATTATCTTCGTACTTGTCGAAGGACCTGAAACGCAGTGTTATTGTCGTCCTCTCTCTTTTCAAGGTGCGGCGGCTACGTTTCAGTATGTAAGCGTAAATGTAAAGATAAGCGCTGATATCGTTCTCATCGAGATCACCGCTGTTTTCTTCAACCACCTTAAGTTGCTGCTGCGGCACGAGCGAGCTGCACACGCAAGAGCTAGCTCCAGGACGCCGTCTCTTGCTCCTCATGCATTTGCTGCCGATTATATCGCGCAGCGAGATGGTTTGCTCTTTGGAACTGCTTTCTGTTTCTTTGGTAAGAGATAAACCTTTAGATGTTAATCGAACACGAAACACTGAATTCTTTTTAGAGAGAATATAAAACGTTTCCTCGAGATAAACATGATCTTTCGAAACTGTATCTCCTTCTATAACTTTCGGCACGTCCATCCCGAGTTTTGATTCCGCCATGACTGATAACTTTTTAAATTTTATTGATAATTACAGATACAAAATACTGCCATATACAAATGAAAAAAATACTACCAATTCCACAGATCTACTACCTAGTTTTTAACATTACACGAGTATCCGAACAATCTTTTTGACATTTATATGAATGAACGATAGTCACAGACGAAAATTCTATAAGCCTTTTTTCATGTTTCGGCTTCACACATTGTATGTATTTCGCCAATCGAAAAGTAAATATTGAAGAAACCAAGTGACTGCGACTGAGAGTTGATTTGTATCACAGAATAATATAGAGCATAGAATCCGTCAGGTGATTTAAAAAGCGTACAAGGCCGTCTGTCAAATAATAAGTAGCCTTTGGAGCCTTTTACATGCCCTACCGAGAACGTTGTGCTCTACAAAATAGTGTACAACCAAGGATCCATAAAATCAACAACCCTTGCAGCAAAGTAACAACAATTTTGGCATATGAGTAAAGAATGTAACTTGCTTATAATATGTTTGATTCGTGTACCTATGCAAAATTAAAAAATACAAAAAAAACATCACGTGATTAATGGACGGCCCCTTACTAAGATATAGATATAATAATGTTATATTATATTGGTTATAAAAGTTACCTACAAAAAAAAAAAAGGGTATATAAAGTCCTTGCCATAACCATCATTACAAGGGTAGATATAATATGAAGGCAAGTACTAGTAATTTCAGATATTAAGTAGAATTTTCAAAATAACTTGTACCTATCTGTGCTTGCCCTCAGAAGTAGAATGACTTTTAAACTTATTTTGTGAAAAATACTCGTTATAGTTTGAAAAACCAACTTTAAATGTTATGTCTATCAGTGACGACGGATTTTTAGTCCCAGGATATTACTCTGTGGTCCCAGGCAAACGAATATTTTAACTCTCACGAGTAGGTCAAGTACCTACCCTTAGTACAAGTTGTGATAGTTTTCAAAAACTTTTTTCGTTTTCGTATTGTCCCATACATTTTATGTGAAGCGTCTCCAGCGGACACGGAGGAACTAAAATCAGTAGTATAATCGGCAGTTTTTGTGGTTTAAGTTGCTTCACTGAAATACACGAAAAAAGTTTGAAATTCGAATAGCTTTCAGCCCAGCAATGTACATAATGGAACAGTACGAAAACGAAAAAAGTTTTCGAAAACTATGGAAACTTGCAGGTACTAAGGGTTAAGGGTACTGATGAAATCCTCTGTAAATAGGTATCTTCTCAAGAATGTCCTTTGACTAAAATTCCGTCGTTTGTGATGGTCCTTATTTTCTGGTATGAAGAGCAGCGGGCGGCTACTGGGTGTAGAGCTGGTCAGCTGGCGACAGCGCGGCGGCAGTAAGCGTCGCGGGCCGGGAAACGGAGGGCGCGCTTGCGCGACCGCGGGTCGGGTGGGGCGCGGGGCAAGCGCGCGCTCGGCGGCCACTGCTCGCTGCGCTGCAGTGTGCCGCGGCGTTACGTCACGCGCGTATCGTCCGCGCCACCCGACGACACCCGACGTGAGCGGGTGCACCGCCGTCGTCGCGGACCCGTCGCATCCCTACTCGTGTTGCCAGCGGTGCGGCTATAGGGAGTGAACCCATAAAGTGATACTATAGTATTTACCTAGTTATTGTTTATTCAGTGGTGATAATAAGTGGTGTGGTTATGAGAGGTACCTACCTACAATCTCATAAATGGCCAGTTGTGATTTTCAGTGCAATGTTACCTTGATATGAATCCTAGCAAAATACGAGTAGATAGAATACCTACCCAATAAATTGAAATACGCATGTGAAACGTCGCATCACGCTTAAGAGAGATGAGGGCAAGCACAAAAGTGCACAAGTGTCACGTGGCCGGCGATTATGGTGCACCGTAGCCGGTGCAAGGTGTATCGTAGCCGGCGCACGGTGCACCGCAGCTAGCGCATGGTGCACTACGAAAAGCGAAAAGGGCTAGTTGGGTGATGCCTAGTAATTTTTTTTGTAATTTTGTCATGTTCTCTACGATTTTTATCAGTTTACAGTAACACATTCATATAACGTAGGTACCTATATAAATTGGCATGATATCTGGCGTACGTATTTTATTGTTGGCGGCCAGGCCAGGACCTACTTTGGGGTCATCACACCCGCTTAGTAGTAGTTGGTAGTTAGCTACTCCTTTACCACAAAATACTAGTACATCATCATCATCATCATCATCAGCCAGAAGACGTCCACTGCTGAACATAGGCCTCCCCCTTTAACCTCCACACTGAACGACAGCCTGCCTTTTGCATCCACTGGATGCCAGCGACTCTTACTATGTCGTCGGTCCATCTAGTGGGAGGCCTACCTACGCTGCGTCTTCCGGTTCGTGGTCTCCACTCAAGAACCTTTCTTCCCCATCGGTTATCGGTTCTCCGAGCGATGTGGCCTGCCCATTGCCACTTCAACTTGCAAATTTTAACAGCTATGTCGGTGACTTTGGTTCTTTGGCGAATTATAGACCCATCTCACTCCTGAGCCATGTGTACAAGTTGTTCTCTAGAGTCATTACGAACCGTCTCGAAAGCAGGTTTGATGACTTTCAGCCTCCCGAACAAGCCGGTTTCCGTAAAGGCTGGAGCACCATAGACCACATACACACCCTCCGCCAGATTATACAGAAGACTGAGGAGTATAATCGGCCATTATGCCTGGCGTTTGTGGACTATGAGAAAGCCTTTGATTCCATCGAGACCTGGGCAGTATTACAGTCCCTCCAGCGTTGTCATATCGACTATAGGTATATCGAAGTGTTGAAGTGTTTGTATAGAAACGCCACCATGTCGATCCGATTACAGGACGAGAGCACGGAACCAATCCAATTGCAGAAAGGCGTGAGACAGGGAGATGTTATCTCTCCGAAACTGTTCACGAACGCATTGGAGGACGTTTTCAAGCTCTTGGACTGGAACGGATTAGGCATCAACATCAATGGCGAATACATCACTCACCTTCGTTTTGCCGATGATATAGTCATCATGGCAGAGTCGCTGGAGGACCTAAATACGATGCTCAGCGACCTCAGTAGCCTTTCCCAACAGGTGGGTCTTAAAATGAACATGGACAAGACAAAAATCATGTCCAATGTCCATGTTGAACCCGTGCCGGTAGTCGTTGGGAACGATACTCTCGAAGTTGTTGACCATTACACCTATCTTGGGCAGATTGTTCAGTTAGGTAAGTCCAACTTAGGCAAAGAGGTCGCCCGAAGAATCCAACTCGGATGGGCAGCGTTCGGGAAATTGCGTGACATCTTCTCGTCCAAGATACCACAGTGCCTAAAGACAAGGGTCTTTGACCAGTGTGTGTTGCCAGTGATGACATATGGTACTGAGACGTGGTCCTTAACTGTTGGCCTTTTGGAAAAACTCAGAGTCACACAGCGGGCAATGGAGAGAGCTATGCTCGGAGTTTCTTTGCGCGATAGAATCCGAAACGTGGATATTCGCCAAAGAACCAAAGTCACCGACAATACTAGTACACTTATCGATAAATACGAATAAAAATTATCGATAGACCCATGTACTACGCGTTATGATAGCTTAGGACGGCCAGATGAACAGATAACGGACTAAAAATGAATACCCATACCAGCTATAACTATGTGACCGTTTACTAAGCTTTTGAAGGTCTAGAGTCAACCCAAATGCTCAAGCCCACTACCAGTTGGCACCGTATCCAACATGCTGGCGGCATTTTCACGCTGAATGACAAAGCTTATACCTACGTTGAGCCAGATCAACACCAGCATTTTAGCCTTAGTTTTATTTTAATAGGCTTGCGTTTGTACTCCAACTTGCCTGATGTTAAGAGATGGTGTGGTCTACGATGGAGAACGCTTACCTAGAAGAAACTGATTCAATCGCGAATGCGAGACTTGAAGACTAACTACCGGGGAACACCCATTCAGGCAGCGCATTCAAAAGTCTAGCGGTTCGTACAGTAAAAGTGAAATCAAACTTCGTACGGTTTTTCAGAATATCAACCATGAAAACGGTGTTGCCTTTTAGAGCCCGTCATGAGTAAGAATAAATCCAAATTACCATTCATGAGTAACCACAGCCAAGGTTCACTTAATAATTATATTTGCTCCGTTCGTGCGCTCCATCAAATTAGCCACTGCAACAATCCAAAGTCCTCAGTGCCTCAGGAATATGTTTTACGAAGCTACCAATATTTAAATGTAAGTCGCGTTCAGTCAGTTTATAAAATCGCATTGGTTTTAAATTGCACTGTGGTGTAATCAACACTTTTTTTTTCCTATGCCAAGAAGTGTAATAATGATACAAAGAATGTGAGAAAAGTTTCAATTTTATTGCAAAAAAAATTACGTAAAAAGTCCAAAATAAGAATCCAAACATGAATGTGAACGTAGTACAAGTGATTATCTCAAATGATTTGTGGACGTTTGGTTACGTGCAATTAATGGCGGCATGAGGACGGGCAACAATTCGGGTGGGGGAGGGTGCGCGTGAGCGGCGTGGCAACATGCGATCGTGGCGCTGTGCCCCGCATGGGGCTGCGTTCACGCTCGTGGTTGCGCTGGCGATAGCGCTGGGCGCGCGTGGTGCCGCCGGTGGCTGCGGAGTAGCGGAGCTTGCCTGCCGCAGCGGCGAGTGTGTGCGCCTAGACGCGTACTGCGATCGTATAGCGCAGTGTGCGGACGGCAGCGACGAGCCAGTCGGCTGCACACCCTGCAACCGCACGTACTACGGACGTGCCGGCGAAGCTTACGCATTAGGCGTACAGCAAGCTCCACGCGCCCCCTTCCTGTGCCACCTCACTTTCACGGCGGGTGGCGGCACGCATGGTGACCTCGTGCAGCTCGCCTTTGACGAGTTCCGCGTAGGGCGGTACGAGCCGGGTGCGCTTGACGGCTGCCCTGACGGCTACATGCAGGTGTCCGAGCTCGGCCGCCCCTTCACTGGCGGCTCGTGGTGTGGAGAGGCAGCCGGTACAGCGCTCTACTACAGCGAGACAAACACGGTCACCGTCTCCGTGAAGTTATTCCGCACGCGCCTTGGCGAGCCCTTCGGATTCAAGCTGCGCTACAAGTTTCTGGCGCAGCGCGACGCCGTGGTCAGGTAAGTGTCATGCGATTCAATCTCTATGTCTGCTATCATCAAGTTTTGGTATATCGATGTTTCCTGATTTCCGCCCCGATGCCGGCTGACTAGCGTGTTTTGCAGGTTCGGTGCAGTGGAGGCACCTCTGGAGCGCGGTGCAGTGTCGCCCGGCACCTACTGTACGCGCACTTATGAAGAGTGCCATCGCAAGCCATGCCGTCTTCAGAGTCCTAACTACCCCGGCATGTATCCAAGGTACCTCTTCGAATTTATCTGGTTCGTTTCCTATCGTCCTTGTAGGCAGGTCTCTGACCTCATACTTCTTGGCAGGAACGTGACGTGCTACTGGAGTCTCCGACAGAAAGCCATCCCCACGTGCAAACATGCCATGATCTCGGTGCGACAGGAGTATTCACACAAAATGCAGATCAAGCGCTCAATCTCGATGGCCAGGTAAGTACCTAGTGTACTGCAGAGTGCCAACCTCAGTGCGTCGAGTCAGCTTTGTATTGCGTGCGCTCTTTCACAGTCTAAACAAAACTGGACGAGCAGTGCGTGCGTGGCGCGAGTGCACTGGAGAACGTGACCGTCTCATATTTTATGACGGTGCATCCACGGACGACCCGGTGCTGGTGGAGTACTGTGGCGGCGACTGGTTGCCGCGCGTCACTTCACGTGGTCCCGAAATGCTGGTCGCTTTCCACTCATCGCCGTTCAGTGCCCCACCGCGACCCGCCGCACCCGCCGCGCCGCTCCGGGGTTTCGAGCTCGACGTCGATGTCGTATTTGCTGACTCCGACTCGCTCGACTACGCCAGGTGAGGTGCTGCTGCCACTCCACAAGGCTTATTCTTCCTACACCCGGTCGATATTGACCGTTCTTTTGGCGCCCACAGGGAGGCACGACGTTGCGAATTTCACGTTAAGGCGTCCTCCGCCGAGGAAGAGACCAATGGCACGGCAGTAGGCTTAGGACGCGGGCGGCGTGGGAAGTTGCGCGCTCCTGCCCACACGCTGCCGCCCAACACCACTTGCACGTGGACCTTTCATGGCCGCCCTGGTAAGTTCCCACTGCGCCGAGAACGACGTATTTCGTGTGCATCTCACTGATGTCTCGTCTTTCTTTAGGTGACCTCGTGTGGATCTACTTTTCAAGCTTCACGCACTACTCGTTAGTGGAGCCACGAAGGATGGAAAGCGGCGAGACGGACGCGGAGAGTACGACAGTCTTGCCGCCTCCGGCCACGCGCGTCGAGTCCCCCAGTGGTGCGTGTGCAGTCGAGCTGCGTATTTGGGATGGTGGTGGCGCAGGTGAGCCGGGTGCAGCGCCACTTGGCCGCTACTGCGATGCAGCGCCGGCATTGTGCGCACGTGCTGCACTCGCAAACGCGACGCGTTCTCCGCGGCCATGCGCCCCACCTGACGGATATGTGTCAGGCGCGCCGCTACTGGCGCTTGCGGCGACATCTACACATGGTACTGCCACGCACCCACTCGCCTTCTCGCTTCACTACGAGTTTGTAGACGCGCGGCTGGAAGGTGCACCGCTGGTAGGGGAGGGAGTGACGCACGCTGTGCCCGCCGCGTGCGCGCGTGATATTACCGTGCCAGGGCCGTTTTCATCACCGCGCAACGCGCTGTGGTTTGGTCGTGGTGGTGCTCACCGGCTGCGCTGCGTGTACCGCGTTCGTGCTGAGGGTGCTCGCGTGGTGCTTGAGCTAGCAGCGGCATCGTTCGGCCGATCGCCACGATGCACCACACGTGCGGATCCTACCACGGGGCGCTTCGTGTGCACGCCAGAGCCGACTGAGCGCGCATCCGACGCGGATGTGGAGGACGATACGCCGTCAGACTTTGACGACGACGATGAGCCATTGCGCGTGCCGCACCTCAAGATCTACGAGTCACCGTGGCCTGGCTACAGGGTGAGTGTCGGTGCTGGGGTTTGATGCCTACTGTTGACAGGATGAATGGTCGTACTTACATACGATGTGTTTAGGTGCCGGTGGCATGTATATGCGACAATGCAAGTACCCCGCTGCGGTTGGAGGCGTGGGGCGGTGCGCTGGAGCTGGAGCTAGTGGCCCGTGCGCTGACGCCACACGAGGACCACAGGCACGTGCATTTTCATGGCTCGTGGAACCGAGCACCCGCACCACCCTGTGCAGCGAGCCGACGTCTGCCGCCACCTGGCGGCCGGTTCTATCTCACCTACCCTTATAGGTATGCACCACTACTGCTTGGTTTAACTCTTCACTTCGTTCCTTGGGCGTAGGCACGTCGGGGCAGGCTAAGTGCCCCACTTAGCCCTTCCTTGCTGGCCATGGCACGACATCTGACCGATCTGTGGTGACCGAATTTTTCATTTTCATTTACATTTCATACTCATAGGATGGTTTTCCTTTCTTTCGGGCAAATATTCTTTGAATTCATAGTGCCTAAAGCATGAATGTGTTATAGTAGCCAATTCAAATTCAATGATTACAATAATTACACCCACAGATTACACCAAACTTGGTTACGGTCAACAACGACACAAAGCTGGCTTTTTGTATAAAATGAGAGTGCATAGAAAAAGGGTTCTAGAAGCGAAAAAGTTATTCAAAACTGAAATTCTGAAAAGATTTAGCCAGTGTGAGCTAGTTTAAAAAAGTCTCAATGTTCAATGTTATTGATATGATCAACAAAAAAAAACGGTTCCTACTCTAGATTTTAAAATTTTGCCGCTCCTTTAATTAAGACCTGGTTACACCCATGCTTCGTTTGCTTATTGCTGAGCGTCGTTATGCTCCTGATATTTTGGTATATATGATGAAAAATCTGTACACAGTGCCTAACCTAGATAATTAGATCGCTTCACAGATTTTCGGTTTTGATACTTTGTACATTTTGTGGGGCTGTGTTAAGGCGGGTACTCATTAGCGAGCTGAAACCGTAACCATTGCATGCACTGTAACCAAAAAACATAGTGTGTACGTGTATCGAGGTTAGCGAACCACGTACACACTATGGTTTTTACGGTTACAGCTACAGTGACGGCTACGGTTACGGTTACAGCTCGCTAATGAGTACCAGCCTTTAACCCGTACCGTGCAAGGGGCTGAGTAGCCGCGGTGGCCAGAAATGCGAGAGTCCAACCGAAGTTTCGAAAACTGACCAGACGTAAAATAAAAAATATATTTTTTCCTATCAATTCGACATTAGTTCATATTTTATATATAATATTCATTGTCTTGAATTGCTGTATGATATTTTCAATTGATTATATATCTAACTACTCACCATTAGTTACAAAATTTTTAGTACTTACAAAATCTCGTGTTGAAATTATTGTTTTTGAATTTTCTTGCGCCATCACGCACTTGTTGATAAAAATATGCTATTTTTTACATAAAATTACTATCACACCACTTTCACAACAAGAGAGCACTATTTCCGCAACTTTTACACTAATTACTTGACACTAATAGGCAATATTCACTTCAAGAACTAAAACTTCATCGCGAACCATTTTTACGTTATGTTTCCGCAATGTCGGTTTGTCAAACACTGTCTAAACTAAACGGGGAAAACCCACTCACAAAGTATAGGCCCCCCCCTGACACGCTAAAGATGCATCGATTCTCTAGTGATTGAAGTAAGCTAGAGGCGAAAGAACTTAAATTGTCTATGGAACGTTCATTCGAGCGGGAATAAATTGACGAATAGCGGTGATTTTCTTACGCACCGCTCCGGTGCCTAATAGTGCTAACAGACGCTCGAACGCGGCTGACGGACCGCCGTCCAACCAACGGGAGAGAAAAGGTGAGAATATCATATTTCCCTCTCTTTCTCTCCCATTGGTCAGACGGCGGTTGAGGTCAGCCGCGTTCGAGCGTCTGTTAGCACAATAACGCGCGTCAAGCACTTTTCGCTTACGCCGACATGCGGTGCGTAACACATACAACGGGTTAATAGTCTTTTTCTTTCCTGTTTTACCGGTTACTTTCTTTTCCTTCTAGTTTAACCAACCGAGTAGTGCTTGTCATGATTTAAAAAAAAAAGTTTTGCATCTGTCCTTCATTTCATCTGTTGACAAGCGATGATTCTACGATGAAGCACGCTTGCAAGAAATCAATTCACTCGCGACTTGAAGACAACTAGACTGTAGCTACCAGGGAACACCTATTCAAGCAGCATATTCCACTGTTTAACAGCTTAATGATAACAAAATCATTAATTACTTATTTTATTTTACATGGAAAACAAACAGCTAACGAATGTTGTAGATTTGAAATAAATGGTTACATCGGTATTATGTTAACTGATTCTTGATTTTATTTGGTTTTAAACCCTATTTGATACAATGGCCATGCCTTCAAATCTAAGAGTAAATTCTGTGTTTGTACATTGTGAACATTCTCTTTAGCAACAACGTGGCATCTGAATGCGGCGAGACGCCGTTTCTACTAGCAGCGCGTGGCAACCGGTCAGTTTACCTGCGGGTTTGGGGCGAAGAGATACCGGCGGGTGCGGGAGGAGAGGCACCCCCCTGCGCCACCGCCAACCGCGTGCTGATATACGCGGCGCACTCGGGGCGCCTGGTACGTGCCGTGTGTCCGGCAACGACCGGCACCGTCGTACAGGTGTTCACGGATGAATGGTGGGGACGAGGTGGTGCACGTGGTGGCGGTGCGCTGTTGGTGGTGTGGGCGGCGCGTGAGGCAGGATCCGCGCGATTCGCCTGGATGGAGGTAATAACACTAATAATGCCTTTACACACTCTTAACTCTCACTAGCTTTTCCATTTCCGTGTGTAGGGATTGTCCCTAAACAGAAGGACATGCTAAACTAAAACCCTGAACGGATATTTAAATTCCTCAATCGAATATCTGCTTGGCCAGTATCTCGCAGAAGGCAGACGTGCTATCAACCGATATCTGTTTGTAGGTGTGGCGTGCGCGTGCTGCTGCCGGTGGGGATAACGCGACTGCAGGGTGCTTGCACGCGTGCGGCTCGCTCGGCGCGTGCATGGCTGGCGCGCTGTGGTGTGACGGTGGCGCCGACTGCCCGGGCGGGGCAGACGAGGCGGGTGCGTGTGGCGCCGGTGCGCGCTTACTCGCTGCTTTGGGCGGACGCGGCGCGGCATCTGCGGCAGCGGCAGGCACAATCGCAGCTCTACTCGCGCTGCTGGCGGCGGCAATACTCCGTCGGCGGCGTTCACGCGCGGATAAGCGTTTACTAGGTGGGCATGTCACTTTCGGAAAAATAATAATCATAATAACCGATTCTTTCGAACAAATCAAATTTGATACTCAAGTAGATCTTTAACGAGATGTGATCAAAAGCCAAGACAGTAAAAAATACTCATAAGTTTTAACATACTAAATATCGAGGTGTTTGTACATACAGACTCAGAGCAAATAAATACAGATTACAGATTATATGGGTAACACAATGGTTGTTATCTTAAATTCACAGCTCGTTTGCAAAAGTTACGTGTGGTCAAACTAGTACCGTGTCCAATCTAAAGGTGCATCCAGACATCGCGAGCCATGCGTCGCGAATCGTTTGCCACGAATGCATGAATAAATGGACGGGCCCTAACCATTGAAATTGATCAGTAAAAACGAGTCAAACCGTCGGACATAATTACACTTCAGCACCTAATTATAAAAATGTACAGTATATTTGTTACAAAAAAATAGACCCCGGTTTTATTTGTGTATTTACACTTCGGGAAAGCGAATGCATAATTTTGTCAGTTTCGTTATCACGTAACAATAGACACGTGTTGCACTTCCTACGGCTAGAGACCGACTGAAACGAAATGAGAGCCGGCGCTAATTTTGTTATCTTCAAAAAATTTCTTCTACTGGGCCTGTCCATTCATTTTATTTTAGTCGAAGGCTCAAGCTAGACATGTCCTTTCAGTCGTGTCCGGCCAAATCACAGATCTACTACCTATAGATTTTCAATGAGCGTGGCTAGCTCAGTGCCTCTCGCTTCAACAAGGTGTGTTGCCACATTAAAATGATTTGCTATAAGTTAGGGTAATTTACCTACTATGATGGGTAGTGAATCTTCAATGAGTACTTTGGAAACAATACTACCTTTTAAATATTTATATTTTGTACACTATCTGCTGCAACCCGCGGAGCTACCTGCAATGTTCTGGGAAGAAACGTACGTTGTCTGTCCTCATGACACACCCCTATCGTCCTGACAAAATTTGACTTAGCCCATGATCTAAGAAAACAAGGTCTAGCAATTTGAGAGTGGTCCCGCAATGACGTCACTGTCCAGTTGCCACTTTATTCAATCAGCTGTTACATGGTGTATCGTCATCTCTCTCGAACCTGTTGTAAATTGACATCATGACATCATTGCGGGACGCCCACGTAAACATTTTTTCTCGGATTGCTATACCTGGCGGAGTATATTATTATACCATGACTTAGCCATTTCCTCGTAAAAACAGACAGAAAGTTACTTGCGTTTTTATTATAATTATTTGTTAGGATTAGAATATAGTACTAGAAAAAAGGTTGTAAAGTAACCATAGCATGATTTTTTATAATTAATAAAATATAATAAAAAAGTCAGAGTTAAAACGGAACGGGGGTCCCTCATGCAACAAACGTTAAACGTATTTTTGGATTTGTTCTAGTGTAAAAACGGTAATCCGTACAAGCGTCAAATTTAGCGGATTATAGTGAACATAAGTAAAACAACAAATAATAAACACCAAGTGCGAGTCAGTGACAAATTTCTGTTTACCACTAAGCTAAGCAACGTCGGGCGCGGTCGGTACTTGGATGGGTGACAGCCTGGGCGTGATGTTGTCTTTTTGCACAACTTTTTGTATTTTGTGATTGTAAAGAACTCTCAGCGCGCGAGCCCGACTCGCGCTTGGTCAGTTAAGTTTTTTCATGAATGGAATTATGTATAACATTCCAAATAATTAGATAAATAGACTCTTTAATGTTTACAGTACAAATTTCACGAACAGCGCGTAGCTTTTTGAATCGGTTCGCCGAAATCGCCTTTTGCTTTTCCAGCTTCATAACTGTGGCCTCATTAATATATATTTAATATTAACATTCACCATATTCATATGGGCATAAAAGGGTCGGTATTTTGCACTTCTTGCAATGTGCCAGCCTTTTTCAGCAATGTGACAGGATCAGTTGGAAACCTGCAGAACGAATAATTTATGTTAGTTGCGGTGGGTAATTTCTTTCATAAACTGGCAACATTCATAATTTATTTTCTAAGTGAATAATTTGATAAAATTCATAGAATTAGACCACAAATCGACCTAAAAACTGACTAATTATGAATAAAATATTTGCGAATTGATATCCTGAATTTATTTAGGTGATCGTTACAAGCTTTATATGTTTACTTACGTGTGAAATGATATTTCATCGTATTTTCGCTCACTGCGCTTCTTGCAGCCCAAAATGCTACAACCAACCATTGTAAAATATCTTTTACAATTATTTCTCAGAGGAAACACGCATTTATCACATTAAGCCACCAAAAAAAGGCAATAAATATAATTCAGACCCGTTTTGTTTGTCACTGATTATTACAGATTTTGACACTTGAGGTACCAAAAACAGGTCACGCCGATAAGGACAACAAAATCTATTTATGTCCTTTTCGTACTTGTGCTGAGCCATATCAAGTTGTCTCTTTCACTAAAATATATTGCCGATCTGGTTGTGTATATCTGTGGGCCAAATAGTCCGGCCGTCCGGGTTTTAGTAGAAAGGCGGACGCGGGCGTGATGTGAGCGGGGTTCGGCGGGCAGGTCAGACGAATTGAGCGAATAATAGCTAAAATAATCAAATATCAGTAAATATTTGTATAATTGTTTTTTTATAAAAAAGTTGTTTGTCAGTCTTTCAGGGCTAAATGTCCGGCTATATATCTATAAATCTGAGTCCGACTTTTCTATTTTTGGACCTGGCAACCCTATAAGCAGCCGAATGAGCCCGAATGCTCACAACTCACAATGACTGACAATGAGCACCCATCCACACAGCCTGAGGCATAGCATAGGTATAGTGTTAACACACGTATGGATTTGGTTGACGGACCGCCGTCCAACTAACGGGAGAGAAAGAGTGAGAATATCATATTTCCCTCTCTTTCTCTCCCGTTGGTCAGACGGCTGTTGAGGACAACTAAATCCATACGTGTGTTAACACTAGTACGTTTCAAATCTTTCGCGGCGCACGCCTCGCGATGTCTGAATTTCTGAATGCACCTTAATAAATTGGTCTTGCTGGGCTATTAGTTTTTTTTTCTAATTTGTCTCCCACTAGGTGCCCTCGGGTCAGGCCGCCGCCTCACCGAAGAGCTCCTGTACGACGCGTCGCGTGCCTCCAGCGTGGCTTCCTCCTGACGCCGCGAGCGCTCCGTCGAGTACATACACGTGGACCGAGAGACCACGGTCTGACGGAGCGCTATTCTCTACAAACAAACTCTACTTTATGGTGCACGAATACTAGTTAGGGTCCCATTCAGAAACGTTCAACAAGGTTTTTTATTTAGATTTTTTCAATACAAATACTATGAAACAATATTTCATAAATATAATATGACATAAAATAATGTGCTATGGGGACTTATGTAACACCCCAATAATAGGTAAACTCGACATGTTATGCAAAATTTAGATTTATATACAGAGCCTAAAAACAAAACTAAAACAAAAATAGTATATATATTATGCAATTAGTGAATAAAAAAGGATTTAAAGTGAGGGCTATAGATGAATCACGACCGTAGGGAGTGATTCAAGAATCCTGAGCGACGCGAGTGATTCATGGCCCCCGATATAAATCCGTTTTATTCATGAGTTGCATACTATACTTTATATTATGCGTGCGAGAAAAAAAAAAGATTTAAGGAGTTGGAACGAGTTTTTTTTTTGCGGAAGGAGGAGGTCGAATGTATTGGTGTTCTAAATTCAAACACCAGCTTTTTATTTACTGTTTTCAGTGAATAAAAAAGCTCTTTAGAGGGGGAATGGTATAAAGGTTTTTTTTCAATATTAATTTTCTACAGACTTAAAAAAAAAAGGTTATCAATTGAACTGTATTTTTTTGTGCATAATTATGTTACAATATGATATCTTTGCCGATTTTGAACCGATTTTAATGGTTATATTTTATTTCATAGCTGATATTATATCTCGAACCGCCGAGATATAATATCAGCTATGAAATAAAAAAGGTCTCATTTATATTTGAAGAAAATGTTCCACCTCTAAGGGTGCACAATTAGGAGATGAATCCCGTTTATTGAATTTCACCAACTGTTCACGGGAAACTTCACAGAATTTTAATTTTTTTTGTCATAATTTTGGAAAAACTCATAGTCACACAGCAGGCAATGGAGAGAGTTATGCTCGGAGTTTCTTTGCGTGATAGAATCCTGAACGTGGATATTCGCCGAAGAACCAGAGTCAACGACATAGCTATTAAAATTTGCAAGTTGAAGTGGCAATGGGTAGGCCACATTTTTTGAATAGCCGATAACCGATGGGGAAGAAAGGTTCTTGAGTGGAGACCACGAACCGGACGACGCAGCGTAAGTAGGCCTCCCACTAGATGTACCGACGATATTGAGAGAGTCGCGGGCATCCAGTGGATGCAGATGGCAAGCTGTCGTTTAGTGTGGAGGTTAACGGGGGAGGTCTACGTTCAGCAGTGGACGACTTCTGGCTGATGATGATCCTCAATCTTCTCTCGACAGAATAAAAGTTCGGCAATCACAAAAACGGTCGACAAGTCAAAGTACTTGGAACTTCACAGGGGTTCCCTCACAATAGTAGGCGTGTACAGTAGTTTCCAAAACAATTAAGAGTCGATATGTCGTCAGCTCAAATTCAAGTTTTGCCTCTGCGCGAAACAGTGACAAAAATATGCTATCTATACGCCTGCAGGAAGATATACGCACCAATCGGCACCCACCTCAGAACTAAATTACGGAAGCGACATATGCTAAAAACTGGTTCCCTTCACTTCAGCAAAAGCTTGGACGAGGACTTTCAGTCTCTGTTTTAACTGTATTTTCTACATTTTTAGTTTAAGTTTGTACATGTAGTAAATCTATATGAAGTAGGATTATGTTGTTTTTTCAACATTTTTTTTATATTTTAGCATAAGATTTATCTTATTGGACGTTTCTGAAAAGGAGTAGGTACATACTGTAAAATATTCACGTAGATCGAGTAGTGTGGTGATCGTTTCCCATTAAGTTCTCGTCGGTTGGAGGGCGATCGTGACGGTCACCTCTAAAACTATTTTCAAATTTAAAGTGCTCAAAACGTCGTTTTAATATTTTGTACTGAACCTACGATGTGATGTTCCGTGTAGATATTACTTTAATTAGATTTAAATACTCGAGAGTAGTGTGAGTGCATTACGCGTTCGAGAGCTCACTTCTGTATCTATTGTAAATTTCATCATACTTATAAATATTATCGTTGACGAACTATCCCGTCCCTCTTCACCTAAGTTATCATCACTAAATAAATGCGGCTCGAAACGAGCCGGATAACCTGAAACCTTCGTTTCATTTCGAATTTAAGGCCTTTGGTAACCTAAAGTGTAAAAAGTTCTTTGGAAATCTGTAGTGTAAAAAGATTTTAGGCAGCCTTAAGAGTGAAAAAGGTCTTGGGCAACGTAGGCGGTTACTGCAACCTCAAAAACATTGTTTTCATTATCTTATATTGAATGTAGTCTTGCTCTCTTATTAGCGGAGAGAGCGAGACAGAGCTTAATGTATAATTAATATAAGAATGTTTTTGAGGTTGTCGTACGTTCCCTAGAGTGTAAAAAGATCTTAGGCAACCTGATTCACATAAATTTTTTCGTAACCACCAAGACTGAAGTGAATAAGGGGAAAGTTCAAATGTAAAAAGGTCTTAGGCAACACGTTAGGCTACCTTAAGTTACCTTATATTAAGCGTAATTTAATGATCTTAGGTAAGTAACCTAAAGCTTGGAGTGCAAAAAGATAGACTTAGACAACATGACGTGTAAAAATGTCTTAGGCAGCGTCTTAATCGACACCATTTCTTGTGTGTAAAAGCTATTCTATTCTTAATTTATTGGATCGCATTGATCATACGAACTCGTGAAGAAATATAATTGTATTTGTCTTTATTGAGCTTAACCCTCGCAATAATTATTCATCAGTAAAAAAAAAAACTATTGCACGACGAAATTGCATAGTTTGTCCTGTGAGCCAAGGCTGATTAGGACGCCGCCTTGAGTGTAAAAAGTGAATTATACAAGTTTCACACGATCAAAATATAAACAGTTTTTCGCAGAAGCGTGGGCGGTGCGGCGTTTCAGGGAGCGTCGCACGAATAAAACTCGCGAAGTATTCTCGGAGGTGCGTCGATGTTTGGAGAATGAATTCGAGCGTAATGAAGGCATTACGATTTCAGACGCAAACCGAAACACCGGATCGACTCTGCATAATGTAGAGGCGGGACGCGCTTTAACTAAACTGACACCTTAACGGTTGAAAAATAAAGCTCAGAATCGAGTACGGAAAGCGTGAGCTGGTTATCGAACGGTCCGATAAAAGTAGGCGAATATTCGGGAGCGGGCGAGTTTCTCACGCCCGCCTGAATTACAACGAAAATTACTCGACCCGAACAAAAGGTAAACTTCCCGCAATTTCGATTCAAACATTGTATTATTCATGATCATTTATGAACAACAGGAGCCGATGAGCGGGCGCAGCCGATGGACGAACTCAAAAGTAAAGTTGAAAATACTAAATGAAAATACTTATCGGTATAAACCTGTATAAACATCTAATAAAAGTCTTACGGAAGAAAAAGTTGCGTTAAAATGTTAACAATTTCGGCCGAAGAAACAGCAAGGGGTAGAAGTAGCAAAACCTTAGATAATACGTAATATAGTACTAGATCCTTGAGCAAAACTTTACAATTATCACAGAAGACATTACAACAATATATAGTGCGACCTCAGAGTTCGACGATAGTTCGTCATGTTTGAATTTCGAGTTCACTATCCACGCTAGCTGATAAACTTTTACTAGCAAATTTTAAACTATAAAGTAATCCTTTCCGAGCTAATGAAATAAAAAATACTTTTGTGAGCTCATTATGTGAGTATATACTTACTCACATAACGAGTTTAAACTTGCGCTTAGAGCTTAGAGCTTGCAAACACTTACGTAGCTTATACGTAAACGTAATAGTTTTAACAGATGAGACTGACTTGGTTAACGAACGCGGTCAAACCAACGGGAGAGAAAGAAAAAAAATCTTTCCCTCCCGTTGGTTGGACGGCGGTCCGTCAATGAGCACCTTCGATCTATATGTACTGCACTATAATACCTGTAGTTATCTACAGCATTAGCCATTGTATCTATCATAGTACCTGCGATCAGACGATCGGTGCGATAAGACCGTACTGCGGCTTTGAAAAAGAGAATAGATATTTTCAGTTTCCTCACAATAAATTAAATCGAAAGTATTTTTCCGCAAGCAATTTCGATATACGATAAATAAAGCATCGACGGAATATCCGTTTATTCAGCTGTTGAACGCGCTTTGTTATCGAACGCGATATAAATTAAAATGCAGGGCATGAGTAATGGTACCCCGGAACCCTCAGACCACCCCCTCTACCTCTGGGAGGGCGTACAATAATATCGGCCGGAAGGATCCGCGGGTTCAGAAACAATAACAATGATTATTGTACACCATGAGCGGCATGATATCCAAAACATTACGGACCTACGTGGGTAGAGTATATACGTACTCCATGTGCGTTCCGATACGCGTCGACGCGACGTGCGCTATATTTCAAGTAGTCTTCAAGTAGTTTTTTTTTAATATGAAGTGGAAGTGAAGACTACATAATTTATTTAGCGAACAGAGACTTGACCGGGGTGGTTGGCAAACACAGATGGCGATGGGCATAGCTAACTTGCGGGCGACTAGCTCGAAGCTATGGGCCTCGGCCACCCTCGGCTTCGGCCATTACCGGGAATAGTGAGAGAACATGGCTGGTTAGCTGGCTTATATAATATACTAACTCCCTTCAAAGACTTGGCAAATTTGGTAGTGGCATGGCGTGAGTCGTGGTGGCTAGTTCGCAGTAGTCTTTGGGTATGCAATAATGCATTATAACTAAGTAATTGTACCTTCATGGTTCAAAGGCGTGGTCGGTACTGACGTGAGGTTCAGTGGGCGTGTCTTTATATCAGTGGTGTTCACCTGATGTAGTGTCTGAACATGCTCGCCCTGCATTAAACATTGTCTAGTCATAGAAAGTCTTTGGTTGCGGGACTGAAACAGAAAGAGCGAGACGGGAGTAGAGTGGATTTGCTTAACTACCTACGCGGGCAAGATGGTATAATTAAAAACGTATGGCAAGATTAACTTTATTATTGGTTAATTTTACGGACCTCCTATCTCTCAAGTTTTATAAATACCCACAGACAGAAATATATTTTGTTACTCCGACCTATCTCTTTTATCTTTTTTGTAGTAAACAATTTAACCTAGACTCAAAATGTGAAAACAAATGCCGTCTTACTACAAAAGATTTAAGAACGCTTTAAACATGTTGTTAAACACCTGTCTAAAGCGTTCTTAGATCTTTTGTAGTAACACGGATGGTGTTTAAAATTACTAATCATAAGCTAGATTATAATAGCACTTATTTTTATTTTATTGGATCATGATTAGGTAATACCAGATTTAATGTTTCATTCCATCAAAAATGGACTTACCTAAGTTTAAAACGATACATATATTACTTACTTATAATTATTATTATTATTGACTAGAAAGTATATTACTTTACTCTATTATAAAAAAAAAACAACAACAAATTAAAACCTAACTATCATTCTATCAAACCGCTACCAGTGGGAACTGTTCCCAAAATGCTGGCCCCATTACCACGTTGTATGGCGATGCTCACCCTTTGAGCAAAGTAGAGGCCTAAGTTTTAATGTGGAGTCAGAAAATTATATAATGTAAGTACAATATTTGCAATGAAACGATGTAAAATAGGCTCATTGTGCGGGTTGTCGTCCTGCTACGGATACAAAGATAAACAGAGAGTGTCACATAGGAAATGATTTAGTTACTCGCGAGGCTACTGTCCCTCGCCACATGAGGGCGCCATCCAACTTGCTAGGTCTGGATTTGGGGTCCTGGGGACCCCAAATCTAAACACTTAACCCCACGCCACGATTCTGGTTCGCTGAACAGTGTTGAAATCCTTACAAAGCTTAGCTTTGCTTGTCGGAAGAAATTTGCTAGTCTATCGGCTTTTTATCGGAGAGTGTGAATCGGATTAGTTTGTTATTTTTTTAAATATTTTTTTTAATGTTGTATACATTGTTCATATACAATTAACAAAAATGTAGCACCAAAAAACCACGGAAGGTTTGTCTTGGCACACAGATCCCCTCCTTCCCATCGATCTATATTCAATTCTTTTCTCCTTTCTAATTTTTTATCGGACGACCAAGGCGGTTTGATTCCACTTTTATGGTGCAAACTACTATACTGTTTAATGCACTGCCTGAATGGGTGTTCTCTGATAGTTACAATCTGGTGTCTTCAAGTCGCGAGTAAACAAGCGTGCACCATCAGGCGAGATGGCGGTCAAACGCAAGCCTACATATTCAATAAATAAAACGTATTATTTTTTACTTCCTTCTTCTATCTACTACGCAGCATAGACATACACGAGCCATTCATTTTGCATGTCTTGTGTTTAAAATTATTATTTGAAATACAATCTAATAAAAATACTTTTGATCATACGTAGGTAACGTACTGACAATGCCCCGGGTATTGTAGGTGTCTATAGGCAGCGGTGACCGCTTACCATCAGGTGGCCCGTAGCTTGTTTGCCACTTATTCTATTAAAAAAAACACGAACAAATCTCTCTAGAATCTACTCATCGCTATCTATCACTAGGTCAGGCCAATCGGGTCAACCAAAACATACCTAATCATACAGCGTACTTTTTTGACCAACTAGGCCAATCGGGTCAACCAAAACATAATCATACAGCGAACTTTTTTTGATCAACTAGGCCAATCGGGTCAACCAAAACATACCTAATCATACAGCGTACTTTTTTGACCAACTAGGCCAATCGGCTCAACCAAAACATAATCATACAGCGAACTTTTTTAGACCAACTAGGGGGCCCGGTTGTAAGGGGTAATCCGAACCAGCCGCGGGCGCCACCCGCCGTGCGGCCGCTCTTTGAAGTGCCCTCTCGCAATCTAAACATCAGCGTGTGTCAGCCGCACATCTCAAACAATAGCATCCTGTGGACATTTAATCAAACTCATTCTGGCATGCGGGTACCGAATCTGTATCAAAGCATGTGGCATATACGTACAAACTGTAGGTTTATACGTATATACGTATACAGATTTATTAGTGTAAATATACCCATAATTACGTATGACCCAATCCAATGTATCCTGTGGTATAATAATAATTTAATTATTGAAAACATAAATTATACCTCCACACTGAACGACTGCCTTTAATCTGCATCCACTGGATGCCCGCGACTCTCACGATGTCGTCGGTCCATGTAGCGGGAGGCCTACCTAGGCTGCGTCTTCCGGGTCGTGGTCTCCACTCAAGAATCTAAAAATATATGTCTTAGATTGATGTTGTTAGATGGTGATTTATATCAAAACAAATGAACGCATGTACCTAGCATCATGATCCAAGAAAACAAAGTCTAGCGCTCTGGGAGTTGTCATCCAATTACATCACTGTCCAGTTGCCCAAACACAGATATTGGGAAACAAATTTGTTAATAATAAATTTATAAAAATACTAAAAGCATTTCAACTGTCATTTGGTATGTATGCTCAAGCAAAGCATTTCAAGTTAAGCACGAATTTAATATATTAAACGCATTATTTATATCAAAATCACATTGATTTATTGGATTCCCACAGGTAATATACGGAGATTGGGGAGTTATAATTTCACGCTACTGGTAATACAGAAAATCAGCTGTTTCATAGAGATTCCGCCATTGTTTCGTGTATCGTCATCTCTCTCGAAATTGTTGTAAATTATTTACCTATTCTGCTCTTGTTTATACATGTGTACCATGTGTGTATCCATGGCATCAATGACGTCAGTGGGTGACACCCACGTGACATTATTTCTCGGAGCGCTATAGCGCTATACTTCCCCAGGTATACCTGGCGAAGTACATTATTATACCATGCCCAGCATGACTTGAGCGTGGCAAGACGAAGAGCGGCCCGGAACAATATGCCGAGCAGGGGAGCGGAGCGGTGGCACAGCGCTGATTACAGCCTCCAATTACTTGCGTCTGGAAGAGCAACGCCGCCGCCCGATATGAAAGGATCAAGATTTAATTTAAAACAACCTTTTTACTCGCTGTTGTAATTAAGTTTGAAATTAGGCAGGTTCAGGGAGCCTTTGCCTCGTTTGATGTATAATTTAGGGCGTTTCTTTGACGTGTGATACCTACGTAGGTATGTTAGTCAACAGCTATATTGTTTTTTTAACTTGCTTTAGGCAATTTTGTTATTCCATGCCATGTTTTTGGCATTCATTATTTTTTTGACAATATCTACTGTTATATTTTGATGCGCTTCGGTTTTGACGTCAGCAAACCGAAGCTGATAGAAGTAGTAAAACAAATAAAAGAAATACAGTAAAAGGCATTTGCCCTCTTTGTTTACCTTGCGTTTGCCTAGAAGAGATCGCTTTATGTGATATTATTGCTTAGTTAACGAGTAAGATATGCTAATGCTCGTTGCACCAAATCAATATTTTGTTGTGTGGATTTAAATAAAACATTAGGTATCTTTCATTATTAAAATAAAGAAGTTTACCTTTTTTAATACATTCTGACAGCTTTACACTGTAATGCATCAAGTGGCTACAGCTGATAATAGGGGGGGGCTCTAAAATCGCTGAACCGTTTCAAAAAATTCTTTTATAAACAATGCAGGCGAAGCCACTGTCAAAAGTTAGTCTTAAATACGATAGTCATTAAACTCTATAGATAAATTGGTAGCACTGAACGTCAGTTCCGCCGACGGGCAAAAGAAGAAAACGCCCCAGTTCTGAACTTTTCTAGTAGATTTATTTGACTGTCGTCAATTTTCATTTGAGGAATCGAAACGGTCCGTCTCAGCTGGGTCTGTCTCGATAAGAGATGTGAAATATGGTTAAACTGATTTAGGTAGGCATTGTGCACAAACAGCGAGGCCAAATCGTAGGCTCGCGGAGTTGTCACTGATAACACGGTGAGAAACGAGCCAGATCGGCGACTTCAAACGCTGGTATTGCAGTTCTTTTGGGTAATTTACGATGACTGATGCATGGGACGGTGTTATACATCATTGCGTTATTTCTAACCATGCATATAGCACGCGTAAGAAAGAAATAAAGAAAATGCATTTTATTCGACATTGTTTAAAAACTTATATCTAAAAGATAGAATCAGTGTCGAATGGGTCCGTCTCGGAATTAATGCTGAAAGTGAAGGACTATCAGCGCGTGTGTTTGGATCTGATATCAGATTTGCACCTGCGGAAATTGTAGAAACGCAATTGTGCATTGTGTTGCGTTTTTCGCAAATTCTTGTGTAACGTCATCTTTTATCGAAGATGTATCAAATGAAATGTTAGCCTGTGTGTGTGTATCAGTCTTTTACACGAAAAAATTTACTATACACACACAGATAAGCAGCGTTCGTCAAATCGTCTAAACAGTTTTTGACAACTTTGCTACTTATAATAAATCAAATATCGTTGTTAAATTGTTGTTACGGAAAATATTGATACCACGATTCAAAAAGCTAGTTTATTTTCTAAAAACACTAACTAACATTATTTTGTAAACATATAAAAAAAATTGGTAGGTAGCTTTGTAACATTTAAACTCCGTGTTTTGTCTTTTTTAAAGTTTGAAATTGACAGAAAAAGATAAAAGACGAAGTAACTACAAAAATGCGAGGTCTGCAATATCATACTTAATATTATAAATGCGAGAAGTGGGTTTATTTGTTCCTCTTTCACGCATCAACAGAGCAACAGATCGACCTGATTTTTTGCATGGGTATAGTTCAAGGGCCGGAGAGTGATATTTTGGTGATATATACTACTTTTCATCATCATCATCATCACAATTTTTCATCACTACGCGGGTGAAACCGCGGGGCGCAGCCAGTAGCTTATAAGGAGGCAATTAAAGACATGAATTTGACTTAAGTTCTAACTTAGGTTCCAGACGTTTTGAGAATTGATTTTCACAACAATAGACGTTCGGGGAAATTGTTGACTAGACATTCCATGAATTAGACGTAACGAACCTGAAACGGTACATAATTTCCCGTTGCAGTGAGCTGTTGATGCCAGGGAGGTGGGTTAGGGTAGCGGGAGGGGGGAGCCTCCAATCCACTCAGGATCAATTTCCGTTGGTTAAATGATCCGACGTATGGCGAGACTACGTGAATCACCCGGCGCCGCTCGCCGCCGTAATCCCGAGAGGGATTTATATAATGTTTACTCATTTTTGAGGGATCAATGGGGAATTCATTATCTGCGAGCTTTATGCTTTTACATGTTATAACATAAACGACTGCCGTTTTATGTAGATATTTACTCGCGCTGGTGTATAAAGCCAGACTATGTATTTTATACGGGTGATTGTTATGTTTATATATTTTTTTCGGTTAATATGAATGCATGCTGTCTTACCCTGTAATCATTTAGACCTATCAGGGCGACTGGTCAAAGTAACTCGTGACCAAAATGCTGGCCTTTATTTTGCCCAAAGAATAACCATTGCCATACAACGTGGCAATGCTGCCAGCATTTTGGGAACGCTGCCCACCGGTAGCGGGTTGTTAGATTAGTTTTAGTTTTAGATTAATTTTAGTTTTAGTTATAAATTTAAATTTAAGATTTCAAATTTAAGTTTTTATTTTACTCGAATTTTTATTGAATAAATCTTTTTGACATTTAGTTTTGTTTATATTTGTCTCTAACTTTTTATACACAGTGTTAAATTTAAATAAATAAATATAGATATATCTAAATCTAATTTTCATTCAAATTCATTCGGCTGTTACGGAGTTGAGTACGGACAAATGGCATTAACACACAAACGTACAAAATCACTGTGTTATCTATACTAATATTATAAAGAGGAAAGATTTGATTGTTTGTTTGTTTGTTTGCATTGAATAGGCTCCGAAACTACTGAACCGATTTGAAAAATTCTTTCACTGTTGGTAAGCTACACTATCCCCGGGTGACATAGGCTATAATATATGTGCGAAGCTGGGGCGGACCGCTAGTTACAAATAAAAGCTTGTAATAACACAGTACGACTATGTGACATATTAAATGAGGCTATATGATTATTTACGGGATATTTACCATGGTAAGGTTCTGGAATGAGCTCCCGATATTTCGGACACTGAAGAAAAACAACCATGATACAACCGTGAACAACAACCAAACAACCAACCGAAACCTGATGTTTAGTGAACAACCGTGATAGTTTAAAACAGTATATTAAATGAAACCAAACTAGAATTTATTTCCCAAAAAAATTGACCATTTTTAGGGTTCCGTGCCTCAAAATGAAAAAAAATGGAACCCTTATAGGATCACTTTGTTGTCCGTCTGTGAGTCTGTCCGTCTGTCAAGACCATTTTTCTCAAGAACACGTAAAGATATCAAGTTGAATATGTTTATATCAAATACTCAAATCTACGGTTTCTATCAGTTGTGAAAAAATCAAACTTGTAAGTTTACGCGATCAAAAGATATGACCGTCGCATATTTTGCGATTTCACAAAGAAATCACCCTATAGGGTACTTCCCGTTGACCTAGAACCATGAAATTTGGCAAGAGGCAAGGTCTTACAGCACATATAAAGGAATAAATCCGAATGTCATACATTTGAAGCTTTGCTATTACAAACTTATATTTTGTAGTTGGAATGTATGGAAGAACCTTATTGTCCACTACACAGTTAAGTTTGTCTTTCAATATTTCAGCTTTTTTGTTGTTTTATTTTAAATGTTAATCGGGACTTATCACGTTTTTTTTTTAGTTGTTGTTTTTTTTTGTACTCGCTCTCTGAGGTTTCCATCTAACGGAACCGTCAGAACGCGAGTCCTACTCGTACTTGTCCGGTTTTTTTAATATAATTATGAAAAGGAAACAAGCAGTAGTAAATAAAGAAACGGAGGGCGAATTAAAACGTTTTTCAACCGGCAGGTGGCAAGCTCTGAGAACCTTATTAGACTAATTGAGCAGATGAATAATGAATGCGACTTAATTGTGAGCGGACCGTGGTCACGCGGCCGGTCACGCTTTGCGACGTCAATCGACGTGACAAGACGAGAGAAGTGACGCTGATTAATTTATAATTGGGTCGTTGGCAGCTTATAGCGGACAAGGATACAGGACGAATAATTTCAAATTAATTTCGAAAAATTTCATTTTTTTTAAAATAATTTATGTAAATCAACATAGTAATATAATTTAATTAAGAAATGATGTGTGCTTGATGCAATGAGTGCTTTTTATGAGTCGAATATGACCTATTTTTTTATGCCATAGTTGGCAAACAAGCTGACGGACCGCCTGATGGTAAGCGACCACCGTCGCCAATGGATACCTGCAACACCAGGGGCATCACAGATACGTTGCCGACCCTTAAAGACTCCATTAACAGCCCTTTTGAAGAACCCTATATTATAGTTACTCGGAAACTCCACCATTCCACAAATTGCAGGTGTGAGGAGATCGCGTAAAGCGCACCGTGTGTGATTTCCACTAATCTATGATATGTGCATGAACTTTCAGGCGGTGGCGGCTGGTGCAATGATAAAACCGCGATGCTGGCATCAGATCGAACAGTTCTTCAGAATATTCCTCGTTGTAAATGCGATAAAAGACACAAAGAGACCCAACGTCTCTGCGCATGCTGAGCGGCTCCAGGTGTTCAGTGAGCTTGGGATCGTCGACAAATTCTTCTATCTATATTATTATTGCTATAATATTATTTATTATTGCTATTCTGCAGTGCAAGTACCGTTCTGCGATGAAATCGATAAATTCGATAAAATGCCGAATTTATGATCTTCGATAAAATATAGAATCAATCATAGCAAGTACGGATCTAATTGCATTTTATTGAATATTTCGATTTCAACTGCCAGACTTGTCGATCGATAAGAGCGGCACTTGCACTGCTGGATCGTATATATATCGGCAGAAAGAACGCAGCGAGTGACACGGCACATAATGAAGGTATATAATAGGTTTTTAACGGGAAAGTGCCTTTATTCAATAAACAAAATACTAATACTAAATACCAACACTACTTACCTATTAACCAAAAAAACAGTTGCCCTTGCCCATAGACCGCTAAAAGTCTAAATATAATCCATACTCAAGCCCACTACCAGTTGGCAGTTTACGCAGCATGCTAGAGGCATTGCTACGCTGAATGGCAATGCTGATACGTTGAGCTAGACAAACGCCAACATTTTGGTTACGTGTTGCGTCAACCAGGCGTTCTAATAGATTTTAGTAAATAAGATGAGGTAACGGTGGTTTTGCTTCACCGTTCATCATGATGATGATGATGAAGAAAAACATCGTGAGGAATCCGGTATGTCCAAAAACCTCAAAAGTTCAAAGACATATGACGTACACCAACAATACCAACATCAACTGGGCCAGCATGGTTGATTAGGACCCATCCTCTCTCTCTGAGAGAAGGCCTGTGTCCTAGCAGTGGGGACATGATAGGCTGATGATGATGATGATAAAGAAGGTCTTGGTCGTTTTACTATATATTATGTACTTTATAATATCAAAGTCACGACAAGTAAAACTCTTATCATAACGACAAGTCAAAGAAATAATTTAATGATCTACGAATCTACGAGCGAAGATAATCTTATTTATAAAGTCATCATCATCATCATCATCAGCCGGAAGACGTCCACTGCTGAACATAGGCCTCCCCCTTTAACCTCCACACTGAACGACAGCCTGCCTTTTGCATCCACTGGATGCCCGCGACTCTCACAATGTCGTCGGTCCATCTAGTGGGAGGCCTCCCTACGCTGCGTCTTCCGGTCTTATTTATAAAGTAGAACTTTAACTTATAAATTGGCATTAGAGTAAAGCTAAAGTAACGGCACTTCTCAAATAAGCGTTCCTGAGTAAATAAATCTGTAGTAATCCATTTATCGGAGGTCCTCCTGGGTAATCCAGTTAGCGAGAGCGCCTCCTGTACCTCTATCTACAAACCTACCGGCTCTACAGCTCTGGCTCTACATATCGAGCTGTCACCTGTCTGTAGCACGCGCGGGTACTGAGCCGAGAAAAGCTTTTTATGTACATTATTTGTTCAGTTCAACAATAGGTAATTTTGTTTATGTTATGACTATTATGCTAATCATATGAAAACAACTTAAAATCAAATATAAACAAAGAAGTACTATTTATAAATATAAATAAACTAATCTAATAAACCACTGCCGGCAGGCATCGTACCCAAGGTGCTGGCCGCATTGCCTTTGAATTGCAATACTAATTAAAAACAATCAAAACCAATACCATGATATTGACCAGCAATGAGGTCACTAGACGTGTTGTTCTTTAAAATATTTTAGCACCCAGTTTAAAAAAAAATTTGGTCCATAGCCTAATTTTTTTTTAACACATTTTTAGTTTGGACAAAATTATTGGTGCCTATGTTTGCTCATAACAAAAAATAAAAAAAAACATGTTTTCTCTTTGACGTAATATGACAAGACTTAAATGAAACTTAATTACTAATTAATTATAATTAATTTAGATAAATTTAGTTTTAGATTAGTTTTAGTTATAAATTTAAATTTAAGATAGTTTTTATTTTACTTGTAATTTTTAATGAATAAACTCAACAGAGCAAAGAGGGAGAGAGAGAGAGAGAGAGAGAGATTCGGCAGAGCAGCACAAGCGTCGCAAATATGCTAACCTCGGCAGTGGTTACATATTTGAGACGTTTGGGGTCGAGACATTGGGCCCTTGGGGACCGGGAGCTCACCTCATTTTCAAAAATCTTTCAGTGCGCCTGGTTAATGCGACGCGTGACCAAAATGCTGGCGTGTTTCTGGCTCAACGCATTAGCATTGCCATTCAACGTGGTAATGCCGCCAGCATGTTGGGTACGCTGCCAACTGGTAGTGGGCTTGAGCATTTGGATTGTCTTTAGACCTTCAACGGTCTATGGGCAGTCTAACTGTATTTGTAGTGTTAGTTTTAGCCTGTATTTTGTTTAGTTATTAAAGGCACTTTACCAGTAAAAAAAATAAACTCAACCTAATTCAGTTTCAACTTTAAAAATATATACTAATGAGTCCGTCTTATATATTTTTTTAATTATCTATGTATAATTAATATCCTTTTATATCTCTCTCCTTTTCTCCTTTACCGCACTTCAAAACTTTCTCTTAAATTATCATAATAAAATAAAATAAAGTTTGTCAAAGGAACCTAAAGCTTCGACTCCAACAGGCTCAAATATATACTATTGTCTGGGTTACTATATTTGCGCCTTAATCTGAGCCTGCTGCAGGTTCAGCCACCACACCAGCCTTATTTTGCGATCTGGAAAGATGAGACGGCGCAAGAGTATCAACTCAAGTGGCGTCCCATACTAATGACCGCCCCATCTTCTAAGGAATTAGCGTCATGCTGTCCGGTCTTTTACCATCGCTACTTACGAGGTCACTCGGTTCAAGAAAAGCGCAGTTGGTAGTAGTAAAAGCCAGATGATGTCGTTAAGGCTGGCGTGGCGGGGAATCCTTCCCGCGCTTGTACATTCTACAATTAGAATGTGCAATGTAAGCCTTACAGGTGCCAAGTTGACTTATATGATGTAAAGAAGACGATGTGAGAGAGCTCTTAAAAACAACTTTAGTTAAATACTTTTTATTATTAAATAAGTCTTTAAAACGAAAGTGATTTATGGTACACAATATCTGGTTCAGGTCTGCCGTTTACGAAATATAATACGCTGAATATATCGTTGTATGCTCACACTTTTTTTAAGAAATAAACTTGTTTGCTTCTGTCTTAACTGCTGGCACACTCTGTAGCCCGGTGCCACGCGGGGTTCCAAAATGAAACTTGTTAAAGTTGTGTCCCATAGCATCTCCGACACAGGAACTTCCTAGTGGGTAGTGAGTGTGAATTTTATTTGTCTTTCTTTTAAGTGAAATGACTCATTACATGTTGTATTAATATCCTATTGCAAAATGTCTTTACCAAGCTTTAACTATCTCACGCTTTTGTGGCTTAACACCGTCGAACTCAAACCCGTTGGCCCCGAGTTAATGGATGCCATTACGCCGCGAGTCAATAAGCGACAGGTAGATTATGGCCCAGTTGGCTCGTATTACAGAGATGTGCCCCGGGTGGAGTGGGGCTAATTAATGACAGGCATTAACTGCAGGTGACTCTTCTACCGGTGGTTTTGGCTGGGTGCTCCTTTCATGCCGGCTCTGCATTCTCACTGAGAGTTCCGTCTCTCAGGTCAGAGCGGTGCTTGATAGTTTGTAGTCGGTTGACTCTATAGCAGGTATAGGTATTGTAATAAATTAAGCCTTCCTACACATTCAATGCTGATGGTCAACTGTTGTTGTATTTGTACTTGTTACAATAGGATCTTTAAGATTCGCCAACCAAATACGCACTCACAACCGGAGCTAACCAGGGGTGCAAGTACCGTTCTTTTATCGATCGTCAAATTGACAGTTGAGGTCGTCAAATTCGATAATATGCAATTTTTTCAGTACTCGCTGTGATCCATTCTATGGCATTTTAGCGAATTTGACGATCGATAAAGAACGGTACTTGCACTGCAGGTTCGCTATTAACGACGAATCAAAGAAGCCGATATAGTTATATTGTAATGTTAAGTATTGTTATTGTTTAAATATTTTAGTTTTAAAAACTAAAAAAACTCATAATAAAGGTATATGATTTTTTACGGGATATTACTGCCGCGATAGTTTAAAACAGTGTTTTAAACTCATAATACTGATAAAAAGTAACCAAAGTAGGCAGAACTCGAGAGAGTATACTGGTAGCTATTGAAGAGTTCCGCTATGTACATCCTGGCTCCATCATTAGACCCTCGTCATTAAGTGTAATGTATGGGATTTATTTAAACAACCCAATAACTAAGCTTCGTTGAAACATAAGTCATCTATACTAATATCATAAAGAGGAAAGATTTGTTTGTTTGTTTGCACTGAATAGGCTCCGAAACTACTGAACCGATTTGAAAAATTCTTTCAATGTTGGGAAGCTACACTATCCACAGGTGACATAGGCTATAATCTATACCCGTGCGAAGCTGGAGCGGACCGCTAGTATAATATTATAAAGAGGAAAGATTTGATTGTTTGTTTGTTTGCATTGAATATGTTCCGAAACTACTGAACCGATTTGAAAAAAAAAAACCACTGTTGGGAAGCTACACTATCCCCGGATGACATAGGCTATATTTTATTTTCAAATAATAAGGGATCCTAAAATAATAAAATTGTTTTTTTTTTTTTTTTTGTTAAATACCCCTTCGAAGACGGTGCGGGCTGCTAGTCGATAAATAAAATGAGCCAAATCTCGAAGAATTAACTATAACATATAGTAGATATTGACTTCATCAAGTGTAGTAAAATTAAATATACTTAATTTTGTTTAAACAACAAAAACAATAAAATCAAGTAGTAAAAACTCCCCATACAACAAACGTTATTTTTAAACGTATTTTTGTATCTAGCGTAAAAACAGTAATACGTACAAGCACATGTTATAGTACACATTCTATAGAATTAATTTTTAAAGATTTATCTAATCGTCTGGTCGAAGCATCTCGTGACCAAAATGCTGGCCGATATCTTGCACAGCGTATTAGCATTGCAATTCAACGCGGCAATGCGGCCAGCATTTTGGGTACGATGCCTGCTGGCAGCTGATTATTAGATTAGTTTAGTTTTATATTTTAGTACTAGTTTGTATGTATTTTTAAGTGGTTTTTAGTTGTGTTTTTTATTTATTTATTAGAATGTAAAATATATATCCTTCTAGATGTAACTATGTATCCCAAATAAAATTTGAAACACTCAATAAAACAAAACGATGATAAGACAGCTTCTAAAGTAAAATAACAAATAATAAATACTGGTCAAGTGTGAGTCGGTGACAAATATTTGTTTATCAAATTTAAGCAATGGCCAGTACTTGGATGATGGTATTGAATTACTTGTTTTTTTTAAATCATTTCTTGGATGATTTTGGAACGATGGGGAGGCCTATGTCCAGCAGTGGACGTCCTAGGGCTGAATGATGATGATGATGATGATGAGTACTTGGATGAACGTAATGTTGTCTTTTTTGCACTACTTTTTTGTACTTTAACAATTAATTTGGTGGTACGAAACCCTCAGTGCGCGAGCCCAAATCTCTCTTAGCCGGTTTATTTGAAGTAAAACGTGCAAGTGAGTAGCTAGCAGACTTAGTGCAGTTAGGTAGTTAGAGTAATGATATTAAAGCGTCTCGCGACAAACGAGGCATGTGTGGCATGGCGTGGCATGGCGTGTAGTCGAGACACGTGTGTGTCGCAGCTAGTTAGCACCACTAGACCGTGTTTGTTCACAGCCACGTCTTTTTGGCCTCACGTGTTCTGGCTCTGGTTTTATTTTCCTTGTTTGTTCGTATTTATTGAATGATTGCTAATACAGCTGTGGACTTCTGTTGAACTTGAATATATTCAAATTTCAAAAAAAAAAAAAAAAAGTGTCAAATAGTTTCCCCTTTAACATTTACATCCCCAACTGAAGACATCAGAAGAAGGGCTAATGTACAGAAGTAGTGCTTATTTAGTATAAACGAATTAAACGTGTTACATTCTTTACTCATATGCCAAAATTGTTGTTACCAGAACGAAACAGATATATTTTTGACAGGACGGCAAATTGCATAGGGTTGTACACTATTTTAATGTACTAGGGACCTGTAAAAGGCTCCAAAGTCTACATACTATTTGACAGATGGCCTTGTACGCTTTGTAAATCACGTGACGGATTCTATGATCTTTATTATTCTGTGGGGCAGCCCGTATGATTGTTTGACAACTATGGGATAAAAAAAAATATAAATAATAAGATAATATAAATAAATAGATAAATAAGGGGTTTAGTCTTAAATGCTAAAAAACATCACGTGATTAATGCACGGCCCCTTGTAGACGTGCTTATAGTCTACGACACAGTGCCAAACGCTACGTCGTAGCTTAGTAGCGTCAGTTCATCGTAGCTTCGTAGCGTCACTACGTCGTAGCTTAGTAGCGTCGCTACGTCGTAGCTTAGTAGTGCCGCTACGAGACGCGATGCATTGAAAATTCAGTATAAATAGATCATTTGATGCCCTCTAAGTATAATAAAGTAGACTCACCATCAATTCATTGACACTCCCAACCTGGCCATAAGTAAATCATATACACATTTGCACTGCCTCTAAGTGTATATTTAACGTAAAAAATATTACACGTCATTATTCCACAAGCGATGCCGTAGGCAGCAGTTTGTAGCAATCAGTTACCATTTTCAATAGCCCCTCTATTCGTACGCGATCAATGGGATTTGCAGCGAGAGATCTGCTACGCTCCATTAGGCAACTTTAGATACGAATCGATAAGAAACTGCCTTATCCTTACACCATACCATACGATCACAGTATACAGAGTGATAAAATATGCTTTTAAACTCACCAGCTCAAAAAGGTTTTCTTTATCGTCTATAATCTAACTTTTCAGTCTCAATCTCTTTTTTATTCTATTTGATTTGAAAATGTGCGCGCTTAAATGGTTTTTGACCGCTAGCGTGGAAAGTAAATTGGATTTTTTTAAGATATGGAATTTTTTTCAGTGTTAAAACCAACCTCGTTGAATAGCACCTCAAAAGGTTTTATTCCAGGTCACTATCGTTAGTAGAAATACAATATTTGTCTCGCTAAGGAAAAGTTGTGTGGTCAATAGCAAATTTATTCTACGTCTCGTACCTTGGAAATCCTCGCTACGCTCAGGATTCTATATTTATACCACTTGCTTCGCTCCTGGTCAAATCTTAGAATTCTTTGCTTGCTCAGGTTTCAATACCAGGTTTCAGTACTCACGCCAAAAAACAACTTTGCAGCCTTACATGTCAAATAACTATTTCAAAACTATCGGATAAATAGATGGTAAATTAACAGAAGTGGGCTGATTGTGATAACGATGCTGACCTCATGCCTATAAGGTTATAGGGTCATCATTATCATATCTAATACTACTAAGTCATACAGGTCAAGAGATGATTTTAGCCCCTAACACAAAAAGGGGTGTTATAAGTTTAACGTATGTATCTGTGTATATTTGTATCTATGTATTTGTGTATCTGTTTATCAGTGTATCTGTATATGTGTGTATTTGTCTATCTGTGTATCTGTCTATCTGTGTATATGTCTATCGGTGTATCTGCCTATCTGTGTATAAATAATAAATAATAATAAATATTTGGGTCATTTTTGCAAACTCGGCCATCTGACCCCAAACTAAGCAAAGCTTGTGATATGGTTGCCAGAGACTGATAACCATACATAATATAATTTCAAATACATACTTTAATAGATATTATCAACCAGATATAGAACAAACACAAATGTTCATCACATAAATGTTTGTCCTAGGTGGGAATCGAACCCACGGCCCCAAGCTCAGAAGGCAGGTTCACTACCAACTGGACCAACGGGCTATCTTATCTATCCGCTTATATCGTATCTGCCTATCTGTCTATCTGTGTATCTCCCTTTATTTGTATCTGTCTATCTGTGCATTTGTGTACTGACGTGACTGTGTGTGGCATCGTAACCCCCAAACGACTGGCTTGACCGATTTAGTTTTTTTGTTTGAAAGGTGACTTGATCAAGAGTGTTATTACCTATGATGTCTTCTGTGGTAATTCAAGAAAATCTAATCAGCCGTTTGAAAATTATCAGCTCTTTTATCGGGGTTTTAAACGAATTAAGTAAAATTAAGTTAAAAAAAACTATTTATACTTGTTAAATTTGAACAAAAACAACTATATAGGCACGAATGTTTTTGCAGCCATTTCAACATTTTCAAGCATACCTATACCTCTAGAAGGTCGTATTCGTCAATGTGTTTACTGGTTAAAGTACACTGTGATGGTTTTCCTCTCTGTAGTAAGGGTGAGACACGATCTTTCCAGACATTTGCGCTGAACTCCGTGGGAGAACTTGCCAAAATAATTTGGCATCGATTGTTGGCGAGCGGTCGCTTCAGGACGAGCAGCTCGCAAATGTGCAGTCCGCAACTTAAAGACCTTACTGTACCGTATACAGTTTCACCATCATCAGTTCACGGCTGCACATGAAATATTTATATTGTAAATATTCAAAGACACTATATTTAGCTCCGCGTGCAAAAGTTGTCTTTCCACCGTTTTTATTCGCGACAAAACCAGAATATGGATATGTTTGTCCCTGTTTCGCGCAATGACGATATAATCACAGAAAAGAGAAGTAAATAGAACGGAAATGAGAAGAAAAATCTGTTACCAGGCGTTATGAGTGAACATTAATTAAAGATCAACGCGTCAAACTCTGCCTAACAGTTGTTAACTGATTTCGAATGACTGACGTTTCGTTTATATGGGTGCATCTGGCTACAACAAATTTCTTATAAAACTGCCTTGACAGTCGTTCTAATTTAAACATTATTTTCTTTTCTGTGGCAGATCTCATAGGTCTGCTGTATGTCTCTCTGATTGGCAGTCTTTCTATTCCCAGCGTGACGCATCGTATAGTCCCCCGGAATCTTATTACCTTCTGGCCGCGCTCAAAGCTGCCGTTCCATCGCTCCTAAGATGGCCGTTGACAATAAAACTTTTCCAATTTGGCGCCAGATCTGGAGTTATCTCCGAGAACTTAAATACGTCGTTAATTTCCGATCGAAATGTAAGTTTCGCGTCATTAGCGCTCACTTCTTAAACTTTAATTTGAAGTGAGCACGTAGTTTAGTGCAACCGCACGTGTCTTGTGAGGCCTGATGCGACCCAAGCGTGCCCGAAGTCGTTAGCCTCTAGGGTTACCATACATCAGAATTTATCATCAAATGTCAGGAAAATCCTGCAAAATGTGGAACGAGCTACCTTCCTTTGTGTTTCCGAGAAGCTACAACATGGGGTTCTTCATAAGGCGTGTTAATATATTCTTAAAGGGTCGGCAACGTAGTTGTGATTCCTCTGGTGTTACAAGTATCTATAGGCGACGGTGACTGCTTACCATCAGGCAGCTCGTCTGCTTGTTTGTCACCTATGGCATAAAATAAGAATGAATAAGAAGGACATGTCAGGATTCCGGCTAAGAATTTTCTATTGTAGGTGGGAAATAAGGTCACATAGTGCAGAATATTAAAATCACCAAATTGCGGCTCTAAGAAGATAAAACACTGTTTTAAACTATCACGGTTGTTTATTGCAGTAACATGATTGAGTATTAACGGGATATTTACCGTGATAAAGTTTTGGAAGGAAACTATTAACATCTCGAAATGCCAGAATTTCAATCAACGTGATGGTTTTCAACTTTCCACTGCATGAAATCTAGTATTAGGGATGCGTCCAAAACTTGTTTAAAATACCATACGCAGTGATAGAGTGAGTGTGTTTTTTTGGAACTTAGGTTCGAGTTCCAATGATAACCGTAGAAAAATACAAAGAAAGAGTATAGATCGTTTTGTCTGCACCTAACTTTGAACTTTTCTGCCAACTACCCGCATCCTTCAACCTTCTCGTGAACATGTTGCATGAAACTGCACCGAAGTTTCAGAAGCTTCATCCTCAACCTTATCACGGTAAATATCCCTTTAATAATAATATAACTGTCTATGAAGATAATTATGTTTATTGTTTTTGACAGATAACAGACTTGTTTGACAGGCATGGTTGACGTGTCACAAACTTTGTGAAAGGAAAACTTCTTTACGTCTTTGGTCACATAGAAGTCCCAGATTATATAACTTTGTAGCGCGTCCTTGATTTTGGCCAAATTTTGCTTATGTCAAGATTTTTGTCAACTACCTCCGTTTTGCGACGCGCTACGTGTTAGCTCCAAACTAAAATATCAGGACTTTTCGTTATATTTCTGGTAACCCTGTTAACATCGAGCACGCGTCGCTAATGTGTGGAGACGGGAATACAAGTTCTGATGTTTACGCTTGCTGAGTTCGTCGATCGATATCCGACAAATGCGTCGTGAGCATGGCTTATCAGCTAAAAAGACAATGATAAACTCGAAATAGTTTGAATCGTTTGGATGAAACTGGTATCAACCAATATAGTTTGCGAGGCGGTGCTTTAATTCGTTTATGGAACGTTCATAATTTCACGGGTGGCAACGCAGGGCTGTTGGCGGATGGACGGACGGATAGAAAAAAAGACAGACAGACAGCGTAGGTTTAGTAATAGGGTTCTGTTGCACCTTTTGGGTACGGAACCCTAAAACATACACACTTTAATTTCGTTTTGGTGAATATATTACATTTTGTTAAAAGCGGTGAACAAAATTGGACATGAAGGAAACCTACAAATTTTAATGGTGTTTGGTATATTAAAAATAACCTCTTACACTCTCAAAGGTTTATTCCGCAGTAGGTATTCTCTTCTAAAAAAACTCAAAGGCTATCGAGATAAATTAATTGAGTTTGCGGACACAGAGAAAAATACTGATTTCATTAGGGAATTCAATTGAAGGGCACTCGACGCGACTCCACCCGTGAAATGAAATCACGGAGCGAGGATTCTGTTATGAAGAAATACGTACAACATTCGCTGCGGAACAAGTACGTAGAAAGTCAAGCATAGCTGCTCGCGAACTCTCCCTTTTCTTCAAAAGTATTCTCAAACTTAATTTCATCATATATTTTTTTTCAAATAAAGTCTCACTCCTCCATCTTTCAAAGCTGGAAATCCTGCAACGTCTGGTTCTGGTACTCCTTTCTTCCGTGGACTTGCAAGGTGTGGAAGGTCCTTCCCCCGAAGGTCTTCCCGCCAAGCTTTACATGGCCCGTTTTAAAAAGGGTATCTACAAACCTCTCCAGGTTGGAAAAGCATTGACAACACCGCTAGTGTTGCAGGTGTCCATAGGTGGCGCTTACCATGAGGCCTGTATGTCGCCCTTTTTAACCGCCAACCCAAAAAAGAGGTGTTATAAGTTTAACGTGTGTATCGTATCTATGCCTGTGTGTAGCTCCCAAACGGCTGAACAATGTTTGATTTAGTTTTTTTATGTTTGTTAGGTGCCTTGATCTTAAGTGTTGCGAACCTGACTCGCACTAGGCCATTATTTATTATTATGCTTTAGATTTTGTATTACCGTTTAAAATTTTATCGTTTTAAATTTTTGACTTTTTTATTATTTGTTCGTTAATCCGCCGTAACGTTACAGTATATTCTGTGAAATTTTCAATTGGCTATCTATTACGGTTCGAAAGATACTGCCATTTAAAGGTAGAACAGACGGACGGACAGACAGACATACATCGTGGCTTAGTAATAGTGTCCCGTTTTTACCCTTTGGGTACGGAACCCTTAAAAGGTACAAAATTGTCCTGAAGTGCATCCACAATGCATCGCGACTCTGCTGAACTGCTCTAAGCTATAATATAAGTGTAGACTGCATAACTCTTATAATAAATTAGGTACAATATATAAATCTACGGTATCCAGAAAATCTGCTGACCGATTACTAAAAGACCGTTAAGTGACAATGGAATGTCACTTAACGGCCTTTAAGTAATCGGACGGCAGAAATGATAGATTTTTACGGGCTCTTGTAAGCCGCAATGCCGCTTCGACGCAGTTAGCGTTAACCTCAACCGCCGTCTGACCAACGGGAGAGAAAGAGAAAAAAATATGTTATTCTCACTTTCTTTCCCACTGGTTGGACAGCGTTGGTCCGTCAACCAAAACCACACGTCAGTTAGCACAAATTACCGTCTTGCATGGTGAGTTGATTAGCTCTCTTGATCCAAGCTATTGCCGCATTGGCCTTAAGGTTTTGCTCCAGGGAGCACAAAATCTATTACCCATTAGTTCCACTCGTGTTATTCTACACCGACGTAGGTATATTCTAGTGCCTCCAATTCCAAAGTAATTCCACGCCCCCGCACACACCACTAATTAGCAATATATCCCAGCTTCTGTCAATTTCCTGTCAATAAACTCATAGCGAATATCATGACATCAACGTCGCATTGATCAAAGGCATTTCATCTGAGAAACACGCATACTGCGGTAGTGTGTACGTACAAAGTGGCTTTGTGGTGGTGTGTTGCGCGCGTGTGCGTGCGGATGTGAAGGGAAGAAAGGCGGATTATTAGCAATTGTAATTTCCGCATGTCGGCCGCACTCCGGGCGGCGTGCCTACAGAGAGATTCAGCCACGCTTACAATGTCACATCGCATCGAGATTGAAATCTCACAACCTCTGCAATGTTACTAGTATTACAGTACAATTTATACCTACACTTTACTGACACAATAGACCTGGGCCCCGATTCTAATAAACCAATTGTTTTTAAATTGTTAATGAATTGCATCAATAAAAAACAAAAAATAAATAAAATATAATATTTGGGATATTTTTGGACACACATCTGACCCCTGAATAATACACTTACCCCCTTATTAATAAACGTGGAGTAGCCTTGGAATTGTTACTTCGTCTTTTGTCTTTTTCGATCGAGTTCAAAATGTGAAAGAGAGAAGAAGACAAAACATGGCATAACTATTCCAAGACTAATCCACGTTTATTAATAAGGGGGTTTAAGTATAAAACAAGTGTCATAAGTGACAATATGTGTGACTAAACTAATGGTTTTTAAATTGTTAATGAATTGCCCCAAAATTTACACTTATGACACTTAAAGTACAATTTTTTTTTATTGAAATGTGTCAATTTTGATGTGATTCATAAAAAAAATATTAAAACAATTACAATTTAATAACAATTGGTTTAGTAGAATCGGGACCAGGGCTGAAGCCTTTGAATATGGTAAAAAAGTGAAAAAAAATAAATATTATCATCCTTCTATTCTTAATATTTTATTATATATATTTTATATTCGTAAAATCGTATACATCATGAAACTGTTACGCAATTCTGCAGACCTCTGGGTTCTGCAACTTGTTTACTCATCGCTTTGTGAATCTATTATCAGTTACTGCATTACCATATGGGGAGGCTCTGCTGTCACGTTTATGCTGGGACTTGAGCGAGCACAACGCTCGGTTCTTAAAACTATGCTCAAAAAGCCCTTCCGGTACCCCACAAAAACACTGTACGACGATGCTAAATGTTTAACTGTCCGTCAATTATTTATCCTTCGTGTTTTTATTAAGCACCACTCTAAAGTCCTAATCTCTCCAGACTACCTTGAGAAACTAAAAAATCGCACTTTCAGAACTCCCCATGCCTCTGTTCGTACCAAATTCGCTCAAAAACTTCCTAATTTTCTGTTTCCATTCATTTACAACAAAATAGTTAAAACGCTAGATGTCAAACACTTTTCGGTTAACCAGGCAAAGCGCATTGTTCAAAAGTGGCTTCTATCCTTATCCTATGATAATACTGAAAAGTTTCTTAAAATAATTTCTTAATGTTATGTTATTTGTTTTGTTAATCTAGTTTTTTATTACTTGTGAGCTCTTCTCGTAGTTTCGTAAAATATAAGTATATCTTTTTTGTTAATTTGTTTTATGGCCTCCACGAGACAGGCTTTGTCCTAGTGTGGGGACCAACAGTAAATTATTATTTTTAAGGTGTTACTTTTTTAAGAAATAAAAAAAAAAAAAAATCTTCAATTTTTTTTATTTACTTTATATTATATACCGTAATTTTTTTCCTTTCATTTTTGTTATATTCTCTACCTTTTCCTATGAGTTTCATCATACTATTTTTAATTTTATTTCAAAAATTATCGACCCTGGCATAGAAGAAGCATAGAAAGAGAAACTGGAAACATGCAATAAGTAATCTTAAAATAGCAAAGTAGAAAAGCCTTTCTACAGTAATAATTTTTGATATAAAACATCTATTGACGCGCCTTGGCTGTAAAAACCAACTCGTATGCCGTGACGGCAAACAACATGTCGCTTTTTTATGTCATCATGTTTCATATCTGCCGTGTGGGTATCTGTCAACTGTCCTTGTATCTCTAGATACAAGGTTATTCAGAGTGCTTGTTGATCCCTGAGACCTGTATCACAGGGGCCATGCCAGTTTCGATTACTGTTATAATATAGTAAGTAGTAATTTGATGAGAACATAATTATTCAATGGTGATTATAGAAGTGGGTAAAAAGCAATGACTGTTTTAAAAAGGGGTAAAAAGTAAGTTCGTATGCCTAGCCCTAATGTCAGAGCTTTTGAAAAGAACGATATGGAAGCGGGTGAATAAGTTATAATTTAGTAGAATTGCTTGATTAATTTTAAGTTACTACTTATAATTTAAGTGTTTTTTTTGGTGGTCCGTCTCTCTCTCTCTCTCTCGTTAATTTCTAAGAAGATTAATTCGATTAGCACTTGATTAGTCTTAGGTAGACCCACTGTTTATTGTGTTAGTTGTTTGTATTTTGATATTAAAGTACTTACTTAGCGTCTACTATTTAGAAAACTAAATATAAACGCGCGATTGGCCGTAAACAAAAGTGACAAAATCAGCTAACAAAATCATTTACAGCAACATAAATTCAAGCTCTGCCGTATTATGAAAAGGACAATTTCGAAATCGGTGGTAATTTATTCTACGCGCAATACATGGCAGCTTTAATACAGGACATGTGGTACGGACTATCATTACGCTAGCAATGTAAACCGTTTTAGGCGGAAAATGTAGTGTGCTATGGTAGATTTCCTCTGCAACTCTTGTGTAGTTTTTGCGTTATATCTGCAAAATGTGGAATGACTGCATCTGCAGTGTTACCGCAGAAGTTACAACACAGGATTCTTTAAAAGGCATGTTTAATAGAGTCTTTAATGTTCGGTAATATGTATATAAGTGATACACGGTGTTGCTTAAGAGCCGATACTCGGAAGCAGGTCGTCAGTTCAAATCCAAGTTTAGCCCTGCAAGAAACAGCGATAAATCTATATATCCTGCAGGAAGAGATACGTACGAGTCGGCTTAGGTTATTTAGATCTGAAGCGGCCCTTCAGAACTAAAATAACCTAAGCGACAAATGATAAAACTCCAGATTCACAGAAAAGAGAAGTAAATAGAACGGAAATGAGAAGGAAAAATTGAACCTTGATTGAACATTCTTATTTAGATCAACGCGTCGAATTCCGCGTCACAGTTGCTTACTGATTTTGAATTACTGACATTTCGTTTATATGGGTGCAACTGGCTACAAACAATTTCTTACAAAAATGCCTTGACAGCCGTTCGAATTTTAACAAAAAAAGTCTTTTCTGTGTCCAGATTACTCAAGAACAGTTCTAATTGAAAATTAAACAAGTTTACAAATGTATTTTTTAATGTATTTTTGTATTGGCTATAATGAAAAAAAAAATATGTGCAATCATCAAACTTGGCATGATTAAAAGTAAATACTTTAAAGTATGACAACAAATTATAAATAATGGCCAAGTGTCAGTCGGTGAAAAGTTTCTGTTCATTACCAAGTTGTAGCTGGTAATTTCGTTATTGAATTTTGTGGTGGTTCGGAACCCTCAGTGCGCGAGCCCGACTCGCACTTAGCCGGGTTTTTATTTTATCTGTTGTATCGAAATCCATCATTTATAAACCGATTTAAAATATTGTTTTTTAATTGAAATGATATGGCTACTTTCAGATTGTCCCATAGGAATATCATCAAAATTAGTTTAGTTTAGTAGGCTTTAAAATCAAAACAACTGAAAAATTACTTATTTTACAAATTTTGTGAAGTCGATTTTTTAAATTGATTATTTTGATATGGAGAAATAAACGCGCTATACCGGCAATGTATGCTTCGTTATAGGATACCACCAATCCTCAGTGGAGCCAATCACCCCGATTGTCTACCTCCCGGAGCCTTCTAAATATTCAAAGGCGGTCATTAAGACGGTAACTTTGGACGAGCGATGCGAAACATTAGCCGAGTTTCCGTTGAATTGAAATGTGAGTTGCGTACTGAAGTTATATTTAGCGATACCTTACGTTGGTATATCTATATACAGTACTACGCAAGACTATTAGCGATAAGGTCGCCACTACTGGTCGTCGCTACTTGTAAGTTTCTCTCATCATCATCAGCCAGAAAACGTCCACTGCTGAACATAGGCCTCCTTCTTTAACCTCGACACTGAACGAGAGCCTGCCTTTTGCATCCACTGGATGCCAGCGACTCCCACAGACTCAATTCTCTCTCGGTCCATCTAGTGGGACCCACCTACGCCGCGTCCTCCGGTTCGTGGTCTCCACTCAAAAACCTTTCTTCCCCATCGGCTGTTAAAATTTGCAAGTAGAAGTGGCAATGGGCAGGCCACACCGCTCGATGAACCGATAACCGATGGGGAAGTTTCTCTATCTGTGTGTAATTTTTTATATCTGCTTTGTTTTGTTAAAGTAAAGAGTATCTCTTAACATAGTGTGCAAGTACGTAACTATTCTCCCAATTACGATTTCAGGACCAGTCCACCAAAATATAATTTTCTGAAAACTCATTTCTGCGAATTATGATTTATCGAAAACAGTATAAATATATTTATACTAGCTGCACCCTGCAGTTTCATCCGTGGGGATTACTCTTTATAACATCAGCTATCTTCTTGTGAAAGCCCCGTGAAAATCGGTCCAGCCGTTTCGGAGTCCATAGGGACCATACATACACACATCGTCTTTTATAAAGGGTTACTGGTAATCAGTTAACATCCTCTTAAGCGGCTTCAATACGTCAAAACAGTACCTAACTTTAGTTCTACACCTTGTCAAAATTCGCGAAAAAAAAATCTGCTGTTTCATATATTTTGTTGGGAGTGTATGATTTTTTTGTTTGAACAGCTGTTTTTTTTAAGCACTGTTTTAAAATATCACGGTTGTTCACTAAAGTTCAATGATTATTTACGGGATATGTACCCCCTGGTACATATCCCGTAACGGAGGTAGTTTGATCGGAACCGAAGGCGGAGTCGGAGTTTTTAAATTTGCTTTATCGGAGTCGGAATCGGAGTCGGAGGCAACGTGTGGTGGAGGTGAACGTGTCGTGTGCGTAACAAATTAACAACAATTGAAATAATAATTGACGATAGAGTGCACGTAGTGGGAGTCGGGGGGATTCCCCGCGCGACATGTATGAACCTGTTCATAACAGTCGACACAGGCCGCCGCCGCAGCTATGTTATGCTTCGACCTTCGATTAAAACCTTCGATTTAAAATTGTCGGAGCCGAAGTACCGATGGTAAGGTTGTGGAATGTGTTGTGTGTTTTATTTTTGCGAATATGGAAAAGTCGTAAACAAAAGTTTTTTGAAACTTTTTGGAGGCTAATACTCCGTATATAGATTTATGTTTCAATCTAGATTTTGTTAACACACTTTATGTGCATCGTGTTTTGGGAACCGTTCTTCGGCAAGCCATATTTCGGTGAATCGTACGCATAGTGCGTGATTCTGGTTGATTGGGGTAAGACTTGGTCAATCCGGGCCGGGTCGGGATAGTAGTGATTGTGCGCTCGCCGCATGTGAGCCGGTAATGACGGGTCGACTGCTGGTGAAGGGTCACGTGACGTACCAATGGGATAACTGATCTATAAAGAAATAGGTTATTTGATTATAGCAGATAAGCATTTTTTTTATGACTTCAAAAAAAGAGGGGGTTCTCAATTATTTTTAATGTGTGTTACCTGTGTTAATTCTGAATTATTTTTTTAATTAAACGGGTAAACTTTCAGATTATTTTCGTAGACATTTCAACAAATTCGCTTCAGGAGTATGGCTTTAAAATCAAAATAATTCGAAAATTTGGTTACTTTGTTGACAATATTATGTCATCCGAGAAACCGAAATTGCAAAATTTACAAATTTTGTTAAATCGGTTTTCTAAATTGATAAATATTCCAAAGTTGTATTTTTTATTTTTATTTTATTTTATAAGGAAAACATACAGCTGCTAATTAATACAGTAGATATAAGATAAACAGTTACACAAAAGCCAAAAAACATGTTTTCACTAATACAAACTAGAAATAGTGTAAATGCCCCGTTGCAACACCAACTAGGGCCTAGATAGATAAATAGTAATTGGAAACAAACATTCGAGGTCCTTACATTTTTTTCTTTACTTTTATTTAACTTGTCTTGTTAGTATGGTTTAAAATCTTGCAACTGAATTTTAAAACAGTAATCCCCAATCGATTGAACTGAAATGTTGCATACACATTTAGTTTGGATGACAATGCATGGTTAGCTAACTGAGTCATTCTAAATCCAATATGGCGGACTCCCAAAGATGGCGGACTAGTTATTTATTATGCACCCCCATGGTATGGGTATCAAATGAAAGGATTTGCTGAGAAGAAAACAAAAAATAAAATTAAGTCACACGAAATTTAATATGGCGGACGCCTAAAACCTTGTTTTCATCATCATCAGCCAGAAGACGTCCACTGCTGACCATAGGCCTCCCCCTTTAACCTCCACACTGAACGACAGCCTGCCTTTTGCATCCACTGGATGCCAGCGACTCTTACTATGTCGTCGGTCCATCTAGTGGGAGGCCTACCTAAACCTTGTTTTGGCAACGTTTTATTTAAATTAAATCTTGTAGTTCTTCAATCTACATATTAGAGCTCTTATATAGAAAGATTAAAATAAAAAAAAGATACAAACTCACAAATTCGATGAAAAACAAAAAAAAAAATTTCCTAGACTCCACATTCAATTTACCAAATTAATAGAGCAGGTAACCTGATTTCCTCTACCCTCGAAGCACATCTCAGCTCCACCACAAGATCTCTTAATCTAGTTTATTTTCCAATCGGATTTGTATTGAAAAATTACATTTGGCCAATAAACCGTTGCTACCGGCTACCTAGCTTCGCTTCGGCTTTCTATTGACTTCAAAAGTATAGAGCTACCTGGTCAACGAGATGTTGCCACGCAAGAATATGACCTAAATGTCACTGGGTAAGGCTTTAATTAAAACGGTGAAGAGATGGAGAGCGCAGGTTTCGTAGTTTTATTTTGATTAGTAGCGGGCGCTTTGACCTGATCCCACCTGAGGCGCAGTAGTGACGAGCGCTCAAAGGCGCACGCCGCCGTCTCAACATCACACAAAAAGGTGAACGAAACATAAGTATATTATGTTATTTCTTATCGATATAAATCGTAAATATCAGCTACTTTCCTAATGCTACTCATTCGATTTTAATCTTATGAGACCATCATTGACTTTGTTTTAAACATCAGACTCAAGCTGTCCTATCTACTTGAAATATGAGCTTGGCTCTAGGTTGCTGGTACAATAACTCCAGTGGCGTATATGGATAAGATAACGGTGAACAAAGATCAATGCCAAGCTGTTGCTTAAAATGAAAAGCTGCTAATTAAATAGAAGCTGCTTCATGCAAGCCAATAGGGATTGTTCATTATTTTTTATAGATTCTAATTAAATAACCAACTTGAGCGAAAAACTCACTGATACATACATTTTTACTTTAAAAAATAAGCGCTCATGACGAATAGTTTTGACTAAATATGATTGAACTTCATTTACCCTTGAATGACGTCAGCGTTGGTTTTATGTTGAAATTTATTGTAGCCGTTTACATAAACCGTAGAGGGTTAGTATCAAACCAGGGGCCTTACGGACAACTGCTATTACAGGCACCTAATCCGCTCAGTTGGAAAATCACGCGACCGCAAATCTTATCGCGGTTTGCGATTAGGTGCCTGTAATAGCAGTTGTCCGTAAGGCCCCTGGTTAGTATACTTAGCAAAGTATACTCCGTATACTCCTAGTAAGTCCCACACAAACAAACAAAAATGTCAAACCACTGTGCAAACCATAGATTCAGTATAATACTGAATCTATGGTGTAAACCACAGTGTAAACAATCAAATCCTAATGACATTGACAGATGAAAATATGACAGAAGTAAGTTTTTTTTTATACAGACATCTAAACGAACGAATATAACGCCAATGGTGATGACATCACATTTAAGAATTTTACAATCTTAAATAAAATAAAAATATAACTACCATAAGGAAAATAAATTTATTGAAATTTGTACCTAATAATAGTCTATATTTTTTGATAATTACATAAAACTATAAGGTCAAAAAATTCGGGCAATCCCCATAGCAATTCTATTTGGAACTGACTAAGTAGTGGCTTTATCTAGTCTGTGGGAACTGGATATGGATTCAAATAAGCTCATGTAAAGCGATTGAAGCGCAGCTGGTAGCTATGAGTCGGCACCCTTACACTCCATAAAATTAAAACTTGTGTAGGCCGTGTTTTTGCTCCGACAATACATAATTAATTCCTGCTTTATTCCAGCTCACGGGCGCTGCGCCGCTGCAGCTAGCACCACTTACAGCCCAAACGATCAAATCTAGCCCTTATCTGTGAGCCGGAGATGCCATGGCAACTGAATAATTAAATATGCAGGTAGTTATGAAATTTTGAAGAGCCTCGTCGCCGTGACGCCGTATTATTTAGGTAAATGTGCCGGCGGGTGGAGCCGCGCGACGGAGCTATTACAGTCCACTTCGTGCTCGGGATGACTTGTTTTACGGAAATTGTAAATTCAGACGTGAAACGACCACCAGTGACGTTTATTGGACCAGCCAGAGATCTATTGAATAGCTTTGTTTCACGTTGTTTTGGAAAGAGTTTTGAAGTAAACAATAACAAGTTTGCTTGTTTCCTTAGTTTGTAATTTGAAATACCAGTCGTTGATTGATAAGTTCCATCACAGAAAAATTAAGGAAATGTTTTTTTTTATTTCTGTGGATTTTATTGAGTGTTGTGTTGTTTTTAAATTAAGTTTACATCTCTCTTGAGTGAGATTTGATACCTGCTTGTTTAGCTTCATTCACAGCCTTTCGTTTTAACTGCTGGGACATGGCCATTTCTCAGAAAAAGAGGACGTGTCACCATAATCCACCACGCTGGCTCAGTGCATGTTGATGAATGATATGTCTTTAAAATTTTGAGGTTCTTGGACATACCGGTTTCGTCACGTAATTTCCTTCAGCGTTTTTGAGCGATGGCCTCGAAACTGTACCTACATAATATGCCGTTGGTGCAAGCCGAGGATTAAACCGCGTGCGATCAGATTCTAAAGCGCACGTGCTACCGCTCGGCGACACGCTTGTCTTTAAATCACGAGTGAATCGGTGTCTTCAGTTTCTTCCTCAATAGTTACAATCTAGGCAAGCGTGCTCCATCGTAGACCATATCATCGCTTAACATCAGGTGAGTTGGCAAACAAACGCAAGCCAATTATTCAATTAAAAAAAAACTCTTTTTGGATTAGCTCCTCTGTTCCATATAACCTGTGAAGTGAACAAAGTTACTTTAATCCTTGTAACGCAGTTCATGTGTTCCAGCAGAGATCAGATAAGCTGGCGATAGCACGCGGTGGCGCTCGGTGGATATGCTGGCTTACGCTGCCGGCGACACTTGCACATCACCCCGTCCACCTGTAGATAACACTAGGGCTAGCTTACAATCACAACGTTAACATTTTACACTATCAGCACCCCACGGTTTCAGCCATTATCTTACAGCAACAGTATATTATTCTGGAATAAAGAAGGCTATATATCAATACAAGGTATCAGCAACCTCCATTCCAATTTTCATTCAAATCCATTCAGGTGTTACGGAATTGAGTGGAAACAAACATACATACACACAGTAGTCACTCAAAAACGTTCACATAAGGTTTGTAAAGGTGTGTGTGAGAATTATTTTTGTGTGAAGCTCAACTGTACCTGAAAGAGATCGCTCTTAGTGATAAGGCCACCGGTGGATGCACTAGTTTTTAAAACTGTTTTATTTTGTATGCTAGCTGCGCCCGCGGTTTCACCCGCGTTTTATCTATACTAATAGTATAAAGAGGAAATATTTGATTGTTTGTTTGTTTGCATTGAATAGGCTTCGAAACTACTGAACCGAATTGAAAAATTCTTTCACTGTTGGGAAGCTACACTATCCTCGGGTAACATAGGCTATACTATATTTAAAAAAAAATAGGGATCCTTACTAAAACTCCAATAATGTAACCCAAGGTGTAAAAAAATAAGATTTACAATTTTGTCTTTGCGTGTTTGACAGTTCTAAGACAGGACAACATCTGTCAGGTCAGCTAGTCCAAGATAAAAGTAGCCTATAGAAAACACTGGCTACTTTTATTTTTTGTCTTTTATACTAAAACACAAAAAAAATCTATTGGTCCAATCGGTACCAAACTTCACAGGATCAGGATCAGGGGCCTTACGGCCAACTGCTAACATGGTATCAAACTAACGTTAAATCCGCTCAGTTGGAAAATCACGCGAACGTGAACCTTAACGCGCCCAGATACGGTTGGGATAATCTTAAGATTGCCGGAAATTTTTCTCAAAATTGGTTCAGGCGTTTTGGAGTCAACATACATATTATTATACGTATAGATACATCGCCTTTTACATATATAGATAGATTTGAACAAAAAAGACTAAATCTACGGATGGACTTCGACAAAATACTGGTTAGAGGTATCTACACTAAGTTATTATTTTTTGTCTGGAATAGTAGGTACGGTTCTTTAGGATAGTGGGGGAAACCGTAGGGCGCAACTTGTAGTTTTATATTTAGCTTGTTTCACTTCTTGATAATATAACAAGGCCTGTTTCAGTTTAAATTGTAATTCTTAAAACACTACTACTTACTCAAAAATTTCACAGGTTTTGTTGGGAATAAATCATGGTGGCAACCCTGAAGTCCGATAAGTGCAAGGAGCAGTTTAACGGACCTGCTAGGAAGGAAAATGCGCAGCGAGATAAGAGGGATGGGAGGGGGAGGGATGGATCATACTGCAGCACGTTCGATTCTTATCTAAATGAATTGTTTGGAGTTAGTAAGTGAAGTGAAAATAATAAAAATATTCACATACTATTAACTATGCTCAGTATGCTCCCACGGCCCAAGCCATTTCTCTGCTAAACGCTCTGATCACCCAACAACCAGACGTTGATGTATTACACATTAGAATTTCGATAATTGTGAATGTTTGTATTCTTTTTCTGGGTTAATTGTATTTAATAAGAAAAAAACATTTTGTTTTTATTAAATAGAATATAGGTATTTAATATTAAATTTAATATTTTTATTTTATTTATATTTGAGTATTAATTGAATATATGATTTGTATTTGTATTTTGTATTTGTAATATATATCCTACTAATATTATAATCGCGAAATCGTGTATGTATGGATGTATGGATGTTTGTTCCTCTTTCACGCTGCAACGGAACAACGAATTGACCTGATTTTTTGCATGGGTATAGTTCAAGAGCCAGAGAGTGACATAGGTTTTTCATCATCATCACCATTTTTCATCACTACGCGGGTGAAACTGCGGGGCGCAGCTAGTATATACACACATATATATATATATATATAATATACATACATATATATATAATATATATACATATATATATATGTTTTCATTATATATATATTAGTTTATGAATTTTGACAGAATTAATTTACATAATATTGACTTTACATTTTTAAATAATAAAGTTTACTTTGAATTTTTATGATTGTTACTAGAAAATATTGACATTCCTACTATAACCTATCTACATATTCATTTTATTGTTATTGTATACTGATTTGTAATTTTTTTTATTTTTATGGAATGTCTCGTTTCTCTAAAACAAATATCTACAAATAAATCTTCGATAGCTTCAAGCTATAAAGATTCAAGCTTCGATATCTCATTTCGAAGCTTGAAATGTAGTATGAGGCAACTGTCAACGTCTAAGTTTTCGACCGCCCGCCATTTGCAGGGCATGTCATCGGAAGCATGGGACATTTAATTATTTCCAACTACATAGATTGTACTTTGACCTATTATGCTCAATCAGAGACATGGAAAAGTATTCCCACCCATCCTATAAATCGGAGTGCCGATCGGAGGACAAAGAATAACCAAAAAAAAATTATTTACGGTTCCAGAAGGAATTTCTAGGCGGGAGAAGCCGCAGGTCGTAGTTAGTTTGCTATAAAAAACCGGCCAAGTGTGAGTAGGACTCGCACCCTGAGGGTTTCGTACAAACGTAATAAATATGTATGGAGATCTATCCAGGGAATCGAGTCTTGACGAAAAAAAATATTTAAATATTGAATGACAAACTTAACTTTGAAGTTGGCAAACAGGTGCTCCCATACATACCAACTACAAAATGTAAGTTTGTTATAGAAAAAACATTTTTTTAATGTGATGTATTATGAAATTAACTACTTTCGGATTTATTTTTATGTACTATGAGTTCTTGCTTCTTGGCAAATTTCATGATTCTAGGTCAACGGGAAGTAGCCTATAGGTTTTGATTCCTCTGTGAAATCGCAAAATACGCGAAAAATGCGACATAAACGGCCATATCGTTTGATTGCGGTGACTTACAAGTTTGATATTATCACAGCTAAAAGAAACTGTAGATCCGAGTATTTAACATTAATTTCAATTCGATAACTTTACGCGTTCTTGAGAAAAAGGGTCTTGACAGACGGACAGACGGAAAACAAAGTGATCCTATAAGGGTTCCGTTTTTTTCCTTTTGAGGTACGGAATCCTAAAAATGGATTTGTTTCAATCGCTTGTTTCGCAGTTAACAGAAGTTTTTTATCCCGAGGTTAAAGCTGTTCATATTTGTATTCGCGCTGTCAATCTGGGTGTTGTCACAGGTAACGAGCAACGAAGGACAATCCAATATTTGCGTCCCTGTTGCGAGGACGGGAGTGGAGGTGTGAGGGGAGGGTGGAGGGGGGGGGGGGGGGAGAGGCACACTTCAGTTCACACATCTACATCTCAACGCGACACTTCATCGACACTACATAAAACCTCCAAGACGTATTGAATCGGAAAACAAAACGTGACAAAATAGTGTAGACAATAGTTTATTGCGACGCATCCCGGGGCCTTACGGCGAACTCGCTGCAACAGCGCAGTTTGGAAAATCACGCGAACATGAACCTTAATGCACCAAGATACGGTTTGCAGTCGCGAAACTTTTCTTATCACCTAATTAGAATCGCTCATTCTCTATGTCCATCCTCATGATGTTCACTATCTTCCTGCCAAATTTCGTTAAGTTCAGCTTAGCAGTTTTGTCGTGAAAAGCGAACAAACAGTCAGAGGGACATAGCTACTTTTGCTTTAACAATATTAATTTACGATAAATAGTGAAAGTTATTTATTGCAGGCATAAAAATCCATTGACATATGACACGAAATTCAAATTAAATTTAAGTAGCACAATATTTTACACCTATGAGGCGATTTAAAAAAAATATCATTGCAAAAAACGCTGCACAATAGAGTGGCAATTTCTTATTCTTGTCCACATGAATCGGGGCCCAATACCTAAACATGGGATTTTTATATCGTCAGAGACAGCCACGAGAATTTTATTGTCGGAACGACGCAGGCGTTGCCAAAACGAAGCTATACGAGATCTTAAAATAGCAAATAGGTCGGAGACCCCGCCTCAGCGGTGGCGAACCTTTTATGTCTGATGATGATGACACGGTAACGAACTGACTTCAATATTAGTAAAACACGCAATATCGGTTACTTCCATCCATCCATCTAAGGACTCCATTCATGAATTTCCAGTTATTTTGAAGCCAAAACACAGAAAAGAAAAAAAAGTATTTTTTTCTGTAAGCCAAACACTAAACCGATTTTAATGAAATTTCTTAGGGACCAAGCGGAGTTCTGAAATAACAAACATTTTAAAAAAACATTGGAATTGAGAACCACCTTCTTTTTTAAAGTTGGTTAAAATATAAGCTAATGGTACATTAGTAAGCATTGATGGAGATAAAATTCCAATGAGTGTATGTATGGCACACGCCAGGTATGATATCGCGTACGAGCTAATGCGACCAAATTGTCTGTGATTTAAGCGGAGCCACCATCGTATTATAGGAAAAAACTAACAGGCATCTGTTGTAATTTTTAGTTCTCTCATTTACCTAACTTCACAGATAAGTTGGTCGTGCGTTACTGAACTTATGAAGTATGAGACAGCGCCGGCGAGTTGGCGTTGTTCCATTGCCGAGTGGACATTATGTGAAATTCCTATCGGTGGGGGTTTCTTTGTGAAGGACTCTGGAATAAACTACCACCATCGCTAATATCGTGTACAGAGTATATTACCTAAACGAACGAACGTGAGCGAATGCGCTCACCTCTCTTATAATCAAATGCATAACTGGTGTTTTGATTTTTGCTTCACTTGTATCAAGCCCTAGCCCGATCATGTGTTAAGTACTGCTGCCACCTATACGACGAAACAGCCAAGTGCCAGCTGGAAGCTTTAGATTCGGTAGACCGTCGTGCTATGAGGCTGATTGGTGACAGCAAACTAGTAATTTTTAAACTTTCGCGATTTGAACCCATGTTTTAAATGTTTATCGGGACTTATCACGTATTATTTTAGTTAGGTAAAAATAGGTACCTTTCGCTCGACGTTTTGACCATGTTACAATGGCCGTGGTCACGAGCTGACTCACGACCACGGCCATTGTAACATGGTTGCAACGTCGAGCGAAAGGTACCTATTTTTACCTGAATATAATAATACGTGACAAGTCCCGATAAACATTTAAAACGACAGCAAAGTAGTCACCAAATAATCGCAAAGCCTGAGCACCGCCATAAAGTAGCTTCTCTGTCTATTTTCTATCGGATACATTTCAGCGTGTGTGCGCAAGAGCTTTATGACTCTATTCCACCGTCCCTCTTTTACTACAGGACAAGTAGAAAGACTGCACACTACCACCCCTTCCTCGTGGAAATTCCAAAGATTCGTATACAATTTGGGTTGTGCCATGTTGTCCTCCTTGTTTCCTGAGAACTACAATCTAGGAAAGAATCTATCAATAAGAATAATTTCAAAAATCATGCCTCAAATGTGAGCTAAACAAATTTTCTCTCCAAACTTTCATAAAATACATATTATAATAAATATGTATTTCATTATGGACTATGTACATGTGTTAAATTTATTTAATTAAATAGAAATATCTTATAATTAATAAATTAAACATAAATATGTAAGTCGGGTTTTATTTTTTCAACCTGTTATCTTATACTAAACGCGGCCAGAATCTTGGGCAATCTGCCTGAAATTAGAGATCATTTGTACTATCTATAGGCTATCGTTGCTTATACATAGTTTAAACGAACTTCAATTAGTTTAGTTTTTGATGTATTTTTTTATCATTCAACGCGGGAATGCAGCCAATGTTCTTGGCACTTTACCACACAGACAACATCTTGTTCTTTATTGTTTATTATTAATAATATTAGTGATAATTAGGAATACGTAATAATTAAGCCTTTTTTATTGTCTATATACCTTTATACTCAAATGGAATACTTAAATTTTGCCTTAGTATTATTTATTAGTGACTTGGTACATTGATTTGTAAATACCTAGATATTGGTTTATACTAAAATAGACTTGATGACACTTCTGAATCAATGATGTTCACTAGACAAAAATGAGAAAAGTTCAATAGGAGAGATACGATGTGTCAATGTTTCCACATAGTTTGGTGGACAACTAACCCATAATGTTGCTAATTGCAACTTAGAACCTGCAGCCTGCATGTTTGGAGCATCAACAAATTTACACGTCTTAAGCATCCCAGCGCCTTGCAACGATGAAATTTCAACTAAGTCAATATCAGATTCAATTCTGTGTAGACTGAAACTTTATCTATCCTGACCGTGTTTAGGTACACAGTTAAGGAGTTAGAGAGTGCTAACTTGCTGTAAATACCAACTTAAATTCCGTGTAGATGTGTAGTTACTTTCCTGAACATGGTATTTAATGTGTGCATGATTTTAAATTTGACTCTATGGCCTTGACCGTCAATTATTGTGCAATAAAATTATGTTATTAACTAAAAAGATGCAAACGCACAGAGGTATGGTAGACTTATAATATATTATTATAAAATTGATATTACCAGATGGTGTCCTGTGTATACCTCCTGTACACTGTGTGTAATGTGTGTGTGTGCGCGCGCGCGTGTGAGCGTGTGTGGTGTGATACAGCTCATGCACTTCACATTACTTATTTGATGTTCTAGACACCTCTAACAATAAATATCTGATCGTACATAAATTATATTATATGTTTTTCTGGAAGTAAGGCAATTTAGCATTATCACAGATAATTATTTCCCTTATATTATTTTTTGCTATTAAGCCGAACTTTTGAAATTTTTCCTGGAACTAGTCTTTCGGTCGGTGTGTCTCATGACGTCACAACGCCCCGGCCGTACGTAAACGAACCTTTATTGCCCTTAAAACACAACAAGAACCCGTTTCTCAAGAGTTATGTTCTCCTGAATCGCTTCAATATTTGATTGTTCACCGTAGCTACGGAACGCTCGTAGCATATTCGTAGCTCCTTAGCCGCGTAGCGGTCGTAGCTCAACATAGCTGTGTAAGTTAATTCTATGTTAGTAATCGGATTGGTCTTCTTTCTTTTTTACCCGACTGCGCAAGAAGGAGGTTTAGGTTTTTCGAGTGTATGTATGTATGAGGTTACTTTGGCACGCCCTACAGCCTAAACGGCTAAATTGATTTCGACATGTGAGGTGTCATTTGAATCGTTTTAATAGTGGAATTGACATTGGGTACAAGAAATCAAGGTGGCATTCATTAAAAAAGAAAGGAAAAATATCAACTAAACTGTTATAATACGTCAATATACCATCATTATGTAGAGTTCACTACGCTGATTTCAAAAATATATAACACTACTATGAAATATTCAGTACCTAGCTTACGAGATCAATGTTAAGAAAGAGCTTTGTATCTACCACGAGTAAGAAATTATAGGTACGTAGCACGCCACTGTTACTTTTCGGTTACTTACACTAATTATACAATGCAGTCGAGCTATATTTTTTGTAATTTCGTTTACTTGTTACTACTTTGAATCACTAGTTATGCTACGACAATATAGTAGGTGTAATGTGAGAAAACTGGATTGCTTCATAATCTTGTAGTAAGCTGCTATGTTCGCTACGTCTCAAAACAGTTTTGCATATTCGTAGCCTCGTAGCTGCGTAGTGTTCGTAGCAGCGTAGAGTTCGTAGCTCCGTAGCGCCCGTAGCACCACTCTCTGAATTATTCACCCCCTCGATTTGTAGACGCCGCCGTTAAAAGTCTGCAAACATTGCGTTCGAATTACAAGTAAGCTTGTAGTTGTGTGTGTAGGGGAACTGAGCCTATGTGTTTGTGCACACAACCATAGCTAGTGACCGTGTATTACAGTTATCATAATCAATCTATGTAAGTCAACTTCTGGACATAGGTTCTTTCAAAACACGCCAGTAATCCCGATCTTCAGCTTTTGCTTTCATTGCTAGCGCATTGAGTATACTCTTCTTACTTAGAGATAGAAACATTATGGACACCGTAAGAGATAACAAAAAGAGAAAAAAGCTTTCGGATTAAAAGTATTCAATGTTTTTCTTCATCAGGTACTCTGTATTCTTGTTAAATTGCAGAAATAAAGATTAGGCTTGAAGATATTTAAAAAAAGTTACTTTTGCACAATAAAATAAAATGAACAATAATCCAATTAGCACACGACTAAAACAGATAGAATCATGGTATTGATTTATATATAATTATATATATATAGCCCGTTGGTGCAGTTGGTAGTGAACCTGCCTTCTGAGCTTAGGGGCGTGGGTTCGATTCCCACCTAGGACAAACATTTATGTGATGAACATTTGTGTTTGTTCTATATCTGTTTGTTAATATCTATTTAAGTATGCAGTTTCTGGCAGCCATATCACAAGCTTTGCTTAGTTTGGGGTCAGATGACCGTGTGTGAAGAAATGTCCCGAATATTATTTATTTATTATTTATATTTTTTTACAAAGAAAAATAAAAACCGATAACGAGATTTTTATTTGGTAAACGGGAATTGATCCCTTAATTTTCTATCCTTAAAGGTGGAATATTTTCTTGAAATGAAACTCTTCTGGTACGGACAATTCCAATTAAAAAAGGATGATTAAATACGATTTACATTTGGCGTAGATATCACGAATAAACCGGTGTAGTGCGATCGGGCTCACGCACTGAGGGTTCCGTACCACCACAAAAATCAATAACAAAATTACCAGTTATAACTTGGTAGTGAACAGAAACTTATCACCGACTCGCACTTCATCATCATCATCATCAGCCGGAAGACGTCCACACTGAACGACGGCCCGCCTTTTGCATCCACTGGATACCCGCGACTCTCACAATGTCGTCGGTTCATATAGTGGGAGGCCTCCCTACGCTGCGTCTTCCGGTTCGTGGTCTCCACTCCAGAACCTTTCTTCCCCATCGGTTATCGGTTCTTCGAACGATGTGGCCTGCCCATTGCCACTTCAACTTGCAAATTTTAACAGGTATGTCGGTGACTCTGGTTCTTTGGCGAATATCCACGTTTCGGATCTTATCGCGCAAAGAAACTCCGAGCATAGCTCTCTCCATTGCCCGCTGTGTGACTCTAAACTTTTCCAAAAGGCCAACAGTTAAGGACCACGTCACGTCGACTCGCACTTGGCCATTATTTATTATATGTTGTTATATTTTAGAGTATGTACTATAATCGTGCCAAATTTGACTCTTATACGTATTAACGTTTTCCATTAGAGCAATACAAAAATATGTTATAAAAATACGTTTGTTGAATGGGGATCACTTTCGTTTTTTTTTTTGTCATTTTTTTTGCCGTTACATTACGTGTTCTGTGACTAGATTTCAACTAGCTATCTATTACGGTTCGAAAGATACAGCCGTTTAAAGTTAGGACGGACAGACAGACATACAGACAGACAGACAGACATACAGATAGACAGACAGCCAGCCAGACGGACAGACAGACAATGTAGGCTTAGTTATCACCCTATTGGGTCCCGTTTTTACCCTTTGGGTACGTAACCCTAAAAAGGATTGTGAAACGCGATGTGAGATAACCGAAAGTTTTATCTTCCACATAATTACATAATAGACACTTATACTACGTATAGCAAACTAGGTACTTTAATGGAACATTCTGAAACAAACCCTAAATAATCAAAATAATCATCGTGTAAAATTTTGGTGAACATGGATATCAAAATCTTAATGATCATGATAACGTTACAAGTATAGAAATACAAAACGTTTATGTGTGTTCATCTCACCGCCTCATACTAAACTTGTAAGCTGTCAGATATCATTCTCAAAACGCTTTGTACACGCTCCTTCACTGTGTACATACAGGTTGAAGCACAAACTCTGTCTGATATTTAAAGGATATTAAGATGGCCCAGTGAACAAAAAAAAAACAATAATAGAAATTGATACAGCGCATTTTGAAAAAAAAATATTAAAAATAAATGTATATAATTTCTAGCTGTGCTACGCGGTTTCACCCGCGTAGTCATGAAAAGTTGTTATGATGATGATGATGAAAAGTAGCCTATGACACTCTCCGGTCTTTGAACTATACACATGCAAAAAATCAGATCGATCCGCTGTGTTGCTGAAAAAGGAACAAACAAACCAACGAACTAAGAAACCAACAAACTTTTCGCATTTATAATAATAAAGTGTTTTAATGAGGACTTTCAAACTCTGTTTTAACTATCATTTTTCTACTTATTAGTTGTAGTTTGTACATGCAGGTAACGTATTAAAGTACTTTTTTTTCCCAAAAAAAAATTACATTATTATTTGTTAATTATTTTTGAAAACGATGTTGCGTATAAGAAAATTAACACATTGATACCAAATAACTTTCTTAAAGTATAACACCCTGTATAAAAACAGTCGCCGTCATAAGTGATATGGAGTGACGTGAAGCGTAATATAAACTTTTAATCTTGAACACATCAATCTCAACCTCAGAGAAACCGCAACTCATGTATGTTATCCCAGGAACTCGCTTTTGTAGGCGGTTACACTCGCAAATTAAATCACTCATTTACATTGGAAAAGTGTATCTAGATAGATAGATAGAAACCCTTTATTGTGTACACCAGAAATAAATATTACAAACAGATAGAGCGAGCTAGTGCCACAAGTGGCGGCCTTATTGCTAAAAGCGATCTCTTCCTTTGGACAACCAACCATTGGATGGAAAGAGAAATGATGATGGAAGATGGATTGGAGTATGTTTAATAAGTTTTTAGTAAAAAACTTCTTCAAGCAAGCTTTTACCCTTTGCATTGTAAATGCAAACCGAAAACATTGCATTATCACCATCGAGCAATAGTTGTTCGAAGATTGTCACCGAACTTCCAAACTTGGTGAGGTTACGTAGTTTTGTTTAGTAGTTCTTATGGCCACCCTTCGGCTCGATAATCAGGACCCATCTTAGACCATAGTACTTGGGAAGACAAATCCAACAATCCAAACTTGACGGGGCTACGTCGTTTCGTTTAGGAGTTCCTATAGCCGTATTCTCCAGCACCAGACCAGTGGTACCAAAAAATTGCATTGTCTCCAAACTTGTAAATGCATGCCAAATATCAGCTCAATGCGTTGAGGATAACTGGTGTAAAACTCAGTCGCAAGATTTGTCCCACATGTACATACTAACAGGTCAAATTAAATAAAAGCTGATGATGGAGCAGGAGGGTGGCCATATCTATCTTCTTGATATGGATATCAAATGAAAAGGTATGCTATAGATAAAGAATAGATAGCCCGTTCGTCCAGTTGGTATTGAATCTGCCTTCTGAGCTTGGGGGCGTGGGTTCGATTCCCGCCTAGAACAAACATTTATGTGATGAACATTTGTGTTTGTTTTATATCTGGTTGTTAATATCTATTTAATTATGTATTTAAAACTATATATGTATGTATATCAGTCTCTGGCAGCCATACCACAAGCTTTGCTTAGTTTGGGGTCAGATGACCGTGTGTGCAAAAATGTCCCGAATATTTATTTATTTATAATACGAAACGCTTGTTTTAAAAAGTGTTTTTTTTTCTTCAACTAACACGTCGCGCGTTTATGGCAAGGAATGTCATGTCAGAGAATGCGGGCTCAATCCACAGTTTTTTCGTCTATATAACGCTATGATAAAAATCCACTTATATCCACATTTTTCCATACCTCCGAGTATTCGTTTCATGTCGCATCCCGTCGTCCCCCGCCCTCAGTCCTCTTTCCGCGGCAGGGGAAACGTGGAGATAAGATAACAGAATAAAGTCCCGCGTAGTTATATTGGTGTAGTTTGGCCGAACAATGAACTTTTATTTCCGCTCATATCGACTGCAACTTACCTCCAGATTTGAAATAATGGAGCCACTACTGTGTTTTCCAAACAAAACAAACAGTCATCCGTAGAAAAATATTAGTTCTATCGTTTCACCAACTTTACAGATAAGTTGGTCATCTACGCACGTAACGCACAATTCGACGAGTTTTGAGAGCCCTTCGCTCCACTCAACGCGACGCGATAAAGAAATGTTTTTGCCAAACGTGTTTCCAAGATATATAATATTGTGTGAAGGGTCCGTGCTAAGGATGCCCGATACAGGAGTGTAGAATTACAGAGGCACCAAGGGTGAGCATACACCGGAGCTGTAAGGAGCTAGAACACGAAATACATTGAATCTTAGGGCGCGTTTCAAATTACGACAACAGCGACGCGAATATCGCTAATGAGAAGCAACATAGCACGAAGATAATTTATTTGTACCGTGTTGATTGTCATTAGCACAGACCACAGACTAGGTAGAGCTACTGTGGCACAAACCTATATCTATATGTGGTAATTAGCATAGCCTTAGCCGTGTAATCGACACCGCTTTATGGTTGAAATTCTGGAAACTCAAACGAAGCGCTTTGTTTCCACATCTATTGTGTGAACTGCTAGTCTGTGGAATTCGCTAACTGAATGGGTTGTTCCCCGTTAGTTACAATCTTGGTGGGTGTCTTCGAGGCGATAATGAATCGGTTTCTTCTAGGCAAGCGTGCTCCATCGTAGACAGCATCGTCGCTTAACATCAAGCGAGATGGCAGCCAAGCGCTAGCCTATCTATTATTTAAAAAAGGGGTTGTCTGTAAAGTCGGTTTACGGATGATAATTTTACGTGATAACGCTTAGGCCGATCGTGCCTCTCTATCGCTTGTTCCGCCCTTTCGCTTGCACGCGCGGCTCAGATGGAACGTTACAATTTTTTGTGCGCGCGCGCAGCACGTTCATCGCTTTATATGACGTTATCACGTCAAATAAAAACATTATAATATATATATATGAAATTAGCACTTATTTCTTTGAAAAATTACATATTCAATCAAGTTTAGCTCTACACAGTTTCGGTGGATTCTCGCCCTTAGCTGCTTGCAGAGTTCTTATATTTCAAGCTTGTATTTTTTTCCCAACCAACAAACTTATCTTTTCTTACTAATTTACTTAGAATTATTGTCCGGCTCACATATATGATGATTAAAACTTTTTTGTAGTTTTCAGTTTTTTACTGACTTCAGGATTCTCGATGTGGTCTCATAAAGTTTATTTCATTAGCTTTGGCTCAGTAGTTTTGTAACCAGCTCCCAATAGTAGTATAAATAATTTTGTGCAAGCGCTTACTAATATTAATATCTGTTTTTTTTTGTATTGATGAATAACTCAGAAATAATCTATAGATAAAAAAATATATACTGAAAACTACAAAACCAAACGAAGTTAAAAACCAACTTTCATAAACGTCCTATAAACTAATCTATACTCTACTAGCGACCCACCTGCCCGGCTTCGTACGAGTGTAATTTACGTGCGAAGCCAGGGTGGGTCGCTAGTTATATATATAAACCTTCCGTGAAAATGTATCTAACTGATGGTGAAAACCGCATCCAAATCCGTTGCGTGGTTTAAGAGGAGTTAGCGGTCATACAGACATACAGACAGACAGACAGACAGACGTAGATAGATAGATAGATAGAGAAGAGAAGTGATGCTGTTAAAAACTTTGTTTATTTTGCGCAGACGAAAGTTGTTTATAACATAAAATTATTCATTAAAAAAATAAGCTTTGGCTTCCGCCATAATTAATTTAGTATGACGTCATTCGTATTAATCTCACCAAACCCTGTAATTTGATACCCATATCATGAGAATGCATAAAAAAATACTGGTCTAAATCCAATATGGCGGACTCGCAAAGATGGGAGTCCGCCATATTGGATTTAGAATGACGTCATTTAGTTAACCATGCATTTTCATCCAAATTACAGCTTAACTGAATCGGATAACTGTTTTAAAATTCAGTTGCAAGGTATAAGTATATGTTATGCCGGAGCACATGTCATCTCTGATTATTGTATGCTAGTTTTGTTACCATGCTTTTAGTACATCATCATCAGCCGGAAGACGTCCACTGCTGAACATAGGCCTCCCCCTTTAACCTCCACACTGAACGACAGCCCGCCTTTTGCATCCACTGGATACCCGCGACTCTCACAATGTCGTCGGTCCATCTAGTGGGAGGCCTCCCTACGCTGCTTGCTTGCTTTTAGTATATACAATAGAAATGCCAAAAAATCGTTATAAGGTCCCCAATATTAAATTGGATTTAAATAAATCTTTTGCAGTTGTTAGACCCAATAAAACCTGGACCGACTATACTTACAACTATACAATACTGGTACTTTTGAAACTCAAATCTTTTATGTGCACAGTTAAAATGCAAGGCAAAAGATTTAAAAGTTTTATTTTCGAATGAACGCAAGTTTTTACAAGTTATTAGGAAGCGTTTTCAGTGCAATAAATTAAATACTACAAAGTTTCATTTCAATTCTTATTTAAATGCGATTGAAATGTAACTAAATCTGTACGAATGCAGATTTATTTCCTATTGAATTAAACAATCAAAGTTTTAGGTGAAGTGAATTTCATTTTAAAATACTGAATAAAAAGTGTTTTTTTTTTCTTAAGTATTTAGTCAACTATAAAAATGGCGCTAGCAACATTTGTTTTGGGAATTTTGTCATTCATCATTGTATTCATTGGCCTATATCTGGCATTTGATTTATGGGGCACTTGATTCAACTAAAAATATTTTTTTAAAGAGTAACAAACTAAGCTGGTGCTATTAGTAAAAACAATCATGCCAATTTAGACGTTATGTTGCTTACATTGTGTAACGTCGCTTGTCCGCTATGGCATTGTAGCACTCGTGAGGCGTTGTAGTCGGATCACGGTTGCACAGAAATTACTCACGTAGGTTTAAGTTCGTACCCAAGTGCAAAGCGAGACGGAGTCGCGCACGCGCACTCACCTTGGAAAATACCGCCGAACGGGGTTGAACCTATCACAGAAAAGAAAAAACTCTACTCTTTTCTGTTGAAACTATAGTCGGAATAACCGGTTTAATCATATACGTGAGTAATTTTTGTGCAATATGAACACAATGTGTGAAAACCGCGGTCCTTGATATATAGGCACTGAATTAAACCCTTAACATTCGACTATCAAAGATTTTACGAATAAAAATTATTTCAGCAAACAGTTTGTACAGTAGCCGTCGATAAACATGGGTCAGTGCTTCGGCCCAAAACCCGCAGTGAATGTGTGTATCGAAGAGCTAAGCCGGGCTTTACTTTTACTGGGATATTCGAGCCAAGGGATAATTGGTTTGAGAATCACACAAATATTTTATATGTGATAGTTTGTAAGTGCCTGCGAGCGGTATATGCAAGCTTATACAGAACGATGGTATTAATTCAAAATAACGTTTTTAAGCCACTTTTGAAATCAGAGCAACCATGAAATCGATAAAAAAACTGTTCCATACGTTTCGTTAGGTACGAGTTTTATTTTCTATGGAACAGATGTTCATTTTTTTGGGGATTTCATGTTTGATCTTATAGTAAAGTTGTTCATAATGATAGTACTTTTAAAAATTAATTTGTTTTTAATTAATACATTAATACTTTATTAATACACTGACCTTTTTTGGCTAAGTACCTACCACAATTCCAATACTATTTTAAAAGTTAAGTTTTAAGGCTTAAACATCTGTTATCCGTTTAAAGGCAAATTAGCACAGTCATAAATTCGTTTTGTTAAACAATTTATTTATTTATACAAACTAGCAAAACCTTTGTTACGAGATCTTCTCTTCTCTATCTCTATCTCTATCTCTATCTTCTCTACATAGTATAAATTAAATTTGCTTTCCGCGTCTGTCTGTCTGTCTGTCTGTATGGCCGCTAACTCCTCCTAAACCACGCAACGGATTTTGATGCGGTTTTCACCATCAGTTAGATACATTTTCACGGAAGGTTTAAATATATATATATATAACTAGCGACCCGCCCCGGCTCCGTACGTAAATTACACCCGTGCCAAGCAGGGCGGGCGGGTTGCTAGTAATATTATATTAGCAAATGTCACATGTATTCATTGACAGTTGACAGCTGACAACTGTCAATGAACACAGTATATAAGTGTCGGTTGCGGCGCATTGTAATGGTTCTCAGTCTTTGCTCGAACCTCGAAGCGAGAACAATTCTAACAAATTGTGTGTAAAATAGTAGGTAAGTGGTGATTATGAACAATTAAAAGTGATGTCATATTGTTTTTTTGTCCAAAAAGCTAACAGTTTCATTTAGGATATGATTGCGTTTATCTACATCATGCCTTTATATTAGACTTCGACTAGCGTGGAGCATGCATGCTTGCTTAGAAAGAAGTAGTTTATTATCGGGTTGATGACATATTAGTAAAAACAGCAGAGCGACGCTACTATCAATATAAATTGCTTTTATCGTGGTAAAACCGCCACAGGCAACTTGAATGGGGCTACAGACGTTGCTTTCAACACTTCTACAAAACGACAAGTTCGAGCGAGTTTTTATGAAAGCAGGTGGATTAAAAATTGCTCACAACCTCAAAGTAAGCTACAGCAGGCCAAGCGCTGCATAAACTTACTATACTTAATACTGTGATGTTACTACTATATAAACTGGTTTAGAATTCATTTATTAAGCCCCTTTTATATTACAGATAAAGAAATGCGTTCATTTTACTAATACAAATATATGTTTATTATCCTTTACAATTACATGCTAACCTTACTGAGACCTCACGACCCCACTTGACCACACGTTAACTTCGCAACTTATGATTATTTCGATTTTACCCATATTCTTTAAAAAAATATAAATCCACGGTACGCAAGTTATCGTTAAACAAACATACAAACATACGTAGAACGCCGAATGTTTCCCGGCATGCAGAGTCCCGGCAACATCGAATCTCACTACGTCGAACCACTATAAATCGAGTCTCTGTACATATTCTTATTAAGGATGGGTATTTTTTAAATTAAATAATAGGCTTGCCCTTGGCCGCCAACTCGCCTGATGTTAAGTGACGATGCGGTCTACGATGGAGCACGTTTGCCTAGAAGAAACTGATTCACTCTCGATTTGAAGACACCATAGGTTCCAACTATCGAGGAACACCCACTCAGGCAGTGAATTCTACAGACTAGCAGAAACAATCACACAATTAAAAAAACACAATAAAAACAACCACAACACACACAATAAAAGTGAAATCAAAGCGCTTCGTACGGGTTTTCGGAATATCAACCATTGTACTATTCCTCGAGTATTCTCTACGTCAAGTCTCTTCATAGAACGCCTCGTTACGCCTAAAGAGCTGAATGCCAAGGCTCACTGTCACACGTATAGTTATTTAAAGTCAGAGAGAATTTGTAAAAGTAGTTGAAATTTATGGTTTACGCCACGTTTGTTTATTCAACGAGCCAATCATAGTTGTTACGTAACAACTATGATTACAAATTACAACTACTTTTACAAATTCTCTCTGACTTTAAATAACTATACGTGTGACAGTGAGCCTTGGCATGGCGTGTAATGTATTTCATGGATGCAAATTCAGCAGTTAAAAACTTAATCTATCTATATAAATAAAAATGATTCCCTGTTTACCTACCGTCACGCCATAACTTGAGAACTACTAAACCGATTTCATTCATATTTTTTTTAGTTTTCTAATACTCTGTAGAAGGTTTTTATGGAAAGAAAAATCAAGAACATTGCGCAGAAAATTGGTAAATTTCAGAAAACTAAACGACGATTTTAACTTCGCACGTTGGACAGATCTAAGACAGGACAACGTCTGTCGGGTCTTTTGAGAAAGGAAGAGTCGGGTCAGCTAGTGAATTATTAAAAAGAACACGGATACATCGTAAGTCAAATTTCCTAGTCTGTGTCGATTGCAAATGATTACGTACCTGCCTCCCACCTCCCCATCCAGCGCTTGTTAGTGTAATATATGAGTGCAATTAACGGGGTCTCCTTCAATATTGCACTCCTGAGACGACTCTAACGGCGAGGTAAAAGTACCGAGTAGAAAATGGATACAGAAAAAACTCGCAAGAAAGCAAAACTTCTTTCGTCATAAATAAAAATTAATTAATTAATTTGAAGAAATTATTCCACCTCTAAGGGTGGAAAATTAGGGTTTGAAATTTATTGAACTTCCCGAAAAATTGGTTGTTAATAAAAAAAACGAAATTGTATGTGTAAGTAAGTGTACCTAAAGTCAAAGGTTCGTCTGAAAACCGGCGATGATAACACTTGACTTTCAGCATCAATGCTGAGACGGACCCATTCGACACTGATTGTATCCTTAAGGCGCTGCGCAAACGTGTGGAAGCAACTGGACACAAAGTCTACGCAGAGAGTGGCTGATTTCATACTGTTTATTTAGAAATCAAATATTTATTGGTAGCTTGTATCCGACACAAGACACAAAAGTGTCCACGTTTGCGCCCTGCCTTACCTATTACCTTGATACCTATAAGTTTTTGTAACGGTGTCGAATAAAATTTATTTTCTTTCTTTTTCTTTTTAGTAGAAAGTTTTTTTTTCTTTCTTTTCTTTTCTTTCTTTGTTAAAATGTTCTAATTTTATTCTCTGTAGTTTTTATGCTCGGGGGTGTAAGGTCGGAGTGGTGGTAGAACAGCCGTGATCTGGGTCACGGCTTGCGAGTGACGCCGACTCGGTGTTTATAAAAGGCAATCCCTCCCCGACTGGTAAAAGCTCGCCCTAATTACCGTTAACAGTTAGGCAATCGTCTTTCAGAATTGATGCAATGAGCACAAATCGTATGCACAATATTATTAATGTGAGAAATGTGTTTGTTTCAACGCAATCAACTACTTATAACGTCCGGAGGTAACTTTTAAATATCCTGGATTATAAGGGAGACCAATTCCAAAATTACGCAAAAGGTGTATTTTCAAACACACCGTTTTTTGGTAATAATGTTCAGATTAAAAAAATACTATAGGTAGTGAAAAAACCTGTAGAAGACCAATAATTGTGTGTTAATTTCGTAAAATAATCTAGTTTCTTAAAAAGAAATATACGAATCAAGCACAGAAAAAAATACATTGGCACTTTTAAAGAATTGTGGCATGGTATTGTTGGTATTATTTTAAATATCTTCAAACAAGTCATAGTCAGAGTCGAGTAAAGTAAGTCACGGTCAAGTCCAAGTCATGCCGAAGTAATGTGGTGGAAACTACCTACTAGATGGATTTAGATGGAATTTTGGAAGCATCACAAAAAACATGTTTCACCTCATTACTTACTCGAGCACGTTCACAAACACTTAAATACAAAAATCCACAGTGTTACACATTAAAATTTGGAATAACACAAGTTTAAAGAAATAAATACAATGAAGCAACTTGTTTTTTTTTTCAAGTTTGCGATAAAACTCATGTTAAAAGATGATATATTAAATTTGTTCCAAGCATTTATTTGTTCTGACAGATGCAATAACATTGCAAAAAAAAACAGTTTAATTTCTTTTAATATTTCACTGAAGTATATCGTATACCTGCCACATATAGTCATGTGATCAGAAATCGTGGTTTTCATTCGGCGTTTTACAATGTTATTACAACTGTTAGAGCAAATAAATGCTTCATAATCATCAGCCATAAGACGTCTACTGCTGAACATAAGACTCCCCTTAGAATTCAACACTGAATCCTGCCTGCCCTCTGCATCTACTAGTGCCCGCGACTCTCACGATGTCGTCGGTCCATCTAGTGAGAGGACTACCTACGCTGCGTCTTCCGGTTCGTGGTCACCACTCAAGAACCTTTCTTCCCCTTCGGTTATCGGTTCTTCGAGCGATGTAGCCCGCTCAATGCCACCAATTTGCAAATTTTAATGAATGCTTGGACAGAGTTTAATTAGTTTTTGTTTTGTCACTATCATTGCATATGCATGGAAATAACGGACGACTATTTTCCGAGAGCTATGGCCTGCGGTCAAAGCTTTCATTATTGATGTTTCATCAGTGTAACTTGCTCATCATTATTACATGTGCTGTTTACCGACACGTGTGTTCTCTCGTTGTGGATGGAAATAAATTAAAACATCCTTTAAAATTAATCACGTATGCAAATTAATCAGACGAGCTATATTTACAAAGAAAAAGTAAGTGTCCGATCAGACAAACAAGGGAGATATACCTAAAGTCCGTTTCTTAGGTTCTATCTATTTTTACTTTTTTATTATTTTTTAGTTAATCCGCTGTAACATTATCTATTCTGTGAAAATTTCAACTGGCTATCTTTTACGGTTCGAAAGATACAGCCGTTTAAAGGTAGGACAGACGGACGGACAGACATCGTAGGCTTAGTAATAGGGGTCCCTCTTTTACCCTTTGGATAGGGAACCCTAAAAATTGTATTAGAATGAACTACTTGGTTACAAAACTTAGGCTACTTTTTATCCCGACAAAATACAGTACCTGTAAGATAGTGGGTGGATACTAATCTATACTAATATTATAAAGAGGAAAGATATAATTGTTTGTTTGTTTGTTTGCATTGAATAGGCTCCGAAACTACTGAACCGATGTGAAAAATTTCTTCACTGTTGGGAAGCTACACTATTCCCGGTTAACATAGGCTATATTATATTTTAAAAAAATAGGTATCCTTACTTAAACTCCAATAACGTAACCCAAGCTGTAAAAAAATAAAATTTTCAATTTTGACTTTGCGTGTTTGACATTTCTAAGACAGGACAACGTCTGTCAGGTCTGCTAGTAATATTATAAAGAGGAAAGATTTGATTACACTACTGTACTGATTCGAAAAATTCTTTCATTGTTGGGAAGCTACACTATCCCCGGGTAACATAGGCTATATATATTTTTTAAATAGGGATCCTTACTAAAACTCCAATAATGTAACCCAAGGTGTAAAAAAATTAGATTTACAATTTTGACTTTGCGTGCTTGACAGTTCTAAGACAGGACAACGTCTGTCAGGTCAGCTAGTTTATAATATTTGTATTACTTAAAAACTTCGATTACATAGTGCGATATATAGTAAGTAATCGCAGTAAGTAAACTTCACAAGGCAAATTCACGATGTCTGATTCTGGTGCATTAATTCAGATCCACGCCACTTTCGTAGTAGCATAAATACAGTGGGCATGATTTCCTGTCCCGAATTTTGGAGTTCCGTAGAATAGTAATGTCGTTCCCAGCCGCCGCGTCGTTCCAATACAGATGCAAATACAGCAGCGAGTGATAAAATTACACGAGTGTATGTAAAGCGTAAACACAGTGCATGTGAAGTGTCGATGCGCTAATTAAAATGGTAATTGCATAACATCGAGTGTACGGCGGCATGGGGAAGCTAGGCCGGTGTAGTGTTGCAAACGCAAGACCAAGCCGGGACTAATTTAGTCTTGCATCGTACCTGCAGGGCTAGCATGTGCATCGCGACGAATTCTTGTCGTATTTTTTATTGAACGAGAACCTGACAACTTTTAAGTTTATCTTAAATAAAGTGTTTTTACAAGAATAAAATAATTTTACAACGTTGAAAGTACATTGTAAAATTTACAAATATTTTATTATTTAAAAATAATTTTACGATGTTTAAAGTACATTGTAAAATTATAATACCAGGCATTTCACTGCATACTTAATGTCTCCTAGACTCCAGTAAGCAAGATACCGCGCCCTGTCACTAAACCGGCTGCTGATGTCTCGTAAATGAAAGGCGCCGAGAAAGCATTGGCATTGCAAGTATACCTAGTCTTGATCTTGGTCTCAATATTGCTGAACCTACAATAATTTATTTCCAAAGTAACAGCTCAATACTTACAGGATTTGTTTTGGTATTGCAACAATAAGGTTTTTTTGGTCTTGCAAAAATGCAAGATCAATTCTTGCAGCATCAAACTTGGTTTTACAACAAAGATGCTATTGGTCTTACAAAAATTCACGATCAATTCTCGCAGCATGTCCTAGTCTTGCTACAATTCGGTGCCTTGCAATAGTCTTGCAAAAATTTAACTATTTTGGACAACACTAGTGGGGCGGGCAGGCGGCGAGTGTGCGCGACACCTCGTTACCGGTTCTTGAGCGTGCGTTAAAAACAACGCGCTCTATTAGTGTAAACTTTACCGCATTTGCATTTAAATAAGCGAATAGAAGCTGAACCCGTGTTCACCTAACTAATACTTGGTATTTTTATTTACCCTTTTATTTTTAAACAACTTCTGTGGGATATTCATGATGTCTTTTTGCACTACTTTTTTACTTTAGTAGTTAACAATTGATGTGGTGGTACGGAACCCTCAGTGCGTGAGCCCGGCTCACACTTGGCCTCTTTTTTCAATTGTTGTATAATCTATTTCAAAACAAAAAGCACAAACATTTACGATTATCATTAACTTATTACGTACCCTTGCGAGCACGTCTGACGTACATTCCGTACGTACCGTGATGTGTAGGTGAAGTTAAATGAGCGCTTTTAAGTTCTCCCACATCGAGTCATAAAGCGAGCGTTATCTCGCGTCGCTCGTAAACTTTACTTATACTTTGTAGTATGGTGCAGTCTCACAATGGAGCATTTCAAGCTTGGAGCGAGGATGGGCGCAAGCTTTCCGAGGAGCTAGCATTATTTACAAAAAGAGCGGCAAACAAGCATGCGGTCCGCCTCATGGTAAACAAAAACCGCCGCCTATGGACATGACTGGGTATTGACGGTGATTTGCCAGCCCGGAGAGGTAGTTGTAGACACCATTGACATGCAAACGAGATGTTGTAATGCATTTTTGATACATGGTATTTTAATGTATTCAGAATTTGAAGAAGAAGAAGTAAAATTTTCATCTAAGAGGGCTTAGATGAAAATTTTACTTCAAGGTCTCAAATAGGGTATTTGATTGTTTTTACGAAACCAACTCAAATTGTCTTTATTATTATAACAGCAATCTTATGATTTAATCCTTATAATTTTCAGCCTGAAAACGGACGAAGGAGCCAAGGCAGGCCTAGAAAACGCTGGCGTGTGACCTCGACACGTTCCAGGTACAGTGGTCAAGTCTGGCGAGTGATCGTACTGTCTGGAAAAAGAAGGGGAGACTTTTGCCCAGGAGTGGGACAGTAAAGTTAATAAAAAAAACTTTAAAAAAACTACAGTGTTACCGGCGTGGACAATGAAGTATTTAGTGTTCATCGCACTAATGGGAAACTGTAGGTAAGTATAGGTAAGGAAGGCGCGTCCAAAGTGTATCGCATCCACGTACTTACTTACCAAGAATCTACACAAATTAGGCTACGCTTGTGACGACGCTGGACAAGCTCGGAATACTGGATGGCAGCCAGCTCTACCAACTCATGGAGACACCCTACAAGTATTTCGCAACTTGTAATAAAACGCAGGCAGAGCCAAAATATATATGACATAGATGACAGACTAGATCTTTGACCACAACACACCTGAAGTTTTTTGGCAGGGGCTAGAATGGACAAGCCTATGATTGGGCTGAGTGGACTAAAAGTGGGCTCTAAAAGTGTACTAAGATAGGCGTATTAAGATGATGATACCTGAGGTTTAGTGACGGTGTGGTCAAAATTGGTAAATACTTTGATAATAATGTCTGAATTGCGCTCATAAATTTATTTTATAATTATGCAGGGTGGACTTAAGGGGACAGCAAGGACAAATTAAACGTTTTAAAATAATATGCAACAGGTATATTTTGTTTTTGTTAAACCGTTATACAAGACCAGAAAATCTAAAGATTTTCAGGAAAAAAAGAAAAAAAAACTGTTCGAGAAAAAGAACAGAATTTCTTAAATAACTTGAGAAAGGTTAGACTGAAGTGGTTATTTATTTAATTATTTTTTAAAAATTTAATTTGTTCTTTTGAGAACGGGCGGACCGATATCATCATCATCAGCTGAAAGACGTCCACTGCTGAACATAGGCCTCCCCCTTTAACCTCCACACTGAACGACAGCCTGCCTTTTGCATCCACTGGATGCCCGCGACTCTCACAATGTCGTCGGTCCATCTATTTGGAGGCCTCCCTACGCTGCGTTTTCCGGTTCGTGGTCTCCACTCCAGAACCTTTCTTCCCCATCGGTTATCGGTTCTTCGAGCGATGTGGCCTGCCCATTGCCACTTCAACTTGCAAATTTTAACAGCCATGTCGGTGGCTCTGGACCGATATGCAATTTTTTAATGTTTGCAATGGTTTATAGGCGGTTTTATGAAAAGAAAAATTTGAAAACTTGCTTTTAAAATTGGAAAATATGGGAAAATTGAAAGTGCTTTATTCTATATTTATTTTCTTCCAGGTAAAAATTAATTTGACTGGTTAATAGTTTTGACTGTAATATTTATCGATAGCTTGTCAGCGTTTTGTAAGCTTGTAGACTTGTAGTCTTGGGAGTTTGTAGAGTACATCAGTATTCAAGACACGTGTGCGGGTTTAGGCGCGCGTAATTAGCACTTATTACCGATTCCAAGCATCTCTTGCCGACGTTGAGACAGCGAGACGCAGTCGTGAGTCGATGAGGCGTGCCCCAAGAACGTGTGAGGTGATAGGGCAGTGGATATGATTTTATCTTTATGAGCGGCCGGGATTCTATAAAGCTGGCGCTATCTCTTCTATTTATCTAGCTATCTTACACACGTTTTCAACATTTTTTTAAATGAAAAAAGTCACTGGGACGTAATTTTAAAAACCGATTGGGCATTATTCGCCGAATCTCTACATAGTATAAATTAAAGTCGCTTTCCGCGTCTGTCTGTCTGTATGGCCGCTAACTCCTCCTAAACCACGCAACGGATTTTGATGCGGTTTTCGCCATCAGTTAGATACATTTTCACGGAAAGTTTATATATATAACTAGCGACCCGCCCCGGCTTCGCACGTAAATTACACCCGTGCGAAACCGGGCGGGCGGGTCGCTAGTAACATTATAAAATAGCAACTTTCGTGTTGCTATATTATGTAGAAAAATACTCGAAAGTAATCTGCTCCGCCAACAATTTTTTTTATATTATCACTTGGTCTTTTAATACATAAAAAAAATTAAATACGCGATTTAGATAGCCGCGCTTTTAGCCGAAATATGTCATTTCATTTCCATAGTAAAAGTTGTTCATAAAATGAGTACAACGATATCCCCGAATATTTTCACTGTCTGACCAGTCACCCAGTATAATAAACATTTATTTATAATTTATGTACAGAAGATTAAAATTTCACATGTATTTTTCATGAAAACTCATCAGAGCGTGGTCCGTCTTACTGCAGAAGTTTAGAGAAAGTCGTAAAGCCCTTTATAGCGTGGAGTTTATTAATATAGCGGCATCCCTCAGCGCGACGTGACACCTCTCTATAATGCCTCGACCCCATACGTGGAGCATTGCAATTAACTGGAAGGGGTAACGTGTCATTTAATCGTGTCAGGCAGAATTCATAACTGAAATGAAACTCGCGCTCAAGCACTTTTATCGCTCCATTGCCTATTTTTCCCACTTTTTCAATAGACATAGAATATTGTTTTAGAGTTTTCGCTGGAAGGCCTCTCACTTGGGGAAGAGAGGTGATTGAAACTAATAAAATAAGGGCACTACCGCGTCACTTTTATTACCTATAAGCATTCTTTCCGGTCTATTTTTTTGACAGCCGCAAGAACATTGTCTAAAACAAACTAAAAACTTTTCTTATAACATTTTCTGTAGTATATCAGATACCAGCTACCTACAAACATAGAGTTAAAAACATAGCTAAAGCGATCCATATAAGCAATCGGACAGGTTTGATTTGTTAAAAATAATAAGCTTAGTGAAAAATATGTATATATTAAAAATAATACGTGTATACGTTTACTAGAGCTATTATTTAAATCGGCTTGTAAAGTTCCGAAATAAAATTGTTCAGTTTTTGGCCGGGACAAAAATGGATGCTCTGCCCTTTTCCCGAGAAAACGAGCGCCAGTGTAGAGTTTTTATTATTATCTTTATTTAAAGTGATTTTTCGTAAAGCGAAAATGTCGCACTAATAGTATCATTAATAACACACTTCATTTGAACACCTAAACCCAACGACATTTTGAACGACGAATTGCCTGAACATCAGACCTGAACTTGTATGGCGTAATTACAAGTGACGTCATACGCTTTCTTGCCAACATTTTGCCGCTTGTAGTCTCTATACCCGATGGTAGACTTTTTTCCTTATTCATGTGGGCCGGTTCTCTGTTTTCTACAGAGGACTAGGAAGACCGAGAAAAACACATTAGACAAATTTAAAGAGAAGGCAAATGTCATGTCGTACAGGTAAGAGGTGAAAACACTGCCGTAAGACCATGAAGTCTGGAAGTTACTTAAATTTCGGTAAGGGCTATGCTCTTAATTAATGAATAAAGCCTATTAGAATTTACCGCAACAGAGTTTGAAAAAACTTGAATCGAAAGTGACAGATAACTGACATTTATATTCCGAAGAAATAATATGCGCCTTCCAGCGACTTACATATGCTAATTCCTTGGTTACAACCGTCCCATACGTACCTATGTAACGGTCGGTGCTCGGTCCGGTTAGTAATTAGTCCGCGAGCCCCTATCCGATGCGATCACCCCCGCGGGACCCCCTGTCCTCCCTGGCCCCTCTGCTCCCCCGCAGTGCAACGCCACGTATCGTCCTACGTGACAAATGCTGCAGAGCGACGAGATGCGATACAAAGTGACTAACAAGTTTCTTTCTTTGTAAAAACTCTACATGTTTTTGGTGAATCGTATATTGGAAACCAAAAAGAACCAAAGTCACCGACATAGCTGTTAAAATTTACAAGTTGAAGTGGCAATGGGCAGGCCACATCGCTCGGAGAACCGATAACCGATGGGGAAGAAAGGTTCTTGAGTGGAGACCACGAACCGGAAGACGCAGCGTAGGGAGGCCTCCCACTAGATGGACCGACGACATAGTAAGAGTCGCTGGCATCCAGTGGATGCAAAAGGCAGGCTGTCGTTCAGTGTGGAGGTTAAAGGGGGAGGCAGTGGACGTCTTCTGGCTGATGATGATGATGATGATAACTGTGTTACGATGCTACAGTGGAGATAAGTTGTATACTTTTTATAGCAGCGGCCTTTAGCGAGTTTTCGCTATCTGTTGTCCACCTAGGACTGTGGGTCACCCTCCGGACAACGATTGGTATAGTCTGGACACGTCAAAATGTTAATTGCTCATTGCGTAATGTTCATTTAGGTAACCAGCCCCGAAATGTTTACTGTCTAAAATGCAAAAGGGACGTTTTATTGTTTGGTTTGTGTAAATATATAATTACGGACAGTACAGACTATTATTAATGGTACACTAGGTACTTACTCCAATACAGCCGGGTATCTTTAGAAGATTTTTCCCCTACAAAAAAGGTAGAACCAGAATAACCGGTATACGCGAGTTGTACTCACACACTGTGGGTTCCGTTCATTAGGTATACTAATCTATACTAATATTATAAAGAGGAAAGATTTGATTGTTTGTTTGTTTGTTTGTTTGCATTGAATAGGCTCCGAAACTACTGAACCGATTTGAAAAATTCCTTCACTGTTGGGAAGTTACACTATCCCCGGTTAACATAGGCTATATTATATTTTCAAAAAAAAAATTGGTTCCTTACTAAAACTCCAATAATGTAACCCAAGGTGTAGTAAAATAAGATTTACAATTTTGACTTTGCGTGTTTGACATTTCTAAGACAGGACAACGTCTGTCAGGTCAGCTAGTAATTAATAATAATAAAAAATAACAACCGACTTTTCGGTAACTGTGTAAAGGTATTTTCTTTAAAAACCAACAAATGCAGTTAAATTGAGCATCTCCTTTATTTGAAGTCGTTTTATAATTGGGTTGACACTTTAAATACGTAATTGAAGCGTAATCACAACTTTTCACAACAAACCATTAAATGCCTTTAATTTGAAATTAAATTTAATGCGTGGCTTTCGAATATTCGCCGCAAAATCCTCCAAACGAATTTTATCAACAAAAGAATTAGGTAAGTAGTTATCTTACGACGTTTTATCTACGAAAATCTACGGAAATGCCCTGCGATTACTAACCACAAATGGAGATCCGCGGCTTAATGTGAAATCGATGCTAATGTCATTACAAGGAAGGATTACAATAAGTTTTGCAATTTCTTCCCTCCTTCACCATGAAGATATTATTGGTAGAGATAAAATAAAACGGATACGCACAACCTTAAAAAAAACCCAGTATCTATACGTACATATCTATGATTAGCGTTGATGTAGGTACCCGCTAAAGATAAGGGTGCAACCCTATCGAACTAGATAATTGTTATTTTTACGGGATCCAACAAATAATTTATAAGAATCTGACTGTTTTAAAAATATAATCCATGCTGGTGTATTCTAAGATTATTATTTTTTACATATTATTTGCTTCCAAACCCTAGAAAATAACGTACCGATGTTTAGAAAAATACAAAATTAAAATATGATTTTCATTCACGTGACTTGACTGCAAACACTCTATCCGCGAATGACCTTATGACGTCACACAAAAGTAAATAGAGGCAACAATTGTATGGCGAGAAGAACTCGTTTGCTTATGTGTGACGTCATTAATGTCAAGTTGTCCCATAAATGCCAAAGGGAGCGTTTACGCGGTAGTTTAATAATTTGAATATTGATCTGCCATTTAAAATACAAATTCTGAAAATTATGAGGATTAAATCACAAAATTAATTCACAATTTAAAATGATTTCGTAAAATCAGTCATATACCCTATAGTTTGAGAGCGGTGGAGCCAGTAACATATGCGCTTTACAATCTGACGGCACCTGGTTCGATCCTCGGCACTGCACCAGTGAGTTATTTAGTACCTACTTAATTAAATTATGTGCAGTTTGGATGCCATCGCTCAACAACCGTGAAGGAAAACATCGTGAGGAACCTGAAATATCAAAAGTTTAAAAACATGATTATGTTATTCACCAGCATGCACTGGGCCAGCATGGTAGATTAGGGCCCAACCTCTGAGCTCTCTCTCTCTCTCTCTCTCTCTCTCTAAGAGAAGGCCTGTGGGAACATGATAGGTTAATAATGATGATACATTATGAAGATTTGCTTATTCTACACTAGCTGCGCGGTTTCACCCGCGTAGTCACAACAAACAACAAACATCCATACATCCATACATCCATACATCTATACATCCATACATACAACCTTTCGCGTTTATAATATTAGTAGGATTCTCAGAATTTATGTAACAAAGTCAATTACAAAATGCGTCGTCGATACAACAGAACATTAAAGCGGCGCGTGTCCAATCCGACATCATAGTTTATGCTCAAAGCCCACATACATACACACGCCCGCGGTGGCGCTCGTGCTTTAATCACGAGCGGTGAAAGCCTCCCACCTGCATTCACTGACGTGAATATACGACGCGAGATATACTATAGCTCATAGTTTATGAAGGGTCCATACAGAAGCTTGTACGATGCAAGTTTGTAGCTAAAGAAAATTTAAAATGAAGAAAGAAAGAAATATAATATTATTTTTCATTACTCATACTCGGAAAGTAGGTCTGAAGTTGCCTGTGGTTGGTTGAAAGTGATTTCATTTCAGCCCTAGGGAGAATCACTTTCAACTGACAGTGACAGTTGAAAACTGACAGACACTGAAATTATTTTTAAAAAACTAGTTCTATTTTCACATTTTTATTAAACCACGCTCCAACTTTTTTTTCTCAAGGGATGATGGTCCTGCACTTCTCGTGCAGTTGCCAGTGTCAGAAAGTTAAAAAAAAAATGGCGGGAATCCGATTTTCATTGTAGAGTTTTGTTTATACTTCCGTATAGCAGATTTGTATTAACACAATCAGTTCATCCACCCACAAGATGGACAGACGACCTAAAAGAGACCGCAGGGAAACGCTGGATGCAGGCCGCTTCCAACCGGCCCTTTTGGAGATCGATGGGGGAGGCCTATGTCCAGCAGTGGACGTCCTACGGCTGAAATGATGATGATGATGATGAATCAGTTCATGTTTTAATTTTTAGTTTCCTTGTATTCGTAATGAAAAGCACAGTGTTTACCTCGGGGTTAAAGACTTATTTAGTCCCTCGAACTATTAGCGCCCTCGCTACGCTTGGGCGCCAAACCCCGTCTCTGGAGTAAATAAGTTACTTCCACCCCTAGGATAATAATGTACTATTGTAACATCAGGAACATTAATCAATACCTATAGATAGATGAGCTAAATCTATAGCTAAGCCATAACTATAGCTTAATTAATACCCTGTGTCATTAAAATGGCCTTAACTCAGCATAATGCTGTTTACAAAACAGCGGTGCGTCAAACTTTCATCCCTATTTAACTTCTTTTTGTTTGACCATAACTCACCTGATATTTAATATATTGATGCCTTCTATTACTATTAATAGAAGTATATTTTTACTGGCTATCTTTTGGAAAAACTCAAATTCAAACAGCGGGCAATGGAGAGAGCTATGCTCGGAATTTCTTTGCTTGCTAAAATCCGGAACGACTATAGGATATTCACCGAAGAACCACAGTCACCGACATAGCTGCTCAGATCTGCAAGCTGAAGTGGCATTGGGCAGGCCACTTCGCTTGAAGAACCGATAACCGATGGGAAATAAAAGTTCATGAGTGACCACGAATCGGAAGCAGCGTAGGAAGGTGGGGCTTCTCACTATAGATAGACCGACGACGCCGTGAGCGTCGCGGGCAACAAGTCAGATGGCACGCTGTCGTTCAGTGTGGAGCTCTAAGGAGGAGGTCTGTGTTTAGCAGTGGTCGTCTTCTGGCTGATTATATTGATTTTATATTACGTGTATAACCTGTGTGCATGCACCCTATGCAGTCGCGCCTGGGTTCACTCGCAGTGCAGGAGAGGCGCAGCCACCGGTCCGAACCAAAGTGCCTCTAACTGGCTCACGTGCCTACTATACTAGCCAGCCTCCAATATTGATCCAATTGCTCTAGTTTAAAACAGGAATAGTTCGCTTCCAATGAAATAAAAATATTAAACGAATCGAAAGCCTTTAATCTCCTATTTCGGGCATTAATCTCCTTTGGTGACAGTTTGATTTTTAAAACTGTCTATCTAAAATGTTTATGTTTTCTCTGATCTAAATTGTGAACATTTAATAGCTACAACGACTTTTAAAATATCATAAAAACTAACATTATAATTGCGAAAGTATGACAGTGATCAACAGATCGATGTGATTTTTAACCGACTTCAAAAAAGGAGGAAGTTTCTCAATTCGGGGCGTATATTTTGTATAAATATTGTCGGAGAGTGATATAGAATTGGACCCGGGTATGTCCTAAAACTGCGAACACAACCACCGTCAATTACCACCGTCCTATTAGTTCACAGTGAACGTACTGCGATCCCCAAGTCACCTGCTAATCGTGGGGACTATGGTAACACCCCTCTCTAAGAGGGAGGCCTTTGTCCAGCAGTGGACGTTTAGTGGCTGCTGATGTGATGTGATATAGAATACTTTTTATCCCGATAAAATGTATGTATCAATAAAACCGTAGTAAAACGATGATGACATTTTCAAATAAAATATTATTTAAAAAAAATGTTGACAGTCCGCCCATGTCCTACCCATACATTGTGGATTTCCCTCTGATACGAACAAAACGTTTTGATTCAACGTTTCTAATCCGTACAACCAAGGATTGGAACAACCTGGCTTCCTTGTTTCCTGAGATATAATTATCTGGGCCTTTTCAAGGTTATAGTGAATAGGTATCTTCCAAGTCTGCGTGCTTCATCTTCGACCTTTTTCTTCAAACGCGGACGATTATATTCACGATAAAAAAACTAATTTATACTTTTATAACAGATGGCCGATGAGGCCGAAAGGTTCTCGAATGGAGACCACGGACCGGTAAGCGCAGCGTAGGAAGTCCACCCACGGGATGGACAGACGACCTAAAAGAGACCGCATGGAAACGCTGTATGCTGCTTCCAACCGGCCCTTTTGGAGATCGATGGGGGAGGCCTATATCCAGTAGTGGACGTCCAACGGCTGAAATGATGATAATGATACTTATATCTATCTGCGATGAGATCATATATACTGATCTCTGCGTGGGGCTTGCTTCCATCGATATAGGATGTAAGTAGATCTGCCCAACATTTCACTACTAACCTTTCTTAGTAGAAATCTTCTACTTTCCGAGATGACTTCATAACACGTTATTCTGTATTTGGCAGCCACTGATGACGGTTCATAGCGGATATCGCTGAATTGTCAAAGTGTAGCAAGAAAATTGTTTTCAACAGCAGTATGGTCTCGAATGCGATTATATCATACAAAAATATATAAAATGTTCGGGACATTTTTTCACACATGGTCATGATGACACCAAACTAAGCAAAGCTTGTGATATGGCTGCCAGAGACTGATATACATACATACATATAATATTTTTACGTACATACTTAAATAGATAACAACATCCAGATATTGAACAAACACTGATATTCATCACATGAATGTTTGTCCTAGGTGGGAATCGAACCAACACCCCCAAGCTCGGAAGGTACCTACCAACTGGACTACCGGGGCTATCAAAGTACAAATAAAACAAGAAAATAATGTGCTTTCATGCGCTGGTTCCTATTTTCATAGTTTTAAATTTTTCAAGCTTTTATTTAACTTGTCTTCTTTGTATAGGTCAAATCTAGCAACTGAATTAATGAGTAAATATGTGAGCGTTTCGAAGTCTAGAGACTTCGAAATGCTACGTTGATATTATTTTTACGAAATTTAACCTAGCGAAGAAAATTCAGCTTTTCTAAAGCTCGTGGAAGAGCCAAGATCTGACCTTTACCCAATTAAAATCGAACAGTAACGTCACCCGAAGTTACTCGACCCCTAATGTGACGCAACCACCGACGGGACTGAACAAACCAATCGGTAAAACAACATAAAAGTGCCCTCCACGACCACTCCACTTGTTCAAACTTCACCCAACAAGGGTAATAGAGTGTTCACAAAACTTTCGCGTTGTTGCCTGACCATTGCACGCTTACCACGATATTCCGTAGAGATTCGCATTGGGAAGAGTTATGGGACAGGTTATTAACATAAACTGTGGTCATTTATAGATGCGTACGCAGATTATGTGACATATCCGACCCATGGGAAGTTTCTTATTATTTTTTCGGGTCGTACGACTTTTACGATAATTGATCGACAAACAACAAGATGTTTGAACTATTCTCTTATTTTCTTTGTTTGTTGGCTGGCTACCAGGCTTGCATTTGTAATGCTTGATGATCAGTGTGAAAGCTTCGGAAATGAGAGCACACGACCTACTTGAATAGGCGCGGGCTGCACGGGCTGCAACCACAGAAAAAAGAAGCAAATAGAACGGAAATAAGAAGGGAAATCTGTCGCCAAGCATTATGAGTGAACCTTGATTGAACATTCTTATTTAGATCAACGCGTCGAACTCCGAAGCCAAAGAACTTGGACCTTACCTTTTTGGGTTAGGTCTCAAAGTTCTTTGTCCGTATCACAGTTGCTAACTGATTTCGAATGACTGACGTTTCATTTATATGGGTGCAACTGCGAACAACAATTTTTTACAAATAGCCTTGACAGCCGTTCTAATATAAACAAAAAAAAAACTTTTCTGTGTCTGAAACACAGAATAGAATAGACACCGCAAAAAACACCTAATTTTTTAAAATTCATTCTTGGGATTGATAAGATTTGGGCATTTAAATATTTCTAAGTTTTATTGGAAAAACTCAAAGTCACACAGCGGGCAATGGAGAGAGCTATGCTCGGAGTTACTTTGCGCGATAAAATCCGAAACGTGGATATTCGCCAAAGAACCAAAGTCACCGACATAGCTGTTAAAATTTGCAAGTTGAAGTGGCAATGGGCAGGCCACATCGCTCGGAGAACCGATAACCGATGGGGAAGAAAGGTTCTTGAGTGGAGACCACGAACCAGAAGACGCAGCGAAGGTAGGCCTCCCACTAGATGGACCAACGACATAGTAAGAGTCGCTGGCATCCAGTGGATGCAAAAGGCAGGCTGTCGTTCAGTGTGGAGGTTAAAGGGGGAGGCCTATGTTCAGCAGTGGACGTCTTCTGGCTGATGATGATGAAGTTTTATTGGATATTGTCCAACAAGTCATCTATAGTCACAGTCAGAGTCAAGCAAAGTAAGTCACGGTCGAGTTCAAGTCATGCCCTTGTAAAGTGGTGGAGGATTTACAAGAGGATTCCATGGAGTTTTGAAAACAACACTAAAAAATTATACAAGTTTCGCCTCGTTATATCCCTTGCTTACACTCGAACATGTTCACAGAATCTACCATAATTACACATTAACATTCAAAATTAAAAAGATTTAGGAAAATAATACAACCTGCCGACATGTTTTTTTCACGTTGGCGCCAAAACCACACCAAAATATATAAAAACACATAATGAAATTTTTTAAGATATAAAATCACATATGGGTAGCAAAGTATCAAACGAAAGGGTTTGCTGAGAAGACTACGAAAAGATTGTTTGTAAAAAGTATGTATTTTTTTACAATAATTATGTTTATTTACCTTTGTCTCGTGTTGGTCTTGCAAATAAACAGAAACAATATAGTAGGCCCGCCTTGTAGCGTATCCTTGACAACTTTTGGAAAAGAAATAGTTCTAGTCGGTGAGAGTAGTTTTAAGTCAGGTCAAAGACATTTAAATAAACCAGACAAGGACGAGTAAGACTCGCACACTGAGGGTTCCGTTGTAAGGAACAGAGCGAGTCTAAACAAAAAAAATAAAAATTAAAACTTTGTAGTGGACTTTAAGGTGCTTCGATACATACCAACTACAAAATTTAAGTTTGTAATTGCAATACAATATTTTTTATATGATATAACTTCAAATTAACAACTTTCGGATTTTTTCCTAAAGACTTTGCCACTTCATGATTCTAGGTCAAAGGGAAGTACCCTATAGGTTTTGATTCCCCTGTGAAATCGCAAAATATGCGAAAATATGCGACATAATCAGTCACATCTTTTGATCGCGTTGATTTACAAGTTCGATTTTTTAACAGCTGAAACAAACCGTACGTCTGAGTATTTCTGAGCATAAGCAAAGCTTGTACCATGGCTGCCAGAGACTGATATACATATTTTTAAGTTCATACTTAAATAGATATTAACACCCAGATCTAGAACAAACACAAAAACGTTCATAACATGAATGTTTGTCCTTGGTGGGAATCGAACCCATGCCCCCTTACTCATAAGACAGGTTCACTACCAACTGGGCCACTGGGGCAGTCCTGTAAAGACATGCAAAGTAGGTGAACTGGTGGTGTCCATTCTAATATAGGTCTGTGGGTGACAAAGAGCGGCATGCGGGCGACACGGGAGGGGAGTGTCACGTGCCATTGTTCCGCGGATGTCACGTCCCGTGCCGGCGTCACGCCCTATTTACCGATATTAACGCTTGTTCATAGCAATGCTAATTACATCACCATGTACATACTCGTGTGTGCCATTATTATCGGTTCGCTGACTGACAGTTTGTATGTACAAACTGTATGCTGTATACAACTAAGTACAGAATGATTTTTGTATGCCTGCAAACCCGAAAAAGTAAATAGCTAAAGATACTACGAATCCAAACTCGGGTATGCGAACATCTGTCAGATTCTAGTTCCATCGCAAGCTCACAAAAATAAGTTTATTTTTTAATTGAAAATATGCTTGCGCTTGACCGCTATCTCACCTGATGCTATGTGATAATACAGGGTTTGTATCCACGGATCCCGGTATCGGTTTGAATTAATGCGGTCTACGATGAAACACGCTTGCCTAGAAGTAACTGATACGCGATTTGATTGAAGACACCCTGATTGTAACCACCGAGGAATACCCATTCAGGCAGCGTATTCCTCAGTCTAGCGGTGGGTACAATGAAAGTGGAATCAAAGCATTTCGTTCAGGTTTTCGTAACATCAACAAAGAAACGGTGTCGCCTTTTCGTGCCCGTCCAATAGCCAGAGGACAGGAAGAAATTATGTCATGCAGATTCAATGCACACTCTCCGAAATATATGCGATAAAAACCGATAGACTAGCAACTTTGAAGATATATGTACAAGGGATTAGTTTCTGATAAGCTTTATGGCACGTTTCGCAATAGACTCAAACGCCTCAATCTGGTACTTGGGTGTTCCATCCCAAAGGTGCAAGCAATACTCCATGCATGACCGAATTCGGCTTGATACAGTGTAAGAAATCGTTCCGACGTGATATAGCGCCTCACCTTTGAAAGGATACACAGCTTTATGGCAGCCAATTGAGCTTTGTTCTCAATATATAAGAGCCAAAATTGAGAGTTGACGTCAGAGTGATAATGATAAATTTGATAAATTTATTTATTTGGTTATCATAATATTATGCAACTTATGCTATCTTATTTATAATATTAGTATGATTAAATGTTATAAAATTAAGTGGTGCGAACCTACCAAACAAGTTGGGTAGCTTTCTACCACTGTCACTTGGGAACACCTTGTTGTGAAGATGTGAGTTCGAATTGTAGTAGGATTTCTACCAAATTATATCATTTGGTAGAAATTAATTTGCTATCTTATTATATAATATTAAAATTTAACAATAGATTATAAAATTTTAAATTCATGCATGATATAATTTATAAGTTTAAGATACGGTTAATACAATTATGCAATACAATAAAATGACTTATGTGAGGCCCTAGCTCCCACAGTAGGATACCCTGAGTTGAGTTCTCTTCGGGGGCGCATGCAGAAGAGTAATGTCCAAGAGCTCAAGTCGGTCAGTTATCGGTGTGAATACGTCCTATTTTGTTTTATTATACGGGAATAGTTATTGCGATGAGCGGCGTGTGCGCATTCTTCTTGAAAAAGACCGTCACGCCGAATGCGGTTGAAACTATAGTCGGAATAACTGACTTAAAACCGTAAACAAAATGTATGAAAACCACGTCAATTTCAATAATACTCATTATCATTTTTATTATTTGATTGGCTTGCGTTCGACCGTCATCTCGCGCGATGATGTGGTGTTCGATGACGTACCTACGCTTGCCTAGAAGAAACCGATTCACTAGCGAGTTTTAGATACCCAGATTTAGAATCACAAATTGTTTTTTTTTTATTATAGATAAATTTGATGTAGTAACTTGGCTCGAAGTTCACATGTCTCCCACACCTGCCTGTTAAGTTCTATGTAATAGGGAGAATTCTGTGGCTACATCCATACAATTAAAACTACATCATACCAGATTCATAGAACTACACAGTATTTCCTTCAACCACAGCGCAGCGGTCTGGTTGTTGTTTATCAAGATGTAAAGTAACATTGTTGTGACATGGAGCGGCGGCTGGTACGAGTATGAAGCATCCAACTGGCGTGAATAACCGAGCACCGAGTGCAAGGTACTCGTTACTCGAATACTCTGTACAGATACTAGTATTTACGAGTAGGTACTTACTTTCCGCATACTGAGACTCATCTTGACTTCGTGAAGCGTATGATATACACAGGGTTATTGATGGATAGCTGAAACCTCTATCACGCAGCTTCAAGACGTCGTATTTAATTTTTAAGTTTGTTCCATGATTAAAAAAATTATCTAAATTTTTACAAGTTTTTATTTAACTTTATTAAACTTGCCCTATTATGTTGTACCTATTATATTGTACTATGTTCGTGCGTATGTGTGGTTCAAATCTTGCAACTGAATTTTAGACCGGTAATTCTCAACCGATTGAGCTAAAATTTGACATACTTATGTAAGTTTGGTGACAATGTAATATTATGGTACCATCGAGCTGGTCTGATGATGGAGACAGAATGTGGCCATAGGAACTCTTAAACGAAACGACGTAATCTCGTCGAGTTTGGGTTCGTTGGATTTGTCTACCCAATCAATTTGGCCAAGATGATAAATTCAAAATGGTGGACACCCCAAGATGGCGGACAAAATGTTCTTATCTACCATGATGATATCGGTATCAAATGAAAGGGTTTGGGAGAAGAATACGAAAAAGCTTGTTTGTTTGTTTTGTGATTGTTTGTCTTAAGATTATTTTTGTAAAAAAAAAAAATTGTTGTGTATTTTATAGGCAACAGTAGTCTCAGCGATCACTAATCTTGCAATGTATGTCAATTTTAATCAGCTCGTATCATTACAAAATCACTCTGTTATGAAAGACTTAACTGCCGTCTAGAGTGCGTTTCTACAGAGACGACTGGAGACGTGCCAGAATTTACCAATCACATTGGTTGAAATCCACATCTCGTTTCCGCTACACTGCAATGGAAACAGCTATAGTCGAGATGAGAAGAATTTGTATAAAATTGTAAGGCAAGCTAAAAAGGATATATAGCGACTATAGCGGTGCGATGCAAGCAGAAATAGCAAAGAAGAGCTGACTATACTCAGCTCGAAGCAGGGCGAGGCATTATTCCTCCATGCAGAGCGCGCCTTTGTGTTAAAATGTCACCACTTAAATTCTATACAAAAGTCCGCTCGACTCCGCTACAAAAGTCCGCTCGACTCTGCTTCACAAGTCCGCTCGAATCCGCTTCAAAAGTCCACTAGACTCCGCTACAAAACTCCGTTCGACTTAGCTTCAAAAGTCCGCTCAACTCCGCTACAAAAGTCCACTCGACTCCGTTATAAAAAACCGCTCGACTCCGGTATTAAAGTCCACTCGACTCCGCTAAATTCTACTCGTTTGACCACCAACTCCCCTGTTAGTAAGCGACGATGTGATCGAAGGTGAAGCACGCAAACTTAGAAGATACCTATTCACTCTGGCCTTGAAAGGGCCCAGATTATATCTCTCAGGAAACAAGGAAGCGGTTTTTATAACAGTTATATTCTTAAGTTTTAGTTGGTTTTTATCGCTTACATTATCTACTTTAAATAGTTGAGGAAATGATGTGGCTATCTTTTTAACTAGTTTGCACATGGCCACGGGCACTTTTACCTTGCAGTCATGAATAAATTATACTCGAAGTTAGTGAGGCTGAAATCACACTAAAAGACAGTTTACTTAGCTTCTAGAAATTAGTGAGTTGCCTGACTACAAAAAAGAGAAACAGGATTTCTATAAATTTATGGAAGCAGCCGTCTTCAGGACCTTTTGTTCTCGGTAAGTCGTTTAGCTACCAATTCATTCTGCAATGTCATTACGCCACTGTTCTAAAGCTCAGTAGCCAGATAACTTGGTATGTAAAAACATTAGTTGTGCCCACGACTTTCATATAAATTTACAACCCCTCTTGCCTCCCATAATTCGGTCCTTTGGTATTTCGGTAATCCTTTTTTTTTTTTATAGGCCTCTACCTACCAAATTTCAGCTTTGTAGGTTTAGTAATTTTCGAGATTTTCTTAAAAAATCTGTCAGTCAGTCAATCAGCGAATGATTAAGTGGTACTTTGCTATTATATACATAGACATAGACATCATTTATTTGTGACAAAAAAATGCAACATTTATAATGGTAAAAAAAAAAAAAAAATTAAACAGATCTTAACCAGAATACAGGGTTATTTGGTAACTAGTTAACAATCTACGCTGCCCGAATGGGTGTTACCCGATAATTATAATCTATACAGTACTGTCTTCAATTCGCGAGTGAATTGGTTTCTTTAGGCAAGCGTGCTCCATCGTAGACCGCATCATAACTTAACATCAAGAGAGATGGCCGTCAATCCAAGCCTATTTTTTTTAATACCATCTACCAAGCAGATTCCCTACATAACTTAACAACTTTTGTTTCATGACTTTTTACAAAACTTAACTCATTAAAAACAAAAGTTCTTATATATACATAGTCATGCCTTAACATAATGTATAAGCAAGCCTTAATTTTGCCGTAGTCGGGCAAAAGTCAAGGGCTTTGCTCGGGGTTTCTCTACGAGATCGAATCAGAAATGAGAAGATCCGTAGACGAACGAAAGTAACCGACATAGCCCACCGGATTAGCAAGTTGAAGAGGCAGTGGGCAGGACACATAGCACGCAGAATAGATGGCCGAAAGGTTCGCGAATGGAGACCACGGACCGGTAAGCGCAGCATAATAGGACGTCCACCACAAGAAGGCCAGACGACCTAAAAGAGATAGCAGGAAACCGCTGGATAGCAAGCCGCTTCCAACCGGCCTATTTGGAGATCAATGGGGGAGGCCTATGTCCAGATTGTCCAGCAGTGGACGATGGCTGAAATGATTATGATAACGGGTGAAAATCAGGTTCTTGTAAAATCTCGAGTAAAAAAAAACATTTAGTAATGTATTGCTTTGATCCGGCCACGTGAACGTTATTTAGCTACGTACACTCGTTCGCGGTGTATCTGGGTTAAGCTCAGTGGACTGGAAGCGACCGCTCCAAGGATTATTAAAGCAATATTTAGCTTACAACGAGGATGACACAGCTATAATGTGGTTTATTTAACAACTTTTCTGTGTAATTTTACGAAATGTTTGTAACATAGCATTGTAGGTATAGTGACTGGAAAACATCTTGAGCAAAAAGCTAATTACCGTAATAAATAGTTTTTTTTTTCAAACAAGCCTTAGCATATTTATTTTTTAAATATCTATTAATATATTTTAATGATGTCATCATCATCATCATTTCAGCCATAGGATGTCCAATACTGGACATAGGCCTCCCCCATCGATCTCCAAAAGGGCCCGTTGGAAGCGGCCTGCATCCAGCGTTCCCCTGCGGTTTCTTTTAGGTCGTCTGTCCATCTTGTGGGTGGTGTGGGTTTTAATGAAGTATCTGGTTTCATCCAGGAGTAGGCTGCCAACGCAAGCCTATTATAAAAAATAAAAAAGTTCCTATGGCTACTTTCCGTCGTCATCATCAGTTTGAATATCATCTAGGCGTAGAGTACTCATCAAGATCATTCCAAAGAACCCAAACAGGATGGGGTATCTTCTTGCGTACATTTTGATAGCCCGTTGGTCCAGTTGGTAGTGAACCTACCTTCTGAACCTGAGGACGTGGGTTCGATTCCCACGTAGGACAAACATTTGTGTGATGAACATTTGTGTTTGTTCTATATCTGTTTGTTAATATCTATTTAAGTATGTATTTAAAAACTATATTATGTATGTATATTAGTCTCTGGCAGCCATATCACAAGCTTTGCTTAGTTTGGGGGTCAGATGACCGTGTGTGAAAAAATGTCCCAAATATTTATTTACATTAGTTCCTATGACCACCTTCCGACTCCATCATCAGAAAAGTTCCATGGACCATATTAATGCATTGTCATCCAAGTTACACAGATTTACTAAATTTCAACTCAATTGAACGCCGGGAAGTGGGTAGGTTTGCAAGATTTGTACTTTATTTGGGTTCAATAAAGGCATTGTCAGTGCATTGACTACCTTTGAGGACTCTATTCACCCTTCGTTTGAAGAAGTCCAAGTTATACTTCGGAGGAAAGACCGAGGTGGTAAGCCATTCCGCAACTTACAGGTACCTGGCAGAAACCATCCGTTTTTCGTGTAACCTGGCATTTTCTGTGGAGTGTCAGTGTTGCATTGTCTGGCTCGAGCGGGAAAACATCCATTGTATGTGAAGATGAATGTGCCAGCACTAGGCTCGTCCCGCGGCGCGGCGCGTCCGCAGCTCATCCCGCGCACAAAGGCACCGCTCGCTGCGATGCTATCTGGTAACAAATGGCTGGCCAACGCTCGCCGCGGCCGAGCTACTCGCACATCACTTGTGATTGAACGAGTAGCTAAACTTAGGGGATTGTTGATGCCCAATGCTGACTATAGTCACAGAAGATATAACTATAGTTAAGGTGACGTCAAGACTTAAAAATATGCGACCTTACTTATAAATGTTACTTTTATGTAACGTTTAAAAGTAACTCGCTTAAAATTGCTCTTATCACGTTTTCATGTGTGACAATTTCTGTTAGCGGAAAGATAACAGAACAATTTTAATCATTGCTTAACTTAAGTAACGTTTATAAGTGTTTTAGTAGCTATGTTAATAATCTATTCAGTACTAAATTAAATTAATTATATTCTTCACTAAGCCTGTTATTTTTAGCAAATCAAATACCGGTTCGATAGCCTATCAGAAGTAGGTTAAAATCTACTTTCAAGATCTGTTTTTATAATCACTAGTGAAGCTAACAAAAGCGTGTTAAAAGTGAGGAGTATAAGCTCTGTGTTCCATTGTACGGCAGTATAACGCGTGTTTGTGTATATCCCAGTAGGTACATAATGTTTTGGTTTCTTTGGAACGCTTGTACTGCCATCTGCAGGAGCTGCAGGTATAGAGCGACACAGAGTGCCTGCGGGTACTCTGAGCCCCATTGGGGTGTGCTCAGTTGCATCGATCGGTGAGTGGGTAATAGATGGTTCCATCGACAGTGCTATCATTTATGTTTTGCACTGTTCGAGAGTGTGGGAGAGAGGATATCGATATTACTTGAATTCCCATGATGGCAAGCGAAACGTATCACAAGAAAACAGCGGGAATTTTTGAACTCGTCTGCTGAAAACACTAAACTTATCCAATTTTACTGGCGCCAACGCGGAAAAAAAATGTCGGCTCGTTGTATTATTTTCCTAAACTTGTGTATTTTCGAGTGTTTATGTGTACTAAATGGTGAATTATTATTCATTAAATGCTCGTAAACGTTCTCGAGTGTGGGTAAGTGATATAACGAGGTGAAACGTGTATTTTCGTGTTATTTCCAAAACTCCATAGGAGCCCCTTGTAAAGTCTCCAGCTCCACCACTTTACAGGAGCATGAGTTTGATTTGACCGTGACTTACTTTGATTGACTCTGACTGTGACTATGACTTGTTTGACGCTATTAAGACTATGTAAACTATTTAATATTACGATTAAAGGACATTGAATCCACGGTCATGAACATTTTAACAAAAAAAATAAAAAAATGTTACATATCGTAGATCAAATAGATGCCACTAATATTATAATCGCGAAAGTTTGTATGTATGGATGTTTGATCCTCTTTCACGCTGCAACGGAACAACAGATCGACCTGATTTTTTGCATGTGTGCCAGAGAGTGACATAGGCTATTTTCATCATCATTATCATCACCATATTTCATCACTACGCGGGTGAAACCGCGGGGCGCAGCTAGTCTAAAATGAAACAGAAAAAAATTGTCAAGAAAAAATAATGACATGCACATGAAGAAATCGAATTAATACCTACTTAAAACTATTTCAATCAAAGATAAACTAGAACCACAGATCTATGTATATCTGTGACTAGAACTAAAATATAACTCCACTGGCGCAGCGACCCGAAGTGGCGAAGTCGTAGAGGGAGAAAGCAATACTGAATCTATGGGCGAAGCGAATGACTGACGTGACTGACATAGTGAAGAGTCTGACAGCTACAATATCGTCGTAAAAGACTGAATGAAACGTAGAGGGAGAAATATACTGAATCTATGGAATGAAACCATTTTCTTTTAATATTTTTCTGTAGTAGTTTTTCTGTATAGGTATATTGCCTACCAGTTACAATCTTACGATCAAAAAGCTTGTAAAAGTAATTAGAACTTACTATTTTCGTTTTATTTCTACTATTTTATTTATTTATGGGGAGTCTGACTCTATTTCTAGTGTTAGTTTTAGCTTGTATATAGGCACTTAAAAAAAATCGTTCAGTTGTTTATAAGGTTATGGAAACTGTCGGAGTTCTTTCAGAGGACTTTTTAGGGTTTAGTCTTTTCTTTTGTAGACTTTTTTGGTACAAAAGTTACCCAGTATAACTTAGTCCCTGCGTAAGAGGGCCGTATAATTGCAAAAGGCAAACCCAAACAACGCAGCTCATTAGGAATAATTAATTCTGAGTATAAAAGATTTTATTCTAATCAAGGTAATGTAATTTCGCGGACCCTTATGTATATTATTCGCCGTAATTGTATTTAGTTGTTAGGCCGAGGTCGGGCTTGAATATTAAAATATTAACTATCTGTAGACACAGCTTACGTAGCAGTCAGCACGCAGAGATTTTTGAATAAATTATAGTACGATAAATCGAGTTAAATGAGGGAGCTACAATCGAATTTCCTAAAAAAATCGACGGAATAATTTTAGTTCCATTATGTGGCCAACTTTACATATTAAGTTGGTAATGGTCTGTTTGCTCGACCTCAATTTGTAACGGGCGCTCGAGGTGTGCGGATTTCATTATTAACTACCCCCAAAACAGGAAAAGTTGTAAATCTCGGGTCACTTTATTACTATGTTTATGCTAATGATACGACATCGTTGGTTGAAAGCCAGGAGATAATACTTTTAACCGACTTGAGACTCCGACTACCCGATTGTTTTCCCTTAAAAGTATATACATTATATTTTGATATTTTCATCATCATCATCAGCCAGAAGTTGTCCACTGCTGAACATAGGCCTTTCCCTTTAACCTCCACACTGAACGGCAGACTGCCTTTTGCATCCACTCGATGCCCGTGACTCTTACAATGGACTCGGGTGGGCAGCGTTCGGGAAATTGCGTGACATCTTCTCGTCCAAGATATCACAGTGCCTCAAGACAAGGGTCTTTGACCAGTGTTGCCAGTGATGACACGTGGTTGATATTTTTATCCTCTACAAAACTTTAATTGACTTTTGCTAAGCTGTTTTTAACTAGCTATAATAATACAAATAATTTTGTTAACTGTTAGCTGATTCTAGTGAAATTTCAATATTTTGTGAATCTCTTGAAATGTTTCTGTTAAATTCTATTTATTAAACCGAAATACGTCTGACGACTTATAACGAAATCTCAAAAATACAAATTCTACGAAGCTGAAATTTTGCAAATAGATTCCTTATTTCTTGTATAGATGTCATAATAAAGAATTTTGCGAATGGGATGAAATACTCATCATCACGAAAACTCGAAATTTACTTGACCTACGAAGCTGAAATTAGTGGTGCTTCCTCGTAGTGAAACTATTTAGTCAAACTGGTTTGACGACGAGGAATTGTCGTCCCTCGTCTGTGTTCCTCGTGGTCAAACTTTAATGACATTGCACCGTCATTGACATTGACATTGTACAGTCCATGGTATAATAATATACTCCGCCAGGTATAGCCCTCCGAGAAATAATGTGACGTGGGCGTCCCGCAATGATGTCATCAATGTCATGGATACACGTACACGCGCATAAGCAAGAGCAGAATAAGTAATTTACAACAAGTTCGAGAGAGATGACGATACACGAAACAATGGCGGACTCTATGATTTTCTGTGTTAACAGTAGCGTGAAATTATAACTCCCCAATATCCGTATATTACCTGTGGGAATCCAATAAATCAAAGTGGTTTTGATAAAATTGTGTTTAATATATTCAATTCGTGCTTAACTTGCTTGAGCGGACAAACCAAATGACAATTAAAATGCTTTATGTATTTTATTTAATAGATTATTAAAAAAGTTGTTTCCCAGTATCTGTGTTTGTTACAATAAAGTGGCAACTGGACAGTGACGTCATTGCGGTACAACTCCCAGAGGGCTAGTCCTTGTTTTCTTGGATCATGGTACAGTCATAGATATAAAACAAAAGTTCAAATGTTCGGCGTTGCTCACATTTAGCAGGTAGATACCTCATGGAGTGTAAAAATCCACTAAGAAGGGATTTTGTAAAAGAGCTGAGATTAGAAACGTTTATAATATGAAAAGTCTATGCGTACCGGGCAAGAGAAAGGAAGTAAAAATTAAAAGTGATATAAAAATTGTACAATGTGCATTGGTGTTATTTAACGCTCTTATAAAATTTCTTGTGGTTCCAGTCACATTTCTTCGCTAAATAAAACAATTTCAATGGCTTTTTGGCTCGAGAACGGAAGAGAAAATCTCGTTTAATGCTACAGAAATTCCACTTATTCCCGTTCTAAATGAGCCGACGACGGTACTCTAAAACATGGTTTGCCTGAGATATTCTTTCTTTTAAAGCGCTGAAAGTTTCCTGTATTTATTTTGTGAACGTTTGTTCTTATACAATGAAGTCATGAACGAAACCGGTGCCCTCTAAAATACATGAATAATGCACAACGCGCCTCTCGAAAGGTTAAAATTAATTAAACTTGCAAATTAAATTATAACGCGTGGGCCTCGCACGAATACCCCGTATACCCATCCGCACAATTTTGACCACAATCCTCAAAAACTTCAAACAATTACCGTCTTTATAATGGTAAGCGGTAGCGTATAAAATCGTGTGTGACTGGAATACAATTTTTGACAGAAGTTGTGGTGAAGAGTGTGCGTGGAGGAATACGGCTGGATTATTGTTTCGTCGACGACACACGAATTTGATTTACATCTGATAGTTAATTGGATGTCGGGGGACGTTTTTGGTTGATTGTGCGCGAGGTGCTTCCCAACAACGGTAACTTTCCAGCAAAAAAATAAATAAATTACGCATGGATTGAGACTGTTCTTTAGTGCGGTTTTCTTCCGCCACTGTCACCAAGAAACTCGGAGTCAGACCGAGTACCGAGATCGGTCGCGGTCAAGGTTATGAAACATCCTTGGTCGCGGTGGACACACGATCAAAACAAAAACCTAGCGATAGTCTCGCTCGGGTGTGAAGATCCAAAGAAATTGGACCTTTTTAGGTCCAATTTCTTGTGAAGATCAGTTTTTTTTGTAAAAATTTTCATGACCTTTGATACTAATTCCTTAAGTCGTAATATTAAACAAGTTTACATAGTATTAAATAGCGTCAAACAAGTCATAGTCACAGTCAGAGTCAAGCAAACTAAGTCACGGTCAAGTCAAACTCATGCCCTAGTAAAGTGCTGGAGGCTTTACAAGAGGCTTCTATGGAGTTTTGGAAACATCAGAAGCTTCGTTATATAACACTCCACACTCGTACATGTCCACAAGCACTTAATAAATAATAATCCACCATTATACACATTAATATTCGAAAATAAAGAAGTTTAGGAAAATAATACAATGAGCCGACATGTTTTTTCACGTTGGCGCCAAAAGAATGAACAAGATCAGAAAAGTTTTGTGTAGCCAGCACTTCAACCGGTCACGATTTAAGGCCATATTTTATCGGTTGACCCATCACAGACTACAGATAGCAATGCAGGTAGGTACGTATCGCTACTTTGGCGACGTCGTCTCGTTCTCCCTGACGGCTTGTTGACGGCGGTGGACAGTCGCGGGCAACAGCTAGTTATGAATATGAGTACAGTGGAGCTTTTTTTACAATATTGCATTTCCGGAATCACGTCTAATATTTCAGAGCGAATCCCTTCAGGATGATTTGTAAAGGTCCGGCGGCTAAATACATCCCGGAATTCTCGGAATATTTTAATCCCGGCCCGGGATTTGCAGATTTACCGAATATTATCTTCCCCGGTTCATAACTCGACGATATGATTTGAGCTTAACCTTGTTCCGTATTCTTTTCATTTGTGTGAGAGGTTGGAGAAACTTTTTAAATTAATTTTCCCCTCTTCCTTGACTGTTTTTTGGACGCTTGTTGTTCTGTGAGAACGTAGCTCTGCTTTATGTTATGTTAGTTTATACGTTCTCTCATGTGTTATTCTTTTATTTTTGTGGTCATCGCACTAATTTAATTATTTTTATTTGTTTGTGCGTAATTATTTCTTAACCATTTTTCATTTTTGTTATTTTCAATTGGACATGAAAATTGGACTTTACGGTTTCGCCCTTTTGCTAAAGTAAAAGATATATACCTAACCTTGGCAAAAAAAGTCATGAAACAAAACTAATATTTCTATCTGTCAAATGTCAGAGTATATCACTATGTAATGCAGTGAAAATTTAAATGCAAAAAAAATATAATAGGTACCTACCTGTAGTAACTACCTATATCGGATTGCCTACTAAAAAGTGTTAATTTTTTTCTCTTTTTTTATTTAGTAATAGGCTTTATTATACCATAAAAGCTGTTTCAGTGTGGAATTTATTTGCATTAGTGGCGTCCTAATTTTTCTGCTAAGTTGCATTTGTGTTTATCGATTTGAACAATCATATGCCGAATTAGTAGTTTCTGAAATTGATAATTTCTTTGTGTCTATCTAAAACATCTTGATTGCGTGCGTATCATACGTATCCTATCTACGAGTAGGTCACGCCAATCTACTCGCACCATTTTCCGTTTATAAAAAGTAGGTACTCTGTGCGCACCATGTGCGCGAGCTAGAGAGCAGGCGAATGCTCTTGCCATTAGGCTTACAACTCAAACATATATTTGGGTCCAATCCGTTTTATTCAATTACTGAATTCATAAAAAAATAATGAAATTATTAATACAATGATTGGCATGCAATTAAAAGCATATTAATAAGTTTTTTGACGTTCTATTTATGTTCTATTTTTTCCTCTAAAAGCACATAAAAACTTACTTAATCTGCAGATCGCGTGTAGGCGAACAAAGAACGACGAGTAGAGGTATTGAGCAACTCCGACCTGCTCTATCAACACCCACCCGAGTTTTATGTACACCACGCGAGTGACAAGCAGCAAGGCGATGCGATAAGGTACACTGAGAAATTACCTAGAAGTAGCTGAACCTACTAATGTTGCAGTGACGTCCCAGTTAAGAATCGCTCTCACGAATAATCGATGATTGGATCGCATTGTCGTACGAACTCGTTCATAAACATCATCATCATAATTATCAGCCTAAAGACGTCCACTGATGAACATAGCTTTCCCTTTATAACTCCACAACACTTTGCAAAGACAGCTTAAGAATTTGGAGGCTGACAGGAAGGCGATGATATGGCTATGATTTGGCTTAGTAGATAGAGTGCTCGGGCGCATACCCCATGGGACAGGTTAAACAAGTTCAAATCCTACCGAATTTTTGGATAAAGCCTCAAGTGCGAAACAACAATAAAAATAAAAAATAATAATTTTATAATTCAGATTATTTACTATTCGAACTATTTAAAATATTACATGTCATGGCTGTAAATATAAATTAATAGGAATGGCAGCGCAATATTACAAAATACTTCGTATTTGAATACCAAAATAAAATACTTTATGATTTTTCATCAAAAACCGTCATAATCGACTTTAAAGTACACCGTCGGAAGCTAAATTTTTTATGTCTTCAGGTAGTTCGTTGTAGGTGTCGGGATCTTTCACGTAAACCGACTTACCTGCCTTTGCGAGCTTACCTATATTCCCCGCTTTGAATTTATCTTCTTACCATTATTAAGTGTCCTACTTAGAGATTTTCAGATCCTTATTTCAGTAAGCTTCAATACTTACTTATTTACTTACTCCACTGGCATAGCGACCTGAAGTGGGTCTTGGCCTCTGACACAAGAGAGCGACATCGGTACAGGGGCCTTACGGCTACCTGTTTTAAGCAATTCTGTTTGGGTGATGCAAAAAGTTGCGCGACTGCTAACCGTATCTCGGCGTGTTAAAGTTCACGGTCGCGTGATTTTCCTGACTGCGCTGTTTCAGTGCTGTTTCGAGCCCGCGTTAAGAAGTAGCCGTAAGGCCCCAGTCGGTGACTTGGAGTTCACGCTGGTCCGACTCTATTTAGCATCTTTCCAGCGATATCTAGGCCGGCCGACGGGACTCCAAGATACGATTTATTAGCATCGATGCGATCCTCCCCCATTCTCAGCAGATTGCCTATTCAGCGGAGTCTTTGAGCTATGTTCTCTTTGCTTTAGCTCTCCCATGATGTTTGGCTCGGCGATATGCTCCTCAACTTGACGTATTTTTTGACTCTCTAACTTCCTTATGTACAAATATATGGTGCTCATGCTTGTATAAACTAGCTGACCCGACAGACGTTGTCCTGTCTTAGAACTGTCAAACGAGCGAAGTTAAGATCGTCGTTAAGTTTTCTGAAATTTTCAATTTTCTGCGCAGTTTCCTTATTTTTTCTTTCCGTAATAACCTGAAATGAAATGAAATGATTTTTATTTTCAAAATTACAAGTACATCACAATAAAGACTATAAACTAATTCCAACATAAAGAAGTGACTTGCGGAACTTGACAATGTCGTGCAGCACCTACACTAAGAATTAACTTGTGTCGTAGGTGACCTTCTACAAAGTATTAAAAAACTTAAAAAAAAAGATGAATGAAATCGTTAACGTCGTTACCTGCCTACTGAGCTTGGGGGCGTGGGTTCGATTCCCACCTAGGACAAACATTTATGTGATGAACATTTGTGTTTGTTCTTCTATATCTGGTTGTTAATATCTATTTAAGTATGTCTTTGAAAATATATATGTACGTATATCAGTCTCTGGCAGCCATATCACAAGCTTTGCTTAGTTTGGGGTCAGATGACCGCGTGTGCAAAAATGTCCCTTTTTTTTTTGTAAAGTTATGGCGTGAACATTAGTGACTAAGGTAAATAGGGATTCATTTATATGTATAGATAGATAACCACTATTAATACACGTTACACGTGTCCCATGTAATACACGCTTAAGCGTCGCTAAGCTTTCTGTATCGGCTGTCCTTATAAGCTATCGGACAGGTGTTAGATTTATCAAAAATTACTTTTTTTATAATCTACGTCTACGATGCAGCACGCTTGCCTAAAGAAACTAATTCACTCGTGATTTGAAGACACTCAGATTTTAACTATCGGGGAACACCCATTCACACAGCGCATTCCACAGACTAAAAGTTCGCACAGTAAAAGTTGAATCAAAAAAGCACTTTGTTCGGGTTTTCAGAATATCAACCATAAAGGGGTGTTGATTTTTCGTGTCAACTCTGGCAGTGCGATAGAAAATGGGCAAGAGGAATTAGACATGCCGAGTCGATGCAAACTCTCCGAAATGTATCAGAAAAAAAACCGACCGACTAGCATCTTTGCGCTGATGCTCAAATCTAAGGAACTTAGTCTGAGCTATTTCTTTACAAAAAAATATACTTACTTGTTATACTGAAGAAATTATTTAAATTGGCTAAATAAAGTTCTGAGATATTTAAACACGTTTATTGTTTTAGGTCGGTTTAGGAAGGGATGATCTGTCCCTTTCCTGCAAAGTGAGTGTCAGTATGGAAGTCGTATAACATACAGTGCCTTGTCTGTTAAACAAGATACTGAAAGGCTTATAAATAAAAAAACGGTGTTCGAGCCAGCTGGAACTATTTGCACCATTTCATCGTGCGAGCGATGGCTTCCTAAGTCACTGCAGTACGGTAGACCGGTTGGCGAGATTCAGTTTCTATGCGCAAGTCGCATCGTATCGCTTTGCTTGCTTCCTTTCATCTAGGACGATAACTAAGTGGTCATCTCCACTTGCCTCAAAACTTTTGTTTACCTCTCATAATAGACGTAATCTATTGTGTGGATAAAGTACCACTCAGCTCCACAAATATCATAGTCTATTCGGCACATCATCGTTATATTTAAAGTCTGACAGATTTCAAAGACATTTGACATTTACCAATGTGCACTGGGCCAGTATGGTGGATTTAGGGCCCACTTTCTGTCTCTGAGAGATGGCCTGTGTCCCAACAGTGGGAAAATAATAGGCTGAAGTGATGATGATGAGTAAAATGACCTAGTACGTCTTAGTACGGACATTTTTGAACGATGACTAAATATATCCATAGTTTAAATATTTTGCTTTCAACAATCATTATTTTCTTATTTTCATATTTTCTCAATTATTTGGCTGTATTTTTTTCCTAAAAGCTGTTTACCAAAGCAGCTTTCAATTTATAATGAAATTTTAATTGCGCTTTAGCAAACCGCGCTCAAAGAAGCGAACCATAATAACGACCGGGGGGCCTTTACATCGATGCAGCCCGGCAGCGGCTCGAGACTGCATCGTAGCTCCGTAGTAGCTCGTAGCCACGTAGCACCCACCGTAGCAGAACTGTAGCAACGTAGCGCAAACAAAATGTCCTTAAAAGCCTTTGTGAGTATATTTTGGATATTCATTTATTCATTAGTACTTAGGAGGGAAGGCCGTGGATACAGAAGCTAAAATCTTACGTTTAAGAAATTCTGATTTTATTTCTTTAGTAGGCGTCTTTACAAACATCTCTACGTTAAAGCTTCTTTTTGCTTCCACCGTGAAGTGTCTTGCTAGCATTTGTTACAAAACAATGAAAAACATTTGTAAAAAACAAGATTTATAGAATTGTGCGTTTTGTGACGATATATTGTACAAAGATAAGTTCTTTATTTAAGTTAATCTAACTTAACTACTGGTAAAAACGTTATGATAGTTAACTAACTATCATAACGTTTTACCAGTAAGTGAATGTAAAATTAAGATGATTAGTTAACAGAATTCTAAACGATTTTTTTTTTCTTTTCTGTGGATTAGTTATGTTTGTTGTCCTAAATGTCAAAAGCCAATTTTGCTAACGTATTGTTCCCCAAACGTGGTCCCAACGAATGTTCCTCTAACGACCAATTAATATAAAAAAAAAAAAAAAATTTGTTTCTGACTCAACGCATAAGCATTGCCATTCAGCGTGGTAATGCCGCCAGCATGCTGGGTACGCTGCCAACTGATAGTGGGCTTGAGCATTTGGATTGTCTTTAGACCTTCAACGGTCTATGGGCAGTATCACTGTTTTTGTAGTGTTAGTGTTAGCTTGTATTTTGTTTAGTTAAAAAGACTAGCCCTATTATTATTTTATTAAAGACCAATTTTCCCATTGTATTGGGACTCGATTATTGAATCGCTCGTAAAATATTTCGCACGAAACTATCATGTAAAAAAATGTGTCATAAAAATGGATCACATGATCCGTAATTTTGTATGAGGACACGATTTTTCTCCCAAATTTAGCAAACTGGCAGTGCAAGTACCGTTCTTTATCGATCGTCAAATTCGCTAAAATGCCATAGAATCGATCACAGCAGTAACACACGCAGTAACACACGAGTACTGAAAAAATGGTATATTATCGAATTTGACGACCTCAACTGTCAATTTGACGATCGCTAAAAGAACGGTACTTGCACCCTTGTTTTGTACAATTTGATTATTTTGATGGTTAGAGCGACCTTTTCTGTTACATGTTATATATTATCACTTTCGTGTATAATTTCCTCTTTCTTAAACGTAAGAAGCTAGTAAGATTTGTAATAACAACCACCTAACGCATTATGTATGAGGTAGTATCAGACAGCATCCCGCACGATTTACTCCTGTTCATCATCTCTTAATTATCCCCCACTGGCAACACGCGTACCAGAGCAACCCTCCGGCGCCGCCGGCGTAATGAAACGGAGTAGAAAAACTTACAGACAGATAGCTCGACACAAAAGAGACAAATGAAAAGGGTCTTAAAAAATATACATTAAAAATACACTGAAAAATAACCTGACTTTCCTTCTGACCAAATTCAAATTCAAATTCAAATTATTTCTGAAATTTCATAGTAGCTTTTTTGTGCTAATAAAGTTTTAAGTAAATTTTTAAACATTCCAACATTTAAGTCTGTGATCATTTTAGGAATTTTAGTATATTATATTAAAGGAGCCATACAGTTTTTTTTTGCATGTGTGCAGTTTCGGTTGCATGTGGGCAAAGCTTTATCTCAGCATGTGTGCGAGTTCAAATACCATCCACAGAAGAGAAAAAAAAATCTTTTCTGTGCCTGCATCAGTCCAACTACCAAAGAGATGGTGATTGATTTTTCTAAAGTAGCTATTTCTAATAATATTAGAAATAGAAACTTTTTATGTACAGAGATGGTAATGTAACAATACTGTTTTAAAAAGAACGGTTTACAGCTTACAGCTATCAGTCTTATGAAGATGAAACATTGCCCTGACGCACCTTTTCCATTCTCAGTTTAGGAAGGTTATTTTTTGGAAGGAATCGGTTTTGGAAGACTAAACTCAGGAGGAAAGTAAGAACATTGTTTTTTCAAAGCGAAATACCATAACTCACTGACTGACTCATCACGAAATCTGGATAACTACTTGATGCCGTAGATGAAGTTTGGTAGGCAGATTCCTTATAGAGTGTAGACTTGTTTATGGGGTAAAGATTTTATTGAAGATTTAAAAATCCATTTTAATAAGTAAAATGTTTCGAACAGACAAACAAAAAAGCGAGGTATTAAAAACGTGGATGTGAAAATGGATATAATTAGGAAACTCTTTCTCAAACCGTAACCATAGAAGATTTATAATAACCGTAAAAAAGACTCACTCCGGAATAAAGTTTAAATAATTAGACATAAATACCTGAAATGCTCACGAAGCGCGAGTGAATTACATATGCTACAGTCAGAGCTGGCAAAATGCAAGAGTAAAAATAAAAATGTATTTTTTTTAATTGCAATTTAATTATGTGACGACAGTTCGATGTGTAAAAAAGAGATCTACTTTGGCTTCGGAATCGGCTCGTGGTAGCGTAGTAAGTGCTGATCACCTCGTGACATGGGGACGCGCCTCGTGACTCAGTGGTGGCGCAATGGTCGGCAGCAGCAGCAGAGTTGGCGATCAACGCCCGTCCGGTATTATTGCGGTTGAAGCATCGTCATTGTTTAGGCGGTGCATGGACGTGTAGCACGTGTAGACCTTTACTTATCGTAATATTGGAGCCTTACGCCTAGCTGTTTAAAGCAATCCAGTTTAGTGATGAAATGTTGCGCGATCGCAAACCGTATCTGGGCGCGTTAAGGTTCACTTAAGCGTGATTTTCTGAACTGCGCAATTTTAACGTTAGTTTGGTACCGCGTAAGCAGTTGGCAATAAGGCCCCTGTGCGCAAAAGCTTTTGATCTGTTTCGGAAAAGCTCTGTCACTTTTTCGAACGGTACGGTTACCATATCAGATCAGCCAAACAAGGGAGATATTGTAAGGCGGTGTGGCGGGTGTGAACGCATCACGCTTAAATCAGGCTGAATGCGTCAAACACCATGCAGATGACTTTTCGGCCCTTTTTTGCATGTAGACATAATAGTTAGTTTATTGGTATCACTACAAGTTTCTTATTGTGCGTGAAAAATGAGTAAGTGAGCCGTAATAACAGTTTTTGCTTTAGGCAGTTTAATAGTAAAGAAAAAAAAAAAAAAACACATAGTCGAATTTATAACCTCCTCCTTTTCGAAGTCGGTTAAAAAAGATAAATGGCGACATTTGAACACGAATGAAAATTCATCATTAAGTCCTAAGGCATATCTCCCTCTAATCTCTGGCCATGGTCTTTGTTTTATGGCCTCCACGAGACAGGCTTTGTCCTAGTGTGGGGACCAACAGTAAATTATTATTTTTAAGGTGTTACTTTTTTAAGAAATAAAAAATCTTTAAATCTTTAAATCTTTAATCTTTAAATCTTCTTTAATCTTTAAATCTTTAAATCTTTACTGGCCTTGTATGAACCGATGTATATACGCCAAGATCTTCATCACACGCGCTATTCGAGTTGATTCTCTGTAATTTTCTAGTGTCGTACTGCGCGTATCATCCGTGCGTACTGGCGTACCGCGTGCGATACGCCACGCGATATCGCACACACGTCACGTGATTGCGCTGTAATTAAAGGTCGTAATCCCGTTCCCGCGCCCTTGAGGAGTATGCCGCGCTACGCCCGGGGCGTCTCTGCGTACTGCGCGTATTACTGTCTCGTAAGTCTTTCTCTAGATAATTGTGTTTTATAGCTATGATCCGAGTTTTTTTAGTATTCAGAATTATTGACGTGATAACGTCTTATAAATCGATGAACGCTGGCTGCACACACGAAAAATTTTCACGTTCCGCCTGAGCCACGCGCGCAAGCGAGAGCGCGGAACAAGCGATAGAGAGGCACGATCGCCCGACCGACTTTACAGACAACCCCTGTTTTTTTTTATATTCCATTGCGCGAACTTTTGCTGTGTGGCGTTCAGAGGCTGCCTCAGTGTGTGTGTGTTTAATAAAGTTATATTTTTTTTGCCTAATGTTGATGTCAGACGAGAAACTATATTATCCGCACCTCGTTTCGAGAAAACGATGGTGGCCGAGCGGTAGCATGTGCGCTTTACAATCTGAAGGCCAGTCTGAACCCAGTTCGATCCTCAGTCTTACTTAGCACTCAAATAAAGTGTCTGCAGTTTTCGATGCCACTGCTCAAAAACGGTGAAGAAAAACACAAGGAAACCGATATATATCCATGAACCTTCAAAGTTCAAACAAATGACATTCACCATCATACGCTGGGTGAATTAGGGCCCATCCTTTCTCTGAGAGAAAGCCTGTATCCTGGGAACATGATAAGCTGATAAAGATGAAATGATGAAGCTCTCACAATTAACTTACAATTAACATCCTCAAGCTTCTCATGTCCTAAGGTGTACGCGAGTGACAGTCAGAGCGATAAGCCCCACCTAAATTTTTCCTAAATCTGTAATTTTCCCGTCAACGTCAAAAAACCTTTTTCCATTCATTAAAATCGATACAGCCGTTTAGTATAAACCATACAGATAACGTCTTAGTACAACGAATTAAAGCGCAACGTTTCATAATTTGAAATTTGAGATGGCGCTGGAACTATTAGATGCATAGGCACATTGATACCATCGTTTGAGTGGCTTGCTCATATATTTACTCACACACAAAACCTTTTATTAATTACCAAGAAACTATTATGTATTCTGTGTCACTATTATCAAATTATATTACAATCTGAAACACAGCTTTAATCAGAAAACTTTTCAAAGCCCACGAGATTGTGTCAACTTTTGACGTTTAACAACTAATATTACAAGAATTACCAATATCTTAATTCCCATTAAAACTTACAAGCTAAATCTCTTGTCGCTAAATAAACTTCAATCACACTATTATAAAGATAAAGATTGCTATTATGTATGTCATTATTTAACTCTTTAACGGCTTAAAATATTTGGCCGACATTTTAAATGGAAATAGAAAAAACTAAATCGTGGAATATTGGGCTTCCTTTAATTTCTAAAATTAGGAAAGTTATTGAAATAAAAATAAAAACTAATAAAAGTGCCTTTTTAGGGTTCCATACCCAAAGGGTAAAAATGGGACCCTAATACTGACCCCTATGCTCTGTCTAACCGTCCTACCTTCTAACGGCTGTATCTTTCGAACCGTAATTTTACTGTAGAGAAATCATCTCTTTCGCTAAACATCTCGTGAGAAATGGATTGCTTTCATCCCTTGGTAATTGGTAAATTTATTATTTTTTCCCGTATTTTCTTTTTAATGTTTTTTTTGGTTACTAGGCTAAGCGACTGACTATAGCTCACGTGATGTTAGTTTCTGTACAATAGCGGGTAAAACCGCGAGGCCGGCTTGTTTAAAAGTAAGAATTTCAGCGGCGAATTGAATGCTCTTTCTTCATTATACAAAGTAAATTAGTTTTCACTTCAAAGTGGTTCAAGTTCTTAATTACAAAGCTCAAACTAAAAACTCGTTTATTTTTTACCGTTCCAATATTGATGAAAGACTCTACTAAACAAAGATAGTGAGGAGAATGTTCTAAGTAGTATAATTTCAAAATCTGTTTTTATTTTTTTCTGTTTAAGAGTTGTGTTTGACCGCAATTTTGCCTGAAACAAAGCGAAGATGCTGGTAAGTATAAGCTGGCCAACCGTAATGTCAGAGTTTTAGGCTACCCGAAGAGAACGGTTAACTCATAGGATACCGTCGAAAGTCGGTTTTACCCCCGATCCTAAAGGAACTAAAACCTTTTCCGGGATAATAAGTAGTCGTTGCGTTAATCCAGTGTAAACTACCTCTAAGTCTAAATTATACTAAATAGCAAATTAAATCTAAATACGTTCAGCCATTACAGAGTAACAGGAACAAAATTAAATTGGAACAGGTACACTTATTATACTTAATTTTGAATTTATAATATTAATGTTATGTCATTTATTAACGTTATTAAGATAATTTCCAAAATAGCGTTTTATTTATGAACCATCAGCTCACTTGCTCGAAGGTAAGCGCCGTAAAATAGTTTCATTACAAAAAATATTTAAAACACAGATATTTAAAACCTAAAACGATTACTACCTAATTATATAAATCATTTCTCGGTGAAGAGAAAAGTGACCAGAAGCCTGCACGCTGGATGGCAACGCTAATTTTTTGGCCAAAGTAGGTGCCAGCATTCCGGTCACAATACATGTCGCCTCCACCAAGCGTTTGGCCAAGTCCCTATATAAAACATGGGTGGCCGGCCCCCACAGTCATAAGGTCTCTTTTTTCTTAGTTTGCTTATATACGTAAGATGTAGAAGTTTAAATTAAATTACTCATTAGCCTAACAGTAGGCTAGACAATATTAATTACAGTAAACCCTACACCAAGGGGTGTGGGATTTAATATATATTTAATATAAAAGGGTGACGTTAAATCGCACCTAAATAAAAAGAGAAAAAAACCGGACCAGTACGAGTAGGACTCGTGCTCTGAGGGTTCCGTTGGATGGAACCCTCAGAGCGCGAGTCCAAAAAATAAAAGTTGAAATATTGTAAGACAAACTTAACTTTGAAGTTGACTATAAGGTTCTTCCATACATTCCAACTACAAAATGTAAGTTTGTAATAGTAAAATAATAATTTTTAATTGATATAATTTCCAATTTGTAACTTTCGGATTTATTCTTATATATGTGCTATGAGACCTTGCCTTTTGCCAAGTTTCATGTTTATAAATCAACGGGAAGTACCCTATAGGTTTTGATTCCCCTGTGAAATCGCAAAATATGCTACATAAACGTTCATATCTTTTAATTGCGTTGACTTACAACTTTTATTTTTTTACAGCCGAAAGAAACCGTAGACGCATGTATTTGGTATAAATTTCAACTTGATACCTTTATGCGTTCTTGAGAAAAAGGGCCTTGACAGACGGACAGACAGACGGACAACGAAGTGATCCTATAAGGGTTCAGTTTTTTCCTTTTGAGGTACGGAACCCTAAAAATAATAATTTTTCAGCCCTAATCTTTCAGAACAGTCTAGATTTACAGACAGACATAATATTTGTCCAACATGTACAGAACTACAGAATTTAATCAGCCCGCAGAGTTTGCCACAAATATCTTGCACGAACAAACTCAAACATCACCGACCAAGTAGATAATAAGAACAGTTGCAGAGTTCATAAATCAAACTTTCGAATAAGCAAGGACATGACCTACCCCCTTACAGTGCGAGTTCAACCCACCCCCGAGGCGCATGAGTTAGAAAACTTGCGAAGGTAATAAGCCACGTAATCACGCCTAGAATCTAGACTTTGGCGTTTGTATACTATAATTTATCATTTGCAGTACAGACAGTGTAGGAAAAAACTAAAGTTAGCTATTTTGACCGCAAGATAGATCTGACCCATTATTATTAAACCAGCCAAGTGCGGGTCAGGGTCACGCACTGAGGGTTCCGTACCACCACAAAATTCAATAACGAAATTACACACGCGAGACGCCGTCTTGCACTTGGCCATTATTTATTATTTTTTGTTATATTTTAGAGTGTGTACTATAATTGTGCTAAATTTGGCGCTAATTTGTATTACCGTTTTCCCATTAGAGCTAATACAAAAATACGTTGAAAATAACGAAATTTTTTTTTTTAATGAACTGACTTCACAGAAAGCTCAATATATGGAAGTCATCCCCTAATTTTCCGTCCTCAGACGTAATACAGTCAGTAGTGGAGATTTTTTCTCTAGAATGGTATAGAATAGACAATATAAAAATTGACGACCGGCATATTCGATCCTGCGTCATCATCGGGACCCCGATGCAGCTGGAAATCAATGGAAGATTTCCCCCTCGTAAAAAGCCTGCTGGTTAGATGGTCCACAATCGGCAGTAAACACAGCCTATGTTTTTATAGCTACGCCTCATTGTTTTTCCCTACGTAATTACTAAGCAATGGACGATAGATTCGGTCAGTCTTAGAATATCTCTCGGGGTCACCCCCGAGAGATATTTTCAACTGAGCTGAGCAACATGGTGGTTCGGGCACAAATCTCACTAATTTTATATTTTTTTTGTATCTCTTTCACGCAACAGCTGTACTAACGGATCTAAGTGTTATTTTGCACATATATAGAGATAGTTGGAGAGATCGAAAGTACATAGTATTGCCTTTTGCCCTATAAAAATGTAAGGTTCCTAAGAGTTCCATAAGCAACGAAGGGTTAAGCAACGAGGCGCTGCTGGTTAGTTTTTTTAAATTAATATTTGGGTCATTTTGTACACACGGTCATCTGACCCCAAACTAAGCAACGCTTGTGATATGGCTGCCAGAGACTGACATACATACATATATAGTTTTAAATACATACTTAAATAGATATTAACAACCAGATATAGAACAAACACATATGTTCATCACATAAATGATTGTCCTAGGTGGGAATCGAACCCACGCCCCAAGATCAGAAGGTAGGTTCCCTACCAACTGGACCAACGGGCTATCTAAAGTTAATTAATGCGATATAAAATGTAATAGTAAATTTCATGTTGTCCATACTGTTGTTCACTCACCTTTAGTGGTTATGTGCCTTTGCCGCGGCATCTCACGAAGGGCGGGCAGTGAACGTCTGCCCTCAGCGTCTCCGGCCGCCCTCCGCAGGCCATTACCGAAGACTCTCGACCTGCAGCCAATTGGCTCCAATTTGTCTTATCTAATTGATACGTATCTTAATCATATTGCTTTTTAATGCGCCTGCTTTACTTTGATATTTCACGTGACTGTGCAAATAGAAATATGAATTCAAGGTTGGTCTAAGCCAGGATAATGACACTCATAACCACGATTGTAGGTATGCTAAAAGCTGTTTGTATAGCTTTGTAGTAAGGCCTATAGTAAGGCCACCTCAGACGCTAGACTTGCCGTATGGCAAAAACTGCACAGTCCACCTCCCAATTGCATTGTACCTGCCAAAGAGCTCCCCCAAAGCTCGTCCCAGGTCACAAAGAACCATGGCCCACTTTGAAAGCCCTAAACCGATTTTGGTCCCAAGTGGGCCGATGTCGGAATAACATGTCAAAGTGAGGTTATATAAAGGGTTCTATTATGAATTGTTTTAAGTGTTTATTGGGACTTATCACGTATTATTTTATTTAGGTAAAAATTGGAACCTTTCGCTCGACGTTCGCCCCAATAAACATTTAAAACATTTGTTCAAATCGCGAAAGTTTAAAAATGTCTATTACCAAATGTCTTTGTGGTGTTAACCCTCAGACAATATCACACTTGATGGACTGTGCACCGTGTCTTACAACCTGCATACTAGACAACCTGAATAAGACCACGCAGAGTGCCATTGGGATGGCCAAATTTTGGTCCAAAAACTTAATTTGAAATCAAATTAATCATTTACGAAACATCGACTCGAAAGAAAAGAAGCAGTATTTGCTAAGAAGAACTAGTCTTTGCTTTATAAGTAACTAGCAACGCACCCCGGCTTTGCACGGGTGTAAGTCTTATTTTTTACACCTTGAGTTACATTATTGGAGTTTTAGTAAGATCCCTATAAAAAAATTATATAATATAGCCTTTGTCACCCGAGGATAGTGTAGCTTTCCAACAGTGAAAGAATTTTTCAAATCGGTTCAGTAGTTTCGGTGCCTATTCAATGCAAACAAATAAAACAAACAATCAAATCTTTCCTCTATAGACAACCAAATTAATAATAAAAAAAAATTAAATTGCAATTGGTTTGCTTTGAATTATAGTACTACAGATCCTTTTTACATAAATGCAAACCAGTAAAATGGTAAACGCAAAGCTAGCAACATCGAGCTGGCCTGGGTCTTAAGCCGAATGGTACCGTATCCGGATTACACTAAGAACGCGGTGGTTACTTTACAGTGTGACCAACTTGTATATAGAGATGAATGAGAGCGCTACTATCGCATTTTGTGAAGAAAATAAAAGCCTTCCATGAAATGTTTAGTTTTCACCGTTTGCCCAACTTTACTGATAAGTTAGTCGGTCTGTATATTTACAAAGTGACGACCAGACGTTCTGTGGGTTGATTTTAGATCAATTTACACTCGCCACCGTTCTTTTTATACTTAGTTTGCGCACTGTCCCATACACACATATAGGATGTGTGTGTCACTTGTGTCTACCTCAATCGTAATGACAGCCTGCGATGAGACAAACAAGGGAAATATGCCTTAGTGCAATTGCTAGTAGTGTGGAATGCGCTGCCCGAATGGGTGTTCCCCGATAGTTACAATCTGGGTGTCTTCAAATCACGAGTGAATCGGTCTCTTCTAGGCAAGCGTGCTCCAACGTAAACCGCATCATCGCTTAACATCAGGCGAGTTGGCGGTCAAACGCAAGCCTATTATATATATAAAAAAATATCGTTCGTGTTCAACTGTCTCCGTGTTTATGGGTACTTCTTCGAAATTTCATTCTTCGACTGATTCATCTGGCCAAAATTTTGTTTCACTTTCAGCTCTGTCACACATGTTCATATGTAAAAAAGTTAACTAAAGAACATATATTTCAACGAGGGACTTGTTTTTATAAAGTAGTTTTCAAGATATCTACGTTCAAATATTTTGTGCTCAGATGAATCAGAATGTATTACAGATGAATTAGAATCTAAACTAAAAATGAAAAACTTTATGTCGTTTGGCTCTGTATTGAGGAAAGAATCATATTCACACACATAAAATAATTTGTATTTATGACAACAATTATCAGTGATCTTAGCACGGAAAAAATCTGATGATCAACAATAATTCTTGTAAAACATTTTATTGATTTATTGATTTTATTTGATTTTATTATTCTCGAAGGGACGTCAGCATTGAATGAGACATCGGTTTCATTTTCTGTTAGGTTCTAATAAATTCCAAGTGTCCTTTGTTGTCTTATAGTGGATCTTGTTATACGTTGAGAAAATGGTGAAGATTGAGTTAATACCTGTGATGAGCTGGGAATTTCTGGAAACCTTGGTATAATCGACACTTCTGGAGATGATGGTAATTCCAAATCTAAATGATCATTTACTTCGGTATCGTCTGCTGGATCACATTCTTCATATATGTCCTCTTCTGAAGGAATATCACGTTCTTTTAATATCTTTTTAGCATACCATCTTCAAGAACTTTCTCTACTTTTCTTCCTAGCTGTTTTTGTTGTTTGGGTGTCAAATTCTGAAGTGAAACTATTTTACCTTCTCTCTTTCTTTTCAAATATGTTTCTTTCATTTTTAATTTCCACAAAGCATACTTGTCTGGATCTTTTCTTATGTTTTGCATTCTTTTGCGTTCTGCGAGTCTCTTTTTCTCCTTCTTGTTATCGTGACTTTCTGGCATTTTTGTGAACTGCAATATTAAAATAACAGAAATTAGAGGTTTTAACTTTTAATAAATAGCTTTTTTAACAAGGAAGATTAATGTCAAATGTGCCACTTAATTATTAGTGATCACAATTTTATTACATTATTGTTAGTAATAAAAACACTGGTATGATTGTTAATTCTAAATAACAATTATTAATTCTTAACTAAGACACATATCAAAAAAGTGTAATAATAATGTAGAATACTTCTGTGATAAAACACTGTCACGGTTGTTCACTAAAGTTATATGATTATTTACGGGATATTTACCGTGGTAAGGTTGTTCCGTGGTAAGGTTGTTAGGGAGCTCATTCCACAACCTTACCACGGTAAATATCCCGTAAATAATCTTATATTTCTGTGATATTTGAATTATTTAAACGGTTATACCGTAGTAAATATAATAAATAAGACAAGAACTACTGATTTGTACACGGTAAAAAATTGGACAAGGAGAGGACAGGACAACAAAAGGAGAGGACAACAAAAGCGTTCCTTTCGTGCTGGAGAGGAGAAAAACGAAGTTGTTTTATGATTCAAATGGTGTTTTGACCGTATGAATCAGGCACAAATGAATCAGGATTTTCCCTTCACACATGCATAACTCATCATACATACTGACGTCAGTATTGTCATTTTTGTACTTGAATCTACAACCCAAAAGCATTACACGAAATACAGATTGAAGTTGTAAAACAATAAAATAAATTTTATAAGGTAGACATTGTAATCAAAATGCCACCTGAACAAAGCACATATGAATCAGATATTTACCCTTGTAACTCCGGGATCCAAGCGAACCAGCTGCACGTCCACCTTCTGGCTCGTCCGTTACACGAATGGCTTCCCCCCGCGCGGAAAGTCAGACTCTCATTGTTATTACCCGACCAAGCACGGTCAAGCGCAGCTTACGCCACATTAATCAGTATTATGTGCCGGACACTTCTTATTTGCCTATTTATAAACAAACTAAGGTAGGTATAACTAATAGAATATTTTTTTATAAGAGGGCAATTCATTTCCTTTTGATATAATTATAATTAGTAATGATTTATCAAAAGGAAAATGCGATATCGACCATTTTCTTCCGCAAAATGGCAAGCGGACGCGTTATATGAATCAGAAGAACAAACTTCAAAGATTTTTAATTTATACTTAGACTGCAATTATTTGAAAAATATCACTTGTCCCAGTTAGAGTTAAAGCTAAACTGTATTTTAAAAAAAATACACGCCCTTTTGTTAGTTAGTTTCAGAAATAAACCCATAGAAGTCCAAAATTTTGTCTTTGAAGAAGTACCCTTATCTCACTTTTTCATTATACCGCTAAACCGCTTTACGCGAAAACTGTAAGTACGCTACTGTTACTTATATTTTCACGTACACTAAGAGACTTGCAGTGACATTAATATACTAATTAATAGACCACATGCTTATAAAAAAGGCAGCAGGGTGAGTTCGACTAAAAGGCATCAAGCCTGATGTAGATCTAATGCGTTCGCACCCGCCACGCCACCGTACCATATCTCCCTTGTTTGTCTGATCTGAGGTGCCGTACACAGGCCAATATCTTCCATGGCTCGCTCAGACATGACTAGGCATGGTGAAAATCTGTGCAGTCCGAAGGTTTTAATCTGTTTTAACGATAATACCCCATCGTTGAGATCCCGCATAAGTTTGCTGTTGACAAGTGTCTTTAACCAGTGTGTGTTACCAGTGATGACAAATGGTACTGAGACGTGGTCCTTAACTGATGGTCTTTTGGAAAAACTCAGAGTCACACAGCGCACAATGAAGAGCTATGCTCGGAATTTCTTTGCGCGATTTGCGCGGAATCCGGAGCGTGGATATTTGCCAAAGAACCAGAATCACCGACATAGCTATTGAAATTTGCAAGTTGAAGTGGCAATGGGCAGGCCACATCGTTCGAAAAACTGATAACCAATGGAAAAAAGGTTCTTGAGTGGAGACCACGAACCGAAAGACGCAGCGTAGGCAGGCCTTCGCCCACAAGAACTAGGTGGACCGAAAACATCGTGAGAGTCGCGGGCATCCAGTAAATGTAGATGGCAGGCTGTCGTTCAGTGTGGAGGTCTAAGGGGGAGGCCTATGTTTAGCAGTGGACGTCTTCTGGCTGATGATGACGATGATGTATAAGTTTGCTGATTCGTGGTTCCCACTCTAGATAATGAGTTTTTCAAATTCCCGAGTTAGTACAGTATCTCGTTTCCCAATTAGCCACTGTAATTGTATTGTATTGTATACTGGGATTCCGAATTTTACGAAAGCAACATTGTACGCCTTTCCTCATTAAACGCAATATAAATTGAAAGGACCAGCTCCGGTGGATCTGATTTTACGATAGCTCGCTATCCGGGGCCTTATTCTCGCGCTGAACGATATTTTGTGTGATATTACTTCCCATGTGGTTAGTAAATATTAAGCAGAATATCAGACAAAAAGTTAATAGGTACTAGGCAAGCGTGCTTGACCAGTGTCTCCTAAGTGGCTTTACGGCTACCTCTTGTCACGGGCTCGAAACAGCGCTGAAACAGCGTAGTGCGGAAAATCACGCGAACGTGAACCTTAACGCGCCGAGATACGGTTTGCGGTCGCGCAACTGTTCGCAATCACCTAAACAGAATCGCTTAAATCAGGTAGCCGTAAGGTCCCAGGTGAGGTTGTGGATTGTGGTATACGTAGTCTTTTGTAAAAAAATATCAAGTGCTTTATCAAACAGATGTTTTATTAAAACTATATATTTCATCATCATCATTTCAGCCGTAGGACGTCCACTGCTGGACATAGGCCTCCCCCATCGATCTCCAAAAGGGCCGGTTGGAAGCGGCCTGCATCCAGCGTTTCCCTGCGGTCTCTTTTAGGTCGTCTGTCCATCTTGTGGGTGGACGTCCTACGCTGCGCTTACCAGTCCGTGGTCTCCATTCCAGAACCTTTCGGCCCCATCGGCCATCTGTTCTGCGTGATATGTGCCCTGCCCACTGCCATTTCAACTTACTAATCCGGTGGGCTATGTCGGTGACTTTCGTTCGTCTACGGATCTCCTCATTTCGGATTCGATCTCGTAGAGAAACCCCGAGCATAGCCCTAAAGCAAAACTATATATTTACTAATAACTATTTATGGCTTTAAAAATACAGACTAACATTATTTGATTTTTATCTTGACAGTTCTAGTGATATTTTATCTACTGTAATACATTTTAATATATACAGGTTTAACTCAAAACATTACTGAAAACATTGCCATTCAGCGTGGTAATGCCGCCAGCGTACTGGGTACACTGGCAAGTGGTAGTGGGCTTGAGCATAATTATGATTATCATTAGAACTTCAACAGTTAATAGGTAATCTAACTGAGACGTGGTCCTTAACTGTTGGCCTTATGGACAAACTCAGAATCACACAGCGGAGCGAAGCGGAGCGGAGCGGAGAGAGCTTACTTGAAGTTTCATTGCGCGATAGAATCCAAAACGTAGATATTCGCCAAAGAACCAGACTCACCGACATAGCTGTTAAAATTTGCAAGTTGAAGTGGAATGGGCAGGCCACATCGCTAAGAACCGATAACCGATGGGGAAAAAAGGTTCTTGAGTGGAGATCACGAACCGGAAGTCGCAGTGTATGTAGTCCTGGCAGTCGCTGGCATCCAGTGGATGCAAAAGGCAGGCTGTCGTTCAGTGTGGAGGTTAAAGGGGGATGCCTATGTTCAGCAGTGGACAACTTCTGGCTGATGATGATGATGAATCTAACTTGTATTTGTATAATAGACAAAACAGTTGAAGCATTTCATTTAATTTGGTTATTCTGACTTTATTTTATTTTATTTTATATTTTGTTAATTATGGTATGGGTGGCGTAGCCCGAAATAAATGATTTTGAATTGAATTTGAAAAAAATATTATATTTTGTTCAGTCAATACAGTACATGGGTATAAAAAACCGGACAAGTACGAGTAGGACTCGTGCTCTGAGGTTCCGTTGGACAGAAACCTCAGAGCGCGAGTCCAAAAAAAAAAATTTACTTAAGTTGAAATATTAAAAGACAAACTTAATTTTGTAGTTGACTATAAGGTTCTTCCATACATTCCAACTACAAAAAGTAAGTTTGTAACAGCAAAATAATTATTTTTAAATGATATAACTTCAAATTTGTAACTTTAGAATTTATTCCTATATACATGCTATAAGACCTTGCTTTTTGCCAAATTTCATGATTCTAGGTCAACGGGAAGTACCCTATAGGTTTTGATTCCCCTGTGAAATCGCAAAATATGCGACATAAACGTTCATATCTTTTGATTGCGTTGACTTACAACTTTTATTTTTTTACAGCCGAAAGAAACCGTAAACCCTGGTATATAGTATAAATTTAAACTTGATACCTATACGCGTTCTTGAGAAAAAGGGTCTTGACAGACGGACAACGAAGTGATCCTATAAGGGTTCCGTTTTTTCTTTTTGATGTACGGAACCCTAAAAATAATTAATACTCGAATTATAATTATTGTGAAACACGAGAATAAAGTCCCAGCTTGAGTAGAGTCCACCAGTCAGGTTTAACGATCGCCGGTTTGTCTCCGACAGTGATCAATCAAACAAACTAGATTTTATGGGACTAATTGACAAATACTTTGATAAATTCCGTGAAAAATCGCAACAATAGTACGGGAAATCTGTTTAAATAACCTAACGGATATTTAAATAAATAAAAATAAATAAATATTCGGGATATTTTTGCACACACGGTCATCTGACCCCAAACTAAGCAAAGCTTGTGATATGGCTGCCAGAGACTGATATACATACATATATAGCTTTAAATACATATTTAAATAGATATTAACACCCAGATATAGAACAAACACAAATGTTCATCGCATAAATGTTTGTCCTAGATGGGAATCGAACCCACGCCCCCAGGCTCAGAAGGTAGGTTCACTACCAACTGGACCAACGGGCTATCAAAAATTAATTAATTATTATTATTATTATTTATTAATTAATTTATTGGTTTCATATTTCGTATGACTGTACTCTGCGAAGAATTATGTACGGTGAGATATCAACCACATTTAAGGCCCTCTTTTTCATCTTTTAGCAATTTTGGCCATTCAAGTTTTATATATCAAATATCAAAATGTTATCTTTTGTCTAGAAAACCGTAAAAACCAAAATGCGATTACGGATGCTCGATAGAAAAAAAAAAGTTTTTCCAAAAAGGGAGAAAAACGTTTTTCTTCCGTTTTGGAATCATTCAAATACCTATTTACTAAATGATGTCTACGAGCTTAATAATTATACAGATTTCATAAAAGGAGGGAACCGTAAAAGGTACATTATACATTATAGCTATCCTTTTCCAAAAATCGGTTTCTTCTATATAGGCAAGCGTGCTCCAACGCATAGACCACTTCATCGCTTAACATCAGGCGAGATGGTGGTCAAACGCAAGCCTATTAGTTATAAAAAAATATAAACCTCAAAAATTTAAGTAGCGAAATGTACGACTGTGTGTAAGCGCCATGGTTTTGCTCCACATATGCATTAATAAATTAGATAGTTCTTTGTCAAGTACGCCGTCTTAAATATTTAATTGAGAGACAATTTCTGCACCTATTTATTTATTTCAAATTAGCACCGCACAAAAACGACTTACACTAATGACATTAATAACATTTGTTATAGAGCAAACAGACTTTTCCCACTTAACTAGTAACTAATCCAAAACGAACCGGTCAAACTAAGTCATCGTTTGCTGCAAACACACTGAATGTCAACCCTCCCCTCGACAACTGAATTATAAATTAGTGAAGCGACCGAAGGTAAAGGGGGGGGGGGGGGTGGATAGAGGGGTGTGTTTGCGAAGATAATTGTCTGGTTCACCTCTGACTGCGCTCGCCCGTCGTCTTCGAGGGCACTTATGTTCAACGGCGGTATTTCTTACAGATTCCCCACTTGTTACAAACTCGAGTGGATTTTACATACGGAAAATGCAGTCATACTAATATTACAAAGTTACGCCATCGAGATTACATATAGAGTCACAATCGTGCCAAAAAAAATCTGAACCAAAACTCGGCGCACGCTGAGAATTGCGCCGACTTTTGGTTAGTTACAAGGTAACCGCGATTCGAATACAACGCCGCGTGATGCCAGAGCTACGATGACATAACGGACAACTAACGTTGAACACTATGCAAGCGACATTACGTCCAAATTGAAGTAAATGTGGCATTGTGAAGTATATAATTGATACAATGTACGTACAATGACCCTCGGACGTTTTTTAAACTGTTTTCACTGAGAGATTGTGACTCTATAGGAATTGTATCTCATCGTCATCATCATCAGCCAGAAGATGTCCACTGCTGAACATAGGCCTCCCCCTTTAACCTCCACACTGAACGACAGCCTGCCTTTTGCATCTACTGGATGCCCGCGACTCTCACGATGTTGTCGGTCCATCTAGTGGCGGCCTACCTACGCTGCGTCTTCCGGTTCTTGGTCTCCACTCCAGAACCTTTCTTCTCCATCGGTTATCGGTTCTTCGGTTTTAAATACTATATACTTTAAATATTATATCAGCATATCATACGAATAAAGAATGATTTATGCTAGACCGTGGCGGGCACGAACCGTGGCCCGTACGAGGCACGGACAAGGCACGGATTGAACACTTCACGAACATTTTATATGAAGCCGTAGGGCACGGCCGAGCCTCGTCTGGGACGCGGGCAACACACGATGTAGCATGATCTGCAACACATAAAATGTTCCTGAAGTTTTACATCCGTGCCTCTTCCGCGCCGCGTACGGGCACGGCTCATGCCCGCCACGGTCTAGCATAATTGTCTCATTTCAAATTGCAAACAAAAAGATCCATTAGGTTTTGAGTTGAGTCACTTTACTTACGATGGAAATATCGCCATTAAAACTACAGGGTAAAGGAGCAATATCTCCTCAAGCATAGCGGACGTTTGTTAAGTAATGTATATTAATTGTCATTACAAGAGCAAATTGTTACCATCTGGATAATAAAAAAAGAGTGAAATTATGAAAATTAAATATCCTCGAGTGCAGCGGACGTAACGAGCGCATTGTGCGGTAAACCGCAGAATTTGACGCGATGCCGCCGCCGATAAACGACCGTTATACCAGTGAGGTATAATAATAGAGACGTTATAGGTGAACAAAACGGCTTTAAAACTGACTAAACGCAGCATATCCACTTACCTACGCATGTATATGCGCATTTTGTGAAATAAGGGAAATATATGAAAGACTTTTTACGCTATATCTGTTGGTAGAAACAGACAAAAATACAATTTGTTGTGGATACTCGGAGTGCGTGACTGAGAGACGGCTGAACGAAGTCGGGCAGCCCGCCTTGCATTCGGCTAGTCAATATGGTGGCGGGCACAACCTATCTACAGGTAAACATATCTAAGCGTTACGTTTAACACAGGGCTTATTTTTAGCCGACGTCGGGAGGGAGCTTCGCGATACGGTCCGTATATGTTCCACTTAATATTTTTACAAGCGTTTATTTGACTTGTAATGTTTGTATATTAGTTTGTTTGTTTAGGCAGGCCTGGCGTACTCCGCACTTTATGTATGAAGCTACAAGAAGCTGACTTGTCGGACTTGCCGCGCTCTCTGCCGCGAGATAGACAGAGATAACGCGACAAGAGTTACGCGATAGGATAGACAGAAAGGCTGTCTTCTGTGGATGTAGGTAGCTAGCGCTCGCGCGTCCTGAATTGCACTTTATTGTATAGTAGTAAGAGTCGCTACTTATTTAAATTATTTTGCGGAGTGAATCTTCTGTACTTGTACTTATAATTATGTATTCTCTGATTTAGGTCAAACTTATTAAGGCTACGTTGTCTGTCCGTCTGTCTCTCCTTCCGTCCGATTTTAACAGCTGTATCTTTCGAACCGTAATAGATAGCCAGTAGAAATTTTCACAGAATATGTAACGTTACGGCGAATTAACGAAGAAATTATAATAAAATCAAAAAGTAAAAACTAAAGGGGGGTCGCCATGCATCATAAGATTTTTTTAGCGTATTTTTGTATTTGCTCTAGTATAATAACGGTAATACATACATGCGTCAAACTTGGCGTGATTATAGAACACATCTATACTTCTTTACTAATATTATAAAGAGGAAAGATTTGATTGTTTGTTTGTTTGCATTGAATAGGATCCGAACCTAATAAACCGATTTGAAAAATTCTTTCACCGTTGGTTAGGTATACCGACGCGAAGCTGGGGCGGACCACTAGTTCTAAAATAAAACAACAAATAATAAATACTGGCCAAATGCGAGATGACAACTATGCCTTCCGATTGCCTGCTCACTGAACGTGCTATAACGTTTTAGTTATCGTTGTAAAGTAACTGTTATTCAAATAGCAACGTTAATAACGTAATTATGCTATACAAATATTCGTGCAAATTAGAGTCGGTACTGGCGGGCGGCGGGCGGTGTATGTACTGAACAAATTAACCGATAAAACTCGATGCTAGCGCTCTCGCCGCTCGTCGATATACAGGCCCGAATTAAGGGAACCAGAGGCCCAGGGCAATTGAAAATTAGAGGAAGCCATGAGAGTTTTAAAGAAGCATAATATTGAAACTTCTGTGATCAGTAATGTTTTAAAACGTTTCGAGTTTTTCAGTGACATATTTTCTGCACAATCTAGTGGCATCTTAGATTTCTTAAATTCTTAGATCTCTGGTACCTTAGATCTGGGCTTATTGGCTTTTTTAGCTTGAGTGGTAACCTATGTTGGCCTAGGTGTTTTTATTATTTCTATATTTATGTGTAAGAAGGCTGTTGGCTATCCAAGTATAAATAAATAAATAAATAAAGCAAATTTTTTCAATTTCGAAATAATATATCTATACAATAACTATATAATATATCTATATAGTCACTCTTTTTGCACCTCATTATATCGTCATATTTATTCTGAAATTCATTACATTTTATTAAATATTAATTATTATTATTATTAGTTTTTTTTAAATGTCTAATATATCACCCGTTGCCCAGACGATTCTCTTATTATTTATATTCTTATATTAATAATTATAATATATTTATATTAATGATAGGTGTAACAGATGTGTACAATTACCAGTGGATTACATGGATTATGGTAGTACAGTGCAATGTGTTATAAACATTTTATCGGGCACGCAGGCTCTTTAAAAACACAAAATAAAATTTACTTATAGATTAGGTATTTAAAATGAAAAAATAATTTTGATGGTTACAATGTTAGGAAACTACATTATTATGTATGCTTAAGTAAGAGCATTACGTTTTTATCATTTAAATATTTTAATATTTTAAAGCCTATGGGGTTAGGCAATCGCCGTTGTCGCGTCACAAGCGCTCGGCAGTCCGCAGCTAAAGCGAAATCCGTCCCTGTCGATACCTAACGAACGGCTGTATCATTCTGTTCGCACAATTTGAGGCTTGTTTACTCAACGATTTGTGTTCGAATTTTTGTCAGTCAATCGTTTTTGTGGAGTAATTCTATTGAAATAGCTTTTCTACACACTGGCTGTTTTATTTACAATCATTTTGTAGGATGCCTGTCTTGTCAGTGAAAAGCTAAAACATCGTTTAGTTTAAGCCTAAGTTATTGACTCTTTTATACATCTGCAGTGCAAGTGCCGTTCTTTATCGATCGTCAAATTCGAAAAAATACCATTAAATCGATCATAGCGAGTAATGATCAAATGGCAATTTATCGAATTTCTAGATCACAACTGTCAAATCTGACGATCGATAAAGAACGGTACCTGCACAGCAGGTCAGTAAAAAAATTACAGAATTCATTGTTTAAACTCATATGACCATGTTTAAACTAGGTAAGTCTAAAGTTTGTGTATAATCCAGAAATAATGTATGCTATAAAGTCATTCAAATTTTCTTTGACGTGAAATGTGACGCGGGGGAACGAGACAGAATATATTTGCTTAAATATAGGTAGGTACTATAAATAATAATAACAATTTTAAATTAATATTAATAAATAATTTAATATGACAAAATGTGCTTCACAGCATCAACATCATCATCAGCTTCAACAGCCAGTAAAATTCCACTGCTGAACAAAGGCCTCTTTCTTTGAAAGGGGTGTTACCATAAACCCCACGCTTGGAAAGGCTGAGGCAGCTTGGGGATCACAGTACATTCAACGTGTACTAATAGGACGCTGCTGCCCATCCTCCGGTGGTTCTGGTCTCAGTGTTAGGATATACCCGGGTCCTATATGTACTTTAACATAATATCTTTGGATTTTTAAAACCGTAGGTTTGATTATCTTTAACTTTTAGTTTCATATCTTTTATCATTTGATCAAAACCATGTAAATTATCATAAGACAAAAATCTGACAATCAGATTTAACAATAGATGGCCTCCTAGCACTCGGGCGGCTAAGGGCGGGTGGCGGCGCTGGGCGGGCGGGATCGACGCACTCGCCCGAATCACTCGTCACGCTCGCTTCGCGCGGATTAATTAAAACTTGTGCCGACTTGTCCCGCTATTCCCACGATAAACATTATTTTTAACGCGTTCCCGTTCAAATACCCACCCTATTCCACCTTAATAAAGATCTTTGTAAAGGCAAACATAACTTTGCTCGTGATTTGTATTCGTGGATGCACCTCATTGACTTTGACCCTTATTCCATTGAGTTAAGGTGTTGGTCGAGTGCAAACGTAAGGTGTCGGTTGGTTGTCGGTCTCGCACGGTGAAGGTGCACAATGGGCGCGTATCCTGTGTTTATTAAACTACAGCTGTCGTGGACAAAAGAGCGCGATGTGGAAATATAATGTACATTTATAATTCCACGCTGAATGAACTAAAATATGGCTCTGTTTTTTTTTTTGAAAGCAACTTACTTGTGCTTTTTACAAACAGATTAGAGAAGCACGTTTAGGGCACAGTTGATATAAGCTAAAGCAGTACTTCGACTTTAAACAAACGCCCAAATCGAGTGACGTAATTAAACGAGCCTTTTGCCCGCTATAATACTTCACGGTACGCTCAGAGCGATAGTCGCGCGCGCCGCATCATTGAGTTTCGCTGTGTGTGTGTGTGTCGTCAGCGTAAAATTATGGTACTAAATAAAGAAATTTTTACTAAAACCCGATAGTAGCAACCCTAGCCTTGTGGCCGACAACAGGCCTGGAGCACTCCGCACTTTAGGTATGAAGCTACCCGCCGACTTGTCGGATTTGCCACGCCATCTGCCGCGCAATTGACAGCGATAATGCGACAAGGTTAATATAGCTGTAGGTATTTAGCGCTCACACGTCCTGATTTGCACTTAATTGTGGAGTGGCACGACTAGTTACTTATTTAAATAATTTTGCGGAGTGAATCCTCTCTACTTGTATTTATAAAAATACTTGTACTAATCTACAACTACTTGTACTATTACTACTTGTACTACTTGTACTTGTACTACTTGTACTTGTACTACTTGTACTTGTACTACTTGTACTTGTACTACTTGTACTTGTACTACTTGTACTTGTACTTAATTAATTATATGTCTTCTGTGCTGGACACAAGGACACTTCCGAGTCATACTGCTTTAGCTTATATATCTACTGTGTTTCAGGGCAGTAACTCATGACGTCATATCACGTTGCACGTCACGCCTCGCGCGTGGCGTAGCATTGCGTGTGACGGGTAGCTCGTTATCTTTCACTCATGTTACAATAAACTAGAGCATTGCCGTTCAGCTGGGCACGCTGCTAACCGGTACAGGGCTTGAACGTATTGATTGTTCGTAGACTTTCAATTGTCTATGAGTAATACAACTGTTTCCACAAGCTTTTATCCCACTTGCTATTATGGGCACCTTGCCCTGTGGAACAAATATTGCAACTGAATTTAAGACCAGTTATCCTCAACCTATTAATCTGAAATTTGAATATTATGTAAGTTCGGTGACGATGCAATGTTATGGTACCATTGAGCTGGTCTGATGGAGACAGAAGGTGGCTATAAGAACTCCTAAACGAAACGATCTAACACCGTGGAATTTGGGTTCGTTGGATTTGTCTTCCCAAGGTTTTTGGTCCTAGATGATGAGCGGACGCCCAAAAGTTTAAGTCCTATAGTTGTTTAAGCCCCTCCGTATCAGAAGGTCTATCAGGGAAAATTACGTTGTTTGCAGAACGTCGGCGTATTAAAACTTCTATATGGTGACAATGTCTTCAGTGGCAAGACAACTTACAAGTAAAACGTTCAAAATGTAAAATCGACAACAATATAAAAGGTCAGGGACAGTCAATAACAAAAAAAGTTACAAATCTTTTATCAATAACAAGATTGCTGATGAAGCGAGACCTAGAAAACTATATTTTTACACATTTACCATCTTCATATCGTTATAAATAATGTTATTTCATACCGCAATACAATTGTATCGCAATTAATTATTTCTGAAGAGAAACTTCCTGAAATTACCATAGCACAAAGGCAATGAAAAAGTACTCATAAATACTGAGCAATAAAATATTAACGTCCTCGGTCGGCGGCCGGCAATATGGCGAAATGGCGAAGGGCGTAGAAACCGCATCTTCATTATGTACAAACCGACCAACTTATCTCTAAAATTGGTCAAATCATGGAACTAAAATTTTTCTAAAGATGGCAGTGGGTTTTGTCCACAAAATACGACGGTGCTTCTAATTTGACTATACAGACAAGTTTGTAGCACTGTACCGATAAATACTTCGGCCAGCGCAACGAGCACGCTATTTAAAAATTAGGTAGGTACCAGACTGCACTAATCGAGCCCTAAGCTTTTTTGTCTTCTTAGTTTAGCACAAAAAATGGTTGTTTTTTACCAAGAAAGTAGTTTTTTTTTGTGTTTAAATTGCCTACGAAAATCTTTGCTATGACATAGCGTCGGTGTATCACTATCATCCCTGAAAGTGTGACGATTTAGGACGACTCACACCATACAGCAAACATCGGGACGCGTTGGAGCGCATTCTACATTGCGGCAAGGAAAGTATGGTCGCGGTCACCAGCCAGACATATCAATTTACCACAAATTTAACATTAAAAAAAAAAATCGTTTAGAAGGAATAAGTAAATCGATTTGGCATTATTCATTGCAAAAGTTATAAAATAATTTTTATGTTGATAAATATGTTGTTTTAACGGAAGAGTTCGATAAAAACTATTTTGTTGAGTTTTCTTCGATCTCCGCCGCCATCCTTATATAATATGAACAAATTGTTTTACAACATTTGGAATGTTATTCTAAAGATAATGCTGAATTGGTTTTTTAATTTTCACTAAATGTTTAATTTATTACGTTTAATTTTGAAATGTGCAAAATTGATATCTCTAGCCAGTAGTCAAAGTAGTAGAAAAAATCAAAATTTATTCCACGAAAAACACACGAACACGACCGATGTCCAAGATGTACTTATTAGTGTCATGCCCGGTGTAAGCGGACTAAAACTGTTTCTTTATAATATAGCTAGTGGATAAACATCTGCTATTATTATACTTACATTAGTGCATAAAAATGTTTTATCTTTAAATTGTTTAAAGAGGTTTTATTTGTAATCAATTTTACGTAGCAAGTTTGGGTATTATTAAAGACTCGGAGTCTTTAATAATACCCTGATATATAGGTATTAAAAACCCAGGCATAACTTTTGTCGAATAACAATAAAACATTGTTCAAATTTTAGTTTTAATTGTAATTAAAGAAATATTACTTACAATATCACTGTTTCATTTCCTCGCAATCTAAAGGAAACGTCGAGCGTATAACTCAGGCATAAAACCTATTTTATCCTTGACTTAAATCTGTTCTCGCCTTCGGTTCGGGCTGATAAACGTCTCGGCTAAAATGGCTAGCTTTATGCACTTGTTGTACAATGTACTATTTTTGCACAGTTTTATATTCAATTTTTACCAATGTTTGTGATAATTACATTTGCATACCTCATACCAAGGAAAATTTCTAAATATACAATTTTGTAACATAATATTTTAGTACATATACCTATTATTATGTACAAAAATATTTGGCAATTAATTGTATTTATCTGAAACTTGTAAATGCGCTCCGATGCGCACCGTTCAGTGTAAATCGACCCGTATAATGGTTACGTAGATATACGCTAATTCTAGCTTACGTTTAATTAACGGATGTTACAAGCGAGGTTGTCGCTCTAACTCATTAAACTAATGAATTAACATCAGCTTCAGTATTAAAGCTACTATAGCTCTAAACGAGATTAGTCTATGATTTGTAATTTTATCGATTTTTATTGCCAATTATTATTTTGATATACCTAGATCTACAGTTTGGGATGGAGACACTTGGACCGTGAAGGCAGAGTGCGTTTAAAATATTTAAGGATTGTTTTGGGGGACTTGACTTTGGGATTTGCCACGTGGCCAAAATACTGGCCTATATTTTGAGTAGAAATTTAGCAATCCTCGCAATCCAGCGGGGCAACGCGGCTAAGCCTTTTTGGGCACGTTGCCTGAAACTAGATATAATTTAAACTATCTAGAGGCCTTTGTTGCCTATACTATAGTATAGACAATCTCTAATTAGTGTTGGTTTAAATAAATTGCATAATTATAGTAGGTATTTGAAAAAAAAACAGTAAAAATATTGCATTGGCACTTGTTGCAAAATGTGGAATGAGCTACCTTCCGCAGTGTTTCCGACAAGAGTCTTAAAGGGTCGGCAACGTATGTGATGACTTTGGTGTTACAGGTATAAGCGACGGGGACTGCTTACCAGCAGGCAGCATGTCTGCTTATTTGTCACATGTGAAATAAAAAACATTCCCAGCAATACTTAATTATAGTTGATTTATTCTATACATTGACACGTTGAGAGTCATCATCGGCCAGAAGACGTCCACTGTTGAATATAGGCCTCTCTCTTATAACTCCACACTGAATGACTACCATCTGCATCCACTGGATACCCGCAACTCTCACAATGTCATCGGTCCATCTAGTGGGAGGCTTACCTACGCTGCGTCTTCCGGTTCGTGGTCTCTACTCAAGAACCTTTCTTCCTCATCGATTATCGGATCTTCAAACGATGTGGTGTGGTGTGGATGTTGAGAGTGCTAGTGCAAAAATGGCGTCAGAGTGTTGACCACAACTATACTATCTATTATCACACTACAGTATACGAATACTTTAGTGTGATAGTAGGAAATATTGAGAACTAGCTGCGCCCCGCGGTTTCACTCGCGTAGTGATGAAAAATGGTGATGATGTTGATGAATCCTATGTCACTCTCCGACCCTTGAACTATATCTATGCAATAAATCAGGTCGATCAGTTGCTCTGTTGCTGCGTGAAAGAGGAACAGTCAAACCAACAAACTTTTCGCATTTATAATATTAGTATGATGGCCGACACAGGCAGAATTGAAGCGGTCAATGAACTGCGACATATTGTTAGAGTTTGCGACCTTTGTGACAGATGGTGCCTCGTAATCGAGTTGCTTGATTTGTTGATATTGAGGTAGTTAGCGCGGATGTTGTTTGGACGTGTCTAAGTTGTGCGATCAAACACTTGCGCGGGGAATGGCCTCGGAGCGGGTCGCTTCATCGACCAGCTCCGCAGAAAATACATAACAACAGCGCTAAGGCCCAGAATACCAGACGCAGCGACCTCGATCACGTATTTGAGGTATTTAAGATATTTAAATTACTGTGTATTTTGAATAATGTTCTCGGTCATTTTGCGAAGTAATTTCAAAATATTTAAACAAACGTTTGTTTGTTTTAATATTTTTATAATGGCCTAAATTAATGGGAAAAACTGTTTATCTCATTTTGAATGTTGTAGACTATTTTAGAAACACTAATTAGTAAATTTCAGCTTGATTGGAGACTTGGAAGTTATCGAATAATCAAATACAAGTTTAAGCCGAAAGGACACCATTAATTTTCATACTCACATAAGTATACGTTCGATACACGAAATTAATTACAAAAAGTATAAGATTTTTAAAAGTTATTTTACTGATATTTTATTTATAGCATCCGTTTAAATCTCATTTCACTTATTACCGAATTCCAAACCTATTTGGTACCGAATTACTTGACCCATCACTGGAATTTATTTGAAGTATTTACAAAATCTAGACACCACGTTCTTTTAGATCAATTTAATAAATCTCTTTCACTGGAATACATATCCACTTTCATGTTTACGAGCGAAGGCGCATAAAAAGGGTTCGCGTCCTAAACAGGGTGTTTTTGTCGACCGCGAAGCAGCTGCCGCGGTAATACGGCTGTCTCAGATTGAAACAAAGTAAGTCACGTAAAGCTAATATTATTACAAACGCGAAAGTATGTGGGCTTATTGTTTTTAGTTCCGTACCTCAAAAGGAAAAAAACGGAACCCTTATAGGATCACTTCGTTGTCCGTCTGTCTGTCCGTCTGTCAAGGCCCTTTTTCTCAAGAACGCGTAAAGGTATCAAGTTGAAATTTATACTATATACTAGGCTCTACGGTTTCTATCGGCTGTAAAAAAACAAAAGTTGTAAGTCAACGCAATAATTAAAAAAATAATAAAATAATAAATAAAAATGTAATTTATATACGTACAATGTAAATGAGCGTCAAACAAACAATTGTATGTGCTCTGGTTTCTACCTAGAAATTATATACAAGCATCATTTGTCTAGGCACTATTTATAGTAAAAATTGATTGACGTAACAAAACTAGACTTAAACCTAACAAAGAAAAATAATGCTCTCGTGCCCGTTTATCTTCTCCTACTAGGTTTGGTGAGTTCTTGCAACACGAATTAAAAAAAAAAAAAAAAACTTATAAAACTTGTGTGTTGTTGTTGTTTTGTAAAACTTTCTTTTTTGTTTCGAAATGTGTCTTACTGTGTTTTTTGTTTGGAGCAGTTAAATATCCCCTCTGCACATACGAAGAACGGGCAAATAGGCCGTTGTGCCACTGTCGGGCTTAGTAGGCTTGCAGGGTTATTAGCTAACCAGCGACTGCGGTGAACACAGCGATAGTCACTGTCAAAATACCGATAATCGCTTGTTTGGCATTAACTCAATATTATCGATTAACGATTAACTTGTGAGAGTTGCGCGACTATGTTGCGGTATCTGATGTGGTGTGGTGTTTTTTTAATTGAAAAAATCAAAAAGTCTTATCTTATATACATGAGCAAATGGACTGTCTTTAAACCTTCAACGATCTAGGGCCTAGATTCTAGGCAATCCAACAGTTTTTTGTATAATAGGCTAAATGGTTAAGTTATCTAGTGTTAGTTGGCTTCTATTTTGTTTAATTAATAAAGACACTTGCCCGCAAAAAAAAATCTAATGGTCAACTCAATCACTATAACTTTATGTGTTTTTTTTTTCATTATAAATAATTGGTCAGCTGTCACTTTGCGAAATACAATAGACAAAGACAATAATTTTATATGAAAAAAAATCCATACACACAAAAAAAAAATATTGACATGCTTAAATATCTATCAAAGTCTATACAATTTATTCAATTGAATTTTGTTTCTTTTTTATGCGTGTAAATATTTGTACTTCACACACTGACGGTCGCTGCAATCAAAGCAGCAGTTAGCTAATAGGCCCGCCAGTGGCAAGCGGCCGCGATCGACCCAACGACGCGGGGTCCATACGTGGGATAATGTATGCCGCGAATCGGAACTTCGCTTATTGAATTTATAGTATTGTATTTGAATACGTCTCACGTAAATAAACATCTGGGAGTCGGGCAGATTGATGGGCCTTGCCGAAACTAAACTTTGTATTCAGTATTTAGATGCGTTCTTATTTTAGGACAGAAAATCAGATATAAAAATAAACTTATGAAACTTATAAAGGTATACAAAGTTACATGGAATACTGACACTAAGCCACTAATCACTCACTTTTTAATTAAATAATAATAACAAAAATAATAATAACGACAACGGAACCCTCAAAGCACGAGTCCTACTCGTCCTTGTCCGGTTTTTTTTTTACCTTTTGCCACAAAAAATAAATGATGTCTATGTCTATGACTATATTTGTACATGCCAGTAAAAAAAATTGGCACGCCACAACAACTCAAGCAACAACTCTTTTGACTCAAGCGCCATTTTTTGCACCATAATTACAAAAGCAGCCAATAAACCATGCGCTTATCTTGAGACGAGCTGTCAGGAGTGTCCCGTCGTTGTGTCGTGCGGAATCAAGGCTGTCACGTCTGGCTTCATGAAGTCTGGTAAGATGTATTCGCAAGCTATACGATAACTAGCATCACATAAATATCGCTAGAACTGTCAAAGATTTCAATGTTTCGAATCAGCAAAAATTCCGAATAAACTTTCAACACTTCTTTATTTAAGATTGGCCTTTCACAGATGGTGTAAAAGTTGCAGGGGTAAATATTGTATTGTGTTTGTTACTATACTCCTCTCTCTCTCTCTCTCTCTCTCTATCTCTCTCTCTCTCTCTCTCTGAAGAGAAGGCCTGTGTCCCAACAATGGGAACATGATAGGCTGAAATGAATGAATGAGAAGATAAGTTTAAGCTTTCGCGATATAAACGAAATACATATTTGGGCGAGTATACGCAGGAGCTTTATAACCTTATTTCACTCTCACCCTTTTTAGTATAACAAGTAGAACTGAACACTACCTCGTGGCAATAGATATACGTTTCAATATTCTAGATCAACGTGTTCCGTTCTCGGCCACACCGTCGCTTACCATCAGGAGAGTTGGTGGCTAAACGTAGATCTATTCTATATAAAAAATACATGTTTTTATAAACACTTACTCAAAAAAGATTACGTGGTTTTTAAACTATACAGGGTTACGCATATAGACTGTACTAAGCCGAAAGAAGGTCATTGTACACATCATTATAAACAACTAAGCGACAAACGTTAAGATCGTGAAAAAAAAATCGGCTGTCCCATACATTTTGTTGAGTGTAATTTTTCAGTGTTTTCTATGGAACAGCTGATACCTTTTTCGAGATTTCAAGGTTACTCCCATTGTAAAAGTTGTTCATAATTATTAGTATAATGACCTCCTTTTCTGCTTACACAGAATTTTGCTTGAGACTTTGCTTGCTGCTGTAGTACAGTCTATATGCGTAAACCTGTGTTGTTGAAGCCGATTTCACAAGTTTTTTTTTTTTACTTGACCTCTTCTTATGTTTGTGAAAATATCGTAGAGCACAAGAATAAGGTCGCAGGGTTGTCACGCCCGGCAGCGGTGGTCATTCCGCGCGAGCGCCGACTAACCCTCATCTCGTGCTCTGCCAATAGACGGCCGGATTATCGACGACCGATGAACACATCGATCAATACCCCGTCGACCATTTCCACATCGGATTTGCCGCTTGAACACCTTTAAATTGTTATGAGAATTGATGAAACCTACCTTTTCATTTTTTATTGACGAGGTTAAAAGGATCGTTTTGTACTTACTTAGTGTATCATAATCATCAGCCAGAAGACGTCCACTGCTGAACATAGGCCTCCTCCTTTAACCTGCACACTAAACGACAGCCTGCCTTGTGCATCCATTGGATGCCACCGACTCTCACAATGTCGTCGGTCCATCTAGTGGGAGGCCTACCTACGCTGCGTCTTCCAGTTCGTGGTCTACACTCAAGATTCTTTCTTCCCCATCGGTTATCGGTTCTTCGAGCTTCTTAATGTATAGATAATATTAAATTGAGCACAGATGGACTTTGACATTAATACAGCCTTAAATTATATATTTTTTACCGACCCCAAAAAAGGAGGGGATCCTCAAATAGTCATTTTTAAAGTTTGTTACTGAGGTAGTTTTTTATTTGAAATGATAAACTATACTTCCAAATTAGTCCCTTAGAAATTTTAATAAAATGGGTTCAGCATTTTGGCTTTTAAATCAAAATAACTGAAAAATTCGGTTACCGACTGTAATTGCGTATTTCTGACGTTGGCCGATGTTTCCAATTATTTTAATTATTATTACTAAGATAACAAGGCAAGCAAGGCCTGCGAAAGTGTGGAATGTCCTTCCCCCAAAGGTCTTCCTGCCGAGCTTCAACAAGAAGCGTTTCAAAAAAGGTGTCTTCAGCTACCTCTCCGGGCTGGCAAAGCACTGTCAACACCGTTAGTGTTGCAGGTGTCCATAGGCGGCGGTTTCTGCTTACCACCAGGCGAACCTCAAGCTTGTTTGCCACTCTTTTTATAAATAAAAGAACAACTGACTTCATAGAAAGTTCAGTAAACAGAATTCATCTCCTAATTTATTACTAAATGCCAACGAACAGCATTTTAATTTTCATTTAAATAGGTAAAGATATTGAAACAGTACGTCGCGTTGTGAAACAACTGACAATCACGATGATGAGAAAATTGACATTCGAGAGCGACGCAATAGGGCTGAATGCCAAGGTCCATACGCGCCTGGTTAGTTTGGTACAATGTAAATCATCCTTTATAAGCCATTTCTATTTACAAGTCTTCACCAATTAATTAACAGAAAGATAAGTTCCAAGAGTTTTCCTTGTTTGCGCTGAATAACTAAAAATAGACCCGAAAAGCGACAAAGTTAAATCAAACGCCACTCCGGTAGAGTCACTTGGCTCACTCCGAGTTCGGCGCTGTCTCATTATTTAATTAAAGACGACTGGCGTCCTTTCACCCGTAGAAACATGGTTCACTTTCTGTAGTCTAAAAAACAACAAACTTGTTTGTTTCGGAAACGGAGAACAGTCGTAAATTACGATGGAGTTCGCAGATACGTTCGCGGTAAATTACGACGGATGCTTGCGCTCGTAAACAGTTACATTAGCCTCCGCGAGAGGGTGCCACTAGTAAAATTGACGTTCGGGGCTTCGGGAAACTTGGGAAATCACTGATAATAATACAGCATGAGCAGCTTGAAACGTACCCATGCAGGGTTAGACGTGCAAAAAACCCGTGGAGAAGAGCTGGGTTAATAGTATATAACTACAGCGGCAGCAGCAAGAGTTAGTAGACGAACGTAAAAATTAAGCAGAGGTAAAAAAAAAAAAAAAAGCAAAGGTAAAAAGCAGAGGTAGCCAAAGCCAGCACTTATAATCATTATCATTATCAGCCTATTATGTTCCCACTGCTGGGCCACAGGATTTTTCTCAAAGAGAGAGGATGGGCCCTAATCCACCATGCTGGCCCAGTGCATATTGGTGAATGTCATATGTCAATATGACGGCACTCGTTTTCGATGCCATCGCTCAACAACGGTGAAGGAAAACATCGTGAGAAAACTGGTATGTCCTAAACCTTAAACTAAAATATCATCATCATCACCATTTCAGCTACAGGAGTTCCATCTTGTGAGTCCTACTGTCCTACGTTGCGTTTACCGGTCCGTGGTCTCCATTCGAGAACCTTTCGGCCTCATCGGCCATCTGTTCTGCGTGCTATATTGAAATGCCTACTGGCACTCTAACTTGCTAATCCAGGGGCTATGTCGGTAACTTTCGTTCATCTACGGATCTTCTCATTTCTGATTCGATCTCGTAGAGAAACCCCGAGCTATGGAGAGTATGAGCTCCCTCTCCATAGCTAATTATGCGATTTTGAGCTTGCTTATGAGGTCTATAACAGTGAGAGACCACATGCAAATAGTACAAAGCAATTTTCGTGCTGATATTTTGTAGGATAGCGGAGTAGATATATAACACAAATAAATTGTTTTTTTTCTATGATTTCCGCTCCGTGATTCAGTGCTTTTTAGGGTTCCGTACCCAAAAGGTGTAAACGAGACCCTATTACCTATTACCGAGAAGCCTACGCTATCTGTCCTACCTTTTAACGGCTGTATCTTCATACTTCATATTATACATCTATTTTTTTTATTTACATGTTTTAGCGTTCATATAATGTACTCTGTTTTTATAAGTAGAAACTTCTAAATGGCCTCTTTGTCTCTAGCTAATTATTAACTCTGTTAATTAAGACCGTTAGTTTCTCTAAGATAATAAAAAATAAAATAAAATAAAATAAATAACTGTCATTAGATATTTTCACAGAATATGTAATGTTACGGCGGATTAACTAAGAAATAATAAAAAAGACAAAAGTAAAAACAAAAGACGAACTAAAAACGAAAGAGAAAATGGGGTCCTATACAAAAAACGTATATTTGTAATTGCTCTAATGTAAAAACGGTAATACGTACAAGCGTCAAACTTGGCATTATTATAGTACACACTCTAAAGTAACAACAAATCGACCAAGTGCGAGTCGATGACAAATGTCTGTTATATTAATCTTAATTGACAACGTATTTTGCTACTTAGATGACCTTATCATTTGTCTCACCGAATCGAAATGCCACATTTTACATGTTTTTTTTACCGACTTCAAGATGAGGTTATCAATTCGACTGTATGTTTTTTTTGTTAAATTGATAATTATTATATTTTGTGGTTATACGGAATACTCAGTGCGCGAGCCAACTCGTACTTGACAATTTTTTTAAAATCTTCAGACACGTTGAAACGTGTGAAAGAGATAGTGATATAGACCGTGGAGCTCACCCATTCAAGGTAATAGGCCCGCGGTGCAGCAATGTGGGGTTTATAAGGGCCGCAAGGTCTGGATGTGAGATGTGGGTACGACGTGTGAAAGACGCCTGTCACTGATACATCGAGAAACTAACATCATTAATTTTATTACTGTATATTTGTTACAATTGTATTTTAAGGTGGTACGTTTTATATATGGCGGGAAATTCAAATTTCATACAGAAACATCATACATTTCATACATATCATTCAAATTTCTTGTCTTTGTTGCTAGGCCGGGTAAGGCAGTGAAATGATGGTAAATTATTATATTTATGGGCCCGTAGCGTAAACTTTACGGCTCTGTTGTGTCTGTCTGTCAAACCGTCCGTTTGTGCTGCTACTACGCGAACGAAGTCGTAGGCATCAGAACTATCATCTATACTAATATTATAAAGAGTAAAGAATTGATTGTTTGTTTGTTTGTTTGTTTGCATTGAATAGGCACCGAAACTACTGAACCGTTATGAAAAAATCTTTCACTGCTGGTAAGCTACAATATCTCCGGGTGACATAAGCTATATTTTTTTTTTTTAAATAGGTATCCTTACTAAACCTCCAATAATGTAACCCAACATCCGTGCGAAGCCGGCGTGCGTTGCTAGTACTTAATATTATAAATGTGAAAAGTTTTTTTGCAGCAACAGAGCAACGGATCGACCTGTTTTGCATGATATAGTTCAAGAGCTGGAGTGACAGGCAATTTTTCATCATCATCATCATCATTTTTCATCAATACGTGAGTGAAACCGCGGGGCGCAACTACAACAATAAAACAAAAAAGTGTATTATTCAAGTTTTGGCGGGCGAGAATATTTAAGGCAAAGTTGCCACCTTATCGATGGAGAGTTTCTAGTAATGTGGTCTCACCAGACAAAAAAAATACTACAATAAATAAAAATAACAAAACCCAGATGTGCAAAAACCCACTTCAGATTTAAATTTTAATATTATTTTTATTTTTATTATTTATTTATTTATTTTATTTTATTTATTCATCAACAGAATGCTTACAGTTAAACCAAAGCGCAAACTATTTAAATAACAAAATATGATGTATACTACTAAATACAATCAACCAATCTTAATTAACTACTAAGAAATAACCCTAAACATGAGGAAATTATATTAACATTGTCACAAAAAATGTCAACATGCTGGAATTCACGCGCAACTATATACTATTCGTTACCCGCAGCTTCGTACGCGTAGACTTTCACCTAAACTTTCACACCCATTTGGTCCCTTTAATTCGGCCCTTTCGCTCCTCATTAATCAGTCCCTTTTGTAAAAATCTTTCAAAAGTATTCATTTATTTTAAACTATTAAGCAGAATACTAGATTTTTATATAAATTTTTATGCAAAATCGTAAATACTTCAATAGCGGACTTCTACACCCCATAAGGAATCTACTTACAATAGATGTCACTGAAAGTAGGTAAGTATAACGAGACAAAAAATAATTATATACAATACAATTTTTGTACCTTCAAATTAAATATTTAAGTTGTTATAGCATCGCTTTAGTTTATCTGTAATGGTGTTATAAGTGTTTTTAATAATAAATAAATAATAAATAAATACTTGCCAAATTTCAGCTTCGTAGGTCAAGTAGTTTCCGAAATTTTGTGATGAGTTAATGAGTAGATGAATTTCGCTTTTATATATACAGATTATCTGTAAGTAAATACCTTTTTCTGTTAATACAAACAAACTCATACAAGGCCTAGGGAAATAATTGTGTTTTCAGAACGTGTGTTGAACAAAACGCAATAGGTATAAGTATGCAGAGTGGGATCAATGTCTTGGGAAAACATAATCCCTTTGAAGATACGGCTCAGACCGTGAGCTGGAGATATTCAGAACACTTTCTACAGCGTTACTGCAAAAATTTATTTTCCTGCCCATTTTTCTATCGCACTGCCAGAGCGGGCACGAAAAATCGTCACCGCTTTATGGTTAATATTCCGAAAACCCGTACGAAGCGCTTTGATTCCACATGTATTGTGTGAACTGCTAGTCTGTGGAATGCACTGCCTGAATGAGTGTTCCCCGATGGTTACAATCTGGGTGTCTTCAAATCACGAGTGCATCGGTTTCTTCTAGGCAAGCGTGCCCCAACGTTGGTGGCTCATTGCTTAATACCAGGCAATGGTGGTCAACCGCAAGCCTATTAGGTATTTTTTTTAAACTTACTTTTTCAGCAGACTTATGTTTCTACTATTTCAAGACTTTCATTTTTTTTTTCGGGCAAGTGCCTTAAATAACTAAACAAAATACAAGCTAAAACTAACACTACAAATAGGTACAGTTAGACTGCCCATAGACCGTTGAAGGTCTAAAGACAATCCAAATGCTCAAGCCCACTACCAGTTGGCAGCGTACCCAACATGCTGGCGGCATTACCACGTTGAATGGCAATGCTAATGCGTTGAGCCAGAAACACGCCAGCATTTTGGTCACGCGTCGCATTAACCAGGCGCTCTGAAAGATTTTTGAAAATGAGGTGAGCTCCCGGTCCCCAAGGGCCCAATGTCTCGACCCCAAACGCCTCAAATATGTAACCACTGCCGAGGTTAGCATATTTGCGACGCTTGTGCTGCTCTGCTCTCTGACTTTCATAACATTTCTAAAGATGTTTTAAACGTTTATCGGGACTTATCACGTATTATTTAATTTAGGTAAAAAAAAAAAACGCGAAAATTTAAAAATTACTATTTCTAAATATATCCCTCATGTATTCCACTTGTTCGTATGGACACCGCAAAGTGTTCGAAATCTCAGGAATTAAAACAATGTAAAATACACGCGATAAAATCCGTTAAAAGTTTTTAACTTGTTTTTAACTTCAATGTTAATTTGATAGTTAGTAGCATGCACAAAATTAAATTTCTGATTTGATGTAAAAGTCGTTTTTGTAATCATCATCATCATCATCATCATCAGCCGGAAGACGTCCACTGCTGAACATAAGCCTCCCCCTTTAACCTCCACACTGAACGTCAGCCCGCCTTTTGCATCCACTGGATACCCGCGACTCTCACAATGTCGTCGGTCCATATAGTGGGAAGCCTCCCTACGCTGCGTCTTCCGGTTCGGTTCGGTTCGTGTTCCGGTTCCGATTCGGTTCGTGTTTTTGTACTCATGTACGTCTAATTAGTAATGTATTTCATCAAGGTGTTTAAACACTTAATTCTCTCTACTTGAGGCTATACGGTGCAAAACGGTATTAAGGCCCCAGTCCAATTAAAAAACTGATTAACTGCATTATATTTAAAATTACATTGAAAAATGCTTGATTAATGTATAGTTTTAAAAACTAAACAAAATACAAGCTAATAATAACACTACAAAAACAGTTTAACTGCCCATAAGCCATTGAAAGTCTAATTTTTAGTTTAATCTTTTATATTTTGGAGCGAAATATCGAAAAAAGTCTCGATAAATTTGTTTCCGGAGCCTTATTCGAAACAACATGAAAATGCCTTTAAAACCTTTGTTATTTTACCCCAAAGATAATGTTCAATCTTTCTTTATAATTCTTATTCACTGATTATTTTTCTTAAAATGTTATGTTAAAAACGTACAAAGAGATAGCTGTGGCAGGAAGCAGTCTTAAGCGCCTGCAGCAGATTCTCTCTAACGATATCTTAAGGTCATCTTTTCCCGCTTTTAGCAATTTCGGTCAATCTAGTTTTTGTTAGTCAACTTCCATGGTTAGCTTAAAATTATAAAAATGGTGTCATATCAAAATTGAATGTTTTATCTAGGAAACCGTAAAGACCGAAACACGATTAAGGACATTTGCTACATAGAAAAAAAAGAAGTAACACTTCTCCCTGTTTTTTTTTGATTAATTCATATACTTATTTACTAAATAATATCTACAATATTTTAGTATACAGATTTCATAATTATTGAGGGAACCGTAAAAGTACATTTTATATAACAGCAACTCTTCGAAAAAAAATTTGATACACCACAAAAATAGAAGTATCGAAACGAATGACGCAAGCACCATGATTTAACTACACTAAATGCGACTAAAATACAATATAGTAACGGCCTGTTATCCGAGTCACGTAAGCAACAAAATGCTCCCTCAGCCCCCGCCAAGTTAGAGCGACGATGTATTTTGCCGCGCAAGAGTCAGGAAGCTCGCGGGGGGAGTGCAACGACAAAAACGAAGGTAGGTCCGACCTCGATGACGCCTGGCGCGGGACTTAGCGCGGCGCGCGCAAATTCTCGCGACCTTTTTACGCTTTTTATTTCACTAAAAAACGAAACTATTCACTATCAAAAACCTATCCAATGCAAAAAATATATATATATGATTGCCTTTCAGTACATGCAATTTCCAGGTTGTTACGAGCTTTCATTAGAGCATAAAACGAAAAAAATAAACTAAATCGACTTAGTTCCAGATTTTTTTTTGATATACGAAATTTTATTCTATCAAATTTTGAACCAATGGATAAACTCAAACACAGATGTATCTGTGACAAGTACTTTTTCCAGCTCAAATATTATAATTTAACTGAATAAAATTGATTTAAAACTGACAAATTTGGTATAACAGGCCGTTAAGCCGTATGGTCTATAGTAACACGCATTGTTTAAAAGTGGAAAAACCTCGCCTTAAAATAGAATTTTCAGTAAGCATAGAATTGAATAAAGTTCCCTAAATATACTCTACACGTATATTGTCGAGAGCTACATTAAGTAGGTACCTATTCTACGTGGGTTAGCACAGAGGGTGCTTGCTCTACCGTTCATTTAAACAGTGCAATCTAAATGCATGCACCCGATGCGCCGCGGGACGGCTCGGGTGCTATTCCAAGGGAGCTTACGGACTGCAGACGTCAGATTTTAGATGCTATCGGAAACATAAGAAAACTGAGGAATAAAACAAACTGACTACATGACTAAATTCAAACTCTGCCTGAGGTTTTTGGTACATTAAAAATAACACTTCAACGAATAGGTTGTGTAAACCTAACGCTGAACAAAATGAATGGAACAGCTGTTTTTTTTGCAATTTTTCCATAGTATTAGTAACAAAACTTGTTTGTTATGATAAACAAAAGTTGCAATTAAAAAGTGGCTGGTTAATTAAAAGTAACCCTGAATAGTCTAAAACAATGGTACAATAGTAGAAAACACCGTGAGGAAACCTGCATACGTACGGAGAAGGCATTCGATGGCGTATGTGAATCCACCAACCCGCAACTGGGCCAGCGTGGTCGATATGGCCCAATCACCCTTTCGGGGGTGGTAAAAGTCCAGCTGTGGACTGTTAAAAGGCTGATGATGATGATGACGATGAACTCTGAATAGCCAGCATTTAACACTTTACGTTTGATTATTTTTCGACCATTATTTATTTTATTTAAATGCGTTCCAGCGGAACGTCGGTTTCTTGGTATCGAGATCTTTCGTGCATGATCACTCCATACGGTGCTAATTTCCTTGATGTCGGCGTGATTCGGCACGAACACTATTTAAGCTTTAGTGTGACATTTAAATAGAATAGATAATATGACTCAAGTACACGTCGATAAACATCGAATAAAACAAAAAAAATTGAATCCATATTAGCGCACTGCGCTCCATAACAGATGTGGTAGACGTTGGCCAAAAACCCGCCAGATTAAGATAGGATTGGGCGGGAAATGTGACGCATCGCATGTTTAGCGTTTGCGGTCTGCAGTCGACGTAGGAATAACACCTTTTTGGTAGAGACAGACTCCACAAGTCTGCATGTGCTCTACACACTTGAGATTCAAGCCGGAACTCCACGTCGTAATGACTACCACATTTACATTGTACTTTAGTTGGTAACAAGACTTTGGTTATACTTTCTATATCTACTTGAAGACTAATCATAAATTTCGTATCTGGTCTTACACATTATCTCATTATCATGGTCTTCTTATGGCTGACAGACTAAGCGTTTGACCACAGTTTACCTGAAAATTAGTGATGATAAGGTCAAAGATGGTAAATACACAGCCTGGAATGGGAACTGGCTCTCAAGTAAGCGCTCAGGTTATAGCGTCAATACTAACAAAAAAAATGCATCACAGACCATGCAGACTTGATGTCAATAGACAATAAAAAAAATACAGTCGAATTGATAACCTCCTCCTGAAGTCGGTAAAAAATGTGACTATTGTTATCGCACAATCCCAACGCTTGTTAGTTGTTACTACAGATGAACATAAGGTTTAATATGTTATAATACTAATAGGCCGCCCGGCTTCGCACGGGTATAGATATATAGCCTATGTCAACCGGGAATAGTGTAGCTTCCCAACAGTGAAATAATTTTTCAAATCGGTTCAGTAGTTTCGAAACCTATTCAATGCAAACAAACAAACAAACAATAAAATCTTTCCTCTTTATAATATTAGTACAGAAGTATAGATTATAGTCGCATTTAATGCAGCAAAACCATGGCGCTTACGTCATTGGTCAGTCGTGCATTTCGTTTTTTCTACTGTTGATGTTTTTCTCATATTTTTCGAAAAGAATAGCTGTAATGTAAAATATACCTTCACAGTTCCCTCGATAATTATGAAATCTGTATATTAAGATATCGCAGATATCATTTAGTAAATAGGTATTTGCATGACTCCAAAAAAAAGAGAATATCGCAAATCTGAGCGTATCTAGTGAAATGTCCTTAATCATGTTACATAACAGTTGCCCTGTTCATTCAGTTTTGATATGACACCTTTTTTTATAATTTTAAGCTAACCATGAAGTAGACAAACTAAAACTAGAATGACCAATAGCTAAACGTGGCAAAAGACTAATGACATAACAAAAGCTAAGCCTCGTAACGTAACAACCACAGGAGTGTAGTTTCTACATGCTACGAGGTAGCTTCACCCCGCTACATCGTAGAGAATCGCTACAAATATCTACGAGCGTCGATCGTTATTGCATAAGCTCTCCCGGAACCGTAGTAACAGGCCGTAAAATAATCGATTACCGCACCGTATTGTAATGTTCTCTATGCAATGACAATGATCCAGGACTATTTGAGGGTTTACCATCGATTAGGTTCGGGTATTGTCTCTGTTTAAGTTCCGATATTGATAAGCTTATTACAGTGGTTGCAATTCACAAGCTTAAGGTACAAAGATAATATAACCACTTGATCGCGCACGAGTCATAATTTTGGCCCGCTCGAAAAAGCTTAAGCTGAAAATTTTGTATCTTTGGATTACGGCGGGGTAAAGGATGAGCAGTCAAGTGGTTATATTGTCATTGTTGAGGTAGTTATACTTGGGTTTTATAGTGTGCGTTGCTGCTGAATATTTTAAGCATAGTAGCACTACGCTATGCTACGCTACGCTATTACTTGCTAGCCTACAGGATCGGTTAGCTTTTTCAGGTTAAAAAGTATGTGTTAATCCAGAGTATGAAAATGAAATGTATGGTATGCCTTGATTAAATTTGGCAAGGAGACTTTCATACCAAATTTCATTCAAATCTGTGTAAGTGTGTGAGTGCGGATAAACTTACGCATATATACATAAAGACTTTCGCATTTATAAGCTGTCAGAGAAATTAACCTTTGCGAGGACCGAGTTTAGAGTGATTAATGTGTTCGAAACGTCAGAAATTAAAATACACGTGATAGAATCGATCATTAATTTTTTAATTTAAAGCCTAGTCATCATCATCATAGTCAGCCTTTTAACAGTCCACTGCTGGACTTTTAGCCTACCCCCGAAAGGGAGATTGGGCCCATATCCACCACGCTGGCCCAGTGCGAATTGGTGGATTCACATACGCCTTTGAATTCCTTCTCTGTACGTATGCGGGTTTCCTCACGATGTTTTCCTTCACCGAAAAGCCAGTGGTATGAAAATCCGTACATAAGCTCCAAAAAGTTCATTGGTACGGGCCCGGAGTTTGAACCCGCGACCTCACGCTTTGAAGTCTAGCGGTCTCCCAAATGGGCTACCACGGCTAGGCATTAAAGCGTAATAAATTATTCAAAATATTGAAAGTTCTAAATTGTATATGATATGTTTTATCCAACAAAAATTTGATTCCGGGCGCATTGTACGGACTGAATTAGTCTTTTAAGTCCACGATATTACGATCAATGTTTCTGTCAACATGTAACTACTTGCAAGTTTTGTGACTCCCACCACGCCTTAAAAATATTTTTTGTATGATTATTAACGGGACAATTACCGTGATTATGTTGTGAATAAAAATAAAAAAACGAAATAGCGGGAGCTTCATTCACAACATATTCACGGTAAATATCTTGTTTATAATCATATCACTGGCTACCTGTTATAAGCGATTATTTTTAGGTGATTGCGAAAAGTTGTGCGTCCGCAAACCGTATCTCGGCGCGTTAAAGTTCACGTTCGCGTGACTTTCTGCACTGCGTTGTTTCGAAACCGCGTTAAGTGGTAGCCGTAAGGGCTCTGTCGTGAACAACAGTCATAGTTTAAAACAGTTATGTAATCTTTATTTAAATTGATTAGCCAGAAATCTGAGGCATTTGCATATACAAACAAAAGCCGCCTTCTCTGGTTAATTGCATCCAACTTAGAGGATTATAATAGGTAATGCTCATTGTTATTAGCACAATGCGTCGTCTGATCTTAGGAACCAATTTCAGGGAAGGTAATTCAATCTTACTTGAATTGATATCCTACAAAAAATCAGTGAGAAGATTTTCATTTTAATTGGTAACTATTTGTTTGTACCAGTGTGCCAGTTAAATTAGCATTTTTATTTGTTGTTTTTTATTTGGTCTATTTATAAAACTAATTGTATTTTGTTGCTTCCTAAAAATTACCATATTTTTTTAAAGGTTCGACAGTCTGTCCACGTGAGCCAAACTGTGCTTTAATGCGTTACAATAAAGTTGCAATGAAGCAAAGTTTAATTCGCGCAGAGAGCGTTCGCGTGCAGGTCGATCGATCGAATTTGTCTGTGAAAGCTGAATTGTACTTTATTGCATTAATGCAATAAACCCCAGTTTCATTTGTACGGACTGATAGACGATTCGATCGATCGACCTCCATGAAATTGCGTTCTGCGCAAATTAAAACTTTAGTGTTGTTAAGATAAGTTCGAGAATGAAATAAACTGAGTGTGCTTTAGCGTGAAACGCATTTAAGTGCCTCTGTTATGTGTTCAAAAAGAGCATACGGCGTTCAAGCGATATTGCATCAGAAGACGATGCACATTGAGGCTGCAAGCAAAAATGTGAATCTATTAATGCCGTCAGCTTCCGAAGGAAATCTAGCAGATTTCGATCAGAAACAAATGAAACTATAACTCAGGAACGGCATCACTCGAGTAAACTCTCGCGAAGTATCAATAAAAGGCAGACGCTCCCGACTCGCAATAAAACGAATTCACAACTTTTGCTTTAGAATTTAAATGTACCTTTTACATTGCTGCTGTGATCTTAAAATTTTATTTTACAAAGCCAAGTACACTCCGTGGAAACTTTCAAACATTGCCGTTTTTCTTTGGACATTTTCAAAGTATCAAGTGCCAAGTCGTCGATGTAAATGTGTGAAGAGAAATTGTCGACTTACGGTTGAGATGGTTGCGATTTGGACGTTTCCGTGAATTCTGTTAGGTACCGCGTCGCGGGGGGTGGGGTGCAGAGTGGAGAGGGCCGGGAGGTGGCCTGATTTCCGCCGTTCTACAACTCAATCGGCGGGATTGCATTCTGCGGCGATGCAAACCTATGAGATTGAGATTGGTCACGGGCGGAATGCATTTGTCTTCATATACTGATTCTATTATTTAAGCTTGAAAATATATTCTATAATGTGTCTTTCTAGTTCAACTAGCTACGCCCCGCAATTTCACCCGCGTTGCCATTCCCTCAGAAACTGTGCATTTTCCCAAAACAAAAAATCATGTCACTCCAGCCCTCCAGAAATAAATAAAAAATACTTTAATTCGTTGCTCTGTTGCTACGTTAAAGAAGAAAAAACAAACAGACATCAGAGGTCTTATTCAGGCACGAGATTATCTGTCACTGGCTCTCTTGTTAGGTATTTCACCATAACGAGAAAGTGAGACAATCTCAGTATCGACCAGCCCATCTTGGGTAAGGTTTAGGGCAATAAACCATTTTAATTTTAATTTATTCTAATGCCTCTATTTTAATTTTGCTTATATTCAAAGTAAATTCTTGTTTAAACTTGACTCGTTGTGTAGAAACTTTAATTTAATTTTAGTTCGAGTCCCCGATGTCACTTCCCACCGTGACTAGAGTTTCAACATAAACTTTAAGCCATCTCGTCCAAACTCGGCGCGCGCCCTTGTTTAACGAATCGTCGCCTCCACCGTCACCCGCTCGAAAGGCCGACCACCGACGACTGACGATTGATCAACGACTGACGACTGACGACGAGGACCGACAACTGATGAACGAAAACTGACGGACGTGGCCCAACCCATAACACCCAGCTTAAAATCGAAGACAAACAAACTACGATCAACGACCAAGAACAGCACTGACATCCGGCAGCAGAATAAAAGAATAGTAGGTATACTACAAGTTCAGAAAACTCATAAATGAGATTCATTATTAAACTTTTTTTTTATGATCGACAACGTTTGTAAACACCAAATATATATTTTCATTTTAATTTTTTTTTTTTTATTGTCATTATAAATTTAGCCTCTCGCTAAGTCGTAAATACAAATATAGTTATTTTCAGCACGCGCTTCGAAGAGTACCAAACTTCAAAAATACCTACAGGCATCCGAAGATCTTACGCAGGCCTTAAGTATCTACCGTATTACAGCGCGAGTGAGCTTCTTTTTCTCTTACAGAATTGCTCTGTCTCTTTCAAACTTATTAAGTCATATTATTATGTAAACGCTTCTCGCAGAGCGGGTTCATGATCATAGGCTAATGAATCGTGGTGAAACAGGCTCTAAATTAGGCTAATCCGACACCCGATGCTTAACATCTTACGAATAACGCAGCTCGACTGACAAACGTTGACCGACGTCAGACCAACAACCACAGACTTTTTTTTCTCTTCTGTGCTTACAACCAATGCAGTCCAATAAACAACTGAAATAAAGTGAATTATTAGAAGAAGAAAAACCGACTTCAAGACTATACCTATATGTACCAACTTACATTGTAAAGTAGAAAATAACATTTTAATTACTTACTTCAAAGCATAGATCATTTGAGGACAACCAACGAAATTATTAATAAATATATATACTTAGGTACCTATTATAATCAATACAATTTAAACAATTTATAATCAGTTATTTTTGGAGTGGGTGGCAGCTAAAGCATTGCCATGCTCACTACACAGGCTACTTTGCCTTTATGTGACTTTCTACAGTTAACAGAAGAAACGCCAGACTTGCGCTAAAACTTTCTCACTATGCAATGACAGATGCCGACAATTGCGACTCTTTCTTTGGAAAAACTCATAAAATAACAAGTTCACCCTCTTTACTCAAAAAGATGCTGTTGTTACTTGGAAAAGTTAAACAATAAGCAATAGACAGAGCTCAGTTTTAATCTGGCGTTTGAAGTTAATCTCTCTGGGCTCTCGGAGAGCCATATTGCGTTTGTTTTGGTCTCACGCTGAGCCAGGTTGTGTTGGTATTGTAGATAGAGAATTAAAAGTACTGTGCTCGGTTATTTTAACGAGAAAATTATAAACCATACATGATTATCATATTAAAAATCCGCCTTCAAAATGAGTAAATACGCAATTTCGTTTACGTGGAAAACATATTTTTTCCAGTTATTTTGTTTTAGAAACCAAACTTTTTGATGATGACACTTCTATGAAATTAATCTGAAAGTATATTACTTTTAAATAAAAGAAGAATTAATCTAATCAGTTTATAAAAGGACCTACTAAGATATATAGATCTAAGATATAGACCCCGAATATTTCCTTTTTTATCATCATCCTAAATTTTTTCATCTATCCAACATGAAACCGGGAAGATGTTTGAGATTTATATTGGTGCAAGTTTGTCATTCAAGAAACGATTTTTACACATCGTTTTATATTTCCCACTTCTGGGCAAAGCTCTTCCGGGACATCTTTTTCCAGACAAATGAAAGAAGGTTATTTAAAAAAAAACTAACCTTTCGTCGAATTTAGAGGATGGTTTCCATGTAACTTTAACGAAAATCCATCTAACTACTGAATACGAAACTTGATAAAAAAACTGACCGGTACGACACGTCGCAAATAAAAGCGTTTTAGTTTTTAACCAAACTAAAAACTCTTTCTCTGTCTTACCTATTCTTCTGTTTAATCTGTACCAATAAACATATTTAGCCGGTACTACGATTCTAATTAGAGAAAATTAATGACTTGTTCTAACGTTTCAAACAAACTTAGTAGAGATTTCGTGGAATTGATCCACTGAAATTCTAAAGCAAATTTAGACGTAAAAGAGCATATTCTACATGAATTGGGAATAAGCGGAACATACTCGTGTGAAATCAATACTTGTAAAAGGATCCGTAAAGTGTTTCCGCGAATGTCTCATCTTTGGTATGATGTAAGCCCTCCTGTATGGGGGATGTAGGGGATGTTCTACCTGCGAGTTGTTAGCTAAACTTGATCCAATCACCTATTTATTCTAGCAGCTGATGAAAAAAAATTATTTCAATATTTCTTTGAAGTATATCAGGTACCTGCAACAGTCTTACGTTCAAAAACCTAGCGAAAGTTTTCAAAATTTATGGTTTTCATTCGGTTTTTCCAATGTTATTAAAGCTGTGAGTAAATAATTGCTTGAACCAAGCTTAATAGTGTTAACACACGTATGGATTTGATTGACGGACCGCCGTCCAACCAACGGGAGAGAAAGAGTGAGAATATCGTATTCCCTCTCTTTCTCTCCCGTTGGTCGGGCGGTGGTCTGTCAAACAAATACACACTATAATGCATAGAGCAGTTTATAACCTTGAACAGAACACTTTCTACCCAAAATATCATTTCAGCCTATCATGTTCCCACTACTGGGACACAGGCCATCTCTCAGAAAGAAAAGATGAGCCCTAATCCAAAATGCTTACCCAGTGCATGTTGGTGAATGTCATGTTCTATGAACATTTGAGGTTCTTGGACATACCGGTTTCCTCGCGATGTTTTCCGTCACCGCTGCTGAGTGATGGCATCGAAACTGCACATATAAGTTATTGTTGCAAGGCCGAGGATCGAACCGGGTGCCGTTAGATTGTAAAGCGCACATGCTACCGCTCGGGCACCAAAATACCTTCAAGAAATATTAAATCGCAGCAAAAACTGCAAGACTAGCAAGAATATTCTTAGTCATCTGGTGATAACAACCTGAGACCGCTTGTGTTTCAAGCATGTTTTCACCACGATCTTTTGTGTTCGTTTTTTGTCTCGAGTGGCCTTTCCAGGTTCCACTCGGGACTTGATCGCGGGTGCAAAAACAAACGCAGGCTAAATTTCCTCGTGAAATATAGGTACTAAGGCCGTTCGTACACTAAGCGACATATTGATGCCCCTTGGTCTAGTTGGTACTGAACCTGCCTTCTGAGCTTGGGGGGGTAGATTCGATTCCCACCTAGGACAAACATTTATGTAGTAATTTTTAAACTTTCGCGATTTGAACACATGTTTTAAACGTTTATCGGGACTTATCACGTATCTCGGGATCCGGTCACTGGATCGAACTCCACGATCCGAAGGTCCTCTCCACTGAACGACATTATTTTTCTAGAATGGTTCTTGAAGCGGTTAAAATTAGAAAACATCGTAATTTCAACCGGGAAGATGGATTTAAGTTAGCGGCGTCACGGAATCCCATAGTAAGCAAGTGTACAAGTGGTGTAGGTACTAGGACATTTACAGATACAGTCAGTGTTGTGTGTCGTAGTGACAACCCTGCGGTTTTTTTTTCAAGATCAAGTGAGGGTAGGAGAACAAAACACCCGCTCTTCTCGCCGGACTCACCCGCAGTTTTCAGTCAGCTCGTGACCACGGCCATTGTAACATGGTCGAAACGTCGAGCGAAAGGTACATATTTTTTACCTAAATTAAATAATACGTGATAAGTCCCGATAAACGATTAAAACAAACATTTATGTGATGAACATATTTTGTATTTGTTCTATATCTGATTGAAAGTCAAACTGCTTAACCGATTTTGATGAAATTTTCATCGGACTAATCTGAGAGAATCTAATCCTTTCAATTAATAAAATAATTTTCCAAATCGATTCATAAATGTCGGAGTTCCATAACAAATACAAAAAAAAGTTATTTTGAACCCCCTCCTTTTTTAAGTATGTTAAAATATACCTCATTGAACAAAATATTAGTGACGTGTCCCATACAGGATCCCGAGAGTTGGACGCTACTTGAGCCCCCTTTACATCACCTCGTGTACGAACGGTGACGTAGTTACACCTGCGTCATATCCCCTCACTCTCCGCACTCCTGTATCTCCATCCTCGTCTTATGTCTATAGTACTAGGATATTGACTAGGATCTACTGCATATTCTGTGCCTATGTACCAACCTTGGACTAATAAAACATGAGATACGACACGCACATTATTGAATTTACACTTCATTGCAAAAACTGTGGAGATTTAATTTTAACCTCGGCAAAGTGCTAGAGTGACAATGTTTTGGCAGTGATAAATCTGTTTTAGAAATAAGGTAGATAAAAATAAGTACAGTATGTTGTCGTAAAAGTTAAAGTTTAAAATTCTGAGTAGAAATAGATCATCATCATCATCATCATCAGCCAGAAGACGTCCACTGCTGAACATAGGCCTCTCCCTTTAACCTCCACACTGAACGACAGCCTGCCATCTGCATCTACTGTATGCCAGCGACTCTCACTATGTCGTCTTCCGGTTCGTGGTCTCCACTCAAGAACCTTTCTTCCCCATCGGTTATCGGTTCTTCGAGCGATGTGGCCTGCCCATTGCCACTTCAACTTGCAAATTTTAACAGCTATGTCGGTGGCTCTGGTTCTTTGGCCACGTTCCGGATTCTATCGCGAATTATAAATAGATAGAAACTCTTTATTGTGTGGACTAGAATACTGGAAATAAAAATGGAATGAGCAAACATATCGTTTACCATTAGACGAGCGACTTGTTCTTCTTCATTTGCAATTTTTTAAGTGATAAAATTTGAATTAAAATAAAATATATGTCGGCGCGTTGAAGTTTTAGCATTCGGGCGCAACTACCGTCGGATAGTTTTTAAGGCTAAGATTATGTAGGTAGGCGTCACCTAGCTTTGTTTTGGTGGACTAGTGATGGAGGTGGCGCCATCACTGGTGTAACGCTGCAGTAACTTACTCTGCTGAAGTTCGTTGTGAAGTTGTGTCGTTGACAACCAATCAGAGTTTAGTAAGTTGGTATACCGTCCGGCAGAGGCGCTAGTGAGCGCGGCGCAGCGGACACGTGCGCGAGGCTCGGTGGAGCATACTTACTTATACTTTGGTGTCTGATTTGGGATTGTCACTTTTTGAGGTTAGAAATTGGAATTGTTGGTTGGAGGGTGGTAGCGTTCGTTACAAGGCGGAACACCTTGTCCCCAAGTAATTTTCAAGTAATTTGATATTGTAACTATTAATCATAGCGCTTCGAAATAAAAACTGTAACAATGTACGTGTGATGTCTCATTCTCCTCGGCCACTATACTCACGCCATAGAACCAAGATTTAATCTGATGAAGATTGGCCATCCACCGACCGGTGCTCCCGCCTCACGCATCCAGGCTCGCCCCGTCATCAGAATTGGGATAAAACCCGAGACACCCACATGGAGAAAGCGATGACATGAGTGAGAAAAACCATTTGCAATTCAAGTGTTCGAGACAACAACTCACGTGGCAAAGAAAAATGGCGTCTAGTTTTCGTGCAACAAAAAAGCAAATTATTTATGGCATTGGTGCAAGCAATAAAACTACCCACATCTTCGAGTGCGATTCGACTTCCTGAATTTGATCCGGGAAAAAGTGACATCGACGATCAAGCCTGAATAACAACCTCGGTCATGTGTGTGACCGACCAGCATCGCCAAGAACCATCGCTGATGATTGCTTTAAGCCACACACTCAAGGGCGAACCATCATCCTGGCTGCCATCTATATCGTTTCCTGGAAGGCGCTGACAAGAGATCCTGCTTCGTGTGCGGGCAAGCTAGTACACATCGCTCCAGCCTGTCCGGAGAAGGTGTTCAAAGAGGTCAAACCACCAAACTGCGCGGAGTACGCTGGGAAAATCATCGGGTGAGCTCGTCCAATTTTATTTGGTAGTAGTTCTGCGTGCTCTTTGACTAAATCAGATTTGAGTGCTAAGTTGGTGGTAATGCGCGTAAAAAAAATAATCCTTTCGAGGGTACCTAGGTCAAAGAAACATTTTATGCGATGCTCATATTCTCAGTGATTTAAAGGTCAAGGGTATTAAACTGACAGTTTTGTTTCATAATAAGCCACCTTATAGTACCTATTTCGGAATCGGTTATCCTAGGGATATTCTCCAATAAGGAGTAAGCGTTTTAATAAGTGAAAAGCGTAAATCTATTTCATGTAGGCGATTTCGTTTTCGTTAAGTAAAGTCGAGCGTAACCAAACCAGTGAGCGTAACTAGATTGAAAATTCAGGTGTACCTTCATTATTACTTGCGTCTTGGAAAATACGAGTCCAGTCTGTGTGACCAGCCTGTGTGGCAAGCCTGTGTGGCAAGCCTGTGTGGCAAGCGTTTGTGGCATCCGTATGTGACCAATCTGAGTAGCAAGCCATTCGAATATTGTGATCGAAAGTGGAGAGAAAATTGAGTCGTTAGAATTGACTTTTGTGGTGACTTATTTAAATACGCGAAACTGTTGCGGTTATGTTTCCTCGATTATTTAGTTACTGTAAATGCAATTTACTTTTTCGAAATTCAACTGCTAAAGTCATGTATCAGGATGAACGAGCGGATGTCTTGGTGATTGGAATTTTGTTTGTTCCAGGTTTGGTGTTCTAACGCCCGAGGACGGTCGTATGTCAGTGTGGCCGTGTCGGCGCGTTGAAGTTTTAGCATTCGGGCGCAACTACCGTCGGATAGTTTTTAAGGCTAAGATTATGTAGGTAGGCGTCACCTAGCTTTGTTTTGGTGGACTAGTGATGGAGGTGGCGCCATCACTGGTGTAACGCTGCAGTAACTTACTCTGCTGAAGTTCGTTGTGAAGTTGTGTCGTTGACAACCAATCAGAGTTTAGTAAGTTGGTATACCGTCCGGCAGAGGCGCTAGTGAGCGCGGCGCAGCGGACACGTGCGCGAGGCTCGGTGGAGCATACTTACTTATACTTTGGTGTCTGATTTGGGATTGTCACTTTTTGAGGTTAGAAATTGGAATTGTTGGTTGGAGGGTGGTAGCGTTCGTTACAAGGCGGAACACCTTGTCCCCAAGTAATTTTCAAGTAATTTGATATTGTAACTATTAATCATAGTGTGACGAAATAAAAACTGTAACAATGTACGTGTGATGTCTCATTCTCCTCGGCCACTATACTCACGCCATAGAACCAAGATTTAATCTGATGAAGATTGGCCATCCACCGACCGGTGCTCCCGCCTCACGCATCCAGGCTCGCCCCGTCATATATATATCGGGTGTGAATAATAACTATTTCATAATATGGAACAGTGAAATATTTTTCGCAATTGCAGGGTTGGTTCTATAGTAAAACTTGTTTATAGTGATCAGTATAACCAAAGATTATGGTATAACCAATAACGAACCCTTTTAGCTGAGTACAGTGCAAATATAAGAGTTAAAAAAACTAGGACGCCACGCCACTGTTGCAAATAAATGCCATTAAAACAGCTTGTGAGGCAAATTAAACACTGGTCAGTAGAAAATCCGAATGATTCTTTATTTTCAACGTTTAAAACACAACAAACCAGTCAATTACAGATATTCTTGGTATATATATTTTTTTAATTGTTTATTTTGATTCTCCACGGACTCCTGGGTCCGTGCCCTTTGTCAACTTTTACAATTGTTTTTTAACTATATCTGATATTACATAAAACTAATGACTATACAAGAGGAATATACAAATTATAAAATCTTATTACTATGTTGCGAGTATACGTCGAGCAGTCCAGCTCCCGCAAGCAGCACCTGTTCACGAGTTGACGCGTGTGCCAGCCATCGCTCTCCTCGCCATGTTTGAGGGAAGAGGGCGACCCGCCACACAACACCGCCGCAAGAGCCTTTAGGTGAGCGTGAGTGCTCTGGGTATACACACAATACCTAAAACTCAGTTATATTTACATACTATTACAATGCTTAAAATTATATTATTATCCTATCACAGCGATTTCTGTTCTTCGCTTCTGAGCCTCCACCACCGCCTCGTTCCGGCCTTTAACAGCCAATTTGCAAGTTACTCTGACGTTAGACAGGTAACAAAGTCAGTTTTTTTTACGCTGATAAGTCCTCCTTTGACCACCAACTCGCCTGTTGGTAAGCGACGATGTGGTCGAAGATGAAGCACGCAGACTTAGAAGATACCTATTCACTCTGGCATTGAAAAGGCCCAAAGTTTTGTTTCAACTCTTTTATATAGCACTGTAGATCCTTTTATCATGTCCGTTGATTCATACATCCAAGGTACAAGGCACTAATGCAAAGTTTACAGCAGTGCTAATGAAAACTGTAAATGAAAACTTTACTAACAACTTGCCTACAGACACAGGAGAGATACTTGAGCCGGAAAGTTCCCGCGATGTTTGCTCCGGGCCGCCGTCTATATGAAATCTACTGTATGGGAATTTTTTTTAACGACATGTCTTCAAAAATAATTTCACTTTACTTATAAAGTGTAGTGAATTCTGTTGTATTTTTAGCCAACTTAAAAAAAGGAAGGGAATTCTTAATTAGTTTATTACTAGCTGACCTGACAGACGTCCTGTCTTAGAACTGTCAAACACGCAAAGTCGAAATTGTAAATCTTATTTTTTACACCTTGGGTTACATTTTTGGAGTTTTAGTAAGGATCCCTATTTTTTTAAAATATAATATAGCCTATGGTACCCGGGGATAGTGTAGCTTCCCAACAGTGAAAGAATTTTTCAAATCGGTTCAGTAGTTTCGGAGTCTATTCAATGCAAACAAACAAACAAATAAACAAACAAACAATCAAATCTTTCCTCTTTATAATATTAGTATAGATATATATATATCGTCATAATCATACGTGAGTAATTCACGTGTAATAAAAACCAAATGTGTGAAAACCACGTCAGTTAAACATCATCAGCCATAAGACGTCCACTGCTAAACATAGCCCACATTAGCCACACTGAATGACAGCCTGCCATCTGCTTCCACCAGATGCCCACGACTCTCACGATGTCTTCGGTCCATCTAGCGGAAGGCCTACCTACGCTGCATCTTCCGGTTTGTGATCTCCACTCAAGAACCTTATTTCCCTATCAGTTATTGTTCTTCGAACGATGTGGCCTGTCCACTGCCACTTCAACTTGCAAATCTTGGCAGCTGTGTCGGTGACTCAGGTTCTTCGACGAGTTAATCGCGCAAGGAAGCTCCGAGCATAGATCTCCATTGCCCGCTATGCGACTCTGTTTTTTTCCAAAAGGCCGGCAGAAAATGGAGCTGTAAAATACTTAAAATTAACATACGGCACTTTACTTCTGAACAGCACCCAGTCCTTAGCCGGGTCGTAGAGTTACTGACTTTTATGTTGATTCACATTATTTACTCGCGCGGAAGCTCGGAGTAGGCTGCTCGAAGATCAACATGAATCCCGTAAGTTTCAGATTGTAGGTTAAAGTAGCCATTTAAGTCAGGACTGCTTTTTCGTTAAAATAGCGGAGCAAGCAGTCGTACACATTTCTATTTCAAATAATTTAAACACACTTTGAAAAAGTGATCACAGAAAATAACTAGAAAAAAAAGCATCTTTCTTGAAATAAGTTGAATACCCGAAACTAATCTAGGACCCGAAAACTATATTTTTGAGACATCATATCAAAAGTTAGCTATATTTACTACATCTAATGTATTCAAATTCAATTTAAACAAATATCATATAGACATAGACATAGACATCATTTATTTGTGACAAAAAATACAATATTTATAATGGTAAAATAACTTTATATATAAACCGATCTTAACTAGAGCTTATTATATTTTTTGTAACAAACCGGCTCCAACTCAGCAAGATGCCGGTCATAAACAACCGGCACTGGCATATCAAATACTCATCAAAAAGCACGATTCTTGCGCACCAGTTTGAACTAGTCGATAGAGACGATAGCACGGGAACCATGTCTTTCAATACAGAAGTGTTTATAAGTGCTATTCAGGAATCCAATTTGGCAAAACCACAGAAAAGAGAAGTAGATAGAACGGAAAAGAGAAGGAACATCTGTTACCAGGCATACGAGTGAACATTCTTATTTACGTCAACGCGTTAAACTACGTATCACAATTGCTAACTGATTTTGAACGCGTAGCTGCTCCATCGAATTTATTCCACAATGCCTTCTTGCGCTGTAATTACGTGTCGCCTAGCTAGCAAAGATTTTAATTTAAAAAAAGGAGGCATATCCTATCACCGGGATGTCTAAATTGTTTATAATTTTATTATTTCACCGTGTTTTAATTACAAAAGCTGTTGACAAGCCGTTGACAATAATAGTGGTTACCATTATTTTATCGATATCGATACATTTAGATTTTTCTTATAGTACTAACAGACATATGGACCAAGTCCGTCTCATCTATTAGCACTATTACATTTCCCGTAATTTTCTATTGTATAAATAGACATTGAATTTATTGCAGTTTTCCAGGCAATCCGCCTACTAGGCAAAAATGGATTGATGATATTATGACGTTTCGTTTACATGTGTGCAACTGGCTACAACGGATTTCTTGCAAAAATGCTTTGACAGCCGTTCTATTTTAAACGAAAAATTTTTCTCTTCTGTGGGCAAAACACATCATATCATTTATGAATAGAAACGTTTTCAGTAAGTAAGACTTATTTGAGGTAAGAAAAAAAAAGAGAAAACAAATAAGAGATTATATTCATCTGTGTTTATAATCACTGCAAACACGTCACACCTGCGCAAACGCCAGGCGGCCAATGTGAACTCGAACTTGTCAAGACAACCGCGCCCGCACCCGCGAGCGTGAACATGCAATATCTTTTTCCTGAGGCAAATTCAATTACCAGTATGTTTCCATAAAACAGCATATCAATTGCATTACTTTTCCAGTATTAGTCAATATTGAATTAGTAAAGTGCACTCAGCGTGGTGTGCAGTGTGCAGAAGAGAGAATTGCTAATGCAACCACGCTCGTGGCCCTTTTATTACACGTCTCAGCGGACGCGGACATACGGTTCAATGCACACTCAATACATTAATACTCATAAACCGCGTTACTAGAATTACCACGGACTACAAATGATAGTACATATCATCATCATCATCATTAGCCAGGAGACAGTCACTGCTGAACATAGGCCTTCCCCTTAGAACTCCACACTGAACGACAGCCTGCCATCTGTATCCACTGTATGCCCGCGATTCTTACGATGTCGTTGGTCCATCTAGTGGGAGCTACGCTACGCTGCGTCTTCCGGTTCGTAGTCTCCACTCAAGAACTTTTCTTCTCCATCAGTTATTGGTTCTTCGAGCGATGTGGTCTGTCCATTGCCACTTCAACTTGCAAATTTTAGCCATGTCTTATGACTATGACTCTCGGTCGTAGTTGGTCTGTCGGTGTCTGGTTTTTTGGTGAATATCCACATTCCGGATTTTATCGCGCAAAGAAACTCCGAGCTTAACTCTCTCCATTGCCCGTTGTGTGACTCTGAGTTTTTCCAAAAGGCTAATATTTAAGGACCACGTCATGGTAACATATGCCATCACTGGCAACACAATCTGGTTAAAGACTATTTATTGCCTTTAGGCACTATGATAGTACATAATTATATAATTTTCTAACTTCTGACAAACAAGACGTTTGTACACGTCATTATTATTTCTACTTGTTTATCAAAGTGAAAATTCAAAACTGGTACTCGCGTGATCACAAGTGGCAGACAAATAATCCCCAAACATGCACAACCTCGCAAATTAACTACATCTTGAAGGAACAATTCCTATTCAATGTCCCCAACTGTACACGGTAGTTGTGTAAAGTTCCACCACTTGGTGAAGAGAGGGTACCTGAGGTGCACCAAGGGGGAAGGGGTTACTTACCCATTGTCCCAGGTAAGTAGTAAAAAGCAGCAAGTCGCGAAGCGATGCTATGTAACTCACGTTTTCTGAATCACGCCAATTCATTTAGACCGCGTAGGCCAAATGCCCTTAAAATTATTTATGACTGAATAAGGCTTTGCAAACCCTATTTACCAGTTACTATGTATAATATAATAAATCGCATAAAACATCATCAAAAATCCATTAAAACTTGCTCATAAGGTTTCGTTAAGATATTGAACACTACAAAACACTTTGAAAAAGCGAATTACATTATATTAAAACAAATACCCGACCACAAAAGCTTTTTCACACTCAAGAGATAAAAACGAATATAACGACACTTTTCACTTCAAAATCTGCGAAACCAACAATTCAGGACACAAAACACAAGAATATAAAAACGTTTAAACATACATACATCCGAAAAATATTACCCTCCTTCTAAGGCATTTGAGTAAAGAATCACTAATTATGTCATTCATGTGAAGAACGTGTTTGGTTAAGTTGTTTCTATAAAATAAGATATCGAACATTGAATACAAGAAGTTGCGAGAATTTTCGTTCGAGGATTGAATGAAAAGTTCTTATTACAGTTTTACCAAAACAGGTACTTTCTGATTTATTTGCAGTGTCGCGTCGCGTCGCGTCGCATCGCTTCGCATTGCTGGAACTCTGCACGTAGGACAAGGCTTTACCGCTGTAAATGGTGCGCCACAGGGGCGCTCGCCGGCGGGTCCGTGGTTATTGCTTCTATGTTATTGCATGTCGTGAACGCTGCGGTTTACTTACAGCGCGATTTACGTCCTTGGCATTCCACCGCAGTCTCCAGCAATGTCATTGCGATTGAGTTTTGTTGTCGAAGTTTTTAAACGCATGATTTTGCGTCATTATCGGTCATAATCAGTCTATAATCAGAAACGGAATTTTCCATTAATTACGTACCAGCCATTTTTGTGCGAGTGAATTTTTCTGTGTCCCTGTCCCACTTACGTCAATCCTAATTAGAGTGACGGTGATACAACTAATATCGCAAGTCCTGAAGTTCATTAGGAATCCCTAGTTGTAAGAATGGTAACCTCAATTAAAACTAGGGATTCCTGCAGCAGCTTTAAGTAGTTGGAATACGTTTTTTCTAACTATAGACTTTATTATTTTCTCGCAATTTTTTTCACAACCATGAACATGCCACAAACTCAAAACCAAAAACATCATAAATTGTTTTGAGTGAACAGCATATCGATAACTAAGTAAAAACTAGTACAAAAAAAATTATACTAAGTTTTGGTTGACCAAAGTTATACGAAAATAAGGAGTTCAGTTACTTTTAAGCGAATGCCAAGTACACTTCAGAAAGGAGTCATAAATATTCTTCCTCCTCCTGTCGTTGATTTCCAAATGCTTGGGTATAACCTATCAGCGAATCAATTATATGATGATGATTATGATTTACCACCATTCTACCGTATTATTTTCCACCATCTATTTCGTCTTTCAGTAGCATGAACCACTTCGATGGCGTTGTTGTTGAGGGTGGTGCGAACCTGGGGTGCAAGTACCGTTCTTTTAGCGATCGTCAAATTGACAGTTGAGGTCGTCAAATTCGATAATATGCCATTTTTTCAGTACTCGCTGTGATCGATTCTATGACATTTTAGCGAATTTGACGATCGATAAAGAACGGTACTTGCACTGCAGATCTGTCCAATGCATTTAGCTCCGTCCAATCTTACTCTCTATTTTTCCAGTGACGATCAGTTTTTGGAGGTTGTCACCAGGCTCACGTGCTATGGTGGCTAAAAAACTCAAAAACTCTAAGAAGGCACGTCTTTGAAAGCTTTCGCTTTTTATCGAGTTTGAATTCTTTGAGAACTGATTAAGATAAGATAAGAGATAAGATAATTTGTAGCACAAAACACGAGTAAATCATACATTTAAAAACGCATTCACTATAGGTGGGTTGAAATATTAGTCACTGTATCATGTTTTGCCTAGTAGTAGGCGTACATTATACATAATATTTATAAAATGCGCTAGTAGATACATGTGTTAGATAAATGGAACTAGAATAAGATAAGATAATTTGTAGCACTAAACACGAGTAAATCATACATTTAAAAACGCATTGACTATAGGTGGGTTAAAATATTAGTCACTGTATCATGTTTTGCCTAGTAGTAGGCGTACATTATACATAATATTTAGAAAATGCGCTAGTAGATACATGTGTTAGATAAATGGAAGTAGAATAATCTCGAACCTTAGGTGCTGATTGGTTGGTTCCACTCGCAGTCCATTAAAAGACCATATCTATCCAGCGCCACCTTACAAATGAACATAAATAATTCGATAAATATTCATTTGGACATAAATCCTGTCTTTGTTAAAAATACATTTTGTAATCTGTTAGTTGTAGTCATCGTTCCAGCCATCCAAAGTCTTGCCCGGGTAGTTTGTTGATCCAATCTTGGTACGAGAGGCTTCGATAAATATTTGTTCAAGAACAGTGAAATTCAATTTGAAAATTTGAACAAAGATTTATTAATCAACGAATTTGATTACTGGAAAAAAGCTATCTTGTGCTCAATTGGTTGATTATAATAGACAAAATTTCGTCAGTATATATATATATATCAGTATCAGTGTCAAAGGGTTCTTCAAAAGGAGAGTTTAGAGTCTTAAAGGGTCGGCAAAGTATGCCTCTGGTGTTACAAGTATCCATAGGCAACGGTGACTATTCACCATCAGGTATCAGGCCAGTATATGCTCATACAAAAAATAGTGTGATATTTTTCGTATTTTTTTTGCTTAAATTATTATGTTCCACAATTCATGATTTACTATAATATGCTATAAATAATTCAAAAAATTTACAACCGATACAACGATCCTGTTAAACATCCAGTACTCTAGCCACTAAGTTACGGTCGTTCTCCTATCGGCCTCCAAAATCTTGAACAGTCCTTACAACCAGTCAAAACGATGGTGGCACCATATACAATACTTGCTTGCTAGTAAAAAATGAAATTAACGTTACAAATATAAAACACAAATTTGACTTTGAGTAGTGTTCGTTAAAAATTAATCCAAAAACACTCGAAAACAGACTTTATCATCATGTAATGTCGAGGCCATCCAGCTCCTCGACCATACAAATATTGTTAAAAGACCCAAAATAACAAAACCATTCGAGATAGTGTAGTGAAAAACAAAGTGTCAGTAAAGTTATATGATTATTTACGGGATATTTACCGTGGTAAGGTTGTGGAATGAGCTCCCGATATTTCGGCGCAGTTACATGCACCATGTTCACGGGAAGACTGAAGAATGAAAGCTCATTCCACAACCTTACCATGGTAAATATCCCGTAAATAATGATATAACTTTAGTGAACAACTGTGATAGTTTAAAACAGTGTTTTAAAGTGTCAGTGTTAAGTAGTGTAACTGCTACCTCTAAAGAACACATGAAAGTGTCTTCCCCTAAATAGAGACAATAAGAAACGTGTTCTGAACACCTTTAATTTTAAAATAACATACCTACGTGAAATTTAGGTTAGAAATAAATTACTTATTAGTCTGACATTAATAGTAATTAAATTAAGACTTCTTTTACCAGCGCACCTAAATAAAACTGGAATGTCCTCCATCTGTGACTAAAATGCAAAGACTGCAAAGACTTGCCTCATTTTCACCTTTGTTAACAGCATATTCCTAATAGAAACTAGACACACCAAATTAAGCTACAGAAATTGGTAATTTGTCCATATTTACCAACCCTCTCCTTCGATGTCCCATCATTACATCCCTAACTAACTTATAGGCCCATAACCCACCGGAATCAACCGCTGCCGACCCAATCGCCCGGAACAGTGACAAACTTATCCGTAGTGTTAAATTAGGGAGACACTATCGAATTTTCTGAACATAACTGATAGCCTTCCGTGATATATTTTATTTCCATCATTTAGCCGACTCTGTAAATAAGTTGGTTAGCCTGTAACCGTGTTTGTCCCCCGCCTGCTGGTAGGTTGGAGACGCCGCCCAATTAGCAGCACCTCTAGTTTATCGTGTCACTTGCCTTAAGGTGGTGACTCAACAAATAACAAATAAAACTTGAAAAGACGACCTTTTTGTTTAATTTGGACTAAACAAAAAGGTATTATCAACGCATTAGCATTGCCATTCAACGTGGTAATGCCACCAGCATGTTGGGTACGCTGGCAACTGATAGTGGGCTTGAGCATTTGGATTGTCTTTAGACCTTCAACGGTCTATGGGCAGTCTAACTGTATTTGTAGTGTGAGTTTTAGCTTGTATTTTGCTTAGTTAACAAAGGCACTTGCCCAGAAAAAAATAATTGTTATCCTACTTTCGCATAATCAAAACGACCGTTGTATGCATTTGTAACTATAGTCGAAGTTACCAGCTTAATCTTACGTGAGTTACTCCCGTATAAGATAAACAAAAACTGTGAAAACCACATCAGTTTTCATAACCAAACTTTCGCAACAGCTATATGATTATAAACTGGATATTACCGTTATAAGGTTGTGAATTTAGCTCCCGATATCTCGGCGTAGTTTCAGTCTTCTAGTGAACACGAAGCTTGTAAATGTACCGAAATCTTCTCATCTACATGTCATAGATCTGTGGAAATCGCATACTGTGCATTTACTCGATATTTTTTGCCTCATACCTACAATATGTGGTATGAGCGGCATTTCGCCGCCCTAGTGCTTGAATGTCCAACAGACCAATTCCACCCAAAACAACATTTTTGTTTTAAAATTAAGAGAAAAAATTTACACTTTATACCATATTGATTATTTTATTTTATTTTCTATATTAGTCGTACTTTTTGCAAAAATAAAATATCCTATCTCCGTAATTAAAATAGTCTTTAGTGCTTGTATGGCCTAACTCCATAATTTGCTCAAATAACCGCATCCAAATATCAAGCTCCGTTCTTGTTTGTCCAACCTCCATAGGCCAACCAATCACAGCTAAGTATTTACGCTGTGAGCTGTGACGTTTCGCCGTCTTGTTTGCATAATATTAGTTTTGTCAATGATTTAGCAACGTTTCTAAGATCCTGTGATAAATAAAAGAGTTTAAATAGTTTTTAAATGAGTGCTTGAAAATGTCAGTAACAACTAAAAAACATCAATAGACGTACTTACGTACGTACGTACAACTGAATTTAGAAAGGAACGTTGGCATTTAATTTGTTTAACAGTGATGGAATGTTGTATGTCACAGTATACCTACAGGCTGATTTAAAATCTAATGAATTAAAGCAGTTCATTCTTCGCTTAGTATATATGTAAAAAAACAAACACGCGAGTGCATTTTATCCTACTTCCAAAAAGAGGGTTTACCATTCGATTGTATTTTTTTGTTTTTATGTTACACGATAAAATTAATAAAATATTTTTTTTTTAATTATTATTAAATATATAAAATATTAGCCACCGGATTAGTAAGTTGAAATGGCAGTGGGCAGGGCACATATCACGCAGAACAGATGGCCGATGGGGCCGAAAGGTTCTGGAATGGAGACCACGGACTGGCAAGCGCAGCGTAGGACGTCCACCCACAAGATGGACAGACGACCTAAAAGAGACCGCAGGGAAACGCTGGATGCAGGCCGCTTCCAACCGGCCCTTTTGGAGATCGATGGGGGAGGCCTATGTCCAGCAGTGGACGTCCTACGGCTGAAATGATGATGATGATGATGATATAAAATATATAAAAATATATATTATATTAACAATAAGGAAAATTAATTCATGATTAGGAATATTTAGGAATTAGTATATGCTAGGGTTATGTTAGGCTTTTGATAAGACTACGATATAGATTGCTAGTAATGTATTGTAGATATATTGTGTACTGGGGCCTTGCGGACAACTGCTATTGCGGCACCAAACTAACAATAAATCCGCTCAATTGGAAAATCACGCGACCGCAAACCGTATCTGGGGGCATTAAGGTTCACGTTTGCGTGATTTTCTAACTGAGCGGATTTAACGTTAGTTTGGTGCCGCAATAACAGTTGTCCGTAAGGCCCCTGAACCTTGCGACATAATATGGAACGTTAAAATATATACCATTTGAATAGATTAGAGATAAAACTTGGTTACAGTGATATGTTGGCTTAACTAGCTTAGGGTTCAAACATCGTCTTACGCTAGGTATTAGTCACATAATTCGCTTACAGTACATAGCACTAAATTGCCATGGATTCTAGCAAGTTCGTCTAGGTAAATATTGCGTCATCTTGCGGCTACCTGTGGGTCCAAACTCAACGGTACATTTTGGCAGGGTGCGTGTAACGGGACCTTACGGGACTCATAAAATGCCCCATCTCCGCTTTCTCATGAAAGAATTATACCTGGACAGAATAAGTGTCCTATTATCTTTGGGCAAGTATAAAAATTTATTGCCGTTCTAACGGGATCGCAGATGTACGGAGTTTGCGTAAACTTCCAAAGACTTTATCAAAACTCGTATAACCATTAATAATAAAACCTATTATTATTATGTACCATAGATCACCTCAATCCACCACTACCACCATTCAATTCACCATCCAGTCACCTCACAAGTCTCAAATTTAAATGCCCACTATACCCAGTTTTTTTTAATGTACTCATCTAAATTTTGACTTTCTTCAGTCCTGGCGCAAGGGGGACACAAAGTACCCCACGAGACCCTAGGGCTATAATGTAAATATGCTCTAATTAAATTCATTAAAAATTTGAACATGCTGTATACGTCTTGATGGTAGATAGGACAAACAAGCACTGAACTCTCTAATCATTTTCATGGGCTATCTCCATGTCGTTATGTCCAACCTCCAGTTACATAATTTCTACGGAGGCATTTTGTCCAACCTCCACAAATAAATGAAAAAATATCGGTTTTACGCTTATCATATTAAAATACAATATAGACAATCTTATAAATATATACAACATTATCCCTAAATCATCAAATATTTAAAAAAATATCAGATACATTAATAACAAACTAAAAAAAACGTCTCCTGTAAAATTTGGTAAATGGTTGCTTGGCCATTCAAGCACTAAGGCGGCGATTTCGCAAGTTTCCGAACATGGGGCTTTTCAAACAGGCTGTTAATAGATACTTCAAAGGTCGACATCATATATGTGACGCACCTGGTGTTACAGGTTTCCATAGGCAATAATGATCGCTTACCATCAGGCGGCCCGTTAGCTTGTTAGCCAAGTATGGCATAAAAAACTATCGGTAGCTCCATCCACAACCTTATCACGGTAAATATCATTTTTTTAGATACAACAGACCTACGTTTGACCACGAACTTACCTGATGGTAAGTGACGGTGTGGCCGAGGATGGAACACGTTGATCTAGAAGAAATCAATTCACTCTAGCCTTGAAGTTGCCTAGATTGTAGTTCTCAGGAAACAAGGAAGACGGCAGGGAGTTCCATTCTTGGGCAGTACGTATCATAAATGGCGACCCATATTTTTTTTTCTTTGTGTATGTTTTTTTTTTGTTTTTTTTTATCCTGTTTATACAACTAACGTAAATAATTAAGAGTTTCGCAAAATAAAATAAAGTAAGTAAAACCCTATCAAAAAATGTAAGGCAAAGCCTTTTTTGTTCAGTTCCAGTCTTAGAATTTTTCAATTCATATTTGCTATTAACTAAACTAAATCTTATTTTTCTTTCTTAACCGTGAAAGTGGAAACACAGCCTTAGCACCTGCCCTCCCCTCCTCGTTCCCACTACACCCCTCCCCCTTTCCCTGGAAGTTAGCGAGACGTGACCGCAAGTCGCGGCCACAGTGCCGTACACCTCCTTGCATCGACAAGTACTATCGAGTTTAGTTATAAAACTCAAAAGTAGTTCTGTTAAATAAATTTTTGATTTACGTTTTTAATTTAGAACTTCTGCTTTCTAATATTTCTAGTCTAATTATCTTTGCTAATATATAAAAATCTCGTATCAAGGTGTTAGTGGTCGCACTCCTCCGGAATGGGTCGAACGATTTTTATGTTTTTTTAATGTATATTTGGTAGGTTTGAGAAGTATATTTCAGCGTTCGTTGTCCGTGGTCCAACACGGTTGGCCCAATTCTGAATCTGGAAACATTTACCATAGTAATGTATATATTTTTTATACCATCAGAAAGTAGAGATTTAAACGAGCAATAAGCCCACCGACTTTTTTAAAAAAGCTGATATTTTGACGTGAGAATTTTCGATTGAAAATTAGGGTGCTTTTTCGATATTAAGTCCAAATAAGGTATATATATATATATATATACAAATACAGAGCATATATATATATATTGTATTTGTGACATAAAAAGGTAAGTTTTCACAAAATTCGTAAATAACTTGTTTTTTGGATAAGATTAAAAAAAACAATAATTTGGCTATTTGAATATTTCACATAAATTTTGCGGTTATGTGAAAAAGGTGTGTAAACAAAAGTTGTAGATATTTTAATTACCTACAACTTTGCCATTTTTTTTTTCATAGGACTTCTAGTTTTGCCGGAAATCGAGATAAACCGTTTTTTACTTTTCAACCCCACCCCCTTCCACTTCCCGACCTCAGATCGCCCGTAAATTATTTTTCCTTTCATTTTTGTTATATTATCTTCCTTTTCCAATGGTTTTCATCCTACTAATATTTTTTTTACTTTTTTACCATTTCAAAGGCTTCTGCACTGATCGTAAACCACTAGTGCTAAACAAAAATAAAAACTAGTGTGTAGCTGTAGCACGACTACGCTGTAGCACTATCTTTTCGTAGCTGCTCTACACCGTAGATCTTTAACGCCGTAGTTCTTCTACGCCGTAGCACACCACAAATTTCGCACCGCTATCTCCACACTGTATCTCGCCTTTCCTCGTTCTATAATATATATATTCGGGCAGCATTATATTGTGCGATAAAAACTATCTCCATTCCGCACACATGTTCCCTTCACCGGCGATGCCCTCTCCGCGCCCCACTCGCCCCACTGGCGACACGGGTACTGCCATAATTCCAAAATTTTAAACTCTATCCGTCTTACCACAAAAGATTTAAGCACGCTTTAGACATGTGTTTAGCATATTTTTCGCAGTGAAACAATTGCTAAACACATGTCTAAAGCGTTCTTAAATCTTTTGTGGTAAGACGGTATGTATGATAAAGCTAAGTTTTAAGAAGGTAATGTGATACTTATGTATTACTATGATAAAGCTTATTAAGTTTAGTTTAAGGCGATGCGATACTTTTTCTAATAATTTTGTTACCAATCAAAAAACGACTTCAAAATTAGTAAACGCTCCAAGAAAATTATCGATATTACTGGAGCTGTCATAGTTGTACATAGTACATAGCTGTCAATGCAATTTTTGTGGGACCACCTCAAAAACTTCTTCTACATCGTAATCGATGTACATCTATTGATAAATTACCTTATAAAAAAACCGACTTCAAAAAAACCCAAAACACACTACAAACAAAAGTTAATATGCCACTACAAAGAACAAAATAATATTTTACACGGATTTTGAAATCGGGAGCCTATGTTTTATAATGAAACTAAATTTAATTTTTCAAAATATATTTTGTATTTGCGTGATCGCTGTACATACGTAAAAATAATATATATAAAAAGCGGGCCGAATTGAGAACCTTCCTCCTTTTTGGAAGTCGGTTAAAAATAATAAATAGTAACTATTATTAAATAATAGGTAGTTTAAATAGTTATATTTATATTAGTAAAAAATATTAAAATTCATCAAAAGTGTATACTATATAAGAATAAAATATAAAACTTCAATAGGAAGAAGAATAATTATTTTTATCAATACATATTGCCTAGAGAGCTTCAAACTACATCGTAATAAAAACAGTAGTCGTTTAATTTTAAAATTATTTCTCCTGCCTATTTATTGTATTTTTTACTGTTTGTTTTAATTTTATTTTAATTGTTTTTACTATATCTGCATTGTCTATACTATGTAAACTTGTTTGTTTGTTTGTTTGTTTGCATTGAATAGGCTCCGAAACTACTGAACCGATTTGAGAAAATTCTTTCACCGTTGGGAAGCTACACTATCCCCGGGTAACATAGGCTATATATTTTTTTTTAATAGGGATCCTTACTAAATCTCCAACAATGTAACCCAAGGTTAAAAAATAAGATTTACAATTTTGACTTTGCGTGTTTGACAGTTCTAAGACAGGACAACGTCTGTCAGGTCAGCTAGTTTACAATATTTATACTTACAGTGATTTTCGTTCCCATAATATTAGTGTGAAAATATGATATAAGATATTATACCTACACGCATGGTTCTCAAGCTGTATGAGTGATGGATAGCCAAAGTGGATTGGATAATACAGAAAATAGCCGAAATGTACGGGATAGGCAAAATAAACCATATTCTGAGGTAAGCATATAAAAAATAGTACCACTTCACTGGGAAACCGGAATATTTATCAACATACGTGAGGAACTAGCCTTTTCGACCGTCATTTATCATCGCAGTGTGTAGCCGCGGCCTTATACAGAGCTACTGGTATCAGTTAGCATTCTCATAATGGCAGCCTCAGTACATTAAAAAAAAACATTTGTTTTGAGACTTTTCGAAAGAAAAAACAGCATTTCCATACAAAAATCATTCATTCCCGACAAAATACATGAAACAGTAGATTTTTTTAACTCGAATTTTGGTACAAAAGTTGTTTTTATTGACGCATTGAAGCCGTGATGATGCTAACCAATATATTAAGCAAAATTATTCAATGTAAGTATTTAAGTTGTTCAAGGAACACGAGCTTACACGCAACGGTGGTACTAAGCCAAAATAAACCAGCCAAGTGCGAGTCAGGTTCGCGCACTGGTTCCGTGCCACCACAAGATTTAGTAACGAAATTACCAGTTATAACTTATTATTGAACAGAAACTTGTCACCGACTCGCACTTGGCCATTATTTATAATTTTTGTTATACTTTAGAGTGTGTACTATAATCATGCCAAGTTTGATGCTTGTATGTATTGCCGTTTTTACATTAGAGCTAATCCAAAAATAAGTAAAAAAATACGTTTGTTGTATTGGGACCCTCCTTTTTTTTACTTTTTGAGTTTTTTATTATTTGTTATTTAATCCGCCATAACGTTAAATATATTCTGTGAAAATTTCAACTAGCTATCTATTACGGTTCGAAAGATAGAGCTATTTAAAGGTAGGACAGAAAGACGGACAGACAGACAACGTAATAGGATCCCGTTTTTACCCTTTGGGTACGAAACCCTAAAACTCACTATATTATCTAAAAATATAATTTACAGAGACTATTATTTATAGTTAGTGACTTAATTATATCAATGCGTATATTATAGCGATGGTGGCCGGGCGGTAGCTAGTACGCTTTACAATCTCACTCGGTTCGATCCTCGGCCCTGCACCGATGACTTATTTAGTACTTAAATAAATTATGTGCAGTTTAGATGCCATCGCTCAACAACGGTGAAGGAAAACATCGTGAGGAAACCGGTATATCTAAGAACGTCTAAAGTTCAAACAGATATGACATTCACCAACATGCACTGGGCCAGCATGGTAGATGAGGGCCCACTGCCCTATTGCCAATAATGGCGTGTTTACACCTCACACTTCTAATACCGGTAATGTGAGGCATTACAGTGATACCAATTTGTGTGTAGAGTTGAATTTAGGAGACACTATCGCATTTTCTAAGCGGAACTGACAGCTATCCGTATGAAACCTTTTGTTCCATCATTTGACCAACTGTATAGGCAAATTGGTCGATCTGTAATGTGCCAAGTGACGTCACAGATGCAAGATGGCGCATCCGTCATTCTTTGACACTTGATAGATAGCGCTTCGAGACGTGACGAGTAGACAGTAAACCTGGGGAGGATTTCATCTATTTATTTCACTTACCGGTTTCGTACATTTACAACTTGTCACTGCGCTAGCGGAATAAGTAAATAGTAAATTTTTACCCGTGGCTTTGTACGCGTATAGGCCTCGGTATTCGGTCACGCCAATAGACATAATATTCAAAAATAATTTCTTGGTACTCAATACTCATGCTACGTTATATAAGGAACATATTATTTGCAAAATTTCATCCACTTGGCAGGTGGTTTGACAGTACGATAGAATGTAACGTGATTCGTAAATATTTAATGTGACATCACAGAAGATTTACATTTTGCGGCGAAAACATAACTAAGCGCTACTATGAAAACTAGTCTATTAGTGGTGGTTGTCCAGGGCCATGATATTTGAAAAGGACTAAAATCTGGTTACTATAACCAGATGGACCGACGACATAGTAAGAGTCGCTGGCATCCAGTGGATGCAAAAGGCAGGCTGTCGTTCAGTGTGGGGGTTAAAGGGGGAGGCCTATGTTCAGCAGTGGACGCCTTCTGGCTGATGATTATGATGATGATGATGAAAATCAGGTTAGTAATAAATAGCTGCGGCCCGCGATTTCACCCGCATAGAGATGAAAAATTGTGATGATGATGATGAAAAGTAGCCTATATCACTCTCCGGCCATTGAACTATAGGTACCTATGCAAAAAATCAGGTCAATCCGATGTTCTGTTGCTGCGTGAAAGAGGAACAAACAAACACACTTTCGCATTTATAATATTGCTACGTTCACAAAACTGGACATATACATGAAGACTTACATAATAAATGGGTTTAAATTGAAGACACGTGCAGTATGTATATGTATATGCCTGCTTGTTGCAAACACAGCATGTTTAACAAACATATTGTACCCAATTTAATTCAATTTAAATTATAGACTTAAAATTTATATTCTTCCATTCCAGAGCTGATCTATCTCAGCTACATATTGTGACAAAGACGTCACCAAAATGATAGATTCCAACCCGGCGTCTAGGAGATGACGCGTTAAACTACCGCTCATCACTTACACGTCTAAAGGTGTATTTATAACACGCGGCCCATAACGCGGCAGCTTTCTAGGTACTGTGAACGACAATAATATAAAGTTGCCTGGAAGAGATTTCGAGCTATAAGGCCGCCAATTGTTTCACAAATTTTAAGTTGTTTTTGTTTTATGTTTGTAAATTCTGGTGTGAACAATAAAGAGCTATCTATTTATCTATCTAACCACGCATGCCGTGTCATTGTAGCCGGCCATGTTGAGTGAGCCACTTGCAATGTTGTGAAACCGCTAGGCCAAATGGCTGGCACCAGCCCGCCGAGTCATGCTACCGGGCCGACTTGTATCTTCAATGTGTAGACACCCTTACAGACTAACTCGCGTAGCATGCAGGGTACATCACTGACGTCTCACTCGTGTATTTTACACGATGACGTCACAGATCTCTCGCTCGATGTATTCTTGGCGACGCGTGAACCTAGCGGCAAGCGGATCGCCTTGCGAGAATATCAAGCAATGCTATGAATACTGAATTGTTACTACTTGTACTTGAATATTCTTTTCAGGGCTTTGCTATTATTTTTATAGAGAACATTATGTTCAAATCGTGGAAGTTTAAAAGTTACAGATTTACGTTAGTTTGTATTGTTTATTGACGTTACTATGATGCTTTGATTCTACTTTTATTGTACGAATTGCTAGTCTGTGGAATGCGCTGCCTGAATGAGTGTTCCCCGATAGTCACAAACAGGGTGTCTTCAAATCACGAATGAATCGGTTTCTTCTAGGCAAGCGTGCGCCATCGTAGACCGCATCATCGTTTAACATAAAAGGCGATGCCATAGCGAGTTGGCGGTCAAACGCAAGCAATTAATAATAAAAAAGACAGAACGCATACATTAAGCTGATTTTAAATTAGACTCATAAAAACTTGCGAGATGTGAGAAGTGGAAGAAAAATTCTGCGTTAGAGCAAGATAGAAAAGGATAACATCTACCGTCTTACCACAAAAGATTTAAGAACGCTTTAGACATGTGTTTAGCAATAAAATTGTTTCACTGCGAAAAATATGCTAAACACTTGTCTAAAGCGTGCTTAAATCTTTTGTGGTAAGACGGTTAGTACTTAAATAAATTAAGGGCAGTTTCGCTCATCAATCGCTCAAAAACGGTGAAAGAAAACATCGTGAGGAAACCGGTATGTCCAACATGAAAAGTTCAAAGAATTATGACATTCACCAACATGCACTGGGCCAGTATGGTGGATTAGGGCCCATCTTCTCTCGGTGTCTCTGATAGAAGGCCTGTGTCCCAGCAGTGGAGATTGCATGCCGTCCCGTTCGCATCTACTTACTCGCACCACGTGCGTGAGGAAGATGACACGCGATCGTGATCACAATCCGAATCAGGATAAGACATCTATAATAAGGCATCTGGGCCTTTTCAATGCCAGAGTGAATAGGTATCTTCTAAGTCTGCGTGCTTCATCTTCGACCACATCGTCGCTTACCAACAGGCGAGTTAGTGGCCAAACGCGGACTTATTGGCGTTAAAAAAAGCTCTATTTGTCACGACCAATACGTATTCACAAGGGAACAAATAAATTAATTTGTGTATGATGCTCCACGTTCATGGGTTTGTTTGAGTCTCAAATTCGCGCTCTACGCGAATAGCTGCAGGTTTTAAATTTACAAACAGCGTGACCCGATTCCGAGGTAACAGTGTGATTGCTACACCCGACGTGAATCGCTAGAGAAGGGAAAATAATTGTGAATCGATAATCTTTTCATCGAATATTTTAATGAAAATATATCTGTAATGATTATTATCAAATTCATGAAATTATATTGGGTATGCTGACAACTCGTAGTGGGGCATTTGGACTGTCTGTAGACCTTCAACTGTCCAGTCCTGTCCAACTGTTTTTACAAGCTTTTCTGTGTCAAGCGGTGTCTGTCTATCTGTAATCAAATCTTGCAAGTTGAATTTGATCCAATTCCCGGTGTTTGGTTGTGCTGTTTTTTTTTTAATGCAACTCCGTGGACACTAGGTTCCGTGACTTTTATTATACTTGACTACAATTTTGTTAACTTAAACGAATTTACTTAGTTATTTAGCTAAAATTTGGCATACTTAACAAGTTCTGATGACAATAAAATATTACGGTGACAACGAGCTGATTTGATGATGTTGACCACAATGTTGACAGTGGACAACGGTACTCCTTAAATGGAAAATAAACTAGCGTTTTATGGCCTCATTTTGATCGGCACACTGTTCCGATCATTATTACATAAAAACTTGGATAAAAAAAATTTTTCGTATAAAAAACTTTGTCTTATAATACTTATGCCAAGTAGTTTAAGTTTTCAGTGTTAGCTTGCATTTTGTTTAGTCATAATTTCTCCACACATTTGCCTATTATCTCTTACACGTAACTGCGCCGCAACATTGGGTACTCCATCCACAACCTTATACAATACAATATCAGTTTATTATGCAATAAAAAAGACAAAGTAACTTAAAATTAATACAAAAACCGGCAGTATAATATACGGTAAATATCCCGTCAATAATCATATAATTGTATTAACAACCGTGATAATTTAAAACAGTAAATCGGCGTTATATTTCACAAAAAAATACTCTATACTCTATTATTTAGGTAGTAGCTAGTAATTCGATAATAATTGATCACAATGGTAATTCGATACGGCGTGGCCCATCACTAGGGTAGAGCTGATAAAACTGCAAACAAACAATGAGAGCGAGAGAGGCCTGAATAGCGACTACCAGTGCCGTGAATAGTAGAGCGGCCGTACCATCCATACGTTATTGCTAAGGTAGAGCAACGGTTGAGCGAAACAAATATAAGTAGAGTGGCTTTATTGAATAATCATTTCCTTTTTAGGGTTCCGTACCCAAAGGGTAAAACGGGACCCTATTACTAAGCCTACGATGTCTGTCCGTCCGTTCTACCTAATAACGGCTGTATCTTTCGAACCGTAGTAGATAGCCAGTTCAAATGTAACGTTACGGCGGAATAATTAAAATATAATAAAAAAGTCAAAAAGTAAAAACAAATAGGGGTCCCCATACAACAAACGTATTTTTTTACGTATTTTTGTATTAGCTCTAATGTAAAAACGGTAATACGTACAAGCGTCAAACTTGGCATGATTATAGAACACACTCTAAAGTATAACAATAAATAATAATGGCCAAGTGCTAGTCTGTATCAAATTTCTGTTCACCGCCTGTTCTCGGACGTATATAATTTGATAATAGTTCTGTTCTGTGAAACTGAAGTTAAGCAACGTCGGACGCGGTCGGTACTTGGATGGGTGACCGCCTGGACTTGATGTTGCCTTTTGCACAACTTTTTTATACTTTAGTAGTTAAAAATTTAGTAATCTTGTGGCTTTCATTGAAATCGTGTTTATCTTATATGTTTATCTCGTGTTTTTTTTATCTTTGAGAAATCTGCGATAATGTTGTTTTATATTAAGTTTTTAGATTTTATGTGGTGGTACGGAGCCCTCAGTGTGCAAGCTCAACTCGCACTTGGCCAGTTTATTTCAACTCGGTTTAAATATAAATCATGAATGGTGATCAGAATACAGTCCTCCCATTTTCCTCTTGTAGTCTGTCATCGGACTTGAATAGCATTCCCAGGTAATGTTTGTCTTACCTCCCGTTTTGACTTACCCAACTAAACCTCTCGAATACGAAAGTTCGTCACCTTTCGTCCTCCGATGCGCAAGAATGCACAAGAATTCTCATGTTCTCCCGTACATAGTATTCTCTGCGCGATAGCTCCGTTATGCTAATTCTCTTCTGACAATCACCGATGCATTTCTGATTTAATTTTCACAGATGGAACTAAGACGTACCTAGGTTTTGCACGTCTGGTTCGCATCATCATCATCATTTCAGCCGTGGGACGTCCACTGCTGGACATAGGCGTCCCCCACCGATCTCCAAAAGGGCCGGTTGAAAGTGGCCTGCGTCCAGCGTTTCCCTGCGGTCTCTTTTGGGTCGTCTGTCCATCTTGTGGGTGGACGTCCTACGCTGCGCTTACCGGTCCGTGGTCTCCATTCCAGAACCTAGCCATTCCAGATTCTTCTACCAGTGTGTGTTACCAGTGATGACATACGGCGCTGAAACGTGGTCTCTCACTATGGGCCTCATAAGCAAGCTCAAAGTCGCACAACGAGCTATGAAGAGGGCTATATGCTCGGGGTTTCTCTACGAGATCGAATCCGAAATGAGGAGATCCGTAGACGAACGAAAGTCACCGACATAGCCCACCGGATTAGCAAGTTGAAATGGCAGTGGGCAGGGCACATATCACACGGAACAGATGGCCGATAGGGCCGAAAGGTTCTGGTTCTCATACTTTCATTCAATTTGTATAAACGTTGCGTGGTAACACTGCCAGCAGCATGCTGGATACGCTACTAACTGGTAGTATTGGTTGGGTTAAAAATAAGGAGACACACCCAGTCCTTAATTTCCTGACTAGGACTAGAAACTGGTAGTCGTCTAGTTGGGTTCCTTCCCAATAAAGAAAATTGTAGAAAATTATAATCGGCTCTTTTGTGTTATATTTTATTTCTATCTCCGTTACTTAAGGCTACTTCCTAAAAAAATATATTGTAAAAACTGTATAAAAATTTGGATCGTTCTCATCGATCGTTCAGTTGTTTTTAACAACTGTGAACAACCCTATTTTTTCATACTTACATTGTATTGTTAAGTAACACGTTACGCCTTCGACCAAAATCAAATGAATGGACGGGCCCAGAAGAAGCGCATTTTTGAAGATTACAAAATGAGCGCCGGCGCTTACTTCGTTTCAGTCGGTCTCTAGCCGTAGGAAGTGCGACACAAGACTATTGTAACATGACAATGAAACATCTGACAAAATTATGCCTTCGTGTGCTTTCCCGAAGTGTAAAATACACAACAAACAACCGCTATATTTTTTTGTAACAAATGTACTGTATATGGTTTTAGTGTGGTGTTGAAGTATATGTCCGACGGTTTTGACTCGTTTTTACTGAGCAAGTTCAATGGTTATGGCCCGTCCATTCATTTTATTTTAGTCGAAGCATTACGCGTCTAAACTGATGAAGCAAGACATCTATAGATCCGACAGCACATCGCAAGCGAAAATAATCAAGAAAATTCTTATTCAATTCCAACTCCCGACGGCCAGCTATCTCTTGGATCGGTCTCGTATTAGGTCCAGTTCACATTACATATGCAACTGGGTGCGCTTAGGTTATTTTATTTACGCTCTTATTTTAATCGAATTAAGATCCCATTTATTTGTAAATGTAATCATCAACCATTTGTTTCTCTCGCACGTTACCTATTTTGAAAGTACTGGTACTGGGCTGTGATTCACTAACTACAAAGACGCTAGTAACGCGGCACGTCAAATTTTTTGAGGTTAACTTATCGCACTGCGTTATAAGCGTGTTTTTAGTTACTGAATAAGGGCCCTGTGCAATGTGCATACTTCGAAAATTTTGTGTTTGCTCTTATGATAGCTTTAGTACTATTCAGATAAGGTTGAGAATGGAACCAACTCAAAGTCTTCGCAGAAAAGAAACGCGTGCGAGTAATTCTTAAAAATGTGTTAACATGATCATGTTTCTATAGCATTCACGCTGCTTAAGCAAAATCACGTTTATAGTCTTACACGTAAGGTTCAATATAGATTAGGATTGCACGGCCATTATCACTAGAAATAGTGTAGAAGTGCTGAGAAAGCTCGCCGATAACAGACTGCCGAGGCAGAAACCATTAGCAAGAGTAGCAAAGCGCGTTAGGTACTAGTTTTGCATCTAAAGCATTACTATTTAAGGGCATAACTTAGCGTCTAATTTTCACACACCTACTGTGCTTAAAATGTATATATATTTGTTTTATTTATTTTTTCTTTTCAACCTTATCCATTACATTCACGTTCCACAGAGACTTCATTCGCGAATAAATTATAATTATGTCATATATGTTTGTATATGTATGTTTGTATATATAATTTTATTGCATTTTCTCAAAAACTTTTCCTCAATGTTACGATGCATGATGTTATGATGCTTCTTTAGCATCATCATCCTCATCCTCCTGCAAAGCATTGAAAAGTCACGTGTTTACATTCTACCTGTATTTTGTGCTTCTTATGTAACAATAAATAAATTTTGTATTTGTACAGTGCACAGTTTTTTTTTTGTTTAAATTAGTTCGTCTGTCAAGGAATTTTTGTAAGAATTTTGTTGTAGCCAGTTGCACCCATATAAACGAAACGTCAGTCATTCAAAATCGGTTAGCAACTGTGATACGGATAAATAACTTTGAGATCTAACCCAAAAAGGTAAGGTCCAAGTTCTTTGGATGCGGAGTTCGACGTGCTGATATAAATAAGAATGCAATCAAGGTTCTGTCATAATGCCTGGCAACAGATTTTCCTTCTCATTTCCGTTCTATTTACTTCTCTTTTCTGTGGTACAGTGGGTAGTCGTTAGGCTACTTTGTACAACCAGTTGTGCTTCATACATCACGCCGTGCACGTGACCCGCTCCTCTCTCATAACGCCGTCCTTAGCCGGCATTGCCGTTGATTTACTGCCACAGCCACTGCCGCTGCACCAGGTGCTTCATGTTGCAGCCATTTGCGGTATTGAGGGCAAGTACGATGTTAGCTTTTCTATTGCAGCGCGCTGATGCGTTGTTGAGAAGGTAAGTAATTTATTTTTCAATAGCAGTTCTATGTTAGATGTATAATTGTTTTGTAGCAGAGCATTTGTTGGGATAAGAAGTTTACTTTGTTTATATACCCTATATAATTGCGACAAAATTGTTTATCTTCAATTACATACAATTAAAAAAAAAACTAATTACTCCATCTCTCTAACAGTCTGCTTGTTACCTTTTTACGACTAAGCAGCTTAATTGATTTTGGTAAAATGTAAGAAACCAGTAATGCATGTAGACAAACAAAGTACACTTCTTATCCCGAACAAATGCTCTATATATATATGGCAAAACAAACATGTTCCAACCTCGGCCGCACCGTCGCTTACCATCATGCGAATTGGTGACCAAACGTAGACCTATTATATTTTAAAAAAATAGCAGGTTAACGCTCCACCGTAGGTGTTTTGGTCCGGCTTCTGCAATGCAATTGTGGGAGTTTAAGATTTTTGCATCGTAGGAATGACTTGATTTACCATCAGTACTCTGGCGGTACATTCATAACATTTCTATTAATAGCATTTAACATTTCATTTCTATTTCATCTTCTTTTATTTCTATTTCTATTTTCATTTCTATTAATTTTAATTATTTCATTTTAATTATATAATTTCTTTTATATTTTCTATTTTCTTGTCTATCTGTGACAATCAGTCAGCTCGTGACCACGGCCATTGTAACATGGTCGAAACGTCGAGCGAAAGGTATATATTTTTTACCTAAATTAAATAATACGTGATAAGTCCCGATAAACGTTTAAAACATGTGTTCAAATCGCGAATGTTTAAAAATTACTATCTGTGACACTGCGCAGAGTGTCCGAAACGTCAAGAATTAAAATAATGTAAAACATGCAAAAAATACGTTTAGAATGTATTGTTTAATTACGCGAAAATAATCACGAAGAAATCATTATGCGTAATGTAATTTTCTTGTAGTGGAGATTAGAAGGTAGAAGTGATGAAATACTTTGTTTTTCTTCGATTCTAATTTCTGATCAAATACCGCACGCCATACGAAACCGCTTTGATTAACACCTATATTCAACAAGCAAATTGCAACCAGCCTGATAGTAATTACCGACGTTCGGATTACTTTCGAGGAGCGTTCATGAATCTCGCGTTACATCAATCTCGCGTTTTCCTCAAAGAAGTTACATGTTTATCTCCCATCTCGCATGATGTAGGACATGCGAACATCGCATAACAGCCGTGATGTATCGGTCCAAACAACCGACCGATCGAAATCTTCCCGCTGCCAGCGATCTTCGTAATCCCCTACTTTTTGGCACTGACATCTTTTATATCACAAACAAAAAACTACCCTATTTTCATTCGGTTAGAATTTGCTCTTTTGTGCCTGGTTTTGGTAATAATTCAAGCGCAACCGGGAGCGGAAGCGTAATGAGTAAGACGTGACTAGTCGGAGTCGGCGCTGCGATCGGGCGCTCGGTGATAAAGTACCGCCAACTCTGAGCTTAGGGACGCTCTAGTTTCCTCTTCCGGCTAAGGTACGATATATAGGTCGAAGTATTACAGGAGCGGACAATCTGTCACCGAACTGGGACCCTGAAACTTGTGTCAATTACTCCAAGTTGTAAATTTGCTTTTGTACAAAAGATAGGTATTACGTAGCTTAGTCCTGTGGCTCGATGAAATGATAATTTACGGAACAAGTAGGTGCCGAAAAGTAAATAATCGCTATGTTTCGCGTGTAAAACTTTGCCTAAAAAACTCAAGAAGTTATTTGATTCTAAGTTGAGTGAAAGAATTTTTCAAATTGTTCCCGTAGTTTCGGAGCCTATTCAATGCAAACAAACAATCAAATCTTTCCACTTTATAATATTAGTATAGACAATCGCATGACAAAGTATAATACATATTTCAGAATCTGTTTTGAGATACTAATGCGCAGTTACGATAAAAATAAAGCTTTTTGGTCTTCCAAAACCAAGGTATATTACAGTGGTCTTTCAAAGTACAGAGCTTATCTGTAAGCTTAACTTATCTGTAAAAGTTAGCTAAATGTAGGATCACATTTTTTCCATTTATCAATAATTAATAATAACACTTATTTCACATTCGCATATTAGAAAGAAAGAAAGAAAAGAAAGAAAATAGATAGGAATAGAAGAGGAAAGATACAAAACATACATACATATTCATTTCATTTCACATTATATTTGTATTGTTAATTTTGACTGATTTAATTTACATAATATTGAATTTACATTTTTAAATGTTACTAGCTGAATCCCGCTACTTCGTACGCGTAGAGCTCGGTCTTCGGCCTTGCTACTATAAACCTATATGCTATAAACCTCACGGAGCCCGAGACCTTTCCAACGAATGCAAAACCGTGGAAATCGGTTCGTGCGTTCTGGAGTTATAGCGTCAGGAAGGAAAACCCGACTTATTTTTATATAGCAGATAATTTACTTTGAATTTTTATGATTGTTACTAGAAAATATTGACATCCCTACTCTAACCTACCTACAAATAAATTTTATTGTTATTGTATTTTATATTCGTAATTTTTGTTGCATTTTTTTATTGAATGGCTCGTTACACGCCTTGGCGTAGCTGTAAGAGTGACGAGTATTAATTGTCTATAAATAAAAAAATAATTTCGTATTTACTTAGAAAAAACAATGAGGGCTTGAACTCTGAAGAGAAGTGGCAATCTAGGCACCTTCAAGGCTTGAGTGAATATATTTCTTATAGATCAACGTGTTGTGGCGAGTTGGTGGCCAAAGTTCGTAGATCTATTCTGTATAATAAAAAAATATAAGAAATAGAATAAAATGTACTTCGTTTTTTGCAGGATATTTAGCATTCCAGTCGTGCACCGTGAGGTTGGCAGATCGCGATCAGTAATCCGGATTCCTACGCGGCTTTGGAGCCCCCGGCCCGTGTCACGTTGCGTCACGTTGCATCACGTCGATTTAAGGTAAGGCTGCCCCAATGTTGGAGATGGGCCATTTAAATCATGTAAGTCAGCAGTCTATAGAGAATGAAAAAAAAAAAAAAAAAAAAAATTATTTGTTGTCTACCAACGTTGTCGATCATAAAAATTCAACAATAGTTTGTTCCTTAAATAAATACTCCATGATGAGGAGCCTTGCTCTCAAGCTAGGAATTAACCTGTGTTATGGCGTAACAATACCCTCCGCCGGACAGAAAGTACTAATTGTGAGAAAAACTTAAATCATTTGGAATATAATGTTTGGTACACAATAATTTTGGAATCAGATAAATGGGGAAGGGACTGTATGTTTGTGTGTGTGTGTGTGTGTGTATGTGGGGGGGGGGGGGGGGGTTGGTGGTATGATATTGAGTATTTATATTAGAAATTAGAAAATTAAAAACCCTTGTTTTATTTAAGTAAGGTGAATTAAAATTTGTTCGGTAGATTCGTAGTGTTGTTTGAGCATTCAATTCCTGAGTGTAAATTTACATTCATGTCGATTCATGTGATGTATACTAGCCACCAATAATACAAGCCACCAGTTATTTATCTATCTAACTAATAAATATCTAAAATTAATTCACTGACACAACGCGTAGTATAAGCCGCTAGGTCTAGGAGCATGACATGTTGTACAATTTTTTTTTTACTTGAATAGGAATAGTGCCTTTATTAACTAAACAAAATATAAGCTAGCACTGACACTACAAAAACAGTTAGACTGCCCATAGACTGTTAAAAATCTCAAGGTAATCCAAAGCCACTACCAGTTGGCAGCGTACCCAGCATGCTGGCGGCATTACCACGCTGTGTGTTCCTTATATGTATATGGTGAGCACAAAGATTTTTTTAATATCTATCCATTAAGGTGGTCATAATGAAAGATGTCCATAGGCGGCGGTTTCTGCTGTATGTCGATCTTTTTAACTGACTTCAAAAAAGAGGAGGTTATCAATTCAATTATATGTTTTTTTTTTGTATGTTTGTTACGTGATTACTCCGCCAATATAGAATTGTTTTGGATGATTTCTTTTATTTATTTAAAAAGACCATCTCGCTGACACAAAAATGCTGTGAAGACGCCAGAAATTACGTACCTATTTACGTTTTTAAAGCGGTCATGGTGTTTGGCGATGAAATTCAAACATATATTAAAAGTCTATGCTTTGAGCGCCCTCTATCTCGCTCGCGCATTTCAACATATTTAAATGTACTTATGATGTTGAAAGTACAAGAATTCTAAGCAGTATTGCCGAATTTTCTCTCCTGTGAGTATGGCAGTACGAATAGAAGGAAAAAAGAAAATGACGTTACAGTAAAATCTTGATCGTGAAGTCGGATTTCATTTATTTGTAAAAAATATCTTTATCTTACTAAGTTGTTTTCGTAGATAATAAATCCGTCGTCCATTCGTAATTTGAGATCAAAGTGTTGTCGCGTAGCATTCTCTACAGTTCTCTCGGTCGGGATCAAAGATACAATACCCAATACTATATAGCCGATCCAAGCGCATTACCGGCCAGCTGGAGGCTTCATTCGATAATTGGGGATTAAAGGTTAGACTACATCGCGCAGCACTTTGTACAAGATTGAATCAATAAAGTCGATTCAAAATCTGAAGAATGTACTGAGCTTAGAATAACTACTCAGAGAAGGTAGGTTTCCAAACAACGCCTTCTCAAAACGTAAGCTACAAATTCGCTTTGTAGCTTACGTTTCGATTGGTATTTTAAACGATTTAAGCAAGAAAATTAATGGATTACCTGTGGAATGTCACACCATAACTCTTATGCTGCTTTTCTGATTTGTTGTGGTACGATTTCCCGCGCAAATTGTCATAGTAATTTTTTATTTTTTTTGGTGCCATTTATGACACCATTTGAATGGCTTAAATTTTGCGAATGTACTTGGTTTGTTTGTGTAGTTATTCTAAGGTACTGAGCGTAATGGACCAAATAATGAAAAATACACGAGAAAAAATCCGAGAAGTTTTTTTTATGCCATAGCAAACAAGCAGACAGGCCGCCTTATGGTAAGCAGTCACTATCGCTTATGGATACTTGTAACAACAAAGGAATCACAACTACGTTGCCGACCCTTTAAGACTATTAACACGCCTTATGAAGAACCCCATGTTGTAGCTTCTCGGAAACACCGCGGAAGGTAGCTCATTCCACATTTTGCAGGTGTGAGGCAAGAAAGATCGTGTGAATCGTACAGTGTGCGATTTCCACTGATCTATGATGTGTGAGGAAGCCTTCACCCGAAGAGGGGTCCTCAACTTTAATCAATAACTTTAATTAATAATTAATAACTAAACTATTATTGTATAAATTGAAATTTAACTATAATACTATAAGTGAATGCTATTGTGATTTGATACTATGCAATAACAGCAATCTAATTTTATGGTAATAATACTACCATCAAATATAATTTAATTTAATTTTTGATTGTAATACTATGCAATAATTGTAACTTAATCTTTAATACTAGGCACTGATTTTTATTGTTATTTAATTTTTCAAATTAAAATATTATAATAACCATTATGTACATTTAAAAAATCACCCTAATGCATGCAGGAGTGTTTATTTATAGGTTGAGGAAATAAAAGGCTATTTTATTTATGATGTGTGGATGAACTTTCAAGCAGTGGCGGCTAGTACGAAAGTAGTTGTAATAAGTGTTTAAATAAGCTAATGATAAAAATCTGGTGAATCTGGGTTAATGTGTATATGCGTTAACATCTACAAAAATATGACCTCTCTAAAAACACTTTTTACGCGGAAATAAGAATCTGTTTTTCTCGGCTAAAGTCGCACTTACCTTACTATAGGTGTTTCCATGCTCTCCCACGCGCGCCCCTTGCCCTTTAAGCCTCGTTCATGTCGCGGCAGCTTCCAGTCGAGTGGTTTGGACCATTACATGAACCTATTTTTGTAGCTGGTTTTATTATAAGTACCTACTTACTTATCTACTTCTATTACAGTATAATAAATGGCTTCCAATAAATATTTGAGTGCTTTTCGTAACACCAATAGTAACGACTGGATGGATTTGGATGAATTTTAATACGAATAGGATGTTGAACCTGGAATGCTGAGTAATTAATATAATGAATAAAATGTGAACGATGCCTCTAGGCTAACGGGGGAAAAGCGCAAGCGCATTATAAGAACTTATAAATGAAGACTGTGCGTTGGTGTCCTGCATAATCTATAATATATTTTTACCTGTATAGATACGTTTCATAAATCCTAACAAACAAATTTTACCTACAATCTTATTCCTTTTGATTCCAATATTAGACATTTTTGAGCGCTGACACAATATCCATAGTTTTAAAAATCTTTGATGTGTAGTAAGTGACTATACAGCTTTATATATCCTCTAAGGCGCAAGAATCACTCAAAAGACGAAGCGCGAATACGAGCGCTCCCCTTCAAAGCAATTTCAACCTTAGGGTTCTTTTTGAAAAGATACAATCGCGCTCGGAGAGCTGAGGAGAGACGAGATACACCGAGAGGTTGACACCGCACCGCTCGACTCATACGGCATATTGGTTGTCGTTTTTCCCGCTAGATGGCTCTGTCAAAGTGATTCACTATTGAAGAGTCCCACTATCCACCTCCTGGCTCCACCATCAGATCAGTTTGATGATACCAAATTATTGTATGACGGCCACCCACAAGATGGACAGACGACCTAAAAGAGACCGCAGGAAAATGCTGGATGCAGGCCGCTTCCAACCGGCCCTTTTGGAGATCGATGGAGGAGGCATATATCCAGCAGTGGACGTCCTACGGCTGAAATGATGATAATGAAATTATAGTTTTGTCATCCGAATTAAAGATACTTGCAGTTTCAAATCGGTGCGACAATTAAAATTAGGTCAAAAGAGACTTCCAAGATTTGATTACATTGTAAGTTGCCGGGCGGGCGTGACAAGTTATGAATCGTATTAGAACTTAAGGTTGACATTGCTTTGAAGGAAAGCGCCACGTACGCTAGCTACCGCGTCACGTGGCCTGAGCGTCGCTTGCATTGCACTCCATATAAATTCATACTGAGCAGTGGGTCGCGCGACGAGGCCAAAGCTGCTGGCCGCGGTCGCCGGTTACAGTCGGAATGCTGCCTTTAGAGTGTGTTTGCGCCTAACGCCTGTACATTTCCCTTTCGGGTCAAAGGCAGCGCAGAGTTATGTTTATTTATAAATTAATGTATGAATTTGGGCTGTAAATTTGAATTTTTGCATGTTTACTTCATTTGCACCGAGTAACGGACTCCCTGGTTATTTTGCTTTGGATATATAACTTAGTTTTAAATTGGCAAAGAAAACACTTGTCATGTTTTATTGCTTTTACCCGAAAGGTCATTTTATTTGCTGGACATTATGAAACTAAATCACCTGGAAGGGTTGAAGCTCACCAGCTACAGAGTTACGCATATGGACTGTGGTTCTTCGCATCATTATAAATAACTTTTACTATGGACCAACCTTAAACTCACAAAAATCAGATGTTCCATAGAAAACGGTTACTGACACTGGACAAAGTGTATAGAAGAGCAGATTTTAATTGGTGATTTCAAATTTGGTCCCTTAATAAAACTTGTTCATATTTATTATTATGAGAACATAATTATATACCCTTCAGTATTACCACGGCCTTTTTAACCGACTTTAAAAAGGAGGTTACCAATTTGACTGCATTTTTTTTTTGTTTTTTTGTTTGTTACTAGTTTTATACATAGATAGTGATTTAAATTGCCATGGTAATAAAAAAAATCTTATGTGGATTAATCATGTCTAGTATTTTTATGTCTATTTATACGAGAAGTTGGTATACCGAATAAAAACTATATTAAGTCAATCCCTACCTTTCCAGGACGTTCTTTTCACCTCTTTAACAATTCGCAACTAACGCCTCACTTCCCCTATTCTCGCCCAATGTCACAGCCCATACGACACGGGAAAACGCCTTCAAATACGTTTTATTGCGTCCCTTCGAACCGCACAGCACCTGCTCGCTGGCACATACATATTTCAACACTTTACTACCCTGTCGCAATAAGCCACGTTTAATATTTAATTCCATTCTGAAGGAAATGCGGCACCGTTTACTGCGAGAGGGTGGTTAAGCACTAGGTTTAGAGGGTCAGCTACATTCTACAGGGTTGTTTATGATACGTCGATATTGTTCTTTTTATTGAGCGCGCTTCGATTGCGTTCGATGTGAAATGGCTTGCGTTTGATATTATGATACAATACATCATTTGTACCCTAAGTACCTATGTATGTGTGTAACTGTGAATTATGACACATAATTGAAAACAAAGTACTCCTTATCCCGGAAATTTTAATTCCCTGATTTAAGTATTCTTTATATATATAACTTTTACTATGGGAGTAACTCTGAAATCGTTAAAAAATATCAGCTGTTCCATAGAAAACGGTAATTCACTCTCAACGAAATTGGTGGTGATGCTATCCCACGGGAACATTAAAAATCCTGGAATTAAAATCCTGGATATTTAAATATTCTTTTTAATATCCAGGTTTCCTGGATATTTTAATATCCCGGATATTTAAATATCCAGGATTTTTAATGTTCCCGTGGGATAGCATCACCACCAATTTCGTTGAGCGTGAATTACCGTTTTCTACGGAACAGCTGATATATTTTTCACGATTTCAGAGTTACTCCCATAGTAAAACTTTATCATAGTTATGGGTTCAATGGATCCCCTTTAGCTTAGTAGTTACAATGTACATCTTTAAGGTTAATTTATTTCACAAATATCTATCGTCCATTCAAAGATCCTACGACTCTGCACTAAGTTATTTGGCCCATTCCCTATGACTCAAATAAATGCGATCATGATAAAACCTTCCATATTTTAATGCCTTCCATTTTAATGGTAGCCATTGACCGTTATTGTAGGTCGTTATGACTCTCGCGGCTTCGGTTAACTTTAGGTTGGGCGGTCTTACGGACAAAAAAGGCTTCACAGAAAAAATTTCTAGGACAATATATTCATTTTAAAGCAGTAAAAAAAATATGTGGTAATCTTGATCATATTTCTGAGTGTACCATTAGTTCCAAAACACGTTTCCGATAAATTTTCTCGATAGAAAAAAATCATGAAATAACCTCTAACCTTGAAATTTACCTAAATGCATACAATGTTATCTCGACTATTGATGAACAAATCTTTACAAAATTTACAAGAATGATGTTAAATATTGTAACAAATAACATCATTAATTTTATTTATTGATTAAAATTCAATTTTTCTATCTATTAATTAATTTAATCATAAATTGGCTCGAACGTGTCGAACGAAACGTCGTGCCGCCGCGGCGTCTTTTCACTTCTCTCTTATTTTTACGCGATGTGACAGAGACCGCTGAGGCGCGCTGCTAGACGGACGTGTGTCGCTTTGTTCCGCTAACCGCTCCAAAATATAATCTCAACTTTATGACACAAAAACACCTTGACGCAAGTTGTAAAGTAAGTACCTACCTTATCTGCAATGTTTTCTTGCATTATAAGTACTAAAAAGGCAGGCGAATGAAAATTACATTTTGTAACGATTTGTTTGTATTTATTAGTTTACGAAGGATAATTTCACCACAATCGTCATAGTCCAGTTGGCCGAATGGTTTGACCCAATGGATAAGTTCTCTGCGACTCTGTGAGTAAGCTCCGGGTTCAAATCTCATAGTCACCAATAATTTTAATTTTTGTAATTTTTCTTATGTTTTTAAAATAATTCGTCATGTTCGTGCGTGCGTGCGTGGGTGTGTGTGTGTTTGTGTTTGTGTTTGTATGCATGTGTGTAATGTTCTTTACTCGAAAATGGTAGGGCCGTTATTGACGGGATTTTCACTGTCAGATAGCTGATGCTATGAGGAGAAAAAAAATTGGCATCTTTTTATCATCATCATCATCACCATTTTTTCATTACTTCGCAGGTGAACCCGCAGAGCACAGTTAGTCTACTTTTTTAGGGTCCCGTACCTCAAAAGGATAAAACGGAACCCTTATAAGATCACTTCGTTGTCCGTCTGTCTGTCCGTCTGTCAAGACCCTTTTTCTCAAGAACGCGTAAAGGTATCAAGTTGAAATTTATACTAAATACTTGGGCCTACGGTTTCTTTCGGCTGTAAAAAATAAAAGTTGTCAAATATAAGTCCGGTTAAGTCAAAGCAATCAAAAGATATGAACGTTTATGTCGTATATTTTGCGATTTCACAAGGGAATCTAAACCTATAGGGTACTTCCCGTTGACCTAGAATCATGAAATTTGGCAAGAGGCAAGGTCTCATAGCACATATATAGGAATAAATCCGAAAATTATAAAATTGACGTTATATCATTTAAAAATAATTATTTTGCTATTACAAACTTACATTTTGTAGTTGGAATGTATGGAATAACCTTATTGTCAACTACAAACTTAAGTTTGTCTTTCAATATTTTAACTTCAGTTAGTTTTTCTTTTTGGTCTCGCGCTCTGAGGGTTCCGTCTAACGGAACCCTCAGAGCACGAGTCCTACTCGTACTTGTCCGGTTTTTTTATGTGGCATAGGTGGCAAACAAGCAGACGGGCTACCTGATGGTAAGCAGTCATCGTCGCCTATGGATACTTGTAACACCAGAAGCATCACAAATATGTTGCCGACCCTTTAGGACTCTATTACGATACTATAAAGGTTAGAAAGTTCTATACAACTTGGAATGGACAGACAGACAGACGGATGGACAGAAGGAACTTATATGGGTTCCTTGTAGTTCTACGGAACCCTAAAAAGGTGTTACATTCTTCTTTGAACGTTCAGGGATTCATTACATAGTGATACGGTTTCGGTGTAGTTGCATTCCGGACCTAGTCTTCACGGTTTGCGCGGGGGAGGAGAGTGGAGTGACATCAGTCGAGAGGCATAATAATTACTTCCAAGCACAGATCTACTACCTATATATCTGTGCTTCCAAGTATCGGTGGTCGATGTACCACAAAAAAAAGAGTCTCGAGCATTTGCAGAGGTCACACAAAGTGGACAGTCAGCGACGTTATCATACAAAATAGCTTTCCGTCCAGTTTAATTAGACATTCCAGTTGATACCTTGAGAAGTACGTAATTTACGCGTAAAATTTACAAGTTGGTCTCACCCTTACTTCCTTTGGTCAGGCTTCAAGTAAGTACTTAGTACTAAACAGGCAGGCGAATGAAAATTACATTTTGTGACGATTTCTTTGTACATTTATATTATTTTATAGATTAAGAAGCATAATTTCACCGCTTGCGTCATAGTTCAATTAGAAGAGTGGTTGACGCAATGGATTAGTTCCTGTGACTCAGTAGGCTCCGGGTTCAATTCTCACATTTCCATTTTATTTTTGTTATTTTTATGTTTTTGAAATATTTCGTCTTGTGCGTATGTCTGTAATGTTCTTTATAGACTCGAAAACTGCAGGACCGATTTTGATGGGATTTTCACTGTAAGATAGCTGATGTTGAAAAAAATTCGAGCAACTTTTCATCATCATCATCATCACAATTTTTTCATTACTACGCAGGTGAATGCGCGGTGTGCAGTTAGTCTACTATAATGGTTAGGAAGTCCTAAACAACTTGGGATGGACAGACAGACAGACGGATGGGCAGAACGAACTTATATGGGTTCCTTGTAATTCTACGGAACCCTAAAAAGGTGTTACAGTCTTCTTTGAGTATATCTTTCTTCTATATACATATAAAAAGCGATGTATGTATGTTCCCTATGAAGGCTGATGATGATGATGATGATATTACGTATAAACTCCAAAATGGCTGAACTGATTTTTATGGGATTTTCACTCTCAGATAGCTGATGTTATAGCGAGAGGAAAAAATGCTGCTTTTCATCATCGTCGTCATCATCAGCACCAATTTTTAGTTTAGTTTAGTTTGAGCTAGTTTGGTAAGTCGTGATGTTACTTTCTCCAGAAACGGATTAACTGACCTGATCGAGGACTTCGGAGTCTGCTACGGAACTGCTAGACGGATAGAGCTAGAAGTGTCGAGTTTGGGCTCGTTTTATTAGTCGTGATGAGAGCTTCTTCCACGAATATTTTGACTGACCTGATCGAGGATTTCGGAGCCAGCTAGTGGAACTGCTAGACGGATAGAGCTAGAAGTGTCGAGTTTGGCCTTGTTTCATTAGTCGTGATGAGATCTTCTTCCAGAAATATTTTGACTGACCTGATCGAGGACTTCGGAGACTGCTACTGGAACTGCTAGACGGAAAGAGCTAGAAGTGTCGAGTTTGGGCTCGTTTCATTAATTGTGATGAGATCTTCTTCTAGGAATATTTTGACTGACCTGGTCGAGGACTTCGGAGACTGCTACTGGAACTGCTAGACGGAAAGAGCTAGAAGTGTCGAGTTTGGGCTCGTTTAATTAGTTGTGATGAGATCTTCTTCTAGGAATATTTTGACTGACCTGATCGAGGATTTCGGAGCCAGCTAGTGGAACTGCTAGACGGATAGAGCTAGAAGTGTCGAGTTTGGGCTCGTTTCATTAGTCGTGATGAGATCTTCTTCCAGAAATATTTTGACTGACCTGATCGAGGACTTCGGAGACTGCTTCTGGAACTGCTAGACGGATAGAGCTAGAAGTGTCGAGTTTGGGCTTGTTTCATTAGTCGTAATGAGATCTTCTTCCAGAAATATTTTGACTGACCTGATCGAGGACTTCGGAGACTGCTACTGGAACTGCTAGACGGAAAGAGCTAGAAGTGTCGAGTTTGGGCTCGTTTCATTAGTTGTGATGAGATCTTCTAGGAATATTTTGACTGACCTGATCGAGGACTTCGGAGACTGCTACTGGAACTGCTAGACGGAAAGAGCTAAAAGTGTCGAGTTTGGGCTCGTTTCATTAGTTGTGATGAGATCTTCTTCTAGGAATATTTTGACTGACCTGATCGAGGACTTCGGAGACTGCTACTGGAACTGCTAGACGGAAAGAGCTAAAAGTGTCGAGTTTGGGCTCATTTCATTAGTCGTGATGAGATCTTCTTCCAGGAATATTTTGACTGACCTGATCGAGGATTTCGGAGACTGCTACTGGAACTGCTAGACGGATAGAGCTAGAAGTGTCAAGTTTGGGCTTGTTTCATTAGTCGTGATGAGATCTTCTTCCAGAAATATTTTGACTGACCTGATCGAGAATTTTGGAGACTGCTAGTGAAACTGCTAGACGGATAGGGCTAGAAGTGTCGAGTTTGGGCTCATTTCATTAGTCGTGATGAGGTTTTCTTCTAGGAATATTTTGACTGACCTGATCGAGGACTTCGGAGACTGCTACTGGAACTGCTAGACGGATAGAGCTAGAAGTGTCAAGTTTGGGCTTGTTTCATTAGTCGTGATGAGATCTTCTTCCAGAAATATTTTGACTGACCTGATCGAGAATTTTGGAGACTGCTAGTGAAACTGCTAGACGGATAGGGCTAGAAGTGTCGAGTTTGGGCTCATTTCATTAGTCGTGAAAAGATCTTCTTCCAGGAATATTTTGACTGACCTGATAGAGGATTTTGGAGACTGCTAGTGGATCTGCTAGATGGATAGAGCTAGAAGTGTCTAGTTTGGGCTTGTTTCATTAGTCGTGATGAGGTTTTCTTCCAGGAATATTTTGACTGACCTGATCAAGGATTTCGGAGCCTGCTAGTGGAACTGCTAGATGGAAAGAGATAGGAGCGTGGAGTTTGGGATCGTTTCATTAGTTGTGATGAGATCTTCTTCAAGGAATATTTTGACTGACCTGATTTAGGAGCCCAAAATCGACACTTCTAGCTCTATCCGTCTAGCAGTTCTAGTAGCAGTCTCCGAAGTCCTCGATCAGGTCAGTCAAAATATTCCTAGAAGAAGATCTCATCACAACTAATGAAACGAGCCCAAACTCGACACTTCTAGCTCTTTCCGTCTAGCAGTTCCAGTAGCAGTCTCCGAAGTCCTCGATCAGGTCAGTCAAAATATTTCTGGAAGAAGATCTCATCACGACTAATGAAACGAGCCCAAACTCGACCATTCTATCTCTATCCGTCTAGCAGTTCCAGTAGCAGTCTCTGAAGTTTTCGATCAGGTCAGTCAAAATATTCCTAGAAGAAGATCTCATCACGACTAATGAAACGAGCCCAAACTCGACCATTCTATCTCTATCCGTCTAGCAGTTCCAGTAGCAGTCTCCGAAGTCCTCGATCAGGTCAGTCAAAATATTCCTAGAAGAAGATCTCATCACAACTAATGAAACGAGCCCAAACTCGACACTTCTAGCTCTTTCCGTCTAGCAGTTCCAGTAGCAGTCTCTGAAGTTCTCGATCAGGTCAGTCAAAATATTCCTGGAAGAAGATCTCATCACGACTAATGAAACGAGCCCAAACTCGACCATTCTATCTCTATCCGTCTAGCAGTTCCAGTAGCAGTCTTCCAAATTCTCGATCAGGTCAGTCAAAATATTCCTGGAAGAAGATCTCATCACGACTAATGAAACGAGCCCAAACTCGACACTTCTAGGTCTTTCCGTCTAGCAGTTCCAGTAGCAGTCTTCGAAATCCTCGATCAGGTCAGTCAAAATATTCCTAGAAGAAGATCTCATCATGACTAATGAAACGAGCCCAAACTCGACACTTCTAGGTCTTTCCGTCTAGCAGTTCCAGTAGTAGTCTCCGAAATCCTCGATCAGGTCAGTCAAAACATTCCTTGACTAACACTTCTCACTAAGACTAAAAAAACGAGCCCAACCTTGACTTATCTCGCTTTCCCTATTTAGCAGTTTTAGCAGTCTCCGAACTCTACCATCAAGTTAGTAGAATTATACCAGGAGTAAGTCTATAAGTAAGGGAGGGTCCCTTTGCATAATGCGTAATGTTATGATAAAAAATTGAGTCCAAAAATATCTACATAGTACTAGATTTGAACCGGGCATTCGTGGTTTACCAGCGCGGTGCCAGACCACTAGGCCAACAGAGCTTTGCTGTGGACCGACGAAATTACATGTCTTTAGCTGTGTATAGGTGAAGGACGTCACGTTTCTGCGAGATTCACGCGGTGCGCCCCGCTGTAGTCGGCCGCCACTGCCTCTGCTTCACCCCCTCAAAAACATAAAAGTCAGCTAGTCACGGCGCCTTTATTATTTCCGCCCCCGCGGGACTCTTCATAAAAGCCTTCATTGTTGTCAATTGGTGTTATTCATGGCCCAATTTATTGTATATTTTTACAATTACTGATAGGTAGTACGATTACGTAGTTTTGAACACTTTTGGTGTAAAATTTCGGGTAGCACTGTATAACCAATCGTGACGTTTACCAGCAGTAAAGTCCTTTTCATGAAAGAAGTCCCACGGCAAACAGCGGAACTAAATTTCCATGTTGTAGTTGTCAGGTGTTGTTACTGTGTTTGAACGCTAGTGAGATTTTTATTAATTTTCCATCGTTAAAGAGTCGTGTACGATGCCAAAAGTTGTTAAAGTTCTACTCGAGAAATGATACTGATAGTGATTGATACGCGATGACAGCGCCGCGTCTGGGGGACTTCTTTCATGAAAAGCACTCTACAAAAAATAAAACTAAAAAAAATTACTAAACTAAAAACTATCATCATCATCATTTCAGCCGTAGTACACCCACTGCTGGATATAGGCATCTCCAAAAGGGTCGGTTGGAAGCGACCTGCGTTTCCCTGCGGTCTCTTTTAGGTCGTCTGTCCATCTTGTGGGTGGACGTCCTACGCTGCGCTTACCGGTCCGTGGTCTCCATTCGAGAACTTATCGGCCCCATCACGTATAATCAACCTGCTTACATATGTGCTGCCTTAAATGTTATATCCATAGCACAAAATCAGTGCATATTTAAAGCTAGCTTACAGTAATTACTGACCTAGTTCTGTAAGTTTCCATTCTTAGCAAAGCTATTCAAGATTCAAACTCCATTCATGACATACAGGGACAATTACACGGTTATTCTGAAAGGGCTTAAGTACTATGCTAAAAATAATTCATTGTACCTACATATTATTTTTAATGAAACTTTGGTAGGCACACTTAAAAAACTGATACAACTAGCACTGCCCCGTGGTTTTCTCCGCTATTTTACAGCAACCGAATATTCACCGTCATCTTCATCAGCCAGAAGATGTCCACTGCTGCATGAACATATAGGCATGCCCCTTAGATTTCCACATTGAACGACAGTGTAGGTCAAAGGTGGAGGCCTATGTTCAGCAGTGGAGGTCTTCTGGCTGATGATGATGGTGATACTTATGTCAATGTAATACATTGATACTAAGTTTTTATATTTTCCCTATACTAAGTCTATACATTGAATGTATAGACTTAGTATAGGGAAAATATAAAATAAAAATAAAAACTGTTGATCCGATCGCTACCAAAGTTCACAGCACAACATTCACAGGATCACTCGCTGGGCTAATAAATAAAATAACTATTCGGGACATTTTTGCACACACGGTCACCTGACCCCAAACTAAGCAAAGCTTGTGACATGGCTGCCAGAGACATACGTAGGTACATATATAGTTTTAAATGCTGGCTGATATACGTACATATATAGTTTTAAATACATACTTAAATTAACAACCAGATATAGAACAAACACAAATGTTCATCACACAAATGTTTGTCCTAGATGGGAATCGAACCCACGCCCCCAAGCTCAGAAAGCAGGAAAAATCTGAAGATTGCCTGAAAATTTGCCTGAGAATGTCGATATAATATACATAATTATATAAATACATACAAACATCGCCTTTTATTTGTAATCTATTATGCTATAGCTCTATTCGGCTTAACATACCTTTTTGGAGTAGCTCGGCCGAGATGTGTGATGGGGGTGAATATGAGGGGTGGGGTCACAGAGGGGCGAGAGTAGGTTGTAACGGTAATTAACGTGACTTGGATTATTTAAATTCATTCGGAACCTTTTAAGCGACGCGAAGTACGCTCCACAGTCTACCTGCCTTTCGCATACATGCTTTTATAATGACTTCTCTGGGAAATATGTGAAATTCTTGAGTGCTTAAGTCCTAGTACATTCCTGCCGTGGCAGTCAAATGAGGCTTTTAAGAGGGCATATGGGCAGAGTTTTGTCCATACAAACGTATTCTCGTGTTTCCTCCCTGGATAATACCGCTAGAACTGTAATTTGTTTTAAATACAATTTGTCTCCTCTCTTGTCATGCTTATATCATTTATTTTTTCTTATAAGTTAACTACTATAAGAAATATGAGCCTTTAAATATCCCAAAAATTGTTTTTTTTTTACCTCCATGTTCAGACCTCTATCGAACAAATTTGACAAGTTTATAAAACAAAAGTAAATGACAGAAGCATAGTTCAATTCTTTGCAAAACTAATAATTTAAAAAATAATGAAATCGGCTTAGTTTTGAATGAGAAAACAGAAAAATACGAGACGATGATTTTGTCTACTTTTCATAAGTATAATCGATCCGAGCTGCAGTTGTCCCTATTGCGCTCTACGGGGAGAGGCTTGAGGTCAAGGGACAGCAATAGATTTGCTAAATACCTATTCATCAAATTTCTTGGCCGTGGTATGCCCTCTTAAGGACGATCATTAGAAACGTAACAAGGTGACGCTGAGGTACATATTGACGGTATCCACGTTTCCCAAATATAGAGAGATTAATCACGAAAATGGCACAACCGTAATAAATAAATAGCTAAGCATGCTTACGAAAAAAAAAACTATTGTCTATACTAATATTATAAAAGGAAATATTTGATTGTTTGTTTGCTTGCATTGAATAGGCTCCGAAACTGCTGAATCGATTTGAAAAATTCTTTCACTGTTGGGAAGCCACACTATCCCCGGGTGACATAGGCTATAATCTATACCCGTGCAAAGCTGGGGCGGACCGCTAGTTTTAAATAAAATATAACACTGTACACTAGGTTACGCGAAAAGGGTGTACTAAGCCGAAAGGGTCATTGTACCCATCATTATACAACAACTTTTACTATGGGACGAAACCTGAAAAAAATACCCTATTACTATACTGTTGAACCCTTTGGGCTTAGTACAACCTTTTCGCGTAACCTTGTTGTCCAACTAATTCGTAAGCCCGGTAGCCTTGTTTATGTGCTTTTTGTCATGGATATAGGCTTGCCGGCCTATATTCAAAATAAAATCCGTACAGATCAGGTAGCCCGTGAACTAGCAGTCAATTTAATGGAAATCCAATGCCATTCCATCCGTATGGATTAGGTGGACAGTTCAGCAGGAATAAACGTTAGCCAGATCTAAAAGCTAGGATATACCTAATCATCAGAACATTTCCGTCCCAGTGTATGATATTGTTATAAAATATAAGCATGATCTGTCAAAATCTGTATCTAATCTGTTGAAAGTACTTACTAACGAAGTCGTCGTGTGACTTAGTCCACACAGTGAGTAATATATTTAGGCTTGTAGAGACCCCGCTACATACCAAAGCCTGCATCGCGCAAATGAAGTTACTAGGGCTGATTGGATCAGAACTAGATTTTACAATATGCTGCCGGACAGCTATCCCCGCTAGTCCTAAAAGAGTATTTTTTTGTAAAATAAAGAAACTTCACTTTTGACGTCCCTCTCCTGTTCAAGTGCCAGAGAGTGACATAGGCTTTTCATTATCATCATCACCATTTTTCTTCACTACGCGGGTGAAACTGCGGGGCGCAGCTAGTAATATAATAAGTCAATGACGCTAGCGGTTGACCTGCCAATGGCATACCAGCGAAACTTGGGCTCAACACTGAGTACCTTTGAAAAACTGTTATTGGACCACAATAAATATACTACTTGATCTCACCTTGAGCCGATACCTTTGAAAAGTTCAATTGGCCCGGTCCTTTCAAAGTAATAATATAATAAGTCAATGACGTTAGCGGATCCCCCGCCATCATAAATTCAGTATAGTGAATCTATGCCCGCCATCAATAGCATACCAGCGAAAGTATCTCAAACTTCGGAATTTAGTCGCAGCGCTAGAAGGTTCTCGAAGTCTTGAAATTAGATCGTGCCTTATCTACTTCTGGGCTTTGGTTTATATTCTTTGAGGTTCGAAGATAATTAATAACGAACGTGCAAACAATAATTTTGGAGGTAAAACGTCTTCAAAAATTATAATCTGTCTCAGTTATGTAATCAAAATTTAGGGATAATATTGAAAACAATGACGTCATACTGATCTAAGATTGAAAAGCACATTAAAAAAAAACTAAAAAGTCGCACTATAAGCACAGAAAATTAAGAAATTGTCTTTGGTAAGAGTAATAAATAAAAACATAGTAAATAAACAGATGACTACAATTTTCAAACTATTCTACACCTACAGTCTTCTTACGCATTGTCTATGCCAATCTACGACCAAAATAAAATGAATGGACGGGCCATAACCATTGAACGTGCTCAGTAAAAACGAGGCAAAACCGTTGGACATTATACTTCAACACCTAATTATAACCATACATTTGTTACAAAAAATAGATAGCGGTTTTTCATGTGTATTTACACTTCGGCAAAGCACACGAAGACATAATTTTGTCAGATGTTTCGTTATCATGTAACAATAGACGCATGTTGCACTTCCTACGGCTAGAGACCGACTGAAACGAAGTAAGCGCCGGCGCTCATTTTGTAATCTTCAAAACTACGCTTCTTCTGGGCCCGTCCATTCATCTTATTTTGGTCGAAGATGCCAATAATAAAAAACTTACTTCTTTAGAAAATGTGTATATTGTTTTTTTTTTTCTTATTTTGATTTCGCACCAAAAACACTCGTAGACTATAGCGTCTGCTTATGACGTCACGATATTAACACTCCGTGTCAAGGGCTTTCTGCGAAAATTCAAACAAATTGGTGCTTGTCTTCATAAGTACTATTCGCTCTGATTGTAAGTTTACTTTTATCATGTTTAAAACTACATGGCCTTCATTTCTCTTACTAAAAATTAAGAGGACTTATGTTACTTTTTTGAGGTAAAACCGCCAATTTTCATAAGTAATTATTTGCTCTAATGTTCGGTTTACTTATCATGTTTATATCTAAATGGTCTTCATTTCTCTTACAATAAACCGGACAAGTACGAGTAGGACTCGTGCTCTGAGGGTTCCGTCTAACGGAACCCTCAGAGCGCGAGACCAAAAAAAAAACTAACTGAAGTTAAAATATTGAGAGACAAACTTAAGTTTGTAGTTTTTTTTAACTGGGCAAATGCCTTTAATAACTAAACAAAATACAAGCTAAAACTAACACTACAAATACAGTTAGACTGCCCATAGACCGTTGAAGGTCTAAAGACAATCCAAATGCTCAAGCCCACTACCAGTTGGCAGCGTACCCAACATGCTGGCGGCATTACCACGTTGAATGGCAATGCTAATGCGTTGAGCCAGAAACACGCCAGCATTTTGGTCACGCGTCGCATTAACCAGGCGCTCTGAAAGATTTTTGAAAATGAGGTGAGCTCCCGGTCCCCAAGGGCCCAATGTCTCGACCCCAAACGCCTCAAATATGTAACCACTGCCGAGGTTAGCATATTTGCGACGCTTGTGCTGCTCTGCCGAATTAGCAGCCGCGCCAGCCCTACCCTGTGTCTCAGGAAGATGTGACGGCGCCAAAGTATCGACACAAGTTGCGTCCCATACAAGGGGCCGCCCCAACCTCCAGGGCACAAGTGTCATACCGTCAGGCCTCTTTCCATCGTCACGCGCAAGACCACTCGGTTTGAGCACAGCTGCAAAATTGGCGGTGGAAAGTGCCCTGCGTATGATGTCGTTCAGGCTAGCGTGTCGGCCAATACGACCAGCGCTTCTCGAGCAAGAGAGACCATGGTGACCGAGCTGGTCAACAGCAGTACCACACTGACAGCGATGGGCCTCACAGCACCTTGCACCCAAGCGTAAGCTGACAGCTAGACGAAATGCGGTTGGATCTAAAAGGCTACCTGTGTTAAAAGAGGGCATGGCTTGCAACCAAAGTCCCGATTCCCAAACAGAGACAGCAAGAATACGAGCGCGATCTGCAATACTAGGACACGTATCTAGTAGCGATTTCCACGCTAGTTCGCAGATCGGCCGATCCCACAGTCTCTGGGAAGACAACTTTGAAGTTTGTAGTTGACAATAAGGTTCTTCCATACATCCCAACTACAAAATGTAAGTTTGTAATAGCAAAATAATTATTTTTAAATACCTTCAAATTTATAACTTTCGGATTTATTCCTATATATGTACTATGAGACCTTGCCTCTTGCCAAATTTCATGATTCTAGGTCAACGGGAAGTATCCTATAGGTTCTGATTCCCCTGTGATATCGCAAAATATACGACATAAAGGAACCCTAAGAGCGCGAGACCAAAAAAAAAAACTAACTGAAGTTAAAATATTGAAAGACAAACTTAAGTTTGTAGTTGACAATAAGGTTCTTCCATACATTCCAACTACAAAATGTAAGTTTGTAATAGCAAAATAATCATTTTTAAATGATATACCTTCATATTTTTAACTTTCGGATTTATTCCTATATATGTGCTATGAGACCTTGCTTTTTGCCAAATTTCATGATTCTAGGTCAACGGGAAGTACCCTATAGGTTTTGGTTCCCCTGTGAAATCGCAAAATATGCGACATAAACGTTCATATCTTTTGATTGCGTTGACTTACAACTTTTATTTTTTTACAGCCGAAAGAAACCGTAGACCCAAGTATTTAGTATAAATTTCAACTTGCTACCTTTACGCGTTCTTGAGAAAAAGGGTCTTGACAGACGGACAGACAGACAGACAGACGGACAACGAAGTGATCCTATAAGGGTTCCGTTTTTTCCTTTTGAGGTACGGAACCCTAAAAAATTAAGAAGACTTTGTTACTTTTTAGGGTTCCGTACCTCAAAAGGATAAAACGGAACCCTTCTTCTTCATTCGAGTCGATGTTCCGCAAATTATAGGATCATTTTGTTGTCCGTCTGTCTGTCTGTCCGTCTGTCAAGAGCGTTTTTCTCAGGAACTGGTAAAGATATCAAGTTTAAATTTATAGAAAATACTCAAATCTACAGTTTCTTTCAGCTGTGAAAAAATCAAACTTGTAACTCTACGCGATAAAAAGATATAACCGTTTATGTCGCATATTTTCGCATATTTTGCGTTTTCACAAGGGAATCAAAACTTATAAGGTACTTCCCGTTGACATAGAATCATGAAATTTTGTAAGAGGCAAGGTCTTATAGCACATATAAAGAAATAAATCCGAAAGTCATAAATTTAAAGTTATACCTATCATTAAAAAATAATTGTTTTGCTGTTACAAACTTACATTTTGTAGTTGGAATGTATGAAATAACCTTATTGTCCACAACAAAGTTAAGTTTGTCTTTGAATATAATTTTTTTTTTTAATTTTTTTTTTATTGGCCTCTCACTCTGAGGGTTCCATCCAACGGAACCCTCAGAGCGCGAGTCCTACTCGTACTTGTACGGTTTTTTGTTGTAAAACCGCAGGACGCAACTAGATGGATTAAGGAAGGTAGGTACTTTTCCTCGCTGGAAGGAAGTTATAATGAGGCCCGCAATCAACGCAAGAACTTGTGATTGTAATAATTATTTCGCGGGTGGAACTGCTCCTACAGGGCGCTATGATTGAGTGGCGTTTTAATTACACAAGAAAATTAATTGGGGGTTCTGATTCAATGCAGGAAAAAATATGTTTTATACCATTTCCCCTCTAAAAAGCTTATTTTTAAAAGCTTTTTTATTCACTATTTTGGAGTTTGAATTTAGAACACACCAATATATTAGACCTCCATCGCAATGCTATACAGCCTCCTCGCGCAAAAATACTCGATACAAAATACTTAAATCTTTTTTACTCGTATTCATGGTATAAAGTTATAGTATGCAACTCTTCAATAAAACGAATTTATATCGAGGGTCATGAATCACTCGCTTCGCTCAGGATTCTAACACTCTGGCTCAGGATCAGGATTCTCACTCAGGATTCAATCATCATGAATCACTCCCTACGGTAGTGATTCAGACGTTAGAATCCTTCACTTGCTCGTGATTCATCTATGGCCCTCGCTTTAAATCCGTCCTTTATTCACTAATTGCATAATATACTATTCATATAACTTTAGTGAACAACCGTGATAGTTTAACAGTGTTTAATGAACGATTGTACTAAGGATACTTCGTGATTTCAAATGTTTAATTATGTAGTTTGTTTATAAAAATAAAATAAAAATGTTCACGTGGGCCAACCTTTACAGCTCCAAATGAATTGCAACTCGATCGATCCTCATAAATACGCAACGATCATTCATTCCGGGCTCCGCACACAGACCCGACCTCACGGAACTTGTAAATTCATCTCTAAGGCCTTTTGTTAGAGTTTATTTTGTCGTTTCTTCAAAGTTTGAAGGTTTTTGTAACGAACGTCTCATACATAATGTAGGGTAGGTATCTATCGTAGGACCGGAGCTGCGAGATGAGACTGGACCTTAAGTAGCGTTTATTTAAGAAGCACCTTAAGCGAAATAGGCACCTTTATTAAAAAAAAAAAACTTTTAATGCTTTGTCAGAAATTTTTAAGGCTTGAGCTAGCCTTGTAAGGGTGCGCTTCACTTGCCAGAGCTGTGTCTTTTGAACATATTCAAAATTAATAAAATAAAATAAATGTGAACCAAAAAAAATATTGGGCATTATCTATAATGACATTGCAAATAGTATTAACCAGTTTTGTATTGATATTTTGTAGCATGGCAAAGAAGATCGATAAAAACACGAAATTTTTTAGTTTTTTTTCTATCTCATCCGCCGAAATAAAACATCGACATAAAAATTACTACAAAACGTTTGCAATGTTATTCTAAAAATAAAGCGGATAGCCATCGAGATAAAATTCCTATAGAGTCACTATCTCTCAGTGAAAACAGTCAAAAAACGTCCGAGCGTCATTGTACATACATTTTATCAATTATATACTTCATAATACCATATTTACTCCAATTTAGACGTTATGTCGCTTTAATAGTGTTCAACGTTAGTTGTCCGCTGTGTCATGTAGCTCAGGCATCGCGCGGCGTTGTAGTCGGATCGCTGTTACCTTGTAACTAACCATAAAGTCTGCGTAATTCGTAGCATGCGCCGAGTTTTTGGTTCGGACATTTTTTGGCACGATTGTGACTCTATGTGTATTGTATCTCGATGCCGATGGCGAATTAATAATTTTATTAAGTGTTGAAAAATATTGTATCTAGGTCCAATTATTCGACGGCAACTCTACCTGAGCTGCTATTAAAGGTCCATACTCGTCTTATCATAATTTGCAAGCTTCCTTCCACTTATTTACAACTAGCTGCCCGTGACTTCGTATGCGTAAGCTTTCATATAATATTTCAATCCTCTTTATTGAGCCTTTTTGCAAAATACTTTCTTAGCGGACCTCTATACTCCATAAGTATTCTACCTGCCAAATTTCAGCTTCATAGGTCAAGTAGTTTTCGAGATTTCGTGATGAGTGAGTGAGTGAGTAGATGAATTTCGCCATATATAGATAGGTTTTTTGTTTTGCAACTATTTTACTAAGATATAATCTAAGGTTATACCTACACATATTTGAACACATTTACAGCCACAAGCGAAGCGCATTCAAAAGGGCACTCAGCGCGCAAAAGTTATACAGACACACGTTGCAAACATCCCCCGGGACCATGTGGACGGGAGAGACCGTCCGGTCTAACTGAAGTCGCATGTCGTAAACGAATTAAATATGCAAACCACGGAAACGTAGTAACTTTGCTACCAGGAAAATCCGTTCCAACTTATTAATTCATTTTCTCAGATTATGACGATGACATCATAATCTAAAGCAGGCATTGCCAAACTATTTTGGGCAAGAGACCCCTTTTCCAAAATTCTATTCTATTCTAAAAGACCAAAAAAATCAAAATCAAAATTGGTTCAGCCATTTAAAAGCTACGATGATAGAGACAGACACACAGATACACACGGTTACACCCCTCTGTTTGCGTCGGGGGCTAAAACATCTGGTTTATAAGGCTTGCGGCATTTTTCTGAGATAAGAAACCTATTCTGAAGGAAATATTTTGAATCGAGGCTCTCTTTTATAAAATTTACGGCCTCCTTTAAGCCGATATTTTATTCATGGCGTTGTTCATTGGCTGTTTGGAACACGAGACCAGTGAGGCCCGACACAGGCTTTTTGGAATTTTTATAAGTACCTTGTAGAAGAGTCATCCGCACATTATAGATGCGTGGAAGACTCGCACTGTTCGATTTGATCGATTGTTTCTGCCACGTACCTGTAAGTTGTGGAATGGCTTACCACCTTCGGTTTTTCCTCCGAAATATAATTTGGACTGCTTCAAACGAAGGGTGAATAGAGTCATCAAAGGTAGGCAACGTACTGACAATGCCCCGGGTATTGTAGGTGTCTATAGGCGGCGGTGAACACTTACCATCAGGTGGCCCGTAACTTGTTTGCCGCTTATTCTATATAAAAAAAAGTTGCTTAAATAAACGTGTAAATTTTAAATATAAAACACTGTTTCATACTATTACGATTGTACAATACAGTTATATGATTATTAACGTTATGAGACTGATTACTAAAGAAAGAATGAAAAAATAAACTTTACTTTTATTTGTATAGATAGATTAGTTTTGTTATGCATCCACACAGAATAGACAAAAGTAGCCCCAGCAACAAAATGTTTGATTTTTTTTCTGCGAGTGTTTCATCGGTTCATTCCCGTTACGTCGCGTGACCGAAACAATGTTTGTGGACGCCATTTTTGGTGGTGACGTTTTTGTTGACGTATTTTTCCCGCAATTCCTCGGCGTCATTTTTCCCGACGTCGTTTTTCCGGCTGTTTTTGTTAACGCCAAATCGGATTGTGTAAATCCCCGCTCGGCTATTCCACGCGCAGTCGAGTCGCATTGCAAACTCTGTCTGTGCTTGTTTTATTTCTAGAACAGCCTTGGAAAATAAAATGGTATATTTCTAGTTGGTAAAATTAGCTTAGTATTGTGTACTAATGCTATGTTGACATTCTTTATCGTGAGGAAACCATAGCATGTTTGTAAGGTACAGCTACAATCATAATTCTCTATAACATTTTTGGTGTACCCTGTACACCTGGGTGTATAAACCTTACACCCAGATTCGGCTAATCCGATCAAAAACTTTAAGGAGCTTGTATACCATCTGCAGGTCTCTCGCTCGCGTATTTTCTCATTGGTGAAGATTTAAAATCACAGAGTATTAATTTGCAAAAAGTGACAAAACCTGATCTTTTGTTAACTATCATAGCTTCACAAACATATTTTTTTGGTTCGATATCTTTAAATTTGACGGAGTAATGTGGTAATAAGTGATTTTTTTGCTTTTCTCAGAACTTTATAATTCATCAGTATACGTATTAGTTTTGAATATTTTTCACAAAGCTTTTTATAGCACCTGTCCGGTAGCTCATTGGCTTCTTTGACACTGATCTACTCGTATGTTGATCCTGTTTTTTGAGTATAATTTGAAACTAAATTCAGTAGCGCCCTTTTTGGCAGTAAAAGTATTGGCCCGGTTTCCTTTCGACGCTTCACACGATCTCAAGTGCATTGATTTTGGGGAACTTTCTGTCTGCTAACATCCCAGTCTCACTGCATTCGACAAACTAGGTAATATCAAATCATTTATATTTTATACTCGTAATTCTTTTTCTAAATGAAAACAGCTGAGAACTCCAGTAAATTGTAAAGAGAAAAAGGCTTCGTCAAATAGAACACTTACCTAGCGGCCGTCAAGGCGTTATTGCGGCGCGTACTTACGCCGTGCTTTGTCTTGTATGCTAGAAGTATGTCTCGACGCACTGTCGCAACGCCGGACGTTATGTTGTATTTTATAACAAAATATTTTTACCGCCCGACGTATTTGTGCACATTTTGCTGTCATGACTGAGAATGTAATAGAATGCTTGGGACGCGACAGTGTCACACCAAAATACGTGACTTTCTTACGCGATACTGAAACGCTTTGATACTGCGCCAAGCATACTTCCTATTTGAAAAAGCCCTAAATATTTTTTATGTTTCCTATTTTTCTATCGGAAACTGTTACTCCTATTTTATTTACCAGTAGAAGTTGATACAGAGTAAACGTGTCAGCATCAGCACATGAGTAAAGAGTCCCGCGCTGTTTAAAGCAGACGTTAGTTGTTTTATTCATAAATAGCTTTATCGTTCGTGCGTGTGGAACCTATAATAGGTTACGTAAATATAGTATAGGTATGGATATATTTGTCTCTAGTATTTCATCCATAAGGAACTGCAACTTTAGAGTGACAACTTTTTCAACAATTATTTGTGAAAATTTAGGTAATATTCTGTCTTAAACATTATTAAATGTATTTCTTATCTTGTTAAGTGCACATCTTAGTTTGTCTTAGTTTATTAAGATGCTTTTTTCTTTGTTCTAGTTTATTATACATAAATATTTTTTTATTCACATGTTTTAGCGTTCATATAATGTACTCTGTTTTTTATAAGTAGAAACTTCTAAATGGCCTCTTTGTCTCTAGCTAATTATTAACTCTGTTAATTAAGACCGTTAGTTTCTCTAAGATAATAAAAAATAAAAATAAATAAGTAAAATAAACGTTTTTCATACAATTCAGTGTCCAATACAGCATAACGCTTCCGCTGCGTTGTGCGTTCCAATCAAGAGAACAAAGCTTTTAGTTGACGCAACACAAAATAAATATTAGTTGATGCAAGTGGGCCTAATTACATGCAAACTCTATTTAGTGCCAGTTGTTCCTCATTACCCGTCGGCGCTCCACTTGCACGTGTGTTGTAGTTAGTTGCTAGTTGCGCCAACTTTTTTCAACTACCAACTATCGCTTTAGGCGATAAGGCCGCCCATTATACTGTTGTTTATTTAGTTGATTGAATCAGGCGTTACTTTGCGGAAGTCCATTTTAAATGTGTACCTATATGAATTTCTAGTGTAATTCCGCTTCTACGTCGTTTTGAGTACAATAAAGATTTGGGACAAACTATTTTACTCTATAGATATTTGTGATGCTAATTTAAACCTAACCTGACATAAATATTAATTACATTAAAAAGTAAAATTAACCTAACCTGAAACAAATTGTAATTAAAATAAATTTAATTTTTTATTATTATAATTTTTTTTTATTGTAATTGTAATTAAATTGTAATTGTATTTTTGTTTATTTGTTTTTTTATGTTAGTTTTAGTTTCATTTGTATTTTCGATGTGTAATAAAGTTGTATTGTATTGTAACTATTTGCTTGTACGGCCTAAAACTTGCAACGGTTGGCAAGGACCCCACCGCAAGTAGCATTCGTGTCCACGCGTTAAAAATTTACGAACCCTAAAACAAATATGTTGTGTTGAGATTTTATTGATTATAGGCTTCGACCAAAATAAATTTTGGTCAAAGATAAATATAGTAACAAAATATTTGGTACATACTTATATTTTTATAATGCATAACTAAAAACACAGAAAATTAACGAAAACTTAAATATATAACTAAAAACTTAAACTTAAAATTACTATATACTAATCTAAAAGGTGGAGGGAAAAGTGGCCAGAATGCTGCCACGCTGGATGGCAATGCAATTATTTTTAGTACATTACATACTGGTAGTTCTCAACTATCGCAGTTTTTGTCAGATGTTAAAAATAAGTTATTAAACAATGTTCGGGGATCACTGTTCACATCACTCTACATTATACTTACTACAAACGCACTAAAATAATTAATAACATCTTAGCTTATAACAGATTTTATCGCGTATATTTTACACACAGAAAAGAAAAAAAACTTATCTTTTCTGTGATTTTACATTATTTTAATTTCTGACATTTTAAACACTTCGCATACCGTCCGCACATACTAGGTAAAGCTACTAAGAATGTCTTTAATCCATGGTCACAGTTATGACGGATGGGTTGTTCCCAAAGTACTCCAAGCAATTTTCTCAAACTACTCCCCGCGAAAAAAAACCATCTGAATTTATAAGTGTAATAAACAATAAAAAAAAATTGAATGTCATAGCCAAAAATAAAACAAAGCCTAACAATAAAATAATTCAACGCATACAAACAAAAATCATGAACATACTTGAAGTGAATATGTGGTTAAGCGAATCACGAGACTCGAGTGGAGATGGGTCACTTGGTCAGAAGGGAAGATGGACGGTGAAACCAAAGTAATCACAGAATGATGGCCGCGGAAAGGAAAGCGACCACCGGTCGGACCAGCAACCACTGGTCGCATGACAGCGTTAAGGCAGCAGGAAAATGAAAAAAAAAATGGACAAGACTGAAGAAGGCACGCTAAAGAGGAGACCTAAACCCAGCAATGAGTGGTAAATAGATATTGATGATGATACGTAAAGTAATAGATGATACTTATAGTAATAAAAATCATCATACTTGAATAATTCTATAGAAATGTTATGTGTCATTAAATACAATAGAGATTTATCTAAAAAACAGTAATTTTTATTTTAAGTTCAAAGCGTCAAAACTCCAGAAACCATCGTTCTAGGTAGAGTGTACATAATTATGTTTAAATATGATCTAGAAAACTGAATTACATTAGAGTCGTCTTCGACGTCATAATTCTACGATTTTATGAACCAAAGCGCAGTAGTAGCATTATCGTAATATTGGGATATTTTAAATGTCAGTAGTGCAATAAAAACTTAAGAAAATAAAATCTCTTTCCATGGAATAGATATAATTTCTGGAATAGCATTTTTCTGCAACAAAACTTTTTTACGAGAAAAATTATCCATAAATGAAATGAAGTTGAACTTAATGTATATCATCATCTTAGATATCATCATCATTATCAGCCTATCATATTCCTACTGCTGGGTCACAGGTCTTCTCTCAGAGAGAGAGAATAGGCCCTAATCCACCATGCTGCCATGCAAGTTGGTGAAAGTCATTATGTCTTTAAAATTTTGAGTTTCTTGTACATACCGGTTTCCTCACAATATTTTCCTTCGCCGGTTTTGAGCGATGGCATCGAAGCTGCCCATAATTTATTAATGTACTACATAAGTCATTGGTGCAGGCTGAGGATCGAACCGGGTCCATCAGATTGTAAAACGCACAATACTACCGCTCGGCCACAATCGCTCACGCGACGACAACTTGCGTACCGCTAAACCGATCTCCATGAAATTATGTAGGCAAGTACATGCATAGCCCTGGCGCTGGGGCAGTAGAATACGGCACCGGTAACCCCTGCATGTAGTAGCAAGCTACTAAAAGGGAACTTCCGGGCTCGGGATGGTTAAAGTTGGGGCTCTGACCATCCACTTAATCGTGCCCAGGGAGAGAACGACAACGTTGTGTGACCAACGTTATCGTGGGCGGAGGGGCTGAGACAACATGGTTGTCTCGGGAGAAGCCGCAGCGTGGGGTGGATGTTTAATGGATATAATCCCACATAACCTGGCTGCACCCCAATGCAGCCGGGTATCTTTGGAAGTTTTCCCCCTGAAAAATACTGAATGATTCCGTAGTACAAGTAGTTCAGTATGATGACAAAAATGACCTCCTTTCTGCGTTACCAACGTTCCATGTAACCTATTTTACAAGCTTTTATTTAACTACACATGTTTGTATGTAAGGTATAATAAAATATTTTTGTTTTTATGTTATGTACAAATCATGCAAGCCTAATTTTTATCCCCATCCCGGCGTTCAATAGATAATTTGGATGAATCAATTAATATGGCACCATACCATACCATAGAACTTTTCTGGTGATGGAGTCGGTCATAGGAACTAATTTGTCAACCCTAAAGGGCTTGAATAGTACAAAACGATAAAGTCACACATTAAATTCAATATGCCCGCCGCTTCAATATGGCGGATTACATTATGTTTGCTAAAGCTAAAAGATTATAAAAAAAATGAGAAGCACTCTATAATTACTTCTATACTATCTATTTTATACAATGTAGGTACACTGTGGTAGGTACCTGTTAAAAGCAACAGGCGACTTTAGGTCAAACCTCCAATTATACCCTCGGGACTTCGGTCCTAATATCTCATTATAGGCATACCTCTAGGGTTAATACGGCGGGACATCGGCGCTAAATTAACCCTAAATTATTTGACCGAAATAGAGGACATTAAGACCCCTGCCTCATAACGGCGGCATAACTCCCACTATAAAGCTCCGATACGTTCCTTAATAGCCTCGTCATAAACGAGACAAAATAAACAACACATAAAATGTGGCTTCGGCGACGACGCGGCGGCGAATACAGGCTTTACTGGCACATCTTCGCAGAAGATTGAAAATAGCAGCAAATCTTCGTGAAACGCGTTGATATGCAATTTTCCTACCGCTATTTCACCCATAATCGGCCCTATCAGGATAGGCGTTAGACTGCAGCTTACCTGGAGGTCTAGAAAAAAGCCACATACTGTTAGCGTTCACGCCTGCGGAAAGATGAAATTGTATGAGAATGACATTAGCTTCAGATAATTTATCTCATGCTAATGTCATTGTCAATGTCATTTTCATACAATTTCATCTTTCCGCAGGCGTGGACGCTAACATGACGCTAACAGTGTGTGGCTCTTGCTTAAACTAAGTATCATAAGATACTACGTTCATGGACTCTTGTCTAGACCCCATGATGTCAAGTGACGCTGTGGTGGATGGTAAATGCCTTGCCTGGAATGAGAGCAGGCTTTGAAGTGAGGTTGCCGGAACAAACTGTTATAGTTGCTTGGCGACAGGTTTTTAAATTAAAGGTAGGTAGCTAGCCCAGACAGGCATTGGAATACCACAGAAAGAGAACGTTTTTTTTTTGCTCGATACTATTACTATGCTATGGTTAGTTTCTTTACTATGTATTTATTGTTATAATAGGTTTGCGCTTGACCACCACCTAGCCTGATATAAAGCTATGATGCGGTTTACGGATCACGGATCATACGGAGCACGCTTGCCTAACAGAAACTAATCTAATCGCGCCTTGAAAATTTTAACAATCGGAAAACACCCATTAAGGTGGTAAGATTGACCTATGGCGGGAAATTCAAATTTTAAACAGTTTTTTGGTCATAGTAGCCAGGCCAAGTAATTTTTTTTTAAACACATTGTTTACGCAAATTGGTGCATGGCTGTTCTTTACATTATAATGTACAACTATTTAACAGTAACGCACCATATTACTTACATTTGTCAATAAACCGTTTGAAACAGCAAAATTTAGTTTATTCACAAATGTAAGTAATAATGTGCATTAGAGATCTTTACATGATTTTGTAAAGAATAATAATCAATTTGCGCAAACATCATGATCGGTTACAATAATTACCCGGCCTAGCTACAAGGACAAGAAAACTGATTGAAATTTGAATTTCCCGCCATTTGTGAAACGCAGCGTATTCCACAGTCTAGCTGTTCGCACAATAAAACTGGAATCAAAGCGGGTTTTCGGAACATGAACTATGAAAAAGTGTTGCCGCTTCGTACCCGCCCTGGCCGTCAGACACAAAAATGTTCAGGATGTAAAATGAGTACTGATCAAATAGCATTTTATCGAATTAGACGATCTCCGCTGTCAAATTTGACGATCGATAAAGAACGGTACTTGTACTGCGTCACTTGCAATCCAATCCGATTCAATTCAATTCCATTACATTCAATTCAATTAATTCAATGTAATTGCTACTTCCAGTTTTTTGAAGAAAATATAACACTTTTGATGGTTTAAAGTCACGGGAAAAATGATTTTTTCTACATAAATTATATTATAGTTTTTTTAGGTGGGTATTCTTATTATCTAAAACTTAGCTGGACGATCTACAGGACCTCTACATTAATTAATTTAATTATTTTTGCTCTAAACTTGTTTTAAAAATATTTAATGAAGTACAACTGAAAAGCAATTGTTTTTAAGCTTCATAATGAATGAAAATACTGATCACACAGTAGATTGAATTTGTAGAACCGAACCAATCATACGTAAATTGATGGGAATACGGCCTCGATTTCACGAAACACGCAAACCGTAAAATTTTAACGTGGTTGTATTTTATATATCAGACTAGTGTTTTGCGTGGGTGCGCGGGCCGCAAGCGGCCCGCGGGAACGTCGTGCTGTTGGGTTGGGGCCGTCATTTGTGTTCGACTTTTAAAAACTTGAAGAAAACGGTGAATGTGTGTTGAAAATGGGTAAGAAGTGGCTATACATTAGAAAATTGGCTGATGATGATGATGATTTTTGATTTCCATGACCGGATACGAAGATTGAAGTGGAATGGGTACAAATCTCCTAATGGTGGTGGAAACGCAGAAGAAATTTCAAGTTCAGTCGAAGAAACCATATAAATCCACCAATCCAGTATTTTTCGTCAAAGGGGGTACGAGCGGCTCGGCCTTCGGCCTCGCACTGAATTCGGCTGGTGACCTCGTAAATGTCAGTAATTTGTCTGTGACTGGTGCAAGGGTCGTGGTTCGGCCTTGCGGCCTCACCACGACCCTTTGCACCAGTGGCTCGGCCTACGGCCTCGCGCCACTGGAACTCAAGCTCGGCCTACGGCCTCGCTTGAGCTCGTGGCTGAGGCTCGGCCTACGGCCTCGCCAACTTGTGCCTGTGACTGGTGCAAGGGTCGTGGTTCGGCCTTGCGGCCTCACCACGACCCTTTGCACCAGTGGCTCGGCCTACGGCCTCGCGCCATTGGAACTCAAGCTCGGCCTACGGCCTCGCTTGAGCTCGTGGCTGAAGCTCGGCCTGCGGCCTCGCCAAATTGTGCATGTGACTGGTGCGACGGTCGTGGTTCGGCCTTGCGGCCTCACCACGACCTTCGCACCAGTGGGCTCGGCCTACGGCCTCGCGGCCTAAGGCGCTCAAGCTCGGCCTGCGGCCTCGCTTGAGCTTTGTGACCTCGCAAGTGCCGTGGTTCGGCCTGACGGCCTCACCACGGCACTTGCTCGGTATGGTGAAAAATCCTTTGTATGGCAGCAATATTAAAAAAAAAAAAAAACTGAAAAAACATTTCAAAAATGCAATCAGGACCTCAACATACCCTCGGAAACAAAAAATCAGCCTCCTAGGACCATTTTGAAAATTTGGGGCCCCTGAACATCCTTTTGGGGGCCCCTGCCAGTTGGGGCCCCCGATCGCCTATGACATTTGTTCGAACCCCCCCCTCCTATGTCGAACCGTTTTCGAGTTATGAACGTCCAAAGTTTGTATGGGTTTTTTTTTTTTTTGTATGGGAGCCATGTTTTTTTTCATTTCTCTAAAGAGGTCCAAGATTAACATCCATTTTTAGTTTAAACAGTTTCCCCCCACCTGTCTTACTTTCCGAGATCCGTAGGGGGTCCACGTCGAGGAGTTGACCTTCCGAAGATCAGGTATTTTTCCTGAGCTTACATTCTCCCCCTCTACATGAGTGTATACTCCTATTTCTCCCCATACCTCCCCAAGTCTCCAAACAACTATGTCAGTGAGTGAGTCAGTGGTAATTAAGCTTTATATAGTATTAACTAGTGTTTTGCGTGGGTGCGCGGGCCGCAAGCGGCCCGCGGGGGGGGGGTGTGCTGTTGGGTTGGGGTCGGGTCTTTAGGTGCGACTTGTAAAACTTGAAGAAAACGGTGAATGTGTGTTGAAAATGGGTAAGAAGTGGCTATACATTAGAAAATTGACTGATGATGATGATGATTTTTGATATTCATGACCGAAAATGAAGATTGAAGTGGAATGGGTACAAATCTCCTAATGGTGGTGGAAACGAAAAAGAAATTTCAAGTTCAGTCGAAGAAACCATATAAATCCACCAATTCAGTATGTTCCGTCAAGGGGAGTACGAGCAGCTCGGCCTACGGCCTCGCACTGAATTCGGCTGGTGACCTCGTAAATGTCAGTAAATTGTCTGTGACTGGTGCAAGGGTCGTGGTTCGGCCTTGCGGCCTCACCACGACCCTTTGCACCAGTGGCTCGGCCTACGGCCTCGCGCCACTGGAACTCAAGCTCGGCCTACGGCCTCGCTTGAGCTCGTGACTAAGGCTCGGCCTGCGGCCTCGCCAACTTGTGCCTGTGACTGGTGCAAGGGTCGTGGTTCGGCCTTGCGGCCTCACCACGACCCTTTGCACCAGTGGCTCGGCCTACGGCCTCGCGCCATTGGAACTCAAGCTCGGCCTACGGCCTCGCTTGAGCTCGTAGCTGAAGCTCGGCCTGCGGCCTCGCCGACTTGTGCCTGTGACTGGTGCGACGGTCGTGGTTCGGCCTTGCGGCCTCACCACGACCTTCGCACCAGTGGGCTCGGCCTACGGCCTCGCGTCCTAAGGCGCTCAAGCTCGGCCTGCGGCCTCGCTTGAGCTTTGTGACCTCGCAAGTGCCGTGGTTCGGCCTGACGGCCTCACCACGGCACTTGCTCGGTATGTGGAAAAATCCCTTGTATGGCAGCTATATTAAAAAAAAAAAAAAACTTGAAAAAAATTTCAAAAATGCAATCAGGACCTCAACATACCCTCGGAAACAAAAAATCAGCCTCCTAGGACCATTTTGAAAATTTGGGGCCCCTGAACATCCATTTGGGGGCCCCCGCCAGTTGGAGCCCCCGATCGCCTATGACATTTGTTCGAACCCCCCCCTCCTATGTCGAACCGTTTTCGAGTTACGAACGTCCAAAGTTTGTATGGGTTTTTTTTTTTTTTGTATGGGAGCCATGTTTTTTTTCATTTCTCTAAAGAGGTCCAAGGTTAACATCCATTTTTAGTTTAAACAGTTTCCCCCCACCTGTCTTACTTTCCGAGATCCGTTGGGGGTCCACGTCGAGGAGTTGACCTTCCGAAGATCAGGTATTTTTCCTGAGCTTACATTCTCCCCCTCTACGAGACCTCATACTCACATTTCTCCCCATACCCCCCCAGTTCTCCAAACAACTATGTCAGTGAGTGAGTCAGTCAGTGGTAATTAAGCTTTATATAGTATTAACTAGTGTTTTGCGTGGGTGCGCGGGCCGCAAGCGGCCCGCGGGGACTTCGTGCTGTTGGGTTGGGGTCGAGTATTTAACTTCGACTTTAAAAACTTGAAGAAAACGGTGAGTGTGTGTTGAAAATGGGTAAGAAGTGGCTATACATTAGAAAATTGGCTGATGATGATGATGATTTTTGATTTCCATGACCGAAAATGAAGATCCAAGTGGAATGGGTACAAATCTACTAATGGTGGTGGAAACGCAGAAGAAATTTCAAGTTCAGTCGAAGAAACCATATATATCCACCAATCTAGTATTTTTCGTCAAAGGGGGTACGAGCGGCTCGGCCTTCGGCCTCGCACTGAATTCGGCTGGTGACCTCGTAAATGTCAGTAATTTGTCTGTGACTGGTGCAAGGGTCGTGGTTCGGCCTTGCGGCCTCACCACGACCCTTTGCACCAGTGGCTCGGCCTACGGCCTCGCGCCACTGGAACTCAAGCTCGGCCTACGGCCTCGCTTGAGCTCGTGGCTTAGGCTCGGCCTGCGGCCTCGCCAACTTGTGCCTGTGACTGGTGCAAGGGTCGTGGTTCGGCCTTGCGGCCTCACCACGACCCTTTGCACCAGTGGCTCGGCCTACGGCCTCGCGCCATTGGAACTCAAGCTCGGCCTACGGCCTCGCTTGTGCTCGTGGCTGAAGCTCGGCCTGCGGCCTCGCCGACTTGTGCCTGTGACTGGTGCGACGGTCGTGGTTCGGCCTTGCGGCCTCACCACGACCTTCGCACCAGTGGGCTCGGCCTACGGCCTCGCGGCCTAAGGCGCTCAAGCTCGGCCTGCGGCCTCGCTTGAGCTTTGTGACCTCGCAAGTGCCGTGGTTCGGCCTGACGGCCTCACCACGGCACTTGCTCGGTATGGTGAAAAATCCCTTGTATGGCAGCTATATTAAAAAAAAAAAAAAACTTGAAAAAAATTTCAAAAATGCAATCAGGACCTCAACATACCCTCGGAAACAAAAAATCAGCCTCCTAGGACCATTTTGAAAATTTGGGGCCCCTGAACATCCTTTTGGGGGCCCCTGTCAGTTGGGGCCCCCGATCGCCTATGACATTTGTTCGAACCCCCCCCTCCTATGTCGAACCGTTTTCGAGTTACGAACGTCCAAAGTTTGTATGGGTTTTTTTTTTTTTTGTATGGGAGCCATGTTTTTTTTCATTTCTCTAAAGAGGTCCAAGGTTAACATCCATTTTTAGTTTAAACAGTTTACCCCCACCTGTCTTACTTTCCGAGATCCGTAGGGGGTCCACGTCGAGGAGTTGACCTTCCGAAGATCAGGTATTTTTCCTGAGCTTACATTCTCCCCCTCTACGAGACCTCATACTTACATTTCTCCCCATACCCCCCCAAGTCTCCAAACAACTATGTCAGTCAGTCAGTCAGTCAGTCAGTGGTAATTTAACTTTATATAGTATTAACTAGTGTTTTGCGTGGGTGCGCGGGCCGCAAGCGGCCCGCGGGGGGGGGGTGTGCTGTTGGGTTGGGGTCGACTATTTAACTTCGACTTTAAAAACTTGAATAAAACGGTGAATGTGTGTTGAAAATGGGTAAGAAATCAAAATACATGAGAAAATTGGCTGATGATGATGATGATTTTTGATATCCATGACCGAAAATGAAGATTGAAGTGGAATGGGTACAAATCTCCTAATGGTGGTGGAGACGCAGAAGTAATTTCAAATTCAGTCGAAGAAACCATATAAATCCACCAAACCATGTATTTTTCGTCAAAGGGGGTACGAGCGGCTCGGCCTTCGGCCTCGCACTGAGTTTGGCTGGTGACCTCGTAAATGTCAGTAATTTGTCTGTGACTGGTGCAAGGGTCGTGGTTCGGCCTTGCGGCCTCACCACGACCCTTTGCACCAGTGGCTCGGCCTACGGCCTCGCGCCACTGGAACTCAAGCTCGGCCTACGGCCTCGCTTGAGCTCGTGGCTTAGGCTCGGCCTGCGGCCTCGCCAACTTGTGCCTGTGACTGGTGCAAGGGTCGTGGTTCGGCCTTGCGGCCTCACCACGACCCTTTGCACCAGTGGCTCGGCCTACGGCCTCGCGCCATTGGAACTCAAGCTCGGCCTACGGCCTCGCTTGAGCTCGGGGCTGAAGCTCGGCCTGCGGCCTCGCCGGCTTGTGCCTGTGACTGGTGCGACGGTCGTGGTTCGGCCTTGCGGCCTCACCACGACCTTGCACCAGTGAGCTCGGCCTACGGCCTCGCGTCCTAAGGCGCTCAAGCTCGGCCTGCGGCCTCGCTTGAGCTTTGTGACCTCGCAAGTGCCGTGGTTCGGCCTGACGGCCTCACCACGGCACTTGCTCGGTATGATTAAAAATCCTTTGTATGGCAGCTATATTAAAAAAAAAAAAAAACTGAAAAAAAATTTCAAAAATGCAATCAGGACCTCAACATACCCTCGGAAACAAAAAATCAGCCTCCTAGGACCATTTTGAAAATTTGGGGCCCCTGAACATCCATTTGGGGGCCCCTGCCAGTTGGGGCCCCCGATCGCCTATGACATTTGTTCGAACCCCCCCCTCCTATGTCGAACCGTTTTCGAGTTACGAACGTCCAAAGTTTGTATGGGTTTTTTTTTTTTTTGTATGGGAGCCATGTTTTTTTTCATTTCTCTAAAGAGGTCCAAGGTTAACATCCATTTTTAGTTTAAACAGTTTCCCCCCACCTGTCTTACTTTCCGAGATCCGTGGGGGGTCCAGGTCGAGGAGTTGACCTTCCGAAGATCAGGTATTTTTCCCTTTGCCTCTGAACCACCCCCTACATGACCTCATACTCACATTTTCCCCCCAACCCCCCCAGTTCTCCAAACAACTATCTAAGTGAGTGAGTGAGTGAGTGGTAATTTAACTTTATATAGTATAACTAGTGTTTTGCGAGGGTGCGCGGGCCGCAAGCGGCCCGCGGGGGGGGGTGTGCTGTTGGGTTGGGGTCGAGTATTTAACTTCGACTTTAAAAACTTGAAGAAAACGGTGAGTGTATGTTGAAAATGGGTAAGAAGTGGCTATACATTAGAAAATTGGCTGATGATGATGTTGATTTTTGATTTCCATGACCGAAAATGAAGATCCAAGTGAAATGGGTACAAATCTCCTAATGGTGGTGGAAACGCAGAAGAAATTTCAAGTTCAGTCGAAAAAACCATATATATCCACCAATCCAGTATTTTTCGTCAAAGGGGGTACGAGCGGCTCGGCCTTCGGCCTCGCACTGAATTCGGCTGGTGACCTCGTAAATGTCAGTAATTTGTCTGTGACTGGTGCAAGGGTCGTGGTTCGGCCTTGCGGCCTCACCACGACCCTTTGCACCAGTGGCTCGGCCTACGGCCTCGCGCCACTGGAACTCAAGCTCGGCCTACGGCCTCGCTTGAGCTCGGGGCTGAGGCTCGGCCTACGGCCTCGCCAACTTGTGCCTGTGACTGGTGCAAGGGTCGTGGTTCGGCCTTGCGGCCTCACCACGACCCTTTGCACCAGTGGCTCGGCCTACGGCCTCGCGCCATTGGAACTCAAGCTCGGCCTACGGCCTCGCTTGAGCTCGTGGCTGAAGCTCGGCCTGCGGCCTCGCCGACTTGTGCCTGTGACTGGTGCGACGGTCGTGGTTCGGCCTTGCGGCCTCACCACGACCTTCGCACCAGTGGGCTCGGCCTACGGCCTCGCGGCCTAAGGCGCTCAAGCTCGGCCTGCGGCCTCGCTTGAGCTTTGTGACCTCGCAAGTGCCGTGGTTCGGCCTGACGGCCTCACCACGGCACTTGCTCGGTATGATTAAAAATCCTTTGTATGGCAGCTATATTAAAAAAAAAAAAAACTGAAAAAAAATTTCAAAAATGCAATCAGGACCTCAACATACCCTCGGAAACAAAAAATCAGCCTCCTAGGACCATTTTGAAAATTTGGGGCCCCTGAACATCCATTTTGGGGCCCCCGCCAGTTGGGGCCCCCGATCGCCTATGACATTTGTTCGAACCCCCCCCTCCTATGTCGAACCGTTTTCGAGTTACGAACGTCCAAAGTTTGTATGGGTTTTTTTTTTTTTTGTATGGGAGCCATGTTTTTTTTCATTTCTCTAAAGAGGTCCAAGGTTAACATCCATTTTTAGTTTAAACAGTTTCCCCCCACCTGTCTTACTTTCCGAGATCCATGGGGGGTCCACGTCGAGGAGTTGACCTTCCGAAGATCAGGTATTTTTCCTGAGCTTACATTCTCCCCCTCTACATGAGTGTATACTCCTATTTCCCCCCATACCCCCCCAAGTCTCCAAACAACTATGTCAGTGAGTCAGTCAGTGGTAATTCAGCTTTATATAGTATTAATTAACTAGTTTTTTGGGCGCGGCTTCGCACGCGACGTGTTTTTTTTTTAAATATTTAAGATAAAAAAAACCATTGTATTTTCGATTAATCATTTTGTAGGTACATTCATTGTATCAAAAATTCAAAAATCTTTCTGATCGCCTGGTTAATGCGACGCTTGACCAAAATGCTGGCGTGTTTGCCGCCAGCATGCTGGGTACGCTTCCAACTGGTAGTGGGCTTGAGCATTTGGATTGTCTTTAGACCTTCAACTGTCTCAGTTCAAATGGGCAGTCTAACTGTATTTGTAGTGTTAGTATTAGCTTGTACCTATATTGTTTAGATCATAAAGGCACTCTTACCCTAAAAAATATATCTATTCATTGTATATTTTACCGGAAATTACCGGAAATGCATACACGGTATACGGCACGCTCACGCTCACAATCACGCCCACGCTCACACCCGTGCTCACAACCGCGCCCACACCCACAATCGCACCCACACTCGTACTCACACCCGCATTCTAACCCGCACTCACACCCCACTCACACCCGCACTCATACCCGCACTCATACCCGCACTCACACCCGCATTCACACTCGCACCCGCATCCACACCCACACAAACACACCGACACTCAGATCCACACTCACACCCGCACTCACAACCGCACTCACAACCGCACTCACAGCCGCATTCACACCCGCACCCACACCCGCACCCACACCCGCATCCATACCTGGACCAACACCCACACTCACTCCCCGCACTGACACCCCACACTGACATCCCGCAGAGACACCCCGAACTGACACCCCGAACTGACACCTCGCACTGACACCCCGCACTAACACCCCACAGTGACGCCCCGCACTGACTCCCCGCACTGACACCCCACACTGACACCCTGCACTGACACCCCACTCTGACACTCTGCACTGACACCCACACTGACACCCACATTCCCATCCAAACTTACACCCACACTCACAACCTGCACCCGCACCCGCACCCGCACCCGCACCCGCACCCACACACGCACCCACACTCCCACACGCGCTCACACCCGCGCTAACACCCGCCCCACACCCACACCCGCAATCACACCCTCACCCTAACCCGCACCCACACTCAATTCCACACTCACACCCAGCAATTACACCCCGCACGACACCCGCACTCACACTCGCGCTCATACTCATACCCACACTCACGCCCCGCACGCACACCCCTTGCTCACACTCACGCTCACACTCACGCTCACACTCGCGTTCAAATCCGCGTTCACATCCGCGCTCAAACCTGCGCTCATACTCATACCCACGCTCACGCCCCGCACTCACACCCCTTGCTCACACACACGCTCACACTCACGCTCACACTCGCGCTCACATCCGTGCTCAATCCTGCGCTCATACCTATACTCACACCCACATCCTGCACTAACACCACGCACTCCACTCGCACTCACGCCCGCGCTCACACCCGCGCTCACATCCGTACCCGCAATCGCACCCACACCCGTACCCGCAATCGCACCTAAACCCGCACCCTAACCCGCACCCACACCAGCACCCATACTCGATTCCACACTCACACCCAGCACTTACACCCCGCACGACACCCACACTCATACCCGCGCTCAAACCTGCGCTCAAACCCGCGCTCATACTCATACTCACGCCCCGCACTCACACCCCTTGCTCACACTCACGCTCACACTCGCGCTCACATCCGCGCTCAAACCTGCGCTCAAACCCGCGCTCATACCCATACCCACACCCCACATTCCCACCCCGCACTCACACCGTTTGTTCACACCCGCGCTCGTATCCACACTCACCACACCCCACACTCACACCCCGCTCTCACCCGCGCTCACATCCGCGCTTACACCCCGCACTCACACCCCTTGCTCACACTCACGCTCACATTCGCACTCAATCCCGCGCTCAAACCCATACTCACACCCACACTCACACCCCACACTCCCACCCCGCACTGACACCCTGCACTGACACCCCGCACTGACACCCCGCACTGACACCCCGCACTGGCACCCCGCACTGACACCCCGCACTGGCACCCCGCACTGAAACCCCGCACTGGCACCCCGCACTGACACCCCGCACTGGCACCCCGCACTGACACCCCGAACTGACACCCCGCACTGACACCCACACTGACACACACACCCGCACCCACACCCGCACCCACACTCGTACCCATACTCACGTCCATACTCAAATACACACTGACATCCACACTCGCACCCCGCACTCACACCCCGCACGCTCACACCCGCGCCCACACCCGCGCCCGCACTCACACCCACACCTACACCCGACTAACATCCACACCCGCATGGTTGCTCACACCCGCGCTCGTACCCACACTCACCACACCCCACACTCACACCCCGCTCTCACCCGCGCTCACATCCGCGCTCACACCCCGCACTCACACCCCTTGCTCACACCCCGCACTCACACCCCTTGCTCACACTCACGCTCACACTCGCGCTCACATTCGCACTCAATCCCGCGCTCAAACCCATACTCACACCCACACTCACACCCACACTCCCACCCCGCACTGACACCCCGCACTGACACCCCGCACTGACACCCCGCACTGGCACCCCGCACTGACACCCCGCACTGGCACCCCGCACTGAAACCCCGCACTGAAACCCCGCACTGGCACCCCGCACTGACACCCCGCACTGGCACCCCGCACTGACACCCCGAACTGACACCCCGCACTGACACCCCCACTGACACACACACCCGCACCCACACCCGCACCCGCACCCACACTCGCACCCATACTCACGTCCATACTCAAATACACACTGACATCCACACTCGCACCCCGCACTCACACCCCGCACGCTCACACCCGCGCCCACACCCGCGCCCACACCAGCACCCACGCACACCTACACCCGACTAACACCCACACCCGCACACATCCACACTCACATCTACACTCACACCCACACTCACATCCACACTCACATCCACACTCACATCCACACTCACATACACACTCACATCCACACCCACACCCTCACCCATACTTTTTATTCATAACGTGTTGGTTCTCATTGTCGCAATTTGTGGCGATAGGTGCTATTGGTATAATTCGGAGCGCGCACTTAATATTGATGGGTTTATTATAGTTCCGAATTCTTGCGAACGGGTGGCGTTAATTATCCAACTTGTATTTGTACCCTTTTTGACCTTCACATTCATTCATTATTTCAGGCGGTTATCCATCCAAGTAGGTACCTACCGACCGCGCTGGACCTTCAGTGATCGTACGACGTGAACAGAAATTTGTCACCGACTCACACTTGGCCATGTTTGATTATTTTCTGTTTTACTTTAGATTGTGTAGGATTTATGATATATTCATGCCAAGCAATTTTGACGCTTGTACGTATTACCGTTTTTAGGGTTCCGTACCGAAAGAGGAAAACGGGACCCTATTACTAAGCCTACGATGTCTGTCTGTCTGTCTATCTGTCAGTCTTTCTCTCTGTCCGTCTGTCCGTTTGTCCGTTTGTCCGTCTGGCCGTCTGGCCGTCTGGCCGTCTGTCCCTTTCGCACCGTAATAGATAGCCAGTTGAAATGTTCACAGAATATGTAATGTTACGGCGGATTAACTAAGAACTTATAAAAAAAAGTAAAAACAAAACAAAAATAAACGTATTTTTTAACGTAACTTGTAATGTAAAAACGGTAATACGTAAAGCGTCTTTAATGTTTTTTATGTCTTTACTTTTTACGATTCCATACGCAATGTGTGTAAATGGGACCCTATAGCTATGCCTACACTGTCAGTCTGTCTGTCTGTCTGTCTGTCTGTCCATCCGTACTATGAATCAGACAACATGTCAAAGTTAGAAAAATAGTTAGCGCCACCTTACATATATTATTATAAGTAACGAAAATTGTCAAGCAGAAAATATCAATGTACGTAAATACAAATAAATCGGCCAAGTGCGAGTTGGGCTCGCGCACTGAGGGTTCCGTCCCACCACAAAATATACTAATATTATCAATTAAATAAAAAATAACTTCAAAATTAGTTAAATGTGGCATTTCGATTCGGTGAGAGAAATGATAAGGTCGTCCAAGTAACGAAATTACCAGTTTTAAGTTGGCAATGAACAAAAATTTGTCACCGACTCACACTTGGCCATTATTTATTTTTTGAAAGAAAAAGAAATTCAAATATCTGACTAAAAATTACGACAAATTTATCCAAGAACATTACACATTAATTCAAAATAGGTCCAGTATTTTGGAAGTCACATAAACATAAATAAGTACTTACACATGAACATAATTATAACGCATTTATAATTATTATTATAATCAATTAATTAATAATTGGACAGTCGACTTAAAATATAATGATTTGACGGCGAGAGAAAAAAAACTATCTGCACAATCAAATAGCTGTCTCTGCCTAAAGTCAGACCAGCTTATCACAAACGTTGCAAATTAATTAAAAGTTTGTAAAAATAGTCATCGACCCGGTCTACCCAATAGGACTACAAACTGTATGAAATTTGAATTTCCCGCCGCATTGGTAAACACCACGTTAAACGCAAATAGTACACCATTTTATAATTTTAAGCTAAGTAAATCTATTTAATCGTTTTGTTATTATGAAACGATACTAAAAGTACTATATCAAAAAAAAAAACTGATGAAAGTCCAGTTTAAAAGTTAGTTTAAAAAATTTTAAAACACGTGTATCTATTTAGAAATCAAATCGAGATACACATGTATTTTTTTTTTCAATATAAAAATAGCTTTATCTGTCTACATTAAAAATGCATAAAAATTGTATACCTTCCCTTCATTTTTCTTTCACAAGGACGTGAAACTGCACAGACACATGATTTTGGTGCGTATTAAAAAAAAAGTATGGGACATATATTTTTTTTTGCTGATTCATAAATGCGCAGTATGGAAAATCAGGCGAACGTGAACCTTAACGCGCCGCGATACGGTTATGCGGTTGCGCAATTTTGTCGCAATCACATAAACAGACTCACATAAAACAGTTAGCCGTAATGCCCCTGATGAGGAACCTAACACCTATACTCAATTAATATTTTTGTCGAGGATGTGTCTGTCGTGCGTGCGTGTCACACTTATGATCCGTGACAGTTACAAATAAAGCTAAGCCAAGTGCGAGTCGGGCTCGCGCACTGAGGGTTGTGTAGCACCACATAACTTGTTAGCTACTAAAGAACAAAAAACATTTGTGCAAATAAACAACATCCCATCAACGCCCAGGCGGTCACCCATCCAAGTATATAGGTAGGTACCGACCGCGCCCGACGTTGCTTCACTTCGGTGATCGTACGAGATCCAGCGGTGAACCGAAATTATTCACTGACTCGCACTTAGCCATTATTTATTATTTGTTTCCATACTACCATAATAGTTTGAAGCTTGTACGTGTTTACCGTTTTTACATTAGAGCTAATACAAAAATTCGTTAAAAAAAATACGTTTGTTGCATGTGGACCACCATTTCGTTTTGACTTTTTGTCATTTTTATGCCGTAACATTACATATTCTTTGAAAATTTCAATTAGCTACCTATTACGGTTCAAAAAGTACAACCATCAATAGGTAGGACAGACGGACAAACAGACAGACATCGTAGGCTTAGTAATAGGGTCCCTATTTTACCGTTTAGGTACGGAACCCTAAAAATCCAATTGCAAAATAAAACACACCTAATTCAAGCCGTTTAAGTTTAACAATCTCCCTCCATATTGGGCAGTCGGGTAAAAACGTAGCTGTGATGTTAGACTACTAACTAAATTATACATACCTACTTACTAAATGTAGTACCTTATAGTTACGCGGGGCAATATTTACGGTTCCATACGCAATGGGTGTAAACGGGACCCTATTACTATGCCTACGCTGTCTGTCTGTCTGTCTGGCCGCCCTCCTATGAATCAAATACCATGTCAAAGAAAGAACAATAGTTGTTGATGCGGTTTTTTTAGATGGCTTACTAAAAACGATTGAAATAATAATTAAATAATACCTAATCAATTTTGAATGGTCTACGCTAGTTTAGGTGACTGCGGGAACATGACCCTTATGGCGCCGAGCGAGATATGGTTTTCATTTGAATCGGTTTGAACGGGCGCCCAGTGTTTGCGTACTACACAGTCAGACCAACTTATCTTTTAACTCAAAAAACAAACAGATAAACCGTCACACATTGTAACAAAGTCTAAAAATAAATGCAAAGTGTGCTTTACATTTAAAAAAAACCGGTAGGACAGAGCGCGCAGGCAGGTACTTTTTGCCTTTCCAATGAGCCCTAAGTACAAACAACAATTAAATGCACTCTGGCACAATAACATTAAGGTTCATTTTTATAAGCCCAAAATGTCACAGGCAATGACGTGTCTTCACGTAAACATCTCGTGAACATTGGCATATAGAATAGTGTATAGTTACTGGGGCAATATTTAATTGAATTGTAAATCGATTTAATCTATTTTTTATTATGAAACGATACTAAAAAAAATATTGTATCGCAAATTATGTATTTTTTCCTATAGTACTGTATCAAAATATTTTCTTATGAAAGTCCGGTACAAAAGTAAGTTTCAAAAAATTAAAACACCTGTATTTCAAAATAGAATCGAGATACACATGTATTTTTTTTACATAAAAATAGCTTCATCTGTCTTCATAAAAAATGCATTAAAAAAAATTATACCTTTCCTTCATTTTTTTCCACAATGGACTTTAAACGGCACAGACACATGATTTTGAATGGTATGAAAAAAATAATTTGTATGGGACGTGTATTTTTTTTTACATATTCAAAAAAGTATCAAAGTTCGTGACATTTTTTGTTCAACCACCACCCCCGTATCTATTATACTTTCTGAGAGAAGTACATGATGCGTCAGCGATGATCCATTTTCCGGTCACCTTGGTGACTTTTCATATTGGTAAAGTTGTTTTGTGCACAAAACTGAACATAAATGTGACCTTTTCATGATGTCTTCTCGGTCAGAGGTGTCCATTTGGATGTTAGAAAATATGCTTGTATGGGGGCCATCTTGAAAAATGGCGGAATTCAAAAACTAATATCAGAAATGGAATTGGGGACCTCGAAAACTCCCGGATGCCAAAAATCGACCCCATCGGACCATTTTGAAATTTGGCCGCCATTTTGAATCCGCCATTTTGGATTTTTTTTACCCCCACCGTGTAGCCCTCGTGACCACCTATGACATTTGGTCGAACGGGACCCCCTAATCTCTCATACTTTCAGAGATATGAGTGAATACATTTTGTATGGGAGAAGTGTTTTTTTGTATGGGAGCCATGTTTTTTTTGTATGTTTCAAAAAAGTCCCAATATACTGGTCAATTTTAGTTCAGACGCCACCCCCCTGACTGTTATAGTTTTTGAGGGAAGCTGGGTATGTATGCTGAAAATTCCACATTCAGGTAATTTCAGACTTTTCTCATACTCGACTCACTCGTGTCTATACTTTCACCGTACATTGTCTATACCCCCGATTGCTCCTTCTGGGAGATCAATGAGCGATAAATATGAAAAAAAAAAATTGTATGGGACGTGTATTTTTTTTTACACATTCAAAAAATTACCAAGATTCGTGACATTTTTTGTTCAACCACCACCCCCTTATCTATTATACTTTCTGAGGAAAGTACACGATGCGTCAGCGATGATCCATTTGCCACTCACCTTGGTGACTTTTCATATTGATAAAGGTGATTTGTGCACAAAACTGAACATAAATGTGGACTTTTCATAAGTCTTCTCGGTCAAAGGTCCATTTGAATTTCAGAAAATATGCTTGTATGGGAGCCATGTTAAAAAATGGTGGAATTCAAAAATTTATTTCACAAATGGAATCGGAGACCTCGAAAACTCCCGGATGCCAAAAATCATTCCCCTCAGACCATTTTGAAATTTGGCCGCCATTTTGAATCCGCCATTTTGGATTTTTTTTACCCCCAACGTGTAGCCCCCGTGACCCCCTATGACATTTGGTCGAACGGAACCCCCTCATCTCTTACGGTTTCAGAGATATGAGCGAATTCATTTTGTATGGGAGAAGTGTTTTTTTGTATGAGAGCCATGTTTTTTTTGTATGATTCAAAAAACTCCCAAGATATTGATCAATTTTAGTTCAAACACCCCCCCCCTGACTGTTATAGTTTCCGAGGGAAGCTGAGTGTGTATAGTGAAAATTCCACAATCAGGTAATTTCAGACTTTTCTCATACTCGACTTGATGTTGGCTATATTTTCATTGTACATTGTCTATACCCTAGATTGCTCCTTCTGGGAGATCAATTAGCATAGTATCTGGGTCAATAGTGAAAATAGTTACAGCTTTATATAATATGAATTAATTAATTAATTAATAGTATTAATTAATTTGACTAGAAAGCTAGAAACTACATGACTATGAATTACGATTTCGTACATTGTCACAAATGACCACAATTGAACTAAGTACCCATACAATGTGATTCTCGGTAACTGAAAACTTGAAATGATTGGTAGAACGATTGTAGGTTATCATGGGCATTAACGCTTTAACAACAAAATCGAACTCTTGGAAAAAGTACATCCAGTTGCAGAAAAAAAAAACATAGTCAAAAGTTCAAAGAAGTTCATTTATTGCACATTATGCTATATAGGTGAAATTTATATTAACATAATGACCCAATTAGGGTATGGCAATTTATGTATGGAGCCGATATATGGCCGATATATTATTATAATAAAATCAAGTAAGTTCATTATGGCCTAGTAGATAGCCCTAATATCTGAGTTTTAAGCTTCGTGGAAGCCATTGATTTATAACTGCGAAGTGTCCGGAGTTCACTTATTAGATACATAGAAATACTGAAAAATTAATTAAGACCGATATCGTTATAAGCAAATTCTCTTTGTAAGTCTTTTTAAGTTTAAAAACAAATATTGTTAATTAAGCAATTTAAAAAAAAATTGTCAATTTTTTTTTTTTTTTTTAATAGTAATTTAGTATTTAGCTTGCAGCAACTAAACAACATTAAAGGGACAGGTTACCTTATAAGTAAAACTAAGGCCAATTTAATAGATCACATTTGAAATCTGTCAGTCTATAGTTTATTGTCAAAGTCAATCGTAAAATTGTCATCTTTTGTATTATTACAATATGTATTTTTAACTGGAAAAAAATTAAGAAAAAATATTAAGCAATTGTGAAATGAAAGTCAATGATTTTTTAAATGAAGCATTTCTAACTTTGAAAATATGTATAATATAAAGGTTATAATAAAAACACATTATTGAATTTTGATGACGTGTCAAATGTGATCTATCAAATTTGGTATGACCCTACTTTAGTATGGTTTTATTTAGACTACTTTTGGTTCGAAACGCTGACCCAATATCCATATTATTCAGTATTTATGTTAATAAATTTGCACAGTACCGAAAATTACACTGTAAGCTTTGCTACAATTTTACCCAGTATACATACCTACATATTATCAAACAAATGTCCATAAGTGTTCAAATGTCTCCAGCGACGCTCACAAAAAGCCCCTAAGAGAGGGCGCCAAATAGTATAAATTCCTACTTTGAATACATAAAGCACTTTTGCGAGTCATACAGCCGTTGTCATGAAAATTTTACAACTCTCAAGCTACAAATGTCATGTCGGGCAAAAAAGCATAGCGTACGAGAGAGGACATAAATTATTCAGACGGACAAAAAACAAATGTCATTGCTACGGAGTGGCGGTAATTTTCAGCGAGTTTTCAGCGCTTTGGAACATATTTTCAGGTTTCAAAGGTCGGTGACAGCATGACGCTGTGCCAACGGGAAAAACTAGGCGAAATCTGAAACTGATTTTCTCACTATGCCATATTTCGTTTCCAAATCTTGAACAATAACAAAACAAATAACAAATCTTGATAAATAATACTACATAATTATACATTCCAAATTGAAATTGGTGCCACCTTTTTCTTTTTACTTACTTCCAAAAGGGAGGTTCTCAATTCAACTGTTTTTTTGTGTGTGTGTGTGTAAGTCAATAGAGCATGCATTTATATAATTATTTACTACCTGCAGCCCGGGGCTTCGTACACTCTGTATTAATACTGTTGATAGCCCGATGGTCCTGTGGTAGTGAACCTGCCTTTTGAGCTTGGGGGCGTGGGTTCGATTCCCATCTAGGACAAACATTGGTGTGATGGTTGTTAATATCTATTTAAGTATGTATTTAAAACTATTTATATGTATGTATATCAGTCTCTGGCAGCCATATCACAAGCTTTGCTTAGTTTGGGGTCAGATGACCGTGTGTGAAAAATGTCCCGAATATTTATTTTTATTTATTTTGTTTTTACACTAGATCAGAAAAAAACCGTTAAAAATACGTTTGTTGTATGGGGAGTCAGGACTCCCTTGCAAGCTAACAAGCCAACTTGCAAACGTGCAAACAAGGAAACTTGCAAACCTAATTTGACCCACTTTCCAGCGTTCAATTGAGTTGAAATTTGATACACCTATGTATCTTACTTGGACTGATGATGGAGTCGGGAGGTGGTCATAGGAACTAATGAGCGCAATAAGATAACCCCATACTGTTTGGGCTCTTTGCAATGGTCTTGATGAGTAGGTACTATACCCCTAGGTGATATTCAAGGTCTCATGATAAGTAGCCATATGAACTACTGAACGGAACAAGATACCCGATTAAAATATCTTAAATGGCTTGTATTTTATACTGTCAACTTATTTTAATAGTTTTATTACCAATGGCCTGGGGCCTTACGGACAACTGTTATTGCGGCACCAAAACCAACTTTAAATCCGCTCAGTTGGAAAATCACGTGAACGTGAACCTTAACGCGCCCAGATACGGTTTGCGGTCGCGTGATTTTCCAACTAACGGATTAACGTTAGGTTGGTGCCGCAATAGCAGTTGTCCCTAAGGCCCCAGTTCCAGAAACATTCAGTATGACCAAGTATGACCCACATAGAAGACACAATCACAATTATTGAACCGAAATAAGTAAGTATTTTTTTATTTTATTACATTAATATATTTTTATTTTGGCAAATCTAAGGCGCTGCGCAAACGTCTGCAAGCAACTGGACACAAAGTCTGCACAGAGAGTGGCTAATTTCATACTGTTTATTTAGAAATCAAATATTCATTGGTAGCTTGTATCCGACACAAGTCACAAAAGTGTCCACAGCAACTGGACACACAAAGTCTGCGCAGAGAGTGGTTGATTTCATACTGTTTATTTAGAAATCAAATATTCATTTGTAGCTTGTATCCGACACAAGACACAAAAGTGTCCACGTTTGCGCCTTGCCTAACTGCATGTGGTAGGATTGTCAAACAAGAGAGTTGTTTTATCGCTGCACCGTGGCAGCCCTCGGGAGCGATTTCTCAAAAAGCAGATGAAAGCAATATAAACGAGTTGGTCCTCGAGAACCTCCCGAGACGCCTGGATGACCTAAATTTTTTATACAGACGGTTTGTATAGTTATATAGTGAAGTATAAGTTACATACAAAACACTATGTCTGAGTGTATATGCATATTGCACTTTAAAAAACTTTACAAGTAATAAGTAGGTATATACCAAATGTATGGATAGCATTGTGATGTACTTTTTTAGTTGGATAACATCAAATGTCGTAATGACAAAATTTCATCGTACTTTGGAGTTCTGCCGCCAATGTGGGAGGGAAATTATGACTTATTTGACGATATTTAAAACTTGAAAATATGTATTTCAAAACTTTACACTGGCAAATGCACGAGACATAATATATGACGCCAAAATCTTCTCAAGGGGGAAAAAGAAAAGAAAAAAGTCTTATGAATTGAGGTAACTTACATTTGGCGCCAACGTGAAGAAAACATAATTTATATAATTTTTCGAAACTTGTGTATTTTCGAATAGTAATGCGTACCTAAACTAAGGGTAATAAATAATTAATCAATAATTGATATAGGTTCTACTAATTTTAACATAATTACTTTTAATTGTAAGTCAGTTAAAAGATCAATAGACGATGTGCGTAAAGCATGCAGTTTAGCTAATATCAAGCTGGATGGATCTAGGAAAGCTGGCTCTTGGAGATCGAAGAACGGCATATTGCAGTGCCTGGGGGCCTACTTCCAGTAGTTCAACTTTTTATAATGGCTTGCAATACATTAAACTGTAGGCTAGTGTTTTGCGTGGGTGCGCGGGCCGCAAGCGGCCCGCGGGGGGGGTGTGCTGTTGGGTTGGGGTCGACTCTTGTGTTTGACTTTTAAAAACTTGAAGAAAACGATGAATGTGTGTTGAAAATGGGTAAGAAATCAAAATACATGAGAAAATTGGCTGATGATGATGATGATTTTTGATTTCCATGACCGAAAATGAAGATCCAAGTGGAATGGGTACAAATCTCCTAATGGTGGTGGAAACGCAGAAGAAATTTCAAGTTCAGTCGAAGAAACCATATATATCCACCAATCCAGTATTTTTCGTCAAAGGGGGTACGAGCGGCTCGGCCTTCGGCCTCGCACTGAATTCGGCTGGTGACCTCGTAAATGTCGGTAATTTGTCTGTGACTGGTGCAAGGCTCGTGGTTCGGCCTTGCGGCCTCACCACGACCCTTTGCACCAGTGGCTCGGCCTACGGCCTCGCGCCATTGGAACTCAAGCTCGGCCTACGGCCTCGCTTGAGCTCGTGGCTGAGGCTCGGCCTGCGGCCTCGCCGACTTGTGCCTGTGACTGGTGCAAGGGTCGTGGTTCGGCCTTGCGGCCTCACCACGACCCTTTGCACCAGTGGCTCGGCCTACGGCCTCGCGCCATTGGATCTCAAGCTCGGCCTACGGCCTCGCTTGAGCTCGTGGCTGAAGCTCGGCCTGCGGCCTCGCCGACTTGTGCCTGTGACTGGTGCGACGGTCGTGGTTCGGCCTTGCGGCCTCACCACGACCTCGCACCAGTGAGCTCGGCCTACGGCCTCGCGTCCTAAGGCGCTCAAGCTCGGCCTGCGGCCTCGCTTGAGCTTTGTGACCTCGCAAGTGCCGTGGTTCGGCCTGACGGCCTCACCACGGCACTTGCTCGGTATGGTGAAAAACCCCTTGTATGGCAGCTATATTAAAAAAAAAAAAAAACTGAAAAAAAATTTCAAAAATGCAATCAGGACCTCAACATACCTTCGGAAACAAAAAATCAGCCTCCTAGGACCATTTTGAAAATTTGGGGCCCCTGAACATCCATTTGGGGGCCCCCGCCAGTTGGGGCCCCCGATCGCCTATGACATTTGTTCGAACCCCCCCCTCCTATGTCGAACCGTTTTCGAGTTACGAACGTCCAAAGTTTGTATGGGTTTTTTTTTTTTTTGTATGGGAGCCATGTTTTTTTTCATTTCTCTAAAGAGGTCCAAGGTTAACATCCATTTTTAGTTTAAACAGTTTCCCCCCACCTGTCTTACTTTCCGAGATCCATGGGGGGTCCACGTCGAGGAGTTGACCTTCCGAAGATCAGGTATTTTTCCTGAGCTTACATTCTCCCCCCCTATAAGACCTCATACTCAAATTTCCCCCCATACCTCCCCAAGTCTCCAAACAACTATGTCAGTGAGTGAGTGAGTGGTAATTAAGCTTTATATAGTATTAACTAGTGTTTTGCGTGGGTGCGCGGGCCGCAAGCGGCCCGCGGGGACTTTGTGCTGTTGGGTTGGGGTCGAGTATTTAACTTCGACTTTAAAAACTTGAAGAAAACGGTGAGTGTGTGTTGAAAATGGGTAAGAAATCAAAATACATGAGAAAATTGGCTGATGATGATGATGATTTTTGATATCCATGACCGAAAATGAAGATTGAAGTGGAATGGGTACAAATCTCCTAATGGTGGTGGAGACGCAGAAGAAATTTCAAGTTCAGTCGAAGAAACCATATAAATCCACCAATCCAGTATCTTTCGTCAAAGGGGGTACGAGCGGCTCGGCCTTCGGCCTCGCACTGAGTTTGGCTGGTGACCTCGTAAATGTCAGTAATTTGTCTGTGACTGGTGCAAGGGTCGTGGTTCGGCCTTGCGGCCTCACCACGACCCTTTGCACCAGTGGCTCGGCCTACGGCCTCGCGCCACTGGAACTCAAGCTCGGCCTACGGCCTCGCTTGAGCTCGTGGCTGAAGCTCGGCCTGCGGCCTCGCCGACTTGTGCCTGTGACTGGTGCGACGGTCGTGGTTCGGCCTTGCGGCCTCACCACGACCTTCGCACCAGTGGGCTCGGCCTACGGCCTCGCGGCCTAAGGCGCTCAAGCTCGGCCTGCGGCCTCGCTTGAGCTTTGTGACCTCGCAAGTGCCGTGGTTCGGCCTGACGGCCTCACCACGGCACTTGCTCGGTATGGTGAAAAATCCTTTGTATGGCAGCTATATTAAAAAAAAAAAAAAACTTGAAAAAAATTTCAAAAATGCAATCAGCACCTCAACATACCCTCGGAAACAAAAAATCAGCCTCCTAGGACCATTTTGAAAATTTGGGGCCCCTGAACATCCATTTGGGGGCCCCCGCCAGTTGGGGCCCCCGATCGCCTATGACATTTGTTCGAACCCCCCCCTCCTATGTCGAACCGTTTTCGAGTTACGAACGTCCAAAGTTTGTATGGGTTTTTTTTTTTTTTGTATGGGAGCCATGTTTTTTTTCATTTCTCTAAAAAGGTCCAAGGTTAACATCCATTTTTAGTTTTAACCGTTTCCCCCCACCTGTCTTACTTTCCGAGATCCGTGGGGGGTCCACGTCGAGGAGTTGACCTTCCGAAGGTCCCGTATTTTTCCTGAGCTTACATTCTCCCCCCCTACAAGACCTCATACTTACATTTCTCCCCATACCCCCCCAAGTCTCCAAACAACTATGTCAGTCAGTCAGTCAGTCAGTCAGTCAGTCAGTCAGTGGTAATTTAACTTTATATAGTATTAACTAGTGTTTTGCGTGGGTGCGCGGGCCGCAAGCGGCCCGCGGGAACGTCGTGCTGTTGGGTTGGGGTCGGGTCTTTAGGTACGACTTTTAAAAACTTGAAGAAAACGGTGAGTGTGTGTTGAAAATGGGTAAGAAAAAGTAATACATGAGAAAATTGGCTGATGATGATGATGATTTTTGATTTCCATGACCGAAAATGAAGATTGAAGTGGAATGGGTACAAATCTCCTAATGGTGGTGGAAACGCAAAAGAAATTTCAAGTTCAGTCGAAGAAACCATATAAATCCACCAATTCAGTATGTTCCGTCAAAGGGGGTACGAGCAGCTCGGCCTACGGCCTCGCACTGAATTCGGCTGGTGACCTCGTAAATGTCAGTAAATTGTCTGTGACTGGTGCAAATTGGTGGTAAATTGTTTGCACCAGTGGCTCGGCCTGCGGCCTCGCGCCACTGGAACTCAAGCTCGGCCTACGGCCTCGCTTGAGCTCGTGACAAAGGCTCGGCCTGCGGCCTCGCCAACTTGTGCCTGTGACTGGTGCAAGGGTCGTGGTTCGGCCTTGCGGCCTCACCACGACCCTTTGCACCAGTGGCTCGGCCTACGGCCTCGCGCCATTGGAACTCAAGCTCGGCCTACGGCCTCGCTTGAGCTCGTGGCTGAAGCTCGGCCTGCGGCCTCGCCGACTTGTGCCTGTGACTGGTGCGACGGTCGTGGTTCGGCCTTGCGGCCTCACCACGACCTTCGCACCAGTGGGCTCGGCCTACGGCCTCGCGCCACTGGAACTCAAGCTCGGCCTACGGCCTCGCTTGAGCTCGGGGCTGAGGCTCGGCCTGCGGCCTCGCCAACTTGTGCCTGTGACTGGTGCAAGGGTCGTGGTTCGGCCTTGCGGCCTCACCACGACCCTTTGCACCAGTGGCTCGGCCTACGGCCTCGCGCCATTGAAACTCAAGCTCGGCCTACGGCCTCGCTTGAGCTCGTGCCTGAAGCTCGGCCTGCGGCCTCGCCGACTTGTGCCTGTGACTGGTGCGACGGTCGTGGTTCGGCCTTGCGGCCTCACCACGACCTCGCACCAGTGAGCTCGGCCTACGGCCTCGCGGCCTAAAGGCGCCCAAGCTCGGCCTGCGGCCTCGCTTGGTCTTTGTGACCTCGCAAGTGCCGTGGTTCGGCCTGACGGCCTCACCACGGCACTTGCTCGGTATGGTGAAAAATCCTTTGTATGGCAGCTATATTAAAAAAAAAAAAAAACTTAAAAAAATTTTCAAAAATGCAATCAGGACCTCAACATACCCTCGGAAACAAAAAATCAGCCTCCTAGGACCATTTTGAAAATTTGGGGCCCCTGAACATCCATTTGGGGGCCCCCGCCAGTTGGGGCCCCCGATCGCCTATGACATTTGTTCGAACCCCCCCCTCCTATGTCGAACCGTTTTCGAGTTACGAACGTCCAAAGTTTGTATGGGTTTTTTTTTTTTTTGTATGGGAGCCATGTTTTTTTTCATTTCTCTAAAGAGGTCCAAGGTTAACATCCATTTTTAGTTAAAACAGTTTCCCCCCACCTGTCTTACTTTCCGAGATCCATGGGGGGTCCACGTCGAGGAGTTGACCTTCCGAAGGTCCCGTATTTTTCCTGAGCTTAAATTCTCCCCCCCTACAAGACCTCATACTTACATTTCTCCCCATACCCCCCCAAGTCTCCAAACAACTATCTAAGTCAGTCAGTGAGTCAGTGGTAATTCAGCTTTATATAGTATTAACTAGTGTTTTGCGTGGGTGCGCGGGCCGCAAGCGGCCCGCGGGGGGGGGTGTGCTGTTGGGTTGGGGTCGTCATTTGTGTTCGACTTGAAAAAACTTGAAGAAAACGGTGAATGTGTGTGTTGAAAATGGGTAAGAAATCAAAATACATGAGAAAATTGGCTGATGATGATGATGATTTTTGATATCCATGACCGAAAATGAAGATTGAAGTGGAATGGGTACAAATCTCCTAATGGTGGTGGAAACGCAGAAGAAATTTCAAGTTCAGTCGAAGAAACCATATAAATCCACCAATTCAGTATGTTCCGTCAAGGGGAGTACGAGCGGCTCGGCCTACGGCCTCGCACTGAATTCGGCTGGTGACCTCCTAAATGTCAAAAATTTGTCTGTGACTGGTGCAAGGGTCGTGGTTCGGCCTTGCGGCCTCACCACGACCCTTTGCACCAGTGGCTCGGCCTACGGCCTCGCGCCATTGGAACTCAAGCTCGGCCTACGGCCTCGCTTGAGCTCGTGGCTTAGGCTCGGCCTGCGGCCTCGCCAACTTGTGCCTCTGACTGGTGCAAGGGTCGTGGTTCGGCCTTGCGGCCTCACCACGACCTTGCACCAGTGAGCTCGGCCTACGGCCTCGCGTCCTAAGGCGCTCAAGCTCGGCCTGCGGCCTCGCTTGAGCTTTGTGACCTCGCAAGTGCCGTGGTTCGGCCTGACGGCCTCACCACGGCACTTGCTCGGTATGTGGAAAAATGCCTTGTATGGCAGCTATATTAAAAAAAAAAAAAAACTTGAAAAAAATTTCAAAAATGCAATCAGGACCTCAACATACCCTCGGAAACAAAAAATCAGCCTCCTAGGACCATTTTGAAAATTTGGGGCCCCTGAACATCCATTTGGGGGCCCCCGCCAGTTGGGGCCCCCGATCGCCTATGACATTTGTTCGAACCCCCCCCCTCCTATGTCGAACCGTTTTCGAGTTACGAACGTCCAAAGTTTGTATGGGTTTTTTTTTTTTTTGTATGGGAGCCATGTTTTTTTTCATTTCTCTAAAGAGGTCCGAGGTTAACATCCATTTTTAGTTTAAACAGTTTCCCCCCACCTGTCTTACTTTCCGAGATCCGTGGGGGGTCCGGGTCGAGGAGTTGACCTTCCGAAGATCAGGTATTTTTCCTGATCTTACGTTTTTCTCCTCTACACGACCCCATACTCACATTTTCCCCCCCACCCCCCCAGTTCTCCAAACAACCATCTAAGTCAGTCAGTCAGTGAGTGAGTGGTAATTTAACTTTATATAGTATAACTAGTGTTTTGCGTGGGTGCGCGGGCCGCAAGCGGCCCGCGGGGACTTCGTGCTGTTGGGTTGGGGTCGACTATTTAACTTCGACTTTAAAAACTTGAATAAAACGGTGAGTGTGTGTTGAAAATGGGTAAGAAGTGGCTATACATTAGAAAATTGGCTGATGATGATGATGATTTTTGATTTCCATGACCGAAAATGAAGATCCAAGTGGAATGGGTACAAATCTCCTAATGGTGGTGGAAACGCAGAAGAAATTTCAAGTTCAGTCGAAGAAACCATATATATCCACCAATCCAGTATTTTTCGTCAAAGGGGGTACGAGCGGCTCGGCCTTCGGCCTCGCACTGAATTCGGCTGGTGACCTCCTAAATGTCAAAAAATTGTCTGTGACTGGTGCAAGGGTCGTGGTTCGGCCTTGCGGCCTCACCACGACCCTTTGCACCAGTGGCTCGGCCTACGGCCTCGCGCCACTGGAACTCAAGCTCGGCCTACGGCCTCGCTTGAGCTCGTGGTTGAGGCTCGGCCTGCGGCCTCGCCAACTTGTGCCTGTGACTGGTGCAAGGGTCGTGGTTCGGCCTTGCGGCCTCACCACGACCCTTTGCACCAGTGGCTCGGCCTACGGCCTCGCGCCATTGGAACTCAAGCTCGGCCTACGGCCTCGCTTGAGCTCGTGGCTGAAGCTCGGCCTGCGGCCTCGCCGATTTGTGCCTGTGACTGGTGCGACGGTCGTGGTTCGGCCTTGCGGCCTCACCACGACCTCGCACCAGTGAGCTCGGCCTACGGCCTCGCGTCCTAAGGCGCTCAAGCTCGGCCTGCGGCCTCGCTTGAGCTTTGTGACCTCGCAAGTGCCGTGGTTCGGCCTGACGGCCTCACCACGGCACTTGCTCGGTATGTGGAAAAATCCCTTGTATGGCAGCTATATTAAAAAAAAAAAAAAACTGAAAAAAAATTTCAAAAATGCAATCAGGACCTCAACATACCCTCGGAAACAAAAAATCAGCCTCCTAGGACCATTTTGAAAATTTGGGGCCCCTGAACATCCATTTGGGGGCCCCCGCCAGTTGGGGCCCCCGATCGCCTATGACATTTGTTCGAACCCCCCCCTCCTATGTCGAACCGTTTTCGAGTTACGAACGTCCAAAGTTTGTATGGGTTTTTTTTTTTTTTGTATGGGAGCCATGTTTTTTTTCATTTCTCTAAAGAGGTCCAAGGTTAACATCCATTTTTAGTTAAAACAGTTTCCCCCCACCTGTCTTACTTTCCGAGATCCATGGGGGGTCCACGTCGAGGAGTTGACCTTCCGAAGGTCCCGTATTTTTCCTGAGCTTAAATTCTCCCCCCCTACAAGACCTCATACTTACATTTCTCCCCATACCCCCCCAAGTCTCCAAACAACTATCTAAGTCAGTCAGTGAGTCAGTGGTAATTCAGCTTTATATAGTATTAATTAATTCGCACGCGACGTGTTTTTTTTAAAAAACATTTAAGATAAAAAACAAAAAAAAAAAAAAAAAACCCTTGTATTTTCGAACAATTATTTTGTAGGTAAATTCATCGTATCAAAATGGTTAATGCGACGCGTGACCAAAATGCTGGCGTGTTTGCCGCCAGCATGCTGGGTACGCTGCCAACTGGTAGTGGGCTTGAGCATTTGGATTGTCTTTAGACCTTCAAGTGTCTCAGTTCAAATGGGCAGTCTAACTGTATTTGTAGTGTTAGTATTAGCTTGTACCTATATTGTTTAGTTCATAAAGGCACTCTTACCCTAAAAAATATATCTATTCATTGTATATTTTACCGGAAATTACCGGAAATGCATACACGGTATACGGCACGCTCACGCCCACGCTCACACCCGTGCTCACAAACGCGCCCACACCCACAATCGCACCCACACTCGTACTCACACCCGCATTATAACCCGCACTCACACCCCACTCACACCCGCACTCATACCCGCACTCACACCCGCATTCACACTCGCACCCGCACCCGCATCAACACCCACACTCAGATCCACACTCAGATTCCCACTCACACCCGCACTCACACCCGCACTCACACCCGCATTCACACTTGTACCCGCATCCACACTCGCACCCCCATTCAGATCCACACTCTCTACACTCGCATCCACACCCGCACCCACACCCGCATCCATACCTGGACCAACACCCACACTCACATCCACACTCACACCCCGCACTGAGACCCCACACTGACATCCCGCACAGACACCCCGAACTGACACCTCGCACTGACACCCCGCACTAACACCCCACAGTGACACCCCGCACTAACACCCCACAGTGACACCCCGCACTGACTCCCCGCACTGACACCCCACACTGACACCCTGCACTGACACCCCACTCTGACACCCCGCACTGACACCCACACTGACACCCACATTCCCATCCAAACTTACACCCGCACTCACACCCCACACTCACAACCCGCACCCACACTCACACCCACACTCACATCCACACTCAGATCCCCACTCACACCCGCACTCACACCCGCATTCACACTCGTACCCGCATCCACACTCGCACCCCCATTCAGATCCACACTCTCATCCACACTCACACCCGCACTCACACCCCCAACAACACCCGCATCCATTCCTGGACCAACACCCTCAATCACATCCACACTCACTCCCCGCACTGACACCCCACACTAACACACCGCTCAGACACCCCGAACTAACACCCCGAAGTGACACCCCGCACTGACACCCCACAGTGACACCCCGCACTGACTCCCCGCACTGACACCCCGCACGACTCCCCGCACTGACACCCCACACTGAAACCCCGCACTGACACCCCGCACGACTCCCCGCACTGACACCCCACACTGAAACCCCGCTTTGACACCCGGCACTGACACCCCACACTGACACCCACACTCCCATCCAAACTTACACCCGCACTCACAACCCACACTCACAACCCGCACCCACACTCACACCCACACTCACATCCACACTCAGATCCCCACTCACACCCGCACTCACACCCGCATTCACACTCGTACCCGCATCCACACTCGCACCCCCATTCAGATCCACACTCTCATCCACACTCACACCCGCACTCACACCCCCACCAACACCCGCATCCATACCTGGACCAACACCCTCAATCACATCCACACTCACTCCCCGCACTCACACCCCACACTAACACACCGCTCAGACACCCCGCACTAACACCTCGAACTGACACCCCGCACTGACACCCCACAGTGACACCCCGCACTGACTCCCCGCACTGACACCCCGCGCTGACTCCCCGCACTGACACCCCACACTGAAACCCCGCTCTGACACCCGGCACTGACACCCCACACTGACACCCACACTCCCATCCAAACTTACACCCGCACTCACACCCCACACTCACACCCCACACCCGCACCTGCACTCACACACGCACCCACACTCCCACATGCGCTCACACTCACACTTACACACGCACTCGTACCCGTGCTCACAATCATGCTCACTCACGTGCTCACACCCACGCTCACACTCACATTCACACCCACACTTGCACCCGCACTCCCACCCTCACCCACATTCACACCCACACCCACACCCACATCCACACTCACAACCGCACTCCTACCCACACCCACATCCACACTCGCACTCACATCCACACTCACAGCCCGCATTCACACCCCGCACTCACACCCGCGCTCACACTCATGCTCACTCTCGCGCACGCACCCACACCCACATCCAGCACTTACACCACGCACTCCACTCGCACTCACGCCCGCGCTCACACCCGTACCCGCAATTGCACCCACACCCGCAATCGCACCCACACCCGCACCTAAACCCGCACCCTAACCCGCACCCACAGCACCCATACTCAATTCCACACACACCCAGCACTTACACCCCGCACGACACCCGCACTCACACTCGCGCTCACACCCGCGCTCAAACCCGCGCTCAAACCCACCTCATACTCATACTCACACTCACACTCACGCCCCGCACTCACACCCCTTGCTCATACTCACGCTCACACTCGCGTTCACATCCGCGCTCACATCCGCGCTCAATGCTGCGCTCATACCCACACTTACACCCCACACTCCCACCCCGCACTAACACCCTGCACTCACACCGTTTGCTCACACCCGCGCTCGTACCCACACTCACCACACCCACACTCACACCCCGCTCTCACCCGCGCTCACATCCGCGCTCACACCCCGCTCTCACACCCCTTGCTCACACTCACGCTCACATTCGCACTCAATCCCGCGCTCAAACCCATAGTCACACCCACACTCACACCCCACACTCCCACCCCGCACTAACACCCTGCACTCACACCGTTTGCTCACACCCGCGCTCGTACCCACACTCACCACACCCACACTCACACCCCGCTCTCACCCGCGCTCACATCCGCGCTCACACCCCGCACTCACACCCCTTGCTCACACTCACGCTCACATTCGCACTCAATCCCGCGCTCAAACCCATAGTCACACCCACACTCACACCTCACACTCCCACCCCGCAATCACACCCCGCACTCACACCCCGCACTCACACCCCGCACTCACACCCACACCCGCCCACAGCGCTAATGAGAATCAACATGACACAAAATACTCATAAAAAATAAGATAAAATAAAATACTTTTTATTCATACCGTGTTGGTTCTCATTGGCGCGGTTTGTGGCAATCAATAGGCGCTATTGGTATAATTCAGATTGCGCACTTAATATTGGTGAGTGGGTTAGTTCCGAATCCTTGCAAACGGGTGGCGGCGCTATTCAACTTGTATTTGTACCCTTTGACCTTCACATTCATTCATTATTTCAGGCGGTCATCCATCCAAGTAGGTACCTACCGACCGCGCTGGACCTTCAGTGATCGTACGACGTGAACAGAAATTTGTCACCGACTCACACTTGGCCATTTTTGATTATTTTCTGTTTTACTTTAGATTGTGTAGGATTTATGATCATGCCAAGCAATTTTGACGCTTGTACGTATTACCGTTTTTAGGGTTCTACCGATAGAGGAAAACGGGACCCTATTACTAAGCCTACGATGTCTGTCTGTCTGTCTGTCTGTCAGTCTTTCTCTCTGTCCGTCTGTCCGTTTGTCCGTCTGGCTGTCTGTCCCTTTCGCACCGTAATAGATAGCCAGTTGAAATGTTCACAGAATATGTAATGTTACGGCGGATTAACTAAGAAATTATAAAAAAAAGTAAAAACAAAACAAAAATAAACGTATTTTTTAACGTAATTTGTGTATTAGCTCTAATGTTAAAACGGTAATACGTAAAGCGTCTTTAATTTTTTTATGTCTTCACTTTTAACGATTCCATACGCAATGTGTGTAAATGGGACCCTATAGCTATGCCTACACTATGCCTACACTGTCTGTCTGTCCCACCTTACATATATTAATATAAGTAACGAAAATTGTCAAGCAGAAAATATCAATGTATGTAAATACCAATAAATCGGCCAAGTGCGAGTTGGGCTCGCGCACTGAGGGTCCCGTCCCACCACAAAATATACTAATATTATCAATTAAATAAAAAACGACTAAAATAGGACTACAAACTGTATGAAATTTGAATTTTCCGCCGCTTTGGTAAACACCACCTTAAACGCAAATAGTACACCATTATAGTTAGTTATTATGAAACGATAATAAAAATTAAATAAAAACTGTATCGTAAATTATGTATTTTTTCCTATAGTACTATATAAAAAAATAAAAAAATCTTATGAAAGTTCAGTTTAAAAGATAGTTTAAACAAATTTAAAACACCTGTATCTATTTAGAAATCAAATCGAGATACACATGTTTTTTTTTTTTTAATATAAAAAATAGCTTTATCTGTCTACATTAAAAATGCATAAAAATTGTATACCTTCCCTTCATTTTTCTTTCACAAGGACGTGAAACTGCACAGACACATGATTTTGGTGCGTATTAAAAAAAAAGTATGGGACATATATTTTTTTTTTTTGCTGATTCAAAAATGCGCAGTACGGAAAATCAGGCGAACGTGACCCTTAACGCGCCGCGATACGGTTATGCGGTTGCGCAATTTTGTCGCAATCACATAAACAGACTCACATAAAACAGGTGGCCGTAATGCCCCTGATGAGGAATCTAACACATAGTATACTCAATTAATATTTTTGTCGAGGATGTGTCTGTCGTGCGTGCGTGTCACACTTATGATCCGTGACAGTTACAAATAAAGCCAAGCCAAGTGCGAGTCGGGCTCGCGCACTGAGGGTTGTGTAGCACCACATAACTTGTTAGCTACTAAAGAACAAAAAACATTTGTGCAAATAAACAACATCCCATCAACGCCCAGGCGGTCACCCATCCAAGTATATAGGTAGGTACCGACCGCGCCCGACATTGCTTCACTTCGGTGATCGTACGAGATCCAGCGGTGAACCGAAATTATTCACTGACTCGCACTTGGCCATTATTTATTATTTGTTTCCATACAATAGTTTGAAGCTTGTACGTGTTTACCGTTTTTACATTAGAGCTAATACAAAAATACGTTAAAAAAATACGTTTGTTGTATGTGGACCACCATTTCGTTTTGACTTTTTGACATTTTTATTATTTCTTAATTAATCCGCCGTAACATAACATATTCTTTGAAAATTTCAATTAGCTATCTATTACGGTTCAAAAAGTACAACCGTCAATAGGTAGGACAGACGGACAAACAGACAGACATCGTAGGCTTAGTAATAGGGTCCCTTTTTACCGTTTAGGTTTTATGTTTACCCTAAAAATCCAATTGAAAATAAAACACATCTAATTCAAGCCGTTTAAGTTTAAGAATCTCCCTCCATATTGGGCAGTCGGGTAAAAACGTAGCTGTGATGTTAGCCGAATGCTAACGGACAAACCAAGAACTAAATTATACATACCTACTTACTAAATGTAGTACCTTATAGTTACGCGGGGCAATTTTTACGATTCCATACGCAATGGGTGTAAACGGGACCCTATTACTATGCCTACGCTGTCTGTCTGTCGCCGCCCTCCTATGAATCAAATACCATGTCAAAGAAAGAACAATAGTTGTTGATAACCACTGATAACCATTGAATAAAATTAAAAAACAGGGAGAAAAGCGCAAATCAGAAATGTCTTTAGTCGTGTTTAGGTCTTTGCGGTTGTTTAGATGGCTTACTAAAAACAATTGAAATAATAATTAAATAATACCTAATCAATTTTCAAGTAGAACTTGAGTGCTCTACGCGAGTTTAGGTGACTGCGGGAAAATGACCCTTATTGCGCCGAGCGAGATATAGTTTTCATTTGAATCGGTTTGTACGGGCGCCCAGTGTTTGCATACTACAGTCAGACCAATTTATCTTTTAACCCAAAAAACAAACAGATAAACCGTCACACATTGTAACAAAGTCTAAAAATAACAGCAAAGTGTGCTTTAAATTTTTTTTTTAAACCGTTAGGACAGAGCGCGCAGGCAGGTACTTTTTTCCTTTCCATTGAGCCCTAAGTACAAACAATAACTAAATGAACTCTGGTACACTTTACATTAAGGCTCATTTTTATAAGCCCAAAATGTCACAGGCAATGACGTGTCTTCACGTAAACATCTCGTGAACATTGGCATATAGAATAGTGTATAGTTACTGGGGCAATATTTAATTGAATTGTAAATCGATTCAATCTATTTTTTATTATGAAATGATACTAAAAAAAAATATTGTATCGTAAATTATGTATTTTTTCCTATAGTACTGTATCGAAATATTTTCTTATGAAAGTCCAGTTTAAAAGTTAGTTTCAAAAAATAAAAACTTTATTTCAAAATAGAATCGAGATACATATGTTTTTTTTAAACATAAAATAAGCTTCATCTGTCTACATAAAAAATGCATTTCATGATGTCTTCTTGGTCAGAGGTGTCCATTTGGATGTTAGAAAATATGCTTGTATGGCAGCCATCCTGAAAAATGGCAGAATTCAAAAACTAATTCCAGAGATGGAATTGGGTACCTCGAAAACTCCCTTTATCTATCTACATTAAAAATGCATAAAAAATTCTATACTTTCCCTTCATTTTTTTTTCCACAATGGACGTGAAACTGCACAGACACGTGATTTTGGTTCATATAAAAAAATAAAATTGTATGGGACGTATATTTTTTTTGCAGATTCAAAAAGCGCAATACGGAAAATCACGCTAACGTGAACCTTAACGCGCCGCGATACGGTTATGTGGTTTCGCAATTTTGTCGCAATCACGTAAAACAGGTGGCCGTAATGCCCCTGATGAGGAATCTAACACATAGTATACTCAATTAATATTTTTGTCGAGGATGTGTCGTGCGTGCGTGTCACACTTATGATCCGTGACAGTTACAAATAAAGCCAAGTCAAGTGCGAGACGGGCTCGCGCACTGAGGGTTTTGATGCACCACTTAACTTGTTAGCTACTAAAGAACAAAAAAAAATTTTGCAAATACCTATACAACATCCTATCAACGCCCAGGTGGTCACCCATTCAAGTATGTAGGTACCGACCGCGCCCGACGTTGCTTTACTTCTGTGATCGTACGAGGTCCAGTGGTGAACCGAAATGTTTCACTGACTCGCACTTGGCCATTATTTATTATTTGTTTTTATACTTTAGAAAATATGTTCTATAATCACGCAAAGTTTGACGTTTGTACGTATAAAAATACGTTAAAAAATACGTTTGTTGTATGTGGACCAACATTTAGTTTTGACTTTTTTATTATTTCTCAATTAATCCGCCGTAATATTACATATTCTGTTAAAATTTCAATTAGCTATCTATATTACGGTTCGAAAGGTACAACCGAACGGACAGACTGACAGACAGACATCCTAGGCTTAGTAATAGGGTCCCTTTTTTACCGTTTGGGTACGGAACCCTAAAAATCCAATTGCAAAATAAAACACACCTAATTCAAGCCGTTTAAGTTTAACAATCTCCTTCCATATTGGGCAGTATTTATTTTATGTTGTATGTATGACACCTAATAATAACAATATTACTTAGATATTTGAAAAAAGATAAAATCCGATTAGCCGAATGCTAACGGACAAACAAACAACTAAATTATACTTACCTACCTACTGAATGTAGTACGTTACCTAGTAACACGGAGGCAATGTATACGGTTCCATACGCAATAAGTGTAAACGGGACCCTATTACTATGCCTACGCTGTCTGTCTGTCTGTCCGTCCCTCTTCCTATGAATCAGACAACATGTCAAAGATAGAACAATAGTTTTTGATAACCACTGAATTAAAATAAACAGGGAGAAAAGTGTTTTTTTTTTCTATCGATCGAAATGTCTTTAGTCGAGTTTGGGTCTTTGCGGTTTTCTAGATGGCTTAAATAATTATGTAACCCGATATTTCCATCTGGACCCCATCCATTTTCAAATAGAATTTGAGGGCTGTACCGTGAGCTCTACGCGAGTTCAGGTGACTGCGGGAAATTAAATACACGAACCTGACTCTTATTGCGCCGAGATACGGTTTTCATAACTATGAATTGAGTTTGTACGCGGGCGCCCCCCGTGCTTACATTTCTCAGACCACCTTATCTTTTAACCCAAAAAACAAACAGATAAACCGTCACGCATTGTAACAAAGTCTAAAAATACCAGCAAAGTGTGCTTTACCAAAGATTATATGCTTTACATATAAAACCGGTAGCCAATTTGTTCCAATTAGCCCCAAGTACAAACAACAATTAAATGAACTCTGGTACATATAACATTAAGGCTCATTTTATAAGTCCAAAATGTCAGGCAAATTGTCTTCACCTGTGAGCACATCGCGTAAACAATGGCATAGAATAGTGTATAGTTACAGCGGTAATATATTTAATTGAATTGTAAATCGATTTAATCTATTTTTTATTATGAAACGATACTAAAAAAAATATTCTATCGTAAATAATGTTTTTTTTTATTTGTAATGGCGGTCACCCATCCAAGTATATAGGTAGGTACCGACCGCGCCCGACGTTGCTTCACTTCGGTGATCGTACGAGATCCAGCGGTGAACCGAAATCATTCACTGACTCGCACTTGGCCATTATTTATTATTTGTTTCCATACAATAGTTTGAAGCTTGTACGTGTTTACCGTTTTTACATTAGAGCTAATACAAAAATACGTTAAAAAAATACGTTTGTTGTATGTGGACCACCATTTCGTTTTGACTTTTTGACATTTTTATTATTTCTTAATTAATCCGCCGTAACATTACATATTCTTTGAAAATTTCAATTAGCTACCTATTACGGTTCAAAAAGTACAACCGTCAATAGGTAGGACAGACGGACAAACAGACAGACATAGTAGGCTTAGTAATAGGGTCCCTTTTTTACCGTTTAGGTACGGAACCCTAAAAATCCAATTGCATAATAAAACACACCTAATTCAAGCCGTTTAAGTTTAACAATCTCCCTCCATATTGGGCAGTCGGGTAAAAACGTAGCTGTGATGTTAAACTACTAACTAAATTATACATACCTACTTACTAAATGTAGTACCTTATAGTTATGCGGGGCAATATTTACGGTTCCATACGCAATGGGTGTAAACGGGACCCTATTACTATGCCTACGTTGTCTGTCTGTCTGTCTGGCCGCCCTCCTATGAATCAAATACCATGTCAAAGAAAGAACAATAGTTGTTGATGCGGTTTTTTAAGATGGCTTACTAAAAACGATTGAAATAATAATTAAATAATACCTAATCAATTTTGAAGTAGAACTTGAGTGCTCTACGCGAGCTTAGGTGACTGCGGGAACATGACCCTTATGGCGCCGAGCGAGATATGGTTTTCATTTGAATCGGTTTGTACGGGCGCCCAGTGTTTGCGTACCACAGTCAGACCAACTTATCTTTTAACCCAAAAAACAAACAGATAAACCGTCACACATTGTAACAAAGTCTAAAAACAAGTGTGCTTTACATTTTAAAAAAACCCGGTAGGACAGAGCGCACAGGCAGGTACTTTTTTTCCTTTCCAATAAGCCCTAAGTACAAACAATAACTAAATGAACTCTGGTACACTTGACATTATGGTTCATTTTTATAAGCCCAAAAAAAATGGCACAGGCAATGACGTGTCTTCACGTAAACATCTCGTGAACATTGGCATATAGAATAGTGTATAGTTACTGCGGTAATATATTTAATTGAATTGTAAATCGATTTAATCTATTTTTTATTATGAAACGTTACTAAAAAAAATATTGTATCGAAAATTATGTATTTTTTCCTATAGTACTGTATGAAAATATTTTCTTATGAAAGTCCGGTTTAAAAGATAGTTTCAAAAAATAAAAACACCTGTATTTCATAATCGAATCGAGATACACATGTTTTTTTTTTGACATAAAAATAGCTTCATCTGTCAGCATCAAACGTGCATAAAAAAAAATTATACCTTTCCTTCATTTTTTTCCACAATGGACTTTAAACGGCCCAGACTGGTGATTTTGAGATGTCTGAAAAAAAAAATTGTATGGGATGTGTATTTTTTTTTACAGATTCAAAAAATTACCAAGATTCATGACATTTTTTGTTCAATCACCATCCCCGTATCTATTATACTTTCTGAGGAAAGTACACGATGCGTCAGCGATGATCCATTTGCCGGTCACCTTGGTGACTTTTTATATTGATAAAGGTGATTTGTGCACAAAACTGAACATAAATGTGGACTTTTCATAAGTCTTCTCGGTCAAAGGTCCATTTGAATGTCAGAAAATATGCTTGTATGGGAGCCATGTTAAAAAATGGTGGAATTCAAAAATTTATTTCAGAAATGGAATCGGAGACCTCGAAAACTCCCGGATGCCAAAAATCATTCCCCTCAGACCATTTTGAAATTTGGCCGCCATTTTGAATCCGCCATTTTGGATTTTTTTTACCCCCACCGTGTAGCCCCCCTGACCACCTATGACATTTGGTCGAACGGGACCCCCTCATCTGTTACCGTTTCAGAGATATGAGCGAATTCATTTTGTATGGGAGAAGTGTTTTTTTGTATGGGAGCCATGTTTTTTTTGTATGATTCAAAAAACTCCCAAGATATTGGTCAATTTTAGTTCAAACACCCCCCCCCTGACTGTTATAGTTTCCGAGGGAAGCTGAGTGTGTATAGTGAAAATTCCACAATCAGGTAATTTCAGACTTTTCTCATACTCGAATTGATTGTGGCTATATTTTCATTGTACATTGTCTATACCCTAGATTGCTCCTTCTGGGAGATCAATTAGCATAGTATCTGGGTCAGTCAATAGTGAAAATAGTTACAGCTTTATATAATATGAATTAATTAATTAATTAATAGTATTAATTAATTTGACTAGAAAGCTAGAAACTACATGACTATGAATTACGATTTCGTACATTGTCACAAATGACCACAATTGAACTAAGTACCCATACAATGTGATTCTCGGTAACTGAAAACTTGAAATGATTGGTAGAACGATTGTAGGTTATCATGGGCATTAACGCTTTAACAACAAAATCGAACTCTTGGAAAAAGTACATCCAGTTGCAGAAAAAAAAAACATAGTCAAAAGTTCAAAGAAGTTCATTTATTGCACATTATGCTATATAGGTGAAATTTATATTAACATAATGACCCAATTAGGGTATGGCAATTTATGTATGGAGCCGATATATGGCCGATATATTATTATAATAAAATCAAGTAAGTTCATTATGGCCTAGTAGATAGCCCTAATATCTGAGTTTTAAGCTTCGTGGAAGCCATTGATTTATAACTGCGAAGTGTCCGGAGTTCACTTATTAGATACATAGAAATACTGAAAAATTAATTAAGACCGATATCGTTATAAGCAAATTCTCTTTGTAAGTCTTTTTAAGTTTAAAAACAAATATTGTTAATTAAGCAATTTAAAAAAAAATTGTCAATTTTTTTTTTTTTTTTTAATAGTAATTTAGTATTTAGCTTGCAGCAACTAAACAACATTAAAGGGACAGGTTACCTTATAAGTAAAACTAAGGCCAATTTAATAGATCACATTTGAAATCTGTCAGTCTATAGTTTATTGTCAAAGTCAATCGTAAAATTGTCATCTTTTGTATTATTACAATATGTATTTTTAACTGGAAAAAAATTAAGAAAAAATATTAAGCAATTGTGAAATGAAAGTCAATGATTTTTTAAATGAAGCATTTCTAACTTTGAAAATATGTATAATATAAAGGTTATAATAAAAACACATTATTGAATTTTGATGACGTGTCAAATGTGATCTATCAAATTTGGTATGACCCTACTTTAGTATGGTTTTATTTAGACTACTTTTGGTTCGAAACGCTGACCCAATATCCATATTATTCAGTATTTATGTTAATAAATTTGCACAGTACCGAAAATTACACTGTAAGCTTTGCTACAATTTTACCCAGTATACATACCTACATATTATCAAACAAATGTCCATAAGTGTTCAAATGTCTCCAGCGACGCTCACAAAAAGCCCCTAAGAGAGGGCGCCAAATAGTATAAATTCCTACTTTGAATACATAAAGCACTTTTGCGAGTCATACAGCCGTTGTCATGAAAATTTTACAACTCTCAAGCTACAAATGTCATGTCGGGCAAAAAAGCATAGCGTACGAGAGAGGACATAAATTATTCAGACGGACAAAAAACAAATGTCATTGCTACGGAGTGGCGGTAATTTTCAGCGAGTTTTCAGCGCTTTGGAACATATTTTCAGGTTTCAAAGGTCGGTGACAGCATGACGCTGTGCCAACGGGAAAAACTAGGCGAAATCTGAAACTGATTTTCTCACTATGCCATATTTCGTTTCCAAATCTTGAACAATAACAAAACAAATAACAAATCTTGATAAATAATACTACATAATTATACATTCCAAATTGAAATTGGTGCCACCTTTTTCTTTTTACTTACTTCCAAAAGGGAGGTTCTCAATTCAACTGTTTTTTTGTGTGTGTGTGTGTAAGTCAATAGAGCATGCATTTATATAATTATTTACTACCTGCAGCCCGGGGCTTCGTACACTCTGTATTAATACTGTTGATAGCCCGATGGTCCTGTGGTAGTGAACCTGCCTTTTGAGCTTGGGGGCGTGGGTTCGATTCCCATCTAGGACAAACATTGGTGTGATGGTTGTTAATATCTATTTAAGTATGTATTTAAAACTATTTATATGTATGTATATCAGTCTCTGGCAGCCATATCACAAGCTTTGCTTAGTTTGGGGTCAGATGACCGTGTGTGAAAAATGTCCCGAATATTTATTTTTATTTATTTTGTTTTTACACTAGATCAGAAAAAAACCGTTAAAAATACGTTTGTTGTATGGGGAGTCAGGACTCCCTTGCAAGCTAACAAGCCAACTTGCAAACGTGCAAACAAGGAAACTTGCAAACCTAATTTGACCCACTTTCCAGCGTTCAATTGAGTTGAAATTTGATACACCTATGTATCTTACTTGGACTGATGATGGAGTCGGGAGGTGGTCATAGGAACTAATGAGCGCAATAAGATAACCCCATACTGTTTGGGCTCTTTGCAATGGTCTTGATGAGTAGGTACTATACCCCTAGGTGATATTCAAGGTCTCATGATAAGTAGCCATATGAACTACTGAACGGAACAAGATACCCGATTAAAATATCTTAAATGGCTTGTATTTTATACTGTCAACTTATTTTAATAGTTTTATTACCAATGGCCTGGGGCCTTACGGACAACTGTTATTGCGGCACCAAAACCAACTTTAAATCCGCTCAGTTGGAAAATCACGTGAACGTGAACCTTAACGCGCCCAGATACGGTTTGCGGTCGCGTGATTTTCCAACTAACGGATTAACGTTAGGTTGGTGCCGCAATAGCAGTTGTCCCTAAGGCCCCAGTTCCAGAAACATTCAGTATGACCAAGTATGACCCACATAGAAGACACAATCACAATTATTGAACCGAAATAAGTAAGTATTTTTTTATTTTATTACATTAATATATTTTTATTTTGGCAAATCTAAGGCGCTGCGCAAACGTCTGCAAGCAACTGGACACAAAGTCTGCACAGAGAGTGGCTAATTTCATACTGTTTATTTAGAAATCAAATATTCATTGGTAGCTTGTATCCGACACAAGTCACAAAAGTGTCCACAGCAACTGGACACACAAAGTCTGCGCAGAGAGTGGTTGATTTCATACTGTTTATTTAGAAATCAAATATTCATTTGTAGCTTGTATCCGACACAAGACACAAAAGTGTCCACGTTTGCGCCTTGCCTAACTGCATGTGGTAGGATTGTCAAACAAGAGAGTTGTTTTATCGCTGCACCGTGGCAGCCCTCGGGAGCGATTTCTCAAAAAGCAGATGAAAGCAATATAAACGAGTTGGTCCTCGAGAACCTCCCGAGACGCCTGGATGACCTAAATTTTTTATACAGACGGTTTGTATAGTTATATAGTGAAGTATAAGTTACATACAAAACACTATGTCTGAGTGTATATGCATATTGCACTTTAAAAAACTTTACAAGTAATAAGTAGGTATATACCAAATGTATGGATAGCATTGTGATGTACTTTTTTAGTTGGATAACATCAAATGTCGTAATGACAAAATTTCATCGTACTTTGGAGTTCTGCCGCCAATGTGGGAGGGAAATTATGACTTATTTGACGATATTTAAAACTTGAAAATATGTATTTCAAAACTTTACACTGGCAAATGCACGAGACATAATATATGACGCCAAAATCTTCTCAAGGGGGAAAAAGAAAAGAAAAAAGTCTTATGAATTGAGGTAACTTACATTTGGCGCCAACGTGAAGAAAACATAATTTATATAATTTTTCGAAACTTGTGTATTTTCGAATAGTAATGCGTACCTAAACTAAGGGTAATAAATAATTAATCAATAATTGATATAGGTTCTACTAATTTTAACATAATTACTTTTAATTGTAAGTCAGTTAAAAGATCAATAGACGATGTGCGTAAAGCATGCAGTTTAGCTAATATCAAGCTGGATGGATCTAGGAAAGCTGGCTCTTGGAGATCGAAGAACGGCATATTGCAGTGCCTGGGGGCCTACTTCCAGTAGTTCAACTTTTTATAATGGCTTGCAATACATTAAACTGAGAACCGAAAATGACTGTAATATTATAGTTACACAATTATTAATTTTTTCCTTTTACTTGTTACATTATTGAATTTTATTTAAAATCATTATTTTGTAACATAATATGGGTTTTATGCCTGAAATAAATACTTTTTTTATATTAAGGGGATTATTTTTCATTCAGTGTTTCATAAATTTGCTCGAGTGTGGTTAAGTAATAAATCTTTGGTAATATAAAGTGGTGAAACTTGTATTTTGTTGTTGTTTCCAAAACTCTGTAGAAGCCAATAGTAAAGTCTCTACTAGGTACTTTACTGGGGCATACCTACTTATTACTTATATCAGTAAAATACGTAAGACAAGACGGTATGGCCTTAATGGCTTAAGCCTGCTCATCAAAGGTCGATTTTTTTTTTTGTTGAAAAAAACTGGCAACAGACTGAGTATGTATACTTTAACATTTAGTTTAATTTTAAACTACTTAAATCAGATCAATAAGTCCAAAAATAACTTTTCATTCTAGATTCTCATGAAGAACTTTTAATTATTCAGCGAGGAGGATGCCAAATGAATGAGAAGCGCGGAACTGACGCCAGAGCTTCGCGTGAGTCAATATTAAACGTCAATCATATAGATTGGGACAGTTTTAATTAAATGGCAATAACTGCCATATTTTTTAAAAAAAATTGGAGAACCTAGACCAGAAAAAAGCCCTTTTCTTTCAACTACGTAGTTATCGTACTGTTATCTTTAATCACTACAAAACTGATCACTAAGGACGTATTTTTTCTTAGAACCAAAACAGTGCAGAAATGTTATATAAAATCTTTTTGTTGCACAGTTTTTCATTAATGCAATGTTTTTTATTTAGATATAAGTTTACACGAATTACCATATAAAATGACCACAGAGGCTTAATGTCTCCCATTAAGTTTAATATAAAATGTATACATTAGATTAAAAACTGGCTGAAAACTGGTAATTACTGAAAATAATTGTAAGTTTTAAATGTTTGAGGAGAAGATGAATAAAAGTTTGTTTTCATTAATTGAGTTTTTAGTTTGATATTTTATCCCTAATAATTAAATTATTATTTATTATTATTATTTCAACTACCAATCTACCTACCGTGATAAAATATCAAACTAAAAACTCAATTAATGAAAACAAACTGCAAATTAATAATTAATTATATAATTATTAATTAATTTGCATGCCTTATTTAAGGTTGTTTTGACTGTACAATCCTAATATAAGATCAATGTTACCCTTATACTAGCAAATAAAGAATTGAATTGAATTGAATAAAAGTAGATTACGCACCTCGCTAAAGTGAGTAAGTATTTAATGCACTCGTGTTAATTTAGTGCCCTCGCAGACACTCGGGCACCAACGTAACACTCGTGCACACGTGCAGTGTGCACGAACATAGGATTAATCTAAGTATTAGTCACCAATATTGACGGTTATTCTGCCTAAACCTTTCTCGTGGACGGTTCTATTGAATTTATGGTTCTGCATGCAGAACAAAATGAATAGACTTTTGCAACAGTTTTCAATTTTCAGGCAACGTTGCATTCACGGGAGCTATTCACAATGCGAAGGGTCATTGCACCACCGTGTCCACGGACCGAAGTAACTAATATTTATTATTTTTACAGTGATTCAACTACGCTTCGGTGTGTTCCTGGCCAAAACATGACAAATATAAAGAACGTGGCGCAAACACTTTCCAATGCCACTTAAGTACTCAATTGTGCGTAGAAGTATACTTAGCACCAGTGTGAAGTGAATTGCTCGTCAACTTCATTGCTGGCAACACGTTTATTCGGTAAGCTTCGCAACGTCTTCTCGTCCGAAATACCTCAGTGCCTTAAGACGAAAGTCTTCGACCAGTGTGTGTTACCAGTGATGACATACGGGTACTGAAGAGACCACTCTCACTATGGGCCTCATAAGCAAGCTCAAAGTCGCACAACGAGCTATGGAGATGGCTATGCTCGGTGTTTCTCTACGAGGTCGAATCCGAAATGAGGAGATCCGTAGAACGAAAGTCACCGACATAGCCCACCGGATTCATCATCATCATCATCATCAGCCTGTAAACGTCCACTGCAGAACAAAGGCCTCCCTCGTAGAGAGGGGTGTTGCCATAATCCCCACGCTTGGCAGGCGGCTTGGGGATCGCAGTACCTTATGCCCACCGGATTAGCAAGTTGAAATGGCAGTGGGCAGGGCACATATCACGCAGAACAGATGGCCGGTGGGGGCGAAAGGTTCTCATGTAGGTAATAGTATATAATCTTTGGTAATAGATATTATTGTCCTTGAATAATATAAGTGCTATAACTTAGTGTTTGTTTGTTGTTCATTATTCACGTAGCAACAGAACGACGGATTGGCATGAGATTTTGTATATAGATAGTTTGAGGGCCGAAAAGAAGCATATGAACTTATATAAAAAAAAATGTTCATAAGGAAATACGTGTGTGTGGTAATCCTGTGGAATGTCCTACATGAATGGGTGTTACAATATATGTCTTCAAATCGCGAGTAGTTCCTTTTAGACAAGTGTATTCCATCGTAGACCGCATCATCGCTTATAGAATCAGGCAAGGTACCGGTCAAACGCAAGCCATTTATTAAATTTGAAAAAACTCGTCTTGTATCTTATCTACTTAGTAGTATAATCTATATCTAAACTAATATTATAAAGAGGAAAGATTTGATTGTTTGTTTGTTTGTTTACATTGAATAGGCTCCGAAACTACTGAACCGATTTGAAAAATTCTTTCACTGTTGGGAAGCTACACTATCCCCGGGTAACATAGGTTATATTATACTTTCAAAAAAAAATAGGGATCCTTACTAAAACTCCAATAATGTAACCCAAGTCTTCGACTATAATAAAATGAATGGACAGGCCCAGTAGAAGAACATTTTTGAAGATAACAAAATGACTCATTTCGTTTCAGTCGGTGTCTAGCCGTAGGAAGTGCAACACGTGTCTATTGTTACGTGATAACGAAACATCTGACAAAATTATGCATTCATATGCTTTCCCGAAGTGTAAATACACAAATAAAACCGGGGTAAATTTTTTGTAACAAATATACTGTACATTTTTATAATTAGGTGTTGAAGTAAATGTCCGACGGTTTTGATTCGTTTTTACTGGGCAATTTCAATGGTTAGGGCCCGCCTATTCATTTTATTTTAGTCGAAGACCCAAGGTGTAAAAAAAATAAGATTTACAATTTTGACTTTGCGTGTTTGACAGTTCTACGACAGGACAACGTCTGTCAGGTCAGCTAGTATAAAATAAATGCTTTCCGTATGTAGTGTATTTTATCCGCTAACTCCTAAACCACGCCACGGATTATGATGCGGTTTTAACCATCAGTTAGATAACTTTTCACGGAAGGTTTATATCATCACTACATAGTATAAAACAAAGTCGCTTCCCGCTGTCTGTCCGTCCCTACGTATGCTAAGATCTTTACATCTACGCAACGGATTTTGATGCGGTTATCACCATCAGTTAGATATTTTTTTACGGAAGGTTTTTATATGTAACAAGCGCCTCGCCCCGGCGTCGCATGTAAATTATACCCGTGCGAAGCCGGGCCGGCGGGTCGCTAGTAAATAATAAAACTTACACCCATGCAAAGCCGGGGCGGGTTGCAAGTAATATTATAATAAACTAAAACGAAAGTCTAAATACACAATTTTTGTGCAAGCTCTTGTTAATTTTACCTCTCTAGGAACATATCCTTGATTTAATCTAAGCCATACTAAGCTTAAGGTAAAAGCTTACATCACCCATCCTCATTTAATAAGTCACTCTCTAAGTAAGTAGGTAGGTAATCCTCTATTCAAATAATGAATCACAATCACCTCGATTTAGTGTCTAATTTACTTAGAAACAAATTCGCCTACACATAAAGTTTCTCTCGTCTTATTGTCCTACGTAAGTAGCGGAAAGCGACGCGATGCGATGCTGCTACTTACGAGAAAATACTAGAATCAGTACACGCGACGTACTGTCTCCTGCCTGAGTGACACGATCAGTCTAAGGCACAGCACTCATCTAAGTAACGTGGCACGTGGCACATGATATATGACAAATCTAATCTCGTAACGTGTCACTTGTCTCAACATTCAAAGCAATGTTCGACTCGCGTGACGCGGCGTAGCGGTGTGGTACTAGTGACACGTCGCACGTAGCTTGTACCAGTATTATTGGAGCCAACATAAAAATATCACGTCACCACTACTCATAGCACAACAGAAGTTTTGGCGGGAAAGTAAGAAAAAGATAAAAAAAGCCTTGGCAGTGGACTTGAACTGTGAAAATGAAGGATGGCCCAAATTTAATCGTACACTACATTTAAATTAATTTATTCAAGTAATAGTTTGATTGTACGACTATTATAATAATTATTTTTATCAAAAACTTTTTTTCATCAATGTACCAAAAAACTTCTTTGAGCACTTGGAATATTTATATTAGAAAACAAAGGCAATCATCTTTTTCTTTACTAGACGAAATTTTATCTCAATTAATTCTATGTCATGCCATGCCACATAGGTCGGTGTAACCTGTTATGTCAAATAATAGTAGAAGTCATGCTACAAGCCACGTCGAAATCACGCACCTTGTCGGCATCACGTGTCACGTCACTGAGATGGGATGTGGCCTAGCCCAATGTCCTTAGTGACGTGACACGTGACCATCCAGCCACACATTTCAACATTCAAAGCGTTTGATTAGTTACCAAAGCATGCGTCATTTATATTTTAGATTGGCATCGTGACCAAATTTTTAGACAGGTTGCAATTCGCTGCATGAAAAACAAAAGCAAAAATTGTGTCTCATCGCAAACTGATCTACGCCATATTGTGGCCTTCTTTAGCGGTTTTACTCATGATAGATTATACCGACAATTTTTTCGCTTTTTGGTTTACCGCATTTATCGCTCACGTAGGACAAGAGCTAAGAAATGTACAAGGGACCAAGTCGCAATGAATATGCCACGGTAGGTAGTAAAACAGTGGTAGTTTATACGACAGGTAGCGTCCTCTCTTAGTGGAGTTGTAAACTACGCGGGCGTATAAAGTTGGTTTAGTAACTAAACTATAGGCTTCCTGGTCCTGGCTCCTGGCGCCTGGTTTATTGTTACCTTATATTGCTACTCTCCGAGTGACTTTCCTATAGCTTCTGTGTTGTGGCTTTTGTGAACAGTTGATAAACGCTGAAAAAAGGGACTACGGAAATGTTGAAATCACTAAAATCTAAAAAGGTTTGAGCTACGGCTAACCGTTTTTCGCTATTTTGCCATTTCACATAAACTTCATACTAGTTCGAACAAATTAGTGTTACTAACCTCCGCGGTGTTTCCGAAAAGCTACAACATGGGGTCCTTTAAACTTAGAATCTTAAAGGGTTAGCTACGTATTTGTGATGCCTCTGGATCTATAAGCGATGGTAACTGCTTGCCATCAGGCAGACCGTCTGCTCGTTTGCCACGGTATTTTTTATATAAACGTTCTTTTCATATCTTTTTCACATAATTTGTACAAGCGCTACGCGATATATCCAATCCATTATGCAAACTAGTTTCCGTAGAGGGAAGCATGCAAGGAGCTGGAAGGCCGGAAGACAAAGGAAGAATAACTCACTTTACATACGATTGCGACACGACACGATGCCAAGAAGACATGCACCGGGAGACAATGTTTAGCAAATAAAATACAATGATCATAATTATCCAGTCACTCTATTTCTACAATGTAGAAAATAATATTTTTTCGCTAGTTGTGTCAAGGTCTGGTGCAGAAGGCAGTCATCCTGGACAAGACACGAACAGCCAAAAGGTTCCTCACTCTACAGTCCCAACCACGACTCCTAGTTAGTTTTATGAAGTGAAAACTTCTTTAGGCACGTTGGGCACTTTTCGGGATGGGGAAACAGCAATGAACTCGCGTGACTGTCACGCTCAGATATATATTATGTTCCCGTAACAGAGAGATTCAGGTAACAGGTCTCAGATTCTGATTGGGCAATTCGGCGTCTCTTTATATGTTTGTATATTTGTTTTACGATAGCTTGTGTAGGTATTGTTGATCCGATCTTCGTGATATTTTTAAGCCAGTAATTAATTTCAGTAATATTTTTTTGGTAAGATATAATGGGTTGCAAGGTAAAGGGACAAGAGGTTACGGGCAAACAACTAGTAATTTGGACACCATTGCGTCGAAAAGATGTACAAGTTCTAATATTTTTTCACCATAAAGTTCTTGCGGACAGATCGCTTCTCATAAATTGACCAGGAACAACTCCTTACGTGGTCTCAAACTAACGTTAAAACCGCACAGTTCGGAAAATCACGCGAACGTGAACCTTAACGCGCCGAGATACGGTTTGTGGTTGTGCAACTTTTCGCAATCACCTTAACAGATTCGCTTGAAGCCGTAAGGCCCCAGAACTATAAATAAATAAATAAAATATAAATATTTTGGGACATTTTTACACACACGGTCATCTGACCCCAAACTAAGCAAAGCTTGTGATATGGCTGCCAGAGACTGATTTACATATATATATAGTTTTTAAATACATAAATAAATATTAACAACCAGATATAGAACAAACACAAATGTACATCACACAACCCACGTAGAACAAACGTCCTACGTGGGAATCGAACCCACGCCCGCAGGCTCAGAAGGTAGGTTCACTACCAACTGGACCAACGGGCTATCAAGTCAAGTACTAGCTTTCACTAATAATAAAATTATAAGTAAATTTTTCTGAACTAATAACACGATAATGACGATAATTATTACATAAGTTTTTCAGGAAATAAAAGTACTTAAATGCCTTGTGATCGGTTCATAAGATACTACCTTAAGGACCAATCACAACTAACCGTCAAAGTTTTTGTCATCTTATTCATAACCGGAGCATCCAAACAAACGTGGAATATAAAGTAGATGGAAAGCCTTCCCCCGCTTCCCGGCAGTGGGGACTCCCGCTGAGCAGTGGAGGTAATCCATTGTTATTAGCATTACAAAGGCCTAGCAATGGCGATGGACTCGCCAGAAACCTGGTAGGGATGCGCTGGTTCGCGCAATCATATCTTTCCTGAAAAGGCTTTGTTTCTTTGAAAAATACTCTGTGCTTAATCATACTACCTTCTGAACTTGGGGTCGTGGGTTGACACGAATAAATAAATATTCGGGACATTTTTGCACACACGGTCATCTGACCCCAAACTAAGCAAAGCTTGTGATATGGCTGCCAGAGACTGATATACATACATATATAGTTTTAAATACATACTTAAATAGATATTAACAACCAGATATAGAACAAACACAAATGTTCATCACACAAATGTTTGTCGTAAACGGGAATCGAACCCACGCCCCCAAGCTCAGAAGGCAGGTTCACTACCAACTGGACCAACGGGCTATCAATCAGTAATGTAGACCCGTATAGAGGTAACGCTGAAAGTTACTAGTCTCCTCACTAGTCCTGCAGAACAAGAATCATACGCAAATCGTCCGTAAACTCCTATATTTCCAGCGCGCCCCTACCGCCAACAATGCGTCCTAATGTAACCACATTATTCCCGTCATAACTCCCCGCTAACAGTCCTGTTTGCCGCAAACTCTACCTACCTCCAGTTTCCCGTACCAAACTCAGTACGATCATGCTCCTTATTACGAATCCCGTGGATATGAATACTAAAAACCTTCAAACTGTAAAAATAAACATACATATTACACACTTCACTTCAAGTTCATAGCTCACTAGGATTCCATGTGTCGGTGATATCAGAACACCCATAAATACATGGACAAAACTTCCAGGCCTATAGCCATCGAGATGCAATACATAGGAATTGTATCTCGATGCCTATAGCAGATAAAACAACATAACATGTCTCATGCATGCTTCCTTTCCTTTAGTAAACAATATTCATCGTCGTCATTTCAGCCATATGACACACTGCTGAACACAGTCCTCCCCCATCGATTTCCAAAAGGGCCGGTTGGAAGCAGCCTGCATCCAGGGTTTTCCTGCGGTCTTTTTTATGTCGTCTGTCCATCGTGAGACGTCCACGCTTCGCTCTCCTGTCCGTGGCCTCCATTCGGGAACCTTTCGCCCCCATCGGCCATCTGTTATGCGTGCTTTGTGGCCTGCCCATTGCCAATTCAACATTCTAAGCCGGTGGGCTATGTCGGTAACTTTTGTTCGTCTACGGATTTCCTCATTTCTGTTTCGATCTCGTATCCCGGGCATAGCCCCGAGGATAGCCCTCTCCGTTCTCCGTAGCTCGCTGCTTAGTAAACATATTTTTAATTTTACTTAATTCTACAAAAAATAACAACCGATGTAATGTTTTCTTCAAATTTAAATGAAACCACCCTTTGAGAATTAGTTTTTTCATTAAACATATATTTTTTTTATATTGAATTGTAATTCAGCGTGGCTATACCGCCAACATTCTGGGGACCTTTCCCTCCACTAATGGTCTTTTAGTTTTTATTTAATTATTTTAAGTTTTAGTTTTCATTTATTCATTCAGGTTTTCGTTAATTTTCTGTTTTTTAGTTTGTGCATAATAAAGAATTTTTATCATCAAAATTAGTTCAACATTCGGCAAAGATATCACACACAAAATCCAGTCTAATATTAAGATCCTTCTTTTTTGAAGGAGACGGTTTGCGTGATCCATTATTGGCCGACTCGTATTTTAAGACCATCAGACGAGTTGTTAGCCAAACTGACAATGTTTGTTGGCATAGTTGCCAAACAGTCTTCGTTTATTATCTTGTTGCGGTATGCACTAGGTCAGGGGTGTCCAACATACGGCCCGCGGGCCACAATGCGGCACTCAAGGTCCGCGAACGAGTCAAAAGTTAGAAAACTTTAAACTTTTTTTAGACGACATTTTGTAAAGAATGACGAGTCATAATTATGTTCGTAAAATATCAAACGCCGTTCTTATAAAAATTACATCTATCTATCACAATACGACTCAGCGAAAACGTGGACTAGCATATCGGGAGAAACCAAAAAATAAAACGTAAATGCCATTTTAATTCTTGGAACAAACGTTAACATTACCGCCCCTCTCACCCACACACTCCCTCCGGCATTGGCGGATCCAGGGCAATATCCATAGCCCCCCGCAAAACACCTAGCAATTCCATACATTCGACTAAATTTTTCGATTTGATCCCTTCGAACCTTGGCAGAATGCCCCCCCCCCCCCAAAAATGAAATCCAGAATGCCCCCCCCCCCCCAAAATCCTGAAATCCTGATTCCGCCCCTACCCTCCGGGCATGCAACGTACAGGTCTAATGTACCTTTCTACCATTTTACTTATATTAGTCTTGATTTGCTCAGTTACGAAGCATCTCTTGGCCCGCCATAGTTAAAAAGTTAATAAATCCGGCCCGCCACAAAATTTTGTTGGACACCCCTGCACTAGGTATACCTATCTAACATACTTGCAATATTATTCTGGGTTACGCGTAAATGGTGCACTATAAGCCGAAAGGGGTACCCATCATCATGAAAGACTTTTACTATGGGAGCAATTACCCTGAAATCGCTAAAAAAAATATCAGCTTCCTTGTCCTTGTATAGTAGTAGGATAACCTTGCAGTATAACGAAATACAACAAAAAGGACATATTTGAACCGTTTGTGTTCGATACATTAGGCCCTTGGGGAACAGGAGCTCAACTAATTAAAAAAAAAAACTTTTAGATGCAACGCGTAACCGAAATGCTGGATCAACGCCAATGCCGCCAGCATGCTGGGTATGCTGCCAACTGGTAGTGGTCTTGATTATTTGTATTGTCCTTAGATACCTATACCTTCAACGGTCTATGGGCAGTCTGTTTTTGTAGTGTTAGTCTTTTTTTAAACCAGACAAGTACGAGTAGGATTCGCACTCTGAGGGTTCCGTTGCATAGAATCCTCGGAACATGAGTCCAAACAAAAAAATACATAAAAATAGTTGAAGTAATGAAAGACAAACTTAACTTTGCAGTGGACAATAAGGTTCTTCCATACATTACAACTACAAAATGTAAGTTTGTAAAAGCAAAACGATTATTTTTAAATAACGTAACTTCAAATTTATGACTTTCGGATTTATTCCTTTATTTGTGCTATGACCCTTTCACCTTGCCTTTCATGATTCTAGGTCAACGGGAAGTACCCTATAGGTTTTGATTTCCTTGTGAAATCGCAATTTATGCGAAAATATGCGACATAAACGGTACATACCTTTTTAACATACTTTTTTATCGCGTAGACTTACAAAGTTGATTTTTTCAAAGCTAAAAGAAACCGTAGATTTAAGTATTTGATATAAATTTCAACTTGATATCTTTACGCGATCCTGAGAAAAAAGGGTCTTGACAGACGGACAGACGGACAACAAAGTGATCCTATAAGGGTTCCGTTTTTTACTTTTGAGGTACGGAACCCTAAAAAGGTATAATTTTGGAATGTTGCCGGGTAAAAGGTGTAAGAAAATTAGGCGTTGCCATGCTGTCATAGCTGTTAAAATTTGCAAGTTGAAGTGGCAATGGGCAGGCCACATCGCTCGAAGAACCGATAAGCGATGGGGAAGAAAGGTTCTGTAGTGGAGACCACGAACCGAAAGACGCAGTGTAGGTAGGCCTGCCACTAGATGGACCGACGACATAGTGAGAGCCGCGGGCATCCAGAGGATGCAAAAAGCAGGCTGTCGTTCAGTGTGGAGGTTAAAGGGGGAGGCCTATGTTCAGCAGTGGACTTCTTCTGAGTGATGATGATGATGCTGTCATTAAATGAGTCAAGAATGTTAATTGCCCTTAGTACCTAGCCCGCCAGAGTATAGAATAGTCAAGTTACATTAAACCGTCTAAGCTACATTTAGCCACATTTACCCGAGTATACTGGACGGCTGCGGCCACTTTCACATCTAGTTAATGTCCCAACCTCGCACACGCCGTGCCACAGTGTGACTAATAACACCTAAGTAAATAGGGCTCTTCTGTGGGAAAATTAGTTTCCTAAAATGTCACCCCGCAAACATTGTTTTAGAACGCAATGACCGGCAGGATTAATCTCTCAGCCTGTAAAGTTTTGGCGGGTCAAAGTTGTATACATACAACTTTGACCCGCCAAAACTTGAAACGGATTTTGACGTGAATACGTCTTGAAGTTTGCTTCCATAGTGGAAGGCAACTCAAATAAACCGGCGAAGTGCGAGTCGGGCACGCGCATTGAGAGTTCCGTACCACCAAAAATACAGAAAGTAGTGCAAATTAACCGACTTGTACTTGGCCACAAGTTGGGTTCACGCACTGAGGGTTCCGTACCACCACCAAGGATTAGTAATAGGGCCCCGTTTACAGCCTTTGGATACAGTACCCTAAAAAAGTAAAAGTAAAGCTTGTAGTTTGACCTGAAAAGCGATAATAATAGGTATTAAATATAGCTAGGATATAATAGAATAGGTAAATAGGTAATTGTTATTAAGCATATAGTTGTAAAGACAACATAACATGTTATAATTTGCTTTGAATTTTTATGATTGTTGCTATAAAATATCGACATTCCTACTCTAACCTACCTACAAATTAATTTTAATGTTATTGTATACTGATTCGTAATTTTTATTGTAATTTTTAGGGTTCCGTAGTCAAAAGGAAAAAACGGAACCCTTATATATAAACGGATCACTTCGTTGTCCGTCTGTCCGTCTGTCAAGACCCTTTTCCTCAAGAACGCGTAAAGGTATCAAGTTGAAATTTATATTAAATACTTGGGTCTACGGTTTCTTTCGATTGTAAAAAAATTGAAGTTGTAAGTCAACGCAATCAAAGGATAATATGAACGTTTATGTTGCATATTTTGCGATTTCACATGGGAATCATAACCTATAGGGTACTTCCCGTTTCATGATTCTAGAATCATGAAATTTGGCAAAAGGCAAGGTCTCATAGCACATATATAGGAATAAATCCGAAAGTCACAAATTTGAAGTTATATCATTTAAAAATTATTATTTTGCTACTACAAACTTACGTTTTGTAGTTGGAATGTATCGAAGAACCTTAGTGTCAACTACAAAGTTAAGTTTGTCTTTCAATATTTCACACCAGTTAGTTTGGTTTTTTTGGACTCGTACTTGTCTGGTTTTTTTATTAAATGACTTATTACACGCCTTGGCGTAGCTGTAAGCGTGACGAGTATTTGTCTATAAATAAAAAACGTAGACAATTTTTTCTAGAACTCGTGCAAGTTTATTGTCTCTGCTTTACTTTACTTTACAACTAGTGTTGGCATACTCATCTAACAATGTACTCAAGTGTAGTATGTACGTAGATATGCTTGTATTCCCGAAGCTCGTAAAACATATGAATTTGTGCAATAAATCTACCGTGATGTTGTTTTCTTTGCGGCGGAAATGGAATAGGTAAAGTGCGAACACGCCTAGTTCTACCTGCCTCAACTATTTGATTGATAACTCTATTGGCTTATTGCAATGTTTTTTTCTGATAAGCAACCTCTGATTATATTAATGTGTAGACATACTGGCTCATCTAAAGGAGTGTATAAGCAACCTCTGATTATATTAATGTGTAGACATACTGGCTCATCTAAAGGAGTGTATAAGCAACCTCTGATTATATTAATGTGTAGACATACTGGCTCATCTAAAGGAGTGTATAAGCAACCTCTGATTATATGAATGTGTAGACATACTGGCTCATCTAAAGGAGTGTATAAGCAACCTCTGATTATATGAATGTGTAGACATACTGGCTCATCTAAAGGAGTGTATAAGCAACCTCTGATTATATGAATGTGTAGACATACTGGCTCATCTAAAGGAGTGTATAAGCAACCTCTGATTATATTAATGTGTAGACATACTGGCTCATCTAAAGGAGTGTATAAGCAACCTCTGATTATATTAATGTGTAGACATACTGGCTCATCTAAAGGAGTGTATAAGCAACCTCTGATTATATTAATGTGTAGACATACTGGCTCATCTAAAGGAGTGTATAAGCAACCTCTGATTATATTAATGTGTAGACATACTGGCTCATCTAAAGGAGTGTATAAGCAACCTCTGATTATATTAATGTGTAGACATACTGGCTCATCTAAAGGAGTGTATAAGCAACCTCTGATTATATTAATGTGTAGACATACTGGCTCATCTAAAGGAGTGTATAAGCAACCTCTGATTATATTAATGTGTAGACATACTGGCTCATCTAAAGGAGTGTATAAGCAACCTCTGATTATATGAATGTGTAGACATACTGGCTCATCTAAAGGAGTGTATAAGCAACCTCTGATTATATGAATGTGTAGACATACTGGCTCATCTAAAGGAGTGTATACGCTAGCGAATGCACCTTGCATTATTTTGTTTGCAAGTTTTAAGAAATTGCCTTAATAACTATGGATGTTGAAGGTTCTGAAAAATTAGGCCGGACGGACGGACGGTCGGACGGACAGACAGACAGACAGACAGACAGACAGACATCGTCGGTTTAGTGATAGGGTCCCATTGTTACCCTTTGGGTACGGAACCCTAAAAAGCACTAAGTATACATCACTTGGGTGAATTTTTTTTCTTGTATCACTGGTTTACTTTACCACTGATTTTCGTAACTTACGGCCCTCGCTACGCTCGTGCCGCAAATGATACTCTTGTTCGATTATGTTCGTTTATCCCAGCGTAAAATACGGTCACATTTGTAACTTTACTGTACCTACTTGCATTCAAAATGTTCGATGGAGACGTAAAAGAAATAAAATAAACAAGATTTCACGTTGTCCCGTTTTGCATCACATAGGCTGAGGCCAGATGAGTGTAATTTCAATCACATGTGTTTTCATCGAATTTCATATATTTTACACATTTTACGGACGCATTTTACATAGTCGTATGACCTAATGGCATTTATAGCAATGTTATAAACAAACTGAACCCTTTGGTTTCTTCCGTTATTTTAGAAGAAAAGTATTTTTTTGTGATAAAAAGCCTATAATATACGAGTTTGTCTTAAATACATACCTACTCGTAAGTACATAAAAAATATGAAAGAAAGGTGAGTAGGGATTTGAATCTTTCGGACTGAAAACCTAAGGTGGTAGCCATTCCACAACTTACAAGTACGTGGCAGAAACAATCAATAAAATCTAACAGTGTAAAGCCACGTAATTAAGGACGTGCCGATAATAGAAAATTAATAAAATAATTCACGAACAAATTTGCTAAAATAAAGGATGATGGGTACCTTTGTCCAATCAAGATGCTCTATTTAAGTGAACAAAAAAAACTATGACGAAAAACCCGTATAATTGTCCGTTTTGAAATATACTCTTCAGAAGATACTGGATTTTCGAAATAGAATTGCCAGCAAGCGAGTTGGTGGCCAAACGTAGATCTATTATTCTATATTTTAAAAACATATCTCCGGTTCAGCTTGACCAACATTGATGATTTTACTATCGAGATGTAATTAGCGGCCGGTTATCTGAGTTGCGTAGGCAACAAAACGCTATCAGCCCCCGCCAAGTTATAGCGACGATGTATTTGGCCACGCAAGAGTCAGGAGGCCCGCGGGAGGAGTGCAACGACAAAAACGAACATAGGTCCGACCTCGATGACGCCTGGCGCGGGACTGAGCGAGGCGCGCGCAAACTCTCGCGACCTTTTTACGCTTTTAATTTCACAAAAAAACGAAACTATTCACTATCAAAAATCTATCCAAACCAAAAAATTTTGAATAGGATTGCCTTTCAGTACATGCAATTTTCAGGTTGTTACGAGCTTTCATTAGAGCATAAAACGAAAAAAATAAACTAAATCGACATTGTTTCAGATTTTTTGATCGAGGAAATTTTATTCTATCGTGTTTTGAACCAAATCATAAACTCAAACACAGATGTATCTGTGACATGTATTTTATTCCAGCTCAAATATTGTAATTTAACTGAATAAAATTGATTTAAAACCGTCAAGTTTGGTATAAGATGCCGTTAAAAGTAAAGATAATAATAACCTTGCTTGGTTATATTCTCAAGGTTGACTATTTTAACCCTGAGTCACAGAATAAATAATAGTACAAGTACCTGAGTGTATAAAGTAAATAGATAACTAGTAATTCATTATGGTAATAATACTATGCCAAACTAGTACTGAGTACTGATACTGGTACTGAGACGTGGTCCTTAACTGTTGGCCTTTTGGAAAAACTTAGAGTCACACAGCGGGCAATGGAGAGAGCTATGCTCGGAGTTTCTTTGCGCGATAGAATCCGAAACGTGGATATTCGCCAAAGAACCAAAGTCACCGATTTTTTTTTAATACATACTTAAATAGATATTAACATCCAGATATAGAACAAACACATAATTATGCTAATCACATAAATGTTTGCCCTAGGTAGGAATCGAACCCACACCTACAGCCACACCCCCAAGCGCAGAAGGCTGGTTCACTACCAACTGGACCAACGGGCTATCAAACCATGCTACTCCATGTTATAATATCAAAAAAAAGTGTACTTTCCCAGTTTTTTCGGGTCGAAAATGTGTGAAAATTAATTGCTGAAAGGCACCTTTTAACCAGGATACCGTCTATCCTCTGCTTAAACGTCATGCGACAGACAAATCGTATCACGCCATGCCGCGGGATTCGGATACAGGAGATTTGAAGAAATACGCCAGAGACAGGAAATATCAAAAGGATGAATATATTTAAATTGCTTTCGACAAATTTTGCTAAAGTATTGAATGACAATGAAAAAGAGGCACCGGTGATTACGTCTGACAATATCACTTTTGTAATCATCATCATCATCATCATCACTTCAGCCGTAGGACAACCACTGCTGGACACTGCCTCCCCCATCGATCTCAAAAAGGGCCGGTTGGAAGCGGCCTGCATCCAGCGTTTCCCTGCGATCTCTTTTAGGTCGTCTTTCCGTCTCGTGGGTGGACGTCCTACGCTGCACTTACCGGTCCGTGGTCCCCAATCGAGAACCTTTCGGCCCCATCGGCCACTTGACACTTCAACTTGCTAATCCGGTGGGCTATGTCGGTAACCTTCGTTCGTCTACGGATCTCTTCATTTCTGATTCAATCTCGTAGAGAAACCCCGAGCTAACCCACTTTTGTAATATAAAATGGAAAATAAAACAAAGGCCCACAATTAAATCATGACTTCCTTTGTAATATTTGAACCAAAGATAGTAGGTACCTATGAAACGTTTGCTTTAAACATTGAAACACGGGAAATGCCAACGTGATCCGACATTATTTTTCTACTAGTTTTTGAGAGGGGCTACAAACACGCATTGCACACATTTACAGACAAATGCACATGCGCACAAAACAAACTCCCAACCATTGATTGGTACGAAACATCGTGGAGGAAGGATCAGTCGGTGCAAGAAGCAGTGGGCACTGACCGTCCAGAGTACACCGGACGTTCATTCTGGCGATTTAGGTAACATTACTCGAGTTGGCTCTTTCCGTGCACCCTGCCTTACGCATATAACCTGTACTACGTACTGATGAGTACAATGACCTCCTTTCGGCTTAGTACAGTAAATATGCGTAACCCTGTATAGTTACTTAGAGTGGAAAAAAACGAAGATTTGTGATCTGAGAGTAAACAAACAAAAGTTTTCATAATATCTCCATTTGGAAAGAAGCCCATAAATGTGTAAAAAGGCAACAATACACGTTTCATCTCTCGTCCGGAATTGGCTGGAAGTAGCTCCTGGGGAATATCAATCAAAAGTGCCGCAGGACGTCAGCTGGTATTCAAACGAATGTAGAAATAATAACCGACAACATAAAGTTTGAACACATATTTATATCTACAGCCAGTTCAATATATATCATCATTATTTCAGCCATAGGACGTCTACTGCTGGATATAGGCCTCCCCCATCGAGCTCCAAAAGGGCCGGTTGAAATCGGCCTGCACCCAGTGTTTCCCTGTAGTCTCTTTTAGGTCGTCTGTCCATCTTGTGGGTGGACTTCCTACCCTGCGCTTTCCAGTAATGGTCCGGCCAGAGGAAGTTAAACAAACGTAAATTAATGATAACTAACCACAAAATGCTGGCATGTATCTGGCCCAACGCATATTTATTGCCATTCAGCGTGATAACACTGCCAACTGGTAGTGGACTTGAGCATTTGGATTGTCTTTAGACATTCAACGGTATATACCTTTAAGGGCAATCTAACTGTTTTTGTAGTGTTAGTGTTAGCTTGTATGTTGGCCTGTGTCCCAGTGGTCCCAGCAGTGGGGACATAATAGGCTAATAAAGCATGAATAAATGAGGTTATAGTTCCCAAAGAAACCAATAAAAAATTATGTTAAGTAACTTTTGAGCTAATATAATTGCCCACTTAAAATGCTACGTTCATCTCGGAATTTCCCCATAAATTAGTAACATTATTTTACTATGCTATTATCCTAATGTCCCGAAGAAAGCCCTAAGGATGCCTGACTTATTAGGATATAAAGTGCCTTATAGCCCAGTGACACAATAACGACCGCTCTAAAACACTGGCTGTTGGGCGTTTCACAAACTCAAATTTAACGCAATCCCATACGAGTGTAATAAATGTTTATTTCCTAATAAACCCGTTATCGAGTTGTGACACAGTATAAAGCTAAAGCAGTAGATATACTTAAAACAAACGCTTAAATCAAGGAATTGTAATCAAACGAGTGCTTCTCATCTCGGTGCTTAACGAGATCGTAGCAGGTGGGGGCCCGCTACGATACTTCACGGTACGCTCATTCACTCAGAGCGAAAGTCGCGCGCGCCGCGTCATTTTGATTAACCGAGTGTTTTTTTTTAATATATAATAGTAGTCAAGCAAGCGACGGGCCACCTGATGGTAAGAAGTCACCGTCGCCTATGGACACCAACAATACCCGGGGCACTGGCGGTGCGTTGCCTACCTTTGAGGACTCTATTCACTCTTCGCTTAAAGCAATTGAGGTTACATTTTGGAGGAAAAACCGAAGGTGATAAACCATTCCACAACTTACAGGTGCGTGGCAGAAACAATCGATCGAATCGAACAGTGCGAGACTTCCACGCATCTACAATATGAGGATGGCATTTTTGGCGATGGCGGCCGGTTCGATAGTAAAACTGCGATAGAGGGATGAGGTCAAAGTGTCGTTAGAGTAGAAATAGCGTACAAAATAATAATAAAAACTTAAAACCCTATCATAGTAGCAACTCTAAATAGCTCTGTGACCGACAGTAGGCATTAAATTCAAGGACACGTCCGAGTTGAACTACTGATTTAGCTTATATATTGTCTACTGTGGACGTGGTCTTAATACGCCGGCTTTATGGCACATGTTTCGGTTTTTATTAAAGGACTGCTGGTTCCCGTGGCTATGCCTGCAACGGGCTCGTAGGTACCCCATGGGATCGGGTTTAGAGGGTTCGGGCTTCCTTTGATTACGTTTATTTTCACGAAAACAAAATAACTAGTATTTTACTTATTTTATGTAAACGAATGTAAGTATCAGCTCTGCTCGGCTCTGACCATAAATTAAAATTTTATTAAGATTTCTGTAAAAAAATTACATCCGCATCCAAATTCATGATACATCTGTTTTAAATTTTATTGGGACTTATCGCCAATTATATTGTTAAAGTAATAATAGGTATCTTTCGCGCGACGTTTTGACCATGTATACATTGCTGCTCTGTTTCTTCTGTATTCTGAGCATTGCTGTGTGAGGATGGAAAAACAAAGCACCCGCTCTTCTCGCCGGACTTGCCCACAGTTTTCAGTCAGCTCGTGACCACGGCCATTGTAGAGTCCTTTTCATGAAAGAAGTCCCACGGCAAACAGCGGAACTAAATTTCCATGTTGTAGTTGTCAGGTGTTGTTACTGTGTTTGGACGCTAGTGAGATTTTTATTAATTTTCCATCGTTAAAGAGTCGTGTACGATGCCAAAAGTTGTTAAAGTTCTACTCGAGAAATGATACTGATAGTGATTGATACGCGATGACAGCGCCGCGTCTGGAAGACTTCAAACATGAAAAGCACTTTAACATGGTCGAAACGTAGCGTAAACAATACTTTTTTTTTAGCATGTGTTCAAATCGCGAAATTTAAGTTACTCATTATACATCACAACATCCAACAAACGTGCCTTTCTCTGTACTTACACAGAAAATATGAATCTACAGTATCTACTCCTTCTGGTAACCTTTGAAGCTGAAGCCGGAAACGTAGAAGTCGAAGGTGAAATCAGCATCAGACTCAATGATGCCAGCATCTCGGGGCCGTACAAACGAGGCATCAAAGACAGAGAGAGTGTTATACCGGCAGATAAATCAAGACTTGGTGACGAGAATCGGGGAGTAAGAGGGTATGAGAAAGGCAAAAATACAGTGGGACCGATGGTAGAGTGCATGTACCAATTCCCAGAGGAAACACAAGTGCTAGCTCTATTGAGTAACATGATGAATGAGCTGACTAAGGTAAGGAGTTCGTCTGTCTTTCCCGCATTACTTGGTGAAGTACTCCAAGTTAACGCATGTCATGGGTCCCACTGGATCGCGTAAATTTGGCGATAGAGTCTGTTCACGCGGATGGTGATCTGTAAGACATTCTTAATAAGAGAATTTCAAGGTTACTTTATTTATCTACAAACAAACCGGGCATGTGCGAGAATGGCTCGCGCGCTGAGGGTCCCGTACCACCACAAAATACAATAATTATCAATTAAAAAAACCGACTTCAGAATTAGTAAAATATGGCGTTTTGATTTGGTGAAATGATAAGGTCGAGGTTCGACCAAATAACGAAATTACCAGTTATAACTTGGTAATGAACAGAAATTGATCACCACCTCGCACTTGACCAGTATTTATTTGTTTTTATTCTTTAGAGTGTGACGTTTATACGTGTTATCATTTTTACATTGTAGCTAATACAAAAATAAATTAGATACTAATAAATAAATAAAAAAAAATACTTTTTTACTTTTTTATTATTTCTTAGTTAATCCGCCGTAAAATTACATATTCTGTGAAAATTTCATCTGGATATATATTGCTGTTCAAAAAATACAGCTGTTAGAGGGTAGGATGGACAGCGTAGGCTTAGTAATAGGGTCCCGTTTTTACTTTTCGGGAACAGAACCCTAAAAAAGAGAAAATAATTAATTTAATCGAATGACTGCATCATAAACGTATTTATTTATTTTTATTACAGATGTTTGTAAGAGCCCGTGGCATGATGTCCAGTGACTCCAGACGCAAAGAAACGAGATTCAGTGTGGTCTCCAAGAAGCAGACTGATTTCTTTGAAGATATTTACAGCAACATGACAGAACAGTACCTGTGAGTTTACAAATGGGTCCTTTTTTTCTATTAGAATTTTGGCATCGCACTTCTTGTGCTTTTGGGTATTAAAGTATCAAGGTTAATGAAATGTCGTCAAACAAGTCATAGTCACAGTCAGTGTCAAGCAAAGTAAGTCAAAGTCATTGCCTTAGTAGTGGTGGAAACGTAGAGGGGTACTTAGTAGACTTAGTCTATGGGTGGAAACTTTACAAGAGGATTTTATCTATAGAGCTCATGGAGCTCTAAAATGGGTTTTTAATTATTGTAGGTACTATTCATTTATGATTTGAGAGAATTTTTGTATTGTAAATTTTTTTTTAAACTAAACTTTATAGTATTTTTTTTTCTAGTAAAAGGCCTATGTTTTAATCCAGGGTATAAATAAGCTACTCTCGATCCAAATCCGTTGAGAGGAAACAAACACACACACACACACAAACTTTGGTAAGAATTATTTTGTGCTATTGAGCTTAAAGGCGGCGCTCACCAGCCAGAGCTTATTTCAAATTTCGCAATGTACACAATTTTTGATAACAAAAATTCGCAGAGTAAATAATTTAATAACCTATTGGGCCCAAAAAACAAAAAAAAAAAACAAAAAAAAGCCTACCCTAAAAACGTTGTGGCTTAACTTTGAACTAAAAAAAGATAACGCACTACCTCGCCTTCGACGCTTATTTTTTTGCAAAGATAATAGTAGGATTACAAAAAAAAATATACTTTTGTTATGAAAAAAAACTTTTGTTATGAAAAAAAACTATTGTTATGAAAATCTAAAAATTGTCCTTAAAACGAATATGTGTTGTATTTCAGCACATTTTACAACTCGACAGCAGCGGTACGAGTGGACCGGTCAGAACTGAAGAAAGACCCGTGCGAGAACCAAGAAGAAATGAAGAAGCTCTGGAAAGACCTCCTTGACAGCTCTTTTATGACCTTCCGAGAGGCGGCCTTTAAATGCATAGACGAGCATTTAAAGGCCAAAGGAGAGGCTGAAGACTCGGTAATCAGAGGAAAGCTAAACCAGTACTTGCTTATAGAGCTTGGTAAGATGAAGATGAGCCAATTGGCTCTGCTATGTGATAAGTTTCAGTTATGCTATCACGATCTCATTCGAAGACAATCATGATAATTCAATTTTTTATTGTATTTGAGACTTGAGAAACTAAAACCTAAAATCATCGTCGCCATCGTCTACTAGTTTTGCCTTTTTCTTGTTCATATTTAACAAAATATGGCAAAAATCCAATTCGTGACTTGGGTTGAATGGCATTTCGCAAACCGTCTCCAATTTATTTTAAGTGCTTAATAAAAATACTAGGCACATTGAATTTGTTTTCATACTCCGTTTATTGATCTAAAATAATAACATATTGGTAACACATACATTATGATAGTTTATCGAAAGCTATGGTTGACTGATAATAAGCATGAGACCAATTTTTTTTTTTTTTTTTTTATAATTAATAGGCTTGCGTTTGACCACCATCACGCCTGATGTTAAGCGATGATGCGGTCTACGTTGGAGCACGCTTGCCCAGAAGGAACCGATTCACTCGTGATTTGAAGACACCCAGATTGTAATTTATTGCCTAATAAAAAATCTGATCATAAAAAGAGCTCATCAAAGATAACAAAACTTAAATGTTGTTCAAAAATAAATAAGCTATAAGTATTTTAATTTCATGCTAGACAGAGTGCGCACTATATCACGTTATGGCGTCAAGCCGTGCGCGCGCTATACAAAATGCTATACTACCACTAACACACTTTGCGTGACAGGACAAATCATCCGCTCTCTATCCCCATCAAAAACGCTTGTAAAGGTAAATTTCAAAGAAAAAAAATTATCAGCCAATTTAAATTATTTTCCAATTATTTTAATTATAATTAGTTTGATAATAACTAGAAATAATATAATTACAACTAGAATTAATCTAATGACAACAAGAATTAAGCTTATGCTTACTAGAATTATTTGATGACAACTAGAATTCTACGAGTACTTTTTGAGGAAGTTGATATGAAAGTTACTGATACTCTCTAACATGTGGTGGAACTGGTCTTGGGGATGGAGGATGGTGGCGCGAAAGTGGAAGGTTCCAGGGAGCTGACCAAAACCGGTGCCCGGGACTACGCAGATACCTGGAATATAATTAAATAAATAAATATTCGGGACATTTAAGCACACACGGTCATCTGACCCCAAACTAAGCAAAGCTTGTGATATGGCTGCCAGAGACTGATATACATACATATATAGTTTTAAATACATACCTAAAGAAAAAAAAAAAATTATAAATAATAAACCGCGATTTTTAATTATTATAATAATTTTAATATAATATAAAATTATATACACTTTGCTTTAGATAGCCCGTTGGTCCAGTTGGTAGTGAATTTGCCTTCTGCGCTTGGGTGCGTGGGTTCAATTCCCACCTAGGACAAACATTTTTAAGTGATGAACATTTGTGTTTGTTCTATTTATCTGGGTGTACTTATATATCAATATAAGTATGTATTTAAAAAAATAAATAATATCAGTCTCACGCATGTGGCAACCATATCACAAGCTTTGATAATTTGGAATCAGATCATCGTGTGTGTAACAATGTCCCGAATATTAACTTTTTTTGTATTTTTTTTATAAACAATCGATGTAGGTTTAGCCATCAAAACATATGATAAAAATTGCTATAATTTATTTGCAAAAAATGCTCAGCATTTTATTCAAATTTTTTTTTTTTTTTTGGTAAAATTTTCATGAGCGTGGATTCAATGTCCTTTACTCGTAATATTAAACAGTTTACTTTGTCTTAATAGCGTCAAAAAAATTAGTCACAGTCAGAGTCAAGCTAAGTAAGTCACGGTTAAGTCGAACTCATGCCCCTGTAAACTGGTGGAGACTTTACAAGAGGCTCCTATGGAATTTTGGAAACAACACGAAAAGACACGTTTCACCTCGTTATATCACTTGCCCACACTCGAGCACGTTTACGAGCACTTAATGAATAATAATTCACCATTTAGTACACATTAACACTCGAAAATACACAAGTTTAGGAAAATAATCCAACGAGCCGACATGTTTTTTCCGCGTTGGCGCCAAAACTCTATTCAAAATAATAACTTATATGGTTTTTGTTCTCATTGACAATTTTTCAACATTTTTGAAAAAAATAAATATATCCGTTCACAATTTTCAACTTTCAAGAGCCGTAATACCTTTCTCTTCGAGGAGCCTCAATACGTAGAACTCATCCGGGGACATGTGTAGATCTGCCGCAAGTGCTTGAGCTCTACCCGGGATCTCCACTCGAGGATACGCTACTATCCCACCCTGGAATAAAAACACAATGTGTTTTTAAACAACTTTTTACTTGCGACTTAGCTGATGATGATTGATACCCAAAATAATCTTACTAATCTTACTAATATTATAAATGCGAAAGTTTGTGTGTAAGTGTGTATGTTTGGCTGGACTCAACGCCGAAGCTACTAAACCGATTTAGATGAAATTTGGTATGGAGATAGCTTATACTCTGGATTAACACATAGGTTATCATCATCATCACCATTTTTCATCACCATGCGGGTGAAACCGCGGGGCTAAGCTACTACTTACATGAATGCTATTGCAAGAGTATCCAGGTATAGAGTTGAAGGCGGTACTCGCGGCCACATACCGCTCGACCAGCAGGCTGTGGATTACACCAATTTCTTGCTCGAACTGTTCATACGACTCATCACCTGGAACTGGTGGCTTCACCTGGGCATTTCACATAATTTAATTTAAGTTAACACCGTCAGTAATGTTAACATACAAAAAAAATACTATTAAAAAACAATTTCTATAAATCTGATACAAATATCTTGAAAATATTATCGCTCGATTCGCTCACGACTTACTAGATCTATCGTTATTTATTAATTAATTAATTTCTGAATGCATGAAAAAAAAAAAATAGAATAAGTATGTTTGTCACGATTTGGCTCAAAAAGTACTGGACCGATTTAAAAAATTCTTTCACTGTTGGGAATCTACACTATCCCCGGGTGACATAAGCTATAATCTATACCCGTGCAAAGCTGGGGAGGACCGCTAGTGTATAATATTTTCGTGTTCGCTTCACTCATGCTTTCCTACATAATATTTTTGTTCTTTAAACACTATTTTGATAAGCCTTAGTTTGATACTAAACGTATAAACATTTCCGAGCTCGCTTCACTCACGCCTTGCTAGCTTTGTTATTCTTCAAGAAGACTATGAAATGCGCTGCCTGAATGGGTGTTCCCCGATGGTTACAATCTGGGTGTCTTCTAGCCGCGAGTGAATTGTTTTCTTGCTCCATCGTAGACCGTGTCATCGCTTTACATCGAGCAGTTTTTCAAGGGCAGACCAATTCTCCAATAAATAAATAAGAATTTCAATACCTTCTATATGTATATTAGTTTACGCTTCTACGCTCGTTTTGCTATTTTTTTTTCTACGTGACAATTTCAATCGCTTTTATATTGAAATATCTTTGTTTTGTGAGGGAGAACCCGTAAGCAGCTCAGGGGCCTTACGGACAACAGCTAATTGCGGCACCTAATCCACTCAGTTGGAAAATCACGCGACCGCAAACCGTATCTGGGCGCGATAAGGTACACGTTCGCGTGATTTTCCAACTGAGCGGATTAGGCCCCTGGCCAGGACAGCTTTGCATAAGTGGGTAAGGAAGTTCTCGAGGAACGAGTGACACCCAAATGTATTTTCCACTGCCGACGTCACTGTAGGTAGCAAGCCGAAGCGACTGGCATGCACTTGGCGCTCGCTTGGTTTTTTATTTCTAATTATCATAAGAAGATAATTTAATACAACTGAGGACCTAACACTAAGATAAACCTCGGTGAAGTTTGTTGGTGATACCAAGCAAATTGTGATCTTTTGTTACTTATGTTAAAAAAGGTGGTTACTTACCACACAGTCCAACGCACACTGCCCTAGAACACTAGGGCACTGCATAACATTACGCATGGTTTGGAATACATTGCTCACGTACGGATGCAACCTGACTAGCTCCCCGTACCCAGATCGCAGGCCTGACTCCGCCGCCCAGCCTTTTGAGGCCGCGAAAAAAGTAGCCAGCTCCATCTCGGAGAACGGGGGACCCATCTCGTGCATTACCTGATAAGTTTGGGAAAAATATTACTGCTGGCTGCTGGCTGCGAACTATGGCACCAGAGAATTAACAGGTATGATAGCTGGAGCTACAGCAGTGGTAGAGTGGCCAGTATCACCGTAATTTGGCAGAATAATTGGTAGCAAAACGATATTGAATAAAAAACTACGGACCGTGTAAACCCAGTAGTAATTAAGATTTCATTAGGATTTGTAGAGGAAAAGATCTTTGTAAGCAGTTTTACTAAAGAAAACATCATAAAAATAAGATACTTGAAATGTGTTTTGTCTGTCGTTGTGACAAACTTGCGTTTTGCAAGATCACAAATGAGAGTAGAAGTATATGAGACCCGCACTTATACCCCATAGACTCACCAGCAGTCTTCAGTTAGCTCGTGACCTCGGCCATTGTGACATGGTCGAAACGTCAAACGAGAGGTGTATTGTATCATAGATAAAATTATATCCTACTAATAATATAATATTATAAACGCAAAAGTTTGTATGTATGGATGTTTGTTCCTCTTTCACGCTGCAACGGAACAACGGACTACTTTTTATCATCATCGTCACCATTTTTCATCACTACGCAGGTGAAACCGCGGGGCGCAGCTAGTTTTACATGAATAACAATAATGCGCGATAGACAATTAAAACAGTTGTTTAAATTGCGAAAGTTTAAAAGTTAGAGATACTTAAACATTCCAAAATTATCATTAAAGTTGAAAATCTGTAGCCAAACACCTGTCTATAATAGCGTGCCCCTTTCCATTAGCTACGTTGTTATGATTTAAAAAACTAATTTACTTACCTTAACACTTACCTAACACTTACCTTTTTGAAAGAAAAGAAAGGTTTGGTCGCAACGTTTTCTTGATACACTTCATCCGAAAGTATAAATATGTTGCGTTCGAAAGCAAACTTTATTATTGCTTCCATGTTCAGTCGAGATAGCACCTGCAAAATAAGAGTCAATTTCTGTAAATTGAATCCATGTTTTTACTTTATTATAAATATTGGCAGAACCTTAGTAAGTATATAATAATAATGCTAGTTAGATTTATTATCATCACCATCATGAGCAGCAGCTGCTGGCTTCTCCTAAGGCACCTCAGCCGAATTTTCAGCTTTTCCACAAGGCTGCACTTCAAGCCACTGCCAACTGCCATACGTATATTTTCGCTATGTCGAGTATCAGAGTTTCCTATGCTACGTTTGCCGAATCGTGATATCTACTCGAGAATTCATCAGGTTTATACTTGCGGTTCAAAACGGTTGAATAACATTGCGACAACGTCATGCGATAATGTACTGGTTTTATGTGAATAGTAACTTGGTGAGAAGTTATATGAAACTCTGACTGAAAATAATAATTATAAAAGACATTTTACACCGGAAAAATAAGGGTAACCCAAAAAATTTAAGCAAGATAACAAATCGAAACCGTTACCTGTCCAGTGGGGTTTCCCGGGTTGACTATCACGATTGCTCTGACGCTGTTGTAAGTGCTGGCTTCCTCATAGCATCTATTTAACTCCTGGATCCGTATACCCCAGTGATCTTTTTCATCAAGCTGATAATAGGCAGCGCAAAGTCCCAGTTCTGATAGAGTACCAGAAAATAGGGGGTATTGCGGGCAGGGTATCATTACAGCTAGAATAGAACACAACGTTTTAAATAGATCCTTAGAAGCCAGTGTCTAGTTAAGGCCAGCGAACAATAAGTTAATTAAACTGCTAGTGCTCTATCTGTTTGCTCTAAGCTAAGACATGAAAGTTTCGGCAAAGAAGACAATGGCATCGAATCTGGCGTACCACTCACTAAACTAAACCAATCTGACAGGACTAAAATTATCTGCCTCTCTTTTCATTTTAATGTGTGAAAGAAGGAAGGCAATAATTTTAGAGCTGTCAAATTTAGTTTAGTTTAGAGAACACCAGAATTGATGCCAATGTCATTTCATACTTAAAGAGTAGGGTTAAGTATGGCAAGTGGCTAAAATACACTTTAACAGAAGAGCCAAGAATGAAAGAGCGGATGCCTGAAAATGCCAAAGATCATGTATTTGGAAAATGGTTAAAGGATGTCGTTTAATTAGGATAGCTGTCGAACCTGGCGAGTATTTGCACGTGTTGAAAGAGTCTTATATCTCAATTGCTGGATAACTGTGGGATGGTGTAGGTTGTTATTTATTAAGTGGACAGAAATGTATACGTTCTTTCAATGCAACGAAAATTAATTAATTCAAGAAGTAAAAACTTTCAAAATCGTTATTCACTTTAAAATAACCTTCAGTCGTAGACTCATAAAATGTAATGCTGATGATCTAGGCAAAGTTTTCCGTCACACTTCTATCTGAAGCAGCAATTTTTAACACAACGCATCTCCATTGTTATGTATACTGAGCATTCTTTGCATATTTATTGATGGAAGAGTTCTTTATCACCAACTTACCTGGAGGTTTTCCGCATACGTCTTCCACGAAAAGAGTCAAAACAGATTTGATGATGTCAGAGGCTCCAGAGCCTATAAATATGTCATCGGGGGATGACAACACTCCATCTCGCCTGGTGATAAACTCTGCTATGTGAGTCCGGACTAGCTGCAACCCAGCAGACGGCGAGTACGCGCCTACTGACTGCTGCCTGCAATAATGAATTTTTTTTTGCCATCGGAAGCGTGAGTCTGAAATCTGTGAAGGTGCCATAGGCCAAGGTACCTAGCAACTTATGTTGCGGTATAGTCAACCATAGGACTGAAGTGCTGATCAATGAAATTTATATCAAAAGTGACGAAATACGTGTTATACTTTTCATTTTACCAACTGGAAGAGTTTTCCTAAATGTTACTTTCACCTCCGAAAAAAGTATCAAGAAAAGCTTGCAACCCACTTGCAGTCATCCAACAGCTCTTGAGCTCTCTTCTTTACGTCCTTTGGAAGATCTGGTGACTCTAACAGAACAGGGCTTGCTACCACTGACAACACCTGTAAAAAAAAACTTTATTATAATACTAAGCAGGCCAAATGCTGGCAACTGGAATTTTAGTAAATGTTAAAGTTATCACTTGTCTCTTTCCTTGAGACAAGGAATGCTATCCATTGCGGCGCAAGCCATCTTCGCTGTAAAATGTGACCTTTTTGTGGTAAATAAGTATGATACCAAATTATTATTCTGGATTACTTATGATTATGTACTGCTGTAAGTTTCAAATCGATACAATAATTAAAAATAAGTCAATTTTTTTTTCCAAGATTTCTTACATAGCTATAGTTACAAGTGGCGCTAAAAAGCATGTTAAAAACTTTATTTATAGCAAATCTCTGTAACATTTATTAACACTGACCTGCCTGATGAAGGTTATAGGTTTCTGTCCCAATGCGTGAGCGTCCGCTATATTAGCGTACACCACGCGGTCAAATGGCTTCAGGACACCCTGTAATGCACAAATTAACATAAAATGTAATGTCATTGGTTTTAAGTTATATTAGTTATACAGGATAACGCGGAAAGGGTGTACTAACCCGAAAGGGGTAAGTTATAATAATCATTATGAACAACTTTTACTATGGCTTCGTACTATTATGTGTACTGTGCTTTGTGGGACCAACCAACCCTAAAATTACGAAAAAAGTCAACTGTAAACGGTCATTTACACTCGATAAAATGTATGGAACAGCTGCTAGTTTTTCATTTCGGGGTTGATCTCATTGTAAAAGTTGTTCATAATATTGAGTATAACGGAACGGAACCCTTTCCGTGATTTAAAAAACTTCACGGCCCGTGAAGCTACACAACAAATTAATAAATACAAGTATGTTTTTATTTATTTTTATAATTATACTAATATTAATATTATAAATGCGAAAAGTTTGTTGGTTTGTTTGTGGCTCTTTCACGCAGCAACAAAGCAACGGATCGACTTGATTTTTTGCAAGAACCGGAAAGTGACTGAGGCTACTTTTCATCATCATTTTTCATTACTACGCGGGTAAAACCGCGGGGCGCAGCCAGACACACGTTTAACGTTTTACATCATTTACAATTAACGTAATTTGCTAAAAGCAAGCTAAAAATGATTTTCTCTACCGATGAACATGATGTTACGTGGATGAAACCCAAAAAGCCAAAACCCGGGTATTTAAAAAAAACATCGTCATGATGATGACCATCAATTCAATCTAACCAATTTAATCTGATGATGTAATCGATGGAATGTACAAATTTATCGCATTTTCGTTTTGGCAAGAGACCTTGAACTATTGCTGAATTGCATTGCCTTACATGTGGGTGTTTACGCAACATGTAAATATGAAATACCTACTGCCCTATGTAATTTGTGATCTAATAATTCTATAAATGACACAATTTAGAATACCTTCGCTAATTGCATTATCAAATGACAAATACGTATAGGTACATTAGTTGACCGAGCAGTGAGAGGTCTCAAATCCTAAAGGCGCTTACAGACGATGCGTAGTAGGTACAAGTAGCAAGTACAAGTTGCAAGTTCCTACTACGCATCGTCTGCTTCGTTTTGCTTAGTGCAAGTGGCAGTGGAAGTGGTTAGTAGTACTGAGTTTGGCCACCAAAACAAAAAATAAATAAATTCGGACAATGACGAACATAAAAAAGTCAAATTGGTACAGCCGTTCTCATGTGGTGCGCTCACTAGCGGATAGCATTAAATTTTTATTATTAAAGACTAGCTGACCAGACAAACGTTTTCCTGTCCAAATTTCATTAAAAAAAGTTCCCGAATTCTCAAATTTTCCGGGCAAATTTCCCAATTAAATTTTCTTTGTAAAACAACCCTGTATAGTGGTGAATAACAAAACAATTCGGTTTAGCCGGTTTTTAGTTTTAGCGGGACTAACGAACAGCGATTGATTTTTACATAATTATAAGAAGACTAGCGGTCCGCCCCAGTTTCGCACGGGTATAGATTAAAGCCTATGTCACCCGGGGATAGTGTAGCTTTCCAACAGTGAAATAATTTTTCAAATCGGTTCAGTAGTTTCGGAGCCTATTCAATGCCAACAAACAAACAAACAATGACACACTTGATGAACTGTGCAGCGTGTCCTACAACTTGCACACAAGACGACCTGAATGAAGCCACGCAAAATGCCATTGAGGTGGCAAAGTTTTGGTCTAGAAACTTGATTTGAAAATAGAATTGTATTTTGCGGAACATCGACTCGAAAGAAGAAGAACAAACAATCTAATCTTTCCTCTTTATAATATTAATCTAAATAGATAAATCATATGTTTAATTTTAGAACTCTGTCGAACAATCTGTTGAAACATTTCTTTATTTTTCGTTGTGATAATTACGTATTTTATCATACCTACTAATGAGATGGACGGGTTTGAATGAAACTTGGTTCCAGTAGCGGAAAAGCCAGGAGGCGCTGCTAGTAGGTAAATAACAAGACGTAATTTTATGCATATATAGAACGCCTTTAAAAAAAAATATTACGCGAGATATATCTAGATATAGATATATAGAACTGATAGCGGGTCAGCGCTCAAAAATGTCTAAGCCAAAGATAAACAAAATCATAGCATTTAGATTACATTTATTGGAAGCTGTCATTATAAAATGACCATTGGATTTAAAAAATATGTTTTCCTACATTCTATCAAGCGTGAGGTCGCGGGTTCAAACCCCGGGCCCGTACCAATGAGCTCTGGAGCTTATGTACGGATTTTCATACCACTGGCTTTTCAGTGAAGGAAAACATCGTGAGGAAACCTGCATACGTACGGAGAAGGAATTCAATGGCGTATGTGAATCTGCCAACCCGCACTGGGCCAGCGTGGTGATATGGCCCAATCACCCTTTCGGGGGTAAGCTAAAAGTCCAGCAGTGGACTGTTAAAAGGCTGATTATGAACATGATGATGACATTCATTTCGGAATTTATAGCACGCGCAGGACTTTGAGTGTAATTTTTTTTTACAAATAATTTTCTTTCCTTTGACCACTATAAGCTATCTATATTATATTCATGCCAAGTTTGACTATTGTGTGTATTACCGTTTTTACACTAGATCAAACATAAAATACGTTTGTTGTATGGGGACTGAACCAAGTATTTTTAGATAATCTGCCGTAACAGTAATTTTTTGGAAATTTTAACTGTCTATTAAAATTCAAAAGATACAGCTAACAGACAGCGTAGGGATATACATATAAAGAGAAGAGAAGTAATACAATTTTATTAAAATCAAATTAAAGCGTCAACACAAATAAATCCAAAATATTTGGAATTCACTAATAACTAAACTAATAACTATTCAAATAACCCACCCCTAACCGTTCCCGGCGCAAAGGTACCCAAAACGCTCGCTGCGTTACCGCGTTGGATGGCAATGGCCAACCTTTGCACCAGGAACGAGCCGGAGCGGGAGTCACCACACTTTACCTCGAGCCTGTGCCCTATCTCCGAAATGAGCTTCTTGGCCATGAACGAATGAGAAACATGAGAAGTAATTAATTAAATAAATTAATATATCAGGACATTTTTCACACACGGTCATCTGACCCCAAACTAAGCAAAGCTTGTGGTATGGCTGCCAGAGACTGAAATACATACATAATATAGTTTTAAATACATACTTAAATAGATATTAACAACCAGATATAGAACAAATACAAATGTTCATCACATAAATGTTTGTCATAGGTGGGAATCGAACCCACGCCCCCAAGCTCAGAAGGCAGGTTCACTACCAACTGGACCAACGGGCTATCTATATAGAACGGAAATGAGAAGGGAAAGTCTGTCGACAGGCATTATGAGTGAACCTTGATTCAACATTCTTATTTAAATCAACGCGTCGAACTAGCGCAAAAAGGTAAGGTCTAAGTTCTTTGAGACCTAAGTCTCAAAGTTCTTGTCCGCATCACAGTTGCTAACTGATTTCGAATGACTGACGATTCGTTTATATGGGTGCAACAGGCTGCAACAAATTTCTTACAAAAATCAAATTTTTTAAACAATTTTTTTTTTCTTTGGCATATACCTAATAGGTAATAGGGTTTTGTTGACAGCCTTTGGGTACGGAAACCTAAACAGACCCTACATCCATGTGTTTAATATTTATATTTTTAACGTACAAACATTATTTTTTTTGGACTATATAATAAAATAGTTTCTTACCTTTTGCAACTCTTTTTCTAGCTGGGCAGCTCTCTGAACCACTGGGCCACGGACTGCGTACTTCACATCCAGCACCCGCTGGTTCATATTTTCCACGGTTAAAGTTTTTTCCAGCTTCATTTTACCGTATTTCCTATAATTCTTTCAAGAAATGACTTTGCATGGTCGACTCGCGAGTCTCAAATGCAACTAAGCTATAGATGTACGTCAATGCTGCTTATAAGATCCTCTCGTTGCAACGTCACAGATATTTAATTATGACTATTAGCAAAATGGTGTGCCGCCTAAAGTGGCGTTGGGCGGGGCACACAGCCAGAACTCGGGACAACCGCTGGAGTGAGAGGGTGCTCCACTGGTACCCACGAGATGCGCGCCGCCCGCGAGGGCGCCCGCGCCGACGCTGGGCGGATGACATAACAGCCATTGCCGGGGTCAATTGGACACGCCTGGCCCACGATAGGCAAGAGCGGAACAAGATGGAGGAGGCCTATGTCCAAAAATGGACATAGGCCAATAACTGAAGAACTTGAATTTGAAATAATAATAATATATAATAATGTTTTGTAATTATAAAATGAAATTCTGTTATTGAAATAAAAGGGCTATTGTATTGTATAAGCAAAATTGAGACATTTCGGTTTATATTACTTACCTAAACATTTTAGCTGACGTTGGTGAAAAAGCAAATTGAAGTGGCAATGGGCCGGCCACGTAAGTATAATGTTGGATGAGCTGTGAGCTTGAACCACTACCGAATGGCTGCCGCATGTCGACCTCTTGGAAGGCCCTGAAAAAGATGGCGCGACGAGCTTGACTCCCAACGCCAAAAGACTGGTCCACCATAGCACAGAACGAAAAGAAATGGAATAAAAGAAAGGATGCTCTTGCCCTAGAAAGGGACAACCACGTATGAAAAGAAATAAGCAAGAAAATTTGGATTTTTCACTAAAAATTACAGCATTTGATTCTGTATTTTTTTTACTGCTTATTTACAGTGTTTTTTATATAACTGTAGGTAGATACTTTGAGAACCTATTAAGTTTCTAGTACTCTAAGTACTACTAAACGTTTCTAGTACTTTAAATAGGTACTACTAAAAGTTCATAATACTCTTAATACTACTATATAGACATTTCTAGTACTCTAAGTGGGTACAACTAAAAGTGTCTAGTACCTACTCTAAGTAGGTACAACTAAGTGTCTAGTTTCTTCTCTAAGTAGGAACTACTAAAAGTTTCTAGTAGTCCAAGTAGGTAGTAGACACTACTAAAAATCTCTAGTACTATAAGTAGCTACTACTAAACGTTTCTAAAACTCTAAGTAGGTACTACTAAAATGCCTATTACTACTAGACATACCTACTTAGGTAGGTATACCTACTACTGAAAACTTGTAGAACAATCAAAGATGGTCCCGTAAAGACTTTTGATCCTAAGAGACACGAGCAGACAGGTCATCTGACGTCTCCATACCTTCGTTTGAGCCTTAATTAGAGCAACGCGGCCGCGAACCGATGGCTACGTTGTTCTGAGCTCCGTACACATTCTCTCAACACTTGACGCGCCAAAATCATGATTTGTAGAAAGGGCAACATACATGCGAACTAAGCAATGTAAATAAAAACCTTTAAAATCCTTATTTAGTATTTAATTTTATTTAAACCTTCGATCAAATAAGCGAAAAACGCGTGTACAATTAGAATTTAATATTATTATTCCTACATAACCTAAATTCGTTGCTAGTTTATCAAGTCTTAACAATATGAAAAATCAATTGCTTACTGATTAATCTGAGTATGGCCGACAGATATATTGTTCGTCGGGTATGCCTGGATTTCGTTTTTCCTGCTATTACTAAAACTATGCAAATTTAGGAGTATTTGTGGAGAAACTTGATGTGGAATTGCCTGATGCTGTCAATCATATGCTGGAATTGGTCCTGAGGATGGAGGATGGCGGCGCGGAGGTGGTAGCTTCCAGGAAGCTGCCCGAATCCAATACCAGGGACTACGCAGATACCTGAAATATCAAAACACTTTTGGGAATATTTGTAGGAAAAATTTGTTCCAAAACAAATAATTATTATACCTAAGTATATTAATATCACGCTAGACAAGTGACGTGAAGCTGTGCGAGCGCCATACAAATGCTATACTAACTTAAGTTAACTTAAGTTACGCAGACGACATGGTGCTGCTGAGTGCTTCTGTTTGTGGTCTGAGGAGGCTGATACGGATATGCGAGGAGTACGCCTGTGGCCACGGATTGCAGTACAATGTAAAGAAGAGCCAGTGGATGGTCTTTGAGTCCGGTGGTAAATGCCCTATAGACATCCCTCCTGTTCTGCTTAACAGTGTTCCCCTGCAAAGGGTTGAACAGTTTAAGTACTTAGGGCATGTGGTCACTACCGAACTCAAAGACAACATGGACATTGAGAGGGAGAGGAGGTCTCTGTCGGTCAGAGTGAACATGATAGCCCGCAGGTTTGCACGTTGTTCAGCAGAAGTCAAAGTAACGCTCTTCAGAGCGTTCTGTACATCCATCTACACGTGCAGCCTGTGGGCTGACTACACTAAAAGGCGATACAGTGACCTCCGCGTCCTTTATAACAACGCTTTTAGGAGGTTGTTGGGGCTGCCCCAATTCTGCAGTCCCTCAGGCATGTGTTCTCCCCCACACACTGCCTGTTTTCACACGGTCATGCGCTCGCGGGCTACGTCCTTGGTCCGCAGAGTTAGGGCCAGCTCTAACACCGTCCTCAAAATGATTGCGGACAGGTTGGACTGTACTTTCCTCCGGCATTGTTGTGAGAGACATGTACCGGTACCAATGCCGGAGAGAAAGTACTAGTAATTGTAAGTACCTGACATTATTAATATTAGAATTTGAAAATGTATTTGTGTGTTTTGTTTAATTTAATTTGATTGTTCTGACATTATTTTATTTTATTTTATATTTTGTGTGATTTTGTTTTTGTCAAATTGTGTAATTATGGTATGGGTGGCGTAGCCAGAAATAAATGATTTTGAATTTGAATTTGAATATACTAACACACGCTTTGCGAGAAAGGGACAGAGCATCTGCTCTATATGCCTACCAAAAACTTTAAACGCTCATAATATCTCAGAGATTTATCAGCAAGTTTTTTATTTGTTATGTGCAATGTATTTAGTTGTATCTTTCGCTAAGTTTGTTATTTGTCATAATTGAAACGTTAGGACACATGCAATGCAATATTATCTGACGCTGCGCCAGAAAAAAACCAAAGCGCTACCGTAGAGAGAACAAGAAACATCGGTTCTGTGAGCGTCGTAGCGTCGCAACGCCACGCTGGTGATACCTATTATCTTCAATGACCAAGATCCATTTGGAGTACTTAAAGCCAGTAGTTGTATACCTGTCTCCTCAAGCAGCTTGAGTACATAAAACTCATCCGGAGCCATGCGGAGTTCCACTGCCAGTTTCTGAGCACGCTCTGGGATCTCCACCTGGGGATACGCCACTGTCCCACCCTGACACAGACAAACGCTTTTTAAAGAACTAAGCGAGCAGAGATAAAGATAAAAAACTTGGACCGAGAATAATGTGGAAAAAATGGGAAAATTTTGCAAAATTGCGGCACACAAGCTATGAACAAAAGTTGAAGTTGAATGTGAAAATTAAGTGCTGAGTTTAGCCATTAAGTTCCATAGTAGTATCAAAACCTCTGATCAGACAAACAAGGGAGATATGCCTTAGGCCGTATGCAGGGTGAATTCGACTGAAGGCATCAAGCCTGATTTAGGCCAAATGCGTTCGCACCCACCATGCCACCTTGCTATATCACCCTTGTTTGCCTGATCTTAGGTCAAAACCCATCGACGCGTCCGCGTTTGACCATCAATTAACTCGCCTGTTAGTAAGAGACGATGTAGTCGAAGATGAAACACGCAGACTTAGAAAATACCTATTCACTCTGGCATTGAAAAGGCCCAGATTATATCTCTCAGGAAACAAGGAAACTGGCAGGTTGTTTCAATCCTTAAAACGTGCGTAGAATCGAAACGTTTGATACGTATCCAAACAAAATCCACAATGCATGGATAGTAGTGGGCAGATTTCCTACTTGTTCTGTAGTAGAACGGGGATGGTAGGATAAGGTCATGTAGCTCCGATGCATATTCAGACGCATAGTACCTATAGTAGGTACTTACATCAATAACATTGCAGGAGTATCCAGGTATAGAGTTGAAAGCGTCAGTGGCGGCGGCAGTCCGCTCGGCGCACATGCGTCGGATCTCACTCACTTCTAGCGCAAACTGCTCGTAAGATTCATCTTCTACAGCTGGCGGTTTCACCTGGACAGACAAATTTTCAACCGACTCAAGGATCTCAATTCAGTCCACATAAATGTAAATTATATAAATATTTGTACATCAATTACTCAGACATTTGTCAACCAATAGGCTGGTTTCACAGCTGTGCGGAAGACCCGTGCGTACTACGGGAGACGGGATCTACGAGGAGGCACTCCCGTACGGAACAATCTGTGTTGCTGTGAAACGATGTTCTAGCGCCTCACGTATGTCTTCGCTTCGGGAGCCAGTACGAGCGTAGTAAAAGTTGTTCATAATTATGCAGCAGTGTGGCGGAACAACGAAAAAATATTCTCGGGTCACCAAGATGCTCTGGGGCAGGCAGCAGTGCGGTGTCCGTGAGCTGCTGTGCTTCCTGGAGGAGACTGGGTGGTTGAACTAGCTGCAGTCAAAAAACGACCGCACCACAATGTACCTATGTATTTAACACTTGTCGCTGTATAAGCCAATAAAGACAGTATCTTTACATAAATTTTAATGCATTTAAAGTGTAATTTATTTAATGTTAATCGTCATAGCCAGCAGTTTACTCACCACACAGTCCAGTGCACACTGGCCCATCACACTTGGACATTGCATGACTCCGCACATGGTGTGAAACGCACTGCGCACCTGCGGGTGCAGTCGCACTAGCTCCCCGTACCCAGACCGCAAGCCAGACTCTGCTGCCCAACCTTTTGAAGCCGTGAAGAAACTAGCCAGTTCCATCTCGGAGTACGGGGAACCCATCTCGTGCATCACCTGACAAATTTGAAGCAAATACCGCATATTGTAGTGCTCGTAGTAGGAATTTCAAGCATTCCCAACGATAATGTTAACAGCTGCAACACCTGCAGTGGTTGAATGGCCAGAGAGGTATGCCATCCGCCAAACTATAGCTTATTGGCTGAAATCCCAACTTATAAAAGCGAAAGTAACTCTGTCTCTTTGTCTGTTTGGTCGATTTTCATGACTAAACGGCTTGGCCGATCTTCGGCAGGATGATAGTGTACATCATAAGAACGGGCATGAGGTACTTTTTCCCACAGAAAATGCGAAAAATCTGGTTAATTGCGGGATACCTAGCTGCGGGATGCTAGTCTTCTATAAAACTTTCGCCAGAGACCAAAACCTCGTAAAGAGATTTATTCTTTAGTTCTGCGCCATGTCTAAAACCTGTCAGCAAGCATTTAATGGTATTATGCTTTGGCAGAATTCTTTTGTCTAAAAGGCAATCATTTCAGTGTCTTTAGAAGGTTCTACATTATAAAATAATCAATATTTATACCTTTTTAAAAGATATGAAAGGTTTGGTCACGACGTTTTTTTGGTGCACTTCATCCGCAAGAATGAATAAGTTGTGTTCGAAAGCAAATTTTATTATTTCTTCCATGTTCTGCCTAGACAAAATCTGAAAAACAAGATGATGTATAGTGTCATACACTCAGTATCGATTGTGGAACAACAAAAGTGTCGACAGAATACCTGTCCAGTGGGATTCCCTGGGTTGATGACCACGATTGCCCTGACGCTGCTTTGAACACTAGCTTCCTCGTAGCATCTATTTAACTCTTGGAGCCGCACAGCCCAGTGATATTCTCCATCTAGCTGGTAGTAAGCGGCACGCATGCCCAACTCTGATAGTGTGGCGGAGAACAGAGGGTATTGCGGGCAGGAGAGCATAACAGCTGGAATGACAAACTGAATTGAGCATGACATGGTGTTGAACACATTTACGTAATTTCCCGTACGTCTCAGGGTAGTAAGGTCACTAGCTAAAAACTTAAAAAAATAAAATGTAGGCCTTCTTTTTCTGGGGAAGAGACGATCCTTTTCTTGGCATGTCTTTAGTTCAAAGTGTAAGCATTTTTGAAGTGAAAATTTATTTAGGTACGTTGGGCACTTTTTGGTATGGCGAAAAAGCACGGATACTATATTTTTTTTCTTCATTTTGCCGGTATTTTTAACAATGCCTATATCATTGATGAAAACATGGTTGTTTCATCATCATCATCATCATTTCAGCCGTAGGACGTCCACTGCTGGACATAGGCCTCCCCCATCGATCTCCAAAAGGGCCGGTTGGAAGCGGCCTGCATCCAGCGTTTCCCTGCGGTCTCTTTTAGGTCGTCGTCGTCGTTTTATGGTTGTTTAACGTCTACCTATCTAACAAAAATGTATAAGGCATAATTAAAGGAATAGATTAAAAATGATCTTCACTCAAATCGTGAACTTCTCAAAAAGACGTCGTGATCAAGTTTCATTTAATGCTTTATTTGCCAACTTTGTTATAATTTTCCATCGGGAACGTAATGTGCAAAATTGCAGAAAAAGTTTTCACTTACATGAAGGTTTTCCATCAACATCTTCCGCAAAAAGAGTCAATACAGACTTGACAATATCAGAGGCTCCGGAAGCCATGTAGACGTCATCAGGCGAGGCCGGTACTCCGTCCCGTCTTGTGATGAATTCAGCTATGTGACGCCGGACTAGCTGAAGGCCAGCGAACGGCGAGTAAGCGCCTACTGACTGCTGCCTGAAACGATGTTAAATTATAATAAACTTAGCTAGACTTCATCAAAGGATGCGACACATACCTAGAATACAACTTTATTGCACACCATAAAATACAAATAGAAATATTCGGCAGTACTTTGGGCGCTTTTATAGCTTCAAAGAATTTCCTTAAAACCTACTAAAAAGCACTTAATTAATAGAAGCAGCAAAACATAGATATCTACTATTAAAACAAGTTTATTAATTAAGTATTGTATAAAATGAATTTATTTTAAACCCACGATAAACGAAAAGCTTGAGACTTAATATTAGCTATAATTCAATAAAATCTGTGCAGCTGTTTGGGAGCTACGATAACACACACACACGCACACACGCGCGCGTGCACAGTTTAAACTTAACTATTGCGCCCTTCTGTTTCCATCGGGGGGGTTAAAAACGCGAGGTGACAGATTTATGGGGTTAGTTACTCGCAACAAAGTTAATTCGCCAAAGAAAAAAAAATACCTGAAGGCACCAGACAAAACAACAGTGACAGTGGAAAGTGACATTTAACGCGAAAACCAACGATTTCAAAACAGCTTTGAATATTTTGATCTTAACTGAAAAACAAGGAGAAGAAGGAGGAGGAGAGGTTCTCAATTCAGTCCGTATTTTTTGTATTATTGAAATCTACAGATCTGTGAATTAAACCATATTAAACGAAGGAGTGGTTTGTATTGACTCTAACACCGTCCTCAAAATGATTGCGGCCAGGATGGACTGTACTTTCCTCCGGCATTGTTCTGAGAGACATGTTCTGGTACCAATGCCGGAGAGAAATTACTAAGTAGTGATTGTACCTGACATTTGTGTGTTATTAGAATTTGAAAATGTATTTGTATGTGTGTGTGTGTGTGTGTGTTTGTTTAATTTAATTTGACATTTACTTTGATTGTTCTGTTATTATTTAATTTTGATTTTATATTTGGTGTGATTTTATTATTGTCAAATTGTGTAATTATTGTATGGGTGGCGTTGCCTGAAATAAATGAATTTGAATTTGAATTGGCCCTTGTCTAAATACTGATAGAGCTAAAAACTGCCCTAATGTGTTTGTAATTACAATCTTAAACAAACCGAGCTTAAGACATTCGCTTAATTGCCCAAACTGAATCAATTCGTAGTCGCTTCGCCAAGTGATTGATTTGCAGGGCTTTTTCTTTTGTATTACTTTGAATAGCTAAGTAACCGAGATACTTTTTTTTTCAGTTTCGCCACAAAAAAGATATTCACGGCAAGGATAGATAGCGTAAAAATGTAAGCAAGTATATATGAAGTTTGACACTAAACAACAAATAAACCCGGATTTGTGTTATTGATTTTTCCAAAGAAGACTTAAACCTTAGAATAACTACTCAGAGAAGGTAGGTTTCCAAACAACGCCTTCTCAAAACGTAAGCTACAAATTCGCTTTGTAGCTTACGTTTCGATTGGTATTTTAAACGAATTAAGCAAGAAAATTAATGGATTACCTGTGGAATGTCACACTATAACTCTTATGCTGCTTTTCTGATTTGTTGTGGTACGATTTCACCGCGCAAATTGTCATAGTAAATTTTTTTATATTTTTGGAGCCATATATGACACCATTTGAATGGCTTAAATTTTGCGAATGTACTTGGTTTCTTTGTGTAGTTATTCTAAGACTTAAACTTTATAATTACCTACTAACAGTAACTAAAGGAATAAAAGAATAGACTGTAAAAAAACTCACTTGCAATCGTCCAACAAGTCTTGAGCTCTCATTTTTACGTCTTTTGGAAGGTAAGAGGACTCCAACAAAGTAGGACTCGCGACTGCTGATAACACCTGGAAATTTAATAAATTATTATTGCTCACTGCAATTCTTGCAAGGGCGTCCCTTACCCCTGTTATCTATCCTTCGTCCATGAATATTGAAAACAATATAAAATAACAATAATAATTTCAATAATATTTTACCGTTTATACGATTTAGTAAAAAATAAAACCACATAAAAGAAAAAAAAACTAGTTACAATCATTAATTTGCCAAAATAAACATATACGCGCCGTAATTAGAATGCAAAAGAAATTAACTATCCCCATTATGTTTCATCAAAATCGAACAAGTTGTTTCCAAAAAAAAAAAACTTGTGTAAATAAGCGAGCTCGTAGAGCCGTTGAGTTGAAGTAAAATGAACTGACCTGTCTAATAAAGGTGATAGGTTTTTGTCCCAAAGCGTGAGCGTCTGCTATATTGGCGTACAACACGTGGTCGAACGGCTTCAGGACACCCTGTAATACACAAACACATTCAACTTCATTTATTTCATGGTATAAAAAATAGCCCATGGTGATAGCCCCGTCAAAAGTGCAGATGCTACCACTCCGCCACCATCGCTCATTTATACAGTAGACATATCATAATTATGGTTACAAAGTACCTAGTGAAATGAAACATGATAATTAACTGCCCTGTTGGCCCAGCTGATACAGAGCCTGCCTTCTACGCTTGGGTGCGTGGGTTTGATTCCCACCTAGGACAAACATTCATGTCATGGACATTTTATGTTTGTGCTATCATCATCAGACGTCCACTGCTGAACATAGGGCTCCCCCTTTAACCTCCACACTGAACGACAGCCCGCCTTTTGCATCCACTGAATGCCCGCGACTATCACAATGTCATCGGTCCATCTAGTGGGAGGCCTACCTACGCTGCGTCTTCCGGTTCGTGGTCTCTTACTCTAAAACCTTTCTTCCCCATCGGTCATCGGTTCCTCGAGGGATGTGGCTTGCCCAATTGCCACTTCAACTTGCAAATTTTAACAGCTATGTCGGTGACTCTGGTTCTTTGGCGAATATCTAATATCTACGTTCTGGATTCTATCGCGCAAAGAAACTCCGAGCATAGCTCTCTCCATTGCCCGCTGTGTGACTCTAAGTTTTTCCAAAAGGCCAACAGTTAAGGACCACGTCTCTATGCCATATGACATCACTGGCAACACACACTGGTCAAAGACCCTTTGTTGCAATGTCTTTGTGCTATATCTGGGTGTTAATGTCTATTTAATTATGTATTTAAAAATATGTGTGTGGGTACTTATTCCAGTCTTTGGCAGCCATATTACAAGCTTTGCTTAGTTTGGGGTCAGATGACCGTGTGTGCAAAAAAATGTCCCTAATATTTATTTTTATTTATACTCCGCCAGGTTTGCTGTGGAGCTATTGCGAGGGCTATGCTCGGGGTTTCTCTACTAGATCGAATCAGAAACTTACCGACAGCTCACCGGATTAGCAAATTGAAGTGGCAGTGGGCACGGCACATATCACGCTGAACAGATGGCCGATGGGACCGAAAGGTTCTCGAATGGAAACCACGAACCAGTAGGCGCAGCGTAAGACGTCAACCCACAAGATGGACAGATGACCTAAAAGAGATCGCAGTGAAACGCTGGATGCAGGCCGTTTCCAACCGGCCCTTTTGGAGATCGATGACGGAGGCCTATGTCAGCAGTGGACGCCCTATGGCTAAAATGATGATGATGAGGTATGCTGTACCAAGACACAAAGGTCACGTGGGTGACACAATCCCACGTCATCGACACTGTGCTGCTAGTGGCTGTGCTAGTAGCATGAAATCATAACTTCCAATCTCCGTGTATTACCTGTGGGAATCCAATAAAACTACATGTGTTCAAATCGCGAAAATTTTAAAGTTTCTTATGGGGGTGTTAGCACGGCTACCAAGCAATATGGTGGAGCACGCCAATACGTGAGGGTGCGGGAGAAAAGATATTAGAAATATATACCTAAAGCGAAATAATAATAACAACGAATTGACACTTAACATAAAAGAACATAATTATAAGAATTTGTCCACAGAATTTAATTTTTTATTTTCTTCTAAGAATTTAATCATGAAACATTTTCCTGGTGGAAATATAATCTTTTCCTGTTTCCGGAGACGCGGCGGCACCATCTAATGCTGTCATCGATCGAGATCATATTATCTAGGTCAGGGACACGGAGCCCTATAGTCTGGTATGATCTAATCTGAGTGAATAGGTATATTCTAAGTCTGCGTGCTTCATCTTCGACCACATCACTTTCCAACAGGCGAGTTGGAGGTCAAACGCGGACTTATCCGTGTAATCTATACTAATATTATAAAGAGGAAAGATTTGATTGTTTGTTTATTTGTTTGCATTGAATAGGCTCAGAAACTACTGAACCGATTTGAAAAATTCTTTCACTGTTGGGAAGCTACACTATCCCTAGGTGACATAGTCTATATTATATATATTTTTTTATATTGAGATCCTTACTAAAACTCCAATAATGTAACCTAAGGTGTAATAAATAAAACTTAAACCCGTACGAAGCCGGGATGCGCTGCAATTTTTTTTTTATTTAAAAAAAAAAAAAAACGCATCACACTCAACTGTTTGATGATGACCATAGCTGCAGTAAATGGAACTTAAGTAAACATTTACTTTCAATATTTCTATGTAACTGCCACTACCAAAAACCTAGCACAATAAGCTTAGAACTTCATTCGTCTCTGTTTTCATTCGACTTTTTACAAAATACTGCAGCTGAAAGATGGAACGATGTGTTATTTATGATACAGAGACTATTATGCTTAGACCATACTTGGTTTCTATGTGTAGTTATTCTAAGGTTGTAAAGAAGAAAAGATTAAATTCTACCCCCGCAAAGTGAAAGTTGTCACCAACGATACTCTAAACAAAATTAAGGGATTGAGAAAGTTTCTCCTTGAGTGACTGTTTGCCCACGCAGTTAGCTAAAACCACTAAGTGCTTCGTATTTTTAAATTAAATTTGTAATATAAACCTGCGAAGGTCACAAATAAAGGGCGCCATGCCTGAAGAATTTGACTGAAATCGAGTAGGCAACGTGTCGAACCGCAGTGAAACTACTGAGAAATAAAAAAAAACCGGACAAGTACGAGTAGAACTCGTGCTCTGAGGGTTCCGTTGGAAGGAACCCTCAGAGCGAGAGTCCAAAAAAAAAACTAACTGAAGTTGAAATATTGAAAGACAAACTTAACTTTGTAGTTGATAATAAGGTTCTTCCATACATAACAACTACAAAATGTAAGTTTGTAATTGTAAAACATTTTTTTATATGATATAACTTCAAATTAACAACTTTTAGATTTATTCCTTTATATGTGCTGCCTTACCTCTTGCCAAAATTAATGATTCTAGGTCAACGGGAAATCCCCTTTTGGTTTTGATTCCCCTGTGAATTTGCAAAATATGCGACATAAACGTTCATAATATCTTTTGATTGCGTTGACTTACAACTTTTATTTTTTTACTGCCGAAAGAATGCGTAGGCCCAAGTATTTAGTATAAATTTCAACTTGATACCTTTACGCGTTCTTGAGAAAAAGGGTCTTGACAGACGGACAGACAGACGGACAGACGGACAACGAAGTGATCCTATAAGGGTTCCGCTTTTTCCTTTCGAGGTACGGAACCCTAAAAAACGTTCTAATTCAGAATCTTCCTCCTTTTTAGGCGTCATTTAATAAATACCACCACTACCAACAGCGCAGACTGCTTCAACAATACTTACTAAGTTTAGAAAAGGGTTGTTATTAACCAAGCAAAAAAAACTAGGTGACCCTAAATTAAAGTTCATGATAGATAATATAAGTAGAGAGAATTAAGCAAAGTAAGTCACGGTGAAGACAATGCCCTAGTAAAGTGGTGGAGTCTTTACAAGAGACGTCTATGGAAACAACACAAAATTGCATGTTTCACCGCGTTATAACACTAGCCCACACTCGAGCACGTCCACGAACACTAATAATCCACAATTATTACATTAACACTCAAAAATACAACGAGCCGACGTGTTTTTTTTTCACTTTGGTGCCAAAGTGTTAGTAATTATCATGTAATTATAGTGTTTGACGTCTTACAGGGTCCACAGATAATCAACTACAAACTTTTATTTTCAATTTAAACCTTTTTATAAGTAACGACAAAGAATTTCAATGAGTTGTATTTCTAAAATAAACTCAAGACTCTCGTTGTGAATCGATGTTCTTGACCTTAACATAAGGGCCCTTCTTGTCACTATTAACATTTCCCAAGTATCTCTTTGTCTAATTCGTTGTAATTAGATAGAAACAGACCCTCGTAAACTGGCTTGTAGGACGGACGAAAGGACGACATCGTAAATACAGACACATTCTTCGGACCATCGTTACACTACGAAAATATGTAAACGGCTTGGTACTTTACCGTAATAAATATTGTTAGGGTTCGTTTAATAACTGAGGAAATTATTATTGTTTTATTGCTATGGAGCACTCGTAACTCGAATGTCTCTATATTGGTTGGTCAGACCTCTTTCAACTTTACCATACCTCAGGAACTTCTGTTCTGTTCTGTTCTGCTTCTGCAGGAGTTTAGGTGGAACAGGAGGTGAGCTCCCAGTCCCCAAAGGCCCAATGTCTCGACCCCAAACTCCCAAACGGCTCAAATTCTAATCATCATTACCTTGGCCATAGTTGGAGGTCGCAAAGTATATAAGAAAATATTTAAAAAAATATATATATATAAATGTATAACCCAGCTACACAGTTAATTACATTATACTTATAATACCTTTGCACGGTAAATTTAAAAGAACTAACAACTGAAGTAAATTTAACTGAACTAAGCAAGTACTCTTAAATTTACTGAAAACTTAGCTAGTATAAAGTTTGTAAAGTACTAATCTTGTCCGATGTAGTCTTTGAAACTTCCATCGTACACTTATATTAAAGGTTGCCGAGGAAATTGTAGGGGTTTCTATGGAAAAACTTTGAAACGCAGAGCTTGATATCCTGTTATCATTTTTAGACAGGATTTTATTGCAGAGCAAAAACAATTCCAGGCACTAATATTTATTTTCATCATCATCATCATCCACAGCCTCCCTTATCCCACTGCTGGGTATAGGCCTCTCTCTTGCTATGCCATCTGCCTCGGTCCTGTGCCAATCTAGTCCAGGTTCGACCTGCGATATTAATAATATTGTCGACCCATCTTGCAGCTGGACGACCAACGCTCCGCTTAAAGCAGTGCTTGTAATCGGTTGTCCTTTCGCAACGTCATTATTTCCTTTTTCCTTTATATTTATTTTATTCATAGCAAAAGAAAATCTTTAAAAATAGCAACATTTAAAACTCCCGAAAAACTTTGTCGGTAAACCCCTTTTTAGCCACATCCGACTCCGACTCCACTATTCCGTTCCGACTATTGCCATACCCAAGAAGGGTCATATTATGTATTAATTTATATTTAAACATGTTAATTTAAGAACTCCATGTACCTACATAATTATGTCTGCAATTAAATATTGAGTATTAACCAACTACAAAAAATGAGGGATTTGTTACCTCAGCACTCCGTCATTTATAAACCAATTTTTTTAAGGACACATATACTACTTTCGATTGCTCCCATAGAAATTTCTTCAAAGGAGATCCTTTTTGTATGGGAGGTGGTACCCGGCCGATTTCATCAATATAACTTATATCAATGCGTAGTGTTAATATTTTTGGATAATATTCAGTGCGGAAAATATATTTATTTACCAGCATTTAGTTGTAATATGAATTTTTAATTTGATATTTTTAAAGTGTGCTGGCATTACTAAATTATGCTTGGCAACCCCACCCGGAAAAAGCTAGTAATTGTGCTAGGGATAAGACAGATACGGCATTGCTTATTGGATTCGAATAATTGTTTTTGTAGATGGATCTGTCGAAGTAAATATATTATTGCTGGATTGGTTCGAGCCATATTATTTTATTTTCTTATTAAACGGTTTTCCCAAAAATACATCAAACGTAAAAGCTGATATGTTTTTTTTTGTTGTAATGGCCTAAGGGGGCGTCCATAAATTACGTGAGGTGTTTTTTTTAATTTTCTGTCCCTCCCTCCCCCCTGGTGAGATGTCGTGAGATTTTATTCAACCCCCTCCCCCATCCCCCAATCTCACATGATATTTTTCAAAATGTGGGTTTCTTACGTAAACGCGTTGGATTGTTGTTGTAAAAAGAAAAAAAATATTTGCTTCGTGCTTTTATTTACGACTAGTTAAGACTAGTAATCAATATTGCTGAGAAGTTTAATTATAAGTGTAATAAAAAAATTACAATAGAATACTTAAATCGTAACTATTGTGATTAAAAAAAGAATATCTACTCTAATTCAGTCCATGGAGAAACATGCGCGGTACAATCTGGATTAAATGGACCAAAATAGTTTTTTTTTTTTTGTTTCAATCAGAAAAAAAATGCGTGTTATTTGCCGAGACCCCCCCTTTCTCCAACGTAAGATTAGATGAGATTTGACTTGACCCCTCCACCCCTTAAACATCTCACGTAATTTATGGACGCCCCCTAACCATTACAACAAAAAAAAAACCATACCAACGACTAGCCTAGGGCTAATGAACAGCCTAGCCCTATTACGAAAGGGCTGATTCTTCAATCTGGCGACGACATAACGACAGAATATTATATTCCTAACCATTACAACAAAAAAAAATCATATCAGCTTTTACGTTTGATATATTTTTGGGAAAACCGTTTGATAAGAAAATAAAACAATATGGCTCGAACCAATCTAGCAATAATAGATTTACTTCGATAGATCCATCTACAAAAACAATTATTCGAATCCAATAAGCATAATAAAATAATCGTAATGGACTCATCCCTGTTTCAGTGGCATGGCAACTGTCATTTCTTGCATTCCGTGAGAGTTTAGAGCAAGTTTGTTTTATAATATTTTCGTGCTGGTTTTCGTGTGTGATTTACCGCCTAGTACGTCGAGTCAAGCTTGCCCTCCTCCGTCTAGTGTCGAGACTTCGCCCCCGATACCCAAACTTCGCGAAAAGACGCTAACCTGTTTGTTGTGCTGTGAACAAAGATTCCGCGAAAAGACGCTTTTCTAGTGTGTAAACGGCGTAGTGTGCAACCCACAGCCGTAACCATAATAAGCAAAACATATATTCTGCTCCGCTTATGTATGTGGTATTTTATTTTAATGTCGTATTATCAGTTTTGGTGTAAATAAATAAACATATTTCAACGTTTTGTTACTTGTTCCCAGACGACGTCAATATGGTTGTTTGTATAAATTGCAGTATAATCTTGCGGTCTAACCTGCAAGTACATGAATATCTGGCTATGGACCGTATCCCTGAACTTTTAACAATTGCTGAGGAATGGTGCGGACGTGAGGTATGTACATTGCTTCATCTCCATTAAGCCATCGAGTAGGATACTTGGATAGGCTTAGCTTTTGCACCGAACGTAACCAAGTGAGGTCCTCCACCTAGTTTGGTCATGTGTAGTAGCGGGTGTTTACATGCTAATTATGATAATAAATGTGTTTATTACAGGTAACCGATGGTGACCGACTCTGTCAAGAATGTGTCAACCTTGTGACAAGAGAACCTAAAAACCGTGTGGAAAATGTTGATCATCCACCCAATAGACAACTAGGACACAGATGTGTATGCATCATAATCAAATTATAAGATATAAATAAAATTATTACATAAATAATTTACTTGTATTATTTATTTTTATTACCTACTCCTAAAAATCAAAGAGCTAAAAACCTGACAGTCTGACACAAGGAACATTATTACTCCTAGCAGTGTTGCCAGATGTTTTTGACGAGCGATCGTACGCTGGTATGGAAAAAAATCGTATTTCTTAAGGAGAGGTGAATAAAAAAATCGTACAAATGTTTAGGTAAGAAAGTTTATTACTATAATTAGCTACGTCTTATACAAATTTTTACTGGTCATCAAATTGAGCGTTTCAGGTGCTGGTTCATAATTTTCACAGCACCCGAAACGCTTAACATGCTGTTTTGATAGTAATAGACCATTTAAAGTTTCGCTATTTAGTTTGTTGCGGCTCTTGGTTTTTATTAAATTGACTGAGCTAAAACAGCGCTCACAATCCGCATTTGAATGTGGTAAACACAGCAATTCAATAGCAAACTGTGCAATATTTTTTAAATCATTAAAATTTGCTATCTGTCCCCAAAACACATCTGGTGGTAAGGTCATATCAAAATTTTCTTTCATGAGACTGGGCAAATGTCTCCATTCGTCGTCCACCTTTTGCATCAAATCTACATCAATTATCCGAGGCACCACTTTCATTAAAGGCAACAAAGTCCCGACTTCGTTTCTGTATCCATCTGACAAAGCATTAACTGGATGTAAAACTGACAATTTAGACAAAACTGGATCATCAAAGTTGTACCTCTTTTTTATTTCTCTAGCGCTTGTGACCAAAAATGCGCGGCAACGGGTATAGAATTCTATGCATTTATCAGGCTTGTTTGTGAATTCTTCACTAGTGATGTCAGTCATTACTTGGATACCCACGTACATTTGCTGGTCTTTCAAATATTTTTCTTTACAATTGATATCAACAAGTGACAGTTCTGTTCTATTTACGTATTCTCTTTCCATGAAGCACAGCAGTATGTCGCGATACATTTCTCTTATTTTATCATTAAGGCTGATTATAACTGCACTATCAGATTGAAATAATTTATTAAATGTCGTAATTAGGCATAGAATCGGATATTCAAAATCTTTAAAAAAATCGTACAAATCGTGTACGATTTCGATGATTCGATCGTACATTGGTAGAACGGGCAAAAAATCGTATGAATACGATTTAAATCGTACATCTGGCAACACTGACTCCTAGGCACAGATATGCTAGGAGCACAGATATACACAACCAGATCGGCAATATATTTTAGTGAAAGAGACAACTTGATATGGCTCAGCACAAGTACGAAAAGGACATAAATAGATTTTGTTGTCCTTATCGGCGTGACCTGTTTTTGGTACCTCAAGTGTCAAAATCTGTAATAATCAGTGACAAACAAAACGGGTCTGAATTATATTTATTGCCTTTTTTTGGTGATTTAATGTGATAAATGCGTGTTTCCTCTGAGAAATAATTGTAAAAGATATTTTACAATGGTTGGTTGTAGCATTTTGGGCTGCAAGAAGCGCAGTGAGCGAAAATACGATGAAATATCATTTCACACGTAAGTAAACATATAAAGCTTGTAACGATCACCTAAATAAATTCAGGATATCAATTCGCAAATATTTTATTCATAATTAGTCAGTTTTTAGGTCGATTTGTGGTCTAATTCTATGAATTTTATCAAATTATTCACTTAGAAAATAAATTATGAATGTTGCCAGTTTATGAAAGAAATTACCCACCGCAACTAACATAAATTATTCGTTCTGCAGGTTTCCAACTGATCCTGTCACATTGCTGAAAAAAGCTGGCACATTGCAAGAAGTGCAAAATACCGACCCTTTTATGCCCATATGAATATGGTGAATGTTAATATTAAATATATATTAATGAGGCCACAGTTATGAAGGTGGAAAAGTAAAAGGCGATTTCGGTGAACCGATTCAAAAAGCTACGCGCTGTTCGTGAAATTTGTACTGTAAACATTAAAGAGTCTATTTATCTAATTATTTGGAATGTTATACATAATTCCATTCATGAAAAAACTAAACTGACCAAGCGCGAGTCGGGCTCGCGCGCTGAGAGTTCTTTACAATCACAAAATACAAAAAGTTGTGCAAAAAGACAACATCACGCCCAGGCTGTCACCCATCCAAGTACCGACCGCGCCCGACGTTGCTTAGCTTAGTGGTAAACAGAAATTTGTCACTGACTCGCACTTGGCCAGCGTTTATTATTTGTTGTTTTACTTATGTTCACTATAATCCGCTTAATTTGACGCTTGTACGGATTACCGTTTTTACACTAGAACAAATCCAAAAATACGTTTAACGTTTGTTGCATGAGGGACCCCCGTTCCGTTTTAACTCTGACTTTTTTATTATATTTTATTAATTATAAAAAATCATGCTATGGTTACTTTACAACCTTTTTTCTAGTACTATATTCTAATCCTAACAAATAATTATAATAAAAACGCAAGTAAGTTTGTAACTTTCTGTCTGTTTTTTTACGAGGAAACGGCTAAGTCATGGTATAATAATATACTCCGCCAGGTATAGCAATTCGAGAAAAAATTTTTACGTAGGCGTCCCGCAATGATGTCATGATGTCAATTTACAACAGGTTCGAGAGAGATGACGATACACCACGTAACAGCTGATTGAATAAAGTGGCAACTGGACAGTGACGTCATTGCGGGACCACTCCCAGATTGCTAGACCTTGTTTTCTTAGATCATGGGCTAAGTCAAATTTCGTCAGGACGATAGGGTGTGTCATGAGGACAGACAACGTACTTTTCTTCCCAGAAAATTGCAGGTAGCTCCGCGGGTTGCAGCAGATAGTGTATAAAATATAAATATTTAAAAGGTAGTATTGTTTCCAAAGTACTCATTGAAGATTCACTACCCATCATAGTAGGTAAATTACCCTAACTTATAGCAAATCATTTTAATGTGGCAACACACCTTGTTGAAGCGAGAGGCACTGAGCTAGCCACGCTCATTGAAAATCTATAGGTAGTAGACACAGATATACACAACCAGATCGGCAATATATTTTAGTGAAAGAGACAACTTGATATGGCTCAGCACAAGTACGAAAAGGACATAAATAGATTTTGTTGTCCTTATCGGCGTGACCTGTTTTTGGTACCTCAAGTGTCAAAATCTGTAATAATCAGTGACAAACAAAACGGGTCTGAATTATATTTATTGCCTTTTTTTGGTGATTTAATGTGATAAATGCGTGCTTCCTCTGAGAAATAATTGTAAAAGATATTTTACAATGGTTGGTTGTAGCATTTTGGGCTGCAAGAAGCGCAGTGAGCGAAAATACGATGATGAGCGAGAGGCACTGAGCTAGCCACGCTCATTGAAAATCTATAGGTAGTAGATCTGTGGTAGTAGATCTGTGCTCTCACTGCCTGTGGCACTGACAACTCTGACTCTGACAAGTTGGTTGACAACTGACACAAGGAACATTATTACTCCTACAGCCACAGATTCTGTGCCTACAGCAGAAAAATGACAACTTGCTTCATATATTTTAAAAAAAGGCAACGGTCTCACTCTTGCCATCTATAGTCAGCCCGCGGAATGCTTTTTAGGGGGACAAAACCAAATACGGTGCGGTATTGATATTAAAATATTTCCTAGTATTTGATAAGGCATCTTGATTCGATGTCAAAATGCCTTACTATATTTTTTATTAATGTTTAACTCAAATGAAACAACAAAAACAATAGGCATAAATCTTAATATATATTTTCAGTACAATTTAATACACCAGAAGATGCGTAGTTACTACTAACAACTTCTACTTGTTACGACGCATCTTCTGCAAGCGCCCTTGCCCTTTAGTAATCAATCAAAGGGAATAATTTTATTAATGCCTAATGCGGACTCAGATGTGCCCAGACACAGACAGGTACAGGTTGCGAGTTTTGGCGCCAACGTGGAAAAAACATGTCGGCTTATTGTATTATTTTCTTAAACTCGTGTATTTTCGAGTGGTAATGTGTAATAATGGTGGGTAATTATTTATTAAGTGCTCGTGAACGTGGTCAAGTCTGGTCAAATGATATAACAAGGTGAAATATGTCTTTTCGTGTTGTTTCCAAAACTCCATAGTTACCTCTTGTAAAGCCTCCACCACTTTACTAAGGTACGAGTTTGACTTGACCGTGACGTACTTTGCTTGACTCTGACTGTGACTCTTTTGACGCTGTTTAATACAAAGTAAAATTGCTTAATATTACGACTGAAGGACTGTGTATCCATGGTCATGAAAAAAATATGGAAAAAGGCAGGGTAGCGGAAAGAAAATCGCTCATCGGACAGGCTAAATCTTTTAGGGCCATACCGTCTCGTCATCGGCCGTATTTTAGGGACACAAATACGTTGCAGACCATGCGCAGTGGCTAGCACAAGTACTCGCGCCAGCATTTAAACTCAAATACCTGACTTTACGGTATTTTTTAGCCACTTCGTGGTGTGGTGACGCGCACAACTCGAGTGAGAAACGATGCGTAGTAGGTACTCGCGCAAGTTACTGCACATCGTATGCAAGGGGCATTAGATTAATTAAAATATTGTCATATTTACAGCATTTGAGATTTCAACAAGTAAATGTCAATCGCCCTTTTCGTACTTTGTTTAAGCTATTAAGGCCATACCGCTCCGTCTTCCTTATTTTACGGTATTTATATTCTCTTTGTTTTACGGTCTTAGTAATAAAGATAGGGAAAGAGAACATTTTATCTTCTTCTCCCGTTGGTTAGACGGCGGTCCATCAGCCAAGGCCGCCTACAGCTAAGCTACTTTACTTTATTACTAAGACCGTAAACTACGGAAGACGGAGCGTGGGAGCGGTATGGCCTTAATAGCTTTAATGAATTACGAAAAGGGCGGAAAAAAAACAAACATCAACATCTTTCTACTCTTTCTTTGTTTTGTTTGATCAGCAGATCAGCAGATCCATCTTTGGGGTCCACCATACAGCCAATTAAGTTTGGCCGATTTTTACATAGAAACAAAGTGTGCAACATTTGTCCTGACGGTGTCAAAAAAGTGGGCAGAAACAAAATTTCTGTCGAATTCCAGACTGCGACTGATGCCAATAAGTTTTTGGATAACGAAATTCTGGAATTAAGCAAATTCGAGGCATTCATCCCAACATTTCACATCACCAAGATGGGTGTGGTTCGTCAAGTCCCGGTTGATATGTCGATGGATGAGTTTGTCGAGTCTCTGGTCCTGCCCAGTGGGTGCGGGCCTGTTCTTAAGGCCCGCAGATTGAACCGAAAAGTTGTCGTCGAGGGAAGGGCCTCTTGGGTCCCTACCCAAACTATTGTCTTGACCTTTCAAGGCCAAATTCTTCCCTCAAGGGTATTCTCATACCATACTTCCCTTCCAGTCGTGACCTACCAATTCCCGACTATTCAGTGCCAGAACTGCTGTAGGTTTGGACATATTAAAGCTCAATGTCGTTCGAAGCCAAGATGTTTCCGTTGCGCTCAACCTCATCCGGGAGATCTGTGTGAAATTGAAGAAATTAAGGCTTCCTGTTTGCATTGTTTGGGCCAGCACTTTGCCACTAGCAGGAGCTGTCCTGAGCAGGGTAGACAGAAGTCTATTAAACTTTTTATGTCTCAGGAAAGTGTTTCATACGCATCGGCTTCAGATCATTTTCCCAGAGCCATGAAACCTTATGCTGAAGTTGTTCAAGAATCCTCCTCAAACCCATCCCACTCTCCTTTGGTTTTTTCCCAATCGCAATTCCCTCCTTCCCAAGTCACCCAACCCAGTCATCTCATACGCCCAACTTCAAGCTACAGGAAAACGGTACACTCCCTGCCCAACACCAGAGCCCCGCTGGGAAAATCTTTTGACAGGGCTGCCCATCAGGCTATCGTTGCTGATGAGCCGTCTGTCTTACCTGATGGGTTTGCCTTGTCCCAACAGTCAAACTCTTCATCATCTCAAGATGAAAGCTTGCTTGAAGTCCTCCTCTCCATGATTATTAACATCATCTCAAAAAGTAACACCAACTTAACGTCCCACGTTGCCCGTAAACTTTCTCAAATTATGTCCATTTCAAATAATTATGGATTTAGTCTCAGTTCTCCAGTGGAACGTGGAAAAGTATCCGTCGCAAGAAACCTGAACTTCTTCACCTCATTAATAAGTTCCACCCGTCAGTCATTGCCATCTCGGAGACATGGTTAGTGCCGGGATCCCGTTTTGGGGTTTCAGGGTACTCCTGTCTTCGGGATGATAGGGCTGACGGGTATGCCGGAAGCGCTTTACTTGTAAGGCGCTCTCTCCCCTTCTCACAAATCCTTCTCCCTACTTTATCTTCCGACATTAATATTGTTGCTGTAAAAGCTTTAAATATTTCATTTTTATCTGCATACATTCCTCATCCCCACTTAAGTTTAATTCCAATTATTGAATACATTATTTCTTTAATCTCTCCTCCCATTGTGTTAATGGGTGATTTTAATGCTCACCATTCTTCATGGGGCTCTAGTCATAATGACTCTTTTGGTCTTGCCCTCCTTGAATTGTTTGATGATGCAAATCTTTGTATCATTAACAATGGTTCTCCTACCCGTAGAGTATTCCCTTCCCAAAATCCGAATAGTGCTGTTGACCTTTCCATATGTTCTCCTTCCCTTGCTTCTGTCCTTTCTTGGAGTATTTTGTCTCATTCTTATGGCAGTGATCATTTTCCTATTGTTCTCTCTATTCCTAATAGAGTATCTCCAGCACGCAATTTTTGTCCTTCTCTTAAATACAGATTATCTGATGTTGACTGGTCCTCGTATTCTTCTTCTCTTGATACTAAATTAGAATCTCTCCCTACAGTTGACAGCTGCAATTTAATAGAGTGTTATTCTAAGTTTGTAGAGTGTGTTATATCCAGTGCAGATGAGCACTTTCCTCTTAAAAAACCTTTTAAGTTTAAAGTTTCAACCCCATGGTGGGATGCCGAGTGCACTGCAGTCATCAAAGAGAGAAATAAGGCTGAGAAAGACTATAACGCTACTATGACCAGAGATAACTTCCTGAAGTATCAAAAGACTGCTGCTAAAGCAAGAAGACTTTTCTCAAAGAAGAAAAAACTAGGTTGGGTTCGCTATTGTGAATTATTATCCCCTAGAACTCCTTCTTCTTTGGTTTGGAAAGAGATTAAACGATATAGAGGATCATGTATGGTCGATAATGTTGCAATTAACGATCCGTCATCGTGGCTGGAAGCCTTTTCAGACAAATTGGCCCCTCCTACAGTTCCTTATGTGGACTCTTTTCCTTCTGTTTCAAGCCCCCTTCCATCATTGGATAATTTTGACTCCCCCTTCTCGTTCTCTGAGCTTCAACTGGCTCTTGACGGTCTAGTAGATTCTTCCCCTGGAGCTGATGGGATTCCTTATTCGTTCGTGATGAATGCCTCGGATAAGAGTAAAGAATTATATTTGAAGTTGATAAATATATTTTTTGAATATGGAACTATTCCCCAACCATGGAAAACCCAAGTTATCATTCCTATTCTCAAACCTGGCAAAAACCCGTCTGATCCAAGCAGTCACAGGCCGATTGCGTTATCTTCTGTTTTAGCCAAGATAGCAGAACACATGGTAAAACATCGCCTTGAGTGGATTGTAGAAAGTAGAAACTTGTTAGCTAAGTCGCAGTTTGGCTTCCGTAAAGGCATGAGTACGATGGACAATCTAAGTGTTCTTACTTCTGATATTCGTATTTCTTTTTTGAAGAAAGAGTTTTTAGTAGGGGTATTTCTAGACATTGCAGCAGCCTACGATAGTGTCCTACTTCCGACTCTCAGGAATAAACTCATTCAGATGGGAATTCCTGAGAAATTAGTCAGGTTTGTTTGTAATTTGTTCATGGAAAGAACAATTTCTATTAAGAATCAAAATTCCTTTCTTTCGCCTAGAACAATCTGGAAAGGTTTGCCTCAAGGGTCAGTCTTAAGTCCCTTACTATACAGCCTGTACACCAGTGACCTAGAACTTTCTGTTCAATCCTTCTGTCAAATATTGCAATATGCTGATGATTTGTCTCTCTACGTATCCGAAAAATCTCTAGATGATGCTGTAAGGAGATTATCTACTGCTCTTGATTATCTGTCTGAATGGCTTCTTCGGCACGGGTTATCGTTATCAGCGTCCAAAAGTAGTGTTATAGTATTTACAAAAAAAAGATTTGTTCCCCCTGTTATATTAAAAGTTAACGATGAAGTTATTCCTCAAGAACATAAGGTAAAGTTTTTAGGAGTTTGGTTAGATTGGAAGTTGGCAGGCACTACTCACTTTGATTATGTAGCTCAAAAATGTGAAAGAAATATTAATGTTCTCCGATCTCTTTCTGGTGTCTGGTGGGGAGCACATCCTTTCACGCAAAGACTTTTATACAACGCTATTATACGTAGTCATATGGATTATGGCTCGTTTCTTCTCGACCCTTCTTATAAATCTGGCCTTAAAAAATGGACAAAATTCAATCTAAATGTTTACGTATCATCCTTGGAGCAATGAAGTCATCTCCTATTAATGCCATGCAGGTCGAGTGTGTTGAACCCCCTCTTGCTCTGCGCAGGCAGTATCTTTCTAACAGATTCTTTTTTAAACTTGTTCAAAACTCTGAACATCCTCTTCTTATTAAGCTTGTCCATTTATCTGATCTCTATGTTTCCCGTGGCTATCGATCACCTGATGATCTTCCTTGTCTTCTTCGTAGCTATTTACAGTTCACCCGCCTTCCTGACCCTCTTTATCAATCCTCATTAATGTCATTATATTCTACGCCATATGATGCGTTGGTTTTCCAACCCAACATCATATTAGATTACGGGATTGATAAGAGCACGTTAGAACCCAACAGGATTTTTATCAGCAAAGTCTTATCTGAGCACAAAGGCTGGCTCATTTTGTTCACTGATGCCTCTAAATCCTCAGATAGTCCTGTTGGTGCAGCTGTGTGGATTCCTTCTACTAGAATCATTCTTAGCTACAAGTGTCCTCCTGTCACTTCTGTGTTCACTGGAGAATCCATCGCAATTCTGGAAGCCATCTTGTTTGTAAAATCCCATAATGTAAACAATTCAATTATTTTTTCCGACTCTAAAAGTTGCCTTCAATGTATTTTATCTAATCCCTTTCGATCCAAATCTAGATTTCCTATTATTTTTAAAATACGAGATGCTCTGTTGCAATGCCGCAGACTCGGCATTAATATTGTTTTAGCATGGATTCCTGGGCATTCAGGAATCCTCGGAAATGAAACAGCCGATTCATGTGCTAAGAATGCGGTTCAAGTTGGCTCCGTTGAGCATAGTGTAGTATATTCTCATGACATTTGTACCACTTTGAATCCGATCTTATTTAATTCATGGGGTCAAGTGTGGCAAGTTTCCAAGAATTTGAAAGGTAAATTTTATGGTGATATCCAACCCGAGATTCCGCATAAACCTTGGTTTTCAAAATGTCAAAAGGCTGATAAGGTTACCACCTCAACAATTTGTCGTTTGCGTCTAAACCACTCTTGCACTCCTGTTTTTTTGGCCAAACTTAGGGTTAGGGATAGTTCCCTGTGTGAATGTGGTTTGGATGAAGGAAACGTGGATCATATGTTTTTCAGTTGTCCTAAATAGGGTATTTGACTACTTTTGGGAAACTATTGCACATTATTGCCTGATATAATTTAATGTATACTGCATTTATATTTTCTGGATATCAGTCGTATTTGCGATATAAATCGATGTTAAAGTTTGAATAAAAAAATATCGCTCCAAAACGCAGACCTGCGTCATAGCTCCGGTCGAGCGACGATTGACGTCACACAAAACAAAACAGCTGCAGCCAGGTAGCAAAAGTTTGATAATCACTAATTTTCTAATAGAAGTAATGGTTTATAAATGTTGTGTAGTGCCACAATGTACAAATACTTCCATAAAACACCGGAAAAACTATTGTTTTCTGTTCCAATGGACCCCAAAACTCGCAAAAAGTGGTTGGAACTAAGTAGCTCGTAGAGAACCCAAAAGTATTGGAGCTAATTCAAGTGTTTCTATGTGCGAAGATCATTTTGAGGTACATATTTGAGTCTATATATTTCTATTACAATTTGTGTTTTTATTGCATTACTATTTTATGTACTGTTACTTTCTTTTTAAACATTTTAAAGACATAACCTAACAAAATAGTGATATCCACCTACTACAACATACTTTTTGTACAACTTGATTGAATGTTTTGCTTGGAGAACAATTAAAAATTAATACTTACATTGTAGTTTTTACGTTTTGAGTTCTGCAGCGTAGAAACAATGACGTAGATTATTATTGAAGAAATATGCAACCATAAATACATTCATTTTGGGTAAGTTACTGCTGTCTGCTTGCACAAAATGTTTCTCCATTCTTCTCACATTTAACCTCCGGACTGTTTTTGGTGATAATTTCTGGATAAATCGCTCTCAAAATAGCTTTACAACATTAAATTCGCTAATATCAATACAAAATCTGTTTGTTTAGATTTGTGTGACGTCACTAGGGATGAAGCCAATTACAGACCGTTTTCGATCACGTGATCAAATGTCGAAAATACAGTTATTTTATTCGTGTTTTATACAAAAAATAAGCATATTTTTATGAAAAAATCAATGAAATATGCTTTTTCATTATGTCATGTTTATGGATGACGTCAATTGGCATTGTATTTTTAATACAGTCAAGTACCCTATTACAGTTTTCTCTTTATAATGTCATTCCTCCTGACATCCCTCGTCCCATCTCCTTTAAATGTCTCCTCTCCCTTGTATTTACTCCATTTATTTATATTCTGTGTAAATTTATTAAAGTTAATAAAATTAAGTTGTAAACACAGATATACACAACCAGATCGGCAATATATTTTAGTGAAAGAGACAACTTGATATGGCTCAGCACAAGTACGAAAAGGACATAAATAGATTTTGTTGTCCTTATCGGCGTGACCTGTTTTTGGTACCTCAAGTGTCAAAATCTGTAATAATCAGTGACAAACAAAACGGGTCTGAATTATATTTATTGCCTTTTTTTGGTGATTTAATGTGATAAATGCGTGTTTCCTCTGAGAAATAATTGTAAAAGATATTTTACAATGGTTGGTTGTAGCATTTTGGGCTGCAAGAAGCGCAGTGAGCGAAAATACGATGAAATATCATTTCACACGTAAGTAAACATATAAAGCTTGTAACGATCACCTAAATAAATTCAGGATATCAATTCGCAAATATTTTATTCATAATTAGTCAGTTTTTAGGTCGATTTGTGGTCTAATTCTATGAATTTTATCAAATTATTCACTTAGAAAATAAATTATGAATGTTGCCAGTTTATGAAAGAAATTACCCACCGCAACTAACATAAATTATTCGTTCTGCAGGTTTCCAACTGATCCTGTCACATTGCTGAAAAAAGCTGGCACATTGCAAGAAGTGCAAAATACCGACCCTTTTATGCCCATATGAATATGGTGAATGTTAATATTAAATATATATTAATGAGGCCACAGTTATGAAGGTGGAAAAGTAAAAGGCGATTTCGGTGAACCGATTCAAAAAGCTACGCGCTGTTCGTGAAATTTGTACTGTAAACATTAAAGAGTCTATTTATCTAATTATTTGGAATGTTATACATAATTCCATTCATGAAAAAACTAAACTGACCAAGCGCGAGTCGGGCTCGCGCGCTGAGAGTTCTTTACAATCACAAAATACAAAAAGTTGTGCAAAAAGACAACATCACGCCCAGGCTGTCACCCATCCAAGTACCGACCGCGCCCGACGTTGCTTAGCTTAGTGGTAAACAGAAATTTGTCACTGACTCGCACTTGGCCAGCGTTTATTATTTGTTGTTTTACTTATGTTCACTATAATCCGCTTAATTTGACGCTTGTACGGATTACCGTTTTTACACTAGAACAAATCCAAAAATACGTTTAACGTTTGTTGCATGAGGGACCCCCGTTCCGTTTTAACTCTGACTTTTTTATTATATTTTATTAATTATAAAAAATCATGCTATGGTTACTTTACAACCTTTTTTCTAGTACTATATTCTAATCCTAACAAATAATTATAATAAAAACGCAAGTAACTTTCTGTCTGTTTTTACGAGGAAATGGCTAAGTCATGGTATAATAATATACTCCGCCAGGTATAGCAATCCGAGAAAAAATGTTTACGTGGGCGTCCCGCAATGATGTCATGATGTCAATTTACAACAGGTTCGAGAGAGATGACGATACACCACGTAATAGCTGATTGAATAAAGTGGCAACTGGACAGTGACGTCATTGCGGGACCACTCTCAAATTGCTAGACCTTGTTTTTTTAGATCATGGGCTAAGTCAAATTTTGTCAGGACGATAGGGGTGTGTCATGAGGACAGACAACGTACTTTTCTTCCCAGAAAATTGCAGGTAGCTCCGTGGGCTGCAGCAGATAGTATATAAAATATAAATATTTAAAAGGTAGTATTGTTTCCAAAGTACTCATTGAAGATTCACACCCATCATAGTAGGTAAATTACCCTAACTTATAGCAAATCATTTTAATGTGGCAACACACCTTGTTGAAGCGAGAGGCACTGAGCTAGCCACGCTCATTGAAAATCTATAGGTAGTAGATCTGTGATTGCGAACAAGTTATTCACAGATATACACAACCAGATCGGCAATATATTTTAGTGAAAGAGACAACTTGATATGGCTCAGCACAAGTACGAAAAGGACATAAATAGATTTTGTTGTCCTTATCGGCGTGACCTGTTTTTGGTACCTCAAGTGTCAAAATCTGTAATAATCAGTGACAAACAAAACGGGTCTGAATTATATTTATTGCCTTTTTTTGGTGATTAAATGTGATAAATGCGTGTTTCCTCTGAGAAATAATTGTAAAAGATATTTTACAATGGTTGGTTGTAGCATTTTGGGCTGCAAGAAGCGCAGTGAGCGAAAATACGATGAAATATCATTTCACACGTAAGTAAACATAAAGCTTGTAACGATCACCTAAATAAATTCAGGATATCAATTCGCAAATATTTTATTCATAATTAGTCATTTTTTAGGTCGATTTGTGGTCTAATTCTATGAATTTTATCAAATTATTTACTTAGAAAATAAATTATGAATGTTGCCAGTTTATGAAAGAAATTACCCACCGCAACTAACATAAATTATTCGTTCTGCAGGTTTCCAACTGATCCTGTCACATTGCTGAAAAAAGCTGGCACATTGCAAGAAGTGCAAAATACCGACCCTTTTATGCCCATATGAATATGGTGAATGTTAATATTAAATATATATTAATGAGGCCACAGTTATGAAGCTGGAAAAGCAAAAGGCGATTTCGGCGAAACGATTCAAAAAGCTACGCGCTGTTCGTGAAATTTTTACTGTAAACATTAAAGAGTCTATTTATCTAATTATTTGGAATGTTATACATAATTCCATTCATGAAAAAACTAAACTGACCAAGCGCGAGTCGGGCTCTCGCGCTGAGAGTTCTTTACAATCACAAAATACAAAAAGTTGTGCAAAAAGACAACATCACGCCCAGGCTGTCACCCATCCAAGTACCGACCGCGCCCGACGTTGCTTAGCTTAGTGGTAAACAGAAATTTGTCACTGACTCGCACTTGGCCAGTGTTTATTTGTTGTTTTACTTATGTTCACTTTAATCCGCTAAATTTGACGCTTGTACGGATTACCGTTTTTACACTAGAACAAATCCAAAAATACGTTTAACGTTTGTTGCATGGGGAACGGAAGGGCAAAGGAAGGGCTTCCTTTGCCCTTCCGTTTTAACTCTTTGACTTTTTTATTATTTTTAATTAATCATAAAAAATCATAAAAAATCATGCTATGGTTACTTTACAACCTTTTTTCTAGTACTATATTCTAATCCTAACAAATAATTATAATAAAAACGCAAGTAAGTTTGTAACTTTCTGTCTGTTTTTTTACGAGGAAACGGCTAAGTCATGGTATAATAATATACTCCGCCAGGTATAGCAATTCGAGAAAAAATTTTTACGTAGGCGTCCCGCAATGATGTCATGATGTCAATTTACAACAGGTTCGAGAGAGATGACGATACACCACGTAACAGCTGATTGAATAAAGTGGCAACTGGACAGTGACGTCATTGCGGGACCACTCCCAGATTGCTAGACCTTGTTTTCTTAGATCATGGGCTAAGTCAAATTTCGTCAGGACGATAGGGTGTGTCATGAGGACAGACAACGTACTTTTCTTCCCAGAAAATTGCAGGTAGCTCCGCGGGTTGCAGCAGATAGTGTATAAAATATAAATATTTAAAAGGTAGTATTGTTTCCAAAGTACTCATTGAAGATTCACTACCCATCATAGTAGGTAAATTACCCTAACTTATAGCAAATCATTTTAATGTGGCAACACACCTTGTTGAAGCGAGAGGCACTGAGCTAGCCACGCTCATTGAAAATCTATAGGTAGTAGATCTGTGGCTAGGAGCATAGATTCAGTATACCCTCTACGGCTAGGAGTAATAATGTTCCTTGGTGTGAAGTGTGACAGTGATTGTAACGTTTTTTTATTAGCTAAACTAAATAGACATTATCTATGGAACCATGATCCGAATCCGAAATCCTACAGCGCAATTATTATTATAGCACAGCAGCACAGACGGAAGGTACGATTTATTTTTTTTGCTCCGTGTTGATTCTTTTTTCTCCTCCTCCGCGATTCGGAACGCGACATAGATTAGAAGTAGCAGTGCCACAGTATTTTTTCTCGTTTCAGGCTTTTGGCTTTGCACGATTCTGCCATTACTTTCATTAATCTATAAACCATTTTTATAAAAAAATGCTGGTAATTTTATTCATAAAAAGCATATATTTAAGAATATTGGTAAATAAGCTTTCCATTGATATATAAATTATATCTGAAAGAAACCGACTACCGCTTGTGAACTATGTCCTTTGGTTCTAAAGTATGGCGTTTGAATCCAAATAACCGGCAAATTCGATTACTTGGATGACAATATTATGTCATACAAGCATTATCACAGAAAATAGAAGTAATCTCGCACTTGGTCATTATTTTATTATCTTGTTTTTTAGAGTGTACTATAATCATGCCAAGTTTGACGCTTGACCTACGTATTACCGTTTTACATTCTAAAAAAAAAAAAAAAGTTCTTTTTTTTAGCTCTAGCTAAAAAATAGGATTTTTCTGTGAGGATTATCGAAATTACGTATTTTACTAATTTTGTGAAGTTGGTTTTTTTAATTGAAATGATGATAATGATGCTGATGAAACAAAACAAAAATCTTTTTTTTTAATTACCTAACATACTAAAATGCCCGGCTTTATTTCAGGAGTTTTCAAATTTTGATATGGTAACATTGGAACCCCGAACAGACTCTCCGTTGGATCCGGATGTCTTCCCGTGAACATGGTGCATGTAACTGCGCAGAAATATCGAAAGCACCAACCTTATCACGGTACAAATATATATTAATATAATTAACGTTATATAATTATAATATCAATATATATATAGGTAAATGAATCCCTATTTACCTTGGTCACGCCATAACTTGAGAACGACTTTACTGATTTTTTCATCTTTTTTATTAAAGTTATCTAATTCTTTGTAGAAGGCTCCTATAGAATGAAAAATTAAGAAAATTGCGTAGGAAATTCGATTAGAAAACTAAACATCGTTTTTACTTCGCGCGTTTGACATTTCTAAGACAGGACAACGTGTGTCGGGGCAGCTAGTAATCATATAAATGCAACGACTCGCCCAAGACTCACCCAGTAATGGTTAAACGCAGACTATCCTCTATAAAAAAAAAAAAATCATTTTGTAATATTTTTGATAATGTAAAACAGATGACATTACTGAATGAGCTTAGTATTGTTTTCACATCACGCGGAATATATTCTTGCAGAAATTTTTGGAAACTTGAAGACTTTGAAATTAATTCTTTTCACAAGTAGAATACATACCTATCGAGGCATCGTGAGCGAGTTACCAACCGTTCAGCTGCAGACCGCCCGCCGCAGGCAGGAAATGCGGTATACAACTGAGTGAGAGGATATTACCCAGCCCTGGAACCGAGCCACTGCTAAACGTCTTACCCGATTTAAAGGAATATGAAGAAAAAAACATCAGCAGTAAAAAAAAACGAATTCACGAGAAATGAGTCAAATTCAAGAAAATAATTTCATAACCTATAATTTTCCATCATTATCATCAACAATTTCATTAATTTGATGTTCAGCAGTGGAAGTCTTCTGGCTGCTGATGATGATGATGATGAATCATTAGAGGTAGATTATTTAGGTACTTACTTCTAATTTGAATGGGACAACCCTCGAGATCACAGAAAAGAAAAAAAAACGAGATAGCATAATCATCATCATCATCATCATTTTAGCCGTAGGACGTCCACTGCTGGACATAGGCCTCCGATCGATCATCGAGGCATCGATCTCCAAAAGGGCCGGTTGGAAGCGGCCTGCATCCAGCGTTTCCCTGCGGTCTCTTTTAGGTCGTCTGTCCATCTTGTGGGTGGACGTCCTACGCTGCGCTTACCAGTCCGTGGTCCGTGGTCGTGGTAGCATAATAACCCAGTAGAAATCGACAGAACTACACATGCTTTGCGATTTTAGCCTTTTCAGGATTCCGTACCTCAAAGGGAAAAGACGGAACCCTTATAGGATCAGTTCGTTGTCCGTCTGTCATGACCCTTTTTTCTCAAGAACGCGTAAAGTTATCAAGTTGAAATTTATACTAAATACATGGGTCTACGGTCCTTTCGGCTGTAAAAAAATAAAAGTCAACGTTGTAAGTCAACGCAATCAAAAGATATGAACGTTTTTGTAGCATATTTTGCGATTTCACAGGGGAACCAAAACCTATAGGGTACTTCCCGTTGACCTAGAATCATTAATTTTGGCAAGAAGCAAGGTCTTACAGCACATATAAAGGAATAATCTGAAAGTTGTTAATTTGAGGTTATACCATATAAAAAAAATTGTTTCACAATTACAAACTTATGTCTTCCATAGAAGAACCGTATTGTCAACTACAAAGTTAAGTTTGTATTTCAACTTCAGTTAGTTTTTTTTTGGACTCGCGCTCTGTGTTTTCCGTCCAACGGAACCCTACTCGTACTTGTCCGGTTTTTTAGTGTCGATTTCTACTGGGCTATAGGTAACCGATAGAAAAAGAATCATTAAAATGGGGTTCAAAATCGATGAAGACAACGCCGAATTGATAATGGCGTCGATTCTGTCATACCACTCACTAAACTAAACCAATCTGAAAAGACTCAAATTATCTGCCTCTCTTTTCATTTTAATATCTGAGAGAAGGATGGCAACAATTTTAGAGCTGTCAAATTTAGTTTAGTTTAGAGTATATCAGAATCGATGCCATCAATGGTGAGTGACAGAATAGACGCCACTGTCCTTCTTTGAAGGCGGTTGAAAATGTGCGCATTTTTGTATTTTTTTTTCGTGAAAAGACAATAATAATTCAGTTTGATGATCTATGGTTTGATGACATAACTTACCTTTTTATTTTTTTGAGCGGTGGGAAATCTTCGTAATATACCCGGTTTCTCGAACACGTTCAAGTTTTTAATGGGGATATCGGAGACGCCTAATTGTATAGACTGTGGCATGGTTGATGATGTTCAACATGTTCTGATGGAATGTGTCCGGAACGAAGCGATGCGTCAGAATTTGCTTGTATTCGATGAAAATGTAGGGGCGTGTAATAAATAGTCTCTTGGCTTCACCATCATCGGAGGAGGCCAAGAGCCTAATAAAACTGTACCTATTTCTCTTCGGAGGGACAAGTCTGTAGATTAGGTAATTTAGTATTTATATGTATAAATATGTAATCGGGGATCACTTGAAGTACCTATGGGCCGTCGTGGTCTATGGATGCTTTAAGCGATCCCGATGTAATTAGTTAGTTAGAGTATTTATTTAAAAAAAAAAAATTGTTTAAATATGTTATTAGATTTACGGGAGTGGCATGGTCGAATATCGACAAAACACCTTAAAAAAAAACAGAACTTAAAAATAAAAAAAAAATACCCGGTTTCATTAATGGAGTGCAGCCTGGTTATTTGGGATTATACAATTTTTGTTGTTAGGCCTATAAACCCGAGTGTAGGTAAAGATAGAAAAATAAACACAATTTGTTCGGAACGGTGGAATGTTTTCGTTTTCGCAGTAGAGCGCCGCTCGTTCCTCTCGGTTCACTGCATCAAATACCGTCCTAAAAGACGTTGTTGAGTTGACGTTCCCGATGTAAAACTATTTTATTGTCGATTGCCCCAAATGCCAAAAGACGTGTGTGTGTGTGTATGCAATTTTATTTTCTGTAAGCATTTATATTATTATTATATGAATTCCGCGGTGTTACCCGTGATTTTCCAGCTTTTCCGCATTTCTGAAGGGTAAATGCGCTATGTCCGTCTTCATAATGCACACTATATTTCAGCAAAATTTCGTTAGAATCGGCCTGGCCGCTTACTCATGAAAAGCGAACAAACAGACAGAGAAAAAAGGGTTACTTTTATTGCTTTTATTATATTATAATTATGATATTAGGCTGTTTACAAGAGTAGCACTAAAAAAAAGTTAAAAAAAAAAAAAACAATTAGTAAATTACATACCTCAGTCAAGGCCAACACGATAATCCTCAAACATATATTTTTCGCCGCTTTTTAATAGTGCTAACAGACGCTCGAACGCGGCTGACGGACCGCCGTCCAACCAACGGGAGAGAAAGAGTGAGAATATCATATTTCCCTCTCTTTCTCTCCCATTGGTCAGACGGCGGTTGAGGTCAGCCGCGTTCGAGCGTCTGTTAGCACTATTAGAAAAGAAACCTACATAGTGTGTTTACTTAGGTACCTAGGTACTATTTTAAGTTACATACGAGTAGTTTTTAACGATGAGGTGACTGACGACATCAAAAATACTGTCGGGAACGAGTGGATGCGAAAAGCGAGAGACCGGAAAGAGTGGCATAAACAAAGGGAGGCCTATACCCAGCAGTGGATCACTCAGGGCTGATGATGATGATAAATTTTTAACCTATTGGACCAATCACATAACTAGATGACTAAGTAGATAGGTAGGTACATTAACTCTACCTCCCTAGGTATATTATACCTATAGGTAAATAAGTACCTATCAGCTTCCGTTCAGGTAGCCCGTGTTTTTCTCATTATCCCCAGTTCCATCGAATCGTATTACTGGGCTCGCGCTAAGCTGGGATGAGAAATGGTCTGCAATAAAACTACATCTATTAGAGAGAATTCCCGCGGAGCCAACAAAAGGCTGCCACTTATATATACAAAGATATATTACATCCTCCCCTTGCCCAACTACCGCGTTCTTTTAGCTCCCTTGAGGTTGCATGCCACAGAAAATACCTAATAGAAGGTTCAGCATAAAGACTGTTACTAAGCCGAAAGCAGGTCATTGTACTCATCATTATGAACAACTTTTACCAAGGGACCAACCCTGAAATCACGAAAAAAATATTAACTGTTGCATACATTTTGTCGAGTGTCAATGAGCGTTTTCTATGAAACAGCTGATATTTTTTTCGCGATTTCAGGGTTGGTCCCATAGTAAAAGTTGTTCATAGTGATGAGTTCAATTAACTACTTTACTTTGCGTAACCCTGTATATTTTTAAGTAATAGAGAGCATGCAAGATATAGGTGAACAAACAAACAAGTGAGATGCAGTAAGGTGGCGTGGCGGGTGCGAACGCATCTGGCCTAAATCAGGCTTGATGCCTTTAGTCGAATTCACCCTGCAGACAACCTTGCTACGCTTTTTGCATGGGACTATTTAGTTAGTTTAGTTCATTGGTGTCGCTACAAGTTTCTTAGTGTACCTACATTAAAAATGAGTCAGTGAGCCGTATACATACCCACTTAGTTTTTGCGTTAAGCGGTCAGCGGTAGTTGATAGGTACTTATAGTAAAACTATATGTATGAACGAAGACATTTAGAAATCGCTTTTTAAGGCGATAAGGCCGCATATTATACTGCCGGTTTTTGTATTAATTTTAAGTTACTTTATATTTTTACTTGGTGTATAATAAAGTTGTTTATTAAATAAAACGTTGAAACAGCTGATCAAATAACATAATTATAATTAGTTGATTAATAATTATGTTCCTATAATTTTGTCTTAAACTGGACATTATTTTATTCTGCTAATTAAGGAACTAGGTACAATTTATTTTTGCGAAAGGTTCATTTCTTACCTACATTACATGTTTCTTATTTTCTTAGGATAGCTACTTACCTAATCCCTCGGCTGCAATGGCAGATAGTATCAAACTGACACAGCAACAATATTGTGGTAAATAAACCTACCTTGAAACTTATATACCTACTTAGTAATTTTTTTCATTACAGTTTAGCGTCACGAGTTATGTAGGGTAGGATTACCTCGTCTTTAAACAATCTCATTAGCTCTTCCGCCACTGTTGATGGCAAAATTGCCCCAATAAAAAAATGGCCGTAGCCAAGTTAAAAAAATAAAATTGTTTAACCCTTACCCAAGGACGGGAGTTTTGGCGCCAACGCTGAAAAAACGTGTCGGCTTGTGCTATTCTTTTCCTAAACTTTTTCGAGTGTTAATGTGTATTAAATGGTGAATTATTATTCATTAAGTGCTCGTAAACGTGCTCGAGTGTGGCCAAGTGATATAACGAGGTGAAACGTGTCTTTTCGTGTTGTTTCCAAAACTCCATAGGAGCCTCTTGTAAAGACCCCACCACTTTACAGGGGCATGAGTTTGACTTGACCGTGACTTACTTAGCTTGACTGTGACTATGACTTGTTTGACGCTATTAAGACTATACAAAACAGATGAACAGGCGGTATGGCCTTAAAGGCTTAGCCTGCCCAATGGGCGAATAATAAAAAATATAAAAAATTACCCAAGTACGTTTTATACAGTAGATCTGTGTTTTATACCCATATATATACTCACAGTATATACTACTTCCATGCCCTTACCATTGTGCAGATATGAATAAATCTTTGGTCGCGCAGAGAGACATCAGAGGCCAACCAAAAAAAATTGGCCTCTTCAATGGTGTGAATAATACTGGCAGAGCTAATCTAGCAGATAATTTTCTTCAGTTACTTGCACCGTGTAGAAGCACCTTTACTCATATAAATGTTCTCCATGTTTCCCTTCAAGTAATCTCAGCGTATCCCCTTCGTCCTTGAAAGTCATGACTAATGCACGCAAGTTGTAAAGGGGTAACGAAACAAACACGAAAATAAATCTCACATATTGCCACGAAAAATGTCGTAAGTAGATGCTTAGATACGGGAATGGTGCGGGATGTAAAATGTGTAATAGCACTAACTCTCATCGCCTGGAAGTATTATTATCTTTCGAACATTTTGAACGTTTTTGAAAAGAAAAAAACACGTTGTACCATCTATAGTTACTGAAACTCCAACATTTCTCACATCATCTTTAATAGATTAAAAAAGCATTTTAGGGATGGCTCTGGTACTGAAATGGAGATGAAATTTTTTCTTGTAAAAATAGGAGTGCCGAGATGGATTTAGGAACACCTTTATCCTGAAAAACTGATAGGTACTGTGGAATTATCTACGCGAGTAGACATCAATTTATATGTGGTTAGACCATTTCGGTGTGAATTGAAACTTACCTTTTGCAACTCTCTTTCGATCTGCGCCGCCCTTTGCACGACGGGCCCGTGGACGGCGTATTCCATGCCAAGAACGCGTTGGTTCATATTTTCTGGCGTTAAGCTCTTTTCCAGCTTCATTTTAAGTAATACTTGTAAAGAAATAGTTGTGATTGTTCTGAAGATTCGAATGCAACTAATGCAATTAATTGGTATTTCATCTTATAAGATCTCGTAATGCAACGTCACGTTAATGTGTACGTCGTCGTCTCGTAGAGAGGACATTGTGGGTGATGGCAAAATTGGATACCTAACAAGCAGTAATCTGGTGTCCAAGTTCACCGATGGCGATAAGTATTGGAACTCAGTGATTTCCCGGAGAGAGAAGGTATATATGTAAGTACCCGTAGTGAGGCCATTGTACTCATCATTATGAACAACTTTTACTATGGGACCAACCCTGAAATCACGAAAAAAATATCAGCTGTTCCATAGAAAACGGTCATTGACACTCGACAAAATGTATGGAACAGCAGATTTTTTCCGCGATTTTAGGGTTGGTCCCATAGTAAAAGTTGTTCATATTGATGAGTACACAATGACCTCCTTTCGGATTACTACAGTCTATATGCTACTAAGTGTATTATTTGTAAATAAACCGGCCAAGTGCGAGTCGGGCTCGCGCACTGAGGGTTCTGTACCACCACAAAATTTTATAACGAAATTACTATTTATAACTTGGTAATGAACAGAAACTTGTCATCGACTTACACTTGGCTATTATTTATTGTTATACTTTAGTATGTCTGTGTACTATAATCATGCCAAATTTGACACTTGTACAATGTACGTATTACCATTTTTACATTAGAGCTAATACAAAAATACGTTAAATAAATACATTTGTAAATACCCTTTCGTTTTTACTTTTTAGTTAATCCGCCGTAAAATTACATATTCTATGAAAATTTCAACTGGCTATCTATTACGGTTCGATAGGTTTTTTATATAGTAGGTTATATTTTAGTTCAATTTTTTTATCAATGTGTTACCTATAAACCTCGCGGTTTCACACTTGACATTCCTTTTGGAACCATACATTTTCCGGGATTTAAACATCAGTCGAGGTCACGGTCAAACGCAAGCCTATCATACTAATATTATAAATGCGAAAGTGTGTTTGTTTGTTCCTCTTTCCCGCTGCAACGGAACAACGGATCGACCTGATTTTTTGCATGGGTTTAGTTCAAGAGCCAGAGAGTGGCATAGGCTACTTTTCATCATCATCACCATCACCATTTTTCAACACTACGCGGGTGAAACCGCGGGGCGCAGCTAATTACCTATATGTCTTCTGTGCTATTACTTAATATAATAAAACCTCAATATATATGCAAAAGATCACGTCAATCCGTTGCTACGTTGCTGCGTAAAAGACACAAACAAACATACAACATACAACAAGAATATAATAATTATGTCTTATTACTATAAATATAGCAAATAACAGGGACCGGGGCTTCCCATTCGTAATCACTGTAATAATTATAATGTTATCAAATTAGATAGGTTGGTAGGTATGTGGAAAGGGGGTTTTTAATGAAATACCTACCTTCCTTTTAGCTCCAAGGTTTCCAACCTATGTAAATAGGTCAAGTCAGCGCCTAATTAAAAATCTCAATAGATCCATCGTGGAACTACGAATAGATCTAGTGAGAAAAAAGTTCTTGATAGATCCATAATTTTAATATGGGATCTAAAGAGATAAAAATCTCTGTAGATCCATTATGGATCTTAGCAATGGATCTATCGAGAATGATCCTAAATTTTAACCGCCACAATTTGAAAAGTATAGGTACTTACTAGCGTAAGCTACCTTTTTTACGTCGGACTAGGCTACCGTTTGACCGTGATCTCGCCTGATGGAAAGCGATGATGCTACCTAGGTTTTTACTAACGCGCTTTTATTAGGCCTAATTGTAATCGACTATTTAAACAAATTACTAACACATGACTCGCATAATACTTTGGTAGGTACCGAACTCAAAGGTAGAGTGATTTTCATGAATGTCGAATGTGGAGAACCAGTTGTTTGAATAAATCTAACACTTTTAACGTGTCACTATCATTTCTCGAGCAGCACATACAATGCAATACAATGACTTTATTAAAATACCACTAGGTACGCGAAACATACGCTAGCGTCCAAACACATTAACCTGACAACTACAACATGGAAATTTAGTTGTGCTGTTTCCCGTGGAACATCTTTCATGAAAAGCACTCTACGGCAAACGGCTCTCTTATGCCGTCATGTCTTACAAAGAGAATGTGGATTCTTGATACTACGTAAAAGCTACGCAAGACCGTCATGGTTTCAAATCTGCCGCACCACAGAAAAGAAAAAAAAAATAGAACGACTGTCAAGGCATTTTTGTACGATTTTTTTTTGTAGCCAGTTGTAGCCACCAAGGATGTTCTACCCTTTAAGGCTATATATAACATCCTTGGTAGCCTGCACCCTATACTGAATCTATATGCCTGCACCCATATACGAAACGTCACAGTCATTCGAAATCAGTTAGCAACTACGATGCGGGCAAAGAACTTTGAGACCTAACCCAAAGAGGGAAGGTCCAAGTTCTTTGGATGCGGAGTTCGACGCGTTGATCTAAATAAGAATGTTCAATCAAGGTTCACTCATAATGCCTGGCGACAGATTTTTTTCTCATTTCCGTTCTATTTCCTTCTCTTTTAGTTTTTAATTCTTTGGAAGTTTTCTCTTTTTAGTGAATAAATTATCTTATCTACCTTACCTTATCTTTTCTGTGAGTACAATGTTCTTTCTCTATTAAATACACCCGGCATATTGCAAAACGCTGTATCGAAATTGCACGTCGCTGATCATCAGCATCGCAGTACGATGTTTTATAGGACGCAATGCATATTGGACAGCAAGAGCGACGTTCGCGACTGACGTCACCTACTTGATTCAAAATAACGCTAAATAATAAAAACGACAAACATTGATTGCATCTCACTTTATTCGATTTAACAACGTTTCAACAACCATTTTTAGTAATAATCTCATCTAGAATTCCATCAGGAATGTCTCCAAAATTCATCAATTTTTAACAGCTAACATACAACATTTTGTATGAACAATCCTGTATTCAACTTAAAACCGTAAAACAAAAAAGCCAAGCTGGTTAAAATGCAAATAATTTTACAAATTATAATAAAATTTGTTTTTAACAAATAAGAAAAAAGTGTTGATGATGACAAATTTCATTGTAAAAAATTGTGCATAAATGGCACAGTCGCGACTAGATATTATACATAAGAAAAATTTATTTAAAAAAAATATCAGACACAACTTTGTACACCAAGGACCCTATTCTGACGCCTTCGAGATTAACGTGCTCTCACTTTCACGCTATTTCTAAAAAGAGAGAAAGTAACCGAGATAATCTCGAGCGTGCCAGAATACAAGATTAATGTATTCGAAAACGATGCAATTTTAGCACTGATAAAAAAAACCTAGTCTTTCCGTGGTGTCTTTTACATTATTATCAAAAGGTGTTTCACACAACCCTTCGCTTACACATGGAAATCATTAGGTTAGAGCTGATTAATGTAATTTTTCACTTGATTTGATATTTCATTCTAAAGTAGCTAACAGACGAGACGGACTTGGTTGACGGACCGCCGTCTGACCAACGGAATCTGAAATCGCGTAAAAATTACAGCTCTTCGATAAAAATCGGTCATTCATATTCAACAAAATGTATAGAACAGCTGATATTCTTCACGATTTCAGAGTTGCTGCCGTGAGACGGGTACCATGGACACCTTTCGGCTTAGTATACCCTTTCTGTATAGATTGAATATTGATATTTTAAATGAATCTCCCATAAGAAACATAGGCTTTTATATGGTTAAAAGCTTTCCTGGAGAATAACGCGAGGGTTTTTTTTAATTTTTAATTATTTGCCTTTTTAATCTCCTTTATGATTCTATTAAAAACTCACTCATTAGTGATCAGATACACAGTTCAACCAGTAAACAGTGATGCCAACCTATCGAGACAAATATCGATAATTTTTATGCGGGGTCACGGTAAAAGTTTTAGGTATTTCAACTCCCACTCAACTGCCACTGTTGAACAAAATAGTCGACACAGATTTATACATTGTCTTTCCGTTCGATAGAATACTACTACACTACATTGTTAGTAGTAAGATAGTTTTTTTTTTTTTTTTTTAAACAGTTTCTTTGTGAAATCAGTGTTATTTACATATATTTTTTTGTGTAGTAAATAGTATGTTATGTTAAAAAATAATAATATAAAAGTCACAGGTTTTTTCTTAATTTTTTTTATCTTGTGTAAACTCTTTTTTGTGTTCGTTTTCTATTCCACGTCAAGGAGGGGTACAGACACAGGCTCGGCCCGCTAACAGCGGTTTACAAAGCTCCGATCCGCAAAATTTACTGCAACCACAATAGTACCGTAAATTTACTCAGTTCCTTCAGTATTAGGGATTAGTGAGTGCCAATGGTAATAGAAACTACAAGAGGTCATAGAAACTCCTAGTGGCCATATAGACTACTAGTAGTCATAGAGACTACAAGTAGAAACTGCAAGTGACCATAGACTCCTAGTGGTCATATAGACTACAAGATGTCTTAAATACTACTAGTGGTCATAGACTACTAGTAGAAACTGCAAGTGACCATAGACTACTAGTGGTCATATGGACTACAAGAGGTCATAGAGACTCCTACTGGCCATATAGACTACTTTTGTAGTCTCATGAGAAACAATTTTGATCCTAGCGAAAACCGCTTGTAATGCTGCGACCTCGCTTCTACTGTCCAGTCGACATTGATCCCTAAGACCAAACCAACAAAGAGTAACTTGATAATTGTACATAAATACAATACAATGATTAAGATACATTACTCTCACTTTTTTAGGAGAGTATATGCGTATCCTAGATATAAATCTGCAATAAGTCTAATGATTTCCATAGTGAAGCTAACTATATTAATAGTGGTTGTAACTAAATACATAAATTATTGTTACATACATAATATTTATTTCTATTTTTCACATGATTATGCTGACTATACAATCCAATCGTTTATTTGCTCTAAAAGCTGCAATAACATTGTAAAAGCTGAATAAAAACACTATCCTATAATATTTCCCTATAGGATATTGGGTATCTATCTATTACGGTCTACTGTCCAAAAACCTTATGAAAGTGATCAGAATTGGTGGTTTTCGTTCAGAATGTCTTTTTCTAATAATAGGCTTGCGATTGACCATCTCGCCTGATGTTAAGCGATGATGCGGTCTACGTTAGAGCACGCTTGCCTTGAAGAAACCGATTCACTCGTGATTTGAAGACACCCAGAATGTAACCATCGGGGAACAGCCATTGGCAGCGCATTCCACAGATGATTCCGCAATGTCATTGCAGCTGTCAAACCAAATGAGTACTCGGACCGAGTTTAACATGTCACTTGCAAATTATAAGTAGTTCGCTTATTAAATTATATTATTAATATAAATGTGAAACAAAGAAACGTTTATAATACTCTTATATACATACTTTTAATAAATTACACGAAATACATTTACCCTTACAACTTAATAACAATACTCGATAGCTACACATGGTGTTAAAATTAATTTATATTACATGATAAAACAAAAATACATTTCTAGGCCCATTCTTTGTACGTTCAAGATTATCTCCGTCCCTTTTTCTCTCATGACGATTCTAGTGAGTGAGAACGAGATAATCACGATGTCGCAAAAAAGGTTATAGATGATACAGTGTACTGCGATTGTGGCGCGAAAATAAACAAATGTGGACATTAATGATTCATACATAGAGTCCTTTACAAGTATTTCATACTTTGGGGTTTTCTATTTGAATACAGTTCTATAATTATTAACTGGTGAAGGAAACCATAGTGAGGAAATATGTCTTAGTTATTTAATTAATTTTTATCTAATTTTCCACCCTCGCTATATACAGGGTCACTGGTTATAGCATCCTCTTAAGCGGCTTCAACACGTCAAAACAAACAACTTTTTTTCTACGACTCGTAACCAAACTCCCGAAAAAACAATCTGCTGTAAAAAAAAAAGGTTTTAATATGTTTTTTGCCGGGAGTGAATGTTTTTTTTTTTTGTATGGAAAGGCTAGTTTTTTTTTTTGGGTATCGAAGTCGTAGAACAAGTTGTTTACTTTAATATATCGCACTCACTAAATCGACAAAGATATAGCGTAATATACACAAGAAATTAATGCTATTAGCTGTTTTTAATGTTTTACGTGTTTGTGTACGTTGATTTAAGTGTTCCTATTTTACGTGTTTGTGTACGTTGATTTAAGTGTTCCTATTTTTCATACTTTTCCTATGGAAACTATGAGAAACCAAAAGAGATATACATAAGTACCTACTACAAAGTTGTATAAAGGTAAGATTTCTGTTTTTTTTTATTTTTATAATTGGCTTGCTCTTGCTCTCTCTTGACGTTAAGCCGTGATGTGTTATCACCTTCCGGCTACCTTTTAACGCTGGCTCGAAACAGCGCAGTGAGTAAAATCACACGAACGTGAACCTTAACGCGCCGCGATACGGTTTGCGGTCGCGCAACTTTACGCAATCACCTAAACAGAATCGTTTAAAACATGTAGCCGTAAGGCCCCTGAACATTAAATTCACGCCACACAGCACTACACGACACTAATCTACCCAAAGATAATATAACCACTTGATCAGGCACGAGTCATAATTTGCTTGTGCAAAATGTCAGCGACGTCGGTCGCGGGGGGTATCGTATGGCGCTTGTGATTGGAGACTCAAAAGTCATTCATTCAATTCGCGCCCAGGACTGGCCCGCTCGAAATAGGTTAAGCTGAAAAAGTGTAGCTTTGGCTTACGTCGAGGTAAAGGGTGAACAGTCAAGTGGTTATATAGTCATTGAATCTACCAATACTTCTAGCGATGCACTGCCTAGTACCAAGGAAGATAGACTAAGAGGAAAGACAACAGCGGAACATTAGAGCGTAGCTCGGAAATTTGCCTAAAAACGGTATAAACTTAGATGGCACCGTAATTTGAGCGTGCTATAAGTTGTCTCGAACTTCCGTAAGCGCTGCAGTCAGATAACGTACGAAAGGGTTCTACAAATTACCGTAGCGCTAGTATCGCAGTCAAGTTTCGCAACATTTCAAGGCATTAAAGAAAGGCGCCATCTATTGGTATGAGTTGCGCTTCTCTTGAAATGCTGCGAAACTTGACTGCGATACTAGCGCTACGGTAATTTGTAGAACCCTTTCGTACGTTATCTGACTGCAGCGCTTACGGAAGTTCGAGACAACATGTATCACGCTCAAATTACGGCGCCATCTAAGTTTATACCGTTTTTAGGCAAATGTTCCGAGCTACGCTCTAATGTTCCGCTATTGTCTTTCCTCTTAGTCTATCTTCCTTGCTAGTACTCACTAGCGGTAGATATATAGCGTTTACTTGTACTCCGCTGTGAATTTAGCGTGGAAATCCTTGAACGCGTCCAACATTTCTTGGAGCAGGGCTGGCTGGGGCAGGATAGTGGTGCGGAAGTGGTAAGTTCCGGGACGCTGCCCGAAACCGCTGCCCGGGACTATGCAGATACCTGGAACAATGATAAGGCTTACGTTAAATTAAGACTATAGTTTATATTATTTATAGTTTGTTTTGTTATACATGTTATAGATTCCCAAGCACCTCAGGCGGTGAGGCGCGGGACGGCTCGGCATGCCGAAGAATGCCGATGGATGCCAAAGGATCCTGTGGCATCCCCCGTGACGAAAGCTAGATTCAACCTTGTTTAATGACATGATGTTATACCTATGCGTCTCACGTGATGCAGCGGCATCCTATGGAATGACGCGACGAGCCCAAGCATCCTTGGGAATGACGCGACGTGCCGCGGCATCACGTGAGACGTTTCGGCTTATTCGTGTTGAAATAGCGGAGAGTCAGTGCTTAATTCATTGAAATAAGGTTGAAAATCATTTGTCAACGACAAATATCTTTTGCCGTGCCGTGCCGTGCTTCGCCGTCTGTGAACGGCGGCCCTTATAGATGTCTCTCTTATGCGTTAGTTGAAGTCACCATATACGATAGAATAATTTGTGTCGAGCGGACAATTAATTAATTATTAATTTAGAACTAAAATCTACAATCTGACGCTTCATTTCACGATATTTTACATAACCTCTAATCGTTGACCTTCTGCATTGATAAATACAAAACGTTTATGCAATTTTGCGTATAAAAGTTCAGTAAATATGAAAAACCGCTAAACGTCCGCTGTTTTACATAACGGTGCTGTTTTATGAAACAGCTAATTGAGCAATCCATCTGCGACATATAAATAGTACTCTAAGGAAGTAACCAGACGGCACAGAACAGTGGCGTAGTGTACATTACCGGTTTCCTCAAGCAGGCGGAACGCGTAGAAGGCATCGGCCGGCTTGCCCGCCGCCTTGGCAGCCTCGATCGCGCGCGGAGGTAGTTTGAACGATGGGAATGCGTACATGGCGCCCTAGGGAGAAAAACAATTCATTATCGAACAACTGAATATTATTTAAACAAATTAGATTTGATTATAACTAGTTCCATACCAAACTTTATCCAAATCCATCCAAGTAAACGAAATTGCGTAATTTACCAACTTTGAAGTCGGTTTTTTAATTGACAATTAATAAAAATGTGTTTTAGTAAAAAATACTTGTTTTGTTCGTACCTGCACCACATTGCACTTGAACCCGTCCATGGAGTTGAACGACTGTTCGATCATCTTGGCTCGCTTGCTCAGCGATTCGAGGACAGCTGTCTTTTCTTTGATCCACAGCGCGTACGACGGGTCGCCTTCTACTGGGGGCCGCGCCTAATTAAATAATTTACATTTCAATATATATTTCAGTAAAAGTGTATTTCAGTGTGGAGAATCCAACTCGGATGGGCAGCTTTCGGGAAATTGCGTGACATCTTCTCGTCCAAGATACCACAGTGCCTCAAGACGAGGGTCTTTGACCAGTGTGTGTTGCCAGTGATGACATATGGTACTGAGACGTGGTCCTTAACTGTTGGCCTTTTGGAAAAACTCAGAGTCACACAGCGGGCAATGGAGAGAGCTATGCTCGGAGTTTCTTTGCGCGATAGAATCAGAAACATGGATATTCGCCAAAGAACAAAAGTCACCGACATACGAATAGCTGTTAAAATTTGCAAGTTGAAGTGGCAATGGGCAGGCCACATCGCTCGGAGAACCGTTAACCGATGGGGAAGAAAGGTTCTGGAGTGGAGACCACGAACCGGAAGACGCAGCGTAGGTAGGCCTCCCACTAGATGGACCGAGGACATTGTGAGAGTCGCGGGCATCCAGTGGATGCAAAAGGCAGGCTGTCGTTCAGTGTGGAGGTTAAAGGGGGAGCAGCAGCATAAGCTGTGGACGTCTTCTGTCTGATGATGATAATATATTTTAGCACAAGAAATACGTGAACTGGCAGTGGTTGGAAGCGAAAATCAGAAGATCAAGCTATAAATAAATATTCGGGACATTTTTGCACACACGGTCATCTGACCCCAAACTAAACAAAGCTTGTGATATGGCTGCCAGAGACTGATTTACATACATATATAGTTTTAAATACATACTTAAATAGAAATTAACAACCAGATATAGAACAAACACAAATGTTCATCACATAAATGTTTGTCCTAGGCGGGAATCGAACCCACGCCCCCAAGCGCAGAAGGCAGGTTCACTACCAACTGGACCAACTTACATACCTGGGTGAGTAAGCTGGCTTGGGAGTAGGGTTACCACCCGTCCGGATTTTTTCGAACTTTTATACCTTTGTCTGGCTTTCTTAGATTGGGCTATGTAATACCACTGCTCTGTTGCCACTGTAACGACGTGCGCAGTGTTTCAATTAAAATTGAAACACTGCGCACGTAAATGCACGCACCTAAATGACTAAAATGTCGCGACTTTTATTGAAATTCCCGACTAAAAGAGAAAATAAATGAACTACGAGAGATAAAATGACCGAGTGAACTAGGAGAGTTAAAATGACCGAATGAACTACGAGAGATAAAATGACCGAGTGAACTACGAGAGCTAAAATGACCGAGGGAAATTAACGAATTGAGGGAGCCGAATGACCGAAAAAGATCAATGAAGTGAAGAAGATCAATAAAGCCAATAGAAAAGAAAAACTAGTAGACACTTACAACGCAGTCCACGGCGGCCTGTCCCAGTACAGTGGGGCACAGCATCGCGGATATCGCCTTGTACAAGTTCGCCTGCACGCCGGGATCAAAGTTAATGAGTTCCATCCAACCACCTCGGAGGCCGCACTCGCCCATGTAGCCTTTACTGACGGACATGAACGACGCTAGTTCGATTGTGTCATATGGGGCGCCCATTTCTGTCATCACCTGAAACATGGAAACATTGTCAAGGTTTAACCTAAGTTTACAAGAACTTAAGAAAAACAGTTTTAATTGTTTCATTTTGGTATCCATAAAAGTTTTACAATAAACGCTGAGCGGACTCGCGTACGGAAGGTTTCACATCCAAAAAATATGTTTTCTTTTATTCGGTTCAGGATCTTTAGCGCGCACCTGGCGTCGTCCAAGTAAATTACCAGTTATAACAGAAGTTTGTCACCGACTCGCACTTGGCCATTATTTGTTGTTTTACTTTAGAGTTTGTACGATAAAAATGTGTAGTTTGACGCTTGTACAATGTACGTATTACCACTAGAGCAAAGACAAACATGCGTTAAAAATAAGTTTTTGTATGGGGACCTTTACTTTTGATTTTATTATTATTTATTTGTTATATATTCTTTCTTATATATTTATACAGACATACCGTATAAAATATATTTATTCAGTCAAAATTTCAACTGGCTTTATATTACGGTTTAAAAGTTACAGCCGTTAAAAGGTAGGATCTGATGGGACAGACGGACAGCATAATTATGTTTATAATGCTAGCAGTAAAACCACAAGGAAAAAATTATGTTTTTTTTTTTATAAGGTTGTATAATTACTCTCTGTTATGATAGCCTCACTTCGGAGCCTGTTCGATTAAGGTCAGTCAGTTGCATCAGTCAGGTCAAACACATCAGTTCATCAAGTTGCATCAGTCACTCATCAGGTTGGCTGAGACAAACATTTAACATATAAATAATGAACAAAAGAGCTGCAAAAGAAGTAAATATCAATCAGCTGCATAAATCATCATCATTTCAGCCATTGGACGTCCACTGCTGGACATAGGCCTACTCCATCGATCCCCAAAAGGGCCTGTTGGAAGCGGCCTGCATCCAGTGTTTCCCTGCGGTCTCTTTTAGGTCGTCTGTCCATCTTGTGGGTGGACGCTGCGCTTACCGGTCCGTGGTCTCTATTCGAGAACCTTTCGGCCCCATCGGCCTTCTGTTCTGCGTGCTATGTGCCCTGCCCACTGCCACTTCAACTTGCTAATCTTGAACCCCGAGCATAGCTCTCTCCGTAGCTCGTTGTGCGCTTTGATAAATCATATCTCTTAATATTAAAGCTCTTATAGCATGATGTATTCAAAAATAGGTCATGTAATCTTGTTTTTGATATTATGCATGATATTATGCTTACATACCTTTTTAAAGCTGTAGAACTTGCTTCCTTTTGCGTATACATTGTCTTGATATACTTCGTCCGCAAATAACAATAAATTGTGCTTGTGAGCAAACTTCACTATCGTCTGGATGTTGTCATGGCTCAAAACCTAGAAATAGATGTAAATTGGTAAGATCTTTTCAGAAATAATCAATGAGAATATTATTTTAAAGCAGCTGTCGCTCCAGTTCATTTTAATCCTTAAATGCTGCATAGCAGGAATAACATTGGTCCTACTAACCTGCCCTATGGGACTCCCGGGTTTGATGACAACTAAAGCCCACATAGATATTTATAGTTATTGGCGTATGTCAACACTCGTTCAAATTCGTTTCCTTGTTGGATGTAAGGAATAACATCGGCCACACGAACCTGCCCTGTGCCCCGGTTTATTTTATTTATTAAACGAAATCCACTAACTTACGGCCAGTTAAGGATTTACATTTTATTACTAATCTAATAACTACAGCCAAATATTATCAATAAGTGGGGGGGGGGGGGGGGGGGGGTGTTGTGCATGAGAGGGTAGGTGAGTGTGTATGTGTGTGAGAGACAGCGAGAAAGTAATCAAACAGTTATTATGACAGCCAGTGCTCGCATATTGCAGTCTGTAGTAGCAGTCGCTTTTAGCGATAAGGCCGCCAGTTGTTCCACTAGTTTTAAGAGTATTTTTATCTTCTGTATCAAATTTAATGGTGTGAACAATAGAGAGTTAACAATCAATCAGTCAAGGCCTGTTATAGTTTATTTAGGAAAGTGCCTTAGCCAAGGTCAATTTCTGTATTCAACAACTTCAGCAAAAAAATGAAAGAAGAAACGACATTGGGCCCTCTTACCTGCCCTGTAGGATTCCCGGGGTTGATGACGACCAGCGCTCGCACATTACAGTCAGTAGTCTCTGAAAAAGCTCGTTCCAGTTCACTTTCATCCAGACCCCAGTCTTTCTCTTCGTTAAGGTAGTATCCAACTTGGTGAAGCCCATATTCGGCTAAAGACGCAGAGTAGAGGGGATATTGGGGAATGGGGATCATGACACCTGAAAATAAAAATGAAGACTTTATTTTATCATATACTAGCTGTTGCCCGCAACTTCGTATGCGTCGACTTTCATATAATATTTCAACTCTCTTTTGCCCCCCTTAATTCAGCCCTTTCGCAAAGTCCTTTCTTATCGGACCTATACACCCCATAAGTAATCTACTTGCCAAATTTCAGCTTCGTAATTACAAAACTGTCAACTATTTCCCCTCCTTAGTCCGTCTTTTTCGAAAAAATAATAATACAGTATTTATGTATTTTAAAACATTAACCTGAATACCAAATTTCATTTCCCTCAACATCAAAAACAAAAGTACTTTCAACCTTCATTTGCCCCCTTAATTCAGCCCTTTCGCAAAATCGGTTTTACGATTTTACGCGCTCTAAGTAAACTCATCATCTTCTTCTACTATATAAAAATAAGTCGGGTTTTCCTTCCTGACGCTATAACTCCAGAACGCACGAACCGATTTCCACGGTTTTGCATTCGTTGGAAAGGTCTCGGGCTCCGTGAGGTTTATAGCAGATAGGTTTATAGTAGCGAGGCCGAAGGCCGAGCTCTACGCGTACGAAGTAGCGGGATTCAGCTAGTACTTTTATGAAACTAAGCAGTACATACGTATTCGTATATTTTTCATATGTGACAGAAACACAAACACATTCAATGTCAAATTGAGTCAAAAGATTGTTCGGTGCAAATAATCATTATGCTTTTTAACGCGAACGTTTTTGCGAGAAAAGCTATTTTATGCCAAATTGCTACATTAACGTGAATGGTTCTAAGATTGCTTCTTATTGTTAGTTAATGTCTATGAGTCGTCTGACCTCGCATTTTGTTATTTTTTAATCCATTACTTCTAAACGGCTGTTCCAATTTAGATGTGTGATATAGATAGAATTATTATAATAATATGTATTGTCTTGGATGACATTAAGTTAGTTTTTTTTTTTATTATTCGAACGAGTTTTGTAGTTTTTTTATAGTCTGTGAAAAGCGCTGCCTGAATAGGCGTTCCCCGATAGTTACAATCCGGGTATCTTCAAATCACGAGAGAATCGGTTTTTTCTAGGCAAGTGTGCTCCACCGTAGACCGCATCATCGCATAACATCAGGCGAGTAGGCTGTCAAACGCAAGCCTATAACTAAAATTATAATGATTTAAAAAAAGCTTAGTAATAATAGCTATGTACCCGTGTAGAAATAACCCTTAGAATGATGGCTTATCTCAAATAAATCTATATAATATACATACAAAAATTTATCCTTCAAGGTAAATAGGGATTAATTTTTACGCCATAACTTGAGAACTTTACCGATTTCATTCATCTTTTTTAAAAGTTTTTTAATACTTTGTAGATGGTTCTTACGAAAAGAAAAATTAAGAAAATTGCGAAAAATAAGAAAACTTAAAAACGATTTAACTCGTTGAAAATCGTTGAAACCGCAGGGCGCAGCTAGTGTTTCAATATTTATGATAAAAAGTTCGCTAGCGGCTGACCTGAAGGCTTCCCGCCGATATCATTACACAGCAACTGCAGGCAGTTCTTGATGCCGTTGGAGGCACCACCGGTGAGGCAGATGTTCTCCCACTGGGTGGGGTACCCGTCGCGCCTCTCGATGTACTCCGCCACTCCTTTCCGGATCAGCGGGATGCCGTGAGATGCCGTGTACGATCCTACTGACTCGCCCCTGGAAAAAAAACGCATACGGTCACATATTATCATTTATACATGCTACTTTTATACTATACTAGCGGTCCGCCCCAGGTTCGCACGGATATAGTATATATAGCCTATGTCACCCGGAGATAGTGTGGCTTCCCAACAGTGAAAGAATTTTTCAAATCGGTTCAGTAGTTTCGGATCCTATTCAATGCAAACAAACAATCAAATCTTTCCTCTTTATAATATTACTAGCAGTCCGCCCCAGCTCCGCACGGGTATAAATTATAGCCTATGTCACCCGGAGATAGTGTGGCTTCCCAACAGTGAAATAATTTTTCAAATCGGTTCAGTAGTTTCGGAGCCTATTCAATGCAAGCAAACAAACAAAAAAACAATCAAATCTTTCCTCTTTGTAATATTAGTACAGATTATACTTTATAAGCACAATCAATTGAGTGCAGTTATTTTCCCACTTTTAAGCAACAAAAAATGACCATAAGGCTTAATATATTGTAATAAAGTCGCATTTAGTGGAGCAACACCATAGCACTTACACACAGTCGTGCGTTTCGCTACTTCTATTTTTGAGATGTTTCTCATATTTTTCAAAAAGTATAGCTGTAATGTAAATGGTACTTTTGCGGTTCCGTTCATAATTATGAAAAAAAAAGAAAAAAGAAAAAAAACACATTCGAATTGATAACCTCCTCCTTTTCGAAGTCGGTTAAAAACAGAATAAATTCGAATGAATTTAAAAAAAAAACAGAAAGAAAGGAAACAGGGTAAAATGTCACAGGTGAAAACGAGACAGAGCAATTTTAAGCTTTGCTTAACGTATGTCACGTTTATAAGTAAGGCCGTAAGTGTATAAATTTACTAAGTTCTTCTTTTCCTTTTACAAAATTGCTTATCGTTAAATTATGCGACTAGGCAAGTTTGTCACCGACACTGCCAGGTACAAATCGATTTCCTACGAAAAGTCAAGTCATGAATAAAACAAACGCAAAGTCGACTCAACGCGTCCGCATAACCAGTATCATTGCTAAAAGGGGCAACCGCACACGTGAGCAAATATTAACCAAGTTCAGGGTTACGCGGCCGGGTATGAAATTACTCAATTCAATGTTACGTTTTTATCTCCGTGTGATATAATGTTAACATTGCGTAATCGGTTTGCTTTATGTGACATTTTGACCTGAAAACATTTAACCAGTTTGTCTGATATTTAAACTCAATCTCTGTATCAAACTAGACTTTTTAATCATCAATCTTCTATACTAATATTATAAAGAATTAAGATAGAAGAAAGGAAAGATTTGATTGTTTGTTTGTTTGCATTAAATAGGCTCCGAAACTACTGGACCGATTTGAAAAATTCTTTCAGTGTTGGGAAGCTACACTATCCCCGGGTGGCATAGGTAGGCTATAATCTATACCCGTGCGAAGCTCGGGCGGACCGCTAGTTATTTATAAAAGCGCATGACTCGAAAAATAGGGAACTAAAATTTTGCAGATTAAGGGGTGTAGACTGTGTAGAGGTCCGCTAAAGATTATGCGAAAGGGCCGAATTAAGGGGGCAATATCGCGAGCAACAGCTAGTTAAATATAATTATAACATAATAACATTGTATAAGTAATTAATCATTAACCGACTTCAAAAAGGAGGAGGTTATCAATTCGACTTTTTTTTTTTAATGTAACCATCCTCCTCACTCATAATGTGCTGTGCCCGACATAATATGACCTTAAGAATAGTTTCTTAACACTCACAAATTTTTCTATTCATGCAATAAATTATCTAATACGCAAGAGTCGGCTTAAAAACAGGTTGTTAAACGTTACCACACATTTAATAAACAACTGATTTACTGTCACTTCATATCAGAATCTGTCAAGATAATGACAGTTAGTACGCAATAAGTATCATATAAACATCGATCAACAGTTATATTTTCCATGCAAATGACGCAAGTACATTTATGTTTATCTAACAGTTACTAGAGATAAAGAATCCAACAGTCTTATCAACTAGGACTGAGTCAGTATCTAAATGAGCGGCGAATCAATCGAGCCCCGTTGTGAACAGCAATCGGAAAATTTTCTGCTAACATAGATGTAAATATCCAGATACGCCCATGCGAACGTTTGTGTCCCAGATGACTAGTACTCGAAAAATTCGCGCCATCTGCCGAAATCTCTACTACGTCGGATCGTTATTTATAATTATAGTAACAACGTCGCATCGCTTTCAAGTATTTAGGATAACCGCTCACCAAAGAAGTCCGTGTGCAAGGGTTCATAGTCACACTCGTGCGCTGAACTTCGCTGCTTGGGCGCACCACTGAGTCGGTTCTATTGAAAAATTTGTTCAGGGCCGATCCTTATAAAATACATCATTAACTTACTAGCGGCGCCCGGGCATCCGCGCCTCGGATTTAATTCTAAGTACCTAAATACAAACGATCGATGTGATGCTTAGGATGTATTGTGCTTTTCCCCTGCCAGGCAACCCAGCTCCATGAAATACCCGAACTCGAACTGGGCTTTAGGCAGCTAGTATACCTCTGGCAAGGAAGTGATCAAGAGGATGGACATAAGAGAGTGACTTTTGTTCGTCCTCTTGATTACTTATCCTAGTCATATCTCATCAATTACATCATTGAGAAGGTAAGAGAGATAGTTACTTTTACTATTTATAATATTCTGTGAGTTGTGATTGGTTTTTTTTTGTTTTTTTCGGAGACCAATAACAGTAAATCATTAAACACACTAATGATAAAACAAGTAAATCGTTGATTAACTGATTCACGGTATTTGTGGGAGGATTTGTGTGCTATTTGATATCATAATTCCTACTGCAGATTTTAAAACAATGCATTTGTTTAATGCACATTTTCTATAAATCTGGGTGTCTTCAAATCAAGGGTGAATCGGTTTCTTTTCGGTAAGCGTGCTCCATCGTTGACCGCACCATCACTTAAGATCAGGACCAATCGCAAGCATATTATTTATTTAAAAAACAACGGATCTTACAGTTTAAATTTCTGTTCACAACGCAAGTAGCAAATTGCTCGACAAGATATGCCACGACTGGGACCATTGATATGGATAAATTGGCCACAAGTTTGACCTAGGGCTTTATTCTGAGGCGCTCGGGATTACATCAGGCATTCTCACTCACATTATATTTGTAAAAAACAGTAACGGATATAGAATAGGACCTACTACAACCTCTCTATTCTTACTTCAATTCTCTTACACGGGGTTATACTGATCAACCGGCATCAAAATTCGAAACTCAGAAGTGGGATACGATAAGCACGGCTATAGTATGTTTTGTCAAATATGGTCAGAAATGGGATAGGATAAGCAAGACTGTGGTATTTTTTGTCAAATTTGCTAAGAGCTGGGATAAGACATGCTAGACTGTGGTAATTATTTGTCATGTAGGTAATAGGTATGCTCAGAAGCGAGATAAGGAAAGCGTAGAATGATGATACCTAAAGCATAATAAATAACATATCCCTTACCCGCAACCGCTGAGTATTTCCTTGGCACGTGCAATCACGTCGGGTGGGAAATCGCTTTTATCCATCACAGGCGGGTACGAAACGCATGCCAGCACCTGGAATAACATAAATTTACTACATCACTAGCTTTTACTGCAGCTTCAGCCGCATAGTGAACAAAACTAAAATTTGGAAACCAAATCACAGTACAACCAACAAAAAACTAGTATCCATGTTGAACAATAAATAAATAATCCAGGCAAGTGCGAGTCTGGCTCGCGCACTGAGGGTTCCGTACAATGACGATCCACTTGACTGCTCATCCTGCGCGATGAAAATGGTACATAATTTTCAGCATACTCTTTTTCAAGCAGGCCAATCCTAGGCGTGAATTGAATGAATGACTTAGTTTCCAATCACAAGCCGTTATTCGATACCCCCGCGACCGACGTGACTCACTCGTGCAAAAGGGAATTATGACGAAATGCGCGATCAAGTTGTTATATTGGTGTCAATTATGTTGTACCATTATCTAAACTAAACTAAATTTGACAGCTCTAAAATTGTTGCCATCTTTTTCTGACGTATTGAAATTAAAAGAGACAGTGATAATTTTATTCCTGTCAGATTAGTTTAGTTTAGAGAATGGTACAATAGCCAATATCTTCAAAAACTTAATATAAAACATTTTTTTTTTTTTAATTAAGCTGATTTTTGAATGAAATGACTACGATTACAATTAAGACCATGACTTACATTGTTAACTACTTAAGTACAAAAATGTATTGCAAGAAGACATCTCGCCCAGGCGGTCACTCATCCAAGTGCCTACCGCTCCCGATGCCTACAGTGATCGTACGAGAACCGGTGGTGAATGGAAATTTGTCACCGACTCGCTCTCGCTCAATAAGTATTAACAATTGATAGCCCGTTGGTCCAGTTGGTAATGAACCTGCCTTCTGAGCTTTGGGGCGTGGGTTCGATTCCCATCTAGGACAAACATTTGTGTGATGAACATTTGTGTTTGTTCTATATCTGGTTGTTAATATCTATTTAAGTATGTATTTAAAACTATATATGTAAGTATATCAGTCTCTGGCAGCCATATCACAAGCTTTGCTTAGTTTGGGGTCAGATGACCGTGTGTGAAAAATGTCCCGAATATTTATTTATTTATTTTATTTTATTTGTTGTTTTGCTTTAGAGTGTGTACTATAACGATGCTAAGTTTGACGCTTGTACCTATTACCGTTTTTACACTAGAGCAAATACAAAAAAAAAGCGTTTGTTAACGTTCTTCAACTTAAATCACTTTCAAGTCAAATAAAGGACAACTTGAAAACAATTTAAGTTGACGTAACCTTGTAAAGAGGTAATGGGATATAATTTGTTAGACGCTATGTTATGACCGTCTAATTGTAATTTGTATAAGCTGTCAAAAAACGATTACCAATGGATTGACTATACTTTTATTTAGATCAGCAGCAAGTCCACTGTAGAGTTATTTCCACCAGTAATGCATTGCAAGGTCGTCAACCGACCGGCTGTTCCAGTATAGAGCGACCAACCTATTTGTACAGTTGACTACCTATATGGTAGAACTAAAAATGTCCACGGGGCATTATCAGTTTAGTTTGATTTTTATTTTTATTAAATAATAGGTTTGCATTAGACCGCCACCTCGCCGCGATCTGCAGTGCTTGTACCGTTCTTATCGATCGACAAATATGAAGGTTGAAATCGACATATTGCGATTACGGATCAAATAGCATTGTATTGAATTTGTCGATTTCAACTGTCAAACTTGTCCATCGATAATGAACGGTATTTGCACTGCAGGATTATCATCATATATTAAAGGCATTGATATTGCAAATATATTTGCCACTCTTTTTAATAGACTTAGAGCTTGGCTAGGTCAAAGCTTTGTAGGCCGCCCGAAGGACTCCAAAGTGGCTTTATCTTACCTGCCTGATGAAGGTAATGGGCGTCTGACCCATAGCGTGCGCATCGCCGATGTTCGCTTTGATCACCCTCTTGAATGGCTTATCGGCTCCCTGTAACACACATTACGTTTATTACGTTACGTTACGTAACGTTACGATTACGTTAATGTAATTTAAGTGTACGTCAATTATATCATTTACGATTTTGTCATTTACATTACGTCGTTTGAGTTTATATTATTTGCGTTTGTAATTTACTAGAACGTCATTACCATTTATGTCGTTTACATGTATGTCATTTACATTTACGTAATTTACGTGTATGTCATTTACATTACCTATATGAAACTCGGTGTTGTTGTGTAGTATGTTACCTTATACCTACCTATAATAGTGAAATTAGCAAGGAATTGGTTAAAGTAATTATAATGAAAATGGATGTAGGATACTTTATCTTAGAAATTGAGGGTAGACTGACAAATCTGGTCAAAACCACAGTGCAAGTCTAGTTTCATCGAATAGTAAAAGTGTTTCTTTTTAGATGTCCAACTATGTAAACAAACATGGCGTTTTTCGACCAATAACAGCTCTGTATTTCTTCACTAGTGATTGTCGTTGGTCGCCTGTCAGCCATCTAAAAAGACATATACATATTTGACATATTTGGACATCTAAAAAGAAACAGTCTTTTTTATCAATTTATAAATCTACAATAAGTAAGGCATTACTTACAGGTAATCTTCACAAATGAGGTTTGTTTAACTTTGCATGCAGTAATAATTTACAACAATCAATAAAAATAATGCAGAGATTAGTCAACCATATCATCATGGAAATAAGGCGTAGAGTAGTTTGATAGGTAAATGTCAACATGCCTTATTATCTAAGGCCTAAGGTCTAGTATTACTGAAACATGATGTGTGATGATAGCCATTATATGATGCAAATCCATTATACTGTTATAATGGATTTGCATCATAAGCATGGGGTGTACTGAGCCGATAGGAAGTCATTGTACTCATAACTTTTACTATGGGACCAACCCTAAAATGGTGAGAAAAAAATATCAGTTGTTGCAAAGAAAAGTGTCTATCTCGAACAAGGTTATTGTTATGTTTCCATGAAGATAATTATGATTCTTATTATAGTTATAAATGTTAATAGCTCTTGCATGTACAAATATTATATTTACTACCTTCTCATTCAATTGATAAGAGTAATTGAAACAATATAGCTACAAGCGCTACAAGATTACACATAAGGGGTGCAAGCCAAAAGGAGCTATTGTACTCATCATTGCACAAATAACTTTTACTATGGGGCCAATCCTGAATTTCGGAAATAAAATTAGCTGTTTTAAAAAATTACATTGGCGTCGATTCTGATGCACTCTAAACTAAACTAAATTTGACAGCTCTAAACTTGTTGCCATCCTTCTCTCACGTATTAAAATGAAAAGAGAGGCAGATAATTTAAGTCCTGTCAGATTGGTTTAGTTTAGTGAGTGGTATGACAGAATAGGCCTCAATGTCACTCAAAGAAATGTATGGAACAGCTGATATTTGTTGTGCTATTTCAATGTTGGTCCCATGGTACAAGTTGTTTTTAATTATAAATACAATGAAGTCCTTTTGGTTTTACGCCCTTTCCAAGTAGCCCTGTATTTGCCACTATGCTAGACTTTACATCCTTGAGTTTGTTGAAACTTGATAATGCTTAGAATCAACTAGGTCTTCATTACAAATAGACTAATTGAAATAGTGTACAATTGCGGTGTACTGTCGAGTATGGTTCCTTGGTAACCCACAATTAATACTTCTAACATTTTTTCTTATATTAAATAATAGGCTTGCGTTTGACCGCCACCTCGCCTGATGTTAAGTGATGATGCGGTCTACGATGTAGCACGCTTGGCTTGAAGAAACCGATTTACTCGCGATTTGAAGACACCCGAATTGTAAGGGAACACCCATTCAGACAGCGCATTCTACAGACTAGCAGTTTGCACAATATAAGTGGAATCAAAGAGCTTCCTAGGTTTTGGAATATAAACCATGAAGCGGTGTCGCCTTTTCGTGTTCACTCTGACAGTCCGACAGAAAAATGGGCAGGAGAGGATTAGATCATGCTCATCTGAGTGTGAATTAGATCATGCAGATATTTGGTACCCAAGGACGTTTGATAATCTTACTTACAACGTCCTAGTTGGTAACATTAAGGCAGGGAGCAAACCGTGGACACTTTTGTGTCTTGTGTTGGATATAAGCTACCAATGAATATTTGATTTCTATATAAACAGTATGAAATCAGACACTCTGCGCAGACTTTGTGTCCAGTTGCTGTGGACACTTTGTGTCTTGTGTCGGATACAAGCTACCAATGAATATTTGATTTCTATATAAACAGTATGAAATCAGCCCCTCTCTGCGCAGACTTTGTGTCCAGTTGCTTCCACTTGATTGCCTATGTTTGCGCAGCGCCTAAGTGACATAGGATGATAGGACACTTTAATCTGGTAAAATGCAAAGATAAGAATGTCAGTGCACCAACACAGAGGTATTCTGAAAGTAATTTACAAAACCATGTCAAACCGCCATAAACCTCCTAGAAATAACTTGCCCTCATAAAACCATGACCTTGGATGCTATTAGTGCTGCCACAATAATTTCAGCACTTCACGCCGTTAGTGATAAAACCTTTGCACATTACATAAGTATGCATTACTAGTTGCGTTCTGCGGTTTTACTTACAAAATACCCTTTTTTCAGAATCAAAATATATATGCTACCCTCACACATGGCACATACCTACTGCTTTCTTGTCTTTCTAGTTATACCATTTATTTAGTAGATCTAGTTTCTATCTTTAAAGATATTAAAAGTCAGACAAATCCTTTTTGGCAAACACCTGATTTAAAAAATCATGTATTCTCACAATATATTTCATGCGCGTTTTTTTTTTAAATCTCTTCACTACATAGTTTAAATTATAGTCACTTTCCGCGTCTGTCTGTCTGTATAACTGCGAACTCCTCCTATGGATTTTGATCCGCAATGGATTTTGATGCAGTTTTCTCCATCGGGTAGATATTTTTTTCACGGTTTATATACATAACTAGCAAACCGCTTCGCACGTAAAATGCACCCGTGCGTGGGGCAAGCGCTCCACCCTGCTCTAATGTGGCTATGGCCATTTTTGTTGCCATCAGCTACAGAATCGGGAACATCATGACACTCAGCAGTGAACACAGGATTGAGGAGGTTGATGTATTACTAGAATGATGTACCTGTCTGCATATATTTTTTTTGCAATTGTATAATAGACTTGCAAACGTCAAACAGTCACCTGAATTATGGGGTCTGCGATGGAGCATGCTTGCCTAGGACACCGTTTCACTCGCAACTTGAAGACACCCAGATTGTAACTATCGGGAAACACCCATTCAGGCAAGGTATTCCACAGACCACCACAATTTCTCTAGTGTAGAAAACCCCAAACAAATTGCAAGATTGCTCCAGTTCTTTTTGCAGAAAGTTGCATTAACTTGGAGCTCTGCGAATGTGTAAGGACAAACCAACAAGCAGACTTTTACAATAACCTGTAACATTGTTATATAATGTTAGGCTTATCTCTTTAGTGATTATGATTAGAATAACTCTGTTTGCTTTTGAAATTGGCTCTTCATCTTTTATCTTATCACTGTTTAGCAATAGAGATTCTTTTATAATCATTTTTGAAATAGGCAGTTGCTAGTTTACTGCCTTCATTGTGAAAACCATTTGTTTTGGAGTAAGTTGTAACATACGTTTTTTTTTTAATAACAAGCTCCTTAATCAGGCTGTCAGAGAAGGTACTTTCTTCACCAATTGAGAACGGACAGCTCTAACAGTTTTTTCTATATTATTTAAAGATGTTTGTTCTTAGGATACCGCCTCCTCACCTGATTTTAAGCAATGATGCGGTCTACGATGGAGCATGCTTGACTAAAAGAAACTAATTCAATAGCAACTTAGAGACGTCCATATTGTAACTATCAGGGAACGTATTCCACAGTCTAGCATAGTAAAAGTGAAAATATTCAGATCTAGTTTGCTAACGCTCACAAATTTATGCACAGTCTTTGTTAAGTTACATAACTAATCAAACGAAAGGAATTTTATATGCTATGGGGATTATTTCCTACCATAGTCCTTGCGCTCATGTAAAATCACCAAGTGTTAATTGTATGACAAAACCATGTTTTGCTGTCTATCATAACATTACAAATAAAGAAATTTTCATTTCGAAATCTTTGGAATAAAAGTAACAAGCAAAAAATTCAGTCACTCAACACTTCAAAAGCATAGGTAGGAATGATAAAAAAGCAGTAAGTTAACATGGTTATTTAACACAAATTAAGATTAGAATGCAAAATTAAGGATAATTGCCATGTCCTGTATTGCACATAACACTGTAAAATTCTTTGTTTTAACAGTGACACATCAATTTCGGTTAACATTGGAACGGAGAATGAGTACAATTTGGCCAATAATTATAACATGTATCTCAAAAGCATGTAGTAACTTTAACTATACAGTTAACCTTCTAACTATACTGACTGCAGCAACTAACTTTCACTATTTATTCATGGAAAAAGTATTGATCCAAATATGTCTGCAGTGATTAATGTAATTATGTTAGTGAATAAAATAGGGGTAGAATGGAAAATTTAAACTTTCTAGCACAAAAAGAGGCTTTATTATAAAGATTAAATTGAGTAGGTACCTTTAGTAGCTCGTTTTCAATTTCAGTGGCGCGGATGACTAGCGGCCCGCGCACAGCATATTCCAGGGCCAATATGTTCGGATTGATGTTTTCCAAAGTAACCGCCTTGGAAGCCATGGTGCGAGCACCCTGCAGGCCGTGCAATTGCGATAAAAGGTGATCGGAGCGAGAACTTCTCGCGGCGCCGGCGAATACGCGACTAACGCGGCTTATCACCTTGATCTGTGACATGGTCGCAATCAACCGAACTACTTTTTACACTATCTACCAAATAATACACTGAGCACTTTAATTATCTAGTGATAAATTGCGTCACGATTTTTAACACAACTTTTACTGTAAATCTTGAATAGATGCACTCGATGTCGGAGGGTGTTTTACGTAAAAATTTGCTGTCGCAGCAGCTTAGCCGCGACTACCGATCGATACGACTGTACGACAACTCGTAAACAACGGTCTACAATGAATAATACTACCACATTACTGATAATTACGCTCAGATAAACTTACAAATTCCCTTTAAAATAAAGGCGACCCCCGCGAAGGTTATCTGTTATCACGATAAGACAGATAAATGATATAAACTTTGCTTGTCGTTCCTACGTATACCAATTATGACCTTTACACCAATTTTATCACTGTAACCAATGATAATTGGAGTTTAATTTGTAAAAACCGAGTTTTTCTGAAATAACCAAGAAACAGCTGTTACGTAAACAAAAATTCGAAAAATTTGTGGAATGTTTCAAAAATTCATTGCTAAATTGTTTTGACTTTTCTGACAGATAATGAGCGTTCCGAAATTTCCGAATCAGTATTCAGAATTACGCCAACAGAGCCAACGATGCCGCCAGCCACAGATATACACTAGATCTGTGCCGCCAGCGCTATGCTCTATTGATTGATTGATTAACTCTTTCTATTGTATTCTCTTTGGCGCTAATAAGAACCAACACGGTAATAGATGAGTTCTTTTCGAGCCTTGTGTTGGTTCTCACTTCTCACTAGCGCTATTGTGTCTTGTTTTGTTGTCGACTTGTCGTAGATTTGGAACACGTTTAGTATTGAAGATTGAAGCTTTGACATTTTTGACAGTACAAATCCTTAATATTTTTGCCCACTGGGCAAGCTAAAGCCATTAAGGTTATTCCGCCTCGTCTTGCTTATTTTTAGAGCGAATGTATGCCCCAGATCTTTGCTAATATAATTACAGTTTGGATCTGCCTTAAACTCAAGTTAGAACCAAATGTCTGCCAAAAACTGAAGAGGACGAGGTAAATACGTATTGCACACATTGACATTCTTCTTACTAGTACTACTGTGGTTCTAAATGTGAGCAGCACACAACTGCAAATGATATGCTCAAAATCTGAGCAAACTAATGGATAATAAATATGGACGATCATGAGGAAACTGTACATGTGCTTCCATTTATTCATTTTTTCTGAGCCCTAGTTATGAAGTGGGACTAATAAAGCTTTTACGAAGTGTTGAAAACAACATGCAATAAATACACGTTACACCTGATTTACGCTCCATGGAAGCCTTTAACACTATTAATTTTAATGCAAATGCACAAAAATGCGACGCCAAAATCCTTGCAGAGGAAAGAATCAAAAGAATACCTCTACGCGTCCTTGTCATACCTACCCACTTACTGAATTTTTCTCGCTTACATTTACCTACTTTCTAATTATTATTTTATTACTGGCCAAGGTTCCTGCGGAATTTCTTAGAAGGCAATACTTTGTTCTCCACTAGCGACGCTCTGTCAACTGAAGCTAATAGTGTTAACACACGTATGGATTTGGTTGACGGACCGCCGTCTGACCAACGGGAGAGAAAGAGAGGGAAATATGATATTCTCACTCTTTCTCTCCCGTTGGTTGGACGGCGGTCCGTCAACCAAATCCATACGTGTGTTAACACTATTAGGGTGGGTGCCCGTATAAATCTTTACGTCATTCGGTGGTTTATTTAATTCTATTTGTATAAGGATGTTGTCTCAAAAACATTTTCAATCCCATAGGCAGGGGGAAGTTATCTCTGTTCTTCTGCCGTAGGGTGGAAGACTTATGGGGTATAGATTGCCCTGAACAAGCCACTTTTTATAATTCTATGTAAAGAATACACACCAGACGATATACCAGACCACGTCTATAATTACGTATAATAATCTCAATATAAAAATATTTCGTCTCCTTATCCACAATAGTCATTACAATGATATACTATACTTATAGACAATTTAAAATTTAACAGATAACAATTATGGACAGTTCCTTTCTTATTGAACAAAATAATAATTGTTTTTGTAAATTAAGTACATAATAATTTAGATTCTATTAATGTCACGATGTACATTATCACAAAAACATTATTTACATTCTGCACAACATTAAGAACAGAAAATTAACTAAAAACACAAAAACTTACAATAACTGATTATGCTGGCTTTTATTTCGCCCAGAAATTGAGCACTGCCATTCAAATTGGCAATGCTACCAGCATTCTGGGGACCTTTCTCTCCACTAATGGTCTCTTAGTTTAAGTTTTTATGTCGTTATTTTAAGCTTTTAGTATTTTTTAAAGTATTTGTTTATTTTCTGTAGTTTAAATGGTGCATAATAAACGCCTATATAATTTTAAAAAAATTGCATTCTGCAAACACATTTTTTTTACAAAAAAATTAAACAGGTATTTATCTTGCACATTTTTAATCAAAGAATTCCACAAAATTCTTTAACTTAAAATTCATAGTACATAGTTATTATAGACATCAAATACAAACAACATTACAGACATGAACCAAAACATTAAAAAAACTGCTTAATGTCTAGTGAAAAATCACTACAGGATAGATGCTCTGTAGCATCACATACCAAACTATAAACAACTTTTTCCAAAATTTTGGAATGTCGATTTTACATTTGTATTTAAAGTTTTAACAGCTGAAGAATATTCAAATGTTTTAAACTCAAACGTATAGAATAGGGCGTGTTTCGATTCACACCAACAGCGTTTATGAGAACACGAAGTTTTCTTCAACCAGTTGCTTCTTATTAACTGTTGTTGTTGGATTTGTTGACACTGTTGGCGTGATTCGGAACGCATACAGTCCAATGTAGCATACCAAATAGTTCGCAAATAAAATTAATTTGTAGAAAATTAACATAGAGATATTCCTATATCACAAGATATATATGTATATATATCAGTCTTTGGCAGCCATAGTACAAGCTTTGCTTAGTTTGAGGTCAGAAGACCGTGTGTGCAAAAATTTCCCGAATATTTAGATTAATTAATTTTTTTTATCGAGGCATTATTTTTATTTGCGGGTAGGCGCAATAAATAACTAGTCACACATATTTAATCGTAGACTTACAATAGGCTATCTGACAGGTGTATGATTTGGCAGGTTTAGTGATAATAAATAATAATTTTTTAACTAAGAATAAAAAAATAAACAGGAGCAGATTAATCGCAGAAGGGTCGAAGAAATAGCAACAACTTTTTAGTCTGTATTGAATTTATCAGTAACTCACAGCGAAATATATAGTTATTACTCACTACGATGTGCTTCGTGGACAAAGATAATTTATATTGACATTGTTCCTCGAGTTGCCCCTACGATCGTCGTTGTGATCACATTTCTTAGACGCGTCCACGCATATCCTGCAGTACATCAGAATTGATCCAGCCGACACACCAGCATCTGACCTGGACAGTTCGGATCACCCTTTACTGTTTTGAGTACCTGTAACTTAAATTTTTTTCGTCAAATATAATCATGGAACGATAATCTACCATCATCAGTCTACTGCTAGACGTAGGCATCTCCTAGAGAACGCCACAAGATGCCACCAGCCGCCTTCCGCAGGTCGCCAGTCCAACTGGCCGCAAGGCGTCCTTCTCTGTTTGCCGATACGCGGTCACCACTCAAGAACCTGTCTACCCCAACGGTTGTCAATTCTTCTACAGATATGGCCAGCCCATTGCCACTTCAGCTTGCTAATTTTACGGCTTCTCTGAATGAAGAGATGAGATTATCCGATATAAACTTAGTTCTGATTTTATCTTTCAAAGAAACTCCGACTGCTGGCCGACTTTAAATGGTGGAGAAACTCCGACCGCTGGCCGACTTTAAATGGTGGAGAAACTCCGACCGCTGAGCAACCTTAGGTGGCCACCATTCAGTCGGTTAGCGGTCGGGGTTTATTTGAAAGATAAAATCAGAAATGAGATTATCCAATAGAGAAGCCGTAAAATTAGCAAGCTGAAGTGGCAATGGGCTGGCCATATCTGTAGAAGAACTGACAACCGTTGGGTTAGACAGGTTCTTGAGTGGCTCTGTCACCAACTTGGCCACCATGCTGCGAGCTATAAGCTATGCTCGGGGTTTCTTTGAAAGATAAAATCAGCCAAAACGAGCGATGGTAGCCGAAACGACCGAGGGTGGCCGAGATGAGCAATGGCAATATCTCCACGCTTCCACATGTCGCCTCTCCATAGAGAAAAGCTCCTACACACACTGCACTGCACATCAACCACATCTCCATAAACGAGCCCTTACCCATCATATTTCTTCGACTTTGGTACACTACACAGGACACTCAAGAAGAGTTGCGTGGCCCCACCCCCTCCACTTCGCACTGGAAGTCGTTGGCTTGGCACTTCCGGTGCGCTGGAATAGATTTTTTTTTATTTTTAACAACTGTGCGACGAGATGAACCAAGTCGCTTATGGTAAGAGTGTTGCGACTGCGATGGTGATTATAAATTTCAGGTATTTTAATCAGATTTCTCTTTAATCAGGTCTATCTTTAGTCAGGTCTGTAAGGGAATAGGGGTCTGCAATAGAACTTCCTTGACTTCCAATTACCAAATAGGTAATTGGAAGTCAAGACGTTCCATGGTGTTGTTCGCCATAATATATTGTATTAAATATCCTGGGTAAACATACTCCATCTTCGACCGCATCATCGCTTTCCATCAGGCGAGATCGTGGTGAAACGTTAGCTTAGTTGGTTTTTTATATGCCAACTTAAATGGCGCTATACATGGTCTTCTCAGACCGTTTTCGTAGGGATATAATGGTTACTGTAGTAGGCCTTTACTATCATCATCATCAGCCCGAAGATTTCCACTGCTGAATATAGGCCCTTTGACCTCTACACTGAACGACAGCCTGCCATCTGCATCCACACCCCATCTGGATGCCCGCGACTCTCAGGATGTCGTCGGTCCATCTAGTGGGAGCTACGCTACGCTGCGTCTTCCGGTTCGTGGTCTCCACTCAAGAACCTTTCTTCCCCATCGGTTATCGGTTCTTCGAGCGATGTGGCCTGCCCATTGCTACTTCAACTTGCAAATTTAAACAGCTATGTCCGTGACTTTGGTTCTTTGGCTAATATCCACGTTTCGTATTCTATCGCGCAAAGAAACTCCGAGCATAGCTCTCTCCATTGCCCGCTGTGTGACTCTGAGTTTACTTGGTTGGGTTACTATCATCATCATCATCATCATCAGCATCATCATCATCATAATCAGCCTTTTAACAGTCCACTGCTGGACTTTTGGCCTACCCCCGGAAGGGTGATTAGGCCATATCCACCACGCTGGCTCAGTGCGGGTTGGCAGATTCACATACGCCATTGAATTCCTTCTCCGTACGTGTGCAGGTTTCCTCACGATGTTTTCCTTCACCGAAAAGCCAATGGTTAGTGGGTTACTATGCCTATCCTAAACTCCTAAATTTGTGGAAATGTACTCACTAGCGGCAGATAGTACACTCTACTTGTACTCTTTTGTGTATTTAGTATGGAATTCTTTGAAAATGTCCAACATTTCTTGGAGCAGGGCTGGCTGGGGCAGGATAGTGGTGCGGAAGTGGTAAGTTCCGGGACGCTGCCCGAAACCGCTGCCCGGGACTACGCAGATGCCTGGAACATGAAGGTATGAGTCAATGACAATATAACCACTTGACTGGAAAAAAATAGACGCTCACCCCACATTTTTCAAAGCTGCAAATGTCGTCCGATTTTCCATCTACTGCAGACCTGCAAGGTGTGCAATGTCCTTCCCCCGAAAGTCAGCCCGCAGAGCTTTAACATCGAGCGTTTCAATAGAGGCCTACAAACGCCTCTCCAGGCTGGCAAACTTTTATAGGCAGCGATTAACGCTTACCATCTTGCCGCAATTTTTATACATATATATTACATTTATACCTGTCTCTTCGAGGAGGCGGAATGCATAGAAGACGTCGGCCGGCTTGCCCTCCTTTTTGGCAGCCTCGATCGCCCGCGGCGGAAGTTGTAACGATGGGAATGCGTACATAGCGCCCTAGGGAGATAAAAGAGTCATTATTAAACAGCTGAATTTTAATAATGGAATGCGTACATTGCACCCTAGAGAGGCAAAAGAGTCATTATTAAACAGCTGATCGTTCTGATCGCCACGCCAGATCGTGTGAATCGCACAGTGCTTTCCACTGATCTATTTATGTGTGGATGAACTTTCAGGCGGTGGCGGCTAGTACGAGTTTAATATCAGTGTAATCTCTACATAGTATAAATTGAAGTCGCTTTCCGCGTCTGTCTGTCTGTATGGCCGCTGTCTGTCTATGTAACGGATTTGATGCGGTTTTCACCATTAGTTAGATAAATTATCACGGAAGGTTTATAATTATATATAACTAGCGACCCGCCCCGGCTTCACACGTATATTACACCCGTGCGAAGCCGGGCGAGCGGGTCGCTAGTATAAAAATAAAGTGATTTTCATCATTACCATGACAGCATTACACTTGAATCCCTCCATGGTGTTAAGTGTTTTTACGATCAACTGAGATCGCTCATTGAGCGAGTCGAGGACTTCTGTTTTCTCTTTGATCCACAGCTCGTAGGACGGTTCGCCTTCTTGCGGAGGACGCGCCTAGGGAATAACACAAGTTAAATATTATTATTTATACGCATCTCTAGTACCACCTCAAACATAGAAATGAGCATAGTTAATTTTTTACGTTATCATCTACAAATTTAGACAATTTTTAAGAAACTGTTTTTAACCGGCTTCAAAAACGAGGAGGTTACCAATCCAACTGTAAGTTTTTTTGTTATATATATTTGCTTCTTTCCCGGTACCTCTCTGTTTCCTCAAAACATGATGCCGTAATTTTTTTACACCTATTTAGGACCTTATAGACGGTAAAAACTAAAAATGCATTTATCCACTTCTGATTGAAACTAGCTACAGGTGAGTGAACTTAAATTGTCGATGCACCGATTTTTCACGCGGCAATTTTTTTCGAATGGGAGCCATTCGCTTACGCACCCCTTTACTGCTGTTGTGTGCAAAGCGTGACGCATTCACCTTGAAAAAGACCGCCTAATGCGGTTGAAACTATAGTCGGAGTAACCGACTTAATCTAACGTGAGTAATTCCCGTGTAATATAAATAAAATGTGTGAAAACCACGTTATCCATAATATAATAGCTCTACTTACTACTCTACTAATAGCTCACACTTCTGCGTCTTGAACACGGCTTCTTCCCCGGTACTGTTTCCCCAAAACATGATGCCGTATCTAAGCAATGATGAGACATGGCCATTGTAAGCTGTCAACACAGTAAATCTGCTGACTCTTTTAGAAAGCATTTAAATTGCATAACAAATACTTAAGAGTACTTACTGGCTCAATTTAGACTGCAAGTTTTCTACGTAACTTACTGATTTTATTTATAAGAACTATGTGTATGTACTGTAGATTGTGCAATAAATACTCACGACAAGGTCTACAGTGGCCTGCCCCACTATAGTGGGGCACAGCATGGCAGATATCGCCTTGTACAAGTTCGCCTGTACGTTGGGTTCTATATTCATGAGTTCCATCCACCCTCCTCGAAGGCCGCACTCGCCCATGTAGCCTTTACTGACGGTCATGAATGACGCTAGTTCAATTGTGTTGTATGGGTCGCCCATTTCTGTCATCACCTGATATGTTGGAAACGTTTAGTAAAGTAAATAAGATAGTGTCTAAAAGATAGTTGGCCGCCTGAATGCTTTAGTGTTGCTACGAATAGCTAATAATAGAAAAGCTGATAGCTTTGAGCTATGTCAGTTACTTTAGTTCTTTGTCGGATAATCTCATTTCTATTTCTATCCCTCGAAGAAACGCCAAGCATAGCTCGCTCCATAGCTCGCTGAGCAACTTTAAATCGATGGACCAGCTTCACTGTCAGTGTCCACGTTTCGGCTCCGTATGTTAGTACAGATGCATGCCGCCACACAGATAATACGCACAGATCAAAGACTTTAGTCTTCAGGCCTTGTGGAATGGACGATGAAAAGACATGACGATGTTTGCCAAACGCTGCCCAGCCCAGCCGAATTCTTTTATCGACTTCTTTTTCGTAATTCGCCCCGCCTAATTGCAAAATCTGCTCTAGGTAGGCGTATGTTTGGACAATTTCGAGAGGTATGTGTTCAACATTGGCAGGTCTCGGGGTAAAATATGTGTTAAACATGATCTTAGTTTTATCCAGGTTCAACCCGAGACCTATTTGTCGAGAAGCATCAGCTAAGCTGGTCAGCATTTCTTGCAAGTCTTGCAGCGACTCCGCCATGATGATAATCATCGGCAAATCGTAGGTGAGAGAGGTGCTCGCCGTTAACGTTTATGCCTTTTCTTTTCCAGTCCAGTGTCCTAAACGTATCTTCCAGGGCATTAGTGAACAGTTTCTGGGATATAACATCCCCTTGTCTCACTCCCCTGAGCAATGGGATATGTTTAGTCTGCCGGTCCTGTACCTGGACGTCCATCGTCGCGTCAATATAAAAGCCTCTCAGCACTTCGATATAACGCCAGTCTACTTGGCAACGCTGCAAAGACTCTAGAACAGCCCAGGTTTCAACAGAGTCAAACGCTTTCTCGTAGTCCACAAATGCTTGACACAGGGGCCGATTATACTCCTCCGTCTTCTCCGTCTTATAATCTGCCTAACTGTGGAAAAGTGGTCTACAGCCCCAAACCCTGCTCGAAACCCAGCCTGCTCCAGGGCCTGCTTTTATAGATATATAGATATTATTAGCGTTTCGGCTTCGGGAGAGTTACCCTTAAACCCCCATAGTATAGTTATGAATAATTCAGCACCAACTTACCTTTTTGAAGCTGAAGAACTCATTTCCCTGACCATATATATTGTGTTGATATACTTCGTCTGCGAATACGAAGAGGTTGTGCTTGCGCGCGAATTTTATTAACATCTCGATGTTTTTTCGAGTCAGCACCTGGAAGGCGGGTTTTTACAAGGTTTTATTTAACTTTTCCAGTTAGTATGTATATGTACGTACGTATGTGTGGGGCAATCTTGCAACTGACAAATATATAATTTTAATTTTAATTTGCAGTGAATTTTAGACCAGTTATCCTCAACCCATTGAACTGAAATTTGGCACTTATAAATAAATAAATATTCGGGACATTTTTGAACACACGGTCAGCTGACCCCAAACTAAGCAAAGCTTGTGATATGGCTGCCAGAGACTGATATACATTCATATATATTTTTAAATACATATACTTAAATGGATATTAACACCCAGACATAGAACAAACACAAATATTAATCACATGAATTTTTGTCCTAGGTGGGAATCGAACCCACGCCCCCAAGCTCAGAAGGCAGGTTTACCACTGGTCCAACGGGGCTTAATAAAGCTTATGTAAGTTCGGTGACAATGCAATAGGGTGTTTGACTGTATTGAAAATATTATGCCAATTGACATCATCCATAAACATGACATAATGAAAAAGCATATTTCATTGATTTTTTTATAAAAATATGTTTATTTTTTGTAAAAAACGCGATTAAAATAACTGTATTTTCGACATTTGATCACGTGATCGAAAACGGTTTGTAATTGGCTTCATCCCTAGTGACGTCACACAAATCTAAACAAACAGATTTTGTATTGATATATGCGAATTTAATGTTGTAAAGCTATTTTGAGAGCGATTTATCCAGAAATTATCACCAAAAACAGTCCGGAGGTTAAATGTGAGAAGAATGGAGAAACATTTTGTGCAAGCAGACAGCAGTAACTTACCCAAAATTAATGTATTTATGGTTGCATATTTCTTCAATAATAATCTACGTCATTGTTTCTACGATGCAGAACTCAAAACGTAAAAACTACAATGTAAGTATTAATTTTTAATTGTTCTCCAAGCAAAACATTCAATCAAGTTGTACAAAAAGTATGTTGTAGTAGGTGGATATCACTATTTTGTTAGGTTATGTCTTTACAATGCTTAAAAAAAAAGTAACAGTACATAAAATAGTAATGCAATAAAAACACAAATTGTAATAGAAATATATAGACTCAAATATGTACCTCAAAATGATCTTCGCACATAGAAACACTTGAATTAGCTCCAATACTTTTGGGTTCTCTACGAGCTACTTAGTTCCAACCACTTTTTGCGAGTTTTGGGGTCCATTGGAACAGAAACGAATAGTTTTTCCGGTGTTTTATGGAAGTATTTGTACATTGTGGCACTACACAACATTTATAAACCATTACTTCTATTAGAAAATTAGTGATTATCAAACTTTTGCTGCCTGGCTGCAGCTGTTTTGTTTTGTGTGACGTCAATCGTCGCTCGACCGGAGCTATGACGCAGGTCTGCGTTTTGGCGCGATATTTTTTTATTCAAACTTTAACATCGATTTATATCGCAAATACGACTGATATCCAGAAAATATAAATGCAGTATACATTAAATTATATCAGGCAATAATGTGCAATAGTTTCCCAAAAGTAGTCAAATACCCTATTTATGGTACAATCGAGCTGGTCTGATGATGGAGACAAAAGAAGGCCATAGTAACTCCTAAAAGAAATGATGTGACACCGTCGAGTTTGGGTGCGTTGGGTTATTCAATATGGCGGACGCTCCAAGATGGCAGACAAAATATATCATATCATGATATGGGTATCAAATGAAACAATAAGTGTTATGAGGGTTTGCTGAGAGGAATACGAAAAACTTAGTTATTAAAATACTTTTTTAATTTACTTTGTTTTAAAAAAGAATTTCCTAATTATTTGAGATGGAAAAAGCGAATTAATTCATCTTTTTTCATCGCTTGGTGTAAACTACTGTGAATCATTTATCTGCTTTAAATTTTTCGAATTATTAAAATTCACAAAGCCTTGTTTTATTAAGACAAGTAATAGACTTGCTGTTTGACTGCCTTGACTGCAAATTACTGCCCGTGAACAATATTGAAAATGGTGCATACAACTGTGCCAAAATAACAGGGACTCAAATATGAAACAAATCACCGTAAATATTCTGTAAGTACTATTTTGAATTTATTTTAATGATCTGCATTACATAAAACGTTTGGTTAGATTAGTGATGCCAAGAGCTGCAATATCGGCATGAGTTTGTCAGTATCGTAGGCCTCTGGAAGAATTTGAGAAACAAAACAGCAAAAGCAAATGTATCCACTTCGTAAACAATTTATAAAGTCTCATGCTTTATCTTTGCGCGCTTTGGCCACATTTTAGTCTAAATATAAGACTATTATAAAGAAATATCATGACAAAGAGAAGAAACAACACTAACCACCATGATATCGCATCAATAGCAATTATGTTCGTGAGCTCCTCATTTAAAATTGTCATTTTGAGATGAATCAACAACAAAGTGCATAGTTAAGGAATAACAATGGCCCTACTGACCTGCCCTGTGGGATTCCCCGGGTTGATGACAACCAATGCTCGCACTTTGCAGCTCGTAGCCGACACCAAGGCACGTTCCAGTTCAGCTTCATCCAGGGACCAGCCTGTTTCCTCATTAAGGTAGTACCCCACTGCTGATAGACCATACTCGGCTAACGAAGCCGAGTACAGGGGATATTGGGGAATAGGGATCATAACACCTGAAATTAAAGTAGTATCGATGATTCAATAATTTAGAACAGATAATATTCTCAACTGTTGATAGCCCCGTTGATCCAGTTGGTAGTGAACCTGCCTTCTGTGCTTGGGGGCGTGGGTTCGATTCCCACATAGGGCAAACATTAATGTGATGCACATTTGTGTTTTTTCTATATCTGGGTGTTGTTAACATCTATTTAAGATGTATTTAAAATATATATGTGTGGTATGTATCAGTCTCTGGCAGCCATATTACAAGCTTTGCTTCGTTTGGGGTCAGACGACCGTGTGTTCAAAAATGTCCCAAATATTAATTCAACTCTTACTTAGCTCAAACGACTGACCTGAAGGCTTCCCGCCGATTGTACTAACAAGCAGTTGCAAGCAGTATTTGATGGCACTGGAGGCGCCGCCGCTGAGGCAGATGTCCTCCCATTTGCTGGGGTGCCCGTCGCGCTTTTGGATGAATTCGGCCACTCGCCGGCGAATAAACTCGATGCCGTGCGATTGCGAGTATGCGCCTATTGAACCGCCTCTGAAAAGGGCGGGGTGGAGATAACGGTTAGAGATAAGGCCGGATCCAGCTTTGGTGCCCGGGAGGGGGGAGGGTTACATAGCCACCTGGCGGTCCACCTAGGTCCTGGACCCAGCCTAGTAATGACCCCCCCGGATCAGCCCTTGGTTAGAGATGACACAAATCAGAGTGTCACTCCACGAAAGCGGAACTGAGTTATAGCGCAAGTTGTGTAAATATGGTCAACATTCTAAAAAAAAACTGTAGTGGTAGATAGTTATGTAAAAGGTAGACTTCCATGCATCGCTGCCGATCGATCCACGCTCGTCAAACGCGCGCGGCCGAAGCGATTTGAAAATGTATTGCGACGTCAGTCGTCGGTCGCACGCGTCTGACGCAGACCTCGGAAGTTTCATAGTGCGAATGCGAAGTATTGTCGCATATTATCAGACGCGTGCGTCAGATGCGCGCAACTGCGAACGGCCGCGATGCACGGAAGTCAACCTTTTTTTACATCTCAAATTTCACTTTGCTAGCACTTTTTTAACTAATTTCATATCGTTTCTATAGACATCTGTCACCAAGATTTTTCACCCAACCTTTACGGAATAAAAGTATTGCACGTACATACTTATACCGAACATTTTAGTAAAAAATCCTTCCAATATTATTTTGTTAATGTAATCATAATAGGTTCACTCATTTAGTCACTAACAATAGATGTTATTTTAGCATTATAAATGCGGAAATATCTAGGTGTGGACTGTGATTTGTGCTAAGTTTTCTACAAAGATCAAGCTACCGGGACTGCATTAGGCGAACCACGGACGAACTAAAGCGTCTTCTACACTGTTCACTTTTGCCGAGGCTAGCCGGGACCTTGCCTCGGCAAAAGTTAAATCTCTAAAAGTGGGATAAGGAAACCTATGGAAGTGATATTTTACCTAAAATTCTAAGCGGGATGTGGAAAGCAAAAAATACAATAACTAAAGAAATACCGTCTATGAACTTGATAAGTTAAAATGGTAATGGTCTGGGAATTTTCTGCTAACGAGTGTCCCGTGAGAGAGACTCACTTTAAAAAAAAAATGAAATAGATAAGCTTATTGATCATTAATGAATAAGAGGCTTAGTGGGTATCCCTAACCCGCAGCCGGCAAGAATTTCTTTGGCACGTGACTTCACGTCAGCCGGGAAATCACCCTTATCGATTAGAGGTGGGTATGTGATGCATGCCAGCACCTGCAACATGCATTTACTGCATTACTAACTTTCTACACCCGTATAATCAGCGCCGGCCCTGGGATTCGTAGAAGAATCGTGACGTGACCAACTCTTAAAGGACATGTTTCTTTCCGAACTTCTGCAACATAATATAATATCATTCTCACGGCTAGGGGGCCTGGTTCTAAAAGGTCCTTGGTCCTTTGATATCTGAAAATGCCTTAACAAGGAAAACATAAAACGACAGTTTGGGTTCCCATAAAAATGGGGTATGACAAAGTACTACTGGAATAGTTGCAAAATTCCTATTAGTCACGAATAAACCTGATTAAAAAATAATAAAATACACATTTTACAAATGATCATCAAAAAGTTGAATGGTTAGATAAGGTGGTGGCTGTGAAAAAGTTATGGTAGGTGGCATGGTGGCCTTAAAGTAGTTCAGGGCTATCTAGGGTTAAGTGGTTAAGTTTAACCAAATTATGGTCAAAGTTTTAAAGCCAAAACACACATGGATATAATTATCGCAATTTTTTTATTTATCTTTTCTTGTGGTGGCTAACCAGGGTTATGTTTCGACATAGACCTGCCGGGCTAGCATGCGCACCGCGATAAAATATTGTCGACTCTCATACGAAACCTCTCGCTCGGCAAAGTGACGATAAGATTTTGTTGCGGTTGCGCATGTTAGCCAGGTTGGCCGCGTCGCGCGACGAGTGTTGCGCTTGCGTTGTTTAGCACTCCATATAAATTCATACTGAGCAGTGGATCGCGCGACGCTGTCGCTGCCGGAGGTCGCCAATATCGGAATGTTACCTTTAGAGACTTTTGGACAGCCTAAAAATACTGTCGATTAGTCTCACCCACAGAAAAGAGAAGTAAATAGAACAGAAATGAGAAGGAAAATCTGTCGCCAGGCAGGTATGACAGAACCTTGATTGGACATTCTTATTTATATCAACACGTCGAACTCCGCATCCAAAGAACTTGGACCTTACCTTTTTGGGTTAGGTTTCAAAGTTCTTTGTCCGCATCACAGGTGCTAACTGATTTCGAATGACTGACGTTTCGTTTATAAGAGTGCAACTGGCTACAACAATTTTTTTACAAAAATGTGATGTGTGTCTCACCTGTCTGATGAAGGTGATGGGCGTCTGGCCCATAGCGTGAGCGTCGCCAATGTTCGCTCTAATCACCTTCTTGAATGGCTTACTTGATCCCTGAAATATCACAAACATTTATTTAATTTACATGTAATTTACGTTAGTTATTTTTAGCATCATTGGTTAACATCAACCGAGTTGCCGGTCAAACGCAAGCCTCTTATTGACAAAAAACATTTTTTTTTGTCAATGAAGCACTGCATTATTATTGTCCTAACAGACGCTCGAACGTGGCTGACCTCAACCGCCGTCTGACCAATGGGAGAGAAAGAGAGGGAAATATGATATTCTCACTCTTTCTCTCCCGTTGGTTGGACGGCGGTCCGTCAGCCGCGTTTGAGCGTCTGTTAGCACTATTAAGTTTTTGAGAGCTTACTAAACAACACTGTTTTAAACTATCACAGTTGTTCACTAAAGTTGTATGATTATTTATGGGGTTTTCTTAGGCTAGTAAAGGAAACTATTGAGATCTCGAAATGCCAGAATTTCACTCGAGGTGATGGTTTTCAACTCGCCAGTGCGTAGTATCCAGTATTAGGTTGCTTTAAAAATAAAAGTCCGCGTTCAAAATACTGTACGCAGTGATAGAGTGAGTTTTTCGGGACTTAGGTTCGAGTTCCAGTGATAACTATAGCAAAAGACTAAGAAAGAGGGTAGATCGTTTTGTCTGCACCTAGCTTTTTAACTGTTCGACCAACCACCCGCGTTCTTCAGGCTTCCCGTGAACATGGTGCATGTAACTGCGCCGAAATATCGGGACCTCCTTTCACAACCTTACCATGGTAAATATCCTGTAAATAATCATATAACTTTACTAAACAACTTCCAACAGGTCTATTTTGCATGGGTACAAAAATGTACAAAGTTTTTGCTCAGACTTCACGCAGCTTCTCTCGCATGGCTATAGTCCATTGTGTTGCTAAATTGTGGTTTTTTTTTTATAACCTATACTGACCCACTCCTGGGCAAATGTCTCCCCCATTTCTTTCCAGACAGTGTGATCACCCGCCAGACTTGACCACTGTATCAGGAGCATGTCGAGGTCATCGCGTCAGCGTTTTCTAGGGCTGCCTTGGCTCCTTCGTCCGTTTTCAGGCACCCACTGTGTGATTCTCTGGGCCCATCTATCAGGGTGCATCCTGGCTACGTGTCCCGCCCAACCCCATTTTAATTTGGCAGCTAAATTGAGTATGTACCTTTTTTAGCTCATTTTCTATTGCAGCGGCGCGTATAACGAGCGGCCCGCGCACAGCATATTCCAGCTTCACAATGTTCGGATTGATATTTTCCATAGTGATTGCCTTGGTAGCCATGGTGCGAGCTTCCAGGTCATGCAATGGCGATATGACATGGTTAGTGCGAGAATGTCGCGCGGCACCGACGACAATACGCCTTATGCATCTTATCACCTTGATCGGTGACATGCTTGCAATCACCCAAACTACTTATCTTCCAGTTATATTGAGCACTAGGATTAACTATTATTGTGTCACGATTTTTATTACACTTCACAGGTAACAGTTACGGTAAATCTTGAACTGCGTGAACTCTATGACGGAGGCCCGTTGAACTTAAAATTTTGCCGTCGCAACCAATGAATTCTGTAGTCGTTGCAGCTGTTCCGCGACTCTACCGATCAATACAATAGATCGATACGTCGGTTCGGTGTCTTTGAAACAACGGTCTGCAATTAATAACACTGAGATGTACTGATTTACTGATACATACACTCACTCAATTAGGCTTACAGATTCCAAAGAATAAGGTCGATCCACGCGAAGGAAGGATATGTAAGTAATAAATTTTACTTGGTTAGCGCCACATAGCACAACGAATGACCTTTATCACCTTTTTTTATCTTTAATTTCAATCACTCGCCGATGATAATTGGCGTTCAATTTGTCTAAATCGAATCTGAAAGTGAAAATACGAAACAGAGAAAGCTGCTCGTAAAAATTTCAAAAAAATTGTGGATTTTATGGATTGATTGTTTTGTTTTGATTTGTTTGTTTTGTTAATTTTGACTTTTGAATTTTGAAGTTTTGGCGGACATTGGTAACTATTTTTTTTAGAGCTGGCCTAAGCTATTAAGGCCATACCGCCTCGTGATATTTTATATTTACAATAATTATCACTTCTAGTATAGTCAAATTCTTTAACATGCTTTATGCTGATGAATATCAAATATGACAATTGTGATTATAAATTGGCGCAAGCACGGCGCAAGCAAAACAATATATAAATAATTACTGAAGACTAACCATATTTTATGACTAAGAAATGTGTGAATATTAAAACAGTAAGTACCATAGCGCGAGTAATTTATTTGAAACACTCAGTTTGTACAACACATTGCTTTGGCTTCACTCTGCTGGTGGAGCCTTGCGGAGAATCCAAGTGTCCGGAGAAATAAAAAAAGAGCAGAAGAAATAATTTGAATTTGTGTGATCAAAAGTCATCAAATGCATAAGCTAACGGGGAACTGTAGGTATAACACTTCCATTTATTTGTTATGAGCTAACGTGGAGCTAACTTTCCGTTTGAGGCAATTGGGAAATAATATGCAATCGTTATTATTTATTCTTTATTTTACAGAATATTTTCAACTATGTCAGACGCCTGTCTAGAACTACAATAATCCCAATATAAAAATATTTCCTCTCCTTATCCACAATAATAGTCATAATAATATAGACAAGTTTCATATTTTTACAGATAACAATTGATGGATAATTCGTTTCTAAACAAAATGTAATGTGATGTTTTTTATCGTTATTTTACAAAGTTTATCAATAAATAATGTGCAATAATAATATAACATTCATAATAATTTTGGAATCTATGAGCGTACATCACAAGAAGATCTTTATATTTACAATCTGGAAACTTGTAATTTAACAATTAGATGAAGTAGGCATTAAAAATTACACAACAGAAACATTATCTCACACATTTATGGCATTTCATCAAAGAATCCCACAAAAATCTTTAATCTTCGCCTTCTAATAGACAATACAAAACACAACATAGCTTTACATAGTCTTAAACCGAAATAAATAAATTATATTCTAAATAATTATATTGCTTATTGTCAAATCAAAAAATCGGATGGTCTGCATCGCGCGTCTAACAATTCCTAATTTCATATTTATGTACTAATTTATCTATTACTAACTCAACATCTTTTTTTACAAATATAGGAATGATTTTTTATTTCATTTGTATTTAACTATGTATCTGCTGAAGAATAATTAGATGTAAACATGAAGTTCAGATTTATGGATTATCGTGGAATGTAGAATAACAATGCTTTACTTAATCCTCAGATAAAAATAATTTGTAGAACATTAACAAGATATTTTATAAACGAGATGATATGATTTATTTATACAGCCTTACTACCTAAACAATACCTAAAATTGCTGTCTCGTTTTTGCGCGTGACAGTGTCCATTAGCAAGAAGTTGACAGAGCAATAAATAAGCATTCTCTAACAGTGAGGCAGTGTTTAAAACAATGAGATTATTTTTTTACATAAAAAAAGTAAAATATAAATAATTATTGATGTAATATAAGTACAACCAGAACTAACTGGAAAACATGAAGTGCGTGTAAAATAGAAAAGACATAAGAAATTAGTGTAATATTGGTTTAAAGATTTTTTAAAATAAAATATATAAAAATAAATTAGTAGCTAATTCTAAGAAAGGACGGATAGAATGTCGGGAATGTAAGAGTTACTTTGATAAATATTTAATTATAAAATCACAATAGGTACGTTTGGGTACTGCAATACCCATAGACAATTATTTGTGATGAAGTCTTATTAGCTCTAAAGTAATTAAATCCCAAAGAAATTGGACCTTTTTGGGTTAAATCCACATTTATGTGCTGTTACAAAACCTGTTTTCCGATTTTATAAAATACCTACAGCAGTATAGATTACTGATGCTCTACAATGGATTAACAATTTTTTGAATTGTGTTTTTTTTCTCATTAATATTTAATGACGCCCCGGTAGGTACATAGGTAGGTATACTATTGATTAAACCAGTGAAATATTTTCTGAAACTATTTTATCTGGCAACTTGGTATTACTTTTTTCTTAATTAATTTCCGAAAAATTTATATAGTATGCTTTTATGAAATTGGCTGATGTCAGGAGCGGTCTTAAACAGATGTCATAATTAAGAAAGTTTCGAGGAGTCACTGCTGAGCATCAAAATGCAATTAACACTTGATAGAAATACATGATCCTTGGATGTAATTAAAATATAATAGAGCTCCAATAAAATATATATCTGTAACACAACTAGTTCTTACGCCGGCAGCACACCTCAGTCCCGAAATAGTAGCAGCAAAACCGCTACTCGTTATACTTATTGCTCCTTACAGTATTAAATCCACGCGAGAAAAACGCCAAACGTGTCAAGTGAAGCCTACGTTCCAAGTTTCCTGCTTAAATTACTGCTGTATGTTACACGATATAAGGTTTACATTTAAACTAGAATCGGTTTCGCTGTTACGGTTTCGCGGCGGTGTGCTACCGGCATTAAAGTAGATCGATTTGCAGCTATATATATGTACAAATAGAGCCGAAGACAAAACTCTATTCCGCGGCGACCTCAATAGATCGGTAATGTAGAAACAATGCCCTGGGAGTGAGGGCGAGAGGGGCGACGCGGGTAACGCGGGAGCGCGGGACGGGTGCCCGCGCGGGCGGCGGCTAGCACTCGCGGTCTTCCTTCACAAGTTGCGCGGTATCAGCCCCGGTGTCAGCCGCTGGGTCCAAAGCACGAGCTGCCCCCGCCCCCACCGCGGCGCGCTTTCCCCCCGCGCCACGCGTCTCACTGGATGACGGCGATATCACCGCCGATACTACTTTGTCTTTCAGATCGTCTGGTACTTCGTAGATGCCAGCTGTTGGAGAAAAAAAAACACCAAGCTTAATACCTACATCGCCAACAATGCAATACCAACGTATATTAAGCAGGTACTAGCTGACCCGACAGACGTTGTCCTGCCCAAATTTCGATGTTTTTTTTTTTTTGTTTTAATCAACAAAATATCTACGTGATTCTTTGCTTAGACAGTTACAAGGCCGGAGAGTGACATAATTTTTATGCCGGAAAATAAGCAGTTTTTTTATTTTTATTTATTAATAGGCTTGCGCCACCTCGCATGATGCGGTCTACGATGGAGCATGCGTGCCTAGAATAAACCGATTCACTCGCGACTTGAAGGCACACAGATTGTAACTCGGGAAACACCCATTCAGGTTAGCGTTATAGTGGAATCAAAGCAATCAAAGCGCTTCTACGGGTTTCAGAGGGAATTTCCAGGTGGGTGAAACCGCGGGGTGCAGCCAGTTACTTTGGTGTTACTTACGTAATGGTGGTTCAGGGTCACCCGCCGCGACGGCTCTCGTCACGGCTTCGTACATCGGATTACTAAAGTCTCGTCCTTTTCTCGGCCCCGTTTCTTCTAGCGTGTACGCAGGTTCCGGCGTCGCTACTCCGCCGAACTCAACGTTGGAGCCTTGTCGGAACGACACGCTCTGGGACGATGCTAAGCTGCTTAGTCCGCCACCCTTTCCGCTGAAATCGAATTAAGTAAAATATTAATTTCAATGCACGTATCGAAAATTCAAACTTTATAGCGACCCTTACCTAACTACCATTCCCCGCTTCAACCAAAAAAGGTAAATGTCAAAAAATTACATTGTCAAAGTTCTCAAATACACGTCAGTTTTTCATTTGAGCGGGAGCTGTTTGTTTATTTAATTCATTTTGCATATTGTTTGTGGTAATTTATTTAATATTACTAATAAAATAATGCTGATATTGTAGCAACCATTAGCTGAGCAACGTTCATGCCTGAGACTCCTTAAAATTTAAGGTAAACAAAGGAACTTACAAGGGCCTCTTCCTGATGACGAACCAGGCCGCCGCACCTCCAAGTGCCACCACTAGTATCAGAAGTATAGGCACGACGACAGCTGCCGTGGTGGCGGCACGTGCAGCAGTTGCCGCGGCCGCGGTCGCACAGTACGGCGGCTGAAGCGGCGCGCGACAGACGCATTCTACGCCGCCGTCGGCTACCTCCTTGCACGTACCGCCGTTCTCACACGGACAGATGCGGGGCAGCGCGCGTTCCACCTCCACCGCTGAAACAATAAAAAGTCTATGAAGTTGGTACATTATAAATGACACTTTATTGACATTAACATTAGAAATAGGTACAAAAGGCAGTAATATCGCTAAAAGGGGTCTTTTTCAGACAACCTTTATCTAGATGAGAGAATAGTATGCAAAAGAACTTCTCGACCTAATCCTGCCATCACCATTCTACAATAACGGTAGGTACTGGACGCATAATATGCAGATACCCTCTTATAGTGGAAATTCTATTAATATGGGGTTAGAGTATGGTTGTTATTTTTCAAAGGAACAGCAAATGTTTTTCTTGACAATTATTATTGCGACTTGATTGCAACCAACATATGAATATTATTATCTATAGAGTTACCATATTATATTTTTTTACAAAATTGCTTACAAAATTTTTCAGGTTCACCGTTTGTTCCATTTCTACAAAGTTGATGTATAGCAAACATGTTAACAAGTAAAACTATTGATTCAATGACGCGCCAAATACGAAAATCAAAGGTGGAAATCACCAACCAAAACTCACCGCGCATTTGAGAAAAGAGGCATAACGGTATAGCAATATGGTTGATTGCAATTTTATTGGTGACTCCTAAGTCAACGGGTCCTAACCCGTATTTTCTCCAGGATAAAAGTATCCAGTCACTCTCCGGCCCTCGAATAATCTCTATGCAAAAACAAGGCAATCAGTTGCTCTGTTGCTGCTTGAAAGAGGAACAAAGAAACCCAATGTCGATTCATAGTTTTAAATATGTTTGGTGTAGTTACCAGCATCGCAAGCGAGTTCCTGCGTGATCCGCTTGTTGGTCTGCTGCTGGTCGGGGCAGGCGCAGCGGCGGCCCGCGGGCACCGCCAGGCACAGGTGGCTGCACGGCGCGCGGCTGCACGACGACTCTACTGACTGGTTGTAGCGGCGCGGGTGGTAGACTGCAACGAGGGAGACAACACAATAAGTTAAGGTATTGTAACAATTCAAGTGGCTTCTTCATCATCAAAAACCAGGTGAATGCAAATGGAAGATTGCAAAGACAATTGAAGGCGAGTAGGTACCAAGGTGTAGACAGCCAATGGCTGGCCGAATGCAGACAAACATGTATACAGCTCATTTGGCGTGCCTTGCCACAACCCAAGATAGCTCGCCACGACTCTTCTCACTTCGGATGAGTGTCAGTTTTTCTGTACAAATCAAAGGCGCTCGCCTGCACTAGGCAACCCGTGTCCAATGTTGGACATTGGCAGTTGGCAATAGCTCGATCAAACTAGTCCAACGAGTGCTCTAAGACAGAAGCAGACTCGCCGTGTATTAATATAAAATTTGACGAGTTATGGCTAACGTGTATTGCCTGCTCAATAGATTACACAGAATTCAGAAATGAGTAATAAACGGGTCATTTCATTTTATGGTCGATAGGCTAACGTTTGACAGTATGGTCTGGCATTCAGGAGAGACTGCCAGAATACAACAGATTTTTATCTAGAGACTGATAGCTAGACAGCATCAGCAGCAGCAGTAGCTACAGTCATGGATTGTATACGTTCTGACCAGTTACTAATCTGTCCAGGCGAGAATATGTCCAGATGCTCCGGAAGGATTATAAAGTGCCCTACTACCATACTCTGTTTTCTTACACCGGCAGCTCAAGCTCAATGTTGAGATTTGAACCTACACCTTGCCTGCAGATCAGAATTAAAAAGCGAAAACCACTGAGCTATCATCTATAAATCAAATCAGGAACAGGGTTTAGTTTTACACTCACTTTTCACAGCCGATGGATTGACTAGATCCTTCGATATAATAAATGGCACTCCTCTTCCGAACTTGTCCTGCCGCACTAGCTCTCCAGTATCCTTGGTCACCCAGTACAAAGACGACTCGAACACATCCAACGACAGTGGATGTTTCAGGAAATCTCCCTTCAGGATCACCTTCCTATGGGAGCCGTCCTGTCTCATCATTTCTATAGTGTTGAGTTTCGTGTCTGTCCAGTAGATGGTATGGTCCATGCCGTGGTCGATGGCCAGGCCTGTAGGATGTCTAATGTTTTCTGTCACGACGGGACGGCGTTTCGACCCGTCCATCCAAGCGATTTCGATCTTCGGCGCGGATCCCGCATCGGCCCAGAACATGCGACCCATTTGAGGATCCAGAACAAGAGAAGTAGGGTATTCGATTCCAGCGGAAACGAGCGCTCTCCTGTACCTTCCGTCGGTTCTTGCAACCATCACGCGTCCTCTAGGCTTCGAGCCTGTTCGATCCGCTTCCGTCCAGTACAGATTATCAGCGACGTAATCGACTGCCAAAGCAGTAGGTTTGGAGTTGCCTTTCATGTTTAAGTCTTGAGCGAAGCCACTCTTAACTCGGCCATCGAGTGCGTTGATCATATAGGAGCGTTTGATCGTTTTATCGTAGCTGTCTGCCCAGAAGATCATTTCCTGCTTGGGATCATAGTCGATAGCTTCTATCCTTTTCTCGGCCGTGATAATGTCGAACTGTTCGTTCTTGTCTTGCACGAACGCGCGGATTTCCTGCCCGTTCGCGTACATAAGGACGACGTCATCTTCGGTAGCTTTGCATACGCCTGACAAGTTATCTGACAATCTGGAAAGAGAAGTTTTATCATATCAGTTGGTTAAAAAACTAAAAGTCACTAAAAGACTGCAAGTTTTTTTATATGATGAAATTGGCTAGCGTTTGACCACAACTCACCTGATGGTAAGTGACGATGCGGTTTAAGATGGGGAAGAGTGAGCTTCACTCTTGTCTTGAAGAGACCCAGGTTGTACTTCATAGGGAACACCAAACACTGAGAAATGAGGAAGAAAGTTAGTAAGTACTCACTTGAATCCTTCCCTACATGAGCAGCTATAGCTTCCGTTAAGGTTGCTACAGAGCTGGGAGCAATGATGAGACCCAGCCGCACATTCGTCCACATCTGTGCACTTCTTTTTATCTCCGGGGGATATTATCCATCCCTGGAAGCACGTGCAGATGTACCCGCCGCCCGACGATGTCAGGTTTGTGCAGAAGTGCTCGCAACCACCTGAAAATAAATGCACAATTTGTAATGGATTGTTTGAAAATGTTTAGTGTTAAAAGGCCGGTAAGATCACTAACTTATATATTTTTCTATAAGAACCGGGCTAATATTTTTCAGTGGTTCCAACCTTAGATCAGACAAACAAGAGAGATATAATAAGGTATAGCGTTGCGCCCGCCACGCTACCCGTGTGCCTGCTGTGCGAACACATCAGATCTAAATGAGGCTTGATGCCTAAAGGCAATTAACTCAGTAGTGTTAACAAGTCTATTTGACCCCAGTATAAGCTCAGTCACACGCTGCCTTCGTCGGTGAGCGGTCTTCGTAATTGACAGCAATACGACGTAGTAAGTAGAGATTTTGATAGGTGGTTTTGTGGAGTACTTAGTACTGTGACGCAAATGTTTGTATGGGCGTATCCTTATTTTTGAAATCTTTGGGTAATATACTATTCCTAAGGGTTTATTGATGATGATCGGCTCTCAGTGAAGGCTTACAATGCCATAGACCCGTCAATATCAATTTTTCAATTGAAATTGAATCATCGACCCGTGGTTGACTCTGAAAGAGGTGGCGTGTTTTTTTTTATATTCATAAGGAACAAAAAATTGATCTCTACATCTATTTGTTGATACTAAATAGACAAACTCGTTTTTAAGTACAACAATTATACAACAACTATAATCACCTCTCCAAGCTGGCAAAGCATTAACAACACCGCTAGTGTTGTCAGTGTCCATAGCCGACAGTTACCGCTTACCATCAGGTGGACCGCAAGCCAATTTACCGCTCTTTAAAAAAAAACACCTTATACCCTGAACATGGGTTACCTTTGTCAAGATGCGAGCACGTATGTGCATGGTGGCAGCCTAGTTCATCTGACGCATCTCCACAATCATCGGCAAAGTCACACAATTGGTTTCTTTCGACGCAGTGCCGGTTGGCGCACTGGAACTGCGTGTAAGGGTCGCAGGGTTTGACTCGAGCAGCGCATAGTGTCATGTTGTTTTCGTCGGAGCCATCTCCACAGTTGTCAGTGCCGTCGCAGACTTGGTACCTGTATAAAAAATTTGTTAAGACACTTGAAAAAACATATTAAATGCCTATTGCTGTCGAAAGATCCATTTATTTACGTTATCTTTGATAACAGCGTCGACAAAATTCCCGTAAAAATCAACAAGTTAGCTCTATGGTCTGGGAGGAGGAAAACAGTCGCACAGTTCCATCTGAGGATCAGGTAGACCTCGCTAGACTTAACCTATTCATTAGAACTAGATTAGTCTGCAGCGGTCTACTTGGACTCAGAAGCCAACTTATGGACTAGTGCAGATTTCATAGTCTATTCTCTATTGCACACCCGTCTTCTACGTCTTCAATAAATCCTTCCCATCCTAAAATTGCCTGCTAGAGATCACTTTTAGCGATAAGGCCGCCAGTTGTAGCACTGGTTACTAAGAGTTTTTTGTCCTCTGTATCAAATATAATGGTGTGAGCAAAAGAAAGAGTTAACTGTTAGTTAATAAAAGTTAGTGGAGTAAACAGTTAATCAATCAATCAGATCATGACCTAGGGGAAGCTTTACCTTCTGCGCTACAAAATTAGGTGGGACTGGGTATAGTCATAAAAAGAGTGGTATATACCTTGGCACACATCTATGATTGTCGCAGTGGAATCGTCTCAGCGTATCGCAGTTGAAGTTCGAACAAATAGAAGAAACTTCATCAGAACCATCACCACAATCATCTGTTCCATCGCATAAGTCGGATTGAGATACGCACAAGTTGTTGGCACATTGGAACCTGAAAAATTTAAATGGTTGACACAACTTTCCTAGTAGAATCATAAAAATGCAATGCAGCTCCCAAAGCAAGGTTAAAAAAGAAACTCACCTGCTTTCAGGGCAGTATCTGCCGTTAGGATACCGAGGTGGACATCCGATTTCATCGGATAAATCTCTGCAGTCCCTGTCTCCATCGCATCTGAAGTAGGCCGCGATACAGTGTCCCGACTTGCACTGGAACGTTCCATTCTTGCATTTAAAGCCGCCACAGTTGTTCTCGTCAGTGTTATCACCACAGTCGTCTTCGTGATCGCAGCGCCATCTTGAAGAGATACATTTACCGTTGCCGCATTTGAATTCAGATTCAGAACATTCTCTGTAATTGTGCTGACAGACGGATTCAGTCTCGTCGCTTCCATCGCCACAGTCGTCCGAGAAGTCACACAGCCACTGTTTGGGGATGCATCGTTTGTTCTCGCAAGTGAAATCAGTATCGGAATTGCAGGTTGGACAGTTTTCTGGAAGCTCGTCGGAATTGTCACGGCAATCGTCTTTGCCGTCACAGAATAGCCATTTCGGAATACATCTGTAGTTGGATTGTCCAGGGCATCTTCTCCAGCCAGTAGTACAGTTCTTTTGCCTGCACATGTAAGCTGGCTCATCGGAATCATCGCCGCAGTCATTATCGAAGTCACACATCCAGAGCTTAGGAATGCAACGGCCGTTCTTGCAAGAGAATTCTGTATCGGGGTTACAAGGTCGATTGTGGCACATGACTGGGTCTTCGTCACTGTTGTCCTTGCAGTCGGTATCTCCATCGCACTTCCAACTGTCAAGGATGCATCTACCACTGGTTTTGCATTTGAATTCGAGGAGAGGACATTCGTGTGCGCATTCTGCTTCGTCGCTGCCGTCTCCGCAGTCGTCTGTACCATCGCAGATGGTAGCCGCAGGGGTGCAGTTGGTGTTCTTACATTGGAAGGAACCAGCGCGGCAATGGCGTACTGGACAGGTGTCGGGTTCATCGGAGCCGTCCATGCAGTCCTTTTCTCCATCGCACTTCCAGAACCAAGGTATACATTTCTCGTCGCGACCGTTGCATCTGTGTTGTCCGTTGGTGCAGTTAGCGACACACGTCTTCATATCTCTAGACAAGTAGAATTGATTTGGACAAGCGCATTTGTAAGTTGTGGTACCTTCGTCGATATAGCCGTCTATGTTCAAGTAACTGGATGCGTGCGGTGGAGCGATGAGGCAAAGGTGAGAGCAGCCTCCATTGTTATCACCGCAAGGATTAGGGTAAGGCAACTGCCTTAACTGATGAACCACGTGGATATCATAGGGTCTATGCGTAGTGTTCCGTAGAACCATGAGATTTTCTCCCGAATGTTTGTTCGCTTTACTGATAGCCTTCAGATTCCAGTCTGTCCAGAATATTTCGTCATCAAACACACTGATGGCGAACACGTGAGGAACTTTGTTGCCAGACAGTACAACGTGTCTGTGCCTGCCTTCTAAATCTGCCGATCCGATGTAGTCCAAATGAGCATCAGCCCAATAAATTCGGTGAGAGAAGTAGTCGATCGTCAAAGCGTTGGGCCAGGCGATATCATTCTCCCAGTTCAAGATGACCGTGAAGTTAGAACCGTCCATACCCATTTTGCCGATGTAAGCTTGTAGATGCCATGAGGTGAAATACAAGTATCCTTCACCAGGATGCAGTGCAATTGCTCTGGGGTCTGCGATGCCAGTCTTCAAAGTCTTTCTCCTTGTTCCATCGAGTTCAGCAACATCCAGATTCTTAGAATGTCTATCGAGCCAGTACAATTTCCGGCCGACCCAGTCAATAGCAATACCTTCTAGGCCGTGTGAATCGTGTCTAACCACCACTTCCTTGGTGGGATTAGTATCTGAGTAATTCGAACGGTAAATTGTCTTAGCTGATACGTCAGCGAAGTACATCTGTTCATTTTTGATATCAAAATCGATTGCAACAACATTCATCAAATCCTGGTGCACAAGATTGTAAAGCGAAGCGTCAGTGGACATGTTTCTGACGTAATATTTGTTTGTAAATATAATCCAAGGCTTGGTCGAAGTATCTTTTCGTTTGCAAGTGTGTTCGTCTGCTTCTCTTTCGTAGTACTGTTCGTCGCACTTGCAGTAGTAGGATCCAGGAGTGTTTAGGCAAAATTGCGAGCAGACGCCGGGGGTTTCGATACATTCGTCGACGTCAGCACAAGCTTTTCCATCAGCGAGTAGTTTATAGCCCTGGTTGCAATCGCAGTAGTATCCGGTCAGAGTGTCAACACATTTGTGACCACATTGATTGATTTCGAGTTTCGCACATTCATCGATGTTGCAGTGAGCCGGTTCATCAGAATCGTCTGTGCAGTCCGAGACTTTGTTGCACACAAGTCTGTTGTCAATACACTGGTCGTTATTACATTTGAACTGGCCTGTAGGACATGTCTTATTATCCTTCTTGCAGTCGACTTCATCCGAATGATCACCACAGTCATCCTCTCCATCGCACCTGAAGTGATTTCGGATGCACTTAAAGTTCTGGCACTTGAACTCCTGGTCGCTGCATTGCTTGTACTGACTGTTGCAGTGTTTTCCTTCATCGGAGCCGTCACCGCAGTCGTTATCGTGATCGCACACCCATCCTTCGTTGATGCACCGTCCGTTGTTGCATTGGAACTGTTCTTCAGAGCAAGGAGTTGGCGTAGGGCAGTGATGAATGGTAGAGTTCTCATCGGCTCCATCAATACAATCCGGATCGCCGTCGCACAGCCACTTTCGAGGGATGCATTGAGGTCTCTGCCAGAATTTATTTTCCTCACATGTGTACTCGGTCTCGGCATCGCACTTGCGTTCGTTGCATTGATGTCTGTTGTCTTCGTCGCTGTTATCAAGACAGTCATTATCACCATCGCAGATGTAAATTCTCGGTATGCAGTTTCCATTGTCACATGTGAATAGATCTCCGAAGCACGTTCTGCCTTCGGATTTGCAGTATTCTGGTGGTTCGTCGGCCCCATCACCACAGTCGTCGTCTCCATCACAGTACCACGTGGCTGGTATGCATCGGTGGTTAGGGCAGCGGAAGCTGTTTTGCGGACAAGTCCTTTCTGCGCAATGTAGAGGATCCTCGTCAGAGTTGTCACCGCAGTCGTTATCGCCGTCGCAGAGCCAGTACGGTTCGACGCAGATGTTTGTCTTTTCGCATTTGAGATGGTTTGCTGGACAGGTCTTGTTCGACGGGCAAAGGTCATGCGTTTCATCGCTCGTTACATTGTCTTTACAATCGTTGATTCCGTTGCAAACTTGAGTCTTTGGTATGCAGCGGGAGTTTAGACAAGTGAATTCTCCTTCGGCGCATGGCGGATAGACGCATCCTTCTTCGTCGGAGTTATCTTTGCAGTCATTTTCATGGTCGCACTTCCACGATTTGAATATACAGCGACCGTTGTTACAGCGGAACTCGTTAGGTGAGCAGGAATGGTAGGCGCAGTAGTTCTTGTCCTCGTCAGAATTGTCACCGCAATCATCGTCGCCGTCGCATGACCACATGCGACTTATGCATTTACCGTTTGCGCAGAAGAACTTACTAGGGTCGCAGGTGATGTTTTTCGCAACGCACATTCTGCCTTCGTTGACCAGTTTTGTGTTCTCATCGCATTTGCACTCAACGGTGTTGTTAGGAGCTGGATGACAACTTTGGGCGCACCCCCCATTACTTATCTTGCATGGGTTCACCGTGCACTTTTGTCTGCTCTGACTGTAGACGTGGATATCTCTTGGAGAGTCTTCGAGTCGTTTAACCATCTCGACCATGTTGGCTCCCGTGTGTTTCTCAGCTCGGTACACTCCACGGAGTTGTAGATCAGTCCAGTAAATATAATTTCTGAAGACGGTCAATGCGAAGGGATAAATAGTTGCTGATATTAAAACTTCCCTGTTGGTTCCGTCGAGGTTGGACCTTTCGATTTTTTCACGTACTGCATCCGACCAATACAGTATATTATCATCAAAATCAATAGTCAGGCCACTAGGTTGCGATAAATCTTTGTCGATTATAGCTTTCTTTAGGGATCCGGCCATGGTAGTTCTGTAGATCTTTCCTGAAGTTCCGAATCTACCCCAGTCAGTGTAGTACAAAGTGCCATTGCAAGGATCGACGACGATTGCCCTCGGTCGCTCTACTCGAGCAATCATAACAAGTTCTGTGCCATCTAGGTTCATTGCGTAAATTGAATTGTTAGAGCTATCGGTCCAGTAGACTTTCTTTTGTGTCCAGTCGTAGGAAATCCCTTCAGGGTTGATGCCCTTGCTAATTATATTCTGAATGCTAGCGAATTGCGGATTATTGGCAGACATCCACCCGATTCTCGCCCAGGGTCTGATTTGAGTGAAGAATAATTTGTTGTCAGCGTAGTCAAACTCTATTCCTACAACATTGGTCAGGTTTGCAACGGGCTTGAAGGGCACTCCAGTCGATTTCGGGTCTAGATTTACAGCACGGATTTCAGTACGAGTAGTGAAGACTAGATATTCGTCTACGACGTCGCACTTTCTAGGATTAGTTTGTGATACTTGACCGGTTGAGCAGTCGCATTTGTGAGTCGTGCCTTTGTTAGCGTCCGGAGGAAAACTGAAACATAACTGGTCGCAGCCACCATTTCCGAGCATTCTGCAGGGGTTATTATCATCTGTAGGCTGGTTGTTGATGTCAAATATAACAATGTCACGCAGCTTGGGCAAATTGGTTCGAATTTTCTCCGGCATCGAAGTATTTCCGGGCAGTTTTGATGCTTTGTAAATTGTTTGAAGATTTCTGTCGACCCAATAAACACTTCCAGTATGTACTGCGATGCCCATAGGGTTAGGAAGGTTCGACCTAATTAGCTGCCTGTTACCGCCGTTGTACGATATTTTCTGTATCTGATCCAGTTTTGAATCTACCCAATACACGTCGTGTGTAAGCATGTCTATAGTTAAATCTCTCGGGTTAGAAATTCCAGAGCTGACGACTGTCTGCCAGTTGCTGCCGTCAAGGTACGCCTTTCCGATACGAGGGTATTGTCCGTAGTCGATCCAGTACAGAAGTCGTTTCAGCGGGTTCACTGCAAGCTCTCTTGGCGCATCCATCGTAGTTTTAAGCAGAACTTTTCTATTCGATCCGTCCAACCAGCACACTTCTACATAATTCTCGTGCGGGAAGACGTTGGTAAAGTAGAGATTGCCCGCAACCCAATCGACAGCCAAACCTCTTATGCCGTTGCTTCCGATACCATCGCTGACTATCTGCTTCAATTCTGTTCCATTAGGCCTAACCCTAAAGATGCCATTCCATGGGCCCCTGTTGAATTCCACCCAGTAAATGTAGTTCGCTTCGAAGTGGACATCTATGTGTAAGATGTGGTGACCTTGTCCGGAAACTGGGACCATAGCTTCGGAGCTGGAGTCTATACTGTATCCTCTAATGAGGTCAAGTTGGGATACAACAGCAAAGGTCTTAAATGGCACGCAGGTGACCTCATTCTCTTTCCTATATCCAACTGAACAAGCACAAATTCTGCTTCCACCATCACTTGGTATACAAATTTGTTCGCAGCCTCCGTTGTTTTGTGAGCACGAGTGATGCATCATCTTTCTCTTCTGGAATATAGTCAGTGATTTCAAGTCACTTTCGTTGTCTAAGATATTTTTGATGTTATCTCCGTTTGGAAGGTCCGCTTTAATGATTTTTTCATGTCGAGGATCTAGTACGTATAGTCTCAGGTCTAATACAGCGATAGTTTTAGGGTAAGAGATAGCGTTTGATTCCGAAAGAATTGTTTTTCTGTCATTTCCGTCTGTGTTGACACTGATGACATTTGCTGGGAACTGGGTACTGAAGTACACGAGTTTCCTTTCAATGTCAATTGTTACGGCTTCTGGTCTTTCGATGCTGTCAACAAGGATGACAGGGTTGGTTCCGTCCATGTTTGCTTTGCCTATTTTGGCTGGGACTCCGAAGCCGCCTTCGTCTGACCAATACATTTTTCTGTAAGCAAAAATACAGATGAATAACTGATCTAATTTAAATTTTAAACTCTAATAAAAGCGTTTATTTTTTTTTATTTTTTTTTAGTAGCGTGTTTTGTCATTTTCTTTCTTTAAAATTTTGAATTCTGTTGAAATGACAAGGCGTAGTAGGTATAGCTACTTTTATTAAAAAGAGGGTAAACGCATAAATTAAATTTGATTAAACTTACCCTTCAGTAGGATCTAAACAAAGTCCTCTAGGTTTTGCAACAGAGTTTTTGCTCCCGTCATTTGCCATTACAATTGTCCTGTATTTCGATTTTCCATCGACTTTCACCAACTCAATGTTACTCGCTATTCTATTAGCCATGTACAGGTTTCTTCCGAGCCAGTCAAATGCGATAGCTGTCGGGGCACCGACAATTCCAGTGTCTGAGCCTAAAAATTCAACCTTATTTCCGCCTCCGTATGGCATACTGTAGATAGTACAGTTTTCGTCGTCTTCGCTGTCACCTGAGATAGATTGTAGCCAGTATAGAGTATGTCCTTGACGGTCGTAGTCCAGCTGAACACCACCTAAAATATGACAACTACATTCAGTATGTGTTATCTAAAATAATGTCCAAATCACACAAGATTGGTATTGGGGAGGTGAGGGGAAAAGAAAATCACTATTTCTCCATTTTTTGCCCATAGGAGGGAAGGCTTGGGGGGATAGATGGCACAGGCAGTTTTCTCATACCTGTGATGCCGACAACTGGAGGTAGTTGACCAGCTCTTCCAGAACCGTCTGTGGAAAGGTCAATGACCTGAGACCCCTTCAGCACCATCAAATAAGGAGATTCCTCTGCGAAAACAAAACCATAATATCAGACATGATTCAAATGAGACAGAATAAGAGAGGTATTACCAATTATTATTATTTTTTCAACCTTTTATCAGACAAGATGATGAGACAGAACTATAGAACAAGTTTTATAGAAATGGTTTTATGTTTACCTTCGATGCATTTGCCGTCAGGAAGTAGCTTGAACCCAGGTTTGCACATACAAGTGTAGCCGATAGTCTTGTTCGGACTCAGCAGGCAGAGATGCTGGCACGTATCCTTCTTGCAAGGTGACGTATAATGAGGCTGGAGAGACGGGTGATGCACGTGAATGGACAGCGGTTGAGATATCAGATGAGAAACCACTGTCTGGTTCGATCCCTTGAACTTGTGAGCTGACAACACCCTATTCAATTGCCTGTCGGTCCAGTACAAAGTATCCTCGAAGAGAGTCAAAGAATGAGGATGTAACAAGTAGTGGCTACCAGCTAAGACTTGCTGCCTTCCTGTTCCGTTGTAATAACAGAAATCGATAAAATCTAATTTGGAATCAGCAAAGTAAACTCTTTGATTAGCAGTATCGAGTGTCAAGCCGTTGGGCCAGTAAATCTTTGTGGTAATGATAGCCATGCGTTGAGTGCCGTCCATGCCGACTCTCTCAATTCGAGGATTTTCTCCCCAGTCGGTCCAGAATAGCCATCTTGCATCTGGAGCAGGATCCAAGCACATTCCTCTAGGTTGAGTTATATTTCCACTTAGCAAAGCCGTTCGAGCACTACCGTCTTCTTTAGCCACTTCAATAGTATTCAGTTTGCTGTCTAACCAGTAAATGTTTCCGCCGATCCAATCGTACGCCAATCCTTCGACTAAGTCCAATCCTGTAGAGATGATGACTTGAGGTTCGCTGCCACGGTCCAATCGCGATATCTTCTTCAGCTTCATATCCGACCAGAATATAGTACCGGTGTGCATGTTAGAAGCTGTTGCGACGACGTTTTCTACGTTAATCGGTACACGTTCTAAGCCTTGTTCGTTGAGATCGGCTACTAAGATGGAATGACGGTTGGATATAATGAGGAAAGCGCTGGAGTGATTGTTCGCTTTGCATGTGTGGTTGTTCATCGTTAAGACGTATCCATCGATACAGCTGCAGGCGTAGGAACCTTTTGTGTTTGTGCAGGTCTGGGAACAGAGTCCCGGTGGATTGCATTCGTCGATGTCCTTGCATGCTATACCATCTGTGTCCAGTTCTTCCCCGCGTGGGCAGAGACAGAGAGGACCTCCAGGTGTTTGCTTGCATCCATTGGAGCATAGACCACCTTGATGTTCGCATTCGGCAAAATCGCAGCTGCTTCCTGTAAATTCATAAACAATCAATAAATTTTACTATTTCGTATTAGTTAAAGTAAAGCTTATTTTGTGATTATGTTACCTTCATCAGCACCGTTGGGGCAGTCGAATTTGTTATCACAAACTTGAGTGAGGTTGACACATCTGCCCGTCACGCCAGGACATTGCCACTGACCATCGGGACACCTGTAACCACAATAAAATAATTGGAAGTCCACGGCACCAGCTTTTTTAGAATATATTGACAAAATAAATAACGCTTCACACTCATTTTTCTCCACATTTTCCAGAATTCTCTGTGTTGGGGATGCCATAGAACGCAGACACGGAAACCTAACACATAAACCCAGACCAATAATATTTCAATTCATAATTCAAACATCTGTCTGGTCAGGGACCGGGACCTTATGCTTATTATAAGTTGGACGCGCTACCACTACGCGATAACGGTCATCAATAAAAAAAAATTATTTGATTCTGATCCATAATTTATGCTGCAAATCAATGGATTTTTTTGACTAAATAAGACTACGTTTGATTATTACTCACATAATGGAAAGTGACGATACGGTCTAAAATTGCCACTTGCTCATATTAAATTTAATTAATACCATTTAATGTAGTTCCTTTCCGTGCACGGTTGTTTGGAAGAGATCGCTTTTAGCAATAAGGCCGCCTGTTAAAAGCTTAGATAATAGTTTTTTTTAAATGTATTGGTATGTTATCCTTGTTATTGTGGTTATTTAATAAAGAGTTATCTAATATTATCTTAAATGTTTCTTCGAAGAAAAGATGAAAAGATTGGTACCTGAAAGGTGGCGGCTTGCAGGCATGCTGCAGGCCCTCGTCGGACGCGTCTCCACAGTCATCGTTCCCGTCGCATACGTAAGCCTTGAACACGCAGCGTCCGTTGTCGCAGCGGAAGTGGTTCGCGGCGCATTGCACCGCCCCGCATGTCGCCGGCTCATCAGATAGATCCTCGCAGTCGGGCGTGCCTGAGAAATGGTAGCATAAGTAACATATCGCCCACTAAAAGACCTTATTCTCTATCTTACAGGAGATTCCTTTCCATAAACGCGTGACGTTGAAAAATGGGTGAAAATGTACAAAAATAGACAAGCCCCTAGTCACAATAACCGCATAAACTCGTAGCGCCGTTGCGACAAGGGCGGATCCAGAGGGAAGGGGGGACGGGGGAGGTCATGACATGTTATATTACGTTTGCGGTGTGTTATTGGGTTCATTGAGGCTGACTGGTCAGCCCTGATGTCCGAGTTTTCATGTCGTCTGAAGGCCTCTGAGATAGCTAAGCGCTTAGGACAAACAACCGGGACCTACAATTTAACGTGTCATTCGAGTTAGGTACGGTACACATCTTTAAAAAGTGAAATGTTCGATTTCAGGTCTCTTTGGCGGATCTAAGTAGGACGAAGAGATTTCGAGTAATTTCATCACTGTGATTGGTTGTAGTGTGTGCATTTTGCATCTCTGCATGTGTACGTGTAGGTATGTTATGCGCTTATAACTTTCGCTCACTAAGCCGCTTTAAGCCGTTAATGTTTGCCGGTAGATATACAGGATGTTAAAAAGTTTGCTAAATGCTCACCATCGCAATACCAAGTGGTGGGTATGCAGATGCCGGAGGAGCGGCACTGGAACTGCTTGTCTGGCTGACACTGGTGCGGCGCCAGTGATGGGCATCCCAACTCATCGCTGCCGTCGTTGCAGTCCGGGATGCCGTCGCATTTGTACGCCTCCTGAGATGTCGATTTGTTACTAAATGCTGACTTTTTGGGCCCAGATTAACAAACTATTAGCATTGTACATGGGACGCTTTAGTGTGCAGATAATATTATTTGAAAATCCATTTAGTACGGATTATGATGTAGGTACTCAAGGTATTTACAGGGCTAATGAGACCAATCTAATGTCTCAAAGCAATGTGCGCCAATGCAGTGATGCCCTGGACTTAGTTACTCAAAGTTCTGGGTACCATTCAATGATCAGGGGCGAGCGTTGTCACAGTCAGGAGAGCGTTTTACTCAAACTAGCTGAAACCCGTTACTTCGTACGCGTAGAGCTTGGCCTTCGGCCTCGCTACTACAACCCGTTATAGCCTATGTGTTATTCTAATGTATACGCTATATTATTGTAAACTTTCATTAAAATCCATTCGGTAGTTTTTGCGTGAAAGAGGAACAAACATCCATACATCCATATATACAAACTTTCGCGTTTATAATATTAGTAGGATTCAAATTGTTTATTTTCAAGTAACTACTATGGACTCAGACATAATATAATTTTTTTATAACTTTATACTTGTCTCTTTACTTGTTAATATATAAAAATAGCGGACTTTGATTACGGTGATCTTCTGGTATTTGGTTTATCTCACCTCTGGTAACATTGAATTGTCGAGAACTGTTACTACAACTCATGTCTATTTTTGAGTGGGCTGATAAGATCTTTACCGTTGATGGTTGGGGTGTATTGTCTCTCTGCCAGCCTACACAAACCAGCCGAGTTCAAGTACGGCCTTGGGTCGCTGGCATAGCTGTTCCACCTTGCTACGTACTTGGTTGTTTAGTCTTGATAACTAACCTGAACACACTGCTTCAAATCAGCACACTTGAACTGCGTGGCAAGGCAGGAAACCGGCGGGCAGTCCGCCTCGTCTTGTTTGTCGAAGCAATCGTCATCTCCATCGCAAACCCATGATGCAGGGATACAGTGACCCGTGCGCGGACATGTGAACTGGAAACAATACAAACGCGCTTAGTTTATTGCAAGATACGGAGAAGCGTAGCCTGAGTTGTTTCAGTTTCGAATCGTACCGTTAGTGGCGGATTTTTTTCCATAACATATAGGGAATAATCAGATTACATAAGACCTATAACCTATAGGTGTCGCCCATATTAGATAGGCAGGTTCAACATTCCACTATGCCACTATGGAACTTAGCCACTGAGTTTATTTTATTATCACTTTTATTTCAATCGCCCTTAATCTCGTTTATCGTTTAACACGTTGGCCTCACTCGTATGTTGCCTCTTTTTACAGTACTGTGCATAGTTTAGCAAGACAGTGCACAGAGCAGTTTTCACGTGAAATGCGGTGCGGCTGTATTATGAATTTTGAATTACACTTGTTAAGGACATGCGAATCTAGAAATGGTAACACTTTCAAGAAATGAAATCTAGCGTAATTTGTCAAATTCGTGACAAGCTTACTTAATAATTTCATAATAATGTAGAAGCCTGACCGAAAAGTAGAGCTACCTCATAAAAAAACATTGTTGCAATCCATAAAGTTTAAAGCCCTAACTGACCTGGAAGTAAGCGCAAGTCTTCTCTGCACAATGGGACCCCTCATCTGAACCATCTCCACAATCGTTCTCCGAATCACATTTCCACGTGTTGGGCACGCAGCGTCCGTTGTCGCATTTGAACTGAGAAGAGCTGCAGGTGACGTTGACGCAGCCAGTCTCGTCGGAGAAGTCTCCGCAATCGTTCTCAGAGTCGCATTTGAAGGTGGCAGGGATGCAGCGACCAGAGGCACAGGTGAATTCAGAAGCTCCACATGTGGTCTCTGTAAAGTCGAGAGTAGTTTGATAATTAATACATAAAAAAGTCATCTCATAGGTCACTCTTATAGGCAGAATATTATCTTAAAATTTCAATGGAACCACCTTCGAGATATAATAGCCTATTTAATTAAAAATTTTAAAATTTTAAATAAAAAAATTGTTACACAATCGTCACAGATATCTCGCTACATACCTACTTATGTAAAAATAAACACCGGGTCGCATACTTGGTCGGTGTGCATTATGTATTTGTTATTTTACTTTAGAGTGTGTACTTATGCGAACTGGATAAAAAGAAGAATTTAGGAGCGATCCGAGTTGATATTTCTGTGCGATTGTGCTGTCGCCTTTAAGAGACAAAAGAAACCGAAAGCCAAACTGAGAAACTGTTTTTGCAAACTTACTTGTGCAGTTTTGTTCTTCATCGCTGTTATCCAAACAATCATCGTCGCCATCGCAGACCCAACTTTTAGGAATACACCTCTGGTTGTTGCAAGTGAAATCCCATGAATGGGGGCACGCTTGCACCGGCGGCTCCGAGCTGGGATCAGATATGCAGCTCGTGCCGTCAGGAGCTAACTTTTCTCCGTAAGGGCATCCACACTTCACAGTCAAAAGCTCTGTGTTGTTTCTTGGAATAGCGAAGCAGAGCTTCTGACAGTTCCCGTTGTTTCTAGAGCAAGGCTGCATCGGATCTATCTTCTGGATTCCTTCGCTGTATACTTTAACTCCGTAAAGCCTGTTTGTTTGTGGCTCCCTGACCATGATGTCTTCTTGTTCGCCAGTCAGCTTGTGAAGTCTGACGATAGCGTCCAATCGCCAGTCAGTAATGTACATGAACTCTTTGTGAATAACTATAGAGAATGGATGCCTGATCAATCTTGAGTTGACGGTTTTTACGTCAGTGCCGTCGAGCTTGGAATGTTGGACATGGTCGAGCAAAGCGTCGCACCAATATAGTCTATCTGCGTCAAAGTCAATAGATAATCCATTGGGCCAACCCAATGTGACGTTTTCAAAGACCAGTAAGCCGGTACCGTCAGTATTTGCTCTGCTGATGTTGGCCGGGCGATCCCATTCAGAGAAGAAAATAAAACCTTTATTGGGATGCACAACAATAGCACGGGGCCTTTTCAAGTCTTTGAGCAGAGTTCTTTTGTAAGCCACATTTCTTGTTGATAGCACGTTCAGAGTTCCCTTTCTAGAGTCGATATAGTAGAGATTCTTCGAAGCCCAGTCAACGGCTAAGCCTTCAACACCCTCGTTCTGGGAAGCCAATACGATTTCTCTTGTTGTTCCGTTTCTGTGGACCCTGTATATCACGTCCTGGAGTACATCGGAATAGTAAATATGTTCATCTCGTGCGTCGAAGTCGAGGCCTACGAATCGGGCTCTTCTTGAAACCACGGGCAGTATTGCATCACTGAAACCTTCAATGACTGGGTTCAAAACCTTTCCTTTGATGAATCTCTGTTGGGAATACATAAGGAACTCTGATACTAGGTCGCAGTTCCTCAAATCAGTCTCCAATCTGTATCCTATATTACACGCGCATCTATATCCTAAGCCGCCGTTTTGCAGCGCAGTAACTATACACATTTGAGAGCATCCTCCATTATTATTTCCGCATGGATTATTTACAGAAGTTTGTTTTAAAGAATGTATCACAGTTATAGCTTTGGGTTCTCGTATGTCTTTTTGCTTGAAGATCGCCTGAATGCTCGAAGCTCCTTCGTATTTATTCACGGAACTGATTCCTTGTTTAGTGCTGTCAGACCAATAAACCCTATCTTCGAATAAGGCTAACCTAGAAGGACTAGGGACTTGCTGTCCTCTTAGGACTAAAAATCTGTGGTTTCCATCGTAGTCAACAGTTTCAATGTAATCCAGTAGTGAGTCACACCAGAACACCCTTCTTGCGATTATGTCCACAGCAATTCCAGATGCTTTGTAAGCCGCTTCGGAAACTATCGACTTCGCGTGAGTTCCGTCCATGTTTGCTCGGATAATTTGACTGCTATCGGCTACGAACATGAAACCGAGTGTTGGATCGAGGGCAATATCAGCTGGGTTGGTTAAATTAGAGCCTAGCACGACAGCGTGCCACCTTCCATCGAGTTCGAAGACATCAATCTTCTGTCCGATAGCGTCGGCCACGTAGAGCTTGTCCCCGACCCAGTCGACGGCGAGGGCGACGGGTGCCCATGAACCAGTGACTGTGATGTCACTGCCACCGTAGCTGGTCACTCCAGCTGGAACGCTCAGCTGCTGTGAATGGATCTGAAATTATGCAAACAGAAAATTATCAAAACCTTTGTGACTAATAATTAATTTAACTCGTGAGGCAACTTGGTTGGTGGAACCTTGTATAGCCAAAAAATAATTATCTAGCCGAATTAAAGTCTAAACGCCTACGATATAAGGTCTAAAATTTGCCTGTTTTGTTTTGCTTAAGTTCAGATAGGAACATAAGGCACTTCGGGGGTAGTTATACACACACACACACTCAACTCTCTAATAATTAGTAGGTATCTATTGAAATAGAATCAAAGTACTTTATTCTGGTTACTTCAATTTCTATGTTCAAATTCTTACTACTTTGGGTTTCTTCACAATGCCAGCGGGGGTAGTTAAATCCAAATAAGTGATTGGTCTCAAATCAATAAAAAAAGGTTAGATAATGGTAGCAAAAGTTACAAGCCCGACATGAATCCGGATGACAATAAACATAAGAAATTTATTCCAGCTCACCTTCCTAGTCTTCAAATCGGACCAGAACAGGAGGTTTCTTCTATAATGGTAGTCGACTCCAGCTGCCGAGGTAGCATTAGCCAGGTGTTGCGTGAGGCGCGCGTGAAGGTCCATCCGAACTAGTGCTGTGGCATGCGCCAGTACCAACGCCGGCGTTGCGCCGGAGCTTGCCGCACACCGCTTGCCGTCGATTAGGTTGTAGCCAGGGGCGCAAGCGCATTTATATGCTAGAGAAGACAAACGGGCTTTGATATTATGTGATTGTATGGTATTTTTAACATGAGTTGAAAGCTCAGGAGCCTTACGGCTACGTGTTTTAAGCGATTCTGTTTAAGTGATGCGAAAAGTTGCGCAACCACAAACCGTATCTAGGCGCGCTAAGGTTAAAGTTCGCGTGATTTTCCGCATTGCACTGTTTTGAGTCTGCGTTGAGAGGTAGCCGTAAGGCCCCCGATTAGACAAACAAGGTTTTATTTGTCTAGTATGAGGTTAAGAGCTTTTGTAGTCCACGTGAGATGTAAACAGGGAAAGGTGTTTTGGTCCAGCGACGAGATCAATTAAAAATTAACAAAAATAAAATTGTAGACGAAATTGTCTAAAATTTTACTATGCATCATGAAATGTACCTGAACCGATTGCAGGACGAAGGCAGATTTTACAGCAAGAGAAAATATTACCTACCTATACTCAGAAGTGGGATACGAAAGACTAGATAAGAATAAGTACGATGTAAAAGCTTGTGATTGTATAGATGACATCATAAAAATGTATGTGTTTGTATACGTTTACCACAATTTGACAATGTTTTTTGTGTTGATACGTAAAATATTAAATACCAAAGAATAGAGTCATGTCCTTAACATGTAACTAGGCTAACTACTTGGTGCAATAAAATACTGAATAACAAAGAAGACGGACGGTAATTCGAGGAGAAAGATAATCATTCCAGTATACTGACATCCAGGAGTATTGACACACAGCTGGTGGCAGTAGCCCCACTCCTTGCATTCATCCCTGTCCTCGCAGGTCCTGTTGTCGGCCGCGAGCGTCAGGCCGGCGGCGCACGCACAAGCGCCCCCGTTGGGCGAAGCCACGCATTTGTACACGCAGTCAAGAGCCGGACATGATGCAGTTGCTGAAAAAAATATAATGTTATTAAGTACCCGAAGTTTACTCGATGAGATTTCCCATCGGTAACTCTCGGGAGCAAACTTTTTATAATTTTTGCGGTCAATAATCATACTAAGATTAAAATATAACGTGTTTTTGTATAAAAACATGGTATAAACCTGCTTATATATATAACCTGCAATGTACGCATTTCTAACAAAAAAAAAAATTGACAGGCTTTTCAATACAATCTTCCACTCCCATATTTAACCCGTGAGTGTGCTATACGTAAAGTCTTCTGTGCCGTGAATTTAAAAAAAAAAAGTTAATACAACTAACTTTATGTCTCAATACCATCTAGTAGCTAAGAATGTTCGTAATTATTAATTACGAACATTCTTACAAACTTTTAGCCCCTATTTAACCCCACTTACCTTAGTGGGGTTAAATAAGGGCAGTTAAAAAAATATTTTTTATTGCTAAGTTATGTTATATGAGGAAAACTTGTGAAAAATTTCACGGTTTCCAGTGCGTTAGGTACGTAAACGCAGCCAAAAAATTATTTATAATTTATAAGGGCAGTTAAAAAAAAAAAAATTTATTTCTAAGTTATGTTATATGAGTAAAAATTATTCACTTTATTCTACTCTTCAAATTGGTAACTTCAAAATATATTAAACATGAATTCTCAAAATACACTAATGAGAGAATAGTCATGTACTTCAGTCATGAGAAGAAAAATTTTGAAGTATTTTTTAGAGGCGTTAATATATCATTTGTGTAACTCACAGCAAGCATTCTCCTCGTCAGCATTATCTTCGCAGTCCTTTTTTCCATCACACAGCTGTGACCTCATGATGCACTTGTGTCCACCTCCCGGCGCACCCTTTGGGCACAGGTACTTGTTATCAGGACAGGTTATTGAGGTGCAATTGTTTTCATCGGAGCCATCTATGCAGTCTTTGTACCCGTCGCAATGGTAAGTGGCTGGTATGCATAGCGCGTTGCTGCAGCGGAACTGGCCGATGTGACATGGAGGAAAACCTGGAGACAGAAAAAAAAATTAAGCAACAATTGGACATGGATTGGAAATATAGACTCTAGGTTTGTGACATGTCTCCACAAATGTTAGTTTAGCAAGTCTAGGGACTTGTTTTTTTTTTAGTATATGTAATTATTTTGGAACATTACTGTTTAAGACACAGGAATCGGCAACAATATACGGCTTAGTTATACGGCTCAGTGGTAAATAACCGAAAGGATGTCATATTATGGTACTCATCATTATGAACAACTGAAAGACAACCCTGAAAACGCCAAAAATGCACTGTTCTAAATCTAAATAAATGGAACAGCAAATATATATTTGAGCAATTTCGGAGTTGGTTTTTAGTTGTTCATAATGATGAGTACTTAAATCTCATAGCTTATACAGGGTTACGCAGAAACGGTGTACTAATCCGAAAGGGGTCCATATCCCATCATTACGAATATCTTTTATTATCGGATCAAAATAGAATCGCGAAAAATCATCAGCTGTCCCGCTGTCCCATACATTAATTTTGTCAAGTGTGAATGGCCGTTTCCCATGGAACAGCTGATATTTCTTTCGAGATTTCAGGGTTGCTCCTATAATAAATGTTGTTTACAATGATGGGAACTATGGACCTCTTTCGGCTTAGTACACCATTGTCGCGTGACTAATGAGCCATAAAATTGATAATCCGTTGTGATATCGGGCAATGCAAAATTGACCGAAAATAATTTCACCATGCATAGCAATGGGACTATTGAATGGAGAACAAATCAAAGGAATTCAATAGCTAGAAGGGCATAAAGGAGCTTTTTATAAACGGGCCCGAGTGACCTTTTAACTCAATAGGTTTCATCCCTTCCGTAAAGAGAAATTATTCCAGCCCTTATCTAACAATAGAAAATGGCAATTGAAACGTGATAAAGATGAAAATGAGATACCCTCATCACACTAAATTAGAAATGCGAAAGTTTGCGTGAGTTTGTTCCAATTCTACCCAAACCAGCTCAAACCTTATCGCGCCCAGATACGGTTTGCGGTCGCGTGATTTTCCAACTGAGCCGAATAGGTGCCTGTAATAGCAGTTGTCCGTAAGGCCCCAGCTATTAAGGAGTTGAATGGGAAGTCAACTCTTTGCTTAGGGACCGTCCATTAATCACGTGAGGCTTGAAAGGGGGGAGGGGGTTTAGCAAAAATCACGAAATATCACAATCAATATACAAACAATGGTCTTAAACCTCACTAAGGGGAGGGGGGGTTAAAAATGAAAAAAACCATCATGTGATTAATGGACGGCCCCTTATAGGCTGAACTGGTTTAGATGAAATTTTGGTATGAGGCAGCGTATACCCAGCCAGCCAGGCTCATGAACAGGCTGGTGTAAATGGTCCATATAAGAAGGACCGAAAAAATGATTTCACTTCCCAAATGGCGGGCAAAGGTCCCCCCCAATTCCTTCCATTGGTATCTGTCCTGAGGCAGCACTGACCAATCTTTTTTAAGCCTCCCGTGCTCGTCGCGCCATCAGGTCCGTGCGTCACCTGTTTTATGTTTAGGAAGTTTCGAAAAGTTGCGCGACCGCAAACCGTATCTCGGCGCGTTAAGGTTTACGTTAACGTGATTTTCCGCAATCACTTAAGTTGAATCGCTTTAAACAGGGACAGCGCAGCGTAAGTAGGCCTCCAACTAGATAGACCGACGACATTGTGAGAGTTGCGGGCATCTAGTGGATGCAGATGGCAGGCTTTCGTTCAGTGTGGAGGTTAAAGGGGAGGCCTATGTTCAGCAGTGGACGTCTTCTGGCTGATGATGATGTTGATGACGAGGGAACGGTACGGCCCCTGGGAGTCGACTGGTCGGTGATTCCCACTCAGTGGAAACATTCACCCACCTGTCCGGGTGCATTTTAATCATACCGTGTTAAAATATTTACAATATTTATATTATTTTTTTATTTATAATATTTTATTTTCTGATTTACTTACTACAATGTGCTTCGTCTGAGTTGTCTCCACAATCGTCTTTGTGATCGCATTTCATGGACACATCCACGCACTTATTGCCCGAGGCGCATCGGAATTGGTCCAACCGACACGCTAGAGTCTGATTTGGACAGTCCTGTTCATCTTTTCCTGTTCTGCAGTCTAAATACCTGGAATTTTATTTGATATAAATCAAGGAATTCAGTAAAGAGCGTCACAAAGCAGCGATTCATCAGGATTATTATGGATGTCCGTTCGTGATTTAGATTGTGATTGCAATCGTGTGCCTCTCGTGGTGCAGGTAAAAGAAACGGGATTGCAAGCGGTCGTGATCGCAATCAGAATCACCAATGGACATCCATAATAATTCCGCAGATCTTCAAAGCTAAAACTATACCTACGCCCTTCATCTACATTTACACTGTTGCGTCTAGAACATCACTGCAATGTTGCTAGTTTTAAGGTTTTTATCAGATTCATTGCGAAGAATGCGCAATGTGCATCAGAACTGCATAATCTAATTCCTTCTTGCCCTTTTTGGTGTCGGATGGCCAAGGCAGGCACGAAATAGCGAAATTATTTTATGGTCGATATTCCAAAAACCCGAACAGAGCACTTTGATTCCACTGTCTATGCGAACAGGTAGACAGTGGAATACGCTGCCTCAGTGGTTGGTACAATCTGGGTATCTTCAAGTCGTGAGTAGAGTTGAGTGAACCGATTTCTACTAGGAAAGCAAGTCTTATTATAAATTAAATAATAAGCCGCGTATTTAGGTAAGAGCATAAGGATTACGTAGTATGTAGCTGTGTGCCCTACAATATGCTGAACAAGCAAAATTAAGTAGAGCATAGGCGCGCATTGCTCAGTCGTCCCCACCCACCCCCTCTTCGTGTATGGAGTATTGGAGTTGGAGAGTATAGCTAATCTAAAGTTAAATTAGGACTTTTATATAAATATTAAATCCACCTTCGGTTTATCCTCCGAAATATAATTTGGGCTGCTTCAAACGAAGGGTGAATAGAGTCCTCAAAGGTAGGCAACGCACTGACAATGCCCCGGATATTGTAGGTGTCTATAGGCAGCGGTGAACACTTACCATCAGGTGGCCCGTAGCATATTTGCCACTTATTCAATAAGAAAACCCCCCAGGACCCTGCTAAGCCAAGTATCTCCATGGACACGCATCAAAACAGTCCCAAACCCTAAATAGTGTTAGTTTAGTTGATACCTTTACAAGTAATTTTAGTTTAATTATAAGGTCGCGCCATCCATCTTACCCATCACATTTCTTTGCCTTTGGTATGCAGGGTCCCTGTGAGGAGGCCTTGCCGGGCCCCACCCCCTCCACCCCGCACTGGAAGTCGTCGGTTTGGCACTTCCGGTACGCTGGAATAAACAAAACAAAAACATTAATTTACGAACATAGCGTCCTGTGTCCTATATAAATTAAGATTCATCATTATCAGCCTATCATATTCCCACTGCTGGGAGACAGTCCTCTCAGAGAGAGAGAGGATGGGCCTTAATCCACCATGTTGGACCAGTGCATGTTGGTGAATGTCATTTATGTCTGAACTTTGAGGTTCTTAGACATACCGGTTTCTCCACGATATTTTCCTTCACCGCCCTGATGCAGGGCCGAGGATCGAACCAGTTACCGTCCGATCTTCATCTTTTGATGATTTTGGCCAACTTCAAAAGAGGAGGAAGGTTCTAAATTCGGTCCGTATTTTTTAATTATATCTTTATGAAACTTATTTGCAAGTATAATTGACTATCGATTGATTAGAAATTTCCAGGACAAGTCGCAACCAAACTTTGGTCGGAACAATAAAAAATGACGTTCGAAAACCGAACGCTACAGTTTCATTAGGTTCTTTGGACGCTTTCCGAATAAACATCAACAGCGCCAACGATACTAACAGCGCTAATGAGAACCAACACGGCACAAAGACATTTTCTTTGTGCCTTTGTCGGGTGAATGGCAATCACGATGATGTTGTTCATTAACCAATTGTACCTACCTACTCGTACAGCGCAAATGATAGATCAGCCTGGAAAATACAATAAGATTTTCCAGGCTTTTTAAAGATTAAATTCCTGACAACATATATATTTGGGGGACCATATTTCGCAAGGTACACGTGAACAAACATGATGTCAAACCTAACTTTAATGTACTTTTTAACCGAAATCCCTCTTTCCCTCTACTTTTTAACCGACTTCCAAAAAAAGGAATCTCATTTTTTAAGTTTGTTACTTCAGACCTCCGTTATTTATAAACCGATATGGAAAATATATTTGAAAGTATATAGGTACTTTCAGATAGAAATTTCATCAAAATCGATTCAGTAGTTTGGTTTTTAAATAAAAATAACTGAAAATAATGTCACCAAGTAGGTAAACGAAATTGCGTATTTACTAATTTTGAAGTCGGTTTTTTTAATTGATAATTATTGCAAGCTAATCCTACCCAAACTCATCTGTATTGACACCGGACATACACAAAAACTTTACGAGCAAGAAGAGTGTTTTTTTTTGTCTATTTAGCCCAGGCGATTTATGCAAAAATGTAACGAAACCTCACAATAATTAACAAGTTTTTGATTTTTGCTACAGGTTTTCCTTAGAGTCGTATAGTACCTAGGTCCTCAAGTTTCCACCCCCAGGCGTCGGCGTCTTCCCTCTCCCACATGTCCCCGCGACCGTAGTTTTTAGTATCTAATTATCTCAAAAACTACTAGAGCTAGGAAAAATGAAAAACCTATGAAAAAAAATATATTTTAATTCGTTTTTGATAGTCGACTTATAGTTTTGGAAATAAACTTACCTAAAGTTCGTGGCAAAAAAGTGTGTGCATAAGACCACGACAGAAGTGAAAAATCATCATCTATCTATTCATCTTCTATGTTATAATTATATATTGTAATATCCGACCATACCCGTAACCTCATGGCTGATCGACGCTCGTTACAACTACAATGTTCCGATGACGCTGACTCATATAGGCAGCTCAATAGACAAATTTGGAAGTCATTGCGGCACGACATACGTACCTTTAATACGAACAGTATTAAAGAGACGATTGAGCAAAACAAAGGCTCCAAAGTGTTTGCAAGAGACATGTCTATTGGGCAAAGCCAGCTGACAAAGCTGAAGAGGGAAGATGGTAGTGTAGCGTCGACCAAAGCCGAGGTATTAGGGGAAATCGAAAGGTTCTATGGACAGTTATACACTTCGGTTGCTAAACCTGTGAGCAGCTCGGCCAAAGACCCAAGAGCCAAGCTGAGCCGACACTATACTGAAGATATCCCGGACATCAGCCTGTACGAGATTAGGATGGCCCTGAAACAGCTCAAGAACAACAAGGCGCCGGGGGACGATGGAATCACATCAGAGCTTCTGAAAGCGGGTGGAACACCGGTACTCAGAGTCCTTCAGAAGCTCTTTAATTCTGTCTTACTCGAAGGTATAACGCCAGAAGCATGGAACAGAGGCGTGGTGGTGCTGTTCTTTAAGAAAGGTGACAAAACCTTGCTGAAGAACTACAGACCCATCTCGCTTCTGAGCCATGTTTATAAGCTGTTTTCGAGGGTCATCACGAATCGTCTCGATCGCAGGTTCGATGACTTTCAGCCTATCGAACAAGCCGGTTTCCGAAAAGGCTATAGTACCATAGACCACATCCACACGCTACGCCAAGTTATACAGAAGACCGAAGAATATAACTTGCCACTATGTTTAGCGTTTGTGGACTATGAGAAAGCCTTTGATTCGGTCGAGACATGGGCGGTGCTCGAGTCTCTCCAGCGATGCCGTATTGACTATCGGTATGTCGAAGTGTTGAAGTGTTTGTACAATAACGCCACCATGTCGGTCCGAGTACAGGAGCAGAGTCCGAAGGCAATTCCATTGCGAAGAGGCGTGAGACAGGGAGACGTTATCTCTCCGAAACTGTTCACTGCCACAATGGAAGATGCTTTCAAGCTCCTGGAATGGCAAGGACTCGGCATCAACATCAACGGCGAGTACATCACTCACCTTCGGTTTGCCGACGATATTGTGGTCATGGCAGAATCGATGGAAGATCTCAGCATGATGCTCGAAGGCCTCAATCGAGTCTCCCAACAGGTGGGCCTTAAAATGAACATGGACAAGACAAAGGTTATGTCAAATATCCATGTTGTGCCCGCCCCAGTATCAGTTGGGAACTCAGTTCTTGAAGCTGTTGACGCGTACGTCTACCTAGGACAAACCGTCGAACTAGGTAGGTCCAACTTCAAGAAAGAGGTCAATCGGCGAATCCAACTCGGCTGGGCAGCGTTCGGTAAACTACGCAACGTCTTCTCGTCCAAAATACCTCAGTGCCTTAAGACGAAAGTCTTCGACCAGTGTGTGTTACCAGTGATGACATACGGCACTGAAACGTGGTCTCTCACTATGGGCCTCATAAGCAAGCTCAAAGTCGCACAACGAGCTATGGAGAGGGCTATGCTCGGGGTTTCTCTACGAGATCGAATCCGAAATGAGGAGATCCGTAGACGAACGAAAGTCACCGACATAGCCCACCGGATTAGTAAGTTGAAATGGCAGTGGGCAGGGCACATATCACGCAGAACAGATGGCCGATGGGGCCGAAAGGTTCTGGAATGGAGACCACGGACTGGCAAGCGCAGCGTAGGACGTCCACCCACAAGATGGACAGACGACCTAAAAGAGACCGCAGGGAAACGCTGGATGCAGGCCGCTTCCAACCGGCCCTTGTGGAGATCGATGGGGGAGGCCTATGTCCAGCAGTGGACGTCCTACGGCTGAAATGATGATTGTAATATCTCTCTCGCTCCCTGAGTCGACTCGAGCCGACTTTACCCGAACGAGTACCTGAGCGTGGTGGTCACTGGTCACGCGAATTCAATACCCTTAGTACAAGTTTTGATAGTATTCGAAAACTTTTTTCGTTTTCGTATTGTTCCATACATTGCTGGGCTGAAAGGTATTCGAAAACTTTATTCGTATATGTTTATCTATGGTATTAGAGTGAAGCAATCTATACCGCCGATTACTACCGATTTTAGTTCCTCCACGTTTCCGATAGAGACGCTTTACCAAAATGTATGGAACAAGACGTAAACGAAAAAAGTTTTCGAAAACTATCAAATCTGGGACTAAGCGTACTGCGCTTTTTCCCCATCCCAAATAGCGCCCAAGTTTTCACTTCAAAAAATCGCAAAATTATCGTTTTGTACTAATTTTACACGAAAACTACAAAATACAAAAAAAAAAAATACAAAAACTCTTTATTAAAACACCACAAAACAAGCCACAACAACTACCGATGATAAATAGATTTTCAATGATGATGAATGGATTTTCAGAACACTCATCTACATTTTATATAAGCTAATCCCACCCAAACTCATCTGTATTGGTAATGACATGCAAAAACGTCTCCGTCCTGGTTTAGCAACAAAATGCCCGGTCCGAGGTAATGCGATTTTTTTATAAAGTTATGTAAAGAACCCGCCCACAGAGGTGCCTTTGAACTGGATATAAGAGCAGCACAAAGCCGATACAGTTTACAAGAAAACTCTAAGCTTTTGTGCTGTTATAAAGCTGCGAAGCGGAAGTATAGGGCTAACGAAGCGTGCACATGCAAATTGACTCATCAGCAGAGCAAGTACGATATTTTATCGATCGACAAATTTACTAGGATCGCAATAAAGAAAACAAATACGACATTTAAAATAAATAAAAACGTAATAGTACCTACGTACATAGGTAATAATATATTATTCGTATCTAGTCTAGTTATTATATAAATTATTGGGACATATATTATGTACTAAAATCACAGAAAATATGTATTTCCGTTCTCTTTTCTGTGACTAAAATAATATTGTAGATGAGACATAATCTATTAATAATATATATTTTATCTTAAACTTTTAAAATAAAATATTTTGTCGACGAGAAACAAAGATAGACATCGGATATCGGGTCAGGTCGAAAATGTTGAAAAACTAAATTCGTGTTGATATTGAACGAGAAGGCAGTAGACAATACTTCATGCATGATTGACCAGTCGTAATCAATAACAGACCATTTCATCAGTGTAACCCGGCTCTGTTACATGTAACGAACCAGCCAAGTGTGAACCGGTTTCCGGTCCAGCGACGCGTGGACGCCGGACACAACTAACCCAAACAAACTTCCGAACCAGACGAAAACAAAACAAGCCCAGAAAGCGCGATAAATTTGTCTCCCAAAAAAACAAGAGTTTCTGAATACTTTTTTATTTTGATAGGCTTGCGCTTGTCTGCCATCTCGCCTGATGGTTGAGTGTTTATTTTAGTCATGGCCTTGGATACATACTTAGTCCTTCAGTCGTAATATTAAATAAGTTTACATATTATTAAATAACGACAAACAAGGCATAGTCACAGTCAGAGTCAAGCAAAGTAGGTCACAGTCAATTCGAACTTATGCCCTAGTAATACTTTACTTTTTGGAGGCTTAACAAAAGGCTTCTATGAAGTTTTGAAAACAACACGAAAATACATGTTTCAGTTCGTTATCACTTTCCACACTCGTGAACGTTCACGAGCACTTAATAAATAATAATCCACCAATGTGTGACAAACACATTAAAACTCGTAAATTCTAATAAGTCTAAAAAAATACAACGAGCCGACATGTTTTGTTTCTCGTTGGCGCCAAAACTCCTTTCTGAATACTGACGCATCCTTTCATCCAATTACGAAACTCGCTCTCGTCGCCGTGATACTTTCACGTGAAAAAAATGCAAATTCTGTCCAAACATCATCCGAACCTGCCATTTTTAAGCTGGGCTGTGCACAAAGGCGCAAAGAGCCGGGACGGGGAAGCCTTAAATCAAACGATGAGAGCATTGGAACTTTGGGACCCTTTGCCGCTCAATTAGTGCCACTGCCACGACTTTGCTTCAAAGTTTTCTATGAAACCGGATTTGCGTGCTGATAAAAGAACTATTCGTAAAAGCCGCGAGCTCCGTTTGATAATAAAGTCATCACCATCATCATTTCATCAATAGGACGTCCACTGCTGGACATAGTCTCCCGGAACATCAATCTCCAAAAGGGCCGGTTGGAGCCTGCATCCAGCGTTTCCCTGCGGTCTCTTTTAGGTCGTCTGTCCATCTTGTGACATCCTACGCTGCGCTTACCGGTCCGTGGTCACCATTTAATAATAAAATATTTTATAAATATTATTATATATTAAAGTTATTGAGCGATGGTGGTCAGGCTGTAGCATGCGCACTTTACAATCTGACGGCACCAGGTTCGATCCTCAGCCATGTACCAATGATTTATTTACTTAGTACTTAAATAAATTATGTGCACTTTCGATGCCATCACCCAACAGCGGTGAAGAAAAACATCGTGAGGAAACCGGTATGTCCAAGAAACTCAAAAGTTCAAAAACATATGACAGTCACCAACATGCACTGGGATGGCATGGTGGATTAGGGCCTATCCTCTCTGAGAAAAGGCCTGTATCCCAGCAGTGGGAACATGCTAGGCTGATGATGAGGTTAAAAAACAAAAAATAAAACACGTTTACGTGACTTGTTTAAAGAACCAAATACACGCAAACTCGAGGGGTTTACAAGTAGTAATTGAAGAGTTCCACTATCTACCTCCTGGCTCCATCCAGTTCGATGTTGCCAAATTATTGTATTCTCGTCCGTATTACATATACTTGCAATGTTTCAAATCGATACGACAATTAGGAGTAGGTTAAAATCGACTTCAAGCCCGAACCCTCAACTTCGTTCGCGATTGCTATCCCGACCGACTAATTATTCGCACTTGGCCACAGTTTGTCTTATATATGCGGTGAAGCACTTTTATCAAGAAACGAGCTTTTCACTTTTGATTTGAATACTCCCAGGTTGTGTATTTCACAGGAGACATTAACTCAGGTAGATAGTTATTTCGCGGTTCGCACAATAAATGTTAAAGCAATGTGCTTTGCTTTTCGCCGAGGCTCTCCTAATATAAGCTTGTGAAAAAATAAAGCAATAGTTAAGTATGTCGTGTGGTATTTATGCCTACTTTCATTGCATTTTCAGTGATCACAGAAAGATTGTGGCTCTATATACGATACTTAATACAAAATACAATAAAACCAACCGAACAAAACACAAAAGATAATTTGATTTGAAAGCAAAGAGCAAAAGATTGGGCTAAGTGGCATACCTTGGAAAAAGCGTATGCCCAGCAGTTGACTATGATGATGATAAAGTAAAAACAAAAGAAAATCACCAATGACCTCGATCAATATTTACAAAATAACTAAAAAGAATGACAAATAACCATATTATCTTGCATACTTAATTCCCCGTTCCGTACCAACAGTGCGTTGTACCTAAAATACCTACTTCTGTTTCAACTTCTACCTTCTCCTCCACTCATCACTTTACATATGGGAGGGCTAAGGCGGATCGGTAATCCACCACAATCGCCTACTTACCTCCTATTGTGTCAGGATTTTCGGAACTTAACACTCAAATCAAAGAGTTTCTACATAAAAATACTACGGGGAATTGATAAAATAAGACGCCTGTAAAACGCCTCCGCTGACACGTGCTGAGCAGTTCCATTCCTTTCAGGACGGCTTAGCATTTCCTAGAATTCATTTTTAAAGCAGTTGCATTGCAATTTTCGTCTCTATCGTAGCTGCATCTAGTTATTCTCGTACTCTCTGGTAATACAAAGCTGCGACGGGAATCCGCTTTAGCGTTGGGTCTATAAACGTTTCTTGCCATCATAGAGCTGAATATGAAGAGGGTGATCCGAAGATTACATCCCAATCCCAATATGTTTAGTAGGTATTTAGATAAAATATTGAATCAGAGGTTACTTTGAGGAAGTTAGCCTTCAAACTGTTTTTAGACAAATTTTTGTATATGCGTTTCAATCCCGCATCTAGTTCATAAAGAATATCATAATTTGTAGTTTTCTTTGATAATTATTATTATTACAGATTATATAATAGTTTGTTTCAGTTCTAGTAATTTTTTGTTTCAAACATCATGGATTTTTGTTTCATGTTCGGATATAATTAGATTGTTAACAAATTTATGATTCAGATTCCTGATTTTTTATTGTATTTGAAGTGACATTAAAGCAGAAATACACAAGGGATTCGTTTAAAAAACGTTTTTTTTTGTGGTAAAAAATGTGCGCTGTATGTCTAATTATACGTAGCATGCGTATATGTGTTTATATAAATATGTGTGTGTTTGCTCTCAAGGATGACGCGACACACGCGTAATGACCGCGCACTAACGAAGTCGACGAGCAAACGACTTCACACTGGTGCGCAGTATACCTACTTGTTGGCACCACTGGGTTGGTATCATTGGAAAAATGTATTCGCCCCGTCCTTACTACATAAGTCAATGGTTTTCGTGCAAATTGCTATGATAAAACATGCAAACTAAAACAGCTAGAAAAGTTGCGTCCACAAAATCTCAAGCAAATGCTGCATGTTAGTATTTTACTAAAACGAGATAAAAGTACATATTGTTAAACTGAACATTGCCAAAAACCTCGTGTTGTTACGATTATTTGATCTTTCACAAAAGTGCAAGAACGTATGATATTGACAAGACCATTAAAAGTTGAAGTATCCAAGTACTTAGCTGGAGCGAAACAAATGTGCTGGCTCGACGGGACAGTCTCAAGGGTCTGACGGACCTGATGGAACGGTTGCCCATAAATGTTTAACTGTCGATTGGACGGACTTCGCTTGGAGTGCAGTTGTTGGGGAGATGATACAGTTCTCAGTAACTTAAATTTGACATGCTTGCAGAATTACCAACGGAAAGATTTATAACGCTTGCTGTAAATTCAGTTTATCATTCAAGACTAAAGGAGAGCTACGAATATTGAATATTTTAACGTTGTTTTCTTTTCATTGCAGTCTAATCAGTTCTTTGGGAGCTTGCAAGACAATAAATCGGCATGTGTCCTTATTTTTATTTAATACCTCATAAAAAAAGACGATCATAAATAAACATATCAATGTTTTATTTTTTTTTCAAAAATATATAGATTATTATAAATATTTTAATTTCATGCTAGACAGAAAGCGCAGCCTTATGAGAAAAAAAAAACAATACGAAAACAATGTAATAATATCTGTGTATCATACATAGGACTGACTCATCACGAAATCTCAAAATCTGCTTTACCTAAGAATCTAACATGGTCAGGCAGATTACTTAAATATGGGATGGACCAACCGCTAAGAAAAGATTTTGCAAATGGACAGCATTAAGGAGGACAATTAAGATTAAAAGTTTATATGTAAGTCTACGCGTACGAAGTCACGAGCAAAAGCTAGTAATATACAGGGTTACGCGGAAACGGTGTACTAAACCGAAAGGGGTCTGAAATACGCATCATTATGAATAACTTTTACTATGGTAACAACTCTAAAATCGCGAAAAAAATATCAGCTGTTCCATAGAAAAATGTCAGTCACACTCTACAAAAAGTATGGAACAGATGACATTTTTTGCAATGTCAGGGCCGGCCTATATTAAAAGTTGTTCATAATGATGAGTAAAACTACCTTCTTTCGGTTTAGTACTGTAAAGATACTTCCTACTAAAAAACCTAGCAGTAAAAGCACAGTTTTTTTTTCTTGAAAGCAAAACGTGAGAACTCTTTCCAAAACTTTTTTTCTATTAGCAAAAGCGGGAGAAAAAGTGTAAAATCCCCATATTTACGCAGTAACGGAGTAAGTACATTGGAAACTTGAGCGGGCTCCAATAAAAGAAAGAATATAATAATTGCGGTCTATTAAAACTTTTCCCTCGAACAAGTTGTGAAGGATCTTGGAGGTATATTGTTCTTGCAAAAATCTGTTGAAAGAAGCTTATTGGGGAGGAACTTTTAGTGAGTTTGGGTCGTGAAATGCATGTCGAGGAAACTGCGTTTACCTCGCCTACCCACGTTGCTTGCAGCGATAAACTTTCGAAGCTAAAGTTTTAAGGTGATTTTAGACTAAAATCCGCGTAAAAATTGCAGGCTCATAGACACTAGGTACGTAATTCTGTGGAAAATAAGTAGAAAAAATAATAACTCAGTAAGTACCTAGCTTGTGTTTGTAAATAAAGATTTCGGTCGTTTGCAGATAAATAAAATAGCATTGTGCACGAAGGATCAATCAAAACAATACTCTCCGGACGACAGTTAGATAATCAGATTCCAAGAAATTAAACAAATAATGGAAAAACACGAGAAGCAAGAAGATAATTATCCAAGTTCGTCAAGAAAAATAATTGCGAATTCTCACACCAGCGGCGTTCGATATCAAAGCGCGACTTCAAAGACAACAGATTTACATGAAAACAGGCACATCTCAGATACGAACGACAAACAAAAACGCAATTTCCACACCATTAAAACTTGGCCACTTGTTGGGACTTTCTGCTTTCGCCACCAATTTGTTTTGAACTCCCATCCCCTTAGGAGAGACCTCGCTAGTTCTCCGGAGAGATGTAAGACGCGCGAGGTGTGGGGGATCAACTCAGGTTGGTCTAGGCACTTCGTTTTCAAGTTCTCTTTTAAAAGATATAGGGCGGTATTTCGGGCTATGTTTATTTAAGCCGGGTAATGGATAGGTAAGTTAGGGAATAGTAATGGCACTATTCACGGTCGGTGAGCGCGGGAAATTAACTTCTGAAACTTGAATGGGAATGCTAGACACGGATTTGTTAAGTTCAGAACTACAATGGATTGGTCTTTTATTCGCGGTAGTTAATGTTGCTTATTAACTTTAATAATGCACAAATAAAAGAGGATTACCTATGTGCATTCCACTCTTTTCCACTTTGTTTCTTTGCGCGATAGAATCCGAAACGTGGATATTCGCCAAAGAACCAGAATCACCGACATAGCTGTTAAAATTTGCAAGTTGAAGTGGCAATGGGCAGGCCACATCGCTCGAAGAACCGATAACCGATGAGAAGAAAGGTTCTTGAGTGGAGACCACGACCCGGAAGACGCAGCGTAGGGAGGCTTCCCACTACATGGACCAACGACATTGTGAGAGCCGCTGGCATCCAGTGGATGCAAAAGGCAGGCTGTCGTTCAGTGTGGAGGTTAAAGGGGGAGGCCTATGTTCAGCAGTAAACAAATATTTTCAGGACATTTTTTTATAAATAGTGGACTTCTGGCTGATGATGATGATAATGATAATGATTCCACTCTGGCATTTTGGGAGTTGTGCGAGGGGCTAACGCAAAAACAGCATGTAACGACACCGACAACAGAAAACAGAATAAGATCCGCTAGACAGCACCTGCTGAGAATATAGGGGAAGATCATAATGTCAGGTAGACTTATCTTGAAATTCCCAATGATCGCCGACCTGTAGCGTCGACTGGTCTAAGTATCGTTGGAAAGATGCCGTAGCGTCGGCTCTGCGTGAGTCCCAAGTCGCCGACTAAGGAAGACAGCGTGAGACCAGGGTGTTCTCTTGTTTTTTTTTTATGCAACTGAGTAACACACCACGCAAGTCAGTCATTTGATGGTATGCGTTACATTTGCCCATACTCATTTCATTCATTCTCATTTTCATTTTTAAATTTTCATACCATAGTTAATTGCTAGAATTTTGAAGTTTATACAATTCAAAACCCTGCACGGCAATGCACTGCGCTCGTCACCCTGAGAATGATAATAAATAGATTTTAAATATCTTTATACCCTTCAATCTGAAACACAGTAATGTATGCACACTACTGTTTGGCAGTAGAATAACTGGCAAAGGTGTTGTACTTCCCCAAATGGACTCTGCGAAAGAGCCCTACCACTGCAAAGATGTCGGAGGCCAATACCCATTTCGTGTGGTTGCGCCAGCAAAGGGAGTATATATTTTATGCAGATTAGTAACACGCTTACTTAATACAATTGATGCGTGAATTGCATGATCAAGCCAATTATATAGGTTCCAAATCGCCTTGGAGTGTTTAAACTAATCTGCAACCGCTATAATGCAGTCATCAATATAGAACCGATAGTTCACATAACCTGCCTCATTTCTAACTTGACTGGACTTGCAGAACTCCATTCATCAATCCAGCATCCCCCGGGACCACAGTTATAATGTACATGTGGTTCGTGAACTACAAACTTTTAATGTGGTTCTACCGCCTCGCCTGTCAACTCGATCTGAACTGAGTTCAGAATTAAATCCGATTTCAGTTCGAAATGTTGAATATATTTTCGTGATATTGTCGAATTCAATTTAGGACTTAGATGCTTACGTCAATACGCCTAGCTTTGAAGAAAAGTGGATATAAAATCGAATCTAGAAAATATACTGTCTTAGGCGAAGTTTTTTTTTAAATATTATGTCCGTTTGGCTTCCAACTCGATGATGGTAAGCGACGGTGTGGGAAGAGCCATTCTTGGCACGTTGATGTAGATCAAATCTATCTTTAGCATTCTCAGGAAACAAAGAAGTCAACAGGGATTTTCATTTTTGAACATACAAGTGGAATAAAATGTGTGTATGCACGTGCATATGCTATGCAGCCTGCATAGCTGAGTCTCTTTTTATTCAGCAATTATTGGCAATGTACTTCACATTTCACTTCACACCATAAGGGAAAAAGTTGGCGCATGTACGTACACACTCTAACCAATCGTGAAGACTCGCAAGTTCGAAATTCTGTCGCACACATTTCGGTCCGTCAAAGATATCAAAAAATTTACTATTGCGTTGTCAAGATTTCTTTTCAAGATATTTGCCGCTATGTATACCGGTCGTTATACTTCTTTTTCATAAGTACCTAGTTATACCTGTTTGCTCGCAAACGCTTTCAACTAATCTACTTAGTTCACTGCTGCGAAGAAACCTGCTCCTCCAGTACGATCAATTACCGAACTATGGCAAACTGTTTCGGCATCTGACATAATTGAAATGGAAAGTGTTCGGGTTGCGAAACGGAATCGCGTTACAGGATTACGCGCACCCGACTGTGAAAACTAAACGCGAAATAATACAGCTTTCTATAAGTTACCTATCCACGCGAGAGATAGAAATGGAATAGGCACACGACACCAAAATAAGCTCAGGTATTATTATATTGGTAATTGTTTAGGTCTAATTTATCACGCTGTCAAAACTGATGTTGAGACAGCTAGAACAAGTAGGGTTTAGTAGAGTATCATACAAACATTACAAACTATACTATACAAAAGACTATACATAATTAAACCATTACATTTTGTCACAAGGCATTTATAGCCCTCAGAAGAAGGACTATGTAATGTCCAAATTCTTTTCAATAGCCCTTAGTATACTTAGCCTATGCAATAGCCACATTTTTGTCTATGGTTAGTGTCGAACAAACCAAATGTCATTTTTTATCTTTCCTCTGTGAGAATTTTGGCGTCGCACTCTTGTGCATTTGCACTTTCCCTGATAGACCTTCTGATACGGAGGGAATCAAAGTAGGTCACGGTCAAGTCAAAGTCATAACCTAGTAAAGTGGTGGAGACTTTAAAAGAGACTGTGGAGATTTCGTATCAATTCAAAAATACATGTTTTTACCGCGTTATATCACTTCCCTACACTCAAGCATGTCCACGAACACTTAAAGATTATTATTTGTTGACATTCGAAAATACAAAAGTTTAGCAAAATAATGCAATGAGACACTTAGAATAACTACTCAGGGAAGGTAGGTTTCCAAACAACGCCTTCTCAAAACGTAAGCTACAAATTCGCTTTGCTTACGTTTCGATTGGTATTTTAAACTGATTTAAGCAAGAAAATTAATGGATTACCTGTGGAATGTCACACCATAACTCTTATGCTGCTTTTCTGATTTGTTGTGGTACGATTTCACCGCGCAAATTGTCATAGTAATTTTTTAAATTTTTTTTTGGCGCCATTGACACCATTTGAATGGCTTAAATTTTGCTAATGTACTTGGTTTCTTTGTGTAGTTATTCTAAGATGAGACATGTTTTTTTCACGCTGGCGCCAAAATTCTTAAAGTTGTTTTTCTGACCTAATGAGCCAAAGAGATTTCAATACTACGTAAGACAAGCTTAGTAGACTGTTTTTTTCACGCTGGCGCCAAAATTCTTAAAGTTGTTTTTCTGACCCAATGAGCCAAAGAGATTTCAATACTACGTAAGACAAGCTTAGAAGACTATAGTACTGCTGACTATATTCAGTGATATCATTTAAAGATTTTTTGTTACTGTAGAGTAATTAACTATACTGGCGCAGATATCCAAAAGTGTCTTGGCTTTCGATTCCAAAAGACACCAGGCTTCCCTATATTGACCTTAATTCAGATGATCATGAGAAACAGACGATCATGCTGAGTGCGAAGATTATGCATATCATGAAAGTAAGGTTAGTCATCATCATCAGCAGCCAGAAGACGTCTACTGCTGAACATAGGCCTCCCCCTTTAACCTCCACACTGAACGACAGCCTGCCATCTGCATTCACTGGATGCCCGCGACTCTCACAATGTCCTCGGTCCATTTAGAGGGCGGCCTACCTAAGCTGTGTCAGTAAGCACTGCGTCGCAGTAAGGTTAGTATTACAGGCTAAATCCAGCTACTATGTAGCCGTTAGTACTTACTGCACTCAGCTTCATCCGTCCCGTCGACGCAGTCCACGTGCATGTCGCAGCGATAGTGCGGAGGGATGCAGTACGTCTTGTTCCACACATACTGTCCACACGTGATCTGACCCTGCTCGCATTCCGGAGGTGCTGCGGACAATATACATTAATATTATAACTATGTTACAATGAAATTACATATTAACATCTATTAAGAAAATATTTTTTTTTTGTTTAAATTGGAACGGCTGTCAAGGCATTTTTGAAAGAACTCACGCTACAACAAGAAATTTGTTGTAGCGTGGCTGTAGCCAGTTGCACCCATATAAACGAAACGTCAGTCATTCGAAATCAGTTAGCAACTGTAAAGCGGAGTTCGACACATTGATCAAAATTAGAATGTTCAATCAAGGTTCACTCATAACCTGGCCTGGTAACAGATTTTCCTTCTCATTTCCGTTATATTTACTTCTCTTTTCTGTGAATATCTCAGGGAGACGAGAGCAGTGTACAACGCAGAGTTTTGAGCTGTTGAAGTTTTAAATTCTGATTTGCTCTGAACATGGGCCTTATTATGATTCTTTGATCGGGATCGAGATTGCATGCCGTCCCGTTCGTATCTATTTACTCGCACCACGTGCGTAAGTGAGATGGCACGCGATCGCGATCACGATCCGAATCATCCATAATAAGGCAGCTGGTATGGGCAAGTGTGACGCTAACCATGAGGCGATCGACTTGCTTGCCTCGTCTCGTCCCTCAGTATTACAAAAATTACGTCGTGGATTGATGGTACAGCTCTATATTCTCCGGTTTCTGTGACAGCAATTACACATTTTTTGGCAGTAGCAGGCAAACCGACTAAGGGTGCTTTTCCTCTAGAAATGTGCAAGGTAGCTAAGCGGTGTGCAAGGAAACCGACCAAAAGGATCGCTTCGTTCCGTCTCGTTTCGGCTCCTATTGGTAGATATTCCCTCGCGCACCGCTCATCTTTCTTGCACATCTCTGATGGATACACTGCCCTAAGCTTTTGGAAGAAGTGTCAACTATTCAATGTTATGACTGAGCTGAGCAATCGTGGCGATCAGTGACGCCTGATCAACGTCCGCACCATCATTGTCCCGGGAACAGCGACTGAACGTCCACTAGTCGCCGCGTGGCCATTCTGATTTGCATAGGCTATCGATACGTAGTGATAATGTGATGCTGCTGTACGCTAGCTATACGCCAATTTATATACATATACTATTACTATATTATATATCATAATATTACTTTGAAATATATTCAAATTTGCATGTATGAACATCATACATGTTGTAGTAATTTATTGCTCAGTGGGTAAGACTTTAGATAGTATTTTCAGTAGATAAGTACCACGTTTAAGGCATTTGGTAAACAAGCAGGCATGCTGCCTGATGGTAAGCAGTCGCCGTTGCTTATAACACACCTGTACCACTAGAGGCGTCACAAATACGTTGCCAACCCTTTATGACTCTATTAACTCGCCTTTTGAAGAACCCCGTGTTGTAGTTTCTCGGAAACACCGCGGAAACTGATCGAGTTTAACATTTTAGATTTCTAAATGTCAAAGTCCAATCAAAATCAAAGCTCGATTCGAATCATGATGATTCATATTATCAATTCGGCCGCGCCCAATCCGCGCTGCGTGAGTTCCAATCACTAATCTCTAGTTCCAAACCCGTGCAAGAGTCGGTTGTCTGTAGAATTCATTGCATGAAAGGCTAATCGACGTGATCCCAACGCATCCGATTATTCAACCTGTTCAATGCGCAATAATTCCACACTCCAATCACAATGGACGAGGATTAAGCACCTAATCGGGAATGAGAAATCCCGTTTGAGTTATCTGAATTCAAAGAGACAAAAAGACAAATGGCAAAGAGACAAATCTAAAAGTTTGTGTGATTTTGTGCCATTTCAACTCCGTCATGATAAAGTTTGACCACGAGGAAAGACCATTCCTCGTCGCCAAACCAGTCTGACTAAATAGTTTGACTACGAGGAAGCACCGTAAAATTTAGCATCATCATGGTCATCAGCCTTGTGTAACCCATAACTGGGCATAGGCCTCCCTTTGTTAATGCCACTCTCCCCGGTCTCTCGCCAGTCACATCCACTCATTTTCAATTTTGTTTTTGGAAACGAGTGGGTGCAATTCCAGGATTTAAGCTACTTCCATACCAAAATTTTATATGTAGCTTAAACCCTGGATTAACACTAGGGTACTTTTTATCCCGGAAAATAACTTTTTTGTTGCATACGTTTGTTTACCAACTCGCCTGTTGGTAAGCGACGATGTGTTCGACGATAGAACACACAGACTTAAAGAAGGTACCGATTTAATCTGACCTTGAAAAGAACGTAGTTCAGTAGAATAGCGGGTGAAACCAGGAGGCACAGATAGTATTTTAATAAGATAGGTCAGGGGTCGATCAGCTCAACCATAGCTGTTGCAACATGGTCTAAAAGTCATGGCAACTTTATAAAACATGAGAAATTCTATCTCAGTTGAGATTCCCATTTAAATCGTTTGACACAAGTCTCTCACAATGATACTTTTCAAAGGCTCCAGTTGTATAACAATTTCAATTACCTACAAAACTTTGCGAATGTCTTTTCCTAAGATCAAAGTTTTCAGACTTCGCAGTCAAGTTTTGCACAACGTGTAGCTACGGTATACAATGTAGGTATTGTAAGTGCTGTAAACTGTCTTATTCAATTACAAAGATGTTGAAAATTAAGCGCGAACGACAGGTAAAGGCATCGTTATTACACAAGTTCAGAAATATTGAATTTTCCGCTGTCGTCTCGCTAACACGGGTCTAAGTCCGACGTTGCCTAAACTTCGTATAACTTTTCTATTATTTTCCTTTTGTTCAAACATAATCATTTTACATTTTGAGATGGAATCGAGTTTTTCCGGGAATTCCACGAGTTCTAGAATCGTGATGATGTATTCGAATATTCCAGATGTTTTTACGAGTAGAGGAAAGTCACCAAATATGGAATAGTATCCTAATAATATATCCTACTACCTATCCGATAGGTAGTAGACCGAATGAAACAGAAGATGGTCGAGTGTTGCGTTTCATACTTAAGTCTTAGAGAAATTAAGGTATTCCATATTAGGATACTATTCCATATTTGGTGACTTTCCTCTACTTACATAAATAGAGAAGTATTCAGCAACTCTTTAATTTTATTGTTCAACACATTTATAATTACGTGGAAAGAGTTGTAATAAGCCGGAGAGGTTTCATATTACCCATCATAATGAACTTTTACTGAGACCAACCTTGAAATCGCGAAATAATTTAGTGTTCCTTAGAAAACGATCATTTACACTTTACCTAGTCTGTGTTTACACTCGACAAAATATATGGAAATGGAACAGTTGATATGAAAAATAAATATATGGGCTTCCACTCGACCTTCGCCTCGTCTGGTGTTAAGCGATGATGCGGTCTACGATGGAGCACGCTTCCCTTGAAGACCGATTTGATTCCATTGTAAAAGTTAGTGATGAATAATGGACCTCTTTCGGCATAATAACCCAGTAATAACTGGGTTAATTTTTTTTCATTGATACCTACAATGAAAAAAAAAAAAAGGAATTTGAAATAGGAAGGTTCGTAGCTCTTCCATGTTCTATAGATCATTGATCCTCGACTTTAGGCAATAAAATTTAAGGTGCTATTAAAATTCAAATAACAACTTCTGAAAAGATGGTGTCTTTATTTAAATGATTTAAAATCTCGTCTACTTGTCAATATTGACCTGCCCAAGAAGCGAACAGTTGCTTCAGTGGAGTAGATACCTGTTAGTAGTACCTATTCCAGGAGTTTAGAAATCACTCTCCCGCTCTCAGTCCACTCACGCGCCGTGATTGATTGTCGTTGATTACGTTCCGAACGGTTGGCAACACTGACGCGGGTTACGGGGCTACCAGTGCGACCAACAAATCTATACAGTTGAATGAGAGCGCCACCATCGTATTTCCTAAACAAAACTGGCACCTTTCCGTGAAAGTTTTTAGTCCTATGATTTAGCCAACTTTTTTCGCTGTACGCTACCAACATTGCGCCGGTGCCATAGGGCTGCGCTAATGGTTTATGCATGAGCGCCGTCGGGACCGGGGTCTAGTCCGGACTGATTGGAGGTTAGAAAGGTTTTTTCAAATGTAATTTTTAAATATTGGAATGTAAACCAACCCCCTAGGGTTATTCTCGAGGTATTTTTAAATGTTTTACCCGATAGTAATCAAAATTTAAAGAGAGTTCATGGCCGAGCTGTGATTTTGTTTCAGTTACAATTTGGGTGTATTTTCTTAGTTTTTTTTTAAATCTGTAATCTTCTAGGCAAGCGAGCTCCATCGTATATAGCATCATCGCTTACCGTCTGGTGAGTTGGCGGTCAAACGCAAGCCTAATAAAAAAGAAAAACTTAAAGCGATAAGGCTGCCCATAAAAAAAATATATATATATATATATTAGTTTTGAATGATTTTTTGTATTTTTATCTAACAATAGTTTTTAAGTTTTGTTTGTACTAACCCAATGGATTTTTAGTTGTCCTTAATAAAATATTTTGAATTTGAATTTGAATTTGAATTATACTTGTACTGCCGTATAATTATAATGATTGATGATACTTTAAGTTTAATAAGTATTTTTATTGTGAAGTAAGTGATAGACTATTATAATTAATACTTTAATAGTTATTCGTTAATAGAACGCTATCCAGTTTGAAATTTATATATTTGACCTAGAAGATTGTTTTGTCTGTCCTTTATTCGTATTTTGATACAGATACGTGATTATTAACGGGGTATTCACCGTGATAATGTTGTGTGAAGGTCCCGATATTTCGGCGCAGTTACAAGCACCTTGCATGCACCATGTTCACAGGAAGGCTAAAATATCGAATATCAATGATGAAAACAATAACAGAAGCTCCATCCACAACCTTATCCCGGTAAATATCCTGTTAATAATCAAATAACTGTAGTGAACAACCGTGATAATTTGATACCTTTGATTGTGTAAATGCATATTCAAAGTTTGATACGTCCAATCTACAACACAAAAGCTTTAAGATAAACTGATCTCTTAGACAAAGCAAAACAAAGAAAACTCTGAAAAGATTTCACCTGTAATTAGGAGTAGAAATCAATCACATCATGAGTGGTCGGGACTGGAGCCCTCGAATGGAATGGCCACTCGAAGGCCTAAAGGAAGTGTGGCCTACTCTGGTGCTTGAACGGAACAAGCTAAGTAAAACGGAAACTTAGTAGGTTACAGTACTTTTGTAGTATCCTTTACTTACCTATTTACTTCTATTGTTTAGCGTTTGTATACATAAACTTCCGTGGGAAATCAAAATCAATTATAGTGTGATGTTATACCTTTGAGAAATTGTATTCTTGCTTCGACTAAAATAAAATGAATGTACCGGCCCTAACCATTAAAATTGCTCAGGAAAAACGAGTCAAAACTGTCGGACATATACTTCAACACCTAATTATAAAAATTTACGGTATATTTGTTACAAAAAATAGATCCCGGAATTATGTATGTATTTACACTTCGGGAAAGCATATGAATGCATAATTTTGTCAGATGTTTCGTTATCACGTAACTATAGACACGTGTTGCACTTCCTATAGCTAGAGACAGATTGAAACGAAATGAGAGCCGGCGCTCATTGTGTTATCTTCAAAAATGTGCTTCTACTGGGCCTGTCCATTCATTTTATTTTGATCGAAGTATTCTTGTATATATTTACAGTTGATTCTGTGTATATATTATATAGTAGTCTTTGCTGAGGATACGGGGGTGGTAGACATAATAGACAAATGTCAAATGTCATAGTAACAAAATTCCTATAACAAAGCCATGCTGAGGTTATTGGCGCCAACGTGAAAAAAACATTGTCGCTTCATTGAATTATTTTACTAAACTTACTGCTACTTCCTTACTAGGACATGGCTTAGACTTGATTGTGACTTACTTTGCGTGACTCTTAACTGATTCCTTTGACAATATCAAATGCACAAAACGTGTGACGCCAAAATCCTCTCAAAAGGAAAGAAAAAAAAACTATCCTAACTCCTTCTGAGATAACACACCACAGGTAATCCATTGGAGTACACTCTAGTACCTAGTTAAGTGCTTATTATGGAGTGTAGATTAGGTTTACCCTTCACTGGTCAAACGGTTCAATTCATGAAATCGTAAGTGCCTAATGATCAAAGCCAGAATACCGTGTCATGAAAGAAACATCATCATAGACTATTGACTCCTATCCTTTGATCATATTATATAGTCAAAATATAGTCCAATGGTTGCCTGGAAGAGATAGCATTTAGCGATAAGGCCGCCACTTGTGGCACTAGCTCGTAAGTGTTTTCTATCGTGTTGTAATTTTTATTTCTGGTGTACACAATAGAGTTTCTATCTATCTATCTATCTATCTATCTATAGTTAGGATTTGCCATAAACTCGAGTTAGTACTTTAAAAAATCTGCCAAAAACTGTAGGGGGCGAGGTAAATATGTATTATACAGACCAAGGAAGATGACGATAGACTAAGAGGAAAGACAATAACGGAACATTAGAGCGTAGCTCGGAAATTTGCCTAAAAACGGTATAAACTTAGATGGGGCCGTAATTTGAGCGTGCTATAAGTTGTCTCGAACTTCCGTAAGCGCTGCAGTCAGATAGCGTACGAAAGGGTTCTACAAATTACCGTAGCGCTAGTATCGCAGTCAAGTTTCGCAACATTTCAAGAGAATAAAGAAAAGCACCATCTACTGGTATGGGTTAAATGAAATGCTAAATGCTTGAAAATTGCGTTCTGTGTAACCCACAAAGGTATGGACAGCTCGATATGGTTCTCGGATTAGACAAACAAGAGAGATATGCCTAAGTCTAAGTACAATAATAATTATAGTTCGTGTTCAAATGTATTTTTCATACATTCTTTTCACTATACCGCAAAAAAATCGTCTGCAGGGTGAGGACTAAAGGCCTGATTTAGGCCAGATGCGTTTGCACCCGCCACGCTACCTTAATATATCTCCTTTGTTTATCGGATTAAACACCTTTAGGTCCATTAATCAAAATCTTATATTACCTAATCTCAAGCTCAAAATGTAAACCACCATGTTGTCAATTAAGTACCTAACGTAGGCTCAGTAATAGGGTCCCGTTTTTACCCTTTGGATACGGAATGTAAAATGCCGGCACTTTTAAAAACAGTGTCGCATTTCTCCCGCTGCACTCATCTGACACATGACATGTTGCTAAGCCTATTTTTCTCGTGAAACTTGACTCCCTCGCGGCCAGGGCCTATTTTTCCCAGGTCCGGGCACGGGGTATATTTTCCCCGGGTTCTCAAGCGGCCGGGGTAAGCGCCGGATGTGAAAAATTGCACCGTCATTTCTCACACGGTGCAATCTAGTGCGGCTGCTGCCGAACTGACTATTCAGCCGGGATTTTGTGAAGATTGGACTTAGTGGAGATAGAGTCGCGTCTCTGAATCAAAATCGTGAGCGCATAGATCTTATATTAACTTCACGCGAGAGATTGAAAGATGAATTTCTGACAGATGAGAGATTTTTGAGTATTTTTATAGGAAGGTTCTCAATTCGTTCCATTTTTTATTTAACTTATATTTAAATTGCTTGGTTAGTTTCAGTACAATCTTGCAACTGAATTTTAAAAAGTTATTTCCTACCGATTGAGCTGAAATTTTGCATATACCTACGTTTAGTTATGATGACAATGCTTGCTAAAAGACGTCATTCTAAATCCAATATGGCGGACTTCCAAAGATGGCGGACCAGTTATTTCTTTATGCATCCCCATGATATGGGTATCAAATGTAGAAGAAGGCTGAGATGAACAAGAAAAGGTTTTTTTTAAATATTAATTTTATTAGATACACCAATAACTCCAACATTTTGTGATTAAATTAAAGCTCTTAATTATTCGAATAGTTTTGTTGGAGCGTTACTGTTGTGGTCCGTTTTTAACCCCCGACGCAAAACGAGGGGTGTTTTTAACATGTGTATCTGTGTTATTGTCTATGCTCTATTGCATCGTAGCTCCGGCTGAACAATTTTGATTTAGTTTTTTATTTTAAAGGCGAAAAAGCTATAAGCATACTAACATTAAAAAAAATACTTAATACAATTTCCTTCGCTCGGTCAATTATAAATTACTGACCTAGGTCGCTTTGCAGAAGAGTTTCGACCCGTAGCTATATTTTACTACGCTACACTGCAACTCGCCGCCGCGCTGGTCGCACTGTGAATGCCAATCATAGTTGACCGTTCATTCCGTCGAGTGATACTCTATCAACATACAATCTGATTTGAACTTTATAGGCACTCGCTCAATCTATATCTATACTATAATATTATAAAGAGGAAAGATTTGATTGTTTGTTTGTTTGCATTGAATAGGATCAGAAACTACTGAACCGATTTGAAAAATGCTTTCACTGTTGGAAGCTACACTATTCCCGGGTAACATGACTATATTATATTTTCAAAAAAAATAGGGATCCTTACTAAAACTCCAATAATGTAACCCAAGGTGTAACAAAATAAGATTTAAAATTTTAACTTTGCGTGTTTGACAGATCTAAGACAGGACAACGTCTGTCAGCTAATTATACATAAAGCTAGCTAGAGTATAGAATAGGCCAAAGTTGGCTGGAGTCACAATCGCGTTTCATCTTCAAAGGGGAAGTTTATTATGGCTGTTTTTTATTTTAACCTTATAAAAACGGTAATATATGCACTGGGCGGTAGTTTTTAAAGTTTAGTTTCAAAGTGGTCCAAAGATACGCGTCTTCTTCTCCATATCGGAAGGATAAGTTTCCGTCAAAATAATGCTAACTACTTAGTAAGCTATGATAAATTGCCACAGATTATTGAGTAGTTAGTACGAATTCGAAGGAGTCCGATCCTTAAGATCCATAAACTAAAAAAAAATGGGACAAAGTGAAAGTGCTCTTTTCCATGGGATTTTTGTATGAACTTTTTTTTATGCCATAAGTGGCAAACAAGCAGACTGGCTGCGTGATGGTAAGCAGTCACAGCCGCCTATGGATACTTGTAACACCAGAGGCATCATAACTATGTTGCCGACGAATCTATACCTCGCCTTTTGAAAACCCCATGTTCAAAACCACGAATGAGAGAATTTTTTTCGTCTAAAATGTCTGTGTTCAAAACCATAACTCAAACAAATGTATTGAAAGGACAGGACGTCTGTCAGGTCAAACTATTATAAATACCATTGATTCAGTTTTTCTCCCTCTACGATAAATACATAAAAACAAAAGTCACACTACCGAATAGCAGTGTAGACCTACGTTTAGGGAGCCACCATTATTTTCCCCTCGAGAAAACCGTTAACAGTAAATTTCGGTGCAGTTTTTAGAGCTTGTATCGTGAACTCGTGACACCAAAATGGATGACCAGCGTAATCTGCAGTTGAGAGTAGCTATTTTATTACCAAAAACAAACAAAAAGCTCAGCTCTACTAGTGTTGATACTTAGGTGTCTACTCGAAACACAATTTTTGAATTCCAGATAATAAGAAAGCTGGCTCATTCCTCGTGCATAGAAATTTCGAGAAAAAATATATTTCTTGCCTATTCGACGCCGGATTGCAGCCAAAGTTCTTGATACTTTGACACAACACAAGGGTAACTACTTCATTTGGTTATAGTTAAAGTTTAATCAAGTTGTTTTTGTATTATATATTACTTTTGATACTGAGAAAAGAATAGAATGTTATACATAGTATTAAAAAAAACAGACAAAAAACTTATCAATAGAGACAATTTAATCATGACACGTATGTTTGGTAGAATGTAACGCAATTGCCTTCAAATAAGGACTAAACAGATATCGTTTTAAACTATCACGGTTGTTCACTAAAGTTATATGAATATTTACGGGATACTTACCGTGGTAAGGTTGTGGAATGAGCTCCCGATATACATCATCATTCCACAACCTTACCACGGTAAATATCCCGTAAATAATAATATAACTTTAGTAAATAGATATCTTCTAGGTAAGAGGGGTGCGAATTCATCCAGTCTAAATGAGTCTAGTTGCTCTGACGAACTCACCCTGCAGACGGCCTTGCCGCCCTTTTTTTGCATGTGGACTATTAGATGGTAAGTGTCGCTGCAAGTTTTTAGTGTGTATGAAAAATTTATAAGTGAGCCATACTTACCATTAAGCGGTTTAGCGGTATAGTAATTTTTTTTAATGAAAAATGAAGACATTTGAACACACGATAATTGTACTAAGGCATATCTCACTCGTTTGAATGATCTGGGGTAAGACCCATGCAATCATGGAGCCGAGGTTTTAGAACCTCGTGCCCTTCGTCAGGCACAGAAGCCGGCCACCTAGGGGGCTGTAGTTGCTACTTACATAACCCTCCTGGGTATCTTTGGAAGAGTTAACGCTGTCACCAAAAATAGACATGATCCATGCATCTTAGGTGGCACCATTGCTTAACATAACATCGGGGGGGTTAGACAAGACCCACTTTCTAGGAAAGATGAAATTGTATGAAAATGACTTTAGCTTGAGATAACATCTCTCAAGCTAATGTCATTGTCAATGTTATTTTCATACAATTTCATCTTTCCGCAGGCGTTAACGCTAACAGAAAGTGGCTCTTGTCTAACCAGGCAGGATAAGACCAAAACCAAATATTTCCTAAATGATAAAAAAATGCTCATAATAGCTAAAATCTCGAAGTTTTTCATGCAGAATACGTAAAAATTTAAAATCGCTAAACCCAAAGTCAACCGAGATATCCTAAGGCCAGACAACCTCAATGCTCTGCTCTCCTCAGGCGATACCGCACCTAAGAGGTATTACTGTGAGTTCGTACCGCTTTAAATACGAAATAACAGTTATTGGTCGAGCGTTTTCACTCCGCTGAAAATGGCTAGGACTGAATATCGGTAAAATCAAAAGAGAGCTGAGCATGTGATCAATCAGCCTTAAAAATTCGAGAATCTACATACGATTCTGTAATTTTTTATATTTTCGGTGTATTTACGGACATGAATGTGATCATAGTCGTGCAGTCAGCGGTGGCTTATGCTTTTGTTTTAAATGTTACATCATTCATCATCATTTCAGCTATAGGACGTCCACTGCTGGACATAGGCCTCCCCCATCGATCTTCAAAAGGGCCGGTTGGAAGCGGCCTGCATCCAGCGTTACCCTGCGGTCTCTTTTAGGGCGTCTGTCCATCTTGTGGGTGGACGTCCTACGCTTCGCTTACCAGTCCGTGGTCTCCATTCAAGAACTTTCCGGCCCCATCGGCCACCTGTTCTGCGTGCTATTTGCCCTGCCCACTGCCACTCGAACCTGGTAATCCGGTGGGCTATGTCGGTAGCTTTCGTTCGTCTACGGATCTCACTGGCAACACACACTGGTCGAAGACTTTCGTCTTAAGGCACTGAGGTATGTATGTTACTATAGATGGTGGTATGTGGTTGAGATACTCACGACACGCCTGGAATTCGTCCTCGCCTTTCTCGCAGTCCTTTTGATAGTTGCACACCCATAACGCCGGGATGCACTTGCCCTCGGGGCACCGGAACATGCCTGATGGGCATATCGTGTCTCCTGTAAACAAAAAAATCATACTGTTAATGCTAGTTTTACCTACACACTAGAAAATAATTGTCCAAGCGAAGCAAAGGGGTTTTGGGTTTCTTTGTATTTTTGTATTTGCTCTAATTTAAAAACGGTAATACGTACAAGCGTCAAACTTGGCATGTACACATTGTAAAGTAAAACAATAAATAATACATTATGGCCAAGTGCGAGTTGGTTCAAATGTCTGTTCACCACTAAGTTAAACGTCGGGCGCGGTCGTTACTTAGATGGGTGACTTGGGCGTGATTTTGTCTTTTTGCACGACTTTTCTCTCATCTCAGTCTATACTGTCTATAATGTCTGACGCCTAAATTAAAGATCTATAGAAAAAAGAAATCTGTGGCGTAGTATTAAAAAAGCTGTTTTTTTTTTTTTAAACTAACAAATTTAATCTTACTTCTATTCTACATACAACATAACTTTCGAAGACATCGAAAGTTAGGTAAGCTAAGAGAGTGCACGAGGTACAAAGTTGCCCCGTACTCGGGCAGCGAGCGATAATTACTCGCTAAAGCAAACTTTGCCCGGGGCCTTGAGAATGCAAGGGTTAACATTGCCTGTGAACAAACCAAGATTACTAACTACTTGAATGAAATTGAATGCACCGTCTAATAAAGCTTTTAGACAAAAATTGTAAGCATAGAAACCAAAAACTGCCTCGGTTTTTTTTTGTTTCCCGACTGTTCACTATTGATAGCCGTTTGACTATATTTGGTGTACAATTAAATATGTTGTCATTGCTCATGTTTGGAAACTTTTTCATATCACCAACATAACAAAACCATGATTAAAAATACCTACCTCTCAATAGAAGTTTAAAATTTATAAAGAACGGTACTAGGTCGCGCTTTTTTTAAATTCGTTAATTTCAGGCAAAATAAGCTTTGGCTTTCAGCTTTGGCTTTACCAGTGTTTGGCCAGTGTCAAGTTTGTTTGTATACAACAAAAACGTCCCCGTCTGTACTGATACGTAAATTTATTAGTCCAATAGTTGGCTGGACGGGATTGCTTTTAGCGATAAGGCCGCAACTGTAGCACAAGCGTTCTGGAGTTGTGGAATTAAGAAACCTTCATACATATATGCTTATATATGAAGGTGACATAACACTCCTTATTTAGAAGTCGCGTAATAACAACTTTGATTATTAAAGTTTGAATCTGCCTTAAACTCGAGTTAGTGCTCGTACTTCTCCGGTTTTTTAATAATAACATGCTGCTTGGCCGCTTGCGCTTGGCCGCCATCTCGCCTCATGTTAAGCGACGATGCGGTCTACGATGGAGCACGCTTGCCTAAAAGAAACCGATTTACTCTCGACTTGTACACACTGACATATTCTTACTAGTTCTACAAACGCACACTGCAATATTGAGCGGCACACAACTACAAATTAATGCTATACTCAAAATGTAATCAAATGGGAAACTGTAGGTAGAGTGCTTTTCATGAAAGAAGTCCCCCAGACGCGGTGCTGTCATCGCGTATCAATCACTATCAGTATCATTTCTCGAGTAGAACTTTAACAACTTTTGGCATCGTACACGACTCTTTAACGATGGAAAATTAATAAAAAATCTCACTAGCGTCCAACAACACCTGACAACTACAACATGGAAATTTAGTTCCGCTGTTTGCCGTGGGACTTCTTTCATGAAAAGGACTCTATCATGCTTCCATATAATAACTTTTTCAGAGAATAACAATCATCAAAATAATTTAAACTACCAACATCACCACTATAATCAAACTACCAACATCCCTACTTATTACCACTATAATACCTTTAATTTCGCTGGTTTTCACCCCTTGGCTCCTGTTAAGTACCTCAGTACCTCTGTCGATGACAGGCTCGAATGACGAGGGTGTCTAACAAGACCGGACTTCACGATACATTTCGAGTAGCTTGGGCCACTAGACCTTGAGGTCAAGATGCGGAAGTTCAAGTGCAAGACTTAGAACTAATTGATGGCATTGAGTGATGGTCTTCGGGTAGTCGGTAGTATAGGTCTTTGTAACATTCACCTTGTAATGGATACTCTTATAGTATTTTCAAGATCCTTCTTGCCTCATACCTGCGGAAATGTGGAATGAGCTACCTTCCACGGTGTTTTCGAGAAGCTACAACATGGGGTTCTTCAAAAAACGAGCTAATCGAGTCCTAAAGGGTCGGTATCGTATTTGTGACGCCTCTGGTGTTACAAGTATCCATAGGCAACGGTGATTGCTTACCATTAGGCAGCCCGTCTGCTTGTTTGCCTACAGGACAGGACAGCAGGACATTTTTGCACATCTGACCCCAAACTATGCAAAGCTTGTGTATAGCTGCCAGAGACTGATATACATACACATATTGTTTTTGAATACATACTTCAATATATATTAACAACCAAATATACAACAAACACAAATGTTCATCACATAAATGTTTGTCCTAGGTAGGAATCGAACTCACACCCCCAAGCTAAGAAGGTAGGTTCACTGCCAACTGGACCAACGGGCTGTCTAATATATAGACACCAGACACATCATCAATAAGATATTGTCCTAAACTTTTAACCCTTAACTTTCTACCCTCTCCAAATAAATTAAAACACTAAACATTAACACTAAAGTTGACACTTCATTTAATTTATTATTTACCTATTTTAACATTATTTTGATTAACTGTGCAATGTTTAAAGATAATTCTCCTCCGCTCTCGGTTATCGGGAAATGTTTGGATTATTTACAAGTTATTTTGTTTCTAAACTTTGATCGAGTTAAGTGGTTAACTTTGTAGGTCGGGGTTTAAGGAGTTTTAAACTTATTTTCAATCTCTCGTTTTAGATTACCTTTTTGATAATACTTACTGTGGAAACTCAGCGACCAATTTTCACACAGTTTTAAGCCCAGCAAAACTTGTAAAGTATAGCTTATCAAGTTTTAAATTCCGACGAAAAAAAAAACCGAAGTTTAATGGGTATGTCTGTGTATCTGTATGTCTGTCTATGGTATCGTAGCTCCGTCGAAAGACCGTCAAATGGGGTTAAAATTATATTCGGTGTAACCGACGTAATCTTACGTGAGTAATTCCCGTATAATATAATAATGTTTTATTTGTATGACACGGAAATTGCTCACGTATGGCCAGTTTTTTTTTAATTTTTATATAATAGTCGACAACCAAGCGACGGGCCACCTGATGGTAAGTGGTCACCGTCGCCTATGGACACCTACAATACCCGGGGCATTGGCGGTGCGTTGCCTACCTTTGAGGACTCTATTCACTCTTCGCTTGAAGCAATTGAGGTTATATTTTGGAGGAAAAACCGAAGGTGGTAAGCCATTCCACAACATACAGGTGCGTGGCAGAAACAATCGATCAAATCGAACAGTGCGAGACTTCCACGCATCTATAATATGAGGATGGCTTTTCTGGCGATAGCGGCCGGTTCGATAGTAAAACCGCGATGGAGGGATGAGGTCAAAGTTACTCCGACTATAGTTTCAACCGCATTCACCTTGAAAATGAGCGCCAAATGCGGTTGAAACTATAGTCGGAGTAACCAGCGTTATCATACATAAGTAATTCCCGTGTCATATAAATAAAATGTGTGAAAACCACGTCAGTTTCCATACTATAATAACATTTCTCAATGTATTTAAATTCATTTAATGAGCAGGAACAGATTTAATTAACTAGGGAAAACATTCTGCAAGTGTCAAGTTGCTTTCAAAACGTCGCCTATAATAAAATCAGAAGCGAGGAACGACGGGCGAAGGTATGCTTTTATAATAACTGTCAACGTTTTGACGTTAATTAATATAATTTTGGTAGAGGGGACGAATAAATGTTTCGGGATGTTTTGCATTATCTGATTGCGATAAAAGGTACGTTTTAATGAATTTCGTGGTGAAATAACTTTGTAAAGATTAACATTAAAAAACCAGTAAACTTGATAACCTTATTTTTTGTTCCCGCGGTTAAAATGGGTACTTTTAAATTTCTGAGAAGGCAAATTGTATGATATAAAAATTTGGCGCTGATGTAGAGATTTTGCTAAAACAAAAAAAAAACTGTTACATATATTAGGTTCGTATTATAATGTAAATAAAAAAACCGGGGAAAGTATTTACGTACACTTCGGCCACTGAAAGAATGCGTGTGACAGTTGGCATAACATTGTGAATAAGCCGAACGAAAACAGTAAATACTGATCACTTTTATTAGATTTTTGAACGTAAGAACAACAGCTACAGTTGTTGGCAGCTGTTGCAGCTGTCAGATGCATTTTTTTAGCAGCAGAACTTCAGTAGATATAATTTGTCATTCTATGTTTCACCTTACTATAACATAAAACAAAACTACGGCTCAGCTATTTAGCTGTAGTTAAACTTATAAATCTTGTTCGGTGTTCTCTATAAATTTATAAGTTTTAACTTTTATACACAACACATGTTCTAGAAACATAAAACAAACAATGTCAAAGGAGCTCGTATGTTACGTGGTAAATAAAGGTTAAAACGCACTAAAATATGTTGCGACACAACAAATGATACGAATATCGATAAAAAAGACCAAAAAAGAAAAGAAAAATGTGTGTCTTTTAGGCAAGCGTGCTTCATCGTAGACCGCATCATCGCGTAACAACAGACGAGTTGGCGATCAAATGCAAGCCTAGCGCGTACGCGCGTACGCGTACTAGTTTAATTATAGATACGATTACACATCTGTGCATGAATACCTCCTTGTTTTGACTCAACAAAGTGCCTGAATAAAACTATTGTATTTAAATTTTAGATATTTGCTATCGCAAAATTCGTAGGCACTTGAACAAAATTATCCATTATTATTCGAGCTGGTTTAAAAACTACTGAGCCCTATTTAATGACATTTTTGTGGGATCATCTCACGAGTTTTTTCTATATGATAAAAAAACAACACGCAAATTGAATTACAGGCGTAACCGACAATCATAAAAAATAATTTAAAAAAATACGCGTCGAATTGAGAACCTTCCTTCTTTTTCGAAGTCGGTAAAAAAAACGTAAATCGGAGAACTCGGTGTACATTAATAAAAGAAACTAATCAAAATGGAACCTGAAACCAGTTAAAAACAGCGCCAAAAAAGCATGCGGTCTGTCTAATAAGCGCATATGGACACCACTACACAAACCTAGCGCAGTTGTCGATGCCTTACCACTTTTCACTTACAACTGACAATTACCTTGTTGTCACAAACACTCAATGTTCGCGGAAGACAGAAGTGAAAAAAAAAACACGGTGTAGGATTGTCAGCTTTATAAGACGTGGCGGCGTGTCATGGAACTTAAACATAGAACCTCAACGTATTAGCAAGTAAAATTTGTTATTAATTAATTAGAATTAAGCTAAATCCATCTTCTCTACAATTACCTTAGGTTGTTATTTTGTTGCGTCACGCCGTGCGTCCTAGTGCAGTTTTACCCTAAACCTTGTTATCCGGTAACAAGACGTGAACAGATATAGTACAAGGTAGGTTTCTCACTACACGCCGTAAAAGCCGTATGGAATTGCCGCTGGTTTATGAGTTAACTTGCTGTTAGATGGTTTCTGGTAACTTTATGTGCGGTGATGGTGAAATTGACCACTAATTGATGTTTTTGACAAAATACATTTTTTACCGATTTTAAACAAAGTGATCCTAGGGTTCCGTTTGTTCCTTTTGAGGTACGGAACCCTAAAAAGGAGGGAAAACTTTTTTTTTATTTTTTGTTTTTTTTTTTTATTTTTATGAACCGATTTGTTTTTTTTTTTGAAAGTATATACTTTCAAAGGGGTAGCATATAGAAATTTCATCAAAATGTGTTAAGTAATAGGGCTTTTAAATCAATATAACTGAAAAAAAATGTTACTTTGATAACCATATTTATGATAATCCAAGTAACAGAAAATGCGTATTTTACTAATTTTGGGAAGTCGGTTTTTTAATTGATAATTATTAGTACTTTGGGCCGTTTTGATTTTGAGTTCTAAATTTCAGTATTAATATATTCGGGGGGTACTGGTGGTTTCAAATTGCATGAATTCCTCTTCCCACAAATCCAGTGACTCACAATTTGTAATATTTCATTTTATTATTAAGATTTTAGCGTATTTATTAACGTATTCAGTGTTTTTTAGCCGACTTCGAAAAGGAGGAGGTTATCAATTCGAATGTTTTTTTTTTTGTATATTTGTTACGCGATTACTCCGCCAATTTAGAATTGTTTTTTTTTTTAGTTAGTATGATTTTCATTCGTTAATGTTGGTCCAAATTAGGGCCGTGTGTGCAAAAATCTCCGGAATATTTATTTTATAGTTTTAGGTTAATTCTATTAACAATTTTTTCCTGTTGTTAGACATAAAAAAATAATAACAAGTAGATTTTACATGTAATCATAAGTAGAAATAAAGGCAACCATACATATTTTTTGAGTTAACCACTTTATTATTCTTTTTATCGTTATCTAAATCATAATTAGGACGGACGTACTAAGATAAACGAACTTATGCCTAATACTTAAGGCTCAGTCTCTTTGCTGAACTCTGAAACCCTAAAAAGGGACCAAAGTGGCAATTATCCGTGCAACATAACACAATTTAGGTATATATTCGTTTGATTATCTTACACAAATATACTTCACGTCTTACATCCGATTCCTCTCACGTTCCGACTGTTATAAAGTCCATAACACTTTGGCATATGATACAAGGTCTCGTAACGTTTAGTCGGCAACAGTTAAAAGATTTAACATACGTCGTTACAGGTGAAAAACGGCGTAGCTGAACGCTACAATGCTACGCGGTCACGTAGCAATCGTAACAGCGTAGACACGCGTAGCAGGGCTACGGGCGTAGCATACATACTATGCGTTGTGGTAAATATTTCACATAATACCCACTATAGAAGTAAAAAAACTGAGGGATTTATTTTTTTGTAAAAAGTAGGTTAAATTATTGTTCCTTGGTTTATAGGTATCAATAATCACAACTACCTGCAATAAAATAATGAATCTTAATCTGCCATCGAAAGAAAATACTTATATAATGTTTTGGGTGTTATTAATCGACGAAAAAAGCAAAAGGTTCTCAAGTCAACGCGTGTGCATATACAGTGTAAACTCTATATAGCGACACTTAAGGTACTTAGCATTTTATGGTGTTATTAGAGTTGTCGATAAATAGAAAGAAGAAAAATCTATATTATTTTGTTATTCTAATATGTATTTACTAGTAAAGTATAAAATTTACAAACAACAAATATTAACATTGATTCAAATAACAACGCTTATTGCGTATAGTCTGGTATCTTCGTCTGACTTTTTTTTTGCTCCAGTATTTCATTTTATTTTGTATACGAGGTGTTAGAAAGTACTGTTAATTGCTTAATAATGACGTATTGTTGTCGTTATTTATAGTGGGTGTGATGCTACATAGAGTCTATAGTGTATCATTGAATGGGGAACAAGGTAAACCAACTAAAATCAAGTAATTTCAACGTTTTAGGGAGTTTATTGTTAATATAGAGTTTACACTGTACAAGATTTTATTTAAATTGCTATGTTCGTTAGTTTGTTTCGTTCGTTAGTTAGGCTTGTGCTTGGCCGCCAACTCACTAGATGGCAAGCGATGATGCGGTCAACGATAGAGCACGCTTGCTTAGAAGAAACCGATTCACTCTTGACTTGAAGACACCTCTAAGATCTGTTTTTACCAGACGATGCAAAGTCTAAAGCCTTAATTGTTTTTTATGATCACTGGGTTGGGTAGGTGTCATCATTTTAAAATATGACATGTGATAGATAATTAAACAGGTATTATAAATTAAAAGTCAGGTTTAGTATATAACTTTTTTTCTCATGTGTACCCCTTGCTAAATATTAATTTAATCTGCCAAACCTACAGTAGCCGTATTTTTATAAGATTGAAATTTATTCTCTTTGTTTATAATATCGTGCTGAAATTCTTTAAATTAATTTAGTTATACAAATTAGCTTTTAATAAAACCATCTTATAGTGAACAACAAATTTACCGTCTTTCCGTCTCGTTACCAACTTCCGGTCGCCGTCATTAGACCAATGAACGAATGAACGAAACACTTCGATTCACGAAACTTGGATCAACGTATGCATCTCATTTGGACTCTATCCCAACGGTATAGAAGCTCATTTAGTTTGATTGAATGCCTTCGGGTTCGGATAGAATGAGGGTAGTTTTATTTTCGTTTTGAGAAGTGTGAACGATTCTGAATTTACGGACTTGATTTAACACTTTTGCAGCGTATTTATTTTAAATCTTGATTTAATATGAGCGTTTCTACTGAATATGCAGTCAGAGTGCCTGGCGCAATGCAGTGCTTTAAATACAAATCATCATCATCATCAGCCCACCTTAGTCCACTGCTAGACATACTCTATATATGGGCTATATACTCTATATACTGTCTAAGGCACATCACTCAGCCCGATCTTCGGATTTTCACTTTTAACCACTGCCAGCTGCTTTACGCATATTACGTAGATACATATATCAATCCATCGAGTCTCAGAGCTTCCTAGCTACGTTTGATTCGTGATCTTTACTCAAGAATACGTCTAGCTCAGCGATTAACTACGACAGATATGACCACTCCAGCCCACTGCCACTTCAGTTTGCATATACGTAAAAAAGCTACAATATTTAAAAAAAGTTTTAATACAACATTTTATGTGGCTGATAAGGTGGCTTTGCGGTTGGTCTAGGCAGGCATGGCTCTTACCATCGATTGAAAGATTTGATCGTTTCGTTTGTCAATAGAGTCAATGGCAACTGTCAAACTGCTTAAACCACAGATATACACAACCAGATCGGCAATATATTTTAGTGAAAGAGACAACTTGATATGGCTCAGCACAAGTACGAAAAGGACATAAATAGATTTTGTTGTCCTTATCGGCGTGACCTGTTTTTGGTACCTCAAGTGTCAAAATCTGTAATAATCAGTGACAAACAAAACGGGTCTGAATTATATTTATTGCCTTTTTTGGTGATTTAATGTGATAAATGCGTGTTTCCTCTGAGAAATAATTGTAAAAGATATTTTACAATGGTTGGTTGTAGCATTTTGGGCTGCAAGAAGCGCAGTGAGCGAAAATACGATGAAATATCATTTCACACGTAAGTAAAGATATAAAGCTTGTAACGATCACCTAAATAAATTCAGGATATCAATTCGCAAATATTTTATTCATAATTAGTCAGTTTTTAGGTCGATTTGTGGTCTAATTCTATGAATTTTATCAAATTATTCACTTAGAAAATAAATTATGAATGTTGCCAGTTTATGAAAGAAATTACCCACCGCAACTAACATAAATTATTCGTTCTGCAGGTTTCCAACTGATCCTGTCACATTGCTGAAAAAAGCTGGCACATTGCAAGAAGTGCAAAATACCGACCCTTTTATGCCCATATGAATATGGTGAATGTTAATATTAAATATATATTAATGAGGCCACAGTTATGAAGCTGGAAAAGCAAAAGGCGATTTCGGCGAACCGATTCAAAAAGCTACGCGCTGTTCGTGAAATTTGTACTGTAAACATTAAAGAGTCTATTTATCTAATTATTTGGAATGTTATACATAATTCCATTCATGAAAAAACTAAACTGACCAAGCGCGAGTCGGGCTCGCGCGCTGAGAGTTCTTTACAATCACAAAATACAAAAAGTTGTGCAAAAATACAACATCACGCCCAGGCTGTCACCCATCCAAGTACCGACCGCGCCTGACGTTGCTTAGCTTAGTGGTAAACAGAAATTTGTCACTGACTCGCACTTGGCCAGCGTTTATTATTTGTTGTTTTACTTATGTTCACTATAATCCGCTAAATTTGACGCTTGTACGGATTACCGTTTTTACACTAGAACAAATCCAAAAATACGTTTAACGTTTGTTGCATGAGGGACCCCCGTTCCGTTTTAACTCTGACTTTTTTATTATATTTTATTAATTTAAAAAATCATGCTATGGTTACTTTACAACCTTTTTTCTAGTACTATATTCTAATCCTAACAAATAATTATAATAAAAACGCAAGTAACTTTCTGTCTGTTTTTACGAGGAAATGGCTAAGTCATGGTATAATAATATACTCCGCCAGGTATAGCAATCCGAGAAAAAATGTTTACGTGGGGGTCCCGCAATGATGTCATGATGTCAATTTACAACAGGTTCTAGAGAGATGACGATACACCACGTAACAGCTGATTGAATAAAGTGGCAACTGGACAGTGACGTCATTGCGGTACCACTCTCAAATTGCTAGACCTTGTTTTCTTAGATCATGGGCTAAGTCAAATTTTGTCAGGACGATAGGGGTGTGTCATGAGGACAGACAACGTACTTTTCTTCCCAGAAAATTGCAGGTAGCTCCGCGGGTTGCAGCAGCTAGTGTATAAAATATAAATATTTAAAAGGTAGTATTATTTCCAAAGTACTCATTGAAGATTCACACCCATCATAGTAGGTAAATTACCCTAACTTATAGCAAATAATTTTAATGTGGCAACACACCTTGTTGAAGCGAGAGGCACTGAGCTAGCCACGCTCATTGAAAATCTATAGGTAGTAGATCTGTGGCTTAAACCTTTATTATGGTAGTTTTGCTTCTATGACATGTGTCTGTAATGACATTTGACATTTTTCAAATATAAAAAAAAAAAACCTTTTATATAAAGTACAAGCTTTGGCCATTTGTAAACCCAAACGAGTAAAAATGTATTGTATGAATATGTACTGCAGATGTTTTTGTCTTATGACATATTTGGCGATTTGTGTATAAATGTATAATGTATGGTCCATACGGACTCCAAAACGGCTGGACCTATTTGGACGGGACTTTCATTGGCAGAGAGCTGATGATATAAGGAGTAATCCACGCGAGTGAAACCGCGGGGCGCAGCAAGCATATAATAAAAACCATTCAAAATATTAGCACTCTGTGAAATTGGTGAATAAGAATTATCAAACTCAAACTAGAAAATCCCAGACAAAATGTCTAGAGCCAAAAAGTCACAAAAAACTTTTGATCTATAAAATAAAAGTACTATACATTTTATAATTTGAAGGTATTCTCATAAACCTTTAGAAAACTCCCACACTCTTTCTTTGTAGTGTTCATTTTGCAGAGTGGTGCTGTCGGTATTAAATTCACGCCTACAGCTATTTGAGAGTCATTGCTTTTAAGATATTTTTATTGAAGTGAAATGTATTACTTTCCTTTGATATTGAAAATGCATTAAGCAGTGAGAGCTCTAGATGTTTACAAATTGGTATGTTTATATATTATATATTTTATCAGTAACTAGCGGTCCGCCCCAGCTTCGCACGGGTATATATTATATCCTATGTCACCCGGGGATAGTGTAGCTTCTCAACAGTGTAAAAAGTTTTTCAAATCGGTTCAGTAGTTTCTGATCCTATTCAACACACAATTCACAATAAATAAACAAATGTATCGATGTGGGGAGCCGGAATCCCTGTTATTGACACACGCAATCACCTGTGGAGCGGCTTACTGGTCGTTTGTCATTCCTTACCACCCCGCCGCCACCCTGCCTTATTTACACCTCGATGTGTCGAACGTGGGATACGTGAAGTTAACAACGGTGCTAGGCCGAGACGTACTTATTACACAGTGTTAAGATCCCGGATTACGCAAAAGCTATCTCTCTCGTACATTTTTGAAAAAAATAATCACTAATTGAGAAACTTAAAAAATAGATTGGGAATTACCTTTACAATAACATTGCAAACTGTTGCTGTTTTTAATTTTAGCAAAGATAATTGTTTTTTTTTTACTATAATAAGAAAATAGGTTAATAGGTAAGTTAAGCAAAATTTTATTGCTTAAAACTGTGTAGTGGTGGTGTAAAATTTAAACTAGTTTAAACAGTTTGTCCTCGCGGACGTGCAATATTTTAGTGTTTAAAACAAATCTTGCTTAAAAAAAATTAAATTATATTATCAATTACTGACATACTTATCATGATGTTTAAAATTATGAGTAGATTTACATTCTTAACTAAGAATTCTTATTTAAGAATGCATAAACGCTCGATATCACTTCTGTAAAATTTTTGATTAGAATTTATGTACTTAGTTGTACACACTTGTTGGTTAGAGATGCTTGGAAGGAAATGGGGAGACTTTTGCTCAACAGTGAGATGAGACAGAAAAAAGGTTAGAAAAGTAAATAAAACTATTGATATAGAAACTATACAAGTTTTTTTTTTTACATCGGACTAGGCTAACGTTTGACCGCGACTAGTTCGACTAGTTTCTCTCGTCTCATTTTTGGACAATTGGAGTTAATTCCAAAATTTAAAAACATTTATTCCAGTACTCAGATGTAAGATCCTCCTCAAACCTGTTCGCTTCATTTTAAGTTTCATCTCTCCGATCTCAGCCGCCCCTAATTACCCCTCCTTTAAACGGCGACGATCGCGATATCTTCATTCAGATCCGGCTCAATTGGATAAACCGGCGCGGATTCTACGACTGTTATGCAAAAACATTGCAATACTTTCTACTCAAAGTTCAAATATATTTTAAAACTTAAAAAATATTTTCTTTTCCCAAAATCACTCCAGCCAGCACAGAGTGTCAGTTCGAAGAATTTCAATTAAACCTAGCTCTTATAAACTCCACGTTAAAGTAGTAAAACCATCCGTTACTCTGGGCAGTGAAGCTTTTAGCAAGTAGATGTTTTTTTCAGGTTGAAACACTTTTTTTTTTGTATTTTCAGAGTTTTAATTTTTGTGCTTATATGTGGCAAACAAGCAGACGGGCTGCCTGATTGTGAGCATTCACCATCGCCTATGGATACATGTATCACCAGAGACATCAAAGCTACGTTGACGACCCTTTAAGGTTTTATTAACTCGCCTTTTGAAGAACCCCGTGTTGTAGCTTCTTGGAAACACCGTAGAAGGTACATTCCACATTTTGCATATGTTAGGCAAAAAAAATCGTGTGAATCACGCAGTAGATCAAGTCACGAACAAGTAATATCGGTTTTATTGAATTTTGTTTACATGTAAGCTGCATATTATTCTTTGCAGTCATGCTAGTTGAGTATGTTTGCTTAAATATTTAACAATTTAAATCGGCGTTTAATGGAATTTCGATATTTTGCGCTCGCCTCTTTTAATTGTTCTTATCTGATTTAGGGTAGATTGGGGTGTCGTTTAGAAGATTTAAGATTTGCTATTCCATTTAATTTATATAAGCTGTATTGAAACCCGTTCAGTCGTAACGGAGTTAAGTAGGAAAAAGCGTCACTCGTTCACTCGAACTTTATTTTATCAGAAGTGTGAAGAAAATAATACCAGTTTTATTCCAGAATATATTATACTAGCAACGCACCCCGGCTTCGCACGGGTTTAAGTCTTATTTTTTTAAACCTTGGGTTACATTATTGAAGTTTTAGTAAGGATCTCTGATTTTTTTGAAAATATTATGTAGCCTATGTCACCCGGGGATAGTGTAGCTTCCCAACAGTGAAAGAATTTTTCAAATCGGTTCAGTAGTTTCGGAGCCTATTCAATGCAAACAAACAAACAAACAATCAAATCTTTCCTCTTTATAATATTAGTATAGATTTGTAATTTATACAAGGTAATGAGATACACCGAGATATAGCCGTGGTAGCCTATTTGGGAGACCGCTAGACTTGAAAACGTGAGGTCGCGGGTTCAAACCCCGGGCCCGTACCAATGAGCTCTTTGGAGTTTATGTACGGATTTTCATACCACTGGCTTTTCGGTGAAGGAAAACATCGTGAAGAAACCTGCATACGTACGGAGAAGAAATTCAATGGAGTAGGTGAATCCACCAACCCGCACTGGGCCAGCGTGGCGGATATGGTCCAATCGCCCTTTCGGGGTAGGGTAACAGTCCAGTAGTGGTAGTTAATAGGCTGATTATGATGATGATGATGAACGAGATACGGTAGTATTAAGCTGAAAGGATATCATTGCACTAATTATTATGATTTTTTTGCTATGAAACCAACCAGAAAATGCGAGTAAATTGTCATTATCAAACGGTTCCATAGAAAAATTACATTTACCCTCAACGAAATGTATAAGTTCAAGGATAAGTTCAATTAATTTCGTGTATTTAAAGTTGGTACCGTGGTAAGAGTTATTCAGAATGATGAGTACAATGACATCCTTTCAATTTTGTACCACGGCTCCGTATAACCTTGTACCTATAGGTGTACCTATGCTGGGTCTGACACGTTTACCTTAACCTATAAAGCGGCACAAAGCAATTGCTATATCTAAGTTTTCTAACTAAACTTCATTGCTTTCAAGTAACAATATAATTTATTAAGTTAAACACACTCCCAGAACTTAGATGAAAACGTTAAAACTTAATGATCATTAAAGTAAATGAAAACATGTGAAAACGACTAGCAAAAGTTGCAAAACTAAACTAACTTTTCTGTAAGTGGTTCACACACTATACTCGCATTTTTTTACATGTTTTCATATGTAACAATACGAAAACGAAAAGAGTTTCTAAAACTGGTACAGGTAGTAGATTTTAAAAGTTACTACCAACATTAGTTTTTTTTTGGGCACCTTCGCATTTCCACTCCATCATCCATTTAGTTTGTAATTTAAATTTTAGCTAGTAGTTTGTTTAAGTTTTTAGTTATTAATTCAAGTTTTCGTTAATTTTCTGTTTTATAAGTTATTTTATAGGTCGATTAAATATCTCGGTCCAGTAGTAAAAAAAGTTAAATGAAAACCGTAGCTTCCCAGTATTTTAGTATAATTATGTTTTTTTCGCTCATTCCTAGCATTGCCAGATCCATATATTTTTTATCCAAGGGTTCTCTTTGGCAGTGGATAGAAAACTCTTGGTCACTCAAAATGGCGTCTTTCACTAGGGACGTGTATTGTTTTTGACAGCTAATGTACCGTTTGACAGGCATACAAACATGGCCGATGAAGCAAGGAGATCCGAGTGTATGTTAATTGGTGGCCCTCCTTGCATTTTTTTTAAATATTTTTTATTTTATTTAAAGAGCGGCAATCAAGCTTGCGGCTTTCATCCTAAAGTTTAAAATATATCATAAAGAGTTATCTGTAAAACCTTTTGCTTGAGTACCTACATTTTATTTTCATAACAATACACACCTCGACGACAACAGGGCCACATTTCCGTAATGCGTGAATGAGGGCATTTTCAATGTGGGCCTCTCACAATAAACAGGGTAATAGGCTCCCTTCCCCGGTAACACGTCCGTGACGCCAGAGGGCGCTGTGAACTGCCGGTTACATGACATAGGTTGGAAGTTTGCAGTAAGACAAGTACAGAACAAGTTTTTTGTTTAAGGTCGCACTTCCGGTAAGCGCGGCCTTAAATTACCCAGCTCGAGCTATTTTCAGCTCTTTCGAAAATTTTCATATAGTTTTTACATTTTTCAAAATTGTAAAACATTCTTTGAAACTTTTGTAACAAGCAATGCTGATAAATAGTAGCCGAAACTTTTTATAAGATTTTATCTATACTAATATTATAAAGAGGAAAGATTTGATTGTTTGTTTTTTGTTTGCATTGAATAGGCTCCGAAACTACTGAACCGATTTGAAAAATTCTTTCACTGTTTGGAAGCTACACTATCCCCGGATGACATAGGCTATAATCTATACCCGTGCGAAGCTGGGGCGGACCGCTAGTTTATAATAAACTAGCTGACCTGACATACGTTGTCCTGTCTTAGAACTGTCAAACACGCAAAGTCAAAATTGTAAATCTTATTTTTTACACCTTGGGTTACATTATTGGAGTTTTAGTAAGGATCTCTATTTTTTTTTGAAAATATAATATATATATGTATATAAATAAATCTAACTGTCTTTGAATTCGTAAAAGCTATCTACTTTCAACACAGAGTAAACTTATTTATCGTACTATTTTATATTTCATTTAGCTGTTTTATATTTTTCAGTAACTATATATTGGAAGCTGTGGCTTCCGGCGTCAGCAGGCGCCTCTCGTCGCCGGAAGTTGTGGAGCGGCTGAAGCGTTGCCGGCTTCCGGTGACGCACTTCCGGTTTGCACTCCTTGTAGTCCGCTGCCGCAAGTAGCTTTCAAGTGATATTGTTTCGGAGACCGGAATTTTATATCATAATGAAATTTTAGCCGTGTTTTTTGAGGGTTAGTTTATATCACATATATGTACTTTAAAAAAGTATACGTGTAATTATAATAATAGTAAAAGTATATAGCCGCGATTTAAGATTTAGGTCAAATAGCATTGCATTTTATGACGTATAAAAAAAAGTTTCAGAACAACGACTTCAACAATCTTTTGGCAATTTAGCTTTAGATAGACCATCCACCTGAAGCGAGATCGGTCAACGATATTGCTAAAATCGCCGATCGAACTTTAAGCCTTTGTTGTAAAAGGCTTTGTTAGACGAACGAAGATCTGGGCCGAGGTGAAGCCAAGGGGCACACAACATGAGTATATTAATACTTATTAACTGTCAAATTAGTGTTCTCGAATATTGCAACGATATTCACGGAAATACCACGACAATAATGAATAAGCTCAAGCACGGTTGATACATTTGTCATTGTATGCGTTGCGTCGTTCACATTACAGACGCAAGTCGATTTGTTCAATTGAATTTATTTTATGCTCGCCTTTATTTCACATGCCTTTAGGATATCGTAATCTCGTACGTTGTATATGTATTTAGACAGTCGTGAGCATACTTTGGCGATGTTGTTTTTGCTTTTGTGAAATTTTTGTGCTATTGAAATAAATCCAAATACAAAATAGAGTCAGCGCTTTTCTCGTAGAACGCATGCAAGTGCATCTGTAATGTGAATGACGTCTTCAAACAACCAACGACCACATAATAGTCTGCGACAGATATCGCCTACATTTTACAGGCGACATTTTTCAACAACGTCATTGCGCCACCTGTCACGATAAGGCCGTGATAGCGTGACAAGCGGAGCGGATGCGCGATAGCGCTACGAGCGGAGCGGATGGCACCCAAGCTCGGCTTACGCTAACTAATCTGTGGCTGCAAACGGATGGCAGCTGTACTTACGCTTATGTTATCTCGCGCGCTGTCCACTCAACGAGTTATGATTTCCTAGTTAGGGTGCGAGCAGGTTTGTGCATGACAGCGAGCGAACTGGCTTTTTTTAATGGTTGAGAGAATTGTAGTCAAACGCACAGCTTACCTGAATTTAAGTAAGTATGGTCGAAAACAGAAAATATTGATTTTTTGTTTAATTTAGAACGGCTGTCAAGGCATTTTTGTAAGAAATTTGTTGTAGCCAGTTCCACCCATATAAACGAAACGTCAGTAATTCGAAATCAGTTAGCACCTGTGATGCGGTGTTTGACGCGTTGATCTAAATAAGAATGTCCAATCAAGGTTCACTCATAAAGCCTGGTAACCGATTTTCCTTCTCATTTCCGTTCTATTTACTCCTCTTTTCTGTGGTCGAAAATGTCACACCTATACTGGGGTGCGATCTGGCTCTTAAAAGTGGCTCCCGGAACACATCGTTAGTGCTTGGACAGATTTTCAACTTGAGGGTGGTAGCTAGCCGAGCATTAGAATGTGCCCTACCAGCATGCCATGGTTTGTTTCCTCACGACGTTTTCCTTATCAAGCTGATTTTATTATTGGCTGAAAAAGATAATCGATAGTGTTTATAGTTTTCTAGAGCTTATTCTGAAAATATAATGTCATATCCGTAACAATTAATTGTATTTTTTTTTTATAATTAATAGGCTTGCGTTTGACCACCATCACGCCTGATGTTAAGCGATGATGCGGTCTACGTTGGAGCACGCTTGCCTAGAAGGAACACATTCACTCGTGATTTGAAGACACCCAGATTGTAACCATCGGGGAACACCCATTCAGCAGCGCATTCCACAGACTGGCAATTCGCACAATAAATGTGGAATCAAAGCGCTTCGTACGGGTTTCATAAAAATAATTTATATGCACCGTTTCACGTGTCTTTTGATTTTGTTGTACTTTCCTATATTTTTATACTACTATTTTTCTCTATATACAAATATCTCGCTATATCACAATGATAGTTACATCTTATGACTAAGCGAGCACCACAACAAAGAGTGGTGAAACAATCCCGCAGACAACAAAATAAATTGGCGCGCGTCTCGTGGGAATTGTTTTTAAATTACGTTAAGCTTTGTAACTTTAGCGTGAGAGAGGGAAACATCTATACTACGACACATAGGAAAGATAGAGACAGAGGTATTGGAGAATAGAGCAAACACGGAAAGCATTATAGAGGTTTGGAGTCAAAGGTAATGATGCGTAACTGTGGGTTCTTTGATATTTCATTGGATCGTGGGTGTCTTAAAGAAAAACTGTCTCAAAGACGGAATTTTAGATTTTCAATCCTTTCGTGACCCAAATAAGTACAGCTGGAGCATTATGTAAAAATAGGTGCACCCAATGGAAAGAGCTATGCTCGTAGTTTCTTTGCGCGATATAATCCAGAACGTGAATATTCGCCAAAGAACCAAATTCACCGCCATAGCTATTAAAATTTGCACACACACACACACACACACACACACACACACACACACACACACACACGCACGGACACACACAACCACGCGCGTGCGTACGTTATTTGTAATAGTTTCTATTTACATAAAATCTTTGAAATCTAAACCTTTCTCCAAAAGACCGATAAGACGACTTCATCGGTTGACAAAATAACTAAATTAGTTCGGCAATTCCTCCAAAATACTTACCATTATGGATAGCTATTCTTATATACTACTTCTCTTTTCCCGATGGCAAAATTAAGCGAATGACATCTTCATTTTACCTCAAGCACCGAAATTCGATCAAAGTTTGCGCGTTACTCTCAAAAAATTGGATGCTATTTAATCGAAGACCAAATAACACACTTTTCATACATCAAATGTCCAAAGTCTCAGCAAAAATAATAAATGCATGCTTAATTAGATTCACCATTAAATATTCGGTACATTTTTCGGGACATTTTTTTCACACACGGTCATCTGACCCCAAACTAAGCAAAGCTTGTGATTTATGGCTGCCAGAGACTGATATACATACATATATAATTTTAAATACATACTTAAATAGATATTAACAACCAGATATAGAACAAACACAAATGTTCATCACACAAATGTTTGTCCTAGATGGGAATCGAACCCACGCCCCCAAAGCTCGGAAGGCAGGTTCACTACCAACTGGACCAACGGGCTATTAATTTTATTATAAATTTTTATATTCACGATTTTACTTTTTATTTGCTATTAGTAATACAGCAAGTAAATATTGATTTGTCACTAATTATTTTTATATCAACAGATATAGATAATAGACTACTATTATTATTTCATAGAATCAAGTCTCTAGCTCCTTGGGAAGTTAGTTAAAAATTTATTTTTAAATTGTCATCGAACAGACAAAATGACAAGATAGTTAATAAAAACGGTTAGATTAAAAAAAACTATGTGAACCCCGTGGCAGGACATCACAATATAGAAGAAAGTGGCATCTCTCAGTCAGGGGCAAAGACCTATTTTGGGTCGCTTTGTCAGTATAGTAAATTAAAAAAAAACTAAATTAAAGTCTAACCAGCCTTAGCTCTTTAACTCAATCAGATTTTGGTCTGTAAACATATTTTAGCTGGAAATCAGGATAAGGAATATTTTGTCGCACAATTAATATTTACCCAAAAAATATTATGGCGTTGAGGGACATAATGGAACGATGGGAGAGAAGGAACCGCCATTTTGGCAGATGGAGTGTATCCTTGCCGTTCAATAACCAGGACATCGTTCGTCAGAGCATGCTACCGAAAAAAATTGAGCTAAGAAAATATAGTTTGGTTTGGTTGGAGATTGAGTTGTTACTTTCTGCTCCTAAAACACCCAAGGTATTTGACTGTATTATTGAATTATCAATTTAAAAAACCGACTTCAAAATAAATTTTTCAAATACGCAATTTGGTATACTAGGATGTCAATTTTATGTCATCCAAGTATTTAAACCAAAATTGGAATGAGTAATCTATACTTCTATACTTAATAATAATATTATAAAGAGGAAAGATTTGATTGTTTGTTTGTTTGTTTGCATTGAATACTGAGTTTTGGGGTATAAAATATTACAACCTGATTCATGCTGTTGTAATTGGTCGTTGTAACAAAGTGGGTTTTTAATTATTTTTTTGTTAAAAAAGTAAAGTTTTTATTTCTGAGGCTACCTTAAGGATTTTATTGTCTTATAAAAAACTGGCCATAACTAAAGCTGATCTCCGAAAAACAATTTCGGGGGATAATGTTTTATTTTATTTATTACTACTAACGAAAATAGTTTTTCTACTATCCAATACTTACCGAATACTATTGAAACAAAAACATATCCGGGAAAAATAATTAGTCGGGAGCCACACAGCCGAAAAAAAAAGTATATAAAACTCATTGATGTAGGTAAATTTAAAACCGTCATTGAAAAAATTCAAGATATAAGCACTTTAATGTCTTGCTAGACAGAGAGCGCACTATACTTACAAATGATGTCACTGGTATGTACGCCATACTAACTCCATACTAAAACTCACTTTGCGGGGAAGGGATAGTGCATCCCTTCCCAATCCAAACTTTAAAATATAATTATCTCAAAACTATAATAACCAATTCAAATAATTTCTTCTTATTACGTATAATAACATTTAATTAAATTATATGATTATTTACGGGATATTTACCGTGGTGGTGGTGGTAACTTTAGTGAACATCCGTGGTACTTTAAAACAGTGATTTAGTTAAATTTTTTACCTACCGAAATATTTTTATCCAATCAAACAATAATAATTGTCCGATAGCCTATTACCGTCAAGGTTTGTTACTTTTACCGAATATAGCGTTGATATACACACAAATACCACGAAAATAATGTACGAATTTCTGAGCATGTTTGAGTAAACTTATTACCTCACAGAGACAAGCGACCACCGTCCCCCGTTACAAGCTTGTCATAACTCGAGTGTCCCATCCCATCGTATATAACGAGCCTTGCACGCGAAAACGCCCATAAAAAGTATTTAGATCAGCCCCCGTATATCTTCGGTACGCTGTGACTTCGAGCCGTTGAATACGGGTTAAGCGGTAAGAATATAGCGAAAATATGGTTAGAAAGTTGGAGAGACATCCAGCGCCGGGCACGCTGCGCGTCGAGTGGCGCGTATGGCCATGTTTAAGAGCGTTCACCGAGAAGCGTTTCTGTGTTGTCTGCATTCGTCTGTCTAAAGTCCTACCCAACGTCCACCCCAATGCTCACCCCTTCAGTGGGGCATTCCCAAAAGCACGTCTACCCGTGTCGAAAGCGCGCGGCGCGCTCATCTGAACGGTGTTATAGTATGGCAAACCAATGATCTCAAAGCGTGCGATTAACTGTCGGGCGCTAGTGCAGCGCTGAACGCGCGTTTCATAACAACGCGCGATAGCATGTTTACGCCTTGAATTAAGTGCGCGGTAGTTGATCAGCGTGTTATCAAAAGGCGCGTTAAACACTTGATATGTGAACCAGCTCTTAGGCATAAGAGCTTCAACATAGACCCATTCGACACTGATTGTATTTGATTGTGCAATGTCAATATATATTTTTAAAAATGTATGTAAAATGTATTTTCTTTCTTGCTTTCTTCTGGACCCCTTTGACAGACTTAGGAATGCTTATAACTTGTACCATGCCTCAATGCAACTCTACTGAGCCCTTCCGCCATATTCGTTATGCATGCTCTATTTATTCCCGTCGAGTATTTATGAAGCCGAATATATTTAACTGCCATATTTGCGCGCAAATACGCAGCGCGCAAATATTTGTCACAGAATAATTTATTCATTTTGGGAATAACTTTCCATCGTTAAATATTGGATTGAAGACTGTGATGCGCGACGTTAACTTTTATTAGAACACGGTTGGGTTGTTTAAATGAGTGAAATGTTTGAGATTACCTGTTGATTACTTCTGAAGCAGATATAAATTTTAGGCTCTTTAATGAAGCATAATTTTCGTACATAAACAACGTCGGATTCAAATGTTTTCTTCAAGAGTTCAGGCTCTTGAGTGATGATACTGCCTTGGAGGCGTAAACGCGTAAACGCGTAGAAATTCCTATACATATAGGAATTTCTACACGCAGCGTAGTAAAATATACCTAAAGTTATATGATTATTTACAGGATATTTACCGTGGTAAGGTTGTGGAATGAGCTCCCGATATTTCGGCGCAGTTACATGCACCATGTCCACGGTAAATATCCCGTAAATAATCATATAACTTTAGTGAACAACCGTGATAGTTTAAAACAGTGTTTTAAAATATACCTGTTGTAAAATCCAATCAGACAAATAAGGGAGATATGGTCTCACCTTACAGACGGCCTTACCGTCATTTTAGCATGTGGACTATTAGATTACTGGTGTCGCTGCAAGTCTCTTAGTGTGCGTGTAAAAAATAGTAACCGTGCAATATAAGTACTGCACTGGGTATTGTGCAATAATTGAGAGAAAAACACAGAGAGATTTGAACACGAACGATAATTTTACTAAGCCATGCGTCTAAGCGGTGTGGTATTTAGTAAATACAGGCACAAGTAAAATAAAACGAAACAAAAAAATAAAGACAAGTAGTCTTTTCTTGTCTTTTGTTTCAAGTAAAAAAATAAATATCAAACCATGTGATGATTTTAATGAGTTTTATCGCTCCCAGGCTAGCCATTCGCACTTTACTCCCGTGTTCGACAGCAAAATAAACATTTGCCCCGTATAACAACGTGTGCTGCACACAGGAGAGGCTGTCATCAAACAAACGACAAACACGCACAATTATAGAAAACAGATTTCGTAAATACGGGCCCGTGAAACACAGATGAATTTACAGGAAAAAAAACCGAATTAAAATGTGTTTTTTCCTGTCATCTGAAAATTTCTGTAAATTGCACGCCAACAGATAAGATATAAGGTTTTACATCGTCAGCCAGTGAACGTCAACTGCTGAAAAAAGGGTTCCCTCTTAGAGAAGGGTGTTGCAATAATCTTCACGATTGGCAGGCGGCTTGGGGATCGCAGTACGTTCACCGTGTACTACTAATATTAGAACGCTGCTGCCTATGCTCCGGTGGTTCTGCTTGCAGTTTTAGGACATACCCGGGTTCCGATACTGGTAGATAAGGTTTAATTTGTGTGAATTAGGAAGCACAGATTACATTATACATTTTGTAAAAAAAAAAACTATTTAGATCCAGAAAAAACAATACTTATCAAAAATAAATTTGTGGGCTTAATAAACTATATATTATAGTGGAAAAAAAAAACAGGTTGGTCCACGAAAATAAAATATATTTTAACGTAAGGGTTAAAAAAGCTATGTACAGTCCCATGCAATAACAATGTAATTTTTTGATTGTAATTTGTTTTTCTAACTGACAGTTTCTTTAATAATTTTTTTTATTGTATATTAGCGGTCCGTCCCAGCTTCGCACGGGTATAGATTATAGCCTATGTCACCCGGGGATAGTGTAGCTTCTCAACAGTAAAAGAATTTTTCAAATCGGTTCAGTAGTTTCGGAGCCTATTCAATGCAAACAAACAATCAAATCTTTCCTCTTTATAATATTAGTATAGATGAAAAGATGCCACAGTTGAGGGTTACATAATTTTTAAATTTATGCTAATAGGTACATGTATTAGAAATTGAATGTTATGACATTATTTTAACAATAATGAAATGCATCATCATCAGCCCCAAGACGTCCACTGCTGAACATAGGCCTTTGACCCTTTGACCCTTTGACCTCCGCATTGAACGACTCCTGCCATCTGCATCCACTAGATGCCCGCGACTCTCGCGATGTCGTCGGTCCATCTAGTGGGACGCCTACCTACGCTGCGTCTTCCGGTTCGTGGTCTCGACTCAAGAACCTTTTTTACCCATCAGTTATGAAATTGCAGAAAGACATAGTATTTTATTGTAAGAGACTGTACCCTCGATAATGTTACAAATTTTAATAACAAACTGGAAAGGAAATTTTACTAAGACCGTCGTTTATTTCTAGAGAGTAGATAGCCAGGTGTCTCTAGGTGCTTTAATAATTTTACTTAACGAACCAACTTTCAAAGTAATACCTCCCTAATCATCATTTAAAATCTTAATTTCCTAAAAGTTTGTAAACAATCGATAAAATCGAGATAATTATGATCTTGGCGTAATTTACCCAAGTTTCGGGTAAAATCGCGAAGTTGCCCGATAAGATACAAAGAGTCCCTACGAAGGTACTGTTACTGAACAGTTTATGATGCGGCAACGATAGGGTGGTAGATAAGGATAGGAGCCGTAATTTATCACTGACCGTCGGTAAATTGTGATTCTTTTAGATCTTATGCTGAAATAATGTTGGGAGGTTTTCCAAAAGATATTTTGGTGAAATATTGAAATAGGTTCTCTTTTCAGGCTATTTTCTCTACTATTGATTTAGCAATTTCTTACTGAACGCTTGTAAATAGATTTTGTAAGCACAAAGATAAAACTTGGGTATCGTTTTCAACATAAACTTAGCTACGTCAAACACAAATAATTTTAGTAAGCAGAGTAAGGACAATCGAAGGTGTTAATATAAAAACACAACTTCACTACAGATTTACAGCTACCTAAATGGATTCGAATGAAATATGGTATAGAGGTAGCTTATACCCTCTGGATTAACACATAGACTACTTATTATCCCGGAAAAGTTTATGCTTCGAGTAGGCTGGCGGGTAAAATCTCGGGACGGTGAAAGTGGTTACATAAGAGCACCTAATTTTCACATTAATTTGTTTAGCCTATTTTTTTACATATTTTAGTTTTATTTAGTTAAATCAGTTTCACATAAGGTATATCAGTTTTTTTGAGTGTTGGATATTCGTAACTAAAATTAATGTTATTTTAATAATATAGTACCTGGGCGACCGAGATTTGCTCGGATTGTTAGATACTAAGTTTACTTAGTAAGCAAAACCTTATCTAAATAAAAAAAATCATCTAAATCGATAGAGCCGTTTCCGAGATACGCGTTATAAATTTATATACAAGAATTGCTCTTTTAAAGGTATTAGACAACAACGAAAATTGCCTGATAAAAGTAGTTTGAAAAATTTGGTGCTTTTAAAAAAGTGAAAATTAATCTCTATGTACCAATACGTATGAATAAAAAACAAAACTAAACCCTTTTTTAAAAATATGTTTACGTTTGGCCACCACCTGGTGGAAAGTGATGTTGTGGCCGAAGATAGAGCACGTAGACCTAGAAGGTTCTCACCTTGGCCTTGAAGACACCCAGGTTATAGTTTTCAGGAAAAAAGGGCGGTGGCAAAGCATTCCAGTCCCTAGGAAGGTGGAAGAAAACGGCTAGTCCGAGCCGGTGACATGTCGACTGTAGGGGTGGTATTTAAGCATTCTCCGACTTGTCCTCTTAACTTTTTTATATCAATTAAAAATACTAGCGGAAGTTATACCAATGTCGCATCATCGTAGATAGCCAATAGTAGTACCAAGTAGTCGCAGCTGCTCCATATGAATAATTCAGCACATTCTATCGGGAATTCATTGTAAGTGCATGCGGAATCAGACATGTGTTTGGAGAAAATATAGAGTAAGAGCAAAACTAATTTTAAGTTACATTTGTTCGGAAAGGTTTAGTTTGTGGCTTTCCATTCCAGGTTCATTTTGGTTGTTGTTCTGAATTATAGTTTTTGTAAGTATCATATTTTAATTTAATGTTCATTCTTTACAATTAATGAATTTACTGTTACACAGACTATAAAAATTCAAAGAATATTATTTCACGATAACAATTACTTAAATTAAAATAAACACAATGTCAATAAAAACTGAAGTTCAATGAGTTCGATGACCATTTAAATGGAGTCGCCTATTATCACCCAGATGATTATATTCCCAGGTGATGAAAGTCGACTTTTATCACCCCGGTGATCAGAGTGGAATAGACCTATCGTATGAGTAAGCTTCATGCTTCAGAAATAACCAACAATGTATATTTATCTTACAGGAACTAACTTTTATCCTAACGTTACACGTTATTAGAGAAAAAAACTAAAACGTTGAAAGTTATTCGTTCATAATAATTTGTACTATAGCAACTATAGTAAGGTTTTTAATAAAATATTTATACAACGGTTCTAGCTTAGTAAAGACAAAAATGACAGAAAATAAATAATTAGTAAAAAAGTTTCCTTTTTAAATTCGGTTCCTATAAAACATTACTTTGAAAAGTTTGAACTCTCATGAACATCTTAAGATAAACTATACAGACAATACAAGAACAAAATTTAAGTAAAAAATACTAGTTTTGTACCTACAAAACTAGTATTATGTAGTTTATACTTAAAAACTACTGGGACCTGATTCACTAACTACAAACAAGCTCGTAAAGCGGCGCGCTAACTTCAAAAATTGCAACACATAGACCTTTATTTTGCCCTTTATTTCCTTGGGAATAGAGGCCACATTTTTTGTGGTTAAATTAACGCGCCGCGTTTCGTGCGTATTTTAGTTTATAAATAAGGGTAATCATGTTAATAAAGACAATTTCGTGGTAATTTCCACATTTCACGCCATATAGCTAATAGGAAAGGATTTTTTTCGAAGCTTGGCTTTTGGTTTATGTTTAAATGAAGCGTGAAAATTACCTAAAAATTGTTTCGTTTATTATTACGTTAAAATCCATGCAATGTTTAAGAAAAGTACTATATAAGCCTTAGCGGTGACTGAGCTTTATGAACTCACTTTTGACCAGAAAAGCTTTCGTTGTCTGCTACTGCAGAAATTTATAAGTAAAAAAAGTCATGGTAGATGTGCAGTAGGTAGTTTTATTTATCTAAGTACTTACTCATATGTCGTAGGTCATAGATAAATAGTAATTATATTAATAAAACAAGAACGAAATATTATGTCAAGAACAAAAGTAAATAAAAAATGAAGAGACAAAAACTGTACACGATTACAATCAGGATCACATCTAAAAACAAAATAACAAAAATCGCACAAAGGAAAATCCCAAACAAAACTACACGAGAGTTGAAAGAGCAAAACTTGAGTAAAAGAGAATTGAAGTAAAAAAACACATACTAGCGCCCTCTACTGACGTACCTTTGAAGCGGATCTTTTTTAGGAATTGTTTCGAGAGGCGGGCCTTGGCTCGCTCGATGCGCCCTGAAACATACACGCTGCTGAAACATGGGGCTTGGGAGTCATCTACGATATATACACTGGAAAAACCTGGCGCCACATTGTATTTTTTTCAGCTTGCGTTATAATGGTGGATTATTGTTTATTAAGTGTTATTGAACGTGCTCAAGTGTAGGCAAGTGATATAATGTGGTGAAACATGTATTTTCGTGATGTTTCCAAAAATCCACTGAAGCCTTAGTAAAGTCTCCACCACTTTACTAGGACTTGGGCTTGACCGTGACTTAATTTGCTTGACTCGACGTTATTTAATTCCTTGTAAACTTGTTTATTATTCCGACTGAAGGACTCTGTATCCATGATCAAAAAAATAACTACATACGGTAAACTGAAGTAGGTAGAGGTACTCGTATATTAGCACTTTCATTAATTGACTACTACGTATTTTAACTGCGTTATAGCATGGAGATAAATGATTTATGGCAAATCTAGGTACTATTGAACGATCTGTCAAATATATTGATTACTAATATTTCATTCTAAAATAAAACAAACAAGGTATTGGTGTTTTTCAAAAAAACTTGTAAAACAAAAGTTATCCAATGTTCTGTGAAAATTAAGAGCTGCATAACTACGCTGCAAATGCATTCTCATATTCTTGAACATTTCAGAAAACAGCCCCAAAAAGAACATATTCATTTAATGTTTAATCTGAAGAAGAAAAAAAAATACTCGCTGTTTTCTTGGGATACGTTTCGTTGGTCAAACTGTACAGCAAGGGAATTCTTCCTCTGCCCCCATTGCCCCCAAATCAGCGACTTTTCTTCTTGTCAAATGTAAAATCGTTTATCCGCTCGTTTGTTCGCATTTCCATACAATCTGGGATTGGGAGCAATCGCGCGTACAGCGTCTAATCCACGCGGGTTGCCGAAGAAATCAGGATTATCCCGCACTCAGCTGCTTTCGGCCTTAGGGTTGTCGTAGGACTTAACTCAGGACATGATTTTTACGCAACTTTTAGCCTCCAAAACATGAAGGTACACTATTATTGTTTTATTTTTTATCCTACGAGTTTCAAATAAGCAAGGGCGTTATTTGAAAAAAAAAAACGGCTTTAGTAAACCTTATGTTTCACTAAAAACCATTTGACTACTTTCTGAATTACGCTTAATGCGTAAATGATTATTTTTAAAAGGCAATATGTTTTTAGCGACTCATTTATTTGAAGAAAAAAATACATTTATTTATCGCGGATGGTAAATAAGCAAACGGTCTGTCTGATAACATGACAAAAAAACAGAACATAATTTAGGTTAGGTTAAAAACTGTGTTGCAAAAGTGGTGGTGGCTCATAGTAATTACTATACGGAAATGCAATGGTGTCGCCATAGGATATTTGTTACAAATATTGTATATTTTTAATCGTATTTTGCGAGTAGTAGCAGCCCTACACCCACGGCACCTCAGCAGCCAGCTGTGTTATCAGAAAGTCGACTCTGTTTAATATTTAAACCCGTCGATTGGAGGCGCGACGTGACGCGGCAAACTCGACCCTGATTACGGGATTTTCCTATAATTTCCCTGGAAATTACTTTATTTTCATGCTTCTTGAGTACTTCACCGGAGAGGTGTTGAAATGGACGAGATTTAATGAGAAATGAGGTAGATAATTATGGTCCAAAAGTTTTATTTTAATGGTTCGTTGATAGACATAGAAACGGTTATACTACCTTCCACCAAATAAATTTGGCATATTAAATTTTAGAACAGCTCATTTGATATATAGCAAAAATGTCGGTCTCCCGACGAAACAATAAAACGTTATTTAAAAAAAACTACCTTTAATCTAAGTATACAGAGATAATACATAGATGCGTAGATTATAATCTATACTATCTATACTAATATTATAAAGAGGAAAGATTTGATTGTTTGTATGTTTCGTTTGTGTGTTTGTTTGTTTGCATTGAATAGGCTCCGAAACTACTGAACTGATTAGACAAATTCTTTCACTGTTGGGAAGCTACACTATCTCCGGGTGACATAGGCTATAATCTATACCCGTGCGAAGCTGGGGCGGACCGCTAGTAATAATATTATAAAGAGGAAAGATTTGATTGTTTGCATTGAATAGGCTCCGAAACTACTGAACTGATTTGAAAAATTCTTTCACTGTTGGGAAGCTATACTATCCCCGGGTAACATAGGTTATATTATGTTATCCAAAAAAATAGAGATTCTTACTAAAACTCCAATATTGTAACCCAAGGTGTAAAAAATTAGATTTACAATTTTAACTTTGCATGTTTGACAGTTCTAAGGGAGAACGTTTGTCAGGTCAGCTAATATTATAAAATTTAAAAAAAAATACGGAGTTAAATATCAACTACAATTCCACGATAAAGATTAACTCCTAAAATCCCTCACCGAATGAAAATATCGTCATACACTTATCTTCAAGCAAAATAAATGATTTCTCATTCAAATCCCCAACGTTCAATATTAAACTAAGCCGCTGGAATTAACGCCATCTTGCGATAGAAGACGGCATTAACTCGAAAAGGAATTAAGGAGGCAACTCATTTAAAATTAAAATTTAAAATATACTCGCGACCTGCCCCGGCTTTGCATTAAGTACGTTTGGACCCGCCTTTTGTTTGATTATATACTTTTTATTCTTCTGTGGATTATATCTACCGGCAAAAACAATATTTAAAAAAAACATGCAGGTAACTAGTTTTTTTAATTACAAGTTTTATTTTATTTTTATTTATTCACCAGCATCCAGTAGATGCAGAAGGCAGGCTGTCGTATAGTGTGGAGTTCTGACGGGGAAGCATAATGTTCAGCAGTGGACGTCTTCTGGCTGATGATGATGGCTTATTCAGCGGTTGTTTGGGTTCTATTAAGTTGCCATCAGAGGCCTTTGGGCAGTCACTCAGCCTAGGTATCTTATACAAACTTACTCACTTATTCTGCGTAGTCAGATCCCAGGCCTAATCTTAATTATTCAAATGTAGATGTAGGTAAAAAATAAGCCATATTTTGTTGTTAGTTATAGTGTTTTTCGCTTAGTATTTTTTGTGACATTTTATTTTATTAAGTTTTATTTTTTCAAGTGCCAATGCTAGTCTTTTAATTTTCAATTGCGTTGTTTTTTTTTTTCTACTTATCAAATGTTGAATTACAATGGGTATCAGCCTAAGTGTCTCTTGGGATTAAACAATTTCCAAGGTAGAGTAGGTAGAGCCATCTTGCGTTGGCTTATTACACCAATTACCGTTCAAGGCACATATCTACGTGCTCTACAACGTACCTACTCTACGGAATTAATTTCGCTTCTCTAATAGGTAGAGTTGGGAAGCTTAGGTAACTATGAAATCTAAGTTGGAGTTTTAGATTTGAATCTTTAAAAATATTTTATTCACATAAACACACGAGTAAATCATACACACATTTAAAAACGCATGCACAATATTGTTAAAACTAATTAGTCACTTTGTATCATGTCTGTTAAAGTTTTTTTTATCCTATTCGATGTAAAAAAATTGAGAGATAATATTAGTACCGTAAATATTATACAGGGTTACGCGGGAAGGGTTTATTAAGCCGAAAAGTGTCCATAATACCCATTGTTTTGGACAAATTTTACAATAAGGCCAACCCTGAAATCGCAAAAAACAGCTCTTCCATACAAATTGCCGAGTGTGAGTGGCCGTTTTTAATAGAACAACTGATGATATATATTTTCGTGATTTTACATTCATAATGATGATTGTAATGAACCCCTTTCGTCTTAGCACACGAGCTTGAATGTGCCCGTTGAAGTAGATAAAACTGTCGACAACCCTTTTTTGGGCGATTTTGGTTGCGTGACATCGATTGGTTTGACTATCCACCTGCTCAAATAATACGCTTAATAAAAATAAATATTTCTTTTCTGCCAGTCTAAAATATGAAAATCGAATAGTTAAATCTGTATTTTTTTTAAAAGTAATATGCTTGCGTTTGACCGCCAACTCACCTATATAGGTATGACCAAATCAACGTAATCCATTTGATGCGCACCGAGGTTCACCAGAATTATAAATATAATTAATATTCATACACCGAGGTACAAATATCTGCTATTTACATTCTATTTGTTGGAAAGGAGCATTTCATTCCATTACCACAGGGATATTTAAAAAGGAGACTGGAAATATTGAAGGACGGCATAACCTTAAAAATTAATATACATGATGCTACATTTTTTTTTATATGTTACAGAGTACAGAATACAGGGTTATAATATGCTAAGCCGATAGGGGATCGTAACACTCATAATTTAGAACAACTTTTACTATGGGACTCAAATGTGAATTACCGTTTCTATAATAATGGAACAACTAATATTTTCTTCTTATGATCCTGTATATAACATATTTTCAAAATTTTCTATAAAACTATAAATATTGCAAAAAATACATACGTCCTACTTTTGTGAAAGTTATATAGTTACCAAAGAAAGCATCCAAGAGTAAAGGGTTTTTGTTACCTGAAATAAAATAAAAATACGTTAATAATGTCATAGAATAAACAAGAGTACTACATTACCTGAAACTTTATCGGTCTTACTCAATAACATTAGTACAGTTAAACAATACTTAAAATTGCTGTCTCTCTGTTTCGCGCATAACAATTTCTGACATAACAATTAATCAATATCTTTAAGTATATTTTTTAAGTAACGCCGCACATGTTATAGCAATACTTATTATACAGGGTTATTGATAATTTGCTACAAAAATTACGCAGGCAGGTTCCCTACATCATAAGGGTGTGGACATAAAGAAGTAAGTTATCCACCCTATTAAAGAAAACAGGTGAATCGGTTTGCAGTAAACATCATAGCCTCCAGGGGCCTTACGGACAATAGCTAATTGCGGCACCTAATCCGCTCAGTTGGAAAATCACGTGACCGCAAACCGTATCTGGGCGCGATAAGGTTCACGTTCGCGTGATTTTCCAACTGAGCGGATTAGGTGCCGCAATTAGCTGTTGTCCGTAAGGCCCCAGGTTGTCCACATGTGCCTTGATTCCATAACTTCAAACACGCGCTTAACGCGGCGCGTTAAGTAAACCTCTAAAAGTTGACCATTATTCCCTAGGAAATAGAGGTCAAATTTTTAGAGGTAACTTGACGTGCTGCTTTACGTGCGTGTTAAAGTTACGGAATCAGGGCCCTAAACAGTTTGGAAACTACTGAAAATCTGTTTCTTTATATCTGCACCCTAACTAACAACTTTTGTTGCATGACTTTTAATGATCTTATTTGTTTCATCTTCTGCTGCTTGCGAGATGTTTTAGGTGATTGTCAATAACCCTGAATACGCTAGCAAACCAAATGAAAACGGGCAATTTTTTCAGTACTTCAGTACTATCTTAAAAATACAATAAAAACAGTCAAAAGCGCTTTTAAGTGCTTAATGAAAACGTAAAGCGTTTTTCCGCTGCGTTCACGGAAAAGTGCCTATCTGAAGCGAAGCTCGTAGACAGGATTCTCAAGGGACATACGATACAGGCAATATTGAACAAGACTCTGTTGTGACTGAGAACAAGACTGACCTTCTTGTTATAAAAAGGTATATTGAAATAATTCCATTAAAGGCCTAGTACCTAATTAAATCTTTAAATACCTTAATTAAGGAAAACATGTATTTTCTCACTTAAGTGAAATGTTATTCTTTAAAAAAAACATATAATTTGTATACAAACAAACAAACAAAAGTAATTTATTTTGACATAAATTTAGTTTTACATAACGTGATTTTCCATAGGCTCCCGAACTATTCTGGGACTGTGTGTCGGGTGCCAGTGGCTTCTCTTATTATAACAGTACAATTATGCCAAAACAAACAGTTTTATCATGCAAAATACAAAATATAATTAAGAATTTAGAATTATTATGTAAATTTATCAATATTTATAAAGCCAAAAAGAGAAAAAGAACACAACTTACAAAATAATAAAAATATTCATAATTTTTTTTAATTTAGGTATAACATTTTTGTTTGTTTTTAGTAGGGTTTTCAATAGATCTATCCATTATATTTTATTAAATATATATAATATAAATATACATGTATATGACTTTTCAGTAATAACATGAAATGTGAATCAAGGACATGCCATGCCACCAACTGAAAATACTTCAAAAGTAGCACCGCAATTTTTTTCCATTTGGTAGTGAAACTAACTTTCATTATGTGGAACTTTGTGTGTTAAGCCCCTAATACAGGTTATTTCTCTTTGGAATTTTCTCTTTAATCTATTGTTTGGTTGACTCGCACCCAAGTAACGAATTATGTAAGCTTGTAAATTCAATTTCGTAGTAATTCTGTAAAGCACAAAACGATTCATCTTTTTGAGATTGTTTTTTTGTGAGTAAATAATAATACCGGCCTTTTTTCTCTCGAGACTTTTGCATTTTCCGGGATGAATATCTGAAGATATTTTACTCCTTAATTAAATGTAAAACTTTTTTCTATAAGGAAATTAAATATTATGTTAAAAGCCATTAGGATCATGCCCTATTTCTGTTCAAAGGAAGTACTGTATGACGACGTACAATTTTAATTTTTAAGTAGGACCAAAGTAGGAATAACAAAACAGTATATTTTTGTTCGAAATCATAAACAAATCTCAGAAATTGTAACATTATTTTGTAACAATTTCCTTATTTAAATACGGTAAGTAAGTAGATATTTTTCAAATTTGAACAGTTAGAACATTTGATTTCTAAATTACCAATTCTGGCAATGGCCAGAACTATATAAACAATACATTTTTGCAAATGTGCCATTGTGCTTTCGTAAAAAATTTGAATGTGATAAAGATACAGTGCTTTACTTTTCGACGGTTAACAGTTTTCAATTTCCACTCCCACTACTGGGAAAAGGGATACCCTTTATAGGCTTTTACTTTCATTTGCTTTAGAAATGTTTTTTTCCCCCAGGCAATATAAGTTTATTTTAAAATAAAGTCCAAACAGCCAATATTATGCATTCACCTGCCTCTAGCATCCATGTCCCCCGCGCATAATGTAATTAGTTAACGTTGTTGTTCGTACTTTTACACTATTTGCTTTCCAACGCCAGTTTTATTTTGGATGGCCGGGATGGAGCGCTCATAAAAATGGTAATGGACTGGCTTCGCGCGAGATACTCCGCGCTGCTAATTATTTTGGTGTGTTGCACTTTTTGTCTTTGGTGTTGCTGTTGATTATACATGCGCTTTGAAATTCTGAGGCAATAATAGTTTTTTTTATAATTATTTGCTACGAAATTTGTAACTAACTAGCGCTCCGTGATTGTCCATTTTTCCTGGATTTTCTGCCATAACAAGAATCCTAAGTCGGTTCTTTGTCTTTGCTTCCTATCAAAGATTTCCCAAGCCAATAAGAGTAGACTAAATCCATAGTAATTATTCAATATTATTATAGAAACTGACGTGGTTTTTACACATTTTATTTAAAATACACGAGAATTACTCACGCAAGATTAAGCCGGACACCCCGACTATAGTTTCAATCGCATTAGGCGGTCTTTTTCAAGGTGAATGCGCGCGCACGGCTGCATCTCGCTTTGCACTCCAAAGCGATTTGCACTTTGCTTTTGTTTTGCTTAGCGCTTTGTTTTCCTTCTTGCTACTCTGTTTGCTTTTCTATAGTCTGAGTGACTGGCTTAATTTGTAAATTTGAGTAATTCCCGTGTATCTATACTATAATATATAATATTATAAAGAGGAAAGATTTGATTGTTTGTTTGTTTGTTTGTTTGTTTGCATTGAATAGGCTCCGAAACTACTGAACCGATTTGAAAAATTCCTTCACTGTTGGGAAGCTACACTATCCCTGGTTAACATAGGCTATATTATATTTTCAAAAAATAGGGATCCTTACTAAAACTCCAATAATGTAACCCAAGGTGTAAAAAAAATAAGATTTACAATTTTGACTTTGCGTGTTTGACAGTTCTAAGACAGGACAACGTCTGTCAGGTCAGCTAGTTATAAATAAAATTATTTAGTATGTTTGGTTCAAATTGGTCTTCAATTGTTGACATTATAACACATTGGTGTTTTTATAACTGATTTTTCGTGAGCTTTGTACCCTGGACCCAACATAAATATTAAACTATGCTTTCTGCCTAAGTTTTTATCGAGATTCAAATGTCGGTCTCGTTGTATTATTTTCCTAAACTTTTGTATTTTCAAGTCATCATCACTTCAGGCATAGGACGTCCACTGCTGGATATAGGCCTTGCATCGATCACCAAAAAGGCTGGTTGAAAGCGGCCTGCATCCAGCTTTTCCCTGCGGTCTCTTTTAGGCCGTCCGTCCATCTTGTGGGTGGACGTCCTACGCTGTGGCTTAGTACAGTCTATATGCCCTGTATGCATATAACTACGCTCATACAGGGTGAACCCTACATATTTTATTTGAAACATTATTATGAATGGTCTTGTTATCTGTTCGAACATTTTACCATATACAAGTACCTAATCTTTTTTTTTCAATATTTTGTCACGTTTCAATGTTTACCCTCAAAATTAAATGAATCCAAAACAAACACCGTCCAGCCTGTGTGCATCATTAATTGGCCAAAATCGATTTATTCTAAACAAAATACCCTTTACTGCGGCCGTATTTTGGCTGAGTAAAGGTCATAGCACACTGTATTAGGTCGACACCAGATTTACTAATAAGAATAGTAAAATTTAAATGGCTCTATTGTCACATATACCGAAGAGTTGTGACGGTTTCAGACGGATTCAGTGCACAATATGTTTGTTATAAATACTACAATAAAATTTAAAAAATGAGACAACAGCAGGGATGTTTCACAATGCTCAAAATAAGTTATTTTATTTTATCACTAAGGGTCGTAGACGAACATAATCACGACCAAATCGAAACCCTTTTGAGAAAAGGCTTCGTCAAAAGTACCCGTAACCGACGAGCTTGTATCAAAACACTCATGAAAGTCGAAGAAGCGAAATGCATAAAAGACATATTTACTTTGATGTTTGACAGATAACAATATTAGTTCCGTTTCTATTCTTTTATGTCACGCTGTACTTATACTTAAAACTAGTTAAAACCAACTTGCCGGTCCAATGTCGTGTCGATACAGTCTGCTATGACCAATATTGTGGCGTATTTTGGCCGATTAAGTCGAAGCGGCCAAATCTGCATAATATAATTACAAGCCTCCGCGGATTCGACCAAATTGACGGAATGAGCCCCTTTAAAAAAAATAACCATCCCCTTTTCTGAAAACGGAGGATTTCTGAACGGAATTTAAAATAGGCTTCGTGCTTTAATTTTAAAACGTTTTTCGCCATGATTAGTCGGCGTTGTCTTGAGAGATTTGTTTTCAGAGTTGTGATTTATTTTCATTACAAAAACACCAGTTTCATTATTATGAATTATCTAGGATGCTACGTTTCGTGCGTGTTCAGTATTCAGTAGTTTGCATCAAAAACTACCGAATACTTTCTTTACTAATACAGCTTAGGTTTCACACAGGTATATGCAATCATTTTATGTGTTCAAAATTGCGTGCGAGCGAGATATCGAATATGAGACATGTACGATACTCTTAAGACGAAATATGCTATTAATTTGACGATTTGTCATCACGGATATTCAAAAGGAGACCTTTAAAATCGATTAATTAACTGTAAAGCCCGACTACAAAATATGTCCCAAAAAAGTAAGAAACAAGACAATATTGACATTATTTCTTTATGTATTTCTTTTGTTATATGTTCTTGAAATATTTTATTCGGATGTGTTGAATATTGGCTAGATAGAAAAAATCGTAAACATTCCTAAAAAACACCCGTTTTTACGTTCCCTTCAATGGATTGAATCAACTTCATCCAGATTCTATAGAAGATATTTTTGTCAAAAAAAATTTGTCTTTTCCTAACAATCATTCAAATACTTTAGTGGTCGCAGTTTTTTGTAACAGTGTAAGATTATTTGTAGAAAATAAAGAAAAAATAAATATTGAAAATATTGGAAAGCGCGCACGCCGCATTACCGTCATACAAGTGTACGGTTCTCTACCATTTCGCCTTAAGGCAAACGGACAGGTGTAGCTATATAACAAAACGTAATTATTACTATGGCGTAGCTTCCATGCTACGCCTGCTACGCCTGCTACGCATCGTGCAGATTTGGTTGACCTCAACCGCCGTCTGACCGGCGAGAGAGAAAGAGAGGGAAATATGATATTCTCACTTTCTGTCTCGTTGGTTGGACGCTGGTCCGTCAACCAATTCTGTTAGCACTATTAAAGTTTAACGAGCATATCCGCGGGGCAGGACATCTAAAGTTCTTAAAATATAGCTCGACTCCTACGTCTAGACCTATTTTGATGAAATTTTCAGGCAATATTCAGATAAGAGCAGCAGGTGATCCTGTAAAGTTTGGTAGCGATCGGATCAATATTTTTTTTTGGTATATTCATATTTTCCCTACAAACAACAAGAACAAGAATTGAAGTCTATGCATTGAAATATTACATAATAGAAAGAAAAAAAAACTTTTCAAGTAAGTCAAAGGAGATTGCTGTCGCTGCCAAGAAGGCTGCTACAAGGAGGTTGCATTGTTTTACATCTTTCACTGGCAGATATGTTTATCCCGGATATAACGCAGGTGAAACCGCGGGGCGCAGCTAGATTTCTATTCAAATATAGTGCGTAGACGGCGTGGTACCATCATTTGTCCGTCGTGATGACGTATGACGATGTACATCATTATGTTCCAAAGCGTTACGTCACTGTCGCGGACGCGTGACGTGACGTCATTATGTAAAGCTGTGCCTAGTCCGCGGCTTGGATTTATGACGACATGTAAGCACGAATCCAGTGATAAATAGGGCTGAAAGGAGAAGAAAACTTCTTCCTTTCACTTAAGAGTTTACTTGTTTATTTTTGACGTGTTAGAAATACTTATTGATACTTTCAACTCGAAGACCGAGTTCGTAATACCGAAATCTAACCTAGAACAAAGGTTCGAGATGTTGTAATCCCGGTAATGAAATTCAAGTGGAGCTGGGCAGGACACGTTGTTAGACGCAGTTGGGCGCAGTGATGACAGGTGGAGTAAGGTTTTTTACAGAGTGGTGGCCGAGGCAAGGTAAGCGGAGCGTTGGTCGTCCAGCTGCAAGACGGTTCGACGATATTGTCACCATCGCGGGTCGAACCTGGACTCAATTAGCATAGGGTCGAGGCAGATGGAATGGCAAGAGATATGCCTATACCCAGCAGTGAGATGAGGAAAGCTGTGGATGATGATGATGATGATGACTTTCAACGTTTACCTTGGGCTTGGCCATTCAAGGTGGTAATATCATTTTATACCTACCACCCTTTGGTACTTACGTTATACTTGAATTACCTAATTGACATTAGCTAAATAGACATCTGGAACTAAACGTTTATAAAAAGCTACGTCCATGAAAACGAGCACTAAGTTTTTTTACATATTTTTTTATGCCATAGGTGGCAAACAAGCAGACGGGCCGCCTGATGGTAAGCAGTCACCGTCGCCTATGGATAATTGGATACTTGTAACACCAGAGGCATTACAAATACGTTGCCGACCCTTAAGGACTCTATTAACTCGCCTTTTGAAGAACCTCATGTTATAGCTTCTCGGAAACGCCACGTTAGGTAGCTCATTCCACATGATTTTTTTAATCACATTGAAATTTAACGATAAGTTTTTATTTTAATGTAAAAAACTTATAAACGGAGAAATAAAATAAATACGTGGGTATTTTTAAAGGTACTTTATAAAAACCTCACGCAAGTAAGAAAAATAACTAATAGTCATAATCTCGCTCAAGTATCAAGATAATGTTCAATTTGCTAACAATCCTATATCGGTGAATGCGTCCTACAATTTACTTTAATAGCCTTCTAAATTGCACCTTAAAGCTGTTGACTTAAAGTAGATTTTCCCCAACCGTCGGGCAGTCTTGATAGTTTAATTTCATGTTGGCGATTTATTTTCTTGATGCTCGGAGATGTTTCTTTGTTATGGTAGTAATAAGAAAGATTTCCAGTGTTATTGCAAAGTATACCTAATAACGTTAAGGTCAGGTATTATTTTGGCTGTGGAGTGAGACTGAGAGGTACAATTTAGTTTTTGTAGTCGGTAAGTAAACCTATTTAAAATACGTAAATAAAAAAAATGCTGACGTTGAAAAAACTTAGTTTTGAGACAATGCGATCGAAAATAGTAACGCTTAACCTGGATCAAAGCTGCCCAACTCCAAGCCTGCTAACCACAAATTGTCCCGTGAACAACGGTCGGCTTCCGGAAGACCCAAGCCGTTCCACAGTACCGTTAACTTTAAAACCTCTTTACAAATCTCATTGATATTTTGGATTAAAGTACATGTACTGGATGCAGGCCGTTTTCAACCAGCCCTTTTGGAGATCGATGGGGGTCCAGTAGTCTTACGGCTGAAATGACGATGATGATGATGATGAAAGGAAAGTAAAAGCTTTGTATCATGTAAAACTAGGTTTCACCCGCGTGGACATTTCCTCAAAAATCTCCACCCCTACCCTTCAAAAATCTCCACCTCTATAAAAAATCACGACGAGCCGCTGCGTGAAAGAGAAAAACGAAAACCCTTTCACATTTAAAAAAATTATTTGTTTACCTGCCATATAGTTGCGGGTAAATGTTGTAAGTGGTGCTAGCTTTTCAGCCAAGAAATCACCTTTTAAACTGTGTTACACACAATTCGTTTACACTTGTTATCGCTTCGAGGTTCGAGCAAAGAAAGAGAGTGATTGCTTTTTTTTTTTTTTTTTTTTTTTTTTTTTTTTTTATGATTGACTTTTACTGTTGGCCTTTTGGCCTCTACAGCTTGACCGGACTAGTTAGCGAACGCAGAGTGCGTTCGGCATAACTTGGTGGTTAAGTTTATAGGCGACTAGCACAAGGGCACCTCGATGGTACGAACCTCGGCTTGGGCCGTCGCCGGGAGTGGGAATCAGACTTGCCCAGGCACCCCAGAGGGGGTGTGCCCTGGAGCCCTAACGGTTTGTTGAACTGAATGATTATTTGGAGAGAATCTAACCGATCTTCTAACAGATCCTGTGGGTCTACGATCCTGCCGGCGGGATCGCTGTGTGTGTGTGTGCCTCTGGTAACCGACGCCTGTACCAAAAACTGAATATTTCCTATTGCTAGGAGCAGTCGGATCGGGCGAGCCCAGCGCCGCCGCGGTGACGACGGCGATGGGGTCGTCCGGGTCGCCCAAGATGTTTCTAGGGCGTCTACGGAGAGGAGGAGGGTCTGTCACGTCTGTCGAGTAGTCGGAGGATTTTACTACAAGAGGATTGGGGTGGTGAGGCGCCGCGTCAAAGTAGCGGCGGGAGGTATACTTAAGGTATTGAATCATGGATGGGAGTTCAACATCGCAGTGCAGATGAGAGTGATTGCAATGCAACCGCCACTTATATACTGTGTTCGTTGGCAGTCGACAAAAGACTGTCAACTGTCAACGAACACGTGTGAACTTCGCCAATACAGTTTCATTATAATGGTGTTGTTAGTTCATCTATCCATTAAATGATTAAACTAAAGTTGTTCTACATTCGGCCATCCGACTCAATTACACGTCCTCGTGTATACGTGTCATGTATTATATGATAATAGACGTTATACGTGTTAATTAAATGTGTACTTTACAATCTTATTTTGAAGTCTTATACTATCGTTTTATGTTACATAATATCAGAATGCAACTGCATACTGAAAAGCACATCATATCAGACTAAAACCGAATCTGGTTTAGTTAAGTCAGTACGCAACTGCGTACACTGTCTCTTACGCAACTGCGTACGTCGGCTCTTACGCGACTACGTACACCGGATCTTACGCAACTGCGTACAATGTCTCTTACGCAACTGCGTACATCGGCTCTTACGCGACTACGTACACCGGATCTTACGCAACTGCGTACAATGTCTCTTACGCAACTGCGTACATCGGCTCTTACGCGACTACGTACACCGGATCTTACGCAACTGCGTACAATGTCTCTTACGCAACTGCGTACATCGGCTCTTACGCGACTACGTACACCGGATCTTACGCAACTGCGTACAATGTCTCTTACGTAACTGCGTACTGGAGGCTCCGCTGCAGGCTCAGCTGGCAGGTTCGACGGCAGGCTCAGCCGCAGGCTCAGCCGCAGGCTCGACAGCAGGCTCAGCCGCAGACTCCGCGGCAGGCTCCACTGCAGGCTCCGCTGTATGCTCCGCCGCAGACTCGACCGCAGGCTCGACAGCAGGCTCAGCCGCAGGCTCGACGGCAGACTCGACAGCAGGCTCAGCCGCAGGCTCGACGGCAGGCTCAGCCGCAGGCTCGACAGCAGGCTCAGCCGCAGACTCCGCGGCAGGCTCCACTGCAGGCTCCGCTGTATGCTCCGCTGCAGACTCGACCGCAGGCTCGACAGCAGGCTCAGCCGCAGGCTCGACGGCAGGCTCGACAGCAGGCTCAGCCGCAGGCTCGACGGCAGGCTCAGCCGCAGGCTCGACAGCAGGCTCAGCCGCAGACTTCGCGGCAGGCTCCACTGCAGGCTCCACTGTATGCTTCGCCGCAGACTCGACCGCAGGCTCGACAGCAGGCTCAGCCGCAGGCTCGACAGCAGGCTCAACGGCAGGCTCGACAGCAGGCTCAGCCGCAGAATCGGCGGCAGAAATTTGCATATATAACAATAAGTACACTAATCGGATATATAATCTGAAGAACTTTTAACATGAGCACAGTTATTTAGTAATTAGTATTAAATTAATCATTAGTAAAGAAATTATAATCAAGAAAACGCAAGGAATAAAACAGCCACTTTGTACAATAACTATTAATTAGGGCTCTAAAAAAAAACATGACTAGCAAACAGGTTTTGAACCACTTAACAAAAGACAAATTACACTCTGTGGACATGGGAAAATAAGAAGACATCTGTAACTTATTAATCCCGATTCTGATTTGCTAGCTTTTCAGCCAAGAAATCACCTTTTAAACTGTGTTACACACAATTCGTTTACACTTGTTATCGCTTCGAGGTTCGAGCAAAGAAAGAGAGTGATTGCAATGCAACCGCCACTTATATACTGTGTTCGTTGGCAGTCGACAAAAGACTGTCAACTGTCAACGAACACGTGTGAACTTCGCCAATACAGTTTCATTATAATGGTGTTGTTAGTTCATCTATCCATTAAATGATTAAACTAAAGTTGTTCTACAGTGGTTTTACTTAACAAGGCAATTAAGTGTGTCTTAACCAAAATTTGCTTTATTTCGTTGGTTCGATAGACCGCCGGTTGACATGGAATTACAAGTACGACCTACCTCCAAAGTCGGTTGTTGGAATTGGAACAATACATAGGACAACGATGAAACTTGAAGAACGAAGAAATTTTCTTGCTAAAAACACAAAAGTGACCCCAATACCGGAACTAAATCGACAGCTAAACTGTTTCTCGATCGAAGCGAAATAAAACTAAAACAAACGGTTCAAACGGGAAATAAAAGGTTCAAACAAGAAAATATAAGGAAAATGGGAAATCCTTTCTCTTCCGACCCCTAGTTTACGTTTCTACGTTAACTGGACAGTTTGGCTCTATTTGAATTATTTTTTGTCATTATTGAAAGAAAGGTTTGCGCTTGGCCGCCATCTCGCCTGATGCGGTCTACGATGGAGCACAAACCGATTCACCTGAAACGCCCAAAACGAACTATGTTTTTTTCTTAAATATAATAGGCTTGCTTTTTTGTTTGTTTTTTCAACGGACATTTTTGTTTTCCAACCGAATTCAAATAGGGAAGGTTCTCGGTTCTCAATTCAGCCGTATTATGTGGTGTTTTATTATTTATTAGGTTTGCTTTTGACTGCCCACTCGCCTCGTGTCGTTTTACAATATTTTAGCTGATTGTGTGCCGATTTTCCCATTTTTTGAAGTAATTAATTCCACCTTAATTTTTATGGGACCAATCTGAAATAATTTTCTAAATCGGTTCATAAAATAAAAGACCGAAATAAAACGAATGGACGGGACCAGAAGGAGCGCATTTTTAAAGATTACAAATCGTGCGCCGGCGCTTACTTCGTTTCAGTCGGCATCTTGCCGTAGGAAGTGCGACACAAGACTATTGTTACATGATAACGAAACATCTGACAAAATTATGCATTCGTGTGCTTTCCCGAAGTGTAAATACACAACAAAAACGCGCTATCAATTCTTTGTAACAAATGTACTGTACATGGTTATAATTAGGTGATAAAGTATATGTCCGACGGTTTGACTCGTTTTTACTGAGCAAGTTCAATGGTTATGGCCCGTCCATTCATTTTATTTTGGTCGAAGGTGGTACAGAAAATTCTATATAATTATGCAAAGGTACCAACACTCCCGGCATAAATCTAATACCCACTAACTTTCAAGTTTGATAGTTGTTGCCGTACCTTGTGCGAGTAACTGGAATGTGATCAATTACGCTCCAGTCAGCTGTCATCGAGTTAGTTAACTTGAACTCGTTGCAGATTCGTTTTAATCTTGTTTTCGTGGGTTTGATCAGGTGTTTAATTGCTTAGATTAGAATTCTTTCATTATTGGTTTATTTGGATGGTGGAACTACAAATTTATTAAATTTTGTAGAAATCAGGAGAAGACAATATCTACAATAGGCCTGTACTAGTTTTTTTATTACCTCATAAAAAGCTGATCATCAATAAAAATTAGTTCAAAAATAAATAAGTTATAAGTATTTTATATTTGTGCTCTTCGTGCTAGACAGACAGCGTAGTATAGCACGTTATGACGTCAAGCCTTGCGCGCGCCATACAAATGCTATACTAACACACGCTTTGCGGGAGAGGGACAGAGTACCACTTTCTATCCCCACCAAAAACGTTAAAAGCTTATATCCTTCGATCAAAAAAATATATTTTTATTCAAAACTTCGTTGATGATCACATGACTAATTTACTTTAAAAATAATAAGGATAATTAAGCACTATTTGTAAGTTTCCGCATATAAAGTATTAGAAGTAAAAAATATGTTTTCGTTGTGCTTTTTACAATGTTATTACAGCTGTCAGAGCTAAAAAAAACTTGGATCGCGTATAACTAAACATTCGTCTCCCTACTTCTACTGACCATCTATAGAATGACTCAATCGTGAACTTTCTTCGTAAAACAATAGTAATTGGTCCGCTCGGCGAGTTGGAATAGTTTCACTGAGTTTCGACAGAACTCGGCCTTTCCAATATTTGCACAAAGTTTCGGGGCTGGACAGGAGATGCAATTGGATTCTTTGGCATTATCGTGCAAAGTTGGTTGCTATAGATAAATCGTTTTTGGGAATTAATATTTTTGTAGATTTTGTTTATATTAGACCGGTTACTTGGACTGTAGTTTCAACCGCATTCGGCGGTCTTTTTCAAAGGAAGTGCGCGTGCGCGACTTCGCCAGCAAAACAAGATGGTTGGTAAATAAAGGCCAGTCTACAAGATGATTTTCTGCAGCCATATGACCATCATCCTATAATGAATAACAGCAAACCAACGATGTCACCATAATCGTCATCCTGTATCGATTCACTGCCGGGCAAACCCCTTGTGTTCCCTTGTTGCGGTCTAGACATCTTTTAGACAGCTTCAATTGAAAGCTAGCTCATTAAAGCTAGACGTGTTCCATCTTCGACCAGTCACTCAAGCACCTCACATTTTTTAAGAAAAAGCATCGAAAACTGGGTTTTTGACTTTCTGATTATATCAAATAGCAAGTTCTGTAGAAAATTCGATTACTGTTATAAATATATCCCTTTTTTTAAAATTTAAATTTAATGTTTAAAATTTTGGAAAAACTCAACATGTCAACTTATTACCTCTAATTTACAAAAACAGTTTTTTGCTAAATTCTCGAAGGGAAAGTTTTGAGAGTGGTTTTCGTTAAATTACTGACATAAAATAGACAATTTTAATGTTATGGTTTACTTGTTTTATATTCGTCTTAACAGTTACGGCTTTATTTTTTCGTTTTATGCCCTAAAATGCAGATACCTACATAAATTTTTCTCATGCATTTTGTTATCCGGCTCTAGACGTTAGGTGAGTTGTGATCAAGTGCCTGCAAGTCAGCCATTAAAACACTTCGGGTCGATGATCCTTACACTAAAGCATTTACTCCGAATTCTGCTTTAATCCGGCTGAAAAAGACTTCGCTCGAGTCCTCGCCAAATTCAATAAAACTCTTAGAAAGTGCATTAAAAGTTCAATTGGCAGTAAATACCTTAATCGGTTTAAATCTATTGTTCCTAACTCTCCATTACCCAAAGTTAGGTCTGGAGAGTATTTTTAAGCCAGACTTTAAGCGCAGTTGGAGGTTGCATTTTTGATTGAGTTTGGAAGAGGCACAGACCTATATCCAAGTAGACGCCACAAGTCGGCCTACCTTGCATGTCAAATTTCCAATAAAATTATGATTAATCGTCATAATTGAGTCCGGCTAAAATCAGTCTGCTCAATCGGTGCCGCGACAATACGTGTCAGTTTGAAACGAAAATCGGTAATTGTGCAATACTGAGTTGTAAGAATACCGCAAATAGAGTTGGCCGACAGAATTAAGATATTTCTTTTCACTTTTAGGTACGAAAAATTTTGCATGCTTAGTTTTCATACAGTTTGGACTGCTTGTGATGTCTACTTAGATATAGGTTTGTTGGAAGCGCTTCGGCCATATTCGAAACCAAGTTTCGAAAAGAGGTACTTTGGACGCTGAAAGCTATTACTTTGAAATATGTCTGTTTAATGTCTGTTGTTTTATGTGTGTTTAATTTATGTGTGCTTTGTTTGTTTTTAATATGTGTGTTGTGTTGTTTGTAGTTTGATGTTAACAGGCGAAATAAGATACTGACCAGCATTTTGGTCAAGGGACGCTTCGACCAGACGTTTAAATAATTCTTTAAATATATGTACATTTAAATGCAAAAATCTCTTTCACACAATTTATTTTTACTAAATAGGAGACGAGCTTCAAATTTTAAACGAAATAACGGGAAATACGGCCGATTTATTCCGAGGATGCGGAATCTCGCCGTAGTCCAAATCGTGGGTAAACAACGTTATAATCGACAATCGGCCTGCCTGGTTGTATTTCGCCGTGAACACTTCGATTGTGAGAATAAATCTCGCCCTAACTGCCCCCTTTACCCTGGGGTACTGTTTCTGGAGCGTTTGCTTCGAGCCAGTGGAGCCAGTCACTGTCGCAAAGGTTTATGTCTCAAACCGCTGAGGTATTGTTCCGGACAATATCATCGGAAGCGGATTATAGGAAGGACAAGATTGGATAAAGAAGAAACAGAATTGTTGTTCTAACTTTAATATTTCGGATTTGATTTTTCTGATTGACATTGTAGTGCCTCTGTGTAACTACAAAATCAACAGGCGCGAGCATCTCAACAATTCGCTAAACATCAGGCGAGCTAGCGGTCAAATGCAAGCTTGATATAATAAAGCGTACTAAGTGGTATTTTTTGTTTATTATATAACTAGCGACATCGCACGCGTAGACTTTTATATAATATTTCAACCCCCTTTTGCCCCCTTAATTAAGACCTTTCGCAAAAACTTTTCCAAATTTCAGTTTCGTAGGTCAAGTAATTTTCGAGATTTCGTGATGAGTGAGTGAATTTCGCTTTTATATAATCAGCGAACTGAGATTTATTTCGCTGTATATATAATATTATATAGATAGATACCACCCCAATAAAGTTTTTGCCAATCATGAAAGTTACTATCCCCAGTATTATCCTATGAACTAGCATAGAACAGCGCAGCACTGCATTTGAATGAGGGCTGTGCCACGGGAGCAGGAACGGAGAGAATCTTAATGAAACGGCTTCGTTGTTTATCGTCGATAGCGCGCCGGGTTCGGAACGCAGCACTGCCAGATGCTAGAAGTTAGATTGTATTCTCAGCTACGTGCCATCTTCCACCATCATTATAAAGCTTTCTATCGCTTTTATTAAGGTAGCTTCGGAGATGATGTTCTTGGGCAATAGACACTCTCTTTTAGTAGATATCTGTGTTCTCTCATATATCACTCGAGATATGACTGAGGGACAGAATCAATTATATGTGCCTATAGCGATGTGTTTGCAGCTGCTAATCTGGGGGGGGGGGGGGGGGGGGGGTAAAATTTCGGGAAGCTGGGTTAAATGAAGTAAACCATGTTTCTCCACTAAAATATGGCTAAATCCTACACAATGTACCTATTACAGATTAACGTATTTACACAAAAAAATGCATTTAGAAAAATCTTACGTGATATTAAGGTGTAGGGGAGGGGGTCAAGCTAAATCGCACGACATCTCACCAAAGGGGGGAGGGTCGATAAATCGCCAAAATCACCTCACATAAACAATGGACGCCCTCTTAGGCCCAACACTGACTTGCTGGCACGACGCGGCGTTTAAGCGGCCATGGAAAATATGTCTCAGATAGGCAAAGTACATATAGATCGATGCATATAGGTCTTGAAAGACGTGCAATTTGTCGACAAGTGTTATCATCAAAATTTACTCAAACGTCTGGAACTCGTTCACAATCACGCCAATTGTTCCTCTTACCCTTTAAAAAGCCACGATTACCTCCGTCAGTCATTTCCATTGCCCCCCCCCCCCCCCCACGCGACGGGGATCCTTTGATCCGCAAATTGTACAAAGTGCCACAATCAGACGGCGTGCGATTTGGATATCGGGTTTTTAAGAGCTTTCGAGGATTAAGCCGTTGGTGGAGCTTTTAGCTACGCAACAACTCTTTTCAACGTTTTCTTTTATCGTGACATCTTTATACCTTGTCTTGTAGGCTAATCGGTTAGTATTAGTGTAACCTAACTACATTGTGTAGGGTATTAGCTTAAGTATATTGTAAGGTAGGGTAGTTAGGAAATTTTAGTCTCGAATAAATGAAGTACGCTACGGACGTGTCGTCGTATTATTTACTAGATAAGTACATTCTGTGTAATACTTCTCAGTGGCGACGATTAAAAACAAGAATCCGCGTGTGTTTAACTACAATAAACAAGTTATGCAGAGTAAAATGACGATCGGCAAGATTTCCGAATTTAATGTGACGACGGATAACTGGCGATTATACGTCGAACGAATGGAACAGTTTTTTCTGGTGAACGGCATTAAACCCGAGATGCAAGTGCCGACGTTGGTGACGCTGATAGGGTCAGCGGGCTACGAATTGCTGGTGAACTTATGTACTCCCGAGAAACCCGCTACCAAAACGTTCAAAGAGTTGACAGACATTTTGGAAAAGCACCTACAGCCACGGCCGAGTGAACTGGCGGAACGTTTCAAGTTTCATCATCGGAAACAAAACAGCGGCGAGAAGATAGCCGATTACGTCGCTGAATTGAAAAAGATGTCCAAAACGTGTGAGTTCGGGCAGTGGCTGAATGAGAGTTTGCGGGACCGGCTTGTTTGTGGATTGGCGAGCGAGACGATACGTCAACGTTTATTTGCAGAAGATAGTCTGGATTTTCAAAAAGCCTACAGATTGGCGTTAAATATGGAAGCGGCAGAAAAGGATGCGGCCTTGGTGGAAGCTGCAGGCGGGGGCAGTACCACAGGCAGTACGTCGGCGCAGTGTCAGGCGATGACGAGAGCGGCCCCGATGACGTCACACGGCCGAGGAGTGTGGCGCGGTGCATCGGTGAGTGGCGCGGGCGTCGCAGGCGCACGGGACGCAGAGGCCAGTCGTGGCACGACGGGAAGAAGGAACGTGGGCCCGCGGCACGAGTGCCGGATCTGTGGCGGGAATCACGATGAGGCTTCGTGCAAATACAAGCGTTATGTCTGCAGAGTGTGCAACCGGGAGGGGCATTTACAAAAAATGTGTCCGAAACGGGGCACTAACACAAGCGGCGGCGGCGCGTACCGGCACAACTACGTCGAGGAAGCGGACGAGTTGAGTAGTTGCAGCAGCGAAGAGGTACATATCGTTAATCAATTATCGTTGGACGAATGTCCACCTATTATAATATCTCTCAGTGTAGACAAGAAGATTTTAAAGATGGAGTGCGATACCGGCTGTGCAGTATCATGTATTAGTTACGAGATGTATCTAAATCATTTTAGTAATATGAATATAACAAAGTGCAAACTGTCGCTCAGATATTACACGGGTGAAACCGTTCGACCGGTGGGCGTGATTAGGCCGCTCGTTAGATATAAAGATAAAGAGCGCTATCTTGAGCTGTATATTATAGACAAGGGAAAAACAATGTTGCTAGGTAGACACTGGTTAGCGGAACTGGGCATACAAATACCTAATGTTAGCTGTGTAAATAGTATCTCGCAGGATAGATTTAATTTTGTAAAATTCAGTTCCAGATATTGTGAAGTGTTCGCGGAGGGCCTGGGTCGGTTCACCGGCGGTAAGGTCAGCATCCACGTGCGCGAGGGCGCGCGGCCCGTATTCATGCGCGCGCGGCCGCTCGCGTACGCACACCGCGAGCCCGTGGAGCGCGCGCTCGAGCAGCTCGTCGCCGACGGCGTGCTCACCCCCGTGCAGCGCTCCGACTGGGCCACGCCGATCGTGGTCGTACCCAAAAAGGATGGTAACATCAGGATATGCGCCGACTATAAGGTGACCTTAAATAAAGTGTTAGACGTCGACCGTTATCCTCTGCCGCGTGTTGAAGACCTGCTGGCTAGGCTACATGGCGGGGAACGATTTACAAAAATTGACCTTTCCCAGGCCTACGCGCAACTTGAACTGGATGATACTAGAGAATACACGGTGATTAACACTCACAAGGGGATGTTTCGCTACAATAGATTGGTATACGGTCTCGCATCGAGTCCGGGTATATTTCAAAAGATTTTAGAACAATTGTTTGCGCGGGTACCGGATGTAGGGGTGTTTTTAGATGATATAATCATCACGGGAAAAAATGAGCAGGAGCATCTAGATAATCTGCATAAGGTATTCGATATTTTACAGCCGAACGGTCTCAGAGTGAGGAAAGACAAGTGCACGTTCTTTGCGGAGTCGGTGACGTATTTAGGGTACGTAATTTCTAAGAACGGTACACATACCTGTCCGGAGAAAGTCAAAGCTATTAGGGAAACACCGGTACCGACAAATGTTACGGAGTTGCGATCATTCTTGGGTATGGTTATGTATTACGCGAAATTTATAAAAAACTTGAGTACGATAGCGGCGCCATTGTATTATTTGCTGCGAGCGGGTGTTGATTTTGCCTGGTGTGACGAGTGCCAGACGGCGTTTGATAAAATAAAGCAATTACTGGCTTCTAGCGAGGTGCTGGTGCACTATTCTATTAATTTACCAACGATTTTAACTGCGGATGCTAGTGCTGTCGGCATTGCTGCGATTATTTCGCACGAAACAGAAGCTGGGGAGAGACCGATCGCCTACGCGTCGCGGGCGTTAAACAAGGCGGAACGAGCGTATTCGCAGATCGAGCGAGAGGCGCTCGCTATTATCTACGGGGTTAGGAAATTTCACCAGTATTTATATGGTCGGAAGTTCACGTTGAGAACCGACCACAAGCCATTGACTTGTATATTCGGCAGCAAGGTAGGTATACCGGTGATGGCCGCTAGTCGTATGCAGAGATGGGGAGTTTTACTATCGGGCTATAACTATGACATAGAATATATAGCATCAGCAAAAAATTGCGCGGATGCCATGTCACGATTGCCTGCGGGAAACTGTCATAAGGAGACCTCAGAAGTAACGTACATAAATTTTGTAGAAAATTTTTTACCCGTTTCGCATAGTGACGTCCGGAAGGCCACAGCCACAGACCCGGTACTCAGCCGTGTTAGCTTTTCAGCCAAGAAATCACCTTTTTAAACTGTTTTACACACAATTCGTTTACACTTGTTATCGCTTCGAGGTTCGAGCAAAGAAAGAGAGTGATTGCAATGCAACCGCCACTTATATACTGTGTTCGTTGGCAGTCGACAAAAGACTGTCAACTGTCAACGAACACGTGTGAACTTCGCCAATACAGTTTCATTATAATGGTGTTGTTAGTTTATCTATCCATTAAATGATTAAACTAAAGTTGTTCTACATTCGGCCATCCGACTCAATTACACGTCCTCGTGTATACGTGTCATGTATTATATGATAATAGACGTTATATGTGTTAATTAAATGTGTACTTTACAATCTTATTTTGAAGTCTTATACTATCGTTTTATGTTACATAATATCAGAATGCAACTGAATACTGAAAAGCACATCATATCAGACTAAAACCGAATCTGGTTTAGTTAAGTCAGTACGCAACTGCGTACACTGTCTCTTACGCAACTGCGTACATCGGCTCTTACGCGACTACGTACACCGGATCTTACGCAACTGCGTACAATGTCTCTTACGCAACTGCGTACATCGGCTCTTACGCGACTACGTACACCGGATCTTACGCAACTGCGTACAATGTCTCTTACGCAACTGCGTACATCGGCTCTTACGCGACTACGTACACCGGATCTTACGCAACTGCGTACAATGTCTCTTACGTAACTGCGTACTGGAGGCTCCGCTGCAGGCTCAGCTGGCAGGTTCGACGGCAGGCTCAGCCGCAGGCTCAGCCGCAGGCTCGACAGCAGGCTCAGCCGCAGACTCCGCGGCAGGCTCCACTGCAGGCTCCGCTGTATGCTCCGCCGCAGACTCGACCGCAGGCTCGACAGCAGGCTCAGCCGCAGGCTCGACGGCAGACTCGACAGCAGGCTCAGCCGCAGGCTCGACGGCAGGCTCAGCCGCAGGCTCGACAGCAGGCTCAGCCGCAGACTCCGCGGCAGGCTCCACTGCAGGCTCCGCTGTATGCTCCGCTGCAGACTCGACCGCAGGCTCGACAGCAGGCTCAGCCGCAGGCTCGACGGCAGGCTCGACAGCAGGCTCAGCCGCAGGCTCGACGGCAGGCTCAGCCGCAGGCTCGACAGCAGGCTCAACGGCAGGCTCGACAGCAGGCTCAGCCGCAGAATCGGTGGCAGAAATTTGCATATATAACAATAAGTACACTAATCGGATATATAATCTGAAGAACTTTTAACATGAGCACAGTTATTTAGTAATTAGTATTAAATTAATCATTAGTAAATAAATTATAATCAAGAAAACGCAAGGAATAAAACAGCCACTTTGTAAAATAACTATTAATTAGGGCTCTAAAAAAAACATGACTAGCAAACAGGTTTTGAACCACTTAACAAAAGACAAATTACACTCTGTGGACATGGGAAAATAAGAAGACATCTGTAACTTATTAATCCCGATTCTGATTTGTTAGCTTTTCAGCCAAGAAATCACCTTTTTAAACTGTTTTACACACAATTCGTTTACACTTGTTATCGCTTCGAGGTTCGAGCAAAGAAAGAGAGTGATTGCAATGCAACCGCCACTTATATACTGTGTTCGTTGGCAGTCGACAAAAGACTGTCAACTGTCAACGAACACGTGTGAACTTCGCCAATACAGTTTCATTATAATGGTGTTGTTAGTTTATCTATCCATTAAATGATTAAACTAAAGTTGTTCTACAGCCGGGTACTCTTATATGTACAGTCGGGCTGGCCTTTGAACTGTACCGACGACGATATTAAACCTTATCATAATAGACGGAACGAGTTGTATGTAGAGGCGAACTGTATTATGTGGGGCTACCGCATAGTAGTTCCGCCGTCTTTGCGACCGCAAATTTTGAAGCAATTACATAGTAGTCATATGGGCATGGTTAAAACTAAATCCCTGGCTCGCAGTTACGTTTACTGGCCTAAAATAGATACGGAAATTGAAGAAATGTGTCGGAATTGCGAGACTTGCGCTTTGGAGATGCCAGCGCCGGCGCACGCGCAGCCGCAACCATGGCCTTATCATGCACAACCATGGTCCAGGGTGCACTTGGATTTTCTAGGACCTTTGCATGGCTTAACGTTTTTGGTGGTAATTGATTCTACCTCGAAATGGATGGAAATATTCGAGATGTCGCGTACGACAGCCACCGCGGTAATAAAAGTATTACGAAGCTTATTTGCAAGGTTTGGCTTACCTGTACAAGTAGTATCGGATCAAGGTCCCCCCTTCCAGAGTACGGAATTTGCGGATTTTTTAAAAAACAATGGCATTAGGCAGGCTTTTTCACCGGCACATCATCCATCATCAAATGGCGCAGCGGAAAATGCGGTAAAATTATGTAAAAGGGCCATTAAGAAAGCGATCACGGATAAAATAGATATAGATGCCGCTTTACAGACATATCTGTTAGCTTATCGGAATTCGATTCACAGCACGACGGGGGAGAGCCCGGCTTTTATTTTACAACGTAGACCGCTTCGCACACGTCTGGATCTTCTGCGTAGTGATAGGGCAGTGCTCGACCGAGTGAGCGAGGCACAACAGAAACAAGTAGAGTACTCAGGTGGTACTCAGCGTCAGTTCCAATCAGGCGAAAAGGTATGGTTTAGGAGTTACAAAGGGCGCAATAAGTGGGAAAAGGGCACGGTAATTAACGAATCAGGGTCGCGCAGGTTGCTTGTGAGAGAGGATAATGGTCGAGAAACTACTAAACACGTAGATCAATTGCATCGCAGGTCACGCATGTCCGATGTACCATTTCCGGGTGAGGTCGTAGTGGTCCCGGTCATTCAAGATAGTATAATCGAAGAGAGTGGCGCAGGTACACCTCAAAAATCAAGTACCAAGACCGGTACAGCAAAGATCACTACTCCTCCGTCAACTAAGCCGCGTTACTCGGAGGGTGAGCACGACGACGGGTTCAGCGCGCCGGCGGTAGATGCACCACAGTGCTCACCGAGGAGCCCGGCTTCCGGTACGCCTGGACCGAGATCGCCGCTAACCGAATCGCCGATGAACCGTCCCAAAAGAGTCCGAAAACCAGTAGTTAGGTATCAGCCCTAGTTTCGGTTAAATAAATTTGTAAGTTCTTATATGTATTATTTTGTGTAGAGGTGTAGGGTATTAGCTTAAGTATATTGTAAGGTAGGGTAGTTAGGAAATTTTTGTCTCGAATAAATGAAGTACGCTACGGACGTGTCGTCGTATTATTTACTAGATAAGTACATTCTGTGTAATACTTCTCACATTGAAGGTGACATTGTCTATGTTTAAGGACAAATAACCATGGTCAATCTCCAAGGCAGCGCTTAGTTGCAAAACCAACCAACCTCATGGCTCTGACGGTTACCCTCATATTCATAGACGTAAATAAAGCTACCTCGATTCCTCACGTCGCGCTCAAGTAGTGTTTTGGCATATAAAAAACATCACTCGAGGGTGACGTGAAGAGTAGTAATAAGTAATAGGAGGAGTATGAATATGAGGGTTAGTGTCAAGCAACCAGCTGAAGATTATTTCAAATGGCAACCGGCATGATACAAAACCTGCTCAAACGACTTGGACAGACGGCTCCATTACTCTAGCCAACTCTACGGTCGCTTTTCGGTCTTTGTCGGCCTCCAAATTCTTGAATTTCGAAGATGCTGAATGGACATTACCTGAAAACAAAAGAAACATCAAATTAGTCAAACGAAGTTATCCGCAACAGTTATAGTAAAACGTTTTGAGGAAATAACTTGCCATGTAATACAATATTAATTTATCGGTAGTGTGCGAAACACGCAAATCAAATCAAGTTCAAAGACATATTCACCAACAAGCGCTGGGCCAGACCTGCTGGCCTGATGTGCGCTTTACAATCTGACGGCACCAATGACACATCTTTTACCCCGCATAAGCCAAAAGTTCTAACGTGTCAACCTAAACTATTTCGAAAGGGGCCAATCCTAGGCGCGAATTGAATGAATGACTTTTGATTCTCCAATCACAAGCGTCGAGTCGCGTCGAGTCTCCAATCACAAGCTGCCCCTACGACTGACGTGGCATCATTTTGCAAAAGGGAATTTTGACTACATGCGCGATCAAGTGGTTATATTATCTTTGGACGGCACCAATGACTTACATAAATAAATTATGTGCAGTTTCGATGCTATCGCTCAATAACGGTGAAGGTAAACATCGTGAGGAAACCTATATTTATTTATTAATTTGGTGTATCCGAAAACCTCAAAAGTTCGAACTTGACATTCACCAACATGCACTGGGCTAGCGTGGTGGATTACGGTCTCTCTCTCTGAGAAAAGGCTCGTATCCCAGCAGTGGGAACGTGATAGGCTGATATGATAATAACTAGAAGGTAAACACGGTAGGTATATTATGAAACGTTTGTCTACTTCGTTCTTACCCTAAGTAAGGCTACGTTAGCGCTATGTTAAAGTTGAAATGCAATCAGTGCGCTTGTGACCCATTAACCGTAACTACTATTTGAGCTCTACTTAGCACTAACTTGAGGACAACTTCCAAACCAATATTATTCTAGCACTTTCCAAACGACCATGTGGGGAGATTTATCTTACTTATGCAGGTTTACGCACAACGGCGGTAATAAATCGAAAGGGGATAATAGGCATGTGTCTGTCAATTACGTATCTTTGTCTTATCTAAGGTGTCTGTAAACGGGATGACAATACATATGAAACACTCAGAGTGGCGACTACTTCTTTTATTCAGCAATCGAAATGAACAGAGAGATATTTGGCTGGCAGGCTGGCTTATATACACTCCCCTCAAAGGCTTGGCGAGCTTGGCAGTGGTATGGCGTGAGGTGGTGTCATTCGTGGTTTCGCAGGCAGACGTCACGTTCTTTTGTTACATGTCCTATTGTTTTCACTATCACTATCACTTCATCATCACTACATAGTATAAAACAAAGTCGCTTTCCGCTGTCTGTCCGTCCCTATGTATGCTTAGATCTATAAAACTACACAACGGATTTTGATGCGGTTTTCACCATCAGTTAGATAATTTTTCACGGAAGGTTTATATATGTAACAAGCGCCCCGACCTGGCTTCGCACGTAAGTTACACCCGTGCGAAGCCGGGCGGGCGGGTCACTAGTTTATTATAAATAACAGGCTTAGCGAAAGATGTAATAAAATACATTACACTGAAAAACAAATATTTTTTTTTGGGAGATATATCTCTAAGGTTGAGTGCTTAAAGTTTTTGATGGAGATAGAGAGCGGATTTTCTGTCCCTCTCCCGCAAAGCGTGTGTTAGTATAACATAGTTTGTCGCTCTCTGTCTTGCAGCAACGTGTCAACGTGATTTTTGTATGCATATAGTTAGAGGATCGAAGAGTGACATTGGATACTTTTTATCCCAGAAAAATGTCTCGTATGTTCGTGAGGACTCACGCGGGTGAAACCGCGTGGCGCAGTTGTTCATCATGACCTTCTTTCGGCTAGTACCATTAGATCGTGTTACCGCATATTCCTCCGTTGTTTCTGTTCATTTTCCTTAGTTGTAAGCCCTAGGCTTCCAAGTCTTCACACATCTGAGCCCTCTCGCTCTGTAAGCCGAGAGAATTGCTTCCCCAGCGAGTTTAAATTGCACCACAAATATACTGAGAAAAGGCAACTTGCAACTAACAATCAAGACTTACAACGTTACAACTAACAAGGTCTGGACCTTCGTTTTTGTACTGCGATAAGAATCTTTTTTTAATATGTAGGCTCCACACTTCATATCTATTTAGCCAAAGTCAAATATTATAGAATTAACACGTATTAGTCGAATCTCAAGTTTTATAACCACAATCAATGTCAAGCAAAGTAAGTTACGTTCAAGTCTATGTCATGCTGCAGTAAAGTTGTGGAGCCATTACTAGTGGCTTCTATGGAGCTTTGGAAACAATATAAACATTCGAAAAGTACATTGCGGTGACATGATTATTTCGCGTTGGCGTTAAAAAACATTATGCTCAGTCCAAATATTTATTTACTCTAACAGCTGCAATAAAAGAGTAGAGTTTAAGAACGTTTATAGGACAGTGTAGAACAGATTTGTCACGCGTCACTTTGACACCTGTAATTTTTGTCCATGTAAATTGAATGTATTCGTGGAAGTGTACGTAAAACCGAGCCACGAGGCTCTGACAGGCCAAGCTTTGCATACCTTACCGTGGCTATACCTTAAAATGAGCAAAAAAGTAAGAATGAACTCTCAAACTCACCTTAAATCCTAAAGTAGTAAAAATTATAAAGTGCTCTAATCTGGTCTTTGGCAAAGATTAGAAGTTTGCTCTCACAGTATGCCAGCAAACCATGGAGCACAGTATCTTAGGTGTGTACGACAATTTAGAGACAAAATACAAAACACAATAGTGCATTCCAGACTTAGAAATTCAGGCTCCAGGTTTTGGATTGCTGACGTGGCTCAGAAGAATGTTTGCCAAACTTAAAGTTGGACTTGGCTTAATGTTGGAGGGTCATTGAGGTTAAAACCACAACACTTTGGCATCGATTCTGATGTACTCTAAACTAAACTAAATTTGACAGCTCTAAAATTGTTGCCATCCTTCTCTCACATACTAAAATGAAAAGACAGGTAGATAATTTTAGTTCTATCAGGTTGGTTTAGTTTAGTGAGTGGTATGACGGAATCGACGCCATTGGCTCCTATAGGACGGCGATGAAGGGATTAACTGGACTCTTACTTGAATGCCTGGACTCAAATCGTGCAAAACAGGAATGGAAGGGTAGAAGGGTACATATTTTTCTAGTACTAAACATGTAGACGCAATTTTTGGACCACTCTCCCTTGATATTTAGCTCTATGACTCCAAACACTTTTTAGGCCTAAACAACTACGCATCTGTCGTGTGCGATAGCCACCAATGTGACGGTTGTAAACGTGCCTTTAACACAGTAAACACAGTAAACACAGGTAAACTCATATCGCATGCAACGCTGGTTGCTTCGGTAATCCATGTTCCGAGACATCGCTCCTGTATTAATGCTTCTCTAATTACACGCACGGTTCACATCAAACGCTGTTACTGGGTTAATTCGTATTCATGAACACTCCACGTATGTTTGGAATAGATATACTGAATCAACGTACGGTATAAAAGGTTTTTGGGAGATTTTGCGGTGCTCAGAGTAAAGGACTAATACCGAAGCAAGCGACGAGGAGCGACAAGCGAATTTTACATTGTGGTAAAGGAAATTCAAGTGTATATACGGAAATTAAAGTTCAAATTTGTATGAGACTTAAACATCTTGGAAGCCGTTTGAGCTCCAAGCTAATTTCGCGATTTAAATGTGAACTTAAAACACTTTAATTTCCTTAGCCACATAATAAAATTTGCTCCACTCCGACGCATCTTGATGCAATCCGTTCGGTGTAAATCGAAAATGAAACCCAGTTACCATTCCAAAATAGGTGTGTTTATTCTTTTCGGTCACAACGTCATTTAAAATCAGGTCAGTTATAGCGTTATAGTCAAACGCATAGTCATAAAAAAATAGGCTTTCCGATGTGAATATCATCGCCTCATCTCGCAGCTGGATGAAAAAAGCTTAATTTAATATTACTTGGTCTCTTCATAATAATCTAGATTCTCTCTACTATCAACAGCCGATCTCTCAATGAAGGTGCCAAGCCGAGACAGCTGGCAATATCGTTCGTATCAACGCCAGGAAGGGCCGACGGCACAGTGCTTAAATTTGCATTTAATTTCAGCATAGACTTGCATAGTTTAGTCTTCGGATAGTTAAGAGATTGGATTTCAATAATTTTTCAACAGTGAAACAGATAAAATTATAAATTTTCTTGCGAACATTATCACGCATTTGCACTAACGTTCGTCGCAATACGATTCTGTCAATTGGTAGTATATAGCACCATCATTCTTTCGCACTAACATTCATTGCATAGACACGTTACCCTCAGTGTGATTCTTCGAAGCATCGATCCTTCGAACTCCCTTTTATTGCACACTAGTAGTTCGAACCTCGGTTACAGACTCTGGTCACTGGGTGACGTGAGTATAATAATGTATCATTAAATAGGTTTTGTATTATTAAAGTGATTGAGTGTTTAGGTGTAGGTACTGCTATGGTATTATGTATGTTCGTTATTCGGATTCTGATCACGATCGCGTGCCATCTCACTCACGCGCGTGGTGCAAGTAAGTAGATGCGAACGGGACGGCATGCAATCTCGATCACAATCAAACTTCTATAATAACCCCCTGCTTAAGAAAATAAATCCGAATAATAAGAATTATAAATCTTATTAAGAGAATAAACTATTGTTAATTTCTAGATATCATTTTAAAACTATACCTAGATGGTGTTATCCATTGATGACGTCACCTGATATCATGATTTTTGGGAGTTATTAGAGTTCCAGCACCAAATGAAGAAGATATTAGGGTTATAATATTTAAATTTAGTTTATAATACTGAATTCTATGACGATTTTTCGTCACAACTTGTCCCACGTTGGGCGCCAATTTAATAAGGCCAATCATGAAAAAGTACGGGTATTCCAAACATTCTGATTTTATCTAATCTAAATTTGTATGCTTCTACAAAGTATTTGTTATTGATTAGCCATTATTTGAAAGCATAATCTACACATCACTATGTGAGTCCTCTTTCATTATTATGTATCTATTTTAAAGCAATAAGCTTTAACATAAGTTAAACTATCGCCAAAGACCAAGATTCTGGTCATCTCGTTACGCGCGGGGAATCCTTATTTGGTTCCGTGTAGTTTGATCCGGTTAGTTCCGGATATCGGCGGATTGAACCGGCGGTAAGCTGTTAGTTCTTGCTGAACGAGCGAGCAATTATAATAGATCTAACGAACTATATAATAATGTCTATAGTGATAACTGACTGATAAAAAATACCCGTGGTCCTACTAGTAAAATCACGCGGTTGGACTACGAAAACAGCAATCGTTCAGCTTTTTCATTGTTATGGCATCTGTCAGACGCATTCTTACAGCAGCTGCACTATAGACAACAACTTGTTTTCGATTTTCTCCAACGCATAGCTGTTAAATGCTTCAAGTAAAGAAGTATCTCGAGCGCCTTAACTGCTAAAAGTCTACTAAACATAACTATAGATAACTATTATTTTAGTAACTGACGTGGTTTTTACACCTTTTATCTATATTACACGGGAATTACTCACGTATGATTAAGCCGGTCACTCTGACTATAGTTTCCACCGCAATAGGTGGTCTTTTTCAAGGTGAAAACGCGCGCGCGGCTGCGTCTCGCCTTGCACTACGCGCACGTGATGACAACGGCTGCTGATCGGGTGCGGGGGTGGGGTGCGAAATGAAATATGCTGATATAATATTATATACATAACTTAATACCGATAATTTATCTATACATTTTTGTTTTTATATTACCGAAACCTTTCTTAGTGTTGGCACATGTTTAACTTCTTATATAATCTATTAGCGACCCACCCGCCCCGCTTCGCACGGGTGTAATTTACGTGCGAAGCCGGGGCGGGTCGCTAGTTATATATATAAACCTTCCGTGAAAATGTATCTAACTGATGGTGAAAACCGCATCAAAATCCGTTGCGTGGTTTAGGAGGAGTTAGCGGCCATACAGACAAGACAGACGCGGAAAGCGACTTTAATTTATACTATGTAGAGAGATAGAGAAGATAGAGATAGAGAAGAGATAGAGAAGAGAAGATATCTACTCGTGAGAACCTGTAATTGGCTTCCTATCGTTTTTCCATTGTATATTTTAGTGTAAAAAGCTGTTGGTTTTCCAATGTATAAAAAAAATCTAAAAAAAATCGGACTATGTGTTCTTGTTTATCTAAAAAACAATGCAAAATTTTCACGTAAAATCTGCGAAATGTATGCCAACATTAGACTTACATAATCGCTCAGTAATACAACAGGGCGATAAAACCAAGTCGCCAAAACAGCAAAAGTTTGCTCATAAACCACCCCGCCTTAATACACGAGCCATACACCTGTTCGCGACTAAGAAGCTTATTAAAACCTACCCGCTTGTATCTACAATTACATACAAAAAACAATAGACGTGAATACTAATGCATATTCTGGCACCACTTCAATGATATATCACTGAAATAGTTGTTCGCCCGAACTGTGACCTTGCGACTCTTATACCTTAACTACTGGTTAAGGTATAAGATGGGCCGATTTTGCTTATATTTGAACTTTAAAACAATTGTTTTTAAACTATTACGGTTGTTCACTAAAGTTATATGATTATTTACGGGATATTTACCGTGGTAAGTCTTCCCGTGAACATGGTGCATGTAACTGCGCCGAAATATCGGGAGCTCATTCCACAACCTTACCACGGTAAATATCCCGTAAATAATCATATAACTTTAAAAACAATTGTATTGAAATGTACAATAATTGCTAAATTGTCATACAAACATAAACATACAAACGCCGATTGGTTCCCGTAGGTTTTGAGACCTTCACTTCGCTCTGTCGATCAATTTATGGACGTGAATTATGAGTAAGCCCTGACAAGCCTTCAAAAGCACACAACGTTAAGCTGTCAAATATTTTGTTCAAATCTACGCTACGCATGCTTAGAAGAAACCTATTCACTCACGATTTGAAAACACCCAGATTGTAAATATTGGGGAACCATGGGAACACCATTCAGGCAGCGAATTCCACAGACTAAAGATAGAATACTTAAACTCGATTGGTTATCTCCTTAGAATAACTACACAAAGAAACCAAGTACATTCGCAAAATTTAAGCCATTCAAATGGTGTCATATATGGCTCCAAAAAAAAAAATACTATGACAATTTGCGCGGTTAAATCGTACCACAACAAATCAGAAAAGCAGCATAAAAGTTATGGTGTGACATTCCACAGGTAATCCATTAATTTTCTTGCTTAAATCGTTTAAAATACCAATCGAAACGTAAGCTACAAAGCGAATTTGTAGCTTACGTTTTGAGAAGGCGTTGTTTGGAAACCTACCTTCTCTGGTTATCTTATTGGTTCTCAAGTGAGGCTTCCGAACCACAATATGTTGCTCTAAAATAATACAGATGTCAACACTCTGGAAACCTATACGTAATTTCTTACAGTTTCTTTTCTACTCAGACTATGGTCTGTGTCACGTAAACCCACCTACCTGTATATAGAGGCAACTTTTCGCCAAGAATCGAACTTCAGACGAGGAAAACCGTCGTAAAATTTTAAGGGCGTCCTCTCGACGTTCCTTGCCTCATTTTGCGGCAGACAGAATTCCTAGAAAATTCTGTAAGTACGAGTTTTAGACGTAAAACGTTGATATAACCTTATTATGTTTCTCCTATAAGAACCAGAATGTCAGAGGGTAATGGAATAACATTTCGATTTATTTTAATCACATTATTATAAATGCGAATGTTTTTGTATTATGTCGTCGGTTATCCAACATGGTACATGGTGGTCCGTGGTGGTTGGTGGTTCAAATATGCTTTTGTCCTAATTTTTATTTAGTATCTCATAAGAAAAGCTAATCATACATGGAGCCCATTAACGAAAACAAAATTAAAAATTGTTCAAAAGCAAAAAGGTATAAAGTATTTTAATGTCATGCTGGAAAGAGAGCGCACTGTAGTAGAACGCGTAGAGGGAGAAAGCAAACTTAGCCTATGGTAGAACGCGATAACGTCAAGTCGTGCGCGCGTCATGGAAATGCTAACACATGCATTGCGAGAAAGGGACACATCATTCGCTCTCTATCCCCACCAAAATCTTTAAACACTCATATCTGAGATAATTATCAGCCAATTTAATTGATTTTTTCAGTATGTGTACTGTATTTAGTTATATTCATCGCTAAGCCTGTTATTTTTAGTAAATGAAACATTAGGACACATGCCTAATATATTTCTCGCACCTTCTACTATAAATAGAGATAAGAAAACCTAAGGCTAAAAAACATTTTTAAAGCGGCCAAATTCAGTGCGGACTTAAGCAGATTTACACCTACACCCGCCTCGGTGGCCAGATTACCGGTAACTGAAAGATCCAGCAAGACAAAGAGTAGCTTACAAGGATCTACGGTATATTAAAAATTTAAGCGAAAACAAAAGGTATCAAAACACATAATTTCTCCTTAAGCCCCAGCAAAATGAGTTACTTTAATACTTTTAATACAGCCTTTCATGAAGTCGACAGCACGTAGATACACGTACCTACTTTGACTACTATACAATGCCACAGAAAATAAGATAAAATAATGCAGATTGAAAGTTTCTTTTTGACCGTAGAGAACTATTTTGGGCTAATCTGCGACTGCGCTAAAATAACCCACGTTGATAGAAATCAGCACATCAAAATTGACGCCGTTCAATTAGCAAAATTACCGTATGCCCCACAGAAAAGAGAAGTATTTTTTTCTCTTCTGTGGTATGCCCATTTCACAAAATCCAATTATCCACATGGAGATCTCAAAATGTTCACTTGGCAAAATATATAAAAAGTATTACATAAACATAGTATATTGGAATTCTTAATCTGATCTTGTAATATGTTAAAAATAATTACCGAAACTTCTCATTATGCTAAAATTACAAGTGACATTCCGCTGTCCCGCTGCAAGTTTCTTAGTGTGTATGAGAAAAATGCGATGCGAGTAAGTGTGCTGTATTTTAATTTTTTGCTTTTTTAATAGTGAAAATAATTTAGATATCACAGGAGGTATTTGAACATGGACAATAATATTGTACTGAGGCACATCTCCCATGCTTGTCTGGTTTGCGTTTTATAGTATTGTCTTTGAAAATACATACAAAAATTATGAGATAACGAGATATGGTTCATGTTTACTTACGTCATTTTGTTCTGTCATAATTTTTAAACGTGTCATCTGTTTTAGATTTTATCTATGGTTCCATAAGAATTTTTTATGTTTTTTTTTAGATTTCTTCGATTTATAACCTTTACCATACTGCTATTTCTACACTGTACCCGTACCGCCGGTGCAAAGGATTTGCAATGCAAGCGATAAGGGGGTTTGCGAATGAAACACGACGAAAAATTTGAATTGTAGAGTGTTAATACTACCGTAGTAATGTATTCACTTAGCTCTTCATAAAATAAAAAGTTGAGTCAGGAAAATTTGATTAAATTTTTTTTTAATTTACGTTTAGTTTAGTACAAGAAAAATGTAAGATGTATGCCTTAGATAATACAAACACGGGAGATACACTCTATGGTGGCGTGGCAGGTGCGAACACTACAGGCCTAAATCAGGCTTGATGTCTTTAGTTGAGCTCCCTGCATACGGCCTTGGCACCCTATTTTTCATGTGGACTATTAATTTATTTGAATTACTGCAAGCCTCTTAGGGTGCGTGTTTTTTTTTTAGTGAACTTAAAGTGCGGTTTCGCGAAAGAAAAAGTGGAAAAACGTGGAGAGACATTTGAACACAACGATAACTGTTCTAAGCATGTTTGGGTATTATGTTGTCGGTTATTCAACATGGTACCAAGTCAAATATGTTCAAGTTCAATATCTTAATCTTAGTGCCTTTATTAACTAAACAAAATGCAAGCTAATACTAACACTACAAATACAGTTCGACTGCCCATACACCGTTGAAGGTCTAAAGACAATCCAAATGCTCAAGCCCACTATATCTTACAATAGGCTTTTGTCCTAATTTTTATTTGGTATCTTATGAAAGCTAATCATAAATAGAGCCCATATCTTCTTTGATTGACTGATCTGAGGTGTATACAACAACAAATATATCAAATGAGTGTATGATTGTATGTGCTTTTGTATTATATAATTAAATCTGAAACTGTCAGTCTTTTTAGTCTGTAATGTTATTATAGTCGTAGCCCATATCGGACTAAGTTAGCGGAATCGAGGTCCACTGAAAATGAGGCGGTTCGGCTATAATGCTATTGCAGCTGTCAGATCAAATAAATGCTTGGAGCAAGAATAGTAATAAATACATATAAATACTCAAAAATAAATAATTTTTGGGACATTTTTGCACACACGGTCATCTGACCCCAAACTAAGCAAAGCTTGTACCTTTTACTATGACTGCCAGAGACTGATATACATACATAATTAAACACAATGACATAATATATAATAGAATAGATAGCCCGTTGGTCCAGTTGGTAGTGAACCTGCCTTCTGAGCTTGTGGGCGTGGGTTCGATTCCCACCTAGGACAAACATTTAAGTGGTGAACATTTGTGTTTGTTCTATATCTGAGTGTTAATATATATTTATGTATTTAAAAATATATATGTATGTATCTGTCTCTGGTAGCCATATCACAAGCTTTGCTTAGTTTGGGGTCAGATGACAGTGTGCAAAATGTCCCGAATATTTATTTTTGTCTCGAATATTTAATTATAAAAAATACATGATTTTATTTTAAATACATGATATATTTTACTTAAATAAATATTAGCACCAAGATAAGTGAGAAAACACAAATGTTTATTACATGAATGTTTTTCTTAGGTGGAAATCGAACCCACGCCCCCAAGCGCAGAAAGCAGGTTCGCTACCAACCGGGCAGTCAATATCTAAGCATGATGTCTTCAAATGTAGCATGTACGTACATAATAAAATCCAACAACAAACAAGTTTACAAGATATTATAGCGTAGAATGAGTTAAAAAGCTGCATCGCAGTGTTTAACATTGTTATGATACTCAACATTTTGTGAGAGTGGAACTGCGCCAAACTTTAAATTGGACTGAATTGGGGACGGAACTTGCGCTACACTTCACACCGGTACCTGGGACCTGACTAAACTTATTCATGTACCCGATAGCGACGATAAACTAACGTAAACTAACATACATAGCTATTTAAGTATGTATTTAAAACTATATATGTATGTATATCAGTCTCTGGCAGCCATATCACAAGCTTTGCTTAGTTTGGGGTCAGATGACTGTGTGTAAAAAATGTCCCGAATATTTATTTATTATTTATACACGATTAAAGCTAATCTACGCTATATAAATCTATATATATATATATATATATATATATATTAGATTTATATAGCGTATATATATATATATATATATATCACAAGCTTTGCTTAGTTTGGGGTCAGATGACTGTGTGTAAAAAATGTCCCGTATATTTATTTATTATTTATACACGATTAAAGCTAATCTACGCTATATAAATCTAATATATATATATATATATATATATATATATATAGATTTATATCTAATATATATATAGATTTATATAGCGTAGATTAGCTTTAATCGTGTATAAATAATAAATAAATATTCGGGACATTTTTTACACACAGTCATCTGACCCCAAACTAAGCAAAGCTTGTGATATATATATATATATATAATAAATGAATCCTTATTTTCCTTGGTCACGCCATAACAGCTTGAGAACGACTTTACCGATTTCATTCATCTTTTTTTTAAAGTTATCTAATACTTTGTAGAAGGTACTTACGGAAAGGAAAATTAAGAAAATTGCCCAGAAAATTTAAACATTTCAGATACTTAACGACAATTTTAGCCTTGCCCATTTGACAGTTCTAAGACAGACACTGTTGGGTCCAGATTTTTTTTCTCTTCTGTGGGCTCGGGTTCTCGGGTCAGCTATTACTCAATATAAAAAACCGCCTTCAAAATTATTGTTAGTAAGCGCTCGTTTTAAATGTTTATCGGGACTTATAGGGAAACTCTTTTGTGCATTCAAAACGAGTTCAAGTCGCAATAGTTTAAAAGTAATTTTTAGTAAGGGCTCTATGAATAATAATAGGTATTGCCAAATCAACAGGCGGTCGAATAATCTTATTCATATTATCAGAGCTAGATCAAAAACTACTAAGCCAAAGTTATTAAAAAATTTAAGAGCTTTCTCTACGTAATAGAAAAATAAAAATCCGTAAATTGGTTAACAAAAAAGTCAAATAAAAAAAAAACAGAATCTCTCTTCTATAATCGGTAAAAAATTATTATCAGCCACCTTTCCGCTGATGAAACGAGTCACACGTGAAAACAATACTACTTTATTTATTATTAAAATACGACTGCTCTTTAAAAAGTTATGCAAAATTATATATAAGTATACGAATTGACTAGAAAACCTCTTGTTTTTTTTTTCGTTGGTTAAAAAACACGCTTTGGTCCCAAACTCGAAAGGTTTACTGGTAGCTATTGAAGAGTTCTATCCACCTCTAAGATACATCATCACCAGTTCGAAGATACCAAATTATTGCATTGTTACCCGGGTTTCACTTGCAAAGTTGCAAATCGATACGACAGTTAAAAGTAGGTCCGATATACATTTAAAAAGTTACTAGTGAAAAGAATAAAAACGTTAAAAACAATACACGCCTCGACTTGAGAACCTCTTTTTTTAACCGACTTCAAGAGGAGGTTATCAATTCGACTGATTGTTTTTTAATTTTTTTTTGTTTCCGTAAAAATTGGTACTGTTGCTTTTGCTATTTTGCCAGCTTTTTATAGTTACACGAAGTTACCAAAATGCAAACGACACGTAACTTTGATAATTAGAATTTTAAGTTTGTTTCATCCAAAAAGCTAAAAGGCGACAGGTAATTTAGAAACTAAAACGTGGATCCACTTGAAATTTGTATTAAGACGAAACTAAAGCAAATTTTCTTAGCTTCCCTTTCTGAGACAAGGTTGTATTTTAGTTAGTTAAGTCAACTTTTCTATGTTGATTATACATTTTCTAGGTAGATTGTAGTCTAACTGCGCCTCGTGACTTTTACAATATTTTTAGCATTGATTTGATTCCAATTTTATTATGTGAACTGCTAGAGTGAAATGCGCTGTCCAAATGGGTGTTCCCCGATAAGTTACAATCTGGGTTTGCGATTGACGATTGACTTGGTTTCTTCTAGGCCAGTCTTTCCCAGACATTGTTTTGCCATGGCACGGTAATTTTACATACTGCCCCTTCGTGACCCACTCAACAGTTTTAACCCAAACTAAACGTGTATGCAAAATTTTAGATCATTCGCGGTTGGAGATAACTGTTTTAAAAGATTTGACCCATACGAACAAAGGATATTAAATAAAAGCTTATCAAAAATGCGGCACGCGGCTCATACAACATGACATACGTGCGGCGTCTATATTGTTAAAGGCCTGGTTGGTGCAGGCACTAAATAGATACAGGCGACAAAGCTAGAAGTAAAGGCAGTGTTTAGCATTCTCAGGGCGACAGGTGGCTCATAAAGCACTGTTGACCCACTTGCATCTTGCATTCGGATTCTGGCAAACTACAGTGCATTTCCATAGCAACACGTCATTTCCAAAACTGAGAATGTTTTCCTTTAGTTAATTTCATATCATAATATTATAAACGCGATTGTGTGTTTATGGATTTGTCAGTTTCATGCAGAAAAAAATTAGTTTACGAAGGTCAGGACGCGGAGTCTGTGGACTGCATAACAAACATTTTTTTTAATAACGCCATCTGTCGTTATCCACTTGAACTACGTTGCAATGTCTATTCTGTTCACAGTTATATTACCACTACCCGCATTTTGTTACAAGTTTGACTATTTTAGGTTTTGTCTCTCACTTGCGCGACCGCACACTAGTGAAACCGGTCAGCAACTGACGCGTTTGTACACCAACGATCAACTAAAAAACACGCATGTGTGACTCGTTAAAATAAACTCAAAGGGGTTTACTGGTAGCTGGTGCTTGGTGGATTGAAGAGTCCCACTATCCACCTCCTTCAGATCAGTTCGATGGTACCGAATTGTCGAATTGTCATCTGGATTACAATATGTATATATTGTAAGCAAGTATTTGCGAAGTTTCAAATGAATACGACAATTAGAAATAGGTTAATATCGACGTATCGACATAATTCGTTAGTCGGTATTAAGCTAATATAAAATAATTAATTAAAAAAAAAAACTTTTTTATGCTAGCTTTTCGTATTCTTCTCAGCAAACCCTTTAATTTGATACCCATAATTATCATGGAGGTGCATTAAAAATAACTAGTCCACCATCTTTGGTAGTCTATATTGGATTCAGAATTAGATATTTAATATAGCTAATCATGCATTGTCATCCGAACTAAACGTGTATGCGAAATTTCAGATCAATCGGTTGAGAATAAGTGTTCTAAAATTCAGTTGCAAGACTTGCCTACATACTAACTAACAGGGCAAGTAAAAAAATTGTAAAAAAATATGTGAAAAGGCTAGTCGTAGACACATCTAAACCACTTTATTAAAAAACTAGCGGTCCGCCCCAGCTTCGAACGGGTTAGATTATAGCCTATGTCACCCGGGAATAGTGTGGCTTCCCAACAATGAAAGAATTTTTCAAATCGGTTCAGTAGTTTCGGAGCCTATTCAATGCAAACAAACAAACAATCAAATCTTTCCTCTTTATAATATTCGAATAGAGTATAACATATATAACAAGCTTTGCTTAGTTTGGGGTCAGATGACCGTGTGTGAAACGTTTCTCGAAATATTTATTATTATTTATTATAGATATGCACTAAATGACAAAACAACCCGTGTTTGTAAGCATCATATATTAAATTGATGTCCCATTATAATGTCACGTACGTTATCCCCACTATCATGTCAAAGCCAAGTGCTTCCGGTAACGTGACCGGAAATGCAACGAGCACTTCCAGTGCAGCGTTTTATATCGATTGGTTAATTCTGCGACGTCCTGATATAGCGTTTATTGTGATTGAGAGGGGGTAGTAAGAGGGAGGGGGTGGTTCTGCGCTGTACGTTATTACTTTTTAGCGTATTCAAATTATAGATCTTGATGAATTGAAAAGTATTTCTGTTTCACATGTTTTTTATTACTCTAGCTTACTTTTTCATGTTTTCAAGTTAATTTCACAGAATATAATATACCACACACACTCGCTCATCTATTAAGCCAAAATTTGGCTGGGAGATCCCTATCTAGTATAAAAAACCACAAAGAAAAAAAATCACACATAATTTAATAGTCCACTGCTGTACTTAGCCCTACCCCCCAAAGGGCGATTGGGTCATATCCACTACTGGCCCAGTTGCGGGTTGGTGGATTCACATACGCCATTGAATTTCTTGTCCGTACGTATGCAATTTTCCTCACAATGTTTTCCTTCACCGAAAAGCCGATATGAAAATCCGTACACAAACTACAAAGAGCTTATTGGTACAACCCAGGATTTGAACCCGCGACTTCAAGCTTTCAAGTCTATAGTGGTCTCCCAAATAGGCTACCACGAGTACCACAGCTATAAAAAAAAAACATTAGGTACTGTAAACTAAGACATCGTGCATTATCAAATCTGTATTTATTCTGTGTCCTGTTATCAGTATTATAATCACGTGTTGGTTCTTAGCCAGCCATTGTTCCGTCTCGGCTTCTCATGCAAATAGGGAGTGCACCCCCTAATCACCCCCCTTGTGGTTGTTAATTAAGGGATGTTGCGCGTTTCTTGCTTGGTGTATATTTAATTGGAAAGAATAATTCTTGATTAAACGAGGCGCGTACTACGCCACTAACTTTCGAAGTAACGAACATTTTAAGTAAAGCTCGACGGAGTTTTAGATTTCCGTTTTTTTTCTTCAGATTCTACTGATTGTCTGACAGCTGAAATAGTTGATAGCGCGTCTGCCTTCTGCGCCCGAAGCGTGGTTCGATTCCCGAAGAAGCAGATATTTGTAATTGGATGGATTTAAATATCTGTTTTGGGTCTAGGAGCTTTAGTTAATTATATCAGTACGTGTATTACACAGGTCTACTCAGAAAAGATGTACTGAGCCTGAAAGGGTTCATAATACCCATCATTATGAACAACTTTTACAATGAGACCAACCCTGAAAAGTATCAGTTGTTCCATCGAAAACGGTCATTTACACTCGAGAAAATGTATGGAACAGCAGTTTTTATGTGCTTCTAATATCAACAAAATTTTCGATTTCAGGGTTCATTTATCCCAAAGTAAAAGTTGTTCATAATGATGAGTACCGTGGACCCCTTTCGGCTTAGGACACCCTTTCTGCACAATCCTGTATAGCTTCCCTGATGCAGGGAACTCTATTGGGGGCAACTCTATGGATTTGAAACATTTATTTATCATCTCAAGCGTTCCATAAGAACTTCTAACAACATCATTTGATGAAATAACCCTAACACTTAGACTTAACACTTCGACCAAAATAACCTTAACATCATGTCTGTTAACTTGAACTTCCACAGAATTATCCAACTTTTTTCAATCAACCATAACCAACACACAGCCGGGAACTAAGAGCACCTATCTCATTTCGAAGTAAAGTGATCAACACTAAAACTTCCGATCAACTTGCCAAGAGTCGAAGTAGGGGGCGGCAGAAGGGGGAAGGTAGAGGCAGAGGGCGCAATAATTGAAACGAATCGGCAGCTAATTGTGCAACTTCGTGAGTGGAATCGCATCTTTATACAGTCTGCTAAAAGTTTTACCAAGTTGCTTTGCCGCTGTAAAAATGTGACAAATATTTAAAAAAAAACGCGTTTTCATTGAAAATTTATTACGACATTGGCTCGAAATTTGTGAATAATTTCAGTCATTGAGGAAATTTGTGAGATTATTTCAAAGTTTATCGGTTCTTCGAGCGATGTGGCCTGCTTATTGCCACTTCAACTTGCAAATTTTAACAGCTATGTCGGTGACTCTGGTTCTTTGGCGAATATCCACGTTTCGGATTCTATCATGCAAAGAAGCTCCGAGCATTCATCCAGCATCCAGTGGATGCAAAAGACAGGCTGTCGTTTAAGGGGAAGGCCTATGTTCAGCAGTCGACGTATTCTGGCTGATGATGATTTTAAAGTTTACGCTGCTGGTAGAAATTGCAGAACAAATTAAACAAAGAGGAACGAAAGATAGTTTATCAAGCAAAAATTGTATATACTTAGACCAGAAATTACATACGATAGAAAAGCTTAAAAACTAATGAACAAACGGCGGCCTTATCGTTCAGAGCAAACAGCAGAAATAGCAATAAAAAATTATGATACAATAGAATATTAAATTAGCCGTTTGTTTAAGACTAACATAGTTATATCATAGTCAGAACGAAACCCAGCTACTGTTCAATCTATTCTCGTTCAAATCCAGATGAATTGTATTTCTCAATGTTGGTGAATAGAATATATTGCGGCAATGGCATTAAGGATGTTATATACGATAGAACAATCCCTGCACATCTGTCAATCTATAGTAGAGTTCACACAAAGATGGTCTTAATAAAGTTAGTTCATGTTTCCATGGTTTAAATTACTAAAACCCGTGCGAAGCGCTTTTATTTCACTTTTATTTTACGAATCGCTAGACTGCTGAAGTCTTTGCCTGAATGAGTGTTCTCTGATAGTTATAATCTGGGGTGTCTCCAACTCTCAAGTAAATCGGTTTCTTCTAGGCAAGCATACACCATTATAGACCGCATCATCGCTTAACACCGGGAAAGATGGCAGTCAAACGCAAGTCTATAACTCAATAAAAAAAGTTGAAAAATAAATAAATTGCATTTATCTACATGCGAACTATTGCGAACTCACTTAGAAACGATAGTAAAAAATTAACCTACGCTTAAAATTGCTGTCTCATTTTCACACGTTGCAGTTTCCGTTAGCGAGAAGTTGCCAGATAAATTTTAAAATTGATTAACATAACTGATGTTTCTAAGTAGTCCGTAGATCTTTCATCAATTTTTTTCGCTAACTTGTGTAACATGAGAATTAGACAAATTTAAATATTAATTACGTACTTTTGTCGAAATTATCTGAGTGTTCTTTTTGGGAAATATCTCATTTAAAATACTTTTATCATCACGACCATCATAATTTCAGCCATAGGACGTCCACTGCTGGACATAGGTCTCCCATATCGATCTCCAAAAGGGCCGGTTGAAAACGACCTGAATCCAACGTTTCCGTGCGGTCTCTTTTAGGTCGTCTGTCCATCTTGTGGGTGGACGTCCTACGCTGCGCTTACTAGTCCGTGGTCTTCATTCCAGAACCTTTCGGTCCCATCAGCCATCTGTTCTGCGTGATATGTGCCCTGCCCACTGCCACTTCACTTTCAATACTTTACCTCTCATTATTGGCTACGGATTAAACTTTATTTATTTTGCGCTTGAGCCAATTACTTTAAGTAGATTTTATATGCCCTCATCAAAATTTCCCTGTAGTGTGTAGTGTAAATCAATGGTTTTATTTCAGTTGTAGTTTCATTCAATAATTTCAAAATCTATTCTTTCTAATCTACTACTCAGACTGCAAAAAGACTCAAAGGTCACATCTGTTCAAAACTTTTTCCCGCTCACGTAATCTCTAAGCTATTAATCAATCCGATCTTTCTCCGGAATCAGGTTGGAAAAGTGCATTGTGTTCGGCAATACCGGGTCGCCGTAAATCTACCGCAGATGCTGCTCACCCAAGATATCAGGACACTAGATAAGATAAGTACTCAGTACTGATAACGGAAGAGAATAAAGCTGTAAATAGATTATTTATTGAACGCGTCCGTACGCCGCGGCTGATAGACACGTTCTAGCTAATCCATTCACACTAACTAAACTGTAGATAATTATGGTCACAAGTCGCGGACGTAACTTTGAACCGACTGCAAACGATCATGTTCAAAGGTGACCTGGTAAGCAAGATTTTTGTCAGTAGAAGACGCGTTCGAACTACCTTTCACACCCATGACGCGTCTGTCAGCGGCTTATGGATGGGTCGGTTAGTTTGGTTGCAGTTTTTGTTGTGAACGTATTATCACAGAATATTCTGTGGTATTAGTACTCTTATTCTGTGGTATTAGTAAGATCGTAACGTTCAGTCGTGGTTTACGGATGCGTTCGATAATTTGCAGCTCACAAATAGATCTTTATTAGAGACTAGCGGTCCGCCCCAGCTTCGCACGGGTATAGATTATAGCCTATGTCACCCGGGGATAGTGTAGCTTCCCAACAGTAAAAGAATTTTTCAAATCGGTTCAGTAGTTTCGGAGCCTATTCAATGCAAACAAACAAACAAACAAACAATCAAATCTTTTCTCTTTATAATATTAGTATAGATGAATTGGGGTCAGATGACCGTGTGTGCAAAAAATGTCCCGAATATTTATTTATTTAATTGATTTACACTATATTTCAACTCTAGATTAATCTGTGTTTTCGTAAATATCGAAAAAAAAAACTTTAAAAGCTGAGATTTTTGTTTCTAATACGAGTACTAAAGAATAGTAAGCTTGAACAGGATCATTAAACTGCATTTGGAGCTTCTGAAAAGTATAAACATTTCGTCTACAATTTAGAACTTTGAAAACCACAGTCTATCAAAAGAATTATGCAAATGATTTGATATACGCGTTACCACGATTGACCGATACTGCATCTCATCAAAACCAGGCCTAATTCACTGCACTCTATCGTAGCAAACGGATGAAAGACGAGCCACATCCAGCGGCCCAACAACGATAATTCAATCCAGCGGTGCGGCGGACATCTGCAATAGTGCTCTGAGTTATTGCGCCTCACGGACCGAATATTGATGTATTCTGAGCTTTGCAGACAGATTTGTCTGTTTATAAATTGTGATTTGTGAGCAACATTCAAATCACTATAGTTGACAGTCAGATGCATGAATAGTAATCGATGAATAGCTAAAACTGATTTGATTTTAAAGGGCAAAACAAAATATCTACAAAAAAAAATACAATCAACCTATTCACTAGACTACTTCGAGTATAATTTCACCTACTATGAGACAGTAGAAAAACATGTAGAATTGGAATTAGCTTGTCCGTAATGATCATATAAATTAAACGCAATTCCTTTTTAATTTAATTTCTTTTCACGAAGACGGTATAAAAAACACTAGTTCCAACGGACTTGATAGATGGTGCTATTAGCCATATACGAACGTTTTGACATTCTTATTTATTTAGGCAGTATGAAGATGAACAAATATATCAATAAAATTATATGATTATTTACGGGATATTTACCGTGGTAAGGTTGTGGAATGAGCTCCCGTAAATAATCATATAACTTTAGTGAACAACCGTGATAGTTTAAAACAGTGTTTTAAATATATCAATGTAAGTAAACCAAAGTCCGGCCCTTTTGGAGATCGATAGGAGAGGCCTATGTCCAGCAGTGGACGTCCTGCGGCTGAAATGATGATGATGATGATGAGTTAAGTAAACCAAAAGTAAAATGTGGCATTTCGATTCGTTGAAAGAAATTATAAAGTCGTCCAATTAACGAATTTACCAGTTATAACTTGGTAATGAACAGAAATTTGTCACCGACTCACACTTGGCCATTATTTAATTTATTTTTATACTTTAGAGTGGGTACTACAATCATGCTAAGTTTGACGCTTGTACGTATTACCGTTTTACATTAGAGCTAATACAAAAACACGTTCAAAAATGCGTTTGTTGTGTTGAAGGACCTTTCCCCTTTTCGTTTTTACTTGTAGACTTTTTATAATTTTTTAGTTAATCCACCGTAACATTACATATTCTGTGAAAATTTCAACTGGCTAACTAGTACGGTTCAAAAGATACAGCCATTAATAGGTAGGACAGACAGACGGACAGACGGACAGACAGACAGACAGATATCGTAGACTTAGTAATAGGGTCCTGTTTTTATCCTTTGGGTACGGAACCCTAAAAATGAAACAATAATTCCCCGAATTAGTAACTCCATCTAGTGTAGTTTGATAGAACCTTACCCTGAAAACCACTTATCGTTACCGTTCAAAGCTGTAATTAGGTAACTTTAGATTCCAAAGATGCAAAGATGAAAGACGGGACGCATGTGAAATACTTATTGGCTTGGCAGCCTGAAAATTTTGAATATTATATTGGCCACAATGCAGGAAGAAAGGATAATTTCGTACAGGTCCTAATGATGAACACATTTGTGTAAAATCACATACAATACATGCATCTGAAGTAAACTCACAGTTCCCCATGACTACACAATAAAACTTGCTCGGTTCCTCCGTCAGATTGAAAATTCCTACGTTATTAGTACACGTGGAAATAGTATTAAATTCCTTTAATTCCTAAGGCTGCAGAGGACCATTTCAAAAATTGCACGCCGCCGCATTTCGTCGCATTTTCTTCGTGGATGGGTTTTAATATTCGTTGCTTGTATAGTATATGTAGGTGGATATTTCGCGAGGAGCTATCGCAGCGTTACCATTGGCTTCGGGTAACATACCACAAAGAGGTTATCAGGCTAAATATATTTTTTTACGGGAATAAGTGTCCGCGTTTGATTTCCAACTGGCCTGTTGTAAGCGACGATGTGGTCGAAGATGAAGCACGCAGACTTAGAAGATATCTATTCACTCCTTCCTTATAAGGCCTTTCCTTCCTTTTTTTATTTTTTATTTTTGTTTCTTCTACTTTAATTTTTAAATTTTTTCGCTTTTATTCTTTTTTTTTCTTTTGGACGACTTTGGATATTTGGTCTAACGCAAGCCTATTATATATAAAAAAAAAACCTTTTGAACAGATAATGAAAAAATAAGTAACATATTAATCTTATTATGTTACTTATTGAATAGGCATTCGTGTTTTTATTTTTTTTATGTAGCAAGTCTATATTTTACTCATAACCAATATTCTGCGATTCGACCTTCGGAACCATCTAGCTTCAATTGTACATTTCCGTTTGTCTTGGTTCCTCGCACTCTTTCTATTGAGCGTTATTCCCATATTTTTAAATGCTTAGTAATACTTACCGTATCTTATAAATAATATATGTACATAACGGCATACAGGATGGTATATCGCGTGTTTGTTGGATTCTTTTGTCGCATCGTTCATTATACGCGCATGGTACGAATACCTAATGAGCATTCCGAGCATTTTAGAGCTCGTCTGTTTCAAATGATTTACCCACTAGGAATGCTAGCATTCTGCTGTGATTTATGCAGAGAAGTGGGGTATTTTTAGATGTATTTCGTAACTCTTTGTTTCATTTGCAAGTAAATTTCCAAATTTGAGATAAGTATTTCAAAGAGCTTAACTATGTTTTTATAGTCATTAGCTAAGTTTATAGTCATTAGTAAACTTTATCAGAACATAATCGTACCTATTATGTAGATTACAATGTGGACAAGAGTTTTAACTTAAACAAAAATAGTAATCAGAAGCAAACTGCCAGCCTAATGGTAAGCGTTTACAACCACCTATGGACACCTGCACCTGTCCGTGCATTGCCAACACAGAGATTTAGGCCCCTTATTTAAAAATATGTTGTAGCTCGGTGATGGTGGCCATGCGGTAGCATTTACGCGTTATAATCTTATAATCTCTTAATTAATCTTATAATTAAATTATGTGCTGTTGTGATGCCATCGCTCAAAAACGGTGAAAGAAACCGGTATGTCCAAAAACCTCAAAAGTTCAAACACATTAAGTCATTCACCAACATGCACTGGGCCAGCATGGTGGATTGTGGCCTATTCTTTCTCCTTGAATGAAGCACTGTGTCCCAGCAGTGGGAACATGGAAGGCTGATGATGATATGAGCTTGGCTCGACGAGAAGACCTTCGGATTGTTTATATTAGTTGCTTTTAATTAGCAGTATTACGTTAAGAGCCAAAGCATTTTTCATAAAGATAGATTATTATATATCCAAAAATCTAAGGGGCATGAATGTATTCAACATATCAAATGATTATCGCAAGAGCTATTTTCCTGTTTATCACTGACCATAAAGCCTGTACTATAATTTAACAGTAAAATTCCACAAATTACAATTGTTACGATCATGTTCACTAATAACAGTCCACATTGCATGGCCATCGGTCACGGCGTGATGGTTTGCCAAGGCCATGGCTTCCATTATACCTGTATCACAGATTTTTACGACCATTATATACCTTTATTATTATTTTTAGTTGAAATACCAAAAAGGTAAAATTTCAGTCATTGGTAACCTCCTTTAAAATCTTTATCTTAAATATGAATAAGGTTCCTATTAGTATCGCTTAATGAAGCAGCCTATATCGTGTCGAGATAAACTCAAAACTATTAATTTTGTCATCCGAATCAAAATCGAATTACCACTCCCTGACAGACAGACTGACTTACTGACTGCCTTATCACGAAATCTTGAAAACTACCTGGGCTACTAAGTTGAAATTTAACAGGTTGATTTGGCCTTATGGGATGTTGAAACCCGCTTTAGAAATAATTTTGCAAAAGGGCTGAATCAAGGGGACAAATTGGGATTGAAAGTCTACGCGTGCGGAATTGCGGGCAACCGCTATTAAATATACAAAGCAAACTTAGTACTTTCTTCATAACCAAATCACCATTTACAATCTTCTTCATCTATGAGTAAATGTAACAAACTCTAAATGAAAGCATTATGTGCTAAACTTTTACTTTGAAACTCAATATCGTACTCATATGTAATGTCCAGTGGCGACATAGTTTCCTAGTACAATACTTGAAGTGTTACTATTTTATTCATGGAATGATAAAGTAAAGGCAATAAATCAGGCACGGCAGTTAATCACGCCGGATTGACGAATAAAAACATTTTTCTGCCACTCGATGCGTTCCAGCTTATGTGCGAACAATGCGCCAACTGAACGCAACGCAGATTATCGCGCGCTCGATATATGTATATACTTCATGACTAGCACAGTAGAACAACTGTACTTTATAAAGGACACTTTCATTTCATTCATGCTCTTTAAAACAAGTCTGTATGTCAGTGAGTGTTTTCTAAAAGCCAACTTGTATGGTCACTATGGTCAGCAAAAATTACAGTTTTAGATCATCCGAAGGCCATTGACATGGTCTAATTAATATATATTGTTCGTGAGCAAACAACCAGGACCTATAGTTTGGTGTACTATTTAAAACACAAGATAACACAATGTGAAGCAAAACGAACCCACAACATGAACCAGAACCAGTAAATGTGTAATCACCAGTTTTAATTATTTATCTTATGTAGGTGTGTCACAAGGTAGCATACATGGTCCTGTTTTTCTTCTAATATTCAAACGAAGTGATAGACTTTACAAGTAATTCATAATAATAAGTATCAGTGGCCAGCCACAAAATCTGAATGCTCAGCCAAAGGTGGCCTCTGGATGGCTGAAACTCAGCGTAATTTTTCTTGATCCACATAATATGTCCGACCAAGTCTTAGTACAAATAATAAATAATGCAGATTAATTCGTAGATATTTTCGATTCCAAACATCTCATACTGTCGCCAATACTGTGTTGAAATACCTGCACTCTACAACCGATTGATCCATCAATATTGGATGCCGCCAACCCCAACTGATTACAACACTTGGATTGCTGATCTGATGTTCACTGATGCTCGTTCACTCTGTAATGTTCCCTGGTAATTTGCTCCCATTGTTATTGACATGCCACTAATATGTACTGGAAAAGTGAAAAAATAAGCATGTTTATTAGGCATTGGAGACAAAGTACTGTTTAAGCATTTCATTTTATAGACGAAATGATATCTAGGAAATAAGAAAGCTTCTTGTTCTTTATTGTCTCACATTTGCAAAACGTGGAATGAGCTACCTTCTGCGGTGTTTCTGAGAAGCTACAACATGGGATTCTTCAAAAGGCGAGTTAAAATATTCTTAAATGGTCGGCAACGTAGTTGTGATGCTTCTGGTGTTACAAGTATCCATAGATCACAGTGAATGCTTACCATCAGGCAGCTCGTTTGCTTGTTTGTCACCTATGGCATAAAAAAAGTTTAGGCATTGACAGAGGCAATCTGCTTCTTAGACAATTGACACCATAGACATGATCATACTAGATATGATGCAGCAGTGGCATCTTTCATTTTAGGTACTGAGCTGAGAATCGAATTATAGGCAATGATTCTCATAAGTAACCAACGATTATTGGACTAAAGCTTAATCTATTAAAAAAAATCCAAAGATCATCACAGTGTGTGTATAAATGTGTTAGTAATTAATATGTTTGTTCGCACTAGTTTTTTACGGAGGCATTTCAAATCCTGGATTTCAAGGCTTGGCCACATCACCACGGTGCGGCGCCGGTACCGTGAAATGGTTGCAAGCTTTTACTATATATTTTCTAATAATATTTAAACTAGATGCACCCTCGATTACTCCTTATAACATTAGCTATCTGCCAGTGAAAGTCCCGTTAAAATTAGTCTAGCCGTTTCGGAGTCCATAGGGAACATATTATCATACACACACATCGATTATTGACTGTGCCATTGGTTAGTTTAGTACATGGTATAATAATATACTCCGCCAGGTATAACGCTCCGAGAAATAAAGTCACGTGGGCGTCCCGCAATGATGTCATCAATGTCATGGATACACGTACACGTGCATAAGCAAGAGCAGAATAAGTAATTTACAACAAGTTCGAGAGAGATGACGATACACGAAACAATGGCGGACTCTATGATTTTCTGTGTTAACAGTAGCGTGAAATTATAACTCCCCAAAATCCGTATTAATACCTGTGGGAATCCAATAAATCAATGTGGTTTTGATAAAATTGAGTTTAATATATTCAATACGTGCTTAACTTGCTTGAGCGGACAAACCAAATGATAATTGAAATGCTTTTTGTATTTTATTTAACGGATTATTTAAAAAAAATGTTTCCCAGTATCTGTGTTTGTTACAATAAAGTGGCAACTGGACAGTGACGTCATTGCTGGAAAATTCCCAGAGCGCTAGACCTTGTTTTCTTATAGTGTTAACATACGTATGGATTTGGTTGACCTCAACCGCCGTCTGACCAACGGGAGAGCAAGAGAGGGAAATATGATATTCTCACTCTTTCTCTCCCGTTGGTTGGACGGCGGTTCGTCAACCAAATCCATACGTGTGTTAACACTATTAGATCATGGTTTAAAGAAACTAATGTTTAGGAAGTAACACACATGAGCAAACCCCCATGCATCTAAAACACGTCATGTGAAGTGTAATTTAGTGCTGTCACCGTCCGGGGCTGTCAGTGCAGCTCTATTTCCGCTGCCACTGGCCATCCGTCGCAGGTGCGAGGTATTAATGTAAATTATGTAAACGCATTACTTGAAATGAGCTGTGTTTAATACTTGCACAATATGTACAGGGTTATAACCTTGGGGTGTACTATTCCAAAAGAAGGTCATTGTATACATCATTATGAACAACTTTTACAAAAAAAAAACAGCTGTTCCATAGAAAAATGTCAAACGAAATCTATAGCAGATGATACATGTATACACTATACAGTCAGTGTTGTGTGTCGTAGTGACAACCCTGCGATTTTTCAAGATCAAGTGAGGGTAGGAGAACAAAACACCCGCTCTTCTCGCCGGACTCACCCGCAGTTTTCAGTCAGCTCGTGACCACGGCCATTGTAACATAGTCGAAACGTCGAGCGAAAGGTACATATTTTTTACTTAAATTAAATAATACGTGATAGTCCCGATAAACATTTAAAACATGTGTTCAAATCGTGAAAGTTTAAAAATTACTATGATATATTTTTTCGCGATTTCAGGGTTGTTTGTTTTCTGTATAAGGTATGGTTTGGTACCGTCTGCCACCATAAACTGCCACTACGCGGTGGCAGACGGTAACGTTATTATAACTATTAGCTCCCACAGGGGTGGTTGACCACAGTGTTCCAGTATTTATTACCGTTTACTCGCATCATCATGTTTTGCGGTGGTAGACGGTAACTATTAATGGCCATATATATGAAATCTGGATTGTAAACATCTTACGATTTTATAAGTGTAAAAAATAAACTTTTTATAGCTTGTATCTACTATCTACTTACTATAATTTGTTAGTTCGAGCTGTTTTTTTCCGAATAGTGTACAATAAAATAAAATTAAATATCTGCCGCCACGAGGGGGGATCATAATGAGGCAGTTGACTAAAGTGAGGCAGAATTTTAGTAATTTTTCACTCCATATAAATTCATGCTAAGCAGGCAGTGGGTCGCGCGACGCGGCCGCTGCCGCCAGTCGCGATCGCCGTGATCGGAATTCTACCTTTAGTCATATCACAGTCATATTTATTTCCATTGGATCACATTGGAGCACAATGAGACGTCAACCAAACAATTCAGTGACATACGTAGTAATATTATGAAATCTTTCCCCCTTATTAATAAACGTGGAGTAGTCTTGGAATAGTTACGCCGTGTTTTGTCTTTTTCTCTCTTTCAAATTTTGAACTCGATCGAAAAAGACAAAAGGCGGTGTAACTATTCCGAGGCTACTCTACGTTTATTAATAGGGGGGTTTGAATTCAGTAAATATAATAAAAATAACTTAGTAAACGGCTGTACAGGATCTAGTCATGGAAATAAAATTATCTATATAAATATAAAAGCGAAATTCACCAACTCACTCATTCACTCACTGACTAATCACGAAATCTCGAAAACTACTCGACCTACGAAGCTGAAACGAGAAATTGACCGAGGCCAAATCTTAACATGCGCTTCGAAACATGGTGGCATGTCGCTACTGACATAGAAGAAATATCAATTACTAGCCAGCCATCCAAGTAAATCCCGGAGTAAAGAAAGTAAATTCGTATAGGCCGAGTAGCGAGCCCTGGTGTTTGAGTTTTAGAAGGTCTGAAAACCACTGATAATGTTTTAGAACAAACAATCGAAATGGACATTACCATCAGGCGAGTTGGTGACCAAACGTAGATCTAACCTGTATAAAAAGGTCGGACATTTTTTTTTTTTTTAATATTATTAACCGTTCCAAAAGTATATATAGTTAAAGCTCATTTGTTTTTTTACTACATGAATGTGTCAGTTACCTGTAGTTTTACCTCTCCGTTCAAAATGTCAAAGAAATCTCAACAAGTCATGTAACATCTCAAACTTCCTAATTTCAGCCTCAGGTCTCGCCAATTTTCCCTAATGGGGTCATACATCTCCCCGGGTCATGATGGGGGTCATTTCTACCCCGGGGTCAACAATTGCGTCGCGATTTGTACCGCGTAATAAGGGTTAATAAGATTTTTTGCTTGTATTTTGGGTATTGTCGTAAATCAGGTTGAGCTTGACAACATTCAAGTGAAATGAATCTTCAAAATGAGTCCACAATAATAAAGGGCCTAGGATATAGAATATATCCAAATACATAACATTAATTGAGCATCGAGATTTTGAAAGAAATTAATACTGAGTTTTCAACATGAGCGTTTTTTTAAACTGACAATAAATATTTAGTGCCTCTTTCTTTAAATATCTTCTGCATTTAAACGGATCCACAACTTTTAAAAGCCTTTAAATCTAGCCTTTGTGAATAATAACGACGTGAAATTCAATTACGCCTTTTGTAGTTTTCAAGGAAAAATGAGAGTTTTTCTTCTCGGAGCGAGAAGTCCAAAAGTTCTGGAGCAAGGCGAATGACACACTACCGTACAAGCTGGCAGACTTGTTTGCTTAAAGATGAAGCTAATTAAAACGTCGCACGCTTTTTTACGATTTTCCAGTTCGTCACATTTTCTAAGACAAAAAAACTTTTTATTATAATTGAGGTGTCGATCCATACTTTAGGATACGCTATTTAAATATTATAGACAACAAGACCGGCAGAATTCGAACCTGAGCAATCCGGGTAAGCACCCGTGCTTCCTAACCACTAAGCTACGGTAGCTTTCATGTCAGACACCAAATTCAAAATAAAAAAATCCAAGTTTCAAGATTGTATTTAAAAACAATATTTGAGTTGTCTATTTCATTCAATTAAAAAGTGTCTTACCTTCGTCCTTATGATAGACAATCTCCTTACCAATTTCGATCAAGATTGGTTAAACCGTGGATGAAAAATTAAAATTAATTTAATTAAAAATTTAATTTATCATGAAAAATTTGGTAGCAAACAGACTAAGGGCGACATTTCAAGCCCTTATTTTAGAGTTTTCAGGCTTTGTTTGTGGTAAATCGGTTTCTTTTAGGGAAGCATACTACATCGTAGACCACATCATCACCGTGGTGGCGGTCAAACGCAAGCATATTATTTAATAATAAAAAAGAGGCTGTAATGCTGAGATATGGTGTTTCTATTTATCTGGCCATGCTGGCGTGGCCGCCGGTAAAAGCTAGTAAAAAAAGAGAAACAATCCTAGAGCGAACATGCTCGCCAGGGAATCGTTCCCAAGCTCAACAAAGTTGGTTTCTCATTGAATTAATTGCGGATTTTCTTTGGGTAATCCTTTTATGATGTATATTAGAAAGAAAGTTTTCTTTTGATTAGGTAGTCTTTTGTGGGGTTCTTATAAGTGATTCCAGGAAAATTAAAATAAATAACCTCAATTGTGTGAATAAATAATTAATTTTCCTAGTTTTAATTTAGCATCATAAACTTGGGTCTGTAAAGATTATTGTTATGAGATTTAAAAAAAAAACAAGTTCAAGCCACAGTTTTTTTGCTTGGATCTATGGTTCCATCTGACTTGATAGATAGCAATGTAAACGGAATTATCTAGCACAGTTTGTACAACCCCTCAGATACTTTCCTTCGACAATGCGAAGAACGTGGCACCACCGCGCTGATCAGTGATCATCCAGGAGTTCGGAAGGAAATCAATCGATTCCTTTTGATTTGGAAGGGTTAGCGATGTTTTAGGGTTTGTATCCACGGGTTCGGATATTGGATTGAATTATCAAATAGCCACTGATCCCGGAGAGTAGTATCCGCCGTTTTTTTTTTCGTTTTTTTATATATTTAGAATAGTCTTGCGATTGACTACCATCTCGCCTGATGTTAAGCGATGATGCGGTCTACGTTGGAGCACGCTTGCCTAGAAGAAACCGATTCACTCGTGAATAGACACCCAGATCCCGATACCGAGATCCGTTGTTTCAGCATGTGTACGTATATTCTGTGGCGTGCGTCTAGTGATAATTCAATTTATACAGAGCGCGGAAGTACCAAAAACTTTCATTATCTCATTATTGTAAGTTAAAATAACAAACTAAAATTTGCTTGAAAGACGGGCACTTGGTAACGATCGAGGTTATAGCACGTTGTACATCTACCTACCTCGATACTTGTAACGGAATATTTTGTTGTAATTTTTAAACTTTCGCGACCACGGCCATTGTAACATGGTCGAAACTTCGAGCGAAAGGTACATATTTTTACCTAAATTAAATAATACGTGATAAGTCCCGATAAACATTTAAAACATTGGAATATTTTTTGTTATTAAATTTTTAAGTTCCTCCAAAATGGGCATTTAAATTTCATTTTTCTTATGTATTGTAAAGTATATTTGTATAATTATAAGAAAATTTAAATTTGCCGCACTCCTCGCCAACAGCAAAGCAGACTATCTTACACTATGACAGTGTCGATGAAGCAGTCTAAGTTACATAATGCGTAGTGTTCTCAATAACTTGTGGAAAATAGAAAATCCAATGTTGTATGACAGAATATAACTAACAAATATCAAAATAAAAATCTTTGAATACAGGTCAAGACATTATAGTTATATTCCTTGCAAAATAGACGTTAATCATTATATATATGTTTGTTTTAGGTTGTATATTGTAGGTAGTATATAATCATTTAGCCTTACCAATAAAATCAGCTCATCCCCAGCAGTGTGTTGAACGAGCTGCCAATGATGATGAATTCCGTACAAACACAGTACCAAAATTCTGCCGTGTGTTCTTTAAAATGGCTTTTTCGTATGCGCGTTTTCAATATTCTTACAGATGAAAAATCATTAAATAAAAACACGAACAGATGTAATTGCAAATGTTTTGGAGCAATTTTCAAAATGATACTTTTTACTTTAGCGAAGGAGAAAGAAAAATTCAACAAATGTTTATTTTCCTTCTCCTTGGCCAACATGGAAATATAATAATTTAATCAAAACCTTTATCTATTTTTTTCACAGATATACACAACCAGATCGGCAATATATTTTAGTGAAAGAGACAACTTGATATGGCTCAGCACAAGTACGAAAAGGACATAAATAGAATTTGTTGTCCTTATCGGCGTGACCTGTTTTTGGTACCTCAAGTGTCAAAATCTGTAATAATCAGTGACAAACAAAACGGGTCTGAATTATATTTATTGCCTTTTTTTGGTGATTTAATGTGATAAATGCGTGTTTCCTCTGAGAAATAATTGTAAAAGATATTTTACAATGGTTGGTTGTAGCATTTTGGGCTGCAAGAAGCGCAGTGAGCGAAAATACGATGATGAGCGAGAGGCACTGAGCTAGCCACGCTCATTGAAAATCTATAGGTAGTAGATCTGTGATTTTTTTAATATCTAAAATCTATCTAACAGAAGGTAGAAGGAAAAGAGGTCGGATTTCTGACAGCAAAGCCACGCTGAATGCCAACGCTTTGGTACTTTAAGCAATTAAAAAACATAAAATAACAGAATTAATTAGGCGATGTCTGGAGTGACACTCGGTTATTAAGAGTTTTTTACTCAAAAAGTAAACAGCAACATCCAATTAAAATAATGTAAAATGTAAACGGAATAATTTAATTCGAATGTTTCCACTTGTGCAAACAAGCACTCGGGACATTTGGAAGGACGAACTGGTTCTCGACGGTTCTCAAATTCACAAGTGGCCACGCTGAAGATGGCTTAAAACTTGGGCTGATTATATATATTTCATCATAATCGAAATTTCTTACATTTTTCTTGGCGCATTTTCTTCGACCTTGGCGGATTATTATGTTACCTGAAACAATAAAAATAAATTAATTGTTTTTGAGTTTATTCAGTTAAAAGTTTCAGAATGTGTTTTTTTCTTCAACCCTTTTCTATTTTTGCACTAACTTTACAATCTTCCCGTCAAATGTAGATTGAATTCCTCAACCAGCAAAAAGCGGTAACTTTTTAATAGACTACAAAAAAGCTTCTCATTGCTTCATTCGATTCATATTTTTTATTTGTTAACAGCTACAAAAAGGTAAACTTGACCGTGTATCTACAACAGTACAAGTATCTGGCTCAACGTATAAGGTGGTCGACGAGAATTATTCGCGAATAAAATAATATACCTAAGCTTCGCCATTCAGCATAGTCATGCCGCCAGCATGCTGGGTACGCTGCCAACTCGTAGTAAGCGCGAGCATTTGGATTGTCTCTAGACCTTACAGTCTATGGGCAATCCAAATGTGGTTAACATTTGGATTTCAAAAAAGGGTGTTCTCAATTCGTTTTTTTTTTACGTTTATTACCTCAGAAGTCATTTAAGTATAAACCATTTTTTTTAAGGACATAATACTTTCAGATTCGTCCCATTGAAGTGTCATCAACATCGGTTTAGTAGTTTGATTTTTAAATCAAAATAACAACAACTCACTGGAAAAATATGTCATAAAAATAAAAGAAATTGCGTATTTAAAATTTTGAAGTCGGTTTTTTAATTGATAATTACTTTTAAATAGGCTGATAAGATTAGACAATTTGTTTGAATTTTATTTAGTTTGTAAAAAAGTAATATTTGTGTATATTTTGGTACAGAGGGGCCTTATTATCGCTAATGGCTGCAAGGCTCGTATTAACCTTTAGTTATTCTGTGAATGCCCTTCAGGGCCTTGATAATATTATAAGAACACAATTTTTATCATAATCTAATGAGGGATAACACAGACAGATGTTTCTGTAAAAAAGATTTTCAATTTTTTTTGCAACAAGGTAATTCTATTCGTTAAAATGGTTTTACTTTGTACATCTGAGTGAAAATAATTAAATAAAGATAAGACTTAACAATTTTAAAAAAGTTTCCGCCACACGTCACCCTCAGTCGTGAAACAAAACCACAGAAAAGAAAAAAAAAACTTCTCTTTTCTGTGAACAAAACAGTCTCATCTATAGAAATTCTGGCAATTTGAGATATCAAATTGTGTTTGTATACACAATGTTTCAAAATTGAATCTTTGTTGTAAATTCCTGAGTAATTTCTTGTCAAAATGTGAATTTGTACTCTCTATTTTAACTCTTAACTACTTCAGGATTAACAAAGGCTCCTTTGGTAAAGTTGCCATAAATCAACCGCAGATTATGAAAATAGCCCCAAATTGGGGGAATTAAACCCCACTATTGACATATCGCGCCTTCAAGGGTTGTACCAATTACGCACCCCTGTACGGACCCTGTAGGGGACGAAAATTCGCATAAATTTTCCGCCTCTGCGTTAATTAAATATAGAGATGCGATGTTAAAACTGGTGTCTAAAATTGTAAAAGTATATTTGTATATTTATTTATTTAATACTTTATTGCACACTTACAAATTATGTAGACATATACAAATAGAGGACTTAATGCTATAAAAAAATCTACCAGTCATCAAGTTGGAACTAATAGGCGTAGGCGTGCATCAATAACACCTTATAAAAGCCAAAAAGAAAATAAACAAAATGACTGAAGTTTTACGAGATAGATATAACCAAGGAAGCTATCTTCCTTGATATAACCAACCAAGATATATATATTTGTTATTATACTCAGATCAGACAAGCAACAGAGATATGCCTTAGTACCATTATTATTCGTCCTCAAATGTCTACTGGGTTTGTCCCAATTTATTCCCAAAAATACCCCGCTAAAACTGCACATTGACAAATTTTTATCACACTGTGTGTGTGTGATAAAAATTTGTCTAAGAAACTTGCAGCAACACCAATAAAGTAACTAATAGTGTACATGCAAAAAAGGGCGACGAGTGTGTGTACGACTGTACGTGCTTGAGTGTAGGTAAATTATACACAATGAGGTGAAACATGTATTTTCGTGATCTTTCCAAAACTCTACAGAAGCCTCCAGTAAAGTCTCCACCACTTTACTAGAGCATGACTTGGACTTTTCTCTGACTGTAATTATGACTTGTTTGACGATCACACTCTTGTTATAAATGCGAAAGTTTGTGTGTACGTTTGTTTGTTACTTCCACACGCCCAAACGGCTTGATGGATTTGGATGGAATTGAGAATTGAGATAGCTCACATCCTGGATTAAAACATAGGCTACTTTTTATCCCGTTTTTTTTACTAATAACAATAAACTGTGGAAGAGCGAGTGAAACCACGCGGGGCGCAGCTAGTAATTAATAAAACTTAAAAAAATCGAAATACTTCATTATCATTTCAGCCGTAGGACGTCCACTGATGGACATAGGCCTCCCCCATCGATCAAAAGGGCCGCTTGGAAGCGGCCTGCATCCAGCGTTTCCTTGCGGTCTCTTTTAGGTCGTCTGTCCATCTTGTGGGTGGACGCCCTACGCTGCGCTTACTGGTCCGTGGTGTCCATTCGAGAACCTTTCGACCCCATCGGCCATCTGTTCTGCGTGATATGTGCCCTGCTCACTGCCACTTCAACTTGCTAATCCGGTGGGCTATGTCGGTAACTTTCGTTCGTCTACGGAGCTCCTCATTTCTGATTCGATCTCGTAGAGAAACCCCAAGCATAGCCATCTCCATAGCTCGTTGTGCGACTTTGAGCTTGCTCAATACTTGACACTAACAAATGCTTAAGAAGGGCAACGCCAAAATCCTATTAAAACCGTATCCCTACATAGTATCATGCTTGAAATTCCCAACTCTACAGAGACCTAGCGCAATGCTCTATGACACCCACATACAAGCATTGCAAGAAGGGTGAAGGTCAAAGATTACGGGGTAAAGTTATTCGCCTATATATCAGGGAGGCTGCAAGATTAAACGTAAAGGCTTTAGTTATAATGAAAAAGTTAGTGAAAAATTAACAAAAGAGTTTATTTTTATTTATTGACTAGCTGACCTGACAGATTTTGTCCTGTCTTAGACCAGTCCAAGGACTTTGTATACCAGTCAAACACGCAAAGTCAAAATTGTAAATCTTATTTTTTTTACACCTTGGGTTACATCATTGGAGTTTTAGTAAGGATCCCTAATTTTTTTGACAATATAATATAGCCTATGTCACCCGGAGAGAGTGTAGCTTCCCAACAGTGAAAGAGTTTTTCAAATCGGTTCAGTAGTTTCGGAGCCTATTCAATGCAAACAAACAAACCAAAAAACAATCAAATTTTTCTTCTTTATAATATTAGTATAGATAAGGCTTACGCTTGGCCGCCAACTCGCCTGATGTGTTGTTATGTCCCCGTCAGTCGGTTATTGCAGCAGAGCTGTTAGAACAAATAAATAATTGGACCAAGTTTAGATGGGTATACTTTTCGAGATAGGTACTTAACGAGACTAATACATACCTATAAACTTTACGGAAGACACCTGTAGATAATTAGGTATGCATTTATGCCTTCTAAGCATCGAAATACTTATAGAGTCACAATCCCTCAGTGAAAACAGGCAAAAAAACGTTCGAGCGTCATTGTACAATACATACATTTACTTCAATTTAAGAAAGAAAGAAAGAAAGAAAAATATTTATTTGTGACAGAAACAAATTATACAGACATTAGTAATAAAATTTAGACGTTATGTCGCTTGCATAGTGTTCAACTTTAGTTGTCCGCTGTCATCGTAGTTCTCGCATCGCGCGGGGTTATAGTCGGATCGCGGTTACCTTGGAACTAACCAAAAAGTCGACGCAATTCGTAGCGTGCGCCGAGTTTTATATATCCCGATGCTTCTCAGTAATTTTAATACCTATTGCTGATCTCTAACCCCCTTATTAATAAACGTGGAGTAGTCTTGGAATAGTTACACCGTGTTTTGTCTTCTTCTCTCTTTCACATTTTGAACTCAATCGAAAAAGACAAAAGACGGAGTAACTTTTCCAAGGCTACTCCACGTTTATTAATAAGGGGGTAGGTATTTAAACAAGATCATATTTACATATCTATATGAATTAATTACATCCCACACAAGTCTACGACATATTTAATTTAAATACATTTATAACATGCATAATAATACAGAAGAGGTTTGCAGAATGCATCGATGAAATCCGGTTGCGATTTGCAATAGATATAAAATTATCATAATTTATAATCGATTACCTACTCGTTTAACAGTTCTTTTTAATCGATTCATGCATAAAATCTGCCACGCTGGTGTAAAGTGTTGAATATCAATTTAACATGTTATTGATTTCATTATATTTACAACTAGCTGCGCTCCGCGGTTTTACCCGTGTTATATACCTCATACTTCCTTTGATTTAGATGTTTTTTTTTTCTATGATGCTTATTCTTATTCGATATGAGGCTGCTAGTCTGTGGAATGCGCTGCCTGAATGGGTGTTCCCCGATGGTTACAATCTGGGTGTCTTCAAATCACGAGTGAATCGGTTCCTTCTAGGCAAGCGTGCTCCAACGTAGACCGCATCATCGCTTAACATCAGGCGTGATGGTGGCCAAACGCAAGCCTATTAATTATTTAAAAAAAATGTCCTGCACTGACGTCCCGCTTGGGGTGTATTGTGCATTTCCCCCTTACCAGCACCTACCCGAGCCAACACAACTCCTTGAAATATCGGAGTGAGGCTCTGAGGCACTGGCACAGTTGCTCCAGTGGCGTAGATGGTAGTGTAAGTAATGATGATGAAAAGCAGTCTAGCTGTTGTGGTGACGTGGATGAATAAGGCAATGGTGCCTTAAACAACCCGGTAGCGATTCTTGTTTCTTCTGTGGCTTCACAATGCCACAGCACATATCGTTCTCTTTCATGCAGCCACGTCACAGTGGCTCCGTGTCCGGTGTCCGTGGCTCCTAGCTTATACAAGTGACAATTTTTTCTACGATGTAAGTCAATGTAAGTATAGACTTCAATTCTTGTTCGTTTTTAGTAGAAACTCTAAAAAAAAACGGTTGATTTGAACGCAACCTAATTTCATAGGATCGGTCGCTGGCCTAATCTGAAGATTGCCTGAAACTTTCATCAACATCGGTTCAGCCGTTTTGGAGTCCATACATACACACTTTGTCTAGCCTTTTATAAATAGATAGATACAAATTTATCATCCAAATATTTTTTCTAGGATGACTCATAAAAAGTGATGTCGAGTCCCAGTGTCTTCTAATTCTTCTTTCGAGTCAATGTTTCGTAAATTATTATTTTGTCTACAAATTAAATTTTTTGACCAAAACTCTGCCACCCCAATGGCACACTCCTCAACCCACATTTTCAAGTTCGTACATAAATGCTTCTATTACCTGCAGCCATAGAATACATAAATATGTACAGTCCAGAAGATTCACTCCGCAAAATCATTTAAATAAGTACCGACTCTTGCTACTACACAATAAAGTGCAATTCAGAACGTGCGTACGCTAACTACCTACAGCTATATTAACCTAGAAGTTGCCTCTTTGTTTACCTCGTAACTCTTGTCGCGCTATCTCTGTCTATGACGCGGCAGGTCCGACAACTCGGCTACTTGTTGCTTCAGACCATGGACGTTGCTTCAGACCTAAAGTTCGGAGTGCGCCAGGCCTGCTGCAGCTGCATAAACTGAGCAATCTTTTGCCAAGAAACGCTGCCTTTAATTCCAGATTCATCAAAACAAGGAGACAACAATATTTTAGTACTAAATACACCTGACTACATTTACATTTACTTCGAAATACACCTTTATGAACAAGATAAGCATTTTTTATGAGAAACGAGCGTCTTTTACGGCGATATAAAAACGCTAGCAATGATAACAGAACACTTAATTATGTGAAACGACAAGTGAAAGTGACACCAGGTGGGCACACTTTAAGCTCTTAAGGTTATTTTATCTGTGGGAAACGAGAAAATTTGAGGAAATGGTCAACACTCGATAATTAGAGATAGCAATAATTTCCAAAGATGTTATTTAACTTTTAGGAGAGTTTTGGCGCTAACATCAAAAAAAACATGTCGTCTCGTTGTATTATGGTGAATTATTATGTATTACGTGTTCGTAGACGTAATCGAGTATGGGAGGTGATATAACGCATTGAAACATGTATTTTCGTGTTGCTTCCAAAGCTCCATAGAAGCCTCTTGTATAGTCTCCACCACTTTACAAAGGCATGATTTTGACTTGACCGTGACTTAATTTGCTTGACTCTGACTGTGACTGACTTGTTTGACTACATTTCATCATACTTGATAAATATTAATACAATACTTGACACTGGCAAATGCACAAGAGTGCGGCGCCAATATCCTCGCAGAGGAAAGATTTAAAAAACATACCACTATCCGAACCCCACGGTCTCATGGTTTACTTTTAGTTCGTACTTAGATACTTTACTTTTTTTAACGATGGAAACTAATTAATTATGTGTGAAGCATTTGAAAGCGAAAAGTCGAAAATTGGGCAGTGTCGGGGTATGTTTTGAGAGAGTCTTAGTATTAGTTGTAGTTAGTAGTTAACATTGGAGTAAGATAAGTTTTTTTTTTTTAAACTAAGTGAAGAGATGAATATGTCCATCAAGAACTTGAACTGAGATGATATCGTCAAATCTCATTGTGTCCTGTTATTTAACTGCAGATATTTTAATTTTCCTGTCTTGTGATTTTCCAATTTCCGTAGTAATTAATTTACTTGTATGTCTTCACATATTTCCTCGTATATTTATAAGAAAATTATGAAAAATTATTATATTATTATTTATATTATATTTTCTACAATATCAGTAAGCACTTGAGTGGTCCAGGCATAAACAAGTATTTAACGACAAAACAATATCCTGTCATGAATTAGGATTCAAACGATAAGGAAACTACTAATATTTAAGCCATAAAAATACCAATCAAGACAATAACTTAACAAAAACAAAGCACTAAAATAGTTTAAAACCCGTAGTATCATAACCATACGAATGAGAAATTTTGTCTGTTTATTTTGATGTTTCCTATTTCTTACCACTGAGCTCTGTAACGGCTGAAAGAATATGCGAGAAATTTGGGAAAGCGGTAGATATTCTGGATTACCAAAGAACCTACGTTTTATGCCGGTAAAATCTACAGTTTTTAATGAGATCATTCTTAATATTTTCTTTTACACTAACGTTTGTACGCTGTAACAGACAAGGACTTGAGATACGTCTTCATTCTTACGACCATGTATTCTACTTTATATGTATGTGTACCTACCATGTTCTAAGAAATAAATATTTTGATTTTAATTTGATTCTTTAGTTTTCTTTCTTTCTCTTTCGACAGCGGGTAAAACCGCGGAAAATAAGTAGCTGTTTTAAAAGTCATGGGTTTCTCTCGGCAGATGCCATATCCAAGGTCAACCGTCCAAAACAACTTGAAGCAAAACAACCGACACATAAGTAAACATGCCACAATCAACTTCTAAGTATATAAAGTAGACTCGTATTTATAGATACGGGTCGTCAAGTTAATTCCAATTCACCTGTGGTATGAGGAGGTAGTGGGGTGGAAAAAGTCTGACGCTAACCTATGCGGAACCACAGACCTCGCATTTTGCTATGCGCGGCACACGTCAAAACAAAATACATATAGAAAGAGCTAATAAAGATAAGCCTCGGCGAGGTTTGTTGATGATAGCAAGCAAAAAAAAATATTTTGTAACGAATTTCAATAAATAAATACAAAATAATTACTGCGACGGGACACATCGATAGAGCGAATCACGGAAGCGCGATACATCGATAGAGCAAATCACGGAAGTGCGACACATTGATAGAGCAAATACCGGAAGCACGAAACGTCGATAGAGACAATCACCAAAGAGCGCCACATCGATAGAGCGAATCATGGAAGTGTGATACATTGATAGAGCGAATCATGGCAGCGCGACACATCGATGGAGCGAATCACGGAAGTACGGCACATCGATAGAGCGAATCATGGCAACGCGACACATCGATGGAGCGAATCACGGAACCGCGTCACATTTGAACTGCAAATAATCGAATAACACATTTCTATCCTATTTTGACCCAAAATTCATACAAAATATTTCTTCTAGATCCACGTGCCCCATCCTCTGGCACACTTTTGCTTACCGTCAGGCGAGTTGGTGGCCAAACGTAGATCTATAAACAATTAAAAAACGACTAGTTACATCAAAGTTCCATATTTCTCAACGTACAGAACAAGGAAAGAAATAATCTCAAAATTTAAAACATTTTGTCGTTATTTATTTATTTACTAATACACAAATATTTGTGTCACACTAACAGCTGCGCCAAGGCGTGTGACAAGTCATAAAATTACAATTAAATGATACTAAATTGGTATGAAATATACAAGTCAATAATTTCAAAGTATAGCCATAATATGTTTAAAAAAAAAACAAGTTTATTACAAAATATAAAAGTCAATTAGGATAATTTGCAAAAATTAAGTAAATAAATAAAAAATGTAAGTACATTTTTCAAATTACAAAATAAAAAAAGTAAAAAATGAACTATAGAGGGAGCTCATTCCACAACCTTTCCACGGTAAATATCCCGTAAATAATCATATAACTTTATAGAGCGAAGTTTATAACTCAAAAGAGAATATGCTATTTTTTTGTTGCCAATGAAGCTAATTCTATAGCGGACGTTGATTTTTGCTAAAATTAGGACAATCGGGGACTTTTTATATTCTGAGTAAAATAACTTTAGCGGTTATGTTTTATACAACGTATAGTGACATATTGTCATAGTGTAGTCATGTTTTCAAACACCGTTTACAACGAAAACCTTATCTTACCGGTGTCGTATTCTTTTATTCATAGAACACTACGAATACGGGCCATAGTTATGGTTACAGTACTCCGGCGCATTCTTCAGATGCCTGGCACCACTTGGTACGGACAACCACACACGAAACACAACTTTAACTACCTAAATATAGAGTCCACATTCACAACAACGTGAACTCAACAAGACGTCAGTAGAAATCGAATTTGAACTTTAAATAGTTCAAGACAAAATCGAAGACAAAATGTTTCGGGCGTGCAAAGAAACTGTAAGTCACTAATATACAAATTTGTTCGTTTTGCTAATAGAAACAAGGTTTCGTTTCGAATGTAAACATGGGACAAGGTAAAGGTGACACTCATTGAATTAACGCGTATGTGTGAATGTGTAAAGTAACGGTATTACTCTAGTGTGAGTGCTTGTATAGTGAATGACAGACGGACGCGCACAAGACGCGCATGACTGTCGAGAATTTGATTGATGTACGAGCATGTATTTAATTCAAAAGAGATTTCAATTATAGCTAAAAAGAGAATAACAACTTTTAAGCGCGGTTCAAGCATTTATTTGCTACTAGCTGACCTGACAGACGTTGTCCTGTCTTAGAACTGTCAAACACGCAAAGTCAAAATTGTTAATCATATTTTTTTACACCTTGGGTTACATTATTGGAGTTTTAGTAAGGATCACTATTAAAAAAAAAAAAATTTAGCCTATGTTAACCGGGGATAGTGTAGCTTCCCAACAGTGAAGGAATTTTTCAAATCGGTTCTGTAGTTTCGGAGCCTATTCAATGCAAACAAACAAACAAACAATCAAATCTTTCCTCTTTATAATATTAATAATAATAATTAATATAGATAATAGCTGCAATTTCATTGTAAAAAAAAATGAATAAAAATATTTTCTTTTAATACTGCATTGAAGTAGGTATATCGAGTACCTGCTACAGTCATACGTTCAAAAATCTAACGAAAGTGGTCAGAATTCGTGGTTTTCATTCGGTATGTTCAGAATTATTATTGCAGTTAGCTACAGAAGAGAAGCTACAACATGGGATTCTTCAAAAGGCGAGTTAATCGAGTCCTAAAGGGTCGGCAACGTATTTGTGATGCCTCTGGTATTACAAGTATCCATAGGCGACGGTGACTGCTTACCACCAGGCAGCCCGTCTGCTTGTTTGCCACCAAAGGCATAAAAAAAAATGCAAATTGAAGCGGCAATAGGCAGGCCACATCGCACGTAGAACCGATACCCATGGGGAAGAAAAGTTCTTGAGGACCACGAACCGGAAGCCCCAGCGTAGACCGATGGACCGACGACGTGGGACAAACGGACTAACATTGAAATCGCGAACATAAAATCAGCTGTTCCATACAATTAGTCGAGTGTCAATGACCGTTTTCTATGGGACAGTTGTTTTTTTCCCGTAACATGTCCAAAAATACTATTAAGTCTTTCAATAATATTTTTGGCACGACATTCATTAAATTGTTTTTTGTGCGATTAATTAGCATTTATTCAAATCGCAACATTTTAATCTCAGGAAATAGAAAAGATTTAAATGACATTTGGGAATGATACGAAGCAATTTTTCAAAGCAGGAAAAGAGTACGGTTTATAAATTGAAGGCTTTTAGGGGAATCAAATAAAGGGTCAAAGAGCAGCGCCCTCAGGCAATGTCAAGGGCACACAGAGAGGGTGGTATTGAGGAAAATATAATAAAAATATAGACTGAAGCGTTACCCTCAGAATTTGTGAATATTTCGCAATTTACTGCGATCAAACGCTTAGCCCCTTTATAAGGTTTCATATCCATCATCATCATTTCAGCCGTAGGATGTCCACTGTTGGACATAGGCCTCCCCCATCGATCTCCCAAAGGGCCGGTTGGAGACGGCCTGCATTCAGCGGTTCCCTGCGGTCTCTTTTAGTTCGTCTGTCCATCTTGTGGGTGGACGTCCAACAAAACCCCAAAAAATTATCTTAAATTAATTCACTTACTGTTAGACAAGGCACGGCCTACATCTCTGGCCTTAGAAACATTAAATCTGGAACCAGTGTTCCTTAGATAACGGTAAGCACTAAGGAAGTATTTTTGTAAATTCATCCCCTAAATTCCGGATTGTAACTATCGGAGATTACACTTATTACACCGGAGAACAAACGCATTCAGGCAGCGCTTTCCACAGACTATAAAAATTTAATAAAAGTGGAATCAAAGAGCTTCGTACGGGTTTTGGGAATATCAACCATGAAGCATGGTCTACGTTCCGTGTGGTTGCGTTTTTTTTTTTCATCAATCTCAGAAAAAATAAATAAATAGAATCGTTATACCTACAGTTTCCGCTTTAGCACTTACCCTCCCTTGATCGTCCGTTCGATTACATTTTGAGCATATCGTTTGAAGTTGTGTGCCGCTCAATATTGAAGTGTGCGTTTGTAGAACTAGTAAGAATATGTCAGTGTACACGTGTTTACCTCGCCCCGTAACTTTTGGCAGATTTTTATCGGTGCTAGCTCGAGTTAGATCCAAACAGCATAATATAATTAAAAAAAAAACAGCAATAGTTTGGTATCACGGAGCACGTATATCACCGTCACGATGGTGATTATTTGCCGTTTACCGCTGTATATATACGTGGAATGAATAGTGGCGGTCACGACTTGCTATTTCAAGGATTTCCAGTTGTGTTTAATCAATCTTGTTGTTGAGCTGTTTAGCATTTGGATCTAGGCCTTATCATCCCGCAAGGCTCCTAATATTAACCTAGTTTTTTATAAGAGTTGAAGTAAGTTTTCAAAAAGACAAAAAACATCATGCTCAGTAAAAGCACAGAAGACATATGTTAAGCGTGATTACACAAAATTTTACGCTTCCATTGGAGAACCCTCTTTTTTCGTAGGTTTAAAATATATATTATTCTTGAGTCATCATCATCATCATTTCATCCATAGGACGTCCACTGCTGGACATAGGCCTCCCCCATCGATCTCCAAAAGGGCTGGTTGGAAGCGGCCTGCGTCCAGTGTTTCCCTGCAGTCTCTTTTAGGTCGTCTATCCATCTTGTGTGTGGACGTCCTACACTGCGCTTACCGGTCTGTGTTTTCTTCTATTCGAGAACCTTTCGGCCCCATCGGCCATCTGTTCTGCGTGATATGTGCCCTGCCCACTGCCATTTCAACTTGCTAATCCGGTGGGCTATGTCGGTGACTTACGTTCGTCTACGGATCTCGTCATTTCGGATTCAATCTCGTAGAGAAACCCCGAGCATAGCCCTCTCCATAGCTCGTTGTATGACTTTGACAAGGCTTATGAGGCCTATAGTGAGAGACCACGTTATTCTTAAGATTACCTTTATAAAATATTAATTCGATACACTAATTGAATTACTTCACTCGATACAAAAAAACACTTTACACACAGTTTTTTTTTATACATTAGATTTTTTAATGTGTTTCACATACATTTCAAAAGTATGAATTCCTTATTTCCTTATTCATTTTTATATAAATATTGAAAAAATTGTGTGAGAATTCAAATGGCAGTTTTTATCTCGCTTTAATGGCGTCTAGTGCTGAGGTCTCGTGCATTGGGTTATTTTCATCCTTTTCATCCCTCATACTTGCCAGATGATTAAATTACTTACAAGATGTAGTTTAATACTTACGATGTTTGTAATTTCTAGGTTTTTTTTTCATTTTTTTTTTTTTATTATAGACAGTCTTTGGCTTGGCCGCGATCTCGCCTGATGATAAGCGACGATGCGGTACACCGTAATAAGAGTATATTTTAGACGTTGGGTCTCTCTGTATCTTTTTAATCGCATTTACCGCGAAGTGTTCTGAAGAAATCTTTGAACTGATGGTGGCGTCGTGGTTTTACCATCGCACTAGCTGCCACCGCCTAAAAGCTCATCCACATATCACAGATCCAGTAGAAATCGTACACTGTGCGATTCACGCCATCTTTCTTGCCTCACACTTGCAAAATGTGGAATGAGCTACCTTCCGCGGTGTTTCCGAGAAACTACAACATGGAGTTCTTCAAAAGACGTTAATAGATTCTTAAAGGGTCGGCAACGTAGTGATACCTCTGGTGTTATAAGTATCCATAGGCGACGGTGACTGCTTACCATCAGGCAACCCGTCTGCTTGTATCTATGGCATAAAAAATGTGTTTTATCTTGAAAGCGAATGAATAATTATTTCAGAAAATATATGTTGAACCATATTTAAAGTTTGAATAGATATGAAAATGTGTTAATAATGATATCAGCATCCACCTGAACAAACTATTTACTCATTAAAATGCAAATTAAACTACATGACATCATCAATGTCGAGACATGTCTCCCTATCCGTAGTAAAGAGCCACTATTGCAAAACCACAGGTATTCAGGAGGAGGTTTTTTCAAAGTTTCTCTAAAATTTCTTTGAGAGTGTATGTTTTATGATATCTTAAAAGGTTAGGTGACATAACAACCATATGATATTTTTTATTTATTTATTATCATCCGTTTTCATATTTATTTTGTCCCTTAAGACTGTATTCTGCGGAATTTTAGCGCATTAACGTGAACTTTCGCCATACGCTATGGAAAATTACGTGCACGCGTGAATTTAAAAGAAGAACTTTTTTCGCCGGAAATAGCGAAGTGGTGGTTTTTACGAGCAAACTGTAAAGTTAAACTGAATATTTTTGGTGAAAATTAAGGACAAAAACATTTTTTCTATGAACAGACTGATTGATATACCATTGATTTACTTTCAGTAAGTATCATTGTCATAAATACCTTTATATGGACGCACTGTTGTTAGTGGCGGTATTCGTCGGAGAATATTGTTACGTGGCTGTTTTTTTTTTACCTATACTGTCCCACAGCTGGGCAAAGGTCTCCCCCATTTCCCTCAGGTGCGGTCGACGTTGGCCAAAAAGCCGCCAGACTAAAATGGGATTGGGCGGGACATGTGGCGGGTATGCATCCCGACCGATGGGCCAGGATCGTCACACGACAAAAACAAATAACAAAAAAAAAAAAAAAAAATACAGACTAATAACCTTCTTTAGAAAAAATCGTTGTTTGGACTTCATCATCATCATCAGCCAGAAGACGTCCACTGCTGAACATAGGCCTCCCCCTTTAACCTCCACACTGAACGACAGCCTGCCTTTTGTATCCACTGGATGCCCGCGACTCTCACAATGTCGTCGGTCCATCTAGTGGGAGGCCTACCTACGCTGCGTCTTCCGGTTCGTGGTCTACACTCAAGATTCTTTCTTCCCCATCGGTTATCGGTTCTTCGAGCGATGTGGCTTGTCCATTGCCAGTTCAACTTGCAAATTTTAACAGCTATGTCGGTGACTCTGGTTTTTTGGCGAATATCCACGTTTCGGATTCTATCGCGCAAAGAAACTCCGAGCATAGCTCTCTCCATTGCCCGCTGTGCATTGTTTAGACTTGAAATTGGCTAAATAGACAAGGACAGGAGCCAAAACCTAAAAAAAGTAGAGCGCAGCGATCCATTATGCGTCCGAGAAATTCCATAGTCATAACTCAAGATGCAATACCTGACCATTAACTTTCCACTTCCATTTACAATCATAAAAGATGAGATGACAAATGCTTTAAAGACAGCCATTGAAAACAATGCGCGAAACATACACTCATATATTTGTATATTATGTTCATAGAACGGAGATTGGACACACTGACATTTATTAATATCTAAAAAACCAGCCCTTTCACAACGAAAATTAAGTTCAAAATCCGACAGCTCAAATCCCTGCGAAACAAAACGTTAAACGAAAGTGAATCTTAAAACGAGACGAAAAGATTTCAAAGTTGAAAGGATTGGTCATTCATTTTACCTACGACTTATCATTAGACGAAAATCTATCTTACCGATAAAGAAACAGAGTTTATTATGTAAAGGTGGTTCAAGGAGGTGAAGGCTCAAGTACCGTTGCTAGGTTACGAAGGCTGGAGGTTGTTGACCCGTGCGTGTACGCAGATCTACTCGTGGGAAATTGATATTTTGCGTATGATTAAGGCTATATGGGTATTGGGTAGGCTTACGATAATCTCTTTGATTATTATTATTAGTTAGGCTGCCAGTTGCCACGTTGCCGCGTTGAACTGCACGTATACACAGGCTTTCCTCATTCATTTTCTTCCTGTTTTGTGCAATTTGATGTTAATCAATCCATAGCCAAACATGGCCGGAACCTCAAGGGTAAATAAAGAAGTTTACAAAACATGTCAATAAATCTTTCAGATTAAATTTCAGTTTAAGTTTCAGGGAGATAATTCCACCGTTCCCTTTTTTACTACAGAACAAGTAGAATAACCGCACACTACAGATGCTCGTGGACATTCAAAAATTTTGCACAACTCGATTTGGTTCCACATTTACGACGCGTACTGCCCAAGAAGTACTAAATAAGTCATTGATGCGGGGCCTAAGATAGAACCGGGTGCAGTCAGATTGTAAAGCGGCTACCAGCGCTCAATTATGCGCAGTTTCAATATCACCGCTGAACAACAGTGAAGAAGAACATCGCAATGAAACCAATATGTCCAATGACCTTAAAAAAAGTTCAAAGACATAATTATATACTGGGCCAGCATGGATTAGGGCCCATCCTCTCTCTCTCTCTCTCTCTCTCTCTCTCTGAGAGAAGGCCTTTGTCCCAGTGGGAACATGATAGGCTGATAACAATGGCTGCGCAAGAATAGAACTTACGCCGTCCTCCTTGTTTCCTACAATTTAGACATCTCCAAGGCTAGAGTGCTTTATCCTCAGCCACACCGTCGCTTAATATCCAAGCCACATGCAGTATGGTGATTATTGATGACTATTGGTCGTACCGCAGCTTGAATTAGTCGATCTTGGTAGACCTAGTAAAGTTAGCAAGAATCTATGCAGTGTTAAGATTTATTGAATGACTTTGAGAGGCACTCACATAAAACACTGTTTTAAACAATCACGGTTGTTAACTGAATTTGTAAGTCCGCGTTAATAATGTGTTCAAAATACGTAGTGATACAGTGAGTGTGTTTTGTCGGGTCTTAGGTTCGAGTTCGAATTCCAATGATAACCGTAGAAAAAGACTAAGAAAGAGGGTAGATCGTTTTAACTGCATCTAACTTTTTAACTGTTCGACCAACCACCCGCATTCTTCAGTCTTCCCGTGAATATGGTGCATCTAACTGAGCAAAATAGGTATCGGGAGCTCATTCCACAACCTTACCACGGTAAATATCCCGTAAATAATTATTAAAAAAAAAAAAAAAAAACATAAGCATATAAATTTAGGCACATACATGTACCTGAGAGCTGCCGTGACTTGGATGAAACATTATAGGTTTCTCTGTTAGAGCAATAATTAGTATCTCTTCTAGATTTAGCTACTTTAGTCAGTTCCAGATTCGTGTTCACCACGAGACATCAAAACAAGAGTTCTTAGAACGAAAGTTGAAGAAATCTTCATTTCTCTCTTATCAGCATCAACAACACATTATAACGTTATCACTACCGCCTAGTCACGTCTTAGGCACAGAGTAAGCAGGTTACAGAAGGATAACGTTCTTTCACCACGTCACTATAAAAAAAAAAAAAACTCTCCCCGGCTATCCACTCATACTGAATACTCCTCACGAGAACAGGCAAAGCTCTTCGACTCTGACGCTAAATAGCAGCATGCGACCAAGACGTGCGACGTAGAACTAATTTTTAAGGCCCCTCAACAGCAAAATTAACACCTGTTTGTCGCCCTTTTCCCTACCTGTAAGGTCTTAAACTCGGTCCAAGCATTTGTTTGTTCTGATAGTTGCAATAACATTGTAAAAAGCTGAATGAAAACTACGAATTCTGATCACTTTCGCTAGGTTTTGAAGTAATATTGTAGTGCGATATACTTCAAAATAATATAAAAAGAAAATGTTTTTATTTCTCTTTTTACAATTTTATTGCAGCTGTCAGAGCAAATAAATGCTTGGATCGCTGCTTGAATGCTTTTCCAAGGAAATTAAAAATAAATGAAACACGAGTGTGAAAGAAACATATTGAAACTTAATTTCTGCGAAAAAATTACAGTCATTGCAACTACGCTATTCTCCACACAGCTTTAATGGATTTCCGCCCTAGTGCGCAAAGAGAGCGACGCCCTTCAGACCACGAGATACGCTCCAATTTTGGATTTTTTCGGGGTGTCACGCAGATAGTTTTCAACCGGAGAGTTAACCATCTGTAGTTTTTTTATCCGTACCATAGGATCGTGACAGATCGGTCACGTCCCAGATTATACCGGGTGGTAAACAAGCAACAGGCTGCAGACGTGTGGGGTGCTACCACCCACCACCAGTGGATTTGTTATCTACGTCGTGAGGACTGTTGACGTGGTTAGGACAAGGCGGTTACTTGTTGCCAAGAAGCTTGAAATAAACGAAAAACAGTCGTTACAGACACAGAAGAGAAAAATTTTTCGTTTAAAATAGAACGGCTGTCAAGGCATTTTTGCAAGAAATCCGTTGTAGCCAGTTGCACACATGTAAACGAAACGTCATAATATAACTACATAGGAAGGAATGCAATAATTCGTCAAGATTATTATTAATCCAAAAGGTTATGAACGCCATTTTGTTAAAGTTTAAAACTGACCTTCTCGTGGTGCAATACGGTTCAGTTCCCTGTGCATTTTGCGCAATTATTTCGGTAAATGCTGCTATTCCAAAAAAACTGCACGATTCTTGTGCAGTTCAAAAAACTAGTACGAGTTCAACAGTCCTTAACGTAAATTTATCTACGACATAGTTAAAATAGTTCCAAATTAAACTGCACGATAAGCACGAGGGTTAAAATAATTTCGCTAAGAGTTTTTCATCGATTTAGCTTTTTTTATTTAACATACTAGTGTATTAACGCATGTGCTTGTGTAATAATATTGAATTATTATCCGTTAAATAAGATTAAGGCAAATTCGTAGGTTTGCGTGAGTGTAGGCAAACAATGGGAAGTTGCAAATGTGATTTTTTTGTGTTGCCCCAGAACTCCATAGAAACTTGATTAAAAAGTTTCCATGACCTTACTAGGTCATGATTTGACCATGATATTGACGTAGGCTATGTTTAGAGTTCGTTTTATGTGACTTTAAATGGGTAGAAAAATAAATATATTACTTGATACGGTTAAATGCTATTTTCGTGAGGAGCCATTAAAAAAAAAACCTCATCCTAAAATTTAGAATGTGGTATCACAGCTAGTGATGGGAAAGTTTTGTGTGCAGTTTTAATTTTATCGATAAACTTAATAGGCATGATGACTAATATTTTTTTATTACCTCATAAAAAAAGCTGATCATAAATAGAGCACATCAACGAAAACAAAATAAAAATTAGTTCAAAAATAAATAAAAAATAAATAAATTAGTTAAATTAGTTAAAATAAATTAGTCACTGACTCGCATTTGATCATTATTTATTATTTTTTGTTATACTTTAGGTAGAGTGTGTCTGTGTACTATATTCATGCCAATTATTACGCTTGTACGTATTATCGTTACACTACATTACATATACATTAGATCTAATACAAAAATACGTTAAAATACGTTTGCTGTATGGGGACGCCACTTTCGTTTTAACTTTTTGACTTTTCAGGGTTTCGTACCCAAAGGGTAAAAACGGAACCCTATTCTAAGCCTACGAGTCTAAGTCTACTAACTTACTAAGTCTGTCCGTCTGTCTATACCATTAAATATTATGGAATCGTGGGTGTGACTTATTTAAAAACGTGGAGTTTTAGTACAGTTGTATGATTATTAACGACTTATTTACCGTGATTATGTTGTGGATATGGAGTTCCTAATGTTTCGGCACACGAAATTACTCAAAAACGTTATAAATAATGTGTAAATATTCCGTAATCATACAACTAAATAGTGAACAACCGGGATATTTTAAAAAGTGGAGTTTAAAGTTTCGGGATCGCAATTGAAGCTGGCTAGGTTTTTTATTGAATAAAATTATCAATAATGAATATCAAAGTTAGTTGATTGAATCAGGCGTCACTTTACAGAAGTCTCAAATGTGCATCACAAATATCTATAAAGAAAAATAATTTATAACTTTATAACTTCCTTTAGTTTGCGTTTTCTTGGGAGTCGAAGAATTTGAACAGGCAGGTGAAGCTATTTTAAGCCTCTTTGGAGATTTTTTGGTTGTCTGAGAGTAGTATGAAGACGTTGGTGTTGGTGATATGATTTAATTTTTAACCACTGAATGTAAATAAATAATTTATTTTTGTGATATTGCTAATGGCTTCAAGTATCTTTTATTTGTCGTGATACATATATGTCCAAAAATTTTTTTGAACAAATTGTGCTTGTTTTGTAGGAATCCAATCACGTCTTCCCGTTGCATCAATCCATTTTTGCCTAGTAGACGGATTGCCTGGAAAACTGTAATAAATTCAATGTCTATTTATAAAATAGAAAATTACGGGAAATGTAATAGTGCTAATAGACGAAACGGACTTGGTCCATACGTCTGTTAGTACTATAAGAAAAATCTAAATGTATCGATATCGATAAAATAATGGTAACCACTATTATTGTCAACGGCTTGTCAACAGCTTTGTAATTAAAACACGGTGAAATAATAAAATTATAAACAATTTAGACATACCAGTGATAGGATATGCTTCCTTTTTTTTAAATAAAATCTTTGCTAGCTAGGCGACACGTAATTACAGCGCAAGAAGGCATTGTGGAATAAATTCGATGGAGCAGCTACGCGTTCAAAATCAGTTAGCAATTGTGATACGGAGTTCAACGCGTTGACGTAAATAAGAATGTTCACTCGTATGCCTGGTAACAGATGTTCCTTCTCTTTTCCGTTCTATCTACTTCTCTTTTCTGTGGTTACAGATACCAGGAAATATTTTAACTCCCGACGCAAAAAGAGGGATGTTATAAGGAAACGTGTGTATCTGTTATATTGTGTTTTATATATCTGTGGCATCGTAGCTCCCAAATGGCTGTAAGGAATTGGATTTCGTTTTTTTAAGTGACTTGATCTAGAGTGTTTTTAGTAAGATCATTGTTAGCTATTATTCAAAGAAATGTGTTTAACTGTTTGACACACAGAAAAGAAAAAAAAACTCTGTTTTCTGTGGTTTGAAATATATCAGTTCTTTTATCGGGGATTTACAAAAACCATTTATATTTGTTTGTGGAAAAACGTAATCAAACCTCTTTGCACGTTGAAATATCGTCGTAACTACTTCGACCAAAATAAAATGAATGGACGGGCCCAGTAAAGCGCATTTTTGAAGATATCAAAATGAGCGCTGGCTCTCATTTCGTTTCAGTCTGTCTCTAGCCGTAGGAAGTGCAACACTTGTCTATTTTTACGTGATAACGAAACATCTGACAAAATTATGCATTCATATGCTTTCCCGAAGTGTAAATACACAAATAATACCGGGATCTTTTTTTTGTAACAAATATACTGTACATGTTTTAATTAGGTGTTGAAGTATATGTCCGACGGTTTTGACTCGTTTTTACCGGGCAATTTCAATGGTTAGGGCCCGTCCATTCATTTTATTTTGGTCGAAGCGTAACTACGAGATTTTAGAGCAAAAAAATATTGGCACCCAATAACTTTGAGGCAATACGTGGTCAAGACCATTTTTGCCGAATAGAGTTCTTTAAATTATAGACACAATAAATAATATGCAAGTCTACAAAATCAAGGAAAACCTACATCTCTGTGACTAAAACATATCACTTATTACCCAGCAAAACTCAAGCCATTGAAATACGACAGTACATATATCGCTAACATGTATTACAGCTAATACAAATAAAGTTTAATTAATTTTCTGAATAAAACGAAAACCGACTTCAAGACTATACCTACATAGTTAAAACAGATATTGAAAGTCCTAATCAAAACTTTTGAACCACAAACGAAAACGTCATGTGTGTATGTATTTTTGGTATTAGTTGATTTTTCAAAAAGCGCCAAATCAATTTTGATAAAAAAAATATGGGACCACCTCTGAAGTTTGACCTACCAAAGAAAAAAGAATCATCAAAATCAATACATAATTAGCGGAGTAATCGCGTAACAAACACAAAAAAAAACATACAGTCGAATTGATAACCTCCTTCTTTCGTCGGTTAGTAAAAAGTAAGCTTAAATTACGTTGACAAATACTCAACAAAAATACCACTTCCCCAAAATTATAAACACAAATCTACAGGTGTTCAAATTATCAAGCCGCAATGAATTCCTCTGTACAAGCTCATTTTCATTACATAAAAACCAAGTGCCACGTAGTAGTAACTGCGATGGAAATACCGCCAGAATACCCTAGCACCTTTACCTACGTCTTTTTCTAACATCTATGTATTTGTGTCTCGCCATCTCGCTTACACGTTGTTATTTTTTATGTTCTCATGAAAATACATGTGCGACCACCTCGTTAAAGGCGCAAATAGAAAAGCGGTTTAAAATTCAGATATTTCTGATCTCTTGAATAAATGATAGTAAAATACTTTCGTGCAATTTCATAATGACATGCATGACGGCAGTCTTATTGCGGTTGTACTTTATTGGATGATTCGGATTTACTTTTGTGGATTTGGTTTGTATTAAATTTTCGCCATGCGGAAAAAGTGAGGGAAAATTTGATTGCCGTAATATAAATGTCTAATTACAAGCTTTTATTTATTTAGTTAGAATTTCACCTGTCCCGGTGTCTGTCTGTCTATCTGTAATCAAATCTTGCAAAATTTGAACTACTTCCCGCTGCCTGTTTAAGTAACCGTCCTAACAAGAGGTAATTAGTTACGAAAAACGTACGGCTGGTTTAAGTTTTAGATTTTAGTTAATTTATACATATTGAAAAGAAAGGCTAAAATTGCAGGTCACGCAAATGGGTTAAATATGTCGTTCTTTCTCTTTCTTTCTTTTGTTAAGAATCTTAAACGGCTGCCTAATTGCTAATAAGGATTTTCCATTGTTCAAACCAGTGAAGGATAACTAATATCCAGGAAAACGCATGTTGTTTAAAGAAAGATAAAACTCGGCTGCCTGATTATGTAACTTGCCACTCGCGATTAAGTCGCTAATTTGATAGTTCGGTCGTAGTGAAACTGTCAAATTTGCGACTAAATCGCGAGTTGCAAGTTACATAATCAGGCAGCAGGTGTTCGATTGAGTTGAAATTTGGCATACTTGACAAGTTCCGATGACAATACTATATTATGGTGACAGCGATCTGATTTAATGATGATAACGGTGGACAACGGCACTCCTCGATAGACAATGGACGACTGGCACTGTTTGGGCTCATTTTGATCAGCACACCACCGTTTCAGTCACTAATTTCATTACAGCAAAAAAAAAGCTTAAAGCTTGGTTTGACATATATATTTTTCAATTAAAAACTTGTTTTATTCAAAGGGAACCCAAATAATTAGTTTTTTTTTTCAATATTTAATACAGATTAGTTAAAAAAAGTATTAGAAATTTATTTAGGTTTGCAAAACAGATTTAAGTGTATGGCAATTTTTTGCTTGTTTAATGGTTTAATGCGCTAATATGGGGTCAATTATTTCGACTAAATTTTTTGAATTAAAACGTCTGTGAAACGCTCAAACTTAAACAAACTTACAACGCGATAAAGTCCAATAAAGACCAATAAAGTCATTGTATCATTGATAGTATTGTGATGCTTAGAGCTTCCGTCAATTGAAAAGTTTGCTTTTGCCAGTCTTGTAATTACGAAACCAATTACCAACCAGGCCACACCGGGTGCAAACAACTATTATCCCGGTGCAACGAGACATCGCTAACTGGATGACCTGCGCCATTTGCGACGGCGTCGTCAATGGGAAGCCATTGAGGCACGGACGCCATTCGTGACGCGATGTCACGTGAGGCATGTCGACATTTCGCCACTTGTTCCATATTGGATGTGAGCAATCTGTGTTAATTGGTAGCTGTGGAATTTTGAGAAATCAAATTAGTTTTAGTATTTTTTTAATTAGTTTCCGTAGATTTGACTGAGCTATCAAAAGGACGCACAATGGAATCGCAACAAGTTTTGCTTATTGACACGCTATGATGACGATGAAATTAATTTGTTTAAAAACAAAATAGTACCTAGTTTTCCATTACAACCCGCCACGCAAAGAGATAGATAGATAAGATAGATAGATAAATTTTATTTCCAAAAATACGAATTAACTACATTTTAACAAAATAATTATAGTTAAGGTACCAATTTTGATTGGCGTTATTTCTCTTGAAAGGTGACTTGATCGAGAGTGTTCTTAGCTATGAGTCAAGAACATCAGCTGTTCAGATGTTTGAAGATTATCAGCTCTAATATCAAGCATTTTTGTTTTTAAACATTTCAAATGATATACTTGACTTTATGTAGGCCTATGACCACGCATAATTTCGCTGACTCAACATTTGTTACTCACATAAGTTTAGGAGCTTAGTCATTGAGACTAAAAAGGTTACCTATATTTTATTTTTCGTCCGTATTTTTTTGTAAGAAAGTTTTTTTTTTTAGTTTTGTCTCGCTCGCTACGCGTGTTGCCTTGCGCAACAGCTCAGCTGCGGCTCTCGTGCAAGTGAACAGCCGGCCTATTATATTTGTTCAGATAGAGCACAAAGCCAGTTAATTATAATGAGACGATTGTACGAATACAGTTTGCATTACATGGCCTAGTGATCATGCTTGTGTTTCGTAGTTACTTTTGTAAGCCCTTTTGATCTTGTTAGCTGCGTTCCATTACCAGCAATTTTCCAGTTATCCTTAAGTTTTTCTCAGATGAAAAGTATTATATACTCGAGATTATGATACTAGCTATTTTCTCCAATATCGGTTAAAGGTGAAAACAGACAGATAATTTTTATTAGTCACCGTGTATCGACCCTCTGCTGGATTCAGAACTTCTCTCCTCTGTGGCTCCATGTCTCAGGCTAACTCATCCACACATGACCGGCGCTGGCGACGCTTGTGCACTATCGGTAGACGTTCTGTCAGGGTTCTAATCGACCTGCTTTCACCATGCCTAGCCACGTGTGTGCTGCACAATGACACTTGGCTAGCATAATACGGTTTCCGACATCTCTGACTTTTGTCCTTCGTCAGATTTCCGTATTTCGGACTCGGATATGTGAAATTATACCTCCCAATCCGAAATAAGGAACAATGTTTGAAACGTATTTGCTGAAAAAGTCATAATTCTAGGAGGTACCAAGTAATTGCATTTTCCGCTGCAAATGCAGCTTCCTGTAACAATTTACTATTCTACATCTAAATACTCACAAATGCCAGCACTCAGTGCCACGTTTCAATTCTTGTAATTATGCATGCGAGCAATTAAAACTAGCCTGCCCTACGTCCGCCCTGTACGAGCCACTGCATTACACGAGGCAATGCAATAATTGCATTTGCAATTTAAAACTATTTGCAGAGGAACTGTGGGTCATGTCTGACATGTAGCGCGGGAGATAGTGCTAAGTTAAATTACAGCAAAAGTTTTTTTAGGGCTTCGTCGCTCAGGAACCTCATTGCCCTGTAAGCCAGAACAACAAAAATACTATAAAATTAAATAATAAACATAATATCATTGTTTCAGGGTTAATTCTACCAGTTTTTATAGAAATTTTGTATCATCGGATTCTGGGCAGGTTAGAAATCCTATATCTGGAAATTATATTGTATGAAAGCACTGTTTAAAAAAAATGCAAATTATTTAAATATGAGTTCCATAGAAAGAAACGGCAAATATAATATGGCTATACACTGGTTAGTATTACAGCCGTGCATAAGTGAAGTGTCTGCGGCCGGAGGTACGCGATTATAAATGAAACACCCGTTCTTGGATATGGTCCGTTTAATACTGGCGATGCAAACGCACCGCACAGGCTCGACAACAATACAATGCACGAGTACATACATATCAATAAGTTAAAAAGAAGTAACTTATTATTATTATTGCCATATCCAGGCACGGCACATTCAGAAGTTCTATCGATAACACATTTTATTTGCTTATTTGTGTAAATTTCAATAATGAAACAAAATAAAAACAAAAAAATATATAAAAAAATAAATCAATATTAAATTCCTCACAAAATTCTGATTTATAATTGTATAGTAGCCTAGACAGTGGCCCTTGATCCTTTGGGGTCGAACTATTAGGCCCATGGAGCCGGGCGACAAAAATGTTTTCAAATAATTATCTAAACGTTTAGTCGATGCATCTCGTGATCAAAATACTGGTCGTTAACTTGTGCAACATGTTAGTATTGCAATCCAACGCGGTAATTGGGCTAGCATTTGGGAACGATGCTTACGGGCAGCGGTTCATTAGATTAGCATAGTTTAATATATTTATTTTAATTTATTTAAGTTTGTGTCTTGTAAATAATGTTCAGAGTAAAAAATATACCTTCTATGAATTGTAATTTAAACTAATCGGATACAAATTATCCGCAAACATACGTAACTCTTTTTGTAACCGGATTGTCTAACAGTCCTTGTACTATTCGCAGAATTATACATGAAGTGTCAGAGCTCTCAGTGAGTTTATTATGTCCAGTGAAAGCGGACAACTATGACATGAAAGCTTTCCTCAAACAGTTTTGAACTCACTGTTTTTAGACATGCAGACATGCTACGCTAAATTTATCAAAGCACATTTTAAAGCAAAATATCCCGACTTTTGAAGATTTTAGGGATTAGAGATCCCTACCTGTGTGTTATCTAACTTTGTATTATAATCTTTTCTATTGTCAGACTCATAATTATCTCAAAAAAACATGAAAGAAAATATATACAAAAAAAACTTTAAATATGTGTGTGTTCCACAAACGCTACTGATTGCATGATACAAATTTACGCAATTTAAGCTACCCCTAACAAACTCTTTTTCTGTATATACTTATACTCTTTAGAATGATTGGCTCGTTAGACACGCGCGATATCGCGTAAGCGCCATTTTTGCTCCCCGAAATGCGACCTTATGAGAAACAGTTTTGGAATAATGTTCGGCTGCGATACCAAACTGCTCGCGCAATGCAAATACTGTTCACAAACTTAACGCCTAAAATTAATTTGGCTTTATGTTTCGTCATTTTTTTTCAAACAAGACAAGATATTTAATGAGTAGTTTTTGGTATTGCTAGAAACTAAAAAACTACATAATCACTCATAGTCACGACGTGTGCACAACAAAAGGCAGGGTCAGCGAAAAACCACAGCCTGTAACGTGTAAAAACGACAATTAAACGCGCCATTAGGTTTTTGCCGTTTTTGCGCACCGTACCGCCGCTGACCGTCCTAACAAGAGGTAATTAGTTACGAAAAACTTACGGCTGGTTTAAGTTTTAGGTTTTAGTTAATTTATACATATCGAAATGAAAGGCTAAAATTGCAGGCCACGCAAATGGGTTAAATATGTCTCTCTTTCTCTCTTTCTTTTTGTTAAGAAACTCAAATGGCTGCTTGATTGCTAAAAAGGATTATCCATTGCTCAAACCAGTGAAGGATAACTAATATCCAGGAAAATTAACGTTTTTTTTTTTTTTACAAAAAATTTAAAGAAAGAACAATAACCGACTGCCTGATTGTGTAACTTGCAACTCGCGATTAAGTCGCTAATTTGACAGTCCGGTCATAATGTAACAGTCAAATTTGAGACTAAATAGCGAGTTGCAAGTTACATAATCAGGCAGCCGGGTTTTATCTTTCTTTAAACAACATGCGTTTTCCTGGATATTAGTTATCCTTCACTGGTCTGAGCAATGGAAAATCCTTATTAGTGATCGGATCACGCCCAAAAAGTTTTGCGTGTAAATTTTATATTGAGCGCCAACTTAAATCTATATAGGTACATATAAAAGCGAAATATCAGTCATTGCCTGACTCATCATGAAATCTCGAATACTAATACGTGGTACGTAAGTGGTATGTGGTGGGTAAACGAGGTAATCTCAGGAACTAATAAACACCTCGTGGAAATTCCAAAAATTTGTACTCAATGATTTGGGTCGTCATTTAAGGTACGTATGCCCAATAATGGAACTCCCTGCCGTCCTCCTTGTTTCCTGAGAACAACAATCTAAGCAACTTCTAGGCTAGAGTGAATATAGATTTCTTCTAGATCAACGTGTTACATCCTCGGCCACACCGTCACTTACCATCAGGCAAGTTGGTGGCAAAACAGATATAGTCAATATGATTAAAAAAACTGATACTGAAAATGATGTCACTGATAGAAATCTAGATAGACAGATAGATTATTTCAGTGTGACAAACGTTATATTTTGTAAATTTCACGAGTGACGCCACAGGAAAAGGCTAGTATTTGTAATCAATAGATGCGACTACGAATTGAAACTAACTTTTAACCAACTATTCAGGAAGGAAATGGTAGTAGCAGTACTGAAGTAGAATGATTCGAACAAGCTTGAGCACTTACTGCAAGTGGGACTTTTCGCTTCGTATTTTATTGCTTCAGGAGTGCAATGCATTATTCTCCTTATGCTTGGAATTTACCTGAAACAATAATAAACATAACATCAGTTAACTGTACACTTTACAGCAAAAACCCTACTATATATCCTAACAAAAGGGAATGGAATCGTATTGTTATCCTTATAATGTCCCGGATATTATTATTACTATTGATTTACAAACACATAAAAGTTGGATCTTGTACAAAATTCATGAAATAAGTATTCTTAGAAATACCCACACTAATACATCATATGTCGTAGAAACAATGTCTAAACCAGAGCGTCTAGTACACTCTCGCTCTTTTCAGCGAGAGTTTACAATTGGCATTAGAGCTGATGTGATAAAAATAATAGTGTACGTTTCCCGCGACCTTCCCACCAAATTGTCACAGATAAAATAATAGTTACTCACGGTACAGTCGTAAAAGGAACGGTGACCGTTCACTGTCCTTCGTTTTTGCTCTCGTTCACTTGTACCGTAATTTCATTTAATTCAATTACCTATTTAGAAACATTACCTACTGTTTGGCGAAGTGACTGTGAAAACGTAGGAACTATTTATGTAATCTTTGGTGGAATTGCCATTTAGCCCTTCATGAAAGGTTAAAGTTTACCTTTATGTCTATAGTTATTTGAGTGTATATGCAATATGCATAGGCATTATCAACACATGGACATTGAGTTTAGTACAAATTTTACGTGCCTGAGTTTACCTATTAAAACTTAGATACACATATAGACCACCACGTCGCGGGCATCCAGTGGATGCAGATGGCAGGCTGTCGTAAAGTGTGGAGGTCTAAGAGGGTATGTTCAGCAGTAGTAGATGTCTTCTGGCGGATGATGATGATGACACATCATCATCAGCCAGAAGACGTCCACTGCTGAACATAGGCCTGCCCCTTTAAGCTCCACACTGAACGACAGCCTGCTTTTTGCATCCACTGGATGCCAGCGAATCTCACGTCGGTCTATCTAGTGGGATGCCCAACTACGCTGCGTCTTTCGGTTTGTGGTCTCCACTCAAGAACCTTTCTTCACCATTGGTTATGGGTTCTTCGAGCGACGGGGCCTGCCCATTGCCGCTTCAACTTGCAAATTTTAACAGCTATGTCGGTGACTCGGGTTCTTTGGCGAATATCCACGTTTCGGATTCTATCGCGCAAAGAAACTCCGAGCATAGCTCTCTCCATTGCCCGCTGTGTGACTCTGAGTTTTTTCAAATGGCCAAATGGTTAAGGACCACGTCTCAGGACCATATGACATGTCATCACTGGCAACACACTGGAAGGACACATGGATTTTAAATTGTCTATATCAAATTAGATGAAATTTTAAAATGATCGTCAGTAAAACGTGGTGAAGCTGAGAAATCACGAACAAATTCGCGGGCTGTAACAAGTTCTGGTTAGTCATCAATTGTTTTGTGGTCACATTGTTACGATCGAGCGAAATCAATCGAAAGCCAATCGTTTCGTCAATTTAGCGAATTATTGAATGCGATGACCATTTACTCTGGAATTAATATGCTCGTAAAATATTCATCATTCATTTTGTCTCATGAAATCAACATGAATTCATATTATCCGTGGTGACATTTTAGAAAAGCATTTGTCATTGACTGGCCATTTTATTATAAGCGTTTTTGGCGTGCTAAGGGCCCCTTGAGAGACGAAAGAGGTCCGTTACTCATCATTATTAAAAACTTTTACTATGACACGAACGCCGAAATCGCTAAAAAATATCAGCTAATATTGGTCATATATTTTGGATAAATGATACATTTTGTGGAGTGTGAACATCGAGAGATACAATACATATAGACTCACAATCGTCCCAAAAAAATGTCTGAACCAAAACTCGGCGCACGGTATGAATTGCGCCGACTTTTGTTTAGTTACAAGGTAACCGTGATCCGACTACAACGCCACGCGATGCTAGAGCTACGATGACAGCGTACAACTAAGTTTTACACTATGCTAGCGACATAACGTCTAAATTGGAGTAAATGAGGCATTGTGAACTAATATAATTACTATAACTATTGTGTATAATTATATGAAGTGTGATACGATGTATGTAACAATGACGCTCGGACGTTTGTTGACTGTTTTGACTCTGAAAGATTGTGACTCTATAAGAATTGTATCTAGATGAGTGTGAATAACCGCTTTCTATGCTGAATGCGGTTTTGTTTCGTGGTTTTTATTTTCGCGATTTAAGAGTTGATTCCAAAGTAAAAGTGGTTCATAATGATGAATATAACGGACCCCTTCCGGATTAGTATGCCCTTTCCGTGTAACTGTATACTCTCAAACTTTCAACCAACATTATAAAGCACTCGACCATTAGTATCAATTCTATCCAGTCTCACTCCACTGAGACCAGAAAGGAAGTCATCTTCATAAACAAGAATGAACTACCCGCATTTGTATGCAAAACTTGATGAAAAGAAATGCTCACTCCAATCATCAACCTTATCACAACTGCATAAGAACTACTTCCCACAACTTGCTTATTAAAATAAGTGAGGTCTCGCGTGATTTTAACCACATTCACAAGTAATAAGGATTTACAACGTGTTTCTTATTGTGTGCGTTCGCAGACGTGTAATTATGCAACAGAGTAGAAGTTCTACAGAAAAACTAGGTAACTCAGATTTTTCTTTATCCGATGACGCAAAGCTAAAAGAAGTGTACTATTTGATATCTACAGCTTATAAACGCCTCAACTACAGATCTTTATCCAAGTAGACGCCACAAGTCGACCTACCTTGCATGTCATATTTCCATTACAATTATAATTAATCGTCATAATTGAGTCCGGCTAAAATCAGTCTCCTCAATCGTTGCCGCGATAACACGTGTCAGTTTGAAACGAAAATGGGAAAATGTGCAATACTGAGTTTTAAGAATACCGCAAATAGAGTTATATGATTATTTACGGGATATTTACCGTGGTAAGGTTGTGGAATGAACCAACAACCGAACCGACCAACAACAACCGTGATAGTTTAAAACACCGCAAATAGAGTTGGCCGACAGAATAAAGTTTTTTTTTTCACTGTTAAATACGAAAAATTTTACACGCTTAGTTTCCATACAGTTTGGACCGCTTGTGAAGTCTACTTAGATATAGATCTGCGGTAAATCATAATCCAGTTCTCACTTTTATATAACTTTATTCATATTCTATTTATTACTATTCAATACTTATTAAAATTTTCAGACCAATATGCTTTCGCTATGAACACTCAAGCCAGACTAAAATCCCTCTTGCCAATATCCTAGCGCATTATCTTTTTCCTACCCCCAGACAATCGTCCTTGGTTCGCACTATTGCTGAGACTCCCGAGTCAACACGTTTTCGACCGCCATTTTAAATAAAAAGACTGTTAGTCAAATTAGATACCAAATGGTTTAAAACCAAAAAATCACATAGAAACAATTGAAATAATTTAAAAATCATGACAGGTCTGTGGCCTCAACCGATTTTGATACATCAGATTTCCATAGATTTCTCTTAGTTCACGGATTGTCACTGGGTAGATGATGTAGACACACGCAAAAATTTTAACACTGCTCCGTTTCTGTCGGAGAAAAAAAATACATAAAAACGCCGACCAGAATCTAAGACCTCTCTTCGCTCGGTCAATAAAAGGTGAATCTCTGTCTCTACTCGGTGTAATGGGAGTATATGACGCGGAAAACGAGGCGTATATCAAGGAGATAGTGACCTGACAAATTGCCGTTGCTACCTTTGTTACGACACTTGTGTGCTGACAGTAGCATAACTTGCTCTATTGACACGAGATTAGACGACTGTACGGAACTGTATTCCTTGTGAAACCTAAATACTCGTAAATGTAGTAACGATGTACGGAATTTCCGTAAGGCAAGGAATAGGCTGTAGGTTGTCGGTAGCAAGCTCCCACTGCTGGAACACAGGCCTTCTCTCAGAGAGAGAGGATGGGCCGTAATCCAACATGCTGGCCCAGTGCATGTTGGTGAACATCATATGTCTGAGATTTGGAGGTTCTTAGGGGTACCGGTTTCCTCGCGATGTTTTCCTTCACCGTTTTCGAGCGATGACATCGAAACTGTACGTAATTTACTTAGGCACTAAATAAGTCACTGTTTTAAACTATCACGGTTGTTCACTAAAGTTATATAACGTAGTAACGTAGTACGTAGTAACGTGTAACGTAGTAGTTGTAGTTATATAGCTTTTTAACTGTTCTCCAACCACCCGCATTCTTCAGTCTTCCCGTGAACATGGTGCATGTAACTGCGCCGAAATATCGGGAGCTCATTCCACAACCTTACCACGGTAAATATCCCGTAAATAATCATATAACTTTACTAAATAAGTCATTGTTGGTTCAGATAGAGTGTTTTCTGTTTGTCACAGAAAGTGTCAAATCACAGAAAAGATTTTTTTGTTGTATTTCAACGGCTGTCAAGGCGTTTAAAAATACTGACAGTATTTTTATTTTTATTAATCTTTATTTAAAGTGCTTATTCTTAAAGCAAAAATGTCGCACTAATAGTACACTTGAGCATCTAAACCCAGTAGCCAGTTGCACCCATATAAACGAAACGTCAGTCATTAGAAATCAGTTAACAACTGTGATACTGACAAAGAACTTTGAGACCTTACCCAAAAAAGTAAGGTCCAAGTTCTTTGGATGCGGAGTTCGACGCGTTGATATAAATAAGAATGTTCAATCAAGGTTCTGGCATAATGCGTGGCGACAGATTTTCCTTCTTATTTCCGTTCTATTTTCTTCTCTTTTCTGAGGTAAACATCATCTTGATCTTTCTAAACAGAGCAACACCCATACTGCAACAAGCAGGTACGATGCGCTTTTGTTACAATGATAAATACACTCAGGTGAGAGAATCTTATCAGTTGTTCTGCGAAGTAAAGGTATTGTCTTAGAATAAGAATACTAAGTACCTAATAACTGTGATAAAGATGTTTTTTCAAGGAGTCAGCATTGTGACTCAACTGAGGTAGTAAGAAAGGAGTTTTGTTTATCTGTGGTCACTTTGTTGGAAGGAAGGAAAAGGCTGAGAAATTCTTGGTAAAATAATGTTTGCTGGAATTCGAGTAATTCCTTAAATACAAGTTGGCATTAATGACGTATTATGTATTACTAGCTGTTGACTAGCTTGTTTTCTCCCCGTCCCCTTTGCCTTATTTGTTTGCCGCTGTTTATATTGAAAAAAAAAAAGCATTTTAAAGAAAAATTACAATAAACGTACTTACTCAATATTTTACCCCAAACGGCCCAATGGCATATCATGTTTCCAACTGGTACATATAATAAATTGTCCTTAATTTCTGTTTGTGTACATAACTAATGGCGCTTAGATAATTAGTTTTGGAGGAAAATTATCTGATTTTATTTATTAAATGAGCCATCACGCTTTGAGGACCCTGACCTCGAATGATAATCAAATATTTACCGTAGAGACTCATTCCATTTTAATTACTCATTATCTTTGTTTACTACTCGTAATTATCGTCCACCTAATCCTTGGTATAATGGGATAGTTCATATTTTTATGTAATTTTCTACAAATATAGTATAGCTTTAAATATCGCTTTAGGATGTACATCTCTCAAGGTAGACCTTGTCCACGACTTATGGCCAATAGTATGCACAGTTTAGTGCAAATGTATAAGCTAAATCGCGTCCATCAGCCAAGTAAGGACGCGTCCTATGATTTGCACAATACTTGGCTGAGAGTGTATTAATTCTCCAAAACCGTGCAAAAGATGACTCTATTCAAAAGTAAATAACCGGTCGCTTAAACCACATACATAATCATACCAGTAAAATGGTAACACGTCCGTCAGCCGGGGCTTACAGACGCGTCCGATAATTTCTTTGCACAACACTTGGCTGTATTTTAAGCGAAGGTGTTCTAATTTCCCAGTACTCTGCAAAAGATCACAGTTCTTCAAATGAAACAACCGGTCGGTTCAAACCTCATACAAATCATTCCAGTCATCAAGGAACTCCAGCCCTTTCATATTCATATGGAAATTAACGGGCGCGTAAATCACGTGCGGAGGTTTCATTTCACGTCTCCAGCAGGGCTGACAGAGGCGGATGCAGGATGGGACGGGAAAGACACCGGGAAGCTTTGGGAGCGTAACGAGGTGAAGTAAATTAAAAGCATGTAAAATGAAATGTTGAACGAGAGACAGTGCAAGACCCCTGCCTTGATAAGTTGATTAGCTAAGGACTTGGCGTTTGACACTAGACACGCAAGTAGGGACTGGTGTGTCTAGTGTCAAACGCCAAGACCATTTAAGCCAGCGAATTCAGAAAAAAAAATGTTTGGCATAGGCAGGCGTTTCTGTCTACCATGGAGCACGCTTATCTGGAAGAAACCGATTTACTCGCGACTTTAAGACACCCAGATTGTAATCATCACCCACATCATCAACATCCACTCAAGCAGCACATTCCATATTCTTGCGGTTCGCACAACGAAAGTCAACAATCAAAGCGCTTGTTTTAGAAGGTCATTCAAACATCGATGTCGCTTTTTGTGCCCCTGATAAAATAAAGGTAGGAGGAAATCAGATCATGCAGATCTGATACGCGAAAATATATCCGAAATGTATCCGAGAAAAACATATAGAGTAGCAAACACTGAAAAAAAAATTGGGTATGCTAATGATCACCTCACGTCCGCACTAATAGAAAATTCGCCCTCCAGTAATCACTGAGTCCACCCCTGCCCCCGAAAGGATGTAATCTCACGTTATCACATCGCGAGTTATGGACGACGTGTAATTTTCCACTGACACTTCAAAATTATAAAATTCTTTCCACCCTAGAGTCGGAGGTAACTGATGGGACCTTCGCGTAATATCGTAAGAAGGGAAAATTAAATTTTATGTTTCGGCATTTTTTTATCTCATTACAGATTTTTATAACTATTTCGGAGGTACTCAATTGAATGTTTTTTTTTGTCTGTATGTTATATCATATCGTCGCTGATTGTGAACTGTTTTTTTAATAGGGTAGGTTTATCTCGAGGGTGTCCCATTTAAATTTGAAGAAAATATTCTACCTCTCATCCTCTAATGGTTGAAAATTAAGGGATGCATCCTATGTATTGAACTTCCCGTGACATCAGATGTAATTTTTTTTGCCGAAACGAAAGGATATGTTTGAATACGATTTTATTTGAAAGTTGAATTTTTATTCAAATCTGTCCAGCGGTTTAAAGTTATAATAAAATTATTAATAAAAAATACTTTTAATAGTCAAGCTTTTCGTATTCTTCGCAGCAAACCCTTTAATTTGATACCCATATTATGGAGATGCATAAAAACAACTGGTCCATCATCTTGGATTAAAAATGACGTCATTTGGCTAACCATGGATTGACATCCAAAACTGAACGTGTGTCCAAAATTTCAGCTCAATCGGTTCCGATAACTGTTATAAAATTCAGTTGCAAGATTTGACCTAAACTAACAAGATAATTTAAATAAATGCTTAGTCAAGTATAATAAAAGTCACGGACCCTGGAGGCCGCGGAGTTGCATTTTAAATATTAAAAAAAAAAAAAAAATTTTTTACATGTTTGCATTTACCGATACATATTATCTCCGATTATGATAACTCTTACTAACGAAATCGAATCAGAAATGAGGAGATCCGTAGACGAACGAAAGTTACCGACATAGCCCACCGGATTAGCAAGTTGAAGTGGCACTGGGCAGGGCATATAGCACGCAGAACAGATGGCCGATAGGGCTGAAAGGTTCTCGAATAGAAGAAACCACAGACCAGTACGGCGTAGGACGTCCACCCGCAATATGGACAGACGACCTAGAAAAGAGACCACAGGAAAACGCTGAATGCAGGCCGCTGCCAACTGGCCCTTTTGGAGATCGATGGGGGAGGCCTATGTCCAGCAGTGGACGTCTTAATGCTGAAATGATGATTATGACGATGATGATAATGATGATAACTCTTAATATTACATCACTGTTTAATTAAAAATGCTACCAAAATCCTACGAAAACAAGGTTACCTTGACTATGTTACACTATTTTTATGTAAAAATTATTATGAAGCTCAAGACACCGAGTAACACTGCAGCGGTCATCGTCAGGCGAATGTCCAGCTCGTTTAGTAGTAACTCGATTAAATAAAAAAACGGATTTAAATGTTGAAATTAATTCCCACAAATCACATTGATTGAACACTTTAATTTGAATTATTCAGGGAAATCCAATTGAATCGGAAACCCACAAAATTCCATCTAGCTAGAGATCTTTACAAATTATTCAGGTCAGTTCCAATGAAAATTCCACAGCGTCAAATATCTTGATGCAAAAGATTCTTTCCTGGGACGTTTCTAATTACCGCTTAATTTTATTAGTTTTATCTATAATTTTAATTACAATATTGTGACCTTACGATAAACGTTTGTCTTCCTGATGACGGAGACAAATTTTGGTAGAGGCTGTCTTAAGTATTGCTGCCAAGTTTATAATTTACCTACTAATATTATAAATTCAAATTTTTTTGTGAGGTAATATTTGTTATCCGTATTTCCGTAACAACTGAATCGATTTTGATGAAATTTGAAATTAAGATAGTTTAGGTTCTGAGATAAGACAAGCTAATTAAAATTTTATATCTGATATTGTTCTCTACTTGCGACAAAACAATTTCCACGCGGGCAAAGCCGCGAGGCGCCACTAGTTTTATATAAGTAAATGGAATACTTAGTACCTACACTATTATTTATTTATGTGTGCTAGCTATTGCAGGTTTTGAGGCTGTTTAAAATATAATATTTTTAATTATTTCTTCAGTGAAGTTTTTGGCGTAGCACTTAATTTTTTTTTATGGAATGTTGTGTTTATCTTGCCCGTGTAAATGGCGACTAACTTTGCTTTGATTCTTTTCAGCTTTTAATAATGTTTGGAGTCATTATTTTGAAGCACTTGCTTATTTAGAACGTGCGAAAGAAACTGTATTTTTGCTACACACTTGAGTTTGTGACCTTTAAAGCCTCATTAAAAATTCTGCTTTTATTCATTTAACAAATTTAATGAACGGTTTTTGGACAAAAATGTTTTTCAAAGAAGCTTTTTCTTTCGTATCTTAAAATACTTAATCTTATAATAATAGGTTCGCATTTGACCGCCAACTTGCCTGATGTTAGGCGATGATCCTGTCTACGATTGAGCACACTTGCCTAGAAGAAACCAATTCACTCGTGATTTGGAGACACGCAGATCGTAACTATCGGGGAACACCCATTTAAGCAGCAGCAATTCCAATTCCACAGACTAGCAGTTCGCACAATAAAAGTGAAATTAAAGCGCTTGGTACGGGTTTTCAGAATAACTCTTCTCTACATCTCTGTCTATAGAATAAAATTAAATCACTCCGCTAACTCCTCTTAAACCACGCAACGGATTTTGATGCGGTTTTCACTATCACATAGATAACTTATTACGGAAGGTTTATATATTATAATAAAACTAACATCCGTGCGAAGTCAGGGCGGGTCGCTAGTCAACCATAAAGCGACGTCGATTTTTTGTGATCACTCAAGGCTTACTCTGATAGTTTGATAAATAAACAGGCAGAAGGGAATTAGATCATGCAGATCCGATGCACACTATCCTCAGATAGGTATAATTATTAGCGTGATTACACGCCTGTCGAGTGTCCCAGTCACAGATCCCAGTTCTAAAGTACCTAAGTCTACAGTCCAGTGCACTCGGCTTGCCAATGACCCGGTGGAGCACCTCGCCGGAACCCACGTCACCTGGGCATAGATAACCAATAGTCTCTAAATCACCTAAGCACATGTTATATACCAGTGAACTGGGGTCCGAGTGCTGAGACTCAATTGAATTGATACTACGTCCGGTCGTACTCATTTAGTGGCGGTCACTTACGAGCGACAGCAGTAAAAAAAAACGGACAAGTACGAGTAGGACTCCCGCTCTGAGGGTTCCGTTGGACGGAACCCAACTCGTTACGCGGGACCAAACTAATGTTAAAACCGCGCATCAGTTCCGAAAATCACGCGAACGTGAAACTTAACGCGCCTAGATACGGTTTGCGGTCGCGCCGCAATGGACAGACAGACATCACAGGCTTAGTAATATGGTCTCGTTTTTACCCTTTGGGCACGGAACTCTAATTAATGACAAGTCGCACTACCTTGCTAAAACTCTGACGGAACACCGTTAAGCCTAGAAGTTTCACAAGACAAGAGCTACGCTCTTAAATAAATTAATGAAGTGACAAAGTCCCTTTTTACATCCGGCATAAATAATTATTGATCAAACGACGCGAGTAACTGATCTGGCGACAAACAATATCAAAGTTAGTTTAGAGCAGTACCCACGTAGCACCGAGGAGGGCCCTTACAGAGATACAGCTTTATAAAAACGCAAACTAACGGTAGGTACCTATTTCACTGCATCTACAGCGATACCTGCACGGGCTGGACTACTTGGAGATTCATTTAAGAGTAGGAATTCGCTCAGAACTGTGACCTTGCGACCCCTATATCTTCACAAATCATAAACTGAGGTGAGCGACAAGATTATTGAAAGACACTTCCTACAGAACTGCAGCCTACTGGGTGTTCCCCGCTATTTACAACCTGCGTGTCTAGTGAATTATTTTATTTAAATTTTATTTATTTATCCAAATTACAACTATCATTACAGCAATGTTTTAATTCAACAGCGTATGTCAACATAATATTATTAACCTAGCTTAGAACACAATTAAACACATTAAACATTAAATTCATTACATATTAGTTTCTTTCAGAGTTTTGGTCAAGCAAATTCTATTTATTTAAAATACAATAACATGATAAATCCACCTTTTGTAGATTTCATCATCAACCATTTTCCACCCACTGCTGGTTATAGGTCTCTTCTTTAGCGCGCCATCTTTTCCGGTCCTGTGCCAGTCTCGTTTAGTGCTCCTGCTGTCTTAGCAATGTCGTCTGACCAGCGGGCTGGTGGCGCGGTCCTGGTCGCTTTCCGTTCTGTGACGACTTTGGTCCACCGTCCATCTCTCCTTCTTACCAGGTGTCCCGCCCATCTTCACTAGAGTCTCGTGATTCGCTTAGCAACGTCTTCGACCTTCGTTCTCCGTCGAATTTCTATGTTTGGTATGCGGTCCAGGAGAGAGATGCCTAACATAGCCCATTCCATCGCCCTTTGTGCCACTTGGATCTTGTCCTAAAAATACGGTCCGAATCGAGAACCTTCCTTATTTTCAGTCGGTTAGCAAATATTGATCTCGTCACAAAATTAGCTATTTCGACCAAACTATGCCTTATATCCAACGCTTCACATATATTTCAGCGTGCGTTGCCTGGTCACAAAAATGTCTATGAAGCCAGTTCTCTGAAGATGTTCTACTCAGTGGTATTAGCACGTCCTGGCAGGGATATCGCGCCAGGGACGACGACGGTCAGCGACAGACACGAGTGCACTGCACGCGTGACCTGGATCTAACTACTGTACCCACGATGTACACCCATGTACACCTAAATTAAAGAACTCAATGTGAAATAGCTTGATATACGGTAAGCATAAATTGGTTGAATATTTATAAGGTCACTAGCGGTCCGCCCCAGCTTCGCACGGGTATACTCGTAGATTAGCCTATGTAACCCGGCGATAGTGTAGCTTCCCAACAGTGAAAGAATTTTTCAAATCGTTTCAGTAGTTTCGAAGCCTATTCAATGCAAACAAACAAACAAACAAACAATCAATCAAATCTTTCCTCTTTATAAGATTAGTATAGATGAGACAATTAATATACCCCATTGTTTCATTTTATTTTTCTGAAGTATTTTTTATTTTCTAATTGGTTTTGCGTTTGACCCCAATCTTGACTGATGTTAAGCTATGATGCGGTCTACTTCCTAGAAAATACTCGAATCACTCGCTACTTTGAAAACACCCATAGCACCTTGTTGAATGCATCCAAAATACAATAGCAAATCTTAGCGGTCAACCTGCTGTCACGTTGTTACGTCACAAGCATCACGATCTCGTATCATATGTTTTAAGATTATTTTCTCAAAGAATAACAAAAATTCACTTAGGTGAGAAAATACAGCTTAACGTAAAAACTTATAGTTTTACTTAACTAAGGTACTTAAAGATAACAAACATTACAAGCTACTTAATAATATCGTATCAGTTTTTTTTTTCTAGGTGACAGCGTAAAACTTGGGTTCGAATGCGTGTCGCGAATAGCGCAAAGCGTCATAGCAATATCATCATCATCATAATCAGCCTAACATGTTCCCACTGCTGGGATATAGGCCTTCTTTGAGAGAGAAAGAGAGAGGATGCGCCGTAATCCACCATGCTGGCCCAGTGCAAAAACTTATTTAGTAGGTACCTTTATAAATTATGTGCAGTTTCGATTCCGACGCTCAACAAAGGTGAAGAAAAACATCGTGAGGAAACCGGTATGTCCAAGAACCTCTAAAGTTCAAAGACATAACATTCACCAACGATCTCATATGCTTTTATGTAAAGTGGTTGTAAGGAACTGTATCAGCGAAATTGCTAAACATAAACATGGAAGCACTGCTCTTACAAGTCCTACATTCAATCTCATCGCCATAAAAGCCTCATTGTAAACTTACGATCGATAAGGAGATAGAACCTCAATTTTAAAAGGGCTTCAAACCCATTCAGCTTCCCCAGCGTTATTCTGTAGAATAACGATATTATTCATGTTTATAAAACATGTTCACAATTCATATTTTTTAGGGTGACCATGAGAACCGAAAGACGCAACGTGGTAGGCCTCCCACAAGATGGACCGACGACATTGTGAGACTCGCGGGCATCCAGTGGATGCAAAAGGCAGGCTGTCGTCCAGTGTGGATGTGGAGGTTAAAGGAGGAGGCCTATGTTCAGCAGTGGACGTCTTCTGGCTGATGATGATGATGATGATGAGGGTGACCATGATTATTTACTTCGTTTTTTAAGCTTGGTGCCTTTAAAAATACACAAGCTAACTACAGTATGCTGGTGTATTTCTGGCTCAACGCATTAGCATTGCCATTCAGCGTGGTAATGCCACCAGCATGCTGGGTACGCTGCCAACTGGTTGTGGGTTTGAGCATATTTCAATAATCCTTAAGAGCCCTCAAATTTTTTGACTAAAAAAGCAATGAATTGTGTTTTTTGGTATACTGATTATATCAAATAGAAATATCTATAGAAAATTCAATTTGTGTAATAAATAACCTTAATTTCTATCAAAAATTACTTTTTTTTTAACTCAAATTATCAACTTATTACCTCCAATTACAAAAGCAGTTTATTGTAAAACTCGCGAAAGGAAAGTTTGGGTGGATTTCGTTAAATTACTGACAAAACAATTGTAATTTATGGTTATATTTATGGTTTATAACATATTTAATAATCGTCTTGACATAATAATTGTCAGCTTAATTTTTTCGTTTTATGCCCAAAAACCAGATACCTAAATTGAACGAATGTATTTTGTAATAGGACTCTTAAGATCTTATTTGGTAAATTCTCTTTTTTGTTTAACCGTTATTTCTCTAGCACGTTTGCGTTGACAGTACTGTAGATACTTTGGCAACTTTGTATTTGCTTTTGAAAACTTTAGTGTTTTTGAAATAATGCTGAGGAAAAGATAAACTCAGAGTGAAAGTGTCTCAGTGTGTGTGTGTGTGTCAGAGTGTTTTCGTGTGAAAATACGTCTGTAATGTATAAATGGCATAATTTTCGCATAATACTGCTTGGCAGTCGATTAAATGTGTGGTGAATCCCCAAGCGGACCGCAAAAAAGTCTTACCACTACGAATTTAATTTATTTTATTTTAACAGTTTGTGAGATAAATGTTAGTGGAATTTGAATTGAATTAACCATACATAAAATAGAAATAGAAAGGTAATAAAGCAAAAGCTTTCTGTACCCGACTGTAAAGCATATCCTTGGGCAATTCCACAAAATTATCAAGTGAAAACTGTTCTTTACTGAGCTAAAATGAATGAAAATACACTGCATTAATAATTCGCTTTGTAAGAACGTGACTGCATTTTGTACTAGTGGAACCAACTTATATGAACTTGAGTGAGGGCGCCACCATCGTAGTTAGTGAACGAAACTGACAGCTTCGCGTGGGAAATGTTTGGTTCCTCTTTTGGCGTACTCTACAAATAAGTTGGTCGTTATCACTTCAGGGCAGACAGGGTAAGTTCTCACAGCGGGGTATTTAGCTTGCACAAGAGTAGCATCGTAATAATCTTCTGTGACACCACTAGAAACGTTGCTATGTTATATTTTTCTGTTTGGTATTTAACTGTACCTAGTTATTTTTAGGGTTTCGTACTCAACGGGTGTAAACGAGACCCTATACCTACGCTGTCTGTCCGCCCGTCTGTTTGTTATACCTGTTAACGGCTGTATCTTTCGAACCGTAATAGATAGCCAGTTGAAATGTTCACAGAATATGTAATGTTACGGCGGATTAACTAAGAAATAATAATAAAGTCAAAAAGATAAAACTAACGGCAAAACAAAGTTTAAAAAAAAAAATATTTTTGTATTTGCTCTAATGTTAAAACGGTAATACGTACAAGCGTCAAACTTGGCATGATTATAGTAACTCTAAAGTAAAATAATAAATAATGGCCAAGTGCGAGTCGATGACAAATTTCTGTTCACCACCAAGATAAGTACGTCGATCGCGGTTGGTATTTGGATGCCTGCCTAGGCATGATGTAGTTTTTTCGCACAATTTTTTGTACTTTAGTAATTAACAATTTATGTGGTGGTACGGACGGAACCCTCAGTGCCGGAGCACTCACACTTTGCCGGTTTATTTGTACACCTCGTCGAATATCACTTTGTTAATTCTTGTCAGAGAAATTAGAAACCATAGCTTCAAATTCTGCAGTACCAGTAATTAATATCACACTTCGTAAAACTTTAGCCTACTTGACATAATATTACCGTGTGAACTTCCACAAACCTTTTTTGACCGACTTCTAAGAAGACGATCCCCTATTTTCTCAATTCGGTTGTATATTTATATTTTTTTTATATTTCTACCTCAGAAGCAGAACTACGTCTTTTATGAACCGATTTGTTTTTTTTTATATTTTTTTATTGGAAGGATATACTTTCGGATGGGTCCCACAGAAACTTAATCAAATCGGTTTAGTTGTTTAGCTTTAAAATAAAAATAGCTAGAAAATTCGGTTACTTAGATGACATGATCACCATAGTAACTAAAATTGTCGTTCAGTGCGGAGGTTAAAGAGGGAGGCCTATGTTCAGCAGCGTCTCCTGGCTGACGATAAGGATTTTTTTTTTGATTGATCATTATGTTACCATAATTTTAAAATGTGTACACGTTAGTTCATCGGTGTACTTAGCCATCAAGGCAAATACGAATACGTCTTTAATTTAAAAGATATTCTCATTTAAAACCATCATTCCGGCCCGTCACAGCTGCCAACAGCCACTATCTACCTATTGAAATTAGACAGTAATAATATACAGGGTTACACAAACAGTAGTTTGAACCGAAAGCAGGTCATTGTACTCATCGTTATGAAAAACTTTTACTGTGGAATCAATCCTAAAATTGCGAAAAAAAACCATTAACGGCCTCTTATACCAAATTTGATGGTTTTAAATCAATTTTATTCAGTTAAATTACAATATTTGAACTGAAAAAAAATATACATATCACAGATACATCTGTGTTTGAGTTTATGCTTTGGTTCAAAACACGATAGAATAAACTTTCCTTGATCAAAAATATCTGGAACAAAGTCGTTTTAGTTTATTTTTTTCGTTTTATACTCTAATGAAAGCTCGTAACAACCTGGAAATAGCATGTACTGAAAGGCAAAACTATAAAAAAAAATTGTTTTGTATAGATTTTTGATAGTGAATAGTTTCGTTTTTTGTGAAATTAAAAGCGTTAAAAGGTCGCGAGAATTTGTGCGCTCCGCGCTCAGTACCACGCCAGGCGTCATCGAGGTCGGACCTATGTTCGTTTTTGTCGTTGCACTCCCCCCGCGGGCCTCCTGACTCTTGAGTGGCAAAATACATCGTTTTGTTGCCCACGCGACTCGGATAACAGGCCGTTAAAAAAATTATCGATTTTTGGTGGTTTTGGTTCCATTCTAGAAACTGTTCATAATACTGAGTACGCCGATTTCCTTTAGCGCTAGTGCCACTGTTCCTCGTAACTTTATATTTACAAATTAAGTAAGATGTCGATGAAAATGCGAGAAAAATACACACATAATTGAAATCTTGTTTGCAATCACTTTTTTCTCAGTATAAGTAACGCGTGAAGTCACGCGTGAGTGTTTTGTCATAGTTAAAATACACGCTTATGGTCACCCTAGCATCCCCGTTAAAGATGCCATTACGCAAAGGGGATGATTTTCCCGATTGTGAAGGTTATTTAATAACCCCCTGTAGGACGGTGTCATACAATAAATACTCTATTCGCGCCCCCTATCGCCTTTTCCCGGTAATACCCGAGTATATACTTAGAACTTTCCACGCTACCTGATTCTTTTGAATTTTTTTGTGCAAAGGATATAAGAAAAATTTCTAAGGTAAGGTTCTACGGCGGAGAGTTGAGACGACGGTGCGGAGGCACGATGGTGGTGTACAAGTGATCGTGGAAAATGAACTCTATTCAGTACTACCATTGTATTTCATTTCAGCCATAGGTCGTCCACTGCTGGACATAGGCCTTCCCCATCGATCTCCAAAAGGGCCGGTTGGAAAAGACCTGCATCCAGCTTCAGCTTGCTAATCCGGTTGGCTATATCGGTAACTTTCTTTCGTCTACGGATCTCCTTATTTCTGTTTCGATCTCGTAGAGAAACCCCGAGCATAATTCATATGATACATAAAACATAGAAGTCGCGGTATGACTCGGCGTAGATGCCAATTTAACCCTACAACTGTAACCTTTCGACTTTAACCCTACGACTTTAACCCTACGACTTTAACCCTACGATTTCAACCCAACAACTTTAACCCTACGATTTCAACCCAACGACTTTAACCCTACGACTTTAACCCTACGATTTCAACCCAACGACTTTAATCCTACGACTTTAACACAACACAACAACAACAACTTATACAATACAAGTTTAGCCTACAACTTGAATCCTACAACTTTAATCCTAAAACTTTAACACTACAACTTTAACCCTACAACTTTAACCCTAAAATGTTAACCCCACAATTTTAAACCTATTATGGTAAAACGGGAAGAGTTGACTTTTCCACGGGATCATATTTCGCAAACGAACATGAAATTATGTACCAAACCTCACTTTAATTTTAAAAGACACGATAAATCACATGAGCGGCTGCAGTCAATTGTTTTTATTCCCCAAGTCGCCATCTTGTTATGATGACGTCTCTACCTACCTAACCTACGCTTCTTTTTGCTTTACGTCATCGGGTAGTAAAATATGCCTAGTCTAGCTAAAGTATTATTTTCACAGTCCAGTTAATTCGAGCTCCATCTATAAAGAAACGTTCAAGTCATCTAAACCCACAGCAAGATCAAACTTTTAGGCAATGATTAATTTCCTAGGACTTGGTGACACGACAAATTTTAGAAGCAAACTAAAACTCTGTTAATATTCTATTTATCTTAATCATACTAGTAACACTAATATTATAAATGCGAAAGTAAAACTGTCTGTTTCATTTTCACGGCTCCCCATCATCGTTGTGATCTCAGTCCACTGCTGGACATAGGCCTCTCCTAAGGCTCGCCTCGCCATGCAGCCCGTTCTTCGGTTTTTCTCTTCCAGTCACTGCCAGCTGCCTTGCGTATATCGTCACTCCAACGACTCTCAGGTTGGTCATGGTCATTCATGGTGTCTATATACTCTAGAACACGTCTACCACAACGGTTATCAGTTCAGCGATCGTAATTCTACTTCGTGGGGGTGGTCTAACCAGCACTGACGTACGGTTCAGGGTGTTTTGAGCATTTACCCATCACCCGAGCTCCTTAAAATAACGGTGCAAGGCCATGGGTTGCTGGCATACCAGATCCACTTCTATTTCGTTAGGTATGACCAGCCTATGCTGAGGCTTGTTAGTTAGTGTATCATAGTATACCTACTTGAGAAAAGATTAAATGAATTGAATTGAATTTACTTAGGTTCTCTGGCGAAATACTTTTTCCGGATACGGTACCTTACTTACATACGTCGAGCATAGCTTTTTCCATAGCTCGCTGAGCGACTTTGAAGTTGCGGACCACTCCAACTGCAAGTGTCCACGTTTCGGTACCATATAGCATGACAGGTATAACGCGTTGGTCAAAGAGTTTCGTCTTATGACTTTGATTATGAGATGGTTGAATTTCTATGACTGTTACTTTTACGGTTGGACCTAGCTTGGTGAAGTTTAGCAAAGAATTAGTGTGCAAAAAGAAAACAGACATAAGATGATGATGCTATGATGGTCTTGAGCAGGGGTCTCCAAATTACGGGCCGCGGGCCAAATCTGGCCCGCCACTGCCATCAATCTGGCCCGCGACAGCTTAAGACTAGTAAGACAAGTCCATGTTATGGCCCTTGCAACATACCGAAAAAAATATTATGGCCCCAAGGCTTCCAAGTTTGGAGACCCCTGGTCTTGAGCATGCTGTCCTCGGAGAAATCAATTCACTAGTGAATTGAGTTGAGTGAAGCCAGGGTGGCTATATAATAGCAATTTTTCTGAAATTATATGATAATTTCATGGAGGAAAAATACCAGTAAAAAATACGTGTGAAACCACAGTTCGTAGCTAGTGTTAATGTTAACTAATTACGGTTGACGTAAACACTTATTTTTACCCGAGGTTGCTCTGCTTAAGGTTTACTTCTATTTTTAGGTGCGGTAATGAATATCAAAATTAATTAATGCCCTATACAGCAGCAGCTGTCATACATTATAGTAATTACGGTGAAATATAGAATGTTCTTTTCATAGTCAAGTGCCATAGATTGAACTTTTCTATTTCTGAAATGCCAAAAACTGGAATTCACTCCTTTTTTTAAATAGAATAATTGGCAAACAAGCTACGGGCCACCTGATGGTAAGTGGTCACCGCTGCCTATAGACACCTACAATACCCGGGGCATTGTCAATGCGTTGCCTACCTTTGAGGACTCTATTCACCCTTCGTTTGAAGCAGTGCCTTGCCTCTGACGCAAACATCGTAGACAATCCGCCAATAAAGAACATTAAAATTCCAAAAAACTCACAGCGATTTCCGATAGCGAATAAAAAGAGATGCAAAATAGTATAATGCGTATTTATACATACCATTTAACTTTTTTTTACTTGTCAAGAACAGGATTGGGAATAAAATCTTTTTTTAAATATTTTTTTTAAAATAATTATTAGGCTTGCGTTTTACCACCATCACGCCTGATTTTAAGCGATGATGCGGTCTACGTTGAAGCAACCGATTCACTCGTGATTTGAAGACCATCGGGGAACACCCATTCGGGCAGCGCATTCCACAGACTAGCAGTTCGCACAATAAATATGGTATCAAAGCGCTTCGTACGGGTTTTCGGAATATCAACCATAAAGCGGTGACGATTTTTCGTGCCCACTCTGGCAGTCCGATAGAAAAATGGGCAGGAGGGAATTAGATCGTGTGATCTTACTTTTCGAATAAAAATATATTTAAACTAGTACTTTGCCCCGAACTGTGACCTCGCGACCCATAAATCTTCGGAACGCTTCAATTGATTTTGCCCATATTCAAACTTAAAAAGTGTATTGAAATTAAATACTTGGCTATAAAGTTTCATGAAAATGGAATCAACAAAACGCAAGTTATTGTCGAACAAACAATGCACGTCGAAATGCCAACTTGTCCCTTTAGCCATTAGAATCAGAGACCTCTATTCCCTCGGTCAAATATGAGAAAAACACGAAGCAAAAGACGCAGCACGGATAAGCCTCCCAGTAGGTACACTGACGATATCGTGCAAGTGACATCCCGGGCATCCAGTGGATGCAGATGACAGGCTGTCGTTCAGTGTCAAGTTCGAACGGCCTATGTAGTGCCTATGTAGCAGTGGACATCTTCTGGCTGATATGATGATGATAAAAAAAACCTCAACAATCGAAGTTTCGCGACCTTACGTAACCGTCATATTTTCCCTCCGCTAAGTGCGACTCCGCTGTGGTAACATGAGCTCGCATCCAAATGCAACCCCGCCTTATAAAATCTAGTACCAACATCGCTGATTGATTTAATATCCGGTACTAGTTCGTTGCGAGTTTAAAATTACATGTAAGTGAAAACGGTACGGTCAGGATATACGAGAACGGTCTGCGTAATTGGGTATGGTGAGTTCTATCCTAATAACTTACCTAACTTTAGTTTAATCTCTATCTCTGCGTAGTAAGTATAAAATAAAGTCGCTTTCCGCGTCTGTCTGTCTGTCTGTATACTCCACCAACGGATTTTAATGCGGTTTTCACCATCAGTTAGACAAATGTTTACGGAAGGTTTATCTATACTAATATTATAAAGAGGAAAGATTTGATTGTTTGTTTGTTTGCATTGAATAGGCTCCGAAACTACTGAACCGATTTGAAAAATTATTTCACTGTTGGGAATCTACACTATCCCCGGGTGACATAGGCTATACTCTATACCCGTGCGAAGCCGGGGCGGACCGCTAGTCTATAATAAAACTTACACCCGTGCGAAGCCGGGGCGGGTTGCTAGTTGTATATAATTAAGGGTGTAAAGCGGTACCCTTAGTACAAGTTTTGATAGTATTCAAAAACTTTTTTCGTTTACGTATTGTTCCATACATTGCTGGGCTGAAAGGTATTCGAAAGCTTTTTTCGTATTAGAGTGAAGCAATCCATAGCGCCGAATACTACCGATGTTAGTTCCTCCACGTTTCTGCTGGAGGCGCTTTACTAAAATGTATGGAACAATACGTAAACGAAAAAAGTTTTCGAATACTATCAAATCTGGGACTAAGCGTACAGGTATGTAATTGTTGATCGAGGTGGTCCTAAGTTAATCATCCCTGGAGACGATAGATCTATCATATATGGAAGTTTTTGTAATTTTTATTGTTTAAAAATTCTGACACAAACTTTGTAGTCAATTTTCTGGCCGGGAGGTCGTCTCGACCGATAAACATAGCATGAGACCACTTCCTCTCATCATACGGATATTAAAAAAATCCAATGATGCAGTGTTTTTAGTTTCCATCAAAATCGGACCCGAGACTTCTGAAAGAGGAAGTGGTTCTTATTCAGCTTGCAAGATTTGACCTAAACAAACAAGCTAACATAGAAACATTGCAAGCTTGTAAAAAATAGCGCTGAGTTGAGTTTGTATGTACGCAAGTGTGGTAAGTTGTGGTGTGTCGGTCCTGGCCGTAATTAGCGCGTTTGTCGCAAGCGACAGCCACCGGCGATTCGTTAGCCAGCGGTTAGAAGTCTGGCACAAGGAATAAGCTGATGGCGATTTTAGCAGAAATTGAAACATGGGACTTTTAACAGATAACACTGTGGGAGTCTACCACTACCAGTTTGGGCTCCTTTGGATTGTTTTTTAACTCCCGTAAGCGCGATTTTTAGAACTTTAGGGTTCCATACCAAAAGGGTGAAAACGGGACCCTATTACTAAGCCTACGCTGTCTGTCTGTCTGTCCGTTTTACCTATTAATGGCTGTATCTTTCGAACCGCAATAGACAGCTAGTTGAAATTTTCACAGAATATCTTATTACGGCGGGTTAAATAATTAAAAAAAATAAGTGAAAAAGTAAAGGGGGGTGGGTCCCTATACAACAAACTTTTTTTAAACGTTTTTTTGTAATTGCTCTAATATAAAAACGGTAATAACGTATAAGTGTCAAACTTAACATGATTATAGTACACACTCTAAAGTATAACAACATATAATGAATCATGGCCAAGTGCGAGTCGATGGCAACAATTATTGTATATTCAACTGACTTCAGAATCAAACCGGGATCTCAGAATTCTGTTTATAAACGGATTTTTATATGAAAGATATTCATTCAGATGGGTTCCAAAGAATTTTTTTAGTTAGTAGTTATATTTAAAAAAAAAAAAAAAAATATGTGTTGTCATCCAAATACACGAGATTACGTATTTACAAATTTTGAAGTCGTTTTTTTTTATTGATATGTATTTATTTCATTTGAAGTCGCGTTAAGTTTCTTGCCTAAGCCACACATGTGCCAGGCTCTCACAATGCACACATGTTTACGTCCCCCGTCGGCGGGCCTCGTCAAATATTTAACAGATCCTGCCGAAAACCAGCCCTCCGAATCACACGGCCTTAACAAGCCTACGTATATTATAAGAAAAAACCAGCCAAGTGCAAGTCAAGCTCGTAGTGAGGGTTCCGTACGACCACGAAATACAAAAAGTTGTGCAGTAAGACAACATCACGCCCAGACGGTCACATGTACCCACAGAAAAGAGAAGTAAATAGAACGGAAATGAGAAGGAAAATCTATCACCAGGCATTATGACAGAACCATGATTGAACATTCTTATTTACATCAACACGTCGAACTCCGCATCCAAAGAACTTGGACCTTACCTTTTGGGTTAGGTCTCCAAGTTCTTTGTCCACATCACAGTTGCTAACTGATTTCGAATGACTGACGTTTCGTTTATATGGGTGCAACTGGCTACAACAAATTTCTTACAAAAACGCCTTGAAAGCCGTACTAATTTAAACAAAAAAAAAACTTTTCTGTGCATGTCCCGACCGCGCCCGAAGTTGCTTAACTTGGTGGAAATTTGTCACCGATTCGCACTTGGCCATTATTTATTAATTGTAGTTTCACTTTAGATTATGTACTACAATCGCGCTAAGTTTGACGCTTGTGCGTATTACCGTTTTTACATTAGAATAAATGCAAAAATACGTTTTAAAAAGATTGTTGTAAGGGTCGAGATATTCATGTCAGAAATAAAAGCTCCCATACTGTAAATATAATTTGTAAAAGAATTTTTCTATTTTACCTATTGTTTATTGGCAAATAGGTTATTTTGAGGATTCTAAATCGTTCGTAGTACTAAAAGGAACCCTTATAAGTTCGTTCAGTCCGTCCGCCAGTACGTCCCAATTTTTTAGAACCGTCAAATTTTTATTTATAGTTGTTTTTTTCGTTTTCTTTACTATGAAAAGTCCACTAAGTCTTTCTTCAGAATAATTAAGACAAATTAGGCTCCTATTTCTCAAAGTCTCAGCTATTTGAAGCTACTAATCGTCTCAAGAGGCATCGGTGTAAAAATATGTAAAAATATGCAAATATATTCAAATCCAGCGGGGCCACTTCAGGGGGCACTTTTCGCTAATTCGTCACAGATAAAGACTCTGGCGTTGAAAATTCATAATTATTATTCATGCGGATAATCCAAGGGATCGTAACGGAGAATAAAATGTAAACTAAGAAAAATTAGTAAATAGGAAAAATAAATTTCAAAAAAGCACTTTAGTGTTTTTCATCAACATTGGACTAGATTATTATACAAATACAAATATTTATTAATAACACCTATGTTACATGTCAATAAAAGGAAAATTCTGTATTATTATAATTACATTGAATTCATTATTTATAATAATTGTAAAAATGTATAAAAATTGTATAAATAATAATTTGAAATAGATTTAATCAACAATTTAATGGTCCGGAAATTTAAAGAAATCAGCTATTTCGTAAAATAGATTTTCGTGAAGCCAGGACTTTTGAACTGCGCGGTGGAAGGAGCATTCCGCACGGCAGCGGGTATTCGGTTGTATATCGCGGGCCCTCCAACGTAAACTGACCTCTCAGACTTTGCCAGCGCTATAGTAACACGATATTTAGAGCAAGTTAGCAAGACGGATAAAATATCTAATAATCATTAATCAAAAAACCCGACTTCACAAAATTTGTAAAATACGCAAATTCGGTTACTTAGATGACATATCTAATATAATTATTGTCATCCAAGCATCGAGAAACAATACATATAGAGTCACAACCGTGCCAAAAAAATGTCCGAACCAAAACTCGGCGCACGGTACGAATCGGCCAGAGCTCCGATGACATAGCGGACAAGTAACGTTGAACACTATGCAAGCGACATAACGTCTAAATAGGAGAAAATGTGGCATTGTGAACTCTATAATTGATACAACGCATGTACAATGACGGTCGGACGCTTTTGACTGTTTTCACTGAGAGATTGTGACTCTATAGGACTTGTATCTCGCTACATCCAAGTAAGCGAATTTTCCAGTTACAATTTTGATTTAAGAGCCAAACTACTAAACCGATTATGATTTTCTATGGGACCAATCAGAAAATATATCCCTTCAATTATTATTATTTCCGAATTGGTTCATAATATGACTGAGTTTATGTAACAAACATAAAAAAACTAATTGAGGTCCCTCACATAATCCTTTTTTGAAATTTGTAAAAAATTATAGCTTCCGTGTTTTTTCTTTCTGATGGCACTTTTTTACGTAGGCCGGGTTGGTAGTTCTACCGAATCTAGAGCTAGCCAGCTTTGCCTCACTTGGTTACCAGTGAACACTACCAACCTACCACAAAAACTCAATAACAAATCCGAAAAATCGGGAAAAACTGAGAAAAATAATTTCATGATTCAGTCAGTAAAAACTTGTAAAAGTTTTCGGCTTAAAAGTCAACTTTATAATAATCTTACTTTGTAATTCAAATTAGACGACGCGCCGTGGGATCGAAAATTACCTGAAAATAAATAATGTTTAGGTTAAAAACAATTAAGTAACAAAAACGTTATAAAGTAAGACAGAGAATTGTGGTCAACGTCGCATTAACCAGGGCCCCGATTCTACTAAAGAAATTGTCATTAAATTGTAATTGTTGCGATTTTGATTGTTAAATAACTGCCTCAAAATTGACAGTTTTAAATATTTTTTTATACTAGATTAATACAACCACCTAATATTATAACTTAGTATCCAAAAATATAAAAAAAATACAATTTTGAGGCAGTTATTTAACAATTAAAACCGCAACAATTACAATTTAAAGACAATTTCTTTAGTGGAATCGGGGGGCAAATGCTCTGAAAGGTTTTTGAATGAATTTTTTGGGACTCAATGTCTTGAAACGGCTCAAATATGTAACCACTGCCGAGGTAAGAACATTTTTCAAATAAAATCATTTATTCGTCATAGTTTAGTGATACGTAAGGGCTGTAAGGGTCCTTTTCGCGTGGCAGGCACGAAATTAAGTTACAGCCCAGCTTCTTAATGTTTGGGGGCGGACTGAAAGAGTTTTCCTACCAGCCCCCACGCGGTGGCAGAAATAAACCAAGAGGCACACATTGTTTTTATTATAATACTAGCGGTCCGGCCCAGCTTCGAACGGGATAGATTATAGCTTATGTCACCCGGGGATAGTGTAGCATCCCAACAGTGAAAGAATTTTTCAAATCGGTTCAGTAGTTTCGGAGCCTATTCAATGCAAACAAACAAACAAAAAATCAAATCTTTCCTCTTTATAATATTAGTATAGATACTAGCCGTTGCCCTCATTAAATCGGCCCTTTTGCAAAACAATTTCTTAGCGGATCTCTACACCCTATAAGGAATCTACCTGCCAACAACATCGCATTGGTCGAGTCAAGTTGTTTTCGAGATTTCGTGATAAGTCAGTCAGAGAGTGAGTGAGTGCTAAAACACTGTTTTGCATGCGTCAACTAGTGAACGGGTGCTGTTTCCCACAAGCAGCTGGACTGCCCGGTGTATACACGCAACATAGTAATAAGATATTTATGATTTGTATATTCCTCTTGTATAGTCATTAGTTTTATGTATATCACAAATAATTAATAATATAAAATGTAAAAGTTGACAAAGGGCACGGACTCAGGAGTCCGTGGAGAAGCAAAATATACAATTACTTAAATTTAAAAAAAAAGTTTTAAACTATCACTAGTTTGATCATTCATCATTATCATCATTTCAGCCGTAGGACGTCCACAGCTGGACATAGGTCTCCCCCATCGGTATCCAAAAGGGCCGGTTGGAAGCGGCCTGCATCCAGCGTTTCTCTGCGGTCTCTTTTAGGTCGTCTGTCCATCTTGTGGGTGGACGTCCTACGCTGCGCTTACCGGTTTCATTATTATAACAGAACTTATACTACCTGAATCCTATCTCATTATAATCTTTACTCCTAGTTTAATTACTTAGTTAAGTACATAATTATACTAAAGCCACATAACTATATACCTACTTAGTAATCAAACAATAAAAAACCAATTGCACAAAAATCTTCGAAGAATCGAACAATAAAGTAGCATCCTTCTAACTATTCATCTCAAAACAGCATGACATGGCCAAAATCAAAAACAAGCAGACAGTAAAAACTAAAAACACAAGGTTAATTCGTCACCCTGGTCACGTGTGTGCGAGCGAGACAAGCGCAGACGCTAGAGAGATGGAAATACCGGCGCGCGCGCAAGGCACCGACTGGCACCGACCGGGCGAACGCATGGTCACTACACAGTTACACACACATAAAGACCACTACCTACGCCCGCGGTTTCTCCGACAAATCACCAACTTTTATAATATTTCGGGTTAAATAGAATTATAATAATAGTCTACTAAAATGCACATTAAAAAAACGGTCCATAACCTAGGTATTATGTTAGCATCAATAGAAAACAATAGTATCGTTCTCCATACATTTATGCATCGCTTCAATTAGCTTCCCAGTCGTTTTACGTTTCAACTGCGTTTGTGGTACGCGGTGGGATAAATGACTGTCCCGGATTACAGACATGTTAGAAGCGTAAAACGGCAGGGAAGCGAAGCATAAATGTATGGAAAATGAAACTATCGTTTTCTTTCGACGCTAATAACATAGTACCTAGGTCAATGGCCGTTTTCCGCTGTGCCTTTGGAACAAACAATAGTTAAAACAGGATAGGAGCTATCTCAACACCAAGTTTCATCATAATCCATTCAGCCGTTACATCATCATCATCACCCAGAAGACGTCCACTGCTGAACATAGGCCTCCCCCTTTAACCTCCACACTGAAAGACAGCCTGCCTTTTGCATCCACTGGATGCCCGCGACTCTCACAATGTCGTCGGTCCATCTAGTGGGAGGCGTACCTCGCTGCGTCTTCCGGTTCGTGGTCTCCACTCCAGAACCTTTCTTCCTCATCGGTTATCGGTTCTTCGAGCGATGTCGGATAAAGCTATGTCCTCTGGGTCTTTGGCGAATATCTACGTTCCGGATTCTATCGCGCAAAGAAATTCCGAGCATAGCTCTCTCCATTGCCCGCTGTGTGACTCTAAGTTTTTCCAAAAGGCCAACAGTTAAGGACCACGTCTCAGTACCATACATGCCATACATGTAGTCATGTACCAGCCGTTATACGACTGGCATTAAATATTATCACGTATTATCAATATTACACACAAACTTTAGCATTCGTATGATTCAATAATACTCAGACAGGTAATCTGACAGGTAGACAATAATAGTCATTGACGTAAGCCTGAATTTAGCTGTTTTTGCGTGCAGGGGTTTTCCTCATCTTATTTTTTATTTTATTTTTAGATAATTAATAGGCTTGCGTTTGACCACCATCACGTCTGATGTGCGGTCTACGTTGGAGCATGCTTGCCTAGAAGAAACCGATTCACTCGTGATTTGAAGACACCCAGATTGTAACCATCGGGGAACACCCATTCAGGCAGCGCATTCCACAGACTAGCAGTTCGCACAATAAATGTGGGATCAAAGCGCTTCGTACGGGTTTTCGGAATATTAACCATAAAGCGGTGACGATTTTTCGTGCCCGCTCTGGCAGTGCGATATAAATGGGCAGGAGGGAATTAAATCGTGCAGATCCGATGCACACTCTCCGAAATGTATCCGATAAAAAACCGATAGACTAGCAACTTTGCGTCGATGCTCAAGACTAAGAAGCTTAGTCCGAACTAAGGATTCATTGCTGATGAGCTTCTTGGTACGTACTCTGCACTTTTTCATGCAAGACAGCCTTTTACGTTGAGCGAAAGTATTTTTGAACATTGCGCGTTGTTTCGATTCAAGTGAAACCACAGAAAAGTAAAAACTTTTAGAGTAACACTATCGGCCTTACTTAAAAACATTCTCGCGGTTGTTGAGATGATGCTGAACGGACGATCAGCGAAAATTACACCTAAAAAGGAATTTCGCTGTTGAGAGGGCATTGAGAGCTCTCAAATAACTGTCAAAATTTAACCAACCTCGGGACGTTGTTAAGAGACACTTGAGAGGCTTGAGAGGCAACATGGCGGCTTTTTTTCAATCAGCAGATTGAATCAGTATGTACCTATTTTTGATAACCCGTTTAAACTACTTACGTACGTTACGTACTTACGCAAACTACGTTTTTTTTTAAAGATTTCAGAATGGAGCTCCGTTTTTCTCTAGCACCTAATTTAAGTAAGTCCAATAAGAACTGCTTAAAATCGTTTAGGGGACTCAAGGTAACTTAGTTAAGTATAAGGTACTTAGCTTTGGTTTTAAGTGGCTCAGCGAAGATAAACTCGAGATAAGATAATTTACTTGAGTCGTCAACTTAATTAGACAAAGGAAACCTCTTAACGCTCTCCATTGCCGATTTACAATGAAACCCCTAATTCTAAGGAATAATGAATCAAGTATTCAATAAAAGAAGGTAAGTAGGAAGGTATTATAGCTTACTAGCGACCCGCCCGCCCGGCTTCGCACGGGTGTAATTTACATGCGAAGCCGGGGCGGGTTGCTAATTATATATATAAACCTTCCGTGAAAATGTATCTAACTGATGGCGAAAACCGCATCAAAATCTGTTGCGTGGTTTAGGAGGAGTTAGCGGCCATACAGACAGACAGACGCGGAAAGCGACTTTAATTTATACTATGTAGAGATAGAGATAGAGATTACATTAGAGCTAATACAAAAACACGTAAAAAAATACGTTTGATGTATACCCTTTAGTTTTAACTTTTTTATTATTTTTTTATGGTTTCGTACCCAAAGGGTAAAAACGGGACTCTATTACTAAGCCTACGATGTTTGTCTGTCTGTATTTTGTGGTGGTACGGAACCCTTTATGCGCGAGCCTGAGTCGCACTTGGCCGGTTTTTTTTTTGTATAAAAAAATTAACACCGTTTCCGCCATATCTGAACTGATTTACGTGATTCTTTTTTTATCAATAAGAAGCTCTCGATGCTGTAGAGGTGGTCCCTTACAAATTCATCCAAGTGGTTTTTAACCAACTCCAGTACCAATAATTTTGCTCGAGCGCCTGTTGATTTGATAATATCAATAATTTTGTTTGAGCTTTTACTAATTTTGACGCTGGTTCTTTATATAATAAAACTAGCGGTCCGCCCCAGCTTCGCACGGGTATAAATTATAGCCTATGTCACCCGGGGATAGAGTAGCTTCCCATCAGTGAAAGAATTTTTCAAATCGGTTCAGTAGTTTTGGAGCCTATTCAATGCAAACAAACAAACAAAAACAATCAAATCTTTCCTCTTTTTTATATTAGTATAGAAAATTAAAATTAAAATACGGCAATCGGCATACAGCAATTAACTGTAAAAAAAACTTTTTTTTTTTAACCTAATCATATCATCATCATCAGCCTGTAAACGTCCACTGCTGAACAAAGGCTTCCCTCGTAGAGAGGGGTGTTGCCATAATCCCCACGCTTGGCAGGCGGCTTGGGGATCGACATATACTATGACATTGGCATATACTATGATGATAACACCATTGTTTGAAAGTTCGCTAAAAGTGTTCAATCATAGTCATACAGTTAATATTCCTTAAACCGGTTAAGCAATAAAAAAAATATTTTTGTTTATTCTTGTTTTTAGTAGGTTCATATTAATGAGAAAAACATGTACCATTACAGCTTAAAAGTCATCATCATAATCAGCCTTTTGACAGTCCACTGCTGGACTTTTAGCCTACCCCCCCCCCCCCCTTTAGGGTGATTGAGCCATATCCACCACGCTGGCCCCGTGCGGGTTGGTGGATTCACATATGCCATTGAAATCCTTCTCCGTACGTATGCAGGTTTCCTCACGATATTTTCCTTCACTGAAAAGCCAGTGGTATGAAAATCCGTACATAAACTCGAAAGAGGTCATTGGTACGGGCCCGGGGTTCGAACCCGCTACCTCACGCTTTCAAGTCTAGCGGTCTCCCAAATGGGCTGCCACGGCTTAAAAGTATTAAATATTAATTACTGCAGAAATAAGTTGTTTTTCAAAACACCGTGAAAACAGATTTTGTAAATCAGTCATGTTTATTCAAGTCCTTGCTTGTCTTTGTTTGTGCATGCGTTTTTAAATGTGTGTGTGATTTACTCAATACGGTATCAAAGATACACAACCTAAACTATTTTCAATGTAAAAGTAAGACTACCCAAATACTAAAAGGCATGGATTATAAAGGTACTGAATTGTATATCACTGACAATTTTGCCAGTTAAGTTATTAATGATACTTAAAAATATATAATACTAGCATACCTTTGCTATGGCTATAGCTATGTTATAAATTTCGTTAAATTTCGTAATATAATGTTTCTTAATAAATTACAACTGTACTGTACTCACAGTTCATTTATAATTGTATAATTTTCTATTTAGAAATTATTAAGTACTAAATGTGTGTTATATTTGTTTTTTTATTATTCTTTTTTTTCTAAATTTTATACTAATTAAATTTGATTTTATATCTTTATTTAACACATAATATTTAATTTTTAAATACTGGGAGAAGCCACTGGCTTCCGAAACACAGTTTTTTACTAGTTCGGAGCCAGTGGATTCAATTGTTTTGTTTGTATTTTTCCTTGTGCCAAATAAAGTTTATGATTATGATTATGATTATGATTACTCGTGTTTTGTGCAAATAAATTATCCTTTCCAGATGCAGGAGCCTCACACAGACACGGTATGATGAGGTTTCTATGCAATTCCACTCATCATACTAGTAAATCTTTCATCACGTGGAATAGCAATTATTATCGGACTCGCGGGGACACAAAGGCTATCACCGCGGATAAGCATAAAGGACCGGATTTAATGGAAACGTCACCAGCATTCGTTCCTCCTAAGGGAACCAGTTGAAGTGGACACCTGCGCGAGTAGGCGACTGCACACGACCGTCATGGGACACTGACGTAGCGATGTCATATAACGTAATGATATTGAAGAAATAGCTGCACCCCGCGGTTTAACCCGCGTGGTGATGAAAAACACTGATGATGATGAAAAGTATCCTATGTGTTAATCCAGGACATAGGCTATCTATGTTCCATATTTTATCAAAATCCGTCCAGCTGTTTCTGCGTGAAGGAGTCGTAACACACGTACACCCACATTCACACACAAACTTTCGCATTTATATTATTTGTGTGATAAGGTGGGAAACTCCGTCTGCGTGCTCGTAGTTTTTAGTAACTTAGTTCAATCTAAAACACTGTTTTATAATATCACAGCTGTTCACTGCAGTTATGTGCTTAAAAACAATTATGTAGTAGTTATGTGCTGTTGTTGCTGAGGATGACGCCATAAAAAAAACTTACTTGGGGCTGGAGGGCTGAAGGCCCGTCGGCCATTCCAGGTATAACTGGTAAGATGAAGTGGGAAAAGAATTGCAGAAACATTCATGATTGGCATGAACTTGAGCTAGATTGGGAAGAGTGGCCAAGACATTATGGGTCACTGCGTCACCATAAGTATTTGCTGTTAATACAATAAATATTTTCTGATTCTGATTCTGCTGTTGTGCAGATTTATGTAGGTGTGTAGTGTATGTACTAGGACTTAGGTTCGAGTTCCTTATGAAAGAGGATATACCGTTTTGTCTGTACCTAACTTTGAACCTTTTTGCCAACGAACCGCATAATGTAACTCCAACCACAACCTTATCACGGTTAATACCCCGTAAATAATCTTATAACTGCAGCTAGCTCAATCCTTAAAGCTTACAAATGAATTACCTAAATGGTTTTTTTTTGTTGCCACCTCTCAAAAAAGTTGATTTTAAACTTATATAAAAAAAAAAAAAAACGGAACCTATCTGACATGATCACGTGTCATTAAAACCGATTGAGAAATAGATTTTTGATGGAGAGAAATAAGCTTTAATTTTAACCCACAAAAGCTAAGGATCCACATTAAAAACGCAATTAACGTTCAGGGCAGTTGTTTGTAAAGGGCAATAACGACCACATTATTGGTTATCACCGGCCGCAGTCAAGTAGGTCGCGAAGGTTTCACAGGTCCTTAATACGGTAGCCCTTTACGGCTTTAGCAGATTTTCAATTCAACCTTTTAATAGATAGTCCATTGAAATGGGGCATTTGCGAGGGACGTATTATGCCTCGGGAGGGATTGTTCGGGCTACGATTGGATTGTTTGGATGTCCCGTAGACGTCATAGGCGTTTTGTTTGAGAACGGTTTTATATTAGGTGATAATATGTTTATATTTTAGGTATTTATTTTTCGTTAGGCAATTGTCTGTATCGAGTGGTATCAAGCCCTTATTTTAGACTGTTGTTCTATCGTTGTTGTTGCCGACCGCTGCCCGCTGTTAGAAAACACACCCTTATGAAAAAGTTTGCTCATTACGATAAAAAAACTTATATGACTTATCTTGACACGTAACATCTTTACTGATTACGGCTAGTGAGTGCTGATAATCATAATTTTTAACCTAGACCGTGCACTGATGTGAAAAGTCCTTTTAGTTTAGTTTAGTTAGTCATGTCCCCCACTCGTCATGTTCAGGCACCATGCTTTACCAAAATGTACTTCACTAAACAACGTATTCACTAGGATGAAACTTACCAAGAATTTCATTATTACTACTTGCAACTCCACACAATTCTAAACCAGCTAAACACCAACACTAACAAACTTTATTCAAACAGAACTGTTAGCATGTGTATTCAGTGTTAGCGCACACGATGCAGCTGCGAACACAGACATTTAGAAGCGGCGTAGATTTGGCGCCCAACATGTGGCGCCCCATGGTGGGCGCCAAAATATCCGCCGCTTGCCAAATGTCCCGTGTTCATTGCTTAGACGCGCTTGTTATTTTCTAATAGCTTGTACTTGCAGATATTGACAAGACAGTGCTAGTGGATAATACGATGAGTGCAGAGTCACATTTTTTGTCACATGTTTTGACTGGCTATAGACATGTAGGAAGAAAATATATATATACTAGCGACCCGCCCGCCCGGCTTCGCACGGGAGTAATTTACGTGCGAAGCCGGGGCGGGTCACTAGTTATATATATAAACCTTCCTTGAAAATGTATCTAACTGATGGTGAAAATCGCATCAAAATCCATTGCGTGGTTTAGGAGGAGTTAGCGGCCATACAGACAGACAGACGCGGAAAGCTACTTTAATTTATACTATGTAGAGAAGAGATAGAGAAGAGATAGAGATAGAGAAGAGAAGAGATAGAGATATAAAAGAAAGTTCGAATTTAGACAAAAAAAATTAAAACCGAGAGTCATAAAGCCTATAAGCTCTTTAATTATGTTTTGTTGTGAAAAAGTATATTAACGTTCTAATAACTTCAAATTATAAAATTACACTCCCCTAAAATATAATGAAAATTAAATATAGTTACTAACCAGACACAAGAAAATGTTTAAGAGAACAGTAATTACCAAATGCAAAGGTAATCCAACTGTTTTTAGGTAGTTCAAGTGTTTAGCGTTAGTTAGCTTCTTTGTTTAGTTAATTAAAACACTTCCCCGTTTAAAAAAGTTTAGGACAGTTTATGTATCTGTCTTTATTTATCTCTTAGGCATATTCCCAAAAGCCTCTTTAGGAAACAGATTATTCCATCGTACTTAAAACTCGTAAAGTTCGCTTGGCGTTTAAAATAACGACTACATACAAACTTTGATTTACGAGACACAACGTCTCTGGGGTACGATTAGTAAACTTTGAAAACTGTTGCCTTTTTTATGTTCTTTATGTTGGTAGTAAACGGAAGCTGCACCGTTTGTTCCCTGGGGTTGGTGGAATTGCCGACAGGTATAAAAAGAGTTGTAAACGGTTTGTGTGATAAAATACTACGTGCCAGGTTGGATATGGAATGCTTTGGCAGTTATCACAAGGGCTGTTAATAAAAACCATTTTGTACCTGATTTCCCAACATACTAATAATGTAAACCAATAAGAAAACGTCTGCAGGAGCTAAGTGCTCTGCTTTATTCCGTTTTCAACTTCACTTATTTACATATGTAGTAGGTAGGTACTACCCACTAAAATTTATTTTAATCTACAACTTTAATGAATATTTCTGATAATAATTGCCTGAAGAAAATTTTATTTAAGAAATATATTACTTCTGATAATAAATATTTGGTAGTTATGAATTTGATTATGGAGGTTCGTAAACTTTTTAAAACGAGCATAAAAAACCGATTGCAAAATAACTACAATTTCATACAATAAACTAATTCGAATCGAGTAACATTCAACATTATTGCGAAAGAATAAATCAAGAACAATTTAAGCAATCCAAACGAAGCCCAACCTCAAATTCATCAACAAAAACGCAATATATTTTATCTTCACAATAATGGAGGCACAAATTCATACGAACACATCATTACCACAATCCATAGACAAATTGGGCAATAAAACAACCGCAATTTGCCCAATTCCACATCAAACGCAACATTGGGTCGTACTCAAATATCTTTACACGCCGCCAACAAGACGGATAAAGCTCAGTTTCCACTAAAGCGGCGAAACATACACATTTTGTATCTACTTTACAACCACCTAATGTAGATCAGAAGTACTGGTCAAAGAAGGAGACTTTTACTAGCAATTGTATCTATATTTCCTTTTACAACTATCGGCCACTGTCATCTCAGTAACTAACTGTTTCAGGAAGCAGAAGTTTTGATTAATTTTGATTTAGTTTTTGTCGTTTTTTTAGCAATGTCACATATGATTTTACTAGGGGTTTCAATAGCCGCTTGTTCCTACATGAAGTGTTTATCATCATCGTCATCATCAGCCAGAAGACGTCCACTGCTGAACATAGGCCTCCCCCTTTAACCTCCACACTGAACGACAGCCTGCCATCTGCATCCACTGGAATTCCACTTGAATAATGGTGTCTGAAATTTGCAAGTTGAAGTGGCAATGGGCAGGCCACATTGCTCGAAGAACCGATAACCGATGGGGAAGAAAGGTTCTTGAGTTCTAGGCCTCCCACTAGATGCACCGACGACATTTTGAGTGTCGAAAATTTTTATTCCTGGCGTTAACAAATATATTTTTAGCGTGTTTTGGGAGAATCCTTAGTCAGCAGTGATCATGTTGACTTTGCATTCTACTTTTACCTCGGAGTCTTTATAAATTTCTGCTTGGTGCCACGAACTGCCCTACTTGGAGGCAAGTAAGATCTTTGTTGCGGGGAAATGCGAGAATATACCGGAAAATGTGGTTGTAGGTTGTAGCTGGACGGCGCAGTTACAAATTACAAAATAAATCGTACAGCTTCTGTGTGGTAACCGCGTTCTTCTCATGACATTTAGCGAACCTTCTCGAGGTTCAACGGCCTCTTGTGCAACTCGACACAAGCGATGAGACTGCACAGAATAGATCATAGTGATAACGCAACTTCACCTACTGACTCTTTGGTGAACTGTGTCACGATCCACTTTTACTAACTTTTGTAAACCGACTTAGCAACTCTTGATGGCTACACGGAACGGTTATACTAAGCCGACAGCGGGATATTATTTACTCATATCTATATAGACCAACTCTGAAATCAAGAGAAAAATATAGGCTATTCCACAAACACATTTTTTAATTTTATTCCGGCCATTTGTGATGTTCCTTCTATAATTTCTTTACGATTTTCTCACGAAAACTTTAGCAACTGGTATCGTGTGCTCTACATACGGCTAAGAGCGATGTGGAGCGTCCGTGAGAACACTTTCACTACGACGAGACCTTAGTGAAGTAGCTGTACCTACCTAATAGTACCTAGTAAGTTCATTTAGTTCATGTTTTAACTATTAGGTACCTTTTTGTCATGACATTATTATGTTTAAATAGCTAAAACGCAACAACACTAAGAAATCAGGGCTACTAAGGCTAAATCCGCATGCAATAACAAAACATAAGTACAGTATTACAATCCATTACTGTGGCCTGCTTTGTGTCTAAAGGGTACTTTAAACTAAACCCCCCCTCCCCCCTCCATTACACTAATGCACTCAAGAGCCGCGTCTAGTTGCAAACATCACATTTCTATCTAGCTGAAGGATAAAATGGATAAAATCCTTGTTTTAAACAAAATCTTCAAAGTTTTTTGCCTGAGCTCTGCTGGGAATCAGACTATGCCCACTGCTGGACATAGGTTTCTCTCAAGGCACGCCACTCGACCCGATCATGGGATTCGATTTTCGTTTTCAGCCTCTGCCATACGTATATCGTCACTCCATCGGGTTCTTGAAATCATCATCATCATTTCAGTCTATCATGGACACACTGTTGGGACACAGGCCTTCTCTCAGAGAGAGAGAGAGAACGGGCATTGGGCAGTGATCTACCATGCTGGCGCAGTGCATATTGGTGACTGTCATATGTCTTTGAATTGTTTGATTTTCTTGGACATACCAGTTTCCTCGCGATATTGATTGCATCGAAACTGCACATAATGTCTGATCACGATTTCAAATTCGTTTTTTACCCGCTCACGCCATTATCTATTTCCTATCTAAAGCGGCTTTGTTTAAAGTCGAAATTCGTATATCGCCATATTTGATGATGATGATGATGACTTTGTGCTTGTGTTTATGTTATTTTGAGGGTTTTTATTTAACATATCGAAATATAAAAATTAATTTTAACAATTAACTGGTTAAAGTTTTATAACACTAGTCTGGCTATACAATTAGTACAAAAAATTATATTGTTGTCGCTGAAAACTCAGTTCAAAAGCTATTTTTGTTGCACAGTTTGTAATTTTTTTTTTTTAATAGTCCAGATAATATATCGAAATGCTATTCGGTTAAGATTATTAACAGGTGTTTTTCTACGTGTAGTATTTTTTTAAATCTTATCAGTCTATTTCGTCACATCGCACTAAGCGTTTAAAAACACTTATTTTGGTTAATTTCACGATTGTACCGCGCCTTAAGTACTAAATAAGTTATTATTGCAGGGCCGAAGATCGAACCGGGTGTTCTTGGAATGACTGCTCTAAACTTAAGTACAAGTACCTAAGCCTTAACTTTACCCGCATTTGATTGCATTGCACATTCATAGAGTAAACACCCGAACTGTAGTTCTTGCATAATGCATCCGTCACCACAAGTTTGCAAGTTTGTGCAACTTGTCTACGGTACAACTCTTCGGGCAAACTAAATAATCACGTGAAACTTCGAGAATGTTTTGCAAAAGTTGTATGTACTTAATCTTCTCTGGTGAGTTCGTGTAATTAATAACCCAACTATTCAGTAGTTGGTTTCTTTTATTTAACGTTCATCGGAAAACATTTTGTGTATTTTTTTTTAATTCTAGTAATTGGTTTGCTTTTGACCGGCAACTCGCCGGATGTTAAGCAATAATACGGTCAAAGATGGAGCACGCTTGCCTAGAAACGATTCGTTCACGATTTGATGACACCCAGGGGGGTTAGACAAGACCCACTTTCTGTAAGCGTTAACGCCTGCGGAAAGATGAAATTGTATGAAAATGACATTAAAAATTAGATTAGCTTGAGATATGTTATCTCAAGCTAACGTCATTTTCATACGATTTCATATTTCCGCAGGCGTTAACGCTAACAGAAAGTGGGTATTGTCTGACTCCCCAGATTGTAACAATCGGGGCACACCCATGCAAGCACCGCATTCCACAGACTAGCCGAAATTATAAGGTGAGTACATTATTTATAGGATCAGTAGTGGTACTACTGCAAATGCTGCAAAAGTGCATAGCTTCGTGTACTACAAGGGTGTCGTGTATTATGTAGCCGTAGGTATGTGGTACATTTTGCATAGAGGGCTTGCACAAACATGCCTCTATATGCACCGGAAGCTCGCTTGGGATTGTTCCATTGGTGGGAATATTCTAGAATCGCGACAGAAACGAAACTACTTCAACTCAATGTGAGTTAGTTTAGTATGTATTAGCTACCTTCAACATCATCATAAAAGACGTCCACTGCTGAACATAGGGTTCCCCCTTTAACCTCCACACTGAACGACATCCTGCCTTCTGCATCCGCTGGATGCCCGCGACTCTCACAATGTCGTCGGTCCGTCTAGTGCGAGGCCTACCTATGCTGCGTCTTCCGGTTCGTGGTCTTCACTCAAGAACCTTTCTTCCCCATCAGTTGTCGGTTCTTCGAGCGATGTGGCCTGCCCATTGCCACTTCAACTTGCAAATTTTAACAGCTATGTCAGTGAATCAGGTTCTTTGTTCCGGATTCTATCGCGCAAAGAAACTCCGAGCATAGCTCTCTTCATTGCCCGCTGTGTGACTCTGAGTTTTTCTTAAAGGCCATCAGTTAAGGACCACCTACCGGCTACCTTCACTTCATACCAAATTCCATCTAAATCTGTTCAGCAGTTTTGGAGTTGAGTGCAGATAAACATACACACTTACACAAATTTTCGCATTTATTGTTACTGTGTTGCTCTTATGAGAAAGTACGCCTGAAGCATCTCCTTTAGTGTTTTTTTTATAAATAACACCCTTTTATATGAAGTTTTGTGGTTTGGTTTGCATCTCGACGGACATGGAGTGCTTTTCATGTTTGAAGTCCCCCAGACGCGGCGCTGTCATCGCGTATCAATCACTATCAGTATCATTTCTCGAGTAGAACTTTAACAACTTTTGGCATCGTACACGACTCTTTAACTATGGAAAATTAATAAAAATCTCACTAGCGTCCAAACACAGTAACAACACCTGACAACTACAACATGGAAATTTAGTTCCGCTGTTTGCCGTGGGACTTCTTTCATGAAAAGGACTCTAAGATACGAACTCTAAGATACGATATATATATAAGATCCTCTAGTAAATGCGGGAGAACGGGAAAATCATGGGTATAACCGTAGGACGAAGGTAGTAAAGAATGAATTGTTTTCACTGATAACCGATGTTTTTTTTTTGTAATTGTCTATTATTGTATGGTTTTGGTAAACAAATCTCCGTTCAATACTGAAAATGACTACTGTTTATTTTCTCATGTTAGCTATTGTTTATTAGAAAATACTTAAACAATGACGTATCATGGTTGATCATCCGAAACCCCGACGAAGCGCTTTGATTCCACTTTTATTTTGCAAATTACTAGTCTGTGAAATGCGTTGCCTATTTGGTGTTCCCCGATAGTTACAACCTGTCGTCGAATCGGTTTCTTATATTATGCATGCGTACCTTATCGACTATCGTAGACCACATTAGCGGTCAAGAGCAAGCCTATCTTGCAAAAAAGTGGTATCGTATTTTACAAGCTCTTCCCACATTTTTTTATGCTATAGGTGGCATTACAAAGCTTACGGGTCGCCTGGTGGTAAGGGATCTTCGTCACCTATGGATACCTGTAACACCAGAGGCATCACAGATACGTTGCCGACCCTTAAACTCTATTAACAGCACTTTTGAAGAACCCCGTGTTATAGTTACTCGGAAACGCCGCAGACGGAAGCTGATACCACGTATTGCAGATGTGAGTATTACGTAGACGTATATCTGTTTTTTTTAAATATTTACAAGTGTTTTATCAGCACTCCATATATGTTTATTACACGCGTAAAATATATTTGTGCGTATATACAAATGTCATTTACTACTCGCAATAGTCATTTCCGACTTTGATTAAATGACAGGTAGGTATATAATAAAATTTTCAGAATAGTTCCCCAAATTATGCGAAGCGGGGGTAGTGGTGAATTCGCGGGGTGCCGGCGGCGCGTGGCGTCCTGCATCGGGTGGCATCGCATCGAGACACGTGTGGTGCGCTTAATCCCGCCATCCATTCTACCCGTACCTATACCATCCTATACTAAGCCGTGGGTAGATAATAGGTATGACCATGTGCTTTTATTTTTTATGCAATATGTGTATATTTTATGTAATAGCAGCAAACAAGCAGACGGGCCGCCTGATTGTAAGCAGTCACCGTCGCCCATGGATACTTGTAACACCAAAGGCATTAGAAATACGTTGCCTATCCTTTAGGACTTTATTACCTCGCCTTTTGAAGAATCCCATGTTGTAGCTTCCCGGAAACACCGTGGATGGTAGCATACCTGCCGTGGATTGCAGGAATAGTAACTACAGATCGTTTTAAAATTGAAAACAATAAGTGCTCGACTTTTTCCATTATCTGGCAAAACCTCTCTTTCTTCTGAGGTCAAAACGCTATCATAGCTAGTACGCCTTGACATAGTAGCTTTTGCTACAAGAGTTTTGTCATTATGCTATCTAACATTTGCCTATATGACATTGTCCAAAAAAAGATCTATAAATAAGTAGCGATATTTGTATAAACGATCTACTGGCCAACCCAATGATAGTTAATACCAAGGGTCATCGTTCACAAATGTCCGAAACAAAAGTAAAAGCGATATCATAGCAGCTAGTACTTTTGTTACGAGAATTTTGTCATTATGACATTAGAGATTTGTCAATATGATATACGATATTTTTTTCATTATGACATTTTCCAAAAGTAGACTAAATTACACTAACTCTTAAGTTTTTACTTCAAAATGGCAATTTTCCCATTCAAAATTCGCTTTAGCCGTTATTGAAACCAATTTTGATTGCTCAATTTCTGACATAAATATTATTACGCCATTCACACGAAGTAATAAAGTAATCGAGACACCAATCACGTCTTGATCTAAAACAATATTTCATTTAAATGATCGCTTCAAATACAGTTCTAACTACCAATTTAGCCATAGCTATTGAACTGAGAAATATCAATAAAAATATAATAAAACCATCTCTCATGGCAGTTTAAAAGGCGAATCTTCAAAGTTAAAAAAATATTAATTTAAATACCGAATTTAAAATTAGTAAAATACGCAATATCGGTTTACCAAGTAACGGATTTTTTCAGTTATTTTGATTTAAAAGCCGTACTACTACTACTGGACGGATTTTAATGAAATTTCTATGGGACCAATATGAAACAATATAAAAAGAATGTTCCAAATCGGTTTATAAATGAAGGAGTGCTGAGGTAGGAGTAAATGAAGGAGCTTTTTTTATATAATAGGCTTGCGTTTGACCACCATCACGCCCGATGTTAAGCGATGATGCGGTCTACGTTGGAACACGCTTGCCTAGAAGAAACCGATTCACTCGTGATTTGATTGATTTCGGTAAAAATACGGCAAAAATCGTATAGATTCGATAGATTTTACCGTCACACAATTTGTTAATTTGCTAGTGTCAGGTATTCTTTGTATTACATATCGTCAAACAAGGTATAGTAGTCAGAGTCAAGTTAAAATGGTTTTACTAATTTGAAAGCGTTGTTTTTTTTAAGTGATAGTTTTATTTTATTTTTATTTATTGATAGAGATACGCCAACAGTGAACATATTACACATTCTTAAAAAATACAAAAAAATTATACATACATAGATCTGATATGAACACCTTTTACAGGCGTATACAACATTCGCCAAAAAAGTGGTTAGACACTAAAAACTATATAATCTAATAACAAAATTATATGATATTCTTAATATTATTTGTCTCTAGTTAGAGACTTTACTATTTTGTTTTTAAAAACATATAAAGTATCATTAAATACATCCAGATCACTCAAGGAAACGTTAAATTCGTTATAGGTGCGACATAATCTGTGTGTAGGGGAGTTAAGTGCCAAATTGGTTCTAGCAGCTTGCCGCCAACCTAGAATTCGAGAAATTCTGTGCCTAGGATAGTGATATGGAACCTTTAGAGAGATTTCTTTTAAAATAGATGGACAGTATAGTTAAGTATTTATGAACCAAAAATGTTGGTCGTAGTCTCTGGTACTATCAGGCAAGATGAGGGGAAGCTGCCTGTGAAAGGCTATCAATACATTAAAGTATAGTATTTATTTTTTTAACTTTCGCGATTTGAACATATGTTTTAAACGTTTATCGGGACTTATCACGTATTATTTAATTTAGGTAAAAAATATGTACCTTTCGCTCGACGTTTCGACCATGTTACCACGTTGTTATGTTGACCACGGCCATTGTAACATGGTCGAAACGGCGAGCGAAATATACATATTTTTTACCTAAATTAAATAACACGTGATAAGTCCCGATAAACGTTTAAAACATTAAAGTATATTGCATGGTATAATAATATACTCCACCAGGTATAGTATTCCGAGAAATAATGTGACGTGGGCGTCCCGCAATGATGTCATCAATGTCATGGATACACGTACACGTGCATAATCAAGAGCAGAATAAGTAATTTACAACAAGTTCGAGAGAGATGACGATACACGAAACAATGGCGGTCTCTCTGTGATTTTCTGTGTTAACAGTAGCGTGAAATTATAGCTCCCCAATATCCGTATATTACCTGTGGGAATCCAATAAATCAATGTGGTTTTGATAAAATTGTGTTTAATATATTCAATTTGTGCTTAACTTGCTTGAGCGGACAAACCAAATGACAATTGAAATGCTTTTTGTATTTTATTTAATAGATTATTTTAAAAAATATTTCCCAATATCTGTGTTTGTTGCAATAAAGTGGTAACTAGACGTGATTCTGGAGTGACGTAATTCTGGGACAACTGTCAGAGTAGCAGACTTTGTTTTCTTGGATCATGGTATATTGATACTGGATTTAGACATTTGATTGAGCAAACCTGAGCGACGGACGGTTAATTTAATAACAACAAAATGTATTATGAACTTATATTAATTAACTCACTCATTATCATAGATTCGAAATATCGTCGGACAACACGAAGGAAAAAATAATTCATATGCCGCATACCTGAAACAAAATAAACATGTATTGTTAATATATAGATAGATTTAAAAAACTCTTTAATGGGCGCTCCATTAAAGAGTTTCTATGAAAGAAGAATTCCTAGAGAGAGACTACTAAAGAGTTTCTAGATATTTTTTTTTACTATAGTACTTCATTAGCTGGTTAAGATAGATCATCAGCCTACTTGATGTTCGTCCAATGCTGGACGTATGCCTCTCCCAAGGCACGATCTCAGCCCGATCTTTCGCTCTCCTCTTTCAGCCACTGCCAGCCATCTTACGTATATCGTTACTTCAACAAATCTCAGGGCGTCCTACACTACGTTTGCCGATTCTTGGTCTCCACTCTAGAACACGACTACCCCAATGGTTATATATAACAAATTAACCATTTTATAGTAATTTATTAATTAAAAAAAAATGGGATTTAGATTCAGATTCAGATTTTTATTAGCCTTATAACAATGATTCGTTATACTAGGTAGGTCAAATACATTAGTCTTAAAAACAAATTATAATAGTTAAAATAATTTACAAAGTTAATATAAAATAAATAAAATATAGGTGCACAATACAATAACATTTTTTAAATGTCATTTCGTTAGAGCAATGTAATAACATAACCTAGCTGGATTAAACTTTGTTATAACATGAATAGTTTTGTTAAAAACTGTTTGTTACATAAAAAATTGTCTGTATAAAATTTATTATTATTAAACACTGTTGTTCATTACTTTAAAAAATGTCATTTAGATATTGACCTTAAACTATATTTATTGTTATCATACGCAAATGAGCATTCCCTTAAATTAATTTTCATGAAGTCATTAAGCTTGTAAAACGCATTGCGAATGAAGAAAGGCTTAATTTTTCTTTTAAAATCTAGAATTGTTAAATTTCTTAGAGCAGCTGGTAGCTTATTATACATTACTAGTTTATTATGAACTCCCTGCTTTTCAACTTTACAAAGTCTCACTCGGGGTAGAACTAGCCTATCATTATTTCTTAAGGTGAAGTTATGTTTATGTGTGTCCATTTTTCTCGGGTATTTTTTCTCTCTATCAGTATGTAATTTATAAAAAAGCTTTGAACCTTATCCAAGCATTTATCTGCTGTGACAGCTGCAATAACATTGCAAATAGCTGAATTTAAAGCTCGAATTCTGATCACGTTTGCTGGTTTTTGAATGTAAGACTGTAGCAGGTACCCGATCAATGACAATATAACCACTTGACTCAATGTTGACTTAACTGCTTATCCTTTACCCCGCCGTAAGTTCTAAAATGTCAACCTAAACTATTTCGAGCAGGCCAATCCTAGGCGCGAATTGAATGAATGACTTTTGAGTCTCCAATCACAAGCGTCGAGTCGAATAAGTCTCCAATCACAAGCTGCCCCCCGCGACCGACGTGGCCTCATTTTGAAAAACGGAAAACTACATGCACGATCAAGTGGTTATATTGGCGTCGATTCTGTCATACCACTCACTAAACTAAACCACTCTGACAGGACTAAAATTATCTGCCTCTCTTTTTATTTTAATATGTGAGAGAAGGATAGCAACAATTTTAGAGCTGTACAATTCAGTTTAGTTTAGTTTTGAGTACATCAGAATCGATGCCATTGTATTTGTACCCGATATACCTACTTGTGTGCAATATTAAAGGAACATGTTTTATTCAGCTTGATACAATATTATTGTAGTTGTCAGAGCAAATAAGTGCTTGGACCGAGTAGCCAGACAGTTCAAAAGAAATAAAACTAGTTGAGAACATTTTAAATCGTGTGAGAACAACATTTACCATTGCATCTGCAGCGCCTCAGGCGAGCATTACAAATCCATTACAAGCTGGATAAATGGAACATCGTGTATTACCGCTAAGTACCTATTTACTTTAAGGGCATCTTTTCCCACTTTTAGCAATTTCGGTCATTCTAGTTTTAGTATGTCTACCTACTTCCATGGTTAGTTTAAAATTATAAAAATGGTGTCATTTCAAAATGTAATGTTTTATCTAGGAAACAAGAATAGGTTATTTAATGAGAGAAAAAAATAAAGTATTGAGCATAGTATTGAGTATTGTTTGTTTTGAGTTTTGAGTGTTTTGTTTTGTTGTATTGTAGATTTGAGCTTAGCTTAGTTGCTTAAAAATGGGAAAGGCTCACCTTAATACGATATCGTTTTAAGTCATTGTTTTACATAATTAATGAATACAAAAACTAAGTTACCGTCCGTCGAATGGCATTGATACTGCGCATAGTTTATTTAGGTACCAAATAAGTCATTGGTGCAGGGCCGAGAATGAACCGGGTGCCGTCAGATTAAGGTGGTACGTTTCACAAATGGCGGGAAATTCAAATTTCAAACCGTTTTCTTGTCCTTGTAGCTAGGCCGGGTAATTATTGTAAGCGATCATGATGTTTGCGCAAAATTGATTATTATTCTTTACAAAATCATGTAAAGCTATTTATCTCTAATGCACATTATTACTTACATTTGACAATAAACTAGTTTTTGCTGTTTCAAACGGTTTATTGACAAATGTAAGTAACATGGTGCGTTACTGTTAAATAGCTGTACATAATAATGTAAAGAACAACCAATGGTTTGAGCAAACACTGTGTAATTTAAAAATAATTACTTAGCTACAAGGACAAAAAAACTTTCTGAATTCAAATTTCCCGCCAGAGGTGAAACGCACCACCTTAAAGGACACATGCTCCCCCGCTCGGCCAGTTATAAGTACATTCACAATATTTGTATGTATGATTTAGGTACTTCAAAAGAGATCATACCATAAAAGCAAACTCCTAAGCGTTTTGTCGGCGCAACTGCAGTGCCGCCGGGGACGATTCAACTCGCATTACAGATGGCGCGGATGAAATATAATGTACTTTGCAGTCTACTATCTAGCTAAAAGTTAGTTCTTGGTTTTCGCCTTCAAAAAGATGAAATATCACTCAGATAAAAGCTTTCCTAACATTCTCTGGCAAAAACAAATTAGTCCAGCGCGGTAACAAAATGCTAACGCTACTATTTCATAATCACAAATAAAAAAAGTCAATTATACGCAAATAGTTATTTTTTCGGGATTTAGACTTGAAGTCTTTCCGATCATATCCTTGAACACAATGTTTTTTTTTCTTTGCTTTGCTTTAGTAAAATGCTCTCTTTAATTTAATTAGAGTCTAGCTAATCTAGCCGGGCTAAAAGCTAATCTAGCCGGGCTAGATTCTAGCCTGATATTAGACTACGTTATTTAATTCTAACCTGAACTGTTACGTACCTAATCACAAATCGAAAAAGTAAATTATAAATTGTTTTTTCCAAACAAATTTATTTCTGTATTATTTTTAACCCCACACCCCAATTCACAGAAATATCCAAATATATCTTTTAAATGTTCATAGAGTAAAATTTTGCCTTTTCAGCGGCCGCGAGTCAATCAAGCGCCAATGCTATGGTAATTAAAATGCAAAACAGGCATTGACGGCGCAATAATGAAGCCCATTATCGCACCATCGATTAAATGAAATAAACGCCGTAATACCAAAGTTAATATTATACTCATAAATTCACACACTAGTAAGGACAAAGAAAAAATAAATCAAGCAAAGTTCAACAAATCACTGAACAATTTCATAAATAATTTTGGGTTAGAAATGCTATTATACTATACGGCACTGCAAGGTCACCGACATACGATTAAGATTGGGACTCCTAGAAACTTCACAATAAGTCTCCAATACCACAACAACTGGCGAAATAGGGGTAGAACAGTTTAGTCAGCGACCCAAAACCAAGCTCCGTTATTTTAAGGAACTCGGCTGGTTTGGGTAATCTAGGTGGCAAATGCACATACACCCCAAGCGGGAAATCAGTGCATGTCTCATCACTATTAGAATTAGATAATGCTGGATTAAGCTACAAAAATATAGAAAGAAAAAGCAAAGCGAACTTCGCCAAATTGCAAAAATGCCTATTTAATTGGACTTAATACGCACCAAACACTTTCTGAAGCTGCGTCATAAATATTCATTGGACCAAGGCCGCGCAACTTGGCTTCACGGTGCCGCGCGGCCCTAAGACCTAAGAGAACGCGCTATTAGGGGACCGTTTCCTTCTGCAGCTCAGAACAGCTGCTCTTACTTGCACGTGTTCACATTACTTAAGTTATGAAACCATTAAATGTGAAGTTTCTAAAAGTGACAACATTATATACAACACTAGCGACCCGCCCGCCCGGATTCGCACGGGTGTAATTTACGTGCGAAGCCGGGGCGGGTTGCTAGTTATATATATAAACCTTCCGTGAAAATGTATCTAACTGATGGTGAAAACCGCATCAAAATCCGTTGCGTGGTTTAGGAGGAGTTAGCGGCCATACAGACAGACAGACGCGGAAAGCGACTCTAATTTATACTATGTAAAGATAGAGAAGAGAAGAGAAGAGAAGAGAAGAGAAGAGAAGAGAAGAGAAGAGAAGAGATAGAGATTACAAATAAAGAAATGAAATGTGTTATAATCTCGAATCTCGGAACCTTAAGATATAAAATAAATCTGCGAATCGGAAGAGCCGCCGTAAAGAACGCAACCAACAACTCCTAGAAGTTCTACTTCTTTTTGATACGTTTATTTATTTATTTAAATAAGCTTGAGTTTGACCGCCATCTCGCGCGATGCTGCGGTCTATGATGGAGCACGCTTGCCTTGAAGGAACCGATTCACACGCAATTTAAAGATACCCAGATTGAAACTATCGGGGAACACCCATTCAGGCAGCGCATTTTAGACTAGCACTTCGCACAATAAAAGTTAAATCAAAGCACTTCGTACGGGTTTTCGGAAATGGAGATGCAAAACCATAAAAAATAACCACCAAAAACCACCACACATAAAATGACCACTTTAAATCCCGGGCCCGTACCAATGAGCTCTTTTAAGTTTATGTACGGATTTTCATACCACTGGCTTTTGGGTGAAGGAAAACATCGTGAGAAAACCTGCATACGTACGGAGAAGAAATTCAATGGCGTGTATGTGAATCCACCAACCCGCAACTGGGCCAGCGTGGTGGAATTGCCCAATCGCCCTTTTGGGGGTAGGCCTAGTTCAGCAATTGGACAAAGGAAAAAGGCTGATTATGCTTTATGCTATAAGATCCACAGACTATAGGTAAAGCTACTAAAGTCTTTGTTAAGACCACTTTAGTCACATGTCCATTATCGTCAATGTTTCGATACTCCGCTTTTCTTGTATTTATTTGCTCTATAGCCGTTAACAGTCGACTAGGTGGAAATTTCGTCTCAGCAAAAGGCTAAAAGGAGGGTAGGATTGAAGCAGTTTTCAATTAACTAGCTTATAGATCGGCAGCCGGCCGGTGCGGTAGGTTCGTTACCGAACTTTAGCAAAAGGATTTTTTGCGGGTTGCGGCCTTTTGTTTTTGGCGATTTGAGCGGATTCAAGCTTTCCCGAAAGATTAAAGTTGAAACTCATATGGGAGTACCTATTTTTATTTAACTTGCTGGCACAAAAAATGTATTTCGGGGATATGTTCGGTGAACAGATTTTTGTCGAGTGTTGCATTAGGGGTTTGTCGAGTGTAGTGAGGGCCACAATGCACTCGAGTTAAAAATCTGTAGTTTCGCCCTAGTGATGTTTAGTACTTTTTACTATACCTATAAGAAAATAGCAGAATTTTTCATGAAATTTCAGCATATTTTATGTTTGATTCTAAAAAGGTTGGCATAGCGCAAGTTTCTATCGAATTTTTGGCTCTACACGGTTTGTACATTTGACGTGACATAAAAATTTATATTAAACGAAAAATTGTTTCACTATAGCTATTGGCGCGCAAAAATGACTATGTAACGGTCATAGTCGAAAAATATACCATAAAATATCATCAATTTTGTCTGTACTTCAGACTGCTTATGTAGGTATTATTAAACGAAGTATTATTAATTTAAAACAAAGAGACCAAACTTTAAAAAAAAAAAAAAAGGTTATGGCTACTTACCAAGCGTTTGTTGTGAACAAAAAAAACACCTATGAAATTGAATCATTAAAAAGATTGCAGGTGTCCTTAGCGGTTATCGTTTACTATCAGGCAGGCCTTCCGATTGTTCGTTGCTGAATAAAATGTACGAGTCGGGATTTTCTTGATATAAAAGTGGCGCCCAACATGGTGCGGCATGATTTTTCTGCATTACTACAGAATATTTAGACGAAATAGTGTGAAAAGACCATGGCTTAATTATTATTATCCTTATTTAACCCAAAGGTACTATTCAAACTAGCAGTGGTATAAACAAACTTGGGCCCCAGTTCAGTAAGGATGAAGTCTCTTGCATAATGCAGGGACTTGCCCCGACAATACCTTGCAGATTGCAGACTTCGGAACTTTGTCTTTGAAATGCTTGGCGATGTTCAGAATACAGGAATGGTCGAGGGTGCAGTAGATATTTGAATTAGTGTTCTGTGGTGCAAAGTGGAGGCGATTATTGGATAACCTGCGGCTGTAGTTATACTGAGAAATACAGGCTGTAGAAAGTATTTTGTTATAATGTCCAAAAAAATCGCGTTTTATAAACCATCGTAAGTCAAAATAACGTTCGAGATAAAAATAAGGGTTGTAACAATCTGGCAAGGCAATAAAACAAATAATTTTATGACTGGCTATAAAAATCGTCTCACAGTACTCCATCAAAGTTTTCTTTAGAGCTAAATTTGTTATTTATCACGACCCAAAAAATATATTTTAACGTAACCAAAGGCTTTGCCAAAAAAATAAGAGTTCATGCCGAAATGTCGGCTAAATCTGACAGGTGAAGGGGTGACGTCACAGCTGAATTCTGGCAGACTGGCAGATTAACCGAGTTAATTCTGTTGATTCAATTAACGCTGAATGTGGCTGTTCTACATTAATGTAATTTTATTGTTTAATTAGCAAAATGAAGATAAATTTATTCTATTATATTAATTGTGGCATTATTTGCAAACATTTTAAACTAGACTTAAATAAATGCGCAAAACGGGCCGAGCCAAAAACCACAACAAAAAAAAACACTCGCGCGTGTTTGCGCCAGTCACCTGTCACAACTGTCATCAGTAGGTACTGTCAATATTAAATTTTGGCGCCAACGGGAGAAAATTATGTCGTGGGTCTGGGTCGTGGCGTGGGTCGTTTTTCTAAAGCTCCATAGAAGACACTAACACCGACGTCATGCTTCCGCGGACCTGCAAGGTGTGTAATATCCTTCCCCCAAAGGTCTTCCCGCCGAACTTCAACATGAAGCGTTTCAAAAAGGGTGTCTTAAACTACCCCTCTGGGCTGGCAAAGCACCGTTACTAGTGTTGCTGGTGTCCATAGGCGGCAATTTCTGCTTACCATCAGCCGGACTGCCAGATGCTTGCCGCTCATTTTATTTTTAAAAAAAACTTCCACTTTACTGGAGCAGGACTTGGACTTGAATGTTACTTACTTTGCTTGAATTAAAATAATTTGAAATAATTAGAATTACATCTATATAATTAGTATTTGTAATATATTGTAATGCATTATTTTCTTAAAAATATTTACTAGCACTTACTATTTTTTGTAATAACCTTTACTTTCTCCGACAAAAATTATGTCTTGGAAATGTATTGGCAGCGAAAAGTTTCTTTCGCACGTTATGTTTGGACCGTCTATTCATGTTTACGAATGTTTCCAAGAACTTTCAAATTGTTTACCAATAAAATCTAAGTAAATGTATTCATTCAACTTATTTCTTAAGCGAAGCAGTTTCTACTTAACTTCATCCCTATTAAACCCGAGCGCTTCACTTGATTTTATTTAACTTAAAGCATCTTAAAGTTAAGAAAGTTTCACGACTTAGCACTTTCATTCAAATTTGTAAGAATTTTTGTTTTAAGATTTCATATCCAGTGCACGGTAAAAAAACGAACGCTTTTCATAAACAAGATTATCTTTTTCTGTTACTTCTTTTGTATATTGAGTGACGCGAAAACGAGCAACGCTCTAAACCACAGAATAGGTAAAGCTACTATTGCTATTAACTAATAGAGACCCTGAGATCAAATAAACAAAGAATATTGCCCCACCGCAGCCTACCTGAAATTAGCCAAAATGCGCCGAGGCAGTAGTATGCATTCAGTTACACATTACGTACCGATGCGTCATCACGTGCTATAAACAAAATTATGTACCTATAGGCCCTATAGCTAGTATGTATTGACAAGTTATACCACTATTTTCGCACAGCATGTAAGGCGTGCGATATCCTCTTTTTATTTAATCATAGTACTTATATACATACTTTTGTTTATTTATTTTATAACTTGCGGTCCGCCCCAGTTCCGCACGGATATAGATTATAGCCTATGTCACCCGGGGGTAGTGTGGCTTCCCAACAGTGAAATAATTTTTCAAATCGGTTCAGTAGTTTCGGTGCCTATTCAATGCAAACAAACAAACAAACAATCAAATCTTTCTTCTTTATAATATTAGTATAGATAGGCTTGCGTTTGATCTTCAACTCGCCTGATGTTAAGCGACAATGCGGTCTACGAAGGAGCACGCTTGCCTAGATAAAACAAATAGTTTTGTTAACATATTTTTTTAAATTAATTTCGTTTTAACTAAACATCTACCTGTTTTATTAATCTGCCCGTTAGCATGGCACGTATAACTACAATAAATTCAAGTACGATACCCCGTTATTTCGAATACAAAATAAGCAATATTAAAAAAAATACAAAATTAAACTACATACGTATCTCCAAAAAAACCTCAGAAGCGCTCAGTTAATTATCTAATAATCTCCATCCACAAATACTTATAGCCCGAGAATCTCGGGATAGTTTCCCGGCAACTTGTTCCAAGTTAATTAACGCGAAATTCTCGGGTAAAAGTTCCAAGATAAAGCAAACTCTAACCGGCTAAAGAGGTGCTGTAACAATTGTAAACAACAGTTTAAAGGCGGCCACTTTGTTAACTTTAAATTATACTCAAATAAAGTTGCAGGGTTTAAATTATATACGCAAATAACATTGCAGAGTTTAAATTCTAAGAAAATAACATGCATGGTTTGAATATTCTAATTCTAATTATTTGCAAATTACGTTGTAGGGTTAAACTTTTCTGTGGGTAAGGTTCAAGTAATTTTAAATGGTTATTTGGATTGTGGCTTAGCCGAGACAAGACGACATCGTTTCATAGTTGACATTCGGAAAGCCCATACGTTTTTACTGACTACTATTAAAGCTCTACTATCAAAATACAGGCAAATGAGTATGAAATTAAACCATGCTTACAATTAGTGGTTATAACAATCAACAATTTCAATTAAAATGTACAACAGTGGAAAAGCTTAACTTCTGGACTAATAGAACGGCCATCAACGGTCTAAATGTTCTGATACAAAACTACCAGACAAACGAATTCAGGGTCTTTTAGTATAAAAGAATAGGATAAAAACTGACCATGATATTATGATTCATTGTAATAAAACTGTATAGTTTTTTTTTAACCCCTATAAAAGAGCTGATATTCTTTAAACGTCTGCATGAACAGATTTCTCGAAAAAACTGTTTGAAACTATCACGGTTGCTCACTACAGTTATATGAGAGTAGATCGTTTTCTCTGCACCAAACTTTGAACTATTCGACCAACCACCCGCGTTCACCCGCGTTCCGCGTCCGCGTTTTTCAGTCTTTCCGTGAACGTGGTGCATGTAACTGCGTCGAAATATCGGGAGCTCCATCCACAACCTTATCACGGAAAATATCCCGTTAATCAAATGTATAAAAATCGACGTATGCATGTGTGTATGTCCATAGTCCATATGGATATAGACTCCAAAATGACTGGACCGATTTTAACGGGTCTTTCACTGGCTAGCTGATGTTAAAAGGAGATACTTAAGCTACTTTTGTCGAGGGTGTCCTGTCCACGCGGAAAAGGCGGGTCATATAACTGTCATCATCATCATCATCATCATCATCAGCCAGAAGACGTCCTCTGCTGAACATAGGCCTCCCCTCCTTTAACCTCCATACTGAATGAAAGCCTGCCATCTGCATCCACTGGATGCCCGCGACTCTCACAATGTCGTCAGTCCATCTAGTGGAAGGCCTACCTACGCTGCTTCCGGTTCGTGGTCTCCACCCAAGAACTTTTCTTCTACATGGGTTATCGTTTCTTCGAGCGATGTGGCCTGCCCATTGCCACTTCAACTTGCAAATTTTATCAGCTATGTCTGTGACTCTTTGGTGTCGTTTGATGGTTCTTTGGCGAATATCCACGTTCACATATAGCTGTGATGTACCTATAGATAATAATGTAAGAGTGGTAGGTATAAAAACAAAAATTCTCTATGATAGTGGTAGATTAGATTTTTTTAGGTTATATTATTATACCGTTCTAAAGATTGTCGCACTGTACATTGCAAGCGTGGTAGGTTTCCGCCCTAAAGGTCAACCCTCCCCAAAGTTACAGAAGTTAGCCGCCAAGTTTTAGCCACCTGGTGTCTCGAATAGCTCTGATGCGGTTTTAATCATCTCAGATTAGGACCCTACTTTCAAATTCATGCTCATTAGGCTTTGTCTCTGGGATAATTAATGTTGAAGTTTGATTGTGATTGGACGCAGTGGTCAGAACGGTACTAATTATTATTGTAAAACTACTTTTTGCGGTTAAATCACATTTCTCAAGTTTTCGCAATTCCTGTAATGATAGTTGTAATTTGGACTAAAAAAAAAAAAAAAAAACTTGTCTTGAGGCAAGTTGGACTCTGGTTCTCTTGCTCTGTCGGAGTAGAGCTACCAGGGGGTCTAGACAAGAGCCACACACTGTTAGCGTTCACGCCTGCGGAAAGATGAAAGTGTATGAAAATGACACTGACAATGACATTAGCATGAGATAAATTATCTGAAGCTAATGTCATTTTCATACAATTTCATCTTTCCGCAGGCGTGAACTCTAACAGTGTGTGGCTCTTGTCTAGACCCCCAGAGTAGTTGAAACACTGAAAACCCGTTTAACATAGGACTCATTTTTAACCGACTTCTAAAAAGGAGGGGTTCTCAATTCGGATACAAAATGTTTGTTACCTCAGAACCGTCATTTTAGATGGAAAATTCTTTTTATTTGAAAGTATATACTTTCAGATTGGTCCTATAGAAATTTTATCAAAATCGGTTTAGTAGTTTGGCTTTTAAATCAATATAGCTAGAAATTTTGGTTTCTTGGACGACAATATCATCACCATCAGCATCATTTCAGCCTTAGGACGTCCACTGCTGGACATAGGCCTCCCCTCGATCTCCAAAAGGGCCGGTTGGAAGCGGCCTGCATCCAGCGTTTCCCTGCGGTCTCTTTCCGTCGTCTGTCCATCTTGTGGGTGGACGTCCTACGCTGACCGGTCCGTGGTCTCCATTCCAGAACCTTTCGACCCCATCGGCCATCTGTTCTGCGTGATATGTGCCCTGCCCACTGCCATTTCAACTTGCTAATCCGGTGGGCTATGTCGGTGACTTTCGTTCGTCTACGGATCTCCTCATACAATATTATATTATCCAAGTAACCGAAATTGGAGCGGGAAAGTATAGGTTAATAAAAAAATTGCTTATTTTACTAACTTCGTGAAGTCAGTTTTTTTATTGATAACTATAGAAACTTCTATTCGGAAATAGGAAATTTTTATTTACTTTCTACCCCCTTTCTACCCGAGAAAATGTAGACAGGATAAATTTCTGTTAAAAAAATGAATTACAACCCATTACTTCCAAAAGAAATATTCACCAAAATCCTATTAACAAAGTTGTCAGCTAGCGTTTCCAACTTCTAAGTTTCCAATCTCTAAAACTTGGTCACTCAACGCGACCTCTGCCGACCGCTACTTAAAACTCTCAAACACAGATCCTGAGGAGTTTCACCACTCGGAACTGGCAAAAACTTGGCTTGATAGCTACCCGTGACTTATTGACTTGGCTCCTTGTGGCTTCTCTTGATTGAAGTGGCATAGATGTAGCAAAGCTGATTACAGCTTGTTTTTTGCCAAAATCATTGTTCTAATTTTATATAACTTTGTACTTTTTCTGTGATTTTCATGTTTTTTTTTAAAATACAGATAGAGACAAGCTAGACATACCGCTTGAAGGTAAGCGTCACGTTGATTAAAAAATAGAGTTCCTACTAGGGACAACAGAATATAAACACATCGCAGTTTTATTTTTACCCTGTTTTTTGTCATGTTTATGATACCAATACTTTCCCGCTGCTAGGAAAAGCCCCCACCCCATATCTCTCTATAAATCCTGGATCTGCGCTAACTCTTGCCAACCTCTTCAGAACAAGTCAAGACCATCACACATCAGCGGGCATCAAACGTCCACTGTTGGACAAAGGCCTCCCTCTTAAAGAGGAGTGTTGCCATAATCCCCACGCTAGGCAGGCGGCTTGGGGACCGCAGTACGTTCACCGTGTACTAATAGGATGCTGCTGCCCATCCTCCGGTGGTTCTGGTCGCAGTTTTAGGACATACCCGGGTCCAAACGACTGAGTCAAGACCATCACGCGAGCTTATTTTAGGCCTTCCTTGACTGCGTCTTCCATCAGGTACTGAGTGACAATCTTACCCCATATGAGTAAGTTTACAGACCTCTAAAACTATCTAACAGGCGAGGTGGCGGTCAATCGCAAGCCTATTATTTTATAGATAATAAATAAAACTATTCATAATTATATTGGTCTATAATTTTAAGAGCTATACTATAATATAGCTGATGCATAAAATACGTCACCCAAGTTTCGTGGCTATTTAAACGAGTCAAAGGATGAGAAGTTCAATGGAAATGCAGGAATTAGCAGTCCATTTGACGGAGCTCGCTTAATAAACCACTAACTAAAGATTCTTAGCTTTCAAAAGAGACAAAGCAGCTGAAACATAGCAGTGTAGAGATTCTACAGCGACCAACTTATCCTTAAACCTGAATGAGAGCACAACCTTCACATTTTCTGAACAGAACTGATAGTCTTCTGTTGAAAGTTTTAGTTCCAACGTTTAGCCAACTGTAACGGATAAGTTGGTTTGTCTATAGTTTTAATTCGGTCCGCCGAGCAGCACGTCGGATCTCTTGACAAATGGAGTGCGGACCACAACGCCTCGTCTGCCCCGGCGGTGTTGCCAACAGACAAAATAGAAGCAACGACAAGAAAATTAGGTAGGTAAATAATAAATTTTGAGAAATAGTAAGTATTCATGCTAGACTACCTATATAAGATACACGTCTACATCAACCTTTCGTGAACCTTAAGCAGATGGCTGGTACTGCAAACAGCCTGCATCCAGCGTTTCTCTGCGGTCTCTTTTAGGTCGTCTGTCCATCTTGTGGGTGGACGTCCTACGCTGCGCTTACCGGTCCATGGTCTCCATTCGAGAAATCTTTTGGGATTGGCCATCTGTTCCGAAATATCAATAAAGACAGAAATAACAGACAATTGAAAAATTTCTACAAATAGCAACTAAAACATTTTTTTATAACCAACAGGTTTTTTCTGTGAATCATTGTTTCATAAACTAGCAGCACCTCCTTAAATAGAACTAAAAAAGGTCGATCGAAGCCGTACAGCCAGGCAACACTGAGCTCCGTCTGCGGTTTCCCCGTAGCTACAAACCGCGGTGTTTAAAACTCCACGAATCCCGGAGACGTTGCCAAAAGAGGGGATTAAAGAGGGTTGAAGTGCAGGTTACTCGCGGCAAAATAAGTTTTATTTTATTTTAACGATGTGGGGAGAAAATTTATTGTAGTATGAGATAATGACGTATATGAACGTCATTATCTTCTTCACGAACGTCAGCAGCTTCGTACCTACATCACGCGAGCATTAATACATAATAGCAAACAAAGCTTTGTTTTATCATTGAGAAAATATGTACTACGTACCACGGCGCTTTCGAGCTTCTGGTCGCGAGAGATGGCGAGAGGACTACACTTGAAAAGTGTTATAGCGCTGCGTGCTTTATACTGTCTAGTTAGACGACTAATTATTGTTACAGCGTTGCAGTGAAATTCCGTTTAATTTTTTTACAAAATGAAGTGTAACCGTTGCTTAAGATAGCTTCTCTAGTACGTAGTACATATTTCCTCAGTGTGTTTTATTGTTTTTTTTTCTAACTAAGCGAAGGTATTCACTGAAACACCACGACGTTTTAAACGAATAACTGTACATATTTGAGAAAAGCATTTTTTTATTGCTAGTAAGCCTTTAACCTCCAACTCGCCTACTGGTAAGCGACAATGTGGTCGAAGATGAAGCACGCAGACTGAGAAGATTCATATTCACTCTGGCCCTGAAAATTACCAATAAACTCTTACGTTCGTGGTCTCCACTCAATAATTTTTCTTCCCCATTGGTTATCGGTACTTCGAGCGATATGGCCTGCCCATTGCCACTCGCAAATTTTAATAGCTATGTCGGTGACTCTGGTTCTTAGGCGAATATCCACGTTCCGGATTATATCGCGCAAATAAACTCCGAACATAGCTCTATCCATTGCCCGTTGTGTGACTGAGTTTTTCAAAAAGGCCAACAGCCACAGACAACCTTTTTAATATGTATTCTGTAAAATTGAAAATCATAAAAATTCTAGACAAAACTACAGGGTAAGCTTACTCCAAAAAAGTGAGCACTCAAAACCCTGCGTGTTTGGATTTTACGTTTTATAATCGCTTTCCCGAACGCACTGTTCCCATTTTAGTTTTCGTAGTTTGATGGAACAAAGCGCCAATACCAACAGATGAATTTATTTCACCGCTGAAAAAAGGACAATGAAAATGAAATGGTAGACGCACACTTTTTTTTACAAAAAAACATTTTACAAAGTTTTTGTGATGGATTTGGAATGGATGTGATCTATGTAAAAGTTTGCTTCCTGTTACATTTATCAGTTTCATTTTTAGGGTTCCGTACCCAAAGATCCAAAAACTGAACCTTATTACTAACCTACGCTGTCTGTTTGTCCTATGTTATTTCAAACCATAATCGACAGCCAGTTTAATGTTTTACAGAATACATATTCATATACATATAATGTTACGGCGGATTGACTAAGAAATAATAATAAAGTCAAAAAGTTAAAACTAAAGGGGGCTCCCCATACAACTGGCTTTTTTAAAACGTATTTTTTTATTTATTTTATATAATGTAAAAACAGTAATACGTACAAGCGTCAATCTTTTTACACACTCTAAAGTATAACAACAAATAATAAATAATGGCCAAGGACGACTCGGTGACAAATTTCGTGTTTCTAACTTCAAAAATAATGAACTTCCATACAAACTTTCATCCACTATTTAACCCCTTTTGGGGATTGATTTAAAAAAAACCTTCCATAGTGCTCACTTAACTTATATAGAAAACACATTGACATTTGTGCAAAATGTCATGCTAAGCTGTTATAAGCAATCTGTAAGTGAAATAATTATTAAAAAGAAGATTTAACACATCTAGAATTGTGACAATCATTTATCACTTTGTGTTCTTTTTATGGTCATTGAATTAATTTGCATTGACATCACAAGATGGAACCCCAAAAACATTTTACAAACTGGCTTTTTTGTAATTAAGAAGGGATTTAATTTGGCCATGCGGGGAGGGTTGTTTACTCCCCCGAGGGCTGAAATGAGTTAATTGTACCACTCTTTATTTAATTTTACCTGTCTCTATGAAGTTAGGATTTTGACATTTATAATTATGTTGTTATATTATGTTTATTATTTCTTTCTAGAAAGGCTTGGTTTACTATGAATGACAATTATTATCTTTGTTTATTATGGAACACTTTCGGGTTAGTACACCCTTTCCGCGTAACCCTGTATAAAGTGTCTAAAGACCATCATTGTTGAAAATTCACCTTCATTAATATCTTCAACTTCATTAGACGCATTCAAAACATTAACAACAACAAGGCAAATATAGAACTGTGCCGAAACTCAAAGCGTCAAATACAGGATTTGGCAAGTTGTGCCTACTTATGCCCAAGTTGTGCCCAAGTTAGCCAAGTTACAATGTGATCGACTGTTTACATAGTCAGCTTGAGAGGAGAGCTGTATTTGATTAACGTTATAGACGGGAACGTAGGGCGTGTTCACGTTAACACGCGAGCACGGTGGCGGGCGCGGGTGCAAAATAAAATATCAAACATAATTATTATGACAAAACATCGCCCGAAGAACCGATAACCGATGGGGAAGAAAGGTTCTGGAGTGGAGACCACGAACCGGAAGACGCAGCGTAGGTAGGCCTCCCACTAGATGGACCGACGACATTGTGAGAGTCACGGGCATCCAGTGGATGCAAAAGGCAGGCTGTCGTTCAGTGTGGAGGTTAAAGGGGGAGGCCTATGTTCAGCAGTGGACGTCTTCTGGCTGGTAATGATGATGATGAAGATGAATTGGCATTAAAAAAAGTTATTGCTGCAGGCCCAAGGATCGGAATGGATGCTGTCAGAATATTGTAAAAGCACATTTGCTAGGACTCGGCTACCACGATAACACCTTTAATTCTTTAAAGAGAGGCTTGCAATGTCTATTTTATTAAGCCCAGCTTTGATCAGCTCAGCAATTGTATTAGAAAAACATTTGATATAAACCTAGCTGGTATATGTATCCAACTTATAAAAGCTATGTTTAAATCAAAGCTATGTTTTTGGAACGAAGTTATAATTAAATCCAATACTAAATTAACTATGGAAGTCCTCGCATAGTTGAGGTTATTTAAAGTGATCCATGTCAGTTATTCATTAATCTATTTTAACTAAAGTATCGAAAACCACAAGGCCTGTGACAAACTATAGTTTAGTCTGCTTCTGCGGTTGTGGCTTCCCAAAACTTTTAGGTTCCTAACGGATAGCTTTTCAAATCGTATCTATCCATTAGGATTATCTGTTAAACCGAAATAAGTCGACTTTCATAAAAATTTGCACGATTTTTCAGTTCGTCACTTTTTTATTTTTAGAGATGGATTTTTTATCTCTTTATATTTGTATGTCGACAACCATGGATATCGAGCCGCCACAAACGCAAACTCAAAACTTACCCCTCCGGGGGGAATCAAGGTATTTTTTGGAAGGGTTCCTGAAACCCCACTTTATGCTCGTCCACCGCTCCGAAAGACTTAAGATCCGGTCAGTTGTTGCCAAAAAAAAAAATAAGACCGAACAATAGTTAAAACTTTAAAATTTTGCCTAATTATGCTATTTTATCTATTTCAGGTTCCAGGTGGTGAGCGTGGACGCACCAGCGTCCAGCGGCGGGTCCCAGGTCAACGACCGGGTAAGGATTTTACATTAAAAGCTAAAAAACAAATCAAAAGTTGTTGCGAATAAAATTTTGTCATTAAAATACATTAAATGTATATGACAGGTTCGAGTAGCAGTTGCGCGTGCGCTTATAACGATATATCAAAATTTAATATAGGTACCACCATACCACTTTCAATGGAAATATCGTAATTTTTTTTTGTTATCAGCTGAATTCTGAGCAGTACTGAACTAAAAAAAATCCTATATTAGTAGATTTTCGCGATTTCTCGCCTCTCACGCTGTTGATAATGCTCAATTGAGCTACACTGGTGCTCATCTTCTTCTTTCGAGTCGATGTTCCGCAAAATACAATACTATTTTCAAATCAAGTTTCTAGACCAAAACTTTGCCACCTCAATGGCATTCTGCGTGGCTTCATTCAGGTCGTCTTGTGTGCAAGTTGTAGGACACGCTGCACACTCCATCAAGTGTGTCATTGTCTGAGGGTTCACACCACAAAGACTGGTGCTCATAAAATTATACAAGATTGCTTTTTTCATTATCATCGTCATCAGCCAGAAGACGTCCACTGCTGAACATAGGCCTGCCCCTTTAACCTCCACACTGAACGACAGCCTGCCTTTTGCATTCAATGGATGCCCGCGACTCTCACAATGTCTTCGCTCCATCTAGTGGGAGGCCTACCTACGCTGCGTCTTCCAGTTCGTGGTCTCCATTCCAGAACATTTCTTTCCCATCAGTTATCGTTGCTTGTTTGCATTTTTATGGCGTAACAATACCCTAACTAATAGGTCTAAAGAGGTTTTACTAAAATAAAATGAATGGACGGGCCCTAACCATTGAAATTGCTCAGTAAAAACGAGTCAAAACCGTCGGACATATACTTCAACACCTAATTATAAAAATATACAGTATATTTGTAACAAAAAATAGATCCCGGTATTTATGTATTTACACTTCGGGAAAACATATGAATGCATAATTTTGTTAGATGTTTCGTTATCACGTTATCACGTGTTGCACTTCCTACGGCTAGAGACATACTGAAACGAAATGAGAGCCAGCGCTCATTTTGTTATCTTCAAAAATTTGCTTCTACTGGGCCTGTCCATTATTTTTTTTTGGTCGTAGTAAAGAGGTATAAAAAGTGTAAGTCAGCTTATCTATTAAAAGAATGTCTCTGGCCCTAATTCCAGCCCGATTAACTTGCTTACATTCTACAGTATCGACGTAAACTTAAGTTTACTTTCTGATAACAACATCACTTCACTATCCTTTACTTTGTAAGTCGTATGACACATGCAATAAGGATCATTTTTGTCCAGATTCGTATATTTAAGAACAATAGGTGATAAAACGGGCAAACAGTGTAAACTATTCGAAAGTTAAGAATGTTCCGGTAAATTGAGATTTCATTTGCTGAAAAATAATTTAAATCTTGATGGTTTAAGCTCTAATTTTTTTCAGAATTAATAAAATACTGCAAAGTGTTTTAAATTAATGTTTTCAGAGAGACGATGGGCTGGCCGGATTTTTTTACGAAGGCCAGTATAGCTTTGAAATAATGTTTAATCAGAAAATGTAATTTAGATAAATAACAGATGTCATAGAACTGTCATAACAAAACTTACGAGTTTTGGCGCCAACGTGAAAAAACATGTCACCTCATTGTATTATTTTCCTAAAGTTGTGTATTTGTGAGTTTTAATGTGTACAAGAGTTGTTTACATAGTTAAAAGTATAGCTAATTAATAACGTGTTAAGAAAACTACAGTATAATTAGGATAAATTTTCCTTTAAAAGTCGGTTGAAAACTGATAGTTTTTGGGGTACAAATTAACTTTAACGCTAAATATTACAGAAGTTTTCAAATCAAATCATTTATTTGTCAGAATATGGTAGGTACCTACACAGAGTCGTACATAGAAACGTTAATTTTTTTTTTGTTAAAATCTTCATGAGCGTGGATTCAATGTCCTTTACTCGTAATATTAAACAGTTTACTTTGTCTTAATAGCGTCAAACAAGTCATAGTCACAGTCAGAGTCAAGCTAAGTAAGTCACGGTCAAGTCGAACTCATGCCCCTGTAAAGTGGTGACTTTACAAGAGGCTCCTATGGAGTTTTGGAAACAACACGAAAAGAGACGTTTCACCTCGTTATATCACTAATTCACCATTTAGTACACATTAACACTCGAAAATACACAAGTTTAGGAAAATGATCCAACGAGCCGACATGTTTTTTCCGCGTTGGCCCCAAAAAACCCACACACATAGAAACGTATCTCATGTCCTTGCCAGGTGCGGCGTACAAAATAAAACCCTATATTTCTTACAACTTAATTTCACTAGCATTTAGCATTCGTTTGATAACTATTAAAAATGCCAAAGGAAAAATTACGAAAAAAAATCTTCAGGATCTATGTTTCACTGATAAAAGTAAATGAATTTAGGCCGTTAAGTTGCCCCTCAGTATTTTTATTTTTACCATTTGACGTTCTGTAAGTCAAGAAAAACTGGTATTTTTTTTACCAACAATAAGCTTGGAGCCTTCCGAAGTCTGCACATGAACTTGATAAATTCAGTGAGCTACTTCAAAGTTGAAAAAGTTGGATAAAGCCTTACAAAATGCTTGAACAAAAAGATTAACAACGAAAGCGGCGAGGTGTTAAATCGAAACCAAATTGATCAAATGCCTGTAATCAAAACCAGGTACTTAATTGAATCAGCGAACATTTCACTTACACAACTTTTTGAGGTGGGACAAAATTTTCGTGGCCAAATAAATCTTATGATCTACAGAGTTGGGTATTTCAATATTAACAAAATCTTACTACCCTTGTAAAAAGGTTACTTAATTAAATTTTCTAAGTTTTCTACATCACTGATGATTTTATAGGATTTAAAGGATATTTTATAAGATCTGATATTACGATCTTTTCGGAACTTCTAAATTTTTATACTTAGCATAAAATAAATAAATATACTGGACATTTTTGCACACACGGTCATCTGACCCCAAACTAAGCAAACCTGTAATATGGCTGCCAGAGAGACTGATATACAAACATATATATTTAAAATTTTTTTTTTTTTTTTTTTAATACATGCTTATAGAGATTTTAACACCCAGATATAGAACAAACACAAAAGCAAAATACTCACTCGCTGACTGACCATCTCAACGCAAAATCTTGAAAACTACTTGACCTACGAAGCTGAAATTTGACAGGTAGATTCCTTATGGGGTGTAGGGGTCCGATAAGGAAGGATTTTGTGAAAGGGCTGAATTAAAGAGACAAAGAGAGTTAAAAGTTTATATGAAAATCACGTCGCGGTCGCATAAAGTCGCGGACATCATTTAGTATCTAATATCCATGTCTTTGTTGTGTTTGTGTTGCATTGGCTGTTGTAGTATTATTGTGTCCATTGTCGATTTTTCACTATTAAATAGATCCTACAATTTCAAATGTCACCCTAATCTCAGTAGCACTTGTTTATAAAAACCACTTGCAATCACGTATCAGAATGTTGACTGGATCCGTTGTCTACGATAAAAAGACAATTTGCATTGATTTGCGTGGCTGTTTCAAAGAAGTCTCTTTCAGCGTAAAATTTCAGCAAAAACCAATCTGGAAATAACTCTCTCTGCAAGAGGACTGCTAATTTTTATCTAATTTTTGAAGTGTTTAAAAACATCCTCCGAGTGATTAAAGCAATGGAGTGAGTGTGCAATGGAACTTCTCGAACGTGTTCCCCCATCGCCTTTTCATTACCGGACGTCCAGACCTTAGAGAGTTCTGAATTCTCTAAGGTCCAGACAAACGGCAAAGCATTACTCTTACATGGTCGAAATAACATGCATGCGCATCAAGCGATTTGCCTCCTCCTTCTTAATTAGAACAGCAAAACAATGGAACGACTTGCCCCTGTCTATGTTTCCGCAGCATTACAATCTTGTAGTGTTCAAGTCTAGGGTTAATAGGTCATTACTAGGCAAACATGCTTTTTCGCTTTCCATCAGACGAGAACGCGGTCAAAGTTAGCCTAGTCCGATGTAAAAAAAAAGCTTTAATCATTGAGCTTTAATCAAATATTTGATCATCATGCTCCGCCAATCTATCATACGAGATGGCCCATCATGTCGTGACAATTAATATTAGCAGCTTGCACAGTGGGATTTGATGTAGAATGTAAAGCATAAATAAATTTTCTAGTCCAATCGCATAAACATTGCCATTCAGCGTAGTCAATCCACCAGCATGCTGGGTAGCGGGTACGCTGCCAACTGGTAGTGGGTTTTAACATTTGGATCTTATTAGACCATCAACGACCTATGGGCAATCCAACTGTTTTTGTATAGGCGCAAACCCTTCAACTTCTAAAACGCAATGTTACATTTAAGTACCTAAGTACAGCTACTTTTTCTGGTACGAATACGATAAACAAAAGGTATTTTAAGCTTCTATAACTGAATATCGTACATTTGAAATCATTTTTCCTACAAAACAATGTAAAACAATCTGCATCGAACACATATTTGCCAGACAACAAATTCAGTCAAATCACATCGTCCGCTTCAATAACTCGCGAAGCAAAGACCTGTGTGTGTACTGTATACCCACTGAACCCGATCCGTTCCGCTGATACCACCCAGAACAATAAGCAGTTAACGTAAAGGGTAGGTGATATTTAGTCACAATGAAAACTATTTTGTGTTTTATAAAACCGTCTGCTTGCTTGCAACGTATGGCACGATTTATTACTGAGGCATGACCGGAACTCGTTTTGCTTGACTTTGACTGTGACTATATGACGTGTATGATATCTTCATTGAGATATATAATAGGCATGTGTCCTCATGTTTAATTTATTACAAATAGCCGGCTTAGCGAGGAATATAACTAAATACATTACACATACTGAAAAAATAATTTAAATTGGCTGATAAATCTCTGAGATATGAGCGTTTAAAGTTTTAGGTGGGGATAGGGAGGGGATGCTCTATCCCTTTCTCACAAAGCGTGTGTTAGTATAGCATTTGTATGGCGCTCCTGAGCCGTGACGTCACGGCTCAGTATAGTGCGCTCTCTGTCTAGCATGAAATTTAAATGCTTATATCATATTTATTTTTGAAATAATTTTAATTTTGTTTTCGTTGATGGGCTCTATATATGATCAGCTTTTTTATGAGGTAAAAAAATTGTCATCATGCCTATTATATCCTACTAGCTGCGCCCCGCGGTTTTACCCGCGTTTTATGCCTCCTTGGAAGCGACAGCAACCTCCTTTGACTTAAATGTTAATTACTTTTTTATCTATTCTGTGTGGTTTCGCGGATGTCTATAATAGGCAAAGATCTTGTATATACCCTAAAGGGGACCTTCCTTGATAATAAGCAATGACAAAATAAATAATAAGTTAATCTGTCATTAATTCTGTCTGTGCGTGCAGCGTCTGGTCTCCTTGCTATAATGTCCACATTCAAAAACTAGAATCGATACAAAATAAATTTATCAGGTTTTTATGCTTCAAAGACTTTAAAACTTTTGATTCATACTCAGAAGCCTGTAAATATTACGGCATGGGTTCATTGGAGCAGAGGCGTGAGCAGTATGACATTGTTCTTCTACACGATATATTCTCTGGGAAAATTGATTGCAGTGAACTTCTCTCTAATATTTCAATAAGGGTACCAATCCGTCGTACTCGGTTCACTACACCACTGTTTCACGTCCCTGTCGTACATACAAACTACGCTCGAAACTCTATCCTTAGTCGCGTCGCTCAAACATATAATATTCATTACTCTAAACTAGACCTCTTTCATTTAACAAAAATGCCCTAAAAATCGAAATTAAAAAGGGTCACAAGCTCGGTAAGTAATTCTACACATCACCACACTTCTTAACCCACATCCACAAACCTTCACCCACATCCACACACCCCCACATCCACCCAACCCCACATCCACACACCCCCACACACTCACCTTCACACACACTCACACACGTCTCTACGAACCCTGACTCTTTTGAGGACTTGTGTATCGTAGAGACGACAGACACACACCAATCCTTACACCTACACACCTATAATAAGGATGTTCGTGTGCCTGTAATAAGAAAATGTTAGTCGTAAAATTATTATTATATACTTTTTAAATTACTGTAATCTGTTTTGGCCTTATCTTTAATTACTATTGTTGAATATTGTATAGAATAAATAACGCTGTTGATTACAAGAAATAAATTAAATTAAATTAAAATTAAACATTATTATAATCATACAAGTCATGCAAAATCGTATCAGATATAGTGAGTATTCCTTTCGAAGGCAATGTAGCAGATCCGAAGAGATCCGAGACACGATGTTTTATTGTGCGTGCAGATGTTTCTATGGGTCGGTGACGTACGGATGGGTATATCAAATATGGGATACCATAGCGTAGTTATGGGGCATGGTGATTCATTGCGAGGGTAGGAATATAATTATGGTGACCCAGAATGACCCTTTCCGGCCATCACGTGGTAGAAAGGCGTAGAAAGGCACACAGGCGTGTTTTTTTAAATTCATTCGTTAATATTGTTCGCCTTTTACTAGCCAGGTCAAAGCCTTTAAGGCCATACTGCCTCGTCTTACATATTTTACTGAAATAAGTATCTCCCAATAAAGTAGTGGAGACGTTACTAGAGGCTTCTATGGAGTTTTGAAAACAACACGAAAATACACGTTTCACCTCATTATATCATACTTACAAGTTTAGATAAATAATACGGCGTCGTGTTTTTTTCGCAGATGAAAGAAAGGAACTCTTTCGGGCCATTGCGTGATAGGAGACTGTATGCTGCATAGGACAGAAAGTGACGTCTTTAGTGGGTAAGACAACAGCAAACCCACTAACAAAATATTTCAATACTTGAGACTGGCAAATGCACAAGACTTGGGACGCCAAAATCCTCTTGACAGGAAAGAAAAAGAGAATAAATAGCATCCCCTGTTTTCCGGCTAGACCACAGAACTAGACGGTAGAATTATATTTTTTTAAGATAAAAATTTGGAATGGTTTTTTAAAATTTTGATCTTCAAACTGTTGAAAATGCTCAAAATAGATTGTTCTGACCGCAGTATGATGATTTAGTCCGTTTTACCTGCATCGCGAAAATTGCTAGCATTTAGAAAATATTTTTTTCTCAGGTGGAATAAAAAAAAAAAATATATATATATGATGAATATAATATGATGTGAAATATTTTTTCACTACAACGAACAATTAACCATTTGAATACAAACTTGCTTACACCGCCAGCAGTGACCCAAAGTGGAAGCCTTGGCTTCCATCACTTGTTCTCAATGTTGCCTTTTCTATCCCCCTAACTCTAACATCAGATAAAAATGGTACGCTCCTCTAAAAGTAAAAAGCTTTGTTGTACCTTTCCTATCTCACATGGAACTTTCACAAGACTAAAGAAACAATGACCCTAACTAACCTTTTAACCTATTGTCCTACGGTGTCACCCATCACGGTACCAGCGCACATACTATACCGGTTTCCTAAAAATACCGGGTTTTACCGATATACGGTACATAATAACAGATTATTTCGCCTCACCATTGACTGACTATGGATTGTCTTTGACTTCAGTTTAATTGATAGTTTTATGCTCACGTCGTCGCTCACTGCATACTGGTCGATTCGACAAACTTTAACGACTTACACGTTTGTATTTAAAGGAATTACTAAAATGTCAAAAACTACCCAGTTGATTTGAATTATCAACAGATATAGATGAAATTAGGTATGGAGGTAGCTTCTAAACCTGGAATAACGGGCATACAGGGTGTAAGGGGAACACTCTCAAAGCTAAAAGAAGGTAATTGTACTCATCACTATGAACCACTTTTAGTATGGGACCAACCATGAAATCGCGAAAAAAAAATCAGCTTTCCCATACATATTGTCGAGTGTCAATGCCCGTTTTCTATAGAACAGCTGATATTTTTTCCGCGATTTCAGGGCTGGCCCCATAGTAAAAGTAGTTTTTTGTTTGGTAGGTCATACTACAGAGGTGGTCCCATATAAATTTTATCGAAATTTATTCAGCGCTTTTTGGAATAATCAACAAAAACCATAAATATATACACAGAAGACGTTTTGGTTTGTGCCCTTCAGCAAAAGTTTTATGAGGACTTTCAATCTCTGTTTTAACTGTCATTTTCAGTTTGTACTCGTAGGTATAGTTTGAAGTCTTTTTTTTTTGTTCTAAAAATGTATTATGTGATACCGGTATCTACAAATACCGGTATTCAGTACCGCGCCGTGTACATTTACGTTGGTCGGGCGGTCTATTGTTGGTAGTGTGTTGTAGTACGACGGATGTTTATGGCAAGGCTCTTATCCGGCGCTTTGTTTTATTAAATACAGGGATTAGCAAAATAGAGTTTCCGGTTAACAAACGTAAAAAAAAAAAACATTTTGGTTGAAACTGTGTCGATGTTTAGGCTAGTTACGTTTACCTACGACGGAACGGAGATATGCAAAGACCTACCTAGTCTGTGGAGATATATTTGTATGTGTCATTATTTTACACCAAAAGGCTGGACTGATTTGATTTCGATAGTTTTTTTTTATATATTTGAAAGTGGGTTGGGTCTTGATTTAATCGAAATCTTTCCAATAGCGGTTTAAAGTTATGTTATGTTGTGTTGTTGGTGTTTTGAGTTATGTTGTTAGTTATGCGATTTAGTTGTTTTAAATTTTTATTTTCTTGTTGAAAACTTTGATACGAAATGCGATGTAAGTTGTAAGCTTAGAATAACTACTCAGAGAACGTAGGTTTCCAAGGAACGCCTTCTCAAAACGTAAGCTGCAAATTCGCTTTGTAGCTTACGTTTCGATTGGTATTTTAAACGATTTAAGCAAGAAAATTTATTGATTATCTGTGGAATGTCACACCATAACTCTTATGCTGCTTTTCTGATTTGTTGTGATACGATTTCACCGCGCAAATTGTCATAGTAAAATTCTTAATTTTTTTTTGGAGATATATATGACACCATTTGAATGGCTTAAATTTTGCGAATATACTTGGTTTCTTTCTAAGGTTGTAAGCCAATTTTTTACGACTTTACATTATTCGAATGATTGTGAATAATGGAGAGAATGCCAATGAGACACTAATTAATTTTAATGTCCAAAATCACTACCACTGCCACAACTAAAATTACAACCTGTATTTTATTCATTATTTGTATAAAGGCTTGCGATTGATGACCATCTGATGCTGTCTACGATGGAGCACGCTTGCCTAGAAGAAACCGACTCACTCGTAATTATTGTGCAGTCTTTGTAAGAATTCGTCTGATAGTTGCAATAATCTGAATGAAAACCAGCTACAATCTTTCGTTCTAAAAGCTAGTAAAAGTGATCAGAATTTACTGTTTTCGTTCAGTGTTTTACAGCAACTGTCAGACGCATTCTTTTAGCGGCTGAACTTTAGTAGAGCACCAACCAAAGATACAATAATAGTTACCACAGCATAAGGTAACTATTATTCAATCTTGACCGAGTATTCTTTATCAGATGTAGGTATTAGAACATAGAACCTAACAACTTGCACGCAAGAGGCAATGATTATTTGCAATGCGCTTGCTAAATTCTTTCTTCATGTTGCTAATTGACAGTTCAGCCAGTCTTCTCGCTCTCTGTAATTTATTCCAGACACGCCACTATAATTTTTCCATACGGTGTTCTATGTTAATTTTTCAAATTACCAGTCGCCGTCTTGGCAATTAAGTCTATTCAAAGTCTAGAATAAAGATTGAGTGCGGTATGAATTTTCAGGTCTTACAGTCTTTAATTTCAGTTAATAAGGCGATGTGGTCGCTAACTGTGTAGTTATTTAAATACAAGTTGTTTTTGATGTAAATCTTTATAACCCAATAACTTAATCGTTTATTACTGTTTGGCATACCTACTCACTTTGAATTTATCGCAACAAAATTACTTTTTTGATTTAACGAATGCAGAAAAAATTAAGGACGGTGGATTGTTTTGTTCTGAACCAGTTTAATTTTGAAGTGTTCGACATTAAGGTTTACCATTCATCATCATCAATGTCAGCCTATATCATGTTCCCACTGCTGGAACACAGGCCTTTTCTCAGAGAGAGAAGACGAGCCCTAACCCACCATGCTGGTCCAGTGCATTTTTGTGAATATGACATTCACAAAAACTCTTCGTCTTTGAACTTTTGAGGTTCTTGGACATAACCGGTTTCCTCACGACGTTTTCCTTCGTCGTTAGCGATGGCGTACTAAATAAGTCATTGGTGCAGGGCCGACGATCAAACCGGGTGCCATCCGATTGTGAAGCGCACTTTCACCACTATTATCATTACCATTAACTATTGTAATAGACAATTTAAAAAATTGTCTACCGGCAGGATTCGAACCTGTGTAACGTTCCAAGTATGCGCCACATTGCTCTTAGCCTCTGATCTTACTGTCTGCGGTTGTACGGTTTAGAATTATGGTATATCATTTTAATATTTTTTTCCAGTCTTGGTCATCTATTAAAAAGTTATTTATTTATTTTGGCTCTTGAGAAAGCTGCAGTTACAAAACATCCGTACAAAATATCAGAATTGCTATACTGAAGTGTTCAATAGATAAACGTGCTCCATCTTCGATCGCATTATCGCTTTCCATCAAGCGAGATCTCGGTGAAACATTAGCCTAGTCCAATGTAATAAATAAAACCGCCCAAGCGCGAGTCGGGCTCGCGCACTGAGGGTTCCGTACCACCACAAAATACGATTATCAATTTAAAAAACCGACTTCAAAATTAGTAAAATATGGCATTACGATTCAGTGATAGAAAATGAGGTCATCCAAATAACCCAATTAGATTTACAGTGCGTACTATAATCATGCCAAGGTTGACTCTTGTACGTATTACCGTTTTTACATTAGAGAAAATATGTTTGAAAAATACGTTTGTTGTATGGGGATCCCCATATTATCCCTTATCATTGTTTATCTAATCTGCCGTAACATTACATATTTTGTGAAAATGTCAACTGGCTATCTATTACAGTTCGAAAGATTCCGCCGTTTAAAGGTAAGACAGGCGGACAGATAGAGAAAATAGGGTCAGTAATAGGGTCTCGCTTTTACCCTTTGGGTACGGAACCCTAAAAATATCAAAGACATATTTTTCGCGTATAATGTAACAAAACTATTCATAATATGTTAAATGCGCGCAATAAAATCCAGTGAGCACGCTTGACTATGTTCATAGCTACACAATAAAAAGCGCCATATTCTGTTACAATTCAAAAGGCCACATTTTCCCTCCGAAATTCACATTTTAACAATAGACGCGCTCAGAAAGTTTCACTTTTCATACAAAACATTGTACAAAATTCTGGTGCATCATACCGGTATTGTTCCGCGGCAAAAAGCGGTATTTTATAGATTTACCGGTATTTTAGCGGTAAAGTTACGAAAATCACCGGTATTAGAGCAGAATATGACTAGACTGGCTTTTATGCCCGATACGTGAAATGGCTGCAATTTAGAGCTTTGTTACCAGACGTATTACCAGGGAAACCGTCCATTTGAAACAGCTTCAATTATGTCCGTTGAAAAGTCGCATACCTGTAACAAAAGTAAATAAAAAGTTAGTATTTTCCATTAGAATCTATTGTCGAAGTAGTAAGGTTATTGTACGTCATTAATGATACATAATTATTGCCCTTAATTGATATCGTTTAAAATAGGCTTGGTGGTGTTAAAAACAATTTTATTATACTGTGTTTTATGTATAGGTACATTATATACATATATATATTTTTTTAAAAGCTTTTCCATTAAAATATTTCATTCACTACTAAACTCAACGAAACGAAAGTTTTTTCTCGCGATTTCAAGTTAAAATTCCCCATTTATTCCACTGGTGGGTGTACGCCCGTACAGGTCTTGAGGGATTCCCCTTCATCCCACTGGTGGGTTGAGCTGGTGGGTGCACGGATCGTGCCTCGTAAAATCTAATCATAATGAGTAAAATGATCTCTTTTCGGCTCAGTGCCACCGTTCCGTATAAACTTCTATAGATTCCGATAATCCTCAGTCCGTTTGCGTAAATACCGCCCGGCACGGGTAAATCCGACCGATCCGATTAACCGGTAAGTGGGCGTGAATGGGCGCCGATTAGTGCACTATGCCGGTAATGCGTATAATATCGGCATTATTCTCATACACGGTAATAGGTATACCGGTAATACGGTGGCCCAGGATTATTGGCTTGAGTAACATGACAGGTAAATGATAGGTTAGTGACCCATAGAATTAGAAAACTATTTAAAGTAGAGCCAATTCAATAGATCACATTTGACATCTGTCAGTCTATTGTTTATTGTGTCAAATTAAATCGTAAAATTGCTTTCTTTTGTCATTATTACAATATTTATGTATTTTAACTGAAGAAAGTTAAGCAATTGTGCAGTTAAAATACATAATACAAGGTTACAGTGTTGAATTCTGATGAATTGACAAATGACATCTATTTAACTGGCCTTACTTTATTGACCTTTATTAACTTTCAATCCTCATTTTAGTATTTTAAAATTTTATTTATTTTTGTTTTCCAACTTCTGGGAAAGGCCTCCTTTCTTCCGCGTAGAAGAAAGGAGAAGAAAGAGAGCTTCCTTGTCTTCGTTCTTTTGTTAAATTCAATTTCGTTCCGCCATCTTCGCTAGCGTCTGCCAGGTGGTCGTATGAGGTATGGAGGCCACATCTGATAGTGGGGTATGTACTTAAAATTGGTAATAGTAGAGGAAAGTCACCAAATATGGAATAGTATCCTAATATGGAATACTTTCATTTCTCTAAGACTTAAGTATGAAACGCAACACTCGACCATCTTCTGTTTCATTCGGTCTACTACATATCGCCGATAGGCCATAGCCTTCATACTTAAGTCTTAGAGAAATGAAGGTATTCCATATTAGGATACGATTCCATATTTGGTGACTTTCCCCTATTATTCTGTTCCATTTTTTGCATCCTAAGCTTTTGACCATGGGGTAAAAGACGGAATTAAGCCGTCAATCATCAAACCCACTCAACGTTTCCACACTAACTCGGCTAAAAGAGAAGTACAGAAAGCCGAGTCACATTTCATGTGCCGTAGTACAATTTTAAGTGACAAATAACGTATGACTATCTAAGTTTAAGAAGTTTTCTTTTAGTTCATATTTCATCAAGCAATTTGAATACTTCCGATAAAATCGGAAGGTTTATGTCTACTTTAGGTGTATTCTGTGATAATGTTATTATTGGCATCAACCAGGAAGTTAATAACAATACACAACTTCAAACATTCGCTAATAACTTACCGCGAACTTAGCTCGTCATCGCGTAACTTGGGCTTAGTTGAATTAAGCCCATTACCGGCTGTGTGGGGCTGTGTGGGCCCTATTATCATCACCTAATTGCTTGTTAAGACAATAACTTAATCGCATGAATGCTTTGTAAACTCTACTACTGGATGTGTGTCTACCTCAGATCAGACATACAAGGGAGATATGACAAGGTGGCGTGGCGAGTGCGAATACATCAGGTCGCGTACTTACGTCGCATTAATCATCCCTTCATCTTAGCTCTATTAAAAGCTTCTAATTTAGACCCTAGCTTCAAATAGATTTCACAATTGCCTAAGTGTAAGGGCAAAGTTACCCACCCCGTTATACAAGTTAAAGTGGACCGTATAACCTTTCATATAGAGTTAGTTTTAAGGGAAGGGGTAGCAGCGTCTCGTGATAATAAATTTTAGTGCTATATGATTATTTACGGGATATTTACCGTGGTAAGGTTGTGGAATGAGCTCCCGATATTTCGGCGCAGTTGCGTTGCAGGTTAGCGTTTCTTCTGAAATTGCATTGTTACTTTTTCTACAGCATGAAAGTAAGCATTTCGCCTAAATGTGACATTTGAAGTGTCAAAGAACATTTAAAAGTATCTATCTGTGAAATAACTAGCGATTTTTTTTTACATTTTCAATTAAAAATACATATTTATTTTAATAATGACAAAAAAAGGCAGTTTTACGATTTACTTTGACTAGCAGATGTCAAATTTGATGTATTAAATTGGCCCTACTTTAAGTGCGGGTTTAGGTCACACACTGCTGTAAACAAAGAAAATGTATTTTTTTCTGTAGCTTTAAACATATGAACCGATGTCTCATTTGTGGTTTGCCTACATAAACACAACATAGTTATTGCTAAAGCAAATTCAATTCAACCATCCAGCCAGCCAACAAACAATACTACAATCTCTGTATACTCAAAATATTTCTATTTGCTTAGCGATTAGCGAATATTCTAGATAGGCTTCAGACTTCAGACTCGTAATGACCCAACCACACGATACATTGCGGCGGCGGCAACGGCGGCGGGTCTAGTGCGGCTTAAAAGAGTAACATAATTATACTAGCTGACCCGACAAACGTTGTCCTGTCCAAATTTCATACAAAAAAGTTCTCCAATTTTATTTTTATTTTAAGTTGGTACGTTTCACATATGTAAGGACGAGGTGGATGAACTTTTCCAACGGTACCAAATTAGAGGTGCTAAAAAGTAGGTATACAGCGCATCAGTATGAAGCCAGTCGCTCGCCGACTTCGTTGGTGCGAGCGAAGCCGACGCACGTCGCGTCATTCGTGAGAGCAAACATAAATAGATATGTATAGCTATTTATATAAACACGTAAGTACAGGAAATATAGAAGAATCAATTAAGAATAAGAAGGCGCGACTTGATGACAGAAATATTAAATATTTATAATTTTTAAATAAATAAATATTCGGGACACATTTGCACACACGGTCATCTGACCCCAAACTAAGCAAAGCTTTTAATATGGCTGCCAGAGACTGATATACATACACAATATATTTTAAAATACATACTTAAATAGATATTAACACCCAGATATATAACATACAGAAATGTTTCTCACATGAATGTTTGTCCTAGGTGGGATCGAACCCAGGCCCCCAAGCTCAATAGGCAGGTTCACTACCAACTGGGCAAACGGGGCTATCAAGCTTTTACTTAATCTGCTGTTGGTAAACGTTTGTCCACGTTTGATTTATAAATAAATCGTACTAATTCGTATCAAAAACATAAAATATAGATACGTTCTATTGGTAACTATTAGTGAGCTATGTATTTTAAAGAGAGCTATGTACCTACTTTTGCCGCGCCGCCATCGCCGTAACGAATCGTGTGATCCAGCTTTATGTAGGTTATTCTAAGCAAAACATGCGCAATCTCATAACAAATATTTAGTTCTTTTCTAGAAGCCTTTTGTAAACTGTCTTCCAGATAAAAGTCTATTATTACGAAACAGTCTAAACGAAGTACATAAAGAAACTGACTTGAACTACTAAAGTACTTATACGGCTTTACATGAAACGTAGGCACTAAACTGAAAGGATGTCATAACACCCCGTTACAATTACAATCACAAGTATACAATTTGGACCAACTCTAAAATCGCTAATAAAATCAGCTATACCATACATTTCGTTTAGAGTCAGTGGTATTATTTTTACTATATTCAATTTATTTATTTTTTTGTTAACCTATACTGTCCCACTCCTGGGCAAAGGTCTCCCCCAATTCTTTCCAGACAGTTCTTTCTTTCTTTCTTTCTTTATTTTTACTATATTCTATATCAGGTTTTTTCCTGCTAAAAGCTAGTAAAAGTTGTTCATAAACCCTGTATAAGTAGGTCATCATCATCATCATCAGCCAGAAGACGTCCACTGCTGAACATAGGCCTCCCCCTTTAACCTCCACACTGAACGACAGCCTGCCTTTTGCATCCACTGGATGCCCGCGACTCTCACAATGTCGTCGGTCAATCTAGTGGAAGGCCTACATACGCTGCGTCTTCCGGTTCGTGATCTCCACTCCGGAACCTTTCTTCCCCATCGGTTATCGGTCATTCAAACGATGTGGCCTACCCATTGCCACTTCATCTTGCAAATTTTAACAGCTATTTCGGTGACTCTGGTTCAGTATAAGTAGGTATTACCTAGTAAAAAATACCTACATCATTTCTTTAAAGTTGATAAAACAAAACCAACGACACTAAAATTAACTTTTAAAATTTCGCGATCTGAACACATTCCAGTAAAAGCGTTTTCAATCTAAACGTAATAAAACAACGAATAATTATCAATACCGACATCATCGCTTGACATCAGGAGAGTTGGCGGTATAAAAAAAATAATTATAAACTAACGACAAAATTAGTAAATACGCAATTTCGCAAAAAAATATACAACTGAATTATGACCCCCCATGAATTATGTTTTCTTGAAGTCTGTTAATAATACAATTTCCGAGGAACTGAACATCAACTGCTAAATAACCACATCAAAAAGATGCCGAAACTACGAGATGACAGACAAGACAAGTAAGTAAAATGCACATCAGCCGCCCTCCGTACCGCAAACTGGCTATATTTTTAAGCGCAGTGATGTACTCGTGGGCTCTAGAGGGGTGCAAGAACTTAAGCTTTATGGACGCCATTCGCAAGAGGGCGCCAAATTCCCGTCTAATCACGATTTTTTTTATCTCACATTCATCATCATCATCATCATCATTTCAGCCGTAGGACGTCCACTGCTGGACATAGGCCTCCCCCATCGATCTCCAAAAGGGCCGGTTGGAAGCGGCCTGCATCCAGCGTTTCCCTGCGGTCTCTTTTAGGTCGTCTGTCCATCTTGTGGGTGGACGTCCTATGCTGCGCTTACCAGTCCGTGGTCTCCATTCCAGAACCTTTCGGCCCCATCGGCCATCTGTTCTGCGTGATATGTGCCCTGCCCACTGCCATTTCAACTTACTAATCCGGTGGGCTATATCTCACATTACGCTTATATTAAAACAAATGCGAAAGTTTGTATGAACTAAAACTTATTCAATAAAACAAGAAAAGTATAAGTACATATCTCTATCTTTTCTCTTCTCTAGATAGTATAAAACAAAATCTCTTTCCGCGTCTCTGTCTGTCTGCATATCCGCTAACTCCTCCTAAACCATGCGAAGGATGATGCGGTTTCATTCAACATCAGTTAGATAATTTTTCACGGAAGGTATATCTTTACTAATATTATGAAGAGGAAAGATTTGATAGTTTGGTTGTTTGTTTGCATTGAATAGGCTGTCTACGAATTATGGTGTAAAACTAGCCTGTTTTGCTTAAGTTCAGATTAGAACATAAGGCGCTTCGGGGGTGCTAAAATTCGTGAAACAATTTCGATGCTTACTACTGGGACGCCATCTTTCCCCTAATACAGTCCTGCGTACTTGGCAACCTTCCAGATACTGGAGCCGTGCATTATACAAATGAACACCATACAAGCATGCATATCATCAAAACACATGCCTTCGTTACATTTGTCATGCTCTTCTATAAACTACACTACAATACGACCCACTAGCTAGGAGCTGAATGAGGGAGCCACTATAGTATTTTCTGAACAAAAGTGAAAGCCGTCTGTAGTTTTTTTTTTCTTCAGTTTTTGACCAAATCTGAAGATAAATTTGTCTATTTGTACCGGAATTGAAATGTTGCAAAACAAGGGAAAATTGATTGAACATGAATGAAATAAGGATCACATACAATTAATTACTGCACTATGTGCGTTCTGTGGTTTTGCCTACGACTTTTGACTTGGGATATAAAGTTTTTTACAAACCCGTCTTGAAAACTGAACAAAGAAACAATTTAGCTGTATGAGTAATATATTAGTGCTCCAAAATCCATACATCTTGATTTTTCTTATTTCGACCAAAGATAATATAAATGGTCATTGTTTCTGACATACGACAGTTGGTTTTTATTGTGAGAAAACTTTTCTTCACATATTTTTGGTGAGTGGTGGCATGTGTGTTTTACAATCTGACGGCTCGGTTCGATCCTCGGCCCTTCACCAGTTATATGCAGTTTCGATGTCATGAGATCAGTTTCGATGATTGTCACTCAAAAACGTTGAAGGTCGTGAGGAAACCGTTAAGAACCTCAAAAGTTCAAAGACATGACATTCACCAACATGCACTGGGCCGGCATGGTGTATTAAGGCCCATCCCCTAGGGCCATCTTTCTCTCTGAGAGAAGGCTTGTAGCCCAGCATTGGGAACATGGTAGGCTGTTAATGATAATGATGATGAGTAGTCACTCTACGCATTGTTAATTCTACAAACTTATCAATTTAATCCATCACAATACAATTCAAATATTAACCCGAAAAAATGGTAACATCTTACAAGGGTATCATTTAATTAATCATACGCTATACGCACAATCAGCATAATAATCCTCGTATCATTACTGTAATACTGTCAGACTGACTGTCTCCCACAGATTTCAATGGCAATTGTTCTTCGGTCTCGCTCGCACGTGTGTGCACACGCAGGAATGAAAGAGAAAGGGTACAGTGCAATGATTCTCGGCTGCGCGTGCGCTGCGAACCGTTAACTGTGCTTTTGGTGTGGTCTATGTCAAAAGGTTGAAGAGGGATATAAAGAGAAGCTTTTTTCAAGTTCCGTAGTTTTTTATAGTTTGAAGCGATGATAGTTCAGGGGTTGTCACAGTCGAACGCCAAGCAGGGTATGGGTTCAAATTGCTATATTATGCTTAAGTTTCCCATAAATAAACTAAAAAAAAAGTGAGCAAACCATCTTATCATGGTGATAGGTGGCATTTATAGAGCTCTCACTCTACTTTCAATTTTGAAATCTTTTGTCGGGCGCCGAACTGTCGGGTGGCAGTTTCAGCCACCTCTCGTTTTCCAATCTAGGCAGGTTCAAAATCTACGATCTCACTATTGATCAGTGAGCTTTAGTCAAATTTTTAACTTGCCTTATTTGGTCGTGATGGCGGATTTTTAACAACCAGTTGTCTAACAAAAAGGGAATGTTGATGCGCAGCCGATTGGCGAAGAAGACATTCCATTCCGGTTTCACAACCAGCTGTCAACTAAGAATTCACAAAAAGAACATAAAAGTATTAATTCTGTATTTCAGTATTGCAGCTTAATGGCGTAACAATAAGTACCAAAAAAAACGAGTTCAAATTTAGTAAGCACTCCAACAAAATTATTTGTAGATATTATTGGACCTGCTTAGCTTGCCAATGTTAATTATTTTTTTGTGGGAACGCTTTGATAGCTTCTTATATACAATACTAGCGGTCCACCCCAGCTTCGCACGGGTATAGATTATTGTCACCCGGGGATAGTGTAGCTTCCCAACAGTGAAAGAATATTTAAATCGGTCCAGTACTTTTGGAGTCAATTCGTTACAAACATACATACAAATACTTTCCTCTTTATAATATTAGTATAGATTTTAAAAAATCGCGAAAATTAAGTAGCAAAAAAATTACGGAGTAGGCATTATGTCGGTGCACATGTCATATACTTTTTTTTTTTAATGGACAGAATTGAGAACCTCCTTCCCTCCTGAAGTCGGTAAAAATGTGCAATACCTGTAATGCAGTCAGTTTATGCCAACTGACACTACAAATCGACCTCAATAGAGATGTTTACCTCGCCTCAGCTTATGACTTGTCACCGGTGTAAAAGTTGCGGTCCCGTTACCGCGTCGTCGCTCCGACACTCAGTTTTGGTTTTATTTGTCACAATCGGGTCGATTTCGTGGTCCCGATGCCTAATGTGGGTTACTAGTGTTGCCAGTCGACGCCGTTTGTGGTATTAGAGGTATTTTTTTAAAGCGAAGGGCTTTGGTTTGAGGAAGTTGATTTTAAGGCGTGAAAAAGGTTATAGTTATTGATTGGTCTTCATGAAGGTGCTTATTTGAGAATAATAAATGTCCATGTTGCCTTTCTAAACTTATCATAGCCATCATAGGCCTAACATTGTTTGTGCCACTTAAAAAACATGACCATGTATACAAAGTCCTTCATTCATAATATTAAACATGTTTACATAGTATTAAATAGCATCAAACAAGTCATAGTCACACAAGAGTCAAGCAAAGCAAGACATGGTTAAGTACGCACGCGCACGCATACACAAACACACACACACACACACAGAACACATACATTACACATATACTATACTAGAGATTCGTCTAAATTCTAAGAAAAAGTTTTCAACGTTTCAAAACTAGTTTTCTGTGGTTTTTGCCGCATTTGGTGAAAAGATGAGATAAATGACGTTTGTTAGGCCGATGACCCACTGAGGTAGGACATGGCTGGAGATTATTCTAGAAAAGTTAGATTATGACTTCCTTAAATTAGTCGTTAACGGATACAGGACTACTTAATCTAGATTTGTAGATTTATTAAAATGATTTATTATAATATAAGTAATCTATATTTTACGCTGCAATATTAAAAAATATACATCATAAAACAACGATAGTTAGTCTCAAACGTGGAGTTTTGGCGCCAATGTACAAGAACAGGGCCCCGATTCTACTAAACCAATAGTTTTTAAATTGTAATTGTTTTTTTTTTGTTTTTTTTTTTTATTGTCTCAAAATTGACAGTTTAAGTGTCATAAGTGTCAATTTTGAGGCAATTAAAAAAGAAACAATTAGTTTACTAGAATCGGGGCCTAGGTCGCAGCATTGTATTAATTTCCAAAGCCGGTGTTTTCGATTGTATAATTTATTATTCACTCGAAACCCCCTACGTAAATTATTATGCAAATGATATAATGCAGTGAAGGCGTTCCCTTCCTGTTCTCTCGCTCGCGAATTTTTATATTATTGAAGATCACTGAGGTTGAATTTGCAAAGTGACAGAACCATGTTTTGCTGACTATCACAAAGTAAGTACAATACTTACTTGTAAAAAAGAATTGCCTTAATTTTGCCAAGTTCAGAAACAAGCCTCAAACCCTGGGACTATAAAATTAATACTGAACTGGCCAAAGAAGCCACCCGTGAACGGTTTTCGCAGATTTAGATCTAGACCGAGATAATGATCTCGGTTTTTCTCGACTTTCTATACCTAACAATGCCTTTAACGCTTCACTGAGAACTGAATTTTGGGACAATTTCACTGTTTTACAAATATTGGTACCTACCTAATTTCTTTATCAGAGGTTTACTTTCTGAAGTTAATATTTTGACCTCTGGCCACCAAACGCGATTACTGTCTACATAGGGAAATTTTTGACTAAAAATCATTAGCGGTTGACTTTGTTATCAGCCTATAATGTTCCCACTGCTGGTATACAAATGTCTTGTCTTCAAATCACAAGTAAATCGGTTTCTTCTAGGCAAGCGTGCTCCAACGTAGACTACATCATCGCTTAACATCAGGCGAGATGGTGGTCAAACGCAAGCCTATAAATTATTTAAAAAAAAGAGAGGCTTCTCTCAGAGAGAGGTTGCATGTACTAATGTTGAATGAGCTACCTTCCGCCTTGTCTACGAGAAGCTACATCGGGTTCTTCAAAAGGCGAGTTAATAGATCCTTAACGGGTAGGCAACGTAGTTGTGATGCCTCTGGTGTTACAAGTATCCATAGGCGACGGTGATTGCTTACCATCAGGCAGCTTGTCTGCTTGTTTACCATCTATGGCATTAAAAAAATATGATCCAGTGTCCAGTGCTGGTGGAGTATTGGTAACCCAGCAATATATTCAAAATACTTAGGCATATAAATGCCGTTAAACGCCCTACGTAAAAAAGGCAGTTAAAGGTTCTTGAATGGAGACCACGAACCGGAAGACGCAGCGTAGGCCGGGAGGCTCACAATGTCGTCGCTCCATCTAGTGGGAACTAGATGGAGCGACGACATTGTGAGAGTCGCGGGCATCCAGTGGATGCAGATGGCAGGCTTTCGTTCAGTGTGGAGGTTACAGGGGGAGGCCTATGTTCAGCAGTGGATGTCTTCCGGCTGATGTTATAACCCCCTACGAGAGAACTAAAATAGGAATTCTAAGCCAATTACTATAACATTGGCTTGCACAAACAATCCAAGGTCGAGTTACGACTCGCGAGATATTTTTACGAATGCTCGAGAATGTTTCTGCGGGATTAAATTCTGCAAATGTGAATTTAAGATAACATTCCTATGTTTGGTAATAAAATTTATGCAGTAAACCATATGCTTATTTTACTTAGTTGTGGAGTTCTGCACGTTCTGCTGAAAGGTGTGCTCGCATCAATTTGAATATGAACACATGAATTACTACGAAAAAAACGTAAAAAAAACGTTGTTCCATTAATGAAAATTTCTTTTAAGTACACGCAACAAAATATATGGAACAGTTGATTTATTTTTCACGATTTCAGGGTTGGTCTCATTGTAAGACTTACTTATATGAACGAGTACAATGAGCTCCTTTGGCTTAGTACCTCTTTACGTGTAACTTGATTACGATGATTGTCGCTAATAATAATAAAACCGGCCAAATGCGAATCGGGCCTGCGCACTGAGGACCAGCACTAAACACAATAATTATACATTTTAAAAAACCGACTTCAAATTAGTAAAATATGGCATTACGATTCGGTGAAAGAAAATGAGGTCATCCAAATAACCCAATTACCAGTTATAAGTTGGTAACTAACAGAATTTTGTCACCGACTCGCACTTGACCATTATTTATAATTTTTTGTTATACTTTAGAGTGTATAGTATAATCATGTCAAGTTTAACGCTTGTCGGTTTTACTGTTTTTACATTAAAGATAATACAAAAATACTTTTAAATAATACGTTTGTTGTGTGGGAACCCTTTCGTTTTTTTACTTTATTATTATTTGTTAGTAGGACGGACAGATGGACGAACGGACGGACGGACAGACAGATAGACGTCGTAGGCATAGTTAAACTTTCGCGATTTGAACACATGTTTTAAATGTTTATCGGGACTCATCGCGCATTATTTGATTTAGATAATATTAGGTAGGTACCTTACGCTCGACGTTTCGACCATGTTACAATGGCCTTGGTCTACTGCCTACTGAAAACTGCGGGTGAGTCCGGCGAGAAGAGCGTATGTTTTGTTTTTCTACCCTCACTTGATCTTGAAAAATCATAGGGTTGTCAGTACGACACAACACTTGATTGTATCGATAAACATTTGAAACATTCTGTCTGTCCTATTTTGAGCTATGTCTAGCCGATTTTCATTATCCAACACAATGTCCCCGTCATCATCGCCTATGATATCCGTTCCCGGTTGCGAGCCGGCCCTACAGTCCCTAAGGGCCACTTAATAATCGTTTAGCGCAGGCATCGGCTGCGTTTTACTAGCTACTGACCAACTTATCTTAACAGTCGGCCAAATTATGGAACTAAAAAGTTTCTACGGATGACTGTCAGATTTGTTCAGAAAGTCAGATGATGGCTCCCTCATTCAACTGAACGGATAAGTTTGTCCTTCTGTACTGACCCTACTAGTGGCTCCCTCTATAAACTCACCGACTTACTTTACGACTCACTACTAAGTAGCGTCGTTAAAACGCTATTCTCTTCGTCATACATACAAATAGACGAACCTTAAACCCTTCTGGACGTATAAGCTTTAAGTCGAAGTGGTAAGGCTTAAAGTACGTAGCCTTACATTTTAAATTTTAAAATAATCATGGTATGCAATCAATAAACTAAAGGTCTTCAAAATAGTTCAGCTTTGTATCAAAGTAGAAAGACTCAGAATTGCGTAGTTTTAGATTTTGAAGTAAATGGATGCGATCTATGTAGATGAGAATTTATGCAACGAAGTTATTAAATTATGTTGAACCTCTTCATAACATAATGAGGAAGCAACTGGGTAGAGACGCGGCGGGGGGCGGTAACTAATGCGTCTTCCACACGGTGCAACTAACTTGCGAAAAAGGGCGCACGTGCGACAGCAGTATGCATTCACGACTGATAAGTGCATTTTTTTACCTGCAAAACTGATGTACCTCAACAGTCTATAAATTTTATCCTTACTGCTGAGAGCTGAGACACAGGTCTCCTCTCAGAGGCATTTAGACAATGTGATGGTGGCAAATGTCATTATTACGTCTTCGAACTTTTTGAGGTTCTCACATACTGGTTTCCTCACGATGTTTTCCTTCGCCGTTTTTAGCGATGACATAAAAGCTGTACATAGTTTATTTTAGTACTAAATAAGTCATTGGTTCAGGGCCGAGGATCAAACCGGGTGCCGTCAGATTGTAAAGCGCACATGCTACGGTACGGTACATGTAGGTACTGTACGTGGTCATTCCAAGGATTCTCTATTATAGGGACCGGAAACATAGTCACGATATGTGCACGTTGAATGGCGTCTTACACTTGGGACAAAGATTCTACCTAGTAGCTATACTTAGTCTGTTTGACAGCTAATGTAACGTTTGACAGGTATGCCAACATGGCCGATATAGCAAGGAGATCCCTGATTCTGTTACTTTGTCGCCGCGTCCTTGGTTCGCTCGAGTTCGTTCGCTTCTGTACACAGTACAAAATGCGCTGTGTACAAGACGCATGAGCGACTATTGCCACTAAATTATAGTATGAGACGTACGGTTCATCGTCTATAAGCACAGTCGTAACGTAATTGCGTACGCCATATTGAATAGCAGATCAGAAAAACCCCGTCTATTACAACGAAGTACAACACTTTTAATAATATAATTTTTTACTTACATAAATAATTAATACTAGCAACGCACCCCGGCTTCGCACGGGTGTAAGTTTTATTTTTTTTACACCTTGGGTTACATTATTGGAGTTTTAGTAAGGATCCCTATTTTTTTTTTAATATAACGTAGCTTATGTCACCCGGGGATAGGGTAGCTTCCCAACAGTGAAAGAATTTTTCAAATCGGTTCAGTAGTTTCGGAGCCTATTCAATGCAAACAAACAATCAAATCTTTCCTCTTTATAATATTAGTATAGATAAATATTTTCGTAATAGTAATTAATATAAATAATTTCGGGTAAATAAACATACATCACTACAAGGCATGCAACAGAAGCATATAAAGACGAACGTGAAAATATGAGCCTCAGCTAGCATACGTGAGTCCATAATATTAATACACCAGTTGCCACCAAAGCTTGTTTTTAGGTACAAGACTGACAACTGATAATTTATATAACTTTTTTCAAACATCGTGTAAATATTCACGTAAAAATATGCATAAATATTTTAAGATATGTTTCACATATTACTAGAACGTTGCCTAACAACAACAAATCGAAAAAAAAAACCACTGGATGCTATGGCTGGTACTATCAGTACTATGAGCCAATCTGGGAGAGTCAGTTTTGTCTGTACATTTAAAAAAACCTCCATGCATTTGCCTCTTTTTAGTATAATAACGTAATAAAACCTTTTTGCACATTGAATTGTAAGCACACATGATAATCAGAGGAAACATAAATGGCTACCAATTACTTTTAACAAACGTAAAATTTTTAACAATTCAAATAAATTGACACATTAAAAACCATGTTTGAGAAAAAGTACACTGCTATGGAAAGACACAATTCAGTAAGTAGGTAAGTACTATAGATACAAATAACCGTAGGCCCGTGCTCACTGAGTGGATTGGACTCCGGCGGCAGCGGCGGAGGCCGGGTGTCAGCGGGACAACACTGGATTACAAGCCTTATCTGATTGATGGCCCACACTGGCATACGGATTAAAGGTTTCCAATATTTCACTGCTGAAATTCAGGAGATAAATACTTTTTGTTCATGGAAGACAGGTTATCAGCTAAGTTTTATGAAGTCGTGATTACGAAGATAAAGAAACAACCCACCCTACGAAAAAATAAATAAATAAGAAATTCACCCTACCCTTTGTCCCAACACTACATCTTTCTCTTTTACTCGCTAGCTCTGTAATATCAGGTTCCTAAGTTCGAAAATTGTAATTATTTTTAGTTAGAAGTACCATTGATCAGTACCATTGATGGTACTTCTAGCTTCGAAGTTCATCCTAAGTCCTAACTAACCGAACTCCAAAAAAATTAGACATTTCTCTCCATAATAATGTAAGTAATGTTTCCTTTTCACGACCAACCGGCTGAGCCGAACTTGATGAAATTTGGCAAGTAAGCAGTGTGCATCATAATAACGGGCAAGAGGAAGGACATATGTTATTTTTTATCCCGGAAAGCGCTAGAAAATATACAAAAAAACAGTCAAAACCGCTGGATGACGTTGCTTTAGAATATCACAATAGAGTTTATATAATTATTTATCATCTCAAGCTATTATAGTAGCCAGTCCCTTCGTCATAAAAAACCAAACCGAGGTCAACGACTCCTGTATGCAAATACTGAAACCGCATTGTTTTGGGTCAATCACTTCACTCGCTGGATGAATGCTAATAAATAATACACACGCGTACTTTTCACATCGTTTTAACAACTATATTTACTTTTATGTCATCATACACTGTCTGAAATTATGGAATTTTTTCTCTTAGTAAAGTGACTGGTATGGTAAAACATGCCATGTCATTGTATTCTTTTCCTAAACTGTATTTTCGAGTAATGATGGATTATTATTAATTAAGTGTAAGGACGTGCTCGAGGGGAACCTATACGCGGTGAAACATGTATTTTCGTGTGGTTTCCAACACAGAAAAGAGAAGTAAATAGAACGGAAATGAGAAGGAAAATCTGTCGCCAGGCATTATGACAGAACCTTGCTTTCTACATTCATTGCTACATTCTTATTTATGTCATCGCGTCGAACTCCGCATCCAAAGAACTTGGACTTTACCTTTTTGGGTTAGGTCTCAAAGTTCTTTGTCCGCATCACAGTTGCTAACTGATTTCGAACGACTGACGTTTCTTTTATATGGGTTCAAATGGCTACAACAAATTTCTTACAAAAATGCCTTGACAGCCGTTATAATTTAAACAAAAAAAATAATCATTTCTGTGGTTTCTAAAACTCTATAGAAGCCTCTTGTAAAGTCTCCACCACTTTACTAGGGTATAAATTTGACTTGACCATGACTTATCTTGACTCTGACTGTGACCATGACTTGTTTTACGACATTTTATCGAACTTAATAATATTTTGATACTTGAGGCTGGCAAATGCACAAGAAGTGCGACGCCAAAATTCTCACAGAGGAAAGAATAAAATATAAATGGTAAATTGTTTTTTTAAACGATGAACAAAAAGGATTTATCTATAGTGTTTAAATATCTCCGTATACCAACTTTTCTCACTTAAGAGAAAAGTGGGTAGTTTTCTCACTAAATCGCTTAACGCAAAAACTGTAAGTACGACATACTTACTAATTTTTCACGCACACTAAGAAACTTGTAGCAATTACGAACTAACTTATAGTTCCACATGCACAAAAAGCGTGAGTAGGTAGGTCGCACCTGAGAGTTCCGTACAAACTTAATAAGTATATAATTATATTTATAGATATTTCGTCCATCCCGGGAATTGAGATTCGACGATTTTTTTTAAAAGAGTAAAATATTGTAGGCCAAACTTAACTTCAAGTTGGCAAACAGGTGCTCATATTATGTAATGTAAATACCAACTACAAAATGTAAGTTTAGTTTATAATCTTGTAATCTTTTTAATGCGATATCTTCAAATTAACAACTTTCTTTTTTTTTCTTTATAGTGCTGTGAAAGGTTGCTTCTTGCCAAATTTCATGATTTTTTTGCGTTGACTTAGAAATATGATTTTTTCACAGCTCCAACGGATTGCAGACCGCGTTCCTGAGAAAAAAGGGACAACAAAGTAATCCTATAAGGGTTCCTTTTTTTCCTATTGAGGTACGGAACCCTGAAAAAAAAAAAAACCCTAAAAAAGGCGGCCTAGCTTTCTGTTGGGTGAGTTTGACTAAAGGCATCAAGCCTGATTTAGGCCAGATGCGTTTGCTTTGCACCGCTACTACGCCACCTTACCACATCTCCCTTGTTTTTCTGATCTTAGGTCTAGACGGTCAAAGCTCGGCCCTTGACTAACACCTTCAGAAAGTGTCATAGTTACAAAAGATATTAGCATTGAACTTTGAATCTTATTCACTTGTTTTAAGCTACATTTTATACAAAGAAAGGAAGCAGACGAGAAAAAAATTCTTGAAAAATTTCCCAATCCCTCTGAGATAGTAAATAATCTTTTAAAATAAAATCGCAGAGAAACTTTCTACAGTTAATTGAATTTACTTTTTCTGTCGTCGACTAATAGAAGAAAAACTCTCTGCAAAATTTTAATTTTACTAATCATATTTCATCGACTTTTTCCACTAAAGTGCAGTGCACTCTACTGCTACGACAAAAGTAGCCAAGTTTCTAAAGACTTGCAATCTAAACTTTTTATCTATAAAGCTGCAAACTACAAGATTGGCAGGTTACAGACTACTTCGGAGCGCTCCTGGATTGTACCTATATTTTTATTTCATTTGTTGACTAGAAATAAGCTGATACACTCTTTCTTCGCAGACATATTAGGATGATACATTTCGGAGTGTGAATTGGATCTGCACGATCTAATTCCCTCCTGCCCATTTTTCTATCACACTGCCAGAGCGGGCACGAAAAATCATCACTGCTTTATGGTTGATATTTCGAAAACCCGTACGAAGCGCTTTGATTCAACATTAGTTTAGGGTCAGATGACTGTGTGTGCAAAAATGTCCCGAATATTTATTTATTATTTATTATTATTATTGTGCGAACTGCCAGTCTGTGGAATGCGCTGCCTGAATGGGTGTTCCCCGATGGTTACAATCTGGATGTCTTCGAATCACGAGTGAATCGGTTTCTTCTAGGCAAGCGTGCTCCACCGTAGACCGAATCATCGCTTAACATCAGGCGAGATGGTGGTCAAACGCAAGCCTATTATTTATATATAAAAAGACATCTAAGTACCTACCAGCGCCCGATGGTTTCAGTTGCCGTTACGTAAACCATAACTGTTCATTTTCCGCGATGAAAAGTGTTCTGAGTAAATTCAGGGTATAAGCTATTTCTATACCAAATTCCATCCAAATTCGTTTAGCTATTCAAGAGTTGACTGAGAAAATACATAAAACACACTCAAAAACTCAAGCATATATTAAGGGCATTCCCCGAAAAGAACAACCTACCAATAGAAAATGAAAAAGGAACCCACATCTCTTCGAAGGCTAAGTGGATTCAGCTTGTTAGTGAGTTTTATGTCATAATTACTAGATGCACCCCGCGGTTTTACTCAAAAAATGGTGATGATGATAATGATGATGAAAAGTAGCCTATGTCACTCTCCGGCCATTGTACTATACCCATGCAAAAAAATCAGGTCGATCCGTTGCTCTGTTGCTGCGTGAAAGAGGAAGGAACAAACAAACCAACAAACAGACACACTTCCGCATTTATAATATTAGTATGATGATTAGTAATAGTTGACTAAAATCATACTAATTATTGAAGCAATTGACGCCTGGTGAACCTCCGCAAGTCACTTCGGTAGATGGTAAAATTTTGCAAAATTGCTTTGCAAGTTTCCTTGTTTATATTTAAAAAAAAGTGTGTGTAGTGAAACTAAGCTCACACTATTGATCACAATGGAATGTGCTTACTCATATAATTTTTTGATAGCTTGCCAGACTGGTAATTAAATACCGGTTGGTACTGTAGCCCCTGTAGATTGTCTCCGAAGCCATTGTTATATCTACTTATCACCAAGTTATTCTTTTGTTACCTCTTTGTCACAAACTAGATAGAGCAGTGAGCTGGTGTATATCTTGTCATGTCTGCCAGTTCATTGGCTCCACGGGACAGGACGATGTAAAATTTAAATAATAGCAGACAAGTGTAATCATCGGGAAAGGTTGCGGCGCGAAGACGTGTGGAGTGAGGCAAAGGTAGCAGCGGTTCCGCATGTAAATATTTTGTGCCCTACCTTATTCTATTCCCTTTGTCTTTGTTTAAATTGCATATAGATGCTATATTTTATATAAATATGTGTTAACTGTATACTCAAGGGTTCGTCTGAAAATCGGCGCTGATAGTCCTTGACTTTGCCGGGACGGACCCATTCGACACTGGTTGGTTCCTTTAATATATATTTTTTTAAAGATGTCTGACATTGGTTGGTTCCTTTAGATAATAAGTTTTTTTAAAGATGTCGAATAAAATTTATTTCGTTTGTTTCTTTTCTTTCATCAGCTTCAAACTTTTACCTGTTTAATATATTTTGTTTCTAGCTGTACCCGAGACTACGTACGCGTAGAGTTTCATATAAACTCACAACCACCTTTTGGCCTTCTTAATTCGGCGCGTTCTCATAGCATACCTCTACATCCCTTAAGGCATCTAATATCCGAATTTCAGCTTCCTAGATCAAGTAGCTTTTTTAATTTCGTGGCGATTCAGTCAGTCGGTGAGTGGTTTTTGCTTTTATCATACCATACCTACTACCTAGTAGGTATGGCAGAAAAGGCATTTCTCTGGTTAAGGTTCACTTCTTGAGGTTAATTTTCTGCCTTGAAATATCGTCAACTGAAAGAAAATAATAAACATAAGAGCCTTTTTTTCAGTTTGAGTTGTGTTTTGGTTTCTGTGTGTGTAGAGGTCCCCCTCTACACACACAGAAACCGGGGAGGTTCTGTGTTTTTAGGTTAATAAGTAATTTAAGTTCTATTCGATAGATGAACAGACTATTTTAATAGGTGGGTGGGTCCCAGAGATTTATCTATAAAACAAGAATCTGTCACATCTTGATATATACATATCTGGTTCGACTAGTCTAGATCTAGTCTCCGAAGACGTGTTATTACTTGTGCCCTGACCCGGCAGTCGTCTGAACCACAGAAAAGAAAAACTTATTTTCTGTGGTCTGAACCGTCTGAACCTACGGATCCATCTATCGACGCCATTAGTCACCATGTCGGCGGCTCCCCCGGCTGTATCGATCTTGAAACTTGCATGATTGATATATGTTTGAACATGAACCAATTGTTTTATTATTTTTATGCTATTTACACAAAGGTTCTATTCACAATTTAGAAATTCCCCTTCATTCTACTGGTAGGCGTGTGGGTCTTGAGAGATTCCCCCTTACTCCAATAGTTGAATTGAATTGAATTGAATAGTGGGTGAATAGGACTTGAGGGATTCCCCAATATACTACTGGTAGGTGAATGGGTCTCGAGGGATTCCCGGATTCCCGATCATTCACTGGTGGGTGGTCCCACTGGTCTCGACGGATTTCCCTCACAGGCTGTGAGTGCACTTAATTATTATGTACGTTTAAGGGTATTATTAAGGGTTGAGTTATAGGCAGAACAAGCGTCATTGCCCAGTAATAATAAAAAAGAAAAAAAAACCTATACTAAGCTGGTGTTATTTATATTACTCGCATAACTCGCATTGTTTGAGTAAAGCACTATACAAGTCTTGGTCTGCACTGCTGGCCACGCTATGATAGCCTCGAGCTAAGGTTAGCTGTTCTCTCGGCCTTCAAGCTTGGTCAGCATTGCAGCCCTTGCTGTTAGGCCTCGACTTTCGGTCTCAGCTTTTACTCCAGCTTGTCCATCAAAGGCGACTTACTAAGGGTTACTTAAGGGTAAATTATTATGTAAGCTGTATGGTATATAAGAGTGGCGGACAGCTGAACATTTTTAAGTTTTAAAGTGACTCATAAATTTAAGGGTTTCATGCTATAAGCCATGCTTAGCTCATACTCGGCTTCTTTCCTTCCTTTTTGTGTGGAATATTACTCAACCATGACGTCAGTTTCCAGGTTTCCAGAACCTTTGACAAATACACTGCAGTCGGTACTCTTGCATACTTTAGGCTTTATTCTTACCTTAGGTATAAGTGACCACATTTTCTTTCCTCAACAGAATCCAAAACGTACCTGCAACAGAAAACAAGCTCTATTAGTTGAAAAATAAAGTTGTTTGTTATGAAAGAGACCGGTACCAGTCAGTGCCAGCCAAAGGACCATGACGTAATCAGCCAGCATAATGAGAGGAACGATTCTGTTTACTTATCGGAATGACGTGTATTATCTTAGCGAGATGGGTGTTTAACTTATATTTATAAAAAAAATATATTATTTTGTTTACATTTAAATGCACGTTTTAATGATAAATTAATCTTAACGTAGTTGTGACCGATTAAATATATATATTACGTAATCTAGTAGCCCACCTATTGTAGACCAACATTGAAAATAGGACCTTGAACTTTCGACGTTGCTTAATTGTTCAACATAGCTTGCACTTATATAGATTTGAAACTAAGCTTTGTTTCCAAGCTATATACCCGGTTTATATCTAGACGATAGACATATTCAAGGATAGTTTAGGATGTGAACCTGCAACTTTCTAGGTACCTATACGCCAAATTAAGCTATGTTTGCCTGCCAATGAAATTGCTACACGATAAATTTTCAAATTCTCTACAGAAGCATTGTCGCCTTGTTCATTTAAAAACAATTTCGATTTTATGCCCGTTTTCACCATAAAAACATTTTTATTAATTTTCGTTAAAAAATATAAAAGTTTTCATTAATTTTCGTTCAAAAATAAAAAAAGTCGTGGCCTCTTTAGAAATTGCCTGAGGAAATACCACAATTTTCCCAGTTATTCAACTACCAAGCAATAATGTGCAAACATTATATTTAAATTATAGTTCTATATTTTAGGCGCCATTGAACTATTATGGGCAAGCATGACGCTTACTATCAGGCGAACGACTTGCTCATCTCGTCAGGGAGTAGCATTAAAAAACACTTCAACTTACATAAATATGTTAAGAAATAAAGCACAATAAAGCTTAATCAAATGAGGAAGGGTAGGAACTGAAGCGGAAGTCTTCTACGAATTTAAGTGATTTTCCAAATCAAACAAAACCTATGTAATTGAATGTAACCGCACCCGTCACCCTTCCCACATGCACAGTGTAGAAAAACGCAGACTCCCAACTCTAGACAAAACTAGTAATCGATGACAAGGGCCAAAAACCATTTTAATCGAATTTATTGAGACGTTGCATGGTCGTTTATAAAAGATTTATGCGTATGTGTGTATTTAGGTCCACACTTTACCTTCCACTTTACTCAATAAAAGATGAAAGTTTTTTATTTTTTTTTGTTTACATAAATTTATGTTCAGCCACCAACTCGCCTGATGGTAAGTATATTTTTTTAAATAAAAGGCTTGCTTTTGACTGCGAATTCAGTGATGTGGTCTACGATGGAGCACGCTTGCCCAGAAGAAACCGTGTGGGAAGAAGTTACGGTGTGACTGGAGATGGAGCACGTTGATCTAGAAGTAATCTATTCACTCAAGCATTGAACGTGCCCAGATTAGATGAAATTTGATAAGGAGGTAGCTTTATCCTGGAATTTCACATAGGCTGTGCATTTTTACCCCAGAAAATAGGTGTTAATGGGGAAACAATAGGTGGAAATCATTTCCTGTAGGATAACGGGTACAACTGTTTCGTTTATCATAAGTTTACATGATGTACAAATTCAGAAATATGTTTGCAGTCACTTGTATTTTGTTTATTGTATGCACTTCTAAAGAATGGAATTTCCTGCAGCCTTAACTTTTCCTAAGAACTGCGTCGATGGCAAAGGTTTCATCATTGACCACATCATCGCTTGATGGCCAAACCACGGAATAAATAGAAGCAATGTAAAGCCAGAAAGGTGAGAGTCGCTGGCATCCAGTGGATGCAAAAGGCAGGCTGTCGTTCAGTGTGGAGGTTAAAGGAGGAGGCCTATGTTCAGCAGTGGACGTTTTCTGGCTGATGATGATGATGAATGTAAATCCAAATGTAGATCTATTACTAAAGACGGAACGGAGAACTTTGGTGTAAGACGTAGTGTGCGTTGCTTTAAATGCGGTTGAAACTATAGTCAGAATAACCGGCTTAATAATACGTGAGTAATTCCCATGTAATATAAACAAAATGTGTGAAAACTACGTCAGCTTCCATAATAAGACGGGTATATTATAATTTTTCCCCCAAACAACAAAACCCGATTTAAATATTGTGTTTTTTAGTTGAAAGCAAGTTTCATTGTGGTAGTTCTTAGCTATGATTGGTGAAAATCTGTCCAGCCGTTTGCATGCTAGGGGCTCTTTTTCGAAATGATCCGGGGTTTTGCATAATGGATAGAGCAAACAGTGTACAGCCACTACAGCAATAAGCAGAGTCTTTTAGGGGATAGGTTTATGAATAAAACATTGTTTTAAACTATATATCACATTGTTCACTACAGTTACATGATTGGGATATTTTACCGTGATAATGTTGTGGATGGAGCTCCTCATATTTCAACGCAGTTACATGCACCATGTTCACGGGAAGACTGAAGAATGCAGGTGGTTGCCAAAAAGTTCAAAGTTAGGTGCAGACAAAACAATCTACCCTCATTCTTAGTCTTTGGCTACTATTATCACTGGAACTCGAGCTCGAACTTACGCGACAAAACACACTCACTGTATCACTGCGTATTGTTTTTCTTAATCCACAACATTATCACGGAAAATATCTCGTTCATAATCATATAACTATAGATTTATATATTTTTATAGAGTTAATTTTCCAGTCCTTCACGCTTATAAGATGTTGGTCATCTGCTTTCCTAATCTGTGCAAGATATTAGTAGAACGTAATCAGAAGGCACGAGTACCCGTGGATTTTCCAAGAACACCTATTGCCACTCGCAAGTAGTCGTAATTAGTGGCGTATGGCAACACGTGGCGTAGCGTGGGCGTCGATCTCATGAGGAAATGCTTACGATTTACCTACAATGTTATTGTCGTGGTAGGTACCTTAATTATAATTGAGGAGGCTTTGAGAGACGAAACTAAAATTTTGAATAACTAGGTATACGTTGATTTTTAGGGTTCCGCACCCAAAAGGATTAACTAACAAATAATAAAAAACGTCAAAAAGTAAAAACGAAAGGGGGGAGAGACCATACAACAAACGTATTTTTTTACGTATTTTTGTATAAGCTCTAATGTAAAAACGGTAAAACGCAAAAGCGTCACACTTGGCATGATTATAGTACACACGTTAAAATATAACAACAAAACAACAAATAAAAAATAATAGTCAAATGCGAGCCGGTGATAAGTTTCTGTTCATTAACAAGTTATAACTGGTAATTTCGTTATTGAATTGTGGTAGTACAGAACCCTCAGTGCGCGAGCCCGACTCGCACTTGACCGGTTTTTATAATTTCTGGTGTACACAATTAAGAGTTTCTATCTATCTTTCTATCGATTTCCACCGATCTATGATATGTGGATGAACGTTCAGGCGGTGGCGGCTAGTGCGATGATAAAACTGCGACGCCGACATCAGATCGAACAGTTCTTCAGAACATTCCCCGTTGTAAATGCGATAAAAGATACAAAGAGACCCAACGTCTCTGGCATGTTGAGCGGCTCTAGGTGTTCAGTGAGCTTGGTATCGTCGACAATTCGTCAGTAAAACAGTTTTGGAGATGTACTTTTGCAAAGTAACGCCTGATTCAATCAACTATCATCAGATCAGTACGATGGAACCATAATTATTGTATTTTCATCCGTATCTATACTAATATTAAAAGAGGAAAGATTTGATTGTTTGTTTGTTTGCATTGAATAGGCTCCGAAACTACAGAACCAATTTGTGAAATTCTTTCACTTTTGGGAAGTTGCACTATCCCCGGGTGACATAGGATATAATCTATACCCATGCGAAGCGTGGACCACTAGTTACATATACATACATGCAAAGTTTCAAATCGATATGACTATCAGAGTTAGGTTCAAATCAACTTCCAATTCTAACATTTATTTACATTAAAGTTATATGATTATTTACGGGATATTATCAATAAATTATTATTATCATATAACTTTAGTGAACAACCGTGATAGTTTAAAACAGTGTTTTATTTACATTGTTAATAAAAGCATTTCAAAACAAATCGCTTCCAATTCGTTTCCGAACAAAGACCTAGAGAATCGCGAGATGCACCAACTCTGTCGTACCTGCAAACACTAGTATCGTAGATTCCCCCGGCATTGTCTGCGTGTTTACTACGACACTACGAGTCGGGTAAACAGAAGAGCCGTATACACTGGAATAGATGTTTGTCAGGAAGATTGCGTTTTGGAGATATATCTAAACAAGCTGTTTTGTTTTGATTCAGCGACTGCTTTATAAAAGGCCGTCAAAGAGTAGAAAAGACTTTTTCAGCTTGTCTACAATGATTCATTATCAAAAGACATACATTTTTTATGCCACAGTTGGCAAAAATGCAGACGGGTTACTAAATGCTAAGCAATCACCGTCGCTTATGGATACCTGTATCACCAGAGGCATCACAAATACGTGGCTGACCCTTTAAGACTCTAATTACTCGCCTTTTGATGAACCCCATGTTGTAATTTCTCGGAAACACCGGGGAAGATAGCTCATTCCCCATTTTGCAGGTGTGAGGCAAGAAAGATCGTGTGACAGCTTTACATTCGGCTTGACATTGAAATAAATGCGACAGGGATTGAAACCATATCGCATGCACAGAATTAGGCAGCCTGTTTGATTTCTAAACTACGTCAAACTTAAAATTTAGCTAAGAAAGCTTGGTAGTTACCTGCAGCTTATTTTATTTCTAATCCTTGGAAAAGAAGTACCTGAAGGAAATTCAGGGAAATTAATTGTAGCGATGTAAAAACCTTATCTGGTTTCATTTACGAAGGTAAAATTCTTTCGACTGATTTCAGGTGCGGTCCTTCTGCGAGCGGAAAGATTTCATGAGTAAGTGGTAAAAAATAAATGTAATTCCGTCTTGAGCTTTTTACATAATTTATTTTGTGAATATACTACCTGTGCCCAACAGTTTCACACACGTGGAAACATTTTAGAGTAAATTTTATGTTGTCATGTTTAAATTTGGTGGAAGAGATCGAAAACTAAGTATATATTATTCGATTTCCTCCGCCATCCTATTAAATATCAACACGAAAATTGCTTTATACCAACAAAGTTATTCTAAAGATGTGCGGAATTGGTTTTTAGTGTTCCGTACCCAGAGTGTAAAAACGGGACCCTATTACTAAGCCTACGCTGTCTGTCTGTCTGTCTTTCGAACCGTAATAGATAACCAGTTGAAATTTTCACAGAATATGTAATGTTACAAGAAATAATAAAAAAGTTAAAACATCCCGACTCGCACTTGGCCGTTTTTTTGTTGTTTTTGTTTTAGATTCGCAAACAGTGATTTTTTGTCTTCACCTAAAATATTGAAAATGTGCGAAAGATACAGCTTTGGCCTATTTGGCCGGTGAGTAGGTATTAGGTACGCTGCGCTGCGTTGCGCTACGCTTATCGCTTACTCGCTGTAACTCATTCCCCGCCCGAATCTCGTCTGACCACCGATACATGCTTCTACATAAGGCTCGATATTAATTCGAGATACAATAGCCTTCTAATCCGCCCTTTGTAGCCTTTAAAATGAAAATGCTTTGTATTCTCAGATATCGTTAAGGGTTGGATAAGGGGTGGGTGTATCTTTATAGGTTAAGTAAGGGTGGGTTTTATTTAGAGTTTGAACTGTTTTTTTTTACCTAAAACACGGAACGAAGTTATGTTTGGGATAGGGGTGTATTTATGACCATAATAACATAGATTAACAAGATTTTAATATTTTTAGTTTTGACGAAATGCTTCTTTATTTGGAGCTCCTTCATGAGACAGAGATGCAAATGCAAATCGCGGTCACACCCATCCAAATCAAACGTTGTCTAGGCCATCGTAGCCTATATACTTAACGTCATCCCGGCAAGACACAGATCTACTCGGCAAGCAAAGCATTTAACAAGTCAAAACTTGACAAAGGTATTATTGACAGTTCATACATCGCAAACGGTAACAGATACACCTAAAAAAATATGCACCAATTAGCTTTCATTTTGCTTCAATTCAATTAGCTTTGATAGCCCGTTGGTCTAGTTGGTAGTGACCCTGCCTTCTAAGCTTAGGGGCGTGGGTTCGATTCCCATCTAGGACAAACATTTGTGTGATGAACATTTGTGTTTGTTCTATATCTGGTTGTTAATATCTATTTAAGTATGTATTTAAAACTATATATGTATGTATATCAGTCTCTGGCAGCCATATCACAAGCTTTGCTTAGTTTGGGGTCAGATGACCGTGTGTGCAAAAATGGTCCGAATATTTTTATTTTTTTTATTTTTTTTCAAACGACTTCAAAATAGGTTTTCCGTTCGACTGTTTTTAGTTCTTGTACGTATGTTATACGATATATTTTCCGAATGTGAGCCGACTCTATTTTATATTTTTTGTTTATTTAATATGCTTTATTTTTAGGAACAGGATTTTTTTGTTTGTATTTCAAAGGTGGTCTTAATTAAACATGAAGAAAATATATCATCTCTAAGGGTGGAAAATTAGGGGCTGAATTCCGTTTATTGAATTTGGACAGATTATAAGGATCATTTCAAAAATCGCAGTTAACTTAAATGCTGATGGGCTTATCTAAGAGTCGATTTAAAACATCTTTATTCTGGTTGGTCAGAACATAGACAAAGTGACAAAGCAAGCAACATAAAATTCAAATATTCGTTGTCCGATTATACTACGAGGTTTAATATGTACCTATACTTATATTCAACTGTAATATAAGTATAGGTACAGTAAAGTTATATGATTATTTACGGGATATTTACCGTGGTAAGGTTGTGGAATAATCATATAACTTTAGTGAACAACCGTGATAGTTTAAAAAAGTATAGGTACATCCTAACTTAATATTATACAAGCGAAATTGACTCTGTTTCCTTATCCGATCTTATCAAAATTTGGTACCATGATAGTGTACATCATAAGGACGGACATAGACTACTTTTCCTTTTGTTAAATCGCAGGGAACACCACGGGATTCAGCTAGTGTATAAATATAGGTATTCAAGTGACATCACAGAGCACACAAATAGTTGTTTGTACTAAAATAAAACAATGTTATCTTCTTCTTTTTTTTATCTTACTCATTAAGCTAAACGTTTAATAAAATTATCTTATTGCAGTAACTAAGTACGTGACTGGTGAAGAACAGGACAAGTCATTGTCTCGGGTACGGCCTTGATGGAAATGAGGCAGCCATGAGTCAAGGCTCCCCGTTATCAGAATTACTGTCGTTTGATAAGTATTTTTGGTTTAAGCTACGTTATATTAAGACCCATTTGCACGACCGATTCAAATCGTATGGAAAATTTTGTGATATCTAGTATTAATCCGGATTTTATTTGTGGTGCAAGCCAGCCTTAATAATAACTACACCTACCAATAAGCCAAACATATATAACTTCGAAACATACTATTTTAAACCTTCTTATTCAAAAAACATTCGAAAAAACTTTAATTGTCTAATGGTTGCTCTAATGCGAATACCGGTGAAAATTGATGTGCTTATATTGACAGAGTGCTGGTGGAACGAACCCTAACACTATTATTCCTCATCTACCTGGGTATAATTCTTATAACACAACAAAATTCATAAATAAAAGTGGTGGCGTTACAGCTTATGTTCGAAATATTTGGTCCGCTATGGTAACAGAGCCTGAGGTTCACGACTGTAACTGCCTAAAAATAAGCATAGGTGATGAGTTTCTGGTTTTTGGCATTTATCGCTCACCCGCTTTTAAAAACGTTTCAAATTTCTTATCCAGCCTCAATGACGTAATCATCCTAAATCACAATAAGGCATGCATTATATGGGCAGGTGATTTTAACCTCAACATTATTGGAGACCCTCAAAGCGAGGAAAGTATTGAATACTTGAGCTTGGCTGCAGAGCACCAATTGCTTCCTGCAATTTTTGAACCTACTCGAGAGAAAGCCTGCCTTGACCATATCTTTGTCAAGCAAGGTTTCGAAGCTGTCGGGATCGTGTGCAACTCTTTCATCACCGACCACAAACTCTGCATTCTAGGTGTAGCAAGCTCACGTCTACCTACAATCCCTCAGACCCGTTCTCGTCTTAAAATTGACTATCCCGCCGTAGCTGGTGACTTGCAGAAGGTAGACTGGTGTCGCGTAACAGATCAGGCAGAAGTAAACCAGGCTGTCAATGAGTTTCAGGCAATCCTCTCATTGGCTGTCTCCTCCCACAGTCGTCAAGTAGCCGTAAGCCGTGCTCGCTATAATATAAAGCCATGGATTACTCCCGGACTAATTAAATGTCAGAGGAATCGTGACATGCTACATTTGAAAGCCAAGAAAAATCCTGATAACAAAACTCTTCAAATTACATACCGCAGATATCGCAATTTTTACAAAGAACTACTTCACCGCGTTAAAACAGATTACGAAAGACAGAAACTTCTCGAAAGCAAGGATAATCCTAGAAAACTGTGGCAAACTATAAACAGCATCTGTGATAAAACGATATCACAAACAAATGCAACTGAGCTGCTGGCTAGTCATGAGGATCCAGTTCAATCACTTAATGTTAGTAACAATTATTTCGCAAATGTAGGTAAAAGTCTTGCTGAAAAAATTCTTTGTAAAAGCTCGACTACTGAGAATTCTTTATCGAAGTCGCTCAAAAGTAACAATACATCATTACATTCCTTTTTCATATCCCCTACAGATAGTTTTGAAATCAGTAAATACATTTCAAACCTTAAAGAAGACTGTGCACCTGGTCATGATGGTGTTACAGGTACCCTGATTAAGCACATAAAACCTTATATCCTAGAACCACTTACCTACATTTGTAATTTGAGCCTCGAGAGCAGCAGATTTCCAACATGTTGGAAACATGCTGTGGTGGTACCCATTCATAAAGATGGTCCTAAAGATGTGCCCAATAACTACAGACCAATATCTTTGCTGAGTCTTTTTTCAAAACTACTAGAGAAAATTGTCAACAACAGGCTGGTAGATTACCTCGAAGCGAAATTGTATTTGTCAGAGAGACAGTTTGGTTTTAGGCGCGGAAAATCAGCCGAGGATGCTGTAGTTTTACTAACGAATCTGATCTCGTCCGCCGTAGACCAGAACCTTCGCTGTGTGGGGATTTTCCTCGATCTCGCCAAAGCATTCGATACGGTCTCGATTCCGATCTTAACAAAGAAGTTTGAAGTAGCCGGAATCAGAGGTATTGCTCTTGAGTGGTTCTGTAGCTACCTAAATGACCGAGGGCAACGTGTTAGGGTCGGTTCGAGCCTTAGCGATGAACTTTCGGTCAGTTTTGGAGTCCCCCAGGGTAGTATTCTCGGACCTACTCTTTTCACTCTTTACATTAATGACGTTTTGGACCTTAATATGCCTGGGGTAGATATAAACTGTTACGCAGATGATACAGTGGTTATTTTTAAGGACAAGTCTTGGGAAAAAGCATTACAAGCAGCAGAAGTTGGAATCAGCCGCGTTGCAGCATGGCTAAGCAACAATCTTTTAACTTTAAATAGTAAAAAAACCAAATTCATGACATTTTTTAAAACCCAAAGAACAGCACCCCAAATTAACTTAGATATAACAATTCATTCTTGTACTAAAGACCCTGGAAATGATTTTCCTTCCACTTGTAGTAGCTGTGACCGTATTGGACGAGTCGATAGGATACGTTATCTTGGTGTAGAACTAGATGAGTCACTTACCTTTAAGCATCATATTACGAAATTGTCGGGTCGCGTTCGAAAACTCATATATGTCATGAAAGGTCTACGGTTCTCTTGCGATCCGAAAACACTTCTTATGGTTTATACATCTCTCTGTCAATCTATATTGTCCTACTGTAACATAGCCTGGGGAGGATCAGCAAAGACTGTCATGCTGCCACTTGAGAGAGCCCAACGCGCCGTTTTAAAAGTCATGCTGCGCAAACCTTTTAGATTTCCAACTGAAAATCTTTATAGGGAGGCTTTAGTTCTGTCGGTGCGTCAGCTTTTCATCCATAAGGCTACGGTCGCAATTCACACCTCCACTAAGGACTCTAGCCAGTTTACAGAACTGGTAAAGAGACGAATCTTCAGGGTGCCAATTTCTAGTGTTAGGTCTGCTTTTGCTAACCGTCACCCAAACTCTCTCCTTCCACGTATTTACAACGAAGCTCTTAAAGCTCTTCCCAATTTAAAATATGAGAGGTCTGCGAGGGTAAAGAAGGCAGTTCGGGAATGGTTACTAACTTTGTCATATGAGGACACCGAAAACTTAATTACCCGGATACGTACTGAGCAGTGAGAATTTTATTTCATCATCCACTCATTCAAGGTCAAACACATCCACGCAAATCCCACACCACATTACACACACGTACACACACACACACACACACACACACACACACACACAAACAAGTACACACACACACATACACCACACTCCACACTCACTAGGATAATCTGTAACTTTATATATTCGCTAGGATGCCTCCTAAAATAATAATAGTTATACTGTGTTTCGTTTTGTTGGTCTCCATATTACGGGCCTTGAGCCTAGTGTGGGACCGCAGAAATGTCTGCAAATTGTCTACATGAATTTTAATGTACCTTAACTATAATTATTATGTTAAAAATGTAGTTAATTCGTATTTTTGGAAATAAATTTATCTTATCTCTTATTATTTCTTATTTTTTTACCATAGTATTTTTTTTATACTAACTAATTCATCACCATCATCAGCCAGAAGACGTCCACTGCTGAACATAGGCCTCCCAGTAACCAAGTGAACGACAGCATGCCTTTTGCATCCACTGGATGCCAGTGACTCTCACATCTAGTGTGTGTCTAGTGGGAGGCCTACCTACGCTGCGTTTTCCGGTTCGTGGTCTCCGCTCAAGAACTTTTCTTCCCCATCGGTTATCGGTTCTTCGAGCGATGTAGCCTGCCCATTGCCACTTCAACTTGAAAATTTTAACAGCTATGTCGGTGACTCTGGTTCTTTGGCAAACTACTATCGACTAACTAATTGAAGATTACTTCATCAAAACTCGCGTGAGGATTCATTATAAATTATTATAATACCGGCTTGCACTCACGATTATGTTTCTATCAGTCGAGACGATCGACCAGTTTCGGAGCCATTAGAGCCCCTTCCTCAGGGAATACGCACGGTTCTGGAGAAGGTCGCCCGCGTACTGGCGATGCCAAGGCCGCGGCGGCGGTGCGCGCATGCGCAAACCGTGCTGCCGCTCTTGCTGCCCTTGCACCCGCCTGCACCGGTCGATCATCTCGACCGATAGAAACATAATCGTGAGTGCAAGCCGGTGTTATAATAATTTATAATTGAAGATTGTTTGTTTGATACTATCTATAGGCAACGAAGGCCTATAGTAGTTCAAACGATCTCTAATATCAGGATACGTGTCCAAAATGCTGGCCGCGTTGCCTCGCTGGACTGCGAGGCTAACTTTCTGCCCAAAACACATGAGAGAGTTTAATGAAGAGAGCAAGTCGTTCGTGTGATGGTTAGCGGCACTATGGGCCCATAAATGCAAATAAAAAGTTCGCTTATGCACTACGCTCGTCACCTTGAAAGGGTAAATCTCTATCGTTACTAGGTTTAATTAATTACGGAATATATGAAGGTAAATTCTTTTAATTTGAGTAGACAGTAGTAAGTATCTTCAAAGAAGAGACAAAGGAGTAAAAAAATTATAATTTTATTAAATGTTAAAAGTATGTATTTTGTTCTTGACGAGACATAGCGTGCACCACATGGGTATTATTGCTTTTAGGCAATAGTATTTAAGAGTGTTCGTTGTTTGAATAAATTATCTTATCTTATCTTATCTTATGAGACGGGCGAGACAAAATAATTTATACAAATTAATTATTTTGAGGAAGTTAAAACGTTTTTCTATTTTCGAGACGGCTGAAAGGACAATATAATAAGAAATATAATAAAAAATAAAAAAGCAATGGAATTGAAAGCAATGATTTTAAATCAAAAGGTTCCCTATGTACGCAATAGTTGATCACGAAATTAAAAACAAAAATACCTATCATTGGGGGTATTTGTAACAAATTTCATAACAATTCTACAGACATCATCATCTAATCTACCTGTGACCACGGCTGCTGCAAATTATTCGAAACGCTAGGATTGTCAGGAATTAAAATAATGTTAAATACACGTGATAAAAGTGTTTAATTTACCCAAAATACTCTTTTGAAGAGTAGAAAAGCGTCCTTTTCGATCAAAATCGACTTTTAAATTATATATCATCGGAAGCTGAACTATATCTTAATATCTTTCTAAGACAAATTTCGATTAGTTATGTACAGGATTCTTTACAATGCAAAGGTAGTTATATTTACAAATTGGTATGCGCATGCGCAACGGAAGCGCGTCGCTCACGCCTCTTCCGGTAGTACAGGCAAGATAACATCGTGCAGTTTTACTTTATTGCTTGAACTTGAACTTCACGTGTTTTCCCGGAAAACATCATAGCAGAGTAAATATTTTTTATTTTATTTATTTATTTATTAAGGCTTCACATTGATAACTACATTATTACATACACTGAAATCTTATAAATGAACTTAGCTAAATGTGTTACCTTTTAAAGGAAGCACAGCATGCATTACTTGTTTCTTAATAATTAAATAGGTACATATTAATATGAAGTAAAAAAAAATGAAAAAAGTTAAACTAACAATAATAAAATAAATTAACTAAACGTGATAAGTAGAGTTGGCCATTTCGGCCATGGATAAGTTTAATTTAATTTTGAATTTTGATAATGTGTCTCCGAAAATATCTAAATCTTTACTATGATATGTATTGACGAGTCTACTTATTCTTGGGACTGGTGAGTTGGCCCCCAACACAGTTCTGCGGTATATAGGAGCAAACGGAGTTATGGCTTTACGCGGATATTTAAATGGTACTCTAAATTTAAATTTGGTTAAAAGATTTGGACAGTCGATACAATTGTGTAGTAATTTATAAAGAAAAATTAAATCTAATTTAATTCGGCGATCTGCTAACATTTGTATATTAAAATGAGCTAGCCTTTTATCATAAGAACGGATAATTTAAATATATGCAAGTTATATGGTATTGTAAAATAAGCTTTATTAATTTTAAAAAAAACTTTTTGAATACAAGCTTTTTGTGTTCTCAGCAAACCCTTCCATTTGATGCCCATATCATGATGTAAATATTTTGTCCGCCATCTTGGGGCGTCCGCCATATTGAATTTATCATCTAATACCAAAGTGCTTAGGGAAGACAAATCCAATGAACTCAAACTTAACGGGGTTACGTCGTTTTGTTTAGGGGTTCCTATGGCCACCATCATCATCATCAGACCAGCTCGAAGGAACCATAACATTGCATTATCACCAGCTCTGATATTTTTTTCGCGATTTGACACAGTCGATCGCCTTCTCGCTTACAACGTACAGTTAGCATCAAATTGATTTAAACGTTCAGGGTAGTAAATAGAATCCATCAGTCAGAATACGCATATATTGCTGTAAGTAGTAATTTATATATCCTAGCAACATAGCTCCAATATTATGTAATATGTCAAGTTGTTCATTATTATGTTTTCAAATAAAACATTCAACGGTACCTATGCCACAGAGGCCACTATAGTGGTACGTACCACCCTGAACTTACTTTTTTATATTTTACTAGCGACCCGCCCGCCCGGCTTTGCACGGGTGTAATTTACGTGCGAAGTCGGGTCGGGTCGCTAGTTATATATATGTATATAAACCTTCCGTGAAAAATTATGTAACTGATGGTGAAAACCGCATCAAAATCCGTTGCGTAGTTTTAAAGATTTACGGACAGACAGCGACAGCGACTTAATTTTATACTATTTAGTGATATTTATTTCTAAAAAGTGTTACAGTACTTAAGAATAACCAATATAATTTACCTACTATTTAAGTACCTAAGTATGTAAGTAAGTAAGTTTTGTTTCATAAGTAAATGTATTAATAAAATGGCAATTTACATTACAAGTCAATACATGTATGTTTATACATGTGTACATAGATTTAACTGTGGGCCCCAAACTAGGCAAAGTCTGTGCTATGGAGCCTGTTGATTTTCTATAAGAACATTTTACCTTTTAAATCAACCCTGTTATGACGTTTAAAATTGTTAGTTGTAAGCTATTTGGGAAGTGGGAAGGGTGACTTGCTCAGGTGCAGATTATGCGGGTCGAAACAACAATGTATAACCGCTATGGTGACTACCGTCGGTCGGTATATGGTGGTGGTAAGTACTGTGGTGTATGTAGTACCACCGAACGTACCGACCGACCTTCGGCGAACACTGATGAACGCGAGCGAATTTTTCGTTCGCGTGTGCTCGCTTTCGCGTTTAAATTTTTTTGCACGATTCGCGTTACTTCGCCCGCGTTCGCGCTTTTACAACACACACTTTTATTCACAGCTCGTTCGATCACGCGCAGTAGTATTCGTCTGCTAATTCTATACACAGAAAAGAGAAGTAAATAGAACGGAAATGAGAAGGATAATCTGTCGCCAGGCATTATGACAGAACCTTGATTGAACATCCTTATTTACATCAACGCGTCGAACTCCGCATCCAAAGAACTTGGACCTTACCCTTTTGGGTTAGGTCTCAAAGTTCTTTGCCCGCATCACAGTTGCTAACTCATTTCGAATGACTGACGTTTCGTTTATATGGGTGCAACTGGCTTACAAAAATGCCTTGACAGCCGTTCTAATTTAAACAAAAAAAATATTTTCTGTGTTTCTGTACACGGCATTAGAAATTGCAATCTCCAACAGATAATTGCTACAATAAACAATAGAATACGATTTCAAATTAATACCGATCCGATACGGTAAGAAATAAAGTGTAAATAAAATATATCGTCTGCAGTGCTCTGAGACAGACAGGTAATTTGCTGCTAGCCAATGTAGCCAGCGAGATTAGACGTTAAGATTGTTCAGGGAGAAATTAAATTACTTGGCAGAATCTACGAACAATGGATTAGTACTTACTTGTACCTATCTTTTTTTCGTGAGAGGCTTGCGTTTGTCCTTATAAAGCTTGATATAAAGATGCGAACTAGGATATAGCACATTTACCTAGAAGCCCCTTCTAGGTAAATTTGCGTTTACTCTCTATTAGAAGACACCCAATGTTGTACTTTTCTACAGGATCCACACCCTTTCTGTGCGTATAAAATTTTCAATGTTCACTCAGAAGCAAGGAATATTCGTGTGGTGTGGAAAACAAGTAGGTATACTAATTGCTCACCAGTGTGAAGTCAGTCGCACGTTGATTTTGCTAGTGAGCGGTCGTGGTACTTGAAAGTGTATCCTGACATTTAAAATCTTGATAAAAGAACGATAATTACCACCTTCATAGCACCAACAGCGAATCTATACATGTATATTGTATATAAAAGCGAAATTCATCTACTCACTCATTAATCACGAAATCTCGAAAACTACTTGACCTAAGAAGCTAAAATTGGGCAGGTAGATTCTTTATAGGGTATAGAGGTCCGCTAAGAAAGGATTTTGTGAAAGGGCCAAATTAAGGATGACAAAAGGGGGTTGAAAGTTTATATGAAAGTCTACGCGTACGAAGTCGCGGGCAACGGCTAGTTACCATATATGAATAACAACAAAAACATAATTACTTTACATTTATGTATGAAAATATGAAATATCCGTGAAGGTGTCCCAACGATTTTACTAATTTGTAATGTGACTTTGCATACATACAACATGACATAAATACCCTTGTTTTGGTGTAATAAGACAAAGTATTATACGCAAAGAATATCGCCATTGTTTCTAGGATATCTATATATAATAGGCCGAGCTCAGGATTAGCCCACTCTCCCTGCGAACTGGTCAGGTAGTGGGATTGAGCATTTGTTATATTATTATTTACGGGATATTTACCGTGGTTTACCGTGGTTTTTAACTGTTCGACCAACCACCCGCATTCTTCAGTCTTCTCGTGAACATGGTGCATGTAATTGCGCCGAAATATCGGGAGCCACAACCTTACCACGGTAAATATCCCGTAAATAATCATATAACTTTAGTGAACAACCGTGATAGTTTAGTGTTGAGCATTTGTATTATCTTCAGACCTAGAACGATGTATGGGCAATTCTGTTCTTAGTTTAGGTTTTAGCACAGATCAGACAGTGTTTATTAGCAATTTTTACTAGATAATTAACTGGAAAAAAAATTGAAAATGGACAGAGCGACTTTTTTATGCATTTAGGTAGGTATGCTCTGGGTTTTTTTGTGTGATGTGAAGTTAGATGACAATCAAGAATGCAATTGCAAAACATTTAGGTCATTTAGTCTTTCCGGCATAATGCAAGCAGTTAGTGTTGATGCCTAAGAAGTTCCCGAACTAGTCAGAGATTGTGTCGAGAGCATAGCTTCTGTTTATCTATTTACAAATTATGCCGAAACACAAAAATTGGTAAAATAGATTTCTGGAAATTGACGTGATTTTTTACTCATTTTGAGCGCCGCAGAAACCAAAATTCTGTTATTGATAAAAAAGTTACTTTCCTTTTTTTTGTTATTGACTGTCGCTGAGTTTTTATATTGTTGACGATTTTTTTTGGACCGTAGAAATTGGATTTTTGGTAACATAATCCAATTTCTTTGTTTTGGACGTTTTACTACTAAGTCGTTTTGCCACTGAAGACATTGTCTGTAAAGAAAGAAGACAAGACAGTAGTAGTTTTAATATTCCGACGTTCTGCAAACTACGTCATTTTGCCTGATAGACCTTATATGGAGGGAATAATGTAGAAACCATAGAAGAGAAAAAAAATCGTCTCTTTTCTGTGGTAGAAACTATACAATCAAGCTTCATTGGTTTACTCACACAGTTTTTAATATCTTTAACGGGCACATGAGTAATTAAATTTTTTTTTTTTTTTTTTTTTTCATCGGTGCAACACAATATGTACTCGGAAATGTACTCAGAAACTATCTTAAACATTATGCAGATAAAATTATGCATATTCGCTACTAATATCTAAATCTCCTCATTCACTAAGTCGGATTGCTTCAGAAATAATTGAATTTAGATTAAAATACCGAAAATCTTCTCATAAACAAAACTGTAATGACAACCAGAACACAAACAAACAGCCAAGTAATTATGCCGCCGTTGAATTATACCAACAATTGCAGAGAGGGCTGCAGAACCAAGATAACCGCTCCAACATTCCACCGTTCTCGCCATCCTCCGCTATTCGACTGCAAAGCTGCCGTTTTGTACGACCGTTTGTATTAAAAGGCTTAGGTCCTTCAGGAGTGAAGTAAAGAATAGTTATGCTATTATTTTAACACTTTAATTTAAATAATAAAATAATAATAATTCAAAATATAATTTATTTATTTAATAATTCTAATAATCTTATCATCATCATCATCCGGGAGACGTCCACTGCTGAACATAGGCCTCCCCCTTTAACCTCCACACTGAACGACAGCCCGCCTTTTGCATCCACTGGATACCCGCGACTCTCACAATGTCGTCGGTCCATCTAGTGGGAGGCCTCCCTACGCTGCGTCTTCCGGTTCGTGGTCTCCACTCCAGAACCTTTCTTCCCCAGCTATGTCGGTGACTCTGGTTCTTTGGCGAATATCCACGTTTCGGATCTTATCGCGCAAAGAAACTCCGAGCATAGCTCTCTCCATTGCCCGCTATGTGACTCTGAGCTTTTCCAAAAGACACAAACACAAAAGACACATTGGATAGACATTACACACAACCGTGTTGTGCAATGCAAGTATACATTACCAAGTATCTTTACAGATCGCATATTCTCAATTTCTCACTAAGTCTCAGATTCTTAAAAATATGGTGTCATCACACCTATAAATAAACTTCACCCGCACCCGCATGACTTTTCCTCCATGCATTGTCAATGTCAAAAAACAGCCTCGAAACGCGACGCCCGCTGCATGCGCATTGCGCGTACGCAAAGAATGTCAACTGAGACCCGTACTGGAACCGATTTTCACTACAAACTAACTTAATGCTACGTACATTGACGAGTCTAAAGGAGATATGGTAGGCTGGTCTCCAAGTCAAAAGGCAATGGATGAGCAAGCGAGTGAAAGTGTCACGTGTTGCTTCTGGGTCATTGACTGGGATCCGGATGGGTGCACTGATGGAAAATTGTCGGTTCGTTGCTAACCGAGTCGGCAACGTGGCGGGGAATAAATCATGGCATTCATGGCGCTCGATGTTTGGCGGCAGTGGTAGAGTTGCTGAACCAGTTTTGCTGACCTTTTCAAAGGGAAGCAAGTGAAAGTACGCATCTCATGTGAACGGAGTCTACGGAAACTGTTGAGTCTGGTTTTAAAGGCAGCTGACAGGTTTTAGCTAAACTAACAGCACCAAAAGTGGTATTGGCCTTGTTAAACTATACTAAGGGCAAGTGCCTTTTTTAACCAAAAAAAATACAAGCTAATTCTAACACTACAAATACAGTTAGACTGCCCATAGACCGTTGAAGGTCTAAAGACAATCCAAATGCCCAAGCCCACTACCAGTTGGCAGCGTACCCAGCATGCTGGCGGCATTACCACGCTGAATGGCAATGCTTATGCGTTGAGCCAGAAACACGCCAGCATTTTGGTCACGCGTTAGCACCACCCAGAGTTTAGAACTTAGAACCCAGCACGGCAGTGCATTGTGCTTGTCACCCTGAGATTCATAGAAGTTAAACAATGATGTTCTATATAAAATGTCATTGATGTTGGTATTTTATGTCACTTGAAATAATTGTCCTTCGATGATTCGAAATAACGAGATAGAATATTTTAGTGCTGCCTAGTCAATTAAAACCATAAAATCGACCTCATTCCAACATTTTTATTGTGAAAATTGGCGCTTTATACGGTTCCGTAACCAAGGGGTGTAAACGGGAACCTAAGTTACTAAGCCAACACTGTCTGTCCGTCCTTGTATTTATTTATTTATTTATGTCATTGCTTGTAAACAATGGCGGGCCGCCTGATGGTAAGCAGTCACCGTCGCTTATGGATAATTGTAGCACCAGCGGCGTCACAAATATGTTGCCGACCCTTTAGGACTAACCTATATTTTAACGGCAATAACTTTCGAACCATACAACAAACATTTTTTAACGTATTTTTGTTTGTGCTCTAGTGTAAAAACGGTAATACGTACAAGCGTCGAACTTGGCGTGATTATAGTACACACTCTAAAACAAAACAACAATTAATAAAAACCGGCCAAGTGCGAGTCGGACTTATTAGCTAACTTCTGAAAGTTGTATTAGTTAGTCCTAACATTAAACTGAGTCTAACTTAGAGTGAAGGCAAAAAAATTCCCATCTCATCGGCAACGGGTTAAAGTTTTGTTAACTTTAGTTTCCGATCAGTTGGGGGTGTAATTGATTGTTTAAGTTTAATTGGTGTTTTGTACCAGCTGCCACGAGGAAATTAAAAATAGTTTAGTGAGCGGCAAAGAGAGTTAAAAGCGCTTTAGTTTATTTAGACCAGAGATAGACTAACTTTGTTGATAATAAAACAAAATATTGCTAAGAATTGAATCTTGATAAGCTTTATTCACAGTGCAGAAGATAAATTATGAACTAAATACCAACAAGAGGAAATAATATTATAAGGAACCAATAATTTTAATCCATAGGTATACATTCCCTTAGGAACCGTACATTTTTAGGGTTCCATACCCAAAGGGTAAAAACAATACCCTATTACTAAGCCTACGAAGTCTGTCGGTCTGTCAGTCTGTCCGTCTGTCCTACCTTTAAGGGGCTGTATCTTTCGAACCGTAATAGATAGCCAGTTGAAATTTTCACAGAATATGTAATATTACGGCGGATTAACTAAAAAATAATAAAAAAGTCTAAAAGTAAAAACAACAACAAACGTAACGTATTTTAGAGAGGCGTCACAAATATGTTTCCGACCCTTTAGGACTCTAACCTATATTTTAACGGCAATAACTTTCGTACCATACAACAAACATTTTTTAACGTATTTTTGTCTTGGGTCTAATGTAAAAACGATATTACGTACAAGCGTCAAACTTGGCATGATTATCTATCTATATTAGAGTGCGTTGCAACAACAATTAATAAATAATGGCCAAATGCAAGCCGGTGACAATTTTCTGTCTATTACTAAGTTATAACTGGTAATTGGGTAATTTTGATGACCTCATTTTCTTGCAGCGAATCGTAGTCCCATATTTTACTTATTGTGAAGACGGTTTTTTAAATTGATCATTATTGTATTTTGTGGTGGTACGGAACCCTCAGTGCGCGAGCCCGACTCGCACTTGGCCGGTTTTATTAACAAAATTACACCAATTGTATATTATTATAATCATAACAAATAATAGTAACTATTACGACTTTGGATTATGGACGTAAAATTGTGCTAAAGTAGTTTACCGCCTTATACGCCTGGCTTACAACAGCATATGACAAGAAAAAAGTGGACAAAAGAAAGTACGCGTACATTTTTGTTCTAGTTTATTTTTTTTGTTTACTTTTGTTTCATGACCCAGAAAGAATAACGAGCAAATAATGACATTTTAAAAATACAGTTTCGAATGGAAACAATTCAGTAAATGACTGTTGTCTCTGCCATTATTATAATGGCGAACGGAGTCGCGGGAAACCGCTGTAATAGTTGCATTAAGACAATTTACTTTAATTTGAACTCTATGGGAAGGGAGTAAGGTTTGTTATTGTGTAAGTATTTGTGTATTGAATACTCGTATGTTGCTGACCTCTGACTTCTGGCCGAGGTCGGTGAAACTTTTGCTTTTGCTCAGAAGTTATAAACTAGAGATGCAACGAATATTCGGCTACTTTTCGGTAATCAGCCTATTCGGCAACTGTTTTTAATAGGTCTTCAGTATTCGGCCGAATGTTGCGTACTTTCGGTCGAATACCAAACTCCAAATCTTCACTTCCAATCTCATAAAATTCCTAAATAGGTGTTTTTTTTTTTTTGTTTGTTAATGGTGCCATTTTGTAAAGCTTTAGACAAATAAACAGTGCTATTTTTTTCGTAATAACGCCTGTTAGTAACACAATTTAATGTTGTCACTGAACAAATAATGCGTGTCATGACACGATCTAAGACGCAAATGAAACAAATACGCCCGCGGCGTCATTATCACACGCACCGCAATGACACAAGTCGTAAAAACCCCATGAAATGTACACATTTTTTGCCGATCATTCTGCCGCCGAATATTCGGCATTTCGGCCAAAAGCGTAGCCGAATATTCGGTATTCGGCAAAATCACTATAGATATATTTTATAATAGTGACGCCACAAAGCATCACTATTACAAACTACATAATATCTTCGTATCATGCAAATAACATATTTTGTAGAATAGGTTGAGTAGACTGGAGATTAATCATAATCATTAATCACAATGATGTTAGTCTTATAATTCTATAACACCGTTCTTACTAAATATGATAGAACTAAATCTTATTTTAGTTCAATGAACTAAAATAAAAGACCGGTAAGTAGGGTTACTGCAGACGATTTGGACACAATATATAATTACACAATATAGACATGGCAAAATTAGTAAATTTTTTAAAAACCAATCTTATCTATTTTTTGTTAAAGATTACCTGGAAGAAATAATTTTAGGCAATAAGGCCGCCCATTATCAGATACTTTTGTTAGATAATGTCAGATATTTTATTAGTGCTTTTAGTTTAAGTTTAGATTGTAATTGTAACTAAATTTTTCGTAGAGCACTAATAAAGCCGTCAACTAAACTAAAATTAGTAAACAGTAGCGTAGAGTAAAAGCAGGAGCCAGGTATCGTATATTCTGCAGAAAATTACCAAAGATACGTCGTCAGCCCCACTGTAAAGCCTTCGACCAATATAAAATTAATGGACGGGCCCAGAAGATGCGCATTTTTTTAAGATTACAAAATGAGCGCCGGCGCTCACTTCGTTTCAGTCGGTCTCTAGCCGTAGGAACTGCAACACATGACTATCGTTACATGATAACGAAACATCTGACAAAATTATGTATTCGTGTGCTTTCCCGAAGTGTAAATAAACAACATAAAACCGCTATATATTTTTGTAACAAATGTACTGTAGGTACATGTTTATAATTAGGTGTTGAAGTATATGTCCGACGTTTTTGACTCGTTTTTACTGAGCAAGTTCAATGGTTATGGCCCGTCCATTCATTTTATTTCGGTCGAAGTGTAAAGCCAGTTTCCGACACGTGTGCCAAAGAGTACTGACAACTGAGTGATTACACTTACACAGATTGGTCACGGCACGATTGTATACAGTTAGATACTCAGCAACAGTGTACTTAGGTACAGGGGTCTTACGGACAACAGCTAATTGCGGCACCTAATCCGCTCAGTTGGAAAATCACGCGACCGCAAACCGTATCTGGGCGCGATAAGGTTCACGTTCGCGTGATTTTCCAACTGAGCGGATTAGGTGCCGCAATTAGCTGTTGTCCGTAAGGCCCCAGGCCTGCGTAAATATACAAGTTTCTAAATAAATTTTGGAGTGTAAGTTATAATTATGATTATCTGTTACTAACCGACTTGGAACGCTATAGAAGAGGTGATCCGTACTTAGCTGATCAATCCCTAAGGTTGAGATGAGAGTACTGCTCTCACCTTTGGGATGGATCAGCTAAGTACCAGCTTGGGGCATTTAGAGTCTATTGAGAACGTAACAAGATGCTCGTCAATAATGAATCCCTAGTTCAGATTAAGGTTCCTAATCTAGCTAGAACATCGACGTAAAGTTGCTCGTCTATGGTTTTTTTTTATCGGATACATTTCGGAGAGTGTGCATGGGCTCTGGATGGTCTAGTTTCTTCCTGCCCATTTTCTATCGGACTATCAGAGTTGGCAAGAAAAGTCGACACCGCTTTATGGTTGATATTCCGAAAACCCGTACGAAGCGCTTTGATTCCACTTTTATTGTGCGAACTGCTAGTCTGTAGAATGCGCAGCCTGAATGGTGTTCCCCGATATTTACAATATTGGGGCTTTATGGGTAGCTTGTTAAAGCAATCCAGTTTAGGTGATGAAATTTTTTTGGGTGCGTGATTTTCCAAACTGTGCGGTTTTAACGTTAGTTTGATACCGCGTAAGCAGTTGGCCATATGGCCCCGGGTGTCTTCAAATCACGAGTGAATCGTTTCCTTCAAAGCAAGCGTGCTCCATCGAGTTGGTCAAACGCAACCTTATTACTATTAACAAAAAAAAATAAAAAAAATAACTTGAAAACGATAACAAGAATGTGTTGTTATAGAAATGGAACGCAATTATGTAACAAAATGTTTATATTACTAAAATGTTTTGTGTTACTTGTAAATTAAACGGTACATTAGTATCTTATACACGGTTGGTATTTTTGTTACAGTATTAGCTGTTTACTAACGTCTCGCTTGGTTCGCTATTGACGTGACCGAATCAACGAGTTTTGTAGGGTTACCGCATATTGGTTTATTGAACACAAATATTGAAGAAAATTACATAAGTTAGTTACCTATCTTTTGTGTAGTAGACATTGGGGCCTTGGGAACCGGGAAACGGACTCATTTAAAAAAAAAAAAACAGATCGCCTGATAAATGCGACGCGTGACCAAAATGCTGGCGTGTTCTGGCTCAACGCATAAGCGATGCCATTCAGCTTGGTAATACCGCTAGTATACTGGCCTACTGATAATGGGCTTGAGCTTTTGGATTGCCTTTAGACCTTCAACGGTCTATGGGCAATCTAACTGTGTTTGTAGTGTGTGTTAGCTTGTATTTTGTTAAATTAATAAAGGCACTTGCCCTGTAAAAAAAATTAACACCTAACTGCGAAATAAACACGAGTAGAAGTAGACCTTGTGAAAGTAATTCTATCTGTTTGTGACCTTTTTAAGACAAATTTTATTAAAAACACTGTCTTAAACTATCACGGTTGTTCACTAAAGCTATATGATTATTTACGGGATATTTACTATGGTAAGGTTGTGGAATGAACTCCCGATATTTCGGCGCAGTTACATGCAACATGTTCACGGGAACAAAGCACGGGAACGGGGATGTTGCGGGTGTTTTTATTTTATTAAATCGTGAAAGTACAACCAGTCAGCTATTATGAAATATTATAATTATCATCATCATCATTTCAGCCATATGACGTCCACTACTGGACATAGGCCTCCCCCATCGATCAAAGAGCCGGTTGTAAGGGGCCTGCATCCAGCGTTTCCCTGCGGTCTCTTACGTATGGAGGACTTGTAAGCGCAGCGTAGGACGTCCACCCACAATATGGACAGACGACCTAAAATAATAATATATCCTTTTGCCCAATTTAAAGTTTATAAAAATCTGTTTGTTTTGTTTGATTTGTGAAAATCGCACACTGTACAATTCACACGATCTTTCTTGCTTCGCACCTGCAAAATGTGGAATCAGCTATCTTCCGCGTTGATTCCGAAAAGCTAAGATTCTTCAATCAATGAGCTATGATGAGTCTTGAAAGGTCAGCAACGTATTTGTGTTGCCTCTGGTGTTACAAGTATCCATAGCCGATGTTGACTGCTTACCATCAGGCAACCAGTCTGCTAGTTTGCCACTTATGGCCTTCGACTAAAATAAAATGAATGGACGGGCCCTGACCATTTAAATTGCTCAGTAAAAACGAGGCAAAACCGTCGGACATATACATCAACACCTAATTATAAAAATGTACAGTCTTAGAAGGGGTTGTTTGGAAACTTACCTTCTTTGAGTAGTTATTCTAAGTGTACAGTATATTTGTTACAAAAAATAGATCCCGGTTTTATTTGTGTATTTACACTTCAGGAAAGCATATGAATGCATAATTTTGGCAGATGTTTCGTTATCGCGTAACAATAGACACGTGTTGCACTTCCTACGGCTAGAGACCGACTGAAACGAAATGAGAGCCGGCGCTCATTTTGGTATCTTGAATATTGAATATTTGGTATATTATCTAAAAATGCGCTTCTACTGGGCCTGTCCATTAATTTAATTTTGGTCGAAGCTTATGGCTAATAAAAATTGATAAAAAGTTCAAATTCGTCCAATTAATTACTGACCTAATAACTCATTTGCCATATTAGTTCTTCAGTACCAGCCATTGCCACTCCCATGTTGTTGACACAACTGTTCGGTTGTCAAAGGAAATTAAGAATATAACCAGTTTTGACACAAAATACTCAAGTGTTTCTCAATGACAACTATAATTTTATAAGATTGGGAAATTTTTACAAAGTTATTCTATTTTACGTAGGTACCTAGTACCTACCTACCTAACTTCATGTAGGGCTAGCTGATTGCGGCACAATTGTGGCCGTTATCTAACAGGAACCATTCACGTTTTTGTCATAAGCAACCTGTGGTATAAGCTATCTCTTCAATTAAAGTTCAACCGAATGCGTTTAGCCATGGCGTAGTTTTGTGATGAGACAATAGCAGAAATTGACAACAGGAGAATGTTCTGTTTTTTTTTTTTTAATTTTTAAGGAAATATCATTAATATTTCCGGATATCGAGGAAAAATGTATAAAATTATAGATTAGAGCTCCAGCATCCAGATCTTCGTCAAAATAATAAATTAATAAATTTTACACAGTACGTCCATAAGTACTTATTTAACAATCTGTTACAAAAACGTTTGTCAATTCTGTGTTAAAACCAAAGATCACATAAAATAAACTAAACTCTCCAAAGTTAAATTAAAACAGCTCAAAGTTTACATTCTCCATCCAACTAAGCAAGTTTCAACTCATCTACAAATAGCTCGGTTATTAAAACCGGCAAAAACCATCGGATTCCTCTCGCCTAGGTAAATTACGAGGGTATTCAACTCTGTCTGACGATTAGCGCTCACCGGTGGCAAATATAACAAAACTGGTTTCACGGCAGCCCTACAGGGTGACTTTTGACATAATAATAATTGGCATAATATCGTATGACATAATAGTTATAGGACAATAATAGGTGTAGAGAAATATTCAAGATCCGGGTGGAGCCAAACTTAAATAAAAAACTGTGGGCGGATTCTACATTCAAGAGTAATCGACATCATCCCATCACTCCCATATCCATTTCAATGAGAATGATAAATAAGTGACGGAAATAATTATATAATTATATGCTTAGATTAATTTCCGGAGAATCAGTTCGTCTTCCGTGTTTAATGTTGCTAAAATTAGTATACTTATCCAATATTTTCGACAGTTTAATTTTGCTTGTGATTGGCTTTTAGTATTTGAGGGCCGAACGCTTAAAAAACAAATCCTGTATAAATATTTATTAATGTTTCTAAAATAATAAGGTAGCAATTATGCGTTACGTGATTAAAACATTGCTTTATAGACTTTCTCAGACAGATCAACCTATGTCCGTTACGTAATAATGCTTCGGCAGCCCTATTGAATGAAGGTGCGCAAGCGCCTGGCACGGGGCGGCACGGACACAGCTCAAGTAAGAGTTACTATACGACCCGGCTGCATCAATACACACGCATGCTGTGCAGCTTGTTACACACACATAAACGGCCCTTTTTTCCGTAGCAACTGTTATTGGAGCTGTGGTTTTGCCTTAGGTCGTTCGGTGTGCTTCGGTCGTCCTTGACAGTTGACTTTGACTTTGGCCACCATTGCTGTTTACCGTGTACATCGAAGACTGTGTACGTAAATGTTTTATTGTTTTGATTGCTTTTGATGAAACTTTCGTGGTTTGGTTTAACAATCAAACTAAGCTGGGTTGTATCTGGTTTTAAATTCCACTAACTCACCGAAGTTAGTTATTTGCTCTTTACTGGCGTCTTGGTAAAATGACATGTTAACTGACATCTAAATAAGCTTTTGATACTGTTTAAATTAATATTTTGAATTATTGTTAGTTGCTTCCAGCGGTTATACCCAAAACTTTGAGTTGTTCTACATCTTCACTCAACCCGTCTTTAATTCTTCATGATGTACTTCCATGTCTTTTAGCTATTATAAGTAACAAATGCAGAGTCACTACTTTATGAGTATGGTGTGATTTTAATGCCTATTTATTTTCCTAATTCCTTATTAATACGTGACTACTTAATTAAAAAGTTTAAGGTCAAATAAAATGGAACTTATACCTACTAAGATACCAAACAATGCAATAAATGCACATTCAAACACTATTGTTACCAACGAGGTTAAATTGCAGTTGTTCAATAAAGTTTTTAACCTAGTTACCCAGTTACATTCTTCGGCACTTACTGCACAAAACTGCTATCAGTGCAAAATGTATAATGTATATTATATTTATTAACTATGAATTTGAAACATGGTGGGCATTGTGTGGATATTCACAATCACCTTATTTTCTCAAATTGTTAGTAATGACCGAAATAAACTATATTTATTTCATCATTTCAGCCATAGGACGTCCACTGCTGGACATAGGCCTCCCCCATCGATCTCCAAAAGGGCCGGTTGGAAGCGGCCTGCATCCAGCGTTTCCCTGCGGTCTCTTTTAGGTCGTCTGTCCATCTTGTGGGTGGACGTCCTACGCTGCCCTTACCAGTCCGTGGTCTCCATTCCAGAACCTTTCGGCCCATCGACCATCTGTTCTGCGTGATATGTGCCCTACCCACTGCCATATCTATTTATTTATGTACAGATTTACTTATCACACTAACGCCAAGGCGTTTGACGAACCATGAAATAAAGAAAACAATAAAAATTATGAATCGGTAAGTCATGTCAATAATTTCTAGTAAATATCAAATTATGTAAATAAAATATGTAAAGTAGATTACTATAATATCTACGTCCATTAAATAATAAGTATATGAAGTAAACCAAAATAAAAAACTAAATGGTCGATTGTCATAATATAACTACTTATCATTAATATAGTTAGGTACTTAAAACAAAACAAAAAAAACAATACAAATTCAAACAGAGAAAAAAACCATTAAAATGTATGGGTAAAAATAACAAATAGGTAGTATTCTTCTAAACCTGTCATATAAGAAAATATATAATATAATATATAATATTACCGTTATCATAACTTTTAACGGTATTTTTATGTAAGTATATTTTTGTAATAAAACTATAATGCTAATGTTTCCGTCCTCTCCATCTCATCGCCTTACCAGAGACTTATGTACTGCCTTTAGTTTCAAGAAATATGGTTATGTACACTTTGACCAAAATAAAATGAATGGACAGGCCCAGTAGAAACGCATTTTTGAAGATACCAAAATGAGCGCCGGCTCTCATTTCGTTTCAGTCGGTCTCTAGCCGTAGGAAGGGCAACACGTGTCTATTGTTACGCGATAACGAAACATCTGACAAAATTATGCATTCATATGCTTTCCCGAAGTGTAAATACATAAATAATACCGGGATCTATTTTTTGTTACAAATATACTGTACACTTAGAATAACTACTCAAAGAAGGTAAGTTTCCAAACAACGCCTTCTCAAAACGTAAGCTACAAATTCGCTTTGTAGCTTACGTTTCAATTGGTATTTTAAACGATTTAAGCAAGAAAATTAATGGATTATCTGTGGAATGTCACACCATAACTCTTATGCTGCTTTTCTGATTTGTTGTGGTACGATTTCACCGCGCAAATTGTCATAGTAAATTTTTTATATTTTTTGGTGTCATATATGACACCATTTGAGTGGCTTAAATTTTGCGAATGTACTTGGTTTCTTTGTGTAGTTATTCTAAGACTGTACATTTTTATAATTAGGTGTTGAAGTATATGTCCGACGGTTTTGACTTGTTTTTACTGAGCAATTTCAATGGTTAGGGTCCGTCCATTTATTTTATTTTAGTCAAAGTATGTACAGTACATTGCTTCGTCCTTGATACAAATTAAATTTATATTTCTCGCAACGTTCATCTGTTAGCTGGCAGTGAAAAAATTATAAATAAACAGACAGAGGAACTGACTAAATTACTTTCGCACTTAGTATATCGCATTATTCGCAATATGATTATAATAGTTGTATTTCTGTTATGAGAAAAATCAACTGTTTAGATTGTTATGTCTGCTAACTGATAGCTGAACAAAACTTGTCATTGTGTAAACACAAGGTAGTTTATAAAAACAAAATACATTATAATAAAATAATGATGGAGACGTTGCGATCGGTTTATGACGTAACTATGCAATCACAAGTGAATTTTGTCTAAATTACGATAAAATATTGACTGAACATTTGTAACAACGTCCATTTTCAAAAATAGTTATGACAAATGTCAGTTATGATTGGCATAAAACGCGAAAATAAAAATATAACATAAAAAAATATAAATATAAATAAAATATAAAAAATATATTTGTATAAATTTAGATTAGGCCAACATTTATTTGACCGCGATGGTGTTTCTAAGATTTAGCTTGTTTGTCTAGGCTCTGGATTGAATATACATAATTTCATATTTCTGTTAACATATTTGAATCTGATATGACGTATAACATTACAAAGTTAAAAGCCAGTTTGTGTTGCAACGCGAACCATTGTTTATTTTACAATATAATGTCAGAGAGAAGACTTAAGAAACGTCGTGAGAATTATTGCTAGGTACATTGGATAAAATTAGACAGGTTGACGCAAGGTATGTAAAGGCTTACTTATTTGTAATTAAATTTTGAAGAGAGCAGAAAATTTTGTATAATTATAAACACTGATATAACTACAGGGTTATAAGGAAAGGGTATGCTAAGCCGAAAGAGGTTCGTGATACCAAGTGATACTCATCATTATGAACATCTTTATCATCTCTCAGCTCTCAATAGAATACTGGCACTTGGGCCCTATTATTATGGAGGGAACTCTGACTGGCATAATGTAGGTAGGTATAATTCATTTAGGTATTTGAGGTTTTTAGATCTTAATCTTACATGTTGGTTGTTTAACTATACATTTTTAGCTAGTAAATAAATATTTGTTTTTATTTGATCTTTTACAGTGAGACTAATCCCAAAATCGCAAAAAAAAATACCAGCTGTTTCACACATTTTGAAAATGTGAATAACCGTTTTCTATGAACCTTTTTCGGCTTAGCATAATACTCTTTGATTATAATATTCCCTGTATACCTACAATAATATTTAGATCTATCTGACCTCGTCTTCTAAGTAAGTAAAAGTTTAGAAAACCCGGAACTTATAACAGATTTCCGATTTGTTAACATCGCCTCTTCGATCAATAAAAGTTCCGCTGCACGCGACTCGCGGGTTCGCGTGAATAACGCTGTAATTGCACTTTTCACATAATTGCCGATTGCACAGCGCAGCGAACGCTTCCCGTCTTATGAAATCCGTAATACTAACACAGCTCGCAGAAACACCAAATTGTGATTAATTTGTGTGGAGGAAGTGGAGGAAGATATGTACCACTTAATGGAATGCGTTAGCCTCTAGCATCAGAAGGTGACGATATGACGATCTGAGTCTCAGATCAGAAAAACTTTTTTTTTTAATTATTATTATTCGCCCATCGGGCAGGCTATAGCCTTTAAGGCCATACCGCCTGTTCATCTGTTTTATGTAGTCTTAATAACGTCAAACAAGTCATAGTCACAGTCAGAGTCAAGCTAAATAAGTCACGGTCAAGTCAAACTCATGCCCCTGTAAAGTGGTGGAGACTTTACAAGAGGCTCCTATGGAGTTTTGGAAACAACACGAAAAGACACGTTTCACCTCGTTATATCACTTGCCCACACTCGAGCACGTTTACGAGCACTTAATGAATAATAATTCACCATTTAATACACATTAACACTCGAAAATACACAAGTTTAGGAAAATAATAGCACAAGCCGACATGTTTTTTCAACGTTGGCGCCAAAACTCTCAGAAAAACAAGGTAGTTTTTTTTAAATGTTTTTCTTGTCAAGGCATTTTTGTAAGAAATTTGTTGTAGCCAGTTGCACCCATATTAAACGAAACGTCAGTCATTCGAAATCAGTTAGCAACTGGAATGCGGACAAAGAACTTTGGGACCTAAACCCTAAACCCAAAAAGGTAAGGTCCAAGTTTTTTGAATGTGGAGCTCGACGCGTTCATATAAATAAGAATGTTCAATCAAGATTCTGTCATAATGCCATTCCTAAAAGTGCGAATTAACTAAATAAAACCGTTTAAGTAAAAAAAATAGGAAATTATAATTATGTACAAGAATTTACAATCAAGTTTTAATTAAGTTTTACAAGTGAACATAAATTTTAACGAGAAGTTAACTATATTAGCATACCTAAATTTTTTACTATGTTAAGATGGAATTTTATCTATTGTCAAGAAAAACTGGTTGTATGTTCCAACATTCATCGTAGGTATGATATTTTCCATTATAAATGCGTAGAACTGCGCTATACAATAATAACCAAGTTATCTGTGGAGGAGGAACACATTTTTGAAGAAAAAAAACATTGAGAATAAATAAACAACTTAATTGTTAAAACAACATTGTAAGTGGTATAAAGAAATATTAGTTTTTGTATTGGCGGAGGATATCGACTAAAGTTTAGTTGATGAAAAAATGTTGCGCAAACCGTATCTGGACGCGTTAAGGTTCACGTTCGTGTGATTTTCCGAACTGCGCGGTTTTAACGTTAGTTTGAGACCGCGTAAGGCGTTGGCCGTAAAGCCCCAGAGCAGGCAAGTAGCACAAGTAGCTATCACTGGTCCAGTCGAGGCACACCGGTCGCCTAGCGGCATCACAAGTTCAAGGAGATACCGGCAAAACTTGTTTCGCGACACCCTTCTCTCTCACGCACAACGTGTTCGAGAGAGAGAGGCAATCTGCTTAGATAAAACGTTTAATATGCGGAATATACACCCGCTCGTAAGATATTGGCTTATAGTTTTAGCTAAAACATCGGGTTAGTTCTTCCTTTGATTAACTGTATTCAGAACTTAATGGAAGGTACAAACACGCTTAAATTTAATTGCTTACGAATACGAAATATACGTAAGAGTAATTTAATCTTTAGATTTTCTAATTTATACTCTTACGGATAGAAATTCACACAAACATGTACATACAGATAATTTTATTACACACCCGTGGTTTTATCCGCGTTTGAACAAATCGTAATAACAACGTACAGGCAACTTGTACAAGTTTTACTCGCGACAATTTACTGCACTGTGCATTATCTGGAACGAGCTACACTTTTTGATTAGTGCCAGTGGCAGCTTGCAGTCTGCTAAAGTGTCTCTAAAGCCCGTTGCAGACGATGTGGAGTACTTGCGCAAGTATTATTCATGCCAGTTTACTGCGCATCACCTGCAACGAGCTACAACGATTATTGATTAGTACTAGTGGCAGCTTGCACTCTACTAAAGTGTCTCTAAAGCCCGGTGCAGACGATGTGGAGTACTTGCGTAAGTATTATTCGCATCAGTTTATCGCATCATCTGCTACGAGCTACAACACTTTTGTTTTGTTTAGTGGCAGCCTACACTCTACTAAAATGTCTCTGAAGCCCGTTGCAGACGATGTAGAATGCTTGCGCAAGTATTATTCACGCCAGTTAACTGCGCATCACCCTGCATATGTAAAACATGACGGCTTACGATAGCATATGAAATCACGTACGTCACCGGTTTTATTGCCAATGCGCGCCAATAGACGTTTGACAAAAACAGAACTAAGTATAATTTATATTTTAAGTGCGTATAAAAATTAGGTTGAATCAAAATGAAAAATTTGCTATGTAGTCATTCATAGTGGTTTATTATGTAGCTTAGATTTCACATAAGTACATTTAGTCATTTTATAACTTAAAAAAAATTTACTTGCGCAAGCGCGGTAAAGGACAAACGAAGCGTTCGCTCTTGATTTTAAATTTATCACAGAAAGTAAAGTAATCACTGTTTATATAATTTGTTTACTAAATATATTTAGTCATATATTTAGTTACCGATGCTTTGAAATATGCTAATATTATTTTAACTTGCAATTCTTATAAAACCTCAAATTTATAAACATTATAAAAATGTTAACACCGTATCGTACCATAAAGTTAGTACACATACAACGCGCCAACTTTTTACGATTTCCACAATTTCTTTTTGTTACAATAGTAGTTCTGTTGGAGAGGAGAAAGTGCACTTCTCAAGTTTCATTGTAGGTAATTGTTATCACCGTGGTTGCCTACTTTTTAATAAAACTCATCTCGGCGCTTCGCGGTGTTTTTAATTTTTCTTTAGAGAGACGAGGAAATCTCATCTTAAACACTGTTTATTTATACAAGGAAATGTCTCTGTTCCTTTTGTTTATGTTTTCCTTGTTTCTGTTGTTTTAACTTCATCGTTTTGAGCAAGGTTTAGGGATAGTCTGAAGTCTTTGCGAAAATATTAATTTCATTTGTTACTTACATTGTAATTATTTTTTAAATTTCGAATATTTAGTCATGCGTATTCTGAGAAATAGGTATGTTATGACAGTGTTTTTTGTATTGTGGTTTAATTGTTAGTTTGTTGGTTATGACCACTAATTAATTAAAAGGATAAATTAATGTATAATGTTAAACTGTAGTATTTACAAATTATAATTTACAAGTAACCATGGATTTTGTTACTGACACTGTAATGAACTCACCTTCGTTTTGCTGATGATATAGTCGTCATCTCAGAGTCGCTGGAGGACCTCAATACGATGCTCAGCGACCTCAGTAGCCTTTCCCAACAGGTGGGTCTTAAAATGAACATGGACAAGTCCAAAATCATGTCCAATATCCATGTTGTACCCGTACCGGTAGTCGTTGGGAACGATATTCTCGAAGTTGTTGACACCTATCTTGGACATATTGTTCAGTTAGGTAAGTTCAACTTAGGCATTAGGCTCTCTTGGTCATTCTTGAGGTGATCCTCGGATCAGCAGCGTTCGGGAAATTGCGTGACATCTTCACGTCCAAGATACCACAGTGCCTAAAGACAAGGGTATTTGACCAGTGTGTGTTGCCAGTGATGACATATGGTACTGAGACGTGGTCCTTAACTGTTGGCCTTTTGGAAAAACTCAGAGTCACACAGCGGGCAATAAAGAGAGCTATGCTCGGAGTTTCATTGCGCGATAGAATCCGAAACGTGGATATTCGCCAAAGAAACAGAGTCACCGACATAGCTGTTATAATTTACAAGATGAAGTGGCAATGAGCAGGCCACATCGCTCGAAGAACCGATAACCGGTGGGGAAGAAAGGTTCTTGAGTAGAGACCACGAACCGGAAGACGCAGCGTAGGTAGGCCTCCCACTAGATGTACCGACGACCATGTGAGAGTCGCGGGCATCCAGTAGATGAAGATGGCAGGCTGTCGTTCAGTGTGGATGTTAAAGGGGGAGGCCTATGTTCAGCAGTGGACGTCTTCTTGCTGATGATGATGATGACTGTAATGAAGCTAATCATACACAATGCAAATATTATTTTAAATAAATATTTATAATTCTATACATTATTTAAAAACGGTCTGTAAATTACTTTCTTTCAAAATGTAATGTATATTTTAATCCGCACCAAGCGCGCTTCCAGCATAGTAATTTAATTTTGAAACCTAATCTAGGTTTTGCGAAATTCAATTTGCTCGAGTCCTTTTAATCTCCATCTTATTACAATTAAAACTACGGTTGTTTTTCGTTTGTAAGCGTAAACCGGAAGCGGCTCGTTGAACGGGCGAGCACGTCGACTCGCCGACTTCCGCCGGTCAATGTCACATCGGCGTGTATGCTAGAGGATTCTTCATGCTGTCAATTGTATTTTATTGTTGCCCACTTGGACTGTGTTGAGTCGATTTAATAATATGGCCGTAGAATATTTATTCCCCTTGAGATTTGTTTGTAAAAGAGGCGGATTATTACGGCTTTTATCGTATGAGAGTAAAAAAATATAAGTCCGTAGTGCTACAAGGAACCGTAATAAGTAATGTAATTTTGTCGGTGCATAAAATAATAAATGTATAGTTTCCTTACATACAAATTGAAAAAAGAACATATTACTGAAATCAGGAGAGACCAAACTATACACTCGAAATATAGGTCTCGGGTGTTTTTTTTTCATCTAGTTTAAATTTTATCCCTTGTTTTACAATCTAGTATTAATGCTTGACTAACAAACTTACATAACTTTTAATTGTAATAATCAAATAGAGTATTATAATAATGATATCGCCTGGCTGCTCTATTTTCTATTGAAAAGACATCAACGGGCGCCGATTCTTTGTTCTGTTCTATTTATGCCCGCAACTAAAATATACGAGTAAATATGAATAAATCCCTAATACGCCATTGGTATATCCTTGAAATTTTATTTTAATAAAACAGATTCATTAATCAGATTGTTCATTAACATTATTTTTAAGTATTCTGCTGTTATAATTGAAATCATATATTTTATGGTAATAATTTTTACAGTATACCTACATAGTATAGTAATTAGTAATCGATCGTTGCCACCCGCATTGTTCAATCTTCCCGTGAACATGGTGCATGTAACTGCGCCGAAATATCAAGAGCTCCATCAACAACCTTATCAGGTAAACATCCCATTAATAATCATAAACTGTCGGTTTTTTTTTTGTATTAAAAACATCTCAGACAGTACCCGTACATCACACGTACTTGAAAACTTTTTGTTCAATGATTGACTTCCAAGAAGTTTGTATGAAAATTTATAGCTCCATATTATTTTGTAGGTCGAATTCGCTTCTAAACTTCGCTCGAGCAACTGGCAGCTTCGTTGTTGCATTCGGGTGATTTGATAAATCTCAATGGATTTGAGAGCCCGGAAAGTATTTTTTTCTTCTGTCTTCTTATTGTGATTTTGGCGTCGCATGTCTTGTGCATTTGCCAGTGTCGGGTATAGCAATATTTTCAAGTTTTATTAGATAGATATTGTCAAACAAGTCATAGTCACAGTCAGAGTCAGTGTTTCACCTCGTCATACCTATAGCACTTCCCCGCACGTAGAAATCTACCATTATTACACTCGATAACAAGTTCAGGAAAATAATACAATGTGGCGACATTGTATTTTCGCATTGGCGCCAAAACTCTTCGCCGGTAGAATTATTTTTATTTGGTGTCTAATTATTTTTTTTACTGAAGAAAAAAGAGGACGACTTGTACCTATTAAAGACAAACTCTTTGCTGTTCACACCAGAATTTACATATTTAATACCTAAATACCTAGGTACCTACTTTACATACCTACTGGATGCTGCTTTAAAACGAGTGTAGCAACCGACGACCTTATCGCTAAGAGCGATATCTTCCAGTCCCCTTAGGAAGGAGAGTAACGAGAATTATGATGTCGTGGATCCAAAGTTGCTAAAAATATTTAAGGAAGCTGCTTGCGAGAGGTTTTATTGTACATGAAAAATTATCTGTATCAATGTGTTAACTGCCAGAATTAAACTTGTTACTCTTGTAACAAACATTTTACTAAACAGAGCAGAACGATGTCTCCAAGAAATAGTGAGCAGAAAATATATTATAGTGATTTCACTCAAGCTACACACTTAGTACAACTCGATCTTGAGGCCCCGAAAGGAACTTGAGTTGCCAGTCACACATGATTTCGTGATAGCTCAGCTAAATAAAACTAGAGAATAGATAATTATTCTAACTCAATTTTATAATGAGTTTTTTGAACTCCACCGACACCCTCGTCACGGTGGAAATCATAACGGTAGAGTGACACTTGATAGGTGGGTATTTTTTTCCCATTTCCATTTGCCATTTGAAAGTAAACGATAGACACGAATGCAACTTGAGTTGCCAGTGGTGACACAAATAACTGTCACATAATGATTTCGCGCTAACTCAGTCAGACCAATTACAAATTAGATAAAAGTATCTAAAAAACGTAGTTGAACGTCTCGACAAAGACACACTCTTTCGGTAGAAACGCACATTCGAAGCTTTATTCGCGGTATGTGTACCATTTTTTTTAAATTGTTATTTGGCGTTTAAAATATAAATTAATTATCATACCTATAAAATAAAGTTATATGATTATTTACGGGATATTTACCGTGGTTAGGTTAGGTGGACCACGGTAAATATCCCGTAAATAATCATATCACTTTAGTGAACAACGGTGATAGTTTAAAACAGTGATCATATAAAATGTAACAATAACTTTAATAAATTGAAGTAAAATTTCAAACTGGTTCAATGTGTTAACCGCACAAAGCCGAAAAAACTTACAAACAAAAATATAAGTAGATTAGACTTGGATTAGATTTTGTTAAAACTAAAGTCTAACTTAACTGTGAAGCTCACTGAACACTATTAACTTGTCAATGAATTGCTAGCCGCGTCGAATTTACATTTCGGAAAGTGGGCTAAGACAATATTCGTATTGTTTACCGTTATTTTGATGACTGCACGCTCCTTTAAAATACGGTAGAATAAGTTCAACTTTTGAAAGAAGTGTGAAAGTTTGAATACAAGCTATTTTAGGTAGGAAATTATTATGTTTCTCTTTGACAAAAATTATCTTTCCAGATTTCTGATTTCCCCTGTCCCTTCTTAGTCTCTGTCAAAATGGCAGGTACACTAACCAAGTTATTAGCAAAAAAATCCATCAATTAAGTTCAGTTGCGCGTTCCGCAATTTGAAATAGGAACAATGGGTAAACGCTACAAAAAGTTTAGTTCAAAAAAGTTTGTTAGCAACTGACCTGATAAGTGCCTTGTGTCTTGCGCTGCCGCCGCCGCAGCCAGCAGCAGCAGCCAGCACCACCAGGCGCCCCTCATCTCCACTACACCAACCACATCAACACTGCACACACAGTAACACACACAGGGTTTTTGGCACGATGAAAGTGGCGCGTTGGAAAGTTTGATGACGTGTCGTATTTAGGTGCTCGGGACGGAACGAGCAGACAGAGCGGGCGCGGGCGAGCGACTGCCGGCCGGCGACAGGTGGGGTGGCCAGCGGATGAACGCAACCTGCCGAGCAGCCAGAGGAAAACTAGATGGGAAATATATTTTCTGAAAATACGTATGGGCGCTGATCGATGAGAAAACTGGTCTAACACAGATTTAGCCGAGATTTTTTACTATGACTGTAGAAATGTCTCAGGAGGCCTAGATAGGAAAAAACACTTTATATGTACGTCTCAAACATAACCCGAGGTGGGATTAATTCTGAGAAATCATAATAGAAATAAAGAAAATACATTTACCTATTTGACATTGCTCTAAAATACTTAAATTTAAAGGATACAACAAATGTACTACCATGAGGTAAGCAAAGGTCATGTTTCCTTATTAAGCACGCAACGCCCGGGCTTAGACTCCATGCGGACGCAGGACGCTGCCCTGCATTCAAACATAATTAGATTAAAGGGAACTATTGTTCTTAAAAACATTCATAAATTTGGTTCGTGGCATGTGAGCTCCCAGGTCTCTCCCAGGTGAACTCACATTACTGTTAATGTTCATAACTATTATCCAGACTTGGATCAGGGTAAAGTTGCAGTCCGCTCAGATGGAAAATCACGCTACCGCAAACCGTATCTGGGCGCGTTAAGGTTCACGTTCGCGTGATTTTCCAACTGAGCGGATTTAACGTTAGTTTGATACCGTGTTAGCAGTTGGCCGTAAGGCCCCAGGACGAGGCTGCTGGAATTACATTATAACAAGTTAATAGTCTTCAACTCATGTCTGTGGAAATGTCTCATGGTCAAGATGTAATAATAAAATCATATTAAAAAAGAAAATTAGTGGAGTTGACCGTAAGTAGAACGTCTGAGTTGACCTGCTGACTTAAATATGTATGATAATGGCTAAATAGGTATGTCATGAAAATAGGTTCGAATTTTCAAACTCAAATACAGATGTCTATTATGTCTTCTGTGATACAGACTTAAATATAATATAATCTCCGAAAGTTTGAATATTTATGTATACAGTATTATATATTTCCCTAGTCTCCACTTCTATAAAATCTCCCTAAAATCGGGAGCGCGTTCTACGTTTGTCACCCCCTCGTTCACACAGGTGGTCGCGCCGCCACAGTATAGTGCGCAGTTAGTACGACGACGACGCCATAGATTACAACCCAGTTAGTAGAGCTGCGTGGCAGGTAGCCAGCGAACCTACAAAGCCTTCGGTTTTACTGTTTTACACCATTCGCACCTTTTCTTGTCTTTTTGTGGCTTAATCTTGAGTTTTTGAAGATTGGGTCACGTTATTTGAGGCTTTGATTCATTAGGAAAGTGAATTGTGTTATGGACACCGCAGACGACAGACTTTTAGTCGGTGGACGTTTATCTGCGTGCTCCATCGTAGACCGCATCATCGCTTAACATCAGGCGTGTTGGCACTTGGCAGACAAATTCAAATTCAAATTATTTATTGAGAATAAAAACGGACAAATTCCACTAACATTTATCTCACATACTGTTAAAACTAAAATAGATTTCCTAGTAAAAATAGGAATAATATTATAAAATTACTAATATAATAAATACAACAAATTGCTGTAAAAATATGTCAACATAAAATTAGTATGTCATACAAATTGTCATTATAGTCATCAAAGTCATCGGCTTTTTTGCCCCTGTCCCGTGCCTGTCCCATTGGATCAGTTAAATTTTCACAATAAGTTAAAAACACTTTCGTTAATGTTTTCCAATTGTCACAAATAATATCACAATCAGTTTTGGCGGAAAGGAGTGCATTGAAGTGGCGGCGGGCGCGAATCCGGGGTGCAAGTACCGTTCTTTTATCGATCGTCAAATTGACAGTTGAGGTCGTCAAATTCGATAATATGCCATTTTTTCAGTACTCGCTGTGATCGATTCTATGGCATTTTAGCGAATTTGACCATCGATAAAGAACGGTACTTGCACTGCAGCGGAGACATGGAGCGCGCCACGGTGCGGCTGTGATCCACGTGGAAAAACTTGGGCAATTTTCCACGCCTAGCCGGAAACCCGGGTTTATCTGGCACAAACAAAGTGCACAATAAATTGTGCAGATGCAAAGAGTCAACCGATCCTCTGAGCACCTTGCAGCAAGTAGCAAGCTGATCCGACATCCTTCTCACTTCTAGTGAGTTGTAGCCGAGCTGGCCGAGCAAGAATTTAGTTGGGTACATGAACGGGTAATAACCGTGAAGCTTCTTATACAGCGATCTTAAGAAAGCCTTTTGAACTTTTTCAAGCATCCGTAGGTGACGTGGTGCGGGTTCCAGACACATGCGCTCGACTCCAGCTTGCTTCTAACTAACGAGTTGTACATTGTTAATTGTACAATGTACAAATGCAAGCCTATTACCTATTATTTAAAAAAAAGCTATAGGTACCTATTATGTAGTTGAGATGAACATTGAACACGTCTTGTCTTACGTATCTTGTAAATGCCAAACTTTGCGTGTGCAATTATTTTATTAATAACACCCCAGATTTGATAGTTTTCGAAAACTTTTTTCGGTTACGTATTGTTCCATACATTTTAGTATAGCGCCTCCAGCAGAAACGCTGAGGAACTAAAATCGGTAGTAATCGGCGGTATAGATTGCTTCACTCTAATACGAAAAAAGTTTTCGAATACAAACTTCGAATACTTTTTGGTTAGTTACAAAGTAACCGCGATCCGACTACAACGCCGCGCGATGCCAGAGCTACGATGACATAGCAGACAGTATGCAAGCGACATAACGTCTAAATTATAGTAAATATATGGCATTGTGAACTACCTATATAATTGATACCATGGACTTGTGTACAATGACGCTCGGACGTTTTTTAACGGTTTACTGAGAGGTCTATGGGAAATAGGGCTTCCAATATCGGAAGGTTTTCAATTCCAGAACTGATTTCCGATACTGGAGCCCAATATCGGAATTCCGGAACTGGGGTGCAAGTACCGTTCTTTTATCGATCGTCAAATTGACAGTTGAGGTCGTCAAATTCGACAATATTCCATTTTTTCAGTACTCGCTGTGATCGATTCTATGGCATTTTAGCGATTTTGATGACCGATAAAGAACGGTACTTGCACTGCTGGCTCCGGAACTAGCAAATATTGTATTTTCTTTTAATCTAGGCTAAAAAAAGACTACATTTCCTAATGCAACTAGTAATGTAGTGGTGTTATCAGTATTGTAATGAACTTGAGCCACATAATGACACTTTAAATCATTCGAATATAAAAAAGGCGCTTCAGTCTCGTAATTAAACTCGTAAACTGAGAAATATATCATAAGTATATTTAAATTTTAGAACATGTTAATACAGTAAAACACTGTTTTTATGTTAATACAGTTATTACTCCTTTATTAATAAAACCATTGCACATATTACTCAAAACCCCGAGAGCTTTCAAACTTGAGCTGTCTAATAGTTTTGATTGCCTGGAGATATTTTTTTCGGTAAATGAGATTAACGACAGGTTAGTGGAAACTGTCCACACGGTAGGTTCTAAGTTTTCAGACCTGGTCGTTGCACAGATATACCTCAAAAATTATCCGACCAAACCCGTAACCTCATGGCTGATCGACGCTCGTTACAACTGCAATCTTCTGATGACGCTGAATCATATAGGCAACTCAATAGACAAATATGGAAGTCATTGCGGCGTGACATAGGAACCTTTAATACAGACAGCATTAAAGAGACGGTGAGCAAAATAAAGGCTCTAAAGTGTTTGCAAGAGATATATCCATTGGACAAAGCCAGTTGACGAATAGAAGAGAGAAAATGGTATTATAGCGTTGACCAAAGCCTAGGTATTAGGGAAAATCGAGAGGTTCTATGGACAGTTATACACTTCGGTCGTTAAACCTATCAGCAACTCGGCCAAAGATCCGAGAGCCAAGCTGAGCAAACACTATACTGAAGATATCCCGGACATCAGCTTGTACGAGATTATGATAGCCCTGAAACAGTTCAAGAACAACAAGGTACCAGGTGACGATGGAATCACATTAGAACTTCTGAAAGCGGGAACACACGGGTGCTCAAAGTCCTTCAGAAGCTCTTTAATTCCGTCTTACTTGAAGGTATAACGCCAGAAGCGTGGAAAAGATTAGTGGTGCTGCTGTTCTTCAAGAAAGGTGACAATACCTTGCTGAAGAGTTACAGACCCATGTCGCTTCTGAGCCATATTGTTTATAAGCTGTTTTCGAGGGTCACCACGAATCGTCTCGATCGCAGGTTTGATGACTTCCAGCCTACCGAACAAGCCGGTTTCCGAAAAGGCTAGTACTATAGACCACGTCTACACGCTACGGCAAGTTATACAGAGGACCGAAGAGTATAACTTACCACTATGTTTAGCTTTTGTGGACTATGAGAAAGCTTTTGATACGATCAAGACATGGGCGGTGCTTGAGTCTCTCAAGCGATGCCGTATTGACTGTCAGTATATGTAAGTGTTGAAGTGTTCGTACAATAACGCCAACATGTCGGTCCGAGTACAGGAGCAGAGTTCGAAGGCAATTCCATTGCAAAGAGGCGTGAGGCAGGGAAACGTAATCTCTCCGAAACTGTTCACTGCCGCATTGCAAGACACCTTCAAGCTCCAGGAATGGCAAGGACTCGGCATCAACTTCAACGGCGAGTACATCACTCACATTCAGTTTGCCGACGATATTGTGGTCATGGCAGAATCGATGGAAGATCTCAGCATGATACTCGAAGGCCTCAATCGAGAATCCCAGCAGGTGGGCCTTAAGATGAACATGGACAAGACAAAGGTCATGTCAAATGTCCATGTTGTGCTCAATTCAGTTGGGAACTCAGTTCTGGAAGTTGTTGACGCGTACGTCTACCTAGGACAAACAGTCCGATTAGGCAGGTCCAAATTCAAGAAAGAGGTGAATCGGCGAATCCAACTTGGCTGGGCAGCGTTCGGTAAACTTCGCAACGTCTTCTTAGCCAAAAAACTTTAGTCCCTTGAGACGAAGGTCTTCGACCAGTGTGTGTGGCCAGTGATGACATACGGCAGTGAAACGTGGTCTCTCACTATGGGACTTATAAGCAAGGTCAAAGTCGCACAACGAGCTATGGAGAGGGCTATACTCGGAATGCTATGCAGCAATGAGGAGATTCGTAGACGAACAAAAGTTACCAACATAGCTCACTGGATTAGCAAGTTGAAGTGGCAGTTGGCAGGGCACATAGCACACAGAACAGATAATCGATGGGGCCGAAAGGTTCTCGAATGGAGACCACGGATTGGTAAGCGCAGCATAGGACGTCCACACACAAGATGGACAGACGGCCTTAAAGAGACCGTCGGGAAACGCTGAATGCAGGCTGCTTCCAACCGGCCCTTTTGAAGATCCATGGGGGATGGCTATGTCCAGTAGACGTCCTATTGCTGAAGTTATGATGATGGTGAATTAAAACATGGTATAAACGGTAAAAACAAGTCCTTTAATTTACTAAACATGTTCGTATGGTAAGATAGGTAGGCTTAGTAGGCAATGAGTTAGGGACGCGTGAACATGAGCTTAGAAATACTTATTTTGTACGTTAATGTAAAATGTATCAATATCGGAATTATGCCTTTCAACTCCGGAATTGAAATATCGGAAAAATTGGTCCGAGATTCCGGACCGAGTCGGACGAAGCCCTAATAGGAATTGTATCTCGATGATAAATTCAGACTAAAAGATTTTATTAGCCAGATATTACCTGGTTGATACACATTTTATGAAAACTTGAAAATTTCGTTTCTTTACAACATAAAGCCAGTGATTTCAAAAAAATTACTTACAGTAGGCACAGCGCATTTTTGTCTCTGAAGTTGGCTGCAAGACGCTGCGCAGTAGCCTTTGGCGGATCCAGCCATGGGTGTCTATTATGTCTTCTGTGCCATGGGGGCCATGCCCCCCCCCCCCCCCCCCAAACATCTAGTGATTCCATACATTTGAGTCAACTTTTCGATTTGATTCAGGTGCACCTTGTCTGAATGTCCCCCAAAGAAATCCTGGATCCGCCCCTGGCAGTAGCTATTTTTGTATCGCAACGGTTCACAGAACCTAACTTCAGAGTCGAAATGATCCGCTGTGCCTACTGTACACGATAAGCTCCATAGTAAGTCTACTATTAGCAAGACTTTTATTGTCTTATTTAACAACAATTTTAGGGTTCCGTACCCAAAGGGTAAAAACGGGACTCTATAGATACTGAGCCTACGCTGTCTGTCTGTCCTACCTTTTAACGGCTGTTTCTTTCGAACTGTAATAGGTTTAGCCAGTTGAAATTTTCTCAGAATACTATGTTATGTTACGGCGGATTACCTAAGAATTAATAATAAGGTAAAAAAAATACTAAAGGTGTAAAGGTGGGTCCCGTTACAATACAACAACCGTTTTTTTTAAACGTTGGATAGTGGAACTTTTCAATAGCATTAGCATGTATGGCAACAATTATTCACATTCATGGCAGGTTTATTTTTTTGCGCTGACGTGGAAAAAACATGTCGGCTCGTTGGATGATTTTCTTAAACGCGCTCGAGTGTGGGCAAGTGATATAACGAGGTGAAACGTGTCTTTTCGTGTTGTTTCCAAAACTCCATAGGAGCCTCTTGTAAAGTCTCCACCACTTTACAGGGGCGTGAGTTTGACTTGACTGTGACTTACTTAGCTTGACTCTGACTGTGACTATGACTTGTTTGACGCTATTAAGACTGTGTAAACTGGTTAATATTACGACTAAAGGACATTGAATCCACAGTGTTAGCTTTTCAGCCAAGAAATCATCTTTTAAACTGTTTTACACACAATTCGTTTACACTTGTTATCGCTTCGAGGTTCGAGCAAAGAAAGAGGGTGATTGCAATGCAACCACCACTTATATACTGTGTTCGTTGGCAGTCGACAAAAGACTGTCAACTGTCAACGAACACGTGTGAACTTCGCCAATACAGTTTCATTATAATGGTGTTGTTAGTTCATCTATACATTAAATGATTAAACTAAAGTTGTTTTACATTCGGCCATCCGACTCAATTACACGTCCTCGTGTATACGTGTCATGTATTATATGATAATAGACATTATACGTGTTAATTAAATGTGTACTTTACAATCTTATTTTGAAGTCTTATACTATCGTTTTATGTTACATAATATCAGAATGCAACTGCATACTGAAAAGCACATCATATCAGACTAAAACCGAATCTGGTTTAGTTAAGTCAGTACGCAACTGCGTACACTGTCTCTTACGCAACTGCGTACATCGGCTCTTACGCGACTACGTACACCGGATCTTACGCAACTGCGTACAATGTCTCTTACGCAACTGCGTACATCGGCTCTTACGCGACTACGTACACCGGATCTTACGCAACTGCGTACAATGTCTCTTACGCAACTGCGTACATCGGCTCTTACGCGACTACGTACACCGGATCTTACGCAACTGCGTACAATGTCTCTTACGTAACTGCGTACTGGAGGCTCCGCTGCAGGCTCAGCTGGCAGGTTCGACGGCAGGCTCAGCCGCAGGCTCAGCCGCAGGTTCGACAGCAGGCTCAGCCGCAGACTCCGCGGCAGGCTCCACTGCAGGCTCCGCTGTATGCTCCGCCGCAGACTCGACCGCAGGCTCGACAGCAGGCTCAGCCGCAGGCTCGACAGCAGGCTCAGCCGCAGGCTCGACGGCAGGTTCAGCCGCAGGCTCGACAGCAGGCTCAGCCGCAGGCTCAGCCGCAGGCTCGACAGCAGGCTCGACAGCAGGCTCGACAGCAGACTCCGCGGCAGGCTCCACTGCAGGCTCCGCTGTATGCTCCGCTGCAGACTCGACCGCAGGCTCGACAGCAGGCTCAGCCGCAGGCTCGACGGCAGGCTCAGCCGCAGGCTCAGCAGCAGGCTCGACAGCAGGTTCAGCCGCAGACTTCGCGGCAGGCTCCACTGCAGGCTCCACTGTATGCTTCGCCGCAGGCTCGACAGCAGGCTCGACAGCAGGCTCGACAGCAGGCTCAGCCGCAGACTCGACAGCAGGCTCAGCCGCAGAATCGGCGGCAGAAATTTGCATATATAACAATAAGTACACTAATCGGATATATAATCTGAAGAACTTTTAACATGAGCACAGTTATTTAGTAATTAGTATTAAATTAATCATTAGCAAAGAAATTATAATCAAGAAAACGCAAGGAATAAAACAGCCACTTTGTACAATAACTATTAATTAGGGCTCTAAAAAAAACATGACTAGCAAACAGGTTTTGAACCACTTAACAAAAGACAAATTACACTCTGTGGACATGGGAAAATAAGAAGACATCTGTAACTTATTAATCCCACTTCTGATTTGTTAGCTTTTCAGCCAAGAAATCATCTTTTAAACTGTTTTACACACAATTCGTTTACACTTGTTATCGCTTCGAGGTTCGAGCAAAGAAAGAGGGTGATTGCAATGCAACCACCACTTATATACTGTGTTCGTTGGCAGTCGACAAAAGACTGTCAACTGTCAACGAACACGTGTGAACTTCGCCAATACAGTTTCATTATAATGGTGTTGTTAGTTCATCTATACATTAAATGATTAAACTAAAGTTGTTTTACAACAGTCATGAAAATTTTAACAAAAAAAAAACGAGATTTGGCGCTATCGTAAATATAAATTCAGCTTGATTTTCTGTATTTTTGAATTTTAATATGTACACCTGTACAATCACAGATCTACTGTACATGCCAGTTAAACCTCACAGTTCTTTCTCAAAAGTTTTGGCGGATTTGGCAAATGCACAGAAGTGCGACGCCAACATCCTCACGGAGAAAAGAATAAAAAAACAAGGCACTACACATTTGGAATATATTGAGATAGCATAGATTCTGTTGTTTCTTTTACACTCGTGCTTTTCTATATTCATATCTCTTTTTAATCTCATGCTACGTAAAAAAACAAAATTCTGCAACAAATCAATTGATTTGTTGATTTGTTGTGTCGCGTCTTTTTTATTTTAAATTTTTGCTGATTATTCATTAAATGCGATGCGATAATAGATAAAACAGCATAATGTCGACGCCTGAGACACCGGACTTATTATTTTTCGATACATTCTCACACGACACAAGCGAGGTAAAGAAAAATCGACACAAATCTGACAAGTTTTTATCCAACATTCTCACTGTTATTTTATCCAAAAATATTTTACAGGAGCTGAATTTGGACCTCGTACAGTTTCCTAAGTCTGTTTACGTACGGGAAATACGGATAATCCCTCTTGGAGCGCGGGTCGAAGGAGATTTTCCTGGTGGTGTGAGACTCGGCGCGACGAATCCTACAAAGTTTCACATTGATTTCTTCGTGAATGATCTGAGCAAGCCAGGGGCATCCACTTTCGAGGCTCTGGGCAGCTTGGAGTACTGCCAAAATGGACAGATACATATGGAGTGCAGCTCTGAGCAGGAACAGCCTAGGATTCCGACTGATGGTCTAGTGCTTAAAGGTTAGGATTTTAATATTATGTGTGAATTAGAAACTGGTGTTAAATGTAGCGATGATTGGTCATAATGGATTTCTCACTGTAGGGACTAAAGGGTGTGAGTTTAAATTACGAAAGAGTTTTTTTTATTATTTTAAATTTAAGTAATAAGCTTGCTGATTTTAAGCGATGACGATCTATGATGGATCTAGAAATCTATTCACACGGAACAACTTGAAGACGTCCAGATTGTAACTATCGTGGAACCATAATTACAATCTATTCAGGCAGCACTTTTACTAAAGAAAATGTGAAAACATAGTAGTAATGCCCTTACCGCCAACTCAACTGATGTTAAGCAATGATCCGGTCTACTATGAAGCACACTTGCCTAGAAGAAACCGATTCACTCATGATTTGAAGACACCCAGATTATAAAAGTGGAATCAAAGCTTGTATGGGTTTTCTGAATATCCTACTAATAGTATAAACGTGAAAGTTTGTATGTATAGATGTATGGATGTTGCTCTTTCACGCTGCAACGGAACAACGGATCGACCTGATTTTTTGCAAAAAAGCCAGAAAAAAGTTCAAAAGCCAGAGAGTGACATAGGCTACTTTTCATCATCATCATCATCATCACCATTTTTCATCACTACGCGGGTGAAACCGCGGGGCGCAGCTAGTCAACCATAAAGCTGTGTCCATTTTTCGTACCCACTCTGGCAGTCCGATAAAAAAATGGCCCGGAGGGTATTCGATCATGCAGATCAAATGCACACTCTCCGAGATGTGTCCGATAGAAAACCGACTTTCCTTAGTAGGCATCATCATCATTATCAGCCTATCAGGTTCCCACTAATAGGACACAGGCCTCTCAGAGAGAGAGAGACAGGATAGGCCCTTATACACCATGCTGGTTGGTGAATGTCATAATAAAATTGTCTTTAAACTTTTTGTGGTTCTAGTGACATACAAGTTTCCTCACAATAATTCCCTTCACCGTTGTTGAGTGATGACATCGAAACTGCACATAATTTATTTAAGTACCAAATAAGTCATTGGTACAGGGTCGAGAATCGAACTGTCAGCACTGATTGGGCAGTTGCAGACTGGCCTGCATTTCCTCCAAAATCTGAGTATGTTGTAAAAAAATAGAATCTCTACTGGAATCTTCCAAGTCAGAGCCAATCGAATGAAGTATGTAAACCATTGCAACATTGCGAAACAGGCGTCAAAGAAACGTGCATCAGAAGTTGCCTAAAGCGAGTGACACCAATATTTAATTATTTTAATTATAATTTGCATTTTCCAGGCTGGTACACAACAATTACCCTTGCAGTATATGGAAACTTAACTCAAGTCGTGCCAGAACCCCCCATCGGAGTGCACCCTCCCCCTGTTGTACCTCGCCCCTCCGTAGCCCGGGAGCCTCCAGTCCAACCAACCGTCCAGGCCCCTGAATGGACTCAAGAACCACCCAACCCCATACCAGCTTACACTGGCAATGTTGCTGTCGCCAACCCAGATGTATACGGACCTAGTAATTATCCGGACAACTATGATACTTACAGACCGGAATACTATGAACCTGATGCTCCGAAAGATCCAAGACCATATCATCATATGGAAGAACCCGAATGGGATAAAAGAGGCATCAGTTGTGAAAGAGAAGGCAGATTGAGGCGCAGCTCTCGCTCTATGGAAATAGAGAGGGACAAGGATAGGCGCGAAAGAGACAGTAGAAGTCGCAGAAGGTCGATTGATAGACGCAGTCGCGAGTCTTCGAGGATAAGAGAGAGGAGTATAGATGAAAGGGTTGATCGAGGGCATTCTAGATCAAGGAGTCGAGATCGGGATTTTATTGCTAAAGGAGAGTACAGGCCGCTCAGTCGCTCGCGCTCTCGGAGCCTGGACAGATTGCGATCATCTGCAGATCGCGATTGGGACAGAGGCTCATACAAGAAGGACGATTACAGACGCCACAGGGATGCGTCGTATGATCGCTCTCGAGCGGGGTCGTACGATAAAGACTCTGCTTCGTACGGTCGCAGGTCACCGTACGAAAAACGCGCGCCGTCGTTCGAACGAAAACCATTCGAGAAACGTCTATCACCATACGAGAAACGCGGGTCGTCGTACGAACGACGCGCGCCGTCATATGATAAACAAAGCCCATATGATAGGAAGCGACATTCGCCTTACAGCCGCATTAGGGGGTCAAGCTATGGAAGCAGATCACCAAGTCGCGATGACCCAAGAAAAAGACCAAGAACGCCTCCCGGTGAGAGTAGTCGGAGGCCTTTATCTCCCAGAGAAGGAGAAGTCGCCAGCCCTATTACATCTATCAGGTCTGAAGAAGCTGTTGACTACGATAGAGGCAGCAAGCAAATCCCTAGAGTTGACTTTTACCATCAAAGCTATAGGCATAAGAGTTCTATCAGAAGCCCGTCAGAAGAAGTTGAGCGTCCATATACTGAACCTCAGCATTCAAGTCTTGTCACAGTTCCCATAGTTGACAACTCTCCAGTTAAAGTCATTGAATCTCCCATCCAAGCAGATGAAGAAAAGTCAATAGATGCAGAACAATTTGAACCAATTCTCTCTGATGAAGATATTTGTGATGATCTCGAAAGTACTTCCTATATGGAGCTCGATTATGAAGTAAATGAGTACTGCGGAGTGGATGACATCATAAAGTATTACAACCCATTCAAAATCGATTGGAATAGATATGAATATGTGAACAAAATTCACCTACTGAGTGAGAAAATAGATGGTTCCAAAGATGTTTTAACAGCTACTTTTGAAGAGCTTTGTGACGCTAGCCCTGACTTATTTAAACTGTCTGAAATGACAAAAGCAGCTAAGAAAATAGAGCAAAAAATCACTGTTAACTCATTTACAACAGTTGAAAATTCTTTACGAGAAGATTGGGTCCATCAATGTGAACAAGTCTTTGTATCAACAACGAATTTGTGCAAAAGCAGCGATATTATTCTTAGAATCTTCCCGCTAGACAAAAGCAAAGAATCGGAAGAATTTGTAGACATATTTGATTTGTTTACAAACTTCTGTAAGATTGGCCTCTCCTTTGAATCGGCATTAGCACAACAACAGCCTACGTACAAAATTCGCCACATGAAATGTGGCATTCGCCTCGCTGAGGCACTCACTTCTCACGCACATAATGAGACAGTCACTAAAATACTATTGGATAAAGGAATAAACCTCCCTATGTTACTTCTGGAAATCTATTCCAAGGAATACATGGCGTTGAGCATTCGCCTCATGATTTTAAAAGCACTAAACTCGTGCCTGTTCTCAAAACTAGCTATAGATAATTTTATGAAAGAAACTATATTCCCGAAATTTGATAAGAATGAGACTGAGAGAAAACCTAAGAATGGGTACCAAGCTCTCATTTCGATCATGCAATCCAATCCTCTGACAAGAATTAAGTTTTCAATCAGCGCTTTGTTAAAGAAGCTAAACATTTACGAGCTTCTGAGACAACTCCGGGACACAGTTTTGAAAGGAAACAAGTGTGACTCAGCAGAGCTCACTGAAAACGACACAAACTTTATAGTCGATGCTTTAGATGAAGTCCTGTACATGTACCGATCTCAGTGTTTCCACATCTCCCAACCGAAGCGGTTCCTGCCCGTTTCTGCTCAATTCGACATCAACAAAGAATGCTCCAATGAAGGTCTACTAGAAATCTTCAAAATCCACAGAATACTCGATGTATGTCTCTACCTTTTGACGAATCCTTCTACTTGTAACAACTTAGTTGTGATCAGTCCGATTCATGATTTGGTCTACGAGCTGGTACATTCGGAGAGCGGCCTTAATTTCTTGTACAGAAATATGGAAATAAGCGAATTGCTTTTCAAGACTTTAGTACAGCCGTACGGGCAAAATCCGGATGAATTCATTTTCCCTCACGATTTGAGCAACTACACTGATTTACAGATTTTGGGTTTAGAAATGGCATATAGACTGCGGGCGATATATCATTTGCAGTCTATATATGACTTTCAAGCAGGGACACCTGATGAAAATGAACTTATAGACAGACTTCAGGCCTTATACTGCCTGAGCTTCGGAAGTATCGGAAGAACAGCTGTCCCTGATGTCATCGTGATGGGAGAACACGCCGACTGCCTCATGGAAGTGTTTGAAACGGATTTAAAAGCTAAAGGAAAAAACGAAACTCCGTCCAAGCAAAAATCGCCAGCAAAAGGATACGCTATAGAACTAATAGTATCAGCGATACGTTTCTCCGCTCACGTGCCTTTTCTGAAGAAATATGGTCAAAGACTGATCAACGTATCAAGAGAAACTGATAGGTTCGAACCGAGTGTCTCTAGCGTGTTGCAGGAGGTTATTCCATACCTCAAGCCTATAGAAAAAGCGACTGTTCTCACAGGAGAAGACATGGCCGAACTCATCGAGATCATCAAAGTAAGCTCGGAACATGCTCCTGACTTACCAGGCGAGCTGACCACTTGCCTCAGAATCTTGAGGCATTTCTGCATATCCGATTACGAGAAAAACATCACGATAGCCAACGAAACGGCGACAGAAGAATATGTAGAACTGAAGTATAAATACAATGTTCTTCAACTTTTCTCGCTGGATGGAGTGGCGCATTTGACAGGAATATTGGACAAATTGGCCGTACATTTCGACCAACCAAGCATGCACACATCATTCTTTGCCTCAGTGAAAGGTTTGCATTTGGCGCAAATGCTCCTTCCCTGTCTAAGACTCGTGGACGAAATGTTGGCACGTGTCGTCCGCAGCCGTGGCCCAAGGTTCAGAGATCTGACCGCTGCGCCTGTTTTACTAAAAACGTATGGAATCGCCAAGTCTTTTCCCATCGGTTCTGTTGGGTATAGGACCGCAGCTAAAGCGGCAGAGGCAGCCGTCAGAGCTTTATTAGCCTACGCGCAACCTATCGCAGACGACGCAAACGACGGAAATTCTATCAGACGCGGTCCATGGACGTCTTTGTGCTCAGAAGTCATATCCTACACGATGACCGCTCCGTACACATTCGTACCAGGTCTTTTAGTCTTCTCGGAGTTGCTTCCGTTACCATTGCCGATGCATACGAAGACTACGCCTACAGAAAGAGAACTGGCTGATGCTGCTAATGAAAGAAGACTATGGTCGGCGCATCTCCACGCTTTATCGAACGACCTGACAGACATGATTCAAATAATTTGCATGTCGACCTACAGGCCAGTGGTTCACATGCTGAGAAGGGTTTGTGTGCAAATCGCAGACTTGGCTCCGAACACGGCAGCGACCGTAGCGAAAGCCGCTATCGGAGCTGTGACAAGAGAATTGAAGCAGGGAGAACCGGCGTCAGCTAACACTGCGAGAGTTCTAGGCTTCCTAGCATGCTTAGTATCAGACGCTCCAGTTAAATGTGCTGTTCTGCACTCGATGAATAGCGGAGGACCTCGCGCTAACTATGTTCAAAACGCTCTATGTGGAGTCTTAAGCTTAGCAAATGGATCAAACGAGCATGCGGCTGCGCAAGAGTTCGCCGCTCATGCTTTAGCAGCCATCTGCGACGTAGAAATCACTTTAACGCCAGCGACCTCTACCGATCTTCTAATCGCAAACTCTTTACCTAACAAGGATGCTTTAGCGGCATTTCTGGAAGCATCAGCTGACTGTTTGGAGTCTACAACTAAAACTTGTGCCGTCGCCCAGTCAATCTTACGAGCTTATTTAGTGCTAACAGAACATGAATACGGCTTCCAGCAGTTCCGAAAGTTTGTCACAAAGAAGCGAGATGCACTGGGGAAATTTTTCAAGTGGACTCTTGAAAGTAGTGCAGAGGATCGAGCAGAGTGTTTGAGCTTGTATATAGATCTGATAAGGATATTGAGAGGGGAGGAAGGGGAGGGCAGTCCAGTTGGAAGGCGGTCAGTTCTGACGGCGCATGAGATGGCAGATATGGTGGGATACTCGACGGGAGATGTTGAACACCCTGTCTTGAAGTTGGAGAGTATTTTGAAGGTTTGTGTCATTTGTTTATTTTACTTTATTTCCTTAGTACTTAATGGTTGAATTTTTCGTGAATGATTTATGTTACGTTTTTGGACCAGAATAGGCATGTGTCCTTATGTTTAATTGGTATTGGAGCTTTTTATGTAATGTACTTTGCTATGTTATCCCACTTTGGCCCACATGGGAATGAAATCGGTTCAGAATTTTCCATGTAGGCCTTGGTTCTATATGGCCCGACTCCTCCATTTGTTGCCTCAAAAACTGATGAAATAGCAGTCGATCACCATGCCAGCGACTCTAGGTCGAGCCCCGATATTTAGCTGGACTGGTTTCGGCTACCAGGGAGAATTGTTTTATAACCGACTTCAAAAGGAGAAGGTTATTAATTCGACTGTGTTTTTATTTTATTTTTTATATTATATTTTTGTGGTATCGTGTCTTCAGCACTATCACCAGTGTTTGTTTTTTTTTAATTTATTTGTGCTCAGCCTACAACAAAATATGCCATGACTTTGACATTTTCGGTGACAACATCAATTGTTTTAGACAAAATTTTGTGCTTCAAAATCTTTTTTTTTTTTTTTTTCTTTTTTTAGTTAATCTTTAGTTTATTTTAATCAAAATATGTATTGTTGTGAGTGTTATATTATTTTTAGCATGCTGTGTTTACCTCTAGAAGGTTGTGCATTCATCGCATCTAACATCGCAAATGTTTTCATTCCTAAGATAAGAGTGTATGACCAGTTTGGTGAATCTACAATAAAAAAAAAATAAAAAAAAATATAAAAAAAAATACGGAAAACAAACAGCTTTAACAACATAAAACATAGCAAGAAAAATAAGAATAAATAAGCCTTAAAAGTTTTCGGGAGCTTTTCCCTTACACTCTGTATAAGTTGCTATCGATATCGTGGCACCCCACTCGCGCGCATGATGTGAGTAAGGAGCAGCAAACGTGATGACACCTTAGCAATAGAGACTGTCAACTTATGTAATAACCCCGCAAGTCTTATCCTAAAATTATGACACGTGATTGTGTATTACCGTAAGATTATAAGTTAGTTTTTGACAAAAAAGTATCTTTATACTGAATTTTTTGTGTTAATATTTTCTAGGAGCGTAATTCCGAAGAGGATGCAGTGGCAGCCAACTTCCTTACCTCCCACCTGCTTCCCCTGCCATCCTCTCCGCTTCCCCGCAACACTGACTCCCCGGAGCCCGCGGCGGCCCCCGCGCCGCTCCCCGCGCAGTTCCACTCCAGGGCCGTCCACTCGGCGGGAGGGACGCCCGATGATAGACTGACCACCAGCTACTGGCTGAACCTGCCCGTTGTTAACGATGATGATGAAATTAATGAGAATGAATTGGTAAGGTGGTTTTATTGACATTTATAAATTACTAGCTGCGCCCCGCGGTTTCACCCGCGTAGTGATGAAAAATGGTGATGATGCTGATGCAAAGTAGCCTATGTCCGTCTCCTGGTTCTAAGCTACTTTCCCACCTATTTTCAGCCAAATCGGTTCAGCCGTTCTTGAGTTATAAATAGTAACTAACACGACTTTCTTTTATATACGTATATAGATATTGAGACTGGCACAGCATTGGAATAAACCTACGGCAAATATCGATAGCTCAAGGGGATAAGAATAGGTAATATGAAAATGTGTGGATTCTTGTATTAAAATCAACTCGTGTTGTTGTTTTGTCCAGGTGTCATGTGACCTGATGGAGATAGCGAACACGTGGCTGGCGTCGTCTGGCGGCGGCGCGGCGCTGTGTGCGTGCGCGCGCCGCCTCGCCGGCTGCCTCGACGCCAGACCTGAGCCACGGCCCTCCGACGACAAGCGACCCGCAGGTACTAACCACACTTTCCATTCCCTCAATGAGCGTCTTCATTCCTCCCCATCCTAGACGACAAGCGACCTGCAGGTACTATACACACTTTCCATTCCCTCAATGAGCGTCTTCATTCCTCCCCATCCTAGACGACAAGCGACCTGCAGGTACTATACACACTTTCCATTCCCTCTATGAGCGTCTTCATTCCTCCCCATCCTAGACGACAAGCGACCTGCAGGTACTATACACACTTTCCATTCCCTCTATGAGCGTCTTCATTCCTCCCCATCCTAGACGACAAGTGACCTGCAGGTACTATACACACTTTCCATTCCCTCTATGAGCGTCTTCATTCCTCCCCATCCTAGACGACAAGCGACCTGCAGGTACTATACACACTTTCCATTCCCTCTATGAGCGTCTTCATTCCTCCCCATCCTAGACGACAAGCGACCTGCAGGTACTATACACACTTTCCATTCCCTCTATGAGCGTCTTCATTCCTCCCCGTCCTAGACGACAAGCGACCTGCAGGTACTAGCCACACTTTCCATTCCCTCTATGAGCGTCTTCATTCCTCCCCGTCCTAGACGACAAGCGACCTGCAGGTACTATACACACTTTCCATTCCCTCTATGAGCGTCTTCATTCCTCCCCGTCCTAGACGACAAGCGACCTGCAGGTACTAGCCACACTTTCCATTCCCTCTATGAGCGTCTTCATTCCTCCCCGTCCTAGACGACAAGCGACCTGCAGGTACTATACACACTTTCCATTCCCTCTATGAGTGTCTTCATTCCTCCCCGTCCTAGACGACAAGCGACCTGCAGGTACTATACACACTTTCCATTCCCTCTATGAGCGTCTTCATTCCTCTCCATCCTAGACGACAAGCGACTACTATACACACTTTCCATTCCCTCTATGAGCGTCTTCATTCCTCCCCGTCCTAGACGACAAGCGACCTGCAGGTACTAGCCACACTTTCCATTCCCTCTATGAGCGTCTTCATTCCTCCCCGTCCTAGACGACAAGCGACCTGCAGGTACTATACACACTTTCCATTCCCTCTATGAGCGTCTTCATTCCTCCCCGTCCTAGACGACAAGCGACCTGCAGGTACTAGCCACACTTTCCATTTCCTCTATGAGCGTCTTCATTCCTCCCCGTCCTAGACGACAAGCGACCTGCAGGTACTATACACACTTTCCATTCCCTCTATGAGCGTCTTCATTCCTCCCCGTCCTAGACGACAAGCGACCTGCAGGTACTAGCCACACTTTCCATTCCCTCTATGAGCGTCTTCATTCCTCCCCGTCCTAGACGACAAGCGACCTGCAGGTACTATACACACTTTCCATTCCCTCTATGAGCGTCTTCATTCCTCCCCGTCCTAGACGACAAGCGACCTGCAGGTACTATACACACTTTCCATTCCCTCTATGAGCGTCTTCATTCCTCCCCGTCCTAGACGACAAGCGACCTGCAGGTACTATACACACTTTCCATTCCCTCTATGAGCGTCTTCATTCCTCCCCGTCCTAGACGACAAGCGACCTGCAGGTACTATACACACTTTCCATTCCCTCTATGAGCGTCTTCATTCCTCCCCGTCCTAGACGACAAGCGACCTGCAGGTACTATACAGATACTATAATTTGAAAAATTCTTTCACTGTTGGGAAGCTATACTATCCCCGGGTAACATAGGCTATATTATATTTTTAAAAAATATAGGGCTCCTTACTAAAACTCCAATAATGTTAACCAAGGTGTAAAAAATAAGACTTACGGGTGCAAGTCTTATTTTTTTTCGCACGGGTGTTTGAAGCCAGGGTGCGTTGCTAGTAATATATAAATACTTATATTGCTGTCATCTGTTCCAGTGGCATTATCCCGCGTGCGAGGGGAGGGTGGCGGGGTAGTAGACGCGTTCCGGTCCCGGCCGCCCAACACGTCCCGCCCGCCCTCGCTGCACGTGGACGACTTCACCGCCCTGCATCACGTCTACCACCACAATAACAAGTGAGTATCTTTACTAGACCCACAAGATGGACAGACGACCTAAAAGAGACCGCAGGGAAACGCTGGATGCAGGCCGCTTCCAACCGGCCCTTGTGGAGATCGGTGGGGGAGGCCTATGTCCGGCAGTGGACGTCCTGTGGCTGAAATGATTATGATGATCTTTACTAGGCCGCACAACTTAGCTCCCGCTTTATTTACTTTGATCTTGTGATCTCCAAAAACGCCAAAAAAAGCGCTAAGCGTTCAAAAAATGCTTTGTCTGTTCACAAAAAAATATATTTTCTTTGTTTCTTTCTTTCTACCCAGGATGAATAAACTATCTACATACATATTTACTAAGTTTTTTTTAAATGTCATATGAGGCAAACAAGCAAACGGGCCGCCTGATGGTAAGCAATCACCGTCGTCTATGGATACTTGTAACACCAGGGGCATCACAAATACGTTGCCGACCCTTGAGGACTCGATTAACTCGCCTTTTGAAGAACCCCATGTTGTAGCTTCTCGGATACACCGCGGAAGGTTCCACATTTTGCAGGTGTTAGGCAAGAAGGATCGTGTGAATCGCACAGTGTGCGATTTCCACTGATCTATGATGTGTGGATGAACTTTCAGGCGGTGGCGGCAGTCGGGTAAAAACAATACCTACCTGGTTCAAAACTGAGGGACTACAATAAAAACATGAAAATTTTCTTAAATTAATATTAATATTAGCAAACACAGGCTTAGATCCAACGTCCTGACCCTGCTTTAGCATGTATATCTAGGTACTGTCACAGAATATAAAGAGTACAGGGGGTCTAGACAAGAGCCACACACTGTTAGCGTTCACGCCTGCGGAAAGATGAAATTGTATGAAAATGACATTGACAATGACATTAGCATGAGATAAATTATCTGAAGCTAATGTCATTTTCATACAATTTCATCTTTCCGCAGGCGTTAACGCTAACAGTGTGTGGCTCTTGTCTAGACCCCCAGAAAGTCGGCTCCGGGTGACTTTGATTTGAATAGGGTATTTGACTACTTTTGGGAAACTATTGCACATTATTGTCTGATATAAAATAATGTATACTGCATTTATATTTTCTGGATATCAGTCGTATTTGCGATATAAATCGATGTTAAAGTTTGAATAAAAAAATATCGCGCCAAAACGCAGACTTGCGTCATAGCTCCGGTCGAGCGACGATTGACGTCACACAAAACAAAACAGCTGCAGCCAGGCAGCAACAGTTTGATAATCACTAATTTTCTAATAGAAGTAATGGTTTATAAATGTTGTGTAGTGCCACAATGTACAAATACTTCCATAAAACACCGGAAAAACTATTCGTTTCTGTTCCAATGGACCCCAAAACTCGCAAAAAGTGGTTGGAACTAAGTAGCTCGTAGAGAACCCAAAAGTATTGGAGCTAATTCAAGTGTTTCTATGTGCGAAGATCATTTTGAGGTACATATTTGAGTCTATATATTTCTATTATAATTTGTGTTTTTATTGCATTACTATTTTATGTACTGTTACTTTCTTTTTAAACATTGTAAAGCTCGACATAACCTAACAAAATAGTTATATCCACTTACTACAACATACTTTTTGTACAACTTGATTGAATGTTTTGCTTGGAGAACACTTAAAAATTAATACTGACATTGTAGTTTTTACGTTTTGATTTCTGCAGCGTAGAAACAATGACGTGGATTATTATTAAAGAAATATGCAACCATAAAAACATTAATTTTGGGTAAGTTACTGCTGTCTGCTTGCACAAAATGTTTCTCCATTCTTCTCACATTTAACCTCCGGAATGTTTTTGGTGAAAATTTCTGGATAAATCGCTCTCAAAATAGCTTTACAACATTAAATTCGCAAATATCAATACAAAATCTGTTTGTTTAGATTTGTGTGACGTCACTAGGGATGAAGCCAGTTACAGACCGTTTTCGATCACGTGATCAAATGTCGAAAATACAGTTATTTTATTCGCGTTTTTTACAAAAAATAAGCATATTTTTATCAAAAAATCAATGAAATATGCTTTTTCATTATGTCATGTTTATGGATGGCGTCAATTGGCATAATATTTTTAATACAGTCAAGTACCCTATTACCTTGCCCGGTTTATTTGTTCCAGTCGAGGGCCGCGGCGCGGGGCGGGCTCGGAGCGCGGCCGGTTCGCCTCGGCGCAGCCCATGCACGGACACTACCGACATCTGTGAGTCTTCCTCTGTTTTACTTACTACCCTCATCTAATCCTGTTTTCTGTGAACCAAAACTACAACCCTAATTTCTAGGATAATTATGATATAATTATATATGAAATAATATCAAATAATAAATTCATTTATTTCAGGTATTTATAACCCATACACAGCAAAATAGTAGACAATTTATAACATTTAGGTCACATTTCACACACAATTAAGTCACAAATAAAAATTAATACATCAAAATAAATAGTTATGTCATAAGAAATAAAATGTCATTAAAATATAAAAATTAAAATAATTCAAATAGTAAATTTAATATTCCAGTCTAGTCAGTTTAGTAGTAAAGTAATTGGTCATATCCAGGAAAGCTACTGGACCTAGTACCTGCGGCATTGGTACTGCGACATGCCTGTTGCAGCAATGCCGAATGTCTAGTAGCCATCATCGCCAGGACAGCGTTGGAGCTGGCCCGCACTCTGCGCACCAAGGACGTGCCTCGCTTGCGCATGGTCGCGTGAAAACAATCTGTTTGAATAATGATAGATGGCGCCTATTTCATCTTTTTTAACCCGTGTTGTGCCAGCAACCGGAGCCCTTGTATGGCTAAAAAAAACGATATCTTCAAATTCAAATTCAAAATATTTATTTTGCGGAAACATGGGTAACATGCGGATGTTAATATATTTACATAAGTTAAAGAACACCATGCTCTAGCATCATGGCATGCAAAATTTATAAAACACTCAATTATATAAAATCTAACATCAGAACAATTATTTATTTTAACAATTTGTCATTTAAAAACTCTGTAATAGTCTTTCCGAATTAAAGTATAAACGTCTAAGAATTAAGGTCTAAAATTAGGCTGTTTTGCTTAAGTTCAGATTAGAACTTAAGGCACCTCACGGGTTATAGCCGAAAAAAGCAAAATCAAAAAAGGTAAAAAAAGATGTATAAAGCAATCCCGACTCTCACTTGGCCGGTCTTATTTGGACTTCGTGAGATCATCGCGCCATCATCTGTTTCACATTTTACACTAATACTAGGTGCGCCCCGCGGTTTCATCCGCGTGGATTACTCCTTATACCATCAGCTATCTGCCAGTGAAAGTTCCGTCAAAATCGGTCCACCCGTTTTGGAGTCCATAGGGAACATACATACGTATATACACACATCGCCCTTTATATATAAGAACAAGAAGATTATAAATGTGACATTATATGTGTTTTTTGGTTTGTTTGTGGCAATACATGGACGGCATAGAGATAGTTGGAGGACCGCAGAGTGACATAGGATACAATTTACGATTCCTGTAGGAATGTGAACGCGCGGGTGAATCCGCGAGCGGCTTGTAGTATTTGTAACTACAGTAGGATTTCTGTTCTAATCTAATTATGTTTTATATTTACAGACGCGGTCGGGGCGCGTGGGAGATGGGCGCGTCGCATTTCGGACACTTCCCGCCCTCCTCTCAGTATATGATGGGTAAGCATATGGGTCTTATATGTCAAGACTCGCACATTTTGACATGTATCCTCTTGCGCATAGACGGAATATGAAGCCGTGGTAGCCCATTTGGGAGACCGCTAGACTTGAAAGCGTGAGGTCGCGGGTTCAAACCCCGGGCCCGTACCAATGAGCTCTTTGGAGCTTATGTACGGATTTTCATACCACTAGCTTTTCGGTGAAGGAAAACATCGCGAGGAAACCTGCATACGTACGGAGAAGGAATTCAATGGCGTATGTGAATCTACCAACCCGCACTGGGCCAGCGTGGTGGATATGGTCCAATCACCCTTTCGGGGGTAGGCTAAAAGTCCAGCAGTGGACTGTTAAAAGGCTGATTACTATACAAAATGATAACAGGAAAAATTGAGTCCTGATTTACTCGCAAAATGTAACTTGAAATGTTCACCCTCTAGCAGTCGCCTCGTCAATAGAAAAACATTCAGCCTCTCATCCTGTCGAACTAATTATTACCAACACTCACCAAAGTATCGAATGTTTACCTCTTATAATAACATTAGTAACGATTTGGATATTTTTAATACTACATCAGGCAGTATCAAAAAACATTGTATATAAGTTAAGTAGTCAGTTCAATCTTTAGTTTAATTTAAGTAGTGTATTAATTATTAGTATTGTATTCATTCACGTGCATATGCAGTGTTCACTTCTAGGAGGTCGTACATTGACATATTTATATGTATTTTTAAAAACGAATCTAAAGATGGTACGGCCTGTGATGAGCGAAAAAAAATAATACGAATCTGATTCTGTGTTGCACTTGCCATTATGGAAATTTCTCGTCCGTTGGGGGCCGTCCATTCACGTGATGTTTTTTTAGCATTTTTAACCCCCCCTCCCCCTTGGTGATACATGGCGAGGTTTAAGACTAACCCTCCCTCCCCTACTCAAAATCACGTGTATTTTTTAGTACCTACAAACTCTTATTTTTTTTTATACTATCTTTAAATACAGGTATAAAGTAATCGCGCGTTTGACGAAAAAATTAATACATGTGATATCTTACTACACCCCCCCCCCCCCCCCCTCTGTGATATTTCGTGATTTTTGCTAAAATCGTTAAGTTAAATCAGAAGGCTTCGAGCGGTCTGAATCGACACTAGGGCTGGCCACTTACACTACGAAGTTACGAACTTCATCATCATCAGCCAGAAGACGTCCACTGCTGAACATAGGCCTCCCCTTTAACCTCCACACTGAACGACAGCCCGCCTTTTGCATCCACTGGATACCCGCGACTCTCACTATGTCGTCGGTCCATCTAGTGGGAGGCCTCCATACGCTGCGTCTTTCGGTTCGTGGTCTCCACTCCAGAACCTTTCTTCCCCATCGGTTATCGGTTCTCCGAGCGATGTGGCCTGCCCATTGCCACTTCAACTTGCAAATTTTAACAGCTATGTCGGTGACTCTGGTTCTTTGGCGAATATCCACGTTTATTCCAAGTTACGAACTTACTAAATACATACTTACAATTTTAATTTCCAGGTGGTATGGGGTGGGGCGGCGGCAGAATGCAACGGGGCCCCAGACATCGTTCTTTCATGCGATAGATATTACAATGTTATCATATAATCATTATAAGAATAGAGATATAAATATATATTTAATAAAATTACTGTTTTGTTGAAATAATAAGCACCTATCCATCCATTTAGTTTTGCTCTTGGTTTTGAGTTTATTCAGCCAGCCTTAGTTAAGGGATTTTGAAATTATTACAATACTAGCGACCGGCCCGCCCGGCTTCGCACGGGTATAATTTACGTGCGAAGCCGGGGCGGGTCGCTAGTTATATATATATAAACCTTCCGTGAAAATGTATCTAACTGATGGTGAAAACCGCATCAAAATCCGTTGCGTGGTTTAGGAGGAGTTAGCGGCCATACAGACATACAGACAGACAGACGCGGAAAGCGACTTCAATTTATACTATGTAGAAATTAACAGCCGCACTGAGAGACGTTACTTAAGCTAAGGAATACTTAAAATTGCTCTGTCAACTTCTCGTTGACGGAAATTGTCACACATGAAAACGAGACAGCAATTTTAAGTATTCCTTAGCTTAAGTAACGTCTCTGAGTGCGGCTGTGAGAATTGCATTTTGTATTGTCGCCAGAACTAATAAAGGTGTACTTAGATATGCAAAATCGGTAAAGACTGGTTCCAATTCAGCTTACAAGATTTGACCAACACAAACTTACAAACATTGAAGAAAAGATTGTAAAAAAGAAGATTTACTAGCAGGCTGAGTAGGCTGGAGCCTAGGGCGGCAGATTTTAGGGGCGGCAAGTTTAGGCCCAATAATTTTTTTCTTGCTGATATTAAAAGATTCTTATTTATAAATTCTTACCTAAATTTTATTAGGGCCACACTAACAATTCAGCTGTAATGATTCACCTAATAGTTATTTTGCATGTAGTATTAAGGCATACCTTACCCCGCCTTATTAGTAGTACTTGGTAGTACGTGATTGAGATTTTATTAGCTAAAACCTTAGAATAACTACTCAAAGAAGGTAGGTTTCCAAACAACGCCTTCTCAAAACGTAAGCTACAAATTCGCTTTGTAGCTTACGTTTCGATTGGTATTTTAAACAATTTAAGCAAGAAAATTTATGGATTACCTGTGGAATGTCACACCATAACTCTTATGCTGCTTTTCTGATTTGTTGTGGTACGATTTCACCGCGCAAAATGTCATAGTAAAATTTTTATATTTTTTTGGAGCCATATATGACACTATTTGAATGGCTTAAATTTTGCGAATGTACTTGGTTTCTATGTGTAGTTATTCTAAGGCTAAAACTATTTCTTGTGCAGTCCAATTGGAATGTAAAAATTATCTAAGAACTGACAAATCGATCCCCTCTTTCACAATGATAGTAATAACGGGAAAAAGTTGGTGTAATTAAGACGATTGTACACAAATCATAAAATTACATGTTATTGTTTTTTTTTTATTAGTATGATTGTGAATTAGGGTATCGAATTGTAGGGGCGGCAAAATTTGAATAGCCTACTGGCGGCAAATGTGCAAATCCGCCACTGATGATCTCGGTATGATGGAGAGAAGTTATATAATTATCAATAAGCCAATACAATTAAAGGTATAAACGAAACAATCATAGAAAATTTAGAAACAAATCAACTTTATTTATCAAGATGAAAAAGATCAAATCATATAATATATAAGCTTACGAAACAGATATGTAAACCGCGAGATCACAATCGCACTAACATAACCCTTGCTTATATACTTAACTTTACTGCAAAACAAACGAGTCACTATACATACAAATTATATATTACATATACATAAACAAAAATCTATCATTTTCATAAAACGCATTCACTAAATAATATTAAAGATGTAAAATTTACAATTACATTAATACTCCACCGAGAATTTCCCATTAGCGTTTTCTATAATTGTCTTTGTTTTTTCCCCCCCTTATTTTCGTTTATTCATTAAATAATAAACATCTCACTAGCATAGGTTTATTTACATGGCCGCGTGGGCCGCAGTCTGTTCCTTGTATAAAAGTATCACTCGCGACATGGCACGTTGCGCAGGACCGGCGCGGGGCCCTGGGGCCCGCCGGCCGCCGCCGGGGCCCTCTCTGGCTCGCTCGACACACGGAGGCCCTAATCACCGGGATGCTCTGGGCACGATCTGTTCACTTCGAACCATTGGTCTATACACCTGGAAAATACAAAAGGTAATGTTAAAAATATCATACTTCATATAATAATATACAGATCTATCCATAGAAATCAAGACCCAATGGTAAGTCTACCAGCACAAGAACCATCCCTATTATCCTATCTACTACAGGTGTAATACCAAAAACTTTAGCAATCAGCCTTGAAATATTTAATATCCAAGAATCAACGTTTAAACTACTTCAAAAAGCTGTCATTCTCAATAAGTAGAATCGTCAGAAATTTTTGACACTTTCTTAGCACTTGGCTCCCGCCCGTGCTATGAAATTTACCTCCAAACTGGAGAGAAAACAAATATGGCTCTATGGCGAGTCGCCAGTGAGTAGCGACACCGCGTACCCCGATTCCATGGAATTAAAACCCCAGACCCCGATGGCTTGCCTTAACCGGCCGTCTGGGGGTGGAAACCGCAAGAGCTAAGAACCTAAGCTCCAGGGTGGAAGTGTTAAAAGGCATAACGCCGCGAATAGCTCTTATTGAAAGTGCAGCACACCTCTTGATACCCTAAGCCACCCACACGCCAATGTTGCCCCTGCGGCGTGCAATGGCGGGCAATGTTTTCTGGATACTTGTAACACCAGGGGCATCACAAATACGTTGCCAACCTTCTTCGACTCTTGCGGAATGGAAATTATAAACATTGTCTATCAATTAAATTATGGTTCCGTGGCGTTTGGTTTGTTAATGTCAGTCCCATACAATTCCGTTATATTCCATTAGCGCTTACGTATTCTAAAGCCTACTTGTGTAGGCCTGCATAAGTGCAGTTCTATTTATATCCATAAGTAACAATGTGGTCCGATTTAGCTGATATTGCAGTAACCATGGCACCACTTGCAAGGCACTAGGTCAGGCTCAGATCAGACAAACAAGGGAGACATGCCGTAGTACAGTCAGCAATTATCGTTCATGTTGAAATGAAATCAAAGGATTCAGAGGTTGAGAACTCTGATGCTGAGGCATTCCACTAACTTTTTCTATTCCGCTCCACCGCCTAACGCAAAAACGCGTACGACACACTTGTCACTTACGTTAAGAAACTTACAGCGACACCAATGAACATACAAAACAGCCTACATGCAAAAAAAGAGCGGCAGAGCCGTCTGCTGGGTGAGTAAAGGCATCAAGTCTGATTTACGTCTGATGCGTTCGCACCCGCCACGCGTTACCATCTTACCATATCTCCTAATTAGTCTCATCTGAGGTCATAGGCTTGTACCGCCAGGCTATCTAGGCTAGTGTAGGGTATCGCGCCCTAGATCTCGGCCCTACAGAGTCAGCCACCGAGAGGCATCGAGTGGTTTGGCCCTTTGAGGACGCCACTAGTGCTAGGGAGCGGAGCTGCTTTATCGGGTGATAACTATAGCCTTTGTGAGACCTATCGTTGTTGTTCACAAAACAATGGCGTCGATTCTTTCAAGTAACAAGCCTCGTGCTTATTTTAGGCCTAGCCTCATATACTTATGCCTGTTTTCACTAACCACGAACAAGGCGACGCCTAACTAAGGAAGTCCTAATCTAAGCATAAGCGTAATGTTCTGTTTCACCAATCCATGTTTATTAGGTGACTCCTAAGCCTCCTAAGCTAAGAGTTGCCTAATTTTTTTAATAGTTATCTATGGTTTTTGATGTGAGTGAGCGAGCGCGGCGTGAGCTGTCAGTTTAAGAGTTGTCTATCATTAGACACCCCCGAATCGGTGTCGTAACTTTAGGTGATGCCTAGCGTCACCTACCCCCTTATTAATAAACGTGGAGTAGTCTTGGAATAGTTACGCCGTGTTTTGTCTTCTTCTCTCTTTCACATTTTGAACTCGATCGAAAAAGACAAAAGACGGTGTAACTATTCCAAGGCTACTCCACGTTTATTAATAAGGGGGCCAGAGTTTAGTGAAACGTTTTTCGCCCTGCAACTCCTAAATATTTAGGAGTCTGATTTAGGCGACTCCTAGGGTTAGTGAAAACGATTTCTGTGTGTTTCTGAAACTCTGTACCATGACAGTCTTTGTGTATTGTTTGTAGTTATTTTCTGTGAATAATAAATATCTTATGTTACTGACCCCTTGTGGTAGATGCAGAGGCAGGGCAGGCGCGCGATGGTGTCGCCGGCGGAGAGTTCCTCCAGGCAGATCACGCACTCGCCCTTGGAGTCACTCAGCACGTCCTCTGGAATACACAACACAACACCATGTTACACATTGGATATGATAGCTCAGTATAGGGCCGGGGATTTGCGTTCACAAAAAGTTTAAACGATAATAGTAAGAGTAACGAACGAACGAGTGAATCGGTTTCTTCTAGGCAAGCGTGCTCCAACGTAGACCGCATCATCGCTTAACATCAGGCGAGATGGTGGTCAAAAGCAAGCCATTTTTTTAAGTTGTCTTGATAGTTACCTAAATGATGATAATGCTATATGGAAACACTGTATGGGGACCAAGTGGCGGGCCCTCGATTGTATTTGCATGGACTACTTGCCTACGAAATTTCATGACGATTGGATAAACGGTAGGTAAGTTATCTTCAATTTATACAAACATACAAACAAACGCCGACTTGTTCTGGTAGGTTTTGAGACCTCTCTACGCATGGTCAGTAAAAAAATATATTTTAGGAGAGTAAAGTAACCAGTGTCATAATCAGCCTTTTAACAGTCCACTGCTGGACTTTTAGCCTACCCCCGAAAGGGTGATTGGACCATATCCACCACGCTGGCCCAGTGCGGGTTGGTGCATTCACATACGCCATTGAATTCCTTCTCCGTACGTATGCAGGTTTCCTCACGATTTTTTCCTTCACCGAAAAGCCAGTGGTATGAAAATCCGTACATAAGCTCCAAAGAGTTCATTGGTACGGGCCCGGGGTTCGAACCCGCGACCTCACGCTTTCAAGTCAAGCGGTCTCCCAAATGTGCTACCACGGCTTCAAGTAACCAGTGTACGGTGTAAGATAGTTACCATTATAGGAGAGCCGCGGCCTGGTGAGACACATGACGAGGTGGCATTCAATGTCGTCTGGCAGCACGAACTTGCTGCACACTGGACATTTTATACCTGCAACAACACAACACCGCCAGTCAATCACTAAGGAAATTACCCATGGCACTTGAGGAAGGGAGAGCGCGATCCCCGGTCAGACCACTACTTGGCCCAAAATATATCTCTGGTCATACAGCAGCGTAATAACGTTACATTGGATTTTGTCTCGCTCTCTCGGCTAATGAGAGAGCAAGACAAAAGATAATGTAAGGTTATTACATGATGGTGGTCAAACGCAAGCCTATTAATTATAAAAAAAAAAAAAAAAATTATAAGAATGTTTTTGAGATTATCGTAACCAACCTGATGGGCACGTTTGGGCAAAAAGTGTAGATGGCGAAGATGTACGTTTTTTTTTATACTGTACGTAGGAAACAATCTAACGGGCCGCGTGATGCAGCCGGCGAAAGCGATCACCGTAGCCTATGGATACCTGCAACACCAGGGGCATCACAGATACGTGGCTGTCCCTTAAAGACTATTAGCAGCCCTCTGTTTGCCAACATAGAATAAAAAAATTCCTCCCTACGCACTAACTAATTGGCCATTTGCGTTTTTGGCTACCTGTGTATATTGTTTTTGTCCATCTACGTTTTTAGCAACCTGCGTAATTTCTTGGGCCATCTGTGATTTTGGCAACTTGCTTAATAAGGTGTTTGGTAAATCGCATATTTGTTTAACTGCGTGTTTGGTATTATGCGTATCTGGCAGATTGCGTTTTTGGACTTTTGCGGGTTAGACACTTTGCGTCTAAACCGCAGAGATTTGAATTTTTGACACCTAAATTGTATTTAGTCAGATTTCATACCATTCCGGGAAATCTCTTCGGGGGACAAAGATTCCGAATAGTTCCACACCCTCGCTGTACGCATCCAAATTCCTAAGTACTCTAATTACATGAAATTTTATATATTCATTAAGGTAAACGCTGGTAATCTCGGCAGTGTCCCAATACTCGTCAGATTGTGAAAAAAGACCTGCTATTTATTTCTACTATGAACTAAATAAAAACTTTTTATGTAAACATATATTTGGTAATATACTCCATAATTAAATGTTGTCACATTTAGTCAAAAATACAATGGAATTGGAGAAAAGAGCTGCTAAAGTTTGAGATTCCGAAATTTGTGTTTTTTTTTAAGTTTAGTTACTAAACCTGTAGTCCTGCGACCACTTTTGTTTTTGCGTTAAAGGATCAGTCGGTCACTTTGGTAAGTATATGATTATTTTGTGAAACACTCAAGTTAATTTTCTAATGATTATAAACTATAATATGATCATATTTTTATTATTCGTTTATTTTTTTGTGTGTGACAGGTACTGGTACTTTATAATCCCTACTTGACCCATTACTCGTCAAAATTTCTATTATTTTGACGGCTTCTGGGACATGTATGACAAAATGCACGTAATATCGTCAATGTGTTTATTTTGAACCTTATTACACCATGATACGGGTTTTTGTATGCGGCAGGCGCGGCGGCGGTCAGATATTTACGTGAAAAATAATTAATAAATTAAATAGACAATAGACATTTTTTAATTTATGAAAGACAAGAAAAACATTTTTAAGAATTAATAGAAATAAATACACACATTACAAATTGTTTTCCTCCACAAACCGGTTCCAACTCAGCATAATGCTGGTTGCGAACAACCAGCGCTAGTCTTCCGTTGGAGCCGCCGGTGACATCACCCATGGCCAACATTACACCCAACAGCACACGACAAATTAAATAATAATAATAATATAGCATCATCAACACATAATACATAACAAACATTTAATATAAACAAACTATAACATAAATACATAGTACTAATAAGGTTATTCGGACTATCTCAATAAAAAATTAATATGAAACTAATTAAAAGAAGAAATTTAGACATTTACTCGGACATGAAATAAAAATCACAATGGTAAAAAAAAACCCATATAGCACTGGTGTCTGTTATTATAAGGGCTTCGCATTTTTGATGCTCAAAAATAAATCTTTTAAGCTTAAGCTTAAATAAGTGTAAACTATGCAGGTTCCTTATATGATATATAAGGAACCTGATGAGGGTACATACTCCCTCTGAACTACTTTATTTAACTTGGATAATAAGGAATAAGTATGTATTTTAAAGTCTGGAAGCTATTGCGGTTTTCAATTAGGACATCGCTTATCGCACTAGTCTATAAATTTGTGTGTAAGATGTATTTATTTATGTAATTTTTCTTATCTTCTCTTCTAATCTATCTATCTAATCTTCATTAATAGGCTTGCGTTGTGTGAATCAGTCACACAAGTGGCAACGGAGACAGCTATGCTATTCCAGCCATAGTTCTGAAGACACGTGCGCCTGAATTGTCTCCTATACTGACTCACCTCTTTCGTCTCTCGCTTGAGACTCGTTAAGTGCCGAAGTCGTGAAAGCTTGCAAACGTGCAACTTGTGCCCAAAATAGTAGTAGTGCCGATTCTGCCAACTACAGGCCAATCTCGATCACGTCGATACTCTGCAAGACTATGGAACGTGTCCTCAACAACAGGCTCCTGGCGTATCTAGAATCAAATGATCTCCTCAGTGACCGGCAATACGGATTCCTTCGAAACTGGTCCACTGGGGATCTTCTAGCGTAGGTAGGTATGCCACACACATCTGGAGTGAGGCCATCGAGAAATACGGAGAACGCTCGCCGTTTCCCTTGAAATTTCAAAGACTTTTGTGAGGGTTTGGCATGACGGCCTTATTAGCAAGCTCTCTTTATTTGGCTTGTCAGCTGGTTTTATTGCGTGGATATCGGACTTCCTGAGGGATAGATCGATTTGAGTTGTCATTGATGGCTGCTAGTCCGATCGAATAGCAATTAATGCCGGTGTGCCCCAGAAGTTGGTGCTCTCTGCAACGCTCTTTCTGCTGCACATCAACGATCTGCTAAATCTCGGTACCTTTGGCTATGCAGACGACAGCACAGTATAGTAGAGAGCTATACCTACATCTAATGCAAGAACCACTGGACAACAAATTCAGTTTCTCAGAGAGGCCATGGTTGAGCGCATGTACTTGTCCCTTATAGCAGTCTCCAATTGGGTTGATGCTTGATACCAACCTGGTCAATTTCAATGCCGCTAAGACCCAGGCGTGTCTGTTCGCCGCCAAAAGGACACCATTCTAACTGGCTCCTACTTTCCGGGATGTTACCATTCCGATAACTGACCAGCTTGAGCTTTTGGGGATTGCTTTGTCTCCTACCCTCAACTTTGGCTCCTATATTGAAAATAAGGCTCGATTGGCAGCCAAAAAGCTGGGTATCCTATCGAAAGTGCAACGGTACTTCACGTTGGAACAGTTGCTTTCACTTTACCAAGCACAAGTTCGGTCGTGCATGGAGTACTGCTCTCACGGCTCACCTTTGGGATGGATCAGCTAAGTACCAACTTGGGGCCTTGGAATCTATTTAGAAACGTACCAAGAGGCTCATTAGCAACCAATCCCTAGTTCGGACTAAGCTTCTTAGTCTTGAGCATCGGCGCAAAGTTGCTAGTCTATCGGTTTTTTATCGGATACATTTCGGGGAGTGTGGATTAGTTCTGCATGATTTAATTCTCTCCTGCCTATGTTTCTATCGAACTGCCAGAGCGGGCACGAAAAATCGACACCGCTTTATGGTTGATATTCCGAAAACCCGTAGCGCGAAGCTCTTAGATTCCACTTTTTTATTCTGCGAACTGCTACAATAGACTGCTACAGGAAAACAATTGTATCTGGGATTAATAAAAAAAATACGTAAGAATCTTACTCATAAAAATCTTATATATTTTACATACATTATACATTCACATTATAATTTTTGTTTATTTTGTGCGATAAATAATAAATTCAATGCAATTGCAGTTTGGTTTCATTTGTCACCGATATTGGACTCGTTTCGTTATTTTAGTAATATTTTTTCCCCTATATTTTCATTTTGAGGGTTACATATAAAAAAATTAACTAATAATATGAACCTTAAGTCTTAAGTAACAGAGTTCAAATCAGTGTTAAAAATTGACGAGCACTGGGACATTTTGACGACAATTACGACAAATCTGCCGGATACTGGTACAAGTCGCCTCTTTTTCAATTTTTCTATTATTTTATTACTTTATTGATTTTATTTAATTGTAAAAATAAATTAGCTGAAAAGAATGATAAATCAAGAATCACGTCACGCAATTTCAATTATCTAAGTTAACAAACAGAAACGTAGCAAAGGTGCAAAGACAGCTAAGTTCAGAACCTGACGAGTAATGGGCCGTTTACCTTATATATTTTTTATCGTTAAGGACACCATCACTCCGTCTTAAATCCTTAAACAAATACAGAATAAGTGAAAGAGTACTGATAGGTGCTTAAAATAAAGACGCTCCATAAATTCAAGAGAACGTAAACGCCCACTTAATTCCTGAATAAGTAAACACCACTCTTGGTACAGGCGACCAGTTTCCAAAATGAAAGTGAACTTTGCTCCTTCGTTGGGAACCTGAATACGTGAGAAATGTCACACACATCAAAGATGTATGGCCTAAGCTTTTGATCCTAGTCGGAGAGAAAGCTTTGGTTTTCAACTGGACTTCAAAAAAGGAGGAGGATCTCAATACGACTGTATGTATTTTTGTATGTCTGTTACGCGATTACTCCGCCAATTATGAATTGTTTTTGATGTTTTTTTTTTTGTTTGGTAGGTCATATTTCGGAGGTGGTTCCATACAAATTTTATCGAAATTGAATCAGCGCTTTTAAAAAAAAAGTTAAAAAAAAAAAACAAAAAAAAATACAGATGACGTTTTGGTTTGTGATTTCATTGAGCAAAAGTTTTGATGAGGACTTTTAATCTCCGTTTTAAGTGTCATTTTTCTACTTTTTAGTTTAAGTTCGTACATGTACACAGGTATGTATAGTCCTGAAGTCGGTTTTTTTTTTCTTCTTAAAAATAGTTTTGTTATTATGGAGTTTCGTATAGGCCGCTCTCTAGCCACCACACATGGCCTAATTCATCGCCAATAGTGGGGCTGCCGAAAAAGTGAGTGAGAGTTCTTTGCCATAAAATGAGAAAAGGCTGAACGAAAACTAAATTCTGATTACTTTTACTAGCTTTTTGAACCGAACATTGTGACTAATAAAATGTTTTAATTCAGATTTTTATTGTTATTGCAGCTATCTGATGCATTTTCTCAGCGGCCGGACTTTAAGTACACATGGCGGAACTGATCTCATAAGTAAATCTGACCATGCAATATTCAAAATATACCATGCCATCTTAATACACAGCAAGGGAAGATTTACACCGAACGGCGCATTTTACAATGCTGTGGAAATTAAAATTCTTATTTGTTTGGAACTAGATAGATATATCCGGACAGACCGCACCGGCTTCCGCTGAGTCCGGGCGGTAGCCAACCGGGTTCCAAGATGTATAAATTCCGTAGATATGATATGAACTTTAAAACTTTAATTTCCACGGGATTGTAAAATGCGCTTCGATGCGCGGCGTTCGACGTAATCGTTTTTATAGTAAATGCGACTAAATTACTTAGTAAATCTTTTGGTCGATTAGTGTTTTTAGGAGTTTCTTTATTCTACTATTCTCGACTTTATTTTTTCGCCTGAACAAACCTAAACGTGTGCGAATAGAATGATTCGTGTTTTTTTTAAATAATTTCGATATATCAAGATCAAAGAGAAGAGGTTCTCGAATGGGGAGACCACGGACCGGTAAGCGCAGCGTAGGACGTCCACCCACGAGATGGACAGACGACCTAAAAGAGAGCGCAGGGAAACGCTGGATGCAGGCCGCTTCCAACCGGCCCTTTTGGAGATTCCATGGGGGAGGCCTATGTCCAGCAGTGGCTGTCCTACGGCTGAAATGATGATGATCAAGATCAAAAGAGATCAGTTAAGGTAAGCCACGAACGCTACGTGTGCTTTATTTGTAAGTCAATATGGTTGGTCCTCCCACTCCTCATTACGCGTCAAGTCACGTAATCCATCTCGGAGTGACGAGTGCCGGTTCTTTGTTAGGCGCAGGTACGGAATTAATCTTATTACAACCGTCTTATTTGTTTTAGAAGCGCCAAAATCGGTAACATGTGGATTGTGGACAGGGAAATTGTATGAAAATGACATTAGCTTGAGATAACATCTCTCAAGCTAATGTCATTGTCAATGTCATTTTCATACAATTTCATATTTCCGCAGGCGTTAACGCTAACAGAAAGTGGGTCTTGTCTAACCCCCCTGGTCTGCTTACCCGGTTAGAAGGACGGTAATGTCTTTTGGGGTATGTAAGTATCGAATGTTTATACTTCTGATAATGAAGTATCGAATGTTTTTTAAATCTTTTTTTATCGAATAAGTGGCATACAAGCTACGGGCCACCTGATGGTAAGTGGTCACCGCTGCCTATAGACACCCACAATACACGGGGCTTTGTCAGCGCGTTGCCTACCTTTGAGGACTCTATTCACGCTTCGTTTGAAGCAATCCAAATTATACTTCAGAGGAAAAACCGAAGGTGGTACCTAAGCCAATCTAATCGTCGGCTTTCTAATTACCAAGGATTTAGTCAACTAGCTTATTAGGCTACTTGATTGGTGTTTCATTTATTGCGAATAATCGGCTTAGCGAAAGATATAATACTTCACACATCCTGAAAAAAATATTTAAATTGGCAGATACGTTTTTGAGATAATTATAAGCGTTTAAAGTTTTTGGTAGGAATTGAGTGGGGATGCTCTGTCCTTTTCCCGCAAAGCATATGTTAGTACCCATTTGTATGGCGCACTTAAGTCTTGACATCATAATTTGCTATAAAGCGCTCTCTGTCTAGCTTGAAATTCACATACTAACTTGTATATTTTTGAACAAATAAAAAAAAAAATAATTGATTGGCGTCATCATCATCATCAGCCAGAGGACGTCCACTGCTGAACATAGGCCTCCCTCTTAGAACTCCAGCCAGCCTGCCATATGCATCCACTGGATGCCCGCGTCAGCTTGTAGGACATATATCACAGAACAAAATTGTTGAACTCTCGGGTTCTATCATAATAAACGTCTTTGTTACCTAATTATAGTGCAACATAGTTTATTGACATTCATTTGAATGAATTTTATTTATATTGTGTTTTTTTATATTTTTTGCTAGTTCATCATCATCATCATCACCAGCCAGAAGACGTCCACTGCAGAACATAGGCCTCCCTTTAACCTCCACACTGAACGACAGCCTGCCTTTTGCATCCACTGGATGCCCGCGACTCTCACAATGTCGTCGGTCCATCTAGTGGGAGGTCTACGTACGCTGCATCTTCCGGTTCGTGGTCTCCACTCAATAGTGAGGTGTGGTATTGTTTTTGCTAGGTAAGTTGAATTAATTGTATTGATATTAAATGACACTTTTTTTTTTTTTTTTTTTTTATAATTGACTTTGTGTGCCCTTTTAAACAAAACATTACCGAATTATACAGCTGGATAACTCTGTATTTGAAATATTTTCAACACTCTCAACTGATGGTGGCATTGTAGGGTCGGTCATATCTCTGTCAACGTTAACAATAGTCTAGATAGCCTTACGAGTAATGCGTTCCAAGTCGGTGTCAGACGATCCACAATACAATAAGTATTCAGGCCACATATCGGGCAAGACGCCGTATTGTGTCTCGAATTAATACATAAACCGATACTGGTGGATGACGAACAGAACATTTTGCATACCAAGTGTTGTTTGCAGACAGTTTAAAGTGGGGCTTGTGATCAAAATATTGCAGGGCGTTTCATAGTAGGTAGTGATCTCAAAAACGACAAGGGAGATATGTTTTAGTAAAATTATCATCGTGTTCAAATGTCTCCATTTCCCACCCACTTTTTTCAATATACCGCTAAACCGCTTACGGTGTGGTAATCCCACTTTTAAGCAACGCTTGTTACTGCTTACCATAAGGCTTAATATATTGTATTAAAGTCGCATTTAGTGGAGCAAAACAACGGCGCTTACACACAGTCGTGCGTTTCGCTACTTCTATTTTTGAGGTTTTTCTCATGTATTTCGAAAAGTATAGATGTAATGTAAAATATACCTTTACGGATCCCTCCATAGTTATGAAATGTGTATAATAAGATATCGTAGACATTAACCGTCTTACCACAAAAGACTTGCACGCTTTAGACAAGTGTTTAGCATATTTTTCGCAGTGAAACAATTGCTAAACACTTGTCTAAAGCGTGCTTAAATCTTTTGTGGTAAGACGGTGAGTAAATAAGTATTTGAATGAATCCAAAACAAAAAACAGGGAGAAAAGTGCAAATCAGTGTCACTTTAATTTTTTTTTTCTATCGAGCTAATAATTAATTGAATGATTGATTGATTAACTCTTTATTGTTCACACCATGAAATTTGATACAGAGGACAAAAAACTCTTAAAAACTAGTGTAACAACTGGCGGCCTTATCGCTAAAAGCGATCTCTTCCAGGCAACCTTAGGATGGAAAGGATTTATAGAAGACGTAGAAGACGGGGTGTGCAATAGAGGATCGACTATAAAATTTTTACTTATACCATACACATACATTCTAATAGGAATAATAATATGGGGATATTAAGTTATATTACAAACCAATCATTATAAACCGACAACAAAAGAAAAAATCTAACTTAAAAAATGTATACAAGCATTCATCGTAAGCCTAAATTTTGCACAGAAAACGTCTACATCTGGATTCTGATCAATCAGATCGTTGAGCAGAATGACGCGAGATTCTTGTTTCATTCTGTACGGTTTCCTAAATAAAATTACAATTTGTATATGACTATCATTTTATAATTTTAAGCTAACCATGGATGTAGACATACTAAAATTTGAATGACCATAATTGTTAAAAGTGGGAAAAGAGTACCTACCGCACAGGATATTGAATTTCAAAACTGCAGGCGATTCATTAAACTTAGTAAGAGCATACCTTGGCAATACATGGTACTGAAAATGTTGAACGGAAATTCATGTGAAATATATTTTTACATTCGACTCTCCATTGAAACGCAATCGGAATATGGGACGCATTTAAATCTGCCTTTTCATTGAAATCTGATAAATTTTAATCAAAAGTCACTGAAAATGCTCATGAAAAGCTTTTAATCCCCTTTATCTCTCGCGTCATTGCTTTTATTTTCATGTTAAATAATTAACAAGAATAATCCTGCATATTCAATCACAGACGAGAACAAAGAAAGACCGTACTCATGACATAATAATCTTTCGATCAAATACGTGTAGTAAATTACACTACATGAATGCGAAAACAACTTTGTCTGTGCGTTACCTTTTCATTACTAAACCGACCTAACTCATTATTCAGGATTACGCTAATATTTAGTACCAAATATTAAAAAAACTGCCACGCGGCAAAGTGAAGTTGCACAGTTATTTTATACTAACGGCACGCCCCGGCTTCGCACGGGTATAGATATATAGCCTATGTCACCCGGGGATAGTGTAGCTTCCCTTCAACAGTGAAAGAATTTTTCAAATCAGTTCAGTAGTTTCGGAGCCTATTCAATGCAAACAAACAAACAATGAAATCTTTCCTCTTTATAATATTTATATTATTTATAATATATTATATAATATAGCAAGTTTTGAGATGATAGAATTTTTTAAATGGTACCTTCGCATCCACGTTATGTTCTAAAAAGCATACTTTTTATAAATTGAACATATAAAGCCAGTTTATCATCATCATCAGCCATAAGACGTCCACTGTTGAACACAGGCCTCCCCTTAGAAGCAGACTGACTGACAGCCTGACATCTGCATCACTGGACGTCCGCGACTCAAAGCCATTTATGGCTATTTAAATAAATATAATGCATATTTTATTTATTTTTGTATTATCTGTCAAGTAATTTGGAAGTCGGTTTTTTGTTTAGATCATTATTTCTCCTACGACGGAGTTTCCTCGATAACGATTCTTCAAGCAAAAATCCCAAGTTCGGAGTGGCGAGTGTCTTGGGAAAGGCCTATGTTTAGCAGTAGACTATAGGCTGAATAGAGCTGTCATAAAATTGAATAATCGTTTATGCGATACAAATTCTTCAAGCTCTACAACTGCATCATCAACCCCCAGATGCATCCGAATACCATCGGTTTCAGTCACATCTGCACAAGTAAAATCAAATGATTCCGCCAGGCCGAGCGCGATAATTGACTTTAACTGTAACCCATGCAACCTCCAGCAGGCGATGTAAAATGCACCCCTTCGTTCGGCACAGATTGAACAATAGTAACTGGGTAAGTACAGAGGGGGTGATTCGCACGGAACTTTCGTGCCAAGTGAGTCATCGGGAGCAGATAATTGGCTGGCTCGATGGTTAGCGCAGGGGGGATGGCTTGTTAGCGCTCTAGGAGTTACGGAAGATTTCTATAGAACTTTCTTTGACTAGTTAATAATTTGCTTGTACATTATCCCTTCAATTATATGATTATTAACGGGATATTTACCGTGATAAGTTTGTGGATGGAGCTCTTGATATTTCGGCGTATAGTGCACACTGCACATGCACCATGTTCACGGGAAGACTGTAGAATTCGGGTGGTTGGTCGAGTAGTTCAAAGTTAGGTGCAGACAAAATGATCTACCCTCTTTCTTATTCTTTTGCTATACGGGTATCACTGGAACTCAAACCTGTCCCGACAAAACACACTCATTGTATCACTGTGTACGAGTATAGTATATACGCAAAAAAGGTAAATGTTCTGTTAATAATTATATACGAGTAACTGTAAAAAAAAAAACAGTACATAGTAGCATGGACAAGTCGAAAGAACTTTCGGAACTCGCGTCAGTTGGGCGCCTTGAAAGCGGAGGGGTGGATCTGGCAGTTATGATTACCTATGTCTGTACGCATTATTGAAGCGCTACTGTCATGTAAAGCATACTATTATATTTATAAAAAAAAAAAAAAAGAGGTTAACTTTAGTGCCGCTCACTGGTGGAATATTACCTTTAGAAACTTGACGATAGATTTTCGACGAAGTTCCTCGCTGTCGGAAGCAAGACGATTTAATTTAGTAAAGTAACTATCGATTGATAGAACAATAATAAAGGTTTGTTATCTCTGCACGATCGATTCGAAATAACAGGGTTGTTACAAAAGAAATGAATGTAGGTACTTATTATATCAAAGAAATAACATTAATTAAGTTAAACAAAAGCAGTTTGGGGTCCGCCATTAGGTGTCTTATTTTTTCGGAGTTTTGTTTAATTGTAGAATTGTTTACCCTTTATAGTTTTTCCAAAACGAACGCCCGAAGTTTCTGAGCTCAAGCAATGTTGCTCATTCTCCAATGTTGCTTGCAATGTTGCTTATTAATATGAACAATATTCACGCTACGTAAATCTGCGTAGTTTCTATATACTGAACATTATGTAACATTTACATAACATTATATCGCTTGAAAATAAGTATAAAATGTCCATTTCGCCATTTGCTTGCGCACAGGGCCATAAAGTATACAATATTATATACTTTATGGCTCCATGGTTTGAAAACGTTGTGTGCGAAACAAAATATTTTAAAGCTTAATAACTTAAAATTAATTTAGTGAAGTTTTCAAGTGTTAATTAAAAAGTTCGTAACTCCAAGAATATCATATTTCTGAAGTAATAACGCACTAATCACCCTAACAAAGGAACATAAAATTACACCGCAGTTTCATAAAGAAGTACTCAAATTGGTTTTGTTAATTCAAGCAGTTTTTAATGTAGTGAATGGTGAGTATCTTAATTGGTACCTAAGTAAATTTATCACACTTTGAGACAAAAACGCAAGGCCCCTTTTCTAGCTCCGATCTATATTAAATACGCATCTGAGTAAAGACGGAAAATTATACCTAACATAAAGAAACTATCAACATAACGTAAAGCAAAAAAAACTGCCTAAGTATATCAGACCTAAACTTACATAAGTAAATTTGCGAAATGATTATTGCATATTAACAAAACTCACAAACCAAAATAGTTATTTATGATACAAGTGCGGAAAGTTGGTTATTACAAACGAGTAGACGAATGTAAGCCCGAGACGAAGTCGAGGGCTTACCATAGTCACGAGTTTGTAATAACCAATCCGCACGTGTGCCATACAACGTTTTACAACACATTTGCGAGAAAAAAACAAAAAATGGAAATTAAAAGAATACCGTAAAGTACACGCACGGTGCTATACAACGGAGCGTGCGGACAAATTCATTACAGCACGCTCCGTTGTATGATCCGTAATGTTTAACTTTCGAAAGATGTATTCAGGCTTCGTAAGTGCACTTTTTGAGCAAATGTGTTGTAAAAAATATTAGAACCCTAAAGTCTTCCATTCTGCCCAACTAGTGGTTCGATAAGGATAAAGATAAAGATTATTTATTTGCACAAAACACGAGTAAATCATACACACATTTAAAACGCATGCACAATAAGGTGGTCGATGATCTAACTGTTTGGACAAAAATATTCCAATTTGTTAGATTGGCTAGTCGAACAATTTGGACACGCAAATTTTGTTCCTGATAGAACTACTAAGAATATTAAGTCAATTTGCAGCGATGCGATGCACCCCATCTTCCTTACACTCTTGCTCATCGTACCGTCGACCCTGGCTACCGTGGACTGCCGCAGCGCGTGCCACGCCTGCCACGCAAAGGGAAAGGCAAAAGAAATCCTAGAAATCTACTGCGCCATGTGCCACGAGTGTAAAGAGCTCAGGAAAGAACGCATCAAGTCAAAGATCCAACTGGACCACCCCACTACGGAGAAGATTACTATTCCTACAGGAAAGATCGTACAGCTTCCATTACCGGATAATATTTACGGTGACCTTCCCCCACTTCGTATAGGCAAGTATTATACAGTAATTGTATTGCGTTGACTACTTCTGAAAAGAAACATTATCGATATAATATCAAATTTGACATGACAGACTCGCTCGAAGGACCAGAAATCACCGCCGACAACGTGATCCAGGACATACCGCCAGGGTGTCCAACCGGGCCGCCGTGCTCCGACGACGAGGCCCCCACGGTCCATGCCTCTACAATGAAGACAACTACAACGACAACAACCACGCCCAGGCCGACTTGTCCTCCGATCAGGCCTTGTAAGAAGAAAAAAAATCCGCTACCGCCATCACTGCCATGTATGCCTTGCTGTCCAATGCCGCCTTGCGCCGCTCCTTGCTTCCCTTACCCACCGCCAGGCCCGTACGCTTACCCACCACCTTCCCTACCATATTCTTTGCCTAGCTACATCCCACTACCTGGTCCTATTACACCGCCTTCTATGCCTGCGCCAGCGCCGCATACATCGTCTCCTGCCGTGGAGAGTTCAAAGTCGGATGCGGACTACGCGTACATGTATGTTGGGGTGCCGAAAAACATGATATTAAGAAGAAATGGAAGATAATTCTGTAGTGTGATAAGGAACATGGCTGAGAACTGAGCGCGTTTACTTTACTTATACATTTCAGGGTTCCAACAGAATGACATTCCTAATAGGCAATAGGGCAACTTCATAAAATCGTTCTGGCGTCCTGTCCAACTGGATTTATCTTCTAGCACATTCCAAGAAGCAGCTATGCCAAAGTTGGAGTCACGTTGACAAAATTATAGAGCCCATAAATATGGAAATTACCATCGCACTTTAAAATAAATGGCCTTGTATAGTACAAACCCAATTCTTCTAAAGTAAGAAGTACTTTATACAAAGGTACCTCGAGGTTGTCAACAAACTTATTTGTAGTTTATTAGACCAGACCAGTCCCTAAGAGCCCTATTAATTCTGTATATACAATTCAGTTCCACACAATTTAAACATGTCAGCAACAGTCTGTGAGTACACAGTTTAACACTCCCAAATGTATAACTTGTGTCAAAGGAGACAGGCAAACAATACTTAGGCAAGTATGCTCAGTGCTCGTAAGTACTACTTACTTATTTCTAGACAATCGATTTGTTTGAGGTTATTTCCGATCCATGGGTAGAAAGTTTGCCTTTGAAGTTCAAAGGTTAAACTAGGTACAAAACAAGTTTTTTTTTAACACTCGTTAAAAGGGCTGTTAGTCTTCAAACGACAACAGATTTTGTTGTATCGTAGAACACTCTCGATCAAGTCGCCTTTCAAACAAAAACTAAATCAAAGTCGGTTCCGCCGTATGGGAGCTACGATGCCACAGATACATACGTTAAACTTATGTAAAACCACAAGAACTTCTCACCTTTGTAACCAAGATTTGTAAGCACATTTTTTATAGAACCGACCAAAATAACAAGTCCCTCGCTTGATGGTAAGCGCCACACTCGCCCATAACAGTTCTGTCCCACCCAAAACTTAACGCCGACTGGAGTGCTTTGAAAAAGCACCGTGCCAAAAACGTGAACGTGAAGCGTGTCGTAAGCGGCCGTGGTTAAGAGAAAGAACTCTTTTTGCACAACGCAAGGTTCAAAATTTGGGGCTGAGCTTTAGAGCTTCATCAGTAGAAAAGATTGTGCAAACCGCACTCGTTCAGTGTAGCGTGCGTTCAGTGCGGTTTGCGCAGTCTTTTCATGACACTTAGATTTCGAAAATAGCTTATATTTCAATATTAGCTGTTCTCGAAATCTATTTGTCATTTCCTTGAAAACATTGCCGTTTAGTCCAGAATATTTGCACACTACTGCACTACAATATTTGCACTATAAACTTAAATTAAAGTTAGTAATCTCGAAACCACAGTACTTCAGGAATCCTATAAACCACAGTTTTATTGGGACCGTCGTATTAGTATTAGATACTATACAGGGTTATTGGTAATCAGTTAGCATCCTCTTAACGGGTTCAATACGTCAAAAGAAACATCTTTTGTTATCAAAATTTGCGTAAAAAACAGCTGTCGTTCGCGAAAAAATCATATATTCTGTCGGGATGGAGGGAGTTTTTTTTTTAATGCAATGGCTGATTATTTTTCACGAATTTCGAAAAGTCGTAAAACAATATTTATGTAATTAGTGAATAAAGGACGGATTTAAAGAAAGGGCTATAGATGAAACACATGAGGACCGTAGGGTGATTCAAGTGTTAGAATCCTGAGCGACGCGAGTGATTCATGGCCCTCGATATAAATCCGTTTTATTCAAGAGTTGCACACTATACTTTACACCATGACTACGAGAAAAAGAAAGATTTAAGGAGTTTGTATCGAGTATTTTTTGCGCAAGCAGGTTGTGTAGCATTGAGATGGAGGTCGAATATATTGGTGTGTTCTAAATTCAAACACCAAAAGAGTGATTGAAAGTGCTTTTTATTCACTGTTTTCAGTGAATATAATAAGCTTTTTAGAGGTAAGTATAAAACTTTAATGGTAAAAAAGTTGTTCGTTTCGATGTGCTGAGGCCGGCCCTTAATAGGATGCTAACTAATTACTAGTGTAGCCCTGTATATTCAACAATTTCAATCACCATTATTTTTGGTATCCACTATCTAGAGTCGTAGCCATTACGTGCCGTTTTCCAATAACATCCGCTTATCCGCGCCGAGTGAAACTATTCCACAGTAAAGGTAAACATCGATACATTAGATAGATGAAGCACCACGTACTGGACACAAAAATTCTAATTTCGCTGATGGTCCGCTAGAGCTGTTCCCTCGCGGCTGGGGCGATAGGAACATCGATATCGACATTTTGCAGTATCGCGACATTTTGAAATATCGATGTTTCTCCACCACAAGCTATGTCGTTCGCGCAAAATAACAACAATGATGAACGATATTTTCTAGTTTTGGAGAAGGAAGAACTACGTAGTTAGTAGAATACTAAGTAGCTAACTTACTAAATTTGTTATTTTCTCCTACGCCAAAACAGAATATATTGTCATGAAAATTGCTTTAAAACATTTAATATTATGCCTGTTCGTTTTTTAACGTGTTTATTTTTATTCAAAAACGTTTTAAATGTGTAAACGAGGTAGCTCTGGCTGAGAAGCGCGGCCATAAGCAGACAAAAGGAAGTCGCTTTTTCGGTGTTAAATCATAATTATGCCTCAACTTGTAAGATAATCATTACAGATATAAGTGTACATGTAACATTTTATGTATGGTGTTTAATTAATTATAATACACCAGCTGTTGCCCGCGACTTCGTGTGCGTCGACTTTCATCCTCCATTTGCCCCCTTTAATTCGGCATTTTGAAAATCCATTCTTAGCGGCCCTCTAGACCCCATAAAAAATCTACTTGCCAAATTTCAACTTCGTAGATCAAGTAGATTTCGAGATTACTTGATGAGTCAGTCAGAGAGAGGTATATATCGTTTTATAAATATAGATTTTAATTAGGTGTTTGATTCATACATACATCATAATGTATGGATAATAATGTTTAAAGTGCTAATTGGAACAATAACTAATGATTAACATACGTATAGGATTACGCGGAATTGTGGTGCTAAGCCGAAAGGAAGTAATCACCATTTTCAAAGGAAAAAAAAATACTTTGCTGTCAACCGTGAAACAGCAAAAAGAAACATTTATTTATTCAATTGAGAAACGTTATTTCATACTGAACGAAATATATGAAAATAGATTCGCGATTTCAGGTTGGTCTCACTCATAGTAAAAGTAGTTCATAATTTTATTATGAGAACAATGACCTCCTTCCAGGTTAGTACCACCGTTCCATGTAAACCTGTATCGAGGAAATAAGAGGAAACCACTTGGTGAGATTAAATCACAATAACAACCCAGGAGGAAAATAAAATGGGTACATAAATGCATGATGGAGCCATATTACACTGTAATTCAATTTTGTAGCAGGAAATCGGTGACTTGTCTCGTTTATGGTGGAATATTACTGATAGTAAAAATTACTGGAATATAACAGTTTCTACTGATATTGCAAGCAGAACCGTCGTTCGTATAATATTACGGCTGTTATATGAAGAGCTATCGATATAATCGGTAAACGGTAGCCGTGACCCCATCACTAGATTAAATAGCGAAGTTCATGAGATACGAACCGTAGTCGTTAATAACGATAATGCACAACACTATTATGTATGATATAAATTACATTGTTTTAGGTTACAAAAGAATTATGCAATCTTTACGTACGATTAGCTGTTATAAGAGTAAACCTTGTTTATTAATTTTTTATTTAAGACCAACAGCACAAAAATATATACAGTAAATATAATTAATCATTTTATAGTGCAGCCATTAACAGGTCTATAATAATGGTAGTAACAGTGTCGTGGAAAATCACTACTAAAAACATTTTGCAAACTAAGCACTAAAGAGCTAAGCTTCATTAAGTATATAAAAAAAGGTTATTAAGAAAATTAAGCACATTTACATAGCATATAAAACAAATACTAGTTGAATTTATGGTTGGGTATCACATAATATGTTCAGGTAATTAAAAAAAACCAATGCCATCGCTCAAAAGCGGCGCGGGAAAACATCGTAAGGAAACCAGTATAACCAAGAACATCAGATGTGATTAATGACACTAGCCAGCACTGGGCCAGAATGGTGGAATATGGCCCTTACTTTCTCTTTCTCTCTCTGTGTGTGTATGTGTGTGTGTGTGTGTGTGTGTGTGTGTGTGTGTGTGTGTGTGTGTGTGTGTGTGTGTGTGTGTGTGTATGCTGATAATGAAGATGAAATTCATTTGACTATAATACATACATAATCCCATGTTATTTTTATTATTAATTCAACTCATAACTTGGTAAATGTTCTATATAGGATCAAACGCTAAGTCTATTTACCGATATCGTTTATCTTTGCTAGAAGACAGATATTGTTTTAATAAACTATAAAGACGTGTAAAATAGACGCCAAGCCTATCAGGAAAAAAAATAATAAAAAATTAATAAGAAATAATCCTAAAATGCACCAAAGTTTTACCATGACAGTCAAAAGTCAGTACATTGAGCGATGGTGGCCAGGTGCCATGTGCGCTTTACAACCTGACGGCAACCTGTTCAGTCCTCGGCCCTGCACCAATGACTTATTTAGTACTTAAATAAATTATGTGCAAGTTTCGATGTCATCGCTCAACAACGGCGAAGGAAAACATCATGAAGAAACCGGTATGTCCATGAACCGCAAATGTAAAAAAACATGACATTCACCAACATGCACTGGGCCAGGGCCATGCGCTGGATGCAGGCCGCTTCCAACCGGCCCTTTTGGAGATCGATGGGGGATGCCTATGTCCAGCAGTGGACGTCCTACGGCTGAGAAGATGATGATGATGATGACTGGGCCAGCGTGGTAGATTAGGACCCATCTTCACTCTCTGGGAGAAGGCCTGTCCCAGCAGTGGGCACATGAGAGGCTGATAAGGAGGTGGGGGTAAGGAGAAAGCTTGAACAGTTAAACATATCGAGATCGACCACAAACTTTTCCATTTCTTTTCGACAGTTATCTAGTAACAGCTGCCGTTTTCCACAAAGGGGTTGATAAGGCGAACGATCCAAGCTTTCGACAGATAGCAACGAGCCCGATGGAAAGTGTTATCTTAACAACCTGCCACTCCGATAATTCGGGCCCTCGATAAGCTGCACGAATATTGCCAACGCAGACATATGGAGTAGACTACGCTAGTGTAGTGGTAAAGAAGTACAGAAAACTGTCAAGAAACTAGTGTTACATTTAGACTAGTACGAATTATTATTGTAGTTTAAATGTCAGATCAAACTAACAAAGGAGTATAGGTAAGGCGGCGAATGCACATCTGCGTGTAATTGACAATGTCAAGTTTGTTAATGCGATAAACTGGCCCTTATTCTCTATCTCACTTGAGATTCCTTGCCATAAACGCATCACGTTAATACGCATTACGCGAAACGTGGTAACATGAAAATGTAATTAAAAATTAATTCTTAGTCTGTGACTTAGTGTGATCTTAGTCTCTATGACCACATAAGCTCTTACGTTATCTGCGGAATTGACAATGTCAAGTTTGATAATGCGATGAGGTGAATGTCCAATCGGAAGAGGCATTTGAATTTTGTAATCTTGGTTACCGTGTTATTTGTAGCCATAGTTACAATGTTATAACACGTTTACAACGTGCTATATGGTTTTATACAGAATTTGGGGTCTGCAATTCTGAAAGCTTGTCTATGAAATAACTCGCTTGAATACCAACTCGTAGTCCCCTAAATCTGTGGCTGCGTTTTTCCCTTGCGGAGTGAAACACGCGACCACTTGTTGCGTCGACTCCTGGTTATCACTTCCACTCGCCGGCTTCGAGCAAGCTGGCGAGTCGGTCGATGGAGTGACGACTGATTTGACGACGTGACGAGTAGTGCACTTGCTTGCTGAAGAACTAGACCAATAGACTAGAGTTTAGAGCGTCCGCGAAGTGCAAAATTAGTTGTAAATACCATTCGCAGTTAGTTTAGAAAATTTCCCTTTTCACTCAAAGGTATTTAATGTTTTCATAATTTGAAGAACTAGACGTAACTTGACTTTGAAGTAATTTTCTTAGTACAAGAAATTGCAATCTGATTTTTTATTGTTTCTAAAATTTTAAGAACCTACTGCGACGAAAATTGGTAAAACATTTTATCAGTACAAACTACAAACCAAGACTATCTTGTTTTTTATTTATTTGCATCCACTGGATGCCGGCGACTCTCACAATGTCGTCGGTCCATCTAGTGGGAGGCCTACCTACGCTGCGTCTTCCGGTTCGTGGTAAGATAAAATAAGATAAGATAATTTATTTTCCAAAAATACGAATTAACTACATTTTAACAAAATAGTTATGGTAAAAGTACACTAAAATTAAAGTAGACAATTTGCAGACATTTCTACGGTCCTACACTAGGCTCAAGGCCCGTAATGTAGAGACCAAAAATGCCACGCATTGTTTGAGAAAAGTATTATACAAGTTGTGGCGGCAACTGAGCATTTATGAAAACTGCTGGCCTGGGCCCACGTTTACACGTTCGCCCATAACTGCTTCTCTTGCCTGCCACTGCAGTAATCCATGTATAATTTTATTGTCATTGTTATGTTAAGAGCGACTGGAATTGAACCACGAGACAACGACCAGCCGCTGTAATGGGACGAGTGGTTCCTTCACAAACCACTGATCACGAAGGCGCGAGCTGTAGTTAACGATGCTATTTTTGGCCTTGTTTCTCGTTCGTAGAATGTCACAGTTCAGATAAGAGGGGAAGAGTAATGATCGAAAATGCGAGCATGTATAAAGAGGGGTGGAAAATTGAATTTGCTAGACACTGGAGACGGGAAAAAAATCTTGTTTGGTGGAGTCTTAAGGGGGTCTTCAATGGTAGACGTCTATATTTAGATTATATTTATTACGATACAATAAAGAAACCACAGAAAAGAGAAGTAGATAGAACGGAAAAGAGAAGGAACATCTGTTACCAGGCATACGAGTGAACATTCTTATTTACGTCAACGCGTTGAACTCCGTATCACAATTGCTAACTGATTTTGAATGCGTAGCTGCTCCATCGAATTTATTCCACAATGCCTTCTTGTGCTGTAATTACGTGTAGCCTAGCTAGCAAAGATTTTAATTTAAAAAAAGGAGGCATATCCTATCACCGATATGTCTAAATTGTTTATAATTTTATTATTTCACCGTGTTTTAATTACAAAAGCTGTTGACAAGCCGTTGACAATAATAGTGGTTACCATTATTTTATCGATATCGATACATTTAGATTTTTCTTATAGTACTAACAGACATATGGACCAAGTCCGTCTCATCTATTAGCACTATTACATTTCCCGTAATTTTCTATTGTATAAATAGACATTGAATTTATTGCAGTTTTCCAGGCAATCCGCCTACTAGGCAAAAATGGATTGATGCAACAGGAAGACGTGATTGGATTTCTACTAAAACAAGCACAATTTGTTCAAAACATTTTTTGGACATTTATGTATCACGACAAATAAAAGATACTTGAAGCCATTAGCAATATCACAAAAATAAAATATTTATTTATATTTAGTGGTTAAAAATTAAACCATATCACTAACACCAACGTCTTCATACTACTCTCAGACAACCTCATTTGAATCTCCAAAGAGGCTTAAAATAGCTTCACCTGCCTTTCTTTCAAATTCGTCGACTCCAAGAAAATGCAAACTAAAGGAAGTTATAAAGTTATAAATTATTTTTCTCTATAGATATTTGTGATGCAAATTTTAGACTTCCGTAAAGTGACGCCTGATTCAATCAACTAACGTTGATATTCATTATTGATTATTTTATTCAATAAAAAACCTAGCCGCGATACCGAAACTTTAAACTCCACTTTTTAAAATATCCCGGTTGTTCACTATTTAGTTGTATGATTACGGAATATTTGCACGTTATTTATAACGTTATTTTTGTATTAGGTCTAATGTACATGTAATGTAGTGTAACGATAATACGTACAAGCGTAATAATTGGCATGAATATGGTACACAGACACACTCTAACTAAAGTATAACAAAAAATAAATAATGATCAAATGCGAGTCAGTGACAAATTCATACGAACGAAGCATGTCAATGTTGCCATTATTTTTTTAACGACTATTAAAATTCCTACCATCTAATATGCTAAAGTATAGAATAGGCATGTGTCCTAATGTTTAATTTGTTACAATTAACCGGCTTAGCGATGAATATAACTAAATACATTACACATAGGTACTGTGATAAATCAGACACCTAGGGTACAATCACATTATTTATTTTACAATCTTTCACAATATAGATATTTACACAATCATTTTTAACATAATTATTTTATTCCTTTATACACTTTACTTCTAATACAGGGAGATGTTGCTCCTTTGAAAGCTCGTCCGAGACTACCTCAACCGACTGATTATTCCCCCCACGTAAACTTGCCAATCGGTAAACAGACAGTGGAGGTCGACCAATCAGAGAAAAGCAAAGTACAATCTAGTCAATAGACTTAAAAACTACTTTTAAAACTGGGTGAAAACAAACAAGCTTATATAAAAACACTTAAAATACTACTATTAAGTAGGTAATGATATTTACTGCAATGTGATTTATTAACTTCCATACAAATTAATTAGAAATGTGTATAAAATACAATAAAATTCACACATGATTGACAAAATCGTTACAGTAATGAAAAAATTAATGAAATTGGCCGATAAATCTCTGAGATATAAGTGTTTAAAGTTTTAGGTGGGGATAGGGAGGGGATGCTCTATTCTTTTCTCGCAAAGCGTGTAGTACAGCATTTGTATGGCGCTCCTGAGGCGTGACGTCACGGCTCAGTATAGTGCGCTCTCTGTCTAGCACGAAATTAAAATGATCAGCTTTTTTATGAGGTAATAAAAATTATTAGTCATTATGCCTATTAAGATTATCGATAAAATTAAAACTGCACACAAAACTTTCCCATCACTAAGCTGTGATACCACATTCTAAATTTTAGGATGAGGTTTTTTTTTAATGACTCCTCACGAAAATAGCATTTAACCGTATCAAGTTATATATTTATTTTTCTACCCATTTAAAGTCACATAAATTGAGCTCTAAACATAGCCTACGTCAATATCATGGTCAAATCATGACCTAGTAAGGTCATGGAAACTTTTTAATCAAGTTTCTATGGAGTGTTGGGGCAAAACAAAAAATCACATTTGCAACTTCCCATTGTTTGCCTACACTCACGCAAACCTACGAATTTGCCTTAATCTTATTTAACGGATAATAATTCAATATTATTACACAATCACATGCGTTAATACACTAGATTTGTTTAGTAAAAAAAGCAAAATCGATGAAAAACTCTTAGCTAAATTATTTTAACCCTCGTGCTTATCGTGCAGTTTAATTTGGAACTATTTTAACTATGTCGTAGATGAATTTACGTTAAGGACTGTTGAACTCGTACTAGTTTTTTGAACTGCACAAGAATCGTGCAGTTTTTTTGGAATAGCAACATTTACCGAAATAATTGCGCAAAATGCACAGGGAACTGAACCGTATTGCACCACGAGAAGGTCAGTTTTAAACTTTAACAAAATGGCGTTCATAACCTTTTGGATTAATAATAATCTTGACGAATTATTGCATTCCTTCCTATGTAGTTATATTATGACGTTTCGTTTACATGTGTGCAACTGGCTACAACGGATTTCTTGCAAAAATGCCTTGACAGCCGTTCTATTTTAAACGAAAAATTTTTCTCTTCTGTGAAAGAAACCACGTCACATTATAAAGCTAACTGACAGCTGACATGCTCGTTATTATCAGCTGTTCACATTTGCTTTGATTAGGCATGCTCCTAGAGTGCTTTTCATGAAATAAGTCCCCCAGACGCGGCACTGTCATCGCGTATCAATCACTAAGTATCAGTATCATTTCTCAAGTAGAACTTTAACAACTTTTGGCATCGTACACGACTCTTTAACGATGGAAAATTAATAAAAATCTCACTAGCGTCCAAACACAGTAACAACACCTGACAACTACAACATGGAAATTTAGTTCCGCTGTTTGCCGTGGGACTTCTTTCATGAAAAGGACTCTAACTCAAAGCAGACAATTTGACTCACATGCTACTTTAAGGCGCTAACAGACATGCACAGATGCACACCCCTATTCACCCACGTCTCAAGTAACACGGCATTTTTTTTTTATGCCATAAGTGGCAAACAAGCAGACGGGCTGCCTGATGGTAAGCAGTCACTGAATTTTTGAGGTTGCTACTTGGTAGTAATGATAATCATATCAGCATGCTCATTACTATATCAATGTTTTGACACACATGCTGATAGGTGCAGTTAGCATTTGCTGAGCTTCCTAATAGCTTGCTTTTGGGCTACAAATGAGCATTGAGCATGTCTATGAATACTTAACAAATTTTTATATCATAAATCACTTTTGCAATAGAAGAAATAAATAGATATTACGAAGGCGGAAAACAATTTTCTTCTATACTCCGCCTGCTTAGTCTCCGTGCCTGAATTTGAATTTTGTCTCAGTGGTATCACAAATTTCATCTTGGCTAGAGTTTTGAAAAACAATCATTTGGCTGTATCAGGGTGCTCTTGAGAAAGGGGCATTTCGGGAAAGGGGCATTATGCAACCGAGGAACAATTTGGTAATGGGACATTTTGCACCTGAAGGCTCACTCACTCAGCCTAGGTACACAATGAAAAGGTAACCATTGTGAAAATAACTCTCACCAGAGTTGACAATGCCTTCACCAGCTCACGGTCTGCCTTTACCATAATTAACAGCACATTTGACCTTAAAGTTAACTTTAAACGGTAATATGCTAATAAGGCGGAAACTGCACGCATTCTGATCTGGTTTCCTGAACGCCTTTGGAATACAAATTAACTTCCACAGTGGGTATTGCAGGCACGAATCATAGAGCAGCACTTCATGTAAGATATGTTATTGAGATAAAAACACAATCATTGTAGAATAATTGCAAAAGTAATGAGCTAAATGTTCAATCTAAAAATTCGTTGTTTAATGAAACCCCCACAGCCCCCACAGTATCATCCCTTTTAGATGAAGATCGCAGATATTGTATTTTTCTAGCTCTTCCGCCATCCTATAAAATATTAAAACGAAAACTGCTTTATAATTTGCAATTTTATTCCAAAGATAATGCCCAATCTATATACAATGACCTACCAACCAAAAAAAGAATCATCAAAAACAATTCTAAATTGGCGGAGTAATCGCGTAATAAATATACAAAAAAAAACACAGTCGAATTGATAACCTCCTCCTTTTCGAAGTCGGTTAAAAATGAATCCCTATTTACTTTAGTCACGCCATAACTATAGTGATTATGTTAGTGACTAGTAGGCCGCCCCGGCTTCGCACGGGTATAGATATATAGCCTATGTCAACCGATGATAGTGTAGCTTGCCAACAGTGAAAGAATTTTTCAAATCGGTTCAGTAGTTTCGGAGCCTATTCAATGCATGCAAACAAACAAACAAACAAATCTTTTCTCTTTATAATATTAGTATAGATAATAAGTAATAATTAAGGCTTTTTTTATTTTCTTTGTTTGATATACCTTAGTACTCAAATTAAAAACGCCATAACTTGAGAACGACTTTAAAGATTCCATATTTTTTAATTTTTTTTTTAAACTGGAAAATTTCAGAAAACTTACGACGATTTTAACTTCGCGCGTTTGACAGTTCTAAGACAGGACAACGTCTGTCGGGTCAGCTAGTCGTTTTATAACAATTCTCACTGTGATATTTTATCTTCAAAATGTTGAGATACGCGTTCGAGACAGACGAGCGCATTTAGCTGTCCCTTAAGGAAGGCAAGCGTTACTCTATGAGTCCACCAGCTAGACACAAATGGATCGCTTAATTACCGCTGTTTATGGACGCGAAGAGAAGAATGCTAATAAACTAGTCGCAATGTTATTGTCAATGCCCTCGCATTGTTCGATCTCAACACTTACATATACTTCGATTGTGGTATTCGATTCGTATTGGAGTTCGTTTCATTGTTTGTGGCAACAAGTTTCCATTGGCGGCGGTTTGCTTACCACCAAGCAGACACACTTGGACACTTCCACACTAACATCCGCATTTATGAGTGTGGAGTGTGATGTGATATGAACTACAGCCACATATGAAATAGCAGATACTACGTAACTAGACGATAACTTGCATAATACCGCCGCTTTGCCTTTTCATGGTTGATGAACCTCTTTGATTTCAGTTTCAGTGTAGTAACCGCACCTTGAATGGATCTTCCCTGATAGATATAAACTAGGTGTCTTCAAGTCGCGAGTAAATCAGTTTCTTCTAGGCAAGCGTACTCCATCGCAAGCCGCATCTTTGCGGCCCTTAATCTGATTCACTAACTAAAACACGCACGTAACGCGGCGCGTTAAATTGACCTCTATTCCCTAGGAAATAAAGAGTTTTTGACGTTAACGCGCCACGTTACGAGCGTGTTTGAAGTTAGTGCATAAGATTGATTGGTGGTTGATATGTCCGAAAATTAAACGCAGTTAAAAGTGACCATAGAGAGTAGAGCTTGTAGTTATTTACCATAGAGTATCCTCCTGGGCGGACGGCGCACCTGAGCGCCGTAAGCAGCCGCGTCCTGCTCAGCGTCGGGCACACACGTCCCTATGATGATACCCATCTTCACCATGCCTTGGACATCACATTAACTTCATAGCACCACCACGCCCTCAGGTCTGTGTCTTGGTACTGACACTACGCACGTCAACTGAACAAAACCATGCCCCTTGGTCCCAACACTACACATCGACTAAACCCTTACAGTCCACGGCACAACACTATCGCGTCATTGTCACAAATACACTTTTACGGGTACAAGAAATAAGTTTAATTATGTTCGAAATCAAAAATAAAATTATCATTAAAAAATCGGCACTGAAACTTCGTATCAAAAAATTCCTTATGATTTCAAAAATCGCAACAGAAACTTTTAAAATATTTCTCTTTGATTTAATTTAGTTCTAAAATCAAAACTGAAACTTCGATATAGAAATTTTCCTGTTGATTTCGGGTCGGGAGTGTGGTCGCCCGTCTGACCTGAGTGTCGTGAAGTGACTGGCCGCCGCGCGAGAGTGACCGCCCCGCGTGAGGTCGCAAGCCTCACAAGCGTCATGTCACATTTGGCAAGCTGTGACGTCAGTGGCAACGCACGTCACTCGCATAAGGCCAAGCTACCATAAACGAGCTATTTCCGAGCATTTTCCTTATAAATAGGGCAAAAATAGAAATGTAAACCATTACTTGTTATTTTCGTTTAGTGTTGCGTGCAATATAATGCAGCTGAAATGGCGTTCGTAAAACTAATTCTGTAGCTGCATATTAAGTGTGTACTTTCAAATGTGATTTTCGTATGTAAATCTTGTCGCTTGGCTTGTGGTTGTGAATACATTTGAGAGTTCAGTTCTCTCGGTAACTTTAGTGAGACAAGTGACATCTAATTACTTAGTAACTTTCTCGTTACTTGTAGGATTGCAAGACTAATGTGCATATTAATCTTAAAATGCGACAAGTAACACAAACAAATACTAACAAATACTAACAAGGACCATATTGTTCAAGTAAAATTTAAATAATGCTTTGTCTTTTTAACCGCTATTACTTGACCGTTTCGTTGTGGTTTCTTCTAGGCAAGTTTGCTCCGTCGTAGACCGCAACATCGCAGGTGGCGGTCAAATGCAAGCTTATTTAAATACAATAAAATTATAAATAAAAAAACGACTGTAGAAGGGATGTTCTCAATTCGTCTGTATTTTTATGTATGTATCTATGTAGATACATCGATTACTCCGAAATTTGTGAACCATTTTACGTGACTCTCTCTTTATTATGCGCTCGAGGTTGTCCCATAAAAGTTTCATTAACTTTGGCTCAGTAGTTTTAGACCCACATAGCTGTAATAATACGGATAATTTTGTTCGATCGTGTGTTGATTTGGCTATACCAATCAGTTCGTTCGAGCGCTAACTAATTTTGAAGTTTATTTTTTGTATTGATTATTATTAAATTCGACTTTTTCCCTTGTAACTATTAGTCTATAAGACGAATCTAACTTAGCTTTTAATTTATTTTTAACCGACTTCCAAAAAGAGGCGGTTATCAATTCGACTGTAGTTTTTTTTTTTTTTTAATGTTTTTTTAATATTCTACCCAAATAAATGTTTGTCACAAAAATGCTTTTGCCAACGCTATAATATCGAACGATATATTCAATGTCATCCAAGTCCTAAACCCGATCGATATAAGCCTCAAAAATATTAAGACCGGAACTATATCCACTACTATACTCGGTCCAAGTTTTTTTTAGTTCTGCAGTAGTTTGTATAAATCTGAAAAAAAAACGCAAATTCTGATATTTTTTTGCTGGGTTTTCAAACATGAGATTATATCTGGTAGCCAATATACTGCAGTAAAATATTAAAGGCAAATTTTTCCATTCGATTTTCCATTTGATCTATGATATTACAACTGTAGGACCTAAAATCAGTCTCAAATGTGAAGACCGGAACTATATCCACTAACAACTTAACGAGATCACAGTAACTACAATACAGTGCCAGTCCAATCTGCCAGTAAGCCAGCGACAGGTCCAACGACGCGGCACGTGTAGTAGACAGGTATTACCCGCTAATAGGATTCATACGAGTCTGTCTAGCTCAAAATAGAGATCGATAACTCTAATTGGATTTGGTTCGATGCCTCCCACGCGTATTACTGAGCCATTTGTTGACACGATGCAGTGTTAGATTAGTTTGATTTTCAAATCACAGCTTAGCTTAGAAACTGGTCGGAATGGAATTGCAAAGTTTTATGTTGTTTGGGTAACGGTAAAAAAAACTATGGTTGAATACGCGTTAATCGACGATCTTGTTTATTTCTAGTGTCTACCTTATCTCTTTCCAGTGCTCTAGATTACTATTAGGCTGCTAAAGTTATATGATTATTTACGGGATATTTACCGAGGTAAGGTTGTGGTGTCAGCTCTCGATATTTCGGCGCAGTTACATGCACCATATTCACGGGAAGACTGACGAATGCGGGTGGTTTGTCGAACAGTTAAAAAGTTAGGTGCAGACATAACGATCTACCCTCTTTCTTAGTCTTGTCCCGACCGTTATATCCCGTAAATAATCATATAACTTTAGTGAACAACCGTGATAGTTCAAAACAGTGTTTTATTAGGCTGCTGCTTTGAAATCAGTCACTATAGTCAGGCCACATCAGTCCACAGCTGGACATACACTTATCGTTGGCGCATGCTATTTGAAAGATGGAATGGACAGTCTCAGTTGACTGTTCATACCAACGACCAATGTCCCAAACACGCGAGATTAGCACTAAACAGGGAAGATTGGCGAAAGATGGAGTGGAGAAAAACGTCCTGGAGGGGGCTGGATGAGTTGCCAACAATGATGACTGAAATCAGTGTTAAGGGAATATTAAAAGCAACAATAAAGTCCTGGCATCACGACTGTATTCATCCTTCGACCCTAATTAGATTTTCAGCCCGTTTCAGATATCCCCTCGAATATGAGTTTCCTAAGCAGACATTTGACAGACACAATCTGTGCGTAATAAATTCAATTCCGTTGGGTGGAAATTTTTCGCTATTACTCGAAAAGCTCGATATGTTGAAAGCGACGGAGAGCCTCGGGGCCGAAACTGTTTTATAGGCTTATTTTTGCACTTACCTACTTTATATACTCACATCTATACTAATATTATAAAGAGGAAAGATTTGATTATTTGATTGTTTGTTTGTTTGCATTGAATAGGCTCCTAAACTACTGAACCGCATTGAAAAATTATTTCACTGTTGGGAAGCTATACTATCCTCGGGTAACATAGGCTGTATTATATTTAAAAAAAAGGGATCCTTACTAAAACTCCAATAATGTAACCCAAGGTGTAAAAAAATAAGATTTACAATTTTGACTTTGCGTGTTTGACAATTCTAAGACGTCTGCCAGGTCAGCTAGTCTATACTAATATTATAAAGAGGAAAGATTTGATTGTTTGTTTGTTTGTTTGCATTGAATAGGCTCCGAAACTACTGAACCGATTTGAAAAATTCTTTCACTGTTGGGAAGCTACACTATCCCCGGTTAACATAGGCTATATTATAATTTCAAAAAAAAATAGGGATCCTTAATAAAACTTAAATAATGTAACCCAAGGTGTAAAAAAATAAGATTTACAATTTTGACTTTGCGTGTTTGACAGTTCTAAGACAGGACAACGTCTGTCAGGTCTGCTAGTCTAATATAAAATGGGATTCATTATTATTTTGTCAATACAGCAATAATGTCAGTCAAAAATAACAGAATATAGAATACATATTATTATTCTGTATTCTGTAAAATAACAGACATGAATTAAACTGAACAACCCGGAAAATTCCACAGTCCAAGGCCGTTGTTATCGTCACTAATAATCCCCACCCTGAGGCTTCCATCACAGGCCGGGGTGGCCATCAGAGCCTGTCAGCGGGCCCTGGCGGCCAATCGGATGAAATGGCGTGGAAAGGTCGAGTTGCGTGCCGCTAATCTTGAATTTACACTTCAAGTGGCAAGCTAACCACAGCATAAGGACAAAAGACTTCGCTCTATCTACACCGATAAATACTACAGGGCAAAATTGCTCCAAAAACCAATGGGGCCGTCGCAAAAAAAAAAACACTACAGGAAACAGTACAGATAAATGTTATTTAACTTTACCGCCTGCAGCTCTCTCGCTCATTTCACGTATTTGATGGTATAATCCATGGTATAATAATATACTCCGCTAGGTATAGCAATCTGAGAAAAAATGTCCATGTGGGCGTCCCGCAATGATGTCATGATGTCAATTTACAACAGGTTCGAGAGAGATGACGATACACCACGTAACAGCTGATTTGACGGGGTAACATGGTATCAAGTAAATCAGGAAACAAGGAGGACGGCACGTCACTTACCATAAGGCCCAATCGCTTGTATGTCTAGTATTACATTAAAAAACATTATTTAAAATACTTAGCACCGAAGTGAGCCATCGTCGACCTAACAGACTGGACTATTAGCCTACAGACTGGACTGCTGGACATAGCTGCCTCATTCATTTCACTTTTTATGCCATAGGTGGCAAACAAGCTAACGGGGTATCTGATGGTTAGCGATCATTTTCTCCTATGGATACCTGTAACACTAGGGGCACTCTATTTAGACCGACCCTTAACTTTTCCAGCAATAAGTAGAAAGATGATCGTCAGAAAATGATCGTCCGTTATATAAAATCTAAAATGGGCAGACAAACAAATCTGGCGACCTTCAACCTTCATCGCCGAGCTTTGAATAGCAGAGAAGTTTCGAAATAACAAGTCAAACACAATATTTGCGTTGGAAGGGTCGACTTCGCTGCGTTTAATGAAACAATAACAACCAAGTGGTTATAAATATATGTCTCTTTTTGTATATGTGGGAACCGTATCTGTCTAGTGAACACTTGGAAAGTATGTAGAACAAAATCTTTTTAAAGAGAAATTATAAGAAAATCAAGAATTTAGAATTCAGCCAAAAATTAAGTTGTCAAAATAATCAATATAGAGCCAAAATCGGTTCGGAACACACATATTTATGTATGTACATATATATATTACTTTTTTATAGATTTTTTTAATATTTAAAAATAGTCTCGCGTTTGACGCCCTCCGCGCCAGATGAGCGGTGCGAATAAGCGATGATACGGTCTACGATGTAGCACGCTTACCTAAAAAAAACCGATTCACTCGCGATTAGCATTACGTCTTTTTGAAATAAAACTAGTCCCATCAAAAACTGTATTTCCAAGATAATGATGCGAACAACCACCTGTCCTTCCCACTAGTCATGGGTTTCTACGTCTAATTAATATGACTCAAAGGACTTTTCCTCAGGTTGGGTAATTTACTTGTCACGATAACCACCATACTTATTGTATAACTAGCAAAGCATCCCGGCTTCGCACGGGTGTGACTAATTTTTTTACACCTTGGGTTACATTATTGGAGTTTTAGTAAGGATCCCTATTTTTTTTTTTTGAAAATATAATATAGTCTTTGTCACCTGGGGATAGTGTAACTTCCCAACAGTGAAAGAATTTTTCAAATCGGTTCAGAAATTTCGGAGCCTATTCAATGCAAACAAACAAACAATCAAATCTTACCTCTTTATAATATTAGTACTTATAGACTACTTTATAAAGTATAGTATACTTAATATACAACACTATATCGCGGTGTAAGAACCAGATGAACGTATCTACCAAAAACTCGAAAATCGTTATTTTTTCATAAATGTGTCTTAAATGTGATCCTGCATGATGTGCCAAAATGTCATAATTGTACAGTCAATATTACACTAATTCAATAGTAACGTAATAGTAAAAAACACACTTTTTATTGAACTAGAAGAACGTAACTTGAATACCCTTAAAAACTTTTCAATTGGTTGATATCATAGGTAATGCAAAAAGAACGTACAGGCAAAAGTCTTTCTTTGGATCTTAAACTATTGCTCGGTTGACAATTTTAAGCAAGCCTTAACAACGTATAAGCCTTATACGTTATTCTGGCTTTAAAATAATTATTGCTTATCGATGTTAATTTTATGAACCAATTAGCGTATATTTTTTTGTCACTTATATTAACTTCCCAAATAACATATCTTAATACGCATAGGTAAACTATTTCGGAATAATTAAGAGCCAAAATAACGTATGTCAACTAATTTTTGAAAAAATTTAAAAATATTTTCTACAATAAGTGCACATAATTTTTTTCTTGTATGCTTATGAGTTCTCTAATAGTATGAGTGAATTTCTGTATACTTTTTCCATTCTTCAAATATATATTATCTTTTATATAACAGTTTAAAGTTCAAAACAGTGAAATATGGACAGTTTTTTAGCTATCCTGTAAAATTGTAAAAACGTAGATACGCTCATCTGGTTCTTACACCGCGATATAAACTAAATTAAAAAAAAGGATTAAGCCCTCCACATGGGAAGAACAAGCGAGCTGTCGTGCCGAGTGAAGGCAATCGGCAAAGGTCTACTCATTCGAAGATCTACAAAAGCTTGATCTAGACGCAAAAAGAGAACACCTCAATAGCAAACCGCCTTCTAATATTACTTACAACTATGTTCATGGCGCTCTCACATAGCAACTGTTTCCATACTTTTACTGCCAAAATTCGTTATATCAGCCATGTGAGGACGCACCAAGTAGACTAATTTCATTTATTAAAAGCAGACGCCGTGACAAAATCGGCCTGGAGTCCATCTTCAGCATTGTATAACTACGCAAGTAGGTTTATAAAGTGAAGCTAAGCCTCAACTAACTTTTAGCACGAAACTTTGTTCCGGCAACCGGTAAGTACAGTATACAGTACTATAAAGCTGGAATAATAAATATCCTTTGAAAACACACTTATAATATTGATTTTAGGAACTCAAAGAAACTTTAGCTCTTGTCTTCTGTCTATTCGAAATAATCTGTATTTTCGGAGCTCGTTTTGGGAGTTTCAAAATATTGGATACAAACTTCTGAGAGTTACACAGTCTCGTATAACTAATATTCTTGTTTTCAAAGGTAAAATTATTTTGTTATTCGTAAGTTTAAGTGTTAATAATATTGTGTATAAATAGTACATATTTGCCAGCATGCTGGGTACGCTGCCAACTGGTAGTGGGCTTGAGTATTTGGATTGTCTTCAAACCAACGGTCTATGGGCAGTCTGTTTTTTTGTTTTATTTAATAAAGGCAAAAAGGCCTGTTGAAATAAAAATGGAATATTCGGTAAATGACAGATTCTGGAAATGACAGATATCAGCTACAAAAAGTTCTCGTCCTACTGCATAGACTCAAGTATTATACATATTACTGTTAAACTTTTTAAGCTTCACATGATACACAACATTAGAAATTAGCTAACTAAATAACCCTTAAAACGTTAAGTAGGTACACTATAAAATGATAGGTAGAAATATATACAGGCTCTGTTTACGTGTAGGCAAAGCTAAAGCGTTAAATAATACGCAATGGCTTATTATGTAAACACGTGTAAACAAAATTAAAAAAAGCTACTCTAGTAAGGAAGCCAATTGTAATCGGCGCTACGCACTACCGGTCCGTAGGGAAAGGTCATTACAGGAACTTGGACCCTCCGTGACTCCGTGTTCTACCACATTTGGTAGCGCTGTTGTCACGCTAGCTTCACCCTCTAAGTAATGGTTGAGAGCTGATTCGTATACGCTAAAGCTATTAAATGAATTGATTTTGTAAAACGAAGCATCGCTAGTGGGATTTTAATTGGTTTCCATCGATATTGGCGAATGCCCTAGCTTCCCTTAGTAAGAACAATAGCGCGATTGATTGAACATTTCTTCTTGGAAATGTTTATCTAATCTCCGGGCTCTTTGTACAGGAAATTAAATAACTACAAGATAGATAGACTTCGATACAAGTACGAAAACTTCAATTGAGATGGAGAGAAAAACTTTGTCCCGAAATAGTCGATTTTCTGTTGGAATGGTAAATTACTTTATTGCGGTCTTACCGCGGTAATCAAGATTTCAATGTTGATTTAGCTAGACAATGTCTGAATACTAAAGTCTGATTTATTTCTATGACATTTGTCATAGAAATCAAAGTCGTGTTAGTTACACCATCTATAACTCAAGAACGGCTGGACCAATTTTCATGATCTCTCCGCCCCGAATTGCAGAATTGAAATGTTTTTTTTTTCGTACAATAAATAAATTTTGTATGGAACGGCAAGAATTGAAGTCTACATTGACATAATATGTATTATATGAAACATAATAGTTTTTTTTTTTTTGATTCTGTTATAACGAAAATCTGTAGAAATGTGATTCTGTAGACATGGAATTGTTTCTTATCTGCCACTTCACTGGTAATCACAACAGAAATTAACAAGGCACGAAGACGTCATAAAACGGTCCGACACCATACCGCATTTCTAAGCTACGGCGCCGCACCGTGGTAATGTGGGCAAGCCCTAACGACACCTCGCGCTTTAATGGCTACTGTAGGTAATATAGAGACAGACAAACATACCTGCTTACATTACGAACACCGAAAAATATTACGTACTCTCCTTGGGCAACCGGGTAAAAGATGAAGCCGATTGCCTCACTTGTTAAATTGTTTTTTTGCTTCAGTAATCTAGAAGTAAACCCGCAGGCTCGCACTTGTCATCCCAAGACAGTGTTTCGTAGAAACGGAGGTCCATTATTCTACGAAAGGACCCTCTGGGCCTCGGAGGCGATTACAAACAATCACCGGGAGTGAATCAACTGAGGAATCGCCTTTGTTAGCCGAAACTCAGAGATGTTTGTTCCGCAGGGTTCCGCTGATGGAATAGCGGAACGGAACCCGGAACATTGCGGAAACATTACGGGATATTAAGGGTCGTTAAATACATTATTGTTAGTAGATAGGCGAAAAAAAATGGAAAGAAAAACAGGAAATACAAGTAAGGGAGAAATATTACCACAAATATTTCTCTGATACTAACAAACCGAATTGCCTCGGTGGCCCAGTTGATAGTGAACCTGCCTTCTGCGCTTGGAAGCGTGAGTTCAATTTCCACCTAGGACAAACATTTATGTGATGAACATTTGAGTTTATTCTATATCTGCGTGTTCATCATTTCAGCCATAGGACGTCCACTGCTGCACATAGGCCTCCTCCATCGATCCCCAAAAGGGCCGGTTGGAAGCGGCCTGCATCCAGCGTTTCCCTGCGGTCTCTTTTAGGTCGTCTGTCCATCTTGTGGGTGAACGTCCTACGCTGCGCTTACCGGTCCGTGGTCTCCATTCGAGAACCTTTCGGCCCCATCGGCCATCTGTTCTGCGTGATATGTGCCCTACCCATCGCCACTTCAACTTGCTAATCCGATGGGCTATGTTGGTAACTTTCTGATATCTGGGTGTTAATATATATATATATATATTAAATATTATATACATAATAATATTATGTATATTAAAGTATGTATTTAAAAATATATAAGTATGTATATAAGCTTTACTTAGTTTGGAGATAGAAAACCGTGTGTGCAAAAATGTCCCGAATAATACTATATAAAGCTGAATATATATTATAAATTTTAGCAAACGAATATTTTATTTGACCTAGGTAATCTTATCCGTTCCAAATACGGAACACCGTGTTTTAGGAACAACACGCGCTTAGTTGACTTATTTAAGATATTGCGATTTTTGTACATGTTTGTTTAGGATGAGAAAATAAGAGTACAAATCTTTTGATACAAGATTGTTGAAGAATAACATGAGAATGCGGATTGTGCCTAGCTGTCCTCGAAGGGCGAATCCTTTTTACGTCTATTCACGTCTGTGACAAAAGCCGAAGGTTGCTGACTCGCGTTCGTATTAGAGGGTATTTTTATACCTTTTTGAAGCCGATTCAATCACCAATACAATTTGTTGTAGTACTGATTGATTTGGCGTTGTTAAAAGAAGCTGGAGCTAAGTTTCGGCCTAGTAAAGATCATCATCATTATTTCAGCCATAGGACGTCCACTGCTGGACATAGGCCTCCCCATCGATCTCCAAAAGGGCCGGTTGGAAGCGGCCTGCATCCAGCGTTTCCCTGCGGTCTCTTTTAGGTCGTCTGTCCATAACAACAATACCGTTTAGGTAAAAACCTCTTCCTTATTGAAGTCGGTTAAAAATAGGTACCTTTCGTAACGGCGAGCGGAAGGTACCTATTTTACAAGCTGTTATTTAACTTGCAATGTATGTATGTAATTATGTTTGTTCGGGTGGAATCTTGCAACTCAATTTTGAAGCAGATATCTTCAACCGATTGAGATGAAATTTGGTATACTGATGTAAGTTTGATGACAATGCAATGTTATGGTACCTTCGAGCTGGTCTGATGATGGAGACAAAAGGTGGCCATAGGAACTCTTAAACCAAACGACGTAATTCCGTCGAGTTAGGGTTCGTTGGATTTGTCTTCCCAAGCACTTTGGCCATAGATGATAAATTCAATATGGCGGATACAATGTTCTTATCTACCATCATAATAAGGGCGTCAAATTAAAGGGTATATGCTACAAAGAATACGAAAAACGCTGGTTTTTGAAGCTTATTTACCTTAATTAAATAACGCTAAGTCCCGATAAACATGAAAAAATAGCGTTATTCATCTGCGATAGATAGCAGGAAGTGGCTCGTTAGTCGCATTGAAAGGGTGCGTTGACGTTTCGCAAATTGAGGGCTGTGTACTTTGTATACTCGCTGATTGGGATTCAAAGAACTTGTGTGGGCGAGCTAGATAATCTAGGATAATGAGAAAATGATAGGGCGAAATTGATATACGTCAGCTAATATTTTACTTGCTAAGAAAACATACACAGTTGTACACACCATTATGAAAAAATTACTATGAGATTGTTTTTGCGATTTCAGCGTTGCTAGCTGAAATAGTAAATAAACCGGCCAAGTGCGAGTCGGGCTCGCGCACTGAGGGTTCCGTACCACCACAAAATACAATAAATATCAATTTAAAAAACCAACTTCAAAATTAGTAAAATATGGCATTTCGATCCGGTGAAATGATAAAGAGGTCATCCAGTTAAGGAATTACCAGTTATAACTTGGTAATGAACTAAAATTTGACACCGACTCACACTTGACTTTTTTATTATTTGTTAGTTAATCCGCCGTAACATTACATATTCTGTGAAAATTTCAAACGGCTATCTATTACGGTTCGAAAGATACAGCCGTTTAAAGGTAGGACGGACAGACAGACAACGTAGGCTCAGCACTACCTACTTAATAACATGAGCAAAATATTATGCTCACTAGAGGCTAACAAAATACAAATACAAATACAAAATTTATTTATTGTTATATAAGAAGCACAAAAATACAGGTAGAATCCCTGCCTGCTGCGTTACAACATTTTGAGTTGGATAAACCGTATCAGTTTCCTGCGATACAGCACAAGCCTGGTGCAGGAATCGCAGTATAAACAATTAGTATTTCTCCTTCATAGACATAAGCTTGTGTGTATTTCTAGTTCATAAACAAGTATGTAAGCCAAAATGTTTAAAATGTTTTTTGCAAATAAAAATATTTTTCATTTCTTTTTATTTCAGTAATAGGGTCCCGTTTTTAACCTTTGGGTACGGAACCCCAATAAAAAGAACACCACAACTATTGAAGCGAGTGCATCGATCAGGCACGTTTACTATAGGGGTTGTTAAAAAATCAATGTTCTGACCCAGTGGTCTGTCACGACACGACGAGGTGAGGGGTGGGGGGGTTTAGAGGGACCAATCAGTGCTCCAATTTAAATGTCCGTTCAATTGGTTTAACTAACATTGTTCTATTTATGGGGAGTGTTTGAATTTATAACGAGCTTTGGGAGATGGTTCAAAATGTCCATTGACAGATGTAGTTCTAAGCTTCGACCAAAACAAAATGAATGGATAGGCCATAACCATTGATCTTGCTCAGTAAAAACGAGTCAAAACCGTCGGACATATACTTCAACACCTAATTGTAACCATGTACAGTACATTAGTTACAAAAATAGATAGCGGTTATTTGTTTTGTGTTTTAGTTTCTATCAATCTACACTTCGGGAAAGCACACGAAGGCATAATTTTGTCAGATGTTTCGTTATTATGTAACAATAGTCTCGTGTTGCACTTCCTACGGCTAGAGACCGACAGAAATGAAGTGAGCGCCGGCGCTCATTTTGTAATCTTCAAAAATGCGCTTCTTCTGGGCCCGTCCATTCATTTTATTTTGGTCGAAGGTTCTCAGATAATAATATTTTAATCTTTCAGAGCGCCTGGTTAATGCGACGCGTGATTAAAATTCTCACGTGTTTCTGGCTCAACTACTGACATACAATACGTATAGAGTCATAATCGTGCAAAAAAGTTTGTCCGAGACAAAACTCGGCGCACGCTAAAGATTGCGCCGACTATTGGTTAGTTACAAGGTAACCACGATCCGGCTACAACGCCGCGCGATGCCAGAGTTACGACAACTAACGTTGAACACTATGCAAGCGACATAACGTCTAAATTAGAGTATAAATATGGCATTGTAAACTATATAATTGATACAATGTATGTACAATGACACTCGGACGTTTTTTGAATGTTTTCACTGAGGAATTGTGACTCTATAGGAATTGTATCTCGACGGGCTCAACGCATAAGCATTGCCATTCAGCGTGGTAATGCCGCCAGCATGCTGGGTATGCTGCCAACTGATAATGGGCTTGAGCATATGGATTGTCTTTGGACTCTCAACGGTATATGGGCAGTCTAACTGTTTTTGTAATATTAGTGTTGACTTATATTTTGTTTAGCATGCCCTTTCTTAGTTTGTTGTTTTTGCAGTAGAGATCGATTGTTATAAAATCCCGAAATACGACTAATAACTAAATGTGTGAAACTAAAAAAACTGTGATTTCAGTATGGTGCTAATATCAGATCATACAAATATGGGAGATATGGCAAGGTGACGTGGCGCTGGCGGGTGCGAAAGCATTAAGGCAAAGATAATTTTTAAATTTTCTAAGACTTGACCATGTTCAAAAAGTGGTTGAATTCTTCATAAGTATCGTCGTCTTGGGAAAACTAAGCCAATAGAACGCCAAGCCGAAATGCTAGTCATAATATTGCGAAAAGTCACAACATTATGACTGTCCGGCTCGTCTGTCCAACTTCGTTTCGCCGCGTTTTTCCGAATTCGGTTCATCTTTCTCTGAATTAATTAATAGCCGGTTGAAAGGACTTTTTGTTCCTGTCACTAATTATTTATTTCGTGACCCATTAGCGTTTCCACTTCAAAGGGGAGTTTTATCTTTCTTTAATAAATTGACCGAGCGAAGTGAGGTCTAAGAGACTACAGTGGGACAAATCGGCGTTTCAACTAATTTATGTTTGTAAGTTTGTTCGACAATAACTTGAGTACAGTTCATTCAATCCGTGTTTTTTTTAGTGCACTATATTTTCGTAAACCATATTTGAACAATGTGTTTATTATAAAACAAAAAATCTTTTTTTTTTTTTTTTTATACATTTTCGAAATACCTAGGTACATTAAATCCTTTGTAGTTTTACCAATTGTTTTAAGCTTGCGAAAAATGTAGATTAAATGCACTGAATACCAAGTTTTAAATTGGTGGAAAAAAAAAATTAAAGCATCTTTGATTTCGCACGAAAACGATAATTATACTACCACAGAACCCTCGACAAGCGAGCTTAAATCGTGTCATAACTTTTATTTCATGAAAAGTCGGTCTTGAAAAATGTAAATTATTAGTGAAACGGTTCAAAGTCACGAAGGGCTACGATATAATTAAAAGGTAATTGATTTTACAAAATAAATACCGAAGTCGAAAAAGTCGAAGATTGGGCTTGCTGACGAGCCTTGGGAGAGGCATATGACCAGCAGTGGACTAATATCGACAGATTATGATAATGAGAACGACTCAGTATTTTTATAGCTCACAGGCGTTTAACCACTTGATAAGAGACAGTGGGGTTTAAAATGCATGGTACATGCAGTGTCTTAGTTCCACCTCAGTGAAAACAGTAAAAAATAGTCCAAGCGTCGTTGTACATACCTAGACATCTACGAGTATTATATAGTTCGCAATGCCACATTTACTACAATTTGGACGTGATGTCGCTTGCATAGTGTTTAACGTCGCTTGTCCGCTATGTCATCGTAGCACTGGCATCGTGCGGCGTTGTAGTCGGATCGCGGACAACTAACCAAGAGTTTTGGTTCGAACATTTTGTTTGTACGTTTGTGCCTCTTAGGTATTGTATCTCGATGTTCCACCTTTTGTCTATACTAATATTATAAAGAGGAAAGATTTGATTGTTTGTTTGTTTGCATTGAATAGGTTCTGAAACTACTGAACGGATTTGAAAAATTCTTTCACTGTTGGGAAGCTACACTATCCCCAGGCAACATACGCTATATTATATTTAAAAAAAATAATAGGGATCCTTACTAAAACTCCAATTATGAATCCTCCGATAATAATAACCCAAGGTGTAAAAAATAAAATTTACAATTTTAACTTTGCCTGTTTGACAGTTCTAAGACAGGACAACGTCTGTCAGGTCAGCTAGTAGGATAAAAGTAGGGGTGCAGTGTGTATTGAATCAGAAAATTGCGGAAAAATTAAACGCAGTGCGTTGAGACTGGCAGAATACCGGATGAGATGGCGAAGAGGTAACCTATAGTCAACAGTGGGTAGAAAATGGATGATGACGAAGTCTTTTACTGGGAAATATATCTGAAATATCGATATTATACAACCTTGAATTCAACAAAGGATAACCAGGTACGCTCATAAAAGCGATAACATCGGTAATCGTCCGGTATCGATCTACCCATCTATCTACTGAGGCTTAGTAATGTAGAGCAGGTCACGACAATTATGCATTCGTTACCCAAATCGAAAATTTCCAATACTAGTTTGAGGATCAAACCAACGTAGTTTGAAAATTGTTTTTGTATTGCAGTGTTTTTCCACATTTCAAGATTCACTATGTAAATTATATAGACATTCGGTGCGTAAACTCAGATAGCGCAGGTTCGAATCCTGCCGATCGTCAAATGGAAGTGTCTATCACATTTAACGCTTTTTTTTTTTTTTTAATTTTAAATAGGCTTGCGCTTCTTTCTGTAAAATGTACCCTGCTGCTACTGTAGCGCCACCCTTTGAACGCATTTCGACAGACACTTTTTCATACACAGAGACGGCCCTACCTCTACCCTCCATAGGTAAGGGCTTGACCACATCACAACGGTGTGGCTTCGGCACCGTGACACGGTACGGCGGCGTCGTGCAAGTAAACGACGCGACGCTGCGCTCACCGCGGCTACGACATGCGACTTCACAGCATCACAACTGAAATTGATACGACATGCCGTAAATGTAAATGCCGCACAGTTTTGATGTGGCCAGGCCCTAAATTCGCGTCGCCCCGAGCTATAGGTGACTTCGCTTCAGTTTGTTTGGGCTGAAACTGCAGCGAGCTAGCCATAGTCGGTAGAGTATGTGACTACGACTGTTAGTTTTTAAAAGGTTACTAGTTCCTTTTACCTCTGGCATACATTTCCTCCATTCTAAAGTTGCCGAGACGAGATCGCTTATAGCGATAAGGCCGGCACCTATTTCCCTAGTTATAAGATATTTTTGTCTTACGTATGTCATTTATAGTGAGAACATTAAAGAGATATATATTTATCTATATACAATTCCAATTGATTTTCTATATAGATACATGGAATTTTAGTTACCGGTCAGAAATCTATTATTAGTCGATACTTTCTAGCTTTCGTATAACCTATTCTAATAACCCCTGAAAGAGTTCATCAACCCCAACATATCTGTAGGTACTGTAACCTATACATTTCTAATGGCTCCACAATGCCATGTCACAATCAATTCATACTCCTCACATCAACAAAGGGCCTGTTCAGTCCAGTGGCAGCGGGCAGGGTGTGCGGATAATACCCTTTGTCCCGCCCGATGTAATGGACCAATCTGACACGTTGACACCACGTCAGCGTCGAATATTTTTTTACCTATACACCTTTTCGCGTTGTATAAGTGTCGACATGATGCTTAATGTTTGGGTGTTTTAGTTTTGATGAGTACGATACACATAATTATTAGCTTATAGTTTTTGCTCGCGACTTAGTATGCGTAGACTATTAAAGGAATACATTTTAAACATCTATATTTAATATTTTGCGTAGGGCATGAATTACTCTTTCGAAAAATCCTCTATTCAAATTTAAATTATTTATTGAGAATAAAAACGAACAAATTCCACTAACATTTATCTCACATACTGTTAAGCTTAAACTAGATTTTACTCAAAACGACTTCAATACTCAAAAAACAAATGCTCAACATGTTCAAATTTAAACTAAAAAAGTCCAAAAGTGACAGTAAAACAGACATTGAAAGTCCTCATCAAAACTTTTGCTGAAGTGAACCACAAACCAAAACATCATTTGTGTACATGTTTTTTTGTTCTTGTTGACTTTTTTTCAAAGGGTACTGAATAATTTTCGATAAATTTTATAATATGGGGTTACCTCTGAAGTATTACCTACCAAACAAAAAAAAAAACATCAATCGAGTAACAAACATACAGTCGAATCGCGATAACTTCCTTCTTTCGTCGGCTAAAAGTCTTGTAGCTTATGAAAATAAGCCATTATTAACTCTCATCATCATCATCATCATCAGCCAGAAGACGTCCACTGCTGAACATGGGCCTCCCCCTTTAACCTCCACACTGAACGACAGCCGATTATTACAGTCCGACAGACTAACTCTAAGATATTTGAATTGTGTTGTTTTGTGCGCTTCTCGTTATTCGTGGCCCGCCCGCCCTGCGGCCGGAAACGGAAATAAAGCCACCGACACCTCGGGACGGGTGGCGGGCGGTGGGCTGGCAAGACGACGACCCGCTATAACGCTACGTCTACGTATTCAGGCTAGACTAGAGTGTATCTTCTCTGTATATATTATCAGTGTATGTTTTATATGCTACTATATCATTTACTTTTTGTAGTTTATTAATTATGTAGGATGTATGTTGTTTATATTATGTAGTCTATGTATATGTATCTGTATATAAATAAGAATGTTATATTTATTTGTAGTCTATTGATTGTTTGTTGTTTTGCATAGTTATATACTTTTGTATTTTTATAGTTAAGGCCACATTTTTTTTATATAATTCCTTTCCATGCACGGTTGCCTGGATCGCTTTTAGCGATAAGGCCGCCTGTTCAAAGCCTAGATAATATTTCTTATGTGGTGGTACGGAACCCTCAGTGTGCGAGCCCGACTCGCACTTGGCCTGTTTTATTTAGGTTCTTGGACATATCTATTTCCTCACGATGTTTTCTTTCGCAGTTTTTGAGCAACAACGAAGTTCACAATTCATTAGCTTGTTATTTTTGTAATGAAGTTAAATTTTGTACAAAATGATTATCATTGTTAAACATCATTATGTTACTTTGTACAAACTCATTACAGAGCCAATATAGCGGAGTCGTTTCAAAGGAAAAACATCAAATTAACAAATTCCTCCGCGGTCTTCGTTACAAAGGAAGTAAAAAATAATTAACTTGACAAAATCTATTTGAAGACGGACAATTTAACAAGCTCGCTTGATTAAATAACATAATTACTTACCTTTATTAAGTCAATGCAAAAAGAATTAAAAAAATAAAAACAGTGAGATATCAGGATTTTTGGGCTTTTTTGCGGTGGACTAATTAGGCGTTCGCCCTCATCTGATGTTAAGTGACGGGTGTCGTCGAAGATAGTAAACAGGAATAGGAACTGGCTCGCAAGTAAGGCTGCCGGAACACACCGTTAGCCACAGATCAGCAATCACCCAGACTTTGTAGCCTTCCTTAGGACTTTTAGATCCCACGGACTTGTTATAACTTGTTTTAAACGTTTATCGGGACTTATCACGTATTATTTTTTGTGTTCAAATCGCGAAAGTTAAAAAATTACTCTTGTTATAACTATTTGAACCATGCATGAAACTCCTTGCCTTCCTAGTCTTCCTATGACTTATAATTTCAGATCCTCAATCTAAAACTAGAAACCTACTATTATGCATAATTCAATAAAAATATTAGTAACTATATCGAATTAAGATTAGTAATTGAAGTATATCGGGTATACCTGCTACTGCTAGTCTTACGTTCAAAAACCTAGCGAAAATCCTACCTACCTAGACCTAGTACCTAGTGATCTGAATTCGTGGTTTTCATTCGGCTTTTTACAATGTTTTTGTAGAGTAAATAAATGCTTGAACCGAGTTTAGTACCTATGGAGACATCCATATTAATAGCAAACAGTACGAAGTATATTCTAAGCCTGCGTACTGCATCTTCCTCCAAATCGTCGCTTATGAACTCTATCGAGCCAACAGGAACGCGATGTAAAAGCTTTTGTTACTTGACGATAATTATTCTATTTTCCGTTGCTCACATGTTATTGTAAAGTAGGTACTGTAGGTATTTACAGAGCATTGTAATATTTAACCCCGTGTTGACGTATCCCGGCGTTATTTCCCGGCTTCGACTGTAAGCACCTCGTAAAATTCCGGATTCGTGACGCCAAAAACAAATTGCCAAAAGCTACAACGATATAACTGTGTTTTGAGCCAATCTTCGTTTAGAATAATTTTGCAAATTATCTGATTTGAAAGACATAGGTAGCTTTCAATTGGTACTTCATTTATTTAATTTGCAAAAGCAGTTTGAAATGGTATAAACGTCGCCTTTTTCTTTCTAAACTAGAATGTTCTTTCTAGCGTTGCAATAATTTTTCATAATGTTGTGAAAGAATTTCAATAAAAGTTTCCAATAATGACGCATCCACCGGTCGTACCTACTTCAGTACCTACTAAATACACATTTTAATACTTTTCCAGACTTCTATTATTGTGTATAATCTACACAATAAGAGAAGTCGAGCATCTATACTATAGATGCTTAGAGCAAAACTAAAATAAGTTATGAATCAAAGTAACTTTAAACATAAAAATACATTGTGTATTCGACTATAGGTAACAATATATTGACAGGGAATTTTCGAACCTCAAAAACAATTAGATTTAATTAACTACGTACCTACTGTATACAGATTGACTGACTGTACTGCGTAAAGATATCGCTGCTTTAAAACTAAAGGGCCACAAATAAAAATATATTTTTATTCAGAAGTCTAATTTGAAAATTTTCATTTAGTCTTTATCCGTGAAAATGCCAAAAGAGCGTATGCGTAAATTTGTAATCTAAAGGCTATTTCGACGTGTGTTACTGTTTTTGTGGTATATGAAAATAAGGGCGATTTTGGTCCCATTTTTCAAATATATGTAATTTTGGATAATTTTGTTATGTGGCTCATTCGTTTTTAAGCAGCGATATATTTGATGATAAGTGGCGGTGTGGTCGAAGGTGATAAACACACCTAGCCTGAAAACCTGACTTTTAAGTAAGGTCACCGTTCACACTATTTTCTTAAAAAGGTTAGTAAGAGATTTTGCCTAAATAATGGTAAAAGCCACGCAATCCACTAATAAATAGATTACGGTAGAGTACAGAGTAAGCACGGAATAAATAAAAGTATTGGTGTGTTAGAACAAACAAAATTATAAACAGCATCAGCAAACTGTTTAGCGATTCGGTCACGGATAGAGCACTGATTGGTTTCAGGGATTTGCATGTTGATAGAGCTCGGTTTGTCATATCGACAGATCAATCTCTGATATTCCATCTTGTGTAGCGCTTCTATGCTTACTAAAACCGTATTTACATTTTGTCGAGCTCCAATTTCCTAAAATTGGAGTAATATTTACCAAACATCGCTAACGGAGAGGTTGTTGATATCTCAAGCGATAAATGTATATGCCGCTGTAGAGCAAATATCAATTAATTCTATAATTATTCAAACGTAGATACAAGTAGATTTAAATGTTGAGTTAAATTGTACTTTGACGCAACGGCCAGCAACATCAGACGTTATCAAAACACACCGACCACACATAGTGACAATGCGATTCAAACACAAAGGCATCGACGGAGAAATAAATACGAGAATAAGAGGTGAGCGGAGCGCTGCGAACGCGTCCGCTCCCGGCGAGCGCCCGCTTGCGACTAACTACTGGATCCACATTTCCACAACTTCCAACGAACGGGGCACGGAGGAAAAACGAGAAAAATATGACCACAGATTGAGTAATAGTTCATACGCATATAACGTGCAAATAGGGACTTCGTACGCGAGTTATCGCCGCAAATTTTAGCAGGAATTCTACTGAAAAATGTACACTTTTTCCACGTAAGGGCTTCGTGGGGGAAGCTAGCAGTGGTAAAAGGTACGTTAGTTCCAGCGCGGAAACTGTTCCACTAACGAGCTGGCTCGGCGAAATACTCACTTTTTGTAACTTTTAGTCGATGTCGGTTAAGTTTCAAGCCTTTGGGCAATTTGATTCCGTTTTACTTGTTAAAAATTGCCGGATTATTAATTTATTTATTAATCTACTTACTTGAAATTATTTTAATTATTATGAGACACAATTTTTATACAAACTATTAGACAGTTTTTTTTTAAACATTTAACATTGGTTTTATTATCAAATATTTGTATTTTTGTGTCTTTGACGTAAAGACATAACGGACCAGCGAGCCTTTTTTCGAAATTAAAAATAAATGTTTTTTTTTCATTAATTTTTTTTTCCCCCAGAAATAATTAACGATTCAAAAAATTACAACTGGAACCGAAACGCGCCGCTTACACTCAGTTTAGGTTTTTTAGGTCTGCTGCAATAACGTTGTAAAAGTCTGAATTAAAACACCTACCTTTTGACATTTCCCCGTAGCTTATCAACTGCAGTAGTCAATAACAATCTTACTTCAAAAACATAGCAAAAGTGAGTAGAATTGATTTTGATTTATCAGTTTACAATCTACTGCAAATGTCGCTGTCCGTTTACTGTCTTGCCAATGAGGTATTGTAAATTTTAAGCGTTACCGGGAATTCGTTTTCATCGATACAAGCTTATGTAGTGAGGAAACTAATAGACAAATGTAAAATAATAGAAGTTTCATGCAAAAAACTTTTAATTCTCATAAAATGAACCTTAACGCGCCCAGATACGGTTTGCGGTCGCGTGATTTTCCAACTGAGCGGATTTAACGTTACTTTGATACCGAGTTAACCGTTGGCCGTAAAGGCCCCTGTTGTTTATTGCAGTATTATTTATTTTTTCATTTTAATTTTATTTAATGATTTTACAATAACTATAAAGAGACTAGCACAAAGTCTAAGGTCACGGTAGATGGGCAGGATCTACACTATGTCAATGAATACATATATTTGGGCCAGCTAGTTTCCTTCGACAACTGGCAGAAAAAACCAAATAAAGAAAGAAATTAACCGCCGCGTCGAAAATTCTTGGAGGCGCTACTGGTCCATGAAAGAGCTTATGAGGGGCGACCTTCCTTTGTCATTAAAGCGTACACTCATCGACATCTGCATCCTGCCCGTCCTAACTTACGATACACAGACTTGGTCATTGACTGATTCTCAGAGGTTCAAACTTAGGGTTTGCCAAAGAGCGATGGAGCGCAGCGTCCTAAGAATCAAAAGGACAGACCGAGTCCGAAACACGACGCTGCGCTCAATTACGGGAATCGCTGATGTTGGCATCAAAGCTGCCAAATTAAAGTGGGGTTGGGCGGGACACGTGGCCAGGATGCACCCTGATAGACGGGCCCAGAGGATCACACAGTGGGTGCCTGAAAACGGACGAAGGAGCCAAGGCAGGCCTAGAAAACGCTGGCGCGATGACCTCGACACGTTCCAGATACAGTGGTTAAGTCTGGCGGGTGATCGCACTGTCTGGAAAGAAATGGGAGAGACCTTTGCCCAGGCGTGGGACAGTATAGGTTAACAAAAAAAAAAAACGAGACTGAGTATAGTTCCAAATATTTTAAAGTAATGCAACATAGACAAGTTTTTTTTATCACCAAGTCTCTTTAGATCGAGAATTGGATCGATGTAATCAAGCACGGAGTGAATTTAAATACAGGACAAGAGAACCTTGGCACGGCACAAAGAAAAACCGTTTAAATTGAATTTCTAAGCAATGGCAGGACCGCTTTTTATCTGACAATAACTAAGACTTAATACAGACTTGAACTAATTGAAGCAGATCCAAATTTCGTTTGAAATTAAATGAATTATTTTATTTTTGGTTGATATTAGAAATAAAATACTTGACTAAAGTTATATGATTATTTACGGGATATTTACCGTGGTAAGGGTATGGAATGACCTCCCGGGATGTCCTGAGACTCTTCGTTCGGTCAGTTATTTTTCTATGATCTAACTGTTTTGGGTAAACAGATATCATTAGGCAAGCAACTTGGTTGTCCCATCAGGTAAATAATGTTTTAATACAGTATGTTGTTTAAAAGAACGTAACCTAACTAGCATTAGCTGACCAAACACCACAATTAACAAGACACATGTCCTAATGTGACAGCTTAGAAAGGCAAAGCCACAAAAATAAACGTCGGAAACATTTATCTTAACCCCTTTCAACGTCAAACATTAGGCAAAGAATAGTAAAGGACAGATGGAGTATTTTAAGGAACAGTTGAAAAGATCTACCATGTAATTAATGCGAACGTTAACATACTTATTACCGTGCGCTGAGGTAGTATGTACTACGGACTACATACTACCTCAGTGTTACCGTGTTAGTCAGTTATGCTAAAATACATATGATACAATAAATAAATAAAGGTAATCTAGTAAGCTTTTTTCCTTCATTTTATATGGTGTCAAGAAATTTTTAATGAGACGGTATTAACCTACAACGTAATATTATATTATATTATTAAATATAATTAACAAATAACACAGTAACCACGGTTACAAACAAATACAATATTCAAACGCGTCAAAGAAATCAAACTAATTTTCTGATTGGATACTACATTATCTTGACTAACGTGTACAAAGCGCGCTAGTCCAACGTGCTCCACGTTATTTCAACCGTTCAAAACGAGCGAGAGTTCAAAATTCGGCCCTTTCGCAAAATCCTTTCTTAGCGGACCTCTACACCCTATAAGGAATCTACATGCCAAATTTCAGCTTCGTAGGTCAAGTAGTTCGTGATGAGTGATGAGTGAGTGAGTGAATTTCGCTTTTATATTTATAGGTTTGAGTTATCCATCTGTCTCCCCCGATTCTGTGCATGCATGCGGTTTCGGAAATGACAAACCCATGCCAAATCCAACGGAGCAGAAGTTCATTTGGGAATAAATAACGAGCGACGACTCGGAGCGTTTCGGTTACATCCATCATCAGAGGAATTACATTGCTTGTTATGTGAAATCTTGTTAGTGAGCACAAAAGTCAGTTATATGCAGGGAGACATGTTGAGTTCGCAAGGAAGATTATATGGCCAAGAAAATAGTACAAAACAGTAGTGAAAAAAGACAACATCATCACCCATACAAGTACCGACCGCGCCTGACGTTGCTGAACAAAAATTTGTCACCGACTCGCACTTGGCCAGAATTTATTATTCGTTGTTTTACTTTTGAATGTGTACTATAATCGTGCCAAGTTTGACGCTTGTGCGTATTACAGTTTTTACACTAGAGCAAATACAAAAATACGTTAAAAAACGTTTGTTGTATGGGAACCCCCTCTTTGGTATTTACTTTTTGATTTTATTAATATTTCTTAGTTAATCCGCAGTAACATTACACATTCTGTGAAAGTTTAAACTGGCAATCTATTAGGGTTCGAAAGCAGGACGGACGGTCAGGCAGACAGCGTAGTCTTAGTAATAGGGTCACACTTTTATATATTTTTTTAAATATTCGGGACATTTTTGCACACACGGTCATCTGACCCCAAACTAAGCAAAGTTTGTGATATGGCTGCCAGAGACTGATATACATACATATATAGTTTTAAACACATACTTAAATAGATATTAACAACCAGATATAGAACAAACACAAATATCCATCACATAAATGTTTGTCCTAGGTGAGAATCGAAACCACGCCCCCAAGCTCAGAAGGCAGGTTCACTACCAACTAGACCAACGGGCTATCTAAATTTACACCCTTTGGGTACGGATTGCTAAAAAGAACAATTATTTTAACTGCTTTTACTAAAACCAATTATTATTATAATTGGCTAATCGGATTCGCTTTCATTTGCTACACTTGTAGCACAGTTTTCTATACCCTAGACTGGACCTGTACAGGGTTAGACAGAACGATGGTATTATATACCGATGATATTATATCTGACATTGTGTAAGCAACTCCACTATCTGAAAAGTTTTTTAATAAGACCGCGGGGCGTAAACGCTAACAACTACGCGGCTACATGGGCCGTTTGCACTACCTTCGAGTAAATTTATTTTTAGCACTAGAAAGTTAACGCTCCCTTTTTCTTTATCATGGCAATAATCATTCATAAACAATCTGACGCAAAATCGATATCTATCTACAGGTTTACGCATATAGACTACTAAGCCGCAAGAAAGTCATTGTACTTATTATTACGTAAAACTTTTACAATGAGACCAATCCTGAAATTGCAAAAAAAAAATCCGCAAATATACATACATTTTGTCGAGTGTCAATGTCAATTTCAGTTTTCTTTGGAACAGCCGTTTTTTTTTTCTTTTTTTTTTTTTTCGCGATTTCAGATTTGTCTTAAAGTAAAAGTTTTTCATAATGTCGAGTACAATGACCTCTTTTCGGCTTAGTACAGTCTATATGCGTAACCCTGTAGAAGTAGCTTACTTACACACATAACTAAATTTGATTTCCAATCACTTTTACTCAATAATCATATACATCTAAAAACTAACACGTATTTATTCACGTACTTTTTTTACAGCTTTGATCACATGACAGCGTACTGCTATCAGACGACGGTGTAACCGTCCTAAAAGCAATTTTATACAATTTCCGAGTGAGTGAGTACGCTCATAAATCCAACAAAAACTTCCTAAAGACAAACAACGGGAAACTTAAAAATAATGCCGGGTAGAGAAAGACTAGACGAAAATACACCCACCCGGGTAGAGTTAAAATACGCCGTGGCAAAGTGGGTAAAGAGGAAAAATATCCCTGTTTCGGAAACCCGTGCAAAATACAACCGGATGAAGGAAAACTAGTGAAAAATGAACAAGGTGATTGACTGGTGTTATTGGATTTGGAACGAGCGTTTCTCGAATGATTTGTTTTCGACATTATTCTTGTAAAGTTCTCATTACTTGCCGTCATAGGCGTCACTTTATTTAATGGGAATGATTTTTCTCGGACTAACGTTTTCAATTTTTTTCTGTTTATATATAACTTTAATATACAATACATTGCAGAAGTGGCAGTGGGCAGGGCACATAACACGCAGAACAGATGGACGATGGGGTTGAAAGGTTCTCTAATGGAGACCACGGACCGGTAAGCGCAGCGTAGGACGTCCACCCACGAGATGAACAGACGACCTAAAAGATACGGCAGGGAAACGCTGGATGCAGGCCGCAACCGGCCCTTCTGGAGATCGATGGGGGAGGCCTATGTCCTGCAGTAGACGTCCTATGGCTGAAATGATGATATTCATAGTTTTTTATTTCAAATTCAAATTCAAATTATTTATTTGTCAGAACATGGTAGGTACACATACATATAAAGTAGCATACATGGTCGTAAGAATGGAGACGTATCTCATGTCCTTGCCTGTTACAGCGTACAAATGTTAGTTTTTTATTAATATTTTTATTAGTTTTTGTTAAAGTAAAAAGGGAAAAAATAAACAAAATTATGTCTATGTTAGAATATTGTTAGAATCATATTTTGGTTTAGTTGTATTTTATACCTTAATTAGATGTTTATTACTACCTATCTAAGCTATTATTAGTTCATATTTATTATTTCTACCAGCTTAATGAATATTCAAAGATACAGTTAATCAAATCACATTTAACACTAATACTGTTAACTAAAGTAACTCAGTCAGTCACCTTCTGTCACCTTTTCACTACTTAACAGATGCACCGATCTTAGTAAAATTTGGCAAGGACACATCTCGAAATTCTCGTACAATCGCGGGTGAACTTGCAGGGCTCAACTAGTGTTTATCAAGATAACCGGTAAAATGTAATAGTTCACCCGGAAGCCGGCCGGATATAGGTTCCATGATGGAATACGATTGCGATTCTCGCGTCGATCGCGGTATATTTACCGTTCAATCGACGCGGAAATCCCGCTTCTGATTCTTGACATCATATAAAATAACACCATATGTGCTTTGGAGAAAAATAAAAAGGCCACAAAGTCGTGTTAGATAAAAACACCATATTTCTTGAGAGGACACGTACAGAAGGAGGCTTTGTTTAGCTATATATATAAAGTAAGATAAAAACCTCATCTACTATATGAGTTTGTAGACATTGAAGATGTAGAGGCTCTACGAAGTGAAAAGATGACTTCTGTCTCTGTAGATGTGAGGATTTGCATGACTGTGTTTGTGTGTTTGTAATAGGCATGATGACTAATATTTTTTTTATTACCTCATAAAAAAGGTGATCATAAATAGAGCAAGCAAATCAACGAAAACAAAATTAAAATATGTTCAAAAATAAATAAGTTATAAGCATTTTCCCGAAATACAGTGCAAACTAGTTCGGGATACAGACGCTTCAATATATAAAATGTACCGTTACTATGATCACAATAAATGATTGATTGATTGATTGATTTTAATTTCATGCTAGACAAAGAACGCACTATACTGAGCCGTGACGTCACGGCTCAGGAGCGCCATACAAATGCTATACTAACACACGCTTTGCGAGAAAAGGATAGAGCATCCCCTCTCTATCCCCACCTAAAACTTTAAACACTCATATCTCAGAGATTTATCAGCCGATTTATATAACTTTTTCACTATGTATAATATATATATAATATATATATTTATACTAACTATTTGTACTAAATTAAACATGAGGACACATGCCTATTGATCGAGCAAAGCGGAGGTCTCAGAGTTTACGATAACATCGGCGTTTGTATGTACAACTTGCGTACTATTTGATCCGATTATGGAATTCTGTGAGCAGGTAGTTCGTTTCAATATTTTTTAAAGTTTTTATGGGTAACATTGGTTTAGGGGGGTGTTTGGAGAGAACAATTAGTTGATGTAAAGTATACTAGTTGTTCGCGGAACTGAAACCTCGCGACCATATTATATCTTCGCAACCCCTCGACCAATTCTGCCCATATTCCAATTCGAATGTTTTTTTATTGAAACGCAAGTTATCGTCTTACAAACATACTTAGAAACGCTGACTTGTCCCACTAGAATCTAAGATCTCTTCGCTCGGGTAATAAACTAAGTAGATTAAAACGTAGAGTTTTTAAGTACGTACGTAGTTATCTGAATGTTCGATGGCTAATATGGTATTTTTCCTGACTGCCCCAAAAAAGGGTAATGTTGACTTTCAGGTGTATAAATTAAATTAAATTAAAGTAAATTTATTTCACACATTAAGATCACACACAAGTACCTACTACATAGGTAAGCATAAGTAGGTAACTTAAAATAGTAACTTAACTTAATAACCTCATTTCACTTTCCATGATTAAATTGACTTAAAATGATTGAATAGATTTGTGGAATTGCATTGGAATGTGAAATAAATCAGTATGTATGTGTAATTGTTTATCTTTGCCTTTACAGTATTTTGACAGTGAGATGTCGTTGGCTTTGTCTTTGTACCAAGAGTGGCTAAATTTGCAGTCGATTTTTTTACGATATACGAGTACTAATCATCCCATCGTATCAAATCGCGACCGATGGGCCAGGATCATCACAAAGTGGGTGCCTGATGGACGACGCAGTCAAGGAAGGCCTAAGAAATGCTGGCGTAAAGATCTTGACTCAATCCAGAGAGGTTGGCAAGAGGTGGCTGAGGACTGAGATTTATGGAAGGAAATGGGGGAGACCTTTACCTAGCAGTGGGACAGTATAGGTAAAAAAAATACTAATATTTTGAATGCGAAAGTGTGTATATTTGTTCGTTAGTTTGTTCCTTTTTTGCGCAGCAACAGAGCAATGGATCGAAGTGTTTTTTTATTCCGAAAAAATGTGCGGTTCCTAATGGAAATGTCTATGCGGGTGAAACCGCGCGGCGCAGCTAGTTTACTATAAATATCTCCATTTATTTAAATTAACTCTATCAATAGTAATGGACTACAATGTATAATGTAGAGCAGGGATTGCGGCGTCTTCTCTGGCACGGGGCGCAGGCGGCGTGCCAAGCGGACTGCGGCCGTCAGTGGGTTCGATACCCTCGCCGGACTTTTATAAAAATGCGGGTTGACAGATCGAGATTTAATAGATGAACTTTTTCAGACGGGCCACGGATCCGTAAACTTAGCGACGATTTATGTAAGTCAGTAATCATATCACCTTAAGTCCACTGCTGGACATAGGCCTCTCCCAAGGCTCACCACACGCCCCTCAGACCGATCTTCGGCATTTCCCTTCCAGCTACTGCCAGCTTCCTTATTATGTATATCGTAACACAATCAAGTCTAAGGGCGTCTTTCGTTCCATTCTAGAATTCATCTACCTCAACGGTTATCGCATTTCGCTATATGTTCAACACGTTGCCGCTTTTAGCTCGCTAATACGCTGACTTCTCTTTAGTTCCCTGGCGAAATACTTCATTCCAGATACGATCCCTTAGAGAAACCCGAGCTCTTTCGACAGCTCGCTGAGCGACTTCGATCTTGTGGACTGCTCTAATGGTATGTGGGCAATTAATTTAATTCAAAAAAAATACATCTAATCTGAAAAACCGCCATTATATTCCCAAAGCGTAGCCAGTGATATGCAGCATCACCGCGTTTAAAGTCGAATATAAAGCACGCAGACTTAGAAGATACCTATTCACTCTGGCCTTGAAAAGGCCCAGATTATATCTCTCAGGAATCAAGGAAAACGGCAGGTTGGCCAATCCTTGGCCGTGCCGATTAGATACGTAGAATCAAAACATTTGGTTTACGTTTCATTTTTAGGAGTTTTGGGTCTCCACAAAGAATAAATCGAATTCAAAACAAAGTATTCCAATAAAGATATCACTCAACGATGTCATGAAACTAGAATGTTTTATTGATCGCAATGAGGCTCAATAAACCGGTCGACCGAGATCAAATAGCAACACTGTATCTTTTTCTACGATCGCAACCATTTTCTGTGAGTTGGAAATTTATGAATGGAATTTGTAAATTGGAGTCATGGTCATGAGCTCATAGTTGCTCGATGTCTGCGATATATCAATCATTTTGTAACTTGGGCCCTATTCTGTTACTGTCTGTCGTGTTAGACACGTCATGAAAGTGGTTGTGGCCGAGATAATAATGGGCCCATTATTATCTCGGCCACAACCACTAGTGGAATCATTCAGGGCAAAAAGTTATAACGCCAAATTTTCCGCAAAACTTTGACAAATTAACATAAAAGGTAGCCTCAACCTTTGTTATCATACTAGTGTCTAATAATTCCGTTATTTTTTTTATTTGTCATATATTTTATATTCTTTCAAAAATTTAATATTTATGTAGATTTACAGTTAATCAAAAAACTTCAAAATCTCTGCAAGCTCTTAAACAAAGTCATCATCTTGCATTGCCATATTTTCTAAAACAGTTCAAGTGACAGGCGAAATGCAATAACTTGTTATTCTTCGAAATGCCTAATGTAATGTATGAATAATTTCGAGAGGCAATAAGCCACAGTCGCAACTGGCAAGTTCACGTGTACCAAACCAACTTCAAACAGACCAAGATACCTACGTTCTGAATTAAGCTATAAATGTTAATATCGCTTAACTTATGGACTCAAATGTTTAATAAAATAATGACCCTACTTACGTGGTAGCTCCAGGGCCGCTGCCAGGATCGAAGAGGGATATCGAGAACGAGATAGGGGGAAAGGGGGTGGTTTCAAAGAGTACTATTTTTATTGATATAGAAGCTGACCGCCATCTCGCCTGATTTTAAGCGATGAAGCGGTCTACGATAGGTACAAAGATAATATAAATCATCATTGACGATAGAGCACGCTTGCCCTGAAGAAACCAACTCACTTGTGACCAGATTAAATATTTAGGTTTATCTACGAGTAACATATTTTTGTGCTATGATGTGTGTGGTCTTAATTTAGCATACTTTTTTGCGCAGTGACAAAAAAAAATGTAATGAAGAAATTAATTGCATATAATTATTTTACTATATATACTTGTTAGTAAACTTCTGTAGATAACCATTTTCCTAGTTTCTTTATCGACGATATGAAGAGGAAACCAGAAGTAGGTGTGTAGTATTTGGGGTTAAAAGTTTTATATTCCCTTGAAGGAAGGAGATTACTGGGAGACTGGGTACTGGGAGACAGGAACAACCTTCTTGTTTCTTAGCTTACCAGCTGTAATTCATTTAGCATTCTCGCTTACCTGAAACAGAAATATGCGCAATTTAACAACAACCGTGGAAAACAACTTACATATTTGAAAGTCAAATGAGCAGTTTATATCCAAATGAATTTATTGTATGTTAAATTGAAGTAACTAGTTGAACTCTGGGTTAATTTTGAAGAAAAATTAAAGTTGATGTCAGAGGAGCGTAATTGTTCACAAACTAGGTAACTAAGTTTGTATAGAACGCCTGAAGGCATCTGTTCTTGTGCTTTGTATATTTAGTTTAGATATGGTTTTATATTTTATATCTTTATTTAATTTGCAAAAGGGCAGACAGATTTCGATCAAACATAGCTGAGAACTATCGCAATGAAATCTGATTTCAAATAAAAACCCGCATTCAAATCGGTCCAGCTGTTTTGAAGAAAACTGGTACAGACACACTAACACACAACTTCTTACTCCAAACGTATTTTACCTTCTCAGTTTCTTCGTAGAAACAAGACAGAAAAACAAAATACATGACTGCAAAATGAAGCCTATGACACTGGGCATAAAGACGAATTTGATGGCACCTCATATATCAAAATCGGTCAAGCCGCTTAGGCTATAGAAAGTCATATAGAAACATGAAAAAATACAAACATCATACTAATATTATAAATGCGAAAAGTTTGTTGGTTTGTTTGTTCCTCTTTTACGCAGCAACAGAGCAACGGATCAACCTGATTTTTTGCATGGGTATAGTTCAAGGGCCGGAGAGTGGCTACTTTTCATCGTCACTATCACCATTTTTCATCACTACGCGGGTTAAACCGCAGGGCGCAGCTAGTACTACATACATACGGCCCAAAACATGACGCTCCTTCTTAGCCAGTCATGTAAAAATTACACAAAGGAAATCTTGTTTGGCCTCTGCCTCTTAGATTAAGACTAGATCTGGAAAACACCTAACATCTACGAAGAATCCACGAATAATACCCAACATTTCGCGAATATTACCAGAACACAAGGCAAGGTGAACTAGGTAGAAATATTATCACGGAATATAGCCTACATTTTCTCAACAGTTGTGTTAAACTAGACTTCATTACGAGCGTACCTATGTAACAGATGTTTCTACCTAAATATTACGGAAATAAAATGTAAACGTCTGAGGCCCTATTTTCGTGCGCTCGAGAATATCTCAGTCACTGTCTTGTGAATTAAAATGTCTTCATCATCGGTTAACATCAGGCGAGGTGGCGGTCAAACGCAAGACTATTATTTAAAATTATAATAAAGAATACAACTCATACTGGTGGCTGAAATAATTTCGGCCGGACCAGATAATCACAGAACATCGTCATCATCATCATAAGCCGGAAGACCTCTACTGCTGAACGTAGGCCTCCCCTTTAACCTCCACACTGAACGACAGCCTGCCTTTTGCATCCACTGGATGCCGGCGACTCTCACAATGTCGTCGGTCCATCTAGTGGGAGGCCTACCTACGCTGTGTCGTCAGAACATCGTGTGCCACAATAATTATAAGCTAGCAGCGCCCAGCGGTCCCGTTATCTTACAGGAACCGTATATTCTTCTAGGTGTGTCCTGTGCTAATCCAAGTAAGCTACCTCCGAACCAATTTTTATCTAATTCCGTTCAGTCGTTACAGAGTTGAGTGGAAACAAATACACACTACACCAACTTATGCATTTATATTACGGGGTTACAAAGAAAGGATATGCTAAGCCGAGAAGGGTTCGTAATATTAATTCATTATGAACAAACAACTTTTACTATATGCCTAACCCTGACATCGCGAAAAAAATATCAGCTGTTCCATACATTTTGTCAAGTGTGAATAACCGTTTTTAAAAAACAGCTGTTTTTTGCGATTGCTACACGAACAGTTTCCAAAAGTGTGCATTATAGGGGTGGATATAGGGTACTTTTTACTTCGAAAAATGCAGGTAATTCGAAAATCGTTCTTAATCCCAAGGAGCGCAGTTAATCGCGCTCGCGACTTTATGACCGTCAAGTTCGCCACACAAGTTCATCACGACGCCGACGCGTTCATCACCGAACAATACAATAAAAGCTTTTAACATTCAGTTTAAAATGTGTGTGTTTTGTGAACATAGCAAGTTTAGCAACATCATTATCATCACCAACTTCATCATCAACAAATCAATAATTTACAATGCACTCCAATTCAACTAGACGCTAACAGCGACTACTATTTTACCTACTACCGGCGTACGTAAATACATTGACCATCTAATTTTAGATCCAATTGCACATGGGAATTGCACACTGCAGAACACGGCCAATTTCATTTGTGTTTAACTAACAACCTAATCATGTCAGCTTATACTATTTTGTTGTTTATTTATAGCTTTGGAATATCGGAACAGACTAACTTTTTTATGGTTGGTAGGCTAGGCGTTTGACCACAGTTCATGATGATGTTAAATGATGGTATAAAGTGCCAGACATTACTGAAGTTGACTTTATTAAGTATGCATAAATCTATATATATATAAGGCGTTGTATGTATGTATGTAATGTCCCTATGGACTCCAAACCGCCGGACTGATTTTGACGGCTTTTTTACTGGCTGATGAATCTGATGATATAGGAGTAATACCTGCGGATGAAACCGCGGGCGCGGGGAGCCGCAGCTAGTACTGATATATAAAAAAAAACATTTAAATTATCCCAGTGATGTATTTTTAGTCTTTAACGTTAAATTAAATATAAATTGCCGGCCGTGTAAGCCATGTAATAAGCAATTTAAATGAAGACCGATTAAAATTAAACACGCAATGCCGTGAAGGACTTTATAAAGGTTGTGGTTAACAGTGTAACAGCTACGTTTCTTATTGAAGCATTGTTACTTTAGTAGTCTGTATGTACATTATCAAAATATCGCACTGAGTATTTTGTCGCCAGGTGGCACTTTTCGTATAAAGGGTGGAAACTCAAATCATCATCATCTACAGCCTTGAATGACGCGCTGCTGGGTATAGGCCTACGTTTGTTTATGCCACTCCCCCTGGGCCCTGATTCTACTAAAGAAATGGTTTTTAAATTGTAATTGTTGCGATTTTAATTGTTAAATAACTGCCTCAAAATTGACAGTTTTTATTGATTTTTTTATACTAAGTTATAATATTAGGTGGTTGTATTTTTCTAGTATATAAATATTTAAAACTGTCAATTTTGAGGCAGTTATTTAACAATTAAAATTGCAACAATTACAATTTAAAGACAATTTCTTTATTAGAATCGGGGCCCTGGTCTCTCGCTAGTCGCATCCACTCTAAACTTATGTATGAACAGTGAATACCTTAACCGTTCAGCTACAATAAAACGGCCTCAGCAGACATTCCATAGATTTTGGAGATTTTGATTGGCATTTACGGATTTACGGAGAAGAAGAAAAAAGAGCCATGGAGAAAAATTGAATTTCTGACAAAAACTTTTATGATGCAGGTTCGATCTTTTTGGAATTTTAAAGATATTTGGTCTTTAATTTAATATACGCAAATGCTATAATGTTTTAAAATCTTCTTAAAACGAATACCAGCGTAAATGACTTTTGAAGTCATGTCAATTTAATATAAATAAATAAAAATAAATAAATATTCGGGACATTTTATCACACACGGTCATCTGACCCCAAACTAAGCAAAGCTTGTGATATGGTTGCCAGAGACTGATATACATACATATATAGTTTTAAATACATACTTAAATAGATATTAACAACCAGATATAGAACAAACACAAATGTTCATCACACAAATGTTTGTCCTAGATGAGAATCGAACCCACGCCCCCAAGCTCAGAAGGCAGGTTCACTACCACCTGGACCAACGGGCTATCAAAATCCGCAAATGTTAGATTCTTTTAAAATTAATACCAGCGTTAGTCTTTCAGTATATACGACAAGCACGCAATCTTTGCAAAGTAATCTGTATCAGCAGTGAACACGAATGCATCTTGTGTATACTCATCTCAGTCCATAAACAAAGCTCGGGAGCCTAGTATACCTCCGGCGTCTTAAGGCGTCTGCAACTCGAGAACAATTACTTTGCACGTCTGGATTTCTTTCTTCACTTTACATCGCTTCCTCTCTTCTAAGTTTATCTTGTTTGTGTTATACTTAATTTTAGCTGCTATCGTGTATACCTTATTCTTTTTTGTAAGAGATATGATGACATTGGTCTTGTAATATTCGTTGTTGTACAATACGCCAAGGCTAAAAGTGTTGTTTCTCTTGACTAAATAGTACGTAAAGTAACCCAAGATGAAATGTGCACGTGGAATCGAATTTCGAGTCTGACAATCAGGAAGCCCTCTGTTTTCTATCTATACTAATATAATAAAGAGGAAAGATTTGATTGTTTGTTTGTTTGTTTGCATTGAATAGGCTCCAAAACTACTGAACCGATTTGAAAAATTCCTTCACTGTTGGGAAGCTACACTATCCCCGGTTAACATAGGATATATTATATTTTCAAAAAAATATCCTTACTAAAACTCCAATAATATAGCCCAAGGTGTAAAAACATAAGATTTACACTTTTAACTTTGCGTGTTTGACAGTTCTAAGACAGGACAACGTCTGTCAGGTCAGCTAGTATTCTATAAGTATCATCAAATTATGACATTGCTTGACAACGTTTTCGGCCATATTGTATTAGCCATGCCTGCCAGAACGGGACAAAGAGCTCCTAGATATGCTATCTTATTTGGACCGTTTTACAACTCTCTTTATTATTTTGATCTTATAGGTTATTGAAATATGGTTTTGACCAAGACAACAGAATCGGCTGAATGGAATAATTCATTTGTCGAATTCACAGAAATATGAATGAAACATAGTTTATTTTTGGTTTATTCCTTCGCCATTCAGCGTTACTCCAGTTTTAAACGTATGACGTCATTCGTCCATACTACACAACTCATGCATTTACCTATACTTAAGAAACTTATTCCAAACCATACTACCTTGACTTACTGCCAATATTCCCCAGGCTCCGAACCTTATGGGGTGTCTTTCATATCAAATCCGTTTTTCAAACCATACTGCGTTGGCTTACTGTTCATTTTTCAAAAGCTACATCTTATAGGATATGTTTTAGCGGTGCAAACATGGCGCTCGTATGTCCATCCTTTATGGACCTGTCAGATGGAAGTGTTTGCACCTAGCTAATGGAGTTCCGCTAATTCAAAGCCATCAAACAAACAGGTTAAGTTATTTTAATCTATAAAGCCATCTGGTTAAGCTGCACCTGTTAAGCTTTATTTCAGCTATGAAACCTGGCGAAAGATAATTAGTCGGAGTGGTTGTTTAATTAGTTACTTAGTTTAGTCGTGTAGGGCTATTAGTATTATGACTGTCCAAGAAAGGAGCGAAAATGCTGGTAATTGTTATTTGAAAGATTAGCCGTTACGTTTTCCATCATCATCACCTCCTAATCCCACTGTTGAGTATAGGCTTTCATATGCCATCTGCCTCGGTCCTGTGCTAATCGAGTCCAGGTTCGATCCGCGGTAGTGATAATATCGTCGACCTATCTTGTAGCTGGACGACCAACGCTGCGCTTACCTTACCTTAGCCTACACTCTGTTAAAATATAACCCACCTGTCATCACTGCGCCAACGTGTCCTAGGCTGCCTTGTTCTAGTATTTGCCATGTTCTATTAATTAATTTTATAATTATTATATACTAGCGGTCCGCCCCAGCTTCGCACGGGTATAGCCTATGTCACCCGGGGATAGTGTAGCTTCCCAACAGTGAAAGAATTTTTCATATCGGTTCAGTAGTTTCGGAGCCTATTCAATGCAAACAAACAAACAAATCTTTCCTCTTTATAATATTAGTATAAGCTAGTTTTTTTTTCGCTTTGACTATGTACTTTTAATGTTTAATTTTGATCTTTCAATAGTGTCCTTGTATTTGTACCTAATTAAAATAAATATACTGAACTCAACTGAACTGCCGTTTTCCATACTCTGTTGTATTTTATAATAATTTGAGCACAAGCTTTCGTTTCCGTTTAATACTATCAAATAGTTCTTTCCAGTTACTTTAATTTAAAAACTACTGAAATTTCTATGGGAGACTGTTTTTTTTTCCAAAACGGCTTTATAAATGACGGAGTTCTGAGGTAACAAACATTAAAAAAACAACCGAATTGAGAGCTTGATTTTCGAGCCGTATTTCCTTTTTTTTAAATCGGTTATAAAGTAACGCCTACATGATAGTTATTCAGGAACAGGTCCAAGTGCTTATAATTCAGCAAATATTTCACAGCAGATAACAAATTCTAATTACGAAAACAGAAACTCCATAACCGCTTGAAATTGTTAGCCAAAATGTAACCACAACTAAGTAACAAAAGTAAATTTTTCGCACAATAGTAAACGCATAAGTTACTGACACTAAACTTCTTTACAACAGCTATTTCCATCTCATTTAAAACTGGTACTTACTTACATTTCAGTTTCCGCCAACTAAGGTATCTGCATAAGTACGCAACCATTTCTCCCGACCCCGCATCCGGGTACAGTCTGCGCACAAATTATGCAATAGGTACTTGTCTGAGTGCAGTCTGCACCACCCCACACAACTAGTACAGACACCTACATCAATGACGATATAACCATATTGGTTATATTATCTTTGGCCAACATACGAGTCAATTAAATTTCAAAATAAATGAATGTTTATTAATCGTAGGTATCCAGTAAAATTTGCAAGTTGAACTGGCAATGGGCAGGCCACATCGCTCGATGAACCGATAACCGATGGGGAAGAAAAGTTCTTGAGTGGAGACCACGAACCGGAAGACGCAGCGTGGGTAGGCCTCCCTCCCACTAGATGGATAGACGACATCGTGAGAGTCGCTGGCATCCAGTGGATCCAAAAGGCAGGCTGTCGTTCAGTGTGGAGGTTAAAAGATGACGCCTATGTTCAGCGGTGGACGTATTCTGGCTGATGATGATGATACAGTTGTGTATAATTACCAGTGTACAATTGTACATGGATCCTGGTAATAGGTACAGGTACACTGCAATGAGTTATAAAGATTTAATCAGCCACGCAGGCTTTTTTTTACCGATACTGTCCCACTGCTGGGCCAAGGTTTCCCGCATTTCTTTCCATAAATTCCGGTCCTCCGCCACCTCTTGTCAACCTCTCCAGAATGAGTCAAGATCGCCACGCCAGCGTTTCTTGGGCCTTCCTTGACTGCGTCGTCCACCAGGCAGTACTGTGTGGCGATCCTGGCTCATTGGTAGGGATGCATTAGCGCAATAAAATTTATTAAAATTTACAAAATTTAAAATTGCTTATAAATTGTATGAATTTAAAAACTAATTCAGGTGGCTTAAATGTTAACCAACATACGAGTAGTATAGTAGAGTTCGTGAGGAAGACGATATGGATAAAAGTATTTAGGTTATATGATTATTTACGGGATATTTACCGTGGTAAGGTTGTGGAATGAGCTCCCGATATTTCGGCGCAGTTACATGCACCATGTTCACGGGAAGACTGAAGAATGCGAGTGGTTGGTCGAACAGTTAAAAAGTTAGGTGCAGACATAACGATCTACCCTCTTTCTTAGTCTTCATATAACCTTAGTGAACAACCGTGATAGTTTAAAACAGTGTTTTAAAAGTATTTAGGTATAATTATGATGACTTTTTATGCGTACTACGCTTGGCGTTGCCGTTGGTAACACGTACCCAGTGACCATCCCTTAACTTATCGATAGTTTATTTATCAAAATCATTACGACTGTAAATAGAAACATCCAAGCATTTAGCATATACATATTATTATTTTTTTTTTTTTTTTTTAATATTATGTAAATGCACATGCATATTAAAATTAATGTCCTCTTTTTGGCTTTGCGACATCGAGTAGTAAAAATGTAAGAGCCGCGACAGAAAGAACTGGGGCCTTACGGACAACTGCTATTACAGGCACCTAATCCGCTCAGTTGGAAAATCACGTGACCGCAAACCGTATCTGGGCGCGATAAGGTTTGCGGTCGCGTGATTTTCCAACTGAGCGGATTAGGTGTCTGTAATAGCAGTTGTACGTAAGGCCCCTGTTCTAGAAAATCCAAGGGCGTTGACACAATTGTGAACAATTTGTGTTCACATTTTTGACAGATTGACAAAAATAAAACAGACCTAGAACTGTAGATTCTACGCGACTGTACCAGTAATAGCTATTGTCTAGCTATGTTCCTCACCTGGCGTCGCTCGCGATCGATACGTCGCGACGTTCCGCCGTCTGGACGCGCGTTAGGCACGCCCGGAAGTACGATAAATTGTGTACCTACTTGAGGGTAGTTCGCTACTCGTAGTAATAGGGGGTGTTATATTAGCCTGTAGACTTGCATGGGCAAGCTGCCAGCCCTAGCTATAGCGTCTCTATATAGACATTCAACGTCTGTACTCGTCGAACGTATAGCGATTAGAATTTTAAATGTTGACGGCACCGTTATCATATACTGAGATAATTTTTTCCTGCTCCTTAAATTGGCAAGGAAATAGAATCAATATAAACGAATAACCGAAACTATCGTATAAGGTCTAACAATAAACATAAATTAATCTTACCTACCTCTAAACTAGCAATGCATAGCTCCGGCCTAAATCCAATGTCCATCAAAATATATAAACTACCAGTACATATAAAAGACATATATATGCAAAAACCCTAAAATACATATTTGCTTGCAAAATGTTATTACAACCTAGACGAGTATTTAAAAAACAAATCAATTATGGAATAAATTCGCTCCGCACTTTGTTGCCATACCCATTAGGGTCATTACATGATATCTATACCTATCTTAAACATGCTACCTAAGATCTGTATGTGAACTTCTCTTCTTATTATTATTCGTTCAGGAGTTTGCAAACCATAGCCTTTTATTACCTACTGCAGGGTGTGCGTATGTATTGTTTTTACCACTTTCCTCGATCTCTAGTCAATTGCATCCATCTATTTCTTTATTGGAGGAAGTCCATATGATGTCGCAATGAAAATCTATCATTTAAACTCAACCGAGAGAAATTATTGTTCGTAGAGACATAGATAAATATATACTAGGTAGAGATAACCCGGTTTCTTTATTACTTACCATGTTAAATTAAAAAGTAATTTTAGTTATTTTAAGATTTAAGTAGCTGTGAGCAAAGGCAATAACATTTCTCGCAAAAATACACAACTCACATTTTCCAATCGCGTATATTTTAAGAACAGAATAATTGTGCGTTGTTCATGTCCGCATATGCAGTGCTTGTTGCATATTTGAGTTCTTTGTTCGGCAAGCATGATACACAATGAGTAAGTCAATGCATGTATACTGAGTACTGACTGAGCGAGATACATTTATGTCAGTTCAAGATACATGTATTAAAATCATTCGATCGGAAATTAAATTTTAAAGTTGAATGAAAAATAACTCAATTGCACAGGAAGTTGTGATGGAATTGCTATAATATATAATAATAAAATAAAATAAGCAGACGAAAATATATTTCGTCCCAGCATGCACTACACCAAATTACAACGGCCGAAAATACAGTCGCATTTAGCCCCCAAGCCGAGCATTATTCAGGGGTAACCACCCTTAAATCACAGCGGCCGGTTATTAGCCACCGCCTCGTTAGCGACGAGCCCGACGCTTAGGGGACGTCAACCCTGGAGCGGGGCCTAGTCTAGCCAAAGCCTCTAGGGCTGGCGTGAAACTAATTTCTTCAGTATTGTTGAACTATGAACGTGTTACGTGGCTTTTGAATTGAGTCGTATAATTTTCCCGAAATTCACGTAAAGCTCTATCAAATTTTATCTCATTGTAGTCGAGCCTTCTTGTCAGTGGAGCCAGCCTGTTTTGTCTATATAAGATTTTTCCAACTTTATGTTGATGGCAAAAATGGGCTCTTTCCGTCGCCATTCGTTCTCAAGGCTACCATTCATCCTATCCTACTAATCCTACTAATATTATAAACACGAAAGTCTGTATGTATGGATGTTTGTTTCTCTTTCACGCTGCAACGGAACAACGGATCGCCCTGATTTTTTACATGGGTATAGTTCAAGAACCAGAGAGTGACATAGGCTACTTTTCATCATCATCATCACCATTTTTCATCACTACGCGGGTGAAACCGCGGGGCGCAGCTAGTATCCAAATAATATATGTTTTAATAGAAACGCCACACAATCCCAATCAAAACAATAACCTTTGATAAGCTGAGTATAATTCTATCTACTATGTTTGCATGTATTTGAACTCACCACTCAATCTGATAGTTTGTACCGAGTTCATCACCTTGTCACATAAATCACGAGGTGCTTAGAGCAGTCCTATTAATAACGGGCCTTGGGTAGTTTCAGGTGGACATCGACCCTTTAGGATACTCTCAATTTGAGACAATGGAGACAATACAAAATTAAAACCGTCACTTGTAGTGGTTATATTATCTTTACTTGTAACTAACGAACTATTTAAACAAATCTTGGAAATCGATTGTAACTTCTTATAGTAGTATCGACTTGAAACTTTGCAGGTATATGTAATACAGAAGACAATACTATAATTTGGTATTATCGTACTAATCTGATGTTGAAGCCAGGGGGTGGATAGTGGAACTCTTCAATTATCATCATCATCGACCAGAGACGTCCACTGCTGAACATAGGCATCCCCTTAGAACTCCACACTGAACGACAGCCTGCTATCTGCATCCACAGGATGTCCGCGACTCTCACGATGTCGTCGGTCCATCTAGTTGGAACTCTTCGATGGCTACTAATACCAATAAACCCACCCAGTTTAGTGTCATTTGGTTAACAGTTATATGATTATTTAACGGGCTATTTACCGTGATAAGGTTGTGGGTGGACTATGGAGCTACCGAAAATTCGGCGCAGTTACATGCACCATGTTTACGTGAAGACTGAAGAATGCGGGTAGTTGGCCGTAAAGTTCAAAGTTCAGTGCAGCCAGACGATCTACCCGAGATTCTTTGTCTTTTGCTATGGTTATCATTGGAACTCGAACCTAAGTACCGACAAAAAACACTCACTGTATTACTGCGTAATGCGTATGGTATTTTAATCACATTTTGGACGCGCATATTTATTTTTAAGGCAACGTAATACTGTATTCCACGCACTGACGAGTTCAAAACCATTACAGCGATTGAAATAATGACATTTCGAGATCTCAATAGTTCACCAGCTTTGGTACGTAGGTAGTAGCGCTCGGTGGACAGGATTTTAGGGTTATGCTATTCAATTTAGTAGCAGATGTTCAGCTATGGCTGATTCATCTATTATTTCATCGTCTATTATTTTTTACTACCTTTATATGTTCCTTGATGCGGCATGAAATAATTCGCTTTGATCAGTTTTTAGTTTTTTAAAGTATGACAATTATTTAGCCAAACCACATATTGTATTAAGTCAGACGCCATTCTTAGACATCAAAAGATGTCTGGAAGAATCGTTTAGATAATCTGCTAAAAGTGGTGAGCTTACTTTTGTAGGCATGTTAGGTTTATCATATTGTAGTCCCAAAATCCAGTCGAGTGCCTATATTTTAAGCTGAACTAAAATTAGATTGTTCGAGGGGTTTAGATAGCTTTTTCGGTAGAGTTACTGCATTATAAAACTGAAGAACTAAAGCTTGTACTCTTTTCTGAAAAATATTTCGCCGCGTTATGCACTCGTTGGATCTCCAAAGAGCTTTGTAATACCTTATTACAGTTTAAATATTTAAGATTCTTGGACATGCCTTTAAATAACTTTCAATGAAAGGCATTTCAATGAAAATTTGGCTTTAAAACATAAAGTAAAGACTATATTATTTATTTTCTTTAAAGTGCAGGACTCTATACGCAGTCTCTTGAAAACCGAGTGCAATATTAAAAGTGATAGCTCTAGCACTTGGGCTTATTAAACGTAATGAACAAATTGCGGTAAGCTGGCTTCGACCAGCAAGATCCGACCTCTAGAGACTTGACAGCAAGGCCACTGGATTACCCAGTACTCTCTGCACACCATATGATTATGTTGGTAAAATGGCTTGGATGTGTTGGTTGATATTATCCTCTCATTCTTGCTTTCCTATTACTCGTGCGTGATAACAGCAGTCTTCCGTTTGACTGCTTGCTTGATGCCATGATCCAAGAAAACAAGGTCTAGCGCTCCGGGATTTGTCCCCCAATTACTTCAGTCTAGTTGCCACTATTGCAACAAACACAGATATTGGGAAACAAACTAGTTAATAATCTGTTAAATAAAATACAAAAAGCATTTCAATTGTGGTTTGTCCGCTCAAGCAAAGCAATACAAGTTATGCACGAATTTAATATATTAAATACAATATTTATATTAAAACCACATTGATTTATTGGATTCACACAGGTAATATACGGAGATTGGGGAGTTAAAATTTCATGCTACTGGTAACACAGAAAATCAGCTGTCTCATAAAGATTTCGACAGTGTTTCGTGTATCGTCATCTCTCTCGAGCTTGTTGTAAATTACTTATTCTGCTCTTGCTTATGCACGTGTACATGTATCCATGACATTGATGACGTAGCTGCAGGACACCCACGTGACATTTTTCTCGGAGCGCTATACCTGGCGGAGTATATTATTATACCATGCTTGATGCCAAGCAGCGGCAACGATGTGACATGATTTTTAGATAGATTAGTGGTTACTAGGTCTAGTATCAAACAGTATCTCTTCCTATATGTATTGTTTGTATATAAGTGTCACATGATCGTGAGATCAGTGTTCCTTGTCTTTCATCTCCACTTTCATAATATTCAGTGTAAAAGAAAATACGTCTCTTCTTTAATTCTTACCTTTAAGGGGTCTGTATACCCTCTGCAGCTCACTCTCTCGCACATTTTCACATTATTGAAGATATAAAATCAATGAGTGTGAATTTCCAAAAAGTAACAAAATGTCTTGGTGTCTATCGTAACATTACAAACATAGAAATGTTTGTTTCGATATCTTGTAATTTGACGGAATAACATGACACGAGAAATAAAAATCACTTGGTACCATTTTACTGTGTCAAATTAAAATATATCAAATCGACAATTTCTTTGTTTGTAATGTTACGATAGACACCAAGACATGATTTTGTTACTTTTTGGAAATTCACACTCATTGATTTTATATCTTCAATAATGTGAAAATGTGCGAGCGAGTGAGCTGCAGAGGGTATACAGGCCCCTTAAGCAAGGATTGGTCACTAGCGTCACTGCACTCTATCGACATTTTATATCGTTTGTGTGTTTAATTAATAGGGAGTCGCCTAAATCAGATGCCTATATATTTTGGAGTTGCCTAGGGCAAAAAAACGTTTCACCAAACTTTAGGTGACTAGTGACGTTAGGCGTCACCTAAAGTTACGACACCGATTCGGGTGCCTAATGATAGGCAACTCTTATACTGACAGCCCTCACCGCGCTCGCTCACTCACATCAAAACTATAGATAACTGCCAAAATTTTTGGCAAATCTTAGCTTAGGAGTCACCTATTAAAAATGGATTGGTGAGTAGTTCCTTAGTTAGGCGTCGCCTTGTTCGTGGTTAGTGAAAACGGGCAAAAAGGTTTCTAATCCCCAAGTTGACGTCAAACAGGTGAATAATGTATAATTGGAGGGACCGATTCAAAAAAGGAATAACACGCGTAGACGTTTGAATAAATAATCAGGTACTAAATAGCACTAATTCCTTGTAGCTTACAGAAAGGTCAACAAACAGACATTAGAATACATCTGTTTCTATTAAAATTAGACAGATACGCGCTATTTGTGCTATTGTACGTCAGAATTTATAAAATAACAAACGTAAAGAATGTTTGTTTAACACAGTCCAACTTTTCGTGGCAGAGGAAATGAGGTGAAAAATAGTAGATTGCTGAACCCAAAGTATTTCTGCCGCTGCCAAATGGTATGCATTGTCTAGATTTAGTTTGCCAGCCAGCTGAGTGTTCAGAAATACGAATATATAATATCAGCCAAGTGTGTTTATGTTGGCAGACCTATCCTAACTTCCGTGCTAATGTGATAAATGCAAAAGTTTGTTTGACCCTCTTTCACGTCGAAACGGAGCAATTAGTTAGCTCTCAAACTTGGAGGTTGACATTTTTAGTCTATGATACTTTCATGTGAATGAAATCGAAGAGCTAGTTAACTAGAGTTTAAATTATGTACTTAGTAAAAGTAGCTATGTTAAGACGCGTAGCTAACTAACAACCTAACCTGTTTTCAACTGACCTCAGAAGAGGTGGTTCTGAATTGGACTGTATTTTTGTAAACGTTACGCGATATCCAGGCCGATTGTAAATTAATTTTAATGTTTTTTAGGGTTCCGTATCTCAAAAGGAAAAAACGGAACCCTTATAGGATCACTTCGTTGTCCGTCTGTCTGTCCGTCTGTCAAGACCCTTTTTCTCAAGAACGCGTAAAGGTATCAAATTGAAATTATTACTAAATACTTGAGTTTACGGTTTTTATCAGATGTAAAAAAATAAAAGTTGTAAGTCAACGCAATCAAAAGATATGAACGTTTATGTCCCATATTTTGCGATTTCACAGGGGAATCAAAACCTATAGGGTAGGTACTTCCCGTTGACTTAGAATCATGAAATTTGGCAAAAGGCAAAGTATCATAGCACATATATAGGAATAAATCCGAAAGTTACAAATTTGAAGTTATATCATTTAAAAATAATTATTTTGCTATTACAAATTTACATTTTGTAGTTGGAATGTATTGAAGAACCTTATTGTCAACTACAAAGTTAAGTTTGTCTTTCAATATTTCAACTTCAGTTATTTTATTTTTTTGGACTCGCGCTTTGATGGTTCCTACCAACGGAACCCTCAGAGCACGATTACTACTCGTACTTGTCCGGTTTTTATTTATTATGGAATAGGCTATATTCATCGACATACGACATGAGCTCATGGTGTGCGGACAATGGCATATTTTCGTAAGGAATACCGTTACAAGTTACAAGTACATGCGTCAGCGCTGAATAATAGGAAAATAGAGAAAACTGAATGTGCGAACTAGGCTAATATTATGTTTTGGCGTTCCGAAATGGAGACTGATTGTTGCGACACAATGGAATGAATTATTAATTTTAGTAATTAGCATTAGTAATTTTCTGAAAAAAAAACTTATGTACTGGTAGAACATACGTTTTTTTAGCTTAGCCATGGATCATTGAGTGGAGCTTGGCCCATTGTTGGAATAACGAACCGCAAGTTATCGTCAATAACAATCAACTCAACTCGACTTCAACTACCAGATCAACGTTTCACGCCAAATATCCACTACTTACCTTTATTACTGAAATTTTTTCTTCCATTCTTTTTCTACGCTTTTGAGAAGTCTTAGGGTTTTAAACCTAAATTGTAAATATCAAAGGTCGCGACTTTTCAATATAAATAATAGCAGGCAGCCGTTGATTACGCCAAGTTATTTCCCCGTAATGGTCCGTGAGGGATGATGAACGATTTCATAAATTCCCACCGCCAAAAGATGAATCACCCGCCGGGGTTAAAAACGGAACAGTTAAGGAATATACGAAGTAGGTACAGGGGCGCACAAAGGATGTGTAGCGATTTTGTGTTAAGGGGAGATTCTCATTGAATACACAAAAAAAAACACATTTTGCTGTCATTTTGATATCATAACAAACAAACAAAGTTTTAAATGAAATTTTTGTATTGTTGTGATATTGACATTCAGTGATTTGTGAAAATGTCGCCCAAGAGAACCGTAGATGGGCAGAATCACCTTAAAAAATTGAGTTAACCAAGCTGGTTGCGAGTATCATAACACCCGTATCTCAACGACCAGTGAAACGAGTTCTATTCTTCGATAAAAGAAGACAAATATGGAAAGCATGTGTTGATATGGCCGAAGATAGAGCACGTAGATTGATGACGTAGAAAATACATACAAAGCACAGTTACGAAGGCAAAAGGTGACTAATCCACATATTCATAGACGTAAATAAAGGTACCGCGAATCCTCACGTCACCCTCAAGTAGTTGTTTTTATAAGCCAAAACACCACTTGAGGGTGACGTGAAGATTTGAATTTGAAGAATATGGGGGTAAGTCTTTTTAAATCTAACTAACTGTATAATGTGAACCATTGTTGATATACATTGTAGTCCAGTTAAACTGCACGCGAATGTACGAAAGTGGCTTTTCTCCTTTCTTTCTAAGTAATGTTTCGTTTCGACTCAAACCGCATATGTCCGCTCCGGAGCCGAGAGGAAATAAACAATTGAAGGGAGCATTCACTTTTAGCTTATGATAACAATTTAAAATCTCACGCTCGCTGAATTTCTCTGGAAACGCGAGTAAATATGCACGGAGATACAGCCGGTGGATCTTCCTTTATTTAATGGAAAAGGTTAAAATTACAAGACAATTTTTAGATATTTATACCGAAAAGTTGAGAGACGACTTAAATTAGAAAATTTGCTGTATCTGTTCTGAACTAGCAGTTTTTCTATGAACGTTTTAAGATAGTTATACTCTATTATCACAATGATCACAACTAAAACACTAGAAAAACGTTTTTTTTTAATGCAATTTGTGAGATTACATGCGTTTGAAATGTGGAATCTACCCAAAATGTTCAAAATTCCTTGGACTAGTTTCACCTCAAACGGCAAGGTAATTGAAAAGGTTAACCGCAAAAGAGAGCTGATGTCTTCAGTCATCAAACGAAAAGTCACCTTAGGACATATACAAAGAGAACCTCTTTTTGAATTCTTACGGTTGATCCTCAAGAGCAGAATTCCGGGGAAGAAAAATCCAGGATGACAGACGAAAGTTTCTAGATTTTTTTTAATGCCATATAATGTGGTAAACAAGCAGACGGGCCGCCTGATGGTAAGCAGTCACCGTCGCCTTTTTTTACATCGTACTAGGCTAACGTTTGACCGCGATCTCGCCTGATGGAAAGCGATGATGCGGTCGAAGATGGAGCACGTTTGCCCAGTAATAACCTATTAACTCTAGACTTGAACATATGGATGCTTGTAACACCAGAGGCATCACAAATATTTTGCCGACCCTTTAAGCCTTTAACTTGCTTTTTGAAGAACCCCAAGTTGTAGATCGTATCAAGAAGTGGACCTGATTGAGTTACCAGCATCTGAAGAACGCAGCATAGAATTGCAAAAAGTTTTGTAATTTTAATTGTATTGTTGTTTGTTTTTTTTGTAAGTTTTGTGACCTAAACTTTAATATGATTATGGCACTTGATGATGATGATTAGAAAAACACGGCTATCGCGAGTCATCATCATCATCACTTCAGCCATAGGCCTCCCCCTACAATCTCCAAAAAGGCCGATCGGAAGCGGCCTGCAATCCATCGACTAGCAAGCTATCGCAAAAATCGCATATAAATTGGAAGCTACCGCGAGTATTTGCAGGCAATTTACGAGATATCAATATAAAAACGGTTTAAGACTAATGAAGCAGAAAGACGATAGGTAAGCCCGATGAGGTTAGCCGACCTCGGTCTTCGAACTGCGGCTCTTGGCAGCGCAGACGAACCGAGACTACTACACAAAACTACGTACACAAGACACTACCAAATTATTTATGAGTTCGTCTTGTCTCGTTAGAACGGCGAATTAAATATACGTTGTAAATTATACTAATAAAGTGAGATGTCTAGAGGCACTGATCTGTACAGAGATAGACAAAAAGGCATTATATTTAGGGTAGGTTAAATCATTTTAAGAGCAAACGTACAGGTTAGATCATGTGTTTATGAGCTATCCAATACAAGATTCACACAATACGAACGGTTATTTTGATGACTAGGCAGTATCTCGTACGCTATCTTCATCATAATCCACATCCTTCTTTATACCACTGCTGGGTATAGGCCTCTATATGGCTATGCCGTCTGCCTCGGTCCTGTGCTAATCGAGTCCAGGTTCGACCCGCGACGTTGACAATATCGTCGACCCGTCTTGCAGCTGGACGACCAACGCTCCGCTTACCTTGACTCGGCCACCACTCTGTTACAAACCTTACTCCACCTGTCATCTCTGCGCCTATCAACGTTTCCTATTCAGCTCTATCTGCTTTAAATTCATACCGCGATTCCGACAATAGACACTATTTCTGTCCTTGATCATCATTATTTAAATCTTCTTTATAGTCTCGAATCGAAATCGAAAATTGGAGTCGCTTATAACAATTTGCATTGGGACAAATTCAAGCTAAGTACTTAATGGAATTTCAGAAAGTTGTTCAATTCCTGGTTTATTGCCCTACCACGATTGGGCGCACGACGAGACAAATCCTTCGAGCCAGCTCGACTGTGACCGGCACACACCATTTCCTTATTGGACTGAGGCTGTGATTCAGCGACATTGTCAGTTATCATTACCACTGACATTGTTTGGGAGATTTCAATTATTTTGGTATTTGTAAGTCTGACAAAGGCAAAGATAGATAGCGGCGTTCTATGAAATTAAAAGCTTTTAACATTTAGTTTTACTTGTAAATATGTAAATAAATCTTTGAAGTCGATTTTAACCTACTTCTAATTGGCGTTTCGATTTGAAACTTTGCTAATATATGTAACTAGCTGTTGCCCGCGAATTTGTAAGCGTACCTAACCTTTCATATAAACTTTAAACCCCCCATTTGCCCCTCTTGATTCAGCCCTTTCGCAAAAACCTTTCTTAGCGGATCTCTACACCATATAAGGAATCTACCTGCCAAATTTCAGCTGCGTAGGTCAAATAGTTTTCAAGATTTCGTGATGAATGAGTGAATGAGTAGATGAATTTCGCTTTTAAATATGTATATAGATTCGGATTACAATAGAATAATTTCGTACTATCAAACAGAACATACATATTAAATAGTTGAGAACATTACATGACTGGATCGACCCTCTTCCCGTAGAAATATGGGAAGTGCTACCCTTTTATTTATGAAACTAGCAGCTCTCCGTTTCTTCATCCGCCTTCCGTAACTGTAATTTTTTGGGTTAAAATGTAACATGTGTTATTAGCAAGCAGCATGTGATGAGTTCAACGACCCACTTTCGGCTTCGTACCACCGACCGTTCTGTATAACCTTGTCTAGTGAAGTAAGTGCATCTACGTCATAAGCTCGTCTACAATATTTATTAGGTGAATGATTTCAGCATATTTCACGTTTGAAATAGTATGCGATTGAACATTGAATAGCTTTACAAAGAATACCTGCTATATAGGAATTCGGTCTGTTTCGGAATGTTTTTCGCAAGCCTTTGATTCAGATTCCGACCTCACACTATGCCATTGTGGTCTACAATTTGCAATCAAGCCACATTCAGTTGAATAAACACAACATGTTTGGTTAATGATGATCAAATAATTCGAATTGGAGTACAATTAAATTTATCATAGCTTTTGGTCAACCAATTTTTTTCATGCATAGTGTCATGATTTCGAACTTATTTCAATTGTATCTTTGTGATTTCTTGGTTTTAAACCATTTGGTATCTAATTTGACTAACAGTATTTTTATTTAAAATGGCGGTCGGAAACATGTTGACTCGGGTGTCTCAGCAATAGTGCGAATAGTGGGGGTAGGAAAAAAGATAATGCGGTAGGATGTTGGCAAGAAGGACTTTAGTCTGGCTTGAGTGTTCATAGCGAAAGCATATTGGTCTGAAAACTGTAATAAGTATTGAATATTAATAATTATGAATAAAGAATATGAATAAAGTTATATAAAAGTGAGAAGTGGATTATGATTTACCACAAAAGTTTTTAACATTCTACTTTACTAATCCTTAGTTTTTATACTTTTTGTATTCTAACAGAATCACACATTTTCAGCTTAATTGAATAAACGATGCGAATGTATGGAAGACAAACAGAGAAACCAATTGTAGACAAACATTATTCACATTTTACCGTAATGTTACGCCCTACAAAGATCATCGTAAATTTTACTATTGGTGAGCAAAACAATAAGTTATTTAAATTCAGAAAAAGTTATACACTGACTGGAACTATAAAACATGATAATAATGTATCTCATCTGTATGTTTATCTCAGATCAGACAAACAAGGGAGATATAGTAAGGTGGCGTGGTGGGCGAGTGCGAACGGTCCAGGCTTTATGAAATGTCTTTAAGTGAAATAATATCCCCTTAATAATCATATAACAGTAAAATGGTGAATCATCCTCTAAGGAAAGTAGAAGTACAGAAAAATCTTTGATTGACCAAATTTAATCTATTGCGTCATAAATAAACAATTTAAATCACGATGAATCACTCTGTACGAAACATTTATCAGTGATGACAAATTATTGTACAGGAAGTGATAAGTAAGTGCAATTAAAAACTTTACTATGTAACGGCACTTCCAGACTTTCTATGGATAAGACACACATCAAAATAAGACGATTTATAAGAAATACCTGTTTATTAAAAAAAAAACTTGGTAACCAATGACTGATTTACTTACATCAATGTTGGTAACAGATGATATTTAAAAGTTAACAAGCATCTTAAACCAGCTTGATAACATTACATTTACCGATAACCGATTGGGAAGGAAAGTTCTTGAGTGGAGACCACGAACCGGAAGACGCAGCGTAGGTAGGCCTCCCGGTAGATGGAGAGACGACATCGTAAGAGTCGCGGGCATCCAGTGGATGCAGATAACGACAGATGGTTGTCGTACGGTGTGGAGGTCAAAGGCGTATGTTAAGCAGTGGACGTCTTCGGGCTGATGATGATGAGCACTACGTTTTGCGTAAGTGTATGAGTTATGTGATATGGTATGCGCTGCATGAATGGATGTTCACCTATAGTTACAACCAAGTTGTCTTCAAGTCACGAGTGAATCGGTTTCTCTTAAGCAAGCGTGCTCCATCGTAGCCATCCTCACCAGCCACAGCTCTCGTACGAACGTTTTTATCGGTTTATCTGAGCTTCCCGTGAAGTAGCTTTATTTATCGTAAATGTTTTAATTATTAATGAGAGACATGCAGTGGCTGAGATAATCTAGAGCGCACGAGAAAATGGCCCAAACATTTTTATTTTGTTTCTGTATTAATTAGGTACAAACATCTGTTAAGACTGTTCTCTGAGCTGTTAACTTAGACTTCATTACGAGCGTACCTATACGCTCGTAATGAAGTCTAGATTACAACTATTGAGAAAATGTAGGTTATATTCCGCGATAATATTTCTACCTAGTTCACCTTGCCTTGTGTTCTGGCAATATTCGCGAAATGTTGGGCATTATTCGTGGATTCTTCGTAGAAAGGTGTAGGTCAAACAGAAGCCTATTATAAAAAATAAAAGATATTGGGAGATTTCTCAGATCCAGTCAAAATCAAGGCCAAACAAACTAAATCTATTTACTCGGTTTTTTCTTCGTACAATAGTTTCATACATTTTACCCGACTGTTCAAGGAGGTGGTTTGTTGTGCAAATTTTGTAAGTAAAAAATAGAATAAATGTTTTATTTTTTATTAATTTTTTGTTGAACTCCCCGAGAAGTCTGTTGTCATATTTTTGTAAAAATGTATTATTAACTTACCTTTGTACTAAATATTCAACATAATATTATCATGCTTATACACGTGTAACTAAATCCACTACGCATATGTTTCAGATAATAAAGACAATAATACAAACCTAAATGTCGATATAAGTGTAACAAAGCAAGTGCGCAATAAGACTATAAGTAATATAATAAAACTTACAAGTCATCAAGTCCTATACGTGTTCGATGTTCCAGAATACGTACCTGAAAAAGATAAGTTGGTTTTTAACTATTCGCACAAATAAAAAGTATCACAACGGTTTGAAATGTTTTGTAGAAATTTTATATAGATAAATAGAGCTAGAAATAAATAATATGATATACCACATTTTATTGTGGATGTGTCCTTCAACTGCACTTGTGACAAAGGCGTTATAATAAAAATTAAGACTTTACAATGGTTCGCATAAAATTTTGTGAGGCAAGAACAAACACGGATCAGGATGCAACCTAACTTCATATTAAATTAGTACCTCTTTCACACATTTTTGAAGAGACAAAACGACCGAGTTAGTGTTAATAAAACTAAAACTATTAGGCATTATCTTTAGAATAACATTACAAACGTTTTAAAGTAAAGTTTATGTTGATATATTTTATTTAGGGGGAATCTCATCCACTCGAAATAAAAAAAAAAACCTGAAATAACCGATATCTGCGCCGCCTTTCTATAAAATATCAACACGAGAATTGCTTTATACTGCGAGTATTTGCGAGGTTATTCTAAAAATAATTCCCAATCGGTTTTTTTATTGTAACTTAGTAATTATTATTTTTTTATTATAGAAACTGACGTGATTTTCACACATGCGGTTGAAACTATAGTCGGAGTAACCGGCTTAATCTTACGTGAGTAATTCCCGTGTAATATATATATATATATATATTTTTTTTTTTTATGTTAAGAACGTGCAAATGAGATAGCTCCCGCGCTTACCGGCATAACAAAATAGTGGCATTAAAAAATTAAAAAACACAATCAGTGCGAACACTCCTTGACCTTATTGCGGTCGGCAATAGAGCTATTATATAACACGACAAACTGCCGCGTAATTGTCGTACTGATTACAATTGAATTACCGCATTGTGGCTGCACTGCAATGCGATTACAATGCTTTTTGGACGGTTTTGTGCTCTGTATTAGGTACTTCTTTCTTCTCTGTGTTTACCACATCGAGATACAATTCCTATAGAATCACAATCTCTCAGTGAAAACAGTCACAAAACGTCCGCGCGGTATTGTACATAGTGACTATGTACAATACCGCTCGTACTAAGTACATACATTGTATCAATTATATAGTTCACAATGCCACATTCACTCCAATTTAGACGTTATATAGCTTGCATAGTGTTCAACGTTAATTGTCCGCTATGTCATCGTAGCTCTGGCGTCGCGCGGCGTTGTAGTCGGATAGCGGTTACCTTGTAACTAAAAAAAAGTCGGCGCAATTCGTAGCGTGCGCCGAGTATTGGTTCAGATTTTTTTTACGATGGTATACCATGATTGTGGGTGTGATTTTTTTGAACAGTACGTCAGTGATGATGATTACATTGCGTAAGTTTGCGGTGAGTTACTACCAAACGACTAGGTTTTTTTTTTGTGTGAATCTCTTAGTTTTGCGCAGACATTTTCTGTATATTTGATGCGACTGAGCGCCAAGGGACTGTTGGTGCTTAAGCTGGCCAAAAGTAGCATTTTAGTTTTGAACATTTATTATATAACTAGCTGACCCAACAGACGTTGTCCTGTCTTAGCTATGAATGTTCAAAAATAAAAATAAAACTGTTGTCTGGCAAATTCACATTGAACGTGCGAAGTTAAAATCGTCGTTAAATTTTCTGATTATTTTCTAATTTTCTAAGCAATTTTATAAATTTTTCTTTCCGTAAGAACCTTCTACAAAACATAAGGTTTTTTTTTTTTCTAATTTTCTACGCAATTATTTTAATTTTTCTTTCTGTAAGAACCTTCTACAAAGTATTAAAAAACAAAAAAAAAATGAATGCAATCGATAAAGTCCTTCTTAAGTTATGGCGTGACCAAGGTAAGTAATAAGGAATTCATTTTCAAATATAGGTATAATATATAGATTATCTATACTAATATTATAAAGAGGAAAGATTTGATTGTTTGTTTGTTTGCATTGAATAGGCTCCGAAACTACTGAACCGATTTTAACCGATTTTACTGAAAAATTCTTTCACTGTTAGGAATCTACACTATCCCCGGGTGACATGGGCTATAATATATACCCGTGCGAAGCTGGGCGGACCGCTAGTGCATATATAAGGTTGTAATATGTACCAATGCTGGTACATATTACAACCCGAGTACAAACGAGCACACGCCTGCAATTCCATTAAAATCCGCATAAAAGTGTAATAAAATAGAAACTGGCGAGATTGATACTCAAGGAGGCTACACGAAAGCGTAAAAGCGCTGTAAAGCGTTCCCTTTAATTACGTCTCTCGTCGACGGTAAAAACTTCAGTCTGGGCAGATACTGTAGTCTGTGTTTACAGCTCAGTGTAAATTCGGTCCAAGTTGTTTTTACTTCTGAGAGATGCCGATTCCGTTTTTTAATACAATCTACTATAGTATATTATACAATTAGTGAATAAAGGACGTATTTAGAGCGAGGGCCATAGATGAATCACGAGCAAGTGAAAGATTCTAACGACTGAATCACGACCGTAGGGAGTGGTTCATGATGATCCTCATCCTAAACCGTCTTAGAATTCTGAGCGACCCGAGTGATTCATGACCCTCGATATAAATCAGTTTTATTCAAGAGTTTATTATGCCTATATCCGAACATTTGCGATACTTGACAAATTAGCGCCATTTATCAAAAGGTCGCATTGTTCTCTGCTAACTTCGTCCGATCCTCAATTCAGAGCAACAAGGGAAATATGGTAAGGTGGCGTGGCGGTTCCAACGCATCTGGCATAAATCAGGCTTGATGCCTTTAGTCGAACTTTCCAAGCAGACAAACTTCCTCAATTCAACAACCTTAATCAGCGTAAATTGCGTGAAAAATTAGTAAGTGACGAACGAAGCGCTTTGGTTCCACCTTTATTGTGTGAACTGCTAGTCTGTGGAATGCGCTGCCTGAATGGGTGTTCCCCGATAGTTACAATCTGGGTGTCTTCAAATCACGAGTGAATCGGTTTCTTCTAGGCAAGCGTGCTCCATCGTAGACCACATCATCGCTTAACATCAGGCGAGTTGGCGGTCAAACGCAAGCCTATAATTTTTTTTTTAAATAAGCGAGCCGTACTTACAGTTTTTGTTTAGCTGTATAGTAATATTATTTTCTTCCCCCACTTCGGAATGAGTATTTTTGCTCTTCGATATCCGAGTGCAAAAGCCGTTTTTATCCGCTAGAGGATAAAGTAAAATTGAATTTAGAACATCGTGTGCACTAAGTTTGTGAATTCTAAATACCATTAAACCTATTTACTTCTACCTCCATGGTGCCGAATTTATCATACAACCTTTTTAAATTTGTTAAAAACTCAGACTCGGAACCTTCTTGGTGTACTTTATTTTAATTTGCTTTGCGCGCGCCATTTTCTTTTCACGTCATATTGTTAAAACTAGGTTAAAAACAAGAAACTTGTAAACAAGTGAAAAACCTAAAATGAGTGATTTTAGCGACGAGGAAGTTTATTTGACGCCAACAGAATTGACTGAAACTGTTAATAATGCGCAAATGTTTTTTTATATTTTTTCATTTAGTCATTTCCTCGCTGAGGTGGGATGAAAAGTTACGTGTTGCACTCGAGTGCAAAGATTTTTCACCTCGTGCTCTTTTGATTCCTTCGCTTTGCTCGGTCATCGAAATTGTGCACGCGGTTAAAAAGCAACTTTGCACTCTTGTATAACAAATAAGTATTATGAAACTTGGAGACATTTAAACACGAACGATAATTGTACTGAGGCATATCTCCCTTGTTTATTAAATAATGAAAAACACACGCGATAAAATTTGCGATAAGTGTTTACTTAATTTCAATGATCAAGCGGGAACTTAAGAAATCATATCATATAATATATTTCATATCATTTATTGAAACTTAATTTTGTCCACGCTAGAGCAAAATACGAACCGTTTACTTATTTCATAACAATTAGTACTACTGAGCCAACAACCATATAATTGCGTCAGACCATGTTTCCTGCACTTCAAATAGTAGTACCTACTCGTAAGTAGTAGTTGAGCGAAGCGTACGATGTTATGAAGCATAATTACGATGATGCTAGATTGCCATGCACTGATATCACCTGCATACAAACAAGTACTACGTAGTACGTACATGATTTAAGTTCCCGGTCACCCGAAGAATCCAACAGAATGCTGCCCATTCGGGAAATTGTAAACTGTAAACTTGTATAAACCTTTATTTTTGGCATTCTAAAAGTTCTCTTAAAAGTCTCATAAAATCCGTCCATAAATTGTGTCCGCATCTTACGATGATGCAAGGTCAACCGTTATTATGCACTAAGCGTTGCGCACTCTCCGCGCTTTATCTCAAAACCGTATAAAAAATTTAGATACAAAATTGTAGATAATTTTATACTCTACAATTTTTATAATAGATTTAAATATAATAGGCATGATTCCTTATGTTTAATTTATTACAAATAACCGGCTTAGCTATGAATATAAGTAAATACATTACACATACTGAAAAAATAATTTGAATTGGCTGATAAATCTCTGAGCTATGAGTATTTAAAGTTTTAGGTGGGGATGGAGAGGGGATGTTCTATCCCTTTCTCGCAAAGCGTGTGTTAGTATAGCATTTGTATGGCGCTCCTGAGCCGTGACGTCACGGCTCAGTATAGCACGCTCTCTGTCTAGCATGAAATTAAATTAAATTAAAATGCTTATATCTTATTTATTTTTGCACTAATTTTAATTTTGTTTTTGTTGATGTGCCTCTATTTATGATCAGCTTTTTTATGAGGTAATAAAAAAATATTAGTCATCATGCCTATTAAAAGCATAGGAAGCGAGTTTTGCATAACCAATTTTTGTGACCTTTGACCTTGAATATCTTAGACGCGGACACGAACTTTTATGAGACTTTTGAGACAACTTTTCTATGGAACATAGATTTACTTTAGAACGAAAATAGATATATGTTTTACCCGACTTTCCAACAAAGAGGGTAATTTTTAGAGCGTGTGTGTTTGTATTTTTGTAATGTTTCCATATTACTTCATATAGCCTAAACGGCTTGACCGATTTTGATGTGTGAGGTATCGTCTTCATGACCAAAGTGTACATTAGGCTACATTTTTTTTAAATAATCTCCTTGTACTTAGGTACCTACTCACAAATCGCTAACATAAATATGTAAAGCATTATTCTCTAAAAACAACAACCAATAGGTTTCCACAGCAAACTCGGTATTCCGATACCTACATAATGCCAAAACCGAAAAAAAAAACAAGCGAAAAAAAATCATTGCCCTTGCGCCTCTGGGCGGGCGGCGTGGTATGCAACTTGCGTTGCAGAAATGAAACCCGCCGAAATACAGTGTCTCTCTACCCTGATCAAAGGCTAGGGCCGGCTGGTTGGACCACGGGTAGGGGGTGGTGATCTAACTTTATCGTCGATAGAGTCCCTAACGTAGGCTCGTGGTCCAACACATGGAAAAAAGTTGTACTACATATTTTTAATTAAAAGTGGAAGTAGTTGTCAAAGCATACGTTGTTATTCAAGATTCAACCGGTTTACATCTTCAACAGAGCTTGGAACAAAGAAATATTTTGAGTGGGAAAATAATGAATGTAAGTGCTATTAATAAATAGTTAAAAGATATTCTATTGTAATACATTGTTATGACTATCTGTAGCACTGCTATTGTCCAGCTTATGCAGGCGCTAGAGTTGTCCTAAGCCTGTTGTATTGGCTTATTTTAGAGGGTAATCCTACTAATATTATAATCGCGAAAGTTTGTATGTGTGGATGTATAGATGTATGGATGTTTGTTCATATTTCACGCTGCAACGGAACAACGGATAAACTTGCATGGGTATAGTTCAAGAGCCAGAGAGTGACATACTACTGCTACTTTTCATCATCATCATCACCATTTTTCATCACTACGCAGGTGAAACCGCGGGGCGCAGCTAGTGTAGTTATAAATACACATTAACAGGTAAATCGCGGGCCACTGAATATTTTTTTTACGGTGTGTTAGTCTTGTCATCTAAATAATTTAAATTTTCCCGTTGTTTTTTTTTTTTAACCACTTCAGGAGGAGGTTATCAATTCGACTGTTATGTTTTTTCAACAAAACGTTTTGCTTTGACTATGTTAAGAAAATGTCGAGACAACAAAACTTATAACCTAGAGGTTGATTGTTTTGTAACAAATTGAAAACACCAGTCAGCTAACAGATCTTAAGAACCTACGTCATGGGACAAACCAATGTAAACAGCCATAATGCTGTGCCAATAACGATGATGTTTCCGGCGCGCGTCAGCTGCGGAAATAGACGAGCGCACGGAGCGACGACCGAATATAATGATATCCACTTCACAACTGCCGGATTGATTTAAGAAGTCGCTGTTAGTACAAGTTCATAAGTTATGACTTTCTTTTAATAAAAATCGGACAGTTATTGTGTTTGGGTTATAGCCAGATGCGTTTCAAACGCGGGAGAATGGTATTTTTACTCATTCTCGTAAAGTTCTTGTTTTTGCCCTGTGTGAGCGGAAATAAACTGATTTTTGTGCACTAGTGCATAAAGTATGCCTTTATGCGCTTGTGGATAAAAATGTGCCCTCATTGAATTTGTTCAAAGACGTTCAGTTTGTAATATATTTCATGTAGGAAGTTTGCTTGGGACTTTAATAATACCCATAGATCGGGGTATTAATAAAGACAAACAGAGCTATAAACGAATAAAATAAGAACATTGTTCTCAGTTTAAATTTTAACTAAAGAGATATTACTTACAATATCGCCGTTTCATTTCCTCGCTATTGAATTGAAAACTGAAACACTGAGTGCATACTCTTGCATAAAATCCATTTTATCATCGACTTAAATATCCGCCCTCAGTGCTAAAATAGCTTGTTTTATGCATTCGTGCTACAATACACTATCACTAAACTCTTATTGATTTCTAGCACAAATATTTTCAACGGTCTTTGCTATTTGAGCGGGGTACTCAGCGCCAACTTACAATAAATGTAATCAGCCAAAGCTCAAAAAGGATTACACCTTATTTTTCAATCCTGCTGTTTCCTGCTAGTTTCACATGAAGGACTTGCCGTCATCGAAAAATAACAATAGAAAAAAAAATGTAAAACCGATGTAGGTTGATGATGATGATGATGATGATGGTTGTTCTCTGATAACTCATACACGACATATTTTGTGAACCGATTTACGTGATTCTTTTTTATTATGTAGAGGAAGGTCCCACAAAAACTATTAACTTTGGATCACAATTTTTTTAACTAACTTCAATAATGTGAATTATTTTATTCGAGCGCTGTTGATTTGACACTGGCATCGATTCTGATGTACTCTAAACTAAATTTGACAGCTCTAAAATTGTTGCCATCCTTCTATCACATATGAAAATTAAAAGAGAGGCAGACAATTTTAGTCTTGTCAAATTGGTTTAGTTTAGTGAGTGGTATGACAGAATCGACGGCAATATCGCTAATATTGTCCGAGCGTTTACTAATTAGCCGACTTCAAAAAGGAGGAAGGTTCTCAATTCGGCCCGCACTTTTTATTTTATTTTTTAACTCTGTTTTTGAATTGATAATTATTGACTAGCGACCGACATAAATGATAATTGCCGCCGGTCGCCAGTGTCTACGCAACTACGCGTGTTTTCGTTCGCTATTTGCACAGACCGCTTTTTGCTGATAACATAATCTTTCGTGACTGTCGTTTTATTATCGTGAATATCCTCTTTATCTTGAGAAAATTAATAAACAAGCGTTGGCTAGAATTAGGTACCTGCTGATGCGCTCACTTTATGTTTGGCTCAGCCTTGCTGCGGTTCATTTTATGTTTATCCAGCAAACGCCTTTTACCTCCCTTCGGTATTATCTGCAAAAATATCCCGTCGCGCATATATACAGGATTTCTAGTAATTACAGTTAGTACAGTCAATACATTAAAACAAAAAAAATGTGCTACGACTATTCGAGCTTCGCGAGAGAACAAAACGGGCGTTTCGTACAAAAAAATCACTCACTCCCAACCAAATAACAACAACAAATAACAGCTGATTTTTTCCCATTTTCTAAAAAAAAATATTTTTTCTAAACAATTTAAAACAAGCATTCTCAAGATAATGCGTGATCAGTTTTTTATTTTATTTCTACTCATTGTTTTTTTTATTTACAAAATAGTTATAAAACTTGCAAAAGAGATAGCCTATAGGACGAGTGCAGCCTTAAGAAGATGCTAACTAATTACCAGTAACCATACAGGGTTACTGGTGATAATCAGCATGGTTATCATGCGCGGATAGATCGACATGTCGCTGTATTTTTGATTTTGATTGCTTTAGCACTACCTTCTCTCAACTGGGGCCTTATGGCTAGCTGTTTAAAGCAATCCAGTTTGGATGATGAAAGAATGTTGCGCGACCGCAAACCGTATCTGGGCGGGTTAAGTTAAATTCACGTTCGCATGATTTTCCTAACTGCGCGGTTTTAACGTTAGTTTGATACCGCGTAAGGAGTTGGCCGTAAGGACCCTTTACTGCTTATGAAAACTCCTCAATTCACATCCTTTTATTTGTTCCACTTCAGTATCAATACTTCTATTTATACGTGGTATGTCTACCGGTCACTGACATGGGTGTTGTTGGCTTTGTTTGGGTAAGACGACGTCCTCGGCCGATGGAGTGTTCCGTGACAACTGACAGCCGGTTTATTGAAAGAGAAACCTGAAGATAAACTTGTATTTGGCCTTTTAATTGCTGTATAGGTTGTAGGTGTTCTTTTTTATCTCATGAAAGGGTTTTGGCGTTGCACGTTTTGTACATTTGTTAGCCAATTCAATTCAATTCCGAAGTATATGTATTTACCAGAAGTGTATTAAACTTGCGTTCCTATACGTAGTTAGTTCCTAGACTTCTTAGTTTAAAACAACATAATGTACTTACTTGTAAGTAAGTACACGAACTTTTATGAAAACTTACAACAAAGATTACTAAAACCCTTTTCTAAACATTTATTCAGCAGTAACATAAGGACCGGAAAGGAGATAATTTGCCAATTGTAGTCACATTCATAGTTCTGAAATTGGTGGTTATAGTTATTGGTAGGCATATATTTTTATTTTATTTTAGGTCCCGGGTATGTCCTAAAACTGCGACCAGAAACACCGGAGGATGGGCAGCAGCATCCTATTAGTACACGGTGAACGCACTGCGATCCCCAAGCCGCCTGCCAAGCGTGGGGATTATTGGCAACACCCCTCTCTACGAGGGAGGCCTTGTTCAGCAGTGGACATTTAATGACTGATGATGTGATATATTTTTTTTAATTGTTAAATATGCTTGCTTTTGTTAGCCACCTCGCCTGATGTTAAGCGATTATGCGGTCCAAGATGGAGCACGCTAGCCTAGAAGAAACCGATTTAAGAAGTATCTATCGGGAGAAAAAAAAAATGCCAAGCCGCTCATGCTTACCATGTAGCACAGTTAGCATTTGCCAGTGTGACGTATTGAAATATAATAATGAAAGAACGTGGTTTGAAAAATAAATAAATTCGAAACCATCATTATCTCGTATTGATTAGTAGTACTTGTTTATATTTATTTATAAAAAATAAACAAGTTTTAAGAACTGATTTTAAGCGATGATGCGGTCTACGTTGGAACATGCTTGCCTAGAAGAAACCGATTCGCTCGTGATTTGAATACTCGAGGAACACCCATTCAGACGAATTCCACAGACTAGCAGTGTTTATGTAGTTAGAGATAGTATAGTTTTAGACAGCAAAGACTGATATATACGGAATACATACTTCATGACTAAAACCTCACAGACTGTAACCTTGGTCCACAACATCAATATAAACAACACTCATTCAATTTAACAAACCTTTTATCTGGAAGCGCAATTTCTCAATGCACACAATAGCAAAGGGTTTGAAGCTTAATTGAATGCGCCAGTCAATCCTTCAAGCCTGCGTCAATTGGCGTCAACGGTCTCGCACAAGGCAACACACTCTAATGCACTGTGAACGAACTTTTATCTCAAGTTCGAACGCGTTGTGATGGATGGTTTGTTCTCGCTTGAACAATAAACATAAATAATCCTAGCATTGTAGAATTCAAAAAATATATCCACGGGAATGAACAGGTCTCCGAACTAGATTTCTGTCAGATTATTTTTTTAAGTTTTTCAATGGACTTGGGTTTCCTTTCCAAACATGACAAAAGTCAGCGAGTGGACAAAGATGACAAAACTAAGCGAGTGGACATTTGTGTCTATTTTGCAATGGGTTCATTAACAGACATTTCTCCATGCAAGCCTTCCGATGAGATCTTCGGGCAAATATACATAATTGTATTATGTACATCAAACATATACTTGCTAAGACTAACACTACAAAAACAGTTAAGACTGCTCATATACCGTTGAAGGTCTAAACACAATCCAAATGCTCAAGCCCACTATCAGCTTGTATTTTGTTTAGTTAATAAAGGCACTAAAACATATACCGGGCAGGCAGGCCAGGCTAGACAGGCCACATCGCTAGAAGAACCGATAACCGATGAGGAAGAAAGGTTCTTAGGTAGGTACTACATGGACCGACAACATCGTGAGAGTTACGGGCATCTAGTGGGTGCAGATGGCAGGTTGTCGATCAGGGGAGACCTATGTTCAATAGCTGACGTCTTCTGGCTGATGATGATGATGAAACATATGCCGGATGATGTACTCATAGCTGTCTCTGGCGACGATGACAACACCCGTGGAGGTCACTTATTTCTCAACGGTCTACTGTACTGCATGTACAAACTTAATAAGTCACCTTGAGATGCAAACATGTTTTGGCTCAGAAACTTGTCATTATTTGAGAACGACGCTATTCTTCAAGGTTCAAAATGTTTATACGATAGGACCCAGTCAAATTCTGTTATTTAGAACTATTGTACAGAAAATAAAGTACCTAGGTATTGCTTGATTCGCGGTGAAAAATATTAAAAAAAATTACCTTATTATTTCAGACTAGACTTCTTATTTCTTGTTTTTTTTTTGCTCGCGGCTTTTCGCGCGTTCTAGACAAAACATAGCCTGCCTGTCAGCCAGGGATAGTGTAAGTGTCTATCAGTGAAAGAATTTTCAGTACCCTTAGTTCCAGAGATTACCTCGTACAAACATACCAAGTCACAAATAAACAAAATTTACCTCTCACTACAGTTATATGATTATTAACGGGATATTTACCGTGTCATGGATGTGGATGGAGTTTCCTATATTGCGGCGCAGTTGCGTGCACCATGTTCACGGGAAGACTGAAGAATGCGGGTGGTTGGCAAAAGAGTTCAGTGCACACAATACGATCTACCCTCTTTCTTAGTCTGACCTATTATAATATGAATAAGTGTGGAACTGTACATATGGAACCTATGGAACTAGATAATAATGACTACATAAATTTATAAAACTTCCAACAGGCCTATCCTTCTGTCTGAGCCTCGTAAGGATCTAAAGTGAACAATATATGGTCATTCTAGATCACAACACAATCTACGTTACAATCTTGGAGACTTTCTAAAATCAAGTCTCAGTAGACTGGTAGGCGGCATTGAAATACTAATATCTAGCTTGCTCTCAAAGTAACACCTGCCTATAACGATTTCACTTGAGCTGGACTTTATTTTACAAGTAGAGAGAGAGAGCGAGCAGCTTTGTACCATAGCAGTTTTTTTGCTGAGTAGACTAATGCAAAGAAAATCAATAGTTTTTGAGCCAATAGTTCATTTCATCTTTATTTCAATCAGGTATAGGTACATTTTCAGGTGACAAAATCACGTTAATATTACGTTGTTAACACATATAGAATTATATTTGTTAATATATTAATAGTACCCACTATGTATCCTATGGGTACATACATATATATTATTTTTTTGTGTATTTATTTTTTCCCTAGAGAACAAGAACAAGAATTGAAGTCTATACACATTACACATACATAACAAAATTAATATATTACATATATACATGTACGTACATGTCTTAACTATATACATAGTACTAACAATAACTTTATTAAACTACTAGCTGCACCCTGCGGTTTCACCCGCGTAGTGATGAAAAATGGTGATGATGATGATGATGAAGAAAATGTAGCCTATGTCACTCTCCAGCTCTTGAACTATAACCCATGCAAAAAATCTGGTCGATCCGTTGCTGCGCGAAAAAGGAACAAAACACCAACAAACTAACAAACTTTACGCATTTATATAATCACAAGTGATAGTGACGGACAATAGCACAACAATAGATGCAAAGTTATTATGATTACTTAATTAGTTGTTTTTGGTACAATGAATTTTAAATTTTATCATTGTTACGATCTGCAACTGACTTGATATTGATTTTGAAAGTCATAAAACTAAAGGATAGTATTTACTGCGAAGTTAGCTAACACAAAACAAAGTGGAATGTCTGTAAAGGTCAATAGCACATATTTGGGGCATTGTGTCTTTTTATCGTTTCTGATAATGTTATCAGCGTCTGTATTATGTTTAACGTTAAGAATAGTCGCGAATTTATATGTATTTTTGTTTTATTTCCGCGTCAAAATTACATCTGATAAGATCGCGCCATTTCTCCAATTTGTGTACGAGTATTTGTAGATTTTACGTAAGTAAAATACTTAGAACAGATCCAGTGAACTTAGAACTACGACTATCGAACCATTTTTAATGGATTTAGAATATTTTTTATGAAAGGTGAAAAACAAAGCTAACGTGCCTCCTCTCCTGGTGGTAAACAAAATATCTGAAATAAATTATAAATTTAAAAAAAACCTTTTTACGTGGTTTTCACACATTTTATTTATATTACACGCCGACCGCCGCCGACGATTTAGTGACCGCCTAAAGCGATTGCACTATTAGTCGGAGTGACCAGCTTAATCTTACGTGAGTAATTCCCGTGTAATATGAATAAATTGTGTAATAAAACTTTAAACAGATCCCCCGCCGTATGGCGCGATAGAATAAAAATCTGACAACTTCCACTTACCTACCTGATCAGTAAGGAGAGGCCTATCCTATATGGATCCGGTAGAGATTAAGCAGACATGCTACTTTGCAGCGGTGCTCGAGGCTTAGCTCATGATGATAAGCTCGATATAGAGATTTCAACTAAATGACCAATCATAACAGACAATCATTCGACCAAGTCAGACAAAACGATTGCGTAAATATGTCTAGGAGAATTCTAGATACAATATTTTTAAATCGAAAAACAAATGTAAGTACAGATCCTGAACCGTACAATGTCAGGTAAGGTTGTACCGGCTAGACCCGACGCAGTCCAACAAAAACTAGTTTAAATCATCTGATTCGACATTCATGAGGTTCTTGACAGTGATGAAATGATTCGTGGGATATAACAGATGGATAAGCTTAAAATAAATCGCAAAGTAACCCATGTATATATGGAACCCTTACATCATAGCTTTGTTTGTGCCTAATACCGAATCAATGCAATCAATAGAATAGAAGAAAAATCCAAGACTTCTCATTCTGGGGAAAACTCCCAAAGTTTATATATTATGTAAGTGAGTATGTACGAATTTAAAATTTTAAGGTGTTGTGAACAGCTGTAAGGAATTATATTCTACAAAGCCGACTGAGAGTCTCCAATTTCCTGATACTTCCGCGATGCTCACGTTTCCCATGACGCATCCAACCCGTAATCCAAAACAAATCTGCTAAATCCTCGGCCAAAACAAACGTGAACTCCTACTCGGTGGGTGGTTCGTGTACGGCTTCAGGCATGCCAATGACAAGGTCGGACGCGCAGAAGCTATTACTTAATCTGTTGTAGGACCTGGGAACCCCACGTGGCAACTCACGTGTATAGTGAGTTAGATATAGTGCAGCCATATGTAACTGAATGAAGGAGCCACCATCGTATTTCTTGCAGAAAACTGCCAGCCGTTTGTGGACATTTTATGTATCCATCATTTGGCGAACTGTACAGATTAAGAAGCTAACACTTATGTATTTGGTTGACGGACCGCCGTGCAACCAACGGGAGGGAAAGAAAAAAAAACTCCCTCCCGTTGGTTTGACGGCGGTCCGTCAAACATATCCATACATACGTCTGTTAATACTATTAGGTTGGTCGGTCTGTATTTAAAAAAATATAAATAATAGGTTTGCTTTTGCCACCATCTCGCCTGATGTTAAGCGATGATGCGATCTACGTTGGCGCACGCTTGCCTAGAAGAAACCGATTCACTCGTGATTTGAAGACACCCAGATTGTTACCATCGGGGAACACCCATTCAGGCAGCGCATTCCACAGACTAGCAGTTCTATTTAGACCGACTTATTAAGTGTGAAATCTCATTAGGGCAAACCTCGTACATTTAAAAACGAACTCTTTTATAAAGTCAAACAGGGGTTACAGCAGCTTAATTAAAATTGGATCTGCCCAATATTAAATTAGCAAATTACACGTGAAAACAAAGGTGATCTGGTTAGAACAGCCGGATAGATATAAACAAATATAAAAGGACATTAATTAAGGACATCATTATGTCGTTTGAATTGGATGTGATATTTAAAAGTGACTTGATATGGGTACTGTTTGCCTGGGTATAAATGACGATGCATGGATGAATATGATTTTAGATTTTGGGTGGCTTTATTAGAAAGATCCGGGTACCTATATGTCAGTATGATCAGGGAGACGAGGCCTATCCTATATGGATCCGGTAGAGATTAAACAGACATGCTACTTCGCAGCGGTGCTCGAGGCGTAGCTCATGATGATAAGCTTGATAGTGAGATTTCAACTAAATGATCAATCATATCAGTCATTCGACCAAGTCAGACAAAAATATGACGTTTGAATTGGATGTGACATTTAAAAGTGACTTGATATGGGTACTGTTTGCCTGGGTATAAATGACGATGCATGGATGAATATGATTTTAGATTTTGGGTGGCTTTATTAGTAAGATCCGGGTACCTATACGATATGTTCTGTTTGATTGGTGTTTTTAGTCGCAAAAACGCAATGCAACATAAAACCAGGTTAAGGTTTACTAAAGACTCCACTTACAGTAACCCAGTCGAATTATTATGTTATGAAAGCTTTATTTTGCAGATATGTATTTTAAAGCCGCTAAGACTAGCTCTCTGTTGATTTATTTTATATATTTCAACTGCATTCAATGATGATTCTAGCTCTAGATTCTAGAATAATCACTATTTTACGGACCGATACGGAAAAAATTGCAACGCCCAATTGTCTAAATTAAAACTGCTTCGGACTAGATTTAGCACATGGCATCGGCGTGTGCGCACCTTTATAAAACTTTCTAGATTCTTCTATTGCACGTAAGCAAGTGGCATGGAAGCAATCGACTTTAATCAAGACAAATGCAATGCTGCTTGTGTTTGTCTACATCATGCTCGATATTGAGCAAAGACGCGGATTAGGATGGAACACGCTTACCTAGAAGGAGCCTGTTTTCTCTCGGTTCAATTTAAATAATGCACATTTCAGGAAACATACCCGGCAAAGAGTTCAACACCTTCGCTATACATGTTTAAAAATGCTGTTGGAGCGCTGTTACTACGATTCTCTCTCTTAAACGCTAAAGAGAAAATAAGACAGCAGCTGTGCTAATTCCACTTTTGGCCACTACTATAACGCAATATACGAGCCTACATACTAATAACAAGAAGATTTCATCGTAAAACTGACTTCAATGCAGTAACAATGATATGTACAAGTTTTTAATGTTTGGAGTGTTACCGGCAAAATAGAGTTTGTCGACGCAAATGGATATAAATATATATTTTTACTATTTACAAAAGACTTGCGTTTAACCGCTCCTCAAAACCTACGATGGAAATGAAGCACGCTGAGGGATCGATTATATCAAGTAAAACTCCAGTCAAATTAGTATCGGTGTTGAGTGAGATAGATAACAGATAACTCTTAATTGTTCACACTTAGTTAATGACAAACAGTTTAAAACTAGTGTATTAACTGGCAGCCTTATCGCTATGAGCGATCTCTTCAAGGTAACCTTAGCATGGAAGGGATATATATATAGAAGAGGAATATACCCAATGGAATGGTGAATAATACGCGAATCTATCTGTGTTTTCTGTATCCACATCTCATCTATTATAAATTGTAATATGTGTTGGACGAAGTAAAGTCCCAGCGTCATTTAATAGGTGAATAATTTCATCGTAAAGTTTGTCATTTTATTTTATACTAGCGGACCGCCCCGCATCGCACTGGTATAGATTATAGCCTATGTCACCCGGGGATAGTGTAGCTTCCCAACAGTGAAAGAATTTTTCAAATCGGTTCAGTAGTTTCGGAGCCTATTCAATGCAAACAAACAAACAAATCTTTCCTCTTTATAATATTACTATAGATATAGATAAGAAGTTGTAAAGTTATATGATGGCATAACAAGAGAGAGGCCTATACCTAGCAGTGGGATAAGGAAGGCTGTGGATGATGATGATATGATATATGACTATGGTGTTATAATATCGGGAGCTCATTCCACAACCTAACTACGGTACCACGGTAATTATCCCGTAAATAATCCCCTAAATAATCTTCATATAAAACATTTTTCATCCTTGATATGCACTTAACTGATTTTAATCAGTATTCTAAAATATATTCGGAGCTCTGAATTAACATCGGGCAATTAAATCGTACATCTACTTAGAAGTTTAACCAATTCTCGTCCAAACCACTTTTAAAATTAAGTCTATATTGCAATTTGCAATTGGGTAGACAAAATTACTCCACGGTTCACAAACTAGAGACTGGCGCTTATTTTGTGATGGCGTAGGTAAAGTTACAGATAAAATAATAGTTACTTGGTAGGTAAAGTTGGTCTCCGTGGAGTGGGTCTCCTTGAAGACCAGACTCGTCGCGGCTCGGTGACCACAGATAACGCAAATAGCGTTCAACCACTCTGGCCTCAAAACTTCTTATGTGCTTTTGAAGATAATTTATTGTGGTTATAAACTAGGATATAGTATTTATTTTTTAAATTCTATAAAGTAATCACTTTTAAATATAAGGTTATAATCACGCGAATAAATATGTAAAACATAATAATGGGGTTATTATGAAAACTGACACTCCGCGACATGCCGCAATAGCGATCGCGGCATGTCCTAATTTGACAGTTTTTGATAAAACCATTTTTAGACGAATCTCAAATCAAGTATATTTTTCTGCTTCAACTCAAGTTTTTTTAACGCGAATAAGTCCGCGTTTGATTGACCTGTTGGTAAGCGACAATTTGGTCGAAGATGAAGCACGCAGACTTAGGAGATACCTATTCCTATAAGTTTAGGTAAAGTAAAAATTCTTCCGTTATGACAAATTGATTAAAGCCCAGATCTTATTGAATGAGCATTCCATTAGACACATACGACCCAAAAACCTAAAAGAAAACAAACAAACAAAAGCAAATCGTGGCCGAGGTGCTAACAACCATAACCTTGAGTGCGCACATTGTAACGGCTCCAGTAACTGCGCACACGCATGGCATCCGGGCGACAACGAGCCGATGCGTCGCAACTCGCAGCCGACGTGATTCAGGCACGAACAAAGGACTCAGTAACAGAATAATATGTTTTGCTTGAATCAGAGCTACCCGAAATAGATGGAAAGGGATAGCTTAAGGCTGTAACGTAAACTAGCGAAGTAAGAAATTATCTGAACACTCAAACAAATATAATAGTATTTTTACAGACTACGAAAAAAAAGAAGGTTCTCAATTCGTCCCGTATTTTTTAAATATATGTAGGTAAGTCGATTACACCGGCATCTGTTAACCAATTTGCATGTTTTTTTTTTTTTACATATAGAGATAACTATCGATGTGGTCCCACAAAAATGTCGTTACTTTGGGCTCAGTAGTTTTTAAACCAGCTCGAATAATACGGATAATTTCACTACAATATTACAAACTGTAACTAGTTTTGTTCAGGTGCTTTGTTCGAGCCTAATTGAGGTGGTATTAATTTTTCATTCAATTCATTTTTAACATTCATTCATGCATGGATGTGTAAACACGAGTAGGGCGTTATGTTGTTTCACTGCATATGTTATCCATGTTATCCATGTATAAATATTATTTTGTTCTTTGTAGTGGCACAATATTTGTGGTTAGTGTTATTCTTTTTAAAGAATTTTTTTTTATGGTCATAATCATAACTAATATATTTCTCGCACCACATGAAAATGTCATACAAAAATACAGTCAAAAAAAAAACATACAGTCGAATTGATAACCTCTTCCCGAAGTCGGTTAAAAATATAGAATATTTTATTAAGCCTAAGCAATGAATATCTATATTAGCAACTTTTCTCAGGACAAAAACTACGTAACTTATTACCATCACAATAAAAGTAAACTCGTTTGACTAATAGCACTTTCTCTCTCATGCTCAGATTTGGAACCGTATGAAAAAAATAAGAATGTAGAAAAGAACCAATGGCTATATTTCAAGAAGAATATGATAACACTGGAACGACCGTAAATAAAAGTTTGTTCTTTGTGAACTGGGTGGCTCATTGTTGTCTGAAAGCGTAATTGTGACAGATGACGTTGGACAAATAAGTGGAATATATTAATTAAGAGCGAGTGTATACCAAAAAAAAAATCGGATTTCACCCGCGCGTCTCGCATCGCCCGCATTAGTGTGAAACACAACCACGGCAGCGCGGCAGTCGCGCGCAGCTCCAGTATACACAACTCGTGTACTTGGACTCGTCATGCGGCAAGGAGTAATAAACACAGGATAAGCGTAGTGTTGGCGTTTTGGCTGGGTTCGGTCGCGGCGCGCAAAACCGTAAATTGTTTATTTCACTTTTCAAAATTGTATTTGTTGTTTATTTTTTAACTTCATTTTTAAGTTTTCTACAATATAAATATAAAATTAATAAATTATATAAATTAAATTGAAATTACCTAATTTAATTTTCAAATTGAAATTTTACGCTGGAGACAGTGTCAGAGATCGTTAAACATTAAATCAAACTATACTAAACTAATGCTATGCTATGCCATGCTATGTTCTATACTATGCTATGCTATGCTACGCTATGCTACGCTATACTATACTATACTATACTAAACGAAACGAAATACGCGAAAGCCCGTTGGTCCAGTTGGTAGTGAACCTTACTGAGCTTGGGGGCGTGGGTTCGATTCCCATCTAGGACAAACATTTATGTGATGAACTTTTTCTGTTTGTTCTACGAGTATACCTGGTTGTTAATATCTAACAGATATATAACACTCTCATAATAAATTATATTCGATTTAAGACTTACGTCCTTTAGTTCTAAGCAACTATTCGGTCAAACGGCAAGTCCGATATTCAGTCTTATTCTGTTGCGCTTTGCATCTTAATAGTGAAACATGCTCCGTTCAACCTCAGTACCGCACTGTGCCTCAACGGGGAAGGACGCACGCGCTTGCTTTTCGCCTTGGTTTTATCTTCCGAGTGCGATTATATCAACACCTACTGTATTTTCAAACAAAGGATAATATAAAAAATCGATGGCTCGATCGCGACCACTTGACGCGGCAACCAAGTGGTGCCAATGAACTTGGTTGTTAATATCTAACTGAGATTCACCACTGTCATTATAGAAACATTTTACTGTTTAAAGGCAAAGTTTATTTTTATTGTTTCATTCAAGAGCAATGTTTATAACCTCAAATAAGCCACAAATGACAGCACCAGCGAAGGTGGCGCCATCTGAGATAAGTTTTGCCGTGGTTTGCCTGTGGCTTCTCATTACCCAAAATGTATGAAAAATACTGCGTTAGTTCCCTAATACTCACCCTGTGAAATCATTTACCACTGAATAAAACTCAAAATATGTAGTGATGGTCAAAATATTTTCGGATTTGAATTAAATAAAGAAATTTCGTTAGTGAAGCTACTTCTTAAAATTTCTGAAATATTGGTGCCGTCGTTTGGCTTTAGACCTCAGCAGCCATTAATCGATGACACAGACTTAAAATATTCAAGGATGGCTGAAATCTTTTCTGATTTAACGTCTTCACTGAAATATTGAAGATGTCTTCTAGTATTAGAACTGAACAATCTATAATCACCGTTACTGATTTAAAATATGCAAGGATGGCAGAAATATTTTACGATACAAGTCAAGATTCTCTGAAATATTAATGCTCTCATCTAGTGTTGGACGCAAATCACGCAAAACCTCACCTAATCCTCAAAAAAAAACTCACCTATGTTTCCAACCAATTTGTTCAAAATATTAAAAAATAGCTATTTATTTTTTGATATAACTTCACTTTGCTGAAATACTGGTGGTGCCACCTAGCGTTTGATCTGAGAAACTCGTATTTTATGCTACTGATTCAAAATATTTAAAGACGGTACCACACTGTTGCACCGCACTGTTGCACCGCACTGTTGCACCGCAGTGTTGCAACGCAGTGTTGCAACGCAGTGTTGCAACGCAGTGTTGCACCGCATTGTTGCACCGCAGTGGTGGACTGCAATTCAACCAGTATAAAAAAATACTGGTCGAATTGAAGGTAAATGAGAACCTTCCTCCTTATTTGAAGTCGGATAAAAAGGTAAGTAGTATTTGACTTTGACTAAGGTAAGTAGTCCCGCTAGTGTATTGTGCATTTCCCCTTACCAGCACATACCCGAGCCAACCCAACTGGTCAAACAGTAGGTACTTATGTTTTTAACCGACTTCAAAGAAGGAGGAAGGTTCTCAATTCGACTAGTATTTTTTTATACCGGTCGAATTGAGAACCTTGCCCCTGTTTTGAAGTCGGTTAAAAGCATAAGTACCTATTGTTTGACTTTCCACATTTTCATTTTTTTTTATTAGAAGCAGTTTTTTGCTTCCATTATTACCAAGCTATTTTTTGTCTGTTAAAATTGAGAACCTTCCTTTTGCAGAAAGCCGCTTCTCGTAAAAACGTCAGAAAATGTGGATGGAACTCTCAAGTCAAATTAACCATCACATTAATTTAAATGATTTTTAATTTTAATATTGTAAAATTATAATGAACCTAAATTATTTTATAATGTCATGTAATTTTTAGTTTTATCTTTCTGACTCTCTCTCTCTGCTTCTCTCCGTCTCTCTCTCTCTCTCTCTCTCTCTCTCTCTCTCTCTCTGTCTGTTTGTCTGTCACAAAGAAACACTCCGACTCTAATAGTTATATTACTGAGCATACATAATAATGGATGCGTTACGGCCTAGTCATATCCATTTTATTTGTATCTATGTTATTTTTTCGTAGTAGCTTTATCTAGTCTGTGCTCTAAGGTCATTGGCACCACTTGGTTGCCGCGTCAAGTGTTCGCGTTCGAGCCATCGATTTTTTATATTATCCTTTGTTTGAAAATACAGTAGGTGTTGATATAATCGCACTCGGAAGATAAAACCAATGCGAAAAGCAAGCGCGTGCGTCCTTCCCCGTTGAGGCACAGTGCGGTACTGAGGTTGAACGGAGCATGTTTCGCTATTTAGATGCAAAGCGCACCAGAATAAGACTGAATATCGGACTTGCCGTTTGACCGAATAGTTGCTTAGAACTAAAGGACGTAAGTCTCAAATCGAATATAATTTATTATGAGAGTACTAATTAATCTAGGTAAATTTTGTCTTAACACCGGAAAACGAACTATATTTTCCTTCGGTGAGTATTTATTTTAGATATGTATCTGAAGTACTTTCCAAGTAAAATCAAAAAAATTAGCAAAAAGGCACCATTTTCAAAACATTAAAGTATCGAGTAAATATCTTGCTATTATGTTTCTGTCTTAATGGCGGAAAGAAAATGAATTGAAAATTCACATATATCAATTATTACGATGATCGGATATTTGGTTTAGTTAGAATATCATGGCAAATTAGCATAAAATTTCGGCTGCCCCCTCTTAAGGACTATCAGATGTAGTATGGAGTAAATTCTGCCTAAGCCGAACTGTATCTACGTAAGGTTTGATGGCAGTTTCCGTAGATATAACTTCTCTAGAAGCTACTTTATTAATCCCGAATTCGGTAAGAGATAGAACAACTGTAATTACGTCGTCTTAACAACTAATTATTATTTAAAAACCAAAATCAAATAACGGAACTAAATCAAAAGAAACATCTGTTTCTACAGTATGGTAATACTGTAGTTAAACCAGGCTAGGAAAATGGTTACACTACAATTAATTTGGAGTACCTACATTATTATTTCCTGTACAATTACTGTTTATTGGTTAGACCATAATTTCTTCCTGATAAACGATAGGTATTATACGTTTTTTATATACACATTGACGACGACAAAGGAAATTTCCTTAGTCAGTATTCAAGGTCCAACACATGAACTGAATATGTAAATATTTCTACACTGCTTGTAAAAATAAACATACTGACTCAAGCTACCTAGTAGTTTTCAATAATACAACATTACTACTGCAAATTTGTGCCTAGTAAGACTAGCACGACCCACAGTAAAATAGAGAGTTTAAAATCCTGTAAATCCAAAATTTTACTTCAACATTTTACAAATGAACCTTTTAAAATACATTTAGAAACCTAATCCATTAACGTAACTGAACATGACAAAAAAGATACAAGACCATTTACTCGGCTCGCCAGCGGCTGCTAAATAAACAAGTGGTCCTAATATAGCGCCCTGCGAAACCCGTTCCTCTGACTGAACCAGTGTGTAACAGTGAGAAAAGTACGCGGATTCGATTGCGAACTGAATGTATTTGCGAAATACACCGGTTTCCGACCGGCCAAGCTGTTGACAACTTTAGTTGACATCTAGACAAACACGCCATCCGATGAACGAACAATGCAATCAAACACTATGTAAATCGCTTTCTTTGCCAATCAATTAATAATAGGGCGTAATATTAAATGATAGAAAGATTTATGTTCGAGCATAATCAAACTTTCTATACACTCATGTTTCGAAAGCAAGGTAAATTACTTGTATGTTAATTCATCATCATCATCATCAGCCAGAAGACGTCCACTGCTGAACATAGGCCTCCCCCTTTAACCTCTACACCGAAACGACAGCAGAGTATGTTAATTACGAACTCTTAATATAAACACACCTTAAATTACATTTTATCTAAAACTAATCTAAAACTAAAACTAATCTAACAAAACGCTGCCCACTGGTAGCGGGTTCTTAGATCAGTTTTAGTTTTAGATTAGTTTTAGTTATAAATATAAATTTAAGATAGCTTTATTTTTTATTTTTCTTGTGATTTTTATTGAATTAATATATTTTTATTTTATCTAGATTGAAAGTTTGAATAGGACGTGTATTGAAAATACTACTGATGACTGTGTTCAGTGAGGATCATACTCAATCTAGATCTTCATGTAATTACGATGATAATGAAATAAGTTTTGCTTACAACGCAAATAGACCGAATATGAGATAAATTTCATTCAACTAGAAACGCAAAGATAACATTAATCCGGTCATTAAGAGTGGTTTAACTTACATAAATGTGGCGTAACATCTAAAGTCCGTGTTTTATACACCGATGCATCATAAATCGATGTATCATGTATCATCCATGTCATGATAAGACGTAGTTCTAAATAAAATATAGAATGCATGATTTGCCATTGACATTGCAGTTTAACAAAATGCGCGTGTTATTCTTCGTGACAAGGTAATTCAAAACACTTCAAAGTGACAATAATTTTCATAAGAAATGAATGATTGTATTTGCTCAATTCTGTTTGCTTTGTTAAGATATACGTTTAAATATTTAAATTAGGTTCCCAGGAACAAAAACATGTGAATGTATTTGATTTTTCATGGCTCAATCGTTTTAGTTTTACCAGACATTCAGACAATGAAAATAAAAATATTGTAACGAAAGCGAAGTAAGGACAAATTTTAATTTACAACTAACTTGAATTTAAATTTATAACTAAAACTAATCTAAAACTAAAATTAATCTAAAACTAATCTAACTATCCGCTACCGGTGGGCAGTGTTCCCAAAATGCTGGCAGCATTGCCTCGTTGTATGGCAATGCTTATTCTTTGGGCAAAATAAAGGCCAGCATTTTGGTCACGAGTTGCTTCGACCAGTCGCCCTGATATGTCTTTGAATAAATAAATAAATATATATATATATATATGTATATTTAGAACTAAGTAGTTATTTATTTAATAAAAATTACAAGTAAAATAAAAACTATCTAAAATATAAATTTATAACTAAAAGTATTCTAACAAGCCACCAGTGGGCAGCGTTCCCAAAATGCTGGCAGCATTGCCTCGTTGTATGGCAATGCAATCAATTTGGGTAAAATAAAGGCCAGCATTTTGATCATGAGTTGCTTCGACCAAGAACGATTAGAATTCGATTAGATTTCGATTTAGAACTTCTAATATCTCGACATTCCTTAGCCAACACTTTGATTTCAATTTAACTAGAGATGTGTTGTAAGTGAATAAAAGAGGAATAATTATCATTCCCACACAAGTAAATAAACGTAATACGATCAAAAGCAAAGTAGAATGAAAAAAATACTTAATATAATAAACGTAGACTGCTTTCCAAAGAAATTGTACGTATTTTATCAAAGGAAAATAACACACAAACAGATAAATAACGAACAATACAGAAAAACAAATTACAGAGTTACGTAGGCAGATAATGAGCGAAAAGTTGATAAGCACGTCACGATAACAATGGTGCAAGTAACGTTTATAAATAAACATGTTTGCAAGACGTACTTAATGAATTTAATTTTAATGGGGAGGAAAGTTCCAATCATTTAGTATTAAGCTAATACAATTAAAGACAGAGATACAATAAAGGAAGTTGTTATCACTGTCGTCAAGACTAAAATGATTACCACAAATGATGTGAAGGTCAGTAATATTTTGAACCGTATACATAACGATATACTAAAATCTACAATGTATCAAAATATACAAAAGGCACAAACTATGGCGCGACACGGGCATAATTTTCGAGCAAGCTATTGCTTATGTTATATGTTTCTTCGATGTATAAACTTGATTCAATACTACGTCTAGGAAAACCAGCTCGTAAAAACGAACGATATGATGGTAATGAACTAATGACTTTCGCAGCTGGGAAAGGCAGACACGCAAAAAATGAATAGACGGCCAAACACCGATAATGAGTTTGCACTTGCTACTAATTTGGTACAACTGCACCCTAAGTTGTAGTTATTGGTTTACTGCTTTAAAAAAAATTACGTTTAGTTTCATTAAGTCGTCATACATACTACGTAAACTGGTACATAATTTTTGACTTGTATCATAAATGAATCACTAAACGTACCTATAACCAGTTGATGTCTCAGATTTATATAAATCTAAATTAAATATAATATGGCATTAGAATGTGGTATCGGTATGTCTGTAGTAAGAACTTACTAAAAAGGAAGCAACTGATGGTGGTATTACCATCACGAATATCACGATTAACGCCATAGCAAAATTTCAAACTGGTGACGGGCTGCAGCGTCCGCAGTTTGAGAAAATACGCAGCTGCGATCGCCAATCTGCTTGCCCGGCAGCGTGGCAACTTTGGGGGCAAACCTACCGGGCAAAAAGTAAGAATCCCGAGCTCTGAAGATCGGGCTAAGTGGCGTGTCTAGCGAGAGTCCAGTACCGGTAGTGGACTTATTATGATGCTGATAAATTTACACAGATATATGATCTAGTTTACAAAACAATTTGGAATAATTTCGTAACATTTTGGTATCCGTCATTTGAAGATTATAATCTTTACAATCCAGTACCAAACCGATAACCAAACTTCTCGGGGATTCTAACTTTACAGCTAAAACAATAGACACGCGCAAAACATGATAACGTTAATGAAAACAGTTTATTTTCCCAATTTATCAGTGCATAAATAAAGGTAACATTGAATAGATATCCATAGGTGAATATAGGTGATAAATGATTGTATTTGTTTTTATTACGCCTAAGAATATTTTAAAATGTTGTTTATAAAAGAACTAGTTATAAACATAAATAGGTATTTCTACTGATTCTCAATCGGCGAATCTAAATCACTTGATGGTAAGACGATTGCGCCGTTGAGTAATTAACGACGCATTATTCTTGGAAAGCGTTATTTTAAAAAATGTTTAACCTAGCCATATTTTTGTTTGAGGAAACCACAAGTAGAAAAGTTTTTGTAAAGGTATTTGGAAACTAAACTACCAAGAGCATGGCCTAGTTACAAATTATTCCCATGCACCTGCCAGCTTTCAACACTTTGCAATAGCATTGCACCGACTCTATCATCACACGACCATTGTATCTATAATCTATACAATATCAGTACAAAACTCACCAATTTCTTTCCTTGTATAGTGTCTCTCCCCGTTGTGGGAATTGGTCGTTCCAAAAGCCTGTCCCATGTTTGATAACTTTGATATCACAGCACAGAGATCACAAAGATGCGAGATGACAAATGACAATCAGCTGATAATTCGCGTGTTATAGCGCATGCGCGGGCTCATGTCAAGCGGTGACGGGCGCGCCCCTTCGCGTCTCGCAAGGTACTGGCGAGCGCAGAGCCGAGGACCGGTGACCGATAAGCTGGCATGACCTACATATGGTGGAAGGGAGACAGAACCGGTGCCGAGTGCTGCGGTTTGGATGCACCGGACACGCTCTGTTTACATCGCGCGCGTGATGAAGGCACCGCAGCGCGTTGTGCTGCTGTTTGTATCAGCTCACATCTTCATTCTACCAGTAAATTACACAATGGAATAAGTGTTTCGATAAATTTTGTGATTTTGTTATGTAAACCTAATCTATTATAGTAAAAAAAGTATCTCTAAAGAGGTCTCGTATTAGAGCATAGGATTAAAATAATGACCACGTGTCATAGATTCTGATCTGCTTACCACTTTAGTTACCTGGAACTCAAGACCTTCAAGTATCTAGCGATTCAGGATACAACATCCTGACACAGAACAAATACTAGCGTCCTTGGTAAAAGAGAACCATGATTCAGAATTGATAAGAGATTTTGACAGGTGTGCAAAATATCGACATGTAATGTGATAACTGAGAATTCTGGTATATACAATTTCGGTTAAGATAGTAAGATAAGTGGGTATTTTGAAGACCAAAGATGATTTAGCAATCCATAATCGCTTGAAGATTTTGTTACCGTCGTTTTGATTCCTTGAGGTTCTTACGATAAATCGATCTATTTTGATACCTGCTTAAATTAGTTAGTTTTTTTTTTTTAAATTCAACTAAAATGTATACAAAAATAATCCAAGGATAATTTGGGCAGTTTCAAACGAAGGGTGAGAGTTCTCAAAGGTAGGCAATGCACTAACAAGGCCCTGTGTATTGTAGGTTTATCTAGGCACCGGTGACCACTTAAGGTGCACCGTCGCTTGTTTGCCACATCTATACTAATATTATAAAGAGGAAAGATTTGATTGTTTGTTTGTTTGTTTGTTTGTTTGCATTGAATAGGCTCCGAAACTACTGAACCGATTTGAAAAACTCTTTCACTGTTGGGAAGCTACACTATCCCCGGTTAACATAGGCTATATAATATTTTCCAAAAAAAATAGGGATCCTTACTAAAACTCCAATAACGTAACCCAAGGTGTAGTAAAATAAAATTTACAATTTTGACTTTGCGTGTTTGACAGTTCTAAGACAGGACAACGTCTGTCAGGTCAGCTAGTATTGTATAAAAAAGAAAAAAATACAAATTTCTTCAAAAATTACAGACTCCAGTCAGAAGAAACAAAACAGGCAATGAACAATGACGACGTGACAAGTCTTGTTGAACAAAGTGACCGTTCTATACATTGCGGTTAATATTTTCAATGTTCGTCATAATAAAGCCCCGGCACACTTCACACGTCTTAGCGGTGTCGAAACCGAAATAATTGCAAACTCATTTATAATGGGTTCACAGTAGGACAGGCACTTGGAACTGTTTTACGAAATTAGCTTTTTACTTATGAGAAGGGTTGCTATTTTCAATGTTTATAATAGAGCCCACATACTTTAACTCAAGTCACAACGCACGTGCCATGCGTCTGCATTATAATTATAATACTCTTTTAGTTTTACTGTGTACTGCAAGGTTAACAAACCAAAAGCCCATCTTCGTGTGTCATGTCCTAAAATTAGGTTAGAGCAACAATGGCAACCTTTTTAGAAGTATTGTAAATCTACGAAATGAAGTCGGTTTTTGTGATATGATAGTTATGATACACTTGAAGCAGATGTTGCACAGAAATATCTAGTTATATTTTCATCAACATTATTTCAGCCTTTATTATGTTCCCACTGCTGGTTCTGGCTGGACTGGCCTTCTCTCAGAGAGAGGATGTGCACCATCCTATGTTCAGCCGTGGACGTCTGGGTGATGATGATGAATAGACACAGAAGCCAATTATATGTCTTCGCAGATTTATATGAAAGTCTACGCTTACTGACTTGCGGGCAAAAGCTAAACTCCAATATTAACTAGCAGTCGAGAATTTTGGCAACCCTATAGTTAATTGTTAATTCCCAAGCCAAGTTACTTATTTTACACTTGACCTTTCTGATTGTTAATTAGTAAGCCAGTACAATATTTTTTAGAGCAGTCGTTATTTAGACAAATCCGCATAATGTAGAATGATGAAAATAAACCATTCAAATTAGCCGACCGTAATCAGCCTACTGTGGTGATAACTACCTTAAAAATAATAATAAAGACCTTGATTTCAATAGTTATAATATCAATCGAAAATATCCTAAAACTATCGTAGTTTTAAGGATTGAAGTATTTAGAGTTGTATGATTGATTTTTTTTAGGCCACCTAGGTTTAGTCAAAAGCCAAAAGATGGCCTCAAATATTGAACTACCGAAGCTACTGAACTCTTTCTAGATCGAGGCTTGTGCGGTGAAAATGAGTACGGCAATGTTTGCGGTGAAATAAGTACAAAGTTAGAGGCTACACAATACACATATTTCCAACTAGACAATCATCGTGATCGTCAATTTAGTATTTCGGTAAACTTTGTTACTTACAACCCGACTGCGATTACAAAAGAAATAATGTCTAACTACATGCGCGATTTTTGTGCTGGTCTATATCAAGTACTTGGCTTCAGCATGTAATATGCTCAGCGTCTAAGTGAACTTACTACATATCGTAAACATTTTTGAACACGCGTTCATCTGACCCCAAACTAAGCAAAGCTTGTGATATGGCTGCCAGAAACTGTGATATACATACATAATTATATAGTTTAGCGCAATAATAATCAAATCTGCCACATTACGCATATTAAATTGTAATTAGCAAGCCGCTAATTACTCTCGGTAATTACTTAATTGCCAAGATCTATTTAATTTTACAGAACGTACAGTTCAATCAGATTACTTCTGAGATGTTTGTATTTTAAAATGAAAATAGGATTGATTTAAAATATTGGTCCAAGAAAACATAATATTACTACTAGCCACAAGAACTGATAGGGGGCCGTCCATTAATCACGTGATGTTTTTGTTTTAGCATTTTTAACAAGGTCACACTCCGTTTTTCGGATTAGAAATCGCGCGTTTGACGAAAAAATTAATACACGTGATATCTTACTACACCCCCCCCCCCCTTGTGATATTTCGTGATTTTTGCTAAACCCCCTCCCCCCCGGTCGGATTAATGGACGGTCCCTAGTACAAAGAAATGTAAAAGATGCTTGATATCCGCCAGTGGTGTTGATAATGAATATCTTGATGAATATATGCATATCCTACAAGATTTTCATCAACTATCGTGTCGTGTATCTAACTCTTGTAATTCCCTTATGATAAAATTAAAATGTGTGAAAACCACATCAGTTTCCATAAAAATACAATTTCATAACTTTAAAACAACTAGAAAGGAAAATTTATGTAATGGGGACTAGGTATAAAATGCTCCGTAGTGTAATGAATATAAACTGAATGAAATTCTTCCCAAGTACATTTCTCGCAATGAGCTCGCGAGAAAGGCCATAACTGTAGTTATAGTTACAATTGGGCTATCTCAAGTACCTACCTAAGAGAATCTTAAAGCTTGAATAAAGGATTCATGAATATGTATCCAGTTAAATTGGAAGATAAAATCTTTCCCCGTTAGAGCGTTGTAAGAGATTTCAAGATTTCAACAGATTTCTGTATTTCAATTCGAGCTCCATTTATATGTCAATCTTGATTTAGCCTCGCTTCATCGAGACGTTCTAGTGGTTTCTGTATAGGCGTTATAACATTGGATTAAAGTTCAGTTTTGTCAATTCTCAGGGTTGAAGATACAGTAGATGAGCCTTACAATCAACACTTGAGTTGTACTATTATTTATTCTGCAACTTGAGTCAAATTGCCGAGTAAACTACACTCGGACGAGTTGAAGATTGAATATACTTAGTTGTGAATCGAGGCATTCGTGACGTCAGAGCGATAAGATATACGGTCAATATAGTGGTCGTTTCTGACAAGGCAATGTGAAATCATGTAATATACAGCTACCCGTCTTGTAATTCTTTTAATTTTTTTAAGCGTTAGTTCTGGTTTATGCGGTTCAGATTTGTTGACACGTATCACAAAATCAACAAATTTGAGGCACAGTTGATATATACCCGGTTATACCTAGATGCTTCTCCAGAACGGAGTTAGCCCCTAACATTATGTTATATACTGTACTTACCGTCTATTTTGTCCAGAATATTGAAAACTATTTGAACAATCATCACAGAATCTGTGACAGTCAGTGACGTCGCGGGGCACTCCAATATTTTTCGACTGTTGGAAATATTTATTACAGTTACCCGAATAGTTTTAATTCGCTGCAGTTACCAATATCTTCCAAGGACCGCAAATTAAGTCGCTTACCTGAAACAAACAGAGGTAAAGATTAATGTGATGTGTAACTTTTAACAGAATTTTTATTTGAATTTGAACTGAAATTTTATGACATCACTTAATGATGTGGAAAAAGTATTATGTACATTTATTAATCTCTTACAATAAAAATTATCTCTACTCTCACTGATTCTTTCCCGCCTTGCAAATATTGATGAGCAATGCACTGCTGCATGTTGAGTATTTGCCGACAGTTTTGCAAAGGCGTTTCATGTTTTAATTTTTCATGTTCTGTTAAAATATGAACCACCGAAATAAGTCAAGTTATTTATATTTCTACCAAGTTTTATTTAAAATTTAAAATTGGAGTTTTTTTTTTATATGAAAAGTTCTAGATTACTTACAGTATATCAGAAAATAAGGAATAAGATTGTTCCATTGCTTGGCAGTTGGCTGTACGGATTAGAAACGAAGAATCAAGACGTTTTGTACGTATTCAAGGAAAATCCACAATGTACGGGTGTTAAACCGTAGGATTACCGTAATAGCAACTTGAAAGTTCGATGTATATCAAACCAGCGAGCAAGCTCACTATGATGCTTCAGTAGCAGGACCAGAAACTAGAGAGCGGTCACAAGTTTCTTAAACCAGCTAAAGTGTAAAAGTCTATATATAACCTGTTTGTATATCTCAGAAACTTAAAAATATAAATTATTGCAAATGAATGGCAAGGAAGAAAATTCAAGGCACTCCAACAAAGATAATGATGTCATACGAGCAGTGAGCATGATATTGCTTATAGGACTCCAAAACAAAAAAGAAAACGCGGGAGACAATACATGTTAAACTTTATGCTCAAGTTGAAATAAGAAATAAGGTAAAATTATCAATATGAAAATATCATATCGTGCTATATTTTGGCGCTAATAATTTATCTTGTCAACAAGTCAACTTGTGCATTGCGGCTGAGAATCGAATATGGCTTGTGATAACCATCAAAACTTTCTGTTTCATATGATATGTTATGTTATGTTTCATAAGATCCACACATTTGTCTACATTAAATCGCAGTGAGGCAAACAACCCACCTAAACTTGTAACAAAGAGCCGGTCTCGGTGTTTTCTAAAAATAGCTATACAAGGACAAATTGCAAATGTATCATCAAGGGACCGAGGGGCACTGAACTGACCAGGCCTTGAATGTGCTTAAATTTAGGCTATAAGCGCGTTTTAACATGAACATCCTTTGTCTAAAAATGTATTAAGAAGTTGGGACAAACTGTGGCTGGTATCAGTTAAGTATCAGTTTATTTTCTCGTTTGAATACTTTGATAACGACGATATAGGTAGTAAATAACATGTTTCTTTTGTTAATCCTACTAATATTATAAACGCGAAAGTTTGTATGTACGGATGTTTGTTCCTCTTTCACGCAAACCTACCGAATGGATTTTAATGAAAGTTTACAATAATTATAGCTTATACATTAGAATAACACATAGGCTATAACGGGTCATAGTAGCGAGGCCGAAGGCAGAGCTCTACGCGTACGAAGCAGCGGGTTTCAGCTAGTTAAAGAATAAAATACAACTAAACCAAAATATGATTTTAACAATATTCTAACATAGGCTTTTTTTATTTTAACTTTAACAAAAACTAATAAAAATATATTTAAAAAACTAACATTTGTACGCTGTAACAGGCAAGGACATGAGATACGTCTCGATTCTTACGACCATGTATGCTACTTTATATTATTATGTATGGGTACCTACCATGTTCTGACAAATAAATAATTTGAATTCGACATAAAGAGATATAAAAACTTAGTAATATGAGACATGGAAATGTTAAAGCTTTCTTCCTTCGATCAAAAAATACATACGTATAATTTTTCGAAGCTTTGTTTACGTTAATAGATTAACAAGACCAATGTCGAGCCGAACGTAATTTCTATAGTGTCAAAAGCATATTAAGAAATAAATAATTTAGATAGTTTTTTTTTTTTTTTTAATATTGCAACCTCTAATTTGTGTACATCCCTATCACAAGTACGTATGTAATTTCAAGCTATTCACCAGTTCATCTCCCGTCTGATCTGTCGCTGTTGAAAGCTTATCGAATTGCAGTTTCGAAAAAATCTCTAGAATTTATCCGGATATAATTCCGTTGTCTAGAACATTACCGCTACAGTAACTCTATCATCGTGAGGTCGACACAATGTCGCGTTCATACTCCGAATAGCATGATTTAAGGCGAAGACACCCGGACGCGGCGATCGCGACCTTGCCGCATATTCGCGGCCAGGGTTAGCAAATCTGACAGTTGGATAAAAAAATTAAGTCAAAGTACAAATACAAGAGATCGAGAAGCAGTCAGACTAGATCCCCATTACCATGATCCAAGAAAACAAGGTCTAGCGTCCTGGGAGATGTACCGCAATGACGTCACTGTCCAGTTGCCACTTTATTATAACAAACAAAGATACTGTTTTTTTTTTTTTAAATTATCTATTAAATAATTCAAAAAGCATTTCAATTGTCATTTGGTTTGTCCGCTCAAGCAAGTTAAGCACGAATTGAATATATTAAACACAATTTTATCAAAACCACATTGATTTATTGGATTCCCACAGGTAATATATTGGGGTTATAATTTCACGCTACTGTTAACACAGAAAATCATAGAGAATCCGCCGTTGTTTCGTGTATCGGCATCTCTCTCGAACTTGTTGTAAATTACTTATTATTTAAAATTGGTTCAGTAGTTTCGGAGCCTATTCAGTGCAAACAAACAATCAAACAATCAAATCTTTCCTCTTTATAATATTAGTATAGACTAGCTGACCTGACAGACGTTGTCCTGTCTTAGAACTGTCAAACACGCAAAGTCAAAATTAATTAGATCTTATTTTTCTACACCTTGGGTTACATTATTGGAGTTTTAGTAAGGAACCCTACTTTATTTGAAAATATAATGTAGCCTATGTTACCCGGGGATAGTGTAGCTTCCCAACAGTGAAAGAATTTTTCAAATCAGTTCAGTAGTTTCGGAGCCTATTCAATGCAAACAAACAAACAAACAAACAATCAAATCTTTCCTCTTTATAATATTAGTATAGATATAGTATAGATACATGTTTTTAGGGTTCCGTACCTCAAAAGGAAAAAACGGAACCCTTATAGGATCACTTCGTTGTCCGTCTGTCTGTCCGTCTGTCCGTCAATCAAGACCCTTTTTCTCAAGAACGCGTAAAGGTATCAAGTAGAAATTTATACTAAATACTTGGGTCTACGGTTTCTTTCGGCTGTGAAAAAATAAAACTTGTAAGTCAACGCAATTAAAAGATATGAACGTTTATGTCGCATATTTTGCGATTTTACAAGGAAACCAAAACATATAGGGAACTTCCCGTTGACCTAGAATCATGAAATTTGGCAACGGGTAAGGTCTAACAGCACATATAAAGGAATAAATCCGAAAGTTGTATATTTGAAGTTATATCATTTAAAAATAATTATTTTGTTATTACAAACTTACATTTTGTAGTTGGAATGTATGGAAGAACCTTATTGTCAACTACAAAGTTAAGTTTGTCTTCCAATATTTCAACTTCAGTTAGTTTTTTTTTGGACTCGTACTTGTCCGGTTTTTTTAAAATTGGAAATAGTTCTGTTGGGCCGCCATTTTGCCAGATAAGGGACGGTGTGGCCGAGAAAGGAGCACGTACATCTAGAAGATATATATAAGCCTAATAAACGCCTTGAGTTCAGTTCAGGAAACAGTGAGGACCATGGTAGGGAGTTCCATTATTGGACAATACGAATCATACATGTGCATGTCGATAGTTGCATACGAATTTGGGGAAAATGCATACCATACCTTTCAAATGAAATTCTTTATATTTTGAATTAACTTTTGAATTAACAGCACCCTGACGAGATGGCGGTCAAACGCAAGCCTATTTATTACTCAACATAAAAAACGGTCAAGTCAAGGCGTCAGCCCTAGTGCCAGTTATAAATAATTCCAAATCAAATGTATCGTAGGTACTGTCAGAACGACTTTCAATTAGCATTGTAAAGTGTGAAGATAACAAACTTTACTATACAGCTACACTGTAAGTAGCAACATTGACTGAAACTTCGTTGTACTGGGTTATGCTGCTTACCAACATTGCCTGTGTTGTGTTGCTGCTTGGCAACATTTGGAGCGCGTTACAAACAATCGAGAAGCGTGGATTCATGTGCTAACTTTGTAAGAGAGATAATTTAGGGCAATGTCTAACGTTGTTGCGATTATGAATGTTATAAGAAAATTTTATTTATGAAACAAGAATATATCGGTCTATATGTATGTATTTTACTAATAAATACTATGACACTTAGTTTATTAGCTATTACCTAATAATTTTACTAAATGGCCGGTTATCAAATTTAGAAATACCGCACGGAATGGCCGTGGTTTTCAGCTATCCCAGGAGATAGCTCTACGGGATTAATAGTAGAGAGCCTAAACCTAGTGATCTATGTTCCCCTGAGGGCTATACGTTTATCGCTACTCAACATTTCTCACCTAATATGATTGAAATAGGAATAGTTTCAATATATGGGGGACTCGAACACATTTATTTAACCCGTGAGGCGCCTTGGTTGGTGGAGCCTTGTATAGACATAAATTACGATGTCTAGCCGAATAAAAGTCTAAAGGTCTACGAATTAAGGTCTAAAATTAGCCTGTTTTACTTATATTCTAATAGAAGGGGAAAAAAGAGTTTTACAATGTGCCTAGCCGTGTGTCCGATGGAATTTCCCATCGCCCACTAAGTGCTAAAGGGGAAAGCTGCAGATACAACGCTTCCAATTATTAGGGTTCCGTACCCAAAGGGTGAACACGGGACCCTATTACTAAGCCTCTGTCTGTCTGTCCTACCTTTTAACAGCTGTATCTTACAACCCGTAATAGATAGCCAGTTGAAATTTTCACTGAACATGTAACGTTACGGCGAATTAACTAAAAAATTATAATAAAGTCAAAAAGTAAAAACAAAAGGGGGTGTCCATACAACAAAGGTTTTTTAAACGTATTTTTGTATTTACTCTAAAGTAAAAACGGTAATGCGTACAAGCGTCAAACTTAGCCTGATTATAGTACACACTCTAAAATATAACAACAAATAATAAATAATGGCCAAGTGCCAGTTGGTGTAAATTTTATGTTCACCACCAAGTTAAGCAACATATGGTGCGGTCAGTACTTGGATGGCCACCTGGGCATGATGTCTTTTTGCAGTAGGTACTTTCTATATTTTGTGGTGGTACAAAACCCTCAGTGCGCGAGCCCGTCTTGCATTTGGCCGGTTTTTTTCTTCTGAAGATTCATCACGAAATCTCGAAAACTGCACCTAACTGAAATTTGGCAGGTAGGTTCCTTATGGGGTGTAAAATTCCGCTAAGGTATTGTATATTAAAAATATATATATATAAAAGTCTACGCGTACGAAATAGCAACAGCTAGTATTATAATAATTCATTTCAAATAGTGGCGCTGGACAGGGCATGTGGCTAGGCGTGGTGACGGCAGGGTGGAGTAGAGCCCTGACAGAGTGGTTACAAATAGCGGATAAGCATTCCGTAGGCAGACAACCAGCCCGATGGGTCGATGACATCAGACCCATCGCAGGTAATACGTGGATGAGATTAGCCCGAGACAGGGATCAATGGAGTAAGGGAGAGGAGGCCCATACCCAGCAGTGAGTTGATACAGGATGACAATGATGAATGATGATGATGATTTCAAATATCTATTCAATAATTCGCAATTCCCATATAGCTCTTTTATAAAAAAAAAACATCCGCAATCGTCGTCTACTGACCTTCCTCCGAGAAGCACCCAAACACTACGCAAAAGTATAAATAAAATATATAAACAATCCGGAAACCTTTCGTATCCCGATGATCGTAAATCGAAGCGAAGCGATATTTATAAATCCGCGAATTCATATCGCGAATCCCAGTTGAACAAACATCTCGGTATCTGTCTGCTCTGAAGGTTTACACTATTTCTCAGCGATACTAGGGCTGCGTATTGTCTATACTAATATTATAAAGAGGAAAGATTTGATTGTTTGATTGTTTGTTTGTTTGTTTGTTTGTTTGTTTGTTTGTTTGTTTGTTTGTTTGCATTGAATAGGCTCCGAAACTACTGAACCGATTTGAAAAATTCTTTCACTGTTGGGAAGCTACACTATCCCCGGTTAACATAGGCTATATATTTTTTTTTTAAATAGGGATCTTTACTAAAACTCCAATAATGTAACCCAAGGTAAAAAAATAAGATTTACAATTTTGACTTTGCGTGTTTGACAGTTCTAAGACAGGACAACGTCTGTCAGGTCTGCTAGTATTATATACGTATAACCTGTCGAATCCTGTTTTTACCAAAATATGACATGATTCTGGTGAACGCATTGGGATCCGATTTGCAAAAAAGAAGAGCAAAAAGTCTTTCAATACCTTAAAGGGCTTAAAGAGTAGATAAGAACGCTGAAGTAGAACCCAAAAGCCATGCTGATGGTTATGGACAAAAACAGACAACAAATATATTAATATTCACGGTAGTGCAGTCTTTTTTTACTGCACTAATACATACAAATAAATAGAACCTCTTTAAAATTGTTCAAGAACGCATCCAGGATATGTAATTTGATGTAGCAAGTTTTCCTGGGTCGTTAATAATGTCCATTAGCTTAGGACAGTATTAAAGACCCAGACATAGCTTTCGTTAAATAAAAATAGAAAATAGTAAAGGTTTTAGTTAATAAATTAATATCATTATTTCATTTTCTCCCAATTAAGGTGAAAAGCTGAGTGAATTGTTTGTACACAAAATCCGTTTTATCCACGTCTTAAATATTCGCCCTCGCCTTCTGCTCAGGCTGACAAACATCTCGGCAAAAATTTATTGTTTTTTGCACTTGTTGTATAATCTACTATTATCCACAACGTGAGCTGGCAAAGAAGCCTGATAAGTTATGACGGTTATATAAGACAGTTTGGTCGAGGTCATAGTAATCACGAAGCGTGGATTGAATGTAATTTTATTACTTATTGAATAAAATCGAATGCGAGTGAAATATTATTTCACCATCCAGGTTTTCAGACTGCTTGGTCAATTCCTGACGTGTGATAACCCTATAACTGTTTATGGCTGTCGAACCTGTCGTGGTTGTAAATCAGCCGCCACGGGGACTCGAAAGGACTTCATTTATGTTATGCCCCCGTGGCTGCCAATTGATCTTGTAGGCTTAATAAATTAATACAAGGGACTGCTTCCCTAGACTTGCACTGATTGCAAGGATTCATCAAGTTTGTGACAGAGTGGTCAGCCATTTTAGCCAGTCGTTAAAGAGTTTCTTTAAGGACGATCGTTAGAGCAGAACGTGATTTCATGTGAGCCATCTAAAATATGGTAGTGCTAATTTCTAAGGCCATCTAATTAAACAACTAAACACTGACCGACCATGTCTACGGTGACCTCAGAAAAATTTTATACGTACAGTTTCCCCTTTTGCACTTAAACCCCCGCCCTCCCCCCCCTGGTCGTCCATTTAATGACTTTTGACCATCTCGTTTGCAGTTGTGTGCCGCTCAATATTGAAGTGTGCGTTTGTAGAACTAGTAAGAATATGTCAGTGTGTGCAATACGTGTTTTGTTCATCTCGCCCCTTCAGTTTTTGGCAGCTTTTATCGGTACTAGCTCGAGCTTAAGGCAAATCCAAACTATATAATATGATCTAAGATGGTGGCTCTCGGTTGCTTTATTAAACGCCTTCGTTTGACGATCTTCAGAGTTTGGTCTTTCGGAGTTGTCTTTCTGTAAACTTCTGAAGTTACTCGAAGTCATGTAGTGTGTGTCTAGCTGTTGCCCGCGACTTTGTACGCGTAGACTTTCATATAAAATGTGAACCCCCGTTTGCCCCCCTTAATTCGACCCTTTCGCAAAATCCTTTCTTAGCGGACCTCTACATTCCATAAGGAATCTACCTGCCAAATTTCAGCTTCGTAGATCAAATAGTTTTCGAGATTTCGTGATGAGTGAGTGAATTTCGCTTTTATATATATAGATGATAGATAGATTGTAGTCTGGTAATTGTTATGTTTAATTTACTCAAAGTCCTCTAAGTTAACTGTTTTTTTTTTGTTTTCGACAAACTAGCGACGGGCCACCTGATGGTAAGTGGTCACCGTCGCCTATGGACACCTACAATACCCGGGGCATTGGCGGTGCGTTGCCTACCTTTGAGGACTCTATTCACTCTTCGCTTGAAGCAATTGAGGTTATTGTTTGCAGAATGAACCTACAGTTGATGTCAAGGTAAGCCCTCTGTAGTGATCTGTGATTTAAGCTTTGAAACCACGAGTGCTGCGGACCGTAAGAGGCTTTCGTTCGATCAAGATCATGCTTCAAGTAGGTTTAATAGGTCAGTGTGCTTGCCCCAGTTCTTGTGGAGTATTGTACGAAAATAACTTCAAACGACAACACGGGGCGTGCCAAAATAATCACAACTGACTGATGACAGACGGGCATAAGCAGAGTTGACGTAATACTAAATATTACTAGATAATATCCAAGCAAAGAATATGTATAATATACTAGCAACGCACCCCGGCTTCGCACGGGTGTAAGTCTTATTTTTTTTTTACTCATTGGGTTACATTATTGGAGTTTTAGTAAGGATCCCTAATTCTTTGATAATATGATATAGCCTATCCTATCGCTATCCTATAGTTACCCGGGGATAGTGTGGCTTCCCAACAGTGAAATAATTTTTAAATCTGCTAAGTAGTTTCGGAGCCTATTCAATGCATACAAACAAACAAACAATCAAATCTTTCCTCTTTATAATATTAGTATATGTATACTAGCTGACCCGACAGACGTCCTATATTAGAACTGTCAAACGCGCAAAGTTAATATCACCGTTAAGTTTTCTGATATTTTTCTGAATTTTTCTTTCCGCAAGAACATTCTACAAAGTATTAGCAAACTAAAAAAAAAAAGATGAATGAAGTCGGTAAAGTCGTTTTCAAGTTATGGCGTGACCAAGGTAAATAGGGATTAATTTTTATGGTTCCGTACCTCAGGAAATAACGGAACCCTTATAGGATCACTTCGTCGTCCGTCTGTCTGTCCGTCTGTCAAGACCCTTTTTCTCAAGAACGCGTAATGGTACGCAAAGCCTTAACCGCTGTGTCTACAAGCATAAAACTTTGTAGTGTTCCTTAAATAACAAAGAATGGCACTAAGAATTTTTGAAAAACCATTTTCTAATGGAGTTAAATATATGTATATGTATATTAAATATATGATCGCTTGTATGGAAATAATTTTTAACACGAAAATTGAATTCGAATTGATTGAATAACGGAAAATACTTACAGGTTTATTTCCCGCACTTTTTCGATGACCTGTTTTATTCTAGTATGGATAATTACCACGAAAACCCAAAAAAAATTTCCGGGGGAATCCCATCGGACAAAAACTGCTAATACAACAAATAAAGAGCTCAAAATATAACCACCCTATAAAAATAGCTAAACTAAACACCAACATTTATGATAAGATAAAATACTTCCTACGAAGTTGGGATAAAACAGAAGGCAAACTAGTCCTTCGAGGGCCACCCATCTCACTAACATGACATCCCTACAATACAGGGACAAAGATTAACGACGTCAGAGGGTACAGATACGACCAGACGAGCCGTGAAAAGCTAAAACAAATCACTTTCCCCGGGAATAAAGGCAAAACTTCCTTGAAAATATATGGAAGTTACGTCATTCTTATTATAGGCGGAAAAAGCTCGTTACGTTGACATCACAAGTCTTCTTGCAAATTTTTCCAAAGTTCTTAAGAAACTATTAAAGTTGCCTTGAGATCGTTCAGCTAAGACAAAGTTAGGGAACTATAATAGAGAACGGATTTAAACACTTTGAAGATTGAATTGACATGACTAATATAGCTACCATCAGGGGCCTTACGGACAACAGCTATTACAGGCACCTAATCGTACATGAATGGATATATAAAAAACAGTTCTACAAACTGATTATGAATACATTGTGAAACAAGATAATCCACTCAGTTGACAAATCACGCGACCGCAAACCGTATCTGGGCGCGATAAGGTTTGCGGTCGCGTGATTTTCCAGCTGAGCGGATTAGGTGCCTGTAATAGCTGTTGTCCGTAAGGCCCCAGGACTTTCCAGACATTGCTTTTAAACAACTCATATTAAACACTGATTTGTATTAAGCCCAGATATTAGTATAAGCTATACTAATATCATAGTATGCTAAACCGGCGAAGTGCGAGTCAGGCTCGCGCACTAAGAGTTCCGTACCACCACAAAATTCAATAACGAAATTACCAGTTATAGCTTGGTAATGAATAGAAACTTGTCACCGCCTCGCACTTGGCCATTATTTATTATTAGTTGTTATACTTTAGAGTGTGTACTATAATCATGCCAAGTTCGACGCTTGTACGTATTACCGTTTTAACATTACCTAGAGCTAATACAAAAATACGTTAAATAATACGTTTGATGTATAGGGCCCCTCTTTCTTTTTGAATTTTTTATTATTCATTAGTTAATCCGCCGTAACATTACATATTCTGTGAAAATTTCAACTGGCTATCTATTATGGTTCGGAAGATACAGCCATTAATATGTAGGACAGACGGAGAGACGGACAGACAGACTGACAGACAGACATCGTAGGCTTAGTAATAGGGTCCCGTTTTTACACTGTGGGTACGGAACCCTAAAAACGAGAAAGAAGTAAATAAATTTAACTAGATCTTTTTTCTTATCTATAGATATTTTCATGGGCTGAGTGAATAGATATCTTCTACTTAAAAGATGTGATGATGTTGTCGATCATCACATCGTCTGCACACTACCACCTCTTCCTCGTGGAAATTCCTAAGATTCCTGTATATCCTGTATAGATACCTGTACCTACACAACGATTTGGATTTATTTATAACGTCATTTATGATACGTACTGCCCAAGAATGGAACTCACTGCCGTCCTCCTTGTTTCCTGAGAACTACAATCTAGGCATCTTCAAGGCTAGAGTGAATAGATTTCTTCTACATCAACGTGTTCCATCCTCGACTACATCATCCAACAACACACATGGATTACCAAAAGGCGAGTTGGTGGTCAAACGCGGACTATACAATAAAAACATGCATCGGGTCGAAGCATTCGTGGCGAACGTGCTCCAACGTAGACCGCATCATCGCTTAACATCAGGCGAGATGGTGGTGAAACACAAGCCAATATTATATTTTTTAAAGCTTCTGGCTTATTTAAATCTGTCAAGGGTAAATTAAGGTTATTTAATCAAAAAAAAATTGTTATCAGCGCTAATTTTTTAATAAAAATTTATGCAAAGTGATTAGTAAGTCTATTGCTCGTAATTGTTTTATAATTACAATTTATAAAAAAAATAACAATTTCCATTTAGAAATGCTGATCGATAATATATGTAGATATACTGGGTTTCTTTGCTTTTGTTAGTTAAAACTAACAAAAGCAAAGAAACCCAGGTCGAAACGCTACCAATGTCCCGTAACTCTTACCAAAAGCCACCCAGCAACTGCTCCTACAGCGCATTGCAATGAAAATCCGGTCACGATTCACTTCAGCCGTAAAAGCTACAATACTCGTTACACATTCACCGAAGCGCATAATTTTCAAATAGCTCAGTACTCTCCGTGGTACTAACCACTTTAGAATACAACAACTACTGCGGGGTGAATTGTGCGACCACTTTGTATGGCGAGTCATCATCGTCATCAAAAATGACATCTTTATTATCGGAGTTTGGAGGTCAGTAGGTAACTAGGTAAACCTTGTTGCGATCCCATGCTGCGTTCTTCAGATGTTGTTAACTAACTCCGATCCGCTAAAAGCAAGTAATGGCCTAGCAAATTATTTTTTTATTTGTTCTCGAACGTCATTTATTACGTTATTGTTTAAGGAACACACACCGAGGAAAATTATGTTAGGTTAAAAAAAAAACCTTTCGAGTTTAAAGTTATGTCTTGTGGAGACCTTAAATGTATTTTTTCCCTCCAATCTTGTACGTTCGTATTTTAACAAATTCAAATGTATTTATTTCTGGACAACTATTCCATCCATTGTTATCAATAAAAACTAAAAACTCTAGTGCAAAGAGGTTTGATTACGTTTTAAGCGGGTAGCACAGAGGTTACTTTAGATTTATAAGAGTTACAGGCAGTTCCTGACATGACAACTCTACGGTTAGCCTTGGGTTAGCCATAGCATAGTTAAACATATACTAGGCCATAGTCATCTGTCAGTCTATGGCTAACCGAAGAGTTAACTTTTTCACGGCCGTTTATACGCCACTACACCGCCTCGAGTGTCCAGTCAGCGGTGGACCAATCCCCGAAACTAAAGCTTCATCATCATCATAATTTTAGCCATAAGACGTCCACTGCTGAACATAGGCATCCCCCATCGATCTCCAAAAGGGGGGTCGGGTTGAAAGAGGCCTGCATCCAGCGTTTCCGTGCGGTATCTTTTAGGTCGTCGGTCCATCTGTGGGTGGACGTAGTACGCTGCGCTTACCGGTCCGTGGTCTCCATTCCAGAAGCTTTTGGCCCCATCGGCTATCTGTTCTGCGTGATATGTGCCCTGCCCACTGCCACTACAACTAGCTAATCCGAAAATTAAGTTAAATAAAAAAATTGCTTATTGATTAACTAGTTTATACAACTTAAAAACAATTAGCAATGCAATAAATACGTTAAAATACCAGTTCGCAGAGTCAAGTGCAGTAGAGGAACAATACACTGCATCAAAAATAGCAAGTTAGCCCAATTCCACAAGGCCGACATAAATTTTATTTTAGTTGGAAACTGATACCTACGCTGCAGGAATGACATTTACAAACGCCTGTGGCTTTTGTGTAGTGGACAAAAACAAAGATATTGGCTTTCAGATTTTTAGGGTTTAAAAACGGGACCTTTATTACTAAGCCTACGATGTCTGTATGTCTCTCCGTCTGTCCTACCTTTAAACGACTGTGTCTTTCCAACCATAATAGATAGCCAATTGAAATTTTCACAGAATATGTAATGTTACGGCGGATTAACTAACAACTAAAAAAAGTCTAAAAGTAAAAATGATAGTGTTTTGTATTAGCTCTAATGTAAAAACAGTAATACGTACAAACGTCAAACTTGGTGTGATTATAGTACACACTCTAGTATAACAAAAAAATAATAAATAATGGCCAAGTGCGAGTCGGTGACAAATTTCTGTTTATAAACATATACATATATAAAAATCGATGTGAGTATTTTGGGTATGATGTATTTATGTATGTTCTCTATGGACTCCGAAACGGATGGACCGACTTTGACGCAACTTTCACATATAGATAGCTGATGTTATAAGAAGTAACTTAGGCTACATTTATCGAGGGTATCCACGCGGGTGAAACCGCGGGGCGCAGCTAACTATCTGTAACACAACTAGCTGCAATAAAAGGTTATCTGATTATCAAGGAACAATTACCTCATTTCCATTTAGTAGTAGTTAAATTTTAGAAGCGTCTAAAATTCGATGGATGCCGTTGACAAGAACGCGAAAATTCTAACAGAAGGCGCAATGGGCTTCTTGTACCTATTACGCTGTAACTCAATTAGAATGTATCAGCTCCAGCAAACTAGGAAACAAGACATCCAAAAGTCAGCCTTGCAAACTCATTCCGACACTAATCCACATCAAAGTTTATTTTTGTTTGAGAAAATCAGATCATTTGGATCGTAACAGTAAATCTCAATTTGATAAAACCTTATTCAAGCCCACGCAGACGCTGCAGGTACCTGGGTAAGGTCTTTGTCCTCTGGTCACCTCCCTAAGCAAATTAGGATGATCTGCGGTTTCCCAGCAACATAAATAAAATGTGAAGCAAGCTGGTACCAAGTTCGAGGTCAAGCCCGATCGATGAATGGCAAGGCAAGCATCGTGTATAAAATGGATGGAACGGCTGACCGACAGCCCGGGGTTGACGTGGAAGTGGATGATGGATCGACAGCCTGTTTGCGTAACAAAATCAACAATGTGAATAACGTTTGGTTTCGACCGCTGTTTATTGTTATACTTGTAACTGAATTTGACCCCAAGCGATTTTATGAAGAATCACATGATACTTAATATCTATATACACATAAATAATTATAAAAAATTAAAAAAAATTAAACCAGCTTTTAGGCGTCCGCATATAGGACCAAAGTGCTTGGAAGACAAATCCAACGAACCCAAACTCGACGGGGTTACGTCGTTTCGTTTAGGAGTTCCTATGACCTTCTATCTCCATCATCAGAACTGCTCAATGGTACCATAACATTGCATTGTCGCCGAACTTACATAAGTATGTCAAATTTCAGCTCAATCGGTTGAGGGTAATTGGTTGTGGGTAATTGATCTAAAATTCAGTTGCATTTTGTCCCACACATACTAACAGGGCAAGTTAAATAAAAGCTTGTAAAAAGTACCACTCACTCATCACGAAATCTACTTGACCTATAAAGCTGATATTTGGCAGGTAGATCTTCCTTATGGTATGTAGGGATCCGCATTTTTCATCGCCAGAAAGGATTTTGCGAAAGGGGCGAATTAAGAGAGGCAAAAGAGGATTGACCGTTGATATGATAGTGCACGCGTACGAAGTCTCAGGTAGCAGATAGTTACATTCTAACTACCTATATAAAAAAGCGAAATACGGACTGACTGACTCATTCATCACGAAATCTCGAAAACTACTTGCCCTACTTGCCCTACCTTGTTGTTTTTGTTTTGTAATGTTGGTGTTGTAGTGTTTTGTGCGCAAAATAAATGTTTTCTTTCTTTTCTTTTTTCTTTCTACGCATCTAAAATTTGGCAGGTAGATTTCTTACGGGTAGCAGAAAACTAAACCTACGTCTTTTATTTAAAAAAAAATAATCTACCTTTGACCACCAACTCTCCTGGTGAGATGGGATGAGAATGGTAAGCGATTTTTCTTTGCAAAAAGTCCGTGTTAACTGGGGTAAAGAATTGCTAGTAATATTATAAATACGAAAGTGTGTTTCCTTGTTTTGATCATCTTTTACACAGCAACAGAGCAACAGATCGACTTGCGTGACCTTTTGAATAGAGATAGTTGGAAGATCGGAGCTTTTTTATCCCGGAAAATGTACGGTTCTTGAGAAATGATAAATGAAATGAGAAATCACCAACATACACTGGGCCAGCGTGGTAGATTAGGGCCAATCCTCTCTCTCTTGAGAGAAGTCCTGTGTCCCAGCAGTGGGAACATGATAGGCTAATAATGATGTAGAAAAGCGGGTGCAACCGCGGGTCAATGTTAGTCTACACTACTTAATATTACAAAGAGGTAAACTTTGTAGTTTTGTAAAATTATTTGTAGGAGGTAATCTCCGAAACATAATCCGATTTAAAAAATATTCCAGGAATAGTCTACAGCTACACTATCCCTGAGTGAGTGGATTTCTATGTATAACGAGAGCCAACCCGCGTGAGCATGCTAGTCGTATATATTTTTAACATAATGGCGAAGCATGGGAAATAGATTTTCTGATTTACGTAGTCAATGTAAAATTAAATTAGTCAAGCCTATTAAAAGCGATCTCAAGGTCGTCTGAATCGGTTTGTCGACATAATCTGGGATACGTTATTTTGTTTGACTCACTAACAGCCGCACTCAGAGACGTTACTTAAGCTAAGGAATACGTTAAATTGCTCTGTCAACTTCTCGTTGACGGAAATTGTCACACATGAAAACGAGACAGAGCAATTTTAAGTATTGCTTAGCTTAAGTAACGTCTCTGAGTGCGGCTGTAATATACATTAACTTAGTATGATCTTCTGAAACTATCAAAACCAATTTAAAGATCTCCTTTTAAAATGATAAATAGTAATGTAGTTTATGAATAAAACTAACTATGCTATGCTCGGCGTTTCTCTACGAGATCGAATCAGAAATAGGGAGGTCCGTAGACGAACGAAAGTTACCGAGATAGCCCACCGGATTTTCAAGTCTAAGTGGCAGCGGGCATGGCACATAGCACACAGAACAGATGGCCGATGGGGCCGAAAGGTTCTCGAATGGAGACTACGGACCGGTAAGCGCAGCGTAAGACGTCCACCCACAAGATGGACAGACGACCTAAAAGAAACCGCAGGGAAACGCTGGATGCAGACCAATTCCAACCGGCCCTTTTGGAGATCGATGAGGGAGGTCTATGTCCGGCAGTGGACGTCTTATGGCTGAAATTATAGTGATGATGAATAAAACAGGATCCATTATATTTTGCATCGACGTATTGCTGACGCAAAATGAAGAATATTTTCTGTATGATATACACAAAGTGATTTTCGTATTAGTAGGGTTTATATGAAATATTAATTTATGTGCGCCCTTGACGGAACTGATGTTACAGCCTTACTGAAGCAACCAAAACATGAAAGTAGAAGGTATGTACGAAGTTTCATTAACAGATGCTGTCATCAACTATCCTATTTTGTTTTAAAATAAGCATACAAAGAATTGGTGACTCGATGAATGCACATAAATAAAAATTCAAGAGCTGAAGCGGAAAGTGTCAACAGACACGGAGCGTTGATGAGATTATAATGTAGATTCTACAGTAGAACGTCAGAAAGATCTGCCCATTTAACATGTCTGCTCAATCTTTTGTATATCTCTCTTGTGTTCAGATAACAATATAAATAATCTCTGCTCACACGGTCCAGACGGCCACATAGATCATAAATCAAGTAGACATCACAATTACTACACCCATTTTTATATAAATCTAGCCACGCTTGGCGTTTTGCGTCAAATAATAAATTGCAGGCTGGCAACTATCCAAAACGGCTCATATGCCATGTACCTCTAATATTGGATTAATATCAAAATTTCATGAAAATATGGTCGAGTAAATCACCATCCGCTTCATCATGCCACTAGTAATATTATCTTTCAGTTTATGGGGTCCACTACCGGAACACGCGAAATTAACCGTTCTCGCAACGGTTCATTAAAGTTCCAATTTTTTTTTGTCAGGTGGCAAAACAAGCTCTCGGTACGTAAACCCGGATTGCGCACATTCGATCCTGCCAGTCGTAAATTTTTAGAATGTTCAATAACATTTGATTTTTGGGTGGGTTGGTACTGTTTTATATAAAATCATGCAACGAAAGTTGTTAAGATTGTAAGGATCACTTCTCAATCATCATCATTATACCTCATTCTACCTCCTTACTATATTATACTCCTGAAGTCTTGCCACCTGGCCTGGCTCAGATTCCAGTGCGTAATCGCTAGCGATTTCCCTCGCTCTTGGGTTATCTCCTCAAGTCCTTGCATCTCGCTCACCTCTACATGCGTATCTTTCCAGATCTCATGTGTTTTCATCTACTGAATGCTCTGTGCCATTTTATTTTCAAGTCACCGTGACCACATTCAGTGAATTTTGTAATTAAAAGCGTAACCCTGTGTTTCTGTGCTAGTCCGAACCATAGGATAGGTAGGACCTGCACGGTTACTTTCCCTTGTAACTGGGTGTAGCAGGCGTGTCTCCGGCCAAGTAGGTCTGTCCTGGTGGTAAGCACAACCAGAGCAGCCTGCTTCACTACAAGATACACAGCATTAGCACAGCTGCCCGAGTGGTTATCCGCTTGTATGTATACCTATAACCCTGAAACTATTTTGGTACTTCATTGTTGATAAACTTTACAAACCCGAAGCTCCAACAACATGGTTCTCGTAAACAGATACATATAAATCCACACCAAGACAAAAGGTGTCTGTCTCACCAGGGGGGTGATATATATGCACCTACCACCTACACAACACAACACCGAGCTCTCGAGTCGCGTCTGTCTGTCCCGCCCGAGATATACGACGTATGTACGATATATATATATATAGTATATACGATAATATATAGTGCACAATTACTGCTCGGGTTATTCACTTTGAGCTTGAGACATTTTTAATTAGTTCGAATAGAGCGACTATGCGGTTTTGTTTCGTTGAAATAGAGACAATGGGGTTAAGGCTGACGTTATTACACTGATATTAAAATGAGAAAAATATACTGTGGAAATTCGAATGCAGTTTGACAGTTTGGCACGCGTAACCGAGGTCACTTGATCTTAGCGTATTATTTCGTTTGGAATAAGGCTTAGTGTTGCTAATATCAATGTGTACCTTGATCTCTCTAGTCTTGGTCGCTTTGAGCAACAAGACCGACCGTGCCTTTACAACGTTCTTCTTTCATGGTGTCAATAAAATGTATCACGCATTTTATATGTAAATTAATTTTGGATATAACTAGGCACATGCGAAATAAAACTCTAAAATTCGTGTTTTACCCAAGTGCGAGGCTCATTGTTTTCCCGACTGCCCAACAAGAAGTGTAATGTATTTCGGGGGTATGTGTGTGCTATTAATTTGTATTTTTAATGTTTCTATATTACCTTATATAGCATGGCCTTATATGGCTTGACCAATTTTGATATTAGGTGTCGTTAGGGGTCAGTCAGTATTGCGTAAGCACCAAAGTGGGTCCCCAACCTCTCTTTCTGGAGGTCTTTGCTTTGCTTACTTTTGCTGACAAGGGGGAGGAGACAAAACTTTACTAAAATTCTGCTTACGTTATATGTACTTGAATGGCCCTTAGATTCGTCTTCATGTCCACAGTGTCCTAGACTACATTTTGCTGTCGGGTATTTTGTTTTTCTTTTAACAATCCCCTTGTCTCTTACGGAAAGAGTCTAAGGAAATGTCAAAGTTTGATGTTTTTCTGTAATTTGTTAATGATTTCAATTATTTAAACGAGTTTAACGACTAGTACATGACTTCATCAAAACACACGATATACTACATGTTTTGACTAGTGCGTGTATCCTTAAGATCCGTGTTTCATATAAGAGCAAGGTGTATATTACAGCATCCAGTCGAGTAAAGGAACATCTAATTCAGTAACGGAAGCTAGCGTGAAAACATCGCGTGCTGATATTCTATCGACTGCATACTAAGTCGACGGCCATTCTAAAACAGGGGTACCTCAAGGACTTATAAATAGGAATAACTACTTCAGTATAATATTAATAGGTTATTAAATTACCAATCGACATAGGTATCTATACAAATTTAATAAATATGCCTCAAATAGACTCAAGTATTCCATAGTCCATAGTGAAGATTGAAAGTGTATTATGACAATATTCGTAACTCATTTCGTCATAGAACTACATAAATCACTTCACTTCTATGTTCTATCATATTTCTAGGCCTAGTTCTGTTGCAAACGAAAACCTTCAAGTTCAGTATAATTGTCACTTTAAATTTACATTATACCAAAGATAGGTATTTATTTTGTAGAGCTTTAAACCAAGTGCTCGTGATATTTTATGATATGTTAAATTTGTGGAATTTCCTCGTATAAGATGTAAGAAAATATAATAAAGCTCAGAGGAAAAACAATGAAACTGCAAGAAAGTTTTCGACATAAAACCACGATGAATTTTCCTTAAGAAAAACATGTAACAGGAACACGGAAAAGTTTGGATACGATAAATAATTCTGGGAAGTTTCGGTTCTTCGAATGCGAATATTAATAGTAGTAAATTAAACTACAGAAATGTACAAACATAATCAATTAGTGGAAACTCCGCTCTCGTAAAAATGTGGGGAACTCAAGCGGCAACGCTTGAGGATTTTTCAAACTCGTGTTCCATCTCGATTTAAAAACCTCACTCGAATAAATCGAGAAAATTGTAAAAAAGGCTCTGGAATAGTCATCATCATCATCATCAGCCAGAAGACGTCCACTGCTGAACATAGGCCTCCCCCTTTAACCTCCACACTGAACGACAGCCTGCCTTTTGCATCCACTGGATGCCAGCGACTCTTACTATGTCGTCGGTCCATCTAGTGGGAGGCCTACCTACGCTGCGTCTTCCGGTTCGTGGTCTCCACTCAAGAACCTTTCTTCCCCATCGGTTATCGGTTCTCCGAGCGATGTGGCCTGCCCATTGCCACTTCAACTTGCAAATTTTAACAGCTATGTCGGTGACTTTGGTTCTTTGGCGAATATCCACGTTTCGGATTCTATCGCGCAAAGAAACTCCGAGCATAGCTCTCTCCATTGCCCGCTGTGTGACTCTGAGTTTTTCCAAAAGGCCAACAGTTAAGGACCACGTCTCAGTACCATATGTCATCACTGGCAACACACACTGGTCAAAGACCCTTGTCTTTAGGCACTGTGGTATCTTGGACGAGAAGATGTCACGCAATTTCCCGAACGCTGCCCATCCGAGTTGGATTCTTCGGGCGACCTCTTTGCCTAAGTTGGACTTACCTAACTGAACAATCTGTCCAAGATAGGTGTAATGGTCAACAACTTCGAGAGTATCGTTCCCAACGACTACCGGCACGGGTTCAACATGGACATTGGACATGATTTTTGTCTTGTCCATGTTCATTTTAAGACCCACCTGTTGGGAAAGGCTACTGAGGTCGCTGAGCATCGTATTTAGGTCCTCCAGCGACTCTGCCATGATGACTATATCATCGGCAAAACGAAGGTGAGTGATGTATTCGCCATTGATGTTGATGCCTAATCCGTTCCAGTCCAAGAGCTTGAAAACGTCCTCCAATGCGTTCGTGAATAGTTTCGGAGAGATAACATCTCCCTGTCTCACGCCTTTCTGCAATTGGATTGGTTCCGTGCTCTCGTCCTGTAATCGGATCGACATGGTGGCGTTTCTATACAAACACTTCAACACTTCGATATACCTATAGTCGATATGACAACGCTGGAGGGACTGTAATACTGCCCAGGTCTCGATGGAATCAAAGGCTTTCTCATAGTCCACAAACGCCAGGCATAATGGCCGATTATACTCCTCAGTCTTCTGTATAATCTGGCGGAGGGTGTGTATGTGGTCTATGGTGCTCCAGCCTTTACGGAAACCGGCTTGTTCGGGAGGCTGAAAGTCATCAAACCTGCTTTCGAGACGGTTCGTAATGACTCTAGAGAACAACTTGTACACATGGCTCAGGAGTGAGATGGGTCTATAATTCTTCAATAAGGTGTTATCACCTTTTTTGAAGAAGAGCACCACCACACTCCTGTGCCATGCTTCAGGCGTAGTACCATCGAGTATGACGGAATTAAATAACTTCTGGAGGACTAACAGTACCGGTTTTCCACCCGCTCGCAGTAGTTCTGTCGTGATTCCGTCATCACCCGGTGCCTTGTTGTTCTTAAGCTGTTTCAGAGCCATTCTAATCTCGTACAAGCTGATGTCTGGGATGTCCTCAGTGTAGTGTCGGGTCAGTTTAGCTCTCTTGTCCTGAGCTGTACTGACAATAGGCTGTCGTGTCGAGGTGTACAACTGTCCGTAAAACCTCTCAAGCTCTCTCAGAATCTCCGACTTTGACGAAATGATACTGCCATCCTCGATCTTCAGCTTTGTCATTTGGCTTTTCCCAATAGACGAATTTTTCGCGAACACTTTCGAGCCCTGGTTCCGCTCAATTGCATCCCTAATACATCTTGTATTGTAGGAACGCAGATCGTGTCGCACCGATTTCGAGATTCGTCTATTAAGTTGGCCATATTCCGACATATCAGCTGAAGATTGCAGTCTCATCTCAGTCCGGTCCTTCATTAATGGAATAGTACGTATTACGTATTCTTCTCTTTTCTAACACAGAGAAATGACCATACAAATTCACTTAACAGATTTTCCGTCTGTTTTTATCGGCAAGCTCCAATTCAAAGATTTTGCTCAGATTTCCCCTAAATAACAGCAATAATTTCTCCTCATAACCAGCGTTAGACGATATCGCGACCCGCAATAAATAGCTCATTAGCAGAGTACCGATATATACTCGGGCGCTACACTACAACATCACGGATATATTTAACCAACGCGTAAAAAACAGATTAATGCCATGTGCTTATTAGAGCGGGCGACTGAGACCGTGTCACTGCCAAGGAAACCTCTATTATTCCACTATATTAATCTCCTGTTTTATTTACAAAAAGTTTGCAAGTTTACCACTGCAAAATAAATGCTAACAAGTATAACTACTGGAGTGGTTGTGGGGTTTCTTCCAGATACGATAAATCATGTCGGTTTTGCAATACATCCCGTTTTTTATGACAAATGTTATGGACGACTGTTCCCACGGAAGCAAAATAGCATTTATTGATGGTTTTATATTCGATTTCAGCATTCATTGTTTCCGGTTCAGCCAATAAATTCAACAAGACTACGTGGATGATATTTTGTTTCAAGCAGTGATTTTTAGCACCATTATACAAATACTAATATCTTTATTTAAACGAAATAACTTCTCACTCTAAAAAAAAACTATTTTATTTATAATAAGATAACATAAAAAAATCAATAATATAAAAAAACAAAAAAAAACTATATTATATGCTGTATCATGACATGATGCCTAACGCTCGACAACTTTCTAGTCGTAGATTATACAAAGGCAATCGATCGGGCCGGGCCACTCGGGTTCTGCAGCGAGGAAGTGAGTAACAAGCCGACGACTGGCTAAAAATACCGGAGCCCGCGCGAAACCGCGAAGACTCGAACTGGCCTTCAGACACTGTTTTTACATTATCGCAAACCGGTACGGCGATCCGGTTGTATTTTCAAAACTGCAGAACTCAGAAATCGTTCTGATTCGCTGATTCACACAAAAACATGGAACAGCCGCATTATTTAGCTGGACATATCACCTTGGACACTTTGCGATTTTTCGTCGTTATAGGTTAGTACCGAAAACATTAACCTCAATCAGCAAATATGTAAACATAAATTAACTACTGTCATTAGCTTTCTCCAAAGAATCTGCATAATAGTCTTTGTCATCACTTGATATATCCAAGTTCCAAAAACCTCAGTCTTTTTTGGAGTACTTCCAAGATTGTTTGTTTGATTCATGACCGCAATGCAAATGACCTGATCAAGCGGTGATATTTTCGTGACACGTCATAAAATCAGGAAACTTATATTGGAGATGAATCCGGAAGCTGCGGTTAGACCAATGACCCTTCGAATTGTACCAATCCCACGCGTGACGTTAATGGGGAACTTTTATTTCTTGCCAAGCGCCTAGAGTGCAATCATCCGGACAGGGTTGGCAGATAAGACGAACTTTTCATGGTTTAATGCCAGTTTTCTTGTCGTACGTATCACCTTGTTTCTGGGTAACGCTGGCCGTAAACTTTCTACGGGCTGTTTCGGCTAGAATGTACGGCCGGCATAACATCAGCTGTGGTGAGGACAAGCTGCCTTTTCAACACTACGTCAGCCAGTAAGTATTTAAATGCAACAGTGACCAATTATGAAGTAAATATAATCAATTGTGTAGTCTGAATTCAACAGTAAATTATAAAGTTATATGATTATTTACGGGATATTTACCGTGGTAAGGTTGTGGAATGAGCTCCCGATATTCATAATCATATAACTTTAGTGAACAACCGTGATAGTTTAAAACAGTGTTTTAGTAAATTATAAATTATAAATAAATTTTATTTCCATAAAAATACATTTCTTATGTGACACAGCAGATAAGTACCTATCCAAAAATCTCATGTATAAAGACAAGACCAGAAAAAAGTTTATTTTTAAACTCTTCGTTGTCAAGGTTTTGCTTCAGCATCTTCATTCGCTAAAAACGATTTCGCATAAATTCTGTCGTTTTTTTTCCGTCTCATGAAAAACCAGACATACTTTCTGGCAACCATATCCAATCGGTTCACAGACCTGCAATACTGGTGCATAAACACTCGACCTGGCCGGAATCCAAGCGGGTATCAAGACATTATGAGATCTCTACAAGCGGCGATCTGCCGATATATTGTATCAATGTGGACAACAGCGACTACATTGTCTTTTAATGTGGTCCGGATGTGAGGTCGAGGTAAACTTACGATTTTGTTTACTTATGTACTCAACATGTTTGTTAATCCCAGTTTATCACAACATGTTTGTTAATCCAAGATCATCCAGTGAAATCTCAAGCCTGAACACAGAAGAATAAAATCGAAATGCCTATAATTATGTTATTAACCTGATCCAAATAAAAAAATTATGAAATGAGTAAATGTAGAAACAATATTTAGGAAGTAAGTAACAAAGATTATCACTGTATTGTAACTAGATGTTTCAACCACTGAGTAAGAACATTCGCCATAGAACATTCTTCTAAGAACCGAGTTATGCGTACGTTACAGGAATGATGTAATCTAGTTCTAACATTCAGTAGGCATTCTAAGAAACCATACGTACAGCACTGGCTTCCTCAGCAGCACACCCACAAGTAACTGCGCCAACTGTTGTCCATAAAGCAATATTAACTAGCGATAACAACATCATTCCCCGAATCGACAATATCGACATGTGCAGAACTGCCAATAGCCTGCGCCGGCGCACTATTTATATCAGAAGTGGGACAAGTCAGTGGGACGGTTGAACGCTCCGGATACTGTGGCAGTGCCAAATAACCGCCAGGTGGCAACTAAACTCTATTTTGGAATTACTGCCGTACGCATTTGGACGTAAGTAAGTAGTTTCATTGATGGAAGTTAAAACGGTCGGGAAATGTATTTTAATGGCTGATTTATGACGAAGATCAAAGTCGTCGATCAGGTTAATGGAGTCGGGGAAAACATTTTTACCCGAGCACGATAAAAAACCATACAGTGTCGGCTTGACGTTATTAGTTAACTGCGTCCCTAGGTTATCAATGGTTATTATTCTGTTCTTCCGCATTTGCTGGAAATTAATATCATGGTCATCCTTGTGCCTCACACTACCCGCTCCCCAAATTACTTCAAGACCAGTCCAGCTGTTTAGTAGTGAAAAGGTAACAAACAGACTAAACAGGGAGGGATAGAGAGAGAGTGTGTGTGTTACTTTCTAGTTTATTATATTAGTGTGTATGTTGTAATAGATATTGTTTTGTGTTATATAATGCAGAAACTACTAACATAAACGTATGAAAGCAGAATTATGAAATTGAAGTTTAATTTGGTTTAATCTAAGTTTAGGCAATTCTATTCATTCATTTTAGGCAATTCATTTGACGTCACTACCTTACTGCTCAGGATGAAAACAGAAATCAGCTACTGAGCAAAACATGCTGACTCGAGTTTTTAAAAAACAGCGATGGTTTATGTTGGCAATTAGTATATTTGTAGTCACCGGAAACACCAGCTGAGACGGTCGCAGTGAAAGCTGAATTAGCCCTGACGTATAAGATGAAAACGAAGGTCTAGGAAAGCCGTTGGAAAAGCGGTGTTAGTAAATAAATTATGGTACAAAACTGTGGATCTGTTATTGGATTAATGACCTATTTCAGATTCTTCCGGAACAAGAAGGCGTTTGTATTGTACGTTTGACCAACCATAACTTTCGTACACTTCATGCAATTTTTCTATTTAACATAATGCATTATTTACAGTAATTATTCTATTTACAGTATACAAAGTATTTAAAACCTTAAGCTACACAGGGTGTTGCGAATCTCGTGTCCGACCCACGAGCTATTCAGTATCGATGATTGATTCTTTATTATCATTCTTACTACGATATAATCCAAAAAAATATCCTATTCAAAAGTAATTTAATAATGAAGTTAAATAGGTAAGCTTAGATTATTAGATGGTAACTTGAAATTAAAGCAAAACTGGAAAAACAATTGAAAATGTAAACGCGACGCCACAGATGATGTCACGACTCACGACAGTAGCTACACGCAGCTTTCGGTGTGTTACCAACACCGAAAGCTGAGCCGTAGTTTCAAAAAAATCGGTAAGTAACTTTGAAAACTTCGTTTTTTAATGAAATTTTAAATGATAATTAATAACTTTGATTTTTTCTATGATGGTATATTTTGTTTATAGTTTTGTTTTAATGCCTAATGGAGCAACTTTATGACCTTTGCGGGTCAGACACGAGTTACGGAACACCCTGTATTAACCTTTATTACACTTTAGCTAAAAAATAAAATGAAATGGACAACTACCTACGTGTTCGAGTATCACTTTGGTCGAAGGGTTGTGACTAAATCGGTCGAAGGGTTGTCAAGATTTATTTTATACTTAGGGGTTGCGAGGTCGGCAACCAATCTAAGCGTTGGTGACGCTTTCTTGTAATTCTTTCAACATGCAAGTAATTACTCAGCTAAAACCTTTACAGCTGATTGAGACATGATGAAACGATTTCAAAAAACAAGTGGTTCTCATATCGTTTTTTTTAAATGTTTATTACTTCAGGGGACAAACTTCTACAAAAGTTTTCGAAAACTTTTTTCGTTTACGTTTTGTTCCATACATTGCTGGGCTGAAAGGTATTCGAAAACTTTTTTCGTATTAGAGTGAAGCAATCTATACCGCCGATTTTAGTTCCTCCGAGTTTCCGCTCGAGGCGCTTTACTAAAATGTATGGAACAATACGTAAAGGAAAAAAGTTTTCGTAAACTATCAAATCTGGGGCTAAGGGTACAGAACTAAGAAACCTTTTATTGAAAGGATATATCTACTTTCAGTTTAGTTTAAATTTCATCAAAATCGGTTTCGTTTTTTGGCTTTTAAATCAAAATTACTGGAAAATGCGTATTTTACTAATTTTGTTAAGTCAGTTTTTATTTTATTTTATAAAAATGCTAACTCGGACGTACTTTTTCATATTGAAGCGTGTGTTTATTGAGTACATACCTATTTTATGAATAAGTATCAGGTAGTTATGGAGTACAATTTCATATTAGTATGTACTAATCTGTAATTCTGTGACTTAGTAGAAATTAGCGTCCCACTTCCATCCGGCAACTCCGACTAGCGGTTTGAAGTTAGTTGAGCAAAATGTACACCGCAGTTACGGTGCAGTGAAACTTTTCATAGGTACTCAGTTGCACAACCGCTCTCCTGTTTGGGAATATTATTTTAGCAGTTTAGCTGGTTTTACCATTTTCAACTTGGTATTTGACGTTTTTTGATGAATTATTTTGCGCGTTAAACGAGTTTGACTGAGCTTTTAAATAGAGAACATAATTATCTCTTCTATTCTCCGATCTTCAGGTTTTGGAATGGAGACTACGGACCGGACCTTTCTGCGTAACCCTGTATAAATGCGTAATGCATGCGACACTGTGAATTATTTGTTAGTTTGTTTGTCCTTCACGCAGCAACAGAGCAACAAATCAAGGTTTTTTTTTGCATGGGTTAGCCCAAGCAAAGGGTCGGAGAGTAAGATAGGATACTGTTTATGTTTATTGCGGATTTTATTTTTTAGTTTCTGAGAGAATATCTACCCAGTGGAAGGAAATCCATATGGAAAAAAAAAAGAAAAAAAAAAGGTGCAACGTCTATCTTTATAAATAAAAATTAAATTCTGTTCGTTGGTAAACGCATATCTTGAGAACGGCTAGGCCAAGTTTTTTTTTCTTGAATTTTTGTCATTATCCGAAAAAAGGTTTTAGGGTAAGAAAAATCAGAAAAGTTGCCCTAAAAATAGAAAATTCGGAAAAAGTACTTTAATCTATGGGATTTTTGTATGGACTAAACTTAATTATTCAAATTAATTTAAATTTGGACAGGGGTCTTACGGCTACCTGTTTTAAGCGATTCTGTTTAGGTGATTGCGAAAAGTTGTGCGACTGCAAGCCATATCTCGGCGCGTTCTTGTTCGCGTGATTTTGCGCACTGCGCTGTTTCAACGCTGTTTTGAGCCCGCGTTAAGTAAGAGGTAGCCGGTAACGCCCCAGGACAACTTTGGATCAACTAGTTTACAACATTTGTGTGATTTAATTTACTTTCTCAAGGTTTTAAATGTTTATCGGGACTTATCACGTATTATTTAATTTAGGTAAAAAATATGTACCTTTCGCTCGACGTTTCGACCATGTTACAATGGCCGTGGTCACAAGCTGACTGAAAACTGCGGGTGAGTCCGGCGAGAAGAGCGGGTGTTTTGTTCCCCTACCCTCACTTGATCTTGAAAAAATTTCTGGCGCCTACTTTGGTTAAAAATTAGCATTGCCATCCAGCGTGGCAATGCTGCCACTGGCATTCTGGCCACTTTTCCCTCCACCGAGGGGCTTTTAGATTAGTATATAGTTATTTTAAGTTTTAGTTTTTAGTTATTTATTTAAGTTTTCGTTGATTTTCTGTTTTTTAAGTTATGCCTAATAAAAATACCATCATCTTGAAAAATCGCAGGGTTGTCACTACGACACACAACACTGACTGTATCGGTAAATGTCCTAGTACCTACACCGCAGTTTGTACACTTGCTTACTAAGGGATTCCACGACGCCGCTAACTCAAGGTTATCGTAACATAGCTTTTATCCGAGCAACACATTCTAATCAATATCTCGAGACAGCATAACGACTGGACAGTAAACATACATCAAAAACCAGCCAACAGAGCGTACAATATTAATTTGAGATGACATTTACTATTTGTTTGATCTACTAATGGCCGAAAGTTAATCGCTAAAACTAATATTAATATAAAACGTGTTTTATGATGCCGTGGAAGCGGATTGCGTCAAGTGTCGCATTTATATTCGATTAACTGCGCCCCGCGGTTTCATCCGCGTTATATACCTCCTTGAAGCAACCTCCTTTGTAGCGACAGCAACCTCCTTTGAATTAGCGATTTTTTCTATTATCTATTGTCTATATACCTAATATAACATATAATCTATACTCCGCTCCGGCTTCGCTCGAGTATTATTGGAGTTTTAGTAAGGATTTTTTTTTTTTGAAAATATAATTTAGCCTATGTCACCCGGGGATAGTGTAGCTTCCCAACAGTGGAAGAATTATTCAAATCGGTTCAGTAGTTTCGGAGCCTATTACTAATATTATAAAGGAGGAAAGATTTGATTGTTTGTTTGTTTGTTTGCATTGAATAGGCTCCGAAACTACTGCACCGATTTGAAAAATTCTTTCACTGTTGGGAAGCCACACTATCCCCGGGTGACAAAGGCTATAATCTATATCCGTGCGAAGCTCGGGCGAATCGCTAGTACATAATATAAACGTAATGCATAATAGACTTCACTTCTTGTTCTCATTTTTTGTAGGGAAAATAAGAAGAGCTAATCTGAAGATTGCCTGCAAATTTAATCAAAATCGGTCGAGCCATTTCGGAGTCCATAGGGAACATACATACTTACATACACATACACACGTACATTTCATATAATATGCGATGGATCCTTGTGAACTGTTTACGTGACATAGATTTCAAAGTTTACTTGGTTTCAGATATTTATGTTATGTTTCCTTTGGTAAATTGAATCATCTGAAATGGATTTATTAATATTTTTCCTAGTTTTTATCCCCCGACACAAAAATTTGTGTTGTAAGTTTAACGTGTGTATCTGTGTGTTTGTCGGTGGCATTGTAGCTGTAAGTTTTTTTTAAACCGTTTATTTCAGAAATAAGCACTCATGTAAACTATTTTACCTCATTTGGCTAACAAGTAATATTGGTTAATAAAGAATCTGAATCTGAATCGTATTAGGAAGGAATTTTGGAAACGCTGCGTGCGGACTTTACCAAAGTCCGCACGCAGTCAGTTGTCAAAACCTGTAAGCATCTTGCGATCGTTAGCTTTAACTTGGAAAGTGTTAAAGAGGTTTTTTTTCTTATTAATTAACATTATTTAGGTAGTTTTGGAAAGTGAGTGCCTCAGTCTAAGCTTTTATTTTCGCTTTAGGAATTTGACTACCCACTTCGACCAACCATCGACCATCCACAAAAACAAATCGTTTATCGTTTTCAACAAATGACGGCAATTTTGCTGGCAATTGCCGCTCGCAAGTAAAATACGTAATTGCACTGAAAGATTGAAACAATATACAATTCGCGGCATTTCTCGTAGAAACTTCGCCCTAGTGACTAAAGTCTAGCTCGCTCAGGCATCTAGGCCGGCCCCATTACCCATTTCCAACTAACGTCAGAAAATAACCCGTGCGCAACGTTCTCTTAACAGCTCCCAATTTACGCAGACATTTCGTAACTTTCTAAGTACCTGTTAGCGCGACATTGGCAGCCTTCTCAGACAACGTAATCCACGACTTGAATACGTTGCCTCTCGCTTCATTTCAATTGGTACGAGTGGCAACGCATGTGCTCGCGTTTTCTAGATCTGTACAGTATATACTGAATCAGAGGTCTTCGGAGGGCTTTAAAACTGACATTAGGGTTGGCAACAACGGTAAAGGAAAACATCGTGAGCAAGCCGGTATGCCAATAATCTCAAAAGTTCAAAGACATTATTATGACATTTATCAACATGCACTGGGCCATTATGGTGGATTATGGCCCTTATTTGCTCTTTCTCTCTCTTTCTCTGTCTATCTCTCTCTCTCTCTCTCTCTCTCTCTCTCTCTCTCTCTCTCTCTCTCTCTCTAAGGGAAGGCCTGTGTTCCAGCAGTACACGACAGGAAAGGAAATTTTGTTTTGTTTGTTGATTTTGTTTTGAGAGGTGAAAATTATTGATTTCCGAGCACTTGAAATAAATAAATTAAGATGATTCCTGAAACCAAGTAACGAACAAGGTGAGAAACGATGATTGCTGAGCTGAGGTATCAGTATATTAATCGTTTTTTCTAAAATAAAGGTAGATTGCAGAAGTGCATAACTTCATTCATAAGTATTACGAGACAAGCGGGGAACATTGTGGAGACAGTTATGACGCGATATGGTATAGCGTGTCGCAGTCTGAAGAGGGCTTCAGCGCGACATTGAAACTATGTGACAGTAGATTGCGACAGTCCACCGAAGGTCTTTGAAATAGTTCGAAACAGTTTTCAGTGAAATTAAAGACACAAATAACGTAAGCCCGGATGAAACGAACGTTGTAGCGTGAACCGTAACAGATGGACGAATTTACACACAATAGACGGTGAAATTAAGATGTAACTTCGGGGTTATTGTGGTAACAAATCGGGCTGGAGTAGGCCCGAAGATCATGCGAATTCAAGAAAATGCGTTTAATAAATGTTTTCTTATTCCACGTGCAAAACTGTCTGAAGTCCTGTGTAACTATTTTAACCGACTTCAAAAAGTGAGGAGGTTTTCAATTCAGTTGTATTTTTTTTTAGTAAAATCTTTAGGCGCGTTGAGTGATTTTTAGTAAGGGCAAAACTTATGGGTTCGCGTCACCGACATGCTAATGTGACGTAAAGTTTTTATTTCTAACGGCAGTCCCTATCACTGCCATTTTTTATGTCTGTTACTTACGTCAGGATTTTGTCATTTGTAAACCATTTTTTTTTTAATTATTTATACTCTCAGATTGGTCCCATAGAAATTTCATCAGAATCGGTTCAGTAGTTTGGTTTATTAATCAAAATAACTGAACAAAATATGCCATCCAAATAAATACAAATTTTGATGACGGCTGGTATAAAAGTTTACTTACTACCTTAGAATAACTACACAAAGAAACCAAGTACATTCGCAAAATTTAAGCCATTCAAATGGTATCATATATGGCTCCAAAAATAAATATGAAAATTTTACTATGACAATTTGCGCGGTGAAATCGTACCACAACAAATCAGAAAAGCAGCATAATAGTTATGGTGTGACATTCCACAGGTAATCCATTAATTTTCTTGCTTAAATAGTTTAAAATACCAATCGAAACGTAAGCTACAAAGCGAATTTGTAGCTTACGTTTTGAGAAGGCGTTGTTTGGAAACCTACCTTCTCTGAGTAGTTATTCTAAGCTTACTACACATCAAATTGTCTTATTAAATGTAGAGGTACGTTAGGTGCTTACCTCTGAGAAGTCTTTGAGGTTCATTTAGCTCCCCTTTGCAAAATTCTACGAACTGAAAATCCGTAACATTGCCCCAGCTTCTTACGATACATTTTTACTCTTAAAAAGATTTCTTAGAAACGTGATATAAAAAATCGCTACTTACTGCTTAGATAAGCCAGACCGCCGAAGCAACGAAGTAAGAAAATTTACTAACATGAAATGTTACGTATTATAGGTATGAATAAATAAATGTTTAAAAAACCGTCCTCTTAAAAATATCGGTTTAAATACCAAAATACAGCCTCATCTACACATTGGCCGTATTTACCGGAAAGGTCAAAACCAGAAAATGCGCTGTTTTTTTTAAGAGTGGTAAATCCAAAGAGATTACAATAGAGAGGTAAATCGACATGCCTACCATCAAGAAGACCTGTTGGTATGGTAATCGCCGCCTTTGGATACTTGCAACAATAGCGGTTTTGTTGATTATTTTGTCAGCCCGGAGAGATAAACACCCTTTGTGAAACTCTCCATATTGAAGCTCGGAGGGAAGGACATTCCACACCTTGCAGGTCCGCGGTAGGAACGATCGGCAGATCGTTATGGGATTTCCAGCTTTGCAAGATGTAGGCTCGAGAACTATTATAGGACAATCACGGGCAACTTGATGTTACTTAATTAAAATCAGTTCAATTGAAAGAGATAATACTAAAACTAGGAACCTTAACAGAAAAACATCGAAGTGAGAACCATCAGTTCATGTCTATTAAATAGAAAAGAAGCCATGAAGCCTCCAGAACCAAACAAAACACCACAAACCTTGTGCAGTGCCGGCGTTTTCATACTTTGTCTTCAGCTTAGCGGCCGTCGCACGCGCATCGGAGCGCACCGTATCGGTCGCCGACGTCGCGTGAGCACTGATGTTAGACGTCGTGGTCCTGAAGGACAACGTCGTCGAAAAACTGGAGGAAAACGATGACCCCAGCCCAAGACCGAGGGTAGTACGGTAGCGACGGCGATACATGTTTATTAGTGGAATACGTGTGTCCTCTCCGACGACCGGGACTCGACTGAAGCCGGACCGGCGTACGCGCAGAACCCGGAACAGTGTCCCGATTTATAGACGGGAGCGCTAGACGCACGGACGCAGGGAAAGTTTATTGATAGTGCGTGTGGTGACATCTGTTGGCAAGCTCTGAGGGGGTGTGATAACTGTAGATTATACCGAACCTCAATAAACATTTTTATAAGCTTGTGAATTATTCTTTTCTCAAAGGAATTATTTGATAATCTTGTTAGACTTTCTTTTCACTTTCCTTCTTTTTTATATAAGTAGGTCAGTACATATCATTCCTTATATTATTTTGTTACCCAATAAAAGATATATCAGTGAGAGAGAGTGTTAAAAAGGCTGGGTACGAAATTCTCTGACGCTATATTCCATGCTGTGGACCATCAGAGATGCATAACAAGTCACAACTGTGATGGCTCAGCAGTGATGGAACACCGAGGAGGAGGTTCCTGTTTTACTGAGGATTCTCCTCCACATGATGGACACAACATTCCAGCTAAATATTTCATAATAAGTTCAACTTGCCAGCCTCAACTTGGGTCTTTAACAGCCGCACTCAGAGACGTTACTTAAGCTAAGGAATACTTAAAATTGCTCTGTCTCATTTTCATATGTGACAATTTCCGTCAACGAGAAGTTGACAGAGCAATTTTAAGTATTAAGCAGCTTAAGTAACGTCTCTGAGTTCGGCTGTTAGATGTGTATTAATTAAGGTCCGTAATAAACTATAAACTTACTAACATTTTAAAATCTTTTTCTACAGATGCTAGCTGTATGCACAGGTGTATAGGAATGTGGTCAAATTTGAAAATTTAATTTATTTTGTTACGTTTTCATCTTATTTTTTTTTAATATAAATAATAGGCTTGAGTTTGGCCACCATCTCGCTTGATGTTGTGCGATGATGCGGTCTACGTTGGAACATGCTTGCCTAGTGAAAACCGATTCACTTGTGATTTGAAGACACCTAGATTGTAACTATCGGGGAACGCCCATTCAGGCAGCGCATTCCACAGACTAGCAGTTCTCACTATAAATGTGGAATCAAAGCATTCTTTTCATACAACATTTAAGAGCGTAGCTTGTCAGTGGAGTAAATTCCAGGCTTGACGGTCTTCTGCCAGCATTTTCACCTCCTTGTTAGATATGACATTTGCCTTTTCTTTTTTTGGTCTAAAAATACTATTCTTGGTCTTCCCAGTCCTCTCTTTCTATTATGATGGTTTTCATAAATTTTTCATATCGTACAAGGTGGCCAAACACGTTCCCTCTTCTAGTCTCTATCTCTCCTTTCATCTAGTCATCTTTATTTCATCTACAATACCTACAAAGAAAACCAACTTTTGACCATTCCTTCATTTTATTTCAGTTATTAGACTCCGATCACTCAAGTTCGTCCAACAGTGAAGCAACTAACCATAGAGCTGATTAACTAGTACTGGATATGACAGTATTCAAAATCCAGCCTCATTTATTAATAAAATGTGATTTTCACTAATATGTGATAAGATAATGATAATATGCCTTGTAATTAATTTATTGTTTTCAAGATAGCAGATCTGCACTACTTGTTTTGTTTGCATTGCATAATCCTGCAGTAGTTTAGTCTACCACTTTGGTAAACATGTTTTTAAACTGAAAACTAGACCGTATTAAGCAACAGAAAGAAAAGTTTGAAAGCTCGTAGTTTGAATATGAATGAAAGTATTATAAAAACTGGCAATACAAAGGAAGAGCTAGAGGCCATGTTATGCAATTACATAACAGAGAAAACGTGCTTAGTTATTATGCTAACTCCTTATTCCTTTATTCAAGACTCTTTAACGACAGCACTGTTTCCAAATACAAATAATTAAATAAGAACTTAATGGGTCATCGATTGGATGATTTTCATGCAAAACAACATAGGATAAAAAAAAAAAAAACTGATTGTGATAAAATTTGGTAATGCATATAATTGAATATACTCTTCCTGATTGATTATCTTATGATTATTCTATCTTTTATCAGATAGTTCAGTAGTTTGCGAAAAAAATAAATGTTTGTGGTTTTTATGAATTTAAAATTATTCAACTTCTGGGGAACCACTAAGGGCTTAACTCAGTGCCTAATTTTAACAATAAACTCTAACACAATTTTTTTGCGCAAATAGGAATGTCTACATCAAATCTACTACTACATCATGCTACAATAAATAAGTTTTCATTTCATTTAATTTTTTGGTGTGTGAGCATTTACTTACATATTACTGGTATGTATGTGACTTTTTAACAGTATTTCCCATGTTACAATCTCTCTAAAAAAAAAGAGTGAGTGAATCGGTTTCTTCTAGGCAAGACTCAAGTACTCCATCATAGACTGCATCTTTGCTTAAAATCAGGGTGAGGTGGCGGACAAACGAAAGCCTATTATATTAGGTATTTGGCACCAATGTGGAAAAAAGCATGTCCGCTCGTTGTATTAATTTCTTAAACTTGTGTATTTTGGAGTGTTAATGAGTGTGTGCAGCGTGCACGTGTACCGTGCTCGAGTGTGGGTAGAGATATAAAGTGAAGCACGTCTTTTTGTGTTGTTTCCAAAACTCCATAGAAACCTCTTGTAAAGCCTCCACCACTTTACTGAGCATGAGTTTGACTTGAGATTGTGACTTGCTTTGCTTGACTCTGACTGTGACTTGTGACGTTATTTGGTACTGTGTACCAAACACAGTGTACTGTGTGTAATGTTGTAGACTTGTTAAATATTGCGACTGAATGACTTTATATCCATAGTCATGAAAATTTTTGTGAAAAGAAACTATTTTATAACATGTTTTGCTGATTTTGAAAAGTCATGAGATTTATCTCATCCGGAGTTGTTATAGGCTATATTTTGCAGTTTTAAACATATTTTTTTAAATCATATTATACTGCCTACTGTGTCAGTTTATTATTTCAATGAAGTATCATACTCCGACACTGTTGATGTAAAATGTGAAGCCTGTTCAAATATTAATGAGCTTTGTTTTTTAACTCAGCGCTGGCGGTCTCCAGGGGAATTAAGAGTTGACAAACGCTAGTTAACACTAGTTGGGCATTATCCAGATTGTCTCACACTTTTGTCATCAACTGTTTGTTTTTTTGCTTTGGTTTACCTATTATGCATCATTAGCATGTTTTTAATGTCGTCATGTTTTGGATATTGTTTGTCTGATTACAGTGTTTTCGATAACTGATAAGAAAGGTCAAAGGTGTCTGATCAATGTTCTTCATGACATTAATAAATCACAACTTTTTTTTACACACAAACTGTTTTATTCAGTCCATCAGTAGAGTAACTGTAATAATAACTGGCAAAGCAATGAGTGTTTACTTTTCGAATTCTAGGATCAAAATCCAGTGATTGAAGAGTAAGTATATCTTGTGATCAATTGTAAGTGCCAGGAGAATAGCAGAGAATACTGACCGTTTATGGACCAGATGTGTGAGGGCAAGGAGTGCGCGGCGTAGACTCGCCCCAGCGCGAGCGAGGTGCCAGCCGCCGGACCCTCTTCATTGGAGCTGGAGTCGGTGTCGGGGCTAGCAGCTGCAGACGCCTCGAAGCTCGCCGAGTTGGCAGGGATGGCGATAGCTTCATGCGACGCGTGCAGGTCCGGCACTGAGGACAGGGATCGCGCGCGCTGCCTATCGCTCGTCACCTGAATCCCAGGTATAGCCCGCAGCAGGCTGAACCCTGCGCTCCCTGACACCACGTCCGAACTCGAGCTCGTCGAAAAAGTCCTCGCTCTGGGACTCTGCCCCCCGTTCGCCGTGCTCGCTTTTGCGCCCATGTCGCGTTACGCAAAATTTTTACCTGTCACAACACTGTAAACGACGATCACGAGCGCGCGCGACCCCAAACGGTCCCGCCGCATGAACGCATCATACGGTACGCGGAAATTCGAGCTGTCTTGCTAGAAAACTACACTTCGACAACAATCACAAAGTACGTCGCGAAATTGTAAACAGCTAGCATGCGCCTTGCTTTGCTTGTTGCAAAAATTTGACAGCTCATTTGATAGAATGAATGGACTGAAGATTGCTGTAAGTCAATACGATTGCGCAATGTATTTTTCCTACAAATAGTTCGGATACACCCTTTTGGGATACAACGTACGTATATTCGAGTTTTGGCGCCAACGTGCAAAAAACGGGTCTCATTTTAATATTTACCTAAAATTATGTATTTTCATGTTTTAATGCATAATAATGGTGAATTATTATTTAATAAGTGTTCGTGAATGTGCTTGAGTGGGGCAAGTGATATAAAACACAGTTAAATTAATTTGAATTCGTTGCAGTTAAACGTATATTTTCGTGTTATTTACATAGTAGCTCTAATTATAGTTGAAGCCTCATGTAAAGTCTCCACCAAGTCCACCACTTAACTAAGGGGTAGGGTGGGTAGGGCTAATTAATGGGGGTAGGGTAAGGCATGAGTTTGACTTGACTGACAGTGACTTACTTTACTTTGCTTGACTCTGACTGTGACCGACTAGTTTGACTACATTTAATCAAACTAGATCTGAATACTAGATACATACTACCAAGGACTTTGTATACCCTTTAATAATTCCATGGATACATGACACTGGCAAAAACACAAGAGTGCGACGCCAAATCGTCACAGAAGAAATATTTTTTAAAAAAGTAGCCTAGTGCGAGTTAGGCTCTCGCACTGAGGGTTCCGTACCACATTATGAAATGTTATTAAAAAGTAGTGCAAAAAGGCATCATGCTCAGGCGGTCACCCATCCAAGTACCGACTGCGCCCTACATTGCTTAACTTCGGTGATTCGGTGAGTACGAGAACCAGTGGTGAATAGAAATTTGTCACCGACCTGCACTTGGCCAGTATTTATTATTTGTTGTTTTACTTTAGAGTGTGTACTATAATCATGTCAAGTTTGACGCTTGTATGTATTACCCGTTGACAGACATACAGAAAGACGGACAGACAGACAACGTAGGCTTAGTAATCAGGTCCTGTAAACGCCCTTTGGGTACGAAACCTTAAAAAGTACATTCTTGATCTGTTCTTGATCTTATTTTTTTCCCCTTGTGACGTATTTGACGTAGCATATCTTGTGCATAAATGATATTGTCAAGGGCAAGTTTTAGTCATGGAAGTAGTATAGGGTATACTAAGTCCTTGGTTTTAGTAGATATATATATATATATATATGTATATATATATGTATATATATATGTATATATATATATAACTAGCTGCGCCCCGCGGTTTTACCCGTGTAGTGATGAAAAATGGTGATGATGATGATGAAAAGTAGCCTATGTCACTCTCTGGCTCTTGAACTATACCCATGCAAAAAATCAGGTCGACCCGTTGTTCCATTGCAGCGTGAAAGAGGAACAAACAAACAAACACACTTTCGCATTTATAATATTAGTATGAAGTATGACATCATAATATTTATATCATACAATGTATCATGTACCTAACAAGACAAGTCAAAGAGGTAATTATAAAATACTAAGTAAGAGGCATAGTCACGCACGGCCATTGGTCTGTATAGTCACGGTCAAAGTCAAGCACAGTAAGTCAAAGTTAAAACCCGTTGCAGACCATGCGAAGTAAACGACCGATGTGTACTTCGCATGGTCTGCAACGGGTTTTAACGGTCGTAGCAACACGTACAAGATGCGAGTACCTACTACGCATCGTCTGCAACGTTTTGCATAATGCAAGCAGTGGCGTAGCTAGCTGGTTAGGAATTATCAAGTAAAAATATGGTGTGAACCCTCAGACAATGACACACTTGATGGACTGTGCAGCGTGTCCTACAACTTGCACACAAGACGACCTGAATGAAGCAACGCAGAATGCCATTGAGGTGGCAAAGTTTTGGTCTAGAAACTTGATATGAAAATAGAATTGTATTATAATAATTTATAATGACTATGATGTGTAAAGCTACATAATACATGTATGTGTATGAGTTGCTATTATTAAAGTCGTGTTTAATTATATTTTAAGGAGGGAGTCGCAAGTTTCGTTTGAGATTTGCTGGTCAGGGCCCGAGAGCCCCCTGAAAGTGGTTGAGTGGTGGTGGTTGACTGGTTGAGGGCCCTCAAGTTTGAGGGCCCCGGTGCTCGGCCCTCCGATAGCTACGCCACTGAGTGCACAGTCTGTATTCTGAGACTGAGTGCAAGTGGCACTGGAAGTGGTTAATAGCACTTCCACTCACTGCCACTCACACTCTTCAGGCTAAAACATGTCCCGCTTACACCCTTTGGGTACAGAACCCATAAAAAGCCTAAAAGTATTTTTCAATGGTCGTTATTAATGTGATTTGATCTGGGGTAGTAAAACAAGGTCATGTAAGACGAAATTGTAAGATTTCTCGTCCCTCTTTTTATATAAATACTTATAAAAAAATAATTAACATGTCTATTTTTGACTGACAGATTTTTTTTTCCCTGTTGTTTCCAAAACTCCGGAAAACTAAACTGGGGCATACTGAATCTATGACTGGGGCACACTTATATTAATACGTAAGATAAGGCATTATGGTCTTAATAAGTTTGACCCGCTCAGTAATGGTCAAAAAAGTCAATTGGAAGCACAGATTGGAAGTGACGTTGCCACGATGGCTTTGACAATTTGTTTAGATTTGACAATTGATGTTCGTGAATAATTTATTCGTGATAAATACAGGTGATGTGTTACAAAACAATTAGAAAAACAATTTAATTTGGAAATAAAAGATAGAAACAAAATTCAAATTACAATTATGAATAATCCAGCGATGGGTTCAGCCACCGTAAGTATTTTGTATAGTTATAATAGAGCAGTAATACCTAAACAAACATTCGTCATAACCAACGTTTAATATTTTACTAAACTCGTCGGTTTTTCCTTTTCACAGTATTGAATTTGCATTATTATATTAGATTTGAACTTAGACATAGTATACAGCTGTATTGTTTTGCAATTTTTTGTAGTTTAATCCTGAAGTATTGTTTTGTTTGCTATTCAATATGCAGTGCGATACCATATTGAGATAACATTGCTATCAAAACGCAGCAAAGTTTTCATCTAACTTTACAGTAAGAATTTAGGGCTTAATATGCTTAGTTTACCATAATGCTCGCCAGATAACAAATAGCCAATCCCAATACTTGATAAATGTTATGTTGGTTATCTACCTGTACCTAAGTAGTGTTTGAAATAATTCGAACAAGAACAATAAAATTAGCTAATAATATTTTAATTTGACTTTAAAATCTCTTAATATTATGACCAGGCATTGAGATGCGTAGAAAAACAAATTGTGTGCTTATTGTTTGGTAAAGATTATGATTATAGAAAAACATCATGCAAAGCAAACTAGCATGAAATGCAAAGGCACAAACTAATTGGCTTTCAGATTTACTTTACAATCACATTGACTAAAACATTCAAATTCAGTTTATTTACACATAAAATATTACATTACAGTTGACAACACCATGGCGTAATACTTTATTTACTTACTACATAATATCATTATTCCAATTAACAACAAAAAATCTATGAAAGGTAACATAAATAGTGAGACCAAAAAAAAATAATCTACAACATTTTGCTGTTTGTTGAGTAAAATTCTTTGAGTGAACTTTTATTTTAAAACTCTGGTTAATTGGATAATCATCATCATCATCAGCCAGAAGACGTCCACTGCTGAACATAGGCCTCCCCCTTTAGCCTCCACACTGAATGACAGCCTGCCTTTTGCATCCTTTGGATGCCCGCGACTCACAATGTCGTCGGTCCATCTAGTGGGAGGCCTACCTACGCTGTGTCTTCCGGGTAATAATTGCTTTTCCGGGTATCTTCTAATAGGGTATTTGACTACTTTTGGGAAACTATTGCACATTATTGTCTGATATAAAATAATGTATACTGCATTTATATTTTCTGGATATCAGTCGTATTTGCGATATAAATCGATGTTAAAGTTTGAATAAAAAAATATCGCGCCAAAACGCAGACCTGCGTCATAGCTCCGGTCGAGCGACGATTGACGTCACACAAAACAAAACAGCTGCAGCCAGGCAGCAAAAGTTTGATGATTAATTAATTTCTAATAGAAGTAATGGTTTATAAATATTGTGTAGTGCCAAAATGTACAAATACTTCCATAAAGACACCGGATAAAATATTTGTTCCTGTTCCAATGCACCCAAAACTCCCCAAAACTCGAAAAAAGTGGTTGCAACCAATCTAAGGTTGGAACTAAGTAGCTCGTAGAGAACCCAAAAGTATTGGAGCTAATTCAAGTGTTTCTATGTGCGAAGATCATTTTGAGGTACATATTTGAGTCTATATATTTCTATTATAATTTGTGTTTTTATTGCATTACTATTTTATGTACTGTTACTTTCTTTTTAAACATTGTAAAGCTCGACATAACCTAACAAAATAGTTATATCCACTTACTACAACATACTTTTTGTACAACTTGATTGAATGTTTTGCTTGGAGAACAATTAAAAATTAATACTGACATTGTAGTTTTTACGTTTTGAGTTCTGCAGCGTAGAAACAATGACGTGGATTATTATTAAAGAAATATGCAACCATAAAAACATTAATTTTGGGTAAGTTACTGCTGTCTGCTTGCACAAAATGTTTCTCCATTCTTCTCACATTTAACCTCCGGAATGTTTTTGGTGAAAATTTCTGGATAAATCGCTCTCAAAATAGCTTTACAACATTAAATTCGCAAATATCAATACAAAATCTGTTTGTTTAGATTTGTGTGACGTCACTAGGGATGAAGCCAGTTACAGACCGTTTTCGATCACGTGATCAAATGTCGAAAATACAGTTATTTTATTCGCGTTTTTTACAAAAAATAAGCATATTTTTATCAAAAAATCAATGAAATATGCTTTTTCATTATGTCATGTTTATGGATGGCGTCAATTGGCATAATATTTTTAATACAGTCAAGTACCCTATTGGGTAATATTTAAATCAAATCACTTATTTCAGTTAATCCAATTGTGATAATTCAATAATGGTAAATTATGTTTTGGAAGAAGAGCTGGGACCGATGTTCTGGTTTATGTTCTGGATTCTGGCACACTCGAGATTATTTCAGTCATTGTGTCTTTTGTTGTGCCATGAGTGAAAGAATGACCAAAATAGTCTCGAGCATACAAGAACAATAATAATAATAATTTATGATACATACTGCCCAAGAATGGAAAGTCCCTGCCATCCTCCTTGTTTCCTGAGAACTACATCAAGGCATCTTAAAGGCTGGAGTGACTAGATTTCTTTTATATCAACGTGTTCCATCCTTGGCCACACTGTCTCTTACCATTAGGCAAGTTGGCAGCCTAATGTAGATCTATTCCATATTAAAAAAACCCTCCATTTGCATCATTGCGTAGAAAATTTTACCCTCCAAAGATATTTTTTTTTTTTACTATTGTATTGGTATCAAAAAAGTAAGTAAAGCTTAATGTTGAATCATGTCAGTAAGCTTATTATTGTTTGGCTTTGCACGGCTTGAGCTGATGTAGTTGTTGGGCGACGTTACAGCCTGGTGTGCCGCAGGTGCCGCTTCTGGACGATGACACCATCGCCTTCGGGGATGAGGACAACGCTACCAAGCAGTTTGTGTAAGTCAAAACTGTTTTTGTGTGGCTTTTTTTTATATAGAAATAGGCTTGCCTTGACTGCCAACTCGCCTGATGGCAATGGAGCACGCTTGCCTAGAAGAAACCAATTCTCTAGTGATTTGAAGACACCCAGATTGTTACTGTCAGGGCACACAGTTCGGGGGTGCAGGCAGCGCATTCCATAGACTAGCAGTTCGCACAATAAAAGTAGATTCAAAGCCCTTCATACAGGTTTTTGGAATATCAACCGTAAAGCGGTGTCGATTTTTCGTGCCGCTCTGGCAGTCCGATTAAGAAATGGGCAGGAGGGAGTTTGATGCAGATCCAATGCACACGTATCCGATGTGTTTTATTATTGTTGAAGAATAGGCTTGCGCTTGACTGTTATCTCGCCTGATGTTAAGCATTGATGCAGTCTACGATGGAGTGGACTTTCTTAAAAGAAACCAATTCACTTACGACTTACACACTCAGATGCTAACTATCGGCGAACACCCATTCGGGCAGCACATTCCACAGTCTAACGGTCTGCACAATAAAAGTGGTATCAAAGCTAGTTTTTTGGTATTGGATATTCGGGCGGACGTGTTCTAGAGTAGAGATCTTAAATCTGCAAAGGTAGCCCTGAGATTCAATGAAGTGATAATACTCTTAAGGCAGTTGGCACTGGCTGGAAGTGAGAAGTCGAAGATCGGGCTGAGTGCCTTGGGGGCTTAAGTCCAGCAGTAGACTTAGATAGGCTGATGATGATGATAATCCTCATGTAACCTTCTTAATTACAATATTCCAGGCATCCATACATAGTGTTCTTCCACCTGGTGTTCCGTTCAGCGTCCATCGTTGTTTACATCCTGTGCGGGTGGTTCTCGGACTCATTCATCGCCAGCTTCGTACTCGTCATTCTGCTGCTCTCTGCTGACTTTTGGACCGTTAAGAACATTAGTGGTGAGTTTTACTGTCAATCTATATAGAGAAGTAAATAAGCATGGCAGAGTTGATTGTTTATGGATAGAGAACTTAATTGTTTTCACCTGGCTAAAAATTATGCCTACAAGCAAACTTGTAAGCTAAGTAAAGCTTGGATCTTTATGCAGAATCAATGAGGCCAAAGCCAACACAGAGAGGCCATTTTGCGTTTAAAAATAAATTAAACCATTGATGATATTAGGATGATAATGGTAAATTTACTATTGATGCTATGGGGTTACAATTGTAATATTTGGGGCAATTGAAGTGAACAACTTGTGGATAGGAGAACAGAACTATATGATGAGAAACGGCACCTGCCTTACCCTGTCTGCGTGTCTGTGCCTTATCCACATCCTGTATGGCTTTTAATTCAAAACAACTGGAAAATTCGGTTACTTGAATGACAATAAAAAAAAAAACATGGTGTGAACAATAAAGAGTTAATCAATCAATCAATCAATATTATGCCATCCAAGTAACCAAAATTGCGTATTTTACTAATGTGCGATTTTTAAATTGTATTTTTTTAAAATTCCGTTTAGGCTTCAAGAGCTTTGTCCTTATCTCAAGTATAAAGCTGTTACTTGTGTAGCGGGCATTTTCCGCAACTAGGCCATTCATTGGCTCATTTTGCGTCACCCGGCTACAGCTAATTCAACCACCCGGTCTCCTCCAGGAAAGCCAGCAGCTCGCTTATGCTTAGGCTTCCCAGAGCGTCCTCGGTGATCCGAGGATAGTGTTTCGTTGTTCTGCCACGCTGCTGCACTCCAGCAGCAAATGTGCGGCCGTTTCTTCAGTCTCCAGACATACATACCCCCACGTGTTCCCTCTACATAGGGGACTGTCTGTCACCCCAACTTTAAAAAAGTGTTTGTTTAAAAGGCAATGACCAAAGTATAAAGCTCATAATTACCCTGATGCCTTCAAATATGTCAGTGATAATGTTATAATTGTTTTTTTTAACTTTGCAGGGAGGTTGCTGGTCGGTCTAAGATGGTGGAACTACGTGGATGATGACGGCAAGTCGCACTGGGTGTTCGAAGCCAGACAGGTGAGCGGGAATGTAAGGAAACTGCTTTTATTACTACCCACCTTGCTGGGTACGCTGCTAACAAGTAGTGAGCTTGAGTATTAGCTTTAACCCTTCAATGGTCTATGGATTATTGACTATTTAATTTAATTCTATTTTTTTACTCCCAGCGCAAACAAAGGGGTATTGTATGTTTGACATGTGTATCTCTGTCTGTCTATGGCATCGTAGCTCTCAATCTGCTGAACCAATTCTTTTTTTCAAGGTGACTTTATCGAAAGTATTCTTAGCTATTATTCAAGAAATTCTGTTCAGTCGTTTGAAGATCATTCAGTTCAATTAACGGAGGTTTAAAAATTTAATTTATACTTTTTTACATATAAAATATAATAATATGTAAAATATATAATTATGGTCTCTAAATTTCTACGCCTACTAGGCAAAACATGATATAAAGTGACTAATATTTGTTTTAAATGTTTATCGGGACTTATCACGTATTAAGTTATACGTGATAAGTCCCAATAAACGTTTAAAACATGTGTTCAAATCGCGAAGTTTAAAAATGACTGTGATTAATATTGTTTGTAGTTAGGTACAATCTGTCTTCAAACTGCGACTGAATCGGTTTCTTCTAGGCAAGCGTGTCCCTCGTAGACCGCATCATCGCTTAACATCATGCGAGTTGGAGGTCAAAAGCAGGACAGTTATAAAAAAAAATACCCTAAAATATTTGTGCACTTTTTTACGTGAATTTCATCTTAATGTTTCAGAAAAATACTATACCAGTTTTGGCGGCAACTGCCTATTTATGAACTGTGCATTTATTATGCAGCGTAAGTAGGGCTCCTCACTAGGACCATCGTAGGACCGACGACATAGTGAGTGTCGCGGCCATCTAGTGGAGGCAGACGGCTGTCGTTCAGTTTGAAGGGAGTGAGTTCAAAGGGGGAGGCCTATGTTCAGTAGTGCACGTTTTCGGGCTGATGATGATGATTATTATTCACACATTTATTTTTCTTCTTAAATTAAAGTTTTTTTACAATATCTATACAAAAACAAAATATTATAAAAAAACTTTAACCTAGGGTGCCGCCGGCAGCGGGGCAGGGCCCAAGCTACCGGTGGTTAGGGCTGCAGAGTGAGGAACCTCCTGACAATACGTGCCGTGTCAAGGATTACCGCCTTCTGCATCTGACCCTTGACCCAACCATCTAGCGAGAGCCTCTTAAGGTGTTGGTCGAGGCTCTTCGCTATAAGACCGTTCACCGATACGACTATCGGGACAATGATCGTCGAGTCAACATCCCAGATGGCGGTAACCTCGTGAGCCAAGTCAATGTACTTGCTGAGTTTGTCCTTCTCGGCCTTCACGAGGTTCTCGTCATGTGGGATGGTGATGTCAACGAGCACTGTCCGGCGCTGGGATTGGTCGACCAACACGATATCAGGTTTATTGGCGACAATAGTCCTATCCGTGATGATAGAGCGGTCCCAATAGAGCAAAGCACGACCATTTTCAAGAACTGGCGCTGGTGCGTACTTATAGTACGGCACCTCAGACTCGGCAAGGCCGTATCGAAGGGCAAGTTGCTGGTGGATGATCCTGGCCACCTAGTTGTGCCTGTGCAAGTACTCGCCGTTAGCAAGATGCGAACAACCGGAAATTATATGTCGGAGAGACTCTCCAGGACGGTGGCATGCCCGACAGATGTCGACCGTACCGTCCTTCATGATATATTTCCGATAGTTGTTCGTCTTGATAACTTCGTCCGCAATCGCACAGGCAAAACCCTCGGTTTCCCTAAAGAGGTCACCGAATCGTAACCAGTTCACCGACGAAAGCAGGTCCACATCGGGCCCTGTTAAGGCCCGATAGAACCGCCCGTGCAGCTCCTTGCCCTTCCATACGTCCCTGCGGTCTTCGATGCTCAGCACCGATGGTTTGCGCCAATTCTCGTTTGCCAAGATGAGCGGCGTGAGGCCCCTGTCAACTGCCACAACATCACGATGCATCCCACTCTCACTGTTACGGAAAAAATCCCTGAGACTGCACACTTCGCGGTTGTGTAGGTTCTTGGCATTTAAAAAGCCTCGACCCCCCCACTTCCGCGGAATGTACAGTCTCATAACAGACGAGCGTGGGTGTAGCATTGATTATTATTATGCTGGCCTCATTCTCACGTTCGTTCCTAAATGCTACTACTGCCTACCGCTGCAGAATTGAACTGTGTAAAGAAATGAATGTTTCTCTAATAAAATGTTGTTTGTAATTCCAGAACCGAGTGAATCAAAACGAGAGTCGACTATTCTGGATGGGGCTGATCATGTGTCCGCTGATCTGGTCCACATTCTTCATTTTCTGCCTCTTTGGGCTCAAGTTTAAATGGATGGTATGTTCATAGATATGTTTTAAACGTTTATCATGACCAGTGGCGGCCCTAGGGTAGAGCGAGAGGAGCGGTCACTCTAGGCGCCAGGTAGCAAGGGGCGCCAAAATAACAAACTCGAAAAATTCTATCGAGTGTAAAACATATTTTTTTTACGCCTTTTGAAAAGCGCAGGTCTGCCCCGAAAAAAAACTAAAATAAAATTAAGTATGTATAAGGCTATGTCGGTGACTTTCGTTCCTCTACGGATCTCCTCATTTAACTTTATTAGCCAATTTAAATAGTTCAGTAGGTGTATTAGATTTATTTATATTTTTCACCAAGCCTATTATATTTAAAAAATTAAATACCTGTCCGATAGCATATTAGAGGATGCATACTGAGGGCAATCCTGCTGCCTTATTATGGATGATTCGGATCGTGATCGCGATCGCGTGCCATCTCACTTACGCACGTGGTGCGAGTTAATAGATACGAACGGGACGGCATGCAATCTCGATCCCGATCAAAGAATCATAATAAGGTCCCTGGATGTTATGCTAAACTGGGATGGACCTTTTAAAGTATGTATATACGATTGTACATAACCCTGTAAAGGATGAACAAGTTAGTTTTTTTAAGTGGATTACCACATAGGCCCCTCTGGTCGATCGTCTCGACCGATAAATATAATCGTGAATGTAAGGCTTTATTATAGTACTAGCTGCGCCCCGCGGTTTCACCCGCGTAGTGATGAAAAATGGTGATGGTGATGACAATGATGAAAAGTAGCCTATGTCACTCTCCGGCCCCTGAACTATGCAAAAATCAGGTCGATCTGTTGCTCTGTTGCTGCGTGAAAGAGTAATAAACAAACATTTTCGCATTTATAATATTACTAATAGGCCAGGGTAGATAATTTTTTGATAATTTTTTAATTTTTATAAAAGGAAGAGAATGTAACAAAAATGAAAGGAAAAATAATTTACGGGTGATCTGAGGTCGGGAAGTGGAGGGGGGGGGGGGGGGGATTAAGGGTAAAAAACGGTTTATCTCGATTTCCAGCAAAACTACAAGACCTATGGGAAAAAGTTAAATGGCAAAGTTATAAATAAAAAGTACTACAACTTTTGTTTGCACACTTTTTTCACATAACCTCAAAATGTATGTGAAAAATTCAAATAACCAAGTTTTTGGTTTTTTAGTTTTATATTTAACCAAAAAAAAAACACCAAATTTTGTGAAAACTTACCTTTTTATGTCACAAATACACAGTATTTCATTTATTTATTTTTCACCTTATTTTGGCTTAATATCGAAAAAACACCCTGATTTTCAATCGAAAATTCTCCCGTCAAAATATCAGCTTTTAAATAAAAGTAGGTGTGCTTTTTGTTCGTTGAAATCTCTACTTTCTGATGGTATAAAAAAAAATACATTATTATGGTAAATGTTCTTTTCTACTATTCTTTTTTTCATTTTCAAAGGCTTCTGCACTGGTCTATAGCTACGCCCCGCGGCTTCACCCGCGTAGTGATGAAAAATGGTGATGATGCTGATGAAAAGCCTAAGCCAAAAATAGCCTATGTCCGTCTCCTGGTTCTAAGCTACCTCCCCGCCAATTTTCAGCGAAATCGGTGCAGCCGTTCTTGTGCTATAAATAGTGTAACTAACATGACTTTCTTTTATATATATATATATCTGTAATGAATCTTCCCGCGAGCTTTGAAGAAGTGATTGATGATAATTAGTAAGTACTTGTATTTTGTCCCCAGCTCCTTGTCCTAATCGCGCTGACCCTCAACGGCGCTAATCTGTACGGCTACATCAAATGCAAGTTTGGCGCCAAAGAGAACCTCAAGTCAGCTACCACGGAGTTCGTCAAACGGCAGTTCCTACAGAATGCTACCTCGTTTATGTTTACCCAGCCCACTCCGCCCAACGCTGGGACCGCGGGGGGCACGGGCGTTATATAAACTATTAGAATAGTATATGTACCTACAACAGGAGAAACCGCTAGCTCTTAAGGGCCAGAATACCGGATGCAGCGATCTCGCTCGCACATTTGATATTTATAGGGTCCCGTACCCAAAGAGTGAAAATGGGACCCTATTACTAAGCCTACGATGTCTGTCTGTCTGTCGAAGGTAGGACACCTTTAAACGGCTGTATCTTTCGAACCGTAATAGATAGCCAGTTGAAATTTTCACAGAATATGTAATGTTACGGCGAATTAACTAACAAATAATAGAAAAGTAAAAAAGTAAAAACAAAAGGCGAGTCACAAACGTATTTTTTAAAAGTATTTTTGTATTAGCTCTAATTTAAAATCGGTAATACGCACAAGCGTCAAACTTGGCATGATTATAGTACACACTCTAAAGTATAATAAATAATGGCCAAGTGCGAGTCGTACATATTCTGTGAAAATTTCAACTGGCTATCTATTACGGTTCGAAAGATACAGCCGTTTAAAGGTAGGACAGACAGACATCGTAGGCTTAGTAATAGGGTCCCGTTTTTACCCTTTGGGTACGGAACCCTAAAAACATCAAATGTGCGAGTGAGATACCGGCGAGCCTGGGCCTTAATAAGTGATAACGTTATACACTACAAACTGACTATATCGGCCTTACGGCTACCTCTTAACGCGGGCTCGAAACAGCGCAGTGCGGAAAATCACGCGAACGTGAACCTTAACCCGCCGAGATACGGTTTGCGGTCGCTCAGCTTTTCGCAATCACCTAAACCAGGTAGCCGTAAATGCCCGATTGCACTTTGATTAGTGTTTAGTGCGAGTGATTAATGCAGGTGCTTAGTGATTAGTACTAAACACATTTGGACCATAACTGATTAATACGAGTGTAAACTTTAATCACTCGCAAAATTACTAGTCAATAATCACTTTCACTTGCACTAATCAAAGTGCAAGCGGCCCTTAAGGCAGCACTGATTGTATAAGAGAAGATAAGACCAACAGGTTTGTGAAAATGCTTCTAGTTTCTCGTCTGTCGATTTCTCCATAACCCTAACGTGCGCGCAACGATAAAATGTTGTTGACTCTTTCTCTTCTGCGAAAACATAAGGCTATGAATTGACCCGAATACAGTATCTCTCTCGCTTACACAAAAACGATGCGTATGATGTTCAAAAAACCCTTTACAAATGAAATAAGACATTAACTTACTAATAAGTCTTAATATACAGTTTATTTTGGGTTTAAATTAACGGCTCTCAAGGCATTTTTGTAAGAAATTTGTTGTAGCCAGTTGCACCCATATAAACGAAACGTCATTCGAAATCAGTTAGCAACTGTGATGCGGAGAAAGAACTTTGAGACCTAACCCAAAAAAGATGGGGAGTTCGATGCGTTGATGTAAATAAGGATGTTCAATCAAGGTTCTGTCATAATAACTGTCGACAGATTTTCCTTCTCATTTCCGTTCTATTTACTTCTCTTTTCTGTCTTACTAGGTTCACCAATACATCGTACGCGATAACACTTATTTATGATACAAGTGCGGTAAGTTGGTTATTACAAACGAGTAGACGAATGTAACCATAGTCACGAGTTTGTAATAACCAATCCGCACGTGTGCCATACAACGTTTTACAACACATTTGCGAGAAAAAAACGAAAAATGGAAATTAAAAAAATACCGTTAAGTACACGCACGGTGCTATACAACGGAGCGTGCGGTAAAATTCATTACCGCACGCTCCGTTGTATGATGCGTTTCATTACCGCACGCTCCGTTGTGTGATCCGTAATGTTTAACTTTCGAACGATGTATACAGGCTTCGTAAGTGCACTTTTTGAGCAAATGTGTTGTAAAAACTTATTTTGCTGTTCCTTTTCATTCCAATATGAAGTGATATCTATATTGTATACTATGTTATATTGAATTGAATGAATCACTTAAATTCCAACGTTATGCACTTACGGATACTTTGATAAGGTTAATATTCCACAAAATCTATTTAAATAAGTACCTAAAGTTGCAAACAAATTAAGCCAACAAACAATTAAGTTTTTTTTTTTATGCCATAGGTGGCAAACAAGCAGACGGGCTGCCTGATGGTAAGCAGTCACCGTCGCCTATGGATACTTGTAACACCAGAGGCATCACAAATACGTTGCCGATCCTTTAGTTTGCATTAAGCCGCGGCTGACGGTGCGATCAAGCGCGCACTAAACTGCAAATATCGGTTGTAAGTCGCGCACGTGACCTTTGGCTGACCTTGGTGGTAAGTTTCACCTATGGCGGGAAATTCAAATTTTAAACTGTTTTTTTTTTGTTACTAGGCTGTGTAATTATTTTTAAATGACACATTGGCATCGATTCTGGTGTGCTCTAAACTAAACTAAATTTGACAGCTCTAAAACTGTTGCCATCCTTCTCTTACATATTAAAATGAAAAGAGAGGCAGATAATTTTAGTCCTGTCAGAATGGTTTAGTTTAGTGAGTGGTATGACAGAATCGATACCAGCGCAAATCGTTGGTTGTTCTTTACATTATAATGTACAGCTATTTAACAGTAACGCACCATATTACTTACATTTGGCAATAAACCGTTTGAAACATTGAGCATTAGAGATAAATAGCTTTACATGATTTTGTAAAGAATAATAATCAATTTGCGCAAACATCATGATCGTTTACAATAATTACCCGACATAACTACAAGGGCAAGAAAACTGATTAAAATTTGAATTTCCCGCCATATGTGAAACGATCCACTTGCGAGATATCCGAAAGCAATCTGGCGTCATCTGTATGTTTTTGTTGACGGAAGATACGTCCGTGAGCCGCGACGTATGTTTATCTGTGGCCGCGACATACGGATGCGTCTAATAATTTCTGTGCAACTTTAGTATTCATTATTGTTTTGTACATTTCTTCTTTAGTATTGTTGTAGTAAGTAAGTTATTATATTTTAATAGATAGAATATAAAATTATTACTTATTTTAACTTTTAGATCGAATACTTTTCCTGAACCTAATTGAATCAATTTCATACATAAGATTTATTATCTATATAAAAAATTGGCTCTCATAGGGACTGCCGACAGAAGTGAAAACTTTACGTCATATTAGCATGTCGGTGACGCGTACCCAAAATTTTTTCGCCTACCAAATATAAAAATTCTGTTACGCACACAGGTGGATGGACGCGAACAAACTATAAGGGTTCGTTAATTTTCTACGGGACCCTACTGAATTTAATTATCACGGGAATTTACACTGAAGTTCAGCGTTTTCTTTGTAAAATAGTTTTAAAGTACACAAGTCGATAAAGTATGTAAATAAGTTTATTTAATTATAATATTTTAATTATCAGTTGCTAGTTTTATTCCATGTTTCACTTTCATCTATTCTCTTTGCCTTCATATAATGTATGCATGCCGGCCGTACAGTGTCGGGCGCGGGTGCAGAAGCATACCGACCTCGCTCGCACATTTGATGTTATTTTTTATACATTATGAAATATTAATCTCGTAAAATGAGCAGAGCACATTTTTCAAAAGTAGACAGTCATCTTAAGTAGCAACAAAGATTTTTTTTTTCTGTTTCACTAACAGACAAGATGGCGGTTGACGGACCGCCGTCCAACCAATGGGAAAGAAAGACAAAATTTTCTCTTTTCCGTTGATCAGATGGCGGTCCGGCCTACCGAATCCACACGTCTGTCCACACGTGAATCCGCAGGGCTAGTCTACATGTTTCCTGTGGACCGATTTTGACGGGTCATTCACTGGCGAAACCGTGGGGCGTAGCTAGTGTAATATAAATTCGCCAGTTGATAATGGAGCCTAGAGGAGTGGAACTCTTCAATAGCTCCACGTGGTTTTTAATTTTCTAAATAATAATAATATTGGGCAAAGCTACCAGCGACGTCACTACTTGGTTGCCTTAGTTATTGCACAATATTTTTTGATCGATGACAATAATAGTCAAGAAAATTCTTATTTGAGGTAAGGCAAAGGCGATCCTCATTCAGACCTTTGCATCAGACTTATTATTATTATCCGAAATATAATTGAACAAAGAGACCAAAACTAGGTTTCCACAAAATGGACAGACAACCCAAAAGAGACCGCATGGAAACGTTGGGGATGCAGGCCGCTTCTAACCCGGCCCTTTTGGATATCGATGGGAGGAGGCCTATTTCCAGCAGTAGACGTCCTATGGCTGAAATGATGATGATGTAGGAGACAATATTATTAGGGTTCACTGAACGAATTCTAGGTTCATTTCCAAACCCTAGTTTTACTATTGAGTACGAAAAATTAATGCTCCAGGTGAGGCTCGAACTCACAACCCCGGCATTACTCACACGTACACTGTCTTATAAGTACCGTGCGCTAACCAATTGCGCCACTGGAGCTATATCATCTTCCTTGAAAATAGCAATTGGTTCAATTTGGCTCTTGCCACACTATCAGACAGTCAAATGACGTCTTCTTATCTTACTGAAATCAGCGACGAATCGTCACATCAACATAAATAGTAGGATACCTTAAAAAAATTGTGATTAAACTATGTTAATTAATTTTTCCTTTTTTTATGTGGATAATTGATTATTTGGTGATGTGATTGATTGGTTATGTGAAAGAAAAGGAAAACGTCAAAACAATATAAACAAAATGGAAACGTCATCCGTGCAATGTTGTGATTTTTGCAGCCGTAATATTCTGAAAACACCTTAGAAAGGCCGTGATGCAGTGTTTTACTCATAACTTATAATCGTGTGCTAGCTGTTTTTGCTCTGTGTTTAGACAGTGGCGTGCTACGTGTCCATTTGTGCGCGTCTAATGCAATCCAAACATGAATTGGTTTGACACCTCAGGTTTGACGAACCTCGCAAAATCAGCGCTGAAAGAGGCTCAGAAGACCATTGATAAAGCGTTGGACATCCAGGACGAGAGCGGAGAAGAGCAAGAAGACGAGGCTGCTGCTAAGGACACCGCCAAACCTTCGCCAAGTGAGAGTGTTATGCCCCAAAAAGATAACTCAGATTTCTTTGCTTCCTGGGGACTCACAGTGAGTGCTGAAAGTGAAATAGACTCGCCAGTTAAAGAGCAGCCCGTAGTAACAGAAAGCCCGTCTAAATCTACTCCCCAAAGTGTGTGGGGTTCTTTTGCTGGGTCATTCTTTGAGCCCAAAGATGCTGATTCTACTATACTCAGACCACCGAAAGCAAAGTCCATGAATGTCATCGCTGATGCTCAATATGGTAGTCAGGACGACTTGTTTTCTAAAAGTCAGCTTGTCATGTCAGATACTGAGGCAGTAGAGCCAAAACCAACTGTTAAAGATGAAACAAAAGTTGACGATAGGCGAGGTTCCTCCCGTTCAAATATTTTATCGCTTATGTCTAGTAGAAACAGCTCTGATTCAGTGGAAGTGCTATCTCAGAGTCTGAAAACAACCCCGGACTCTGAAGCCTCGGTCCACTCTATATCTAACAGCAGTAGTATTGGCCAGAAACATAACTCAGAGTCAGTAGAAATATTACCTGATAGCCTAATCAGTCCTAGTTCCATAGAATGTCTTGGATTTGACAGCTATTCAAGTGACAAAAACAGCAGTACATCATCAAACCTGTCTCCAGGAGATTTATCTGATAAGAAGTCCACTCCGGTCGGAGACCACACTGAAAGAGCTGAGACAGCTGATAGTGTCAGCCTGGTTGCTGAAGAAGATGAAGATACAATCTCCTACAACTCCATATCAGAATGTACGGCTCCGACAGTCTTGGACACAGATGAGAAAATCAATTTGTTCCCAAAGCTATTGAAATCTGAGTCTAGGAAAGGCTTGGAAAGAGAGCTGATGCATTTAGAGCAAGCCATCATTCCACAGAAGTTACAAATAAGTGAGAATTCATCTAATGACGGATCATGGTCTGACCGCACTTTGAATGCTGACAATGACAGTGTCACCCTAGAAAATACAATTGGAGAAGTTAGAGAGGATAAAGAGGATATTTTAATAGAAAAACTTAGTGATTCGTCATCTTTCTACAATGTGAATATTTCAAGTGAAATGCTACGGTCTGAAAGCTCTGCATTTGTGAACGTAGAAAAGCAACAATGTAGTTCCCAAAGCAGTGAATCATCACAGAAAGACTGCAGTATTAAAGAGCGTAATTCACCTATCAGTTCAGACAGTAAAAGTGACTTAGTGAAGATTGGTTCTGACCGAACTTCAGGCCATACTTCCGGAGATGAAGTCGAAACTGCAACATCATCAGATATCGAAATAATTCCTAGCCCAAATGGAGATAATTTCTGCCGAAGCAGTCCTGCCAAATATGGTTTTAAAAATGGCAAATTTGACGGTACTACGTCACCTTCTCCAAACTTAGTAGACTTAGTGCTTGGTAAGTCTTTGGCAACAAAGATTCGAGGTCATACGAGAGAGCTCTCTGAAGCATCAGTACAGAGTAATACAAGCGACGAGAGCCAAGGGTCTGAGAATGAAAGATTAATGAGGCGACTAGGTGAAATGGCTGAGATTTTAGATGCTCGTGAGAATAGACTGATGGAAGTCAGTCGAACTAACACAGAGCTGACGGAAAGCAATGCTGAGCTGAAATCTCAGGTGGAGTCTCTGATGTCTAAGCATGAGGTTGGGGATATAAATATGATCATGGAGGACTATACACAGAGGATGTCAGCGCTGGAGAAGAAATTCCAGCAGGCTATTAGAGAAAAGGTAATGAGATTTTCATATTAATCTGCGGTCCTGCAAGGTGTAGAATGTCCTTCCCCCTAAGGTCTTCCCGCTGAGCTTCAACATAAAGCGTTTCCAAAAGGGTGTTTACAACAATCTCTCTGGGCTAGCAAAGCATCTTCAATACCACTAGTGTGTTGAAGATGCAGTAGTGGGAGCTAATGAACTTCTACAATGGTACCAACTCAGTGGTGCTAACAAGTATACTGCTCAACAGTGAGAAGCCAGTCGCTTGCTGACTTCGTTAGTGCCAGATCATTGCACGTCGCGTCAGTCTTAACATTTTTTTTTAAATATATAAAATAGCTAGATCTAGGTTCGTTTGGCAACCAACTTGACTGGTAAGCGCCAGTGTGACATACTTATAGGCATGCTACAGTAGTTGAAATTTTGATAGACAGTACACATTACACTGTTTTAAACTATCACGGTTGTTCAGGTCTACTTACCACGATAAATATCCTATTAATAAATATAACTACAGTACACGTACATTATTCAACTAAACGAAAACACACTTGGACGCAATCTTCACATCACCCTCTTGATATTTAGGTTTATTTGTTCTATTATTTCTTCTTTGGTGAAAAGTGGAAGTCGTGATTTACCTTGACCAATGAACTGACTGTATACTGCAATTCAATATGCACATTGCACAATCTATATATAAAAGCGAAATACCACTTATTCACTGACTGACTCATCACGAATACTCAGTCACATGTTAAGCATTAAACCACAATGTAAATGTTATGACAAAAAAATAAAATAACATATTCCAATAAAACCACAATGACAGTGGCTACCACAGAATGGCAAACGACCTCCCAGACAGCCCAGATGGAGATGGAGGGACGAACAGGACTCCTATTTGAAGGACTGGATTCAAATTGCTCAAAACAGAGAGAAATGTAAGGAGGGAAAGGAGGCCTTTCCCTGCAGTGGGACGATGCAGGCTAATATAATAATAATAATAATGTCATCATACAATACAATACAAAACTCTTTATTAAAATACTACAAAACAAGTCATCATATTTATCAAACTCACATCCATACTTACATATCCAGGGAAAAGCCACGTATCACAAAATTTTATAACCCCGTTGGTCCAGTTGGTAGTGAACCTGCCTTCTACGCTTGGGGGTTTGATTCCCACCTAGGATAAACATTTGTTTGTTCTATACCTGGGTGTTAATTATCTATTTAAGTATGTATTTATAAATATATATGTATGTATATCAGTATTTTTGGCAGCCATATTAAAAGCTTTGCTTAGTTTGGGGTCAGATGACCGTGTGAGCAAAAATGTCAAAAATATTTATTATTTTATTTGAAGATAGTGGCTATAACGTTCTCGATCTAGGAGTACTTTATACTCGTAGCTCCAGTGTGTAATATGCAATTCGCAGCAATGAGCAGTGTAGGTACAGTCATTATCTTTGGTACAGTCCAGTGTATCAGCGAGTGCCACCAGCTGCTGTTAGGGCTCAAGTGCACCAACCGCATCAGCGAGCCGCTTCACTTGTGCATTGTTGCGTAGAAGTAATCAACGCGCGCTTCCGCAAACATTGTAGATGCACTACAGTAGGCGGGGATGTCCCACCAACATCCTGAACGCGTTATTGAACTTGGACAAATTTTAGGCCCGGTTGTTTATCCATTCAGTCATGTCAGAGGTCTACGGACAGCCTAACTCTAACTTCAGTACAGCCTGTACAAACATAATTACAAAAAATAAATAAAAAAATAGGATTGCGTTTTACCACCAACTCGCCTGATGTAAAGCGATGATGCGGTCTACCATGGAACACGCTCGCCTAGAAGAAACCGATTCACTCATACTTGCGATGAAAGTACTTGGGAATTTTTAAGAAGGTGCCTTGTATCTTATTAGGACAATCAATCACATCCTGTATTTGAATTGATAGAAATCAAGCGATTCCTCAAAAGACAAGCTAAAATAAAATGTTAACAACTAAAGATATATCTATGAACAATAAAAGTCAATTAGCTGTTCCATATTTATCTGGAAATTTACTCAAAATGATTTCTTGGTCGGATAGCGGCAATCTTACTTATTCTGCAATAATAATAGGACCACTTATAGGATAGGCACTTGCTGTTTTTTTTACATATTATAAAGTAGCTTAGTTTGTGGTATTTTTCAAATGCAATCATGAATTGCGATATTGATATTGCGACAGACTTTCCAGATCCAATGATCATTAGGATTAATTCAAAGGTACATATTTTTTGTGGATTCCGGGTTTTTTTTTCCAAAACGAAATGAGTGACAGAATGACTGGAACTCCAGCTAATATTAGCCCTTTTTCTGGTTTCAAATAGTTTTTTTTTTCGTTTCTGGGCGCGAAGATGCGAGTGATAATACTGATAATGGAATGAAACGCCACGCTCCCGTCTCGACCGCAGTGTTAGTGACATCGTGACATCTCAACTTCAATATGGAAGCTAAAATGCATGGGATAGAGCTTCTACCATCAGACTTGCGTTTCTCGTCACTAAAAAACACTTTACTACCCTTAGGACAGTCTCCGTAAACAGCTAGACACCCTCAAGTCCAAAACGTCATCAGACCTGGAGAATTCTGTGCGCGAGAAGGATGACGTTATCGCTCAGCTGCACGAGGAAGGGGAGAAGCTAGCACGCCAGCAGTTACAGCAGTCTAACATTATCAAGAAACTGCGCTCCAAGGACAAGGACAACGAGCTGGTCGTTAAAGGATTAAGGTGAGGTTTTCAACAATCTAAACTCAATTTTTTGATAAATATTTCTATGGAATGTTTCGAAATTTCATACTAAATCAATATGAATGTTGCCGCGATTAGCGTCATCTTTGAATTTTTGATACAACTATTATTTCTTCTAAATAATAAACTCGTATAGGGATAAGATACACAGCATCCACAGGCATGGATTGCTTAGGACATCAAGTAGACTTAATCCGGCACTGGTGGCAGAGCTCTGAAGTCTTAGCCTCCTACAGATGGGCAATAAATTCGTGGCTGTCAGGAATGCACAAAGTACACAAGCTCAAAGTAGTCCTGCACTGCCTCAAAACAAGTAGAGTTGCAAGGGGTATCCCTCGCTTCTCCACCTCGTGCGCTCTCATTGCCTACCTCGCGCCATGAACGTAGGCCCCCATCTAAAGGTTAAATACATGTGTTAACTATTTAGTTAGTGTGAGGTTATATAAACTACATTCACTCGTATTTAAATACCTCGTTGTATTTTGAGGAACCAAAACCAAGCTAATAACAACAATCCAAACTTAAAAACACGGACAAGCCAACAACCATTTTTAAAACAACACGCCGTTGCCCTTCGAACCAAAAGTCTCCCTCTATACAATTTTCTTCATTTTCTGTTTTGGATTCCATAGAGACACTTTTTTCGTTAACCGCTCGGTGTACCATAGACTGCACTTCTTTTAGGTGTTGCCAACACATGGCGGGGTTATGCTTCTATCCAGCGATATCTAGGCCGGCGCGGCGGGTCGGCGGCCGTTGAGAATTCCAAGATACGCCTTCTTGACATTGCGATCCTACCCAATTCTCAGCAGAAGTCCTGTCCAGAGGAGTCTCTGGGGTTTGTTATATTCGGTTCTGGTATACTCTCCAACTCCCAACTTCTCTATATAAGTTTCTTATGTGTAAATATTTTTTGATATGAAGCATCTATTTGCACGCCTTGGTAATAAAACTGACTCGTATGCCGTGAAAACAACATGACGATCTCTTACCTTTGCCGTCATGTTTCACGTCTGCCGGGTGGGTGTCTTATGACGGCCAACTATAACCAACCGACTTCAAAAAAAGTAGAGTGGTTTTCAATTTGTTTGATACCTCAGAAGTTCATCATCTATAAACCGATAATTATTTGAAACGATATTTATTGTCGGATTGATCTTATAGAAATTTCATTACATAGTTAACGAAATTGCATATTTACAACATTAAATTGAATATTAACGATAGCGTAGAGAGGTTTTAGAACTTGCAGATTCTAATGGCTAATGGGCATTTTGGCGTGCATGGTTTGTTAGCCTGTAACTTACGTATAGTTGTTTCGATCTTGATAAAACTTTGTAATCAAGTAGTTCATTTCACTGCAATTTATAAGTTCGAACCTTCGAATACGGGCAAATCGATGTCTATTATGTCTTCTGTGCTAGGGGCTACATTCCGTTCAAGAGTTCCGAAGTAGAGTTTAGTAGAGTCGCAAAGTCACAGTTTAGGGCCATACTACTCGAATAGGGTATTTGACTACTTTTGGGAAACTATTGCACATTATTGTCTGATATAAAATAATGTATACTGCATTTATATTTTCTGGATATCAGTCGTATTTGCGATATAAATCGATGTTAAAGTTTGAATAAAAAAAGATCGCGCCAAAACGCAGACCTGCGTCATAGCTCCGATCACATGACTAATTGACGTCACACAAAACAAAACAACTGCAGCCAGGCTGCAAAAGTTTGATGATTAATTAATTTCTAATAGAAGTAATGGTTTATAAATATTGTGTAGTGCCAAAATGTACAAATACTTCCATAAAGACACCCGAAAAAAGATTTGTTCCTGTTCCAATGCACCCAAAACTCCCCATAACTCGAAAAAAGTGGTTGGAACTAAGTAGCTCGTAGAGAACCCAAAAGTATTGGAGCTAATTCAAGTGTTTCTATGTGCGAAGATCATTTTGAGGTACATATTTGAGTCTATATATTTCTATTATAATTTGTGTTTTTATTGCATTACTATTTTATGTACTGTTACTTTCTTTTTAAACATTGTAAAGCTCGACATAACCTAACAAAATAGTGATATCCACTTACTACAACATACTTTTTGTACAACTTGATTGAATGTTTTGCTTGGAGAACAATTAAAAATTAATACTGACATTGTAGTTTTTACGTTTTGAGTTCTGCAGCGTAGAAACAATGACGTGGATTATTATTAAAGAAATATGCAACCATAAAAACATTAATTTTGGGTAAGTTACTGCTGTCTGCTTGCACAAAATGTTTCTCCATTCTTCTCACATTTAACCTCCGGACTGTTTTTGGTGAAAATTTCTGGATAAATCGCTCTCAAAATAGCTTTACAACATTAAATTCGCAAATATCAATACAAAATCTGTTTGTTTAGATTTGTGTGACGTCACTAGGGATGAAGCCAGTTACAGACCGTTTTCGATCACGTGATCAAATGTCGAAAATACAGTTATTTTAATCGCGTTTTTTACAAAAAATAAGCATATTTTTATCAAAAAATCAATGAAATATGCTTTATCATTATGTCATGTTTATGGATGGCGTCAATTGGCATGATATTTTTAATACAGTCAAGTACCCTATAGTGAGTCGTGTATTGTTGTGTTTATATTATTTATAGATCTGCGTATCTATTAGTACGCTAGATCATTCAAAAATCTTCTAAGAAAGGCCTATATCCAACTTATGTGGAGTATAGCTGATCTGATGATGGTGACTCCTTAGACTTACCCTAAATCTGCCTATCTTTTCGTTGCGGTGACCGTTTGCGCGATGCAGAAAATTTAATAAACGACACGAGCGCCATCTAGTTTTTTCTGTATGTATTTCCAGAGACAAGTTGGCGGAACTGACGGCCGACCTAGAGCGCGCACGGCGCTCCGTGGCCGCCAAGGAGGAGGTCGAAGTGAACCAAATAGAAGCCGTCTACCGACTCACTACCGCCAACAAGAAACTCGAAACAGAGCTTATGGAGGTAATTCTTCTTATTTACTCATGGATACGGGCTATGCTCGGGGTTTCTCTACGAGATCGAATCCGAAATGACAAACGTAGACGAACGAAAGTCACCGACATAGCCCATCGGATTAGCAAGTTGAAGTGGCAGTGGGCAGGGCACGTATCACGTAGAACAGATGGCCGATGGGGCCGAAAGGTTCTGGAATGAAGACCACGGACCGGCAAGCGCAGCGTAGGACGTCCACCCACAAGATGGACAGACGACCTAAAAGAGACCGCAGGGAAACGCTGGATGCAGGTCGCTTCCAACCGGCCCTTTTGGAGATCGATGGGGGAGGCCTATGTCCAGCAGTGGACGTCCTCCGGCTGAAATAATGATGATGATGATGATTCATGTATTTAAAGAAACGGTGTCGATTCTGTCATATCACTTACTAAACTTAACCAGTCTGACAGAACTAAAATGATCTGCGTCTAGTTACTAATTTCATAATAACTACCCAATTTTGTTTTTCATCAAATCATCAGCTAGCGCATTATGTATTATGGATAACCATCACAGATTTTTATCAAATTAGATGCCGCGAGCCCATCAAATTGTATGGAAATCCAGCTTGTCGCATTTTATCCACGTCGCGAGAGTAATTTAGTGGTAGTTTGACCACACTTGTACATACAACTGTTTTTGAAGAGTTTTTACGGTTTACTATGGTGTAATTTGATATTTTTGTATTCACGTCTGACGTGTTAATGCCAAAACAACGGAGATCGAGCTGAATTAAGTTGGAGCATTGATGCAACTTAAGTATTATATTACACTAGCTGAGCCCTGCGGTTTCACCCGCATTGTGATGAAAAATGGTAATGATGATGATGATGAAAATGTTGAAATAATGATGATGCTTTTCGGGATAAAAAGTAGCCTATGTATTAAACCAGGGTATTAGCTAACTCCATACCAAATTTCATCTAAATCGGTTGAGTAGTTTCGGCGTTGAGTCCAGCCAAACATACACACTTTCACACTTATAATATTAGTAAGATTACATAGATATTAACAGTAAATTTTATCCACTAATACGTTCCTTAGTACATTTGTGTGAAACTAGCAATAATTTTGAATCCAGCCTTAAATTTTATAATATTCACAAATTCCAGACTAAAAGCACTTTGGATGACACAACTCAGCGCTTTGAAAGCTGCAAGACATCACTGGAAGCAGCTCGTAAAGAATTATCAGAGCTGCAACGTAGCAGCGGTGAGCTGCAGAGGCTACGGGGTCAACGACCCGCATTAGAAGAGAAGGCTGCAATAGCAGAAGCCGAGGCAGAGCGAGTCAGATCAGAACTCAGTCAACTGAGAGTGGATATGGCAACTGGTGAGTTAATTTGATTTTTTTATTTTATTTGTTGCAGCCGAAGGAAAAATCCTGCATGGACGACTGGGAATGGAGGACCTAGACAGTGCCGGACTCTTACCGGCCAAAACCTTTGACTGCCGCGAGCTAGGTCTCTAACGTAATCAGGGTTTTGACACGCTTTTTATCAAAAGTTATATGATTTTTTTCCCGTAAATAATCATATAACTTTAGTGAACAACCGTGATAGTTTAAAACAGTGTTTTACACTTTTTATCCTTACAAATTTTACAATAATTATCTTAAATTAATACAAGTACAAACTGACGTGACTACTGATATATTTATTACAAAATACATATATTCAGCCTTTACTTATTTAACTGTTTATTCATTTTTTTATTACAATTCTAACACAGTATTCTAAAGACCTTACATTGTTATCCTTATCACAAATTATTTAATACAAATTTTCTTTTTAACCTTTTTCCTATTCCCTGCTCAATCTCGTACCGATCTATACCGAAAACTGGGCACTTTGGCAATATGTGTACGGACGTCTCTGGCGAGGCAACTGGTGAGTTACTACACACCATAGTTATGTTATTAGTTCATAACAGTCGTTCGTAAAAAGTCTTCAGAGCTGTAATAAAGAGCTGCAAACGCTTCTGGTTCAACAACTTGTTCTACAAGAGAGAGCTACAATGGCGGCAGTGGAGCTTATTAGAAGGGAACTCGATCACCTTAATATGGCAGCTAGTAAGTTTCTTAATCAGACTATTAATAATGCTGCAATGTAGCAGTGGAGAGCTGTAGAGGCTGTCAGGACCTCTGTCCTCACAGCACAACATCAAAACATCTTAACGTCTGAATATCTGAACATTTCAGAACATTGTGAACATAGTGTACATAGTGTTTGTGTGTCTGAACATTTGGCTACCAAAATCAGAACATTGTGAACATAGTGTGTGTATGAACATTTGGCCACCAAAATCAGAACATTGTGAACGTAGTGTTTGTGTCTGAACATTTGGCCACCCAAAATCAGAACATTGTGAACATAGTGTTTGTGTGTCTGAACATTTGGCCACCCAAAATCAGAACATTGTGAACATACTGTTTGTGTGTCTGAACATTTGGCCACCAAAATCATCCATTCATGACGCCATTGATCAGCGTAGATGGCGACAGTGTACAGAGGGTAACCGCTTAAGATCACTATGCCCAGCGACGACGCTGCAACTAACAAAGGCGATTCAAAGTGGGGTGATAAGACCTGCACTGACATCCCGCTTGGGGTGTATTGTGCATCAAATCAATAACAAAGGCGATGGATGGAGTTGTTTTTATTTGTTTCTGTATTTACCTTACCCAATCAATGTTTCAGAGGAGAAACGCTGGGTATCCCGCGAGGCAGCCTTAAGGCGCGAGCTACAAGAGACCCGGGAACAATGGTCTGCGGTGGAGGCGGGTCAGGAGTCCCCGATGCGCGCCGGGGTGGAAGCGGCGGGAGTGCTCGCGCAGCTGGCGCATCTACAGCGAGCCGCGCTCGACAGGGACCGCGCGCATGCCAGGGCACTAGGTAACATGACGTTAGATAACACAAAACTAAGTAACAGGGCACTAAATAACATAGGACACTAGGAGGTAACTGCCATTTATTTAATGTATAACACTAACCCTCATATTCATAGACGTAAATAAAGGTAAAGTTATACGATTATTTACGGGATATTTACCGTGGTAAGGTGGAATGAGCTCCCGATATTTCGGCGCAGCTACATGCACCATGTTCACGGGAAGACTGAAGAATGCGGGTGGTTGGAAAACAGTTAAAAAGTTAGGTGCAGACATAACGATCTACTCTCTTTCTTAGTCTTTTGCTACCTAACTTTTACTAAACTTTGTACCAAATTAAAGTTATATGATTATTTACGGGATATTTAGGTTCGAGTTCGAATTCCAGTGATAACCGTAGCAAAAGACTAAGAAAGAGGGTAGATCGTTACGTCTGCACCTAACTTTTTAACTGTTCTCCAACCACCCGCATTGTTCAGTCTTCCCGTGAACATGGTGCATGTAACTGCGCCGAAATATCGGGAGCTCATTCCACAACCATACCACGGTAAATATCCCGTAAATAATCATATAACTTTAGTGAACAACCGTGATAGTTTAAAACAGTGTTTTTTGTACCAATTTTTTTTACTGTTCGACCAACGTAGTTAGTAGTAGTCATAGTTTTCGTGATAAGCTAATGAACGAATGACTGAGTGATATTTCGCATTTATATATAAAATAAATTTATACATAACTTTTCCACAGCGGAGTTAGAAAAATCTGTGTTGAAAGCGACCGAACGCGAGAAGATATCTCGAGAGGAATCGCGCGCGTTGCAAGAAAGATTGCACACTGCAGAAGAGTTGTTACGAGACTCCCAGAGCAGACTCGATGCCGTGACGGAACAGTGCCAGCGAGCTGTCGACGTCGCGGGGACTCTGCAGGCGGACCTAGCCAGGTAATGAGGGGGACCTAGTTAGGTAACGATGGGGGCTTAGTTAGGCAATGTGGAGGATCTGGTCGGGTAACGTAGGGGATTTGGTTGGGGACTGTATGGGATCTAGTCGGGTAGTGTGGGGGATCTAGTCAAGTAAAGTGGGGGATCTAGTTGGGTAATATGGGGATTTAGTTGGGTAATGTGGAGGATCTAGTTGGGTAATGTGGGGGATCCAGTTAAGTAATGTGTGGGATCTAGTCGGGTAATGTGTGGGATTTGGTCGGGTAACGTGTGGGATCTAATCGGGTAATGTGTGGGATCTGGTCGGGTAATGTGTGGGATCTAGTCAGGTAATGTGGGGGATCTACTCGGGTAATATGGGGATCTAGTCGGGTAATGTGGGGGATCTACTCGGGTAATATGGGGATTCAGTTAAGTAATGTGTGGGATCTAGTCGGGTAATGTGTGGGATCTGGTCGGGCAATGTGTGGGATCTAGTCGGGTAATGTGTGGGACCTGGTCGGGTAATGTGTGGGATCTAGTCGGGTAATGTGGGGGATCTACTCGGGTAATATGGGGATTTAGTTGGGTAATGTGGAGGATCTAGTTGGGTAATGATCTAGTTGGAAAATATGGGCCAAACTACCAATACGATTGTGTCAAGTTACAGAAGGCATGACAGTACAATATAGCTTTATTCTTTATGTTTATTTTATCTTTATTTTATGTTTAAATTTAGATTTTAAGGACTTGATAAAATGAAATGTTTTTAGATATTTAAGAATTATTGACATGTAATTTTTTATTTTTTGTCTTGATATTTGTAACTATAATTAATTGATGTAATTGGTATAATGCCGTTTTAATTAATAATTAATTAATTAATAAATAAACAGCTGAGTGGTGTTGGTTAGAAGAGACCTATGATGAATATAATCATATTGGAGCTTAAATACATAACATCATAACTATCTTTAACTATTAAAATTGTTTCGACAGTTGATTTAATTAATACTTTTTTATATAAATAATATTTACGGTATTTTTATACCATCTCTCTAGATTTGTACGCCTACAAACTAGGCAAAACATGATACAAAGTGACAAATATTTTAAACCACCTATTGTGCATGCCCGATGGACGACGCAGTCAAGGCAGGCCCAAGAAACGCTGGCGTGACGATCTTGACTCATTCCGGAGAGGTTGGCAAGAGGTGGCGGAGGACCGAGATTTGTGGAAGGAAATGGGGGAGACCTTTGCCCAGCAGTGGGACAGTATAGGTTAAAAAAATAAATAATTGTGCATGCGTTTTAAATGTGTGTATGATTTACTCGTGTTTTGTGCAAATAAATAATCATTATAATCAGTACAAAAAATTACGCCGACCAAGTCAATTATTATCATTTCAGAAAATCAGCCGAACTAGAGTCCACCAAAGCTGAATATGAAGCGCGAATATCAGATTTGGAGCGACGATTGAGGGAGACTGAGGAACAACTGGCGGCAGAAAGAGACGCGCTAGATGTCGAGCGGAAACGAAATAACATATTACAGGTACCATGGACCCGGGTATGTCCTAAAACTGCAACCAAAACCACCGGAGGATGGGCAGCGTCCTATTAGCACACGGTGAATGTACTGCGGTCCCCAAGCCGCCTGCCAAGCTTGGGGATTATGGCAAAACCCCTCTCTAACAGGGAGGCCTTTGTCCAACAGTGGACGTTTGATGGCTGCTGATGATGATGATGATACCATGGAAACAGTAGGACGTCGACGGGTGTTCACCAGTGGGTCTGCGGACCGAAAACTGTCCCATCAACGTATTTGGAGCCATCATAAACCTAGTAAAGAGATTAGAAAAAGAAAAACCAAGAAGATTAAAAAAGGTCTTTTTTTTTATGCCATAGGTGGCAAACAAGCAGTCGGGCTGCCTGATGGTAAGCAGTCACCGTCGCCTATGGATACTTGTAACACCAGAAGCATCACAACTTAAGAGCCATTATACAAAATGCATCGTAAAATTTTAGGTACCTGAATTTTTGGGCATTAAACGAAAGAATAAAGCCGTAATTATCGACGAATATAAAACAAGTAAACCAAAACATTAAAATTGTTTATTTTACGCACAGAAAAAGAGAAGTAAATAGAACGGAAATGAGAAGGAAAATATGTTACCAGGCAACCTTGATTGAACATTCTTATTTAGATCTACGCGCCAAATCGTATCACAGTTGCTAACTGATTTCGAATGACTGACGTTTCGTTTATATGGGTGCAACTGGCTACAACAAATTTCTTACAAAAATGCCTTCTAATTTAAACAATTTTTTATGTGGTTTTATAGGTATTTTATATTATTCAGTTGAAATGTAGACGAGTTTGTTGTAATACGACGTGATATATTTTCCAGGAGCAGTTATCTCAGCGCGGCGACGTCTCCCCTCCACACTCGGTCCTCTCCGACACTCTCTCCAACTCCTTATGGCACTCGGTGAGTTTTGATTTTACCGATTGGCTTCCTTTTGACAAATAATCAATTAACTTATTTCTATGCTTTAGGTATCACCACAGAATACAGATTACACTAATATTATAAATGCAAAAGTTTATGTGTGTGTGTGTTAAATAAATTCTTCAGCATAATTGAATTTGATTTGATTGAATTTGCCTTCATAGTCTATTTCTTCCATTTAACAACCGGTCTGATCTGGCCGATGGGGCCGAAAGGTTCTGTAACGGAGACCAAGGACCGGTAAGCGCAGCGTAGGACGTCCACCCACAAGATGGACAGACGACCTAAAAGAGACCGCAGGGAAACGCTGGATGCAGGCCGCTTCCAACCGGCCCTTTTGTAGATCGATGGGGGAGGCCTATGTCCAGCAGTGGACGTCCTACGGCTGAAATGATGATGATCTGGTAGTTACAATGACTGGTAACTTTGAATACTCCAGGAGGAAGGCAACATGACGCCGTCAGCTCCGTCTGCGATACAAGTGGAGGAGACGTTGGCAACACTGACGCGGCGCGAGGGCGAGCTGAGGGCACTCAGCGCCGCGCGCGACCGCCTGCTAGCCGAGCGGACCACGTTACACGCGCACCTGGCAACATTGCAGGCTAGGCTTGACGAGCAACAGGTAACACTGACGGTTGGCTAGTAAAAAAGGAGTTTTCGCGCCAACGCGGAAAAAACATGTCGGCTCGTTGGATTATTTTCCTAAACTTGTGTATTTTCGAGTGTTAATGTGTACTAAATGGTGAATTATTATTCATTAAGTGCTCGAAAACGTGCTCGAGTGTGGACAGGTTATATAACGAGGTGAAACGTGTCTTTTCTTGGTGTTTCCAAAACTCCATAGGAGCCTCTTGTAGTCTTCACCACTTTACAGGGGCATGAGTTTGACTTGACCGTGACTTACTTAGCTTGACTCTGATTGTGACTATGACTTGTTTGACGCTATTAAGACTAAGTAAACTGTTTAATATTACGACTAAAGGACATTGAATCCAAGGTCATGAAAATTTTAACAAAAAAAAGCTAGTAAAAATACCACTTTACTAGGGAGTGACTTGGGCTTGACCGTGACTTATTTTGGTTGACTCTGACTGTGATTAGGACTTGTTTGACGTTATTTAATACCTTTTAACCTTTGTTATTATTCCCACTGAAGGAATCTGTATCCATGGTAATGGTTTTTTATAGCTAAAAAGAAAAATCTTTTGGCTGCCTTTTTTTTTAAAGTTTCATCGCGTAATTTAAAAAAAAGTTCAGCCTTATCAGCCAAGCCTTTCAGCCAATATAATTTATAAACATTTTCCTCTCTAAGGTGAGGTGAAGAGTTGTGTTCCATTCGAATTCAAAATTTATTTGCATCCAGTGCCAATTAAATCCCTTTGAACCACTAGTCAACCTAAGAAAATAATAAATAAAAATTTGGGAAAAAACTGAAAGCGCATCTATTGGATTTTTGTATGCACACACGACATGAATTTGGACACAACAAATGTCTGTCGAAACAGCTAATAAAAAAAACCTTTAAAAAACCTATATCAGAAACTCATAATATTTACAATTTTAAAATATTTGCAAGTTTAGATTCATCAAATTCAAAAATGAGACTATGTTTGTAAGAAAAGTGCAAACATTACCAAACTTTCGGCGGAGTCTTAAGTCAACTAATTCGTTTGTCGTTTGCAGAGCCTGCAAGAGCAGTACGACGCATTACTCCAAATGTACGGCGAGAAAGAAGAACAAGTTGCGGAGCTGAGGCTCGACCTACAAGACGTCACACAACTTTACAAGGCGCAGCTTGACGAGCTCGTGAGGCTCAAGCAGCGCGCGGGACGATAGCACGCCGGTCACACTGGGGCCTCGTGTGAGGCTGGTCAGGCCTCATGTGAGGCTTGCGAAGCTTCCTGTGGGGCTGCTGACGTGACCTCATGTGAGGCTGGTAAGATCTCATGTGAGGCTTGCGAAGCTTCCTGTGGGGCTGCTGATATGACCTCATGTGAGGCTGGTGAGATCTCATATGAGGCGTCATGTGGGGCAAGTCAGGCTTCATATAAGGCAGGTAAGATCTCATGTGAAGCTGGTGAGATCTCATATGAGGCGTCATGTGAGGCTGGTAAGATCTCATGTGAGGCTGGTGAGATCTCATATGAGGCGTCATGTGAGGCAAGTCAAGCCTCATATGAGACTGGTATGATCTCATATAAGGCTGATAAGATCTCATATGAGGCTGGTAGGGCCTCATGTAAGGTTTGTAAAGTTCCACGTTGGGCTGCTGACGAGACCACATGTGAGGCCGATGAGATCTCATATGACGCTGGTGAGACCTTACGTGAGGCTTGTGAAGCCTCGCACGTGTCTACAAAGACCTCATATGCCCTCTCCCAAATTCCCGTTGAAGTCGCCCATGCCGCCACTAAGGTTCCATACGCACCCATTATGGAGTCACACGTCCCTACTAAAGCCTCACAAGTTCCTGTTCAATCCTTTACGAGGAGTTGTACGCCGTGTATCAAAATAGGGGGATGTCTTGTTGGTGGTGTGGAGACGATGTAAGACTACAGTTTTTTTTTAAAACTAATTTAAACACACCCGTTCACAAGACAACCAACAACAAGACAGCAGTTCTAAAACGGCTGTCAAGGCATTTTTGTAAGAAATTTGTTGTAGCCTGTTGCACCCATATAAACGAAACGTCAGTCATTCGAAATCAGTTGGCAACTGTGATGCGGAGTTCGGCGCGTTGATCTAAATAAGAATGTTCAATAAAGGTTCACTCATATTTCCTGGCGACAGATTGTCCTTCTTATTTCCGTTAATTTTGATACTTTTCATGCAAACATTCAATACGGGGTTACGGGGAAAGGGTGTACTAAGTCGAAAGGGGCCCATAATACCCATCATTAATACACCAGCATTTGGTCCGCGTGTTGGCGATGCAATTCTCCACCTTCCTCACCCTGTACGCGCTCGGGCCTTCTATAGCTTCCACTGTGCCTCTGCCATTTCCTGCATTTTGTCAAGGAGTAAATGACCATTTTCTGTAGAACAGCTGTTTTTTTTACAAGTGTTTTCACATCAATCACATTAATTCATTCAAATGTTCCTTGTCTTCGCTAGATCATAATGGCGTCGTTATATCTTTTCATCGTTAAAATTACTATAAGGCCACTGTTAACAATATAAGTCATTTGTAAATAAAAATGAGTGCCATCGCCAAAGATATTCAATGCTATGGATATCGGATCAGCGCTCATAAATGTCTCAACCAAAGGTAGACTAAAGCCATAGCAACGAAATGAGCAATAAAAAATCTAAAACAGACACTGGCGTCGATTCTGTCATACCACTCACAAAACTAATTCATCTGACAAGACTACAATTACCTGCCTCTCTTTTCATTTTAATATGTGAGAGAAGGGTGGCAACCATTTTAGAGCTGTCGAATTTAGTTTAGTTTAGAGTGCGTCAGAATCGATGCCGTTGTTATGACGACCTAAAATTAGTTTGTCAGTGATTCTAAAATGCAACTTTTATGCAAGGTTGTAAGGAAAGGGTGTACTGAGCTGAAAGGGGATCGTTATATTCATCATTATGAACAACTTTTATTATGGGACCAACCCTAAAATCGCGAGAAAGTTTGCTGTTCCATAGAAAACTGTTATTTACACTTAACAAAATGTATATGGACCAGCTGTTTTTTATTTCACGATTTCGCAGAGTTGGTCCCATAGTAAAAGTTGTTCATAATGATGAGTATAACAAACCCCTTTCGGCTTAGCATACCCTTCCCTTATAACCCTGTATAGGTTAACTCGGGAAACTTTCGTGGATTTTATTTTAGACCATGTTTGTTAATCTATGCCTACAGCTAATTCAAAGTATCCTTATGTATATATTAATATAATATAGAAGTGTGTTTGCAGGAGGTAATCTCTGGGACTACAGATCCTAATCTAAAATTCGTTACAGTACCAGTGAGTGGGGTAGTATAGCTTTCTATCAAAAGCTACAGTAACTATCGAAAGGTACAGTAACTATCGAAAGGTACAGTAACTATCGAAAGGTACAGTAACTATCGAAAGGTACAGTAACTATCGAAAGGTACAGTAACTATCAAAAGCTACAGTAACTATCAAAAGCTACAGTAATTATCAAAAGCTACAGTAACTATCGAAAGGTACAGTAACTATCGAAAGGTACAGTAACTATCGAAAGGTACAGTAACTATCGAAAGGTACAGTAACTATCGAAAGGTACAGTAACTATCGAAAGGTACAGTAACTATCGAAAGGTACAGTAACTATCGAAAGGTACAGTAACTATCGAAAGGTACAGTAACTATCGAAAGGTACAGTAACTATCGAAAGGTACAGTAACTATCGAAAGGTACAGTAACTATCGAAAGGTACAGTAACTATCGAAAGGTACAGTAACTATCGAAAGGTACAGTAACTATCGAAAGGTACAGTAACTATCGAAAGGTACAGTAACTATCGAAAGGTACAGTAACTATCGAAAGGTACAGTAACTATCGAAAGCTACAGTAATTATCGAAAGCTACAGTAACTATCAAAAGCTACAGTAATTATCAAAAGCTACAGTAACTATCGAAAGGTACAGTAACTATCGAAAGGTACAGTAACTATCGAAAGGTACAGTAACTATCGAAAGGTACAGTAACTATCGAAAGGTACAGTAACTATCGAAAGGTACAGTAACTATCGAAAGGTACAGTAACTATCGAAAGCTACAGTAACTATCAAAAGCTACAGTAACTATCAAAAGCTACAGTAATTATCAAAAGCTACAGTAACTATCGAAAGGTACAGTAACTATCGAAAGGTACAGTAACTATCGAAAGGTACAGTAACTATCGAAAGGTACAGTAACTATCAAAAGCTACAGTAACTATCAAAAGCTACAGTAATTATCAAAAGCTACAGTAACTATCGAAAGGTACAGTAACTATCGAAAGGTACAGTAACTATCGAAAGGTACAGTAACTATCGAAAGGTACAGTAACTATCGAAAGGTACAGTAACTATCGAAAGGTACAGTAACTATCGAAAGGTACAGTAACTATCGAAAGGTACAGTAACTATCGAAAGGTACAGTAACTATCGAAAGGTACAGTAACTATCGAAAGGTACAGTAACTATCGAAAGGTACAGTAACTATCGAAAGGTACAGTAACTATCGAAAGGTACAGTAACTATCGAAAGGTACAGTAACTATCGAAAGCTACAGTAACTATCAAAAGCTACAGTAACTATCGAAAGGTACAGTAACTATCGAAAGGTACAGTAACTATCGAAAGGTACAGTAACTATCGAAAGCTACAGTAACTATCGAAAGCTACAGTAACTATCGAAAGCTACAGTAATTATCAAAAGCTACAGTAACTATCAAAAGCTACAGTAACTATCGAAAGGTACAGTAACTATCGAAAGGTACAGTAACTATCGAAAGGTACAGTAACTATCGAAAGGTACAGTAACTATCGAAAGGTACAGTAACTATCGAAAGGTACAGTAACTATCGAAAGGTACAGTAACTATCGAAAGGTACAGTAACTATCGAAAGGTACAGTAACTATCGAAAGGTACAGTAACTATCGAAAGGTACAGTAACTATCGAAAGGTACAGTAACTATCGAAAGGTACAGTAACTATCGAAAGGTACAGTAACTATCGAAAGGTACAGTAACTATCGAAAGGTACAGTAACTATCGAAAGGTACAGTAACTATCGAAAGGTACAGTAACTATCGAAAGCTACAGTAACTATCGAAAGGTACAGTAACTATCGAAAGGTACAGTAACTATCGAAAGGTACAGTAACTATCGAAAGGTACAGTAACTATCGAAAGGTACAGTAACTATCGAAAGCTACAGTAACTATCGAAAGCTACAGTAACTATCAAAAGCTACAGTAATTATCAAAAGCTACAGTAACTATCGAAAGGTACAGTAACTATCGAAAGGTACAGTAACTATCGAAAGGTACAGTAACTATCGAAAGGTACAGTAACTATCGAAAGGTACAGTAACTATCGAAAGGTACAGTAACTATCGAAAGGTACAGTAACTATCGAAAGGTACAGTAACTATCGAAAGGTACAGTAACTATCGAAAGGTACAGTAACTATCGAAAGGTACTGTAACTATCGAAAGGTACAGTAACTATCGAAAGGTACAGTAACTATCGAAAGGTACAGTAACTATCGAAAGGTACAGTAACTATCGAAAGGTACAGTAACTATCGAAAGGTACAGTAACTATCGAAAGGTACAGTAACTATCGAAAGGTACAGTAACTATCGAAAGGTACAGTAACTATCGAAAGGTACAGTAACTATCGAAAGCTACAGTAACTATCGAAAGCTACAGTAACTATCAAAAGCTACAGTAACTATCAAAAGCTACAGTAACTATCAAAAGCTACAGTAACTATCGAAAGGTACAGTAACTATCGAAAGGTACAGTAACTATCGAAAGGTACAGTAACTATCGAAAGGTACAGTAACTATCGAAAGGTACAGTAACTATCGAAAGGTACAGTAATTATCAAAAGCTACAGTAACTATCAAAAGCTACAGTAACTATCAAAAGCTACAGTAACTATCAAAAGCTACAGTAACTATCGAAAGGTACAGTAACTATCGAAAGGTACAGTAACTATCGAAAGGTACAGTAACTATCGAAAGGTACAGTAACTATCGAAAGGTACAGTAACTATCGAAAGGTACAGTAACTATCGAAAGGTACAGTAACTATCAAAGGCTACACACTCCCTGAGTGACATAGACTTTAGTTTTTTAATTAGGTATCTATCGGGACTTATTGCATATTATTTTTGTTTGCTTAAAATACTTCTTGGTCGACGTAGCTCTTCTCGCTGGACTTTGAAAGGTAAACAGAGTGTGTTTTACAAAAAAATTAAATGCGCATTAACTTCCGATAGGCAATTAACAACATGCATTCAAACAGCGAAAGATTAAAAGTGTTATAGACTTGACTACGCGGTTGCGGTTAAAAACTTGTTAGTAATAAAGCTTTTATGTATAAAGATTCTATGGTTCTTGATATTGCCACAAGTGTTCCTCTTCAAATTGCCTTGTGCTTATTCGAGTATTAAATAATTTTACATTTTTACCGATACCTGTGAAAAGTTTGTAAAAGGGTGATGTCAAAAAAGTTTTTTTTTGCTTTGTGGTATGAATTGAAAACTAAACGCAAATCTAGTATATTTTTATGTGCACGTCCGATTAGAACTTAAATCAGCTTTTGGTGAAAAGCTATAACTGGGTGACTGGAGTTACACAGTGGACACATTTGAGGATATTTTTTTTTACAATTGATTTTACTGGACAAGTGCCTTTATTCATCATCATCATCAGCCTGAAGACGTCCACTACTGAACATAGGCCTCCCCCTTTAACCTCCACACTGAACGACAGCCTGCCTTTTGCATCCACTGGATGCCCGCGACTCTCACAATGCCGTCGGTCCATCTAGTGGGAGTGCCTTAATTAACCAAACAAAATACAAGCTCAACAAGAAAAACTGCCCATAGACCGTTGAAGGTCTAAATACAATCCAAATGCTCAAGCCCACTATCAGTTAGCAGCGTACCCAGCATGCCGACGGCATTACCACGCTGAATGGCAATGCTTATGGGTTGATATCATTGTACTGTATGAAAAACTTTTATTATAGGACCAACCCTGAAACCGTGGAATAATATCAGCAGTTCCGTATAAAAAAGTCATTGACACTCAACGAAATGTATGGAACAGCTGATTTTTTTTTCCACAATTTCAGTGTTGACTCCATTGTAATAGTTGTTCATAATGATATCCTCGAATACGTTCACTGTCTTAATAGTCACGTAGTATAGCTAATTTATAAAGGCTGTAAGGAAAATTCAAACAATGAAAACAATGATGGTGAATTTGGTGATAGTACTGTTGATTGCTGATATACCAAAAAACTGTTTTTTTTTTTTTATATTCGCAACGTAATGCAAATAAAACACTGGCAGCAGCAAGAGATCAACGAACTAGCTGGGCTCTATTTTTGAATCACTTGTATGTTTTCGCGCGTCATGCGAAATGAAATTATTTTTATTTCATCAAAACTCGCGTGAGGATTCATTATAAATTATTATAACACCAGCTTGCACTCACGATTATGTTTCTATCGGTCGAGACGATCAACCGGTTTCGGAGTCATTAGAGCCCCTTCCTCGGGGAATACGCGCGGTTCTGGAGGTCGCCCGCGTTTTAAGTATTTTTATTGATAGAAAGCAAATTCGAATGGTTGCAACCACTCGTTGCGTTAGTGATATGATTATTACAAAAATGCGACTTTTGTTTGTAACTTTCGTAAGTCAGTCTTTTCGCATGATATCATACGAGCGATTTAAAAATCGAGCCCAGCTATTTCGTTGACCTCTTGCTGCTGCTGCTGCGCGCACGCAGGCTTGCTGGTTTGCAACATTCTAAACCACAAAAACAACAAGTTGACGGCAAATGGTTATTGGTATTCGATAGCATAATGGTAGCGTTTTGGCTTCGGGAGAGTTTCCCTTACACCCTGTATCTGTATGTATGTACTCCCAACGCACACTGGGGAGTCGATGCTGCGTACAAGCGAATCAATTTACCCATGGAATCAACTCTTTTTGTCCACGTTAAGGCGCGGTACAATCGCAAAATTAACCAAAAGAAGTGTTTTAAACGCTTAGCGTGATGAGATGAAATTAACTGATCAGATTAAAAAAAATATACTAAAAGTAGAAAAAAACACCCGTTACTAATCTTAGCCTAATAAACCGTTTATAAATTATCTAGGTTCTTAAAAAAGCTGTGCAATAACAATAGTTTTTGAATTGAAGTAAGATTTTCATCGACAACAGCATTTTTTTTGTACGAATTGTTGTACCCAGACTAGTGTTTTAAATATAACCAATTTATTGTTAAAATTAATTTTTATATATATTATCGATATATTAAATAAAAACTTTCAAAATAATATAAACACAAGCTCAAAGTCACCATCATCATCAAATATGATGATATACGATTTTCGACTTTAAACAAAGCCGTTTTAGATAGCAAATAGACAATGGCGTGAGCGGGTGAAAAACTAATTTTAAATCGTGATCAGACTGCGCCTTAAGTTTAACCTCATTTAGTATAGTTTAGAACAGTCGCGGCAGGACAATTTTGAATCTACGGTAAACTAGGAAGAGTTGATTTTACCATCGCCGCTTGACGCAGTCAGCGATGGCCTCACAGTGGGTCGGGGATTGATGGCATTGTGTATAGGTGAGGAAGTAATACTATGTATTACGAATGGTGCTGTGATTACAAAATGCGTAAGAATGTATGTAACGCAGTGTACGCATTTACTGCTGCCTCGTTACAAAACGAAAGTGTCAGAGCACAGACCTATATCTCAGTAGACTGCACAAGCGGTCCAAACTGTATGAAAACTAACGTGTCACATTTTTCGTACCTAAAAGTGAAAAGAAATATCTTTATTCTGTCGGTCAACTCTATTTGCGGTATTCTTACTCAGTATTGCACCATTACCCATTTTCGTTTCAAACTGACACGTGTTGTCGCGCCACCGATTGAGCAGTACCCTTAGTACAAGTTTTGATAGTATTCGAAAACTTTTTTCGTTTTCGTTTTGTTCCATATTTTTTATTTTTTTTCGTATTATAGTAAAGCAATCTATACTGCCGTTTGCTACCGATTTTAGTTCCTCCGCGTTTCCGCTGGAGGCGCTTTACTAAAATGTATGGAATTATACGTAAACGAAAAAAGTTTTCGAAAACTATCATATCTGAGACTAAGGGTACAGACTGATTTTAGTCGGACTCAATTATATCGATTAATCATAATTGTGTTGTAAATATGACATGCAAGGTAGGCCGACTTGTGGCGTCTACTTGGATGTAGGTCTGTGTGTCAGAGATTGTTACGTGGTTGGTTATTTTGTTGGATATTTTGTAAATATGTTTGTTATTGGTTTATTATATTTATAGCAATTTATATTACAGCTTTAGAAGTAACTTTATCACAATATGTAAAAGAATACATACATAATATAGTAAGTAAAAATATTCAGTTTTTGAACTGTTCATACTTTTGTCAGTTGGCTATTCAAATCAAAAGTAAATAAGAAGTGTTGTATTACCGCCAGATTTTATCGCTACAGATGTTTCTGTAAATAAAATATTGTGAAACTTGACCTGTTTTTATTTATAAATAACGCCCCGAAGTTTTATACGCTTTCTATTCAAAATCAGGGAGGGCATTTCGCACGACTTTAATACAATTAATAATCTGCATAATAATTTATAGTCTATAATCAAAATTTATAACAAATCAATAAATGCAATTAATAATTTATAATCTGCATTTAACTACTATTGTTTTCATATGGTTTATCTTTATATATATATATATGGTTTATCTATATAATTAATCCCTATTTACCTTGGTCACGCCATAACTTGAGAACGACTTTACCGATTGAGGGCGTCTGTCGGGTCAACTAGTATATTTATACAAACAAGTCATAGAATTTATTTAATGAAGTTGTGGCAGAACTAATGACCCGACTGGGTACGTAATCGTATTAGTGAGATGAGCCCACATCAACTGTCTATTCCCTCATATTCATCATCATCATCATCATCAGCCAGAAGACGTTCACTGGTGAACATAGGCTCCCTTTAACCTCCACACTGAACGACAGCCTGCCTTTTGCATCCACTGGATGCCAGCGACTCTATGTCGTCGGTCCATCTAGTGGGAGGCCTACCTACGCTGCGTCTTCCAGTTCGTGGTCTCCACTCAAGAACCTTTCTTCCCCATCGGTTATCGGTTCTTCGAGCGATGTGGCCTGCCCATTGCCACTTCAATTTTAACTATTCCCTCATATTATATGGCATATATTCCAAGGTTGACGACTAATATTATTGTGTTGATTTTTAGATATATAAACCTACAAATGTTATAATAATTGTCTTTAAAAATGTGTTTACTCAATGGTCTGACGCAACACACCCATCACAGCATCCGCGCAGATCGAAGGATCATCAGAAGAAAAGCATTCTAACTGCCAAGGATAAGATGCAAAAAATATAGCAACTCATCCCAATCCGCTGATTTTTACACCACAATCGCCGAGTGCCTCTATGAAGGCCTCTAAGGCTTGAGATCGAACGGGTAAACTGTGCCCACAGTTTACCTGGTTAATGTTGTTTTGACGTTCAAAAGAGTACAGTGCTGTACTAATTTGAGGAAATAAATGTTTTGATTTGACGCAACGCACGCGCATACGCAGTTTGACAGAGTTGTGTAACTATAGCATGTATGTTAGTCATTGAGAAAATAAATAAAAAAATGCTTAATGCGATAAGGCCGCCTTTTACAGCCGGGTTTTGTATTAATTTTGTTACTCTGTATTTTTTTTCGGAGCATAATAAAGTGATAATTGCCATAAGTTAGGAAATAAAAACTAGAACTTTTAACATACACCATTTATTAAATTAATGTAAAAGCGATACAATCATACAAATATTTATAGGTGAATGCATAGTCCAATATAATGCTATATAACTTTTTTGGTTGATGGATAACCACAGCACTAGACAGTGCAATAATGTAACATTTCTGGAAGGATAGAAGGACATTAAGATGTTCTATAAAACGCCGTTTTTAAGAGAGAATGCATCCACCTTTACATACATACGCTACGATTAAGATGAAGAGGTTATACTATGCAGGTATTATCGAATACATACTAAATTTATGATGACCACCCACACATTTTCTGTAACTGGCGACGACGGCACTAACAAATCTAAATATGTGTATGTTTTAACGAAGATTCATTTAGATGTTAACAAAGCCAAAGAATATTGTAGTCCATCTGGTGGTAAGGGCTACTTAATCTTGTAGTCCATCTGGTGGTAAGGGCTACTTAATCTTGTAGTCCATCTGGTGGTAAGGGCAACATAATCTTGTAGTCCATCTGGTGGTAAGGGCTACTTAATCTTGTAGTCCATCTGGTGGTAAGGGCTACTTAATCTTGTAGTCCATCTGGTGGTAAGGGCTACATAATCTTGTAGTCCATCTGGTGGTAAGGGCTACTTAATCTTGTAGTCCATCTGGTGGTAAGGGCTACATAATCTTGTAGTCCATCTGGTGGTAAGGGCTACATAATCTTGTAGTCCATCTGGTGGTAAGGGCTACATAATCTTGTAGTCCATCTGGTGGTAAGGGCTACTTAATCTTGTACTCCATCTGGTGGTTAGGACTACTTAATCTTGTAGTCCATCTGATGGTAAGGACTAGTTAATCTTGTAGTCCATCTGGTGGTAAGGACTACTTAATCTGGTAGTCCATTTGATGGTAAGGGTTACTTAACATTGTAGTCCATCTGGTGGTAAGGGCTACTTAATCTTGTAGTCCATCTGATGGTATGGGTTACTTAATCTTGTAGTCCATCATCGTCCACATGTAGGTAAGGGCTATTACAAAATTTTTAAAGTTTTGCTTGCTGAGAAAATGAATTTTGTTTTTAAGGAACTTTTTATTGAATATTTCTCATTATTGTTAGCATCTAGCTTTAATTTTAATATGATGAATATGTTCACGAGATATAGTTGATGTTGATAACAAATAATGTTTACGTAATAGGGTACTTGTTACAGAAAATGAGTAATAACTAAAACTTATTTTAAAATGAATTTGAATATTCTATATGAGATACACAAAATAAAACGATGATGGTGATATAAAGCAGAAGATAACTTCAATTTTTTGGCGATGAGTTGAAATTTAATGACGGATAATAGAAAAGCGTCCACATTACAATATTGCGCATGCTACTTTTACTCCTACCAGAAAAAAGATTTTAAAGCTTGTAACAGAATCTTAGCAGTTTTTTACTTAGCACATTCAATTGAAAGCATATTGCCAGATCTATCATAACACGAGGCTTTGTTTCAGAATGTCCGGTTAACGTTCCGGTTAATTTAATAAGAACTTATCTACTAAATAAACGCTGTGCTTGCGTTTATCAATCATTGAAAAGGACTAACCGTCAGATAAAGTTTCTATTAATTTATATGTCAGATCAAGTTGCAAATTTTTTTTTTTAGTTGGTCAGAGAGTTTGACAGTTAGATTTTGACGTAAAATGCGGCATAAAGCGAAGCAGGCGAAATACACTTATACACCGTTAGCTGATAGTAAACGAGAAAGATAATATTTGTTGTCCCTTACTGGCGTATGCGAGGTCGCGAAAATTTTGTTTTCGGTATTTTTGTGCTTGTGCTTTTATTAAATGTATATTGAACGTTTTAACCTGCTGGTTTCTAGTGAGTTCTTGTAAATCTGACCTTTGCTAATGGTGAATTGCTGTATTTTAGGCTGTAAAAGCCGCACGGAACGAAATCTTGAAAATAAATAATAATAATAAATAAATTTACTGAACCTAATTTTTTTAATTGCTTAATTAACAATATTTGTTTTCAAACTTACAAAGAGAAATTAGACATATTAGGACTACATTAAACATTACAAATATTGTTGTTTGTCTGAGACTGGCTGGCGCCTGTACTAGTAATTAAACTGTGCTACTTGCTACTGGCGCCAGAGCCAGAGAAATAAAACCTTTCACACGTAAGTTTTGATTTTCGAGTCCATTACTGAATAATCTTGCATGAATTACTTGTTGTTGTTGTTTATCTTTCGTGTTAGGTCAGATTTAGTCGTATTTAAACTTTATTTTATAGGAAAAAATCACATTTACCAAAAATTATTGCTATCTCATAGCTATACGTTAGCAGCTTCTCTATTCCTTCTCTCTCTACGTATATAGAACTAAGTATCCGGATGATTAAAAAGGATTGTGAAACATTGATGTGAGATAACAGAAAGTTTATCTTACACATATTGTTATTTAATTTAATAATAGGCTTGCGTTTGACCGCCAACTGGCCTAATTTCTTTATTTATGTGATGGTTAGCAACTAGGTACTTAAATAGCACATTCTGAAACAAACCCTAAGTCTTGCAACGCGTCAGGCATCGCCAAAAAACGAATTTACCTATAGTTAGCATAGTATATTATTCTGCGGAAGTTCTTACGAAAAGATTTGCCTATTTGCATACTACATTTTTTGTTTGTTTTTTTTATTTTTTTTATATATAAAAGCCTATGCCGTAACTACCTGAATGTCGAAGGCGTAAAGCTCCCTCGGTCGTTTCACTTAAACAAGTTTTCTAGACGGGGGCAAAGCCTTCTGTATACCATTAACTTATCCTATCCTACCCGGCCCTGACCGGTCGCGAGTCAACTGATATTCCGCGCATTTTATCAATTTCCATCGAACTTGTGACCGTGCGACCCAGTTTACTGGTGTCTGTGGACATTGTGTTCGGTCGCCATCAGATGAAACTTATTTGCGAGCCTCAAAACGCAATCTGATCAATTGCTATCAGTTATTACATGATAGTAATCAACCATAGAAAACCAAAGAATCCCATAAATTGTGTTTTTTTTGTATGAATTCAAATTAGTGGTTGAAATCGCGAAGTGAGCAAACTGAGACGTAATGGTAAACTGTCACTGGTGATGAATTAATCAAACGATTTCGCGCGTCTCAATAAATACTAGACTGTAAAGTAGAAAGGTTGATAAATAGTTTTGGCGCGTCTCAATGGACAGTTGAGTGACGAGAGTGTGCGACCGGCGGGCCGGAGCGTGTCTATACCGTGGTGAAGTGGAGCCGGCGTCGTGGTCGGCTCGCCCCGGCGGGGGGCGTCGTCTCTTGGCTCCGAGTCGTGTCGGACGGTGTGCGTGTCGTGACGTCACGCGGCGGGAGCGGCGCGCGGGCCGCGCGGCGCAGGCGCGGCTCCCGGGGGCGGGGGCGTGCGGCGGCGGGGGGCGGGCGGCGGAGGCGCACCTCTCACACCCACGCCATCCAGCCCTCGTACATCATGCACAGATTCTCTGAGCTTGTCGCTTCCTTTATTATGTAGTCCACCTGAAGAGTTACATCAGACAATGAGTTATACAAGTAGGTTTAAACGTTTCACCGCCAACTACATCAGACAATAAGTTATACAATTAGGTTTAAAGCTTTAACCGCCAACTTCATCAGACAATGAGTTATACAAGTAGGTTTAACCGTTTCACCGCCAACTACATCAGACAATAAGTTATACAATTAGGTTTAAAGCTTTAACCGCCAACTACATCAGACAATGAGTTATACAAGTAGGTTTAAAACTTTCACCACCAACGTCGCCTACAGGCGTAAAAAATATTTGTGTCCAGACCGCCAACGACGCCTTTAGGCGACACAATTTATGACCCTTATCTACAGGAAATATAGTAACGGATTAAATATTAGCAGTATTTTTTATAACACAACATGTAACAAAATGGTGCGGTAACATCCGGGGTATGAGTTATGTACATACTTATCATTATGAACAACTTTTACTATGGGATCACCTGAATCAGCGAAAAAAGTCAGCTGTTCCATAGAAAACGGTCATTGACACTCGACAAAATGTATGGAACAGCTGATTGTTTCCCGCGATTTGGTGGTTGGTCCCATAGAAAAAGCTTTTTGTAGTGAACGATGAGTACATACATATATATACCGTTCAGTATAACCACACTTTTTTGTTACACTTTGTATATAATAGTTCACATGATCGAGTGAATAAAATAATGTAATTCTTTGAGAAATAAAATCTTAAACCATAAATAAAAGCTAATACACGCTACACAAATTATACGCTAAAGAACAGCGTATAATTTGTTTGAGACTGTATAAAAAAAGGGCTTGGCTTGCAGAGCGCAGTTTCTATGCGCGACACGTGGCGGTCAAAGGGTTAAGACCTTTTTCCTCTTGAGACGATTTTGGCATTGAACGTCTTGTGTATATGCCAGTGGCAAGTATTGAAAAAATCATTTCATCATTAAGCATAAAAAATAAATAATACATTAGAATAGAATAATATCATTTATTGGTCGGCCGACTACAACATCTTAGTATAACTAAATATTATGAGTTGGGCATCACACCGATCTCGTCGTGTAACAAAATTAATATTTAATAATTAGAAACATTAGACGTGGTCGCGGTGGAATGTATACTGATGAAGAGTGATGACGATGGTACCTGTTCTGCGAGGGGCGCGCGCTTGTTGGGCTCCAGGTCTCGTCCCTCCAGCTTCAGCCGCACGCGCCGCCACACGCCTGCGCCGACTGCGTTGCGGGATCCGCTCACTGCGGACAACACACGGTTACTCAGAAAAGCAATACATAAAAAAACTACTTTAAGGGAAGTTCAATAAACAGGATTCATCACTTCACACCCTTGGGATGTTTTTTTTACAAATTTAAATGGAACACCCTAACAGCCTATTCAATAAAAAAAATACACAATCACCTGTCTGTCCGTCCGTCTGTCCTACCTTTAAACGGCTGTATCTTATCGAACCGTAAAAGATATATAGCCAATTGAAATTTTCAGAGAATATATAATGTTACGGCGGATTACCTAAGAAATAATAAAAAAGTCTAAGGGGGGGGGGGTCCCGATACCACAAACGTATTTTTTTTACGTATTATTGTATACGGTCTAATGTAAAAACGGCAATACGTAAAAGCGTCAAACTTGGCATGATTATAGTACACACTTTAAAGTATAACAACAGATACAAATTATGGCCAAGTGCGAGTCGGTGACAAATTTCTGTTCATTACCAAGTTATGTAGCAAAATTATTAACAGTGGCTGCGTAGCAATTGCTTCGACAATTTTGGAAGGCATTATAATAACTGGTAATTCGGTTACTTGGACGACCTTATTGTATTTTGTGGTGGTATGGAACTCTCAGTGCGCGAGCCCGACTCGCACTTGGCCAGTTTATTTTTAGTTTATTAGTGAAAACTTTTAAGGCTTGCCTATTATTTTTTTGCTATAAGGTGTTTGTTTTCCGTAAATAAATAATAATTAAAAATAATAACATTACAACTAAATTCAATATAATTATAAATAAATATTAATGAATATAACTATTAGAATGTGTTGTACCGTTTCTGTTGTTGTTGTTCCGGGACTGCGCGGTGACTGCCGCTTGCCGCGTCAGCTTGCGGGCCGCGCTCTCCGGCGGCCAGCGGGCTGCCAGTCTGCAATACAAACATGCATTTATGTCAGTATAGGGTATTTGACTGTATCAAGAACCACCGGCGGATGGGCAGCAGCGTCCTATTAGTACACGGTGAACGTACTGCGATCCCCAAGCCACCTGCTAAGCGTGGGGATTATGGCAACACCCCTCTCTACGAGGGAGGCCTTTGTTCAGCAGTGGACGTTTACAGGCTGATGATGATGACTGTATCAAGGAAGATAGACTAAGAGGAAAGACAATAGCGGAACATTAGAGCGTAGCTCGGAAATTTGCCTAAAAAAGGTATAAACTTAGATGGCACCGTAACTTGAGCGTGTTATAAGTTGTCTCGAACTTCCGTAAGCGCTGCAGTCAGATAGCGTACGAAAGGGTTCTACAAATTACCGTAGCGCTAGTATCGCAGTCAAGTTTCGCAACATTAAAAGAGAAGTGCAACCCATACCAGTAGTGCCAATACTAGCGCTGCGGTAACTTGTTTGCAAGCGCTCCGTTTATGGCGAATGTCGTTATGACGTCACAGGCAAGTAATGGAGACAACTAAACCTTAGACTACACCACCTGTTTCAGCTAGTTTTCTACTGGATAACGTTGAAAGAGTGTACTAAGCCAAAAGTGGCCCATACCCATCATTATGAAAAACTTTGAAAAACGCAAAAACAAAAGCAGCTGTTCCATAGAAAACTGTTATTGACACTCGACAAAATGTATGGAACAGCTGATATTTTTTTCGCGAATAATATTTCCCGTTTGGTCGCGTCGTAAAAGTTGTTCATAATGATGAGATTAACGGACCCCTTTCGACTTAGTACACCCTTTCCGCGTAACCCTGTTTATACTCACTCCAGTAAGGCATGCGCAAGTGCCGGTAGTTCGTGTATCAGCGCCCTGGCCGCCCGCGCGGCGCCGAGCGCGCTCGCTTCGTCTACTTTGGCGGGAAGCGACGTCAGTGAACGAAGATGCTCTGTCACTGACCGCTCCATCGTCAGATACTCCGCGGCTGGGTTGTTGCCCTGGAAATAACACGAGTTTTGTGTTGATTACAAGGGATTTCAACGTTTCAGCCTATCATGTTCCCACTGCTGGGACAGACGCCTTCTCTCAGAGTGAGGATCAATGACAATATAACCACTTGACTGCTCATCCTTTACCACGCATGAGGCAAAGACAACATGTCAACCTAAACTAGCCTATCCTTTCGAGCGGGGCCAATCCTAGGCGCGAATTGAATGAATGACTTTTGATTCTCCAATCACAAGCGTCGAGTCGCGTCGAGTCTCCAATCACAAGCTGCCCCCCGCGAACGACGTGGCATCATTTAGCAAAAGGGAATTTTGACTACATGCGCGATCAAGTGGTTATATTATCTTTGGTGAGGATAGACCCTAATCCACCATGCTGGTCCAGTGCATGTTGGTGAATGTCACATGTCAAACGTTCCTTCCGAGAGTTTTACAAAAACTATTATTGTAAATTGGAGGTAACAAAAGGCAGGCTGTCGTTCAGTGTGGAGGTTAAAGGGGGAGGCCTATGTTCAGCAGTGGACGTCTTCTGGCTGATGATGATGATGATGGAGGTAACAAGTTGTTATGTTAAGCTTTTCCAAAATTTGAAGCTGTTTTTTTTTTATAATATACAGATGTATTTATTACAGAAACTGAATTTTACATAGATCTTTCTATATGATAGAATCAGAACGCCAAAAATTCAGTTTAGTTGGTTTTTGCGTCAAAAATGTGAGAGGGCGATTAACATACATCATTGACTTCGTGCAGCGTGTTTAGAGGCGCCCTGCAGTCGGCGGCGAGTGCGTCCCGGGCCGCGGCCGGCGCGCCGACCACGTCCGCGGCGCGACGTAGGGCTGCGGCCGCGGTGCCCACGCGCGTCGACACCGTCTTCACGTCGCCGCCCAGCGACACCGTCATCTCGCGCAGCAGCGCTGATACGTTCTCCACCTAGGCAAATAATAAATCAACTCACGTACATTGACAGTATTACTAAAGTTATATGATTATTTACGGGATATTTACCGTGGTATGATTGTGGAATGACCTCCGGATACCGAGCTCTTTCCACAACCTTACCACGGTAAATATCCCGTAAATAGTCATATAACTTTAGTGAACAACCGTGATAGTTTAAAACAGTCATTGATAGTATTATCTTGTAAAACAATAGTTATTGTAGTACAAGAGGACAAAGTAATATTTTGTTTTATTATGGAAACTGACGTGGTTTTCACACATTTTATTTATATTACACGGGAGAAGCAGCCGCGCGCGCATTCACCTTGAAAAAGACCGCCTAATGCGGTTGAAACTATATTCGGAGTAACCGGCTTAATCTTACGTAATTCCCGTGTAATATAAATATAATATTTTGTTCTTCGAAACTTGGCTTGATTGTAGTGCACACTCTAAAGTATAACAACAAATAATAAATAATGGCCAAGTACGAACCGGTGACAAGTTTCTGTTCATTACCAAGTTATAACTGGTAATTTCGTTATTGAATTTTATGATTGTACGGAACCCTCAGTGCTCGAGCTCGACTCTCATTTGGCCAGTTTTTTTATTTTTTGTTTGAATGGTTACTTGATAGAGTATTCTTAACTAGGATTCAAGAATATATGTTCAGTCGTTTAAAGATTATCAAGATTAAAAAAGCCCCCTGTAATAGATATAGGGGGGCTTTTTTAATCTTAAAATTTATACTAGTTACACTTTTTGATACTTGAAATGACGATGCGGAAATCCAAAAATAACCTTAGAGTACCTACCTAAATGGCTGTACCAAAAAATGCTCAGTTCACTTGTTATCAAAACATATCATGACTTACCCACTGTTTGTCGATATTTCCTTCAGGGTGCAACATTTCCATGAGTGATTCTTCTATCGGCGACACGTCGAGTGCGTATTTCTGCGCCAGCATACACGCCTGTAAGTAAATTCATTGTCAGCCTACCATGTTCCCACTGCTGGGACACAAGCCTTCTCTCAGAGAAAGAGAGAGGACGAGCCCGATTAGGCCCTAATCCACCATGCAAGCCAAGTGCATGTTGGTGAATATCATATGACAGGCTTCATACTAAGTTGGAGCCGGTTTGTGACAAAAAAAAATAAGCTCTAGTTTAGTTTTATTTTTAATTTATTGCTTTACTTACCATTGTATGTTTTTTTTTTTACCACAAATAAATTATGTCTGTGTCTATATGTCTTTAAACTTATGAGGTTCTTGGACATACTGGTATCATCACGATGTTTTCCTTCACCGTTTTTTGAGCGATGGCATCGACTGGCCATAATTTATTTCAGTACTAAATGAGACATTGGTGTAGTGTCGAGCACAAAAAAAATACCTTCTCCCAATGAGCGAGCGCCGTAGTTAGCGTTTTCACAAGTTTACCGGCTCGCGGTGCGCGTAATAAGGCGGCGGTGCGCGCGTGCGCACTCACTGCGCGCGCGCACGACACCAGCCGGCCGGCGCGCGAGTGCATCGCGGCCCAGGCGGTCTCTAGGGCTACCAGGGCGCCTTGGAGGGACGGGTTGGCACCCACGCCCCATTTCACTCTGGAAATATTTAATAGTTGTATGAAAACATTACACATGGCAGTAACTTAACGTTTTTTATTTTAATATAAAAATTGTCAATAAATAATTTACGTCGACCACGAACATTCTCTTTGGATTCACTGTGATAACGTAACAAAGCGCATAATATGTGTGTGCAGGGTGTTTAGTGTAATATCAAAGCAATTAATAATATTTGCGAAAAGTTTCGTTACAATGGAACTAGATGGCGCTGGCGTCGATTTAGATCGCGCAAACGTTTCATTCGTAAGAATCACCACTGGTTTCTAATGTTATTTGATTTGGAGTTTCTTTAAAGTACGTCAAAGTTTTGGCAATACACAATTGTCTGTATCCAACGGTGTTTCATTATTTCCCGCACGCTCTCTGTCTCTGACTGAGGATTGGAAGGTTGAAATTCTTCCATGGTCCTTATCGAGTCGGTTGAGTAAGGCGGACGTTTTTGCTGTGCAAAGCACTTGGAATAGTGGTGGGTCGCCACTAGCAGTGCTCATCGTACGCGGGCCTCAGTTGTGAGGTTTACGCTGCGACTGGTTGGAGCGGTGTCGTGCAGAAACCGTGCCTGTCTGCAGCCAAGACTGGTGCAGAAGATCGGGAAGTGCAGTTCCGTCCACCGAGGAAGCAAAACGTGACGTCAGCGCTGTGAAGACAAATTGACGTCTTCGAGGCAACGTCATCATAAGAAGTTGTGACGTCACAACAACAACGTCACACATCGGAAGCAGCAGTGAGTGAGGTTTACCAGGAAAATTTGTGAGTACATTTTAATTTTGTGTTTAACATTGTTGCGCCCTCTATCGGGAAGTGAAGTAATCATTTTCATCGACTTAGAAGAATCAAACAGTTTTGGACTTTAAATTTTAAATAGAATACAGGACTTGTAAAAATTTGTGTGCATGCTTTTAGACTTAGAATAATTTAAGAAAAAGTGTTCCGACGGGGAATCCACGCCCGTTTTCCGTCCCAGTATGCATATTCTCAAACACTTGTAAAATTTTTAGAAATTTTTTGGGACTTGTATTTTTTTTCGGTTTTAATAGCAAAGTTTAAGTTCGAAGTTTGTATTGTGTGGTTCAACACTAACTTCACTATGTCTTCCGTCAGTTTAATCAAGGCTCAACTTGACTACTTGACTAGAATAAATAAAGCATATGATAATTATAAGAAATCGCCAAGAGACCGTCTAGTCAAGGAATCCTATCATGCGACTAGATTAGAGATACTGGGAGAACAGTGGAAAGTTGCTGTTGAGAACCATAAAAAATTACAAAGTGAAGAAAATGAGGTCATCCTTGAGCATAAATATTTTAAACAGGACGTGTTTGAAGATATTGAAGAGGTCTACACTTGTTACAAGTCAGATCTTAAAGAGGCTTTGTCTGCCCTTAGAACTACTTCAATGACTTCCAACACATCCAATCAACATGTGAACAGCTCAAGAACGGAAACTACTGTAAGGCTTCCAAAAATCACTATCCCAACATTTTCCGGGACTTATTCAGAGTGGCAAACATTTAGGGATTTATATGTATCACTGATTCATCAAAACGCATCATTAGATAATGTGCAGAAGATGCACTATTTAAAATGTCATCTCTCTGGTGAGGCGGAGCAGCTTTTGCGGCATGTTCCAATCACATCAGCCACATACCAAGAATCTTGGTTATTGCTAAATAGTAGATACAACAATAAGAGGTTTTTGGCCGGTAGTCTACTGAAGCGTTTTATGGAGCAGTACAGCGTCAAACTAGAGTCATCCAAAGCAATTAAAGATGTATTAGATACAACCAATGAAACGTTAAATGGCTTGAAAAATTTGGGCATCGATGTAGGTACATGGGATGTCATAATCATCTACATCATTTGCACGAAGCTCGATCCTGAAACACGCAAGCAATGGGAGGTTAAAATAAGTGTCTCAGACGACCTTCCCACCCTGCAGCAAATGCGAGAATATTTAGAGTCGAGATTTCGGTCACTAGAATTTTTGGACAAACCAAAGTCGACCCCAAGTTTTTCAAAGCCAAAGGTAATGCACACAGTTGCTACTGACGCTGCAACATCAAATTCTTGCCCGTTCTGTGACCGGGATGGTCATAAAATTGCAAATTGTAAAGATTTTTCCAAATTAGATTATTATGCTCGTCACAAATTCGTTCAAACCTCGAGACTTTGTTTCAACTGTTTGGGTCGAAACCATACAGTCAACTCATGTTCATGTTCCACCAAATGTCACGTCTGCAACAACAAACATCATTCTTTACTTCATCCTAAATCTAATCCGAAGAAAGAGACGCGTACTTCTGGTTTGCCTAAACCTGAAGTAGCAGTAATGACAACATCGTCTGAAACTCCACCACCTTCGAATGTCGTAGCACATTTTTCAAAGGAAACAGTACCCAATCAAGTACTGTTAGCCACCGCTCTTGTTCAATCACCAGCAAGGAACGGTAACATGCGGTTACTTAGAGCCCTTGTGGACCAGGGGTCACAAGCGTCGTTTATTACAGAAGCAGCCGTGCAATTGCTCGGCCTCAGCAAAACACCCACCAGAAGTGTTATATCTGGGTTGGGAGGCAACAAGGATACTTTAGCGTCAAAGTATGTTGTAGCCATGAAGGTCCAATCACGTCACGATCCTGCGTTTCAAATTGAAGTACATGCGCACGTCTTAGGTGCCATTACGAGCTTACTTCCAACTGAGAAGATCGTGAGCATTGATTGGCCTGAGCTAACACAGATCAGCCTGGCTGATCCCCAATATGATACACCAAACAAAATAGACATTTTGTTAGGCAGCGACGTGTACGGTCGCATAATAAGAGAAGGATTGATCAAGAGTCCTAATGGTGCTATTGTTGTACAAAACACAGCCTTAGGATGGGTTTTGACTGGTCCCACACATCAATTGGAAAATGATCAAGCCCTCTCACAAACTAATTGCCATCATAACGTCATCACGAGTATGCACGCTCACGTGGACGATAATGAATTGTTGAAACAATTTTGGCAATTAGAGTCCGATTCCTTCGGAACGAAGATGCTCACCCAGGAAGAGCAGTTGTGCGAAGATTTTTATAGTAAAACAACGCGCAGAGACTCTACTGGACGTAATATTGTACGTCTTCCCTTTCGTGAGCATGACCCTCAATGCAAGTTTCAAAACTCAAGAAATATTGCGGTTAAGAGACTTCACCTTCTTGAGCGTCGGTTCAAGAAGAACCCGGAAATCAAAGCAAGTTATTCTGATGTAATGCACGAATACATGGACCTTGGTCACATGGAATGTATAACTGGCCAAGACGACAAGCTATGCGAGAGTGTGTATCTACCACACCACGCCGTCATACGCGAAGATAAGACCACGACCAAGGTCAGAATCGTGTTCGATGCATCTTGCCAAGGAAATCATGGAGTATCTTTGAATGATGCATTGATGGTTGGCCCCACGTTACAGGAAGACTTACGTCACATCATAATGAGATGGCGCATACATCCTATCTGCCTGAGTGCAGACATAGTAAAGATGTACCGTCAGGTCATAGTCAGCAAACAGGACGCAGACTTCCAGCGACTCGTATGGAGAGACGATCCCGAATCTGAAACAAAAGATTATAGATTAGAGAGAGTTACATTCGGCACGGCGTGCGCTCCTTACCTGGCTGTGAAGACGCTGCAGCAGTTGGCTATCGACGAAGGCGAAGAGTTTCCTGAAACAGCAAAAAGGGTTAAAACAGATTTTTATGTCGATGACTTACTTACAGGATGTGAAACAGTGACTGAAGGAATTAAGATTTATCAAGATATGAAAGAGTTGTTAAGTAGAGGAGGATTTGACTTACAAAAATGGATAACTAACAACAAGGATTTAGCAAATGTTATGATGGAAAGAAAGGGAACAGAGGGTAAAAAGGTAGACATAAAGATGAATGAGATAGTGAAGGTACTAGGAATCACCTGGGACAAAGAATCAGATTCTTTCCATTACTCGGTGCAACTTCCTGATCTGCAAGACACTCTCACGAAGAGAAAGGTTATTTCGGACATTTCACGTCTATTTGACCCCTTAGGATGGGTCGCGCCTTGTGTCGTCGTGGCAAAGGTGATGATTCAGAAACTCTGGTTAGCTGGAATAGACTGGGACGACGAATTACCTGATGATCTGTTAAAGGAGTGGCTCACTTACCGATCAGAACTGGTTAATGTTCGGAACATTTCTATTCCGAGATGGATTGAGGCTAAATCGGATGATGTTGTTAGCGAGCTTCATGGATATTGTGACGCATCAATTTCTGCGTATGCAGCAGCAGTCTACTTGAGAACAGTTGATGCTGCCAGCAATGTACACGTCAATCTTGTTGCTGCAAAAACTAAGGTTGCTCCAACCATGCAAGTCTCAGTGCCTCGACTCGAATTGATGGGAGCAGTTTTACTGTCCAAGTTACTCACAGAAGTAGCTAGTGTGTTGAGCATTGACAGCTCAAATATTCATGGATGGACTGACTCAACAGTGGTTTTGGCATGGCTCAGTAGTCACCCAAGTCGTTGGTCGACTTTCGTAGGCAACAGGACTTCCGAGATCTTGTCAAGACTTGACAACACACAGTGGGCACATGTCCGATCCACGCAGAATCCTGCAGATATTGCATCCAGAGGCAGTACACCTTTGGAACTGGCTCAGTCTAGCCTGTGGCTGCAAGGTCCTGCATGGCTCAAGGACTCAACTATAGAATATACAAGACCGCAATCGGTCTCTACGGACTTGGAACAAAGAAAAGTCAAAGTTCATTTGACGATGGACTTACCAAATGAAGATCCTTTTTGGACAAGATTTTCATCCTTGCGAAAATTGATTCGCATTGTTGCGCTTTGCCGAAGATTTTTGAAGGTGAAGGATGTCAAAAGGAATCTTCATAAGTTTGAACCTTTTATCACGAGTACAGAACTCAACGTTGCTCTTGACGTCTGCATTCGGCAATGTCAAACCTTGGAGTTAGAAGAAAAAAGCAGACTGAAACCTTTGAACCCTTATCATGACGATCAAGGACTCTTGAGAGCTCAAGGGAGAATCCAAAATGCAGATCTTCCTGAATATACGAAACATCCTGTTATTCTTCCTCACAAGAGTCACTTCACAAATCTGATTGTTGATGATGCTCACCAGAAAACACTGCATGGTGGTCCCTTGTTAATGCTTAACTATTTACGTACGAAATATTGGATCGTGTCCGCTAAGAGTTTAGTAAAAAATCACGTACGTAAATGTGTTACATGTGTTCGCAATTCAGCAACAACGAGGAACCAACTCATGGGGCAGTTACCATTAGCCAGAGTTACTCCTGCTCGTCCTTTTCTGCAAAGTGGTGTAGATTTTGCCGGACCGATAAATATTCGAATGTCCAAGGGTCGTGGCAATCGATGCTACAAAGGTTATATCTGTCTCTACGTCTGTATGGTTACCAAAGCTATACATTTGGACGTCGTCAGTAGCCTTACTTCAGAAGGATTCATCGCATGCTTCAAGCGCTTCGTAGCTCGAAGAGGCCACGTCAGTCATATTTGGAGTGACAATGGTACTAATTTTGTGGGTGCATCAAAAGAGCTCCAAGCAATTGTTGACCCACAAGTATCATCCATAGCTGTAGACATTCGGGAGTGGTTGAGCAACAATAGTGTCACGTGGCACTTCATCCCCCCTCACGCCCCGAATCACGGAGGGTTATGGGAGGCTGGCGTGAAATCAACCAAGTTCCATCTGAAACGAGTTACAAAGGATTCAAGTCTCACCTTTGAAGAGATGACAACGGTTTTGTCGCAAATTGAGGCCTGTCTCAATTCTAGGCCATTGTCTGTGCTTCCAGATAATCATTCACCCCTCACTCCAGGGCATTTCTTAATTGGAGAGCCATTGGTTGTTGTCCCCGACCATAACTATGAGCAGAGCAACATGTCTTCTTTAAGAAGGTGGCAACTGGCGCAACGAATGGTGCAGAGTTTTTGGCGTAGGTGGTCCGATGAATATTTAGTTCACTGTTTGCAGAGGTACAAATGGTCAAAATTGACACCTGAACCTACAATCGGAGACGTAGTTCTCATCAAGGAAGACAACCTTCCTCCAGCTCGTTGGTTGTTAGGACGAGTTGTGACCAAGCATCCAGGCTTGGATAATATTACTAGAGTTGTTACTCTGAAGTGTAAAGGATCTCTCATCAAGAGACCTACATCAAAAATTTGTGTTCTCCCTGTTACAGAATAGGCTCTGTGTATAATTAAGTTTGTTAAAGCCTAGTTTCATAGCTTCAAGGCTCCACACCCCCTTGACCTCATGGTGGGCGGTGTGGTAGTAGTGGTTGCTGGTAGTGAAGAACGTTTAGTGACGTTCTTGGTAGGCGGAATGTTTAGTGTAATATCAAAGCAATTAATAATATTTGCGAAAAGTTTCGTTACAATGGAACTAGATGGCGCTGGCGTCGATTTAGATCGCGCAAACGTTTCATTCGTAAGAATCACCACTGGTTTCTAATGTTATTTGATTTGGAGTTTCTTTAAAGTACGTCAAAGTTTTGGCAATACACAATTGTCTGTATCCAACGGTGTTTCATTATTTCCCGCACGCTCTCTGTCTCTGACTGAGGATTGGAAGGTTGAAATTCTTCCACAGGGCGTTATAACCTACATAGCCACTCGCGCAGTGACTCGCACAACTCGCGTGCGAGTACGTACTCGCACAAGTGTTGGAACGAGACGAACGATGCGCAGTAGGTGTCTCGAGAGTAGCGCGAAGAAACGAAGCTTCACTTGCACAAGGACCAACGCGAAGTGCTACTAAGCTCTTCCACTAAGTAAAACGTTGCAGACGATGCGTAGTTGGTGCTTGTTACTTGTACTTCGCATGATCTGCAACGGGCATTAAGACGCTTGCAGACGATGCGTAGTACAAGTAACAAGTAGAAGTCGCAAGTAGAAGTAGCAAGTACAAGTAGGCGTTCAAACTATAAGTAGCAACTCGGGCGGTGACGCCACAACTCGCGTGCGAGTACGTACTCGCACGATTGTTCAAACGAGACGAACGATGCGCAAAGGGCGTTGCGCAAGCAGGACGGGAATACGAAGCTTCACTTGACCAGCGCTAAGCACTTTCACTGCCACGTTCACTAAGCACACCATGGCAGACGATGCGTAGTAGGTACTTGGACTTCGCATAGTCTGCAAGGGGTACATACCTCTGGTGCGCCGCGGTGAGCAGGCCCTGCGCCTTATGGTTGGCGGCTGCGAGGCGGTCGGCGGCCGCGGCCAGGTCGCGCGCGCGCCGCCCCAGCGCCTGGCTCGTCTCCACTGCGCTGCCCATCACCTGCATCACAAGGAACAATATCGTGTCAACTAACAGGTGTGTCAGCGATTGTCTATTTTCATTCGTATCAGGATTGCTTTTGCCGCTATCTTGCGATGATGCGGTCTACGAAGGAGCACGCTTGCCTAGATGAAACCGAGTCACAGGGTGCTTGTACCCTCTTCGCGCGCTGTTAATACCTGCAGCCACGCTGTACACATTAACGGCGCGTTCCTAATCAGCGTCAACAGCGCTAATAAGAAACACGACCCAAAAAAGTTATGTTTTTCTCATTGAGGCTGGCATCGCTTTCACGCACGCCACGCATCCACGTCAGACGATCCATCGGCAATTCTGACTCTATGGCAGTCTGCATCTTTACGCGTGTTCAGCATAGCTAGATTAGGCATACACTGGACACGTGCATGCGTAGCGTGGCAATGCGCACTCCGTACATACCCACAATATTCACGTATACAAATAAAAAAAAATAGCTATTAATTTGATGAGGAATATTCATATCTAACTCACTTCTGCATGTGCGGCGGCTCTATGGCGGGCCGCGTGCGCGGCAGCTCTGGCTCGCTGGTGCTCTGCGTGCGCACGTGCGGCCGCGTGACGTCTCGCGCGCGCCGCTTGTAACGCTCGCGCGAGCCATGCGGCGCGAGCGCATCTTGCCGTGTTACAGCACGCCTTCTCGCACAGGGACTCCAGCGACACGCTCCACGACGCACCTGCAGAATACACACAACAGATGAGTCCTGCGTTCGAGGCGGGCTCTTACGCGGTAACAGGTTAGGCTGAAATCCCAAATAATAGGACTAGAGGATAAAGAGTTATCTCTCACCGATTTCCTTCTGCTCAACCTCGTGCCTGAGGTCCTGGCCCGCACGCCGCAGCAGCGCGCACAGCACGCACGCCAGCGCGCACGAGTGCACGCCCAGCACGCACCGCGACACGTACTCCGCGGTGAACCTGCGATACACACACAAAGAAACACACGTAATTATGAACATCTTCGTAGTCGGAGGACATTTGTTTATTGGAAAACCAACAACTTGACATGGAACTCTTGTCCCAAGACAAGACATGTTGTGTTTTGTCGTGTTCTCTTGGTTGTGGTTACACGTAGGCTCTTCACTTTCGATTCATTCTCCAGGGCAAACGCTCGTCTCGCTATTCTATTGCTGACAGCTAGTTGCATTCCTGTTTTTTTCCGAATTTGGGCAGTGGGGTGGGCCCGCCAGGGGGGAGGCTTTATGTAGGTCATGTTTGGTACAGGAACTGGCGCACCGAACGCACGAGAGCAATAGATACATGGTCTGCGACAAAGTTCTGCAATCGCACTGCCTCCAGTAAAAGAACTAGTAATAAAGAAGCATCATCTGCAACATCTTCAGTGGGTGTCGTTTTGGATACAGACCATTGATCTACAAAAATTCGTTGATACAGCCTATCAATCTATCAACCTATCAAATTACCTTTTTACGGGCTTGCAGAGCGCGGCGTCGTCAGCATGCGCGCCGGCGGCGGCTTGCACGCACATTGCCAACACTTCAGCCACCGTCTGTACGCGCCGCACCAAAAACATGTCTTCTAGCACGGAACGCACGGCCGGGCTTTGTAACGCCGCCTGGAAAAAAGCATCAATGGATTAGTATGAGGAAATGGGCCGACCGCAAGGGCCATTAAGGCGGAATTCATTGCTATTTTTGCTAAGCAATTCTGCAAAATCGAATATGAGATGAGCTGTTAGAACCAAGACTGAATGGAACAAATGGCAATACATAGATGATGCACTTTTGTACAGAATGGTATTCATAGAATCGAAAGATGTAGTGACAATACCACTTGTTACTTACGTCGATTCTGTTACGTAAATTCTTTCCATCCAATGGTTGCCTGGAAGAGATCGCTTTTAGCGATAAGGCCGCCACTTGTGGCACTAGTTTTTAAGCTGTTTTATCGTGTGTATGAAATTTGTGGTGTGAACAATAAAGAGTTTATCTATCTATCTATCTAAAGAGTTTCTATCTATCTATCTATCTACTTACAGACATGTGCATAGCATCGCTGATATGATCGATCTTCCTCCAGGCCTGCGGAACCGGTATGGCGAGATAGTCGGCGAGCTCCCTCGCCCGCAGCTCCACCGCCGCGAACAGTCCGTTGAAGCCCATCAGCAACATGCGGCCGGCGGACTGGCCCTCACCCTCGTTCGGGGACAGCAAAGCCTCGTAGCGCGCGCGAAAATCTGCTGCCATTATTTGGGCACCGGCTGCTGGCGACTGGAAATAAAACACGCTAAACTTCTACTCATTCTTTAACTGACTGCAACGGACCAACGAAAAGGTTCTTGATTCGATACATTTATGACAGGGTTTCAAAAGTTTGTCATGCCTTTTTGAAATATGGTACACCTCAACCAATGGGCCGCAATTCGGTTGCTCATTTTAAGAAAATGATGATGTATTGCCACTAAATTACTGCGACATATTAAATACTAAAACGAATAAAGTATACACACAAGTAGTACACTAATAAAAACTGACTTGAGTTTAAGAAGTATTAAGAAGATGTTCTAACCTCCATGTCCATAATCAAGTATCTCAGGTGCATCTCCAACTGTGCAAGCAACTCGTTCAGGGGCACGGGCGAGTTCAATATGACGGCGTTGAGCTCGTTTATCATAATCAGCGCCGACGCGTCTTCCGAATGAATTTTCTTTAACGCTTCCGGCAATATTATCGTGCTGAAGTTGTAATTGAGTTGCACCAGGTCTGCCAGGAGCAGGTTCGCCTGGCGCACGCATTCTACTGCCACCGGCATAGAAGCGTCTTCCGCGGAAGCTGACTGCAGCGGCAACAGGGAGAGAAGCTCGACGGTTTGCGTCGATAAAGCACTCATGTCATCCAAAAACCATTCTCCTTCTCTAGAGGTCAAGTCGACGAGGCAGTCGCCGGCGCTCTGTGCTCCATTCTCCAACATCAGGTATCGTCTATTCAGGTTACACAACATGCCGATAACGACTGATTCTAAGGCGGCAGCTGCTCCTTCTTCGGTTCTCACCCAGTTGCTGATGTTTGCCTTCGCTTCCATGTACGCTTCTTGAGCAATCGCCAGCGCGTCTGGACCACCTTCTATTTTCAATCTCTCGAATGACTTTGTTAGAATGGCATTAGCTTCAGCGCTAATAGCTTGAAGTCTATAGCTGTAGGCGACCATTTGCTGAGTTGCTTCTCCTTTATTGTTTTCGGCGTTCACTAACGCTGTGACTTGATTCGACATTTCTCGGCATACCTCAGGAGATTTGCTCTCGAGAGCCGTGGCTAGAAATTTCCTGAACATAACAATGCGGTGATACTCAGTGTGGCTTTGCGGATAGTATTGTGAGACAGCCACAAATTGCGACAATAGTTCCAAGCATGTTCGAATGAGATGAAGGGTTTGTTTCATGGTCTGGTTGAGTTCAACTTCTGCTTGCTCACATTGAGTGATCATAGAGCTCTGGCCAGCATTGGTCAAAAACTCTTTGATGTGGTCGAATATGGGTTGACTTTCACATTCGGGTGCAGAGAACTCTTGGACCCAATTCATCAGTTGAGGCCCATTGATGATCTCAGTAGTGGTGGCAAAGGATTCGATTTGCGTATCGAAGTCACTGAGAATTTTGACGAGCGCCTTCATAGAATCTTCGACTGCATTTTTGGCTTGTTTGTAAGACGAATACTTTTGAGATATCGCGAAGAGAGGATGATTGTTCAGGTTAGGTCCGTACGCCTCTATCTCCTTGATCAAAGCCATTTGCTGGTGGCATTCTTGAAGTTTGTTCTCGACGGATTTTAGTTGTTCATTTTCCTCGAGCCAGTTGTCAGCACATTGTTTGGCTTCCGGGAGCACGGCGAGGAATTGGTCCCTGAAACAATAGGTTCCGTGTTAACCAGCCGCTCGTGAATGTAGGTGAATTTTTAACGGTGGGATCGGAGTCGACTCTCGTGAATAATTTAAAGCTCAACGGGAAGTTAGTAAAGTTAAATGACATTGCTTTTATTTCGCTGGCATCGCTTAAATATTGGATTTTCTCGAATGTTTGTGTTACATTAACATAAATGAAAAAACTATATACTTCAAAGAATAAATGGAATTGAATCCCTCCGAGGCGAGATGCGTTAAATATTCAGGTCCTTCGGGCTCAGAAATGGATAACTATTAAATCAAACAAAGGCGGCCCGATATTTCACTGCAGTGAACTTACAAAATCATAAAGCTATTTCAATCTTTTGAATTTCCAATACCAATATTTCTTTTCAATTTATTAAGTCATATGCAATCCTTTGAAAACTGAGAGAAAATTTTATGCAGACCATTGAAATATCTGCAAATATATTGTCGAATGGTTTCAAAGAAACAATATTCAAGTAACAATGGGGCACATACTCGTAAGCTACACTCTTTGTTTCTTGTCACGAATATCATGACGCACAGAGAAAGGGGTCGGTTACAAGTAACATTCCGACAATGTAGAATAAGGAGTAACGTGTATTTATTTATTGTTCTGCAGTACACGCGTTCACTCGAGTCGGGGGAGGAAAGAGGGTTGTTTCCTTAAAGGTAGTTATTATAGCACCGGGAACATAACAACGGCAAGTTACGGGAGGAAATACAAATAATTTAAAGGCTGGCGACGTTCGAAGGAGCGCTATGCACAGGATATTTATTTAGGGGATATTGTTTATTTACTTTTGTCAAGGTGACTTAACATTATGGGGAATAATTTCAAAGATACATATGCTAATATACAACCGTATTTGTTTTGTTTAAAAATAGTAGTTTATTAGTGTTTCACAATTCAGAATTCACTATTTAAATCTGGGGTTAAAATCTGCGTTACGATCAGGGTATACGCCCCCATTGCTCTAGCGGATAGAGTGATGGGAGCGTATACCTAGAGTCTAGCCACATAATAACGTTCGCTTTCCTGTCTGCCTCCAAATTCTTGAATTTGCAGCCTTTTGCAACCAATCCAAGCGTTGGTGGCGCCATCTACACTGTCTCATGGTCACTTTATTGACTCAACCTAACAGAAATCTGTTCCTATTAAAATTGTTATATTTTTAGGGCTGCTCTTAAGTCCTCCTCTTTCTTAATAAGAACACTTTGCCCCTGTCTGTGTTTCCGCAGCATCACAATCTTGGAGTGTTCAAGTCTAGGGTTAATAGGTTATTACTGGGCAAACGTGCTCCATCTTCGACCGCGTCATCGCTTTCCATCAGGCGAGAACCCAGTCAAACGTAAGCCTAGTCCGATGTTAAAAAAGGTCTTTTTTGACATCATACTAATATTATAAATGCGAAGTTTGTTGGTTTGTTTGTTCCTCTTTCACGCAGCGACAGAGCAACGCATCGACCTGATTTTTTGCATGGGTATAGTTCAAGGGCTGGAGAGTGACATAGGCTACTTTTCATCATCACGCCATTTTTCATCACTATGCAGGTGAAACCGCGGGGCGCAGCTAGTAAATAATAATTTTTATCTTGCTTTTGGTATAGAAATAAACTATTTTGGCTAGTGGAGATCAAAAGCAATGATAGAACTGGCTCTCTAGTGAGGTTGCCGAAACTAATCGTTATGCTTTAGGTACGTGTATAAATTTTCGATCAAATGAAATGAATGGACGGGCCCAGAAGGAGCGCATTTTTGAAGATAACAAAATGAGCGCCGGCGCTCACTTATTTTCAGTCGGTCTCTAGCCGTAGGAAGTGATACACGAGACTATTGTTATATGATACCGAAATATCTGACAAAATTATGCTTTCGTATGCTTTCCCGAAGAGTAATAACACAACAAAAAACCGCTATCTGTTTTTTGTAACAAATGTACTGTACATAGTAATAATTAGGAGTTGAAGTATATGTCTGACGGTTTTGACTCGTTTTTACTGAGCAAGTTCAATGGTTATGGCCCGTCCATTAGTATATAGTTATAAACTGAGACCCACGTGACGTCTCCCAGGTGGTGCTTGAGCTCGAGTGCGCGCACAGCCAGCATGTCCCTGGCGGCTCTCACATCCCGCGCCCCCCGCCTCCTCTTGCCGCCACCACCGCCAGTCCCGCCCCACTCCACGAGAGGGTCGTACACGAAAGCCTCCAGGAGGGTCAGCAAGGTCTCCCGGCCGCGACGCATTGTGCGAAGTACGTGCTCGCACGCCAGACGGAATATGCCCTGGGGAAGAAGAAGAAATTATCGATTATTGTCTTGAAGAATGTAATTTTTTTTTTCATGAAACTAGTTCAGCTCCTATAAAATTAATCGGTTGGTTTGTAACCAGCACCACTCGATGCAGATTTGTCAATGCCTAACAGCCTTTGTAGTGCAACGTATTGAAAAGCAAATACTTTACACTAACCACATGAACCTGAGCGTAGCTTTGATCGACACCGCTGTACAAAGGGAAAGCAAATTGAAGCACAAATTTCTGAAAATATAGGGTTCTTCAAGAGGCAAGTTTAGAGAGTATTAAAAGTAACTTTTGGAAATTTTCGCGATTTGAAGAAATGTTTAAAAAACACATGTTAAAAAATTATACGCGATAAGTCCCGATAAATATTTTAAACACGTGTCTTAAAATGTCTTGTGTTACGGTATTTCCCCTTTAGTACCTAACCCCCCTTCTTGGTCCCCCATCCCCCCACCTTTTGGTCATCCATTTTATGAATTTTTTTCTCGTTTGTAGTTGTGTGCCGCTCAATATTAAAGTGTGCGTTTAACCAGTAAGAAAATGTCAGTGTGTGCAATACGTGTTTACCTCACCCCCTTTAGTTTTTGGCAGACTTTTTTCGATACTATCTCGAGTTTAAGGTAGATCCAAACTATATATGATCAAAGGGGGATAATGACTGCTTCATTAGACAGTCCGTTCGCTAGTTGGTTGTATGTCAATAAAAAACAACTAGAATACTACATTTTAATACGATTTCTTTTACCAAAGAACCAGAATATAAATAGACTACTGCGTGCCCAATAACCTTTTCCGACAACGACAGCAAGTCAAAGAGTAAGCCAACGGACGCAGCTGCGGAGGTCACCGTGTGAAACACACCCCGAGTGAGGCCAACTTATACATAAACACGTAGCTTGTAATTGGTGTATTCTCTGTACATGTGGGAAACTGCTAGAGGTGACACTTGTACAGAGTTCGCGCCAATGTTTATGGGTGTTCATTACTATAGTATGGGTGTTACTGTGCTAAATGTGAATAAAAGCAACAGCGTTTTTCATGATATCGCAAATAGCGCAAGAGTTAAATCCCAACCAAAAAAAAGTGTACCACAGGGAAGGATGGTTGGCGAAATTTGGTACACGGAATCCCCTAATTTTTTCAAACATTGAGGTGTAAAAAATAATCATTAAAGTCAATTGGCAAAGATTTCGCACAAAAAACGTTTTTTTATTGAGAACGGCCTTTTTGGAAGTGGGTTGAAAAGTGTAAGGCCCGCTCCCTCACTAGACCGGAGAGGAGAGGGTACATTCTCCTTAACACAGTTCAATTCAATTCAATTCATTTATTTCCAATATTTATAATTTTACAATATTAACCTAACATTTTTAACAAATCTAAAATTAACAATTCATTATGAGTATAAGTACCTTTCTGTAGGTGTCTCGTAAGCAGCTGTTGTAGGAAGACCTGTGTTACAGCTGCTACGTCATGTTCAGAGCGGTCATAAAATTTAGCACGAACTTTCCTCGGTTATTTATGTCGCGAACGTTGTGTCAGGAGGACGGTGTGCTGATAAAAGCAAAACGTAGCATTCGAGGACTGTTTAAATTAGATTTGTGCTGTGCAATTTTTGTCCTTGTGCGTTCTCTCTGAAATTTTCATCTCTATTTCCTAATATAAACAGCATGGTCTATAATGACATAAGAAAGGTAGTTAGCCAAACAAGGACACTCGGACGAGCAAGTACATTATATACTTATTTATGTTCTTAAAAGGGAATGCCCTTTTAAGAACATAAATAAGTATATAATGTACTTGCTCGTCCGAGTGTCCTTGTTTGGCTAACTACCTTTCTTATGTCATTATAGACCAAATCGTGCAAATGTGCTATTCAAAGTCTTTATTTTCATGCTAATAGGTATACAGCTGTTCCATAGAAAACGGTCATTGACACTAGCCGTTTCTTTTAGCGATTTCAGGCTTGGTCCCATAGTTAAAGTTGTTTGCAATGATGAGTGGGTTTCAGTATTACCACACCTTTTTGTTACACTGTGTGTATTGTCTTAAAGCTAACAATATCCATTTATTAACAAACACTATAGGCGTGCAAAATTAATTAAATTCGTTTATTTTATTCTACGTCTGATTCGCTATAGCTAAAACTATTCGGGCATCACAACAGCACAAAACTTATGTGCATCCACCTCGCTAGCCCGTAGGCAGTATTGGAATTGAGTTGGGCAAAAATAGGTCACGCTGTGATAGCATCTGATGGCTAGAGCTACAGATCTTTATCAAGATAGGACACCGTGAGTTCCCCTTCAGTTATGGCAGACTTTTTTCGGTACTAATTCGAGTTTAAGGCAAGTCCAAGATATATATCATCAAAGCTGGCAACACACTGGTTAAAGACCCTTGTCGGGGTTGTTGTTAAACTGTAAAAACTCTTCGAAAACAATAGGCCGTACGAATGTAGTTAAATTACTACTAAATTTGTCACGTGTCGTCATAGTAGGTACAAAAAAGCAGCACGCTGTGTTTTCATACAATTTGACGTGGTCCCGGGATCTATCCTGACAAAGATCTGTGGCTATAGCTTTCTCAGAGTGTCCACTATTTTTACAGATAGTCTTTTTGCATGATGAAATGAAAATTCTAATAGCTATCGTAGCCATACGGATATGTTAGCTAAAGAAGCTTGTTTCCTTTTTGTCAGTGTTGTGCTTTCCATAATAATAAACATAGATATTTATCATCATGGTGTCATCATTATTATCATTAGATATTCATATATTATAAGCCTGACGAACTTTCATACGTACACTTTTTGGCAGTTTTTAGGATTTAGTACCCAAAGGGTGTAAACATGACCCTACTACTAAGCCTACGCGGTCCGTTTGTCTGTCCATCCTTCCTTTCAACGGCTGTATCTTTCGATCGTCAATCCGTTATATTGAATTATTGAGAAATATTGTTCTTAATAAAAGTTTCCCTCTCTGCTGTACAGTTGCCTCCGCCAAAGTAAAATTTCAAGGCGTCTTCAAATCGAGATTGATTTAAATACACTCCGTATCAGATTCCTACATATCTATCTGCCTTCATCTTATATTCAGATCAATTTGAAGTGGCGATGCGGAGATTGAATCCGTTTCAACGTGGAGCCAATTTCCCTGTAGGTTTAAAATTGATTATATTTATGAAAAATATGGCACAATATTTTAGTGTTAGCTGCGCCCCGCAGTTTCACTCGCATGAACGGAAACCATAATTTTTTCTAGTGTAAAAACAGCGAATTTATTTCGCTGGGTAAAAAGTATGTTATGTCTCCGGCCCTCCAAATAACGCGGTTCAAAAATTACTTCGATAATAAAATTATTTGATCTGTTGTGACCTGAACAATTTTCCCATTTTTTATAGTAGCAGGCGTAAATTAACGAAACTGGATAACATTATCAGCCGCAGAAATTATGGCTTGATTCGATTCTGATAATTAATGGAATATAGTTTACGTAAAATATCTAATTAAAAAAACTTCATAATTTCAGCCATAGGACGTCCACTGCTGGACATAGGCTTCCCTCATCGATCTCCAAAAGGGCCGGTTGGAAGCGGCCTGCATCCAGCGTTTCCCTGCGGTCTCTTTTAGGTCGTCTGTCCATCTTGTGGGTGGACGTCCTACGCCGCGCTTACCGGTCCGTGGTCTCCACTTGAGAACTTTTCGGCCCCATCGGCTATTAAAAAACTTATTAGCAGCAAAATCAGCTCATGGATAACCACGGTGTCACAACCAAGGATATTTTCTGTTTCACCGATATCCATAATTTTAATGGAACAAAACAAAGTAGTACTTAGCAAAAACCAATAAAGGTGTACACTTGTACAGTATATTAAACTTTATTTCTAAGATACCAAGTCTAAACCATAATACCTCAAAGGCGTAAAAACTTTTATAAAGTTTTAAGGCTCGTTCATTATCATACAAAGTCTCTCCTGTAAAAGGTCGTGAGATTTTAACAGCGAACGTGGAAGAGTAAATTGGTAATTTAAGGGCCGTATCTACCACGCTTTATGGCACTTATTTGTCAGATTAACTTAACTAGCTGTTATTCTATTTACCCACGACGGAATTGAGGTGGTACACATGCGTTAGGGGTAAGATGTTGTTACTGTACATGTTTGTATATCTGTAAAAAAAAAAAAAAAACGGCAGGACAGGTTTAGAACTGTTAAAAAAAAATCTCAATGACGCTTTCTTTGTTGTTATATAACTATGTTTTATAAAAATATTTTCAGCCGTTAAAGTATATTTTTTTTTAGTAAAAAGAGCGACAAACATGCTTGCGGTCCGCCTGATGGCAGGCCTATGGTCACCTGCAATACAAATGGTCTTGTCGATGATTTGCCAGTCGGAGGAGTATTTCTTTTTAAAACGCTTCATGATCAAGCTCAAATCAAATCAAAGACCTTCGAAAGAAAGACATTTTGTCAGAAACAATCTAACCGAAGTCGTATAAACCGGCTCTAGAGTAATTCTACCATTCATTAAACATGAAGATAATAAAGTTTGTTTTAGAACATTATCTTCAGAATGTGAAGGCTGCGGTGAATATTTGACGAGGGCTGGTAACCGCAGCGGCTTGACTCGGTGAATATTCCATGCACCCTTTGTGCTCTGGCTCTTGTTAAAATGGAACCTTTCTTTACTTGGTTACAATCCGTGGTGTGCAAGATTTAAACGAAATCTGACGTTTGGTCACACACAGTCATTCAGGGAAAGAAAGATTCTTAGTTTAAGGCGAGGTTTTCCACTTTTAAGTAATGCTTGTTACTATAGATGACCAAAAGAGTCGCATTTGCTGGAGCAAAACCATGGCGCTTACACACTCGTGCGTTTCACAACTATTATTATTGAGGTTTTTCTCATATTTTTTAAAAGTATAGCCGTAAAGTAAAATGTTCCCTTCATAATTGTGAAATCTGTATATTAAGATTTCGTAGACATCAATAAGTAAATAGGTACCTATTAGAATAAATAAATAAATAAACACAGTGAGAAAAACCCAAATCAGTCAAACTACTTTTTTTCTTCTATCGAGCGAAATGTCTTTAATCATGTTTCGGTCTTTGCGGTTTCTTAGGTAAAACATTAAATTTTGATATGAAACAATTTTTATAATTTCTAGCTAACTATGGGAGTAGACAAACTAAAACTAGAATTACCTAAATTGCTAAAATTGCGAAAAAAGGTATAAATATAAAATAGAATTATTCCGTTGTAACTTTCAAACTTTCGCGTTTTGGACACGTTTTTAAATTGCTCATCGGGACTTCAACCAAAAAGTTTTAATGCGCAATAAGTCACGATGAGCCTTTTAAAATCATCCCCTCGTTACTGGGGTTATATTGTGTATACTTTTCGAAGTAATATAATAAGCTAATGATATTACTTCACGTTTTATTCTCATATTTGGTTCGCATGAATGTGGACATTAACATCTACAACAACTCAACTCAACTCATCTACAACTGAATTGTGCCATATCAAGCCTACATAATGGCACATTTAAGATGCTCTGATTATAGAGGTGGGTATCAGAACTAGTAAACTCATCGAGTTCGTTTTAACGAGTTCTACTCATTCCACCTAACCTAGGCGTTCTAGTAGTTAGACCAACGACACCGTGAGAGTCGCGAGCATCCAGTGGGTGCAGATGGCTGACTGTCGTTCAGTGTGGAGTTCTAAGGTGGAGGCCTATGTTCAACAGTGGGCGTCTACTGGCTGATGATGATGACTCACTCCACCTAGTAATGAGGACCGGATGATGGAGCTGGAAGGTGTCTCATTAGATTCGAGTACTTTTCATTGCAAAGCGTGTTTTTTTTTTTAGTTATGATTTAGGTATTTCTTTTTTAGTTTTTAGAGTACTGATTCGATCTAACATCTAGAATTTTTCAAAATGACGAATCCTTTTCCTAGTAAGTATTATCAGGTTTAAAACAAACATCATAAGAACTCTACAAACGTAACTGAGATCTCACATTTCCAAGGTACTAGGACAGTGAAAGCAAACTAAAACAAGCACAATGGCTGCTCGATCTCGGCTAAGATCGATAGCGTTCAATCTCGTCCACAATTGAAAATAAAAGTTTCAGGAGCAGTAAGAGGATAAAGCAAGTAAGCCGACGGGTTCAGCAATAATGAATTTCATTTAATTCTAAGTGGCAAGTCGTGACTGCGTTTGGAGGTCGCGGAAAAGGGGAAACATAGTGAGGAAGTCATAGGTTGGTACCTTCTTGTATTCGTCTGTCTAGCTTAGCTACCACTCTCAAGTTGAAAATATGTTCAGAGTAATTGCCAGCTCTGTATAGGAGCTTTTCTAGTCTCTCTTTCTGTTGAAATGGGTATTACATACGTTACGTCACTGGACTCGCCGATGGATGTAAATATAGGCTACGTGTTAGCAAGCTGACGTGGCAATGGGCCTGTTATATCTATCGAAAAACAGATAATCGTTGGGGTAGATCTGATGTACAGACCATCGGCAAACGTAGCGTTAAGACACCCTGAGATTCGATGGAGTGACGATATACGTAAGGCAACTAGCAGTGGTTGGAAGCGAAAAGACAAAAAAATGGTTCGGCATGCCTTGAGAGAGACCTATATTTCCAGCAGCAGACACAAGTGCCTGAACTAGCGCAAGTTACCCGCGCCATGTAAACGCACCATAATACACGGGCCACTACCGATGCGCCACAAGTCGCGGTCACTAATAACGTTAGCTAACTTCACCAGCGCTTTTAGGGCTAACGAGAAATGTGGACTGTTTTCCAATGCTGCTAATTAGAACGTAGTGCTCCAGGTAATCTTGGACTTAACAGGTTCCTCATTTGCTTGATCTCGTGTGTTTCCTCACGAGGTCAAATAAACTGCATTATTATTTTATAATCTAATCTGACCATGAATGTATGGAGTAGGTAGACTTGCGTTGCGACTCCGGCTTTTTTCTACCTACACTTTCTGCGTTGTATTTTACGATGAAGTCATTATATGAATCTAGGCGTTTTAGTGATGTGGTAATTTTGAGAACTAGGCATATTCAGATGTAGTCACTACTCGATCTGGTAGTTTTGCGATCTAGTCAATCTGATACTTACCTAAATAATGGATTAATATTATAGGACTTCTGTGAAAGAGCTAGTTAATCAGGCGTATGATTCTTATATTTTGGGATAAGTCAAATTGGAGACGACATAATTATCTTGTTCTTACATTTTAATATAATAGTATAGGTATATTTAAAAAAAAAAAAACTACTTCTTGGGAAGCGGGTGAAATTCAATAAACGGGATTAATCCCCTAATTTTCCACCCTCGAGAAAAATATTAAATATTATGGTTTATTCTTTAAAAAACTGTTCACAATCGGCGAAGATATCGCGCAAAAACAAATACAATAAAATTAAAAACATCCTTTTTTGAATTCGGAATTATAGACCCCAAATCTTTCTGGTCACACGTAAAGCAACGGTCTATTCCATTTTCAACGCAGTATAACAAACGACAAAAGTGTGACGAATTTAGCTATCGGTATCGGGGAGAGAGTGTGAACGGTCAGAATGTAATGTGAGCGTGTGTGTGTGAGTTTGTGTAATGTGAGCTAATATCCACGCTAGTTAAGTATATAGGCCCTGTTTTTCTAAAAATGCGCTTGCGCATCATTTATACCCAGTTTAGGATATGTATGAAACGCAATATATTTTTCCAAATGAGGATACATTACCACTCGCAGTACAAGTAGTACAATAATATATATAAATAAAAATCAAATACTGTTTGTTGGTAGGCGCATCACTTGAGAACGACTGGACTGGTAAGACTATTAAATATTCATAATTTTCTGAATAACCACCCCAATATCTATTTATTGCTACTTTACTTATTCATTTATTTTTTTCTGATTTAGGGAATGAAAAAATTGAAAAGATGTTCTATTTCTGATTGTACCTTTTAAATTTAAGTTTTTGTACAGGAGCCGATTGATTTTTCTTTCTTTCCGGAAAATTTGAAAATTCGGTAAAATCTGATAGTGCTTTTTCTATGGGATTTTTGTATGACTATGAAATTTGGACAGTACGTCTGTCTGTTCAGCTAGTATTAAATATTGATAATAGTTTAAACGAAAACACAGCGTGTTGTGCGTGCAAGCAGTGTTTTTTTTTGTGTGGTATTTGACTGTTTCGTTTTTGTGTTTGTGTTGACGTTTGTTGGGAACGACATTGAAACGGAAATATACTAGAGATTTGTAGACGTTGCTAGGCGCAGAGATGACAGGTGGAGTAAGGTTTGTAACAGAGTGGTGGCCGAGGCAAGGTAAGCGCAGCATTGGTCGTCCAGCTGCAAGATGGGTCGACGATATTGTCACCATTGCGGTTCGAATTGGGGCCTTACGGCCAACTGCTTACGCGGTATCAAACTAACGTTAAAACTGTTAACTAAAGTGATCGCGTAGTTTGGAATGTTACGCGAACGTGAACCTTAACGCGCCCAGATACGGTTTGCGGTCGCGCGACGTTTTTTTATCACCTTAACTGGATTGCTTTAAACAGCTAGCCGTATAGCCCCTGGACTTGATTGGCACAGGACCGAAGCAGGTGGCATAGCAAAAGAGAGGCCTATACACATCAGTGGGATACAAATGCAGTGGATGATGATGACATTGATTATTTTCTAACAACGAACACCCGTTACTAATTTGCTAAGTCGAGTTTAATTAATTTTTGAGTTTAAAAGCTTTCTCCGAGTGCATTACTTGGTGCTCGTACAAACATAATTAAATGAAGCAAGTGTAGAATCTTGTCACGGTTCGCTAACTAGTGTGATACAATAGCGAAAGTTTATGATCATTTGCGAGATGCAAGAGTTTATCTTCTGCTAGCGAGGTGCCAGTTGTCACTTTTAACGCGTTTTCTATGTGTGAGTTGCGTGACCAATGCGGCAATACGTTGCGCAACGCAACGTAAAAATAATATAACAAGTTTCTTTCTTCTAAAATTAAAAGTAACAAGGTACCGTTTATTTGTTGTTTAAAAAAACTCAGCTCAACGATTTTCAACTAAACGTAATAAGGAATTATCACAAGTTTGTTTCTTTCAAAATCAATGGAAAATGATATCGTTCATTTGTTGTTTAAAAAAGCGGCAATGAGATGCGCTAAGTAATATTTAAGTAATAAAGGTATATCACACGTTTCTTTCTCTAAAAATTAAAAGAAAAAACGTTTCGTTCCTTTATTGTAAAAAAAAAATTCGGCAATACGATTTGCAAAGCAACGTTTAGCAATAATATCACAAATTTCTTTCTTCAAAAATTAAAAGTGGCAAGGTAACGTTCATTTGTAGTTTAAAAAAAATCGCAATACGATTCGCAACGCAACGTTGCTATAACATCATACGTTTCTTTCTTTAAAAATTAAACGTAAGATGGTACCACTCATTTGTTGTTTAAAAAATTATTGGGCAATGCGATGCGCAACGCAACGAAGCAATAATATCACAAGTTTCTTTCTTTTAAAAAGTAACAAGTTACTATTCATTTGTTGCTTAAAAAAGCATGATATGAAAATTTAAAAACGCCCGAAAAACGAACTAAAAATCTTTAAACGGCAGAACAGATTTTCTTTAATCTATATTTTTACTATAGAATACTCTCGATCAAGTCATGTTTCGCAACTTATAGCTTTCTATCGTTTACCCAGGACATATGGTGAGATGTTATTCGCAACCTTCCATTCTGGTTGTAACACCGAAATAAGCTCGTTCGAACTCACGTCCACGTCTTCGATTGGGCTACGAGGCTACGGCGTAGCGATCAGCTACAGCGCTACGAGACGCTGAATGTAATGGTTCTGTCCTTTCATTTCAACTTTAGGAACTTTAAACACGAAATCCAAGAAAAGATGTACAGTAACGCAGACATGAGTAGCACTTGTACAAATCCCTTGTATTTTCCTATAGGTTGGAACGTCGTATGAAGTAATGTTGCACATTGCGGCAGTTACCTCGCGTGTGGTAGTATTGCACATCTGCCGTCTGGAAGGAGCCTAATGTAGTGAACTTGTACTTGCGGTGATATCGCACTACGTACGCAAAATGCCCTGGGGCCTACTGCTACCTGTTTTAAGCGATTCTGTTTAGGCTATTGCTGTAAGTTGCGCAACCGCAAACCGTATATCGGCGCGTAAGGTTCCCGTTCGCGTGATTTTCTGCACTGCGTTGTTTCAGCTCTGTTTCGAGCCCGCGTTAAGGGGTAGCCGTAAGACCCTAAAAAAACAACCAAAGCGAAAAGTAAAGCGTAAAGATCTAGCGAACAAATCGAGCACTGCGTTTTTTAAAATTAGTTAAAGAGAAGCCGCACTCTCCTTTTTAGGCACACTAAAATTATAAACCAGCAAAGCCTGCGGTTTCACTCGCTAAGCTACAGGAACTGTATATTTTCCGGGATAGACTGTGTTAATCCAGGTAATAAGTTTAATCCATATATTTATTTAAAGTTATATGATTATTTACGGGATATTTACCGTGGTAAGGTTGTGGAAAGAGCTACCGATATTTCGGCGCAGTTACATGCACCATGTTCACGGGAAGACTGAAGAATGCGGGTGGTTGGTCGAACAGTTAAAAAGTTAGGTGCAGAAAAAACGATCTACCCTCTTTCTTACTCTTTTTTTTATTTTATTATTTATTAGTTTTCTAGATGCGCCCCGCGAATTCAGCCGCGAGTTAAAATCAGCGTTTTCTAAAATAAAAAAAAAATAAAAAAAGCTGCGCAATTTTTTTTATTTTTTCTTTCCGTAAGAACCTTGTATAAAGTAATAGAAAACATTTAAAAAATGTGAATGAAATTGTACGAACGCACAATGCTAACGTTTGACCGCTATCTTACCTCATGGAAGCGATCATTTCATCCAAATCCATTCTGATTTGGATCCAAGTCGTAGTGTGCACGTATCCTTACTATACAATCCTTACACTAGTTTTATAGCTCTAGTAAACGGGTTAGAGCTTCACGTTTAGTTTCCTACTCCAGTGCTCCGCCCGATAACGCTCGCCGTAACTAGGTTAACTCTACACTACTACACATTTCTATTAACACACATTGAAATATGCAAACAACATCGAATACAGATAGCCTGTTGGTCCAATTGGTAGTGAACATACCTTCTGAACTTGGCGGCGTGGGTTCGATTCCCACCTAGGACAAACATTTACGAGTATGTGATGAACATTTGTGTTTGTTCTATATCTGGTTGTTAATATCTATTTAAGTATGTATTTAAAACTACATATGTATGTATATCAGTCTCTGGCAGCCATATCACAAGCTTTGCTTAGTTTGGGGTCAGATGACCGTGTGTGCAAAAATGTCCCGAAATATTTATTATTTATTTATTTAATACTACCACAATGTCGTTGAATTCGAGCACATAACAAACTTGTCTATAGGATTCAAAGCTTCTATATGTTTATCTACTACCATCTATAAATAGTTACTACATAGCCTATTGCTTTTTTCTTCGTTCTAGCAATATTCTACTTCTATATTTTTTATTCACATGTTTTAAGAGTTCATATAATGTACACAGTTTTTTATAAGTAGATATTTTAAATCGCCCCTTTGTCTCTAGCTAATTATTAACTCTGTTAATTAAGACCGTTAGCTTATCTAAGATAATAAAAAATAAAATAAAAAATATTGGTGCGCAAATTATGCATAATATGTCAAACTCATAAAAAATAAGTATACATTGATTTTGTTTAAACTCCTTATAAATCTTGCTGCTGCTGATAATCTTCAAACAGCCAATCAGATTCTTGAATCATAGCTAAGAACTTTCTTGATAAAAGTCATCTTACATTTAAAAAAAAAACTAAATCAAAATCGGTTCAGTCGTATAGGAGCTACGACGTCACTGACAGACACAGATACACACGTTAAACTTATAACACCCCTCTTTTGCATCGGGGGATTAATAAAAAGACCCGCACTTTTTTTAACCGTTCATGGACAAACATTTCCAAATACTGCAACAGAAACGCGATCGCTCCGCGCTGCGCCCCCGCGCGTCATTCGCTCACCCTCTACGATCAATTACCAGACTCATATAATACAAACAAAAAAAATTAATATGTTCCAATAACGCTTCTGAATGCGTGATAAAAATTTACGCCCCTAAAAAAAAGTAACCCTGTATTCGTAAAAAGCGAAATACTACATTCGCTATCTGACTGACTGACTTATCACGTAATTTAGAAAGTTACTTGATCTGTGAAGCTGGAATTTAGCAAGTAGATTTCTTATGGGGTGTAGGAGTGAATAGGTATCTTCTAAGTCTGCGTGCTTCATCTTCGACCACATCGTCGCTTACCAACAGGCGAGTTGGTGGTCAAACGCGGACTTATCTGTGTTAAAAAAAAAAAAAAAAAAAAAAAGTCCGCTCAGAAAGGATTTTGCGAAAGGATCGAATTAAGGGGGCCAAATGGAGGTTGAAACTTTATATGAAAGTCTACGCGTAACAAACAGGTAGTTACGAATTACGATAATATATATATATATATATATATATATATATATATATACAACTTACAACTACTTACAACTTACAACTTTATTACATGTCTGTACATGTAATAAAGTTGTAGAGATATTGTTGTTTATCGTATAACAACACTTAACCATGCTCCATTGAACGGGATGTTACAACAGTCTAAATATGTCACGTTTATGAAAACGATCCCAAAACACGTCTCAAGGGATTTATTAATATGCAAAGTACATGGGAAAGTTTACGCAAGGCTTATATAAATGTAAATGTTTGTATATAAACATGTTAGTAAAGGGTGTTTGTACACGAGTAGAACCAAAAGTGTCTTGTTTACCATTTCAATATGTAATCTTTCGTAACGTCTCTCCGAGCGTATAAAGCAGTAAGTTGTGGGTTTACTTTACAGGCTATCGAAGGTTGAGCTGTTTGCGAACCGAAGGGTTAACTCTAAGATTAGACAAACAAGGAAGATATGGTTAGGTGACGTGGCGGTTGCGAACGCAACTGGCCTAAATCTGGATTGATGTCTTGTTGAACTCATCCAGCAGAAGACCTTATCGCCCTTTTTGAATGTGGACTATTAGTTCATTGGTGTTACTTCAAGTTTTCTAGTGTGCGTATAAGTTGAGTTAGTGAGCCGTGCTTACACTCTTTGCGTTAAGTGGTATAGTGAGAAAAAAATACAAGTTTAGGTATCCGCCAAATAGAATTTAGTATGCTTCCCAGCAAACCCTTTCATTAGATATTCATATCATGTGCATGAAAAATAACTGGTTCGCCATTTTTTTGAGTCCACCATATTGGATTCAGAATAACGTCATTTAACTAACCAGGCATAGTCATTCAAACTAAAAGTGTATGCAAAATTTCTGTTTTAAAATTCAGTTGCAAGGTTTGACCCAAAGTAACGAGGCAAGTTAAACGAAAGCTTGTAAAAAAATATGAAAACTTGAGACATTTCAACACGAACGATTATTGTAGTAAGGCATACCTTCCTTGTTTTTCTGATCTCATGGTTAACCTAAAGAAAATAAGTTGCCAGTATACTGAACGAAATAAATTGACCACTCAAAGTATTTGGAAGTTTGGGAGATACTTTTGTGAACGGCTAAATCTGGTTGAAGTATATTTTTGACACGCTTTTATTAGTTTCACTTGTAACTAACTATGTAAACAAATCTTGGAAGTCGATTTTAACCTACTTCTAATAGCCATATCGATTTGAAACTTTGCAAGTATGTGTAATACGGTGCCACTGAACTGATCTGATGATAGAACCAGAGGTGGATAGTCAGTGGCGTAGCTTGCCTTATACGGGCTCTGTATCAAATTTGTTGGGGGTCAAATCAAGGGTAAATAAATATTCATTATTAGTATAAATATTCATTAGGGTATTTTTCACAAAAAAACAAAAACACTCGCATTGAATTAAAATTCTCTGACGCGCACTGGATTAGGCGCTTAAGTGTTTTTTATTTTATTTTAAAGAATGAATCCATAAATAATGTTATTGTATGATACGATAAGAGTTTAAGTAAGATTTTGGATAAAATTTTACGAATTTTTGCTTACACACGATCGGGCCCCTGTGGCTCGGGGGCCCCGTATTTTTGATATGGCGGTAGCTACGCCCCTGTGGATAGTGGAAGTTTTCAATGGCTATTTATTAGTAAGCCGAGTTTCGGTAAGTTTAACGAGTCCCATACATTACATTTGGTGACGAGGAAGTGACGATGGAGCTGGGAGGTGGATAGTGGAACTATTCAATGGCTGGCAGTAAACCTCCGCAGTTTGAATTCCTTTGGTTTGTTTAACGAGTTACTTAAGTGTATATTTTAAACTATTATTTTAGTCAATGGTCTCTATGAAGTAATTTACTAGTATCTCTGGACATGTGAGTTTTGCCAAGTTGGAAAACTTATTTCTAATAACAAGTAAATTAAATTACTTAATTGTACCTTGACTCAAAACATAATTAAAAAAAAAACGACTTAAAAAACCATAAACACAAACATTCTAATTTAATATATCAATACAAAAAAAAAATTACACGATTTTGAAGTCGGGCGGGAACTATGGTCACTATCAAACTTAGATTTAAATTTTTCAAAATTTTGTTTTGTAGTTGTTATATAACCTATAACCGGTATACCGGTAATATTGACAAAACGGCAAAGTTTACTTAAAAAATTCCCTCTATATTTTTTTCGCGGACGCCGCCTTGGATTCTTGTACCCTATTTCACTCCCACTTTAAAACGATTCAAACGACACCTAACATAATATAACGAAATCAATTAAGCCGTTAAGGCTGTAGCTGCCACTTAACTTCATACATATATAAATACATACTAACACTCAAAAAACATAGCCTTCCTTCTTGTGCAGTCGGGTAAAAATAGACGTTACGTTTTGGCCCAACCGCGCAAGGTGCAAAGGACGGCTATACATCTCCATCTGCGGCGATGGGCCGAGGGTGAGATATCGGCTAAGGTTTGCCCACATTCGAACCACGCACGTACACACTTTAACAAATAAACAACGAACGTAAATCTCATGCTCTCGCTTGGTGAGATTTTGCGAGAAATCGGTAGTGAACAGATAGTTCACTAGCGTTCACGTGTTCAAGTTTCCAGTGTTCAAGTTTCAATCCCAAGAAGGTTCTCCGTGTGCTAGGACATGTTATATGGTTTCACACTTATTGACCGAGCGCAGAGAAGTCTCAGATTCTAATGGGACAAGTGGGCGTTTCTATGTATGTTTGTTCGTCGATAATTTGCGCATCGTAGATACCATCTAGTATTTAGATAATAAATACTACCATCAAATATATTTTTTTTTTTTTATTGTAATGCTATACAATAATTGTAACTTAATCTTTAATACTAGGCACTGATTATTATTTAATTTACAAATTTCTTTATTATAATAACCATTAAGTACATTTAAAAAAAAAAAAAAACCTAATTCATGCAGGTGTGTTTATTTATAGGTTGAGAAAATAAAAGGCTATTTTATTTTATTTTATTTAGATACCATCTTCATGAAATTTTGTAAACATTTCTTCACACACACACTTCTTAGCTACTTCGCACATCTTTGGTAGAAAAGCACTCTTAAGGTGCCTGGAGGCCTTTGATTTGACTTGCAACAGCAGCTGTTGTTATAAAACAAATAATCGAAGCATACATTCTAGTAACACACTGCTACAAGTAAGCTAGCCTATACAATACGAATAGGTAAACATTCATATAGATTCCACAACCCCGACAACAAATTAATTACAGTTAAATTGCCAGTTAAATGAAACCAAATAATGAAATACATAGATATATATTGTCACTTTGAGATTAACGGTATCCATCGCAATCGTACGTAACAATGAACTGACCTACATTTCAGGACCGTGTCACCTACATACATACAACTCATACAAGTGGTTGCACATTGTTGTTGTACTCACAACTGAGAATTGAATAATGTTTCACAGTGAATTCAACTACATCAAGCCGCTAACGATCTTTCCACAAAAACGATAATCAAGGTTTTGTTTCAGCGCGGGTTTGTGGTAACATATATATTTATTGGCTAAACGCTGCTGTTTTGTTTTATGGAGTAACTCGTTTACATTTAAACATTACACCACAAGTAAAGTAATGAGTTACTTCAGTAACGAAAATAACACTTGCTAGAATTAACGCTATTTTAGTAGAGGGCAACTTATTGTCTAGAAGAATTCAATTGGTCAAGTGGCCTATATTATAAAAGCAAAAATATATATAAATAAAACACTTTAGTTTTGTTTATTATTTTTTCACGCCCTAATGAAGCAACGGATTTACTTAATTATTACAAGCTATTATTTAACTTCACATGTTTGTATGTATATATTATGCTTGTATGTATGTTAAGTACAAATCTTGCAGGCCTAATTTAATCCACTTCCCTTGGTTCAATTGAGTTGAAATTTGGTACACCTATGAAACTTAGATGACAATATATTAATATGGTATCATGGAGCTTTTCTGATGATGGAGTCGGAAGGTGGGTATAGGAGTTAATGCACGCAACAAGTTAACCCCACCGTGTTTGGGTTCTTTGGAATGGTCTTGATGAGTACTATACCTCCAGGTGATATACAAGGTCTGATGATGGTGACGGAAGGTGGCCATAGGTACTACTGAACGATACCCCATTAAAATATGTTTAATGGATATTTAATAAATTAAATATGCTGTGGCTTTTAGCTCGTAAAAACAATGTTTGACAAAAACAACATATGAAGGGTCAGTGATGTCCACGGACATGATACTTAAGGACTTTGATATGGCCGCCTGTTAATAGCCTAGATAATATTTTTGTTGTAATGTTTATGTTATCCTTGTTTTGTGGTATTTTAATAAAGAGTTTTGTATTGTATTGTATTGATACTTTTTATGTCGAAAGTTCACGATTAAAACCTCGGGACACAGCTAGTCTATACTAATATTATAAAGAGGAAAGATTTGATTGTTTGTTTGTTTCTTTGCATTGAACAGGCACCGAAACTACTGAACCGATTTGAAAAATTCTTTCACTGTTGGGAAGCTACACTATCCCCGGGTGACATAGGCTATATTATTATTATTTTTAAATAGGGATCCTTACTAAAACTCCAATAATGTAACCCACGGTGTAAAAAAATAAGACACCCGTGCGAAGCCGGGATGCGTTGCTAGTCTTTCATAAGGCAGAGCTGTCCGTCTAAGGCCATAATAAAATTTTCTTTTTCATCGTCGCGGCGCATATTTTTGACGTTTATATATTTTTGGCGTCGAGGTTGGAACCCCAGGCCTCGGTCTCTGGTCTGAATAATACATCGTCTCGGGCCCTTTGCGCCGTAATTACGACGAATTACATTACCCCGAGGCGAGCTGCGAATATGTTATACGACTATGTGGCACATGTTTAAAAAATATTTTTTTTAAACATTGATCCATGACGTGGTTCATTTTGATAGGTGTGGGGTGCCGGTCGTATAATTGTTCAAATACGATTGTATTTTCCCATTGTTATGCAGCTCCACAGACCCAGGGTCCGTGCCCTTTGTCAATGTATTCTTTTTTATGTCAGCTATTGCTAATATATGATAACATAAGATGCGCTTCAGGACACCTTTCTTAATTTAATTATTAATTTAGAAAAAATACTGTTTAAAAACAAGCTGTTTTGTATTCTTTTCAGACAACCCTTTCATTTGATACCCATATCATGGTGGTAAATAAGAACATTTTGTCCACCATCTTGGAGCATCCACCATATTGAATTTTAAGGTGCTTGGGAAGACAAACCCAACGAACACAAACTCGACGGGGTTACGTCGATTCGTTTAGGAGTTTCTATGGCCACCTTCTGTATCCATCATCAGACCAGCTCGATAGTATCATTAACATTGCATTGTCACCGAACTTACATAAGTATGCCAAACTGCTCAATCGGTTGAGGATAACTCGTCTAAAATTCAGTTGTAAGATTTGTCCCACATACGAACGAACATACTAACCGGACAAATTAAATAAAAGTTTGTTAAAAAGAGTGACAAGGCTTGTGGTCCGCCTGGACATCTGCAACTGGCAATGTTGTTGATGCTTTGCAAGCCTGGAGATGTAGACACTGTGGACAGTCATCCTTTTAGAAAATGCTCCATGTTCTACCCATTCACAGTTTTCGTAACGACTATGACTATGCCGACGTTTTAACTAATAACGAATTTTAACAGCTTTGGAATAGCAAAAGTTTCAAAGGTGAAGATGAATTTTGTGAATAAGAGTTTAATAACATTATTACTTTTTAATCACCATAAATTGTTTTCCCATGCGAGTTCTTAATTTAGCATAATTATAAGAGTAGCGATAATTCTATTCTAATTGCAGTTATGTGAGAAAGCTCGTATCGCTCGGCTTAGGGTTACCATATCCAAGTTTGAAAAGTCCTGACCTAGAGCCGGATATTTCAATAAAAGTCCAGAAATTTTTATGTGTTGGTTAATTTTTAAAAGGAGTTTTTGTCAAGTTTATAGACTGGCTTTATATAATTATGTGTGTTTTATTACTCTTATTATCGTCCAATCTAAAAAATCTGGACTGAGTCCGGACAAAGGTCTAAGAGTCCGGACATGACCAGAAATCAGAACGGATGGTAACTCTACTCGGGGGTGACTTTTCGATCGGTTCGTGGTAGTTTTTCAACTCTTCTCAGTGTCGCCGACAGTTCATTAAAACTTCGCGGCAGTTCGCGCCACTTCGGTCAACTTCGGAAGCACGCCGCCCAAGATGGTTTGCTCTAATCGGCAAACAGTAAACAAGCTCGCTCTTTGTGGTATCCGATGACAAATAGGAGTTTTAGTCACAGAAGAGAAAATCTACTTCTCTTTTCTGTGGTTTTATTAGATTTAAAGACTGGAGTTAAAAAATAAGGTTTTAATTGCCATTCTATATATACATATATGTAGAATACATTTTCTTTGCTAAACCAGATTTATTTTTAGAGGGTAAAGTGTTCTTAAGTAAGTTCTTAAAAATACCACAGTAAAAAATGTTACGAAGGAATCTTATAGTGGTGTTACAATAAATCATATAAATTTATTTTTCTTTCAACTACGTAGTAATGTTATCATTAATCACTACAAAACTGATCACAAAGGACGTATTTTTTTGCTTAGAACCAAAACAATGCAGAAATGTTATATGAAATCTCATTATTACTAAACCGATTTGAAAAATTCTTTCATTGTTGGGAAGTTACACTATCTCCTGGTGACATAGGCTATAATCTATACCCGTGCGAAGCTGGGGCGGACCGCTAGTACATTCATAAAATAACAAATCCCGCTAGTCAGCAGCAGAATTTCCGGGTATTGCTAACTCTTCACGATAACACGGGGAACATGCTAAAATTAGTTTATACATCTATGTACTGGGAAGTTACCCACCCTCTTTCAGAATTCCGCGCGGATGGCGCTAGACGGAGCCTCTGTTGAAGTGGGTCACGGAATGCAATATAACGGTGCTAACCCTAGGCTTTGTTCTTACGCGCACTGTTAGAACTAATGCGCTGCGAACTACGGAAATGTCAAGGCAATACGTTTTTGTCTAACAATGGAACGAGTGGATTTTGGAAGGCCTTATATAACAAAACAAAATCACTGTATATAGGGTAAATCGAATGACTGTTTAAAAAAAAAAAAAAAAAACATGCAGTCGTATTGATGACCTCCTCCTTTTCGAAGTCGGTTAAAAAGTACATCAATGGGTAAATCACACTTCAAACTTCGTAATTCACACAACGCGAAATAAGTGTGTACGTTTTTTCGGACTCAATAATAACAGGTGAACGAATGGGAACGAAATTTGGTACGGAGGTAGCTCAGATCACGCAAACAAGGGAGATATTCCTTAGTACAATTATCTATCGAGTTCAATAGGCTGTTTTTCTTTAAAAAAGACTTCACACTCCGAAACGGCTCCATATAAAAACTGTATGTACGACTCATTCACAAATGATTTACGCACACTAAGAAACTTGTACCGACACCAATGAACATGCAACAAGTCAACATGCAAAAATGGGTGACAAGGTCGTCTTCTGGGTGAGTACGACTAAAGGCATTAAGCCTGATTTAGACCAGATGGGTTCGCACCCACCACCATCCTACTAATATTATAAACGCGAAAGTTTGTATGTATGGATGTTTGTTTCTCTTTCACGCTGCAACGGAACAACGGATCGACTTGATTTTGTGCATGGGTATAGTTCAAGAGCCAGAGAGTAACATAGGCTGTTCATCATCATCATCACCATTTTTCATCACTACGCGGGTGAAACCGCGGGGCTCAGCTAGTATAACATATCTCCCTTGTTTGTCTGATCTGCGAGTGGTAGTTTATACCTTGAATTAACACTGGACATAGGCCGGCCACTTTTTATGTCGAGAAAATTCATGATTCCTGTAGAACAGTGGGTGAAACCGTGTGGCGCTAGTAGTATCTATATAAACTTAAGGCATAATCAAGTGTTGGTTGTACGTTTGCTCTGTTTCTTAGTCGTATCAAAACGATCGGTCGTTAAATGTTGGAATTAAGGCAACCGTGCAAGGGCACAATAAGGTCTCGGCTGACGGCGTGTTACGATGAAATAGTAATGAGTGGAGACTCCTCAAGGCGAGACGTGAGAAGGTAGTGGGGGAGAGTTGAGACCTAGGGGTCTACCACGACCTCTTATGCATTCTTATTTTTAATCCAGACGTAAAACATGTTCAACCTATATCACTCCTCGTGTTTATAAGTTTAACATGTGTATCCGTGTGTCTGTCTATGCCATCGTAGCTTCCGTACTGCTGAACAGTATTTTTTATCGAATCTAAGGAGACCTTAGATCTAGTCACATTTCAAAAGAACAAAAAAATTTATTTTTTTAAACCTGTTTGTACAAAAAAGTGGAGTAACAGGCAAAATAATGCTCTAAAAGTAGCATTACAATCTTGGGGAACGCGATCGGCGACAGCGGCCGCGTCGCGCGACCCACTGCTCGGTATGAATTTATATGGAGTGCTAAACAATGCAAGCGACCCACGTCGCGCGACGCGGTGGCTGGTCGCCAAGATCGGAAAGATCGAAGTGCACCTTAAGAGGCATCAGTTCCATTTACGCGCACCGGACCAGTTCCCGTCATTCTAGATTACGAATTGAACTGATACCAAACCGAACGTGTGATTTCCGCTTGAGAGACAGTAGTAGGCTAACTGATGCAATATTCATACCATCGTCTGGCTGAACAAGTTATAGTCGGAGGTATATCTCGAGTGATGGCTGCTTTCAACTATGCAGTTTATGATTCGATGCTACGGATTCAGAGTTACTTGTACGAATTAGTAAAATTATACTAATTCGTCCCGAACTGAGACGTCGCGCCATCTATCATCTAGATCTTCGCAACCCCTTGACCAATTTTGCCCATATTACAATATTTTTTTTATAGTAGATGGCCGCCATCTCGTCTGATGTTACGCGACGATGCGGTCTACAATGGAGCACGCTTGCATAAGAAACCGATTTCGACTTTAAGACACCCAGATTGTAACTGACGGGGAAAATCCATTCAGGCAGCGAATTCCCCGCACTACCGAACTGGCAGTTCGCACAATAAATGTGGAATCAAAGCGCTTCGTACGGGTTTTCGGAATATCAACCATAAAACGATGGCTATTTTTCGTGCCCGCCCTGGCAGTCCGATAGAAAAAAGGGCAGGAAGGAATTAAATCATGTATTGAAAGGAACTACTTGCCTACTAAAATTCATGAAGATCGGATCAACGATACGCAAGTTAACGTCAAACAAATATACCTACAAAGTTACGCTTATAGACTGCACTAAGCCGAAAGGAAGTCATTGTACTCATCACTTTGTCCAACGGCGCATGCTCGAAATTTCGCATTTCGCTCCATCAGTGTACAACTTCATACGCAAGCAACGCTTGAAATCTCTTTCTGTTGTGTCATGGAATTAGCAATAGTTACAGCCTCATTATGGGCTGTTTTTTATAGGTTAGAAATAGATAAACCAGCCGGTAACGAAGCCCGGTTGAAAGCCCGCGCGTGCGACTGAGATAGCTGACCGTGTCTCAGCTCGGCCTTTAGGTGCAAATTGGCATCGATTCAGATGTATTATTAACTAAATTTAACAGCTCTAAAATAGTAGCCATCCTTCTCTCATATTAAAATGAAAAGAGAGGCAGATAATTTTAGTCCTGTCAGATTGGTTTAGTTTAGTGAGTGGTATGACAGAATCGACGCCAATGTAAGGCGCGAAATCCTAGTTCAGCTTAAAAATTATGAGAGCGGAGTGCGCGAACTAACTCTTAAATATTTCGAACGAAAGTTGATATTGATCGAGAATTAATTAGTAAGGCAAGCCTGGCTTTTGGGCTTGTATGACAGTACCGCCACTGAGTATAATCACGTAGCGCTAGCAGTGAGCCATTCCTCGTAAATCCCTAGACTGTTTACAAGCAGAACTAAAGATTAATGTGAGAACGAATCGAAGGTCACGAATAAAATTCGTACCTCGCTCGGCAAGAATCTACTTCAGGAAATGACGTAACAAATACACAGGTTGTTATTTTACGTAGGAAGAGCCAATAGTTTACTGTTACGTAGATTTATGGTTGTACGGTGTCATCATCATCATCAGTCAGAAGACGTCCACTGCTGAACATAGGCCTCCCCCTTTAACCCCTACACTTAACGACAGCCTGGCATCTGCATCCACTGCATGTACTGTGTCACATTAATATTATTATCTGTTGATTTGTCAGTTTGCATCTCGGTGAATGACAGGTGGACAGATGACCTAAAAGAGACCGCAGGAAAAGGCTGGATGCAGGCCGCTTCCAACCGGCCCTTTTGGAGGTCGATGGGGGAGGCCTATGTCCAGCAGTGGACGTCCTATGGCTGAAATGATGATGATGATGATGATGATCCCGGTGAATCGGTCATTCAAATCTTGTCATACAGACCAACGTTACATATAAACAATACTTAAGTTAAACAATGCTTAAAATTGTTGTCTCGTTCTCATGTGTGACTATTTCCGTCAGCGAGAAGTTAACAGAGCAATTTTAAGCATTGTTTAACTTAAGTAACGTTTATAAGTGAGGCCGTAGATGGTTTCTCTATTGCACATAAGACATCGCCATAGACAGGATTTTCAATTCCAACCTTATCAACTAGCTGCGCCCTGCGGTTTTACACCTCGTTGAAGCAACCTCCTTGGTAGCGCCAGTAACCTACTTTGACTATTTTTTTTTCCTATGATGTAATAGTATGTGGACTTCAATTGTTCTTATTTTTTGTAGGGAAAATATTAAAACACCCAAAAATTGGTCCTGCTGTTTCAGAGTCCATAGGGAACATACATACATACACACATCGCCTTTTATGTATATAGATATAAGCTACGGATAAAGGTTTACTTTAATCGCAGAATATAATTATATGTTAACTAGAAGTTGACTTGATTAAATAAATACGCTTTAAAATTGATATACTTACATTTAATGATTTTTTTACCAAAACATTTATTTACATAAAACGTACCCACTTTTGTTAATATATATATATATATATATACTGTCACTTAGTGTGTATTTGTAACATACTGCGGGCTTCTGCGAGTGACACAATTCAGCGTTAAAAGTGACATCCGACGCTACGGAGCTACAGCGTAGGTTCGCTACGACATACGTAGATTTGCTACGAGTACGAAGACTAGCTACGAAAAATGTGGGCGAGCTACGAGAACGTCGAAATCAGTTTATGTAGCTTTATTTAAACATCGTGCAATCCATGTGGCAGCATAAACGATAACGGCTGTAGCCTTTGAAAGAGTATCTGTGTGAATTTCCAATGGAGCGAGTCGACATTCAGAGCAGTTATTGCCTGCTCTCAGTATAGGAGCTTTTATATTCTCGCTTTGTGTTGTATGACACCGTGTATTTTAACTACATTTAGCTTGAACTGCCGGAAAAAACCATGTGTGCTTAAGATCACACGACAGAAGTGATAACTTCATGAGCCGAGATTATTAACTCTATCTCTCTCGCTCCCTTAGTCGACTCGAGCCGACTATAGCCCGAACAAGCGTTACATAGCCGAGCGTTACGACTCAGTCTCATTAAATACCCACGAAATAAAGTGCTCAGCGCGCCTAAACAAGTTTTCACTTAAAAAACGTTGCGAGGAAACATAGCATAGGTAGATAGCATAGCATTTCATAGCATAGCTTGGGGCACTACCAAGCTATGAATGCGGTCAACTGGCTGCTACCACTCTCATATTATAAATGTGTCGCCAAGCACCTAACAGTGGATCTGGCAGCCGCTCTTGAATGCCAGTTCCTATTCCAGGGTAGGTGTGTTCCACAGGGTACCATCTTCGACCACACCGTCACTTAACATCAGATAAGTTTTGTTCGTATGACACGAGAATTACTCACGTATGATTAATTGTGGCTATTCCAGCCACAGCCAGCTCTGCATTACGAAAATCGTCACTACATCAAGTCTCAGGGCGTCTTACGCTACGTTTTCCGATTCGTGGTAGCACTTTAGAAAACTCTACTTCCACAGTTTTTGGTTCTGCGATAGATATGACCGGCTCACTGCCACCTCAGCTTGCTAGAACGTTTGTCAGTGACCTTGGTTCATACCGGATAGGGTTTCAGATAATCGCAGAGCTGTTTGCATAGTTCGCTGAGCGACCTTGAACTTGTAGAGAGCTGTAAGTGTCCACGTTTATTTGATCGCGTACTATCAGCCTAACTTAAGGATTATGTTTTTTTTTTGCCTCCTCAATAAATAAGGCTATAAAAAACAATAAAGGTCTATAAAAAGAGAGCATTAAAGGTGCGGTTACCATTTAATATTTTCGGGATAACAACCGGAGTCGGGTTTTAATGAGGGACGCATTCCGCTCGGATTTCTAATGGCACGTTACACAATACATTTACTTGTGTTTCTTGCATTTCTATACAAGAATACGAATAACAATAAGAACACGAACTACAACTAGTTGTAACTATAACATGGGGTTCTTCAAAAAAGCTGTTTTTGTTTATATTTTTATTTAAAATGCAATTCAACGGACTCTAGGATCCGTGACTTTTATTATACTTGACTAAAATTTTGTTAACTTAAACGAATTTACTTAGTTATTCACAATACAGGGAGAGGAAATTTAGTTACCATGTTATACCTATCTTAATCTAAGGTTAAAACAGTTCGGTACTAGTATTGTGTATATACCGCGAGCAGACCAGCGACCCGCAAGCAGCACCCGATCACGAGTATGACACATGTGCCCGCCATCGCCCTCCTCAACCATATCTTAGGGAAGAGAGTGACCCGACACACGACGCCGCCGCAAGAAGGTGCCTTCGATGGTGAGCATGAATGCTCGAGGCGTACACACAACCCTTATTTCTTTACATATTCAACAATCACCCATTCAACAATCACAATACTTGAAGCCCTTAACCCTCGCAATGATTGATGCAATCGTGATTCGTTCCCAGTTTTCCATTAGCCGCGAAAGAGCTCAATTTTCCACCTCCCATTCACTGCGAGTCCATCTGGAGTATTGTAGAGTTATCAGTAATGGGGCTGCAGTCGTGCGGAACTGATGTGCGTGTCTTCAGCATAAAGGGGATCGGAACAACCAGTATCGTAGATGGAAAAGTTCATAAAACAAACGAATGTAAACATAATTACTGGCCATATGAGGTTTAATAAATAATGTATCAAAGCATGGTGGCAAACAAACTGTTTCGGAGTGTTACCTCCCTTTTTCAAAAACCGCGTTAAGAAAAAAATCAACAAAAATAAGTAGTCATAGACTTTCGCTTTAATAACTACTTTATACACTCAAAATCAGTACATTTTAGCATTTTAATTGAGAAAGTTTGAGAGAGTGAGAGATTTTAATCAGCAATCAGGAACGCTGATAAAAGAGTATGTCTATGACGCTTTTAGATCCGGGTACCAACAAAAACTAAGATTAGTAGCATCATGTCGTCCAATAGAGAGCGGAATTAATGTGACATCGTGAATATTTAATAGATACCGGCTTTCAGAGTTCACATTCTCTTCTTGCCTATTCTGTGTATGTCTCAGAGTAGATAGGTCTCGTGTGCTGGACAGGTAAACTTGACGTAGCTTGAAGCGACTATCATGATAGGGGTAATTAGCTATGACATCCTTTATGGTTGGCTTAGTTTGCAAGTTATATTATTCTTGTTTGTACGCAATGAGTTTTATTCTTTGAGTAAGCATTGTAAAAAGTATAAGACTTATTATTGAGTACGAAATTATTAAATTGCCTACAGTTAAATCTTGTTGTAAGTGTTGAGTAGCACCATTTTAAGTGATATAGCAAAGTTACAAATTAAAATTAAATGCAAATACTAAATATGGACAAAAGCGAAAAGGAATTAGCAATGTTCGTGTGTGGAAGGACGAAGGGTCTAATTGTTCAAAGAAGAATTTAATTATTACGACAAAGGCTTTGTTGGAGCGCGGTTGCGCCCACACAAACCTAATGAAAAAACTTTATAAATTTTTCTGGTGCAGGTATAGCGCTTAAATACTTATTATAAGAGTGTTTGAAAGAAATGTTGCTTGTTATTAAATTAACTAGCATTCGCTTTGGATTTACACGTACTGCAAGTTACAATTTAAAACCTGGGCCATTTTTTTAGGGTTCCGTACCCTATTACTAAGCCTACGATGTCTGTCTGTCTGTTCGTCTGTTCGTCTGTCGGTGACAAATTTCTTTTCATTACCAAGTTATAACTGGTAATTTCGTTATTTAGACGACCTTATTGAAACGTCGACCGAATCGAAAAGCCATATATAACAAATTTTGAAGATAGTTTTTTAATATGGTAATTATTGTATTTTATGGTGGTACGGAACCCAGAGTGCGCGAGCCTGACTCGCACTTGGCCGGTTTATTTTAATATATTAACATCATTAGATTAGATTAACTCACCGAGATTTGTCTTGATGCTAATGACTCCAAAAATAACTGATTATAAATTGTAAATATGTATATAAGTAGGTAATATATGTATTAATAATTTCGTTGATTGTCCTTTAATGCTCATTGCTTTGAAGTTATTTAAATATTATTTTCTACTTTTTAGTTTTAGTTTGTAAATGAAGGTATAATCATGAAGTCGGTTCTTTTTTTTCTAAAAATTATCTTTATTTCATGTTCAGAATGCTCTTAGTGGCAGCCATCGACATTCGGCCTCAGCACACGTCCTATGCAAGTAGCCACACTATTCATATCCATCACATAGCAGGAAAAGTTCAAATGTAGCAAACAAACAGCTAAAGTGAAGTAGACTACAAATAAACAAAGTCAAAGAGAGTTTAGTTAATTGCTCGTTCTCGCCGCAATTCCTGTAGAACTGTTTCTCAAGGCGTGAGACAGCGATGGACGAATGCGAATTAAAAATACATGTTTAGGTTTCGATTAATAATAGTCGAGTCTCGAATGACAATCAAACAAGCTCAACTTACTGTTTAACCAAATGAATGGATTGAACAATCGGTACAATCGAAGGACGACATTCGAGTTAGCGCTAGATCTATGGTGTTATTCCATTCTTAAGGCAAACTGCAAATGTGCCGCTTTTGTTTTATTTTGTTATTGTAGTCTATACTTCTATACTAATATTATAAAGAGGAAAGATTTGTATGTAAGTATGTTTGTAACGAATTGGCTCAAAAAGTACTGGACCGATTTAAAAAATTCTTTCACTGTTGGGAAGCTACACTATCCCCGGGTGACATAGGCTATAATCTATACCCGTGCGAAGCTGGGACGGACCGCTAGTTTAACATAATCGAGGACAAACCGTAAAACAAATAATACTATTAATTTAAAACAAGCTTTTTTCGTATTCTTCTCAGCAAACCCCTTTCATTCGATGAGGGTGTATAAAAAATAACTGGTCGGTTATATAGGGAGTCCGCCATATTGGATATAGAATGACCATATATAATAGCTAACCATGCATTGTCATTCAAACTAAACATGTATGCAATATTTCAATCAATCAGTCGGTAGAGAATAACTGTTTTAAAATCCAGTTGCATGATTTGGGGATCAATACTATAAAGGCAAGTTAAATCATGGTTAAATAAAAGGTTGTAAAAATGTGGTTTATTTTCTTCACTCGAATAAAGATTCGATATCGATTCATTCGATTGACTCGTTAAACAACTCTGGGGAAAATCTGGCTTAATAGATAAAAAGGCGCTGTAATTAAAAGTTTCTGTGGTCGGTAAACATAGCTTCCAGCACTTTTAGCTGAAGGCCGCTAGTTGACTCGACTGAAGAAAATTTAATGAAACAAGATAATGAGAGACTCGGGACTACTTGGATGTACTAGAATGACTTAAGTTTATTTTAATTAATTAAAAGGTTTATTATGCAAGAGTTTAATTAAATCTAAATTTCAAAATAATTTACAAGCTTTTTTATCATACTTTATTCGTTTCATAGTATGAATATTTCGGGTTTATGAGAGTTTTTCAAGCCATAAACCGTGTAACGTGTAATTTATATGAACGCTATGTTTGCATGCAAATGTACAGATGTCGTTGCAGTATTTTAGGACTGGAGTAAATAATATTGCACTTTTCGAAATAGTAATAATGCCCCGGTGGTCCAGTTGGTAGTGAACCTGCCTTCTGCGCTTGGGGACGTGGGTTTGATTCCCCACCTTGGACAAACATTCATGTGTGTTTGTTCTATATCTAGTGTTAACATCTGTTTAAGTATGTATTAAAAAAATAGTATATATATATATATATATATATATATATATTTGCCTTGCCTTGCCTAAGCAAAGTACTTGTACTATACTTATAAATACTAAAAGTAAAAGTAAGTTATAAGTATATATTATATGTATATCAGTATCTAGCAGCTATAGTACAAGTATAGTACAAGAACTTTGCTTAGTTTGAGGTCAGATGACCGTGTTTGCAAAAATTACCGAAATATAATAAAAATACTCGCTTCACACATCGGCCAGGCAAACTATGAGTAGATATCATTTACTTCTTATCATAATTTTTTTCTTCTAAAAGAGACCGCAGGGAAACGCTGGATGCAGCCCGCTTCCAACCGGCCCTTTTGGAGATCGATGGGGAGGCCTATGTCAAGCAGTGGACGTTCTATGGCTGAAATGATGATGATGATGAAGATCTTCTGATTATAACTGAGCCATTCTTAAAATATGATTACATTCTTTTAAAACAAAGGACTTTATTATCCAGTTAGCTTATGTTTAGGCCAGCCATATAAACAAAAGAATACGGATTTCAAATGGAATTCGATAACATTCCGTACGGAAAGTGTTCAAGCAAAAACTGCTATTGTCAGCGAAATCTACTTTCGAAACCGAGAATACGCAACCAGAATAGTACAAATAAAAGAAAGGAAAAAAACGTTTTACAAAGCCAGTTTCGTGGAAAGGCATTATTTCTATCATCATCATTTCAGCCGTAGGACGTCCACTGCTGGACATAGGCCTCCCCCATCGATCTCCAAAATTATTTCTATACTTCGAACAAAACCATAGACCAGTCTGAGACAAAATAAGTCTGCCTACCCAGAGCTATACATGTACCCTTACTGAAGAAATATTGTACGTCCCATTTCCTAGTTTTTCCACTCTACGGCCGGTGGAAAATGATAACACTGTTTGTGTTAAATGGTTGCAGTGCGTTCGCAACACCAAAGTCGTATGTCACGGACTGTAGAGATGGAACTAGCTTCGGTGTACTGCTGACTCAACATTACAATTTATATAGATCAAAATCCATAGTCTGTACATTTTGACAAACAGTTTTTTTTTATGCCATAGTGGCAAACAAACATCCTGCCTGATAGTAAGCAGTCACCTTCACCTACGGATACTTGTAACACCAGAGGCATCACAAATACGTTGCCGATCCTTTAGGACTCTATTAACTCGCCATTTGAAGAACCCCATGTTGTAGGTTATCGGAAACACCGCGGAAGTTGGCTCATTCCTCATTTTTCAGATTTGAGGCAAGAAAGATCGCGTGAATCGCGCAATGTGCGACTTCCACTGATCTATGACAATGTGAATGAGCTTTCAGGCGGTGGCGGCTAGTGCGATGGTAAAACCGCGACGCCGGCATCAGATCAAACAGTTCTTCAGAACACTTCCCGTTGTAAATACGATAAAAGATACAAAGAGACCCAACGTCTCTGCGCAGGTTGAGCGGCTCTAGGTGTTAGGTGAGCTTGGGATCTTTGACAATCTAGATAAAAAATATAGTAAGGAATGTGCACCAGGAGGATGAATATAACAAAGTTACAAGCAACAACATAGCTTAAAAATAATTTCTTATGAAGAAATTAAGACCTTATGGACTTAATTAGGATCTCATTTTCACTCAAACTGGATCAGCAAAAACTTGATTATACCTTTTGTTTTTAACCCCCGACCCAACAGAAGGTCAGGAAACAGAAGTCTGTATCTGTGCGTCTGTCTGTGGCATCGTAGCTCCCAAACAAGTGAACAAATTTTGATTTAGTTTTTTTTTTGTTTGAAAGGTGAGGATAGAGATTGTGATGATTCAAGAAAATCTGACCAGCCGTTTGAATATAATCAGCTCTTTTATCGAAGGTTTATTTTTTATTTATTCTTATTTTAGTTTTTGTATGTAATATTATTTTTTATAATCGATAGTCTTGCGCTTGACAGCCAACTTGACAGTACCTTTAGGTGATAAGGAATGTAAGAAGTCTTACGTTTCCCAGAATATAAAATCAGACCGTACGACCGACGCAGGCGCACACCATCACAGAATAGATAAGAGTTACTTCACTAACACGTGGCGCTCAAACTCTGTTGAGCCACAGAATACCCAAAGACTACAAAGATTTTGGCCTCGCGTGTTATCCTGTTAGTAAATAATTAACGTATACACCCGATCACATAAATAATGCACGTTGACCTAGTTTCCAAACTGTCGGCTCTGCGCTGTCGCTACTATTATTTAATCTCCCTGCTCTGCGTAGTGACTATCACTTAATCTACCAGCTTTACGTACTGACTGTTATTTGAGCTGTGGCTTTGGGTCGCGTAATTACTTGGACGTGATTAATACAATTACGACAAGACATGTTTCGCTGCGAAGTTTGGTAACACTTGGTGTTGTGCAACTGGCAACAAGTTCAGCCCAATTCCATTGCACTTGCTACCCTTCATTTCAGCTCACTGAAGGGTAGCAAGTGCAATGGAATTGGAGTTAGGTACATAACTAAACATACCGTCACCGACATAGCTGTTAAAATCTGCAAGTTGAAGTGGCAATGGGCAGGCCACATCGCTCGAAGAACCGATAACCGATGGGGAAGAAAGGTTTTTTAGTGGAGACCACAAACCGGAAGACGCAGAGTAGGTAAGCCTCCCAGTAGATGGACGACGACATTGTGAGAGTCGCTTTGGAGTCAGTTGGCATCCAGTGGATGCAAAAGGCAGGCTGTCGTTCAGTGTGGAGGTTAAAGGGGGAGGCCTATGTTCAGCAGTGGACGTCTTCTGGCTGATGATGATGATGACATAACTAAAGTGGTATACATCACTATTGGAGCGATGCTGGCCAAGCCGTAGCATGTACGCTTTAGAATCTAACAGCACCCGGTTCGATCCTTGGCCCTGCACCAATGACTTATTTAGTACCTATACTAAATACATTATGTAGTGTCAATGCCATCGCTCAAAAATGGTGAAGGAAAACATCGTGAGGAAACCGGTATGTCCAAGGACCTCAAAAGTTCAAAGACATAATATGACATTCACCAACATGCACTGGGCCAGCTCGAACATGATAGGCTGTGTATATTAAATTTATAAGTCACTAGCGACCCGCCCGCCCGGCTTCGCACGGGTGTAATTTACGTGCGATGCCGGGGGGAGTCGCTAGTTATATATGTAAACCTTCCTTGAAAATGTATCTAACTGATGGTGAAAACCACATCAAAATCCGTTGCGTGGTTTAGGAGGAGTTAGCGGCCATACAGACATATACAGAGAGACAGACAGACGCGGAAAGCGACTTCAATTTATACTATGTAGAGATAGAGAAGAGATAGAGATAGAGATGAAGAAGAAAGAGAAGAGATGTAGAGATAGAGAAGAAGAGAAGAGAAGATAGAGATAGAAACTATGTAGAGATAAAGAAGAGAAGAGATTGGTGCAGGGTCGAGGATCAAACCGGATGCCATCAGATTGTAAAGCGCGCTTGCTACCGCTCGGCGACTATCACCCCGTATAATATATTCAGTTATATGATTGTTAACGGGATCTTTACGATAATAAAGTGGTGGTTGTGTATATCCCGTTAATAACTGTAACTGTAATGAAGAACCGTGATAATTTCAGTGTTTAATGCTTATCTTTACATATAAAATTTCGGTGTGCATGTGGTCGTAATTCTAAAAAACTCCGACTATAGTTTCAACCGCATTCGGCGGTCTTTTACAAGGTGAATGCACGCGCGCGGCTGTGTCTCGCACCCGGCTTAAGCATACGTGAGTAATTCCCATGTCATAATTAAAACTACTAAAGTTATTTATTGTTTCTAATAGTGCTCAACCGCCGTCTGACCAATGGAAGAGAAAGAGAGGGAAATATGATATTCTCACTCTTTCTCTCCCGTTGGTTGGACGGCGGTCCGTCAGCCGCGTTCGAGCGTCTGTTATCACTATACGAAGGTTGACCGATTTCAATGTTTGTTTTTTTTTACTTTTGGTTCACCTGACTTGTTCTTAGCTATAGTTGGAACCGGTAGGTGGTGCTGTTGTAGAGATCCAGTATTTTTTTGCTAGCGAGGTGTGTGGCTAGACGACGTCTGCCTACTGGGTCCGCTAGTACGATATAAAATAATAGCCCTGGAAAATAATTGGACGGCGAGTTGAGCAGGGCCCCGGAGTCATTACTTCGACCCGGGACGGCCTTCACTCGCATATTAAATAATTGTTGAGTAACTTGAGTCTAAACCTGGCTTTAAATCTAATTAGGCAGCTAAATTGTGAGTATGTGATATGTTAGCCAGGAATATATACGGAACTTTAAATTAGTCGCTTTGAGTCAGTATCAGAGCAATTTAAGGTCGAAGTTTAGAGATTCTGAAGTCTACTGAACATAATTATTGTATTTTTTTGTTTATTACCCAAATGTCTAACAAAATTGTGGTTTAGTAGACATAAAAATTATTATTATAACACCGGCTTGCACTCACGATTATGTTAGTAGACATAGCTTAGAGCGGATCGATTTATTCCATGATTGTATTCAGGCAATACCAACATTTTGCGAGCAGTGCTATATTGTTTTTTGTTATTTTGCAGTCGTCTAAGCAATAGCAACATTTTGCGAGCAATGCTATAATGTTTTTGTGTTATTTTGCAGTCGTCTAGGCAATAGCAACAATTTGCGAGCAATGTTATAATGTTTTTGTGTTATTTTGCAGTCGTCTAGGCAATAGCAACATTTAGCGAGCAGTGCTATTTTGTTTTTTTGTGTTATTTTGCAATCGTCTAGGAAATAGCAACATTTTGCGACCAGTGCTATATTGTTTTTTTGTGTTATTTTTCAGTCGTCTAGGCAATAGCAACATTTTGCGACCAGTGCTATATTGTTTTTTTGTGTTATTTTTCAGTCGTCTAGGCAATAGCAACATTTTGCGACCAGTGCTATATTGTTTTTTTTGTGTTATTTTGCAGTCGTCTAGGCAATAGCAACATTTTGCGAACAGTGATTTGCACTACACTACTACACTAGTTTTTAAGAGTTTTTGTACTCTGTAGGTATGCAATTTTATGGAGTGAACAATAAAGAGTTAGTCAATCAATTAATCAACTGTCTTGGTTTTTTTCATAGAGATAGTTAGCACAGCAAGTTTGAGGAATCATATTCATCATAGTAAAAAACAATATAAATAGAAATATTATAAATGCGAAAGCATATTTGTTACTCAGCAACGGAGAAACGAACCCACGTGATTTTTTGCATGGCTTTCAATGGCCGGAGAGGAATAATTTCAACGACATAAAAAACCGGACACACGCGGATGAAACCGTGGGAAGCAGCTAGTACATAGTTAGATATAATTTCAAGCAGAGAAAACCACAGGATGCGAAGAGCTAGCTAAACTATATAGTTTGTATAACTTGATCCCCAGACAAAATACACATGTAAACTTATAAACACATGGAGGGATTGCACAACTCTCTTCAATAAACGTTCCCTACAATCGCTACTGTACTTTAAGTTGAAAACACTGGCTTTGCCTTTATTACCGAGACACCAAAGTTTCTAGAAATATCTACGAGTCACATGTTGTCTGAAAAGTCCTCTTTTTAGATTTTTGCTCATCATCATCCATTTCAACCATAGGACGTCCACTGCTGGACATAAGCCTGCCCCATCGATCTCCAAAAAGGCTGGTTGAAAATGGCCTGCATCCATCGTTTTCCTGCGGTCTCTTTTAGGTCATCTGTCCATCTTTTGGGGGACAGTATTTCGCTGTGCTCTTCTTTAAAAATATTACTTAAACTTCTACATAAATTAACTACCTACCTATTAAATTTCTGCCTACAAATTTAGTTTTATAAATTTTTACTATAGGAGCAATATATTGGTAGCTACAGAGTGTTTAAGTTGATAAAATAAGTAAAGTTTGGCCACCTCAATGACACTCTATAACGAGACGTTTAGATAAGCCCTTAATAAGAAACAATTTTTAAAAGGTATAATAATAACACTATTATGTGATAGCTGATACTACTATGTCACTCAAACTCACAAGATTTATTGACGTGAACCGGTACAAAGGCTCAATGGCGCGTCAACACAAGGAGTTTCGTCTATAAGTCAGAGAACAATGATGTCATCTTCGAGGACAACCTTCGACGTCTCAAAGACAACACCGAGCCACATACAGTGATTGATCTGAACATTATCCTCGTACCAGTTCTATCACGCAAATTCGTTCTGAGATAGAATATATTCTAAGCTCAAACTTATATTGAATGAAGTTGAGACGATTCATCTTCATCGATTGCTCAATTGTTGCCCCGGAGATTCAAAATGGTTACATTTGTACTTTTAAAAGTTTTAATGATTTGTTATTGATTGCTATCAACTGACCCCTGAGCTCGAATTCCCTGTATTGGTTGAATGATCTTTAAATTGAAGTTGATTTCAGCAAAGGCAACGGTTAAAGATTCCCTACTTAGTCTTGAGCATCGGCGCAAAGTTGCTAGTCTATCGTATTTTTTTTCGGATGCATTTCGGACAGTGCATCGGATCTGCATGATCTAATTCTCTTCTGCCCATATATCTATCGAACTGCTAGAATGGCCAAGGCTCCATCGTAGACCGCATCATCGCTTAACATCAGGCGAGGTGGCTGTCAAGCGCAAGCCTATTATTTGATAAAAATATACTTAAAAAGACGATACTTTTTTTTCTTTTATTTGTTGCTCCCGGTGGTGCAAAATTGTTACTTTTTTCTACGTTGTCGGAAACTTTTAATGTTTTGTTTTAGATGGCTTGTTTCAGTCAACTGACCGCTGATTCGATGGCACGTGTATGTAGAGATCACAGAAGAGAAATTTTTTTCGTTTAAAATAGAACGGCTGTCAAGGCATTTTTGCAAGAAATCCGTTGTAGCCAGTTGCACACATGTAAACGAAACGTCATAATATAACTACATAGGAAGGAATGCAATAATTCGTCAAGATTATTATTAATCCAAAAGGTTATGAACGCCATTTTGTTAAAGTTTAAAACTGACCTTCTCGTGGTGCAATACGGTTCAGTTCCCTGTGCATTTTGCGCAATTATTTCGGTAAATGCTGCTATTACAAAAAAACTGCACGATTCTTGTGCAGTTCAAAAAACTAGTACGAGTTCAACAGTCCTTAACGTAAATTTATCTACGACATAGTTAAAATAGTAGCAAATTAAACTGCACGATAAGCACGAGGGTTAAAATAATTTAGCTAAGAGTTTTTCATCGATTTTGCTTTTTTTATTTAACAAAACTAGTGTATTAACGCATGTGCTTGTGTAATAATATTGAATTATTATCCGTTAAATAAGATTAAGGCAAATTCGTAGGTTTGCGTGAGTGTAGGCAAACAATGGGAAGTTGCAAATGTGATTTTTTTGTTTTGCCCCAAATCTCCAAAGAAACTTGATTATAAAGTTTCCATGACCTTACTAGGTCATGATTTGACCATGATATTGACGTAGGCTATGTTTAGAGTTCGTTTTATGTGACTTTAAATGGGTAGAAAAATAAATATATTACTTGATACGGTTAAATGCTATTTTCGTGAGGAGCCATTAAAAAAAAAACCTCATCCTAAAATTTAGAATATGGTATCACAGCTAGTGATGGGAAAGTTTTGTGTGCAGTTTTAATTTTATCGATGATTTTAATAGGCATGATGACTAATATTTTTTTTTACCTCATAAAAAATCTGATCATAAATAGAACACATCAACGAAAACAAAATAAAAATTAGTTCAAAACAAATGAGATATAAACATTTTAATTTCGTGCTAGACAGAGAGCGCACTATACTGAGCCGTGACGTCACACCTCAGGAGCACTATACAAATGCTGTACTAACACACGCTTTGCGAGAAATGAATAGAGCATCCTCTCTCTATCTCCACCTAAAACTTTAAACACTCATATCTCAGAGATTTATCAGCCAATTTCATTTATTTTATCAGTACCTATGTGTAATGTATTTAGTTATATTCATCGCTAAGCCGGTTAATTGTAACAAATTAAACATTAGGACACATGCCTATTATATACTTTAGCATATTAGATGGTAGGAATTCCACTAGTCGTTTAAAAAAAATAGCAAGATTGACTTGCTTAGTTCGTATGAACAGAAATTAGTCACTGACACGCATTTGATCATTATTTATTATTTTTTGTTCATGCCAATGCATATGCCATATTCATGCCAATTATTACGCTTGTACGTATTATCGTTACACTACATTACATATACATTAGATTAGATCTAATACAAAAATACGTTAAAATACGTTTGCTGTATGGGGACGCCTCTTTCGTTTTAACTTTTTGACTTTTTAGGGTTTCGTAGCCAAAGGGTAAAAACGGAACCCTATTACTAAGCCTACGAGTCTAAGTCTACTAACTTACTAAGTCTGTCCGTCTGTCTATACCATTAAATATTATGGAATCGTGGGTGTGACTTATTTAAAAACGTGGAGTTTTAGTACAGTTGTATGATTATTAACGACTTATTTACCGTGATTATGTTGTGGATATGGAGTTCCTAATGTTTCGGCACAGGAAATGACTCAAAAACGCTATAAATAATGTGTAAATATTCCGTAATCATACAACTAAATAGTGAACAACCGGGATATTTTAAAAAGTGGAGTTTAAAGTTTCGGGATCGCAACTGAAGCTGGCTAGGTTTGAATAAAATTATCAATAATGAATATCAAAGTTAGTTGATTGAATCAGGCGTCACTTTACGGAAGTCTCAAATGTGCATCACAAATATCTATAAAGAAAAATAATGTATAACTTTATAACTTCCTTTAGTTTGCGTTTTCTTGGAGTCGAAGAATTTGAACAGGCAGGTGAAGCTATTTTAAGCCTCTTTGGAGATTCAAATGAGGTTGTCTGAGAGTAGTATGAAGACGTTGGTGTTGGTGATATGATTTAATTTTTAACTACTGAATGTAAATAAATAATTTATTTTTGTGATATTGCTAATGGCTTCAAGTATCTTTTAATTGTCGTGATACATATATGTCCAAAAATTTTTTTGAACAAATTGTGTTTGTATAGTAGGAATCCAATCACGTCTTCCTGTTGCATCAATCCATTTTTGCCTAGTAGACGGATTGCCTGGAAAACTGTAATAAATTCAATGTCTATTTATACAATAGAAAATTACGGGAAATGTAATAGTGCTAATAGACGAGACGGACTTGGTCCATACGTCTGTTAGTACTATAAGAAAAATCTAAATGTATCGATATCGATAAAATAATGGTAACCACTATTATTGTCAACGGCTTGTCAACAGCTTTTGTAATTAAAACACGGTGAAATAATAAAATTATAAACAATTTAGACATACCGGTGATAGGAAATGCTTCCTTTTTTTAAATTAAAATCTTTGCTAGCTAGGCGACACGTAATTACAGCGCAAGAAGGCATTGTGGAATAAATTCGATGGAGCAGCTACGCGTTCAAAATCAGTTAGCAATTGTGATACGGAGTTCAACGCGTTGACGTAAATAAGAATGTTCACTCGTATGCCTGGTAACAGATGTTCCTTCTCTTTTCCGTTCTATCTACTTCTCTTTTCTGTGGTAGAGATAGATATGCAGTCCGCTAATGTGTCCCTGTCGGTAATAGCGGACATGTTTGACATTTTGGCGACATTTGGGTCAGTGCCGATATACGACATAATATCGAGGTTCAGATAATAATGGAAGCTATGGAAGGCTATCCGTTAGTAACAGCTACACAGAAAGTTATGTAGGAGAGATTCTGAAACAAAGAGAAAGAGGAAGGCTAATATTTGCATGTCAGGAATTACTAAAGCAAGGGGCACTCCACAATTGTAAGTGTAGTTACCGGCAAATATCTAGAGCCAGACGGCGTAGAGGGGAAAAAGTTCGCGCGTGTACACACTACGACAAACTAGGTCGAGCCTGTATTTTGGGGTCCACAATGTTTTAGAACAATTAGGGTGGCAACTCAGTTACTACTTTATGACTCGGGAATACTAAAATCTAAAGGATACCTTTTTATTATCATACTAGTCTTAATAATTAATACATGTCCTCGTTAACAAAAATATTAAGGATTTTTTCGGCCTTGAGGTAAGACCATTATTAAATACTAGCTGCACCCCGCGGTTTCATCCGCGTGCGTGGTGATGAAAAATAGCGATGATGATAAAGATGATTAAAAGTAGCCTATGTGTTAATCCAGGACATAAGCTATCTATATTCCAAATTTCATCCAAATCTGTCCAGCCGTTTCTGCATAAAGGAGTAACGAACACACACAAACTTTCGCATTTATAATAAATTGTATAAATAGTGATTTAAGTATTGATTCATTTGTAACTTTTTGGTAAGTAAATAATGATTTTATGTAATAAATCATTATATTATCAAAATCTCTATCGCACCCCCTTCGGTCCGCCAGAGACGTGAAAATCGACTATTGCGCAATCGAAGTAATTTTTAAATAATTTTCCGGTATCTAGGGTATACCTAACTCCTCATTAGGTACTTGTATTCTTGCTAGTAAACCAATATCGTTTCATTTCATTACGAAATTTTGTTTTACCACTGTCAATAAAAACTACAGCTAACGTATTTTCTTACAAGACCTAGAAAAGTATGTGGAAAGTTTATTCTTCCGCTCATAAATTCCGCGAAGCACAGCCGCGTTATGAGGAAAGTTTCAATAAAAATACCATGCCTAAGACATGCCCCACTCAGTTATCTGTAAGGAAAAGATAATAAAGGCTGTTTTTGTACTGTTTTTTTTGTTTTGGAAGGAGAATTTGCGGCGTCGCTTAAGGTAAAATATTGTCGAGGGTTCAAGAGACGGGAGTTGTCTTTTGGTAGCAGAAGTTAATTGTAAGAATTGATGAACTCGTCTAAAAAGTCAATAGAGAATTAGTGGTCCAATGCGGGATTATACGAGTTTTTTTTATGCCATAGGTGGCAAACAAGCAGACGGGCTGTCTGATGGTAAGCAGTCACCGTCGCCTATGGATACTTGTAACACCAGAGGCATCACAAATACGTTACCGACCCTTTAGAACTCTATTAAAAAGATATAAAAGATAGAAAAACAATAGAGACAGATAGAGAGATAAAAAAAACAATAGAGAAAAAAAGAGATAATAAATGAAGAACTATCCATTTTCGCATTTTATGTATAGTTAAGTACGAATTAAACTAATTGTATACCATTCCCCCTCTAAAACGCTTATTTTATTCTCTGAAAACAGTGAATAAAAATTATATATTTTGGTGTTTGCATTTGGAACACACCAATATATTCAACCTCCATCTCAATGCTACACAACCTACTTGCGCAAAAAATACTCGATACAAACTCCTTTAATCTTTCTTTTTCTCGTAGTCATGGTGTAAAGTATAGTATGCAACTCTTGAATAAAACTGATTTATATCGAGGGCCATGGTGGGATAGGTGAATCACTCGCTACGATAGTGATTCAGTCGTTAGAATCCTTCACTTGCTCGTGATTATTCTATGGCCCTCGCTTTAAATCCTTGCTTTATTCACTAATTCCATAATATACTATTATGCACAATCTAATTACGATGACGAATTTAACTAAAGTTGATTAATTTGAAATGATTAGTTATAGTTATGTATTTAACTAAGGTATAGATATTTTTTATAAAACTGACTGACATGACGCACAAGGCGCTAGCCTAATAGTAAGCGCCACGCTTCTTCTTAACAGTATAAGGTCATAATTTTATGGCTTTAGCTCGCACGGTACGATACCTGAGCTTGTGGGAGCTAGTTTCGATGCGTAATTTCTTAAACCGAAAAGACCTCATCATCATCATTATTATCAGCCTATAATTCCCACTGCTTTCAAGCAGGCCACAGGCCTCTCAGAGAGAGAGGGAGAGAAAGAGAGAGAGAGAGAGGATGGGCCCTAATCCACCATTCTGGCTCAGTGCAAGTTGTTAAAAGACTAGCCCGTAGCTGTCTCATATAATTTTCTTTGTGGATCGAAAATTGTGCACATTCAGATTTGCATTCACTTTCAGTCCATTAACGTTAATAGCAAGCAAAGTGCTTTGTACTTCAATATTATTAAGGACTAGCAAAACAGACAAGACCTAACGACTTGAATACTAAAACCGTCACGTTTTCTACTATCCGTCCTTTGAAGGAAATCAGGGCAATCAAGTCAAAATATAATATATCTTCGCGCAGTGCACAAAGGGGTTAACGGGTCTCTGTGAAATTTGTCAGGAGCAATTTGCGAAATTGTTTCCTTTATTATTCAGACGGCGACATTTTGCACAACTTTTTGCTGGTATTTATAATCAGTGGGGAAACAGGAAATTTTATTCTTCATTGGATTACGTGATCCAAACATGCCGTTTGCCTGACGGTAAAGTCAATCACGTTCTATTTTTGTAACAAAATTTTGTTATACTCAGGACGTACTGTTATTCATCATCATCATAATCTCAGCCATAGGACTTCCAAAACTGGACATAGGCCTTCCCCATCAATCACCAGAAGAGCCGGTTGGAAGCGGCCTACATCCAGCGTTTCCCTGCGATCTCTTTAGGTCGTCTGTCCATCTTGTGAGAGGACGTCCCTACGCTGCACTTACCGGTCCGTGGTTTCCATTCGAGAACCCTTCGGCTCCATCGGACATCTGTTCTGCGTGCTATGTGCCCTGCTCACTGCCACTTCATTATTCGTTAAAAAATCGAATCATACAGATAACAACACGGTATTAGAAATCGTATCATTGTTTCAGTAGAAACCTACATTCTGTATCATACATAGATAGATAGATACATAGGTCTAGAAATCTCACAATTTTGGCGCCTGTCACTGCGAACTCTCATATTTGAATAATGTCCACTGATTCCTAATTTTGCTGCTTCGCTGGCATCCGACACTGTTCTAGTATGAAATGTGGGACTTTTTGCGGGCGCTCTACGCTTTCAGTAGCAATTTGCTGTGCATTTTAGTTCATTAAAATTCAACGTGTATTATTGTGAGAGCGCTTCTCATCAAAACTGAGCGTGGTTATTGCGTTGGTGACATTTTAAGTATAAACATAATTGGCGCCCAACGTGGGACCAAATAGACAAAAAGTAAAATCGGCAATCTACTATTATATTTGACATAGTAGAAGAAACCTATCTATATATCTTTTCTGACCGCCAAGAATCAATAACAATGAAAGCACATATTGCGGCAAATCTCAGACATAGTTTGAAACTAGGCTGAAAACAATCGATTAGTGATTAGTCAAATTCAAGCTGCGGCTGCCCTTGATCTCGCGTTGTAATCGGATTGAGAGTCTGCGAATACAATCGAATGCAAAATGACCACTATGACTTGTGACCGACATAGGTATTACAATTTGTAAGTTGAAGTGGCAATGGGCTGGCCACATCGCTCGAAGAACCGATAACCGATGGAGAAGAAAGGTTTTTGAGTGGAGACCACGAACCGGAAGACGCAGCGTAGGTAGGCCTCCCACTAGATGGACCGACGACATTGAGAGTCGCGGGCATCCAGTGGATGCAGATGGTCGGCTGTCGTTCAGTGTGGAGTTCAAAGGGGGGAGGCCAAGTTCAGCAGCAGTTGTAATGATGGGAGGTGGTGCACAGCAGTAACCGCGTCGTGGCCAAGCTAGATCGGCGAGAGATATAGCGAGCGACTACGGAGAGGAAAAAACAAAAAAAGGCCTAGCAGTGAGTTATTCAGGGCTGATGATGGCGATGATGATTATGATGAAATACTATATATGTCAAGGCTTCTAGCTCCTAAAACGGAAACAATTTACTTCAAGAGAATTTTGCTTTATACGTCAATAAAGCATTCCGATGGCGGGAAGAAAAATCTGCGCGATATCCGGCATCCGGATTGGCATAAGGTCGCATGGCACCATGAGAAGTGGCGTCTTTTGTTCTCGGCTTCCAAGATCTATTTTGTGGTCATCGCACCACCTCAGTAAAAACATCCCGTTCATTTCCTATTCAAGGAATATGAATAAGAAAATTTATTAAACATCCACAAAGTGCCGCGAATAACTGAAATTTCGTAAACAATGTCATAAGGAAAAACGTGACAAAAGCAACAAATATACGGTACGGTAGGCCCGTAATGGAACATAATCCAGATTAGCATAGTAAACGTGCCGTATTCGCTGAACGCTATACCGAAATAACTATCAAAACAAATGTAATCTGTGGGGACAGGCCCAAGCACATTAATGATACGTGGCTGGCTCCGAATTAAAACATCATGAATATACATTAAGATTGATTGATGTTGCTTAAACAACAAGCAAATATAACGTGACGGGAGAACAGATTGCTTGACAAGTTATGTAAACTACGATGTTTATTATAAGCTAGCTGACCCGACAGACGTTGTACTGTAAGAACTGTCAAACGCGCGAAGTTAAAATCGACGTTAAATTTTATGAAATTTTCCTATTTACTACGCAATTTTCTTTCCGTAAGAACCTTCTACAAAGTATTAGAAATCTTTAAAGAAAAAGATGAATGAAATCGGTAAAGTCGTTCTCAAGTTATGACGTGACCAAGGTAAATAAGGATTAATTTTTACATATATAGATTAACTTATCTATTTGAAATACTAAGGATACACATTAAGAACAACAATCATAAACCAGTGCATACCTAGTTAAATCAAAGTGCCACTTCAAATCAATACAAAAGGTGTAATAAGTGTACAATAGGCTACCGGACAGTTTTTATATGTCCTACAAAAAAGCTGGCCATAAATGAGACGAAAACAATATTAAAAAGTGTTTAAAATTAAATAAGATGTCTAAAAAAATAAATAAAGGAGATATACAAAAAAAGGTGAGAACGTCCAACTGTTTTGAAGTCTGTTAAAAATATATCGAACTCTATGTCACTGAGGCATAGACTGAAGCCAACCCTATCATCGTAGTTGTACCCTACCTACCCCCGTTTTCAAAAAGGCTAAAGATAACACAGTAATTACTAACAGTAGAGCAGCTCTGCAGTATCCGCAAAACAAGACCTAAATCAAAATCGTGTTTGTTCAAATTATTCATAACAAAGATGCTTTGACAAACTTATTATCTTTAGCTCGAGTAGGTACAGCGCGAACTTTAATTGAATCTCATGTTTGTATAACGGAACTGGGAGTGTATTCAGCTCAGCATTGAATAGCCAAACGAAACAATAACAGTAGCGCACACGGAGTGCTAACTAGCTGGTTTTACAAAAATAAGCAACATTAGATCCGGATAGTTCAAACAGGAGACTGCGAGGAAATTCATATCGGAATTATGTATATTAAGAGTTCCGAATGGCACGCTGTCGATTTTGCGCATGTCAAAGGCCTTCAAGTGGTTCAAAACTCCGGCAGTAAAGTCCTATTCGAGATTTTTGACTGACATTGTTGCTGGTCACACACGGGCGTTCTTGGTCCGCACGTGTGAACCGCGCGTTTCATGACTACCCTCATGAATTATTTAGACCGCGCTCCCCTGGAGAGAATTATAACGAGAACATTACCACTACACTCGGAATCGAGATTAACTTAACAATATGAAGTAACGCCGGAGGCACAAATTATCTCAATTACTTCGCTTTGCAGAGATCATCCATTCAAATGAGTGGAAAGGGAAACGAGTGGAATTTTTCGCGTTTTTTGCTTTTACGGCGGCAAATATGTTTCTGGACTAGTAAAGTAACCTTTTCAATTTCTTCCTTCAACTTCAAAATTAAAGGAATGCATGTTTTTTCTATTTACAGTATGTGAACAACATGTATATTTCGATTAAAACGCCAATCCTATATGTCAATAAGTACGTAACCGTCCGCCATGTGACCAAAGTCAGGGCACATATCTGCCGCATGCAGCGCGTCCGAGTGTCCGGGACAATCCGCAGATATCATCGTTTTCACACCACTGACCGCGCTGGTCCGGGATTGGGCTTTTAAAGGTTTAATTTATAAGTAGCTGTGTTACTCGGTTTCACCCGCAGTTAGATTACCTCTACAGTATTCAGCACACAACAGGATGAATCTATTTGGGTATTCAAATAGTAGCTCAGCGAAGTAGATGAACATAGACATTGAACTTACCTGTAACAATAAAATTTATATTTGAAAAAATTACAGCATTTTGATTATTTTCTAAACTTACATAAAAAATTATATGGTATCTTAATAATTAAAAAAACTTAGAAGTTTCTTTTGTAATTACATAACTGTGTCTACAATGTACATACACTAAAGAGATATTAAAATATTGAGAGAATAAAAAAACACATATAACGTCTCTTCCAAAAGTTAATCTTATTATGACTACTTAAAATATATGAGTTTTCACAAAAGCTTAGCTATTAAAAATACCTAACTAAACAGCTAACTAAATAGCTTAATTGAAAATACCTTTGAGGGTCAAGGTTTAAGCTCCTGGGAATTTTGTACTAAAAACTTTAACGGCCAGGTCGTAACAGAGGCTTTTACAGGAGTTTAGAGCGCTACTTACGCTGTGATGTTGCCGATAGAACATTTGCAGAGAACCAGCTACTATTTTACAAGTACTGAAAATTGAACGTACTTGATAACAAACGCGACACCGCCTTTATCAATGTTCTACAGTATCCTGTATACAAATCCGTCGGATTGAGCACAGGCAAACATCGCTGCGCGTGTATGAACCTGCAGTTTTGGGGCTGAGAGCTGGCTCTCTGACTTTACTCTGTAATGTAAAATCGAGGATACTGCTTAGACGTTCCTGACGTTTATGTGCTAACTAGAGTCGAAATACACGAGTGAACCTTAGAAGGTAATGAGGATAATGTTTTAGTGGTATCAAAGGTCATGAGTTCGTAGAATATAGATGTAAGTTAAGATAAATTTAAACGTGAAATTATCAAAGCCAGTTGTTCATATCGCACTGGCGGGCATATATGCCTCTCTCTTGTTATGCCATATTCCTCAATCCTGTGCTTAGATTCGATTTTAATAACATCTTGGCCCGGACGAACGACGCTCCAATTTTATAAACCTCCCTACATATTTTATCTATTCACTTTGCCTAGCCACGCGTCTTGCCCAGCTACGCGGAACGAGATTAACTATTTCCATGACGGAATAAGGTCAAATTACTTCGAAATACCGAATGCTACGAGTTGGGAAGGAAATTTGCATACACAATGTATTTAGGTCATACGCGTAGGGTGCATAGGACTTAAGTGAATTTAGTAACTCGTGTCGCGGCGAGTCACTGGATTATTGTTATTCACGGTCGTCTGCAACCCTCTGCCACAGACCCGGTAGAGTTCACGCCAAACTTTATGGGTATACATACATCAAAGCGATGCGATATCAGAAAGCAAAGTGCCCTCAACAATGGAGCTGTATTATGCTGGTATCAAATGATAAGTGTCTGCGTCGAACCGCTTTGATATGAGTCAGTATTATAGCGTTCTTAACATAATTATAAACGAGTAATGGTTTTGTAAGGGCAAGGTCAACGTGACTCCCGGAGTCACCAGTCAACTTACCAATGTTCAGAGCGGTCATAAAGTTGCGCTGACTGTACTCTCGGTTAAAAACGCATTACGTGGTCGAACAGATGTTTGTAATAGACCGTCAAAAAACTTTACTATCCTTTTGGCGATGAGCTTTTGAAAAGACATTTTGTGAACGTTCTGTTACTGTAACAACGAATCAAAATTATATTCAGACTTATTACTACACAAAGTTTAAGTATTTTACTTGACATACTTTATGACAATTTACATAAGCTTGTGGTGGCGTCTAATGGAGCGCCGCAGAGTATTTGTATGCACTCGCATAAAGAACAAGGAACGCATCTGATCGCCAACTCCACTGCTGCACGCGTAATTATCGCACCGATATCGGCATTTTCTGAGCTCAATTTGATAATAAAATCATCGTAAAGTGTACATACATGTTTCACGTTAAGCAGTCTGCTCCATCCTTCCAGCATATAAAAGCGATTTTTTTGTCGAAGTACGTAACGTAGTGAGGAATAATAACGAATATCTACAAGTCTCGCAGCGAATGAAAATTCTGCTCGGGACATTCGTGTCACGTCGTGGCACATATACTCGTAGCTCGCAGTGTAGCAAAACTCATACTTAAAGCTCATAACAAATAAACTCATTACTCAAATAAACTAAAACGTGCGTTTCGGAATATAATCAACTTATGAACCTAAGATTAGAATGTTTATCTATAAAAAAATATTTAAAAAAATCGAGACATTAACAATCAGCGGGTAAAGCTCACATATGTTACTATCAAAAATGATCAATACTCAGGCTACTAACATTTCAAACTTCCAATGAGGCCATCGTGAAATACCATTTTTTTAACGCTTGGCTTTTTGACCGCTCCTAACCTGATGTTAAGTGACGGTGAGCATGACTACATCCAATAAGCATGACTTATTGGTGAAACTATAGTTATAGTATTGATTATACTAGGAGTAGGTATAATATCGGGTCCTTAACTCGTTGATTCCTGACATTGAAATAAACATAAAGCTCGTCGCGCGCTACACGCCAAGCAATAACCATTTGTTTTGGCGCCCAACACGGGGTTGGCGCCCAACGCGGAGCTGTACGCGAATGAAACGTTGAAAACCTTCTATGTAATTGTCATTTCCATTTACACGGAATGCATGACGGACATGTTTTGATAATTCTAAAAATAGAAACATTAGCTGCGATTCATGGTTTCAGGCCCAGTTGATCAATATATCTGCATTTTTACGGAATTAAAATTAGGTAATTCAGCCTCTAAGTCAACTGCCATCCAAGTTTTTTTTAAATTAATTCGTTGAGTCATTACGGTACGCGGTCACAAAAAATATGTGCAAAATATGTATCACATTTGATATTAATTTTGATCTACATACTGGGTTCTAATATGTAATGGTTCAAATTATTTAGTGAACTACTGTAGGAGAGTGCAGTCAGAGTGGATAGATTATCTGCCACAATTGGCATTCAGGTCGCTTGTTTCATACCTAACCAACAGTGGAGCTCAATGACTGGAATGTTTGAATGCTAAATATACTCTGTTATTAAGCGCTTACTCTGAAATACAGGAAATATTTATTTACACGAAAAATATTAAATACACAGTATTTAAAAACTAAAACTATCACTACCTAATTATTATATACAAATTAAAATGAAAAATAAATACTGAAATTCCGTTTTTTTTTTTTTATAACTTGAATTTTATTTCGGTCTTATTGTTGTTGATATATGAACTTTTTTTCTAATTTTGTAATGTTTTGAATATTCCGAATGGAAATAAACTTAGCTCACACACGGTACGATCAATTTCGCACTCATTAATGAAAGCAGAAAATATTTATTCATTAACGGCATTTGACAAATAAACGAACCGCTTTCAATTTAGCGTTTGCAGATTTTCGCAACTATAATTAATTCAAAATTGCATTAATATTATACGAGCTATAACTTGTCAACACGTGTTAATTTTGCTGGTCTGTCACTCAGTTTTATAATGGATGAACGGTTTTTATGACGAAGCTAGTATTATAAGCATTTTTTAAAGTATGCTACAAAATTTAATACACTCTGCAGACGTAATCCAGCGATGCCAATAATTCCAGCTTAGGGAAACAAGAGAACGGACGACGGCGCTAATAAAATTTTAGTGGGCAACGTAAAAAGTTAAGGGTACCTTTTTAGGGATTATTTTTAGCCAGAATTTATTTTATAGTGAGCGTGTGTGGAAGTTTGACGGCGAGACATGACGAATAATTTCACTATACATTTAGTTAGCTGTCTGCAAATAACTACTATATAAGTAACTAGCGGCTCGCCCCGGTTTCGCACGGGTATAGATATATAGCCTATGTCACCCGCGGATAGTGTAACTTCCCAACAGTGAACAAATTTTTCAAATTGGTTCAGTAATTTCGGAGCCTATTCAATGCAAACAAACAAACAAACAAATCTTTCGTCTTTATAATATTAGTATAGATAATCGGCTAAGTTTTTGAGAAATAAATATTATATATTATGTACATTCTACACATCAATGTATGCAGCATCCTTCATGACCGAGACCACAAGTGACTTTGTGAGAAGTGAAGCTGCTTCAAGTTATACTTTGGGGGGGGGGGGGGGGGGATCATATGTCCGCCCTTAGGTTGTACATATAAAGATGCGGAAAAAAAACAAAATAGTGAAATCTATAAATACATTTATATAAAAGCGAAACAAACTCACTAACTTGACTGACTGACGCAACGCAAAATTCCTTACGGGGTACTTTCATTATAAGGAATCCTTATAGGGGTGTAAAGATCCGTAAGGAAGGGTTTTGCGAAAGCTAAATTAACAGGGTTAAGCGTTTATATGATAGTCTACGCGTAGGAAGTCGCGGGCAATATCTAGTGTAGGTATATTTATTGGTTTATTAGCAAATCATGGTATGAAGGTCGAATTCGACGAACTGTTGAATCCGCCACGCGCTATGCGTGAAATATTTCCACATAGACAAATTCAACAATAATTTCAGAAATTTGTCACGACGACAACGCATTGCATACAGACCGCACGGCACATTTTGTAACACTATACCTGGGCCCCGCGATTTCACTTGCTTTCAGAATCGCATATTATTTCGAAATAAAAAGTAGTAAGTTACCTTTGTTCCTTAGCTTTGTGACCATTTATATTGCTAAGTCATGACTAGTTTATGATTACTGTGTTATAACACGTTTACGGCATGTTTTTTGTTTTCATACATAATAGGCATGATGACTAATATTTTTATTACCTCATAAAAAAGCTGATCATAAATAGAACACAAAAATTAAAACAAAATAAAAATTTGTTCAAAAATAAATAAGATATAAGCTTTTTAATTTCATGTTAGACAGAGAGCGCACTATACTGAGCCGTGACTTCACGGCTCAGGAGCGCCATACAAATGCTACACTAACACACGCTTTGCGAGAAAGAGATAGAACATCCCCTCTCTATCCCCACATAAAACTTTAAATACTCATATCTCAGAGTTTTATCAGCCAATTCAAATAAATTTTTTAGTGTGTGTAATGTATTTAGTTGTATTCATCGCTAAGCTGGTTATTTGTAATAAATTAAACATTAGGACACATGCCTTTATTAAATCCACCTATCGACACACCGAATTTCATCCGAATGCAGGCGCTAGAGTCAAAACTAAGATTATTAATTTTTGAATATATAGAATCTATGTTTTGCCGCTAACATGCCTGATGGTAAGCGAGGGTGTGGCCGAAGATGGTACCCGTTGATAAACATACAAACATTATCATTTATAATAGCAATGTGAGAGCAATATATTTGATGCACACCTAATTGGTGTAGCAAACGTAGCTTCTATCCACACAATGGCCGACACCGCATCGCTCACGGATGATGTACGCGCCCTAATTTAGATAAACTCAGCGATGGGTGGCAATTTGTCACGGCAATTTACAGCAATATTACACAAACCGCAACATTGCAGTTTCTGTATTGCCTTTCATTTGTATTAGAATTTATTTGATTACTAAAAGCACGTTCTGCTGTTTTGACGTGGGTTTTAAGTTTTTGTCGAATCAAAAATTATGCGCGTAAAGATGACAGAAGGATTTCTGCATTTATACAGGGTTGTGAGGAAAGAGTATGCTAAGCCGAAAGGGCTTCGTTATACTCGCTATTATGATCAAATTTTACTATGAGACTAACCCTGATATCACATAAAAATATCATACCTGTTTCATACATTTTGTCCATCTGATATTTATATCAGCAATTTTTTTTTATATATTAGTGTCAAATATATTATAGATACGTTTTACGACACAGCATATTGTTTCATCGATTAAAGTTGATATTTCCTCAAAAATCGTTAAAATTTGATTGTTTACATTCACTTTCTTGTGTTAAATTTTCATCGAGTGTTTCAAAAGTGACTACAAACTCTCCGGCCTGGCAAAGCTTCCACAACACCGCTTGTGTTATAGATGTCTATGGTGGCGGTTAGAGCAAACCACATTTTTTATTTTAATATAAAACGTAGCCTATGTGCTAATCTAGGTTATAAACTAGCTCCACACTAAATGAAGCGAGCGAAGCAAATTCTAAATTGTTTGATTTCCCACAAGAATCATTAGTTATTCGGATGGAAAGAGCTATTCTAAAAAAACTGTATTTTTCCTGTTCAAATAAACTATCTCTAAATTCATCAAAACTCGCGTGAAGATTCATTATGAATTATTATAACACCGGCGTGCACTCATAATTATGATTTATCGGTCGAGATGATCGACCGGTATCGATAAAATATAACCGTGAGTGCAAGCCGGTGTTATAATTATTTATCTCTAAATTGTTTGCCTTTAACGAAACAATTATAATTTTTAAAAGGGAACACGTGTTAGATAAAATCACACGTTAGCATAATATCTAGATCCAGACCATGACGTTTCATCCTAAATCTAAAGAGATTACGATCTAAGAAATGGTTAGATAACTGACATCAAAGAGATGAAAATTCTTAATATATTATTTCACAAATCCGTAACGAAAAAATACGTCAGCTACAAGTATATGTTTAACTAGACAGATAAAGTGGCTCAATTTAACGAACGCTACAAGATCAAAAGCCATACGGGTCGTGAAAAAATGAATAAAATCCGGATACACGGATACATTGATAAATGGATTGTAGATTCCACGACAAAGATTATGGCCGCTCCGAATTGCGGTGACCACCGCCCTTCTAACTCTAAAAATTTGCGAAGAGTTTCGAGCGACCACAAAGCTTAGAACGCACTTTACGTGACACGGGAGTCAGGATTTGATTTCCTGGGGGTCAAATAAGTCGATTAGCAACAAAGTTGAAAATGCCAAAGCTTTAAGCTTGCTCTTGTATGGTTTAGCCCCCTTAAACCTTTCCTGGATACGTCCACGATAGATAAACTGGATTTCTACGGAGTGTTACTGATAACAGGCTATGGTATGATACTTTTATTTATTTGTCAAAGGTCGAGGCCGATTGATGAAGCGTTATTAGTTGTCACAAATGTTTTATGAATGGAAATTAAAATTCCGATACTAATATTTTAGAGTCACCATCATGACAGCTGGCTTAATGTGTATACGATATAATTGTTTGCCTCCATCGCACTTATGTCAATTTTTATGAGAGTTATGGTGACGAAACTAATATGGTAGGTGTTATACTACTACGATAAACACAAACAGCAGGTTTCTATAGTCTATATTTGAGACTGCAAGGCGGCGCGCTCGATCGCGACATTGTCTGCTTTGAACTTGTAGCAATCGTGTACAGGTTTTACCAGAAAAAAAAGGAGCACCTTGGGAGCACCTAACACTATTTACTCCTATTTATTAGCTGTGGCCGGCTGGGAGCAGGCTTTATTGTTTATTTATTATTTACTAGTTGCGCCCCGCGGTTTCACCCGCATAGTGATGAAACATTGTGATGGTGTGATGATGAAAACTCACTCTCCGACCCTTGAACTATACCCATGCAAAAAATCAGGACCATCCGTTGCTGCGTGAAAGAGGGGCAAACAACAAACCAACAAACCAACCAACAAACACGCATTTTGCATTTATAATATTAGTATGGTTTATTTATAACCAGAACCAGACTTAGCGCAGGATATAATTAAACACATCACACATACTTATTAAATACTAGCGGTCCGCCCCAGCTTCGCACGGGTATAGATTATAGCCTATGTCACCCGAGGATAGTGTAGCTTTCCAACAGTGAAAGAATTTTTCAAATCAGTTCAGTAGCTTCGGAGCCTATTCAATGCAAACAAACAAATAATAAAATCTTTCCTCTTTATAATATTATTAGTAATATTAGTCTTTATAATATTAGTAAATAGATTATAGAACAAATTTTAATTTTATTTTTCGGCTCTATTTGGGATCAGCTATTTTATGAGCTCATAAAAAACTGGACTCCGGCCCATTCTAGAACTAGGTGACACTTGCGGATCTATACGAACAACTATTACTATAAAACAGTCGTGTCTGCATTCCTAGCTGCACGGCACTAAAAGCTCTGCAATTCCGTCCAAAGTGGCAAAACAACAACATCGCAGCAACTGTAATTACCGCTGCGTCCGCGGTGGACGTCACAGCGGCGTAGAATTGAAAAAGACACTGCACTGTACTCTGCTCAAACTACAGAGTATTGTATCACAAGAAGGTGACTTCACGCTGGAAGAAAGAAGAATGCAGGCTTATTTGCGAAACCTTCACGAATAAATATTGCCAGCGTAGAACAACTTTGTTACATGGCTTAAGATAAACTAGTGGTTCGCCCCAATCGGAGACCACGTGACTCGTATATCTTCAGTCCCTGATTTGAACTGATAATGCACATATTCGAATATTATATTTGCATGAACTACATTAAATGAAGCTCGGATCAACGATACATATATTATCGCAGAGTCACACCCATAACTCTGAGGTCTTTACTTCGCTCGGTCTATGAAAGTTACTACAATGACAGCCAAGACATCAGATGATGAAGAAAAACAATTTCGAAAATGCTGTAGCAGATTTAAAAAATAGTTTAACATTGCACATAGAGAGAAAGAGAGAGAGAGGCACAGAGAACTCCAGAGATCGTGTAGCGCACTACAGAGAAAGACTCAAAGAGTATGTAGTACTCGTCGCATGAGCTTGCCAACCGTACAAAAATGCCACAAAGACAAGAAGTTAAACCGCCTAGCCCTAAATTTATGGTAACTTGGGTAATATACAGCGTTCTGTTTTTGGCGACGGATTTTCAACATGATACAGGCGGTAGCTAGCTGGCCAGGCATTAAAAAATGCCCTACCGGAATGCTATGGTTTCCTCGTTTTCGTACCTCCGCAGCTCAATCTCAATATTGAGATTTAAACCCACATCCTGTTGTTTGGGATTCGAACATTTCGAAAGTGTACACGCTACAAAACACTGGACTTGACTTCAGATTTGCGCTGGTAAAGAAATACTTTAAGAAGTTGGCTGCCAACCTTAATTAATGAAAAAGCACTGAAAAGACTGCTGCTGGCATTTGGAACAGAGCTCTACTGAATTTCAGATTTTTACCATTGCGGAGGTCTTCAGACGTCTGAATCTCCGACTAAAATATAAACGAAGAAACAAAGTTATATATCGACTGCATCATCGATTAACATCAGGCAAGTTGGCGGTCAAATGCAAGCCTAATATAAAATCATCATCATCATCATCAGCCAGAAGACGTCCACTGCTGAACATAGGCCTCCCCCTTTAACGACCGGTCCTTAATATAAAATAAAAATATCTGTCTTTACGTAGTCTGCAGTAGTAAAGAAACTATATGAACAGTGTACTAATGAACGCAATCTCCAACGCCCACGAGCACGCCCGCGAGTGGAATTAAGGATTTAAAACTTCAAGGTCTATTATTTCTACTGACAGCAAACACCACAATGAAAAAGCGATAGAAATAAAAAAGTGTAGCTGTTGTTACAAGCCTATTCAAGGGTTAGAGTTGTAATAATTATTCTAGTTAAAAAAACACACTTATATACTAATAAAATAAACCAAATAAGACGAAACTCGAGGGGTTTATTGGTTCAAGCTATTTAGGAGCCTACCGACCTAAAAGAGACCGCAGGGAAACGCTGGATGCAGGCCACTTCCAACCGGCACTTTTGTAGATCGATGGGGGAGGCCTATATCCAGCAGAGGATGTCTTATGGCTGAAATGATGATTCAGGAGCCCCATATCCACTTCATGGTTCCATCATGCTACTTATTGAGTATTTTAGATACAAAATTAACTAATACTTAATTAGACTTTTAATCTCATATTTTGTTTTAAAAATATTCCTTGATATATCGAATTATTAACAGCTTGGATAGTTTCAAGTATTTGCTATGGAATTAGAATTGTAACTACCTACCGCAGGAAGAAGTCAGCTCCGGGAATCAGGATTCCTTGTTCGGAGTACGACGCATTATAATTTTTGTTATTTCTATATATTTGTCTGATGGAAAATAATAATTATTATCACCAATTCAGTTCAATTGTACCAGGATTACATATAACTGTAGTTTCAAATCGATACGACAATTAGAAATAGCACGCTCGCGTTAGTTTCTATAGTAATTAGAAATATGTTAAAATAGACTTTCAAAATTTGTTTAGATAGTTCGTTAGTTACAAGTTCAACTAATAAAACCAGTGGGCGAAATACGAGTATTCGATACGTAAAATACGCATCGAATTGAATAGAATACGTATGCATACTTCGCCCGCAAAATAAAAACATGCATTCGTATCAACAACACAATAAGTACCAACAGAAGAAAAAAAAAATTAGAACGGCTATCAAGTCATTTTTGTAAGAAATTTGTTGTAGCCAGTTGCACCCATATAAAACGTCAGTCATTCGAAATCAGTTAGCAACTGTGATGCGTAGTTCGACGCGTTGATCTAAATAAGAATATTCAGTCAAGGTTCACTCATAATACCTGGTAACAGATTTTCCTTCTCATTTCCGTTCTATTTACTTCTCTTTTCTGTGTAACCTAAATCGTAGAACCAAACACTTAATTTGCGCGGTTCATATTAGTACTGTCATATTTGATTTTATCCCGTAAAAACGCATTGTGCTTGTACAGCACGCACGCGGGCAAAACCGCGGCACACAGTTAATTGTCAAATAAATTGTAGTAAAGTTGTTGTTGTTGTGTTTAAAACAGTGTTTTAAATTGTAGTAATTATTATAATAGCAATCATAACCATTTAGAGCATTCGGCCTTACAAATAATACATTTTGTAATTGCTCAAGCTATGCGTTTGAACTTCAATGAATCACAATATAACCTTCACATTGTTTAGTATTTAAGGTGGCAACATAGCGCTTAGTTTTTACATAGCTTTGACTCACCTAAACGTAATAAGTAAGCCTTTTGTTTCATTTCTTTATCCTGCTGGTTTTAGAACACATAATCAAGGATATGCTGTTACGTGAAAACATATTTTTGGCTTTTGTGTAACTGTTTATCTTTTTTTATTATTATTATTATTATTTATTTATTAAAACATTACATCTATCATTACAGGTTGATTCCTAATACAATAGAGTAGTTAAATCATTAATATAGGAATTAGATTTAGTCAAAAGAATTACAATAAAAAAATTATACATCCATCTAAGAGTTAGTCAAAAGAATTACAATAACTTAAATATACATCAATGAATATCTTATATCTACTGTCTTAATTAGCAGCTGTATGTTTTCCTTCTAAAATAAAATAAATTACTAGCTGCACCCCGCGGTGTCACTAGTGTGGATTACTTTAAAAAAAATCAGCTATCTACCTGTGAGTCCCGTCAAAATCGGTCCGGCCGTTTTGGAGTCCAAAGGGAACATACATACACACATTTTTTTTTATATATAAGAAGATATTACTATAACACCGGCTTACACTCACGAATTATGTTTATCGGTCGAGACGATCGACCGGTTTCGGATCCATTAGAGTTTCTTTATCAGGGAATACACGGGTTTCTGAAGACGGTCGCCTGCGTACTGGCGATAACAAGGCCGCGGTGGCAGATGCACGCGCCGGCAGCGCTGCCCTCGCACCTGCCTGCCTGCCCCCCGACAGTCGCCTCAGGTACTGGTATATTTTCTTTAGTTTCGCTTGTACATGGTGACACTTGTGTTACACATTTAGGGTCTGCGCACAACACACTTACCGTGTCGCACAGTGTACGGACAACTGCATCTGCAATCTTGCTTACCCGCATCGTATTTAGAACCGGCTTCTACGCTGAGGCCAATGTCCAGCCGCTGTACCGGTTGAAATTAAGATGACGAGCAATTTCAATAGCCTGCCGTATACCTTCCGCGGAACACTAGTACGCAGGCAACTGTCTCCGAAATTGCGCGTATTCCTTGATGAAGGAGCTCTAATGGCTCCGCAACCGGTCGATCGTCTCGACCGATAAACATAAATCGTCAGTGCACGCCGGTGTTATAGTAATTTATAATGAACCCCCACGCGAGTTTTGATGAAGTAAGATGGCACACATATTACAACAGAAAATAAATACAGTGTAATAAAATAAATAATAATAATAATATTTTTTTTTTTTTAATTTTTTTTTAATAGTATTATTTTTAATTTTAATAACAACAATAACAAAAAATACGAACCGAATTGAGAAGTCGGTTATAAAGTTAAGCCCTTAAAGAATAGTTTATTTGAGCTAAAACAAATAAATAAGAACCAACATTATTTGGATCAACTTTGGCTATTAAAATGTTTATTTCTAGAAGAATAAGTCCGAGCTATGTTCTCGAATCACGTACTTTCAGCGTCTCGCGAAAATCTCTTACTATAATGATTAGAGTTTGCGTTACACTTATTGCTGAGTACTTTTCAAATGTTGAAAAGGATTTTACTAACTAAAATACTGTCGGTACATTTAAATATACTTTTGGTTTGTTACAAATAGCAATGACGGACTAAAGAAGCTGCCACAGAGGAATGAGATGATGATGATGGAATGAGATTTGGCTCGCATATTAAAAACACACGAGACGAAATCTCATATAGTTTTGTATACAAATCTCATCAAATTTGTATCTAATAATGCAAATTGCATTAAAACGTTAAATGATGTTATAATAAAGAAAATTTTTAGGAAATAAAATCATTTTTAGAAAAAAAAAGAACCGGCTTCATGACTATGCCTATCATTTACAAACTGAAACTAAAAAGTAGAAAATAATATTTAAATAACTTCAAAGCAATGAGCATTAGAGGACAATCAACGAAATTATTAATACATATATTACCTACTTATATATTTACAATTTATAATCAGTTATTTTTGGAGTTGGGTCTAAAAATTATCTTTATTTTTAAATTTTTAGTGGGATTTATTCCGCAGAGATAAAAAAGTGCGTGTCGGGCTCGCGCACTGAGCGCGCTCGCGTACGTTCCGTACCACCACAAAATACAAAAAGTGCAAAAAGACATCACGTCCAGCTGCCATCACCCGTCACCAAGGATGGTATATATACCCTAATAACTTCCTTGCCCCTTAACCCATCCAAGTACCGACCGCGCTCTACGTTGGTTAACATGGAATTTGAACAGACATTTGTCACTGACTCACACTTTGTCATTATTTAAACTACTGTTATACTTTAGAGTGTGTACTATAATCATGCCAAGTTTGACGCTTGTACCTACATATTGCCGTTTTTACATTAGACCAATTACACAAATACGTAAAAAATAATATTTTTTTATTTTTATGTTGGCGCTAAAACTTCTTTGTACCTTTGTTATGGAAATTTCGTCTTTATAACATTTGACATTATCCAAATAAATAAAAAAAACATTAAATAAAAAACGTATCCAAGGTACAAGCAATGCTAACGCTATTTGCAAATAGTGTCTACCAGCCAACCCTATATTGTCTAATGTATATGCTACATTAGTGCTAAGGGTTCAATAAATAACAGCAATGCAATTAAAAAACCTATTTATAGAGGTTATATCCCTCTGTTATAAGGTCTATTACTGTTGGAGCAAAAGTGTTAATAAATCTCTACAACTACAGTAATAATAGAACCACACCAGCTCTACGACATCTGTGAAATTGCTACGAGCGAAAGCTACAATTGTATTATGCTACGAAAACCTACAAGAGTACAATATCAATTATTCAACGAATGATTACAAAATAGCTATATTAAGCAAAAATAACCCTACAAGCGTATATTGCAATATTGCTCAGCATTCTAAACTTGCTACGAGTGCTACAATATCGCTACGCAGTAACGCAAGCTGCAAATAGTGCTACGCGAAAAGTACTACGCGAACAAGAAACGCGCTACATCAACTACTACAGAGTTGTAAATGCTACGAACGCGACAAAACTTAATTCGATCTCGGTATGAGGCTAACAGAAATTATCAGAGAACTACTTAAAGTATTTTACCCGACACCGCAAAGCTAAAAGGAGAGTATTGTCATGTTTTTAACGGTCTGAGGGCAATTGCGGATCATCTACGCAGTTCATGTCGCACTTACTCTCGTGCCCCGCTGCCCCAATCACTGTACATTACAGGACCTGTACAAGGCTTCCCCTTACGGGGCCGCCGCGGACAGATACTGGTTAAGGACCTTGTCAGCTTTGGATCATCGACATCGATAGATGCGAACATACATACTATATGTATGTATGTTCGCATCTACAGACTAAGCACTTCAGCCGATTTGGATAAATGAAGTGTTGACAAAATCCTCTAAGTTCAGGTATAGTCATCATAGATACAAAATGAAGACAGTAAAGTGGGGATGAAAAATTAATTCGCGAGGCTTGCGTTTGGTCGCCAACTCGCCTGATGTTAAGCGATGATGCGGTCTACGGTGGAGCACGCTTGCCTAGAAGAAACCGATTCACTCGTGATTTGAAGACACCCAGATTGTAGCCAGCGGGGAACACCCGTTCAGGCAGCGCATTCCACAGACTAGCAGTTCGCATAAAAAAGGTGGAATGTAAACGCTTCGTACGGGGTTTCCGAATATCAACCATAACGCGGTGACGATTTTACATCCCCCCACTCTGGCTGTCCGATAGAAAAAATCGGCAGGAGGGAATTCGATCATGCAGATCCGATGTACCCTCCGAAATGTATTTGATAAAAACCGATAAGACTAGCAACTTTGTGCTGATGCTCAAGACTAAGGAGCTTAGTCTGAACCAGTGATTCGTTGCTGATGAGCCTCTTGGCTTTGGCCACCTTTCTGCGTAACCCAGTATATGGAAGTCCTTATGGAGTTTTTCTGTAGCCTCCAGAATCTACAACACTTCAAATACAGCACCTTCAAAGGTCTATGTAATTTCTTGTAGTTCCACAACGAAGTCCTCGCTTTCTATTATAGCCCTCATTTGTTTCTATCACAAGTTGTCGGTTGCTACGCCAGTGCCTGCGCTCGTATAATAGCTAACTTATAATATCCAGACTAATTACAAGCCGTGAATTACCATTACTAATAACATTTCTCGCAATCCGTGGGCTGGCAGTCTTGTTGACAGATAATTAGTACTTCAGCCTGTGTTATTAATATTTAGTATGATCGGCTCATTAATTTTTTACTGAATAACTGAATAAAAATAGTTTCTTTCTTAACAAGCATATTTTATTGCAATTAAAATGATATATTGTTAAAACAATCAAAAATGCTCGTATGAACCGTTCCGTTGCAATTTTATTTGTATGTAAGTGAATTCTAGCTTTTATTTCCTATTGAAAGTTTTCACAGCAACGAGCAGTCCGTAACGGTTTCCCTTCAGCGTAAACTACGTTATGTATTGGCATAAAACGGCGCGTCCGAGTCCGTTGGGAACTCAGGTAGCGCGGCGTTACTGCGGGTAGAAGTGAAAATGTTACGGCGTACAATACAACAAGCACATTCTTTTACTGAGAGTAACAGTAAACTGTCCTTTCAGTTAAATAAATTAGTCTAGTTTAAACAAGTAGATCATTCTTTAAATCTTTAAATCTTATTGAAATGTAAACTGTGGCTTATGACACTTTCTGCATTAAGACGAATGTTTAAATCTTATTGAAATGTAAACTGTGGCTTATGACACTTTCTGCATTAAGACGAATCTTTAAATCTTATTGAAATGTAAACTGTGGCTTATGACACTTTCTGCCTTAAGACGAATCTTTAAATCTTATTGAAATGTAAACTGTGGCTTATGACACTTTCTGCATTAAGACGAATATAACTACACCTCAAACATCAAAATCGGTGAAGCCGTTTTAGGCTTTAGGAGGAAATATAGAAACATAAAAAATACAAATTATCTATTCACTATCTCTCGGCACCAGGCGGAAATCAAAATAATTTAATTATTATTTGTGATGTTTTTTTTATTTTTATTTATTTATTAATAGGCTTGCGTTGCGTTTGACCACCAACAGGCCTGATGTTAAGCGATGACGCGGTCTACGGTGGAGCACGCTTGCCTAGAAGAAACCAATTCACTCGTGATTTGAAGACATCCAGATTGTAACTATCGGGGAACACCTATTCAGGCAGCGCATTCCACAGACTAGCAGTATGCACAATAAAAGTGGAATCAAACCACTTCTTACGGGTTTTTGGAGTATTACCCATAAAGCGGTGTACATTTTTACAATTACAAATGTTTACGCTCTGGCAGTCTGATTAAAAAATGGGCAGGAAGGAATTATATCATGCAGATTCGATGTTAGTTAGCAAAATTTGGTTTTGACAACTTTTTACAAATTTACACTCAATGATTTTATATCTTCAATGAACAAGCTCACTGTTTTTAATAATGTGAAAATGCACAAACGAGAGAACTGCGGACGGGAAAAGGCGACTTAAAGATTTTTTTAAACACTCGTTCACACGTGTTGTAGCTCGGGGGCGCAAAGACCTTTGGGGAAAAGACATTCCACACCTTGCAGGAGAGTCGTCGCAATTGGCTGATTTTACAGAGAATTTAGGGTAATAAAAGAACAGGAGTGGCGCCCGCATCAATAAAAACATAATAGGCATACTAAAAGATAATCAAATACAAATTTGACTCCGATGATCGATCAAGAATGCAATGGAACCTTTGGAGTACTACTTCCAGCAACACAACGTATTGCATAGGTTATAAAACGCAGATTAGCGAAAAACTGCAGTCTTTGGCGGTAATGAGTTTTATAACTATATCTTAGCAAAAATAATAGTTTCAAAACACTTCATCACCTTCCCAAGCGATTATGCGAGTCGAACCTTCATTTAGCGATGATATAGTATACCTGTAATGCCCTTCCCAAATGAGGGCGCCACTCCTGCGCCCCGTTTACCTTAAGTGGAATCTCCTGTACTGTTGCCGCCATCTGCCTACTGGTTAATATCTCAGCATAAACTGAACACGCCACACATGTATAACTCACACAGTCTGTATAATGAATCCCCCGGCGAATACTTCCATCCCGAGCTAATGATAAAGTCGGCTCGTTGAAAAATAACCGCTATGAATGCCGGGAGAGAGCGCGCTCGCCATTTCCGTTCATGGCCTGCTTTTAATTAGATTTGTGTTAATCAGCCGCTTTTTAAACTGTTGTTCAATTATAACTTACTTTGTCAAGCGAAATTAAGTTCTAATAAAATCTATATCCCATCATAATAATCCCATCCAGTTTCCATGATAAAATATTGTATACAAGTGTCAATGCGCTCTTAGATAAAAAATTACTATCTGCGATTAAAATATTATAAATTTTGCTTACTTTTAAAGTTTTCTGGCGATGACAGGGCGATAGAAGAAAGATATTTATCTATTAAAAATGCAAGAAAAATACATCATTCAAGGGAGTAAAGTTTAAAATATCTGCAAGTGACTTGACTGTTCACGTTGAAGCTTACAAATTCACTGTCAACTCCAGTCTCAGTCACCAGTGGTGACAAAGCGGTGGGCCGCACTAGCCGGCCGCTACACCAAGTTAATAAACCCATTAATAATTCCCATATAAAGCGGGCCGCTTCATTGCACTCTGTCACTCGCTTCAGCGGGCCGCGCTCAATTTGCATGCAAATTTCTTGCCACTCCAGTTAATGGACACAAATACGAATTACTCGAACTTGCATACTTTCCGCGCTAAATTTTGTACAGAAAAAGATTGTTCGATCTTTTTCATTAATTCGGGGTTAAATATCTGCAACAAAACAGTATAACTACAACGGCCAACCGCTTCAAATCTGAAGTTATAAAGTTCAAAGCTGGGTTTCGCTGGTCCGCTCGTTAAAGATATTATAGACAACAAATCTGTGAAAATACGTGGCGGTTATTAAAAGTTCGTCCATAAATAGCCAGGCAGTTAAAAATCCCATTATTTATTCCGCATACTGCCAAGTAGAATAGAAACTCGTTGAGAACAGGCCTTTCATGAAACCTAGAGGGAGTTAAATTATGCACCCGGTTTGAAAGGCGCTGCGTTTCGACGAGAAACGTTCTCAGGAGTATTGCACAAATTCATGCTAACTAGAGAAACTGAAGCAGTTTGTAACATTTGATTGTTTATCGATTGAATAATTAATGCTTCATCTTGCGGTGCATTTCTCCAGATTCTGTAACAAGCGCCATCGAGAATATATCCGACGTCATACGATCATTCGCTAACTGCACGTGCGTAGCATTACCCACCTGAAGATTCGACCTCGTTCGGAATATACTGCTTCGACGTGCACACATGTAATATGTAGAATAGGTCGCGAAATTGTCGCGCGGGTTACGTAACATGCATTTCCTCGAGCGGCAAGTTCGCGTGGCGCGCACTTGATTGGATGGAAGTGGCGCCACCGAGAAGCAAACCTACAGACAAACTGCAAAATTAAAAGCGTAAATCTGTCAGAATTTTACCACATGCGCAGCGATTTGTGCGAGCAACACGGGTTCTCGTACGACTAAGACAAAAAAAACCGGACAAGTACGATTAGGACTCGCGCTCTGTGGGTACCTTCCTTAGAAAACCTCGGAGCGCAAGTGCAAACAAAAAAAAAAAAAAATATTGAAAGACAAACTTAACTTTGTGCACATGTATTTATTTTACACAATAAGGTGCTTCCATACATACCAACTACAAAATGTTTACAATACAATTACAATTACAATTTCCGTTCTTTTTCCTTTATATGTGCTGTGAGACCCTGCACAAACCTCTAACCTAACCTCTTGCCAAATTTTATGATTCTAGTTCTACGGGAAGTACCCTATAGGTTTATTGATTCCCCTGTGAAATCGCAAAATATGCGATATAAACGGTCATATCTTTTGATCACATTGACTTACCTTTTTTTTTTCACAACTGAAAGAAACCGTACCTTCAATTATTTGATATACATTTCAACTTGATACCTTTACGCGTTCCTGAGAAAAACGGGTCTTGACAGACTGACAGACGGACAGGCGGACAGACGGACGGACAGACAGACGGACAGACGGACAAAAAAGTGATCCTATAAGGGTTCCGTTTTGACAACAAAAATTGCACAAAGTAAGAGAAAAAAATTGTTTATCTATCTAATATCCTCTGCTTGCACATGGTACGGCAGTGCATGCAATAGTACCTGCAGTATGGCGTATTACTGCAGGCTGCAGTAATACGCCATACTGCGTTTTCACTTAGTATTCTCAACAGTTCTGAGCGAGCATTGGCTATTTAATGAAAACATTTGGCATTAGCATAAGAAGAGCATTTTGATTTTAGAAAATTGACTCAAATCTAACCGTGACCCGTCCGAATGTGTTTGCTGTCACACACATTTTGACGTCTAAAGCTGAATAAAACTTATTTATATGAGCTTTTTCTCTATAGGTTGTCTACTCAGTGGGATCACGGAGGCGCTCGTCTGAGGCGATTCCTTGCGCGGGCCTCACTCGGTTCACTGCGTTCCAATTTAAATCCCTTCTCATAAACGGTCGCTGTTTGTGGCCGGATCGGCGGTTAACGAACGAATGTCACCCTTGCCTTTAACAGATCTAAACTAAATTGCCATCATTATTTCCTACTGGCAGACCGACTAACTTTGTCCTTTCAACATTTTAGTAAATTTGTTTGAGTTATGGTCTTGAGTTCACACAAAAATCCCATAGAAAAAAGAACGTTACGTTTTTCCCAACGTTGAAAAATTTCCGGGAAACTTTTCAAGTTATTCTTTCCATACAGCACACACTTACGCATACACAAACACACAAATACTGCGTGCTTATAATACTAAATTTAGTTATTAGTTTTGTCAATATCTGCCACTTATACTTGGAAGGAACTGACTCGTATAATACTGGTTATCTACCTAGCATGGAAGTCAGAGATTCACCTAACTTGTATATCTGTTATTAAGAGACAAATAAATATTTTTGTATTTGTATTTGTATAAAAACGTCATTTGGACTATTACGAACATTTTAAAACAAAAAATTGCCAAGGTTCAGCCATTCTCAAGTGATGCGTTTACCAACGAACAGCATTTGGTTTTTATTTATGTAGATTTGATCAGTTTTTCTGGCACATGTGAATTTCAAATCGACCAAAGAGAGAAGCGATTCCTATTTATTTGACCGTCATCGTCAGTATCGCACAGAATTCCTTTGATTTATTGGAAGCGACAATTCGCAACGCCAAAAATACGACTTAAAATGTAGCAGACATTTTGCGGAGAAAATCGAAATCTAGTTACGTCCGCCTTTCTGGGATGAACTTTTGACCCATCCACTAACCCAATATACATTTTTCTTACCTGGAATCGCTTGAGTTCGAAATACACGGCATAACGTATAAATAAGGTCTGCACCTGTTTTTACCCGACTGCACAAGAAGTAGGGTTTTATGTTTTTCGAGTGTATGTATGTATGTATGTATGTATGTATGTGTGTGTGTGTGTGTGTGTGTGTGTGTGTGTGTGTGTGTGTGTGTGTGTGTGTGTGTGTGTGTATGTATGTATGTATGTATGTATGTATGTATGTATGTATGTATGTATGTATGTATGTATGTATGTATGTATGTATGTATGTATGTATGTATGTATGTATGTATGTATGTATGTATGTATGTATGTATGTATGGATGAGGTTTCTTTGGCACGCCCTATAGCCTAAACGGCTGGATTTCGATATATTGTGAGGTATCATTTGAATAATTTTGATAGTGGGAGTGAGTAATTTGAATCGTTTTAATGTATGAATTCAAGATGGCATCCGCAAAAACATATAGGAAAAAATAGTAAGTAAAATTTGCTAAATAGGACAATATCAGCATCATTATTTAGAAGCTCACTCAGCAGATTTCAAAAATATATCACACTACTATGAAATATTCAGTAATTTAAGAGATAAAGCGACGAACCGTGTGAACATTCCACGGACCTGCCTGTGGAATATCCTTCCCGTCTTCCCACCGAGCATGAAGCGGATCAAAAAGGGCGTCTACAACTACCTCTCCAGGCTGGCAAAGCACCGTCAACACCGCTAGTGTTGCAAGTGGCCTTAGGCGTTGGGTTCTGCTTACCATCAAGCGGACCGCATGCATGAATGCCGCACTTTTTATTTTTAAAAAAGAGCTCTGTATCTACCACGAGTAGGTATAAATAGGTACGCAGCGCGCCGCTGTAACTTTTCAGTTACCTACTATTTATACAATGCAGTCGGGATTTGTAACCGACTTCGGAAAAGGAGGAAGGTTCTCAATTCGGCCCGTTTTTTATTTATGTACAGCGATTACGCCGACAGCTGTACACAAATGTGCATGTTTTTTAAATCATTTAGACGAAACCTTCAAGGTGGTCCCACACAAATTTCATTAATCAGGGATCAGTAGTTTTTAAACCAGCTCATACCTAGAGCGCGAAAAAAAAAAAAACTAATATTTATAATAAAATATCGTTTCCGTCGGACTTCAAAATCCGTATAAAAATATTATTTTGTTCTTTGTAGTGGCATATTAACTTATAACGTTTGTGTTTTGTGGTTTTTTGAAGTCGGTTTTTTTTTAAAGATTATTTATTTGATTATTTAATTTACTTGCTTACACAAACTTGCTCATTTGCTTGCTTGCTTGCTTCTCACTTTCATGTGATAAAAGCCAAATAATCAAGTAAACCGTATTATGCCAAACATATTACCGTTTCATAACTCAAACATGGCTGACGCTCGAATGTCAAGGTTAAGCAAGCCCAGACAATAGTTCAGATATTTCGGTGCTCCGCGGCAGGCCTTCCAATCCAAATCGAATACGCGTTGAGGCTAAATTTGTGCTGGGACCTTGGCCGCTGAGCGCATTACTAACACAAGCAGTAGCTTGACTTATGCCAAGAAAATAACTAATTTGACCAAATCGGAAGAATCAAGTCAAATGTAATGGAAATACGAATATTTCTTTTGTAAGAACTTGGGTTCTTTTGACGACTGTATTGTAAGTAAAAAAATTATTCCCATAATTTTTTAAGCAATTTTTTAATGTTAACCTGTACCCCTAATGCCAAACATTGTTTCTCCTTATGTTTATAATAGTATTAGCTGTTGCCCGCGACTTCGTATGCGTAGACTTTCATATAAACTTTCAACCCCCTTTTATCAACCTTAATTCGGACCTTTCGTAAAATCCTTTCTTAGCGGACCTCTACACCCCCTAAGGAATCTACATGCCAAATTTCAGCTTCGTAGGTCCAGTGGTTTTCGAGATTTCCGTGTTTAATGAGTGAGTGAGTGAGTGAGTAGATGAATTTCGCTTTTATATAATTATATAGATGTCCATTCTTATTGTCCCAATGCCATGCAAAAGTCTGTTTACAACAAAGATTAAATATTTATGTTATTTTAACAGCTTACAGAGTTAAATTAGACTAACTTGCCGCACTGCAACTGTTACTGTAACACCAGAAGCTTTGACGGTGCGTTGTTTTACCCTTTAGGTAAGGATTTTATTCACCTTCTTCTCGAAGCGCTTGAAGGTAAGAGAGCATCATTAAGAAGCACTGTGCCGAGAGTATATTCCAGTTTGGGAGCGCGACGACCACCGCGGAGGCCTCAATCGATAGCGGGGAAAGTGCCGAAGGACGCGACCTGGCGGACGGCCAACTTACGGGAAAATAGCGCTAGCCATCCACTGCAAGACGCCCAAACTCCATACGAACTTTTAAAATACCGACTACCTAGGGTAGGTAGTCGGTATTTTAGGGCGAGTGAAAAGCCCGCATAGAGTAAGTTGATCAGTGACTGACGTCAGCTTTAGTATCAGAGTTTTTGTGCCACACGAAGCCCACCGAAATGGCTTACCTTTTTTTTTACACTCGACTGGGTCGTTAGTTGTCTATACCGGTTGGAAGAGTTACATCACGAGCGTCACCGTGAAGAAACTCTTGTTATGGCTACTGCAAGACTACTAAGAATATATGTACAGGGTTATATATATAAACTGTACTAAGCCGAAAGACTAATAAGTCATTGTACTAATAATTATGAACAACTTTTACTATTAGACCAACACTGAAATCGCGAAAAAAAACAGCTGTTACATACATTTTGTCGAGTATCATTTGGTCGTTTTCTGTGGAACAGCAAATTTACGCGATTTTAGGTTTACTCATGTAGTAAAAGTTGTTCATAATGATGAGTACAATGACCTCCTTTCGGTTTAGTACAGCACTACAATGTGCTTAAGACACTGTATATATATATATATATTATTCACTAGCTGACCTGACAGACGTTGTCCTGTCTTAGAACTGTCAAACACGCAAAGTCAAAATTGTAAATCTTATTTTTTTACACCTTGGGTTACATTATTGGAGTTTTAGTAAGGATCCCTATTTTTTTTATTATATAATATAGCCTATGTTAACCGGGGATAGTGTAGCTTCCCAACAGTGAAAGAATTTTTCAAATCGGCTCAGTAGTTTCGGAGCCTATTCAATGCAAACAAACAAACAAACAAACAAACAATCAAATCTTTCCTCTTTATAATATTAGTATAGATTAAAAAACTAAGAAGCTTCGTACTACTCTTGTTTTGTGGATGCACTTTACTGGAGTCGAAGTTTACGATTGCGTATGTAGCTAGATGTTCGCAGTGGAAGGCTGGCTTTAATGCTATGGCTGGGCTGGCTGTGCGAAAACACGCTGGCCTTGGCCGTGAGCGCCGCGACTCGAGCTTCGTGAAACTATGCGCCATTGGCTCAAGCATTACATTATGCTATTTGTATTATACCAAATGAGCTATTTGTGGAATTTTATGTTTAAAGCAATGGTCGCGATTATGTAATGTCTGAATTTTATTCATTGTGGTAATTATTTCGGAGACGCAATTTCTACAGAAGACGCCTGGTTAGTTTATTAAAGCTTCATCAATTTAGCTGACAGACGTTGTCCTGTCTTAGAAATGTCACACACGCAAAGTCAAAATTGAAAATCTTTTTTTTTTACACTTTGGGTTACATTATTGGAGTTTTAGTAAGGATCCCTATTTTTTTTTTAAATATAATATAGCCTATGTTACCCGGGGATAGTGTAGCTTCCCAACAGTGAAAGAATTGTTCAAATCGGTTCAGTAGTTTCGGAGCCTATTCAATGCAAACAAACAAACAAACAAATAATAAAATCTTTCCTCTTTATAATATTAGTATAGATAGTATAGATAAGTAAGGTAAGGTAAGTTTTGCGGGTGTTCTTATACTGACTTCAACACAGGGAGAAGATTTTGAACAGTCTGTATTTTTCCAATATCTTCGGCAATTATTAACCGATTTTTGTCATTTACGTTCCGTACAACTAGAAACCCTTATTAGAACGTTGTGTCCGTCTGTCCGTCCTAATCTGTCATCATCATAGCTCCTACATTTATTTCTTATAAATGGCATAATAATGAGGTGGCGAGTGGTAGTGATATATGGTAGGTACGGTACACCTTAAAGGTAGTCCCATATACCTACTTTTTATCAAAATCCTGCCATGGTCATAGCTAGTAATCTATACTAATACTATAAATGCGAGTGTTTGTTTATCTTTCACGCAGCAGAAGAAAAACAAATCGACGTGATTTTTTCGATCATCATCATCATTTCAGTCTATCATGTTCGCACTGCTGGCCTTCTCTCTGAGAGAGGATGGGCCCTAATCCACCATGCCTTACACAACACTCGATAAACCAAGATGTAAAATCTCCACGGACTTACACTAGAGTAAACCTCTCACCCGCGGTGTAAGCACAAAACTCAGAAGTGGGATCTCTAACAGTGCGAAACTGGTCTCTGTTTCACCGTACGTTACTATGCCTGTGTTGTACCGATGGTTCCGGATTACCGAGCGGCCGGCCGCTGCTGATTGCGAACTTTAAGTCGGCAACAGTTTGCGACCGCAATCGGCTTCGTGTCGAAAAACCAATTTGTGGACGGATGAGAGCTGCTTCACTATAGGGAATGCTATATCGGAGGGAAGTATAATTGAGTTAAAACAACTGCGCGAAAAACCAACTTTTAGAGGTATTCACCTGCTTGTGGAGAAGTTATAAAGTAGTAGTTCGCGCCGAACTAAGGTATTGAGATTTTCCTTTAGGTAACCCCCTTGACCTATCTTTGCTATAGAAAATAGTATTTGGATGAACAGCTTGTCTAAATTTGTTTTTTTATATGAGTAACTGAGTGTGTGCGATAAAAGGTTGCGTAAACCTTTCATCGAACAAACATACTTATACAAACGCCGATATGTTCCGTCCCTCACTTTTCTCGGTTGTTATATAAAACTAATTATATTGTTAGTCACAGGGTTACAATAATCCAATATTTATGCACCGGGTATTTTTACCTTCAAAAGGTGGATTAGGGAATGTTTTAATTTGTATTTCTTAGGTATGAGCTACTCATGAAAAATTCATTTCTTCGGCCTCGAGGGGTTTAAGCGATAGCCGCCATATTGCATTCACGGTACCGTTTTTTTAAGTGAAAACTTCTTCAGGCAATTTGGACACTTCTTGAGGAACTGGAGAAGGTGCACTGAACTCGCGTGACCATCACGCTCAGGTACTCGTTCGAGTAAAGTCAGCTTGAGTCAACTAAGGGAGCGAGAGAGAGATATAGTCAATCTTAATGAAGTTTTCACTTCTGACTTTTTTTAATACTTCCATGTTGACTTTCAGACAAAAGGCTCTAGGTGGCACTTCAATTATAATGGTAAGACCAAGGAAGATAGACTAAGAGGAAAGAAAATAGAGGAACATTAGAGAGTAGCTCGGAAATTTGCCTAAAAACAATATGAACTTAGATGGCGCCGTAATTTGAGCGGTTGTCTCGAACTTCCGTAAGCGCTGCAGTCAGATTATGTACGAAAGGGTTCTACAGATTATCGTTGCGCTAGTATCGCAGTCAAGTTTCGCAGCATTTACCCTAAGAAACAGATTTTCATCGCCTATTAGCCTCACAGCTATAGAGCACACGAATGTAAAACTTTCTAACGCAAGCAAAGTGTGTAATAGCTCTCCCAGCAAGTTTCAAGTTCGAACTCGGCTGCGGAACTCCTGAAAAACTGGAAACGGAACCGGCTACGTTTGTAAGTACATTATTGTTCCTTTAAATGTTCAGTTTTTCGCTTAAAATGAAAAAAAGTTCGTCGATTGAGATTTCGACGGCTATAATATAATTCTAAATTAAGTTTAGCTCTAAAATTTCCAGCGAGCGAAATTTGCAGATTACAAGTTTTAATCACAATATGTTTCAGTCCAATAAACTAGGAAACTTGTTATTTGGCGAAACAGAAATTAATTTTCTGAATATTGAATTTACATATATTATTTGCAACTTTACTACCCAAACTTGTACATAAATTGTTCATCAATTATTTACATGCTAAGCTTTCAATATCTTTCTAAGCAATCTATCCTTAGCTCTATCTAACACATACACGCACATAAACCACCCACTTTAAATTTAAAACTACCCTACATAATTATAAACTGTTTATACATATTGATGTGAAATTACGATGTAACAACGAAGGAGCGGTCTTTCCTAACACAGGTTGTCAAAACTTAACAGGAGAGGCCAAACACCTGTATATTACAAAAATCAGTTAATAAAGAATTTTGAATTTGAATTTTGAAGTCACGGTTATATTCATCAATCAAGTTCCCGACCGGTTTAGGTAGTAAGGAGACAAAACTAATGAAAATAATTAAACCTTTTTCTCAGTCCCATATTTCCCCCGAGTACTATATCCAGAGACGTCGCCGGCGGTGCTAGTCGCCATAAATTTCCTCCACCTTTGGAAGCAGTGCAGGTTTACTGCCGGCTGGATGCAGCAGAAGCTTTAAGCCGCGTTTTCTTCGCGGCGCACATATGTAACTACACACGTACATACTAAACCCGTTTTTTTTACGTCTCTTCGAGCTGGCAAACCTCACCTCCGCGACACATCGGCGGCGGTAAGGGAGGAGGGCTACGGGCGGGGTAAATTATAGACGTTGACAATGATTTATTAAAAAATTAGTTATAGTCTCGCTTTGTATATTATTTTATAATTATTAGTACATTTCCAAAAAACCTTCGTCGTAACCTATGTTGGTAACTTTCGTTTTTTTTCCTACTGATCTCACATCTGATTCGATCTCGTAGGAAACCCCAGCATAGCCCTCTCCATAGCTCGTTGTGCAACTTTGAGTTTGCTTATGAGGCCCATAGTGAGAGACCACGTTTCACTGCCGTGTGTCATCACTGGCAACACACACTGGTTGAAGACCTTCGTCTTAAAGCATTGTGGTATTTTGGTCGAGAAGACGTTGCGAAGTTTACCGAACGATGCCCAGCCGAATTGGATTCGCCGAATGACATCTTTCTTGATGTTGGACCTGCTTAGTTCGACTGTTTGTCCTAGGTAGACGTACGCGTCAACAGCCCGACGACACAAGAACAAGCTAATTACGGATAGATTTAGCTAAACCACTGCAAATATGAAACGACGACGCGCCTATCCTACGCCGCAATCAAGCAGCGGCTTAAAATGTGAAACGGACACATGCAGCGGCGCCACTTAGAGAAATTGACGTTGGAAGCCTTGGGAGAACTTTGCCCTTGCGGTCTCAAGATTACTTCTACTTATTTTGACAACACGTAAATTTTTTAGTGCACTCTCTTTAGAGATTGGTCTTCTCGAGAACTTCTGTATCGAGCGACCTCATTGAAAATTCACAAATGTTTTCATTAAAGGAAATGTGGCAAAAAATCGTTCGTGTTTCCAAGCCAAAGTTACTATATATTATAGTAAATATGGGAGTTTTGAGTTCGCGTCATCAGGCGATGCAAATTTTAGAAAACCTTTCAAAGGCGTGTCATGTATAATTAATGGTTAGGTTCGAGTCGCCGAGTCAATTTTACGGTGTTAGGCAGCGGTTCAATCAACTCAGTGCAATGGAGCAACGATGGACGCGCGGTATTAGAATAAAATGAAGACTTTTTATTAGTCAACCACGTGAGAGTTATTTTTAAGTTTATCGCAGACAGGGAAATAGTAATAGCATAGATGGCGTTCTAAAACGCATGCACAAATATCGAAAATGAAATAGTTTATTGTCCAGATTTGCATCCATAATTGTAATAATTGATCCTAAGATAGTTTTTTTTTAATGATGTATTAGCGGTCCGCCCCAGCTTCACATGGGTATAGATTATAGCCTATGTTACCCGGAGATAGTGTGGCTTCCCAACAGAGAATGAATTTTTCAAATCGGTTCACTAGTTTCGGTGCCTATTCAATGCAAACAAACAATCAAATCTTTCCTCTTTATTGTTGCACTAGTTTTTAAGCTGTTTTATCGTGTGTATGAAATTTGTGGTGTGAACAATAAAGAGTTTATCTATCTATCTATCTATCTATAATATTAGTATAGATGTACAATTTTCGTTGAGCAGAAATATAGAATATGCTTTCAATGAATATGGATGAATGGCATTTTACGTGAATCATGCAAACGACTTTTTTTTTACGGTGGAACCAGTATAATAGTTATTTATGATACAAGTGCGGAAAGTTGGTTATTACAAACGAGTAGACGAATGTAAGCCCGAGACGAAGTCGAGGGCTTACCATAGTCACGAGTTTGTAATAACCAATCCGCACGTGTGCCATACAACGTTTTACAACACATTTGCGAGAAAAAAAGGCTACAAATGAAACAATTTTTGTTTATAACTTAATATCAGTCACAACAATAGTTTCTATAATATAATAAGAAAATGGCGCGAACATGCAAATAGCGCCACTATCACGTGGTGAAAATTAGAACTACATCTTTCGTCTCATTTTCTCTTTAGTATTAAACTGAAACAAACGTATTGAGCAAAAGCGCTTCCAAGGAGGTTTGATCATTCAGCTTATTTATTCTCGTAATATGAAACTCTTTTGTGGAATTCTTATGTAATTATGATGGAAATTAAAAAAATACCGTAAATCACACGCACGGTGCTATACATCTGAGCGTGCGGACAAATTCATTTCCGCACGCTCCGTTGTATGATCCGTAATGTTTAACTTTCGAACGATGTATACAGGCTTCGTAAGTGCACTTTTTGAGCAAATGTGTTGTAAAGTATTTATTCTATTTAAGTACAAATTTTGTACGATAATATTTGACCTACATATTTATTATATTATGTAAGGATGTGACCGAAATGTTGATTAAACTTAATAATTTTTTGTAAATTGATTTTAAGTAAAAGCTAAACAACTCTGCGGGTTTCCGACACTAAGTAAACCTCAGAGTCGTCAGCCAGGATGAGAATTCCCCGTCACGAGCTCCGCTCCAGACTGCGGATAATTCAGAAAATTTGCATTTTAATCATTGTGTCCCACCCGTCGTTAATCGGGAGAAAAATGTATGAATTTAAATTTGGTCGTTTGCATAAGTCAGCGAGGCAACGTCCGCGATGGGGATGTGATTGGATTACTTTACGAGTGGCCAGCATAACTAGCTGAGATAAATCCAAACCATTGAGGATGCCCGCGATTCCCACGATATCGTCGGTCCATCTAGTGGGAGGCTTACATACGCTGCATCTTCCGGTTCGTGGTCTGCACTCAAGAACCTTTCTACCCAATCGGTTATCGGTTTTTCGAGCGATGTGACCTGCCGATTGCCACTTGAACTTGTAAATTTTATTAGCTATGTCGGTGACTCTGGTTCTTCGGCGAATATCCTCGTTCCGGATTCTATCGCGCAAAGAAACTCCAAGCATAGCTCTCTCCATTGTCCGCTGTGCGTTTCGTTTAGTTTTTCCAATTTACTCAACATTAATTTTCGAACAAGAACCGCATAAATAATTACAAGCACTCACGTAAAGTTAATGCTGTTTCACATGTTGAGTAAAGAGTTCATATACCGTGAAAATTTCACTGAAACGCTCAAGTTAGCTAACGAGAAAACAACTTAGGAGCAAACTTGGAAACTTTCGCTAAATCAAAGTAATTAAATTAGCTGCCCAAGGTGCTGGAAATAATTTATGTTAATTCTACAATCTCCCGGGCGGAGCACGCGGGTGGAGTTGGGATTATGCTCTTTTTGAAGCCAACCGCAAAAATAAGCAAATCAATACAAAAATATTTATAAACGTTACTTAAAGTTAAACTACAATGCTTAAAATTGTTCTTTATTTCTCGTCTTTTATCGTTATAATCTCTCGAATGGAAACCACGGAACGGTAAGCGCAGCATAGGACGTCCACCCACAAGATGGACAGACGACTTGAAAGAGACCGCAGGGAAACGCTAGATGCAGGTAGCTTCCAACCGGCCTTTTTGGGGGATGAAATGGATGGGGGAGAATATGTCCAGCAGTGGACGTCCTAAGACTGAAATTTATTATGATGATGATGATGATCGTTATAATTATCAGTTTAAAAAAACAGACTAACATTGGTAAGCACCCGAACAAAATTACTCGTATTATTGGAACTAGATAATAAAACGACTAAACTGCTACTAACATTAAATTTACTAGTTAAAGTTAATGAAACTTTATGGGACCACCTCGAAAGCTATTTCTACTTAATAACAAAGTAAATTTTTAGGGAAAAAAACAAAAACCGACTTCATTACTAAGTATACCTACATTTAGAAACTTAAACTAAAAAGTAAAAAATAATAATAAAATTACTTCAAAGCAATGAGCATTAAAGGACAATCAACGAAATTATTGATACATTATAAATATACCTCCTTACCTATTTACAATTTATAATCAGTTATTTTTGGAGTCGGTGCCACTACATTGATTTTTCGAAGTTCTTGTCCAGGCACGGTCACACCATCATAGCTGTTCAGTTGACAGCGGCGCTAGTGGATAACAATGTATTGCCACCTAAAGAATTAACCCAAGAAACAACTCTAGTTCCAATTTTGGCCACCTGAACGGCTAAGTTAGTGGCACTGAACATTGTACATTGAATTCGTTGGTTTCATGGTTGGTTGTCATGTTTTTGTAGATATTTCAAAAACCGCCATTACAATAGCGGTAAAAAAAATATGGCACCACCTATGATTTATGGCCTACCTAATAAAGAATCATCAAAAACATTTCTATATTGGCGGAGTAATCGCGTAACATACATACAAAAAAAAACATAACAGTCGAATTGATAACCTCCTCCTGAAGTCAGTTAAAAAAGAATCATGTGAATCGGTTCACAAATGGCGGAGTATACAGTGTACATACATAAAAAAACAGGCCGAATTGAGCACCGCCTGAAGGCCTTTAATAACGGTGCTACAGTTTTTCGTAATTTTATGCACAAAAAGTTAGAGAGCTTAGTAACAATATGATAAAACCTGTAAAATCTACGATCCCTCCCTACGATCCACGCAGAACTCCGAGTCGCGCAAAATAAAACGTCCGCAAATCTTCCAACAAAGTCTGGCATTTAAAGTGCGGCGTTTACTTCTAAATGTGCAAATTAAATGGGTCTTCCTTCCTTTGTCGCGTGGGAATCCGCCAGCCGGTGTCAGCAGGGAAAAATACCGCTCGCGGGCTGGCAGTGTTCCCCTGCTCGCACTGTGTGCTGCATTGGTGGGAAAACTAAGGATATTAGACATGTTACATAGTTGCAACTCTCCCTGAGTAACTCCAGATGTTTCGGCACGTTCAGCAATACTGTCAGTTTATCTCTTTATGCATCAAATATTTTCAGTTTTTAAGCTCTACACCACAGATCTTTATAAGAATAGAAACCGCGACTTCATCTTGTATTAATTTCATACAGCTTGCCGAATAATTTATATATTACAATGATTGATACATTACGAGATTGATATTATTATTATTTTATTATTTATTGATTTGTTTGTACATTACGAGTGTAATTTAGTGGTAGTTCATTCGCACGACCAACAGCTTTTTGGCGCAATTTGACATTTGTGTATTGTCGTCTGACGTGCTACTGCTAAAGCGACGGTAATTGAACTGAATATGTGGTGTGATAGTTGAGCATCACTTGAGATTCACCGTCACTTCACAACATGTGAGCTGTGGTCAAAAGCCTAACCTGTCAACCATAAAAAAAGATTTTCAAATACATGTTTTTTGTTCAAGGCACCGTCCGAATTTCAACTATCTAAAATTGAGATATAAAGAAAAAGTAACATCAAGGCCAGTCAGTAAGCACTGAAGCACGAGTTGATGTTCTCGAACGTATAGTAGTATTGCCCTACAATATTTTTCGTACTAAATTGTACGTAATAATATGAATAGCTTCGAAAGTCCACGAGAATCGTTAGAACAAAAACCGACTCAATGGAATTATTTAACAGCTTTGTAAGGGAATATTCCTCGAACTTATCTCTGAGATTGCCAGCAAATATTGTATTAGTGAAATGGGAGAACAATGCTCGGAGCCATTTAGGCTTAACGCGCACCGAGTCAACACTGACTGGAGTGGCATTGCGGGATCCAAACCTTCCCGGTTTACCTTGAACGCTCGAGTCCGTCAACGGCGACAAGAAGCAGCGACAGCGACACTATCGGTTCCCATACATTTGCTCTGAAATTGTACGAAGATAGGTACGGCGACACACCGCAGTAGAGAAGCTGTGGTAAGAGAGACACGTTTACGCGCTCGTTTTTATATATAAAAAGTTTTACGAATTTTTCGGTCCTATTCCAACAAAGACACAACAGTTGAAGTTCGTCTATCGATATTCTGTCTTTCACAATGTATCGAAGCTACTGATTCGAAAGTGTCGCTGTGTTCAGAATTATACCGACCGCCGCGACAGGCGACGACACGTCGTGGCCACACTGCCGACACTGCCGAGTGTCGCTGTTGGTTGTCACCGATGGCGGACTCAAGCCTTAAAATTGCCGCGTCGCATCTCCGGCTCCTTGACTATTGTAAACTTATAAATGAGGTACAATTATTTTCAACCTAGTGTACACCAAACAGAGTTGATTTTTCTACGGTCGCTTGTGCAGCGCGACGCCACCTCAACTGTTCCTGTCGGCGTTAGGCCTTACAATCAACGACCGGTGAAAACGATCACCTAACGCCGTCTGGGAGGGCGATCATATACGAGGGTATCTGTGTATCTTTTATCGCAATTACAACGGGGAGTGTTCTGAAGAACTGTTTGATCTGATGCCGGCGTCACGGTTTTATCATCTTTCTAGCCGCTAACGCCTGAAAGTTCATCCACACATCATAGATCAGTGGAAATCGCACACTGTGCGACTCACACTGTCTTTTTTGCCCCATACCTGCAAAATGTGGATTGAGCTACCTTCCGCGGTGTTTCCGAGAAGCTACAACATTAATAAAGGGTCGGCAACGTATTTGTGATGCCTCAGGTGTTACAAATATCCATCGGCGATGGTACTGCTTACCATCAGGCGACCCGTCTGCTTGTTTGCCACTTATGGCATTAAAATCTCTTTACTTTATTCACGACTAGCTGCATCCCGCGTTTTCACACGCGAAGACTTTCCCATATAAACATTAAAACTAAAAACAGTATATCAAAAGGTATATTTTCCCCTTTAAGATTTCCTCTAGCATTCCGAACAAAAGCCCGAATTTCCGGAAAATTTCGAGGATTTATCAGTTCGATTCAGTTTCAAATGAACGAACGATTATTGTATTATATTTCTATTTAATAGACCATGATGCTGCTTTTATGTGAGTAGATGTAAATCTTTAGAGCAAATGTCCACACATGGCTACATCTCTGGAACGAATGAAAAGCCAACACATCACTTTACCCAGCAATAACTATTCGCAAATAATCAATACCTAGGGGCCTTACGGCTAACACTTAATTGACGGCGACTTGATGGCAACTTGACTGACGTGTGTGCATGAACCTTTGAGTAGCTAACAGACGTGACGGATTTGGTTGATGGACCGCCGTCCAACCAACGGGAGAGAAACAGACAATTTTCTCTTTTTCTCCTGTTTGCCAGGCGGTGGCCCGGCGTACCAAATCCACACGTCTGTTAGTTGTGCTATTAACGCGGGCTCGAATTAGCGCTGAAACGGCGCAGTTCGGAAAATCACACGATCGTGAACCTCAACGCGCCGAGATACGGTTTGCGATCGTGCAACTTTTGTCATCACCTAAACGGAATCGCTTAAAACCGGTATTATCTAATTACGTTCTACTTAGTACAATCGTGTCTGCGGGCACTAAGATATCTGATAATTCAGTCAACAATACTAAGGCCACTCAAATTGTAATATATTAATACAGATCGAATCGTGTCTCCCTGTAGAATAGACTCTGTGTTTCTAGATCAAGCTAGAAATTGAATCTCTTGTGTGCAACTGATACGATTGAATGAAGTCAGAGTGACCGAGAGCTCGATGACATTTGTGAGCTTGCCACATAGGAAAACTGGTTCATAGGTCGTTCACAGAATCTATATGATGTGAATTATGCCAGGTTTATGTCAAAGTACTAGTACCTACGAACGCTTTCTTTATTTGAGACAATTTCCATATTTTTATTTCATACGGCATTTTAATCATCTTCAACCATTATCTACACTACCGCAAGTATATTCTTGTCTAATTTTTCGAACGCCATCAGTTCCGTACCAGTTTCGTCCAATTATATTCTGTCGTCATCCTCACAGTCATCACCGGATTAGCGAGTTGAATTGGCAGCAGTGGTCAGGGCACATAGCACGCAGAACAGATGGCCGACGGGGCCGAAAGTACCGGTAAGCGCAGTGTAGGACGTCCACCTACAGGATGGGCAGACCTAAAAGAGACCGCAGGAAAACGCTGGATGCAGCCCGTTTTCTATCCTATAGGGGAGGCCTATGTCCAGCAGTGGACGTCCTTTGGCTGAAATGATGATGATCCTCACAATCGTCCGACCAGCGGGCTGATAACCTGCCCATCAATCTATTTTTGCCCCGTTCACTCAATTATGTGGGAGACACTTTGGCATCATTGAAAAGTATGGAAAATCACAAAATGTAGGTATGCAAATGTACAACTGCGAGCCTATTTTGAGCCACATACTCTATGTTTAATATTGTAAGAACATACACAGTATCTCCCACGTTACAATAGATGGCCCGATTGGGAATGTAAACAATTGGTTGAAAACAGCATAAACACACGCCATATGGAACTGACCTAGGTATTATTCCTAAAAACAAAATTTCGCCCACATAAATGAAAGGTCTGGGTCGGGAAACCAGTTAGAATAAATTGGCTCTTTTTACCCAACAAAAAGGCAAATTAAAAGCCGGGCCAGAAACGTTTACCTCCCAATAGAGAAGTACGAAACATTTGTATAAGGAACAATGGGGCACGCGCCGAATGCTAAACGGAGCGACCTATCCAAGAACGGGAACAACTCGTCTACTTACAAAAAAATAAGAAACATTTCCGAGACGGCAACTGAATGAAAGCCTTTTAAAGGAAATTAATAATTATAAAGTAGACATTTCAGGGTCACGTTTATGGCGACAACGTGAACATGATTTTAAAACTTCGCAAACTTACTAAATTTACTTCGGTTTTGCTATCTTTAGAATCACTTGATCTTAAGAGACCAAGAAAAGCTGCTCTTATGGAAATCTGTCAAGTAACGTATTTTAAGCGGTTAGGCTAACGGATTAGGTCCAGCTCTAGAAAAAAGTACAAAAGATGGTAGTAGCTTTTTTGAGCAAGGTTCGGAGTCGGACGCCGTCCCAAGGTCAGACAGAATATTAATGTGACCGTCTGCTACACGGACTTTGGAAGCGAACTAGGCATATAACAAACTAGCGGTCCGCCCCAGCTTCACACTTCACACGGGTATTATACAAAAATTTCAAAATTAAAAATTATAATTGGAATTTTCGTCAGGATACCATTTTTTTTTGAAAATAATATATACCCTATGTCACCCGGGGATAGTGTAGCTTCCAAACAGTGAAAGAATTTTTCAAATCTGTTCAGTAGTTTCGGAGCCTCAATGCAAACAAACAAACAAATCTTTCCTCTTTATAATATTAGTATAGATAGTATAGATAGATAACATAGGCCGAACCAGCCATAGTTTCTTAAGCAACAAGATAGCTAGCCAGTGCGGGGAGCATAGACTGATGCTATATATAATAGTAAAAATATAAAACACTGTTTTAAACAATCACGGTTATTCACTGAAGTTAATTGATTAATTAAAGGATATTTACCGTGGTAACTGGTAAGGTTGTGGAATGAGCTCCCGATATTTCGGCGCAGTTACATGCACCATGTTCACGGGAATACTAATATTATAAAGAGGAAAGGTTTGATTGTTAGTTTGTTTGTTTGCAATGAATAGGCTCCGAAACTACTGAACCGATTTGAAGCCACTGTTGGGAAGCTACACTATCCCTGGGTGCAATAGGCATTTTTTTTTTTTTTAATTTGTATCCTTACGAAAATTCCAATTACAATTTTTAATTTTGAAATTTTTGTATAATACCCGTGCGAATCCCGGGCGGGCCGCTAGTCTTCAAATAATCATATAACTTTAGTTAAAATATAATTTGATATTTGCTTTCGTGTCTTTGTTTCTATTTTTAGGGTTCCGTACTCAAAGGGTAAAAACGGGACCCTATTACGCCTACGATGTCTATCTGTCTGTCTGTCCTACCTTTAAACGGCTGTATTTTTCGAACCGTAATAGATAGCCAGTTGAAATTTTCACAGAATATGTAATGTTACGGCGAATTGACTTTTTACATTTTAAATTTTAAACTAAATGGTTTGCTGTCATAATGAAAAATGTTTATATGGTCACATACAAGAATATTGTATTCATAAATTTATTTGGCCGGTTATATCACTTTTTGGTCCAAAAACGTATGAAGCTTGTCCGTTGTCCTTTAGCTATCTCGCAGTTCATTTATTTATGATTTGATAATTTTATTTTTTAAATTTTGCTTTCTTGTAATTCCTAATTTGCAATGTCCGAAAAAAACGAGTTCAATATTCATCTATTTAATTTAAGACCTTTGTACACTTAATGGCCAAAAGAGATGGTGTGTGAGAAAGTAAATCGTACGAAGCTGAGGAATTATGGCCACATTAGCTACAAGTAAGTATATACAGTAGTTTAAGTACACAGCTACACATAACTATAGGCGCAGGCAGCGGAGCACGTGCGTCTATCGATCGCCTTATCTTGTTTTGCTATTGCGAGATGACGACTCATAAAAATATGCAGCTTGCAATTAACTGCCTTTGCGGAAAGATAGAAGTTTTTGGTAATATGAAGTGCATTGTTGTTAAGTAAATTTGATCGTCAACAAGTATTATAATTATTATTTTAAAAAAATACTTTAAAATGACTAGGCACTCGAACAAAATTATCGTTTTAGCCAAAACAATAGGCGCCTTAAGTAAAATATTTAAATTATTGGAGCTGGTTAAAAGCTACAAACCTACCACCAACCAACGTTTGACCAACCGCCTTTGAACCAACGTTTATGTTTTTTTTTGTAGGACCACCTCGAGAGCTACCTCGGTATAAAAATAAAATAAGCACTAAAATCGGTTCACAAATATCGGAGTAATCGGTGTACACACGTTTTTTTTATATTTTATTAAATTGTGAACCTCCTTGAAGTAGTTTAAAAAGTTTTATAAACCGAATGTGTGAGCCCACATAATTAGTTTAACGTGATCAACAGTTTTAAAGGGCAACTGAGAACTAAGAATAGATCATATTCATGTTAGCACAAATTGAGTGCATGTTTATTTTTCTACAATAGTCAGCAAACATCCAATTAAAGAGCTAAAGGCACTTGTCTCACCGCCGGCGATGTGCGAGAAGCGATTAGAGCTAGAAACTAGAAGCGAGTGTGTAGATCCTATAGTTGTCTCGCTGGGCTATGAAGCGAGTGAGCGAGTGCGGCCGTGCGTACAGTACTGCGCAAGCCAGTAGGCCTAGCACGGGTTGTAGATAAATTGTCTATCCACTGTTTTTATCCCGCGAGAAAAAGACAAATGTATCTATATTCTAGTTTGTCGCGTCTAGGCGTGGATAAAAACGGTGGAAAGAGAATTTCTCCACGGCCCGTGCTAGGCCTGCTGCACGCCAAGCGTGCATCGCTGAGCGACTAGCGAGTATCGGTGAGTGATTTTTATCTTTGATGGTTGATGTCGCTGCGACAAAATAGTGGAGAGAGAGTTCTCCCCGGCAGTGATTAATATATGTGTCTCTAATATTAACACGAAATCTATATATTTTGTTCGTTTCTAGAGCGAGAAAACAGTTGATAGCTAATCGCTTGCTCGCCGGTGGTGAGACAAGTGCCTTAGTCCACACTTTCGTATGAGCGGGCATTGGGGCGCCATACCAGCAGCAGGGGGTAGCAAGATGTTGTCAAGAATGGCTCTATATAAATAAACGCGTAGAGATCTTCTGAGCTAAAGCAGCGTGCCACTCCATAGAATCATAAGACAATCTTTACAAGGATAACAGATACAATAAAACTAATGTCTAGGCTTTTAACAGGCTGCCTTATCGCTAAAAGCGATTTTTTTCCAGGCAACCGTGCACAGAAAGGAATTACAATAAGAAAATAGTGGTTTACATATCCCATTGCATATTTAAAGATCATAGTAAAACCTATAGGCGAAGCGACATTCTCTACCAAAGCGGATCTTTAGTCTGTCCAGCTCTAGCCTTTCAGTCTAGTTTTTGTGCATTAATAATTTAATTTTGGATACAAAAACGACACGAACCTTACGAGATCCCGAATTGTACGGGTTTGATTGAACGGGTGAAATTATAAGGGTTAATAATATTAGGTTCTCATGGCACGGTCACGGTGCGGAATTTGTCGCTGTCGTGTGTCGTATCATTGCAGAATACATATTAGGACAAGTTCATTGCAAGTGTACTTTTGCTTTTCGCTCCTTACTAAAAACATGCGTGGTGTACTCGTATTCGTTTTTAACTCAGGACTTTCAATCTCTGTTTTAACTGTCATTTTTCTACTTTTTGTTTAAGTTTGTACATGAAGGTATAGTCCATGGTATAATAATATACTCTGCCAGGTATAGCACTCCGAGAAACAATGTGACGTGGGCGTACCGCAATGATGTCATCAATGTCATGGATACACGTACACGTGCATAAGCAAGAGCAGAATAAGTAATTTACAACAAGTTCGAGAGATATGACGATACACGAAACAATGGCGGACTCTCTATGATTTTCTGTGTTAACAGTAGCGTGAAATTATAACTCCCCAATATTCGTATATGTGGGAATCCAATAAATCAATGTGATTTTAATAAAATTGTGTTTAATATATTCAATTCGTGCTTAACTTGCTTTAGCGGACAAACCAAATGATAATTGAAATGCTTTTTGTATTTTATTTAATATATTATTAAAAAAGTTATTTCCCAGTATCTGTGTTTGTTACAATAAAGTGGCAACTTGACAGTGACGTCATTGCGGTACAACTCCCAGAGTACTAGACCTTGTTTTCTTGGATCATGGTATAGTCTTGAAGTATTTTTTAAAAATTTACTTTATAGTTGTTTTCGCTCCTTACTAAGGGTATTCTGTACACGAGTTAACCAGTGACCTCAAAAAACACAAGGTCTGTTTAAAACGAACTTTGTTCTACGAAAGGCCCTTTACAAACTAACAAAAAGAGTTTAGCTTCAATTTCTCTCAGAAGTCGCCTTTGAAGGTTTTCCCGTACCATATTGAGCGTTCCACATAGTCGACAACGACATTGCTTTACATTGCTCGCTTAAAATTTTCTTAGATTTTGTTTTTTTTTATAGTCAAGCAGTAGTCAATTCACAAAAACAAGCCTATTATGTAAAACATTTTAAAAAAACAGCCAAACGTGCGGACCCGCTTTAGACATGTCTGAAAAGGGTCGTGCCTAAAAATTAGGCATTCAGTCATAGGCTAAGTATACTAAGTAGCCCTCTACGCATTCAGTAATTTAAGCAGGTACATGACAATATTAATGTTATGAAATAAAAATTATAAAACGGAAAAGAAACGGAAGTCAATAAATTAAATGTTAGTTATTATTATTTAATACTAGCTACGCTCCCGCGGTTTCACCCGCGTTATATACCTTGAAGCAACCTCCTTGGTAGCGACAGAAACTTCCTTTAATTTAGGTTTCAGTTTCTTTATTTTTTCTATGATGTTATATCAATGTATAAATAACAATTCTTGTTGTTGTTTTTACTATGGCTGCCAGAGACTGATATACATATAGTTTTAAATACATACATAAATAGATATTAACAACTTGATATAGAACAAACACAAATGTTCAACACATAAATGTTTGTCCTTGGTGGGAATCGAACCCACAACCCCAAGCTCAGAAGGTAGGTTCACTACCAACTGGACCAACAGGCTATCATATATACGGGCTATGCAATACACGCAAGATGCTGCTGGGGCTTTCTAGAAGTTTATGTAGGTGCTTTTAAGTCACAAAGTGGGAAATGTAAATAGAAAGCTACCGTCGCGTCCTGTCGACATCGACTGCTCTGAAAGCTTTATAATCCCGCACTGTCTCAGCGGTGAGCGGTTGCACAGTTTTTGCAAATTAGTCCCAATTTCATTCAAATTGAACAAAATCGCTCAATTAGCCTTTTTCTGGCTGAACAAGTTTGAATGATGAGCCGCTGGGAATGGCAGACTGTCGCTCTTTCGGTTTGGGTTTGAGATAAATTATTGTCATCTTTCTAAGTGATCTTACTTAGAAAGATAATAATAATATTATAAAGAGGAAAGTATTGATTGTTTGTTTGCATTGAATATGCTCCGAAACTACTGGAACCGATTTGAAAAATTCTTTCACTGTTGGGAAGCTACACTATCCCCGGGTAACATAGGCTATATTATATTTTCAAAAAAATAAGGATCCGCACTAAAACTCCAATAATGTACAGGTGTAAAAAAAATAGATTTACAATTTTGAATTTGCGCGTTTGACAGTTCTAAGACAGGACAATGTCTGTCAGGTCAGCTAGTCTTATATAAAGCATAGGCTAAGTTATATACTATTAATAGATCGTTGATAATTATGTAATTGAAATCAACTTCAGTTTTAGTTTACTCTCATAAAAAACGAATTATCTATTTTGAAAATTATTATCTATTTTGTCATTTGATGAAATTAAAAAGCAAACATTTTGATTATCATGTTTGACACTTTACGTTTGAAAAATACTCGACAGATAACAAATGTCAAATAGTGACACTGTAGTCGTATTAATAGGCATTAATCATACATTGTTATTAAAAATTCACGGAGTATTAGCACCATTTTCACCAGTTATTATAGTGCCAGCTCTCTCTAAACCCAATTACCACACCGTCACTGCAGTAGGGTGGTGCGTTTCAAAACAAATGGAAAAGCAAATAAAGCGAAACGAGCGAAAAAAGCAATACGAGCGAACTGAGCGAATAAAGTAACACCGTAGAAACGCCCAGAGGATCCAATTCAACAGCAACAATGCAATTAACGGCTCCCCGCCGATTGTTAACACTGCGAGATATTCATATTCACACGATCAAATGGACATAACCAATATCAGCTTTATTCGATTTAATCCTACTAATATTCCTAATAATATAAACGCGAAAGTTTGTATGCATGGATGTATGGTTGTTTGTTCCTCTTTCACGGAAAAACTACCGAATGGATTTTAATGAAAGTTTACAATAATATATAGCTTATACATTAGAATAACACATAGGCTATAACGGGTCATAGTAGCGAGGCCGATGGCAGAGCTCTACGCGTACGAAGTAGCGGGTTTCAGCTAGTTAATAAACAAGCGAACAAAATAAACAGTCGAATAGATTTCATTTGATTATTGTTTGCGTCAGTAATAATTAATCAGTAAAATTACACCTTAGTCATAATACTGTTTTTGTTGTTAACTTGTTTTGCATTTAACATTATTGAGTATGAGTCTAACTCATTGAATCATCATCATTTCAGCCGTAGGACGTCCACTGCTGGACATAGGCATCCCCCATCGATCTCCAAAAGGGCCGGTTGGAAGCGGCCTGCATCCGGCGTTTCCCTGCGGCCTCTTTTAGGTCGTCTGTCCATCTTGTGGGTGGACGTCCTACGCTGCACTTACTGATCCGTGGTCTCCATTCGAGAACTATTCGGCCCCATCGGTCATCTGTTCTGCGTGCTATGTTCCCTGCCCACTGCCACTTCAATTTGCTAATTCTGATAACTCATTGAATGAGTCATCAAATCAGTGAAGTTGAGTGACCCTCTACCCTGCTGATCTTTGGGTTGCTCACCGCGAGTGGAATTTACAACTAGAATAGGCATAATGTCAATTTATTATTACCTCATAAAAAAGCTGATCATAAATAGAGCCCATCAAAGAAAACAAAATTAAAATTAGTTCAAAAATAAATAAGTTAAAAGTATTTTATTTTCATGCTAGACAGTGAGCGCACTATACTGAGTTATGACGTCACGCCTCAGGCGCGCCATACAAATGCTATACTAACTCACGCTTTGCGCGAAAACGACATAGTATCCCCTCTCTATCCCACCTAAAACATTAAACGCTCATATCTCAGAGATTTATCAGCCAATTATTTTTTTCATTATGTGTAATGAAGTATTAATTTATTAATAATTATTAAGTTATATTCATCGCTAAGCCTGTTATTTGTAATAAATTAAACATAAGGACACATGCCTATTCTACCGTGTACCGTAGAGTTCTATCGATAGGCCATAACAGATGCCTTCAATGCCTTGAAAACAAACATTAGTGCTAGTCACTCCGGTTATACGACTAGGAGCAAATAACATTAAAGAAAATTGCGCTTTTAAAACGACAGGGTTCCAACCTCGACGCTTCCGGAACGTTCATCAGTCTCGCAACCTTGACCTTGGAATTACATAGAACAGACTGCTCTCCGCTTTACGAGGATACGGGCAAAGTTACCGTGCCAGTTGCTAACATGCCCGGGACATATTATTGAGTTTGCCATGCATGAATTTTCTGTACACAAATCGTCGTTTGTTGAATGTTGTGACGATTTTGTTGAACTTTTCCCGAGACAACACTACAATTTATTTCTTTAGACAGCACTTTAATGTGCCCTTTTCACATATCAGTCTATTTGAGAAAGAAAACATTGCATAGATACATTGCGTCATATTTTTTATTTATTTGTACCTAGCTGCGCCCCGCGGTTTCACCCGCGTGGATACCCTTGATAAAAGTAGCCTAAGGTATTCCTTATAATATCAGCTATCTGTTAGTGAAAGTCCCGTCAAAATCGGTCCAACCGTTTTGGAGTCAATAGGAAACATACACACATCGATATTTTTATATATTTGTAATGATTTCCAATTAGCTACAAGTACTACGCATTCAAGATGAGGCGCGTTTCGAATTACGCCAACATCGCAAATGTGAACCAACACGGACTAAATACATTTTCTTTGTGTCGTGTTGGTTGTCATTAACGCGATTCAGTGAGATTAAAACATTATAGCCTATAGTCGTTTGCACCCGGGGTAGTACAAATTATTTCATTCCTCGATTGTCAGTTAACGGTGGACGCTGTTATTGATTGTCGTAAACGTCTCTCGATAATGGCGTCTATAATTATTTACGACTGTTACTTGTAATAGCGTCAGTATTAGATTAAGTACTTACAAAATTCTATGAATCTCTAAGCAAAGTTAAATATTTCAGTGGAAGTTGAAATTTTAAGGTCATATTTGCGAGCTCGGTAGTCAGCATAGCGACATTGTCAGCGGGCGGTGTTTCAACGGGTCCATTAAACTTATAAAACCAGCCAAGTGTGAGTCAGACTGGCGCACTGAAGGTTCCGTACCACCACATAACTTGTTAGCTACTAAAGTACAAAAAAATTGTGTAAAAAGACAATATCCCATCAACGCCCGGACAGTCACCCGTCCAAGTACGTCGCTTCACTTCGGTGATCGTACGAGAACCGGTGGTGAACAGAAATTTGACACCGACTCGCACTTGGCCATTATTTATTATTTCTTGTTATACTTTAGAGTGTGTACTATAATCATGCCAAGTTTGACGCTTGTAAGAATTACCGTTTTTATATTAGATCTAATAAAAAAAATAATGTCGTAAGTTGTATGAGGAGATGCCCTTTCGTTTTTACTTATTGACTTTATTATTATTTTTTAGTTAATCCGCCGTAACATTATATATTCTATGAAAATTTCAACAGGTTATCTATTAAAGTAAAATTGAAATTTTCGTAAGATATAGCTGTTTAAAGGTAGGACAGACAGACAAACAGACAATGTAGGCTTAGTAATGGGGTCCCGTTTTTACCCGTCAGGTACGGAACCCTAAAAATACCTCTTTACTATGCAATACATACACGACACAAACAGACAGAAAGTCTAGGCATACTCTAAAGATCCGCTTTGGTTGGGAATATCGCGCCGTATGTGCTATCATACCCCCTTATTAATAAACGTGGAGTAGTCTTGGAATAGTTACCTCGTGTTTTGTCTTCTTCTCTCTTTCACATTTTGAACTCGATCGAAAAAGACAAAAGACGGAGTAACTATTCCAAGGCTACTCCACGTTTATTAATAAGGGGGTAACAGTTTAGGTGCAAACATTGCAAGTCTTCTCAAGGGCGACAAAATGGCACCGTTTTCAATTTTAGAATTTTTCTTCTTCTGGTCTTTATTAGCTTTTAGAAGAGACCGTTAAATTAAAACATTCGTGGCACGTTTCGAAGATGCTAGAGAGCAAATGCGAGTTAGAGCCGCCAGATGTATAAATATCTATAAAAAGTAGTCTATATGATCGTATTTATTGTCGCGCTATCGTTGCTAAAATCACTGTAAATAATCTAATCTTAGATAAATGTGCCGATGCTAATTTATGATGATGATGATGATGATGATGATCATGTTAATTTACAGAAACAATATTATGAAAACTCGTCATACAAGTCATAAAATATTATTCTAAAATAACCAACATTTTAACCTTCGCTGAAAATGTGTAGAGCTCTTTTGTTTCTCGTAGCGGTCTAACGAAAACGCTACGCCGCGCGCCGTAGCAATTGCAAGCGGACTATGCAAGTATGCAAGTTATTTAGTTTGCAAGATCGCACTCTCCGTTAGTTTATTTGGTTTAAATTAAAGTCGTTAATAAAATATATGCACTATTACAATTTAACAAAGATAATAGAATGCAGGTCGCTAATAAAAGAGCTGGTTAGGTGTATCATTAGCGATATTGCAGCCACCACATAACTACTGATAGGAATATTGGCACACGTTTTACTTCTCCGTGTCTTAAGCAGGATTACATTATGTTCACGCTTCGTTCGCGCTCCTGCAACTGCTTCAATGGATACGACACGCGCATTGCTACAAGCAATACGTTGCGCTATTACACTCTTTTGTCTTTTTTCTCTGTTCTCACCGCGGAGATAGCTACTTATCCACATATCCACTAACTGGATCAGTTGTAGGAACGCGCAGGCCCATTTTTGCGAACATAAAGTATCTTTACGTATTCTTACATTTGCGTCACATCAACAAAATAAAGACGTACATTTGTACTTAGTTCTGCAATCTTAGCACGAACCTCTATCGACAAATTCGTGTCGCAACTACGCTTCTTCGATACAAAATGCCACAGCGAAAATGTTTTATACGTATTAGACCTGTTGAACTAAAAATTATATTGGAAATACCCAATAAGCATGAAATTAATGCACTCCGTAAGTTACAGGAACACTTACACGCGTTCTACGCGAAAACAACTTTGAATTTATTTCATTCTTCATTTCAATGGCAAAGTTTTCCCAAAAGCAAATATTATGTTGATACGGGATGCACAGAACAGTGAACAACGCAAGGTACGAGAAAATCACGAACTAAAACCATTAAACAAATAAGATCTTAAGGGGCGCAGGAGTGGCTCATTGGGGAAAGGCATTACAGATTACAGGTGTTAGCTTTTCAGCCAAGAAATCACCTTTTAAACTGTTTTACACACAATTCGTTTACACTTGTTATCGCTTCGAGGTTCGAGCAAAGAAAGAGGGTGATTACAATGCAACCGCCACTTATATACTGTGTTTGCTGGCAGTTGACAACAGACTGTCAACTGTCAACGAACACGTGTGAACTTCGCCAATACAGTTTCATTATAATGGTGTTGTTAGTTCATCTATACATTAAATGATTAAACTAAAGTTGTTTTACACAGGTATATAACATGGCTAAATGAGGATTCGACTCTCATAGTCACTCGGCAAGGTGATGAAGTGTTTTTTGAACTATTTTTGGTAACAGGGTAACAATTGCAGTTATAAAACTCATTTACCTCTAAAAAAACGTTTTTTAGCTAAGCTGAGTTTTAAACCCTATGCAATACGGCGTGTTGCTGGAAGTAGTACTCCAAAGTTGCATCTCATTCACGACCGACTATCGGAGTCAAATGTTTATTTGTGTGTGTTTTTTTTTTATGGCGCCGTTCCTGCTCTCTCTTCACTTTAAAGGCAAATTATTTTTTTAAATCCCTTTTTAAAGCAATCTATCTTTTGAATACAATAAGCTTTATTTTGAACTGTTGTCTTAAATGACGCGTCTTGTGTGGAATACGACGAATGAATTGACGCATCCAATCCTCATAATTTTTATAATTTTGTTAAGTCTTGGGGTATCTTCCTTTGAAGCCTCTTTGGAGGCCTTCTGATGTCAAGAAGGCCTCCAAGGAGGACATCAACATCTTTGCTAAATCATTTGGATGATTTTGCAGTCGTTATTGATAAGTTAGGGCGTTATTTCTTATTTCTTCTTCTACTGTGGGCATTTCCATGTCCTTGTGTAGATGTTAGATGCGAGTGTACGACGTGCATAAGTAGTAATGCTGTTAACGAACCAGTGCATATTTTGACCAATACAGTAATCCTATAATCTGCTGCGATGCAGCATCATTACCGAGCACGGAACTAAGCTGTATAACCGCAGGATTACAGCCGCATTACGTAATGGAACTGCAAGATAGATGAGCAGTGCTATAGTTTGCAGTGATATCACCTCAGATCAGACAAATGCCTTGGTACAATTACCGTATGTGTTAAAATGTCTCCCTGTTTCTCCAACTTTTTTTCACTATTCCGCTAATCCGCTTAAAGCAAAAACGTTAAGTGCGGCTCACTTAAAAAAAACACACTTAGAAAATTGCAGCGATTCCATGAACTAATAGTCTAAATGCAAAATAAAACCGGCCAAGCGCGAGTACGGCTCGTGCACTGAGGGTTCCATATTAGCACAAATACAATAATTATCAATTTAAAAACCGACTTCTAAATTAGTAAAATATGGCATTTCGATTCGATGAGATGAATGGTCATCTAAGGCCGAATACGTTGCTGAACTTGGTAATGAATGAAATTTTTCACCGACTCGCACTTGGCCATTATTTATAATTTTTTTTTGTTATACTTTAGACTCTGTAATATAATCATGCCAAGTTTTACGCTTGTACGTATTACCGTTTTTAACACTAGAGCAAATACAAAGATACGTAAAAAACACGTTTGTTGTTCTTTTTTATTTAATGCGCCGTAACTTTACATAATCTTTGAAAGTCTCAACTAGCTGTCTATTACGGTTTGAGAGATACAGCCGTTAAAAGGTAGGACAGTCAGTCAGACAGACAGCATGGGCTTAGTAATAGGGTCCCGTTTTCACCCTTTGGGTACGGAGCCCTAAAAATAAAATGACAGAACTTCATCTAAATTATACGATAAAAAGTTTAAACCTACCTTCAAAGCAGTTAAACTAATTCTATAACCGTATTGCTATGTATAAATAAAAATATATATAAATAAATTATATGACAAAAAGTTTAAAACTATTTTCAAAGAACTAGAGTATTCACAAGCTTGTTTTAAATTGTTAATTTTATTTATTCTGTAAGCCCGGTTGCACCTAAGTGCAGTAATTGAAGCAACAAGTCTTCATTTGCTGTGAGCACTACGGATTTTAATACGATTCTTTTAAACTTGTCTTGGCTTATAGCCAGCGCTTGCATCGCAAGTTTGTTACAGAATATTTTAGGAGTCGAGAAAATTCATCTCTATCACTTGTGGCTCTAAAGTTCTGTTTTTAGTATCTATCTATATTCATAAAAGCAAAATTCCACTCACTGTGCCATGTAGCGACTCCGAGTAACTATGTCATGGGGTTCTTCAAAAGGGCTGTTAATAGGGTCTTTAAGGGTCTTTAGTCGGCAACGTATCTGTAATGCCTCTGGTGTTGCAGGTATCCATAGACAACGGTGATCACTTACCATCAGGCGGCCCGTCTGCTTGTTTGCCATCTATGGCATAAAATATATATATATATATATATATATATATAAACTCACTGACTCATCACGAAATCTACTTAAAATTTGGTAGGTAGATACATTGTGGGGAGCAAAGGTCCGCTAAGAAAGATTTTGCGAAAGCGCCGGAATCCAGTAGGAAAATGTAGCTTGAACATTTTTATGAAAGTATTCAGGTAAAAAGTCGCGGGCAACAGCTAGTAAGCTTATAAAATAATAAAACATTACGCAAATTGTATTAAAAACACGATTTCAGTAACAATTTACAAAATTATGTTTTTTAAATCTCGGTCATAACAAATTCATATGTGTAGTTTATTGCATACATTTTTCATTCTGGTGAAGCCCTACTGTGCCAACATTTTACATTCAAAGCACGTTTTATTTGTAGACGAGAATAATTCAGCAACTCGTCGGCTTCAGCGCAAATGAATAAGTAAACAATAGGTGAGTTAGGGCGCGCTCTTGTTAAGCCAATCTCTTGTTGAGTCAGACACTCGTTGCTAAGGCAAGCTTGTTTGCATGTTTCTGTACGCAAATTAACTCGTGTAGATGCAACTCGGGCTCAATGCTGACGGAGGCGGCGTCGCAACGCAATCACACAGCGTTGACGTATTGTTTCAGTAATCATGTATTATTATTACGTACTAGCTGCGCGCCGCGGTTTCACCCGCGAGTTAAAATCATCGTTAAGTTTTCTGAAATTTTTTCTTTTTTTTTTTCCGTAGAATATTCAACAGAGTATAAGAAAACTAAAAAAAAAAAGTAAAGTAGTTATGGCGTGACCAAGGTAAATAAGGATTCATTTTTATATGTATTATATACTACGTATTATATTATTACGGCACACCCTGTCCTTTACCTCTTCTGCATGTCCTCTCCAAACTAAGGTTGCCTGAAAGACATCGCTTATAGCGATAAGGCCGCCAATTGTATCACTAGTAATTGTATCAATTGTATTAAGTTCTTTTTTATGTGTGTAATTTCTGGTGTGAACAATAAAAAGTTATCTATCTTTCTTTCTATATATCTATCTAAGCAGGCTTGTCAAACTCTTTTCAAGGTCGCCAGCTTAGCCCTTACAGGTCCAGATCTAGCCTTTATTTTGCTTGTTTAGCCCCGTAAATAATGATTTAGCGACTCAAAAATTATCATTCTGTAAAAACTATAGACTATCTGGAAACGAACCATATGGTACTCTATAGTTACCGGAAACACTACGCGCCACAATGCTGATGCGTTGAGAGCGATACGCAGTACTACGACCGCCACACGAGTTCATTATAACGCGAAATATGAACTTTGAAGGAAATGTCCGGAAAATTCGGAGCGTCCGGGTTATTCCCAGGAGTTTTTTATTTGGCATCTGGTAACCCTAATTAGCATTAGCAAGATCGAGGGTTTTTTTTTTGGCGCCAACGTGGAAAAAACATTTCGGCTCGTTGGATTATTTTCCTAAACTTGTGTATTTTCGAGTGTTAATGTGTACTAAATGGTGAATTATTATTCATTAAGTGCTCGTAAACGTGCTCGAGTGTGGGAAAAGATATAACGAGGTGAAACGTGTCGTATCGTGTTGTTTCCAAAACTCCATAAGAGCCTCTTGTAAAGTCTTCACCACTTTACAGGGGCATGAGTTTGACTTGACCGTGACTTACTTAGCTTGACTCTGACTGTGACTATGACGTGTTTGACGCTATTAAGACTATGTAAACTGTTTAATATTACGACTAAAGGACATTGAATCCACGGCCATGAAAATTTTACCAAAAAAAAAAAAGCAAGATCGAGATCTCGATCTATCTCGATACCCTGATCATGGAGTTACAAGATCAGCGGACTAACAAGCCCATACATTGTCTAACAGAAGCAGTACGCATTTTCTCTCATCCCTTTTACGTTGTGTATTTTACATAATAAAGACGGGCTACGTTTTATAGGCAAGTTACGGGCGCGCTTTGTACGAACATCTCGGGTAGGCGTACTTAGGGAAGGGGAAAGGGTACCCTTAGCTTGAAGAATAATTGTATTCTTGTTGTAATCACACGACATTTTTCGTTCAAATCAGAGCCATTATCACGTTAATGAATATAAACACTATTGTTTGAAAGTTCGCAGAAACTTCAGTACGGTTGACATGGAGTGTTTAAGGTCGTAACGTCGTAACGGCATAACCAGACGCCATCGCTTGCAAGAGTTTTGGTGCAAATTTGAAATTGGATGAAAAATACCAGTTTAAGCTTTAAACACTAATTATCTGCAGATAGAAGATTAAGTTGAATTATTAAACAGTTTTTGAAAATTCATCAAGCCTAGTTTTTTTTTTTTTATTTATTTAAAACACATAGTACGTTATATTTCAAGTTAGTAAGTTGTCTTAAAATCTATAATAGATTTATCCAGACAACTGGTACTCGGTAAGTTTTTTTAAAAAAATCTAATTACCTACATTGCACTAAATGAAGCGCGCGAAAACACCAGACTGCAGTTGTTACATTCAGTAGTTATTAGCGGCCCTGAAGTTAAATCCTCGGTACGATTCCTGTAATGAATTGTTTTTAAAGTTGCTTTCTATCTGCAGAGCCTTCAGCGGGTTAAATTTGCATCATTATTAATGAAGCATTATCTATGTGGTTTCGTTGCTTTTATGCATTCGCTGTTTTTTTCCGCTGCGAACTATGAGCCGCTGTAATCAACGAGACTGAGCGCGCGTTGTGGTTTTTAACTTGCAAATGGACTTTTCCATTCATGTGCATTTGTGGTTCTTCGAGTTTTGTATTCAAATATTTCAAAGGGTTTCAAATATTTAATAACTACTGCGCTGCGATTCTAAATCTTCAGTGTGTAAAATGCTTTTATTAGCTGAGCTTTTAACTAACAATGTAAACAAAAGTCGGCTTTTACCTAATTTTAAATGTATCGATTTAAACATTGTGAGACACCCCACACACACATTAATAATGCCGACGACATTGTGAGAGTCGCCGGCATCCCATGGATGCAAAAGGCAGGCTGTCGTTCAGTGTGGAGGTTAAAGGGGGAGGCCTATGTTCAGCAGAGGACGTCTTCTGGCTGATAATGATGATGATCGATTTAAAAATATGCAATTGACAATACAATAATTTGACGCCATCGAATTGATCTGATGATGGAGCCAGGAAGTAGATAGTAGAACTCTTCAATGGCTACTAGTGAACCCGTGGAGTTGAGTGTCACAACTATGCTCATTTGTGTTAACGAATACCATACCAACAGTTCCTCTATCCACCCCGGTTGGTTCCATCAACAGACCTCCGTCACCAAGTACAATGAACCCTCGATTTTGGTTCTTTTGGTTTGTAATAACAAGTCACATAAGCGTATCTTTTTTTTTTACACTCTTTTAATTTTTAGGAGAATACTAGATAAAAAAGATAAGGAGAATAATAAATAAAAGCTAGAAGCCCTGACTTGACGAGTACGATAAGGTTTGATACTGGCTGTTGTTTATTCCTTTTTCTGTCTGGTATTTAACTTAACATCTCTCTATGAAGCTGTATATACTGGCTGTTGTTTATTCCTTTTTCTGTCTGGTAATTAACTTAACATCTCTCTATGAAGCTGTATATACTGGCTGTTGTTTATTCCTTTTTCTGTCTGGTAATTAACTTAACATCTCTCTATGAAGCTGTATATACTGGCTGTTGTTTATTCCTTTTTCTGTCTGGTAATTAACTTAACATCTCTCTATGTTAAAAATGTCGTATGTTTGTTTTCTGAATACTATTTAGGCCCTATTGATGTTGCAACGGGAATTTACACTATTTAAGTTTATATTAGTGAAAACTTTTTTTTTGCTTTTGTGTATCTATTTATCTCCTATCTACTGTGTTGGTACATTCAAAAAATTCGTGTAGATTCTCAAATCTGGTGGAGGATATGGTTCAAGCAATAGACCTAGATACAAATAGTAATAAACTTGAAAATTTAATAAATCAGCAATACAGGGTTATGCATATAGCCTGTACTAAGCCGAAAGGAGGTCATTGTACTCACCATTATGAACAACTTTTCTATGGGATCAACCTAGAAATCGCGAAAAAATGCTCCATACATTTTGTCGAGTGCCTATGACCGTTTTATATGTAACAGCTGGTTTTTTTCGTGATTTCAGGGTTGGTCCCATAATAAGTTGTCAAAATGATGAGTACAATGATCTCCTTTCGGCTCAGTACAGTCTATATCGTAACACTGTATAACTTCAAAATTAATGCGCCTAACTAATTAACCAAAACCACCCTAACTATAGTCGGAGTGACCGGCTTAATCTTACGTGAGTAATTCCCGTGTAATATGAATAAAATGCGCCTAATTTAATTTGCGAAAACGTTTTGTGCGGAACCAACCTGAGTAAATATAGTTGGTTGTTAGAACATCAAATAAATTTTCCACGAACAACGGAAAATACAAATTGATTCAAAAGAGACTCGGTAATAACTTGTAATGTAAAAAGGCTAAGCTGAAAAGAGTTGTAATATTCTTCAGCAAAGGTACATTAATTAATTAGATTTAGCACAATTAGATCTGAGAGCTCTCGTTTTACACGTTTAATGAATGTAGGCAGAGAATAGATATAACTTCAAGTGTACGTTTATCAACAATACATAAAATAGGTCTGTCTGTCCAAGCTATTGTTAATCTAAGAGCTTTGTAAAGGATATTAATGTATACTTGTTTACTTACTCCGCTCTCGCAGCGACCCGAAATGGGTCTTGTCCTCCTACGACACATGAGAGAACGTCATCCGTCCCGGTCTCACGCTGTCTCTCGCCAGACTCCGCTGACCCACCGACGCTGTCGCTCGCGCTGGTCCAAAGTCAAAGTCCGAGTCCGGTCCGGTCCGAGTCTATGGCATCTTTCCAGCGATATCTAGTTGACTTTTTCTATGTTTGGTAATTTTTCTATTTGGAAGTTTTTATACTTAGACGTTTTCTATAGTGTTATTAAGCTCTTGGACATATTTTTTTTCATTAGTCGTGTAAATCGATATCGAAGCGATTGGGAACTCCCAAGATGGGCCTTCTTGAAATTGCGATCCTTTCCCGTTCTCAGCAGCAACACTCTCTCTTCTCTTTCTCTCTTAAAATAAGGAATACACTTCACAACACGCTACAAGGCTATTTGCGTGAGAGCACACAAACCCATAAACCACCACTAGTGTCCGTGTAAAGCACAAAACAAAGTCATAAATAATAATATTAATAGATTACGTATATGGGCCGGGGGGAGATTAGATAACACTATCGGTTATCAGTTATCAGGTACAATTACAGCGCGCAAACACTCCACCGGACGCAGGACGTCTAAATTACGATGCTACCATCAAAATTAATATACTATTCAAAGTACTAAGCATAGTTCGCTAGTCTGGGGCAAACGGCCAAACGGTTAGGCCGTACTTAACGAAATTTGGCAGGAAGATAGTGTGGATCATGAGGATCGACAATATATATAAATACATAAGAATACTTTTCCCCCAAGATTAATGAAAAATTAGGTGATGAATTCCGTTAATTGAACTTCACTACCCGTTATTTAGTTTTTTTTAATGTACCGTACCATTATGTTATGTCTGTGGCCTTCAAACGAAGAACTGACACATCCACTTTTGAAGAGATGAGAAATTCATCATTGTCAGCCTATCATGTTCCCACTGCTGGGACTAAGCTGGGACATAGGCTTTCTCTCAGACAGAGGATGGGCCCTAATCCACCATGCTAGCCCAGTGCGTGTTGGTGAATGTCATGTCTTGGTACTTTTGAGGTTCTTGGACATACCCGATTTCCTCACGATATTTTCCTTGCCTGTTTTTGAGCGATGGCATCAGTAACTGCACATCATTTATGTAAGTACTAAATAAGTCATTAGGCAGGGCTGAGTATCGAACCCGGTGCCGTCAGATTGTAAAGCGCATATGCTACCGCTCGGTCACCATCGCTCCAGAAATCGAAATGTGAGAAATTGAAAGTAAAATTGATCAGCTGAATCACGCGCCAGACGCGACATGCTTTCCTTTACTGGAATTACGTCAAGTACCCTGGAATATAAAAAGTAATAAAAATTACGCGCGACCTCGCGAGTCGCTCCGACGCGGCATCGGGGAAAAAACTCTCAAGGATATCAATTATTATCGAAACATCGGCTTCTTTCATTTAAATCTCATTAATCATGAATTGACAGCCTTGAGTCTATTGAAATTCTTGTCGGATATTACCCTCATATTCATAGACGTAATAAAGGTCACTCCTCACATCACCCTCAAGTGATGTTTTTAACAAGCCAAAACACCACTTGAGGGTGACGTGAGGATTCGAGGTACTTTTATTTACTTCTATAACATCTACGAATTTACATTTTGCAGCACAAAATACGTTATATCGTGAAAAGCAACATTTCTCAAACTTAACTTAAAAATTCAATTACGCATGACTGTGTAAATATTTTTTTTTTTTTTTTTATAAAAATTTTTGTTTGGAGCTTTAGTCGCTATGCGATTATGCCAGCTTCGTTTTTCAAAGCATCATACATCATACACAATCAAAAGGGAGCAGAGTCCCTACGCTGATCCAATTTGCTATGGCTCAATTTCACGCGTGACGACTTCTGTTAGTAAGAAATTCAGCATTTTTAAGTTTCTAACATTTCTAAGTTGCGTTAAGTTAAGGTGCGTTCACAACGTAACATTCATCATGCAGTGCGACTGTTTTTTGTCCACTGCACCAACACGTGGACTCTACGTGCCTTTGTTGTCGATGGTCGAAGTTTTCAGACGAACACAAAGAGCTTTGCTTTAAGGCTTTATATATAAAGAGAAGACGTTGACATTGGATTTTACGTTGCGTTGCAGTATGTTTGTACGCAGTTTAATATGAAGAGCTGATGGTACGTTGTAGCATTTCGATTCTCCGTAGAGCTTGTAGCAGTGTGTAGATGTATATGCTACGAAAATTGCAGATTTGCTACGGAGTTTCGTAGACATCGCTACACGTTCGACTGGGCGAAGATATACAAACAGCTGTCGATTTTCAGACAGGTTTTCATGATTTAGCATTTTTTGATAGTTGGGATTATTGAGCCTCTACTGCAGTATCTCCTAGCGACTTCGCTCCACCTATGATAGGATGAATTCTGTAGCAACTACATAAACCTTCCCGTAGCTCGTGCTAGAAATAAAGTTAGTTATCAGGTACGGTTAAACAGATTACTGGTCATAAACATATCGCGTTACACGAAAACACTGGAAGGGTATCTGGTAGTATCGAAATTAATAACATCAATGATAAACATGCGCACTACGACTCAGATAACAAGTACAACACCTTGTATCTAACAACCTGTAAACTCGGTTCACTTTATTAATAAGTAGGAAATTAACCCTTAAATTTCAATATACGAGTTGTCCTCAAAACAGACAATCTAGAGAGATATGCCTCAGTACAATTATTGTTCGTGTTCAAATGATTCTGTTTTTAGCCACTTTCATTACTATACCGCTAACCCGCTTATAACACACTTACAAAGTTTTTACGCATACTATGAAACTTGCAGCGACACCAATGAACTAACTAATCGTCATTTCAGCCACTGCTGTCCACTGCTGAGCTGGACATAAGCCTCCCCCCATCGATCTCCAAAAGAGCCGGTTGGAAGCGGCCTGCATCCAGCGTTTTACTGCCGTCTCTTTTAGGTCTATCCATATAGTGGAAGTCGTACGCTACGCTTACCGGTCCGTGGTCTCCATTCAAGAACCTTTCGGCCCCATCGGCCATCTGTTCTGCGTGCTATGTGTCCTTCCCACTGACACGTCAACTTAATAATCCGGTGGGCTACGTCGGTAACTTTCGTTCGTCTACGGATCTTCTCATTTCTGATTCGATCTCGTACTAACTAATAGTCCACATGAGAAAAGAAGAGCGGCAAGGTGAGTTCGACTAAAGCCTGATTTAGTCCAGACGCGTTTCGCCACCCGCACGCCATCTTGCCATATCTCTTTTGTTTGATCAGGGGCATAAGACTGTTTGTTTAGGTTGCAATAGCGATGTGTACTACATTTTACGAGTGTTAAGTCATCCTTGTCCACCTTTCTCGGATCCTTTTACCCCAAACGCATAATATTCATTCTCCATTCCACCCGGGTAAAAGAAAATACCAACGAGAATAAATGACACTGACAACTGTGCCAGTGCCTCAGAGCCTCTCTCCGATATTTCAAGGAGTAGGGTTGGCTCTGGTAGGTGCTGATAGGGGGAAATGCACAATACACCCCAAGCGGAACGCCAGTGCAGGATGTATCACCACCATCTCGAATAAGTGACAATGACTCGTTAAGTATCTCGCAAGACGTTTCATTTTATTTATGTAGAATTTATTAATTAATCTTAAATTCTGGTTCTGGGTAAACGTATTATTTGCTGTAAGATTTTAAAGCAAAGTATGTTTAGGATTACGGATAGCTTCCGGAAGGATATTCGCTTGGGGTGATCATATTTGATTACTGCGGCTCAAGTACCGCCGATTGCGATGAAGGTTGCAAGTGTACCCTCACCCGACCCTCGGGCCAGTAAACACGATTACAATGATGAAGGTCTCATGGTGATGTGACCTTGATTTGTATTGTAATTACTTTATACTAGTACTGTGTACGCGTCCGAAAATTATCGCACGCGCGATTTGGATACGAATGTCATGAACTTGATAAAAACCATGCTAACATCACCACCACAGCTGCCCTGGGGTAAAGTGAGAAGAGCGGTCGCTCTAGACACCAGATAGCAAGGGTCGCAAAAATTCCAAAAGGAAAAACGAACGAAAAAAATAATTTTAATGGCGCTTCGCGCTTCCGAGCGGGATCAGCATTGCAGACGGCGCGGCGGAGCACAATTGCATTATTTATAACCAGCATTTTGATGTGAGAATAGTTTATACCCTGGATTAGCACATGGAATACTTTTTAACCCGAAATCGATTCCTATACGATATTTTTCAGAAATGAAACGCGCCGAAAAACAATCGCGCTCTACCCTGGTCAAAGGCTAACGCACTAATCACCACATCACATCACACTAATATAAAAAAATTAAGAAAGTTTGTGTGTATATATTTAAAAATGTATCTATGTTTGTCCCACTTGACTCTGTAACAACTGAGTAGGCTGTATGTAGATGTAGGTATGTGAAATTTGGTCTGAATTTTGGGCAAGAATTAACATTTACATTGGATCAACATTGGATTATCAAGGATCGACATTGGATTAACAGATATAGGTAAATTACTTCCATACCAAATAATATAATTTTTCCGGGATAAAAAAGTAGCTTATTGTTAAGATAGGCTACTTTTTATCCTGGAAAAATTCATGGGCTACTTTTTATCCCGGAAAAATTTACGAGTAATATAGTTTTATGTATATGATAATAAAATAACCGATTAATTAATGTATCTCTCTAAAAACTCCTTTCAAAACAAGTTTATCTTAATGTCCAACAGCAGACCTAGCACGGGCCGAAGACGACTCTCTCGAAATGCACCAAGATGTCATGCAACGTTATCTCATCGTCAAACATATTCCTTATTGTAATAATTCCACATCGATTTAGCTAAAAACAAGCTACTCAGATAAAAGTTTTCGTTTCGACAGAAGTAAAGGTCACCTCCGTTCAAGGTCGCAAATATAAGGGAAGGCGAACATTAGACGTCCAAACGACTACATCCGCGACGGAGCGGATTCCGCCCGCCACCGTCACGGTTCGACGCACAGCCCGCGAGCGCGTCCACACGGACGGCTTCGGAGCGGTAACAACGCGAACCACCTTCTTCCAACCCACCTTCTTAATGCGAACCGCTAGGGACTGGAATATACTATCTTTGTTTCTTGAAAACTATAACCTGGATGTCTTCAAGGCCAGAGTGGATAAGTACCTTCCAGATCTAGGTGCTCCATTCTTCGGCCACAACATCGCTTTCCATTAAGTGAGTTGATGGCCAAAAGTATACCTACTACACAAAAAAAAAACCCTTACAAGAATCGCTCGCGTGCACAGCCCTAAACCGATCTCTAGTCGAGAAAAACATCTCCGGAGCGGTTGTTTTGCAGGAAACTCGTTATCTTTATTAGGGGTTATATCGGAGTACCTAAAGGGGTTGGACAAATATACCAACGTACGTACAGCTGACAATGTGTAAGTTATGAAATTGCGAGGGATGGAATACGCTTTGGGAGAATAATGTCGATGAAACTTTTTTATTGTTATTTCTGTGGGAAAGGGCTTTTCCCGTCTGCAGTTTTCTCGCTCGTACATTTTCAAATTAAATTTTTCCAGGGTTAAGTATCCTATGTTACTCTCCGGCCCTCCAACTACCTGTATGTAAAAAATCACGTCGATCCGTTGCTGCGTGAAAAAGGAACGAAGAAACACACTTTCGCATTTGTGATATTAGTAGGGATTTTGATTTAACCTAACTATATATATTCGGCCTAGTTTTATTTAGATTAACGGTAGGGTTTTTGTTTTAACCTAACTTGGTTACTCGCCCTAGTTTAACTCAGATCAACGCATACAGACAATACAACACTTTATTGACACCACACAAAGGACATTACAAGAAGAATACATTAAGTAGAAGCGCAAAAGGCGGACCTATCGCCAAAATCAATCTCTTCTAGACAACTTTCGGATAAGTAGATGGATATTCCTTGTAGAGTATGGACGGTATGGCTATACGGCAGCGGGTGGTGGTGCGGCAGCATGTTTTAATATCATGAGACGAAAAAGGTCAATAATAAAATTCATATGCATAAAGACGAGGTTGCATTCCCAGGGGTATCTTAGATGGAGTCGAAAATGTCCGGCCACAGCTGTTCGGGACCGAAAATAGTTTTCCTAGACGAAGTATGAAAACCGAATCTTGGAAGCATCGAGGAAAAAACCGGATTACATTTTTTCAAGGACAATTCGATTATACAATTCGATGACAATACGATTCTCACATAAATGTGAAATTTCCCTCGTCTAATTGACCGAAGCGAAACACCGAGGCTGCGGGAAAGTCGGAACAACATCTTAAAGATAGTGGCTGAAGATTTTCACGCGCCTATACTCAGGCATTTTGTGCGGGTGATGGCTGAGTAGGAAATTATTTCTTACTCAGTCGTTATTAGTGCGAAAGTTCCTTAGGTGCGTAAAAAATCTATTTAAAGGCCATATTATTATTATTTTTGCATGATTTTTTGTATTTTTATCTAACAATAGTTTTAAGTTTTGCTTATACTAACCCAATGGATTTTTAGTTGTTCCTAATAAAATATTTTGAATTTGAATTTGAAGCGAAGGTTTCACAATGTACTGGAATAGATCGGCATTTGTATATAATATATATACTTACATATATTGTTTAATTATGTACTTACATATATTGTTTATTTATGAACTTACATATATTGTTTATTTATGAACTTACATATATTGTTTATTTATGTACTTACATATATTGTTTATTTATGTACTTACATATATTGTTTATTTATGTACTTACATATATTGTTTTTGTTACACGATAAACTCATCATCGTCATTTCAGTCTATCATGTTCCCACTGTTGGGACTCGGGCCTTCTCTCAGAGAGAGGATGGGCCAGCATGCTGGCCCAGTGCATGTTGGTGAATGTCGTGTCTTTGAACTTTAGAGGTTCTTGGACATACCGGTTTCCTCACGATGTTTTTCTTCACCGTTTTTGAGACGATAACTGCATCTTCATGAAATTATGTAGACAAGTTGTTCATTCCAAAACAAATGTATAGGGGTCGTGAGGTCACAGTTAAGGGGCAACTGTTAGTACACATAATTATTAAAACAAAATTTTGCTTCAAAGTTATTTGTTTAACTGTTATGAAAGCTTGATGAAAGAACAAAGACAATTTACGAGCACTAGACGTATACAAAAAGATATTAGATATTGTAACTTTTATTTCATTACATATTGTCTAAGCTCTTAAAGCTAAGTAGAAACGTCTACAGCATTGTGATTGAGTACGTAGAGTGTAAGCCCGCGGCTTGGCCTGGTTCTCTCCCGGCTCCAATAAGCCGACGAGCCGGACTTTGTTCGCAAACACTCCTTTTGTCGGCATTTTTTACTATACACAATATTTCCTGTTTACTCGCACTATACATATACTGGGTTACGCAGAAAGGGTTTACTAAGCCGCAAGAGGTCCGTTATGCTCATCATTATGAACAACTTTTACTATCGATCAATCCTGAAATAGGTAAAAAATATGAGCTGTTCCATACATACGACTGTCAATGACCGGTTTCTATATAACAGCTGATATTTTTTCTAGGTTTCAGAGTTGGTCCGTTAGTAAAAGTTATTATGCTATGGACCTCTTTCGGCTTAGTACACCCTTTCCGCGTAACCCATTATATTCTATCACGCATAGAAACTCAGAGCTCTATTAGATTAGTTAGTTTTTATATTGATTTTAGATAAGGTAAGTTACGATTCCAAATAATTATGTATAATTTTCTTGTATTAATTATTATCTATACTAATCTATACTAATATTATAAAGAGGAAAGATTTGATTTTTTGTTTGTTTGTTTGTTTGTTTGTTTGCATTGAATAGGCTCCGAAAAACTAAGCCGATTTGAAAAATTCCTTCACTGTTGGGAAGCTACACTATCCCCGGTTAACATAGGCTATATTATATTTTCAAAAAACATAGGGATCCTTACTAAAACTCCAATAATGTAACCCAAGGTGTAAAACAATAAGATTTACAATTTTGACTTTGCGTGTTTGACAGTTCTAAGACAGGACAACGTCTGTCAGGTCAGCTAGTAATCTATACTAATATTATAAAGAGGAAAGATTTGATTGTTTGTTTGTTTGTTTGTTTGTTTGCATTGAATAGGCTCCGAAACTACTGAACTGATTTGAAAAATTCTTTCACTGTTGGGAAGCTACACTATCTCCGGTTAACATAGGCTAAATTATATTTTCAAAAAAAATAGGGTTCCTTACTAAAACTCCAATAATGTAACCCAAGGTGTAAAAAATAAGATTTGTAATGTTGACTTTGCGTGTTTGACAGTTCTAAGACAGGACAACGTCTGTCAGGTCTGCTAGTAATATTATAAAGAGGAAAGATTTGATTGTTTGTTTGTTTGTTTGCATTGAATAGGCTCCGAAACAACTGAACCGATTTAAAAAAAAACTTTCACTGTTGGGAAGCTACACTATCCCCGAGTGACATAGGCTATATTATACTTCAAAAAAAAAATGGGATCCTTACTAAAACTCCAATAATGTAACCCAAGGTGTAAAAAAATAAGACTTACACCCGTTCGAAGCCGGGATACGTTGCTAGTCTATACTAATATTATAAAGAGGAAAGATTTGATTGTTTGTTTGTTTGTTTGCATTGAATAGACTCCGAAACAACTGAACCGATTTTAGTTATGAACTTTGCTTAGTTTGGGGTTAGATGACCGTGTGTACAAAAACATGTCCTGAAATGTCCTGAACTACATACTTTAATTACAGAGTATTTGGATACGAATTGGACATAGTTTGCTAGTTTGACTACTCATCTAAAACAAACAGAAAATTCAGTTTAAACACGAACTTTCAAAACAAAGCCTGTTTCTGCGACTCGTGCCAACGCGCTCATAACTTGTACAAAACAATAGCCATTGTTAACTTTATACATTTGTTATTAGAGTAGCTTGTGTGAAAAATCGGTAATACGAAAATAAGGATTTTGAACGTCTATATTTTTTTTGTTTTCTGCAAAAGGTGTTTATCTTTAAAATGTGTCAAGTTAGATGATTAACATGTACAAAACATTAAACACGACTGTTTATCCTTTTTAAGTGGGCGTATTAATATATAGTTTATACCATTCCCCCTCTAAAAAGCTAATTTTATTCACTGAAAACAGTGAATAAAAAGCATGTGATTCAAAAGCTTTTAATCACTGGTATTTGAATTTAGAACACACCAATATATTCGACCTCCACCTCAATGCTATACAACCTGCTTGCGCAATAAATACTCGATACAAACTCCTTAAATCATTCTTTTTCTCGTAGTCATGGTATAAAGTATAGTATGCAACTCTTGAATAAAACGGATTTATATCGAGGGCCATGAATCACTCGCGTCGCTCAGGATTCTAGCACTTGAATCACTCCCTACGGTCATGATTCAGTCGTTAGAATCCTTCACTTGCTCGTGATCCTCGCTTTAAATCCGTCCTTTATTCACTTAGGGGCCGTCCATTAATCACGTGTTTTTTTTTGCATTTTTAACCCCCCCTTCCCCCTTGGTGAGGTTTAAGACCATTGTTTGTGTATTGATTGTGATATTTCGTGATTTTTGCTAAACCCCCTCCGCCCCTTTCAAGCCTCACGTGATTAATGGACGGTCCCTTATTGCATAATTTACTATTATCTAGGCTGGCAAAATCTTATTGCCGTACATTGATCAAGGCTTAGGCTATTAATTCATTAGAAAACAATGACCGTGCAACACATGACGCTCTGTGTTTGGTAACGTTACACAACAGCGCGCGACGTTGCCAATGCGCAACATTTCAAACACATTCAACAAACGTTGAGCAACATGTTGCGCGGCAATTGATTCCTAATAAATTAATGTCTTAAAAGGGTTTCCAAGACGGAAAAGAGACGGAAGAGACCTAGCGGTAAACTGCAAGGCGTAGTATATCAATTCAAATACAAAGTGTTGGATTTCTTTTAGGTATTCATTTCATACAGACTACGCGTAGCGCTTCTAATGAAGCAAACGTGCTTGTGGTATAAAAGTGTTGGAATTTTAGAGGGCGGAGTCAGAGTAGCCATTTATTACAATTCATGCTCCATCCATTTTAGATTATCGAATGTCGTATAACTCAAGTCGTTCGACGCAGCATCGCTCACACGAGCTACCAATGTCACTTTGTACAGCTGAAATTTTTTAACGCTTTAAGCAATTAATATGTACAGCCTAACCTATCCCATTGCTGGGAATATAGGCGTCTTTCTTGTTATGCTATCTGACTCTGTATTGTACCAATAAACTACCGGAGTGATTTTTAACCGTCCACACAAAAAGTTGACCTTAAATAGAGCCGACCTCCGAAAACAAAATTAAAATGGTTTCAAAGGAAGATACAAGCACGTACTAAGTATAAGGCGGTTTGTTAGAAAATGTCCGCCATTTTTTCCTTATCTCTCTGTTAAATATGCGTAAAGTAAGAAAATTCTGTGTTCTCTCCGGCCGGCGTCGGACTTAACGTTAAGATTAAGAGATCAGGTGACGGAAACACGTCAAAGAGGCGGCAGTCAAAGGCGTTTTGATGAGACCAAGCGGCGTAATGACACCGCTCGGGGTTCACTGAGAGATGGCTGGCGGACGCAGAAACAGAACTCGATGTTTCAGGAGCAACATAGTTACTATAGTAAGATTGTGTGTTTGTTAGTTTTCAAGTTCCAAGAGTTTTGCTGTGGCAGCGAAACTCTTGGAACTTGAAAACTAACAAACGTAACAACTACGAAACGGTGGAACGAAATTAGAACCTGCTATGATATTATGGATGTCCGTTCGTTATTCGGATAGTGATCACGATCGCGTGCCATCTCCCTCACGCGCGTGGTGCGAGTAAGTAGATGCGAACGGGACGGCATGCAATCTCGATCACAATCAAACTTCTATAATGAGCCCGCTGTATAAATAAATGGTATTTCATGTAGTAATTTTTTAACTTTCGCGATTAGAACACATGTTTTAAATGTTTATCGGGACTAAAACAACACAGAACACACATCATTAAAACAACACACAACAAACAGGTATTTCATGTTATGAACACGTAATTTTAATGTCCTAAGGAAGAAAAAAACTGAGACAGAGCAACAGAGTGTACAGCTAGAAGGTTATTATTACATGCTGGTCTGTGGAATGCACTGCCTGAATGGGTTTTCCCAGATAGTTACTATCTTGTATTGGGTGTTTTCAAATCACGAGTAAATCGGTTTTACTAAACAAGCGTGCTCCATCGTAGACCGCACCATCGTTTAAAATTAGACGAGTGGGCGGTCAAAAGCAAGCTTATTACTAAGAGATTTTATTTTTATTTTATTAATATACGTATTGTCAACGATAAGCATGGCTAACATAGCCAGATGCCACATTAACACCCTATATGTGTGCGTGAATCGAATCAGGTAACGTTATGCAGTTCTACAACTGGAATAACTATTCACAGCAATTACCAAGAACCAACTTCCGCCACCAAACCAGCAATATTGTTTAAAAACGCTTCATCCCCTTTTACATCCAGACGACGAAATTGAAGTCAAATTAAATTTGTTTTTCAAGGTACATTTGCATAAAGTCGTCGAGCGAAATTGAATAAAAATATTGGTTTAAAATTGTTCACAATCAACATTTTTTATAAGTGAGTAGGTTGAATTGACATTAGTGGATTTACGTTAAGCAAACACTGTGTAATTGAATTTTTTTGCATCGTTTTAAATTGTGTTTTAATATATTTCATTTAATGTTAAGCAATAAAATTGAGAAAGTTTGCTTTAAGTTTCGAAATAAATCTTTTTTAATATTTGTTTAGCGAAGTCGTGGGACACGGCCAGGTTCTGTTTATGTGAAGACTTGTATCAGGTTTATAATTTTAACTTTATTATTACAAATTTTTCCAACTACTAACTAGGTAAAATATAATACAAAGTGACTAATAATAACCAACCCGCACTGGGCCAGCGTGGCGGATATGGCCCAATCACCCTTTCGGGGGTAGGTTAAAAGTCCAGCAGTGGACTGTTAAAAGGCTGATTATGATTAATAGTAACTACTTTGGCGATTTTAACACAATTTATGAATATACATAATAATTAATTTGTGGACATAAGTCCCGATAAACATTTAAAACTAAATTGTAAACAATATTAGTGACTAATATTGTTTAAACACTTTTTGTGCATACGTTTTTAAATGTGTGTAAAATTTAGTCGTATTTTAAACAAATTTCACTTGTCTGGTGTCACAGGTCTTTATCTTCACCAAAAGAAACATCAATGATTTCTAAATAATTTCTTAGTCCGTGTCCACGAAAACGGTGTCATCTGAAAACTCGGAATAAACGTGAATAGTATCTTTAAATATTACTTCAGTTACATAGCCAGTAACAATGAAAAACGGTTAAGAAGTATCATTGATTCCGCCGGCAGTTCAGCAAACCAAACAAACGTACAAAGAACTCGTAACCCGAGTTCATTTTCAAAGATGAAAAGCTGCGGTCGTAAAGCTAGCGCTCAAAAATAGATCAAGTGTCGACATAAACGACTGTTATCACGTTTATACCGCTTTCCCGAACCGCCAATAAAGATAGCGGTACATAATAAAATTTGTATGCCTTTGTACCGCCGCCTCTGGCATGACATATACATAACTGCTATTTTCTATCGCAACACTAAACGTTAACGCGGTATTTTGACCTCTATCTTTAATAGCGATCGGAACAAAAGGTAACGCAAACGCAAAGGTAAGGTAAACGCGTTTTACTCATATGGCAACATTTTTCTGCCTGTTTATAAAAGGAAAAAGCTACATCGAAGAAAATTTTGCAAAAATCCGCGATTTTAACAGAAAATTAGTTTTATTCTAGCGTCAAATTTTGCAATGTAAGTATAAAATATTTGTACCACACGCGGGTTCTAGATATTTCTAGACACGTGCCGCAAGTTCCGATTGGTCAATTTGCAATGAAAATTCAGCAAAACGCAGGAATATATTCTTGAGTTTCCAACGGAAATACCGTAAAAAGAAGGCGAGTGTTGCCAGCTCGCAGGACGACCCGCGGAATTCAGGAAATTAAAATATTGGAAGCTTCAGTGGCGACTTTGATCGGGTTGGTTTTTTCGCCACGAGGAAAATGCGCAGTTTTCCCGTGCTAAGATATGTGAAGCTGACCGGCGTAAAATTAAAAACACCAGTATATAATTAAATGTTGTTTTTTTAACACTCGATATAATGGCTGATTATCTTCAAACAACTGAACTGATTTTCGTGAATCATAGCTAAGAACACGTCCTATCAAGTCACCTTTCAAACAAAAATAAATTAGTAATTATTAAACTTTCGCGTTTAACATATGTTTTAAATGTTTATCGGGACTTATCACGTATTATTTTCGATTTTTCGAATCAAGTGAGGGTAGAAGAACAAAACACCCGCTCTTCTCGCCGGACTCACCCGCAGTTTTCAGTCAGCTCGTGACCACGGCCATTGTAACATGGTCGAAACGTCGAGCGAAAGGTACATATTTTTACCTAAATAAAATAATACGTGATAAGTCCCTATAAACATTTTAAAAAAATATGAAATCAAAATTGGTTCAGCCGCTTGGCACGACGCCACCGACAAACACAGATACCCACGATAAACAATTTTGCGTGGGGGCGGGGGTTAAAAATACTTCGTACGTTTACATAATAGCTTAGCTTTCTGTATGCCAAAGTCTTAATCTACGAAGCATGAATATTGATGCCATTCTATTGCACAAATAGAGTAAACTTGTCTAGTATTTATAAATCAGGAGAGCATCACGGACAATGAAAAGTACATTCAACTCTCCGATCAAATATTCAAAAGTTGTTACACCAGCCAGAATTCTGTGTGCTGGCGGGATATATTATTCAACGCTGGCTTCTAGTTGTCAGTTGCTTACAAGTCCCTTTGACAGGTACAGAGATAAATGGCCATTCGTAACGCGAAGTAACGTTCCTTTGTACGCAGATGTAATCTACAGAAACTGCCGAATAAACAAGCTAGACACGGCTATCCATTATTCACTATTATAAGTACTATTATTCCTAAGCTTCTTTTTTTTTAGATAATTGCCAGCATACTAAAATCGAGAATTCCAAATTCAAATACACTCAGAAACCAGCGAAAGAACTCTCACAACAAAAAGGCAAATAGGGGTTGATCAATCCGGTTCGCGGCACAGAGCCCAGTGGAGCAGCGAAAGTGAGTATGACATTTGGCATGTGCCATTGACATTGGCAGGCACATTTGGCGGCGCGCCAAGGGCGGCACACCATGACACGAGCGAGGTCACTGCCTCAACCATTTCCCACCCGCTCGCCCCTATTGTACACCTTAAACGCGTAGCAATAAGACTAAAAGTGACAATTGGGGCAAAGGTGATATTATGTGAAGATGCGCGGAGTTCTTACTTGGCAAGTTTTTAATAGTTTTCGGGGAGCATGTGCGTTTTATTGAACCGCTTTGAGAGACGAGGGGGGATAAAAGCTTCAAATGTTAGGGCTTGTGATGTGAAGCCCAAAGGTTTTATGTGAGTATGTCGTATGTCCTTTGATGTCACTTTTTGACGGGATTACAATGTACTTTAGGTCACGTACAGAATCTAAACTGAATACCTCCACCATTTGACTTTCTTTGCCAAATCTAAAAGCGTCTGGTAGTTTGAGTCAAACGTTTTGGTAATGCTCGTGCTTTTTTGGAACAAAACCTTAAAGTTCCAGTATTTAATGACTTAAAATTATTATTATGATACTGATCTCAGATCAGACAAACAAGGGAAATATTGTAAGGTCGAGATGAGAACGCATCTGGCCTAAATCAGGCTTGATGCCTTAAATCGAACCCTCCCATCAGACGCTTTTCTGTGTTTTTTTTGCATGTGGACTATTAGATAGTTCATGGTGACGCTACAAGTTTCTTAATATACGTGAAAAAGTAGTAGGTGGGCTGTACTTAGAGTGCGATTTAGTGTTTATTTTAAACTAGTAGGCCGCCCCGGCTTCGCACGGGTATAGATTTATAGCCTATGTCAACCGGGGATAGTGTAGCTTCCCAACAGTGAAAGAATTTTTCAAATCGGTTCAGTAGTTTCGGATCTTATTCAATGCGAACAAACAAACAAATCTTTCCAATAGGAAAGATATAATATTAGTATAGATATTAAACACTGAAACATTATACACGAATGATAATTGGGGCATATCTCCATTGGTTGTCTGATCTGAGATCTCTATATCTTTCACTTACTTAATGAGATAAAGTTATCCCCTCCATGCCTGATCTTCATTAGGACAGGAGGTAATTTTCTCACTCTGTCGCTGAGCAATTACCACATCACAGTGTTTGCGGAACTTACCTGAAAAAAAACATTGCATCGTTAGACCATCTCATAACTCAAGTAATATAAAACACGTTACACATAGTATTACCTCTAAAACATTAGACAGGATGCGCTATATATACAGCTATACAGAATTATTATTTAAAAAAAAGGGTTTGTCTGTAAAGTCGGGTTACGGGCGATAATTTAACGTGATAACGCTTAGGTCAATCGTGCTTCTCTATCGCTTGTTCCGCGCTTTTGCTTGCACGCTCGGCTCAGGCGGAACGAGACAGTTTTTCGTGCGTGCGGCGTTCATAGATTTATAAGACGTTATCACGTCAATATACATTCGGGCCATTTTTACACACATCTGACCCAAAACTAAGCAAAGCTTGTGATATGGCTGCCAGAGACTGATATACATACATATATAGTTTTAAATAGATACTTAAATAGATATCAACAACCAGATATAGAAGAAACACAAATGTTTATCACATAAATGTTTGTCCTAGGTGGGAATCGAACTTACGCCCCCAAGCTCAGAAGGCAGATTCACTACCATCTGGACCAACGAGCTATCTAAACGGACAAACAAGATTAAATAACAATAGTTCCAGCACAAAACCCTAAAAGGAGTCAATAGCTAGCTAATTTATTGTATGCTGCGTTGACAGCCTTGCCTACTGACATAATAGCAAACCCAGACCTAGCCAAAACTCATAATGTGGCACTAGCACTACTATCGATCGTACAGTTTAGGGAGATTGTAATATTCTGGCTGCTTGCCAACCTTCTATAAATAGATTTTCAATTACTAACTTTCTTCTATTTAAGCGAAATGTTTTAAGGCAAGCCTCTGTGTACTCTGTATACATATACCGCGGGTAAGTAACTGGAGGTAAACATAAACAATTCCGTCACAGACCGCCACATTTCAAGGATTATTACTCTTTTTGCTTGATTAAAGTACCTGAGATATTTCGGGGTTGCTTGTTTGTTGTGGGAGCTAAGTGCGGAATAGTGCCTGTGTTTTAGGCCGCCAGGCCTCTGACATTTTGGAGTTCATACGTAAACATTTAGAGGCCAACTTCACCTTCAACGTTGCTTTGTTATTTGCCATTTCAGGATCATTACAAGGCATAATTTATCACACTGTGAGGCAATTTGCCGAGATGCAAACCGTGAAATTTGGCGCAATGGCTGTTATTTACTGGCCCTTGAATTGGTGAAATGGTAATGATTTGTGGCACTCTATTGTTTGTGCAACACTCGTATTCTGTTTGACCGTACTTATTAATTTCTTTGCTACATTCGCATCCTGTTAGATGTTCTGTCCAAGGGACAAATCGGGCTTGGGACAAGCTCTAAAAGTAATTTTTTGTTACATTTTTCATGATCATGGATACAAAGACCTTCAATCGTAATCTATACTAATATTATAAAGAAGAAAGATTTGATTGTTTGTTTGTTTGCATTGAATAGGCTCCGAAACTACTAAACCGATTTGAAAAATTCTTTCCCTGTTGAGAAGCTACACTATCTCTGGGTAACATTGGCTATATTATATTTTCAAAAAAAATAGGGATGCCTTACTAAAACTCCAATAATGTAACCCAAGGTGTAAAAAAATAACATTTACAATTTTAACTTTGCGTGTTTGACAGTTCTAAGACAGGACAACGTCTGTCAGGTCAGCTAGTATTAAATAAGTTTACATAGTATTAAATAGCGTCAAACAAGTCATAGTCACAGTTAGAGTCAAACAAAGTAAGTCACGGTCAAGTCAAACTCATGCCCCGGTAAAGTGGTGGAGGCTTTACACTCTTGTAAAGCCTCCACTACTTTACTGGGGGCTTCTATGGAGCTTCTATGGAGTTCTGGAAACAACACGAAATTATATGTTGTTTCACCTCTTTATATCACTTACCCACACTCAAACACGTTCACTTAATAAATAATAATCCACCATTATTACACATTAACACTCGAAAATTCACAAGTTTAGGAAAATAATACGAGCCGACATTTTTTTTCCACTTTGGCGCCAAAACACTAAAAGTCATGCGTCAAGTTTTTTCATTGTGACATATATTGGTGATAAGTATTGAAGGTTTTTAATCGAGTGGGCGATTACATTAACCATCGGATATTGAAGATCAAATTAAGGGCCTACGTTCTGTTCTGTCATAATGGTGATAACTAATTATACTTCATAAGAAATTGTAGACATTTTCCTAAGTATCTTTGAGGATTAAGAGGATCGATTACAATAAACAAGCATTACGCAAGTCCCTAAAGAAATAAAACTCGTCTAATCAGTACTAGTCATTAAAATGCGAAATTGGTGTTTAAGTATGGAGGTTTCTTAGCATACAGGTTCGTAAAGGCGAAACGGAAGCGGAAAAATGTTGTGGAGACACATAACATAACATTAACACATAAGATACTTTTAATTTCGAGTTGAGCAGTTTTTTTTTTAAAGAGCGGCACTGAAGTTTGCTTTCCGCTTGATGGTAAGCAGAAACCGCTGCCTATGGACACTATCGCTAGCGGTGTTGACGGTGCTTTCAAGCTCGGAGAGGTATTTATAAACAACTCTTTTTTTCAACACATCATATTGAAGTTCAGCGGAACGACCTTTTGGGAAGGACATTCCACACCTTGCAGGTCCGAGTAAGAAAGGAGAGGAAAAATCGGGCGGTGTGGGATTTCCAGCTTTGCAAGATGTGGGGGTGATCTTTTTTACTCCTTTTTTTTGATTTAGCGATTCGATAGTAATATAATTTTTGACTAGCAGAAGGCAGGTCAGCCTCGCAAAAGTGTCCAGTGTGCAGGTGTCGGTGCACAGTGGACACACGAGCAGATGCTTCATGATCTGGGAGATGGCTCCTCAGTCACACACAGTACCACCAAAGAATCAGCCAGACCACATTCACACATTCTTGCACCCGAAGCCGATTTATGGACTATCAAATAAAGCAATTTCAGATCATGTATTGGTTAGCTTTTCCTCCAAGGGCGAAAATTGGTGGGACTGGGTGTTTACTGTCCACAACTTATGAGAATCAAGCTCAAAAGCTGGTAGTAAATAGTAATGTCTCGACAAAAAACTACGAAAGCAAATTTTGAAGACGCCTTATTGTCTCCTAGGTTATCTGATCATAGTTCATTGATGACAACAGCGACCGTATATCATTTGGTCTTGACATTGCGCGTCCCTGAAAGTGCTGGCCGGAAGCCAGGGCTCCAGATGCTCCCGACCTCAGACATACCACCGGAAATCAATAACGCTCCTCAATGGAAAACTCGTTTACTGAATTTGGCAGAGGTTCCGAAATTCGAGTTGCTGTCAGTAGGTTTTTGGATTCCTTAATGAACTTATAGTTATAGGATAAGGTTGCGATTCTAATTTGATAAACAAAATAAAAACTGAAAGATCATGGTAAATCATTAACATGGATCCATAAAACTACTATGTTTTCATCGAGATACAATCATCATCATCTGCCAGAAGACGTCCACTGCTGAACATAGGCCTCCCCCTTTAACCTCCACACTGAACGACAGCCTGCCTTTTGCATCCACTGGATGCCAGCGACTCTTACTATGTCGTCGGTCCATCTAGAGGGAGGCCTACCTACGCTGCGTCTTCCGGTTCGTGGTCTCCACTCAAGAACCTTTCTTCCCCATCGGTTATCGGTTCTCCGAGCGATACAATACATAGTCACAATCGTGCCAAAAAAATTACCGAACCAAAACTCGGCGCACGCTACGAATTGCGCAGACAATGTGGCATTGTGAAGTATATAATTGATACAATGTAAGTACAATGACGCTCGGACTTTTTTTACTGTTTTCACTGAGAGATTGTGACTCTATAGGAATTGTATCTCGATGTATATTTTACTTTGATTTATAATAAGTATAAGAAAAACAATGCTACAAGATTTCTATAAACGTATTCTAAAGATATCGTACTATACTAATAATATAAACGTGAAAGTTTATGAGTGGGTGTGTATGTTTGCTTCGATATTTCCACTCAACTCTGTAATCATTAAACGGATTTTGATGAAATTTTATATAGATAGCTTATACAATGGGTTAGCCACAAGGTTATTTTGACCGGTTAAATGAGCGGTTGCAAAAATTTTGGATGGCGGTGACATCCGCGGCGATGCTAGTTCATAATTTCTTTAGAATAAGTTTATACACAGCAAAACCGATTAGGAGACCGCAGGGAAACGCTAGATGCAGGCCATTTCCTAATGGCACTTTCTGGAGATGGGGGAGGCCTATGTCCAGCAGTGGACGTCCTACGGCTGAAATGATGATGACGATGATCACAATTCTAGTAATATTCTTGATTTCTTGTTTTAGTTACAAAAGTGCCTATCTGTTCAACAAGTTCAAAACTCTCCTAATACCTCACTTAAACAAGAATCTCTTATAATAACAACGAAACAACTAAGCTCTAATCAAAAGGAAAACGGCTAACAGTAAATTCATATCGCTGCTAACGAAAGCTACCGGCTAATAGAGCTTATCAGTATAAGAATAGAGATATCGGATAAAAATACTATACCATTAATTTTCTATACAACGCGGGAAACTCTATTATAATGCTAACACGAATTATCGTGTCAAAGGAAAACAAAGATACTGTAATATTAATGCTGATTCTCGGTGTATTTAATTATATAATAAACAGTTATCTCTTAATGAGGCTTCGGCAAGGTCCTCCCGTTTCAAAGGAATAACAAATGGATAGTAATCAAAGCAAATCTGTGTCTGAAGGGCTTGTGAAGTGGCGGCCATTTCTGACCGTCAACTCAAGCTTACAGACCTTTTACACGAGTAAAACCAAGGAACAGTGTGTTTTTACTTTTTACAAAGAGAGCATTAAGTCGAACTTATAACTAAGTTTTATTTACTGCTCACATGATAAAATCATAAAGAAAAAAGTCTGTAATTGCGAGATGAAAAAAAACTCACATGGCATCTTCAAATGAGCAGCTGAAATACACACTTATTCATAGACCTACTGACAGACATCTTGACCGACGAAGCTGTAATTTGGCAGGCAGGAAATGGATTCCTTGTGGGGTGTGAAGGTCTGCTAAGAAAGGATTTTACAAAAGGGTCGAATTAAGAGGGGCAAATACAGGTTTTTTTTTAAATATACTTCTTTTGGCCACAAACTTGCCTGATGGTAAGCGTCGGTGTGGCCGAGGATGGAACACGTTCATCTAGACGAAATCAATTCACTCTAGCCGTCAGTTTGTTTCAGTCTATTTGAGTCTGCGAGTTTATAATGAAAGTCTACGCGTACACAATCGCTGGCAACAGCTAGTTTATCGAATAAAATTTGATACAAATTGTGCTCCAACTAGCTAACAACGTGTGGCGGCATGCATCTGCGGAGCATTCGTAGACGTGCGCACTGCATGCCGCCACAAACGCTACAATTTGAGATACGAGAATTAGAAAGATCGCAGTCACTAACTTTTTCGTGGTATTTTCAGTGTATCGATTTCCAAGCAATTTGGTAAAAACGTGATAATATCACAATAATAAAGTACCAAACAAACAGACTTCACGGGAAGTGAGTGAAACTCAATAAACGGAACTCATCACCAACGGTACCACTCTTAGTGGTGGAATATTTTCTTTAAATTTAAATAGGACCCCCCCCCCTCCAGAGTCCCTACCCTATTCAATTTTTTTTATTCGTTCACAATCGGCGCAAATATTGCATAACATACAAACAAAAAAGTCGGATTGTCTCGTCTTGTTTTGAAGTCAGTTCAAAATGCAGCCTTATTCTGCGCAATTGTTACGGTGATGCTTGAATAATGAATGAAGATTAATGAGCCGACCTGGCCGAATCACTGGCTCTTACAAACTCTGGCCTAAACTCTACCAAACTCGCCGATCCAAAGAGAAAAGGAAGAAAATTTATTGCCAGACGTAACGCCGTCATGTTTTTCCCTTTCTTCTTTTTTCTATATAATATCAAGGTCTAATTATGTATCGACAGACTTCGTAGGCATATTTACGATGACATCAGATGTTATAATTTAAGTGTGGGATGAAGGTAACATACCCAACTTTTGTGACAGGCCATTTATTTCCACATCATGTTTATTATCAGAAATTTACTTTGAACAAGGATTCATTTGCTGAGTGAGTTACTATAAAATTCGAGATTGAACATCATGCGGGCGGAAAGTGGGCGAGACCCAAGCAAACTTACTACAAAGGCATGTCAGTTCACATGCCCCCAAACTATGGCTAGGAAAGAAAACAGCACTTATTGATGTAACGAAACCTTCCTTTGACATTACAGGACACAGGTAACCTCTGGAAATTCTAAAAAAACAAGCCGGTTTGTAATCAGAATTCCTTTGACGTAATACACATCTATTTATAATTCATAAAGGTATTTTCATTTGATTTACATGGCTTAAAGTTGTTCGTAATATATGTCTGAAACATTGTTTATGCGCCGTACCTAAAATTCGAATGAATTTTGGAAATCGACCGACATTATATGGTTTGTGAAACCATGAAATGTAGGAAAACTTTGAGCGTTTGCTTTTGAACGAGAATTAAACAAGGCGAACATATTTTATTGCGTAATATTGCGTATCAGACCGATCATCTGATGGAAACCAATATCCTATTATGTAAAAATAATAAAATGAAACATTTTTAATAGCCATAATAGCTTCAGCTCACGAGCGTACAGGAATAACGTTAAAACTCGTATAATGTACGTTTAGACACGGAAACTGTTGTCATTGCGTAGATAGTGTGCGTGATAAAGAGGGACAATGACGAATCGCCGCACGGGGGAATACCGGCAGCCAGCCAGCCAGCCGAGGCCAAAACAGATTACGAGTTATTTAAAGACTGAAACGTCGATGGCGCTGATACTTAGCGAAACCAATCAGTCGATAATCAAATGGACATAGATAAGGATGGACGCAAAACAGTTAACCGGCAGGTGGGCGATTTGCCAGATCGTTACTTATTACTAATGAAAAAGATAACATACTGAACGAAACATTAACAACAATATACGTTGTAGATTTGTGTATTTTATTCAAAACTAACACACCAAATCAAATAAAGCCTCCCAAGCGGAGCTACAAGGTACAACAAAATACAGAGTAGGTACAGCTAAATAACAAAAGCGAAAAAGCTTTTTGCACAGGGATAAAAAGTTACACACTAAATCAGTAACCTCATTCCGAACGTCCTAGACCTGAAACTTAGATAAATAAGTCAGAAAATTACTCTGGAATTCGGAACACGAAGTAACACGTGTATCAAGACAGTAATCGATGTGTTTTTTCGGAAATGGCACGCGGTGAAGGCTCAGAGCAAACGGATGAATATTCCGCCCTTGAAGATGTAGGTAAGCTACTGGACGACTTGGATTGGAAGTAACAAATTGGCCCTCGTCCCTGTTAGAAAACCTTTTTGGCTTTCAATCGATTAAACGCACTCAAAAGCAAGTCCTGAAAGTCCTGATATACAAACAAAAGGGTTGATTTTTGTATCGATCGTAAGATATTTCGCACGAAAATATCATACAAAATTAAAGATTTTCTATTGATAGAAAGCAAATTCTAATGAAACCTAATGACGGATTAGTAAGTTGAAATGGCAGTGGGCAGGGCACATATCACGCAGAACAGATGGCCGATGGGGCCGAAAGGTTCTGGAATGGAGACCACGGACTGGTAAGCGCAGCGTAGGACGTCCACCCACAAGATGGACAGACGACCTAAAAGAGACCGCAGGGAAACACTGGATGCAGGCCGCTTCCAACCGGCCCTTTTGGAGATCGATGGGGGAGGCCTATGTCCAGCAGTGGACGTCCTACGGCTGAAATGATGATGATGATGAAATTCTAATGGTTCAAACCACTGGTTGCGTTAGCGAGTGATATGATTAATTCAAAAATGCTATTTCAAAAATTCTTTTGTTTGGGATTTCGTTCGAAATTCAGTCATTACGCATATTATTTTCGTGCGAAATATCATGCCTAGCGATTCAAAAATTTAGCCCCATGTGATGTCAGCATATATTTTCATACATTTAAGCTAACGCGCATCCACTTGTTAAAAGATTCTAGGTATGTATATTCCACTATTAGCATTACGCACGTTTGCACCGGGGTTGATAGATGCTCCCACTCATATTTCGATTAATGACAGTCCACGTTGGACACCACGTACTTTGTAGCGAATGTCAAAATATTGACACGCAGCATGCAGCAATATTGAAATGACGACGATTTAAATATTGACGCACGGTTGGCAATCAAATCATCGTTTGTATCTGGAGCAGGTTAAAGTTTTTCGGGTCATTAATTGTTTGAGGTAAAGTTAATAATTCTTTATGGTGTTTTCTTTGCAGAACTAAAATCTTTAGTAGAGAGCGTTTTCGGCTTTGTTTTGGAATAGTTACAAGTTCCGCGGCAATATTTACCTGTGATTTTCAATTTTCCTGCGGTACAAAGTACATACAGCTCGGCAAAAAGAGTACAAATTAATGGGGGCGCTACGATACTATCCCAAATAGTTCTAAATACACATACCAACCCTTTAATACATCTGAGGAAGATGATTGGATGAAATTCTTCCACTGAAGTGTTTTCCACAGTACCATAATAATACATAAATACTGTGTAATAATTCTACAGAACAAGAAAAAAGTTTTCGTTTCAAGACTTTTTTGCCAAACCGTGCTTTGTTTCTTAAACCAAGCCAAGCACAAATCTTTAAAAAATCAAAGTGTCTCTTTAATATTTTTTTTGTTTCACACCAGTTTTTTTGTTGTTTTTAATTCTATGGAAATTAATGAGCATTAAAAAATTAGGATGAATTATTACCATAATTATGATCACACCTGCAAAATGTGAAATGTGCTACACCGCAGTGTTTCCGAGAAGCTACCTTCAAATGGCGAGTTAATAGTCTTACAAGGCTACATATTTGTGATGCCTTAGGTGTTACATTTAACTGACGGTATAGACGGTAAACGCTTACCTTCAGGCTGACCGTCTGCTAGTTTGCCATCTAGAATCAAAAACAAAATTACCAAAAAAGGTGTAACTGCCCAATTTTCCTAAGCGTTCCACGACATTTCTATTAAATTTTCAACGCGGACTAATCATTTCTCTCTTCTCACCGTCCAAGGCAACAATGAGAGCTTTTAATAATTGAAGTGTAGACACAGAGGCTCTGCGTTTGCTCTGTTAATGACGTCGGCCTACTGCGGGTGCCGAAATACTGGGAGGCTGGCTGAGGATATGTACCTACCATAACAGCGTACATTGCTGCCAGTGTGGACCGGCAGATGGTTTAGCAACCGTTCTGTAGAGAATATTTGGACATAGTTTCAAAATTGTTTAGGTATACAGCAACTATAATTGAACCTATGGTAGAGCGTGAACTGATGTGAGAGACACTGGGGGAATAGTTTTAGGATAATGTAAGGTCCGCACATACATAAAGGAATTTTGCCTTTTTGTCGTTACGACAAGTAGGCCTTTGGGTAACCTAAAAGCTCTGAGAGTCGGTTATTCGCAAAGCCTCTAGGTTACGAAGGAAACTTGTTGCTAGGAATATGCTAGGAATATTTTTAGATGTCGTAAGAACACTATTTAATCGGATGTATGTTTCAATTATATTGTACTAGCGACCCGCCACGGCTTTGCACGGGTGTATGTTACGTGCGAAGCCGGGGCGGGTCACTATATATATATATATAAGCCCTCAGTAAAAAAAAGGCTTTTAAAAATTACTTGTTTTTGTAAATCTGTACCTATATATAAAAGCGAAATTCATCTACTCACTCACTCATCACGAAAACTACTTGACCTACGAAGCTGAAATTTGGCAGGTAGATTCCTTATGGGGTGTAGAGACCCGCTAAGAAAGGATTTTGCGAAAGGACCGAATTAAGGAGGGTAAATGGGGATTGAAAGTTTATATGAAAGTCAACGCGTACAAAGTCGCGGGCAACACAGCTAGTAAATTATAATTGTAACAGTATATTTTTTTTTACACAAATATTTCAAATCACATAGCGTAAGACTGCGCAAATAATGCCCAAACAAACTCATTAACATGTTATCTGCCCTTGTAACCACGTATCTGAAAGAACAATAATGGAAACAAATTACGGCTATTATTCCTCGCATGTACAGTTAGCCAACAAATCAGAGATTATCTTTGTAGTTCGTAAAACAGTCCTATCAGATACCCACTCACAATACGAGCCTATTATGTTATATATTATATTTAATACTTTATTGCACACTTACAAATTAAGTAGATATGTACAATTGGAGGACTTAATGCTAAGCATGCTATGTTCATACTACTGGGACACAGGCCTCCTCTTAGAGGGGATAGGCCCTAGTCCACCAAACTGGGCCAGCGCATGTTGGTGAATGCCATGTGTTTTTGAACTTTGAGGCTCTTAGACATACCAGTTTCTTCACGATGTTTTCCTTCACCGTTGTTGAGCGATGGCATCGAAACTGGGCATTATTTTAAGGCGAAATGGTAGAGAATCGTACATATTTATGACGGTAATGCGGCGTGCGCGCTTTCAAATATTTTCAATATTTATTTTGTCTTTATTTTCTACAAATAATCTTACGCTTTTACAAAAAACTGCGACTACTAAAGTATTTGAATGATTGTTAGGATAACACACAATTTTTTTTTGATAATAATATCTTCTATAGAATTTGAATGTAGTCGATTCAATCCATTGAAGGGAACGTAAAAACTGGTGTTTTTTAGGAAAGTATACGATTTTTTTTCTATCGTCAAATTTCTTTAATCGTGTAACGGTGAACACATCCGAATAAAATATTTCAAGAACATTTATTAAACATAAAGATTATATTAGTGATAATTAGTAATAAGTAATAATTTAGGCTTTTTTATTTTCTTTGTTTGATATACCTACCTTTGTACATAAATAAATAAATTATATCTCAAGAAATAATGTCAATTAATCGATTTTAAAGGTCTACTTTTGAATATTCGTGATGACGAATCGTCAAATTTGAAGCATATTTCGTCTTAAGTGCTAAATAAGAAATTGGTGCAGGGTCGAGAATAGGACCGGTTGCCGTCAGATTGCAAAGCGCACATGCTACTGTTCAGCCACTATCACTTAGTAGTTAGTATGAACAATGACCACACAAATCTTAGTAGGTGAGCTCTTGAGAAGTTGCTGATGGGAAATCCCATCGGATAAACGGCTACTATTTTTAGGAATTTTGTTACTCTATTCCGCAATGAAACAAAATATTTCCTGTTCAACCAAGTTGTTCTATAATTATGTTACGTTGAGGATGTTTGCCTGTAATCTGTAACATAACATATTCTTTTATTCTAGGCTCCCTAGATCGAAACTGCATTATTCTGAACACCTGCAATAGGCAAGTGTCCTATTTTTTTTATTACCTCATAAAAGGCTGATCATAAAATGGAGCCCATCACCGAAAACAAAATTAACATTTTGTTAATCAACTCGGCACCCGGTTCGATCCTCAGTCCCTGCACCAATGACTTATTTAGTACTTACATAAACTTATTAAATACTATTTTTAGCGACAAATACGCTAAAACGTCGAAATTATTTGACTTCGGTTGGTTTACCTTGTTTTCCATACAATGATACACTCTATGTAGCCACACCCACTCTTAATAACGACAACAATACGTCATTATCAAGCAAAAAACAGTACTTTCTAACACTTCGTGTTTAAAATAAAATATTGGAGCAGAAAAAAACATCAGACGAAGATAACAGACTGCGCAATAAGGGCTGTTATTTGTATCAATATTGATGATTGCTGTTTGTAAATTTTATACTTTACTAGTCAATACATATTATAATAGTACAATATTAATACTGATTTTCCTATTCTCAATTTAACGACTTAACTGTCCAATTTAACGATGTAACTCCATAAAATGAACAGTTCCTTGAGTGTCGCTATATAGAGGTTAGACTGTTTGTGCAATTTCGATGCCATCGCTCAAAAACGGTGAAAGAAAACACATGGTGAGTAAAACGGTATATCCAAGAACCTCAAAAGTTCAAAGACATATAATGACAATCACCAACATGCACTGGGCCAACATAGCATTAGGGCCCATCCTCTCTCTCTGAGAGAAGGCCTGAGTTCCAGCAGTGGGAACATGATAAGCTGAAATGATGTTTAATGCTAAGAATTAAAATATAAAGGATTTTTTTAATGTATTAACGCGGTAAAAAAATCCTTATCCCTGTGTGTAAACGTCAATTTCGACGTTCCCACCTTCATCCCCTATTGAACCCCCCTAGAGAATGAGTTTCCAAATAATGATGACACAACTATTACTTACAGAAGCCTATCAGACGGTTGGATGGTTTTCTACTTTAAGGTCGATTTTTTTTGTGCGTTGACCCAATATCCATAGTATTAAATATCTTTGCCAGTATCAGTATAATACCACTACTATAACAGAACAAAACTGGAACTTTCCGTTGAAAGTGAAAATGCGGTCGATGTTAGCACCATACATGCGCTTTAGCAACGATATAAAGCCTAACAGTATTACATTCGTGATATTGATGAAAACGCACCTCAATTAAATCAACCAAGTCACTCTCCCCGGCTCATCACTTTCATCTCGGTTAGCTCTTTGATACCCATCAAAGAGCTAACCGAGTTGCCTTGCCAGTTGCTCTCACTGGCAACTTGCGGCGGTCAAACGCAAGCCTATTAATCAATGATAAAAAAGTGTGTGCTTTTAGACCACGCGGCAGAAGTGAAAACGTCATCAAGGTGTCAGAAGGACTAAAGCATATTCTGTGATCAAGGTTGACTATATCTCTCTCGCTCCCTTAGTGGATTCGAGCCGACTTTACCCGAACGAATATCTGAACGTGACGGACACGTGAATTCAGAGCTTTTTCCCCATCCCAAAAAGTGCTCAACGTGCCTAAAGAAGTTTAAACTTTAAAAAGAAATGAAAAAAACGGAACGCTACCATGTATACTCTGACGCGATAAGTACATGTTTTACAGCTTCAGTAACAAGCAACAGCAGTGTTTCAACGACGTAAGTAATTAACTCTATCTCCTTAAGCCGCAGCCTCCGCGGGATTTATGCCTCGTCTCGAACGAACGATGTAATTTCCGCGCTAAAATGGAACATTTCAAATTAAACTGCAAGGGGAAATCTCGCTTAACTTGGCCGTGATTTAGAAGAACATAACGAATCGAGAGTAACGTATGGCTCTATTAGAGAAAAACATGAAAGAAAGCCAAAAACCATGACCTTTGTCACTGCTGTTTCAGTCCACTAATGCCTCTGAAGACCTCGAATTTCAAGTTTACTCGGCTCAGCCGGCATCCGCGACTCAGTTGCGTGCCGACCGCCGACGCGAGCGAACGTCCGCCCCCGCCCGCCAGAACCCCACCACTTTCACTCTCGGAAAACTTGTACACAGTGCGAAAACACATTTAGTTCGTGCTCCCAGTGTTTGTTCTATGATGTAGCGCTGTGGTTAGCGGACTTCGACGGAACTTTGCACCGACTCGGAAGGCAGAACCGTCGTCGAGGTAAATATTGACGATAGCCGGGATCCTCGCGACCATCGGCCGCGGGATGAGTGTTTGCCGAGCTTTCCAACGAGTCCGTTCCATTTCCCGGCGCTGATTTGATTTGCATATTTACACACAAACAAGCGAACTTAAACGGTGGGAGCTGGAGCGGGAAAAATTACACCGCAACGACGCAAACATATTGCGGCTCAAACAAGGTTAGGGCTAATTGGTACAGGTTTAATCCGCGACTCTGTAACAACAGTAATTAGAAGTAAATTCCGTCCTATTAGAGTGAAGCACGTCGTTAAGCGGCAGGGGATGTCACATCCATTGTGTAAAAGTAACTTTATGTGCAGCAGCACTCCATGACGAGAGGTGAGCACATGAACTGGAGCCCGACGCTCGGCTGCTATAGTTGCTACAGCTCCAGACGAGCTTACGTAAGCCTTCAAAGAAGTCTCCGCCCCCGATTATGTAACTGCCCGAATCGGTTGGAATTTTATCGTTTCGTTTTCAATTTAGGGCATATTGAAATTGCCGACCGAATAAACTACGAAGGTATCCGTTTTAGAAGAGCCAATTTTATTATGGTCGAATTAAGATGATGGCCCCTGCGGCTTGTTCCGAGAAACGTTTCGCCGTCGGCTTTTCTGTTTATTTTAGCGGTTTGCGCTCACGTTTCTCTCAATAGAGTTTCGCGTCCGCAAACTCAAAAAAACAATCATGTTTACGTGGAAAGGTTTCAAATATCAAAACAGAATAAATCGAGACGGTTCGATTCATAGTATGAGTCGCATACTTGTATATTGTATACAGTCCGATTAAATAAGCCTAATGCAATCACAGTGCGCCCTTGATTGCGTTCGCGCCATTATCTTCAAGATACCGCCCAATAAACTTCGTATTAGATGCAGTACACGATCGTAACTAATGGCTGCTATCTTCCGTCTGGCTAATTGAATTAACGTTAGACGATAGTGGAAGTGATAAATTTGAATTTTAGCACTGACGTTGGAGCTTTGTTATCCGTCCAGCAATAAATCTGCGCGGAACTTATCATAGTGGCCTTTCTCGAGACTCGGCCGGCAAATCTCAGCCACAATTAAGAGCTGTTATCGTTGTACTTGACGGTTTTACGGCGACCTTAACCTTGAGATGTCCGGAGGAAATTATCTAATTAAATATGTATCATCTCAAATCAGAAGTTGAATCTATTTCACAAACGTTTGCAGTTATTCCGCGTAAGATTTTAAGGGATGTAAGAAATCGTCAGGCAAGGTATTCGTAATGGCCGAAGTGACCGTGAATCGTGATACCCATAAGGGTTTAGAATTATCCATTCCATTACGGGCACGGCATCGATACTTCCCTAGGGGACTCTGTAAACGTAGCTCGCATAATTCCGCCTCCACAACCGGCCTCGAAGTCCACACTAAACCGCACAGGGTTGCTAGCACGGTCACCGACGATTAGGGCACACGTTTACTGCCAGAATGGCCATAAACCAGATGCCTGGCGTCAAATAACTTAATTGCCCAGCTTCGAACCTGTAGGCGAACTTAGGTGAGATAAGGCACGCCTCCAAGAATGGCTAGGTAGGTAGTTTAATCGTTATCAGTCCGATCGAACCCTGAAGGACTAAGCTAGAATGGGATGATGTACCTTTAGCGTTCGGCCTGCTACTAAAATTTAATATGATTGCCTTGGCATGTTCGGAAATTCATATCGTAGATAGTTACTTTGTATGGATGAGCTAAAGCAATAAACGTCAAACTAATCGTAGTGATTCAAGCGTTTGTAACACTCTAACGGAACATTTCACGGAAATGGACACCGCATTGACTAGAAGTCTTCAATCAACTCCACCATTCCACCATATATTTGTTTTAAATGTTTATTGGGACTTCTAGCGTATTATTTAGGTAAAAATAGGTACCTTTTGCTCGACGTTTAGACCATGTAACAATGATCGTGGTCACGAGCCGTCTCGTCTCTACCACCACCACAGCAACTCAACCAGGCCAGCCCGTGACCACGGCCATTCTAACATGGTAGAAACGTCGACCGTAAGGTACCTATTTATGCCTAAATGAAATAATGCGCGATAAACATTTAAAACATGCGTTCAAATCGCGAAAGTTTAAAAGTAGGTATATATTGTTAGGCAACTCTATGATCATTAAACACAGTCAATAAAACATAAGTTAAATATAAATTTTGCATTCAAGTAACGTTTCACATTTCGATTTTCTATTTTAAAACCCAATAAGAAAACATACAAGATCCCATTTCCGATGAAATCAGCAGTAAGCGCGCACCTTTCGACATTATTAACTTGTTAGAATGCCATTTGCATGCCAATCCAATATTCTATCACAGGAGCTCCCAGTGAGAACATGTGGAATAATAAAGAATGAAAGCAATCTGAAACACCCGTCTGTGTTAGACTACACTGACAATGGAGACACGTTTTAAAAAGTTTCTATTGAAAACTATATCCAAGTCCCGAGTGCACTAGATTGCCTCTATATTCTGCCAATCGGAAAACTATCGGACGTGCGGCGTGCGGCTATAAATACGAATGCATCAAATATTTGATTATGAAACGTGTCTATTCGATACATAAATACGGGCATCTCGAACCACGAATAACTAGAGTAATGCCCGTTTTCACTAACCACGAACAAGGCGACGCCTAACAGTAAGGAACTCCGAATCTTAGCAGATTCTTTTGCGCAATCCTCTGTTTCACCAATCCATTTTTAATACATCACTCCTTAGCCAAGAGTTGCTTAATTTTTGACAGTTATCGTCTATGGTATTATCTATGGTTTTGATGTGAGTAAGCGAGCGCGGTACGGGCTGTCAGTTTAAGAGTTGCCTATCATTAGACACCTGCGAATTGGTGTTGTAACTTTAGGTGACGCCTAACGTCTGTAGTTATCACCTAAAGTTTTGTGAAACGTTTTTTTGCCCTAGGCAACTCCTAAATATTTCGCCATCTGATTTAGGCGACTTTTAGGGTTAGTGAAAACAACATTGGAAAATAACTTATTGAGAAAATTGAGTAAAACTATAGGAAACAATCTAAGCACAGCCAATATTGACTAACCTAATAAAAAGAAAAGGGTAAGCGAATCATACAACAAATTGTATTTGCCGGAAAAACAAAGGCGACTTTTTCGTTGTTTTTTTTTTTTTTTTATACCGAACTCTTTACTATTTAAAAGCTTTGTCTTTCGCACAATTTTTAAATTATAGAATACTAGCTGAAACTAGCACGCAAAGTCAAAATTGTAAATCTTATTTTTTTACACCTTGGGTTACATTATTGGAGTTTTAGTAAGGATCCCTATTTTTTTTGAAAATATAATATAGCCTATGTTAACCAGGGATAGTGTAGCTCTCCAACAGTGAAGGAATTTTTCAAATCGGTTTAGTAGTTTCGGAGCCTATTCAATGCAAACAAACAAACAATCAAATCTTTCCTCTTTATAATATTACTAGCGGTCCGCCCCAGCTTCGCACGGGTATAGATTATAGCCTATGTCACCCGGGGATAGTGTAGCTTCCCATCAGTGAAAGAATTTTTCAAATCGGTTCAGTAGTTTCGGAGCCTATTCAATGCAAACAAACAAACAAACAATCAAATCTTTCCTCTTTATAATATTAGTATAGATTAGTATAGATATCAAATTACTAAGTTGGAATTTTATGAATAGATTGAGCATTATCTTCCGAATAATAATGCAAATGTTTACAAACAGTTTTCAAAATTATATTTTATAGGATAGCGAAGATATATCCACCGAAACAAATGCATAAATACATATATATATATATGTGTATGGATTTTTGTTACAAATAAAATATTGTCTATTGTCTATATGAAAATTTATTTAAAACTTTCGCAATGTTTTTCTATAGATAATGCCCAATTAGTGTTTTAATTCATGCGAAGTGACTTTTTATCTTCAAGAATGTAAAATATGTGCGAGCGAAAGGTAGCTGTGGCCGGGAGCGGGTTTTTAATGAAGGTGTCTTGGAAAGCAACATGGTTGAGTAAAGGGTAGGGCGTCAAAAGAGGAAGGTGGGTATCTCTGCAAAGTACACACTACACACTAGGAGAACATATTAACATAAACCCTAGGAGAACACAATCCCCGGTTTCGTCACTACAATCAAGGGGTACCGTGGAAGGGCACAATGGTACTAAGATGAAAGTATCGCTCATTGTTGCTGCCACTACAATATTCTCCAAGGATTATGACACAGAAGTTGTTAAAGAATAATGTAACAAGAGCACATGTGTGATACGTGAGATGACCATTGTTAGAAAAAGGGTCGGAGTCGAGGAATAACGCTTTTTATTGTGTTCAAAAATCCTATTACGCCGTAAAATGTTATTACCCGGCAGCCGTGCGTAAGGCTTATTTAATTTGCCTTTAAAACGTTAGCTTTTATGATTGAAATGCAGGCCTGAACACGAACCTAAGGAAATGTCGAAATGCCAAAACTGTGAGTGAATGAAATAAAGAATGAAGAATGAAGCCGAAATCAGTAGTCAGGCCCCAGAGATATCTGCGAGTGCGTACTATACGTGACTCCCACGCGAAAACACTGCAAATACAACTATGATAAACTCGTTTATCAGATCAGAAAGGGCCTCTAGCAAAAACAATATTAAATAAGTAATAAATCTTGGCCGTAGAAATAAATCCTCCAGGAAGAAATGGAAATGTCTAGAAACTGTATAAAAAAATTGTAAACCGGCCAAGTGTAAGTCAGGCTCGCGGTTGAGGGTTCCGTATCACTGCAAAATACAAAAAGTAGTGCAAAATGACAACATCTAGGCTTGGCGGTCACCCATCCAAGTACCGACGTTGATTAACTTCGTGGTGAACAGAAACTTCTCACCGACTCGCACTTGGCTACTCGCACTTGGCTACTCGCACTTGGCTATTATTTATTATTTGTTGTTTTACTTTAGAGTGTGTACTATAATCAAGTTTGACGCTTGTTCGTATAACACAGTATGTATGTGAAAACACATTAGAGCAAAAATAATACGGTTGTATTATATAACATGCTATTACGATTACGGTATCTAAAAATAAACTTTTACAGTTCGAAAGATACAGCCGTCAAAACGTAGGACGGACAACGTAGGCTTAATAATAGGGTCCCGTTTACACCGTTTGGGTACGGAACCCTAAAAAAGTGGTAGCAAAAAGCGCTATAGTTATTCCGTAATAGAATTATCCTAGAACGGTTCCACTTAAGCGAGCAATAAGGAAATTTAATAAATAAAAGCAATTTTCCGTGTAAGATCTTTAACTATCTGATAAATAGGCGGTCCGAGCTCATTGTGGTACAAGGCTATAGACTGTCATCAACTACCGAAATGAAGGAATCGCGTGACATCTGTATAAAAACCGACCACAAACCCGAATATTTCATTAGAAGCGTAAATGAATTCAATGTCGCGGACTAATCCAAGTCAACGATGACAATTGTTCAAAATGTGCCCAATTGTAGTGTTCAAATATTAAAAGCACCGCAGATTCTCACAAAATAGTGAGATCACTATATGTCAGCGTCACTCGTAAAATAGTTGAGCCACATCTGACAGAACAATTACTGCCGAGGGATTTGTCTTAATTAAGAAGCGGTGTGACAGAAGCTCTTCAAGTATCATAAAGCTCAAGCAATTCTGTCTCTATGATAAGTTCTCGTTCAATTTCTCAGCGGTCGATTGTTTGACTTTCATTCATTGTTGAGACAAATCAAATTGTGATTTCAAAGACGATCATTTGATTCCATATAAATAGAACACCGAGAATTTGATCAATCTAATCTCCAGTAATAAATTCCGCTTCAATCGGAAATAACTTTTGCGATTTATGGATGTAAACCTTTTGAGAAAGTTTTACATGCAAACCCTTTCAGATATAGATCCGGAAGAGTTTTGTATTCGAATAGATGCGAGTGTCCCAAACATTTATGTGAAATTGTTGATGAGAAAGTTTTCATTGCACGCCCTTTACGTGCTACAGAATGAATAAATTATTGCATTGGCAAACCTTATACCACAACGCCATTAATGTGTAACAATTCGTACGTAGACATCTGTTTTCTCTAAATTATTTCTTATACGATTCGCTAGATTATCTCCGCTTCAATGTTGTTATTGATCAATGTTGCTGTTTTTCTATGTTGTTCAATGTTATTATTGATCAATGTTGTTGTTTTTCAATGTTGTTCAATGTTGTTGTTGATCAATGTTTTATTGATCAATGTTGTAGTTGTTAACAGTGTTGAAGATGAACTTCCGCAAAATCACGCCATAGTATCCCCGACAAGGAATTCCCAGTGGGGATCTAGGAGTAAGTGAGTTACGTTAATTATTGCCCTAAAAAGACGTTTTATTAATCAATCTAACAAGTTATTAGTCTACGTCGCCACAGTGTATTAATTTAACGTTGACAAATTGTACCCAAACCGTAATCTGGGGAAACTGTCAAGTATTTGACACAATAATAATTAATTAGCGGAAACTGGAGGTATTTAGCTGATAACCCGACCTTATAACATCAAGCACATTGCCGAGACACGTGTCATAACACGGGAATATTGATAAACATCGTACACTCGAAACTGAGTTCGAGTTGGTGTATCACTTGTAAAACAAGTACAACATTTACTAACATAATCTGTTTCGTGTGATATCATGACATCTCGCTCCTAGATTAAAAACTATTTTAAAGTAGTGTACGATATTTAAACACAAATTGGAATTAATTAATTTACTTCGCTTCTTGCCTTGCACAGAATAAATTGAATTTGATGTTCAAAGACCGCGATCGTGTCTCAAGATATATTTTTATGTATCATTAGTTTATCGGTGTAAAGCATCAAAGGTGTAACTAAGTACGTTTAGCTGGGGCGGAGCGCCCGTACCAAGGGCGACGACCCTGGCTTGGGCTGCCCCCACCTTAACCGCGCCGTTTATCGGCTACTTTCATGCTATCTAATAGGTGATGGCAAACGACGTATGCTCCTGTAATACATGTTAAAAATACTCGTAGAATTCGATTTCAACCAAGCTTTGGAGATGTAAAAGTAATTTATGAGCAAGAAAAATTGAATGTAATTTTTTGTTCCTGATCTCATTTCTCTCCCTTATATAACACGAGTTATCGAATGTGTCTCTTCATTTATAATGCCAAAATCAAAGATCATCCAGCAGATCCGCTTTACACGCTAGATGTCGCAACCGACTATCAACAATGTTTATCGACAGCCTTCTTTTGAAGAGCTTTTGAGGTCGTTGATGTCATCGCACGCATCGCAACTTGAGAAAACTAATCGAATTTTTTTTTGCAATCTTTTCAAATGTTAAGTCGCCCAATATGTTCCTACATCAACAAACGATTCTCTTTAACTTAGTTACTTATGCCTATGCCTACAGATTTTTTACCATTATTAAATTTGATTTATAGAATTATATTTCTTGCTTCTATTTTAGAACTAGCAGCTATTTAACAAAGTCATCACCTCCATACTTTACGATACAGTCACAGTTTCAAAGTATGATGATTCTTATCAACTTTGAAATAGGTATCATAAATTTGCCCTTTTCCCCTCGTAATCCAACTGTGCGCGAAAACTTAATTCACCGGATACATTAATGAAAATTGGATGGAACTTTTTCGGCGTCCGCTGACATTGCGGGAAATATCTCTTTTACGGCAGTCTCCAGAGTTCCAAACTATGTTTCCAAACTGCTAACCAAGTACCAACTCATGGCTTATTCAATTTGGGAGGGTCACTACCACGCTTCATACAACTGTGGCTCAGTTCCAAATGACAAACAACCAATCGAATGGTCGGAGGGTAGCTATTTGCACTGCATTTATAGAGGAAATTTTCCGTTAGCTCAACAGAACGTAGATTAAATACAAACATGGTCAGACTTCGAACACCTTTCATTAAATTTTTTAACAATGCCAACAGCAGTCTCTATACCTAGTTATCAATGCGACCTCCATTGTATCGATCGAATACGATTTCGTCTTTAGCTCCAGCGCTTTAATTACGAACTCATTGATTAGTATATTTGGACGATAGAATAGAAAGGTTCTATACAAGGGGGAACTATAAAGTGAAAACACAAGTTAACCCCTCAAATTTTTTATGATATCTCTAGAATAGTCTAGACTCTAGAAGATGAAGTCTTCATGCTAATTATGGACAATCTTGTTTTATTGAAATCTACATTCCAGTATTCTGTATTCTTGAATAGAGTCCTCAAACGTAGGCAACGCACTGACAATGCCCCGGGTATTGTAGGTGTCTACAGGCGGCGGTGACCACTTACCATCAGGTGGCCCGTTGCCTGTTTGCCACTTATTCTATTTAAAAAAAAAAAAAAAAAAAAAAAAACGTATTTTGGCTTTTTGCAAATGTAATTACTTATGCTAGAATCCATTGGCGACCAGTTGAATAACAGAGTTGTTATTTACACAGGTTGCTAGTCAATTATGCAATTGTTAAAATAGCAATAAACTATTGTTTTTGAATTAAATTGAAATTGTAGAGGTCGGACACGCGACGCGACGGGCGCGACGTCTGCGTCTACACGCCACCTTACGTAAAGGTCGGAAATATGTAAATGTACCCGCGCAAAATAACAACTATGTTTACATAAACATCTCCATCGTAAAGAGTGACAATATCCTTAAATTGAATAAATAAATCCTGCCTGAAGAGAACCGGAAAAACAATAGATATAAACACGAAACCGGCGCGGCGGCCTCCGGTATAAATATCCGACAGTACATAAATACGAGTGACGTCGCGTACCAAGCCTACTATTGTAGTTTTATCAAGCCGCGAAATTGTAAACATCCATTGTAGATTCAACAATATGTATCAAATATTTTTTTTATAAAGAAAGAGGTCAGTCTCGCCTGCTGGATATTTTATAGAGCAACGTTTTTGTTGTAACGATGTCCGTTAGGTGAATCGTGTGTCAGTCTAAATTTGCGTGGGACTACATTTTGCGCAAATGACGGGTCACATTAGCGTCGAGATTGGACATAGCCGCAGCATATTGATGTCCTGTCATTGGAAGCCAAAGGGCATTTGACACAGCGCAATACCACATCTGTGATCGGAATACTAGGTCCCGATTGTCTATTGCAGCTTGCAGCCCTGCATTTATATGAATCAGGCACGCGGCAGTATTTGTTTCCTTTAAAACTTCTCCTTGAGTCGTTTTATTTTTAGCATCAACTAAATTACAACAAATCGATCGTATTTTCCATTTCGTCAACCTTGCTATTAATGATATTCACGGCCATTGTTGTTGGTCTATTTATTACCGATTTTACCCATAAGAGAATATTCATTTAACCAATGGTTTTACGATATTTTCTTGAGTACCTGTTGTACACTGAGTGGCAAAAACCTTCCACGACTGAACACAAACTAACGAGTACCGTGACTCATTTCAAATGATCACATTTCAAATGGCTAATCCCATACATGATTGTCGTCGGTTCAAAGGACAGGGCTACATTCATTTATCAAAGTCCTATGAGCATATTAGTTGCATGGATGCTAAGCCGTATTGACCATTGTCGCCAGCAACCTTATTTACACAGTTAGTCAACTATGGAAATACCATGACCAAATTATTATTACCTAATATACTAATATGGAGCAGTATTGGTTGAGTGACTGATTCACGCGAATGTGATACATATTTTTTCCAAATTCGTATTCAATTCGGAGTAACATTCGTTAAACAATAGTAACCAGTCCCGCTCGCCTCACTTACACAGATTGACACTCATTAACTACTAAAAGCGTCTACAAAGGTCTGAATTTCGGGTTAGCATCGCATTACGAGATTAATATTATTATGTCTATAAACAAATTGAAATGTATTTTTCTGGCAGAACATTAAAACCGTGATCGGCGTTCATTTGAATTTCAAATTCCTATCGGTTGCGGCAGGCGGTCAGGGTAGCGGGTGTAATTGACTTTGTCAGCTTCAGCCACGGTAAATATTTCATTGGCTGTTAAAATGCCTACTGAATAACATTAACTGTTCTATACTTAATAGCTAACACCACGTGCCCGCGGCCCTTTCATCAGTAACAAACCTATTGCTGTTTGAAGATATTATTAGAGTGAAGGGTTATTAAACTGTTCGAGTTCTCGAAGTATAATTCAAAATGTTTTACTTTCTCAACTTTGATAATGAAAAGATTAAGTGACGTCAATACTTTTATTAACCTTTGAGGAAACTTGTAAACGACCAATGCGAAGACCTTCAGTCCTTGAGAAATCGTTACACGAACGATCGGGGTAACTTTACGAAACGGCAGTGGCCTCCGCCGTAAAATAATTCATTCGTTATCGATTACCGCAGACAAAGCTTTCATATCATTCGAGATAAATAATTCATCGACGAGGGTCGCGGCGCAGCAGCCGTCGCCGAAGGTCCCTCGAAAAACTTGATAATGTGATTTAGGCACGCGCCAACCGGAGCTCACCAGGGAACTCCGAATTAATTTGTAGGGGTGACGCGTCTTCGCATACTGAACGGCGCCTTACGTTGCTGCGCTCTTTGCGCTCGCCGCTATGCATTCACAAGGGTTGCCCGAGATGGCACGTTCACCGCACCGCACTCCAGTTAAATAAGAATTCTAAGCCAGTCATTTGTTTTCAGGTGGCAGAGGTGGTGAGCGCACGGTAGAAAATGTGCACAAAGTACGATCGAGATCAGACTGTCAGTGAGCGCGCGCTCGAAACGCGAGTGAAAAGTGACCGCAACAGTTAAGTGATGTGCGTGTGAGATTCGACCACGACGTCCAATAATTCCTCGTGGGGGGCGCTGGCGACGGCCAGCGATGGTATGGACTGGTCAGACAATGGGAGTGACGCGTGGTGGAACGAGACCGCGGAGGGGTCGGCTGCGCCGGTCAGCCTCTACAACTACTGGGCGTGGAGCATCGTGGACGGTGCGCTCATGCTGCTCATAGTTAGCGGCAACACGCTCACCATCCTCGCCGTGACGCTGAGCCGGCGGCTGTCGTCCCTCGTCTCCAACCAGTTCGTGCTCAACCTGGCCATCTCCGACCTGATGGTGGGCCTCACGCTGCCCTACCACCTCGCCTTCTATCTGGACGAGAACGTCGGCAAGTCCAAGTGGCTCTGCCTGATGCGCTTCATCCTCATCATACTGGCGTGTCTGGCCTCCATTTACAACATTATTGCTATAGCTGTAGACAGGTGAGTCGTAACTTTACCCCGCGGTGAGCTCACGTTCCGATTCGTACCTTTCGAATCCGAATACACAAATAGCTTTAAGGCTCATGTCACGCTATGATTTTCTCGAAAATAGATTTTCTTTCTTATGAAATGGAGCAGATGTCGACAGGGATCGAGCACGTAAAGGAATTTGTGTCGAGTGTGCCGACCGTTTACTTACACCGCTAGAGTTTTATGCAACGACGTGTGAAAATCTGCCAGAGCGTGGTTTTAGTATTATTATACTAGAATTTAACGAGCAAATAGGAATTACCTAAATGGATAAGGATTGGTAACACGAGGTATTCAACTAAAATCGTTTGTACTTTGACCACTCTTTGACCGTCCGAAAACCTTTTGGTCTAATTCTCATCCATTGAATGTCCCAAGATACAACGGCCGTTTAATGTCACTTTGTTGCTAGCGAACTAAGTTTTGAACAATAAACTGGCCGCCGCATAGAGCCACCGCTTGTTACACTCAGTCCTATAATACCAATCTACCTTTTTATGCCATAGGTGGTAAACAAGCAGATGAACTGCCTTACCCTGCAGATAAACTATTCTCTTTGCACTACTCCTGGCGCACTCCTCTCTCATCTCTCTCTCCTCACTCCTTTGCACTATTCAACGCCATGCTCCGCATTCGGCTTTTGTCTTGTTCCTCGCTCTTATATTGCCGGTCCTTTGACTCGCACGCCAAGACCAAATAGTCAGCGATGGATAAGGCGAGGAGCATGACAAGTGGCAGGACGAATACCGCAGCCACACCTACTACTTTCTTGTCTCTGCCTACTTTCCTCGCTACTAGGGCGCCACTCGTAGAGTGTGTGGCTGCAGCATTATTACGGGTATTTAATTTAAAACACCTACAAAAGTATCCTATAATATTCGAGTTCAAAATGTCCCGCGTGTCATATTCCAGGTACATAGCGATAGTGCACCCGCTGCACTACAGCCGCTACATGACTAAGCTGGTGACGCGGCTGCTCATGAGCGCCACCTGGTCCGTGGCGCTCTGCATCAGCTGCATACCCATCTTCTGGAACGACTGGCACGAGGGCGTCAAGTGCGAGATGAACATGGTACGTCCTATCCACCTTGCTTTTACTCGCTACTTGTCTCGCGGTTAATAAAGTGTATCCGATTGCCTTTTTCACGTTCACGCGAATTGCTTCCTCGCTGAATCATATCAAGTTCGTTTGACAGTTTATTTCTGCTTTTTTAGGAAAAAAGTATATTACGTCCATTCTTATAATACACAATACTTACTTTCCAAATTTACCCATTAACACACCTAACCGACTCAATCGATCTTAGTGAACTTTGGGGATATTCACATTTTTGACTTAAGTAAGGCCATTTGCGTTTAAAGAGTTGGAATGTTCCAAAATAGACATTTATAATTTTACTAGTCCCATATTGAGAAATTAATATTTATAAAGTCCACGTGCCTACCGAAAATAAGTACCTAATATTCCTAAAAGGGAATATATTGGCATGCTGGCGAAGAATTATTTATCTGTGACGACGCCTTATGAGAATTGTTTCAATTCCCAACACGTTCTACTTATTTATTAGCTTTTCCAACTGAATATGTAACAAACAAATATTGGGACACTGTTATTATGTATACAGATAACAGACGTTCCAATAAATATTTATAATATAAAAAAAATTGTTACCTCAAACCGTAATGCTATATGTTACCTACTAAATTAATTTAATCCACAGTTTGCAGCAAATCATAAATCAATTTAGTTAACACTAGCAGACCTGACAGACGTTGTGCTGTCTTAGAAATGTCAAACACGCAAAGTCAAAATTGAAAAACTTATTTTTTTACACCTTGGGTTACATTATTGGAGTTTTAGTAAGGATCCCTATTAAAAAAAAATATATATAATATAGCCTATGCTACCCGGGGATAGTGTCGCTTCCCAACAGTGAAAGAATTTTACAAATCGGTTCTGTAGTTTCGGAGCCTATTCAATGCAAACAAACAAACAAACAATCAAATCTTTCCTCCTTACAATATTAGCATAGATAACAGTTCATTAGTACAAGTTTAGAAATTACTTCACTATCATAATCTATTTTCTCTACACAATATAGTCAAACCAGTAAGTTTCGTATGAAGACATTTTATTCTTCGTACGAAACCAACGAAACCCGTGCTACGTAACCAGTATCGTACAAAGAAATATTTTTCATTCTACTTTACCAGTTTTGTACATAGCCATTTTATTCTTGGTACGAAATCAACGAAAGCCGCTATGGAACCTGCAGTGCAAGTACCGTTCTTTATCGATCGTCAAATTCGCTAAAATGCCATAGAATCGATCACAGCGAGTACTGAAAAAATGGCATAATATCGAATTTGACGACCTCAACTGTCAATTTGACGATCGCTAAAAGAACGGTACTTGCACCCCAGTATCGTAGAAAGAACATTTTATCTATTTTAGATCTCCTTTATGTCTCTAGTTTAGCCACTGGGTCTTACGTCACGGTGTGCGGTCATGACTTCAAAATTGGCTATTTCATTTAACGACCCCATATTACTAAAGCCACAGAGATGCTTCAATCAAAATTATATTGGCTTGTTTGCGAGTTATATTGGACTTTAGGGTAGTAATCGTACACTAGTTAACTCGATTCGGGAACACCTTTGAAACATTATATTGCTAATATTTGGTGTTATGATCGCTTCACAATCATACAACGAAGAGTCTCGTCTTTTAGTAGTTGATTATCGTGTAAGGTTTGTGGTTAGCTTTAGTAAGAACCGTTCCAACTGCGTTCTAATAGACATGATACAGCTTTTGTGCCTTAAAAAAATAATTTCTTTGTCAGTTGAGTAAATGCATAGAGTTTTAAGCCGTCCGGAAATCATTGAGATAAGAAGCACAATGTCGGTCACAATCACTGAAGTTATGATTTTAAATAGTGAATGGCGTCGATTCTGTCATACTAATGTCAGTATTTTTTAATATTTTTTTAATATTTTATTAAATTTTATTGTAAAAATGTATGTTTGTGCCAAAGTGAGTTAATTTTCAATAATGTAAGGAACTCGATCTCTTTTGTACCTACCTAATATGGACCACTGTAGTCTGAAATAAAGATTATTATATTATATTATAAACTAAACCAATCTGATAGGACTAAAATTATCTGCCTCTCTTTTCATTTTAATATGTGAGAGAAGGATGGTAACAATTTTAGAACTGTCAGATTTTGTTTAGTTTAGAGTACATCAGAATCGATGCCATTATGTTTCTAAAGCTCGAGGAAAGTCCCAAGCACTTTAGCGTGACTTGACCGTGATTAAATTTTTGGACTCTGACTGACGATATTTAATAAAACATGAAAATATTTTTACACTTGACACCTACAGGCAAAACAAAAAAGAACATCCGGCGAGAAAGAGGTTAAACGCAAGTTTATAAAAAAAAAAAAAAAAAAAAAAAAAAAAAAAAAGTGTTAAATTTGATGGTTATTTCTTCATATATAGTAACCGAGATTTCTTATACACTTCAGGTGGTTCCAAAGAAGTACACGACGAGCATCCTGGCGCCCATGTTCTCCCTGATCTGGATGGTTATGTTCATTCTGTACTGGCGGATATGGCGCGAGGCGGCCTGCCACGCCAAGCGGATGCGGGCCAACAGCTGCTGCCCCACCGGGGGCAACGATTGGAAGAGCATACAGGTTAGAAAACACATCTTTTTAGGGTTCCGTACCTAAAGGGTGTTAACGGAACTCTATTACTAAGCCTACGGTGTCTGTCCGTCTGTCCTACCATTTAACAGCTGTACCTTTCGAACCGAAATAGACAGCCAGCTGAAATTTTCACAGACAGTGGTGTCGATTCTGTCATACCACTCATTAAACTAAACCAATCTCACAGGACTAAAATTATCTGCCTCTCTTTTCATTTTAATATGTGAGAAAAGGATGGCAACAATTTTAGAGCTGTCAAATTTAGTTTAGTTTAGAGTACATCAGAATCGATACCAATGTTACTAAGAACTTAACTAAGAAATAACAATAAAGTCTAATGTAAAAACGGTAATACGTACAAGCATCAAACTTGGCATGAGTATAGTTTAACACAGTTTAAAGTAATACAACAAATAATAAATAATGGCCAAGTGCGAGTCGGCGACAAATTTCTGTTCACCGCCAAGTTAAGCAACGTCTGGCGCGGTCGGTACTTAGATGAGTGACCGCTTGGGCATGATGTGTTTATGCACTACTTTTTGTATTTTGTGGTAGGACAGAAACCTCGGTGCGCGAGCCCAATTCGCACTTGGCCGGTTTATTTATATAACACTCTATGTAATGCAAGTCTAAGAAAGGTTAGCTTACCTTTCTTGCTTAGACCAAAGCTTCGATTCTGGGGCAATAAAAACCTTAGTTCAGTCACTTTCATTAGACATATTTATGAGAGTGGCAATAATACCAGAATACATGATCAGGGCGCACCGTGAGCACTTAAACGCGATTCAATTCAGGTGACTGTGGGAAATTACGTGAACGTGAACCTTAACGCGCCGAGATACGGATTACGGTCGCGTAACTTGTCGCAGTCGCCTAAATTGTCGCGTTTTGGTACGGGCCCAGGAAATGTGACGTACGCGAACAGAGGCGCAATAGTCAGATAGGAGCGATGTCCAAATAATAGCGAGTAATGATACTTAATGACTTTTGAAACAAAACATCGTACAAAAATGATGGACAACAAAATGGACGAGATAACGACTTTTTACCCAATTTGAGAGTAAGTATCCTAAATGAATGCGATACCCAAAGAATACAAATACCAATCACATAATTATCGCCCAAAATGTATTAGATTGCAGCGTGATGGAATCCAAATTGATTATTTTTATCCGACTGCCAAAGATGGAGAGCACAAACAATATTTTTGGGCGTACGTTTGTTTGTCTGTATTTTTTTATGTTTCTATACTTCAGCCCAAACGGCTTCACCAATTTTGGTGTGTGATGTGTCGCTCGATTTCTCTTTATGTCTGGACTGTACATGGTAATAATATGAGTAGGTACATCGCACAAAAAATGGAAAAAAAAAAACTAATTTTATTGATCACAATTTAAGGTGAACCCTGGGTACTACGAGCGCGAATTATAAGCAAAGTTCTTCTTTAACTGGAGCTTTATATATAATTTTAGAGATTTAGCTGCCGTCAAATTTTTTTTTACAATTACTACACATTAACATTTTGTTTTCGTTTGATTTTATTCATCCTTTCATCCTATCTTATTCCCACTGCTGGGACTCAAGCCTTCTCTCAGAGAGAGAGATAGAGAGAGAGAGAGAGGATGGCCCCTAATCCACCATGCTGGCCCAGTGTATGATGGTGAATGTAATGTCTGAACTTTTGAGGTTCTCAGACATACCGGTTTCCTCATATTTTCCTTCAGATCATCAAGATTCAAGATTGTAAAGCGCACATGCTACCGCTCGGCCACCATCACTCTGCTGAGTTTATTATTTGGATCTTACAGAATGTATTATTTCATTCCAGGTGGTGCTCCTGGTTCTTGGCTCGTTCTCCATCTGCTGGATGCCGTTCGTGGTTGTCGCGTGCGCGCAGACGTTCCCCGTGATGCCGCTCCACAACCACGTGGCGTACCGGCTGACGTCATCGCTAGCCATGTCCAATTCCGGCATCAACCCTATCATTTACGCGTGGAAAAACGCCGGCTTCCGCGCCGCTTTCGCCAAGCTCCTCCGCTGCAAGCGACCAGACACCTCAGAGTATAGAGGTTCTCCCGCGCCCGAACGGAAACGAGGATCCGTCGCGCTTCGAGAAGGTTCTTTAACGAGGTCGACGCCTCCCAGTGGGCTCACAAGCTTCGGAGGCCGACCGGCCAGGCTTGTCTACGTCGAACGGGAATCGTTGTCTGACACGTCCCGGTGCCGCATCATTGAAAATGCTGGATATGTGGAATCGGAACGAGGGGACTTGAACCCCTCGTATGCGCCTGATGGGCCGACGCCTGTGCATAGGCCGTCAACAAGCCGGCCCCCGGACCTAGTGTAGTGAGTGAAAAAAAAGGACAAACAGTGGACGTTTATGGGAAACGTGAAACGCTTCTAGTATTAAAAGTTAAAGTTGTTAGTGACAGTAGGTACCCTTTCGCATCTAGGTACCTGGGGCCTTACGGCTACCAGTTTTAAGCGATTTTGTTTAGGTGATGAGAAATGTTGCTCGACCGCAAACCGTATCTCGGGGCGTTAAGGTTCACGTTCGTGTGATTTTCCGAATTGCGCTGTTTCACCGCTAATTCGAGCCCGCGTTATGAGTTAGCCGTAAGGCCCCTGTTCGAATCTACGCTCAAATTTTTAAAAGCTTTATTGTTGATTTTTTATTGAGAGATTATAATGAGTTCCCGCCGTGATAAAATATTTTTATTAAGAGGTTCTCTGTCAAATTAAAATGAAGATGTTTAAAAATATATTTAATTAAAGATGTTCTATGTAAAATTAAATGAAAGTGAAGTATATGATTAATAGTTGAAACTGTTTTTTATTACCACTAGCGACATCTATCCAAACGGTCAGGCATCACGAAGAGGGACTAACTGGAGGCATGAAAACTTTATACGGGGCCACAGCTACAGGTGGCGCTAATACGTATTTCTCATTAAAACCCGCATTTCTTTTGTAGTCATTACAGAAAATTAAGGGGAGTTCTTCCCACTTTTAAGCAAAGCTTGTAAATACAGATGACTTTAATAGATTGCTTAATATATTGTATTTAAAAAAACGCATTTATTGGAGCATAACCATGGCGCTTACATGGGTTTCGCTACTTCTATTTTTGAGGTATTGCTTATATTTTTCGAAAAGTATAGATGTAATTAATGTATAATGTACCTTTACGGTTTCCTACGTAATAATGATATCTGTACCTATATAATTATTTAATATATAGATATTTGAATGAATACAAAAAGAGGGAGAAAGTCCAAATCAGTATTACTTTCATATTTTTTTCTACCGGGGGAAATGTCCTAAATCGTATTTCAATTTTTACGATTTCCTAGAAAACATTAAATTTTCATTAGACACCATATTTTTTTAAGCTAACCATGAAAGCAGACAGACTAGAACTAGAATGACCAAATTTACTAAAATTGGGAAAGAGGGCTTCAACGAAAATTAAGAGTAATTAGTTAAAGCATATTAACGTTACAAAATGTCAGACGAAAAATCTTTTTCGTCTCATTGTCGACATTTTCTCTCGTTAGCTATGCCGGCTATGCGAGAACATCCATGATGATAATGGTAGGTACTGACTGGAGTGACTTAGTTACTGTGATAATAATATATGCCAGTTTAAACATTGAATTTTGTGGAGATTAACATAATATTGCGAGAAAATCTGATGGAAATAAAAATGTACCATGCTGAAAATAAAATAAACAAAAAGTCATTTTTGTTTATGTTTTGAAGAGGTCCTGTAACAACCTCTCTACCAGGGAAAGGCTTAGATAGGGCTTGGCTTCAATAGCTAGGTTGTACCTGTCTCGGAGCATTTGATATAGCTATTTAATTTTGATAGCAAATGCAAGAAAATAATAGAAAAATCATTGTCATTGGGTTTGAGCCACAGCAACAAACACTTGAGCCATTAGAGACATAAATTCAAAACATTGTCTACTTTCCGTTTTACTGTCTACAGTGAATTGAGTAGGTACACTTTCTGTCTTATTAATAAAAATGTGTTTTAATGCAGAATATTACTGTGAATATCCATTTAAACAAAAACACCACACACAGAAATTCGGTAAATGGAATTAATCCCCAAATTTGTCCACCCTTAGAGGTAGATTATTTTCTACAAAGCTAAGCATACCCTAAACAATAAAAAAGAATCTTCAGAATCGGCAAAAATATCATGACATGTACCAACATAAAAATACAGAAAACTGATGTCATCAACCTTTTTTGAAGTATGTTGAAAAGTAAGAATTTAAAAAGGGACTTACCTCGACACCAGTAACTCCAAGCGCCGTCACCAAGTTCGGCGTCATCCGGAACGGAACCTTCTCCGGAACTCGCAGCGTCTTCCCCTTCTCGAAGCACACATTATAGTCTATATGCACCACTTCACCAGACGTCAAGTCCACCAACACATTGTCCAAGTGTCTATCACCCAAACCGATTATATAGCCGATCGTACTCATCACTGCTACGGAGTAACTGTAACGGCGGAGCATTTGCCACCACTGTTCCGGCGACACGCTTCCGCACCACAGCTCCCGCCACAGCAGGTCTCGCGGAGTCTCCGCTGACAGCTCCTGCAGCACTTGCTTCAGCACAGATACTGGCCACTCTTTTCTATTCTCCGTTGATACTCCCGCCTCTTTCAGCAGAGGATTCAGCTTTGCGTAAAACAACTCCGACGGTCGCAATACGTTCACGTTCTTATTGTGCTTAGCGGATAGAATAGCGGCTTCCCGATTCTGCCAGCGCTTGTATAAAGCGAATAACGGAGTCACGTTGTCCACCCAACTGATCAATCCCGACCTTGGTCCTAGAGGTATGACGGAATAGTGACGTGCTCTATACGTCTGATTGTCGTTGTTTTCAGAATCCCGAGCCATCATTGTGTTTGTAATAGACAACAGTTGCATGATGCGTTCATCCAAGTGCAAATCTTCCAGGCCTTTGAATAGATAAATGTATGGTTTGCCATCGGATCCGTAGAACACCAGCTTCTTCGGTCGCGTCTTTGTGGGCAGTATAGCCACAGTGTTCTCGACTGACTTGATCGTGACTCGGACAGTTCTTTGATTAGTGTGCACTCCCGGCATTGTTATCACTGTGTTGTTAAGATCGGCCAGAATGGGACTAATGTCTGACATTTTGAGTATGTAGGAAGTCCTCTTGTTGACTTTTTGTTGTAGCTTGATTTGTAGCTGTTTCAAGGGAGCCCAAGAGTCCTGTGGTTTTTCTGGATTGGTTGGATTTTTTAGTTTATCTATGACTTCCATAATGAGCGATTGGAATTTGACTTGAAACGCGATCTCGTGCGGGGTCTCTGGTTTGACGGAAGTGACTCGATGGAGCTGTTCCAACACGTAAACAACTGGCTCAAAAATTATTCTATGTTTTTCTTTAATCAATTTTTCCTTTTCTTCCTCTGACAAATGTTCATTGCTTTTAACCTTAGCAATTTCAGTTTCCAACTGTGTGAGCCTCTTGCTAAAATCGGAGTGATGTTGTGCTAATGTGCCAAGACACAGTTCGTCCCACAACAAGTTTATTCGTTGGAGTTCCTTTACTAGCAATTTCACCTGCAAAATCGTTTTAGGCGCCTGTTTCGACAATGTTTCCACCATGTCGAGGAAACACGAATTTAGTTCGTTATTAATCACTTTGTCGCTTGCGGAATCGTCCAAATCAATATTTTCTTCCATGCTCTCATCGTCGTTGGATAGGAACGATCTCGCTATGTTCAGCTCTGAGAGTTCATTTTGCTCGTTTTCCACAGCACCCACAACAGCAGGGAATGTAATCAGATGAGGCGTGTCTTCTGCGAGTCTGCATAGCAAGTCAGAGACACATTTACGCACGTATGTCTCAGGGTGGTTCAATCTGGAGAACAGTTGTGGGATTATCACTTTCCAAGGCTGTGTCGGCGTGTTCGCTAATCCAGATTCGAGCACCGTCTGTAATTCCATGGCGTGCTTCACAATCAAACGCAACAGTCTTAATGTGGCATTGACGACGGCGTTTTCTCCGCTGTGATTGATATAATCCGATGCACAAATTAACTGCAAGAACTTGAAGTAGGCGTCAGCAGAAAGTTCGAAGTAAGAGAAGACCCGCTTTTGGGCCTGACGCCATATGTCCACCAGAAGGGCGAGATGTTCAGGATAAGCGTTACTTAGACATGGGACAGTGCGCAATTGACTCTCAATCATTTCTGATGTATTAATTTCGTTCCAGTCAATATCTTCATCATCACATGTGGCTTTCGTTTTAGAAAGAATCTCGCACACCGCTTCGAAGTCCTGTGGAGAGCATCCAATCATAACACTTTCTATTTGCAATTTATCGTTTTCTGTTAATTGCTCACGAGTTTTGGAGCTGAACTCGACCATTTTTCGTCCCCAACGGAAACACCAAGCTGCAAAACTGGCCCATGCTTTTGCTAGTCCTGGGCATTGATTGACTCCAAACTGCAATAATTTTCCTACAGCTGAGTCAGATAATGGGATAACATTATCTGACACGTTATTATCAACTAGCCCGATTTCTGGCAGTGCTGACACAAATTTTTTCAATGGTAATTCGTCATCCAGGACATTATCAGTTTCATTTTGCACCCACTTCGAAAGAGTTAGTAACAATCTTGTACCCTTTTCTCTTAGCTCGTAACTTTGTTCTCCCATGGCTAATCTTTGAGAGAATCCAAGAGACACGCTTGCACATAAATTTATTGCTCTGACTTTGGTCTCTTCCTTGGAGTATATCAATTTGCATAGTTCAGTCATAGCACTGACATTATTTAAAGTCCAAATATCTAATTCGTAAGTGTTGGGCGACATGAGCAATACGTCGCTCAAAGCATCTAAGTTATCGACGTTTCCCAGACACATTTGGAAAGCTGAATTGTTTTTAAAATGTTTCGTCAGTTCTCTTCGGGCCATTGACACGTTGGCATTTTTTCGGGCGCTTTTTATGACGTCGAGGCGCAGGCATTCAGACAGGAATGTGTTTTCTTCAGTTGCGTTGAGTTTTGTAAAGTAGTCATTCCACCATGATACGCGACTAAGATTTTTCAATTCAGTGCAGTATTTTTGTTCTTTGACTGTTGATGCCTTGAAGGGGTTTTGTATCGCTCTTCCGCTCTTTATAACTTGTTTGAGTCCATGATTGGCTAGCTGTAAAATAGCGATCTCCTTTAAGAAATGGACAGAATTACTTTGAGCAAATTCTTCTGTACTCGAATTGAGTAATGCCTCACAATTATTCAGCAAGCCTTCATATTTGACATTGAAGTCATTGTAATACATATTCACAGCTGTGCAAACTAGAGTCGATTCTATCTTGTTCAGTAAGCCTTGATATGAGCAGGCGTTTTTCGATATTTCATTGCTGTCAATATTCAACACATCCCAGTTGCACAGCTCGTTACTTATATCACTGTTACTTTCAAACCCATCTAAGGCTGTAAACGAATCCCATTGGGAATTATGTGAATTTTGCAAATCACTCTCTTTCCACACTTGCATATCTTCCCAGCTCTGTATATGTTTATAACTTTCCATGATTTGTTTTTGGATGAATTTAGTACTTCTTGCATCTATTTGAGATAAGCTCACGTCGTCTTTCTTGTCTTCGAGGCTCTTCTTATTTAAAATTTTCTTGTAGTACTCCAAGGCTAATTCATGTCTAGAATTAGCCTGTTCGGCTGCACCCTTCAACCAAATCAGTTTCTTGTCAAATGTTTGTTTAATCCAGACATAAAGGCCGTGCAACACTTCTGGTTCTCCAAATTTTATCAATGCTCGTGCCACATTCATTGTGATAGCTTCAACATCAATATTGGTGTTTGAGTTTGCAGCAGTTTGTAAGATCAACAGTGCGTGATAAATAGCGGCTCCAAAATGTCCGCCATACAAGCCGACTGCCAGAGCCGCAGGGCGTACTCTCGTCAACCACTCTCGACAAGTTGGCCAATTTGTGTGGAAGAAAGTTCTCACTGGTTTGCCGACTGCTGGAAGCACGGTGGCTGTACCGTCTGCTGCATTATAAATGTATTTCTCTAAGAACATCATAAACTCAGTGATCCGACGGGCTCTTGTTTGTTCAGCAGCTATAATATTCACGAGTTTCTGTTGATCACACCCTACATATTTAGTATCTAGTGAAGATGTTTCTCTTGCGATGCCTTTCAAAGCCCCTTCTATTTTCATGAATGTCTCCTGAGGTTTTCCTAGAAAGGTTCTGAGTTTTAATGCGACTGTTGTATGAGCCAATTCCGATAATGCCCATCCAACGCACACGCAAGAAAAGTTTGAAGCGCACTGGCGGAAAAATAGCAAATTTTTTTCATCATCAGAAGACTGTATTGGCCAGGAATTCAGAAACGTGTCCGTCATTAGTTTTTTGTCGTCATGTACCAATTGGAGGAGGCAATTTACTATCATTTTGAAGTGTTCATTTGATAGATTTGAAAATGAGCCTCGCATTAGGTATTCCTTAAAGGAATTTGCTTTAGTGTCACTGTTCAATACGCGCAGACTAGTCCTGCGGCTGGTGAATGTCTTCACCAGTTGATTATCTAACTCCAGCTGCACAACATCCCATGGCAGCTCAAACAGCACTTCTTTACACACATCAGACACTGCCTTGTTTTGATTATCTAGATGCAAAATGCACAGAACAGCTAAAGTCTTCAGGACTATCACACTCCATTGCAAATTCTTGTTATTTAATAAATTCTTGCAATTTTTCATTACCAGCAGCACTATGCTACTGTCAAAGCTGTGTGCCAGGTCCAACATATTTGTCACCAATACCAGAAAAACTTTCGACATGCTCACAATGTGAAGATATTTGTCTAGATGTGTGAATACATCCGATGCCCAGTGTAAGGCCAGTAACAATGTCTCTTTTGGTATGTCTTCATCAAATATCATGCTGAGTGAGTTCAATATGACAGCAAGATGTCCCGACGTGGGGCTGGAGCCTGCTCCTTCTCCGATGCTCAGATTTGATAGTCCAAATATGTCACTAGCTCGTTGCTGAGCATTTGTGACTAGGTCACTGGATGCTACAAAGTGGTTATTTTTCTTGCAATGAGAATACAGTAAGTAAAGCACAGAAAACTGCAGTGCCGGGGCATGTCGGGACAGATTAGCATTGTGAGGGCACATTCTGATCGCCAGCAGTTCTAGAATACTGGGCTGCAAAGCCCACATGCCTATAATAGAGTTGCTGGCATTCGCTAGTTCTGATAAGCATTGCAGATAAAATATGACATTCTTTTCAGCATCACTTTTGGTCACATTTTCTACATACTCTGGGTCGATTATGTGGGCATCGGGCACTAAAGCAGAAAATGAGTTTTGAATATCCATGAGAACATACTTGTATGTCTCTTGCAAAAGTGGTATGTTCTTCAAGTTAAGCAGGTTACTGTAAACTGAAAGCACACTCTGTTGGATCTTAGAGCTTTCCGAGTATCGTAGGGGCCGCATCAGCGATTTGGGGCCTATGGTCTGAGTTATGAACTCTATGGGCAGATTGGAAGCTATTTCTTTTATGGTGACAGATATCAGATCAATCACACTCAGGCATACACTTTCATCAGTTTGCATGAAGCTCGTCATTTCCGTCAATATCAAAGAAAACAACATTGGCATACAAGATGTTGATTTTGATTGCAAATGTTTCAGGAGCAGGCGTATACATTCATTACCTGCCAGTATCAAGTCGTAGTCAGTTTCGTCTTTCATTGCATTTGTCAGAACTTGCAGAATTTTGGTGATTGCTTCAGTAAGGAATGACCATGTCACAACTTGTGAAACCGTGGGGCTTAGAAGTGACCCCAGGCTCTTCACAACTGTGTTAAATACATTCAAGAATGATGTAATTTTCTGCATGCAATCTTCATGAGATGACGGCTCATCTTTCTCACTGTTGTCCGAGTCCAAGTCGTTGGCATATGCCACCATGTCTTCCACAAACTGGTTCAGCAAGTTCACAGAAAATCCCACATCCGCTTGCCAATGGCGGCTCAACTTCAACATGGACTGCAAAGCAAAATCTTTTATCTTCTTAGGCTGGGCATTGTCCACATGCCATCCTACCAATATATCCACTGTGTCAACAAAGTGGTTGGCAAAATGTTCTGGATAAGAATTAGATATCACAATCATAGCATTTATAGCAGCCATGAACACATCGGCCGAGTCAGTGGTCTCAATTATACCTTGTAACTTATTCAAGGTCATTTCAGCAAACTCTGTCAAATTAGGGGTCTGTAAGTCTAACTGGAAAGTCTCCATGAAGGAGAGAGTCAAAAGATGTTTTATAGATGTGTTGTGTGCTGCAAAATTAGAAGTAATCCAATCCATATGCTTTCTAAAATCGGGTCCCATCACATAGCCTATTCTGCCGAGTACAACAGCTGCTCCTTCTTTCGTCTCAGGGCCTGGGCCATCGTACAACACATCCAGTAGTGATTCCACTAAAATATCATAAGCACGGCGTATGTACCGCGCGTTGTCTGGTAGCATGACAGCATCTTGAAGCTTGCCGCATATCACAAGCGACTTGTCGATGTCAACCTCAGCGCATAGCCGCCGCAGCAGCTTTGAAATTCGCGGGTCTTCCGGTAGGTTGACGACGATATCTGATCGCTCGTAGAATTTGTTTGAGGCGGTTCCTTGCGACCAGGAGTCGTTGTGGGGCTGTGCTAGCGGTTCGTGATATTTATAGGAATTGTCCAGGGCATCGCGGTCTCCGCGGGGCGGGAAAACGCCACGACCCCTGCCGCCAGCGCGGCCGCCTCGCGTCGACCGGAACTCAGACACGCGGCCACGGGACCGAAACCGCGAGTCCCTAGTGGGTCCTCCGAAGGAAGAGGATGCATCGTACGAGCTAACATAACCTCTGACCTTCTCATCAGTGGTGTTTTCGTGACCGATTTCTTCCCGTTCTAGAATGTCGGAATTCTCCGGTCCTTTGAGGTTTTTCACTCTGTTATTTGCAGTAGTTGATAACATCACTAGAGTTCTTGCCTAATACGCAAATGTTATCACACATGGCCGTAAAATTACGACAAAATACGAAACAAAACAGATTACTTCGCCAACAGACACTGGAGAATAATGACACAAAATAACATGGTGTAATTGAAATGTCAATCAAAACTGACGCTGACGGTGACGTTTTTCGTATGTTCCGTGCCATAGACAATAACGGAATAGAGGTTTTTTAAATATTTATTTCATGACCATGGATGCAGCGTTCTTCAGTCGGAATAATAATAATTATACAAGGTGTTTAATAAAAAAAATACAAAAATAAACATCATATTTTTTGTACACTATTTAGAATATAGTTAAAAATTGCCTTAAAATACACTGTTTTAAACTATCACGGTTGTTCACTAAAGTTATATGATTATTTACGGGATATTTACCGTGGTAAGGTTGTGGAATGAGGTTGTCATTAATTGTTAGCAAATCTTGAACATGGCATAATACCACAGATATACACAACCAGATCGGCAATATATTTTAGTGAAAGAGACAACTTGATATGGCTCAGCACAAGTACGAAAAGGACATAAATAGATTTTGTTGTCCTTATCGGCGTGACCTGTTTTTGGTACCTCAAGTGTCAAAATCTGTAATAATCAGTGACAAACAAAACGGGTCTGAATTATATTTATTGCCTTTTTTTGGTGATTAAATGTGATAAATGCGTGTTTCCTCTGAGAAATAATTGTAAAAGATATTTTACAATGGTTGGTTGTAGCATTTTGGGCTGCAAGAAGCGCAGTGAGCGAAAATACGATGAAATATCATTTCACACGTAAGTAAACATATAAAGTTTGTAACGATCACCTAAATAATATCAGGATATCAATTCGCAAATATTTTATTCATAATTAGTCAGTTTTTAGGTCGATTTGTGGTCTAATTCTATGAATTTTATCAAATTATTCACTTAGAAAATAAATTATGAATGTTGCCAGTTTATGAAAGAAATTACCCACCGCAACTAACATAAATTATTCGTTCTGCAGGTTTCCAACTGATCCTGTCACATTGCTGAAAAAAGCTGGCACATTGCAAGAAGTGCAAAATACCAACCCTTTTATGCCCATATGAATATGGTGAATGTTAATATTAAATATATATTAATGAGGCCACAGTTATGAAGCTGGAAAAGCAAAAGGCGATTTCGGCGAACCGATTCAAAAAGCTACGCGCTGTTCGTGAAATTTTTACTGTAAACATTAAAGAGTCTATTTATCTAATTATTTGGAATGTTATACATAATTCCATTCATGAAAAAACTAAACTGACCAAGCGCGAGTCGGGCTCGCGCGCTGAGAGTTCTTTACAATCACAAAATACAAAAAGTTGTGCAAAAAGACAACATCACGCCCAGGCTGGGTCGGTACTTGGATGGGTATCCAAGTACCGACCGCGCCCGACGTTGCTTAGCTTAGTGGTAAACAGAAATTTGTCACTGACTCGCACTTGGCCAGTGTTTATTATTTGTTGTTTTACTTATGTTCACTATAATCCGCTAAATTTGACGCTTGTACGGATTACCGTTTTTACACTAGAACAAATCCAAAAATACGTTTAACGTTTGTTGCATGGGGGCCCTTCCTTTGCCCTTCCGTTTTAACTCTTTGACTTTTTTATTATTTTTAATTAATCATAAAAAATCATGCTATGGTTACTTTACAACCTTTTTTCTAGTACTATATTCTAATCCTAACAAATAATTATAATAAAAACGCAAGTAAGTTTGTAACTTTCTGTCTGTTTTTTACGAGGAAACGGCTAAGTCATGGTATAATAATATACTCCGCCAGGTATAGCAATTCGAGAAAAAATGTTTACGTAGGCGTCCCGCAATGATGTCATGATGTCAATTTACAACAGGTTCGAGAGAGATGACGATACACCACGTAACAGCTGATTGAATAAAGTGGCAACTGGACAGTGACGTCATTGCGGGACCACTCCCAGATTGCTAGACCTTGTTTTCTTAGATCATGGGCTAAGTCAAATTTTGTCAGGACGATAGGGTGTGTCATGAGGACAGACAACGTACTTTTCTTCCCAGAACATTGCAGGTAGCACCGCGGGTTGCAGCAGATAGTGTATAAAATATAAATATTTAAAAGGTAGTATTGTTTCCAAAGTACTCATTGAAGATTCACTACCCATCATAGTAGGTAAATTACCCTAACTTATAGCAAATCATTTTAATGTGGCAACACACCTTGTTGAAGCGAGAGGCACTGAGCTAGCCACGCACACTGAAAATCTATAGGTAGTAGATCTGTGCATAATACTAATTGTTGTGCTAATGTCACTCACTGACAAACAACAGCCGTTGAATGTTGAATCTATCGACAATCTATCGCACAGATCTATCGCATTCAAGGAAGTTGGTCCCTTTAGGGTAGGTATCTTACGTAGTATTTATATTCTCTTTGGTAGGTATATACAAGATCTTTGATCACATTCGAACATGATACCTACTACCCCGGTATTCCCCGGTATTATTACCCGGTTATTGGTATACTTTCCATTCGAAGATAATTATTATGCACAATAATATGAGAAATAAAGACAAATGCTGTCAGTAAATCATACAGATGTATTTGTTGTTGCACCGACTTGGTTTTTGGCGCCAAGTTATGTGAAGAAAACATCGTCTCGTATTATTTTCCATAACTTGTGTATTTTCGAGTTTTAATGTGCAAATATGGTGGATTCATCATCATCAGTCCTGAATAACTCACTAGCCTTTGCTGGGTATAGACCTCCCTTTGTTTATGCAACTTCACTCGTTTCGTTTCCGACAGTTATTTTGTCGACGACATCAATGTCGTCAGCCCACCTCATCCCCGGTGAATTAATAGTGTAATATTACTGTTCGTGAACGTATGGAAGTAAAACGTGTATTTTTATTTCATGTTGTTTCCAATACAAAAGCATACGTAGGACAGTAAAATACGTAATACGAGGCGGTATGACCTTAATGAGTTTAGCTTGCTTAGTAATTACCGTTTTTTTTTTTTTTATCTGTTGATTTACTATGACATTTCAATTTGCAATGTCAACGAAACGAAAACAAACACGATCGATAAAAACTAACCTCACTTTCAGTTTCACAACATGTTCCTGATATTTTAGTTTTATCAGCATTTAACGTATTTAAGGAGCTCTTTTTTATGATTATTGACTCACAATGAAAACTGCTAAACGTACACAAGACTTCAAAGGTAATCGCATTTTTGTTCAAAGATATGAAACTAGTTCCAACCCTTTTATTCCTTACTAACAGACGCTCTTCAATTTTTTCAGCTTTAGAGCTAAGATTAAATGAAGACTCGGAAGCGCCCCATACAATATATTTCAAGGAACACTCCGTCAGAGATCACACAAAGGACAAGCCTTCTGGAAGAACATTGTTTATCGTCAACATACCTCCTTACGCAGACGAACAGGGTATCACCAATGCATTCAGCGAGGCAGGTACAGTCCAATCAGTACATCTGAGCCTTAAACCTAATGCTACAGAAGCGAAAATAGATAAATTCCTGCTAGAAGAACATAAACCAGCTTTCAAAGTCGGTTACATTGTCTTCAGTAAAGTCATAGAACTAGATAAGGCCCTAAAACTAACTGAACTTCGTCCAATGAACTCAGAAGAGCATCAGATTAAACTTGGCATTACTAAATGGATGGAGGAGTATAATAATTCAATATTATTACCCAAAACATTGAAAGAAAAAGTAGAAGAATTCATGAAGAGATATGATGATGCAGCTAAGAAAGCAGATGATAAAGAGAAAGAGTTGGAGCAAGAAGACGATGAAGGATGGGTAACTGTGACCAAAAGAGGGAAAGTACAGAGTTTTGCTCGATCAGAGAAAGTTGAAAACAAAATCATGCTAAAAGAGGAAAAAAACAAAAAACGGAAAGAATTGAAAAATTTCTACACTTTCCAAATTAGGGAATCTAAAATGAAACATGTAGTTGCGCTGCGCCAGAAGTTTGAGGAAGACAAGAAAAAAATAGCTCAGATAAAACATAGCCGTAGGTTTAAGCCTTTTTAAAATAAAACATGGTGTACAATAAAACTATCACAGATTTTTATTTAAATCTATTTGCAATCATATTTTCTATACTTTTTACACCGACCCTTAAATAGATACACACAAATGTTTTTTACTGTTAACTTATTTATGTGCACAATTCAATTGAGCACAAGATCCTTGGTAGTTCATGTTCACTCATCAGTCAACTGTTCACCGCAGTATTAGTCGTCACATCTGTTGCTGAGTCCTGATTATGATCCGTAATAATCTGTTTTCTGGTAATGTCTCCAGCGATGCCAGCAAGCTGTTGATGTTGCCGTAAACACAGCCATTAGCTAGAGCTACTTGGACGGCTTGGCCGATTCGATCTAGGGTGTTCTGTAAAAGATAATAATAGGCTATTGGACAGGTGCTTAATTTGTTAATATGTATTAACATGCTTAGTAAACAATACAATTAAATGTAATACACTTACTGAACAAAACTATTTAGATTGGCTAATAAAGTTCTGAGATATAAGCGTTTAAAGTTTTGTTCGCGCACTGTAATCTCTGTCTCTAATTTATGTCTTTTTTGGTCAGATCAAAATATTGTTTTGACAATATTTATCAGGATTTTTTTCTCTACAAAGCTGCATTCGTAAAAACCTGTAGAAATAAATGTAATGGATCCTTATTTCGACCCATGCAAATATTACATGCAATGAAGGCATATAATAACTATATCAATTCAGATGTGCAGGTAGCGTTCTTTATCGATCGTTAAATTTGATAGTTGAGATTGTCAAATCCGATAAATTGCCATTTGATCCAGACTCGCTATGATCAATTCTATGGCATTTTAACGAATTGGACGATCGATAAAGAACGATACTTGCACCGCTGCAGTTCAAGTACCGTTCTTTATCCGAAATTGACAATTTTAACTATTAATTTTGACAATCTTGACTTTGACTTCCACTGCTGTTATTAATAGGCATATTATTATATTCTATCTACATAAAATAAAAATATCAGGAATTCAATCTATGATGCACTAATCTATCTTACCGAGAACCAGTTGTCTGGATAAATCTAACATAGATTTTAAGACAACTTACTAACTTGAAATGTAACGTACTATGTGTTTTAAATAAAAAAAAAAAAAAAAAAAAAAAAAAAAAAAAAAAAAAAAATCTATGATGCACTAATTTCAGTTTTCTTGCCATTTTACTAATAACATGAATTACCTGTAACTTCTCATCAGTAGTCAGTTTCCCTCCGCTTTTGAGCACGCCGTGGGCGTAGGCCTGCACAACCGGAGTCATCGCAGCGAGGTGCTGCGCGTTTACAGCCGTTGGGGGCCCATGAGTCCTAAAAACAATACATTTTACTATGAAATTACATTTTCACACAAACAACAAATATATCACAATAAGCTACTTTTTGCTAAAAGATAAAACTAATATATATATATTCATCATCATCAACATAATCAGCCTTTTAACAGTCCACTGCTGGACTTTTAGCCTACCCCCAAAAGGGTGATTGGGCCATATCCACCAGGCTGGCCCAGTGTGGGTTGGTGGATTCACATACGCCATTGAATTTCTTCTCCGTACATATGCAGGTTTCCTCACGATGTTTTCCTTCACCGAAAAGGCAGTGGTATGGAAATCCGTACATAAGCTCCAAAGAGCTCATTGGTACGGACCCGGGGTTTGAAAGCCGTGCTAGCCCATTTGGGAGACCGCTAGTCTTGAAAGCGTGAGGTCGCGGGTATATATATTCACCTGTCTACAAAACTACACACAACTACAGCTTATTATATACTCATGTTTTTACTTTTTTGTAAATATTCTCGTACGCCTCAGAAGTTCAGTGCTGAAAATCAGAGCTGCAGAGAAATCCGCAGCATTATTGCTATCTATCTATTGGGGACTTACTTAATTGTTAAGCAGGCATTTTCCACAACTAGGCCATTCATTGGTCCATTTTGCATCGCCCGGCTGCAGCTAATTCAGCCAGCCGTTCTCCTCCAGAAAAGCCAGCAGCTCGCTTATGCCTGTGCAGGCTTCCCAGAGCGTCCTCGGTGATCTGAGGATATCCATCGGGGAATACCCATTCATGGAGCGTATTCCACAGACTAGCAGTTCTCACATACCTGCGACCGGCCCTCAGACTGTGCAGGACTCCCAGGTGAAGCTTTATGTAGAGCTCTGTCTCTGTCAAAGGTTTGTGAGTCACTTGCTGGATGATTGACGCCTGTCGCTCTGCTTCACTCTCCAGTTTAATCTTCTTGAATGGTACAGACACTTCCACCATTTCTGAATCTGTAACAGTCAACAGAATCCTTGTATTAACGGCGTCCCATAGGTGGCAAACAAGGTAACGGGTCGCATGATGGTAAACTATCACCATTGCCTGGATACTTGTAACACCAGGTGCATCACAGATACGTTGCCAACCTTGAAAAACCCCATGTTTTAGTTACTCGGAAATGACTCTTCATTTGATACATAGGTAAAGAGTTATCTATCTATCTTTTTTCAAACATAATCAGAATAATATGTTTATTATTTCATGAACATTCTTCGAGAAGAATTAAATTTTAGGTTATTAGTGCCCTATTTTTGACTCCTCTAATACCTTGTATGTAGGTATTTCAATCAAACATTTGATTACTTTTGACCCCTAAAAAGAGGCAAAAGCATGTTACTATTAGAATTATAGACACAAAAAATACATTTCCAGGTTTTCTATGGCTGATGCCACAGCATGTTTTTTTGATTGCTTCATAGTACATTTGGAAGTATCATTTTACTCTGAGATTTGATTGCTATGCAATTAAATATACGATGAGAATTACTCGTACATATTTGACAAAAGTACTATACAAGCTTTGGTGGTACCCGGGCTTTTATGGACTCACATAATTATGCTGGCCTCGGCTTCCATTTTCATGCATCTATAAATATCTCTATTGTCTGCCTCTACAGTACTTTTTTTTACCTTCTTCCACTAAGAGTGGTGCAAGTGCACACCAGTGTATCAGCCCAGCCAACGGCGTCACAGCCGCCATGGGGATTGCTCCACTCGGTAACGCTGCTGGGTTCAGCTGTGCTGACATGCACAGGGTGGGGTTTGTGTATACCTGTCAAATCAGGGAATGATGCTAATGCCAAAAACCAAAATCATATGTTTACATTGCCTATCAGGACTTATTAAATTGCAAAAAAAATTAAGTTACATTACGATAATCATGGTTTAAAACACTGTTTTAAACAATCACAGTTGTTCACTAAAGTTATATGATTATTTATGGGATATTTATTTATTAATCATGGTTTAAATATCTAATGAAAATTGTATAACAAATAGTAATGACACTTTAAATGCTATCTCTGTGTTTATCACTAAACTTTATCAGCCGATTTAAATATATTTTTACTATACATATTATGCCAATGGTTGCCTGGAAGAGATTGCTTTTAGCGATAAAGCCGCCACTTATGGCACTAGCTCGTAAGTAGTTTTAACTTCTGGAGGATATTTAAATAAATTAAAAAAAACGTTTTTAACCAATCAAATAACTGCACGATAGCCTATTCTGGCTGATGTTTATAAGTTACATAAAAATAAATCTTACCCATGACGTGACAACTTCCAGCAAATTTTTTGGTGGTATCTTCCTATTGCCCTGAGCGTCATGCATGTACAGCTCAGTTACTGCTGTTATGAAGTTTGACACAAACTGTGGAGCAGTAGTGGCGAGCGATCGGAGCGCTGCTTGGTTTGATGTGTTCAGATAGAAATGGTCTCGGACAATGTTCTCGGCTAATTGGAGAGACTGTGCTGAGGAGCAGCCCATTTGTTGTAGCCATACTCCTACTGCTAGCAGGACCTGGAAATATTTAATTTATATCTTTAGTAGTTTATATTGTAGTTCCAGTCTGTTGTATATTAAGATTTTATATGCGAATTAATAGTTAATATTTTAGTTTAGTAAGATACATTTATATGTAAGAAGAATTGTAAATTTAAGTAATGAGACAAACAGGTTGTTCGAATGATGGTAAGGACCCTACATTAACAAGAATACATAAAAAAAACAAGAGCACATACTGTGATTATAATAAAAATTCATTTATTTTAGGTAAAAATTCATATAAAGCGAGACACGGTAGGTTAATTTACTATCATTTTATAAATGTGAAAATGTGTTAGTTGGTTTGTCCTTCTTTCACACAGCAACAGAGTAACAATGTGATTTTTTTTGCAGAGATAAAAAAAGGATAATTTTTATCCTGGAAAATGTATATTCCTGAGTGAATATCTATGCGTGAAACCATGGCGTGCAGCTAGGTAATGATAATCAGAAAAATACAAAAGTTAAAATTCTATAAATTACACATAAATGGAATACACTTATTACACTATTACAATTACACTTAAATAAAAATATATAATAAATGAGAAGAAGGCATAATAATTTACTGTTTTATTTATTAGCCTACCAGAAAATATTACCTTTACAGTAAACTAAGACGTTTCTTATTAATCTTCATCCATGCAAGCATCATCCAAGCTTTTTTTCTGACAGCTGAAATAACATTTTAAAAACCTGAATTAAACCCACAAATTCTGATCACTTTTGCTAGGGTTTAGAATGTGAGACTGTAGCTGGTACCCGATATACCAAATGTTTTTATTCAGCAGTCAGAGTAAATAAATGCTTGGACTAAGTTTAGTAGTACTTACAGGTGTACTAGAAGCTGACACTGCCATGCTAGCAAGAATGCTCAGGATCTTCAGTCGTCTCAAGCCTTCCATGCCTCCAAAAAGCGACAGGAATACTGTATTCTTTGTGATTTCATTTGCGCATGATGAGAGATACTCGCAGAGCACCTCTATGAGCTGCAACTCCTGTAGAGGAGTCAGACCTGAGCCCCGGCGGCCACCGCGGCGGTCTGTCTCGTAAAACACGAATTCCGCAATGATGTCCATCGCAACATCAAGCTGCTTGTTCGATGGGGCTCCACGCCCGACCAGTAGTTGCTCTACGAACAACAAATGCTTTAAATACACACGTTGTACGTACATAAATTACAAAAAATGCAAAAAATAAATTTGGTGTTAGTCTTGTCTTGGTCTACTTAGTACTCACCAGTCCTGATGAGAGCTTCTTTGGTACACATAGGAAAGTCATATTTGCGTAGAGTGTGCTTCAGGTCTGTTATAGACATTTTGTAATTAAAAGAAAAATAATATATAAATTGGAATAAACGCAATTTAAAAAATATTCTGAGTCCATGCAAAGCTATAATGTCTTTGTTACGTTCCGAATCACACCAGATTACTGTAACTGTAATCAGCTGTTTGCAATACGGAATGGTCGTGAGGGAGTAGCCATTTTTTAAATCCTGTTTTTATTTTGAGGACTTTATTTTGCCAACAATGGCATGTCAGTCCCATCATGGGAGGAGCTATGAGGACTTTGTTGTAGTTGGCGTATTGGAATGACCGAGAGGAAGGAAGGAGTGTGAGGACTGTGACGTTGGTATGATTCGGAACACGGCCTAGTGCATTTGACAGTTAATAGTTTTTTTTCAGCATTATATTTTTACTTGGCTTCGGCCCTTTTGGTTTTTGGGATAATTTTGCCAACAGTGAGGGAGGAGATTTTTTATAGTAAATAAAAACTTAAAACTTGATACTTATATCGTACGCTCACATCTATGTTGAAGCTTAAAAATAATAATAATAGAAACGTTAACTAATTTAATTAACTAAATGTACTTTATTAAAACAAACATACAAAAATAATAACATAATTATAATACTTATTACTGATAGATAATTAATCAAACATAAGTGAATAGCCTATCGATTGTAACTCGATATAATTAAATCGACAGTTATTCAAATAATAAACAGCGTCCTGTATATGCGTTGTTGTGGCTTATCTACAGCAACCGGTTTCAAGCCTTCGCTGCGGCCGATTCCGAGCGATTTGTACGTATCTTCACATTGCATGTATTTTATTTTTCGTGGAATGAGGTAGTTTATAGGTTGGTAACTTATTATGCTTATGTTACCGGGATGAACAGATGCTTGCTTATGAAATTGTAATGCAGGTACCTAAGTACTTATTTGTAAACGTTAGATGTTTTTTTTTTTTTTTGTTTTCTTTTATATTTAAAATTTCTTTAAGTTTGCGCCATTATGTTAGTGCGTATAGTGAAGCTTAGTATCGATACAAACAGCTTAGTTTTTCGATACTAATTTAAATTAATTATGTGTATATATATGAAATAAATTAATTAAAAAAATAAAATAAAAAAAACTATCAATGTACGCTCAGTACACCCCGTTTAATTTCATCCAAGGATATTTTACGGTATAAAACGTCCTTGTTTTAATTAAATGTTCCTGTTGGAGTTTTGGCGCCATCTTGAAAAAACATGGCGTCTCATTGTATTATTTTCATAAACTTGTGTATTTTAGAGTTTTAATATGTAATAATCATAATAATAGTAGATTATTATTTATGGAGTGTTCGTGAATGTGCTCGATTGTGGGAAAATTGATAAGACGCAGTTAAATATGTATTTAATTTTCAAAGTTCCATAGAAGCCTCTAAGAGGCGACTTTTAAAATCTCCATCTCTTTACTAGGGCATGCCTTTGGCTTACCCCATACTTACCTTTGCTTGACTCTGACTATGACTTTGAGACAGGAAGGACTGTAACTAAAACAAATTTTGTCCATTTCAACTTGGCAGGTCGCTCCTACAGACCACTCAAGGTGGGAGTCGGCAGTGTTGAAATGGAACAAGTACAATCGACCACCTTTTTGGGTTTCCAGCTTGACAAAGCACTGATTTGGGAAGATCACATAGACAACCTGTGCAGTAAGATAGGCCGCGCCTGTTTTGCCCTGTGGCGTGTGTCAGCGATCTTGCCATACCAAATGGTCCGGCAATGTTACTTTGCTTCTGTGCACTCTTTACTCCAATATGGCATCGAGCTTTGGGGACGTGCTGCCGATTGGGAGCGCGTCTTCAGAATGCAGAAAAGAGCCATACGAGCAATTGCTAGAGTGCCAGAAGATACATCTGCGCTGCCGTATTTCAGGTCCATGGGAATACTCACTGTCCCAAGTCTCGTGTGTTTTCAGGCGGCATTGTACGTCAGGGACCACCCCGAGGAGTACAGGTACCTCGGAGACACGCGCGCGTCCGACGCGCTGCGGTACGCGCATCGGATACGATCGGTGCCTCACCGACTCGCTAGGACTGCTAAATTGGTGCATGTGACTGCACCACTCATTTACAATAGGCTACCGCAAGAGGTAAGAAGTGCTCCATCGAGGGAGTCCTTCAAACAAAAATTAAAAAACTGGCTTGTCGAACAGGCTTTCTATAATTTCAACGACGTGATAAGGATTAAATTAATTTAATGTTGATTATTTTATTTTATTTTGACTATTATTAATATAATTATTGTTTATCTGTTTTTGCGTGAAAGTGTAATTTCCTTTATTATTGTAATAATTTTAAATCATTTTATTATCGTTTATTTTCTGTGACGTGTACCTTTTATTTGTTACCAATAAAGTACTATGACTATGACTATGACTATGAATGACTTATAATTGAAGATATTTTATCAAACTTACGAATCTTTGATACACAGCTTTGATAGGATAAATATTTTATTACTTGACACTGGCGACGCACTTCTTGTGTATTTACACAAGAAGTGCGTCGCTATAATTCACACAAAGGAAAAAAAACAAGTGTTACTGTTACTGTCAAAATCGAACGTCAATGTCAAATGCTAATTGCCAAATGCCAATTGGACGGTTCTTTTTGTTTCGTTGTGAATTGTGATTGCGTTGCGTTGGTGCATTTTGTTTTTTAGTTATTTCGGCGTTTTCCCTTTCAATAAAATGGAAGTGTTATTGGCAAACGTGGATCACATTAAATTCGATATAGATTATGCATTAGAAGAGCAATATGGAGCCCTACCGTTACCATTTCCCGGCATGGACAGTATGTAACATCCTATGTAATTTTCAGGGCTTCTTTGAAATTCTATGTCGAATCACCACTATGCTGATCTGTAATAAGATATCAGTTGTCCTTTATAACACTGACTGATATAACGGTCATATATTTTCTATCGCTACCTCATAGAAATAACCTCTCAGCCAATAATGAATATTAACTTAATTTTTCAGAGTCGACAGCAGCAGTATGCGAGTTTTACTCGCAGGCTGGAGGTCGCAACTGCGTTAATGGGCCACAATGTCCATACAGGCATGTCCGCGGTGACCGCACAGTCGTCTGCAAGCATTGGTTACGAGGACTCTGCAAAAAGGGTGACCAGTGCGAGTTTCTGCACGAATATGATATGTCAAAGATGCCCGAATGCTATTTTTATGCTAGATTCAATGCCTGTCACAATAAAGAATGTCCATTCTTGCATATAGACCCTGAAAGCAAGATTAAAGATTGTCCATGGTAAGTTTGCATTGTCATAGAAGCTTACTACTTTAAAACCATACTGAACTTGATTGAATCCTATTTGTTCATTGTTAATGGTAAAAACTATTTATAAGGGGTTACATGCAGACCTTTATATTTACATATTTTTTTTTTATGTTTTGTGAAATACGCTGTCTACCCTGGTAATGCCCCCTGTCCGTGTAAATCTAGGGTGTAACCTGCACAGAGCTTCAATTGGACTCCTACAGGGAAACCAGTTGCAACCAACCTTCCTGGTGGCCATGCAGATCCTCACACTGCATCGCCACTTGATCTTCAGGGTATTTTTTAATATTCCTTGATCGAGAGCATTAGAGCATTCTCAGCTATGATTCATGAAATTCTGGTCAGCCGTTTGAAGATCATTATATTATTATTATTATATTAAACAAAATTTCAAGTTTCATTTGTCAACACATATCAATCTGCTAATTTTGGGAATCACCCTATCTTAACAACAACCTGCTGGCATCGCTGTTTCCTGAGAGACTAAAATCATGTCATGTCTGCATGCTTCATCTTCAACCACATTGTTGCTCACCAACAGGCAAGCTCGTGCTCAAAAGAGGATTTACACATGCAGATTTAAACACAAAAATATGTTGCCCCCTCAGGGACCAATATAAGGTAGCCATTTTGTGGGTGGCAAGTCATCACCCACCACAAAACTTTGACATGAGGCATAATTGGCGGGTGCCATTCTTTATACCATAGACCAGCTCCACACCGTCAAGAACTCCCCACAATAGCTCAGAATTTTTCAATCCTATACTGTACAGCAGTAACTGCGTGGTGGCTAAGACGGAACTTGGGCCGGCCAAGGATGAAATGGACTGACAACATCAAAAGTACTGTTGGGAACGAGTGGACGCGAATAGCGAGATACCTGGGAGAGTGCCATAAACAAAGGAGGGCCTATACCCAGCAGTGGGTCATTCAAGGCTGATGATGAGGGTATTACTGTACAATACTTTCATATTGCCATTCACTCATCTAAGAATTGTATTATTTTATATTGAACAAGGCTTCAGCCCCACCAGTGCCTCTCAAATGTCTTGGCTGGACCTGAGAATTAAAAGAAGTAAAAATTTATTTCCAGGTATGACCGTGGTTTCTGCCGGCACGGCCCCCACTGCCGGCACCGGCACGTGCGCCGCGTGCTCTGCATCAACTACCTCGCAGGGCTCTGCCCTGAAGGAGCGGCCTGCAAGTACATGCACCCGCGCTTTGAGCTGCCCGCGCCTCCGGAACAGACCAAAGATGCTAAACGATTACCTGTCTGTCATTACTGTGGGGAGGTGGGGCATAAAGCATCTTCGTGTCACAAGATTCCCCCTGAGGTTAGTTTTGGACTTTTTTTAAGGCCTACTTTTTACACGGCTTTGACCCGGCAAAACTTGTCTTTTAGGGTTCCGTACCCAAAGGGTAAAAACAGGACCCTATTACTGAGCCTATGCTGTCTGTCCGTCCATCCTACCTTTAATCCGCTGTATCTTTCGAACCATACTAGATAGCCAGTTGATTATAGAATATGTCAGAACTAAGAAATAATAAAAAAGTTAAAAGACGAAAATGAAAGGTGAATCCCCATACAACAAACGTATTTTTGTATTTGCTCTAGTGTAAAAACGGTAATACGTACAAGCGTTAAACTTGGCATGATATAGTAAACACTAAAATATAACAACAAATAATAAATAATGGTCAAGTGCGAGTCTGTGACAAATTTCTGTTCATTACCAACATATTCAGCCTTGATGACCTTGTCATTCGTCTTACCGATTCGAAATGCCATATATATTGAAGTCAGTTTTTAAATCGATAATTATTGTATTTTGTGGTGGTACGGAACCTTTAGTGCGCGAGCGACTTGTACTTGGCCGGTTTTATTTTATTTTACTAGCCTGCCAATTTAGTAGTAATAGTAGGGGATATTCTTAATTCCTGAAAATTATGGGCAATATGGCAGGTCACAGCTTTTTCTTTATATTCCAAGAAAAAAACAACCATCTTATTTGTAAAGTTACCATTGCATTTTCTGAACAACACTGACAACCTCCCATTTTTTGGGTTCCGTACCCAAAGGGTTAAAACGGGACCCTATTACTAAGCTTGCGATGTCTGTCGGTCTGTCTGTCTATCTGTCCTACCTATTAACGGCTGTATCTTTCGAACCGTAATAGATAGCCAGTTGAAATTTTTACAGAATATGTAATGTTACGGCGGATTGACTAACAAAGAATAAAAAAGTCAAAAAGAAAAAAACTAAAGGGGGGTCCTCATACAACAAACGTATTTTTTTAAACATATTTTTGTATTAGCTCTAATGTAAAAACGGTAATACTTACAAGCGTCAAACTTAACATGATTACAGTAAACACTCTAAAGTATAACAACAAATAATAAAAAATGGCCAAGTGCGAGTTGGTGACAAGTTTCTGTTCATTACCAAGTTATAACTGGTAATTTCGTTATTGAATTTTGTAGGTACGGAACCCTCAGTGCGCGAACCCGACTCACACTTAACCGGTTTATTTATTAAATTATTTTGAGAGTATCATTGCTTGTATAAAGTTGATCACACTAAATTACAAGGTCAATAATAATCACAATAATCATAATCATAATTTATTCAAAAATATAAAAAGGTCTGACAAAAATACAAAAACATAAGTAAACATAATTAGGTCTATAAAACACGTGAACCTGAACTAGGTAATCCTGTGTTTCAGCCGAAAAGAGCTTAATAATTAATGATAAATAATAACATGAATTATTATAATCTAATAATCATTATATTCTAATTTAAAAACAAAACAAATAAATCAATTGCCAAATTAACACAATGTAACTACAGGTACAAAACATTGTACATTATGATGTAGAAAGAAACAATATTAGGTATATCGAATAACAATGTCAACTTCCGATTACGATAACAAACAATATTCATACAATGTTTTGTATTCCAGCAAAGAGAAGCAGCCCAAAGACAAGAGGAGGCCCGCCTACGTGCGCTCGGCTACGTGAAGCCAGCCAGCGAAGTAGAAGGAGAGACACCGGCCGCACCGCGCTTACAACGCTTGCAACACAAACCTCTTGAAGAAGTCACCTGCTTCAAGTGTGGCAACAAGGGGCATTATGCGAACAAGTGCCCGAAAGGACACCTTGCATTCCTGTCCAGTCAGGCCGGGCAAAACAATCACCAGTTTAAGAAACCCAACCCGCCTAATATGCCTAACTAACAAAGGAGTCAACTTATATGGACAAAGTGCTCAGACATTGGAGATTAGCGTAATAAGGTTGTGCATGTATACAAGATGTGTGGGTGGAAGTAGTTTTTGGCACATGTTAAGTTTCTTAGTCCCATCGGCCCTTGTGACTTTACGTTGGTACTTGGTGGTATTTTCCACCACTAACAGTTAGTCAGGCGTCACGCGTCACTTAAGACAACTATTCAAAATAAAGCATATTGTCTTCAAAAGACACGGTCTAAAAAGGTATAAAAAAAATACAAAACCACAGTTAGTATGTAACAATACAGGCTAGCATAATAATAAAACGCCTCCTGTCAATGAAAGATAAATCATAATTGTGTAATCCAGAAATACCATATTTCAATAATCGATCTTATCCTCAGATCGGACAAAAGATATGGGAGATATGGTAAGGTTGCAAACACATCAGGCATAAATCATAACTCACCCAGCAGACTATCTTGCTGCCTTTTTTTTATGTGGATTATTAGTTAGTTCATTGGTGTCGTTGTAAGTGTCTTAGTTTGCATGAAAAATTAATAAGTGTGCCGTATACTAACTGTTTGGGTTAAGCGGTATAGTGAAAACAGATGGTGAAACACAGAGACCAAATGATAATTGTACTAAGGCATATCTTCCTTATTGGTCTGATCTGCACAAACGATAATTGTACTAAGGCATATCTTCTTTATTGGTCTGATCTGCAGTGCAAGTACTATTCTTTATCGATCGTCAAATTCGATAAAATACGTACTAATCAAATGGCATTTTATCGAATTTGACGATCTCAACTGTCAAATTTGACGATCGATAAAGAACAGTACTTCCACTGCTGCAGTGCAAGCCGTTCTCTATTGATCTATTGAATTTTGAGATTTAGATAGATTAGTGCATCATAGATTGAATTCCTGATACTTTTATTTTATGTAGATAGAATATAATAATATGCCTATTAATAACAGCAGTGGAAGTCAAAGTCAAGATTGTCAAAATTAATAGTTAAAATTGTCAATTTCGGATAAAGAACGGTACTTGAACTGCAGCGGTGCAAGTATCGTTCTTTATCGATCGTCCAATTCGTTAAAATGCCATAGAATCGATCATAACGAGTCCAACTCAAATAGCATTTTATCGAATTTGACAATCACAACTGTCAAATTTGACGATCGATAAAGAACGGTACTTGCACTGCTGAGATCTTATCCCATCGATAATATAGCTGATTACCGTTCCATACTAGCTGTTGTCACTAAAGATTGTGATTTGATGTAAATTTGTTGTTTACGTAAAATATCAACTAAGAATGAGGAATTTTTAAACTTTCGCGATTTGAACACACTTACATATTTATCAGTCAGCTCGTGACCACGGCCATTGTAACATGGTCGAAACGTCGAACGAAAGGTACATATTTCTACCTAAATTAAATAATACGTAATAAGTCCCGATAAACATTTAAAACATGAATAAGGAGCCGTGCAAGTACTGTACTTGCACCAGTCAAATGCCCCCATCTTTGAATTTGTAAACCAGTCTCAAACACCTCGCACCATTTGTGAAAGTCCAAAGACTATTATCGCTTACGCTCGACTAGATATAGGCCCTTATACCGCGTCCACACCGTAACACAGCCACACAGTGTAACACAGCCGTGTTGGCCCCAAGAATGTTTTCGATCATTCTTGCACTAACATGTGTTTAGGGGAAAGTGTCATGAAAACAAATATAAACCGGTTAATTAGAAACAAATCTATAATATCAGCTTGCACTTGCATTGACAGTATTGCAGTTATAATAGAAAAGTACTACTAGTGTTCGTTTGCCACTCCGCTGTTCCAATTAAAGATTTTGTATCTTTTAATGTATAGATTTTAATTATTTATTTTACTCAGAAGTGTATTATTGTTATAATGATATAATAACATAATATATTTATGCAAAAGATATTTTCTAAGTACAACAAACTCACGTTAGGGATTATAAGAGAACAACAACTACGAATGCGTATAAAAAAACAGCGCGTTAAAGGTAGGCGTCCGTGCATCGCGGCAGATCACAGCCGCCTGCGTCTGACGCGCGCAGCTGATGCGACATGTCTTCTCACTATGGCGCCCACAGACCTATATCTAAGTAAACTAAAGAAAAAGAATTATTGTATTGTATTGTAGACTTCACAAACGGTCCAAACTGTATGAAAACTAAGCATGTCAAATTTTTCGTACCTAAAAGTGAAAATAATTTTCTTTATTCTGTCGGTCAACTCTATTTGTGGTATTCTTACAACTCCGTATTAAACATTTATCCATATTCATTTCAAATTGACACGTATTGTCGCGGCACCGATGGAGCAGACTGGTTTTAGCCGGACTCAATTACGACTATTCGTCATAATTGTATTGGAAATATGACATGCAAGGTAGGTCGAATTGTGGCGTCTACTTGGATGTAGGTCTGTGATGGTGCCGCTTCCGAGTTCTGCGGGTCTAAAACGGCCACTTTTAATTAATCATATTAGGATCCTATTATGAATTACTTTACAAATCGTAAAATGGCCACACATTGTCAATTCATAATAGGTGTTGCATATGATTCATATTAGGCAATTCATCAGTTTGACAGTTTCGTATGGATTATCGTAAAATGGCCCACTAAAGAGGAATTGCTCAGGCGTCTATTAGCAGAATCGTTAGAAGTTACTCAAGAGCAACTTTTTACAATTCATTTTGCACATTTTTGTCAAAAATAAATAAATAATGGCGGATTTAGGCCTTTATGAAAACTGTTTTGAACATGCACGTGTTTTAGACACCTTTAATTTAAATAAAGGAGGAATATCCTATCACCGGTAAGTCTAAATTGCTGATAATTTTGTGATTTCACAGTATTTCGATTATATAGCCCTTGACAAGCGTTACCATAATTTTATCGATATCGATTTTTCTTTTCCGTAATTTTCTATTACTTTAACTTTTTGTATTATATACAATTGATATTTTATAATACTTTAATATTGTTTTTTTGCAGTTCTTCTGGTGATCCTCCTTCCGGGAAAAAAATGGATTGATGCAAGGGAAATAAAGGAAAGCGAATAAGGAAATAAGGGGTCTAAAGACGAGTATAATATTTAAGATAATAACAAAAAAAGTTGTGTTTTATAAATTACTCATAAAACGACCCTCGCCGCTTTCTCTTGAAGGAATTCTACCTAGTGTCCTATTGTCTTTGCTTGCACAAACGTTTACTGCCATCCTAACTGGATTGCAGATGTAGAGGGGTTGCTCTTCGTTGCATAATAACTTGCTATGATTATTTTCGCCTGTTAATTAGTTCGGCATTCATCATTCATCAACAATCCCAATGAAGATAATCCGAAGTAAGCAGACTGGTAGTGTCTCCACTCTCTCCAGTGACGGTGTTAACATTCACTTCACATTTTCATTGAGTTATTAATTATGATTAACGAGGAATAAAGCTTCTTTTTGGTTTCGTTTTCGAGTGGTATTAATTATAAAGTTATACATTAACTTAGGTACTAATGTTTTTGTTGATTGATAACCATAGAGTAATATATACACCGATTGATAACAAGGAACAATATTACTCACAAGGAGGATTGATATCCACTTTGTTGCCAGGGTAAAAACCAAATTAATTTCAATATCTTTCTTGATTGTTTTAAGCCTATAAATAGCCGCACTTTTTACAATTCTACTCTTTTGGTAAAGAAAATAAGTAAAATAAACAAATTATTGAAAAAAGTACCCTCTAGATATTAAAATGAGCGAAAAATATGTGTACCGGAAAGTTACGGTTTTGTTTTTTTCATATGGCAATGTTAACAACTAAAATGAATCTGCAAATGAAATTAATTGAGTATGATTCACGAAATGAATTGACCATTTTACGAAAAAAAGCAGAATTGCTAATGATCTGCCAGGAATTCATTATATGAATTGTTTTTTGGTGAATTGCTCAAAGTGGCCGTTTTAGAGTCGCTGCTGTCTATTATGTCTTCTGTGGTTCTGCGTCAGACGCGTGCGGCCGACGACTGACGTCGCCATATACATTATTTTCAAATCGCATCAGCCGGCTGCGATGGGCCGCGTTGCACGGAAGTCAACCTTATAACAGCGTGAGAAGTGAGAACATAAATCCAGACTGATATTTGCACAATGTATGACCGCGTGTTTGAGCACAGCAATAGTGTGCGAGTGAGAGGTAAAAATTACCGGCGCCATTTTAAATATTAAACACACGTTGGTGAAAGAATGAACAAATATATTTCTTGAGGCCAATACGGCTAATGTAGACGCAGCAGGGTAAACTTAATCATCAAAGTTTCTCAATATGAAATTAATGTAAATAATGGGCCCGATTTTGAAGGCACAAGTTAAATTTAGTTTAGCTTTAAAACTTGTTATATTTAAAAAAGCTAATCGGTATTCCAGAGGCACCACTTAAATTATTATAAAAACGTCAAAATCAAATTTTTAAATCGAATGAACGTAATGTGCCGTAAACTACTCAATTCACGTTTAAATGCAGTTTTGCTATTCTGAAGGCACATTTTAAATGATTTTAAATCGTTTTAGTTGCCAAAACAGCTGATATTTTAGCTTATAGGTTAGTTTTTTAACAAGGACCATTTGAGGTCCTCTTTAAAATAACTTGAATTTCAAAGTGAGTTTAAACTCATTATTTGTGTTTTTTGCTCAAAAAAACAAACGTGTCCTAATGATCAACATACAGATAAACATATCAAAGACTTAAAATCGTATTGGTTCGACGGGAAATGTGATCAAATGTGGATCAAACATGATCTACTTTTTGCGACTAACAAGTGGCACCAGTAATAGAAAAGTAGATTATACTTATCTGCTTTATGGTTGAAAACAATACAAGACAATACATATTACAAGATCTAGATGCGTGATGGACCCTGAAGGAATTATTATTATGCATCTCGAAGATGCGTTTATTCATTCCAGTGCTGTAAGAAAACTGCATAACATAGAGTTGGAGCTATGGAGAACACATCAAGGTCAGCACCTACCAATACGTAAGATTCGCGGCGCCCGGTGGTTTTCTATTTTCCTATAATAAATAATGTCTTTTGTCGGTTCGCATAGAGCACATCACTTACTGTTAAATTTAATCAAGATTGGTTCAATGGTCTAGTTATGTTGTGATAAATTGTTGAATAGGTACGTAGACAGAGTAAAGGGTGTTTCTATTGAAGCAGGGATGAGAGGAGCTGAGATGAGTAGACTTCAGTAGTGGAGACGAACAGATACGTGTAGTCGTGTAGCAGAGACGAGCGGAGCGGGCGCATGATCCAATAGCATAACTTTATACTTCGCTCCTTTCAGCTGCGCTAATCTGCTTGCTTGCTTGGACTGGTAAGCGCAGCGTAGGACGTCCACCCACAAGATGGACAGACGACCTAAAAGAGACCGCAAAGAAACGCTGGATGCAGGCCGCTTCCAACCGGCCCTTTTGGAGATCGATGGGGGAGGCCTATGTCCAGCAGTGGACGTCCTACGGCTGAAATGGTGATGATGATGATGATGAATCTGCTTGCCATACAATTAATTCCCTGTCTCCGTTATGATCCATTGAAGCAGAGCGGAGACTAGATGTGTATTTCAACCAATGTGATTAGTCGATTCCAGCATGTCTCCTGCCCACTGTCCTGGTCTCCGTCTGTGCAAATGTCTTAAGTAGCTAACAGATGAGACGGACTTACTTGGCTGACAGACCGCCGTCCAACAAATGGGAAAAAGAAAATTTCCTTTTTTCCCTTTCAGTTGGTTGTTATCAAAATACACATGTTTGTTAGTACATACTTATACATCCAAACTAATAATGCACACTACTACCATACCAAAGCGCATTATAGTAGGATCAAAAAAAGGAACTGAAAGAGAACCCATACTAATTTCATTCATAATAATTCAATGGTGATGAGTAAAGATCTCGCTCTATAACATTACAGAACGGTTACCAATTCTTCGACCAAAATAAAATGAATGGACGGGCTATAACCATTGAACTTGCTCAGTAAAAACGAGTCAAAACCGTCGGACATACATACACTTCAACACTTAATTATAACCATGTAAGTACAATACATTTGTTACAAAAAATAGTTAGCGGTTTTTTGTTGTGTATTTACACTTCGGGAAAGCACACGAAGGCATAATTTTGTCAGATGTTTCGTTATACACTTCCTACGGCTAGAGAGTGACTGAAACGAAGTGAGCGCTGGCGCTCATTTTGTAATCTTCAAAAATGCGCTTCTTCTGGGCCCGTCCATCAATTTTATTTTGGTCGAAGTACCAATTGGCACATGCGAAAAGAAAGAAATAATGCTCATATGACTGTTCCATTCCTTGTGACCGACCTACACTACACTGTTAAAAGTCACACTCACAACTTAATGCGGTGTGGACAGAGTACTTAATAAAAAACCTTAAAATTGTTTTTACTTCCAGGTGCTGCTTAAAGCTACACAATCTGAGCATCGCACGAATGTGTGTCAATACATCACCCCCATGAAATAGTACTGCAAGGAATATCCTAATACTACTCTACCGAGCAGTAGGTACAGCTATGTCCGCTGTCCATCAATCTGCTGTGACTTCAGAGTTATAATGATTTGGGTAGATTCTAGCAAGGTTCAGAATGCAAAATACATAGACTACAATATTTATATAATTGAAAGATGCCATTGATAATATAAGTGGATTTAATAATATTTAATAGGAAAACTGTAAAAATGTTTCAAAACTTAATCTCTTTGAAATAAATACTACATAAATAGTAATATTTTTTTTATTTCATTTACATTTAAATACATATGTCAAATAAATCCAAAATATTTGTTATTCACTAATATCTATTCAAATAACCCACCTCTAACCGTTCCCGGCGCAAAGGTACCCAAAACACTCGCTGCATTACCACGTTGGATGGCAATGGCCAACCTTTGCACCAGGAACGAGCCAGAGCGGGAGTCACCACACTTTATCTTGAGCCTGTGCCCTATCTCCGAAATGAGCTTCTTGCTCAACGGGCTCGAAATTGTAACGCGGCTCCAACGCCGCGTACTTTTCCCTTTTCTTATCAGCGGCATATTCCGCCCTGCTGATGGTGAGTGGACGGTGCGACTCAGGTGGCTGGCTGCGACAGTGCTGACGCAAGTAGCATCCCATATCAGGCACTTCCCGTTCTTCCAAGGCACGAGAGTCAGCCCGTCCGGCCTCTTCCCGTCAGACCTGCAGAGCCCGGTGGGAACGTTTGCTGACACAAAGGCTCTCCGTACTATGTCATTGAGTGCATGGATCCATTCATCGTGCTGAAACCAAATAATCTAATTTAATACTTGGCAAGATCGAATAGAAAAACAGAAGTCGATAATGGATTATCTTTTCATATTCAATTGATTCGCTTTGAATTTGTTAGACCTTGCTAACATTTTGAACAAGTGGAAGTGTATTGCGCTGCGAAATTTTGAAAGTGACCCGTTAAAAACTACATTTGCTTTTCACATTCAATAATATTACAAAAGCGAGTTTGTAAATGCGTCTGTTTGGTTTCTACTCACAAAAGAACTGTTTCTGCGGTAAGATCGTGACTAAATTCACGGACTCTGCCTGTCTAGTATATATTCTAGCTACGGCCGTTGACCAGAACGACTTAATGCTTTATCATAGTGAGTAAAACCGCGATACACTGCCTATCCAGCATATATTCTAGCTACGGCCGTTTTACCTGATGTTTAGTGATGTTGTAGTGGTAAAACTATGACGCTGCGTCAGCATACTTCCCGCTGTAGATACCAGCTCTATGCCTGTGATGAATAGGTCAAGAGCCGTAGCATTTTAATCCAACTTCGTTCTAGATTGTGTATTTTCGACTGTCCAGCCAGAGTGGTCGTTGTTTTTTCGGTTATCGTTGACTTGATTCTGTTTTTCTGTGAATTCTGTTGATCCACTGACCAATAAGAGGTTTGTTCATCTTTTTATTTGTGGACACGGAGAGAAATTGAAATAACCAAAAAATTTAATGTTTTTACCAAATGGACGTCATCCGGCAAATTTTTATTTCTTTTTGTGACCATGGATACAGAGTCCTTCAGTCAGAATACTATTGAGGTTTACATGATATTAATTAATAACGTGAAACAACTCACAGGGAGAGTCGAGCAAAGTAAGTTGCGGTCAAGTCCAAGTTATTCCCTGATAAAATGGTGGATACTTTACAAGAGGCTTCTGTGGAATTTGGTAAACATCCGAAAATACATGTTTCAGGTCAATAAATCGTTTGACTACACTTGAAAACGGTCGATAAAACTTATTAAACAGTAATTTACTATTATTAAACGATAACACTCGAAATAACACAAGTTTAGGAAAATAATACAATCAGGAGACATGTTTTTTTTCACGTTGGCGCCAAAACTCCATGAGCCGGCTACATATAATGAATTGCCATAGCTATGAAATCTGAAATCGAGCCTTTATTTTTCCCAAGAATGTGTTATAATTCGCAAACAAATGTCTAACTTTCATTACCTGTGTTTGTTTTCCGTGGCAAAAGTGTCCCTTTGAACTTTAATAAATAAATTTACTATGGTAACGAAAACTTTCTTGTACTTTAGTGATGTTTTGTAACAATTGAATTGTATGCGAACTATTAACATGTTTCTCTTAAAAATTAACCTGCAGAATAGCTGTAGCACCCGTCGAATCATCATCATCATCATTTCAGCCGTAGGACGTCCACTGCTGGACATAGGCCTCCCCCATCGATCTCCAAAAGGGCCGGTTGGAAGCGGCCTGCATCCAGCGTTTCCCTGCCGTCTCTTTTAGGTCGTCTATCCATCTTGTGGGTGGACGTCCTACGCTGCGCTTACCAGTCCGTGGTCTCCATTCCAGAACCTTTCGGCCCCATCGGCCATCTGTTCTGCGTGATATGTGCCCTGCCCACTGCCATTTCAACTTACTAATCCGGTGGGCTATGTCGGTGACTTTCGTTCGTCTACGGATCTCCTCATTTCGGATTCGATCTCGTAGAGAAACCCCAAGCATAGCCCTCTCCATAGTTCGTTGTGCGACTTTGAGCTTGCTTATGAGGCCCATAGTGAGAGACCACGTTTCAGTGCCGTATGTCATCACTGGTAACACACACTGGTCGAAGACTTTCGTCTTAAGGCACTGAGGTATTTTGGACGAGAAGACGTTGCGTAGTTTACCGAACGCTGCCCAGCCGAGTTAGATTCGCCGATTGATACAACCGTCGGATACAATAGGGTATTTGACTACTTTTGGGAAACTATTGCACATTATTGCCTGATATAATTTAATGTATACTGCATTTATATTTTCTGGATATCAGTCGTATTTGCGATATAAATCGATGTTAAAGTTTGAATAAAAAAATATCGCGCCAAAACGCAGACCTGCGTCATAGCTCCGGTCGAGCGACGATTGACGTCACACAAAACAAAACAGCTGCAGCCAGGCAGCAAAAGTTTGATAATCACTAATTTTCTAATAGAAGTAATGGTTTATAAATGTTGTGTAGTGCCACAATGTACAAATACTTCCATAAAACACCGGAAAAACTATTCGTTTCTGTTCCAATGGACCCCAAAACTCGCAAAAAGTGGTTGGAACTAAGTAGCTCGTAGATAACCCAAAAGTATTGGAGCTAATTCAAGTGTTTCTATGTGCGAAGATCATTTTGAGGTACATATTTGAGTCTATATATTTCTATTACAATTTGTGTTTTTATTGCATTACTATTTTATGTACTGTTACTTCCTTTTTAAACATTGTAAAGACATAACCTAACAAAATAGTGATATCCACCTACTACAACATACTTTTTGTACAACTTGATTGAATGTTTTGCTTGGAGAACAATTAAAAATTAATACTTACATTGTAGTTTTTACGTTTTGAGTTCTGCAGCGTAGAAACAATGACGTAGATTATTATTGAAGAAATATGCAACCATAAATACATTAATTTTGGGTAAGTTACTGCTGTCTGCTTGCACAAAATGTTTCTCCATTCTTCTCACATTTAACCTCCGGACTGTTTTTGGTGATAATTTCTGGATGAAATAGCTCTCAAAATAGCTTTACAACATTAAATTCGCAAATATCAATACAAAATCTGTTTGTTTAGATTTGTGTGACGTCACTAGGGATGAAGCCAATTACAGACCGTTTTCGATCACGTGATCAAATGTCGAAAATACAGTTATTTTATTTGAGTTTTTTACAAAAAATAAGCATATTTTTATTAAAAAATCAATGAAATATGCTTTTTCATTAGTTCATGTTTATGGATGATGTCAATTGGCATAATATTTTCAATGCAGTCAAACACCCTATTAATAATATAAAAATTTATGAAGTAAAATGTTTACTAAGAATAATATCAATAAGCATTTTAGGTAAAAAGCTTGCAACACTTGCTATTTGCCTAATGAGTGACACCACAGGTAATCATGAAATCGGAACGAAATCGGAAGGAATTACCGGTTTTTTAATGATGTTTTTTCATCTGTCAATTCAAAATAAATGAACAAAAGTAACTCAAATTCCGGTCAATATTTTAGTTTATGGGTGCCTCTAGAATACCAATTGTTAGAAGTTAAACTTATAGTTAGAAATTTTAGTTAGCTTTCTAATTTTAAATGGTGCCTTCAAAATCGACCCCAATGAATGTATTTTAGTCTTTGAAGGGTGGTGTATGTTTTATATGAGTTGACTTGTTGTAAAGCAGTGTATTTAATGTTTACCGTTACTGCATCGCTCAGCCACACTGTGGTGTGTAAACAACCTACATAAATAAATAGTTGTAAGATTACATAATGCGTGTTTTGTATTGCCCTTTTTCTATTGTATTGCCTCATTTAACATACGGAAGACGCAGTTTAGGTAGGCCTCCTAGTAGATGGACCGAGGCGACGACATCTTGAGGGTCTTGGGCGTCCAGTGGATGCAGGTGGCAGGCTGTCGTTCAATGTGGAGGTCATAGGGGGAGGCCTATGTTACATGACAACAAAAATTTGCATCAAATATTCGAGAATTTACCAATACATTTGACATCTAGAAGAATGTTTCACAGGAAAGTACATAATCCAATCCCAGGGTCTGAAATCGAGGTGTTGAGAAAAGCCATGGTTGAGCCTGACGACCTTTTAAAATTAATATTGGTGACGAGAACCTCGTCAAATTCAACGCCAACAAAACCCAAGCTTAACTTTTTTCCGCAAAAATTGTCTGTTCGACATTCACGCTACTATCTTCACGTAGAGAGTAGTACCCAAGGAACAATATGGGTAGTACCTGTATTTTTTGATCGAAGGTAGGACATAAATTCCTTTATCTCCACTGAAATGTTTCGGAACATTCGATAATCTGCGAGTTGGCAGCACTACCTCCTTGAGTAATAGTGAGTTTTGGCGCCAACGCAGAAAAAACATGTCGGCTCGTTGGATTATTTTCCTAAACTTGTGTATTTTCGAGTGTTAATGTGTACTAAATCATTTAGTACACATTAACACTAAATGGTGAATTATTATTCATTAAGTGCTCGAGTGTGGACAAGTGATATAACGAGGTGAAACGTGTCTTTTCGTGTTATTTCCAAAACTCCATAGGAGCCTCTTGTAAAGTCTCCACCACTTTACAGAGGCATGAGTTCGACTTGACCGTGACTTACTTAGCTTGACTCTGACTGTGACTATGACTTGTTGGACGCTATTAAGACAAAGTAAACTGTTTAATATTACGAGTAAAGGACATTGAATCCACGCTAATGAAGATTTTAACAAAAAAAAAAAAAAAGAGTAATAGTGTTCCGTGAGCACTGCAGGACCCAATGTAATGTAGTTAGTGAGTTTTTGGCGCCATCGTGGAAAAAAACATGTCGGCTCGTTGGATTATTTTCCTAAACTTGTGTATTTTCGAGTGATGTGTAAAAATGGTGGATCATTATTATTAAGTGCTCGTGAACGTACTTGAGTGTGGAAAAGTGATATAACGAGGTGAAATATCTCTTTTCATATTGTTTCCAAAACTCTATTTATATAAACAAAGACTATTTATAAACTTGATTTGAGCTTGCTTATGAGGCCCATAGTGAGAGATCACGTTTCAGTGCCGTATGTCATCACTGGTAACACACTGGTCGAAGACTTTCATCTTATGGCACTGTGGTATTTTGGACGAGAAGACGTTGCGAAGTTAAAGTGGCAGTGGGCAGGGCATTTATCACTCAGAACAGATGGCCGATGGGGCCGAAAGGTTCTAGAATGGAGACCACGGGTCGGACCGGTAAGCGCAGCGTAGAACGTCCACAAGACGGACAGACCACCTATAAGAAACCGCAGGGAAACGCTGGATGCAGGCCGCTTCCAACCGGCCCTCTTGGAGATCGATGGGAGATGCCTATGTCCAGCAGTGGACGTCCTATGGCTAAAATGATGATGATGATGAAACTTGATTAATATTACGACCGAGGGACACTGCATCTATGGTCACGAACAATATAATAATATATAAAAAAACCTGACGTAAGAGTTTTGGCGCCAAAGTGAAAAAAACATGTTGGCTCGTATTATTTTCCTAAACTCATTGATGTAAGTAAGTCATTGCCTAAACTTGTGTTTTTTCGTGTGTGTGTGTGTGTGTGGAATAATGGTGGATTATTATTTATCAAGTGTTCGTGAACGTGCTCGAGTGATAAAACGACATGTATGTTCGTGTTGTTTGCAAAACTCCGTAGATACCTCTTGTAAAGCCTCCACCACTTTACTGGGGCTTGAGTTTGACTTGACCGCGACTTAGTTTGCTTGATTCTGACTGTGAATATGACTTGTGTTTGAAGTTATTTATGACTATGTTAAATTATTAATATTACGACCGAAGGACTTTGCATCATGAAAAAAACGAACAAAAAAAATATTCGTGACGAGTTTTATTTCATGTTTCATTCGTGACGCGATTTCTGAATAACGTCGTTTCGTGTTTTCGTTTGCTTTTGCTTGTCCTAAATATTTTTCTTACATTCATTCTCTGATAAATTCGTTATCATAAAGTAAAATAGCAGCTTCTGTTTCGTTTCCCTCTGACCTTCCTTTTTAACTGAGTTCCTCAGTGAAGCGAGAAATCGCCGAGAGGTTGAGTTTTATACCAACGCTCCGGTACCTCCAAACTCGTAAACATGGTAAGAAACACGTGTTCTATTCTCAAATTTCGTTAATCAATTCACTAATACGTAACGATAACTAATAATTCCATTAACCAATCAGTACATTACAGTGATGTATCTGTTCCAAATTGAAAACACAGCATGTGATTTTTGAGGTTATGTTGTCCGTGCGCTTACCTACTTTTTGCTTTCATTATAGGCCGAAACGGAAGCCGCAGTGAACCCTAAGGCGTATCCTCTGGCAGATGCGGCGCTGACCGCCAAGATACTTAACCTGGTGCAACAGGCATCCAACTATAAGCAGCTACGTAAAGGTGCCAATGAGGCAACTAAGACCCTGAATCGAGGCCTCTCCGAGTTTATTATCATGGCGGCTGATGCGGAGCCCCTAGAAATTGTGTTACATATTCCCATTCTTTGCGAAGACAAGAATGTGCCATACGTATTTGTCAGATCAAAGCAAGCCCTAGGTCGCGCATGTGGCGTCTCGCGACCAATAATCGCTTGTTCTATCACCATTAACGAAGGTTCTCAGCTGAAACCTCAAATCCAAGGTATTCAGCAGGAAATCGAAAGACTACTAGTGTAAGTGTACTGTGCTGAGTGAGAGATATTAACATGTTATTTTTGTTAATATAAATTTTAAAGCTTTACTTTTGTTGTTTTTTTATCCCAAAAGCGTCAATGTTTATTGAAGCTATGCATAATATTTTCACATCCACTTATTCAACATGTTGAGCATAGCTCTTGTTGTTGGGAGTTCTCTTTACAGTTTTCTGCCAGCAATTTCACCTCCCTGTATGACATGACATTTACCTTTTCTTTTATTTGGTCCATAAATGCTAAATATGTAGCACAATGAAAGTAAATTTAGAAAAGTTCGCTTGTTGGTTTTAAATCACACAAAAAACTTAGTTTTTTACTGGTTCTGTTCATATATAGATGGTGAATCTGTGATGTTCAGAAATATATCAAATAATTGTCCAAATACAGATATACAATATACCATATGCTCTCCGTAAAAAGAAAAACTGCTTTGGACTTGAATATATATTTTGCCCATGATCTAAGAAAACAAGGTCTAGCAATCTGGGAGTGGTCCCGCAATGACGTCACTGTCCAGTTGCCACTTCATTTAATCAGCTGTTACGTGGTGTATCGTCATCTCACTCGAACCTGTTGTAAATTGACATCATTGCGGGACGCCCACGTGGAATTTTTTTCTCAGATTGCTATACCTGGCGGAGTATATTATTATACCATGATTTTGCCCATGTGAAGTGTTGCTATAATAACAATTTTAGAGTCCAAATAGAGCTGCTGGAATATAAAAATATTTTTATGTATTCAAAATATTGATTTCCTTACATACTAGATTGGCATTTAAACGACTAACAAATTATCACATTTCAAAAAGATTTCTAGCTCTAAGATTCCAGTTGTCTTCCCACCGAGATTCCCGGAACTTGGTAAGTTCTCGTCTCATCTTCTCAACTATCTTATTCTGTTTCTCGTTGATGGGGAAGTCTTCAAACCAGTTGACTATCTGCTTGGACAGCTCTTCACTGGTCTTGAATGTGTACCCGTTGACACCATTCTCCACTAGTTCATCTAAGCTGGAAATAAAAGTTTGTATATTTAACCCCTGGCGCAAACAGAGGGGTGTTATAAGTATAATGTGTGTGTGTGGTGTCTATCTAAGCCATTGTAGCTCTCAAATGGCTGAACCGATTATGATTTAGTTTTTTGTTTGAAAGGTAACTTGAGTGTGTGTTCTTAGCTATGATTCAAGAAAATATGTTTAGCCGTTTGAAGATTATCAGCAAAATAATCGTGAAAAATAAAATCTGCTGTTCCATCCCATCCTCGTCGCCAATGTAACGTCAGTGAAAGGCCGAGGTTGACAACTGACTGGTATATTGAATATGACTTAAGTCTACCCACATTATAATCCCCACACATACATTTTGTCGAGTGATAATGACTGCTTTCTATGGAACAGCTGATTTTTTTCATGAAGTCAAGGTTGGTCTCATATTAAACGTTTTTCATAATGAAGAGTACAATGACCTCTTTTCGGCTTAACACAGTCTATATGCGTAACCCTGTATATATTAGACTCTTACCACAAGAAATCAAAGGCACAAACTGGCAACCCGGTTCCAAACATGTCCACCACTTTCATAGGTAAATCCAGCCCTGAAGAGCTAGTATGCAGACAGACTCCTAAGTCTGCACTAGCAACCATTGTAGGGTAATCTGCTGCTTCCAGCCATGGTGTGATAACTTTCACATGCTGCCATTTTTTTCGGCCCACCTGAAACAGATTTTATTAACTTACAAAATTTGCTGTTTTGCTAGAAAATTTTGAAATCATAATAGTAAATTTTTACAAAAACAACTAGGTTTAACAGTAAGTTCACTAATTTTCTACTGTTAGAGAAATTGAATATTTTCTTTTTAGTATTTTTTTATTTTTATTGAAAAATAGCAATGTTGGGGTTTGTTGAAACAAACATTGTTTGTATTCTTATCTGCCATGCTTGAGGGCCAATAGCAGCCCCCATAGGAATTTTTTCTGAGTTATCGGCTTCCTCTGATTAAGTTGATATTGGGGGCAGATTCCAAGTACTACTGTTCAACCACTGCTGTATGGGGGTAGACGATAATAAACCTCGGACCTACCTGTTCAATATAGTGCTGCTTCATAGGACCCTTGCCTGTGATTACGCAGATCAGGTTGGGCAGTTTGCTTGTCAGACTGTAGGTTGTTTCGTACACTGTAAAACACCAAAGTGCAGTTCAAATGGTGAGCTATTTAATAATTTAATATTTTTTGATTCTCAAATATGCTGCGAATATTTGAAAGAAGACACATGCTACGTTGCAAATTAAACAAATAGAGTAAGCTAGTCATTCTATGGTACCCAAGAGACAGCACAAGAAGATAGGGATGTCCAACAATAGAATGTGACATTCGTCTGACCCTGAGGCCATAATGTAGTGGCAGAGGGCTCTATTAGAGAGCAATGGAGACAGTTGGAGGAAGCCTATGCCAAAAAGCATACCGAATTGAAGGAAATTTTATCAAAGTGTAGAAGGAATTTATTGGAGTTATGTTGATGTGGTCGAAAATAGTAAGCACACCTAGCCTGGAATAGGAATTGTCTACTTGAGAGACTGACAGAAAACACTGTTATGGCATCCATTAATTATGTGAGCTCATAATAGGGGTAAGGAGGTCCGATAAAATCTCATTTAAACTGAAAGGGGCATTCGCGTCAATTTTTAAAGAACATACAGAGGAAAAAAAAATTTTTTATTGGAGTGTCCCATTCTCTCTTGAGGGTTCACACTCCCACCAAATCTCCCCAAGGGGGAGGGGTTCAAATTAAAAGAACATAAATAAAGAACAGCTTAATTAATGGATGCCAGCTTAAGAGCTTTGTGCCAGATTTTCAACTTGAGGATGGTTGGTCAAGCTCATTGCTGGAATTCAAACCCACATTACCAGAAGTCGAACGCACTAACCATTGAGTTATCGTTTACTAGATCTTTGTAGTTCCTTCAAGTCTTGACATTGAACAATACTGTCCAAGGCTTGAATGGTCTACAAAGATGTAGTTAGAACAAATTCACTTGAAGGTTAGCAAACTAGTATAGTCAAGGATTCACCTTGTAAAGCCTCCATCAATATACCAAAATCTTCATCTTCAGTCCAGCTGGTACTGCTAAATAACAGCCCTGGCCTGTCCCTTCTATACTCCACCACCCCATCCTGAACTTTAGTAAATGCTGTCCTTTCACCCGAAGGATGGTTCAACTGTTCTCTGCCTGAGCATGCAAACTCTGGGTACTGTTGGCTGATTTTTAAGAACCAGTTGTGTTTTTCTTGTAGTGTGATTGGTTTAAATATCTTTGGAGGCCTGTCGTATAAAACTTTAGACCTGAAACAATGATGTGTTGTTGTAGAGGTGAGGCGAGACCAGAGACCAGAGCACACTGCACCAAGGGAGGCTCGCCGAGGCACCTACCAAACCAATGGTGATGATCACTGATAGGTTTAATTGTCCCATCCTGCACCATCACATCAGGGTACTGTTGAAGTGAATTGACATAGTATAATGTAATTTCTATTATGATAATTTATTTCAATATTGACACTGCATGTAATAATAATTGTATAATTCTGATTTCTGATTAATTTAATTTCATATTTTTAATTGTAATTTTTTATGGAACTTGTGTCTGATAATAAAAATTATTTGATTTGATATTTTGATTTGATGACAAAAACCTATAGGAGCTATCTCTCTCTATTGTAATACAATAAATAATTTGTAACATCATCATCATCCACAGCCTTCCCTATCCCACTGCTGGGTATAGGCCTCTCTCTTACTATGCCATCTGCCTCGGTCCTGTGCTGATCGATTCCAGGTTCAACCCGCGATAGTAATAATATCGACGACCCATCTTGCAGCTGGGCAAACAATGCGCCGCTTACCTTGCCTCGGCCACCACTCTGTTAAAACCTTACTCCACCTATCATCACTGCGCCTAGCAACGTATCCTGCCCAGCTTCCACTTTAATTTCATTATCACGATTCCGACGTCTCGAACCTTTCTACTTTCTGCATTGGTATTACGAACTCTGTCTTACTCTCATCTACTCATCTCGGAGTTTGATGACTAGCATGGATATATTTGTAACATACATTCTACAAATTGAGGTCTTTGCTACTAGGACGATAACAAAAAACGAGTTTAACAGTACACTAGTCATGCCCTGCGGTTTAACCCGCATGGACATTATTGTTTTATATTATTTTCATTTCTGATGTTTCAAACACTTTGCTGTGCCCGTGTTCAGATTAAATGTTTAGATATAGCAAAAACGTAAGAAATCATTAATCAACTGTCTCTTTCAGTGACCATCATATTATGAATGGACTTACTCTATATCCCAATTTTGTAACAGGTCTTCTTTCATAGCATATGTAACACAAAGGTTTTGCTGTGAAGACTGCCCAAAAAATCTCTCTAGCCACCTGGCAAACTTCAGAATTATATGGTCTTGATGTAGCGACATAGACATGATTGAAAATGCATAATTATGCCAGTCTATGATAAATGTTGCTCTTGTTACGAGGCAGTAAAAGCGACAGACTGGGAGTGTAGGTATGGCTGGAGGGTTTTGGCATAGCAAGTAATCACATTTGCCAGTGATAAGTAACGTAAGCAACAAACTTATTGTCTGCCAAAACGCTTTCACAGCATACCGGATAAGCTTTGGCCCTTTATCAAAAACTAACGGATGGAGCTTTGATATCGTTATATTAGGGTTCTCCAAAATTTCAATAAGCGGTGCGGACTCTACGTAAGCGATTATGTTAACTTTTAGCCCGTTATTTGCGAGAGATAAGGCATGATACTGCATACGTGGGCTTCTTCCAATGTCTCCCAAAACCACCACTTTTGCAGACTTTTTTTCAGGTTCCTTTGTCATGGTACTTGGTTATTTGATTATCTCAATATTGTTTGATGTTGCGTTGCAGGGAACAGTATATTTACAGAATTATGAAAATAAACAGTTCTTTGTTTTGTCGGCGAATTCAAGTTTTTAGAAATTTACCAAAATTGACACATACATACAGTTAACGCAAATAGTATTTTTTTTAAATTATTTCTTGACCTGTATACAGCGTCTTTCAGTCTAAATATCAATAACTGTGATTATTAACGTTTACAAGGTACCATAATATTATTATAACGAAAAAGAAGTCAGAATCAAGCTAGGTAAGTCATGGTCATGCTCTAGTAAAGTAGTGAAGACTTTACTTAGAGGCTTCTGTGGAGTTTTGGAAACATCATGATAATACCGAGCCATGCCCATGGTGCACTTCTCAGTTCACCTAAATCAGAGCATGCAGACTTCTTGCCTGTACGTGTACATTTTCCCCTCATTATATCACCATACAAGCCTTTATTATAGTGTTAACACACGTATGGATTTGGTTGACCTCAACCGCCGTCTGACCAACGGGAGAGAAAGAGAGGGAAATATGATATTCTGACTCTTTCTCTCCCGTTGGTTGGACGACGGTCCATCAACCAAATCTATACGTGTGTTAACACTATTAGTCTCCACTATTTTGCATGGCAATACCTACAAAAAAGTCAGGAAAAGAGAGTTTTGGCGCCAACGCGGAAAAAACATGTCGGCTCGTTGGATTATTTTCCTAAACTTGTGTATTTTCGAGTGTTAATGTGTACTAAATGGTGAATTATTATTCATTAAGTGCTCGTAAACGTGCTTGAGTGTGGGAAGGTGATATGACGAGGTGAATCGTGTCTTTTCGTGTTGTTTCCAAAACTCCATAGGAGCCTCTTGTAAAGTCTCCACCACTTTACAGGGGCATGAGTTCGACTTGACCGTGACTTACTTAGCTTGACTCTGACTGTGACTTGTTTGACGCTAATAAGACAAAATGAACTGTTTAATATTACGAGTAAAGGACATTGAATCCACGCTCATGAAGATTTTAACAAAAAAAAAAAAATGTCAGGAAAATACGCAAGACGAGACAGTATGGCCTTATTAAATTTAGTCAGTCCGGAAACAATATTTAAAAAAAACAATATTTTGACATTGACATTTGATATCAGCTGATCATGATCAGCCGGCAGTCAGTCAGTTGTTGTTGTTATAAATTATTTTTATATTTATAGAATTCGTGAATTAAAGTCATGTCGAAAGTGTTATTAATTAGACATTTACCAACGGCGCTATCGTTTCAAGAGAAAGAGCAACTTCTCAAACATTTTGGAGCTGAACAAGTATGGGAAACGTCAGTCAAACGAAATTACATATTTGCTTCCTTCGGCACTGTTGAAAAGGCAAAGGAATCTCTCAGTCGTCTTCACCAGCTTGAAATAGCTCATAGAAGGTTGGTTGTAGAATATTCTTTTGAAAAAGAACCGGTTTCACATGCTAAACCTGATACAGAACAAATATCATCAACAACAAAGCTCGTGAAAGAGTTTCTCAAGAAATTGAACGCTTGGAGCCCTACCATAGACTTTTATCAACCACCACCGCCGCATTTAAAGTATAAATATCCTAACATAACGCCCGAAACTGCTATTAACATTCTACATGCATTGTTCTCTCACAAACCATTCTACATCCAAACTCTGCATCTGATGAATAAAATGTGCCTCGACACGCCCTTTGAAGAAAATGCGGCTGTAATTAAATTTTTTAAGGAATCATTTAGGAAGTATTTTATAGATGATATTCCTCCACCTCTTCCACAAAGTGAGACAGAATCAGAAATGTCAAGTGACGAAACTGTTGAAAAAGCTAAGATAGTTACCGCCTTGAAAGCTGTGAAAAGGAAGCGCAAATTGCCCATTCCTTCTAGAAAACTCCCATCTGTATTGCCTACAATACCATCTGCTCCAAAAGTAAAGAAAGTAGTCAGTCAGGAAGAAGTCTTTGATGTGATGCCAGTACAAGAACCAAAGAAAATATCAGTTATCGTAAATCAAGATGCACTACAAAAACCAGCAGAAGAACCTGAAGTTATCGGAGAGCTAGGAACATTCCAGAAAGAAGAGCCACCAAAGGAAATACAAGAAACAATGACCGAAACAGAACTACCCACAATAACGAAAAAGGAACTACTACATAATAGATTATCTTACAGAGATATGAAGATATTGCCAGTTTTCAAAAACTATCATCCTGGACAACCTTCCATGAGATTGTACATAAAGAATTTAGCTAAATCAGTTTCAGAGCAAGATGTGACGAGAATATACAGACGTTACATAGAGGGAATGACGGACGAAGAACTGACTGGGTTTGATGTAAGAGTGATGCAGGAAGGAAGGATGAAAGGACAAGCATTTGTTACATTTCCGACAGCTTCAATAGCTGAGACAGCATTGAATGAAACTAATGGTTATATGCTGAAGGAACGACCCATAGTGGTACAGTTTGCTAGAGCAGCCAATAAAAAGACTATTGAATGACTATTTGCTACTTTTTGTTATTAAAATACAGTGTAAACTCTATATAGCGACACTTGAGGGACTGCTCATTTTATGAGATGGGTTATTGAATACAATACAATAGCTATTTACTCCGAATAAGATTTTAACATAAATTATTTATACAGTTTTATAAAATGTCTCTTAGTTTGGTGTGCCTTTTGGCATAAGCCTCCTCCAACTGTCTCCATTGCTTTCTATCATCTGCTTGTCCAGTATGGCCCAAGGGTCAGCCGAATGTCATCATCCCATCTTCTTGTTGGATGTCCCTGTCTTCTTGTGCTGTCCCTTGGGTACCATAGAGTGACAAGCTAACTCCATTTATTAATTTTACATCGTAGCATATTTGCGTTATCGCGTTATTGAAAATTGTTAAATGGAGAGAAGAAAAATCAATATTAATTTACTATTATAATATATATTTACTAATAAAGTATAAAATTTACAAACAACAAACAACATTCGCTCGGAGTACCGATAACCGATGGGGAAGAAAGGTTCTTGAGTGGAGACCACGAACCGGAAGACGTAGCGTAGGTAGGCCTCCCACTAGATGGACCGACGACATAGTGAGAGTCGCTGGCATCCAGTGGATGCAAAAGGCAGGCTGTCGTTCAGTGTGGAGGTTAAAGGGGGAGGCCTATGTTCAGCAGTGGACGTCTTCTGGCTGATGAAACAATATTATTGATACAAATAACGACGTATAGTCTGTTATTGTAGTCTGATGTTTTTTGCTGCTCCAGTATTTTATTTTAAATATGAGGTAATGTTAAATAATAACATAATGTTGTTGTTATTTAGATTGGGTGTGATGCTTCATAGTTTATCATTGTATGGACAATGAGGTAAACCAACCAAAGTCAAGTAATTTCAATGTTTTAGAGAGTGTTGTTAAATCTAGTGTCGCTATATAGAGTTTACACTGTAGCCCACTATCCTTAACAGCTGTATGTTTTAGGAATGTGACTTTTAAACTATACAGTATTTCACGGAATGTTGGTACTAAGCTGTTTGGTCAGGTCCAGGAATCGGCAGTTCCATGGAAAAATTTCATTCACTCCTATTTATTTAATATAGGGCTTGCATTTGACCACTAACTCACCTGACGTTATGCAATGATGTGTCAAAGGAGCATGCTTGTCTAGTTAAACTGCCCGAGTGCGAGTCGGGCTCAAGCACTGAGGGTTCCGTACCACAACCAAATACAATATTTATCAATTTAAAAAACTGACTTCAAAATTAGTAAAATATGCCATTTGGATTCGGTGAAATGATGAGATCATCCAAATAATCCAAGTACCAGTTATAACTTGGTAATGACAAAAAATTGTCACTGACTCACACTTGGATATTATTTGTTGTGTCTTTAGTGTGTACTATAATCATGCCAAGTTTGACGTGTGTATTACCGTTTTTACATTAGAGCGAATACAAAAATATGTTAAAGAAATACGTTGTGGGACCCCCCTTTCGTTTTTGTTGTTAGTTAATTCGCCGTAACATTAACATATTTTGTAAAAATGTCAACTGGCTATCTATTACAGTTCAAAAGATACAGCCGTTAATAGGTAGGACAGACAGACATCGTAGGCTTAGTAATAGCTTTTCCCGTTTTTACCCTTTGGGCATGGTACCCTAAAAATAATGATTAGAACAATGACTTGCTCAGTACTACCTTGTGTAACCGTGAACTATATAGTTTAGCTAGTATTGACAAAATTAGGGATGTTAAGGGTATAAGACAGATTTAATTAAAACTTTATCATCTTACTGAACTTGATTTATATTTTCATAATTTCAATAGTATACGGTTGGTACTCTTCATTATTACTTTTGTTTTTCCCTGTCATCAGTTTATGTAGCTCTACAATAGTATTACTTATATTGTGGAGTTCACCTACAAGAGTATGTATATACTTAGACATGTATTTTAGGGTTATTCCAACATTTGGGTCTTTTGAAATCACATATTGTTGATAAAATGCATCTAAAATCAACGCACACCAGTCATATAACCTGCTTTCATAGTCAGCGTCTAATGTCAAATCTGATTTAAATATAATATACAAGATATATTTTAAGAGGTTCAAGGACTCCGTGACAGTCAAATTATTCCTTAAATGCGGTATCAGAAGAGCATCACAGAATAAAACCCTGAATATCTCATTTAGTAGTTCACAGTCTACTTTATCTTGATCATTGTTGTTTGGGACATGTGACCTGACAGCGTAACTCACTAGCACTGCCAGAGCAGCCTCTGGAATATCTTTGCATTCCTGTAAAATGTTTATTATTGCCTTTGTATCATTCCTTTCTATCAGACTTGGCATTATGTTGGCACATGCACTTCCTTCAGTTATTCCCAGCCTTACAGCTTCTTCTAATTCAGGGATCGATTGGAATAGAGGCTCCGTAGGCGTTCCCCAGTCGGCAATAGCAGGACTATCATTTTGTACAATTTCATGTGACCCAAGCAGACTGGAGAGGTTCCTGTTCTCTTCTAGAGTAAACGGAAGCATGCCAATGTGGTTGGAAGCTTCTAGAAAAATGCGGCCATCGTAACAGAACAGCTTGGAGTTTTCTTTGTACATTTTCATAGGATATTTGCATGATGCGACACTTAAAATGTAGTTGTAAGCTACAATTATGGCTCCGTCTTGATCTTTATTGCTGCCGAAAATGATGAGGTGGTTCTTGGCCATTAGGGTCATGGACACACTTGATGCTGTAGATATCCAAGGGATAGTACCAATATTTTTCCATCTTCCAAAACATAAATTATATGAAGACATCTTGGCATCACTCCCTAAAACATAACCACAAGTTAATATAAGGCATAATTATACCAGATGAGCATAAAAATTTTGCAAGCTATACGTACATAATATATAAACATGACACTTCTCAGTTACACCACCAATGAACTGCCCAACCACCTTGACGTCCACATCTCTGCTTATTTTCACTCGTGTCAATTTGGATCTTACTAAATCGCCTAGTTCATCTCTTAACGGACAATGTGCTATTTCGTAGCCACCTGTAGTTTTTAATATGTAACATATGTGGTCAGTATTCTGCACTTTGTACCATGCTATTTCAATAATTTCATCCGTATCTTTTAGGAGAGATTTGCTTTCATAAGTCTTCCTGTTCTCTATTGCGTAGGGCAGTGATGCACTGTTGCCGTTGGTAAATATTATCAGAGGGGGTTGGTTGATGCGTGGTATCAGTTTTAGGATATTGATTGGGAACTGTAAATCAAATAAATTAATAAGATATATCAAACAATTATGGATAGGATTAACTATGAGAAATGGCTTTGCATATTATGTTAATCGGTCAAATGAGTTTCTGACTGGTTTTGGAGTTATTAGAGCTCACAGGGAATACGCACTCATGGAGACCTTCACCCGATCACTATACAAGTGTACATGAGAAACACACATAACATAGCGAGTGTCAACCATTTGTTATCTTTTTATTATAAATGGTGATTTGTGTATGGTCTATAGGGATTCCAAAACTGCTGGACCGATTTTAAAGTGACTTTCATTGGTAGATTGCGATGATAATTATAAGGAGTAAACCACGCGGCTAAAATTGCGGGGCGTAACTAGTAGTAATAAAAAAAAATCTATAAGTAGTATTTTGGCGTCACACGTTTTGTGCATTTTCCAGTGCAAATATTTTCGAGTTTTACCAAATATTGCCAAACAAGTCATAGTTACAGTCAGGGATAAGAAAAGGTAGTTAACGTCAATAAGTCTTGCCCTAGCAAAGTAGTGGACACTACGTGGCGACAAGCGAAGAGAGCCGGCTACCTCCGTAGCAAAGCAAAGTGTAATTTTTTCATAGTGCCCCATTTCGTATCTTCTATCTCACCAGTAACTTTCACATCCATAATTTGTAATAAGATTAAGTAATGAACATTTGAACAGACAAACCTTGTATTTTTTTAGCTTATCCAAATTAGCATTATCATCCATCCACTTTTTTATAGTGTTCTTGTTGAAAACGCCAACATAGCTGTTTTGTTCCTTATCGTAAATTACAGGCGCCGTAATGTGATCTTTCGACGTCCAACCACTGACCTGCTTTTGATCAGAGAGCTGCAAAAAATTGTTTTATAGGTTATGTTTACATCACAGCTTTTAAACGTGTTGAGACTTATTATATATTAGATGCACTATTATACATTTTGGTTGATACAGCTACAAAGATATAGTATTAAATGGTCTTACCCTGTGTTTATTAACAACATTACGACCCAGGGTTACGATCACATGTTCTTCTTCCCTATCCTGCGCAACACCGAGAAAGCTTTTCTGGTCAATCAGTGGACACAGGATGTGGTAATTATGTAACTTAGCCATCTTAATTAATAAACTTGGTGTTAAAAATATAAATTCACAATATATGCAATCAAATAATCACATGAGCATGAGAAATGGCTAGATAAAGATAAATAAACATAGCACTAAACACGCCATGGTTTTGACTGGCTTTGACAGTTGGGGCCAAAACAAGGAGTACTTTTTTTTTGTTAAAATTTTCATGACTATGGATTCAATGTCCTTTAGTCGTAATATTAAACAGTTTACTTAGGTTTAATAGCGTCAAACAAGTCAGAGTCAAGCTAAGTAAGTCAAAATTTTCATAACCGTGGTTTTAATGTCCTTTAGTCGTAATATTAAACAGTTTACATAGTCTTAATAGCGTCAAACAAGTCACAGTCAGAGTCAAGCTAAGTAAGTCACGGTCAAGTCAAACTCATGCCCCTGTAAAGTAGTGGAGACTTTACAAGAGGCTCCTATGTAGTTTTGGAAACAACACGAAAAGACACGTTTCACCTCGTTGTATCACGTCCACACTCGAGCACGTTTACGTTGACCATGACTTACTTAGCTTGACTCTGACTGTGACTTGTTTGACGCTATTAAGACTATGTAAACTGTTTAATAGTACGACTAAAGGACATTAAAACCACGGTCATGAAAATTTTAACAAAAAAATATATATTAAATAGGGGTTTTGGCGCCAGCTTATACTAAGTATCATAATAGATACTACGTTCATGGGCGCCAGCATGGAAAATAACATGTCGGCTCGTTGGATTATTTTCCTAAGCTTGTTTATTTTCGAGTGTTAATGTGTACTAAATGGTGAATTATTATTCATTAAGTGTTTGTTGACGTGCTTGAGTGCAAGGAAAGTAATATAAATCGATGAAATATTTTTAAAAATGAAACGTGTATTTTTGTGTTGTTACCAAAACTCCATAATATAAATCTCATAAAAAGCTTCCACCAGTTTACTAGGGCATGACTTTTAATTGACCGTGGTTTACTTAGCTTGGCCAAGGCTTAGCTCTGACTATGACTTTAATGGCGATATTTATTAAAACTTGATAATATTTTAATACCAGACACTGGTAAATGCACAAGAAGTGCGACGCCAAAATCCCACAGAGGAAACAATCAATTAAAATTAAAACTTCCACTTGGAAACGTAGCGGCACCAATAGACAGAATTTATCGCCGGAGGGCCTTATATCAACTAATTCTTCTAGAATGTACGTATTTCCCAAGTTTTTTTATATTATTTTGTTATTAAATGAGGGTTGATATTTTGTTTCGTTTAAAAGTGAAAGCGAACTCTCATTACATCAGTCACTTTCATTCTGTCAACGATCTTTATGTCAACGTGGTGACTTTTTTATTCGTTAAGTTTGGCTGCTAGCGTATGTGACATTTGCCATGAACGGAAGATGTTTTTAGAACCGTTACATTCACAGATCTACTACCTATAGATTTTCAATGAGCGTGGCTAGCTCAGTGCCTCTCGCTTCAACAAGGTGTGTTGCCACATTAAAATGATTTGCTATAAGTTAGGGTAATTTACCTACTATGATGGGTGTGAATCTTCAATGAGTACTTTGGAAACAATACTACCTTTTAAATATTTATATTTTATACACTATCTGCTGCAACCCACGGAGCTACCTGCAATTTTCTGGGAAGAAAAGTACGTTGTATGTCCTCATGACACACCCCTATCGTCCTGACATAATTTGACTTAGCCCATGATCTAAGAAAACAAGGTCTAGCAATTTGAGAGTGGTCCCGCAATGACGTCACTGTCCAGTTGCCACTTTATTCAATCAGCTGTTACGTGGTGTATCGTCATCTCTCTCGAACCTGTTGTAAATTGACATCATGACATCATTGCGGGACGCCCACGTAAACATTTTTTCTCGGATTGCTATACCTGGCGGAGTATATTATTATACCATGACTTAGCCATTTCCTCGTAAAAACAGACAGAAAGTTACTTGCGTTTTTATTATAATTATTTGTTAGGATTAGAATATAGTACTAGAAAAAAGGTTGTAAAGTAACCATAGCATGATTTTTTATAATTAATAAAATATAATAAAAAAGTCAGAGTTAAAACGGAACGGGGGTCCCTCATGCAACAAACGTTAAACGTATTTTTGGATTTGTTCTAGTGTAAAAACGGTAATCCGTACAAGCGTCAAATTTAGCGGATTATAGTGAACATAAGTAAAACAACAAATAATAAACGCTGGCCAAGTGCGAGTCAGTGACAAATTTCTGTTTACCACTAAGCTAAGCAACGTCGGGCGCGGTCGGTACTTGGATGGGTGACAGCCTGGGCGTGATGTTGTCTTTTTGCACAACTTTTTGTATTTTGTGATTGTAAAGAACTCTCAGCGCGCGAGCCCGACTCGCGCTTGGTCAGTTTAGTTTTTTCATGAATGGAATTATGTATAACATTCCAAATAATTAGATAAATAGACTCTTTAATGTTTACAGTACAAATTTCACGAACAGCGCGTAGCTTTTTGAATCGGTTCGCCGAAATCGCCTTTTGGTTTTCCAGCTTCATAACTGTGGCCTCATTAATATATATTTAATATTAACATTCACCATATTCATATGGGCATAAAAGGGTCGGTATTTTGCACTTCTTGCAATGTGCCAGCTTTTTTCAGCAATGTGACAGGATCAGTTGGAAACCTGCAGAACGAATAATTTATGTTAGTTGCGGTGGGTAATTTCTTTCATAAACTGGCAACATTCATAATTTATTTTCTAAGTGAATAATTTGATAAAATTCATAGAATTAGACCACAAATCGACCTAAAAACGGACTAATTATGAATAAAATATTTGCGAATTGATATCCTGAATTTATTTAGGTGATCGTTACAAGCTTTATATGTTTACTTACGTGTGAAATTATATTTCATCGTATTTTCGCTCACTGCGCTTCTTGCAGCCCAAAATGCTACAACCAACCATTGTAAAATATCTTTTACAATTATTTCTCAGAGGAAACACGCATTTATCACATTAAATCACCAAAAAAAGGCAATAAATATAATTCAGACCCGTTTTGTTTGTCACTGATTATTACAGATTTTGACACTTGAGGTACCAAAAACAGGTCACGCCGATAAGGACAACAAAAACTATTTATGTCCTTTTCGTACTTGTGCTGAGCCATATCAAGTTGTCTCTTTCACTAAAATATATTGCCGATCTGGTTGTGTATATCTGTGGTTACATTGATTCTGATTCGGATACACAAAAACTTTTTTTAATTTAATTTTATTCGTTTGGTCTCTTATAAAAACAGAATAGCGCGTAGCGATTATTCTTTCTTTCTTTGCCAAAGAGTTTCTTTGCTTTGCTACAATATAGTCTACCTACCTACTGGCTAGATAGCTACCATATTTCCTATATTAAAAAGAACTCTTTGGTACCTACCTTTTGTTTTTGTTAAATCTTGGTTTAATTAACTTTTATTTACAAGTTCAAGAAAACTATAATATAATTAAAAGCAAACATAGCGCAAGGTAGCGCTTACTTCTTGTAACTTATTTCAAATTACAAGAAACAAGTTTCAATTTTCAGTGGCCAATTTATTCATTCAACCAACACTGACTGAACACAAAGTTCAAGGTCATCGTTTAGTTCTACTTCTACGACATTTTTTTAATCAAACTATCGCGTTCGTCGTACCGAATTACATCATCGATAACACATTGTTATCGCACACGGCATTCATAAGCCATTAAAGGCAGCTCATTTCTATTTCATTCGTTCCCTGGCAGTGGTGAAGCGCAGTCATGTCTACAGCTGGCAAAGTGATCAAGTGTCGCGCGGCCGTCGCGTGGGAAGCCGGCAAGGACCTCTCCATCGAAGAGATTGAAGTAGACCCGCCGAAAGCCGGCGAAGTGCGCGTGAAGATCACAGCCACCGGCGTGTGCCACACCGATGCGTATACTCTGTCGGGCGCGGATCCTGAGGGTGTATTCCCTGTAGTGCTCGGACATGAGGGCGGCGGTATCGTCGAGAGTGTCGGCGAGGGAGTAACTTCGGTGAAACCCGGTGACCGAGTCATCCCCCTCTATGTGCCCCAGTGCAAAACCTGTAAGTTCTGCCTCAGCCCCAAAACCAACCTCTGCCAAAAAGTGCGCATTACCCAAGGCCAGGGTCTGATGCCGGATGGCACGCGCCGCTTCCGCTGCAAGGGCAAAGAACTCTTCCACTTCATGGGCTGCTCTACTTTCAGCGAATACACTGTTGTTGCAGAAATTTCCCTGTGTAAGGTCAATGATAATGCTGCCTTGGATAAAGTTTGCCTGTTGGGATGTGGAGTGCCTACTGGTTACGGAGCTGCAATGAACACGGCTAAAGTGGAGCCTGGATCAAACTGTGCCATATTCGGTCTGGGAGCGGTCGGTCTGGCCGTGGCACTCGGCTGCAAAAATGCTGGCGCTAAACGTATCATTGGTGTAGACATCAACCCAGATAAATTTGAAGTAGCCAAGAAGTTTGGAGTCAATGAATTTGTTAATCCTAAAGATTATGAGAAACCAATCCAACAAGTTCTAGTTGACTTGACCGATGGCGGTTTGGACTACACATTTGAGTGCATCGGAAATGTAAACACCATGAGGGCTGCCCTAGAGGCTTGCCATAAAGGTTGGGGCACATCTGTGATTATTGGTGTTGCTGCTGCTGGGCAGGAGATCAGCACACGCCCATTCCAGCTAGTCACCGGCCGCACATGGAAAGGGACAGCTTTTGGAGGCTACAAGAGCCGAGACAGTGTGCCCAAGCTTGTCGAAGAATACATGGACAACAAGCTTCCTTTGGACGACTTTGTTACTCATAACATGCCTTTGGTGGAAATCAATGAAGCATTCCACCTAATGCATGCTGGCAAATCTATCCGTGCTGTGGTGCACTTGTCTAAACTATAAAAACATTCACATAATATTTTTCTAAGCATTTACTGTTCCATTTTTAATATAATTATAATACTACTGTCTGCTGTGTACCTAAGCATATAACTGGTTATAAGAATAAATTATATTTTTTGGTTATTAAGACAAACTTTTATTTTTCTTCAAAATTAAGTTGGTTTACATGTATTTATTTTGTAAAACACTGTTTTAAACTATCACGGTTGTTCACTAAAGTTATATGATTATTTACGGGATATTTACCGTGGTAAGGTTGTGGAATGAGCTCCCGATATTTCGGCGCAGTTACATGCACCATGTTCACGGGAAGACTGAACCCGTGAACATGGTGCATGTAACTGCGCCGAAATATCGGGAGCTCATTCCACAACCTTACCACGGTAAATATCCCGTAAATAATCATATAACTTTATTTATTTTGTGGTATGAGGTAGGTAGATAATAATTATTGATAGACTTCAAATTTCTGCTCACTATATACATCATGTTTATAAAAGTTTTAACCAGTTTTAGATAACTATTTATTAGGAGATAAACAAATCCACAACGAAATACCACTCTCTCACAGACTTCACAAAATCGTGAAAACTACTTGACCTACACAGCTGAAATTTGCTGGTAGATTCTTTATGGGGTCGAATAAGGTGGGGGGGAGGCGGGGGCGCGGAGATTTACATGAAAGTCTGCATCCAGGTCATGGGCAACAGCTAGTAGGTTATATACCATTGACAAAATCACAAAGACTACCTGCAGTGTCTATGTCAGGCCCAGTGGACCACAAGTTCAGTACAAAACTATTGTACTGCTAGTATCTGACTGTAAACAAGGCAAAGAGGACTGTACAAGAAAAATTTCAAAAATATTTGTCTCTACATAATAAAAACCGGCCAAGTGCGAGTCGGGCTTGCACACTGAGGTTTCCGTACCACCACAAAATTCAAGAAATTACCAGTTATAACTTGGTAATGAACTGAAATTTGTCACCGACTCGCACTTGGCCATTATTTATTATTATACTGATTGTGCACTGTAATCATGCTAAGTTTGAGGCTTGTACGTATTACCATTTTTAGGGTTCCGTACCCAAAGGGTAAAAACGGGACCCGGGACTAAGCCTACGATGTCTGTCTGTCCATCCATCTGTCTGTCCTACCTATTAACGGCTATATCTTTCGAAACGTAATAGATAGACAGTACACACTCTAAAATATAGCAACACATGTCATAATAAATAATGGCCAAGTGCGAGTCAGTGACAAATTTCAGTTCATTACCAAGTACTACTATAACTGGTAATTTCGTTATTGAATTTTGCCGTGGTATGGAACCCTCAGTGCGCGAACCCGACTCGCACTTGGCCGGTTTATTTTTCTTTGGTGGGTACTTGACAGCTTAAATACTGGGTTCTGTTACATTACGTGGATCGTCCAAAGCGTGATAGCAATATGGGTAATTAGTAACTAAAGTTATAATTAGAATTACATAATAATGTCACTTTTCTGGGATATTAAAAACCAAAACATAATTGTCAATAATATATTCTTCTATATTTTTAACAAAATATACATTTACTTAATGTCTAAAAATAAATTCATTTACAATTTACATGTCCTATTTACAGAGTTACATAAACTTGTACTTATGTCAATTTATTTATCTGTCAATTTATTGTCGAAACTAGTTATTGCTCCATGATCTGCTTGTATTGTTCGAGGTAGCTGTCACACTGTTCACCTGTAACACAAAAAAAAAAAAAATTATACATTGTTATTGGAAGGAAAAAACATGCACATAATATTTTACAACACATTTGCTCAAAAAGTGCACTTACGAAGCCTGTATACATCGTTCGAAAGTTAAACATTACGGATCATACAACGGAGCGTGCGGTAATGAATTTTACCGCACGCTCCGTTGTATAGCACCGTGCGTGTACTTTACGGTATTTTTTAAATTTTCATTTTTTGTTTTTTTCTCGCAAATGTGTTGTAAAACGTTGTATGGCACACGTGCGGATTGGTTATTACAAACTCGTGACTATGGTAAGTGCTCGACTTCGTCTCGGGATTACATTCGTCTACTCGTTTGTAATAACCAACTTACCGCACTTGTATCATATATAACTATTTCTAGCTGAAACCCGCTGTATTGCCCGCGCTTTTCCCGTTTTTATGCATTTCTGGCGGGAAAAGTACCCTATGTACTCAATACTCAATAAGTTTATTGCGACATAATACATAATTATTATGTATGCATACAAATCTTAAATTACATCTTAAAATGACGTAGTACATATGACCCTATTAGGGTTTGGCAACAGAAAGACGTCCTCATGATGCACACTATCGTCCTGCCAAATTTCGTTATCCGGCCTAGCCGTTTAGTCGTGAAAAGCGAACAAACATACAGACTTTTCGCTTTTATAATATTAGTAATGAATTATTTGAAAGCAAACAGTTTTGGGTGAAACAACAAACAACAAAATTATGCCAGCCTCGCTTTACAAAGCAACTTCAGAACTTCGAGAAGCTACAACATGGTGTTCTTCAAAAGGCGTGATAATAGATTCCTAAAGGGTCGGCAACGTATTTGTGATGCCTCTGGTGTTACAAGTATCCATAGGCGCCGGTGACTGCTTACCATCAGGCAGCCCGCCTGCTTGTTTGCTACCTATGGCATACATTTTTTTTTATTGATTCTCAGGGCGAGTCGTTTAAACAAAGGGAGGCCTACCCACAGCAGTGGGTCACTCAGGGCTGATGATGATGATGATGATGATTGATTCTCAATTGCTTATATGGCAAACTAGCGTATTTATTTCTATATGAGTTACCTAATTTGTACGATGGCGAACAAAATATAAATTGTAATTTCCCTGACAATCCTTCACCCCAAGTGGTTATTGTAGGTACATTTTCGATAACATTGCTCTGATAACACAATATCAGATAATGTCATCAGATAATAATTAAATTGGATGTACTAACATTTGAAGACTGAGGTTTACTTCAAAAGAAGTATAATTTGTAGAATAGTAAACACCATGTATATAAACCATGACATTAATTATCAGTACAATAAATTGGAAACAAAAACACCATGATAGCCAGTATTGCGTCAGAAATATGATAAGACAAGACAAATAAATTTCTTGCGCCCCATCGATAACTACATATTGTGATAAACACAATTTTAATGGCGATTATAAAATTTATGTGAATATTTTTATGAGAAATAAAATTATTATGAGAAATTAAAAACTTATGTTTTTTTTAATGAGAAATAATTATATAAGTTTTTGAATCAAATATTTATATAAGTCTGCCCTCGCCAAAACTGTGAACCCTGTAATCTATGGCCCACGCTATTTCTGATTTCTTGTGCATAAGGGTAGGTAGGGTAGGTACTTACTTACAAGTTACATCTATCGAAGAGGTAATAATATCTCAGAATAAAGATTAGGACTCGATTTTTAAATGGCTCATATGATATTTCGCACTTATCATGCAAAATCTGGTGACGCGATGAAAAAACCAAAGTGTGAGGTTTTTAGCTTTACAAGATGTGGGGGGAGGGAGGGAATTATCGACGGTGTCGGGGTGTGCGGTAGTAGAATTCTGACGCAAAAGAATCGCTCGTATGATAAACGAAACGAAAATATGCAAAATCATGCGAGCACGATGAAAAAACCAAAGTGTGAGGTTTTTAGCTTTACAAGATGTGTAAGGGGGGGGTTTCCCTTCTCATTTCCATTTACTTCTCTTTTCTATGCTAAGAACACTCGATTGTCACCTTTCGAACAAACAAAAATATTAAAATCGATTCAGCTGTTTGGGAGCTACGATGCCACGTTATACTAAACACCCCTCTTTTTGCATCGGGGGTTAACAGTCTTTACATTTATGTGCGATTGGTAAGACTTTGGTATTCGAGATATCAATAGATTTTTTACTGCTTTTGCGCTTATTACTATTGATAAGAAACGTAATTAATAATGTTGGGAAACATTATCTTGTTGAGAACCAGATAAAACTGCAATTCACCAACTTATATCCATACATACCTACATATTTATATACAGGGTTACGCATATAGATTGCACTAAGCCGAAAGGAGGTCATTGTACTCATCATTATGAACAACTTTTACTATGGGACAAGCCTTGAAATAGCGAAAAAATATCAGCTGTTCCATAGAAAACGGTCACGGAACACTCAACAAAACGGAACATCTGTTTTTTTTCGCGATTTCAAGGATGGTACCATAGTAATAGGTTGTTTATAATGATGAGTATAACGAACCCCTTTCGGCTTAGCGTACCCGTTCCTTACAACCCTGTATAAAAGAGAAGAGTAAATCAATATAATTTTCAATCCTTTTTTAAAATACCATTATATACCTCATTGGGCTGATATGGCTTTTTTTCATATAATATTATATACAATAAAATAAAAAAATATATATATAAAAAAAAAGCTATATTCAATTAGGTGTTACTGTTTAGCTATTATTTATTTTATTACATCTCTGTCTTGAGATCTGCAGTGCAAGTACCGTTCTTTATCGATCGTCAAATTCGCTAAAATGCCATAGAATCGATCACAGCGAGTACTGAAAAAATTGCATATTATCGAATTTGACGACCTCAACTGTCAATTTGACGATCGCTAAAAGAACAGTACTTGCACCCCTGGATTGTTAACATCTTTCGATTTTATAAGTGAAAACTTTGTATGGCTTACGTCCACTATATACCTTCTATAATTAGTTAGTTTCAGCTGTTTGTTTTCCGAATAGTGTCATCATCATCAGCCCTGAGTGACCCACTGCTGGGTATAGGCCTCCCTTTGTTTATGCCACTGATCCCCAGATTCTAAATAGCGTAAAAAAAAGCGATATACCTCTCACTGAATGACTTAACACGAAATCTCGAAAACCACTTCACCTACGAAGCAGAACATTGGCAGGTAGGGCAGCTGCAGTACTAGGACGCCTATGTATGTATATGATAACTGGTATAAAGTACCTTTCAAGAATTGCGGCGCTCCTCTAAACCGCTCGTTTCTGTTCATTAGTGCGTGCATGACGGCTACGAAAGTGTGGGGCGGCGCCCTAGCGGCGACTGCGAGCAGTTTCCGCGGCGGCACGCTGGTCCAGGCGCCGCCGGTGCGCGCCACCCCGATCGCGCTGATAGGGTCGTTCCAGCTCAGGAGTACTTCGATTATATCCTGCAAATTGATACAATACAATACAATAGCCGGAACCGACAGCCGATACTCCGAACAGAATTTTAACATAAATTATTTCTACAGTTTTATAAAATGTCTCTTAGTTCGGTGTGCCTTTTGGCATAGGCCTCCTCCAACTGTCTCCATTGATCTCTATCATCTGCCACTATCAAATTGATAGTAAAACAAAAAATGTTACGAACTGGTTTCACGAGCAGTTTTCCATTTTTTTATTTAAAAAAAATAGACTCAACTCAACTAACGCCAAAAACAAAAATAATTAATAATTACATTAATAATTAATTAATGTTACGCGAGGTTATTATCGACGAGAATCTAAAAAATATAGTAAACTGCTATGCAATATGTTTGGTCTAACAATGTCACAACAAAAAAAGCGATGATGGTTGGAGCACGCTTGCCTAGAAGAAACCGATTCACTCGTGATTTGAAGACACCCAGATTGGAATTATCGGGGATTCGCTTTCCATCATTTCTTTTATGAATAAACCGACCAAGTGCGAGTTGGACTCGCGCACTGAGGGTTCCAAACCACCAATTATTTATAACATATAATATTATAATTACATAATATGTATTTAAACTATTTTTTTATTACATACTAAAACTAACTAATTACTTGTTTCCATAGGCCACGACGGCCCATATATGTACTTCAAACGATCCCCAATTACATATATATACATATAAATAAATACTCAATTACCTAATCTACAAGCTTGTCCCTCCGAAGAGTAATAGGTAAAGTGCTTTTTATGCTGTAATTTCTTCGACACAATGGTTAATTGTAATTTTCGTTTAATAAGCAATGACTTTAAACGCCCTTTCGATATCAAGCTAATAATATGGGAGTGATAAGACAACAGTGACCTCAGAATGACACCGCGATGTCTTTCATGGGTTATCGCTCGTTTTATGTGGACATAATAACTAAGACTACGGTGTAATATGGTAGGTATCATAACAATTGGTTTCAAATCGTAAAAGTTAAGTTAAAACTATTAACCGGCACAAACAAGATATCATCTGTCATGATATTATGCTATGATTGGATTTTTTTACACGACTGCCTAAAAAGAAGTGTTATATTTTTAGGGTTCAAAATACATCAAGACTGATTTAAGTCAGATGCGTTCGCACCCGCCACCTTACCGTCAAATCAAATCAAATAATTTATTTGTCAGAACATGGTAGGTTACACATCTATATTAATATTATAATGAGGAAATATTTGTTTGCATTGAATAGGCTCCTAAACTATTGAACCGATTTGAATAATTCTTTCACTGTTGGGAAGCTACACTATCCCCGGTTAACATAAGCTAAATTATATATTTTTTTAAATAGGGATCCTTACTAGAACTCCAATAATGTAACCCAAGGTGTAAAAAATAAGATTTACAATTTTGACTTTGCGTGTTTGACAGTTCTAAGACAGGACAACGTCTGTCAGGTCAGCTAGTACATAAATAAAGTAGCAGACATGGTCGTAAAAATGGAAACGTATCTCATGTCTTTCAATCCTTTTTTGTCCTTGTCCAATATGTGTTTTTGTCCATAAATAAAAATCTGTCTATTGTCTTGTCCTTGCCTGGTACGGCGTACAAATGTTAGTTGTTTTTTATTTATATTTTATTAGTTAGTTTTTGTTAAAGTTAAAAAAATGTTAAAATATTATCACAATCATATTACAGTTAAGTATTATTTAGTACATTAATTAACAAAAAAATTTTTTATTCACTACCTATATTGGTTGTTGTTATTTTATTTTTCTTGTGTTATGTCAATTATTTAGTCTACCTTACATATCAAAACATTTTTACCGTAATGCCTTGTCTGGTCTGAGGGTAGCCTATTTCCACTGACCTGGTGTGCAGCGAGGCGGGTCATCATGTCCAGGGCGAGCTGCGCGGCGGGCGGGTGCAGGCGGCCCAGCGACAGCAGTGCGCACGCGAGTGGCCGCGACTCGCCGAGTGCGCCGCGCCGCGCCAGGGCTCGCAGCCGGCCCGCGGCGCCGCGCGTCACCAGGCTACGCACGGTCAGCTCCGCCGCGCAGTGCTGGACCACCATGTCGTGACGAGTCAGAGATGCCAGGTACGCTGTCACCACCTACATACAACGTTATAAGCTTGGGGCGATGGTGGCCGAGCGGTAGCATGTGCAACCTTAACTTTTAACGCGGATAAGGCTGCGTAAAGGCAAAGGTAGGTAAGAGACCGCATGGAAACTCTGGATGCAGGCCGCTTCCAACCGGCCCTTTTGGAGATCGATGAGAGAGGCCTATGTCAGCAGTGGACGTCCTATGGCTGAAATGATGATAGTGAAGTACGCGTTAGACTACCAACTCGCCTGTTGGTAAGCGACCTTACTGTGGTCGAAGATTAAGCACGCAGACTTATTACCTATTCACTCTGGCCTTGAAACAAGGAAGCCGGCAGGTCGTTCCAATCCTTGGCCGTACGGATTAAAAACGGACGGCACTCAGTTCAATCATCGGCCCTGCACCAGTCACTTCTTTGGTACCTCACGATATTATGTGCAGTTTCGATGTCATAGCTCAAAAAATGCGAAGGAAAAACATCGTGAGGAAACCGGTATTTCCAATAACCTCAAAAGTTCAAAGACGTACGACATTCACCAACATGCACTGGGCCAGCATGGTGGATTAGGGCCCATTTTCACTCTCTGAGAGAAGGCCTGCGTCTCAGCAGTGGGAACATGATAAGCTGAAATAATGATAAGCTTGGGGTGTACTGAGTCTTAAAATATCAGACTCAAATATTAGATAAATAAACTTAAAACTTTTACGTTTCGTAGTTTCTATATATTAACATTTATCGCTCTGCTTCAGTGGAGTTTCAACCTCAAGGGTCCAGTGATATAGAAAGTATAATAGCGATCTTAAGCGATGGTGCGGTACGATGGAGTATGCTTGCCTAGAAGAAACAGATTCACTTGTGACTAAGACACCTAGATTCTAACAAATGCCATGGATAGCCCGGTATCATAAATTAGGAGAAGCAGGAATTAGGTGACACTGGCAGATCCGCGGGCATTTAGTGTCTCAACATCGTCATCTGGTGCCTCTCCACTGTTGGAGATTGGCTATCACCTCAGGCAACTTTCCTCTACCCTGAGCCCTACAAAAAACTGCTCTACGCAGGCAAAGCAAGATTCACCCATGACGTTATTTATTTTTGAAGTGAAAGCTTCTTTAGGCACGTTGGGCACTTTTTGGGGTGGGGAAAAAGCACTGAAGTCGAGTGACAGTCACGCTCAGATACTCGTTCGGGTAAATTCGGCTCGAGTCGACTAAAGGAGCGAGAGAGATACAGTCATCTTGATGAAGTTTTCACTTCTGTCGTGCGGTCACAGTTCACACGCACGTTTAAGTAAGCACACACTTTTTTTTAAATTTACTTTATTTATTTACCTGTACGATATACTGGCTATCTTCTCTCGGCTGCATCACTTGTGAACAGATGTCCGCTTGCGATATGACGATCCTGTGTTGTGGGCTCGGGGCGACCGCGCCCGCCGTGTTGCGGGCCATCTCTTGCTCGGCCCACTTTCTGAACACATAATAGTACTTCACTGCCAAGGCAATAACAATGGCTAAGATAAAAAAAAATGCCAAAGAGAAGTCAGAGCATACATAACGTCAGACTGGCAGCGCCGGCCCTATAACCTTTGATCAGGGTTTGAGAAAATGAACTAGCATAGAATCCGTCACGTGATTTACAAAGCGTAGCAAGCCGTCTGTCAAATAGTATGTAGCCTTTGGAGCCTTTTACAGGTCCCTAGTACATTAAAACAGTGTAAGACCCTGCAATTTGCTATCCTGTCAAAAATATATCTGTTTCGTTCTGGTAACAACAATTTTGGCATATGAGTAAAGAATGTAACATGATTAATTCTTTTATGCCAAATTAGTACTACTTCTTTGCTACTAGTCTTTATTCTGTGATCAAGGTAGAGCGAGATTGTCTTTCGGCGCGTTTTAGTTCTGAAAACTGCAATCTGCGTCGCGCGACGGGTCGCTTGCATTGTTTACGATATATACATTCATACTGAGCAGTGGGTCGCGCGACGCGGCCGCTGTCGCCGAGAACGGAATGCTACCTTTACGATCCAGCGGGGTAATGCTGCCAGGTTCTGGGGACCCTGCCGCACGGTGGCGATTTGGACGGCGTATTTTGTTTAATTTATTACAAATAACAAGTTGAGCGATGAATATAACTAAATACATTACATATAATGAAAATTTTAATAAATTGGCTGATAAATCTCTGAGATATGAGCGTTCAAAGTTTTAGTTGGGGTAGAGGAGTGGGGGTATACTCTGTCCGTTTCTCGCAAAGCGTGCGTTAGTATAGTATCATTTGTATGGCGTGCCTGAGGCGTGACGTCATATCTCACTATAGTGCGCTCTCTGTCTAGCATGAATTTAAAATACTTATAACTTAATTATTTTTGAACTAATTTTAATTTGGTTTTCCATAATGGGCTCTATTTATGACCAGATTTTTTTATGAGGTAATAAAAGATATTAGTTATCAAGCCTATATTTCAGTTTTTTTTTCTGTATTTTTTTTTTGTAAATTATTTTTTCTGTTTTGTATGCACAAAAAAAATGGCATAGCTCAGAAATTGTGCTAAATAGTCAATGTTATTTACACATTCATAATTATCACAATACCTGTACACCGAGTTAATTTCATCGAAGACGCTAGAAAGTTCCATCAAGTAGGTCTTTGCTTCAATAACGAGTTGGTTCAGTATTCTGTAGACTGTGTCCTTGACGGCTGGAATGTCTTCTGTTCTTCGAAGTAAAACTGCTACTACCTTGGCAATGTCATCTCTTGGTACCTGCAAATATATTATGTTGGAATGATTGAAAAAAAAAAAAACAACTCGTAAGTAGAACCAGCGTATTCTGTCACTAGAAACCGGCGGTAAAAAATATATAAAAATAAACCAGCCAAGTGCGTGTCGGTCTCTCGCACTGAGGGTTCCGTACCACCACATCATCATCATCAGCCCTGAGTGACCCACTGCTGGGTATAGGCCTCCTTTGTTTATGCCACTCTCCCCGGTCTCTCGCTATTCGCATCCACTCGTTCCCGACAGTATTTTTGATGTCGTCAGTCACCTCATCCTCGGTCGGCCTAGGTTACGCCAACCTAGTCTCGGCCACCACGCGGTTACTGCTATACACCACCTCCCATCATTACGTCTGGCCATGTGTCCTGCCCAGTTCCACTTGTTCCTTCACCCTTTTTAGGACATCTGCAGCCTTGTTGCAACGTCGTGTCTCAGTGTTTCGGATACGGTCCTGCAAGTTGATGGCTCGCATGGCTCGCTCCATGGCTCTCTGTGCGACGGCTATCTTGTGCACAGTCTTCTCAGTGAGCGTCCATGTCTCAGCACCATAGGTCATGTTGGGCAGGACACATTGGTTATAGAGACGAGTCTTCAGGCACTGTGGTATCTCTTTTAATCGGAGAATGTCTTCCAGCTTCCCGAGCCCACCCAAGCTGTATTCTCCTAGCGATTTATTTGCTCTGAGGTTCCTTATCAAAAGAAAGAACATGTCCAAAATACACGTAATCACAATGTAGACCATGAACCGGAGGACGCAGCGTAGGTAGGCCTCCCACTAGATGGACCGACGACATCATGAGAGTCGCGGGCATCCAGTGGGTGCAGAAGGCAGGCTGTCGTTCAGTGTGGAGGTTAAAGGGGGAGGCCTATGTTCAGCAGTGGACATCTTCCGGCTGATCATGATGATGATGAATATTGTAAAACCATGACAAGAACTGTCCAGTAAGTGCATATTTTTGTTACTTACAGAGTGCACAAGTCCGGAGGGAGATAATTGTACCCTCCACAGGCAGCCGAGCCGCGCGTCTATGATGTAGTCCGGCTGGAACACTACCCACGTACCAGAGTCTGATCTAACTGTTAAGGTATTAATCATACTAATCACACTTAAAGAAAATGATGCTTTGATGGTTCGGACATACAGGGTTACGCATATAGCCTATACTAAGCAGAAAGGAGGTCATTGTGCTCATCATTATGAACAACTTTTACTATGGGAACAACCCTGAAATAGCGAAAAAAAGAACTGTTCCATAGAAAACGGTCATTGCCACTCGACAAAATGTATGGAACAGTTGTAATTTTTTTCGCGATTTCATGGTTTGCCCCATAGTAAAAGTTGTTCATAATGATGAGTACAATGACCTCCTTTCGGCTTAGTACAGGGTATATGCGTAACCCGTGCATCAAAAGGACGGACCTATAATTTATTTCCCAAGAAAATGCGGGTATACTGGAAAATCACAGCAAGTTTTCCAATAAAGGATACACATAGGACAAGGCTGTCGGTCCACAGTCGCAGGACGAATGCATGCGCCCGCCAGCACCGCCGCGTGGCTGATGATGCTACCTTCTGCCTTCGCATCCTGCTGGATGTCGAACACTTGGGATGTCTGGCTGGACTGGAACATACAAATGGAGAAATATTTTGCTATTAAATAGTGACTATAACATGGGGTTCTTCAAATAGGCTATTAATAGAGTTTTAAGGGTCGGCAACGTATCTGTGATGCCCTTGTTTCAGGAATGGATACAGTTCAGCTAAACAAAACAAAAAAAGGATTTGAAGATCACGATGTATTAAACATGATGCAAATTGACTAATATTGTTTTAACAACTATTGTGATTTTAAATATCTTCGACCAAAATAAAATGAATGGACAGGCCCAGTAGAAGCGCATTTTTGAAGATAACAAAATGAGCGCTGGCTCTCATTTCGTTTCAGCCGGTCTCTAGCCGTAGAAACTTCAACACGCGTCTATTGTTATGTGATAAAGAAACATCTGACAAAATTATGCATTCATATGCTTTCCCGAAGTGTAAATACACAAATAAAACCGGGATCTATTTTTTGTAACAAATATACTGTACATTTTTATAATTAGGTGTTGAAGTATATGTCCGACAGTTTTGACTCGTTTTTACTGAGCAATTTCAATGGTTAGGGCCCCGTCCATTAATTTTATTTTGGTCGAAGAGTATATTATGCAATTAGTGAATAAAGGACGGATTTAAAGCGAGGGCCATAGATGAATCACAAGCAAGTGAAGGATTCCAACGATAGAATCACGATCGTAGGGAGTGATACAAGTGTTAGAATCCGGAGCGACGCGAGTGATTCATGGCCCTCGATATAAATCCGTTTTATTCAAGTGTTGCATACTATACTTTTATACCATGAATACGAGAAAAAGAAAAATTTAAGGAGTTTTTATCGAATATTTTTTGCGCAAGAAGGTTGTATAGCATTGAGATGGAGGTCGAATATATTGCTATGTTCTAAATTCAAACAACAAAATAGTGATTATTAAATAATGTTTTCAGTGCATAAAATAAGCTTTTTAGAGGGAGATTGGTATAAATAAATATTTTGAGACATTTAAGTAATTTTTATGCACACACGGTCTTCTGACCCCAAACTAAGCAAAGCTTGTAGCTTGTAATATGGCTGCCAGAGACTGATATACAATCATATATATTTTTAATACATACTTAAATATATATTAACACCCAGATATAGAACAAACACAAATGTTAATCACATGATTGTTTGTCCTAGGTGGGAATCAAACCCAAGTCTCCAAGCGCAGAAGGCAGGTTCACTACCAACTGCGCCACCAGGGCTGGGGCAGCAATTATCTTTATGTTTATCTATTTATTTTTATGTTATCCTTGTTTTGTGGTATTTTAATAAAGAGTTTTTGTATTGTATTATTGTATTGTATTTTCGAGAAACAGAGTTTTTGTTCGAACATAATTGTTTATCATCATCATTTCAGCCATAGGGCGTCCACTGCTGGACATAGGCCTCCCCCATCGAGCTCCAAAAGAGCTGGTAGGCTGCATCCAGCATTTCCCTGCGGTCTCTTTTATTTCGTTTGTCTATGTTGTGGGTGGACATTGGACATCCTACGCTGCGCTTGCCAGTCTGTAGTCTCCATTCGAGAATGTTTCGGCCCCATCAGCCATCATTTTTTAAATTTTTTATGTTTAATAGGTTTGCATTTTGCTTGCCTAGAAGAATCTGTTCTGCGTGCCCTGGACATTGCCACTAATATGCCAAATGTCATAATTGTTCTTACAGAGTTATAATGAACTAACCTGATGATGCACAACAATCAGATGATCTACAACGGAGACAGCGAAGCGCCCTGACAGACATGTCTTCAAGATGTGGGTGCACTGTTGACTGCTGGGACCGGATATAGGCATCAACCACATCTGGAAACAAAGATCATTATCTATCTACATAATATACAAAAATCAATTGCTGTTCGTTAGTCTCGCTAAAGTTCAATAACAGATTGACAATAAAAAAAAAAAACTAAGTACATTTTTGGAGTAAAATTGTAATTTTGCCCGGAAAATTCAGGTAAAACTGAGTGCTTTTTTCTATGAAATTTGGACAAGACAATGTTTGTCGGGTCAGCTAGTACATGATAATTTTTGCATTAATAAATTCCGTTGAGTGTTTGAATGCTAACTTTACAGCAAGATATGGGCTAACAAAAAAAACATTGCATTGCATTGAAAAACATCACAACTGACCATGAGAGAGGGCTTTGAGAATTTGTAGCTCTGTTCCAGAAATCTTTACTGATGTGGAATCTAAGGTTTAATTTTTTGGCATACATTTAAAACTGATGGCTTCTCTTGCTATTGCTACTAAGTTCAAATTGTGGGTATTTGTATTTTACATTAAAAAACACACGCGTGTAATAAAATCTGTCAAAAGTATTTCATTTGAATGTGTAATAATCGCGAAAACCCAAGAAATAATTAGTTGGATTTAATCCCTTATTACTTCTGTCGGCTGCGGCGCGGCAACTCCGGCCGTCGCCGGCGCACCGTGGTGGAACACGGCGCACCACGTGGCGCCGCATACTCGGAGTACGAACACATCTCGCTCTACAACTGGCTTCGCTGCATCCACTGAGGCACACAAAAATACTATTAAAGAAAAAGTAAGTGTAAGTGTATTTATTTCTATTAATTCTCAAAAAAAAAATCTTTTTTCCATAAATAAAAATTTGTCTATTGTCAATTGTCTTTAAAAGTTTGTGAAACATTTCTTAGTTTTTTAAATTACTTTATAGAAGTTTAAGTTATAATTAAATTACTTACTAGCCTAACATTAGGCTAGTATGTAACTAAAATAGGGACCGCCTTTTACTCCATCGTAGACTGTATCATCAATATTTTTTTTTTTTAAATACTGCTTATACAACATGTCACCGAAATAACCCAAATACTGAAAATTGTTTCGTCAGTATGGGGGCTATGGGGAGTTCTATCAATATAACTAGGTGTTAAAAAAAATTCAATTTTCATAAAGCTGTGTACTACGTTTTGTCTAGGTGTACCATTTACAATAACACGATTTTTTAAACATATTGATTGCAGGTTTAAACTTTTTTATTGAAAGAAATTCCCTCTTTGATTCTGAGCAAGATTGATTGGAGATTGGCAAAATAATTTAATAAACCATTATTTACATTGTCCTAGAGAGCCTAAGTCTGTATAAGGCGCGCTGCACACTAAAATGTTTAGTGGCACACCCCTTCGTTAATTGGCCAGACTACAGGTCTTTGCCGAGATTATACAGCCGGCATTACAAATATACTTACATTCCAGTTTCTGCAACTTAGTGATTGTAGAGTTGTTTAGCGAGAACGGCTGAAGCAGGGCTCCGTTGTTGCCTGCCAGCAACACTATGTTGCTTTTTGCGCACCACGAAAACCACGCACCACTGGAAAACATACAAAAATATACTATAGCAAAATACTTTTTAAAAACAAGGTTTTTCTTATTCTTTCAACAAACCCTTTCATTTGAGACCCATATAATAATGGTAGGTAGAGAGTGAATAGGTTTCTTCTAGGCAAGCGTGCTCCATCGTAGGCCGCATCATCGCTTAACATCAGGCGAGTTGGCGGCTAAGCGCAAGCCTATTTACAATTAAACAAAAAAAATGAAAAATACAAAAAAAAAATCCGTCATCTTGGGGCGTCCACCATATTGAATTCATCATCTAGGACCAAAGTCCTTGGAAAGACAAATCCAACAAACCCATACTCGACGGGATTACATTGCTTCGTTAAGAGTTCATGTGGCCACCTTCTTTTACCATCATCAGACCATAACATTGCATTGTCACCGAACTTACATACCAAATTTCAGCTCAATCGGTTGAGGATAACTGGTCTAAAATTCAGTTGCAAGATTTGTTCCACACATATGAACATACTAACAGGGCAAGTTGAATAAAAGTTTGAAACAACTAAAGGTGTTTTAAATACTTGGAAACACATGTTTCACAATGGCTGTAAACTTTACGATTCTTTTGGTTGTTGACTGGCGGCGTTTGACCTCATCTCATCTGATATTAAGTAACGGTATGTTTGAAGGTAGCAAGCGCACCTACCTTGGCATGGGAACTGGCTTTCATGGGAAGCTTCCAGAACACAGTATTAGGTGCTTGGTGATGGATTTTCAAGGGGATCGTTCCAGAATGTGCTCTTTGTACAAAAATGTGTACCAAGACAAAATGTGCATTTTGCAATAGGTGCAGTAATAATAACATGCATTTCTCTTAAAGGGCTGTAGGTCTCTGGTATTCATAGCACGCGGCGTTCCTTGATTCTTCAGTCGTTCCCTTGCGTCATTAGAGTTAGTAGTAAATAGAGAATATCGATGACACATAATAAAATTCATAACAGGCTCTTTTCAAGATAAGCACTTTGAAAAGTATTCGCATTTTTTATTTGTTTAGGGAGTGCAAATGTACCACCAAAATTAAAGATTACAGTTTTTCTTTTGGCCTAGTACAACTTGCGCTTGTAACCCTGTATTGTCACTTGCATAAAAATCTTTAATGACAATTATTGTTAGAGAAAAATTACCTGAAAGAAGTATGTTTCAAGCTCTTCAACTGCTTTTTATCGGGAACAACTTGCAACAACTCAATACCATGGTCTGTTATATATGCTATCTCATTCACTCTAGGCCATACAAACCCTAATATCTTTGCATTTTTCCATTTACAAGTGTGTGAATACTCTACATTTGTAGGAGCTAGATCTTTGAAGTTAACGAACTCTACTGTGGCGTTTTGATTGTCTTGGTTTCGTTGTATAGCCAGTATGTTTTGATCTGGGGATAATTTTATTGAAATGATCGGTCCTCGATCTTCCATTCGGAAGGACGTACACTTTGTCTCGTCCATGCTGCTGACTGTCACCCCGGTGACGCCCCCAGACCTAACTGTGAAGACCTGGAAAGGATAAGAAACATTATGATGAAATAGCTCAGGAATGAGAATGAACTTATACGTTTACTGACTAAATTTAATATCAAATTCAGAAACTAGAACCTATTTGTAAACTACAAGGTCTAAATTTCCAGAAAACCGCAATATTGTAACAAATCGTGTTGAAAACAGCGTAAAATGTGGGTGTTGATTACCTGCCCATTTGTATCGTCGAAAAATACATTTGTAGCGGGGCTATCAGCATCGAATCTTTTTGGCTGGTCCGACAGACACAAGTAATAGTCATCGCTGTCTTTTAGCTGGAAGTTCAACATCTTTAAACCTTTGAATTACTATAATTATCAACAATTATCAAGATATAATAGAAATCCAACTTTGTTTTGTTTATTCCTTGTGTTGTACTCAAAGACTACTATATATATACGGAGATAGACTGGCAACTCAGCCATATTTGAAATCAATTATATGTGCCTCCACCTATCCGCCACTAACGGTACTACATTTAACCTACAGATGAATAGCAGGTTGTATTAATTCTATTCTACTACAGAAAACGCTTGTAGTTTTATACAAAATGTATGAGATTTACACAACTGGTGAAAAATTCACGTGACCAATCCCATACATTCCGTAAAAAACTACAATCATTTTCCATAGTAGAAAAAACATCTTGCCTACTGTAAAAATTAAGTCCGCTAAGCATAAGTTTGGCTGCAGCGCTCCGTCTACTTCAGAAATAATAAGCTTTTTTGCGAGCTTTAATAAAATATTTATTAAACAGCTGTACAGTTTTATACAACTCATAAATAAAATTATCAAATGAATACGCTATAATGTAACACAATTATATCTTGAAGAAATAAACAGAAATTTGTCACTGACTCGCACTTGGTCATTTATTATTGTTTGTTTTTATAGTTTGGAGTGTGTACTATAATCATGCCAAGTTTGACGCTTGTACGTATTACCGTTTTTACATTAGAGCTTATACAAAAATATGTTAAAAATGCATTGGTCTTAATTAAACATTACACTATGCTAAATCCTATTAAAAAAAAAACACCTGATAAGTTAAATTTTTTGTTTTATGTTTTATATAATAATCAAAAGCAGCTTTAACAATCTCTGTCTCATCGCTTGGCTGTGATTTTCCTGACAATATGTTTAAGATTAGTTTGCACCAATCGATATTAAAAAACTCTGCAGGCGTTGTTTGTGCAATTTAGACTTTAAAAAGTTTAAATTTACATTTATAGATATTATTAATTGTATGTATTCTGCGATTTAATTTTTTTTACTGTGTTTGTCTAAAATCATAGGTAATATTATGTATTATAATTATGTTCCATTTCGCTCGAAGAACCGATAAACCGGAAGAAAGGTTCTTGAGTGGAGACCACGAATGGTAGTTCCTCATGGTTTTCGAGGTCTTTATTGCAGGTTTTACAGTGGTTAACTAAATATTATTATTTCCTTTCTGACCATCAATCCACTGCAATAACCAACAGCTGCACAATTTTCTACATCACTAGTGGATGCGTTCATCATTATTGATTGAGTGTTGATGGAATCAATGAGGATCAGTATCGTTTTTAGTTGAGAATGCAGATTTATAGAGCTAAGAAATCCTTAACATACAGTGCAAAAATATTGTTTTACGACAAAAAATAACGAAGTTTAGACCAAATTACTAGCGAAATTCACTGGTCGGCTGGCGTGATAGCTTGTGACGTCACTGGGACGTTCGTCGCCAGTTACCCGTTGGCAGCTATAAGGCGCGCCGTGTTTTGGGTGGATAATTGTGATTTTCGATACAAATTAAGTGCCCGATTTGTGTCTAATTGATCTTTTAACTATGTACAAATATTGTATAGTGCCGAAATGTACAAACACCTCTATTAAAACGCCAGAAAAACAATTTTTTTTAATGTGCCGAGAGACCCAAAACTTCGTAAAATATGGTACTCCGTTGTAAAAAGAGATGATAAAACTCCACCGTAGTAAAAATATAATAGTAAGTTATCTTCGAAGAAAGATACATCGTGCGGCTTATATGTGCGCATGCCTGTACGCACGCACCGCAGCACGCACACAAACGATAGGCGTGACACTTACCATCAGGTTTATTAACATATCATACCTTACTCGTCTCGCACTCAGTTGTATATTTAAAAAATATACTTACAATATTATTGACATAATATAATCAGAGTAATGGAGATAGCCGAGACCGATATTTGTAAAAGAATAAAATTATACTTTTACCGGGTCGTAGATAGCCACCCGCTACAAACATTGATTTATTTTAGGAGTATGTACCTTATTATTTACAATCGTAAAATCCGTATATCCGTATCTACGTGTTATTGTTTCATTATAATATACATAGGTACCTGTAAAACTCAGAGACACGGACAACCCTGCGTGTTCGGGCATGAGTAGGTATTTAAATCTCCTACGGGCCTCGAGTCAACTTACTATTATTTTTACTATGACTCCACCCTCTACCCAAGCTACTAGACATGGCTGTGTAGATCATTTCGATGTTAGTACCTACATAACTATACCTACCCATTATTTAGTTGATATGGAAATAAGTTGTAACCTACTTTTACATTCTGGCGTTTTAAAAGAGGTGTTTGTACATTTTGGCTCAATACAATATTTGTACATAGTTAAAAAGATGAATTAGACACAAATCGGGCACTTAATTTGCATCAAAGTCACAATTAAACACCCAAAACACTGCGCGCCTTTTAGGGGCCAACGGGTAATTGGCGGCGATCGTCCCAGTGACGTCATACGCACCCACGTACATTTCTTTTAGCGGCAGGAACGGCATAATGTTTATTACTTAATATCTTCGTAAGTAATGGTCCGATTTGGATAATTCAAAAAGATATGTCATGAAGAATAAAGTGAGTACTAGTTCTATTGAATTTGCTACTACTTTACTAATATGGTACTGAGACGTGGTCTTTAACTGTTGGCCTTTTGGAAAAGCTCAGAGTCACACAGCGGGCAATGGAGAGAGCTATGCTCGGAGTTTCTTTGCGCGATAAGATCCGAAACGTGGATATTCGCCAAAGAACTAGAGTCACCGACAGCTGCTAAAATTTGCAAGTTGAAGTTGCAATGGGCGGGCCACATCGCCCATTGCCATTGCCATCGCCCATCGCAGAACCGATAACCGATGGGGAAGAAAGGTTCTGGAGTGGAGACCACGAACCGGAAGACGCAGCGTAAGGAGGCCTCTCACTAGATGGACCGACAACATTGTGAGAGTCGCGGGTATCCAGTGGATGCAAAAGGCGGGCTGTTGTTCAATGTGGAGGTTAAAGGGGGAGGCCTATGTTCAGCAGTGGACGTCTTCCGGCTGATGATGATTACTGATCCTCATTATAAACTCTTCCTCATCAATTTCGATATTTTCTTTTTCATTTGATTTGGAGCTCAAATATCAAAATAATCGCGTATTGTTTGTAAGCCGGCTGAAGTATCTTTTTCACAATTCGCTCCTTGCGAATGACCCATTGATAAATTATTTATTAAAAGTGATTTATATTTGCTTTCAAAAACAAATGCACCAGGCATTCTATTGCATATGCTCAGTGACCATATGGAGCCAAACATATTTTCTAATGGGTCCTGTCATCCTGTGGTTGAAATTTATTAACAATATAGTTAAGTTGATTTTTGTGTAAAGAATTTACAAGCATTTGGAATCCTTCTTTAGTCTTAATCCAGCTTGTTATGGACCGAACAACCTTTTCCCTCCCGTCATTTAAATATCGTAACGATCTTAAAACTGGAAGAGCTTCACTCCAAAATTTCTGATGTGGTGATTTCGGCGTTACTGCAGCAAGTAAAAATGTCTTCCCTGAATTTCACTGTAAGATCCATTCACCGAATCAAATAATTTATCGAAGAACATCAAATGATGTGCAGTTTCTTCACATTCTTTTGGTAACTTCAAAAATCAAGCAACATTGTTTTCTATAAATCTCATAATTTTGAGATTGCAAACACAAACCAATCTCGAAAATCTTCTTAAAAATCTTTTTCTTCTTGTGTATCCGATGTTACACCACCTTCATTAGGAACCATTGCAGCACTTGTATCATTTACATTTGTATGTCCTGCGTTTGGTTGAGATTGCATGCCTGAAACACAAAAATATTACTATAGCTTTGCCAGAGGCTCTACCTATTATAGACAGCTGTCATCCGAAATGAAGATCTCGACGAGATCTATCACTTTTGCAAAGGAACTGCTAGTCCAGGATCGACGGTTTCCGAGATATCACCTAAGCAAGTTTGACAGCTGTCATCCAAAATGAAGATCTCGACGAGATCTATCACTTTTGCGAAGGAACTGCTAGTCCAGGATCGACGGTTTCCAAGATATCGCCCAAGCAAGTTTGACAGCTGTCATCCGAAATGAAGATCTCGACGAGATCTATCACTTTTGCGAAGGAACTGCTAGTCCAGGATCGACGGTTTCCAAGATATCGCCCAAGCAAGTTTGACAGCTGTCATCCGAAATGAAGATCTCGACGAGATCTATCACTTTTGCGAAGGAACTGCTAGTCCAGGATCGACGGTTTCCAAGATATCGCCCAAGCAAGTTTGACAGCTGTCATCCGAAATTAAGATCTCGACGAGATCTATCACTTTTGCTAAGGAACTGCTAGTCCAGGATCGACGGTTTCCGAGATATCGCCCAAGCAAGTTTGACAGCTGTCATCCAAAATGAAGATCTCGACGAGATCTATCACTTTTGCGAAGGAACTGCTAGTCCAGGATCGACGGTTTCCAAGATATCGCCCAAGCAAGTTTGACAGCTGTCATCCGAAATGAAGATCTCGACGAGATCTATCACTTTTGCTAAAGAACTGCTAGTCCAGGATCGACGGTTTCCGAGATATCGCCTAAGCAAGTTTGACAGCTGTCATCCGAAATGAAGATCTCGACGAGATCTATCACTTTTGTGAAGGAACTGCTAGTCCAGGATCGACGGTTTCCAAGATATCGCCCAAGCAAGTTTGACAGCTGTCATCTGAAATGAAGATCTCGACGAGATCTATCACTTTTGTGAAGGAACTGCTAGTCCAGGATCGACGGTTTCCGAGATATCGCCCAAGCAAGTTTGACAGCTGTCATCCAAAATGAAGATCTCGACGAGATCTATCACTTTTGCGAAGGAACTGCTAGTCCAGGATCGACGGTTTCCGAGATATCGCCCAATCAAGTTTGACAGCTGTCATCCAAAATGAAGATCTCGACGAGATCTATCACTTTTGCGAAGGAACTGCTAGTCCAGGATCGACGGTTTCCGAGATATCGCCCAAGCAAGTTTGACAGCTGTCATCCAAAATGAAGATCTCGACGAGATCTATCACTTTTGCGAAGGAACTGCTAGTCCAGGATCGACGGTTTCCAAGATATCGCCCAAGCAAGTTTGACAGCTGTCATCCGAAATGAAGATCTCGACGAGATCTATCACTTTTGCGAAGGAACTGCTAGTCCAGGATCGACGGTTTCCAAGATATCGCCCAAGCAAGTTTGACAGCTGTCATCCGAAATGAAGATCTCGACGAGATCTATCACTTTTGCGAAGGAACTGCTAGTCCAGGATCGACGGTTTCCAAGATATCGCCCAAGCAAGTTTGACAGCTGTCATCCGAAATTAAGATCTCGACGAGATCTATCACTTTTGCTAAGGAACTGCTAGTCCAGGATCGACGGTTTCCGAGATATCGCCCAAGCAAGTTTGACAGCTGTCATCCAAAATGAAGATCTCGACGAGATCTATCACTTTTGCGAAGGAACTGCTAGTCCAGGATCGACGGTTTCCAAGATATCGCCCAAGCAAGTTTGACAGCTGTCATCCGAAATGAAGATCTCGACGAGATCTATCACTTTTGCGAAGGAACTGCTAGTCCAGGATCGACGGTTTCCAAGATATCGCCCAAGCAAGTTTGACAGCTGTCATCCGAAATGAAGATCTCGACGAGATCTATCACTTTTGCGAAGGAACTGCTAGTCCAGGATCGACGGTTTCCGAGATATCGCCTAAGCAAGTTTGACAGCTGTCATCCGAAATGAAGATCTCGACGAGATCTATCACTTTTGTGAAGGAACTGCTAGTCCAGGATCGACGGTTTCCAAGATATCGCCCAAGCAAGTTTGACAGCTGTCATCTGAAATGAAGATCTCGACGAGATCTATCACTTTTGCAAAGAAACTGCTAGTCCAGGATCGACAGTTTCCGAGATATCGCCCAAGCAAGTTTGATGATGATGATGAATTAGGGCCCATCCTTTCTCTGAGAGAAGGCCTGTGTTCCAGCAGTGGTTTAAACTTCTTTGCTTTTGGGAAATAACATAAAAAACCGACCAGCGTTAAGAGGTAGGACGGACTGACAGACATAGCGTAAGCTTAGTAATAGAGTTCCGTTTTCACCCTTTGGGTACGGTACGCCGTACGGAACCTTTAAAAGTATCTACTCTGTTCTACCCATAGTACAAGTTTTGATAGTATTCGAAAACTTTTTTCGTTTTCGTATTGTTCCATACATTGCTGGGCTGAAAGGTATTCGATATTTTTTTCGTACTATAGTGAAGCAATCTATACCGCCGTTTACTACCGATTTTAGTTCTTTCGCGTTTCCGCTGGATGCGCTTTACTAAAATGTATGGAACAATACGTAAACGAAAAAAGTGTTCGAAAACTATCATATCTGAGACTAAGGGTAAATCGTAATTATATAGTAATAAATACCTTGGAATGCTAATTCGAAAAGTCTATTCATTGGGTAATGGTCATTAGTAATACGGTACCATTGTGTTTACATTCTCTTTCGTTGTAGGACACGAATATGTTAACAGTTTTAATATGAAATTACCTTTTCCATCGCTCACGTTGCAACCAGCAACTTGAATGACATCTTGCAATACAGTGATAATAATATAGGTAGTGAGTCCTGTATCAGTTCAAAGTGTTCAAACAACTGCAAAACAAGTAATCATCACAGTTATTACCAGAAATTACCACGATTCCTAAACTAAATTCAAATTATCACCTAAGTATGCAGACCATGAGAAGTACAAGTAGCAAGTATCTACTAACTACTAGTATCTAGTAGGTACTTGCTACTTGTACTTGCCACCTGTACTTCGCAAGGTCTGCAACGGGATTTACTCAAGCTGTACTACGTGGCCTAGATAACTGCACGAGTTTTTTCTCCGAAATTTGAACAAAGCTTAGCACCAATATATTATGGGTTCACAGTTCGGGGGCACGTAATATAGTATGAAATCTTTGGGGGGGGCAACGATACGTAGTAAAATATGAAATCTCAGTTCGAAGGTAGCTAAATTGAAACGGTGGCACATGCGTTCAAATTAACACTAAAATAGGTACACAGAAACTTTGAATCACTCTACTGATAAAATTAGAGATATTACCGTGAAATTTATCGAAGAAGAGATAAATTAATTATTAATAATGTTCAAAGAATAATTATTGTTGACGTTATGTTTTTTATTTTGAAACATTTTTGATGGATGATATTGACCACAGAACACTTATACCAGAGGATATTGACACAGTACGTTATGTTGTTTTAATTAGTTTAGTTAGGCCTAGCGTCGAGTTACATTCTCTTTCATCTCTTTGGTTAGGGGCGGATGGATGGCAGCAGCCTTAGAGCGTTCCGCCCTAATGTTCTAAATTACCACAGCATGGTTGTACTTGTCATTTTTAAGTGACACTGACAATTAACAATCTTCTTTTTTATGTTTTATCGCCAACTGGACTGGGTAAAGCTACTAAAGCCATACCGCCGCGCCTTACGTATTTTACAGAAAATTTATGTCTCACTTTTGTTTTAGAAATCTGTATGTCCCAGTTAAGTTGTGAGACTTTACTATTGCTATGGAGTTTTAAAACAACATGAAAATACACGTTTCACTTCGTAAATCACTTGCCAAATTCACAAACACTAAATAATACCAAAGATTATACTAATAATCCACCACTATTGCAAATGAAAACTCGAAAAATAGACGTCTATTCACATTGGCATCAAAACTGAATAACCCTCCTTGTTATTGATTAAATACTGACATCTATAATAGAAATGAAAATGATAGCAAAATTAAAATGTTTTTATGAACACAAAATTAAAAATTTATGAACGCAGACCAATTGTCATGGTAACTTTCGGCGGCAATACCGAAATAAGTTGCTTGCACTTTGGTTGCATGCTTCAGCTTGCTTTTCCAATAAGCAACAATGAATTTAGAGAATTACTATATCACCTATATCACTCACTAGTAAATATTTTTGCTTAAATGGCTGAAAATATAGAGTTACGATCTTTTAGTGTCCGTAATAAACCAGACGATGATGTGGAAGAATATCATGAAATTGAACATGACGGATTGGAAGCGGAAAGGTTTGTTTCGAAGTTTACACCGGGGTCGATTAATGATTACGATTTTTTCACACAAGTGGACGGAAAAAACGAACCGAAAGAGAGCAGCAGGAAGAAAAAGCACAAGCATAAAAGGAAACCGTCTAATATAATGGATATTATTAGTTTAGAGCTAGCTTCTTTGACTGTTCCTATCACAGAAACCCTTATAGAAATCGTTGAAGACAGGCAAAACTATCAGAATGTCTATGTACAAAGCTTTTCAAGAGATCATAGAAAATATCAGCGCAGACAAACTTTAGTCGACTCGGAATATGGGTGAGTACCTACTCGTTACTGTCAAAACCTATACCTATACCACCCTATACCTTAGACCTATACCTGCATAAAATAAAACTAAGTACTTATCGATCTAAACCTTTGAGAATATTATTTCGTCATTGATCTAAACATTCTAAACAATCAAGTCAATAACGAGACGGTTAACAATGTAAGTGCTCTACAGCTATCGTTTTATTTCCTCTTAAAGACACAAATATGGTAACAACAGTAGAGTTGGTGGAAAAACGCGGACATAAACGCGATAAAAAAAAACAGATCAGACAAACAAGGGAGATATGGTAAGATGGCGTGGCGGGTATGAACGCATCAGGCCGATTCAGGTCTAAATCAGAGACTGTATGCATCGAGACACAATACCTAGTCCTAGACCCTTAGTCACAAACGTGCCAAAAAAAAAACCACCCAAAACTCTGCGCACGCTACGCGTTGCGCAGACTTTTTGGTTAGTTGTAAGGCAACCGCGTTCCAAGCACAACGCCGCGCAATGTCAGTGCTACGATGCCATTGCGGACAAGCGACGTTAAACACTATGCAAGTGATGATATAAAGAATATAATGTCTAAATTGGAGTATAAATGTGGCATTGTGAACAATATAATTGATGTCTAGATACGTACAACGAAGCTCGGACGTTTTTTGACTGTTTTCACTGTCTGACTGTTTAGAGATTGTGACTCTATAGGTATTGTATCTCGATGAAGGTATGCTATTACTTGAATTCACCCTGCAGATGACTTATTTTGCATGTGGTATTAGTATTAGTTAATTAGTGTTGCTGCAAGTTTCTTAGTGCGCATGAAAAATACTATAAAAAGGCATAATAGAGACTGCAAAAATACTTGTAATGTGGTCATTATTTTGACAACATTCTTTGAGCGTAACTCGAAAAGTTGTATGGAATTTCATACTAAAACATATTTTTTGACCAAAAATTTCCATTCCATGTAGCCAACTTTTTACCCTTCAGAAATCGCAGAATTCTTTTCCATGAATTGCCTGAAAACAGTCGATCATCCATCAACTGTAAAGTTTTAGTTGAAGTTTTCGTGTAATTGACCATGCTGTCCCTATTAAAGCTTACACCTTGTATAATAAGTCCTTTGTTGTTAATAGGTAAACTTGTTTGTTTTGTAGGCAGCCTCGTTTGATGAAGGCACAAAAACTGAGCCCAAAATATCCAAACCTCTTGGAAAACTACACAGATGATTTGCTGCCAGACTTCCCAGTAGAATATGTTGGTCCATTGTCATTCTGTAATTTAATAAACGCACATCATAATATCTCTGATGGAAATACACCAATTAAGTTTTTGGATATTGCACTGAAAGATTTACAGTTCATACATCACCACAATTTCTCCCTGGAAGATCTTTTGTGTATAAAACTTATTGAGACCTACAATGAATATGAAAAGGTTAATGAAACATTAAAAGACCTGACCCATGATATCAAAGTTAATAGAGAAACAAAAGATAACTTGAAAAAAGATCTATTAAAAGTTAGTCCAAATAAAAAGGATGATATAAGATTTGATGCAACCGTGAGAAAATATACCGGTCAGCTATGGAAGTTAAAAGGAAATTATAGGGAAGCAATAAAATTGAAAAAAGAATTAACACATAAAATGGTATCAATTTGGTTGGATATTGAAATGACGAGAGAAAAATTCGAACGTATACATACACCTTATAACTTGAAGATAGTTAAACATACCCTAAACGAAAGAGAGTTTAAGAAAGCATGGACCGAATTGTATGAAGAGGAGTGGACAGACACGCTAGCTAAAATTGAGTATGATTATGGCACTGAATATATAGAATACAAGGAATCTAAACAGGAAAAAACTCATGCGTACAGTTCAAGAAAAAAACTTAGCAAACCAAAAATAAACATCGACGAAGAAGCCATTAAAGATGAGATTGAAGAAATAGTAAACAGTATTATAATAAGAGAAACGATTGATTTTAGCTTAGAAAAAGATGAAAGAAGCGTTACAGAGTTTAAAGTGTTAAGGAATATTTACCATTTTAAAATATATGTGGATAAAGTATTTGTTTGTGAATCAGAGCCACATACCAGCATAGACAAATGGCATAGTGTAAACTTTAATGAATATTTTTCAATAGAAATACTTCCAAATAATCAAATCTTACGTATCATATTACTGGAAAATGAAGAGATTGTAGCACAGCTAAAGGAAAATCTAGACGAGTTTCAAAGGAAAAGCGATGATAATTATGCGAAAGTAAAATTTATATACGACAAAGATATAGCACCAACTCCCGATTCCGTTGGCAGTGGACACAGTATCAAAGAAATCGCCGCTGCAAACAAAGTCCGGCTTAAAAGCAACAACACATTTAAAGAAAATCTGACAACGACATGTGAAGTAAATGCTAAAATACGATGGAGCGAAAATTTTAATCAAACCCAAAATGAATCAATCATAGCATCGTTAATTATCGGTAATAAATTAAGTAGATTTTTGCATGGCATTGAAAAGCCCAATCCGGAAATTCTTGGTGACATTATCAGTAAACTATATGGAAAAGACGTTACAAACGATGAAGCTATTTTGAACACATTGAATCAGTTATGTAAACAAGAACTTAAAATTAATGAAGAATTCAAAATAGACGAAAACAGCGCCGAATTCGTGAGATTAAAACTGCTACGTTTAAGAAACAGTGGCGGCTTTACCGATGTCAAGAATAAAATGATTCCTATCCATGGCAGCCAAATATCTACTGAGCAACTTAACTGTCTCCAGAAAACAAAAGAAAAAGATTTTGATCTAGATTATCTGAGAGATAAAGAAGCAGATATGGACCCAATTGAATTACAAAGATTCATAGGGGCTAAGTTCATGCAGAAGTTAAATAAAAAAATGCTTAAAAACCTCAATGAACATCTGATGGTAAAAACGCGGAAAGATGTCGTCCGGGAATTTAGAGATTTTAATTGGAGGTTTGTATAGAACCAGTTGTAGCAATAAGTTCGGCTTTTGCTTTCATGAACTTTATTTTTATCATTTTACTATAATGCTTCCACAAGTTCATGTTATTTATAATGTTTTTTTCATATTTATCTGAAGAGGACTTTTTAAAAGAGACAGCACAGCTTCAACGACAGTATCAAACAGTGCCAAGCAGCAAATTCTGTTCGAGTCTTTATCAAATGAGCAAGAAATTCAAATTACTGTCCAAAGAGCTTTCAACCTTTTAGACAGAAGCTTAGCTTTGGTCGATGAGGGGGAAAATAATGAAGTGACGATTGCAGGTAATATTTATCTAAAAACAAATTCAAAATTAGTAAGGGATCGAACAAAATTATGAACATAGCCAAATCAACAGGCGCTTGAACAAAATTATTCGTATTATTGGAGTGGGACCTCATCTAGACCGTCCTCTACGCAATAAAAAAATAATGTAAATCGGTTCACAAATGGCGTAGTAATCGGAGTCGGTACAAACATAAAAAAATATAATAAGAATCGGACCGAATTGACATCCTCCCGACGTCGGTTTAAAAGAAACTTCAAAGAAAATCTATTTCAATTGTAAATAAATAATAAATATTCGGGACATTTTTGCACACACAGTCATCTGACCCCAAACTAAGCAAAACTTGTGATATGGCTGCCAGAGACTGATATACATACATAATTATATAGTTTTAAATACATACTTAACAACCAGATAAAGAACAAACACAAATGTTCATCACATAAATGTTTGTCCTAGGTGGGAATCGAACCCACGCCCCCAAGCTCAGAAGGTAGGTTCACTACCAACTGGACCAACGGGCTATCTGTTTTTCTCGTTCTACTCTGATTTTTTTTAGTGTCGAATTTTCTGTTGATCTAATTTGTGTCAGTCCACTTGTCAGACCAACTTACACATTTGCCAATTTCTTGGGAATCCACGACCTTGCCTTACACCGCGCCTTTTGGCAAAGCAAACGAAGTACCTACCTAAAGTATATTTCTTGGAGGAACTAAAAAAGAAGCTTGACAGCATCTGTTCCAGGTTACAAGGTCCGTCCACTGCGTCCGTTCGTCCGCGTCAGTTACCGAGGAGCCTCCGCGCAGACCGTCACGGCTATCGGCTGCCATCCCTCCTGGAATCATACCCTGAAGCTGGGCACTAAGTAAAACACTTGATAATTGGATAGGAAACTATGAAAATTCCACATTTTCTTTGTGCAAATGCACAAACCTTGGAAATTAATTCGACAAATTATTGATGAATTCACATTCGCGATTCACGTGTATGGGATATCATATTCTACAGAGCGAAAATTGCGGTACAGCACCGCATAGATTTTATTATACATGGCAATAAATTGCCAATTTTTGTGAGAACGAAGGGCTGACGCTGAAAGGCTCTATCCGCGCGGCGCGTTTAAATTTTTCTTTTCGCCACTTCTTCAAAATGCATAATTATCAATTTAAAAACCGACTTCAAAATTTGTAAAATACGCAATTTGGATGACATAATATTGCCATCCAAGTAAACTAATTTTACAGTTATTTTGATTTAAAAACCAAAGTAACCAACCGATTTTGATGAAATTTTCATGAAACCAATCTGAAAGTATGTTTTCAAATAAAAAATCGACTTAGTAATGACGGAGTTTTGAGATAACTAACAACAAATATACAACCGAATTGAGAACCTCCCCTTTGAAGTCGGTTAAACATAGTTTTTACTGGATGACTATAACTAGTATTACTAGACGACGAAAGGTCTTTACCATCTGTTCTACTCTTTGTTCTACCAATAGAACAAGTAGGAAAAATATTTCCCGGTTGTTCTATTGGTGCCAGCTGTTTTGTTTATTTTATAATAGAACTAGTAGGACGACGACGAACGAATATGGGACGTCGCAATGTACATTGTTTTCAGATTGGACCCTCTCTCGACCCTCCATATCGACATCTTCGACGAGTGTAAAGTGAACATATCAGAGGGTTCCGACGATCAGTCCACGCTAGGGCGGACTGTCCACTACCGGTACTTCAACAAGTGGCTGGGGACGACACAGGTGCCGCTATATACGGTCCTTAGCTTGGGATCGGTGAGTGTCGTGACGAAAACGACCTTTATGAAAAAGTGCTTGACCTAACCAATTTAATACCCTTACTACCTTGTACAATGAGCAGTTTTGTGCTGTTATTCCTAAGAGATTTTTATCTGTCTCACTGTGTTATTCTATAACTTTTGTTTGTCATGGGAACACTTTCTCAAGAAGTATTTTTTATTTGTAGGTAAAATAAATTAAAATATTTTAATGGTTTTAGCTCCGCGGTACTTTCAAAATAAACTCACCACCAATATTATTTGGTTACGAAACAGTGAGTTACAAGGAATCTAACTCTCTCATCCCAGATATAACACGACTTCTGAAGAAACAGACGTCTTACATAGCTCTCCACATCACTACTGGGCTTGCCCATCTTGGAGGTTTCCAAGAATTCACTCAACCTCAACCCAGTTCCGCTGAGGACGACTACGTTATTAAACATCTGAACACAGTCGTCACTGGCTTCATCAATGATTTCCCAAATAGGAATATACTGTTAACTTTTATAGACAGTTCGGGTAGAAATAAATGCGTGACGCAGTTCCTCCAACCGATCCCTTTGCCGGATAGGGAACACTTCCCCAAAAACCCGAAGAGTTGCGGCTCAGCCATGTCTAAATCATCAGGGTTTTCTCGAAGTTCGTCCTCTAAAAGTAGCGGGAGAAAAAGAGAAGTGGATTTGGAAGCTAGCGAAGAGAAAGAGTCAGTATACAGCCAAGACGTGAGTTTGAAAGGTGGGGACATTTTGATGAAAACCATCAATGCTTGCTTGAGGTATGTCGCTCTAATACCGTGGTATGAAGTAAGCGATTCACACGTGGTTACCTTGATGGGACTGGTGAGTAGACCCAATTTTCTGCTTTGATTTCATTCTATTTCCAACAGTTAATCATAACTGCAATCTTTCAGGAACTACTGAAGGTCTTATGCGGTTCTCCGCTGGATCACGCAATACTCTTGGCCAGCTATTTCCTCTACCTTGGCATAAAAAGCTGGATCGCCATTGGTCTAGGCCTGCCACGAGGTCGAAGCTCCTACGTCTTGATTCAATACGACCTTACAGCTCGTAGATTTGTGCTGACCAGCGATGAACTGTTTAGAAGTAGGGGGTTTCTGAGCAGGAATTATGGGTATTTATGGTATGTGTGTGACGCGGTTAGTGGAGACAGGCACGAGTTGAGAGATGTCGGATGTCCTATGAAGACGGTGGAATACATGTTTGATAATGAAAATGTAAGTAGCAAAGAACCATCTGAAATAATAGTCTACTGGGGGTTAGGCAAGATCCATTTTCTGTTAGCGATAACGTCTGCGGAAATTGTATGAAAATGACATTTGCTTGAATAACATCTCAAGCTATCTCAAGCTTATGTCATTTTCATACAATTTCATCTTTCCGCAGGCGTTAACGCTAACAGAAAGTGGGTCTTGTCTAATTCCCCTGAGCGTTGGCAAAACGCTTAGCCGTCAACCATTAAATTACTTTATTTGTTTCAGATTTGGATAAATGTGCAATCATCACAAGACTGCGAGAATGTGTCATTCGATTTATCTAAATCTTCGGATTGGCAAACTGTAAGATCATTTTATACTGAACACAATAAATTATGATATTTTTGCTTTGGTAACACGTGTCTCTTTTTTTTAGGTTTTTGACAAAAATATATTTGTGATGAAACAGCCAATAGTGAACGATTCGCAACTGTACTCATCACCTAGTAAAGTCGAATCGTTGAGACAAAGCCTTGAAGCGAAGATTAAAGGAAAAGTGCAGAAATGGCGTCCACACATGAAAACTATTTGGAACAGGTAATGCAAAACCAAAAGCGACAACCAACAAAGCAAAATTGAAATGTATCTAGATAATAATTTCTTAGGTTTCTGCTATTACTAAACATTGGAATTAAATACACGCGATAAAATCCGTTGTGTTTAATATCAATGTATGTAAATAATAATTTTTTCCAAAATAAAATATTGTTTTAAAAATAGGTACATAATTATAAATATCCCACTTCTGAAAAACCAACTTCATAAATTTTGCCTTATGACAGGTATTGCAGCAGTCTCCTACGTGATGCTCTGCCTTTTTGGGAGTTTTGGGCATTTAACCCAAGCGACAACAAACCTGGATTCAGCCAGAAGATTAAGCAGCTTATGGTTACTTATAGGGTATGTTTCTATGTATCTAGTCTACATACTCCCAGAGTTTAAATCGGAACTGTCTCACTAAGTAATAACGGTGTTATTTTTACAGATATATGGTTTTCCCTTAAACATTCCATTTGTAAACACGAAGACCGTGATATCGACAGTAAAAGCATCAACATTGCATCTCAATGATGACCCTGACGTAGAATTCGCCCTGGGGGTTGAAGTGTACCCCTACCCTAACAATGTTTTGAGTGTATGGGTGTTCCTAGCTACCATTGCCAGAGTGTAGAAATAAAAGTGTATATGTTTGATAAATGTGTCTATATTTTGCAATTCTTGTAAATGATAATAGTATCAAAAATGCCTCTGCAGTTCAACTATCCGATATTAGGACAATCCATGTTCAAATCAAACTGCTTTCGATCAAACAAAAACTGTACAGAAAAGCGATATAAAATTTATTATTTAAAATAACCCATCAGGATCTTATACGAATGAAATAATTTAAATAAAATAGAGTGTGTATGTCTTTTCGTTTTAATGCTAACAAAATAAAATTAACATTTATTTTATTGTAGTATAAAAATATACGTAAAATAGAAAAGAAGGATTACACGGGTCGGGTGGTAGCGTTTGAAGCGCTGATGCGTGCGCTTGCGTCGCGAGACAGTGGCGGACTGGCACCCAGGACCCGCGCGCGGGGCCCCGGGGCCCCTATCATTACAACAATTATCCATATGCTGAGGACCCCAATGGACTAAATGTTCTAAATTCCTTTTTGTCATAAAGATCTTAAAAATACAATCATGCTTAGTTTTTAGTTCTATTGAACTAATCATAATTTTAGTAAAGAAGTAACAGTAGTAGTTATGAATCTAGATTTGTGGGTATGATAAAGATCACATCTATTAATTAAATTGTTAATGAGCAACAATTCAGAATAGATTTCAGACTAATTGTGTGCTTGACTATTATTCAACGATTAAAATAATTTCCTCGCTTTGAATGAACATAGGTATATAATTATTTATTAGTACAGAAATTAACTTTTTGAACACTTCTTCCTTGTGTGTGCAATTGCTAGCAAAATAAATAATAAAGGATTTATCTGACTCTAACAAGCGGTTATCTATAATCTATAACTGTCAAATCTCTTCCCATTTTTTACTATCTGCTATTATGCATGTAGGCCTCATACTGAATTTATTGTTATCGTGTTAACCGTTACTACAGATTATATTAAGCATTAGATTGTCAAATTAGTATACATGACAACGAACATTTATGTCTCAACTACAACAAAAGGAAACGGCTTATGAGAGCCGTGATTGATATAGATAATAACTAACTAAGAAAGACAAACTAGAATGGAATTATTTCACATAGTCAGTGGAAAATCAACTTAGCTCCTCATTACTGAGCATCCTTTCTGTGTGCGAAACATGGCAGCATAAGTTTACAATTGTTTTATAATTCAGACTTGCATAGATATTTTTGATGAAGAGTAGTGTAGAGTTTACTACGTCATAATACATTTTTAAAGTGTTTCTCAAAACTTACATGTCAAGTAAGAGCAGGGCCCCCGAGCGTCACTATCCTAAATCCGCCACTGAGTTAAAGTTAGAAGCGCACGAGCCGGAGTGGAGACTTAACCTAAGCGTTAGTTGAGCCGCTTAGCTGCCGGGGTCGTCGTTTTTCTGCTTGGAGCGGCGCAGTTGCTGCAGATAATGCCGCTGGATGGGCTTGTGGAGCGCGAGCTGGGCAAGGGCATCCTCGATGGAGAACCATTGCCGCTTACGGCCCATCAGACGAGAGTCCTCCCATTCGGCCAACTCCTGGGTCACGGTCATCACATACACTTCAGTCCGATGTTTGTGCTCGCGGTTCTGGAATTTAAATAATTTTGGAGTGAATTTTTATGGCATTGAAGTTAGTTTAAGCAGATATAGAAGAAACTTCAAAGCTTTCACCGACAGCGCCCGATCTGAAGATGCGATCCCTGTGACCAATGACAGCCCGTGTGATCCTCTCCAATGGGCGCGGTAGATCGCAACGCATTCAAGTGGCAGATATCGCGTGGTCGGCGTTGCGTGCGGGCGCAATCTTGAAGTAGTATGAATGGTTCGCAGAGCGGATCGCAGCCAATGTAAAAGCCCTGCTATCCGATTCAACGATCCGTTCTGAAGACGCCTTCTAGGATCGTATCGGCGGGATGGATCGGGCGCTGTCGGTGAAAGCTTTAACGAGGCTCGTCGCTGTTTGGAGACAGCCAGGCGCGTGTACAGTCGTGTTGCATATAATTATAGCAGAATCTCCAAACGCAATAAACAAAATACGAACGCATCGAGCGACGGCAGAGGCTTTTGCATAGATTCTGATGCGCTCTAAACTAAATTCGACAGCTCTAAAATTGTTGCCATCCTTCTCTCACATATTAAAATGAAAAGAGAGGCAGATTATTTTAGTCCTGTCAGATTGGTTTAGTTTAGTGAATGGTATGACAGAATAGACGCCATTGTCGTTCAAAATTTGTCATTTAGTGCGAAGCCGTACATCATCATCATTTCAGCCTTAGGCCTCCCCCAGCAAGACGTACAGTAACGATGACATTCAAAACGACACCCGCCTTCGTCACGACTCTTGGTAATTGGCGTTGTAAGGCGACTTAAAAATATATTTTTTAAACGATTTACTAAGTAGGTACATAAGTACATAATATGTATGAAACCTTACCCACATCAAGTTACGTGAGGTATCTGTAAAAAGATCTGGCCAACTCGCTATATGACAAAAACGTGAACTAGATTAATATGGACATTGACCTGTAGGACAATTCATCACTTTTGAATCTTGTGAGTCACTGACCTTGTACCCTAACAAAAAGACGACTTATAAGTTAGAATAATGGAAAATACTGTAATGGGATGAACAAAATCATGTAAAAAGTTGGTACCCATATACCAACTACATAGACGTGTCACGGGGTTTTTTTTTTTGTGCAAATTAGTTGGTCTACTGGTACTTCCTCAAAATAACTCATTAAACCACAATCCATAAGTTCAAATTCCATAGAAATTTCAAATTCTAAATTTGTATTAATTTCGATACGTATTTTACGTATCGAATACGCGTACTTCGCCCCACTGAAGATTCAATCACTGATGATGTTTTGTTCAATACGCTGGCGAAGACGCGGGCTAAAGCTAGTTTACAATACAAAATACAAAAATATTTATTTATCTCCTAATAATAACAGATATACAAGTTAGGTGAAACTGACTCCTATGCTAGGTAGATTATCTGTATATATACTATGTACCTGTATATAATAAGAGTGAAGTCATTGTTTTGGTTATTCTACATTAGACAATATTATTCTTTAATTCTCAGTGCATAAAACTGCATTTTATAAAGAGTAGCTCACACAGAACCTTCAAATTCAAATTATTTATTTGTCATGGTAGGTACACATACATATAAAGTAGCATACATGGTCGTAAGAATGGAGACGTATCTCATGTCCTTGCCTGTTACAGCGTACACATGTTAGTTATTTATAAATATTTTTATTAGTTTTTGTTAAAGTTAAAAAGGAAAAAAAATTATGTCTATGTTAGAATATTGTTAGAATCATATTTTGGATTAGTTGTATTTTATACCTTAATTAGATGTTTATTACTACCTATGTAAGCTATTATTATTATTATTTTATTTGTTTATGTCTACATTACATATCAAAACATTTTTATCATTAAGGAATTCTGAAATTTCATAGTAGCTTTTTTGTGCTAATAAAGTTTTTAGTTTATTTTTAAACATTCCAACATTTAATTTTCTGATGATTTTAGGAATTTTAGTATATATTAATGGAGCCATACAGAATACACTTTTTTGCATGAGTGCAATTTTGGCCGTACATGGGCAGAGGTTCATCTCGGCCTGTGTGCGAGATCGAATACCAGCATCAGTCCAACTACCAAAGAGATGTGACCTTTTTAGGTAGGTTAGTCACAGTGTGAATCACGGATCTCAAAGGTGGGCTGAAGGATTTAGAGGGTGAAGTCTTTTAATAAAGCTAACTACAATTTGTGATACCTACTCCTTTCCGTTTACTGTTTTTTTTTTAATTGTATACTAAATAATCAACAAATTATGAAATAAGTTTTTTTAACCGACTTCAAAAAAAGAGGGTTTCTTAATTAGTTTCATTTTATTTTTAATGCTTGTTGCTTCAGAACTCCGTCATTTATAAACTGATATGGAAATCGTAAATAGACTCGTTTTTAAGATCCTTTAATCATCGAGATACAATACATATAGAGTCACAATCGTGCCAAATAAATGTCCAAATGAACCAAAACTGGGCGCACGGTACGAATTGCGCAGACTTTTTGGTTAGTTACAAGGTAACCGCGATCAGACTACAACGCCGCGCGATGCCAGAGCTACGATGACATAACGGACAACTAACGTTGAACACTATGCAAGCGACAACGTCTAAGTTGGAGTAAATGTGGCATTGTGAAGTATATAATTTTATTGATACTTACATTACAATGTAAGTACAATGACGTTGGGACGTTTTTTTACTATTTTCACTGAGAGATTGTAACTTTATAAGAATTGTCTCTCGATGATGTCTTTAATGGATTCCGTATAGTATTGTAGAATGTAGATAATAGGTCCCACACACATTATACTGTGGTTCATTAGGATGGTATTAGATGGGCGATTACGACGTCTGTTTTGGTCTCTACGATCAGTCAGAACAGCCAATGTAGGGCAGAGGCATGATTGAACCTACAGTAAACCGGGAATATTTGTCTTTTCAAAGGCCCCTTGTACACCACGTCACTGCTTCGACTCTTGAAACGGCGTTGACGATTTTAACTGGACTTTTACTGACATATAGCTGATGATGTAAGGATTAGTCCACGCGGGTGAAAGCACGTGACGCAGCTAGTATACAATAAAAGCTTGTAAAAACGATACTAAAGAAAACACTTAACAGAATTATAGCATCACATTTCACCAGTAAGCATTTATTTTTTGTACTTTGGAATATAAATAAATCTCGCATAGCGTGGATGAAGGAGTCGTGAGACGCGGGGCTACCTCACCGCCCGCACTGCCCCGCAAGCCCGCTACTATTGGTGACTCGGCTAGTGATATGATGTGCTCGGCAATGGGCAGTCGATGCGATATGCAATCTCTATACCTAATGTATTCTCAATGGCAGAGTCGGACTGGCCTGTAAGGGCCCGGGTGGCTTCCCACATGCCTGGGGCTCGAGACTGGAGACCCCTATCCTACCTACCGCCTGGCTTGTAGCAAGCCCCGCAAGCCAGGGGGGTTAGACAAGACCCACTTTCTGTTAGCGTTAACGTCTGCGCATACCTGCGTATACATATTTCCGCAGGCGTTAATGCTAACAGAAAGTGGGTCTTGTCTAACCCCCCAGGCCCATGGGGGGCCCGTGCAGGCTGGGGCCCGTTTAGCAAACGCCACCTCGACTATATGGCCAGTCCGACGCTGCTCAAAGGCTCTCAGGCTTGCACACACGACATTTATATGCGTGTGCACTCATCTGTGCAACTACAAAATAATATGGTCCAAGGGACTTTGGGATACATAATAACAGTATAATTCAAATAAAAAAAATAAAAAAAAACTTTATTAACTGATTTTTATAAAACATAGGTGTTTGGCCTCTCCTGTTAAGTTTTGACAACCTGTGTTAGGAGAGACCGCTCTTTCGTTGTTACATCGTAATTTCACATTTATATTTCAGAACAGTTTATAATTATGTAGGGTAGTTTTAAATTAAAGTGGGTGGTTAATGTGCGTGTATGTGTTTATGTCAATGACTGAGTAAGTGCTCCGTTTGCTCGTAATCAAGTTGCTTTAACCAAGTTAATATACATTTTTTACATTTATGAAGTGACATTGTGTAAATATTTTTGATTCTATTAATTTTATTATAAATTTTTATTGAGTGTACTGAAAATTGTTTTTCTGCAAAAAGGGTTCTTACGGATGGTTGCTTTACTACTGAGTAAGGGTTCCTTTTTTTTACGATATTTGGGTCTACAGTAATACCTTTATGAACCTTCAAGATACATTGTAATATATATAATTGTCTAACAGTCAGAACGTTTGCATCACTATACAGTTTCACCGTGCTGTACCCTATTTTCTTTTTTAACATAACTTTTAGAATTCCTCTCTGTGCGCGTTCGATACTTAAGAAGCGTGTCTTAAAAGTTCCACCCCAAACAGCTATATAATTATAAGTTCATTACATCTCATGTACTAAAACATGACTCTATTCAAAACAATGAGTTATTCTCAGCAGCAACAATGTATGCTGGGAGCAAACTAATGAAGACCATGTTTATTTTCAATTTCCTCAATTTCATCTAATTCAGTCCCTGGTGTTAGTCCCAACATAAAAATGCAATTTACGGTATTCGATGTTTAAAAGATTTCCTTTGGTAGAGTGGATCCTCTGAACCTTTTGACTATTTTACGAAGGTGAGAATCTTGACCTTAATATAAAAAACTCGAGATACCTATATCATATTAATATTATAAATGCGGAAGTTTGTTTGTTTGTTTGTTGGTTTGTTCCTTTTTCAGGCAGCAACGGATCGACCTGATTTTTTGCATGGGTATAGTTCAAGGGTTGGAGAGTAACATAGGCTACTTTTCATCATCATTATTATCACCATCACCATTTTTCGTCACTACGTGGGTGAAACCTAGTAGGGACGCAGCTAGTTTAAAATAAATATAAATTTTACTATTACTTCGAAAAGGTGTCATATTTGCTAAATAAAAATATATTTACGCATCATCATCACATTATTTTTCATCCTCGGAAAGGGTATTTTTACTATTCGATATCTAAGTGCAAAAGTTATTTTTATCCGCTAGCTAGAGGATAAAGTAAAATTGAATTTAGAACATCGTGTGCACTAAGTTTGTGAATTCAACATCATTAAACCTATTTACTTCTACCTCCATGGTGCCGAATTTATCATACAACCTTTTTTAATTTGTTAAAAACTCACGGAACCTTCTTGGTGTGCTTTATATTAATTTGCTTTGCGCGCGCATTTTTTTTTTCACGTCATATTGTTAAAACCTTAGGTCAAAAACAAGAAACTTGAAAACAAGTGAAAAACCTAAAATGAGTAATTTTAGCGACGAGGAAGTTTATTTGACGCCAACAGAATTCGGTATGCTAAAAAAAATTAACCAAAACCATTTCGAGATTTTATGTTACTAACCCTTATTTTTCTACTCTGACCCTTTAAAACGATAAGATGCCATTTATTTTAACATAAAACTAAGAAATCATTCGACTTTCATTGACCTCTAAATGACGTCACGGTGTAGCATTTTATTTTCTGTGCCTTTTAAGAATAAAAATATTATACATTTGACACACTGTTCGTCACACAGAATAGAATATTTTTTCATTTCTGTGGTTTGACTGTCTGGTTTTTTTCAGGGCTGCCAATATGGGGTGCTTTTTTAGACTTCTCAACGCAACGAAATTTTGTGCTATATGGTGACGTCACATAATTTCAATTTTCAAAAAAATATTGGAAAATAACTACTCAATAGAAAACAAAAATATTGAAATTAGTTTCTTAAAATAGCCTTATCTACGAAATAAAAATATAAAAAAAATACAAAAAAAAAAAACTTTACATACCGAATTGACTGAAACCATTGATGTAAGTAAATAGGGGGAAGATACGGGACGAACTTCTTGACGTGGACCGCAAAATATAGGCTCCAGGGCACAATCCACTTCAGTCGCAATCGAACTGGTGTTTTGATAGCACGTGAATTACTTGTCAAAATTGTGTGAAATAAAGCAGCAAAAGTTACTTCCTGCGTTTTCACAAGGTGCACCAACAGTTCGAAGACAAAAAACAAGTTTCACGGCATTACCTATATTCAGTAGTTTTAACATAAAATCGACTAAAAATAAAACAGACACGATATAAGTTACATTCACATCACCGCACGCTGCTGTCCGCAGTTACGTTTGATAATTAAAAGTGGAAACTGAGGCATTTAAAAAGGTGTTATTGCTATCACTGAATTAAACTATGAAAAAATTTAGCATTTGCCATACTATATTTCTTCATCAGTATACATACAATACTATAATATTATGGTACAGTTGGCATATCCACAAGTCAAGTTAGTGTAGTGTTTGTTTCTTGTAAATTGGCTCTATTCCTAATGTACATTTGTGTAACACTGTTCATTGCTCTTTTCAATACTAATATTATAAAGAGGAAAGATTTGATTGTTTGTTTGCATTGAATAGGGTCCGAAACTACTGAACCAATTTAAAAAATTCTTTCACTGTTGGGAATCTACACTATCCTCGGGTGACATAGGCTATAATCTATACCTGTGCGAAGCTGGGGCGGACCGCTAGTTTATTATAAAGACAAGTTACGATGTATTCGTACAATGCCAAAAAAAAAACAAGAGTTATACTGTCCATTATTATTTCAATATGGTTAGATTTTAAAATTAGATAGATAGAGTAGCATCATCATTTGTTTATCATTATTTTGAAATTCAACCCTAAATTATATTTGTTGTAGGGGGACCCTATCGTATTTATTCTTTGTCTTTTTTATTATTTCTTAGTTAATCCGCTATTACCGTTAGAAAGATATAGCCCTTAATAGGTAGAACAGACGGACAGACAGACATTGTAGGCTTAGTAATAGTATGCTTGATATAGGGTCTTGTAATAGGGTCCTGTTTTTACCCTTTGGGTACGGAACCCTAAAAACAGCAGTTCTATACATTTTGATGTGTGAAATTTTTTTTCTTCTCATTTTCAGGGTTGGTCCGAGATTATTAATTTGTTTTATTATGGAAACGGATGTGGTTTTCGCACATTTTGTTTATATAGTCTATACTAATATTATAAAGGGGAAAGATTTGATTGTTTGTTTGCATTGAATAGGCTCCGAAACTACTGAACCGATTTGAAAAATTCTTTCACTGTTGGGAAGCTACCCTTTCCCCGGGTGACATAGGCTATAATTTGTACTCGTGCAAGCTGGGGCGGACCGCTAGTTGTTTATAAAAATGCGTACAATGACCCTCTTTTCTGGTTAGTAGCACTGTTTTTTGTAATGCTGAACTTATAAATCATACCAAATATTTTTTTACAAATATTGTTTGAGGCACATTCTTCCTCAAATGAGGTCTAAATTCTCTTTAAAAAATAGACAGGATCTCTCTCTTCAAAAATGTTGAAACACATTTTTTTGCACAATGGTTAAACAAGTAGCAGCTGCAGAGGCATAACCTGTAGTGCCATGTTTTAGATTTCACATATAAACACTAGTTTCACCTTGACCCACTTCAATGTCAGCTTAGAAGTCTTGTCGGGAAATAGTCATGATAGTACATTGACCTTAGTAAAGGTTACTTGGAAAGATAAACATGGGAAACATACCTCGAAGACGCCGAGACAGCGGCCGAGCTTGCCGATGACGCCGGCCTCTTCGAGCACCTCACGCATAGCAGTCACCGAGGGCTCTTCTTCGGGCTCCACCCCGCCGCCCGGCACGATCCAGTTGTCGGGGCGCCGCGACGACGTCACCAACAACACCTGCGTATCATAACGCTACATTTACTCTACTGTAACCTCACCGCAGCTTTATATACAGACGAGACGATACTCCACGGCACTAACCTCAGTCTCGGCGTCGGACCGCACGCAAATACAAGCCGCACGTCGTCTGAACCCCTCGTCGTCGTAAATCCGAATCGAATTAGGCTTTTCCTTCACCATTTTTCTGTACACTTAAACACGAACTAAACAGACGATCACGAACGAAAAGCGGACATCAAATACAAAAGAAAACTATAACCGAACGAAATTTTTAATGATCAACAAACGCCATAATATCCGAGGTATCCTATGTTAAACGTATCCATTTTCGACTAATAGTTACACAACGTACATGTAAAATGAAACTATAATAACAATAACACTACAATTAGAGCAATATTTTAGCTAAAACTAGCTCTTAATCGCGTATTTCGAGCCCATGTTGAATGGTGCTTTGCGAAAAATCGAAAAAGGTTTTGGAAAGCAAAGCAAGAGTTCATCAGCTGACAGCCGGAAGTAAGACTAGGAAATCAAAGACTATTGATATTTTTTGTAGGAAATAGTATTGCTGTAAATCCAATGTAAAGCCCCCTCGAAACAGTGCAACATTTTTGGCATACATTGGAACGTTTGTTTCCTTTGTTTGTCTATGGTCTGTAGTAGCTCTTGCTTGGCTTCAGGTAAAGGCGCTTGTAGACGATTTTTAGTCCAAGTAAGTGAAGTTACTTATACAGCGATCCTATGAATGCTTTTTGGGACTTTCTCAAGCATCACATAGGTGACGTGGTACACCCGTACCGTATTATCACTAGAATCTAGTTGTTGAGTTGTCTTTGACGAAAGATATAAAACCTCGGTGAAAAATGACCACTTTGCTTACACAATCGCAATTCTAAAGTATCGATGTGATCGATACAGATCTGTGATCGATACGAAAACAACTGTCAAAAAGAGTTGAAGTTGAACCGCGGGACTCGGTGCTCATGCGTCCTAGATGGTCACTGGAGTTAGCCAATACGAAATAAGTTTTTTAACAATTCAACGTTCAGCACTTTGCCCAATGATCTTCACCATGAACTGTCCACCGAGGTCCGAGATACGCAATAGGCCTCCAGAACGAAGGCCATTCACTGCCACGTTCACTAAACACACCGTTGTAGACCATGAGTAGTAGGCACTCACTACTTCTACTTGTTACTTGTACAACACATCGTCTGCAAGCACGTAAACAGGCGCTTGCAGACGATGCGCAAGTAGCAGCACGTTGCAAGTAGCTGCTATGCATCGTTCGCATCGTTTTGCTTAGTGCAAGAGACAGTGGAAATCCACTGCCACTACTTGCAACCGTACATGTACCCAACTAAGTTTTAACTCGGCCAGCACTAGAAGTGAGAAGGATGTCGGAACAGTTCGCTATTTGCTGCAAGGTGCTCAGAGGATCTGTCGACTCCATTCATCTGCACAATTTATTGTTATTGGGTTTCCGGCACAGATATACACGTTTCCGGCTAATAGGCGTGGAAAATTGCCCAAGTTTTTCCATGTGGATCACAGCCGCACTGTGGCGCGCTCTATGTCTCCGCTGATTCGCGCCCGCTGTCACTTCAATAAATCCTCCATCCCTTTACTAAGGCATGAGTTTGACTTGACCGTGACTTACTTTGCTTGAGTCTGACTGTGAGATGGAACTAGTTAGGGTATATACAAGATCTTTGGACTGTGACGACTTGTTTGACGCTATTTAATACATACTATGTAAACTTGTTTAATACTACGACTGAAGGACCCTGTATCCAAAATCATGATACAAGAAAGGAAAAATAATAGTGACATGAGAGTTTTGGCGCCAACGTGAAAAAAAACCTATCGCCTCAATAGGGTGTTTGACTGTATTGAAAATATTATGCCAATTGACATCATCCATATACATGACATAATGAAAAAGCATATTTCATTGATTTTTTTATAAAAATATGCTTATTTTTTGTAAAAAACGCGAATAAAATAACTGTGTTTTCGACATTTGATCACGTGATCGAAAACGGTCTGTAATTGGCTTCATCCCTAGTGACGTCACACAAATCTAAACAAACAGATTTTGTATTGATATTTGCGAATTTAATGTTGTAAAGCTATTTTGAGAGCGATTTATCCAGAAATTGTCACCAAAAACAGTCCGGAGGTTAAATGTGAGAAGAATGGAGAAACATTTTGTGCAAGCAGACAGCAGTAACTTACCCAAAATTAATGTATTTATGGTTGCATATTTCTTCAATAATAATCTACGTCATTGTTTCTACGCTGCAGAACTCAAAACGTAAAAACTACAATGTAAGTATTCATTTTTAATTGTTCTCCAAACAAAACATTCAATCAAGTTGTACAAAAAGTATGTTGTAGTAGGCGGATATCACTATTTTGTTAGGTTATGTCTTTACAATGTTTAAGAAGAAAGTAACAGTACATAAAATAGTAATGCAATAATAACACAAATTGTAATAGAAATATATAGACTCAAATATGTACCTCAAAATGATCTTCGCACATAGAAACACTTGATTTAACTCCAATACTTTTGGGTTCTCTCCGAGCTACTTAGTTCCAAACACTTTTTGCGAGTTTTCGGGTCCATTGGAACAGAAACGAATAGTTTTTCCGGTGTTTTATGGAAGTATTTGTACATTGTGGCACTACACAACATTTATAAACCATTACTTCTATTAGAAAATTAGTGATTATCAAACTTTTGCTGCCTGGCTGCAGCTGTTTTGTTTTGTGTGACGTCAATCGTCGCTCGACCGGAGCTATGACGCAGGTCTGCGTTTTGGCGCGATATTTTTTTATTCAAACTTTAACATAGATTTATATCGCAAATACGACTGATATCCAGAAAATATAAATGCAGTATACATTAAATTATATCAGGCAATAATGTGCAATAGTTTCCCAAAAGTAGTCAAATACCCTATTGCCTTTTAAAATTATGAGAAATAAAATATAAAATAAAATTATATGTGTATTATTTTCTCAAACCTGTGTTATTTCGAATGTTAATGAGTATTATTGGTATATTTTTGTTTGTTTTATGTTCTTGAACGTGCTCAAGACACGAGGCAAGAGGTTAAAAATGTATTTTCACGTCTGTGTGTATTTTAATAACGTTTGCCACAGAAATCTCTAGTAAAGCCTTTCCCTCTTTACTAGGGCATGTGACTGACCATTGTTTAATACCATGTAAACCTATTTGTTATTCAGACTGAAGGACTATGTATACATGGTCATTGACAAAAAAGACAGTGACATGACAGCGGACAGAGCTTGTTTATCATAACGACTTTTTTGAAATTGAAAATTTAATACCGCTTCGAAAAATGTCGTTTTTGTTTTGTTGTTCTTGAAAATAATACAAATCTTTTTTTTTCAGGTTTTTATTAGCTTATATAATGGGTGAGATAGAAAATTTTGCTATTAATTCGAAACAATAATCTTTTATTGCTATTTGACGGGATAATAAGTGCCTATTCTATTACGTGTATTTCCAGAGAAGAGTTTCGACCTCGGCTCTGTGCTGAGAAAACATCAAAAGAAACACAAAAGTAGGCCTACACATTTCGAAAGTGTCGCTGGAGGGGTAATATATCATGCCTATTAAAAAATATTGTTTATTACATTAATTTTCAAGTTCAAAATTATTAATGATAGTTTTTATCTTATCACAAAAATGTTAACCTTCAGGTGCAGCGACGTATGGAGAATTGTTATAAGCAAAGGAAGAGTAGCAGACTGAGTTCATTTGATTGTATCCGCAATTTACCTCAACCAAGCCCTGTGCCCGAGTCCGACGCCAAGCAGAAGGCCGACTGCCGACGCCAGCAGCTCCAGAAATGGAAAGAGGAGAAGGACAAAAAGAAAAAAGAACTGGCAGCAAAGAAAGTAAAACCTTTTATCACTGGAGTGGCTCATAACTCTTTAAGATATGTGCCACCACCGCCGGCTAGAGTCGTACCTAATAGCTCCGGATGTGTCACCAGGTCGCAGACAGCAAGACATCAAATACAAGAAACTAAAAAGGTGCTACCCCAGTCCTTTGCACCTAATAACGCAGGGTTCCGTGCCCCACTAATAAAAACTCTTACTAAAATGCCTAAATTGGAACCCATAAAGACCAAAAAAGACACTGTAAAGTTCAATTTCCAACCTGTTACAACAGTAAATGTTACAACTAGGTCACGAGCTTATCAACGAATTGTTGCTGAAAGTAGAGCCAAAGCAGGCAAAGCTGAAGAAATTATACCTAAAGCTCGAATTGTGAAACCTATTTCTAAACACCATATAAAGTCCAAAGTCGTGCAGAGCTCATCGAGCAGCGAAAATGAGTCTCATATGCACGTATCAGAGTCAAGTAGTGACATTAACTTAACTGCAAGAATGGTAAGCTCTTCTGAAGACTCCAGTATCCACTCATCAACAGAGAATGATTCTTTAAAGTCGCTTCAAAGCTCATCCAGTTGTGAGTTTGTACCAGAAAAACAATTGCCAATCGGCATACGGAAATCCCTTCGAACTGTGTCTCCAATGAAAACTGTGACTCCTCATAAATCAACACAAGAGTCTAAGCTGAATACTCCACAAAACCCAGTCCCAAAAAGTGAATCTAGCTCAGAGGAAAGACTCCGGTCACCAAAGTCACCGGTTAATGTTGCTATGACTCCAGAACAGATATCCGAGGAGTTTAAAAAGATCAGCCCATGTGTCACTATGTCGAGAGGGAAAGAGAATGCTAGGAGAGAAATGAAAAAGAAGATTGAGGAAGGTATGTTTTATTCTACTCGGATATTTTCATACTATGAATGTTGATTTTCAGAGACCTAAATGAACTTGAAATATTGCTATCCTTTTAGTAAAGTTTAGTTAGACAGACAGAAACCCTGTTTTTTTAATTCAACAATAGTTTTGCGTTTAGCCGCCAACTCGCCTGATGTTAAGCGATGATGTGGTCTACAATTGAGCACACTTGCCTAGAAGAAACCAATTCACTCGTGATTTGAAGACACCTAGATTGTAACTATCGGGGAATACCCATTCAGGCAGAGCATTCCACAGACTAGCAGTTTAGTTCTGTCTAAACATTTGAATTTATCATACCTAGTTTCTTTAATTGTTTGTTGTTGTGTTGGCTTGCTTCATTTTCAGGATATTTAAAATTCTTAGACTAGCAAAATTCAAGCTCACATGAATATTATACAGAACATTTTTTTTTCCCGGATAAGTCCGTGTTTGACCACCAACTCGCCTGTTGATAAGCGACGATGTTTTTTGTGGTTATTCAATGTTTGTTAAATGTTGTTAATTTTTGAGTGTAGGAAAGGGATAAAATTATCAGATGAAACATGTCTTTTCATGTTGTTTGCAAAACTCCATTGAAGCCTCTAGAAAAGTCTTAAACACTTACAGTTCATACAATACAGCCGCACTCAGAGACATTACTTAAGCTACGGAATACTTAAAATTGCTGTCTCGTTTTCATGTGTGACAATTTCCGTCAACGAGAAGTTGACAGAGCAATTTTAAGTATTCCTTAGCTTAAGTAACGTCTGAGTGCGCTGTTAGACTTAGTTTTTTTGTTACTTTTGCCATTTGAACATGTTTTAAATGTTTATCGGGAATTATCGCGCAATAAGTCCTGATAAACATTCAAAACGTGACTTGGACTTGACTGTGAATGATAAAATAAGACATCTTTTGTTTCCGTAAGAATTCCATAAAAACCTCAGAACTTGATTCAAAACAAAGTTTTAAAAGAAGATAATAAAACATAGAAACGCAGGGAAACACTGGATGCAGGCCGCTTCCAACTGGCCCTTTTGGAGATCGATGGGGGAGGCCTATGTCCAGCAGTGGACGTCCTACGGCTGAAATGATGATGATGATGAATAAAACATAGTAAATTTTTTTCTGGGTATTAGTTGTCCTATTTCATTATGACTCAAAAACATATATTATAACAAACATATAATTTTTTTTAACTCAAAAACATGTATCATTTAATTTACATTATTTTCTCCATATACAGGGTTATGCAGAAAAGGTGTATTAAGCCTAAGCCAAAAGGGGTTCGCTATTTATACTCATAATTAGAGACTACTATTACTTTGACATCAACCCAGATAACGCTAAAAAAGATCAGCTGTTCCATATAAAATGGCCATTCACACTTTACAAAATGTATGGAACAGCTAATATTATTTTTGCTATATCAGGGTTGGTCCCATAGTTAAAGTTTTTCATAATGATGAGTATAGCAGGCGAGAAAAATAAAACTTAATATAATTTCTAGGTCTCCTTGATGAAGATGCGAGTGACATGGGTAATGTAGAACACTTTCAGAGGCAGCTTGCTTCAGAGATCAAGCGCATGACGAAGATATGTGAAATCTGGGATAAGATCTACGAGCAGATGTCCTTGCCGGAGACTGTCCAGGTGAGGTGTTTTAAGTCCTATTTATTTGAAAAACAGAAATGTTTGAAGTAACCCTATCTATGTCAATCAGACTGCATGTTTTGAGAATTAAACTTTATTATGAACAGAAACAGACTCGAAAAAACTGTCTAAGAATTGATATTAAGGATTTTTGAGACATTTTGATAGGAATTTACAGATTTTAAATAAAATGTACAGTCAGTAACAACAATGGTAATAAAAAAAACAAGCCGTTTGATTATTTTTCTTAAGCCAAATTGACACAATCAAAGTCAACTATTATAGGACAAAGTATCTTTGACAAAAGTCAAAGATACTTTGTACAAGACACTCGACAAAACGTATGGAACAGCAGTTATTTTTTTTAACGATATCAGCGTTGTTCCCATAGAAGCCTCTTAAAAGTTGTTCATTATGATGAGCTGAACCCCTTTCAGCTTCTCCTTTCCGCGTAACCCTATATACTACATTTAAATATTGGCTCGAGTGACGAGGGGAATGTTAGGTATATTCATCATTGCCATTCAGTCTGTGTTTATGTGGATCTCGCTGAGGGCAGTTTTAAGATGTAACTCGTGTCATATAAGCTTTTGGCATGTTTCGTTAAACTTTTAGTTGTATCAAGTAGATCTTACTAAGTCAATGATGTGTTGGTTTCCAGGGTCTGGTGCTGGGCGCAGTGGGGCAAGCTCGGCTCCTGATGTCACAGAAGATGCAACAGTTCGCGCAGCTCGTGCAGCGCTGTGTGCGCCCGGAGCCCGGCTCCACCCTCGTCACACCTGCCGACCTGCGGGGATTTTGGGATATGGTGTTCATACAGGTCACTAACCATGTAATACAAGCTCTAGAAAATGCAACAGATCGCGAGTACCATATTTTTTTTCTGCTTTCTGTTTGTATCTGCAATCTGTTATGTGTACTAGAAATAGATGTCTTGAGAGCAGGGTTTGTCATGGAAAGAGTGTACTCCAGCGAGTACATCTTTTTTAAGGTTCCGTAACCAAAGGGTAAAAACGGCACCCTATTACTAAGCCTACGTTGTCTGTCTGTTTGTCCATCCGTCTGTCCGTCCTACCTTTAAGCGGCTGTATCTTTCGAACCGTAATAGATAGCCAGTAGAATTTTTTACTGAATATGTAATGATACAGCAAATTAACTAAGACCATTACAACAAACTTATTTTTTTAACGTAATTTTGTATTAGCTCTAATGTAAAAACGGTGATACGTACAAGCGTCAAACTTGGTATGATTATAGTACACACACTAAAGTATAACAATAAATAATGGCCAAGTGCGAGTCTGTGACAAATTTCTGTTCACCACCAAGTTAAGCAATGTCGGGCGCGGTCGGTGCTTGGATGGGTGACCGCCTGGGCGTGATGTTGTATTTTGCACTACTTTTAATACGGAGCCATCGGTGCGCGAGCCCGACTCGCACATTTCCGGTTTATTAAAAAAATAGGTTTGCGTTTGTCCGCCACCTTGCCTGTTGTCTTGATAACCCTTTGTTCAATTGCTGAGGATAACTCGCTATTCCTTTAGCCTGTTATCCAAGTCATTGAAGTGCCCACCACGAGGATCATTGCCTTCTGCATTTGACCCTCGATATTAGCATGATCATCATCATCATCATCATCGTTTTAGCCATAGGACACATAGCCCTCCCCATCGATCTTCAAAAGCGCCGGTATTAGCATAATTATTAAAATGTAATGTTTGACTGTTTTGTATGCATTCCCAGGTGGAGAATTTGGACATGCGATTTAAGGAATTAGAAGAGCTGAAGGAACGGAACTGGGTCGAAAAGACGGTGCCGGCGCCCGCGGTGGCTGCTCGCAAGCCCCGCGCTGCGCGCCCGGCGGCCAGCAAGCCTCGCGCCGCAGCACCCAGCCGGCTGCGGGACATGATCGCAGGTAACATTATATTACTATATCCACAGATGGGGACTACGATAGTGACGTAATAAGACAACTGAGACTTGAATCGGGGCTTCGGAGATTCCCTGAGCTGGAACTTAGCACCTTTTTCATCGTCATCATTTTAGCCTATCATGTTCCCGCTGCCAGGACACAGGTCTTCTCTCAGAGTGAGAGAGGATGGGCCGTAATACACCATGCTGGCCCAGTGCAAAGGAAATGAAATTGACGTGCAGTGCCGTGTTCTACTTTTCTTAACAGTTACTAATAAAATTGTAATACCTGTTTTTCTATCCAAAGCTGCTAGGAAAGCGAAAGCTCAAGAGGCAGCGCCCCAAGTCATAGAACCACAAGTACAAGAAAGAACATTCGAGGCTGGTTTCTTCTCCGTGCGCTCCCCCGCCCGCTCCCCGCGCACCCCTGCCACTCCTCGAAACAAGCAAAATCTGCTGAAAGCGGTTCTGTCCAGCGAAGCGGAAAAGGCATCTGCTTCTAAGGTGATTTTTATTGAAGTGAAAACTTCTTTAGGCACGTTGGGCACTTTTTGTGCTGGGGGAAAAGCTCAGAACTCACGTCACCGTCACGCTCAGATACTCGTTCCGGTAAAATCGGCTCAAGTCGGTTAATTCAAATTCAAATTATTTATTGAGAATAAAAACGGACAAATTCCACTTAGGGAGCAAGAGAGATATAGAACCTTGATGAAATTTTCAGTTCTGTCGTGAGGTCTTAAGGTACGTTTCACATATGGCGAAAAATTCAAATTTCATACAGTTTTCTTGTCCATGTAGCTAGGCCGGGTAATTATTGTGAATGACAGTGTTTGCGCAAATCGTTGGTTGTTCTTTACACTATCATGTACAGCTATTTAACAGTAACGCACCATATTACTTACATTTGTACCGTTTGAAACAACAAAAAATAGTTTACATTCGAGATAAATATGTAAAGATTTTGTAAAGAATAATAATCAATTTGCGCAAGCATCATGATCGTTTATAATAATTACCCGGCCTAGCTACAATGACAAGAAAACTGCTTGAAATTTGATTTTCCTGCCAAACGTACCACCTAAGGCACACACTTTTTTTTTTAAATATAATAGATCTACGTTTGACCATCTCGCCACATGATAAGCGAAGGTATGGTCGAGGATGGAACACGTTGATCTAGAAGAAATCCTATTCACTCTAGCCTTGAAGATGCCTAGATTGTAGTTCTCAGGAAACAAGGAAGACGGCAGGGACGTTCCATTCTTGGGCAGTACGTATCATAAATGACCACCCAAATCGTGTACGAATTTTCATAAAGCCATTATCGTAAAGCTTGTTGCTTGTATGTTAAGTTTGCTGCCTATTACATGAGTCAGTTTCGAGCGTTGCGCGTTGTTACAGAAATCTGCGTCATTTGCGATGCTGCGCGCCTCCGTGCTTGGGAAGGGCATCGATTGCGATGGCGTCGCGCCGTTGCCGGTGAGTGTACCGTCCTTTACTTTTAATCGTTCATTCTCGTTCAATCTTTCATTCACTCATCTGTTCTTCACTATGTCCGCGGTTTCATCTGCTATCCTTTAGTAGGATAAAAAGTAGCAACCCTTATACTCGTCATTATCAACAACTTTTACTATGGGACCAAACCTGAAAATGCCATAAAATAAATCTGCTGTTCCATAGGTTTTTTTAAATGCCATTTGTGGCAAACAAGCAGACGGGCTGTCTGATGGTAAGCAGTCACCGTCGCCTATGGATACTTGTAACACACCAGAGGCATCACAAATACGTAGCCGACCCTTAGGGACACTATTAACTCGCCTTTTGAAGACCCCATGTTGTAGCTTCTCAGAAACACCGCGATGTAGTGTGAATGATTTCTGTGGAACAGCTGATAATTAAATTACATGATTTTTACAATTTGATACGTCACAATCATTCGTTTTTTTTTTGCCAAGAGATTCAGGTAGACTTCCAGTGCAAAATACTTGTTCTGTGCTTTTCAAATTTCAGTTACCTGAAACTGACAAATTTTACTGTCCATTTGCTATTATCACAGAAGACATAATAGACATGCATTACCATGCATTACCGTTTTCCTTGTTGCTGCTCCATTTCTCATCATGATTCCGTTTAACTCATCATATCACTTCATCAAAGCTCGTGTGAGGATTCATTATAAATTATTATAACACCGGCTTGCACTCACGATGATGTTTTATCGGTCGAGACGATCAACCGGTTTCGGAGCCATTAGAGCCCCTTCCTCAGAGAATACGCGCGGTTCTGGAGAAGGTCGCCCGCGTACGCGCGGTGCCACGGTGTTATAATAATTTATAACTCATCATAGTTTTGTTTCTAGCAATCTCCACTGCCCCATATCAACCTTCATGCTACACCAGGCCGGAGTATCCTGAAGCAACCGCAAGATAATGCCAATAAATCCACTATTAAACAAATTAAGGTAGTTCTGTTCAATAAATCCGATAACGATATGAACACATCAACAGAAGACTTGAGTCTATCAAAAGAACAAGTAAGCAAAAATTCAGAAAACATAGACCTGCCAAAAAAACATATAGACATGAACGCAAAATGTGAACTTTCGCCCATGGATATGATAGGAAAAGAACCTGCAAAGAGTGAGAAAGAAAACAGAAGGAATTCAAAGCTAATCCGCCAAGATGCACTCGACACCACTGAAATTTCAACCAGAACGACCAGAAGGATGCAAAAATATATGGAGACACAGCAAGCGGAACAAGAAATACCCGAACAAAAATTGCTGCATTCAGATAAGAAAACCCCAAAAAGATCTTCACGGAAGAAAGTCCAACCAGAAACTGTGAGCACACAGATGCTGCAAGAACAAGAGACTCAGCAAACCGAACTTAACACCCCGGGTTCGAAAAAACGTACTCCACGAAGGTCTTTACGAAACAAAGTTTTAACAGATGCAGAGGAGCAGACGTCGCAAGCGGAACAAGAAAAATCACAATCAGAACAAAAAACATCCCATTCGGAGAACAAAACCCCAAAAAGGTCCACACGAAAGAGTATCTTAACAGAAATAGAGAGCAACGTTCAGAATATCCCGATGCGTTCTACGAGAAGGAGAAAGACTGAAGTAGGCAAAGTAGACGACTGATATGGGATTATAACTTCACATTGTGCCTTATTTCATCATCATCATCATCAGCCGGATGACGTCCACTGCTGAACATAGGCCTCCCCCTTTAACCTCCACACTGAACGACAGCTCGCCTTTTGCATCCACTGGATACCCGCGACTCTCACAATGTCGTCGGCCCATCTAGTGGGAGGCCTCCCTACGCTGCGTCTTCCGGTTTGTGGTCTCCACTCCAGAACCTTTCTTCCCCATCGGTTATCGGTTCTCCGAGTGATGTGGACTGCCCATTGCCACTTCAACTTGCAAATTTTAACAGCTATGTCGGTGACTCTAGTACTTTGGCGAATATCCACGTTTCGGATCTTATCGCGCAAAGAAACTCCGAGCATAGCTCTCTCCATTGCCCGCTGTGTGACTCTGAGCTTTTCCAAAAGGCCAACAGTTAAGGACCACGATGCCTTATTTACTTCACACTAATGTTCAGTTCATGTCGAACAGGGATGTGTCTATACTCCGCCTCTATAGTCAACGCCTCTATAATCAACGCCATCTATTACAATCTTTTAATAATGTTTAATATAAATTTTTTGAACTGTCAGAATATCCCCCATTGTACCGCGCGAGAGTAAAGCTGAAGAAAATAGAGAGTAAAATATTTTTCATTAGTAAAAAATGTTTTGAGCAACTGGCATGTCACTTTGACAGTGACTTTTCGTGACATTTCTTTGTTTACATAAAATATCTAAGATTAGTAAACGGAGATAGAAATATTTACTTATTTATATTTTCTCCTGTGTAATTCTCATTAGAATGCTATGATTATTATTATGTGTTACAATAATATGTGGAGATAGTCTTTGTATTTTCCCAAGTATAAAATGTTAGTAGTTTCTTAAAAATCTCTGGCCATTTGCATAAGAGCAATGTTGTAAGTTGACCAATAAAATTGAACTATGCGACGGGACCATGACGCAATCCATTTCTTAGGGTTCCCATTCCTTTGCGGGAATATAAAATATGTAATTTTGCATGTTAGATATGAATTTTTAGGCCTACATTTTACCTTATTTATAACATTCAATACAGTTGAAAACATGACATGTTATTTGAAATTTCAGTGACATTTTGAAATCATGATACAATATTTTTAATTTTAGTGACAGTTTCAAAATTAGCAATAGCATATATGTTAGGATTAGATTAGTACTGTTGGGATTCGATATTTTATGTAAATTGTGCCAGTGCTCATTTCAGTGTGAATTGAGTCTAAATAACAAAGCGGCTCCATTAATGTTTAAAGTTTACAACTATGTAATTTGCTAAGTATTATATTCAAGAATGCATGTGCCAAATCATGTTTAAGTTCCAAATCATGTTTATGTGCCAAATCATGTTGAGGTGTCGTTGGATTCCTTTACGAAAAGGAACGGTGATTTCACGAACCGGAACGGCGTTCCGGTGCGTTCCGGTCCATTTCGAGCACTGCCCCCCGATTCTACTAAACAAATTGTCTTTAAATTGTAATTGTTGCAATTTTAATTGTTAAATAACTGCCTCAAAATTGAAATTTTTTAATATTTTTTTATACTAAGTTATAATATTAGGTGGCTGTATTTTTCTAGTATAAAAAAATATTTAAAACAGTCAATTTTGAGGCAGTTATTTAACAATTAAAATCGCAACAATTACAATTTAAATACAATCTCTTTAGTAGAATCGGGGCCCTGGTCGTCAGCGTAAACGAGCTACTGGTAATCAGTTAGCATCCTCTTAAGAGCGGCCTCAGTACATCAAAACTAATAACTTTTGTTTTACGACTACTCAAAATTCGATAAAAAATATTTTACCGTCCCATACAAAAAATCATTCACTCGCAACAAAATATTCTGTTTTTTTCCCGTGAATTTTGATAAGTCGTGTAACTAAAGTTGTCAGTATTGACGTATTGAAGCCGCCCTCGAAGATGATGGTAACTGATTGATTATTACCAGTAACCCTAAATAGAATTAGTGTAAAAAATAATGAAAATTTTGTTAAAACCCCATAGTATCAACCCTGGCCCTGTGACCGACAGTAGGCATTGAATTCATGGACACGTCCGAGTCATACTACTGCTTTAGCTTATATATCTACTGTGTCCATGACTTGTGTGTTCCATAGCATCCCCAACACGGAATCCTACAATGTGAAGTGTTATTTTAATCCCAAATAGTGTGACAATTAGTTATAATTCTTTTGTGTTAGATATTGTCATAATTATGTTATTATTCATATGAACCGGCTACCTAATTATAAATAGTTTTAAATAATATAATGATAATAAACTGTCGCCAATATGTTATTGTTTGTTTATCATTGCTTAGTCGACTAAAAAACGAATTTCAGTAGATAGAGTTTAAACGTGACGTCAGGGGGCGTACCACAGTCTAAAAACCTTGTAATGTCTATGTCTTGCTCTATCGGTTAATGACAGAGCAGGACAGAATTCAATGTAACATCAAAATAAGAATGATTTTGAGGACCTTAACCCCTCCACCCCCTTACCCCATGGGGAAGTTCAAGTTCATTCCCCAGATGTAGGTGCATTGCTTGTGTTAGTATAGCATATATATATGGCGCGCGTACGGCTTGACGTCATTACGTACTATAGTGCACTCTCAGTCTAACATGAAATTACTTAAAACTTATTTATTTAAATAAAATAAAAAAATGGTTTCGTTGATAGGCTCTATCTCAGAAAAAAATGGAAGCGTTGTAGGTTAGGTATATACCTACAGTTTCCCCTTTAGCACTTGTGCATTAGATTACATTTTGAGCATATCGTTGGCAGTTGTGTGCCGCTCAATACTGAAGTGTGCGTTTGTAGAACTAGTAAGAATATGTCAGTGTGTGCATTACGCGTGTACCTCGCCTCACAGTTTTTGGCAGACGTTTTGGTTCTAGCTCTAGATTAAGGCAGATCCAAACTATAATATTATCAAAGGGCTCTATTTATGATCAGCTTTTTTATGAGGTAATAAAAAATATTAGGACCATGCACATGCCTATTACCATAGACAAAAATGTGGCCATTATAAAGAGATACCTTTTGACAAAATATTGGCTGATTTGACTAGGTATATCTGAAATTCACTGGATACGAGCACTATTTACTTCACATTTAAAACATGACTTACGATTTAGAAGCATCAGCTCAGTGGCTCTAAGCTCCACAGTTAAACCCAGGGCTGTAGCATAGCATAGCTGGCATTGTCCCATACGCGATAACAATTTGGCAGCGGTAAAGGGGTCACCATATCGCATGTCTCGTTAGTTACGGCGCGAGTTGGCGCTGGCCGCGAGCTAAGCTCTACCTTCTAGATATAGGTACTTACCGGCGAGTGGAACTAGCAAGTGTATAGTATCTATATTTTGATCTAAGCATCTATACCTACGTTAGAGCAGACTCATTATAGAGACATAAATTGCTGGGGTGGCGCAATATGGCCTGGGGCCTTACGGCTAGCTGTTTTAAGCAATTCAGCTTAGGTGATGAAAAAAGTTGCGCGACTGCAAACCGTATCACGGCGCGTTGAGGTTCACGGGTGAGTGATTTTCCGAACTGAGCTTCTTTAATGTTAGTTTGAGACCGCGTAAGGAGTTGGCCGTAAGGCCCCTGAACGTGGAACTTGACCTCTACTCCTATAGTGGCACTAGTAAACTAGTCCTAGTGGCACTAGTAAACTAGTCCTAGTGGCACTAGTTGACTAGTGCCACTCATTTGTGTTTGTTCTATATCTGGATGTTAATATCTATTTAAGTATGTATTTAAAACTATATATGTATGTATATCAGTCTCTGGCAGCCATATCACAAGCTTTGCTTAGTTTGGGGTCAGATGACCGTGTGTGCAAAAATGTCCCGAACATTTATTTTATTTATTTATTTTATTAAAGAAGTGTAGAGGTAGTTTTTTTTTAACTTTCAAAGTAGGTTACAAATATTTTTCTTAGTAGGCACCTTTCGTGCTTATTCAGAATACTTCAGGGCTATAACAGTTCTCGTTTAACATTATCTCTGCCGCTGAGCAAATTCGTAACTTCAGGCTTCAAGAGTCTGCGATTATAAGGGCAATTAAAAATGGCAGTCGTGGCAACCATAATAATAAATGGAGGCTGGCCCGTTGTTACGAGAGATAAAACAAGGCCAGATTACGTAAATCTATGCAAATGCAGCTAGGGATGTAATATAGAGGGTAATTTGGAAGTTATACTATTGTTGTACGAATATCTACTTGGAAGACTCAACCCCAACACAAAAAGAGAGGGTAAGGTCTATGTTCATCAATTTTTTTTATGATGATTATGAATGAGGTCTACTGCAGCCGCGGTCTACTGACATATGTCACTGGTAAAGTTGTCAAAAACAATCGATTAAACCATTTAATCACCTTGTTAAGTTTCGGTGAACTTTGCCAAAAATGTTAACCAACGATTTTTTCTAGATCAATGGCTTGAACTTCTGTACCTACCTATATAGGTACGCCTCTTTTTGCGTCGCCGTCTTAAACTGCGCATCAAAAGCCTCAAGTTCATAGTCTGTATGATTGCAGTACCTGTGGTATCGTTCTCATAGATAGCACCTTTTTATTGAAAATTAGGCTTGCGTTTGACCGCCACCTCGCCTGTTGTTAAGCGATAGTGCGGTCTACGATGGAGCACACTTGCCTAGAAGAAACCGATTCAGGTACCTACTTGCGACTTGATAACACCCAGCTAGTGGTCACGTTCACGACGTTGCAAGAAGACCAACTCGTCCGATGAAAAGCGACGTTATCGCCGCTGATTGATTAAGTAAATCTAGAAGAAGGTACTTATTCTCTCTGCAACCAAGGGCGGATCCAGGGGGGGGGGGGGGTCATGGGGGTCATGACCCCCCTTGGGCTGGGTCCAGGACCTAGGTGGACCACTAATAATTAATATAAATATTGATTATAAAAATTAAATTATTAGTTCCTGTGACTTGACCACGACTATGTGACCAGGGGGGGAGGGCCCTGGCACCAAAGCTGGATCCGCCCTTGTCTGCAACAGGTTACCTATTTATAGTTTCAGTTTGACGTCTGAAGCAGTGGACGTCTTGTGGCTGATGATGAATATCAATTCAATATTTATCATCAGCGACAAGATGTCCACTGTTGAGTCCATTTTAGAAAGTTATTTTAATTTTCATCATTTTCTATATTTTAACGAGGTAATAAAATACATGAAACAGATTAAAGCACAATTCAACAATGTCTTACTTACCCAATAGGTAGGTGCAAGATTTCACGTAATTACACCTATCTACAAAAAAAACCTTACGCTTAATAAAAAATATACCGGAATTCTGCCGTTCCTACTATGCCAGAAGTAGAAAATGAAAGAGATTTCACTAAATGAAAATAAACGTTTCCATTGAACGGAGTTAGAACGATGTTTTAAAAAGATTAGGGCGGTTTTTATGCAACTTTTTATTATAAATGGAACAAATCTGTATGAAACCGCTATTGCTCGGAGCACTATGGACGTGGTTCAATAAACTTACGGACATGAAACGTACGGAAAGTTAAAATAAATTACGCTCAAATAAAATCTGTTAGGTGTTGATTTGCCAAGAGAGAGATTGGCCGAGACCGAAAGTTATTGCTTAGCAGTAAGAATAGTAGAGACATGTCCATTACTTTAGTCGTCTAAGACATTGGGGTGGAAACGCAAAAACTGGGGAACGTAAAAGAAGTTAAATAGAACTTAAATAGAAGATATTTTTCCACTTTCTATGGGAAAATTTGGTGTGACCATGATTACCGAAAAATTTAGGAACAATGGTAAAAAACCAAGCAAGTAGTTAATAAAATAACTATCTACACAATTGTTTAGTAATGCGGTTCTTGGTTGCGGTTCTATACGCAAAAACCGCGTTAAATTGTAGGTTAAGCTGTTGAACTCAAAGTCAAAGTCATTTATTCATAAATATAAATTTACACCGATCTCCACCCGATGGTTGCCTTGCAAAGATAGCTCTTAGCGATGAGGCCGTCGCATGTTGCGTATTTTTAAAGCTTTTTTATCGTGTGCATTTTATTTGAGGTGTAAACAATAAATAATTTTACTATCTTTCTATCTAACTGATTCGGATAAGTGCGGAGGAAGGTAAATAAATATATGTGTCAAATGAGAAGGATAATAATAAAGATAACATCACAGATCTTGTGGATAACATAGTATAATTTTCTTTCCCAGAAAACGCACGAAAAATGAAAAGTTGCCAGTAAAAGTAGGGTTTGGAAAGGAAAGTTTGCAATTTAACTTGTTTGGGATTTATTTATTTTTTTCTCTTCCCCGAGTTGGGGCTTTTGGCTCCGCATGATTGATGCAGTTGCCATATACAAGTCGTATGAGTTTAGTTTTAGAATACTCGTAATATTAAACAGTTTACTTTGTCTTAATAGCGTCAAACAAGTCATAGTCACAGTCAAAGTCAAGCTAAGTAAGTCACGGCCAAGTCGAGCTCATGCCCCTGTAAAGTGGTGGAGACTTTACAAGAGGCTCCTATGGAGTTTTGGAAACAACACGAAAAGACACGTTTCACCTCGTTATATCACTTGCCCACACTCGAGCACGTTTACGAGCACTTAATGAATAATAATTCACCATTTAGTACACATTAACACTCGAAAATACACAAGTTTAGGAAAATAATCCAACGAGCCGACATGTTTTTTCCGCGTTGGCGCCAAAACTCCCTTGTTTGGGATTCAGTCTTCAAATTAATAAAATCTCAAGCCCAGCACAGAATTCTGGATACCGTGAGCGCATACTGCGTAGGTACTACATTTAGATAACATGCGGCGGTACTTGTATTTTAACTAATTTCATAACATTTCTGTAGACATAATACTACTTAAGATCACGCACACTGCAAAGTGTTCGAAACGTCAAGAATTAAAATAAAGTTAAATACACGATAATATATATTATTCTCAGTGCAAAAAATAATGCAATTTTAGTCGTATGATAGATATGATGCCTAGTATTGCCTAGTCTAAATGTAAAAACTGTGCGAAGCCAAAAGCAACAAAAAATAGTCAAAGAAAATAGTAGGCCCGAATTCCGTTGCCTCGTCTTGGAGTCCTATGATCCTAACCCCATAGCGAAGCAGTAAAAAATTGGATTTACGCAGAAGCGGCACGTGTCGGCCGCGTTTATGTAGGTAGTACATAATCCTAAATACGAAGTTCTGCTCGTCTATACATTAATCTGTTTTCGGAGAATGAGTATGAATTTATATATGTAAGTCTATATATATATATATATGTATACATATATGTTATATAAATTTAATACCTAATAGGCTTGCGTTTGACTGCCAACTCGCCTGATGTTAAGCAAAGCGGTCTACGATGGAGCACGCTTGCCTAGAAGAAACCGATTCACTCGTGATTTGAAGACACCCAGATATAGAGTGCTAAACTATGCCAGCGTACGTACACATCGCGCAACGCGGTCGCAAGATTTGTTTTGTTTGTTTGTTTTTGTTTTTTCGTTTTTACTTCTTGAATTTTTATTATTTCTTAGTTAGGTAATCCGCCGTAACAACATATTCAGTGAAAATTTTAACTGGCTATCTATTACGGTTCGAAAGACGTAACCGTTAAAAGGTGGGACGGACAGATAGACAGACGGACAGACATCCAATGTAGGCTTAGTAATAAAAAAAAAAAAAAAAAAAAATTTAATTAATTATTTTTTTTTAATTAAAGGAGACAATTTCTTTTGTTTGAAAAATAGGCCACCCACAAATTATAGCATATAGTAATGAAACTCATGTCGATTTGTTCCTCATAATCTCTAGATTCAGTGGTAATATTAGCTATATCCGATCTAACCGGAGTATTGAGAAATCAGTTAATGAATCTCACAATAACCTAAAACCTCACAATGAACAATTATATATAAGTTACTTTATTACTTAGGTTCTAGTGATTTACTACCTAATACTAGCGATTGCCTGCGCGATTTGGTTTGTCACAAAAATAAGTGATCATCCCATGAAAACTATGTACCTAGGTTTCCGGGATATAAAGTAGCCTAGTCATTATCAAGATTAAAACTATGTACATATTCAATTTCATCAAAATCAGTTTAGCAGTGAAAGCATAAGGAGACAGAGTTACTTTCGCATTTTTGCATCAGCACTTTTTCTAGCAATTGTGCTGATAATCATTATCAGCACGAGTAATGATTACTTGCGATATTGTATGGCTAGGCGGAATTTAAAAAAAGACATTGTAGGTAACAAAATATTATTATCATAATAATAATTAAATAGGTAACCCACTCAGAAATAGATTCTTTAAACCTTCGAAAAGTGACAGCAAAGCTATACATTATCTAGCACATGATGCAATTTCGCGTATCGTAGGTATTGTAAAAACACCAGAGAACATTACTTAGGACATACGGAAATGTTCCTACGTTAGACCCTAATACGGAAAGTAGAAGCAGCACGCTTATAATTATACATAGTAAGTGCTGCTGCTGCCCTGAAAATAGCGGGCACAGTAAGAGTAGGCATAGAGGTTGGTTGTGGGATATTCTTGCTGTCTTCAATATCCATAAGACGAATTGCCACAGCTCTGTTACCATCTCGTAGCCTCTGCCTGCTCACAGTGCTGGAAACTTTCAGCCACCAAGCCATACAGACTTGTTCTGAGCGTTCTATCTGCACAAAAAGGGATGGTTAGTATATAAACGTTTATTTATTGCACTCTATACAGGAGTACCTAGGTACTAAATAGCAAACTAGAAAAAAGATATACTAAACAAAAATACTACTTAATACTAGATATACTTAATATCTTTATTTTCAATGATTTCACTAAGAATTTTTGAAATTACCTGATTATTTGAAAACTGCAAAATCAATATTCCTTTCTGCAGAACAAGAACGCTGTGTTTGGTGTGTTCTTAAAATGGAACATCCACATGGAATGTAAATATTTCTATAGGTACCCAAATCTTCTTATTGCATCAGGAGTATGGATATTTTCTTGCAAAATTAATAGTAGCAGTATCTGCAAACTGCTAGTTGATTTAGCTGTAAATAAAAGCAGGTAAGTTAAAACAAACAGGGATAATAAAGTTAGTAATATTATAAGCAACACAAGTACGGATACCAACATGGTTTGAGACGTTTAAATGCATTGTTATCTATACCTCCTTCATCTTTTTAGAGGCGATGTGTGTATGTATGTTCCCTAAAAAAAGGCTGGACAGATTTTGACGGGAGTTTCACTGGCAGATAGCTGATGTCATAAGGAGTGTGTCATCTACGCGGGTGAAACCGCAGGGCGCAGCTAGTAATAAATAAAAATCAAATGGTGTTCTTAAGTAACGGCATAATTTGTGAACGTCTGAACCGATTTGACTTTTTAAAATGTTTGTAACCTTCAGGGAAAGAAATATTGTCGAAGCCGAAGGCCGAGTCCTACGCGTACGAAATCGCGGGCATCAGCTAATACCTACTTAAATAAAAACTCACCTCGCAAGAAATCCACACACACACAAACGGCACAAATCAAATAGGTAAGATCTTTGGGAAAATCTTCAGTTGTCTCGGACAGTAATTATGTCTTCGCACAATTGTCTACGCGTTGAAATCTTACTGCACAGTATTGACAACAATTTTCTGGAGTAGACGCTGTACATTGTACATGTTGATTTATTGTAGTTTCATAATGATACGGAAAAAATTGAGAGCACTATCAGACGATCACGCGATTTGAAACAAACGGAAAGTATGAATAGTGATGTGTGGTGCGAGTTATATCACTATTCACATATTATCATGAACGAGTTGACGAGACCAGTTTTGTGCAATTCGAATCAAATCTGTCAACAGTTTGTTACTGCGCCTGACACTGGTGCAAGACTGAGATCGAGTCAACTCAACTCAATAAACTGCTCCGTGTCGGTGCCAGGCCAGCTGGATGCGCTTAGCGATGTGACTGCGCTTAGCTATGTACGAGCGATTTGAGTGGGTTATTTGACCCGAGCGATGTTCAAACCAATAAAAAAACGAAAGCAGTGCGTGTCACATGTTCCTCGGTCCACGTTCAATCAACGGAGTAGTACCAACTAGCAGGACCTATTCGCATTGACACTTGCATCGAGTTAGTAATCATTCCAGTGTCAACTCATACAAATACTGACGAGACACATCACCAGAACCCACTACCACCGATTCAAGTTGACTCCAGTTGCAACTCGAGTCAATAGCACGAGTTACTTAAGTAATTCGAGTCAGAAAAACTAAAGTATGAGACATCACTAGTATGAAGTAACTTGAAATAAGTCATAACTGCTGTCAATTTCAAACCAACAAACGTCAAGATGGCGGATTTACGTTCCATTCCTCTATAATTTTACGAAACCATAGTATTATGGTTTCGGTAAATCAATATTAGTAAATATTTAAAACTAAGATTAAAAACATATTCAAGCCGCTAATTATAAGCGTCTATAATACCATTAGCGACTATAGTATAATTATTTTTACTTAAAAGCCGATTACTATGGCCACTGTTGTAAAATATGGTCTATTTATTTTTGTATATAAATTCCTGAGCATGCATCCTTTTTCGTATTAAAAACGTTCCGGTCAAGTGACTATAAGGGAAATGAATGAATTGTGGCTAAAATCAAAACAACACATTTTATTCTTGATATTATTATTCCGGTTTCATTTTTCCCTTATCTTTCGTCCGAATGGTACAAAAAATACGACAAATTTTATAGTGCTGGTCCCATCAATATATGCTAAATTAGGTGGGCCTAAGAAAGAAAAATTTGGTGGGCCCAGGAAAAATTGTCTTCTTTGTCTAAAATTTTTATGTGACATTTTAATTATTTTTTTTATTTGATCTAGGGTATTTTTTGTAATTGACATTTTAGGTTATGTTAATTTTATTTTAACTTTCCACTGACATTTTACTATTATTATTTTTATACCTAATTCTTTGTCCAAATATTGCTAAGTATGAGTCCATGGTTACTTGAAATAAACAATTTGAATTTGAATTTGAATAGGGTCCCATTATTACCCTTTGGGCACGGTACCCTAAAAACAAACAAACCGTAGCTAAATGAATTATTTACCAATTTAATTTTAATATCCACATCGAAGCAGCGCGTGAAATAAGCGACAAACAATATTAATTAATTACATTTGACTGGAGCTGCCGGAGCACAAAGTTACTGTGGAATTATCCCTCTGTGATGCCGATACACTTGCGGCCATGCTGACGTGCACACAGCGAGCGATCACTAAAAAGTGCCCACCACCATCATCATCAACAGCCAGAAGACGTCCACTGAACATAGGCCACCACACTGAACAACAGCCTGCCTTTTGCATCCACTGAATGCCAACGACTCTCACAATGTCGTCGGTCCATCTAGTGGGAGGCCTATAGGCCTCGAAGACGCAGCGTAGGTATACCTACGCTGCGTCTTCCGGTTCCACCACCATACCGGGTTTGTATCCACGGATCCTGGTATCGATTTGAATTAGGCACGGATCTCTGTCGTTGTCTCGATACAAGATTGTTTTACCTTTGATTTTGCTGGTTGCAGTACCTATAGTCTAAAAACTGACTTCACGGGATCTTCAATAAACGGAATTCAAACCCTAACTTTCATAATTTGTGTCAATTTTTTTAATCCCTCTGAGGTTCAATCAAATTCTTGGATTTCATAATATTTTATCCAGAAATTCCAAAAACACTTCACATATTTCAGTAGATCATCATCATCATCAGCCGGAAGACGTCCACTGCTGAACATAGGCCTCCCCCTGAACGACAGCCCGCCTTTTGCATCCACTGGATACCCGCGACTCTCACAATGTCGTCGGTTCATCTAGTGGGAGGCCTCCCTACGCTGCGTCTTCCGGTTCGTGGTCTCCACACCAGAACCTTTCTTCCCCATCGGTTATCGGTTCTTCGATCGATGTGGCCTGCCCATTGCCACTTCAACTTGCAAATTTTAACAGCTATGTCGGTGACTCTGGTCAGCTATGTCGGTCTTTCAGTAGATACACCAATCTATTCCATTATTGAATGCTGAAGAAAGATTTTAGAATAAAGCGTGTTGTTATTACCACAGCATGTGGCCGGCACAATTATTAGTAATTCATTGATACACAAGCCTTAGATAACCATTATTGTAATCAACCTTCAATATAAAAGCATGTAAATATTACATCAACCGTATATATGACTGCCCCTAGCATCGACAAAAATGCTTTGTGAATCGAAATACTTGAGGAATGTTGTTTTTTATTAGGGCTATTATCGAACTCTGTAAACGCTAGAATACAGCAGACTAAGTTTAGAATGATTCCAATAACTAGGAAGGATGCTTCAATGAAAATATCAGTCTTTAGGTGCAAGGCAGAATCGATTAGCAAGCCCATCGTCACGATGACAAATGCTCCGTAAACACCAGACATTATAAAATGTGGCGGCGTATTCAAGTTTTTGCTTTCTGAATTGTAGAAGAGAGCAATCATCATGAGCATTAAAGTCACTATACCGAAGATATCCCGGACATCAGCCTGTACGAGATTAGGATGGCCCTGAAACAGCTCAAGAACAACAAGGCGCCGGGGGACGATGGAATCACATCAGAGCTTCTGAAAGCGGGTGGAACACCGGTACTCAGAGTCCTTCAGAAGCTCTTTAATTCTGTCTTACTCGAAGGTATAACGCCAGAAGCATGGAACAGAGGCGTGGTGGTGCTGTTCTTTAAGAAAGGTGACAAAACCTTGCTGAAGAATTACAGACCCATCTCGCTTCTGAGCCATGTTTATAAGCTGTTTTCGAGGGTCATCACGAATCGTCTCGATCGCAGGTTCGATGACTTCCAGCCTATCGAACAAGCCGGTTTCCGAAAAGGCTATAGTACCATAGACCACATCCACACGCTACGCCAAGTTATACAGAAGACCGAAGAATATAACTTGCCACTATGTTTGGCGTTTGTGGACTATGAGAAAGCCTTTGATTCGGTCGAGACATGGGCGGTGCTCGAGTCTCTCCAGCGATGCCGTATTGACTATCGGTATGTCGAAGTGTTGAAGTGTTTGTACAATAACGCCACCATGTCGGTCCGAGTACAGGAGCAGAGTTCGAAGGCAATTCCATTGCGAAGAGGCGTGAGACAGGGAGACGTTATCTCTCCGAAACTGTTCACTGCCACAATGGAAGATGCCTTCAAGCTCCTGGAATGGCAAGGACTCGGCATCAACATCAACGGCGAGTACATCACTCACCTTCGGTTTGCCGACGATATTGTGGTCATGGCAGAGTCGATGGAAGATCTCAGCATGATGCTCGAAGGCCTCAATCGAGTCTCCCAACAGGTGGGCCTTAAAATGAACATGGACAAGACAAAGGTTATGTCAAATATCCATGTTGTGCCCACCCCAGTATCAGTTGGGAACTCAGTTCTTGAAGCTGTTGACGCGTACGTCTACCTAGGACAAACAGTCCAACTAGGTAGGTCCAACTTCAAGAAAGAGGTCAATCGGCGAATCCAACTCTCTCGGCTGGGCAGCGTTCGGTAAACTACGCAACGTCTTCTCGTCCAAAATACCTCAGTGCCTTAAGACGAAAGTCTTCGACCAGTGTGTGTTACCAGTGATGACATACGGCACTGAAACGTGGTCTCTCACTATGGGCCTCATAAGCAAGCTCAAAGTCGCACAACGAGCTATGGAGAGGGCTATGCTCGGGGTTTCTCTACGAGATCGAATCCGAAATGAGGAGATCCGTAGACGAACGAAAGTCACCGACATAGCCCACCGGATTAGTAAGTTGAAATGGCAGTGGGCAGGGCACATATCACGCAGAACAGATGGCCGATGGGGCCGAAAGGTTCTGGAATGGAGACCACGGACTGGTAAGCGCAGCGTAGGACGTCCACCCACAAGATGGACAGACGACCTAAAAGAGACCGCAGGGAAACGCTGGATGCAGGCCGCTTCCAACCGGCCCTTTTGGAGATCGATGGGGGAGGCCTATGTCCAGCAGTGGACGTCCTACGGCTGAAATGATGATGATGATGATGATTAAAGTCACTCCTCTAAGTCCCGTCTGCACTATTCTGAAAGGCATTCCTTGAGGTAAACAGTTAGGATAAAAGGTGGTGGTGATACAGCAGCATAGGTGCGATATTGGTGCAATAATACTCCACTCACAACTTTTAAAATGGGTTCTAGTTCATTTACGTAATAAAAGAAGGAAAAATCGCATGGACTCCGTTACAATGGGCACAAAACAGTCTTCAAAAGCCTTGCTAAAACAAGTACCTATACACAAGAATAAACCACGTAGTACATGTAGGTCAATGCATGGAAGGGCAATTTTTCCGATATTATTATACGTTTTGATTCACAAACTACAAAGTTGAATTACTATTATTGCATTGTATTAATCACAGAAGAGAAAATTTTTTCGTTTAAAATAGAACGGCTGTCAAGGCATTTTTGCAAGAAATCCGTTGTAGCCAGTTGCACACATGTAAACGAAACGTCATAATATAACTACATAGGAAGGAATGCAATAATTCGTCAAGATTATTATTAATCCAAAAGGTTATGAACGCCATTTTGTTAAAGTTTAAAACTAACCTTCTCGTGGTGCAATACGGTTCAGTTCCCTGTGCATTTTGCGCAATTATTTCGGTAAATGCTGCTATTCCAAAAAAACTGCACGATTTTTGTGCAGTTCAAAAAACTAGTATGAGTTCAACAGTCCTTAACGTATATTTATCTACGACATAGTTAAAATAGTTCCAAATTAAACTGCACGATAAGCACGAGGGTTAAAATAATTTAGCTAAGAGTTTTTCATCGATTTTGCTTTTTTTATTTAACAAAACTAGTGTATTAATGCATGTGCTTGTGTAATAATATTGAATTATTATCCGTTAAATAAGATTAAGGCAAATTCGTAGGTTTGCGTGAGTGTAGGCAAACAATGGGAAGTTGCAAATGTGATTTTTTTGTTTTGCCCCAAAACTCCATAGAAACTTGATTAAAAAGTTTCCATGACCTTACTAGGTCATGATTTGACCATGATATTGACGTAGGCTATGTTTAGAGTTCGTTTTATGTGACTTTAAATGGGTAGAAAAATAAATATATTACTTGATACGGTTAAATGCTATTTCGTGAGGAGCCATTAAAAAAAAAACCTCATCCTAAAATTTAGAATGTGGTATCACAGCTAGTGATGGGAAAGTTTTGTGTGCAGTTTTAATTTTATCGATAATCTTAATAGGCATGATGACTAATTTTTTTTTATTACCTCATAAAAAAGCTGATCATAAATAGAGAACATCATCGAAAACAAAATAAAAATTAGTTCAAACATAAATGAGATATAAACATTTAATTTCGTGCTAGACAGAGAGCGCACTATACTGAGCCGTGACGTCACACCTCAGGAGCGTCATACAAATGCTGTACTAACACACGCTTTGCGAGAAATGAATAGAGCATCCCCTCTCTATCCCCACCTAAAACTTTAAACACTCATATCTCAGAGATTTATCAGCCAATTTCATTTATTTTATCAGTACCTATGTGTAATTTATTTAGTTATATTCATCGCTAAGCCGGTTAATTGTAACAAATTAAACATTAGGACACATGCCTATTATATACTTTAGCATATTAGATGGTAGGAATTCCACTAGTCGATTAAAAAAAATAGCAAGATTGACTTGCTTCGTTCGTATGAACAGAAATTAGTCACTGACTCGCATTTGATCATTATTTATTATTTTTTGTTATACTTTAGTTAGAGTGTGTCTGTGTACTATATTCATGCCAATTATTACGCTTGTACGTATTATCGTTACACTACATTACATATACATTAGATCTAATACAAAAATACGTTAAAATACGTTTGCTGTATGGGGACGCCTCTTTCGTTTTAACTTTTTGACTTTTTAGGGTTTCGTACCCAAAGGGTAAAAACGGAACCCTATTACTAAGCCTACGAGTCTAAGTCTACTAATTTACTAAGTCTGTCCGTCTGTCTATACCATTAAATAAAATGGAATCGTGGGTGTGACTTATTTAAAAACGTGGAGTTTTAGTACAGTTGTATGATTATTAACGACTTATTTACCGTGATTATGTTGTGGATATGGAGTTTCTAATGTTTCGGCACAGGAAATGACTCAAAAACGTTATAAATAATGTGTAAATATTCCGTAATCATACAACTAAATAGTGAACAACCGGGATATTTTAAAAAGTGGAGTTTAATGTTTCGGGATCGCAATTAAAGCTGGCTAGGTTTTTTATTGAATAAAATTATCAATAATGAATATCAAAGTTAGTTGATTGAATCAGGCGTCACTTTACGGAAGTCTCAAATGTGCATCACAAATATCTATAAAGAAAAATAATTTATAACTTTATAACTTCCTTTAGTTTGCGTTTTCTTGGGAGTCGAAGAATTTGAACAGGCAGGTGAAGCTATTTAAAGTCTCTTTGGAGATTCAAATGAGGTTGTCTGAGAGTAGTATGAAGACGTTGGTGTTGGTGATATGATTTAATTTTTAACCACTGAATGTAAATAAATAATTTATTTTTGTGATATTGCTAATGGCTTCAAGTATCTTTTATTTGTCGTGATACATATATGTCCAAAATTTTTTTTGAACAAATTGTGCTTGTTTAGTAGGAATCCAATCACGTCTTCCTGTTGCATCAATCCATTTTTGCCTAGTAGACGGATTGCCTGGAAAACTGTAATAAATTCAATGTCTATTTATACAATAGAAAATTACGGGAAATGTAATAGTGCTAATAGACGAGACGGACTTGGTCCATATGTCTGTTAGTACTATAAGAAAAATCTAAATGTATCGATATCGATAAAATAATGGTAACCACTATTATTGTCAACGGCTTGTCAACAGCTTTGTAATTAAAACACGGTGAAATAATAAAATTATAAACAATTTAGACATACCGGTGATAGGATATGCTTCCTTTTTTTTAAATAAAATCTTTGCTAGCTAGGCGACACGTAATTACAGCGCAAGAATGCATTGTGGAATAAATTCGATGGAGCAGCTACGCGTTCAAAATCAGTTAGCAATTGTGATACGGAGTTCAACGCCTTGACGTAAATAAGAATGTTCACTCGTATGCCTGGTAACAGATGTTTCTTCTCTTTTCCGTTCTATCTACTTCTCTTTTCTGTGGTATTAATGATGCTCTTTTTGTTGATGTACTTTTTTTTTCTTCTTCCCCGTGTTGGGGCTTTTGGCTCCGCATGATTGATGCAGTTGCCATGTTGATGTACTTCTGTACTTTAAACTGTGACTTTAAAGTACCACATTTTCTTTGAGATTACCCCAGATAATTACCACGTAGATCTGTGATTACCCCGGATAATTACTATCAAATTACTATACTATGAATAATTCTTTACGTCATTGTACTAGTCGGAGAGAGATGATGTTTCTATCTGTGATGGTAGGTGGGAAGGTTATAGAGTGGCTTTACCTATATTTAATCGCAGTACAATTTCCGCGCTAAACTAAACATGGCCCGTGAACGTACATACCGTGAACATATTAGAACGTATCCCTGCAATCTCCAAAACAGGTGCAAAATGCGTATGAAGAAACATGTATCTGAGCTGTAATGCGCTCGTGAAATCGAACTTCGGTGCCTGTACGTGTTTTTCAGGAAAACGCAATAAGTATGATCAAAATATAACGCTGCTTGACAACGTTTAGTTGGTCGATATTATTTTGGACATCATCATCATCATCATTTCAGTCATATGATGTCCACTCTGGACATAGCCCTCCCCCATCGACCAAAAGGACCGGTTGGAAGCAGCCTGAATCCAGCGTTTCCCTGTGGTTTCTTTTAGGTCGTCTGTCCATCTTGTGGGTAGACAGACGTCCTACGCTGCGCTTACTAGTCCGTGGTCTCCATTCCAGAACCTTTCGGTCTCATCGGCCATCTGTTTTGCGTGATATGTGCCCTGCCCACTGTCACTTCAACTTGCTAATCTGGTAGGTAAGCTATGTCGGTAACTTTCGTTTGTCTACGGATTTCCTCATTTCTGATTCGATCTCGTAGAGAAACTCCAAGCATAGCCCTGTCCATAGCTAGTTACAACTTTGAGCAACGTTCCAGTGCCGCATTGGCCATGCTTTGTTTAGGTACTGGCCAGATTATTGACCAGGTTGGACGGACATGCCTGCGAGAAAAGGCGCACTCTCCTTTTCTAGCTCCCAGATAGGTATTCTATCTAATTTGGACCGGTTCTCTCTCTCTGTATTTTGTATAGTACTTTGATCTTTAGCTCCATAAAAATATGGTTCGTTAAAGATATTTATTTTATGTACGCAATCCAATTATGGGTGTAAGATCCTTGGTGCGACTAAAATACCGAAATGGCCACTTTTAATAGCTGTCATTTCCATTCAAATTCAATGCAATCAGCCACAGAAAAGAGAAGTAGATAGAACGGAAAAGAGAAGGAACATCTGTTACCAGGCATACGAGTGAACATTCTTATTTACGTCAACGCGTTGTACTCCGTATCACAATTGCTAACTGATTTTGAACGCGTAGCTGCTCCATCGAATTTATTCCACAATGCCTTCTTGCGCTGTAATTACGTGTCGCCTAGCTAGCAAAGATTTTATTTAAAAAAAAGGAAGCATATCCTATCACTGGTATGTCTAAATTGTTTATAATTTTATTATTTCACCGTGTTTTAATTACAAAGCTGTTGACAAGCCGTTGACAATAATAGTGGTTACCATTATTTTATCGATATCGATACATTTAGATTTTTCTTATAGTACTAACAGACATATGGACCAAGTCCGTCTCGTCTATTAGCACTATTACATTTCCCGTAATTTTCTATTGTATAAATAGACATTGAATTTATTACAGTTTTCCAGGCAATCCGTCTACTAGGCAAAAATGGATTGATGCAACAGGAAGACGTGATTGGATTCCTACTAAACAAGCACAATTTGTTCAAAAAAAATTTTGGACATATATGTATCACGACAAATAAAAGATACTTGAAGCCATTAGCAATATCACAAAAATAAATTATTTATTTACATTCAGTGGTTAAAAATTAAATCATATCACCAACACCAACGTCTTCATACTACTCTCAGACAACCAAAAAATCTCCAAAGAGGCTTAAAATAGCTTCACCTGCCTGTTCAAATTCTTCGACTCCCAAGAAAACGCAAACTAAAGGAAGTTATATAGTTATAAATTATTTTTCTTTATAGATATTTGTGATGCACATTTGAGACTTCCGTAAAGTGACGCCTGATTCAATCAACTAACTTTGATATTCATTATTGATAATTTTATTCAATAAAAAACCTAGCCAGCTTCAATTGCGATCCCGAAACTTTAAACTCCACTTTTTATAATATCCCGGTTGTTCACTATTTAGTTGTATGATTACGGAATATTTACACATTATTTATAACGTTTTTGAGTCATTTCCTGTGCCGAAACATTAGGAACTCCATATCCACAACATAATCACGGTAAATAAGTCGTTAATAATCATACAACTGTACTAAAACTCCACGTTTTTAAATAAGTCACACCCACGATTCCATAATATTTAATGGTATAGACAGACGGACAGACTTAGTAAGTTAGTAGACTTAGACTCGTAGGCTTAGAATAGGGTTCCGTTTTTACCCTTTGGGTACGAAACCCTGAAAAGTCAAAAAGTTAAAACGAAAGAGGCGTCCTCATACAGCAAACGTATTTTAACGTATTTTTGTATTAGATCTAATGTATATGTAATGTAGTGTAACGATAATACGTACAAGCGTAATAATTGGCATGAATATAGTACACAGACACACTCTACCTAAAGTATAACAAAAAATAATAAATAATGATCAAATGCGAGTCAGTGACTAATTTATTTTAACTAATTTAACTAATTTATTTATTTTTTATTTATTTTTGAACTTATTTTTATTTTGTTTTCGTTGATGTGCTCTATTTATGATCAGCTTTTTTATGAGGTAATAAAAAAATATTAGTCATCATGCCTATTAAGTTTATCGATAAAATTAAAACTGCACACAAAACTTTCCCATCACTAGCTGTGATACCACATTCTAAATTTTAGGATGAGGTTTTTTTTTTAATGGCTCCTCACGAAAATAGCATTTAACCGTATCAAGTAATATATTTATTTTTCTACCCATTTAAAGTCACATAAAACGAACTCTAAACATAGCCTACGTCAATATCATGGTCAAATCATGACCTAGTAAGGTCATGGAAACTTTTTAATCAAGTTTCTATGGAGTTCTGGGGCAACACAAAAAAATCACATTTGCAACTTCCCATTGTTTGCCTACACTCACGCAAACCTACGAATTTGCCTTAATCTTATTTAACGGATAATAATTCAATATTATTACACAAGCACATGCGTTAATACACTAGTTTTGTTAAATAAAAAAAGCAAAATCGATGAAAAACTCTTAGCGAAATTATTTTAACCCTCGTGCTTATCGTGCAGTTTAATTTGGAACTATTTTAACTATGTCGTAGATAAATTTACGTTAAGGACTGTTGAACTCGTACTAGTTTTTTGAACTGCACAAGAATCGTGCAGTTTTTTTGGAATAGCAGCATTTACCGAAATAATTGCGCAAAATGCACAGGGAACTGAACCGTATTGCACCACGAGAAGGTCAGTTTTAAACTTTAACAAAATGGCGTTCATAACCTTTTGGATTAATAATAATCTTGACGAATTATTGCATTCCTTCCTATGTAGTTATATTATGACGTTTCGTTTACATGTGTGCAACTGGCTACAACGGATTTCTTGCAAAAATGCCTTGACAGCCGTTCTATTTTAAACGAAAAAATTTTCTCTTCTGTGCAATCAGCCCACATATCTGTGAATCAGCCGCTCTCTACTCTTCCAGAAATGACTGAATCTATGGTGTGTGCTGACATGATGGTGACGCGAGTGACGTAATTTGGGAAATATTGACATTAAAATTCCAAACTAGAAGGAGATTACTAAATTATAGGTCGCCTTTCAATCAAGGATACTAGATAAAATAAGATAGGTACCAAAGATTTTCTAATTATTCGTCAAAGATAGGTACATGGATACAAGATATTGTCAAACGAGAGGTGTGCGTCAATACCCCGAGTCAAAGAAGGGCGGCAACGACGTGTTTTTTCAGCATGAAAACCACCCATGAGAACCCGATCCCCTTGGATGCAACTGCGACCACTCTGGCAAATAGTTATAGTAGGTATACTCGTATTATTTTCTTTATAATGGTCATGGATATGGTATAATGTATTTCTTTCTTTCCTTCTTTTGTCAAACAAACAAATCGAGTGTCAAAATTTATTTAATTAACTACACGCCAAGGACCTTTTATACCCTATTTTAGGGTATCAAACGTCCTTGCTATAAGCTATATATTGCTATAAGCTCATTGTACTGACTAGTTCTGTGGACTAGGTGTCTACTTTCAATGTTGTCATCTATGAAAGTTATGTTTACCCGCCATTTTCCTTGTGACAGATTACGCTGGATTGACCATTTTTCGACGTGCTATTTCCATGTTCGGGCACTGTAGCTCACCTACCTATTTGCAAATTAGATCGAAACTTGTATAATTCTGTTTGCGCCCCCGGCCTGAGCCATCAACGTGAAATATGGCTGAAATTTTTCAGGGATTTAGCTCTGTTCATTGCTCTCCTGTCTTCTTATTAGCGGGTCATCCACCAACACTTATTCCTGTCATAAGGACTGATCGACAGTGGATTTAAAAGAGTGAAACTTATGAAACATTTATTTTCGTGTTGTTTCTGAAACTCCATAAAAGCTTCTAGCCTCTGCCTCTGCTTAAAGCTTCTCCACCAGTTTTACCAGTATTCAGTGTACTTGAACTTGATCTTAACTTACTTTATACTCTGACTGTAACTACGTATTCCTTATTTGACTACAGTTAATTAAACTTGAAAATATTTCAATACTAGACACTGGCTAATGTATAAGGAGTGCGACGCCAAAATCTTCTTAAGAAAAAAAAAAAGATGATAGCAGGTCATCCATGCTTGGCTTCTATACAAAAATTCCTTAGAATAATATTATGCTGAGAAACATCCTTAATAATTTCATAACTCCTTATATGTTCCTCTTTTATTTATTTAAAGTTGTATTGTATTGTGTATTGTTGTATTGTATTTAGTCGCCCATGAAAAGTGGCTGCCTTTCAGACGTATGAATACATTCTGGCTGGGCAGAAATTTGTTCGCTTTGTTTTAATCTTTCTCGTCATGCTTTTGTTTGTACACAAGCAATTATACATCAAAATACGGAAAGAAGAAGTAGATGGCCTGCTATACCTTCGACTTCGAATTCTCGATTCTTCGAAATTTCTATTGATAGAGATAGAGATCGAAAACAGCTCTCATCATCATCATCACCATCATTTCTGCCGTGGGACGTCCATTGCTGGGCATAATCCACATCGATCTCAAAAAGGGCCGGTTGGAAGCGGCCTGAATCCAGCGTTTCCCTGCGGTCTCTTTTAGGTCGTCTGTCCATCTTGTGGGTGGACGTCCTACGCTGCGGTTACCGGTCCGTGGTCCCCATTCCAGAACCTTTCGGCCCCATCGGCTATCTGTTCTGCGTGCTATGTGTCCTACCCACTGCCACTTCAACTTGCTTATCCGGTGGGCTATGTCGGTAACTTTCGTTCGTCTACGGATCTCTTCATTTCTGATTCGATATCGTAGAGAACAGCTCTACCGCGTCAGAATAGGGGTTGTTCATAGCGTCCATCCCGGGCACCCTCCGACGTTAGTTATACCGAGTGTTTGCTTAGGGAGGATTAATTTAGGAAGGTTAATAGGTTTGATGTAAAAACCGGCTTGATTGTGTGTCAGGATTTCAGGATGTTTGGAGTTTAGACGTGGGTCGAGTGGAATAAAGTTTTGTATTATCGGGAAACCCCTTTCACAATCATACATAGATAGGTAATTATCAATTTTAAAACAGACATCTAAATTTTTTTTAATGCAATTTCTGTTTTTTGGATGACAATAGATATTACATTGTTTGCGGGATATTTACCGTGGTAAGGTTGTGGAATGAGCTCCCGATATTTCGGCGCCGTTACATGCACCATGTTCACGGGAAGACTGAGCAACCGTTTAGTGAACAACCGTGATAGGTAGTTTAAAACAGTGTTTTAATATTAGATTGGTGTGACAAAATTATGTCATAGTAGTCGAATGAATCAGGCTTTGGAATCAGGCGTTGCTTTGCGGAAGTCAATTTTTACTTTGAATCCATAATCCCAAAATCCTTATTGCGACTTTTTTTTTACTCGAAGCGATGTAGAAGCTGAATTACACTAGAGATTCTTTAAATACAAATTAAAATTATCTCATGCAAAGCAGCATCCAAGTAAACGAATTTTCCAGTGATTTTGATTTAAAAAAGCCAAAATATTTAACTGATTTGGATGAAATTTCTATAGGACCAGTCTGAAAGTATATTCTTTCAAATAAAAATTAAAAAAACAGTTTTTTCCTTTTCTGTTATAAATGATGGAGTTCTGCGGTAACAAACATTAACAAACCGGCTAAGTGCGCGTCGGGCTCACGCATTGACGATTCCGTAACACCACAAAATTCAATAACGAAATTACCAGTTATAACGAACAGAATGTAATGAACAGAAACTTGTCGCCGACTCGCACTTGGCCAGTTTATTTAGATGTGCTTATGATTTACTCGCGTTTTATGCAAATAAATTATCTTATCTTTATCAATATTTGCATTTAATTATATTATTATTCCTGAACCTCTTCCGTTAGTCCGCCTGTCAGTCGCCTGAAGGTTACCAGGGGGCCTGACGAGTCAATCCTCCAAGGAAACAGGGTTTCTTATGTAACATGAAGATATTGTAGTTCTGCATTCATTTCCATTTCCGTGCCTAGGGCCATCCAGCCAATCACACTAATGTTGTTCAATTTATTATTGTTTACTGCTTCATATCTACCGATTTGAATTAGAGAATCACTTTAGTTTTAGTAATAAGTACCTAGGCTACCGACCTTCGCTCGATTTTTTAATGTTAGGTCAAATGATAGAATGAGAACGCCAAAAATCCAGTTTTCGTTTATTTTTTCGTAAAAAATGTGACAGGGCTCATAAACCGTTCAGAGACAAATAAATAAAAACATCGTTCCTACTCTAGACTTACCTATTCAAGAATTCTTACAAATCCAGTGCACATTCACGATTTCATATCATTTAGAGGACGTGACGATACAGCGTGCTCCATTTTAAATTACGAGATTTTTTCCACATTACATCGTCGCCTGCCGCTGCATCGAATTCGAAGACGGTACGTGTCATATTTATTTATTAGACTAGCAACACTGGGGACTCTTGTATCCAAAATAAGAAAGACTATAGAAACATTGAATGTAGAATTTCTTCAATTGGTTCAAATTATGTTGTCCCTTAAATACAGCGAGTTTTGTAATAATATTTTTGAGAATTTTATTCAATGTCTTTAATAATGTGAAACTGAGAAGGTAAACAAATCAAACAACAAGCTTCTTTTCATGATATTATGTGGAGTCAAAGATGAAAGTTAGTCGTTGAATTCGTGTAATGGTAAGTCACATAGTGGATAGAAAACGTTTTAGCGTAATTGGAAACCTAGATATGTGCACTAAGAAGTTATGTTGTTAACCTACACTATATCCATTCGTTTGTTAGATCTGACAGCTGCAATAACGTTCTCATATGCTATCAGTTACCTCTATAAATTAATTACGGGCTCGAGCGCACGAGCCTTCTTTTAATTTATTGCTGGACACAATAGCTTGCAATGAGCTCAAGTTTCAAATAAAACACTACGCATTTTTTTTAATAAACCTTTGATGTCGTTTACTTAATTCACTCGTATATATCATTTTGTATTCCAAAAACTTATATACGTACAGTATTCCCATAGGTATATAGGTATAATTGAACCACAGTCCACCATAAAGCGGCGGTTACTGCAGTGATGAAGTACTTAGCTGGAAGCGTTGAAAAAAACTCTGCTTGATAATAAAATTAGAATATAATTCAATTCAAAGATGTTATAAGTTTGATGTCTTAGTTACTAGTTAGTGAAGCTAGTTAATTTTATTTACTAGGTAAACTTCTACTTGCGCGGTTGATGCACGTACCAGAGTTGGCAGGAGGGCTTAGCTCTATGTGGCTGGAACTCAGCCGCGAAACCAGGAGGAATAAGCTCTGTGCGGCTGCACCGTACATGCTCCACCAGCCCAAAGTCTTAGGTAAAAACACAGAATATATAATAGTACAATTAGTAAAAGTAAGTAACGTAGGGTAAAGTTAAAGTAAGAAAATAATTAAGTATACGATATTATGTGCTATTCAAATTTGAATTGGACGTCTCGGCATGCGGTCTGTTGAAAACTGGCCGGGGTGTCTTCCGAATATGTTCCGTAATGCTGGCTTCTAAGCAACACACGCAGTTTATTCTGCCGAGCCAAAACACCGCAGCACAAGCAAGGTATATCCGAGGGCGTATTTATATACTGTTAGACAGTATCGTGGCTGCTTATTGAATAAGCAGCCGCTGTTTTTGCTACGCTAGATATTTGTCGACTTCCTCCTGCCTGTTGTTCCTTGTGGTATTCGTTTTGGGCACAGAAGGCGGTAACGTCAACTTGAGAATCTTGTTTATGGATGAATCTGACGCTGGAACCTTGAGTTATCCTGCAGTTAGTTTGCAGCACGCATCCTTGCTGCAACATGAGTGCCCATGTGTCAGTGGTGTGGGTTGTGACACGGTTGGCACAGATTGAGCCCAACGCCAAATTTCCGCAGCACGCAAGCAACCATGTGTTCCGCTCGAGAAACCTGACCCAGGTTTATTTACACAGCGACGTTACTGTCTCGCATGCCAAGGTCCTTGTCAGCAGTTGTACCACAGTAGTGCCTCGTACGGTGCTCGGTGACGCAGGTTGCGGCAGGTAAGCTGACGCTGCATAAGTACGTGTCAGCGCTTCTTTTTGCATTTGGGTTTATTATTGACACTGGGCCAGGTCATTGTCGTTTATGGTTACATAGCATTATTTTGATTTATCGCTATAAGTTTCGCTATAAGTTCTATTGCCACATTCATGTTGTTTTGTGTGCTCCTTATGGGTAGTGGGTGGATCTTGTAAAGGATGTAGTCGTCTTCGCGTATTAGAGGCACGTGAATCTCGTAGAGCAGGTAGTTGGCGGTTACTCTAGCCTTCATGTTGCATCAGCTGGTGCAGGTTCCTGAGATCCTTTTCACTATACAGTGGTAATGACAGCTTTTTCGGAAATCCCTGCTAGCTCTTGAAGTTTATTCAACAGATTTTTCGGTGTTAGCAAGTTAACGTAAACACAATCCTTATATGTGCTTGTTACAATTTTAAGCAGATTCTCTTGAATATTCATCAAGTCGTTCATGAGCAGAGGGATGCGTTGAGCACCGTAGAGCTGACATAATTGACCGTCATAGTAAGTTCCGTGTAACAACTTCCCATGGTGTGTGGTGGAGTTTCCCGCGATCGGCCTGGTGGTAGCCGGCTCTTGGTGTAGTACGGGTGGACCTCCTCGGGCGGGAATTGTTTCAGTTCAAAGACGTGGTCAATGAAGCGTGGTCCCCTTGTACCAATCGTCTTAGGGCCTGATTTCTTGGTAGTGCATTTAGTGGTGGTTGAGTCAAATCCAAACACGAAGTGATGACTGATTATTTTCAAATTAAACTTATATACTAAATTAACCCACAGTACACATTTGCAATTATTTGAATGTTTGCCGTCGATGTAGATTGCTGAATCAGCGCTAGATCGAATTCCGTCGCTCCGTCTAATGACCCACGAGGTTTGTTGCAAGTAGGTGAAGTAGGTCACTGCTGACCGTGCAGAACTGCGCATAATGTATGTTCGGTTCGAATATTCTGGGAATTCTCAGTAAAAAACAGAACTTGTCAGCTGGAGTGTCTTCAATATTGGGTTGTTATTCTGACCGCAATACTGAAAAGAGGCTAAAAAGCCTGATATCTCAGGACAAATCCCGAGATATAGTAATCTTAGCTCTATGCCACTCTTTGCTAAAGACGTTTGCTGGTCACGTAATAGCCGGGTGTAAGGAAAACGCTCCCGACGCCAAAACGCAACTACTAGGTATACTATCTAAACAAAATCTAACACCAACAACCAATTGCCTTAGTTGTTTGTTTTTGTGGTTAATTAATGTTGCAAACCAGCAATGTAAAGGGTGCACAGATAAAGCGTGCGCGCGGCGCAGGTCGTTCGTTCACCTCTAGCATCAGCTGATGTTTTAATTTTCATTACATTGCGAACATAAATAAATAAAACATATTGCGTTGTGGTATCGTTTCAGGAATCACCAGCTCTATTTATTAATTTATTTATTGAAAACACAAATAGTAAACAATGCAGCATTGTGGCTCTGCCGTTTGCGTTAGTTCAAAACAGTGTTGTAAAAGGCAGCGTCTTCCAAGGGTGTGGTGGTAAGTTTTTTTAACTGTTTGAGCTGTGATATGTGTCTTCTCTGCGAAACACGACTCATCGTTAGAATCAGCGTTCCCACCGCACTATCACCGCACTCTTCGTTTTCGGGAGCCTTTTTCCTTGCATCCTGTATTAAATTATTCTCTCTTAAGTAAGTTGTTAAAACGAAGCCCAACAGGCCGTTGCAACAATTTCCCGCTGCAGTAATGGATTAATTCAGATGGCGCTGCGAGCGACGGCCGGAAATTGCGCAACTTGCACTTCCGGGGAAGCTTACCGACCAAGCACGGTAAGGGAGGGGTACAGACCCTGATAGCACGGGAACTATCATCATCATCATTTCAGCCATAGGACGTCCACTGCTGGACATAGGCCCCCATCGATCTTCAAAAGGGCCGGTTGGAAGCGGCCTGCATACAGAGTTTCCATGCGATCTCTTTTAGATCTATGGGAGCGGGACGGGGGGACGGGGACGGGAACTATACATTGATGCTATTTACAATTCATTCCTTTCATTCTAAATCGCAGATAGGTATAATTTTTTTATTATGTCGTTAAGAACTTATGTTGCTGTGTAAAATCCAGAAGTGTGGACACAACAAAAGAAAAGAAAAAATGTCGTTGACACTACGATATGTTCAAAGATTTCATAATGTGTGACGTCTATGGATATGTTATAAGATTTTAAAATCTGAGTGGGGCCCATGAACTTACTACCCAATATGGGGCCATCAGATTAATAATCAGGCCTCAGGTACCTACTTTTTTCAGATTTTTCGTAACAACGATGTTAGCGGTTATATTCTCTTTCACGATGACGTTGACATAATATTATTCTATACTCGCCAAACAACAAACATTTTTTTACGTATTTTTGTATTAGCCCTAATGTAAAAACGATAATACGTACAAGCGTCAAACTTGGCATGATTATAGTATATAATCTAAAGTATAACAAAAAATAAATAATGGTCGGTTTTTATTGTATTTTATTTCATATTGGTTCCCGATTTCTGTATTTGTTGCAAGTTGCAAACGGATGTCGGACAGTGACGTAGGCTTGTGTCACTACCAGAATATGACCATGGACCGCGGAGCAATGAACGTTCCGCACATCACTAATCCACTACCATAAAGATCTTTAATTACATGTTTTAACCCGAGAAAAATGTTCTACCGTGAAATTCGTGCTTAATTTAGAATAATATAGTATTACTTGGTATTACTCTATTTTATCGTGAAAATTTGTAAATTTAGACTGCATCTCATTTCTTGTCACAGATAAACCAAACAGTCACAAATTACCTTACCCAAAGATACTTAAAATTATAGATTCAAGTTTGTCTCCCAAAAAACGGCAACAAAATGCAATAAGTATAGCCCGTCACTCAAAGTCGTGCATTTGAGAAATTCAGTACAGCAATATTTTTGGTTTTTGTAAAAGGTCGTTTATTTGAAAGTTGCCTGCAATTTTAGAACGGTTTTATTTGTGACTAGCGGCGTTCCGTGGTTTCACTCGCATGGATATTCTCTCATAAATCGTACATTTTCCGGGATGAAAAGTATCCTAAGTCACTCCGTCCGGCCCTCTAACTATCTCTATCTATGCAAAAAATCACGCTGATCTGTTGCTACGTGAATCGGAAACAAATAAACCAACAATCACACTTTCCCAAATATGACATTGAATCCATACTTTTAAATATCTTTGCCCTCACCCCATAGATATGCGCGTATTCAAAACATTTAATTAACAGGGGAGGAAGGGGTAGATACGACCCCTCACTATCCTGCAATTGGACATTCTCCTGTTCAGGTATTTGAATTTAAAACAAAGGGTGAATGTGAAGTGATACAAATTGCGTACTTAGTTTATTGAGGGCTTGGTTTTTTTTCTCTGAAGAAGCAAAAGGCACTCATATCTAAACAAAATTTGTTTCAGACTTAAAAAACAAACCAACAAACTCTCTCCCTACAAAATAACCAACCCATCTGTTTCCAGCCTCAAAATACCAGAATAGTTCCGAATTGGAAATGGACATGATTTATCTGCGTCGCCAATGGCCCATTTAGTCACGTGTAGTCACGTCTATATTTAAGCGGGAGTTGACAAAACGACTGCGCTCGCGCATGCTCGCTTAATCCCTCCTTTCCTGTCCGTTTTGCGTGTAAGAAACAAGCTGGAAGAATCTGGGAGACTGATTTATTGGGTAACTAGTAGTTGCCACTACTTTAAAGGTAAGTGCTGCTACTTTAGGGCGTTCGGAGTTAAAATCTAGCGCCTTTTAGAGCACCTATTACATTCGCCTTTTCCTCTTGAACAACTCCCAGTAATATATCTGAAGCTTTTGTATGAGTTTATTCTTATAGATAAAAATACTTATTATTTACCTTGTGACATAAAAGAGGTCAATCGGCGAATCCAACTCAGCTGGGCAGCGTTCGGTAAACTTCGCAACGTCTTCTCGGCCAAAATACCTCAGCTTTAAGACGAAAGTCTTCCACCAGTGTGTGTTACCAGTGATGATATACGGCACTGAAACATGGTATCTCACTATGGGCGTCATAAACAAGCTCAAAGCAGCACAACGAGCTATAGAGGGGGCTATGCTCGGGGTTTCTCTACAAGATCGAATCAGAAATGAGTTACCGACATAGCCCATCAGATTAGCAAGTTGAAGTGGCAGCAGGCAGGGCACATAGCACGCAGAACAGATATCTAATGGGGCCGAAAGGTTCTCGAATGGAGACCACGGACCGGCAAGCCCAGCGTAGGACGTCCACTCACAAGATGGACAGACGACCTAAAAGAGACCACAGGGAAACGCTGGATGCAGGCCGTTTACAACCGGCCCTTTTGGAGATCGATGGGGGAGGTCTATGTCCAGCAGTGGACGTCCTACGGCTGAAATGATGATGATGATGATGAAGAATATAAACTAGAAGTTCCGTTATCTGGTACCGCGGCAGTTTAAAATTGTACGTTTTGTCTACTAATATTTAGGTAGCATGAATTTGGCGCGCTAAAATTTTTACTTGTCACTTGCTAAATATACGTGTCTATAAAGAGCCATGATAGCTCCAAGATAGAAAAAGAAAAAAAAACTGGCGCCTTTTGATATTTTGATTTTACTACCTAGTGGCTCTAGTGCTTATTTCGCTTAAATATTTCATATTTCAGTGATTTATTTTAGTGACCAACGCTGTGGACTAACGCTATTAGAATACAGATGACAGCACTATTAATCAGGTTTTTCCTTGTGTGTTTTTTCCACCGCGTGGGTAAAGTACTAAGTACTTTAAGCTGTGACAAAAGGATTACTTTTTCTGCTTTCCTCATAAGAGGAGGATTTACTAACTAGGAGAGAGTCCTAAAGGAAAACTGAAATGTAAAAATTGTATTTTTAGGCAGAGTATCGGGGCCTTACGGACAACTGCTATTACGCGCCCAGATACGGTTTGCGGTCGCGTGATTTTCCAACTGAGCGGATTAGGTGCCTGTAATAGCAGTTGTCCGTAAGGCCCCGGCTCCACAAATTGCAGGTGTGAGGCAAAAAATATCGCGGTAATAACTTTCAGGCGGTGGCGGCTAGTGCGATGATAACACAGAAAAGAGTAGTAAATAGAACGGAAATGAGAAGGAAAATTTGTAACCAGACATTATGCATGATTGAACATTCTTATTTAGATCAATGCGTCGAACTCCGCATCACAGTTGCTAGCTGATTTCGAATGACTGACGTTTCGTTTATATGGGTGCAACTGGCTACAGCCTTACAAAATGCCTTCAATCTAATTTAAACAAAAACAAAATCTTATCTGTGGATGATAAAACCGCGATGCCGGCATCAGGTCGAACAGTTCTTCAGCTTGTTCTTGTTTATCCATCAGCAGGTCTACTCGCCGTACATCACAGTAATGACGTGCCGTCAGCGCGCGGGGTGGCTGGCGCGGCGCCAAGCAGGTGCGTGTGGAACTGATCGCGCACGCAAATATATGACGGACAGCTGCCCGCGTACACCTGGCTGCACTTTGATATAAGCGCTGAAAACAACAGGGATCAATCAAAGATATTTAAAACAATGGATATTGAGTCAGCGCTTCAAAATATCCGTGGTACAAGACATGTAAAAATAAATCTTTTTTTAATCAAGTTCGTCCTTAGGCGTCCGATCATCATCTATGACCAAAGTGCTTGGGAAGACGAATCCAACGAACCCAATCTCGACGGGGTTACGTCATTTCGTTTAGGAGTTCCTATGGCCACTTTCTGTCTCCATCATCAGACCAGCTCAATGGTACCATTGCATTGTCACCGAACTTGCATAAAGTATCTATGTCAAATTTCAGCTCAATCGGTTGAGGATAACTGGCCTAAAATTCAGTTGCAAGTATTGTCCCACACATACATACTAACACAAATGCTGGTAAAAACGGCCTACTATTGTGAATTTTCTTTGGGTACCTAAAAATTTTCTACTTCTACTTTTACGTTTCTAATCCGTACAGCCTAGTATATAATTATCTTTGGTACAGCCAAGGAACGGGACAACCTGCCGGCTTCCTTGATTCCTGAGGGATATAGTCTAAATCAGGGGTCGGCAACGCTGTGACCTCGGGCGCACGTGCGCCCGCGGTGGCCGTTTGATGCGCCCTCCAAAATCTCACGTCGCTTCTTTGAATAAGCTATCTATTGGCTTTCTGTACAAGTCGGTACACCGGTACACCGTAATAAAGCGTACAAACTACCTAAACCTCCCATCTGCCGGGCCCCGCCCGCCCGAGGAGTGAGTGCGCTGCGATACTCTGAGTTAAGTGCCGCATTATTGTGTCATTACTTTAGTTACATAATTTGTAGACCAATTATTGTTATATTGTGTTTTTAATATGAGTAAAAGACCAAGAACTTACTATTTTAATACAGAGTGGGATAACAGTTTTTTCAGTTTTTACATCTTTTTTTGTCTTTGTGTAACATATTATTTTCGTCAACCATTCATGCGCCCTTCAGGAGAAATCTATTTTGGAATGAGCCCTTAAGCTAGATAAGGTTGCCGACCCCTGGTCTAAGTAGTCTTTTAAGGTCAGAGTCAATAGGTATCTTCTAAGTCAGCGCGCTTCATCTTCGACCATATCGTTACATATCAATAGAGGAGTTGGTGGACAATCACGACTAAAACAAGCAAACTACTACTACATTACTAACAATTAAAATAATCTTAGCAATTTGTTGCTACAAGCTACATTGTACTTTGTTATAAGCATATAGATCGGTGGTTATAAGGGTTAAATTAGTTTGTTAGTATTTCTATAAAGTATTGAAATTTATACAGGTAAAAAGCTTTGTTTTCAGTTTGGTCGTCCCATTGCAAGGCAATATGAGGTCTCCCTTCCTTTCTTCAACCCCTCTCTAGTCTGCGCTATGGTGGACCAGTCTTTTGTGTTGGAATCAAGCCGTCTCGCCATCTTTTTCTGGGCTTTCCAAGAGTTCGTATGGCATGCGGGAGCCATCCGACATTCTACTTACGAGGCCGGCCCAGTTCCACTTCAGTTGCCGGCTTTTTCCTCAGCCTGAGTAAATTTAGCACACTTTTTTCTGGAATTTTATACTAGAGCCTATCCATATATGTATTTGTAAACCAATGGGATTTAATCAAATTATCATGACATTCAAGTATAACATAGAAAATAGAGTCTGTGCTAAAGAGAACCGTCGTAGGATTGATTAATTTACTGAATTAATCACCCCTATTTTTGCGTCGTTGGTTAAAAAGTATAATGGGTGCTTACTATTTGTATAAATTATCAATAGACGGAGTCTATGCAAAAAGAGAAGCGTCGTAGAGTAGAGGTCACGCGTGTGCTAATTTACTGTTTTTATTTTACCGTTTTGTAACGGTTCTAAAAACTGCACCCGTTCATATGATAGCAAATGGCACAGACGCTAGTAGCCAATTTTAAGAAATAAAAAACCAACCACGACGGTTCTCTTTTTGCACAGACTCAATGTATGTGGCATTTCAATACTGATGAATAACTGGGAGTTTTCCCGTCCGAACTTGCACATTTTCACATTGTTGAATCTGAACAAAATAACATAGCGTAACAAAACCATGATAAATGAGTCATCTGTCATCATAACATAATGCAAACGAAGAAACTTTCGTTTTGTAATCTCTTATTTTGCCGAAGTATAATTAAAAATACGCAAGCATGAAAATTGCGGACGGGTCTTTAATAAAAGTTCTTCCTTTCTTGGCCTAAAGCACCCCGATTAATAGAAAAGAGGACGAGTTCAGACCCAAAAAAGTAACACAAATACGTGGACAGTCATGGTTGTTAAGTGGGTCAGAATGACGTCATTTCCGCATACCATCCCCTCAGGTTTTCGGGACATCCAACCGCGATAAGGAGAATGAGAATAACTTTACTTACATGGGAAGTGGGTGTTATTCTGGAGTTTCTTTTTACAATGTTGTCTAAGGATAAAACAAACTCTATTTTAAAAAAAACGTGAACCTTAACGGGCCCAGATACGATTCGGTCGCGTGATTATCCAACTGAGCGGATTTAACGTTAGTTTGATACCGCGTTAGCAGTTGGCTGTAAGGCACCAGTTGTCAAAAAAGTCACATCTAATCTACTTACTCACATGGCACACACACTGTGCTAGTCTTCTGGCAGCCTAGTATTTACTCACATTACTTCCACAGCCTTCCTTACTCCACTGCTGGGTATATGCCTCTCTCTTGCTGCCATCTGCTCCAGTCCAGGTCCTCACATTTGCGTTACGAAAAACTATAACCCTTATGTTAGTAAACTGCTAAAGATTACTTCTCAAACGTGAACACCCCTCCTAACGCGTACCTTACCTACCAAAGCAAAGAGGATACCGAATTGTGAGGGCTTAGATGATGTGATGAATTTTCACACATGGAATCACTATCATGTCTCGTTCGGCTCTTATAGAGGTCGCTGTAGAGTTTGTCAATCATCGCGCAGTAACAGAATACGGTCGCCGTACTAAGAAGGGCGTCGATAAGTAATTGTCCACTAAACGGCCACTACACGGCTAGTTTTTGTGGCGGCGGTGGCCGTGCCGGCCGTATATGGACGGTGGTTTACAGTGTAACTGCGGGTATAGAGACTTTTGAAAGTTTTGAAAACCTGAGACGGATAATCAGTCAGTTACAATATAGGTGTCTTCAAGTCGAGAGTGCATCGGTTTCTTCTAGACAAGCGTGCTCCATCATAGACCGCAACGTCGCTTAACATCAGGCGAGATGGCGGCCAAGAAAGAACACTGAAAGTTCAATAAACGGTTTTTATTGCCTAAAATGTCTCGAATATTATAATTTATTTATTTGGTAGAATATTTTTTTCAAATTAAAATTACAATCTTTTTTCCTCTGGTCACTAACCTCGTAGTTTCACCGATCATGGAATTTAGTAGTTTCCGCGCATTTATCGATCGCCAACTGCTTTTTCCCAATCAGCTTGAATTTACAACACAAATTTACATACAATCCAATCCAAACGTCGCAATACTTATTACACAGACCAACCAACTTAGGAGGACCGTAGGAGTTGGTTTAATGTTAGAACAATTTTTTTTCTGTGAATGCCTATCGATTTAGCTAATAAACTACGCTGGTGGCTCCCTCATCCAACTCCACGCACAGTTTATTAGCTTGTAATTCTCTACCCACGGCTACTCTGTCGTCCCGTACAGGGTAAGGTAATGGCACCGATTAGTCGCCATCTACCAGTTTTTGCTTCCCACAATCTATCAGATGGCATCACGTACGATAGCTGTGCGCTTTACCCTAGCGGTCAACTATGTCAATTTCACTTGCAAAGCAATGGATTGCAATGTTATTTTTGCAGCTGGATAATTCTGAAATAAAGCAATTTATTTAAAGTAATACGTTATCTAATAATAATCGATACATTTTTGCGCAAAATACGAGCATTTACAAGATTTGATTGTTTTCTAAAACTTTTTTCGTTTACGTATTGTTCCCAAGGACGTTTTACTGTTTAGGGTATGTAATAACATCCTTGATTGTTCCATACATTTTACTGAAGCGACTCCAGCGGAAACGCTGAGGAACTAAAATCGGTAGTAATCACAGAAAAGAAAAAAAAACTGTAGTATATAGTAAGTAATCGGTCAATATAGGTTGCTTCAGTCAAATACGGATTTTTTTTCGAATGTACAGAACTATACGAAAACTAAGAAAGTTTACGAAAACTATCAAAACTTGTACTAAGGGTTGAGCGAAGTTCTCGGATAGAGGCGTGCGGCGCCTTGTTCTTGTTGGTCATTTCTGATATTCCACAGTGGAACAGCGATTTGCTGAGTGGAAGGACTTTTAAAATTGCGTATAAAACAGTGGACCGCTATAGATAACGTGCTGAAGAGATGAATAAGAAGGTGATTGGTTGATAAAGATGGTGATGCTATCTATCGACACAAAAAACAAAAAACTTTTTAAAAACAAGCTTTTAGATTTTTTTTTAATTTTCGCGATTTGAACACATAAAAATAAAACAACAACAAACGTTAAAACAAACGTTTGAATAATACGTGATAAATCCCGATATACATTTAAAACAAGCTTTTAGTCGTTCACCACATTGAATTTAGTGATATGTCATTTTATTTTTCTAATTCTTTGCAGCAAAGCAAACCCTTTCAGTGTGATACCCATATTATGGGGGTAAATAAAAAATAACTCGTCCGCCATCTTTGGGAGTGCGCCATATTGGATTTAGAGTGACGTAATTTATTTAACCATGCATCATCCAAACTAAACGTGTTTGCAAAATTTCAGCTCAATTGCTTGGGGATAACTGTTTTAAAATTCAGTTGCACAATTTGACCGATACTAACAAGGCAAGATAAAATATTGTAAAAATTTGATTGCTTGTGTAGAAGAGGCTATCAAAGTTGGTATAGGCTAACTGAAGGTCTAGTTAATCAAGCTATTAAGAATATCAGGGTGTCTTCTTAGATAAGAAACTTTTTGGTTATGCTTTACAGTGAACACGCACGCAACTGTAAGTTTGCAATTGGAGTCAAGTATCAAAGAATTCCACCACAGCCATAGACAAGGCCACTTGCCTTGTTACAAGCTAACATGCCACCTTAGTAGAGGACAACATGCCCAAGTTTCTGGAGAAGACTTAGTTTGGAAGCTGCTGTCAGTTTTAGTTACCATTTAAGTAAAAATTTACGTAACGTATAAAACTAAACTTTTAACTGCAAAAGCAATTGTCTCTTTTTGCACAGTCACACGCGCGCACCCACCTACGACGGGCGTGTTTTTGATTTCGTAGCGTTGAGTCGCGACTCGCGAGTAATAAATATGACGAACGTTAACGTGATAAAGTGCAATGTTTGTAATATAGTTATAAATGAGCTGTTGTCCTATATTCAGCATAAAGTGTCTGTGATAGACGAGGAGACACTAGTGCGAATATGTACGTCGGCGTTTAACGCTGAAGAAATAAAAAATGCTAAGTCGCTTTTGTTTGACTCGATCCCAACGGATAAACGAAAAATACTGCGCAAAAACAGAGGAAAGGAAGAACGTGACTTAGGAGATATTGTGAATCTTTTCAAATCTACTGAACCCGATTCAATACCAGTTTTTGTTGCGAGAAATTTGGACAAACTACCTCCGATTTTATTCGATCATTTGGATTGCACCAAGCTACTAAAAGATATCTTGCTACTGAAACATGAAGTAAAAGACATAAAAACCAATTATGCCACACTCGCTAGTGTAGATGAATTAAAAACGGAGGTTCTCCGAATAAGGAACGATTCTTTACCGCCGTCATCTGCATTTAAAGTGAACACGAGACGAGGTGCTTGGATGGACAGTGGACCTGCGGGGCTGTCGCACGATTGTCAGTTTTCTTCTTTAAATGAATCTCAAATTGATAACAATAACGAGTCAGTTAACAACAAGTCACCTTTATTAAAATTCAGAGATATGAGGGTAGAAGAAAATGAGCAAACCAGTACATTGTGTGACCGGCAACAGTCGGCTGAGACCGAACGGGCAAGCCCGGGTGACGGATGTGGCGCGGGGGGAGTGCAGACGGCTGTGGTGAGTCAGGAGGCGCGCGCGTGGACCGGTTCTACGGCGGCGACGGCAAGCTCTGCGATGACGTCAGAGATGCCGAGCTCAGCACCACAGTCACAGGTAGCGCGTCAGCCGGCAGACACTGATAGGGACGGCGGCAGATATGAAACGGGGCAGCGAGTTTTGGAGCAGCCACTACTTCTTAGCGAAAACGTTACGAATGAATATAACCGTTATGAAGGTTGGCAGAAAGTATCGCATCGCAAAAAACAAGAAAAATATCGTTTCATGGGTAAATCAGGGGTAGCTAGAGATGCAGAGTGTAATTTTAAAGCGGCAGAAAAGAAAATCCCCGTCTTCATAACTAATATACACTGTGACACGACTGAAAATGATATTATTAGATATATTCTAAGTAAAACGAAAGAAACAGTGGTTTTAGAGAAAATAAACATGAAAATAGAAAGAGGTCACAAAGCTTTCAAGTTTTTAACGTCGGAGGCGAACCTACAACTGTACATGGATGAAACTATCTGGCCCACAGGAATAATATTTAGGCGCTTCGTGAATTTCAAGCGCAGACAGACGAACACTGCTAACGGTTTAAACCAGCTCAATAATGGATAAAGGTTCTCATAGTTTTGCAAGTTTTAACTGTAAGAATGTAAAACGATCAATAGAAGACGTTAGAAACTTATGTCGTACGTGTGACGTGATCTGCCTCCAGGAAACATGGCTGCTACCGCACGACATTCCTTTCATAAGCACGATTGACAGCAGTTTTGGCTACACGGCAACGTCAGCAGTTGATACCAGCAGAGGAATCGTGAAGGGGCGTGGTCATGGGGGTGTTTGTGTCCTTTATCGATATAGTACGTTTCAACAGGTGTCAGTGTTGCAGTGTAATAATGCGCGTATATGCGCTATTAAAATCACAACATGCGATAGCACAGTGGTAGTGATGAGCGTGTATTTACCAACAAACTCTGTCGATAATTTGCTTGAGTTTACGGATTGCCTAAGTACAGTCAGTGCTATTATTGACGAGTATGGAATTGAATCCGTATTCATACTGGGCGATTTCAATGCGGATCCGGGTGAGTTGTTTTATGGTGAGCTAGCTAGTATGTGTCGTGAGCAACAGTGGTCCTGTGTCGATGTAGATATGCTTGGATTAGACTCAGGTACTTATACGTTTGTCAGTGAAGTGCACTGGACGACCAGCTGGCTTGATCACTGTGTGGTAACTCACTCGGCAAAGCAGTCTATTGTTGACGTGTATGTGAATTGTGACACTCTTTGGTCTGACCATTTCCCCCTCATTATTGAGTGTAATCTGAAAGTACTCACCCCAAAATTTTCACTTACAACTACAAATGTAAATAAAGATGTGTTGTGGGGTATGAGAAGCGAGGACCAAATAACGAGTTACATGAAGGAGTGTCACAATAAACTTAAACTGATTGACTTTCCTTCAGAATGTGTAAATTGTGCTGATTGTTTTTGTGATAGCTGCGACCACAGGTGTATTCTGGATAAGCTTTATTCCGACATTGTGACCGCTCTTCGAGACGCGGCAGTGGTGAGTCGAGGAAGCAGTGGTACACGGAACAAGGGTGGTGGCTCGCGCATCGTAGGGTGGAACAAGCATGTCAGCGAGGCTCACAGGTCGGCCAGGTCAAAGTTCAAGGAATGGGTATTTTGTGGTAGGCCGAAGTCAGGCTGCGTGTATCAGGCTATGTACGATAGCAGAAGAGTGTTCAAGTCTAGGTTAAAAAGGTGCCAAAATAATCAAGACCAAATTAAAATGGACGCTCTTGCTGTAAAACATTCTAAAGGCGACTTTCGCGGCTTTTGGCAGGCAACCGGTAAAGAGAATGCACGACCTGGTCTTCCAGTGAGCGTCGATGGTGTGAGCGACCCTAAGGAGATAGCAAATGTTTTTAAAAGTCATTTCTCTGTGAAGTCTCCTTTGGGCCCGGCGAGGGAGGTGCTCGATGCTGGCATGAACACTCAAGTAGTGGGGACTACCTTCTTGGCGAAAGATGTAACAAATGCCATTAAGCTCATTTCAAAAGGCAAGTCCCCGGGACACGACGGACTCAGCATTGAGCACTTGCACCACGCTGGACCACATATTTCTAGAGTGTTAGCTATGTTCTACTCGCTGTGCGTGAACCATTCGTACTTGCCAACGGATTTTATGAAAACGCTAGTAGTGCCTGTAGTGAAAAACAAGACTGGTGACCTTGCCGATAAGAGTAACTACAGGCCTATATCTCTAGCTACGGTTATAGCTAAGGTGTTTGACGGGTTGCTTAACACACAGTTAAACAGGTATGTAGCACTACATGATAACCAGTTCGGTTTTCGGCCCCGGCTGTCTACGGAAAGTGCCATACTGTGTCTTAAGCATACCGTCAAATATTATACAAAACGTAGAACTCCGGTATATGCTTGCTTCCTCGACCTGTCAAAAGCTTTTGATTTGGTGTCATATGACCTGCTGTGGAAGAAACTCAGTGACATTAGCTTGCCTCAGGAACTTGTCAGCATGTTCCAGTACTGGTATGCGCACCAGTTCAACAGTGTTAGGTGGGCGGGAGCAATGTCGGAACCATATCGGCTCGAGTGTGGGGTCAGGCAGGGCGGGTTAACCTCTCCAACCCTGTTTAACCTCTACGTAAATGGGTTGATCGTGGCGCTCAGCAGTCGGCATGTCGGCTGCCACATTGACGGTGTTTGTGTCAACAACTTAAGTTACGCAGACGACATGGTGCTGCTGAGTGCTTCAGTTTGTGGTTTGAGGAGGCTGATACGGATATGCGAGGAGTATGCCTGTGGCCACGGATTGCAGTACAATGTGAAGAAGAGCCAGTGGATGGTCTTTGAGACCGGTGGTAAATGCCCTATAGACATCCCTCCTGTTTTGCTTGACTGTGTTCCCCTGCAAAGGGTTGAACAGTTTAAGTACTTAGGGCATGTGGTCACTACCGATCTCAAAGACAACATGGATATTGAGCGGGAGCGGAGGTCTCTGTCGGTCAGAGCGAACATGATAGCCCGCAGGTTTGCACGTTGTTCAGCAGAGGTCAAAGTAACGCTCTTTAGAGCGTTCTGTACATCCCTCTACACGTGCAGCCTGTGGGCTGACTACACTAAAAGGCGATACAGTGACCTCCGCGTCCTTTATAACAACGCATTTAGGAGGTTGTTGGGGCTGCCCCGGTTCTGCAGCGCCTCTGGCATGTTTGCGGACGCACACACGGCCTGTTTTCACACGATCATGCGGTCGCGGGCCGCGTCCTTGGTGCGCAGAGTTAGGGCCAGCTCTAACACCGTCCTCAAAATGATTGCGGCCAGGTTGGACTGTACTTTCCTCCGGCATTGTTGTAAGAGACATGTACCGGTACCAATGCCGGAGAGAAAGTACTAGTGATTGTACCTGACATTATTGTTGAAACCGTGTGTATGTCTTTAAATTTATTTTGTTTAATTTAATTTGACGTTTACTTAATTGATTGTTTTGACATTATTTTAAATTTTATTTGTGTGTGTGATTTTATTATTGTTAAATTATTTAATTATGCTATGGGTTTTATAATAGCCTGAAATAAATGAATTTGAATTTGAATTTGAATTTGCAGCACAAAAGAAAATCTGATTTTTAAATTTTTTTGTGAGTCAATAGAGTTTATTTATACAGGGTTGCGAAGAAAAGGGGCGTACTAAGCTGAAAGGGGACCGTTATACATTTTTTACTACGGTACCAACCCAGAAATCGAGAAAAATATATCAGCTGTTACATACATTTTGTCGAGTGTTTATGACCGTTTTCTATGGAACAGTTATTTTCCCGCGATTTTAGAGGCAATAGAGGTGCTACCATAGTAAACGTAGTTTTAATGATGGATACTATGTCCATTTCGGCTTAGTACACCCTTTCCGCGTAACCCAGTATTATATGGAAGTAGTATATTTTACGAAAATAAAATTTGTTTTATAATTTACACGAGTTGCGATAAACTTGTGGTTAGCTGAAGTCGTTACCCAAAATTATGATTCTTCGTAATTATGTGGCAAATTTTTAGACAATTTGCAGTATCTATAGATAACGAAAGTATGGGTTCTATTCGTAACTATTACGACCACCAGCTCCTCAAATGGTAAGTATGCCGGAACCCAGCTCACGTTGTTCAGCACAGCTACAAATGCCACGTAGGTTCATACAGACACATATTCGCAACTTGTATTTTGTTTTGGTCAAATGCGCCAGTTCTCTGAAGCCAGACGAATATTTTTGCATTTAGATTTGTCAGCATTCATATTAGAATGCAATAAAAGTACATATACTTAACTAAGAATAGATAGAGTATAGTGTGTTTTCATGTGCAGGTAAATATATTATCATCATCATCATTATTTCAGCTGTAGGACATCCACTGCTGGACATAGGCCTCCCCCATCCAAAAGGGCCGGTTGGAAGCGGCATGCATCCAGCGTTTCCCTGCGGTCTCTTTTACGTCGTCTGTCCATCTTCCATCCATATACGATATGGTATAAAATATTTATTAGGTTAGATTTTCGTATAATGCCTTCTAGAGGGATGGTGGCCGAGCAGTAGCATGTGCGCTTTACAATCTGACGGCACCCGGTTCGATCCTCCGCCCTGCAGCAATGACATATTTAGTACTTACATAAATTATGTGCAGTTTCATTGCCATCGCTTATAAACGGTGAAGGAAAAAATCGTCCAGGCAGCGCATTCCAAAGTCTAGTGGTAGATCTTTGAGTAGATCTGTGAGACGACCTCTACAGAGTCTAAACAGACCATCACCACTGCGATTCGTAACCCAGCATTCCGGGACAATAGCCAGTATTACAGTGTCAGTCAGTCAGTCTGCGTACCTCGTAAAACGCAGATTGACTGAGTGTAGACACTAAAATTTTGTGTCGATTAATCGTAATGCCTTCCACAAAGTTTTAAATCCAATCTTACAACTTCACAAAGTGAACATTTATTTTATTCTTCACCTCTAACCCGGAGAGGTATTACGAGCCCGCCAGGAATGGCTCTGAGAATGTTTCATTAAAAAGAGCCCAATAAAGTCCCTGCAGGGGCCAGGGGACACGGTAACTCAATTAACAGGGCCGCTGATACGTGTGGATTCGCCCTTAGGTAGACGGAGATGTGATTGCTCCTTTAGGCCTGGAATTCACCGAATAGAGAAGAAATGTCTCGCTGACTAAGCGGAGTTCTTTTTAAACCGAGCGAGGCAACGGCATTTCAAAATCATAATGATTTTTATTCTGCACAGCGTGATCCTTAACTTATAACCATAAAACATAAACTATATATAAACTTACATTTATAAGTAAAAAAAAATTACTAAACATTGCATTTATTTTGCATTTGTATGTATGTTTGTGAGTTTGTATATTTGTTCGTTCTGTATACTAGAAGTAGTTAATTCCAGCAAATGTGAGTTTAAATATTTGTTCAAGGATAACCTGCGTTACGTACCAGTGACCTTCATAAAATTTTGCAAGCATGCAGGTTATTTAAAGAAAAAAAAAATGATTTTGAAATAAATCGTTTCAAGGGTTGCAATACCAAAGAACAGGCGACAAATAATATTAAAAAAAAATGCGTTATCCTTAAGTAGATGAAGATCTAGGTACACATCCCAATGCTTCTCTCAATTTCTATCTAAGCTAGGTCACAAACATCTCATCTCCGTGCTCAGTGGACATCAGACTTTATACCTTTTGGCGAGTCAGTGGTAATGACTACTTCCTGAAGGGTTGGATGTCAGTGCTCAGGCAGTTACAAATTAAGAGCAGGGGTGGAAACTACATGTTACAGAGCTAGAGACTTTAGTGTTACACGTTACATTATGGTAAATGAGTCGTATTTCCAATTCAATTCAAAAATAAAAATAGATTTTTAAGCCCGCCTTAAAAAAGCTGATAATTTTCAGTTCATCTACAGTTGAATAGAATAGGTATATTAAATCCTAGCTAAGAACACTCTCAATCAGTGAGGAATAATAGAAACTCTATAGGCAAACAACACGGCTTTAAAAACTGACTAAACGCAGCATAATATACCATAACATAGCATAGCTTACCTACGCATGTATATGTGCATTTTGTGAAATAAGGGAAAGAATATGAAAGATTTTTTACGCTATATCTGTTGTTAGAAAGAGACGAAAATACAAATTGTTGTGGGCACTCGGAGTGCGTGACTGAGAGACGGCTGAACGAAGTCGGGCAGCCAGCCTTGCATTCGTCTAGACAATATGGTGGCGGTCACAACCTATCTACAGGTAAAAATATTAGCTCTCAATCAAGACACCTTTCAAACAAAAAAACTAAATCAAAATCAGTTTATCCATATGGGAGCTTCGATGCCACAGACAGACATACAGATAAACACGTTAAACTTATAACACCCCTCTGTTTTCGTCAGGGGTTAAAATAAGAAAAAAACATTAATATTCGAACCCATGCAATCATCAAAAACACCAAAACTCAACATTTAAAGTATTACACTGTTTTGAACTATCACGGTTGTTCACTAACGTCATAATATGATATTCATATGTAACGTTATATGTTCATTCCAAAACCTTACCACGGTAAATATCCCGTAAATAATCATATAACGTTATTTAAAATATTGTCTATTATTATATTAGATTTATCAACTCGTCTGGTCGAAGCATCTCGTGACCAAAATGCTGGCCGATATCTTGCACAACGTATTAGCATTGCAATTAAATGCAGCCAGCATTTTGGGTACGATGCCTGCTGGCAGTGGTTTATTAGATTAGTTTAGTTTTATATTTTAGTACTACTTTGTTTGTATTTTTTCAAGTTGTTTTCATATTATATAGCATAATTTTGTTATGGAAATAAATTGGTCTTCTATTTAAGTATTAGTATTGATATATTTCTTGTGAGTTCCTTTATGAGTATGTCATACTTACTCTGAAAGTTCATTGGTTCGATGTACGTGTGATGATTGTAAAGTTCTCTCTGAGATACAATCGATGCATTTCTATAGATCGCCTGCATCTTTCCTAGAAGCCTTACATTAGCATGGAAAGGTCTTCAGAATCAGTACCAGGAACGAGTGCTAGAATTGTAGCGCTCATTTGCTTAATAACACCATTCGAGACATGACTGTTGACTGCGGATGGTATGTAGGTAATTGTCGCAGACGCCCGACTGTCGTAGGTAAGTGTCGACTTAATGAGTCTATCCGCCCGCGGTTTCACTCGCTTGGTTCCCTCAGGAATCGTAAATTTTCAGGGTTTTATCCATACATAGTAACCATCTCATGTTTTAAAGTTAATCGCGCATTTTTGTGTTTAAATCGCGAAAGTTTAATAGTTTCTCTCGGGCCCTTTCAACTATCTCTATGCAAAAAAACACATTGATCCGTTGCTCTGTTAATTCGGGAAAGAGGAACAAACAAAGACATTTTCGCATTTTAAAAAAAAATCTTGCTTAATCCCGCTAAGTTACCCGCGATTTTATCCCATTTATCTGCATTTCTGGGGGAAATGTAACTTATGTCCGTCCTCATAATGCACACTATTGCCAAATTTCGTTAATTGAGTTTGTTTGTCACAAAAAAAAGTCCCTATGTCACTCCCTCGGCCCTTTAACTATATCTATGCAAAAAAAAACAAAACACCGTTTCGTCGTACTTTTAATGCGTGCTAGATGAACAAACAAACCGACAAAGAAATACATTTTTGCATTATAATATTAAGTTATGCTTACATACAAGATAATATTCTTGCTTCATTCAAAGTTGTTCATACTAATTATGACGTGTACAGACCAAGCGAAAAAAAAAACATACTAACGAATTCTGGCGAACTACCAATAGCCGCCACTGCACGCTCATTCGGTGTGTTATCAACTATGTATAAAGGGTTACACACATTTGCAAGAATTGCGAAAAGTAAACAAAATAGCGAATGAAAACCGATATAGACACTTAGCGCACTCACATCATCGAAACAAGGAGCTTTGCTAGCGCTAGCAACCGCCGACAACAAAAATAGTCACGAAACTGTCAGAAGTCAACGGCAAATTTGCGATTATTGCTTTGCAAATAGCGTGATAGCCATGCTGTGAGCAAGATTGTTTTCTCGCTCGCGGCGCACCGACGTTCTCCCGAATCTAATTTTCGTTGTTGCGTGCGCTTGCTCTCACTGATACGTCCACACCAACTCGTTCGCTCGCGTTCGGCGACGATCGCTAAGTCTGTACACGGCATTATTAAATACACTGATCACGGCAAGTATATTATAGTAAAATTGAAAATTCAAACTAATTATTCTGTACTACGTAGGTACTGTCTCAAACACTGATACAAATTGACTGGAGCCCCCGAGCTCTAAGTAAATACTCGGCCAACTTCGTGAGCTCAGTCTGCAGCAGACAGCTAACATCTGCAGAACTTCGAAGCAGAACTGGAACTTTGCTCTAGTCAGGCGGATATTTTGTGTGTTCACAACTTTATGACTGCAGGCGAAGTACGAAAACTGTACATACAAAACTTACCGCTATGTTGATGGCCAGTCGCACGCCTGATAGTAAGCGCTATTCTTTCTCATAACAGTTTAGGACCACAAAAAATTTACTGACATACCTAACGATTTCATTTTCAAAAAAAAATCATAGACATCACCATAGTCCTTGCGTTTTACTGGCTCAACATTAGCATTTATTTAGTCCGATATGGTTTCTAACTGGCCCTTTTGGAGATCGACGGGGGAGGCCTATGTCCAGCAGTGGACGTCCTATGGCTGAAATGATGATGATGATGTGGTATGCCGCTAGCATGCTAGCAGCATATTACGCAGGCAGTGGCAGTGGGCTTGTTTTTTTTTTTAACGGTCTATGTAAATTATACATTTTTTCATCTTGTCTTCGGTTTGTTTTACTCTATGTATATGCCACGTCCTATTTTTCCGTTTCTACAAAAAAAGTCACCGGTATAAATACAAAGTAGTTTAGTAATGATACAAGCTTGATTTGTTGTCTAAATTAATGAGCAGATAAACTATTAAGCCAATATACATAATTAATTATGCAAGCAAAATGCGGGTCTTTAAAAAAGCATTAATTAAAATGGTAGAGCCGTAAAACTGATAAGATGGACGGATTAGGCGATAGAGGCGGAATTAAATTATTGCTCAGAAAATTATATGAAATGATAAACTCTTCTCAAGATATTGGATATTAGTCAAGATATTTGATTTGATATGATATTTTCGTGAATATTCTAGCTATATTTGAGAAAAGCAATACACAAGCTTTGGCAATCAGTCTCTCGTTATGTGCATCTCGTCTAGGCCCACATTTTTAGTTTTTCTATATCTTTTTCTGAAAATAATGGACTAAACTTAGCATGTGAATTTCGATTGAGCGCATTTTTGGGCTTACGTAATATCAAAGATAATTATATACTAGATCATAACCTTAGATAACCTTATAACCTGATAACCTTAGATCAGACAAAAAGGGAGATATGCCTTAGTACAATATCGATCCCATCATAATCATCATCATAATCAGCCTTTTAACAGTCCACTGCTGGACCTTTAGCTTACCCCCGAAAGGGTGATTAGGCCATATCCACCACCAAGCTGGTCCAGTTGCGGGTTGGTGGATTCATATACGCCATTGAATTCTTTCTCCGTACGTATGCAGGTTTATTCACGATGTCGATATCGATGTCCTTTATGTTCAAACGTCTCCATTTTTTATAAAAAAAATTCACTATACACCGCTTAACGCAAAAGCTGTAAGAACGGCTCATACTCATTTTTCACACACTAAGAAAGTAGCGACACCAATGAATTTCTTCATTGGTTGTCTGATCTGAGGTCATTAACTTTGTGTATAATATGGATGCAGGTCTCACTGTTTTAGCATTTCCACCAAGACGCAATAAAATTACGTATATTTGTGTTAGAATACATACACTTGTACCGGGGAGTTATCCCTTTAAGGGGTAAAAAATAAAGCCCTCGCAAGGGGGCTAAACTTCGCAGGGGTGAACTTTATGAATTACTCGTAGCCAGGTATCCCAGCGGTGTATACTGTGGCGTAAGGCATTCTAAGTATGCGACGTCTGGCCTATTGTGACGTATTGTGTACCTATTGTGAATGGAATTGAATAAATGTAATTGCAGGTAAGTAAATGTTGTTTGCGGTTGCGAAGGATTTTAATTAGAGTTTTATGAAAGATGCAGGAATCGATTTACTTTGGGAAAGATGCGGGAACAATATAAAAGAGGTTTTGCGAAACGGTTTTCTTGGGGTGTTTCTACTGTGACTGGAATAACCTATTACTAAGAAAAGAGTAGGTAGGTATATGAAACTTTCCAAGAATATAATCACAAAGGCAAAATATCTATAATTATTGGGGCGGGAAATATCTATAATTATTGGAGCTTTTCAGGAGTTTTTCCAATAACTTGTTACGTAGGTATACCTACTCTAATGGGACCAGACACAATTTAATTTAATAATATCTGAAAATGTAGACCCCATTAAATTAGACAAGATAATAATATGAGAGCAAGCTCTACAATGCTACATCAAATTAATTTATGCTCCACCGCGCTACAAATGTCGCGGCGCATAAAAATGAAAATGACAAATCGTCTGTAAAAATATAAGTGTCATTTCACATTAGGGCGATCAGCCGCCGCGAAAAAACTTTCACTGACAACGAAATTCAGACGGACACCGCGGAGTCGCGGATGCTGTGTATGTAGAGTGCGCGCGGCCACCGGCGGGCGGGCGAGCTTCGTCGAAGGCGTCAAAGCTCTCTCTCCCCGCCAGTCCGCCGGCGGGTCCCGAGCGGCGTGCACGTTTCGTCCCGCCTCAGCCGCGTCCGAAACTTTACGCGAGTGTAGTGCAGTGCCGTGAGCCCGATGGTGTCCCGCGCCCTGGCCGTGCTCGCCAGCGCGGCGCTCGCGCTCGCCGCCTCCGACCCTTGCGCGGAGGAAGGCCGCCCGCGCCGCTGCATCCCCGACTTCGTAAATGCTGCCTTTGGAGCGCCCGTCGCTGCCTCTTCCGTATGCGGCCGCCGCGGCCCGGAGCGCCTTTGCGACCCTCCCGGTGACCAAAGCCCTGATAGCGCCTGTCGCGTATGCGACGCTGCACGCGCCGACCGTCGCCATCCTCCTGCCCATCTCACCGACCTGAACAACCCTAATGACGTGACCTGCTGGAGATCCGCTCCCCTTCCTCCTGCTTCCTACGATTCACCACCGGACAACGTGTCTCTAACCCTCTCTCTTGGAAAAAAATACGAGCTGACATATGTTAGCCTGCAGTTCTGTCCAAAAGCTGCCCGGCCTGACTCGGTAGCTATTTACAAAAGCGCGGACTATGGTGCCACCTGGCAGCCCTTCCAATTTTACTCGAGCCAGTGCAGGAGGGTTTATGGGCGGCCTAACAAAGCCACTGTAACGGCGGCCAATGAACAGGAAGCTAGATGCTCTGATAGTCACAGACTCGCTGGAGAGAGCAATGGCGGACCTCGCCTAGCGTTCAGCACGCTGGAAGGCCGTCCAAGCGCGGCCAATTTTGATCAGTCTCCGGTATTACAAGACTGGGTCACCGCAACCGATATACGGGTCGTTTTCAACCGCCTTCACATGGTGAATGAAGGAGATGAGGTTGATAGCAAGAAACAGGCCGCTCCGGGCAGTCAGCACTATGCGGTGTCGGACTTTGCTGTCGGTGGACGCTGCAAGTGCAACGGGCACGCATCGCGGTGCATTCCGATGAAGGAGGGCGAAGTCTCAGCCAGCGGCGGAGTCCCCCAGCTCACCTGCGACTGCAAACACAACACGGCGGGCCGAGACTGCGAGCGCTGCAAGCCCTTCCACTTCGACCGACCCTGGGGCCGCGCCACCGCTAAGGAAGCCAACGAATGCAAAGGTAATCTTTTTTAAATTTCATTTGCGATGATTCTGTTTGCGGCTTATTTCAAAAGCAATGATTAATGATGATTATTCAGGAAGGCGAATACCGAATATTCGGAGTACTTATTGAATAAAAGTTGATAAAAACTAAGACACCGGTTATAAATCATAACACAAAGCTTGTTTGATAATGGACGACGATTTGTAAAGAATGAAGATAACGAATATTGATAAAAACTTTGCCATTGTCAAGAACAAATACGAACAGGCTGGGCATGGTGCAAGAACTTACACCAGTAAGTAATTAAGCCACACCTAATTTAAATGGTAATTAAGTAAAAGTCATTAACAGATACGAAAACCGGGACATTTTTCATATTTTATGAAAAGCGAATCAATCACAGGCTGACGGGGCGCAAGGAAAATTGATATTGTGTGATAATGTTGAGTAAAAATTTATATATCTCTCATAAAACGTAATTAAGTGGTGCTGTGTCGGGTATAAATCAATTATGTAAAGTAGTGGCTACAGCTGGCAATGATAATAACTGGAAACGGAGGGCCGGTGGTTTAGATAATGAGACTGGAGTACTTCTGATTTCTATAGGGTTATTAGACCCTAAACTGAACTCTCGGAAGATGTGGTTATGGTATAATTAAGTTGTATATTCGACTAACGAGTTTGTGGATCTACTGCTTCTATCATTAGATTTGTTTGCTTTTTAGCTATGTTTATTTTTTATTTTATTGAGTTTAACAGGCAGTCGTGTTGAGGCAGCAAAAAAGCCTCTCAAAAAGTTGTTCTACTGATGACAAAAAATCTTTCTACGGCGTTGATGTGATATTGTTTAAATGTTTTGCAATCAAATTTTCATCAATACTAAGTGTGTTATTTTTGTCTAATTCGGTATGTAAAGTTTGTTTTTTTGTATTTTTTTTATATTTTTATTTCGTAGATAAGGCTATTTTAAGAAACTAATTTCAATATTTTTGTTTTCTATTGAGTAGTTATTTTACAATATTTTTTTGAAAATTGAAATTATGTGACGTCACCATATAGCACAAAATTTCGTTGCGTTGAGAAGTCTAAAAAAGCACCCCATATTGGCAGCCCTGAAAAAAACCAGACAGTCAAACCACAGAAATGAAAAAATATTCAAATGTATAATATTTTTATTCTTAAAAGGCACAGAAAATAAAATGCTACACCATGATTTAGAGGTCAATGAAAGTCGAATGATTTCTTAGTTTTATGTTAAAATAAATGGCATCTTATCGTTTTAAAGGATCAGAGTAGAAAAATAAGGGTTAGTAACATAAAATCTCGAAATGGTTTTGGAATTGGCATAGGTTAATTTTTTTTAGCATACCGAATTGTGCAATATTCATCGTACCTAATTCAGTTTTGAATAGTTAAAAAGAGCGACTTGAATTCACATTTTTATACGCACAGCAAGGGTGTAGTCTGTCAGTAACTCTGCCGAAGTCTACTCCTTGAAAAGTACAATACGAGAGTAAACAAGTTCCTTTTTGGTAAGAGTGCTCGTCTGAGTAAGAGTCATAGTTTGCATCTTTGCTTAACATCACGCATGATGGATGTGGAAACGTTATATAAGCATGAATAAAAAAACAGTGTAATTTCTCGCAAATTTCTCGAGTAAAAATCAATATGACTCTTGTACTAGAACTTAAATCAGTATTCTTGTGGTGTTCTCACACAACATTTCTCGTAATTTCGTCCCTCGAATGTTTCCTAAAGTTATTCCGTGTATAGATAAAGGACGATAGATAAATAGAGACGGTTTGCGTTATCTAAAAGGCTCGTTGGTGTCTTTTTATGGCCGGGGCGGTGTCCGCGCCGCTGATTACACGCACGTCTTCTGTGGGCGTAGGGAACTTTAAAGGGGTTCTATCTGGCCCTAGCTTTTGCAAAATAAATCTGAACAAAGAGAAAGAGCAAGAGAGAACGGAAGAAAGGAACGATTTAACTTATCAACTTATCTGAGACGCAAAGAGAAAAAGAAAGAAAATGGCTAAAAAAACAAGCTGATCAAAGAAAAGAAAATAGTGTACAGCTTATAGCAAACTCTTCAAAATGGAAGCCTGAGCTTTTCAGTTACTGCAGCGTTTCACAATTGAATGCATGTGAATGAAACAAGTGCTCTAATTTCAACGAAAAATACATACCCAGGGAGAAAAAAATTGACATACATTAGATTAAAGATAAATCTTAGTGGTTGAATTTTTCTACGAATGAAGAGTATCAAAGTACCTTATATAGAAATATTCCACTTTAGAAGTAAACCTGACAAGTTTTAGTTGGTAGACCGCATTTTCGCAAACGTAGTGTGATGTTAAGACGTTTAGCTGCCAGATAACGTGAGAACTGAGAACCCGCAAGCGGCGCAGAAACTAGATGCAGAGAGAAGAGAGGCAAACTTAATGGCATACCTTATGAGAGGCATACGTTCTACTGCTACACGTAGCACTATCCTATATAATAATACATAAGACACTGTCTACTTTGCATGTAACGTTTTGCAAAACGTTTTTATTCTACGTATCTAATCTGTACAAGGAATGGAACAACCTGCCGGCTTCCTTGTTTCCTGAGAGATATAACTATAGGCCTTTTCAAGATCAGAGTGAATAAGTCTTCTAAGTATGCGTGCTTCATTTTCGGCCATGTCGTCGCTACCAATAGGTGAGTTGGTAGTCAAAACTGGACTTAGACGTCTTAGACCTAATAAAAACCGACAGATACCATAGCATAGCAGCAGATAGTAGTTCCATTGTTTTTATATGAGCTTGTTCGCTAGGCTTGTCTATATGGCTGATGATGATGATTTATCTAGACCTGTTTCGTTTCGACCAATCAGTGAGCTTACAACTATCGTTTAGATTCATTAGACCGGATTGATAGACTGCTAAACGTCTAGTTTCATTAAGGTAGCCATATATTTTAGATAGAATTATCATAATGAATTCCGCAACTTATCTACAGTCTTTTAGCTGTATGACTTGAAACTTTAGATGGGTTTTTTAATGCGGGATGATAGATTTTGTTTCTGTACTTGTCTCTTTTATGTCCATCTCAACAAGGGACAACACACATACACACATGTACACAAAAATTAAAATCGGGAAAAAATTTAAGTACTTTTTTCTAGCGTTTATTTAAATAACAACCCAAAAAAAATATTGGACAAGACGACGTCTGTCGGGTAAATATTTTTGTTATAATATTTTTTTTTTTAAATTTGTGATAATCACTTCTTTCTTCTTTAATATTAATAACGATGATAACAAACGCAACCCTATCCTACTTTATGTTTGTTAGTTTGTTTGTTTGTCCTTCTTTCTTGCAACAACAAATGGATTGATTATATTAACCAATATTAACACAGATGCAATACGAAGGGACATATGATACTTTTTATCCCAGAAAAATTTCCGCCAATAGCACAAAAGGAGGCGCCGCTTTTTTTTTTAATTTTAAAAACTTTTATATTTCAGGCAATTCATAAATTCATGTTTCAATTAATAAATTCATGTTTCAAGTAATAAATTAATTGCATGAAAATAATGACGATAACAAACGCAATTTTATTATGAATTTAAAAAAACTTGTTCATATATTTATTATTTATAACTTATTTATTTCTGGCTTAACGTATAAGCATTGCCATTCAGCGTGGTAATACCGCCAGTATGCCGGGTACGCTGCCAACTGATAGTGGGCTTGAGTATTTGGATTGTCTTTAAACGTAGAACGTAGTGGAAGTCTAACTGTATTTGTACTGTTAGTATGTATTAGCTTGTATTTTGTTTAGTTAGTAAAGGCACTTGCCCCAGTAAAAAAAGATATATATTTAAAACATAACCTCGAATTAAATCTCCATCAGACCAACTCCACAATGCCTCTAAGGCTCATTATTAAATTTAAATTAAACTCTATATTTTTTTAATTTAATTTGAATCCCCATTACTTCAACATGGGCGATATCATTACCTTCTACCCTCACAAAGTAAATTATCTATGCGTTATCCCATACTCTATTCACGATAGAGATACCACATTGTAAATCCACAGTTAATATACTAGTTAATATCAAAGTTGGACTCTACGAACACACAGTTAAGATCATAGTTAATATGATAAAGACGTAGATTAAGACGTATTTAGTATGTATAGCCACAGATAAAGCTGCAGTAAGCAAGTTACGATAATAGGCCTCGCCCACGATTCTATGATTTGTAGCCTATCTCTGAATTACCATAAATTTACAAACGTTACTTTTAAAGACGTTTCAAGGATTTTTTGTGTAATCTACAGTCGCTACTTTTAGGATCTTTTTAGTAATTTTATGTGCATCGTTTGGCTCTATATGGAAGTTTATAGGTTTCACTGAACATGGCAAGGTATTGACCAACTTTTTCTGGTATAAATTTTAACTTCGCGTAATTATTATGAAGTCTAGTTTTGTTGCAAAGTAAATGAAGTATCCCAGCGTATAGTTTATTTGTTTGCTTGTTTCTGTGTAATAAAGTCAAAGTGTTTTATAAAAAAAAAATATTGACGTTGGCAGGACCTACTTTTCTTTATTTTGTGGCGTTGACCTCGACAAAGGATTTTCAGAGGAATCTTTTTTTTCATGTATTCAAGGAATGTAAAGCAGAACAAGAAAAATATCTTATTCAAATTACAAAAAGGGAAATGGGGAAAGATAATACAAAATTATTTATTTAACCAAAGCTATGGGATGTTTGTACGTACGTATAGAAAATCTTTGGTACGTATATGTGTTGATATGTTTTCTGTACGTCGCGTGTTGTCATTTTATTTGTGTAGGTTTTAATCTGCCTTTTTTACTTCTATTTATTTCGAAATATTAACGTGTAACAATGACTGTTTTAAAACTTATATCAATGGTGTAAAATTACTGAACTCTACTTCCTGCCGTTCTTGTTGTTTCCTGAGAACTACAATCTAGGCATCTTCAAATCTAGAGTAAATAGATTTCTTCTAGACCAACGTGTTCCATAAAAATCCGCTTGTAGAAGCGGAATTACACTATAAATTCGTCAATTTCGTTATATACAAATAAAACATGGACTCCAGCAAAGTGACGATTGAATCAACTACTTACATAAAGGTTTTTTTTAAATAATAGGCTTGCGTTTGGCCGCCAACTCGCCTGATGTTAAGCGATGATGCAGTCTACCATGGAGCACGCTTGCCTAGAAGAAAACTGGTTCCTTGTACTATGGAACCTTAAAAATAACAAATAACGACGTATGTATGAATCCGTATTTTGAAACAACTATATAATATGCTGCTAATTTTACGAGGATGGTCTCAATTCGAAAGTAAAATAATAAACTTGCGTCAAATTATTAATTGCACGGCTATAAACGTGAATGCTAATTTTACGGCCTTAGCCGTTTAACGCATAAACTTTAATTTATTGATGTGCTTTTAATTGGCATTGACAAGTAAAAGCTGCTTCTTTATCATTGACATCAATGTGTTTGAATTGCGTTAAAAATATCGGCAATTGCATACTAATAATACTTGTTATATGATTATTTACGGGATATTTACCGTGGTAAGGTTGTGAAATGAGCTCCCGATATTTTGGCGCAGTTACATGCACCATGTTCACGGGAACACTGAACAATGCGGGTGGTTGGAGAACAGTTAAAAAGTTAGGTGCAGACATAACAATCTACCCTCTTTCTTAGTCTTATCCCATAAATAATCATAATTTTAAGGCGGGAATACACATGACTGTAGCTGGCACACTTGCATAAAAGCTCCTTGCACGTGCCACCTACTTTCATGTGTGCTAACTGGCATGCCTGTATCTGTCACGCAAGTAGATAGCACAACATTTGATTTACTGGCATGCAACGTGAGGGAGAGGGCGCGGACTACGAAACCGGCAAGTGTGAACTTGCAAATCTATTGTACGAACTTGTAACTTGCAAATCTATACACATTGCGCCACTTACTTGTACATGCCGTTAACAAGCATGCACGCTACTGTTCCATTTTACAGGCATGTGTGTCCTCGGCTTTAGTCGTGAATCGTGATACTTTAAAACAGTGTTTTAATAATACTTGTATTTAAGTTTACGTAAAAAAATGTTTTGTGGTTTTTGCTACAGCTCAACAGTGATGTTAAGGTCGTGCACACTGGTTGGAGATAACTCTTTCGCACAGATTTGTACCTATATATTAAAAATATAAATAAACTCCAAGAAAGAATGAAAAAATAAATACAATTGGCCTTTTTTTTAAATAACATTGTAAAAGTTTTAAAGTGATTTTAATCATGATAATGTTTTATATTGGCAGAAAACATCGAATAATATTTTTTTCGAGTTTTTCGATCTCAGTAGATTTTCTTGACATACGTTAAATTAATAACACCCCTCTTTTGCGTCGGGGGTAAAAAAAAGTTAAACGTAATCAATCTCTTAGCAGAGTGAAATGTTGGTACAAGGTATTGGAGGAGACAAAATTTGGCCGCTAATTTCTTTATAGGGTCTAGTCTAGATCCTCAAGTTTCATTTTCATCGAAGTGTGTTCTTTAAACTATGGACACATTAAATACCATGTTAAAGAAAAAAGTTGCTAGTTACGATGATGTAGGGAACTTATCCGCGATAGTTTTTTTTTATATTTTAAAAAGATTATAATATTTCTCATTACATATCAATAACTATAAAATAAAATATATCCCAAATGCTACAATACGCGTGTACGACCGGTTTCACTTGCCAGGGGAAATTGAGCCATAATGCACGGAATTTATTCCGTGTTTGCGTGGAATGTCCCGTAGTAGCCGAAGTCAACTGGGCCCGTGTTTCAATTTACGACGTCTACAGATAGGTAAACGTGAAATGTCGCCTGAGGTGTGCCTTGTTGACGCTTAATATTATATTTGAGGGTTTCAGTTGATGGCGAACTATTTTAATTTTATTAAATAATGGGGAGACGCACTTCTTATTTATCACGCCAGGTGGCGCATTATCGCTGGTGCTGTTTCACTGTCAAAAGTGTCAAATAACAATAGATAATTTTAGTAATTACTCAATAAACTATTGACTCTTCCTTCGATATATATATACGAATCTATTCTGTTAGTAAAGACTATGACATGTTAAAAAGTAAGCGGAATAATAGTAAGCTTAAGTTAATGCGCTGCAGAACTACGCTGAGTTATAACAGTACGTTTAATATGAGATTGTAAATTTTTAGTCAACTACCGCAGTATTTAAAAGATATAGATAATAATGACATTTTTAAATATAGACTCAATTTTTTTTAATCGATATGCTTATTATGCTATTTCAGATTTTTTAAATGATAAGGACATTAAATAATGTATTAATAATAATAATAAATAGCGCAAGCCTAATAAGATATAATTGTATTAAAAAAACTAACATTTGTACGCTGTAACAGGCAAGGATATGAGATACGTCTCCATTCTTACGACCATGTTCGCTACTTTATATGTATGTGCACCAACCATGTTCTGACAAATAAATAATTTGAATTTGAATAAATATCGTCTGGTATTAAAACATGCCTCTGTGTGTGCATTTCACTGTAAAAATAGAGGTACACCGTTTTCCTTCCGCTAAGAAAAAATTATATTGATAATTTTATTGCATACATACCTTGCCAAAAGATTCGCTTTTTTACCAGCTAAGGAAGAATTTAACTCTTTTTTTTTTTGAGATTCACCATTTTCTGAGAAACATTTTACTGTTTAAAAGCAAAGTTTATTTTTATTGTTTCATTCAAGAGCAATGTTTATAACCTCAAATAAACCACAAATGACAGCACCAGCGAAGGTGGCACCATCTGAGATAAGTTTTGCCTGTGGCTTCTCATTGGTTTGCGCTTGACCTCCATCCACCTCATGTTATATACCTCCCTCCTTGGTAGCGACAGCAACCTCCTTTGACTTAGATGTTTTTTTTAATGATGTTAATAATATGTTATGTCAATGTGTCCTGTGTTTTTTGTAGGGAAAATACAAGGTATAAAACGTTTTTGGGAACATAAAAAAAAAACCATTGATCAAATTTTTTTTCTTTTCTGTGATCTGATCGTTACCAAACTTTACAGTATCGATCACTCGCTGGGTTAATCTGAAGATTTTGTGTGTATTTTTAACGTTTTTTTTGCATTGTATTGTAGTTTACTTACATCCTTTAATTATTAAGTATTTAGATTAACCCCATTGTCTTCGGGTACAGTTATTCCAGCAACTCAGCGATGCAACGTCTAAGGCCATCAATCTGCCCGTTTGTGTTATATTAAGAGAAACAAGACGTTTGTAAACGGATCGTCGCGATCTCGATCGAGATAATTTTGTTTTATTACACGGTTTTAGTGTTAAGAGCTTTGTTTTGTCGTTGTTTGGATTTTATTGCTCGGTGCATCAAGGTTGAAGGCTTGTATTTATAATAGCAGTTATATAAGTTTATTAAAATTGTACAAATAGATATACAAAAAAAAACAGTAACTTTTGACTGTAATTTTTCTATTCACCAACTATTCACAATCTTAATAAGAATAATGTCAAAACAGAAGGCGCTTCAGCAAAACTATTCATAAATGAATACATGAATGATTTCCGTGTTAATTTTGTCAGGATCGGTTCTGCCGTTCAGTCATAAAAAGGCTGTGTAAAAAGATGACAAACATACAGTCTGAGACATAGATTAAAAAGAGCTTTAGCTCTCACTAGAAGTTTTAGCTTTTTGATTGAAAATTATATCTAGAAGTTTTGTCATTCGAATGTACATGTACGTCTCGCTCGCACACGCCCTTTTCTATGTTGCGAAGGTTACTTGCACCAAAATATTAGTCACTTTGAATACTGCATAGATTTCTAACCCATTGACGACGTGTGACGTCACAATTCCATATGCTCCATGTGCGTATGTGTTTGAAAAATTCGTTTATGCAAAGTTGCGTTACTGTTTATTTGTTGTTATAAAATCAAAGGTACCTATATACATATTTGTATGTGTGATTGATAATACCGCGCATTAGAGGGAATGGTCGGTTGTTTATAGCCATAGGAAGCAATAAAAAATGTTTAGTGCCATTGTTTCGTGGTTCAAGAACTGCAGGTACCGTATGTTGTTTTGAACAGACATGATTGAATTAGGGTTAGATTATAATTTTATGTCTTTCTCTTGAATTGAGGTACTTTTGATATTAAACGAAGATTTAATTTCCGCTCTTTGTCATAAATTCAGGGTTACGCGATACGCTGGTACTAAGCAAAAAGAACAACAGGAAGTATAATGTGCACCGTATTATGAACAACTTTCCCCATGGGATGAAAGTTGGGACCGACCTTAAATTCGTAAAAAAAAACAGCTGTTTGGTTGAACCAAATATTTGGTTGAGTGTAAATGAAAAATTTATGGTTTTTTTTGGGCTTGGTCCACCCTTTCTGCGTAACCCAGTATATTTATCTATTAGTCAGTACATGAACCATTACTCAATGGCGCATGTGCTGCCTAACAAGCAAATGGTGAAATTTGTGTGATAATTTAGCTTTATTTTATTAATTTAAAATAGGTACCTAATTTTATGTTTTCATTATTTTATTTGTATGATCAAATTGGCCGAAAAAATGAATTTGAATTAGCTAGTTGGCACATTGTATCAAAGTAAACAAAACCATACTTAAAACATTGTCACTAAGTATACTAAGATAGCAGTGACAGGTCCTCGAGTCCGTAGTTTTTGTGTCGAGTCAGCCCGCAGCGCAGGTTGCGCTTACCAACCTGCTCTCGTTACTCCCTGTTAAAAAGTTGTAAGAACAACATAATAAAGCATTCCGGAATCTTCCAAAACTTTAAATTCTTGGAAGTTGTTCAAAGACACTGTACCCGTCTCTGAAATCCCCGGGGATTCCTAAACGCGGATTTGCCTATTCCCTAACTCCCCTAACGGCCCCCTAACGGTCCCCTAATCCCTCTTTATGACGTCAATTTCCGAAACGACGTCAATCAAATCCTATCATAAATTCTGAGCAATTTGGAATATCTGACGTTTCGGATAAAATGTCGGAATCATTTGAAGAATTCTATTTGTTGCATCATTTTTGTTGGGACAAAAAGTTTTACATTATTGTTACGCCTTACGATTTTCCGTTTTCCATATTTTCCGGATTAAAGGGTGCCATATATCCGTCCTTGTCAAACACACTACAAGATCGATGATAAGGATAAACAGATAGAAAGGGATAGGATGAGTGATTGCATTTTTTTACATAAATTTTTGTATTTAGTTTTTTTACCTATACTGTTCCACTCCTGGGCAAAGGTCTCCCCCACATCCCTCACTTCCCCAGGTCTACTTAAATGTAATAACGTGTGTCCCTTAATAAAGATATGATATTCGGACAAACGGAAATGGTGAAATCATACAGGCCGCAACAGATCGCGGACTCTTTTTAATTCATGCAGTTTTTTTCCTGTACTGTGAGTTTTAAGATCCCGCCGTCAAAGTTTGCGTTTGCCCTAAGGGCATTCCTTCATTTGTCTAATCTCGAAAAATCTTAGTTCAAACAAATCAATATCAACCATACATATAACTAATAGCTACGACGGTAAAAGTGTACTTTAGACTTTTACACCTCTGCCGGCATGGCTGATATGTTACAAGTTGCGAAAAACTAACAAAACAACGAATCAAAACAAGCGCCACTAGCAGCCGTAAAATAGTCGTGCAACTGTCAGAAATCAACGTCAAATTTGTGATAATCGCTTTTTTGACAGCGATTGCATATAGCTAATACCGTAATAGCCATGCAGCTCAAAACAAACCAATCAATCTGCTAATAAGAACCTATTTTATTATCTATTCTATTAAGTACCAATAGTTACGACAGTTTAGTTCATTGTGCTAAAGTTAGTGTGTTGCCAGATAGTTAGCTTGCGTTTTATTTCAAAGATTGTCCGCGTCGTTGGTAGAGTCAATGACTCGTCGGCGAACAGCGAACACTATCTCAGACGGTCTGATGACGAATTTGACGACTGTTACTAGAGGAAAAACTGGCAATGTTATGCTTTTATGTAATGAACGTAACGAAAACTATGAATATACACAATGTATTTCATCAAAGCGATAACTATCCAGTATATTTTGTTACAAGCATGGAACTAGTAAGTCTTCGCGAAAAACTTAAAAGTTCCATGGTTACAAGGCATATTTGTACTGGCAACACTTTTGTCTATGGTTCATAATATATACAAATAATCATCAAAGTCTATATCAACCCTAATAAGTGGTTGTCTATGAATTTATTTATTATTTTTCCGCCGTAACAAATGGTTTGATTATTTAATATATTGATGAAACATAAACCGATTAGAACAAACTGAGGCATTATTTACTTTGTTTTTTTTTTAGTTTTGACTCAAGACATCTTGTCTATTCAGTATTTTTGTCATAACGGATTTTAACAACTTAAGTGGGGAAAATGTTATTACGTTTTTTAAAAAATAATAATAGGATTCTTGATTTCAAAACTGTTAAGTAAAAAGTTAAGAGTAGCTAACTTTGAAATTGTGGATTGATCAGGGCCCGAAGAAGAGAACTCTTCTTTTCACTTTTGCTCTTTTCCCTATAGTAGGTAAACGAATGGATAAACTTATTAGCAGTCTTTTAAATCAACGGCGAAATGTTCATATTGTATTGTATAATGTGCTGTACTATACCCGCCCGGCTTCGCACGGGTGTAATTTACGGGCGAAGCCGGGGTGGATCGCTAGTTATATATATAAACCTTCAGTGAAAATGTATCTAACTGATGGTGAAAACCGCATCAAAATCCGTTGCGTGGTTTAGGAGTTAGCGGCCATACAGACAGACAGACGCGGAAAGCGATTTTAATTTATACTATGTAGAAGAGAAGAGAAGATAGAGAAGAGAAGAGATTATTGTATCGTACGTATGTATGGTAAAAAGATCTCAAAATTAAAATAAACCTGCCAAGTGCGAGTCAGGCTCGCGCACTGAGGGCGCACCACCATAAAATACAATAGTTATCATTTTCAAAAACCGACTTCAAAATTAGTAAGATATGGCATTTCGACCCGGTGAAATGACAAAGAAGTCATCCAGGTAAGGAATTACCAGTTATAACTTGGTAAGGAACTAAAATTTGACAGCGACTCACACTTGGCCATTATTTATTATTTGTTGTTACACTTTAGAGTGTGTACTATAATCATGCCAAGTTTGACGCTTGTACGTATTACCTTTTTTACATTAGAGCAAATACAAAAATACGTTTGTTGTATGTGGACAGTTGGACACCCGCCTTTCGTTTTTACTCTTTCACTTTTTTATTATTTCTTAGTTAATCCGCCGTAACATTACATGTTCTGTGAAAATTTCAACTGGCTATCTATTACGGTTCGAAAGATACAGCCGTTAATAGGTTGGACAGACAGACATCGTAGGCTTGTTATGTAGTAATAGGGTCCCGTTTTTATCCTTTGAGTACGGAACCCTAAAAGGCTAAACGAAATAAACATAATTTTCAACTCCACAATAAAAATTACACAATAACGTACATTGTCTATTGCCAAGATAAATCATACTAAAGCTACTTAGCAAGCGTACAAAAAGAGAGTGGCATAACAGGCCAACTGGGGCCAGTTACTGGCAGTACGCACAGTGGGTTGTCAACGTGCCAAGTAGAGATAACCGGAGATACTTAAACAGTACGCCGCAAATACAACCTTATCAGTAGGTAATAAGTATTGATAAAATCACACTTACCTAAGTATATTATGAATGTAAAAATTATGTGAAAGTTTAGATTATCCTTACTAATATTATAAAAGCGAAAGTGAGTCTCTCTGTCTGGATGTTTGTTCGTTTTTCACGACTAAACCGCTAAGCCGATCTTAACGAAATTTGGCAGGATGGTAGTGTACATCATAAGGACGGATATAGGGTACTTTTTCTTTCAGAAAATACGGAAAAACTTGAAAATCGCATGTAACACCGCGGGATTCAACTAGTATGATTATAACACGAAGTTAGGCATATCTTATAGATATACCTTAGAACAACTTTTTTCACCATACCGCTAAAAATGGCACACTTACAAATTTTTCAGGTGCACGAAAAAACATGCAGCGACACCAATTAACTAAATGCAAGTGATTATTGATTAGTAATTTTGCGAGTGATTAAAGTATAAACTCGCACTAATCAGTTATGATCCAAATGTGTTTAGTACAAATCACTAAGCACCTGCATTAATCACTCGCACTAATCACTAATTAAAGTGCAATCGGGGCTTGATACTTAATCCATCTTATAACTCTATAATATAAAGTATTTTTTTCGTGACTTTGTAATGTAAATATAATATGACCGCTAAAGCTGAAGATGTGGGACTTCCATGGAGAAAAATATTAAAACTTAGAAGTTTGATTTCACACCTGTTTCATACATTCTAAATTTGTATCGAAGTTGCGCCAGTCTGATAGAGTCCCTTAGTCTAAACAGTTTGTTTTTTATTTAAAGTTATATGATTATTTACGGGAAATATCGGAGCTCATTCCACAACCTTACCACGGTAAATATCCCGTAAATAATCATATAACTTTAGTGAAGAATCGTGATAGTTTAAAACATTGTTTTGTTTTTATTTGTTTCCAGATTTTTTTCAAGACACACTGCCAGCTAGCTTTGTATATAGAACAATTTTATTGAAAACCCAAGTCCCAAAGAAGTAATAACTCATTCATCTGTTTCCAAGTGACACAATATACAAAAGAGATCGTCTACTTTTTGTGTCAAAACTTTTGCGAAGCCAAGTTATTTTCTACCGACTGATAAATCTCCTTTGGCCTCTTATTTTTAATTGCATAAGACATAAAATGGTTTGAGAGGTTGAAGCTGTATCTGAATTAGTTCGTATGCTATTGTTTAACGCAAATGTGTCAAGCAATTGATGTTTATGTCAGGATTTGACCGCCCACCAAGTTGGTGAACACACAATGGTTGTTTTTGACTGCTAAGCTCAGTACCCAACTGAATTGTTTCTTGAAAATAAATTATGTTTCTGACTTCTTGGTAATTTACTTTGTTTAAACTCAGTTCACTATTTTACAACAAACTAGAAAATTATGTTTTATTTTTATACTTATAACTGTTTTTAGTTACAGTATGATGCAGATGTTTTAGGACAGAACAAAATTCTTGGCAAAAAATTGAGTATTAGCTATTATCAGGTTATTTATACGTATATGATACGTACCACCACTTTACTGGGGCATGAGTTTGACTTGACCTTGACTTACTTTGCTTGACTCTGACTGTGTCTATGACTATAGTTTGACGCTATTTAAGACTATGTGAACTTTATTAATATTACGACCGAAGGACTGCATTCAAGGTTAAGAAAAAAACGAATTAAAAAAAACCAGCAAGAACATTTACAGGCCCGAAAGCTGACGCCTTTTACTAACTCGAAAGTAAGAATATACGTAAGTAGATTTATTGATTTGTAATGTATTGTAAATACATGAAATAACGCAAGCCATAAAACAAAGCACTTTCCTCTGCTACCATTTCGTTGTTTGAATTTATAGTAAAAACAAATATTAAATTACGCTTTTCCATCACCTACTTCCGTACAAACAATAACCACTACAAAACTTTGTCATACGATAGTCAGTTTTCTTTTACTAAATTGACCATTACAGACGTCGCACTTTTAGTCGGCGGTAGTGTAAAAGCACTGAGAGAGTGAAAGTAACACGAGAATGCATTTGCAGCCGTGTAAAAGTTGTATTTCCACCGTTTTTATTCCGTGAGAAAAAAAAAGAGTTTTTAACCCATACTGTGTAGCTTTGTCGCGTCTATCATCATCATCATCAGCCAGAAGACGTCCACTGCTGAACGTAGGCCTCCCCCTTTAACCTCCACACTGAACGACAGCCTGCCTTTTGCATCCACTGGATGCTCGCGACTCTCACAATGTCGTCGGTCCATCTAGTGGGAGGCCTCCCTACGCTGTCGCGTCTATACGCGCAGATAAAAACGGTGGACAGACAATTTGTCCACAGCCCGTGCTAGGCCTGAGTGAGTGAGAGCGGCAAAGTCGTTGACAATGGGTTTGCTGTCGTTTGCGGTGGTCCTTAAACTTAAATACTTGTCAAACTTTAGTATTAGTACCCACAAAATGCTAGAGTGTTGTAATTATTCACTAAGTTTTCTTCATGTATTCTCTCACGCGATTTGTCAATCATTGCGACCAGTCTACTTTGATCTTTGGCTTTGTCATTTGAAGAAGGACGATGGAAAACTCCTTTGAAAACAGTAAAAGCTACGGGTCAGTCTTGTTTAGTCGGGGAAAGGGGTAAGCTTATGAATTTGATGATCATCTTTTGTTAAGTTTGAGGGTCTGAGAATCGTTGTTTTGGCGTTATGTGAAAGGAAAATTTTCTAAGTAATCTAAAACACGTACCTACTTACTGCTTTGCATATTTGTAGCTGTGTTGACAAATATCCTCATTTTCTCCTAAGAAAACTCTCTCGATATCACTAAAAATTACTAAATCTTGGCTCCAGCTCCTCTAAATCATATATTATAATTATATTTGTTATTGTTTAATCATTTCAAGCGTGTATATCCTCGCCGTGAACCGATCTTTTAATAAATCTATCATCAAACAGCATTACAGAATGTTTTAAAATGAAACTTGAAATAAAAAAATATATTTAAATAGATTTTGTCAAAAGTTCTTTTAAATAAGCTCGAAGCCAAAACAAAGAGAAAAAATATGTTTCACTAACTTTAAATATATTTGGTTAAGTTTCAACTATGAGTTTCAATCTCTTTTATTTTATTTTCTAAACAGGAAGCCTGTGTTGCCAGCCACTAAGTATCGCATTATGATCGTTTTCTGTGACGTTTGTTTAAAATAACGAAAGTTTCGAGTCGAATATCAGTCATAAACCCGTCGTTGTATTAATAACAGAGTTTAGCTAACACGTTGTTTTGTAGGGTCGATGCTCAGGAAAAGTTAGATGCATTGTTAAAAGTAATAAAAAAAAATCCGATCTCAGATACAAAACTTTGGTTCATACGAAAGTACGATGTTGTAATATCGTAGTTTGTAATATCGTAGTTATGTATATAGCTGTATGTAAGTACCTACTAAAAACGAAACACGAACTGAATTTGACGTCACAGAACTAAATTAAAGATTTACGTTTTATTATGAACACTAGTGGTGAAAACTAGTCTGTTAGTGGCTGTCAAGTGCCATGCTATTTGAAAATGACTATAAGCTCTTATTTTTCGAAGCTTAATATATCATTGTGTTTTCATAATCAGTGCTATTAGCATAATATGATGCCTAAAGTTCGGGTATGAACGGACCAGCAATATGCGGGATTGAGGCCACTGCGTCGCATTTGCTTGACAGTAAGTTTCCTGACTATGTATTCAGGTAAAGTGGTATCAAAATGATTTTCCCGTACATGACAACCCTATGTCCATCTCGCGCCGGGCTCGCGTTATGTCAAGATTTATGAACCGTTTTGTAATCCGAACACTTTTTAACGGCGACTTGAATGAGAACTGGTATTCCAGTTATGGTGCCAGTGACTATTATGTAATTGGTTTAGCGACAGAATTGTGGTTCAGGTGTTACTGGAATAGCGTGAAGTGTGGTGATGCATTAAGGGTTTAAGGGAAAAGTGGAAAGGATGTCTTTGTTAAATTTTTTTCTTTACTAATTGTAACTTGCGTTACAAAACTCCATAGAAGCCTCTTGTGAAACCTTCATCACTTTTGAGGGGTATGGGTTTGACTTGACCGTGACTTAACTTTGTTTGATTCTGACTGTTACTATGACCACAGACTTGTTTGACGCTATTTAATACTTTGTAAGCTTGTTTAATATTACGGATGAATATTTGCACTGTGGCGCGGCGCGTACCTGCATACTAGCTGATAACGCGCGGTGCTAAAGCGACCGTTTAAAACTGACCATTTTTGTCAATTAAATGTAGGGTAGATACAAAACAAAATAAAATAAAATAAACTATTATACAATATAATAATGTTAGTTAGTGCTTGTGTTTGTGATACTGTTAAACATATTATTATTATTATTTTAGTTTATTTAAGTTTACCAACATGTGGAAGCATTAGTTACTAAATTAATTTAATTTCTCACATAAGTGAAATTGTAAATTTCTTGTTGAGAAAATAAAGCTCTTTAACCCGGGATGAAGGACTCTGTATCCATGAAAGAAAAAAGAAAACTCAAAAAAGAAAAAAAAATAGGTATCTGTGATAACATTAGAAACTAAACTACTTAATTTAGTTTCAAATTATGCCTATGTCAAAAATCCTCTAGAGGAATGAATAAACTATTACCAAAAAAAAAATCCTATTATTTGTACTTAAATTCAGTCAACATTTTGAGCAGAAAGCGGCAATTCTTTAATAAATAAACGATATAATTTTTTACTGCAATTGTTCCAATTCACCTATTCGTGAATTGGAACACTCCAATGCATACCGGACTGGCGCCATGCCAACAATTAACTTTAGTTTTGAGAACTGCCTATTTGCGGACGACCTGAAGCCGCTTTCAGATTGTCTTTTGCATATAAAGTGCTATTATTTGAAATTGGTGCTAGTTAGCAGCGTATTAACTAAGTAGTTAGTATCTGACTTGCTAGTATTAGATGATATTTGTTAGGGTTGCTGGTCAAGAAAAGAAAGAAAGAAAGTTGAAGAAAGTTGTTGGTCAAATCTCTACGATATTTTTTTTGGTGTCAAGGTAAATAGAAACGTCAAAATAACGTTCTTAATGGACTCATTCTCCTTTTCCCTAACATCACATAGTTTATCTATTCCTATAGGTAGTACTTGATTTCGCTGTCTGAATGTAAAAACTGTCCAGAGCCATAGTTCTAATAAAAGTCTGACAAACGGATGGACATGTTTTTTTTAGTATGGCAATTACCTAAAAAATTAAAATGGGACATTTTTGCACACACGGTCACCTGACCCCAACTTTAGGAAAGCTTGTGATATGGCTGCCAGAGACTGATATACATAATTTTTTTTAATACTTGATAAAAAGAATGCAGGTCTTTGGTAAAAACTAATACAAAGAGGTGCCAAATTCTAAATTCAAATCATATCATTGACCAGCGTGTTATAATGAAATTCAGTACAATATTATTGCCCGGCTCGACCGTAGGTCAAAAATTACTTTTATGCATGATATATAATTGGACATTGTTAAGCAGGTAGTGTGAAAATAAATTATGCTTGACTTAACTAACTTCCGGGAACGTTTGCTAATACGGTATAATAATATGTTTAGTAACTTTTAAAAACTTTTTAGTAGATTCAATTGCTATATTTGAATAGTTTATATTTATATAGAAGTCTGTTGCCGTAAAATTGCTCGTAATTTAATTTTTCCAATGACTACAAACTTACCTAGTAATTTGACAGATGGTATCAATAAACACATTCGCAATCATCAAACCTTAATTTACACAGATGTGAGCTACATCCGGCTTATAATGACACACTGCGTTGACCTGCATTTGTTACAATAACAAGAATGGCCGCCCCTAACAGTAACTGTCAAATGCATACGAATTTGGAATTCGCACGCGTTCATTTTCATTTATTCGCAGTGTTGCCCTATTGTACGATTTTCACAATTTTGGGGAACCGAGCGTAAATACGGCAGGCTACGGCAGATAATTTGATGTATGAATAGAGTTAATTACGGCAATTTATTTATTGTATCCATTTCATTGTGTAGGGTGGCACCGCCCCCGTTTTTATTAGCAATGTGCGCCCTAAGCTTACTGGTTTACACTAGGGTGAATTTCGGCTGATTTATTTCTTGTATTATTGCAAAATACGGTACAGTAAAAAGAAAAACAATGTTTTACAACGAAGGTTCATAAAAAAGGTTGGCTTTTTGAGATTCGCGGAAATAATCTAGTAACATTCGTTTTTGACCAAACATAAAGGAAGCTTTTAGTTAGATCACAATAATCTCCACCATTATAGTTTTTGACGAAGGTAAAACCAAAAGTTATTATAAGAAACAACATTTATTAGTTCCACTTTTGAAAACAGAGTAGGTATTTAGAGCGCACTCTAGTAAACTCTCGGTAATGTGCGTTAAAAATTTACGTTAATAATAAAATTTGCGTTAAAAAGCTCGTTTATCACGTCGTTAATTTATTTAATAAATCAACGTTTGGAGTGCTCCGGGACAATCATTAGTCAAACGCGCGTCCCGGGACCGATAGCACAGATTGCATTATAGTTACTTTACTGGGCCGGCGCGGCTCTGGGCAAAATGATGGCGCAACACAAATGATGGTGTATGACGGAGATGGATGGCAACCCAGGACGTCTCGAGAAAGCCGGGTGCAGTCCAAGTCAAACTTTAGGGACGCTCCGAATTGCGGTAGACAACGCATTCCTTATCCTTCTACGTTCCACGTCCCACTCACTCCGAGTCCGCTGAAATATTGTCGCGTACTGATTTATACGTGCTTACACTACCGATCCCAAATACATACCTAACCTATCCAATTACATTAAAATTTACAATAAATAAAACTGCCTACGTCACATGATTTTAAACAAAACTATTGTATTATCATCATTTTATTTATTTAAGTACAAAGGTATATCAAACAAAGAAAATAAAGAAGCCTTAACTATTACTTATTACTAAGTATCACTATAATAAATATCTATTGTAGATCTCTTACAAACAAATCAAATCAAATATACAAATAAGATAGCTTTGTCTGTACGAACCTTAACTTTAACCTTACCTTAACCTTAAAATTGGTAAGTATTGTAATGACTCAATGTTTTTTCTGACAACGTTCAGAGCGGGCACAAAGTTTGGCGTAGAATATACCTACTTACATTTAATTGAAAAATGCAATGTATTGGCTTTATCGAGGAATAGATTTGTCTCTCTGATTGAAGCGGACAAATCCATTCTTAGATTTATTGCTTAGAGGTTATTTCACGAGCTTTCTAACGAACCGAAACGTTTTATTGTGAAAGTTTCTTTCGAGAGGATATTTTTTTTTAAATTGAAGAAAGTGATTGGATCAGCGAATATTTCTTTATCCCTTTGTTTTTTTTTATCCCTACTAAATTGATGATTTGGTGAATCGGTTTTTCTGTAATGTTATCTTCTTCTTCACCTTCAACCTTTTTCATGGCATTTTAAAATGTATTTTTTTACTTTTGAGTAGATTTTGGCATCGCATGTCTTGTGCATTTGCCAGTGTCAAGTATTGAAATATTTTTAAGTTTTATTAGATATCGTCAAACATTTCATAGTCACAGTAGTTCATAGTTGCGATGCTTTGCTCAGTGCAAAGCATTGCAAAATAAAGGAGCATTTTTGTATTAAAAAAAATATTTTGTATTTTCTAGAAAAGTTATAAACACTAACTCTCTTATAATTAGATTTCCGTTTAAAAATATCCGTCACTTTATTTTCCGACCACTTTCATCGGTCACTCGTCGCTTCTCATTATATTTTTTTAATCCGGTCAATTTTTTAAGGGCACGTCAGCGTCACGCTCCCGCACGCCTCTCGCGGATTAGCGCGGAACAAAGCCGCGGAAGCGGGCAAACACCCTTAACAAAAAACCTTGACATTAGAATTACAACTTTATCTCTAACACCATAATATTCAAAGTGGTTCAAACATACAATTTTCGATCCAGAAATGTGTAACTAAATATTAAACTAAGCCACTTTATAGTTTCCTTGATAAAGTTCAAACTCGGTTCACGTTAGATTTCTGATTTAGGAATGTGTATCGAAATAAGCTCCAAGCTTTCGATTGTAAATAAACTATCGATTCAATGGGAAAACGATCATATTTAGTTGTATTAAGAACAGTTTTCGATTGTTAAGTGTAAGTTAAACATGTAGACGCGCGTGTCGATGCATAATATCAGTGATACCAAACTCAGTGGTGATGATTTGTCAACTTCAATCACTGCAGCTGATTTTCGACTTTAATTCCTTAGAATTAGGAGCTAATTTACTATTTAGTTAAGTATGTTTTCTTAGCTTGGAAAACTGATTGATTCCAGACTTTATTTCCTATAACTTACGGAATAGGTTAGCATGTTTTGTAGTTTTTAAGTATGTTTTCTTTGTAGACAAAGTTTTGAAAGTCTATACACGGCGTGATCTTGGCAGGGTTATCAGGAAACGATCAAGTTTTGCGTCTGTGTCTGGACGTTGCAAGAATATTAAGTTTTGTTTGTTTCACAGTTTTTAGAATTAGGGTTTAGGAATACAATACAATCAGTTATATTTATTTTAGGAAACTAACGTGGTTTTGGCACCTTTTGTTTAAATTTTTACAGAATTTACGTGGTCTTTCTTGTTATTTAAAACTTAGAATAACTACACAAAGAAACCAAGTACATTCGCTAAATTTAAGCCATTCAAATGGTGTCATATATGACACAAAAAAAAACATAAAATTTTTACTATGACAATTTGCGCGGTGAAATCGTCCCACAACAAATCAGAAAAGCAGCATAAGAGTTATGGTGTGACATTCCACAGGTAATCCATTAATTTTCTTGCTTAAATCGTTTAAAATACCAATCGAAACGTAAGCTACAAAGCGAATTTGTAGCTTACGTTTTGAGAAGGCGTTGTTTGGAAACCTACCTTCTCTGAGTAGTTATTCTAAGATTTAAAAGAAGAAAAAAAAATGTGCCCGGAAAATTGGAAAATTTGTGAACTTTTTTCTATGACAGGACATTTGTCGGGTCAGCTAGTTTGAAATAAAAAGAAAGTTTGTGGGTCAAAAAACTAGGAGCCTCTTAAATATTATACGGCCGTAAAATAAGTATATTAATCAATTGACCTCCCGTATATATTTCAAAAAAACCGAACATTAAATCCCTGACACCTCCTGATATTAGTAATCCAATAAACTGTTATACAAACAGACAGTCAGAATAATTCTAAATATTAATGGTATTCAAAACAAATGCTTAGTAATAATAACTCTTTAATATAGGTTGCACTAGATGCACTTGTAAAATGAATTTATTGGACATAAATGAAGTTGCGGCAATTTAAGGCTGGACATAGACTTCCTAAAAACCTTTCAAAATATTTCAGAAGTCAGTCAAGTCATTTGCACAAAAATATTTATGTATAATTTTTCTAACGCGTTTTTTGAACTAAAAGGAAACAATTTCGATTTTAAAAGTGAACCAAAAAATTAAAATTAAAACAATAATTTTTAATATTCATATATTCATATTCATTTATTTGATAAAGCCAATTTACCCAATTTATTTATTATTTATTTAGCCAATATTATGTTTAATAAAACATAATAATATGAGCAGCAATTTTGTTAACATTTTTATATAGATTGCTTAAGTTTTCGCTGCATTTAGTTGTTATTGTAATTTAAGTGTAGATATAAAAAATTTGATTATTAGAATATGGTAACAAAATCTTTGTTACTTTTATCATAACAGACATAAGTAAACATAATTTAATTTGTGGCAAAAAAAAAACAAAAGGCAAAATAGTAAGTAATTTTTTTTTATTAATTCTGGTTATTCAGCTCTTCCCAGAACGAGCTTGTCCTGTCAAGATTAAATAAAAATTGTGTACCTGTAAAAATTAATAAAAGTCATTATCTAACCAAAAACATCACCATCATAAAATAAACAAATTATGTGAAAACCACGTCAGTTTTCATAGTAAAATTAGAAACCAGCTAACGAAGCTTGTTTATAGTCGTGTATAGCTTGTCAAAAAAAAATATTTTAAAAATTAAAAAAAAAAATGTTATTGAATAGTTTTTTATAAATGTATTCATACGTTAATGGTTAGCTAAAAGCATCTAAATTGTAGTTTTACAACTTAATTGCCGACATTGAAATAAGATTACGGCCAAGAGAAGGATGTATATTTAATTTAAAATATTCATCACTCTAGAAATTAAAAATAAACTGCAAAATTTTGTGTGCGTGTCTATGTCTATGTTTGTTACCAAACAACTCTAAAACGGCTAACTGAATTTGAATGAAATTTGGTGTGGAGGTAGCTCATGTCTGTGTTAATGTTTATTACGGATTTTGATTATTGTTGTGCAGCAGCGGGTAAGCAGCAAGACCACGGTAAGAAGCAAGTATTTTTTTTAATTTTAGCATTAAAAAATTGTCACTACAACAAGACTAGCCAGTCTCTCGCTGAGTCGAGCCCTTGCCCATGACAGGTACGGTACTGTGATAAGTAACATTTTTCGAAACAAGCTTTTACAGATCCAAATTAGCTTTGTTCATTTCTGTAGACAAGGATAACACTTTTAGTTTGTCCAAAGTTCAATTTAGAAAACAGTGGCGTTGATTCTATTTTCCCAAACTAATCTGACAGGACTAAAATTATCTGCGCCTCTTATCAAAGAAAATTATTGCAACAATTTTAAACGCTGTCAAATTTATTTTAATTTACAAAATGTTACGGAGTCCGCAATATTGCTAATAAATCGACGCCAATATCTATTTTGAAATTCTAATGATTTTGCAGTCATTTTACACGTAGCTTGTAGTTGTCGATATAACCTGTCTTTCGACATAGTTGTATTTTGGTTGTATCGATTTCTATTCTACACAATGTTGCCTGTGTGCAACCGGCCTTCTGTCAACTGTCGGAGTAAATATGAAATGACAGTAATTCTGGTTTATGTGAAGAGAAGCTGAGCGGGAATCCGGTCTATTCATAAATGATGCGGCTATTCATTGGTAAAATTAAAGAGTTGTTTCCAATTCTACAGATTTACATTACAGACTCCAATTTCAACATATCCCAATCCTACAGTTTTCTATACAGGGGTGCAAGTACCGTTCTTTTATCGATCGTCAAATTGACAGTTGAGATCGTCAAATTCGATAATATGCCATTTTTTCAGTACTCGCTGTGATCGATTCTAAGGCATTTTAGCGAATTTGACGATCGATAAAGAACGGTACTCGCACTGCTGACTAGGTAAAGCTGTCGTTGGTTTCCGGTAGGTTTTTTCTTATTTATGAAAAAAAAAACAACAACAATGATATAAATTACTTATTTAAACGAACAGACATTAACAGGCATAGATTAGTGGTTAAAATATAGAAGAAAATCACTAACTATAAAAAAAATACTGTTATTACAAAAGATATTATTATTAGATTATTATTTTCGAAACGAAAATCGATTTAAAACTAACTTCCCTAATTCCAATAAACTTTTTCGCAATGGAAAGTTCACTTTTTTATAGTTTAATAGTTGCACCCCGCGGTTTCACCCGTGTGGATTACTCCTTATATCATCAGCTATCTGCCAGTGAAAGTCCCGTCAAAATCGGTCCAGCCGTTTTGGAGTCCATAGGGAACATACACACATCGCCTTTTATGTAATAACGTAGTATGTACTAAGAATAAAATACTTATCCTTTTTGAGCCACGTTCTTTGATAAATGTGGATAAAGTTAGAAAAATACCGTATTACAGTTATCAGCTATATATTTTTCCCTTACTTTCCTGGACATTTTATTCTATTTGACAAATAAAGAGATAATTTCCCATTGAAAATTTTCTAAATAACTCAAATCTCCGATTTTACCTAAAACGTATACTTCCCTCTTTTCCTGACGGATAGGTACAATTTCGCGAATTCGGCAAAAATAATTTAAGGTGAAACGCGTCACCGGAAGTGACGCCATAAGTTATTCATTCGGTTCTTTCAGCTTTAATGAGATGTATTCATTGGGGGTGTAAAAGGTGTCATTTGGAAGTCCCGTACAGTCCACGCCGGACTTTGTGGACGTTCACAGAACGCTACGCATCACCACAAAGCATTAATTGTGGCAGAACCAAAAACATAAATATGTACAGATTTACGCGGAAAGGGTGTACTAAGCTGAAAGGGGTCCGTTGTACTCAACATTATGAACAACTTTTACTATGGGACCAACTCTGAAACCGCGTGAAAAATATCAGCTGTTCCATACATTTTGTCAAGTGTCAAAGACAATTTTCTATGGAACAGCTGATATTTTTTTCACGATCTTAGAGTTGCTCATATAGTTAAAGTTGTTAATAATGATGGGTAGTTACTATAGTCCCTTTCGGTTTCCTTACTCCCTTTCCGCATAACCCACTAGGTATATGGTATTAAGTACAGTTGAATAATAGCTTCTTAATCTTATTTGATGTATTGTAATTCGTGGGTTCATAATAATTTCCTGTATTTAAAAAACACGCAAGTTTCCTCTCAAGCAACCTGGGCTTCTCTGTTTAAGAGCAGCCCAGGTTGCGTTAGAGATTTTACTCGTAAGGCTTCTACAATACACCGTAAGAGGACATCTTATGGGGTATTGTAGATGTAGACGCCTTAAGAGTAAAATGACAATTAGGCATTCGTTGGCATTCGCGGAAATGGAAGAATAGACTTGAATCGCGCTAAGATGTGGCATGGGCGGTGCATCAGAACGGTTTTTTATTTGTTTTTATTAGACAAGGAATACAATACCTGTCTATTAACACAGTTAAACCTTAAAAAGGTTCGTTTTATTGTTAACAGTGAGCTATATAAGAATAAAACGATGTAATGCATTCATAACAACAAAACAAGTATGATATAATAAATATTAAAATGCAGTCGGTAATTGCAAAACAAACAAAAAATGGCGGTCATAAAGTCTGGCGCAGACAATATCTGCCTATTTAAGGGGTGCAGACGGCAGGATTTTATGCCTTTTGCAATTAAAGCGAGTCATTATGCGTTTGAAGTTTTGTACAGAGGGTTGAGTTTGAGAGAATTTTTGCCATGTCAATACCTTTTTTTAAGCTTTTTCGTTACGAAATTGGTGTGCGAGCAGAGCAAAGAATCGGCTGTGTGCGTTCCTAGCTAAAATGTTAAATACCTGAACTTACGCTGGATTCTCGGCAAGGCTGGTAGAAGTAGTATGTTTAGGCTAAAAATATAGGTACAGTACATATAATGTTGCCGTTATGTAAACATTTTCCCCTTATTTATTCAACAAAAAGGGTGACTCGGTGTTGAGGAGGCTAATGCGTGTTTATAGGAATCCTTATATTAGTAATTGGATTACAGGAATCAGACCACTGGACTCTTTCTGGATTAAACTCTTTTATATTCTCTTAGGTTCTAAAATTATATCAAAGCTTACTTTTCTGTAAAAACAATCAGTTTATTTTTTGATTGGTTTTATTACTGAATATAATATGTAGGTATTATCAAAGTCTACGAATAAGGAGCCTTACAATTATTTCAAAGTGAATCTTTCTAATCCGAATATTTACGTACAGTTTTGTGTATTGCGCGAATTTATGTAGGTAAGTAAGCATATATGCAGGTAAGGAAATGGTCTAGTTTTCTCTGAACTGGATCCAAGCTTATTTTCTTATCTTAATTTAAATCGAAATTGAATGAAAATCATTACTCGATTGCGATTTGAATGAGTTTTGTGACTAAACAGATTTGCAAAATTAATTAATTCTCAGACCATTGACGGATCCAGGGCCATGGGGGCCATGCCCCCCCCCCCAAAACACCTAGCAATTCCATACATTCGACTCAATTTTTCGATTTGATTCCTTCAAACCTTGTCAGAATGGCCCCCCCCCAAAATGAAATCCAGAATGCCCCCCCCCCCCAAATGAAATCTTGGATCCACCTTGTCTTAGACATAGAATTCGTAAATATAATTCTAAGTTCGGAATTATAACGAACTTGCCTAATTGCCTCCCTAATTCTTCAAATCACGAGTGAATCGGTTTCTTCTAGGCAAGCGTGCTCCAACGTAGACCGCATCATCGCGGCGTGGTGGTGGTCAAACGCAAACCTATTAATTATTTTAAAAAATATACTAATCTAAGAGACCGCTGCCAGCAGGCATATCGTTCCCAAAATGCTGGCAGCATTGCTGCGTTACATTGCAATAATGAAACGTTGCGCAAGGTACCGACCAGCACCTTGGTCCCGAGATGCTGCTATTTTTAGCGCCCGGCCCCCATGGTCCTAAAGTTTCGACCCCAAAAGGCTCAAATGTGTGCTACTGTCTAGCAGCGCCGTAGCATTTCATCAGGTTAGAGCGAGATTGTCTTTCAGCGAGCTTCATTTCTGAAAACTATCGAAGGTACATTCATCGATAATTTTTCCGGAATAAAGTATGTATGTATATCAGTCTCTGGCAGCCATATCACAAGCTTTGCTTAGTTTGGGGTCAGATGACCGTGTGTGCAAAAATGTCCCGAATATTTATTTATTACCGTACCGGAAAAATAAGACCGAAAACAAGTATTTACCAACCTACGAAATAAAGGTACCACGAAGTGCAATATGCATTTTAAGGCTGCGCTCACCGGCCAGAACTATGTCTTCAGGTGGTTTTCAACATTTTTGAGAGAGGAAAAAATGTGTAACAAAATTGCATTGTCTTTAAAATAACATTGCAAATTACACATTGATTTTCGTGTTGATATTTTATAGGAGGAGTTAGAAAACTATTTCGAGTTTTTATGGCTCTGGCCAGAGAGCGCTGCCTTAATTTAACACAAACTGACGTACCACTTCCGTTGGATATATAACAATAATTGTAGGCGTGGGTGTAGCCCCTGCATTATGCATAACACACATTTATTGCAAATGCATAATTGTGGCCAATATTTTGTATGGACAGGGTGTTAAGCTGTTTATGGGCCATGTTTTGGAGCGATTTGTATTACATTTTGCACCAATTTGTATGTTTGAATGGTTGGTCGTTTTACACGACTGCACGTATGATGGGTGCGGATATGTTTATTTGAGAACATATCCATTTACGTATGATATAATTTATTTTATCACTCTGGGTGTAGTTATTTATGTTTTTATGATTAGGAGTTCATTCATACCTTTAATGGAAATAACATTACCTTCAGTAGGCACAGCGGACCTTTGTGTCTCTGAAGTGGACTGCAAGGCTAGTAGCTATTTTTGTGTCGCAAGTGATGTGCCATTTCCGCAATGGTTCATAGAGCCTAACTTTAAAGACACAAAGGTCCGCTGCGCGATCTTTACTTCTCATATATTTTTCATCATCATCAGCTCTGAGTGACTCTCAACTGCTGGGTATATATGCCTCCCTTTTTTTTACCACTCTTCGGTTTCTCGGCGAGAACCGTTGGTTTGACATAATATGTTCTTGAGTGGAGACCACGAATCTACTAATGTAACGTAGGACTACCTGAGACTTGATGCGATGCTCAAAAAGGCTGTTAGCAGGGACCGGAAGTGAAAAGCCGCGAAGATGGGGCTGAGTGGCGTGTCTTGGGGATAAGCTGATGATGACGGCGAGTATTCAGCTCTAACTTAAACGCACGCCAAACACCTCGATCCCGATGCTTCATCGCCAAATATTTGCTCAATCTACATTGCATTGTTTAGGTAAACAGACCTCGGGCCTGTTCATCAAAAGTTACAACTTGTGGTAGCAGCTGGACTATAACACGATGCCTTTCAAAAGTAGTTGCGCTGTCAACATAATTATTAAGTTCACTTTGGACAAACAATATGCACGCAAAAGGTTTATTAAACACTATAGCTGTTTTTTTAGTTGATTGTAAATTTAGTTTAAGGTATGATGGGACTGACGTGCCATTGCTGGCAAAAGTCCCAAGAAAAAAAAAAAAAAACACTAGCTGCGTCCCGCGGTTTCACCCGGGCAGTGATGAAAAATGGTGATGATGATGATGATAAAAATTAGCCTATGTCACTCTCTGGCTCTTGAACTATACCCATGCAAAAATCAGAACGATCCGTTGTTCCGTTGCAACGTAAAAGAGGAACAAACATCTATACATCCATACATACAAACTTTCGCGCTTATAATATTAGTAGGATGATTTCGACAGCACGAAAAAGGTTTTGTTTTTTTTTAGTTTTTTTTTTAGTGTTAATAATAATATTCTCGCTTGCTCGGCGTGCCCTTGTATGAGGCCTTGTATGAGACTGCGCGCGACGCGAGGAACTCGACGAAACTGCAAAAGTAAGCCATACAATAGGATAAGCCAAGGAAAACCCTCTACCAAGCAGTCGAACTCCTCAAGTCAGTCTAACTGTATGAAAAATTTCTTGACGCAAGTTAAATTCTGTCGTTAACTTACGGTGTCCCAGCGAGCTAGCTTCCATTCCAGACTAGGCATGACTTTCTTCAATTACACCGTCATGTCATCGTAAATCAGGTGAGCTCTGGACTCCTGCAGGGCTAGCACGGGCTGCGGACAAAGTGTCTTTACACCGTTTTTATACTCGCGTAGACGCGACCAAGCGAGAATATAGATGTCTGTATTTTTCTCGCGGGATAAAAACGGTGGAAAGACAATCTGCCCACGGCCCGTGCTAGGGCTGCTGTGGACAAACACGACTCATCATCATCAGCCAGATCACGTCCGCTACTGAACATAGGCCTCCCCCTTTAACCTCCACACTGAACGACAGCCTGCCTTTTGCATCCACTGGATGCCAGCGACTCTCACAATGTCTTCGGTCCTAGTGGGAGGCCTACCTACGCTGCGTCTTCCGGTCGTGGTCTCCACTTAAGAACCTTTCTTCCCCATCGGGATAAACACGACTGCTAACCATTAACACTCCTATGGTTATACAAGTTGTAAAGTTGTAACACAAGAATTGTGTTTTGAACACAGCTGTCCTAGTTAGCTTGTTTACAGATCGGCAGTCGACAGTAGACAGTTGTCGCCGACAGTGACAGGCGCAGCAGACAAACAGGCTGCGAGCTTCGGAACCGTGCTATGTAATAATAGGTTTTGGCAATACGCCACCTGAGGACGCGCAACGTGGAGATTGAGGATAAAGGTTATTGTATACAGCGTGCATAAACAACTTTGTGATTTCTCAATCTTTTCTCACGTTTCTAAGAATGACGTGTTGATATCGATTGCAACTAGTTGTGATCTGCTGCTACAAGGATTCGATAATCGTGATCCGATGCCACGAGCCCGACGATTTTCAACTGAGAACTTCTTTCGTGTTTCTAGCTCAACGCATAAGCATTGCCATTCAGCGTGGTAATGCCGCCAGCAAGCTGGGTACGCTGCCAACTGATACTTAGTGGGCTTGAGCATTTGGATTGTCTTTAGACCTTTAACGGTATATGAACAGTTACTGTATTTTAGTGTTAGTATTAGCTTGTATTTTGTTTAGTTAATAAGAACTTTCCTCAAAAATTATTTTGGAATAAATTCTCATTGGTTGCGTACAAGTATTTATACGAGAAAGTGATATTGATACCTGAGTAGTATACCTTATTTGGACAGCTTTGGGCACACCTAGGATTATAATGAAAACAGTTTCCGCCAATAGTACGTAGGTTACTTATTTAGTTGCATGTTGCTCAGAATTTATATTATCTGTGTTCTAAATCTCTGTTACTTTATACAGAGCTCTACTTTGCTATATGATATAATTTTATTAGTCTAAAGGAAGATTCACATTGCACCAGGACCGGACCCTGACGACGAGTAATAATTTTTTACCTTATATCATATCAAATATTTACAACAAAATTTTGAATGGCATACGTGAAACGAATAACAAAACACGACCAGTTTGTCATTTGTAATATCGAGAAACGATTCGTGATTCACATTCAGATCTTACCAAGATAGATGCCGCGAGTGCACCTTTAGTCCTTTACGTGTCCTGTCGCTCACCGGCCACAGCGATATCTTTCGCACGTTTTCAACGCTTTTCTATCTTCACCGCTATCGTATAAAATATCAACACGAAAATTACTTTATAATTTGCAATGTTATTCAAATGATAATGCCCAATTGGTTTTTTAATTCTCTCTCAGTGATTTTTTATCGTCAAAAATGTTAAAATCGTGCGAAAGAGACAGCTGTGGCCGGTGAACTCAGCCTTTAAATTTGATCAATGCTTCAACTAGCGTGACGCATAATTCTGTTTGATCTTCATCGTCTTAGCAGTAGGTAGCACGTCAGACGTCAATAGAAAAATGTCAAACTGCGTCGTAGTCAACTGTAAAAACTCATCGAAAGCAGTTGGCTGTGCGAATGAAATTAAACTACCACTTAATTACTCTCGTGGCGTAATAGTAGTTACAAAAATGCGACACATTGGGTTTTCACACAATTTGACGTGCTCGTGGCTTCTACCTTGATACAGATCTGTGGACTCACATTACGTTTCTGTGTAGAGCCAAACGGCTGCATGTCACTTGTCATCGCAATCGTGTCAAAGCTTGCCCACATGGTGTAAGTATAGGGCGAAAGCTAATGTCAAATTTTGATGGCGATTGACATGATAGTATGACGATTGACAGCTAAAGTAATCTAGCTGCGAGGTCTGCGAGTCTAAGCCCGGTGTAATGAGAATTGAGCTTTACCATCTCCGTACAAAATAGGTAAAAGCAAGGTCGTTCCAGCAGAGATGCATATCTTAGTGTGGAGTAATCAGACGTTATTTTCTAACTTTACGGTCGTATCTTATTCTATAGCTCACGTTTTGCATTCTAAGTGAAATGTCCAATGATTTTATTGTACCTAACTGACTCCTTTAGGATAGGTTAGTGCCAAGTTCAGTTCAACTGGTATACGTCACTGCATAACGCGATTCAAAATAGTCTCGCTCGAATGCTGACAAATTTCTTGTATTGCGTTCTAAAGAGCATAATAATATTTTTATTTTATTTTATTTTAAAAGGAAAACATACAGCTGCTAATTAATACAGTAGATATGAGATAAACAGTTATACATAAGCCAAAAACATGTTTTCACTAATACAAACTAGAAATAGTGTAAATGCCCTGTTGCAACACCAACTAGGGTCTGGATAGAAAAATAGTAATTGGAAAACAAACATAAGAGACATAACATAACATCTTTAACATAAGAGATAATAAATTAGTAACCAGAAAGAAAAAATAACTAAATAACATACAAATTACAAATATATAAAACCTAATACAAATTAAATGGTTTTTTTAAATTTAATTTTACGTTTTTTGGCATTTTATTATGCCATTCAATTATTTATTTTTTATCATAAAAGTACCTGATCACAAATTGGAATTAAAAAATTTAGTAATTTGTCAATAAAGTACCTGCTTGAATGCGATCGATGCCTTTTATTTGTAGGCCTTAATTGAGTCTTATATACACATAGATGGCACGGGTACATCCTGTTTGGTAAGGATCCCATTTGGTAAACCACTTGAGATACCTACTAAAAAGTTGCGTTTGGTAAACATTCTCCTTTCCATACAAGAAGTTTCGTTTGGTAACCTTTTAAAGAATTTCATGTATTTTATCCCATTTGGTAAACTTTCTGTAGAAGTTAGTACACTCATGATAAAAATAAATATGGCACATAGCACGCATAACAGATGGCCGATGGGGCCGAAAGGTTCTCAAATGAAAACCACGGACCGGTAAACGCAGCGTAGGACGTCCAACCACAAGATGGACAGACGACCTAAAAGATACCGCAGGGAAACGCTGGATGTAGGCAGGCCGCTTCCAGCCCTTTTGGAGATCGATGGGGGATGCCTATGTCCAGCAGTGGACGTCCTATGGCTAAAATGATGATGGTGATGAATTGAGTCTTGCTAGGTGGTGGTGATATCTCACGTTTGTCAGCTCTTGTCTCTAGAAATGTTCTAAAAGTAGATCTTTATTATTTTTTGTTCATTTTCCATTCTCTTTTATCTATTCTTCATTAAAAGTGACGATTAATTTCTAACGACTATAATTTAAAATTGGTACAAACTGAAATCCTCTCAGTTCACTTAAAGCTACATAATAATATATAACTTTATGATGATGGTGTTAGATGTTAAACTATAAGTAAAATTCATCATCATCAGCCAGAAGACGTCCACTGCTGAACATAGGCATCCCCCTTTAACCTCCACACTGAACGAAAGCCTGCCATCTGCATCCACTGGAAGTAAAATTAATCAAGTTTATTTAGGCATTTCCAAGACAAATCTTATTGTATTGTCTTGTAAGGTGACTCTTGTAATTGGAGGCCTGACAGACAAAGAACCCAATTTTCCTTAGTAAATAGTTAAGTAACTTCTAATCCAAACTGGTAATTATGCCGGGATACATCTGGTCAAAGAGATAAATAAATGTAAATCGTATTCTACCTTACATCTATTTAACCTTGCGGTTTTACCTTTTGTAGTTTCATAAGTATTTCTGGAATATAAAGCTCTATATCACAATCTTTGATAATACGAGGTAAAATACAATGTATCGGGATAATATCAGTAACACTGTAAGTATCTCTGGATATCTCTCTAAAAACCCAGATCGCTGACGGCCATAAAGCTGCCGAATGGAGTTGAATTACATTCAGAGTCTTTATTGACCATTGGGCTGGACTCTGAGACTTGATGGAGTGACTATATAGTAAGTTAACTGGCAGTGGCTGGAAGCAAAATGCCGAATATGGAGCCGAGTGACGTACCTTGGGAGAAGCCTATGTCTTGGAGCTACAGATAGTCCTCTGTGCCAAGGCTGTCTACAGGAAAACGAGACCGTGGAGCATATGCACTGCAAGGCCACAGAAGATATAAGATTAAGGTCGGGACTTCTCGAAGAAACTCAACAAGTCTCCAATACCACAACACCTTGCGAAATTAGGGTAGAACAGTTTAGTCAGCGACCCAAAGTGCTCCGTTACTTTAAGGAGCTCGGCTTGTTTGTGTAGATTGGTAGGGGCAAAAGCACAATACACCCCAAGCGGAATGTAAGTGCAGGTCTTATCACCCCCACTTTGAAGTTGGGTCAAGGGTCAGATGCAGAAAACGGTCGTCCTGGACACGGTACGCATTGTCAGGAGATTCCGCGCGTGTTTACGCGCTGTGGTTATGCTGGCGCAGCGGCCCATAATGTGTCTATGATACCAGGTGCCACATTTCACTATCTTGCGTATGTTTTATCAAGCTTTAACGTCTAGTATCCGTAAATCTTTTTCTGCTTTCCCTTCTGCTTTTTTTACACTCGGATAGTCGACGTGCCTTTAACCCTCTAGCAGCCCGGTCTATTCCGCTTTGATCACCTGGGAATATAATCACCCGGGTGACCATAGGAAACTCCACTTAAATTATTATTTGAGTATCCTTTGATCACCTGCACCTAGGTGACTATAGGCAACTCGATTCAATTTATTGTTTTGGTATGTTTTGATCACCCACGAGTAAAAAATTGTTCGAATTGTTTCATGTAAATAAACCTAGGTGAAATATGAAAGTAAATTGAAATAATAATAAACAAATTCTTATCTCAGTGCTCGTTACGTGACTTGCAAAACGGCAATCCCACAAAGTACTAGGAAAGTAACAGCATCCTTAGTACAAAATTACTAAGTACTTGTCCTAATTAAATATGCAGCAGCAGAGCGTGCCAAGTATCCAGCTAAGTAATGCCAGTTGAAGCGATAACATTAACACATTCGCAGCGTATGAAAGAACTAGTTACGCCCGTGGTTTTATTCACAATTTTCTTACTTAAAGAAGCGGTGCGTTTTTTTTTAAAAGTAGTTTTGACGATATTCGACCATGCCACTCCCGTAAATCTAATAACATGTTTAAACTATTTTTTTAATTACATACTATAACCAACTATAACTAACTAATTACTTGGGGTTCGCTTAAAGCATCCATAGGCCACTACGGCCCATAGGTACCTACCTATGGTCGCGGCCGATAGATGCCCTCAAACGAGCCTAGTAAGACTGTACCTATTTCTCTTCGGAGGGACCAGCCTGTAGATTAGTTAATTTAGTATTTATATGTAATTGGGGTGCGGTGTGATAACCCCGAGGAATCTTGGCCTCTGACAATAAAAAGGCAATCTTCACAGCATTTTTTATGGTTCCGTACCCAAAAGATGTAAACGGGACCCTATTACTTAGTCTACACTGTCTGTCTGTCCTACCTTTAACAGCTGTATCTTTCGAACCGTAATACAAAGTTAAAATTTTCACAGAATAATGTAATGTTACGGCGGATTAACTAAGAAATATTAATAAAGTCAAAAAGTAAAAACTAGTGGACACATACCATACAACAGGCGTTTTTAAATCGTAATTTTGTATTTGCTCTTATTAAAAATGGTAATACGTACAACCTTCAACCTTGGCATGATTATAGTACACACTCTAAAGTAAAATAATAGGTAATGGCCAAGTGCGCGTCGGTGACAAATTTCTGTTCACCACCAAGTTAAATAACGTCGGGCGCTGTCGGTAATTGGATGGGTGACCACCTGGGCGTGATGTTGTCTTTTTGCACTACTGTTTGTATTATGTGGTGGTACTCAGTGCGCGAGCCTGACTCGTACTTGCCCGGTTTATTTTATTGAGTGTGATTTCGCGTTTGACTACCAACTCGCCTGTTGCTTAGCGACGATGTGGTCAAAGATGAAGCACGCAGACTTAGAAGATACCTATTCACTCTAGATTGAGCTTCAAAGAACTTTATTAACCCTAAAGACAAATTTAGTCTTTTTTTTTGTATAGGTGTCGAATAAAATTTATTTTCTTTCTTTTCTTTCTTTCTAATTGTTAGGGCCAATCTAAGCTAAAAATGCTGTGTTCTTTCAAGCAGTCTTAGTTTGCAACAGAGAGACTGAGGGATAGATAGACACACAGAGAGACTCTCCAATTTATGCCACAGTAAAGTTCGATAGAGTGTGATTTCATATGCTATGCTATAACTCGGCGCGCGGCGGGTCGATTCATATGGAAATCGACTGTAAGTGCCAGCATAGATTTCTCCAGGCTTTTCTGCTATTAGAATGAGGATAAGTTATTCCTTCTAGGTGACTTAGATAGTATGGTACGTATGTGTAGGGTGACAGGCCCTAATGTCAGTTTTTAGGCCGCCTGAAAGCCTCTAACATGGCTTGACAATAGCCTAAGGGACCAATAATTTTTAGGGTGCCGTACACAAAGGGTGAAAACTAGACTCTATTACTAAGCCTACGCTCGCCTGTCTGTCCGTCCGCCTGTACTACTTTTTAACAGCTGTATCTTTCGAACCGTAATCACCCGTAATAGCTAGTTGAAATTTTCACATATTATGGAAATCATAATCAAGTCAAAAAGTAAAAACTAAAGGGGATCCCCAATATAATAGTCCAAACGTTTTTTAAAAACTTATTTTTGTATATGCTCTAGTGTAATAATGGTAATATGTACAAGCGTCAAGCTTGGCATTATTATAGTACAACACACTCTAAAGTAAATCAACAAATAATAAATTCTGGCCAAGGGCGAGTTGGTGATAAATTTATGTTCACCGATCGGGCGCGTTCGGTACTTGGATGGGTGACCGCCTGGGCGTGATGTTGTCTTTTGCATAACTTTTTTGTACTTTAGTAATTGACATTTTGTACGAAACACTCAGTACGCGAGCCTGACTCGTACATTGCCGGTTTTTATATCTTATAAAAAACAAAATTAAAAAGTGTTGAAAATTAAGGAAGATAATAAAAATTATATTGTCTTGCTCGCTTGTCTTAGACAAGTAAAGCACCTACTTACAAATGACGTCACTATACGAGAACGCCATACAAACTCCATACTGACACTCACTTTGCGGAAAAGGGAAAGTTTTTGACCGGATTAGGACTAAATGCTCTATGCATTTTGTCCTAATCTGGTCAAAAACTTTAAACGCTTATAACGTTTACGCTTATACTTACGTCATTTTATATGTATCGTATATTAACTTTATAAGCTGATCTAAATAATTCCTTTAGTATAATATAATATGTATGTATTACATTTAATCTGATGTCTGGGCTGACTAGGTGAGCTATGCTTAGCATTACAATAATTAAATGTAACTATTGTGTTACCCACTAATTAATTAAATATGAAACAAAGGTTGTAGTTCAGTCAACAGCCTGTTGTACAATAATAGCACAAACTTGAGCCCCTGGACGTATAAAGCTCTGGACAATTAGGAAAATTTGCCAGAAACAATGAAAAAAAAGTTTGTGTCTTAGTCCATTTTGAGCTTAGCTTTTACCTACATGTTTTGATAACAAATACACCATCAATGTTATCCTTCGTCTTATTTATTAAACGCCTTACTCTTTTGCTGTTGTAGTCTACCTTCTGAATCTTCTGTTAGAAGTTTGAAACAAAAAAGTATATCCTAAATGTATCGGGACTGTAGCGCCTTATTTTATTTAGGTTAAAAAATCCAATCGATTGAAATAAAACACTTATAACGCAATTTATTGCGCGTATTTTACGATATTTTTTTGACTCGTGATTCTGTCTCCGTGGTCACAGGTGTTCGAAATGTCAGTACGCTTAGTCCCAGATTTGATAGTTTTCGAAACCTTTTTTCGTTTACGTATTGTTCCATACATTTTAGTAAAGCGCCTCTAGCGGAAACGCGGAAGAACTAAAATCGGTAATAATCGGCGGTATAGATTGCTTCACTCTAATACGAATACCTTTCAGCCCAGCAATGTATGGAACAATACGTAAACGAAAAAAGTTTTCGAATACTATTAAAACTTGTACTAAGGGTACTGATCACCGATGTCCACACACATTTACAAGTAAGCGCTACCATGACTCGGATGACATGTTGAATACTATCGCTAAACAAATCAAAGGCCTTAAGACGGCCTAAAACTGACTTCAGGATTGACCACTCGGCCTGTACGGTATGCAATGCATCATCATCATCCAGCAATGAATGGACATTGCAGGGCCGAAAGGTATTCGAAAACTTTTTTGAATTAGAATGAAGCTATCTATACCGCCGATTACTACCGATTTTAGTTCCTCCGCGTTTCCGCTGGAGGCGCTTTACTACAATGTATGGAACAATACGTAAACGAAAAAAGTTTTCCAATACTATCAAAACTTGTACTAAGGGTACAGAGGCTATGAGCGCTACATTGCATAAAAGTAGAAGTAACCATGACTTTGCTTCTCGTCCAGTACTTTATACGTTGAAGCAGGAAGCATTTCCCTGCGTATGACGGTAACTGTACGCCCGAGGCGTTGCTTTTAAACCCATTACACTCGCCGACATTTCTGAACTGAATACTGGATTACTCCGCACAAATGATTTCTGTTACATGTTTTACGGCTGTAAAGCAAAATTGTGTAGAAATGGAATTGAAATGAACATTTTGAAACGATTGAGACAAAAGTTCAACGCATTAGTTTTTATTACCGACTTCAAAAAAGGAGGATTCAGTTGTATTTTTTAAAACATGCCACCTTTTTTTTAATTTTGTTACCTCAGAACTTCTTTATTTTCGAACCGATTAGAAAAAAAATATTTTAATTGTGTATATCTGTGGTGTATACTCATGTATACTCTCTGTGTATACTCTGGATAAGGGATGACATAGTATTGTCATCAAAGTCACATTGTGACAGTGACATTTTCAACAGTCACAACTCAACAGAGGTCTATTCCACTTTAATCACCTGGGTGCTAAAAGTCGACTCTTTAGTCGACTTTGATCTCCTGGGAATATAATCACCTGGGTGATAATAGGCGACTCCGTTTAAATATTATTTGAGTGTCCTTTGATCACCTGCACCTAGGTGACCATAGGCGACTCGATTAAAATTATTGTTTTAGTATCTTTTGATCACCCATGAATAAAAAATGGTTCGAATTAGAAATATCATCATCATCATTTCATCCTATCATGTTCCCACTGCTGGGACACAGGGTTTCTCTCAGAGAGATGATGGGCCCTAGCCCACTATCATCATCATTCGCAAAATATCCCAATCATCATTTCAACCTATCTTTCCCACTGCTGGGACACAGACCTTCTCTCAGGGAGAGGATGGGCCCTAATCCACCATCATTATCATTAGCTTACTAGATGTGGGCATTGACAGATGTCAGTGTTATCATCATCATCATTAATTACCCTACGCTTATCAGACCACTGCTGCTGGATTCACAAATAGAGTATAGTAGTAGTCTTCGACTAAAACAAAATGAATGGACGGGCCCAGAAGAATCGCATTTTTGAAGATTACATAATGAGTGCCGGCGCTCACTTCGTTTCACTCGGTCTCTAGCCGTAGGAAATGCAACACGAAACTATTGTTACATGATAACAAAACATCTGAAAAAATTATGCCTTCGTGTGCTTTCCCGAAGTACTTCATCCTAGTCTTCATCTTCTCTCTTGATCCTAGTAGATTCAATCGTTCCCGAAGTATCACAACCACCACAACAAAAAACCGCTATCTATTTTTCGTAACAAATGTACAAATGGTTATAATTAGGTGTTGAAGTATATGTCCGACGGTTTTGACTCGTTTTTACTGAGCAAGTTCAGTCGTTATGGCCCGTCCATTCATTTAATTTTAGTCGAAGGTATTAGTCCTATAGTGAAACATCAAGTAACCGTTTTCATCTCTCTTCATAGAGAATAGAGATACTGCCATGTTAATGAAGTAAAGCATTGAGTAATATTATTATATACACCGGGACGTAAAGCTAAAGGCAGCCTCTATCAAAGCCGCCGCAGACACGCGTCTCGTGCAGTAATACCATTTGTACGTTGCCAATGCAGTGCAATGCAATCTTCTTACGATGGCACTAAATATCACAATATTATTATAAGTGCAATATGTATTATAGACAATAGACAATATTTTATTTGTAACAAAAATCCATACACACTTAGAGCTACACACAAATTTAAAAGTAAAGTAAAAAAGTTTGACTTTTGTCACAAACAGTTTATAGTGTGTTTGTCTGCACTGAATTCAGTACCTACCGGCTGAAGGGATTTGAATGAAATTCGGTATGGATACGTTTTATCCTGGATTAGAACTTTTTACATAGGAATTAATAGATGTGGCTCGCTGAATAGCGAAACACTATTGAACACTTATACGTATTTTTTTATATTAACTTGTACTGTTGGCCTTTTGGCCTCTACAGCTTGACCGGACTAATTAGTGAACGCAGAGTGCGTTCGGCATAACTTGGTGACACTATACGCGTGGACCACGCGTACTTACACGGAGAGAGAGAGACGGGAAAAGGGTTCACCTTTTCATTATCGGACGTCCAGACGAACGGCAAGGGGTCATCCTTACTTGGTCGAAATGCCATTTATTTGCACCAAGCGTTTTCACTCCTCTTTCTTAATTAGAACAGCCTTGCCCCTGTCTGTGTTTCCGCAGCATTACGATCTTGGGGTGTTCAAGTCTAGGGTTAATAGGTTATTACTGGACAAACGTGCTCCATTAAGGCGAGATCGCGGTCAAACGTTAGCCTAGTACGATGTAATAAAAAAAATTATATCGCGTCCGGTCAGAAAAAATACCGGTCGATACCGCGTCGTTCGACTCTTGGCGTCTTTCTCGCTAGATGGTCCTGTCAGTGTGATTCAGCATTGAAAAGGTCCACTATTTACCTCCTGGCTCCATAATAAATGGGAGAGTGGCTTTGTTTGTTGTTTGTTCCTCTTTTACGCTGACAGAGCAACGACTCGAAGCTTCGACTGATTTTTGTGCATGAAGATGGAGCTCCAGATAATGAAATAGTATATACCTACTTTTACCGAGATTCTAGAGAGAATGTCCATGCGTGGGGAAACCAAGACTTGTTTATAAAACGTATACAATCGAACACTTAGTAATCTACAGTAGAGATCGCAGAATTTACCACTCAGTGAAAACGTACCTTTAGTTAGATTGATATTTACCACTCCGATATGCAGACAGTCTTTATTATGATCACGTTAGAACCTATCTAGCTTCAAAAATCATACGAGCTGATTGACTGCCTTGTTGGACTGTAATAAAGTTCATTATCCATAACTTTGAAGGTGAATTAAGTTTGTCCTAAGTACGTGGCGAGGGTTTCGAGATTGTCTGCGGAGCTCTAAGGGCTCAGACGTGTGTGGCTTATTCCTCGTCTCACGGAATTGGAAAGCAGCTTTAGAATCTTTAGATGGTTGAGATAGGTTGTACAGAGGATTCTAGAAACTTGTCGACGTAGTTTTCCTAGAAATTCACTAATAGTACTGCAGCGACGCACAACTGAGGTATTTATGGACGAACTAGCTACACCACGCGGTTTCACCCTCGTGGATTACTCTTTATATCATCAACTATCTGTCGGTGAAAGTCCCGTCAAAATCGGTCCAGCCGCTTTGGAGTCCATAGCGAGTCCATACATGCATACACACATCGCCTTTTATCGGCCTGCAGTGCAAGTACCGTTCTTTATCGATCGTCAAATTCGCTAAAATGCCATAGAATCGATCACAGCGAGTACTGAAAAAATGGCATATTATCGAATTTGAAGACCTCAACTGTCAATTTGACGATCGATAAAAGAACGGTACTTGCACCCCTGCTTCGCACAGGTCGGTGAATTTTAACCCAGGGATGTTACGAGATGCAGAATTCCTGGCCTTAGCCTAGATTTTTTAATACCTATAGAAGTACTTGTGTTTGTTGCTTAATTTAAGTAATATAAAATTTATTCTAATTCATGTTTATTTTGTTGCAGGTAAACTTACTTACGAGGCACTTACGAGTGTAGAGCTTTAACACGTGATGGTAAGATTAATTGCCTCATCATCAGGTTTTGGGTAAAATCGGTTCAAGTTTAGCTGACAGCAGCAGGTATATTATAAAAAAACCAAACGAAACCGTAAATTCTAATAACTTTAGCTAGATTTTTTAAAGATTGAAGCCGATAGCTGGGATAGCTGTTAAACAATGAAATATCAAAAGAAAATGTTTTTATTACAAATACAAATTTAAGTACAAGTAAAGTTATTTTTTTTAATGATACAATAAAGTTTTCAAAGTAGGTATGTATTTTAATTACAATTTGTTGTTGCACCTGTGTACTTGCCATGCAATTTTTCACTATTCTGGAAAAGCTTAAGCGAATATTTATATATGTATCCTTAAATTTTCAAAATACTTACGTTCGTTGTTCGGCAACACGATTACGAAACTATGGCTAATTAGTTATCCAACAACTAAACTGTTGCGGTTGCCATGCTTTGATCTACCGACTTAATTACACCCTTATTAAAAAACACTACATCTCTACCAAATTTTCATACTATATTCAACTCTATTTCCATGTCTTAAGGGTGAACATAGGTCGAATATAAAACTTAGTTAAGCCATTTTCGTTTAATACAAATCAAAAGCACCATGTACAGCACAACTAACTTATCTGTGTAGAGTTGGCTAAGCAAATAAACTAAAATTTTGTTTAGAAAATACTATAGTGGCTCCCTTTTTAATTCTATAGATAAGTTGGTCGCTCTGTAGTTACGTTATGTTAAAATAATTACGGAATAATAACTACAGAAGACCCTTTGCCCTTTAGTGGTGTACTTGATTTGAACTTAATTATAACTTGAATGATAGAACATAAGTCACGGTGTCTCACCACAGTTTAAATAACAGTTTTAGGTAAGTTAGATAGACCTAAAGTCGCACAACGAGCTATGGAGAGGGCTATGCACGGGGTTCTCTACGAGATAATCAGAAATGAGGAGATCCGTAGACGAACGAAAGTCACCGACATAGCTCACCGGATTAGCAAGTTGAAGTGGCAGGGGGCAGGGCACATAGCACGCAGAACAGATGGCCGATGAAGCCGAAAGGTTCTCGAACGGAGCCCACGGACTGGTAAGCTCAGATTAGGATGTTCACCTACAAGATGGAGAGACGCAGACGACCTGAGATCGCAGGGAAACGCTGGATGCAGGCCGCTTCTAACCGGCCCTTTTGGAGATCGATGGGGGATGCGTATGTACATCAGTGGACGTTCTATAGCTGAAATGATGACGATGATGAATAGTAGACAAACAAGCGACGGACCACCTGATGGTAAGTGGTCAGCGCCGCCTATGGACACCTACAATACCCGAAGCAGTGGCGGTGCGTTGCCAGGACTATTCAGTTCACCCTTCGCTTAAAACACGTTCGTTACGTTTTCGATTGGAAATGTCTAGGCATAAAAAAACTTAAATCAAAATAGCATACTAAATCTAAGTAATCTAGGTAGAGGTGTATAAAAAGGTAGATGTATTTTTAATGTAGTGGGTAGTACCCACCTTACAAAACTGAATTTAAACTATCTTTCACCACACCATTATTCAAAAATAACTAATAGTTAATTACATATGCGAGGGAACCCACATGTTCTCTACTTTATGTAACTGGTCGGTAAACTGGCAAGGTGTGGACATAAAGAACAAAACATATCGATGATTTTACTTACACTGTCTCAGAGGTATTGAGATGGTCCAAAATATAGGCGAAAACGGTTTGTAAAACAAGTAAATTAAATTATATAAAATATATATAATCCGACCGAATTGTATAAATAGTATCTATCTAACTGTAAAATATATTTTTGACCTAGTTAGCACAGTTTACTTACTATTTTCCCCTCTATTATTTTCCCGCTGACGCCATCTTGAATTCTTGTACCCTATGTCACTCACACTATTAAAACCATTCATATGACACTTCACACATTAAAATCCATTAAGCCGTTTCGGCTGTAGGGTGTGCCAAAGAAACCTCATTCATACATACATACACTCGAAAAACATAACTCTCCTTCTTGCACAGACGGGTAATAATGACGACACGATTGTTTTTACGCTATTTCCATCCTATTATTTTTATTTGCTCTGGAAGCTGCAATTATATTGTAAACATGGTGGCTGTAATTTAACATGGTGTCAAAGTCTGCTATTTGAACTTATGACGCCTTGGTAATAAAAATAAAGAATTTCTACAAAATGTCATATAAATAGGTTCACTAAATTCAATATTTTGTCGTAAAATTACCTCTGTAAAGTCGCTAGGCGCTTAACCTCTGTCCCAGCGCTCGTCACCACAGGGGACTTATTATTTATCTTACAGTCTATTACTAGTTGCCTATCGAGATACAGTTTTTATTTATACATTTGCGTAATAACCTTATTTACATATCGATCTGCTGCAGAAACTGTTTAGAATGCATTTGCGGACGCCATCAAATTACTCTATCTCGCGTTGAAATCTTATATACGGCGATAGGTTTTATATCTTTACTCGTTGCGCCCGCGGTTTTACTTCTAATTACATAGTTTTCCTGCATTTTAACACACTTTTATTAGCTTCACTCGTATCCTCAGATCAGACAAACAAGGGAGATATCGCACGTTTTCTTTAACCAAGTTAAAAATAAAAAAACGCCAGCCGTTTAATTCTCGATTCGTAAATATTTTTTTTACATAATCTTATCTTATCTTATATATCATCAAATTATACAAATTCGAATCCTACAACGACACCAATGGACAACTTGCTAGTGGCTTGTGTCGATGATTTAGATTTTTGATTTAATCCCCTCGAATTTGGATAAATTTTTTGTTTATTTCGTTCAGGCGAGTCCAATATCAAGATTTATATTTTCCCGGTTCCACCATCAGCCCTTCGGCACCAAGATTTTCATGACGTCTCACATAAGCGTGTATTTGAGTTTTTTTTTTATAATAATAGTTTGTAGAAGTGTAATAATTTTAGGTTTATCCTGTATTTTTTTGGGATGTAACGGCCTATACGCTTTCCTTCCCTGAATTCTTAATTTTTTTATCAAAGTCGGTGTAGCTGTTTCTGTATTGAACAGGTGACAAACAGACAGCGTTTCTTTCGCGGTAATATAATATGTATTAGTGTAGAATGTAGTAGGTACGGACGTCTATTATATGGTGAAAATAAAATCCGTAGATATAAAGTTATTTGTTGCGTGGGTAGAGCCGTAGTTAGCCTTTGTGAGTGTTTTTGTAGGATTTCTGAGGTTTTCTCGTAATGCCTGTTGTTGTATTGTTGTTTGCTTGCTTCGTTACGGTTTGAAAGGTTTCTGTGATCGGGCGAGTTTATTTGATGGCAGTGTGAATGGGAAACGTAACTAGGGTTGGGCCATTTACGTAGGCTAGGTAAGAATGTTTTGGTTTTACTATTTTTAGTTATCATAATTTAATTTAAATGTGCCGTTTAAATACCTAGCATTTTTAGATTCTATAATGTTCTAGTTGTAAAAGGTAACCTTAGTATTTTATTTATATTACACGGGAATTACTCACGTAAGATTAAGCCGGTGGTACCTTATTATGGTTTTAGTATATTTAATCTCTACACACTAAAACTAACAAATTAAACGTTATTAGTATTAGATTATTTATAGTACCTATCTACAGGGTAAATTTTCATTGTACTCATCATTATGAACAACTTTTACTATGGGACCAACCCTAACATCGCGGAAAAAATATCAGCTAATCCATAGAAAACAATCATTGACACTCGACAAAATGTATGAACAGCTAATTTTGTTTTCTCGATTTCAGGGTTGATCCCATAGTAAAAGTTGTTCATAATGCTGAGTACAATGACCTCCTTTCGGCTTAGTACAGTCTATATGCGTAACCCTGCTTAAGCAACGCAGGCCTCTTTAGTTTAAACCAGTACGATATAAAAATTTAACCAGTGTCTAAAATGCTAAAATACAGGGCAGCATTTAGGGCTGAAGATTTCATTCATATGAAGATTTTTTGTGAATTGTTTTCAAGAAATTGTTATATTAAATCCCTTTCTTTTCTTGAAAATTGTTTCATGTAAAATAAGTGTGGTCCAGTCATACCAGAGCTAGAAACCTATCGACACGCCGCCGCCGGAGTCGTAACTTCTCAACTTTACAAGTGCTGTAAATAAACGTAAAGGCTGTAAAACAGACAGACAAGCTTGTTAGCTGTAGGTAGGTACATGTTTCTGCTATTTCTCGAGTATTGTGGTAAAAGCATTCCTATAATTTGAAGTGATAATAAGAGAAATTATTACAATCTGTTTCTTAGTTTCTCAGATTAAATCTGATGACCTTAGTTCATCTTCAAATCTGTTTTTATTTAAATCTCTAGTTTATTTCCTCTTCAAAGTCGAGCCACAATAAGAAATGACTAAAACACTAAATACACAAGAGAAAAAACACAGTTTAAAGATAAAAACAACAATACTATATCAATAACTGAAGTACACACACATCAACATCATCAACCATAACATCCACTGCTGAACAAAGGCCTCCCTCTTAGAGAGGGGTGTTGCCATAATCCCCACGCTTGGCAGGCGGCTTGGGGATCGCAGTATGTTCACCGTGTACTAATTGGATGCTGTTGCCCATCCTCCGACTTTAAACGATTATAGATATATTATTTGGTGATAGATTAATGTAAAAACAGATTTATAGATGAACTTTTGCTAAGTGTCGCCTGATTCAATGTGAGAAACTATTGGTTTCTTTTTTACCACGTTTTTTTCACAGATTTCACTAAAAATCTTTTCAATTAGCATTAATCGTGAATCCAAAATGTTTCAAATGCTATATAGTTACAAAAAAATACGGACCGAATTAAAACCCGCCTTAATTTTTTAAATCGGTTAAAATATAACATTTCAAGTTTAAAAGTTTGACTCATCTTATATTTTTGTTCTTATCTGCGTTATGGTATAATTTTTCCTGTCTTTGACTCCAAAAGTTCCTGTTTCATTGGCTCTGAAACATTCAAAACTAGTTCCAAGACAATGTGTTCACGTTTTACATAAGTACTTAGTTTTTTTATTATACAATTTTTAAATGATTTATCAAAAATAAAATACGTCATACTCGTAGCATACTCGTTGTAGGACACAGTTGTGTATATCTGTGTTGTAGGATCAATTTCCAAGCTAGTCACAGAACAGGTAATAGTAGATCAAAGTGCAATCTACGAACATGCTTATTAAGTTTAGTGTAGGTAGTTATAGCATTTAAAGTATAGCAACATGATAAAGTTTATTCCACACGGGGCGATTTCGTTCCTACAATTACGACAAAAGTTAGTGGGCGTTGAAAGCGACGATAGTGATTGGTACGATGGATGCCACACTGCGGGCATGAGTTCAAATCCCATGAGCGTTTTTGGTGACAGAAAAGACTGTGGGAAACTCTTTTTTTGTCATTAATAATAGGCTTTTGTTTGACCGCCAACTCGTCTGATATTAAGCGATGATGTGGTCTACGATGGAGCAGGCTCGCCTAGAAGAAATCGATTCACTCGCAATTTGAAGACCTATTTTGAAAATGACAATGTTCCAGTGAACAACAAGTACAGAAGATTTGAATTGTATCTGTCACGCTTGTTTGCATGTCTTTTAGCAGCTTTTTTTTTAGGGAGTTCCCAATCCAATCAGATCATGTTTACCACCTTCAAGTACAGGGGCAACCCTGGGATAGAGCGAGAGGTGCAGTCGCTTTAGGCGCCAGGTAGCAAGGGGCGCCAAAATGCCAAATGCGAAAAATATGATTTTATGGCGCCTTTTGAGAGGCGCGGGCCGAATGAAAATAAAAATATAATTAAGCATAGCTGCACGGCGCCCGCATTTCTTGCTCTCAACACCACCGCACCGTACTACTTGTTTATAGGAAAAACTATATTTATAAAAAAAAAAAAAAAAACTTATTTTTTAACGTACTTACCCCGTTTTGCTCACTAAAATTGTGAGCAAATGAATTTTTTTCATTTATTATTTTATTTACTTTGATTAAAATTGAAAAAAAATATGCGTATTTGTGTTTCAGAAAGTTCAGATTTAAGCCTTAAATGCCAAGCGCCGACCAAAGGCCGCGGAAAGACAATCTCGCTCTGGGCTAGGGCCGGCGCTGTTCGAGTGCATTGTTATTATATCAGGATATGACCAAACCCAGCCTATCAAAAAAAACATGTACTCATTATGTATCAAGTTCAATTCGTGATTGATGCGTGCCACGTCTTCAATTAAACTGAGATTGATGCTCATTAGCTTCAATCAATGATTAGGTCAGCTCGACTGACAAATGGAAAATAACATTTGACAAATGGACGGATGGCTGTACCTGCTTCGCGTGATTATCCTAGTTTAAAAAGTCAATTTCGTTGTTGTTTAGTTCGTAGATATAATATTTTTTACGCCATTTTTATTTACAATAACTGAAAAAATTATGTAAAGAGAAATACAGTTTAAAATAGATATTATTTTTTTTATTGATCGTATATTAAGTAATTTTTTTGTACTGTAAATGTGAAGCATTTCAATTTAAGCGATTGATAAAATCACATCTTGTGAACAGGGCATTATTAACTGAGTACATTTAACTAGATCTGAATTAGATGGAATGATGTGTACCGACATAATGAGTACAATTTGACGGAAGCGAGACAGCAATCTTGTGTTGTAAAAACAACAGATTCGATCGAAGAAAGCTTGTTGGCTGTGAACTGGTAGTTTGTTACGAGTTGTTTATAATGATTAGAATACTTATATCGGACAAAATGCTTGGAGTGGAACGTGATTAATGCATGATTAAAGCCGGCCACGTGTGACGTATGTCTTTAGCTTTGCTCAGCTTTTCTCAAATCAGACAAACAAAGGAGAAACGGTTTAAAGTGTTTAGCGGTATCCATGGGCGGTATAGTGAAACAAAGTGAACGAAAGATAGACATTTTAAACATGAACGATAATTTTACTTTGATATTCATTGGTATTGAACGTGGATATTCGCCAAAGAACCAGAGTCATAGATGTTAATAAATTTGCAAGTTGAAGTGGCAATGGGCAGGCCACATCGCTCGAAGAACCGATAACTGATGGGGAAGAAAGGTTCTCGATTGGAGACCACGAACCGGAAGACGCAGCGTTGGTAGGCCTCCCACTAGATGGACCGATGACATTGTGAGAGTCGCGGGCATCCAGTGGATGCAGGAGGCAGGATGTCGTTCAGTGTCGAGGTTAAAGGGGGAGGCCTATGTTCAGCAGTGGACGTCTTCTGGCCGATAATGATGAGATTTTTGACCTATTTAGAAAAGTTTATTTACAATTTTTCCCTATATTTTTTTCCGCTGACGCCCTCTTGAATTCTTGTACCCTATGTCACTCACACTATTATAACCATTCAAATGACACCTCACATTAGAAGCCGGTTCAGGTTCAGCAGTGGACGACTTTTGGCTGATGATGATGATAATTGTACTAATACATTACTTGTTGACTGATCAGAGTGCCTAAATACATATCTAGTATATGTTTATCTATAATACATAGCAGGCTACGCGCACTCTACGTATGGCTGCGTGGTGATGTGCCATCAGTTGCTGCGTATGCGAATTTCGTGTTCACGCAAGCCACGTGTCCTACCTCGCTCACCCGTTGCCGTTTGATCTCCCACGTTTGAATAGCGGGTTGCGTAGCGTAGGTCAGCTAGCAACTTGGTGGCGGACATTGGCCTGCACAGCTGTCTGTGGCCGGCCTTAAGCCTAATTAAATGTAAAGAGGTTAGCAATCTATACATTAATGACTCTAATTTATTTGAGTGACAATGGAATTCGATTACCTCTATTGAAAAGTCAAAATCTAAGCTCTATCTAGACCGCAATCACCAAGACAGTACCTGGCGGTATTCTATCAATGAAGCGGTCACCATTGTTCTTATATTAAACGAGATACCACGATTTATTATTGCTAGAAAAACTAGCTATATACCTAGATGAGCTACACCACGAGCGCCATAGCTAGTAAATCAGTTGATCAAGTCATTGTCAGTCGGAGGGATGTCTTGCTAAACTAGCCGCTAGCTGGGTTATGTGGGATTATACCCACTGAAACCCATCAATAACCTTACTCTTAGTGCTTGACAAAAGGGCTCCGGGATCTCTTTAGGTACACACCACAATCCAGAACCCTCAGCACTGCGCTATGGCTTTTTAACAACTGCGTGTTGTCTCGGTTCTTCCGCCTACAACGTCGGTCACATAGGTTGTTATTAGGTTGTCACTAAGGATCGCTGAGGTCCATTCTCTCCGGTCATTCTGAACACCGTCTGCGTTTAGAATGGTCGGAGTCTCTTTTAGTGACTTCTTACTGCGGCAGGGGCAGGCTATAATTATATGTACGTCGGTCCACCTGTAAAAGGTACATATTTTTACCTAAATAAAATAAATACGTGACAAGTCCCGAAAAACATTTAAAACATGTGTTCAAATCGCGAAAGTTTAAAAATTACTATAAATGTACAACTTATCTAAATCTGTCTTCCTCTGTTTGTTTGGTAGATATTTTTTAATGGTAGTTATTGGCAATGAAACAGTGTGCATCATGAGGGGAAGACATACGAAATAATTATATTATTATTAAGCTGCTAAAATGCAAATAAATTGACGAAAAGCTTAGCTGATGTGGGAATTCATATATAGGTTATTACGTGTATAACTGTAGATACGAGCTATGTAACTTTCTCTCACCTATATCAATCACCTTGATCACATCCGCTGTGCCGCCGTCGCGTGCCGGGAACCGAACCCCATCACCTCGCAGCCACGAACGCATTAACGCGCTAAGCCTCTGATCCCATCACGGCGCTATTAAAACTCATCATTCGTGACCGGCCACAGAGAATTATGCATTTGGTGTTTGGTCCAAGTCAAAAGAAAATATATTTATTGAGACAATTCCCAGTTCCTGCTTTCGACACTAGGCTCAACGATATGGAGACCAACACAACGAAAAACAATACAAATATTTTTTAAGAATCATCTAGCGAAAGTGCAAGTGAGTGTTTGTGTGCGTGTGTGTGTGCGTGTGTGTGTGCGTGTGTGCATATATATATATATATATATATGTGTGTGTGTGTGTGTGTGTGTGTGTGTTTGTGTGTGTGTGTGTGTGTGTGTGTGCGTGTGGCATAACTAAGAACTTTTTCAAAGCGAGGACTTTTTGGTGCGTCCAAGCGTCGATTGATTCGATCTTGTAGTAATTTATTTAGGATCAATTCTTACCGAGACGCATCGACGAGCATTATCGCTTGTAGTTCAGTTGCTACGCGCTCTACGCGACAAAAATCATGTCAAATGTCCATGTTGAACCCGTGCCGATAGTCGTTGGGAACGATACTCTCGAAGTTGTTGACCATTACACCTATCATGGACAGATTGTTCAGTTAGGTAAGTCCAACTTAGGCAAAGAGGTCGCCCGAAGAATCCAACTCGGATGGGCAGCGTTCGGGAAATTGCGTGACATCTTCTCGTCCAAGATTCGGATATTGATATTCCGGAATTATTAAATACTAGCTGACCTGACAGACGTTGTCCTGTCTTAGAACTGCCAAATACGCAAAGTTTAAATTGTAAATCTTATTTTTTTTACACCTTGGTTTGCATTATTGGAGTTATAGTAAGCAACCCTATTTAAAAAATATATATAGTATAGCCTATATTACCCGGGGATAGTGTAGCTTCCCAACAGTGAAAGAATTTTTCAAATCGGTTCAGCTATTTCGGAGCCTATTCAATGCAAACAAACAATCAAATCTTTCGTCTTTATAATATTAGTATAGACTAGTGGTCCGCCCCAGCTTCGCACGGGTATAGATTATAGCTTATGTCACCCGGGGATAGTGTAGCTTCCCAACAGTGAAAGAATTTTTCAAATCGGTTCTGCAATTTCGGAGCCTATTCAATGCAAACAAACAAACAAACAATCAAATCTTTCCTCTTTATAATATTAGTATAGACTAGCGGTCCGCCCAGCTTCGTACTGGTATAGATTATAGCCTATGTCACCCGGGGATAGTGTAGCTTCCCAACAGTGTAAGAATTTTTCAAATCGGTTCAGCTATTTCGGAGCCTATTCAATGCAAACAAACAAACAATCAATCAAATCTTTCCTCCTTATAATATCAGTATAGATATAAAAAACGTCGGTTTTGTTCCCATAACTAGTAATGTGATGCTTATTCCGCTTCCTCTCACATCTTAAGCGCCTCGTTTTGTAAGACAGCTCTCGGCGGTATAACACGGCCGTATCTCTAGTTATCGACACGATATCCGTTATTACGGCTCGGGGCGGTGGTAAGTGTTAACTTGATGCATCGATAGACCATTTAAATATCTGTGGTAATCTATCTAATAAAGTAGGCAGGTACTTTACTTAGGTACGTGCGGATTTGCCGTCTCATTACGAGAATGGGATTAATAAAGGTGGAATTAATGCCTAATTTTTACAAAGCTTCGACCAAACCACAGATTTAAAACCGATTTTGTTATTGTAATAATAGAGGAAAGTCACCAAATATGGAATAGTATCCTAATATGGAATACCTTCATTTCTCTAAGACTTAAGTATGAAACGCAACACTCGACCATCTTCTGTTTCATTCGGTCTACTACCTATCGCCGATACTATTCCATATTTGGTGACTCCTCTAGTATTTAAACCGGGAAAGTGCCTAAAAGCTGTCACTAACACTATAACAGTTAGACTGGCCATAGACCGTTGGAGGTCTAACGACAATCCAAATGCTCAAGCCCACTATCAGTTGGCGGCAGTTGGTACCCAGCATGCTGGCACCTTTACTGCGCTGAATGGCAATGCTTATGCGTTGAGCCAGAAACACGCCAGCATTTTGGTCACGCGTCGCATTAACCAGGCGCTTCGAAAGATTTTAATATTAATATAGAGGTTTTTTTAAATCATAGTTAACTCTTCAAAGTGTTACAAAGAACATGACGTGAGTATCTCACTGCAGATTATTGTATGCTGCCGACGACCTTCTAATAAAACTTCCACAATTTTTATCATGATCATCATCATCATTATAAGCCTATATCTTTATATTCCCATTGCTGGAACAGGTCTACTCTTAAAGAGATAGGCCGTGTTTGAACTTTTGAGGTTCTTGAACATAGCCCGGTCTCCTCACGATGTTTTCCTTCACTGTTGTTGAGCAATAGCATCGAAACTGCACATCATTTTTCTCAGTTCTACAGTCATTGGTGCAGGGCCGAGGATCAAACCGGGTGCAGTCAGATTGTAAATCGCACATGCTACCGCCCGGCCACCATCGTTCTGTCTGAGTATTTTATCATGGTACGTTACCAAAACACAACGAAATAAATTACCAGCAAAAATAAGGTCACGTTCACAAAAAGTTTGTATTAAAAAAGCTGTCGACCGACACGGTAATTTACACATACCCATGTTGCCGTGTGTGGAAGCTTTAATTTAATTTGCCACATCTCAAAATATGTTTATCTTGATGCAAAAAACACGTTAATTTGACATGATACGTGGTAAAAAATACGGGCACTGCAAAAAGTGGTAATGTAACCTAGTTTTTATGATATTCATTCATATACGTGTTAGTATGTAGCTATCGTTTTTAATCGTGTCTAGTATAAAGACAGAAGGATAAGTCAACTGCCTAGTTGGTCTGGAATGCGTTTTTTGTTACTAAACAAAAAGTCATACAAGGAACCGGATGTTATTAAAGTGTGCACAAGTACCTATAAAAAGTATGACATTGTTTTAGCAAGAACTATAATTTTCAGGTTACATAAAAAAACCTGCTGTTAGACAATTTGCAGAGTCGCGTTTTTGCATTCGCAAAAGTGATTAGGTAAGTAACTAAGGAATTTGTGGTGCTGGGATACCTATCTAAAAGTTTTGAAAAGACATTACACAGATTATTAGGGTACTGTATAGATACGTGTAGCAAAAGGAAAAAAATATATCTAAAGTTAGCTGTTTTTCAGATAAAACAATATATTTGATAAATTATTTAAAACATACCTAAATATAACATTGTGTGTTTTAAATCTTATTGAATCACAACGTCTTGCCTATTTTTCGATAAATGTACCTATGTAACTTCAGGTAACTTCAGTCAGTGTTGCCAATATTTTCATGAATTTTTATTCTACTGAACCAGAAAAATATTCACCGTGTAGTAGGAGGATGCTGCTGCCCGCCCTCTGGTGGTTCTTGTCGCAGTTTGAGGACGTGCCCGGCTCCTTATTTACTTTGTTTGATTCTTACTGTGGTGTCTGATGATCATCATCGATCATCGATGTTATAAAAATTTAACTAAAAACCGTCAAAAGTGTTTATTTTCAATGTATTTTTAACTAACTAGTACAGTTATATCTTCGAGTGAACTACTCAAAGACCGTCGAGTAAAAGATTCAAATGCATCATTGCTTCCATTGCCTGTAATTTCACTAGCTATTTTCAAAGTAGATATTATATTATCTATATAAATGTTTTAAAAAAAACCTATTTACCTTGGTCACACCATAACTTCAGAACGACTACCGATTTCTTTTTTTAAGCTTACTAAAACTTTGTAGAATGTTCTTACGGGAAGAAAAATTAAGAAAATGGCGCAGAAAATTGGAAAATTTCAGAAAACTTAACGACGATTTTAACCCTCGGGTGAAAGCGGGTACAGCTAGTACTTAGTATAAATATATAGCAATTCAAGTTAGTAGGTAATTGCTAACCTAAGTAGGTATAATGTTTATTGAGTCGTGGAATGATACACATTCGTCGCATACCGCCGCTCCACGGTATCGGCCACAACCGTGCTCTCGAGATCGAAGATATAAATCTATCGTCGCCTTCTAAATCAAACGTAAGGCTCTGATCTTACTGGAGAATCATTCTTATCTGTTACTTTCATAATACTGAAAATAAACAACTTGCTATGGGATCTTTGACGAAAGAGTTTCACTAGCTCTTTCACGAGTTTATTTTTATAATTCAACAAAATAAAAAGCTTACATACACGTACAAAATCGTATAATAATGTATCTGAACATCTTTAGTGTGCAGTTTAAAATCACCTTTACGAATTATGATGGTGGTTATATGAAATTGTTCAACAAATAAGGGAAAATGGTTCAAAGTAGCATAATCAAAAATCCACTGTTAAATAAAGCAGTTTAAAATTTGTACTGCAATGTGACGAACCTTTATAAATTGATGTTGCGTACAGCGATGATAGTATGACAAATTAATAAGAACGCGACCAGTTGTAATAATTTGAAAATAGAACGCGTGTCTGGCCGAGCTTCGAGCGGTGAGACTGGCCGTATAAAAATATTGTCTATGGACTGGCCACTATGTTTACGGAAAAGAAAATTTTAGTGGCGCGCTCTTTTCGCGGGTTGTCGTTATTTTTTTATGGGCTGTAAAAATAAGCTGGGATAGGACTCGGGGAAATGGAGCGCTCTAATCTCTACAAAGGGCATTCGAAAATATATTTCTGTTGTTGTTGCTGTTACTATCTTTGCGATTATTGAAAAAGTATTTACAAAAAAAACTTACCGCCTGTTTTAAAATTGAAAAGAAAGAGAGAGTCAGTCCTTTCTCATAATAAGTTGTATGTAGGTACCAATTCATTTATTAAGTTTAAAATAAGAAGTTTATTTTATTTTATTATATAGCATTGCGCTTGGCCGCCATCCATTGCCAAGTATACGTAATTACGTAGGCACGTAGCTTTTTGTTGCTAAACTGAGAAATTATTAAAACTTACTTATTTACTCACTTATTAACTTACTTTGTCTCACGACAATTTTATTAAAATTAATTATAACTGTACGTTTTTGAATTTTTCAAATAATTGAATAAAAGTAATGTCTGACAATGGGCCAGTAATATTTTTTTACTGATGGTGTTAGGCTTACTCTTTACACAGTTATTCTGTCTCACATGATGACTTTGTCTGTGTTTTTTTTTGTCATGACCGTGGATTCAATGTCCTTTAGTCGTAATATTAATAAGTTTACTTAGTCTTAATAGCGTCAAACAAGTCATATTCACAGTCAGAGTCAAGCTAAGTAAGTCGCGGTCAAGTCAAACTCATACCCCTGTAAAGTGGTGGAGACTTTACAAGAGGCTCCTATGGAGTTTTGGAAACAACACGAAAAGACACGTTTCACCTCGTTATATTACTTCCCCACACTCGAGCACGTTTACGAGCACTTAATGAATAATAATTCACCATTTAGTACACATTAACACTCGAAAATACACAAGTTTAGGAAAATAATCCAACGAGCCGACATGTTTTTTTCCACGTTGGCGCCAAAACTCCCTGTCTCTGTCTGTCTGCAACTAGTGATGCCATACGAACGGACAGAGCCAACAACATAATGAGAGGTAAAATAACTGTGAACGGACTATACCTTTTTGTAAAATAATATAGTTAAAGACAAAATGACATAATGACAAAATTCCCACAACAAAGTTAGAAGAAAATAAAAAGTTTGAAAAGTTTGAAAATGGCAAATGCACAAGATGTGCGACGCCGAAATCTTCTAAACGGGAAAAATAAATAATGATACGAGATGCGAGAGTCTTGGCGCCAAAGTAAAAAAACATGTCGCTTACTGTATTATTTTCTTAAACTTGAGTTATTTCAAGTGTTAATGTATAATAATGGTGGATTATTATTTATTAAGTGTTCGTGAACGAGCTCGAGTGTAAGCAAGAGATAATAATGAGTGAAACATGTATTTTTGTAATTTTTCCAAAACTCCACAGAAGCCTCTTAGTAAAGTATTTACCACTTTATTAGGGCATGACTTGGACTTGATCGTGACTTACTTTGCTTGATTCTGACTATGACTATGATTTGTTTGACGATATTTAGTAAAACTTGAAAAAATATCAATACTAGAGACTGGCAAATGCACAAGACGTGGGATGCCAAAATCCTCTCAAGAGGAAAGAAGAAAAGTTAACAACCCCAAGCCCCGTTCCATTGTTTTGAGCACAGTTTGAGTGTACATCATTTTAACAGTTTTCTTGACCGAAATACTGACATGCAGGCTTCAAACATAATTTTCTGAACAAAAGACGTATCTACACTACCTACCTACAAAGTCCCTAACATATTATGCGTCTGGCCTAATACTTATAGGCTTCAAACATACTTTTTATAATTTTCAACAAAAGACGTACCTACCTATAAATTCCCAAAAATGCGACTGGCCTAGCAACAAACTACTGGTAGAGAAACCATTCTGCAACACAATGAAATTACCTTTCGGCTGCACTCGGCTAATGCGATTCGAAAAGTAATTATTTACGCTGACTAATAAGATCCTCCGCACACTTTACACCTACTTATTCTGAATCCCGATCGTGAAATAGGATAATGACTTGTATTTTAATCTTTTATCTATGCCTAGGAATGGCAAGTAACTCTGCGCCAATTTTTTACACGTCTTTGACTAGTAACACTTGAAAAGTGTACTGTTTATGTTTTAATTTATTTATACTGTTCGTTTTTATGTAATTTTTATGCTACTAGCTGCGCCCGCAGTTTCACCTGTAGATATTGCCTCAGGAACTGTAAATTTTCCAGGATAAATATGTCATCTATGTCACTGTCTAGCCCTTCAACTGCATAAAAGAGAAACAAACAAACACATTGGCATCGATTCTGATGCACTCTAAACTAAACTAAACTAAATTTGACAGCTCTAAAATTATTGCCATCCTTCTCTAAAGAGAGGCAGATAATTTTTGTCCTGTCAGATTGGTTTAGTTTAGTGAGTGGTATGACAGAATAGGCCTCAATGTCTTTTATAATATTAGTATGAAGTATGATTACTTGTTAAAAACTAGTTTCAAACACAAAAAACTAAAAAAAAATTAGATAAACACACAACAACAAAAAAACTTTACAAAAACAATTAAACTAATTTTCTTTCTTTCTGACATGTAGAGCAACCAATTTAAATGTCGTGAATTTTGTAGTGCACTATGTTTAATACAGTCCCTCACTACGATCATGACGTCACAAAATCAGGGGTCACAAAAAAGTTCGAGTGTGCGGCAGGTCCTTATTCGGAATGGGTGCAATAAAATGCCCACATCCGCGTCGAAGTTGTATTTATGTTCTGTAGTTTAATGAATTGCTCATTGTATCGAGTAAGTCTTGGTAAGCTTGCTTAAGGCGGCGTTTTCACGACGACGGTATTCGCTGTGCTCAGTGAGCCACAGCTAACATAGGCCTCTCCCTACCGCAACTGGCACCGGATACGCAGCGTAGGCAGGCCTTCTTCTAGATCGAAATCGTGATAGTTGCGGGCATCCGCAGTGAATGCAGATGGCAGCCTGTCGTTAGTCGTATATAAAACCTTATACCTAAAACCTTTTAGGGTATAAAACATACTCGTATACCCCAAAGACAATGCCACAGAGTATATTATAGTACGCACTAAGTACGTTCTAATGTTACATAAAATGTGTTATTGCTAAAATGCATTTAGTTGATTTGATTTTGTTCAGGGGGCTAATCATAATCTTTTGAGCATTCTAATTTTATCGTTTCTTTCTATCTCCAGTATATAAAGCGTGAAAAAATCCAAGTAAAACCAAAAGTAGAAGGTGCTTTAGAGCGATACAACCACAAACCACCAAAATCTCTTAAATTGTGGTAACCATAGATAAGTATAAGAATGTTTTTTTTTTTTTTTTGTTAAAATCTTCAAGAGCGTGGATTCAATGTCCTTTACTCGTAATCTGTGCTCGTAATATTAAACAGTTCATTTTGTCTTATTAGCGTCAAACAAGTCATAGTCACAGTCAGAGTCAAGCTAAGTAAGTCACGGTCAAGTCGAACTCATGCCCCTGTAAAGTGGTGGAGACTTTACAAGAGGCTCCTATGGAGTTTTGGAAACAACGCGAAAAGACACGATTCACCTCGTCATATCACTTGCCCACACTCGAGCACGTTGAATAATAAATAAATGAATAATAATTCACCATTTAGTACACATTAACACTCGAAAATACACAAGTTTAGGAAAATAATCCAACGAGCCGACATGTTTTTTCCGCGTTGGCGCCAAAACTCAGTATAAGTATGAAATCTTTGGTGATAACCTTTTCCCCCACAGTTTTACCCCCATTATGTTTTGGCTCTCGACACTTTGCCTAACAATACAGTGTCAAGGAAAATTAAATTTACAAGAAGTATTTATTAACAAACTCATTAAGATATATTAATATTAAACAAGTGATAGCTATAGTCATAACAAGTCACGGTCAAGTCCAAGTCACACCCTAGTCAAGTGGTAGAAGCTTTATTTGAGGCTTTTATAGAGATTTGGAAACAAAATGAAAATACACTTTTGGCCATAACCGTGCACGCAATCGATTACTCAATGATCCATAATTATTACACATTAACACTAAAGTACACATGTTTTGGAAAGTAATACAATGCTGCGACATGGTTTTTCCATGGTGCCGAAACTCTGTGGCCTTCGGAGCGGGTAAAAGTTTGGCATTAACTGTACACGAGGAAAATAACCGCTTTGAATGGTCAGCCCGGTTCAACCGCTTTGATATTTTAAAATAAAAGTTGTAATGTATTGCCTATTGTAAGGAGTGTAGATGCGGTTCTGAAATTTAAATTTAAAATTTAAATTTTCCTGACACTGACAGCATTGACTTACTATTATTTCTTCGATCTTTGACTGGCAGGTTTTTTTTTGTGCCATAAAGTATAACTAAAGCTGTTTAGTGCATAATTATTAATTGTGCCTATTTAATAAAACTTTTTTTTAACCAAATAACCATTTAAAAGTGACTGGCCTTTTCATTTCAAAAGAATCCAGTCTATAACTAGCAATATAATATGTATCTTCTATGTCTGCGTGCTCCATCTTCGACCACATCATCGCTTACCAACAGGCGAGTTGGTGGCCAAACGCGGACTTATTCGTGATTAAAAAAGGATTTAATCGCGTAAATCCATGAAATATTTTGTAATTATTGTATTTTTCTAGGAATATCCAAAAAATTTGGTAATTGTCAGGAACAACTACAATGCGAAGCCAAGTAGAAGTACCTAGTTGTTTTAATTTATTGCCTATTCAATGCAAATTATACAATTAGGCCAGTAGTAAATAATGAAACAAGCTGGGGGTCTAGACAAGAGCCACACACTGTTAACGTTCCCGCCTGCGGAAAGATGAAATTGTATGAAAATGACATTAGCTTCAGATAATTTATCTCATGCTAATGTCATTTTCATACAATTTCAACTTTCCGCAGGCGTGAACGCTAACAGAAAGTGGCTCTTGTCTAGACCCCCTGGGGGTCTAGACAAGAGCTGTTAGCGTAAATGACGTTGATAATGACATTAGCATGAGAGAAATTATCTCAAGCTAATGTCATTTTCATACAATTTCATCTTTCTGCAGGCGTTAACGCTAACAGAAAGTGGGTCTTGTCTAGACCCCCAGGTCAGAAATCTCGTCGTTTCACAGCCCACTCGAGATATGATGATCGCCGCAAACTAACCAACGATTTGATTTCATCAGTAACCGAGACAAATAGCTTTTTGATTAGACGCCATGTTGATTCCAAGTAGGGTTACCGGTTAAAAATATTAAAAACTCTTTTCTAATTTTTTTTTAAATCTGTGGTAGCATGGTTTTTGGCGTCAACGGAAACGTGCGTCGAATCAGAAATGAGGAGATCCGTAGACGAACGAAAGTTACCGACATAGATCACCGGATGCAAGTTGAAATGGCAGCGGACAGGGCACATAGCACGCAGAACAGATTGCCGATGTAGCCGAAAGGTTCTCGAACGGAGACCATGGACTGGACATCCATCCACAAGATGGACAGACGACCTAAAAGAGACCGCAGGAAAACGCTGGGATGCAGGCCTCCAACCAGCTCTTTTGGAGATCGATGGGGGGAGGCCTATATCCAGCAGTGGATGTCCTACGGCTGAAATGATGATGATGATGGTGGAAACGGGAGAAAATCATGTCGCCTCACTATTAGTAATAAGACAAAACATTTCTGTACTTCGCCATACGGTCATAAGCAACCACTCTTTAGTCCGCCTACGACAACCAAGGTGAAAAGGTCACGCACTGCGTTTTCGCTGAGCCTGAGTACTAAGTAAAGTTACATATTAATCATAAATTTCGATGTTTTCTTCAAGTCGTTGCTCTTGTACATAATAATCCGCCGTCTTCAGTAATCCGCCGATTGTTCGGATTTTCTGACGGCGGATTAGCGAGAAAGTATTGTAGTTTTCTCGGGTCAAATGTTTGTGTAAAAACCACTGAACTAAGCTAATGTTATACAAAAGCTTAAAACCTAGTCGGTAGGTCAGCGAGTTGCAGGGCAGCCCTAAAACCAACGCAAAATACTGTGTTGTCATCGTCGATAGTGTTGACTCCGTTCATTTAATCAGCGAATCGGGGTTGATTGTGTGCGGTGGCCCTTTTTTGTCTCGCTGTTACCCTACCTAAGGCTTGCCTGATCTTTAGCCTTTTTGTCTGGTTGAAGCATGACTAAAAAGTTTGATAGCATCTACCGTTCGTACATGAAGGCAACCAACGTATCGATACTCGGAGAAGCTTGAATAAAGCCTTCTTTTTTGTAAATTTACAGTAGCCAACATTTAAATATTTCCAGTATTTACTTTGGAACATAACGGCTTTAATGCGTAAGTTACGTTAAGCCACAGCGTTAAGCAATACAAAATTGCTCTGTCTTACAATTCCGTCAGAGAAAAGTTGTCAGAGCCATTTTAAGTATTGTGTAAACGTTTATAAGTAAGACCGCTAAGTATGATCCAATACTCAATAATTTATTGCATAATATTATGAAATTCTTATACAAATCTTGGTTGGTATCACATAATGACCCTATAATTGGGTACGGCAATAAATGCGGAACGGATCGACTTATTCCATAATTGATTTGTCTTCTAAATATTCGTCTTAGTGTACCTAACATTTTGCAAGCAATATGACTTAGGATTTTGGAAAATGTGTTATAGTTTTCTATGTCTTTTATCTGTACTGGATTTTATAATATACTAGCGATCCGCCCGCCCGGCTTCGCACGGGTGTAATTTACGTGCGAAGCCGGGGCGGGTCGCTAGTTATGTATATAAACCTTCCGTGAAAATGTATCTAACTGATGGTGAAAACCGCATCAAAATACGTTGCGTGGTTTAGGAGGAGTTAGCGGCCATACAGACAGACAGACGCGGAAAGCGACTTTAATTTATACTATGTAGAGATAGAGATAGAGATTTTGATGGCCATTGGATTTGGGTCAGAGCTACTAATACTTACTAATACTACTAATTTCGAGGTTGGTAAGATTAATTTATATTTATTGTTTTAGACCTTATTCGATATTTTCGGATATCAGCTATTTTCCTGAAAAATTGTGGGTATTTAATTCTTTAACAAATTCACACATTTCAAAATTATATAAAGATGAGAAAATGTCCACAGAATGTATTTTCAGTAATAATATAAAATTTTAGTAGTGGAAGATTATCGAATATAATTATGGATAGTTTTATAATTCTCCGTTCAAATACAATAAACAATTTTATCTAAACAATGAGCGATGTGCCTCGAGTCGATAGAGATACCCCTTTTGGTTTACAGACCGACGAATTTATCTGTACACCTTGTCGCGACGTGTCGCGATGACATTGACAACTGAACATGGCAACACTGAGGGAGCGGAAAGCTCGCTAGTGTGCGCAACCAAGTAAGTCAGTTTGAATTCAGCCGTTACACCGTGAACAGTGTGGTCGGAGCTAGAGTCAGTGTGAACTTGTACAGTGAACGTGTTGGTGCTCCTGGGAGTCCTGAGCCAGCAGATGAATGTTAAGTACTTAGGCTAAGTTCTTTTGCTACATTATATCTATTGCAATAACTCGTGTGACGAGATGACTGATACCGCTACCTTCAGATAATGACCGTGAGATTACTGACTTTGTTCCTGACTGATGTGATATGTAATATATTTTACTAGACCTAGGTATGTAATAGTTTCAGGGGGTACTTGTAATGTTGGTACTTAAACTGTTGTACCTCACTAGCCCATGTGCTCACCGATAACGTGCTACTTGTAATGTTGGTACTTGTACTGTTGTACCTCACTAGCCCATGTGCTCATCGATAATGTGGTACTTGTACTGTTGTACCTCACTAGCCCATGTGCTCACCGATAACGTGCTACTTGTAATGTTGGTACTTGTACTGTTGTACCTCACTAGCCCATGTGCTCATCGATAATGTGGTACTTGTACTGTTGTACCTCACTAGCCCATGTGCTCACCGATAACGTGCTACTTGTAATGTTGGTACTTGTACTGTTGTACCTCACTAGCCCATGTGCTCATCGATAATGTGGTACTTGTACTGTTGTACCTCACTAGCCCATGTGCTCACCGATAACGTGCTACTTGTAATGTTGGTACTTGTACTGTTGTACCTCACTAGCCCATGTGCTCATCGATAATGTGGTACTTGTACTGTTGTACCTCACTAGCCCATGTGCTCACCGATAACGTGCTACTTGTAATGTTGGTACTTAAACTGTTGTACCTCACTAGCCCATGTGCTCATCGATAATGTGGTACCAGTTCAGACCATGTCTTATATGTGAAGTGCTACAGGCACTATGGTACCAGTTCAGACCATGTCTTATATTTGAAGTGCTACAGGCACTGTGGTACCAGTTCAGACCATGTCTTATAGTTGAAGTGCTCCAGGCACTGTGGTACCAGTTCAGACCATGTCTTATATGTGAAGTGCTACAGGCACTGTGGTACCAGTTCAGACCATGTCTTATATGTGAAGTGCTACAGGCACTGTGGTACCAGTTCAGACCATGTCTTATATTTGAAGTGTTACTGGCACTGTGAGGCACTGTTGTACCTCACTAGCCCATGTGTTCATCTGTACTGTTGATACTTGAACTGTTGCACCTACCTAGCCCATGGCTCATGTTTTATGTGATATGTGTACTAACCCAGCCTTTGGCTCACAAGTTCTGTACGTGGTAAGTGGACTTGTGGGGAATCTAGAATACAGCCCTTCGCTCTGGACTGATGTATTAAGCTCATTGATATATGGAATGTGTGTCACCATGAACGAGCCCATCGCTCACTACTGTAATGCCTTTACCTTACTTGACCAGACAGTTTACAGCCATATATGTATCGGGGATTCTAGCCTTAGTACCTACTGGGGACCACTGCTCGGTGCGGACCTTGAGTGAGTCCCATTGCCGGTGGCACCACTTACCGTGGTGTCACCGGTATCAACTTTTACAGATTGCACAGCAGTACCGGTCCCTCATTCTCATTGCGAAGCAGATGTGATCACATCGGGGCATGTAAGAGGGGAGGACGACCCTCACCTAGGACATTGCTTCAGACGCTTGGGTAAGCTAGAGACCCACCCAGTCAATACTTCATTTTATTTTTCGTGACATAACACTAGAGATACGAGTACATTCAGATCGCGGCTCGTTCCTCGTGGTGCTAACGATGCGCTGCGTAGGCGAGTTCGCGACATGGAGATGCTGGGATAAAAAAGGAATCCTGAGTGTTTTTAACACACGTAAGATCGTTGTTTCTATACTTCTGAAACATTTAAACACAAAATATGTAGATGTATATTTTTATGTAACTTTATTGGGTGTGTGTCTGGCTTTATAACCTATACCTGAAATGAAATCATTTAACTCCATTTTGTAACAGAAAATAGCGGCGTTATTTCAAACACTTTAGTGCGATAAATTATTTTATTTATTGTACTACTCTCAGCTAAAGGGGTAATAGTATTTCAAGGCAGAAAATGTATTATCGTTATTAGAATAAGATGTGATATCTTGTTTTGTGCGTTTCGTGACCAATACGGTGTAAAAGGATCAGTAAGGTTGGTAATTATTATGAAATTACCACGCGAGTGTCCGTTGAATCGTACGAATATCTGCCGCTAGCGCTGCGGCACAGTTGGTGGCAGAGTCTGCAAACTAAGGAAAATGTTCTGTTCTGACAATGGCGTTTATGGCTTGTACTTGCATTATTTGAAAATAAAACTATTATTTTGAAGGGTACCAATGGAATTTATTAGTCAATTTCATTATGTTGAAAATTTGATAAATTGAGTAATATTGATTTCGATAGAATAGCATTATCAGAAGCATTGTTGCCAAGGAAAGCAATTTTGCTCGGAACTGGAAAAATAATGATACATTTTGGTATCATTTGCTTGAACAAAGGCTACAATAAAGAAAAGATTTAGCCACAAGTTATTGTTACCTTATAATTATTGAGTACGAATTTGTTTAATAAGTCATCTACGTGCTATCATTAATAATCTATATGTTTGAGCGATTTGAAAATGATTAGTAATCGACTAGAAAATTTAAGTTCAAATTATGGCTCATTTCTATGATAGTAATTTATTTACTGTGCTGGCAACATTATTTCTTTTGGCTATGAAAATGGTTGCGTTCGAACCCGAATCTAATAAAATATCGTTTTTGTGCTGAATTCTACTGTTAAATAGTGAAAACAAGTGAGTGCGAAACAAATAAAAGACAACTATACAAGAGGATAGAAAAGGTTAGTGATTTTCCCTCGTGAGAGTCAAATGTACGTCAGTGAAAGGACGCCGGCAAATGCCGGCCGCGTCTATATACTTATATTCATTCAACTATCTTTGAAACTACATATATAATTATTGTAAATTCATAGGATATGGGTACTATAGAGAAGATTTAGTGTTTTCTTCTACATCACGAAAATGAATTATGAGATATATAACACAATTCACGCCTATAACTGCGACTAACTTCGTGGAACAAAAATGGCCACTATGTATTACATACATAAGTACATTACTTTAGAGCAAGAAAAACACGTATTGTTGCATCTTCAACGCCTGTGTGTTCGATAATTATTCTGCATTTAAGTATTTCACATAGACCATTGTGTTTTATCAAGTGAAATTACCTCACTGAAACTTCTGTACCTACCCATTGACAACATTGTATCTATGTACCACGGGGGTACATGTGAAGTTAGTGGTAGCTGCCTTCGTTTTGAGACACAGTGACAGCTGTCAAACTTAACTTTTGATAGATAAATGCATTATGGTTAAATGGTACCAAACCAATTTTCAGAATTCAGAATGTAATGCTCTCCTATGATATAGGCATGCTATTTTCTCGATAATAAATAGTAGATAAACATAAAATACTATTTGACTTAATATTTCTTATTGTAAAGAAACTAAAGCAACAGCATCAAAGAGTAATGGGCTACCACAAGTTTATAATTCCAAGTGACTCTGTTGATGTTTTAGTTGAACAAATTTTCATTAAAATTTTCATGTAGTATGTAACTATGAAAATATCTAAAATATACATAGTGTAGTAGGAATTCTTTGCATAAAAACATTTCTTTAATTCTTTGACTACTTACTACACAGATTGAATTGTAGTGATAGCACCACAATACTAAAAACATCTCTTGACTTTAATATTTTGCCAAAATATGCACATGTTATAGTGAAAGGTAGTTTCACTATACAGGGTTATGAAGAAGTGTAGTTCATACAGGGTTACTGAGAGTTTTGAGTTTGACTTAGCACCAAAAACTATAATTTTCTTCTGCTATTCTACAAAATGTATTGATGAAATTGAATTATTTTAAAATTAAAAAATTAAATTAAATTTACTTATATTAAAAATAATGATACAAGTTTTAGTACTTGTGTTATGCTTGCATAGAAGTTTGAGACAACTGATAAAATCATTCCAGGATATGCAAACGGGAATAACTGTACAAGATGGAACAAATTTTAATCTCCCGGTTGCAAGACATAGTGACTGGCATAGAGACCTTTACTAAACAAGCCTTAGAGCTTCTGGATGCATTGTCAGAACAGAATATACAGGAAGCGGAGATTCTTAACAAGAAATTTGAAAGTTTTATCACACGTTTCACAACTGAATTAACTAATTACTTTAAACTTAGCACACAAACATCTGCGGATGACATATCCAATTTGAGTGAGAGGCAATTAAAAGCCGAAGGAGTTTTCTCGAAATTTGTTTATACAAATAAAACATTGAATGAGCAATCTTATAATAATCCAACATGTTCGTCAAGACATCTTCTAAAACTACAGCTGCCGAAGTACTCGGGAGACGTTTTGCAATGGCAATACTATTGTGACAATCTCTCATTGAATATTGAAAGCGACAGTTGTCCAGTAGTGGACAAATTACTGTACCTCATATTTTCCCTGAACGGTATAGCAAAGGAGTACGTTGAAGGATTGAAAATGACAAATGAAATTTATTCTCTATATGTGACCACCTTAAGGGAACGTTATGGAAAGGTGAACCAGATCATTAATGCACAGTATGTGGCCCGGTATGCGGTCAAGACAACAGATAAAACGGCAAATGATTTTCTAAGAGCCTTTAATGAAATTGAAAGGCACATAAGAGTATGTAATTGATAACTGTGTAATTGATGGACCCGGGTATGTCCTAAAACTGCGTACAGAAACACTGGAGGATGGGCAGCAGCGTCCTATCCGTATACAGTGAACATACTGCGATCCCCAAGCCTTGCCAAGCTTGAGGATATACTAACTGATTGTGTAAATAGATATGATTACTATTAATTATGATTTGATTAACGGAAAACCCATACATTTACTAGCCAACATAACAATTAAGTAAGACAATTTAATAAAGAAAATAACTTAAACAATACATACCCAAGAGGAGGAAGCGGTTCTGTATTTTTATATCATTTTTTGCAATGATTAGCGTAATGAAAAATTTAGAAGCGAAGCGACAATTCGTGTAAGAAACTTAAAGTTGAAAAATCGTTATAGCCGCCTCTAAATGGGAAGTCAGTTAGTCACCTGTAATAGAAAGGGAAAATTTCCACATTGCGCTACCTACGGGAAGTATCTTAATATGGTCCATAGAGCGTTGTGCCCAAGCCTTTTCAACACGAGTTCCTCCGGAACAAAGACTCTAGTTTTTCACACAAATGATTCGTACAAACCTTCTCTAACCATTATCAAACTGCATTTTTTCAAGTAACAAATCATGATAACTCGAAGAATCTGAGCTGCAGAATTTTGATGGATGCCGGAAGTTAACAATCGGATGTGACCAAACAAATAGCAAACCATTAGAACTTAACGTTCAAGGAAGAAAATCATATTTCTGTATTTACATTCGGATCTGACAAATCACAAGAATACGAAAGCTCCTTAGTGAAACTATTCATTGAGAGTTAAACCAACCAACACAGAACACTATGCTAACGTGGTTCGACCATTTCTTAGAATGTTCCATATCTGCTAGATTAACGAGAAGAATTAAATTACTTTAGCTGATCATGGATCGTTGGATAACCAGATTGATATATTCATAGGCAATGACTATTATTTTACACTAATGTCAATAGAAAGACACTAAATTCAGAACAACTTGTTTTTGGTCAACTCTAACTGTGGATGGATTTTGAACGGCTAGACTGAGTAGAAATCTATAAACAACTTGTCAGTAGTGACAATTTCCAGTCGATAATGGATTCCGAATTAACAAAGCATGACTAGCCTTTGGAAGAGATAAAAGTCAAAGCTATATGGAACTTGGAATTTACTGGGAATACGGACTCTCCTAACACCACTAAAGAAGAAGAAGTCCTCAAAAACTTTATTGGAACAACTGATTATGTAGAACAAAGGTACTTCGTGTGTTGGCCGTGGAAAGAGTATCCGCCCAACCTACTGACCAAAAAACTACAAGGAGAATTGATCAATTTACTTCGTCGCATGGACAGAGAAGACATGGACATTGGACAGACATGGAAGAGAAGAATCTTACAGCGATACCGTTGTGGATTTACGGTTCCAGAATTATTATTACCAAAACAATTTATTCAAAATTAATTAAATTAAATTTGTTTATTAAGATAAACGATATGATCAATTAAATTTAACTCGCACAATAACACAGAAAACAGACATTAGTAATAATAATAATAAATTCAAAAACTAAAAATTCCATAAAATTAATAATCAGTACAATTTTCTAAATGTGAAATAAAAATAACATTAAGTGCAATTATTTTCTAACATTAAAAGGGATTTATGGAAATTAAGGGTTAAAGAGGATGATAAATAAGTATTAGAGTATTATATTAGAAGAAGGGAAAATTATTTGAAGACATTAACAATATTCCAGTGACATTATCAAGACGTTACATACCAACAAAAACAAGTTTGAACAAAGTTTCTCTGCGCTGCTTCACAGATGCATCTTTGAAAAATTATGCTGCGGTAGTTATTATAGTAAATGAAAATGGAAAACCATTTGCTGTCGGAAAATCAAGATTGGAGCTAATAAAGTTCAAGAAAATTTAAAAATACCACGTTGGAACTGTTGAGAACACTTTTTGATTCCGCCTATTAAAGTATGTAGAGAAGTCTCTTCAAATGAACATCCATCAACAATTTCTGTGGACTGATAGTCAAATAGTAATTGACTAGTATAACTCGAGTAAACTATTAACACCATTTGTTGCAAAAAAGATCGAAGAAATTAAACAAAATAAAAATGTCACTTTAAGATTTATCTGTTCGGAATTAAACCCTGCAGATGTCGCGACACATACTAACAAATCCTAGTTGAAATATCGTACTGGCTTCAAGGTCCGGATTTTTTACTGCAGGAAGTGGCTGACTATTTGACCGAAGGAACTTAATTTTTTGACTAAGGTGGGTCTGTCTGAGACAGATGAACAGAAAGAGTAACGTATAACTCTCCCTATAAATAAACATTAGATTATCTAGCTAGACCATTTGTGTTTGGATGGAACTCGAGGGGAGAAACGATGGATTTGCTTGTACACATGTTTGATGGTGCGACGCTGTTAAAAGGTGGTGAAATCTATTAGTGCAGAAGAATGTCTTCTTGCATCAAGAAGGATCATATCAACCAGACGAATACCATCAGTCATCATTTCGGATAATGCTGCACAGTTTAAGGTAAACGCGGAATTGATAGCTGACGATTACTGCATCCAAAATAACATAACATGGAAATCTATTATCCTGCTCGCTCCGTGGCAAGGGGGTTTCTACGAACAATTAGTGGGGATAGTGAAGTTTCTACGAACAATTAGTGGGGATGGTGAAGAATTGTCTAAAGAGGTCACTAGAAAACATCTGTTGAATGACAGCCAGTTGAACACTGTTGTGAAAGAAATAGAAACGGTCTTAAATAATAGACCACTGACCTGCATCCATACCAAAATGAAGCTTAACTAAAGCATTTCTTGGCGGTGGGTGGTACCGGTGCATCACACCGGAATTCAATATAGAGTCGGATAGCTTGCAAGGAAAAAGTACAAAGATAGAATTAGTAATGGGTTGGAAACGAGCAATGGAATTATTGGAAGAGTTTAAAGAAAGGTTTTTGAACCGTTATTTTCCCTGCGTCAGGAAACGGTTTAACCAATCAGTTAGAAAACCACAGAACAAACCTAGCTTGGTATACAGACGGTCAAATAGTACAAATAAAGGAAAATACGAAAAATTGTCTCAACTGGAAGGTTGGTAAAATTTCTTCACTGATAAAAGGAAAGGATGGTCAATGTAGGGTAGCTAAAGTCAGGATAAACGACTAGGAGTTTGTGAGGTCCATTTGCCAGTTATATCTACTGGAGATCGAAGAGAATGAAGAAATAAATCTCGAACAGAATCACGTGAGTCATATAACGGAAACATTGTTTTCCATGTTGAACCAGTTACTCGGATGGACACCGGAAGGTCCAAAGAGTCTGATGATGTAGAAATGGACATGCTACCACATGTAGATATAGATTCATACAATAATACTGAAATTGGTGAAAACGGTACTTCCAAAGAACTTCCTGTAAAATCTAATTAATTTATAGAGTTCTGAAATGTCTGACAATGCTGATATGGGTCAAAATGCAACCGGTGAGAACTTATCAAGGTGGTCTCTTGAGCAGTCTACAAGTATGACAAGGCGGCCATGAAAGCCCTGGAGGAAATAAGAGAGTGAACGCGAAACATGGTTCGGTTGTCATCCTTTCGCCGTCGGGTGTGTCGCGACGTGTCGCGATGACATTGACAACTGAACATGGCAACACTGAGGGAGCGGAAAGCTCGCTAGTGTGCGCAACCAAGTAAGTCAGTTTGAATTCAGCCGTTACACCGTGAACAGTGTGGTCGGAGCTAGAGTCAGTGTGAACTTGTACAGTGAACGTGTTGGTGCTCCTGGGAGTCCTGAGCCAGCAGATGAATGTTAAGTACTTAGGCTAAGTTCTTTTGCTACATTATATCTATTGCAATAACTCGTGTGACGAGATGACTGATACCGCTACCTTCAGATAATGACCGTGAGATTACTGACTTTGTTCCTGACTGATGTGATATGTAATATATTTTACTAGACCTAGGTATGTAATAGTTTCAGGGGGTACTTGTAATGTTGGTACTTAAACTGTTGTACCTCACTAGCCCATGTGCTCACCGATAACGTGCTACTTGTAATGTTGGTACTTGTACTGTTGTACCTCACTAGCCCATGTGCTCATCGATAATGTGGTACTTGTACTGTTGTACCTCACTAGCCCATGTGCTCACCGATAACGTGCTACTTGTAATGTTGGTACTTGTACTGTTGTACCTCACTAGCCCATGTGCTCATCGATAATGTGGTACTTGTACTGTTGTACCTCACTAGCCCATGTGCTCACCGATAACGTGCTACTTGTAATGTTGGTACTTGTACTGTTGTACCTCACTAGCCCATGTGCTCATCGATAATGTGGTACTTGTACTGTTGTACCTCACTAGCCCATGTGCTCACCGATAACGTGCTACTTGTAATGTTGGTACTTGTACTGTTGTACCTCACTAGCCCATGTGCTCATCGATAATGTGGTACTTGTACTGTTGTACCTCACTAGCCCATGTGCTCACCGATAACGTGCTACTTGTAATGTTGGTACTTAAACTGTTGTACCTCACTAGCCCATGTGCTCATCGATAATGTGGTACCAGTTCAGACCATGTCTTATATGTGAAGTGCTACAGGCACTATGGTACCAGTTCAGACCATGTCTTATATTTGAAGTGCTACAGGCACTGTGGTACCAGTTCAGACCATGTCTTATAGTTGAAGTGCTCCAGGCACTGTGGTACCAGTTCAGACCATGTCTTATATGTGAAGTGCTACAGGCACTGTGGTACCAGTTCAGACCATGTCTTATATGTGAAGTGCTACAGGCACTGTGGTACCAGTTCAGACCATGTCTTATATTTGAAGTGTTACTGGCACTGTGAGGCACTGTTGTACCTCACTAGCCCATGTGCTCATCTGTACTGTTGATACTTGAACTGTTGCACCTACCTAGCCCATGGCTCATGTTTTATGTGATATGTGTACTAACCCAGCCTTTGGCTCACAAGTTCTGTACGTGGTAAGTGGACTTGTGGGGAATCTAGAATACAGCCCTTCGCTCTGGACTGATGTATTAAGCTCATTGATATATGGAATGTGTGTCACCATGAACGAGCCCATCGCTCACTACTGTAATGCCTTTACCTTACTTGACCAGACAGTTTACAGCCATATATGTATCGGGGATTCTAGCCTTAGTACCTACTGGGGACCACTGCTCGGTGCGGACCTTGAGTGAGTCCCATTGCCGGTGGCACCACTTACCGTGGTGTCACCGGTATCAACTTTTACAGATTGCACAGCAGTACCGGTCCCTCATTCTCATTGCGAAGCAGATGTGATCACGTCGGGGCATGTAAGAGGGGAGGACGACCCTCACCTAGGACATTGCTTCAGACGCTTGGGTAAGCTAGAGACCCACCCAGTCAATACTTTATTTTATTTTTCGTGACATAACACTAGAGATACGAGTACATTCAGATCGCGGCTCGTTCCTCGTGGTGCTAACGATGCGCTGCGTAGGCGAGTTCGCGACACACCTGGCCAAACGATGGGACAAAAGATGTTCTAAGGCTGAGTCATTTTCGCTCAGACAATACGATTGTGGCTCCCTCATTCAACTCTAAATGTAAGTTAGTCATGCTGCATAAGTAATCAATGGTACGTTATCTTGAAAGCGCGATGACAGAGTGGACAGGAATGGTGGAGAAATTCTGTGAATGTTCTATGATTTCCGTCTCGAAACAAACCGATCACTTTTTGTAGTAAACTATGACACAATTGAGTTTTTTTATATTTTTTGTTGGGTTCTCACCGTAGACCGCATCATCGCTTAACATCAGGCGAGATGGCGGTAAAAGACCAGCCTATTATATAAAAAAACTGATTCTTTTATTTTTATGGCAAACAAAGTAACGGGCTACCTGATGGACAGTAAAAGTCAAGCATAGTAACTGTCAAGTTCAAGTCGTACCCCAGTAAGGTGGTGGCAAGGATTTTATATATACCTACCCTAAAAAAGAGTTTTGGTGCCAACGCGGAAAAAAACATGTCGGCTCGTTGGATTATTTTCCTAAACTTGTGTATTTTCGAGTGTTAATGTGTACTAAATGGTGAATTATTATTTATTAAGTGCTCGTAAACGTGCTCGAGTGTGGGGAAGTAATATAACGAGGTGAAACGTGTCTTTTCGTGTTGTTTCCAAAACTCCATAGGAGCCTCTTGTAAAGTCTCCACCACTTTACAGGGGTATGAGTTTGACTTGACCGCGACTTACTTAGCTTGACTCTGACTGTGACTATGACTTGTTTGACGCTATTAAGACTAAGTAAACTTATTAATATTACGACTAAAGGACATTGAATCCACGGTCATGAATATTAAAAAAAAAAACCTTAAAAAATCCTTGGGTGGTGGTGACTTTACCAGAAGCTTCTATGGAGTTGTGGAAACGACACGAAAATACAAGTTTCACTCTATTATATCACTTGCTCACACTCGCATCTTCACTATTCACGACTCAAACAAGTTTAGAAAAATAATACAGTGAGGCAACAGGATTTTTACGCTTTACGTATTTTACTATTATATACTGGGTTATGCGGAGAGGGTGTAATAAGCCGACCGCGGTCATAGCACCCGTCATTCAAAGTTGTTCATAGTGATGGATACTATGGACCCCTTTCGGCTTAGTACACCGTTTCCGCGTAACCCGTTATTATAAGTATCTTGCAGACGAGTAACTCACGTCGTCTAAATTAATCTTCGTTCGTCAGTGAGCAGACAGCGAGCGGCCGCTTGACGCTCAACACTATCGAGTTACCCTCCGACAATCGATACCTAATGAATGCAGCACTTCGACCAATCGATACGTAATTCAGCCATCTCCAGACTACGATAGCTTTTCCGGCACTTACCTTTGTCTGTCACGCGATCAGTCCGGCTCACACTACAAATAAAACCAAAAATAAAAATAACAGAACGGCAACTTTTATTGAAAAAAATATATAGAGGTTTCAATTCAGCTTTTCTCTGCTTTGCTTCTATGCATATATATATATATTATACTAGCTGCGCCCCGCGGTTACAACCGAGAGTTAAAATAGTCGTAGTTCTGAAATTTTCCGTTTTTCTGAGTTATTTTCTTAATTTTTTCTTTCCGTAAGAACATTCTACAAAGTATTAGAAATCTTTAAAAAAAAAGATGAATGAAAAATCGGTAAAATCGTTCTCAAGTTATGGCGTGACCAAGATAAATATATGGATTCAATTTTATATATTTAGATGGCGTAGTATGAAGAATCTTTCAACAATGCTACGTACGTAGGTGCTAGTTGCAATCGATGCCGATGTATTATGCAGATGCACACCGATTACGTGCTCTAATGTGCAGGAATTCGTGTATTTGTCGCTTGTGTGAGCCGCAATCACGAAAGGTTACTGACCCTTTTACACAACTCAATTTTATCGAGTCTTCTGTAAATGTCAAACATCACATCAGCCAATATACGTCAACAATGGCCTCCCCTCAGAGAGGGGCGTTGCAATAATATCCACGCTTGGCAGGCGGCTTGGGATCGCAGTTCGTTCACTAATAGGACTCTGATGCCCATCCTCCGGTGGTTCTAGTCGCGGACGGGTATGTCCGCGACCAGGACCACGTCTCGTCAGCAATGATTAATTCGACTTTTAGTACTAACAGTCGTATTGACGTATTGAAACACGGATAATTTTGAACTCGAAAGATAATAAAATTGTACTTCTTATTTTTTTATTTTTTTTATAATTAATAGGCTTGCGTTTGACCACCATCACGCCTGATGTTAAGCGATGATGCGGTCTACGTTGGAGCACGCTTGCCTAGAAGGAACCGATTCACTCGTGATTTGAAGACACCCAGATTGTAACCATCGGGGAACACCCATTCAGGCAGCGCATTCCACAGACTAGCAGTTCGCACAATAAATGTGGAATCAAAGCGCTTTGTACTAATGCAATCGATCAATCAATCAATTTTATTATAGGAACTGATGTGGTTTTCACTCATTTTATTTAAATGACACGCGATGACGTGAGCTACATACAAAAAAACAATGTGCAAAGCGAGACGTCATTGCGCGCATTCACCTTGAAAATTACCGCCGAATGCGGTTGAAACTATAGTCGGAGTATACGTGAGTATTTCCCGTGTCATCTATAAATAAGATAAAAAGCATATAGATCTCTCTTGATTGTCTGATCTGAGCTCCAAACTTTACAAACACGCTCTGAATTTTGCATTTCACTAACTTCTGTACTTTCCTATCCATTATTATAAAGGTCGTTTATTGACATTATCATAATCACATAGAACTAAAACACAAATGAAATATGTAGTTGAAAACTGGCTCAGTTCGAGGGTAAACAAGGGTGGATCGGGATGAGGGGTTAAAGGATAAATTAAACGCTTCGAGCTTTGACGGACGTCGGACAAAGTTTGGTGTTTCATTTCAAACCGCCGCCGATCGGGCAATTTGGCTATCGAATGGTTTTTGGTCAAATAAAACTGAAATAAACGTCTGTGAAATAAACTTTGTCAGTTTTCAGTCTAAAAACCCCTTAGGGAAAAGTGGTGAGAATACTGGCAGCATTGCCATTAAAAATGGCAATTAGTTCGTGGCCAAATTAGGTATACCGGTCACTAGTCGTCGTGGATATAAATGTCGAATTAAAACTCATACTAATAGGGAAAAAAAAATATGTATAATACATATATATCAAATATCTTTAAACGAGCAATTTTGTATATATCTTTTCGCGATTTTGCGTATCTCGGAAACGGTTCTAACGATTTGATTAAAAAAAAAAAAAAAAACGAAGCTCGGTCCTTCAGGTACACGAGTAAAGAATTATGTAACAGTATGTATTTATAAAATAACTAGTCGTTTTGTAAAACAGCTGATTCGGCAATCCAACTGAGACATTTATATATCTATGTACTTTCATTCTCTTCTCTTTTGCGCATTTATGTGTACTTATGTACATTAGGGTTGGGCTTTCTAACAGATTGCACTATTGCTCATTGCCAGCGGCGGCGGGCGCTGATTCCGGCGTTTCATTAGCTCTACCCATCAACCAGTGACACTTGGTCCTTCGAGTCTCTACTACGAAACATTTAGACAGGTCAATATAAATTAGCTGATCTTACGCAAGCGTAATTTGCATCCAGTTTAATGTGACCTATCAGAAGTTACCACTAGAAATCGCAACCTTTCGATTTTGTTTTATTACACAAGGATGGGAAGGTCAAAGTATTTTGGTTTTTATAGTTAACTTTGGCTCGTCGGTCTGTTTAAAGGAATTTGCATAGTTATTAGCTCGGCTGTTTATTCAATATTTTATTTGTAAATTTGAAAGGGTTTTTATTTGGTGGATTTGTTTCATTAGTTTCGGATTAGGGGGCGAACTGGGGGCGTTTGAATTTGTGCACGTGTGATTTATTTGTACGTAATTTTATTATGTATTGCCTAGTTATTTTGCTTTAGTTTTTTAGACCGAAAGTAATCAAATAAAAAGGTATTAGAATAATTTATACCTCTTTTCGGTTTAGTATTTTATTTACATGTACAACATACAATGGGACTGCCATGTAGAATGTTATAAAAGTTCCAAAAAATTTAAATAAATAAAGAGGTAGCTCCTGAGTGCGGCCTTAAAGCTAAACTTTATTGTCTTTCCTTTATAATACAGACAAGTGCGTGCCCGTCTGTTTGTCATTGCAGCCCATTGTCCTGTCTTGAACTGACCACCGGCAGCCTGCCTCGCTCGCATTGTGGACGTTTCTCTTTATTTAAATTGTCAGAGTATGGACTTTGTAGTAGGTATTAGAAGAAGAATAGGTATCTCTATAGGTATCTTTTTAATATCTACTTTTATTATAAAATGTTTTTATACGTTTTTTTAATTATCTTCTCTTCTTTTGTTTTTTTTATTATTGTCAACGCAGGTTAAACTGTGGTGTGATTTTTATTTATGTTTTAAATGGTTATCGGGACTTATCGCGTTTTTTTTATTTATTTTGCATTTAAAACATTTGGCTTGTTCCCATTCGGATCCAAAAATATTTCCCACTAGCTTAAAATATATTATAAAATGTATGTAGGTATTAAATTCAATTCCCAATGAGGCCAAGAGTTAGCAGAGTACAGTAAACGAAAACACTGCTGACAAAAACGACATATTTACCCGACAGTCCTCAGAAGAGGGTTATGTCTAAGGGTGTGTGTGTGTCTATTTCTTAAACTATCCTATTACCAATTTTTAACCAACCAACCTCGAAAGTTTAAAAGTTACTAATGTATTTTTTATGTGATCTTCTGGTATTTGTCGCATCTTTCGACGCTAATTGTATTGGATGCGCGTGCGCATGTACGCAGTAGAGGCGGCGGCGCGTGTCCGTGCGGTCAGCGCGCCCAAACCGGTGCGGTGTCGGGTGCGCCCACACAACACGTCGCACTCGTGTTTACTATTGTTCTACGTGTAGGTCAGCCTTTACATTACGTTTTAAGCCAGTAGTGCTCTCTCTTTGTGGACTGGATTCCGTAGAGTTGTAACTCTGATATGTACACTAAGGAACTGTATCAAATTAAAATTAAAATTCGTACACAACGATTTGGGTCGTCATTTATAAATACGTAGCTTAATCAGCCTTTTAATAAATAGTCCACTGCTGGATAGACCTACCCCCGAAAGGGCGATTGGGCCATATTCCCCACGCTGGCCCAGTGGATTCACATACACAATTGAATTTCTTCTCTGTACGTATGCAGGTTTCCTCACGATGTTTTCCTTCACCGAAAAGCCTGTGGTATGAAAATTCGTACATAAACTCCAAAGAGCTCATTGGTACGGGCCCGGAATTTGAACGCGCGACCTCACTCTTTCAAGTCTAGCGGCTTCCCAAATAGGCTACCACAGCTTTTTTTCTACCACTGCTTACAAACAAAACAAACCGTCCTCCTTGTTTTCCGAGAACTATAATCTAAGCATTTTCAAGGTTGGAGTGAATAGATTTTTTCTACATCAACGTGTTCCATCCTCGGCCACACCGTTGCTTACCATCAGGCGAGTTGGTGGCCAAACGTAGATCCATTAAATAAAATAAAAAAATATATAGTAATCCACTCTTCTAGTTAATTGACTCCCCTGATTTTCTATGTCTCTTAAACTTCAACCGAAGGCTTAGAATTTGTAATCTCAGCATCAAAGTAGTCAAGGATCACGACCCAAAGCCATGTAAATTCGATGATTACAAAGGTCGGAACAATAATTGTGTACCTCGTTAGTTTGGCTGCAATCACGGAAAATTAAACAAATGCCAAGGTTTCTGATGAAGGGTTCTTGTGCTGGTATCATTTGTAAATAATAATGATTGCCTCATTAGCTATATTAATTTCTTAAGGTGGTACGTTTCACATATGGCGGGAAATTCAAATTTCATATAGTTTTCTTGTCCTTGTAGCTAGGCCGGGGTAATTATTGTACACTGTGTTTGCGCAAATCGTATAAGAATAAGAATATCAAAAAGACACACTTCATCCCGGAAGAATGTGGAAAACTAGCAAAACGCCAGTAAAACCATGGATGTCGCTAATAAAACATAATATTCAAAGGATTGCCTCTTCCAAAACGAATGTGCTATCCAAACTCGAGTGGGTGTCGAGAAACAAAGCGTACGTCTTGAGCACGGCGTCAACTTACTGTGACCCAGTTTACGCACTGTTTGTGTTTACAAACAGGAGTGTCGGATTAATTATTTGAATTATTGTTCTTTATAATTCCTTGAAAGGCGGGTGGAGCCCTAACCCAGCTCAGTATCAGAAACTGGGTGACAATACATATATAGCCAGCTACCACCCTCAAATTGAAAATCTGTCGCCGCATTTAGCAGTGTGTTCAAACACTTGGGATGTAGTTTAGAGCCAGTTCCATCTCCGACAAACGCCTAGTCAAAGATGTCATACTTATACTACGTATCAAGGATTTTCTACCTACCTATTTGTTCTCTTTAGGGTATATATAAAATCTTTGCTACGTATATATCTATGCGCCTAGTCTATCAACTATAATTGTATGTTGGCAACACCAAGAAAATCTGCAATCAATTTTTTTATTGATTTTGGTATCACTAGCACGTTTGATGAAATGTAGTCAAACAAGTCAGTCACAGTCAGAGACAAGCAAAGTAAGTCAAGGTCAAGTCAAAGTCATGCCCTAGTGGTGAAGACTTTACACTACGAAAATAGATGTTTCACCGCATTATATCTTGCCCACTCGAGCACGTCCATAAATACCTAATTAATAAATAATAAGTAGTGCACCATTATTACTCATTAACACATGAAAGTACATAAGTTTAGGAAAATAATACAATGAGACGATATGTTTTTTTCACGCAATTCCTACATATTACTTTACAATACAATAATTACCCGGACTTCCTACAAAGACAAAAAAACTATTTGAAATTTGAATTTCCCGCCATATGTGTGACGTACCACCTTAAACATGCATGCTAGTTGTTGATGTGTTATTTTGAAGTTGGAATTCTGAGTTATTTTCCTAAATTCATCCCAAACTCATCCCAAATTATAAAACAAGGTCCCTTTAAACATGCATACTATTGGTGTGTTATTTTGAAGTTTGAATTCTTTTCCTGAATAGTTATTTTTCTAAATTCATCCCAAACTCATCCCAAATTATAAAACAAGGTCCTTATCACTTTCATTAGACGACAACTCATTTGCATTTAAATCGTTCGGAGGCGATAAAGTATTCTTTTGAGCCGGGGGAGGCCATAATTTAGCGAAATAAATTACTTAGTCGTAATTAATTTTATGGGGCTCCAAGTGGCCCGTCTACATGAGACGCGCGGCGCACTCCACGGCAGGAAATATCTCCTTAATTAAGTTATTGGGCCATTATGGCTGGCCCAGAAAATTATATTGACTAGAATGTAAGTATACTAAGCTGAAAACGATGCTGGAATGCCTTTGGACTGGTTATGAGGTAATTTATTATATCAGATTAGTTTTTTGATGGATGAATGGTGATGGGTAGTCTGTGACTTCTTTGTGATGATGTCTGATATATTTCGTCAAGTCTTCCGTAACCAAACTCAGCAATTTTAAAAGTAATTTTTGATATGAACATTTCAAATAAAAATTACTTTTGAAATTGAATACCAAAACTTTTCAAGACTTTAAAAAAATGTTTTTAGTTAGGCTTGTTGGAATAGTGTTATACAAAAATCAACCTGTTTCACTCCAACATGTAGATAGTTGGGTCTTTCTCTTTCGTACACATTATAGATTTGATTTAGAAGGCTTAGATTAGATGAGATTCCAGTCTCGTCGATTCCGCGCCTCAGTAGAGATCACACACACCTCTCCTGCTAATGACGATAAATAAATGAGTAGTATTTTAAATCGTCAAATATGTCTTCCATTGGCTTCCCAATTCCAACAAGGCTTGCGTTTGTTTGCCAACTTGCAGATGATGCGGCCTACGTTGGAGCACGCTTGCCTAGAAGAAACCGATTTACTTGCGGTTTGAAGACTGATTGTAACTATCGGGGAACATCCATTCAGTCAGCGCATTCAACAGACTAGCAGTTAGCACAATAAAATTGGAATCAAAGCGCTATGAACGGGTTTTAGAATATCAACCTTAAAGCGGGGTCAATTTTCCGTACCCACTTTGGTAGTCCGATAGAAAAATAGGCAGGAAGAAAAAAATAAGGTCATGCAGAGCCAATTTGTACTGAACTCTACATCCAAGTGTCTGCAAATCAAAGCGCATATAATACAACGATGCTATTAATGTTGCGCTTTTAAATAATTATCGAAACATTTGAGAATGGCTTTTGGTCTAAAACGTAACATAGAAATGCAGGCGTCAAAACTTTCCATGAATTCTGTGAAGCGTAGAGTCATCTAATCAATCTATCAGCATTTATCGCCACTTATCTCACTAATCACTCGCGAGATCAATCGAGCCGTGATATCACCCGTGAAGCTCGCTAATTGGTTGTATTAGAGCCAATAGCCGGCAAATAGCGTGTAACCTGATCTAGCTCGAAGGACCAACGTTACATAGTAACTGCAGTTTGACCTGTCTTCGTGGATGACTTGTTGCCGTTAAAAAGATTTTCTGGGTAAAAGTATTAATTGCAAGAAACGTTAAAAAGCAACTAACGGTATGATTGCAAAAGTGTGTTTCTGGTTTTCTTTTTTCAATATTTAGTTTCTAGGCAACGGTTTAATAACATTACAAAATTCTTATTAAGTTATTGGTCACAACAGTTGTGTTCATATAGAACATACAATAGAATTATTAGCAACACATATTATTATATTAAAATACTACATAAAGGCCCCCATGATGATGCTGAACATTTTTAGGTAAGACCAGACTATTTAAACTCATCCAGAATAATTTCTAAGATTGGCTGTATTGTATACCAGGGTACAACCGGCTCGGTTCAAACAAAGCGGCCGCGTAACGAAGCGTTCCATAACTCGGCTCTAAATCACTCTAGTTATTACAATTGTGTACAATGGGCATAAGGAATAATATACGTAGGGACAGCGTAATTGGCGAGATCATAACTGTCGCCGTATTTTGTTTGCTAACTGTACCGGCGGAGCCACGCAGGCTGCTCATGGGAGGTCTACCAAGTTATTAAATTTACGTTTAACGTGACAGTAAAGTAGCCTAGCTGGGTATCATATTGTTTTCAGACTACGCAGATTTCTTGCTTTTGTTATTGTAGTTGGTATAAGTATTTAGCTCCGACGCAAAAAGAGGGGTGTTATCTGTGTCTGCCTGTGGCATCGTAGCTCCCAAACGGCTGAACTCATATTGATTTAATTTTGTTCGTTTGAAAGGTGACTTGATTGAGAGTGTTCTTAGGTATGAGTCATGAAATCTGTTTAGCCGTTTGAAGTAATCAGCACTGCTATCGGGTTTTTAGGGTTCCGTACCCAAAGGCTGTAAACGGGGCCGTCTTACTAAGCCTACTCAGTTTGTCTGTCTGTCTATCTTCCGAACCGTAACAAATAGCCAGTTGAAATTTTCACAGAATAGGTATGTAATGTTACGGCGAAATTAACAAGTTTTTTGTTAATAATGTCAAAAAGTAAAAACGAAACGGGGTCTCCATACAACAAACGTATTTTTTACGTATTTTGTAATTGCTCTATGTAAAAACGGTAATACGAACAAGCCTCAAACTTGGCATAAGTAATTATAGTATTTCACAGCAATATATTTGTATTCAGATGTCGTATTTTCCAAAATACAGAACTATTTTTAGTTTAAACTTAGTGTCATTTTCGTGCAAAACAATAGGCGGAGTGCCCTGCGCTGAGTCACGTCAGCGGTGCAATGCTCAGCCACGACATCCAATACCTTCCGTCGTGTTTGTTGAAGCGTGGCTGCATGCCCAATCGGCTTCACCCACCAGATGGTCGATGTCTTCCGGTATGACTGGACTATGGACTAAAATCTAATTTACGTCAATACGGCCAAATTCTTTTTGGCGCTCAGATTTTAGTCCTTATTCTGAGAGTCACGTATCCCTATAAATGTCAAAGGGAGCGTTTACATGGTAGTCGAATAATTATGATTTTGATGGCCCATTTATAATTCAAACACTGAAAATTATGAGGATTAAATTATTGCTTTTTTATAATATTACAGACAAAATCAGAATATATTTATTGCAGTTTGTTGGTAAACCTAGATGTAATACAGACATAATCTGTTCTTAAGAGCTCCGAAAACAAACTTGTCTCTAAATGGACGTGCAATATTAGTACTGGCATTCATAACTCACTAATTATAAGTTATTAGTATTAGTTTACAAAGGAAATGTCATAGTATAGTAGTTATGTCAAGTTAAATAGGTACGATGTCTACAATATTATAATGTCATTATTAGTTAGTCAATGTTAGTATTCCAATTTAATCTCTTATCATTAATAAATTCTTTTACGGTGTAATAGCACTTAGTCAGTAGTCAGACAATTTGAAATGTTTGGTTATCTGTGTGTTTGTTATATGTTATCTCAAATTGTTGATTGAATCAGGCATCACTATGCGGAAGTCCATGTTTTATTTGTATATGACGAATCTATAGTGTAATTCCGCTTCTACGTCGCTTCGAGTACATAAGGATTTCGAATACAATAAGGATTTCGGATTAAATTTTTTTATCTATAGAAAATTTGTGATGTTAGTTTTAACCTTTTTTATAACGGATTTTTGGTACAGAATTAATTAATTTTTGTTTCAGGTTAGGTAAATTTTCTCTTTTATGTAATTGATATTTTATTTCAGGTTAGGTTCAAATCAGCATCACAATAATGTATCCCAAAGTCCTTATTGTACTCAAATCGACGTAGAAGCGGAATTACACTAGAGATAGGTCATATACAAATAAAACATGGACTTCCGCAAAGTGATGCCTGATTCAATCAACAATTTGAGATGGTTTCGTCAAAACAGTCAAGTACCCCATTATAATAATATGATTAATACGCTGCCTGTTTCTATCAGGCAGGCCAAATCTCTTCCTATTTTTAAGAACAAGATCAAGTCTATACACATTATTTTTCTTTGTGTTAATTGGTACGTATATATATTATGTATTTTATTTATAATATTTATGGCATGTATTCAGCATTGCGTATTATTATTTATTTATATTATTTATTTATATTTTATGTGCACCACCGACCGTTTTTCAACTTCTTTAGTCCTGTCCATCCAAAGGTTGCCTGGAATAAATCGCTTTAGGCGATAAGGCCGCCCATTATACTGCCGTTTATTTGTTTTTATGTTACTTTAAGTTTCATTTGTATTTTCGGTGTGTAATAAAGTTGTATTGTATTGTATTGTATTAATAAAGAGATATTTATCGTGATCAGGTGGTACCGTGGTTTCCACAAACAAATCACAGTAAATATCCCGTTAATAATCATATAATTGTAATGAACAACCGTTATAGTTTAAAAGCCATTCTGCATTTATTCCATATCTAATTCCAAGTAATATAGTTAAATATAGTTGCACTGTATTTTTGTGCTAAATTTCAGTAAGACCTCAGTCATTAGTCGTGCAAAAGGAATGAAACAAACATTACTTTCGATTGTTTATGTGATAATGTGATTAGTTATTGCAACGTCCATATAATCCAACTAGTAACGCATTCTAACTACCTACAAATCTCAAAGTAACTTAATTCCCAATAATTTGAAAGTTGTCAGAAATGAATAATTAGTTTCTGATGCGACTCGAGACATCTAAATGGATGTACCAACATCGTAAAATTAATTATCACGATAATTAACAAGTGTGTAATGTGTTCTGGGATTTGCGAGCTAATTTTCAGAGACATCAAGCAACAACTACCTCTATTTAGAAGACACTAAAGCTTTCTTTAGGTTGTGATGTTTAATATATTTTCTCAGACTGAAAACAAGCAACAATGGCAAACGCAAGTAAACTCTATTTCAAAGCTATTAAAGTAAAAGTCAGATTGTTAACATTTATCCGCGACATTTTAAAACGCCCACTTGACAATATCACAAGCAATGAGGTTTTACCTCGGTTTATATAATTATAACATCACTGATTACAGTAGTAAAACAAACTTAGATATTAATTGTTGTAGAGCACGTTTTTTAACACGTGATGGCATACGGCACTGGAACGTGGTCTCTCACTATGGGCCTCATAAGCAAGCTCAAAGTCGCACAACGAGCTATGGAGAGGGCTATGCTCGGGGTTTCTCTACGAGATCGAATCCGAAATGAGGAGATCCGTAGACGAACGAAAGTCACCGACATAGCCCACCGGATTAGCAAGTTGAAGTGGCAGTGGGCAGGGCACATATCACGCCGATGGGGCCGAAAGGTTCTGGAATGGATACCATGGACCGGTAAGCGCAGCGTAGGACGTCTACCCACAAGATGGACAGACGACCGCAAGATGGCAAGACGATGGCAAGAGACCGCAGGGAAACTCTGGATGCAGGCCGCTTCCAACCGGCCCTTTTGGAGATCGATGGGGGAGGCCTATGTCCAGCAGTGGACGTCCTACGGCTGAAATTATGATGATGATGATGACGTTTTTTAATGTCGACACTTGTGTAGACTGCCAATAATACTGTCGACCAAGGACGTTTTATACTTAGGGTATCAAACCGTTCTTGGGTTCAGGTGCTCAAATGAATGAATGTTATTAATGTTACTATTACTGCGTATTTCGGCAAGTGATTTCGCCGCGCGGGGTAGTGCGGTGAACAATGACAACATAACCACTTGACTGCTCATCCTTTACCCCGCCGTAAGCCACAGGTTCTATAATGTCAACCTAAACTATTTCGAGCATACCAATCCTAGGTGCGAATTGAATAAATGACTTTTGAGTCTACAATCACAAACGTCGTGTCGCCTCGAGTCTCCGATCACGAGCTGCCCCCCGCGGCCGCCGTGGCTTCATTTTGCAATAGGGAATTTTGACTACATGCGCGATCAAGCGGTGAACGATGTCTATTGACTTCACTCTACAGCTGTTATATTATGGATATTAGCGCGATATTTACCGTGATAAGATTGTGGAAGGAGCTTCCGATATTTCGGCGCAGTTACATGCATCATGTTCACGGGAAGTCTATTGTGTAGTCCTCTGACCAAATGACGGTTGAAAATCAATTTTATTCAGTTAAATTACAATATTCGGATAGCCCGTTGGTCCAGTTGGTAGTAAACCTGCCTTCCGAGCTTGGGGGCGTGGGTTCGATTCCCATCTAGGACAAACATTTATGTGATGAACATATGTGTTTGTTCTATATCTGGTTGTTAATATCTATTTAAGTATGTATTTAAAACTATACATGTACCTATGTATGTCTCTGACCGTGTGTGAAAAAATGTCCCGAATATTTATTATTAATTTTATTTTATTATATTTGAGCTGGAAAAAAATACATGTCACAGATACATCTGTGTTTGAGTTTATGAATTGGTTCAAAACACGAAAGAATAAAATTTCCTCGATAAAAAAAAACTGAAACAAAGTCGATTTAGTTTATTTTTTTCGTTTTATGCTATAATGAAAGCTCGTAACAACCTGGAAATTGCATGTACTGAAAGGCAATCCTATTAATTTCCTTTTGGTTTGGATAGATTTTTGATAGGTTTCATTTTTTTGTGAAATTAAAAGCGTAAAATAGGTCGCGAGTTTTTGCGCGCGCCGCGCTCAGTCCCGCGCCAGGCGTCATCGAGGTCGGATTTATGTTCGTTTTTGTCGTTGCACTCCCCTCGCGGGCCTCTTGACCCATGCGTGGCAAAATACATCGTCGCTCTAACTTGGCGGGGGCTGAGGGAGCGTTTTGTTGCCTACGCGACTGAGATAACCGGCCGGGCCTTCCTTAAAAAAGTCACTCAAGTCACCTAATGCTTAAAATTGCTGCTCTCTCAACTGTTCACTGACGGCAATGGTCAGATGGTCACACGCGAAAACGAGACAGAAATTTTAAGCAGATATAACCTTGAGTAATATTTTTAAGTAAGGTCATAACTTACTAACACGTACAACAAATCTTTATATCAAATCAAAAGCATTACCTTTCTTCTAAGTATTGTAGGTTTACCATTTATTAAAATATTATTATCAAACTACCTGCATCCTGCGGCTTTGCTCTTCGAAATCCAGTTTTATTTTTGTACGCAGATGTACTCACCCACCTATTTTCGTGTTTATAATTAGTGTGATCTGCAGTGCAAGTACTAGTCTTTATCGATCGTCAAATTTGACAGTTGATATCGACAAATTCAATAAAATTCCTTTTTATCAGTACTATGATCGATTCTATGGCATTTTATCGAATTTGACGATCGATAAATATCTTTACTTGCACTGCTGAAGCAAGGCAGTCTTAGTTTCGCGCTGTCAAAGGCACGTTTCTGTAACAATGAGTTTACAACCGCAATAGCATCTCTTTATATTTTATTCCCGCCTCGGTCCACCTTATAAATTAATATTCGCGCGTTTGTTTGTTTTATAAAGGTTTTGTTAGCAAGTTGAGCCCGAGAGACTCATTTTAGACGCGGGTCTTGCAGAGCCGATCGCTTGCCTATTTCTAGGTATATCTTCTTTATGTAGTGATATATAGTTGAAGGTAACTAAGAAGTCTCTTAAAGCGTTATATTTCGTGGTAGTTCATGAAATTACATGTGTTTAGTCGTAATTTTTTAAACTAATGTCATATACTCATAATAAATTATTATATTGTAGAGCAAGGTGGCAAAAATAAGCGTTCTTTATAAGTCTTCCCTGTCTTTGCCCAATCATTTTCCATATAATATGTTTAATTTGACTTTTTTGATCAGTATCTAAATAAATTAATATACGTATATTAAGTATTATAAAATACGGTTGAAGGTACTTACCTACCGTCTTTGGACTCTGGTAGCACTGTTTCTTCAACACATGTTTCAGTACCTAGCTATTGATAGCCTTTTTGGAGTTGGGCCTCATAAGAGATCTAAAAAGGTTTCTAATAAAAGCATTGGAGTTCTGAAAAGGATTTTATATTAATTCGTATCCACACTTTTTTCTACGAGTCAGTATTTATTCTTTACTAGCTGCGCTCCGGGTTTCACGTGGAACACTCCTTATAACATCAGCTATCTGCCAGTGAAAGTCCCGTCAAAATAGGTCCAGCTGTTATGGAGGGCATAGGGAACATACATACACACATTTTTCTTTAGGTATATAATATAAGCGAAGCAGAAAAAAAAGCGAAATATTAGTTGCGACTTTTGAAATCACAATGTGTCGTTCGTGGAGATATCTTCTTAACTATAGGTAAAGTATCTCTCCCTTGAGCTGAGTGTTATAAAGTAAGCCTCCCTTGGTCTCCGGAGAGCCGTTAACGACTAGGAGAGGCCTTAAACAAGAAATAACAGTTTCGACTTGTTTTTACAACCGGGGATAAAAGATGAACTGGAAATAAATAATAAAATGGCCCTTTCTCTTTATACAGGGTTACGCGGTATGAATGTACTAAGCCGGAAGAGGTCCGTTATATAATACCCATATTGAAATTATGTACTTACAACTAATACTAAAGAAACAAACCTACAAAATTAAAAATTACAAGTTAATTTGCGGGCGTAGTAAGTACCTACCACTGTAGTCCAGGCCAGGGGTCGAATAGCAAATATTTATTAAGGCCTCCATCAAATACAATATTTTATGTAAAATCATACTTTAATACCCTTTTAAAAGTTACCAGCCCTGAAAAGCTACGGTAATATTGCCATACAAAACCGCCAGCTACCCTAATCGCTTAATACCGAAGTCGTCCTAAACAAACTCCCACAAAAAATGAGCATACCATGTGTAAATAATACGAAACCCTGGCATTTCGACGCATAAATCGCTTTGCAATAAAATACTGACATAGAAACTTTTTGTCGAAAGGAATGATGTATGAATGGACCGACCAGAGCCAGTGAAAAAAAGTCAGGTAAGTTCTTTTTGTAGCCACGATGTCTGCCGTAAATCGTGATCCATTGAGAAGCGACGACTGGAAAGAACCTAAAAAAGTTTACGATTATGATACTGGGATCTCCTTGATCTCAAATTGTGTTGGATAGTTGCAAGTATAGTTGCTTTTGATGTCACCATTTTTTTAAACGTAAATCCTAATTTTAGTAGAGTCGAGAATACGACGTGGTTAGTATCAATTTAAATAATCGACTTCAAAATGAGTAAATACGCAATTTCGTTTACTTGGAAGACATAATTTTTTAAATTGCTTTACCAACAAAGGAGTCCTGAAACAACATTGAAAAAAAAAATTGAGAACCTTTCCTTTTTTGGAGTCAGTTAAAATAACAATCTGTGTGTCTTCAAATCACGAGTGAATCGGTTCCTTCTAGGCAAGCATGCTCCAACCTTAGATTAGTGTATATTTGTCAAAGGCTCCAACGTAGACCGCATCATCGCTTAACATCAGGCGTGATGGTGGTCAAACGCAAGGCTTATAATTATAAAATAATAATAATAAGCCTGATATCGTGTTGGTCGACCGATCCCAGCGCCGGCCAGTGCTCGTCGACATCACCATCCCACATGACGAGAACCTCGTGAAGGCCGAGAAGGACAAACTCAGCAGGTACCTTGATTTGGCTCACGAGGTTACCGCCATGTGGGATGTTGACTCGACGATCATTGTCCCGATAGTCGTATCGTTGAACGCCCTTATAGCGAAGAGCCTCGACCAACACCTTAAGAGGCTCTCGCTAGATGGTTGGGTCAAAGGTCAGATGCAAAAGGCGGTAATCCTGGACACGGCACGTATTGTCAGGAGGTTCCTCACTCTGCAGCCCTAACCACCGGTAGCTTGGGCCCTGCCCCGCTGCCGGCGGCATCCTAGGTTTAGGTTTTTATTATATTTTATGTTTTATAGGTAAATAGTGTAATAAAACTTAAATTTAAGAATTAAAATAAATATGTGGATAATAATAATATTATAAATTGCTCAGAGTAACCTGTTCTCTTTACACTGTTTGTTCATTTATAGGTACGAATACACAAGCCAGGCGCAGGATTTCAAATAAACAGCCATCAGATGCGTCAGATCTAAACCAAGGGCTGTAACACTAACACTAGTCACCCTCCTGCTTAGTATCCAAGTTATTGTAACCAGATTTCTATCAGAAAGGTGTTTATCTGAACGGACAAGTTAAACATGGTGGCACAGAGCAGGGTTGCGAAATTGTTAGAATATCTTAGAAGGCACGGGTTTTTTTTTTTTTTTCTGTTGGAGCTTTTGGCTTCGTGCGATTTGCGCATTTGAGAAAATTATGATAAATTATCAATAATTTTTTCTTCTTCTTTCCTGTGAAGATTTTGGCGTCGCATGGCTTGTGCGTTTGCCATTGTCTAATAGGTATGTTTTTGTTGTTTTAAAGATTTATTTTATGTTATTAATATAAAAAAACGTCGAATAAGTTATAGTCTGAGTTAAACAATGTAAGTCACGGTCAAGTCTAGGACATGCTCTAGTAAAGTGGTGGAGACTTTACTAAAGGCTTTTATTTTCGGTAGGTATATGTACTTAGTTAGCACCGCTGAGTTGGTAGTTGGTACCATTGAAAAAATGAATTCGCCCTGTCCTAATCATATACCTAAGTATATGCTATCTCATCGCGCGTATCTCATCCTATTCCTAGCAAAAACTATGAAATCATAAGATTCAAAAATCATTGTTAAGACTGTATTCGGTTTTAAGAACGATGGTTTTGAAGTGGAATAGCTTACGCCTTAAAAAACCTGTTAAAATCGTTGTGATTTATCTACCTACTTTCTTTTTTAAAGCTAAAGGAAAATCTCGGATGAACGTTACGAATTTATTATGTATTTTATTCTCTAGAGAAATTACAACGAATCAATGAATTTCATTTTAAATTATGGTGAACATTAAGTAAATACTTTGAGTATTTTGTCCAAAATCCACACCCTCCACCACTCTAATAGATTGAATTCTAATTTTATCAAATATAATTTACACATTTTCCCACAATTGCTTTCACGGAATAACGTAGTTTCTGATCGAGTCTAATGCCGCAGTTAAACCAATGGGCCAAGTACAAATTATGAATACTATATTTAAATAAAATAAATAAATATTTGGGACATTAAACATTTTTTTTTTTCAAACTCCATGGTGACACTCACCTTGCAGGTAAGGGACAGAGCATCCCGTCCTAATCTGAACAAAAATGAAAAGCTAAGCATTAGTTTTGAAAAATCCAAATTCAAATTTTTTGTCTACCGCGTAAACGCTCCCTTTATCATTAATGGGGCTGAGTGGCTTCAGTGACGTCACAAGCAAGCAAACAAGTTCCGTTACGTGCCTGGGACGTCATAAGGTCATTCGACCTAAATAGAGCATTAGAGCTTTTGCAGTCAAGACAAGAGCTTTTTTAATACAATCAAATACCTCATTGAATAATCAGAGTTTGAAATATTAATATTTACATACTTTCAATTTCGAAATACCATATTTACAAACGTTGCTATTAGTAATTACGTACGTAAATGTTCGCCCGCCCCCCTATCTGCGCCCAAAGGAAATAAAAGAATAATTCTCGCCTGGCTTGGAATTATTTAAAGGAATCCAAAGGTGTATCACGCGGAGTGTAAAATCTGAAGATTGCACCCGAGTCACATTCTTACTGGAAGCAATGACACAGCCGTGATTGTAACCGCGCCTTTACTTGTCACTGTACTGAGCGCAGAAAAAGTTGCTAAAAATGGGATAAGCTACTTAACCCAATTAACTTGCTATCACCTAGACTTTTATTAAAACTTTCAACCTCATTTTGATCCCTTTTTTTGATTTTAGCGAAATTCTGAAGCCCATAAAGAATGTATCCGCCACTTTACTAGGGCGTGACTTTGACTTGACCGTGTCTTACTTTGCTTGATTCTGACTTGTTTGACGACATTTCATCAAACTTGTTAATTCATAATTTTATCCTTGACACTGGCAAATGAACAAGAAGTGCGACGCCAAAATCCTCACAGAGGAAAGAATTAAAAATGTAGCTGCCAAATTTCAGCTTTGTTTTCGAGATTTTGTGATTTCACAATCACCTCTTCTTAACCATGTCATCCACATGTCATTAAAGATTTCATACTATATATAGGTAGGTAAAATCTATGCATGTCAAGTATCTAATATTAAATTGTTATACATTTTCCATCTATTTGGTTTGGCAACAATTGGTTTTCGCTGACTGTTTCCCACGACAATTCACTCAAATCTGAATCACCAATTATTTCTTTTGAAAAAATGATAGTCAAATGGTACAGGTTAAATAACAGTTCCTACGTAATTGTAGAGCAAACGAGACTGAATTAGGTACTTTTAAATATATTATATCAAAAGTAAACAAGCGTTTATTTCCCATCGGTCCGTCCCGCTCAGTTGACCGTCATCATTCGACATTATACCATCGGCAAAAACACTAATAACCCATTGTTTTGTCGAAAACAATTGCGATTCGCTCAAATCGCTTTTTTCGATTCGTAATTTTGATCCGACGATAATTTGACTAAATTGCACGAGCGACGGACAGGGTTATGCAATGTAATTTTAGGTTTTGATCTTTGCTTTAGGTGTTTCTTTCATTATATTCTTCCAGTAAGAACGTATTTTTTTAAAATTATTTTAATCTTTTTTTAAACCTTTTAACGCTATTTCTGACGCGATGTACCAGGCTGGAGACCCTCAGAGATGGAAGCAGATTTGTCGCCAAATTACAAAAGATCGGGAGCATCACGACGCTCAGCATTGAGCATACGAACTGAGGAGGAGGAACGCTATTTCAACATGTTGTCATAAGGCGACAAGCAGTTTTCTTGTTAGCGACAAAACTTCAATTTCATCTCTACTTATCTTCATAATCTGGCCAGTTGCCATAATACGAAGTTTAGCTAGTTTAATTCGCAGTAAACTCGTAGTTAACTAACCGCGCTTTAATGTTCAGATGCAGTGAGATACATTACGAAACCAGATTTTATGGGTATTCAAATGAATGCTCGTTGTGTGGCTAGTGCCAAAGCTTGAATTACATATTTTACTTATAATAGAATAATATAAGTATAGAAGCAATCGTATAGTAAGTATAGATAAGTGTAGGGCAGATGGTATATTGAGTGGTTGAGGTTGGAAAAACGCTGAATTGAAAAACATAGCTTTTGTCATTGACAAAAAAAACTTCATATAACTTTAATAAACAACCGTGATAGTTTAAAATAGTGTTTGACAAAAAAAATATTCGTGAGTTTTGTCCTCGCGTGGTTTCACTTTGAACTTAGGCAGAATGATAACAAATCAAAATCACGTCACACAAATTATATCATAATGGCAAACTTATTACGGATAAAAAATACTTATACTGGCACAGTTCTCTTCAATAACAACGTCTAAATCTAAACAAATTACATGACATAATAAAAATAGTTTTTTAATTAAAATAGCCTTCATAAAAAAACACTTTAATTCTAAGGGCGAGGTAAAATTGTACCTAGAATTCTAAATAATAGATAATATAAAAAATATATAAGAAATTAATTATAGTCTATACTAAACATTTAAATACAAAAATTACTCACGTAATTACGCAAATACTCGTATCTGTAGTAGTACAATACGCTTAGTCCCAGATTTGATAGTTTTCGAAAACTTTTTTCGTTTACGTATTGTTTCATACATTTTATTAAAGCGCCTCCAGCGGAAACGCGGAGGAACTAAAATCGGTAGTAATCGGCGGTATAGATTGCTTCACTCTAATACGAAAAAAGTTTTCGAATACCTTTCAGCCCAGCAATGTTTGGAACAAAACGAAAACGAAAAAAGTTTTCGAATACTATCAAAACTTGTACTAAGGGTACAGTAGTAGTGTTTTCGAAATCCGAATGCCGACGCTGGATTGGACAAACACCATCCTATCTCCTGTCTACAGCGGCTACAGAGTCTCTTCAACACATAGTTTAATTAATTTCATACCAAAGAGATCTAGAAATAGCGCTCGCTTTCATGTGCCATTCGAGTCTAGACTATAACAGACGCCACATTGCCTGTCCCGGAACTGAAACCATTGATGTTAACTAGATTTAAGAGATCTGTGTGTACGGGTTAAGCTGAGGATACACGAAAGCAATGAGGTTTTCAGAGCCTTTTTTAGGGTTCCGTACCCAAGGGTGTCAACGGAACCCTACTACGAAGCTTACGCTGTCTGTCGGTATGTCTGTCTATTAATCTGGCTGTCTTGTTTACTGTGCCTGTTAACGGCTTTATCTTTTGAATCGTAATAGTCAGTTGATATATTCAATATGAAATACATATTATGTATAACAAAGGTAGTAGTAGTTTGCTGCTTGTACGTATTACCGGTTTTACACTAGAGCAAATACAAAAATACGCTTAAAAAACGTTTGTTGCATGGGAACCCACGTCCCTTTAGTTTTTATTTTTCGTCTTTATTATTATTACTAAGTTAATCCGCCGTAACATTACATATTCTGTGAAAATTTCAACTGGCTATATTACGGTTCGAAAGGCACAGCCGTTAAAAGGTAGGACAGACAGACAGACAGCGTATGTTTAGTAATACGGTCCCGTTTTTACCCTTTGGTTACGGAACCCTAAAAAATGAAATGACGCTCGTCTAGTCTCATCTTTAGGGCTTTCAAAGATAAGTAGGAGCGAAAATGATTCCCGCCTTTTTCTTTAAAAAAATCGACTCTGCTTCTCGGTGGGCATCGTCCCTTACACAAACAGACAGTATACGTAAACATTCCGATGTTTACGTGTAACAATGTTACGGAGGGAAACATTTACTTGCCGTGTCGTAAAGTTTGTTTAAGATCGTAATAAAGGGGTTCTTGACCTTTTGATTTAGGGGATTATTTTTTAGATATTTTCCCGTTGTTTTCGGGAAAACGAAATTTACTTCCCACTAATATTATAAATGTCAAAAGAAACGTCCGTCCTTCTGTATGTTTGTTAGCTTTTTCAGCCGTTTAAGATTATCACCTCTTTTATAGGGTTTATTTATAAATTTTTAAGTTACACCTTAAATTGTTCTTTCCTAAATATTATTTACAATAAAGCTGCGCTTACCGGACAAAGCTATCTTGCTTATTTTCAGCACAATGGTATTTAGTAATTTTTAAACTTTCGCGATTTGAACACATGTTTTAAACGTTTATCGGGACTTATCACGTATTATTTAATTTAGGTAAAAAATATGTACCTTTCGCTTTTCTTTATGTACCTTTTTTTTCCTTTGTCCCGATAAACGTTTAAAACAATGGTATTTTTTTTGTAGGTAGATTTTTAATTTCGTTGTGTTTAAGTGTAGGGTTAATATTTATAATTACTAGGCTCTATCTTAAACCGCATCAGTGCTTTCCATCAGGTGAGATTGCGATGATAAGTTAACCTAGTCAGAAGTGAAAAAATCACGTCCATAAAATCACCGTAAGAACTTTTTCACGTGAACATTAAAGCTCACTTAGCCATCCCATACATTCTCAGTCAACAAATGACAAATTCATCGTCATAATTACAAAACAATTACGCAGAGTCCGGCATTACTGCACGTACAATGCGGCGCGCAATTATAAAACGATTCGTCTTCTGCGAGCCATCGGTGTATAGCTTTATTGTGTTATGAAATACGCTCGGATGTTCTGTTATTACCGTTGGTATTTTCTGTGTATTCGCGCAAAGTTTTGGAAAAGTAATATGTAAGCATTTCGATGGCATCGCTCAAAAACGGTGAAGGAAAACATCGTGAGGAAGCCGGTATGTCCAAGAACCTCAAAAGTTCAAAGATATGACATTCACCAACATGCACTGGGCCAGCATGGTGGATTAGGGCCCATCCTCTCTCTCTGAGAGAAGGCCTGAGTCCCAGCTGTTGGAACATGACAGACAGAAATGATGAAAAAAAAAATTATCCTACTAATATTATAAACGCGAAAGTTTGTATGTATGGATGTTTGTTCCTCTTTCACGCTGCAACGGAACAACGGATCGACCTGATTTTTTACATGGGTATAGTTCAAAAGCCAGAGAGTGTCATAGGCTATTCATCATCATCATCACCATTTTTCATCACTACGCGGGTGAAACCGCGGGGCGCAGCTAGTATAAGCTAAAGGCCAAATTAAAAACTGGTTTCATCAAAACTGCAGAGACTTGACCATCGGTGTAAAGTAGCGTCCTTGGCAGTTTATACAGGCTGCATTTCTTTAGTGTGCCCTCAAAGTATATGACCTCTATCACCTCTATGTTAAAGAGTTTGGAAAATGAAAGAGTTTTAATCAGAATTTATAGTCAGTTGTAACATGGGTGGGATTTTTTTCATTTTACTGACTGAACACTGATAAAAACTTTTTCCCTTTCCAAACTGGACTGGAAAAACTACTGGAGTAGTTAGTAGTAAAAAGAAAAAAAATACTGCAAAGTGCGAGTCGGTCTCGCGCACTGAGGGTTCCGTATTAATCCGTACCACCACAAAGTACAAAAAGTAGTCCAAAAAGACAACGTCACGTCCAGGTGGTCACCCATCTAAGTACCGACCTTAACCTAACCATGAAACTTTACTAAATACTTTTCTATAGTAACCATAAAAAAGAATATCCGTGGCTAAAACGCAGTGTTTTCCGCATAGATCTCAATCATATTACGCATGTACATCATAAAGGACAACGCTAACAGTGACTTGTCAAAAGCACCACAACGCGCGTGTAAACGGACGCTGGAGGTAATAAAATTGACATCAATCTTAACCCTACTTCACCCTTGTGGCCGTCGCTAACTGACACTGCCAAAGGGTAACACGCAAAATGTGGACGTGACTTAAATACGCGTCAATTTAACCGTTTATTGGTAAGCTTCTGTCTAGTCATGTGTAGCTACCTATACATAAAAAGTATACGTTATAGTAGTACGTATGTACATCAAAGTGGTAAATGAATACAATCACGCACATACTTTTTTTTCTCCCCTTTTGTTTTTTTGGCTTTGCGCGATTGACACATTTGCCATGTCATCATCATCATCATAATTTCAGCCATAGGACGTCCACTGCTTGACATAAGCCTCCCCCATCGATCTCCAAAAGGGCCGGTTGGAAGCGGGCTGCATCCAGCGTTTTCCTGCGGTCTCTTTTAGGTCGTCTTTCCATCTTGTGGGTGGACGTCCTACGCTGCGCTTACCGGTCCGTGGTCTCCATTCGAGAACCTTTCGGCTCCATCAGCTATCTGTTCTGCGTGCTATGTGCCCTGCCCACTGCCACTTCAACATGCTTTAATAGGCTCTATGAATACATAGAATATCAACGGATGAAAGGAAAACCATCCTATGAGAATGAAGTGCAGTAAATTTGAAAAAAAAGATGACTCCTGATGTCTTGCCAGGGCCAGCCAGGGAGGGGCAAGTGCCCCACTCTGCCCCACGTGCCTACGCCCATGAATTAAGAAGTAAGATAATGTACAAGTAGTGTATTCTAACTCACGCAACATTTGTACCTAGTTATCAGCTGTCTGAAAATGTTCAACAAAATGTTGGAAGATCTCTATAAATTGATCCAAATTGGCCACAAACATGGGTCTGCTAACGAGTCTGTCAATTTCTTTAATCTCATCTGATTTACTCCAGGAAACGCTCGGGAATGTTGGACGCCGCGCTCTGAAGATAGCTCGAATTTATTCACAAGATAAATATAATTTTCAAGAATTTTATGCTTATTTTAAAGATATTTGAATTCCAGTTCCGAATTTTGAAATTCGAGTTAGATAAGTCGCTTTTTTTATATATAACTATTATCATACATAAATATCTATTATATATATTTTTGAGAAATTTCAAAAAGTTCTTTGCCTATTTGAGGCACGTTTTTAGTTACAAAAAATATTGTCTCTTTCGTTTATTTTTCGTGTCGAAAATGACAGGCGTCAGGCGCCATCCCCAAAGTTCATAGGTATCCAATGTCAATGGGTGCTGGTTCAAGTGAGCAACTAGATTCTTTCACCTATTTTGCAAACAAGTTTTTTGTTGAAAACTATCTTTTTTAAACCAAGCTTTTATGAAATTAGTGATCGGAACGGTGAGCTAATCAAAATGAGCCCAAACACTACCAGTCTACTTCTATCTATCGAGTTCCACCATCACCATCATTAAGTCCATTCGCTGTCACCGTAATATAGTATTGTCATCGAAACTTGACAAGTATGCCAAATTTCAGCTCAATCGAACACCGGGAAGTGGGTCAAATTTGATTACAGACAGACACCGGGAAAGGTGAAACTAAATAAACGATTGTAAAAAGTTTTTTTTTTTTTTTACAAAGTAGGCCCGCAGTTCCACCCTAAATTGAAAAAAAATTGAACTAAAATTTTCGCAACAATAAGAAGTGTTTTTACATTTGACAACATTTTAATCCACTTTGTAAATACTCAAATACAGAACATAGAAATATTTATGCAATTATGAATGTCACAAACTTAGCTAAAATAATTTTTTGAAAATAAAACTAAATCCTACTTCAATACTATAATGTCACGTCCATGTACAAACTTAAACTAAATAAACCGGCCAAGTGCGAGTCGGGCTCGCGCACTGAGGGTTCCGTACCACCACAAAATTAAATAGGTAGTTATAACTTGGTAATGAAGATAAATTTATCACCGTCTCGCACTTAGCCATTTTTATATTTTTTTATACTTTAGAAGTTTAGAGTATACTACTTTATATAGTATATTGTAGAGTATATGTACTATAATCGTGCCAAGTTTGACGCTATTACTCTGTACGTATTACTGTTTTTATATTAGAGCGAATAAAAAATACATTAATAAAATACGTTTGTTGTATGGGGACCCCCCTTTCGTTTTTACTTTTTGTCTTATTTAATTATTTTTCAGCTAATCCGTCGTAACATTACATGTTCTGTGAAAATTTCAATTGGCTATCTATTACGGTTCGAAAGATACAGCCTTTTAAAGGTAGGTCAGGCGGACAGACAGACAGACAATGTAGGCTTAGTAATAGGATCCCGTTTTTACACTTTGGGTACGGAACCCTAAAAGCTAAAATTTACGCAGACGCGACAGTTTAGATGTACCGCAAAATAAAATAAAATAAAAATTTATTTAATTAAGGCTAAATAAAAAGCTTGGAATTCACCGCTATTGCTCATGGTTTATTCCGTTCCTTAACCCTTATATTTTGACAGGTGTCATTTAACGCACGTCACGTCGAACCCGCCGCCGCCGATTCTACTTTTTGTTTTTATTTTTTGTCGCTTGACACGTGTTGTGTAGGTAACAGTATAGTGCGTAGCGCGGTATTTTTGGCTCCTCTATTTTTGTGTAGCTATTTAGGTAGGTTTGTAAAATTTGTAAATGTTAGTTATTACGACATGTTTTTGAAGTGATTGTGTTTTAATGTTGATGTTAATTTTGTTTCAGGTAAAAAAGAATGACATGACGACAGAATAGTAAGTATAAGAATAAAATATGAAGTTTTTTAAATGTCTACGCATCTCTAGCTGTTATACGCATCAAACCTTATTTACCACTAAATAGTGGATAGTTTTATATGATAAAGTAGAAAAAAAGTACTTATCTAAATACTTATACTGCAATCTTTAGTGTGACCATACGGCCATTACAAAATAGTCAAAACATAGAAAACAATAGTTTTCTATACACCATTATGTCTAATTTTTAGGGTTTCATACCCAAGGGGTAAAAACGAAACCTTATTAAATAGCCTATTCTGTCTGTCCGTCCGTCTGTCCTACCTTTAAATGGCTGTTTCTTTCGAACCGTAATAGATAGCCAGTTGAAATTTTCACAGAATATGTAATGTTACGGTGGATTAACTATGAAATAATAAAAAAGTCAAAAAGGATAAACGAACCGGTCCTCATACAACAAACATATTTTTTTAACGTATTTTTGTATTAGCGCTAATGTAAAAACGGTAATACGTACAAGCGTCAAACTTGGCATGATTATATTACACACTCTAAAGTATAACAACAAATAATAAATAATGGCTACGTGCAAGTCGATAACAAATTTCAGTTCAATAACAAGTTATAAATGGTAATTCCTTATCATATCAACGAATCGAAATGCCAAATTTTACTCATTTTGAAGTCGGTTTTTTAAATTGATAATTATTGTATTTTGTGGTGGCACGGAACCCTCAGTGCGCGAGACCAACTCGCACTTGGCTGGTTTATTTCTTTACAATAATGTACTTACCAAATATTTTCCAACAGTACATTCCAACACAACCATGTCTTATCTCCTAAAACTAGTTTTATAAGAAAAATCCAAGTTATTCTATCAACAGCGCAAGTTTACGAGCGCGAAGTTGACACAAGCTGTATTTACGAGGTATCGCGTTCCCACAGGACCACGATAAGGAGGAGTCGTAAAGTGGACCAATTGCGGGTCCTTGCCTCAAGTAGGGTTAAAGTCAAGATAAGGTTTAAATTGATTTAGACGTAAACCGTAAATGTAACCTTTTAATGAAGAAAACGGATGTTCCGTCCATCCTAATCCTTATCCTAATTTTCACGTATCGTTTCCCTACCTTTTAATTCTAAAACTAAACTCATACGACTTATGTATGGCAACTGCGTCAATCATGCGGAGCCAAATGCCCCAAAACGGGGAAAAGGAAAAAAAACGGATGTTGATCAGAAAAGCATGAAGATAATAAATAAAATATCGCGTTAAAATTTTAATATTGAAATAGCATCTCGGAATACGTTTCATTATTATATATATTATCTTAATTATATTATTTGGTTACATTTTAATCACCAATAAATTGTCCAGTTTCGATGCCATTGCTCAAGAATGTCCAATAACCTCAAAAGTACAAAGACATAAAATTCACCAACAGGCACTGGACCAGCATGGTGGATTAGGGTACATCCTTTCTCTGCCAAGGCCTGTGTCCAGTGGGAAGATGATAGACTGAAATGATGATGATGGCGATGATGACATTATTTGGAAACTAATTACTCTTACGATTTTAATGAAACTTGATATGTTAAAAATATTAATTTATCATGGTGTCTTATCATGGCGCATTAATTTAGCCGTCCAATAGTTCCAACCGTATTCTGCGTTCCTATACAAGGTGAGCGCACGCGTGCGAAAAACCAAAAAATGTGTGAAAACCACAGAAAAGCAAAAAAGTAATTAATTTCTGTGGTGATCTTACTTATGAACCACCAGCCTCCATAAAATTTGCATTGCCATTGTATAAAATGTATGAAAACGATTCTACGTCCGGTGCCACCGTCTTACCAATATATATTTATCTATGCCAATATATAGGTGTTGTATGCCGTATTACAAAATGCAATCGTTCAATTTTAGGTATCTGAATATTTGGGCATAAAACGTAAAAATAAACCCACAATTGTAAAGATAAAACAAGTAATTCATAACAGAAAATGTATGTCACTAATTAATTTAGTTAAATCTACTCTCAAACTCCTAGAGTTTTACGAAAAACTTATTTAGTTAATTGGATTTGTAAATGAATTTTGGAAATACATTGATATGTTGAGTTTTTGCTAAATTTGAAGCCGTTATTTTCAGTAACTGCATTTTCTATAGAACTTTCTATTTGATAAAATCAGAACGCCAAAAATCCAGTTTTAATTTATTTTTTCATCAAATAAAGTGGGAAGGCTCGTACTAGATAACATAATAAAATTTATTGTTAGTAACAAAATTTATCTTCAACTTTACCTACCTACAATTTTATTCTCCCCAAGTAGGTACTTTATCAAGAGTCCGAGAAAATTCGCCCAATCGTTTATTCAACCTTTCGATCCTATTTCCCGACCCTCGTCGGTAACTGGGTATCTAATCATCGTTACTACTGTGAATCGAGCAGTCTTCCAGTATTCTCACTGTATTCTATAACTCAATCTGCTTTAGCCGTTTGTGGCGGTCAAACTTACTGCCCCGTCCAATGTTATGTCAGGCTGTGTTAGAATCAAAGACTGGCTACGTAGCTCAGGATAAGGACTAAAAGCTAGACCCTATTCTGAGCTACGTAGTTAAAGCTAACGTTGGTTAAAGTTTTATCTAGTCTAGTAAAATGGTTTGTAATAATGTATGTACCTATGGTTAAATATTAAGTCTCCAACTTTCCTTTCCTCATGAAAGGATTTTGGCTTCACACGTCTTGTGCATTTGCCAGTGTCAAGTATTTTGATATTTTTGAGTCTATTAGATATCGTAAAATAAGTTATAGTCACAGACAGAGTCAAGTCAACTAAGTCACGGTTAAGTCAAAGCAAAGATTATATTACTAGAGGTCAAAGTTATGCTCTAGTAAAATGGTAGAGGCTTCTATAGAATTATGAAAACGACTCGAAATAAGTTTCACCTCTTTATAAATAACTTTCTCACAATCTAGCACATTTACAAACACTTAATAATAATAATCCACCATTACACTAGAAAATAATTTAGTTTAATAAAATATTATGATGAGGTGACGTTATGATTTTTTTACATTGGAACCAAAACAAATATTAAGTAAAATAATTCTAGACTTCTTGGGAATTAACACTGAAATAAATACGCGTATACTTATCTCTTTCTGTGTGTTTGTATCAATGTTTGTATTATATTTTACTAGAACCCTTTATAGCAATAGTGATTACAAATCAGTGCGGGTAAGTCCGTCTAAGACTCAGCACTAAATCTGTCGTCTGCCAGTCTGTAGCAACTCGCGCTGTCTGAATGTCAATGCCACCGTAGATCTTGCGTATTTGTGGGATGGAACGTATTAGGTACAAGTTGCAGCACTGTGTGACTTTTGTCTAGCTTTACACAGTCTGCGCTTTGGTCACATTTATCCAAAAAAATCCGATTTTCAAAGTATTCTGCCAAAATTTACTTTTAAACTTTCGCGATTTGAACACTGAACGACATTATTTTTCAAGAATAGAAGTTGGAATTAGAAAACATCGCAATTTCTACTCACCCGCAGTTTTCAGTCAGCTCGTGAACATTGTTACATGGTCGAAACGTCGAGCGAAAGGTACCTATTTATACTTAAACAAAATAATGCGCGATAAGTCCCTATAAACGTTTAAATCATGTATTCATGTCTGTTTCATGATACACCATCCGGTTTCATTACAAAATTTAGTCAAAATAGGTGAAATGGTGGACCGTCAGGACCGTAGCTAGGTCAAAAGTCACTATCTGCCCCGTCGTTTTTTAAATTTTTATTGTAAAAGACTAAAAACCGATTTTGATGAAATTTTGTAATAAAACTGTGCATTAGGCAAAAAATGTACAAATACTTTTCATCCTATGTATGATTTTGTTATTGTTATGTTATTTTTTGTTCTGTGCAAGATTTTTTGTGAATCGATACCTATCATGAAACAACAAAATGTCACTCGCAATTAAAGTGTAAAACCGAGATTTACACTAATAACTAATAATTAGAGAGAGTATAACTCGTGCATAAAACCCATTTTTGTCATCTTGAACGTCTCGGCTAAAACGGCTTTTCATGGACTCATACAATTTACTATTAGTTATTGTATATTGTCTAAAAAAAAACTGCAAAAATGTGGACTGCGGCTAGTCCATACCGATCGTACGATATTTTCACGTACTCTGCGCTTCCAATGTCAACCGTCAGTGTAAATATAAATATTTTGTGAGCGTCCCACACGGTGCGTGCGACGTGTGTCGTGTCATTAGCACCCTATAAACGCAGTAAACACGCCGCTATGCGCCTGCGTCGGTGCGCCTGCGCCCGCCGGCTCACAGACGACTGCGAGACAACTGCGTATAGCGCAGTGAGGTGTAATAATATCTCAGGTATGGCGTACTTACGGAAAGAGAATAATACATTTTTGCTTATTAAACATCGATGAAAAAGGGAAAACCCCTTTTAACTAGTAAGACAGTCAGTGTTGGTAATTTTTAAGTCTGACTGAAATAAAAAGAAATTTAAAAAATTTAATGCATTTTTGACGTTATAACGTCTTAGAAATCGATGAACGCCGGCTGCACGCACGAAAAATTGTCACGTTCCGCCTGAGCCGCGCGTGCAAGCGAGAACGCGGAACAAGCGATAGAGAGGCACGATCGGCTTAAGTGTTATCACGTAAAATTATCGTCCGTAAACCGACTTTACAGACAACCCCTTTTTTAAAAGAGCATGGACTATTCAAGATGAAGTTTTGACTCGTTCACAAAAATAATGATTTGCTTTATATATTCAGCTAATTAAAAGTCATATAAAAAATTTAAGAGGGATCTTTTACGGCACTTGATTGATGCTGTCGACATACAAAAATTTTAGGATGCCATATTCTGCCAACGCGTAACGAGCAACAAAAAAACGGGTGCCATTTTATTAAGGCGGTCTTTCAGACAAAAAAGGCTTCACAGAAAAAAATATTAGGACAATATATTCATTTTAAAGCAGTAAAAAAAATATGTGGTAATCTTGATCATATTTCTGAGTGTACCATTAGTTCCAAAACACGTTTCCGATAAATTTTCTCGATAGAAAAAAATCATGAAATAACCTCTAACCTTGAAATTTGCCTAAACGCATACAATTTTATCTCGAGTATTAATGAACAAATCTTTACAAAATTTACAAGAATGATGTTAAATATTGTAACAAATAACATCATTAATTTTATTTATTGATAAAAATTCAATTTTTCTATCTATTAATTAATTTAATCATAAATTGGCTCGAACGTGTCGAACGAAACGTCGTGCCGCCGCGGCGCCTTTTCACTTCTCTTTTATTTTTACGCGATGTGACAGAGACCGCTGAGGCGCGCTGCTAGACGGACGTGTGTCGCTTTGTTCCGCTAACCGCTCCAAAATATAATCTCAACTTTATAACACAAAAACACCTTGACGTAAGTTGTAAAGTAAGTACCTACCTTATCTGCAATGTTTTCTTGCATTATAAGTACTAAAAAGGCAGGCGAATGAAAATTACATTTTGTAACGATTTGTTTGTATATATTAGTTTACGAAGGATAATTTCACCAAAATTGTCATAGTCCAGTTGGCCGAATGGTTTGACGCAATGGATAAGTTCTCTGCGACTCTGTGAGTAAGCTCCGGGTTCAAATCTCATAGTCACCAATAATTTTAATTTTTGTAATTTTTCTTATGTTTTTAAAATAATTCGTCATGTTCGTGCGTGCGTGCGTGGGTGTGTGTATGTTTGTGTTTGTATGCATGTGTGTAATGTTCTTTAATCGAAAATGGTAGGGACGGGATTTTCACTGTCAGATAGCTGATTCTATGAGGAGAAAAAAAATTGGCATCTTTTTTATCATCATCATCATCACCATTTTTTCATTACTTCGCAGGTGAACCCGCAGAGCACAGTTAGTCTACTTTTTTAGGGTCCCGTACCTCAAAAGGATAAAACGGAACCCTTATAAGATCACTTCGTTGTCCGTCTGTCTGTCCATCTGTCAATACCCTTTTTCTCAAGAACGCGTAAAGGTATCAAGTTGAAATTTATACTAAATACTTGGGCCTACGGTTTCTTTCGGCTGTAAAAAATAAAAGTTGTAAGTCAAAGCAATCAAAAGATATGAACGTTTATGTCGTATATTTTGCGATTTCACAAGGGAATCTAAACCTATAGGGTACTTCCCGTTGACCTAGAATCATGAAATTTGGCAAGAGGCAAGGTCTCATAGCACATATATAGGAATAAATCCGAAAGTTATAAATTTGAAGTTATATCATTTAAAAATAATTATTTTGCTATTACAAACTTACATTTTGTAGTTGGAATGTATGGAATAACCTTATTGTCAACTACAAACTTAAGTTTGTTTTTCAATATTTTAACTTCAGTTAGTTTTTTTTTTGGTCTCGCGCTCTGAGGGTTCCGTCTAACGGAGGAGTGACATAAGTGGAGAGGCATAGTAATAATTTACTTCCAAGTATCGGTGGTCGGTGTACCAGGGCAATATAAGAACAAAGCAGTCTCGAGCATTTCCAGAGGTCACACAAAGTGGACAGTCAGCGACGTTATCATACAAAATAGCTTTCCGTCCAGTTTAATTAGACATTCCAGTTGATACCTTGAGAAGTACGTAATTTACGCGTAAAATTTACAAATTGGTCTCACCCTTACTTCCTTTGGTCAGGCTTCAAGTAAGTACTTAGTACTAAACAGGCAGGCGAATGAAAATTACATTTTGTGACGATTTCTTTGTACATTTATATTATTTTATAGATTAGAAGCATAATTTCACCGCTTGCGTCATAGATCAATTAGAAGAGTGGTTGACGCAATGGATTAGTTCCTGTGACTCAGTAGGCTCCGGGTTCAATTCTCACATATCCATGTTATTTTTATAATGTTTTTGAAATATTTCGTCGTGTGCGTATGTCTGTAATGTTCTTTATAGACTCGAAAACTGCAGGACCGATTTTGATGGGATTTTCACTGTAAGATAGCTGATGTTGAAAAAAATTCGAGCAACTTTTCATCATCATCATCATCACAATTTTTTCATTACTACGCAGGTGAATGCGCGGGGCGCAGTCTACTATAATGGTTAGGAAATCCTAAACAACTTGGGATGGACAGACAGAGACGGATGGGCAGAACGAACTTATATGGGTTCCTTGTAATTCTACGGAACCCTAAAAAGGTGTTACAGTCTTCTTTGAGTATATCTTTCTTCTATATACATATAAAAAGCGATGTATGTATGTTCCCTATGAAGGATGATGATGATGATGATGATATTACGTATAAACTCCAAAATGGCTGAACTGATTTTGATGGGGTTTTCACTCTCAGATAGCTGATGTTATAACGAGGGGAAAAAATGCTGCTTTTCATCATCATCGTCATCATCAGCACCAATTTTTAGTTTAGTTTAGTTTGAGCTAGTTTGGTAAGTCGTGATGTTACTTTCTCCAGAAACGGATTAACTGACCTGATCGAGGACTTCGGAGCCTGCTAGTGGAACTGCTAGACGGATAGAGCTAGAAGTGTCGAGTTTGGGCTTGTTTCATTAGTGGTGATGAGATCTTCTTCCAGGAATATTTTGACTGACCTGATCGAGGACTTCGGAGTCTGCTACGGAACTGCTAGACGGATAGAGCTAGAAGTGTCGAGTTTGGGCTCGTTTTATTAGTCGTGATGAGATCTTCTTCCACGAATATTTTGACTGACCTGATCGAGGATTTCGGAGCCTGCTAGTGGAACTGCTAGACGGATAGAGCTAGAAGTGTCGAGTTTGGGCTTGTTTCATTAGTGGTGATGAGATCTTCTTCTAGGAATATTTTGACTGACCTGATCGAGGACTTCGGAGTCTGCTACGGAACTGCTAGACGGATAGAGCTAGAAGTGTCGAGTTTGGGCTCGTTTTATTAGTCGTGATGAGATCTTCTTCCACGAATATTTTGACTGACCTGATCGAGGATTTCGGAGCCTGCTAGTGGAACTGCAGGACGGATAGATCTAGAAGTGTCGAGTTTGGGCTTGTTTCATTAGTGGTGATGAGATCTTCTTCCAGGAATATTTTGACTGACCTGATCGAGGATTTCGGAGCCTGCTAGTGGAACTGCTAGACGGATAGAGCTAGAAGTGTCGAGTTTGGGCTTGTTTCATTAGTCGTGATGAGATCTTCTTCCAGGAATATTTTGACTGACCTGATCGAGGATTTCGGAGCCTGCTAGTGGAACTGCTAGACGGATAGAGCTATAAGTGTCGAGTTTGGGCTTGTTTCATTAGTCGTGATGAGATCTTCTTCCAGGAATATTTTGACTGACCTGATCGAGGACTTTGGAGACTGCTACTGGAACTGCTAGACGGAAAGAGCTAGAAGTGTCGAGTTTGGGCTCGTTTCATTAGTTGTGATGAGATCTTCTTCTAGGAATATTTTGACTGACCTGATCGAGAACTTCGGAGACTGCTACTGGAACTGCTAGACGGATAGAGCTAGAAGTGTCGAGTTTGGGCTTGTTTCATTAGTCGTGATGAGATCTTCTTCCAGGAATATTTTGACTGACCTGATCGAGGATTTCGGAGCCTGCTAGTGGAACTGCTAGACGGATAGAGCTAGAAGTGTCGAGTTTGGGCTTGTTTCATTAGTCGTGATGAGATCTTCTTCCAGGAATATTTTGACTGACCTGATCGAGGACTTTGGAGACTGCTACTGGAACTGCTAGACGGAAAGAGCTAGAAGTGTCGAGTTTGGGCTCGTTTCATTAGTCGTGAATCGTGATGAGGTTTTCTTATAGGAATATTTTGACTGACCTGATCGAGGACTTCGGAGACTGCTACTGGAACTGCTAGACGGAAAGAGCTAGAAGTGTCAAGTTTGGGATTGTTTCATTAGTTGTGATGAGATCTTCTTCTAGGAATATTTTGACTGACCTGATCGAGAACTTCGGAGACTGCTACTGGAACTGCTAGACGGAAAGAGCTAGAAGTGTCGAGTTTGGGATTGTTTCATTAGTTGTGATGAGATCTTCTTCCAGGAATATTTTGACTGACCTGATCGAGGATTTCGGAGACCGCTACTGGAACTGCTAGACGGAAAGAGATAGAAGTGTAGAGTTTGGGCTCGTTTCATTAGTCGTGAATCGTGATGAGGTTTTCTTATAGGAATATTTTGACTGACCTGATCGAGGACTTCGGAGACTGCTACTGGAACTGCTAGACGGAAAGAGCTAGAAGTGTCAAGTTTGGGCTCGTTTCATTAGTTGTGATGAGATCTTCTTCCAGGAATATTTTGACTGACCTGATCGAGGATTTCGGAGACCGCTACTGGAACTGCTAGACGGATAGAGCTAGAAGTGTCAAGTTTGGGCTCGTTTCATTAGTCTTGATGAGGTTTTCTTCCAGGAATATTTTAACTGAGTTGATCGAGGATTTCGGAGCCTGCTACTGGAACTGCTAGACGGAAAGAGATAGAAGTGTAGAGTTTGGGCTCGTTTCATTAGTCGTGATGAGATCTTCTTCCAGGAATATTATGACTGACCTGATCGAGAACTTCGGAGACTGCTACTGGAACTGCTAGACGGATAGAGCTAGAAGTGTCAAGTTTGGGCTTGTTTCATTAGTCGTGATGAGATCTTCTTCCAGAAATATTTTGACTGACCTGATCGAGGAGCCCAAACTCGACACTTCTAGCTCTATCCGTCTAGCAATTCTAGTAGTGGTCTCCGAAATCCTCGATCAGGTCAGTCAAAATATTCCTGGAAGAAGATCTCATCACGACTAATGAAACGAGCCCAAACTCGACACTTCTAGGTCTTTCCGTCTAGCAGTTCCAGTAGCAGTCTCCGAAGTCCTCGATCAGGTCAGTCAAAATATTCCTGGAAGAAAACCTCATCAAGACTAATGAAATGAGCCCAAACTCGACACTTCTAGCCCTATCCATCTAGCAGTTCCACTAGCAGTCTCCAAAATCCTCGATCTAGTCAGTCAAAATATTTCTGGAAGAAGATCTCATCACGACTAATGAAACGAGCCCAAAGTCGACCATTCTATCTCTATCCGTCTAGCAGTTCCAGTAGCAGTCCCCGAAATCCTCGATCAGATCAGTCAAAATATTCCTGGAAGAAGATCTCATCACGACTAATGAAACGAGCCCAAACTCGACACTTCTAGGTCTTTCCGTCTAGCAGTTCCAGTAGCAGTCTCTGAAGTTCTCGATCAGGTCAGTCAAAATATTCCTAGAAGAAGATCTCATCACGACTAATGAAACGAGCCCAAACTCGACCATTCTATCTCTATCCGTCTAGCAGTTCCAGTAGCAGTCCCCGAAATCCTCGATCAGGTCAGTCAAAATATTCCTGGAAGAAGATCTCATCACGACTAATGAAACGAGCCCAAACTCAACACTTCTAGGTCTTTCCGTCTAGCAGTTCCAGTAGCAGTCCCCGAAATCCTCGATCAGGTCTGTCAAAATATTCATGGAAGAAGATCTCATCACGACTAATGAAACGAGCCCAAACTCGACCATTCTATCTCTATCCGTCTAGCAGTTCCAGTAGCAGTCTCTGAAGTCCTCGATCAGGTCAGTCAAAATATTCCTGGAAGAAGATCTCATCACGACTAATGAAACGAGCCCAAACTCGACACTTCTAGGTCTTTCCGTCTAGCAGTTCCAGTAACAGTCTCTGAAGTTCTCGATCAGGTCAGTCGAAATATTCCTAGAAGAAGATCTCATCACGACTAATGAAACGAGCCCAAACTCGACCATTCTATCTCTATCCGTCTAGCAGTTCCAGTAGCAGTCTCTGAAGTCCTCGATCAGGCCAGTCAAAATATTCCTAGAAGAAGATCTCATCACGACAAATGAAACGAGCCCAAAGTCGACCATTCTATCTCTATCCGTCTAGCAGTTCCAGTAGCAGTCCCCGAAATCCTCGATCAGGTCAGTGAAAATATTCCTGGAAGAAGATCTCATCACGACTAATGAAACGAGCCCAAACTCGACCATTCTATCTCTATCCGTCTAGCAGTTCCAGTAGCAGTCTCTGAAGTTCTCGATCAGGTCAGTCAAAATATTCCTAGAAGAAGATCTCATCACGACTAATGAAACGAGCCCAAACTCGACCATTCTATCTCTATCCGTCTAGCAGTTCCAGTAGCAGTCTCTGAAGTCCTCGATCAGGTCAGTCAAAATATTCCTAGAAGAAGATCTCATCACGACTAATGAAACGAGCCCAAACTCGACCATTCTATCTCTATCCGTCTAGCAGTTCCAGTAGCAGTCTCTGAAGTCCTCGATCAGGTCAGTCAAAATATTCCTGGAAGAAGATCTCATCATGACTAATGAAACGAGCCCAAACTCGACACTTCTAGCTCTTTCCGTCTAGCAGTTCCAGTAACAGTCTCTGAAGTTCTCGATCAGGTCAGTCGAAATATTCCTAGAAGAAGATCTCATCACGACTAATGAAACGAGCCCAAACTCGACCATTCTATCTCTATCCGTCTAGCAGTTCCAGTAGCAGTCTCTGAAGTCCTCGATCAGGTCAGTCAAAATATTCCTAGAAGAAGATCTCATCACGACTAATGAAACGAGCCCAAACTCGACCATTCTATCTCTATCCGTCTAGCAGTTCCAGTAGTAGTCTCCGAAGTCCTCGATCAGGTCAGTCAAAATATTCCTGGAAGAAGATCTCATCACGACAAATGAAACGAGCCCAAAGTCGACCATTCTATCTCTATCCGTCTAGCAGTTCCAGTAGCAGTCCCCGAAATCCTCGATCAGGTCAGTGAAAATATTCCTGGAAGAAGATCTCATCACGACTAATGAAACGAGCCCAAACTCGACCATTCTATCTCTATCCGTCTAGCAGTTCCAGTAGCAGTCTCTGAAGTTCTCGATCAGGTCAGTCAAAATATTCCTAGAAGAAGATCTCATCACGACTAATGAAACGAGCCCAAACTCGACCATTCTATCTCTATCCGTCTAGCAGTTCCAGTAGCAGTCTCTGAAGTCCTCGATCAGGTCAGTCAAAATATTCCTAGAAGAAGATCTCATCACGACTAATGAAACGAGCCCAAACTCGACCATTCTATCTCTATCCGTCTAGCAGTTCCAGTAGCAGTCTCTGAAGTCCTCGATCAGGTCAGTCAAAATATTCCTGGAAGAAGATCTCATCATGACTAATGAAACGAGCCCAAACTCGACACTTCTAGCTCTTTCCGTCTAGCAGTTCCAATAGTAGTCTCCGAAGTCCTCGATCAGGTCAGTCAAAACATTCCCGGAGAAAGATCTCATGATGACTAATGAAACCAGCCCAAACACGACACATCAGGCCTTCCCCGTCTAGCAGTTCCAGCAGCAGTCTCCGAATTCCACCATCAGCTCAGTCAAATCATTCCTTGACTAACAATTCTCACTAAGACTAAAAAAACGAGCCCAACCTTGACTTATCTCGCTTTCCCTATTTAGCAGTTTTAGCAGTCTCCGAACTCTACCATCAAGTTAGTAGAATCATACCAGGAGTAAGTCTATAAACTATAAATATAATAGGTAAAATATTTGGTGCAAAAAAGAAACATAAAATATTGAAACGTACGACGAAAGTAAATTTTAATAATTACAACTAGCAAGTTGGTTTGATTGAATTATGGTTTGTTTGTTCTCCGTCGTCCCGTCGCTGTGTGCGTGATAAAAAATTGAGTCCAAAAATATCTACATAGCACTAGATTTGAACCGGGCATTCGTGGTTTACCAGCGCGGTGCCAGACCACTAGGCCAACAGAGCTTTGCTGTGGACCGACGAAATTACTTGTCTTTAGCTGTGTATAGGTGAAGGTCGTCACGTTTCTGCGAGATTCACGCGGTGCGCCCCGCTGTAGTCGGCCGCCACTGCCTCTGCTTCACCCCCTCAAAAACATAAAAGTCAGCTAGTCACGGCGCCTTAATATATCACCTTTTGACACTTTATGAAAATTAAACTACGTAACCTTGTAGTTTTTTTTTCAAAGTTAGAACTGCCCAATTGCTTATCTTTTATCAGCTCAGTTATAAATACGTATGTATTATAATAATGTCAATAAAAGGCAATTTAAATATTTATATTGACTTTGCTAAGACTGACAGATGTCAAATGTGTTCTATTAAGTTGGCCCTACCTGTTCTGTGACATTTTGCGACTAAAAGTACAAACTGTGCGAAGCCAAAACTATAAAAAACAAACTTATTTAGACATTAACTCGGTAACATTTCAATAAACGCCAGTATCACGGTAACTACGTTACGTGAAAGTCAATAAAGCCCGTCGATCGCGTTCGACAGCCGACGTTAATTTATTTAGCTTTGATCGGATCTCCAACTTCAAACGTTCTATTTTGAACGCGTCGAATGATCGAATCCACGATCGACGGAACCATCCATTCGATACTGTTACATTATCGTTTTGGGAACGTGTCAGAGATTAAACGACAATTTTGAATCGTGTAATATTACAATGATAGTTTGTTTCTACCATTATCTTAACTAAACTAAATTTGACAGCTCTGAAACTGTTGCCATCCTTTTCTCACATATTGAACTGAAAAGAGACTGTGGTTTAGTTTACTAAGTAGCATAACAGAATCGGCACTAATATCTGACATTATTTATCTAGCTGCGTTCTTTAGTACAAAAATTATCTTATTTATAAACGTAGAACCTTGGAGTTGTTACTCGATCTTTTGTCTTTTTCGAGCATGTTAAACTGTTTTAAAGAGAGAAAAATACTAGGTAACTTTTCATATCTATATGTTAAAACCATCGATATAATATATTGGTTAAAACCTTTTTCTTTCTAGCCTAAGCCTAAGCTTTTTCAAGATTAGCCAAATTTAAATTACAAACCCTTGAAACCCGGCGATTAAAAACTGATTTAGTTTGCTTATTCAAAATTTTACACTCTCTAATTGATTCACCTTCGCTTTTTTCAAGTATCAATATAAACATCATAAGTCATAAGTAAGTCATAAGTACATTTATTAATAAAATGGCAATTTACAAGTCAATATACAGTTTTCACTTAAAAAGTAAGAATATAACAAATAATAAAATAATAATTACTAGATTGAAATTCAAACAAATAAATTAATTAAATTACAACAATAAGAAATGTAAAATACAAAATAATAATAATAATACAAATGTCAAACGATTTTAAATATTATATAGTACCTACATTCATATATCAAATTTATAAAATTCGTCAAATCTATAAAAGCACTGCTCGATGAGCCATTTTTTTGCGCCACCAAACTAACGTTAAATCCATGCAGTTGGATAATCACGCGACCGCAAACCATATCTGCACGCGTTAAGGTTCACGTTCGCGTGATTTTCCAACTGAGCGGATTTAATTTTAGTTTGGTGCCGCAATAGCAGTTGTCCGTAAGACCCCAGAACTGAATAAAAGAAGGCATAATTTGGGTGCACAACCCTCAGTGTGTGAGTCCGACTCGCACTTGACCGCTATTTGTTATGTTCTTGATCAAAGTTCCATTACTAGCAAGTAGGTAAATCCGTGGGCAAAAACTTACTGTCGACACAGAATATGTAATAGGTGCTTGTAAATTGATGTGCTAACGGGACCCTTGAATAATGCACATATTTATATGAGCAATAAAATAATTTATGCATTTTGCGTTCTCTCCCTTATTTGTAGAGATTTAAAGATATTACCCATAAAGGTTTAGGTTACCTAGTGATAAATGCGTTCGATAGACTTGAATGGAAGATTAATTCCTGCTTTATCTTTTGACCAACAAACAATGTATACGCTTTGACATGTACATCGTCAAGTGTGTACGTTGTAACCGTTGTTATATTAATTGATTAAAAAAATTGCTTTCTAAATGCACTCCTCAAAATAAAGCTAAAAAAAGTAAAACGCATACAACGTGCTGAATCTAAATGTCACTGTCAAATTCTAGTTAAAAAAAGTAAACCAGAAAAATTACAAAACTTCATGGGCGTGACCTGCCAAAATTATCATTCAAAATTTGACAGACAATTCGATCCAAGTATTTATTTGCTCTGACAGCTGAAATAACATTGTAAAAAGCTAAATGCAAACTACGAATTCTGATCATTTTCGCTAGGTTTTTGAACGTAAGACAGATAACCTACCGATATACTTCAGTAAAAATTGCGAATAATTACTTAGACCGACTATAGAATCGCTTATTTATTATTACATAACTCATATTACTTTGCTTATATACTATCAGACAGGTGTTTGATTTGTTAAATAAACAGCCATATTTTTAAAAAAATACGGGACCTGTACGAGTAGGACTCGTGCTCTGAGGGTTCCGTTGGAAGGAACCTTCAGAGCGCGAGTCCAAAAAAAAAAACGTTGAAATATTGAAAGACAAACTTAACTTTGTAGTTGACTGTAATGTTCTTCCATACATTCTACCTACAAAATGTAAGTTTGTAATAGCAAAATAATTACCTACTTTTAAATGATATAACTTCACATTTGTAACTTTCAAATTTATTCCTATATATTGCTAGGCGACCTTGTCTTTTGCCAAATTTCATGATTCTAGGTCAACGGGAAGTACCCTATAGGTTTTGGTTCCCCTGTGAAATCGTTAAATATGCGACATAAACGTTCATATCTTTTGATTGCGTTGACTTACAACTTTTATTTTTATACAGCCAAAAGAAACCGTAGACTCAAGTATTTAGTATAAATTTCAACTTGATACCTTTACGCGTTCTTGAGAAAAAGGGTCTTGACAGACGGACAACGAAGTGATCCTATAAGGGTTCCGTTTTTTCCTTTTGAGGCACGGAACCCTAATTATTTCATTGCGTTATACTAAAGAAATTATTCAAATTGGCATAAAGTTCTGTGATATCAGCGTTTAAAGTTTTTTTTTTGGCCAAGTTCCTTTATTAACTAAACAAAATAAAAGCTAAAACTAACACTACAAATACAGTTAGACTGCCCATAGACCGTTGAAGGTCTAAAGATAATCCAAATGATCAAGCCCACTACCAGTAGCAGCGTACCCAACATGCTGGCGGCATTACCACATTGGCATTAGTTTACATTACATTAGTAAGGGTTACTTTGTCACTTTCCCACAAAGTTATTGTCAGTATGGAGTTTGTATGGCGTATACTTATAAGTACTGTCGGAATTTGTCTGGTGCGCTCTCTGTCTAACAAGATGTCAAATTGCTTATCTTCCTTAATTTTGAATTAATTTTAGTTTGTTTGTGATCAGTTCTATTTAAATTAAGTTTTTTAGAAGATAATAAAAAATATACAGTCCGTTACAAAGAGTGTTTTTATTTATTATTTTTCAATTGCGTTACAATTTTTCGAATGACTCCCTCAAATGTAAATGCGAAGCCTTTATAATAATAGGTCCTTTTGGCGTGCTTGGGGCAAAAGACACGTAGGTAATTCGCATACGCAAAAAAACCACATATCTCTAATGACTATCAAAATTCAAAGAATAATCACACAAATCTAAAGCCCCCTTTTCACTGCGTGTTATCGCGACAATTAATCGCGCGACCGACGCGCGACGCGGCGATATCGCGCGACAGATCTGTTTGAGTCGCCGCGACCGATGTTATGATTTCATGCTGACAGGCTGATGCCGCGATGTCGTTTGACACTTGGATTTTGGGGATAAAAAATGAAAGTGGGACAGGTTTTTTGTTGCTTACGTGTTTTTATTGTCCATGATTTCTTTTAGACCATAAGATAAGGATGTCCTGATAAAAAATTGTGACTCAATTTTGTTTTTGTTTCGAATCAATTGCTTAATTAATTTTAATACTTAATTGATTTTAATTCCTGACGTCTTGAACACTTTGCAGTGTCCGTGGTCACAGACCAAATAATGGATATCTATAGAAATGTTATGAAATTAGTTACAACTGCCTACTGCCAAAATAATTTAAAATCAGTACGCAGTAGTCCAAGGTGTCCAGAGCTATAATTGCAGTTTTGCGCCGAGCTTGATCCTTTATTAGACACGTCAAGAAACGAAACATCAGAAATTAAAACAATGTAAAATCGTAGAGGGAGAAAGCTACTTAGCCTATGTGTAAAAGCACGCGGGTATTGGAAAAAAAAAAACGTGTCGTCTCATTGTATTATATTTGTAAAGGTATGGTATTTTCGAGTATAAAAAAAAATAAAAAAAATGAAGGATTATAATTTATTAAGCGTTCATGGATGTGCTTGAGTGTGGGTAAGTGTTATAACGCGGTGAAACATGTATTTTCATGTTGTTTCCAAATCTCCTTAGAAACCTCTTGTAAAGTTTCTACCACTTTACTAATTACTAGGGCATGACTGACTTGACCGTAACTTACTTTGCTTGACTGTGACTGACTTGTTTAACTACATTTCATCAAACTTGATATTAATTTAAAATTTGACACTGGCAAATGCACAAGAGTGTGACGCCAAAAGCCTCACAGAGAAAAGAAGAAATAAAAAGACACGCGATAAACTCCACTAAATCGCGAAAAACTAAATAATGAAAAAAAAAATACATTAAGAATTTTTATTTGTATAAGAAAATAACACTGTTAGTGCTATTCGCAATTAGATAGTCATATAACTTCATTTTAAATGCAAACATGAAATTTATTTCTTCATGCAATGCACTAACAAAGTTCCAAAGCTGCTAAATTCAGAAAGCTTCTGTTTAAATGGTTTAAATATACCATAATCAAAACTGCGCTGGTAATGCTGCGACCACCGTCAACAGGTGACTGCCGTAATTTACATCGCTAATCCTGTAAACACCTCCTAGAGGTCAACGTGCACTGTATGTCTACAAATTGCGAAAGAAGAAAGAAATAATTAAATTTGCAAAGCTGCTGTTGAAAATACCGGAGTCAAAACTGCGCTCGTAATGCTGCGTCAACAAACGTGTGCCATGATTTACATCGCAATCATGAAAATATCTCTCAAGTGCGCTCTACGCGCACTAGACAGCTAAAAAAGCTAAGCCGTTGTTTTGTCGTGTCCAGATCAGCACCTAACAACATAATTATAATTACATCGTGTGAACAATGTCATGAGATTTGCTAGCGGCCAAAAAACCGACACTGCCAGAAGCATAAAAAGATGCTCGCGTCTGTCTCTGACGACATAAGGAGTCCCTTATTTAGGCATTGGGTTCTTTTTTCTCACAAGAAGAAGAAACGACTACGCAATATTATGCCACATTTTATTGCATCAAGAACATACTTATATCAGATATTTGAATCACCGTAAATCACCATAAAACTTAATTTCATTTCACAATAATTTTAATTCACAAAAAACAATCGCTTCTCTAACTATTAAACTGGGTTTAATCACCCGTATCTTGATTAACATCAATCGACTTCCCTTAAGTGGCAAATAATTTTAAATATGGTATAAGAATATAATTATGAAATAAATTATATTAAGATTTATGTCAAAATAATCATGAAAATATAATTTGTGTGTTTGTTTGTTCGTCTTTTAGGAGACAACAGGGAAACGAATCGACGTCATTTTTCTTTTCATATATATATTATATATATGGGTGGATAGTTGGAGGATCGGAAAGTAGGATACTTTTTATCCCAGAATTTGTACAATTCAAGTTGAAATTTATATCAAATACTAAAATCTACGGTTCCTTTTAGCTGTGAAAAAATCAAACTTGCAAGTCTACGCGATCAAAAGATATAACCGTTTATGTCGCATTATTGCGATTTCACAGGGGAATCAAAACCTATAGGGTATTTTCCGTTGACCTAGAATCATGAAATTTGGCACGAGGCAATGTCTCACAGCACATATAAAGGAATAATCCGAAATTTATAAATTTGAAGTTACATCATTTAAAAATAATTGTTTTACTATTACAAACTTACATTTTGTAGTTGGATTGTATCGAAGAACCTTATTGTCCACTACAAAGTTAAGTTTGTTTAATTAAACTTTTTATTTTTTTGTAATAATTTTTTGTTCAGATTGCTACTCGTACTTGTCTGTTGTTTTATATTAGGGCCCATGATTATGGGTATTTATGTCTGCAATAAATAACTTAAACTTTTTTATCGTGGTGAATGCACAGTGACCCCAAAACGCGTATTTCTCCGCACAAAGCGTCTTGCTTGTAAGACGTAATATCGCTCCTGTGAGCACAAATCTCCGTGTAAATCCCACAGTTCAAGGCGTTCAGGGAATCAGTGGTTATTCTGGGTCGACGAAGTAATGTATCAAAATGATGCATGTTTTCAGAATAACACGGATCTCTGACTGAATCAGTCGTGGCTAACATTTATCATGAGATTATGTAGACAAACGTTTTAGTTTTTTAATAGATCTACTAATTATTGTAACTAAGTTGAAGAAGAACCTTAGATTTCACTTTTTCACTCAACTTTTTCAATCTTCCCTGATTTTAGATTTATCACTGGCTATCCTTCTTAGTTTTAGACGGCTGGAATTTCACAACTTCTACCACGGTTGGCTCTTATTTACATGGATAAAAGTATTTTTTTGACAAATCGATACTATGACAAATATGCACTGTTTTTATTTGCGCTACAGAGCTAGAATATGGATACGTTTGTCTTTTTCTCGCAGGATAAAAACAGTGGAAAGACAATTTGTCCACGGCCAGTGCTGTAGGAAATACCCACAACTATGTAAAAGAGCTGTTGAAAATAGTTTTCGTTACAAAAGCAGTGTTCATTTCAATCCATACAAAGTTACAAAATCTAATCACAATAATCTAATTTGACACCAAGCAGCTTGTTCACTCAACACAATTTGCATATAAGTTACCTACTTATTAAATGCGTTTTGATGAAATGTTGGTAAACTGTACGTAGTTTATAAACTGCACGGAGTTTGTAAACTGCAGTATTTACGTAGCTATAAACAGCTGGTGCGAACAAAATTACTCGTTGTTTGGACGAGAGACATTTCCAATTTCAAAACAATGATTTGAACTACTTCAACTATGTAATGCCTTTAATTTACGAAGTAACTTAATCAATCTCTTAAATTAACATGGCTATAGGTTACTATAAACATGACTGTAAAATTAGCATCTTGACTCAACTGTACGGAGTTTGTAAACTTTAGTATTTACAGGCGCCGACATAGCTATTAAAATTTGCAATTAGAAGTGGCAATGGGCAGGCCACATCGCTCGAAGAACCGATAACCGATGGAGAAGAAAGGTTTTTGAGTGGAGACCACGAACCGGAAAACCCAGCATAGTGGGCCTCCCACTAGATGGACCGACGACATCGTGAGAGTCACGGACATCCAGTGGATGCAGATGGCAGGCTATCGTTTAGCGTTAAGTGTGGAGGTCTAAGGGGGTAGTCGATGTTTAGCAGTGAACGTCTTCGGGATGATGATGAGTATTTACAATTGTACATACAAACCGCAACTCATATTTGTTTCTTGTTGACTCGTTGTAAACAACGAGTCTAAAGACGGAAAGATATTTCCATTTTCAAAACATGATTTAAACCATACTTCAACTATGTAATGACTTTAGTTTACGAAGTAACTTAATCTATCTCTTAAATTAACATGGTTTGGTTTCTTTACACTACTATAAAATTTGCATCTTGACTCGATTCTAGTAATAACTACGTGGATTCAAATGCATTTAGATGGAATGTTGGTAAACTGTACGTAGTTTGTAAACTGTACGGAGTTTTCAAACTGCAGTATTCACGTAGTTAGCTACAAACAGCTGGTGCGAACAAAATGACTCGTTGTTTAGACGTGAGTCATTTCCAATTTCTAAACAATGATTTGAATTACTTCAACTATGTAATGCATTTTTTAGTTTACGGAGTAACTTGATCAACCTCTTAAATTAACATGGCTAGGTTTCTATAAACACTACTACAAAATTAGGCATCTTGACTCGATTCGAGTAATAACTACGTGCAGTCAAATGCATTTAGATGGAATGTTGGTAAACTGTACGTAGTTTGTAAACTATACGGAGTTTGTAAACTGCAGTATTTACGGAGCTACAAACAGCAAAAGACTCGCCTAAACAAGCGAGTGGTTGTAATGTCTGTGTTTAATGTTTAGTGTATGCTAGGGCTAATTATGAAGATTTCTGTTTACACTTCAAAATAGCTTGGCTGGGGATATTTTTAGCTGCTAATTAGTACACTTAGCTTCATTGGCTAATTAAAATTTAACACCTCGTGTAGTGTGAACCAAATCAGCCTAAATACTACTCAGGTTTTTTAAATATCTTCGCAATCCCTATTTTTATTAACCCCCCGACGCAAAAAGAGGGCTGTTTAGGTTTAACATGTGTATCTGTGTGTCTGTGAATCAGTGTATCTGAGTGTCTGTCAGTACGTCACTGACAGACACTCAGATACACTGATTCACAGATTCGTCGTAGCTTCCAAAGGGCTGAACCGATTTTGATTTAGTTATTTTTGTTTGAAAGGTGACTTGATTGAGTGTTCATGACAACCGGTTCAGCTGTTTGGGAGCTACGATGCCACTGACAGACACTCAGATACACTGATACTCTTTTTATCTGGGGTTTTTTTATTTTATTTATACTTGTTTCGAAATGTTTTTTGTAGGTTAGAAAAATAAGCTTAAACTTTTTTAAGACCGCTTTAGGTATGGTTGCCTGTCATAAAATGCACTGCCTGAATGGGTGTTCCCTGATAGTTACAATCAGGGTGACTTCAAATCGCGAGTGAATCGGTTTCTTATATAAAATTATGAAAGAGCCTCAAGCTGATAATTCTTATAGTACATAGTTAATTTAAGAGAAAAAGTATATTTTTATTTTTTCTGCAATATAATCGTCATCATCATCATTTCAGCCATAATGCGTCCACTGCTGTACAAAGGCCTCCCCCATTCACCTCCAAACAGGCCAGTTGGAAGCGGCCTGCAAACCGATTGCGGTTTCCGGCGGGTTGCGCTTGCAGTTGGAGCAAGACAATAGAGCGGAAATAAATTACATATATTAAAACAAAAATACATATCTAGATTCATTATCCAGGTAAGAAACAGGGCAATACGTTTGTATGGACTAAACGCACCGCGTCTACCGCCTTAAATTGATCTTTAAAGAAAAACGTCTGCATCGCAACAAATGTACGAAAAGAAATAATAACACACAGAAACCGACCCCTGGCGCAATTACATTGTCATTTGTCTTTTCCGTATAATTTAACAACCATGTGGACTGGACATGGGTCATCTTTGGACCTGAGTACCGACATAATAGGGGCTAATCATGGTAATTGCAAGTTCGCATTTTTGGTTGAAAGCTTTTATATTTTGGGGTTTTTGTCCGGCGGAGGGTATTGTTACGCCATAACTTAGGTTAATTCTTAGCTTGGCTAACAAGGCTTCTCATCTTGGACTATTATTTATTTAAGGAACAAACTCTATGTGTTTTGGAAACATCATCATCACCCAGAACACGTCCACTGTTGAACATGGACTCCTCACGACAGCCTGCCATCTGCATCCACTGGATGCCCGTGACTCTCACGATGTCGTCGGTGCATCTAGTGGGAGGCCTTCCTACGCTGCGTCTTCCGGTTCGTGGTCTCCACTCAAGAAACTTTCTTGCCCATCCGTTATCGGTTCTTCGAGCGATGTGGCCTGCCCATTGCCATTTCAACTTGCAAATTTTATGGTGGACACAATTACCTGAAATAGGAATTGGCTCTCTCCAATTGTAACGTTGTTATCCTGATCCAAACTTTAGTTTGAATGAGGCCCTCTTAACAGTTAAGGATGTACTCAACGTCCGAAGCTATAACATACGCGCGTTTTCAACATTTTTGAAGATAAAAAAATCACTGAATGGTCATTTAAATAAACCAATTGGGCATTATGTTTAGAATAACATTGCATAAAGTATAAAGCAATTTTTGTGTTGATATTTAATAAGATGGCAGTGGAAAAAAATACTTAGAATTCGTGTATTTATTTTTTTGTTTTCAAAAAAATTATTAATAAAATAAATATTCGGGACATTTTTGCACACAAATGGTCATCTGACCCCAAACTAAGCAAAGCTTCTAATATGCTGCCAGAGAATGACATGACATTTACATAATTATATATTTTTAAATACATGTTTAAATAGATATTAACACATAAATATTTATCACTTTAATGTTTGTCCTAGGTGGCGATTGAACCCACACCCCCCAGCACAGAAGACAGGTTCACTACCAACTGGACCAACAGGGCTAAAAAGTTGGAATGTGCGAATGATATAGCCACGCACCTTTAACTGCCCTTAATTAAGATGTCATACCCCACGCTAAGCTGCCTACAGATTTTGCTACAGCCAAGTCTACAGCCCGTTCCATATCACAGTACCCAGCCCTCGCCAACGTCACTGTCAATACACGCTCGTGTATAATCCGCATAATCGAGTTAATTTGTCAACCTGTCGTCGGTTATTACCCTTGGTTAACACGGCGTAAGGTAAAAGCGGCAGCGAAATATTACGATACAAGCTGCGGTTTTACCCGCTAACCTACAGCCGTACATTATTAAACAATCCATAAATGTTAATCGAGGATATATAAGCAAAGTTTATATTAAACCACCACCCAACAGACGTTATCCTGTCAAAATTTCAATTGTTTCTTGAGTTCATACAAAAAATCCATAAAAACGGACGTTCAGTTTTTCCCGAATTAGAAACTTTTCCCGGAAACTTTTTTCAATCACATCGATTAGTTCATTCAGTGAAAGAACGAACAAACAAATCAACAAACACACTTGCGCATCTCTATCTCTACATAGTATAAATTGAAGTCGCTTTCCGCGTCTGTCTGTCTCTCTGTATATGTCTGTATGGCCGCTAACTCCTCCTAAACCACACAACGGATTTTGATGTGGTTTTCACCATCAGTTAGATACATTTTCAAGGAAGGTTTATATATATAACTAGCGACCCACCCCGCCTTCCCACGTAAATTACACCCGTGCGAAGCCGGGCGGGCGGGTCGCTAGTTTAAGTATATTTTTTTTAAATCTGTTCAGTTGTTACAAGTTGAGTGAGAACAATAATACTCAAACGCAAACTTTCGTATTTATAAATGTGATAACACAACCCCATGACCATAAACAATAAGTTCAACAAGTAATACTAGAACCAGAAGTATACTCGTACGTATCTATTGTTACTGAATAAAATACAGCAACCTATCACTAAATACCTAAAATACTTTATCATTGTCTGCTTATAATGTACCCCGTCATGTACTAAGCCCACTTTTGCAAGTTAAAGTGGTAATGGGCAGGCCACATCGCTCGAAGAACCGATAATCTACTGGGAAGAAAGGTTCTTGAGTGGAGACCCCGAACCGAAAGATGCAGTGTAAGTAGGCCTGCCACTAGATGGACCGACAACATTGTGAGAGTCGCGGGCATCTAATGGATGCAGATGGCAGGCTGTCGTACAGTATGGAGGTTATAGAAGAGGCCTATGTTCAGCAGTGGTCGTATTCTGGCTGATGATGATGATGATGTCTCCCACTACTGGGACACAGGCCTTCTCTCAAACAAAGAGGATGGGCTCTTATCCACCATGCTGACCTAGTGCATGTTGGGGAACATCACATGTCTTTAAACTTTTGAGATTCTTGGACAAACCGTTTTCCTCACGATGTTTTCCTTCACCGTTTTTGAGCGACGGTATCGAAAGAGTTATCTGTAACATATGCCTCCCAGTTTTACCAAAATAAATGTCGGAATAGGCTTAGTCTAATTTCATTAGCGTAGTGAGACCCTCGGCTTTGTCAACACATTCGATATAACCCTCATAATAACCGCTGCATTAATCTAGGCGAGGTGTCATCGTATTAATTTGTCAAACTATCCTAGAGCTGCTGGAACCCCTTGTCGCAATACTAGATGTACTTTCATTTTGTTGATACACATGAACATCTACCACACTTATAGATTCAAATAGACCATGAGACCTTCGACCAAAATAAAATGAATGGACGGGCCCAGAAGAAGCGCTTTTTTGAAGATTACAAAAAGAGCGCCGGCTCTCACTTCGTTTCAGTCGGTCTCTAGCCGTAGGAAGTGCCTCGTGACTATTGTTACATGATAACAAAACATCTGACAAAATTATGCCTTCGTGTGCTTTCCCGAAGTGTAAATACACAACAAAAAACCGCAATCTATGTTTTTTTAACAAATGTACTGTACATGGTTATAGTTAGGTTTTGAAGTATATGTCCGACGGTTTTAACTCGTTTTTACTAAGCAAGTTCAATGGTTATGGCCTGTCTATTCATTTTATTTTGGTCGAAGCATGAGACAGCATTTTTTCCAATCCCAAATCCAATGATGCAGTTTTAATTTCCATCAAAATCGGGCGTTAGGCTCTTTTGAGTGGTCTATTCCACTTTGATCACCTGGGAATATAATCACCTGGGTGACCATAGGGGACTCCATATAAATTATTATACAACTTTTTGCTAATATTCAAAGTTTTGAATTTGGCCATCCACGCCCATTTGAAAGCAAAATCGTTTCTGCCACGTGATCCATCGTCGTAACCCCAATTGAAGTTTCGAAGATCCATCGACCCTTAATCATATTAAACTTGGCCTGAGTAATAAATGCGTCGACACGACCGGACAATATGCTAAATATACGGACAATGTGCGAAATGACCGGAATATTAATAGTACGGTCGAACGCACTTTAATCATAATGGTGTTACGGTGTGCGATTCCGGACAAATTGCGTTTTCCCGGCTGCGGGGACAAATTTACATTATTATGACAGTCTTGAAATTATAATAATTTCAATGGACAATTCTTAATTGTTTTCTACATTTGATTAGCAAGATGAGTAAGGACCTAGACAAGAGGCCTACTACAATCCAAAGCAATCTTACAGTTTTACTACCTATTTATTATTTTAGTTTCTACTAACGTTGTTTTTTGTGTAAAGGTTTATATTTTTACTTTGTAGTGCTTAGAACACAACTTTTTTACCCTCAGAAAAATGACTAAAGCAGCTAAACAGCAGCTAACAGTAAGCAGCAGCTTACTGAAGTAGTGCTAATTTAGCATAAAAGAATTAACATGTTACGTTCTTTACTCATATGCTAAAATTGTTGTTACCAGAACGAAACAGATATATTTTTTGTCAAAACGGCAAATTGCAGTGTTTATACCATTTTAATGTATTAGGAACCTGTGAAAAGCTCCAAAGGCTACATACTATTTGACAGACAGCCTTGTACGCTTTGTATATCACGTGACTGGTTCTATGCTGTTTATTATTGTGTTTTTACCCGACTATGTTATCATATTAACAAGATTAAGTCCTAATAAGGTTATTGGCTGAAATAATAGTCATATAATCATAATAATCACTTTATTGATTTGTGGAAGATTACAAACAAATAACTGAATAGGCATGTGTCCTAATGTTTAATTTATTACAAATAACCGGTTTAGCGAGGAATATAACTAAATACATTACACATACTGAAAAAATAATTTAAATTGGCTGATAAATTTCTGAGATATGAGCGTTTAAAGTTTTAGGTGGGGATAGGGAGGGGATGCTCTATCCCTTTCTCCCAAAGCGTGTGTTAGTATGGTATTTGTATGGCGCTCTTGAGCCGTGACGTCACGGCTCAGTATAGTGCGCTCTCTGTCTAGCATGAAATTTAAATGCTTATATCTTATTTATTTTTGAACTAATTTTAATTTTGTTTACGTTGATGGGCTCTATTTATGATCAGCTTATTATGAGGTAATAAAAAAAAATTGTCATCATGCCTATTCACTGGGTCCGAACTCTGAACTAGTAACAAGGAAGCCAGTGGCTTCTGCTAGTCTTTGAAAATTAAGTAAGTAATTTTTTTATTTAACCTTCCTTTGTTTATTTTGTCTTAGATAAAAAAGAGGTTCGTCTTTCATCCGAAACATTATTTGGTATTATCTGAACCGAAGTACTGTGATGATAATACCGAATATGTCTGACGTGCGTGACGTCACCTGTCGATTCCCACGGAAGACCAGCGCTGGTTGTTTACAGCAACACGCTGAGTTAAGATCGGCTTGTGACAGAAACTATTACATTGTTGTTTTAATTTTATTACTAATGTCTGTATAATTTGTTTCTGTCACAAATAAATATTTTTTCTTTCTTCTTTCAGAATATAAGTCTACAAAATCAATTATTACCGTTAAAGATACCTACTTGAGTAGCTATGACAATTTATGTATATGTTACCGGCAATGTGTATACTGAACGTTTTAGGCATTCTCTCATACATTGCCTAGGCATTGTATAGAATACCAGATTATACACATTGCCGGTAACATATGTACCTACTTAAAGTAAAGCCTCTTACACACTACACGCCATTAAAAGCTCCAATTAGAAAGTACTTACTCCGAAATCCTTTTAAGTGCCGCCATCCATCGCACGGACGCATCGGTACGGATTTATTAAAAAAGTGTTTACCTACGCACTACAACCGATCTCTGAAAAGCTGCTTTAATACTTAGTAATACCAATTTATTTTAATAGTTAAATTTAGTATTATGACATTGCTGAGTCGATTTGAGGTTCCTGTCTGAGTGGATTAATTTGAGTGGGCTATGGATGGTTTTGGCTTATGACGAATATTGTTGCCATTGTCATCATCATCAACGATAAAGTAACGCCATTACTCGTAGGCCTGTGTAAAATTACTGTAATTCGTTTACAACTAAGTCGAGTAATTGATTATTTACCTAATAGGTAATAACCAATTTAAAAAACCGAGTTCAGAATTAGTAAAAATACACAAATTCGTTTACTTGGACGACATATTTGTGTCAATTATTTTGATTTAAAAACCAAACTACTGATCCTATTTTGATGAAATTTCTATGGGATCAATCTGAAAGATCCTTTCAAATAAAGAATATGAAAAATTCAAAAAAAAAAATCACAAACCGTTTTTTAAATGACGGCGTTCTGAGGTACAAACATTTAAATAAACCAACCGCACTGAAAACCTTTTAAAAAAACAAACGAATTGATAACCCCCTCTTTTTTGTTTTTGAAGTCGGTTAAAATGTCCTAGTTACGACGTTACAAACTGTATTAGATTCGTTCATCTAACACAATTCGTCGCATCGAACGCAGTGCGTACATAATAAGCAGGTAGCGATCCTAATTCAATAACATTCAATTAACGCGGCCATTGGAAACCGGCCTTAAGGAACAGTGCTTCGATTCGAACAAAACTGGATAAGAAATACATTTCTCCACTAGGGGGCACAATGCGATGTTCCTGTCTGAGTCGAAGGACATGTTTAGTGATGTTAGTTACATTACTGATAAGCTTTAACGGACTTAAAACCACAGAAAATAAAAATTTTAATACTTCTCTTTTCTATGCTTAAAACTCTCTGTCAAATATTCGCCGACGGAAATTGACACGCGGGAAAGCGAGGCAAGGAATAGTTATTTATGATACAAGTGCGGTAAGTTGGTTATTACAAACGAGTAGACGAATGTAAGCCCGAGACGAAGTCGAGGGCTTACCATAGTCACGAGTTTGCCATACAACGTTTTACAACACATTTGCGAGAAAAAAAAACAAAAAATGGAAATTAAAAAAATACCGTAAAGTACACGCACGGTGCTATACAACGGAGCGTGCGGTAAAATTCATTACCGCACGCTCCGTTGTATGATCCGTAATGTTTAACTTTCGAACGATGTATACAGGCTTCGTAAGTGCACTTTTTGAGCAAATGTGTTGTAAAAAACTTTACAGTTTTTATAAGATCGTAAACGTTTTGACAATAATTACCCGTTTGTGAAAAGAAAATGTACATTGGTCGAAGATATTGCCTGACATAGCGCTCAAGTAAGGCTACCAGAGCTCACCGTTTGGTGCTTGGTGACACAATTTCGTCTTGATTGTGGTGCTAGCCAAAAGTTTAGTGAAAATGCATTTGATGATTTTTTAGCATGGTTGCGTTTTGCATTCAGGCTACTCTATAAAAAAAACCTTTTTCTACCCTGCATGATTTATAGCAGTGTGAAAATATCGATAGAAGTAGTGAAAACCAAACATTTCTGGTTTGTTTTGTTGGACGCTAGGCTCAATAAAACTTTATGCACTGCAGTTTCCGTACCGTTAGAGGTAGAGAAAATAAATAGTTCGTTTTCAGTTGCGTTACAATGGTAAAAATAATGCAACTGAAAATATAACTACCGAGATACATACCTACTAACTTTACTAAGACACCTACTTGTAAAAAATATACTATACAGTAGAGCCTCGTTAATCCGGAGAGCCAAAAACAAGACCCTTTCCGGATTATCGAGTCGTCCGGATTATTAGTATTAGTAGTCTTTTAATGTTAATGTTGAATGTTTACGTGGCGGTGCCATGATGATAGCGAGCGCACTAAATTGACACTGTACGTACTACAAGAAAGGCGATAGACAAAATACTGACGACGCATTGGCTCATGGCAGCCCGCACCTATACCCGCCCGGCTCCCCCGCGAAGCCCATTGCCCGGCCGGATTACAGCGATCACTGAACAAGCGGGAGTCCGGATTACCGAGGCCCTACTGTAGTTGTAAAAAACTTATTCCTTGTGGCAAAGTTGATTAGTCCCATTTAAATTAGTTTGAAAATGAAGTAACTCAGTACTGTTACCTATACTCACCTATATGTTCTCCCGCTATTCTACAGAAATCGTAAATTTTCTCGGGGGAAGTAGCCTATGTATTTAATCCATATTTTGGCCACCCCCATACTGAATTTCATCTAAATCAAATTAACCCAGCCGTTATGGTTACACACAACACCTATTAATGTAATTCCAAATTTAAAAATGATGTGCTATTTATTTTCAAATTTTTCTAAATACTTACTTACGATACATATGAATTTTCGTATTTTGACTAGTGTTCGTATAAAAATTGCCCTTTTAATTGAACACGTTTAACGGGTTTAATCACGTGTATTTTACATTGTTTTGATTCCTGACGTTTCGAACACTGCTGTGTCCGAGGTCCACGTTGCCTTTTTATGTCTCATCCTGTGTACACGCTTCGACCAACTAACATAACAAATTGTCGCGTCATGTTTTCTGTAATTTCGTCCTTATCTCGGCCGGTCGTCGCCGACGGCACAGATCTTACAGCTCGATTGGACTGGGATAAAATGGTAGGTGGCAAGTGGTGAGAGATCTAACGTTGATTAGAGTAATATATTGTAACTATTACTGTTATTTAACTTTGGTTATTGTAACGTTTCACCAGAACAGAGCGCTTAGACCCTTGTACTTTTAAGCGCGCCTCGAAGTTGTTTTTCTAGGTAAAAGTAGTATACTCGTAGGTAGCTACGTAGTATGTAGTAGTTTCTCTATCTGTATGTAATTTTTATTTCTAGTGTGCCAATAAAGTTTCTTTTCATCATGTAAAAGTTTCATGACCTAGCGGCGCCCACGGTTTCATCTGCTTCTTCGAACAATAGGCATGATTCCAAATGTTTAATTTATTACAAATAACCGGCTTAGCGATGAATATAAGTAAATACATTACACATACTGAAAAAAATAATTTGAATTGGCTTATAAATCTCTGAGATATGAGTATTTAAAGTTTTAGGTGGGGATAGAGAGGGGATGTTCTATCCCTTTCTCGCAAAGCGTGTGTTAGTATAGCATTTGTATGGCGCTCCTGAGTCGTGACGTCACGGCTCAGTATAGTGAGCTCTTCTCTGTCTAGCATGAAATTAAATTAAATTAAAATGCTTATACCTTATTTATTTTTGAACTAATTTTAATTTTGTTTTTGTTGATGTGCTCTATTTATGATCAGCTTTTTTATGAGGTAATAAAAAAAATATTAGTCATCATGCCTATTATACATTTTTGATCGTAGATCTGTTTGGATAATCTAGACTAGACAATCTCACAGGACTATAAGTACATTATAGATTTAAAGTCTATGCCTCAAAAAACCACGTCGATTCAGTCGCTTGTTGTTGCGTGAAAGAAGGACAAACAAACCAACAATAACACTTTCGAATTTATCTCAAACATACTTTCGCACTTTGATCTAAAAATTTGTTCGGAGCTTTCGCATTTTTTTTATTGTTCTAATGTACGAGACATGTCAATTAATTATCACATAAAAAGGGCGGCAAACCTCGTACACAGATTACATTTAAAAAAAACTTTTGCATTTATATTTATTAGGATAATAATTATGAACGGCACATTGCGCGCTCGTTCTTTGCCAATGTTCACCAAAAACGCGTTTGGTGGTGAAAGGCAGATGGAGAGACAGAAAAGGGTGAGGTGAGGGTGTGTGAAGAGGGAAAATTTCTCCTTTATAAACGACCTATTGTGAAGTATTATGGCAGTTTTTGTTTCATCACCAATCATCATCGTGATGATAAGATGATGATGATGATATAATTCTTAATACACTGTTATTTGTGGCTCCAATGGGACCTAAATCGGAATGCAGACGCATCCCAAACAATGCAAAAAGGTCCCGTTAGCAGACTTCGGTTGTTTATTTCGTTTTAGCGATCAAAATTATTAATGGCTTAATCCCGTCAATTTATACCGTTGAAATTCAATAAAGATCAAGTGCCAGTATAGTGCAAAACCATACATCGGACGGCAACATGAATTTAAAAATTACCTTTTATCTGCTTGCTTATTTGGAAAAGCGTTACTTTTGTGAAAATCTTAGATACTTAGTTAGACTTTAGACTTTAGATTAGACAAAACTCTTTATTGTGCACATCAAAAAAGGTAGAAGAGTTACGAGATACTTATTGGTAGATCTGGCAAAAAAATAAATTATGTAGGACCTCCTTGCTACATCGGCCAAGTTTGCATACCTGTCAAGCTTGTACATTATCTGTCAAAAACATTAAACCTCCCTTCACCTCCCTTCGAAGACGCCATTTTTTTATCGCGGATAATAAATAATAAATAAATTTTTATTTCCATAAAAATACATTTCCTATGTGACACAGCAGATAAGTACCTAATCGTTATTATTTCAGTTAGGAATGTTCTGTTACATAGTCAGTGCTATACCAATGGGCCCCAAACTAGGCTAGGCCTGTATCTTGGTGGCCCGGTTCAATCGGGTTACAAAAATTGTTTACGCGCGACTTCGTGATAAGTATACATTATTTAAAATACTAAACGATCAAGAGTTTAAAGTTACAATGTGAGATACAGAGTGCACAGAAATATTAGTATTAAAATTAGTGATTAATTAGCGAATTTTTAACTTATTAAATTATAATTATTACATTTTATTATCTATTCAATAAAACATAGAGTAACAGCTAAATTATTGTATATGAGTTTAGTAAAGTGAGTGCGTGAATGTTACTTGCGTGTCTTGTATATGCGTGTAGGTGCGTACATGCATAATGTGTGCGAGTGTGGGTGAGTGAGTGTGTGTGTGTGGGTGTGTGGCGGTGTGTGTGTGTGTGTGTGTGTGTGTGTGTGTGTGTGTGTGTGTGGCGGTGTGTGTGTGTGTGTGTGTGTATGTGTAAGTCCGTGTTAAATTAATATTAAACCTGGGTACGCTCACGATAGGTTCTAATACACCATACTGGCGCAGTGCGTGTTGGTGAATGTCATAATTATCTTTTTGAACTTGGAGGTTCTTGGACATACCGGCTTCCTCAAGATGTTTCCTTTTTTACCATTTTTGAGCAATGTCATCGAAAATTGCACATAATTTATTTAAGTTAGTATTAAGTTGCTTTACATAGTAGTTACATAATATTTCGCGTGCTTAAAAGTATAATATTGTGGTTTGTTTTAAATCTGTAAAGTAGTTCATGTGGATGTTAAAGTCTGTTCTCAATTCCACCCTAATTATTATTGTCAAATTACACGATACCTCGATCCTGATAAGCAGCACCTTGGCAGCACCCCATAAATTCGCCTTACGGCAGTTTCGGCTGATACGATCCGGTGATTTTAAACGACGCCAATTAAAACGTTGCCTGTCGAAAGTGTCAGGATTGTCGAAAGGTCTGTAAAGAGCGTAGCGTTCGTACACGAAGGCCACTAAAGTATCGGATACATCGAGAATGGCTAGTTGCGACTACGGGAAACAAAGTCCAAACGGCTCAACTAGTTGAGCCTCGTAGTAGAGCCTAGGATCTAAAATGAACTATTCTCACGTCATTGCTATTCTCGTAGTACGCCTAAATAAACCTTTATTTTTAATATTTCCATGAGGATTTTGGCTTCGCACTCTTGTGCATTTGCCAGCGTCAATCAAGTATTATATTATCAAATTTGATGATGAGTAAGTGAAATGTAGTCAAACAAGTCAGTCACAGTCAAAGTCAAGCAAAACAAGTCACGGTCAAGTCAAAGTCATGCCCTAGTAAAGTGGTGGAGGCTTTACAAGGGGCTTATATGAAGCTTTGGGAACAACACGAAAATACATGTTTCACCGCATTATATCACCTTCCACACTCGAGCACGTCCACGAACACTTAATAAATAATAATCCACCATTAGAACGCATTAACACTCGAAAATACACAAGTTTAGGAAAATAATTCAAGGTAAAAAAAAAACATTTTGGCGCCAAAACTCCTATAAGATCTTTTCTGTGAACTCAACCGCATAATTTTTTTTTCTCTTTATCTGTGTTTTCATCTGTACAGATAATTTATACGCAGCGCTGTATGGCTGATTGCGTGTAGATATGAGTCGTTGGCATTTAGAGGGCGCGATATTGAAACGTGATGAGAATTGCGTGGTTTAGGCACTGCTATTTATATATTTTGACATTTCTGCTTATTTTAGGAGCTCTCCATAATTTTTTCTTGTAGTTTCTTATCAGATCGTTTAGTATCTGGATTCCGGGGTTCTCGATACAAGGTCAATAAACAGTAAATTGCTACGAAACGACGACGTTTTTGAGATCGATTTGAGATCCAGACATTTGAAATCCAGACGTATTCACTGTCCGTCGTTTTGCCACCAAAGGAATCTGCAAAATAACCTAACCTAGTTGCGCCAAGACAGCACCGGCGCTAGTCTTTGGATCAAGACATTTCGTTTAATTTCTGAAATATATCGTACAGGAATCTATAATTTTCCGGAATAAAAAGTAGCCCGTGTGCTAATCCAGGATGTAAACTATTTGGACATCAAAACTGTATGCTGATTGTAACAGACACACTTGTACTGTTTTACCCCCCCCCCCCCCCCCGGACCGAGGCACTAGGCGCCATAAAAATATTGTTTTTTTCTAAAAAATTAGTATTTTTTTCTCTTTTGGCGTTTTGGTGCCTTGCTATCGCCTAGAGCGACCGTTCATCTTCTTTTTTGTCTTACTTTATTTTGCTTCATTATACTTTTTACTTAAACAAAAAGTAACGAAAATACTTTATTTCTGACATGGATAGAATGGAATGAAATATTTATTCTTGTTGTAAGAATTCACTAGGTATGCTAGCACAGATGCTAGTGCTAGTTTTAAGCTTGATTTCTCCAAAGAAGTAAACTTTAAAGAAAATTCTTCATTGGCTTAGAATAACTACACACAGAAACCAAGTACATTCGCAAAATTTAAGCCATTCAAATGGTGTCATATATGGCTCCAATAAATATATAAAAATTTTACTATGACAATTTGCGCGGTGAAATCGTACCACAACAAATCAGAAAAGCAGCATAAGAGTTATGGTGTGACATTCCACAGGTAATCAATTAATTTTCTTGCTTTAATCGTTTAAAATACCAATCTCTTGTAAAGTCTCTAGCACTTTACAGGGGCATGAGTTTGACTTGACCATGACTGACTGTGACTATGACTTGTATGACGCTATTAAGACTACGTAAACTGTTTAAGATTACGACTAAAGGACATTGAATCCATGGTCATGATCATTTTAACAAACAAAACTACCCCAGGGCCGGCGCTGCGCCACGAATATTGTGAATGTTACAAAAACCTTTGACAATAAGATTGGAACCTATCCACCAACTTTTTGGGAGAAGGTACATGACATCGACGTAATAGTCCTAAAAGGAAACCGAGGTCCTAATGTAGCGGCAGCCGGACCGAAGGCCCATTTCAATCCTTTACAATTCAAAGTACCCAACCGAATGGTCAAGGCCTCAGATCAGACAAGCAAGGGAGATATGGTAAGGTGGCGTGGCGGGTACGAACGCATCTGGCCTAAATCAGGATTGATGCCTTTAGTCGAACTTACCGTGCAGACAACCTTACCGCTGTTTTTTAACACCAGTGGGCCTAGTGTGAATTTTTCTAGTTGCGTTAACGTACACGACTGCGTTAGCGTAAACCACGATTTGTATGAAATAAGAACAGTTTCATCTACATGGCGCCAGATGGCGCTGTTCTTTCTTCACGCAACTAGAAAAACTCACACTAGGCCCCACTGACGCAAACAGATGAGAGTTAAGTTTAAAGTGTGTATCTGTGTGTGGCATCGTAGCTCTCAAATTTCTGAACCGATTTTGATTTGTTTTGTTTTTGTTTGAAAGGTGACTTGATTTAGGTGTTCTTAGCATACTACTTCATGAAAATCGATTCACCCGTTTGAAGATTATCAGCTATTTTATCGAGGGGTTTTTTTTCTTCCATTTGTGCTTGTTTTGTTTGTGTGCTATTAGTAAGTTCATTTGTGTCGCTGCAAGTAACTTAGTGTGCGTGAAAAAAGTGTAAGTTTGCCGTAGTATTTACAGTTTTTGCGATAAGCGGTAAAGTGAAAAAATTGCTGAAATATGGAGACATTAGAACGATAATTGTAACAAGGCATATCTCTCTTCTTTGTCTGTCTAAGGTCGAGCTCCATTCAGCAGTTATTCTTACGAACAAAAAGTCTCGACCGCTTACAATGGACCACGGTCTTGTACTATTACATATTCTCTGCCACGGTCCGATTGTCTCGATTTCAAATTTATTTTTATTCGATACCAACTCGATTGGAGTGAAGTATCGAACCGTTTAAGTTTTATGTTTGCTTGTTTATTGTCACGATTGTAATCGAATGTGGCGATGCGTGCAATAAGACTTCCGTAAGAAAGTTGTTGGTTTCTCTGTGAATTTTATTGACCAACTAGCTGTTGCCTGCGACTTCGTTAGGGGTAGACTTTCATATAAACTACAATCTCCCTTAATTCAGCCCTTTCAAAAATTCTTATCCTATTGGATTTTTGTTTTTCGAGGGGGAAGTCTTCCAAAGATACACAGCTGTATTGGGGTGCAGCCAGGTTGTGGGAATATACCCACTAAAACCCCCCCGGTGACCAGCCTTCATCATCATCATCATCATCAGCCAAAAGACGTCCACTGCTGAACATAGGTCTCCCTCTTTAACTTCCACACCAGCCTTAGTGCTTGACAACCGGGATCTCCAGAGGAACGCACCGGAGCACTCAGCACTGCGCTAAGGCTCTTTCCGAGACAACTGCGTGACCCTCCGCACGCGACAACGTTGGTCACACAACGCTGTCATCCTCCCCCGGGCTCGTTTGATGGTCAGAACCCCAACTTCGACCATCCCGAGCCCAGAAATCTCCTTTTAGCAGCCTCTTACTACAGGCAGGGGGTAGCAGTGCCGTATTCTATTGCCCCGGTGCCGGGGTTAACCAGTAACCCCTACCTACCTATCATGTTTTAAACGAATTTTCAACAAAAAAAAACCCTGCGATTTTTCAAGATCAAGTGAGGGTAGGAGAACAAAACACCCGCTCTTCTCGCCGGACTCACCCGCAGTTTTCAGTCAGCTCGTTTATAGGGAAGCGTGGTGTTTACCTACCATCAGTCAGGCCATCTAGTCGCACTAACACAAAACATGTTTCAAGAGCATAATTATCATATTTCACGTCTTTGTTTGGGTAAAAATTACTTCAATTAGCAAGTACAGTTGCAAATAGAACTTATTTTGGTCAGTTACCTTATTTGAGTTTCTAATCGAATTGTGCCGATATATTATGGTCTGTCTGTCCAAGAGGCACTTATGTAGGTAACTAATTTGTATAAATAGGTTACCCAGAACGGTGGTAGTGGTACTAAGCCAAGAGGCAATGACGATATATTACCAACTAGTCTAAAAGTCTGGTTGAAGCATTTCGTGACCAAAATGCTGGTCGGTATCTTGCGAAACGCGTTAGTAATTATTGCAATATAACGCGGCAATGCGGCTAGCATGCAGGGAACGATCATCATCATCATCTCAGCCATAGGACGTCCACTGCTGGACACAGGCCTCACCCATCGATCTCCAAAAGGGCCGGTTGGAAGCGGCCTGCATCCAACGTTTCCCTGCGGTCTCTTTTAGGTCGTCTGTCCATTTTGTGGGTGGACGTCCTACGCTGCGCTTACCAGTCCGTGGTTTCCAAGCAACGATGCCTATACGGGTTATTAGATAAGTGTAGTTTTATATATTATTATTTAGTTTCTTTAGTTTAGTTAATTTGTCTCCAAATATGTATAATTATTTATTGAAAACCTCCTTTTTTGAAATCAGTAAAAAAAATGCAAAATACTTAGATTAACTACACAAAATAAAAAAAGTTTCTAAACAAAGCGAAATTTTAAAAGTTATTATTGTTCTCAATGTAACACTTGTTCAAAATGACGTCGACAATGATCTCCTTTCAGCTTAGTTCATTTCCTTGTAACCTTGCAGACTTATTGCCTTTACGGGCTCTTCCGACATTTTGGTCAACAATTGCGAAACTAGACAGAGCTATTTCAGTCCTAAAAGCAACATGAAATCTAAACTGGAAAACAATGACCGCTACTGAACGTGGTTTATAGATATACTCAGCAGTTGGCAACAAGTTTCTAAAAGCTGCCCTTGTCAACCAAACCTAAGTGGGGGCCGTAGTTACAATTCTGCGACTGCTTGCGGGCCACTTAGTAAAAACAAAAATACTTGACAGCGAATCTGAGGACAAACAAATCAAACGCAAAACATGTATTTTGAATTTGATTTTCACTTTGCCCTCCATATTAGTATTTTTTATTTAAATTTATTTTGGTAATAGTTAGAATTATTTAGGAGTACTGATAAAAGTGATATGTTATTAGGTTATATTTGATTAGTAGTTTTTAGGTTAAACATTGTAATTTATTTACAATAACAGAAAAAATATGTAAGAAGAAAAACAAATTAAATGTACAAAAAACTAATCCATTAAACATCTACTACTAATGGGAATTATTCCGAAAATGCAGTCTCAATTAATTACCACGTTGTATAGCAATGCTACAACGTAACCCGTAAAATTATGAAAAAAGTTGAGGAATGTAATATATAAGATAACGTAATGAAAAATCAGAGTCCAGAGTAAGAACATGAATCTATATGAATTGCAGAGTGTCGCATGTCACGTATTTGGAAAAAAATATCTTGTTAGATCGATAGATGTGTCACGCCTCTTAGATGATCATCGGGATAATAACTGCAGGTCATGCTTCGTTGGTGGCAATCTTAGGTTAGTTCAAATACGTTGGTGGACCACATTGTTACCCGCGGCCCTGGGTTGTGCAGCTTTGTTCTAAACCATTTGATTGTTCTTGTAGATCCTTTTAACTTTCTCAGAGGCTAACATCATGTAGTACTGTCGACAATTTAAAACTACGTGGCTTTCAGCTGAGTAAGAAAGATAGAACAGATAATCATTGTCAAGCTGTACGCAATTTACGTTGGAGTCATCATCATCATTTCAGCCGTAGGACGTCCACTGCTGGACATAGGCCTCCCCTTTCGTTCTCCAAAAAGGCCGGTTGGAAGCGGCCTGCATCCAGCGTTTCCCTGCGGTCTCTTTTAGGTCGTCTGTCCATCTTGTGGGTGGACGTCCTACGCTGCGCTTATCGGTCCGTGGTCTCCATTCCAGAACCATTCGGCCTCATCGGCCATCTGTTCTGCGTGATAAGTGCCCTGCCTACTGCCACTTCAACTTGCTATTCGTACGTACCTGCTAATTTTACGTTGGAGTAGTACAATAAAATTTAATTTCATAAATTTTAAAGTCTTCCATGTTTTAGTTTGGTTCCTTAAGTCACACACACTTTGGATCGTACGACGAAAAATCACGAAATCACAAAGTTATTTTATATATTGTACTACATACTTTATTCCACTAATAATTGTATATAGTCGATTTGAAAATTTAAATTATTTAAAGTTATGTCTAGTAATGCCATGTCGTTTCATTTCTGCTTTAAAGTACAATCATTGTTTCATTACACAATATTAGTTCCTATCTTTATTATTCTTGTTTCAATTCTCAACTCTGACATAAAACAATAGAGTCATAAGTTCACTGCTGAACGTTTCTAGTTGCAAATGGAAAAGTTGTAGAACATCGGCAGTGCGCTGGACATTATCCGTTTTTACGACTGTACCTTAATAGACCCGGCAGTTTAATCTGCTAACTTATCATTTAAGCAAAATTAAGCTTTACCTCATGATGAATAACGAATACTTTAATGTCTCTAATAGCGGCCCTTTTATTTAGCAACCTTTAGTACGCGGAGTATTGTTTCAATCTAAGCTTCATTATTTTCAGCATTGGAATTACTAAGGTAGGCGGTGTTATCAACAAGCTCATTAAAGGCTTACTGGACTAAAGATTTGACTTTGTAATTAAAAAAAAAAACAATGTATGAACATAGCATAAAAGAGAAAAAAAATATTCCTTTCCTAGTTAACTTGGAACTCTATCATCAAATCAAATCAAATTATTTATTGAGAATAAAAGCGGACAAATTCCACTAACATTTATCTCACATACTGTTAAGCTTAAATAGATTTCCTGGTAAAAATAGGAATAATATTATAAAAAACTAATACATATAATAAATACAACTCTGTAAAAATATGTCAACACTAAATTAGTATGTCATACAAATTGTCATCATAGTCATCGGCTTTTTTGCCTCTGTCCCATTGATCAGGTAAGCTTTCACAATAAGTCAATAACACGGAATCAAAGGAAATTTTTTATTTGTAAACACTGAAATAATCAAAAAAATTATCTTGAATTTAGTTCCTAAGAATGACCGGCCCTGACACAAAAAAGCACAAAACTCACGCTAGCGGCTAGACAGTAACTTAATCCTTGCAGTTTTGATTTATTTTTGAAACCACAATCTTCCAAAAGTATAAATTCCATTAGAGACGTATATTCAGACATAAAAAAAATTAAATAGGTACGTCTATTTACGCCGTTTATATCGTAAAAACTTCTTATCGTTTTAACTCGAAGCGCCAAAAGAAACGTATCAAAAAAGTATTTTCTCTTGAATTACGCTTTTACGCTCCTTTGATACGGATCTTTTCATGAGTTTAGACCTTTTTCTGAAGAATGTCTTTTGGAACAGCGATTCGGTATCGAAAGGAAAGATTTGCTCGGATTTTGTTCTGTTTTAGCTTATTTAAATCAGAATAAACTGTATGCGTCTATCTTTCTAAACCTATCGTTTCGTTGCTAGCGGGTGACTTCTTTCCTCTATTCATTTCTTAACAAATCCTACTGTGGTTTACGTAAATGATATTGAAATACTGTAATTTTATCAGATGGCTTAGAGTTTGTAAAGCTTAAAATATGCGAATCAAAATGCAAAATATGAGATCTCATGTGAAGAGCCTTTAAATGAGTTCATAGTGTGCAAGTTGTACAGGAGGGTTTTAATGTAAGGGGATTCATAGAATTAAGTAGTAAAAAATTGCTCGTAATTTGAAGAAAAATTATTTTGTTATTATATTTAAGTAATAGACTCATGTTATATGCTATTTATACTTAAATGACTGAAACGCCAAGAAGTGTCTGGCTAATCTAGCATCTATAAAAAATTATCACATACAACTTGTTTACCCAAAACGCATTTGCCTTCTCCGTTCCGTTGTTTCTGTTCCTTTTTAGGGTTTCGTACTACTACCTTTGACTACTACAAGATTAACTCAAGAGTATCTTTGCAAAGTATGGCCCGCCAGTGGCAAAAACTTGACCCCCCCCTGAATTTCTAAACTAAAATAAACTATGCTGACGTAGCAACCAAAAATTTGGCAATTTTTTTTTCTTGGCCTTCCAATACTTAAAGATGTCATTGTTTCCTATCAAAATAAAATAAAACTGTAATAAATTCAAGACGTTCTAGCTCAAAGATCTGTGACCTTTTTGTAAAATGATCTTAGCAAAGAATATTCCTCAAGTAGTTTGCTCTTTGACTAAACCATAAAAATTACATGTTTTGTCGTTTGTCTAAACGGTATTGCGAAAAGTCTAATTCTATAACTTACGAGTAAGTAATTTCTAAACCATGCAGTATGGAAACTTACTACTTATCTATAGTAACGGAACCCTAACAAGCGTGTCTCGAAACGCTCTTGGCCATATTTATTATGGAACAAATTAAAAAAAATAAAAAATTATGGGATCTTATTTATATGACAGTAATTACTCACGTATGATTAAGTCGGTTACTCCGAATATAGCTTCAACCGCATTCAGTGGTATTTTTCAAGGAAAAACCAAAAACTATGGTGGTCGTGAGTGAAAACCACGTCAGTTTCTATAATAAAATTTAAAGGGATCAACAGTATCTACTAAAGTTTTATCCAATCCTGTTTTTTATTCAAATATTGTACTATGGTAATAATATTCTAAATAACTATTTCAAATTATTAGTGCCTAACGTAGGATTAGTTTCAAGAAACAAAACAGCCTACCAGATAATTCGGCCCACCCGAGGCACTGTAAACAGTACCGTGATTGCCAGAGACGATATGATTGCATGCGCAGACAGCGCACATTACATAGTGGTCCTAGCGAACTACCCTGAGGCACGCTCGGCTTTGGATCTGAACTGGCAGGGATAATGTACGGCGAGAGATAGGTAATACGTGGGATGCAAGAAGAAACGTTGATTGGACTGTTCAATCTATATGAGATGATCCAGCATAGTTGGAAATACTGAAAGTTCTTATAATCAATAGCATCAAAGGCAAGAGATAAGTCTTTTTGTGCGTGTTAGGAATCATCTTTAAGTGGTAATTCTTGATAACGGCAAGTAATGGCGCTATTATTGTTTTTAAAACTACTTGAAATACTGTAATGCTAAGATTGGCATATACACAATTTTACCTAAATAATTGCAATTTATGAAATCAGCCATTCAACGGAAAAACTTGACAAACTAAAATCACTAAAAATAACTCAATTACAAAATCGCTTTTATACCATTTTCTGCGATAATTTTAAAATGCAAAATTATTCTCCGGGTAATATTTTCTGCCGATCAATACGGAGCATATTCTTTGCCCGGGGCGAAACGCAATTCGATATGCTTGTACATGTTTTCAGATCTTTTATAATTACGCATTACGCTACAGCTACACACAACGTTTATATATCAGTCATTGAAATAAAAGAAGATTGGATGCGTACATACGTAAGCAAATTTAGAATTTTTAACAATTTATTGTGCGTTGCGGTTTCACTCGCATCTACATTCCCACTCAGAATATATAACCCAAACCCTACAACTATCTGCAACATGCAAATCACGTCAATCCGCAACAAAAAGAGAAACAAATCAAATCAAATCAAAATTAATTTATTTGTGAGAATATTGTCTTAGATGATGGTATACAAACAAACACATTTTCACATTTATAATATTAATAATAGTATGATGTAAGTTTTCTACTATTTAATTATTGCAAAGTTAGTAGCAGCAAACCATAGCTCATCCGTCATCTTTTTCCGTGAAATTACTAGGCATGACTGTGTATGGTGCCAAAGGAGTTCAACATTTAAGGGTTGTTCGTACAAAGACGAAAAAAATTGTTCGTTTATATTCATGAAACGAATCAAAAACTCAAGCGCGTAGACTTTCTCGGTAAAAATTCTGTAGACTCAAGTTACCGCAGAAAAGTCGAACCTTGTTAATAAACTCCAACAAGTTAACTTCATGAAGGTTTGTTAAAAGTTCTTCTTGCCTCCTGTCGGAATATTTCTAAACATTTCTTGTTATTCGAGATATTCGAATTCTTGTTATTTACGCTTGTGAATGGCTTCTTCGCAAATTGGTTTATGCTTCATTTAATATTTTCAGGTATTTGTACCTAAACCTCCATTGAATTATTGAAGAGATTTTTAAACTTATTGGAGAGGACTTTTTATAGCTTAGGCCTTAGAGAGTAGATTCTGTGGTAGATTTAAAGAGAAGAATATAATTGACGAGTTTAACTAAAAACCTGATAGGTATTTCTGATTAATGATGTTTAAGTTATTGGAGACTATGATACAAAAACTCTCAAAGAATCTCTCTATCCTCTGATTGTCAACAATTTGTATTGACCGGAGTGAAGCACTCTTCACTCCGGGACAAGTCTTTCAAGACTTCAAGTCCTTTGACAAAGACTGTGGGACAAGTCGTCATTTCTATGTATGTTTGATTGATTAACTCTTTATTGTTCACACCGTGTTGTTGTTGTTGTTGTAGTATATTTGTTCGTCGATAATTTGCGTATAGTTGATATAATCTTTATGAAATTGGTAGCCATGTAGTTTATTTTAATACAATTTTTAACTATGAATATGGGAAAATTTGGTCGTAGGGTTGCAAAGATATAAAGGCCTTGGGCTAACAACTATTTATAAGTATTTATTAATTACTGACAACAGTAATTATGTTAACTATTAACTATCCAACAGCTGTTTCCGACATATATTCATACTTACTATTATATTTAAATACATTTACATGCAAATTACCGAAAAAACAAATAACACAAAGCTAATAACCTCCATGATCGATGTCGACGATTAAAATAATATGACCGTAGGTTCAATTTGAATATATATATATATACTGGTCGTCTGGCGTGATTACAATATATGACCCACCATCGCTGCTTCGATGATGACTACTATTGAAAATTTAGGTAAAACTCAGCGAATTAAAGTAATTATTTCACTGGTAAAATCAGACTTTTTTAAAGTATGGAGATTGGAGACACGGTATTATTTTTATCAATGATACTGTTAAGTGCTAGTAGACTGTGTAAAAGTAAAGGAAAACCTTTCTTCCCTAGCGGATTTTTTTTTCTATCTTATTTGTGAATGGTTGAACTGAAATAAATGCTTCATTAGCGTTATTTATATCAAAATTCTCATTAATCCATTTGAAATTTGAAACCCGACAGATTGCGCCTACACAATAGCCCACGCCGCCGCCGCCGATACACGAGCAAAACTAATTGATATTACTTATGTCGCCCGCGGTACGCGCAATAACCCACCGATTATGTATGATTAATTTATCAAATAAAACCACACTGTTTGTAATTAACGACCAAGCTGGTGTGGGATTTAATTTAACATATCAATGTTAGTACCACGCGCAAAGATATTTAAATTCGGTCTAAGCATTTATTTACTCTGACAGCTGCAATAACATTGTTAAAAAATAAAATGAATGCAAACCACAAATTCTGATTATTTTCGCTAAGTTTTTGAACTTAAGACTGGTGCCTCAAAATTTTCACTTTTGAGGTATAAAAAAGTGTCAATTTTGAGCCAATTCATTAAAAAAAAATTTTTTTAATACAATTGGTTTTGTAAGAAACGGGGCCCTGAACAGACGACGGGACTGGTAGTGGTCGGTGGTAGAACCCAATATACTTCACTGAAACATTAAAAGGAAATGTATTTATTCAGCTTTTTACAATGTTATGGCGTCTGGTTCTTTGAGCAGAATCAGATCTAATAATTATTTCTGTTTATACAAATTTACACGAATAATATTTTTCTGCAGCATGTTGTACAACCGATTTCCCTCGTGGTTCCAGACGGTTTGGATCGGTTCCTATGGTTTGATAGCTTCGTATCTGATGTGATCATTATTATCACCATGTATGCCTTGGACTTGTCCCGTCGTAATCATTGATCGTTATTTCCAGATTCTCATTCAACGTCCAAATTTCACGTCCAAATATCCTGTCTTGACAAATTTGAACTGGCTACGGTTAATTTTATGTTCTTTTTGAGCCAGTCCGCATGAATGAACAGTTAAATCTGATGGTAGTCGTAACGCTCCATTGGTGACGGGATCGACTGATGTCACGACCAACAAATGAACAAAGGTGAACGTGACTAATCGTTGATTTCGACCTCACTACTACAAGTTTGAGCGATGGTGACCGGGCATGTGCGCTTTACAATCTGACGGCACCCGGTTCGATCCCTGCACCAAGCACGTATTTAGTATTTAAATAAATCATTTGCGGCTTCGATGCCGTCGCTCAAAACCGGTGAAGGAAAACATCGTGAGGAAACCGGTAAGTTCAAGAACCTCAAAATTCGAAGACAGTTGGAAATGCCAAAGATTTTTTGTCTATAAATTCTACAATAACATCTAAGAATTCGCCTATTATTTAGTGAAAAAATGTACTAAGCTACGAGACGAAACGAAACTTTTCCGTCAATTAATTTAGGAAAGATGAAATTGTTCGTACCTCCTCACGTTTGCTCACTGCTAATCGTCGCGGTGCTGCCGATCTTTTGTAATAATATGGTGGCACATCTTTTGACACTTGGTCGGTCCATCTTGTTGGTCTGCACACCCTGGGTCTTTTTCTCTCGATTTTGCCTGTCACTTAGCTACTCCAGGTTGCTGGAGGGCTTTCGGGTGATGTTGCCTAAATACTACAAGCACCCTATGAAGACAAATGCTCTAGAATGCTTTGTAAGTTTTACTTCCTTAAGGATTGAAACATTTGTTCTACGAGCAGTCCACAGAATACTTAGAAGTACGTAAATGTGTATCGTATTCCATTCGTTTATTTGTGAAAACAATATAAGACATAACTGTATCATCTGCTATCTTAAAGCTATGATCATAAAGTAAGGTGACGTAGTAAAATAATTTGATTTTTCTTTGAATATTTTCCGATACTAATGTGAGTCAGGGAATGACGTTGGTAGACGAGTTTTCAGCTTCATTAATTTTCGCTTGAAGCGCAATTTTGTCATCTTTTTCCGTTTCACCCTCGTTTAGGGAAGCGCCCTTTTTTGTAATCCTTAACATATTTTGAATATTATTTAGAAGACTTTTAAAGTATAAAACAAAGAATGTTTCCGTTTTCAGTTCAAAAGTTTTAAGTTCAGTGTTCGGCCTAAAATAATTATATAAGTATCTTTATTTGATAACGGGCTTACGTTTTTCGCCAACTCGCCTGATGTTAAGCGATGATGCGGTTTACGATACGATTAAAAAAAGTATTTGGTATTATTTTCATTTTGTTTATTCGGAAGTACTATTGCTACAATATTCAATGTTAGTAAAACTATATATTATTTTTATTATACCGATTAGCTAATGTTTTTACGGAAATTGTGAAAACAGTATCACTACGACCTGTCAATTTTCTTGCTATGGTGGCATTTTTCTTTAAAAAAATCTAGCAATTCAAATATGCGGGCATAATTATTATTAACTAGCTGCTCCCCGCGGTTTCACCCACGTGGTAAAATCATCGTTAAGGTTTCTGAAATTTTCTGCGCAATTTTCTTAATTTTTCTTTCCGTAAGAACCTTCTTTCAAAAAAGATGACTGAAATCGTAAAAGTCGTTCTGAAGTTACGGCGTGACCAACGTTTTCAACGATTCATTTTTATATATGTATATAGAAGATGATGCCAGACAAATTTACAACAAAAAAATAAACATAAAATGTTCTCCCGAAATATAGCCAAACTATGCTAATGTTGTCATATTTCAGCTGCAAACTAGCTGGAGGAGGATTCTCCATACACGTGGGAGTTGAATGATGAATGACCACATAGTACCACACCCGAGGTAGATTAAAGATTGCACACTGACGGATCGCTGGGAATATATTACTAGATACTACGAGGGTATCTAAAAATGGCTGAGAAAAATATGAAAAGTTGTACGATTTGAAATTTCTTTTTAATAATTTATGAAAAGTTATAAGTTTTTATAAGTTAAACGTGTGTCTGTCTGTCTGTGGTTTGAGAGATACGAGCTCTCAAACGGCTGAACTAATTTTGATTTCGTTTTTAGGGTTCCGTACTCAAAGGATAAAAACGGTACCCTATTACGATACGCCTACGATGTCTGTCTGTTCGTCTGTCTGTCCTACCTTTAAACGGCTGTATCTTTCGAATCGTAATAGATAGGTTGAAATTTTTACGGAATATGTAACGATACGGCGGATTAACTATCAAATTATAATAAAAAAGTAAAAACTAAAGGTCCCCATACAACGTATTTTTTTAACGTATTTTTGTATTAGCTGTAATGTAAAAACGGCGATACATACAAGCGTCAAACTTGGAATGATTATAGTAGTAATAAGTCATAATAAATTATGGCCAAGTGCGAGTCGGTGACAAGTTTCTGTTCAATACCAAGTTATAACTGGTAATTTCGTTATTGAATTTTGTGGTGGTACGGAACCCTCAGTGCGTGAGCCTGACTCGCACTTGGCCGCTTTATGTTGTTTGTTTGAAAAGTGACTTTATCGAGAGTGGTCGTAGCAAAAAAACTATTCAGCTGCTTGAAGACCATCTCTTTTATGGAGGTTTTTTTTTAAATTGTATGATTTTATGCTTGTTTCATTTTATTTCAGTTCAATCAAAAGTTAGGTACTCACATAATTTTTGCATCATTCTAAGCCAGCTTTCCGTCCAACAAATACTTTCCACATTCTTTGTACTACAAGTTTTTCACTCTAGCACTTTTCAGTTGTTGTCATCAGCAACTTGGCTAACTGAAAAGCTCTATCGCATATGAACATCAACTTTCATACCAGAGAGTTAACAAAAAATTGGTACGTTTTGCATTTTGTGGGTCTAAAAACTGTAGGATAAACAAAAAATTGGTACGTTTTGCATTTTGTGGGTCTAAAAACTGTAGGATAAACAAAAAATTGGTACGTTTTGCATTTCGTGGGTCTAAAAACTGTAGGATAAACAAAAAATTGGTACGTTTTGCATTTCGTGGGTCTAAAAACTGTAGGATAAAAACACTTTCTAAGCTTCATCTCTGTTAACTTCATTTTATCATTACTTTTAAATGAGTCTATTTTGGACCCGGGTGTGTCCTAAAACTGCGACTAGAACCACAGGAGGATGAGCAGCAGCGTCTTATTAGTACACAGTGAACGCACTGCGATCCCCAAGCTGCCTGCCAAGCATGGGGATTATAGCAACATCCCTCTCTGAGAGGGAGGCCTTTGTTCAGCAGTGGAGTTAATGGCTGATGGTGGTGATGATGAAGTCTATTTTGAGCTACTTATAGTTTAAAAAATATGATTAATTAATGAAAAGTGCAAGAAAATAAATATATCTGGCAAATTCTGACAACTGCCTAAGAATAACCAAAATAAATACATCCCTGTCCAAGAAACGATAAACTATACAGATACAAATTATTACAGCACATTTTAAGCTCTGACTAATAAGGCGATAATAAATAAAAACTCTGCAAATGAGCTCATTAATCGGCGCGGGCGCAGCTCGTAATTCCAGCTGTCATCTTTAAAGTGGCGCTCGCGTCGCCGATTTAAATTTCGAATTTTACTTTTAAATAGTGACAAATGGCGCGAAAGAAACGTCAGCGGCCAATGACAGCGGCTACATACTCAAAAATATAAAATAGAGTCAGTGTCAAACTTTTTAAACGCTCCATAATGTCAGCAAAACGTAGTGCAGGGGCCTTACGGACAACTGCTATTACAGGCACCTAATCCGCTCAGTTGGAAAATCACGCGACCGCAAACCGTATCTGGGCGCGATAAGGTTTGCGGTCGCGTGATTTTCCAACTGAGCGGATTAGGTGCCTGTAATAGCAGTTGTCCGTAAGGCCCCAGTACGCTTAGTCCCAGATTTGATAGTTTTCGAAAAAAAAATCGTTTACGTATTGTTCCATACATTTTAGTAAAGCGCCGCCAGCGGATACACGGAGGAACTAAAATCGGTAGTAATCGGCGGTATAGATTGCTTCACTCTAATACGAAAAAAGTTTTCGAATACCTTTTAGCCCAGCAATGTATGGAACAATATGAAAACGAAAAAAGTTTTCGAATACTATCAAAACTGGTACTAAGGGTACAGGGGACCAAGGGACCCACAATTCAGGGAGCGTACTAATCTCAAAATCTTGGAGAATTTAGATTCTGCATTGCGAGATAGTACGTTTGTTAGGATTGACTTTTCACTAGCGTATCCATGTGGATAAAGCGAGTGAAAATTCAAGTTAGTAAATTGTGGTAGCCCTCACAGTGTTTATAAAATTGGACGCTGACTGTACCGTAGCCAAAGACAATTAGGTTAGGTTGAATGGAAAGTCGACTGCCTTACTTCTTTTTATTCTTTTCATTTCTTGTTTTGTACTATCGCTATTGAATGAACCGTGGAAATTCGTATGGGAACCAAGTCTGACGACAACGTCGATGAGGAGGTTGTTTTCAAAAAGACATAAAGCATGTACCTTCTTACTTTTATAAGTAGTTTTAGTACAACCAAAGGAGCAGTAGCCAAGTTAAATTAATAATAATAGTTTAGTGAAATTAATGTTTAACATAATTATTTAAACCATTAATCCGATTTTGATGGCGTTTGTGTGTATATTTACTAATTATATTATTTTTCCAGTCTTCTTACACTTTTCAATGATAAAAATAGATTATCTAGCTATCTAGCATATTGAGCTTATTTGAATATTATTTTTTATCTTTCAGTTGTTACTAGTAAGTTTGTCCCGAACTTTGACCTTGCGACCAGATACTTGGTGTTTTCACCGCGTTATATCACTTCTCCCCAATGACAATATAACCACTTGACTGCTCATCCTTTACACCGCATGAGGCAAAGGTTCTAACATCACAACCTAAACTCATAAACTATTTCGAGCGGGGCCAATCCTAGGCGCGAATTGAATGAATGACTTTTGATTCTCCAATCACAAGCGTCGAGTCGCGTCGAGTCGCGTCGAGTCTCCAATCACAAGCTGCCCCCCGCAACCGACATGGCATCATTTTTCAAAAGGGACTTTTCACTACATGCGGGATCAAGTGGTTATATTATCTTTGCATCCCACACTCGAGCGCGTCCAAGATAATCCACCACATTTGAAAGTAAACAAGTTAATACAATGAGACGACATGTTTGTGTTTTTTTCATGTTGGTGCCAAAACTCCCAACGGTTGTTTTTTTATAATAGACTTGCGTTTGGCCGCCAACTCGCCTAATGCTAGGCTGTGATGCGGTCTACAATGGAGCACGCTTACGTAGAAGAAACTGATTCACTCTTGATTTGAAGACACCCAGATTGTTACTATCGGGAACGCATTCAGGCGGCGCATTCCACAGACTAGCAGTTCGCACAATAAAAGTGAAAACAAAGCGCTTCATACGGGTTTTCGGAACATCAACCATAAAGTGGTGTCGATTTTTCTTGCCCGCTCTGGCAGTACCATAGAAAAATGGGCAGGAAGGGATTATTGTGTTGTGTTAGATCGTTGCGGTTATAAGCCATCTATCAAGTCGGCAGTAACTATAAAAAAGCAAAATGCAATTATCAGGTAAAAACAAGTGCTGGTCTACACAAGATGTTACGCTTGCATTTTCATAAATAGTACAAATAAAATATGGAGAGATTTAAACCTCGTATATGTGGAAGAGGGAAGGCGGTGAAATAAAACAACGTGAATTACTGCTTGTTGCGGCATTTGCAAAGGAGTTGAGAACCGACAAGTCTAGAGACACAGGTACTTACTTACTTCTACCTTTCCATAGACAATCTCTAGATAGTATTTATTATGATATTTGATATTGACTTGTAAATTGGCTTTATCAAATAAATTGAATATAAAATAAAGTCGCTTTCCGCGTCCTATCTGTATATCCGCTAACTCGTCCTAAACCACGCAATGGATTTTGATGCGGTTTTCTAAATCAGTTTTGATGCGGTTTTCTAAATCAGAAAAAAAATCACGGAAGGGATAATATCATCATATCATAATCAGCCTTTTAACAGTCCACTGCTGGACTTTTAGCCTACCCCCGAAAGGGTGATTGGGCCATATCCACCACGCTGGCCCAGTGCGGGTTGGTGGATTTATACATACCTACATAGTTGGCGGGTTGGGGGGATAATATACATAGCATACGAGTATATAATAAAACTTACACCTGTGCAAAGCCGGGGCGAGTCGCTAGTAATTCTTCTATAAATTAGTTTTGTAATAGCTGTATTATTATAATATTAAGTTGTAGTAAGCAGTGTAAGTAGTTCAGTAAGTTTGACAAAATTCAATATTTTTATTTAAAAGGTTTTTTTTTTTTTTCAAATTGTCCCTCTTTTATGACGAACTATGAATGGTAGTAGTTTTCTTTGATTGTGGGTTAAATTATAAATTGCTCTACAGAGTTAATATGTACATTTTTGTCTTATGTTTATTTTCCTTGACGTCGTATTTTCATTAAAATGCCCATGATTATAAAATATTGCTAAAATTAGTTTATTTTAAAATGCACCTGTTTCCTGATTTCCAAAAACGAAATAAGACGTTTTAAGAAAACATAAAACGAGTCCACCCACAGTCTCTGACGTCAATCTCCGTATTGTTGTATATTAGCTAAAATAACGAATTACTTTGAGCACTTTACATGGTGAGCTCATCTCTGATGACAGCTATTTGTGGATTATTTTAAAAAAGTGCTGAAAATAGCGGGCGTATCTCTAGACGACGGACTTCATATCATTGTACACAAAATTATACACAACTTTTACATTGCGACATCGCGAAAAAATAAAACCAGCCAAGTATGAGTCGGGCTCGCGCACTGAAGGTTTCGTACAAAATATGTACAAAAAGTTGTTCAAAATGACAACATCACTCCACACCCAGGCGGTCACCCATTCAAGTACCGACCGCGCCCGTCGTTGCTTAACTAGGTAGTGAACAGAAATTTGTCACCGACTCGCAATGGGCCATTATTTATTATTTGTTGTTTTACTCTAGAGAGTAGGTACCTATATACTATAATTATGCCACGTTTGATGCTTGTACGTATTACAAATTTTATATTAAAACACAAAAATACGTTTAAAAAGACGTTTGTTGTAAGGTTTTAGTTTTTACTTTTTGACTTTCATATTATTTCTTAGTTAATCCATCGTAACATTACAATTCTGTGAAAACAACTGGCTGTCTACTGTTCGAAAAATACAGCCGTTAAAAGGTAGGACGGACGGACTGACAGCGTAGGCTCGGTAATAGGGTCACGTATACACCATTTGGGTACGGAACCCTAAAAATCAGTTGTTCCATATACTTCGTTGAGAGTTGATGTAATTTTTCCGTGCTTAGGTATTAATTTGTTTTAAATTATCTCCCAAAGGGTTTTTCTGTTCCTAAACTTGACCCAATCATATTGACCAAAGATTATGATTGCAAAAAGAAAATCTACTTTTTCGACATTATTTGAGGTTTTTCTACAAAAAAATTACCCTTTTTTTTAACGCGGACAACCTGCGCCTGGTGGTTAGCGACGATGTGGTCGAAGATGAAGCACGCTGACTTAGAAGATACCTAAGATGGTTGAAGATTTGAATTTTTAAATAATGATTTATCCATAGAGTAGCACTTTCCCCCATAGATAAATGCATCGTCGTAAATAAGCTCGCGAGAGTACGTCCCGATCGACCCCCGGGCAAACATACGTTCTGTTTTAAAGATAAAACATTTTTAATGTACTGCTCCCTCTTTGCCTGAGGTGTTCTACCGACAAATATACAGTAAAACCGACTCTATTTTAAACAGAGTAAGGGTAAAAAATAACACTCGAAAAATATTTTCACGAATAAAATATTGTTACGAAAATATTTCCTTAGGCTTTAACTCAAAGGCTTAGCGTTCAGATTTCCAAAGCCTTCTTGGTTTTGTTAAATTAAAATTTGTCAAGCAAATTTGGCCCTAGTTTGGATAGAGTTAAAGTATGCTGCAGGTATAAAAGAAATTTCAAAATATAAAGTCGCAAACGTGACCGTGTCAAATCAGGACCTTGTTAAACGTCTGGGAAAGGATTTTAAAAGTACAAGTTTAATTTGCATTCCGGCATAATGGCTCGTCTTGTTATTATTTAATTGAGAATACAAATAGATATTATAGTTGAGAACAACTTACATTTTTCACTGAGTTGTTATAGGTACATATAGGAATGAAGTTTTTTTTGATTAGGTGTAACAACATGACATGTGTGTGATAACATGTTCAAAAGTAGGTATAATAATCTCATTCTATATACAGGATTACTAGAAATCAGTTAGCATATTCTTAATGGCTTCAAAGTCAAAAATTTGTGCATAAAAACTAACTTTTATAGGTACCATTACCCCTCTAAAAAGCTTATTTTATTCACTGAAAACAGTGAATAAAAAGCACTATTTTGGTGTTTAAATTTAGAACACACCAATATATTCGACCTCCATCTCTATGGTATACAATCTCCTCGCGCAAACAATACTCGATTCAAACTCCTTAAATCTTTCTTTTTCTTGTATGCATGGTGTATGCAACTTTTGAATAAAACGGCCATGAATCACTCGCGTCGCTCAGGATTCTAACACATGAATCTTCATGAAACTTTGTAGGCAAGTAGTTCATTTCAGTGCAATTTTTGAGTTCGAATATGGGCAAAATCTATCAAGGGGTTCCGCAGATTTATGGGTCGCGAGGTCACAGTCACGGATCAACGATACGCAAGTTATCGTCAAACAAACCATGTAAGCTGAAACGTCGTCTTGTCCCATTAGCCATTAGAATCTGAGATCCTCTCTTCGCTCGGTCAATTATAAAGTTCCAAAAGTTTTCAGTGAAATTACTGGGCATAAAGAGATTAACATCTTATATATAAAGTTGGCGTATGGAAAAAAAACAATGAAACGGCAAGATAGAAATCTCTGCCGCAAAAGCTCTAAAAGCTTCATAACATTAAAATGATTGCAATTCATTTTTGGTCTGACTTTTTGATGTGTATTCCGTATAAAAACGCTCGTGCAGAAGTAATGTAGCAATAAGTCTGCTTAATACTGCCATTTACCTTCCGCTTGTCTGTTTTGTGAAGATAAGCATCGGTGCTCAAAATTTGCCGCCAACGCGACGCGTCGCCATTTTGTTACAACAGATTTTGGCGCCAAAGTTAACCAACCTCATTTTGCTGCGAAGTGTTTGGTTGTGGGTGTCTTCAAGTCGCGAGTCAAATGGTTTCTTCTAGGTAAGCGTGCTCCATCGTAGACAGCGCAATACTATACAAAAAAATAAAATTAGTAGCGAGAAAAACCTGAAATAATGCGGAAAGCAGCGATATTTAAAACTATAAATATCGGGTCAACGTTTATTAAACGGCATAGTGCGAGTTGGGCTCGCGCACTGAGGGTTCTGTGGTACGTACCACCACATGAAATATAAAATAAAATAAACTGAATTAAGGGACAAACTTAACTTTACCGTTATAAAACTGTTGTCCCCATACATCGACATAGGTCGCGCTCAGTTTATCAACTGCAAATTCTACTAAATATTAGTAGAATTTGCTTTGAATAAACGCGAAAGTTTGTATGTATGGATGTTTGTTTCTCTTTCACGCAAAAACTAATACCGAATGGATTTTAATGAAAGTTTACAATAATATAGCTTATACATTAGAATAACACATAGGCTATAACGGGTTGTAGTAGCGAAGCCGAAGGCCGAGCTACACGCGTACGAAGTAGCGAGTTCCAGCTAGTAAGTTTATAATCACAAAAAAAAAACGGCTAATGTGTGTAAGAGCTAAAAGGGGAAACTGGGCAATAACACTTTAAAAATAACTGAGTGTGTGCCAGTTTGTCAAAAAACAGTTAGTTTATTATATTAGTTTTATAAAAATTAATATAAAGAAATAACTCATTTTGTCAGTTGTTTTCCGTAAAACCAACCCCCATATCTTGCAAAGCTGGAAATCCTACACCGTCCGATTTTTCCGCTCCTTTCTTCCGCGGACCTGCAAGGTATGGAATGTCCTACCTCCAAAGGTCTTTCCGCCGAGCTTCAACATGGAGTGTTTTAAAAAGGGTGTCTAACTACCTCTCCGAGCTGGCAAAGCACCGTCAACACCGCTAGTAATAATGTAAAAATCACACGATAAAATCCGTCAGAAGTGTTTACATTCAATTGTTGAAAATTACTTCAGTGGACTAATGCCCATTATTATGGCTTTTTGTTATTAACAAGATTATGGAAAATTGAAAATGGCGTATTTGTCCGCCCTAAAGCGAATTGGCGAAGACGGGTATTTCACAGAAGATGAAAGGAATAAAGCCCTTAATGTGATTTTGTTTGACATTCATTTGCGAGGAAAAATACTTGTCGAAACTTTGCGTTCAACTTTTTGTGTTATTCTTATGTCCTGAGGGGATTTCCGTAATATAATAATGTAAATTGAAATTCGTTGCTAAAATTGAAGCTCTTGATACTGTGAAATAAGTCATTAAACATAGTACTTAGTGCTTTCTTAAAAAGCATTTATAAGTCAAATTTAAATTAAATTATTGACTTAAATAAAATTTATTAATTATATAACCAATCCATTATATTACACACTCATTACTAAATTGTATTTATTATACACATTATTTTGTTAGTTTTATTATAACTTTTTTTTTGTGTTTTTTTTTTTTTATTGTTTGATTAACTCCTTATTGTTCACACAAATATATATGTACGTTTGTGTTTATTTGTCATTTATTCTCCAATGATAGCATTGTGACACTGATGATTTTGGCGTCGTACCTTTTGTACATTTGCTTGTGTCAAGTACCTACTTATTTAAATATTATCAAGTTTTACAGAATATCGTTAAACAAGTTTAGTCATAGTCACGGAGTCCAGCAAACTACCTAAGTCACGGTCAAGTCAGTCATGCCCTAGTAAAGAGGTGGAGGCTTTACAAGAGGCTTCTATGGAGTTTTACAAACAACACAAAAATACATGATTCACCGCGTTACACCTATAACTTCCCATAATCGAGAACATCCACGAATCCACCATTATTATATAAACACTCGAAAATACACAATTTTACGAAAATAATATAGTGAGGCCACGTTGGTGCCAAAACTAAACTAAAATTTTATTTGTAAGTTATGTTATGTTCCGAATCACTCCAACAGTGCTGACAACCAATGAGAACTAAAACAACACAAAAGTCTTCGTGCCATGTGGCTCTGATTAGCACTGTTGGATTTTGGGCAAAGATAATATGTATTATCACCATTGATTCTGGGGCACACTGCTGGTGGATTCTTGCTGAATACGAACCGCTGTGTCGGCCCTCACGGTATAGGTATATAAATTTTTTTTAGAAACCCACTATACTGAACTCGAAAGCGTGACGCCTTCCATCAAACACATGATTATCTCGCTAGGTACTTTGTTGAATCAAATATGAATATACATAATTATTTACTAAAATTATGGGACTAAATAAAACAGAGACGTGTTGCCAAAATGGCTGGAAAAACAAAAACCGTTGGTATAGTATGAAATATTATCAGGTCACATGTCATCATATTTTCAAGAACTTCACCGCATCTTGTCAGCATCCAAACAAAACTGAACAAGTCATTGCCCAAGAAAACCTTTATCCCAGCGTAAAATTTCGGATTTCCACTCGAATAAATCGAGACGTCTGCCGAATCGATTCGCACAATATCGATTTGGGAACAAAAATCGATTGATCACTGTCACCTCTGTATCGCGGCGGATTACTCACGGCGACAGTAATCTTGATAAAGTGAATAAAGGATTCAATGCGTATGCGCATCGTCTGTTGCAATATGCGTTTATGATTTTAGCGACGATGCTGGACGATTAATCGTCGTTTGAAATGGTACTTTTTAAGTCAGTGTCGGATTAAGGGAATATTAATGTGATTATGTTATTTGCTAGCTAAATCCTGTGGTTTTACTCGTAATTTACCAGGTTGTCCGGATTGTAGGGTTCCGTAGCAAAAATATACTATAAATCGTGGGTACTTAATTTTTTTTAAATTAATTTAAAACACCAGGTGAACACCCATACACAGCGAGTCAGTAGATAAAAACTAATAATAATAAACAAAAAAAAAAAAAAAAAAAAAAAATCAAGTCTGTCATTAATAAAATGTAATTAAAATGAATTCAAACGTTAATTCAATGTCTTATAATCTAGTCAGTAGTAAAATAATTCAAATTCAAATTCAAATTGTTTATTTCAAGTAACCATGGACTCAGACTTAGAAATATTCGGACAAAGAAAAAAATTTATTTTAAATGTCAATGGTAAGTCAAAATAAAACTAACATAACATACAATGTCAAATATTAATAAATAATAACATACAAAAAATAACCTAGACCAAAAAAAAACAATGTGAACAAATAAATAATGTGTCATGTTTAGAAAGGCTACTAGAATTAGTACCTTCTCTTCAGCCTGCAAAATGTTGAATGAGCTACCTTCTGGGGTTCTTCAGATTCTTAAAGGGACGGCAACGAATTTGTGATGCCTCTGGTGTTACAAGTATCCATAGGCGAGCGACGGTAACTTACGATGACTCTCAGATAGCCCGCCTGCTTGTTCGCGCGGAGTTTTTTTAAAATAATTAATAGGCTTGACCACCATCACGCCGCGATGATGCGGTCTACGATGGAGCACGCTTGCCTAGAAGGAACCGATTCACTTGTGATTTGAAGACACCCAGATTGTAACCAACGGGGAACACCCATTCAGGCAGCGCATTCCACAGACTAGCAGACTTATCCGCGTTTAAAAAAACCTATGGCGTATTTTTTTATTGGTACAGCGAAATGCCTTTTAGAGCAATACTGAATAAAATCACAATCCAGTTTAGCAGCAATCATCGCCAAGGCCGTAGTAATGCCACTTGCCGTCTTCGTCTGTTTTGTTATCGCGTATTTAAGTTCGCGTTGAAGAAAGAAATAAAACATAAAAATAAAAAGTGTAGACACCGGCTACAGGGCATATCACGACTCGCACATATCAACCGTTTTCAAATTCACGCAGTGCATTACGGGAATCTACTGAGCTAAAACTTCATAAATACGACTATAGAAAAGGCAAGTTAACACACTCAAAACTGATAGCATCAGGTATCAGGTTACCTTACGCCCGCCGACGCTCCCTGATGCCCCCCGTAACGCCTTCAACGCCCCTCTAATCCGCATTTCACGCCAAGCCCCCGAAGACATAATTAATAATTAAATAATTAATTTTAACCCTGTAACGCATCCGGTTGCCTACTGTTAACACTAAATTGAATTTAACCCTTTGAAATGAGGGATCAGTATTATGCAAAGACAACTTGGAATGTGATGCTCCAATAGCAATATTATTTTAGGCGCAATTTATCTGTTGTCTTTGGTCTGATAAGACCATGAGATAATGAATTGATTTGAATTGAATAAAGCGTGTAGACATTTTTTTACGAATATATAGTTAAACCGGCCAAATGCGAGTCGGGCTCGCGCACTGAGGGTTCCGTACCACCACAAAATTCAATTACAAAATTACCAGTTATAACTTGGTAATGAACAGAAATTTGTCACCGACTCGCACTTGGCCATTATTTACAATACAATACATCTTTATTACACACCGAAAATACAAATGAAACTTAACTAAAATAAAAAATAAAAAATTATTTGTTTATTTATTATTTGTTATTATCTTGACTGAGCGTCGTTTTGGAATACGGGCCTAATACTATAATCATGCCAAGTTTGACGCTTGTACGCCGTACGGATTACCGTTTTTACATTAGAGCAATTACATAAATACGTAATAAAAATACGTTTGTTGTATGGGGGTCCATTTAATTTTTACTTTTAGACTTTTTTATTATTTCCTAATTAATCCGCCGTAACATTACAAAACATATTCTGTGAAAATTTTAACTGCCTATCTATAACGTTTCGAAATATACAGCCGTTAATAGGTAGGACAGGTGGACAGACGGATAGACAGGCATCGTAGGCTTAGTAATGGAGTCCCGTTTTTACGCTTTGGGTACAGAACCCTAAAAAACGCAATTTTGATTTTGACACAATTTTGCCTAATTGACGATTTTTTTTTCGTTAAAATTTTCTTGACCGTGGATTCAATGTCCTTTAGTCGTAATATTCAACAGTTTACTTAGTCTTAATAGCGTCAAACAATTCATAGTCACAGTCAGAGTTAAGCTAAGTAAGTCCCGGTTAAGTCAAACTGCCCCTGTAAAGTGGTGGAGACTTTGGCATACGCAATTATCTGGTGTTACCTTCACATACCTATATGCGGACTAAAATTTAGTTCACCGGTTCACGACGGTTCTCTTTCTACACATACTCAGGACAGGACACTTTTACACTTGAAATTCTGCAGACTCACCCCTGAAAAAGATTTTTCAGTTATCGCTTTGTATGCAAAATGTTTTGGTTTTGAGAGGAAAACTCATGAATGTCATTCAAATCGAAGGCTGCGTTGGCACAATACTGGCGACCCTCGATCTTTAGACCGCAAGGCTGCGATTGCTCCCTCCTTGGGGGCACAACCCTAACACAACAATATGGCAGGGCTGTCCAAATATTTTGAGCTTTCATTTTTTATTTTAAAGTTACTGATTGAACTTTAGATGGAGTATGATTGTTGAAATTAGAGGACATAGATTTATCATTGCGTAAAAAAATTATTTGTTTTTCCGACCATACTTCATTCGATACGTTATAAAACAAACATTGCGATTTTAAATACTTTAAACTGCTAGTTTAAACTATTAAAAAAATCCGGTAAATATTATTGATGAGTTCAGTAGAGGGCGAAGCAGCAGAGTTATGATTTATTGAAATTTGAAATTTGAGTGGTGTCTGGCGAGCGACTTAATGGTTTTGTCATTTAAGGGGACTGTTCCCGTCTGCAGCTCTCTCGCTCGCAAATTTTCACATTATTGAAATTATTGACATGTCTTGGTGTATAACGTAACATTACAAAACAAACATAGAAATGTTTGTTTCGTTATCTTGTAATTTGACGGAATAACATGACACGAGAAATAAAAATCACTTGTTACCATTTTACTGTGTCAAATTAAAATATATCCCAATTGACAATTTCTTTGTTGGCAGGCATGATTTTGTTACTTTTTGGAATTTCACACTCATTGATTTTATATCTTCAATAATGTGAGAATGTGCGAGTGAGTGAGCTGCAGAGGGTATACAGGCCCCTTAAGGACTCGCTGAACAGCCACAGCAAGCTCTTTCGCACGTTCTCAAAATCATTGAAGAACGTGAGCGCAGCCTTAATTATTATGTCGTAAAATATTTACAACTATGAATATTGAATCAATGCTCAAAAATTTCCGAACCAACAGCAGGACTGAAGAAAAACTCCTAAGGACTCCATTTCCTTGAACTTTGTATTCTCAACATAAATGTCAAAAACCAGATTCAGTTCTTACGCTATTGTGGTTAATAGTGGGAAAGTTGCATTCAAAATGCGCCAACCCTACCGTCCCTTCGCGCCTCGAATTCGCACCTCACTGCACCGATTACGGATTCCGGACGCGAATTATATGCGATGTTGTTCCGCGAATTACGGACTTCAATAATGAGTGACGCTACACGGATACAGTATCAACGGAAAGGACATTTACACCTGGCCAATCGCAGAGCTACTTATCCCGGACTTTGATATTTTCATCATTCATCATCATTATTATTCTATTACGTTGCCTCTGCTGGGGCACATGCCTTTTCTCAGAGAGAGGGGGAGAAAGGATGGGCCGTAATCAAAGGATAGGCTTTATGATTAATATTCCGGAAACCCTTACGAAGCTTTGATTCCACATTTATTGTGCAAACTGCTTCAAATTCTTGCTAAATTCCAATTAGTAAATCATATGTTTTTTTTTCTTATTTCTACACATTTAATCAAAGTGACTTTATATTAGTATTCGTTAGGAAACTATTAAAGATCATTTATTTTACTTTAAAATATTCTAAAAATACAGAAATAGAGAAAATAAAAAGATTAAGTAGATTTTGTTATGAACCTCCGGCGTCTCACCTCCGCTCGCAGAACAATAAGGAGCATGTAATCAGTCACGTGATTTACAAAGCGTACAAAGCCGTCTATCAAAAAGTACAGCCTTTGGAGCCTTTTACAAGTCCCTAGTACATTAAAATTGTGTAGGACAGGACAGGACGGCAAACTGACGGCAGGGTTGTACATGTAGTACAACCCTGCAATTTGCCGTCCTGTCCAAAATATATCTGTTTCGTTCTGGTTACAAATGTTTTGGCATATGAGTAAAGAATGTAACATGTTTAATTCGTTTATGCTAAATTAGCATTACTTCTAAGCTTTAGTCCCTTTTCTGAGTCTCCGCTATATCAACTGCGGATTCCATGACGATCCTCCATCTGTCACTTCCCATATCATGACAGTTCACTCGCCACGCGAGGGTTAAGTAATTTATTTGGTCGCATTCACCCCTTCATGCGCCGTGGGGTGAAATGGGAATCGCGTTGAGTTATATTCTCTAGGGTTGACACTTATCAGCACGTTGAAACTTCATTATTATCGCAATATGTACGTAAGTATACGTTTTGTTACTGAATCGGTACGGTGTCGCGAGTGAATCGGTTCCTTCTAAGGAAGCATGCTCCATCGTAGACCGCATTATTGCCTAACCCATCGGTAGTAGTGGTCAAGCTCAAGCCATTTTTTTTAAACAGGACCTTTTTGCTTTGCAAGTAACACTAGAGAAAGCCATGAAGAGATCCATGCTAGGCATCAAACTCCAAGACCGAGTTCGTAATACCGAAATAAGACGAAGAATAAAGGTTCGAGAAGTTCCACGTTTATTGTGCGTACTGCTAGTCTGTGCAATGCGCTGCCTGAATGAGTGTTCCCCGATAGTTACAATCTGGGTGTCTTCAAATCACGAGTGAATCGGTTTCTTCTAGGCTTAACGCTTAACATCAGGTGAGTTGGCGGTCAAACGCAAGCTATTATTTAATATATAAAAAAGACTGAATCGCGGTAATGAAAGTAAAGTGGAGCTGGACAGGACACGTTGCTAGGCGCAGTGATGACAGCTGGAGGTTTTAACAGAGTGCTGGCCGAGGCAAGGTAAGCGGAGCGTTGGTCGTCCAGCTGCAAGTTGGGTCGACGATATTGTCACCATCACGGTTTTCCCCGGACTCGCACAGGATAGAGGCAGATGGCTTCATCGGTGTAGCCATTTGGGGTCTTCGATGCTACCGACAGACATACAGTAAAAATCTCGTAGTGCAACAATTTTTTTTAATAAAGTTGAAGTGACAATGAGCATGCCACATAGCTCGACGAACTGATAACCGATGGGGAAGAAAGGTTCTTGAGTGGAGACCACGAACCGGAAGACGCAGCGTAGGTAGGTCCACTAGATGGACCGACGACATTGTGAGAGTCACTGGCATCTAGTGGATGCAAAAGGTAGGCTGTCGTTCAGCGTGGACGTCTTCTGGCTGATGATGATGATGACGATGAACACAAAATTACCCAAAATTGTTAAAAATTAATTAAGAATGTTATTTTCCGTTACGCAACGAACATCAACATTGGCATATCAAAACAATTTGCTCAACAAAAACAAAACGAAACCTCAAACAAATCCGTCCAAATTAGTCGTACAAAGCAAGCCGCCGAGCTACGTTCGCTCGCGCCAGCCACTCGCCCGCCTACTCGAACACTTGACTGATCGCTTCCGTGCGAGTAACTGGAATGCGATGATAATGAGCTTGCGACACTGCGCCGGAAATCAAATCAGTTGTTGATATTAAATTAACGGATTATTACTACTGAGGTATTGATATTTCGACACTGTTTGATTCGATTAGCGTTTATGGCGCAGCTCAGCTATCGACGGTCTCAGTAGATCGGCACAGTTAAATCGTTGTGTGACTTTGTATGGTAGATCAGTGGTATATTTCTACATCATTTTACACGACTGCTCAAAATAATTCGGCCAAGTGGGAGTCGGCCTCGCGCACTGAGGGTTCCGAACGACCACAAATTGTTAACTACTAAAATACAAAATAAATGTACAAAGAGACATTACGCCCAGGCGGTCACCAATCCAAGTACTTACCGCGCCCATCGTTGCTAAACTTTGGTGAACAGAAATTTGTCCACGCTCTAGGCCATTATTTATTATTTTGTTGTTTTATTTAGAGTGTGTACCCACTATAATTATGCCAAGTTTGACGCTTGTACGTATTACTGTTTTTACAATTGAGTAAATACAAAAATTCCTTTTTAAAAAACGTTTGTAGTATGTAGACCCTTTAGCTTTAGCTTTTTGAATTTTTCGTCCTATGGCTTAAATGATGATGATGATAATATTGTAATAAAATATCCCTTGTTTGTCTGTCTGATGTTTGTCTGATCTACTAGCTTTGACACTATATATATAAACTATTCTAAATACTTACTCTATTTAATTATGTTTAAGTACGTCTCTATAAAGTTGCTTCAATTAATCAGTTTGCCAGGGATCACATTAGTACCTATAGGTTAATCAAGATCTCATTAAACCCCAGTTAAGCCATAAAATATCGTGTTTAAACAGCTCCCTCCTGTGTGGTCTCCTAAAATAGCTGAAAGCTGTAAAACTCGATAATCAGGCTTGCATCGTAAACGCTGAAACGGACCACGAGCAACGACTTCTCACTCAATGGACACCTTGTAGGGCGACTTTCAGACAACGCTTTGGCACAAAAAGTGCACATAAAAATGCTCTACAGTAATATTATTATTAACGGAATATTTACCGTGATAAGGTTGTGGATAAACTACAATCAATGTTACTACAAACTACAGTTGAGGTGTAACTGTAATGAACAACCGTGATAGTTTAAAACTTAAAAAAAAAACTTTGTTTTAAAATTCTCTACCGACCATTGGCACAATTGAATCGTTGACCAACGAATTTTGACAGCGTTGGTATAATAACAAATCCGCTATGACGAATTTGTGAGTGCACCAATCAACGTTTAGTATCCCACCACCACGTACAATAAGTTTGATATAATGTCTCATCACCATCAGCCAGAAGACGTCCACTGCTGAACATAGGCCTCCCCCTTAGAACTCCACACTGAACGACAGCCTGCCATCTGCATCCACTGGATGCCCGCGACTCTCACAATGTCGTCGGTCCAGTGGGAGGCCTACCTACACTGCGTCTTCCGGATCCGTGGTCTCCACTCAAGAAACTTTTTTCCCCATCTGTTCGATGTAATGTCTGTAGGATAGAAAGTCATCGACCTTGAGAGTTACGCGGGTTTTCCTCGAAGCCCACACGGTTTCAGATGAACATGATGTTTCACCTTCACATAATTAAAGAGATTAAAGCTTTTGTAATTGAAGCGAGATTTAGTGGTGATCAAATGTGTTGGTTTTTCGTGTTAAAACCATGAAGCACTTGTTTCTCAAAAACATTTAAAGAATGGTGTCACCAAATCTTTCAAGCGTATCTCAAGAGATTAGCAAAATCATTATCAACTCAGTTCGGGCCGTAGGCTACCTCGAGTTGCCGTGTTTCGGATGGAACGAAACGATTGATAGGCCGTTGGTCCAGTTGTTGATTCTACCTTCTGAGCTTGGGGGCGTGGGTTCGATTCCCACCTAGGACAAACATTTATGTGATGAACAATTGTGTTTTATATCAGGTTGTTAATATCTATTTAAGTATGTATTTAAAACTATATATGTATGTATATCAGTCTCTGGCAGCCATATCACAAGGTTTGCTTAGTTTGGGGTCAGATGACCGTGTGTGAAGAATGTCCCGAAATATTTATTTTATTTATATTTATTTATTTTATTGGGAGCAATGGTGGACGAGCGCATTATGCGCTTTACGATTTGACGGCACTTGGTTCATACCTCGGCCCTGCACCAATGTCTTAGTTACTAATTAAATAAATAATGTGCAGTTTCAATGCCATTGGTCAAAAACGGCTAAGGCATGATGGGTTCACGAATAGCCTGTAACGAGCTCCAGATTATTAAAGTTTTTTTATAAGAGTTCATGTTGATATGAAAAAAAATGATATTCTTTAAAAAACAACGCGAGCAAACCGGTAAGTCAGAAGATCAAAGACATATTGACATTCACCATCAAGTGCTGGGCCAGCATGGTGGATTCGGGCCCATCCTTTCTCCCTGGCCTGTGTCCCAACAGTGGGAGCATGATATATCATTCTCACTCAACGAAAGATATAGGTAAAGTTCCTTGTATAACTTGTATTACAAAACGCACGGACCCGCGTTATAATTGTGCTGCTGCTGAGACACGTTTGGTCTGTGGAAGGCTTTAGAGTCTGGTGCCCCTAAAAAAATGTACCTTAAAAGCTCAGAGCCTTTAAGGTAAATTTTTTTAGGGGGAAATCTTCCAAAGATCCCCAAAGATCTGCATTGGGGTGCAACCAGGTTATATGGGATTATACCCACTAAAACCCCCTGGTGACCAGCCTTAGTGCTTAAAAAGAGGGCTCCGGGATCTCCAGAGGAACGCACCGGAGCCCTCGGCACTGCGCTACGGTTCCTCCCGAGACAACCGTGTTGTCTCAGCCCCTCCGCCCACGACAACGTTGGTCACACAACGTAGTCGTTCTCTCCCTGGGCACGCTTAAGTGGATGGTCAGAGCCCCAACTTTGACCATCCCGAGCCCGGAGGTCCCCTTTTAGTAACCTCTTAATACAAAGTAAGCAGTTTGTCTAACCGACTCATTAATTGTTTCAGGTAATAACGAAAACTTTTCAAAACAACCACCGTTCTACATCCACCACAGCAACAGTAAGTGAGCCCACTGAATTTACAAAATTGTCGTCCAATTTCACTGTAACTGCTTCAAACAAAGCCACAAGGATAACCTATTTAGAGTATGTGCCAAACTTTATGATCGCTCTGACCCGTTCTGAACGTTAAAGTCGGCTGAAAAAGCACTGGCCCACTTTGTATTTATATTTCGGCTCAGCGCGAACAAATATATATACGAGTAGATACTGTCAGTTCAATTGTTTTCTTCCGAACTAGAAATAGACGTTGTACTTTGTGGTACCTAATATTATGAATAATCGTTGAAATATTAGGCATAGTAAATCAAAAGTATGGCAACCTTAAAAGAGAGCCAAATCTCTATCCAAACCAGTGCTACAAGCAATTTCGATTAAACCGTCACTTATAATTCGGTGAGCTTTGGTGATATGCCAGAGACATCCCAATGTCAAAAACCGTTATAGCACAGTTTAGATGTCAGACCTTACCTACATAGTTTCATAGACAATATAGACATCATACAGAACATAGACACTATAGCTGTCATCGACATCATAGACACAATATAGATAGGTACATCCACGGAACACTATTACTCCTAGCGGAGGGTACATCATAAATACCATAGACCCCATATACATTGGTATAATTATATTAGTTTATTTTCTATTGTTCTTTTTACGTTATCAATTATATTACTTACTTGTCTTCATTATCTGCACTGTTATGGTACTATGTTAAACATATTATTATAGTTTATTTAAGTTTATCAAAATGTCGAAGCATAAGTAATATAGTTACTAAATTTATTAATTTCTCACGTATGCCAAATTGTAAAATTCCTTGTTAAGAAATAAAATTCTTTAAAGTATTTAAATCATAGATACCATATAATATCATAGACACCGTGGATATTAAAGACATCAAAGACGTCATAAACATCCCAATAGGCAATTAAAAACAATACTAGGGCATCCTTCCATCTTCGGCCACTGAGTTTAGTTATGGTAAAAACAATAGAATTCTCTGTATTGGTTATAACATGGAAAAAAAGACATAGACAACTAACCCAACGATATTTTGCAGATATTCAAATGCAAGCACCGTTATCTTAAGTTCCGAACGGCCATAGAATTTGGCACAGACTCTACTTCTCTCTTATCACGGCTATAACACTACAAGCAAACCTAATATCACTGGATAAAGTTAACAAAGGGAATAACACTAAACAGAGATACCATCTCTTCACAATGTGTGAACCTGCTTAATTGTCTCTGCGAACAATTGTATGCGAATCAGGGAGTCCCATCTCTAATTCTGTGGAAGTAGGTACAGTTGCTTTCATAAGTTGCCTTTCATAACTCGAATTGGAATAGTTGCGAATAAAAGCGCGGGCTTAGTAAACAACCAGTGAATTGGCTTAATGATTAAACTGCGAGGAGCCATACATAAAAGAAAACACAGTAAATTATTACCAAGAGAACCTCAGAGAAAATGAGAATATAACGAAGTTATAGCTTTTATAATAATTGTTTCTGTATTTTTATCTTTTATGTTTTAGTTCTATACCTTGTGTATATTTAGCCGGTGCTAAGTATTGAATTATAATTATTTTTTAAGAAGCCGATAATTAGAGGTATTAGTAAATATTTTAAAGCCTCCACCATTTTACTGGAGCTTGAATTTGACTTGACCGTGACTTACTTTGCTTGACTCTGACTGTGACTTATTTGATTTCATACTATGAAAACTTATTTAATATTACGACTGAAGGACTCAGTATCCATAGTCATGAAAAAAACCTACGCACGCTGTCGACCTAACCTATTTACTCTCACATTATAAAAACAATAATTCCCATAACTTGACACAAAATCGTTTATTCATAATTCTCGTTATCGCGTCATCCCATAACAGGCCGAAGACAATGTCCTATCTGTCCCATAGAAGGCGCAAAAGACCGCAACGAGTTATATCAGTGTTCGCCTAACGTTATACCATGTTATAACGTTATAGCTTACAACGGTCGTTATGATAACGTTATTTTGACATTACGGTGTGGTTTGCTGGCATTTTGTCCGATAATCTCCGGAGTTGAATGGGAAAGCCTTTTCATAGTCAATCGTTGCTGTTTGAACCTTTGCGCTTTTATTTTATTCGACTGTCCAAGAAGAATAGTGATGTTTTTCGTTTGTTTGTATGTAACTTTTTTATTTTTATTTTATTTATTGAGGTACACAAAACAGGATGCAGTCATAACAAAAACTAAATTAAGTGTGTTGACAATTGTGAACTAAACCATATCCCAAAACATGCGTACTCATCATGGTTATTAAAAAAACAGTATGATATAAAAATTTAAGTATAGTTAGCTACATTCACGATGAGCCGTGAATGCAATCTTTTTTACATCTCTCTTAAATCTGGGTAGACTGATCAAAAATATCTATAAAGCTATAATGCTTTTTGACGATTTCATTGTATTGGCGACACATCCTAACTACTGGGTTATAAAAAGAAGTGTTATTTTTATAAACACGCAGATAGAAAGTTTTTGGTTTTATATAATAGTCGTTGCGAACTTTTGGAGTAACGTTAAAGTTAATACTTGAGAGAAGAGAAGGGGAATCTATCTGGAATCTAACTTAGGTGTGTAAGGTATTTGTTTGTTCTAATATTGCCATGTAAGTAAAACAGCGTATCAAATTTTAGAGGGCAAGGTGTCGTAAGGATCGTACAGATAGGTTTTGGCGCCAACGTAGAAAAAAACATGTCGGCTCGTTGGTTTATTTTCATAAACTTGTGTATTTTCGAGTGTTAATGTGTACTAAATGGTGAATAATAATATATAATATAATATTCATTAAGTCCTCGTAAACGTGCTCGAGTGTGGCCAAGTGATATAACGAGGTGAAACGTGTCTTTTCGTGTTGTTTCCAAAACGCCATAGGAGCCTCTTGTAAAGTCTCCACCACTTTACAGAGGCATGAGTTTGACTTGACCGTGAGCTTTACTCTGACTGTGACTATGACTTGTTTGACGCTATTAAGACTATGTAAACTGTTTAATATTACGACTAAAGGACATTGAAGCCAAGGTCATGAAAATTTTACAAAAAAATATCGTACCGATGTAGCTGGAGAAGAACCGATAACCGATGGGGAAGAAAAGTTCTTGAGTGGAGACCACGAACCGGAAGACGCGGCGTAGGTAGGCCTCCCACTAGATGGACCGACGACATCGTGAGAGTCGCGGGCATCCATTGGATGCAGATGGCAGGCTGTCGTTCAGTGTGGAGTTCTAAGGGGGAGGCTTATGTTCAGCACTAGACGTCTTCTGGCTGATGATGATGATGATAAACATCAACAATTTTTTGGTGTTACGAATATCAGAGTTAATTAGCAATATCAAACAAGCAATCAAACTTTCTCTTCTAACGTATGAACGAAATACATTTTCAAAATAAAATAAAACTTGACAATAAACAAAAGAACTACGATGTAATAAAGCCCATAATATTTTAATAGCCCACACGCATATCATGACAATCAATCTTGATATGAAAAGAAATGCATTAAACTATCTGTTACATTGATACATGCAGAGGTACTATCAATGTAACTGCATCACAGTGTAGTAGGTACGTACCACAGATAAAGCCAGTACACACTTGCAGGCGAATACGGACGACCAAGCATTCGCCAACATCTTTAACTTGAATTTTGGCGGATCCCTACTCCTAACCTTATCGCTTTTACCTGATCTAAGCCTTATCGGTAGTGAGGAATATTATATCTTATGTTTCTAGTAATATTAGAAGTGGGTTCAATAGAGGCCTTGGAGGTATGCGAAATTCTAAGACATTTTGAAAAAAAAAAATACCATGAGCTTTACAACTGTCTTCAAAATGATCATCAACTTAAATACCGACTTCAAATTTAGTAATCCTGGCGGCGCCCATGGCTTTACCTATCTCAAGGGTCTCATATAGAACGTAAATAATTTTCCACCTCCAAGGGTTTGAAAATAACTTCCCGTAAAAATAGCTGTTATGTTTTGGAATGTATTAATTAACAGTGCAAAAAATCTGCAGTCGTCTACCCCAGACATGAAATAGTAACGAAATAAATAAACCGTCCCTTATCTCATTATAATGCAAATTCAAAGCCTCGGTGGCTGACACTTTCATAAAAAGCTGTGCTTTTCGTATTTTACACTAGCGAGCTTTTTCATTTCAACCAGGCGTCTGGACGGGTGCTACAATAATTTATGGTCGTTTCCAATCTTGTTAACTTATTTTAAAACGTAATAAGGAAATAAGCAGTAATATTTTTTTTAATATAAGTTTTAGGGTTTTATCTATGGATATGTCAAGGGGATATGTCACCAAACCTACGTCTGTCTTAGCTTCAAGGAATCAATTTTTTGAACCCTATAACAGCAGAGGTGTAGGTAACTGTTTTTTTTTTTTTTATGTGGGTCTCATAGTTGTTTTGTTTCTCTCCTTCTTAAAATAAACGTGGTGTTATTATGATTTTTTTTAGGTAAAACAACAAATAACAAAAACCGGCCAAGTGTGAATCGGACCTCACGCTAAAGATCTCAAATTGAATGAAAAAGACACATTTTGCTGATAAATACGTAATAGAAATTTATATTGTACCAAGGACGATATTGAATTCTTGATTGTACGGAACCTTTATTGAGCGACTCCCAGTCGCACTATGCCGGTTTATTAAGCGTAGTTAATTGTCAAGTTTGTCCTGTTTTATGAGATCAGCGTCAAAAGATGCAGTACTGTATCACAGTCTGTTTTAATAGTTAAATTATTTTAACGAAGAAAATTTTACACTTACTCATCGAGATACAATACATATAGAGTCACAAACGTGCCCAAAAATGTCTGAATCCAAACTCTGCACACGCCACATATTGTGCCAACTTTTTGGTTAGTTGTATGGCAAGCGCGATCCAACTACAACGCTGCCCAATGCCAGTGCTGCGTTGACATAGCAGACTAGCGACATTGAACACTATGCACGTCTAAATTGGAGTAAATGTGGCATTGTGAATTATATAATTGATGTCTCGACGCTCGGACATTTTTGACTGTTTTTACTTAGAGATTGTGACTCTATAGGTATTGTGACTCTATAGGTATTGTATCTCGATGCTTTTATTAAATAAAAATTATTTTACAAGATGTTCTACATTAACTATCAAAGAAAATTATGATAGTGTAAATTGTAACAAACATTCGTGTTCAACAGTGTAAACTCAGCCTTCCATGTACCGACGCAAGCAATAATTCTGACACTTTCTCCGATGCCCGCGCTGACCCCCGTAACGATCGGGCATTTGTTATAACGTCTAGTCCGTATGACTCTATTAAATGCGCTATTGTACGCTAAATTGTGTTTTGTTTGTTAATAAAGGGCATGTGGCTACTTTAAAAACTGTTTTTAATCTTATGAAATCGAAACAATTTTTTAAATGAATTAATAGGAAATACTTACCTACTATAAATTATTGAAAAAGGCACACAATCAAAATACAAGGCTTAATGTAGTACATCAAAACCAACACATCTAGAACACCTAGATGTGTGCTCAACATGCGCATAGAGGTTAGGTAGGTCTCTCTGTATCTTTTATCGCATTTTATAACGGCGGAATGTTCTGAAGAACTGTTTGATCTGATGCTGGCGTCACGGTTTTACCATCGCACTAGCTACCACCGCCTGAAGGCTCATCCACACATCATAGATCAGTGGAACTCGCACACTGTCCGATTCACACGATCTTTCTTGCCTCATACCTGCAAAATGTGGAATGAGTTACCTTCCACGGTGTATCCGTAAAGCTACAACATGGGGTTCTTCAAAAAGCAAGTTAATAGAGTCTTAAAGGGCTAAGAGAATGAGCCTGACAGCTGCAATGACATTGTGTAAATCTAAGTGAAAACATTTATTTTAATATTATATTGTAGCAAATTAGCTATCTTACGTTCAAAAAGCTAGGAAATGTGATCAGTATTTGTTGTTTTCGATCAGCTTTTTACAATGGTAAGGCAACTATCATACGCATTCTTTAAGCGGCCGCACTTTAGCTCCTGGAAACAGGCGCTTATTAGAACATTTAATCCGGTTTCAGTCCACAGATTCCGTAGACATTTGCGCAGCAACGTCACGTTTGGTAACGACAAACGCAAACAACCCTCAAAGCTCGGCGCAGCTTTGAGCAATCAATCGAAATGATTCCGGCATTACGTACAGTTCCGGATTTGATACAGAACTACAGCTTCAATAGACATAATATATGAAAGTACACTAAATGTAGACGTGATGTGAAGTAAGCGACTAAACTTCCATCATAAGGGCCAAAACACACGAGTACGACTCTAAGTCGCGCCGTCACACGATGCGACGTCGGCTAGCAGAATATGAAATATTATACGAACATTTTCAATGGAATTCTCTATCTGCCTAATGCTGTAAACAATGTGTAACAGTAGAGACGATGTTCGCATCGTTACAAGCAACGTTACTCGTTGGTAATATAGTATTTTAGCAACGCACACCTGCTGTCTGACGTGCGTGACGTCACCTGTCGATTCCCACGGAAGACCAGCGCTGGTTGTTTACAGCAATACGCTGAGTTGGGATCGGCTTGTGACAGAAACTATTACTTTGTTGTTTTAATTTTATTCGTAATGTCCGTATATTTTGTTTCTGTCATAAATAAATATTTTTCTTTCTTTCTTTCTTTCAACGCGTTGTGATTATGAGCTTTTCTTTGGGTTCGCACAAAAACTGTTACCGCGAAACGTGCAACGTTGCACTGGTGTTGCATCCTTCAGGGGCTCAATTTTTGATTTCGTACATAAACATCATGCTATATTAAATATTTTTTTTATTAATAGAAAGCAAAATCGAATGTTTCAAACCACTCGTTGCGTTAGCGAGGGATATGTTTATTTGAAAGAAATATAATATAAATAATTTTGTAACAGCTGTAGGGAGGCGAACAATATTATTTAAACAAATGTGTGTTTTGTTTGGAATTTCGTTCGAAAGTCAGTTTTCGCATGATTTCGCGTGATATTTTCGTGCGAAATATCATACGAGCGATTCAAAAATCGAATTCCAGGGCCCCGATTCTACTAAAGAAATTGTCTTTAAATTGTAATAGTTGCCATTTTAATTGAAAAATAACTGCCTCAAAATTTACAGTTTTAAATAATTTTTTATACTAGAAAAATACAACCACCTAATATTATAGTATAAAAAATATATTAAAAACTGTCAATTTTGAGGCAGTTATTTAACAATTAAAATCGCAACACTTACAATTTAAAGACAATTTGTTTAGTAGAATCGGGGGGCAGGAGTGTGGACGTATCTGCCAGTAATAGCAGATGCGGGAACCACATCTTGAGCGCGCATACAGTGGATAGTGGATACGCACCTTAATATAAGAACGCGACCGTTCGGTTTCATTATGTAGCAATGTAACTGTACATAAGTAATATAGTGGTGGTATATATATTCGCAGACACGCGCGCCGCGTCCGCGCTATTGTGACGATCAAAGTAGATTCGGAAGTAGGCGCGCACGTCGTCTTGGACGGCAGGGGTGGCACGCTGAGGAATAACGACAAAATGTTTTAATTATTACATTTAAAAAAAAAAAAAAATGTAAATTAGTTTATTATTGGTGTAGTAAGCTGTAGTTTTGGAAATCATAAATCCTACTAATATTATAATCGCGAAAGTTTGTATGTATGGATGTTTGGTCTGCTTTCACGCTGCAACGGAACAACGGATCGACCTGATTTTTTGCATGGGTATAGTTCAAGAGCCAGAGAGTGACATAGGCTACTTTTCATCATCATCATCACCACCATTTTTCATCACTACGCGGGTGAAACGGCGGGGCGCAGCTAGTAACACATATATACAATACTAATATTTAAAACTATGGATATTGGGTTAGCGCACGCTACTCAAAAATACTTAAACCATACTAAGGCCACGGTCACCAGCTAGTTCCACATGATTCACACACTTTCAACATTAAAAAAAAAATCGCTACGTATAAAAAAAAATGGGCTTTCTTATAACATAACAAACGTTTTAAAGTAATTTTTATGTTGATATGTTTTATTTTGGCTGAAGATTTTTTTTTATACTCTTTCAGTAATTAAAAAAACGTCTTTAGCTGCCCCTCGGATTTTATCGCGTAAATTTTACATTGTTATAATTCTTGACATGGTCGCTTCATTTCAAAAGGATAATATAGCAAAATGGCTGAAATCTTTTTTTTTTGTGTAATTTTCTATAGACGTCCGTCAAGTATAGTTCCAATGTGTAGTAATCGCGAAAACCTAAGAAATTACATTATCATCCTTCTTGCTTGGCTTCTTTGAGTAACAAAATAGTAAGTTTTTTTTTTTTAGGCATACCGGGCATACCACCAGCCCGCTGGTCGGATGACATCAGGAAAACAGTGGACATTAGCACAGGACCGGAAAAGATGGCGCGCTGAAGAGGAAACCTATACCCAGCAGTGGATGGAAAATGGTTGATAATGATGATGAATTTAGGGATAGACTTGCGTTTGACCGCCAAATTACCTGATGTTAAGCGATGATGCGGTCTACGATGGAGCATGCTTGCCTAGAAGATTGCATTCTAAGCTATCGAGGAACACCCATTCGGTACTTAGCGTATTCCAAATACTAGCAGTTCGCACAATAAAAATGGAATCAAAGCGCTTCGTAGGGGCTTTCGGAATATCAACCATAAAGCACTGTTTTCAACTATCATGGTTGTTCACTAAAGTTATATGATTTTTTACGGGATATTAAGGGAGTTTTATTTTGGGGGGGATTTTTGTTTCGGGTAGTTATCTCATTCCACAACCTTACCACGGTAAATATCTCGTAAATAATCATATAACTTTAATTAACCATAAAGCCACATACCCTCGTCTATCCCCAGTAGCAGCAGCCCTGCGGGCTCGGCAGTGTCACGTCCCGTGACGCACGTGTCCCGGCGGCTCCCAGATGCGGAAAGTGGCCAATCAGTTACTTTTAATTAATTTCCGAGGGTCGAAGGTAGGTTCTATTCGGCAGATAATGAACAGATGCCGTCTGTGGCTTTGTGTGGGATGGCTTGTTTAGTTTGTCTTGTACCATGTAGGCACGGGGTGCAGGTGTGTGCTGAATGAATAATGACCAGTGTTAGGGTAAGCTTCTTCCCGCATTGAACTTGAGTTTATAAAAACATGTTTTGTAAGATACTCTGTTCTTTTTTTATTTTATTTTTATGGAATAAGTGGCATACAAGCTACGGCCACCTGATGGTAAGTGGTCACCGCTGCCTATAGACACCTACAATACCTGGGGCATTGTCAGTGCGTTGTCTACCTTTGAGGATTCTATTCACCCTTCGTTTGAAACAGTCCAAATTATACTTCGGAGGAAATCCGAAGGCGGTAAGCCATTCCACAACTTACAGGTACGTGGCAGAAACAATCGATTAAATCGAACAGCCCGACTTCCACGCATCTATAATATGTGGATGGCATTTTTGGCGATGGCGGCCGGTTCAGTGGTAAAACCGGGATGGAGGGATAAGGTCAAAAAGTTCATCAGAGCATTCCACGTTATAATCTATAGAACAAGTTCCTCATTATGTTTCCTGTATTGGAGATTTTTTTTAACGCGAATAATTCCCTGTTTGACCCCCAACTCGCCTGTTGGTAAGCGACGAAGTGGTCGAAGATAAAGCACGCATACTTAGAAGATACCTATGTTGTATGTTGATACCTGTGTTGGAGACATTATGCCACTGAACACATACCTACATGTTCTACATACCCGACTAACACCACGAACTAAAAATACATTTCAAATCGCGATTCAAACCAGTGACCATCACAGAAAGCAGTCCCGCTTACCTACTCAGTCATTCCAGTCATCAATACATTTAGAAACCTATTTGAGAGAAACCTAAATCTGAAAACTATTTTGTTAAAGTTCGGAAAAATCGCAAAGGAAAAGCCGTACAAATCTATATATTTTTATATCAATCGATGTGTGTATGTTCCCGATGGACTCCAAAACGGCTAGACCAGTTTTGACAGGACTCTCACTGGCAGATAGCTGAAGTTATAAGGAGTGACCCACGCGGGTGTAACCACGAGGCGCAGCTAGAAAATAATAATGTATTAGAGTGAAAAAAACAAAGCTAAAAACATACAAAATACCAATTTAAATGAACTATATACATATACATAAAGTATTACCAAATTACAATAAAACCTATTCTGACTTTCATACGAAATGAACAGAAAATTACCTAATTAACAATAATTTAATTCCGGGCGTGAATTAGTGAATTTAATTCTGGAATTTTTTTAATTAAACGACTTTCTCGTATGTATTTTTAGTTAATTTTCCACGCCCTAACCCCCTAATAAGCATATATGGGTATTAAGGCCGCTGAGCATAAAACCTACAGAGAAACAGCTCAGAGCATAAAACAGTATGTACTTTATTACATGCAGCGATGTGTGAGTGCAGAGGACGCCTATCCTATTTAATTGTTCCAACTCAATTGCGCGACGAAATCCGTTTGGATATTTTAAAAAATGCCAGATTCTACCGCGTTTGACCACCATCTCGTCTTTTGGTAAGCAACGATGTTGCTGACCAAACCTTCTCTTACGGTCGATCTTGTGGTTGTTATTATATGTAATGAAATTTATTCATTAACAATAGGGTTAATGTAGGGTTAGGGTTAATATAGAATGCTTGATGAGGGTAGACTGATAAATATAATTGTTGCACCAACATCTAGCATAATAATAATGATGATTTTTAAGAGTTTTTTGTCATCTGTATCAAATTTCATGGTGTGAACAATAAAGAGTTAATCAATCAATCAATCAATCAATCGAATCGGTTAGTCAATAAATGTTTTCTGATTCTGGTTTTGCACTGATCTGAGGTATTTTTAATTTAGATCTCATATTTCGTTGTTTGGCATGTGAATTTGGTCATATAAAATAACAGATAGTATAAAAATAAAACAAATGGAAAGTATATATACAATTCAGTATTGAATGCGTGGGCAAAATTAATGTTAATAGGTTGCTAGGTGGTATGTCAAATAAATTATACAAATAGTATCTACCTATGATTATTTATTATGTCAAATGCTTGATTACAACATTAAGTTAATATTACTTATTTCAAAGTAAAAAAATAAGAATTAAAAAAAATGGGGGACACATTTGCTCTGCAGTTAAAATGCATAAGACCTAGTACCTCTGCCAAAGTACTACTCAATCGTAATAGGCTGTAAGGAGGTAATTTATATCGTATCAGTGAAAAGTGCCTTTTCTCATGAGTCATGGCAGACGACAGTAATGTATTTAAGGGCTCGTAATTGGCACACTCGAGATAACGACTTTATTAATTTGATTAATCCCGACTGTATGTATGTATCTTAATAACTATGGCTTCTGGGGGATGAAGGCGAGGAGACAATGGCAGCTTTCGTATTAATCATTTATTTTGTAGTACGTAATTTTGAAGGTTACGTACCCCAAGTGTGTAAACGGGACCCTATTACTAAGGCTACGCTGTCTGTCCGTCTGTTCGTCCGTCCGTCCTACCCATGGACGTATCAACCCTTTTTGTTACGTCCATTGGCAGCTGTATCTTTCGAATCGTAGTAGTAGTAGCCAGTTGAAATTTTCACAAAATATATAATGCTACAGTGGATTAACTAAGAAATAATAATAAAGTCAAAAAGTAAAAACTAACAAACGTATTTTTTAACGTAATTTTGTATTAGCTCTAATGTAAAAACGGTAATACGTACAAACGTCAAACTTGGCATGATTATAGTACCAACTTTAAAGATAACAAAAAATAATAAATAATGGCCAAGTGCGAGTTGGTGACAAATTTCTGTTCACCACCAAGTTAAGCAACGTCGGGCGCGGTCGGTACTTGGATGGGTGGCGGCCTGGGGCCTTACGGACAACAGCTAATTGCGGCACCTAATCCGCTCAGTTGGAAAATCACGCAACCGCAAACCGTATCTGGGCACGATAAGGTCCACGTTCGCGTGATTTTCCAACAGCGGATTAGGTGCCGCAATTAGCTGTTGTCCGTAAGGCCCCTGGGCGTGATGTTGTATTTTTTACAGCCTTTTGTATTTTGTGGTGGTATGGAACCCTCAGTGCGCGAGCCCGCCTAGCATTTGGCTGGTTTATTTTTTGTAAGATAACAGTTATAAATAAGACGACAAGTTTGACTAGATTTGACCAGTTATTGTTGTCTATTTATTATTGCGTGCTTGGTTTTCCAGAAAACGTTATCCACGCTCTTATGAGAAGTCAAGAGCCTGGATGACAAACAGACTGGTTACTGTGACCTATTATATATATTTATCCACACCAGTTTCAGAGCTATTAGAGCTCCTTCATCACGGACTACGTGCCATAATCATTTTAGTTAGATCAACAACATTAAAGCCATAACAAAAGAATAATTAACAATATAAATTAATTACTTTCCGCTCATGTTTTCCGTGAAGTCGCAGTAGACGTGACAAAAAATTACGTTCTTTTAAATTAATAAAAATATAAGGGCTACATTGGCTTTTCATTGTTTTTTATGTATGTTCGAGTAAGTATACCTCGCCGGGGCTCCCTGCCTAAACACAGCGCAGGCTGCTCCAGACACGATGGTAATTAGTCCCACCTCTGGCAAGTGTATCGTACGTAGGGCGTGCGGGGCACCCTTTATCTTTTGTTATTAGGTAGGTAGGTGCTGGCGATGTTGTGTGTACGAGGCTTTACGTATATCGGCAAGCTGGTGAAGTGATTCCTTTCCCTCTTTGTAAGCACGCATGCATTTAATTATGTTAAGACTCTACAGAGGACTGATAATAACAAATATTTTTTACAAAAAACAGGTGGATGAGCGACGGTGGCTGAGCCGCAGTATGTGCGCTTTACAATCTGACAGGACCTGGTTCTATCCTCGGCTCTGCACCAATGACTTATTTAGTAGGTACTAAACTTAAATAAATTATGTGTAGTTTCGATGCCATCGCTCAACAACGATGAAAGAAAACATCGTTAGGAAACCGGTACGTACAAGAATCTCAAAATTTCAAAAACATGACATTCACCAACTTGCAATGGGGCAATCCAGTCTTTCAGAGACAAGACCTGTGTCCCAGCTGTGGAACACACCAGTGGGACATGGGATAAGCTAATGATGGTGATGATGACACTGACTTCACAGTTCAATATACGGAATTGGCAACATACAAACTTTAATTAGAAACTAAGGTAGAATTTTTTGTTTAAATTTAAATGGGACCGCCCTTAGGATATCTTCTATGTATAAAAATTAATCTCTATTTACCTTGGTCACGCCATAACTTGAGAACGACTTTACCGATTGCATTCAACTTTTTTTTTAGTTTTCTAATACTTTGTAGTTACGGAAAGAAAAATTAAGAAAATTGAGAAGCAAATTATAAATTTTTTGAAAACTAAACGACAATTTAACTTGCGGGTGTAACCGTGGGGCGCAGCTAGTAGCCTATAAAAAATAAAATTATCATTAAAACCAGTTTCGCAGTCTACACACATCTACGCGTAAATTCAGCTGAAAAGCAAAGTACCTGCAGGGTGATTATCCGTAAGCCGAATTTCATTTCGCGATATTTCCTAAAAGCGTCATGAAGGCCACCTGTCAGGCCGCCCGAAGGCCACCTGTCAGCGTCATTCGTCAATCAATGCCACTCCCGATGATAAACGACGCGCGGATGACAATCGAATCGGCAAACTTCAGCTGAGTTATGGGAAATCGCTGGAAAATTGTGGACACAAATAAGTTATTTTGGAAGATTAGCTGAACTAAGCGAAAGTTTTTAGCCTTAACTGAAAAAGTGGTTACAAAACACTTTATTATTATTTAATTTTTCGGGATTGTGGGAGACCTTGACGATTATGTCCGTCATCATCATCAATTTTCTACCCACTGCTTTCTTTTCTTTTGCGGTCTTGTGCTAGTCTTGTCCATTGCTTTCCTGCTGCCTTAGCAATGTCGTCTCCGTATACATATAGTTGTCTTTGGTCGTCCGATCAGCGGACTGGCTAGCGACAATACTTATGTCCAATAAAAATAAATTAATATGCGAGGTTTTAAAAACAGCTTATTCCGAGCGTGTTCTGAATCACGCCAATGATTGATTGATTGATTGATTGATTAACTCTTTATTGTTCACACCATAAAATTTGATACAGAAGACAAAAAACTCTTGAAAACTAGTGTAACAACTGGCGGCCTTATTGCTAAATGTGATCTCTTCCAGGCAACCTTATGAATGATGAAACCAATGATGAGAATAGTGGTAATGGGATTCTCGTGGTGCCAAGTGAACAACCAAAACCTATTATGTCTTCTGTGTTCATGGTTTTTTACATTGAAAAATAGGTTTGTTTTGGTTATTTTAGTACAGCATGTCATCCTGTGTACCTTATACAATACATACTTTACTGCTAATGAGGGGAAAAATTAATATTGGTTGCTCGTACATTGAGTTTAAACTGAGCGCACAACTCCAGTCTAACACCAGTTTCAAATGCATTGTGCCATTTGTTGTTAGACAGAGACAAAACATAAATTAAGTACTCTGTACAAAAGAACCTAATTAGTGCCAATACGGCATATTGGTTTTTCTCATTAGCACGGAATACATAATAGTCATTAGCGAAGTTGGCGTTGTTGGCACTGTTGGCATTGACTCAGAACACCACATCACTACGAATTAGGTTATTCCAGGACTTGCGAAACTAGTTTTGTTACCGTCACGTTCTTTCGGATTGATAAAGTGCAACAGGGACAGAAACTATACATCTTACACAAGAGTATTCGACCAGGTAGATGAATACGAATAGGTATCCGATCGCTGAAACTCCTAACTCACGCATCATCTGGCCGCACGACCTGCGCTCCATAAATCCGCTAATCTAGTTCCCGTGACTAACCGTTACAGAACAATCAGTATGAGGTCTGCCTGACGCCAACCTTCCTTGGGAATGCGATCGTTCGTGGATTTGCTGTCCACCATCTCTCAGAAGAGGGGCTAGTTGGTTTCCCCCTGATATTCGACAAGACAGTATCAATACACCTCCAATCGCAATTGGGAGTGTATTCTTGCAGTGCCGTCCCTCAGAGAGTTCTAACGTCACCCTTACGGTAGTGGTAGATCAACCCTAAGGCATGTTTTAGCAAATGCCTACAGCCACCTCCAGGGCGAACAGCGGAACGAGACGAGCGCGAAAAAAGCGCTTTCTTTGATGTAGTGCGCCTTGGTCGCAACAGATCTCAATGTGGCAGCCAGAAGGGTGCCGACATGATGCTGTCACATAATTCGTCCTTGCAACCAGGAAGATAAGAAGTGGTTCTTTTCTAGACCGCAGGGCAATATCGGAATACTGTCGCCAGCATGCTAAGTACGCTGCCAACTGGTACGATTGTCTTTAGAACTTCAAAGTATGGACAGTCTAATGTAGTTTAGGTAAATAATGCATTGAGATTGCTTATGCACACGCAAGATCAATAAAATTAGTGTAAAACAATACTGTACTCATCGAAGTCACTGTAATTAATCGTCGGTCGCTGCTACCAAGTAAAACCGAACTCGGTCAACCTGGTCCAAGACATGCTGGGAATAATTGTCTTCTGACAGCTGACTTTGAGTTCAACTGCATTTCTGATTGGTTGTAGGTCTTCGTAATAGTGTTCCGTGTTGTTGGCTCTCAACGTCTTGTTGGTCCAGGGTATGGAGGACATAGACGCGCGAAGATGAAAACAATAATGTCAGCCAACTTTATCAATCTAGCGTAAGCAATGTGAATATCTTAGGGTGAATATCTTGAAGGCGAGTTTATGATCCCACGCGCAACCAACCCTTGCTGATGTATCTAGCAATGATGCCATGAAACACGAATCAGAAGTAGCAATGTTTCCTACTGCTTCCATACAGTCGATCAGGTTCAGTACTCGTAGCGCATACATCACGTAACTTGGCCCGGCGCCAGCACCCTCGGCTTAATCTGAATACAATTGGACTCCTGCACTATTTGTGTAATTAGCTTCGGTTACGGCTGCTTAGTTTTTGAGTAGATTACATGTCATATTCACGTTCAGTAAAAACCTTGTACGACATGATAAATTAATGAAAACGATCATAGTGGGAATGGTAGAACGAATACCAAGAAGAGTATTCTTAGACCAAATAAAAGAGAAGGCAAATGTCATGTCGTAAATGAAGGTGAAAACGCTGCGCGTTGGGCGACAAGCCTGGCAGCTACTCCGCCGATGAAAATTGTTTTGCTTAGATTACGACAGGCCTACTTGGTACTGATTATAAGTGATTGTATGAGATTGCGGTAAAGCTTCATATATTTTCAATAATTTGTAGAATGAGCTTCCTGAGGCATTTCCGAGCAATTACAACATGGGGTTCTTCAAAAGGGCTGTTAATAGTCTTTAAAGGCAAAATAGAGTATTTTGCATTGAACATGATAAGCTGAAATGATAATAATACGTGTGGGTTTCTTTGCCACATGTTTTATGTAAAAAAAGTTATGTTTAGCTTTTTATTCTGAAGAATTACCCGAAATGTGTAAAAAAAGTCGAAAGATGTGATCATTATGAACAATGATATTAATGAATGACTTTGTGATGCCTCTGGTATTACAGCTATCCATAGGTGACTTTGACTGCTTACCATCAGGCAACCAGTCTGCTTGTTTGCCACCTATGGCATTAAAAAGCAACCTTGACCAAGGAACCAACCCTCAAATCGCGTAAAAATTATCAGCTGTTCTATACATTCCGTTGAATGTGAATGACATTTTCGTATGTTATATTATAACTTTCAAATACTCCTTTTCTAGCCCATACCTCAATATAGGTATCAATATCAACTGGCGACTACCAAGTGGCACTGTGTAGAGTCTGTAGTGATGAATTGCAAGTGCCGACGGGTGCACGGGAATGAATAAAACATACCGCAATTGTACCTCTGTGGTCAGAGATCGGCTTAGGGTACAGTGACAACTAAAACTGGCCAAGTGCGAGTCGGGCTCGCACACTGATGGTTCCGTGCCACCACATAGCTTGTTAGCTACTAAAGTACAAAAAGACGAAATCCCATCAACGCCCAGGCAGTCACCCATCCAAGTACCGACCGCGCCCGACGTTGCTTCACTTCGGTGATCGTATATACGAGAATCGGTGGTGAATAGAAATTTGACACTGGCTCGCACTTGGCCATAATTTATTATTTGTTGTTATACTTTAAGAATTAGAATAAGATATATTTGTTGCCAAAAAACAAAAACAATGGACAATAAATGGACATATACCGTATACTTTATGAAACATAAAGGAGAAACAGTGTTTGGCAACACAGTGTTTACTATAATCATGTCAAGTTTGACGCTTGTACGTATTGCAGTATTTACATTAGAGCAAATACAAAAATACGTTTTTTTTTACTTTTAGACTTTTTTTATTATTTGTTAGTTAATCCGTTAGTTAGTAAATAACATTACATAATTCAGTGAAAATTTCAACTGGCTATCTATTACGGTTTGAAAGATACAGCCGTTTAAAGGTAAGAAGGTAAAGGTAAGGGTCCCGTTTTAACCCATGGCTACAGAACCTTAAAAATAAATCTAGAACATTAATAAAATAAATTAAATAACAAAAAAACATAAAGCAGACTTACGGGAAACTTAATAATCGGGATTCATCCCTTCATTGGCCACTGTTAGAAGTATAATATTTTCTTAAAAAAATTGAAACCTCGAGATATTACTTATGCAATTCAAAAATTGCATAATTGTGATAAATAAATAATAATAATAATTGTCTTTAGACCTTCAACGGTCTATGGGCAGTCTAACTGTATTTGTAGTGTTAGTTTTAGCTTGTATTTTGTTTAGTTAATAAAGGCCAATAAAATTACATCAAATATCCAACACTCAAATTGCTTACGGAGCATTTGAATAAAATTTAAAGTTCCGTGGTAGGTACATACCCTCTCCGCCCACCACCAAGACCGCGCCACTTCTTCTAAGAAATGCATTGATTCCCGACGAGCTGGTCCCGGCTGATTATCCTCCAAATAAATATTGCATGAAGAGTGAATGACTTCCACACGTCCTTCCAATATGCATTGTGCAAGAGAACTGCGAATATTTGTTTCAGTTAGCGATGGTTTCGTAAACAAGGGGGGGAAACGTTCACTAACGATTGTATTGAGAAAAATAGCCTAGTAAACGTGACTTTGTTATGTTATGGGCTTTGATTATCAAATCAAACTCGCTTATTTGAAATAAAATTTTACAAAAAAGTGTAATGAACTCAATGGTTCGCACTGGTGCAGAGTACTGTGTTTCGGGAACCAATGGCCTCTTCCCATGAATGATTATTCCTATTTTCGTAAGGAAACAGACTATATTTAATAGTAATATTAATATAGAAAATAAAAATATGTTGTGTGTTAGTGTATGTGTGTTGCGTGGGTGTGTGTGTGAGCTACCTACACTGAAAAAAAAAAACGACTTTCCTTCCTCAGTTTAGGAAGGAAAAGGACTTATTTTGAGAGGAAACGGTTTTGGTAGGCAAGATTCAGAAGGAAAGTCGGTTTTTTTTTCAGTGTAAGTATATGCACGCATTTTTTTATAAATATTATCATAGGATTCCTTATGTTTTTGTATTTTCCTACCTAAACCTTACCACTTTTTCTAATTACTAACCGTGAAATATTTTGATTCCAACATGGTTCATTAAAATTTCATGCTACCTTTTCTATGTTTATGAGCTTTTAAAAAGAGTGGGTGAAATTAAGATCATTAACCGAGCTATTTATCGAGATATAAAACCCGCACTTAATTGTAAAATACCTACTTAATTGTAATTAAAACTTAATCACTTTATCACATTAACGCCCCATCATATAATTTAAACGATTTCGTAGAACATTTCTTTACAATTTCAACCTTATTTGCAGATGCATAAAAACTTTAAAATGGTAAATTTTTGAATACAATTTTGATAGAGTTTTTAGTCCAGTCAAATTACGGCTAAAAACGGGTTAAATAAACATGAGCGAACACAGTTTGGGCATTTTGAGGATTGAAAGGGGGGTGCACCCTGAGCTTAAATTCCAATTTGAGGGGCTGTAGTGAGGTCAGCTCAAGGTCATTTCGACCGAAACGCGTTTAATTCGATATCTCGAGAATGATCACTGTTAGCCAAAAAATTATAGAGACCTTTTCTTTTCCAAATTAAATTTACCAACTTTTTTATTTAAAACTTTTTTTTCTAACATTAATATTTTTCAACTTATGACTCCCGCAAGGCAAAAATTTCATTTTTTTTCCTATTTTTCGTCGTTTTCTCCCCAACCATTGGATTTTATTGAATTTTACCGATCATCAACGTAAAGATCTTTTAATTATGAACAATTTTGTTCTTAAACTTTTTTCTGTAGTGTCAATACCTTCGTAGTTATATATCATTTTACCGAGCGAAATCCGCGCCATTGTCGCAACGTGTATCCACAGACACACTGTTGCGTGTATTAGTGCAAGTAAGGAACATCTGTCCTCGATTTTTATACCTGGGGTAACCCTCGTCCCATGAAATCTATTTTTAGCCTAAGAAAGGGTCGGGGTAAAGGGGAGTGGAAGTGAGCATAACCGTTCAGTTGTTCAGTGTTTTCTTGGCTTCTACGCAGTGAGGATCAAAAATCGTGTATTTTCGGTTTTAGAATGTTGTGCTGCTGTAAAAAATAAAAATGGAACATTGCTTTATATGCAGCAAAACGTTGAGTGAAGGAGAAGTTATAACGGTGCAAAAAAAACGGATACAAACACTTATAAAAGCCAGCGTGATAAGGGGAAATAAGGAACATGAGCGCATGTTAACCTCTCTATCGAGTATAAGGTAATATTCATTATTTTTTGACCGTTATAAAAATTACTTTTCATCATCACAAAATTTTCCAGTATTTACTCCTGGTATTAATTATTTATTAGGGTGCATTCTTCGTGTCAAAGACATTATGGAGACGAGAGAGCTGCGGCGGCTGTTGTACGGCGAAGTCTGTCGTCAGACTCTTCGTCGTCATCGCGGACACCGACACCTTTACCCGTGCCACATGAAGAGGAATTCGATTTCAAAAACTCGTGCTTTATTTGCACCGAAAAGATTCCGGAAAACGTTCAAGAAACGAACCAACGCGTTCGCCTCAAACAACGAATTCGTATAAGTTCGGTAAAATCATTTTCAGCGGTGAAAAAATCCATATTGTCGATATTGGAGGGCCGAAATGATCAAGTGTCACAGTCGGTGAGTGCGCGTATACGAGAAGTTTCTGATGATGTTGGTGCTGGCGCAAGATACCATCACAAATGCTGGCTCGATTTAAAAGTTAAACCGAAAAGGGGAGTAAAAAGAAGACGCAGTTGTGAAAATATCGAAGACATTGTCGACGCAATATACAATTACATGCTATCGAATGATGATGATTGTCAATTTAAACTTTCCGACATAACCCACCAAATCGAGGGTGCTGAAGAAGTAGACTTCCGTACCATAAAAAAGTACTTAATAAACAAGTACCGCGATAATATCGTGATATTCGAACGACCACGTCTTGGCACATTTATTTGCTTAACGAATGCAGGTGCGAAAATTTTGAGCGATTCGTTTTATAAGGCGAAAAAAGGAAATCCAGCAGAAGAGAGATCACGTGTTGTCGAAGAAGCAGCAGGAATAATACTAGAAGATATTCGAGGCCTTTTGCTGCAAGACGAATTTCCTCCGATCGACGATTTCATGAAAAATATTGAGTCGACAATTCCACAATCGCTCAAAGTTTTTCTTCGCACTTTAATAATGAAATACAAGTGTTCAACGACCAATAAGTGGGAAACTATCTGCACTACCATCGCACATGCCATCATGACTGCAGTTCGACCTCGCCGATTTCATTCTCCCCTGCAATTGGGAGTTGCAACATTTCTGTACAGGAAATTTGCGTCAAAACATCTCATCGACATACTGTCAGCTTTTGGATTTTGCTCTTCCTACAATGAAGTGTTATTATTTGAATCATGCTGTATCCAGAATCATTCTCCAAAAATCGGGGTATATGGTTTTTCCCAGTTTGTCTTCGATAATTCCGATTTCAATGTTAATACAATTGATGGCCACAATACTTTTCATGTAATGGGGGGTATACAGTGCGTTACTCCTTGCGAAGCCGTCTCTTACGAAGCACCTGCCTCGCGGAAATCTACGAAATTAACTGCGGCGGAGATAGCAAAGTTCGGACACATCCCTATCGAGACATACGAAAACCGTTGTGGCCCGAATGAACTTTGTGCCCTCAACATCAATTCCATTCGTCCGATAAATCTGACGATTTCTCCAACGCTTGCCGACTTTTTATGGTTGTATGGCAAGTGGACTGTTCGACCCGATATTGGTGGATGGAATGGCTTCATGCAGCAAGTGATAGCTGAAAGATCATTCAAGAAAACGAGGGTGATTCCATTACCAGTCATCGATGCTCCTCCGTCCAAAGAAGACACTATTTATACCGCGTTACGTTTGGCTACCGAAAAATGCAAAGATGCCGGGCAAAAAGGATGTGTTGTCACTTTCGACCTTCCGCTTTTCATGAAAGCTCACGATATTATATCTGGCGTTGATTCGACTTCACCTGTCGGTAAAATAGTCCTCCGTTTGGGCGGGTTTCATTTATTGATGTCCTTCTTAGGCTCAATAGGAAACATTATGGATGGCAGTGGCCTGACAGAGCTTCTACAGACGATATACGCTGGTAACAGCGTCGTCCATATTTTGTCTGGACATGCATATTCTCGGGCTGTCAGAGGACACACACTGGTTCACCAATCGCTAGCCAAGATGATAATTGACAGCATGGAGAGCGAATTTACGGAAGAAGAGCGAGAAGAACTTGATTCGATTTTATCCGGGCCCGAACGATCCTACATCCTCGCAGAAGCCGAGAATCCTGTTGTTGAAGCCGCGTATAAGAAATTCGAAAATCAACTGAAAGTACTTGAAGAGCTGAGCCCGACCGGAAGACTTTGGATACAATACTTTCGTATGGTTACGCTCATGAAAAACTTCATTGAAGCCGAAAGATCGGGAAATTGGAACTTGCATCTTGACACCATCCAAAAAATGTTGCCATATTTCCACGCTAGTGGCCATTTCTTGTACGCAAAAGCAGCACATATATATCTGCAGAGAATGATGGATTTGCAAGATAAATTTCTTGATTTCGAGCTGCAAGATTTTGTTAATGGCTTCTTTACGATGCACTTTACGGACAAGTCGTGGTCAGGAATTATGTCCGACATGGTAATTGAGCAAAGATTAAATCGACCTATGAAAGTAGCTGGTGGACTAACGCAAGGACGTGGGATAAACTCTCACACAACATCCAGATGGATTCTAGGAATGATCTCAATGCTACACGTTTGTGACGAAGTCGAAAATTTTTGCGGCGTATTCAGCGCAACTACTGAGCAGCATGTTGATGCTAGACCGTCGCGCATTGTGCGAGATAACAGCGACTCAGAAAAACTGGACAACTGGTTGAGTGAGCGCCAACCTTTCATCGAGGCATGCAACTTGCGGTCACTAAGTACTGGTGCCATCGGCGACTCGACAATCAACTGTCATCTTTGCGATGAAGTTGGCGCGAAAATGTTGAACGAGATGATCGGAAGACCATTCGCGACGTACAAGTTTCAACGAAAAAAAAAAGTCCTTCCATTAGCTGCAATTACCAACAGCATCCGCGTGGATGACAATGCGCCAGTTGTTCCAGTTCAGCCGCTGTTATTATTCCAACGAATGACTCTGTCTGAAAATTTGCCAACGGAATTAAAAGAAATCTTAAAACACGAGCTGGCACCTTATCCGATGTCGTTATTCACACAGGAAGGAATGCGCCACGGCACAAAATCTACGTTGTATGATTGCTTCCTGCCGTTAAAAACACCTCCGGACTTAGGGCCGAACCCAAAATTCATTATTGACGGTGGATTTCTTCTACACAGGGTTGTGTGGGGCAGCAACGTTACCTACTCCGATATATGCCAGAAATACGTAGCATACACAAAAAAACACTACGGTACAGACGTAGTAATTGTATTCGATGGCTATCCCGAAGATATTTCCAACTTTGGCACCAAATCTGCCGAACGACTGCGCCGATCCCAGTTGAAGCCATGTGTGGATATAATTTTCACCGACAATATGACCGTCACCGCAACTCAAGATAAGTTTTTAGGCAACGAGAGCAATAAGACCAGATTCATCTCACTACTGAAAACGGTTCTCATCAAATCAGACATAGAGGTGGAGCAAGCCGTAGAGGATGCGGATGGTCTAATTATCAGTACGGCTAAGAGAATTTCGCAGGAGTATAGTGCTGCGGTTGTTATTGGTGAGGACGTGGATTTGCTGGTTTTGCTGACTGCAACAGCCGGCGCGTGCAACAACATTTTCTTGAGAAAACCTGGCCGAGGCAAATCGACGGACGCTACATATAGCCCACACTGCCTCAAACCGATATATGGGCCGAATGCCGCAAAAAACCTATTATTTTTGCACGCCATTAGTGGTTGCGACACAACGTCGGCACCATTCAACCTAGGCAAGCTGAAAACAATGACCGCATTGAAAAAATCTCCGGATTTGGTTTCGTTAACTGAAGTTTTTCTGCAAGACAAAGCAGATAAAACAACTATCGCTTCAAACGGCGAACAATTCATTTTGAATTTGTATCGCAAGGCGGGTGACACGAATTGTACAAATCTCAACGAGCTCCGATATAAGGGATATAAAAAAATGGCAGGCAGTGGGAGGGTTAAATTAGAATCCCTTCCTCCTACCTCTGATGCGGCATTTTTTCACTCGCTGAGGTGTTTCTACCAAGTACAATACTGGCTGGAAAATTATCTGGAACCCGAGGAGTGGGGCTGGCGTCGCACCCCCCGTGGATTGGAGCCAATAACGATGTCATTGCAACCAGCTCCGGATAATTTACTGAGATCGATTGCGTGCAAATGCAAAACCAACTGCGGCAAAGCGTGCGGATGCAGAAAGGCCGGCCTCTTTTGCTCAGTTATTTGCAATAATTGCCAAGAGAACTATTGTTCCAATATGGCCAAGATTACCGACGATGATGATCTTGACGTAATGGACGAGGACGACGTATGCCCCGATACCGCCAGGGCCTTTAATATTCACGAATCACTTCCATCGACCTCGGGTGCTTAACTTTCCGAATTTTATAACCTATTTTTTTTATCAATAAATGTGTGAAACAGTTTTAATTGTTAATTTACTTCTTACCCAAATTAACCGAAAAATTTACCCAAATTAAATACCCTATTTTTAAATAGTTTCATCGATTGACCTTTTTATATTGCGACAGTGGCGCGGATTTCGCTCGGTAAAATGATATATAACTACGAAGGTATTGACACTACAGAAAAAAGTTTAAGAACAAAATTGTTCATAATTAAAAGATCTTTACGTTGATGATCGGTAAAATTCAATAAAATCCAATGGTTGGGGAGAAAACGACGAAAAATAGGAAAAAAAATGAAATTTTTGCCTTGCGGGAGTCATAAGTTGAAAAATATTAATGTTAGAAAAAAAAGTTTTAAATAAAAAAGTTGGTAAATTTAATTTGGAAAAGAAAAGGTCTCTATAATTTTTTGGCTAACAGTGATCATTCTCGAGATATCGAATTAAACGCGTTTCGGTCGAAATGACCTTGAGCTGACCTCACTACAGCCCCTCAAATTGGAATTTAAGCTCAGGGTGCACCCCCCTTTCGATCCTCAAAATGCCCAAACTGTGTTCGCTCATGTTTATTCATTTCGTAATTTGACTGGACTATTTAGTGACGTTCGTATTTAATTGGTAATATTGGTATCGTGTAAAGGCGTTAATTTTGAACTGTTTAAATTGTTTTTAGGGTTCCGTACCCAAAGAGTGTAAACGGGAAGTTATTACTAAGCCTACGCTGTCTATCTGTCCTATCTTTTAACGGCTGTATCTTTCGAACCAGCAGTGCAAGTACCGTTCTTTATCAATCGTCAAATTCGCTAAAATGCCATAGAATCGATCACAGCGAGTACTGAAAAAATGGCATATTATCGAATTTGACGACCTCAACTGTCAATTTGACGATCGCTAAAAGAACGGTACTTGCACCCCATATTAGATGACCAGTTGAAGTTTTCACAGAATATGTAATGTTACGGCGGATTAGCTAAGAAATACTTAATAAAGTCAGAATCTAAAAGAGGGTCCCCATACAACAAACCTTTTTTAAACGTAATTTTGTATTTGCTCTAGTATAAAAACGGTAATACCTACGTACAAACGTCAAACTTGGTATGATTATAGTACACACTCTAAAGTAAAATAATAAATACTGGCCAAGTTCGAGTCAGTGACAAATTTCTATTCACCAATGTTCTCGTACGATCACCGAAGATCAACGTCGGCCGCGGTCAGTAGTTCGGTACCTGGATGGGTGGCCACCTCGGCGATATCTTTTTGCACTACTTTTTTATACTATAGTATATCGTCCCAGAAAACATTATTTTTTTGTTTAATTTAGATTGGCTGTCAAGCCATTTTTGTAAAAAATTTGTTGTAACCAGTTGCACCCATATAAACGAAACGTCAGTCATTCGAAACCAGCTAGCAACTGTGATGCGGAGTTCGACGCGTTGATCTAAATAAGAATGTTCAATCAAGGTTCATTCATATGCCTGGTAACACATTTTCCTTCTCATTTCCGTTCTATTTACTTCCTTTTTCTGTGTATTTAATTAACAATTTACGTGGTGGTACGGAACCCTCAGTGCACGAACCCGACTTGCACTTGTTTTATTTAAATCGTTCATTATCGTTGAATGTTCACGACTCACGTGATCGCTTTCATATTGGACAGTCGTGTGCACAAGTTTTGAAAACTTGAAAATATTAATTTTCTGTACTTATAGATCAGATGGAGAAAAATGAAACATTAACACATAACTCTAATATTCTCTGAAATACATACATATAGCTTTAATCATACATTTTAAACTGTGTTTGTTGGTCCGATGATGATGATGATGATGATGATTAAGAAGGTCTTTTTTTTCTCTCATGTGGTGTAGGTACCTACTTGCCTAATGTTTTAGTTGTTTAGGGATTTCTTATAAATATCTAACCTGTACTAGTTCTATCATATACCTATTTTTTTAGTAAATAAGATTTATTAGACTTTAATAATTATGATCTAATAAAATAATAATCATAAATCAAGGCCTCCTAAAAACAGATGTTTCAGCAAAAAAATGTTGCTTGCCTTCAAATTCACTGAAAAAGGTAGGAAAAGCTGTGTACCAACCTCATTATTTCCCCAAATTTTAATTATTTTTAAATGGCGTCAAAATACGTTTTTCCGCGCAAATTGTGCGTGTTTCGTACGAAAATAATTGCTGCCTTTGACGGCTATCCAAGAGAATTTAATATGCAACCTCCGCAGATCAAAGCAACTTCCAAACTGAAATGAAACACACCTATAGCAGGCGGCACAGGTTAAAGCGATTTGTGGTAATTTTTAGCTCTAGCTGATTTTTACGGGATTTAAGTGATTTTGAAATAAGATTAAATGAAAAACTGATCATCAGGGGAAAATAAATAAGAAAAATGATTGAGGGTAATTTTTTTACAGAATGTACGTATCAACTTTTGTAGTAACTATATATTTCTAAAGTCATTGCAATTATATTTGTGTGTCGAAAAACGTGCTCGCTCTTATTTCACTGAGTTAATTACGTACAAGTAGATAATTTAATTTTCATCCCCCCACCTCGGAAAGAGTATTTTTGTTCTTCGATATCTGATTGCAAACGCCGTTTATATCCGCTAGAGGATAAAGTAAAATTGAATTTAGAACATCGTGTGCACTAAGTTTGTGAATTCAAAACTCATTATACCTATGGTTGGAGGTTACTTCTACCTCCATGGTGGCGAATTTATCATACAACTTTTTTTAATTTGTTAAAAACTCCGACTCGAAACTTTTTTGGTGTATTTTATTTTAATTTGCTTTGCGCGCGCCATTTTCTTTTCACGCCATATTGTTAAAACCTTAGATTAAAAACAAGAAACTTGAAAACTAGTGAAAAACCTATAATGAGCGACGAGGAAGTTTATATGACGCCAACAGAATTGACTGAAACTGTTAATAATGCGCAAATGTATATTTTTTTTTTTCATTTAGTCATTTCCTCGCTGAGGTGGGATGAAAAGTTACGTGTTGCACTCGAGTGCAAAGAATTTTCACCTCGTGCTCTTCTGATTCCCTCGCTAACGCTCAGGATTCTAATTTTTGAATCACTCGCTACGCTCGTTCAATTTTAGAACTCTTGGCTTGCTCGGTCATCAAAATTGAGCACGCGGTTAATAAGCAACGTTGCACTCTTGTATAACAAATAACTATATTTCTTGTTACTTAGACCACAATTTCGACAAAGCAAATATGATCCATGTTTCTATTCTTCTGTTTACTAATTATGTTTTTGTCATTTTAATTCAGTTATTTCAATCATGATATTTTCTTTGATTAGTTTTGCTTCATTTTGCCCCTTACTTGCCCCTCAGGCACTTGGGGGCAAGTGGTTTGGCCACCCCTGTTTATTTTCATAAGCTACCCCTAATCTTTTCTCCCTTTGTTGTCTAAAAAGCAATATCTTTACTAAAATAAATAATGAGAAGTGTGTGTTTTTGATATTAATAATAATTAAATGCGTCTTCCCTTGAATATCTGAGAATATTGCTTCACATAGTTATGTATTTATCACAGAAAAGGTTTAATTATTTTTTTTCTTTTCTGTAGTATTTATAGTCAACCAGTACATTTTTTCATGAGATTTTGCTACAAGTATTTTTTTATAATGGGCACAAGGACATAAGGACATGGGCATAGGCTAAGTATGGCGCTAGTAGATCGGTGATGGGCACATTTTTTCGAACAAAATGTCAAAATTGATTTTGCGCGCTACTGTCAGTGTTGACATCTAAATATCTTTTGTTATTTTCAGCAGATTTTTACCTTGTTTTCTTGTGAAGCACGCTGGTTGAACTTTATTTAAAAATATTAGTAAAATCAATATTTGCTATTTAAATACGTATTTATTTTAATGTTCGTCAAAAATAATTACAATTTAAAGATTAGTTGAATGTACGTAGTAGGTACATACTAACCATAGATAAACATATACTCAGTGGTTGAATGTTGAGTTTATAAAGAAAAGATTTAATTACATACCTGTATTGCTTATAATTAAAATAAAGAAAAGGTAGATGTTTTTCAAGCGACTGTACTCCAATATCCGAATTTTTCTTCATTCGAAAATCAAATCGTAATAGTATTAAGGCTGTGCACACAGTTAGGAAATCGAGTCACGACCCGCTTCGTTAGTCCGTGTACACACAGACGGTACCGGGTATACTTTGGTACCGGTATATACCGGTATTAATACCGGGACTTTACAAACGACTTAGTAATATTTGCACGTAGTATGTAAATATGTTAGAATCAAAGATAGCTTATTGTACCAAGGATGTAGGGCGGGAATAGAAGAAAAAAAAACTTTCTTTGATTTAATTTTGTAACAGTCGTTTTGTGACTTTAAAGTTCAGTTTTTGGTTGGGTGAACGCGTGCATTACAACTTACAGCTGAGCGCTACCGTGATTCCGAAGGCATAATAAATATGTCAGATGCCACTTGAAGCCTTTAAGTGACCTCTAAATCTAAACTTCTGATTCCAAGCACACATACAAAAAAAACACTGTTTTAAACTATCACGGTTGTTCACTAAAGTTATATGATTATTTACGGGATATTTACCGTGGGAGTTCATTCCACAACCTTACCACGGTAAATATCCCGTAAATAATCATATAACTTTTTAAAAAAACATACAAAATAGCATAGTCGTATAAATCTCCTTGCTTGATGTGGTTTTTTTTTTGTTCAAAGTCACGTCACATTCACTCAATTTCTTTGGTCTCGTCTGTATGTGAGTGATTATGTTTGTTACTTCTTCACGCTGAAACACCTAAACGGATTTGGATAAAATTTAAATTGGATACAGCTTATACCTTGGATTGAGATATTATATAAAAAAATAACCGAAATTTTTTACGGCTCCTGTAACTAGTATTTTTTTAATATGTCAAAACCGCTATTCGTATACCGGTACCTTATTACCGTACCGTACCGTATTTCGGTACCTTAACTAATAAAAAAAGTATGCTAATTACCATTTTTATTTTTTCTCTAATTCCTCTATTTGTCTCAATCTAATGTCAATTATTAATGCGTCAAAACATGTTTGTCACTGACATTTTCTAAAACCTAACTTTGACACCAGTTGGCCACTTCGCCACGATAAAAAAAAATAAGGCTGTTTGGTCACGAGGCGATGCAAATATCGGGTACGCGGCGACTCGGGTAGCGTCACAAATCGAACACAAATTGACAGAATGTCGATCACAACATGTGTAATTCAACTTCACTACCAGAGTGGTCACTCTGCGCGGCTTATCTCGGTTGGTATTCTCGACACAGGGAATCCTATTCTCAGTCCAAGCATTGATTTGATCTGACAGCTACAATAACATTGTAAAAAGCTAAATGAAAACCACGAATTCTAATCGTTTTCGCCAAGTCTTTGAAAGTCAGCCTAGCAGCTACCGGGTATACTTCAGTAGATATTTTTATAAACCAAATGCTTGGACGAAGTGACGAGCGACGAGTGCGAAGTATTTATTTATTCATTAAACTAAAGTCTTGTGCACGTATGGCTTTAATTTCGACAGTTTTAAAAGATGCGTAGGCTGTTGCTATGTACAGCTGAGAGGAATAGCGCTAATTCGATTATGCATCGATTCCACACGATGTGATAATCGAAAGAGTGAGATGCTGTGTTGCGTTCAAAAACGGTAAAACAAAGATATAGCTGTCTCTGACCTTTGTACACACCTTTGCACATAAACTTAATCCATTAAAAACTAGTTTCAAAATTGAGCCTCCACCGTGACGTGATAAAAAAACACAAAAAAGCAATTTGTAACAGTTCGCAAAGTGAAATGACCACATAAAAATCCACAAATTGGTTACTGCTTAAATTTAAAAGGGTCGTTTTTCACGGTTCCAAATAAAGTCCATAATGAGGTTCACACGAAACGATACGTCGACGCACGATTTGTAATCGTAAACATATCGAGTTGTCGAACGGGGTCTCATGTACACCATGCCTTGCGAAAATTTCGTAGCGAGCGAAAGAGAAAGCGTTCCAATCCCTGCAAAGTGAATGAAATAGAACTTTTGAGTTTGTTTGCTCTATTCGGTTTGTAGTAGCAGGTTCTTAATAATAGCAACGTCGATTACTTGTATTATACTTTATTTATTATTATATATAATTAGTTCACAGTAATTAACACAAGAAGAAAGCCATTTTGCTTTTTGTTATTTTTTTTTGTTAAAATGTTCATGGCCGTTGATTCAATGTCCTTTAGTCGTAATATTAAACAGTTTACTCTGTCTTAATAGCGTCAAACAAGTCATAGTCACAGTCAGAGTCAAGCTAAGTAAGTCACGGTCAAGTCAAACTCATGCCCCTGTAAAGTGGTGGAGACTTTACAAGAGGCTCCTATGGAGTTTTGAAAACAATACGAAAATACACGTTTCACCTCGTTATATCACTTGCCCACACTCGAACACGTTTTCGAGCACTTAATGAATAATAATTCACCATTTAGTACACATTAACACTCGAAAATACACAAGTTTAGGAAAATAATCCAACGAGCCGACATGTTTTTTCCGCGTTGGCGCCAAAACTCCAAGCCATTTTGCAAGAGGCCTATGTTGCCATAGACAAATTATAATTACAGAAAATACTATAAACAATCAATTGGACTGACATTCTCGTTAAGATTTCCACAAGAACATTTTACGGAAATTTCGAGGTGTAAGGAACATCGTTTTATCTGTGGCAAGGTGTAACCGTAAACATGTCGCCGTGCAACTTGTCGGCTGCGACAAATGACAAGTTGCAACGTTTCGTCTCTTGTACAGCTGCAGGATAAATAATAGCGGCACGTGTACGTGTACACCAATGTACTTATTTTTAAGTAACAAGAGGAGTTATAATATTTTATTTTCGTTTGTATTTACGTAGCAACGTGTCTCAAATACGTAATATTTTAAATAAATAAAAAAAATGTATTTATTATTAGTAAGTAACAAACAAAACATTGTATGCCCGAAATGGGTAAACTGTGATACTACTAAAATATAACACCTTATAATGTACCAGTTTTTACAATAAAGATTATTCTGATTCTGATTCTGATTCTGTACCTTGTCACTATTATTTAATCTGTAGACCGCTTCACGAGGTATACCGGGCACTTTCGGATTGACTGTAGGTTACAATTTACTAGCCATGTTTTTCGTGTAAACGTGACAGAAAGTAGAACATTTACTCACACGGTTATTATGTTCTGTTTGCTATCGGATGATGACTGACAGTTGCAGAGAATTGTATGAAGCTGCATGAAAATTATTTTTAGTACTTATGCCACTATGCATGTTATACTATATATGCACTATATACTAGTTACGAAACTAAGATGGACAATGAAACAGCTCCAGTTTTTTTATTTAGTAATAGGCTTGCGTTTGACCTATCTCGCCTAATGTTAAGCCATGATGCGGTCTATGATGGAGAACGCTTGCCTAGAAGAAACAGATTCACTTGCGATTTGAAGACACCCAGATTGTAACTATCGAGAAATACCCATACAGGCAGCGCCGTCCCCAGACTAGCAGTCACAATAAAAGTGGAAACAAAGCGCTTTTCACGGATTTTTGGAACATCAACCATAAAACGGTGTCGATTTTTCGCGCCCACTCTGGCAGTCTGATAGAAAAAATGGCAGGAGGAAATTAGAGCTTAGAGTGAGGAACCCTTTTTCGTGGGTTTTCTGACCATCTATAATCTTTTCAATAGCCTATCTAGGCCAAGAACCCTCTTTACAATCACATAAAACGAAGCTGTCTGTCAGTAGTCTATTTCAAAGACTCTCCGTCTACCCACAAAGTAACAATTATTCATAGACTGTCATCGGCCCTTTGTTATAAACATAAACGGTGATACGACTTACTTAACTGTAGAGTTGAATTGGGAGCTACTATCGTATTTCCAGAACAAAATCAACGGCCCTTCATAGAATGGTTAGTTCCTTCATTAAGCCGCCTGTAAATGTAAATTGGTAGCGTGGTACTTAAAGCCACGTGGAAATTGCCATTTGCTGTGACAGAGCCTAATTGGTTATGGAACCGATCAATCATTTTCCTCTTTTTATCAAGTGTCTGGCAGTTAGGGACAGATTACCATTGGTAGATAATAAATTAGTGTTCTGCTAAATGACTTATTTTGTAATCTTCCATCCAATCTTATATCAATGATCATTTATCAGTACTGCGTTCACTGACCAAGTTATTTGAAGTTCACAAAAAGACATATTAGGTATAACATTTTACATAACCCCATTTGCCATGTTATCCCAACATCGGCCCACACGCGACCGAAGTCGGTTTAAGGGTTTCCAAGTAGACCATGGTTCTAGTTCGATATGGCCTGGAGGCCTGCATAGTTCGTCAACCAACAATATAACTGCGAGGTGGACTGCAGTTTTTGCCACACGGAAAGTCGAGCATCTTTGAGGTGGATATTTTAATTCTTCACTGATAATGTTTAATAGGTAATAGCATAGACAAAAGGAATAGTATTTGTCTATGGTAATAGAGAGTAGTAGAGAAGTTAAGAGATCCGTAGACGAACGAAAGTTACCGACATAGCCCACCGGATTAGCAAGTTGAAGTGGCAGTGGGCAGGGCACATAGCACGGAGAACAGATGGCCGATGAGGCCGAAAGGTTTTTGAATGGAGACCACGGGCCAGTAAGCGCAGCGTAGGACGTCCACCCACAAGATGGACAAATGGAAAGAGATCGCAGGAAAACACTGGATGCAGGCCGCTTCCAATCGGCCCTTTTGGAAACCGCTATGTGTCCAGCAGTGGACGTCCTATGGCTGAAATGGTGCTGTTGATAACTAATAGTGTTTAATAGTAATCCCATACCAACCCGCGGTCCACAACTCTGTCACCGCGCCCCATTCATAGCCCGACTGAAGTATTTATAGTCGAAAAACACTACAAAAGAATCTGTGATATACTAACAGCGCCATCTGTTCGCCGTAATAGCTGACGTGTGAGCCACAGATCATAGCTGTTGACAGGTTTATGACAGGGCAGTGATACAAACTATTGAAACAGTACTGAAGCTTTCCACAGGAGCTTTGGCGCCAACGTGAAAAAAACATGTCGCCTCATTGTAGGTATTACTTTCGTAAAATTGTGTATTTTCAAGTGTTAATGTATAATAATGGTGGATTATTACTCATTAAATGTTCGTTAACGTACTCGAGTGTAGGCTAGTGATATAACGAGACAAAATATTATATTTTCGTGATGTTTCCAAAATTTCATAGAAGCCTTTAATAAAGTCTCCAACACTTTACAAGGGCATGTCTTGGACTTGATAAAGACATATATGCACGATATAATACACGACCTTGATCGTGACTTATTTCTCTTGAATATAACTTGTTTAACAATATTTAATAAAACTTGAAAATATTTCGATACTTGACACTGGCAAATGCACAAGATGTGCGACGCTAAAATTCACAAAAGAGGTAAAAAAGAAAAAGCTTTCCACAGACCAAACGCGTGTCAGCAATAGCACAGCTTGAACGCCCGCGCGTAATACAAGGAAATTGTATGATCCACTACACATGTGCAGTGATTTATCCACTACACAATACACACCTAGCTGCCGGCATATTTTAGTGTTACAGTCCCAAAACACAAAACGTTGCCGCTGCTACGGAGGTCGGGTTATTTTCATACATTAAACAGGTATACTCTACTCACGGTTACAATCTGGGTGTCTTCAAATCACGACTGAATCGGTTTCTTCTAGGCAAGCGTGCTCCACCGTAGACCGCTGGCGGTCAGGAGCAAGCCTATTGTTTATTTATTTTTAAAAACGGTTAAACTTAAATTTTTAAAACTCACCTTATGGTTACTATTTTGGTACAGGACCCTAAAAAATTAAACCATCTATTTAGACAGCTGCCGAGCTATTCTTACAACTGTTAATCTTTTTTATTTGCCCGTATCTAATATGTATATATATCATATATATCATAAGATTATGTACTGGTTAAACTACATTAATGTCGTAATGTCAGGGATGCGCGGGAGTGGCCGAAACTCCTACTTTGTGGCTGAGTTACTGCAGTGTCTGTTTCAACAGAACGCCCAAAGAAAACAATATCTGACTGTTGAAAAAATAAAATTAAATACCCTGGAAGTTTGGATTGCACTGAGTAGACATCGTGCCAGACGAACAAAAGAACACAGTGATGACCTCTTCCGAAATTGGTATAATAAATGTAAAGTTTTTGGAAGGATATTACCTACATAGGTAAATAAAAAAAGTAGCCGTCCTTAGGGAGGTAGGTTCGTTTTTACACTTGTCATACAAACGCACTAGTAAAAAAAAAAACAAAAAAAACATTTCCGATTTTAAAGAAATTTCGTAGGTACGTTTATTTATGTTGAAAACACGCATTTGCGAAAGCAAATCATATGATATGCTTTTCGTAAGAACAGGAAAAATCTTTTTCATTTAAATTGTAGTTTGAATAAATATATTTGCGATTGTATCTATATGATAACCGACGTGATTTCTTTACTCTTTTTACATTCAACTAGAATAATAAAGTTAACAAGATAATGTCAGTCAACAAAAGGAAATGTCAATTAAAATAAAATTATACTGAAAATATACATAGATGGTAATATAAATAAGATAAAAATCACAAAATCACATTTTTTGCTACGCATTAAATCTATATAATATATAAATGACACCCTATTTACCTTGGTCACGTTATAACTTGAGAACTACCACCTATAACTTTACCGATATCCTTCGCAATTTTTTCAAAGTTTTCTTATAGTTTGTAGAAGGTTCTTACGGAAAGAAAACAAGTAAATTGCGCAGAAAATCTGAAAATTTCAGGAAACTCAACGATGATTTTAACTTCGTGCGTTTGACAGTTCTAAGACAGGATAACGTACGTCTGTCGGGTCAGCTAGTCATTGATAAAAATGTAATTACTTAAAAAGATTACCTCTACCTACTTACCAGTTAAAGGGGTAGAGATCTTTTATTCTAAATGTGCACGGCCCTCCACCACACTACGCATACAAAATACTACAAAAATATTGTAGAGGCGAGAATGAGAGATCTCTACCTAATTCATTGGGAAGTTTGCGCTAATAGTTTCCGGAAAAGTTATTTTCATGGAACACGCAGCAATCAATTCACAATAATTATTGCACCGATCAAACTTTAGCTTTCTAAATTAATATAGACTTTCAAGAACAGTCCTTTGAGAAATTCCACTAAATTGAATGTAAATACAGCTACCATTACTTACCGGTACAGATTGTGACAAATTTTATGGTTCCACTCTAGTGTATCGGGGAGCTGAGATGTTTGAGGACGAAATGCCAATAATAATGCACCTGCAAAATGTGGAATGAGCTATTCTGCGGTAGTTCCGGGAAGACACGGGGTTCTTCAAGAGTCTTACAGGGTCAGCAACGTTTTTGTGATGCCTCTGGTGTTACAGGTATCCATAGGCGACAGTGATTGTTTACCATCAGACAGCCCGTGTGCTTGTTTGCTATATAATATGGCATTAAAAAATAACACGAATGCCAGTTTTCCAACGAAAAACTTTTCTTGATAAAAAAATAAATGAAATTTATTAACTAATAATAGGGTTAAAATATACAAGGTTATAGGCCTAGGAGTTAGGGGAGTGGGGATAAACCATCATTTCAATTTCGTACAATGATATTTGTGACTTACTTCTTTGAGGCTGACTGGCCGCCCTCCCTCGCGCACAAAGACAATTTTGTAACATTTTTGTATTCCTGTTATTTGAATTTTGTTGTTTTCATTTGTCAGTACTCTTTTTACCACTGAACCAGGTCGTATAATTTCTATGCTTAATAATATTGGTTACCATTTCTCCACTTCTTTATGTAGAAATGTCACCCTTGGGAGGTAAGGCTGGTCACAGATCAGAGCGGCAATATATTTTGGCTCGAACTGTACCCGGAAACATCGTAATATTAATAGCGGTACATTTAAAGTAATGGGCCGATAAGTCACAGCTCCTAATGTCCTGCAGATGACCCTGGGGTCTTGGAAGCTAATGCGCGTACTGAACATTTATTTGACCACTAAGTGGAGTAACTATTTTATTTAAAAGCACCTTCCCGGCCAGATATATTATCTGTCATTTCGACCAAAATAAAATGAATGGACGGGCCATAACCATTGTACTTGCTCAGTAAAATAAAAACGAGCCAAAACCGTCGGAGATATACTTCAACACCTAATTATAACCATGTGCAGTACATTTGTTACAAATAATAGATAACGATTTTTTGTTGTGTATTTACACTTCGGGAAAGCTCACGAAGGCACCGTTTTGTCAGATGTGTCGTTATCATGTAACAATAGTCTTGTGTTGCACTTGCTACGGCTAGAGACCGACTGAAACGAAGTGAGCGCAGGCACTCATTTTGTAATCTTCAAAAATGCGCTTCTTCTGGGCCCGTCCATTCATTTTATTTTGGTCGAAGAACTGTCGCACATTTTCAACATGTTTGAACAAAGATCAGACAAACAAGGAAGATATTATGGTGAAGGGTGCGAATGCATTAGGCCTTAATCATGCTTGATAGTTTAAGTCAAATTCACCCTGCAGACGGCCATGCCACCCTTTTTAGGGTTCCGCACCCATAAGGTAAAAACGGGACCCTATTACTAAGCCTACATTGTCTGTCTGTCTGTCTACTATTCTCTGGAGCCTGTTCTAGAAATCCTATTAAACTAAATCGTTCCAATAAGATTGGAAAACTGACGATGATTATCGTACTGTCGAAGCCCTACTTCAATAGGAAGGGAACAACATTTGCGCACTTAAGAAAATTGCTCGCAAATTCAATTCCTACACGACTTTGTTTAGAAGTTTGTTTGTTGACGCGTGGGAAGTTATACAAATGGAGACTGTACTTTGCAATCATGGAAATTGTGGGAAAGAACATAAAATACATTTGTGATAGAATGTAACTGTCAACAGTTCCCTGTAGTACTCTACTTTATTATAGGCCTTGGACCCGAAACCAACATAAAAGACGTATCACCAAAATGCTGGTGTGCGCGATGCGATATGACAAATTTTTGTCACGCGTGAACTCAATTCAATTTTTCAATTTCAAAATATCTTTATTAATCATAAGTGTAACAGATGTATACAATTACCAGTGTACATGGATCCTGGTAGTACAGTGCAATGTGTTATAAACATTTTATCGGGCACGCAGGCTCTTTTAAAACTTACAAAAACAGAAAATACTTATAAATTAAATAAATTGAAAAATATAATATTGATGGTACAATGAAAGGAAAATACATAATTATGTATGCTTTAGTAAGAGCACTACATTTTCACGCGTGAACTGCGACGCTGTAGGTACAGAGATTTGTCAGATCGCTGGAAAGGTTTCGGGCAATGACGCTTTATTATCTTTGCTTTCGGGCCTAATTCAGATTTTTTTTCTAGATTTGGCTAGTATTCATTTCTGAGTTTTTATCAATTCAATTCATTTATTTCGGGTCTTAGGTATAACTAATATATACTTGACGACGTTATTTACAGGATAAAAATCACAATTTATAATTGACCATGATAAAATTATACAATACTAGCTGACCTGACAGACGTTCTGTCTTAGAATTGTAAAAAACACGCAAAGTTAAAATTTAAATCTTATTTTTTTATCTAATCTTGGGTTACATTATTGGAGTTTTAGTAAGGATCCCTATTTTTTTGAAAATATAATATAGCCTGTGTTATCCGGGGATAGTGTAGCTTCCCAAAAGTCAAATAATTTTCCAAATCGGTTCAGTAGTTTCGGAGCCTATTCAATGCAAACAACCAAACAATCAATCAAATCTTTCCTCTTTATAATATTAGTATAGATAAGTACACATTATCGGCTGTAATATGGCCTTGTCAATAATTTTACAGCTGTAAAGAGGCTTTGTAAGATTAATAATAATTGAAAAAACTACATTAAGTAATAATAATTGAAATTTATTTATTTATTTCAGAGGAAGACCAACAGCCTTAAAAAATATAATAATCTTAATAGATCCAGAAGCGAATTAACAGGTCCTCGCGGATAAAATTTTTACAAGTAACAATTTTATTGACATTACGCAGTTACACAATATGCGTTTGTCGAAAAATTTAAATGACAACTATAGGCTTAAACAAAGAATTCCCTACTCAACAGCTGCCTAACCGCCACAACGCTCATGCAGAATAGATCCAACCCTAAGCGCTTATCGATGGTGTTAAAGTTCTTGCTCACTCGCAACATGTATGAATTACGTCTATAGTTAGTGTAGAATTTTGGTATATTGAAGAGGACAAAAACGAATAGGCTTATGAGGGGTATTAAGCTTGATCTTGCTTAAAAGCTCAGGACAGTCAATAAGGTTTGAGGTTATTTTAAACAATAAAGTCATGTCTGCAATCTCTCTTCTTTTAGAAAGAGGTAGTAAGTGATTTTTTTTACAAAGACTTAAATATTTATCGGAATTATATGGGATTTTAATGCGATATCAAATGTATTTAGTAAATTTCTTCTGAATTCTCTCGATTCGCGATACGTAGATTTCATAATGGGAAATTGAAAACTATGTCGGGCTATTATTCTAATTTTAAAGGCAAATTCTTCTGTAAGCAAGGATTTTGATACAGATTTTTCCCATTGTACTCTGTCTTTATTATTAAAGACAATAAAGATAAGATAAAAATAAAGATAAAGATCATTAAGAAAAGAAGAAAGAAGAAAGAAGATCGTCAAAAAGAAGAAGAAGATCAGAAGAAGAAGATCAGAAGAAGAAGAAGAAGAAGAAGAAGAAGAAGATTATTTTAGGTTTCGGGCCTAATACAATTTTTTCTAGAGTTGGCTTGTATTTATCTCAGAGTTTTCATCGTCATCATCAGAAGACGTCCACTGCTGAACATAGGCTTCCCCCTTTGAACTCCACACTGAACGAAATTATGTCTATGTCTATGAACGACAGCCTGCCATCTGCATCGCACCCACTGCACCACCATTTACTGGCCAGCTACTTTGGCCAGGGATAGAGGAGCTGCCGGGGACTGAGGGCCGTACGCAAAGATTATCTGTCATGGGGGGTATATCTTCCATAATCTCCAAGCTTGGCAGGCGGCTTGGAGATCAGAGCGTTCACCACGCAGCAATTTTAGGATTGGTAAAAGCCCATAGTAAAAGTCGTTCATAATGTACAATGACCTCCTTTCAGTTTAGTATAGGGAAAATGCGTAACCCTGTATATAAATGATCAAATTCATTTTCCGACATATGTAAAAAAATTAATACTTAAAAAAAAATAGTTACCTATTTTGAATATCTCATTTGAGTTCTTGTTTTTTTCTTCCAGAATGCAACTGCAATGGACACGCTCGCCGCTGCCGGTTCAACATGGAGCTGTACAAGTTGTCGGGCCGGGTCAGCGGGGGCGTGTGCCTCAAGTGCCGGCACTACACCGCCGGCCGGCACTGCCACTACTGCCGGGAAGGATACTACAGAGATCCCACCAAGCATATCACTCATAAGAAGGCGTGCAAACGTGAGTCTAAACACTTAATTCTTTTAAGTAATTTAGAACACCTAATAATATAACTAATTTAAACACTTAATAATTGACTTGTGTGTAGCAGCGTGATATCAAACAAAAACAGTTAAGACTGCCCATAAACCGTTGAAGACAATTCAAATGCTCAAGCCCACTACCAGTTGGCAGCGTACCAAGCATGCTGGCAGTATTACCACACTGAATGGCAATGCTTATGCGGTGAGCCAGAAACACACCAGCATTTTGGTCACACAGGCGCTTTGAAAGATTTAAAAAAATGTGATGTGTAATAGATTGTATGGTTTAGTTAAAAAAAAAAATACTTACGTTAAACCTTGACCCAAGCAATGCAGCTGCTACTTCAAGCCATGTGTCGTTATTCATTTACTATCCCAGGTTCCCTGCAAGTTATTAATCTCAGTAATGCAGGAAGTATCATATTTCCAGCCCGCCTCGCAAATATTAATAAACAATCCTCTTTATAGCCTCTATAGAGTGTGAAGGGACCTATTTAATACCTTTTTACGCCATTTTAAGACATCTCCTTCACAGACACGAAAACTATAAATTCCATATTAAATGTTCCCGTAAAACGTTACTATAAAAACATTACACGTTAAATATCTCAAAACGTCGTCGTTTTAATAAATAAAGGACGGATTTAAGTAAACTGTGCGCTATAAAATGTTAAAAATACACGAAATGGCCGATAAAAGTTTAACACCTGGCTAACAAATAAACAAGGCGGGGTGAACCCGACCTGTCTATGTTTGAAAAGTTTTTTTATAAATATATGCCTTTGAAATAAAGGATATTAAATACAAAGAAAAGAAGAAAAAAACATTAAATTCATCTGGCATTTGAAGGCTAACATACTGTTTGTGATAACCAAAGCTGGTCTGTAGATACCTGATATCCTGATATCTAAAAATCCGCATTACTTACGATACACCAAAATTTTGTTGTAACAACATTATTGGGAAATTTCTGCAACGAAGCTATACATCTAAATTCTCATTTGAGGAATGTTTAGTAACTAATCATTCCACCACAGAACCAATATCACACAATTAAAACAGAGTTATAATACTGCCATTGCTTATTGCCATTTAACATTGATTTATGCTAAAAAATATAATGGAAATATTGTTTTTTTATAATTGGAAATATTCAGAGACATTTTCTTCTTTCGACGGCCTCATTCCACGTCTACTCGTGTACCACGTCGTGATCTCGCGATCTCTCAACCTTTTTCGAATCTAATTCCCGAACAGAACATTGAAATAGCCAACGTCAAAGCACATAAAAATAGATGTAAATGGATAATCGGTTTATGGACATTCCCCATGCTCGGTAACCGAATAGTTTTCGCATAAAGTCTTGAATCGAGTTATCCTTTTCTTCGCGAATTGCCCCTTCGTTCCCAAAGGGGCAATTCTACGAGGTACAAGGGTAACAGGGGTAAAGTTGACACGGTTTTGTGCTGACTCTGATTGACTGAAGACATCTCGGGTCGGGGTAACTTGGGGCACCTAACGCGATTGTTTCGCCGAATAGCTGAAATGGATTGTTTGTTTTGTTTGAGGATAGACGTGAAACTTTGGATTTTGAGATGGAAGTCACGAAAATTTAATGAATACAGACAGATATTATCTACAAGCTTAAGTGGAGCTAAGCCAACAATATCAGTTCAGCCAAAATTACAGCAAAAAAAAAATGAAGTCACAGCTTGGAGCGGCGGCGTCGTGCCAGGCCTTGAAAGAATTGCGCGATTTACAGAGATTGGCAAGAGTAAGCACAAGTCCATGAAAAAAAAAAAAAAAATACAACAAAAGTAAAAATGTGTAGAGAGAAGGAGATTTTTACCCAGAAGGGTAAAAACAGCAACAACTTATCGTACCTTTTTGAAATGCACATTGCATGGGCTCCAGAGTCCAGACTAACGCATTTTCAATACAAATTTCGAATGTATGAAACGGGGGCGAAATCAAACTTCTACGTTTTCTATCCTACTCTAACGTATAAGCTTGTCTCTATAAGCGTCCCACTTCATTATAAGCGTCGCACCCGATTGTTAAATATTTCGTCTCACCTCTTTAGCGTTAGCGGTTATATTCTCTTTGGTGGCTCTATCGATATATTCCGATTTGAATATCATGAAAACTTATACCTACTTACATTGAATTCCCGTAATAATACAAACAATACCAAATAACTTCACCATTTTCAGTACAAAATAGTTCACAACCAAACCAAGCATCCATTCTGCCAATAAGCCAATATCGACAAAAAAGTCAACAAGGCAACGACCCACAATATTTTATTTTCTCCCCAACTCAATCTCATCAAACGGGCCAAACAAATATGTTTCGGTTTCCAACTCCGCGGTTTGGCGGTCCACGGCCGGTGGCTGCTATTTCCTATCATCGTGGGTGACCCGTAATGGCGACCCTCGTAAACAGACCCCTACGGGTCAGGGGTCAGGGCATAAGGATAATTGAGTCGACGATCTGGCCTGTAAAAAGATCTGGGGCTGCAAATAGCGGTGCAGAGGAAATTTGCAAAGTAAAATGGAAATACTAGAAGTTTTTAAGGCGTTTGAGATTTTTTGCAAGTTATCAATAAGGTCTATTTTTATTTGATTGAAAAAGAAAGCTGAGAGCTGCGTTGTTTCAGTATAGTCTTTTTTTTTCAGTTTATTTTATAAGGCCTGAAAAAAGTCAAACATAGTTTTTCCAATGAATTTTATGTGACTTTACTAAAAATTTATTTTACCTTACAAATACAAAGTTACCCATGTGACTCTTACAAGGTCTTTGACCTGAATTTGAACATGATTTTAATTTTTGGGAAATTCGTACCTTATCACATTAATGTTATAATCAATAGCTAAACGGATTTGGATGAAATTTGGTGTGGACATAGCTTATACACTGGAATAACACATAGAATAAGGGAACGGATACCGCAATCGCAAAGTTTTTGTCACTCATAAAGTTCCATACATTACTTTGAGCCACCCTTTTTCAATTCGACAGTTTCACAAATAATACTTACACCATACTTACCAGGTCCATCTGTTTTTAGGAACACGGAAAACCCTGATAAAAATACACTCCAACCGACTGAAAAACTTTTATATTGACAATAGTTCGCAACATAACATGGAAGTTAGAGCCAAGTTCTTCTGCAGTGCTCCGAACTTATGTTTTCTATTGAGTTTGTTTTCTTCATAATACAGGGAATAAAGAATAAGCAAAAGTTTGGATGGATACAAACCTTATTTGTGATACAATTTTGAGAATGCTGGCTCATAGCATCTAACATTTATTATCTTTTGTATAGATGCTTCTAACTTGCATACTTTTTAGGGTTCCGTACCCAAAGGGTGAAAACGGGACCCTATTACTAAGCCTTTGCTGTCTATCTGTCTATCTGTCCGTCTGTCCGTCCTACCTTTTAAGGGCAATGTATCTTTCGAATCGTAATAGATAGCCAGCTGACATTTTCACAGCATCTATTATATAATGTAATGGCGGATTAACTAAGAAATAATAATAATTAAAGCCAAAAAGTACAAGTTGAAGGGGAATACATCAACGTTTTTTTTTACGTATTTTAGTATTTGCTTTTGTTTAAAAACGGTAATAAGTACAAGCGTCAAACTTGGCATGAACAAACACAAACAAACTCTAAAGTAAAACAACAAATAATAAATAATGGCCAAGTGCGGCTCGGTGACAAATTTCTGTTCACCAACATTACCACCATGTTAAGCAACGTCGTGCATGGTCGGTACTTGGGTGGGTGAGCGAAGAAATGTTGTTTAAATTTATTTTAAACTAGCACCCGCATGCACCCCGGCTTCACACGGGTTATCTTATTTTTTTACACCTTGGGTTACATTATTGGAGTTTTAGTAAGGATTCTCCATATTTTTTTTAAATATAATAAAGCCTTTGTCACCCGGGGATAGTGTAGCTTCCTATCAGTGAAAGAATTTTTCAAATCGGTTCAGTAGTTTCGGAGCCTAATGCAAACAAACAAACAATTAAATCTTTCCTCTTTATAATATTAATAGCGGTCCGCCCCAGCTTCGCGCAGGTATTGATTATAACCTATGTCACCCGGGGATAGTGTAGCTTCCCAACAGTGAAAGAATTTTTCAAATCGGTTCAGTAGTTTCGGAGCCTATTCAATGCGAACAAACAAACATACATTTCCTCTTTATAATATTATAGTATAGATTATATAGATTAGAAGTATATATATATATATAATATTCATGTATTTTTCCCCAGCATGCGACTGTCACCCAGTAGGGGCAAGTGGCAAGACCTGCAACCAGACGAGCGGACAGTGCCCGTGCAAGGACGGCGTCACCGGCACCACCTGCAACCGCTGCGCCAAGGGCTACCAGCAGTCCCGGAGCCACATCGCACCTTGCATACGTGAGTGTCATGTCATCTCGCTTGCACACTACTGGCGCCCAGTAGAAATGAACAGGAAGACTAAACAAGCGAGCAGTGCCCTTGCAAAGATGTCGTCCGTCACCAGCAATGCCTGTAATTATTTTAGCATAATTTATGTAGGGCACCGATCTATATGTTCTACGTACATGTAGGGATTGTTCCCTACAGATGTACAGTATTAGCAAATTCAAACTGTTCCTTTGCCTTAGCATGACCACACCACTTTGCCTTTGCTTTAGTGGAGTAACGAGAGTAGTTATTAAATACCAAGCAAGTATGTTCCATCGTAGACCGTGTCGTGGTGGCAGTCAAACGCAAGTCTATTAAAAGAGCTATTTCCACGTGATTCTCATGCTGTCTTTTGTGCAGGTATCCCACGCGTGGTGACAGCGGTGCAAGCGATGGAGGCAGTGGAGGGCGAGCCGGGCCGCGGTAAGTAGTAAGTGGACCTTCATGCACTCTCGCCTCATCATCACTGCAAGAAAACGTACTCACTTCATCAGATGCTAATACTATCAGAATATTTGCCTTATTTCCTCAGCAACTATCGTCATCACGTCAATTGTCTCTTCATCCTGATCTCAGATAAATGAAAGGAATAAAGTATAATATAATATTGTGTTCTGTAATTTCATCTTATGATGAAATACGGGGCAGGTTAACTAGTCAGCATTAGACAATCGGCCAAAGGAGTACTTAGCTGACTTTGGGAAGTTGAGTTTACCCTAATTAAATTTAATTAAATAAAAAAATATTTAGTGGTATTGGCCTGATAAAGTGAGTGCTTTTATCTAGAGAGACTGCATAAAGTATTATATATTTAATTTATCTTAGGAAATAAGTAGCTCATTAATGGTTTATTTTTACACATATTTGTATTACCGACATCACATTCATTGCAGTGCGGGTCGTACATTGTTGACTTCTGGGCCCATAACCTTTCCTGTTTACTGTATGCAGTCACTCTATTAGTTAAATAATTTGCACTTTAATTATAATTTCTAATTATTTTTACACAAATTTTATCCTAACACCACCTTTCTATAAATACCTACATAATCTGGTACTATTATATTCATTTTGCATGTATGTAATTCGCAAAGGACAGTCATCAGAAAAAGTGTTAAAAATTAATGACCCGCCATGTTGATCAAAAAAGGTTGTGTTAGTTTGTTAAAGTTTTCACATAAGACTACTTTGTAATGTAACAACACGGCTTGATTCCGATAAAAAAATATTTTTGTGTGAAAACTTTCAATTCTTTAATGTGATCAGTGAAATTATTTTCAGGCTTTTTCCTAAATCATTCATTAACTGACTCATTTTTATTTTAAATTGTCAGTGGCAAGTGGAAGGTAAATCTACCATTTAACCGTCACATTTATGCACAATTATCGTTTCGTTTATTTGTTTGTATCAAAAATATGCTTTTAACATCACCAATACCCAACAATTACTGATAAGTATTAATTAAACACGATTTAATCTTCTTTAACCAACATTTTGTAAACTAACGTAAGAAACATAAAAATATTGGAATGCCTTAAATTATACACTGTTTTGAAATGTTTTGCTTACTGCAGAATGGACAGAGCATTGCTAATTTAATGGATGATTTTGAATATATGTGACGTCACAATATTGTATGTTTGTGTGCAGCGACGGATCAGTGCGGCCGGTGTCGCATCGGCGCTCGCACACTAAACCTCAACAAGTTCTGCAGCCGAGATTACGGTGGGTATCAACCAATTTCTTTACCATTGCGACCACTATACTTTGCAACATACGGTACATAAAACTTATTGATACTGGTTCTACTTGTAACTTGCTAATTTATACTCCTGATTGTAAAAAAAGATCATTAAAATATATCCTCTATATATCGTATATAAAAATTAATCCCTATTTACTTTGGTCATGCCATAACTTGAGAACGACTTTACCGATTTCATTCCTATTTTTTTTAACGTTTCCTAATGCTTTATAGAAGGTTTTTATGGAAAGAAAAATCAAGAAAATTGCGCAGAAAATTGGAAAATTTCAGAAAACTTAAAGACGATTTTAACTTCGCGCGTTTGATAGTTCTAAGACAGGACAACGTCTGCCGGGTCAGCTAGTTCATAATAATAATGCATCATAACAATAAAATCGTTATACAACGTGTGAAATAACACATTTAATTTTTTAATCGGTTTATAAATGAAGGATTCATGAGAGAACAAACATTTAAACAATGTATTAGCATTTTCATTCAAACAATGTATGTGCAGTCTTAAACTTCACGACAGAACTAAAAACTTCATCAAGGTTGACTATATCTCTCTCGCTCCCTTAGTCGACTTGAGCCGACTTTACCCGAACAAGTATCAGAGCGTGACGGTCACGCGAGCTCAGTGCTTTTCCCCCATCCAAAAAAGTGCGCCACGTGCCTAAAGTTTTCACTTCAAAAATACAACCGAATTGATACTCTATTGGAGTAGGTTAAAAAAGACTTTGTTGTTTGTTACAGTCATAATGGGCAGAGTGGTCGGTCGCGAGGCGGCGGGCGCGGGCGCGGGCGAGTGGGCGCGGCTCGCGCTGAGCGTGCAGGCGGTGTACAAGCGCGCGCCGCGCTCGCGCCTGCGCCGCGGCGCCGCCAGCCTCTACGTGCGCGCCAGAGACCTCGCATGCAAGTGCCCCAAGATCAAGATTAACAAGTTAGTATCACATTATTGGTAGGCTATCAGCTGCAGAAACTGCACAATTTTCCGTGGCTTTTATATAGTGTCGTCGATTCTGTCTGTCTCACTAAACTAAACCAATCTGACAGGACTAAAATTATCTACCTCTCTTTTTATTTTAATATGTGAGAGAAGGGTGGCAACAATTTTAGAGCTGTCAAATTTAGTTTAGTTCAGTTTAGAGTACATCAGAATCGATGCCATTATTAAGTTAAAATTGTTCAATTCTCAATAAAAACTTCCTTTGATAAAACTTCCTAAAATAGGTTGGCATGATACATCGGGGTATAGTAAGAAAGAAAAAAAAGAAAAAAAGTTTATTTGTGACCAAATAACGTTTTAAAAAATCACTAAACCACACAGGTTATAAAGTCACAAATCAGCCCCAACTCAACATAATGCCGGCTGTTAACCAGCGCTGTTTCCCTATGGGCTCCGGAAATACTGGACTCAGTTTGACGGGACTTTCACTGGCAGATAGCTGATGATATAATAAGTAATTCACGCTGGTGAAACCGCGAGGAGCAGCTAGTAAAGAAATAAATACCAAATAACATACTAACACATATATACTAACAAATAACATAATAACATACACATCTTTTAATAGATTACTTGCATAAGAATTTACAAATCATATCTACATCAAGTTAACTAATAACCTCCATCTCTATTTCCCAGGTCTTACCTAATCCTAGGAGTGGAAAAAGAAGGGATATCGTCAGGTATGCCTGGACTGACGGTCGGCGAGAGGACCTTACTGCTGGAATGGCGTGACGATTGGCATCGACGTATCCGCCGCTTGCAACGACGTGCCATCAACTGCCACTAACCGCGCGCCATCTTAAATTAACTGTCACTGTCAACTGTCATTTTGCCGCTCGCCATTTTTAAGACTAAAGGCAAAAGCCGTTGTGCTTAGTCAGCCATGAGGCCGAGCGTTGGTTCTTGTTGTTGGATTGTAAGTTATTCCGTCGTTGGTTCCGTACAAACGTGAATTGATAATGTAGTTGATTTAACTGTTACTGCCATATACGTGCTGTATTTTAACTTCATACATTAATGTTGACAGAAATGAATATTAAAACAAACTGCAAACACATTTTCGTATCATTAATGAGGCCTAAATTACAAAATATTATAAAACAAACTGATTTGAAATCTTGCGCCTTATCTGATGTGTTTTTTTTTTTAAATATCGTTAATAGTTATTTCTGTCAAAGCAAATCGTTTGCCTAGTCCGTTAGGAATAACATTAATAATATACCTACTATGATATTGTAGTATTTCGATGATTATATTGTACGCACTACGCATCGTTTTTATATGCCAAAAATGAGAAAACCCCAAATCAACGCCGAGTCTCCTAAAAAAACTTTGTCCACAATTTTAGACATTGTGAATAAATTAAGATCATGTTAAATTTGGGGGTTTTGATTACTAACTCTACTACTTTTCCTCCCTAGGATTTCGTTACAAATTGTATAAAGCTCTAAGTTTTTATTTATTTTATATTAATAGTTTAATTGAATAATCTTACTAATGATATATCGTTCCATTTCTTGCATTTTAAGTATAATTGTTATTTTATAGATGCGCATGTTAATATTGTTTTTATTTTCACAGTGGCAACATGGAGTGAAGGCATCTGTCAAAATATTTATTGCTATCGCAGCGCTAACGAGCGAAGATTGTTTTGACAGATGCTAAGCTAAGACTTGTGCCGGCGATTGTACAATGTAGTATTTAGGTCATATTATCCTCGACTCATCTCCAAATAGTCACAATAGTTTAACGTACCTCATTTATAAAATAATCTTAGGTAAGGGTTATAACGTTAATTTATAACCTAGCGCGTAGATTTTTCTACGGTTTACTACGTTATTTAAGGTACTAACGCGTCTTGCACACGTTGCAAGTTACTCGCTCAACAAGGGCATGCGTGCGAGAGCAGGATGCAGCGTAATGATAAGTGCATCCTTCACAACCTGCGCAACTTAGATGCGCCTTGTGCAAGACGCAAAAATTTGTGTTCGTAACTACTTTTACTTTCGTGTACTGTAAATTAATTTTTATCTTGCCAAAGTAACATGTTCTTTTGTACAGAGTACTTAATTTATGTTTTGTCTCTGTCTAAGGCTCCCCACAAATGGTACGATGCATTTGAAACTGGTGTTAGACTGGAGTTGTAGTGTACGCGCAACCAATGTTAGTTTTTCCACTCATATTAGCAGTAAAGTATGTATTGTATAAGGTACAGAGGGTGACATACTGTAGTCTGTACCAACCAAAGCAAACCTATTTTTCAATTTAAATACCATGAGACTCAAATAGTTTTTATTGCGTCGCATCTTGTGTGGAGGGCCTAACGTCTTTGTCTGTGTCTTGAACACAATGCGTAACCTAACTAAGGTATGTACAGTATTACTAGCTTTACTAAGAGATATTATTAAGAATCTTTAGCTTTAAAAAGTACAATCGCACGCATAAGTATTATCTATCAGTAATATTTAACAGACACAAAATAAGAACATTACAAAATTATGTATATTCTGTTTCAGTTCATTCAAAGTTTTTAATACATTTAATAAAGCCGGCACTCTGAAACAAAGCCTTTTCCCGTTATCAAGAAAAATGCCTTATCAATGACAAAAGCCTTAAATAACATTTTATTAAAAATGAAATTACATGAGTAATACTTTCTGCCCAAGTGATGTATTGCAGAATCCCGTTGGAAATCGTAAAGGCAAACAAAAGTTTTATCGTAAGATATCCGAGGTATTCGACAGAGCGGCGCGAGCATCATTGTAATCATTCACAATTGAGCTGTCAGGGTTATTTATGTTATCTCCCTTGCGGGGTAAGTGCATGATTGTGTTCCATTGGATATCGGAACGACGAGATATGACAAGAATGTAAAGGTATTATCAGACTTCATTTAAAAAAAATAGTGAATACCAGGCTTAGGCAGCCTATGGAGTGTTGGGAACACCAATAAATTTATGTGGATATATTGGATTAATTAAAAACCTAAAGTTACTGTTTAATCAAATTCAAACATTATCTTATTTAAAAAAACTGTAATTAACAAAGAACAACCCTACTTCTGCATTTTTTATCAAAAAATCTCATACTCTTGGAACAAAATTAACAAATGAACACAAGTACAGTTTCTAATCGTTATTGGATTGTATGTGAAACAATGGTGCATGTTCAAAGTTACATTACCTTTATGGCTACAGAAAATTATACAAAATTGCTCTCAGTCCAATCCATAAGTGGATCTTGCCTTAAGCACACAATGGCATAAATCAACTCGGTACAGACAACTGTATTAACATGTACGGAGCTTTGTACCTCGTCGCAGTGAGAATAATTTAAACTTCTATGAAACTGGTAGGTCACAAAAATATAATGTAGTATGACAAAATCCTAAAGATATTACATATTTTTGTAGTAGATTCGCAGCAAGCTATTCAGAATAATCCAACGTCTTTCTGATCGGGGCTTATACAACAAAAATGACGCCAAGCCACGGACAGGCACACTTCATCTCGATATAAGCCAATTTTAAACAAATAAATAATCTTAATATTTATTGCGGCGTCATTTTAAACAACAAAGGCGTTAAATTTTATAACAAAGTCGGATTTTTTATATCAATCATAATTTAAGTCTTAAAACTCATGATGACTGAACCGATAATGTATCAAACATTTCAATTAATCATTATTTTTATTTTGTTTGTAAATGTTTTTTGCGCGTCTGTACTTTTTAAAGCAAAAGGGATGAATAAACATAGATATAAATACCTATTTAAAACGACTTAGTATATTCGCTTGGACGTTCTACGATTTGTAAAAAGTGTATTTAGTTGTAGATTTATCTATTTACCTGTTTCTAGTTATGCATATCTTTAGATTTCGTAATTTAACTCAGAATCGATATAGGCATTTTTAACACCACAAACTGATGTTTTGATGTATTTTCAAAATGCTCTCTAAAGAAGTGTGGTGCACATTTATAAATAATTTTGAAACAGATCACGCCAAATGAATATTAATCAATTTATATAAAATGGATTCATAATTAGGTACAGTTTTTAATATAATTTATATTAATAAATCTAAACCATAGATGACTTTATTGATGATTAATAAATAGCATTTATAAACCGATTTTCGCAAATATAATTTCTGGGTGCCATGGTACATAAGAGCGCCCTCAATGAAGAGGTTGAATGTAAATACTGGCATATTGAAGCCAACTCATTTCGTTTTTGTTTGTTATTCGTCAGTAACTCATGAAAATTACGTCGAAAGCAGAACTTGCCCGCGGCCATCACCGGGATTTTAATTTATTGCATTTTTGAGTATTACAATTTATATTGGGACTATAAAATACAGTCTTGGTATACAAGCAAATTTATAATTATAGTTTACTCGTATGTTGATTGACCCAACATGAATATAGAAACATAGTTTTTTTTTAATGGTTTAGGTAAAGTTTAATTGATATATTTTAAGAATTGGAAATTATAAGCAATGTATAAATAAATTATAATTTAAAACGCACAATAATAAGGCCTACATAGCTTCCTCATTAATGTTAGAAATTTAATTAACAATTCACTTCGCGACTGTACTGTTTAATGTAATAATTAATTTAGTAATAATTAATTTATAACTAAGGTATGTCAATTAATGGCATTTACACTGTCATTTGAGTGAATCATAGACAATTTAATGGTGTTCGCACATCGTATTTTATCGACTTGACGACGGCGACTTGATTTAAAGTAAAACTTTGAAAATTACAGTTTTGTATTGTGACACACGTATAACGAAAATTCGAGTTCCGCTCCTTAGCACAAGGTTTCTCTACATAATTTATTTTCGCAGTGACAATCGAAAAAATCTAACGAAAAAAGTTGGTTATTTACGATCTCCTCCGCCAAAGTGAAATCTATATGAACATTTAACACATTCACAAGGTTAATAATAATAATGCCCAATCGGGACTACTTAGAGATATTTATCAAAAATGTGCAAGAGACATGCAAGAACCGGGCTCGTAAGATTCTACTATGTTTCTACTCAATATACATATTTATAATAGTACCACGTGTAATTAAATTTATTGTTCTGTAATATACAGAGCTACTGGTATTCCAGTTCGCATCCTCTTAAGGCTCAATACATCAAAACAAACAACTTCTGTTCCACCACTTTAGATAGCCCGATGGTCCAGTTGGTAGTGAACCTACCTTCTGAGCCTGAGGGCGTGGGTTCGATTCCCACGTAGGACAAACATTTGTGTGATGAACATTTGTGTTTGTTCTATATCTGGTTGTTAATATCTATTTAAGTATGTATTTAAAACTATATATGTATGTATATCAGTCTCTGGCAGCCATATCACAAGCTTTGCTTAGTTTGGGGTCAGATGACCGTGTGTGCAAAAATGTCCGAAATATTTATTTATTTATTTATTTACTTTTCGAAATATGCGAAAAATAAGCCAAAAACAGCCTTTCCATACAAAAAAGTCAGTCACTCCCGGCAAAATATAATATGAAATGTTTTTTGCGTATTTAGTCGTAGAACTAAAGTTGTTTTGACGTATTGAAACTGTGATTACCTATTGGTATGATTACCCTGTGTTTGTACTGTACTCATGTAATTATTTAAATGCTTGACCTACTTTGTTAAATCATCGGTGTTGAGTCGATACGGTGAGCAACGGCGTCGATACCAATCGTATCGAAATCATTACCTAAATCTCACAGCTGTAAAATTGTCTGCATCACTTTTCTATGTGGGAGAAAAGGATGTCAACAGTTTTAAAGCTGTATTGGTTTATAAAAGTCGACGCTTTTGCCTAGTTATTACTTGAAAACATGAATTGTTTATGATTAACCTCAAATAAACGAGTAAAGTAGTGTTTTTGCAGCAGACATAAATGATTTGTGTTTCATACCCTGCTCCTGTGATGTAATAAATGTTATTGGTTATATTTATTTAAAAATAAAAGTACATTAATATACGGAACTGTTTTTTTTATTTTCCAACATAGCCGAAACCCGTTGCAGACAATGGGTACCTAGGATTTAAAGCTATTAACTACAAAAAAAAACTTTCTGTGGCTATTACATACCAAAAGCATAAACAGCTAGTATTTTTGAACGTAAATCAAAATTAGTGTTAAAAAGATATTTTTTTGCAAATCAATCAAACACTAATTTTCTGCAGAAATAAGTATTTTTTGGATATAGTAGATGCGTAAAAATATCGTAGACAGTTTATCATAGTAATGATAACTTTATTCATAACTAGCGGTCCGCCCCGGCTTCGCACGGGTATTATTGGAGGTTTAAAAATGCGTATATACCTACCAAGTTAATAAAATAAAATGCTTGTTTAATAGATTCAAAGAGTTTGTCTGTAACTGTACCGATTGGAATATTGCTAATAAAAGTTGGACTCATGCGAAGACTTGTAAACTTGTAACTTGTAGACTTGTACGGATGTTATAAAAGTTGGAATCCTGAGAAGTTGGACTCATGCGAACAAACGTAAAAATGATCCCTAATTTTTTTTAAAATATAATATAGTCTATGTCATTGGGGATAGTGTAGCTTCCCAATATTGGAAGAATTTTTCCAATCGTTTCAGTAGTTAGAGCCTATTCAATGCAAACAAACAAACAAACAATCAAATCTTTCCTTATTCATAATAATAATTACATATCTAACATTTCAAAAAAAACATGCCTATTATAGCCTCGCCCACTAGGACCCGTTTAGCTGCGTCCCGCGGTTTCAACCGCGTATATTACTCCTTATAACAGCATCTATCTGCCGGTGAAAGTCCCGTCAAAGTCTGTCCAGCTGGTTTGAGTCCATAAGGAACATACACACATCGATTATTATACATATAGATTTGTCTTCGAAATAGAAATAATATTTTCCCTGATTTATAGAGCAGTTGAAATACATTTTTAAATATTAGTTTAGTTCGTTTGAAAGCACATTATTTTTCAACGAAGCTAAAAGCTCTGAAAGCTTTTAGAAAGTTTATATTGATGAAAATTGCCTCTCAAACATTGCTAGGAATTCACTTAAAACGTACAAAGTTAGTTAATTTACTTATTACAATTACGTGATGAAAAATATATAATAAGACAAGTGCGAGTCGGGCCTTGCACCACAACACCGACTTCAAAATTAGTAAAATATGGCATTTCGATTCGTTGAAATTCGGTGGTTGGCCGATAAAACGATTTGCCTATATCGTGGTTCGTTGAAACGCCTCAACGAAAATAACTTTTACAAATATAATGGAAATAAAATCACTGAGAATAACTTTAATCGCTGGTCCTACGCAAGACTAAAACCCTTATTTTGTTCAGAATTATTTTCATTCATTTAGGTATCGTAGGCAGGCTCGGCCCGCGAATTCCTGGCGCCCTAGGCGAAAGACTGGAACGGCGCCCTTTATATATTACATAATAGAGACCTACACCTTCCTGTTTTGCAGTATGAGTGACAAACTTTATAAAAAACCTTAGGTTAGGTATAATTTATTTTTCTTGACTTAATTTTGGCAAAAGTGGAAATGATCTGCTTTAAATCAATTGTTTCAGCTTTTTGTTGCTCTATAGATAATGATGCTAATCTTATATAAATATATCCCGTATTTTAAAGTTGTAAAAGAGGACGGGACTTACTTATTATTTTCAATTTCGAATTCGATGCCGCCGTTTGCCGCCCTGCTAATACGAACGCCCTAGGCCGTCGCCTAGTTCGCCTATATGAACGGGCCCGGCCCTGATGCGTAAACATTATCTGCATTCTAATGCAGATAATGTTTATCTGGTGTTTTGGTTTTTTATGTTTTGGTTCCACATTTATGCGGAACCAAAATTATTATCTTACCCAGTGAAAATATCGAAGGGCTAAAAAATTCATGTCGAATTCAAAAATCGAGCCCCAGTTCCGGAGTTACGTATAAGAAACACAAGAAAACGCACTTACGACCTAACGTTTACCGAAGACTACAATGTAGGCTCAAGATAATAAAACTCATGTCATTTACTATCTATTCCATGACGTAACGGCGCGTCGACACCTCTGATTTCCCTGGGGTCGGGGTAATTCCTTTGATGGCTGGTAACATCATATTTTATTGCCATTTTGTTTCGAAATAACTGTTTTGTGGGGTCGAAGAAACTATTCGGTAGAGTAACAATAGATTTAATGTTGTAATGCCAGCGAAATGTAGTTTTTTCGTCTCATGTATTTATTCTCCTTTCGGCTAAGTACAGTCTATATGCGTAGCCCTGTATACATGCACGCCAACTACAATACCTTCCTTTTAGCTTTGCTTCGTCGAGTAGTAAAGATGAATCTGATATTTCTTAGCCCTCAATGCCTATTGTCCAGAACAGTACAATAATAACAAGCTGTCTGCGCAGCAGTATCGAGATCGCAGTGAGGCCGCAAACCGGAGCGTTGCAGACGGACTGCACGATTGCACGGCACAAGGCGCGATTGTGCTTTGATCGGGTAAGGCTGCAAGTAGACTAGCGACTAAATCTACAATTATACAGGACTACACTGACTGGGCCGAAAGATTCTCGAATGGAGACCACGGACCGGTAAGCACAGCGTAGGTCGTCCACCCACAAGATGGACAGACGAAAAAGGACCGCAGGGAAACGCTGGATGCAGGCCGCTTCTAACCGGCCCTTTGGAGATCGATGGGAGAGGCCTATGTCCAGCAGTGGACGTCCTATGGCTGAAATGATGATGATGATGACGAACGAAACTGTGATGCCCTTGGTGTTACAGGTAATAGGCGACGATGATCGCTTACCATCAGGCGGACCAGAAAAATGTCTACAAGCAAGCTATAAACATACGCAATAGGAAAGTACTATGTAACCGCAAGTTCTTATTTTTCTAACTACCCTCAATTTAAGACTAAATATGTAAACTTTTATAAACTGCTAAAATTATGCTTAGATAAGAAAAAGGCGAATCTAGCTTACAAAATAGTACATTAATAATATACTCTATTATTAGCCTCCTAAAGCTGAGTTCTACAAAATCGTAAACTATTATTTTAGTTTCCAAAATCAATCATCAATGTATATTTAAACACTTGATCGTTTAGTATTTTAAATAATGTATACTAATCACGTAGTCGCGCGTAAGCAATTTTTGTAACCCGATTGAACCGGGCCAGCAAGATACAGGCCTCGCCTAGTTTGGGGCCCATTGGAATAGCACTGACTATGTAACCAGAACTTTCTGAACTGAAATAATAACGAATAGGTACTTATCTGCTGTGTCACATAGGAAATGTATTTTTATAGAAGTAAAATTAATTAATTTATTTAATCAGACAAAGAATTCAACTCGGGTGGGCAGCGTTCCAGAAGTTACATGACATCTTCTCGTCAAAAATACCACAGTGCCTAAAGATAAGTGTCTTCAACCAGTGTGTCCATCCAGTGGATGCAGAAGACAGGCTATCGTACAGTCAGTGCCGGTATTAGCACTGCCAGCGCCGTGGGCGAGATTTCTAACCCAACCCTCCCCCTAATCTGCCATTCAAACCAATAATTTGAATGAAGCATTAAGAATAAAACTAATGATTTAGAAAGCATTATAGAAGAAAATTATCCAATACTAAATTATACCTATATGCCTAACAGAAACATGGATCACTGAAAAGCAAAAAAAAACTGTACATTTACCTACCTACAAAGATTTCAGCTTATACAGTGGGTACACAATTCAGTGTGGCATTCTAAAGGAGAGACCTATGTTCATCAGTGGACGTCTTCTGGCTGATGATGATGAAAATCAAGTCTCAAGTGCACCGCCAGCCTATCCCAGCCCCTCAATACTTATACTTCAACAATAGCGCTGTAATAACTCGCATTGTGTCGACACTCCGCACATTTTAATCACGGTATTGTTGCGCGTGTAAACACTGCGTTAGAACCGTTACAGTGTAGGCGTTACTTCGAGATATTTGTTTTGACTGGCGAAGAAAGGCTTAATTTTTTACTTATTTGGATTTGTCAATGACGCTTTGTCTGCTTTGTAGTAATTCGGAGCAACTACCTATTCGACATTGATACCGTTACGCATAGAAGATGTCGGTATAATGCAACTTCTATTCTCAAAGGTATAATGCCATTGTTTTTCTTCTTTCAGCCGGAGCGGATTTGGCGTCACAAGTCTTATGGATTTGCCAATGTCAAGCTCTTAAATTTTAGTAAATATCGCCTTACAAGGCTATAGTCAAACAAAGTATGGAATAATCTCGATGGTTTTGCTTATTTATACCTCCACTACACAAAGAAACACTGAAAGGCGCTCACAGAAAGACGCTAGGTTTTTGTTCAGAGTGATCAAGATAACTGCTATGCAAGGATCATTTTATTACGTATAATAGACGTTTCAGCTGGACCACCGTATTTACAGTATTATTTATTTACAATAGTTATGTATTTACAGGAAAATTTAAATTCAGCTGGTCCCCCTAAAAGCATACCTACAAAATTTTACTTACATCAAAAGTTTTTTTTTAAAATCATCACCATCATTTCACTCTATCGTGTTCCCCATGCTCGGACACAGGCCTTCTCTCAGAGAGAAAGAGAGAGAGAGAGAGAGAGAAGATGGGCCCTAATCCACCATCCAAATCCAAATTCCAATATCCGTTTTTTTTCATAATTCATAAGTATGTAAATGTGTGTTGTGTTAGTATGTTTATTCCGTGCTCTATAACGGTTGAGCAGATTTGGATGAAATATGGTATGGAGGCAGCTTACACCCCTGATTAAAACATACTTTTTATCCGAAAAAAATAAAAGTATATGTAGGATAGCGGCTAGAATGGCGAGAAGGAGCTGGTTTTTACATAATGAAATAAATTTGATTCTTTGTAACCGAGGGGAAATCTTTTAAATATAATAGACTGTATTGGGGTGGGGTACAGCCAGGTTATGTCTGAATTCACCTACTATAACCCCCTCGGTGGCTTGCTTCTGCGCCAGACGGAGGGCATCGGAATCTCCCGCGCATGCTGCCTGAGGCATCTCTCGGAAAATGCTTGGACCATTTCTACGCTTAGACGATAACCCGTAGGTCCAGTTGGTAATGAACCTGCCTTCTGCGCTTGGGGGGCGTGGGTTCGATTCCCACCTAGGACAAACATTTATGTGATGAACATTTGTGTTTGTTCTATATCTGGGTGTTAATATCTATTTAAGTATTTATTTAAAACTATATATGTATGTATATCAGTCTCAGGCAGCCATATCACAAGCTTTGCCACAGGCTTTGCTTAGTTTGGGGGCAGACACCCGTGTGTGCAAAAAAAAATCTTCCCTCCATAGAGGTGCGAACCACACCGCACCGTTGTACAAAATGATATCAACTACCTACAGCCAACAAAATATTATGACTGAAGCCTTTATTATTTCCTGGCTCAAACGGTTTTCAAATAAACAGAGAAAATACAACAGCAACCTAAAATACGAATACGTGCAGGAAAAACAATATTTTATTTCTCCAACACACATTATTTGAATTGGCAACACTTCCTAACCGATAAGCGCATTGTAGCAGGTTGTCCAACCATTGTACTACCACCGACTTATAAAAAGAGTTGAATGAGGGAGCCACTTTTACATTTTACGACTGAAAATTGTTAGTTCGTCCATTTCGCCACTTTTTCAGATAAGTTGGTTGCTAGTACAAGTAGAACATAAATTATAATGTTTTATGAACACCTGAACACCTGCAGTGTTTGTCACGAGTGTTGAAACGTTAATTATCGTAACGAGAGCAAGTGATTTGTTTTGTTTGGTATGAGTATTAATTTTACTTAAGGCTTTACTAAAGCACACAAGATTTTGGTCGACCTTCTACTACCTTACATCACCATTACCAAAGGACATCCATTTCTTTGACCTTACAGTTTGTTTGTCCCTGCTTTTAAAGCTCTAACCATGGACGTACTACCATAGTACGTCCATAGTCTTACCATTTTGAACACACATCCCATTAAAATCGGACTAGTAATTTTGAATATAAAATCGGCCAAGTGCGAGTCGGGCTCGTGCACTGATGGTTCGGACCACCATTAAATACAATAAGGTTGTCCAAGTAACCGAATTACCAGTTATTATAACGCCTTCCAATCGTCGGAGTAATTTGCTACGCAGTTTGCTACAGGCGCTCGTGTATAATAACTGGGTAATGAACAGAAATTTGTCACCGACTCGCACTTGGCCATTATTTATTATTTTTTTGTTATACTTTGGAGTGTGTACTACAATCGTGCCAAGTTTGATGCTTATACGTATCATCGTTTTTACATTAGAGCTAATACAAAAATGCGTTAAAAAAACGTTTGCTGTATGGGGACCCCTTTCCTTTTCACTTTTAAACAATTTTATTATTTGTTAGTTAATACACCGTAACATTACATATTCTGTGAAAATTTCAACTGTCTATCTATTACGGTTTGAAAGATATAGCTGTTAATAGGTAGGACAGACAGACGGACAGACGAACAGACAGACAGATTTCGTAGGCTTAGTAATAGGGTCCCGTTTTTACCCTTTGGGTACGGAACCCTAAAAATTTACTGGGTCCGTATGAAAGCGGCTGAACTCCAGGGCCGTCTTAACGTATGTGCTCTGTTACGCAAACTTCAGAAGACGAATGGGGTTCGTTAATTAAGTTTTATGGGAGCGTTAAAATTAATAACCATTCATTAGAATGAATATTTTAATTAGAGAACATCTGTTTGTTTCATTTCGACGTTAAATATCATTGTTATCGTAGGTTTTTTGAAGTGAAAGCTTCTTTAGGCAACTCATGATCCAAGAAAACAAGGTCTGCTACTCTGGCAGTTGTCCCAGAATTACGTCACTGTCTAGTTGCCACTTTATTGCAACAAACACAGATATTGAGAAACATTTTTATAATAATCTATTAAATAAAATACATAAAGCATTTCAATTGTCATTTGGTTTGTCCGCTCAAGCAAGTTAAGCACGAATCGAATATATTAAACACAATTTTATCAAAACGACATTGATTTATTGGATTCCCACAGGTAATATACGGATATTGGGGAGTTATAATTCACGCTACTGTTAACACAGAAAATCATAGAGAGTCCGCCATTGTTTCGTGTATCGTCATCTCTCTCGAACTTGTTGTAAATTACTTATTCTGCTCTTGCTTATGCACGTATACGTGTATCCATGACATTGATGACATCATTGCGGGACGCCCACGTCACATTATTTCTCGGAGTGCTATACCTGGCGGAGTATATTATTATACCATGAGACAACTGAGCACTTTATTTTGTGGATATTGAATAACATATAATCTATGATAACACTGAGCCGTCACGCTCGGCTATGTAACGCTCGTTCGGGTAAAGTCGGCTCGAGTCGACTAAGAGAGCGAGAGATATAATATATTATAGTTATTAACCTCGTCTTGATGAAGTTTTCACTTCTGTCGTGTGGTCTTAAGCACACACCATTTTTTAGGGTTCCGTACCCAAAGGGTAAAAACGGGACTTTATTAGTAAGCCTACGCCGCACTTTGTTTATTATTTTTTAGTTAATCCGCCGTAACATCACATATTCTGTTAAAATTTCAACTGGATGTCTATTACGGTTCGAAAGATAGAGCCGTTAAAAGGACGGACGGACGGACAGACAGGCAGACGGACAGACAGACAGGCGGACGGACAGACAGACAGAGTAGGCTCCTGTCATACTTGGCTACGCCCTTGTTCATGAAATTTCATCAAAACATCGTCCCGCTTAACTTGCAGCATCACCGTGATTGTACAAACATGCAGAAGGTAAACATCGTCTCTCGTCGCCGACCGCCGTCACAGATCATCTGCGGATCACATAATACACCTACTTTAAAAGCATTTCCACAGTGTTATTCTACGCAAAATCAAAAGACCTTATCTCAAAGCGTGTGATATCATAGTTGAATGTCTCGGTTTGGTTGTGAGTGTAAATATAAAATGGTCGGAAGGTAGAAAGCGTTTGCAGAGTCATGGTGTTTGGCACCATCATCCTCTGTGAGGCACGTACGTTTTAGGTAAATCTTGTAAGGAAAACATTTCGAGGTTTCATCGTTTCATCTTTGTGTGAACTGGATTGACAGACTTTTCATTTCTTTAAATATTTGCACACTATGGAATCTGTGGATGCTTGGAACGTATAAGATATTGTTTAATCTTAAGTGAACGGATTGCTTTAAAATAAGGTTTGTATGATTAAATAGTACTTATTACATTTAATTTTTCTTTTCTCTCGAGTGGATTTTGGCGTCGCTCATTGTATGCGTTTGCTGTGTCAAGTATTTAAATATTGTTAAACATCTTCAAATAAGTCATGGTCACAGTCAGAGTTAAAAGCAAAGTAATTTACAGTCAAGTCAAAGTGTCTTATTAAAATGGTGGAAGCTTTAAGTTTTTTACACGTTAGCGGCAAACCTTCGTACCGTCTGTTATGGGAATTTTGTCAATATTGACATTGGAAATTTTCTGTATGATATATTGGCATTTTCAAAATAAATAAAAAAACATCGTAAAGTAGCCACTCATGCGATGACATCTGTAAAAAAATAAAGTTGACTTTCCAAAAAGGAGTACGTACGGAACCCTCAATGTGCGAGCTCGACTCGCACTTCGCCGGTATTTTTTTGTTATCTCAGAATTATGACATTTAAAAACCTGTTTGGCAAACTCTTTTTTTTAGTTTGGTTCCTTAAAAATTTCATCGAAATTGGTTATGATAGCTAAGGGAAAAAATTCATATAAGTCAACGAAAATGCTAGTTGTCTAATTTTGAAGTCTGTTTTTTAAAAATGTCGATTTTTTAAAACATTATTATAATATTTAAACTTTATTTCAAACACTTCTACTGGCTCCATTATGTTCACGACTGCGGTAGACCACGCACACAAATTCAAAAAGCACATAGTTCCCTTCGACCAAAATAAATGGACGTGCCCAGAAGAAGCGCATTTTTAAGATTACAACATGAGCGCCGGCGCTCACTTTGTTTCAGTCGGTCTCTAGCCGTAGGAAGTGCGACACACTTTTGTTACATGATAACGAAACATCTGCCAAAATTATGTATTCGCGTGCTTTCCCGAAGTGTAATGACACAATAAAAACCGCCATTTTTTGTAGCGGTTATGTTGAATTATTATGTCCGACGGTTTTGACTCGTTTTTACTGAGCAAGTTCAATGGTCATGGCCCGTTCATTCATTTTATTTTGGTCGAATACTGTTCCTTGATTCCTTTCCATAGAATAGGCCGTAAAATGACAAGTCTAGGATAAGAAACTATAATAAAACGCTATGAATCCCTAACAGATAAATGATGATGGTCCCACTCGTTATGTTTTACGGTCGTCCCTCAACTATAAAAGGGAAGTGTTGGATTGTCACTCGTTCGCGATACGAGATAGGTCTATTGAATTGAATTCAGGAAAGAAATCTGATATTATATTGTGGAATTAGACTTTTGGCGCCTTCGGGAAAAATTATGTTGCTATAGACAACTATAGACAGTATGGACAGTATGACAGTATGGGTATCAATTGTATTCAGGTGAGTTGGCAAAACGTAGATCAATTCTATATTTAAAAAAAAATGCAATTAGTGACGAAAGGACGGATATAAAGTGAGGGCCATAGATTAATCACGAGCAAGTGAAGGATTCTAACGACTGAATCACGGCCGTAGGGAGTGATTCATGATATATAAATCCGTTTTATTCAAGAGTTGCATGCTATACCTACCTACTTTAAGTATATACCTACCATGACGACGAGAAAAAGAAAGAATTAAGCGAAAATTTAAGAAATAAAAACCGGACAAGTACGAGTAGGACTCGTGCTCTGAGGGTTCCGTTGGACATAAGCCTCAGAGCACGAGTCCAAAAAAAAACTAAAGTTGAAATATTGAAAGACAAACTTAACTTTTTAGTTGACTAAAAGGTTCTTCTATACATTCCAACTACAAAATGTAAGTTCGTAATAGCAAAATAATCATTTTTAAATGATATAACTTCAAATTTGTAACTTTCAGATTTATTCCTATATATTTTGCTTTTTTGCCAAATTTCATGATGCTACGTCAACGGGAAGTACCCTATAGGTTTTGATTCTCCTGTGAAATCGCAAAATATGGGACATAAACGTTCATATCTTTTGATTGCGTTGACTTACAACTTTTATTTTTTTACAGTAAAAAGAAACCGTAGGCCCAAGTATTTAGTGTAAATTTCAACTTGATACCTTTACGCGTTCTTGAGAAAAAGGGTCTTGACGGACAGACGGACGGACAGACAGACGGACAGACAGTCGGACAACGAAGTGATCCTATAAGGGTTCCGTTTTTTCCTTTTGAGGTACGGAACCCTAAAAATGAGGTTGAGATGCATTGAGATGGAGGTTGAATATATTGGTGTATTCTAAATTCAAACACCAAAATAGTGATTAAAAGCGCTTTCTATTTACTGTTTTCAATGAATAAAATAAGCTTTTTAGAGGGGGAATGGTATAAAAAAGTTGTAATGGTGTTATTGGTTTAGTCGTTCTTCCACAAATCCTGTGGCTCAGTTCATCTATAATTTTTTTAACATTTGTTCTTTTTGTTTATTTGAATGTTTCGGTTCCGCGAAAAAGAAAAAACTGGCCAAGAGCGTGTCAAGACAAGCATATGGCAGGGTTCCATAACCAAAGCATAATAATTGTAAGTAATCACACTCATAGTTATGAAATTTGTGGTCATAGAAAATTTCAATTTTGAGATAAATACTAAAACTGTCGTTGTACAAAGGTTCATGCACTTATATTTATAACTTTAGAAGTTAGAAGGACGTACAGAACGAACTTAGGCAAAGAGGTCGCCCGAAGAATCCAACTCGGATGGGCAGCGTTCGGGAAATTGCGTGACATCTTCTCGTCCAAGATACCACAGTGCCTAAAGACAAGGGTCTTTGACCAGTGTGTGTTGCCAGTGATGACATATGGTACTGAGACGTGGTCCTTAACTGTTGGCCTTTTGGAAAAACTCAGAGTCACACAGCGGGCAATGGAGAGAGCTATGCTCGGAGTTTCTTTGCGCGATAGAATCCGAAACGTGGATATTCGCCAAAGAACGAAAGTCACCGACATAGCTGTTAAAATTTGCAAGTTGAAGTGGCAATGGGCAGGCCACATCGCTCGGAGAACCGATAACCGATGGGGAAGAAAGGTTCTTGAGTGGAGACCACGAACCGGAAGACGCAGCGTAGGTAGGCCTCCCACTAGATGGACCGACGACATAGCAAGAGTCGCTGGCATCCAGTGGATGCAAAAGGCAGGCAGTCGTTCAGTGTGGAGGTTAAAGGGGGAGGCCTATGTTCAGCAGTGGACGTCTTCTGGCTGATGATGATGATGACAGAACGAACTTATAAGGGTTCCTTGTAGGACCACGGAACCCTAAAAAGGTACAATGATAAAGTATACTCACCTTTAGAGCAGCGTATTATTTCGACAGGTGCAAAATTAATCTAGAATTGTGTAATTAATTAATTAATTTTCAGTTTTATTCATACTTACTACCATTTTTTTTTTCAATTTTAATTTCATCTATTCCCCCGAGCCAGCGAAGTACACACTGACCAACTTATCTGTAAGTTGGTCAAATCAAGGAACTAAAATTATCCATAAAGAACCTTCAGTTTTCTTTAAACAATACGATGGTAGCTCTACCATTCAACTCACACAATCTACATACAGTTTGTAATAAAGTCGTGACGTGTAAATGCTAACAGCAATTGAATCAGTTGGGATCTGCCCAACTGATTCAATTCGCCCAGATTTGGAACGGTATAAAAAATAAAAAGGTTACCCACTTTTTTATGGTAATTCGTAATGCCGTCGCGGTTTAACGTGATATTTTGTGGCATTTGAGGAGGAATCATTTCAATATTACAATATAAGACTTTTGAAGGGTACGTAGGTAATAATTTTAACAGTTAACAAACCCCAAGCAGAGTTGCTTGCCTGTGTATTTTTGCTATTTTTAACAACGTAATTTGGTCATATATAAACTTTTTTCTTTCTTACGGTAGTTATTTATTTATTTATTTCAAAGGATGACCAACAGCCTTAAAAAAATATAACAATCATTGATCTACTTTCTAAGATAACAATCTTAACCCTTCCCGCGCAATGGGCTGACTAGCCTCTGTTGCCAGAAATGTGAGAGTCCAACCGAATTTTCGAAAACTAACCGACTGTAAAATAAAATATATTTTTTTCCTATTAATTTGACATTTTATGTTCATATATTATATATAATATTAATCGTCTTGAATTGCTGTATGATATTTTCATGTATTATATATTTAATTACTCACCATTAGTACAAAATCTCGTGATGAAATTATAATTTCTGAATTTTCTTGCGCCATCACGCACTTGTTGATAAAAATATGCTATTTTTTTACAATAAATTACAATCACACCACTTTCACAACAAGGGAGCACTATTTCCGCAACTTTTACACTAACTACTTGACACTAATAGTCAATATTCACTTCAAAAACTAAAACTTTATCGCGAACCATTTTTACGTAATGTTTCCGCCATGTCAGTTTGCCGAACACTGGCTAAACGGGGAAATCCCACTCACAAAGTACTGTTGCCAAAAAAAATGTTTATGTGAATAATCGTAACGGTTATTCTTATAATTATCAAATCGTGTTCTAGTGAATAATTTCCAAAAAAATTATACTATTGTTAATAAATATTTAGATTTTCTGTAATGCAGAGAGGGATTTCCCTATGGTGTAAAAATAAAACCAAATAATTGTTTTTTAAGTAATATATAATTCAAACACTAAAAATAAGTACATTTGCGATTATGTATTCAAAATGTCTCTCATACTAAGTAACATTATAAATGCGAAAGTGTATTTTTTTGATGGCTTGTCGGTTTGTTTGTTTCTCTTTCGCGCTGCTACAGAGCTACCTGACTTTTTGCATGGATATAGTTCAAGTACCGGAAAATGACATAGGCTACTTTTCATCGTCATCATCACAATTTTTCGTCGCTACATCACTACTATATACATATATAATTATATATATTATTTTATTATAAAATATTTAGATTCACTGTTATGCAGAGAAAGATTTTCCTAAGTTGTAAAATTAAAACCAAATAAATGTTTTTGAAGTAAAATATAATTCAAACACTAAAAATAAATACACTTTCAATTGTGTGTTCAAAATATCTATCATACTAATATTATAAATGCGAAAGTGTGTTTGTTGGCTTCTTGGTTTCTTTGTTTGTTCCTCTTTCACGCAGCAACAGAGCAACGGATCAAACTGATTTTTGCTTATAGTTACAGTGCAGGAAAGTGACGTAGGCTACTTTTCATCATCATCATCATCATCACTACGCGGATGAAACCACGGAGTGAAGCTATTCATCTATATATAATTATGTATCTGAAGTTAAAATGCTTACAACTATACATATCAACGCACAACCTAACTACTGATGGTAGAATAATGAAAAATACAGTTATTTCCTATTACTATGCGTACCTTGTATAAGGGAATTTGCGATATTCGACCCACAAGAGGGTGAAATGGGACAATAATGCACGTATACATGTATGTATATGTATGATATGTAATGTAGACTAAATAATTAACATAAAATCGAGACTAGGTAGTAGGAAAAAGTAAAATAATAATAATAGCTTATATTGGTGGTTATAAACATCTAATTAAGGTATAAAATACAACTAAACCAAAATATAATTCTTACAATATTCTAACAGACATAATTTAGTTTTTTTTCTTAACTTTATCAGAAACGATTAAAATATAATTATATATAAAAAACTAACATTTGTACGCTGTAACAAGCAAGGACATGAGATACGTCTCCATTCTTACGACCATGTATGCTACTTTATATGTATGTATACCTACCATGTTCTGACAAATAAATAATTTGAATTTGAATTTATCGCTTAATGTCAGGTGAGATGGTGATCAAACGCAAGATATTCATCAAGACATCAGACACAAGAAGAATTTATAAAAAAAAAAATTAAAAAATCTATCTATCTAAAGCTGTATATAATTAAATGCGCAGCGCGTTCACATGGCAACGAATAACGTGATACAATACAATAACTCTATTATGACACAACAAAAAGGAAACCATAAGATGAAAATACATATAATTCTAGATTATAATAATTCTACACGAGCAAAGCAACGCGGGCAAACTTTATCAAATTAAAATATGATATAACACTGACTATAAGATTTTTATTTAGTTCTCCTATTTTGCCGTCATTCGGCATGTGAGTTTGGTCATGATATTATATTAATGTTAAGTATACAAAATAAAATAAAAACATAGCACACAACTCAATGTTGAATGTTTGGCTAAAGTAATATTAATAAGACGGTAGATGGTAAAGTATACATTATGTTTTGACATACATGTTTTGTTTGATTACAATATCAAGTTAATCGGTATTTCAATTTGGTTATAATAATTAATGTACTTATGTATAAAGGAAAATAAATGGAAAGTATATAATTCAATGTTGAGTGCGTGGCCAAAATTAATATTAATAGGTTGGTAGATGGTATGGTGTTCACAATTTTTATGTTTGATTACAATATTACGTTAATAATATAACGCTGACTATCATTTACAATAAAAAACAATCAAAATAAAATTACAAATTAATTAATTACAATGAAAATATACATGATTCTTAAATACACTATATACAATATTACCTAACTTACCTAGAAAAGCTAGCCAAACCTGCCGAGAAATTTTGAATTCTATTTTACTCGGGACAGTGACGGCAATGAGCGAAATAAAAACCACAAAAACAGAGGCTGTTTAAAATGTTCATGAGTTTGAAAGCCCCATATCAGTAACGAATATCCCTAAATTATTTATTTACTTACTTACTTACCACCTCCCAATGCCCCATGTCCAACTAAGCGGCAAAAAAAAAAACAACTCTGCCTAGTTATGATTAATCCAAAAGTAAAATCTGGTATTTACAATTGAACACGAATGACCATTGTCCTAATTATTGCAAGAATTATTTGGGAAACAAACATCACAAACTAAGCCAATCAAATCTCGCTTTCACACACTTTTCACACACAAAAAGTTGTGAAGACTCATTCGCGTCGTCTTTTCCGCCCACGAATTTCATGCCCTTTGAGCTCTGCGAGAGAATGCCACTCTTCCCAGCAGTCCTCAAAGCACAGAAAAACGTCACAGGTAACGCATTTCGTATGTACAACTTTTCGGATTCCTTGTCTTTGGTGAATCACACAACGCTTTATGGTACTTTTGCCCGACAAGTACTTTGGTACGTGCATGACATCCATTCTCAACCTCGTGTCTTTGTACACGGGCTCGCTAATCTCCTGACGAACAGGACGGTGGTGCTCGACCAGAGAATTAGCCAGCGCGTAACGAAACTCACGATGCGTCACGGGCAGCTTGTCACGTCGTTTCAAAGAGCTGGCGTACATAACAAAAGCGTTATGGGTGCTCACGTTCAGCAGCCTCTTAAAAATCTTTATATACCACTTCACACATCTCTTCCGCTCCAACAAATACATTGAGAGTTTTTGATCTTTGAGATCAACACCTCCCATTGTATTGTTGTAATCTCTCACACTCACAGGCTTCACTAGCGGTTTACCTGCCTTCGATCCAACGTAGGTGTCGTCGTTGTGATAGGTGGAGATCATCGTCACCAATTTGGAGTCTTTCCATGCTAACACGGAAAGATCACCACATTGACGCGCGATGATGGTCCCTTTTTTCACATTCTTCGGTACTTTCGCGATGTCCTGAGGCACGTGCTTACGATTTGTGCGCAAAGTTCCCAAACAATCAAAACCCAAGCTCTTGAGATGCCGCGCTAACGCTGGGCAATTATAAAAATTGTCCATCGTTACGCAGTGTCCCAGATTCTCGAGACCTTGTAATAATTCGAGTACCACTTTGGTACTCTTGCCACCCAAATCAGCACTAGGCGCAAGGTCGCCGGTACTTGCAGAGTTTTTCCCCGTGTAGATTTGAAATTTGTACAAGTACCCCGTTCGTGACTCACAGAGCTCGTAAGACTTTATGCCAAAACGCGCAGCCTTTGTCCTTATTGCTTGAACCCAGGACAAGCGGCCCTTGAATAAGGTCAATGACTCATCGATAGAAATTTGTCGTTGCAAGTTATAGAGGGAGGAAAATTTGCCGTTGAGGTGTGAGATCACAGGTACTATTTTCGCCAGTTTCGGTGAAAGCTCAAGTTCTTCATATCGTACATAGTCCTGACTTACATCAGCATTATCGACGAAATGCAGAAATTTGCTCAGCAAAACATACCGATCGTAAGTCATCAGTTGCTTGAAATTGGACAACGTTAGGCAACCGAGTGACTTCCAATATTCATGCTGCGATGTCCGCTGGTCAATGCCCATGAACATGAAAACAGCAAAAAGAATCATTATCTCGTCTGCATCAGTGTCAGTCCACTGATGAAGACGAGACGATTTCTTCAACGTCTCGTTGGCCCTCATATGATCGATTGTTTGTTTCGCGTACCTATTAGTTTCTAGGGCGATAAGCTCTATGATGTCATTACTCCAGATATCAGTAAAAGCATCATAAGGCGTATCGTAGTCTTTGAGTGGCCCCGGGGTCGGACCTGAAAATACTTCAGGAACACCACGAAACGACTCAAATTTACTTTCCCACGTGAAAGTATTAGAGACGCCAAGCAAACAATCAGCTGCTTCATCCATTGCCCTCTCAACAGAAGATAAAATATCTCGAACAGGTTCTTCTAGTTCCTCGTTATCCGGAATTTCCCTCCCTATGCCAGCAAAGACGTTGGTTTCGATAGGAGCTACGTCGAACTCGTCGTCAAACTCGCTATCTAAATCACTGCCTTTACATGCCTTGCGCCTAGTGACTCGCTTAGATGTGGTTGTCACCCCCGAACATGACGGACGAACATCAGCATCTACGGAGGAAACATTCGCTACGCTTCCAGGCTGAATGCTAGTTCCTTGCGGTTGGAAACTAGCATTTCCCGAAGCACTGCAAAAGTTTTCCTCGGCAGCAGTGCTAGGCGTAAGTGGCCTAGGTGAGGCAAATCCCTGATCCTCCACCCACCGCCTCACCTGCTCCATGGCGTCGTCCGCCTCGTCGTCGGTGAGGTCCATGGCCTCCACTCGCTCCACCACACTGGTGCTGCAAGGAAATGTAACATTGTAACAAACTATTTTGAACACTTACCTGATGTTAAACAAAGGCTTAGAATATCAGCCATGATGTGTTCAAACGCAAGCCTATGTTAAATAAAAATATATATGAAAAAACGTACCTGAGCGAAGGCATGGGCTCCAACTCCATGACTCGACGGACGGTACCACCTGGGGTTTGTTGTATGGGGACGGTGTCCCCAGTAATTTTGAAAGAACCGCCAGGAGTGACCTGGACGGCAATTCCTAATGACCTAAAAAGTGAAAAATTTACAATATATAATATAATATACAATTATGTAAAAGTGAGTTTGTGAATTATGGCGAAATTTAGATTAAATTAACTTTTAGGATACTTTCATTGCAGTAGTCTCTATTTATTACAACCTGATTATAAGCATCATGAATAATATTTAAAAAAAGCAGAAAAAGGTTGGCATACCGGGGAAGGACCTCTGGCGGAGGCATCTCAGGGTCGCGCGGCGCTGCGTCTGCCGCCAGCCCCATTAAGAGAGCACGTCGTGCGGCAGAGGGCCGTGGGCCTCTGCGCTCGGAGCTGGGCGTCACAGATCGTGAACGCCCAAACTCCGAGCTCGTCGACCGCAATCTAGCTAATCTAAAAACAATAAAAATAAGTCTGATGAAATATCTACACGACCAACACATTTCTACAAGTAAGTAATTTACTACGTACGTACTTTTCAAAAAGTTGATTGAAGAAAGGGTAAAAATTCGTGCAAGGTATACACTACAAGCAGCAGAATTCATTATCAGAAAGAAAAAAAACATTGATTTTAAAAAAAAAACGGATATAATAAAAATGTACTATCTAAATGTAATCTATCTGTTTCAATTCAAAAATTGATGATGATGATGACAAAACATACATACGCTACATACATTTTAATTATCTAACGAACTGTTTTTTATTTTTGAATATTTTTTTATAAATAATTTATTAGTTGCGTTGCCGGAGAAAAAAAGTTTAAAAAAAGGTTAAACGTCTCGATCTATAAAATCTATTTTGTATGGGCGAGTTAGCAATCGTAATTTTTTTTTGTCGACTGTACTTCCCGTGTTGAAATGAAATGGCCGACTTCTTATTTTAGAAAAAAGGTTACTATATGATATTAATGCACTTAAATGAGAACCAGTTTATCAAGAAATGTTTCAAGATACATTATTTACAAACTTGGATGCGATTTTACATTTTTACAGGCAAGTTTGTCGAATTATCAGCTAAAAACTGCCGGCACCAAGCGATCGTTTTATTGCAATTAAAAGTTTTTATGTTTTTTCTCATTTATTTTTGCCACAAATACATCCTAAAACACTTTTAACACACTCTATACACATTTTTCAGTAATTTAAAAGCTTTTACTCACCGTTTTCGCCTTTGTAACATTTTCTTGACATAAAAACATAAACCGATTCGACAGTAAAATTTCACAATATGGCTATCGCACTGTCAGTTCATTCTTTTTGGTCAGGCGGAGTTGTATTTTATTTTTTTCAAACCTCTATAGGCCCCCTGACACGGTAAGAATGCATCGATTCTCTAGTGATTGAAGTAAGCTAGAGGCGAAAGAACTTAAATTGTCTTTGGAACGTTCATTCGAGCGGGAATAAATTGACGAATAGCGGTGATTTCCTTACGCACCGCTCCGGTGCGTAACGCGCGTCGAGCACTTTTCGCTTACGCCGACATGCGGTGCGTAACACATTCAAAGGGTTAATAGATCCAGAAGCTAATTATAGGTCCTCGCAGATAATTTTTTTAATAGTAGGTAACAATTTAAGTGACAATACGCAGTTACACAATATGCATTTGTCGAAAAAATAAAAATGACAATAGGCCTAAACAAAGAATTCCCTACTCAACAGCTTGGTGGAACGTTTCACCTGTGGTATGGCAAAAATTCAATTTGCAAACAGTTTTTTGTCCTTTTAGATAGGCCTTATTACTTAATTTTTTCTAGCAACCTTTAGTTAATCAAAGACCTAAGTATTTACCTAAGTATTTTTATGCCATAGGTGGCAAACAAGCAGACGAACTGCCTGATGGTAAGCAGTTACCATCGCCTATGGATACTTGTAACACCAGAGGCATCAGAAATAGGTTTCTGACCAATTAACTCGCCTTTTGAAGGACACCATGTTGTAGCTTCTCTGAAACACCGCGGAAGGTAAGTAGCTCATTCCACATTTTGCAGGGGTGAGGCAAGAAAGATCGTGTTAATCGCACATATATATTTTCAAAAATAGTGAATATTATTTAAGCGCTGCTTCATATTACACCAGAATCCAAGCCAACCAACGGAGATGGAGATGACCAATTAGATGTAAGCGAATTCTTAACATATTTAATAACGATACGCAGTGAGACGATAGGTAAGTTAAGTATAGGTACGTACATCTTTTTTTTTATGCCATAGGTGGCAAACAAACAGACGGGCTGCCTGATGGTAAGCAGTCACCGTCGCCTATGGATACTTGTAACACCAGAGGCATCACAAATACGTTGCCGACCCTTAAGGACTCGATTAACTCGCCTTTTGAAGAACCCCATGCTGTAGCTTCTCGGAAGCACCGTGGAAGGTAGCACATTCCACATTTTGCAAGTATGAGGCGAGAAGGATCGAGTGAATCGCACAGTGGGCGATTTCCACTGATCTATGATGTGTGGATGAGCCTTCAGGCGGTGGTAGCTAGTGCGATGGTAAAACCGCGACGCCGGCATCAGATCAAACAGTTCTACAGAACACTCCCCGTTGTAAATGCGATAAAAGATACAGAGAGACCCAACGTCTCTGCGCATGCTGAGCGGCTCTAGGTATTCAGTGAGCTTGGGATCGTCGACAATTCTGACAGCTCTACGCTGTAATGCATCAAGTGGGTCAAGCTGATACCCCCATCTGATTAACCTTAAGCACAGAATAAATATTAGCCTCAGGCCAAACTTAGATTGATAGACGGTGACTTCCCAAGAGAAATTCATAATTAAGCATTCTACTCACATTAAGTAAATTAAACGAGTAAATAACAATGAGAGTTGCAAATTGCGAGCGTACGTGCCACCATCGTGGTCTGATTAGCGCCATCTATTGAGGGGCGGCCTTATACCTATAGGTAGCCTTAATTCAATTAAATAAGGCCACAGATTAAATAATCATAGGGTCGATAAGCTCATTAAGGGGTATGTGCGTTCTCTATCGGTCACGCATTTCAACATATTTAAAGATTTAAAATCATCATTTTCATTTCAACCGTAGGACGCCCACTGCTGGACATAGGCCTCCCCCATCGATCTCCAAAAGGGCTGGTTAGAAGCGGCACGCATCCAACGTTTCCCTGCAGTCTCTTTTAGATCATCTGTCCATCTCGTCAAAATTTAAAATGATTGAATGTTATTGCGTTAAAATCAAACTGCACAACTGTACAAATAAAATAAAAAGGCTATAATTCAAATAATAATTTTGAGCTAGGTCCTAGCAGTGGAAACATGATAATTACATGATGAAAAAGTAAAGAAGTCAAACAAACAATGTTAAGTTTTGGAAAGAAGCTTTTACTTCGTTGTATCGTAAACTTCAAACATAAGCAGCCTATCGTTACTTAGATAGGTACCTACTTCTTCTTAAACAAACTCTCACTCAGAACTTAATCCCACGACTCCTCTTAAGAGTGCGTATAAAGCGAGGAAAATTTCTGATTTCACCCGCGCGTCTCGCATCACCCGCATTAGTGTGAAACACAACCACGGCAGCGCGGCAGTCGCGCGCAGCTCCAGTACACAACTCGCGTAGTCGAACTCGTCATGCGGCAAGGAGTAATAAACACAGGATAAGCATAATGTTGGCGTTTTGGCGATTAGCTGGGTTCGGTCGCGGCGCGCAAAACCGTAAATTGTTTATTTCAATTTTCAAAATTGTGTTTGTTGTATATTTTTAAACTTAATTTTTAAGTTTTCTACAATATCAATATAAAATTAATAAATTATATAAATTAAATTGAAATTGCCTAAATTAATTTTCAAATTCAAATTTTACGCTTGAGACAGAGAGTCAGAGATCGTTAAACATTAAATCAAACTAAACTAAACTAATGCTATGCTATGCTACGCTACGCTATGCTATACTATACTAAACGAAACACGCGAAACGAAATACCCGAAAGCCCGTTGGTCCAGTTGGTAGTGAACCTACCTTCTGAGCTTCGGGCGTGGGTTCGATTCCCACCTAGGACAAAATTAATGTGATGAACATTTTGTGTTTGTTCTACGAGTATACCTGGTTGTTAATATCTATTTAAGTATGATTTATTTAATTTAATTTAATGTAATTTAATGCAATGCAATTCAATTCCATTCCATTCAATTCAATTTACTAAAAAATATCATCATCATCCTTCACAGAACCTTCCTCATTATTTGAAGTCGGCCTAATATACCTACTGTTTGACCTACCAGTACCTACCCGAGCCAACCCGGCCGGTCTAACAGTAGGTATTACTACTTACCTTTTTATCCGACTTCAAATAAGGAGGAAGGTTCTCAATGCGACTTGTATAATCTTAGTGTCTCTGTCTACTTGGTCCACAGTGTTGCACCGCAGTGTTGTAAAGCAGTGTTGCACCGCAGTGTTGCAACGCAGTGTTGCAACGCAGTGTTGCAACGCAGTGTTGCAACGCAGTGTGGCAACGCAGTGTTGCATCGCACTGTTGCGCCGCAGTGTTGCAACGCACTGTTGCACCGCAGTGTTGCAACGCAGTGATTGATAATTTTATTGCATACCTACCTTGCCAAAAGATTCGCTTTTTTACCAGCTAAGGAAACATTAACTTTTTTCTGAGATTCGCCACTGTCAAGAAACATTTTACTGTTTAAAGGCAAAGTTTATTTTTATTGTTTCATTCAAGAGCAATGTTTATAACCTCAAATAAGCCACAAATGACAGCACCAGCGAAGGTGGCGCCATCTGAGATAAGTTTTGCCGTGGTTTGCCTGTAGCTTCTCATTACCCAAAATGTATGAAAAATACTGCGTTAGTTCCCTAATACTCACCCTGTGAAATCATTTACCACTGAATAAAACTCAAAATATGTAGTGATGGTCAAAATATTTTCGGATTTGAATTAAATAAAGAAATTTCGTTAGTGAAGCTACTTCTCAAAATCTCTGAAATATTGGTGCCGTCGTTTGGCTTTAGACCTCAGCAGCCATAAATCGATGCCACAGACTTAAAATATTCAAGGATGGCTGAAATATTTTCTGATTTAACGTCTTCACTGAAATATTGAAGATGTCTTCTAGTATTAGAACTGAACAATCTATAATCACCGTTACTGATTTAAAATATGCAAGGATGGCAGAAATATTTTACGATACAAGTCATGATTCTCTGAAATATAAGAAACATTTTACTGTTTAAAGGCAAAGTTTATTTTTATTGTTTCATTCAAGAGCAATGTTTATAACCTCAAATAAGCCACAAATGACAGCACCAGCGAAGGTGGCGCCATCTGAGATAAGTTTTGCCGTGGTTTGCCTGTGGCTTCTCATTACCCAAAATGTATGAAAAATACTGCGTTAGTTCCCTAATACTCACCCTGTGAAATCATTTACCACTGAATAAAACTCAAAATATGTAGTGATGGTCAAAATATTTTCGGATTTGAATTAAATAAAGAAATTTCGTTAGTGAAGCTACTTCTCAAAATCTCTGAAATATTGGTGCCGTCGTTTGGCTTTAGACCTCAGCAGCCATTAATCGATGCCACAGACTTAAAATATTCAAGGATGGCTGAAATATTTTCTGATTTAACGTCTTCACTGAAATATTGAAGATGTCTTCTAGTATTAGAACTGAACAATCTATAATCACCGTTACTGATTTAAAATATGCAAGGATGGCAGAAATATTTTACGATACAAGTCAAGATTCTCTGAAATATAAATGCTCTCATCTAGTGTTGGACGCAAATCACGCAAAACCTCACCTAATCCTCAAAAAAAAACTCACCTATGTTTCCAACCAATTAGTTCAAAATATTCAAAAATAGCTATTTATTTTTTGATATAACTTCACTTTGCTGAAATACTGGTGGTGCCACCTAGCGTTTGATCTGAGAAACTCGTATTTTATGCTACTGATTCAAAATATTTAAAGATGGTACCGCACTGTTGTACCGCACTGTTGTACCACACTGTTGCACCGCACTGTTGCACCGCACTGTTGCACCGCAGTGTTGCAACGCAGTGTTGCACCGCATTGTTGCACCGCAGTGGTGGACTGCAATTCAACCAGTATAAAAAATACTGGTCGAATTGAAGGTACTCTAAGGTAAATGAGAACCTTCCTCCTTATTTGAAGTCGGATAAAAAGGTAAGTAGTATTTGACTTTGACTAAGGTAAGTAGTCCCGCTAGTGTATTGTGCATTTCCCCTTACCAGCACATACCCGAGCCAACCCAACTGGTCAAACAGTAGGTACTTATGTTTTTAACCGACTTCAAAGAAGGAGGAAGGTCCTCAATTCGACTAGTATTTTTTTATACCGGTTGAATTGAGAACCTTGCCCCTGTTTTGAAGTCGGTTAAAAACATAAGTACCTATTGTTTGACTTTCCACATTTAAATTTTTTTTTATTAGAAGATGTTTTTTTGCTTCCATTATTACCAAGCTATTTTTTGTCTGTTAAAATTGAGAACCTTCCTCCTTTTGCAGAAAGCCGCTTCTCGTAAAAACGTGAGAAAATGTGGATGGAACTCTCAAGTCAAATTAACCATCACATTAATTTAAATGATTTTTAATTTTAATTTTATAAAATTATAATGAATCTAAATTATTTTATAATGTCATTTAATTTTTAGTTTTATCTTTCTGACTCTCTCTCTCTGCTTCTCTCCGTCTCTCTCTCTCTCTCTCTCTCTCTGTCTGTTTGTCTGTCACAAAGAAACACTCCGACTCTAATAGTTATATTACTGAGCATACATAATAATGGATTCGTTAGGGCCTAGTCGTATCCATTTTATTTGTATCTATGTTATTTTTTCGTAGTAGCTTTACCTAGTCTGTGCTCTAAGGTCATTGTCACCACTTGGTAGCCGCATCAAGTGGTCGCGTTCGAGCCATCGATTTTTTATATTATCCTTTGTTTGAAAATACAGTAGGTGTTGATATAATCGCACTCGGAAGATAAAACCAAGGCGAAAAGCAAGCGCGTGCGTCCTTCCCCGTTGAGGCACAGTGCGGTACTGAGGTTAAACGGAGCATGTTTCGCTATTTAGATGCAAAGCGCAACAGAATAAGACTGAATATCGGACTTGCCGTTTGACCGAATAGTTGCTTAGAACTAAAGGACGTAAGTCTCAAATCGAATATAATTTATTATGAGAGTACTAATTAATCTAGGTAAATTTTGTCTTAACACTGGAAAACAAACTATATTTTCCTTCGGTGAGTATTTATTTTAGATATGTAACTGAAGTACTTTCCAAGTAAAATCAAAAAAATTAGCAAAAAGGCACCATTTTCAAAACATTAAAGTATCGAGTAAATATCTTGCTATTATGTTTCTGTCTTAATGGCGGAAAGAAAATGAATTGAAAATTCACATATATCAATTATTACGGTGATCGGATATTTGGTTTAGTTAGAATATCATGGCAAATTAGCATAAAATTTCGGTTGCCCCCTCTTAAGTCTTCTTTACTCCGGTATCTTATATCTCACTTACCTACTTAACTTTATTTAGTGAACCGCTTTGCCACCAAGTGAGTAGGTACTTAGTTTAGCTCCGACACAGAAACTTCTTCAGTAGAAAATCAACTAGCTCTTGAAAGATCCTTTAGAGAGATACCTAACTTTACAAATTATAGTCAAAAGTGAGTGTTAACCTTCGGGTTATATCATAAGATCAAGTTCTTTTTGATCATGGTTCAAAGTACCATTTTGATGATACTTTTAATTTCAACAAATACCTTCGTAAACGTTATTGACGTATATATTATGTTTAAGAACCGACCCAATGGCACCGATTCAGTGGTGAGTCCAGTCAAATCTTATAGCACACCAGTTTTAGCCCAGCCAGAGGAGTAATAGTGTTCCGTGAGCCAGTGGCACGCCGACTTCGTTGGCGAGCGGTTATCGTAGTTTACTCTCTCGAGGGTGATCCCGTAAAACAGTTTATTTTTTTTAGTAAATTTCTTTGAGTATAGATCTGTACTCCATACTAAAAGGTAAATTAAATTTAAGTTAGTTACATATCTAAGACAACCATCCTAATCTTAGGTGGCCTGAAATCTTTTAGCTAATCAGATTAAAGTAGGAAATGAGAGTAATCACCTTATGCCTATTTTTCTATCGGACGGTCAGGGTGAACCGTGAACGACGGCCTTTGATGCCACTATTATTGTGCGTATCGCACAACATATCTTGCCTGAATGGGTATTCCCCGATAGTATAGTCTGGGTGTCTTCGTATCGTGAGTGGATCAGTTTCTTCTAGGCAAGTGTGCTCTATCGTAGACCGCATCATCGCTTAACATCTGGCGAGGAGACGGCCAAACGCAAGCCCATTACTATTTAAAAAAGTCCAAATCAGTATCCAGAACTTAGGTGCACTATTGACTATTCGCTGTAGCGGATGAGTATTTATGCAATGGTTATTTTCAGCGCAAACTGCCAGATAATTGCAGAAAACTCCAGAAAGTTCCACAAACATAATGACCGTATGGCAGGAAAAAATTCGAACGAACATAGTCGTCGGAATCGCCTTAATACGTCGTTAGCGAGGATTAGCCGTGTTTTTGCTAAACGGTTCCCACTAGGCTTAGGGTTGCTGCAAAAAATTGCAGTATTTGTTTTCCGGTTTTATTTTCATTTGTTTTTCCAGTATCACAAATATTATCTTTCACCTTCAAGCCTTTAATGTTTACGAATTTACATGAATTATAGGAGTCTGTTCAGTTTTATCCACTTAGATCTTTGAGCAGTAATTAAATGCATGATGACTAATATTTTTTATTACCTCATAAAAAAGCTGATCATAAATAGAGCACATCAACAAAAACAAAATTAAAATTAGTTCTAAAATAAATAAGATATAAGCATTTTAATTTAATTTAATTTCATGCTAGACAGAGAGCGCACTATACTGAGCCGTGGCGTCACGGCTCAGGAGCGCTATACAAATGCTATACTAACACACACTTTGCGAGAAAGGGATAGAACATCCCCTCTCCATCCCCACCTAAAACTTTAAATACTCATATCTCAGAGATTTATCAGCCAATTCAAATTATTTTTTCAGTATGTGTAATGTATTTACTTATATTCATCGCTAAGCCGGTTATTTGTAATAAATTAAACATTAGGAATCATGCCTATTCTCGACGAAATTCTCTTATTCATTTGTTTTCCTGTTTTCTTTTCATTTGTTTTTTCCAATATCATCGTTTAACTTTTTTTCGACTGTCCAGTTGAGAATCCAGGTTATTAACTCCAGGTTCTACAGAGAACTTTTTACTTGGCAACCCTTAAAACGTCGTATATTTAACTAATTCTGCTTGATTTATATCACAGGGCCGATCGAAGGCGTGCGAAGTCGCGGGATTACAGGATATCTTCGGAGATAGCTACAGAGAGATAATGTAAATGCATCGAACTAATGGATTGGCTCTACTGATATTTCTTTTGTTTGAAATGCGTTTTTTTCTTTCCTCATTTTGGCTTCTCACGTTTTATGCAGTTGCCATTGACAAGTTTTTAAAGATTTTCAATTTTGATTAAATATCGTAAAACAAGTCTAAGGCAGAGTCAAACAAAGTAAGTCGCGGTACTCGCGGTCAAGTCATGCCCTAATAGTAAATTAAAATGAGTAAATAATATTCTTTTGTAATTTGGCTACAGGCATTATTGTCCATTCAGGCAGTGTCAAATATAATTTAAAAAAATATGGCTGGTTTGAGATTTTAATCTTTGGTTTCAAGATTTAGAAGATTTTTTGGTTAACAGGCTTGTCGTTTGGCATAGCTTAGCTGATGTTAAGTGATGGTAGAGTCGAAGACATATATTTTAAGTCATAGTCACAGTCGAAGTCAAGCAAAGTAAATCATGGTCATTCCAAGTAAATTTTTAGTAAAGAGGTAAAACTTTAGTAAAGATAATTAATTGCATTTTTCCTGCACGTTATCTATAACTATATGGTTAAATATACTCCACCATTGATCCAACATCAACAAGCTTTTATTTAAATCTTTATATTTTTATATTGGTGGCCATTCTGAAAATAATACAATATTGGGTACCTACTACATATTACATATTGTGTTGTCACCAGAACTAAAGGTGTATGCAAAATATCAGCAAAATCGATTCTAACTCAGCTTGCAAGGTTTGACCTAAACAAACTATCAAACATGGCAAGTTAAAAGAAGCTTGCAAAATTGCCACTACGTGATTTTTTTTCATGTCAGCGCCAGAAATCCTGTTCGTACGTATCGTGAAGACAGATTATAAAAAAGTGCAGCTGAACAATAGATACATATCTAAACTACTTACTGAAAATATTATTAAAAAACACTTTTTTTATTATTTATCACCTGCAAAAAGCATACTGGAGCTGGCTTTTAGAAAACCTTTCAAGAAAAGTGTGAACATTTGATAAATTATTTCATTTTCCACGAACCCGACGTAAGTATTTCCCATCTATCCTTCAATAGACTTGATGAAAGACTTCGGTGTATCTGAGAGGAATTCTATGAAAGGCAGCTTGCCTATCTATGAGAAACATTCTAGAACATCTTTTTAATGTGAAATGTAAGGTGATTTTACAATATTTTTATTTCACTTTGATCATGTATATTTCCTGGATTTAAGCAATCGTATTTTTATACCACATACATAAACGCTGGATACAGGCTGCTTCCAACAGGCCGTTTTGGAGATCGGTGGGGGAGGCATATGTCCAATAGTGGACTTTCTATGGCTGAAATGATAAATCATGTTTCTAAAATTACATTAAACTTACCTCTTCAACTATTTTTAACCAAAATATGAATGTGGTACTGTTTGCTATAGCCGCGCATATTGTTTGCGGCTTGGCAACTGATACTTGTACTTTTTGTGATGTTGATGTGGTCATTTTGTGAATTGGACATTTTGAGTTGTGGAATATATGAGATTAAGTCAAATTACGACTCGGATATTTTGAGATATGGCCTAAGTGAGATGTAGTCATTTTGCGATCTAGCCGTTCTAATACTAACCCGATGCAACGCAACCTAAGTTGACGACATATCACCAATCAACACATTGTAGACCCTAAAGCTTCCATTTGACCTAAAAACAGCTCTTGTTCAAACAACTTGAAACAAGTTAAAGAGCCCATGTAATTTCCAATTACCGCAAGTAATTACAGTAGATAATTATAATTTACGACTCGCCATTACTGCCAAGTGCGTTATTACCGAGACATGCCGTGAAACGTTGAATAATGTAGTCATTTGTAAGAAAGTGTGCCATTAAATTATATTAATATGTGTAATGTTACAAGCTTCATTAAGTTGTTCTTCGATTAAAGTCGTATACTCCATATTTATAGAGGTTATGTACCTCTCTCTATCTAGCCTAGTCCAATAGTTCATAGTTATTTTTTGATATCAGAGAGATAGGGACATGTCCAACACTTATTTAAAAATTATTACTACTAAATAATTAATTAATTAAATACGTAAGTAATTACATTTTAATTTCAATTATTATATGAAACAATACTAATTAAAATACGTAATTAATATCAATAAACAACTTAAAATAATTAATTGCATTTTTTTTATATTAGTAAAATTTCATTATTATAATCAAAGTACAGACGAACAAAATAAAAAAAGCCTTAATTATTATACTAGAAGTTAATTAAATAATTGATATTACATATTAGAGTTACTAAATTCAATAAAAATAAACCTAACTATATATATTAGAAATTAGAACTAAATCAAAGTTATGTACTACTAGCTGAGCCCCGTGGTTTCACCCGCATTGTGATGAAAAATGGTGATGATGATGATGATGATGAAAATGTTGAAATGATGATGATGATGTTTTTCGGGATAAAAAGTAGCCTATGTGTTAATCCAGAGTATAAGCTAACTTCATACCGAATGTCATCTAAATCGGTCGAGTAGTTTCGGCGGTGAGTTCAGACAAACATACACACTTTCTCACTTATAATATTAGTATGATATGATTTAGTAAAAATATATAAGTAAATATAAAAATTTACAAATAAATGTAAAAATTTAAATTTAATGAATAATTTATATTTGAATAATAACATATATTAATTTAAATTTAGTCCCATCATTATCCATTATATCATAGTCCCAATATTTAGTCCCATCGGACTAAATAAGCGGACTACTGATAATGGCCAGATAGGGGTCGAAAAAGTCTCATCAGTTTCAGGTTTTTGCTATTTGCTTCACCGAAAGCCACAGACAGTCCTTACCCATACCTAGCCTTACAAATAGGTGGGTATAGGTAAATACAATAAACAAAGAGGGGTACAAACGAGCAGCAGTGTTTGCTCACCCACCAATATCGAAAGTATCGCAATGGGCACTGTGAGGCCGAATATTGTTTGTTTTGAACAATGTGACTGTGGACTGTTGATACTAGTGGACGAGATTGGGATTTTTACAGCGTAATAGTATTACTTCACTGGCGTTTTAGTAGAAAAAATATATAATAAATATAGAGTACTCAATACTCAATAAGTTTATTGCGACATATTATGTATGTATGCAGACTTGCTATGGTATTATGGATGTCTGTTCGTGATTCGGATTGTGATCACGATCGCGTGCCATCTCACTCACGCGCGTGGTGCGAGTAAGTAGATGCGAAAGGGACGGCATGCAATCTCGATCACAATCAAACTTCTATAATGAGCCCGCTGTTTTAGTAGTACATCTTAAGTAGCTAACAGACGTGTGGATTAGGTTGACTTCAACCGCCGTCTGACCAACTGGAGAGAAAGAGAGGATTTTTTTTATTCTCACTCTTTCTCTCTCTTTGGTTGGACAGCGGTTCGTCACAAAATCCACACGTCTGTTAGGGCTTTTAAATAACATGCAGTAGATACATAATTACACAATGATGTTTAGGGTAATGCAACAGAAAGAACGAAACAGTCTATAATTGTACAATGTACATGTCCAAAATTATCCTTGAAAAATTCGTCCAGTGTGTCACATTTGGATTCTAAGAAGATTTTGAGAACATTAGTGAGGCTGTGTTTTTTTTGTCTTTTTTTTTCTTTTTCTTTAGGTATTATATTTTACCGCCATAGATGTAGGGCCTGATCACAGACTAGGTAAAGCTGAAAGTCTTTGGGCCAGAACTATGAATAACTAGATTAGATTTCGGTTTAATAAGTATTTGTCTATATTGCGATCTGATTTTACGAGGCTTGTCGATTGATCTTGACGTCGGGGTATTTTGTAACTATTTTGCTTATTTCTAATATGTATACAGGTTGTGGCGTAATGAATTGATAATCTTGTACCTATGTAAAGGAGACATCATGATGGTTAAGTAAACCAAAAATTTTATTCATTAAAAGTTAATCACGATCACGATTAATCACATAGTTTTCGAGTTATTCACCATTTTTTTAACGACACCCTTTGCCTCTCCTTTCGGTAGCAAGATTGCAAATCAAGGAATCGGTCAATATGTGTCGATTGTTGGTGTCAAGATGCTAAAACACTAAGTCATTATAAACAGGTTAGACCATCGGTTTAGGCTGACCCTCCATATATGTTTTTACTCATACCCAGATGTCTTTTGTACTCAAGAGGTGCAAACGACCCTCGTGGTAGCAATAATATTCAAGTTTTAGTCATAGCTTTGTTACCGATCAGGGGCCTTACGGACAACAGCTAATTGCGGCACCTAATCCGCTCAGTTGGAAAATCACGCAAACGTGAACCTTATCGCGCCCAGATACGGTTTGCGGTCGCGTGATTTTCCAACTGAGCGGATTAGGTGCCTGTTATAGCAGTTGTCCGTAAGGCCCCTGTACAAGTTAGTTAGTTTTGTTAAGTTAGTTACATATCAAAGACAACCATCCTAATCTTAGGTGGCCTGAAATCTTTTAGCCAATCACATTAATATAGGAAAAGAAAATAATCCCCTTATGTCTATTTTTCCATGGGACGGCCAGGGTGAACGACGGCCTTATATGCTTTTATTATGCCATATATTATATTGTGCGTATCGCACAAGATATCTTGCCTGAATGGGTGTTCCCCAATAGTACAATCTGGGTGTCTTCGTATCGTGAGTGGATCAGTTTCTTCTAGGCAAATGTGCTCCATCGTAGACTGCATCATCGCTTAACATCTGGCGAGGAGACGGCCAAATGCAAGCCCGTAAGCTGGCTACTTGCAGTCGGCAAAAATATAAAAGTTGATCAGCGAGTATAGCAATCAATAATTAGGTACCAATTGATACATCTATTTCCAGGCTTAGCGATGTATATATATTTTGCCAGTTTTTTTAAATATATATACCTACATAACTAAAACGTTATAATGGCATCGATTCTGATGTACTCTAAACTAAACTAAATTTGACAGCTCTAAAATTGTTGCCATCCTTCTCCCACATATTAAAATTAGAAGAGAAGCCGATAATTTTAGTCCTGTCAGATTGGTTTAGTTTAGTGAGTGGTATGTCATACTACTTATATACTTTTTAAGGCCTATTCTTAGCTAGACGTTGCCGTCTTTGTTTGCCGGCGCTTTTGTGAGCCACGACCAGCGACCACTGACTCCTGGCCTGAAGATACACTAACGTTTTACTTCTAGTTGAGAGGAAAAAAAACTTAAAAATGTCCTCTTTTAAAACCTTCTCAAGCATTAACAAATATGTAGGGAACCCTTGTTATATCAGGCGCTTAGTACAGGGTGCTTAATTTCGCTGATACATCCAAACCTCAGCAGGGACAAACAAGAGAAATGTGCCTTAGTACAAATTATCGTTCGTGTTTAATGTTTCTCCCACTTTTTTCACGATAATCACTAAATTACACTGTAAGTACCTACCAGGTACCTATCTACCGCACACTTACTAAAAAAAATTACGCACATAAAAGTAGCTACTACTAACTAGACGGACCGCCGTCTGACCAACGGGAGAGAAAGGGTGAGAATAACATATTTCCCTCTCTTTCTCTCCCGTTGGCCAGACGGCGGCTTAGGTCAACCAAATCCACACATCTATTAGTACCATAAAGTAGAGAGACTAACGGGAGAGAAAGAGATTTTTTTTTCTCTTTCTCTCCCGTTGGTTAGACGGCGCTCCGTCAACCAAACCGTCCAGCGAAACCACTGAACTACCTACATGCAAAATAAACCGGTAAAGTACGAGCTCGCACACTGAGGGTTCCGTACCACCACATAATTTTTTAATTACCTACTAAAGTACCGAAAAGCAGTGCAAAAAACAATTAAAAACCAAAATACACTTTTCCTCTTACAATTTTACAATCAACTTATTACTCTACTCTAATCTTACTTAAATCAAAATACAATTTTAACTTAATTTTACATAACAGTCATAATTTCAAATAATAACAGTCTTATATATTTTACTTGTTGTAATCTAAATATGCAGGCCGCTTCCAACCGGCCCTTTTGGAGATCGATTGGGGAAGGCCTAGAGTGCTTTTCATGTTTGAAGTGCCCCAGACGCGGCGCTGTCATCGCGTATCAATCACTATCAGTATCATTTCTCGAGTAGAACTTTAACAACTTTTGGCATCGTACACGACTCTTTAACGGTGGAAAATTAATAAAAATCTCACTAGCGTCCAAACACAGTAACAACACCTGACAACTACAACATGGAAATTTAGTTCCGCTGTTTGCCGTGGGACTTCTTTCATGAAAAGGACTCTATGTCCAGTAGACGTCCTATGAAATGATGGTGAACATGGTGAATCTAAATAACCTTTTTTGACAACGATATTTTTTTCTAAGCTATTCCAACCCTACTAGGTATACTGAAACAAAGACACCCTGCGGGCACAGAATAAGTATTAGCCCGCCGAGAGGTCAAGCGCCACCGGTCCGGCACTGAAGCACCCTACGAGATACAAGAGCGTATGACAGTAGCATAGTGGACTTGAGATATTTCCAATACATTCTTTGTCTTCATAAAGTTAATAAGGAAATATGGTATGGGATATTAAAATTGCGATGCTTGTGTTATATTGATATATTTTATATCATAGGCTTGAACAGTTATTAAATAGTTGTGAGATAAGTGATAAAATACGCGAGATTTATAGACCTTACAATACAGGGCTCTAAGGAAAGAGTATGGTAAGCCGAAACGGGTTCATTATACTCATAATTATAAATAACTTTTACTATGGGAACTTTACTTTTACAACTTTTTTTTCTTTCCATCCAATGGTTGCCTGGAAGAGATCGCTTTTAGCTATAAGGCCGCCAATTGTGGCACTAGCTCGTAAGTGTTTTCTATTTATTTGTAATTTTTATTTCTGGTGTACACAATAAGGAGTTTCTATCTATCTATCTATGGGACCGTAACCTTGAAAACCCCAAAATATATAAACTTTTTTCGCGATTTCAGTTTAGGCACAGAAGTAAATATTAGTAGATACAAGTACAGGAGTTTCACTCTGCACAATCATTTAAATAAGTAGCGAGTTAGCGACACTTTTTTTGTTTATTAATGGTGACATTATCAGTGTTGCCAGAGCCAAATCTTCAATTGCCGTGTTTGGAGAGCATTATGGAACTTAGGTCTTTCAATTACCGTACATAAAAAGAAAAATTAACAACACAAATAAAAAAAAACAAAATAAAATGTGTATCTGTGATGCCCTTGGTGTTACAGGTATCCATATGCACCGGTGATCGCTTACCATCAGGCGGTCCGTTAGCTTGTTTGCCACCAATGGCATAAAAATATAATAATGATTAATATTAGGCTCTACTGCTGAGCCTCAGCAAACCCGTTCTGACTGATCCTATTAAGCCATCGTATAACAAAAGCGTCATCGAGCGAAACGGTGTAGTAAGTAACTAGGTACGCAATATCAGCGCTGAGCAGACGTCCAGCGCACATGCCGCTTGACACTTGATTGATCGAGCGCTAATGACGCTTCATGCCTGTTTGGGTAAGTATGTCAAGAGTTAAATAAGTATCGCTGAATTTTTCATTTCTACCCGCAGTTTTTTAGTTTTCCCGCATTTATTCAACTACACGAAGCGTGACGTAACTAGTATGTAAATATTTAATAGCCAGATTAAAGGGGAATAGAAAATAAAAATTTCGTCTGAAGAACACTGTATCCATTGGTCATGTTTTTATTAACAAGCGCAAAGGTAAATTAACCGCGGTCAAACGCAAGCCTATTTCTTTAGATGAAAAAGTGGGAAGTGAACGAGATAGATAGGTAGGCTCTATAAAACTGTACTGGCGCTGATGCCTTCGCAATATGCAGCCAACGGTCGCAATAAATACCATCTGTGTCTTCATTGCTTTCATAACACTTTGTTTACTCCAACCGTTGTCGGACCCTCGTTTGTAGCTAATAATATCGCAGGATCCGAGGTTTTTTCGAATAATTACACTTGAAATGTGTCTTACACTGGAGAATGAAGGCGGTGTCGCGGCGGTATACAAGCGACCGAAGTAAAGAAAACTTTTCCCGGTGCACCGAAGGTTTAAAATTTTCCCGCCGCGTCTCGACTGTCCGAAACTCTAGTAAATGAGGAACAATGAAACTAGCCCAAACCGAATAGAGTTTACTTTTCTTTGAAGAGTTACTTGTACGCTGCCAGTAGGCGTTAAGTCTTATCTAAAAATAAGGCTTTTTAGCCCCATTAAAGAGCTAATAATCTCTAGTCTAGAACAAGACTTGTCCTTTCAAACAAACAAAAAACGAAATAAAAGTCGGTTCAGCCGTTTGGATGTTACGATGCCACAGACAGACACACATACACACACCTTAAACTTGTAATATAAGTAATATAACACCTCTCATAAAAAAAACAGATCCCAAAGCCATCATCCAAAGGTTGCCTGGAAAAGATAGGTCGCTTCGGCCGCCTACGTAACCAGTTAATACGATGCTCACCAATTGTTGCGCTTATTCTCAAGCCTTTAAGCCTTACGTAGGTATGCAATTGCTGGTGTGAACGATACAGAGTTTTCCATCTATCCGCCGACACGCCACACCCATCTCCACAGTAATTCCCAGTACAACCCGAATCGAAAACCTTTGCAAGGGCCTCGTCCAGCTGGTTTGTATTCCCACACGAGCTAGCTGTAATTTGGCTCACGTACCGCTGGCGTCGACTGTACGTGGTCTACAATACCCCCGACACTACTGAGGGAACTCGATTGTAACAGAAGTTATAGAATGAGTGAAGCGAAGAGTCCAGAGTCTACGAGAACAAGCCGGCGTTTGTATGTTTGTATATTTGTTGAAGGTGATGTTTTAGGCGTAAGTAGGCCTAAAATTAGCGAAACTAAAGTTAAAATTGTTCATAATGATGAGCAGTACCTTTAATGAACATCTTTTATCGGCTAAGATAAACGTTCCTTCTACCCCCGAATGCTCATATTTGCATACACTACTTTTTCGTTAAACTAACACATTAATATGCTGATGATATAATGTAAGGTAAACTGAGTCCCAGGATATGTGGGAGAACAATCCCAGGTAACTATGGATAACTACTATAATTGGTATTTGATCCAGCATTGACATTTGCAGGACATTGAAATTTACATTGGATTGACATTTGCGGGAGGAATCTCCCACAAATGTAAAGCTAAAACTAAAAAAGGCATAAACTTTGTCAAAGGCATAAACAAGACACGTACCGTACGCAAGTTATTGTCAAACAAATGTTCATAGAAACATATAATGGGTCCCTATTTCGCTGATACACAAATATACAAACGACAATTATTCCCGTAGACTCTGTAACCTTTACTCGGCCAATTTGCGCTCAGTTTGGTATCAGGATCGATCGCAACTCGAACCAACGTTTGTCCTGTCCTTACTCTTAGACCGTTTCCCTTGGTAAGGGCGTGTGATTAATTCTCTCATTGAGCTGACTGCGCACCCTCGGATATGTTTGTGGTGGTAAAATAATTGCATTTTCTTATCCGAACTTGGTGCACGGATTATGCATAGCATGTTAGTTTTGCTTTAATTTCAGCTGATTTGAAACTACTGCGTTTTTCTGGTGGGATTTTTTTCTCTTTTTGCGTCTGAAACACTGTTGGCGAATTAAGATCTATACGTATAGAATTAAAACTTAAATCTGTATGGAATTTGATGCATATATAGGCATAAAAATATTCATACCGCGTCCTATATAAATATATAAATATATGGGTCATTTTTGCACACATGCACAGACATCTAACCCCAAACTAAGCAAAGCTTGTAATATGGCTGCCAGAGACTGATACATACATAATTATATATATTTTGAAATACATACTTAAATATAGAACAAACACAAATGTTCATCACAATGAATGTTTGTCCTAGGTGGGAATCGAACCCACCACGCCCCCAAGCGCAGAAGGCAGGTTCACTACCAACTGGACCAACGGAGCTCTCGGAGCTTGTATATTATTATGGTGAAGATTGATTTGTTGGTTTCAATGGCTATATAGTACCTTTTATAGAAACAATGCAAAGGTTTTGGTGATTTTACAAAAACTCCAAAGCAGATTTGAGTGATTTTCATGTGGAGAGGAATAGTAAGTTAATGGCAAAGAAACATGCTGATGACTACACTCAAGTTGCTGCAGGTTGACACTTTTTAATAAGGGATTGCTTGGAGAAATTTTCACAGGAAAATTAAGTAAAACGGATGTGTAAAGAAACATACTGGATCTTTCCTAATCCAAGATTATTAAGAAAAGCAAAAGGCATGATGGAGAAAAATCATCGTGCCGATAATTGAGAAGTAAAGCTGGAAAATCAGAATTTACATCAATATAGGTGGAACCACGTCGGTCGTCTCAGCGGACAGATTAAACAATACGTTCTAAAACCGTATCTTACCATCTCTCTTGATTACAGCGATGCTGAAAGTCTCTCGGGAATATACGAATGTAAACAAAATGGCGCTTGTTTCGGATACTGCAATTTTGTGGCGAATTGGCGGACTCAAGAAAGTAGTGTTGACGTAATAACGTCACAGCATCTAGAACCTGTTTTTCTATATGTACTTTTGATTGTTTTTTTGTTTGTTTGGTTGCATTGAATAGGCTCCGAAACTACTGAACCAATTTGAAATATTATTTCACTGTTGGGAAGCTACACTATCCCCGGGTGACATCTATATCTATACTAATATTATAAAGAGGAAAGATTTGATTGTTTGTTTGCATTGAATAGGCTCCGAAACTACTGAACCGATTTTTCTGATTTTTTTTACTTCTCTGCGTAGCGACGGAAGACCGCAATCCAGCGGTGGCGGAATGACATAAACCTATTTTGCGGACATTCATGTAGAATTGCGTTAGAGTGTCTCTAATTATATAACTACCTCTCCGGGCTGGCAAAACACCGTCAACACCGCTACTGTTGCAGGTGTCCATAGGCGGCGGTTTCCGCTTACCATCAGAAGGAAAGCATGCTTATTTTCCGCTCCTTTTATATAAATAAATAAATAATGAAAACTGGCGCATGGTTTCAAGTTTTAAGTTTATTTATTTCATTGATACAAAAGCCACTAAATTTAATACTTAAAAATACTAAGCTAGCTACTTATTATTTTCATTATAGTACTTAGGTATGTACACAATATTTGGCTTAAGATAACATGTAGGTTGGTCCACAGAACCTACACTAAGCAAAGCTTGTGTTGTAGGTATCTGTATACCTTCAGAGAACAATTTAGCGCAATAAAAATAAACAAAGTTAACTATTGTAATGTTAGTAGTAACAAAATGTGTATGTCTTGCAGTTTTAGTCTTGCAGTGGGCTGAATGATGTAGCGGTCAATGATGATGATTGTCATTTTTATCATAAGCTTCACTATCATTGGTCTGATCCCATTTAAAATATAACATATAATTCATGCATGTAGCGTCCAAAATAGCTAGCGTATGAATTCCCGTATATAGCATATAGCTAGGTATTGCCTTAAGCTCTACCCACACATAAATAACTGTTCAAAAGTAGGTAGCTACGTATAGACGTGGTTGGGTGAGTTCCGAATAAAAACAAAACTAAAAAATTGCGTTACCAAAAAGTCCACCTTATTCACCCTTTGTCCGGACAGGGCAGCCTCAAATTAGTTCCTGGTTTCCATTTTCATGCAAATTACTTTTGAAAGTAAAATATGCATTGTAACATTTCGTTATCACGGCCAAAAAGGGAACAGGATTTCCTAGAAATAGTTAACTTTTTCGGAATTCGGAACAAATTTAACAAGGCACAGACGAAAAAAAAAATTTGGCGCCTGTTTAACTATAATTGGGTTTAAAAAATGTAAACGACGATGCTATAAAGAGTACAAATGTCGGAAAATCTTGAAAATCTTGAAAGAACTGCAAGACCTCTGGACACCGTGTGCCTAGGTTACTATGCCGTGAGCGATTACTTCTAACGTTTAGATAAAAAAAATCTTTGGCGGTACCTACTTATAATTTTAAGAAAACGTATTTTTTTTTATTCAAAGTGTAATAACCGCGAAATCATAAGAAATCTAACCGTCTTACCACAAAAGATTTAAGCACGCTTTAGACATGTGTTTAGCACATTTTACGCAGATGCTAAAAAAAATTAACCTATGCCAATTCCAAAACCATTTCGAGACTTTATGTTACTAACCCTTATTTTTCTACTCTGACCCTTTAAAACGATAAGATGCCATTTATTTTAACATAAAACTAAGAAATCATTCGACTTTCATTGACCTCTAAATGACGTCACGGTGTAGCATTTTATTTTCTGTGCCTTTTAAGAATAAAAATATTATACATTAGACACACTGTTCGTCACACAGAATAGAATATTTTTACATTTTTGTGGTTTGACTGTCTGGTTTTTTTCAGGGCTGCCATATGGGGTGCTTTTTTAGACTTTTTTTTGTTTTTTCTTCTTCCCCGTGTTGGGGCTTTTGGTTCCGCATGATTGATGCAGTTGCCATAATTTTTTAGACTTCTCAACGCAACTAAATTTTGTGCTATATGGTGACGTCACATAATTTCAATTTTCAAAAAAATATTGTAATATAACTACTCAATAGAAAACAAAAATATTGAAATTAGTTTCTTAAAATAGCCTTATCTACGAAATAAAAATATAAAAAAAATACAAAAAAAAACTTTACATACCGAATTGCTAAACACATGTCTAAAGCGTTCTTCAATTTTTTGTGGTAAGACGGATAATGTTTACGTTGTTTGTTTACACAGTTCATAGAAATTCGCTTGCAGAATTAAACTTTTTAGTAAATATTCTTATTCTTTTGCACTTTTGAATACCTTATCTCATCACGCAAAATGTTTTTATCAAAGATTTCATACTTTTTTTTTAAAGGACCTATAATACCTCGCCTTTCTGAAAATTAATTGGAAAAACTTTTCCCGCCAATCCGCCATCTTGATCAATCGTTTCGTTCGAAAATCAAGGCGCGCGGGATTAGACGCGTGCCGTGAATACGCGCCGACTCTACGCAGTTGTAGGGATGGGAAACTTTATCAAAACTATTATTTTGCTAACTTGCAATCTGGTCCTACTAATAGGTTTTGAATCTTACGAGTATTTTATAGAAAAAAAAAAGTTTAAAAATTAGATTTTTCTAGCTAGCTGCTTTGTATCTCATCATACTAATATTGTAAACATGAGAGTTTCTGTGCAAGCGTGAATGTTTGTCTGCACTCCACTCCGAAACGACTGAACGGCTTTGGATGAAATTTAGTACGGATTAAGCTTATACCCTGGACTAACACTTGCAATATTTTTATCCCGGAAAGGCATGGTTCTTGTAGGATAGCAGATGAACCGCGGGACGCTGTCTGTGATAAATACTTCCTTTTTTTTTTAATCCAAAGAAATATTTATTTTTGTAATATTCCAACAAAACTATTTGAATAAAAATCTTGAGATTGTGTGTTGTTTTGATATTAACTTTAAAACGTAACTATCTATATGATGCATTGGCGGATCCAGGGGCCATGGGGGCCATGCCCCCCCCCCCCCAAAACACCTAGCAATTCCATACATTCGACCCAATTTTTCGATTTGATTCCTTCGAACCTTGTCAGCATGCCCCCCCCCCCCCCCCCCCCCAAAATGAAATCCTGGATCCGCCCCTGTTATGATGCAATTTTGTTTATTTATTTTGTAGCCCACCACCAGGATTAGCAATTTGAAATGGCAGTGGGCAGGGCACATATCACGCAGAATAGATGGCCGATGGGGCCGAAAGGTTCTGGAATGGAGACCACGGACCGGTAAGCGCAGCGTAGGACGTCCACCCACAAGATGGACAGACGACCTAAAAGAGACCGCAGGGAAACGCTGGATGCAGGCCGCTTTCAACCGGCCCTTTTGGAGATCGATGGGGGAGGCCTATGTCCAGCCGTGGACGCCCTACGGCTGAAATGATGATGATGATGATTTATTTTATACTCTGCCTGAACATCACTACATTTATCCCGAAACCGTTTTACATAAGGATGCGAATTCTCGGTTCACTGATTCGAGTGATAGTGAATGTGAAGTGAATTCGGAAGATCACTTGGCTGAATAATACTCCGCGCCTATGCCACGCGTCAACTTAAAAAAGTAACGACCGGAAAATCGAATTATTGGAAGCTCACACATGACACCAGTAACGGGAAAATGGGAGATCAGAAATTGACAAAGGAACGTTGCTCTCTTTGATGACTGGCAACATTTTTATGACAGGAAAACATGGGAGTTTTGGCGCCAACGCGGAAAAAACATGTCGGCTCGTTGGATTATTTTCCTAAACTTGTGTATTTTCGAGTGTTAATGTGTACTAAATGGTGAATTGTTATTCATTAAGTGCTCGTAAACGTGCTCGAGTGTGGCCAAGTGATGTAACGAGGTGAAACGTGTCTTTTCGTGTTGTTTCCAAAACTCCATAGGAGCCTCTTGTAAAGTCTCCACCACTTTACAGGGGCATGAGTTTGACTTGACCGTGACTTACTTAGCTTGACTCTGACTGTGACTATGACTTGTTTGACGCTATTAAGACTAGGTGAACTGTTTAATATTACGACTAAAGGACATTGAATCCACGGTCTAGAATTTTTTTACAAAAAAAAAAGGAAAACATGGAGAAAATTTTAAGGAGTTTTGGCGCCAACGTGAAAAAAACGTGTCAGCGCGTTGTATTATTTTCTTCCCGCCATAGGTGAAACGTACCACCTTAAACTACGGTATGGTGTTTTTTATTTTTTTATTTTATGTTATAAATTTTCGTGAACATGCTCGAGTGTAGGCAAGTGATGCACAAGGTGAAACATGTATTTTCGTGTTGTCCAAAACTCCATAGAAGCTTCTTGTAAAGCCAACACCTCTTTACTCGGGCGTGAGTTTGACTTGGCCGTGACTTACTTTGCGTGACTCTGAATGTGACTGTGAATTGTTTGACGACATTCAACCATAGGACACTGGCAAATGCACAAGACGTGCGACACTAAAATCCTCTCAAAAGGAAAAAAAAATAACTAGAAATGTAAAAGTGTACAAGGACATCCTATCAAGTAATATTTAGCCTTTGGAGTCTTTTACAGGTCCCATTACATTAAAATAGTGTACAACCCTGCAATTTGCCATCCTGTCAAAAATATAATTATCTGTTTCTTTCTGGTAACAACAATTTTGGCATTATATGAGTTAAGAATGTAACATGTTTAATTCGATTATGCTAAATTAGCACTACCTACTTCTATGCTTTAGTCCTTTTTGACATCACACTCTTTTTTTCTTCGCTTCTCTGATTAAAGCATCGCACGTCATGTGCATTTCACCTGTTTTAATTGACCACGAATGAAAAATAAACCAGGGAAATAGATAAATGCTAAGTCGATTTGCAGTAAATAGCGAAAACGAACTATAAGTCCCGAGCTTCTTATTTCCGCAGAAATAAAAGCGACGCGAGACGTGGAGAAATCAAGAAGATTCCTACTCGATCGCAATGAATTTCGCGCGATAACTGGGGCCAGGGAAATGGCGATAGAAATAATAAACTTTTTATTGTTTACGTCAGAAATTACATATAAGGTCTAAGTTAGCATAGAAGTTAGTTTAAGAACAGCATAAAAAGTTAACCGGCCAAGTGCGAGTCGGGCTCGCGCACTGAGGGTTTTTTTTATATTTTATATGCCACTCCACGGACACTGGGGTCTGTGACTTTTACAGTCCGGATACAGGCCATCCCTCAGAGAAAGGTCTACCATGCTGGCTGAGTGCATATTTGTGAATTTTATGTCTTTGAACGTTTGAGGTTCTTGGACATATACCGGTTTCCTCACGATGTTTTCCTTCACCATTGTGGCGCGATGGCATTTAAACTGCACGTAATTTATTTAGGTACTAAATAAGTCATGGCAGGCCGAGGATAGAACCGGGTGCCGTTAGATTATAAAGCGCACATGCTCGTCTACCATAGTTCAAGCCGCACTGCTACTGCTTTTAGTCTGTAGACTTAGTTATGAATCTGTAGCCGAAGTACGAATTATCGCTACGTAAAATACGTAGGAAATTCCATACAAATACTTATACATTTCGAAGTTCAATATTTTTATGAAATTCGATACGTATTTTACGTAGCGAATATTCGTACTTCGTCCACTAAAAATAGTTGTTCGCCTCACGAAAATTGACATGTCGATCTGTCGAAAAATCGATTTGTCCAAGTAGGTAGGTATATCTTAGGTATACCTACCTTTAAGTAAAGAAGGATGCTTACGTTCCATACATGCGTTTACCTGTCAACCGTTTTTTTTTCTAGGTGATGTAATAAGATGTTATATAATTATGTATTTATTAACTGTTATTGCTTCTTAAAACAAATCAAATCAAATCAAAATATATTTATTGCAGTTTGTTGGTAAACCTAGATGTAATACAGACATAATCTGTTCTTAAGAGCTCCGAAAACAAACTTGTCTCTAAATGGACGTGCAATATTAGCACTGGCATTCATAACTCACTAATTATAAGTTATTAGTATTGTTAGTTTACAAAGGAAATGTCATAGTATAGTAGTTATGTCAAGTTAAATAGGTACGATGTCTACAATATTATAATGTCATTATTAGTTAGTCAATGTTAGTATTCCAATTTAATCTCTTATCATTAATAAATTCTTTTACGGTGTAATAGCACTTAGTCAGTAGAATTTTTTTCAATTTCAATTTGAACAGATTAATATTTAGATCTTTAAGGTTTCTAGGCATCTTATTATAGATTAACGGTCCCATACAGAAAATGCTATCATTTAATAATTTCTTGTTGCGGTGTTCTATGAGAAGCTTGTGCTTGTCACGTCTATTACGTTTAGATTTATCATTTGTAAGGGGAAAATAGTTCGGGTTAGTTTTAACAAAACATGCTACTTCAAAGATGTAAAGTGACGGAAGTGTTAGAATTTTATATTCAATAAATTTTGGTCTACAGCTATCAGTGCTGTTAAGTCCAAACATTACTCTAATGCATCGTTTCTGTGCCTTAAATACGCGTTCCACCTCTGTTGAATTGCCCCAGAAAATCAAGCCATATCTCAATAGTGATGCCACCAAACCATGATAAGATGTTAACAATGCATCTGTTTTTACAACTGAAGCAAGTCTATGGAGAGCATATGCCGAGCTTCCAAGCTTTTTGCAGAGCTCCTCAACACGAGCTTTCCAGTTCAATTTTTTATCAATTGTAATACCAAGAAATTTGGCAACATCAACTTCCTTTATTTTATTATTTTGATAATGTATGTTTAAGTCATTTATATAATTAACATGATTTATATAATTACAACTACATGATAACATAGTTTGTTTTCCAATTCAGGAAAAAAGTTATAGTGAAAATAATTTTAAGGTTATGTTAGCTGCCAAACATTACTTTTTTTATTCTGGACATAAATGTGAGTGCAAGAGGCAGTCACTAAGTTAATAAATAAATGAAATAAAACTCCCAGACAGCGGTAATGATAACTCGACTATAATAAGTGTACATAATACAAACTACTAAGAAGACACTACTTGGAGGTGAAATATTGAAAAAGAAATATCTTTTTTCCACGTTAGCAATTTTAGTTTTGGGTCGTGATATATAGCAAGTAAAAAATATTAGCAATTTTTTTATTCATATTTCATCAACACTTTATCTCAAAATAGGTATTTGATCCTTTTTGTTTCTATTTCTATGAGCAGTTGTTCCAATCGCCATTATCGTGGCCGTATGTACTTAGTTCGTATCCGCTCTCGCGAGCGGATATTCGTCTGTCTGCAATCCTGTCTCCAAACCGTATCCTACTCATAATTCTCGATTCTTAGTTTTTTTGTTTTTTAACTAATAATGTTTACCAATGTATCTTCTGTTACTATTATCATAAATAATTAATTTTCTGTCTTTCTTGCTTGCTTGGTTTCTTTCTTTCTCTCGTTCTTTTTTTCATTCTTTATTTTTTGTTATTTGGCGTGGATAATACGTGAATTTGGAAATGAAGGGAGCAATTTTAATCATACCAGCTGCATGCGCCCCAATACAGCTGGTTATCTTTCGCTCTTATCAACAAAAAACGTCCATAGTCACATTTGTCGTCATTTCTTCGTACTCGTAGTTTCAGATCCCGCCTAGATCATGGTAGGGGTCGCAAGCAATAAAGTGAAACTAAATACACCACATAAACACTTCGACACTATCGTGTCTGGACAAAGGAACAAATAGTATGTTTAGAGCCAGCGACCTCGGTGAAATATCTACGACTTTTCTCCTAACGATTGAACTTTCAACTAACGTAGAGAAGTTTGCAGTTACCGGAAAGCTAGCTAAAGCTAGGAAATTTATAAGAGTCGTATAACATCTCTATATGCCTATATATGCCTCTTGGTGCATTGCAGTGTAGAGCTGTAACAATTGTCAATGATCCCAATCACCGAACACCTAGAGCCCAATGCTAGAGCCGCTCAACATTCGCAGAGAGTTTGGGTCTCTGTATCTTTTATCGCATTTACAACGGGGAGTGTTCTGAAGAACTGTTTGATCTGATGCCGGCGTCACGGTTTTATCATCGTACTAGCCGTCACCGCCTGAAATTTCATACACACATCATAGATCAGTGGAAATTGCACACTGTGCGATTCATAAGATATTTCTTGCCTCACATCCTGCAAAATGGGGAATGGGGACCTTCCGCGGTGTTTCCGAGAAGCTACAACATGAGGTTCTTCAAAGGGCGAGTTAATAGAGTCCTAAATGGTCGGCAACGTATTTGTGATGCCTCTGGTGTTACAAGTATCCATAGGCGACGGTGAATGCTTACCATCAGGGCCCCGATTCTACTAAACAAACTGTTTTAAAAAATTGTTTCAATTTTAATTTGTAAATAATGGCCTCAAAATTGACGTATTGATTGCAGTAGCTTTTACCTAGTTTGTGCATGTAGGTAACTCTCAGACAATGGAATTTGAAATTCCATTTTTTCTACAGATATTTTTCTGAAATTGATGGAAGCGTTGACAAGCAAGCGAGTAATAACAAATAATGAAATCGATATCTCCAGAAAATAATTTAATAAAGGCCAGACGGAGTTGCCAGTGATAGAAAAAGTCCAGCGTCCATAGGAAATTAAAAAGATTTCACATCACGCCGCGACGCCGTCCGAAGGGAGCTGTTTACATGAAACCTAATATCCATAGTTTGTCTACGCAAATCGTGAAGACTTTTGACTTAGTACCTTAGACTTGGAGACTTAGTACCCGTTTCCACGTAACATAAGTTTGAAGACCACTTACTAACATGAATTATAACGTATTATACATACGTATATATGTCGCATATAATAAATTAATTTTAAAATTCTGAAACGGTATGCAATCAATCCTGAAGGACAAGTTTCTGTTCATCGGCAGCTCATTCTCTCTGCTGGGATTTGAACCCACATCCTGTGGATTGGAATAAAAATGCACCACTGAGCTATTATCACTACAATTTGATGTCTACACAAAGAAATAAAAGGCACCAGTAATTTATTAAATATGGTATTAGCTAATTTTCTCGTCATATCTATCTAAAACGTTTAAATGAAGTACCCCAAGAAAAGGTAGCAGGTATCCACCATAACAGGAAATTGCCTGTCAGACCTACCTCTGTACACCTACCGATTCGTTATCTCGGCAAGGAACCCCAACTCCTACGGAACCCTCGTCGGCAATAAATCACCGTAATCTATCTATTTGCATAATCATTGTTCGATTATAAGCATTTTCTTTCTTTCTCTAATAGATAAGACGTGTTATTTTAAACACTCAGTTTGGTCAAACTGCCTAATTTGAATGGTTGTTTTGGTCAGCTCTACAATATACTTTGGTCAGAACTGGTGATAAGCGAGAAAGATAAAATTGGACAGGAAAAATATATTACGTAGCTCCAAAGTTAGTTGTGTTGATATTGAGTCGCAATTAGTTAAAAATAATAAAAAAAATTGTCTGCAGATTAATTTATACTCTTTATACTGGGTGACTTTTCTTTGGCAAGTACAAGTTTTCGTAATCCTTTGCTGTATGAAAAAATACGAATCGAATCCTTTTTTGTAGTCGGATAAAAATATAATAAATTACTCTCTCATTAAAATCTCTTTATATCAATTAATGGATGAGTTGGGTCATAATAATCTGGATCTTTAAAAGTCTGTCCGTATTTTATTTTACCGCTTCGGTGAAAAAGTCACCATTATTGTTGCCAGGATGTCACAAAAGAACCTTTTTTTTTTTATTCTATCCTCTGTGAGGATTTTGGCGTCGCACCCATGTGCATTTTTGCCAATTTCAAGTACATAATCAAACAAGTCACAGACAGAGTCAATCAAAATAAGTCACAGACATGTAACCTAGTAATGTAGAGGAGGATTCTATCAAGGACGTTTTAGTTCCCTTTAGTTCCCATCATTGGCTTCTATGGAGTTTTGAAAGTAATCGAAAATTTAATCGATACTTAGGTAACAGCCATTATTACGCAGAAAATATTGCAATGAGGTGACATATTTTTTCATGTTGGCGCCAAAACTCCTGGGTAAGACTTGCATTTTTTGTAAAATGTGCGTCCGGCAAATTGCTATTTTACTTTTAGCGAAGTCAAATTGAACGAACGAAAGTAATGAACGAGCAGACAATGAGCCCGTGAAATGGTAATGTCATTAGGGAATGGAGTAATTACTCGAGTTACAGCTTGCGAAGAAAATTCATGACGAGGGGGGAAACTAACTAAAACGGGAACACATGACTTGACGAATTTGCTGACTCGTGTTTTCCCTCAAATTTTATAGGGATACCTATGCTTTTAACAAGATAATGGTCATTCACAAGATGTTTTGCGGCAGCAGTGCAACGTCTTTTGGTGCGTTGTTGGCAGCTACGCAGGTTGTGCGGCATCTTAAGGGCGCGCTCACCGGCCGTAGAGCTATCTCTTCCGACCATTTTCAAAATTGTTGAAGATAAAAATCACTGAGTAAGAATTTTAAATAACATTGCAAATGGTTTAAAGCAATTTTCATGTTGATCCTTAGAATAACTACACAAAGAAACCAAGTACATTCGCAAAATTTAAGCCATTCAAATGGTGTCATATATGGCTCCAAAAAAAATATAAAAATTTTACTATGACAATTTGTGCGGTAAAATCGTACCACAACAAATCAGAAAAGCAGCATAAGAGTTATGGTGTGACATTCCACAGGTAATCCATTAATTTTCTTGCTTAAGAATGCGTATAAAGCGAGGAAAATTTCTGATTTCACCCGCGCGTCTCGCATCACCCGCATTAGTGTGAAACACAACCACGGCAGCGCAGCAGTCGCGCGCAGCTACAGTGTACATAACTCGCGTAGTCGAACTCGTCATGCGGCAAGGAGTAATAAACACAGGATAAGCATAATGTTGGCGTTTTGGCGATTAGCTGGGTTCGGTCGCGGCGCGCAAAACCGTAAATTGTTTATTTCAATTTTCAAAATTGTGTTTGTTGTTTATTTTTTAACTAAATTTTTAAGTTTTCTACAATATAAATATAAAATTAATAAATTATATAAATTAAATTGAAATTGCCTAAATTAATTTTCAAATTAAAATTGTACGCTGGAGACAGAGTGTCAGAGATCGTTAAACATTAAACATTAGCCCGTTGGTCCAGTTGGTAGTGAACCTACCTTCTGAGCTTCGGCGTGGGTTCGATTCCCACCTAGGACAAAATTAACGTGATGAACATTTTGTGTTTGTTCTACGAGTATACCTGGTTGTTAATATCTATTTAAGTATGATTAATTTAATTTAATTTAATGTAATTTAATTTAATGTAATTTAATGCAATGCAATTCCATTCAATTCCATTTAATTTACTAAAAAACATCATCATCATCCTTCACAGAACCTTCCTCATTATTTGAAGTCGGCCTAATATACCTACTGTTTGACCTACCAGTACCTACCCGAGCCAACCCGGCCGGTCTAACAGTAGGTATTACTACTTACCTTTTTATCCGACTTCAAATGAGGAGGAAGGTTCTCAATGCAACTTGTATAATCTTAGTGTCTCTGTCTACTTGGTCCCCAGTTTTGCACCGCAGTGTTGTAAAGCAGTGTTGTAAAGCAGTGTTGCACCGCACTGTTGCACCACAGTGTTGCAACGCAGTGTTGCACCGCACTGTTGCACCACAGTGTTGCAACGCAGTGTTGCACCGCACTGTTGCAAAGCAGTGTTGCACCACACTGTTGCACTGCACTGTTGCAAAGCAGTGTTGCACCGCAGTGTTGCAACGCAGTGTTGCACCGCAGTGGTGGACCGCAGTGGTGGACCGCAGTGGAGGACCGCAATTCAACCAGTACAAAAAAAAACCTGGTTGAATTGAAGGTACTCTAAGGTAAATGAGAACCTTCCTCCTTATTTGAAGTCGGATAAAAAGGTAAGTAGTATTTGACTTTGACTAAGGTAAGTAGTCCCGCTAGTGTATTGTGCATTTCCCCTTACCAGCACATACCTGAGCCAACCCAACTGGTCAAACAGTAGTAACAGTACTTATGTTTTTAACCGACTTCAAAGAAGGAGGAAGGTTCTCAATTCGACTAGTATTTTTTAATACCGGTCGAATTGATAACCTTCCCCCTGTTTTGAAGTCGGTTAAAAACATAAGTACCTATTGTTTGACTTTCCGCATTTACATATTTTTTTTATTAGAAGCAGGTTTTTGCTTCTATTTATTACCAAGCTATTTTTTGTCGGTTAAAATTGAGAACCTTCCTCCTTTTGCAGAAAGCCGCTTCTAGTAAAAACGTGATAAAATGTGGATGGAACTCTTCACATTAATTTAAATGATTTATAATTTTAATTTTATAAAATTTTAATGAACTTAAATTATTTTACATTATTTTTTAATTTTTAGTTTTATCTTTCTGACTCTCTCTCTCTCTCTCTGTCTGTTTGTCTGTCACAAAGAAACACTCACACAAAAAAAAACACTCCAACTCTAATAGTTATATTACTGAGCATACATAATAATGGATGCGTTACGGCCTAGTCATATCCATTTTATTTGTATCTATGTTATTTTTACGTAGTAGCTTTACCTAGTCTGTGCTCTAAGGTCATTGGCACCACTTGGTTGCCGCGTCAAGTGGTCGCGTTCGAGCCATCGATTTTTTAGATTATCCTTTGTTTGAAAATACAGTAGGTGTTGATATAATCGCACTCGGAAGATAAAACCAAGGCAAAAGCAAGCGCGTGCGTCCTTCCCCGTTGAGGCACAGTGCGGTACTGAGGTTGAACGGAGCAGGTTTCGCTATTTAGATGCAAAGCGCAACAGAATAAGACTGAATATCGGACTTGCCGTTTGACCGAATAGTTGCTTAGAACTAAAGGACGTAAGTCTCAAATCGAATATAATTTATTATGAGAGTACCAATTAATCTAGGTAAATTTTGTCTTAACACTGGAAAACAAACTATATTTTCCTTCGGTGAGTATTTATTTTAGATATGTAACTGAAGTACTTTCCAAGTAAAATCAAAAAAAATTGCAAAAAGGCACTATTTTCAAAACATTAAAGTATCGAGTAAATATCTTGCTATTATGTTTCTGTCTTAATGGCGGAAAGAACATGAATTGAAAAATCATATGTATCAATTATTACGTTGATAGGATATTTGGTTTAGTTATAATATCATGGCAAATTAGCATAAAATTTCGGATGCCCACTCTTAAATCGTTTAAAATACCAATCGAAACGTAAGCTACAAAGCGAATTTGTAGCTTACGTTTTGAGAAGGCATTGTTTGGAAACCTACCTTCTCTGAGTAGTTATTCTAAGTGTTGATCTTATAAAAGCGAAATTCATCTACTCACTCATTCAAATCTCGAAAACAACTTGACCAACGGAGTTGAAATTTGGCAGGTAGATTCCTTATGGTGATGTAGAGATCCGCTAAGAAAGGATTTTGCGAAAGGGCCGAATTAAGGGGGGGCGTTGGGAGTTTGAAAGTTTATATGAAAGGCTACGCGTACAAAGTCGCGGGCAACAGCTAGTATTTTAGAAAATTAACCTTTCTTTTTTTGACTATGATGTAGTATGTCAATGTATAAGGCTTTAATTCTTGCCGTCCCATATATAAAACAAATATAATATGTATGGGTAAATTAATTTTCTATTAAATAAAATAAATTTATTAATTTTTTCGTGAATTTTCCGATATTCTAATACTTATTCTGCTATTCGGGGCGGACAAGAATCCAGCAAATCAAAATAGATTTATCCCTATTTTTTTATTTTATATAGTTATAGGTATGTTGCTTTTGCTTGATACGACAAAGCTAAGATTAGATATACGTAGTATACTTTGACAAATATACATTACATGCTGATCTAAGGTAGTATAGTGTGAAATCTTTGCACTAGAGATTCTAAGTTTTGAAGATAAACGTCCGCAAAGAAACGCCTGATTCAATCAATTACCATACCATTCCGTTGATCTGTGCGGCTCCAAGAAATAGACACAAACAAACACATTTATTCAGGACATTTTTGCACACACGGTCTGACCCCAAACTAAGCAAAGCTTGTGATATGGCTGCCAGAGACTGATATACATACACATATAGTTTTAAATACATACCTAAAAAGGTATTAACAACCAGATATAGAACAAACACAAATGTTCATCACATAAATGTTTGTCCTAGGTGGGAATCGAACCCACGCCCCCAAGTTCAGAAGGCAGGTTCACTACCAACTAGACCAACGAGCTATCAAACGCTTACGCTTTATATTAATAGTATGAAGGTGTGATAGCTATAGGTGTCTATCTTCCTGACTTCTGAATGAGCCTATCCAAGTAGGCAGTAGGCAGTAAAGGCAAATCGAAGACCAATAAAAACGTCATCCAATATCGAATAAAAGAGCGTTTCGAACTTCAACTGAGTCTATTTAACATTCCTCGTACGTCGGATCTGCGAACGTCCCTTTCCAATCAAACTTGGAGGGACCTAAAAAAGATAGAAGTTTGTAATCTGATGGGTAGACTTCGGAGTGTACAAAGTACAAACGGTACAGAATACCGTAGGTACTTACCGTAAAATATTTTCTAATTGTACTAACAGACGTGTGGATTTGGTACGACGGACCGCCGTCCGACCAACGGGAGAGAAAGAGAAAAAAAAATGTATCCCATTGGTTGGAAGGCGGTCCGTCAACCAAGTCCTACACGTCAGGGGTTTAACAAAACTGACAGTACAAAATGCATCGTTCTATTTTGTGTAGGTATCTGGATTTTTGGGCTTAAAACAAAAAATATATAAAGCCATAATTGTCAAAACGAATATAAAACAAGTAAACAATAACATTAAAATCATAGGCTAAGATTACAATTGTTTATTTTATGTCAGTGTTTTAACAAAATCCTCTCTCAAACTTTCCTTCTGAGAGTTTTACGACAAACTCAAAGCAAGCGAGCACAAAGGCATACTCCATCGAGGACCGCCATCAGGCGAGATGGCGGCCAAGCGCAAGCCATTTTTTTTTTAAATTTACTTTTGTCATTTGGGGGTCTCGTGTATATAGTGTATTATCTATGATTGGAGGTAATTGGAATAAAATGGAGGTAATTGGAGGTAGCTTTTCCAAAATTTGTAGCGGTTATTGTCAATTAAAAATACAGATCTAATTATCGCAGGAATTGAATTTTCTTCAAAAATGTGACCTTTACTGTGAGTATGAATATACGAAACGAAAGATCGTATAAACGTCTACACTCAAGCCAATGAGCAAAGCCAATGAAATGGGCAATAGCTTTGAAATAAAATAGAAATTGCTCACAAATTTTCGAATTTGATTATGCTTATTATTCTAGAGAAAATTTGGTTTTCATGGAGTCGTAATAGTAAAAAATTATATAGGCATACATTTCATTCATTTTATCGGAGTACCACAATAATATTCACATCGAAAATGCGTTGAAAGTTAAAACGCGATGTTTTCTGTAAGTACCTAGGTACTTTATAATGTCTCACCTTTTTCTTGTAGCGACAAATATCTATACTTACTAATATTATAAAGAGGAAAGATTTGATTGTTTGTTTGTTTGCATTGAATAGGCTCCGAAATTACTGAGCCGATTTGAAAAATTCTTTCACTGTTGGGAAGCTACACTATCCCCGGGTGACATAGGCTATATATCTATACCCGTGCGAAACCGGGGTGTGCCGCTTGTGGAAAATATAAAGAGTGCTTAGGTACTGAAATCATTGCGCAGTAATAAAACTAATAAATTTCAGAACCTGTCCTGGACGGTGCTGTCTGCTCTCCTTCTGATACCTGCTGCACAGCTGCAAGATGATCCTCTAATCTTGCACGCGGAGACCTATCAGCAAGGTGACCACCCCTCGCTGCCCTTCGTGTTCAATTACCAGGGCCTTGGGCTAGCTGCCTCGGGCTGGATCTGCTGCACCACTCCACCCTCGACCCTCTGCATTAGGTCCCAGCGCGCACAGGACTGCCCAGCTTGTGCACCATGCTTGCCGCCCATGTCTTCGCACGGCAAATCAAACCTACCCTATATCCCGCCTCCCACTGATTCACACAATTATTTTCGTGGACAGCCCAACTGCAAGGGTGTTTGCCACTTTGAAGCGGCGGACGCGCAGCCAAGTTCAACTTCAGGGAATTCAGGAACCGATTTGCACAAACAGCAGCTACAGAACAAACGTCCACCCTCCCCAATTAGACCTCCGCAAAAGCCTTCGTGGCCGGGGCCCCCACTGCCGCCAAAGAATCCACCGCGTGCCCCACCACCGCCCAGACCACCACCACGCGGAGGCAAATAACAATAAACATCATTAAAAAGGTTAAAAAAAACATCATTAAAAAGGCAAATAAATAGAAACATCATTAAAAAGGGAAGCTTTTTCGTAATGAGTAAATAAATATAATTATGAAGATATCGCTCCTCCATCCAGTCGATCTTTTACTGACCGTTTATAATAATGATTGGAACTAATGTTGCAATAAACATCGTTTATTATCCGTTGAGTATTTCGGTTTAAACATTCCCGGGATAAACCTTCCAGGGAGAAAAATCCTTACCCTGGTGGAAAGTCCCATCCCTGGATAAACCTTCCCAGGGAGGAATATCCCATCCCGGGAATGAAGAGGAGAGATTATTTTAGATCCCTATACTCTTCTCCCAAACTGTGCTTGATAGACAATTTCTAACGAAATAAAAACCTGACCAAATCTGGCGAAATGAATCAAAAAATCATAGAACTGAAATGAAGACAAAATACGCGAAATCCACCACCTTCCCGTCAAATTGAAAGGAACTCAAGTGTGGCGTAAACCGAGTCTTTCTACCTTTATGGATTATGAGTTTATTTTTTATGTCTGGGGTTACGCAGGACTGTGAAAACACCCCCTTACCCCGTAATATGATTGCAACATTTCATCCGTTTTCAACTTTTGTTGGGTTTTTGGAATATTTAATTTGTCTGCAGTCTGGTTCTGGTATTTTTTTAATATTTCTTTTATATTAGCCTGCAACGTCCCGCTGCAGGGCAAAGGCCTCTCTTCCCTCCGTCCATTTTTCTCTGTTTTGAGCAATTTGAGTCCAGTCCTTCAAGTAGGAGTCCAGTTCGTCCCTTCATTAAGTATCAATTGCAGACATTGCCCGGGACGATAATATCGTCAAACTCTGCTTGGGGCTCTTGAACGCGAACGTCCTCCCGAGGTCAAAGCAGATTAACCGGCACTAGCGCAGGGTGTCGGCTCAAAGCGGTGGCGGATGAGCACCTACTCTAAGTACCAACGGCAGCGCCAAAGGGCCTAGTAAGTCGGCTCACTGCACACCCACCAAACTGCAATTTTTTATATATTTTTTTGTAAATAAATAATAGGCTTGCGTTTGATCATCATCACGCTTGATGTTGAGCGATGATGCGGTCTACGTTGGAGCACATTTGCCTAGAAGAAACCGATTCACTCGTGATTTGAAGAAGACAAGAATTAGACAAGCGTGGTGGGTTATACATATGTCTAAGAGGCTTCAGAGTGCAACTGAAACAATTCAAGGCTGAAGACTCCAACTTACCAAACTCCAGTGACTAACTTCTATCTAGAACTAGATCGGCTCGATTCCCGTAGTGGAACCGCGCTAGAGCGCACTTGCCTAGTTGCTGGTTTGTAGTTCGACAACCGAGTTGTGGGCTGAGATGCACGAGATATATATGGCCTTAGGAGTTTGAGAATTGTGGTCACAGAATAGTACCTATGTGTGCAGTTTCGTTAGTTTGCTACTCAGATCAGACAAACATGGGAGATGTACTTAAATACATCCATTGTTGAGGACACCTTAGTAAGGGGAACCTTAAGCACGCTATAAAAGTGCCAAAACACCACTTAAGGGTTAGATGAGAATTCGAGGTACCTTTATTTACTAAAGTTATACGATTATTTACGGGATATTTGCCGTGGTAAGGTTGTGGAATGAGCTCCCGATATTTGGGCGCAGCTACATGCACCATGTTCACGTGAAGACAAAAAATTATCATATATAACTTTAGTAAACAACCGTGATAGTCCTTTATTTACGTCTATGAATATGGGGTTTAGAATAATAATATATTCGGTATTTCAAAACCAATTCAATTTTTTAACATAAAAATAATCGTTTATATTCCAACAGTTTAAAAAGTTATCCCAAAGTTCCGATCCACGCAGACATATTGGAATTAAAAAAGAATTCAATTTAGGAAGTGTTGCAAGGGTGGCATCGTCCGCGTCGGCACGAACTTTGGCCATAACATGCAAATGGGGAAAGTTGGCCCAAGTTTGGGCTAATTGCCGTAAGTCTGCCGCACCAGACGGACTCCTCCGGTTAATTAAACGAGATTCCGATGTTTAAGTAACTGTGACTGTGTGATTATCTTTTAAACTTAGTTGTCATTTCCACGTGTTTCTAAGTACCTACCAAAGTGAAAAAAATAAGGTTTAATAAAAGTTAAGTTTTATGATTATTTACGGGATATCATATAACTTTAGTGAACAACCGTGATAGTTTAAAACAGTGTTAAAGAGGTTTAATAAAATTTCCAAAACCAATTATATGTAGTTATATGTTTGAGCGATGTATGTTTAGTACGTTTTACACTTAGTATGTTTTCAGTTTATTTTTGACATCTTTTATAAATGGAATCACAATTTTAAAAAATCTAGGTAGGTAGGTACCTATTTGTAATATAGTACGTAACTGAAAATGCAAGACATTTTCAGTTACCATGTTGCAAAGCTAACTCCATCAGGCGGGAGACTGTCTAGGGCGGGGAGTCTCCAATTTGTGCAGGATTTGTGGTAATCCTGTGATGGAGTGGGTGCGACTGCAGGTGCGACTGGATACAGATAAACCCACGCTTGATGGCTCCATTACTCTTCTAGTTTATGGACTTTTTCAAATACGATTTGCGGCACCCTTACACAATCTACCTATGTACTTATTATGAAATAGTATTTATGTGCATGTTACTAAGGGTTAATATTTCTTGAAAAACGAAATTGGGATTTTTCTTTTATTCTGGGACGGTATTTTGGCGTCGCACGTCTTGTGCATTTGCAATATTTTCAAGGGTTAGAGTTAAGCAAAGTCATGGTAAAGTCCTCATAGATACCTAATTAAAAAAAGAGAGATGTGGTAATTTTGCGAGGCATGATAGATGAGTTTGGATGCCTAAACTCACCCTGCAGACGACATTGCCGCATTGCATTTTTTTGCATGTGGACTATTAGTTCGTAAAGTGACGCTGCAATTTTTGTAGTGTGTGAAAAATTTGTAGGTAAGTGAGCCGTACTTACCGTAAAAAACAAAAAAAAAACGTATGAAAATAGGAGACATTTGAACACGAACGATAATTGTACTATGACATATCTCCCTTGTTTGTCTGATCTAAGGTCAAGTGCAAGTCATTCCAAAGTGGTAGAGACTTTACTAAAGTCTTCTACGGAGTTTTGGAAACAATACGAAAATACATGTTTCACCTCGTTATTCACTTGCCTACACTCGAGCACGTTCACGAGCACAAAATAAATCATAACTCACTATTATTAGGTACACAATAACACTCTAAAATTAGTAGGTACAAGTTTTGGAAAATACTAAAAACAAGAATAGGCACAACTAAAGAAAAAAATTTGGGTTCCGTACCTTAAAAGGAAAAAGGAACCCTTATACTTTTATAGGATCACTTTGTTTTCTGTCTGTCCTTCTGTCCGTCTGTCTGTCAAGACTAAGGGAAGGGAAAGGAACTGACGAAAGTCTTCTAAGCCCATTGATCAAAACCTTTAAGGTACTTCCCGTTGACCTAGAATAATTGAATTTGGAAGGAATAAAACAGAACGTTGTTAAGTTACATAACATTAATAAAATAAAAATTTATTACTAACTTACATTTTGTAATTGTTAAGTATGGAGCACCTCTTTACCAACTTCAAAGTTAAGTCTGTTTATCAATATTTCAACATTTTAACCGTTTTTCGTCGAGACTCGTTTCCCGGGATGGATGCACTATCCACATACATATTTTTAAGTTTGTACGGAACCCTCAGGGTGCACGTTCTACTCACACTTTCCGGTTTTTAGGGTTCCGTACCTCAAAAAGAAAAAACGGAACCCTTATAGGATCACTTCCTTGTCAGTCTGTCTGTCCGTCTATCTGTCCGTCTGTCTTTCCGTCTGTCAAGACCCTTTTTCTCAAGAACGCGTAAGAGTGGTTTCGCACTACGTCCGATCTGAATCCGTGAAAATACTTTCCGAAGTTGTCGTACAAATATTTGTATGGTAGTTTACGCACTAGATCCGATTTCCGTCATCCGAATTCTCTCCGTCATCCGTAAATTTCCATTTCGGAATAGATTCGGATTCGGATTCTTTACTTCTTCTGTGTATGTATTTAAAAACTATGTATGTATGTATATCAGTCTCTGGCAGCCATATCACAAGTTTTGCTTAGTTTGGGGTCAGATGACTGTGTGCAAAAATGTCCCAAATATTTATTTATTTATTAAATATGATTGCTTGGATTTGTATCAGAGATCGTGACTAGTGCGTACGCAATATCCGAATTCGGTCCGAGTTTTCTAGATCCATATTTTCAAGGATTCGGATCGGATTCGGATCGGACGTAGTGCGAAACCGCTCTAAAGGTATCAAGTTGGAATTTATAATAAATACTTGGGTCTACGGTTTCTTTTGGCTGTAACAAAATAAAAGTTGTAAGTCAACGCAATCAAAAGATATGAACGTTTATGTCGCATATTTTGCGATTTCACAGGAGAATCAAAACCTATAGGGTACTTCCCGTTGACCTAAAATCATGAAATTTGGCAAAAGGCAAGGTCTCATAGCACATATATAGGAATAAATCCGAAAGTTACTAATTTGAAGTTATATCATTTAAAAATAATTATTTTGCTATTACAAATTTACATTTTGTAGTTGGAATGTATGGAAGACCTTATAGTCAACTACAAAGTTAAGTTTGTCTTTCAATATTTCAATTTCAGTTAGTATTTTATTTTTTGGACTCGCGTTTTGAGGGTTCCATTGTACGGAACCCTCAGAACATGAGTCCTACTCGTACTTGTCTGGTTTTTTTTTAGCACAACGAAGGTTGCTTCGCTGTAAGTCATGGTTTCTTGTAATTAAAGTGCCTAGAACACTGTTATAGCAATTGACGTTTAAGGTGATTGCAATCAAAATAATGTAAGGTTAGTTGAAGCTGCTTAGAAAATCAATCAATCAGTGGCGGAACCAAAGATTTCATACTATACTACGTATTATATAATTTTTGGATGTAACTATATAGATAAGCCCCATGGCAAATTCATGGGATGGGGCCCTCCCTCAATGTAAAGAAGCTCAAGTCTCAACCAATGTTGTAGTTTCTTTTCAATCAATCAAAAATGTGTATGGTATTTCAGTAGGTAACAACTAATTGAATTCAAAACAATTTTTCACTAAATTTTGTAATAATAAATGTTAGGATCATCCTGGTGCTCGCGGTCCTCTCAGACCTGGGGCCCCCCTTCCGTCCGAGGGCCCGTCGCATTTTGCCTGATCTGCCTCCCTATTGTTACGCCACTGGCCCTTATTCTTTTTACGCTTTTTTATCTTTTTGCGGCTAAAAATTACATTTACATTCGATAAAACGAATTTTGTACAGGAAAAAGAAATTTAAAATTTTCATACAGTCATGTTAAAAACCGTTATTCTAAATAATTATGCTTGGAAATTCGATCATTATATTTGACAAGCTTCTACGAGATATAATTTACGATTTACGATTATAATTTTCAACGAGACACCAACGTTGAAAAACATGTCGCCTCATTATATTATTTTCCTACACTTGTGTATTTTGAAGTATTATTAATGTAAAAACTGTTTGTAAAATACGTAAGACGCGACGGCCTTAATAGCTTTAGCCTGCACAGTACCGACATTCATTCATAATTTTTTTATGTGCTGTCATGTCAAATATCAATGTCAAATTAAAAAGTTTGCGTCGCGTTTTGTGTGCGTGCAAATCGTGCAATGCAAATTATTTGCGAAATTAATTTGGCCTTAAAAAAGTGTTTTTACTAAAAATTATCACATCACGCGACCACCTGTTATGGCTGGGAAGGTGAACAAATTCGAAACGCCTAGCTCGGCCAGCTCAGATAGGTAAACAGAGTGTGATAACCTTTCCAAATGTTTATTTAAACAGCTGGCTCGTGTTACAAAAAATTGCGCTGCTGAGGATGCGTTTTCAGTGCTCTTGTCATCCTTCAGTCTGTGAGGTGTTTTCACGTGTTGTGTTATAGTGCTGAATAATTTTCCTGAAGTTTCGTGGAATTAACGTTGGCTGGATAACCTCTGCATGTATTGTGGGTTTATTTTTAGACTATTATTTAGTGCGTTGGCAGCTCGCTTCACGCTGAGCGTCAGACACACGTGCTCGGGACAGTAGCGTTTTCAAACAGGCGGTCCCGTATGAGAGGTCGGAGATTGTGAGGTCCAGCCATGGAGGCAACTCCCCTGATCATTCCAAATCCGTAAGAAATTAAACTTTAGGTGTCAGAGTGACTAGCAGTGCTTCGTGACGCTTCTGTGCTGTGCTAACACGCATTCCTGTTATTGTTTGCTTCCTTATTTTATGATGTCCATAGGACATAGCAGTTATTATGTTTACTATACTATACTATAACATGTATGAACTTAAACCAAATTAAGTAAATGAAACGGAAATTCTAGTCGTCTCTATTTGACACCAGCTTAGAGTGACTTAACAGAAAAATAAAAACATAAAGGAAATGACCTTCAAATGATAAGTCTTACGCTAATAACAAAACTGTGTACTACATCCTTATCAATTGATAAGTCTTTGATAAAGCTACTGATATTAATGTTTGATTTATCAAAACAAACAATGCAAATAAATTAACCAAAAATATTTAAGGACAATAAACCTTCTAGAAGCGTAGCGACTAGAGAATGAGAATTACGAGTGAAACACATCAACCACCTACCACAAATCTTATCTCATTGTTGCAATAAACTATCTCTCACTCCTACTGTCGATAGAGCAGAAGAAAAGCTAAGTAAGACTTTTAAAAAACATACTTATAGCACCCCACTAGGATTCCCTGTGATGAAAATAGGCATGATGCCCAATGTTTAGTTTATTACAAATAACCGGCTTAGCGATGAATATAACTAAATACATTACACATACTGAAAAAATAATTTAAATTGGCTGATAAATCTCTGATATATGAGTGTTTAAAGTTTTTGGTGGGGATAGAGAGGGGATGTTTTATCCCTTTCTCGCAAAGCGTGTGTTAGTATAGCATTTGTATGGCGCTCCTGAGCTGTGACGTCATGGCTCAGTATAGTGCGCTCTCTGTCTAGCATGAAATTAAAATGCTTATATCTTATTTATTATTGAACTAATTTTAGTTTTGTTTTTGTTGATGTGCTCTGTATAAGATCAGCTTTTTTATGAGGTAATAAAAAAATATTAGTCATCATGCCTATTCCATGGTATACACCAAGCAAAAATATAAAAATACACTTACTACGACTTACAACCAGACGAGATGTTCAGTTACATAGCTATCGGAGGACTAGGTGGTGGCCCTCAACATCAGATAGCCCTCTCGCAGAGAACTTAGTTAAATTTCTCCCATCATCCTTATAATTACTAAATATTAATATCTTTTTAAGGTCATGTCATCTTCCATGTCAGGGCCCCAATATGTTTTTGCACTAGGTCCTTTAATTACCTAGCTACTGAAGATGTTAGAATTCATCATTGAAACACACAAAAGGATAAATTAAAAGTTATTGAAAAGCCCCGATAAAAGAGCTGGTAATTTTCATACAGCTGAACAGATTTATATGAATCATAGCTAAGGAGCTTGATAGAGATAAAGATATTTATTTGCACAAAACACGAGTAAAACATACACACATTTAAAAACGCATGCACAATAGGTGGTTTAAAATATTTGTCACTTTGTATCATGTTTTGCCTAGTTTATAGGCGTACAAATCTAGAGAGATGGTAATAATTGATCAAGTCACCTTTCAAACAAACACAACCTAAATCAAATTTGGTACGTCCGTTTGTACGATACTACAGACAGACACAGATACACATATTATATATTACACTTATAACCTACTATTAAGCCCTTTATTAACAACACTTTGTGGTTTAATCTACCCATGGATTACCCTACCATTGTGGATTAAACATATTTGAGCACTGATCTAAAATCAAATCCAAATCTTTGCCTTTATTCAATAAAATTTTATCAGGAAGTTCAATGATCTCTGTTCAATGAGGTGTCACAAACGCTTACAAAAATCAGAAGTGTTATTAATGAGCAATGAATCACCTTTACTAAAATGTATGTTAAACTGATTGTATGTTATTTATAACTTTATTTACTCAACTGACCATGAAACTGATAGCATACATTGTAAATACACAGAATTTATATTAAAACAGTATGTTTTAAACTGCCTATTGAGTCTCCTGCATTAAACAAACAGTTTATATTTAACGTAAAATATCTCAGCTTTCGTTTTGACCATGTTGCAATGGTTGTGTTCACAAGCTTGCTGAAGACTGCAGGTAGGTCCGGCAAGAAGTGTGGGCGTAGTGGTCTACTTCCGTCACATGCAAAAACATGGTTGTCAGACAAAAAGTAGGGTTCAATGCGTGAAAAGTTCCTATAGGCATTAAAAAAATGTGTTGAAACCGCGACGTTTAACTGTTACATGAGATCTGCATGATGTAAATTCACCCACTTTCAATTTTTTTATCAGACGGCCAGAGCGTACACTGTCTTACGACTCCGTTCCTTGCTTGATATTTCAGAAAACCGTATGAAGTGTTTTGATTCCTCCTTTATATTAGGATGGACAGACAGACACACGGACGTACAGAACGAACGAACTTACAAGTTATAAGTTTCTTGTAGGACTACGGAACCCTAAAAACCGTATAAAAATATAGATCAAATTGAGAACCACCCTCCTTTTTTAAAGTCAGTTAAAAAAGGTACAGGCTATTCTTGTAGTTAGCTAGCTTTTCCAAAGATAAGGTTTTCTTTGAAGAGAAAGATGTAGATGATATTATGACTTTGGTAATTCTCCAGCCACAGACCTATATCTAAGTAGACTTCACAAGCGGTCCAAACTGTATGAAAACTAAGCATGTAAAAAAATCGTACCTGTAAGTACTTACCTGTGAAAAGAAATGTTTTTTCTATCAGCCAACTCTATTTGAGGTATTCTTACAACTCAGTATTGCAACAATTACCCATTTTCGTTTCAAACTGACTCGTGGCGGCACCGATTGAGCAGACTGGTTTTAGCTGGACTCAACTACGACAATGTATCGTAGTTGTATTGGAAATAAGACATGCCAGGTAGGTCGACTTGTGGAGTCTACTTGATATAGGTCTGTGACTACAACAAACAGACAGTCAATGTACTCCTTATGACAACAACCTATATATCTTAGAATTGCTTAATTAAAGAAAATTGTCTCACTTGTCCTTGATAATGTTTCCAAGAATAGGCCTGTGTTCTAATGTTTCATTTATTACAAATAACATGCTTAGCGAAGGACATAATTAGGAACGTTACACATACTGTAAAAATAATTTAAATACGAAGAAAAAGTCTGAGATTTAAGCGTTTAAAGTTGTTGGTAGGGATAGAGAGCGGATTCTCTGTCCCTCTCCCACAAAACGTGTGTTACTATAGAATTTGTATGGCACGCGCACCGCTTGACGTCAGAACGTGCTAGTGCACTCTTGTCTAGCAAGGAATTAAAATACTTAACATTTATTCTTGAACCAATTTTTATATTGTTTTCGTTGATGGGTTCTTTTAAAGATCAAGTTTTTTTATAAAGTAATAAAAAAATATTAGGACTTGCCATACTATTGCCATAATATATGTAAAAGTTTCTACCGGCCCTCAGACTAGGTTAAGCTACTACGTGGTACCGGCCAAACTATTTTGTGATTGTTTTTTTTTAATTGATTTTAAAAATAGAGTGATAAGCTAGCTATTCCACAGCTTAGATTTTTCTTGAAGGAACGATGAAGAATTGTAGAAGATATGACTTAAAAAAATATAATATGGTGATTTTCATGAAAGAAGTCCCCCAGACGCGGCGCTGTATCGAGTATCAATCAGTATCATTTCTTGAGCAGCACTTTTAATAACTTTAGGCATCATAAACGATTTTTTAACGATGACTTATTAATAAGAATGTCACTAGCGTCCAAACACAGTAACAACACCTGACAACTACAACATGGAAATTTAGCTCCGCTGTTTGCCGTGGGACTTCTTTCATGAAAAGGACTCTAACATTAACTATCTTAAGACGATCTGTGTGACAACCACCATTTCTTAGAATAGCTTAATTAAGATATTTAAAGAAAAATTTACGTCACTTTTCCTTGACAACGTTTCCAAGAATTTTATCTATTCGTACTATAATTACATAGGTATATCTAACTAGTAAATTATATAAAATTGCTCTTTTAACCGTGATTCTTATGCTTTATTGCTAACTATAAAAAGTTATATTTATAACGCCCTATTATAAGAGCGACGACCGCCATACGGAGCGACTAACTGTAGAGTTGGCCAAATGCCGGAACTAAAATTTTCTTTTTTAGTTTAGTTCGGAAAATGCTATGGTGGCGCCCTCATTACCAGTACAGATAAGTTGGTCTACTGTACACTAGACTCGACGTATTATTTCGGTACTCTTAACCTTTGTATGAGAGGAAAATTTTACGTCAAAGTAACCATAACAAAACTGTCTGGGAAATATCCACATGCGCATGTGGGGTGAAGGCCGGTTTACATTATTCCAGTAGCATTCCAGTCCAGCGCTGGATTGTAACTGGAAAAGTTAAAACATGCACTGAATCTGGAGTGAGAAATCAAATGTACAAATAATGTGTTTCATAAAAACAAAAACTTTGGACAAGCTTTTATTTAACTTTTAAACCATTTTTTTAAAACAGCAGAAAGTCGGATCAACTGTAGTCTTCTCTCTCGTCGCTGGCATCCAGTGGATGCAAAAGGCAGGCTGTCGTCTTCTGACTGATTATGATGATGATGATGAAACCCTTTAGTTTTTACTCCTTTTTTATTATCTCCAAGTTAATCCGCCGTAACATTACATATTCTGTGAAAATTTCAACTGGCTATATTACGGTTCGAAAGATACACCGTTTAAAGTTCTTTAGGATAAACGGACGGACGAAATGACAGACAGAGGATGGACAGACAGACAACGTACGCTCAGTAATAGGGTCCTGTTAACCTTTGGGTACGGAACCCTAAAAACAGCCTTTTTGTTGGAAATTTACTACTTACCATCAACCAAGTCTTATCGAAAATAAATTATTATAATCTGGAAATTGTAATTTTCACGTTTTCACACATTTTGTTTGTATTGCACGGGAATTACTCACGTATTATTAAGCCGGTTATTCCGACACATTAACAAAACCTCATTGGCAAGACCGTGAACTGGTTAAAATAGTAGATATGTGTAGTTAAAATCAAAATAATACTTTAATGTTGAATGGAGCTCCTAAATCTCGGTTATACAGCTCAATTATTTATCAATTAATACAAATACAAAGATAAAAATAAAACATATCCGCAATGAACTCAGAAATAAAAATATCCAGGTCATCTCACTCACCTTGAACTTCTCACATGTGCTTATATAACATTTCTATTCTACTGCTAGTCGAAACTGGATCTTTTTTTGTGATATCTAGTCAATTATCTAGTTGCTAGTCTATCGGTTTTTTATCGGTTACATTTTGGAGAGTGTGCATCGTATGTGCATGATCTAATTCCCTCCTGCCCATGTCTCTATCGGACTGCCAGAGCCGGCACGAAAAATCGTCACCGTTTTATAACCCGTACGAAGCGCATTGATTCAACTTTTATTGTGCGAACTGCTAGTCTCTGGAATGCGCTGCCTGAATGGGTGTTCCCCGATAGTTGAAATCTGGGTGTATTCAAATCACGAGTGAATATTTCTTCTAGGCAAGCGTGCTTCACCGTAGACCGCATCATCGCTTAACATCAGGCGAGACGGTGATCAAGCGCAAACTTTTAATTCCCCAAAAACCCGACCAAATATAAATATAATGAGCACTTTCGAGCTAATGCTCGAAAGTGCTCAAAGAAGAGCCATCAGAATACCATAATGCTCTTAGTCACTTAAAAGCCCTGTGGCTACTCTGGAAGAAAGACAGTTGCTCGATGACCTGATTGAAAGAATCCCTTAAAATTCAACCTTCCTGACATACACGGCATCTACACACTAAAATAGTACACAAGAGAAAGCAAAGAACAATACACCCCAAGCGGGACGTCAGTGCAGGACTTATCGCCCCCATCTCAAATAAGAATAAGAGAAAGCAAACGCCACAAAACCCTACTGTGGCCTGCTCCATCACAGACCATCACAGCACACCACATCCTCAGCAACAGAGTGGTTCTCAATGGGAACAGGTTGCCTGAGGATGTGGTCGCATCGAAATCAATAAATTCTTTTCAAAACAAACTGGACAGATGGATAAGAATAAACAAGATAATCTTCACAGATAAATACTCAATTTTGACACTGTTCAATATGGGCATATCAGCCTGCGCAGCTCTCCTATCATCGAATGAATAAATAATAAATAAAAAACTGGTGCACTATACCTAAGTAGGTACCCAACAGGCCAGCCTACGCATACACTGAACTATTATTGTACGCTCGAAAGACAGGTGATTGTAACTATCTTTAACATCTCTATGTACACCGCTGATTAGAGCTACAACTACAGAGCACACACCTTAGTCGCGGACTTTCAAACTATATGCACCCCATCACCTTCATATTACTCTACCACTGAGGTTCCCCGCATATGAACTGTCGCATGGTATCTGTGTAGAATTTATGTTTATCGGAAATTTGTATATGACCAAGACGCGCAGCGGGCGTGGGCATAGCATCGACGAGGCGGTAGCCCGGCGGAACTGTAAGGGAAAAGACAGCCAGCGTGGGTGGAATGACGATGCGTCCGCTAGTCTCCCGCCGACACGCCGCCACACCTCTGTATGTCGTCTCTTCTACAGTTCAAAGGTAAACTACACAAAAAAGTTCTCATGACGCGCTGACGTCATTACCCGCCGCCACCCTGCCCACACCCGCTGTGTCGGTCCAATATTCGTAATGAACTTCTCAGCTAAAACTGGGCGCACTGTCACTAAAACTATGAAGTACAATGCGTCGACACTGTGGAGGTGCGCGCAGTTTTCTTGGAAGATAATAACATCTAATCATGTGAAAGTACTATTAATGAAGCATGTATCGTTTCCAGCGACACGGAACTAGCGCTGGAACTGAACGAGCAGGTGTTTCTGGACGATGAAGAGTTCAGCAGCCGCGCGCCCGCCTCGCCCACTACCGTGCCCAACGTGCGCCCCTACAGGCCACCCTCCACAGGTGAGCATACAGATTATATAAACCAAGTCATCTCCCGTAGGTAAGTCAAGAAAATACTTGTGGAATAGAGTACTTTGGCTGCGGGTCGCTATGATGAACCAGCTAGATCTCGAACCTTGAGACCTACACCAGTTCGGTTACAGGGATGCTGCTGCGTTGATGCAGCAAGTTGTATTCACAAATTAACTTGCCAGCCTTGGAATGCAACTAGGTTATCTTATCTATGGGGTTATTTTTATTCAAGATAGGGGCGTAGTGTCCCGCTCTGACTGGGGCTCCAGGGTGTATTGTACTTTTCCCCCACCAGCATCTACCCGAGCCAGCTCAGCTCCTTGAAATACTGAATGTAGGCTGAAACGCCAGCACATATCTGGGATTATATTCACTAAACCCTCCAGGCCCTCGTGGCCTTATTCGCTGGGCTACGGCTCACTGGCTTATTAATATAAACAGAGCCCTGAGTTAAACAGATAAACGTAGCACAGCACTTCAGCTTTACTCCGGCCAGTTTAATTCTTCGCTGGCCCGTTTAAGTTGGTTAGGGACAATGAGCTTTTAATCCACAGACTTAGATATTTCTGTGTTTTAACCACTTAATTGGTGAAATTTTCGAAGGGTCAAAGGGCCTGACAGCAATGCTAAGGAGATCCGATTTCACCACAATTTACATCTACGATTACAATTGGTACTCTGCAAATAAACCTCCCAATACAGCCTCACTCCCCCCTTTATAACTACGCCTTCCGAAGAACAAAAGAAACTTCGTTATACTACACTATAGGTAGATTGTTAGTACGCCCCGGTTGGCAACGCACCACGCTGCGTAGTGCGTACAATATGTTCACCGTTGGCGATAAAATAAAACAATTGCAATGTTTATAAACTTAACGTACGTATCAAAAGCTATTGAGGTCACGACTTCTGACTAATACCTCTTAAAGCAAGTTACTCTCTTGAAACATTGTAGAGATTTTTTAAAGGCTAGACGTTACAACTCATGTAGACTAGAATACGTAATGTCTGAAGTGAGTCTGCTGGAACACACAGCTTAATGCTTGGTGGCAGACTTTCTTGAGGGTACAGAGCAAGCCGGGCACTAGAAAATACCACATAATACGCGTACTGGATTAGTTATTGTAAACAGACGTATCTGGCAGACAACAGTCTCGTCATCAGTCCATAAACATGAGGTAGGTAAGGGGGGATGAACACCATGATGTTCATTCCAAACAACTATTTGCAACAACTTACCTACCCCAAACGCTGCAGAGTACTCCTCAAAATTATTTCTGGACTACTGCTTTTTTTACTTGACCTAATTTTGCGGCCTGTCGTGATGAAAACTTGTATGTAATATGCATCATCAGATGAACATCGAACAATTTTTGCCTCAAAAAACTTGGAAATAGTTAAGTCTAACGGTATGCTTCAGCAGCTTAACTTTTTTTTTCACTTGAAAGCCTGTTCTCATTCCAGAGTAAGCGTATTTACCATCTTCGACGACGGTATGGTCACTTAACGTCAGGTGTGATATGGTTCGTTTGACCCATATCATATAACCTAGCCAGTCAACCCATAAAATGAGTAAAACCACGAAGCGCCCATTTGTATAGAAAAAGTAAGAACTAATATTTAAAATTCCAAAATACGAGTATTACCTCTTTTGGCTTTCTAACCAGCTTATAAATTCAAAACGAGTAGCCTATTAGCCTGAAAGTTATTTTAGCCACGGATTTGTGTTTGACTTCAATCTGAAACCGCCGTGTTTGACCTCCACCCAATGCCGACTATTATCTTTGCCTCCGATGCTAACTAACATTTATACATATAGGCGGCGGTATTATCTAAAAATAGTTGAACACTGACCACTCGCAAAATTGAAATGTTTACAAACATTGCTAGATAGCGAAACATGTTCACACGGGGATCATTTTACTGTACCGTTTAGTCTAGCTAGATGGGAGTGGAAACTACTCAGTTTTTCAGACACCTCTGTAAAACTAGATTCATCATCATCATCATTTCAGCCATAGGACGTCCACTGCTGGACATAGGCTTCCCCCATCGATCTCTAAAAGGGCAGGTTGGAAGCGGCCTACATCCAGCGTTTCCCTGCGGTCTCTTTTAGATCGTCCTTCCATCTTGCTTGTAGGTAAACGTCCTACGATGCGCTTACCGGAAAATAAGATAAATAAAAAAAAACAACAAAAAAAAACATTATATTATAAAAAACTTATTTAAAATAAAATAAACTAGTTATTAAGTAGAAGATTGAATCTGTTTATCTGGTTATACGTTTCAACAACTAGACAAACAGGAAAACAAATTAGAAAGTATTAGCCATTTCAGTACCTAGCGCAGGAAAAAACAACAACAACAACATACAAAAATCTTGAATCGAGTATACGGTATTACAGCTAAATTCAAAGGAACTAGCAAGTAATCCAAGCTATCTAAATCTGATTCGGACCATCTGACCACCAGTGAGTTGGCACTCCAATTTCCCAACAGGCCACCAGTCACATACTCCCGAATTACCACCAATAGTAAAATGGGGCTGTTCCACTAGTCCATACCAACGTACACCCCGTACCAAACGAAACGTTGTACTGATACTGATAATCAGTAGAGATAAGTGGAAGTGAATTTTCATTTATCTCTACTAGTATAGATAGAGGAAAAAAACAATTTTCCTCCCAGCAGGCCTAGCATGGGTCTTGGACAAATTGTCTGTCCACTGTATTAATCTGCGCGTAAATGCGACAAAGCTGAACTATGAATATGTCTGTCTCTTTCTCGCGGGACAAAAACGGTGGAAAGATAATTTGCCCACGGCCCATACTACGCCTGCTGGTTACGTTGGTATTATATGCCGGGAGCCAGGGACTAGTGGAACAGCCCGCAAAATAGGAAGTGTCACTTCCAAATTGGTCATTGATGGTGATTAGAAGCCAGTGTAATTGTTTATGACGCGCCACAATATCGATTCGATATAATAAAGCACGGATGAGTTCACACACAGCGCGACCCCGTGCTGGTTTGTCAGCCTGCGCGAGCTGAAATGTGGTTTATTCCGTTGCAATAAAGCACAGGTTTGTTCATGTGGACTGACAGTCGAATCGATGTCGCGTTGTACATCGTCATCAGCCAGAAGACGTCCACTGCTGAACATAGGCCTCCCCCTTTAACCTCCACACTGAACGACAGCCTGCCTTTTGCATCCACTGGATGCCAGCGAATCTCATTATGTCGTCGGTCCATCTAATGGGAAGCCTACCTACGCTGCGTCTTCCGGTTCGTGGTCTCCACTCAAGAACCTTTCTTCCCCATCGGTTATCGGTTCTTCGAGCGATGTGGCCTGCCCATTGCCACTTCAACTTGCAAATTTTTACAGCTATGTCGGTGACCCTCGTTCTTTGGCGAATATCCACGTTTCGGATTCTATCGCGCAATGAGACTCCGAGCATAGCTCTCTCCATTGCCCGCTGTGTGACTCTGAGTTTTTCCAAAAGGCCAACAGTTAAGGACCACGACCGCGTTTTGAATAAAGTCTCTAAATCATACTTTTTTTGGGTGTCTTCCGCTCTGACCCACGTTTTGTATAGAGTTAGCTTATACCCTGGATTAACAAAGAGGCAACTTTTGATCAAAAACATGGCAACTGTAGGAATGCGATTGAAACCGCCGGTCGCTGCTAGTTATGAAATAAATTACAGGCAACATATATCTAACAGTCTGTATTTATCGCAACATCCCATGGATCATGTGACGTGGTGACTTGATGGCGTAAATTGTACATAATAAAAGGGGCAGACAGAACACAGAAATTTACCTTGAACCTGAGTAATGAATGTCAGTTGACACCATAACTATATCCATGTCATGAGGGTCAACTAAAGGTGCATCCAGACATCGCGAGGCATTCGTCGCGTTGGTTTAACCACGAATGCCTCGTCCTGAATCATACGACGGCAAACCGGTCCACTGGGGATCTTTTAGCTAGCTAGTTTTTTAGCAGACGCTAGAGTCTAGCGTATGCCACACACACATCTGGAGAGAGGCCAAGGAGAAATACACAAATGTTACATGCTGGGTGTTTTCAAATCAAGAGTGAATCGGTTTCTTCTGGGCAGGCGTGCTCCATCGCTTGACATCAGGTGAGTTGGCGGCCAAATGCAAACCTATTAATTTTAAAAACGACGTAATTTTTTCAGATGGTACGTCATGCTCAGGTTTAGCCCGTGAACAACCACGCATGATGCTCGCGCGTGAACTGTGTTTCACTTGTGATATTTGACGCCACGCGTCTTTTTTAGGGTTCCGTACCTCAAAAGGAAAAAACGGAACCCTTATAGGATCACTTCGTTGTCCGTCTGTCTGTCTGTCTGTCCGTCTGTCAAGACCCTTTTTCTCAAGAACACGTAAAGGTAGCAAGTTGAAATTTATACTAAATACTTGGGCCTACGGTTTCTTTCGGCTGTAAAAAAATAAAAGTTGTAAGTCAACGCAATCAAAAGATATGAACGTTTATGTCGCATATTTTGCGATTTCACAGGGGAACCAAAACCTATAGGGTACTTCCCGTTGACCTAGAATCATGAAATTTGGCAAAAAGCAAGGTCTCATAGCACATATATAGGAATAAATCCGAAAGTTAGAAATATGAAGGTATATCATTTAAAAATGATTATTTTGCTATTACAAACTTACATTTTGTAGTTGGAATGTATGGAAGAACCTTATTGTCAACTACAAACTTAAGTTTGTCTTTCAATATTTTAACTTCAGTTAGTTTTTTTTTTTGGTCTCGCGCTCTTAGGGTTCCTTTATGTCGTATATTTTGCGATATCACAGGGGAATCAAAACCTATAGGGTACTTCCCGTTGACCTAGAATCATGAAATTTGGCAAGAGGCAAGGTCTCATAGTACATATATAGGAATAAATCCGAAAGTTATAAATTTGAAGGTATTTAAAAATAATTATTTTGCTATTACAAACTTACATTTTGTAGTTGGGATGTATGGAAGAACCTTATTGTCAACTACAAACTTCAAAGTTGTCTTCCCAGAGACTGTGGGATCGGCCGATCTGCGAACTAGCATGGAAATCGCTACTAGATACGTGTCCTAGTATTGCAGATCGCGCTCGTATTCTTGCTGTCTCTGTTTGGGAATCGGGACTTTGGTTGCAAGCCATGCCCTCTTTTAACACAGGTAGCCTTTTAGATCCAACCGCATTTCGTCTAGCTGTCAGCTTACGCTTGGGTGCAAGGTGCTGTGAGGCCCATCGCTGTCAGTGTGGTACTGCTGTTGACCAGCTCGGTCACCATGGTCTCTCTTGCTCGAGAAGCGCTGGTCGTATTGGCCGACACGCTAGCCTGAACGACATCATACGCAGGGCACTTTCCACCGCCAATTTCGCAGCTGTGCTCAAAGCGAGTGGTCTTGCGCGTGACGATGGAAAGAGGCCTGACGGTATGACACTTGTGCCCTGGATGTTGGGGCGGCCCCTTGTATGGGACGCAACTTGTGTCGATACTTTGGCGCCGTCACATCTTCCTGAGACACAGGGTAGGGCTGGCGCGGCTGCTAATTCGGCAGAGCAGCACAAGCGTCGCAAATATGCTAACCTCGGCAGTGGTTACATATTTGAGGCGTTTGGGGTCGAGACATTGGGCCCTTGGGGACCGGGAGCTCACCTCATTTTCAAAAATCTTTCAGAGCGCCTGGTTAATGCGACGTGTGACCAAAATGCTGGCGTGTTTCTGGCTCAACGCATTAGCATTGCCATTCAACGTGGTAATGCCGCCAGCATGTTGGGTACGCTGCCAACTGGTAGTGGGCTTGAGCATTTGGATTGTCTTTAGACCTTCAACGGTCTATGGGCAGTCTAACTGTATTTGTAGTGTTAGTTTTAGCTTGTATTTTGTTTAGTTATTAAAGGCACTTGCCCAGTAAAAAAAAACTACAAACTTAAGTTTGTCTTTCAATATTTGAACTTTTGTTAGTTTTTTTTTTGGTCTCGCGGCCTGGGGGTTCCGTCTAACGGAACCCTCAGAGCACGAGTCCTACTCGTACTTGTCCGGTTTTTTACATTTATATTCTGAATGTTTGGAGTCCCATAATAATTTGTTCTATTCATAAGTAGGTAAAATTTCACGAGATATTTCGTCTGCGTGACGCTTGTACACTCGACCCAAAATCATCCGTTCACAATCAACACACAACGCACGACTCGCAGTGAGGCAGGCGCTCGCGACGTGCGTATGCGGCGAATTCTCACAATGAGCACCCCGTCCACACAGCCTGAGCATAGTGGCGAACCGTTCGCGACGCTCGCGCGATGTCAGGATGCACCTTTACACGCTCTGTTTTTATGTCTGGACCACACCCACCTTTTTGCTTGACCTCGTCTTTATTCCATGTAGGAATACCTACAGGAATAAAGACGAATAAGTGGGTACATCTATTATGATCAACCATTTTTTATCTGCTAACATTGGTCTCTACGAAGAGAACATTCTACCGATCTTCTGCGCAAAGTTGGCATTGCATTGACCTTCGACTGGCCAACTTTCAGTATATCATCATCATCATCATCATCAGCCAGAAGACGTCCACTGCTGAACATAGGCCTCCCCCTTTATACTTACACTTTATACTTTACTTTCAGTATATACAGGTAAAAAAAACCGGACAAGTACGAGTAGGACTCGTGCTCTGAGGGTTCCGTTGGAAGAATCCCTCAAAGCAAGAGTCCAAAAAAAAATACTAACTTAAGTTGAAATATTTAAAGACAAACTTAAGTTTGTAGTTGACAATAAGGTTCTTCCATACATTCCAACTACAAAATGTAAGTTTGTAATAGCAAAATAATTATTTTTAAATGATATAACTTCAAATTTGTAACTTTCTGATTTATTCCTATATATGTGCTATAAGACCTTGCCTCTTGCCAAATTTCATGATTCTAGGTCAACGGGAAGTACCCTGTAGGTTATGATTCCCCTGTGAAATCGCAAAATATGCGACATAAACGTTCCATATCTTTCGATTGCGTTGACTTACAACTTTTATTTTTTACAGCCGAAAGAAACCGTAGGTCCAAGTATTTAGTATAAATTTCAACTTGATACCTTTACGCGTTCTTGAGAAAAAGGGTCTTGACAGACGGACAGACAGACGGACAACGAAGTGATCCTATAAGGGTTCCGTTTTTTTCTTTTGAGGTACGGAACCCTAAAAATGCAGGTCTTATCATACTTAAGTACCAAAAGATGATTGATTAACATACTGTTAATTTTCAAAAGGAGCCATCTCTAAAGATAAGATAAAGAGATTTATTTTTTGGATTATACCAACCTAATCTGCTCTCGACTAGCCATTCTACGTTTCAGTAAAATGCTGCTAAAACTTACGCCACGTGTTTTAACGTAATGTGTGAAAAACGTCAAAAGTATCTAATTCCCACAGAAATGTGTTTTTTTTTTTGCGTGCCGAGGCCTCATTGAAAATCTGTTGCTACGGCGTTCGCCATACAAACTACGTCAACGCTTCCTCTCGTAGCTATTACGTATTCTGTGAGGATGCTAATTCCTCTTATTTTTGAGGCGACATTGACCAGAAAACAAATTAATTGTCCTTGCTTCGTTACGGTCGTAATTCGAGACACAGTGCGCGGCAGTACTTGAACTTTAATTATATTATTTTATTTTATGGGTATCTATTGAATCGAAACCTAAAAAAAAACATCCTAAAATCTCTCAACAAAAATACTAAGTACTTACCAAAATATGCGCATCAAAATAAGAAGGTACGAAATAGCCGGATCAAAAAAAAACATTTTGTTTTTGAAATATTTCTACCACTTTCTAAATTACTAATAAAGAAAAAAGATATAATATAAAAGAAAAAAAAAGAATAGAAATTAATTATAAAGAAAAAAAAATTGTATTGTCATCCACTTATCTGATATATATTTACTGTACTAAGTCGTTCGATTTTTGTACCGAACAGACAGACAGACAAAAAAAACGAGTTAGTAAAAATGTGTAAAAAAATACCTAGCCAGAAAGCTAAAGATTAATATCAACTTTGGTTCCCTTCACCATGATTAAAGTGAAGCGAAGCTGATTCGGATCTGCAAACACAGTAACAGGTGCTCGATTTGTTAAAAATAACAAGCTACATACATACAGTCTAGTATTTAATTAAATTTAACGCAAAAAATATATATAAATAAATGCTAGACACTTACTGAAGAAACTATTTAAATTGGCTAATAAAGTTCTGATGTATAAATGTTTAAAGTTTTTGTTCGGATTAGGTTGGGATGCTCTGCCTCATTTCCCGCAAGATGAGTGTCAGTATAGTTTGTATGGCGTCATATGTGACTTCAATCGGTAGTATAGTGCGCTCTCTGTCTAGCAAGACATTAAAATGCTTATATATTCCTTAATTTTGAACACATTTCAATTTCGTTTTCGGTGTTCGGCTCTATTCCTGGTCAGCTTGTATATAAGACTATAAAAAATAACCAATCCGGTAGGTTATTTGAAGAAAACGTTTTGATGCGCGTTAAAAAAATAAGATGCGCCATTCAATTCAATAACGGGACACAGTTGTACTCTTGCCATGCGGCATTTATAGGCAGCGGCACAGATGAAATAATAGTTACCAGCGGTCACTAAACTTTTCATATATGTGTTAGTCATCTCGCGACCGGCGGAGGTTCCGGTACTGTCTGCTTGTATACGGTGTTTCTATTAAACGAATATTGTATATCACGAGCGCTTGAAGACGCGATAGTAAAGCTAACAGTTTAAAACATTTTTCTTTCGTCCATTTTCTTTACTTTTGTAAGTAAACGTTACAAAGTGGTTATTTAGTGCTTGGTTTATATTTATGCACAATTATTGTACTGTAAAGTTTTTATAAATAATTTTATCAACGGTTAAACAAGTAATTTGCTAGTCGAATGGTCAGGTCACATGTTTTTTTTGTTTTTTTTCCTTATTTTCATGCGTGAATTTAATTATCAATCGTTTAGTTCAGTTGTATGATGTGTATTGTGGTGTAGTGAACATTTTATGTGCAAATTGTTTTGAGTTTTGGAAGGCTAAGGAAGAAGATAAGAGAAAGTATAAGGTAGGTTTCACCCGCTGTTTCACTGACCGCAACGCCTGCATATCTCCCTTCTTTGACTGACCTGACACCAGTACTTACCTCAAACAATATTATTCGCAATTTCAAGGCTGGTCCCATAGTAAAAGTTGTTCATAATGAAGGGTACTATGGACCCCTTTCGGCTTAGCATACCCTTTCCGCGTAAACCAGTAGATGCGTTAGCTTGATCACGTGTTTATAGCTTTGTTATTCTTAAAGTCGAGGTTAATAATCGCGTATAATTTTTTACGATACAAAACAAATATATATTTCACAAAGCTATATACTTAATTAATAACACGAATGCCTATAACAACTTAAAAAATTTCTATTGCGCCGCGTTGTCACTCCAATAGCTATTTCTAGTAAACTGCTGTGTAATTTATGTTTTTTTTTATTACGTATTATATATTTAAAATCTTCTCGGTGGAAGAAAATAAAGATGATGATAAATTTAGAAAAGTTTAATTAATTATTATATTAAGATAACTCTTTATTAAAAGCATAAAAATATTATGAAGGGTTTTGTTGACCCGTACTGTCGCACCACTTAATAGTAATTAGAATTTAAAGCATTTTTAAACCCTTTTAAATGACCTCCCTCTATCTTTCAATCCTAAGGTTGCCTGGAAGAGATCGCGTTTAGCGATAAGGCCGCCAGTTGTTAAACTAGTTTTTAATAGTATTTTGGCCTCTGTATCAAATTTAATGGTATGAATAATAAAGAGTTGATCAATCAATCAAAAGAAATGTTTTTGTTTTTTTTTATAATTAATAGGCTTGCGTTTTACCACCATCACGCCTGATGTTAAGCGATGATGCGGTCTACGTTGGAGCACGCTTGCCTAGAAGAAACCGATTGACTCGTGATTTGAAGACACCCAGATTGTAACCATCGGGGAACACCCATTCAGGCAGCGCATTCCACAGACTAGCAATTCGCACAATAAAAGTGGAATCAAAGTGCGGGTTTTCGGAATATCAGCCATAAAGCAGTGACGATTTTTCGTGCCCGCTCTGGCAGTTCGATAGAAAAATGGGCTGGAGGGAATTAGATCGTGCAGATCCGATGCACACTCTCCGAAATGTATCCGATAAAAAACCAAACGGCTTTCTGAAAACGGCTGAATAGATTGTCTTGAATCAGAACTAAGAATACGTTCGATCAAGTCACCTGTGAAACAAAAAACTAACTCAAAATCGGTTCAGCCGTTTCGGAGCTACGATGCCACAGACAGACACTCGTATACACACGTTAAACACACCCCTCTTTTTGCATCGCGTGTTTAAAAGATCACATCAACAACAACAAGGAAAACATTTACATTACAATGAAACTATTATCTAGGCTTTTAACAGGCGACCTTATCGCTTAAAACGATCTCTTCCAGGCAACTATATACGATAAGGAATTATGGCAAGAACAATATTATAATAGGCATGTGTCCTCATGTTTAATTTATTACAAATAACCGGCTTAGCGAGGAATATAACTAAATACATTACACATACAGAAAAAATTATTTAAATTGGCTGATAAATCTCTGAGATATGAGTGTTTAAAGTTTTAGGTGGGGATAGGGAGGGGATGCTCTATCCCTTTCTCACAAAGCGTGTGTTAGTATAGCATTTGTATGGCGCTCCTGGGCCGTGACGTCACGGCTCAGTATAGTGCGCTCTCTGTCTAGCATGAAATTTAAATGCTTATATCTTATTTATTTTTAAACTAATTTTAATTTTGTTTTCGTTGATATGCTCTATTTATGATTAGCTTTTTTATGAGGTTATAAAAAAATATTAGTCATCATGCCTATTATATTGGAGTTTCATTTAAGCCCTATTGTCGTACAAAGTCAGTTCTATTAATTGGACTAACCTATAAATATACTGGGTGACTCGTTAGTAGACAGTGGAAATATTCTGTGATATCGTTGTACTCATTATTATGAACAACTATATATATTTACTATGGCACCAACCCTGAAATCGCGAACAAAAATCTGGTGTTCCATATAAAAATGTCTTGGCACTCAACGAAGTGTATGGGACACCTGTTTTTTTTTTTAAATATTACGCCATTGGTCCCGTAGTATTTTTTTAAAAAATATGTGTGCTATGGCCTCTTTTCAGTTTAGTACCACTAATCTGTGTAAACTTGTATAAATAAGGGAGCTGCCTCACACACAATGATCTCCTTTCGGCTTTATCGTCATCATCATCATCATCAGCCAGAAGAGGTCCACTGCTGAACATAGGCCTCCCCCTTTAACCTCCACACTGAACGACAGCCTGCCTTTTGCATCCACTGGATGCCAGTGACTCTTACTATGTCGTCGGTCCATCTAGTGGAAGGCCAACTTACGCTGCGTCTTCCGGTTCGTGGTCTCCACTCAAAAACCTTTCTTCCCCATCGGTTATCGGTTCTCCGAGCGATGTGGCCTGCCCATTGCCACTTCAACTTGCAAATTTTAACAGCTATGTCGGTGACTTTGGTTCTTTGGCGAATATCCACGTTTCGGATTCTATCGCGCAAAGAAACTCCGAGCATAGCTTCGGCTTTATAGTACAGTCTATATGCGTAACCCTCTATAATACATATTACTCGCTCACGTAGTCTCCATCCGAAGGTGATTAAGTAAAAAAATATTTTTGTCGTTTCAGGATCAAACATCCTAAAGTCGCCGCGCGCTCGTCGCGTGCGCACTACATCAATGTCTCAGTCCAACAAGAAGACGACAGCGGAGAGTATCCTACATGCAGACCGACGGACTATCTACACTGCCGGCCGCCCGCCCTGGTATAATTGCACCGGTGGACAGGAGGTTGAACCCTTTCTCATAGGTAAAAAACCAGCCAACTGCTTTTTACCAAATGACAATTATCAAACCAAACCCACTAACCAACCAACATGTTTCAACCAATTAATCAGCTGCCAACAGCAAATTTTACTCACTGCCTCCAACCAGTGAATCATCATCCTACAACAAATTCACTGCCACCAACCAATCTAATTTAACCAACCTAACATCATCACAAGACAATGGGGAAGAAAATATTCACGCTGTTACACAATTAATCAACTACCAACAACAAATTCACTGCCACCAACCAACTTCCTCCAACCGTCCAATTCATTTTCACCAAACAACCAAATATTATAAGAGAATACAAGATGTTACACAATTAATCAACTTCAAAAAAACACTGCCACCAACCAACTTCCTCCAACAATCCAATCAACTTTCACCAAACAACCAACTTTAACCAACCAAACATCATGACATGACAACAGTATTTCAGACGCTATTAAAAATGTAATCAATTTTATAACAATAAATTCACTGCCTTCAAACCAACCAACATACCTTCTCCAATCAGCCAACCAGATTTTACCAACCAACCAACTTTAACCAACCAAACATCATGACATGACAACAGTATCTTAGACGCTGTTAAACATTTACAAAATTTCCAACAACAAATTCACTGCCTTCAAACCAACCAACTTACCTTCTCCAATCAGCCAACCAGTTTTTACCAACCAACCAAACATCATGACATGACAACAGTATCTTAGACGCTGTTAAACATTTACAAAATTTCCATCAACAAATTCACTGCCTTCAAACCAACCAACTTACCTTCTCCAATCAGCCAACCAGTTTTTACCAACCAACCAACTTTAACCAACCAAACATCATGACATGACAACAGTATCTTAGACGCTGTTAAACATTTACAATATTTCCAACAACAAATTCACTGCCTTCAAACCAACCAACTTACCTTCTCCAATCAGCCAACCAGTTTTTACCAACCAACCAACTTTAACCAACCAAACATCATGACATGACAACAGTATCTTAGACGCTGTTAAACATTTACAATATTTCCAACAACAAATTCACTGCCTTCAAACCAACCAACATACCTTCTCCAATCAGCCAACCAGTTTTTACCAACCAACCAACTTTAACCAACCAAACATCATGACATGACAACAGTATCTTAGACGCTGTTAAACATTTACAATATTTCCAACAACAAATTCACTGCCTTCAAACCAACCAACTTACCTTCTCCAATCAGCCAACCAGTTTTTACCAACCAACCAACTTTAACCAACCAAACATCATGACATGACAACAGTATCTTAGACGCTGTTAAACATTTACAATATTTCCAACAACAAATTCACTGCCTTCAAACCAACCAACTTACCTTCTCCAATCAGCCAACCAGTTTTTACCAACCAACCAACTTTAACCAACCAAACATCATGACATGACAACAGTATCTTAGACGCTGTTAAACATTTACAATATTTCCAACAACAAATTCACTGCCTTCAAACCAACCAACATACCTTCTCCAATCAGCCAACCAGTTTTTACCAACCAACCAACTTTAACCAACCAAACATCATGACATGACAACAGTATCTTAGACGCTGTTAAACATTTACAATATTTCCAACAACAAATTCACTGCCTTCAAACCAACCAACTTACCTTCTCCAATCAGCCAACCAGTTTTTACCAACCAACCAACTTTAACCAACCAAACATCATGACATGACAACAGTATCTTAGACGCTGTTAAACATTTACAATATTTCCAACAACAAATTCACTGCCTTCAAACCAACCAACTTACCTTCTCCAATCAGCCAACCAGTTTTTACCAAGCATCATGACATGACAACAGTAAAGAGTATCTTACATAATGAATTAGAAAGTGGCTCTGTAATGCTTCCAAATTCGTATTTTTTTTTATTAAGGCTGTAGTACTGCGTTGCTATATTTTCATCACAGACCTTAGATATAGTTCTATGACTTTCGTACAATATTGATCCACCAGCGAAAAGTAGTAATTTGTTTTAATTTGTCGTACTACCAGTTTAATCATAATAAAGGACACGCCAACTAAAAATAATATTATTTCATATTCCATGTTTTTTTTTTACTGCCAACTAATGATTATAATCAAAGCTGTATGAAAATTAGGTGTTAAGTTCTTAACTAAGTTAATTTTTATAGGTATCTGTGGCGCAAGTGCGTCCGGCAAGACAACAGTGGCAGCCAAAATCATAGAATCTCTCAACATACCCTGGGTCACTATCGTCAGTATGGACTCGTTCTACAAGGTCAGTGGTAGTTAGACACAAGCTGACCACTCACCCTGAAATATCTGTCAACGTCAAAGTTTTTAGCCAAGAAGTTTACGTTTTGAGACGACAAGAGTAGAATAGATATCATACCAGATGCCTTATTATGGATGATTCGGATCGTGATCGCGATCGCGTGCCATCTCACTTACGCACGTGGTGCGAGTAAATAGATACGAACGGGACGGCATGCAATCTCGATCCCGATCAAAGAATCATAATAAGGCCCCTGTTTCAGTGTTTCCACTTCCAATAATTTCCTTACAAAAGAGTAAGTTTCTAGAATAATCAGTTATAATATTTGCAATAAATAAACCAATTGGTTCGTCGTTGATTCACAGCGCTTCTTATTTACGAGTCCGTAACGAACGTCAATTGATGTTACTGCTTATAAATAGGAAATTTAATTAACCGTGAATTGAAATAAACATTTCACTAATAAGCGACACACTTGAATTAAGTGTTTTCATACACACACACACATATACACACGCATACATATTGCTTTTCTAAACATCATTCTAAACCGCATTCATCTGTAACGAAGATGGAGTGTATAATTTATACTTTAATATACCACAATATAATTATAAACGTGACCTTGTTTAAAGAGCTACTGAATTGTACTTTTACGTAACTTCGCAACGTGAAATGTAATTTAACAAATACAAGGTAAAGCAGTAAATAATTTATCGAGCAGCACTACAAGAACTATAAACAATTTTCCAGAAAACAATGTACTTACAAGTTTGCACACGTTACCATCAAACAATTGCACCAAAATGTTTCCAGATAACTATTGCAGTATTTTCAGCATATATCCGAAAACTAACAGGTATTAATTGTTTACCCTCAAAAGCATCTGATATTTGGGTTGGCCTTACTTTTTAGATTGTTTCCAGGTAACAATATGCAATTATAATTATTAATCCAGCCTCTCCTTTACCCATAGGTGTTAAATGAAAAACAGCATCAAGCCGCGACGCGTAATGAATACAATTTTGACCACCCAGATGCGTTCGACATAGAACTACTAACAGGAGTGCTACAGAGGCTTAGGGAAGGCAAAAAAGTAGAAGTACCTATTTACAATTACGTCACGCATTCTAGGGAGAACCGTACTGTAAGTATTTTTTTTATATAAGGACCAATCTGTAAGAAAATCGCAACGAACAATTGTAAATATAAACATAATATGAAAATGTGTTCCAGGCACAACGGTATAACTTTCTTGGTGTTTCCAGGAAACAATGTAAAATTCCAAAATGTTTCCAGAAAACTATGTTATTTTTTTTTTTTTTTTCATTTTATAAAACCCGCTATATGTCACCAATAAAAACTTTAATGATATATAATTCCCGACATGTTTCCAGACAACAATTTTCAACTGCGAACATGCTTCCAGACAACAATTTTCAACTCTGGACATGTTTCCAGAAAACAATGTATGGCGCGAACGTGATAATCTTCGAGGGCATTTTGGCATTCTACAACGCGCAAGTGACGAGCATGCTTGATATGAAAGTATTCGTGGATACTGATGCGGATATCCGTCTTGCACGCCGCTTAAGGAGGTAAAAAGGAAACAAAAACAAACATTACTTGTAACATAATATTTGTGTTTTTTTTTAAAACCTCTATTGCAAAAATTTTACTTTAAGGCCTCGTAATTAATAATTAATAATAATATTTTAAAGAGGAAAGATTTGATTGTTTGTTTGTTTGCATTGAATAGGCTCCGAAACTACTGAACCGATTTGAAAAATTCCTTCACTGTTGGGAAGCTACACTATCCCCGGGTAACATAGGCTATATTAAATTTTCAAAAAGATAGGGATCCTTACTAAAACTCCAATAATGTAACCCAATGTGTAAAATAATAAGATTTACAATTTTAACTTTGCGTGTTTGACAGTTCTAAGACAGGACAACGTCTGTCAGGTCTGCTAGTAATTAATAATAATATAATTATTATTATGGACTCACGTATTCTGGACTCAAGACTGAGGAGTATAATCGGCTATTATGTCTTGCGTTTGTGGACTGTGAAAAAGACTTAGATTCAATCGAAAGCAATGCCTTCAGCGTTGTCATATCGACTATAGTTATATCGAAGTGCTGAAGTGTTTGTATAGGAACGACTCCATGTCGATGTCGAGGACGAGAGCACGTCGTCTTCTGACTGATGATAATAAACCTTCCGTGAAAAATTATCTAACTGATGGTGAAAACCGCATCAAAATCTGTTGCGTGGATTAGGAGTTAGCGGTTATACTGATAGACAGACAGACGCGGAAAGCGTTTTTAATTAATACTATGAGATCGCTTTTAGCGATAAGGCCGCCACTTGTGGCACTAGCTCGTAAGTGTTTTCTATCGTTTTGTAATTTTTATTTCTGGTGTACACTATAATAAGTTTCTATCTATCTATCACTCTATGTAGAGAATAGATAAATTTACATTTGGCCAACTCGCCTGATGGTAAACAACGGTGTGGCTGAGGATGGAACACGTTCATTTAGAAGAAATCTATTCATAGATGCCTAGATTGCAGTTCTAAGGAAACAAGGAGGATGGCAGGGAGTTCCATTCTAGGTATCTGTGCATTTATAATATTAGGGCGAAGTGTGATACGAATTGAATGTTTTCTCTCCAGGGATATAGTCCAACGCGGTCGCGAGTTGGAAGGCGTGCTGAAGCAGTACATGACCCACGTGAAGCCAGCGTACCAGAGCTACATAGCTCCGTGCATGGCGCACGCCGACATCATCGTGCCGCGCGGCGGAGAGAACAAGGTCGCCATACACCTCATCGTGCAACACGTGCACAAGCAGCTGCAGCTGGTGAGACTATACATACACTGTACTAAACAGCGTACCAGAGCTACATAGCTCCGTGCATGGCGCACGCGGACATCATCGTGCCGCGCGGCGGAGAGAACAAGGTCGCCATACACCTCATCGTGCAACACGTGCACAAGCAGCTGCAGCTGGTGAGACTATACATACACTGTACTAAACAGCGTACCAGAGCTACATAGCTCCGTGCATGGCGCACGCGGACATCATCGTGCCGCGCGGCGGAGAGAACAAGGTCGCCATACACCTCATCGTGCAACACGTGCACAAGCAGCTTCAGCTGGTGAGACGTAAACAACATTAACACTACTAGAAATACTGATGACTAGTAGACGACCCGCAGCGGCAGTGCAATCTGCCTTATGAGCAGCAAGGATTCATAGCCTAGATCGTCCTTGTGAGCAGGAAGTCCCGGGTTCAGTTGATGTTTGAAAGATCAATTTAAATATCTGCTCTGGGTCTAGGTGTCAGCTGTCCGTGTCTATCTATGTGTGTATCCGTCCGTACCTATCCGTGTGTATCTATCTATGGCATACCCGACATGGTTTCATGGTTTCTTCCTATGGGGCTCCAAGCCGTTATTTCAACTGATCTCGCAATGTATCCAAATTTTCTGGTGAATTCAAGTAAGCTGTATTAAAATGGGATGCAAGCACACTGCATCATGCACACGGTTGTGTGTGTGTGTGTGTGTGTGTGTGGTGATTTTCCTTATGGAGTTGCCACAGAAATGGTGATCGACCACAAGCCTTTCACATCGTCTTGCAGTACAAATCTATATCAAGCCCTAATGGAACCTAACATACGCCACGTGCGGGTAATGCAGGCAACCCGCACGTGGCGTATGTTCACAATACGGCGCGGTCATTCACCTTACCATATGATTTGCTGTGTCAAGACTTGTTTACACTTTTTGCAAAAGTTTTCTAAACATCAATCGCACAAATATAGATTGTCGACCGCACTCTAGTAACACTAGTCAGTGCTCTAAACATACCCGGTCCCATTCTTTGTAATTTTATTTGCCCACGACTTCGTGCGTGTATGTTTTCATATAAATTTCTAACCTTTTTGCCTCTATTAATTCGGCCCTTACTATTAACCTGAATACAAAGTTTCATCTCCCTATTAGAAAAAACATAAATATATTTTCACCTTAAACACATTTGCCTCTCTAATCCGCCTTATTCGGGAAAATCTTACTACAGTTTTTATTTATTTTAAAGTATTAACCTGAATACCAAATTCCATGTCTCTATCATAAAAAAACGAAGGACTTCCATATAAAAAGTCAACCTACATTTGCCCCCTTAATTCCTTTTGCAAAATAACATAACCTGTACGTCAATCTGGTTGTAGCTTAACATATTCCTGAAAACCGCATCCAAATCCGTCCAGTGGTTTCGAAGTGCGTGTTCAAACAAACAAACAGAAATAATTATTAAAAACTGACCTAACGCGTTCAGCTGGTTATTATAAGACGACCTATGTGTTTTTTTTAATTTTATTTCGCAATTACAAACTTTTTATTATAATTATGTATAGATAGAAGATGGTAAAGTATTTGTATTTAAAATAATTCTGCGGTTTGTTTCAGCGCGGCTTCAAAGTACGTGAAAAGCTAGCGATCGGTCACATCGGTCAACCCGTCCCTGATTCACTGTTTGTTCTCAAAGACACACCACAAGTAAGACATATTTATTCACACTCAATACTCAATACTCAATATATTTATTGCGACATATGTATGCATGCAAACCTTAAATAACATGTTTATATTTTTAAAATTACAAGTAGTACATATGACCCTGTTAGGGTATGGCAACAGAAAGAACGGAACGGTCTATTTGTACATCGTCGAAGTTATCCTTGAAAAATTCGTCTAGGGTGTAGTAACATTTAGATTCCAAGAAATGTTTGAGAACATTAATGAAGCTGTTTTCTTTCTCTATGTCTTTTATTTTATTTGGTAGTTTATTGAATATTTTTACAGCCATAGATGTAGGGCCAGAACTATGAATTGCTAGATTAGATTTCGGTTCAATAAGTTTATGTCTATATTGTGATCTGATTTTACGCGGCTTGTCGATTGCTCTTTTAAATAAGTCGGGGTATTTTTTTACGAATTTGCTAATTTCTAATATGTATATTGATGTCAAAGATAGGATTTTAAATTTAACGAAGTAGGATTTATGGAAGTTCGTAATAGTAATGTCAGGGGATTTTATGTTGGCCAAAATACGGATACACTTTTTTTGAGCAATGAACAGATCTTCTGCGTTTACGCTGTTTCCCCATAATATAATGCCGTATCTGAGCCATGAGTAGGCGTATGCATAGTATGCAGTAATGGCTGTTTTTTGATCCGTAGCTAGTCTTAGTTCTCTCAGCGCGTAAGTAAAACTGCTCAATTTCATTTTGATTTTTTGTATATGCGTTTTCCAATTTAAATTTGTGTCAAGTTCTAGACCTAGCAGAGTAGTCGCGTCGACGCATTTAAGTATATTGTTATTATAAGAGAAGTTAATGTCAAGAGGAGCTTTTTGGTGTGGTCTAAATTGTATTATTTTTGTTTTAGCAAAATTTAACTCAAGATTATGATTATTCATCCAATTAATAATATTATTAAAAATGTCAACTAAATTATTATTTAAATTTAAATTATTTCTACAAGATGTCAGGATTGAAATATCATCCGCGAAAAGGACACAGGACTCTTTTATAATTTTAGGCAGGTCATTTATATAGATTAAAAATAGGATACACCCAATGACACTTCCTTGAGGAATAGAGTGATTAATTTTAGTGGCTAACGATCTTACTATGTTTATTATTTTGGATTCATAGTCAAAGTTTTCGATTTCTACATACTGCTCCCGATTACTTAGATAAGATCTGAACCAATCATGTGCTACTCCACGTATTCCGATGTCATGCAGTTTGTCTAGTAATATGTTATATTGGACTTTGTCATAAGCTTTTGTCATGTCTAACAAGATTCCTACCGCGTATTCTTTGTCATCAATTTTATTTAATATTTCTTGCACGTATTTATAAACTGCCAATATCGTTGACCGGTTTTTTCGAAACCCGTATTGGGAGTCATCAAATAATAGAAACTTTTCACAGAAGGAGTTTAGGCGCTTTTGCATCACCTTTTCATATATCTTAGAGGAAGTGGGCAGAAGCGCTATTGGTCTGTAGTTGTCGGCATTCATCTTTGACGCCTTTTTATGAACTGGTTTAATAATAGAAGTTTTTAGCAAGTCTGGAAAAGTACCTTCAATAAAGGATTGATTAACTAAAAGGTAATAAGGTAACGTTAATTCTTCTGCACATTTTTTTATTAATGAGGGTGGTAGCTCGTCCACGCCATAACTTGATTTATTTTTTAAGTGTTTGATTATTTGGTAAATTTCTTGTGGATCTGCGGGGCTAAGAAACATAGTATTAGTTGAACGTTGGAGCGGCGGCGGCCGCGCGCGCTGGCGGGCGCGTGCCTCCGTCCCCACCTCCGTTTGCTTGCTTGCGCCGACAGATGCGAAATGCTGGTTAAATGTATTAGCTATCTGAACCGGGTCGGATATTATATTGTTATATATTTTTAGTTTAAAATTATTTTTCGTTTTTTTTAAATACTTATTTGTACGTTCCTTTATAATATTCCACATACACTTAGTTTTATTTTCAGAGTTATTCATTTTATATATATATTGGTTCTTTTTAGATTTACAAACGGCTTTTTTTAGTAATTTTACGTAGGACTTATAATATCTAGTCAGGGTAGGATGGTTACAGTGCGTAACTAGTGGTTTAAGTAGTCGTTTATTTCTACATGAAGTCTTAATCCCTCGCGTTAACCAACTATAGTTTTTATGTGTATTTAGATTCATATATTTTTTGGGTATACATCGATCCAAAATTTCCTTTAATGTCTTACTAAATATTGAGTAATTTTCATTCACCGTTTTATTTGACTCCATATCCAGTAGTTTAGTCCAGTCTAATTTTTTTAATTCGGTTTTAAAATTGTCAATATTTTGTTTATTATATAGTCGCTTTTTAGTTTTCCATACTATCGGTTTATTATTCGTATTTAGTTCATTTTTTATATTAATTGTTGTACCTAAATGATCAGAGAACCCGAAATTTTTGACAGAGACACTAATTTTATCCTTATTACAGTTAGAAAAGACTAGATCTAGACATGTTGCCGTAGTACTAGTGGTGCGGGTTGGTTCATTCACATATTGATGAAAATTGTTTCCTAGCATGACCTCGAGTAGTTTGGATGATTGTGCGGAATTATGTAACACGTCCACATTAAAGTCTCCACCTATTATTACATCCGACAAATTGAATTTATTTTTAATTAGTAATAACAATAAATCCAGTTGATTATAAAATAGATCGCTCTGCCTGCCATTCCAGTAAATTATAATTAAAAGTAAGTTGTTTTTTTTTATATATACTGCACATATTTCTATTACATATTCTATTGATAATTCTGCTATTTCTGTTATCTCTGCGTATTCAAAATCGTCGCGCAGCAGTATTATAGTTCCCCCACCCCTTTGATGTTTTCTACAGAACGCTGCAACTTTATTATACCCTCTGCAATTAATCAGTTCAAGCTTGGCTTCGGAAAGCCATGTTTCCGTCGCGCATAATGCGTGTATATACAAGTTCTTTTCTTGTAGAAAAGCCTGTACAATATCTCGTTTTCCGTACAAGCTCTGCATATTCTGAATCAATATATTAAAATCAACGAAAATTAGGCTTATGTGAGTGTGGTGACGTCTTCTTTGAAAGGTGGTGTTGTGCGTGCTTTTGTGTGGGAGCTGGCTCGTCGTCAGTGGAGGTATGTAGTACAGATGACATTTGCTGGGATGGTCGGGTAGACAGTGGTTTCTGAATATGTGAGTAGTCGTGTGATATGTTTCCATCTATGATAAGTGTGTTGTTTCTGATGACGGCATAACGGCCGTCGAGGCGTGCTGCGCGCAGATGTATTTGTAGGTGTTTTCTACGTTCTTGGGCTTTCACATCAAGGTATTCAGAAATTGACAGTCCCGTATTTTTAAACAGACGGCCATTTTGCAGTAGATACTTTATCATTTTTTTGCTCAGTAACTCTATAACTATAGGTCGGCGATTTGATGATTTTCTGCCTATTCTGTTCAATTCCTCAATGTAACCTGTGAGATCGACACTTAGTAAGTCTTGAAAGATGGTGATTATTCTGTGGTATAGTTGGGATTCCGTTTCATGATCGTATTCAGTGAGGCCATATAGCACAATTTTTTTTGTATTTTCAGTATTATGTTGTTGTGAATTGTTTTCAAAAGTTGATTTAATCTGGTTTATTTCTTCATATAATTTTATATTTTCCGACTCAAGCTTTTCAATTTGTAGGTACATGTCATTTAGTTGTTTTTTAATATTTGTTTGATGATTAGTTAATATGTCTGTCTTTTTAGTTATATCCATTTTTATTTTTTCTGTCATTAGTTCTATTTTTGAGTCCATGGAATTTTTTATTTCGCTTAAGATGGATTTTTTGTTCTCATCTAGCTTTTTATCTAGGAGCAGGCTAAATTTTTCGAGAATGGAGCTTTCGTCAAATGTAACACGAGTAGTAATAGAAGGGCTTAGTGTGCTTACGGAGGACATGTCTTGTTTTTTGTGAGCATCAGTAAGTGATTCATCGATGCACATTGAAGTATCATTTAAAGCTTGAAGTTGGCTTCTGACAGGCGTATTCTCATTTCTATTACGTCTATTTGTTACGTTTTGGCACAAGGGACACTGCCACGATTTTTTAAATTCATGGGTATTGTTCTGGTACTCAGCCGTCGTAATGTTTAGACATGCATAATGAAAGTTATTTGAGCAGCTAGTACATTTTAAAAATTCATTTTCGTATTTAATATTTCTGTTACAAGCTTGACAGATCATATTTACGCGATTCTTTTGAGAAAGATATGATAACGAATGAATTTTGTACTTAGCTTTGTCTTGTCTAGTATCCACGACTCCGTGTCGTATCTCGTTGCAGTAGGGCGTATATTAGCTCGTAGTGGTCAATTAAATGGCGGTTACAATTACCACGTAGCAGCGTAGTTTGCAATGGCGGTCAGTTACTTCGGAATAATTCACTTCACGTCGCAAATTCTTGAGATTATTATAAAATTCTTTTATCCCTTTACTCTTTGGATCAAAGGGCTTCACATTGGTATATATTTGGATTATTTTCTTGCGTTTTTCTATTTTTTTAGAGGAATGTGTCTAATACGACTCGTTGCGATCGCGGTACGTTCCGTTCTCCAACACACCTACACTTCTTGTTTATTCTATCATGGCAATTAACTGAATTGGCTGCATTAAGCCAATCTTCAAGTGTGGCGCGGAAACCAAGTCACCGAAAGATCGGCTGAAAAATTCAAAGAAAAAAATGGTAAGGGCTACGCTTGGAATTACCTCCAGGGCGCTTTTTCACCGGGACGCCATTAGGGCCGTCTTGAACTTATTAGAGGCCCTGGGCACATTAGAATAATGGGGACCTTGACAGAGCAGTATTTTGTTCGAATAGACAAAGAAAGATGATATGCTGATTTTCAGGCGAGAGTAGAGTAAAGCTAATAAGCAAGTAAGCAATAAGTAGGTATTGTAGTCAGTCATTCTCTTAGGATTTTTTGAAATAAATATATTTGTCGGTTATCGTTTGGTGATCTGGCAGGAACTAGGGGGCCCCTGTAGATCGCGGGGCCCTGGGCACTTGCCCAGAGTGCCCAGTGGGAAAGAAGGGCCTGGACGCCATGGCGGCGCAACCAGTCATATCCAACAAAATGTATACAGCTCTATAGAGAGTTCCTTTCTTTTACAACGGCGTGGGCCACACCGCGCCGTTGTCTTCCCTGGGCTTGCTGAATGGGAGGTCAGATCCCCAAATCTGACCACCCACAAGCTCAAAGACCCCCCCTTTTAGTAGGCTTTTACGACAGGCAGGGGATACCGAAGCAGTATTCTAAGACCCCGGCTCCAACCGGACACCGAAAACAGTTTGTGTTTCGACTCTTCAATCTGCTTTTGGCCCAAGGAAATAAAAAGTCAACACATTAAATTTTTAGATCATTTCCTCAACATATTTTTTCTATTCTTTTTGTTGTTGTTGTAGGTGCAAGGTCTGCATACGTTCATCCGCAACAAGGACACCCCGCGCGACGAGTTCATATTCTACTCCAAGCGACTCATGCGGCTCGTCATAGAGTTCGCTCTCTCGCTCATACCTTACAGCGACTACACTGTTCACACGCCGCAGGGATTCACTTATGCTGGTCAGTATTCTAATAATATGCTTTTTATCGCGTACTAGCGGTCCGCCCCAGCTGCGCACGGGTATAGATTATAGCCTATGTTACCCGGGGATAGTGTGGCTTCCCAACAGTGGAAGAATTTTTAAAATCGTTCCAGTAGTTTTTGAGCCAATTCGTTACAAACATACTTACATACAAATCTTTCCTCTTTATAATATTAGTATAGATAAGTTTGTTTGACCATCAACTCGCCAGCGATGATGTTGTCGAAGTTGAAGCACGCAGACTTAGAAGATACCCATCTCTGGCCAAGTCCCAGATTATATATCTCAGGAAACAAGGAAGCCGGCAGGTTGTTCCAATCCTTGACCGTACGGATTAGAAACGTAGAATCTAAACGTTTGGTACGTATCCAAGGAAAATCCACAATGTATGGGTGGTAGTGGGCCGTTTTTCTACTTGTCCTGTAGTAGAAAGGGAATGGTAGGATAAGGTCATGTAGAGTCTAGCTAATGAAAGTTGAGACTGAAAACGCCCGCCAAATTTTAAAAATCCGCATTTCAACCCCAAAATTAATATGAAATGCAAACATTACTGTGTTCTGACTGTATTACAATAAAAATTAATAACTTACAAGTATCAAGTGAGATGATTCCAGGCATTTCATACAAATTTTTGGGGTTTCAATGCTGACATTTTTAAATTTGCCGCGCTTTTTCAGTCTCTACTTTCACTAGCCAGACTCTAGCTCTGATGCACATTCTCCGAAATCTGTAGAAAATTGACAGACTCGCTACTTTACGGTGGTCTTCTGCGGCGTGTGACTGAGAATTTTCTTAGATGAGAGATGATGAGATGTTGTTTTTTTTTGCAGACAAATACTTATATTAATTGTGTCAATAAAATATTAGGAACGGTTTATTGACCACTAGCTACGCCCCGTGACTTCACTCGCGTGGACCAGAATCGTACATTTTCCGGGATAAAATTGTATTTTATGTCCCTCTCTGCTGGTTTGGAAAAAATATTTTTTTCCATAAGAAATACTATAATGCCTGTTTTTTTTTGTAAATACTTATCTGTACATACATAGTATAAATTAAAGTCGCTTTCCACGTCTGCCTGTCTGTATAACCGCTAACTCCTCCTAAACCACGCAACAGATTTTGATGCGGTTATCACCATCAGTTAGATAATTTTTCACGGAAGGTTTATATATAACTAGCGACCCGCCCCGGCTTCGCACGTAAATTACACCCGTGCGAAACTGAGGTGGGCCGATAGTTTTTTTTTTTTTTTCGTTCAAATATAGCTTCACAAAAAAATTGCGTAAAACGGAACGTGCTCTTTGCTATCGCCGCGCCCATTATCTTCGCCATTCAATTGCTATCTTGCATTCGTTTAATTTTTTATTGACTGGACAACGAAAAAGTGGGAAAATTGACGTTAATATACGTTATTTCATATTGTTACGTGATGACATATGGTACTGAGACGTGGTCCTTAACTGTTGGCCTTTTGGAAAAACTCAGAGTCACACAGCGGGCAATGGAGAGAGCTATGCTCGGAGTTTCTTTGCGCTATAAAATCCGAAACGTGGATATTCACCAAAGAACCAGAGTCACCGACATAGCTGTTAAAATTTGCAAGTTGAAGTGGCAATGGGTAGGCCACATCGCTCGGAGAACCGATAACCGATGGGGAAGAAAAGTTCTGGAGTGGAGACCACGAACCGGAAGACGCAGCGTAGGGAGGCCTCCCCACTAGATGGACCGACGACTTTGTGAGAGTCGCGGGCATCCAGTGGATGCAAAAGGCAGGCTGTCGTTCAGTGTGGAGGTTAAAGGGGCCTCCCCCTATGTTCAGCAGTGGACGTCTTCCGGCTGATGATGATGATGACGTTATTTCAAATTTGTATTAGTCTAAATTTGCCGTATCGTTTACAGGACGCAGATGCGACGTGGAGAAAATCTGCGGCGTGTCGATCCTCAGAGCTGGAGAAACCATGGAGCAGGCTGTATGTGACGTTTGTAAGGACATTCGCATCGGCAAGATACTTATACAGACCAACCAGCAGACGGACGAACCCGAGGTTAGAACATATAGCATATAAGAAAGAATATTCTATGATTATTCTATACATTATCATGTCAAGCTAATACATTATGTGTAAAAAAAAAACATAGATTTTCGCAAACACCATGATCTTTTACAATAGTTACCAGGCCTAGCTACAAGGTCAAAAATACTGTTTGAAATAAAACAGTATTTGGCTGAAGTATGGACCTGGGTATGACTTAAAACTGCGACCAGAACCACCGGAGGATGGGCAGCAGCATCGTATACTCGGCGAACTTACTGCGATCCCCAAGCCGCCTGCCAAGCGTGGGGATTATAGAAACACCCCTCTCTAAGACAGGCACTTCTATTTACGGGCATTCTTTCAAGTTAAGTTAAGTCAAGTTAAGTTTTCTTTCAAGTTAAGTCTTTTCTTTAAAGTTATATGCTTATTTACGGGATATTTAGCTCATGGGAGCTCATTCCACAACCTTACCACGGTAATTATCCCGTAAATAATCATATAACTTTAGTGAACAAACGTGATAGTTTAAAACAGTGTTTTTTTTTTGTTTTTTTTCTCTTCTTTTTTTTTATTCTTCTTGTTTTTTTTTTTCTTTCTTTTTTACGGTCTCTTTGTCCAACATTGTAAGTTTACTTGCTGATAATGTGTGTGATGTGTGATGATGATATAATCATCGCTACAAACAGACTGACGTATATTTGTATGTATATTTCAGTTGTACTACCTCCGCCTGCCCAAAGACATAAAAGACTACCACGTGATCCTGATGGACGCCACGGTGGCGACAGGCGCGGCGGCCATCATGGCCATTCGCGTGCTGCTCGACCACGACGTGCCGGAGTCGAGGATATCGCTCGTCTCGCTGCTCATGGCGGAGATCGGCGTGCATTCCATCGCGTACGCTTTCCCTCAGGTCAGTTGAGACCGCATACCGCGATTACCGCATCATCGCTTAACATCAGGCGAGTTGGCGGTCAAGCGCAAGCCTATTATTTATTTAATCTATCATCTAAGACAATTTAATTTTGATTTTGATTATGAAAAAAAAAAAAAAAAGGCTGTAATAAACCGCCCAATTGAGAGTCGCACTGATGGTTGCGTGCCATCACACGATTATCAATTTAAAAAACCGACTTCAAAATTAGTAAACACATAAGTTTTTTAATTAATATTTAATTTAAATTACATATAATTGTTACTGCTCCCAGTTTTGGGGAAGACACTGTCTGCTGCAACACATCTCACGCTAACGCAGCAGGCAGGGATTCTACCTGTATTTTGTGCTTCTTATGTAACAATAAATAAATTTTGTATTTGTATTTGTAATTTTGTTTACTTGGGTCACTTTTTTTATTCGAGTTATTTTAATTAAAAACCCAAACTACTGAAACGATTTCGTTGAAATTTCTATGGGACCAATCTGAAAATAATAACCTATACAATAGAAAAAAATCCATATCATTATATAAATGAGAGAGTTCTAAGGTAAAAACATTTAAAAAAAAACTAACATAGAACCCTTTTCTTTTTTTAAGTAGGGAAAATATATAATTTTTATGTTATTATAACGCCATCTTTTTTATGCCATAATGGTAGCAAACAAGCTAACGGGTCGCCTAACTAACAATCAACTTACTCTCCCCTCTTCCAGGTGAAGATAGTGACATCGGCCCTGGATCCAGAAATCAACGAGAAATTCTACGTGTTACCCGGTATAGGCAACTTCGGTGATCGGTATTTCGGCACCGAACCTACGGACGACGAGTGACGATTCTAGCGGTACGTCATACTCTGTCTCAGAAATCATAGGATAATACCATCGTCGGAATCATTACTGGACCCTATTCTCTATCTCACGTGAGATTCCTTGCCAAAAACGCGTGACGTAGTAAAATACAAATGTTATTAGAAAATGATCTATGTGTCTCTAATCTCTATGACCACATGAACTAGTGACGAGGTCGCGTTACGTTATCTGCGTGGAATTAACGTCAATTTTCCTAACGCGATGAGCTTCGTAACGCGCTCGTTTTGAATTGTCAAAGTCAGATGGAGCAACCTAGCTAGTTTGTCAACAGAATGTAGTTTCCAATCGGAAGACGTTTGATTCGTTTGACTTTTTTTCCACGGTCATTGTGTTATTTGTAACCATGTTTATTGTGTTATAACGCGTTTACGGTGTGTTATTGACGTGTTAGGTGGTATCATATAGAATTAGGGCCCGGAAACATCTCCAAAATCACGTGTTTTGTGTAAACGATGTGGAAATACTCTTTTCTAATCACTAACGGTACAAATCGTATTTTGTTATTCTTACTGACAAAAACTAAATATATGTATAAAAATATTAACATTTCTAAATACATAACCATTCTGGCCTGCATTATCTAAAAACGGCTTATTTTGAAATGCAGCAGTAATGATTCCGACCGACGATATACGGGGTTGAATTTTTTATCGAAACGGAAAATTTATGGTATAACAGAAACGTGGAGTAAAAGCCATTACTTTGTAGTTTTTTATCCTTTATTGTACCTATACAGGGTTAAGTCCGGTCGCGGAGCAGCGAGAATTTCGTACAATGACCTGTTATTAGCGGTCTCTGTCGCTCCGGCGTAAATATAATGCGTCTCGCTCGCACAGATGCAATGACCGCAGTCTGTGCGAGCGAGACGCATAACCTTACAATAGACTTGTTTCTAGTACCAGTCACATTCTATTTTTTCCGTTTCAGTAAAAAGAGTGACTAAATACAGGTAAATATTTTTGTTTTGTAATTTCTGAACTAATAACTCAGTGACGAGCACAGCGAGTACCGGGTGAACTGTTGCAAGTTCTTGCGATGGAAATAGTATAAGCAGGCGCAACGCTAGCCATCTGAGGAATGACTTGCTTGTCCCGTCACTCAGTTTTTTAAAAAACGCATTTTAAATATTTAATGGTAATGGGCTTTGATACTGTTTTCTCACAAATCAATCAGCATAAATTTAAAACCGTAGGGTTTTAGTCCAATCGGTAACAAAATTTCAGGTGAACATGGTCAAACTGGATATTGAAGATGAACATGGTCACACTAGGCATCGTAGATTATCACGGTCATACTGAACATGTAGGTTATTAGTCTCATCGGTGACCAGACTTCAGATGATCATGGTGACACTAAAAATATTAGATGATCATGGTATCATATATATGCGATATCGAAGATGAACATGGTCGAACCAAGCATCGTAGATGATCACGGTCATGCTGAATATTCTTTGTGAGAATAAGGAACTGTTCACAATAGAACCACTAAATGATCATAGTCCTATCAAACGTAATTGGTCAGCCTGTTTGATTTGTAGCTTTATATTTTTGTCTAAGCCCATACTTGACAATATTTTAAAGTACTTAAGCAAACTATTGATAAGTCATGACAATCACGGCAATGTTACTTTAAAATATGATACGAGCGTATCTTACTTGTGTCGTGTGAATTAGCCCTTAATATTTATAAAATTCTAACACGTTGGCAAATATTCCGGAAATGTTAAAAACTAATTTATTTGAGGTAAAAATCGTACATGTACTTGTAACTTTGTCAGCTAGTATTTTATGTATACTAAGCCCAAATTTCAACAAAAACTAATAAAGAATTTGTGATTTTGGGCTATATTGACGATATTTTGCTATGGAAGTACTATTTTATTCATATTTATTCAAAATGGGCGTGCCCTTTAGGAACTTTTTTCTGATAGCGGTAGCATAGCTAGAACCTTCTTATATGTTTTTTTAAATTTGTTTTTGTATATTCATACTAACTTCATAAACTATCAGCGCCTCACGGTTTCTGCCGCTATCCTATAGCAACCATAAACGTTTCCTTTTGATTAACAGTAGCCTATGTGTTAATCTAGAGTACAAGGGTACCTCTATACCAGGGGTGTCCAACATACGGCCCGCGGGCCACAATGCGGCCCGCCAAGATTCCTAATCCAGCCCGCGAACGAGTCCAAAGTTGGGTAACTTTTAACTTTTTTTAGACGACATTTTGTAAAGAACGACGCGTCATATGTTCGTAAAATGTTAATAGATTGTTAATAAATCCGGCCCGCCACAAAATTTTGTTGGACACCCCTGCTTTATACAAACATACAGTTGTTACTATATATTAATTAATTTATTTTTTGTTCCGATGGGATAGCGGGCAAAACCGCGGACCAGCTAGTGACAAACAAAAAATAAATGACAATAATTCCATAACCAAGGATTCTACATAGAGTGGATGCGACACAAAGTAACATAATCTAGGTATTCTCCTTACGCGTCGGCCATGTTTGTATACCTGGCAATTAGTACATTATTCGTTATGGGGCGAAGTCCTGTATGTCACGTTTAAGCCTTATTGTGCATTTCTGCCTACCAGCACCTACGCGAGCTTAGCCTCCTTGAAGTATCGGAACGAGGCTCGGGGGCGCTGGCACAGTTGCTCCAATGACGTACATGGATAATAAGATAGTGATAGGAAGATAATGATGCCACCCAGTAGCGATTCTAGTTTCTTCTGTGGTTTAGATGTGTGTGTGTGTACATTAGCATCAAAAACAATAAACATCCCTAATGAAAGACGCCATTTTGTGCAATCAACGCGCCGCAAATCACGTGACCTTGTTTCACATCCACTACCATAGATAATCCTTGGTGGTCGGTTGGTTGGCTATGCTAACGCCACTTTGAAAGTTGTCAACCCCGTAAGTAGCAAAAAAAAATACATGAATTAAAATATTTATGGTATTGTATATATTTATTATCTTATAATACATAATTATTTCGAATCTAGTCGACGTTAATGTTAATGTATAATTAACTGCATGAAGATCTCTTATTGTTAGCTTTTATGAGATACTCAGTACTTAACTACTATTTTACATGGAATATTAAACTAAATTATAATTTAATTTCTACTAGAATAAACTCCTACGGCCTTACTTATGAACATTACTTAAGTTAAGCAAAGCTTAAAATTGCTTTGTCTTGTGTACACCTGTGACAATTTCCGTCAACGAGAAGTCGACAGCAATTTTAAGCATTGCTTAACTTTTAAGTAACGTTTATAAGTAAGGCCCTGTATCTCCACGGTTAATTTAACAAGTATGTTGTTTAAGAATATTTTTTTTTAAACCGACAGTCATATGAGTCCTTTATACCCAGCGTGTCAAGGATTCCAAGTTTCAAACATGCGTAGCCAAAGAATAGTCATACTAAAATCGGCTGTACTTATGCAATGAAATTGATAATTTAATCTACACATATAAAAAAGTTTATTGCTCTTGATACAACTAGTTGTCCCACAGGTATTTTTGTAACCGTGGTATAACTGAATTCAATTTATTTGCCCATATCGCCACCGGAAATAACTAGTGTCAAAGTGACAGATGTCACTATACTAGTTTTTTTTTTGCTCTAATGACAATGACGTGTATAAAAATACCTGTAGCACAATTACTATGGTTAAGGACAATGAACAATTGTTAAAGCTTCCATAGTAACTTGTCGTTTATCTGACTGTTAATTAATTATCGAATTACATTAATTGTATCGAAATTTGTATGTAAATGTTTTTCTATACTCGGTCTAAGATTTGTTAATTGCTGATAGCTGCAATAGCATTGTACAATTACGTTTTTCAATCCGAATTTTACAATCTATTACGACAGTCAGAATAAAGAAAAAATTGATCGAGTGTATTAGTTATTCGCTGTACGTATATTTACGTAATGTATAAAATATGTATTTGCACAACGCACATTTGGTAAATCGTAATATAATTCAGTGTCGTATAAAGTATATATGTTCTATACATCTGTGATGCAAAAATGTGTATGCTTTTTAAGCTGCGAGCAAACTATCGGACGCATCTATAAGACGCGACTAAAGAGTGCACGGTTGTTGAGACGCGTCTACGGACGTCCGGTCGCTTAAGGTTGACCCAAGATCACGTCGACTGATAGAATGTACAGTTTAGTGCACAACACAAGCACGCACAAGCGGTTCCAACACAGCGTCAACGCTTGCCCTTCACCGTTGACGCATGCTTCTACGGAACAGCAGACCATTCTAGGCGAATTTAATACAATTAAGTAGTTAAGTGTTAGCAGATATAGGATCTGGCTGGATCTCACTACAGTGGAATTCGATCTGCGTTTTGTACGAGGCGACGAAATAAAAAGGCCACACGTAAAATGCACACACTTCTCGTTATATTCAATGTATACTAGATATGATTACATTATAGAATTGATGAACAACGCAGATATTAATTTACGGTTACAGAGTTTATCACAGCTAGGCGGCAAGGTCAAGGAAGGATCTTAGTGACCACGCATAGACACACATTCTACTAAATACAGACATAGTTCAATAGACAACAAATTGCCATAATCCGATTCATCTATTGAATCTATTCAATTAAAATGGTGTATCGATATTCTCGTCAACATAACGCTTACCTCGTTGTGCGTGTAGAAACCAAACCTTTAGCTAGATCGAGTCCGTCAGTCACGGCTTACAGACGCGTCCGATAATGTGTCCGCAGCTTTAACGATGTACTCGTTTTCGTAATTAATCAAATTACTACATCGCAATATTTTTTCTAATGGGAAAATCATATATGTTATTTAACATATAAAACACCTTCAGATAGCTATTATGCTAAGATTTCCCCCATTATGCTATGATATAATAAAATTCTTCTCGGAATCATACAATACAATAAATGATCGTGACATGGATCAACATAATTTTTCACTCTACATTTAATGCGTTCTATATTCTTAGTAAATTTTTTAAACAGTAAATACAGTAAAAATTCATAAATAGAACTACAATGGAATATTCCACGGATAAATAACAAGATATCAAAATCCTTTGAGTTTTCCTTTGTATCCTTTGTATCCAAGAACACATTGTATGTATACAATTTGTATTCTTCTGCAGCCTTGCTCTTGTCCGTTTTCGTGCCAGCTTTCAATCTTTCATCCTTGCTTATATTATAAAAACGAAAGTAACTCGCTGTCTGGATGTTTGTTTACATTTCACGACTAAGCGACAAGGCCGTCCTTAGCAAAATTTTGCAGGATCTTCTAGACAATGCGGAAAAATTGAAAAATCGCGGGTAACACCGCGGGATTTAGCTAGTACTTTAAGAAGAAGAAAAATCATTATTTAATGTTTGTCCATGATCGGCTTCTATATTATCCAATATTTAAACCGTGGTGCTTTTATAATATGAAAAATTAAGTGTTCCAACATATTGGACTTGAATAATGTTCCATTCCCTTGTAAGCTGCCAGCTTTTCTCAGTATTAGAGCCTGCGCAGACAAAAGATTTCAGTTTGCGCCTTTTTCCCTGTTTCATTTTTAAAGGAAACTGACTGAGGAGGACTGTATTTCTGCTTTCCTCGATTACCGAATCCATAGACGAGAGCACAACTATCATGAAAGAGAGATATGTCAACGAAGGAGATTATATCACCAGTGACAGAATAACCCTAAAGCACTTTTACGCAAGCGCCTGCAAGTGTCGGAAGGATTGAAAAATGTGATTTTTTCGATGTAGTGCGCTTTTTTTATTTATTAATTCTATGAGTAGGAAATAAAAAAGACACTTGGACATTATCTCTAGCTCCTTAATTGCTGCTTACATTGCAATTGTTTAAAGCAATTTTCATATTGGCTACGAGATCGAAATAATCGGTCCGCTAAAACATTATAACATTCGCAATGTTATTTTTCAAAATAATGCCCAACAGCTTTTTTTTAAATTCCCTCTTAGTGTTTTTTTTACTTCAAATATGTTGAAAGTTTGCGAACGAGATAGCTCATAGCAGGAATATGCTTTTAGCTTTTTTTCCTTGCCATTCGCGCAGTTTACGAAGCCCGCAAACATAGGTCTTTCGTCTGCGCAGGTTATTAGGGACTTCATTTTCTTACTTTGGTTATTTAAAATCTATATCTGTATATATAAGAAAATTGGTGTAAATTATTCGAAAAATATTGGTCTTATAACTAAATTTTGATATCGTTTTAATTTAAATTATCTTATTTTTAGTTATTTATTATACAGTAGGTACGTACTGTTTGTAAGTTTAGTTTAATTTGTAGTTGTTTTGTTTCTCAGACTTAAATTATGTGCTTGTTTTGTTGTTCCTTTACGGAGACACGCGTATATTTAAGTAGCATTATTTGTTTGCATTTTAGACTATTACTGACTTCATAAGGATCGAGTAGATTAGGACGGGCCGGGTCGCATTGCAAAAATCGCTTTCATACATTTTATATGAAGTATCGCACATTATGCCGGGCCGCAGCGGGCTGGATTTCCATATAAAATGTATGAAAGTTATTTTTGTGATGCGACCCGGCCCGCTGCGGCCCGTCCGAATGTGCTCGATCCTTTAAAGTTTATTTTAACTAATGACTACTTTGTAACAAAATTGTACAAGGACTGTTTATATTTCCTACTTAATGTTTTGTCCAGTTTTGGTCTTCTAGCATTTAACCACAGGAGGCACTAGTGCGATAATCCGCTAACATTTTTTCTGTCACTTTTTACGGGAAAATGCATAGCACACTTTTGCAGATAAACGCTCACAAGCTCAAACAAAATCTTGGATTGGGGGGGGGGGGGGGGGGGGGGGGTCTAGATGGTGATTACGTCAGCAACATATATTTATTACCTTTTCTGATGTTTCTTTAAAATTTGCTGTAATAAATATTAAATGGGTATTAAGTAAAATAGTCTATAAATTCCCTATTTCTAGACTCATGACATGAATAACAATAAAGAAACCGGAAAACTAATAAAATACAATACTTACATAAGCATAAGAGATTTGCTGACAGGGGATTTAAAAAAAATCCGCTTACGTTATATGTACTTGAAAAGCCCCATAACAACTCACACTAACAATATCGCAACATCGACTCAAAACACGCACAGTTATAAAATACAGCGTATCTACACAATCGTGCATAGTCATACGTTCTCATTTTTGGGAGGGGTACGCCTCAGTTTGCCGTCGCGTTGTAGTATTTACATTCTCTTTGGTCCCGTTGTTAAATGCAAGAAGCTTTTGGTAGACGCATGACAGTTGACAGTTGGTACAGTGTATAAAAATTACTAAAACAGAACAAAGTGGATGGTACTATAATAGGTTACGGCAACGTTAACGGGCAGTTGTTTTCATGTAAAACGACGCCATATAACCAAAAAGGTACCATCATGATATGTGTATGGTATGTGTTTCATAATATACCTACTCCGCCAGGTATGGCATTTCGAGACACAAAGGTCACGTGGGTGACACAAGCCTACGTCTTTTTTTTTGTTAATTTGTTTCATGACCATGGATACAAAGTCCTTCAGTCGTAATATTAAACAAGTCTTCATAGCAATAGTATTGAACAGCCGAGCGTCAAACAAGTCAGAGTCAAGCAAAGTAAGTCACGGTCAAGTCAAACTCATACCCCAGTAAAGTGGTGGAGGCTTCATAAGAGGCTTCTAGGGAGTTTTGGAAACAACACGAAAAGACATGTTTCACCTCGTTATATCACTTGCCCACACTCGAGCCCCTTCACGAGCACTTAATAAATAATAATACACGCAAATGAAGTTGCAACTAAGCAGTGCCACTCCCGGAATTCCAGACATTGTTATATTGGATCATGGTCACCACAGACATTAAATTTCTAGTGAGGTGACACACTCGTGATGTCCTGTAACTATATTTATCAGCACAGGGAGGTTAGACAAGACCCACTTTCTGTTAGTGTTAACGCCTGCGGAAAGATGAAATTGTATGAAACTGACATTGACAATGACATTAGCTTGAGAGATGTTCTGTCAAGGTAATGTAATTTTCATACAATTTCATCTTTCCGCAGGCGTTAACACTAGCAGAAAGTGGGTCTTGTCTAACCTCCCTGGAAAGCTCTTATTGGTTTGTACATTGGGGTTTATACACTGCTACCAACTTCAAGACCAAAAGGCAAGCATTAGAGATTGAACCGTTCACTCTTGCCTCTTATAATATCAAAGCAATGTACTTACGCTGTATACTCTAATGCACAATGTGCAAAATATACTTGTGTATGTGTCTAGATATAAGTCGCTGTGAATATGAACAGAAAACTACAAAAACAGATAATCTGAAATTTAAGGCGAAATATAAAACTATTGAAATAATGACGTATTTTATTTATCGAAGCTTTTTAACCGACTTCCAAAAAGAGGCGGTTATCAATTCGACTGAATGTTGTTTTTTTTTTTTTATGTTTGTTATTATTTATTACTAGCTGACCTGACAGACGTTGTCCTGTCTTAGAACTAGAGATGCCACGAATATTCGGCTACTATTCTGTATTCGGCCTATTCGGCCACTTTTTTTGGTATTCGGTATTCGGCCGAATAGTACTTATTATTCGGCCGAATACCGAATACCAAATCGTGGACAAAAAAGACATATTACTCAAGATTTGTATTTATTACCAAATTACAATATTAGAATAAGTAAAATCCCATCCTGCCCGTTTTTCTATCAGACTGCCAGAGCGGGCACGAAAAATAGTCTCCGCTTTATGGTTGATATTCCGAAAACCCGTACGGAGCGCTTTGTTTCCACATTTATTGTGTGAACTGCTAGTCTGTGGAATTCGCTGCCTGAATGGGTGTTCCCCGATGGTTACAATCGGTCTTCAAGGCACGAGTGAATCGGTTTATTCTATGCAAGCGTGCTCCAACGTAGACCGCAACATCGCTTAACATCAGGCGAGATGGTGGTCAAACGCAAGCCCATTATTTATAAAAAAATAAACCGATGGAGTAGACGTGTTCTAGAGTGAACTAAATCGGCAAACAGCGTAGGGACGCCCTGAGACTCGTTGGAGTAACGATATACGTAAAATGGCCGGCAGGAGCTGAAGATCGGGCTGATCGACGTGCCTTGATAGACCTGATAGACTGATTATGATGATGATGACAACTTTGGAAATGGACAAGTTCGGAGGTGGACAAATTTCACCTGAGGCATATTATATGTTCAGCAGTGGGCTAAGATGGGTTGATGATAATGGTGAAAAAACACACGCATTGTGATGTTATAATTATTTATTGAATATAGTATTTCGTCAGATGTGGTCCGAGGTGTCCAGGTACCGCTGGAAGGCCAGGTCCAGCTGTTCGCACTTCGATGAGGCTGCATCACTGTGGGCCGCTTGATTCTTTCTGAAACGTAACAACTCTTATTAGATGTCAACAACTGCTGTCACTGCTGCTGCTGCATCTTGAAATATTCTTATAATAACCTTACAATATCTTTTTCTTGTTGTTGTTTGAACCGGAAGACGCAGCGTGAACAAGGCCACTTACTTGTAATACTCGTCGCACTCTTCCATGGAGACGTCGCTACTGACAAGCCGTGACCCGAACCCGCTGTGGAATGAAGAGTATCTTTGCTGAAAACAAAGGGCATAATGTTACTTCATTACAAAAAACAAAGACCTAGCAACAAAAAAACACATTTCGTACGGAGTTTCGGAATATTAATCATCGTCCAGCTGCAATAGTAGGTATATGTTATCCGAGCCCGAATCACATAATTACCCAGGAGAATAACAAGTTACAAGGGTGTATTTTAATTAAAACATGCTAAAAAAAAACGGATGGGGGAGGCCTATGTCCAGCAGTGGACGTCCTACGGTTGAAATGATGATGATGATGAAAAAAAAAACAATCATGACAAGGTTCGCGTTTTTAGGTACCAAGTTATGCCGAACGCACTCTGCGTTCGCTAACTAGTCCGGTCAAGCTGTAGAGGCCAAAAGGCCAACGCATTTTTAGGGTTCCGTGCACAAAGGGTAAAAACGGGACCCTATTACTAACCCTACGATGTCTGTCTGTCTATATGTCCGTCTGTCCTACTTATTAACGGCTGTATCTTTTGAACCGTCATAGATAGCCAGTTGAAATTTTCACAGAATTTGTAATGTTACGGCGGATTAACTAAGAAATTATAAAAAAAGACAAAACAAAAAAGCAAAAACGAAAGGGTTCCCCATACAACAAACGTATTTTGTATTAGCTGTAATGCAAAAACGGTAATACGTACAAACGTCAAATTTGGCACGATTATAGTACACACTCTAAAATATAATAATAAATAATGGCCAAGTGCGAGTCGGTGACAAGTTTCTGTTCACTACCAAGTTATAACTGGTAATTTCGTTATTGAATTTTGTGGTGGTAAGGAACCCTCAGTGCGCGAGCCGACTCACACTTGGCCGGTTTATGTGTCTGCTTTGGCTGCGCAATAGAAAAATTTGCAGGAATATCACACTCAATATTCAATAAATATTAAATTTAACAGTGATGTTATATTATTAGGAACAGTTGACAAAAAAAAATTGATGACAAAGAGCACGGAACCGAGAATCTATGGAGCTGCACTACTACCTAAAAGTTTTTTTTTAATACAAGCTTTTGTTTCAATACTCTAAGGGGGGCCATTCAAGTATTACATACGCAGATTTTTTACAATTATTTACCCATCCCCTTCCCCTTGTCAGCAAAAGTTTTTTTAATGCGTATTCATTATTTGTTGGAATCCCCGACATGTGTGTTTTGTTTTCAAGCATAGACAATTTGTGGGTTGCCATTTGTGTAAAAAAGTAAATAATAACTGCTGACGTAATCACGATATCGACCCCCATGTCATCAAAAATAAGCAAAGCAAAGACCCCCCCCCCCCCCCCCGCAACCCCTCAAGCGCTTACGTAATACTTGAACGCCCCCTAAAAAGAAAATGCTGTTTGAGGAGTTCCATCGTTAGTAGCAATGACATGGTGACACTTAGAAAGGGTTTATATCATAATTGAATGCGTATTCACGTCTGTGCTGCTAACCGTTGATGAGTTCCCTAGTCAGGACCCAACCCTTGATCGTCGCTCAACATCAGGCGTGATGGTGGTCAAACGCAAGCCTATAAAAAAAATAAAAAAACCTGAGTGCAGCCACCATGTCTTGGTAAAACTTTAAACTGGCTATCATAATAAAATGCGTACACAAAATTACGTGTCTATGCTGTTGACTGTTGGAGGGTTCCTCTAACTGGAGCTAGTCCTGGATGCCACTTCAGGTCATGCTTACCATAAAAATCCATTGTCATCGGAACCGAACCAACATGTAAACATTCAATCTCCGTAGGATAAGAGGAAGTGATCCTAATTCAGCTTGCAAGATTTCACCTAAGCAAACAAACATTACAGACATTGGCGTCGATTCTGTCATACTAAACTAAACCACCGCCACTCACTAAACTAAACCAATCTGACGGGACTAAAACTATATGCCTCTCTTTTCGTTTCAATTATGTGAGAGAAGGAAGGTAACAATTTTAGAGCTGTCAAATTTAGTTTAGTTTACATCCTTCCCTCGCATATTAAAATGAAAAGAGAGGCATATAATTTTAGTCCTGTCAGATTGGTTTAGTTTAGTGAGTGGTATGACAGAATCGACGCCATTGCAAGCCAACTTTCGAAACCTCACCTGCAAATGTTTAGCGAAGAGCTGTTCCGAAGCGATGCTGGCCGCGTATCTGAGTCCGCGCGCGATAGCGTCCACGTACTTGAGGTGCGCGGTGATGCGCGCGCGCAAGTCCGCCCCGCGCGCGCTCAGCTGCAAGCACACGCCGCCAGGGGGCGCAGTGCCCTGCAACATCATGTACTAAACTTCAGGCCTTTCCGGAGAAAATTAAAATATCTAAATGGCTAGTATATCCAGCGTCAGACTGGCCATAATTATAGTCGAGGTGGCATTTGCCAGCCGGGCCCCAAAACGCACGGGCCCCCAACGGGCCTGGCTTGCAGCAAGCCAGGCGGTAGGTAGGATAATGGGTCTCCAGTCTCGGGCTCCAGGCTTGTCGGGACTTGGGGAGCCACCGGGGGGGGGGGGGGCCTTCTGGCCCAGTCCGACTTTGGGTACATCCGTATTTCCCTGCTATAATATAATTAGCACCTAGGGTACCGCCTTTTGTCTGCGATGTCTCTTATGTATCAGTTTCTGGATGATTGAATGAATGACCTCTATTTGCGATGACCCTAAATAAAAAGGATTTTAAGGGTCGCCCGAGGACCTCCGACAGCGATAACATAATCAACCGGAACCTACAATTGAACGTGTCATCCGACCCACGGTAGCGTTATGTTTTATTTATTTATTTATCAAGTATAATATATACACTATACACGAGCACTACGCATTCTCAACGTCATTGCGGTTGAGGTGGACGTATTTAGTTATGCTCTGAGTGAATTTACAAAGGTTGCTTTAAAGGTTTTATGTAATTAGATAATTTAGTGTTGTTATCACAATATTGTTGTTACGATGAAAATTTGCTACACTACCGCATTAGGTTAAAACCTGTAATGATAGTTGGAAATAAAAATAAATAAATATGCTTGCGTTTGACCGCCATCTCGCCTGATGTTAAGCGCTGATGCGGTCTACGATGGAGCACGCTTGTCTAGAAGAAACCGATTCACTTGTGATTTGAAGACACCCAGATTTAACTGTAGTTGTAAATGCCTCTCACGGTCACACACATCCTTAGGCTGTCACTAAAGTTTTCGGTGATTTTTATCAAAATGTGATATTAAGCAACTGCCCGCGGGCTTGATTTTGAATCGCTCGTATGATTTCGAACGAAAATGTCATGCGAAATGACTGAATTTCGAGCGAAATTCTAAACAAACAAAAAAAAAAAAAAACTTACAATCGAATTGATAACCTCCTCCTTTTCGAAGTCGGTTAAAAATCGCAATTTTTATACAATTTATATATATATATTTTTTTTTATATTATAAACTTGCGCTTGGTAGCCATCTCGCCTGATGCAGTTTACGATGGAGCACGCTTGCCTAGAAGAAACCGATTCACTCTCGACTTGAAGACACCCAGATTGTAACTGAGGGGAACACCCATTCAGGCAGCGATTTCCACAGACTAGCAGTTCGCACAATAAACATGGAATCAAAGCGCTTCGTTCGAGTTTTCGGAATATCAACCATAAAACGATGTCGATTTTTTTTGCCCGCTCTGGCAGTCCGATAGAAAAATGGGCAGGAGGGAATTAAATCATGCAGATCGGATACACACTCTCCGAAATGTATCCGATAAAATACCGATAAGACTGCAACCTTACGCCGATGATCACGACAAAGAAGCTAGTCTGAACCAGGGATTCATTGCTGATGAGTCGCTTGGCACGTTTCTCAATAAACTCCAACGCCCCAATCGATACTTTCACGTGATATTTTCGTAAGAAATCATACGAGCGATTCAAAGATCGAGCCCCACGAGCTCTTATGGTTACTAGTTATTTGTACCACAGATCATTTAATAGTAAGTAGGTACAAGACTAGGAAGTAAGTTGGTTTTTGGTAGTTAAAAAACATGTTTGCTTAAAAATTAACTATTTTAATACATGACAGTATTTTTCAGCTCGAGCCTCCTTCCTATCGCGAATCCAAGGACTTGAGACAGGTTTCAAGTTATAATGTAATTAAAAACAACTACAAAATGATATAAATACAGAACTTGCTCATTTGTTGCAAAAATGGCTTTGATCCTCACCTTTCATTTTGTCTTTTGCACATATACAGGTTGAAATAATAAATAACAATAAAGAATATTTCCGGAATGTTTGATTATTTATTAAACAAAGAAAATCATACTAAATATTATAAATACGAAAAGTTTGTTGGTTTGTTTGTTCCTCTTTCACGCAGCAACAGAGCAATGGATCGACCTGATTTTTTGCATGGGTATAGTTCAAGGGGCGGAGAGTGGCATAAGCTACTTGTCATAATCATCATCACCATCACCATTTTTCATCACTACGCGGGTGAAACCGCGGAGCGCAGCTAGTAATATTATAAATACGAAAAGTTTATTGGTTTGTTTGTTCCTCTTTCACGCAGCAACAGAGCAACGGATTAACCTGATTTCTTGCATGGGTATAGTGCAAGGGCCGGAGAGTGACATAGGCTACTTTTCATCATCATCATCATCAATTTTCATCACTACGCGGGTGAAACTGCGGAGCGCAGCTAGTAATATTATAAATACGAAAAGTTTATTGGTTTGTTTGTTCCTCTTTCACGCAGCAACAGAGCAACGGATTAACCTGATTTCTTGCATGGGTATAGTGCAAGGGCCGGAGAGTGACATAGGCTACTTTTCATCATCATCATCATCTATTTTCATCACTACGCGGGTGAAACTGCGGGGTGCAGCTAGTTATACATATTTGGAAATATTTATTTGTAAATATGTGTATTTAGGTAAATAATAAACCGAAGAAGTGCGTGACGAGCTCGCGCACTGAGTGTTCCGTACCACCATAAATTACAAAAAAACCAGCCAAGTGTGAGTCGGGCTTGCGCACTGAGGGTTCCGTACAACCACAAAATACAAATATTATTCATTAAAAAAACCGACTTTAAAATTATTAAATATGGTGGCATCTAAGTAGCAAAATACGTTACTTAACTTGGTAATGAACAGACATTTGTAACCGACTCGCACTTGACCATTTTTTATGTACTTTATAGTGTGTATGTATTTAGCGTTATTACATTAGAGCACATACATAAATACGTTTAAAAAAACGTTTTAGTATGGGGCCCTTTAGTTTTTACTTTTTGACTTTATTATTATTTCTTATTTAATCCGCCTTAACATTACATATTCTGTGAAAATTTAAACTGGCGCAGTCGGTACTTGGATGGGTGACCGCGGGCATGATGTCTTTTTACCCAACTTTTTTGTACTTTTGTAGTTAACAATTTATGTGGGGGTACGGAACCCTCAGTGCTCGAACCAGACTTACCCGTAGCCGCTTTTATTTATTTGTTTTTTCCTGAAAGTAGTTTTAAAAACTTGAATCGATTTCTGCCTATCTTCTCTCTCTCTCTCTGAGAGAACATGTGTCCTACCTAGCAGTAACACCATAGACTGTAAAAATACCTATGTATTAAAAATAAGTTTATTAAAAACTAGCAACGTATCCCGGCTTCGCACGGGTGTAAGTCTTATTTTTTTACACATTGGGTTACATTATTGGAGTTTTAGTAAGGATAACATTTAAAAAAATATATAGCCTATGTCACCCGGGGATAGTGTAGATTCCCAACAGTGAAAGAATTTTTCAAATTGGTTCAGTAGTTTCGTAGCCTATTCAATGCAAACAAACAAACAATCAAATCTTTCCTCTTTGTAATATTAGTATAGAAGTATAGATAAGAAATATTTCTATGACAGCCTGTACATATTGTACATGTACATTATAATTTAAATGTATGAATAGTAGTTAAATGACGGGTTAAATGAACAATCGCTATAATTAGTTACTTTGCACTGTCACTTTTGGAGTTCTGAAACACCAGTTATTCAAGCGATTACAGACTCACCGGTACTGTTTGCTTTTATTATTGTAAAAATGTATAACATCATAATTTAAAAATAATAACTTCAAAATAAAACTTAAAATTACTCCACTATAAAATTCAAATTTTAAAAATCACTAAGTTACTAGAAATTACCCATTCTAATGAGAACACTATTTAAAACTTTTTTTTTTTTTCATTTTTTTTTTCATACAAAATAACTATGTTAATATTTAAAGTGCTTTGTTTTTTGGTGGCTGTGAAAATGGGGTCTGCGAAAACGACTTCTAGAGTTGTGGAAGGTTATCCCACGGGATATTTATCTGACTGTGAGTAAAGTGAAATAATATTTTTTCTCAAACATGCTTGGAAATTTGATCATTATTTTGACAATCTTCATCCCTGTAATTAGTTTTGTATGTATTTTTGAACTACTTTTTGTATTTTGTGGTGCTGCTGTGGTGTGGTGGAACCCATAGTTTGCGAGCCGGAATCGAGGGTTGTTTGTGAGACTCAAGGGTTCGTCTGAACCGGCGCTGATAGTAAGTTTTTGTAAAGGTGTCGAATAAAATTTATTTTCTTTCTTCTTTCTTTCTTTCACTTGGCCGGTTTTATTATTATTATAGGCTTATAATTTAGACACCAAGACTGACAAAACAAAGAAAAATTTGTACATCTTAATAAGGTAGAATATTTGTAACTCACATTATTGTATACCATCATTTAAGACAATATTCTCACAAATAAATTGATTTTGATTTGATTTGATTTTACGTTTGACCGCCACCTCGCCTGATACAGGTTTTCGGAATTTTACCAACCATAAGCGTTGTCGCCTTTCAGTGGCCACTCTGGCAGTCCGAAAAAAAAAAAAAAAAAAAAAAAAAATGGACAAAAAAAAAAAATGGGCAGGAGAGAATTAGATCGTGCATACGATGAAAAAATAAAGTCTGGAGGTGGATAGAGAAACTACCAAGAAGTCCCACGAGTTCCTGCTCCCATGGTTTTTAATGCCATAAGAGACAAATAAGCAGACGGGCTGCCTGATGGTAAGCAGTCACCGTCACCTATATATGGACACTTGTAACACCAGAGGCATCACAACTACGTTGCCGCCCCTTTAAGACTCTATCAACTCGTCTTTTGAAGAACCCCATGTTGTAGCTTCTCGGAAACACCGTGGAAGGTAGCTCATTCCACATTTTGCAGGTGTGAGGCAAGAAAGATCGTGTGAATCGCACAGTGCGATTTCCACTTATATAATTATGATCTGTGGATGGACCGCAGGCGGTTGCGGCTAGTGCGATGATAAAAAAGCGACGCCAGCATAAGATCAAACAGTTTGAACACTCCCCGTTGTAAATGTGACAAAAGATACAGAGAGACCCAACGTCTCTGCGCATGTTGCTCTGATTTGTTTAAACGACTCATATAAGTGTATTTTTTGTAAACTTTACACATTATTTTTGTATTCTCTAAACTTTCAGGTCCAGGATCGAACAAAGAAGCGAGAATATCTCCAAAAAGTCTGAGAAGCCTGAAGCTAGTAATCTTACAAGATAACAACCTTATGTCCATGTTTTGGAACAAAACTGCCTACAATTATTACCAAATGAAGCCCCTCGCTCTGCGCCTGGACTTCACGAAGAAAACTGTCCTGAAAGTTATTGGATACCTGGATAGCAACTACATGACCATCGTGGGACCGCTCATGGGCTTGGCGTACAAGAGACTCGGGTACAATGTTCTGTTACTGGAGTATCATGCGTTTAATACTATGGTTTACCCTAAGTAAGTACATTGGCACAGAAATAATACACTTGTGTAAATTTGACTTAAACATAACAAAAATAAAATGAAGTCTATCCATTGGCATAAAATTATCTCAGGAACATCGATTCGTCATATTTTTTCCAAGTCAAAGTTAAGGTGTCCGCTTTGAGCTGACCTCATTTGAAATGTTGTCATTGAGCACTTTATTTTGATACCCACGATTGATTTTGATGAAACAACTATACATATTTGAAATGTTGTCATTGAGCACTTTATTTTGACACCCACGATTGATTTTGATGAAACAACTATACTGAATCTATGGAAACACCATATTTTTACCCCAAAAATGTGTTTTGATGTGCGAAGATACGTCATAAAATCCGCCATATTAGTTTTAGCGTTACGTCATATGGCCTATGTCACAACTAAGGAATATTAAGACGCGTCGATATACATCTCATTGGTCAAATTATGATAAGTAGTTCAGGAGATTAGGGGGAAAACCTGTAGTTTGACAGTCTATATATATATATATATATATATATATATATATAGACTTTCAAACTCATAACACACCTTTTGCCGTAGTCGGGTAAAAATAGCTGAACAATAGCCCTCCAATTATGCAAAAAATCACACCGATCCGTTCCTCTGGTGCTTCGTGAAAGAAGGGCAAACAAACCAACAAAGTTTCGCATGTATTTATCCTCATTTTCAGGGCAGCCCGCTTCCTTCGTCCAATCGGCAAGCACGCCGGAGAAATGCTGGCAGAACTAACAAAATACGGCCTAAACCCAAAGACACTAGAGCTGCTTGGCATCAGCCATGGCGGCCAAGCCATCAGCTTCATAGCCAAAAGCTACCGACAAGTCACTGGAATGAACATATCCAGGGTAACGTCTCTGGACCCTTCAGGACCTTGCTTCAGACATAACAAACCAGAAGATAGAATAGACGCGTCAGACGCAGATTTTGTAGACATAATTCATACAAACATAGATGGCTACGGCATAGCGGGAGCGGTCGGCCATGTTGATTTTTACGTCAACGGTGGAGAGTACCAACCTGGGGATATGGTAACTTTACCTTGCATGAACGGGTGCAGCCACGCTAGAGCGTATACTCTATGGCTTGGTTCATTAAATAGTTCTAATTCGTTAATAGGGATGCAGTGCGACTCGATTCAAGATGCTAGAGATAAGAACTGCTTTAATAGGAAGCCCTTTGTGACGAATGTTCTAGGTTTGAACGTGAATAAGACAAAGCAAGGGATATTCTATTTGATGACTGGTTATGTTTTTCCGTACGCTATGGGGGTGAAAGGGTTGAAGAAGAAGAATGAAATGTACGACAAGGTTATGGGGGAGTACAATAAGGGGGATGTTATAGAATTGTAATAGTATGGGAAATATATATGCACTTCAAAAAACAAAAATAACTTTCGGTTTAAGGCATTGTGGAAACCACAAAAATAAATAAAAAATGTAGATGACAACACTGAATGTAGTCGGAAAACAGTTTTGACAGTTTTTTGAAGATTTTGCTCCAGACTTTTATAAAGCCAATGTAAATTATAAAATAGAATTTTCAAGTTTAATTTTAAGTTTTAACATTTCAAACAAGTCGTAGTGACTGTCAAAATCAAGCAAAGTAAACCACAGTCATGTCAAAGGCCAGTCCCCAATGGACGTATCTTTTGATTGCGTTGACTTAGAACCTTGAATTTCTACACCCCCCAAGGGGCCGTAGACCGTAGTATTTTTGTGGGCTACACGTTCTATCTTCGGCTTCTCCGCTTACCAGCAGACATTTGCCCAAGGCAGACCCATGTAAAAAAACTAATTGAACAACTAGTAAGCAATTTTGTCTTTCGCAGTTTCCATCTCATGTTACATATTTTTTTACATATTGGACTCACTAAATGCGCAAAAGATAAGATAGATAAAGATTATTTATTTGCACAAAACACGAGTAAATCATACACACATTTAAAAACGCATGCACAATAGGTGGTTTAAAATATTTGCCACTTTGTATCATGTTTTGCCTAGTTTATAGGCGTACAAATCTAGAGAGATGGTATAAAAATACCGTAAATATTATTTATATAAAAAAGTATTAATTCAATTAACTGTCGAAACAATTTCAAAAGTTTAGATATGATGTTATTAATATTATAATAAAATAGTTATCAGATAGACATTACTATTATTGTATGATAAACAAATTGACCTACTGCAGTCATTACTAAAATTTATCATTTATAAAATCACTAACTTTGTAATAACATTTCTTGCCGTAAAGGTTGCCGTATATTGGCGCCACATTGGCGTGGATGGTTTAGGGTGTCGAGAGGTTTTGCACTATTGCACGCCCCGCCTCTACCGCCTGTAAATCCTCTCCATCCTAAGTTTGCCTGGAAGAGATCACTCTTAGCGATAAGGCCGCCGATTTTTGCACTAGTTTTTTAAGCTGTTTTAACGTGTGTAAAAAAAAAAAAAAAAATAATAATAATATCGTGTGTATGTTTAATTTGTGGTGTGAAAAATAAAGAGTTGATCTATCTAGAAGTGATGCAATCTTACCTGGTCCAGGATGCACTTCATCATGAGCGTCATTCTCTTGCTATCATACTGGTCGACTTCACTTGTGATCGCCACGCCACCTAGCATGCTATACCTGGAAACAGAGAACCATTAGACCGCTTTTACTCAGGGCTTGGCCAGGCGATTGGTGGAGGAGTCGGGTGTCCAGTATGCTGGCCTTTATTTCGCCCAGAAATTGAGCATTGCCATTCAACGTGGCAATGCCGCCAGCATTCTGTATAGTTATTTTAAGTTTTAGTCTTTAGTTGATATTATAAGTTTTCGTTAATTTTCTGTTGTGCAGAAATTCTGTGTTTTGTTGTGCATAATAAAAGATTCTTTTTTTCTCATGTATGTACGTACGTATCATAAATGAACCAAATCGTTAAATACGAAGCTTTGTCCCTGTTGATGCTGTATAAAGGTCCGAGCTAGACCCGTGAGTAAAATGATATCTGCGACCAGGACCGCCGGAGGATGGGCAGCAGCGTCTTATTAGTATACGGTGAACGTACTGCGATCCTCAAGCCGCCTGCCAAGCGTGGGGCATATGTTATGGCAACACCCCTCTCTAATAGGGAGGCCTGTTTTGGCGCCAACGAGGAAAAAAACATGTCGTCTTGTATTGTTTTCCTAGACTTGTGTATTTTCGAGTGTTAATGTGTACTAATGGTAAATTATTAATTAAATTATTTACCAACCTCAACTTTTTAGCACTAAATGTGCCACAAATATAGAGCTTTAATGAGCAACAAAAAACTTATTGAACCCTGCCTTTTTTTTATTCTAATTTTAAATAAATGTGTATAGAATTATTATTAATTAAAATGCTCGTAAACGTACTCGAGTGATATAACGAGGTGAAACGTGTCTTTTCGTGTTGTTTTCAAAACTCCATAGAAGCCTCTTGTAAAGTCTCCACCACTTTACTGGGGCATGAGTTTGACTTGATCGTAACTTATTTTGCTCGACTCTGACTGTGACTATGACTTGTTTGACATCATAAGACTATGTAAACATGTTTAATATTACGACTAAAGGACTCTGTATCCATGGTCATGAAAACAATTAACAAACAAAAAGAGGGAGGCCTTTGTTCAGAAGTGGATGTTTAATGGTTGATAATGAACCCAGTCAACAATGGTTCCCAATTAGTCGTACGTGTCCAGGGGTGAAAATGAACGCGTACCAGGGGTACGCGAAGTTGAATCAAGGGATACGCGCGGCAATTTCTTAATTTGAAAATTTTGTCAATATCCCGGTATGAGTATTTAATTTTTTAATTATCTTTCCTTGCTTAGATGATGATGATGATGATTGTTGTAGTCTATGAAGTCTACAAAATATTATTTGTCTATGTTTAACTTCCTGTTCCGGGATGTCCGTCGCCGCCATCTCTCTCTCTGTCAACCGACCTACATAGAAGACGTGTCAAGATTAAACAATAAATAAGAGTTCTACATGAGCAGTCTTTCACTTACAATTCACTAATATAAAGAACCCTACAGAACCCAAGCAATGATGATGATGACAATAAAGACTAGAGCATACCAAATCTAGTTGCAGTCCAGTCCAATACAGATGCAGTTTGAAAGGACCAGTAAAGTATAAAAAATTATGAAAGACGCCACACCTCGTGAATAGAGTCCTCAAAGGTAGGCAACGCACTGACAATGCCCCGGGTATTGTAGGTGTCTATAGGCGGCGGTGACCACTTACCATCAGGTGGCCCGTTGCTTGTTTGCCACTTATTCTATATTTTAAAAAAAACAACGTATGCTTTCCGTTTGTAGTCCGTCTGCATCCAACAGACTGCATACAGCGTGATGTCTTTCCGGCTTTCATAGAATGTCATATATATTACTGGTCGTCACAAACTGAGTCTGCACCGGACCGGACTGCAACTAAATTTGGTATGCTTAAGCCGAGCTCGAAGTGTACGCGAGTTTAAGAGGCTATTACAAAATGCACGGTTAAATTTTAAGTACCTATTTGGATATTAGGGCATAAAAAGAAAAAATAAAGTCGTAATTTTCAAGATAAATATAAAATAAGTAAACTATAACATAAAAATGTTTATTTATGTCAGTAATTTTACGAAATCCATTCTCAAACTTTCCCTCCTAAAGTTTTACGAAAAACTATTTTTGTAAATTGGAGGTAACAAGTGGTATGTCTTAGAATAACTACACAAAGAAACCAAGTACATTCGCAAAATTTAAGCCATTCAAATGGTGTCATATATTACACCAAAAAAAAATAAAAAAAATTTACTATGACAATTTGCGCGGTGAAATCGTGCCACAACAAATCAGAAAAGCAGCATAAGAGTTATGGTGTGACATTCCACAGGTAATACATTAATTTTCTTGCTTACATCGTTTAAAATACCAATCGAAACGTAAGCTACAAAGCGAATTTGTAGCTTACGTTTTGAGAAGGCGTTGTTTGGAAACCTACCTTCTCTGAGTAGTTATTCTAAGTGGTATGATGAGTTTTTCCAAAATCTGAAGCCGCTACATTCAATAAAAAATACAGATTTATTTAATACAGAAACTGAATTTTCTGCAGTTCTTACTAATTGATAGAAAAAGAATACCAAAAATCCAGTTTTCTATACTTTTTTCGTCAAAATATGTGCTTTCTTGAAGTGGTACGCAGGAAAATTTAATTGGGAACCACTGACCTAGTATATATACTTACACATTAGCCATACACATGTGATGTCCAGGCGGCGTACACACTTTATAATGCCGATCCAGATTGTAACTCTTCAAGAAATACAAACAGCTTGTCACATCCCACATGTACGTATTTATCAAGTCCCGCTCCCACCAGCAGTGTTGCCATGTATCACCACCAAAATACCTCCCAAAATTACTATTATAGTACGGCATTATAAGCAACTGACATCTGTAATTCAGCCTGTCTTTGTATTCGGCGGTGATTTTTAGTAGTTTAGCGAATAGTTTGAGTTCTTTCTGGACGTCCGTTCGGAACATCGCGTCGTAGCCTTCTTTATAAGGCCAGAGGAGAAAGCATTCAGCGTTGAGTCGTTGTGAGATTTCGAGGCATTTTTTTATTTGGGAGGCTGCGCGGGTGAATGTCGTTGCGTCGTTACTTGTAAATGCGCCCGATACATATCTGAAAATAAAAATATTGAAATAATCTACGATTCTGTCAAACGTTCCTTAGATTCATTGTCGTGGCTACGAGTTGATACTTTGCTTGCGTTACATCAATTTGCGTGGTTGTGGGAAACAGATAAAAAGATCTATTCTATATTTTTTTTAAACGTTTGGCGTTTGGGGTCGAAACATTGGGCCCTTGGGGACCGGGAGCCCTCTCATTTTCAAAAATCTTCCAGAGCGCCTGGTTATTACGACGCGTGATCAAAATGCTGGCGTGTTTCTACGGCATTTCCATTCAGCGTGGTAATGCCGCCAACATGCTGGGTACGCTGCCAATTGATAGTCGGCTTGAGCATTTATTTGGATTGTTAACAGTCTATGGGCGGGCAGTCTATTTTTGTAGTGTTAGTATTAGCTTGTATTTTTTTAGTTAATAAACTGTACCAAATTTATGTATTGATTCGGGACATTTTTCACACACGGTTATCTGACCCAAACTAAGCAAAGCTTGTGATATGGCTGCCAGAGACTGATATACATACATATATAGTTTTAAATACATACTTCAATAGATATTAACACCCAGATATAGAACAAACAAAAATGGAGATACGATGGTCGACGACCACGACCAAGCTGAAACTAATGAAAGTAAGAAAGAAAACATTTATTACTAACAATACACATTTACACACACGCATACATACACACACACTTTTTTTAAATACATGTGTTATTTTTATATTTTATTTTTACTTATCATTTTCTCATATTTTCAAATTACCATAATACCGTTTGTACGGTAAACGGTTTATAATATGACTTCAACATCACGTCTACCGTGTCTGTAAAGGTCTTTGATACAAGTGGACGGTGGCTTTTCCTCACCTGTGATGTGAATGCAAGTCAGGCGCGACCCACAAGACCTTGACGTGGTATCTCTGGCTCAACTCTGCTATATACTCGACCATCTCATCCCAACTGGCCCTCGTCTCCTCCCAGCTGTCCGTCCATGGCACGAGGTCCGTATCGAAAGCAGTCCAGTACTTCACGCCCAGTTTGGAGAGGAACTCGAAAAAGGCTTTAACGCAGCGTTTGTGGTTCTCTATGGTATGGGTGTTGTCATCCCAGGGAGTGTGTGGGGAATTGTAAGAATCTGGAGGAAGGACAGTCATCATAGTTTTAAAAACATGAGCCGTAAAAACGCTCAATTTAAATTCGCACACCATCCGGTTGGAACATGGCGAACGTAACCTTACCTTAACACACTGTTACAATTACTAAAACTGTAACACCCCATGTTCCGTGAAATAAATAATTTGAATTTGAATTTTCGTATTACAAAGTACATCGTAAAATTTTTGGTACCTGGATTTTCAGGAATAAAACGAAAAAATAAAACCGTAATTGTCAAGACGAATATAAAATAACTAATCCATAACATTAGCAACATCCCTGCTGTTCTCGAGCCGGTGGGGATAGTTCGGGATGACGGTAAGCGCCCTGATGGCTTAACTCTGATCCCCTGAGAGCGGGGAAGGGCTCTCGTTTGGGACGCTACATGCGTCGATACGTTAGCCCCTTCTCACCTCAGGGGGACAATTCAAAAAGCTGGAGCCGCGGCGGAGGCCGCAGAAGACGCCAAGCGGCGCAAGTATGCATCACTTTCAAGTGAATATATATTTGTGCCGCTGGGCGTCGAAACTTTTGGTCCATGGGGCCCATGTACCAAAAAGTTTTTAAAAAAAATTTCGCCACATTTAATCGACGTCGCTGGTGATAAGAGAGCTGGCTCATTCCTCGCGCAGAGAATTTCTTTAGCAATTCAACGCGAGAATGCAGCCAGCGTTCTTGGCACTTTACCACACGGACAACATCTTGTTTTTGATTTTTGATTATATTAGTGATAATTAGTATATAATAATTAGTATTAGTGATAATAATTAAGGCTTTTTTATTTTCTTTGTTTGATATACCCAATTATTCTTGAATAAAATTAATTATTTCCTACATTAGCACTGTTTATTTAATGTCACTAACAAAATCCAGTTCCAATATTCCAAATCTCGGAGAGTTTTACGAAAAATAACTTTTGAAAATTACGAGTTTCCAAAAATTTATTTTGGAAAAACTATTTTTTTTCGCGATTTCATTGTTCCTTTACAATTAGCATACAGGATATAAATTGAAGTGTGGGACTGAAGGAGATTCATACCGTTGTTCCTGAAGTGAGTAAGAGAGACGCTGAGTTTCAGCCACTCCTCCATGGTTTTGTTGTGGAGTCGCTCAATGGCGTTGTAGTGGCGGTAGCTCGACGCTTCGCTCGGGGACGCCATGTTGTTGAACTCTATCTTGTCTACTCCTAGAGTAGAATGGGAATGCAACATAAAATATAGAATGATAAAATCGTGCAAGCCTGCGCTTGGTGTCTTCTATCTCGCTCGCTTGCAACATTTTTGAAGATTTGAATTTATTGCATGAACTTAACAATCTAGGCAGGTCGAATTAAGGTGAAGAGAGCGCAAGAGTGGCACCCTCATCTAAAAAAAGGCATACTAAAAGATAAGCAAAAAAAATTTGATTGCGATAGTCGGTCGAGAATGCAATGAAGCACCTTTGGAGTACTGCTTCCAGCAACAACGTATTGCATAGGTTATAAAACGCAGATTAGCCGAAAACGGCAGTTTTTGGCGGTAATGAGTTTTATAACTATATGATACCCCATCATAATCATCATCATTAGCCAGAAGACGTCCACTGCTGAACATAGGAACAAACAAACACGGAGCAGTGGTACTAAGCCAATAGGCTTGTTAGTACCACCAGTCCTAGTAACCCTCAAAATTAAGAGAAGCACTGCACCTTCGAAGCACAGCTAGTAATGCTTGGCGATTGAATAACTGGCAAAGGTGTAGTACATCCCCAGACAGACTTTGCAAAAGAGACCTTCCACTACAAAAATTACTAAGCCGACAGGTCATTGTACTCATCATTATGAACAAGTTTTACTATGGGACCAACCCTGAAATCGCGAATACAATATACGTTGGAGCACGCTTGCCCAGAAGAAACCGATTCACTCGTGATTTGAAGACACCCAGGTTTGGTCCCATAGTAAAAGTTGTTTATAACGACGAGTACAATGACCTCCGTATCTACTGTGAGTCAAAAATTTATATCATAACTATAAAAAACTTACCTTGAAAGAAGTCGGTATCCACTTTCGACTCCCTGACTTTCTGCCTCTTTGCAGTTTGCTGACTGTACGCCGACATTGTTAGTTCTTTATTATTTATTTTTTAACACTTCTTTACCTTATTATAAAAACCTTTGTTTTTTAGTTTCATAAAAATATATTTCAAGGCGCGGCGATGATACAAAATTAAACCATACTACTATTTTGACCTCGTACTAAAAGCTGGTATATGCACGAGAAATCGAATTGCGGTCATGGGCGGGGATTAAAGGCTCTTCGAAGATCGAGGAGTCTCTTTCTCTTAGAAAATCGATAGATATTATCAAAATAAGTTATTTGACATCGTATTTGCCTCAGCAGTGCAAGTACCGTTATTTATCGATCGTCAAATTCGCAAAAATGCCATATTATCGTATTTGACGACCTCAACTGTCAATTTGACGATCGCTAAAAGAACGGTACTTGCACTGCTGATCAGACAAACAAGAGAGATATGGATTAGTCTTAGTACAATAATTGTAGTTCATGTTCAAACGTCTAAATTTTTCATATATTTTTTTCCCGATACCGCTAAACCGCTTAACGCAAAAACGGTAAGTAGGTACGGCTCACTTACAAGTAAGCTGAATTTTCTTTTTTTTCTCCAAATCTTATTCAATGTGAATTACAAAGCAAAATTGTCAGTTTCCATTATAAAAAAATCTTTACGCATTCAATTTGTGGTTCATACGTAAATCCCATAGAAAAAAATCACTCCGTCAGTTTTCGCCGAATTTTTTAATTTGCCGGACAAATTTTCCTATTTTATTCGTCTTCTAAACCACCCCTGTATTAAGGCGAACAAAACACAAACAAAAAAAAACACATCGGTCAAGCCGTTGAGTTTTAGCGAGACTAACGAACAGCAATGGATTTTTATATATGTATATATAATATTAATTTATGTCCCATAGTTGTATTATATTAATTTTAATTGTACTTGCCTAAGACACTCGGGATAGTGCTAAGATTTTAGCGATACCACTAACATCAAAATCGGTCCAGGCATTCAGGAGTTGTAGTGGAATTTAGAAACCTGCATACAGACATACAGACATACAGGCATTAAAAAAACACCTTATTTGGTTATTTGTATTAAACATGATAGAAAATCGTCCTAAGATGATAAATTGAGAAGAAAAAATCGTACACCACCAAAACTTTTCACGATTTCCCCTAAAACTTTCACGAAAAATATACTACCATAGTCTGTAAGTATCAAACACCGTATGGAATACTATCCACATTGCGTACAGTTATATAACATTGTTTGAAAGGAGTCGGCAGAGCGTGGTGTCCTTTGTTCCGTATTGTGTTACTGCTGGCTGTATGAAACTGAGAGTTGTTTCTAAAAGGACTTTTGTATGACATTTTTGACACAAAATGGCGTATCCACCTTGTAATATAATATTTGTTTTGTAAAAAAAAACAGCTTTTATTGTATACTAGCTGAATCCCGCGGTGCTAGCCACGATTTTCCAGTTTTCCCACATTTTCTGGGAGAATAAGTACCCTATGTCCGTCTATATGATGTACACTATCATCCTGCCAAAATTATTTAAGATCGGTTTAGCGGTTTAGTCGTGAAAAGCGGACAAACATCCAGACAGAGAGACAGAGTTACTTTCGCTTATAATATTAGTAAGGATTTTGTTTATTATACTCGAAGAATGAATGATGTTGGCCATTTAAAACTTTTACCTCAGATCCTCAGTACTTTAAATCAGAGTAACAATGGAGGTTATGCCTTAGTACAATTATAGTTTGCGTTCAAAAAGGTCGTCTGCAGGGTAAGTTCGGCTAAAGGCATCAAGCCTGATTTAGGCCAGATGCATTTTTATGTATTTTATTGTGAAAATTCCCATGAGTACACTAACTCTGGCATTTCGACAGTAAAGTTGCTATCCCCATTGATGGGTCTTTGTACTTTTTTAGGTGGCGATAGACATATTTGCGATAGGCCTTTACCAAAAATTATATATACATATTGTCATTGGCCTTAACATAGCAGGGCAAAAAACTAGTTTTTTTTTTAGCTTTGGTCGCGTAGAATAATCGCCACATTTACCCAACTGTGCATAAAGATATTGTTTTTCGACTAAATTGTTTTGGATAGCAAATCTGTAATTTATTCACTTTAATAATTCGATTTACCCTGATTGACTAACATTAAAATGAAAACAAAATACCTCAAAAATCTATATTAACTAAAAAATATCCACAGCAACCTAACAAAGACCGCGAAAAGCAGCATCAAAATTGGCATAGGCACTTTTTTACTCTTCACTTCGACACCCGAAACTTGTCCCTGTTTCAACGGCTCTGTGAGTCCCGCCATTTTCGGTTTGTCTATGGGCTGACCGACCATAGAGAATTTCGTTGCGCAAGTAATTTTTACAGTGAACATTTTCCCCATGTATTTATCTTCTTTAGGTACTAACACTTGCTCGTAATACTGATTGTGAGCGACGTAGTAGTTTTTATCGTGCGATATGTCTGTCACTAGCACCTCTTGTGTTTCCCCCACTTTGTGTCCGTACGGTTCGTACGACCGGAAGAGGTCTGAGAGTTGTTTTGTGCGTTTCTTCACTTCTTGCGCTGGTACCTAAAAGGAAATTTTGTATTTTACGAGGTATTTCATATAAGAGCAGTTTCATCTACGTGGCGCCAGATGGCGTTGTTCTTTTTTCATACAAATCGTGGTTTACGCTAACGCGGTCGTGTACGTTAACGCAACTAGAAAAACACACACTAGGCCCACTGGTCACTGACCGTTACTCAAAAGTTCAAACTTGGGGTTTGCCAAAGAGCAACGGAACGCAGCGTGCTGGGTATCAAAAGAATGGACAGAGTCCGCAACAACGCACTGCGCTCTATATCAGGTGAGGTCGACGTTGGTCAAAAGGCCGCCAGACTAAAATGGGATTGGATGGGACATGTGGCGCGTATGCATCCCAACCGATGGGCCAGGATGCTGCAGTGGGTGCTGATGGACGTCGCAGTCAAGGAAGGCCCAAGAAACGCTGGCGTGACGATCTTGACTCATTGATTGATTGATTAACTCTTTATTGTTCACACCATAAAATTTGATACAAAGGACAAAAACTCTTAAAAACTAGTGCAACAACTGGCGGCCTTATCGCTAAAAGCGGTCTCTTCCAGGCAACCTTATTCCACTCATTCCGGAGAGGTTGGCAAGAGGTGGCGGAGAACCGAGATTTATGGAAGGTAATGTGGGAGACCTTTGCCCAGCAGTGGGACAGTAGAGGTTAAAAAAAAACTTACTCGTTGCATTTTAGCGGCGGGCGTGCCGGGCCTAGGGAAGAACTGGTTGATGAATAGAGACGGGAACCGATACTTGGCGCAGAGCCGCATCGTGTCTTCGAAGTCTGCCTCGGTCTCGGTGGGGAACCCGCAGATTATATCGGTCGCTATTGTGATGCCGGGAACCCTGATAATAACCAAATTATAAATACAGTGTGGTAATAAACATGGCATGCAGTAAAGTTAAAACTGGAACTACACTAACAGTAACGCCGAACGAAGCGCTTTGATTCAACTTTTATTGTGCGAACTGCTAGTCTGTGGAATGCGCTGCCTGAATGGGTGTTCCCCGATATTTACAATCTAGGTGTCTTCAAATCACGAGTGATTCGGTTTCTTCTAGGCAAGCGTGCTCCACCGTAGACCGCACCATCGCTTAACATCAGGCGAGTTGGCGGTCAAACGCAAGCCTATTCTCAAATAAAAAATACAAAAATAAAACAGTGGTCCTAAGTTTGCCTGGAAGAGATCGCTCTTAGCGATAAAGCTTTACGCGCATCTACCCTCATTAGTGTGGAGGTTAAAGGGGGAGGCCTACGTTCAGCAGTGGACGTCTTCTGCCTGATGATGATGATGACCCTCATTAGTAGGTATAAATTGTCGTTTGTTGAGGGATGGGACAATGGGTTTTATTTAAGTTTAAAATATTTGTATTTTAAATTAAAGAGTCCATAATAGAAGCATTCCTAGTACATATTTTTATTATAATAAACCGACCAAGTGCGAGTCGGGCTCGCGCACTGAGGGTAAGTATAACAACAAATAATAAATAATGGCCAAGTACAAGTCGGTGACAAATTTATGTCCATTACTTGTCACACTAATCCGTGGTCAACGATGCTGGTGTTTCAACTTGTTATTTTTCTGTATAGTTCTTTAGTTTTAAATTTTCTACTGTTTGTTGATCCTTAAATAAATTTAATTACCAAGTTAAGCAACGTAGGGCTCGGTCGGTACTTGGATGGGTGACCGCCTGGGCGTGATGTTGTATTTTAGCACAACTTTTAGTATTTTGTGGTGGTATGGAACCCTCAGTGCGGGAACCCGACTCGCACTTGGCCGGTTTATTTAGACACGTATTACTAACCTGTCCCTAAGGAAATCAACGACATGTTCGAAGTCCTTGCGCGTGTACTCTCGCTTCATATCCGATAGCACCTGGTTGCTGCCCGACTGTACCGGCACGTGGAGAAACCTGCACACAAAGAATTAGATTATTCACCAAGTGCATAAAGTAGCGTCTTAAATCACGGGCGTCATATTGAATCCCGAACGTAATGAAGGATTCGAGGGTAAATAGAATAGAATCCTTCATTACGCTCCGGATTCAAGCACGCCCAAGACGAAGACACCTTTATGTCAGGAAAATACTCCACTTTTAGCACTTTCTGGGAGACAATAAAAAAAAAAGAAAAAAAATAAAATATAGTTGTTAAAAGACTTAAACGTCGTGCGCGATCAAGTGGTTATATTATCTTTCGTAAAATGGCTCATCAAAAGGCCCGGGGTAAATAAAGTGTGTCTCAGTAAGAGTGCACTTTTTAAATTTAGTTTTTTTTTTTTTTTTTTCTTTTTTTCGTGCAAATGGCAACTCTGAAATTTGACAGCTGTCACCTATATGTCTATTCCCATTATTAAAAATGGAGCGCTTACTCAACCACCTGCCGCACCGCGCATGAAACAATCGACTTATTGCAGCGTCTCAGTAAGAGTGCACTTTTTAAATTTAGAATAATTTTTTTTCTTGCAAATGGCAACTCTGAAATTTGACAGCTATCACATATATGTTTATTCCCATTATTAAAAATGGAGCGCTTACTCAACCACCTGCCGCACCGCGCATGAAACAATCGACTTATTGCAGCGTCTCAGTAAGAGTGCACTTTTTAAATTTAGAATAAATTTTTTTCGTGCAAATGGCAACTCTGAAATTTGACAGCTGTCACCTATATGTTTATTCCCATTATTAAAAATGGAGCTCTTACTCAACCACCTGCCGCACCGCGCATGAAACAATCGACTTATTGCAGCGTCTCAGTAAGAGTGCACTTTTTAAATTTAGAATATATTTTTTTCTTGCAAATGGCGACTCTGAAATTTGACAGCTGTCACCTATATGTCTATTCCCATTATTAAAAATGGAGCGCTTACTCAACCACCTGCCGCACCGCGCATGAATCAATCGACTTATTGCAGCAACGATTTTCACATTATTTCACGAAATTCTGATGTCAACTGGCCCCCAAGATCGTGCGATTTAACACCGTGCGATTTTTTTCTTTGGGGTTTTGTGAAATTTCGGGTTATCGGACGAATAAACCAGAAACAATTCCTGGGCTCAAATCCAACGCATCATGGGTGAGATACAGCCACATCTCTGTGTAAAAGTCATGGAAAATTGCATGAAAAGAGTAATGGCCTGTCATTAGAGCCGTGGGGGCCATTTGCTGGATATTTTATTCCATATTTAATCGGAACATGTCTTCTTTACAACCCAATAAAAATATCACAACTCTCTCATAACATACGTGTTTTTATTTTAAAATCGAAAGTGCGCTCTTACTGAGACACCCTTTAGTTTGTTATGATGAACTCACTTGTAGACCCTAGGATGGTGCATGATCCTCGCGACCTCTTCCAAATGCTCCAGTATGTAGGGCGGGTTGGTCATCCCAAGCCGCAGCCGACATCCTTCAGGTATCACCTCGACTAGCTTCCACAGCAGTTCTGGCAACGAGGTGCCGATATCTCGACCGTACGTGCCTGTCACAGTAAAAAAAGGCTGTTTCTTTTCAATTTTACTATGGAAACTAACGTCGTTTTCACACATTTTATTTATATGACACGGGAATCATACGTGAGTAGATAGATAGATAAATATTCGGGACATTTTTGCACACACGGTCATCTGACCCCAAACTAAGCAAAGCTTGTGATATGGCTGCCAGAGACTGATATACATACATAATTATATATTTTTAAATACATACTTAATTAGATATTAACATCCAGATATAGAACAAACACAAATGTTCATCACACAAATGTTTGTCCTAGGTGGAAATCGAACCCACACCCCCAAGCTCAGAAGGCAGGTTCACTACCAACTGGACCAACGGGCTATTAGATATAGATATATAAACTCTATAATGTTCACACCACAAATTTCATACACATGATAAAACAGCTTAAAAACTAGTGCAACAATCGGCGGCCTTATCGCTAAGAGCGATCTCTTCCAGGCAACTTTAGGATGGAGAGGAGTAACGTATGATTAAGCCTTACTGCAACTATAGTTTCAACCGCATTCGGTGGTCTTTTTCAAGGTAAATGCGCCGCGCAGTTGCGTCTCGCTTTGCACTACGGGCCGCCGCGCGACGCGAACTTGAGTAATTCCCGTGTCATATAAATACAATCTGTTTCTGTTCATTTTACAGGAGTTACAGACAGTCCTCTATGTAAAGGGTGCATGGAGGCAGAAGGTGCGGCTGCGCATCTGCTGCACTACAGTGCAGCAACGTGGCAGAACTGCTAAATACTATCCTCGGGTCACCGCGAGGGCGCTCTAGGAAGCCTGCGTCCAGCATTGTACAATGTTATAGCAACTGTCATTGACGCATTCTTTTAGCAGCCGCACCATAGCATATTTGTGTCAAAATGACCTTTAATGTTTCTTTAAGTCCTATAGGTTATAATTGACGCTTACCATCAGGTAAGGTGTGGCCAAACGCTAGCCCATTCCATCATAAAAACAAATTAATTATAACTCAAGTATAAACTGGATATTTTTTAAATCCACATAAAAAGTCCTGTGATACTCTTCAAACGGCGCCTTTAAATGTGTTGTTGTAATTATTTTGTTTCATGACCATGGATACATTCCTTCAGACGTAATATTAATTAAGTTTACATAGTACTAAATGACGACAAACAAGTCACAGTTAGAGTCAAGCAAAACACAGCCAAGTCAAACTCATGCCCCAGTAAATTGGTGGAGACTTCTATGGAGTTTTGGAAACAACACAAAAAGATATGTTTGACCTCGTTATATCACTTGCTCACACTCGAGCACGTTCACAAGCACTTAATCAATAATAATCTATCATTATTACTCGGTACATGACTAGCATCCAGCGTTTCTGTGTAACTCGTTACATAGAAACGCTGGATGCTAGCCGCTTCCGACCGGCCCTTTTGGAGATCGATGGGGGAGGCATATGTCCAGCAGTGGACGTCCTATGGCTGAAATGATGATGATGATTACACATTAACACTCGTAAGTACACAAGTATAGGAAAATAATTCAATGAGTCGACATGTTTATTTTCACGTTGGCGCCAAAGCTTAAATTCTATTGCCTTACCAGTATCTTCGCTGGTGAGCCAAATTTCCACCACACCCTCCTGGAAGGAGAGCCTCGCTCGCTCCACTATCTCCTCCGGGGGGTAACTCCCGAGCTCCCCTCTTGCATGTTTCGTCTTACAGTAGGTGCATTGGTTGAGGCAGCCAGTGTTGATGGCGATTATCTCTATGTGGGGGTTCTTGCGGACCTTGGGGAGGAGAAGGGATGCCCCGCCCGCTTTACGGCCTTCGGTCGTTTTGCGCTGACCGAATAGACGTACTGTGTGCCCTGAAAATCAATTCATTCCAAATTACATTCCAAAAAAAAGGTCTCATTCTCGGCCAAGCTCTCAAAGAGTTAACAAAACCTGAGGATGCCTTGTGGAGTTTTCGTTTATCACACATCGTTATTGAAATATTTAACTTTTTTTTGTTTTATGTTTTTCCGGTCATAGAATAACATAAGTGTTTAAGGTCTATTAACTGATAGAGGAGAGTGAACTGTTGTGCGAGCACGTTTATGGTGAAGTTATTTTGACATACATGACATTATTGTTCCAAAAAGGGTGAAACAAAAACATATGGGTCCTCTTATTTTCAATGAGGTTGACGTATGCAAAATTTGTGCAGACCGAAAAAGCAAATCTGTATGCAAAAAATCTACTTTTAGGCACCACTCACCTGATAGAAAGTGACTTTGTGACCAAATATGGAGCATGTAGACCTAGAAGGTTCTTATTCCCTCTGGCCTTCAAGATACCCTGGTTATAAGCATTCCAGTCTCTTGCAATAGAAGAGAAGTAACAAAGCAAAGGAGCTAGGACTAGCTCCTTAGTTACTTCACTGTGAATGTGAAAGATGTGCTCTTGACCCCTCGCCCTTCATACCTTTAAGTGTCTCCTCGACTATCTCTACGATCCTATCGATCTGCTGCACGCCTACAACGCTCAGCCCTGTGAGGTAGTTAGCCCGCGGAGCGCCCTGCGGCACGCAGCCTGCTACCACTACATGCATGCCGCGGCTCTGGCCCAGCTCGATCTCATTTCTGAAATACAGGATAAGACAGCGTCACAATCATTACTGGAGATGCGAGGCGTTGCGGCGTTAGGGTCTTTTATGGAGACGTATGGCGTCACACGGCGCGTCGGAATCGTTAATGGAAACGTTGCTGCTTAAAAGAGAAAAGAACATATCAACAAACACACTTTCACTTTTATAATATTACTATGATAGAAGTATTAGTATCTTACTTGAAGTGATCCTCAGCCGGGTTTTTTACAGTGCAAGAGTTGAGCAGCCAGAGCTGGGCCTGCCACTTGTCCTCGGTGAGCTTGTAGCCGTGCGCAGCAAGCAGCCCGGCCATGTACTCCGAGTCTGAGTTGTTGTGAGCGCAGCCCCATGTCTTCACGTAGATAGTTTGAGTACCTAGAATCAATGTGTTTTTTGACGTGACAACGTCTAATAAATCGATGAATGCTGGCTGCACGCACAAAAAAGTGTCCCGTTACGCTCATTGTGTATTTGTTATGATGTTGTCACATTAAACTATCATCCGTAGACCAACTTTACAGACAACCATTTTTTTTTAATAATTGGCAAACAAGACATTCAAACTAACTTTTAACTATAAATACGGATAGCACCGACTGGCATCGTTATAATCAGCAAGTTATGCCGAACCCCCTGTGCGTTTGCTAACTAGTGCTAGTCCGGTCAAGCTGTAGTAGCCGAAAAGCCAACAGCGTAAGGCAATATAAAAAAAATGCTTCTTCATTGTCTCCACTGCGCTCATACCGAACGGACACCTACCTGAATCACTGCTGATCGTTATAAAGGTCACGTGAGTTCTTTTATTCTATAATCAGTGTTGATTCAAAAGTGTGTAATCGTTATTTTGAAGTGATTTAGGTTTTGTCTTGTTTACATTTAATTTGTTGTTGACATTGTAATAAAAGGAATACTTGTTCAATTTAGTTTTATTTTAAGATAATTCCATTACTGATTCCTGAAAAATATTCATAGTCTCCACATTATTAAAAAACCTACAAGAAATAGGCAAGATATATGAATAAAACTTAAATATATGAATAAGACTTTTAGATCGTTGAAATTGTTTTCTATGAGTTTTGTTTGACTATATTTAAAGAAAAATATCGTCATGTCGTGGTCATTGATCGATTAATTTGTGTTAAATACGAAAAAAAACTTTTCAGGTTACCTGGCACTACGCTCTCCAAAACAATTTTTTCTACGGGTTCTGTGTCTTTGGTGTCACGTTTCCTGGACCGCACACTCACTGACTTTCTGCTGGCATATCTTTCTTTCGGTGTTATATCCTGTGAAGATATTAAATCTTCAATATCGTCGATAAATTCTGAAACAGCACCTGGCATTTTTGCCGATCTATGAAATGATTAATGAAATAAAATAAATACTATTTTTGTTTTGACAGGCTGCCGGGACGGAACGGGTGTCTATAATGTACAACATGATATTTGCCGACACGATATTCCACGGCATGATAATGTACAGCATGATAATTGGTGTACATGTACATCGAATATCATGCTGTACAATCCATGTCGTACAATACTGGCCGTCAATTATCGGCTCGTGTCTATTAAGTACGGCAAGGAATGCACAGCCAGGATTGTACAGGCAATAATCCGTGTACGTGGGAAAAGTCCACGTTTTATCGGGCTGTACATTATTGTGCCGTACATTATCATGTCGTGCAATACGGGCCGTGTTTTGACGAAACGGGCCGAAAATGTACGACCAATAATGTACAACATGATAAAAGGTGGCATCGCCCGTATTGGCTAATATTCCTGAAATGTCTCTGCTCTTATTGGCTGTTGAGTCTATGACGTCTGTCGATTCCATGCTTCGTTTGAACAAGATAGTGTAAGATAGTCACAGATAAAAAATATGAGAACCATCAAAACTTTTTGATGGTGACGCGGAGTGAGGAGTACAACTGTGTTAGATCTGTCACTCATTTCGAACCTAACCAACTCAAGTCTGACTCCAGGTGGGCTCCCGCCAGAAGCTCTTGCGGTCGCCCCTGAGTATCGCTTCGCCACACTCGACCTTCGCTTCACTACGGAGGTCACCGGCTCGCTTCGCTCGCCACCTCCCCCCTTCGCTCCGCTCGGTCTCGTATGGCTCGCTCTCACTCAGGACCTCCCTAGAGCTTCTGGCTCCCGCGCTTTTTATATACACTCTAGGGGTAGGGACCACAAGACTAGGTGGAGTCGGGGTGCTCTGTGTCGGTTCTGTGGCCCATTTCGAACCTAACATACTCAAGTCAGAGTGCTCTGTGTCGGATCTGTCACTAATTTCTACCTAATACACTCGAGGTGGAGTCCGATGTCCAAGTCTAAAGGAAGCTTCAGATTTGAATTTTTATGTACACCAATTATCGTGCTGTACAATATTGGGGTGTGCATTATTGAATCGTGTCAATAATGTACGGCATAATATTGTACGCCACAATATTGCACAGCATGATAATTCGTGTACTTGTACATCAAATATCATGCTGTACATTATTGTGTGTGCATTATTGGGCCGACCTGATAATGTACGGCATGATAATGCACGACACGATATTGTACAACATGATATTCCATGTACATGTACACCAATTATCATGCTGTGCATTATTATGCCGTACAATATCATGGTGTACATTATCTGTGTCGTACATTATTGCCTCCCGACGGAACGAAGTTGAACGAACGCGTTCCGAATCTTACCTATAGCGCCAAGACCGACGTGAACAGCCATGATGAGAACAAACATGACAAATAAACTAATGGTAAGAAAATATTTTCTTTGTGTCGTGTTGGATCATATTATGTAGCTAACAGACGTATGAAGTTGGTACGCCCAGGTACGGCAGATCGCCGTCTGTCTGACCAACGGGAGATAAAGAGAAAAATTTCTCATTCTCTCCCGTTGGTTTCGTTTAGTAGCGTTGGTTGTTGGACCGTCAGGCCGTCAGGCTACAGGTATGATTTGGAACAAGCGATTAATACTTAATTTTGACAGTGGCTGTATATGACAGTAACACTGGCATCTTTATGGCATTTGACAGTGACAATAAAATAATACAGTTTTTTTTTCTCTTATTTCTTGGCAGGCTAAAGTAATTAATACCATTTTGTAGAAATATTAATACAACGTGTTTCGTCTTACGTATTTTACTGACCTATGTAGAGAATTTAATAAAGACTTCTATGGAGTTTTGGAATCAACATGAAAATACACGTTTTACCCCATTAGATCACTGCCCACGCTCGAGCACATTCAAGGAAGACTGGATGTGATCAGCTTTCCACTCAAATTCAATGCTGGCGTGTTTCTGGCTCAACGCACTTGCATTCAGCGTGGTAATGCCGCTAGCATGCTAGGTACACTGCCAACTGATAGTGGGCTTGAGCATTTGGGTTGTCTCCAGACCTACAACGGTCTATGGGCAGTCTTATTATTTTTTGTAGTGCTAGTGTTAGCTCGTATATATTGTTTAGTCTTGCCATAAAATAAACCGGCCAAGTGCGAGTCGGGCTCGCGCACTGATGGTTCCGTACCACTTCAAAATTCAATAGCGAAATTACCAATAGTAACTTGGTAACGAACAGAAACTTGTCACCGACTCGCACTTGGCCATTATTTATTATTTGGTGTCGGTTCAAAAGATACAGCCGCTTAAAGGTAGGACAGATTTGATAGTTTTCGAAAACTTCTTTCGTTTACGTATTGTTCCATACATTATAGTAAAGTGGAGGAACTAAAATCGGTAGTAATCGGCGGTATAAATTGCTTCACTCTTATACGAAAAAAGTTTTCGAATACCTTTCAGCCCAGCTATGTATGGAACAATACGTAAACGAATAAAGTTTTCGAATACTATCAAAACTTGTACTATGGGTACAGACGGACGAACGGACAGACAGACAGACAGACAGACATCGTAAGCTTAGTAACAGGGTCCCGTTTTTACCCTTTGGATACGGAACCCTACAAAGGAACACATTATAAAAGAATGCACCATTATTACGTTGGTCTTCGATAAAAAAATACAATAATTATAAATATTATTAAAATTGCTCGAAGACGTTAGCACCAAAACTCTACAGAGTATTCCAGTTATTTCATGCAAATTTTGGTTGAAACGCAATTTTTTTATTTTATTTGCCGCACTTTTTAGTACTTTTATCTGCCTGACTCCAGCATCCTCTAGCAAAGTGCACTTGGTGCTATGGTTAAAATTTTCCACTGCGTTAGTAACGAGCAAAGGGTCCCGTTAAACGGGACCGTTACTAAAAACTATCAATCATCATTTCCAAATAATAATAGCACATCACCATCCCTGTCATAGGTGTAAAAATTCCAAACAAGATATTTTAATCCTTACATGTCACGGAATAAAGTTTAATATATCGAAAATAGTTTGAGGGTATTCTTTGATAACAATGGGATATAACAGCTGCGGCTGATATGGCGGGAAGGCAAGGCGAACTGCGGATGGTGATCATAAAACATGACCTTACCAGTTTTATACCTCTGTTTTGAGGTGACAACGTCCTACATTGCATTTTGCGCAAACACAAAATATAAATATAACGATACCGGATGTCTGTCCGTTATAGGTATTTGAAAGACAAACTAAAATAAAATGCAAAAAAATCTACACCGATCGTGCGTAGCGTTATCTATGATAACGCTTATTGTAGGTATTTTCAAAGAGTGTCCGTAGGGCTTCTCCGGCCACGTTAAATAAATTACAAATGATTTGAGTAGACAAATGATGGCCCCACTCTACATTTCTACATTTATCCGACCGTGATTTATTCCGTGCCCCAACCAAAGATATTAATATGGCCCCAACCCCAACCGCATTTTTATACCTATTAGGCTATTATAGCTAGGTACCTACTTACAAGATGCGAAGTTCTAATTTTTCACGTGCCTCTACACTATTTACGGAAATCTAGCATGGTGCTCTGTTGCCGCATGAAGATGGTGTATAATATTGTACGTACGTATACCATCACTGCCATCTCCTTTCCACACATTTTTTATTATCACTTGTTTTTCTTTGAATGGGTCTCTCTTTTAAACCTTTCTCCAAAACGCATTGTCAACGCATTGCATGAGCATCGCATGTGCACAACCATTTCCATGCGCTCAACAAAACGCGCGGGACGGTGAAGGCGGTTCGTTCGTTCGGTTGTCTGATTGTCTGGCTTGGTCTGGCTGCAGTGGCTGCCTGCCGCTGGCTACTTGGCTGGCTGGCCAGTCAAGCACCGGGTGCGCGCGCATGAGGTCGCGTTTCGTTATCGCTTTGCGGTTATTTTCGTGTGTTGTTGTGGACTTGTGACGAGAACTATTGTGATCTTTTTTTAAATTGGTAAGTTTAAATAATATATAATACTGAGTACATTTATGATAGTTATGTTTGCTTCAATCACAAACTTTAGCCCTAATTAGAAATTGCAGCAAATTCGCAGTTTTTGTAAAATTTTACAACGGAACGGCAGATTGTCGGTAGGTAGGTATATTTATTATTTATACGTATTTACAGTACGTAAATTGTTTTTTTTTTTTTGACATGTGTAAGTACGTAGGTATTATAAGTACAGATATGAATAATTGTGTCTAAAAATAAATGATTCTGATTTGATAGGCCCTAATTCGTAGTTTTTAGGGTTCCGTACCCAAAGGGTGGAAACGGGACCTTATTACCTACTAAGCCTACGCTGTCTGTCCGACCGTCTGTCCTACCTTCGGCTGTATCTTTCGAACCGTAATTAAATAGGTAGATACCTATAGCCATTTGAAATTTTCACAGATTAATGTTATGGCGGATTATAATAATATATTTATTTATTTATTTAATACTTTATTGCACACTTACAAATTAAGTAGCTTAATGCTAAGCATTTTCTACCAGTCATCCACCAGGTTGGAACAAATGGTAGGTAGGTAGGTATATACCTACCTACCTAGTCAAAAAGTAAAAACTAAATGGGGGTTCCCCATAGAACAAACGTTTTTTCACGTATTATTGTATTTGCTCTAATCCAAAAACGGTAATAGGTGCCTACGTAGGTATTAGTAGGTAGGTAGGTACAAGCAATTAGTCTTCTGTGGTACAAGTACAAGCATAAAAAATGGCACGATTATACCTACCTAGGTTGTCAAAGATATTGTCCTTGATTATACCTAGATACCTACCTAGTAGATACACACTCTAACTAAAGTAGGTACCTATAACAACAAATCTATACTAATAATAATATAATATATTATAAAGAGGAAAGATTTAATTGTTTGTTTGTTTGCATTGAATAAGCTCCGAAACTACTGAGCCGATTTGAAAAATTCCTTCACTGTTGGGAAGCTACCTATATTACCTAAATAATAAAAAAAAATAGGGATCCTTACTAAAACTCCAATAATGTAACCCAAGGTGTAAAAAAATAAGATTTACAATTTTGACTTTGCGTGTTTGACAGTTCTAAGACAGGACAACGTCTGTCAGGTCTGCTAGTAATAAATAATAGCTAATCCACCCGCCGGGTGAATACAAGTAAACCTAGGTACCTATATTTGTAAAGAAATCTACTTACGGTAGATTAGATACCTACCTACCCTAACTAGGAATCCTAGGAGTAAAGGAGTAAAAAAACAAAGCTACAATCCTAGATTAGTGTAGTCTGGGCCTAACGGCTAGCTGTTTCAAGCAATCCAAAAGAACTTGGAGACCTCGGTAAAAATTCTTTGTAAGGTAAGGTCCAAGTTATTTGGGCACCACAGAAAAGAATATTTTTTTAACTTCTCTTTTCTGTGATAGGCACAGAACATCGAATATCTCGATGGAAGACATAATAGGTACCTATCTCAATATAGGTAGGTACCTACTTTAGTGTCATATTAAAAGAAAAAGTTTGCATTCAGGTTTTTACAATATTATTGCATTTCCCCCTACTTTATCACAATAAACTTAGACCACAAAATTGTCACAAAATACTCTCATCAATAGGTAGGTATCAACTGGCGCCGATGCTCACCTTAATTTTCAAGGTTCAAAACCCGAAGGCAGTCACGGGCTACTAACCATTATGAGGAATGCCCTGCCCTTCCTTGGGCCCTTCTAGTTCCATATCAACAATCGTCACGGGCATAGGGTTACCAACCCTCCGAATTTGTCGGGACATATCCGGACTTTGTTAGGCTTTGTAACTTGTCCTGGCTTTTTAGCTTGGACGATGTAATTAGTAAATCTTAATTTACATCTTCTAAACAAAAAAAAAACTTCTTTTAACAACTATCCAACATACTAAAATGACCAGACTTTAATGCTTTATTTATCAGGACTTTTCAAATTTTGATATGGTAACCCTACACGGGCATCGTACCTACTGACTATTGTTTACGCTGTGTCGATGGTAGAGGGTCGCGTGCCTGCACACCTGCCGTTAGATTGTTTATTTTTTAGACACGACCGAAATTGCCATCATAGTTATATATGCCCCAACATGGTGAACCATTGTAGGTACCTATCTAGGTATATGTAAGTATCACTAAAATATTTCATCATCATCCATATCCTTTCTTATCCCTCTCTTTTGCTATGCCATCTGCCTCGGTCCAGGCTCGGCCCGCGATAGTAATAGTGCTAACAGACGAGACGTATAGGTACCTACTTGGTTGACGGACCGCCGCCCAACCAACGGGAGGGAAAGAGAAAAAATTTCACGTTCCCTCTCGTTGGTTGGACGGCGGTCCGTCAACCAAATCCATATCTACGTCTGTTAGCACTATAACACTATCGTCGACCCATCTTGTAGCAGGAGTAGCACGACGACCAACGCTCTGCTTACCTTACCTGACTCGACCACCACTCTGTCAGAACCTTACTCCACCTGTCATCACTGCGCCTAGCAACGTGTCCTGCTCAGCTCCACTTCAACCTCATAACCGCGATTCCGACGTCTCGAACCTTTGTCCTTCGTCGGATTTCGGTATTACGAACTTGGTCTTGGAGTTTGATGCCTAGCATGGATCTCTCCATGGCTCTCTTGATTTTGTGCACAGCCTCATGTATGAGAGTCCATGTTTCGGCACCATAAGTCATGGTAGGCAGAACACATTGGTTGAAGAGGCGAGTTTTCAGACATTGTGGCATATGGCGTGACTTGAGAATGTCGTCCAGTTTTTTGAATGCTGCCCATCCAAGCTGTATGCGCCTGGAGACGTGTCCTATAGCTCCACTTAATTTCATTACTGCGATTCCGACGTCTCGAACCTTTGTTCTTCGTTGGATTTCAGTATTACGAACTCTGTTTTGGAGTTTGATGCCTAGCATGGATCCCTCTCCATGGGTTTCTGTGCTACCCTGATTTTGTGCATAGCCTCATGTGTGAGCGTCCATGTTTCGGCACCATATAAGTCATGGTGGGCAGGACACATTGGTTGAAGAGGCGAGATTTAAACATTATGGGATATGTTATTAGTAATTATTAAGTTTATCAGATTCTTTATAACACTGTCATAACATTACACACAATGTTATAGGTACCTAACAGCGGATTAACTCAATTGAGTTTATTCAATTATTATCATAACATAATGTACAGAAAAAAGATCACTTTCCAAAAAAATCAGGCACGTTGTACCTATAGCAATGCTCACCAATGATATTATCTTTGATGCTTACCCTTTCAGCTAACTAGAGGCTGGCATTATGGTCACGAGTTGCACCGATAAGACGTGATGAAAAATCTAAAAAAAAGGGCTCCCGACCCCCACGGGCCTATGGTTAATACGTAATAGGTATAATATGATATAATATGTGCTAGCTCAATGGTGATTATAACCACTCTTTATGCTTACTCGATAGACATACGTGCAGTAGAATTTGGTTTTAGTGACTTCACTTCACTAAAACACGTCATTTTAGTTTCCCTTCCTCGTGGAAATTCCAAATATTCGTACTCAACGATTTGAGTCGTCATTTATGATACATACTGCTACTTGTACTAATAGGTATGTCTTCTGTGGTACTGCCCAAGTGTGGGACTCCCTGCCGTTCTTGTTTCCTGAGAGCTACAATCTAAGCATCTTCAAGGCTAGAGTGAATAGATTTCTTCTAGATCAACGTGTTCCATCCTCGGCCACACCGTCGCTTACCATCAGGCGAGTTGGTGGCCAAACGTAGATCTATTCTATATATAATTATATAGAAAAAAAACATACAGTCGAATTGATAACCTCCTCTTTTTTGAAATCGGTTAAAAAGTTTCACTTTATACAGTAGGTAATAGGTATACCCTACTTACATTATACATATTATAATATGTATTTCATTTAAACTTTTTTACGAGTTTTTTTTATCTTTTCCGCCATCTTATAAAATTTCAACACGAAAATTGCTTTATAATTTGTAATGTTATTTAATCCCTTAGCGATTTTTTATCTTCAAAAATATCGAAAACTTGCGAAAGAAATAGCTCTGGCTAAAAAGTCGCGGCCTACAGCTGGTGTGGAAAGGTATACCTTAGCTGCGTGTTGCGTCGCATGTAGTCCCTTCAAATTTTGCCCTCGTGGTCCCTTGGCCGTTGCTATGAATATAATACTCATTTGCTGTAATCATTCAGATATTTCATTCGTGTCCTTCATCGATAAATGTTCCTACCTAATATTTAAGACCCACTGTTTTCCTGTTCAACATTTTCTCGAAATAACTAGGGCAGGGATGGCAAACCTTTATTGGAGTAAAAAAATTATTTAAAAAAATTATGTGGCCAAGTCTCAGCATAAAGGCCGACACGCGCCATCAAATGACTTGAAGAAAAAGTAAAACTAGATGCTACTGAAAACTCTTTATTTGTAACCTGAAAAAAGCATATTGTACAGCAATTGTAATATATAGATAGGTACTGTTAAATGTTTATTTTAATAAAAGAAAAAGATTATGTAAATTCTAAATCTTTTATGTTATTTTCAATCAGCAAAATCTACAAGAAATGTAACTGCTCTAGTAGCCCCGTACGCTATGAATTATTGTTACATACACGACGTCAAATGACAACGATTTTTTTTTTCCGATCGCTGGATTACGGCCGACTCCTTATAGTGCTAACAGACGCTCGAACGCGGCTGACGGACCGCCGTCCAACCAACGGGAGAGAAAGAGTGGGAATATCATATTTCCCTCTCTTTCTTTCCCATTGGTCAGACGGCGGTTGAGGTCAGCCGCGTTCGAGCGTCTGTTAGCACTATTACTCGGACGCGGTATCAAACAGTTTAGAAAACCACGCGAGCGCGCGCCCTACGGTTTACCGTCACGCAACTTTTTTTCATCTCCTAAACTGGATTGCTAGCCGTAAGGGCCCCAGGTCCGATCTTAGAAGAGTCCCTTCTTCGCTTGACCTATTTTGTAAGGTGCATATTATTTACACAGATTGCAAACCTATAGATAAAACTCGCGAGTTCAAATCGAGTGCCAAGGATGGTCGATAAGTCATATCATAGCGCGAACTAACGCATAATTTTTATTTATAGGGTTTATCGAGAGGTCGAGATATCGCTCATTAAAATACCTAACAAGATAAACTATGAAGTCAAATGGGTTTTTGTGGTTATTAACTTTGTTTTTTAAGGAAACTGAAATAATTCCCTAACTTCCAAGTTACAAATTTTGCGAATAAACGCAGGTCTAAGCACAGGCTATGGACAAAATTGTCTTCCCACCGTTTTTACCAAAATTTCAAAGTTCTGGGAGATTTGTCTTCGTTTTGGAACCCAACCTAACCTAAATGATACTAAAATTACGGATTAGCCGTAATTTCAGTATCATTTAGGTTAAAACTAGTATCGTATTTGTCGGCTCGTTTTCAAAATCGGTATAAGTTAGGGACAAGTAGCTTACGCGTATGATTTAGGTACAAAAGCTCAAAGTATCAATTGCTTTGGAGTATTTTCGGATCGAACGAGCAAACAATTTAATCAGGGTTAATGGAAGGCTTTGGCCCGCCTCTGTTTTAGTAAACAAACGCCTGTTGCGTGCGAACTTGGAACTATAAAGATACCTACTGGAGCCATATCGATAGTAGGCTCTCAAATGCAGCTTAAAAAACGAATTTAGAGTGAAAAGTTCTAACCTAATATAAGTAGCACTTCGTCCGAAGAAATTAGGTGCGAGAGTGGTTTCGGGTCTCATAGGCGAGACTACAATGGTGTATAGGTAGATGATGTATAAATGGTGGTTTATCTACAAAATATTAATTTCGAGGACAATTCAAATTCAAATTAATTTATTTCAGGCAATAAAATAACCCATACAACAATAATTCAATTATTAGGTACATCAAAAAATATATAAATAAATGAAGGCAATAAAATCTAAATAATAAAGTGACAGAATACAATACAATACAATACAATCGCGGACGAAGTGCGCTGTATAATAACAATAACCGTGGCATGGTGGAAATCACAGCTTAGCTCAATTTATGAATCACTGCGTGAGCCGCGCGAAGGCAGACCCTGATTTGAATGTCCGAGATATTTCATATATTTACATACAATGCGCTTGTTCCGATACCATCTCTCCTCTATATTTACTCAACGTAGATCCATTTGTTTGTGTAAACTTTAATAAATACCCTGTTGTCGTCAGTTTTTTAACAGTTTTGTGGTAGCGGTATAGTGAAAAAAATTATGAACAATATTTTTTTATTTTTTTAAAACTTTTTTAACACAAACTTTTTGTATTTTTTCTCTGCAAACTTTTTCATTTGACACCCTTATCATGATGGTAGATAAGAAAAATGTGTTCGCCGTCGTGGGGCGTCCGCCATATTGAATTTAGTGTGACGTTATTTTATTTTTAACCGACTTCAAAAAGGAGGAGGTTATCAATTCGACTGTATTTTTTTTGTATGTTTGTTACGCGATTACTCCGCCAATTTAGAATAGTTTTTGATGATTCTTTTTAGGGTTCCGTACCTCAAAAGGAAAAAACGGAACCCTTATAGGATCACTTCGTTGTCCGTCTGTCTGTCCGTCTGTCAAGACCGTTTTTCTCAAGAACGCGTAAAGATATCAAGTTGAAATTTATACTAAATACTTACGTCTCCGGTTTCTTTCAGCTGTAAAAAAAAAAAGTTGTAAGTCAACGCAATCAAAAGATATGAACGTTTATGTCGCATATTTTCGATTTCACAGGGGAACCAAAACCTATAGGGTACTTCCCGTTGACCTAGAATCATGAAATTTGGCAAGAGGCAAGGTCTCGTAACACATATATAGGAATAAATCCGAAAGTTACAAATTTGAAGTAATATCCTTTAAAAATAATTATTTTGCTATTACAAACTTACATTTTGTAGTTGGAATGTATGAAAGAACCTTATAGTCAACTACAAAATTAAGTTTGACTTTCAATATTTCAACTGATATTTTATTAAGTTTAACTGATTTACTGTTTTAACTGATATTTTATTAAGTTTGTCTTTCAACTGATTCAAGATTTCAGTTCACCACCAAACGCGCGTTTTCTAATCCGAAAAGCGGTGTGTGGTGTGACCTTGCCAATCAAAAACAACCTGCAACCTTTCTGTCTATATAGACATTTTTGTCATGGTCCTTAATTTCAGAATAAAATTAGATTATACTTTATACCTGTATTTAAAGATAATATAGAAAAAACAAAAACTTTGTAGGTACTAAAACATACACGTGATTTTGGGGTTTAGTCATAAACCTCACCATGTATCACCAAGGGGGAGGGGGGGTTAAAAAATGCTAAAAAAACATCACGTGATTAATGGACGGCCCCATTACGTATTTTATTTTGGTTCCGCAACATAAAGTCGAAAGTCTGGTTTTTATGATGGCAGTTGTTGCTGAATCGTATTTGTTTTCTAATTCAGAATTATAATTTACTACCTTTTGCCTCCACGTAGTTAACAAAACACTATAGACAGACACTAAACAGGGATAGTGCAGCAGTCATTGACCTATATGTACTACCAGTCATCATATCAGCTATAGGACGTCCACTGCTGGACATAGGCCTCTCCCATCGATCTCCAAAAGGGCCGGTCGGAAGCGGCCTGCATCCAGCGTTTCCCTGCGGTCTCTTTTAGGTCGTCTGTCCATCTTGGGGGTGGACGTCCTACGCTGCGCTTACCGGTCCGTGGTCTCCATTCCAGAACCTTTCGGCCCCATCGGCCACCTGTTCTGCGTGATATGATTCGGCGTGATATGTGCCCTGCCCTCTGCCACTTCAACTTGCTAATCCGGTGGGGTATGTCGGTGACTTTCGTTCGTTTACGGATTTCCTCATTTCTGATTCGATCTCGTAGAGAAACCCCGATCATAGCCCACTCCATAGATCGTTGTGTGACTTTGAGCTTGCTGCAATAGCAGCAGTAGTTCTAGATAATAGGTATTTCAGAATCGGTACAGTACCTAGTTCTAGAAATGCCTTCTAAAAACATACAAATCCTCAAACGACCACCTTTTAATTCTAGTGTAGATCAGAAAAGACTTAGATTTAAGGTCAACAATGATTTTTTCTAACATTTGTGTACCCAGCGAGATGAGCTTTCGACTGATGGTAAGCGCTACGCCAGCACATAACAGTTTGAGTGTCAATAATTTAAAAAGTCAAATAACTTAGTATTTGTAACACATGAAATAAACTTGCCTTTTATTGTTTTTTTTTTTTTTTTTTTTTTATGAGTGACTTTTACTGTTGGCCTTTTGGCCTCTACAGCTTGACCGGACTAGTTAGCGAACGCAGAGTGCGTTCGGCATAACTTGGTGGTTAAGTTTATAGGCGACTAGCACAAGGGCACCTCGAAGGTACGAACCTCGGCTTGGGCCGTCGCCGGGAGTGGGAATCAGACTTGCCCAGGCACCCCAGAGGGGGTGTGCCCTGGAGCCCTAACGGTTTGTTGAACTGAATGATTATTTGGAGAGAAACTAACCGATCTTCTAACAGATCCTGTGGGTCTACGATCCTGCCGGCGGGATCGCTGTGTGTGTGTGTGTGCCTCTGGTAACCGACGCCTGTACCAAAAACTGAATATTTCCTATTGCTAGGAGCAGTCGGATCGGGCGCCTTTTATTGTTTGGTTTTAACCAACTGAAGAGTGATAACCTTCTATAGGTACCTATTCATTTTGAAGTCAGTTTTTTACTGATAATTATCGTCACGCTTATTTCATATTTTATTATTTTTCTTTTGGCTACTTATTGGCATAGTAATCAAAATTATAAAATACTTCTAAATATTTTTTTACTTAATTTTAAAATGTTATACCTATTGCTGTTTTGGTATAATTATAGGAGAAGCCGATCTAAAACTCTGCAGAAAGTTACGGAAATATTTGTGATGCTGCCTTTACTATCTCAAAAAAATTTCTATAAGTACAACTTTTACTTTGGGACCAACCCCGAAATCGCGAAAAAAAACAGCTATTCCATAGAAAACGGTCATTGACACTTGACAAAATAGGTACTTACCTATTAGATATGGAAGAAACGGTTTTTTTCGCGATTTCATTATTGGTCCCATGGTAAAAATTGTTCATAATGATGAGTACAATGACCTCCATTCAGCTTAATACAGTCTATATGCGTAACCCTGGGCCCTTATTCACTAACTACAAACACGCTCGTAACGCGGTGTGTTAGTTAACCTCAAAAAATTTGGCCTCTATTCCCTAAGAAATAACGGCCAACTTTTTGAGGTTAACTTAACGCGCCGCGTTACGTCTGTGTAAAGTAAGTAAAGTTTATTTCCAAATTAAGCTTTATTAATAAAAAAAAAAAAAATCTCCTTCTTTTTGAAGTCGGTTAAAAATACTTTTAAACACAAGCTTTTACGTATTCTTCTCAACAAACTCTTTCATTCAAAAAAAGCCGATGACTATAATGACAATTTGTATGACATACTAATTTTATGTTGACATATTTTTACAGCAATTTGTTGTATTTATTATATTAGTAATTTCATAATATTATTCCTATTTTTACTAGGAAATCGTTTTAGTTTAAGGCCATGTGGACCTAATTATTGCTGTTTTGAAAGTCCGGTATCTAGAATTGTATAGAAATCAGAACTATGAATTTGGTGTCATATCAAAATTTAACATATTATCTAGGTGCATGTAAAGACCGAAACACGATTAGTAACAATTTTCTCGATTGAAAAAAAATATGAAGATAACCCTAATTTGTCATTTTTGTCGTGGAATGGTCAGAGTAACCATCTCTAAAATGATCACAAAGATATCAATCGAAATAAATAAAAAATATCAAAAGAAAGAGCACATCATCAGTATGTGAGATAAATGTTAGTGGAATTTGTCAGTTTTTATTCTCGATAAATAATTTGAATTTGAATTCGATGCCCAGATATCAATTTGTCCGCCATATTGAATTTATCATCTAGGACCAAAGTGCTTGTGAAGACAAATCCAATGAACCCAAACTCGACAGATTTAAGTCGTTTAGTTTAGGAGTTCCTATGACCGTCTTCTGTTTCCATCATCAGACCAGCTCGAGGTACCATAACATTGCATTGTCACCGAACTTACATAAGTATGCCAAATTTCAGCGCAATCCGTTGAAGATATCTGCTTCAAAATTGATTTGCAATTTAAGATTCCACCCGAACAAACATCATCATCATCATTTCAGCCATAGGACGTCCACTGCTGGACATAGGCCTCCCCCATACAAGGCCTCGAACAAACATACATGTAGCAATTAAAAAAACACAAAAAATACATGTAGCTATAATACACGTTTCTATGATTGATTGATTGATTAACTCTTTATTGATAAAAAACAAAATACAAAAAATACAAAAAAAAACAAAATACGATAAAACGATACGATTTTCTATGATAAAATACATGTAGCAAAAGCTTGTAAAAAGTGTGTAGTTAGTGAATCAGGGCCCTTTATGGAAAACTGTGGTTCAAAACAAACAGACTCGCCAGTGCGTCCTGGGATATCTAGGGCGCCGCGGAGTGCCCTGTCACAACATGATTAGAGTAGCAGGCGCCTAACTGCTACTAGTTAGCGAGCTCGTCATTACAGCCCAGATAACTTGTTCTTATACAATACATATATGTAGAGTCTGCGCCACCATTCAAGTCCGATGGAAGTGGCGCCACAATCGCATATTTTATGTGGCTCTTGAAAACCGAAATACTAGTGCTAACAGACGCACGAACGCGGCTGACCTCAACCGCCGTCAGACCAATGGGAGAGAAAGAGAGAGAAATATGATATTCTCACTCTTTCTCTCCCGTTGGTTGGACGGCGGTCCGTCAGCCGCGTTCGAGCGTCTGTTAGCACTATTAGAAAACTACATTTAGTTCCAGTTTTCGCCGCAGGACTTGAGTGGTGGCACTGGTGGCGCGGACTCTACAAAGACCTACTTAGTACTAATTCACGTACCTATGCAGACGATGCGTAGTACAAGTAGCAAGTAGCTTCTCTCAGATAGGACGGGCCCTGATCCACCATGCTGGACCAGTGCATATTGGTGAATGTTTAAAATAAAAGCATCCAAGTTTTTTAAACGTTGTTTTGTATTTACTTTGGTGTCAAAACGGTAATACGTACAAGCGTCAAACTTAGCACGATTATAGTACACACTCTAAAGTATAAACATAAAATAATAAATAATAGCCAAGTGCGTGTCGGTGACAAATTTCTGTTCACCACCGGTTCTCGTACGATCACCGAAGTTGAGCAACGTCGGGCGCGGTCAGGGGCCTTACGGACAACAGCTAATTGCGGCACCTAATCCGCTCAGTTGGAAAATCACGCGACCGCAAACCGTATCATGGCACGATAAGGTACACGTTCGCGTGATTTTCCAACTGAGCGGATCAGGTGCCGCAATTAGCTGTTGTCCGTAAGGCCCCTGTACTTAGATGGGTGATCGCCTGGGCGAGATGTCTTTTTGCACTACTTTTTTGTACTTTGGTAGTATTTTTTTGGTATCTTATGGCTTTTATTGAAGTAGTGTTTATTTCTGTGAGAAATCAGCCAAATTAAAAAAGATAATTTTGTTTATTTTATGTGGCGGTATGGAACCTCTGTACGCAAGCCCGACTCGCACTTGGTCGGTTTATTTAAACTTCTATTTTGTTTGTTTGTTTTCTGCAAAGCGTCAACCGAAGCATCAACTGAAGTTGTGAACTGTTTTCCCCAGTGACACATGTATAACTAATTCTTTCTGCGTGTATTCTCCAGATCGATTGGTTCCGACCATGTTCTGATACTGAAATACTAGCACTTGTGGCCGTGCGTCCAGCCGTCTGACTCCTTACGTCACGGTTTCACAATACTACCACAAAATAAACGGGTACAGAAGGCCGGCTTCGGCTGACCTTGATTAAAGCCCTCTTTTCCTACTTTTCGTAATTCTAGTCATTCTAGTAATGGGGTTAGCTTAAAATTATAAAAATGGTGTCTCATGAAAATTGAATATTTATCTAAAAACCGAAACACAATTAAGGACATTTCACTCGATAGAAAAAAAAAGATAGTATCACTGATTTCAGCTTTTCTTCCAGTTTTTTGGATTCATTCAAATAAATAAATAGGTACATATAAAAAGCACGATTATTAATTTTTATTAAAGTCTCATTCTTAAATATTTTATTTTTGCAATATGACAATGGAAAAATCATTGTAAACTATGAACATTTTCACACAAAACGATGAGTGACAAAACGTGAGCCCTCGTGACTGGCGTTCGATCGAATTCATCCGATATCGCTCTTCGTACGCGTCTTTGTGTGCCTGCGCCTATTAAAGCTCGTTGTAAAAGCCTTCTGTACCTATTTATTTTGTGATACTAATTGAAATAAATCTGTTGCACTTGAGGTTGTGACTTCAAAATTATGTACTAATCTTGTGATATTACTCATAGAAATTAATATATATAGGTATATTTTAATTCTCGGGTTTATCCCGGACTTTTGAGAGCCATTGACGGGACCGAAGCCAAATACCTTGAGGCCCTGCAGACCTAGCACGGGAACAATGAGATATGGCTTGAGGTATTTTTTTTTTTTTTTTTTTTTTTATAGTTAATATGCTTCCGTTTGACCACCATCTCGCCTGATGTTAAGCGATGATGCGGTCTACGTCTAAATTTTACAACGCAACAGTAAACAAGTAGCATAGTGAAAGATTAAAAAAAAATAGGTTTTATCAATTTCTCCAGTTCTATTCGATGCGCTACCAAAATAGACAACAATTTATTATAGTCAATTTAAATAGATTTAGGTCACCCATCACTTAACACTTCACCCATCTTCCATCTAAAATAGAAGTTTAATCCCCACTAATGTAAACTTGTTGGAAATATGTCGCCATCCTTCAACAAGTGGTTAACTCGAAGTTAATTGACCACTCGTTCCTATGTCTAAAAATAATTTGGGTTTGTGTCAATCATAAGGTAAATCTGAACCGTCTGAACTGTACCAAGCTCAAGTTCGGTCATGCATGGAGTACCTACTGCTCTCACCTTTGGGATGGATCAGCTAAGTACCAGCGTGCCAAGAGGCTCATCAGCAACGAATCCCTGGTTCAGACTAAGCTATCTAGTCTTGAGCATCGGCGCAAAGTTGCTAGTCTATCGGTTTTTTTATCGGATTCTTTTCGGTGAGTGTGCATCAGATCTGATCTGCATGATCTAATTCCCTTCTGCCCATTTTTCTATCGGACTGCAGAGCGGGTGCGATAAATCGACACCGCTTTATGGTTGATATTCCGAAAACTCATACGAAGCGCTTTGATTCCACTTTTATTATGCGAACTGCTAGTCTGTGCAATGTGCTGCCTGAATGGGTGTTCCCCGATAGTTACAATCTGGGTGTCTTCAAATCACGAGAGAATCGGTTACTTCTAGAGAAGCGTGCTCCATCGTAGACCGCATCATCGCTTAACATCAGGCGACTTGGCGGTCAAAAGCAAGCCTATTACTAAGAGAAAAAAAATATAATGGGTACCTCTCAAAACAGCGCTGAAACAGCGGATTGCGAAAAATCACGCGAACAGTCCGAGATACGGTTTGAAGTCGCGCAACTTTTCGCATCACCTAAACAGAATCGCTTATAACAGGTAGCCGTCCCTAGAATATAAATTAGCATTAGGTATACACCGTTAAGCCATTGTAAGGTTGGACACCTAACAGCAAAATACGGTGCACTTTTCGGAGAACCGTATTATTTACATGAAATCTTAGTCATTTGAGTTACCGACACTCATACTTGACTCACCTGTGCAGGCTACATTCACTTTTTACAGAAACCCAGTTCACTGCATCATCGTATGACCTAAACCGTTAGTCAAATGACGAATGTCACTTGGAACCATCAGATTAGTACCTAGGTCCAAAAATTGTGTTATAATTATATCCTTGTTTGAACACTGTATAAAATGTATACATCATCTCATTGTATTGGTTTTTAATGGGGTTTTTCATAAGACTGCTGCCTACTTAGGAGCCGTCCATTAATCTCGTGATGTTATTTTTTTTTTCAAACGAGACCCTATTACGAAGCCTACGATGTCTGTCTGTCTTTTGTGTTTTCTTTGGTTTAAAAACGGTAAAACGTACAAGCGTCAACTTTGCATGATTATAGTACATAGTACTACATACTTACTCTAAAGTAAGTATAACAAAAAAAAAACTGCGAGTCGGTGTAAAATTTTTGTTCACCGTAAAAAACGTTCTCGTACGATCACCGAAGTGAAGCAACGTCGGGCGCGGCCGGTACTTGGATGGGTGACCGCCTGGGCGTTGATGGGTTGTTGTCTTTTTGCACTATTTTTGTATTTTAGTAGCTAACAAGTTATGTGGTGGTACGGGACCCTCAGTGCGCGAACCCGACTTGCACTTGGCCGGTTTTATTTATGATACACTTTTTTATGCCATATATAGGTGGCAAACTAGCAGCATGGTAAGCAGTCACCATCGCCTATGGATACGTGTAACACCAGGGGCATCACAGATACGTTGCTGACCTTTGACGACTATTAGCCTTTTTGAACCCGTGTTATAGTTACTTGGAAATGCTGCAGAAGAGCCGCAGGTCTAGAATTTCGGCAAATCTGGGCGGATACCATCCACCCCAATTACACTAAAACAATCTCCCTATGGTAGAGTAAAGGTTTTTTTTTATGCATCTAAGTGAAGTACTTGTAGCTTCATACCTGAAGTGCGGCGTTCGCCAGGCCTGACTAAAAAAACTTGTGCAATGTCACCAGTAAAATTACTTGCATGCACACTTAGAATAACTACTCAGAGAATTTATTTATTTATTAATTATTAATTCAAACGGCATTAAGCCAATTACATCAATTAATTATAGTTACATATATCAAGATAGAAAATTAAAAATTACATGTCAATAATTCTTAAATATCTAAAAACATTTCATTTTATCAAGTCCTTAAAATCTAAATTTAAACATAAAATAAACACGTTTATCATGTGTTCTTCTCACAATACGTCAAGCATACCGACATTAAGTCCGACCACCTGTCCACAAACACATCGCACACAGGGTTGTGTTTCAAGAGAGCGTTGAGCGCGGTGAGAGTACGCGGAATAGGAGACTGGGAGCGAGCTACTGTACGGCAACGAGACTCGGCAAACAGTTTGTGGTATCTACAGGAATAATAGTTGTCAGGCACATAGAATCCACATAACTTATCGAGAAGATTAGGCGCGTCAATATCCCCTCGCAGGATTCTGCACATTACAGTTAGCTGGTTTTTTTCACGCCTAACCTTCAACGAATTGTAGCCTAGACAACCGAGTAAAAAATCTGTAGGATACATAAAAGGATAATATCCGTGAACACGCTTATACAAATACCTAAGAAATGCCTTTTGTACCTTCTCAAGTTGGAGTATGTATTTCTTCTCATGGGGATTCCATACACACATAGAACTCTCCAGCTTACTACGTACCAAAGCTCCAAAAATCAACTTTATGACGTGTGGATTATGGAAGTCCTTGGAATTCCGGAGTATGAAACCTAACCGCCTGAATGACTCTTTTGCTAGTGTGCTAATGTGGTCGTGAAATGTTAACTTTTGGTCGAATGTAACACCCAAGTCTTTGATGATAGTAGAGCGAGTTATGGAACTACCATTTATTTTGTAGTCGCAACTGATTGGATGCCTCACTCGACCAAAAGTCACTGCACAGCATTTAGAGGCATTAAACTCCATCTCATTTACCTGACACCATTGTACAATTGCATCAATATCTCGCTGTAAGGCAAGGCAATCAGAATAAGACTGGACCTCAATGAAGAGCTTAAGGTCATCAGCATAAAGTAAGCACTGTGCGTATTTTAGGACAGCGGGGATATCGTTCACCATTAACAAAAACAATAATGGCCCAAGTATTGAGCCCTGGCTTACTCCGGAACGCGTGTGATAGGCTCTAGACTCATACAACCCGAGTCGGACAAACTGCTGGCGGTCGCGAAGATAGTCCGCAAGGAGCCGAAGCAGTTGCGGGGCAAAGCCTATGGCACTGAGTTTTGCCAACAGGATGTCGTTATTGACCCTATCAAACGCCTTCCGGAAGTCAAAGTAAAGCACATCTACCTGGGATCCACGGTCCAATTTCGAAGAGATAAAATCAGTGATAGCCAGCAAGTTAGTATCAACAGACCTCTTACGTCTAAAGCCGTGCTGCGCATTGCAAAGGTATTTATCCACCTGAGCATAAATGTACTTGTGTATTATGTTCTCAAACACCTTTGCAGGCGATGATAGTATAGCAATAGGTCGGTATTCCTCAACGCTAGCTTTGCTCGAGCTTTTCGGTATGGGGCTAACTCTTGATAGCTTCCATTGTGCTGGATATTTTCCTGTTTTCAATGCTGTATTAAAAATGTGACAGAGAGGAACACAAAACTGCTTCTTTACCTGCTTCAGGACTGTCGAAGGAAAACAATCAGGTCCTACAGAGCTACCAGGCTTCAACTTATTTATTCCGTACATGATGTCGCTAGGCGTAATTTGGGAAATATTGATATAGTTACTATCACAACTATGATCCATGTCGTACGCAAGCTCAGTACTAAGTGTCGGTATGTCCGGTAAAAAGACACTGGCGAAATAACTAGCAAACGCCTCAGCCGCGTTTACTCCCGTGTGTGATTCACCCTTGTACGAAACAGTAGGCTTAAAACCGCCCTTAGTGCGTAGGCTAGAGATGTGATGCCAAAACTGTCGCGGATTTAACTTTATCTTTCCTTCAATACTCTCCAAATACGTACTGTAAGCATTTGTAGTACGGTATTTAAGGTCAGCCCTGAGATTGGAGAATCGTTTGTAAGTTATATCGCATTTTGTCCGTCTCCAAGAAGCGTGCAGTTTATTCTTGAGTTTAATATCACGTATAATATCACCACAAAACCAGACGGGATAACGTCTAGACCTACTATTCGGACGCCGCTTTTTGGGCATGCATTCGTCAAAGTAACTGTAAATCGTCTTGTATAAATTTTCGGTAGCGATATGAACATCAGTTGCCTCTAGCACAGACGTCCAAGAGCTATCATTTAGCAATACATATAGTCGTTCGTAATCACATTTTTTAAAGTTCCAATCCTTAGTACTAGTAATATTAGTTGGTTCAAGGTAATCTGTACGCTGGGCTATGTTAGAAATTTTAAGATATATGTCTAAGGGTGGATGGTACGGGTCAATTTTTACAATTTTATCGGTAGGCACGACAGATATTCCACACACGTCATCGCTCTCTTGAATCAACACAACGTCCAAAGAAGGTAGGTTTCCAAACAACGCCTTCTCAAAACGTAAGCTACAAATTCGGTTTGTAGCTTACGTTTCGATTGGTATTTTAAACGATTTAAGCAAGAAAATTAATTGATTACCTGTGGAATGTCACACCATAACTCTTATGCTGCTTTTCTGATTTGTTGTGGTACGATTTCACCGCGCAAATTGTCATAGTAAATTTTTTATATATTTTTTGGAGCCATATATGACACCATTTGAATGGCTTAAATTTTGCGAATGTACTTGGTTTCTTTGTGTAGTTATTCTAAGCATGCACAGTAATTTTACTGGAGACATTGCATAAGTGGTAGGGTAGGAACTTCGGTTTTACGATTATACTCAAGCAGATTGTTTTATCCACCTAAAGGTGCTCGTATCATTCAGTTATTACTGTTCCCCAATAACACAGAAATAGCGGCATCTTATTGCGTCACTCGCCGACCTCATCGTTGTAGACTTCGTAAAAGAAAAACCTTTCAGTCTTTACGATCTCATTCGATGGTAAGTCTGGACTGAGTCATTTCCTGTCTCGATTTCATGCACTTGGAGTATCATTCATCAGGTCATTGGAGGATGGGCAGTTACTGCTCGTGCACTGTCATGATTTCAGCTGTTTAGGATCAGGGTAGTTATGGATGTGGTTATCGGGGCGTATGCTAGCTAAGCTATACCGCAGAAAAGAGGGGGGGGATGCTTTATTCCTAATTTTTGTCAAAACAGAATTTGACATCCATAATATGCACAGATATACACAACCTGATCGGCAATATATTTCAGTGAAAGAGATAACTTGATATGGCTCAGCACAAGTACAAAAAGGACATAAATAGACTTTTTTGTCCTTATCGGCGTGGCCTGGTTTTAGGACCTGAAATGTCAAAATCTGACGGTTCAGTGCCAAACAAAATCTGTGATAAGTATATTTTTTTTCTTTATTCATATTTTCTTTATAGGTATACTTTAAATTTCTTTACCTTCAATTTTTTTAAACTAAAACTACGTAAAATCTGAACAGGGGCCTTATAGCTTATTTTTTCACAGGGCATTTTTCAATAATGGCTACGGTAAATGTCCAAACATGGCAAAATTATTTTACTGCTTACAGTGTTGTCATGTAAAGAATTATCCGGTTTTCTTGCGATAAAATACCCATATCTACTGGTTTGACCTTTATTTTCATCTGGTAACCTACCTATACACCCCATTATGTACCCTTAAATTTCCCTAAAATCTTCTTGAGATAGATAGTTACTTTAGTTTACTTGAAAACAGGCCAACACACCCCTGTCTGTATGGGTGTTGTTTGTTTTAAATTTTCGATATTGAATTGGGATGATGTTTGGAGAACATCTGATGCAGGCTTGCAGTGGCCAAGCGCAAGCTTGATTTTAATAAAAGTGTTTTTTTTATATTCTTATAGGGCCAAATATAGTTGCGAAGTGGTCGCGAAGCTGTAAAAACATCAGACCGTACAGCCTTCGGAACGAAGGACAGCGTAATATTTTAGCAATCATCACTAAGATGACCATGTCGGTCTACAATCGAAGGGCGGGCGGGAGTAATTTTGACTGTATTTGCCCTTCTTCCCCTCCGTGTTGGCCCTCAGTTTGAGTTACCGCTCGCCTTACCCATAGGGCTAAGGGGGCTTTTATTGCGCGGTGTCCTGCCTGCCTGATAGCTTTATTGGATTGTGTCAATATTGGGTAAACGTCCCTTTGAGGTCGCTAGTCACAGATTAAGTAATAGGCTCAGTTTGAGCGTCAATGGTGTCAAGGAAAAGAAAGGTAATATGGTAACGGAAATTTCAGTAATAAAATTGTTAAAAAAAATTGAGGGTGAAAAAAGATCACCGAAGCAACAGATTACCCGGTCAGTCTTCGGATGAGTAACCGCGAGTGGCATTTTTTATTGGATAATTGGCTTGCGTTTGTCCGCCACCTAGGTGATGCGCTCTACGATGGAGCACGCTTACCTAGAAGAAACAGATTGACTCGCGACATGATAACACCTACAGAATGTACCTATCTATCAAGGAACACCCTTTCAGACAACGGATTCCAGCGGTTCGCACAATGAAAGCGGATTCAAAGCACTTAGTACCGGTATGGGTTATTAGGTACGATCCAGGGAGGATATTCCACCTCTAAGGGCGGGCGGACAAAATAGGAGATAAATTCCGATACAACACATTCTTTATTACACACCGAAAATACAAATGAAACTTAACTAAAATAAAAAACAAATATACGGCAGTATAATGGGCGGTCTTATCGCCTATTTAAAGCAATTTCTTCCAGGCAACCTTTGGATAGAAAGGACTGAGGAATTTGAAAAACTCTATATCGGTAAATCTCATCTCATCTCATAAAATCGTTTTTTTTTAAAGGAAATTTGTTAATTTCTTAAGGTTACACAAGTAAGTAAAGGCAGCCTACTAAACTTTAGTATAGCTATTGTCTTTCCACATGCTAACCCAGTGGTAATTAACGAACTAAAATAGACTTTGCTTGATAAGACTCCTCGGAGTAATGAGGACGATGTCTAACAAGTAGGTTTGATACCTATATCTATGCTATTCGATAATGGTCCCACTCAAGTAGTTTATCGAAGATTTACCACGAGCCCTCAGTGCAGGGGCATTTGTACAACTAGTTGGGCAGAAGAGTCTGTCCATCTCGTGGGTGGACGTCCTACGCTGCGCTTAACGTAATTCGGTGCTTATTCAATACGAAATTACCCATTTAGTGAAAGTTTTTTATCTGATAGAACTTCTGCTTCTGCTAATTGATGTCAAAAATAAGAAAAATAAAAAAGTACTAACTTCTTACGAATTTTGAAATCACTTGAAACAGTTGAAACATATCTTACGAATTTCGAATTCATTTGAAATAGTTGAAACGTAATCGAATTCACTTGAAACAGTTGAAACGTATATTACGTTTCAACGTTCGAAATTCGTAAGAAGTTAGTTCATCGTGGCGAGATGGCAGTAAAGCGCAAGCAAACTTTCAATTTTTTTCTAATTACAATTTTTTCACTTATATGGTCTGTGTAATATGTGTCTAATATGCAAGTAGAATACCTATCAAAGTGACGAGACGACCTATATCGATTGTTCAGCTCTTAGCAAATTAGTGATGTGCGCAAACAAACATCATTCGATTAATGGATTTGGCATTTACGTAGCGGCTCAGTACCTATTCAAGGATATTTTTATTCTTCTTTTTAAACAAGTGGCTTCGGTATGATAATTGTTTATGCCAACATTGTTACAGCAAACGTGATAAGCGTTCAATCATACAAAATCCATATTTTTATCCAACAAAGTTTATGCATAATTAGGAGATCAAGGTATTACTTATAATATACTTCAAAAAAATATTGATCCAATATAATATGCGAATAATATATAAGAGAGGGAGCGAACACAGAGAGAGCGTGCCTTAGGAGTAGGGTTACCATATCAGAATTTTAAAAGTCCTGGCATAAAGCCAGACATAGTATGTCAGTTTTTTTTTTTTTCTTTTATGTTTAAGGTTGATTAAGATTAAAAAACTGATAGTAATGTAAGTTTTATTACTTGTATTACATCGTCCAAGCTAAAAAATCCAGATAAAAGGTCTAAAAGTCCGAACATGCCGGACAAATTGGGACTTCTCTTTTCTGTGGTATTCGTATAATAGGAATATTGACAACACATTAAAATATGCGAAGCTGCTTTAAATGATAAGATAATAAATATTCTTTGCGAGAATTTCTTGCATGCACGTTCAAAATGATAAAACTATGACTTTATGTGGCACGCTGCACGCGTAATGCAGTCATATTTCTTGTGAATATCTAACCTACATTTTATAGTACGAATAATCGATAAATCACGAATCGTTACTTTAGTTATTAATTTCTTGAAAGTTTGCTGAGGTGATAATGTTATTTGTATTGCAAACAACGCTGCAACGGTGAGCGGTGACAGATTTATTAGTCATCAATGTCGACACTGACTTTGAGTTGTTGTGATTATGATAATAAGTATGACATAAGTCGAATAGGTGAGGCTTGACTGTATTATTATGAGATCTTATATTAAAACTAGCGACCCTCCTCGGCTTCGCACGGGTGTAAGTTTTATTATATATTATAATAACCTTTTATTTAATATTATTTTAATAACCGTTTATATAATATTATATATTATTTTTTTTAAAAAGTCCGTGAAAAATAATCTGGTGAAAAAACTGATGGTTAAAACTGCACCAAAATCTGAGAAGTTAGCGGACAGACAGGCAGACGCGGAAAGTGACGTTTTTATATACTACTACTAGCGATCCGCCCGCCCGGCTTCGCACGGGTGTAATTTACGCGCGAAGCCGGAGCGGGTCGCTAGTTATTATATATAAACCTTCCGGGAAAATGTGATGGACAGCTGATGTTGAAAACCGCATCAAAATCCGTTGCGTGGTTTAGGACGAGTTAGCGGCCATACAGACAGACAGACGCGGAAAGCGACTTTAATTTATACTATGTAGAGATGTAGAAATTATTGTTATTAGTTATTAAAATACCTACTATCACAATATTACCTACTTTCGGCTCAGTACCACCGTTCCATGTAACCCTGTACTTCCTAAACACATATTATGTTTTATAATGTGAACTAATCATAATTTGACGTTAATAATATATTAAGTGAAATAGGTGTTTTTTTTTTGTCATTGGAATTAAGCACAGTATAGGCACAGAAAAAGTATGATTCACACGTCTGATTCAAGGCTGGCTCAACTTTCCCTATGCTTCATCAAATTAAAAAGGTTAAAAGTTCTCCCGCGTTGCGTTCTGCGAACTCTTAATAAGGATGCGAAGTCATCGATTCAGTCTTTCATCACTTAAGAGGGCACCGATCATTAACTTCTCGATTAACAGCAGTTTGTATGCAGCATCGATACTAGTGAGGGGCTATGGGTGAGCACAACCATTGAACTGTCAGTATTGTCAGTAAACAAACGTGGCCTTGGATTAGCTGATTTGAATTTGAATTGAGATGGATAGAATGCAATCGTAAATCGAAAACGCGCGGATAGAAAACATGCATGCTTGAGTTACTGAGTTATAACACAGAAACATATTGTCTATGGTTTTAGATAATGATTTTAGTAGTCTTACAATGAATGTGCATCTATGACGCTCTCTGACGAAATCCAGCAAACTGACGCACGTTATGGGCCCGGAGGTGTACAATATGTTGCCGGATACGATAACAACTGCTCCAAGTGTGAGCTGCTTTAAAAGCAGACTCAAGCGCTGGCTCATCGAGCAAACGTTCTATGACTTCAATGAGTTCAGGAGTGAGGACAGATTAAAGAAATAATATTTGATTAAATACGGAACAAGTATACACTTGTGAAATTTTAATATTAATAATTAATGATAGCTGACATAATAATATTTTATTTTTTGTTTGTTATATATAACTTTTTATATACCATTTTCAATATAATTATATTATTAATTGACTTGTAAATTTAAATTTACTAATAAATGACTTTGACTTTGAAGCTGATGTACCTAAATCTAGCAAATTAAGATATTCAGCTACAAAACTTTTACTTACCATGCCAACTCAATTTAGGTAAATGCAGGACGAAAGTTACTGATTAAGATAAGACCCATGAATGAAAGCTACTTAATTATTTCAGATTAATATGCCTATATGAAAAATATATTCCACGGTGCTCACAGTTTCTACAAAAGTAGCTCTACTTTCTTTAGATAATTGAGGCGTTTGAACAGTATAAAAATGCCATCGTCATGCCGAGTTGTTTGATTTACATAACACCAGCGATGCGTTTAGCCTGGCCCAGCTCGTAATCTAACGGATGTTGTAGTGTTAATTGTGCACTAACTGTGTCAGTGGATCTTTAGTATTGGTTAACTAGCATCATCGGGATGGAAGCAGTTTGAGGCGTTGAGCACCGAGATAATATATATCGACAAAAGGGTGTTCTCTTTGAGTCACTGTTTGAGAAGTGGGTACAAGACAAAAAACCGGACAAGTACGTGTAGGACTTGTGCTCTGAGGGTTCCGTTGTACAGAACCGTCAGGGCGCGAGTCCACAAAAAAAAACTAAAGTTGAAATATTGAAAGACAAACTTAAATTTGTTGTTGACTATAAGGTTCTTCTATACATTCCAACTACAAAATGTAAGTTTGTAATAGCAAAATAATTATTTTTAAATTATATAACTTCAAATTTGTAACTTTCAGATTTATTCCTATATATGTGCTACGAGACCTAGCCTTTTGCCAAATTTCATGATTCTAGGTCAACGGGAAGTACCCTATAGGTTTTGATTTCCCTGTGAAATCGCAAAATATGCGACATAAACGTTCATATCTTTTGATTGCGTTGACTTACAACTTTTATTTTTTTACAGCCGAAACAAACCGTAGACCCAAGTATTTAGTATTAACTTCAACTTGATACCTTTACGCGTTCTTGAGAAAAAGGGTCTTGACAGACGAACAGACAGACGGACAACGAAGTGATCCTATAAGGATTCCGTTTTTTCCTTTTGCGGTACGGAACCCTAAAAAGCAGCACTAACGCTAACGCGGCGTTAGTGCGCGACTCTATAAAGTCTATAAACCCTTGACCCGTGCTTGGTACGCGTTCATTTTGAACAAAATCCATGTTTAGCTCCCTTTGACATTTTAAATAATGAGATTTTAATTTTAATAGTTTTTTCATATATTCTATTTAGTTATGAAACATCTTACACTACGTAGCGAGCTGTCTGCTGTGCCTGTGTACTTCGATCCTTGGAGCTATGTGTAGCGATAAAACATCTATGATAATCGTCCACACGGACGCAGACGCAGCGTGACTCGCTTCTAACCCAGGGGGCATACAGTTACTTCGCTTACTTGAGAGTTTTTTAATACGCATACCTATTTGATATTCTTTTGCTCCCTGATCAAGGCTTGAGAAAAGGAATAGGCTGAGTGGAAAGAACTAATTATCGGTGGCTTGTGAGTTTTTACTAGCATCAGTTAACTATCTTTATATCTTTGAAAATTTTAGTATATCCACCAAAAAAAAACTTTATATTTTCAATCCAATTGTTATGCTGCAAAAACAATACTCAATATTCAATAAGTTTATTGCGACATATGTATGCTAATAAATGTTTTTACATCTTAAAATGACATGTAGTACATATGACCCTGTTAGGGTATGGCAACAGAAAGAACGGAACGGTCTAAACAACATTCTACTCTCCGATCCATCTGTTAACTACATAATTATAATTGTTTATACCTACGATGTTCCATACAATGGAAGAGCGGTCTTTCTTAACACAGGTTGTAAACAGGAGAGACCCAAATTCTGTAAATTATTAAAATCAGACAAATAAAGAATTTTGAATTTGAATATCTCCAGATAGAAACTGTGAAATCGTTGTTGTTTTTTTTTTACATTTATTTAGGGATAGACGAGAACATAAACAAGAAACAAACATAGAGATATAGACGAGTTATAGAGTTATAGTCCAACGACTATAACTCTATAACTCGTCTATATCTTACGAAGGACCGCCAACTCGCCCTACATTGAAGCACGCTTGCCTAGAAGAAACCGATTCACTCGTGATTTGAAGACACCCATGCAGATTGTAACTACCGGGAAACACCCATTCAGGCAGCGCATTCCAAAGACTAGCAGTTCGAACAATAAAAGTGGAATCAAAACGCTGCTTACGGGTTTCGAAATATCAACAATAAAGCGGTGTCGAATTTTCGTGCCCTCTAGCAGTCCGATAGAAAAATGGCAATGGTATTTGGCATTGCAATACATTGATCAAAGATCATTGGCGATCGATGGTCGATACCCGATACCTAACAGCATGCGTATGTGAACAGTATCCCTTCCAGTCTCCAAGAAGGGCCACTTCAACTGTTAATAAATCATCAGAACAAACAAACAATGACCGACAGACTCACTTCACATTATACGTAGAACGGTCGGACGTCACAGGGCCTGTTGATACACGCTCTTATGTCGTTACCCTTTCGGTAGGGTTTTGAACTCAACATGGCGACACTGTCACAGAACTTTGACTCTAGCTTAGCAAGGCAAATTAGGTTTTTGTAATCCTTATGGTGTAACATGTTTTCCAGCTGATTGTATCTAAAGTGGTAAAAGGCTGAAAGGAAATAGATAAATTTATAGATTAAATAAACACTGCCATGTCTTTCTTCTTAAAAAAGTATTAATTTAGAAATTTAAATTGTAAACAATTTGAAATGAGTGCCTCCTTATATGGCGCTCAATGCATATCTAGATTGTGTGATTAGTTTGCGCGATTGTTGATTTGACAAGCGCCAAATTAGCCATAGCCGCCCACCACGTAACGCCTTGACATTTCCGTATAGGGCCAAACTACTTATATGCAAAAACAAAAGACTACAATCAAGCTTGTATAATTTGGTATTTCCAAAAATTTAATGCAACCTTTTCCTTCTTTTGTTTCAGATAAACACCTCACTATGAAGTTGCTATACCTATAGTGCGGTTAAAAAAGCAGATGGGCAGCACTAAAATTTAAAAACGAAACATTATTTAGTTTTTAAAAAATAAAATGACAAGAAAAACGTCTAAATTAAAACCAGTGACAGTTTAGTGAAGTGCAGTGTGATTGACGTATCGACAAAAATGTTCGAAAACGTATCAAACATGGAAATTGTACACAACGGGACAATTTTTTACCCGAAAGAAGCAACGATACTGGCTGCAGTGTGTGCGTGTATATTCAGCGTTGTCGGCGTCGTAGGTAAGTTCACGATATGATTTTTATGCAATTAAACTCAAAATAAAAACATTTTCTTTTGATATTTCACTGAAGTTCTACGTTCAAAAACCTAGCGAAAGTGATCTAAATTATAATTGCATAGCTTCGGCCCAAATCCAATGGCCATCATAATATAATTATAATAAACTACCAGTACAGATAAAGGATTTAGAAAATGAAAATAAATTTGACAAAACCCTAAAAAACATTTTGTTGGCATAATGCTATTAGAAGTTTAGAAGACAAATCAATTATGGAATAAATCGATCCGCTCCGCACTTTATTGCTATACCCAATCAGGGTCATTATTTGTTACTTACTTTAAACAAGCTGTATGTGAAATTCATAATTATGCAATAAATTATTGAGTATTGGATATCAGAATAAGAATAGATTTCGTGGTTTTCATTCAGGTTTTTACAATGGTATTGCAGCTGTTTTTAGGGTTCCGTACCTCAAAAGGAAAAAACGGAACCCTTATAGGATCACTTCGTTGTCCGTCTGTCTGTCTGTCCGTCTGTCAAGACTCTTTTTCTCAAGAACACGTAAAGGTAGCAAGTTGAAATTTATACTAAATACTTGGATCTACGGTTTCTTTCGGCTGTAAAAAAATAAAAGTTGTAAGTCAACGCAATCAAAAGATATGAACGTTTATGTCGCATATTTTGCGATTTTACAGGGGAACCAAAACCTATAGGGTACTTCCCGTTGACGTAGAATCATGAAATTTGGCAAAAAGCAAGGTCTCATAGCACATATATAGGAATAAATCCGAAAGTTATAAATATGAAGGTATATCATTTAAAAATGATTATTTTGCTATTACAAACTTACATTTTGTAGTTGGAATGTATGGAAGAACCTTATTGTCAACTACAAACTTAAGTTTGTCTTTCAATATTTTAACTTCAGTTAGTTTTTTTTTTGGTCTCGCGCTCTTAGGGTTCCTTTATGTCGTATATTTTGCGATTTCACAGGTGAATCAAAACCTATAGGGTACTTCCCGTTGACCTAGAATCATGAAATTTGGCAAGAGGCAAGGTCTCATAGTACATATATAGGAATAAATCCGAAAGTTATAAATTTGAAGGTATTTAAAAATAATTATTTTGCTATTACAAACTTACATTTTGTAGTTGGGATGTATGGAAGAACCTTATTGTCAATTACAAACTTCAAAGTTGTCTTCCCAGAGACTGTGGGATCGGCCGATCTGCGAACTAGCATGGAAATCGCTACTAGATACGTGTCCTAGTATTGCAGATCGCGCTCGTATTCTTGCTGTCTCTGTTTGGGAATCGGGACTTTGGTTGCAAGCCATGCCCTCTTTTAACACAGGTAGCCTTTTAGATCCAACCGCATTTCGTCTAGCTATCAGCTTACGCTTGGGTGCAAGGTGCTGTGAGGCCCATCGCTGTCAGTGTGGTACTGCTGTTGACCAGCTCGGTCACCATGGTCTCTCTTGCTCGAGAAGCGCTGGTCGTATTGGCCGACACGCTAGCCTGAACGACATCATACGCAGGGCACTTTCCACCGCCAATGTCGCAGCTGTGCTCAAACCAAGTGGTCTTGCGCGTGACGATGGAAAGAGGCCTGACGGTATGACACTTGTGCCCTGGAGGTTGGGGCGGCCCCTTGTATGGGACGCAACTTGTGTCGATACTTTGGCGCCGTCACATCTTCCTGAGACACAGGGTAGGGCTGGCGCGGCTGCTAATTCGGCAGAGCAGCACAAGCGTCGCAAATATGCTAACCTCGGCAGTGGTTACATATTTGAGGCGTTTGGGGTCGAGACATTGGGCCCTTGGGGACCGGGAAGCTCACCTCATTTTCAAAAATCTTTCAGAGCGCCTGGTTAATGCGACGCGTGACCAAAATGCTGGCGTGTTTCTGGCTCAACGCATTAGCATTGCCTTTCAACGTGGTAATGCCGCCAACATGTTGGGTACGCTGCCAACTGGTAGTGGGCTTGAGCATTTGGATTGTCTTTAGACCTTCAACGGTGTATGGGCAGTCTAACTGTATTTGTAGTGTTAGTTTTAGCTTGTATTTTGTTTAGTTATTAAAGGCACTTGCCCAGTAAAAAAAAACTACAAACTTAAGTTTGTCTTTCAATATTTTAACTTCAGTTAGTTTTTTTTTGGTCTCGCGCTCTGAGGGTTCCGTCTAACGGAACCCTCAGAGCACGAGTCCTACTCGTACTTGTCCGGTTTTTTTTTTTATATAATATTGATGATTTTTTTAAACTGAAAGATTATTGACATTATTATTGAATATTTATAATTGTAATTATTGTAATTTTAATTATAATTGTATTATTTTTATCCATTTTATTAACTAATTATTTGACTGTTTAACATTTGTACTTTTATATTGAATTTTAATTGTAATCGTTGAATGAGAATTGGCTGTACTATTTAATTCATTTAATGCAAATCTGACTTGTAACTTTTGGTGTTATCAATAAAATCTGTATTCTGTATTCTGTCAGAGCAAATAAATATGTTTGGCTCAATTCTAAGTAATAAGACAAGAACGTTGTTCACCTAATTATCAGTTCCACGCTTGAAGACCATCCATAATTATGAACTTCATAATCAAAATCGCTGGACTGCTCTTGTCACCCTTGGGACCGCGCTCCGCGTCAGCTCTGAGTTGACTATTCTACGACCGTTCGTACGCAGTACGCACGCAGTGATTTTTTTATAGCCTTACGACTCTTCAGTGAACAGTGGGTGTTGGACCATAGATTTTTAATGCTGTCAAACTGCTGGGCAAGGGTATCTCCCACTTCCTTCCAAAAATCCTCCGCCGCCACCTCTTGGCAACCTCACGGAATGAGTCAAGATCGTCACGCCAGCGTTTCTTAGGCCTTCTTTGACTGCGCCGTCCTTCAACGACCCACTGACGATCCTAGCCCATCGGTCGGGCGGGATGCATACGGGCCACATGTCCCGCCCAATCCCATTTAGTCTTAGATATTTCGCGGTGTAAGAACCAAAAAGCTAAAAAACTGTCCATATTTCACTCTTTTGAACTTTGAAGTGTTATATAAAAGATAATATATATTTGACGAATGAAAAAAGTATACAGAAATTCACTCATACTATTAGAGAACTCATAAGCATACAAGAAAAAAATTATGTGCACTTAGTGTAGAAAATATTTATATTTTTTCAAAAATTGGTTGACATACGTTATTTTGGCTCTTAATTATTCCGAAATAGTTTACCTATGCGTATTAAGATATGTTATTTGGGAAGATAATATAAGTGACAAAAAACATACGCTAATATGGTTCATAAAATTAACATCGATAAGCAATAATTATTTTAAAGCCAGAATAACGTATAAGGCTTATACGTTGTTAAGGCTTGCTTAAAATTGTCAACCGAGCAATAGTTTAAGATCCAAAGAAAGTCTTTTGCCTATACGTTCTTTTTGCATTACCTATGATATCAACCAATTGAAAAGTTTTTAAGGGTATTCAAGTTACGTTCTTCTAGTTCAATAAAAAGTGTGTGTTTTACTATTACGTTACTATTGAATTAGTGTAATATTGACTGTACAGTTACGTCATTTTGGCACATCATGCAGGATCACATTTAAGACACATTTATGAAAAAAAACGATTTTCGAGTTTTTGGTAGATACGTTCATCTGGTTCTTACACCGCGATTTGTAAAATATTGTAATGCCTTGATGTATCGCTGGAAAAAATATTTAAATCCGGAGCACAGTAATGGGTGCTTGGCTAAATAAAAATTGTGTTAAAGAATGAACTCTGCAAGAGAGAAACGTACTAGATGGTACTAGCCACATATGAATTGTGAACAGACAATGTATGCACCAGCCATGTTTACAGAATCGATATTCCCGTTGATCGATTAACAGCGTGCCATGCACTATTCGAGGAAGGCGCGGAAACTCAGTTTGTTTATGGTTTGTTTATTGAATGTCACACTGTACAAACAAAATGTCATGTTTCATAAACAGTACATTCTCTAAAGTTTCATGTAAAACTCATCGTAATTATTCATTTGACCTAATAACTAAAACTACCAATTTTCATTGCCCTAATATATATTTTTTATATTACACCGGAATTACTCACGTAAGATTAAGCCGGTCACTCCGACTATAGTTTCAACCGCATTAGGCGGTATTTTTCAAGGGAATGCACGCGCGCGGCTACGTCTCGCTTGGCCAAAAAACCACGAAAAATTAAAAATGCGTGAAAACCACGTCAGTTTCTCTAATAAATTTAGCTTGAATATAATTATAATGCTGTAAAAAATTAAATGGGGGTTTAAACATTACTTTTACTACATCGCGGCCATTATTAATTTTAGATCTTATGCAAAAACAAACAGTAGAATGATTAGAAAATATAAACATGTTAATCTCCACAGTATTCTGTAGGTAGCAGGGTGCAACTTCGTATTTACAGTAGATTTCACGAGCTCCTTGCTTTTCTACCTATCGTAGGTACCTGTAAATAATTCAGTAGTAACTACAGACTTATTTTGAATACTGCTTTAACTATCTCGCGAACTATGTAAATAGAATCAAGTAAATAATTCCTACCGGTCTAGTCCAACACAGGGCACACAAACGCGTCCTTTAATATACTTCACAATACTCTCAACTTTATTCCTGAAGAATAAGTTTCAAAGTTATTTGGCAGGATTTGTATTTATCTTGTGTACATTTCTCTACGCTATCACTAGAAAGCGTCCAATAATCGGTCACTTAACACGAACGCAACATAAAACGCTAAGTGCCAGTAATCAGACATCAAACGATTTGTTACCAACTACTCGATACGTACGCTAGCAAGCACGACTCGAATACCAGCTGTGTAAACAAACTTTCTGTGCACATCACTAGTCTGCGTTCAGCGTTCGATTACCCTTGGTTCGATGTTAAAAATGTTTTTTTTTTTTTTTAAATTTTAGACCAAAATGTTGCCACACCGGGATTTATCGATGAAATACTCGTACGTTTGTTTATCGATAGATTTAATATGAAAGATTTTCATTGGCAATGTAATGCTTTTACAGTCAGAAACAGCGTAATGATCAATGCCTGGTTACGATTTATTTCAATAAAGTTTTCTCCTCGATTCTTTAGATATACAACAAACACAACATGCTTTTATCGTGTCAATCAGGTAATACTGGCGAGTAGTGGCGAGTAAACAAGTTAATAGCACAACAACCTGAGAGTGCACTGTGCTTTTCTTCTTGAGAAACACTGTTCAAAGTTCAGAACAATGTTGTTTAAAAATAATAGTATGTTTGAACGAGGTTTCCTGGCTAAAGAGTTCGTGCATTAATTTGTCTTATTTTTTTTTTAATGCTATTAAAAATCAGCGTTCTCTTGCATACAGGCCTCGCATAGAGCCAAGCTGTAGCAAGGACGATATTTGAATCCTTGGTTATAGGTTATAGTGATTAGTCCCGCATGATAAAAGTGTAATAAACCAGCAGGGCTGTTGCCCTACGGATGAAAGAGCCTCAGATGTCGTGACTTAGCTCTACTTCTGACGATTAAAATAAGTAGATATATAGCTAGGGCTGCCATTGTATAAAACTGAAACGATCCAATGCACGTTTCTTTTCTCTTCGTGTCGATAATTATGAATGATGAATTTGAATGATGGACCATCTTATTGCCACTTCGGCGGGTCCTATTTCTCAAAGGATTACATTCAATAAAAAACAAAGGTATGCAACGTTACATTCGTTTTAAAATACCTATTCATCGAAACCCCACATGAACCCTAGAAAAAAAAAATCATCACCATTTCACATGTACCAGAGCCACCCCTAGAATGCAATTTATTTTTATACTGGTAAAATTGAGATCTATATTCTACACTAAAACTGTAATAATAGTCCAATGTTTCACGCAGACGTTTCCAAAGAATTAAGACGGACGGACAGAACGAACTTATGGGGGTTTTTGTACTACGGAACCCTAATAAAAATGTCATCGACAGTTATAAATGCAAAAAGTTTTTGTCAGTTGTGTAAGCTTGTATAGGTATGTGTATGTTTGTCCGTACTCATGAAATTTTGTATGAGATAGCTTACACCCTACCTGAAAGAACGAAAGAGTAATATTCCGAAGGTACTAAAAAACAATTTCCTAATTGTTTCCATCTAATGACTATTAGCACCTAACGACCCCCGTACCACTTAAGTTACTATCTTTTACCTATTCTCGGGAACTAGGTAAGTACAACTCTTTCTCCGTTGTACACATATCCCCTAAGTGACAAAAAGTCGTAGCTCTCACATAACTATAGACTTACGTCTTTATTCCATCACTATTTTATACTGCGTACGTAGGTACGGTACCTATCGTGAACCCGTAATTAGTTTGTCTCAGCACTATTATTTTTATCGATATCAATTAGAGACGGAAAGTCCTTGCACTATTCTTGTCATAGAGTATACACATAATCAAGGAATTATTACTCCTAGCGGAGCAGATAATTCAATTGGTATTGATACTCGTAATAAGTGCCTATTTTACATAGTTGACTCTCATTTCGAAAGGTTATTATAGGAATAATAAATTTTCATTTTACTATGAGGGTATTTATAAATCAGTTTTAAGAGAATGGGGATAAACTCACTCAGTATTGTCGGTGTCTATAGGCAGCGGAGGAGTAATAGTGTTCCGTGGGCAGCGGTGACCACTTACCACCAGGTGGCCCGTAGCTTGTTTGCCACTCATTCTATAAAAAAAAAAAAAAAAACGTACTTTTATTGCTTATTATGGTCCGAAAGATGTTTAATGTTCGTTGCACTTACTTGATTCTTACATTAAAAATTTAATTATTGGGCTATAAATATTTATATTAAAACGAAATATCACTGACTTATTAATTTACTGACTGACATCATGAAATCTCGAAAACTACTTACTTGACTTACAAAGCTGAAAAGTAAGTAGACTTATAACGCGGATTTTCTTAGTCTGCTAAGAAAGGAATTTCCGACAAGATCGAAAAATAAGGGATGCAAAATGGTGATAAAAAGTTTATAAACATATTATGTAAATAGGTACCTATATGAAAGTCAACGCGTAGACGAAATCGCGGGCAACAGCTAGTACCTATAATAATATTTCCTTGCTTGTATGTTATTAGTGGGATTACAATAATACATTAATGTTTCCATTGTTCAATAACATTAAATCAAATTATACTTGAATGGAGTCAATTGTTTTGTAAACTTAGCTTTTTATTTCATCTTGCGTTTGACCGCCATTTCGCAAATAGTTATTTATGATACAAGTGCGGTAAGTTGGTTATTACAAACGAGTAGACGAATGTAAGCCCGAGACGAAGTCGAGGGCTTACCATAGTCACGAGTTTGCTTGTTTTGTTAGTCACGAGTTTCCGCACGTGTGCCATACAACGTTTTACAACACATTTGCGAGAAAAAAAGGCTACAAATGAAACAATTTTTATGGAAATGGAAATTAAAAAAATACCGTAAAGTACACGCACGGTGCTATACATCTGAGCGTGCGGTAAAATTCATTACCGCACGCTCCGTTGTATGATGCGTAATGTTTAACTTTCGAACGATGTATACAGGCTTCGTAAGTGCACTTTTTGAGCAAATGTGTTGTAAATTATATTATGAAATCATTAAATTTCACTATCGGTCTTTTCGGGCATAATAAGAAAATGCAAAAAATGACAAAAGCTGTAATTGTCAAGACGAATATAAAACAAGTAAACCATAACATTGGCATAGTTTATTTTATGTCAGTAATTAGATGGTGGTATAAAAAACAGTAATTTAACGAAATCCACTCGCAAACTTTCCCTCTTGGAGTTTTACGAAAAACTATGTAAAATGCGGGTAATAAGTTGATATGTTGAGTTTTTCCAAAATTTTAATGCGCAATTAAAACAAAATATAGCAATTGGATTTTCTATAAACCTTTCTATTTATTAGAATCAAAAATTGAACCATAAAATATAACATTTCAGCCGTAGGACGTCCACTGCTGGACATGAATGGCTAAAATATAACGAATGGCTAAAATGGCTATAACGAATGGCTAAAATATAACGAATTTCTTAAAAAAAATTGTTGTTTCCCTCTTTTGTTTTGTACAACCAACATCCAAAAATAGAGAATATCTGCAGTTTTATGCGTAAAAAGTGACACAGTTTCCAAACATGATGAGTTGGTCACCGCATTAGCCACACACGGCCACAGCTCGGTCTGCAAATCAATCAAGCTGTCAATCTGTCAGCTGGCTGACCACGGAGCCGACCCACGGGAGATAGCAAGCAGATGGCCCACTGGTACGGTATGGGGTCGAAGTATGGGGCATATGGAGGAGTTTTGGGGTGAATAGGGGCGTTTTTGGGAAGAAATGCGGATTTAAGAACTGGGTTGTATTAAAAAGTTTACGGCTTTGAGTACCGCCTTTTGTCTTTTTCGATCGAGTTCAAAATGTGAAAGAGAGAAAAAGACAAAACACGGCGTAACTATTCCAAGACTACTCCACGTTTATTAATAAGGGGGTTAGAATGTGTAGTTATTCTAAGGTTAAAGTAATTATACCTTTATGGTTGACGGGGTTAAATTGTTGATATCGACAGAGGAAAGGGTTTAATTTCTTATTTATTAAATTTTACAGAAACCAACAGCCTTAAGTAACAGAGATAGTAAAGTCAATAAAGTATAAGACAAATGAGCCAATTATAAGCTTCCACTAATATAAATAATTTGTATGGTAAATAAAATTATTTTCACACCACCTGCTCAACAGTGTCCAATTACATATCATGCAACCTCAACGTAAAGTAAAGCATTATCCCTTAAGGGATATAAAGTTGTATGAAACTCCCTAGGGAATAAATTGATTTGAATTTGGAACGTCAAATTCCTGTGGAAACTCGTAAGTAAAAAATGCCCCTAAGGCATTATAAAGAGGTTCGTTCGAAAATCGAACTGGCCAACATAAGCACAAAACAAAAAAAATTAAAAGGTGCGTGTTTACAACACAGGTTTACAAGGAATGTGAAACAAAAGACGGTATTTGGTGCTGTGATTATCAGTGAAACTTGGCTTTTTATTGTCTCGCAGAAGCTGTGAAAGTATGCTCCTAGTAGAGTATGCTCCTCTGGAATATACCCTGTCTTCGTCTTGGGCAGCTTCACTCAGGACCCTCATTACGCTCAGGGTTCAATATACCGCCCGCGACGAAAGCCATTGCTTTATTCCTTTAGTGCATAATCTACTATACCATAATTAACTGGTAAGAGGTAAAAATGGTAGTGTGTCGTAATGTAGAACTAACACACTCATCATCATCATCATTTCAGCCGTAGGACGTCCACTGCTGGACATAGGCCTCCCCCATCGATCTCCAAAAGGGCCGGTTGGAAGCGGCCTGCATCCAGCGTTTCCCTGCGGTCTCTTTTAGGTCGTCTGTCCATCTTGTGGGTGGACGTCCTACGCTGCGCTTACCAGTCCGTGGTCTCCATTCCAGAACCTTTCGGCCCCATCGGCCTTCTGTTCTGCGTGATATGTGCCCTGCCCACTGCCATTTCAACTTACTAATCCGGTGGGCTATGTCGGTGACTTTCGTTCGTCTACGGATCTCCTCATTTCGGATTCGACTAACACACTATAGCAAAACAATTAACACACTTGCACTGTAGTAAGTGTTTATATGAATAAACCGGTCAAGTTCGAGTCGAGCTCGGTTCAGTACCACCACTCAAATGGTTAACTACTAAAGTACAAAAAGAAAGAAAAAATGTGTGACCTACTCTACTAAAAGTATAACTAAAGGTCATCCATACGACCGCGCCCGACGTTGCTTTAGTAAACAGAAATTGGTCACCGACCCGCACTTGGCCAATATTTATTATTTTGTTGTTTTACTTTAAACTACTAATGTTTACTATAATTATGATGAGTTTTCATTCTAATTTACTAGGTACCCAAATTTATATACAAACTTACATATCTTAGTGAGATATTCATGCTTGAGGCAAAAAATATAAATATAGTTTTTAAATATCTATGGTACTTCATTCATAAAAAGCTCAGAATCCGCATAAAATATGTGTGAAAGACTCGTTAAAAATACATTACGAATAATTTTATTCAATTTAAGTAAGAAACAAGATTGTACTCCAAGATAACGAGCGCAGGAACGAGCCAAATGGGTGATTTTAATCAAAACAAGAAAAATGCTAACTGTATCTTTTAATTAGGTGAAATCGAAATTCATGGCCCGAAAACACCTCGTCTACATCTACATACAAATCATTACTTACTCGGTTCTCAAAGAGTTAGGGCGTATCTACATCCGCTTGATTGAAAAATAAATTGTCTCTAGAAAAGAAAAACAAGGTAATGTCTAAACTAGAACACACACCTCATAGACATTTCGGAAACGTAACTTTTCATAGATAGAATTTGCGATTGCAGTGCAGCGTCTCTAGGGTAAAGATAATGTGAATAAACCCTTGAGTATACGTTACCTAGGAATAAACTCTACCTACTGATCTGACGTATACCTTTCAAGAAATGCATGTCACGTGATACCTGTCAGATTTAAAATAACACAAACACAATACATACATACATACGGTAGGTACTTACGACCCAAATCTTACAAAACAAATGAAGATGCATATGCATTACCTAGGTATACTCAAAGGAATAAACTCTACCTACTGATCTGACGTATGACACGTTCAAGAAATGCTAGTGACGTGATTTCTGTCAGATTTAAAATAACACAATACACATATTACAATACAATACATATTACTGTACTTACGCCCCAAATCTTACAAAACAAATGGAGATGCGTCATTATAATTAGAATTCCATAATTTATCTCTCATACAGTGACTGATAATTGCTCGCAAGACTTTTACCAGAATTATGCAAATACGTAAGAATAAGAAAAGAAACAATGCGTGCGTAATGAGTTATTACATCCGGGGTGATGAACTGTGAGAAATATGAGGAATAAATCATTTTGCATGTGCTAATTATTAGAAGACTGAGAAAGCAGTGCAATGCTGCAAAATACGGATAGCCAGTTGGTACTGTTGGTAGTGAACCTATCTTCTGAGCTTGGGGGCGTGGGTCCGATTCCCAACTAGGACAAACATTTGTGTGATGAACATTTGTGTTTGTTGTATATCTGGTTGTTAATATCTATTTAAGTATGTATTTAAAACTATATATGTATGTGTATCAGTCTCTGGCAGCCATATCACAAACTTTGCTTAGTTTGAGGTCAGATGAAAAAAAAAAACATTCAACCCACATAGAATAGCCATACAGAGATGTCAGTTGTGACAAAACAAAGGTGTAGTTACTAAGAACCTGTGTATAAACGTGCCGCTTAGCGCTTACCATCAGACGAGTGGTTTGCTCGTCTCGTCACTGCAGCTGCAGTTGCATTAAAATCTGGCCCTTGTATGCAATAGGATTTGTTTGGAGGTTAGTTTATGGTTAGGTTTTCCACTTTCAGTCTTTCAAAGATTCAAGAAATTGGCTCATGTTCAAGTGACAAAAAAAAACAATATTTTTAAATGACTAAAAGGCCAGCAATTGACTACCATCTCGCCTGATGTTAAGCGACGCTGAGGTCTACGATGGAGCAAGCTTAACCCCTGCTAATGTATAGTGAATTACAAATAATTTTGCCTACGTAGGTGTTTACCCAATATAACATGTAGACAGGTTCGTTATTTTCATTCAACAAAACTATTCAGTATTGAAGAAACAAAAAAAAACGACTTGAACTCACCCAGAAACACATACAGTCATACACAAAAGCTAAAAGTAAAAACTTATTTTGCAAGGGTAGACGCGCGTTTTGCGTGCGTAGATGCGTGTGAAAATTTCGGCATTGGCGACCGTACAATGTTAATTCGATGTAGCGAATTCGTACAAGATTTCGCAATATTTTTAGTCTGCTTCGTGCGTCCAACATCTCGCTCGCGCATTTCAAAATTTTTGAACATATAAAATAATTTACTTTTTGTTGTGAAACATCTATTAGCGCCTTGGCAGTAAAACTTGACTCATGTGTCGTGACGGCAAACATTATTACGCTTTCTTATTCGTTCCTATCGCCGTCATGTTTCACATCCGCCGGCGTCCCGTGACGGCCACCTTTTTTTCTACAAAATACAAGCTAATTTCATATCTACAGAAACAGTTGGACTGCCAGCAAACTAGTTATTAGTTCGCTGTGGACTGCACACTAAACCGTTGAAGGTCTAAAGACAATCCAAATGCTCAAACCACCTAAAAGTTGGAGGATGCAAGACATATATATATAAATGTATACATTGACATAGAAATGACGACTTTAATTCAAACTCAAACACCTGATTGACGTACAAACAAATTCATAGAATTAGTCATCTTAGCAAATATAGCACTCCTCAAGGAATCAATATTAAATTTAGGCCGACGGCCGCAATCATAAAATTAATATTACTCTTATTATAAACCCGAGTTCGGTAAATGATATCACTGTCAAGTAAACATTGCATTATCGGCTCAAGTGCTGATACTCTATTTATTTCTGCCAAAGTTAATGTCGTTTTTATCACGTCCGATTTTTAGGAGGTTAAAAGACCAATTTGTGATTTTGAACATGTAATTTACTTAAAAACAACGTAGATCTTTGTAGTTATATGTATTAGTATAATTTAGTGACTTCAATCAATATAACTATCGCAGCATCGTCCATCCAACAATTACACAGGGGTCACCTCACTACTGTGTCACCTCACTCGGTCCTGCAGTAAATTTCCTTCATTTTACCCGGGCCAGGTGCTTTTGGTGCTTAGGGAGAAGCACCCGCGCCCCCGTTTTTCCTTCCCCTCATCCTTCATAACGACTGCAAATCGGGTAGACGTCAAAGTCACCTGATAAAAAACAACACTTCCATCGCATCGTGCCTAAATTCTAGAAATTTAAAAACCGCACTTTTATTCAATTCAAATTCAAAATATTTTATTAAGGACAACTAAAAACATCGTGCCTACATTTTAGCAATGTAAACCGCACTTGAACATTTACGTGCCCAGAGTTTAGCAATTGAAACAGCATTTACATTGCGCCATGAATTGAGCAACTTGAATCTCATCGTGCCCAGAGTTTAGTAATATAAATCGTTAGCAATTTAAAACCGCACTTGCACCTCTTCATGCCCAGAGTTTAGTAACATAAATCGCACTTGCATTGCACCTATCTAGGAGCAATATAAAATCGCATTGAAATAGTATATTTTTAAAATCAAGCCATCAAATCCAGCAATAATAGGTCAATGGCGTGCCTCAATCGATTGAAACATCTCAAATTAATTCACCCATTAACTCAGTATTGGTCTAAAACTGTCCGATTAGTTTGATACAGTAAGTGGTTCGAATATACGTTTGAAATACCTTGCAATTGAAATCGAAGACTATATTTACGCTTTTAGACTTGGGCCAGTCATACGAGCGTTTTCCATTCTTATTTAATTTAGGCATGAATTGAAGGCTGATGAGTTGTGTATTGACATCTTTAGAGAGCGTATTGTGTAGATGGATACACAATACAATATTTTTCTTTATTTTTTCTTACTAGCCGACCTGACAGACGTTGTCCTATCTTAGAACTGTCAAACACGCAAAGTCAAAATAGTAAATCTTATTTTTTTACACCTTGAGTTACATTATTGGAGTTTTAGTAAGGATCCCTATTTTTTTTGAAAATATAATATAGCCTATGTTAACCGGGGATAGTGTAGCTTCCCAACAGTGAAGGAATTTTTCAAATCGGTTTAGTAGTTTCGGAGCCTATTCAATGCAAACAAACAAACAAACAATCAAATCTTTCCTCTTTATAATATTAGTATAGATAATGGTGGTAAGGTAAGTACAAAGTCAAACTGTTGCTGTGATAACGAAAGTTTATTCTTTTGCGTTTTTGGAACCGAGTTAATACATTTTAAATACATATTTTGCGCTAAAATAACCATTTACTTTATACAAATCTTAAATTCATTTACTAACAGACAACGCACAGCCTAAACCACCGGGTCTAGAAACATGAAATTTTGCACAAGCGTGCCATAAATAACGTAGGTAAGTGATAAGAAATATTTTTTGAAAATTAATCTGTATAGTGGATGAAAGTTTGTATTTTTGGATGGAAGTTCATCAATTTTGGAGTTAGAAGCATGGAAGTTGGTAATTAGAATTCTGTTTATAGTTAAAAGTTGGTTGTTTCATAGTTTTTTTGGGTACTCATCCCTTGAGGGGGTTAACTAGAGGATGAAAGTTTGTATGGAAGATTGATAATGTTTAAAGTAAGAATCGTTGGTGTTTATACACATGAATCAGGTTTTTTACCTCGTATTTATATTAAAAAGACGTTAAAATCGTCGCTTTTTTTTTTTAAGTTGGCACCCCAAGAATTCCAATGTGAACAACTGTGAATTGTACTTACTTGCATGTCTTCTGTGGCATTGTATAAATCTGTGGTGGACCCAAAGTGAACAGCGCGACGCAAAAAACGCGAGCAAAATAACGCTCGTCTGGCTTTATTATATACTGCAGTTATGTTTATAATGCAATTTCCGGGATAGAGTTCTACATTGGAACTGTTTAATAAAGGAACTTTTTTATTGCCATCATCACTTTTAATACATAGAAAGTGAAAATAGAATGTGGGCTAATGCGCTAACATGCGAAGATCAAAGGAAAGACAAAGTGCTATTCAATTCGACACGATAACTGATTTAGATTTCATTCTTTTGAAATTCAATAGCAATATTGATAACTATTAGAACATAAAGTACTCAAATACCTCCGTGAAATGAATGATGATGATGATGATGAAATTACTTTGTAGCAACTAGCAGCCATGGTATAATAATATACTCCGCCAGGTATAGCGCTCCGAGAAAAAATGTCACGTGGGTGTCCCGCAATGATGTCATCAATGTCATGGATACACGTACACGTGCACAAGCAAGAGCAGAATAAGTAACTTACAACAAGTTCGAGAGAGATGACGATACACGAAACAATGGCGGACTCTCTGTGTTAACAGTAGCGTGAAATTGTAACTCCCCAATTTCCGTATATTACCTGTGGGAATCCAATAAATCAATGTGGTTATGATAAATATTGTGTTTCGTGCTTAACTTGAATTGCTTTGCTTGAGCGGACAAACCAAATGACAATTGAAATGATTTTCATTTTATTTAATAGATTATTAACAAATATGTTTCCTAATATCTGTGTTTGTTACAATAAAGTGGCAACTGGACAGTGACGTCATTGCGGTACAACTCCCGGAGCGCTAGACCTTGTTTTCTTGGATCATGGTAGCAAAGCAACAAACTCCACTCGATATTCTCCACTGAGACCCAACGGCATGCTATCGCTGAACTTATTTGCTCAAGAAACCAAAAATGTACTCTCTGGTTCAAGACAGAAAAAGTATTTTTCCTTCCATTTTACGCAGCCTACTTTTTTATATGCTTGCGCTTCATCCCCGTCTCAATGATGCGGTCTACGATGGAGCACGCTTGCTTAGAAAACAATTTCTCGCGCCACTTACAGACGCCCAGATTGTAACTATCGGGGAACTCCCACTCAGGCAGCGCATTCCATAATCTAGCAGTTCGCACGATATAAGTGGGATCAAAGTGCTTCCTACGGATTTTCGGAATATCAACCATGAAACGGTGTCGTCTTTTTGTGCCCACTCTGGCGTCAGATAGAAAAATTTAACTTTATCTTCTTGTCTTATCACTTCGCTTGCTTCTGCAATAAGTAACATCTTCGTTCTTTTCCAGGCAACTTCGTCACCACCGTGGCGCTGCTGTTGCATCCGAAGCTTCGAGGCCACGTCACCACCATGTTCGTGCTCTCCCTCTGCGTGTCAGACCTGCTGTTCTGCAGCATCAACCTGCCTCTCACGGCGAACCGTTATATCCAGCAGCACTGGGGCCTAGGCCCGAGACTCTGCCAGATGTTCGCCTTCGTCTTCTACGGGAACGAGGCGGTGTCGCTGCTGTCCATGGTTGCTATTACTATAAACAGGTGAGGGACAATTGCTCAATTACACGCAATTATACTCAAAATAACCCCCTTTCACATTTATAACGCAGACGCGTTACGTGATGTAGACGCAGACATGTATGACCCTGAAGACGCAGCGTAGGTAGGCCTCCCACTGGCTGGACCGATGGCATTGTGAGAGTCGCGGGCATCCAGTGGATGCAAAAGGCAGGCTGTCATTCAGAGTGGAGGCCTATGTTCAGCAGTGGACGTCTTCTGGCTGGTGACGGTGATGATGAACAAAGCTACTAAAACTGGATTTTCTATCAATCAAGTAAACCAAACACCCTTTAACAGTTGAATACAATATCAGCCTATCATGTTCCCGATGCTAGGCCTTCTCTCAGAGAGAGAGGATGGCTGATCCATCATGCTAGCAGTGCAGGAATGTAATGTCTTTGAACTTTTGAAGTTCTAGGACATACCTGTTTCCTCACAATTTCTACCTTCACTGTTTTAGAGCGATTGCATCGAAACTGCACTTAATTTTAGGTTTTAATTAAGTCATTGGTGTAGGACCGAGGCTCGAACCAGGTGCCGTCAGATTGTAAAGCGCTCATGCTACCACTCGGCCCAGTTGAACAATAAGTAAAAATCATCGAGATACAATTCTTATAGTATCACAATCTCTTAGTGAAAACAGTCAAAAAACGTCATTCAACGAGCGTCATTGTAGGTACATACATTGTATCAATTATTATACTTCACAATGCCACATTTACTCCAATTTAGACGTTATGTCGCTGGCATAGTGTTCAATGTATGTCATCGTAGCTCTGGCATAGCGCGGCGTTGTAGTCGGATCGCGGTTACCCTGTATGTAACTAACCAAAAATTATGCGCAATTCGTAGCATGCGCCGAGTTTAGGTTCGGGCATTTTTTGGCACGATTGTGACTCTATATGTATTGTAACTAAAAGGTAAAAGTCTCTTTCAATAGTTTCTTCAATATAACGGTACGTATATTAAATTGCGGCTGTTGTCCATGGACTTGTATTGTCATACAAAAATCTGTAAGTGGTATTAGACATCTGAATCACACAAAAATGGTTTTATTCTTTTTTTGATACTCTTAGCTCGTCGCTGACTCAGACTTCTGTATGCGGGGGAGTGGAATGCACTTCCGACATCTTTACATTATAATTTGGAAGATTAGATACATCTTATTTTAACTATATACATACATGTATATATACATATATTTAACTATATATACATCTTATTTTATTTTGTCTTTTATTTTAATTAATTTATTTTAAAGACCTATCAGGGCGACTGGTCGAATCAACTCGTGACCAAAATACTGGCCTTTATTTTGCCCAAAGAATAAGCATTGCCATTTGCCATACAACGTGGCAATGCTGCCAGCATTTTGGGAACGCTGCCCATCGATAGCGAATTGTTAGATTAGTTTTAGTTTTAGATTAATTTTAGTTTTAGATTAGTTTTAGTTATAAATTTAAATTTAAGATACATAGTTTTTATTTTACTTGTAATTTTTATTGAATAAATTTAACTAAATCCTTTTATGACCCTCGACGCAAAAAGGTTCTGTGCATCTGTCTGTGGCATCGTAGATCCCGTAGGTCGTACACGGGAGTCGGGAATTATTTCGGCAGATCTCATAAAAAACACATTCGCGGCTAGTGCAATCATAAACTTCTCAAAGATTTATCACCATGCAAGCACTCAACGAAGTTGTAAAATTAACTTCTATTTTAACAAATTTATATTGGCGTGGTACTTCTACTTTTTTTAATCTGTACCGCGGATTTTAGACTCACATCAGACAAACAAGGGAGATATGCCTTAGCACAATTATCGTTCGTGTTTAAATGTTTTAAGTTTTCATAAATTTTTAGGGTCCCGTATCCAAAGGGTAAAAACAGGACCCTATTACTAAGCCTACGATGTCTGTCTATCTGTCTGCCCGTCCGTCTGTCCTACCTTTAAACGGCTGTATCTTTCGAATCGTAATTGATAGCCAGTTGAAATTTTCACAGAATATGTAATGTTATGGCGGATTAACTGAGAAATAATAAAAAAAACAAATAGAAAATCAAAAGGGGGTCCCCGTACAACAAACGTATTTTTTAAATGTATTTTTGTATTAGCTCTAATGTAAAAAAAAAATGGCCAAGTGCGAGTCGGTTACAAGTTTCTGTTCATTACAAAGTTATAATTGGTAATTTAATTTTTCAATTTTGTGGTGGTACGGAACCCTCAGTGCGGGAGCCCGACTCGCACTTGGCCGGTTTATTTTCACTAAACCGCTTAACGCAAAAACTGTAAGTACGTCTAACTTATTCATTTTTCACGCACATTTTGACATTTGTAGCGACACCAATGAACATACTAATACATGCAAAAAAGGGCGACAAGGTCGTCTGATGGGTGAGTTCGCTGTGCTTCGACTAAAGGGATCGGGAAAGCTTCATTTAGGCCAACTAAGTTCGCACTCCGCCACGCCACCTTACCATATCTCCCTTGTTTGTCTGATCTGAGGTTTTAGTACTAACAAAATCAGCTAGAAATCGTTTGTAAATATCACAGAATATGTATTAGTTTGTATGGGTACAGCGGCGCCACTGTATTGGAAGTCGGAGAGTTGCGTGTATAAAACATGGAGTAAAAAATATTTGTACAAACGACGACCTTGCCTTTGTTATTTACAACCGGACAGTCAAACAGCTTTTGAGTTAAACATCCTGTAGACAAGCGTGAATCGTGGGTGTTTTAGACTTACGACTGACTCTGAATTACGTATAATACAACTACAAAACTAATTGACACCACGGAAAGGACATATTTTAATTAGCATTATAAAATAGCTGTCTATTACATTACAGTCCAAAAGTGGACAGGCTAGTCTAGTCTGACTAGCTCTGCGCTATCGGTCTAGTCACTAGACCAGGGGTGTCCAACATACGGCCCGCGGGCCACTATGTGGCCCGCCAAGGTTCCTAATCCGGCCCGCGAACGAGTAAAAAATTGGAAAACTTTTAACTTTTTTAGACGACATTTGTAAAGAACGACGTGTCATAAATATGTTCGTAAAATATTAAAGGCCGTTCTTAAAAAAATTACGTCGATCGATCACAATACGACTCGGCGAAAACGTGGACTAGCATAACGGGAGAAACCAAAAAATAAAACGTAAATGCCATTTTAATTCTTGGAACAACACATGCCCGCGAAAACGTTAACATTACCGCCCCTCTCACCCACCCACTCCCTCCGCGCATGCAACGTGTCTGGTGTACCCTTTCTACCATTTTACTTATATTAGTCTTAATTTGCTCAGTTCAGTTCAGTATCTTTATTTCAATTGGGTACAAATACAAGTACACTTTCGAAAGGTCAAAAATTAAACATTAAAAGTACATAGTCTCAACGAAAAAAAGGAATACTTCTACATAATCATTATAAAATCGATTACTTACTAGAATTGGTGTTGTCAAGTTCCCGCGTTGAAAAGCTACCAGACTTCAATTTGGTAGATTTACACCAATTAAACTTCATATAATAAAATAAAATAAAATCTACTTCCTTAAAAAAGTGTATTAAATAAATTAAATGTCAAAATTGTATAGTGATAATATCTGTAAAAAAATAAAATGCCAAATAAATAATAAACTAATTAGTTAAAATACTATGTGGTTAAATTTCATTTCATTCTGTACAATATTAATTAATTAAGTCCCATGTCAATATTTACATTTCGCCATGCTTTTTATCTTTTATAAACTCGTCCACCTTATAGTAAGCATTGTAAGACAAGAGCTTTTTAAACTTAATTTTAAAATTCCTTTCGTTAAGGCATTTCAATGTTTTTGGCAGAATGTTATAAAAATTTATACAATTAACAACAAACGATTTTTAATTTTTTGCAAGTCTAGTCTTTGGTAATAAATATTTATCTTTGCTTCTTGTATTCAGACCATTTGTAACGTAGTTATGCAAGTGTTTTCTCGCATAAATAATACACTCGTAAATATATTGACATGGCATTGTCAGAATGTAAATAGTTTTGAACAGTTCTCTCAGGGATTCCCTAGATCCAAGCCTGTAAATACCTCTAATAGCTCTCTTTTGGAGCACGAAAATAGATTGAATATCCGCCGAATTTCCCCAAAGGATAATGCCATCGGTCATAAGGGAATGAAAATAACTGAAATACACTATTCTAGCAGTGTGAACATCGCAACATTCTCTTATTTTTCTGACAGCATATGCTGCTGAGCTTAATTTGCTTGGAAATTTCTTTATGTGAGGCCCCCACTGCAATTTGGTGTCTAAGATGAGACCTAAAAATTTTGTTTCCTTAGAGAAAGTTAATGCAATGTTATCAATCTTAACCGAATTCAAGAATCTATTATTTACTAAAGTAAAGTTTAGGCAATTGATTTTTTGAGCATTTAGTGCTAGATTATTGGTGCTGAACCACTTAGAGACGTCTTTAAGTATTTTGTTGATCTCGTCGGTACTCGTGACTTTCCGGTTAATATTGAATAACAACGACGTGTCATCTGCGAGTAGTATAATTTTAGCGTATCTCTGGACAAAAAACGGCAGATCATTAATGTACACTAAAAACAGGAATGGAGCCAGTATAGATCCCTGAGGAATTCCCACATTCACAGTCATAGGAATTCCCACTCAGTTACGAAGCATCTCTTGGCAAAGTTAATAAATCCGGCCCGCCACAAAATTTTGTTGGACACCGCTTCACTAGACCGATAGCGCATGGCTAGTAATAGCACAGAAAACAATAGGTAACAATAAGTAGGGGCTCGTTTACAACCCTTTGGGTACCCTAAAAAGTACCTGCTATGATTAGGTAATTATTTAGTGTGAAGTGAAGTTCACAACTTGCTATGGCTTACTTACTCTTTGACTTAAATGCATCACATAAATAACAAACAAGCGCGGAACCACTTTGAAAGCCATTTGTTATGACCTATCGCATTTTAGAAAGGACTTTAAAAGTAGGTATTATTTATGGGATCGCTGACTGTACAATAAAAAGCAGGAACTTCCTGTTGATGACATCTATCTAAATTTATAAAAGCGAAATACATTCACTCACTGATTCATCACGAAATATCGAAAATTACTAGTTTTTTTTTTTTTTCGAGTGGGAATCTAGTCCTACGAAACTGAATTTTTGCGCGTAGAATCCTTATACCTAGGTATGGAGTATAGAGTGTTTTATGCCATACGTAGGTGGCAAACAAGCAGACGGGCCGCCTGATGGTAGGCAGTCAGCGACTATGGATACTTGTAACACCAGAGGCATCACAAATACTTTACTGACCTTTTAAGACTCTATTAACTCGCTTAGAAAGGATTAATTAAGGGGGGGGGGGGGGGGGGGGAAAAGTACCTACGTTGAAAGTTTCATTAAATTTTCAACCAAGTCAAGTGAGCTATAGTGGCCGGGCAGTAGCTTGTGCCCTTTACAATCTGACTGCACCCGGCTAGAACCTCGGCTCTGCACCATTGACTTATTTAGGACATAAATTATGACCCGTATCGATGCCATCGCTCAACAACGGTGAAGGAAAACATCGTGAGGAATCCGATGTCCAAGTACCTCAAAAGCTCATAAACATGCACTGGGCCAGCATGGTGGATGAAGGCCCATCCTCTCTCTCTGAGAGTGCAGCAGTGATCCCAGCAGTGGGTACATGATAGGCTGATAATGACGATGAAAATCAATTATACAAACGTTGGTGTAAAAGGTACGTGAATTAAGTGTCTACCTACCGGTAGCGTACGTTCTGGAGGACATTTTAAATTGGAAACAAGCCATTAATATTAATGGGAACCTAGCGCGATGGTGACAGAGGTGAACGAACTGGGAAGTCATCCTTGTCAACTCACAAAAAAACAGGAATCGATATAAATGTATGAATGGATCTTTTTATTAACCCCCGACGCAAAAAGAGGGCTGTTACTTAACGTGCGTATGTGTGTCTGTCTGTGACATCGTAACTATTATAGACCGGTTTTTTTATTTGTTTGAAAGGTGCCTTTCTGAGAGTGTTTTAGCTATGTTTCAAGAAATTCTGTTCAGCCGTTTGAAATCAGCCATTTTATCGGGGGTTTATTTACACAATTCACACGTTAGGCTCTCCCCACAACTCCCCACGTTAGGCACACCCCTCTTACTCCTTTGCGTTGGGGGATAAAAATCGAGTTACCTTGAGATGACAAGCAGTGGTCGAATTGGACTTACTCACGCAACGCATTTCCTTCAAACTGAACCTTGAAACTTGCGAACTTTTAAGCGACTGTCCAAGAAGGAGGGTAATGTTTTTGAGTTGTATTCTACTATTTTATCTATGGTTGTATGTAAGCATGTAAGTATGTTTCTAGGTTCCTTTAGTACCTCCTGTAGCCTAAACGTTTGACCGATTTTGACGAGTGAGGTGTCGTTGGATTCCTTTACGAAACGGAACGGTGATTTCACGAACCGGAACCGCGTTCCGGTGCGTTCTGGTCCACTTCGAGCACTGGACAAGTTGAGAACGCATCGATGATAAACATTGATATTAGCTTTGGGTTTACACACATCACACATCAGCCAGTAAACGTCCACTGCTGAACAAAGGCCACCTTCTTAGAGAGGGGTGATGCCATAATCTCGCTTGGCAGGCGGCTTGGGGATACGTTCACCGTGTACTAATAGGACGCTACTGCTTATTCTGCGGTGGTTCTAGTCGTAGTTTTAGGACATAACCGGGTTCTAAAACTACGTTTACATTACGTGTATATTCAAAAGATAGATAGGAGGTACCTGGGCCCTGATTCCGCATAACTTCAAACGCGCGTTACGCGGCGCGTAAAGTTAACCTCTAAAAATTAGCCTCTATTCCCTATGAAATAGAGGTCAAATTTTAGAATTGCGCCGAGTTACTTGTTTGTTAAAGTTACGTAATCAGCTGCCTTATTATGGATGATTCGGATCGTGATCGCGATCGCGTGCCATCTCACTTACGAACGTGGTGCGAGTAAATAGATACGAACGGGACGGCATGCAATCTCAATCCCGATCAAAGAATCATAATAAGGCCCCAGGGCCCAGGAAACAATTTCCAGTGACTATTCTCAACTCATGATGCACACTTTCACGCCCAACAATCAATAGCCGTGAAATCATATTCTATGTTGGTTTTAAACTTATTTTCCTACTCTCTATCAACGGTAAATTACTTACTTTACATAACATAGGAAACTGTAATGAACGAGGAAAGTTAACTTTCAAACGAAAAACGCAAATAAAATTTACATAACAATCATATAAAGAGGGAAAGCTTTTAATTATGATTTCTTTTGCGCGTATCTCTCTATTATCTGTACGCATGCTCCGCTACATTTTTCTCTCAATTTTCTACAGTTAGCGCAATTACTGCGCACTGGCTCGTGCCACTCGTGCCAGTCCACTGGAATGACAACTGGATCAGATAGCTCGCAATCAGATAATTGTTATGATTATGTAGTTTGTGAAGTCGTGCGTGGATATTAATTTGATTGCTTTGGATGGAATTGATTAATAGATAAATAACTCTTTATTGTTCACACCAAAATTACATTAAACAGAAAAGAAAAAACGTAAAACTAGTGTACTGGCGCCCTTATCGCTAAAAGCGATAATCATGAATCTGGAATAAAATGTATTACGTTGATGCAATGTCACCACTGTGCACAAGACTACTAATTTCTATGTAAAATTATGGGAGAAATCTGGCAACCCAGCCAGACTAATTTCAACAACCCAATTTTTTTTTTGGCGGTTTATGATATTGGCGCCAACGTGGAAAAATCATGTCTTGCCGAAACATTATATTACCTTATTTTCCAAAACATGTTTTTTAGGGTGCTAGTAACTGCAATAAAACTTTTATTTTCGTGTTGAAAATTCCAAATTATTACTTGACATTGTCTAAATAGACAAAATGTATCGAGCCTAACTATAAAAAAAAACTCGATTTTATATTAACGTTACGGCTTACACTCGGTTTATATTTTATCACAGATATACACAACCAGATCGGCAATATATTTTAGTGAAAGAGACAACTTGATATGGCTCAGCACAAGTACGAAAAGGACATAAATAGATTTTGTTGTCCTTATCGGCGTGACCTGTTTTTGGTACCTCAAGTGTCAAAATCTGTAATAATCAGTGACAAACAAAACGGGTCTGAATTATATTTATTGCCTTTTTTTGGTGATTAAATGTGATAAATGCGTGTTTCCTCTGAGAAATAATTGTAAAAGACATTTTACAATGGTTGGTTGTAGCATTTTGGGCTGCAAGAAGCGCAGTGAGCGAAAATACGATGAAATATCATTTCACACGTAAGTAAACATATAAAGCTTGTAACGATCACCTAAATAAATTCAGGATATCAATTCGCAAATATTTTATTCATAATTAGTCAGTTTTTAGGTCGATTTGTGGTCTAATTCTATGAATTTTATCAAATTAGTCACTTAGAAAATAAATTATGAATGTTGCCAGTTTATGAAAGAAATTACCCACCGCAACTAACATAAATTATTCGTTCTGCAGGTTTCCAACTGATCCTGTCACATTGCTGAAAAAAGCTGGCACATTGCAAGAAGTGCAAAGTACCGACCCTTTTATGCCCATATGAATATGGTGAATGTTAATATTAAATATATATTAATGAGGCCACAGTTATGAAGCTGGAAAAGCAAAAGGCGATTTCGGCGAACCGATTCAAAAAGCTACGCGCTGTTCGTGAAATTTGTACTGTAAACATTAAAGAGTCTATTTATCTAATTATTTGGAATGTTATACATAATTCCATTCATGAAAAAACTAAACTGACCAAGCGCGAGTCGGGCACGCGCGCTGAGAGTTCTTTACAATCACAAAATACAAAAAGTTGTGCAAAAAGACAACATCACGCCCAGGCTGTCACCCATCCAAGTACCGACCGCGCCCGACGTTGCTTAGCTTAGTGGTAAACAGAAATTTGTCACTGACTCGCACTTGGCCAGTGTTTATTATTTGTTGTTTTACTTATGTTCACTATAATCCGCTAAATTTGACGCTTGTACGGATTACCGTTTTTACACTAGAACAAATCCAAAAATACGTTTAACGTTTGTTGCATGGGGGCCCTTCCTTTGCCCTTCCGTTTTAACTCTTTGACTTTTTTATTATTTTTAATTAATCATAAAAAATCATGCTATGGTTACTTTACAACCCTTTTTTCTAGTACTATATTCTAATCCTAACAAATAATTATAATAAAAACGCCAGTAAGTTTGTAACTTTCTGTCTGTTTTTTTACGAGGAAACGGCTAAGTCATGGTATAATAATATACTCCGCCAGGTATAGCAATTCGAGAAAAAATGTTTACGTAGGCGTCCCGCAATGATGTCATGATGTCAATTTACAACAGGTTCGAGAGAGATGACGATACACCACGTAACAGCTGATTGAATAAAGTGGCAACTGGACAGCGACGTCATTGCGGGACCACTCCCAGATTGCTAGACCTTGTTTTCTTAGATCATGGGTTAAGTCAAATTTTGTCAGGACGATAGGGTGTGTCATGAGGACAGACAACGTACTTTTCTTCCCAGAACATTGCAGGTAGCTCCGTGGGTTGCAGCAGATAGTGTATAAAATATAAATATTTAAAAGGTAGTATTGTTTCCAAAGTACTCATTGAAGATTCACTACCCATCATAGTAGGTAAATTACCCTAACTTATAGCAAATCATTTTAATGTGGCAACACACCTTGTTGAAGCGAGAGGCACTGAGCTAGCCACGCTCATTGAATATCTATAGGTAGTAGATCTGTGTATTTTATACATTTTCTTGACTGTTGTAAACTATGATCAATCTTTTCAAACATGCTTCATTCAAAAAACAGACGTTTTTGGTTTTACATAAGATTACTAAAAAGATTTCACTAAAGTTTCATAAGTTTTACAGCGATTTTATGATTCCACTCGGTCCAGTTAAGTTTCAGTGCGCACACTGACACCGATGCAGACATGCTGTTACGTCAAGCTATAAGCGGATAGCGTTTTATATTTATTTGTTGAACAGCTTCATGGACTCCGGGTTCTGTGCCCTTTGTCAACTTATGATTTATTTATTTATTATATTTTTGTACGTAAGCCCTAAAATTTACTAAATTATAAATTGAGAGTAATTAAGTGATACTTTTGCTTATAAATTTAAAAATATAATAGACAATAATTTATTTATGACATGAAAACAACCACATGAAATTGAAAAAAAAAAAAACTGTGACCATTAAATAAGTAGAGCTTATTTTTACAAGCTTTTATTTAGGTTTACCAGCTGAGGGTCTAGACAAGAGCCACACACTGTTAGCGTTCACGCCTGCGGAAAGATGAAATTGTATGAAAATGACATTAGCTTCAGATAATTTATTTCATGCTAATGTCATTGTCAATGTCATTTTCATACAATTTCATCTTTCCGCAGGCGTGAACGCTAACAGTATGTGGCTCTTGTCTAGACCCCCTGTCCCGGTGTCTGTCTCTCTGTAACACAGATATAAACAACGTCTGTAACTGTGGTCTGTAATCAAATCTTGCAAGTGTTCGATCGAGTTGAAATTTGGCATACTTGTCAAGTTCAGATGACAATACAATATTATGGTGACAGCAAGCTGATTTGATGATGGAGACGGTGGACAACGGCACTCCTCGGTGGATAATAGTAGACTAGTAGTGTTTGGGCTCATTTTGATCAGCACACCGTTTCGAATTCCGATCACAAATTTCATAAAACCTCGGTTTGAAAAAGATGTGTTGCAATAAGTTTTAAGCGTCCTGTCTCTTCTAACTTAATCACCCCGCGTCATGCACTGAAGGGCCTGCACCATAAAAATAAACCCCATTGATGTGGGCGGGTCAGTACCCGTTATATAATGAAGCCGCTGTTCGCAGACAGATCTGCGTGATGTGGCAGTACGGCGTTACTATAACACACATACAATATACGGGGCTACATACGGTAAGCGCAGCGTAGGACGTCCACCCACAAGATGGACAGACGACCTAAAAGAGACCGCAGAAAAAACGCTGGATGCAGACCGCTTCCAATCGGCCCTTTTGGAGATCGATGGGGGAGGCCTATGTCCAGCAGTGGACGTCCTATGGCTGAAATGATAATGATACGGGGCTACTTGGAAATGGTGTACTAAGCTGAAAAGGGTCCATAATACATGCTCATAGAAACCACTTTTACTATGGGACCAACCCTGAAATCGCCAAGAAAATATCAGCTATTCCAATTTTGTTGAGTGTGAATGACCCGGGACCCGGGAATGTCCTAAAACTGCGACCAGAACCACCGGAGGATGGGCAGCAGCGTCTTTTTAGTACATGGTGAACATACTGTGATCCCCAAGCCGCCTGCCAAGCGTGGGGATTATGGCAACACCCCTCTTTAAGAGGGAGCCCTTTGTCTAGCAGTGGACATTTAATGGCTGCTTATTTGAATGACCGTTTTATATGGAACAGCTGATATTTTCTTGGTGATTTCAGGGTACAGAATTTTCATAATGATGGGTAGTATGGATCCATTTAGGCAGTTTCATCATCATCATTTCAGCCTATCATGTTCCCACTGCTGGGACACGGGTCTTGTCTCAGAGAGAGAGAGGATGGGCCCTCCTAATCCACCATGCTAGCCCAGTAGCATTTAAGCAGTTTGGATATAGTAATTTCTATTCAACAACTTAGGTATACCACGGAGATTCGTTCATGAAATAACTTACCTAATTTTATACCAATTGGAAGCTTTTACGGCTAATTCAATAAAATAATTGTATTAACACCAATCTTATCTATATAAATCGATTTACTCCTATCATAATAAGCTCCAGCAGCGTAAACAGATTACGAAGTGGGATCCGTTCGTTATCTAATCCCAGAGCAAACATGCTTGCTTTCCCACGAGAGATAAGAGAGCTTTATAAAACACTGCTCGAGCTGCTTTCGTAATGAAGCACCAATAAGCTTGCTAAGTGGCGCTTGTGGGTGAGAAAGAAAACAGGACCCTTGGCTCAATCACTGCTCAAGTGTTTAGCGTCATTCGCACTTACGTCTAAGTTCCAAAGTAAGATGCATAAGAACTGTTTGTTGTGATATATGTATGACCTATTCTACTTAGGATGATTAATGGTGGACAGTAACAAATAAAAAAAATACTAATTGCTTAGAATAGTTAGAACAGTTTTTCTAAGCTAATTGGCTTCTTAACCATTGTTTTTATAGTGTTAAGGAATTTATAGAATTTAATTCTAACATAACTCGTTTTCAAAATATTTAGCATAATTATGAGCATTTGCACGTCTGCTTGCAGACTGAGTACAAAGCGACATTATACAATGTAATGTATTCTAGCAAATAAATGATTTGATTTGATTAGCCTACAACCTAAAAACAGGGTTACCCAGACAGATTATTGCAAAAGCTCAAGCGTGTAGGTTACGTAGTATTTACATTCTCTTTGTCTGTAGGCAGCAACGTACCTATCCAGCATATTGAGAAAGAAAGGTCGGTCCAGCGTTCTGCTTAAAATTTGTGTTTTCCAATTTATAATAGCAAGGCTGTTCAAGAGTGAGCAGGCTGAAGAAGAAATAAAACCGGCCAAGTGCTTGTCGGGTTCGCGCACTGTGGGCTCCGTACCACCATAGAAATTGCAAAAAAGTTGTGCGAAAAGCTAACATCACGCCCAGGCGACCACCCATCCAAGTACCAACTGCGCCCTACGTTGTTTGACATCGGTGATCGTATGAGAACTGGTATTGAACAGATATTTGTCACTGACTCGCACTTGGCCAGTATTTATTATTATTTTGTTGACATTTTTACACTAGAGCAAATACAAAATCACGTAAATACGTTTGTTGTATGGGGCCTCCATACCACAGTACCTCATTTATTGGTTTTGACTGTGTTATTATTTCTTAGTTAATCCGCCGTAACATTAAGGGTGATTGGGCCATATCCACCACGCTGGCCCAGTTGCGGTTTAGGATTCATATACGCCATTGAATTCCTTCTCCGTACAGCAGGATTCCTCGCGATGTTTTTCTTCACCGAAAAGCCAGTGGTATGAAAATCCACGAAAATATCGCGCGCGCTTACAAATAACAAAATAAAATAAACTAACTAACTAAATGTGTTACTAATTAGAATACTTATTATTAATTACTATACTTTAGTACTGTTATCATACAGTTTTCTGTAAATTCGATTCTTCAACTGCAAGCTGACATCTGAATCATTAATTATAATCCCGAATAAGAATAACCAAACATTCAGTTTATTAGATTGAATGGAAATTTACGATCGCAGTAACAGAAACCACAGTCTGCCCCGGTAAATGAAAGGACAGTAAGCCAGAAGAGGCGCTTTGCAGAAAACTACACCTGAAGCGAAACATATTTTACGTTACGACAATTTCAAATAACAGAAACAGAAAATCCATATCCTGACTTACTGGTTTTTCGATTACCAAGGCGGCAGTGTGGTTGGGATAAATCAGCAAGCTCCATCTGCGTCATGGCAGAAGGTCGTTCCAAGGATACTTTACTACAGATGCGTCATTAGGTAAAACGTCTGCTAAGACAATGAACGCTAAATTGAAAATTAATTGCAAGCATTTTATTTATAATCATGCCAGATATAGATCTGGTATTAATACTCGAGCACTCGGAACTAAAATCTGGAGCTACCTAATGTAAATAAATAAAGCCTAAAGCGATATTTTCGAACTCTGATTCTGCAGTGCAGTTACCGTTCTTTATCGATCGTCAAGTTCGTTAAAATGCCATAGAGTAGATCATAGCGAGTATTGATTAAATGGCATTTTATCGAATATGACGACCACAACTGTCAAATTTGACGATCGATAAAGAACGGTACTTGCACTGCTGGCTCGTTAATTCAATTTCACTGACTACAATATACCTATGTCTTATAATATCTGTCTATAGTTTTTCCATTTGTTATTTTCTGTTAGTAGTGTCACCAACCAGGATTACCACGTTTTTAGACAATCTCACTATTAATGGCAAAATTGCCCCAACAACCAATGCGGCAGTAGCCAAGAAAAAAAAAAACATTATATCACTATGATAATTTTATTAGGTGCAAACTGTAAAGCGAAACTATCTCCATATGTCAGAAGCCATGTGGATGGCGACTCTTTTACAAGCTTTAAATTGCGTGACGTGAGATCACGAACCGGAAGACGTAGCGTAGGCCTCCCACTAGATAGACCAACGACATTGTGAGAGTCGCCGGCTTTCAGTGGATGCAAAAGGCAGGCTGTCGTTCAGTGTGGAGGTTAAAGGGGGAGGCCTATGTTCAGCAGTGGACGTCTTCTGGCTGATAATGATGATGATTTATTAGTATGGGCAAACTTTTGTCTATGGTTATACGGATGATTTAATGTTGTTTTTGTTTGTTCCAGATACACGTTGATAGCGTACTACGACATGTACTCGCAGATCTACACGACCACCAAGATCTGGGTGCAACTGCTGCTCATCTGGGTCGTGTCCTTCGGGTTCATGGTACGTTATATGTATTTTCTTCGACAGCAAAGCAGCTCCTACAGCAAACAATATAAAATTAGGGTGACGTACAGCTCGCTGAATGTTGGCATACCGATAGCGTAGCATCCTAAGCAAATTTTTCATACGCGTGCGTTCGCATTCTTTGACACGTTCGTCCCAATGCTTCGCTCGTATTTTATCGAGTTCGTTCACTATAATCGCTCTGCACACTGCATATATAGCTCAATTTTCAATGCTTTATTTCTAGCCGGGTTATGATAGCTTGACAGCCTTTATTTGTACCTAGTGATGGTGATATTACCTGGGGCTTTATTCTGATTATCTTTGCCACTCTCTCCTGTTAGAAATGCTATGACTGCGAGGGGAGAGTGGCCGAGATAATCTCGAGCGTGCTAGAATACCACATAACTATAGGTCTGTGTAGAATACTATACTGAACTGTTGTGCTGAGCCTGAACAGTTCTTTGCCATTGCCGTCTATTATGTTTTATTTCAATTAGTACCCTAAAATACTAATGACAATTTGCTAATACAATATTATACAGTTTAGGGAGGCGTTTGGAGAAGTAAGAGAGCTTTTTATTAGTTTTTCATAGTGTCAAAATATTCTCCTAATAATTGCATTACATTATTCCTGTCTTTCTTTTCTATTCGTTATATTATTTCCTTATATTATATTATTTTCTTTCTATTCCTGTCTGCTGCAACACAGCTCAAGCTAACGCAGCAGGCAGGGATTCGAGCTGTATTTTGTGCTTCCTTTATATGTAACAACTAGCGGTCCCCCCAGCTTCGCACGGGTATAGATTATAGCCTATGTTACCCCGTGATCTTAGAATAACTACACATAGAAACCAAGTACATTCACAAAATTTAAGCCATTCAAATGGAGTCATATATGGCTCCAAAAAAATATAAAAATTTTACTATGACAATTTGCGCGGTGAAATCGTACCACAACAAATCAGAAAAGCAGCATAAGAGTTATGGTGTGACATTCCACAGGTAATCCATTAATTTTCTTGCTTAAATCGTTTAAAATACCAATGGAAAGTAAGCTACAAAGCGAATTTGTAGCTTACGTTTTGAGAAGGCGTTGTTTGGAAACCTACCTTCTCTGAGTAGTTATTCTAAGCCGGGGATAGTGTAGCTTCCCAACAGTGAAAGAATTTTTCAAATCGGTTCAGTAGTTTCGGAGCCTATTCAATGCAAACAAACAAATCTTTCCTCTTTATAACATTTGTATAGATAAATAAATTTTGTATTTTGTATTATTTGTTACTCCTGTTGAATGTATATAACGAGGGCCAGGCTCTGTGCTGTGTCCGAGAAACTACATTGTCACAATACTTACAACAGACCCTGTATATTTTATCTGGGTTTATCTCTTAAACACAGGAAACAGAGAATTTCATAGAAAAGTAGTATCAGTACGAAACCTAATGCAGCATGAAAAAATAAACGCCGTAGTCAGCGCGCACTTGACTGACGGCGAGTTGTACTTGTACAGTACACACTGTGTCATCATAAATATTATTAAAAGTTCTCAAGTGGGTCTAACCAGTGTCTTAGTGTCAAGTAGCAGGAATCGGTTTCTTCCAGGCAAGTGTGCTTCATCGTTGACCGCATCATCGAAACATCAGGCGAAGAGGCAGTCAAACGTAAGCCTAATAAAATAAACTTTAGATTTTGATATTTTGTTGTCAGTGGTCGCAGATCTTAGAACGATCAAGGATACAATATGTATTTTTTCAAAATTATGTATGTTTATAAATAGATTCAACTATTACGATAAAAATAAATAACCTTGAGTGCTTATTAGATATTTAGAATGGCCTTGCTTAGTTACTGCTTTATAATGTACTCACTAATCTATTAAGTTGAGGCTAAATTATACTTCAAAAACATACACCATTACTCCCGTAATTGTGGTATAAGTATTATAGTTAAATATACTTTAGTATTTTTCTAAGTATAGTAGTGTGGAGGTTAAAGGGGGAGGCCTACGTTCAGCAGTTCTTCTGGCTGATGATGATGAAGTATTTTTCGAGCAGCTAAATTATTCTTATATTTTTCTAGGTATAGGTAGTACAACTACAAAGGTATCCACTGTTACCAAGCCGCATGGTGCACGCTGACCTCTAAATAGTTAGTTATTGAATAAATAAACGGTGTAAAGGAAGCGCTGGGAATTAGTTCATTGCACTTCCATGTTTGTAATACGTGTTTAATTGTCCCGAATTAGGGAACATCCTCTCTCATAGCGGCTGGTCTAAGACGCGGGATTTATTCATACTGTCCATGCGCCCATGACGAAATAATGGAGAATGTAAAATGATGTATGTATTTGTATATGGTTTGAGGAGAGAATATATTGTGTGTTAGTGTGTTTGTATGTGTTACCATTTTTCACCACAACGACAGGAACCATTTGAACTTTTTGTTTTTTATTAAGAGTTACCAGCGCCACAGAAGACATATTAGACAACAGCGCAATGAAACCTTCATTGCGGTGGTAACCAAGGGCGTTGGCAGGAGGGCAGGGGGGAAGCAGCCCTCCCCCCCCCCCTAGAGATTAAAAAAATGTGGCCAACTGCAAAGAAACTATATATTTTTAGTGATACTTAAAATAAACCAGTTAAGACCATTCAATATAATATTTATTTGGTCTCATAAATTTCGTAAAGGAAATATTTTTTCACCTATTTTGTTGTCATTAGATTTTTGCGTTAAGCAAATGTACGGGTCTGTTATCAATTCTTATGGTTACTTACCTACCTACAAAACAAACGGAATATGGAATAATGAAATATCCCACTAGTCAAACCACTACTTCAGTTGACTGAACAAATGAGAAAAAAAGTCTTATCAATTAGAGTAGGACCTATTAAAAATATGGTATTACTTAACTATAACATTAAAATAATTTATTAGAGTAGGTATATAATTATATTCAGCTGTCTGAACAAATGGGAAATAAAGTGTCAATTAGAGTAGGACCTATTAAAATATGGTACTACTAACTATAACATTAAATTAATTTATTAGAGTAGGTATTCAGTCCACTGAACAAATGGGAAATAAAATATTATATTTCAGTCGGTTGAACAAATGGTTAATAAAATAGTCTCACTAGTTCAGCCGACTGAACAAAAATGATAAAAAAGCACTAGTTCCATTGACTGAACAAATGGGAGATAAAGTCTCATATTTCAGCCAACTGAACTGGTCATCGCATCGTCATAGACGGCCCGCTCCCGCTTATGACTCGGAGCGCGGTCTAAATATTATGATGAGCGATGAGCATCGCCTCGCATAGTTACTGTTAATCCTGCCTCATATTTAATGTTTCTGTACATTTGTGTTAATGGACTAGGGCAGTTAAGACCATTTTAGTTTATTTAAGAACTGGAAGTAAAAATGTTTTAACGGGCATGTGGTTTTATTGACAAAAAACGAGTAGGCACATTAATGTAACTACCTATTCCACTTGGCTTAATACATAAAACAATTTTGATTACTTACCTACTTTTGAATCAGTAAGAAATATCTTAGGAGGATATGCACCAACCGTCCGACCGCGGCCCAGGTACCTAAAACTCCGCTGCGCCGCGCCGGTGCAGCAGTTTGCATTCAGTTACTCGATACCTGGCGATGCGTAAACATCACTTGTATAAAGTGTAGGTACCTATAGCAAGTATGTATTGATAACTATGCCACTTTTTTTTTAATGCCGTAGGTGACAAATAAGCAGACGGGATGCCTGATGGTAAGCAGTCACCGTCGTCTATGGATACTTGTAACACCAGAGGCATCACAAATACGTTGCCGACCCTTTAGGACACGATTAACTCTCCTTTTGAAGAACCCCATGTTGTAGCTTCTCGGCCACTATTTTGGCAGAGCATGTACGGCGTGCGATATTCTCTGTTTACAAGTACCTATACTAGCTGCGCCCCGAGGTGTCACCCGCGTAGTGATGAAATGATGATGATGATGATGAAAAGGCGTCACTAATTTCTCATCTCATTTACTATTCCAGGTTCCTCCTCTTCTGGGCGTGTGGGGTCAACTGGGACTCGACGAGAGCACGTTCTCTTGCACGATTCTGAAGAAAGACGGCCACTCTCCGAAGAAGTATCTCTTCGTGTTCGGCTTCGTGCTGCCGTGTGTCGTCATCATCGTGTCTTATTCGTGCATTTACTGGAAGGTGCGAGAGAGCAAGAAGAAGCTGGAGGGCCGCAGGTGTGTATGCGGGTCGGTATGGCTTTGTGAGTTATTGTCACTAACGAGGGGAGTCGCGGTGAGTGATTTGACTCACAGAGTACTGTTCAAAGATAATAAAGAGCCACTTGGGATTCCGGACGTTAGAGTGGATAGTAAAACGCGTGATATTACACGCGTTTTCACGAAATTACTGAACTTTTTTTAAATCCCGCCAGTCCCGCAAATTTAACGCGTGATCCCGCAAATTGCGGGATTGCATTCCCTACGTGTAACCCTGTATAAACTAACTTCAAAAACTGACAGTAGATGTTATCTTGTAGCTGTATCTGTACTAACACAATAACATGCCTATTTTTTGTCTATCACAAATAACGTTTTTTGCTCAATGTGGTAATTTTTCAATAAAAACCGTACTGTTACATTACGTCAACAATTTGTACCTATTTTGAACCAATCACAAAAACAAGTATAGGTACTTTACATTACAATTTACGCATGTTATGTTACGTTACTTGATTAAACTCGTTCCAAGTATTTATTTGCTCTGACACCTGCAAAAACCCGAATGAAAACCACGAATTCTGATCACTTACGCTAGGTTTTTCAACGTATATAAATACTGTAGCAGGTACTAAGTACCCGATATAACTTCAGTGAAAATGAAATACCTATTAGATATACAGAAAATGTTTTTATTTAGCTTTTGAAATCAGCAGCTGTCAGAGTAAATAAATATTTAGACCGACCATAGTTTTACCTTTGTAGGTAGGTATTAGGTATTATGTCTTCTGTGGTATTTTGTGATTTGAATAATTTTGTTTGAACAATGAGTAGGTAGGTATAATTATGTTTATCATATTCTCTTTTTGAAATGGCAATAGATACTTGAATATTTTATTTATATTACACGGGAATTACTCACGTAAGATTAAGCCGGTCACTCTGACTATAGCGGTCTCTCCTAATGCGGTTGAAACTATAGTCAGAGTGACCGGCTTAATCTTACGTGAGTAATTCCCGTGTAATATAAATAAAATGTGTGAAAACCACGTCAGTTTCTATAATAAGATACTTGAATAGTTGGTCTTTCAATATGGGCCTCATAAGCAAGCACAAAGTCGCACAACGAGGTATGGGAGGGCTATGCTCGGGGTTTCTCTACGAGATCGAATCAGAAATGAAGAGATCCGTAGACGGCCAAAAGTTACCGACATAGCCCACCGGATTAGCAAGTTGAAGTGGCAGTGGGCAGGGCACATATCACGCAGAACTGATGGCCGATGGGGCCGAAAGGTTCTCGAATGGAAACCACGGACCGGTTAACGCAGCGCAGGAACACAGAAGACATAAATAGCACAGTAGGACGTCCACCCATAAGATGGACAGACGAGCTAGAAAAGACCGCAGGGAAACGCTGGATGCATGCCGCTTCCAACCAGCCCTTTTGGAAATTGATGGGGGAGGGTTATGGCTGAAATGATGATGATGAATGGCTAAAGGCCCGTTTGCACTTTGATTAGTGCGAGTGCAAAAGGTTATTGATTAGTAGGTACTTACTTAATCTTGCGACTGGTCAAAGTATACACTCGCACTAATCAGTTATGGCCCAAATGTGTTTAGTACTAATCACTAAGCACCTGCATTAATCACTCGCACTAATCACTAATCAAAGTGCAATCGGGCCTTAAGCGCGTACAACCGACTTTTTATCTCCACGTAAACTCTTGTCGCTATTTGCTGCGCACACAGACATCCATGCATGCAGTGACATGCATGTTTCTGCATCAAAGAGTATAGTAGGTTTATAACGTCCTTGAGTAATTATATGCCCTACATCTTTCGTAGACATCTTTGATGTCTATAGATGATCTTTAATGTCAAATCGACAAAATTGTCGTGGAGATACTACGGCATCAATTCTGATGTACTTCTAAACTAAATTTGACAGCTCTAAAATTGTTGCCACCCGTCTCCCACATATTAAAATGAAAAGAGAGGCCAATAATTTTAGTCCTGTCAGATTGGTTTAGTTTAGTGAGTGGTATGGCAAAATTAATGCCAATGATGCCCGTGCGCGCTGTCTTCGCTGTAGAGTTGATTAAGGGAACAATTATTTTTTTCACGGTAGGCTGTCGTTTTTGCTTAGAAGCTACGATATTGGCTCCCTCAACCCGATAAGTTATACGCACTGTACTTATGTGTTTCTATCACTTTGTCCACAGCAAGCTAAGCGGCCAAACAGCGAAAGAGAAAGAAGAAGATTCCCGTCTCACCACCTTAATGCTGACCATCTTTCTCTGCTTCCTAGCCTGTTTCCTCCCATTGATGATCATGAATGTAGCTGATGACGAAATCAAGTACCCCTGGCTTCACATCATAGCTTCGATCCTCGCCTGGGCGTCCAGCGTCATCAACCCATTAATCTATGCAGCTACGAATAGGCAGTACAGAGCTGCGTACGGAAATTTGTTAAAAATGTGTAAAAATAATCCGGTCACACGGCGGACTACGTGGGGTAGTCGAACGGTGGGGCAGTCGAGTAACTCCCCGCACTACCCTGAGAAACGGAGTCCTAAGGATAAGCCTACTAATTTATGAACTTAGTTGAGTAATAAAGTAGATATTATGGCAGATTTGTTACTGGAAGCACACTAGTCTGAATGGGGCATATTCAGACTAGAGTGTGCTTCCATCTTGTGCATTCTTTTTAAGCTGTGGCTTTTTGGGCCACATCTGTCAAGTTTTTTTTAAATTAGCTGTTATAGTTATAGATTCGTGGGCACAATAATCTACTATATAAAAATAAGTCGGGTTTTCCTTCCTGACGCTATAACTCCAGAACGCACGAACCGATTTCCACGGTTTTGCATTCGTTGGAAAGGTCTCGGGCCCCGTGAGGTTTATAGCATATAGGTTTATAGTAGCGAGGCCGAAGGCCGAGCTCTACGCGTACGGAGTAGCGGGATTCAGCTAGTTTTAGATAAAGAATAAGTAATAAGTACTCGTTACTTGAATGTAACAATCACATTTAAGTTACAAAAAAAACAAAACTTAAGTCTGTTTAATTTTGTAATTGTCGTACCCGAAGTAATAATAATACCTCCAGTGATTACGGAGGGTAGTACTTGTAAATAGCAACTGCGTCAATCACGCGGAGCCAAAAGCCCCAATACGGGGAAGAAAAAAAAACGGAGGGTAGTGAGAAACGTTTTTTCTCTTATGAAATTCGACTTTCGTCGAAACAGTGGACCAATAATACTAAGAAATATTTTAATAGCATTTGTAAAATAGTATAGGGTATTTGATTAGAAAATTGTAGGTAAAATTGTATATAATTGAAATATAATAAATATTATGACAATTAATTATACTAACTAAAAATCTTGGAAAGCATGCTAATCTATGCTGTGCTGTCCCACGGTGTCTAGATTTAAAGCCATCCTATCTCACTCGCACATTCTAATATTTTAATAATAGGTAGGTACTACCTAAAATATAAAGAAAAAAACATAGATAATAATGAATGCACCCTTCTTATTGTATTAACTACAAGTGGTGCCGAACAATATCTAGTTGATTTTACGCTCTCTTTGGCTAATCAAAGGGGTACGAGGGGATTTCAAGTAATTTCGACCTTCCAAGTACGCGAGATTGGTTGTAGTGTGCACATCTATACGTGTACTTTTCCCGCTACGCTGCTTTTTGCTCAAAATGTTTGTTTTAGTTATCAATTATGTTTTCTAATAACTTTGATTAGTGCGAGTGCAAGTGATTATTGATTAGTAAATAATGCGAGTCATTAAAGTATACACTCGCACTAATCAGTTATGGTCCAAATGTGTTTAGTACGAATCACTAAGCACCTGCATTAATCACTCGCTCTAATCACTTATCAAACCGAATCGCGCTAAAAGCGCACATAGTACGCTCAACATCACACATTTGAGCGTGCTATGTGCGCTTTTAGCGCGATTCGAAAAGCGAAATAACAAAACTAATGGTGCTAACAGACGCACGAACGCGGCTGACGGACCGCCGTCCAACCAATGGGAGAGAAAGAGTGAGAATATCATATTTCCCTCTCTTTCTCTCCCATTGGTCAGATGGCGGTTGAGGTCAGCCGCGTTCGAGCGTCTGTTAGCACTATAAGCGTTCCCATGCTTTTTTAAAAGGAAAATAATGCAAGCGATTGTTTTAAACGCTAATAAACTATTTTAGCTGTAGTAACTGAACCAAAGCTTTATTACCTTTTTATACCATAGCTGTACTATTATTTACAACACAATAGTTACCTATGTATCAATGGAGAATAAATAATATAATTATGTATTTATTATTCTGTATTTTTAATTATAAGATATGTAAATTTACTCGCTTAAAACATTTTAACTCGCTTGCTATTATTATTACAGTTAGTATTGCAAATTTTATTGGTTGCATTCAATAATTTCTCCAGAATTTGCATTCCTTTAGTTTTTGTATAAAATATTTTATGTTAAAATAGTTCATGTGTAATGTATGTGCAACAATGTAAAGCTTTTCTTTGATGTAAAAATTAGGCGAGTATATAAAATAGGTAGTTAAAAACTCAATTATTGTAAATAAAATTTTATAATTAATATTAATTCGGAGTTAATAAATAAAATAATCACTAAGTGTAGATTACTGATAAAGACTGATGCAGAAAAGTCAATGAGAATATTGATCCGGATCGTATGACCTTTGATTTATACTATAGCGTAGAAACAAACCAGTGAAATGTCAGATCATAAAACATTTTTTTTTGTATTTATTTGTGTGTATTAATGTAGTCTCAGATAAAATAATTAAACAGTTCCAGAGACTACAACTTGTAGAACAAGCTGACGACACCAACAGCGCTAATGAGAATCACTTAAACAAAACAAAAAAACTTATGTGATGAGAACCTTTTAGACACGGCACGGCATGTCTTGGTAGCCTTTCGCCCATCAAAGATAACTATTATTGTACAAAAGCTCATGTTGGTTTTCATTAGCGCTGGTTTCACTGGCGCTGTTGGCGTGATTCAGAACACACTTAGACTTTGGTCTTAGACAACTATTTAAGTATTTGTTCTCTCTACGAAAATAAAATTATAATCTAAGCCAGTTAGTATAGTAGGAACTTCGTAACAGTTATAATCAGTGTATTTTAATCTTAATCAAACCAAAGGTAAATTAAACATAATATATTTAAATGGTAACAAGTAAATCTTTTATTTTATTTATCCTTACACAAGTCGAGCAATAAAGTCAAAGGGTTCCGACTCACGTTGTAGTACTAAAATAAACGAAAAATTTAACCTACCATAATGCGGTTTTTGGAAAAATCAATAAAAATCTAAAAGGTACGAACAGATCTTTTTTTTAGACCTTTTAATTAATAGGTACGTATATAGGCCGATGTCAACGACAAAGAGGAGCAATGAATGACAAAGAAATGAAGAAAAATAATAAAACTCACTTATACGAGAACTTGTAAATAGCTGTAGTAACTGTGATAAGTATACAGCTGTAGGTAAGTACCTACAGCTGTATACTTTTACATAGAGAATTCAATGTGATGTTTGAGGATGCATTTAGTGGAAAGGGGGGCCGCGGGCCGCATGCGGCCCGCGGCAGCTGGGTGCGGCTGCCAATTCGGCAGAGCCGCACAAGCGACACAAATATGCAAACCTCGGCAGTGGTTACATATTTGAGGCGTTTGGGGTCGAGACATTGGCTTGAGGAGCTCACCTCATTTTCAAAAATCTTTGAGCGCCGACGCATAAGCATTGCCATTCAGCGTGATAATGGCGCCAGCATGCTGGGTACACTGCCAACTGGTATTAGGTACCTGCATTATTAAATATCGAATAAAATAAAAACTAGCACCCAGCTGAAAATTGGTAGGATTGTTCAAAACACCATCATAAATGAAATCTAAAAAGTCCAACCTGGAAAAAAAGTCGCAGAAGCGGTTTTTTTCGCGAATTTCAACAAAACGGTAAGTTTTATCATAAAATTTGCCAAGACAAAAATTGTAGATCAGACAAATATCTATAAAAAATGTCTACATATTTTTTTTCTAAGAGCCACCTTTTTTGAGATATAACGATTCAAAAAGTTGAAAGAGTTGTAATTGTTATAATATGCACGTTATACGTTTCCACGCCACCTTTGAGGTAGTGTACTTAGCGCGTTTTTTAAAATGTGGTTTCCCCGGAAGGCCTATTCCACAGATCTGTTGTGATTCTATTTTTAGCTGGGTGCGAATTTTTGTAACTTCTCTCGTATTTTTTGATCTAATTTGACCGGACTATCAATATTTATTTACATATTTTTTCGTTTGCAATTTCTGTTATCAACATTCACTACGCCTTCTGATGTTTGTTTTCTCAGTAAATTTAACATTTCAACAATAAGACTCGATGTAAAATCAGACAAGAAATCAAAGTCACTTAAAAAATCAAAATTGTATACCCCCAAATGATTGTCACAGATTCGTGCATTGGATGTGATAAATATTTTACAGTCCGTGAGAATTTTTTTTCTTAAGTTGAATGGTACTCTCCGAAGTTTACTATTTGTACAATCAGGCACAAAGCAATGGTTTGATGTATCGGGAGTGCGACTGTACTCTTGTAAAGATATGCTGTTGTCCTCCCGGACACTGGAGTCAGATCCAATTTCTGGCATTTCTGGGCTTGGTTGGCTTAATAGTTCTGCAACAGGGCTCGATCCACTTTCTGATGCAGGTGGCTCTACTTCAATATTTATTTCTTTTTGTGTATGTCGAGTGTGGTAATGAGCTCTTTGCCAACAGGCATTGCAAGCTCGAGCACCAGCAGTAGGAATCTGAAATGTTATCAGATTAGATTCTTTATTGCTTCCATACAGTACAAGGTGGTAAAAACATTAAAATTAACTAAGTACAGAGTTATGAGCTTAATTGCTGTACATTTAGATATCTCAAAATAATTATATAACAATCAATACCAGGTATTGATTATATATAGGTATTGGTAGGGGTATTGGTTATAGATTCTTATGCAGATGCATTAGAAATTCGATCCATCTATATACAGACAACTGAGCCAATACATCAAATACATGGCACAGTTTTTATATATATTTAGTAACGGGCTTGCGTTTGACCTCCAATTCGCCTGATGTTAAGTGATGATGCGGTCTATGTTGCAGCATGCTTGCCTAGAAGAATCCGATTCACTCGTGTTTTGAAGACACCCAGATTGTAACTACCGGGGAATACCCATTTAGGCAGTGCATTCCACAGACTAGCAGTAAAATAATGAAATAAAATAATTACTGTGAATAACTTAAATAATTAAATACCTGACGAGGGTTGATAATGCGTGCTGTATAAGAATATTCAGCAGTTCCAGTACGTAAGGGACGAGAGCATCTCCCCGATTGTCTTGTCAATGATAAACCGCAGCACACACAAACCAGTCGATGACCTAGCTGTCGGTCTCCAATAATGCCCTCATTCCTGTGGTTCAACTCTGTTGTCAGAAGGTCAAAACACTCTGGGCAAATATTATCTCCTTCTAATACCTAAAATTAGAACAGAAACAACAAAATATTAGCGCTTATGCCTGCGAGGTGGGAGGCCAATCTCTACCACTGCATATTTCTGTGGCAGAGAAGAATTTGACTGTAACTCCACTTTTGCGATTTTGAATTATTGGCAGTATCCTATCTGTATCAGTAGTATTGGATCTACTCTACAAGGTCATAAAAATATATCCGAACTTGCTAAACGCAAGGTAAGTTACTGCAGCGTTACACCAGTGATGGCGCCACCTCCATCACTAGTCCACCAAAAACTAAGCCAAGTGGCGGCTATTAAAAAATTCTAAGCCTTAAAAACTATCCAAGGGTAGTTGCGCCCGAGTGCCGAGGCGAGGGCGTGAATGCTTTGGCAGCTCTAACATGTCTATTCAGCAAAGCCAGTTAACGAAGCTGAAGAGAGAAGATCGTAGTGTAGCGTCGACCAAAACTGAGGTATTAGGGGAAATCGATTGGTTCTATGGTGTACAGTTAGCCATTCCGTTCGGTAGGCAGAGAGTCCGGTTGTTTTTAAAACCTTACAGTTCATAAATTACTACTATATTATGATCAATTACTTTTGTTTAAATGTACATAAAAGTGCTCCGTCTGGGAAATTCACGGTGGAATTATAATCACCGTTGTGCTTCCATTCCGGAATTCCGGAATTTCGTAACTCCGGAATCTCGGACCAATTTTTCCGATATTTCAATTCCGGAATTGAAAGGCATAATATCGGAATTCCGATATTTATATATTTTACATTAACGTACAAAATAAGTATTTCTAAGCCATGTTCACGCGTCTCTAGCTCCCCTGCTCCTCTCGGCCCTTGACCGCACCCATCTCGAGAGGTTATCTCATGTAATAAAATAATTTGAAACATCATTATCTAAGAGTAGACCTTACAATAATTCAAACACGCAACAATTGTCTACTAATCCGTATCTTACCGTACGAACATGATAAGTAGATTATAGAACTTGTTTTTACTGTTTAAGATGTTTGGCCGGATAATTTTTGATGTCTGTCTGTGCGACGGCCAGGTCTGACAAACTTAGAACCTACCTTCGGTAACTTCGCACTCGAGCTCCAAGACACAAGACGCGTGCGTAGTTTGGAGCTCACCGACCCAACACACGATGTCTTACTAAATTACTCTTAATCGTAAGAGATTTGTCTACTAATTAGTTGCTCTTTCTATGTAAGTTTCCTTTTTGTGTGAATAAATTTATCTTTATCTTTATCTACCGTGTGGACAGTTCCCACTAACCTGTCGTTAATCTTATCCACTGAAGCGAGATTCTCCAGGCAATAAAAACGATTAGACAGCTTGAGTTGAAAGCTCTCGGGGTTTTGAATATGTGCAATGGTTTTATTAATAAAGGAGTAATAACTATATTAAAATGTTCTTAAATTTAAATATGCTTATGATCATTTCACAGTTTGCGAGTTTAATTACGAGACTGAAGCGTCGTCCTTTATATCCAAATGATTTAAAGTGCCATTTATCTGGCTCAAGTTTATTATAATACTGATAACACCACACCATTACTAGTTTAATTGGGAAATGTAGTCTTTTTTTGCTAGAATAAAAGAAAATACAAGATTTGCTAGTTCCGGAACCAACTCTGGAATTCCGATATTGGGTTTCAGTATCGGAAACCAGTTCCGGAATTGAAAACCTTCCGATATTGGAAGCCCTAGTTGTGTGTTACCGGCCAATCTCCTTAGTTTCATGGTATATTTCAATACATAGCAGGCAAATTGTGGTGGCTTCTCCACAAAAGCCATTAAAGTAAGAGTTGAGTTGAAGTTATGATCAAACTGACAGCAGTGTGATTTTATGCACCGATGTTACTGTGTGATGAGTAACGATCGTCGCTCTTTTTGAACAACACGGTGTGAAACACACTGGCTTATTGAACGGGTGAGGAATCATCCAGTTTTACAATTTTATCCCAGGACTGATCCAAATAGGTATGCATGTTTATTATTTTATTTTGCTGGGCAACTCATGGACTAAGCCGAAAGATATTAGTGAATCAATATGAAAAATAATAAACAAAACAGTGTAGGTGGTTCCAGGAGCAGATAATGCGAGCACAGCGTACTAAAGGTGTTTATAAATTACCTGGTGTAGAGTCCATTCTTCAATTATTGACACAATCTCAGGGATCATGTCCATTGCATTATAATGGTATTGTCGGATTTGTCGGTTAGCTTGAACTGCAATGTTACAGTTAATGCAGAAAGCCATAGTGAAAGCTATAAAACATATCTGAAACAAAACAATCTATTAAATACAAATAATAATCATACAACTATCTATCTCTATTTATCTATATATAGCCCATTGGTCCAGTTTGTAGTGAACCTGCTTTATGAGCTTGGGGGCGTGGGTTCGATTCCCACCTAGGACAAACATTTGTGTGATGAACATTTGTGTTTGTTCTATATCTGGGTGTTAATATCTATTTAAGTATGTATTTAAAAACTATATAATTATGTATGTATATCAGTCTCTGGCAGCCATATCACAAGCTTTGCTTAGATTGGGGTCAGATGACCGTGTGTGAAAAAATGTCCTGAATATTTATTTATTTATCTGTTCTAAAGCATGAAGACACCGCAGATAGGCTAGTGTTTACAATATCCCAAGCTTTACAAAACAGTGTCACTCTGAAAGTGATTAAGTATTACAATATAATTATGTAGTTATTTACGTAGGTAGGATAAAACATAGTCAAAGACAATTGCCAATTTTTACTTACACTCAGTTAATAATAATAATAAATAAATAGCGCCAAAACCCACCGGATACACACAAAACTCCAAGTAAATATAATTATAATACGTCTCTTTGACGATACAACTATACTTTCCTATATTAAAAAGTACTCTTTGAACTACACTCCGTTAACTATAATCCTTAGATAACTATATGTGTAGTTAATCTAAGCCAGTTTCAGTATATAAAAAGTACTCTGTGATCTAAGCTATTAATTTATAGATTATTATTATTTATTATAAGATTTTTTTTTTAATTTTATGACCATGGATTCAATATCCTTTAGTCGTAATATTAAACAGTTTACCTAGTCTTAATAGCGTCAAACAAGTCATAGTCACAGTCAGAGTCAAGCTAAATAAGTCACGGCCAAGTCAAACTCATGCCCCTGTAAAGTGGTGGAGACTTTACAAGAGGCTCCTATGGAGTTTTGGAAACAACACGAAAAGACACGTTTCACCTCGTTATATGACTTGTCCACACTCGAGCACATTTACGAGCAATTAAATAATAATAATTATATACCATACATACACATTTATTTAAAATTAGTATTAAAAAAAGGGCAGGGTTCAATAAGTTTTTTGTTGCTCATTTAAGCTCTATATTTGTGGCACATTTAGTGCTAAAAAGTTAAGGTTGGTTAAAGTTTTCTGTGAATATTATATTATCTTTGCCCACAGATATACCCTAGATCTGTGTCTTTGCCCAACAGCAGCTGTTGGCGTAATTTGGCCCACTGCCATAGACAAACAGATCTGGTTTTTTGACAGTGACATCTGACTGACAGCGAACATTTTGTTTGTCTCTGGTCACTTTACGAATTTCGTTTCGTAGTGCTGACAGATCGTGTATTTTACAAAATAGTTTGAAATCGCCGAAAAATGGCAAAAAGGATCGCACAGAGTTCTGTAAACTGGGCCGCTCTCGCCGAGAGGGTTCCGGCCGAGCAAAAGGTCAGCCTTGCGGCTTTCAAACTCAAGTCCGACACATACCTTCGCAGGTTAGTTTTGACATGATCGATTTGGTTACATAATTATGTATTTTTGGTTAATTTGCGTACATTTTCAGGGTGCTCGCTAACCCGCCTGAGCCGCCAAAGATCAACTGGGCTATATACAAGCAGGCTGTACCCGTCGCTGGTATGGTTGATAACTTCCAGAAGCAGTACGAGGCTTTGAAAGTGCCCTACCCTGCTGATACTCTGACCGCGAAGGTGGACGCGCAATCGGCTGAAGTTAAGAGAGCGGTCGAAGCATTCATTGCGGCATCGAACGCTAGCATTGCCAAGTAAGTTTTGCTAATGAAGCAAAATAAGCTCAATTCTTTATTTTTAGTTCGGAAACTATTTTGATTTGGTACTCCAAAGATGTTTGAAAATTAGGTGCTTTCCTTCATAATTTTCGTTTTGAAACTACTACTCGAGGTTTTGTTATTTTGAATGTAGCAAAACTAAGGAACGCTGGTCCCTGGCACACGAGTCTCACGAGCCTCTTTCATTTCAGGTTTGAATCGGAAATGGCTGAAGTCGCCGCCTTGCTGCCGTACGAACAGATGACGATGGAGGACTTCAAGGATGCATTCCCAGAAGAGGCATTGGACCCACTGAACAAGCCTACATTCTGGCCACACACTGCCGACGAACAGGAGGGCTATGTCGACCCGGAGAGGCAACAAGCTGCTCATTAAGGAACACTTTCACTGTGTAACGTTGCTGTAAAACATCCTTACAACATTTCCGACAATATTGTAATTGTTGGTGTAATATTGTTGATTTCAACTGTTCTATAATTATTTATGTAGGAATAAAATGTAAATTTACTTGTTTTTTTTCTTCTGCTTTTCTAAGTGACCATCATAACCACACTCACATCCATACACTGACCACAGCTATAATATAAATCCACTATTTAATAGTACATTACTGCCGCAGTCTGTAATGAGTGCATTGCTGTCAGCGATTATGACGGCCGAGAGCGCAGCTCCAGGGCACCACAGCATGGTCGGCATTGCAGCCCGTGCATGGACAAGCTAAAATAAAGGTTGAAACTGAAGTTTGAGGCTTTTATAGCGCAGACAGTAAGGGCTGCAATGATGACCAAGCTTGAAGGCAGAGAGCGTAGCTAAGTATGTAGTTACCTACATACTAAAATTGAGGACTGTCTTTCCAGGGCAATACATTTTCAATCACTAATTTCGCTTACGTTTGAATGTCCGGGGGTGTAAACACATTGAACTGGGACAAATTTATTTTTAATGACCAAATAAATTGATGGGAACAATATTATGGAATATGAAAAAAACCACCGCGCCGCGCTGTCTCTTTTTCGCGCTTTTTTTTGCACTACCTATACAGCCAAATTCTGGATCAAATCTTTTGGCGCTGAACTATTTTTGAAACAAACCTCGACAATTCGATTTTCAAAGGAAATTTTCTGCAGCAACCTTTGAGAATAAGGCAGCAACTTACAGACTGCCATTGGTAGTGCATTGGAAAGGCTTCTTAGCTCGTTCCATGCGGAGCAATCAGTGTCGCAGTAAAATCATTGTGGATAGTAAAACGAAGTTTCATAAATCCTCATCACTGTGAAATATGCAACCAACCTTCACACTGGTGTGATGGTTAGTAGCTATTCTAAAAACCACTATCTGTGCTAAAAACCATTTTATAATCTCTACCCAATAAAGGCGAACTATGGTAAAAATAAAACTTCTCTTTTTAAATTTTGTGTTTATTTTCTTAAATTGCACATTACAGAAAGGTCATTTAAGGAAATTAAAGTGGAGAGGAATGTCTTATTCAAAGATCAGGAAGTGACAAATAGAAAATATACCAAGATCTAAAGGTATCGGGTACCGGCAGACGTGCTTATGATATAATAGCGTGCTTGTTAAGACTTGGGTGTTCAGACGCTCTTATAGCACTCAATTGCTTCTTGAAAATAGTAATGAGCATCTCAATGTATTAACCTTAGCATGTCTCTTAAATTCTATGACAAAAATCCATGATACATTCTATTGTCAATTTACTTTAGAATCAGTTATCTGATAATTTCATCCTTAGGAAACTTATTTTTTTACTATTCTTAGACCCAACGCTGAGTGGAGACAAGGCGGCGTGTCGTCGCACATTCAAGTGGAAAAAGTAAATTCGCTAGATTCAAAATTTTACCACAAATTTTGAGCAGTTGAGGCACTGCAGGTGATTAAGTTACTGGGCAGATTTTTTTAACCTTTTCTTATATATAAAAAGCGATGTGTGTAAATGGACTCCAAAACGGCTGGACCAATTTTGATGGGACTTTCACTGGCAGATAGCCGACGATATAAGGAATAATCCGCGCGGGTGAAACCATGGGGCGTAACTAGTAGTCTTCTATAAAAGCTGACCATTCCCGAGACGCATTCCAAAACAAAACTCAAATGTGTTCAAAATTAAGATATTTAACACTAATGCTAGACAGAGAACGCACTATACCTACTAATGACGTCACATGTCAGTACTCCATCCGAGAAAGGACAGAACATATTCCATTCATGCTCATATCTCTGAACTTTATTAGCCAATTTAAATAGTTTCTTCAGTTAGTGAATATTACTTTTTTTTTAATAAGCTTGTTATTTTTAACAAATCTAACACCTATCTACAGCCTATTTCCAACCTATATATATTGGGAAGCCTACTTCCACAGCCACTTTCACGCCGCAACTCTCCAGTGGGAGTTAGACTTAACAGAACATTGAAAATAATATAGGATCGGAATCAATTTCATTTCACTAGCGTACTTTAGTTCTATGGTCCCAACATAGGTCTAGTCTCCACTCAGTAATTAAAACAATGAATAAATGACATATTCTTATATTTTTGCTACAGTCAGGAAAATTAAAAGCTATATTTCTATGAGGATGACAAAATGTCAACATGGTCATAGCTGTCTTTAAAAAAAACCTTACTAAAACGGATCTAGCAGCCAACCCTTATGGCAATAATGTAAGAATTTTTTTATAGTAGAGACGAGCTATTCTAATTTCGTGATATTTTTATTAGCTTTACAAATATCTAACATTTGGCGTCAGAATTTGGGATATCTAATGTTATAATTCAAGTAATACAGAATTGAAAATATGCCGATTTTTGCATTGTAAACTTTATGATTGAACATAACTTTTGTCATAATGTTTCTACGACCACGATAACAATGTTACCTATCAATGAACCCCTAAGGGCCGACGCAAACCTGGCGCGACACGAGCGTTCCATTTATTATCAATTTAAAAAACAGACTTCTAAATTAGTAAATACGCAATTTCGTTTCTTGGATGACATAATATTTTCCAAAACCAAAGTTTTGAAATGATATTTATGAAATTTCTACGGGTCCAATCTGAAAGTATATCCTTGAAAATAAATAAAAATCCGAATCGGTATAAACAGTCCCCATCCAGACGCCCCCCCGTCAACAAACATAAGCAAAGCACCCCCGTTCCCCCTTGGTGTTTTCGTAACACTTGAATGATTCCATATGTGCTTATTTAAGTTCGCTTTCAAGAATGATACTTATTTCTATGTTAGACAAGAGTGATATTTACTTCTACTTATTTAATATTCCCTTACATTGCTGTATTTGTTAGCCACGGAGGACAATGCGTCTGCACAGACAGCTCTACGCTTCGCCAAGTGTTACGTCAACCATATAGTCCTTATAGAACTAAATCACAAAATTATTCTATCTACTTAGCGCCGAACTTGCCGGCGGCGGGAGGTGGCGGCGGTTGCGCGTACATATTGTAGTAGCTAGTCGGCGGGGGGGCTGTGAAGCTTTGTTGAAAAGCTGGCGCCGGCGCTTGGAATCCTTGGCTGGGTGGCTGGAAGCCCTGGCTCGGGGCTTGGTAGCCTTGGCTTGGCGGCTGGAAGCCACCGCTGCTGCCGCCGCGGCCCCGGGCTCCGCCCCGCGCGCCGCCGCGGCCGCGGAACCCGTTGTCCTGTCGGTAGTTGTCTCGTCCGAAGCCGCCGTCGCGGCTGAAGTTGGATCGGCCGCCGTAATCGCCGTTGTTTTCATCGCCGGCGTCGTCCCATCTCGAACCTGAGGACACATTTCAAACTGTACAATATGCTACTGACAGATAGCTGCTTTAAAACCAAAGGGCCACAAATAATCGGTTTCTTCTAGGCAAGCGTGCTCCATTGTAGACCGCATCATCGGTTAACATCAGGCGAGTTGACGGTCAAGCGCAAGCCTATTATTTATATATATTTTTTTTTAAATTTTTTTCAGGAGTCCAATAAAAAAAAAAAAAAATGGGTATGCGTGAATTTGTAATCTAAAGGCCGATAGGCCGATTTCGACGTGTGTCTTTGTGGTATATGAAAATAAGGGCGATTTGGTCCCATTTTTTAAATAAAAGTAATTTTGGATAATTTTGTTTTGTGACTCTTTCGTTTTTAACCCTTTGAATGTGTTACGCACCGCATGTCGGCGTAAGCGAAAAGTGCTCGACGCGCGTTAGGCACCGGAGCGGTGCGTAAGGAAATTACCGCTATTCGTCAATTTATTCCCGCTCGAATGAACGTTCCAAAGACAATTTAAGTTCTTTTGCCTCTAGCTTACTTCAATCACTAGAGAATCGATGCATCCTTACCGTGTCAGGGGGGACCTATACTTTGTGAGTGGGTTTTCCCCGTTTAGACAGTGTTTGACAAACCGACATGGCGGAAACATAACGTAAAAATGGTTCGCGATAAAGTTTTAGTTTTTGAAGTGAATATTGCCTATTAGTGCCAAGTAGTTAGTGTAAAAGTTGCGGAAATAGTTCTCCCTTGTTGTGAAAGTGGTGTGATAGTAATTGCATGTGAAAAAATAGCATATTATTATCAACAAGTGCGTGATGGCGCAAGAAAATTCAAGAATAATAATTGCATCACGAGATTCTGTGAGTATTTAATTTTTTTAAATTAATGGTGAGTACTTAGATATATAATCAATTGAAAATATCATAGAACAATTCAAGACAATGAATAATATATATAATATATGAACATACAATGTCAAATTAATAGAAAAAAATATATTTTTTATTTTACATCCGGTCAGTTTTCGAAAATTCGGTTGGACTCTCGCATTTCTGGCAACCGCGGCTACTCAGCCTCTTGCGCGGTACGGGTTAAGCAGCGAGATGTTTGATTTGTCAAAAATACCAGATTTAAGAGCCGAATTACAAAATGCATATTTCAACTTTTAGGTCTGGATTTTCGAACATACAACGAAAACACATAGCCATAGTCGTAACCGCTAATATTTGGTAGTTATTTATTAAATTTGGGTTCGATACACAATAACTATAGTCACTAACGTGCAAAAAAAAAACCGAACGAAAAATCGGCGCACGCTAAGCATTGCGCTGACTTTTTGGTTAGTTGTAAGGCAACCACGATCCGACTACAACGCCGCGCGATGCCAGTTCTACGATGCCATAACGGACAAAAGCAACATAATGTCTAAATGTACTCAGACGCTCGGATGTTTTTTGACTGTTCTGACTCAGTTTTTTTTTAAATTTAATAATAGGCTTACGTTTAACCACCAAATCGCCTGATGTTAAGCGATGATGCGGTCTATGATGGAGCATGCTTGCCTAGAAAAACTCACTCGTGACTTGAAGACACCCAGATTGTAAACAGAATCGCTTAAAACAGGTAGCCGTAAGGCCCCTGATGTTGTACATACCACCTCCGTCCCGTCCACCGCGTCCCCGGCCTCCACCGCGTCCCCCGTCCCGGCCGCCGTCTCTGCCGCCGCGTCCGCCGGACCGACCACCCGAGCTGTCATCGCGGTCGCGGTAACGCGCTCGACCTGTCAAATAAACATCTAGGTTTAGAAAGCTCTGAATTCAGGGGTAGATTTCCCTATAGGCCGAGTAGGTTTAGGGAGGCAAAACTTGTTGAGTTTCGGACAATATCTTAACTGTTGGAATTGTTTCGACAGTTAATTTTATTAATACCTTTTTATATAAACAATATTTACGGTATTTTTATACAATTTATCTAGATTTGTACGCCTACAAACTAGGCAAAACATGATACAAAGTGACAAATATTTTAAACTACCTATTGTGTATGCGTTTTTAAATGTGTGTATGATTTACTCGTATTTGTGCAAATAAATTATCTTTATCTTTGACGTAAAAACTTCTTTAGGGCACTTTTTAGGATGGAAAAAAGCACGGAACTCGCGTGATCGTCACGCTCAGATACTCGATCGGGTAAAGTCGGCTCGAGTCGACTAAGGGAGCGAGAGAGATATAGTCAACCTTGAAGTTTTCGCTTCTGTCGTGTGGTCAGCACACACTTGTAGTAGTTACGCCCTCTGCAACTCTTGCTGCAGGCTCAGAAGGCCACGCAAAAGACAATTTGTGTCACTCACAAATAAAAATTGTATTCACCATTATCCCGAATGTTTATTTATTTACTGGCTGCGCCCCGCGGTTTCACCCGCGTAGTGATGAAAAATGGTGATGATGAAACGCCTATGTCACTCTCTGGCTCTTGAACTATACCCATGCAAAAAATCAGGTCGCTCCGTTGTTCCGTTGCAGCGTGAAAGAGGAACAAACATCCATACATACAAACTTTCGCGTTTATAATATTAGTAATTTTTAAACTTTCGCGATTTGAACACATGTTTTAAACGTTTATCGGGACTTATCACGTATTATTTAATTTAGGTAAAAAATATATACCTTTCGCTCGACGTTTCGACCATGTTACAATGGCCGTGGTCACGAGCTGACTGAAAACTGCGGGTGAGTCCGGCGAGAAGAGCGGGTGTTTTGTTCTCCTACCCTCACTTGATCTTGAAAAATGGCAGGGTTGTCACTACGACACACAACACTGACTGTATCGGTAAATGTTCTAGTACCTACACCGCGGTTTGTACACTTGCTTACTATGGGATTCCACGACGCCGCTAACTTAAATCCATCTTCCCGGTTGAAATTGCGATGTTTTCTAATTTCAACAGCTTCACGAACCATTCTAGAAAAATAATGTCGTTCAGTAGAGAGGACCTTCGGATCGTGGAGCTCGATCCAGTGACCGGATCCCGCCTCAAGCAAATGTTCTGCAATAGCAGACTTCTGTGTCTGGCGATTTTTGACGGCCGCGATATGTTCTTTGATCCTTTCAGCTATGGTACGCTTCGTTTGACCTATGTAGGAACTACCGCAGCTACAATCGACCTTGTACACACCAGGGGTCTGGAAAGGAATAACGTCTTTCGGTGTCCTCACATGCCTCGCCAGCTTAGATAAGGGGGTATACACCGTCTTGATGGAGTACTCCTTCAGCAAGGTGCCTACCTTATCCGTTACTCCTTTAACGTAAGGCATGAAAGCCGGCTGCCGCTCGACGTCAGTCCCTCTCTTGTGACATCTGCGTCTCGCCTGCCCGCGTTTTGTCACACTATAGCCATTCCTTTTAAGTACCTCCTGAACATGCCTTTTCTCAACCTCTACATGTTCAGGGTCACAGAGGGCGTCTGCTCTGTCCAAAAGAGACCTGGCCACCGACTGTAAATGACGTGGGTGATGGTGTGACGTAGCGTGTAGGTATCTGTCCGTGTGCGTGGGTTTTCTATAAACCGAGTGAGCTAACGAGCCATCGGACCTCACCATCACTTTGACGTCTAGGAACGGCAAAGTTCTTTCCACCTCCAGTTCATACGTAAACTTAATGTTAGCGTGAATCGAGTTGAGATGATCCACGAACTGGTCTACTGCCCGTCTATCTCCCTTCATAATGCAGAAAACGTCGTCCACATACCTTTTCCACATCTTCACCGCAGCTGACTGTAGATTTATGGACTTCTCGAAATGCTCCATCCAGATGTTTGCCAGCACCGGTGCCACAGGACTACCCATTGCGACACCATCAATCTGGAGGTAGTGCTGTCCACGGTAAAGGAAGAAGTTCCCTTCTAGGCAATTCCTTAGTAAAACCATTAAGTTATACCCCCTTATCTAAGCTGGCGAGGCATGTGAGGACACCGAAAGACGTTATTCCTTTCCAGACCCCTGGTGTGTACAAGGTCGATTGTAGCTGCGGTAGTTCCTACATAGGTCAAACGAAGCGTACCATAGCTGAAAGGATCAAAGAACATATCGCGGCCGTCAAAAATCGCCAGACACAGAAGTCTGCTATTGCAGAACATTTGCTTGAGGCGGGATCCGGTCACTGGATCGAGCTCCACGATCCGAAGGTCCTCTCTACTGAACGACATTATTTTTCTAGAATGGTTCGTGAAGCTGTTGAAATTAGAAAACATCGCAATTTCAACCGGGAAGATGGATTTAAGTTAGCGGCGTCGTGGAATCCCATAGTAAGCAAGTGTACAAACCGCGGTGTAGGTACTAGAACATTTACCGATACAGTCAGTGTTGTGTGTCGTAGTGACAACCCTGCCATTTTTCAAGATCAAGTGAGGGTAGGGGAACAAAACACCCGCTCTTCTCGCCGGACTCACCCGCAGTTTTCAGTCAGCTCGTGACCACGGCCATTGTAACATGGTCGAAACGTCGAGCGAAAGGTATATATTTTTTACCTAAATTAAATAATACGTGATAAGTCCCGATAAACGTTTAAAACATTTATAATATTAGTAGAATTTATCTAGACACTGGTTGAGATAACATTATCATATACAGACTTGTTGTTTTTTTAACTATAATTCAATTCTTAGAGATCATTAATTTTTTGTGCTTTACAGGGGCGGCAATCTTCCATAGTCCTAGGGCAGCTAAGATATCAAATTTGCTCTTGCCTGACTCACATAGTTGGTTAAATTTTGACAGTTATTTGAGAGCTCTCAATGCCCTCTCAATAGCGAAATTCCTTTTTAGGTGTAATTTTCGCTGATCGTCCGTTCAGCATCATCTCAACAACTGCGAGAATGTTTTTAAGTAAGGCCGTTATTGTTTAATTATTTTGCCTCACAACGTCATTGTCTCTATCCGTTCGATTGGCACTTCTTGCTATCAGAGCAAGAGGCATTCTATGGTAAGAGCTAAATTAATTGAACATTTGAAATTTGATTGTTTTTTTTTAATTGAAATTCAGTACACCACATATACAAAACATAATAACATAATTTGTTTTTACGACTAATGTATTTGACCTACCTAGTATAACGAATCATTGTTATAAGGCTGATAAAAATCTAAATTTGAATCAATGTATCAAAGTTGAGCAACTATCTTTACTGAAAGAGTACTGGCAGCTTTTAACGGTGGGGATGCTCTGTTAGCAATTTCAGTTGTGCACCTAAGTTCAGTGTACATTGTTAGAATGAGCTTACCATATTTGCCCTTGAATCCCATCCCGCATTGCGCCAGCTCTAGTAACTTTGGGTTCACCACCTGGTTAGCTTCTTGCAGCACTGACATTAGATCTTTAGCCTGAAAGTAAGGTATAACATAACTTTACTATCATTATAATGATAACACATTAATTATTGAAAATTGAATCTGGGACTATGAAGTCGGAATGGCATGGATAGATACTGACACGGAACACCCAATGCAGTATAAACAAGACATTAGTGCAGGATTCATCACTTACAAATTGAATGATCATCGTCATTATCATATCAGTCTATCATGTTCACATCATATCCCACTGCTGCGAAACAGGCCTCGCAGAGAGAGAAAAGGCCATAAACCACCATGCTGGCCCAGTGCATGTTGGTGAATGTTGTATGTCTTTTAACTTTTGAGGTTCTTGCCCATTCCGGTTTCCTCACGATGTATTCCGTCGCCGTTTCTGAGCAATGGCATTGAAACTGCACATAATTTACTTAAGTTCTAAATAAGTCATAGGTGCAGGGTCGAGAATCGAACTGGATGCCGTCACATTGTAAAGCGTGCATGCTACTGCTCGGCCACCATCGCGCAAATTGAATAATTGAAATAAGAAGTATCCACATTTAAATAACTTTCCCGGAAGGTCAAGCTCATACCTCACCAACCACTTAGCCATAACAAAATTTGTAAAAGCAGTCCCTCCATCCCTTTTAAAATTAAACTTTCTGTAACTAAGCATTCTAAAAGTGTGACATACCTTGGCAGAGTTGTTCGGCGTAAACAAAGTGTAAGCAGTGCCAGTGTTCTGGGAGCGCCCCGTACGCCCAATCCGATGTACGTAATCCTCAGAGTTATTCGGATAGTCATAGTTTATCACAAACTTCACGTCCTCCACATCTGCACGCAACAATAATACATATCAACACACGCATAAAGCATAAAGTCGTTTGATCAAAGCACAAACACCACACCAAGAGTTAAAATTGTAAAGATATAACCATTTGAAAGAAACATTCTTGTATGAATTGTATAGGCCTAGGGTACCAGCCTTGTGTGACACCAATCTGTTATTTTATTAAAAGTTCGTACTAAATTATTAATTTAAACACTGGTCTGCAAAAGAGATTATCAAAGTAAGTAGGAGTGGAAAATATACTGAACTAAAGTATAAGGTAAAAATTTATGAGTCCAATCAATGAGAGACCAATATCAAAAGCCTTTCCCAACTCAAAGAAGAATATTTCTCTCACAAAACTGAAGAGTGAAATTACCTTTTCAGCTCGGCGACGTGTGCGGATGGTAGAATCAGCTGGAAATAACTGTATTATGCCCGTCAGTCGTCCGGAGTGTGGTTAGGCCAAGAGTCGGCGTTGCTGACTTAACATGTACTCCTTCGTACTTAGAGTACATTCGTACTGTTTTGTTTACTATTTACATTGTCAGGTGGCGTAAGGCAGGCCCTTTAGAGTTTCGATTAAATCTCTCATGACAGTTAACCAAGCATGTATTGCTCTTTGTTTCTTCATGGTCTTACTTTTATTAAACTACAGATTTCGTAAGATACAGGATACAATCCAAATAATTTTTAGCACTGGCCAAGCAGGATTTTTGTCTACAATTAAAAACTTGTAACACCAAGTTCCTACCCCGAATTCAAAAGACCCATCATCTCAATTTTAGAGGCAGCATGCTTAAAAACAGTGTGCGCTGACGGTTCATATAATGCTGTCACAAACGATTCCATCATTGAGAATCAGTTATATTGCGGTCATATTGTCAGCACCACACCTAATGTCTAGCCCTTATCTCTGCACGCATGCGCCTCTGAAATGAAAAAGAACATTCGAGAATAATGCCAAGTCAGTCATGGAAATTTATTTGCTATTGTCGGGCTAGGATTGCATGTTCTGTGGTAGATTGTTTTGGCAGAGCGTGTTGCCTGATGGAAAATGGTTACCTCGGCCCTTCTTCACTTATCTAAAAATTTGCATTTTTGTACACAAACACTTCTTAAAACACTGTTTGTTATTGTTGAAACACTTCTTAGCCTCAATTTCTAAAACGAAATTCCTAGTTAGCATCTTTTTTAGAAGTAATATTTTTTTTTGGAAATGCCAAAGATATGTGTGCATTCCACAGAAATTCAATACTGCGATCTGCAAATATCTACCATCAGAAAAATAACATCATGGCCCGATAATACATCTAAGTGGATCAAAGATCCATTGCTTTCAAATCCATGTTCCAATATTCACTGTGTCCCATTGCATTGCAGAAATAACAGATATCTCAAGCTACATTCGCCTATTCAAATATTTAATCTTCAGTAGAATCACTTTGGATATCCAAAGGTTTTGATGATAAATTACATTTCTTTTAGCTTCACCATCACATTGTTATCCACAGGTATAGGCCTCTCCTAATAGCTACTGAGATCGTCTTCAGCTTGCTGTTTCTGTGTCGCTTTGCATAGTTCATCACTACCTGGTTTCAGTGGGGGTCTTATAGTCTGTCAGCTTGCCAATCCTAATTATTTGGTCCTGTCTTGCATAGAATTGTGAATATTGGAAGCACATCAACAGGTTGTGATTTAAAACAACCGTTACAACTGGCTTGTGATCCAGCAATGGCATCAACCTTCCGTACGCTCCTGACACATCTCTTAGACCTTTGACACCCCGGTGGAACAGTGCGAGGAGATTTAAATCTAGCCCTGGATAAAAAAACCTCGCGACTGTTTGTCTCCAATCTTCTGTTTGATGCCTTTTTTATATCTTTGGCGGGAGGTATCACCACCATTTTGAATGTCATTTTTGGAAGTCGAATGTGAGTTTATCTGTGTAAGGTGGCACAAACATAAGATAGTCTACTTCTGGGCAAGCTACAGCTTTGTAATACACAGACCTATTTGCTTCAACATTTATTCAAATATCAGTCATTTGACTTCAACTTTTGAAATAGGTAGCAATATTTTTGTTATATGTGTCTCTGCTTCGTTTTAATCTTTTGTTGTAGTTATGACTACATATTCCTATCTATCTATATATTATTTCTTTGACCCAAATAAGAAATCAATTACAGTTCGTTTTTAATACTATCTACATCCCTATTATTATTTTTTCGTACTCTTTACAACTGAAACATTTTGTCAGCTTTATCATTCTAATTCCGATCAACTGTCCTAGATGAGCGATGCCAATTCGTGACGCGGTACGATCAAAAGGAGATTCCGCAATTTATATGTATATATTCCTAACAGTGTAAGGCCTTGAAACTATTTTTTGATTTGTATCGCGTCGCATTTGCCGCTCACATAGGACTATGCCTAACATTTTTCAGATTCTAACACCTTTAACACTTCCCTCCCCCTTTTGTCTTTCCCGTTACTTACCAAGTCCCCTAGCGGCGACGTCAGTGGCGACGAGAATTCCGCCGTTGGACCGTCTGAACTGAGAGAGCACATAGTCCCGATCCTGTTGGTTCTTGTCTCCATGTATGGCAAGCGCACGCCACCCCGCGCGGTTTATTGACTTTGTTATTTCGTCCACCTGAGTTGGAAATGTTGCTTTAAGTTGTCTTTCAGAAGTGGAATTGATTAAGATTGCCTAACAGCAACACTGTTGTTAATCAATTTAGAACTCCATTTAGTTAAGAAAATGGTACAACATTTTAAAATCAGATGGTTAAAAATGTACATTATGGTGGCAGAACGAAAGCCCATCAAAGCTTAATAGCCACAAAGGCATAATTACTTTACTCGAACATTAAAAAGAAATTCACGCTCGTTAAATGTTCAAATTATAAATTGTTTTTTTTTTAAACCCCCGATAGGTGCTGATAATCTTGAAAAGGTTGAACAGGTTTTCTCGAGTCATAGCTAAGAACACTTTCGATCAAGTCACCTTTCAAACAAAATCGGTTCAGTCGTTTGGGAGTTACGATGCCACAGACAGTCACACACGTTAAACTTATAACACAACTCTTATTTGTCAGGGGTTAAAATGTAAACAAATGTAAAAAAGAGTTTAAAAGAAGTTAGAAAAAGTAAGTTTAAATAGTGAATCCAAAAGTGTATAACACTTTAAATATCAAAAAATGCTATCAAGTTATTCACGGACAAATACAACAAGTACAGTACAGTACAGTTATTCGAGCATGATAGAGAAATAATTGTTTACTCACTTTTCTCTTGGTCTCAGCAAAAATTATCGTCTTAGTTTCTTCTTCAGACGAGATCTCAGTGAGCAGGGTGATGAGTTTGTCATTCTTTTCCCATTCCTCGCAAACATCAACTATTTGCAGGATGTTGTGATTGGCTGAGAGGCTCAGTGAGCCGATGTTGATCTGGATGTAGTCTCGGAGGAACTCTTCGGCCAGGTTTTGGACTTCTCTGGGCCACGTTGCAGACCACATAAGAACCTGTCAGTAAACACTATTATGTATCTTTTAGTGTATCAAGACTTGGAAGTTTTTGTTATGGTTAGCTTGGTTGTTAAAAGCGCGATCAAGCTGATTTTGTAACTTTTAAACCTTCACAATTTGAACATGTTTTAATAGACGAAAGATGCACGTGGTCGCAAATTATTCTTCGTCTCAAATGACGTCCGTGGTCTTCCCAATAGACAATTAAAACAAGCACCATTTATATAAATATGAGAAAGTTTGCCAGGTTCATCTTGCAGTTTTACCCTGAAATTATTATTTGGGATCCGTTGAACAACCAGGCATAAGTATGGTAAGATATAGCATAATAAGATAATCAAGATAGATAGGCAAGAATAATTAGTCGGTGATAATACCTGTCTGTCTGGTCGTATCTGCTCGATGATCTTACGGATCTGCGGCTCAAAGCCCATATCCAGCATCCTGTCAGCTTCATCCAACACCAGGTAAGTGCAGCGACGCAGGTTGGTTGTATCTGGCAATATAATTAGATATATAGACCACAGGTCTTACGGCTAACTCTTAATGCAACTCTTAGTGCGGGCTCGAATTAGCGCAGTTCGGTAAATCACCTGAATGTGAATGTGAACATTAACCAGGCATGGCGCACTCCGGACTTTAGGTATGTTCGGCCGGTGTCCCTTCCCAAGAGGGTCATAGCAGGGCAATCAGTGGCCGCTCGGCTCGCGCCTGGCCCGCACGCTACGCTAGCCACGTCGCGCGTAATAGGGTACTTGACTGTATTAAAAATATTATGCCAATTGACGCCATCCATAAACATGACATAATGAAAAAGCATATTTCATTGATTTTTTGATAAAAATATGCTTATTTTTTGTAAAAAACGCGAATAAAATAACTGTATTTTCGACATTTGATCACGTGATCGAAAACGGTCTGTAACTGGCTCCATCCCTAGTGACGTCACACAAATCTAAACAAACAGATTTTGTATTGATATTTGCGAATTTAATGTTGTAAAGCTGTTTTGAGAGCGATTTATCCAGAAATTTTCACCAAAAACATTCCGGAGGTTAAATGTGAGAAGAATGGAGAAACACTTTGTGCAAGCAGACAGCAGTAACTTACCCGAAATTAATGTTTTTATGGTTGCATATTTCTTTAGTAATAATCCACGTCATTGTTTCTACGCTGCAGAACTCAAAACGTAAAAACTACAATGTCAGTATTAATTTTTAATTGTTCTCCAAGCAAAACATTCAATCAAGTTGTACAAAAAGTATGTTGTAGTAAGTGGATATAACTATTTTGTTAGGTTATGTCGAGCTTTACAATGTTTAAAAAGAAAGTAACAGTACATAAAATAGTAATGCAATAAAAACACAAATTATAATAGAAATATATAGACTCAAATATGTACCTCAAAATGATCTTCGCACATAGAAACACTTGAATTAGCTCCAATACTTTTGGGTTCTCTACGAGCTACTAAGTTCCAACCTTAGATTGGTTCCAACCACTTTTTTCGAGTTTTGGGGAGTTTTGGGTGCATTGGAACAGGAACAAATATTTTATCCGGTGTCTTTATGGAAGTATTTGTACATTTTGGCACTACACAATATTTATAAACCATTACTTCTATCAGAAATTAATTAATCATCGAACTTTTGCAGCCTGGCTGCAGTTGTTTTGTTTTGTGTGACGTCAATTAGTCATGTGATCGGAGCTATGACGCAGGTCTGCGTTTTGGCGCGATATTTTTTTATTCAAACTTTAACATCGATTTATATCGCAAATACGACTGATATCCAGAAAATATAAATGCAGTATACATTATTTTATATCAGACAATAATGTGCAATAGTTTCCCAAAAGTAGTCAAATACCCTATTAAGCATCTTTTCTGTCAGGGACCTTAACCAATTATTTTCAACAGAATCTGCAAATTAGGGCTCCCAAATGAGGTCTCCATTTTCATGTAGTTTTTACCTAAATATGCATACCTAATTATACTTTTGCATGATTGTTATTGGACCAAATTCAGAATAAGCTTTAGTTTTTTTATGCAGATTGAATGTCATTCCAATTAAAGTAGAAAATAAGTAATAGGTAGGTACTACATAGGCTACATAGCTGGTAAGTAAATACTCATAAGTATGCTGTGTAACACCCCTCTCGAAGAGGGAGGCATGTGTTCAGCAGTGGACGTTTACTGGTTGATGATGATGATGTCGCGTCAGGAGAGATAGAGCTACGTGATAGAAAGAGGGCGGCGTTCTAGGTGAACATAGCTAGCGGTATCCAGCGCTGTACGAGTTGAATTGCTACTTTATTGCCTCGTAGATAGAGTCTTTATTTATTTAAATTTCTTCGCGGAGTGAACCTTCTGTGTCTATTATGTCTTCTGTGCCTTAACGCCTCGAGTTATGGTGTGCGGTCGAGCAACTTTCCTCATCACCTAAACAGAATCGGTTAAAACAGGCAGCCGTAACGCCCCAGTCTCTTTTTACAAAACAACAGTGCAGTCAAAAGGAGAATATTGTAGTGAACAAAGCACATGTTCAGCATCCTGTCGGCTTCGTCCAGCACCAGGTAAGGGGGTGGTAGTATATAGTAGTACTACCACCCCCTTAAGTTTGTACAGATGGAGAACTGACACACTGTATAGCAACAAATTATAGTGGTACCTTTCATCGTCGTTATAACTGAAATCCACTGTATAAAACGCAAAATTGGGGTTGTCTGCCCTTAATGATGGAACACTGACCATTATACTGTACTCAGATAGATCCTCACCTTTCTCCAAAAAGTCAATAAGTCGTCCCGGCGTGGCGATAATAATTTCCACTCCCCTTTCAAGACACCTGCCTTGAGGACCTTTGGGCGCTCCGCCGAAAACGCACGTGTTCCGCACTTGGACGCTTTGACCAAAGTCTGTGGCCACCTGTAATGAGGACAGTGGAGGTTGGTGAACGTCAAATGAAGGGTTTACCACTTGTATCGACTTAGAGAGGCAAGTGTGAAGGCTGGAATTGATGGATTACAGGCCTGTAGCTAGTAAGTATTGGGAAATTTACTAGAAATGTAATATTTTAGCATTTTTTCATTTTGTTAAAATGTTTATTAATTTTAATAGGACGACAGGTTACAAGGGGTCATGAGGTATTATTGCCCATTTCCCCTTCCTCCCCTCATGTGATACTTCTGGTTCTTAAGCCCCTTGCAGACCATGCGAAGTGCAAGTGGCAAGTACAAATAGCAAGTACCTACTACGCATCGTCTGCAACGTTTTACTTAGTGCAAGTACTTGGTAGCATTTCGCGCTGGTCCTTGCGCAAGTGAAGCTTCGTTTCCCCACGCTACTCGCGCGACGCCTGCTGCGTATCGTTCGTCTCGTTCGAACACTCGTGCGAGTACGTACTCGCTTGCGGTTGTGCGCGTCACCGCGCGAGTGGCTATTATATTCATATCGATTTATTAATAAAATGCTATTTTACATATTATAAGTTTGAACGCGTACTTTTACTTGCAAACTGATTCGCTGGTCTGCAACGGGCTTTAAGAAGATCTAAAATCCTTTCCAAATTGGTTGTGGGTTTAAAAAAATATATGCTACAGGCCTGCTAGTTTTTTTAATGAAGTGAATAGAGGTAAAGCTTAAACGGATTTACAAACAACATTTTTAGTATGGAAACTGATGTGGTTTTCACACATTTTGTTTTTATTTGGGAATTATTCATTTCGGAAAATCTTGACTATAGTGTACAGAGCAAGATGACGCCGCACGCTCACTCACCTTGAGAAAGGCCGCCAACAGAATAAGGTTGTAACTATAATCGGAATAACTAGCATAAATAATTCCCGAATAATAAAAACAAAACATTTTTTTATGTCCGAAACTAATAGGTAAAAACAATATGAGAAATGAAGTGAAGGCTAAATACCACACTGAGTTTCTGATCACTACAAGAGATTCTATTGGATAAGAATTCAACCAAATTTATAATTATGTAGCATAAAACAAGGTAAATAGAAACAATGATGGGTTGAATGGTAAATTTCAGTCTTACCAGGTAACTAGAGTTTGGTACATTTTGTATTTCATTCATTACCAGGTAACATAGGTTTGCTATATTTTGCATTTAGTTACCAAGTTACCTTGTTTGTTACCAGGTAGCAAGAGTGGTGCATTTCATTAATTACCAAGTTATAAGAGTTTGATACATTTAATGAATTACCAAATAATAATAGTTTGGTACATTTTGCATCTCGTTCATTACCACATAGCAAGAGTTTGATACATTCTGCATTTCCTTGATTACCAGGTAGCAAGAGTTTGGTGTATTTAATTCATTCCCAGGCAACAAGAGTTTGGTACATTTTGAATTTTTTCAGTATAATTTTTTTTAAATAAACTCTTAGTTTCCTCTCTATTCACCCCCGTCATTTCTATTCACCCTATTTTTACCGGTACTCAGTGTGACCACATGGAGCTAAAGCTTGAAAAGTACACTAAAAAAGAATCTAGTGCTACATAGAGTGACAAGTGCAACAGATATCAAAAATTAAGGTTACGTTCAGAAACCACACCTAGCAGTGAAAACGAATTTAGAATTTGGATTTTAAGCTATAGATTTAAAAATTTCAAAGTAATGAAAAATATTTCGTCTAGGTTTTCGAACATAGCCTGCCCGTTATAAGCTAGGTTCTACAGTAATAGTTGAAAGTTTACTATTTCACAGTCGCCGCCCGCGTTTTCCATTTCTGCGGCGACCCCATTCATTGCAATCAAGGCCTGGTGTGGCATAAAGGGAAAACAAATCATTTACTTTGGAAATGCAGCTAAAAATGTTAAACTGTGGGGTACTCTCTCTTTCTATATACAGGAATCTGTAAACTGTTGATGCAAATGTCCAATGCAGGCCTAATCTTTTAGTATATTAATACGCAGGGCAAAACACATCACAATGAAAATAAACAATAGTCACAAAAGATAGGACAATACTGACCTGCTGAATCTGTTGGGCAAGCTCCCTAGTTGGTGCTAATACAAGCACAATCGGTCCCTGGTCTCTCAGTAAGCGCGGTTGGTTGATGATGTGGACGATAGCTGGGAGGATGTAAGCCAGTGTCTTTCCTGAACCTGTCTGAGCGATACCGACCATGTCTCTACCAGACAGAGCTATTGGCCAGCCCTGCGCTTGTATGGGAGTCGGGTGGGGGAAACCTTGCTTCAGAATCTCTTTCATAGCATAATCAGGGAAGCCACCTTCCTCAAAGTACATGCTCGGCGGAGGCACTTCACGTCCTTTGACGGTGATCTGGTTTTGGCTGCGGTACGCCTCGATTTCGGCGGCAGAGCGTCTACTCGTGTTGGGATGGGGGATGTAGAAGTTTTTCTCGAACGGTGTCAGTTCGACGTTGTCCCAGCGGATCTTGCGCAGGTTCCCGCCGGGTTGTTCGTTCTTGAAGTTGCTGCGGAAGTCGTCCCGGCCACCTCCACGGCTGCCGAAGCCCCGGCCGCCGCCGCCTCGGCCTCCATCGCGGCTCCCGTCACGCCCGCGCCCACCTCCGCCAAATCGGCTGCCCCCGCGTTCTTCCGACCGATCGCTTCTGTCGCCGGAGCGGCCGCCGCGCGACCCTCCCCTACCTCCTCCTCGCGGTCCTCCACGCCCGCCTCCGCGTCCACCACGACCGCCGCGTCTATCGTCATACCTACGTAATCAGAAACCCCGTTAGAAACAATAGGTAACTAAACAAATCATGATAGAATTAGTAATCGACTTACATGACTGTTTCTGGAATTAACTATTTGACTATCCCTTTGAAAAATTGATAATTTTAATTATTTTACAGGAATCCCTGTTTCTATATGGTTTTATCACAGTTTTACTAAGTAAAAATAGAAATTAGGCGTCAAACAATTTTTTGCAGAGAAGCTAAACGGACGCCATGTTATTTTATTTTTTGACAGCAAAGAAAAGCTGGTGCTGCCATTGTAAATAAATTTCTTTTTCTCGATTTCTCGACAGAATTTTTCAAATCTACAGTTTTCTACATTTTTTTACAGTTTTCACCAGTTTTCACCAATATTTTACAATATTTACGTGCGTTAGTGGCGATGGTTAGCGGTTATCTTTATAGAGAACCATTATAGAACATACCTAATATTTTTGTCTTGATTAACAAAATAAGTTTTTTTACAAGAAGGCCAAATAATTGCATGTTATATAGCCTAGTTCTATTGTGGCGGCAAAATTAAAGTTTTCTCGAGTAAAATGCCTGCAAACAAAAAGCCGATTTTAGTTTCGTCTCTGTACGACTTTATATCGAAAGCCTGTAGTAAAGTAATATTGTATTGTATTGTATTGTAGGCGTAGGTATCCAAGATAAATAAAATGAGTACAAATCGCATTATACGCACGGTTCTTTGTACCAGTGACCTATATCCATTGATTATCGACCAAACGGGCTCGTGTAGGTACCATTAGTAATAGGCTTTCATTATTTACGGAAGGTAGTAGATATTGGACCCATCTATCAAAGTCCTCAATTACCTAATATCTAAAATGGACGCGTCAATACCAGTATTCGAGAAGCCTCACCCTCGCCTTAGCGTACTAGATTGGACTAGAAATATACAAAGATTGCAAAATGAGGCTAGAATTCGTCGATTCGAGTCCTACGAACTCAGGCAGAGAGCTAATCAGCTGAGAAACGAGACCTCCGTTACTACTAATTGGGATAACTATGTCAACACTGAGTTGATGCGGGATCGGTAAGTACCTATTCTCTCAGACAAAATAATTCACGTTTTTGGTTAAAACCGTGAGCGGTGTATACATGCATATTAATATAAATATTATAATGAGTTACTACGTTAATGCTTATAGTGTTAACACACGTATGGATTTGGTTGACGGACCGCCGTCCAACTAACGAGAGAGAAAGAGTGAGAATATCATATTTCCCTCTCTTTCTCTCCCGTTGGTCAGACGGCGGTTGAGGTCAACCAAATCCATACGTGTGTTAACACTATTCACGAAATCTACACAAATGCAAAATTTCAAAATTAAAAGGCATGATGACTAATATTTTTTTATTACCTCATAAAAAAGCCGATCATAAATAGAGCCCATCAACGAAAACAAAATTAAGATTAGTTCAAAAATAAATAAGATATAAGCATTTAAATTTCATGCTAGACAGAGAGCGCACTATACTGAGCCGTGACGTCACGGCTCAGGAGCGCCATACAAATGCTATACACGCTTTGTGAGAAAGGGATAGAGCATCCTCTCCCTATCCCCACCTAAAACTTTAAACGCCCATATCTCAGAGATTTATCAGCCAATTTAAATTATTTTTTCAGTATGTGTAATGTATTTAGTTATATTACTCGCTAAGCCGGTTATTTGTAATAAATTAAACATGAGGACACATGCCTCCTACGTAAATATTCGTACTTTACCTGCTGAGCTCGGTACTTATTATACGTAGATGGGTGTTTAAAATGTAGGGTACCTAGCATGTTCTACTTGTCTATTAGTCTTGCATAATTTCTGGAAAATTTTAAAAATAGTTAAATTGATTTTAAATTGGCGTACAAAACAATAAGCTCCTTAGCACCTACCTTTGTTACCTGGTTACCTGTGAATTGTGATTCTAGAATATTCGAAGTGGAATCATGGCGCGAGAAGCAGCGCTATACGCGCGAGTCAGTGCGAGACGAGATCAGAGCGCTGCAGGAGGAGAAACACGCCACCGAGCTGCATTTGGAGTCGCTACAGGTCAGCATTACCCCACATTCAGAGATTTTTCTAGATTGCTTGAATCTAGAATGTTCGACGAGAAATTGTGGCGCGAGAAGAGAAACAGTGCTACACGCACCTAAGTGTGTTGACGAGACTGAAAGAGAGCCTATGAAATAAGCGCTGCAGATGGACAAACACGATACAGTGGAAGTACTAATCTTTACGTGGGTAAATTACGTATCCATATAAATAAATAAAAAAAAATGTGTGGAATATGTTCTAACTTAGCCTTCAGAGTTGCATCTCGAATCGCTGCAAATCAGTGGCTGATTCTAGGTTGCACTTTGCAAACAAGAAATACATAAACAATTTTTTAAGTTACCTCCGAAGTATGGGACCAACTTTTAAATCGCAAAAATAATCCAACACAAAAAACAATCCTGACGCCTAAGGGTTGAGCCAAAGAAATTTTACTAAAATCTTAAAATTGGTGTAACTGTTGACCATTTGGAGATAAATTAGCATTTGTATATATTTTCTTAAAAGAAATTGAATTTTCAACAACTACCTAGAAGGAATTTTTGTCTCATGTGAATAGTTTAGACGATATATTTTAAGAAATGTTTGATGAAAAATATGAGTTATTTTTTTTCGAAATAATAACTTTTTCTGAGCTTGTAGCACAAAAACAGAATGAAAATTCGAAAAAAAATATAAGATAAAAGTTGTAGAAAATTGTATAAGCTTTTATTTCTTTTCCGAACATTTTTCCCTACAACGCACCGTTTTTGAGATATAAGCGAAAAACCCAAAAATTGCCTCTTTTGCATCACCCCCCAACCCCCAAATGTCAGAATTTTTAGTATGTTCAGTTCACTCGCTAAGCTCCGTGAAGAAGTTTCTGAAGGAATTGCTTAGGTCCCTGCTCACGCACTCTACATCCCTTTTTGGGGTATTCATTGGCAGGACTTCCATAGAAAAAGGTCACGGGCACTAGGTACATAATGTGGGGAACAGCCTTTTTGAGAGTATCGTTGCAAAAAGTGATCCAGTGCAATGAACCCAAAATGAACCCCTTCACCTATCAGCTATTATAATTCAGCCTGTTAATTGAGTAGGGTTGGATAATAATAAAATCAATTGGCTCGTGGAATCAGAGAATCTATATAATATATATATATATATTTTGTTTGTTATTGTGTACCTATGTAATGAAATACCTACTCGTTTGACTCACAATTATGAATGTTAAAGTGTTTCCGGATTTGTTTGTTGATCCCTGAATTATGTTAATCAAATAGCAATATTATATAATTATTAGCAATTACTAATAATTTTTTTGCAGCCATAGTCATCATGATGTCTGTATACCATTTTCTAGGTAGAAGCTAGAGCACATACAACTGTTTTATCACCTATGTAACATATATTATTACCTAGTTTCACAGACCAATAAAGTCATTGTATCATATAATACCTATTACCTACAGTTTGTAATTCATATATACCTACTGGCGCAGGTGCCCCTGATGGTGTCTTCGCAATGCCTCTCAAATAGAGACCAGCGGGTCCCACCTGAGCTTACCCGGGACCAGCTAGGCGAGGAGCTTGGTAGGGTAAGGAATTATCTTATTCAACGGGCGAAGTATGCGATATTTTACTTATCGAATATTCGTACGTACAATACTACAAATTGGTTCGGAATTCGATACGTATTTTACGTAAGTATCAAATAATCGTACTACAAATTCCAAGTTGGGAATTTAGTTTTTTAAGTAAGGAAATTATGATCTTAATTTACAAAGAATGGTTTCCCAGTTGTTTTCTTATTGACCATAAAAAAAATATGTTGTGAAGGGATGATACGTCTCTGAAATTTTAGCTCCGTTAGTTCGAATTTTTCTATAACTTCAAATTTCTGAACTATGAATGTGACTACAATCATAATATGGCTATTGGGTTTGGTTACGGAACCCTACCACATGCGTGTCTCGACACGCTCTTGGTAAGTTACTAACTAATAATAATAAAATGGTATACCAAACACATAGGCTAAGTATTCTACGACCAAACACAATCGACGTTCCTGTCAATGACATAAAACATTTAGGTATATCTATCAAGGTTTAGTAACTTTTATTGAACTTATTAATTATTCAACATTTTCCTCATCGCTCAGCAATTCCACTTCCACTTTAAACAAGTCTTTTGGTAATAACAATGATTCTGTCAGTATGAGACTATTTTGTAGGTTGCTATCTTGTTCGTTTTTCGAGTCCAAAACTGTCAGCAAATCCGATTCCGAGAAGACGTTTTCAGTATTACTCAGTAACGAGGAGATTCCTTTACTAGGATTGCTGCCAAAAACCAGCTCGTTTGGGGTCCGGCATATTGTCTCATGGAAAGTCGTATTCAAAGAGTGCTGAATATACTTCACGCCTTTCTGCCATTTCGTATTCTGCGTCATAACGAGCCACGCGTTCAGCTTCTTCAATATATCTTCATTTGATTTTCCATGAAAAGTAGAGCAGGGGAAAATATTCTCCGAGTAAACAACTTTCATATCAGGACAGAGGGTCATAATCCGGTTGCATATTGGTTTTAGAATGGCAGCACCGTTCTTCGATTGCAATATGTTCGGAGCTCCGAATACTAGGAAAATGTCAAGTAAGGCCTCAGCAGCCTCGTCAACGCTTATTCCTGCCATAGCTTTGAGATGGATGAACTTAGTAGCATAGTTTCGGTACACCATCAGGTATTTGTACTCCTCATTGGATTCATTTGTGACGCTTAACAGATCCATCTGACCTCGTGAGTAAAGTTCAGGATATTTCTGAGCTGACTCACTTATTACCTCGTCCTTTTCCATTTCGAATACGATGGATCCCCTAGGGTCCAATGATCTTATTGCCTCATTGCTAGGATCACATACATCATTTGAGTTATCATTACTAGAATTCTGAACCATTTCCTGTTCGTTATTGACAATTTTGTTTTTATTTCTGTTTGCTAATTGCAATGCCCGTAGATTACGGCGTTCTTTACATTTACGGCACATGGATAAATATACCATAATACATTCAGTGGTGACATTATAGTATTTCTTTTGTAATTCTGTACACATGCGGGATCGTCCGCCGTGGTTTGTCAAATTCAGATGGCAGTTGTGTATGATATCGTAAACTTCCTCCAACGTTACCATCAATAAACGCGTGTTTTTTGCCAGAGCAGGTTTGTAAAAAAGCCTCTCTTCACCGTTCGCCAATTTTAAAAGCGCGTATTTTTTTTCTCGTTTATAATCCATACCATTCGTTTTTCCGTGCAGACGAATTCGCTTCACATGCTCGATTAAACATTGATACATTTCTTGAGTTATGATTCTTGTATTGACAGCGTGATTTTTGACTATTTTGTGCAATTTCCTGTTAAACTCGTTTCTGTCCGGTGCCGGAGACGGCTCATTGTTATCTTTGTTGTTGACTTCAGTATATACGGATATGTTATTCTCCATAATTATTATTGTATCGTTTAAACATTGCACATTATGAACAGCAAGAAAAATATGTTCACTCTCACTTAAACTACTATCTCACTTAAAAATACGAACTCAAATCAACACAACACAGACTGGTTAGAGTAGTTAGACTGTTAGGTTAGAGCACAAAAATAGCTGATATAACGGTGAATGTTGGGAGCCAGCCGCTAAGTCTTGAGAATGCGGTTATGCGCGACAATGACCAGATAAAGCTGAAAATATATCTTCGTCTCTCTTACTCTCCCTACACACGGCAGCTGCCATAGTACCTATACATTTTATGTGATTCGTATTTCGTAGAGAGAAGGAACACTCTTCGCTGTGATTTTTACATTGATCGTAACGTAATGGAGACTGACTGGGACCACAGATTAGTATTAGTAGACTGGGACAGCCACAGGGGACAGCACAGACCACGCACAGACAATGATTTTTTTATTCTTTCTTCTTGAGAGGATTTTGACGTCGCACCTTTTGTGCATTTGCCAATGTCAAGTATGAAATATTTTCAAGTTTTATTTTGTTTTATTAGATATCTTCAAGGAATTTACCACGTAGCATATCAAGGATCAAGGGAAGGGAAATCAAGGACGTTTTATATTGACGGGATAACTAAGAAATAATATAAAAGTCAAAACAAAAAACCCCATACAACACATGTATTTTTTTAACGTATTTTTGTAATTGCTCTAATATAAAAAGCATAATACGTACAAGTGTCAACCTTGGCATGATTATAGTAGGTACATACTCTAAAGTATAACAACAAATAATAAATAATGGCCAAGTGCGAGTCGGTGACAAACTGTTCACCATTGGTTCTCGAACGATCAAGTAACGTCGGGCGCAGCCGGTAATAGGGTACTTGACTGTATTAAAAATATTATGCCAATTGACGCCATCCATAAACATGACATAATGAAAAAGCATATTTCATTGATTTTTTGATAAAAATATGCTTATTTTTTGTAAAAAACGCGATTAAAATAACTGTATTTTCGACATTTGATCACGTGATCGAAAACGGTCTGTAACTGGCTTCATCCCTAGTGACGTCACACAAATCTAAACAAACAGATTTTGTATTGATATTTGCGAATTTAATGTTGTAAAGCTATTTTGAGAGCGATTTATCCAGAAATTTTCACCAAAAACAGTCCGGAGGTTAAATGTGAGAAGAATGGAGAAACATTTTGTGCAAGCAGACAGCAGTAACTTACCCAAAATTAATGTTTTAATGGTTGCATATTTCTTTAATAATAATCCACGTCATTGTTTCTACGCTGCAGAACTCAAAACGTAAAAACTACAATGTCAGTATTAATTTTTAATTGTTCTCCAAGCAAAACATTCAATCAAGTTGTACAAAAAGTATGTTGTAGTAGGTGGATATCACTATTTTGTTAGGTTATGTCTTTACAATGTTTAAAAAGAAAGTAACAGTACATAAAATAGTAATGCAATAAAAACACAAATTATAATAGAAATATATAGACTCTAATATGTACCTCAAAATGATCTTCGCACATAGAAACACTTGAATTAGCTCCAATACTTTTGGGTTCTCTACGAGCTACTTAGTTCCAACCTTAGATTGATTCCAACCACTTTTTTCGAGTTATGGGGAGTTTTGGGTGCATTGGAACAGGAACAAATATTTTTTCGGGTGTCTGTATGGAAGTATTTGTACATTTTGGCACTACACAATATTTATAAACCATTACTTCTATTAGAAATTAATTAATCATCAAACTTTTGCAGCCTGGCTGCAGTTGTTTTGTTTTGTGTGACGTCAATCGTCGCTCGACCGGAGCTATGACGCAGGTCTGCGTTTTGGCGCGATATTTTTTTATTCAAACTTTAACATCGATTTATATCGCAAATACGACTGATATCCAGAAAATATAAATGCAGTATACATTATTTTATATCAAACAATAATGTGCAATAGTTTCCCAAAAGTAGTCAAATACCCTATTGGTAGGGTGACCGCCTGGGCATTGATGGGATGTTGTCTTATTATACTATATTTTTGTACTACTTTAGTAGCTAACAAGTTATGTGGTGGTATGGAACCCTCAGTGCGTGAGCCCGACTCGCACTTGGCCGGTTTTATTTCAGGAGCTGCATATAATCGAGAACAGCAAACGTACATTAACCGACGTGTGCCACATGGGCTGGGAGAAACTGAAAGAGCTGAACAACGTGCTCTGTCGGCTGGAGCGCGAGATACAGAACAAGGACGACGCGCTGATGCTGGAGTATCAAGTCAGAGAGCTGGACAGGAACAGCTCGGGGATATCGTACAAGTTGAACCCCACTAGGGTACCGGTTGAGTAAGTTTTTAACCCCACGTTGAAAGCCAAAAGAGGATTTTTTTTTCATAAATAATAGGCTTGCGTTTGACCACCATATCTCGCCTGATGTTAAGCGACGATGCGGTCTACGTTGGAGCACGCTTGCCTAGAAGAAACTGATTCACTCGTGATTCGAAGACACCCAGATTGTACAGCTTGGCAAAAAAAGAGTAGAAATTAATTGGGTCGCCACTATCGCAAATAGTTCTCAATACTAGCAACCCTACAGTACATCTGTGGAAGAGGGTTTTTTGGCGCCAACGCGGAAAAAACATGTCGGCTCGTTGGATTATTTTCCTAAACTTGTGTATTTTCGAGTGTTAATGTGTACTAAATGGTGAATTATTATTCATTAAGTGCTCGTAAACGTGCTCGAGTGTGGGCAAGTGATATAACGAGGTGAAACGTGTCTTTTCGTGTTGTTTCCAAAACTCCATAGGAGCCTCTTGTAAAGTCTCCACCACTTTACAGGGGCATGAGTTCGACTTGACCGTGACTTACTTAGCTTGACTCTGACTGTGACTATGACTTGTTTGACGCTATTAAGACAAAGTAAACTGTTTAATATTACGAGTAAAGGACATTGAATCCACGCTCATGAAGATTTTAACAAAAAAAAAAAAAATCTGTGGAAGAGGAGTTTTTGGCGCCAACGCGGAAAAAACATGTCGGCTCGTTGGATTATTTTCCTAAACTTGTGTATTTTCGAGTGTTAATGTGTACTAAATGGTGAATTATTATTCATTAAGTGCTCGTAAACGTGCTCGAGTGTGGGCAAGTGATATAACGAGGTGAAACGTGTCTTTTCGTGTTGTTTCCAAAACTCCATAGGAGCCTCTTGTAAAGTCTCCACCACTTTACAGGGGCATGAGTTCGACTTGACCGTGACTTACTTAGCTTGACTCTGACTGTGACTATGACTTGTTTGACGCTATTAAGACAAAGTAAACTGTTTAATATTACGAGTAAAGGACATTGAATCCACGCTCATGAAGATTTTAACAAAAAAAAAAAAAAAATCTGTGGAAGAGACTTTTGGCGCCAACACGGAAAAATCATGTCGGCTCGTTGGATTATTTTCCTAAACTTGTGTATTTTCGAGTGTTAATGTGTACTAAATGGTGAATTATTATTCATTAAGTGCTCGTAAACGTGCTCGAGTGTGGGTAAATGATATAACGAGGTGAAACGTGTCTTTTCGTGTTGTTTCCAAAACTCCATAGGAGCCTCTTGTAAAGTCTCCACCACTTTACAGGGGCATGAGTTCGACTTGACCGTGACTTACTTAGCTTGACTCTGACTGTGACTATGACTTGTTTGACGCTATTAAGACAAAGTAAACTGTTTAATATTACGAGTAAAGGACATTGAATCCACGCTCATGAAGATTTTAACAAAAAAAAAAAATCTGTGGAAGAGAGTTTTGGCGCCAACGCGGAAAAAACATGTCGGCTCGTTGAATTATTTTCCTAAACTTGTGTATTTTCGAGTGTTAATGTGTACTAAATGGTGAATTATTATTCATTAAGTGCTCGTAAACGTGCTCGAGTGTGGCCAAGTGATATAACGAGGTGAAACGTGTCTTTTCATGTTGTTTCCAAAACTCCATAGGAGCCTCTTGTAAAGTCTCCACCACTTTACAGGGGCATGAGTTCAACTTGACCGTGACTTACTTAGCTTGACTCTGACTGTGACTATGACTTGTTTGACGCTATTAAGACAAAGTAAACTGTTTAATATTACGAGTAAAGGACATTGAATCCACGCTCATGAAGATTTTAACAAAAAAAAAATCTGTGGAAGATGATTGGATGAAATCCTTTCACTGACGTGTTTTCCACAGTATTGACAGAATAAAAAAAACTGTTTACGTTTCAAGACTTTGTTGCCAAGCTTGACTATCGGGGAACACCTATTCATTCCGTCATTTATTTTTTAGGGTTCCGACAGTTCCTTTACTTATGAGTGAAAAGGGGATCCTATTAGTAAGCCTATACGCTGTCAGTCAGTCTGCCGTCCATCCTTCCTACCTTTTAACGGCTGTCATATCTTACGAACCGTAATAGAAAAGCCAGTTGAAATTTTCACAGAATAATTTATATGTAATGTTACGGCAGATTAACTAAGAAATAATAATAAAGTCACATAGTAAAAACTAAGCCGGGGTCCCAATAATAAGAAACGATTTTTTAAACGTAACTTTGTATTTAGTACAGTGTAATGGTGGCACTACACTTCGTTATTATTTTGTATTCGCGCGTTTTCCAAATAAAAAGGGACGCAGCTATGCAGCGTACATAGCTGCGTTCCTACACGCGTTCACACTCTAAAGTAAAACAAAAATAGTAAATAGGTACTAAGATGGCCAACTGAGAGTCGGTGACAAATTTCTGTTCACCAAAGTTACCCAACGTCGGGCTCTGTACTGGAATGGCTGACCGGCGTGACCGCCTGGGCGTGATATTATCTTTTTGCACAATTTTTTGTAGGTACTTTATGTAGTGATACGGAACCCTCAGTGCGCGAGCCCGACTTGCACTTTGCCGGTTTATTTTTATTTCAGAATAGGCTTGCGTTTAGCCAACTCGCCTGATGCGGTTCATGCTGTTTTCGATGGAGGACGCTTGCCTAGAAGAAACCAATTCACTCGTGATTTGAAGACACCCATATTGTCGAGGAACACCCATTCAGGCAGCGCATTCCACAGACTAGCAGTTCGCACAATAAAAGTGGAATCAAAGCGCTTCGTACGGATATTCGGAATATTATCAACCATAAAGCGGTGTCGATTTTTTGTGCCCGCTCTGGCAGTCCGATAGAAAAATGGGCTGGAGGGAATTAGATTATGCCTTCGATCATGTATAGATCCGATGCACACTCTCCGAAATGGTATCCGATAAAAACCGATAGACTAGCAACTGCGCCAATGCTCAAAGCTTAGTCTGAACCAAGGATTCGTTGCTGATTCGTTGATTGTATTCTTCTCCCAAAGCCCTGGATAACTCATAATCTAAAACCACAGACTTGGATGTAGGTCTGTGTCTAAAGCACTGTTAAACTATCACGGTTGGTGACTAGAATACGGGCCTAAGAAAGAGGGTAGGTCGTTTTGTCTGCACCTAACTTTGAACTGTTCGACCAACTACCCGCATTCTTCAGCCTTCCCGTGAACATGGTGCATGTAACTGCGCCGAAATATTGGGAGCTCATTCCACAACCTTACCACGGTAATTTTAACTCATAATCTTATCTTATCTTCCAGATCCATGACAGAAGAAAGCTACGTTGACTGTATAGAAAACACGATAAAAATAGCTGAACAATTGATGGGCGAGTCCAAGACCTTGCGTGAGACCATGTTCAAAAGCCGTGAGCAAGCTCGGAACCAGATGTACGCGCAGAGCCAGCAGGTCGAGATGATCATGCGGAGACGCGTCTTTGACATACAGAGAGCTCGGAATGAGATGGAGTGGCAGAAACATAAGGTATTCTTCTCAGAAAAATAAATAAATGGAAGCGTTATACAACAGTTTTCCCTTTAGCACTCATACCCGATTGAACGCCCATTTGATGACTTTTGACCATATCGTTTGCAGTAGTGTGCCGCTCAATATTGAAGTGTGCGTTTGTAAAACTGCAAACAAGATGATCAAACGGACGACCAAGAGGTGGTGTAAAAGATAAAATATAATTTTAATAATTAAATATAGTTAATTAAGTATAATTAAATGTATATAATTTTAACTATAAGCAATTTTTAATTTTCTATTGTAAACTGTGTAACAACAACAACAACAATAGGGTACTTGACTGTATTAAAAATATTATGCCAATTGACGCCATCCATAAACATGACATAATGAAAAAGCATATTTCATTGATTTTTTGATAAAAATATGCTTATTTTTTGTAAAAAACGCGAATAAAATAACTGTATTTTCGACATTTGATCACTTGATCGAAAACGGTCTGTAACTGGCTTCATCCCTAGTGACGTCACACAAATCTAAACAAACAGATTTTGTATTGATATTTGCGAATTTAATGTTGTAAAGCTATTTTGAGAGCGATTTATCCAGAAATTTTCACCAAAAACATTCCGGAGGTTAAATGTGAGAATGGAGAAACATTTTGTGCAAGCAGACAGCAGTAACTTACCCAAAATTAATGTTTTTATGGTTGCATATTTCTTTAATAATAATCCACGTCATTGTTTCTACGCTGCAGAACTCAAAACGTAAAAACTACAATGTCAGTATTAATTTTTAATTGTTCTCCAAGCAAAACATTCAATCAAGTTGTACAAAAAGTATGTTGTAGTAGGTGGATATCACTATTTTGTTAGGTTATGTCGAGCTTTACAATGTTTAAAAAGAAAGTAACAGTACATAAAATAGTGATGCAATAAAAACACAAATTATAATAGAAATATATAGACTCAAATATGTACCTCAAAATGATCTTCGCACATAGAAACACTTGAATTAGCTCCAATACTTTTGGGTTCTCTACGAGCTACTTAGTTCCAACCTTAGATTGGTTCCAACCACTTTTTTCGAGTTTTGGGGAGTTTTGGGTGCATTGGAACAGGAACAAATAGATTTTCCAGTGTCTTTATGGAAGTATTTGTACATTTTGGCACTACACAATATTTATAAACCATTACTTCTATTAGAAATTAATTAATCATCAAACTTTTGCAGCCTGGCTGCAGTTGTTTTGTTTTGTGTGACGTCAATTAGTCACGTGATCGGAGCTATGACGCAGGTCTGCGTTTTGGCGCGATATTTTTTTATTCAAACTTTAACATCGATTTATATCGCAAATACGACTGATATCCAGAAAATATAAATGCAGTATACATTATTTTATATCAAACAATAATGTGCAATAGTTTCCCAAAAGTAGTCAAATACCCTATTGGTTCCATCTTCGACTAAAGTAAGTGAACTTACTTGAAAAATCACTTACTTTCGTCGGTTCGATGCTGAAATAACGTTTTTTTTTCTAAACATTATTAAATTTTATAACACTTCCATTTCTTTTTCCAGATGCCCGAATTATCGATTTCTTAGATTCTCTGAGCATTTTTGTGATAAACGTTTTTCAGCTGGAAGAGCACATGGCTAAAGTAGACCGCGAGATAGAGTCGCTGAGGGCGGCCGTGGCGGACAAACTGAATCCCACCAAGCTGGTGGAGACCCGGCTCGAGACCAGGACCAGGCGTCCTGTGCTGGAGAGAGTTCAGGTATGTATCTGGGTTGGCGGCTAAACGCTACGACTATTATTAAATAGCATAAAAAACCTTACATTAAAGGTTGACTTTAGTGCACCGAAAGGTATCCGATAGAAAATGGTCGTTCCCATCTGTTCTACTCCTTGTTCTACCAATAGAATAGAATAGAATAGAATATTTATTTATTGCCAGAAGTAATATACCATAACCTTAATTATACTAAGAAATAGCAAACACTAGATATTTATTGTCTAGATAGAATTGTCGGCGAGCCTCAAACTAAGCACGATAGAACAAGTACCAACAACACCTACCAACCAAGACACCAACCAACATGATGAGTACCAACATGATGTACGTCCTTGCTTACATGACGGAGACAAGGCACAAGAAGTAAACAAAACGCCACCACAATTATAGGTGCAGACTACATGCTTTTAACAAAAGAAAATCATGTATTGTTTCATTTCCAACTGGAAAAGAGAAATCATTGGTTGTGATTACAAAATATATAGATCCATCATGCATCTGACCAATAGATCGAATGATAAAGAAAGTTCTCAATAGATCCATACTTTCAAAATGGGATCCAACGAGAATTAAAAATCTCAATAGATCCATCGAGGAACTACTAATAGATCTAGTGAGAAAAAAGTTCTTGATAGATCCATAATTTTAAAATGGGATCTAAAGAGAGAAAAAATCTCTATACGTGCATTATGTATCTATCGAGAATGATCCTAAAAAACGAGAGTTAGTTTTGGAATATAAGTTAGTACATTATGCATTAAAAAAATCAATTAATTAATTAATGAACATATAGTAATACACTGCCAACTTCCAGGACAAGCCCATGCGAGGTCTCATCGAAGAGTACGAGAGGGTCCACATGAGCTACAATATGCTGGAGAAGAAACTTGAAGAGGCATTGTAAGTTCACTCCTACCTATACCTACCTATATGTACCTATACTTACTAGCTGTTGCCCGCGACTTTTACGCGTACTTTCATATAAAGCCAGCAGTGGCCGTTGCTTTCAGTCCCTATTTGCCCCCCGCAAAATTCTTTCCTATTGGATCTCTACATTCCATAAGAAATCTACCTGCAAAATTTCAGCTTCGTAGGTCAAGAGTATTCGAGATTTCGTGATTTTTAAAAATATATAAATAATCATTAATTTTATTATTAAAATTGCGTATTAACGCTATTTTACTTATTTGTAGGACAACATATCACGGTTTATACAACCACCACCAGCGGGTCACCAAAGACCTGCAGTACAAGAATCAGGCGCTGGAGACGGATCGAAGACTCATCGAGATCAGGAAACCAATACACTCTCCAGAAGAAACGGAGCTAAAGAGAAATATCGGATACTGTCATATGGCAGATGAGCTTATTACCGACTAAAATTACGCTTATACTCAAACCAAACATTCAGTTGCACTGACAGCTGCAACAACTTCATCAAAAATCACGTGAGGAATAATTATAAATTATTCGCAATAACCACAGAAAATATATTTTATTTTAATTGGAATGGCTGCAAGGCATTTTTGTAAGAAATTGGTTGTAATTGTAACCAGTTGCACCCATAAACGAAACGGCAGTCATTCGAAATCAGTTAGCAACTGTGATGCGGACAAAGAACTTTGAGACCTAACCCAAAAAGGTAAGGTCCAAGTTCTTTTGAAGCGGAGTTCGACGAGATAATCTAGATAAGAATGTTCAATCATAGTTCACTCATAATGCCTGGCGACAGATTTTCCTTCTCATTTCCGATCTATTTACTTCTCTTTTCTGTGGCAATAACATTGTAAAAAGCTGAATTATAAGTATACATTGATAATTTTACAAAACCCCGACAAAAGAGCTGGTAATGCTCCCAATGCTGATGATGGTCCCAAGGGATGACCAGCGTCGGTTGTTTACGGCATCATGCTGAGTTCCAGCCCGTTTGTGACAATAAATATAATAAGCTCTAATTTAGTTATATTTGTAATTTAATGTTTTAATTTCCATTGTACCAATATTGTGTTTTTTTGCCACTATATTATGTCTATGTCTAATCTTCAAACGGATGAACAATTTTCTTGAATTATAGCTAAGTACACTTGAAGTCACCTCTACAAACAAATAAAAAACTATACCTAACTCAAAATTGGTTCAACCGTTTGAATGCTATGATGCCACTGACACAGATATACACGTTAAACTTATACACCCCTCTTTTTGCGTGGGGGTGCCGGGGGCATTAGAGAGCCGAATGAAAACCAGAAATTCTGAGCACTCGCTAGGTTTTTTAATGTAAAACAACCCGATAGCATTTACAATGTTATTGCAGCTGTCAGAGCAAATAAATGCTTGGTGCGAGTTTAAAAGTACTTTGCTTAGCACTTCGTCAATGGTCACAAAAAATCACATTACGTAAACTTCTAAATTGTAATCCATGTGTAAAATTAGATTGCATAATACAATATCACTACATAGTAATCTTTGATAGTATAAAACAAAATCGCTTCCCGGTGTCTGTCCGTCCCTATGTATGCTTAGATATATAAAACTACGCAACGGATTTTAATGCGGTTTTCACCATCAGTTAGATATTTTTTCACGGAAGGTTTATATATGTAACAAGCGAACCGCCCCGGCTTCGCACGTAAGTTACACCCGTGCGAAGCCGGGCGGGCGGATCGCTTGTTCTTAATATTTCTTAGATATTACTGAATGCACCAATAATAATCTAAGCTCAAATGTACAAAACCAAAAATTTTATTTGTACACAAATGTTTACCAATAAAATTATGTTTATATGCCTTCGATCCATCTCTCGAATAATAAATATGTTTAAAAACTAAAAAACACGCAAAAAAAATCGCTAATCCTGAAGATAGGATAATAGGACAAACTATTTAAATTATTGCATATTGTCATCGGTCTTTGATAAGTGTGCAAAATTTCAATTTTATTTGATGTTTAGAAGAGGGTGAAAATCAAGTTCAAAGATTCCGTTACATACAAACAAACAAACATACCTATATACATACCAAGCCAATAAAAGCGTGTTAAAAATGAAGAGAATTACGTATAATATTGAAACAATGAATAAAAATTATTAATTTCCAAAATCTGCTAAGCTCAAACGAAGGTTCGCGGGTCACGCGAACCCAAAGCACCGGACAGGTGAGATATTTACAACAGACTTCCACAGACGGTCATTGATGCTCCGAGCTTTGCATCCTTCAAAAACAAGTTAAATAAGTGGCTTATTACGCAACCTTTTTATGAAAACAGTGACTTTTTCGATATCAAGATAGCGCGTAATACTAATTGTATAGCAAATTTTTAACATAATATTATTTTGTATACTGCCTGACTTGTAAGTCTTATAATTATCAATAAATATATGTCTATGTCTATTATAAATATCCCTTACTAAAACTCCAATAATGTGACCCAAGGTGTAAAAAAATAAGACTTACACCCGTGCAAAGCCGGGGTGCGTTGCTAGTTTGTAACAAGTACGATAGTAAAGTTCATTAATACAGTCCGATCTCTGAAAATGCGTCTGCCATAACTAACTTTGTAAAAATCTGGATAAAAACATTTTCATATAGCTTTTTACAATGTTATGGCAACTGTCAGATGCGTTCTCTCAGCGGCCGTACTTATATAACGCCTAAAACCACCAGCTTCTGTGTTCACTCTTATAAAAGTATTGTAATAAGTTAAACATAAAAAATAAAAACACTTCTAAATGAATATGTATTTTATTACACAAATAATACAAGCAATATTATATTATTATTGTTATTATATAGGCAGTAACTGCTTAATAAATTTATTTTAAAAACACAAAAAGTATTTGCTAGTTTTAATGTCAGTATTGTACTTAAAAACTATTTAAAGAAATTTTATACAAGCACATAATACCGCAAAATAATTTGTCTAGTTGTGTAAACAAAGATGGCGGATTTTAAATTCACATACATGTTGTAAGCGAAATGCTCCCGAAAATGGCTGTTTTTTTAATGTTCGCCTTTTAATGCAAATTAAATATCAGCTGACGCTAGAGGTCAACGAACGACCTTCAACGCGCGCATGCTTTACATTGCTGGTTTGCAAAATTCTAAACAACAAGTTAAATTGTCATTGGTATTAGATTGTGTTTAGATAATATAAAAATAGAATTTTGGCTTCGGGTCGGTTCCCTTACACCCGGTATAAGTCTCCGTTTGACCACCAACTCGCCTAAAGTAAGCAACGATGTGATCGAATCGAAGATGTAACATGCGGATTTAAGATACCAGTTTGACCTTGAAAAGACATAGATTGTTCTCTCAGGAAACAAAGAAACCGGGCAGGTTGTTCCTTTCCTTGGCTGTACGGATTAGAAACGTAGAATCAAACCGTATGGTAATTATCCAAGGAAAATATGAAACCGGGCAGGTTGTTCCTTTCCTTGGCTGTACGGATTAGAAACGTAGAATCAAACCGTAGGGTAATTATCCAAGGAAAATATTGTCTTATTTTATTTTGGTTTGCAATAAAAGAGATCTTATCCTGATGGAACTGATTCTACGAGTGATTGATTGTTAATCGGCCATGTTTGTTTACAATTTTAAATATGTTTATCATCATCATCATTTCAGCCGTAGGACGTCCACTGCTGGACATAGGCCTCCCCCCATCGTTCTCCAAAAGGGCCGGTTGGAAACAGCCTGCATCCAGCGTTTCCCTGCGGTCTCTTTTAGGTCGTCTGTCCATCTTGTGGGTGGACGTCCTACGATGCGCTTACCGGTCTGGCATAAATATGTTATTAAATATATTATATTGTTAAATGCTTTAAAAAGTTTGGCATAGTAGTTAAGTTTAAAAAATGCTTAATCTCTTGTGCCCTCTATAAATGCACTAAATGCAATGTAATACTTACATTATTACATGGAAAATAATAAGAAATAAAAGTTTCTCCATCGGCAATCTATTCAAATATCTGAATTTCCCCATAAAACCCCCCTATATTATCAAAATATAGGGGTTTCAATATATTTAGCTATACAGGATTACGCATACAGACTACAGACTGTACTTAAGGAGGCCATTGTACTCATAATTATGAACAACTTTTACTATGGGACCAACCATAAAATCTCGGGGGGGACGGGGGGACACAGCTGTTCCATACATTTTGTCGAGTGTCAATGACAGTTTTCCATGGAACAGCTGATATTTTTTTTCGATTTCAGGATTGCTCTTATAGTAAAACTTGTTCATAATGATGAGTAAAATGACCCCCTCTCGGTTTAGGAGTCTATGTGATTAACCCTGTATATGGTTTTTGTTCAATTATACAAATGATAATATATAGGTAACAGATCGTAACTAGTGGGTATAGCGCCATGTTTAACAATTAAAGTTAAAAACATCGCCTCATTAAAAAATTAGCTATACCTACTTTTTTTCTGTCAAAACAAAGTGACTCACCAAGTTATAAAATTGTAATAAATATTATTTGATAACAAAATTATGTTTTATCTGTCATGCCACATAATAATAACAAGGCACTTGAATGTAACTAGCTTACTAACTGTCCAATACTTAAATTAAGTAGTCTGTATTTGGTCTTACTTTATTCACAAACATTCGATAAGCTTTATCTATGCATTTTAGGTAAAACAAGCCTATTTGACTTATTCCGACTAAAGGACTCTGTATCCATGGTCAAAAAAAGCAAGTAAATAATTTTGACAATTGGTCTGTTTGTTTGACATTGACCACAGATAAAAAAGTGAGTGATAATTTGTTTGACTATAACTGCCTTTCCAATCTGTATGGATTATAAATTCTGGTAAAATTGACAATAGCGGAGCGCTCATGTCCGGGGCGTCTGCGCTTCAGGCCACCGAAGGTAAAAATGATCTTGTAAAGTGGCCTTAAACACATTTTATCTCACAACGCTATCAGCTCTGGCTTCGGACCAACCGATGCATACGCTTCATCGAGCATAGACACAACCAAGCTAATATTATCGCCATTCAACTTTCTGCTTGCAGCTAACCTTATAGATGGCTCTGGGCAGTTCACTTCACTGTCCCTAAGGTACGCGCAAGTTGTGGCCGCTACACCTTTGTCTAAGCAGTATTTGGTGATGTTCTGAAGGTAAGTCTGCTTGAGGCGGTCGGTGAGGTCTTCCCGTTTGAGGTAGATGTGCTTGATTGGTGAGATTTCGTCGCCACGGTAGGTGAAGTGTTCTAGTTTTGACAGGGCTCTGGAAGAAGAATTTTGTTTTTTTGAGACACGGTGGTAAAAATATCAAAATTAGTACAGGTTCATATAGACTTTAAAAAAAAAAAGTAAATAGGCTTGCTTTTGACCACCATCTCGCTTGATGTTAAGCGATGACGCGGTCTACGTTGGAGCACGCTTGCCTAGAAGAAAACGATTCACTCGTGATTTGAAGACTAGATTAACCATCGGGGAACACCCATTCAGGCAGCGCATTCCACAGACTAGCAGTTCGCACAATAAATGTGGAATCAAAGCGCTTCGTACGGGTTTTCGGAATACTAGCCATAAAGCGGTGACGATTTATAGAATATAGAGTAGATCTAGGTTTGTCCACCACCTCGCCTGATGCTAAGCGACGGTGTGGGCGAGGATGGAACACGTTGATGTAGAAGAAATCTATTAATGCTGTACCGTATCGGGTACAGCATAATTAGGAGAGAAGTGGATAGTTTCATGAAATTAAATGGAAGATCTAGCTAGATAATACTTATACTAGATCAAACTTTTTTTGCACTGGCACTTTTTTTTTGCGTTGGCAAGTCCGCGTTTTACCATCAACTCGCCTGATGTTAAGCGATGATGCGGTCTACTATGGAGCACGCTTGCCTAGAAGAAGCGCAAGCGCAAGCCTATTATTTAATTAAAAACAAAATAAAAAAAGTTATCGTCCTTGGACACAGGCTAGTTTTTGTCCCAGAATACTGACGCACACTATAGAATAACTAACATACTTGTGTAACATCTTGGACTTGTTGTTGAGGCCGGCAATAATGTCGGGTTGTTCCTCCAAAATGTCGAGCGCTGTGATGGCGGCCTGCGTCAGCATCGGGGGCAGAGATGCGCTGAAGCAATACCCTGAAATATCATTACGTTCATTATTTTTTTGAAATTTTTAACTGACTTTAAAAAAGCAGGTTATCAATCAATATAAATTTTTGACGTGATAACGTCTTATAAATCGTTGAACGCCGGCTGCACGCACGAAAAATTGTCACGTTTCGCCTGAGCCGCGCGTGCAAGAGAGAGCGCTGAACAGGCGATAGAGAGGCACGATCGGCCTAAGCGTTATCACGTAAAATTATCGTCCGTAAACCGACTTTACAGACAACCCTTTTTTTGTTGAATAATAGTTTATGGTTCAAGCCATCCATAAATTACGTCACACGAATTTTATGATTTTGTGGAGAACAATAAAAAGGGCTATGCTGCTTTCATAGCTGCGTCCCTTTTTGTTTGGCAAACATTGGCGATGTGGAGTGCCACCCATTAGAATGTATTAGACCATAGACTGAAAGAAAAAAAACATCATTCTTATTATAATTTCATTGCTGACATTTAATGTATAATTACATATCATTGACTTTTTTTTGTTTTGTATTTTTTATTTATTGATGTTTTTTTTTAGCTCTTTCCTAGAATTGTTTGTGAATTGGAAATGTAATTTATAAGGCAAAATTGTTTTAATTTCTTACACTAATAACACTAGAAATAAGCCCTCGTGTAAACTGACTTGCCTCATATGACGAACATGTTATATTGGTTAATAGAGAATCTGTATCTATAACAGTCCACACATCAACTAACAGCAGTACACTCTTCAACTCACAGCAGTTCACTCTTCAGCTCACAGCAGTACACTCTTCAGCTCACACCAGTATTCAACTCACAGCAGTATTCAACTCACAGCAGTACACTCACCAAGTCCTGAGAGCCGCTGGTGCTCAACTATGAAGTGGGAGCCAGCGCAGAAGCCGCCGATAGTCGCGAACGAGTGCTCCAGCGAGCCAACTATCAGATCTATCTCCGACCGAGGAACGTCTAGCAACTCGGTGAGGCCGCGGCCGTTCGCGCCTACAACCTGAAGAGAAGAAAAGAGAAATTAAAAAAGTTTTTTTTTATTCCATAGGTGGCAAATAAGCTAACCGCTGAAAACTGACCACTTTCGGGTTGTTTTTTCACCTTATCTACGTAACCTACACGTACACCTGTATATCATTCTCCGGCCGTCAGACTATGTCTATGGAAAAAATTATCAATCCATTACTATTGCTGAGTGAAAGAGGAACAAAGGTCACCTACATCAACTTGAATGCCATGTTGATTTCAAGTTGACCTATCCTTGTAAAGAGGTAATGCTAGATCAAACGTATTCATTCGTCTAATAAGCTAAACGCTTTACAAAGTTATGTCGTCAACTTTGTATGAGCTGTCAAAAAGAAATGAACATAATGGACAAATACTGCAGAGTATTAACCAATTTTTTTATTTATTTTTTAATAACAGATTGGCTTGCTCTCGGCCTCCATCTCGTCTGATGATTTTGACCTACTATGATTTTGCGAGTTATTGCACTTGTGAGTGATCATCCATTTTTTGAACGTACTATTGGCATCTACACAGTAACTAGTGAACCAATCAACACAATTAATAGAAACAAGGTCATGCTAATATGAACAGAATTTTAGGCATCGATGCAGCCAGTATCTGAGTATCTGATTCTGGTGTCGAATAAAATTTATTTTCTTTCTTTTACTTTCTTTCTTTCAGTATATTTCGATGGGGTCAAGGTTTTCTTGCAACATACAAGAATGTTAATTCGAGCCACGGTTTTAGTCGCAGATGCAATGACAATAGGAGAGTTTTTTGTGGTTTGGAAATTTTCCACCTACAGCCTAAACCGATTTTGATAGATGAGGGATTAAAGAATACCTCTAAATTAAAATCAAATTATTTACTTGTCAGAACATGGAATTATTTATTTGTCACATTGTGTGACATATAAATAAAAATTTATATTTGGGTATCACCTGCACCTGCAGGTGACCATAGGCGATTTGATTCAAATTATTGTTTCGGTTGGCAGGTGTGAACACATCTGGCCTGAATCAGGCTTGATGCCTTTAGTCTAACTCATCCGACCCATTTTTTTTTTGCATGGGTACTATTAGTTTGTTCATTGTTGTCACTAAGAGTTTCTGAGTGTGCGTGAAAAATGAGTAAGTGAGCCGTACTTAGAGTTTATGCATTAAGCGTTTGAATTATTTTTTTAAATGAATAATGACATTTGAACGTGAAAAATAAGTCTACTCCCGGCATATCTTCCTTGTTTGTCTGATCTGAGGTTAAATTCAAGGTAATCTTACCCCAATAGTCAAACTTTCATCCAATATGATTCTCAATTTATACTTCCTCGCGAGGTTCACCAACTCTTTCAGTGGGCACATTTCTCCCGTATTATAGTATATTCCTTCAGCTATTAAGAAAGCTCTCCTTCTTGGGTTCAGCTCCTTTTTCTTAGTGGCCTCAGACAGTTGGTGTTCAAGGTCAGCCATGTCATTATGTTTGAAGTATCGTACGGTGCTACGGGATGCTTGTATGCCTTTTTGGATGGCAAACCATACATTTTCATCACTGTAATAGAAAGATAGAGGATTTTAAGTTAACATGGTTTTTTATGACATCTTCTTTTCTTTTCATTTCAAAAATAGTATTGCTTTTGGCCCTCATCTCGCCTGATGTTACGTGATGATGTAGTCTACGATGGAGCATGCCTGCCTAGAAGAAACCGATTCACTCGTGATTTGAAGACACTAAAAATGTAACTGTCGGGGAACATCCATTCTAATTCAAAGTGGGGGTGACAAGTCTTGCACTGACATCCCGCTTGGGGTGTATTGTGCATTTGCCCCTGCCAGCCTACCCAAACCAGCCTAGCTCCCCAAAATAACGAAGCAAGGCTTTGGGTCGCTGACTAAACTACTCTACCGCCATTCAGGCAGCATATTCCACTTTTTACATGTGTTTGACTTCCGCCTTGAACCCTCACTCGAAGAACCGATAACCGATGGGGAAGAAAGGTTCTGGAGTGGAGACCACGAACCGGAAGACGCAGCGTAGGTAGGCCTTCCACTAGATGGACCGACGACATTATGAGAGTTGCGGGCATCCAGTGGATGCAAAAGGCAGGCTGTCGTTCAGTGTGGAGGTTAAAGGGGTAGGCCTATGTTCAGCAGTGGACGTCTTCTGGCTGATGATGATGACCTCTGCCTTGCTTGATAGCGATGATGTGGCCTACATTAGAGAAACCGCCTAGAAGAAACAGATTCACTTGTAACTTAAAGATACCCAGATTGTAACTATATAAGTTGACTTTAACAGTACTATTATTATAAATAAGAGTAATTTATGGATGCATACTTTAAGTTGTTAAATAGAAGTAAACGTTACATAAATTATATTATTTTACAAAAGTAACAATGAATGTACACGACCTCAGCATATGACTAATGGAAGGAACTAACTACCAAGACAGGGGTTTCCAACACCCAGTTTGGCAGTTAGAGCCACTAACAATTTATAATGTACATTTCTTGAATAAATAATTTTAAATTTGAATTGAATTTGAATTATGTATACAGGGCTACGCGGAAAGGGTGTACTAAGCCGAAAGGGGTTTGTTATACTCATCATTAAGAGCAACTTTTACTATTGGACCAACCCTGAAATTGCAAAATAAATGTCAGCTTTTCCATACACTTTGTCGACCATTTTCTATGGAGCAGCTGATATTTATTTCACGATTTCAGAGCAGTAAATATTTTTCATAATGATGGGTACTATGGACCCTTCATGGCTCAGTACACTCTTACCGTGTAACTCAGTATGTACTGCACCGAAAATTATTTTATCAAGCTACAACAAATATGTTATCAGTTTTTTTATTAGTCACAAGTCGTTTAGAAATTACTTACGCAAAAATTATATCAGCTCTCTTCGCATAGGAAGGAATGGCGCTGGCTATGGTAGAGAACCCGTATGAGTAAACAATGGTTTCCTCCACCTCCAAAAACTTGGCCAGGCGTTCCTCGAACTCCAAATGCACGTCTATAGTCCCATAAAACCCTCGAGGACCGCAAGAACCAACTCCATATTTGTCCATCGACTTTAAAGCACCTTCAATAATCCTCTCCTCTTTGTCAAGGCATAAAAAGCTTGTAGCACCAACATTGAGCACATTATCATCGATTTTCCCCATCAGAGGAGGCTCCTCCACCTCGTAATCCTGTTCAACTAGGGGTGCAGGATTCCATTCTGCAACTCGACCGTTAACTCGATCGTATCGCAGAGACTTTTTCTTCGACCAGAAATAGTAGGCGGTGATTAAAACCACTTGGAATGTGACGATAAGAGACCACCAGCCCGCCTGCAAGAATTTAATACGTGTGAAAAGCGTGTGAATTGGTCAAAAAGTATCGTGATATTCGGTGATTAATATTTGATAACTTACCATATCATAAATACCGATTAGAATCATTTTTACAAATCAAACACGAGCTGTATAATTGTAGTGCAAAAAGGAAAATGTTAATATTATAAAATTAAGTAGTTCATAGAAAATAAATCGCCTTTTCCATGCCTTTTCATAAAGTTAAACCATCCATTGAAATTGATAGCAGGCAATAAAGCACGACACAGATAATGTACGGCATGATATTGTACGGCATAATAATGCACAGCGTGATAATTGGTGTACATGTACATATAATATCATGTTGTACAATATCATGCTGTACATTATCAGCTTGGCCCAATAATCATCATCATCAGCATCATCAGCCAGAAGAAATCCATTGCTGAACATAGGCCTCCCCCTTTAACCTCCACACTGAACGACAGCCTGCCTTTTGCATGCACTGGATACCCGCGACTCTCACAATGTCGTCGGTCCATCTAGTGGGAGGCCTACCTACGCTGCGTCTTCCCGTTCCCCATCGGTTATCGGTTCTTCGAGCAATGTGGCCTGCCCATTGTCACTTCAACTTGCAAATTATGTCGGTGAATCTGGTTCTTTGGCGAATATCCACGTATTTCGGATTCTATAGCGCAAAGAAACTCCGAGCGTAGCTCTCTCCATTGCCCGCTGTGTGACTCTGAGTTTTTCTAAAAGGCCAACAGTCCTTCGTCTTGAGGCACTGTGGTATCTTGGACGAGAAGATATCACGCAATTTCCCGAACGCTGCCCATCCGAGTTGGATTCTTCGGGCAACCTCTTTGCCTAAGTTGGACTTACCTAACTGAACAATCTGTCCAAGATAGGTGTAATGGTCAACAACTTCGAGAGTATCGTTCCCAACGACTACCGGTGTCGTGACGGCTGCGCTTGCCTCGATATTTTCAGTGCAGGCAACAACAAACATCATCCCCCTGCAATAAATAGTCCAATCAACGCGTCCTGTCCAAACGACCAATTACAAGGCCCGCAGAGGACGCTTCTGTGAAGGTGATGAGAACTCCCGCTTGCGGGGCTCCGCCATCTTCCTTTCTACTTTCAACGGCGTTCAAGGAGGACGACATCTCACGAAATATCGGAGCTAAGTATCACAGACTCTTTATTACCTTGCTTGCACTCACGCTTTGACGAATAACTGATGAATAACTATTAATAAATATGTTCTTTATGTGGATTACTTATACAGATAGGAGACTTCATATTGTGCACAATCTGAAGGGTTAGGATTCGTACGGGAAGGGGGTTGCTCACGAAGCGTCGTGATTGTCTACTGCCAAATGTATGGCCGGGGTGCAGGACTGCCAGAGGGAGCGGTGCCTGTTGTACGATACCAAACCGTCGGCCCGGTCTGAGAACGCTTGGTGTACAGAGTGTAGAGCCGGTTGGCTGCGTGGGCGAGGGGTCTGAAAGATGACATGCGCTCCCCACGCGCAGATCACGTTGGCCCACGATCGGATCTGCTCCCGTGCGAATCGCCACCTGAAACGGGACTCGAGACCAGGTGTCGCCGCTTCCGTGGGCCGGTACAAGGGCGGTAGTGGGTACACTCAGATGGTATTTAGTTAAATATTGCTCGACGTAAAAGATCATAGGTGCTGAAGGGTTGTGGTGCTTAGTTACCAGCTAATGGTGATTTAACATTACAGGACGTGAAACAGACATCGGATGGGGAAGGCTGTCCATGAAATCCATGCTCACTGTAGCCGGGGAATAGAGCAGCCCGAGAAGGCTCTGTCACCATCACCACGAGGCGATTGGTGACTCCACGTGCCCGGTGAGTGAACTCACATTGTATAGGCGCTATAAATACAGTTTGTCGGGACATGCTGATATATAGCAATGGGTGTTGCATTCTAAAGGTGACATAGCGAAGCAGATGTTGAGAATATAGCCTGATATATGTATGCATAGTTCACCGCAACCCCACAAGCTTCCCGACAACCGGCACGGGTTCAACATGGACATTGTACATAATTTTTGTCTTGTCCATGGTAATTTTAAGACCCACCTGTTGGGAAAGGCTACTGAGGTCGCTGAGCATCGTATTGAGGTCCTCCAGCGACTCTGCTATGATGACTATATCATTGGCAAAACGAAGGTGAGTGATGTATTCGCCATTGATGTTGATGCCGAATCCGTTCCAGTCCAAGAGGTTGAAAACGTCCTCCAATGCGTTCGTGAACAGTTTCGGAGAGATAACATCTCCCTGTCTCACGCCTTTCTGCAGTTGGATTGGTTCCGTGCTCTCGTCCTGTAATCGGATCGACATGGTGGCGTTTCTATACAGACACTTCATCACTTCGATATACCTATAGTCGATATGACATCGCTGGAGGGACTGCAATACTGCCCAGGTCTCGATTGAATCGAAGGCTTTTTCGTAGTCCACAAACGCTAGGTATAATGGCCGATTATACTCCTCAGTCTTCTGTATAATCTGGCGGAGCGTGTGAATGTGGTCTGCGGTGCTTCAGCCTTTACGGAAACTGGCTTGTTCGGGGCCCAATAATGCACAAGCGATAATGTACATCCCGATTTTGTACAGCATGATAATTGGTGACAGTAAAAATTCAAAACTGAAGCTTTGTTTAGACATGGTCATTCCATACCGAGAGTATCAGGTAGAAATGAGTGACAGATACGACACAGAGCACCCCGACTTGAGTAGGTTAAGTTCGAAATGGGCCACAGAACCGACACAGAGCATCCTGACTTTATCTTGTCTTGTGGTCCCTATCCCTAGAGTGGATATAAAAAGCGCAAGGCCAGGCGGGAAGGCCACCTGGAGTCAGACTCTTTAAGATAAAAAGGGTGTCTGTGTCGTTAGGCAATGAAGATAATGGAAACCATATAATAAATATTCAAATCATAACATGTTTTATTGTAATTTAGATTGACATGTGATTGACATCCTATTTTCTCTATTTGAGACATAGAAGACAATGTCACTTCACAGAAAGGTGACATCTAATCAGCTCAGTACCATAGCTTCACTAAGAAGTATGCTATCTGGATATACAGACTCTAACAAGACTTGAGTTGGAAGATTGGAGATTCGAAATGAGTGACAGATCTAACGCAGTTGTACCCCTCTCCCTGCCCCACCACCAAAAAGTTTTAATGGTTCTGATATTTAATCTGTGACTATCTTACACTATCTTGTTCAAACGAAGCATGGAATCGATAAAGGTCATGGTGTTAACAGCCAACAAGAGCAGATAGATACATTTCAGCATTATTAGCCAATTCGGGAGAAGCCACCTTTTATCATGTTTTACATTATCGGTCGTACATTTTCGGCCCATTTGTGCAAAACACGGCCCGTACACACGATACGATAATGTACAGACCGATAAAATGTGACCTGTCCACTCTATGGCTTCGCACAGACTTTGGGGGTCAAACCCGTATCTACGCGTGCCTCTACAGGTCACATAGCGGGGACGCGGAGACAACTCGTTTATTCGAGCACATTGCCAGAGGAGCTGACAAAGCTTTAGAACAGCACACTTCCGCAGAGTTAGTGGTTCTTGGTGACTGCAATGCCCACCATTCTGAGTGGCTCGGCTCTAAAGCCACTAATCACGCGGGTCGTGCTGCATCTGATTTTGCCTTGGCTCACGGCCTCTCTCAACTAGTCACTGGAATTACTAGAATTCCTGATGTTGAGAGCCATGATCCTTCTTTGCTGGACCTCTTCATGACCTCACGCCCTGACCATTACCAGGTTTCGGTCGAAGCGCCACTTGGTCGCTCTGATCACTGTCTCATCCATACCTCAGTGCCATTCTTTAATCGCGCTCGTACCGTTCCTTCTGGTAAGCGCAATGTTTGGCACTATCGGTCAGCGGACTGGGACGGATTGCGTGAGTTCTACGCATCCTACCCCTGGAGGCGGATTTGTTTTTCTTCAGACGATGTTGGCACTTGTGCTGACTCCGTCGCTGATGTCGTGCTTCAAGGAATGGAATGTTTTATTCCAAGTTCTGTCGTGCGTGTCGGTGGGCGGAGTCGCCCATGGTTTAACAAATCCTGTGCGGAAGCTTCAAGCCTGAAGCGAACCGCCTTTAAATCATGGTCCGAAGCACTTGCTAGTCATAACTCGGACACCTCCGCCTTGAAGAAAAAACTTAATGCTGCCTCCAGGTCCAGCAAAAGGATTATTGCCGAGGCCAAAGCAGCCCATATCAGCAGAATTGGCGACCGACTTGCGTCATATCCAACTGGAAGTCGAGCTTTTTGGTCACTAGCCAAGGCTGCTGAAGGCAACTTCTGTCAGTCCTCTCTACCAGCCCTGCGTAGGCCGGATGACACATTGGCCCATAGCGCAAAGGAGAAAGCCGATATCCTTGGTACTCTCTTTGCCTCAAACTCGACTCTCGACGACGGGGGCGCCACATCACCCAACATTCCGCGGTGTGCGAGTTCCATGCCTGAAGTACGTTTCTCTCAGAGATCAGTACGGAAGGAACTCATGTCCCTTGATGTGCGTAAGTCGAGTGGGCCAGATGGCATTCCGGCTATCGTCCTTAAAACCTGTGCTCCTGAGTTGACTCCGGTCCTAACGCGTCTTTTCCTGCTTTCGTATTCAACTGGATGTGTGCCGTCATCATGGAGGACTGCCCTAGTCCATCCGATTCCTAAAAAAGGAGATCGGTCTGATCCGACTAATTACAGGCCCATTGCTATTACCTCCCTACTCTGTAAGGTGATGGAGCGTGTGGTAAACACCCAGCTCCTCGGATACCTGGAGAAACACCAGCTCATCAGTGATCGCCAGTACGGTTTTCGTCACGGCCGATCAGCTGGTGATCTTCTGGTATACCTCACTCACCGCTGGGCTGAAGCCGTTGAGAGTAGAGGGGAGGCGCTTGCAGTTAGTTTGGATATAGCCAAAGCTTTTGATCGGGTCTGGCATAGGGCACTCTTATCCAAGCTACCATCTTATGGCCTTCCCGAGGGGTTATGCACTTGGGTCGCCAGCTTCCTATCTGATCGGAGTATTAAGGTCGTTGTCGACGGTTCTTGCTCCGACAGCATGCCTATCAACGCTGGCGTCCCACAGGGTTCTGTGTTATCGCCAACGCTCTTCCTTCTCCACATCAATGACATGTTGCTTTCGAGCAATATGCATTGTTATGCGGACGATAGCACGGGCGATGCACAGTATACCGGTCGTGCTAACAACCCTCATGCCGTAGTTGAAGAAAGTAGGAGTAAACTTCTGTCTGAAGTCGAGACCTCCCTTGAGCAGGTCTCGGTCTGGGGTGGACTGAACCTGGTTCAGTTTAACCCGACAAAGACGCAAGTTTGCGCGTTCACCGCTAAAAAAGCCCCATTTGTTGTAGCTCCTCATTTTCAAAACACTCCCCTCAAGGTTTCAGAAAGCATTGGAATCCTTGGAGTCGACATTTCTACGAATGTACAGTTCCGCGGTCACATCGCAAGTAAGGCCAAGCTCGCATCTAAGAAACTTGGTGTGCTCAACAAGGCGAAGCGGTACTTCACGTCGAGACAAAGACTCTTGCTTTACAAAGCGCAAGTCCGACCTCACATGGAGTACTTCTCCCATCTATGGAATGGAGCACCCAAGTATCAGCTTGACCCACTCGATGCATTACAGCGTAGAGCTGTCAGAATTGTCAACGATCCCAAGCTCGCTGAACACCTTGAGCCACTCAGCATGCGCAGAGACGTCGGGTCTCTTTGTATCTTTTATCGCATTTACAACGGGGAGTGTTCTGAAGAACTGTTTGATCTGATGCCGGCGTCGCGGTTTTACCATCGCACTAGCCGCCACCGCCTGAAGGCTCATCCACACATCATAGATCAGTGGAAATCGCACACTGTGCGATTCACACGATCCTTCTTGCCTCATACCTGCAAAATGTGGAATGAGCTACCTTCTACGGTGTTTCCGAGAAGTTACAACATGGGGTTCTTCAAAAGGCGAGTTAATAGAGTTCTAAAGGGTCGGCAACGTATTTGTGATGCCTCTGGTGTTACAAGTATCCATAGGCGACGGTGACTGCTTACCATCAGGCAGCCTGTCTGCTTGTTTGCCACCTATGGCATAAAAAAAAAAAAAAAAAAATATGTGAACTTTTCTCACGAACATAGATTAGATTGGCTGTACAATCCTGACTGTACTTTCCTTGTCATACTTTTTAGACAACGCCGATAATTGATGGCCAGTATTGTACGACATGGATTGTACAGCATGATATTTGGAATCACTGTACATTAATTATTGGTCGTGCTTTCCTTCCCGTACTTTATTGTGTCGGTAAATATCATGTTGTAGATTATAGACAGTTAAAACAAGATGCCCCGAAGTTTTGGCGCCAATGTGGAAGACTTGTTGGATTATTTTCCTAAACTTGTGTATTTTCGAGTGTTAATGTGTACTAAATGGTGAATTATTTTCATTAAGTGCTCGTAAACGTGCTCGAGTGTAGGAAAGAGATATAACGAGGTGAAATGTGTCTTTTCATGTTGTTTCCAAAACTTCATGGGAGCCTCTTGTAAAGTCTCCACTACTTTACAGGGGCATAAGTTTGACTTAACCGTGAGTTACTTTGCTTGACTCTGACTGTGACTATGACTTGTTTGACGCTATTAAGATCATGGAAACTGTTTAATATTACGACTAAAGGACATTGAATTCACGGTCATGAAAATGTTAACAAAAAAAAAAGACCCTGCCCGCCAATAATAACTGAACGCACCCCTCAAAGAGTAAAGTAAGCACCGTGCTGTCAAGTTGCGAATTTAATTTGTCATTTCAAAAAAATTTCAATAATAAATAGGGTTAAAAATAAGGGTTTTACAAATCTTCATTCTTCAGGGGAGCCAATAATAGTCGAAGTTGAAGGATTTTGCGAGTTCTGAATCGTATAAATTCATACGTCCATCAAAAATTCTAAAATCCTAGTGAGAACTCAAAAGAACAAAATGGTAAACTTTGGAGGAACACTGAGAGTAAACAAATTCGCTTGTTTCACGTTAGTTTTCATACTCTTTCTTATAATTTATTGGCGTACTGGCATGACCACTTACCCCACCGAAAAAAGTGATCTCGTTAACCTGAAGAATTTGTTAAAAGCCTCAATTCAGGCTGCTGAACGGGGCGGAAGAAAAGTAATAGACGGTAAGAACCATGAGTTGAACACAAAGAGTAAAGGGAAAACGCTGGAAGGAGCGAACGATCCTGTGACAGACGCTGATTATGCTTCGCACTGTGCGATGTATTTTGCACTGAAGAATACGTTTCCAAAGTTAGCGATAGTGTCTGAAGAGCATTCGAAGCATGACTCAGCATGCGAGGAGCAGCCCCCAATAGACGTGGACGTAGAACTGGCCAAGCACCAGGAGATTGAGATGATGAATGACGAACATGTCTACGCTAAAGATGTAACCATTTGGATCGATCCTTTGGATGCTACTCAAGAATATACAGGTAATTTTATAAACCTACTTTAATTATAAGTGTACAAACACTGTGGAAAAGTTTACCTTTTTTAATAGGTATACCGGATCGTAATAGTAATAGGAAAGCAGTGGACAAGGCTAGCACAGGACTGAAAAAGATGGCATGCTGACGAGGAGACCTATACCCAGCAGTGGGTGGAAAACGGTTGATGATGATGAATAGTACCGGACCGTAATAGTTCCCGGACTGATTTCCTCTAGTAGAACAATATTGGTGCAATCCACGTCCTAATTGGTGCGAGTGAACTTACAAATCTCAGACCACAGCTCACCATATCGAGGGAGGCCCGACAAGGTACTGACCGGACAGACTACAACCGATGGTAACATTTTAAGAATCTATCTGAGCGTGCTCTCTCTATAATAATATAACAAATACGTTGTAACTTATATTCTACAAATTAAGGTCGGTACTACTACAGTCGATGGGATGATAACAAAAGCCCTCTAGGTTATTAGTACACTCGCCATGCCCAGCGGTTTCAACTGTGTGGGCATTATCTCAGGATTAATCAGGAACTGTACATTTGCCGGGATAAAAAGATCCTGCCGCTCTCAGGTCCTCCAACTACCTCTATGCAAAAAAACAAATAAACTACCTTCTTTTTTTTTCTTTTTTACTAAAAGAGTTTTGTCGATATTACAATTCAAGTCAAGTCTAATAACAACGTAAACTTTTTTTTAAAATTAGATACTATAACTAACTTATTACTTGGGGACTAATTAATTACTTAAAGCAAACCTTCGCAATTAAAATATTTGTATTATAATATTATTGGGACGTACCGAAATTGGCAACTGAAAATTACGGTTTTATAAAAGTGAAATTTAATAACCTAGAGTAAGGTCGTACTTACCGGTTTTGCGTTAATTAAGAGGGTTAGCGGAATAGTGATATTTTTAAATGACAAATGTAGACATTTTGACACTAATGATAATTGTAATAAGGCATTTCTCCATCATCTATATCTCAGACTAGCGGCCCGTCCCCGCTTCGCACGGGTTGACATTTACTTTTTTAACATTTTGGCTTAAATGTACAGTAAATGCAGGACATACCTAACTTTATTTTTTTCTTGCAATTAAAATAGCCTATATTAATCAGTGATAATGTAGCATTCAAATAGTGAAAGAATTTTTAAAATTGGTCCAGTACTTTTTGAGTCAATTTGTTACAAACATACGTACATACAAATCTTTCCTCTTTATAATATTATAGTATAGACAAACAATTGTTTGATCTGATATTAAGTTTCTATAGTAGTTCAATAATTTTATTTCAGAACGTACTGTTTTTACTGTGTCCTTGCCTTATATCAATTTTTTTTAATAACCAAAGGTCTATCTTGCTCATTACGAACAAATCTATCAAAAACAGTTGTGATTTTTTTTTTCTGTTTAACTCATTATTTTTATCTAGTTTTTTTAATATGCTGATTTAAAGAGCTTTTACGCACATTCCACTCTAATTCTAATCAGATCTAATTATAATCATTTATTAATTAAATTATTATTACCTAATTTTATTATAGAAACTGACGTGGTTTTCACACATTTTATTTATATTACACGGGAATTACTCAGTGCCAAGCGAGACGCAGCCGCGCGCGCGCATTCACCTTGAAAAAGACTGCCTAATGCGGTTGAAACTATAGTCGGAGTGACCGGCTTAATCTTACGTGAGTAATTCCCGTGTAATATAAATAAAATATTATTACCTAATTGTAATATTATAAATAATTAAATTATCAATTTGATTATTCATTAATTTTGTTTTAATTTCTATCCACTAGCCTGTATAGCACTCTGGCCGAGTCTGAAAGAGGCTCCGCCAGAATGCTGTTCCAGAAACCTGCTTATTTTTATGTCATATCAATAAAAATTATAGGCATATAGAATTATACTAAGCAACACTAGCTGCGCCCCGCGGTATCACCCGCGAGTTAATGTAATGGTTTTCTGAAATTTACCAATTTTCTTAATTTTTCTTACCCTAAGACAAATTATTAGAAAAATAAGCAAAAATATTTGAATGCAATCGGTAAAGTCGTTCTCAAGTTATGGTGTATGGCGTGACCAAGGTAAATAGGGATTAATTTTTATATACATAGATACATAGATATATTAAAAATAAATAATATGGTTCATTTCATTCTACCCAGAGCATCCTCGGTGATCAGAGGATAGTATTTAGTTCTGCCACGCTGCTGCACCACAGCAGCAAATATGTGGCTGTTTCTTCAGCCTCCATGCGCCCTCTACATAGAGGATTATCTGTAACCGCAATTATGAAAAGGCGTTTGTTTAAAAGACACTATTTGTACCTAGGACAAACCGAAAAAATTAATATCCTTCTCAATGACTGCTTATACGCCGCGTCGCTGCTTCGACTCCATTTGGCGTTAACCCTTGCTTTGATATTGATGATAACATAATTTTTAATCCATTCCAGAGGCACTGTACGAGTATGTGACCACGATGGTGTGCGTGGCCATCAGGGGAGTCCCTATAATCGGAGTCATTCACTACCCCTTCCCGCAAACAAGAACATACTGGGGCTGGTACACCAAAAGGACCTCATCTAATATATACAATACACCTCATGTAAGTAGAAATGGATAACAATGATAATAGTCGGACACTTGGCAGAGTGGTTGGTTGGTAAGATGGTGGTACACGGTGAGTCTTCAACGTCGCGGGTCTTCCCGGCGGCGATTACTGATCTTGCTATGCTGCTCCATTTTACTGGATTTGTCGTATTACGTGAACACTCTGTTATGGATGTCTTAGTTACGGTCATAATAAGGTCCGACCAACGTGTAGGAGATCTGCCTCGACCTCTCTTTCATGCTCCTTGAACTTGGACTACTAGTCTTTGATCTTTCCATTGAGTCTTCGTTCCTGGAAGAACTTCACTATTCGTAATTGTACAGTCGACGAAAGTCTGTTCTAATATCGAGCTCCTTTGATATTGAAATGTTGGTGTGGAATAATAGAAATAATAGTACAAAGAAGTAAAATAATATATTTACGCCTAGGACTATTTTGTAGCAGGCGGGTGAAGGGTCGATCATTTGATAACGTCACTTGATTTAGGCCTTTGTTTAAAGTCAACCTATTGTTATAGCTTATATTATGTTTACTGTGTTTAAGGGATGGTTTACAAACTGTAATGTTTTTTTTTTAAAGTGTCAATAGCAAAAGAGTTAACGATTTTTTTTAAAGAGATCCTTTAGAAATTGTTTTTGTTTTAATATAAAAAAATTAGTTGTAAAAAACCTTTCCTAGATTTTTCAATTAATATTCAGTCAGTGATAGGCTAGGTGTTTGACCACTGCTCATCTGATATTAAGTGATGGTGTGGTTGAGGATGGTAAATACACCTAGCCAGAATAGGAACTGGCTCTCTCGTTTTATTTCCATTCACCCCGTGATTTCCTGTTTTATAGTACTCTATTAATTTCAGAAAGAAGAAAGCAAAAACCAACCTAAGGTAATAGTATCTCGATCGCACCCGGGCAAAGTCGCTGATCTCGCCAAAGAAGCATTTGGTCTCAAAACTACAATCACACCGGCTGCCGGTGCAGGATACAAAGTCATGGCAGTCGTCAACGGGACTTACGACATATACCTCCACGCTACAGCCATTAAGAAGTGGGACATTTGTGCAGGAGACGCGATAATCAAAACTGTGGACGGCAAACTGACAACGTCAAAAGGAGATAATGTCGACTATTCATTAGACGGCAATGTGAAAGTAACGAACGGTATATTAGTGACGAGGTATGACCATGATTACTATTTGAGTAAGATGCCTAAAGTGATGGAGGCAACGCCTTGACGCGTTAACAGTTCTAGAAATTTTATCTCGGTAGACATTTTTAAAAGTGCTTAAACTTACCATGTTTTATGCACACGCATTTTGAGATTTATCTCGTGAGAATCTAGAAAACGTAAAATATTAGATACTTAAAAAACCTAATGCAATTAACCAGCCTGGACTGGTTGCATTTTAGCTCTCGTTAAATAGTTTATTACACGAAGAAGCGCTAAACCTTTTCCCTAATGCAATAATTATTTATGGGCTGTCAGGCTAAGACCTCGTTAATGGAAACGTAGGCAACGCCAACCGCCTGTGTGCTCTGAATTAACCGCACAATTTTTTCTATTGCCGAGAAGCTACAAAAAAATATAATGCAAACTGTCTTCTTGCCACCTACATAAAAAAATGACTCGTGGCAACGCGGGGGCTTTTCCACAAAGGTTTCAGATTAATTTGGATGATCACAGGAGCTGCAGAACTTTTCACATTATTAAGTCCTAATTCAAGACAAATTGAGATATAGGAAGATGTCAAATGCATAATACACCCCAAAAATGCACACAATACACCCCAAGAATGCAAACAATACAAGAATGCACAATACACCTCAAGAATGCACAACACACCCCAAGAATGCACACAATACATCCCAAGAATGCATACAATACACCCCAAGAATGCATACAATACACCTCAAGAATGCACAACACACCCTGAGTATGCACACAACACACCCTAAGAATGCACACAATACACCCAAAGAATGCACAACACACCCCAAGAAAGCACACAATACACCCCAAGAATGCACACAATACACCCCAAGAATGCACACAATACACCCCAAGAATGCACAAGTCACCCCAAGAAAGCACACAATACACCTCAAGAATGCACACAATACACCCCAAGAATGCACACAATACACCCCAAGAATGCACAAGTCACCCCAAGAAAGCACACAATACACCTCAAGAATGCACACAATACACCCCAAGAATGCACAATACATCCCAAGAATGCACAAAACACCCCAAGCGAGACAGAATAAGAATGGGAAGGGTCGGTGTCATGGTCATGGTAGAGTTCATTTATTTTAGAAGGCCCAAGGCCAATGCTCAAGTGACAACATGTTTCGTGCAATATTATCTATCTCCTATAATTAAATTGCCTATACCAAGTTGTAAATTGGATTAAAAAAAAGCTTTAGTCGAAATCATGTGGTTTGTGATGTAAATATTATTTATCGTTAGTTGTGAACTATGACAATATAACCACTTGACTGCTCATCCTTTACCCCGCATAAGCCAAAAGTTCTAACATGTCAACCTAAACTATTTCGAGCGTGCCAATCCTAGGCGCGAATTTAATGAATGACTTTTGACTCCAATCACAAGCGTCGTGTCGCGTCGAGTCTCAATCACAAGCTGCCCCCCGCGACCGACGTGGCTTCATTTTGCAAAAGGGAATTTTGACTACATGCGCGATCAAGTGGTTATATTATCTTTGGTTGTGAATAATTGTAATGTGTATTTAATATTTTGAGTGAGAATGTACATACATGAATATTTTTGTTAAAATCGTTGATAAACCCGACTGCACTCTTCTGAGGTGTCCTAAAACCGTATAATCAGTGGATAATTTAAAAAGACGCGTGCCACATATCGTGATACAATACATATTATAGAGTCACAATCGTGCCAAGAAATGACCGAACCAAAACTCAGCGCAGGCTACGAGTTGCGCCGACTGTTTGGTTAGTTACAAGGTAACCACGATCCGACTACAACGCCCGATACCAGAGCTACGATGACATAGCGGACAACTAAAGCAGGGGTACTCACCTAGCCGTGTAGCATGTAACGTAGCTGATACTGTATCAACCTGCAAGTGGGTACGACTCGTCCACGGTCACCGCGTATCCAGTTACAAGTGTTAAGGAATTTATGGAATTTAATTCTAATATTATTCGTTTCTAAAATACCTATTTAAATTCTTTAGTATAAAAATGAGAATTTGCACGTCTGCTTGCAGACTGAGTACAAAGTGACATAAATATAATACTAAGACCTTTTAATGTAATGTATTCTAGCAAATAAATAATTTGATTTGATTTGATACAAGCTCCCGGCCTTTGCCTTTGTGTTCGCAGTGTAACCGCCACTCGGCGGGTCACTGCGAGCTTACTGCGCTCCACGCGCGTGCGGCTCGCAGCAGGCTCGCGCCTACGTACTCACTTGATACAGTATCAGCTACGTTACATGCTACACGGCTAGGTGATACCCTGCTTTACGTTGAACACTATGCAAGCGACATAACGTCTAAATTAGAGTAAATCATAAATGTGGCATTGTGAACTATATAATTGATACAATGTATGTACAATAACGCTCGGACGTTTTTTGACTGTTTTCACTGAGAGATTGTGGCTCTAAAGGAATTGTATCTCGGAGAAGACAGGTTACTAATAATTTTCCCTGACTACAGTAGAGCCTTGATAATCCATACACACAGACTCATCTAAAAGGCCGGCCCTTGTATTCCCTCAAGGCCCTGCTGCTTTTTTCTGTAGTTAAGAGAGTTCTTTGTGTGTCTACACTGCTGTCTGGCTTTATAAAAATGGCTCCTTCATCGTAACCAGTACTGGCGTTAGGGTAGGGCTTAGGGCGCCAGATAAATAGGAGCGTCAAAGGCGCCTATAAAGGGGCGCCGCAGGTATATAAAAATCTATAGATTTATTCTTTACCTCGGTTTGAATGGCAGAGGGGGGGGGGAATTGCGCCGGAATTCTCGCCCAGAGCGCTAGTGCTCGTAACTATAATCTGAACGCGTCCGTTGTATCAATGGCATCGTAGCTCCCAAACGGCTGTACAGATTTTGATTAAGTTTGAAAGGAGACTTGATCGAGTGTTCTTAGCTATGATAAAAAAAACTGTTCATCTGTTTGAAGATTACCAGCTCATTATATATATTTTTTTTAAAATAATTAATAGGCTTGCGCTTGAACACCAACTCGCCTGATGTTAAGCGATGATGCGGTCTACGGTGGAGCACGCTTACCTAGAAGAAACCGATTCACTCGTGATTTGAAGACACCCAGATTGTAACTATTGGGGAACACCGATTCAGGCAGTGCATTCCACAGACTAGCAGTTCGCACAATAAATGTGGAATCAAAGCGCTTCGTACGGGTTTTCGGAATACCAACCATAAAGCGGTGCCGATTTTCGTGCCTGCTCTGGCAGTCCGATAGAAAAATGGGCAGGAGGGAATTAGATCATGAAGATCAGATGCACACATTATCAATGGGTTTGAAAAATTTACAATTTATATTTGTTTAATAAAATAAAAATACTATTACAATTTATGTAAATTTAATTTCAATAAACTTTTATTTGTTGATAGTTGTGATTATCTAGGTTCTACTGTATACGGTCTCGTCTCTGCTAGGAGTACACTCGGGATAATATATTTTTACCTTTTAGGAACTTGTGCTCATTTATAATCTAATTCTCTTTATAAATATATTTATATTTAATTATTAAATATTTAGTTAAATTTATATTTTTATTATTTAATTTTGTGTGATTAATATATTGTTCATTTTAGTTACTGTGTTTCAGTCTTCGACCAAAATAATATAAATGGATGGGCCATAACCATTGAAATTGCTCAGTAAAAACTGGTCAAAACCGATGCACATATACTTCAACACAGCGGTTTTTTTGTCGGGAAAGCCCAAGAAGGCATAATTTTGTCAGACGTTTCATTATCATGTTCGTTTCAATAGTTTTGTGGCGCACTTCCTACGGCTAGAGATCGACTAAAACGAAGTGAGCGCCGGCGCTTATTTTGTAATCTTCAAAAATGCGCTTCTTCTGGGCCCGTCCATTCATTTTGTTTTGGTCGAAGGTTTCAGTTTGAAAGACAATGGATCCAGTGAAATTAGTGGGCATCTTTGTGCCCAGTAACTTCACTTCAACATCTTATATATCGGCCAGCATCCAGCGTTTCCCTGCGGTCTCTTTTAGGTCGTTTGTCCATCTTGTGGGACGTCCTACGCTGCGCTTACCGGTCCGTGGTCTCCATTCCAGAACCTCTCGGCCCCATCGGCCATCTGTTGTTTCTGTTCTTTCAACCACTAGCGAAACCGGAGACTGGCATAAACAAAGGGAGGCCTATACCCAGCAGTGGGTCATTCAGGGCTTATGACCATGACTAGCTGCGCCCCGCGGTGTCACCCGCGTAGTGATGAAAAATGGTGATGATGATGATGAAAAGTAGGCTGTCACCCATGCAAAAAATCAGGTGGATCCGTTGTTCCGTTGCAGCATGAAAGAGGAACAAACATCCATAAATACAAACTTTCGCGTTTATAATATTAGTAGGATGTGGCCCTTACCATCAGGCGAGATGCTTGCTCGTCTCGTCACTCAGTATCATTTAGAAAACTTATCTAAAATAAAAATCTTGAATACTTTAGTTACATTTTTTATTTTGATAATAAATTAAGCAGGTCAGTTGAACGCTACGTAAAATAACAATTGCATTCAATAAATCAAGCATAACTGCGAATCGCAAATAAAAATTTCATCGTCTAAATAATACAGGAATGTTTTGTACAATTTACTTTTCACATAGCACCTGATAAACATCCAATTATAATAAATTATTGTATAAGTACATCTGTTTCCAATTCTATAATTAATCTGAGATGAAAAATTATATTAAAAATAAAAAATAAAATGATTTACATGCATAAAAAAATAACACAGTACAACAAAAAAGAATTCCATCTCAGATTAGGGCTACAAAAAATTTCATTGACAATCTGTTGAGAGGTCCACATAAAAAAAGTTGTACTTAGAATCACTTATTTGTTGTTTAAAATTATTATTGCTTAGTTCCATTTGTAGTTCGAGCGGACGTGTAGACGTCTCTATGTAAGGGCGAGGCCACAACAGCGGTGCGATGACGCGTCGCAATGTGTTGACGCAACGCAAAAATTTCATCGCATATGGCATCGTACGAGAAAACTGACCACTGACAATTAGTATAGTTTCTAGTGAGACATGGAACGCACTGCACGAGTAGTTTATGGTGCGTTGACGCATCGCAGTGTTGTGCCCTCGCCCTTAATTACACACAAAGGGAGCATCAATTGATAACGTGAGCTGTTTGTTTTTTAATTTGAAACCCTTCCCCCCGGTGTTTTTTGTTGGGATCTACCTCCCCCATCGCGTGAGATTGACGCTATAGTTAACGGACAAAATTTATTTGCATACAGAAAAAGAAAAAAAAAGCAATGAGTTTTTTTCAGCGGGTAAAATGGGAATTATGTTTCATTTTCAATAATTTTTCAAGTATGCCCCCCTCAGTTTAAATCAGATTTTACTGGACCCCTCCCCCATTTTGAGCTCGCGTAATTAATGGATGCCCCCTAAAAGTCAATCACGTTAAAAGACTGCTCTCAATACAAAGTTTTTACGAAAGCTTTCGTTTTTCATACAAATCTCAGACCTCATGCAAACTATGTTTCGAATCTTGCATTACAATTGTCTTGGCTAATGGCGCATTTACATCAATTAGTAACAGTAGTATGTAGATCCATCTTTATATTGTGTGTTTCGCAATTACTCTATAAAATCGCAATGCGATTTAATCTCCAAAATTATTCCCCTGAAAATAAATTGCGAGGCACGCGCATGGCGCGAGCTGTGAATAGGCGCTATCATGCCTCACTCTCATTACGTGGATATCCGATTTCAGTCAATCGCATTGCGATTGAACTTGACATAAAGCGTAATACGAACTATGCATAACTTGACAACTCTGCCGGACTACTAAAAATGGTTACAACATCATAGGTTACGAATATGTGCGCCATAAGGCATTCCGCACACTTGCCGTTACGGTGTCGTTGCGTTTACCGAGCCATTGACGGCGTCCTAATGGGCCATGGCTCGCATGGAGACCAGTGGGCTTATTACAGAAGTTTAATTGTGATTGTTCGCATCTACTTGCACCACGCGTGCGAGTGATGGTGATCATGGCACGGCACGTGATCGCGATCACAATCGGAATCTCGTGTGCCCACTTTACCCCAAACCCTGACCACTGATCGACCTTTCCGATGCCAACGCTACCGCAGTTTCTGTGGCCTACTGGTCAGAAGAAATACAGCTCATAATATTGAATAGCAGACTCGAAAAGATCGATGTGATTTCGCCGCTTGAACATAATTTTAATTTGATCGCGACTTCTTACTAATTATGCATTGCGATCATCTTTTACGATGGCCAACAAACGCCGCCTATGTTGCGTACAGTTCAACACTTATCAGCACTTGTCTATCTATTTATATAAAATGCGATGTGTACATGTACGTATGTTCTCTATGGACTCCGAAATGGCTGGACCGATTTCGACGGGACTTTCACTGGTATGAAATAAATATTCGGGACATTTTTGCACACGGTCATCTGACCCATGAAGCCGATGTTATATGGAGTAATCCCTGCGGCTGAAAGCGCGAGGCGCACCTAGTTTAGTATAAATGTATGTATGCAATATTGTTTCTGTCCTCGTTGCACTTATATCAATCCGAAGAGAGTGACGGTGACAACTAATGTTGCAGGTTACATACAATACGACTCCTCGACAAGTGTGCGATATACCTAACAGTACATAAATTATGCACAAAGCTTCACACAAAACATATTTATGTGGACAAAGCTAAATGGACCTGCAATCAGCTTCATAAAATCACAAGTAAAAAACATAAATTATATACAACTAAACATGGGTCGACTGGACATTTACAAACAAAATGGTCAAGCAGCACAATCATACTCATTTCAATAAATTGTCTAGGTACTTACAATGTATTCTCCGATTGGCGACCACTTAATGGAAACAGTGACACAGTAGATATATAAGCTAAAACAGTAGTATAACTCGGACGTGTCCATGAATTCAATGCCTACTGTCGGTCACAGGGCTAGGGTTGCTCCTATCGGGTTTTAAGAAAATTTTCACACACAACGAATCTCAATGACGCGGCATCTATCGGGAAGTATTGTAGCGGGCGGGGGAAGGGTCGCTCGTTTGATTACGTCACTCGATTCGGGCGTTAGTTTAAAGTCAACCTGCTGCTTTAGCTTATATATCTACTGTGCCAGTGAGGTGTAAATACAAGAAAATAAATATCAGTTTGTTAGAGAACTTTAAAAAAATATTTTGTTATTCAGTTTCTGTAATTCATCTAAGTGGTGCGTCTTGCATATGGTGCAATAATTTGCATTACTTGCCCGACTTAGAACAAGGGTGCGCGACGCGCGTGTAAGATAACCGTATGTAACTATGAACAAGGTATCAAACAACGTTGAAATTAGAAATCATCGCAATTTCACCCGGGAGTATGGATTTAAGTTAGCGGCATTGTGGAATCATAGTGAACAAGTGTGTAAAAGCCATAGTATACGGTGTCGGACATTCACGTTACCGATACAGTAGGTCAATTTCATTTTTTTCTTCCAACTGGTGTTGAAAAATTATTAGGACACATGCCTATTCTATATATACGGGGTGTAAGGGGAACACTCGAAGCCAAAAGAAGGTAATTGTACTCATCATTATGCACAACTTTTACTATGGGACCAACCCTGACATCGCGAAAAAAACATCAGCTGTTCTATAGAAAACGGTCATTGACACTCGACAATATGTATGGAACAGCTGTTTTTTTTTCGCGATTTCAGGGTTGGGCCCATAGTAAAAGTTGTTCATAATGATGAGTACAATTACCTTCTTTTGGCTTCGAGAGTGTTCCCCTTACATCCTGTATACCTTGTTTGTAGATATCATATGATGATACATGCTTTTTTTTTTTACTCTGTGCAAGTTAGACGTGCCGTCCTCAAGAAGCATAATGGGACTCTCATAAGGCGCATCTAACCACAGCAACCAGAAAAGGCTGCAAATATCATTCCATCCTGCTTTCTCAGCCTTTGTTCTAAGTTACTCGGACACTTGCACCGTGTGCAAGACGAATCTAAGTAAGCGTATTGCGCGAGCGTCCTAACTTATCAAGGGTCTATATCCAGATTTCATTAGTATAAAGTGTCTATATGTATATATATGCAGATTTCATTACAGTATTTGTTGTATTAACATAATTCAGTGTATCTTACAACTAAGGCACTAAAATTTTGACCCTCGTCGTCAACTATTTCAAAACTATAGATTCAACACCGACGCGCCAAAAAAATACAGTGCTTATTTAGGTGGGAAGCCATTAGTCAGAATGAGTCTTACAAGTCGGCAACGTATATGTAATGCCTCTGGTGTTACAGATACACGTTAACGACGGTGATTGCTTACCATCAGGCAGCCCGCCTGCTTGTTTGCCAAGTTATAATAAATATCGGTCCACAATTTTAGTATGGTTTTATCCCAATGTCAAGAAGGCTCTTGGAATTCTCAATGTCCGCCGACAACGATATATAAGCCGACTGACCCACTTTCTGTTAGCGTAACGCCTGCGGAAAGATGAAATTGTATGAAAATGACATTGACAATGACATTAGCTTGAGATGTTATCAGCTCGTCAGCTCGTGACCACGGCCATTGTAACATGGTCGAAACGTCGAGCGAAAGGTACCTATTTTTAACCTAAATTAAATGATACGTGATAAGTCCCGATAAACGTTTAAAACATGTGTTCAAATCGCGAAAGTTTAAAAATTACTATTGAGATGTTATCTCAAGCTAATGTCATTTTCATACAATTTCATCTTTCCGCAGGCGTTAACGCTAACAGAAAGTGGGTCTTGTCTACTAACGCCCCTGGTCTAGATATAGCAGGAAAGGTGCCGTAGAGTCGAACTTGTAGAGCTCTCGAGTCAATGGCGTTATCTTGTGTCGGAGGTAAAGACCCACATCGAGTCACTACGAAGTAAGTTTATAATGTTGAATCTATATTTTTAAATACCTCTGCTTGTATTCTTTAAACGGTAAACTTTAACAGAAAGTTCAATTCACGAATAAAACCCAACACCCACCGTAGAGTCGAGAGGCGTTGCAGTGTACAAACGGACGTGGAAAACTTAACGGCCATTTTAACTTCGCGCGTTTGACAGTTCTAAGACAGGCCAACGTCTGTCGGGTCAGCTAGTAATAAATAATTATGAATAAAAAACCGACCTCACAATTTTTTTAAAATATGCAATTTCGGTTAGGTATCGGTAGTTACCGAAATTTCCAGTTATTTTGATTGAAAAGTCCAACTACTGAACCGATTTTGATGAAATTTCTATGCAAGTTTATCATTTCAAATCGGTTTACAAATTACATGGTTCCGCGGTAACAAACATAAAAAAATACAAAGGAATTGAGAACCAATATTTTTTTTTGAAATCTGTTAAAAATAAAAGAGTTGACGTGTTGTCTTCAGTCGGAGTTGGGCCTTAGAAATTAGAAACTGGGCACCGTTTCGTGTATTGAACTTATTGTACAGTCTATATACATTGCACCGATTGCTTTGGAAATAGACTAGCTCATACCTCAATAACAAAAAGGCAGTGAATTTCAAATTTATACACCTCACACGAGTCGACAAATGCAAGCATGTACTTGACGTGGATTGCATGAGTGTTGCCCGCATTCAATTTGTTCGGGTGACTTGTCAATTTAGTGTTGCCAGCTCCCTTCGAACCTCCCCCCGCGTTCGCGCACTATGTACAAATACTTCTCGCTCTTTAGATATAACACTTATCACATTACTGAGATTTATCGTCCATGCTCGATATAGCTTCGATTTTAGGTTACACAGAGTCATCTGGAATGAGAAGAAAATTGAGGGTAGTTTACGAACTGCTGGACTGTGGAATGCACAGAAAAGGGAAGTAAACAGAGCGCAAATGAGAAGGAAAATCTGTTACCAGGCATTATGAGTGAACCTTGATTGAACATTCTTATTTAGATCAACGCGTCGAACTACGCATCACAGTTGCTAACTGATTTAGAATGACTGACGTTTCGTTTATATGGGTGCAACTGGCTACAACAGATTTCTTACAAAAATGCCTTGATAGACGTACTATTAAAAAAAATATATATATATATATATATGGTGGAATGCGCTGTCTGATTGGTATTCCCCGATAGTTACAATTTGGGTGTCTTCAAGTCGTGAGTGAATCGGTTTCTTCATAACTATTTTAGGACGCCATGACGCTTACCACCAGGCGAACGATTTGCTCATTTCGTTAATTGAATAAAAATACAAAACATTATTAGAATTAAAGTTGCTTACCATGGTACCACCATTTTGTTTTCTTGGGGTTTTTATTACATGTTTTAACATAGAATGAGTTATCTGGTGGCCGCTTCTGTAACAAAAAACAACAGCATTACCGTAACAGTCTTTTTCAAATTAAAATGCAATACATACTTAAATGACTACCAATAAGGAGTCGGCATATTGTGCCTTTTGGTATACATTATTAACAGGCATATTGTGACCATTGGAATACATTATGTACAGGCATATTGTGACCATTGGTATACATTATGTACAGGTATATTGTGATCATTGGAATACATTATGTACAGGCACATTGTGACCATTGGTATACATTATGTACAGGCATATTGTGACCATTGGTATACATTATGTACAGGTATATTGTGATCATTGGAATACATTATGGACAGGCATATTGAGCCCGTTGGAGTATATTACGGACAGGTATATTGTGCCCCATTGGAGTATATTATGGACATGCATATTGTGCCCGATTGGAGTATATTATGGACAGGCATATTAAGGCCGTTGGAGTATATTATGTACAGGCATATTGTGCCCCATTGGAATATATTATGGACAGGCAAATTGTGCCCGTTGGAGTTACATGATGGGCAGGCACAATGTGCCTGTCAGCGTAAATGTAAAGTATATTTGGCTAGAGATGTTACCTTCTCCTTACAGCTACTGAGCATGGATACGATGGAGAGGCACACGGACTGCACGGAGAGCGCGGGCGACCAGTCGTCCGTCAGGATGGACAGGCATATGTGTCCGTTGGAATAAACGTGCGGGTGTATCGGGATGTTGCTGCCTACGAATGTTACCTGGAACGTAACACGTTTAGATCATTATTTTGTTATTTTGAGGTGACCATCCGCCGCTCTCTGACCTGCCTAGAAGTCTTAGCATAATAGCACATAGTATAATCAGCTTTTTTAATAGTCCACTACTGGACTTTGGCCTACCCCTGAAAGGGCGATTGTGCCACATCCACTACGCTGGCCCAATTGCGGGTTGGTGGATTCACATACGCCAAAGAATTTCTTCTCCGTCTCCTTCGAATGTTTTCCTTCACCGAAAAGGCAGTGGTATGAAAATCCGTACATAAAATCCAAAGAGCTCATTGGTACGGGCTCGGTATTTGAACCCGCAACCTCATTGGCAGATCCAGGGGGTTTATCGGGGTTTAGGGGGGTTATCAAAATACCTAGCAATTCCATACATTCGACTCAATTTTTCGATTTGATTCCTTCGAACCTTGTCAGAATGGGATCTCGTGACCCAGCGATCTCGGATCGAATCTGTCGGCGCGAGTCGCGAGGGCACTACACGTAATTAAAGTTCCGCGCAATAATTCACCCGGCAAACTCAACATTATAGCTGCTTTGCCAACCATAGCGCAGCGACGAGTAGGTAATTAAAATCAAGTTCAGCCGGAGCCGCTTTTCTGTACCCTTTATATTCTGTGGAATAACAATCATGGAGAGGTGTCAGTAAAACTATGGCGGTGTCGCCTTTTACGATGACCTAATTTCGTCTTAGTATCGTCGTTCTGTTTAACCTTGTACATTGAACCCGCTATTAGTCAGAATTGCCAGAATTATAGCGAATCGATAACATCAAGCGACACAATCGTCAAAGGTAGATGAACTTTTGGCGCTTGAAGACTTATTTAGACTCAGAGCAATTTTTTTTTTATCTGAGTATTTAGATTAAATGAAACTGCGAAACATGGCTATGAATGGCTCTTTTCCATGGGTAAAACCGCGGTGCACAGCAAGTAAAAAAATAATTTCTGTGTAAATAATACATAATACTAAGTATGTAGTGTTGTTTTGCGCGTGATACCCAATGCGTGCGTGAGTATAAATCAATGATGACAACATATATGTAAGCATTTCTGGACTGAGTCCAACATACCTATCCGACTGTTGTACAATAGCCGGAGAGGGATCTGATCCTATTTTTCTGTTCTGTTAATCGAAGTATATCCTTCATCATCATGTTCTCACTGCTGGGACTTATTCTTCTTATTCTTATTCGAGATGGGGGCGACAAGTCCTGCACTGACGTCCCTCTTGGGGTGTATTGTGCATTTCCCCCTACCAGCACCTACCCGTGCCAACCAAACTCCTTGAAATATCGAATTGGACTAAATAGATTAAATTAACTTAATAAATTGTAATAACATTATGTGTATTTGTAGATGTTTTTGTGTTTCATGTGTTTTTCATGTTGAAATATTATAGTGCTAACAGACGCTCAAACGCGGCTGACCTCAACCGCCGTCTGACCAATGGGAGAGAAAGAGAGGGAAATGTGATATTCTCACTCTTTCTCTCCTGTTGGTTGGACGGTGGTCCGTCAGCCGCGTTCGAGCGTCTGTTAGCACTATTAAATGCGTGTATGCCCGGAGCACTCACGCTCACCCTAAAACTTCTTGCGGCGGCGTCATATGGCGGGTCGCCCTCTTCCCTAAAATATGGCGAGGAGAGCGACAGCTGGCGTGTGCGTCACACTTGTGAACGAGTGCCGCTTGCGGGAGCTGGATTGGTCGTGGTATACACGCCACTTGGACACATTGCAATGGGAATATAATAAAAAAATAAATCACATAAATGTAATACTAACAGTAATTTTAAGTAGCTACAAGAAAATGCTTCCTTTTGTACGCCAAGTACATTTTAAGAGATATGTTAAATCAAAATAAACAAGTATAATTAAAAAATGGCACGGACCAGGGAGTCTGTGGAGAGAAAAAAAAAACAGAGAGGCTCTGGGGCGCTGGCACAGTTGCTCCAGTGGCGTAGATGGTAGTGTAAACAATGATCATGAAAAGCAGCCTAGCTGTTGTGGTGACGTAGGGACTGCTGGGACATAGGCCTCCTCTTACAGAAAGAGGATAGAACCTAAGCCACCAAGCTGGCCCAGTGCATGTTGGTGAATGTCATGTCTTTGAACTATTGTGGTTCTCGGACATACCGGTTTCCTCACGATGTTTTCCTTCACCGTTGTTGAGATGGCATCGAAACTGCACATAATTTATGTAACAACTAAATAAGTAATTGGTGCAGGGTCGATGATCGAACTAGGTGCCGTCAGATTGTTAACATGTTCATAATATCGATTTAACAAAGATAATCGCTTCGATAAGAAGGTACATCATCATAAGGATATCGTAGTCCACTGCTGGACTTAGGCCTCTTCTTTGGCACGTTCCTCATCCAGATCAGGCTTTTCGCTTCCAGCCACTGCAAACTGCCTAACGTATATCGTCACTCCACCGAGTTGTGTGTGAGTACATTATATGTTTGTTTCAAGGCCACGAGACAGGCTTTGTCCTAGTAAGGAGTAAAATATTAAAATATTATTTTCAAAGTGTTACTTCTTAGGTAATAAAAAAATCTAAAAATCTTTGAAACATTGAAATCAGTATGCAGGGTTACGCATATAGACTGTACTAAGCCATAAGGAGGTCATTGTACTCATATTTATGAACAACTTTTACTATGGAACAACAAAAAAAATCGCGAAAAAAATATCTGCTGCACCACGACAGTTTTCTATGCGATAACTAGCGACCCGCCCCGGCTTCGCATGTGTTTACCTAAGTTTTATTACATAACTTGCGACCCGCCCACCCGGCTTTGCACGGGTGTAATTTACGTGCGAAGCCGGGGCAGGTCGCTAGTTATAAATATAAACCTTCCGTGAAAATTTATCTAACTGATGGTGAAAACCGTATCAAAATCCGTTGCGTGGTTTAGGAGGAGTTAGCGGCCATACAGACAGACAGACGCGGAAAGCGACTTCAATTTATACTATGTAGAGATATATAAACCATTCGTAAATAAAATCTAACTGATGGTGAAAACCGCATCAAAATACGTTGCGTGGTTTAGGAGGAGTTAGCGGCCATACAGACAGACAGACGCGGAAAGCGACTTCAATTTATACTATGTAGATATATAAACCATTCGTAAATAAAATCTAACTGATGGTGAAAACCGCATCAAAATACGTTGCGTGGTTTAGGAGGAGTTAGCGGCCATACAGACAGACAGACGCGGAAAGCGACTTCAATTTATACTATGTAGAGATATATAAACCATTCGTAAATAAAATCTAACTGATGGTGAAAACCGCATCAAAATACGTTGCGTGGTTTAGGAGGAGTTAGCGGCCATACAGACAGACAGACGCGGAAAGCGACTTCAATTTATACTATGTAGAGATATATAAACCATTCGTAAATAAAATCTAACTGATGGTGAAAACCGCATCAAAATACGTTGCGTGGTTTAGGAGGAGTTAGCGGCCATACAGACAGACAGACGCGGAAAGCGACTTCAATTTATACTATGTAGAGATATATAAACCATTCGTAAATAAAATCTAACTGATGGTGAAAACCGCATCAAAATACGTTGCGTGGTTTAGGAGGAGTTAGCGGCCATACAGACAGACAGACGCGGAAAGCGACTTCAATTTATACTATGTAGAGATATATAAACCATTCGTAAATAAAATCTAACTGATGGTGAAAACCGCATCAAAATACGTTGCGTGGTTTAGGAGGAGTTAGCGGCCATACAGACAGACAGACGCGGAAAGCGACTTCAATTTATACTATGTAGAGATATATAAACCATTCGTAAATAAAATCTAACTGATGGTGAAAACCGCATCAAAATACGTTGCGTGGTTTAGGAGGAGTTAGCGGCCATACAGACAGACAGACGCGGAAAGCGACTTCAATTTATACTATGTAGAGATATATAAACCATTCGTAAATAAAATCTAACTGATGGTGAAAACCGCATCAAAATACGTTGCGTGGTTTAGGAGGAGTTAGCGGCCATACAGACAGACAGACGCGGAAAGCGACTTCAATTTATACTATGTAGAGATATATAAACCATTCGTAAATAAAATCTAACTGATGGTGAAAACCGCATCAAAATACGTTGCGTGGTTTAGGAGGAGTTAGCGGCCATACAGACAGACAGACGCGGAAAGCGACTTCAATTTATACTATGTAGAGATATATAAACCATTCGTAAATAAAATCTAACTGATGGTGAAAACCGCATCAAAATACGTTGCGTGGTTTAGGAGGAGTTAGCGGCCATACAGACAGACAGACGCGGAAAGCGACTTCAATTTATACTATGTAGAGATATATAAACCATTCGTAAATAAAATCTAACTGATGGTGAAAACCGCATCAAAATACGTTGCGTGGTTTAGGAGGAGTTAGCGGCCATACAGACAGACAGACGCGGAAAGCGACTTCAATTTATACTATGTAGAGATATATAAACCATTCGTAAATAAAATCTAACTGATGGTGAAAACCGCATCAAAATCCGTTGCGTGGTTTAGGAGGAGTTAGCGGCCATACAGACAGACAGACGCGGAAAGCGACTTCAATTTATACTATGTAGAGATATATAAACCATTCGTAAATAAAATCTAACTGATGGTGAAAACCGCATCAAAATACGTTGCGTGGTTTAGGAGGAGTTAGCGGCCATACAGACAGACAGACGCGGAAAGCGACTTCAATTTATACTATGTAGAGATATATAAACCATTCGTAAATAAAATCTAACTGATGGTGAAAACCGCATCAAAATACGTTGCGTGGTTTAGGAGGAGTTAGCGGCCATACAGACAGACAGACGCGGAAAGCGACTTCAATTTATACTATGTAGAGATATATAAACCATTCGTAAATAAAATCTAACTGATGGTGAAAACCGCATCAAAATACGTTGCGTGGTTTAGGAGGAGTTAGCGGCCATACAGACAGACAGACGCGGAAAGCGACTTCAATTTATACTATGTAGAGATATATAAACCATTCGTAAATAAAATCTAACTGATGGTGAAAACCGCATCAAAATACGTTGCGTGGTTTAGGAGGAGTTAGCGGCCATACAGACAGACAGACGCGGAAAGCGACTTCAATTTATACTATGTAGAGATATATAAACCATTCGTAAATAAAATCTAACTGATGGTGAAAACCGCATCAAAATACGTTGCGTGGTTTAGGAGGAGTTAGCGGCCATACAGACAGACAGACGCGGAAAGCGACTTCAATTTATACTATGTAGAGATATATAAACCATTCGTAAATAAAATCTAACTGATGGTGAAAACCGCATCAAAATACGTTGCGTGGTTTAGGAGGAGTTAGCGGCCATACAGACAGACAGACGCGGAAAGCGACTTCAATTTATACTATGTAGAGATATATAAACCATTCGTAAATAAAATCTAACTGATGGTGAAAACCGCATCAAAATACGTTGCGTGGTTTAGGAGGAGTTAGCGGCCATACAGACAGACAGACGCGGAAAGCGACTTCAATTTATACTATGTAGAGATATATAAACCATTCGTAAATAAAATCTAACTGATGGTGAAAACCGCATCAAAATACGTTGCGTGGTTTAGGAGGAGTTAGCGGCCATACAGACAGACAGACGCGGAAAGCGACTTCAATTTATACTATGTAGAGATATATAAACCATTCGTAAATAAAATCTAACTGATGGTGAAAACCGCATCAAAATACGTTGCGTGGTTTAGGAGGAGTTAGCGGCCATACAGACAGACAGACGCGGAAAGCGACTTCAATTTATACTATGTAGAGATATATAAACCATTCGTAAATAAAATCTAACTGATGGTGAAAACCGCATCAAAATACGTTGCGTGGTTTAGGAGGAGTTAGCGGCCATACAGACAGACAGACGCGGAAAGCGACTTCAATTTATACTATGTAGAGATATATAAACCATTCGTAAATAAAATCTAACTGATGGTGAAAACCGCATCAAAATACGTTGCGTGGTTTAGGAGGAGTTAGCGGCCATACAGACAGACAGACGCGGAAAGCGACTTCAATTTATACTATGTAGAGATATATAAACCATTCGTAAATAAAATCTAACTGATGGTGAAAACCGCATCAAAATACGTTGCGTGGTTTAGGAGGAGTTAGCGGCCATACAGACAGACAGACGCGGAAAGCGACTTCAATTTATACTATGTAGAGATATATAAACCATTCGTAAATAAAATCTAACTGATGGTGAAAACCGCATCAAAATCCGTTGCGTGGTTTAGGAGGAGTTAGCGGCCATACAGACAGACAGACGCGGAAAGCGACTTCAATTTATACTATGTAGAGATATATAAACCATTCGTAAATAAAATCTAACTGATGGTGAAAACCGCATCAAAATCCGTTGCGTGGTTTAGGAGGAGTTAGCGGCCATACAGACAGACAGACGCGGAAAGCGACTTCAATTTATACTATGTAGAGATATATAAACCATTCGTAAATAAAATCTAACTGATGGTGAAAACCGCATCAAAATACGTTGCGTGGTTTAGGAGGAGTTAGCGGCCATACAGACAGACAGACGCGGAAAGCGACTTCAATTTATACTATGTAGAGATATATAAACCATTCGTAAATAAAATCTAACTGATGGTGAAAACCGCATCAAAATACGTTGCGTGGTTTAGGAGGAGTTAGCGGCCATACAGACAGACAGACGCGGAAAGCGACTTCAATTTATACTATGTAGAGATATATAAACCATTCGTAAATAAAATCTAACTGATGGTGAAAACCGCATCAAAATACGTTGCGTGGTTTAGGAGGAGTTAGCGGCCATACAGACAGACAGACGCGGAAAGCGACTTCAATTTATACTATGTAGAGATATATAAACCATTCGTAAATAAAATCTAACTGATGGTGAAAACCGCATCAAAATACGTTGCGTGGTTTAGGAGGAGTTAGCGGCCATACAGACAGACAGACGCGGAAAGCGACTTCAATTTATACTATGTAGAGATATATAAACCATTCGTAAATAAAATCTAACTGATGGTGAAAACCGCATCAAAATCCGTTGCGTGGTTTAGGAGGAGTTAGCGGCCATACAGACAGACAGACGCGGAAAGCGACTTCAATTTATACTATGTAGAGATATATAAACCATTCGTAAATAAAATCTAACTGATGGTGAAAACCGCATCAAAATCCGTTGCGTGGTTTAGGAGGAGTTAGCGGCCATACAGACAGACAGACAGACGCGGAAAGCGACTTCAATTTATACTATGTAGAGTATATAAACCATTCGTAAATAAAATCTAACTGATGGTGAAAACCGCATCAAAATCCGTTGCGTGGTTTAGGAGTTAACGGCTATACCTACAGACAGACAAGGAAAGCGACTTTATTTTATACTAGCGGTCCGCCCCAGCTTCGCAAGGGTAAAGATTATAGCCTATGTCACCCGGGGATAGTGTAGCTTCTCAACAGTGAAAGAATTTTTAAAATCGGATCAGTAGTTTCGGAGCCTATTCAATGCAAACAAACAAACAATCAAATCTTTCCTCTTTATAATATTAGTATAGACTATACAGAGTGTAAGAGGAACACTCGAAGCCATAAGAAGGTAATTGTACTCATCATTATGAACCACTTTTACTATGGGACCAACCCTTAAATCGCGAAAAAAATATCTGCTGTTTCATACATATTGTCGAGTGTCAATGACCGTTTTCTATAGAACAGCTGATATTTTTTTCGCGATTTCAGGGTTGGTCCCATAGTAAAAGTTGTTCATAATGGTGAGTACAATTACCTTCTTTTGGCTTCGAGAGTGTTCCCCTTACACCTTGTATAGCGATTATAAATATATTTTTCGAACTTACGGTTAACTTACTACCTCACTTCAGACAGCACACTCTAGCCATGACGCATATTGCTAATTAGAAAAGCATGTTGACATTAATGGCACTGCATCAACCGTGACTTTCGCGTATCAGTTTCTATTTGCTATCGTCAAATCAATAATGTGCCGTTCCTGCAGTAACAAATATTTTACCATCATCATCATCAGCCAGAAGACGTCCACTGCTGAACATAGGCCTCCCCCTTTAACCTCCACACTGAACGACAGCCTGCCTTTTGCATCCACTGGATGCCAGCGACTCTCACGATGTCGTCGGTCCATCTAATGGGAGGTCTGCCTACGCTGCGTCTACTGGTTCGTGGTCTCTCATGAACCTCTCTTCCCCATCGGTTATCGGTTCTTTATTCGGTATTTTACCATACACACTCGAAAACTGTTTTATTCTTCCTTTGAAACATGTAAATAAACATAAATGTATTTATTGTATTGTATTTCATGTGCACCATAGACCGTTTTTTAATATTTTCAGGCCTGTCCATTCAAATTTTTAAAAAGAAAAATAAGTTGTGAATGTGGAGAGAGTCCTAAAGGGCCAGCAACGTATTTGTGATGCCTCTAATGTTAAGTATCCATAGGCGACGGACCATTAGGCGGCCCGTCTGCTTGTTTGCCAAAGGCATAAACAAAAAAGATAACAAAGAAAAAAAAAGAACATTTAAAAAAAAGTTAATTAATCAATCAATTTGCCTGGAAGAAATCGTTTTAGGTGATAAGGCCGCCTATTATACTGCCTTATATATTTAATGAAAATTGTCTATTCCAGTTTTACATCTATAGTATAATTTAATTTAGAAACTAAACACTAAACAATGACAAATAATAAATAAAATTTAATTAATAAGTTTAATTCCTCTATAGAAATCAGTGTAGTCATTACTAATTTTATCCAGGAAAATGTGGGAAAAACAAACAGGGAGCTGTGAGATTAAAATAAAAATGACTGATTCGCTTCGAGTAATTAAATTAAATTAAAACATGCTCGGTATGAGTCAGTCCGCTAATGTGATAATTTGAGAACTAAAGGTCAGTCTGTGACTATTCTACTGCTAGAATACTGATTTAAAATCCGAGGCGACAGACGGAAAGGAAAAATATCGCCAAAGATATTTATAACAAAGCGCATACGGCAGAGATTTTATGAGCGATGATGAGTGTCTTTTTAGGGTTCCGTAAACAAAAGGAAACAACGGAACCCTTATAGGATCACTTCGTTGTCCGTCCGTCTGTCCGTCTGTCACGACCCTTTTTCGACCTGGCATGCGCCAAAACACCTAGCGTATCCATACATTCAACTCAATTTTTGATTTGATTCAGGTGCACCTTGTCTGCCCCCTCCCCAAAATGAAATCCTGGATGCGCCCCTGCAAGCGAGCTCCATCGTAGACCGCATCATCGCTTAACAACAGGCGCGATGGCGGCCAAGCTTTTCTATTATAAAAAAATACATTAGCTCGACCTGACGTTTCGGAATTGTTGCTACTCACGAGAAATTGCTACGACATTACAGATGCAGTAGGCCTAGCACGGGGTGTGGATAAATTGTCTATATCCACTGTTTTTATCCCGCGAGAAAGAGACAGAAGTATCTTTCTGTGTCTCTTTCTCGCGGGATAAAAACTGGATAGATATTGTAGCTTAATCGCGTCTACGCGTGGATAAAAACGGTGGAAAGACAATTTGTCCACGGCCTGTGCTAGGCCTGCAGGTGGTCCATCCGCGGCTGTCAATGGCGCTAAGGAATTCGCGGGCCATATAATTATCGCAAAGATACACTCGATATAAAAGTGATTTATGGAACCTTACTTTCATAAGACCTATAGTACGATTAATATTTTTCTTTTTAAATTAAGATCTATACTAAAACTTGAATGCAGTTTCTTTCATAGAAGTTAACAGTTTCTAAAGAATTAGAACGGACGGACGGACAGTCGGACGTACAAAACGAACTTATAAGGGTTCCTTGTAGTAGTACTACGGAACCCTAAAAATGGGAAATGGGACCTAGATCACGCAATTTTTTTTTACAAAAAAACTGGCCGGTGCTGTTTGAATGCATCAGTATTGCAATCCGACGTGCAGTACCGGCGTTAGGCCTTTGCCACACTAGACGGAATGTCCGTCTAGTGTGGCAAAGGCCTTAGGGTAGGGCCTGGTAGGGCGACCGCCTAGCGCTCCAGATAAAAAGAGGCGCCACGGGAGCCTATTAAGGGGCGCAATTATACATACAACATATATACAATTTATAGATCTAATCTATTCTTTGCCTTTTTTCGGTTTCAATGCGCCGTAGAAGTCTCGCCCAGGGCGCTGGCAGTGCTAAAACCGGCACTGCCGACGTGGTAATGGGCCGGCATTTTGGGAACGATGCCTGCGGGCAGCGGTCTATTGTGTACGAGTATTTTATACCTCGGTTTTTTATTTAGGTAAGGTCGTTATGTTTCCAAATATATTTTTTTAATCTAATTTTTAAAGTTTATTTTCAAGTTACTCATGAAAAAAATATGTTTACTTGCAGTATTAGAACTTTGCGGGGGCATCACTACGGGTTGTTACACTAACCGGCCTGATTTAAATAACATCTAATCGTCCGATCATGTCACAGAATGAGGACGCCCACGATAGTGTAACCTACTATTATTATCTGTATATTCTGATACCAGCTGCGCCCCGCGGTTTCACCCGCGTAGTGATGAAAAATGATGATGATGAAAAGTAGCCTATGTCACTCTCTGGCTCTTGAACTATATATACCCATGCAAAAAATCAGGTCGATCCGTTGTTGAATAAGATAAAAAATGTGTCGACTAGAGAACTTTCTTTTTATGGTCAGTTAAAATTACAGTAACCATGGGATGCAGCAAGATTGGCAAATAGGCTGATAAGACAAGCTGCGATATGTCAATACTTTCTTTTTGATAACAGATACCTAATAATCAAGTTATTTTGCGTGTATGTATACAGGGTTACGCGAACAAGGTTTACTAAGAGGAATGACGGAGTTCTGAGGTAACAAACATAAAAAAACAACAACAAAAAAACAACTGATTTGAAAACCCACTCCTTTTTAGAAGTCGGTTAAAAAGATGTTAATTTACAAACTAACATCATAAATTACTTAATTACTATAAAATAAAAATATACAGTGTAAACTCTATATAGCGACACTTAAGGGACTGCGCTATTTGTGGCGTTATTGAGGGTTGTTGTTAAATGGACAGAAGAAAAATCTTACAATTATCATATATTATGCATTTACTAGAAAATTAAATGTATAAATAACAAACTTTATTATTGATACAAATTACGTTCTTCTGTCTTCTGTTATCTTCGGCTGACGTTTTTTTACTGCTCCAGTATTTTATCTTTTTATTTTAAATACAGGATTTTAGATAATACTGTTTATTGCTTATTAATGACGTATTGTTGTACGTCAACGTTGACGTATTGTTTAGAAAGGGTGTGATGCTACATAGAGTGAATCATTGTATGGACAATAAGGTAAACCAACCAAAATCAAGTAATTGCGACGTTTTAGGGAGTTTGTCGTTTAATCGAGTGTCGCTATATAAAGTTTGCACTGTACTTTAAAAAAAGTTGTATTATTTGTTGTACAAAGAAACTTGCGTACGATCAAACTATTCCATGCCAGTTTAGAGTTTTTTAAAGAAAAAAAATGTATGCTTACCTCGGGTGAGTCAAACGGGTATTTGTTAGTAAATTTAAATTGCAAAACGAATTTTTCTCCTTCATATAGTGTACCGGGAACCCCTTCCATATGTACTATCCATCTGGAAATAATTTATATTCTTTAATACAGAGGTTATAAACTTTTCGTAGATAATAACGCTTCAGGCTCTTCGCGCTTTGCTTAGCACTTTAGGTAGTGGTAGGGCTCTTTTCCACAGTGCTTAGTTTAGATTAGTTTTCTTCTTTTTTTCGAGTCAGCGATTCAAAATGTAACTGTTATATTATTTCTGTCCAGTACGTCACAGAAACTGCAACAGCGTTGCTCTCACAAAGGTTGCCCAGTGTGCAAGTGTTGGGGCATAGTGAGCACATAAGAAGATGCTCCAGGGTCTGGGAGGTGGCACCACAGTCACAGTTCCACTGAAGGATCAGCTAGACCCCATTTGCACTAGCACAATCTGGGTGTCTTCAAATTACAAGTGAATCGGTTTCTTCTAGGCAAGCGTGGTCTGTCGTAGACTACATCATCAGGAGAGTTGGCGGTCAAACGCAAACCTATTAATAATTTAAAATAAAATGTGTCTGGACCGGCCTGCTTGTACTCAAAGCTAGTTTATGGACTTCCAAATAAGCCATTGCAGATCATGACCTGGGGAAGTTTTTCCTCCGGGGGTACAAAATTAGGTGGAACTGGGTGTTATTCTCTCCACAGTTTTTGTTTAGCCTTAACGAGATTGTCTGTTGTAACTGTAGTACTGTGTATTGCATATGAAACTTTTGGAGCTTTTTAGTCAGACTGCTGTTGTGATTAGTTTAATGGTATGACAGAATCAACACCATTGTTATATTCTAGAGAAAGGATTTGAATTACAAATAAAAACCAAATTTCTAAATATTTAACTCTGTTTTGCCCTGAACACAAATATCCATGCACTTGTATATCTGTTAGGTAACTTCATTTATTTTAAATTTTCTTTATATCTATAAAAAATCAATAAATGTATATAAATATCTATTACTGTTTGTTAGTCTCGCCAAAACTCAAAAACGGCTTGAACAATTTGTAATTTTTTTAGCTATGTTGTTCGCTCTACAAGGGGGTTCTAAACAGGGGTGGTTTAAAAAATATTGGTAAATTTGCCCAAAAAACTCAGTAAAAACTGAACTTTGGACAGGACAACTTTTGTCAGTCAGCTAGTTTATAATAATTTTAATTATTTTAGACAATGTCCATTCAAAATACAACATTTTAAACTCAATAAAAATTAAGCAGATACAGTCATTTCAATAAATAGTAATAATAAATAAAGTCACACAAGTCAATTTATAACCATTGTATTACTGTAATTATGAAGAAATTAAAATAAATACTTTTCTTTTGTAGGTAGAGATGGCATAACTAGTAATTGTTTAAAAGAACAGCTGTTCTTCAAAACATACTAAAACAACATCTAAACACAAAACTGCTAAATATTTGCATATTTAAAAGAAAATGAATGACATTTAAATTGGATATGTGTGAGGTAGGTAGGTACAAAATAGTATAATTTATGCATAAAATCATTAGTTTACTTAAAGGGGTACCTAGACACTTGAGTTTATTTACAAGTCAACACGAAATTAAAGGCTTTATTTTGGTAATTTCCAGAAAATGAATGTTACATGCGAAAGTGGAAGATTACTTACAGTGTAAGGTTTTGGCTAGCCTGATCTCCGTCCACGGTGACGCCCGGGGGAGGCTCCCGAATCAACGACATGAGTTCCTTTTGCAACCTCCGCTGCAACACCAAAAACATACTCAAAACACTTTTATTACATTACTTTGGCACATTTAACTAAATCTACGATATCAGTTCTCACTTCACGATAATTTAGAGCTACGTAGAATCGCTTATTTTTCCAGATTTATCCAAAATACTTCACATAAAAATTAGGAAAACTGACAGTTAAGTTTCTATTTATTTGGAATATGACACCGTGTAAGTAACTATATTTCCATATTTTATAGTCGAGGACAAGTCGTAGGTACTGAAAATGTGCCCAAAAGTGTTAAATTATCGCGAAAAAATAATTAAATTCTGCTTACCTCAGACGGGGACATAGCAGCCATTGTAATCCAATTAGACGTTTGATGTTGCTAGTAGAAAAAAACAAGTGATGAATGAAGTTTCTCTTTGATTCTGTCACATATTTCTGTAGTACGAAATCATTTATAAGCGCTTGCAGCACTGACTGAATTTTGGCGCCAAACCAACGGAGTTTTGGCGCCAAAGTGGAAAAAGACATCTTGACTCGTATTATTTTCCTAAACTTGTGTTGTAAACTTGTATAATAATATGTAGTATTAACAATAATAATAATGTATTGTTATTTATTAAGTGCTCGTGAACGTGCTCGAGTGCGAAGAAGTGATTTAACGAGGTGTGATTAAACGTGTCTTTTCATGTTGTTACCAAAACTCCATAGAAGCTTCTTGTAAAGCCTCCTCTTCTTTACTGGGGCAAAAGTTTGACTTAACCGTGACTAACTTTGCTTTAGGTACTCTGCCTGTGACTATGACTTGTTTGAAGCTATACAATGTAAAGTTGATTAATATTACGACTGAAGGGCTTTGTATCCATAGTCATTAAAATGTGACAAAAAAAGTAAATTGAGTTGAGTTTTGGCGCCAACGTGGAAAAAAACCATGATTAAGTCTGCCTGCCGTTGTATTATTTTCATAAAGTTGTGTATTTTTGAGTGTTAACTTGTTAAATCAGCGAAGTAATAACTATTCGCTATGATGGATTCAATATCGCTATTCCTACTAAGTGCTCGTGAGTGTGCTCGACTGTGGGCTAGCGATATAACGAGGTGAAACTTGTCTTTTCGTTTTTTTCCAAAACTCCACACCAGATGAGACCTATAGTCTATGCGGTTCGCTCGCATTTTAAACTTACTACAAAATTATACAATTAATAAAACAACCATTACGGTAAACTTTTATAGGTTTTAGGTAATTAAATAGTAATTAGATAATGTAATTATTTTACTGCTTGTAAACTTTGTATGAAGGAATATTTTTGTCACGTATTAAATCCGCGTTTGACCACCAACTCGTCTGTTGGTGATTCATCAGTTAACATCTTGTGACCGCTAAATCTTCCAGAAATGTGTAGATTTTCACTAATAATATTTTTTGCTCGACTCTGTTTATCTTGTGTGAATAGTTTCAGGGTTACAGATACAATAGTAGTACCAACTAAAGGCGAGATCTGGCCAAAGCCACAAAAACAAATAAAAAAAACGACATATTATGTATTAGAAAATGAGAACGCCTTCAATGTTACGGTAAGTTACACATGATGTCGTCAGTCCACCTATAAGGCCTACCTAAGTGGTACCTAAGCTACGTCTATCAGCAGTTCGTGGTCTCCACTCAAGAACCTTTCTGCCTCATCGGTTATCGGTGCTTCGAGCTATGTGGCCTGCCCATTGCCACTTCAACTTGCAAAACTTGGCAGTTATGTCGGTGACTGTGGTCCTTCCCATTTAACCCCTTAGGAGATAAATTTAAAAAAAATCTTCCTTCATCCTTATTTTAGTTATAAGTATAAGGAACGCCTGTGCAAAATTCCATGCTTCTAGACCTACATAGTGTGGGCTGTGCTTTGTCTGTCAGTCAGTGATTGAATCAATTTAATATATTTATTGGGTTGATAATAAAATTGAATTGAATTGATAATGTGCAGATTCACTAGCTCCCCTGGAGCTGCCCCTTGCATAGTTGCCTAAAAACGGCGCCCAACGTGGGCGCCCAATTAAACATTAAGCTACCTCGCGCATCGTATTATGTGCATTGTATCCACTAAGTGACTTCTAAAGATTTTTCTTTATTTTTTTGGAACTTTTGCTCTCTTTTTGACGGTTCTAAGTTGATTAAAAGAGTTTAACAAAAATAGCATTCGCTTCGGTCGCGCTTTCCTACTGTGCTTGCACCATCTGTGAAATCCCAGACCTCACCCTTCCAATAAAAAATAAAAAAACATTATCCTACAAAATATAATAAATTCTTACATTTTTCCTTTTGACCAAAAGATGGTAATTACACCCATGGCTGTAACTAAAAAATATTTATTTTACTGTTCACAGAAACGATTTTACACTTGTGATATTGTCGACAAGGCAGTAAAGCGTCTCTTGTATGGCAACTTATTGAATAAGTTTAGATATGTTAGAGACGAGACGAATGAGATTAACACTTCAATTAAAAATAATACGTTTGATACCAAAGTTTTCGTAACACATGAAACAGAATTCCGTATTGAATTAACTAAAGAATGTGAAGATATCCCTCATTTAGATATGGATGAAAGATGTAAGTTGTGTATCTTAACTTCGTAACTGCTAGCCGTAGAGAGAATTGGATATACTTGGTCAATGCTGCCAGTCCATTTATTTATCTACCTACCTACATAATTATAACAAGCTGGATCCTTAGGTATTAAAATATTCATTAGCCTTAAAACAGGCACGTAATCTAAAGAGTTTTGGAAACAAAAGAAAATATGCGTTTCACCTCATTAAATCACTTTGCCACTCTCGAGTACGTTTTTGAACACTTAATAAATAATAATTCCCCATACACACTCAAAAATACTCATACAAGTTTAGAAAAATAATACAAAGGGACGACATGTTTTCTTCACGTTGTTGCGCCAAAATCAAACAAATTATTGTTTTACTGTGTTACGGCACGGAACGGAAGTGACGTCAGCCTGCAAATCCACCAATGCCAGCCAGCTGCTATGACACTCCCTCTCGCACTTCTTAGGGCCATGCCATCGTCAACAAGCCTTTGGAGGGGGAAGTGTATAAATAAGCCAGCCATCCATCTTTTACTCTGGCAGGGCAACAAGCAGGGCTCTTCAACAAGTACAAAGTTTTCCAAACAGGCATGTCTCTATTTCGATTGCAAAATAATTTTTTGTTGAGTGTTCACATTTCATCCCATCAAAAAAAAAAAAAACTCGTCATATTCTTGTGTGCTAGTTTGACAACATTTATATTGGTTTGCAGTTTTTTAATTCATTATACTAAATCACTATTATTCCAGATGAGCTTGTTATCGGAGATAGTATTGTGCTATCAAGCGAGTCTGTTTGGGGTATTCTCCGCGGATTAGAAACTTTCAACCACCTTTTATACTTCTCCAATGATTATACAGTAAGTTCGACTAAGTACCTAATAGGTGCTTTTTAGTAGGCACCTAAGGACGAGGCGCGTGGCTAGTTTACAAATAGCAACGTGACGTAAAACCGAACCATGCAGCTTGACTTTGCGGATCGACGCGACCATAGTGGGGACACGGGCACACGGCCACTACTACTTGTACTATTATTTGTATTCTATGACAAGGCTCATAGCCGGAAGCGGCTACTGTGAATAATGACGATGACCCTCCCATTTTCCTAGGGTAGGAAGACTAGGAAGCTACTACAATAAGAAAAAGACTGTTCGATGAAATTACTCTTCGACCATGCGACTCTTAAATTTCACGACCACACGACAAAACATCGTTCGGGAGCTCAAGTTTAAAATAAACACAAGACATAAAAATGCTGTTACCTATTTTTAATTTACACTTTTCTTTTTATGGTAACTAATTAACTAATAATATTTAGGAAATTCATATTAACGCAACCGAAATAGAAGATTTTCCTGCTTACAAGCATAGAGGCTTGCTTATAGACACAGGACGTCACTACCTCCCCCCTAACGTTATATCGCGGCTGATCGATTCAATGGAAATGAATAAACTAAATGTTCTTCACTGGCATATCGTGGATGACCATAGCTATCCTTACCAGAGCGAAACGTTTCCTTCTCTAAGGTACATTAAAAATATTAAAATGCAGAAAACCTACCTATGAAAATCTCGGCTAATGAGAGAGCAAGACAAAATTCAATGTAAGGTTATTATAAGAATGTTTTTGAGGTTGTGGTAGCCCAACTGATCTAACAGTTTAGTAGACTGACCAACTTGTGTAGCGTTCGATTTTGAACGATCTCACTTATATTTCTCTCAATTTTGCCATCAACAATGAGGGAGGCCTCATTGTTGATGGCAAAATTGCTCCAACACCAAAAGGAGCAGTAGGACATAACAGTAGTCATGTATAAAAAAGGTACTTTTGGTTGTCTGTGGCGAGCTGTCTGTTCTAACCTCAGCACAAGGATTATTATTATTATTCTAAGGTTCTAACAGTTTGGCGCGCTTACGAGGATTGCATGAAAGGTTTTATTCTCATTGAGATTCCTGTTTATTACAACTATAGGTGAACGTGAGAACGATTAACTTGGATACAACGACCTATGTATTGGATATGACAAAGTTATTAGGTATATACATAGTTAAAAATATTGCAGTAAAAATGGCGCATTTCATCCATCGATGGTCTACACCAAAGACGATATACAAAAACTTATTGAGCAAGCCAGACTTGCCGGCATTAGAGTGATTCCAGAATTCGATGTCCCAGGTAAATTAACACAAATTGTTTATCTTTATCTTTATTGCTGTCACGTGAAAGCCAGAAAGCAGTTGTCTGATATTTGACCATAATATTTTATGTGTTGTGCCACCATAATATTTAATGCTATTATAATTATCATTGGTTGTGTATCTACGTTCAGGTTCAAAATGTCCCTAGGTTTCAAAAAATTTCCTTTCCCGAAATGCCCCTTTCCTAAAATGCCCCTTTCCCAAAATGTACCTCTGCTAAAATGTGCTAAACTTAGTCTACTGTGCTTCCGTGGTAAGTTCTTTCGTTGGCGTAACTTGAGTCTAAGCTTTGTGCGTCCGAATTATATAAGTGCAATGTATAGTATAACAATAAATATATAACGTATATAAATGTATAAATAATAATAAAATACATAAGTAAGTGTAGATATAAAATATAATGTACCTAATATTGATTTTGTTTCGACATAGTATTTGTTCTTATATTAATTAATTATATTAAAATTTGTTTTTTGAGTTTTTATAAGAATGAAAACTATTTTGAATCAAAATGAAAATTTTACTGATTTTTTAAAATGTAACATACAACTTAGTTACATACGTATTCTATACATAACAGCCTTAGCCTTAGCTTTTACATAACATTGTATATATTAAGTCCGTTCAGTCATTTTAGATCTTCTGTAACAAAACGGACGTGTCGTCTGCCTGCAAATCCACCAATGCCAGCCAGCCAGCCAGCCAGCCACCATGACACACCCCTCACACCATGCCACCGCCAAGCTTGCCAAGCCTTTGAAGGGAGTGTATAATAAGCCAGCCAGCCATCTATCTCTCTGCGCCAGTCCAGACAAGCTGTAGAGGCTGCAAGGCCAAGTCAAAAAACAACATTTTGCTGATTAAACGAAGTATTCGCTATTCTGGAGGGTTCATCCCGTAACACTTTAAAATATTAAAATGCACGAGCGAGATATTAGATGACGCACAAATCATGTTATTTGACTACTTTTAGCATGCTTTTATTACAATTTCAGATCATGTTCGTTCGTTGGGCAATTCCTACCCCAGTATTCTGACCGAGTGTTATTTGAACAAAACAGTAGTAAGTCTTGGACCGCTGAACCCTATAATAAAAGAAACATACAAATTTCTTAAAAAAATGTACCAGGAAGTGAACAATTTGTTTCCCGACAAATACATACATATTGGTGGCGACGAAGTGGATTACCAATGCTGGTAAGCTATAATAGTAAATAATCTATCTACGGATTCTACGGGCTGCAATGATTCAGGCATATTTGAGGATATAATTTTCTATTCTATTACTGTACCCTTAGTACAAGTTTTGATAGTATTCGAAAACTTTTTTCGCTTGCGTATTTTTCCACACATTGCTGGGCTGAAAGGTATTCGAAAACTTTTTTCGTAGTAGAGTGAAGCAATCTAAACCGCCGATTACTACCGATTTTAGTTCCTCCGCGTTTTCGCTGGAGGCGCTTTACTACAATAGCATAGATAAATATATACTAGAAACAATAGTAATATAGTTATAGTTTTATGGTCAAAAATTGTCAAATAAAACAATGTATGGAACAATACGTAAACGAAAAAAGTTTTCGAATACTATCAAAACTTGTACTAAGGGTACTGTATTCATCACAACTTTCTTTATCTGTAGTAAGTAACTAAGTACTCATCATTTGAACAAATTTAACCACAAAATAAATAAGTACAGAAGGCCGGCTCCATACAACGAGCAATACAGGCTCACGCACACACGCACACAGCCGCGTACTGATTGAGCGAGCAGCCTCGCGAGGCTGCCTCGCGAGGGAAATCTTCGGTCGGTCAAGAGTCAAGACATGCCTCGCCCGAGGCAAACACACGCGCTGCCTCGCCCGAGCGTGCCGCGGCCCGAGCCGAGCGTTGTCGGTGTTTGTCGATGCTCAAAGGCGCCTCAGTAGTAACCTTCTGATTTTAACTTTTACAGGTACTCTAATCATAAGATTACTAGCTATATACTAAACCACGTATTGAAAACTTCTCTGCAGTCATATTTTATAAAAAAGGTTATGTCTATATTGCCATCACAAGTTAAACCTATTGTTTGGCAAGTAAGTATATTAGGTATATTAAGTATCCCACTATCAATATGTTTTATCTTTGTAAAATTCTACATAACTAAGTTTGTGAAAATGATTTAGGACGTGTTTGATGTGCGTACAAAATTACCTGAAAAAACGATCATACAAGTATGGAAACATGGTTGGATCCGGGAAATGGATAAAGTAAGTACGTAATTTTATGCATGGCGCTTGTTAATTGTGATTAGAGACAATCAATTCAATCAATTTGCACCTAATATTGGCCCGCTCGAAAAAGTTTATGCTTGAGGTAGGTCGCTTGGGCTAACATAAGCCTGGAAAGGACGTGTATATGACATTTCAAGGAAGTTAAATTTTAGGGTATATATAAGATCTTTGATGACATTTCATTCGAGTAATCAATTAGCTGTATCCATACCCTTTCTATCCTACCTATTCAATCAATGTCTAGATAACAATATAGTAGTAAATATCCAAAAAAGTTAGAAGTACGGATGTGAAGGAAGGAAAGACGATTCGTAGTTCGTACCATCGTACCTAACTACCTACCTACTCGTGCATAAACCCCATTTTATCCTCTGATGATGACTAACATAAAATATCCGCGAGAATGGCTTGTTTCATGCACTCCTTTTCCACAATCTACTGCTTATTTGTTGACACTTATAGATACTGGCAGCTAACCACCTAGTGTTGTTTTCGTCATTGTGGTACCTTAGCAACCTCCGTCAAACATGGGAGCACTATTACATGGTGGACCCTCGACAAATGTTGTACGAGGAGTACTTGAAACAGAACAATACACAAACTAAATCACAAAAGTTGGAGGATATCGTCGGAGGTGAGGCTTCCATGTGGGGAGAAATGGTCGATGAAACTAATATATTTACCAGGTACAAGTAGACATTTGTAACGGATTTTAATGTATTTTACATTATTTTAATAATTCCTGACATTTCATATCAATGTTCAATATAAGTCACAAGCTGTTAGTGTGGCATTTATTTGCACTTTGTATCGCACTTTACGTATTACATACACTTCAAAACTTTACCCTCCTTCTGGCGCAGTCGGGTAAAAAACAATACGTACCTGCTTCAAAACTGAGACTACAACAAAACTATGAAAGTTTTCTTAAAACCCGATAGTGGAAACCACAGACCTATATCCAAGCACAGAACACATAGAGGTATATGTATCCAAGGTCCTAAAGTACTAACATTACAGACGTCTCGTCTGTTCGGACTATTCGTTATTAAGTCTGTGGTAGCATAGACAAGTAGCAACCCTAGCCCTGTGACTGTGGCTGTGACCGACAGTAGGCATTGAATTCAAGGACACGCCTGAGTCAAACTGCTTTAGCATGTATATCTAGGTACTGTCACGGAATATAAAGGGTACAGAAAGTCGGCTCCAGCTGACCTTGATTTGAATTACCTACTCGCCGTGGCGCTAGAGTAAGCAAAGCAGCTATAATGTGTTTATCAGGCGAATTATCGCGCGAAACTATAATTGTTATAATTGTTATTATTTAACGTGTAGTGCCCTCGCGACTGGCGTCGACCGATTCGATCCGAGATCGCTGTAGGTAAGTGTGTGTCTTTGTGTACGTCTGCCTCTATACGCTCGATGTATGCAGCCAACTTTCTGTAATGTTCTGTGGTACTGTATGGTACTGTGGTATTTATGGGTTTGATTTTTTCTGTTTATAAATGTTAATTTATTTTTAGGGTATGGCCCAACACTGCAGCGGTAGCAGAACGTCTCTGGTCTGGACTAAACTATCAGATGAACTCTAGTAGTCTCTCTTCGTTAGTTACGCACGACGTACGACGTCGGAGTGTAGAGCACGTATGCCGGATGCGTCAGGCTGGTGTTCCTGTGGCTGCTTTGGGGACTGGATACTGTCTTCACAAGTCAAAATAATGGATCAGATTAACTAAACAATATAGGCCTTAAAACCACGTTATATCATTTTACGCACTGAGTAGAGGTAACTAACTCTCTCACCCATGTAGGTTGTATAAAAGTGCTTGTGCTAAAATTATATTTACGTAAGCCAGCTAAGCCCCAACAATAAAAAAAGTTTTCAAACTACAGCATAATTATTTGAAATTCTTTCCATCCAATGGTAGCCTGGAAGAGATATCTTTTAGCGATAAGGCTGCCACTTGTGGCACTAGCTCGTAAGTGTTTTCTATATGTACGCTTAGTCCCAAATTTGATAGTATTCGAAAACTTTTTTCGTTTACGTATTGTTCCATACATTTTAGTAAAGCGCCTCCAGCGGAAACGCGGAGGAACTAAATCGGTAGTAATCGGCGGTATAGATTGCTTCACTCTAATACGAAAAAAGTTTTCGAATACCTTTCAGCCCAGCAATGTATGGAACAATACGTAAACGAAAAAGTTTTCGAATACTATCAAAACTTGTACTATGGGTACATTTGATGGCCCGTTGGTCTAGTTGGTAGTGAACCTGCCTTCTGAGCTTGGGTGCGTGAGTTAGATTCCCATCTAGGACAAACATTTATGTAATGAACATTTGTGTTTGTTCTATATCTGGTTGTTAATATCTATTTAAGTATAAATAAATAAATAAAATGTCTTTATTTCAGGCATGGAACCCATATTGTTGTACATAACAATAAAAAATAGAAGATTAAAAATAGCTTAAGTTAAAATTTAATAAAAATATCAGTCATTTTCGGTTCGCACTCTGGTGCACTGTCAACCACGATTTAAAAATCGGGCTACCAAGGTAGTCCCCCATGCACTGCAATATGCCGTTCTATTTAAAACTATATATGTACGTATATCAGTCTCTGGCAGCTATATCACAAGCTTTGCTTAGTTTGGGGTCAGATCACGGAACACTATTACCATGACCATGTGTGCAAAAATGTCCCGAATATTTATTTATTTATTATTATTGTAATTTTTATTTCTGGTGTACACAATAGAGTTTCTATCTATCTTTTTTAGGGCTTTTCAAGACACTCGAGTACGCAAAAATTTCAACTCTTGATGATGGGGCATACAATAAAATAAACATGTTTCATCGTATTATTTTCTTAAACTCGTGTATTTTTGAGTGTTACTGAATAATATTGGTGGATTAAGAACGTGCTCAAGTATGGAAAATGATCTAGCGAGGCGAAACATGTTGTTTCCAAAGCTGTCGCGAAGCACCTCAACAAGTACTCTGCGAAATACCCGTATGCATAGATCACTTGTCATCATGTGAGCTGATAATTAGTTGCTGAGAGTGTACTATATTAAATCAAAAAACATGGTTATATTTAAGGTTAGACTGAGTGGTACTATGAGAACCGCGACGGTTCATACGTTTACACTGATATGTGGCTGATGCAGACTCTGGTACCTGGAGCCATAGGCCTCCAAGGATTTCTGATACTGATGCACAGCTGAACGGCCTCTGGTACCTGGAGCCATAGGCCTCCAAGGATTTCTGATACTGATGCACAACTGAACGGCCTCTGGTACCTGGAGCCATAGGCCTCCAAGGATTTCTGATACTGATGCACAACTGAACGGCCTCTGGTACCTGGAGCCATAGGCCTCCAAGGATTTCTGATACTGATGCACAACTGAACGGCTTCTGGTACCTGGAGCCATCGGCTTCCAAGGATTTCTGATAGTTAGGGGGTTTCCCCCCAGTGGCCTCCAAACCTCCCCTATAGCCACCCCATGCCTCGCAATATACTGAGCTGGTCTGATCACTGATATTACTGAGATAATCTGATTACTAACACAACTGTAGGTACTGTCCTACTCGGTACCTATAATGACTGTATAGGTCGGACTGTTACTAGACAAGGCTGGAATCATACAGTCAAATGATATACACAGATATAACAAGAGTAAATGCGATATATCTCACTCACCTGAGATCGCACCTTGTTCTTACACTACGGACACTTGTTCCACTCACCGCTACCGGCTTCAAAGTGGCCCGTCCGGTCGGCTGCCGTAGCGAACGAAGCGCTCGCGATTCCTCTCTCCGCCACCGGGTGTGACGTCAGCTGTGTTATCCACAGATTACACACAAACAAACGTCGGTTGTCTCTGTCACAGCTTTGCTGATATTTAAACCTTCTGATACCTACATGTCAGGATCTAGCTTCGCATTCGCGACATTCCCGCCCATGAAAAAAAGGAAAAAGAAAATCATATTGAACTGATTAAAAGTTTAATGAATTATTATTAATTATTTATTATTATATGAGTATATAATTTACGATATCAACTAAGTAATCTAATTAATAATTGCGATGTCCTTTAGACTCTCTCTGGCGTTGATAGCTGATGCTTGAGATGGTCGTCTCCCATCTGTTCTGTTCTGATTTATTTGAGTTGTTTGGTATGAACATTTGGTACAGAATGAAGACTCATTCAAATGTTGATAGTGGCTCATTTAGGTGTGGTCCGGGGGCAATTTCTTGCTCTGATTTCATCGTTGCTGTCGCTGGCGGTGCTGTGCTTTGTTCTATCGCAAGGGGGTACAGATGGCCTATATATTGAACGGGTGAGTGTATTGTCTGATGGCAATCTAATCTTGGCCTACTCGTATTTGCCCATCAGTGTCCTTTATGAGTTCTGTGATTTTGCCTATTGTCCAAATCTTTCATGGACGTACACAACTGCATGTGATTTATAAGGTTATGTGAAAACTGTTTGTGCTCTTACTTTGCTACGGAAAACCACGTATTTCGGCTTCACCAAAGCCGACATATACAACACTGAACCTGATAATACTTTCGATGTCATACTGATATAATATTGTCTGTAAATTAGCTATATCTTGATAATAGTAATCAGATCGATACTTATTTTGTTAATAACTCTGTCTGAACCTGTAGTATTATGGAAAATTTATAAACCTGCATCCTGCATCCACCTTCATGTATTAACCTGCTTCGATTGTTGTGAGACCCTCCGCGACCAAAAAGTGATGCATCTCAAAGTATCACCTTTGTTCTGTTTGATCTCGTTTATCTTTTGCGATACGAAAGGCGGAAGTTAACTTTTCCGATTGTTGCCAGCTAAAAAACGATCAGACTATCCATCCATGAACACTGTGCACAGGCGCAAGAAGGTCATTACCTAACTCATAAATCTGCAAGTTCTGCAACGAATCAGCCAGCACTCTCAGTAATTCCAATCTTGGAATCTGCAATCTCGTTTGATCCTTTAACAGCACTAATCTAGACTTGCCAATAACAAACTGACAATATTATTAGTGAGTAAAAACCACTACGTAAATAAATAGCAACCGAGTATGCCTCTTGTATTGTTTTCGTTCCATTTAATTGGCAATATGTCAAAACTGATAATTATTGATCTGAACTATCAATTATTTTGCTAATCTGATCTGACCAACCAGCCACACTCAGTCAAATCAGAGTTATCCCAGAATGGATTCATCGCCGATCTGCATCTTCTCTCTCAACATGAAAGAATACTAATAGTTGTTGTCTAATAATATGTATATTGTGCCAGCGCACTAACCATCATCTGCGAACGTAAGATCTCATGGTCTGATGTCGTTCCATAATTTGAATCATTGAAGACTGGTGTCCGTATACCTCTTGTGATATGAGAGAAGACGTTAGCTTAGCATGTATGACGTGAACATCAGTTCGAGTTACAACTCTGAAAGCTAACATGAGCTTTCCATTTGGCGTGGTGATGATTGCGGCCCGAAGGTGAAATCTTGTGCGATTGCTTTTTTAGTGAGGCACTTAAGCATGGAGAGGTATCGCCGAAAATACCACAATAGCTGCAGTGACCCAATGGAGAGACACACTGCTTATTTATCACGCCAGGTGGCGCATTATCGCTGGTGTTGTTTCACTGTCAAGTGTCAAAAATATCAATAGATAATTTTAGTAATTACACCATAAAAAAGTTTTAGACGAAATAAATCTCTTTTCTGTGAATTACACAATAAATTTCGTATGTGTAACGGTTCTAAAAATATCTTCCGTTCATGGCAAATGGCACATACGCTAGCAGCCAAACTTAACGAATAAAAAAGTCACCACGTTGACATAAAGATCGTTGACAGAATGAAAGTGACTGATGTAATGTCAGTTCGCTTTCACTTTTAAACGAAACAAAATATCAACCCTCATTTAATAACAAAATGATATAAAAAACTTGGGAAATACGTACATTCTAGAAGGATTAGTTGATATAAGGCCCTCCGGCCATAAATTCTGTCTATTGGTGCCGCTACGTTTCCAAGTGGAAGTCGCAAATTTATCTCAAACTAATCTAACTTCGAACCCCGAATTGCAGATAATCGGGTAAGTTTTTGTGAAGTGTTATTAAGTCTTGTGTTTTAAAAGTGTTAAATTATATTTCCTAGTAATTTTCTGTAACACATTCTTTCTTAGTCTTGTTTTTAGCTCTTCAAGCATTATTCTGTATCTTGGATCCGTCCAATCAAAACTATGTTTGCAACGCCGGTACCACGCTGAGAGACTTAATCCCTGTCCCGATCTGCCACTACCTTCATGGATCTCACGCGGCTGGACCGAGCGGCTCTTATTGTGCCACACCTGATGCGTAGCCTTTGACGCATTCCAGGGTTTTTCTCCCGGCACCGCAACCTTGCCCGTGCTCCACGCCCTTCGAGTACTCATGACTCTCGCTGCCAGCACGCTGATCATTGCCAGCCGCACACGGAGCTGTCTCCGAGTCACGCTGCTCAGCTGAGCTTCCCACGTGCCACGAGCCGCGTCGAGCCACGCAGCGATCGGCGCCTACGCTCTTCAAGCTAAGTTTCCTAACAAGAGACCAACATATTTTCTCACCACCTTCCGAGCTCACGACCCTCAGTCTTACTCGCATGTAACTAAATTTTTTCTTGATTAAATTTTAACTTATACTCTCATAGAATCTTTCTTTGAAGCGCCTGCCCACTGCTAGGTAGGACATAACCCAAGCTTCACTTGGGGTACGTTTCATATGGTAATAAACATGCCTCTGTGTAGTGCATTTCAGTGTAAAAATAGAGGTACTCACCGTTTTCCTTCCAATGAGAAAAAATAATATTGATAATTTTATTGCATACCTTGCCAAAAGATTCGCTTTTTTTGCCAGCTAAAGAAACATTTACTTTTTTCTGAGATTCGCCACTCATTAGAGAAACATTTTACTGTTTAAAGGCAAAGTTTATTTTTATTGTTTCATTCAAGAGCAATGTTTATAACCTCAAATAAGCCACAAATGACAGCACCAGTGAAGGTGGCGCCATCTGAGATAAGTTTTGCTGTGGTTTTGCCTGTGGCTTCTCATTACCCAAAATGTATGAAAAATACTGCGTTAGTTCCCTAATACTAACCCTGTGAAATCATTTACCACTGAATAAAACTCAAAATATGAAGTGATGGTCAAAATATTTTCGGATTTGAATTAAATAAAGAAATTTCGTTAGTGAAGCTACTTCTCAAAATCTCTGAAATATTCACAGATATACACAACCAGATCGGCAATATATTTTAGTGAAAGAGACAACTTGATATGGCTCAGCACAAGTACGAAAAGGACATAAATAGACTTTGTTGTCCTTATCGGCGTGACCTGTTTTTGGTACCTCAAGTGTCAAAATCTGTAATAATCAGTGACAAACAAAACGGGTCTGAATTATATTTATTGCCTTTTTTTGGTGATTAAATGTGATAAATGCGTGTTTCCTCTGAGAAATAATTGTAAAAGATATTTTACAATGGTTGGTTGTAGCATTTTGGGCTGCAAGAAGCGCAGTGAGCGAAAATACGATGAAATATCATTTCACACGTAAGTAAACATATAAAGCTTGTAACGATCACCTAAATAAATTCAGGATATCAATTCGCAAATATTTTATTCATAATTAGTCAGTTTTTAGGTCGATTAGTGGTCTAATTCTATGAATTTTATCAAATTATTCACTTAGAAAATAAATTATGAATGTTGCCAGTTTATGAAAGAAATTACCCACCGCAACTAACATAAATTATTCGTTCTGCAGGTTTCCAACTGATCCTGTCACATTGCTGAAAAAAGCTGGCACATTGCAAGAAGTGCAAAATACCGACCCTTTTATGCCCATATGAATATGGTGAATGTTAATATTAAATATATATTAATGAGGCCACAGTTATGAAGCTGGAAAAGCAAAAGGCGATTTCGGCGAACCGATTCAAAAAGCTACGCGCTGTTCGTGAAATTTGTACTGTAAACATTAAAGAGTCTATTTATCTAATTATTTGTAATGTTATACATAATTCCATTCATGAAAAAACTAAACTGACCAAGCGCGAGTCGGGCTCGCGCGCTGAGAGTTCTTTACAATCACAAAATACAAAAAGTTGTGCAAAAAGACAACATCACGCCCAGGCTGTCACCCATCCAAGTACCGACCGCGCCCGACGTTGCTTAGCTTAGTGGTAAACAGAAATTTGTCACTGACTCGCACTTGGCCAGTGTTTATTATTTGTTGTTTTACTTATGTTCACTATAATCCGCTAAATTTGACGCTTGTACGGATTACCGTTTTTACACTAGAACAAATCCAAAAATACGTTTAACGTTTGTTGCATGGGGGCCCTTCCTTTGCCCTTCCGTTTTAACTCTTTGACTTTTTTATTATTTTTAATTAATCATAAAAAATCATGCTATGGTTACTTTACAACCTTTTTTCTAGTACTATATTCTAATCCTAACAAATAATTATAATAAAAACGGAAGTAAGTTTGTAACTTTCTGTCTGTTTTTTTACGAGGAAACGGCTAAGTCATGGTATAATAATATACTCCGCCAGGTATAGCAATTCGAGAAAAAATGTTTACGTAGGCGTCCCGCAATTATGTCATGATGTCAATTTACAACAGGTTCGAGAGAGATGACGATACACCACGTAACAGCTGATTGAATAAAGTGGCAACTGGACAGTGACGTCATTGCGGGACCACTCCCAGATTGCTAGACCTTGTTTTCTTAGATCATGGGCTAAGTCAAATTTTGTCAGGACGATAGGGTGTGTCATGAGGACAGACAACGTACTTTTCTTCCCAGAACATTGCAGGTAGCTCCGCGGGTTGCAGCAGCTAGTGTATAAAATATAAATATTTAAAAGGTAGTATTGTTTCCAAAGTACTCATTGAAGATTCACACCCATCATAGTAGGTAAATTACCCTAACTTATAGCAAATCATTTTAATGTGACAACACACCTTGTTGAAGCGAGAGGCACTGAGCTAGCCACGCTCATTGAAAATCTATAGGTAGTAGATCTGTGGAAATATTGGTGCCGTCGTTTGGCTTTAGACTTCAGCAGCCATTAATCGATGCCATAGACTTAAAATATTCAAAGATGGCTGAAATATTTTCTGATTTAACTTCTTCACTGAAATATTGGAGATGTCATCTAGTATTAGAACTGGACAATCCATAATCCCCTGTGATAATCCCCGTTACTGATTTAAAATATGCAAGGATGGCAGAAATATTTTGCGATACAAGTCAAGATTCTCTGAAATATAAATGCTCTCATCTGGCGTTAGTCGCAAATCACGCAAAAAAAAAACTCACCAATGTTTCCAACAAATTTGTTGAAAATATTCAAAAATGGCTATTAATATATTTTTTCCATATAGCTTCACTTTGCTGAAATACTGGTGGTGCCACCTAGCGTTTGATCTGAGAAACTCGTATTTTATGCCACTGATTCAAAATATTTAAAGATGGCCTAAATATTTTCCGATACAATGTGTAAAATTCAGGCAAAATTCTTAATAAACCTTCGCTTTCCTTTTGTCGAAGTAATAAACCCACATAGTAGTCAAACGATGAATTTTGTCAAAATATTGTAGCTATCATAAAACGTGAGTCCCGTAGAAGCATTGATCATAAAAACCAGCCTAAAATATTCAATGATGAGTGAAATAAATTAAGATAAAAATAAAAATTATAATAACCAGTAAAAACTACTATCGACTCCGCCGCCATATTGGACAACTTATCCGTGCTTTTATTATTTCGCTGGCTTGAGAGCCATAAATTTCCCGCGCTACCCGCACATGTAAATGATAATGGAAAATTTGTTTGAACTGATCTGGTTTCTTTCTGAGAAAAGATTCGAACTACCTTCACAATGTAGCCGATTGTTTTAAAATAGAGAAAACATCGTAGGAGTTAAAATTGTTCTGGACAGTTGAATAGGGTATTTGACTACTTTTGGGAAACTATTGCACATTATTGCCTGATATAATTTAATGTATACTGCATTTATATTTTCTGGATATCAGTCGTATTTGCGATATAAATCGATGTTAAAGTTTGAATAAAAAAATATCGCGCCAAAACGCAGACCTGCGTCATAGCTCCGGTCGAGCGACGATTGACGTCACACAAAACAAAACAGCTGCAGCTAGGGAGCAAAAGTTTGATAATCACAAATTTTCTAATAGAAGTAATGGTTTATAAATGTTGTGTAGTGCCACAATGTACAAATACTTCCATAAAACACCGGAAAAACTATTCGTTTCTGTTCCAATGGACCCCAAAACTCGCAAAAAGTGGTTGGAACTAAGTAGCTCGTAGAGAACCCAAAAGTATTGGAGCTAATTCAAGTGTTTCTATGTGCGAAGATCATTTTGAGGTACATATTTGAGTCTATATATTTCTATTACAATTTGTGTTTTTATTGCATTACTATTTTATGTACTGTTACTTTCTTTTTAAAAATTGTAAAGACATAACCTAACAAAATAGTGATATCCACCTACTACAACATACTTTTTGTACAACTTGATTGAATGTTTTGCTTGGAGAACAATTAAAAATTAATACTTACATTGTAGTTTTTACGTTTTGAGTTCTGCAGCGTAGAAACAATGACGTAGATTATTATTGAAGAAATATGCAACCATAAATACATTAATTTTGGGTAAGTTACTGCTGTCTGCTTGCACAAAATGTTTCTCCATTCTTCTCACATTTAACCTCCGGACTGTTTTTGGTGATAATTTCTGGATAAATCGCTCTCAAAATAGCTTTACAACATTAAATTCGCAAATATCAATACAAAATCTGTTTGTTTAGATTTGTGTGACGTCACTAGGGATGAAGCCAATTACAGACCGTTTTCGATCACGTGATCAAATGTCGAAAATACAGTTATTTTATTCGTGTTTTATACAAAAAATAAGCATATTTTTATGAAAAAATCAATGAAATATGCTTTTTCATTATGTCATGTTTATGGATGACGTCAATTGGCATTGTATTTTTAATACAGTCAAGTACCCTATTGGGATCTGAATCTGATTTATCCCAGCATACTCCACCATGTCGCGAAGCACCTCAACAAGTACTCTGCGAAATACCCGTATGCATAGATCACTTGTCATCATGTGAGCTGATAATTAGTTGCTGAGAGTGTACTATATTAAATCAAAAAACATGGTTATATTTAAGGTTAGACTGAGTGGTACTATGAGAACCGCGACGGTTCATACGTTTACACTGATATGTGGCTGATGCAGACTCTGGTACCTGGAGCCATAGGCCTCCAAGGATTTCTGATACTGATGCACAGCTGAACGGCCTCTGGTACCTGGAGCCATAGGCCTCCAAGGATTTCTGATACTGATGCACAACTGAACGGCCTCTGGTACCTGGAGCCATAGGCCTCCAAGGATTTCTGATACTGATGCACAACTGAACGGCCTCTGGTACCTGGAGCCATAGGCCTCCAAGGATTTCTGATACTGATGCACAACTGAACGGCTTCTGGTACCTGGAGCCATCGGCTTCCAAGGATTTCTGATAGTTAGGGGGTTTCCCCCCAGTGGCCTCCAAACCTCCCCTATAGCCACCCCATGCCTCGCAATATACTGAGCTGGTCTGATCACTGATATTACTGAGATAATCTGATTACTAACACAACTGTAGGTACTGTCCTACTCGGTACCTATAATGACTGTATAGGTCGGACTGTTACTAGACAAGGCTGGAATCATACAGTCAAATGATATACACAGATATAACAAGAGTAAATGCGATATATCTCACTCACCTGAGATCGCACCTTGTTCTTACACTACGGACACTTGTTCCACTCACCGCTACCGGCTTCAAAGTGGCCCGTCCGGTCGGCTGCCGTAGCGAACGAAGCGCTCGCGATTCCTCTCTCCGCCACCGGGTGTGACGTCAGCTGTGTTATCCACAGATTACACACAAACAAACGTCGGTTGTCTCTGTCACAGCTTTGCTGATATTTAAACCTTCTGATACCTACATGTCAGGATCTAGCTTCGCATTCGCGACAAAAGCTCCATAGAAGCCTCTTGTAAAGCCTCCGCCACTTTATTGGGGCATAAGTTTGATTTGACCGTAACTTACATACTTTACTTGACTAGTATATTTAATTAAACTTGAAAATATTTCAATACCTGACACTGGCAAATACACAAGAAGTACGACGCCAAAATCCTCTCAAGAGAAAAAAAAGAACATGTTTTTGTTTTGTAAAGTAAATGTCGTTGTCATCGAGTAAATGTTTTGTTTGTTTTGAATAAGTTTCTATGGTTTCTATGGTAGTTTTTGATGATTTAAGTTGAATTTAAATGATTTTGTCTTTTATTTTAATATAATATTTTGTGATTTAATAATCATTGAACCGCATTCATATCCATTTTATGATATATCTTGAGAACCAGTTTTCGTAATGGGGATTCTAGATTTTAGTCTAGGTGATAGGGAGGGACCTTTCTGTACAATAACGTACAACACAATGAAGTTAAATGGATGGACACAATTATAAGTATTGTAAGTATACGTTGAGTGTCCAGCTGTACCCTGATATTAAATCATGAATGGGTATAGGTCACAAGAGGCTGGAAATAGTCTGTTAATATATACACGGTTGGATGTCTATCTTATCGAGTGAAACACTGCTGCCTATGCAATGACTGTTTTAATTTACTTACATCAATGTGCCTATGTCTAGATTTTGATTGCACGACTGATAATCTTTAAAAAGTGTTGTCATGATAGCATACCATCTAATCAGTTCATTATATTTAGTTTTTCTTTTTTAGGGGTGTAAAATGTGATTGTACAAGTGAAGGACATCTGTAGATAAATAAAACATCATAATACTGTGTAAATATAGACTTTTAATGGCAATGAGTTTACATATATCATTGGTTAATGGTTGTAATAAAGTGCGCTTAGTAGACGGAACACTTATATTAATCCTAGCGGAGGCATACATAGTACTACTGAGTAATAATAATCTATAAAAGTTGACACAAGGCAAGTTACGATGCAGTGTGAAGAAATGAAACATAGCAACAAAATTAATAAGTTTTCTACAAAACTAGATGAACACATCAAGGCCATAGTTGATAAAGAAGGTTACATTTCTTACAATATTGAAAAAAGAAATTTACATGATGTTAGTGGCTACACAGGAACTGTCTTAGCTATCGATGTTAAAGGTAAAACAAAACACGGAGATAAAGTTATCAACATTTTTGCTAAACAAATTGTACCTGTTGAAATCCCTATATATGATGTGACGAAAATTTACAAGCGGGAAACATTTGTATACACAGATCTTATTAAAGAAATGTATGATCTTCAAAACACAGTAAATGTTCCCATTATTGAGAGATTAAAAATAGCCAAAGCGTATGATGAATGTAACGGTGAAGCAATTATTCTTGAAAATCTGGTAGCAAGAGGATTTAAAACTTACTCCAAGATGGAGATTGTTAAATTGGAATATGCAGAGCTGGTTGTTAAGAACCTGGCTCGGCTTCATGGTCTTTCATTGGCAATGGGAGTTAAGAGACCAGAATATTTTGAGAAGGTTAAAAATATGGATTGTGTGTACATTTTCAATGACTTCTTTCGTAAGTTCACACATAATATGCTAGAATTTGTAACACAATTCTTAGCAGACGGAGAAAAGGAGAGAGTCACATCCCTTCTTAAAAATCTTGTTGATAAATATCCTACCTACATGAATAATGCTTCATGTCAAACGAAAACCATTTGCCATGGTGATTACAGGCATAGTAACATTATGGTGAAAGAAGTTGTGAGTATAATTTTGTAACGCAAAGATATTTTTACTAGACGGCAAAGCGAAAAGGGAGGATATTGTAGTGCAAATGTGTGTATGTATGCTTGTACTAGCTGCGCCCCGCGGTTTCACCCGCCTAGTGATGAAAAATGGTGATGATGAAGATGAAAAGTAGACTATGTCACTCTCTGACTCTAACTATACCCATGCAAAAAATCAGGTCGATCCATTGTTCCGTTGCAGCGTGAAAGAGGAACAAACATCCATACATACAAACTTTCGCGTTTATAATATTAGTAGGATATGTCAAGCCAAGTCTCCTGGACCCAAAAATCTAACAAAATATTTAGTTAGGCTAGAACTGTTTTTTTTTTAAATTTAATAATAGGTTTGCATTTGACCGCCAACATACCTGGCCCCCGATTCTACTAGACAAATTGTTCTAAAATTGTAATTGTTTCAATTTTAATGTTTAAATAATTCCCACAAAATTTACAGTTTTTTTTTTATACTAGAAAAATACCACCACTTAATATTATAACTAAGTATATAAAAAAATTTAAACCTGTCAAATTTAAAAACAATTTCTTTAGTCGAATCGGGGCCCTGATGTCAAGGGATGATGCGGTTGATGATGATGATGATGACTGGGCTAATATTTCAGTTTTTTTTCAGGACAACAAGCCAACTGATGTCATTGCAGTCGACTATCAAATTACTTTCTATGGAAATCCAGTGTTAGACTTCATTTACTTCATATTCTGGGGCACTGATCAGGAGTTCCGAAGAAATCACTTGGAGCATCTGAAGCAGCTGTACTATAAATACCTAGGAACATTCTTGAGCTACTTTGACCTCGAAGTAGAAGAGGTGTTCCCTAAGAAAGAGTTTGAAAGGCAATATAAAGAGAAGCTAGACTTTGGACTGATGATAGCAGTGTTCTATCTACCGCACCTCTTCCCTCCAGAAAAAGTGTCAGATTTCAGTGAAAGGAAAGAATCGGCTGTGAAAGTAAATAATAAATACGCCGAACGATTCTGTGGCATAGTAGATGATTTTATCAAGTGGGGATATTTATAATTTAGTAAAGGTATTTTCACAGAAAAAAAAACAATCATAATAAAATTTTATGATGGTCTGAGTGTGTATGCTTGTATGTTCCCACTCAATTTCCTAATGGTTGATTGAACGGATTTTGGATGTTATGTTGGTACGGCGTAGCATAAACATCGGTGGATGCTTAACAACCTCAAACTAAAATCTAGGCAGTAAGGTACTGCTATAACAAGTCTAGGTATACGAAAAAAATTAATATTAATAGTAAAAGAAATAAAGACCCGTGGATAAACCGTAAAATTAACAGAATGTGTGAAAAGAAAGATATACTATTTACGCAATGGAAAAATGATAATACAAATAAAGTTTTAAGACTTGAGTATAATAAATATAGAAATAAAACACATAAGCTTATTGAAACGAGTAGAAACAATTATTATCTAGATCTAATAAATAAACATAAAATGAATCTCCGAAAGTTGTGGCAAATATTAAATACTTTAACTGGACGTAATAAGAGTTCTGTAGATGAAGCTATTTTAAAAGCTTTTAACAAAAACCAGATAGATGTAAAATCAATAGCTAATAATTTTGCAAGAGAGTTCAGTGACTGCGTAAAGAAAATCGTGCCTGTTTGTAACAAACGCCTATTAGATGAGTCAGAATACATGTACCCGCAGAATAAATCAATGTTTTTTAAGAAAGCATCCTATCAAAGTATATTGACAATTATTAAAAGCTTAAATACTAATAAAGCACCCGGTATTGACGGCATTAGATGTGTTGATGTTAAATCAATATGCGATAAAATTTTAGGGGTCATAGTAAAGTTCATTAGCAATAGTATAGCAAGCGGCAAGTATCCACAAGATTTAAAAACCGGAATAGGGTATTTGACACTGGTGGAAATAAAATATGAAACTTATCTATATTGAAAGGTTTTATATTAAGAGATTTTTTCAATATTTTATCAATAGTAATAATCACTCCTAAATTTAATTATTTAGATTTTAAAATCACGATTTTTTATCTATGTGTCACGTGACTCGAAAATCCAATCACAGTGCGTGACGTCAACATGGTGATGACAGCATCCGTATATATATAGTAGTCTTTGGACAGCACAACCAAAACAAAACAAAGCAAACAGATCGAAATCAAATTCATTTTCTGTAAAAGTTTACTAAATTTATCAATATTAAACGAGTTAATTATGGTGATACTCACTTCAAAATGATTTTCACAAACGTAAATCGACGAAGTTGTTGATATTTGAGAAGCATTCTATCTTCCTTCAAGTCACAACCAATTTCTTCGTATTTCAGCTTTAGACGGTACAATTATGAATAATTTCGCAAGTATTGCATTCGAAACATTAGGACACTGAGGCACTATACACCAATGATAAGTTTTACGATCCATTTTCAACTAAATAATTTTACAAATAAATAACAACAACGGCAGCATTTCACGGCCGACTGTGACAGATGTTTGTTTATTTACATGGGCAGCATAGAGTAATATAATGGGTAGATCCCGTTCGAAAGATGCGTTCGGGGCACCTAGAGTGAGATTTGAAAATGAATGACAGATGAACATCAGTGTATTTTTAACCATCGAATTCACTATTGTTCAATTGCAACTGAAGTGTACGCTCAAATACTCGTAACAGCCAAGTTGTGTCACGGTTGTTTTTCACACTGACGATGACGTTGTAAACGGCGATGCTTTATTATATCGCATGCCTTGAACGCAACTCTGTAGTTAAGTATATTGACGTCACAACGTCGATTTGGCGCGTTTTGATGCGTCTTTTAAAAATTGAAATCAAAAGAGCTAATAATTATTCAATAAATGAACTAATGGAGGTAAAAGTATTTTTTTGTGTGAATATGCACCATACTCTTTAAATTTAAGGCCATTGCAAAATTTTGTCAATATCCCTATTGTCAGACCAATATATAAAAAAGGAAATCGCAAAGAATACGGCAATTACCGTCCGATTACCATACTACCGGTCATAGACAAAATAACTGAAAAGTATGTGTGTCAACAGATACAAAATTTTTATATAAAAAATGATGTGCTGTCTAGTGTGCAATATGGATTTCAGCGTAATAAATCAACTGCACAGCTTCTTTCTAAATTTGCGGATGAAGTCAACCAGTGTCTAGATGACAGGAACCACGTCATACTCTTGTTTATCGATTTTAGTAAGGCCTTCGATACGCTCAGGCATGATACTTTACTGCAGAAGCTGAATAACTCTGGTGTTCGAGGACCAATTCTGAAGTGGTGTGAAGACTATTTGAGAAATCGGGAGTATCGGGTGAAAGTTGGTGAGGAATACAGTGATGCGATTGAAGTAACCGAAGGTACAGCCCAAGGCTCTGTGTTAGGGCCCTTGCATTATCTTGCTTACGTAAATGATATGGAACATGTGATCAACCACTGCTCTATTTATCAATATGCGGACGATACTTGCCTACTAGCCTCGAGCAAAGATCTAAGTACGGCTGTCAGTTACATGCAGGATGATTTCACACGATTGGCTAAGTGGTCACATGATGCTGGGCTAGTTTTAAATGCGGCCAAGACCAAAATAGTCCATATCCATTCAAGTCATATAAGGCACACAGACTCTTTTAGAATAATTGCACACAACCATGATTGTCTACATAGGTTGCCTCAGCACAATGACAGTAACTGTAGCTGTGAGCCAATAGAGCAAGTGTCGCACCATACTTATTTGGGATTGATAGTAGATAATAGGTTCAACTGGGGCAATCACGTTGAATCAGTTTGTGATAAACTAAGGGCGATACTAGCTAAATTTTACATTATAAAGACCAAGATACCTTTCCAAATATTACGAACTATGTATATAGCTATGGCGGAATCGATTATATCTTATGGTATCACTAGCTATGGGCGAACATTTAAAACGTACATTGATAAAATTTATAACCTGCAAATTCGATTACTAAAACTTATAGTCCCAAGACATATTAAAAAACAGTATAAAGAGAATATTATTGACATCTTTGAGTTTTGTAATATATTACCAGTACAAACTAGAGTGAATTTGTCCCTATTAATAGAGCAATTTAACAACACGGAAGTTCAAATACCTGTGTCACATAAAACAGTAACAAGAAAAATGTCTCAAAATATGTTAGTGATACCCAGAGTACATAATTACTACGGAAGAAGAACGTCAGCATTCATAATTCCCACACTGATGAATAATATACCCCAAAAGACAAAGCATGATTTAAATCCTAAAAATTATAAAAGAATATTAAAAAAAATGTTTTCTTCTAAGTGTAACCGATAAAGAGTTTTAAGTATGCTTGTGTGGCAGGACGCATGTAGTGTGTTTGTGGCTATTTGGTGGTTTTATTATTTATTGGTTCTCACCCAATAATGGGTGTGAAGTTACAAGAGGAAAGCCTATGTACTGTAGTGGGCGCCTTTTAGCTGATGATGATGATGATATTAAAATATGTATATGTGTGTATGCACTTGTATGTGTAGGTGTATGTGTGTATGTGTATGTATGTATATATATGTGTACGGGCCCGCGCATGTATGTATATATATGTATATATATATATATATATATATATATATATATATATATACATGTGTGGGTTTGTGTGCTCTTATATAGTGAATATTTAAACTGCTATATTTACTTTTTTATTTTGCTTGTCCTCCTCGTAAATTTCTTGTTTAGCAAGTTCCGGATAACAACATCCTGTATGGGTGTTGTTTTCGCAAGTCGACTAGGACTGGAACCGGTTTAGGATGAGTGAATAGCGTTCGAGTTCGACTCGTACGCAACTTCACATATTTATGTTACATTGGCTAAATTCCTATGATATATTTTTTATATTTTTGATCGTTAGCGATGACAAACAGCTGCTTCCTCGATCTATAAATATTTTAGTAGATAATTATGTATGAAAGTTTGATATGTACCTTCCTATTTTTATTTTTATTTTGTAATTGCGCGGTGAATGTGAGCACCATGTCAAACCAACTGTGGTTTTTTGGTGCAACAATATGCTATAAACTGTATTATTTGTGTAAAGTAAATAAAAAAAAAAAAAAAAAAAAAAAAGGTAGTAAGCTAGAGTCTGACTAATGAAAGTTGAGACTGAAAACGCCCGCCAAGTTAAAAAAAATCCGCATTGCAACCCCAAAATTAATATGAAATGCAAACATTACTGTGTTCTGACTGTATTACAATAAAAATTTATAACTTACAAGTATCAAGTGAGATTATTTCAGGCATTTCATACTAATTTTTGGAGTTTCAATGCTGATATTTTTAAATTTGCCGCGCTTTTTCAGCCTCTACTTTCATTAGCCAGACTAGTTAGCTGGCAAGGCCCAAGTTTAGAATATAAGTAGTTATTCTAAGAGCTCAAGCTGTTTTATTCTTGTGCCATTTCGTGTCCAAGTACCTCCCTACCTACTAGGATATTACTTGTCTTTACTCGTTGCAGACGATGCGTAGTAGGCACTTGCTACTTCTACTTGTTACTTGTACTACGCATCGTCTGCAAGCGCCTATAAGGTGCATACCATGATCGGCGGAGTATATTATTATACCATGCCATGATCCAAGTATATTATTACACCATGGTGCATACTGGGTTCTTATGAGCATAATGAGCAATAAGTGAACGCGCCCATGAATCCCATGATTGACATATTAATACATCGCTGGTTTTGGAGTATTGGCGCCATATTATTTTCCAAAACTTGTGTTTTACGAGTGTTATTGTGCGATGATTGTGGATTATTAATCATTAAGTAATCGATAATGTGTACGAGCAAAGAATAGGTTTTTTATACAAAATGCAGTGAAACGAGTTTTTTCATTGTTTTAAAATCTTAGTAACGTTTTTCCATTACTACTGGGCAAGGAACATACTACTCTCTACCGAATTGGGTCAAGACTTAGACTTGACCGTGAATTACTTTGCCTAAGACCCTAACTTGTTAGAAGATAATCTTTTTTAATTTCCTACTTCTAAAATGCTTAACACTGCCTAAGTAGAGAAACTGTTTCGAGCCAAGCCATTATCAGAAAGAAAGAATTAATATCATTTGCCGGCTGTCAAGTATCAAGAAAGTGTCGTTGTCATTGTCAATCAAGGAATCAAATCAAATCAAGTTTGTGATCAAGTTATATTATATCGGATGGTTTATCCCAATACGTTGCATTGGCGAAATTGTGGTGACCCACTCCACAAAAGAGGCCATTAAATAAGAGTTGAAGTTGAAGTTATATTATATCGGAACGGAATGTTTTTGTACGGTTTTTGTGCAATATTTTTGCGGTTCTAACGTATTTGTATTACGGATAAAAATGTTAAAATAAAATGCAAAAGATTCTCCATGACACAAAGTTATGATCAGTGTTCGATGATTATGTTTAACGCTCGCAAAAGGCACTACTTTAGTCTAACATTCTGTGTGTACTGAATAGTATTGAACGAGTTTCCAATCACTTTTCCATTAAAATATAACTACCGATCGCTATGGTGTCTTCGCAAAAGAAAACTTCAGCAGAATGGTTTATAGAGCAACTAAACGTGGAAAACGCCAAGCTAGCAGCATTCGTACTTGTAATCGGGTTTATTGGTTACCACGGCATACTTCACCTTAGATATGGTAAGGCATACTCAAAACAGCTCAGCGCTTTAGCAAGCTGTAAGTGGCTGAGGGACCGGTCATATCTGTCGCAGAACTGATAACTGTTGGGGTAGACGTGTTCTAAGGACCACGAATCGGAAAACAGCGTTGGGCACGATGAAATGACGATACAGGTAAAGGAGTTCTTTGGCAGTGACTGGAAGAGGAAAGCTGAAGATGAGTGTGGAGTGGTGTGCCTTGAGAGAGGCCTATGTCCAGTAGACTAAGATATGTGGTTTTAAATGTTTATCGCGACCTATCTCGCATTTTTTATTGAGGTAAAAATAACTACTTTCGCTCGACATTTCATCTCATTTAAAACATGTGTTCAAATAGCGAACATTATTAAGATCTGATTATGATGATGATTAGAACCATATTAACCAAGCAAGAGTAAAAAGTACAAGAGAAAAATCCTGAAGCATACTTAAGAACTATTACAAAATGAAATCATCTAAATTTAGGTATCTGGATTTTTGGGCATAAAATGATGATAAAAAGCAGTTAAGACGAATATATATGTAACTAGTAAGCTAAAACATTAAAATTGTTTGTATTTTATCACAGTAATTTGACAAAATCCACTCTCAACCTTTCCCTTGGAGTGTTTTATGAAAAACTACTTTTGTAAATTGGAGTTAAGTTGATATGTTAAGTTTTTCCATAATTTGATGGCGTTATTTTCAATAAAAAATACTAATCTATTTATTTCAGAAATAGAATTTCCTATAGATATTTCTATTTGGTAGAGTCAGATCGCCTAAAATTCTGCTTGCTTTTCAATCTTGCATTATTAATCAAATATAAAAATCTTGCTTTCATCAAAAAATGTGTGAGGGTTCTTAAAAATATGCAATATTTAGTGACTATTTACTTGTCCTGAATTACTCTAACTGATATTATACAAGACTAATAATAAGCATTCTAGACAGTTAACGTGCTAAATTGCAGATCTATAACTGTAATGGCTGTTTGAGCAAGTTAGAATAAGGAGAATAATAATAGAGGGGTAACGGTTTGCGCGCCGTGGCTCGTCATATTTATCTTGTTTAATCTGGGATGCGATAAAGGTAACACAGGTAGGCCACACCACCTAAAGCTAACTGGCAAGAGCCACAGGGGCCTTACAGCTACCTGCCAGCGATTATGTTTAGGTGATTGTGGAAAGTTGCGTGACTGCAAACCGTAGCTCTTCGCGTGATTTTCCGCACTGCTTCCGGCATTTGTATGTAAAAATGTAACGACTGGTTGTATGATGCTTACTAGGTCCAGACTCCTGCACATGGTTGCTATCATCAGGGCGATATAAAGGTGACCATGAGTGGCAACCATACGGCTGCATGCTTCACAGGTACTCTAAAACGTAAGTAAATCCTAACTTCAATTTGAACACATCTTTTAAAGTCACAGATAATTCTGGTAAGTTATTCCCAAAGATAATATAAATCAATTGGTATTGATTATTCCAGAACCTGCAATATTAGTTTTGTAATCGCCACTACCATTCAGATGGACATTAGTGCAACAGATACAGAATTTTAAAATATAATGTTTGCATTTCAGGGATGCCCATAAGTTTTTTTATATATTTTTTTAGGGATGCCAGAAGATGTCTCCGGTACCTTGCTTTTTGGGGCAAATACAACAGTTTCGCGTTTATTGGCGATTCCAGAGTTGAACAGTTGTATGAATACTTTATAGGTAAGATTTCCTATACTCTATCAATGTTTTTTGTTCTGACAGCTACAATAACTTTGTAAAAAGCTGACCTACCCCCTAGTCCCCCTAGTCTGGGGGACAGTTCTGACTCAGGAGTAAAATTACTGGAGCAACTGTGCCAGCGCCCTAGAGCCTCACTCCGATATTTCAAGGAGTTAGGTTGGCTCAGGTGCTGGTAAGGGGTAAATGCATAATGCACCCCAAGCGGGACGTCAGTGCAGGAATTATCGTCCCCATCTTGAATAAAAATCACTGCTGCACGTTGGTATGCCAAAATATCAGAGATAAACGCATATCTTGACATGCCAATGGTCAAAGAAGACATTCAGCAAAAGTAACACAACTGGCATCGCATACTAACAAGCTAACCTCAGAGCTTACACAGCCCGCCAGCAACCACAAAAAAGACTAAAGAGAGTTTGCATAGCAGCCCTGCAGAAATCAAAGGATAATACACCAGTATACCTAGCATGGGCCATGGACAAATTGTCTTTACAGCCTTTTTAGGTTTCCTTACTTCAAAATGAAAAAAACTGAACCCTTATAGGATCACTTTGTTGTCTGTCTGTTTACATGTCATATTTAGTATATTTTGCAATTTCACAAGGGAATCAAAACCAACAGAGTATTTCTCGTTGGCCTAGAATCATGAAATTTGGCAAGAGGCAAGGTCCCACAGCACATAGAAGTGAAGCAAGAATATGGATATGTTTGTCTCTTTCTCGTCAGTTAAAACGGTGGAAAGACAATTTGTCCACGGCCCATGCAGAGCCTGCAGGTCACTGGACATTAACTCTTAAAATGACCACCACATGCATAGACTTCTTATGGCCGAAGAAAGAATGAAAAAATAATTTGTCAAAAATTATTTTGTTCTATTAAAACAAGAATTATGCTGTAAAAAATTACACGGAAAAATGTTACAAAAGGCACCTAGCGATAGCATTGGAGTTTTATATAACCTTGATTATTGTGTGAATTCAGCTGAAATTACCCACTGATAAGAATTACTTAATACAGTTGGGTTCGACTGTTTTATCAGTAACCGCAGGTGGACAAACCCATTACAAATAAAGTTACATGATGAATCACTTCAAAACCATGGAAAAATTATATTATCATCATCATAATCAGCCTTTTATATACCCACTGATGGGACAAGCCTTCTCTCAGAGAGAGAGAAAGAGCCATATCCGCCACGCTGTCCCAATGCATATATGTTGGTGAATGTCATGTAATTATGTCTTTGAACATTTGAGGTTCTTGGAGTTACCGGTTTCCTCGCGATGTTTTCCTTTACGTTTTTGAGCGATGGTATCGCAACTGCACATAATAATTTATTTACTTTACGTACTAAATAATTCATAGGTGCAGGGCTGAAGATCGAACCGGGTTCCGTCAGATTGTAACTCGCTCTCTAACCTTCGCTCTCAAATCAGGAAAATTATATCAATGTAGTCAAAGTTTTATTTACAAAAATTCGAATAAAAATAATACTTTCTGTTTAATGAGTAAAAAAAATGAGTGGCATTTTTATATACATGATTTTTTATTTCTAACATAACTATGTGTAAAAGTCACAAAAATGGTTCTGAAGGTTTCTCAAATTACCAATATCACTTTAATCTAGAAAAGCGCGTGTTATTTAAAAATGCCTGTCAATTACGGCAATGGCTTGGCAAATAATAACTAGTCGCACTGTAGTTATTAAGGTGTTTTGCAGGTGTTGTAAAAACTCGGCTTGATCTGGATTCATCATACTCAACGGTGGACCATCACATGCCGAACTACACGTATGTGGACACCAAACTGCGTCTCTCCATCACTTTTATATGGAGTGAAGACGTTTCAAAGACTATGGTCGACCAGTTTCGGACATGGTAAGACTTTAACTATTGTAAAAAAAAACAAACGAACCGGAAGACGCAGCGTAGGTAGGCCTCCCACTAGATGGACCGACGACATTGTGAGAGTCGCTGGCATCCAGTGGATACAAAAGGCAGGCTGTTGTTCAGTGTGGAGGTTAAAGGGGGAGGTCTATGTTGAGCAGTGGACGTCTTCTGGCTTCTGATGATGTTGAATAAAAACCCTTTAGTAACAGCGGCAACGAATATGATTTCACAAATTAAATTATTTTGTAATTTTATCCAAATTTGGTTCCAAATAATGCTAGTATGATATTGGATCCGAACCTGCTGCATCCGCAATTAGGCATGCGAATATCCACCACCCTTGTCACCCAACAATAAGATAGTATTTCAATAGTAATAAAATGTTCTAAATATCACTTATATAACTTGGACGCATGGGCGTAGCCATGTCCTGTGGTGCCGTGCCGGACAGTCCATTTGTGCTGGTCCGTCTGGTAAACTCTGGTGGTGCCAATCCGTCTGGTGGTACTGTACAGTCCGTTGGTGCCGGACCGTCTGTAGATTTTTGAAATTGGTCAAAAGGCCCGACAGTTTAAAGTGGCATTGGGCTGGATACATCTGCTGCACGCCAGCAGACCTGTGGGCCAAAACCACAACAATGAGGACATTGAACGAGTCGAGGGCCCTCGATAGGCCCAAAAAAGGTGGCGAGTCGAGCTTGACTGTTACTGCAACAGCTGGGCAAGAAAAACACTCGACCACGAGAGACAGAAGGAGGGAAGGGAGGCCTTTAAATACAGTGAGACAGTCACAGCTGAAATTATAAATAAACGATCATTATTTTCTAGGCAGCGCTCCGATAGACCACCCTCTGTCATAGTAGCATCCACCGGGCTGCAACTCCTCCGGACGCGTAACACCACTGACCTTCTTTTAGAGGAGTACAAAAGGAACCTGACACATCTTGTGCAAGCTATAGACTCGCTAGCTGCTAGAAACTCACAGGTAATTTTATTCCATCCTATTTGTCATAGAACTGGTAACCATTGGGTTGATGACTGCTTTAAAGTGGAGATAGCAAATCAGCAGACACCCTGATGTGCGATGGAGGTACAATGCAGAAAACAGTTGGCAGTGACGGCAAAAAAGAGGCTGTGGTCTGGTTAAGTGGTGTAATAGGCATGTGTCCTAGTGTTTAATTTATTACAAATAACAGGCTTAGCGATGCATATATAGCTAAATACAGTACAGATACTGAAAAAATAAATTAAATTGGCTGATAAATCTCTGAGATATGAGTATTTAAAGTTTTAGGTGGGGATGGAGATACTCAGTCCCTTTCTCGCAAAGCGTGTGTTAGTATAGCATTTGTATGGCGCGCCTGTAACAAAAATCCTTATACACTTATTTAAATAATAAAAAAACGCTGGATTTTTGCCACAAATCTGCCCCAGCTCAGCATGATACCGTTTTACCATACGGCGCTGGTCTTCCAATGGGGCCGATTCGTATTCCGATTCATATGTTTTTCTGTAATAGTTATTGACAACTTTATTTCGTCAGGTGTTGTGGAAGCTGATAGAGCCAGTAGACCAAGGGAAGTTGTCGGAGGGGTTCAAGAGGATCACCAATACTGATATCGATGCTTACAATCGAGCTGCAGTTGAGGTAAGTCATGAACTTCACAATAAATAAAATATTTGCACACACCCCAAACTAAGCAAAGCTTGTAATATGGCTGCCAGAGACTGATATACATACATATATATTTTTAAATACATACTTAAAACTGAAACTGAAACGTGGCTTCTCACTATGGGCCTCATAAGCAAGCTCAAAGTCGCACAATGAGGTATGGAGAGGGCTATGCTCGGGGTTTCTCTATGAGATCGAATCAGAAATGAGGAGGTACGTAGACGAACGAATGTCACCGACATAGCCCACCTGCAGTGCAAGTACCGCTTTATCGATCGTCAAATTCGCTAAAATGCCATAGAATCGATCACAGCGAGTACTAAAAAAATTGCATATCGAATTTGACGACCTCAACTGTCAATTTGACGATCGCTAAAAGAACGGTACTTGCACCCCAGATTAGCAAGTTGAAATGGTAGTGGGCAGGGCACATCACGCAGAACAGATGGCCGACGGGGCCGAAAGGTCGGAAAAATAAAGGCCGTAAGTCATCACTGGTAAAACACATTAACTATAACCCTGTAGAGATTTTTGTGTTTTTTGTTCTAGATCCTTACCTACAGTTCAGCGAAGATCTGGAGCGCCCCCCATCTGATCTCCCTGGACGGCTTGGCCTCTGACGGCACCACGCTGACCCACACGGCCCTGCGCCACTCCGCACAGACACTGCTCAACATGTTCTGTAACGACCACATGAATTATAACGACGGCACGTGCTGCGCGCAGCCGGAACCTGCTACCAAGCTGACTGCTATCACGTTTGCTCTGTTTTTAATATGGTGAGCACATTTTTTTTACATCGGACATGGCTAACGTTTGACCGCTGTCTCGGCTGATGGAAAACGATGACGCGGTCGAAGATGGAGCACGTTTGCCCAATAATAACCTATTAACCATAGACTTGAACACTCCAAGACTGTAATGCTACAGAAACACAGACAAGGGGTGCCTGAGTGGGTGTTCCCCGTTAGTTACAATCTGGGTGTCTTCAAGTCGAGAGTGAATAGGTTTCTTCTAGGCAAGCGTGCTCCATCGTAGGCCGCATCATCGCCTAACATCAGGCGAGTTGGCGGCCAAGCGCAAGCATATTTATAATAAAAAAAATAAAAAAACTAGGTTTTCCATTGTTTTGCTGTTCTAATTAAGAAAGAAGAGTCACATTTTGTGACTCCTCTGTGAGGACATCACGCTTATATCGGTTATAGGGTTCCGTACCCAAAGGATAAAAATGGGACCCTATTGGGATTGGTGAGGCAAAAAAGATCACGTTTCACGCATAGTGTGCGATTTCCACAGATCTGTGATATGTGGATGAACTTTCAAGCGGTGGCGGCTGGTGTGATGGTAAAAGCAACTAAAGAAATATTCAAATCTAAGGGCCGCGTGCGGGGCAGCTCCAACAGCTACCTGCAGCTGTTCGCCTGGCGGATGGACCTGGACTGCCCAATAATGCAGCACTGGACCAAAGTTCATGTTGAGCATTCCGGGTCTAAGCCGAAATATAGGTTAAGATAAACAAAAATTGACATTTGACTTTTAATTTTTATAGTTTAGGTAATTTAATTTAATTTTTATTTTTATGTTATGTGTATGTAATAATAGTTCTAATTGTTGGGATTTTGTATATATATGGAATTGTTTTCTGAAATAAATTGATTGATTGATTGAAGGGAAATACCCCAATTTTCTTCAAATTTGAATCCAATTTCTTTTTTGTTAAAATATATTAACTATTGCAACATAGTAAACAGCGACCTCTTTCCAGCGCAGTGTTATCCACGATCCGGGCTGTCTGGCGCTGGACGCAGACCATCCAGAATCGACTCGGAGGCTACGCCCTCGTGAACGCGCCTCCTGCCACCGGGCCGTCGCCCCTCGCCGCATTAGCCAAGCTAGGCAAGTATTATAACACTGTAGTAACACGTAGTTGTTAGTAACTTTTTTCTTTTCTTGCTAGTTTCTTAAGCCGGCCCCAGATGGCTGCGCAAAGCTACGTTGGCCACGTGTCTTTAGCTTTGTTCAATCCGGGCTGCCATGCGTACCTGTAGCTAGCTGAGCTTCAGATGGAGCTACTGATAGTCCTGTGTGCCTAGACTGTCTACAGGAAAATGTCACATGGAACATGTGCTACTGAACTGCAAGGTCACAGAAGGCATAAAATTATGGTCGGGACTCCTTGAAGAAACTCCACAAGTCTCCAACACCACACAACACCTGGAGAAATAGGTTAGGCGGTAGGTAGGATAAGAAAAGAAAGAAAAGAAAATAAATTTTATTCGACACCTATACAAAAACTTATATCTAAAGGATACAATCAGTGTGTGATAAGGGGTCTCCAGTCTCGGGCTCCCGGCTTGTGGGGACCTGGGGAGCCACCAGCCCTTCCGGCCCAGTCCGACCCTGTTCCGTGCTCCGTGGCTGCGAAATTAGCTCGGTTCTATCCGGTACGGTACGGTTGTGTCTTTAACGTCACAACGCTTTTTCTCACGTTGGCGTGGCGTTGACGTGTGGTCGTGTCATCGAGGCACGTAGATCATGTGATCGTGCGCAGCAGTCTGTTGCCGGCTTAAGCATGCATTTCCACCAAAGATGTGGTATGCAGGTATGCTGCGAGGATGTCAAGTATCAAGTAGCACGCATCTCTTTATATAAAAACAGCTTCGTTGAACCAGTTTCCACCAGTGCTCAGCTAAGCTATGAAAATAAAAGTTCCTTATTGGTGGATGTCAAACACATCCGTAGCTACACTGCATAGCACATCTCTGGTGGAAAGGCAGCCTATGGCACTAATCTACTGTTTGTGTAATTTTGATCTGAACCGCTTATTCCGCTCTTTGTAAAAGTGAAAAATATTTATCTATTTTGTAGGCATGATCATGGCATACTTCTACCTGTGCGATAGAACAAATTTCTTCATGAAGGAGAATAAATACTACTCTGAGTGGAGTTTCTGGCTGCCCGTCGGCTACGTGTGCGCGTTGGGATTGTTCTTTACAGATGATTCTCGGTCTAATAGGTAAGTTTTTTTTTGTAGAATCATGTATAAAGTAGTTTAATAATAATTATAATAAAAACGCAGGAGCAGCTTTATGGCGAGCCGTCGGTAAGTGGCAACACCGCGTACCCCGATTCTATGGGGCTAAATGAGACCGTGACCCCTGGCTTGCCTTAACCGGCTCTTTGGGGGTGGAAACCGCAAGAGCTAAGAACCAAAGCTCCAGGGTGGAAGTGTTAAAGGGAGTAGGTAATTAAAGGGAGAGTAGCTCTTAGTGAAAGTGCAGCACATCTCGACACCCTAAGCCACTCACGCCAATGTTGCCCCTCCGGTGCCAATATGCGGCAGCCATTATGGAGGGCCTATTCAGTGGGTGGCAAGTCATCACCTGATTAAATATATTTTGAGATGAGACAGGATAAGGCAGGTGCCGTTTCTCATCCTATAGATCAGTTCTCCTATCCACATGTTGCTGACCTAGCATATACCTAACGACCATGTTATAGTTACTCGGAAATGCCGCAGAAACTCGTTCTACAAATTACATGCAAACATGCGATGAAATCTGTTAAGTGTTTAATTTCAGTATCATGATGATAAATTTTATTATTACCTCACAAAAAAGCTGATCATAAATAGAATCAAAGAAACAAAATTAAAATTAGTTCAAAAATAAATAAGTTATAAGTATTTTAGTTTCAGGCTAGACAGAGAGCGCACTATAGTGAGTTATGACGTCAGTCCTCAGGCGCGCCATACAAATACTATACTAACACACGCTTTGCGAGAAACGGACAGAGTACCCCCTCTCTATCCCCACCAAAAACTTTAAACGCTCATATCTCAGAGATTTATCAGCCAATTTATTTATTTTTCACCGGTCGATCGTCTCTACCGATAAAACATCATCGTGAGTGCAAGCCGGTGTTATAATAATTAATTTTTTTCAGTATGTGTAATGTGTTTAGTTTTATTCATCACCTAAGCGTGTTATTTGTAATAATTTAAACATTAGGACACATGTCTATTCCAGAGTTCTGCACCGCGAACAGACAGCAGAGTGGAAAGGCTGGATGCAGCTGGTAATCCTCGCCTCTCACGGCACCGGCGCGGAGAAAGTGCTGCCCATCTACATGCTAGTGCGAGCACTCGACTCCGCCTACCTTTTCCTTACTGGGTGAGTGAGGTCACACAACGTGATATCTTCTTGAAGCCCTGAATATTGCCGCTATTTAACTCGCGCATATGATGTATTTAAAAAAAATATAACATTACTGTTTACCAAAGATAATATAACCACTTGATCGCGCATGTAATCAAAATTCCCTTTTTCAAAATGATGCCACGTCGGTCGCGGGGGGCAGCTTGTGATTGGAGACTCGACGCGGACTCAACGCTTGTGATTGTAGAATCAAAAGTCATTAATTCAATTCGCGCCTAGGATTGGCCTCGCTCGAAATAGTTTAGGTTGACATGTTAGAACCTTTGCCTTATGCGGGGTAAAGGATGAGCAGTCAAGTGGTTATATTGTCATTGCTGTTTACTTTTGATAAATGTGCTTCCCCTAGATTTTTCTTTAGCTGTGGTAGTTCATATTTCTCGTTACACATTATGTGACTCAAATATTGTAACAGTTAGTATGATTTTAGTCTACTTTTGGGTCGGAAATTTTTGAGCACTGACCCAACAATATCCATGGTTTATAATATCTATGAAATTATTACTGATTCGACAACAAAAATTGTTTCAAGATTAATAGGGTTGAAACAATGTGGCTGGCTGTATGTATGTATGTATGTGGGCTGTTGTAGGTACGGACATTTCTACTACGCGTGGAAGACTGGCGACCGACGCATAGTTCGGTACTTGCGAGTGATGTTCCGGCTCAACTTCCTGACAGTAGTGCTCTGCCTCACTATGAATAGACCGTACCAGTTCTATTCGTTCATACCGCTTATCACATTCTGGTATACTTTGGTAAGTTGTACCTTTTGGTGACCTTTACGTTACGTTGTTGTGGTGTGGGTGTTTTCCATAACTAGGCCATCCATAGGTTAGCCCTGGTGCCGGGGCAGTAGAATACGGCACCGGTACCAGGGCCTGCCCCGGCACCCCTGCCTGTACTAAGAGGCTACTAAAAGGGGACCTCCGGGCTCGGGATGGTCAAAATTGGGGCTCTGACCATCCACTTAAGCGTGCCCAGGGAGAGAACGACAACGTTGTGTGACCAACGTTGTCGTGGGCGGAGGGGCTGAGACAACACGGTTGTCTCGGGAGGAGCCGTAGTGCAGTGCTGAGGGCTCCGGTGCGTTCCTCTGGAGATCCCGGAGCCCTCTTGTCAAGCACTAAGGCTGGTCACCGGGGGGGTTTTAGTGGGTATAATCCCACATAACCTGGCTGCACCCCAATGCAGCCGGGTATGTGTGGAAGATTTCCCACTCAAAAAAAAAATGCCATCCATAGGCCCTTTTTGCGTGAACCGGCTGCAGCTAGTTCAACCACCCGGTCTCCTCCAGGAAGGCCAGCAGCTCGCTGACGTCGGCGCAGGCTTCTTGGAGCGTCCTCGGTGACTCGAGGATGTTATTTCGTTGTTATGCTACACTTCTAAACTCTAGCAGTGTATGCGTCTGACATAGAGGAGTGTCTGTTACCCTAATTTTAAATAGGTGTTTGTTTAAAAAAGTAGTGTCCTGTGACGATACCGACGTTTTGCCGGAGTTTGTCACGTCACGGAGACTTAGGAGTCTCCGTGACGTGAAGTGATCCGGGAAGGCCTCGACCGACTGTCTTTTGTGACCTTTTAAAAAGACCTAGCTGCACCTCAATGAAACTATGTTTTTTTTTGTTTGAAAGGTGAGAGAGAAAGTGTTTTGAGAATGTTCTTAGCAATGATTCAAGAAAATCTGTTCAACCCAAAGACTTTATATAACCAGACATGCGTAATATAGGGCGAACGTGTTCAGTTACTACATATGATGAAAACGTTTTATGTAAAGACACGCACACTGAAGACACTGAGTGTCACGTCAGTACCAACCAAGCTGCGATCCGTCAACGTTTCTGCGCTCGTCTTATAATTGTCTATTAAAATTATTTAAAACCGCGCTACGTCTTGTTGTAGCAATAAATATTGCGGGAAAAATTGCCAATCCCTCACCCCGCTCCTCCAGACATTAGACTGAATTATTTCCATTGAAAATCGTAACTACAAGCCTGGGCAACGCAGTAGCTTTACCTAGTCTGTGGTTCAGCCGTTTGAAGATTACCAGCTCTTTCATTGAGGGCTTTTTTTATTTATACTTAGTTATAGGTGTTTTTAGATAATAATTTTTAATTTTTATCCTTAGATGTTCGTTATATTCGCTCTCCCGCCGCACATAACTCCGTGTTCGTCCCACACGCTGGAAACAAAGCCTTACCAGTATTTATACATTGCGCTGAAGATCATCGGACTCCTGGCCATCGTCACCGTGCTCTATATGAGCGAGGTAAATTAAACCTACAAACAGACATGCTTATAAAATACCATGCGTTAACTTATAGGCTATAGGCTCTTACTCCGAAAAGATTTATGGTTCCTGTACAATGACAATATAATCACTTGACTGCTCATCTTTTACGCCGCCGTAAGCAAAATGTTCTAAAATGTCAACCTAAACTATATCGAGCAGACCAATCCTAGGCGCGAATTGTATGAATGACTTAAGTCTCCAATCACAAGCGTCGAGTCGCGTCGAGTCTCCAATCACAAGCTGCCCCGCGACCGACATGGCGTCATTTCGCAAAGGGGAATTTTGACTACATGTGTGATCAAGTGGCTATTATCTTTGTTCCTGTAGGATTGTAGTAAATAAGTCGTTTTTAGTATGTAATACCAACTTTCCACTCCACCAGATACCTAGCATAGAGTGAGGACTTTCAGTCAACACATTTAGCACAAAAGTGCCTATAATAATACTCTGCGCACCAATGGCACGCCAGTACCGATTTCACTTTGAGCAGACGTTTAGAATCCCACTTCTGAACACCTCGTCCAAGTTTGATGTCTGTAGATTATACTGGGTTACGCGGAATGGGTGTACAAAGCCGAAAAGGGTCTATTGTACCCATGACTATGTTTTTTTAAACTATAGAACCAACCTTATCAGCTGTTCCATAGAAAATGGTAATTCACACTCGATAAAGTGTATGGAACAGCTGATATTGATTTCGCGATTACAGGTTTGGTTCCATAATAAAAGTCGTTAATAATTATGGGTACTATGGACCCCTTTCGGCTTAGTACACCCTTTCCGTGCAACCCTATATCTACAATACTCTAGTATTAGTATTGAGTTCTTAGTTTTAAAAGAAGATAATTTTTATTTGTCGTTTTTTTTTCAGGTGTTTTTCCAAAAGATATTCGTGACTCGTCCTTGGAAGGCGCTGTTTGTGAATTCTGATGACGACATACACCAGTGGTGGCTGCAGTGGAAACAGGATCGGTCAGTACAATAAACCGGCAAAGTGTGAGTCGGGCTCGCGTACTGAGGGTTCCGAACTACCACATAAATTGTTAATGAATAAAGTACAAAAAGACAACATCACGCCCTGGCGTGATTCAAGCACTGAGCGCGTCCGACGTTACTTAACTTCGGTGAACAGTAATTTGTCACCACTCGCACTTGGCCAGTATTTATTTGTTGTTTTACTTTAGAGTGTGTACTATAATCATGCCAAGTTTGATGCTTGTACGTATTACTGTTTTTACACTATAGCTAATACAAAAATACGTTTTACAAAAAACATAGTTTTATGGGGACATTTTTGACTTTCTTATTATTATAAGTAATTACATATTCTACATACAGCGTAGGCTTAGTAATAGGGTCCCGTTTACACCATTTGGGCACGGAACCCTAAAAAGGGGTTTCACTTTTTCAGATACTCAATGGCGTACGGTATAATATTCGCGTTTGCGTACCTCCTCGCGCAACGACACAGCCTGCTGGACGACTCTACTCCTCACCTGCTACCCTCGGGGCTAGCACTCTCCGCTACCCTGCTAGCCTTCATAGGTACCACTATTTTGTCACATGGTTTTTCTCAAACATGGTATTTAGTATTATGCTATGGAGTAATATTTAAAAACATGAATGCCTAAATAATAGATAGCCCGTTGGCCCAGTTGGTAGTGAACCTGCCTTCTGCGCTTGGGGGCGTAGATACGATTCCCACCTAGGGCAAACATTCATGTGATGAACATTTGTGTTTGTTCTATATCTGGGTGTTAATATCTATTTAAGTATTTATTTAAAAATATATATGTATTTATGTATGTATACAGTCTCGGGCAACCATATTACAAGCTTTGCTTAGTTTGGGTTCAGATGACCGTGTACGAAAAAATTGTGCCCAATATAAAAAATAAATAAAAAATAACTTTTGCCTTCTTTATCACTCTAATGGCAATTTTTGGTAAACGACTGCATATAGTAGATATTGTATAATCATTATTTAGTCAGATTCTTTGAAAAAATAAATCGAGTTAGGTTTCATTTATGTCCCATAGTAACCATATGTGTAGTGTCCATATGTATTTTATGTTTTTTATATGATCAAAGTAGTCAAAATAATGAATTTGAATTGAAAATTGAATAGTCATAATATATACTATGTTATTTTTTACACTCGGGATAATGCTAGGATTTTAAGCATCAAAATCGGTCCAGGCATTCAAGAGATATGGTTGAGTTTAGAAACCGATAATAATACCCACACATATACATAACTATACATACTAAACCCTAAAAATATGCTTCTTTTTGGGCAGTCGTGTAAAAAAAAATTGAACTCGCTTCGACGAAAATTGGACTATGAAGTCTCGACCTTAAAGTAATTGGCGGCCAATTTTTGTCTCCAATATCTTGTAGGTGTATACTTTTTTCTATCCATCAGAGGATGTCAACACGCTATAATGTACAATACTTGGTATATACTTTCATCAGTCCGCGCCGTGCGTCCACGTCGTAAGCACGTCACTCGCTTACCGCTCACTATCGTTTACTTTTATCACGCGGCACGGATATATCAATATTCCATAATGTATACATGTCCAGTTTGTTGTAATGACTTTTCTGACGGAGTAAAGTGCAGTAAATGTGTATTAACCTATTGTTACTCGTGCGCACACATATCGGAATCTAATTATCGAAAACTAGGAGCAGTGAGACAAGCCGCCTTGTTGTGCACCAGCTGCAAGACCAGCCAATTGCAGGCGTCTGTGGCGTCTCCGGTGGTGCAGCCCCCTGCATCCTCGGCTGCTACCCTTGACATCGTCCTGCAGGAGCTGCGTAACGGCATCAATGGGATTAACGTTCGCTTGGAGCAGCTACCCTCTATAGTGCAGGAAATCAAGAATCTGAAAGAGAATTTGCACAGCTACGAAGAGTCAATGTCTACCGTAAAGAAGGAAGTAGAAGGGATTTCTGTGAAGATAGTCGATGTTGTAAAAAGAGTCCTTGTTCTTGAAAATCAACCAACGGTCCCTTCAGACTACCCTCTTTTAAAAGATGAATTTGCAAAATTATCAAGTGAACTCGCCGCCAAAGATCAAATGTTGAGACTCAATAATATTGAAATTAAGGGTATCCCGATAAAGAAAAACGAAGACTTGTTCGAAGTCATGCGCGGAATCGGGGACCTGATCGGCCAGCCTATTGCGAAAACTGACATAAATTTTGTCACTAGGGCTCGGTCCTCGTCTCAACCCAAGCCGATCATCGTTGCGATTCACAGTAGATATCTGAAAGAGAACTTCGTTGCCCTGGCCAGGGCACGTAAGCCGGGCCTGACCGCTGAAGATCTAGGCTTTTTGGGAACCTCAAATAGAATATATATTAACGATCATCTAACAAGAGAAAACAAACAGCTTCTCACCAGAACCAAGAAGCTTGCCTCGGATAACAACCACAGATATGTCTGGGTTCAAAACTGCAAAATCCTGACGAGAAAAAATGATACCTCGCCGATCATCGCGGTCTACACGGACAATGATCTTTCGAAAATCAAATGACTTCTCAAACTTTTAGTTTACCTGCTTGTTATTTTTTTATACCGTTATTTTCTATCTTCTTTACATTCAAACCAGTTCATTGTGTTTATTATGTGCATGTCGTATCAAACTATAATAATTAGAGTTATTATATTAATCTTAAAAAATTGTCTTTCTGCTATAAACTTTTTTTTTCTACAGTTATCTATTACCTTGAGACTAATGCATACCTTACATTTGGAAATGTCACACAGAAAAAAAAAACATTACTTATTTTATAACAATAACATATTATTAATCAGTGTATCTGTCGATTCAATTGGTCACACATTTTTTCAGCTGTCTAGACTAATTGCTATTAAGTTAAGAATCGTTCCTTACACAAAAATATATCTTACCAATAGGGTGTTTGACTGCATTGAAAATATTATGCCAATTGACATCATCCATAAACATGACATAATGAAAAAGCATATTTCATTGATTTTTTTATGAAAATATGCTTATTTTTTGTAAAAAACGCGAATAAAATAACTGTATTTTCGACATTTGCTCACGTGATCGAAAACGGTCTGTAATTGGCTTCATCCCTAGTGACGTCACACAAATCTAAACAAACAGATTTTGTATTGATATTTGCGAATTTAATGTTGTAAAGCTATTTTGAGAGCGATTTATCCAGAAATTATCACCAAAAACAGTCCGGAGGTTAAATGTGAGAAGAATGGAGAAACATTTTGTGCAAGCAGACAGCAGTAACTTACCCAAAATGAATGTATTATGGTTGCATATTTCTTCAATAATAATCTACGTCATTGTTTCTACGCTGCAGAACTCAAAACGTAAAAACTAAAATGTAAGTATTAATTTTTAATTGTTCTCCAAGCAAAACATTCAATCAAGTTGTACAAAAAGTATGTTGTAGTAGGTGGATATCACTATTTTGTTAGGTTATGTCAAGCTTTACAATGTTTAAAAAGAAAGTAACAGTACATAAAATAGTAATGCAATAAAAACACAAATTGTAATAGAAATATATAGACTCAAATATGTACCTCAAAATGATCTTCGCACATAGAAACACTTGAATTAGCTCCAATACTTTTAGGTTCTCTACGAGCTACTTAGTTCCAACCACTTTTTGCGAGTTTTGGGGTCCATTGGAACAGAAACGAATAGTTTTTCCGGTGTTTTATGGAAGTATTTGTACATTGTGGCACTACACAACATTTATAAACCATTACTTCTATTAGAAAATTAGTGATTATCAAACTTTTGCTGCCTGGCTGCAGTTGTTTTGTTTTGTGTGACGTCAATCAGTCGCTCGACCGGAGCTATGACGCAGGTCTGCGTTTTGGCGCGATATTTTTTTATTCAAACTTTAACATCGATTTATATCGCAAATACGACAGATATCCAGAAAATATAAATGCAGTATACATTAAATTATATCAGGCAATAATGTGCAATAGTTTCCCAAAAGTAGTCAAATACCCTATTACCCACTTTTTGATTTTTTTTGCGGTCATACCCACAGTTGCTTTTTTCAACGTCTGGTATTTATAAATCTGATCTCGCAGGAAGCCATGACTTGCTGCATTATATTACTACTAATTACTACTACTCGACCAATCTTCTATCAGATAGCTCAAAATGAATATTTTGTACCCATACTAGAATTTCTACCTATACTGCGTCATAACTTTCATAACGTATACTCAGTAACTATATTGTTCACACTCAGTTTTGTTGCTTTGTCTTTGTTTCCCAAACCCCTAACATCACTTATAATTAATAAACTTTTTTTGATCTTTGTGTCGCGATCCGGTCAAACATTGTTTTGGCCGGGCCGTGTAACATGATTTTTAACATATATTATCAAAATGTTAGGGGTTTGCGAACAAAGACAACGCAGTTTAAGAGAAGTATTCAGTTGTGTAGTTATGACGTAGTAGTGTTAACGGAGACGTGGTTATTGGACGGAATTAAAAACGAAGAACTTTTTAGCGACAAGTTCGCGGTTTTTCGACGAGATCGTGATTATGCTAGTGTTGGTCAGTCACGTGGTGGTGGTGTGCTTATCGCGACGCGCCGCGATCTGGCGGCGACGGCTCGCCCAGAGTGGCGTTCCACAGCTGAGGATATTTGGCTTTCTATTAAGTTTGATGCAAACAGAGGAAACCCTCCTGTTACTGTGCATATTGGTTGCATTTATCTATGTCAACAAAATAATGGGTTATCTTTTTCTTCGCAGTTATCTAATTTTTCTGATAAAGCTCAATCAATCTGCACTAATAATCCATATGACAAAATATTTATAGCCGGTGACTTTAACCTGAGTGATATTGCCTGGTCGCTGTCAGGGGATAGCGCATACCTCACGCCGTCATTTAGTAGTTCTAATAACAACCATGGCGTATTACAGGACCTAATGAACTTATGTAATCTAAGTCAGTTTAATAACAGCAGTAACCATCTGGGAGGGTTACTCGACTTAGTTTTCTCTAATGGAGATTTAAGTGTCCTCCATTGTACTGAGCCTTTATTAGACGAGGACTCTTACCATCCAGCTCTTATCTGCCAGCCGAATTTTATTGATTTACCTGCTCTAAAACCCAGTCCTAGATTGAACTATCAGTATTCTAAAGGGGAGTATTCAGCCATATGTGACAAGCTCGATGACTGTGACTGGTTATCTTTATTATCCTGCGGGTCAGTGGATGAAGCGGTCGAGCTGTTTAACAATATACTTCTTGGCTTACGAGACAAATATGTTCCTTCTAAGCGCGTGCATTCAAGCCAATACCCTGTTTGGTATTCGCCCGCACTGATAAAAATACTTAAAGAAAAAAATAAGGTACATAATAAATTCAAAGTTTATGCTAATAAATCAGACGGTAATTCTTTTAGTGTCTTACGTCAGCGAGCTAAGAGAGTGGAGATGGAATGTTATAATAACTATATAACGTACACCGAAAACTCTATTAAAAAAAACCCCAAAGCTTTTTGGTCCTATGTTCAAGCTAACAAGCAACATAACTCCTACCCTTCTTCTATGACATATAACAGCGATAATAACTTGACATCGGGTGAGGATATCTGTAACGCCTTCGCAGAGTTTTTTAATTCTACCTACTTACCGCACACTGCAGCGTCCAACCCTACTCCACCTGATTCTTCCCCTCCCTTTTCTTCGGTTGCCGATATCTGCTCAGTCGAATTCATGGACGATGAAATTTATAAAATATTAAAATCACTCGACTGCAACAAGTCTCCAGGGCCCGACGATTTGCATCCAATGTTGATATCGAAATGCGCCAGTAGCTTGACCACTCCGATCTGTTTTCTATTTAAGCGCTCCATTACTGAAGGAGTCATGCCAAAAATCTGGAAGTCAGCTATTGTTACTCCCATTCACAAAAAAGGCCCCAAACGTGAGATTGCTAATTACAGACCTATTTCCAAACTCTGTGTTTTAGCTAAAGTCATTGAAAAGGTGATTTTTAATCAAATATATGTAGCCCTAAAACATACTTTTATGCCCCAACAACATGGGTTTTTGCGGGGCAGGTCAACTGTAAGCAATCTGTTAGCATTCACTGATGATCTTTCTAAGGAAATGGAATCTGGAGGTCAAGTTGACGCAATATATACTGACTACAGCAAAGCGTTCGATCGAATAGACCACGTGATTTTGCTTGATAAACTACAGGCGGCAGGCATTCGCGGAGACCTTCTCCGATGGTTCAGTTCCTATGTAAAAAGTCGTTGCCAAACGGTGGTTCTAAATGGGTTCTCTTCGCATTCGCCATTTTCCACTATACCATCTGGTGTCCCACAAGGATCCATTTTGGGACCACTGTTATTTATCCTCTTTATTAATGACATCAGCGATTGTTTTAGGAACTCTAAGTTTTTACTATTTGCGGACGATATGAAAGTGTACAAAACAATTTACTCAACGAGTGACTGCCTACTCCTCCAGCAGGACCTTGATCGACTGCAGGTATATTGTAACAAAAACAAGCTTGACCTCAACGTATCTAAATGCAACTGTATAACTTTTAGCAGGTCCCGTAATGCATTGCAATTCAACTATAAGTTGAACCAGCAATTGTTGCAGCGTACTGATCACATTAGAGATCTTGGCGTCATCTTGGATTCAAAACTCCTATTGGATAAGCATATTGAGAGCATAACATCTAAAGCAATGAAGACCTTGGGTTTTATATTCCGAATCACTAAAGACTTCAAAACGGTCAAGTCCCTTAAGATCTTGTATTGCTCGTTGGTGAGGAGCCAACTAGAGTATGCATCTCAAGTGTGGAACCCTCGCTACGAACATTATATTGATTGTATCGAAAAGGTTCAAAGAAAGTTTCTCCGGTTCGTAAATTTTAGGCATAGATTGAATTTTGGGGATTATAGTGAGAGCTGCAAGCACCATCATCTGCTTCCTTTGTTGCAGCGACGAGAGGTGGCTGATCTGACCTTCCTCCATAACCTCATTTCCAACAGAATTGAGTGTAGCGATCTTCTGTCAAAGATTAAATTCCGAATACCTATTCGTGCTGTGACCAGACGGAATTATCTCGTACTTCATGTGGATTCATGTGTGACCAATTATAGACAAAATTCTTACTTTATAAGAGTGTGTAACAACTTTAATTGTAAATATTCTAAGGACGTTGACTTGTTTACAGCCAGACAAAACTTCTTCAAAAATTATGCTTTTTCAGCTTTTTTTAGGGTTCCGTACCTCAAAAGGAAAAAACGGAACCCTTATAGGATCACTTCGTTGTCCGTCTGTCTGTCTGTCTGTCTGTCCGTCTGTCAAGACCCTTTTTCTCAAGAACGCGTAAAGGTAGCAAGTTGAAATTTATACTAAATACTTGGGTCTACGGTTTCTTTCGGCTGTAAAAAAATAAAAGTTGTAAGTCAACGCAATCAAAAGATATGAACGTTTATGTCGCATATTTTGCGATTTCACAAGGGAACCAAAACCTATAGGGTACTTCCCGTTGACCTAGAATCATGAAATTTGGCAAAAAGCAAGGTCTCATAGCACATATATAGGAATAAATCCGAAAGTTATAAATATGAAGGTATATCATTTAAAAATTATTATTTTGCTATTACAAACATAGATTTTGTAGTTGGAATGTATGGAAGAACCTTATTGTCAACTACAAACTTAAGTTTGTCTTTCAATATTTTAACTTCAGTTAGTTTTTTTTTTGGTCTCGCGCTCTTAGGGTTCCTTTATGTCGTATATTTTGCGATTTCACAGGGGAATCAAAACCTATAGGGTACTTCCCGTTGACCTAGAATCATGAAATTTGGCAAGAGGCAAGGTCTCATAGTACATATATAGGAATAAATCCGAAAGTTATAAATTTGAAGGTATTTAAAAATAATTATTTTGCTATTACAAACTTACATTTTGTAGTTGGGATGTATGGAAGAACCTTATTGTCAACTACAAACTTCAAAGTTGTCTTCCCAGAGACTGTGGGATCGGCCGATCTGCGAACTAGCATGGAAATCGCTACTAGATACGTGTCCTAGTATTGCAGATCGCGCTCGTATTCTTGCTGTCTCTGTTTGGGAATCGGGACTTTGGTTGCAAGCCATGCCCTCTTTTAACACAGGTAGCCTTTTAGATCCAACCGCATTTCGTCTAGCTGTCAGCTTACGCTTGGGTGCAAGGTGCTGTGAGGCCCATCGCTGTCAGTGTGGTACTGCTGTTGACCAGCTCGGTCACCATGGTCTCTCTTGCTCGAGAAGCGCTGGTCGTATTGGCCGACACGCTAGCCTGAACGACATCATACGCAGGGCACTTTCCACCGCCAATATTGCAGCTGTGCTCAAACCGTCTTGCGCGTGACGATGGAAAGAGGCCTGACGGTATGACACTTGTGCCCTGGAGGTTGGGGCGGCCCCTTGTATGGGACGCAACTTGTGTCGATACTTTGGCGCCGTCACATCTTCCTGAGACACAGGGTAAGGCTGGCGCGGCTGCTAATTCGGCAGAGCAGCACAAGCGTCGCAAATATGCTAACCTCGGCAGTGGTTACATATTTGAGGCGTTTGGAGTCAAGACATTGGGCCCTTGGGGACCGGGAGCTCACCTCATTTTCAAAAATCTTTCAGAGCGCCTGGTTAATGCGACGCGTGACCAAAATGCTGGCGTGTTTCTGGCTCAACGCATTAGCATTGCCATTCAACGTGGTAATGCCGCCAACATGTTGGGTACGCTGCCAACTGGTAGTGGGCTTGAGCATTTGGATTGTCTTTAGACCTTCAACGGTCTATGGGCAGTCTAACTGTATTTGTAGTGTTAGTTTTAGCTTGTATTTTGTTTAGTTATTAAAGGCACTTGCCCAGTAAAAAAAAACTACAAACTTAAGTTTGTCTTTCAATATTTTAACTTCAGTTAGTTTTTTTTTTGGTCTCGCGCTCTGAGGGTTCCGTCTAACGGAACCCTCAGAGCACGAGTCCTACTCGTACTTGTCCGGTTTTTTTTCATCTGATTCAGTTTCTTGAATAGTCTGTTTTTTTTTTTTTAATTTAGTTATTGTTCCTTACTACACTTTTCATTAATATACACTTTTTTTTTTTTAATTGTAAGATTGTATTTTGTAAATTTTACTTGTACTGTTTGTTATTTGTTTTATTGCATTTGTTATTTCAACATGCACTGGATTGTATCTCTGTTTTATTTGTGAAAACTTTAAGGCTTGTTTATTCTTATTTTTCTTACTATGTCTTATGTTGTTAAAGCTGTTTGTTTTCCGTAAATAAATAAATAAATAAATAAAATAAATAAATAGCACACTGTGACCCTGTGTGTCTTATATTATTTATTTTATTTACAGGGCTCGGAAGCTACGTGACCTTCACCTTCCTCTGCAACAACACCTTCGATTGCAACGAGATTCACAGCTACGTGGCTTTCATACCTATACTTAGCTATATTATTCTAAGAAATATATCAGGCGTGTTGAGAATGCGACATTCCACCATGTTCGCTTGGTTCGGACAAATTACCTTAGAACTATTTGCAAGTCAGAGCCATATATGGCTAGCGGCCGATACCCACGGGGTATTAGTACTCATTCCGGGGGCCCCGGTCCTAAATTTAATTTTAACGTCTTATATATTTATTTGTACAGCACATGAGATTCATAAGCTAACTGGTATAATATTGCCGTACGCGGTGCCGGACGATTGGAAGTCGTTGTTGAGGAATGTCTCCGTTTTTATAGCGGCGCTGGTCGCGATTGGTATTTATGATGGAATGTTTTGAGTGACGTTTGGTTCCTATTTGAAGTCCATTGATGGAGATGGTCAAAATCTACAACTTTATACGATACTATGGACCCCTTTCAGCTTAGTACACCCTTTACGCGTAGCCCTGTATATTTCCGTGACCGGCATGGTAATTTATTTGTATTTTGTAAATAAATATGTACAGTGAATAAGTTGTAGCTTAGCTAGTTTTGTATTATAAATAATTTATTATTAATTTAGGCGGTTATTAGTACCTTACGTTGCTTGAAAATCTAGTATTAAAATGTTTCCAGTGGAAATACAAAACGCGTTCCATTTTCTTTTTTTAATGAAACAAGAAAAAAGAAAAAGTTTTTTTTCAAACTTGAAATTATCGACTCTAAACGGAGTCCTATTTTAGTTGTCACTTGGTAAACAAACGAAAAGTCTGGAACCACCCTGTGGAATACATCCCCATGTTTAAAACTATTACTATTTATACAAAAGTTTCGATACCCATTTTTTATAAATAATTGAGTGATATTAGTTTTGATAGTATGAAAAGTGAATAACGTTGTTATTAGTGTATTTGTAACAAGGAAGGTAGACTTTCTTGATTTGTAATCTAGTCGTCAAATTATGATTTCAATGTGTTAGGTCTAATTCGGACCTACTGGGCTACCATAATCTGAGAAACATTTTTATACTGATCCTACATTGAATTTTGTCCTGCTCTCTCATTAGCCGAGAGAGCGAGACAAAGTTCGATGTAAGGTTATTATAAGAACGTTTTTGAAGTTATGGTCGCCCACCTGGAGGCGAGAGTCGAGGCAGTGTCGTGGAGTCCACCAGGAATATTTACTGACTTTTTTCGTTTTTTTTTCTGATTTGAACAAATATGGCAATCCTACTTGTCTATGCTAGAAAGCGAAAAGCATGTTCAGGAATTCCCCAGTAAAGATAACAGTGCTTACGTAAGCATAGGACGATAAAGGCACGCATAGTGATATAACGAGGTGAAACATAATATATTTTCGTAATTTTTCCAAAACTATAGAAGCCTCTTGTAAAGCCTCCACCACGTTACTGGGGCAAGACTTGACCGTGACTTACTTCTCTTGACACTGACTGCGACTATGACTGATAAAATTTGATAATATTTTCATATACACTTGACATTGTGACAAATGCACAAGAAGTGCGACGCCAAAATCCTTAAGAGAAAAGAATAAAAAAGTCCATTTTGTTATGTGCACAATCTAATAGGCTATTTGACTGTATTGAAAATATTATGCTAATTGACATCATCCATAAACATGACATAATGAAAAAGCATATATCATTGATTTTTTAATTAATAATGATTATTTTTGTAAAAAACGCCAATAATATAACTTTATTTTCAACATTTGATCACGTGATCGAAAACGGTCTGTGATTGGCTTCATCCATAGTGACGTCACACATAAATAAATAAACAGATTGTGTATTGATAATTTAATGTTGTAAAGCTATTTTGAGAGCGATTTATCCAGAAATTTTCACTAAAAACAGTCCGGAGGTTAAATGTGAGAAGAATGGAGAAACATTTTGTGCAAGCAGACAGCAGTAACTTACCCAAAATTAATGTATTTATGGTTGCACATTTCTTCAATAATAATCCTTCAAAGCTTCAAATAGGTAAAGTGTAGTAGGTGGATATCATTTTGTTAGGTTATGTCAAGCTTTACAATGTTTAAAAAGAAAGTAATAGTACATAAAAAGTAATGCAATAAAAACACAAATTATAATAGAAATATATAGACTAAAATATGTACCTCAAAATGATCTTCGCACATAGAAACACTTGAATTAGCTCCAACACTTTTAGATTTTCTACAAGCTACTTAGTTCCAATCACTTTTTTCGAGTTTTAGGGTCCATTGGAACAGGAACGAATAGTTTTTCCGGTGTCTTTATGGAAGTATTTGTACATTGTGGCACTACACAACATTTATAAACAATTTCTTCTATTAGAAATTAATTAATTATCAAACATTTGCAGCCTGGCTGCAGTTGTTTTGTTCTGTGTGACATCAATGAGTCACGTGACCGGAGCTATGACGCAGGTCTGCGTTTTGGCGCGATATTTTTTTATTCAATCTTTATTTATATCGCAAATACGACTGATATCCAGAAAATATAGATGCAGTTTACATTAAATTGTATCAGGCAATAATGTGCAATAGCTTCCCAATAGTAGTCAATTACCCTATTGGGTATACGATCCCTGAATGAGGTTCAGTTTTGAAACCGAAGAGATTCCACCAGAAAAGAAAAAAAATATGGTTTCCACGGCCGCGACGCTTCCTCGACTATTCAGCCCGCGGTGATCTTTAGATTGTAAGTTTGTATAATAGTATCTTGGATGATGTAAGCATATATCTATATAGCAGTTGATAGCTAGCGCAGCAAATGTTTTTTGCAAAGTACTATTTGAAATAAATTTTCTGTATTTTGTATTTGTACCTTATGAGGTTGTCCACGCATTTCAAAGCATATTGTAGACATTTTCTCTCATCATCATCATCATCAGCCGGAAGACGTCCACTGCTGAACATAGGCCTCCCCCTTTAACCTCCACACGGAACGACAGCTTGCCTTTTGCATCCACTGGATGCCCGCGACTCTCACAATGTCATCGGTCCATCTGGTGGGAGGCCTCCCTACGCTGCGTCTTCCGGTTCGTGGTCTCCACTCCAGATCCTTTCTTCCCCATCGGAAGTTTTCTTTCTTCTTTTTTTTCTTTCTTCATTTACTCGTGTTACAGTAAATTATTTTGTCGTGTAATGTATAGTTGTGATTTTGTAATTTTTCGCTGAATTGAGAAAACTGCAATAAAGCTGTTTTTGCTATAGTAAATGTTGTGTAATTTACCGTTAGTTCTTGGTTCCCTGTGGCACCTAATATCTATTCTGTGACGGCACTACTAAAGTCGGTCAAATTTAATCATAGATTGAGTTACGAATTTAATACATATTTATTGTATTAAATTCAGCGGATTATTAGATTAGTTTAGTTTTATATTTTAGTACTAGTTTGTATGTATTTTTAAGTAGTTTTTAGTTGTGTTATTTATTTATTTATTAGAATGGAAAATATATATCCTTATCGAAATTAGTTCAAAAATAAATAAGACAAAATAAACTAAAATTTCCAAACAGTGAACTAGTTAAATGTTCATTATCTTTATTGTAATAATGACAAAAGGCGATTTTATGATTTACTTTGACTAAAACTGATAGATGTTTTTTAAATGTGATCTATTAAATTGGTATTACTTTAATAGTGCCATGGGGATATTTTATTTCTTGTTAATGGCCCAAAGCAATTCCATATTTTATCTCTCGTACTACTCTCTTTCGTATTTTATCTCTACTATCATCCACCAAGTACTCTCACAATGTCTTCGGCAATGACAATATAACCACTTGACTGCTCATCCTTTACCCCGCCGTAAGTCTAAAATGTCAACCTAAACTATTTCGAGCGGGGCCAATCCTAGGCGCGAATTGAATGAATGACTTGATTCTCCAATCACAAGCGTCGAGTCGCGTCGAGTCTCCAATCACAAGCTGCCCCCCGCGACCGACGTGGCATTTTGCAAAAGGGAATTTTGACTACATGCACGATCAAGTGGTTATATTATCTTTGGTTTCGGTCAATCTAGTGGGATCTACGCTACGTTTTCCCGTACGTGGTCTCCACTCAAGAACCTTTCTTTCCTAACTTTCAAAGGATGTGGTCTGCCCATTGCTATTTTTTTTTTTTAAATCTTAGCAGCTATGTCGGCGATTGTGGTTATTCGACGAATATCCTCGTTCCGGAAACTTTCGCAAAGAAACTCCGAGCATAGCTCTCTCCATTGCCCGCTGTGGAACTGCATACTAGTACAATAATAAAAAAAATAAGAAGTTAATTTTCATAATAGGTGATTCGATAATTGCATATGATTCTTTACAAAAAAGAAAGCATATGTCGCAGGCAAACGATTAAATTCGGACATTTCATTCGGTTACCAAAAACATTACAGGATGAAACAGAAACACGACATTAATTGAACTTAATCATATAACTTTAATTCTTTTATAGTATTATAAGCATATACGAAGTACATTACACATGTAACACAGAACTTAAACAGAGCGTTTGTTAGTGCACACAAGTTAAGCGTCAGTCTTTGAACAGTCAAATCACATAAAATTATTGCTGGGACTGTATCTAACAATATTAAAGGTTATCTAATAAATACTAAACATTCATTATATATTTGGAACCATAATTTAATTACATTTAAATCAATATACTATGTTCAAAGGTATTATGCGTAACAGGGTGCTGAAAGATTGAAAAAAAAGAGGCGAGTAATCAATACTTTTAGTTTTTTTTTTTTGGAAAATAAAATAATACTGAAAGATAGGGTTAGATCAAGAATAAGGACTAGATTATTTGATAACTTCTATGGGTATCAATAAGAGATAATTATATTCATTATCTACATTTGCAGTTCACTATTCTATTGGTGCGTCAGTTAATGAGAATGTAACTTTAGATTAAGGTACCAATAAATATCTTAACAATATTAAGTGCATTATATCCATACACAAGTAGTTGTATATAAGTATTAATTGTGCATTTGGTATACAGTTTTTTTTGGGCCTTTAATTTTTTTACTTACAATATATAAATTGCTTATAGGCTAAATAATGTACAATTACGTAACATTAAGTCCGTGAAAAAGTAACGTTCTCTCTCTCGAAACCTGGTATTTACAACAATAAACAATATAATATTTACAAAACAGCAAAAAGTGCGCAAAAAACGATTTCACAAAATATGCATTTGAGCAATACGACTAATTATATTTACAAAAAGCATATAAATACATTGTAGAATTAATGTCTAACTAAGGTATAGAGAAAATCTAAATGAACTTTTTTCGAGAGTAACTACATCACATAGCGAGGGTACAGTTTGAAGAAAATTTTATATATCGATGCGCATAATTTGTGTCCTACATCCTGCCTACATCTCATTCGTATAATCTAATTTCACTACAGTAAAATATTTCAACTCTACAAAACACTACAAATAAGTTATTGCTATCAAGAATTTTTTATTTACAATTAGCCACCGTTATTAGAGACATCAAAAGTGAAATGAAGAAAATTAAAGGATTATGTTATCTAAAACTTTTAAGGATCTACATCTACCTCAATATCGAAAACATTCTACTAGTTCGTGTTTCTTAGTTTAATATATCACATTATCTTAGAATTTTGTATACTCATGTCAAATTTCAGAAAGGGTGATTTGTTCCGATATTTTATGTACCTAAAGATAATTTTCAAGAGAAATTATAAAACCTGACAATTTTTTTCTTGGGTCACGCGAAGTGAAGTAATCTTTTAAAACGAAACATTATACTGTTCAATCTGAATTATCTTGTCCTCCGGCAGTGTTTAATGTCCTCGTATCTTCACTGATTAAAGCCTTATCGTAACGTCTTTGCCTCGTAATTTTGGGTCTAACTGAGCTGAGTAGAGGGGCCGATATCGCATGGCCTGGCATCAGGTTCAATTCCTTTCTTCCCTGGAGTAACGGTGACGTGACACTCGAAGACTCGTCGCCTTCGTCGTCTGAAAGAGCAGGATAGCTTTCTTTCATTTTCAAGCTGCGCTCTAATCTTCTGAGAAACCTGTGAAAAGACAGGCCTACTTTATCTTGCGTCATCATTTCAAATCTTGAGGCAAGCTTTGTTACAAGCTCTGTTTTCGTATTACCTTATTTGGTTGCTGATAGTTCTCAACTTGTTGACTTTTGTTGGTTTTCTCGAATCCTCCGTCAAATCCAAACTGGAAGATATTTTCGACGACGTGTCCTGAAATTAAATGTCATTGTAAATACACAAATAATGAATCTCTTTTCATCATAATAATTATGTCCAATAATCGCCATGCTGTTTTAGTTTTAATCTAATAGAATAAAGATCATATCACATTGCATTATAGGTTAAGCATTCCATGATTACTGTAATCTAAATGGTAACATTTCTGGCGTAAACACGTTTAAATAATGTTTCCTAAGCTAATGATAGACTACTTATAATGTAACATTGACACAAACATGTTTCGACTATCCAGGTTCCTACAATTATTGCAAACAAACATTTTATATATGCATCACAGCATCACAGATGAAATCAGGCATTAGTTAACATTACAAGTCACCTCAGAGCTACGGCACTTTTGTCTCCTTAGCGGTTTTCTTAATCGCAACGGCTCACAAGGCTGAAAATAATTCAAAGGATGCTAAAACCTAGCCAAAATTACATCAAAAAGCAACAACAACAAAAAAAAGTAAAACTTTAAAATACACATCTCAATTAATTTCTAGTTTAGTACTTGACAATTTATAAATTGCAATGAAAAAAAGAAAAGCAATTTATTTATATATTTAGACATATTAAGAAATGTCGGAATTTATTTATTTATTTACTGCGACATGGCGGTTAATTTGCACGCATATATTTAGGTACAGAGTTCGTTTATTTATAGACCGTGTTTAGCAACATTAGAATTTATTTAAACTAACATGGAGACAATTTGTGCAGAGGAGAAATACCATCAACTTAACAGTTCAGTCGCGCCTTCGACCCCAGCAGGTAGCAGGGAAGCAGGGACAGTGAGGTGGGGCGAGGGCAGGGGCGGATCCAGAATTTCATTTGGGGGGCGGGGAGGGAATTCTGACAAGGCTCGAAGAAATCAAATCGAAAAATTGAGTCGAATGCATGGAATTGCTAGGTGGATCCGCCAATGGGCGAGGGTGAGTGTGGTGGTCCAATCGGGCCTTTATGGCTGAGCGGCTCAATACAAATATGGTGCCTACGCTTTGCTGCAATTGTCACCCAGCTGACCCAGGCCCCAGCTGCCCGCTGAAGTCCAAAGCGTGGCCTTCAGGTGCACAAGATTAGAAATATTTCCTTGTACATTAGCCAAATTGCTTACCGAACAAGGAATGCACAGACTATATTGTTACCTGCATCTCCAAGTCTGGCAGCCTCAGTTCCCTGGCAGACGCTACGGATGCCACGCTTGCGTTGGAGACGGAATCTTCCGAGGAAGAGGACGAGGCTGGTGCGGGCGCTTGGGAGCGCGAGCGCCGCCGCCCGCCCTTGCGCCCGCGCCCGCTGCCTTCGCGGCTACCTGGCACCTGGGGTATGGTATGAAGATATTAGCTGAAGACAACGTCCGCTCAATTTAAAGTAATTTTTGACTGAATTAACAATTAGGTTCAGTACTTCAAGCCAACTTAGACGGAATAACTAAATTGATATTGAAAGAGTCTACACCATTATGGCTGCTATTTACATAGAAATTTAAGAACGCTATGCGGCGTGGCTATAGCAAAATTTTGGTGTTAAGATAGACACGAAATAGCGGAGAATAATTAAAAAATAAAATAATTAATAAGCATATAATTAAATATTATGAGTTGGGCATCACACCAATCTCGTCGTGTCACAAAATTAATAATTAATGTGTATCTATTGTCTTGTGTCGATGCTCACCTCTAGCAAATTGTGCATCGAATGCGGCATATGCGGCAGCGTAGACTTTGTGGTCCCTGTAGGCTCGTGCGACACGGTCCGCGTGGTTCTCCTATCTCTCCGCCTGCCGCTCTTCTTTTGGGTACTACTAACCCCCTTACAACTACCTCCCTTCACGCAATCCGAACTAGGGAAGTCGTAAAGACCATCGGAATCCGTAAAAGGCAACTGCCGCCCATAAAACTGTGGAGAAAACCTCCCTAATCCAGTCTTATCGCTCAGCGGACTCTCGCTTCTAGAACTAACGGGACTAAGCGGTCTACTGCCCTCGGACAGTAAGGTCGGAGGGCGCAAGCAAGCCTTTTCATCTAACCCCCGTTCTACACTAACACATTTCACTATTGAACACTTTGTAACACCACTTGGAGAGCACAGCACAGGAACTTCTAAAGTCTCTTTTAACACTATCTCCATCTCTTTTGCACTCGACGGGACGTCATCTATTCTCTCATCTGTGCCTATTCCTTCATCGTTCGACTCTAATAATGGGTCGTCTGACAACGTTTCGGAATCTGACCTTCCTCGCCTTCTTTCCTTTGAGTCGTCATTGGACGCAGCTGGACTACTATTGGTTTTCATTAACGGTCGTCGCCTTTGAAAACAAGATGGCCCTCCCCCTGAGCCTGGGTCCTCCATCTCTGAAGGACATAATGGGTTACTAGAACCACATCTCGAAGGACCCGGACTTGCCATGGAACTGTATCCAGATGAAGACAGATTCGATTCTGATGGCGCCCTTTCCCCTCTCGCAGACATTGAAAATGGGCTTAGGTAGCACATGTTTCCTGAAGACGGTGGCGGTCTGGGTGACAAAGGTTCGTCCGATTCTTCACTGGCGTTATATGTTACAGTGATTAACGGGGGTGGTTGGAACTCCAAGTGTGGTGGGGTTCGTCTCGGTGGAGGAGAGCCTGGTGAAGGTCTTTCTATAGTTAAGACAGGGACACGCAGAGCGGGAGGTGCGGGTGAGGGCGGTGATGACATTTCTCGCTCGGAGTCTTGACTGTGGGTGAAACTTGGGCTTGGCGAGTCCGTCACAGCAGTTGATGGAGTTGGAGTATCTGTTGTGCTGCTACAGACTATTGGTTGACGGAGCTGAAAAGAAAACGAAGTCAGTTAGGTACCTTGGTAATTTTTTATCTAGCAGTGATTGTTTTTTTAATTTTGTGTCTAACCTTTAATCTTAATCCCGAAGTAGGCCGTTCATTTTTTGTTTCATAAGTGATCTCGTCCAGTTCGTCTTCACTAGGCGATATCACTGTTGTACTCGTGTCGCTTTGAGCACCTGGCTCCATATTTGCTCTGGGCATTCTCGGTGAAGGAAGCGGGGTAGGCATTGGCGTTGGGAGAGGGGTCGGTAAAGGCGTGGGAAGTTCTCGAATAGGAGAGAGGCACTTGTTTATCCCGCTTGGGACTTCAAGCAGGATTGATGGTGGGTGGAGAAGATTGCTGCCTGGGCCTGATGATTTGTGTGCACTAAGAGGGTCCAGAACCTGTGGAGAAAAATGATAAAATAAGCTCTTTTAACCGTAACTTTAGGATAAAAAGGTTGCAACGTATTACGAACCTGAATTTCAATCGTGTTATGAGGTCTAGTAACTGGTGAATCTGGCGCCAGAGACGGTATATGCGACGAAGTCAGAGAAACATCATCACCATCTACAGTATCATCTTGAGGTGATGATGCGGAAGGAGTGCTAGATATTGATACTCCGCCTGATGATGCTCTCGAGACCATAGCCGCCGATGACGAAGAGAAGTTCCGGAACATAGCCAGGATTGAATCAGCACTGGAGATCTTTGGCGTTCTACAAACAATTATAACATGATGCTTATGATTACCTGGGAATAAATCGGGATCGTGATATTATCAATGATGCAAGGTTATGAGGTTACCTAGAATATTTCTTCAACGCGGCATTCGCTAACGTCAAATCTAGACTAGACATTGAATCGCTTCCTTGGTTACTGGACGTACTGTGGGGAGATCTGACTTCAACACCTGGAGACGGAGGCGTACTGGAAGCCTTCGCTTTCAATCCTCGGTCAGAAAGAACTGCCATTGGTATAGTGATTGTGTTCACCATATCCATGTCTGAACTAGAACTCATTTCTGCCGAAACTTTGTTCAATAGCCTGGCGAATGTGACTTTTTTCTCGAGTTTAGGATCTGAGATGTGTCTCATAGAGGGTGATGTTGATGGGGAAGATCCTTCGCTAGCAAACGAAGTCTCTCTATTATCGACTCCGTAATCGACGAATGCCGGAGCACTCTCTACAGTGCTGAGAGTGCGTTTCTCAGACATCTGTATAAGTTCTCCCATCGTAATCTTTTTGGAATGGTCGTTTGCCGAGGCGGGGCTTATGAGTTGTTGTAAGATTTGCTTTTTTTCCGCAGCATTTTTCTTCGTAGGCGTTGAATTGTTCCGTTTTTTCCGCGGCGAAGGTGTACCTGAATCCGAAAGTCTCACAATATAGTATACTACAGCTTTGATGGTAAGCTCTAAAAGCAACAACATCGAATGTTCACGACAAAAGCTACACATGTAACATGGCTTTAACAACATAGACGTCAGCTTCAAGATCATCGTGCCGTTGATCTCTTCAAAGTGTGCATCAAAAGGAAGCCAATTCTTTAGGGTACGTGCGATTTCATTTTAGAAATTTGGATGTGCCAATCATAATTTAAAGTTCTGTAGTGTGTGTGTGTGTGTGTTCATAATATTATTATAAAATGTACCTACTAGGTAAACATACAAGTTATTAATATGATGGTTGGTTATTGTAAAATTACTAGATAGTTCAGGCAAGTCATTAGCAACATGGAAAGCTATCTATTGACAGAACGAAGATATAAGATTGTGTTTATGTCCAAGAGCTAAACATCAGAGGACACTGCTATGCTGAAACGATTTCTAATAATAATTTAAGATTCAAAAGGTAAACGCAGAACAATGTCCAAAAGCATGCTAGGGCAACATTCAACAATCAATGCAAGCCTTCGCAATGTCAATTTTGGCTAACAACAATGCCGATGAAGACACTATACATCCAGCATAAGATATAATTTTGACAATTGACAAAGCGAAGGCTCGATTAGTTGGACGATCTAAAAAGGTAGAAACGAAGGAAGGAGCGACTAATAGATGCTGTGTTTGTGCGTAGTAAAAGTGCACACAACGACAAGTCTCAAGTAACAGTCAAAACGAGGGTAGCGAGACCAGGTAACATCGGTCGGGTAGCATTCCACATTGAGATCATTCGCAGCGGGGGAGACATCCAGTGTGATTTGAGCTCCGGTATACCGCGCGCTCCGCAATAATGTTCCATAATGCTTGCAATTTTGCATGATCGTGCAAATTATAATTTGGTAAACTAAATATTTGCATAGCACAGCCATTTGTCTGTTAGCAGTGTATAAGGGTGACTCTCAGTAAATAAATCAGCTATTATAGACTGGCTGAGTAGCCTAAAAGTGCTAATAGACACAAGGCTTGATAGCTATTGATGACTGGTTATGAACCCGTGAAAGTGTTATGCTCATCTACATTTGACCTGTTTGAAAATGATCTAACATTGTGCTTTTTTGGGTGGATGACGAAATATACGATTTTGTTAGCATGTCTATTACAAAATTCTAATCGTGCCTCACTCAATAGTAACATGTCATCTATGTAAACAACCACTATAAATGCTTAAATTCGCAAATTAAAACTTCTAAATTGATTAAATGCATTTACAGTCTAACCCGGGAAAAACTAAAATGTTATCTAGTTTCCTAAATTAGAAGCTCGAACAATAGAAATGGCAGACGTGGATGTTCTATAACACTGCGCTTCAGTCTACAGTTGTTGAGGAAAAGGCGCTAACGGGATTGTATGTCGTGATCGCTTATGAGTGCGGAGCGCGCGGGCCCGTCGCCGGTGACCTCGCTCCAGTCCTTACGTCCGGGCAGCGGCTTTAACAGATCGTCCAAGCTAAAGGTGCGCGCGGCTCGCGGGTGCGCCGCGAGTCCCGACACCGACGGCTTGCGAATACCCAGCCGCGTGAGCAGCGTGCGGTGCGCTGGCGCAGGCTCGTGCAGGCTCGCTGTGGACAAACGCGCCGTGAGCCGCGCCCCCCGCGTCCGCGCCTCCGCCCGCTACCGCTCTCGCTGCGGCACGGCCGCGTACCGCCCGCGGCCCCCGCCGCCGAGCGCCGCTACACCGGCACCGCGCCCCACACACATAGGATTGCCAGATTTTGTGAGCCGGGAGCCATTTTACGCTTTTGTGGATTCATACAGGGGCGGTGGCAGAGTCAGATGTCATTCAAAATAGGGAAAAGGCGCTTAGCGTTTTACGAGAGCAATTTTCGAAATATCTACTCCAGTGGCTTTAGCATTACAAAGAAAAGAGTTATTCATATTAGATTTTTGTGGCATAAAGCAGGTTGTTTTTCAAGCATACTCAAATTTTTATCGCAATCCTTCAATCAATTAGTTTGCCACAGCTCCTGGGAAAAATTCTCTGGCAATCCTTTTAGCCACTATTTGACAGTTAATGTAACTTGGCTAAACTATTCAGTGTTAATTAATATTGCAAAGCTTAAGCTGAGGTAGCCCTAGAATTTTTGAAATGGTTTAACCAAGTTAAAACAACTGCATCGTACGGGCTCCAGAAACTTAAACACGCATCCCTCTAGAGATAAACAAACTTCATGCAATAGTATGCGTCACAGCAGAGCATTTCTTATACGCAGTAGAAAATCTCTCTAACAATGCTCTAGTTTCTGGGGCCGCCAGTGAGGAACATACAAAAGTAGACAGATAGGAAGAAATTGATAGGTAAATTACGCAAAACGTGTCCTTACCATCCCAGAGACAGTGCGGTTATTGAGAAAATATATAAGTATAGCAGAAACGATTATACATTGTACTGTTAGGAAGCTGATTATAATGTGAGTCACAAAAATACTCTATTTCTTCAATTATTACTTGTACAAATACTAGGCCTGGAATACAAACATTGATCATACCAAACGGATTAAGCACTATTTTGTGTCTTCATACTTTTCGATTTATGAAATCTGTTCCAGACCCTGTGAGGGTAAATAAAACTGTGATTTTGTGACAAGCTTTAAATTGAAAGTGTGCTCGAGATCAAGGTATAAGATGATCTTCTACAGACCATAGGCTTTACCAACCTCAAAATTAAAATTACGAGTCTTTACAAGAGGATATTTTTGTACCAATTTGGACCTAAAGATTTGTCCTCCGCATGAACAAGTGGTGCAAACTTACGTCTCGGGCAACGGTCTGCTTCCTCAGCCAGGAGTTTTTCGATCTTCTCAGGGAAGTGTCTCTTGGCGCACCAAATGAGGCCGATCATACCCAGTACTACAAATACGGTGATGAGACCCAACCAGAATGGTTCTTGAAGCATCCGTTGACCGAGACCGATTATATTCGGAGTTGGGTTTGGGATCTCGCATCTGGTGATAGAATATAAAAAAAAAACTAGTGAGTTTACATAGGTCAAGTTAAGTCAACTGCATTTATATTACAAGGTGCAAGAAAGCTCTTATCTCAAAAACTCCCTCGGCAAATCTCCTGACTAGTGATCTTTCCAAGATAAAATTCCAGCTTAATTTAGAGTACGTAAGTAGCTACTACAAAAAGGACCCGAAATTTAGCTCGGAAGTAAAAAAATGATTGCGCTTGACCGCCACCTCGCCTGATGTTAAGCGATGATGCGGTCTACGATGGAACACGTTTGCCTAGCTAGAAGAAATCGATTCACACGTGATTTGAAGACAATCAAACTGTAACTATCGGGAACACTCATCAGACAGCGTATTTCACAGACTAGCAGTTCGCACAATAAAAGTGGAATCAAAGCGCTTTTTGAAATATCAAACATGAAGTGCTGTCGCTATTCCGCGCACATTCTGGCAGTCCGATAGAAAAATGGGCAGGATGGAATTAGATAGATCCAATGCACACTCTGAAAAGCTTTACCATTTTACCTTTTCCCCTTCCAAGAAGGGTTGCACTGGCACAGGAAACCGCCATCTCTTTCGCTGCAAGCGCCTCTGCTGTTACACGGCCGGGAGGCGCAGGGCCGCACGCGCTCGTGGCACCTCCTCCCCTTCCAACCCTTAGCACATGTGCACGTGAAGGCCTCTCCATCAGTATGAGTGTCTCGCGCCACCACTGTGCAGTTCCCGAACATGCACGGGGACCGCTCGCACGCTGTCACTAGGCAGAAGATTCCTGAAACAGTTGAGAAAAGTAATATTGCTGTAGAGTTTATGATAAGGATAAGAAGAAACAAATTGTCGCCGTACCCGCTGGGAAGTAGGTTCATTCAATCTTCGAAAAATGAGAACAAAGCAATACACAATCTAACATGAATTGGCGAGAAGAAAAATTGCGGTTTAAATAACAAAAAATAAACCACATATTCTTCATATTTTTTTACAAATTTTATTTTATTTAATAAATTTTTTCCTACTATAATTTTTTTTTAATAATAATGTTCGGCTACAGTTTATTAATTATTAAAGGTTTTATTTATCTTACAATGTTTGTTAGATTGTTCAGGGGCTTTACGGCCAACTGCTCAAGCGGTCTCTAACTAAAGTTAAAACCGCGCAGTTCGGAAAATCACGCGAACGTGAACCTTAACGTGCCCAGATACGGTTTGCAGTCGCGCAACATTTTTTCATCACCTAAACTGGATTGCTTTAAACAGCTAGCCGTAAGGCCCCAGGTCAAATCTTGCAGCTGAATTAGAACCAGTTCTTCCTAACCGATTTTGCTGAAATTTTGCATATACAATATCATTAGTTCTGGTGACAATACAATGTTATGCAACAACCAATATTGTAATATAATCAACATGGTCGCCAAATTAAAAATAAATATATAGGAACAAGCATTATCTAAAAAAAATCATATAAATAAAGCTGTTAGGTATAGGTTTACAACAATCTCTAGATAGTAAACGATATTGAAATAAAAGAGTTCGATGTTTTAATGGTTATTATTGTTTTATGAAAAAAATATCTGAAATACAGATGAAAAATATGTGATATTTTTTAGTTATTTCTTTCTTGGTTGTAATCAAAGAAATTGGATTGTAATAATCGTTTTTGCGCGGCAATAGCCACGTGAAACAATTTGCCAATATTTTTTTAAAGTTTATACTCGGAAAGGTTCTATTTGTACTTTATACGATTTTAACATAAAAAGTGGGATTGCTACAGACGGTGTTTGTTAAAATATACCAACGCCATCAATCATTCGTATCTACGGCCAAAGTGATTTTAAAGCAATTTGCCTTTTTTTTTTTTTTTTTTTGTATTTGAGTTCTACCACCTAGTTGCCACCTCAAAAAAGCGAAAATCTGAATCGGGTTCTAATAAAAATCGGTGACAGGTTCATCTGTATTAATTACTAGCGGTCCGCCCCAGCTTCGCACGGATATAGATTATAGCCTATGTCACCCGGGAATAGTGTAGCTTCCCATCAGTGAAAGAATTTTTCAAATCGGTTCAGTAGTTTCGGAGCCTATTAATGCAAACAAACAAACAATCAAATCTTTCTTCTTTATAATATTAGTATAGATGTCACCTGGGGATAGTGTAGCTTCCCAACAGTGAAAGAATTTTTCAAATCGGTTCAGTAGTTTCGGATCCTATTTAATGCAAACAAACAAACAAACAATCAAATCTTTCCTCTTTACGGACCCATTCGACATTGATTGTATCCTGTAGATATAAGTTTTTTGTAATGGTGTCGAATAAAATTTATTTTCTTTCTTTTCTTTCTTTCTTTCTTTTATAATATTAGTATATATAAGGTATGTTAAAGTTTTCACCTGTATAATATCCAGAGCATTGACAGAAATGTTTGGTTTCGTCAGTAGCACACCAGCCGTCATGTAAACAAGGGTTTGGGTAGCAAGACTCTAAGCTGGTTTCTTCAGAGAGAAGCAACACTTTGCTGCGGTAATCTGGATCTGGAATACATAGATGTTTTCAGCTTTGTAGGCCGTGGAGACCGCTTTCATATCAGTAGTAGCAAGAGGCCTCAAGACTAGACTCCTCATCATTATCATCATCGTCATCATCATCATCATCAGCCAGAAGACGTCCACTGCTGAACATAGGCACACTAAACGACAGCCTGCCATATGCATCCACTGGATGCCCGCGACTCTCACGATGTCGTCGGTCCATGTAATAGGAGGCCTACCTACGCTGCGTGCAAGACTAACAAAAGGGATCCAGGATAGAAATATCTCAGCCAAGACGTGTGAAAAGATCCCCCAACCAATGGAAGCAAGGCAAATTGTGGATAAACGAACCTTGGTTGACAATGAGTGAAACGTCCAGATTAAGGCCACCGTTGCCGGAGTGCTGCGTGACTGCCAGCGAGTTGAGATACGAGTTGATGATGAGGGGTGCGGTTGGCTCCAGTTTCCTTCTAGAACGTTCCACCTCGCACAGCGTCCACTCCGTGCCATTGTAGTCTGTGTAGCTGTCTTTTACCTGGGAAAATTAGATATTGAGAATAAATCTCAAGTCAAGACTTGAGATCTATCCTCAATGTACTCAATGGCCCAGGCAGCGGGTAGATTTATTATTTCACAATTCTCCGTTCTTATTGTTTTTTAGGCCTTAGACTCCCATATAGTACAACAAGTATCTATTAAACTGCTCTTCTGGGTTTAAATGGATAGTTTATGAAACACACATACATTAAAAAGGCCTTCAATCAACTTAGCTTTTATACCAACGAAGAAATATTCTTAGTACTGAAAACTATTGACCTCAACCCATCCAACGCCTTCCCCACAGGGCCACATGTCACTCTTCGGCACTAGCGTCGCTCTCAGCACAGCCAGCGTCAAAGTGTGGTCGTGAGGAGCCAGCAGGCGCGTGCGCACGGCGGTGCGGGGTGGAGCGTGTTGCGGCCAGTTGGGTGCCAACAATCGACCCGAGCGCATGTCTCCGAGCTCCACCACGTGAGATACGTTTAGAAAACTTACTGAAAACCAGCGGAATGTATTAGAACACTTAACACAGTGTAAAAGCCATACAGTGAGCCAACGCCTTTCATTTTGCGCGAAGACATCAATGTACTCTCACCAGACTGCTCAGGGTTGCCAACATCACGCGGCTAGTGCTATTTCGTAGGTATCTACTTAGGTTTAGGTTTAAAGAACTTTATTACCACAAAGACAATTATTTGTCACTTAAGTGATAACATATTTATCTAAAATAATAGTGTTCGTCGTGTACTTACTTGCCTACTACTAGCAACCATCGTAACAACGACAGTTTATTATACTAAACTACCTACTATTACCACCCTATTTCAGTAGGTTCCCAAAGAGTCACACCAGGTCCTGTAACAGTATAACTCGGGATTTTTCTCCCATTGAGTTTCTACCTTTCTTCCGTGTGTGGAAATTGATGCAGTCGCATCTCTTTATCTCTGTAAGATGACTTGTAATCTTGCACGGCACATGTTGTACGCGCTATTTTGGTGTGTGTGTGCAAAATCGAACACACGTCAGCCCTGAATTTTGTGTACCAATCTACTAAGACGGGCGATATATACAGCATGGTACAGATTATTGCTCTATCTAGACGGCTTCAATGGACGACTGAGTGGATTTATAGACTGTGCTTCTAATATGCTTTAGACTAGGTAAGATAATTGTCATCGTTTGAAAAAGAAGAATAATTAATTATGTTGGCTCTTTATTTGTCTTCTTTAACAGAGTTTCTTCAACTACGTACTTATTTACGTTACATTGGTTATTGCGGGTCTTAACAGGATGCATTCAGGGGTTCCATGGACTTTGGATTGCATTGTCACTTTTAATTAAATGCGTGCCCCCCATAAATAGAGGTACATATTTTACAGTGGTCTACTTACCAGTTTTAAAATGTGCCAAGTAACCTCTCCCAGTAACATTTTCGCCGGTTTTCAGCCTCAGTCTTAGTATTTCAGAACGCGACACAAAAAGGCCGTTGGTTAAAATATTCGGATTCGTAAATGGTCGAATCGGTTCACTTTCCAGGTCTACTTGAACTTCTAGAAAGGACTCCACTGGGATCGACTCGGTGACGTTAACTGGAACTCCTTTGTTGAACACTCCAAAACCAAAATCGTAATAGCTTACGTTGAGAAAAACACGTTTGCCTGCAAAAAGTGCTACAGTTAAAACCAACCAACCAACAGAAAATTACTTTCTTTTCGTGCCTATGCGGCTAGTTTGCCAGATTTATTGTCAGAGTTTTAAGGCCTTATAAATCTGCCTCGGCATATAAATCTGTTTGATTATTTTCATCATTGGCACCTAATAATTTACTGTTGGGTGTAGGTCTCGTTTTGGCTTTGCCATTATCGTTGGTCCTTTTCCAATCGTATTGTCGTCAGATCACCGCATTCTTGGTTAGCCTGGACCCATTTAAACCTTGTTAAGAAGTATATAGGTAGCCATTAATATTTGCAAGTTGAAGTGGCAATGGGCAGGCCACATCGCTCGAAGAACCGATAACCGATGGGGAAGAAAGGTTCTCGAATGGAGACCACGAACCGGAAGACGTAGCGTAGATAAATCCACGACAGAGACGCGGGCATCCAGTGGATGCATATGCCAGGCTGTCGTTCAGTGTGGACGTCAAAGGGGAGGCCTATGATCAGCAGTGCAGGTCTTCTGGTCTGATGATGATGATGATCATATTGAAGGAATATATTCACCTGTTGGAGCTAAAATATCAATGGTGCAGTCCAAATTGGGCAAAAGAAATTGAGGGTAGTTAGGACTTCGGATTATTCCTTCTTTTGAAGTAAAAGTCTGCGATGGGCACCCTGATAGATCTACTGCACGCCAGGTTACTGAAAACCCCGAGCCTAGAGTACTGTAATATAAAACAAGAATAATACATGGTTTTATTAGACTCAATCTTAATTTTGAATACACCTAAATCGGATTTTTGATCGTTAAACTAATTAGTTTGGTAGCCTTAGATTAACTACACAGAGATGGTAAGTTTCCAAACAACGCCTTCTCAAAACGTATGCTACAAATTCGCTACGTGTGCTGTGTTTACTTGCTTCGTCACGCACACAGACGCAAAAATTATGCGGCAATAATTAAGTAAATTTTTTGGGAGCTCTTAACACTATCACCTGACTAAGAGCACTGACCACGGAACACTATTACAGCGGGCACTGACCGCGCGAGCGTCGTTTGGTGTCATATATGGCTCCATTTGAACGGCTTAAATTTTGCGAATGTACTTGGTTTCTGTATATAGTTATTCTAAGTTGGTAGCTATACAACTCCTCGATACCTGTGTTTATATTAAGTACCTACATAATATTATGTATTGGATTTAGTAAACCAGTTAATAATACCAGTATTATGAAATTTACTGGCTGTGTTCCACGGTTTAGCGGCGATTTTACAGCTGTGTGTCAGTTTTGCATATTCCTCAGTTTTTTTATTCATACTACAAACTAACGTTTAAATTCATATAACAGGGGGCTTAGTCCCAGATTTGATAGTTTTCGAAAACTTTTTTCGTTTACGTATTGTTCCATACATTGCTGGGCCGAAAGGTATTCGAAAACTTTTTTCGTATTAGAGTGAAGCAATCTTTATCGCCGATTTAGTTCCTCCGCGTTTCCGCTGGAGGCGCTTTACTAAAATGTATGGAACAATACGTAAACGAAAAAAGTTTTCGTAAACTATCAAATCTGGGACTGAGCCCCCTGGCATGACAACTAAAGTAGGGCCAACATATGACAACTCTCAGTCTTAGTTCGTTAGTTTGTATTTAGTCTTAATCTCGCTTTTAAAATAAATACTGCTTTAGCATATTTCAAAAATTATAATTGTAATGATTCTTTAATACTGTCTGCATGTTCATCATATTATTATGAAACAGAGAGATCACATGGACAAAATTTCATATTCATAGCATTTGTCAAATGAAACTGAAAGTTGTACGAGCAAGTCAACCAACCAAAACAAAATCTCTATATTTGGCTACCAAGAAAAGCTCATGATATTGATGTAGACTTACCTGTAATCAGAATGAAAATGTAAAATAGCTCTATTGCTAGAAGCGACCCATCTCGTTTCAGCGACGGTCCCGCAATATCGCGACGACTTCATACTTCTCAAGTCGCGAAGCTGAAACCGTCGTTACATTTAATGAAATCACCCGAAACCCTAAACGTAGTAGAAAAACTCATTTGCTCTCAACGAATTGGGGTAAGTGAGAAAATAGCAATCATCTCATTAAACTTGGTTAATAACATCTTGAGCCATTTTTTTGTTAAGTAAATGTAAATAAGGAATGGAAAAAGCCTTGCTAATGTATTTTAATCCAACTATGGAAAAGTATAGTTTTTAAAAGCGTATTGCATCGAGATACAATACATAAGGAGTCACAATCTCTAAGTGAAAATAGTTAAAAATCGTCCGAGCTTCGTTGTACATACCTAGATCAATTATGTAGTTTGCAATGCCATATTTACTTCAATTTAGTCGTTATGACACTTGCATAGTGTTCAACGTCACTTGTCCGCTATGTCATCGCGCGGTGTTGTAGTCGGATCGCGGTTGCCTTAAAACTAACCAAAAGGTCGGCATAGCGTGCGCCGAGTTTTGGTTCTGACAATTTTATTGCACGTCTGTGACTCTATAAGTATTGTATCTCGATGACGTATTGTTTAATCTTCTTCGTTTAGCAACAAATGAAATATAGCAATTTCCTTAGTTGCTAAAAACTTTTGTTTACAAAGTGTTTTTAATTTTAAATATTTTTTTATTATTACAGTATTTTATATAGCTTGTGATCTTGTGAAAAAAATATATTGATAAGCAGCAGTTAAGTACTTTTTTGAGGTAATTTAAAATAACGCGGTCGACCACGTGGTCACAGCCAAAACTTAAATACTTACTTCTACGAAATCATAAAGACAGTCTTTTTGATACTCCAAATCGATATTCTGAATCATAAACACTAGTCTCGTGTCGTCTGGCCCGACTAGATGCACCCAGTAGTCCAGGTCGTTGTCATACATGCCTGGATAGTTAGGGCTTGTTAGTATTCCTGAAATTTACATAAGAAATGTTAAACAAAGAATGTAAACGTGCATTACTTTTAGACATTGCTAATTAAAAGCAAACATCATTAAACATACTGTATGAATGTACATACAATTTAAGTATGTACGACATGTACGTAAGTAATTTTCGTATATCAAATTTTGCTGCTAGTTACGTTCTATTGCTGCTACAAAATTAGATATGGCTGGAACTTCGGACGTCACTTAATTCAGTACCGCGTTGGGCGCCACTTTATCTAGCGCTATGTTTGGTGTCACTTTATGGTGAACGTAGGAGCCAGTTAATTTTTTCTAAAAACAGGCTTGTGCTAGATCGCCGCCGATGTTAAGCAATGATGCGGTCTACGATCGAGTACGCTTGCCTAAAAGAAACTGATTCACACGCGATTTAATGACACCCAGATTGTTACCACCGAGAAACACTCATTCAGGCAACGCTTTCCACAGTCTAGAAGAATTTTTAAGTTATTTTAATTAGTGCCGTGTTCAACGCCACTTTATATACCTACTACGTACCTGCTATTCTATCAGTGCCTTGTAAAATGAGTAAGTTCGTATATACTGAATTGTCTACCTAAATGAATAAAATTAAAAATTTGCCGCCTTTTTTAATACCATGTTAGGCGCCACTTTATTCAGTACCATTATGGGCGTCACTTTTACCTGAAGTTCCTTCAACAGTTCTGTTCTTTACAACGTGCTCTGGATTCAGTCGCCGCTTGCAGACGTAGCCTCCAGTTATGGCGCACTTGTGGAGAGTCCAGTACAGCCCGCTTGGCTGTGATGGCACTGGTGATGATTTCCACTGGAAAATTCATAATAAATTATATAGAAATTGTGAGATAAGCTGATGATATTATTGAAGTTGTGTAAGATGCGACTTTATGAGTGATGCTGATGGTACATGGAAGACAGTAGTGACTGAATAATATGATAAGTCTGAAACACGCCGTTTTTCTGTTTTACATTTTATTTAAATGGTTTTTTAATGTATAATGGGCTTGCCCTATACCGCCACCTCGTAAGATGTTAAGCGATGATGCGGTCTACGATAGATTACTCTTGACTAGAAGAAACAGATTTATTTGTGACTTAAAGACATCCAGATTGTAATCGAGTTCAGGCAGCGCATTCAATAATCTTGTGATTCGCACTATAAAATTGGGATCAAAGCGCTTCGTTCGTGTTAACATGACACACATACATAGCATACATGCAGGCCTGGATTTAGGGGAGAAGAACCGGGCCTATAGCCCCGGGGTCTCCACAAGAGAGAAATTTCTAGGTCGATCGAGTAGATTCTTCTTCTTCAGCCCTTGCAAGAGAAGTAGGTTAATCGGCTGCGAGGCATGATCCTCTCTGCCAAGGCTGGGTGCTAGGGGCTACTGCCTCCAGAGGGTAGGTTAGCGTCCAACCGGTACTGTCCTACCGGCGGCGTCTCAAGTTCCTCTTCTAATAGAATAATATGCAAAAATTGTAATCGAAAAAAAAAACCATCCACGTTCTCATGAATCTTCCTTTTTTTTATAAAAAACAAAAATAAGAGTTTGATTTGTTTTGCAGTTAATTATTGAAACATGTGAATGATTTTTTTAACCCTTTAAAAAAAATTAAGCCTCAGTAGGGCAGAGGTATTTAGCTCCTCCTTTGTTTTCCCGTGGCCTCCAGACCTCTATATCTGGCCCTGCATAGATGATGATGGTTAGATATACTTAACATAAGCTTGAAACCTCAAAAATACCTGAACACCAAGACACGCCTCTTCCAGCTCTTCGGTATCATTGTAAGGCGGCCACCCTTGGTAAACGACAGCGCTTCCATCGACCCAGCTGAATTCCTCGCTGTCTTTAATTAAACGAGCGCCGAGCCAGTACACCGATCCAGCGCTGTAGTCGCTGCTTTGCCTGATGCCGGAGACGATGAACCGTTCTTCTTCTAATGAGTGGACGGAAGAGAGGTGCATGTTTAGGCCTTCGCATACCTGAGGAAAATAAAGTCACAAAGTCGAGGTCAAGTCAAATCAAAAAATCATTTTTTTATTTTTTTTTATTATCAGACACAAGTTCCTAAACAAACAAAAAAAACCGGACAAGTACGAGTAGGACTCTTGCTCTGAGGGTTCCGTTGGACAGAACCCTCAGAGCGCGAGTCCAAAAAAAAAACTAAAGTTGAAATATTGAAAGACAAACTTAACTTTGTAGTTGACTATAAGGTTCTTCTATACATTCCAACTACAAAATGTAAAATAATTATTTTTATATGATATAACTTCAAATTTGTAACATTCAGATTTATTCCTATATATGTGCTATGAGGCCTTGGCTTTTGCCAAATTTCATGATTCTAAGTCCACGGGAAGTACCCTATAGGTTTTGATTTTCCTGTGAAATCGCAAAATATGCGACAAACGTTCATATCTTTTGATTGCGTTGACTTACGACTTTTATTTTTTTTACAGCCGAAAGAAACCGTAGACTCAAGTATTTAATATAAATTTCAACTTGATACCTTTACGCGTTCTTGAGAAAAAGGGTCTTGACAGACGGACAGACAGACGGACAACGAAATGATCCTATAAGGGTTCCGTTTTTTCCTTTTGAGGTACGGAACCCTAAAAAACGGGATTATAAAATTAATGTTACATACAATGTCAATCTTGAGAAAAATCTTGGGGGGGGGGGGGACATGATCAAATAAAATAAATATTCGGGACATTTTTTTCACACACGGTCATCTGACCACAAACTAAGCAAAGCTTGTGATATGGCTGCCAGAGACTGATATACATACATATATAGTTTTAAATACATACTTAAATGACCCCCTGGATCCGCCCTTGGTCTGTCCCCATATTCATGGGCGTTACCCTATTCTCACCCTCAAGGCATTATGTCGTGTTTTGACATTTTTAATTGTTATAGAGTGATATGAAATGATAATATATCAATAATATATTTAGTGTCTACAAACGTTTTCGGTCATACAATTTTACTAAGAGTTTGTTCCTTATACAGGTTGTATATCTGGATGACGGACATAATCAAGGATATCATTGTAATACTACTTATTATAAAAAAACTTATACTTTGGGACCGCAACCCTGATATCGCGAAAAAGTTGTTCTATAGAAAAATTACAATAATATTCAACTTGTATGAAACCGCGATTTGTCTTCTCCCTTCCTCTTTTTGACTTAATATCACTGACAGGGTAGGCGTTCGACTACAGCTCATCTGATTTTAAGTAACGATCAAGGCTGAGTTTAAGTTATTGATGGTTCTATTCTATAATACTATTTAAATATGATAGAGCTCTATGGAATTTAGGAGAGAACACAAAAAGCTTTTTTTACTTGGCATTATTAATTTCAAACTTTGTAATTTTACTCTTTCTTCGAAACGTTAATTTTAACTTAGATATTTACCTAATTGTATTAACATTACAGCAAGCATAAAGGACAGATCTACTGCATTAAAAATAAATAGCAGTTGCTCTATCTTAATAGAGCTTAAGCTCTATAATTTCATTTTGTCATAGACCCAATTTAACTTCATTTCCACATTCCAAGACTGGATCCTTATATTGGATTAATGTCAATTAACCTTAGTAAAAAGATTCAACAAATAATCAGTTTCAAGTAAGCTCATTAACAATTTACGATTATAATGTAACTTCTCTTAGTTGAAGACCTACATTTACAGAACAAAGTTTTTAAGTAGAAAAACTTTGTTCCAGTTTCGTTTGCCCGTTAAATTATAATTTCTAAGAAATATAAGGACTCCTTAAACCTTTTTGATAAAGTATTTTAGACACTTGAAAGCTCTATTGTTTAAGTTTTGAGGAATAAAGTTGACGCTAAGGACTTCCAGCAAGGTTAGGGCTTTAACGCCTTATTTTCACGTCCCTAAAGGGTTGGATTGGATTGGAATTATGATCATAATATAACTTGGATTTGCTTTAAACTCGAGCTAGTACCGAAAAAAGTCTGCCAAAACCGAAGGGGGTGAGGTAAACACGTATTGCACACTTTTTTTAAAGATTAATTAATAGGCTTGCGTTTGACTACCAATCATCATGCATGATGTTAAGCGATGATGCGGTCTACGTTGAAGCACGCTTGCCTAGAAGAAACTTATTCACTAGGTAATATGACATTTTCGTTTATTTTTTCTGAGGGGTTGGAAGGATATTATTAGGTGAGTACGGCCTAAGTTTTATGGAATCTCTGTACCAATCACATCCTTATTGAATGACAAGACGAGCAAGTCGCTTGCCTGATGTTAAGCGTCACACTTGTTCATAAAAGCTCACTGCGCACGTCGCCCTGAGATACCTACTAAGAAATCTGTTTATGACCAGTAATTTTATTGGAAACATGGAAATGTTTGTATACTACTGCTTGGCGGTTGAATAAAAATAAATAGGCTGGCCTTTGACCGCCTCGCTTGATGTGAAAACTATGATCAAAGACTACTATATATATACGGAGACTATGATACGGTCTACGACAGAGCACGCTTGTCTCTAAGAAACCGATCCTCTCGTGATTTGAAGACACCCAGACTGTAACTACCAGGGAACACCCATTCAGGCAGAGCATTCCACAGACGAGCAGTGCGCACAATAAAAGTTGAATCAAACTCTTCGTACTTATCAAATAACTGGCAAAAATTAGGTCCCTAGGCGGTTTAAGCAAAAAAGCCCTACCATTACAAAAATAATGAACTATACGTACTTCCAACTACATAAAGACCTTATACTACCTAATTATTTCCAAGCTGTAAGCCCCCGATCTAGTTGTAGAAAGTTCTAACAAGTTGGACACGAGTAAACTACTACAGCGGGTAAATACAAGATGTCCTTTCGTAAAGTCAACTACGATTTAGTACTTGAAACGAAGATAATTGTAGCTCAGTGGTGTTGCGTCTGCGTTATAAGCAGGTCACGGGTTCAATACCCCGCTGAGCTGATGTTAGATTTGAATGGTGAATGTTAATATAAAAAAATCTATAAAAAAACAAAATTAATGAATATAAAACAACTATACGCCTATAACAGTTGCATTTTTATACGAAAAACGATTAATAAAAACGTCCACACAAACTTGGTGTTTGCTAAACGAAGTCGTTCAACACATTTAAAAGGCGACTTGCTGAGCATGTTGTCACAACATAAAATTAAAGCAAATGTGTTGGACGAATAATTAGATGGATATTATGTACTGTATGCTATATTATATTGTTCTACATGTTTGTAATGTTATTAGTTATTTTTGCGACTACGAACTGTAAATTTATTATTAGCAGTGTTCTCATGGAAGTGATGTATGAGATATATGAGAGTAAATGTCTATAAACCTAAACACTCTAGTTCTGACCCAAGGGCGGATCTAGCTTTCAAGTCAGGGGAGGAAGAGGGGAGGTGTTACATATTCTAGTCTATATAGCTAGGACAGGCTCCAATTCGACTACAATAATAAATCTAATTAAAAAGAATCCAACCATGAATTTTAAAACAGACAAATGAATTTGTCGATACCAGGTACCAGGATAGAATAAACGATGGAGAGATATTTCACTCTATATTCACAAAGAGTGTGATCACGGGTCGCGAAGGGAAAAACCGCTTCGTGATCTATGCATTCCTGGTACTTGGATTTGGTAAAAAAACAATCCCTGGTTTTCATAATACATGTCGTTTTTTAAAATTAATTTCCAACTCTAATGCAGTGGCTTCAGGGGTAAATGCGAATTACCCGTGCACCCACTAGTGGGTGAAGCCGGTGGGTGGACGGGTCGTTAGGTACTCTATTTTATTAGGATTTTCTACGGGATAAGTATGTATGGTACGCTTTCTGTCTAGCCAGACATTTACATGCTTGTTTTTGAACATAATATTTATTTTTGGTTTTCGGTGATCGCGTTTTATTGTAGTAATCAGTCCGGTACCGGATAGCCTACTGGTATTGGTATAATTATTGTTACCTGTTTCGCTGTTGCCCAGGATGCTTTCGGATACCCTGAGAAGAGGTAGCAGTATCCGGCGAACAGAACTTGCTTGGGGTCCATACACGATTGGGCTGAAACAAGATGGTAAATAATTAAGTAAAACTCTAACAAATATTTAAAACAGGCCACGGTTACGTATGGCTGATATTGTAAAATATTTTTGCAACAAAAAAACTTTTTGCATGTATTTATTTAAATTTTAAAGTCTTTATACAAATTTATGCATTTTCACACACAAACTAATATGAAATGAAAATAAAATAGATAAAAATTTTATTATTCCAAGTCAATACTATAGTTTAAGTACCTCACGATTTAACCCGCTATCCTTTTGGAAGCGTTATTTTTTTTAAACACATTATAATTAGGATTATAGGTCTTATTTAGGTCTGTGCTAAATTTTCTGTCCCGCAGAGTTCGTAGAAAGCTACGGCGTAGAGGCTGTAGCGAGCTACGGCGTAGATAGATTCGTAGATGTATTGTAGCATACTATGGATATTCTGAGAGCTGTCATTTGCGGTGTCTTTAAATCATGAGTTAATAATTTTCTTCTAAGCAAGCTGTGTAAGCAAGCGTGTTCCATCGTAGACAGACATGGTATGCAGTTTTGTCATTTTGCGTACAGGCAATTTATATAAATACTACTTTTAGTAAAGTCTGCAATATTTTTGCCACAAGTGGACATAACCCAACATTGTGTCGCGGTCTCCATTTCGCCAAATTAATATTTCCTTTTATTGACCATTCCGCGAAACACGCGCGCACTTAATTGAAATATGTCGTTTTTGTGGACACAGTTGCAGTATTTTAAATTATGTATATGAAATAAATGAATAAAAAAAAACAATGCATTGCGATTGCTGAATCTCATAGTGGTCTGTTTCCAGGTCTCTACAAAGAGGTGATAAGACACAAATTACTCTAGATAAGATAGAAAAGTTGTCGTGCAAATTATCTTATTAGGCCGCTGATTCCGTAACTTTAACACGCACGTAACGCACCGCGTTAAGTTAACGTCATAAAATTTGGACTCTGTTGCCTAGGAATAAAGACCAACTTTTAGAGGTACACTTCACACGGCGCGTTACGTGCGTGTTTGTAGTTACAGAATCAGGGCCCAGTAATCTTTAAGCCACGGAGGCATGCGCGTAGCTAGGTTTTAATTAAGGGTCGAAACGTCGAGCGAAAGGTACCTTACTACATGTACTTATCCCTAAAAAAGCACGATAAGTCCAGATAAACATTTAAAACATTGCTCCAGTTAAGACGAAATGGAAAAAAAATTATTGCACCAAATAGAAGTGAGGATTGGTGCATAATTTTTTGTTGTGTTCCGTTTGCGAAATAAAACCGCCAAATACCGACGTCTGGTTTATTTACATTTGAGCATCACAAAATTGTTTTCAAACGCTAGTTTTATATGGCCTACTTTGATGGCCTAGTACTATATATATAGTAGTTTTTGCTAGTACTTTTATTTTAAAATCCCATTTCATTTACAAACAGAAACAAACAAGCAAGACCGAACAGATAACAGCGTGGTCGTCCATCAATAGACCGTTTTATAACTTTTTCTGTCGGACACCGGCTGCGCCCGTTTTTACAGACGACTGACTGCAAACTTTTGTCGACGCAGGTTTTTCCTCTCCATTTCCTCCTCTTCTCTCTGTTGAATCACAGATATAGATCTGTGTGTTGAATAGATTATTCACGTTGTTTATTTGTTTTTACCTAGTGATGTCACAAAAGCGCTATCGTCCAAACAGTTTCTACATACCAAAAGTTTTGGCTCTACGTTTTTAGAAACGTAGAATCTATGGAATACAACAACCGGTTTCCTTATTACTTATGAGATATTATCTAGGTATTATCAAGGTTACAGTCCTGATTGGGAAATTCTGCTTCGCACGATCGGATGGAGAATTTACTATGCTCAAGTCATTTTGTTCAGTTTTCACCACGGTATAATAAAGAGAACTTCTGAGGTTTGGCCTTTAATCCTTTTTCTGATGTTTTCGCTCAGTTTTCGTTTTTGTAAGTCGATCCGGCGCACAGAAAAGAGAAGTAAATAGAACGGAAATGAGAAGGAAAAATCTTTTACCAGGCATTATGAGTGAGCCTTGACTGAGATCGCATCACAGTTGTAAATTGACTTTGCAATAAAATAAAAAAACTGATTTCGAATGACTGACGTGTCGTTTATATGGGTGCAACGCTATGGTGCAACTGGCTACAACAAATTTCTTACAAAAATGCCTTGACAGCCGTTCTAATTTAAACGAAAAAATATATTCTTTTCTGTGATCCAGTGCCAACATCTAGCGCAGTTAGGAACGCTCTATCAGTCTGGCTATGGGCTATTTAAGACGATATAAACTTGGCGATTGCTATGGGACTGACATAGTCATGTAGGACTGTGTGTAGGCTAAATGGCCCCAATAAAAACAAGACAAAAAAACCATACCGTCATAAATGATATTGACATGATTGACATTCTCTTCAAAAATGTCATTTTTACGTTAGACAAAAACAACAATGACATATAAAAAAAAAAAAAAAAAAAAACAATGACATTATTGAACAATTTGTAATGCACTTACAAATTAGTTATTTAGAGCTAGTTATTTAGTTTTAGGCATGTTTTAGGTTTAATTAACTAATAGATTTTTAGGCTTGTGATGACAAATTTCAGGAGATGCCGTACATTTAAATATTATACCTGCTGTACATTTAAATATTATACCAAATAACCGAAACATGTAATGAATCAAAGTAATATTAGTAATAAGAAAGTGTGTTTGTTTATTCGTCTTTCAAGCAACAAATAACGACGTGATTTGTTTGCACACAGATAGTTTAAGGGTCTTATGGTAGTTAGGGTATTATTAGTATTAAGGATGTTTTAAAGATACCCAGCTGTATTGGGGCACAGCCAGGTTAGGACTGTACCTACAAAAACCCTAGGCCCTAGGCCTACCTCTGTACCAGAGGGCACCGGGATTTCCATAGGAACGCACTAGTACCGAAATAGTCTGGACCACTAATCTCTCACAATACTCACTAATAATAATCTCACACGTCCTCATAATATATCACTCATAGTAATTTAAAAATAAATGCGATTTAAACACATGTTTTAAATGTTTATCGGGACTTATCACGTATTATTTTATTTAGGTAAAAATATGTCCCTTTCGCTCGACGTTTCGACCATGTTACAATGGTCACGAGCTGACTGAGATAAGTCCTGATAAACTTTTAAAACATAACAATTACTAGCTGCGCCCCGCGGTTTTACCTGCGTAGTGATGAACAATGGTGATGATGATGATGAAAAGTAGCCTATGTCACTCTCTGGCTCTTGAACATGCATATACCTATGCAAAATATCAGGTCGACCCGTTGTTCCGTTGCAGCGTGAAAGAGGAATCAAGTAGTTCTCCAGCAACTAGTTCCAGTTAAATCAAGTAGTTTATCGATGTTGGGGGTTCTTTTGATTTTTTAACGAGTCACATTCGTTGTTCAACTATGTACTATATAACATTTTTTCTACTATAGGGCAGCATTTGAACGAGTGAGCATTTTAACAGTTCGGCCTGACAACCGCCAATCTCTCATTGATTTTCGTTCAGCGAGGCTGCCTTCCGTGGTACCTATGTTTCGTGATCCGCCAGATGAACCAGAAGAGGATCGTTATGAACCACGGGAGCACAGAGAGCCTCGGGGACCTATATCGTAAGTTCCAAGCAAAAAGATCTAGAAAGGTAAAAAAGGGCGCCAAGAGAGTCTTAGGAAAGAAAAAAATAATTAAAAACCGCTTGTTTAATTCGGAAAGATGCTCATAACTTTAAAACAACTGGACGGATTTTAATTTAATATAGCTAAGAATCATCGCAATGAAACTTGCTTGCAAATAAATAAAACCACATTCATATCGGTCTAGCAATTTTAGAGATAAATGATAATCATAATCATAATAATTTTATTGGTAACTAATAATTACAAGTCATCTTTGTTACTATTATCAAGGTACTAAAATAAATAATTATACAGATCTATTATAACTTAAACTAGGTAATTGGTAAAAATGTACTAATAGTGTACCTATCATATCTAACAGTTACAAAAACAAATAATCAATGTCAAAGTAATATAAATTAATAAAGAAAGAAATAATAATAAAAAGAATTAGCATAATGTCAAAAATAATAATTAGCATTATGTCAAAGTAAACAAGTATAATCACCATATCAATTTAAACATCATTGCAGCCTCTTAAGTAATTACGATACACACATATACACCAACACATAACCTCTAACGTATAACCCAAATGCGTATACCTACGTACTTATCTTTTTCATATCGTCGGAAGTTAAAAGAATTCAAAAAGGAGGAACTCAATCAGATTTTATTGATTATTGTTTTTTTGGCGCCAACGTGGAAAAAATTCATGTTTGATTGAAATATATTCCCTTTTATACACATTCAATCATTCTATTTTATATTTAACAGAGTCTCTTGGTGTTTATTGGCTTTGGATCCACCAATGCCTCTCAAAATGTCCGTGCTAGACTTGAGAATGAAAATAAACTATATCTGTGCCTACAGATTATGGATGGCCTACTTCAACCTCATCAAAGCAGCATTTGGAGCAGGTGTGCTGGCCTTTCCTATAGCTATCAGCCAGATGGGCATAGTCTTGGGACCCATACTGGGCGTGTTCACTGCAGTACTTATCATACACCTGCATCTGGTGCTGGTAAGAAACATTTCAAACATTATTTTAATTTTAATTCAATGAGCAAGTAAATTACTATACATGTCTGACTTTGCTCCCTGTTATGCGTGCATAATAAATGTCATGTCTTGCGTGCATAATAATTATCGTTTCGTAATTTACTCCACACATGCTCCACACTATGCGTGCATAATAAATATCTTGTCTTACCTACTTTGCTCCCTGTTATGCGTGCATAATAATAGTCGTGTCGTAATTTACTCCCCACTATGCGTGCATAGTAAATGTTTTGTGTTACCTACTTTGCTCCCTGATATGCGTACATAATAATTATCGTGTCGTTCTTTACTCCCCACTATGCGTGCATAATAAATGTCGCGTCTTTCTTTGCTCCCTGTTATGCGTTCATAATAATTGACGTGTCGCTTTTTACTCCCTGGTCTTCATCTAAAGCCGCCAAGGCATTGCCTCGGCTTTGTCTTAGCCTATGTATTGTATTCGTTCATCAAACGCGTTATAAAGATTTTTATTTTTTTTCAGTTAAATTGTTTGAATGAGGTTTGCAAAAAGTTACACATTTCGCACATATCGTATAGGTACGGGTTCCGTATTGCGTTGCTCCACGGTCCGGGTTTCGTTCATAGCATTGGGAGGCGAGGACCGTAAGTAAACACTATATACCAAATAATCATAGCTTGATTTCTTGAAGATGCTAACACTTTTTTACATTGAGGGTTCAGCTTAGCGCGTCATTTTCATGCAGCTTTGACCTTCACACAATTAAGAATTGTCTTTAAAAAATATTCAGGATCTGAGATTCTAATTCGGACCGTTTTTTGACGTGATAACGTCTTATAAATCGATGAACACCGGCTGCACGCACGAAAAATTGTCGCGGTCACGTTCCGCCGCGCGGAACAAGCGATAGAGAGGCACGATCGGCCTAAGCGTTATCACGTAAAATTATCGTTCGTAAACCGACTTTACAGACAACCCCTTTTTTATTAATAAAATTGTTATGTATGTATTATAATGTAAACCGATTACTCCAACATTTGTGAGCCGATTTACGTGATTTTTTTTTTGTGTAGAAGAAGCTCTCTATGTTATCCCACAAAAATTTCGTTGATTTTGGATAAGTGGTTTTTGACCAGCTCGAATGATACGAATAATTTGATTCGATCACCTTTTCAGCTAAATAATAGCTTATTAATTTGTGATCGTGTGAAAAGTGGCTATCAAAATTAATCAAAAATGACAGGTATAGGTACCTACTTCATAAATTGTGTGACCCCTGTGGTATGACCTCGGAAGAAGGAAAAGGAAAGCATAGAAGTAGTGCTAATTTAGCATAAATGAATTAAAACATGGCACAAACAGTGGCAGTGGACAGGGCACATAGCACGCAGAACAGATGGCCGATGGGGCCGAAAGGTTCCCGAATGGAAACCACGGACCGGTAAGCGCAGCGTAGGACATCCACCCACGAGATGGACAGACGACCTAAAAGAGACCGCAGGGAAACGCTGGATGCAGGCCGCTTCCAACCGCCTCTTTTGGAGATGGTTGGGTCAAGCCTATGTCCAGCGGTGGACGTTATATGGCTGAAATGATGATGATGATGATGAATTAAAACATGTTACATTTTTTATCATATGTGCCAAAAAAATTGTTACCAGAACGAAACAGATCTATTCTTGGCAGGACGGCAAATTGCAGGGTTGTATAATATTTTAATGTACCTATTAAAAGGCTGCAAAGACTACATACTATTTGATAGATGACCTTGTACGCTTTGTAAATGACTGATTTTATGCTCTTTATTATTTTTTGGAAAATCTTTGTTCTTTGGGTGCGACCAAAGATTTTATTATGTGCGTAGTATAAAAATCTTTTTTTGTGACATTTAACCGCTGAGTTGCCAGTTTAACGTATCACAGGCTTTTTAGCTAAATGGCCACGAATCTTTGGACAGTTAGCTATAAAGTTTCAAAAAATCTTTGGAGATAATGTAAACGAGAATGTGTTTTATGTTTCAGTGCCATCATTGCTACATTTATGCTTATGACACAAATTGGAATCTGCTGTGTGTTTATAGACCTCACATCTGATAGTTTGCGAGATGTGAGTGAAAATTTTTTTTTTGGTAAAATTTTCATGACCGTGGATTCAATGTCCTTTAGTCGTAATCTTAAACAGTTTACCTAGTCTTAATAGCGTCAAACAAGTCATAGTGACAGTCAGAGTCAAGCTAAGTAAGTCACGGTCAAGTCAAACTCATGACCCTGTAAAGTGGTGGAGACTTTACAAAAGGCTCCTATGGAGTTTTGGAAATAACACGAAAAGACACGTTTCACCTCGTTATATCACTTGCCCACACTTGACCACGTTTACGAGCACTTAATGAATAATAATTCACCATTTAGTACACATTAACACTCGAAAATACACAAGTTTAGGAAAATAATCCAACGAGCCGACATGTTTTTTTCCACGTTGGCGCCAAAATTCTGAACTATTTTATAAAATTTAGCTATTGCCACACTATTACACTAATGTTTTAAATGGAGTTTTGGTCCCGTAATAAAAGTTGTTTATAAAATTGGGTACTCTAGTCCCTATTCGGCTTAGTTTTTTTAAAAATAAATAATAGTCTTGCGTTTGATCACCGTCTCTCCTGATGTTAAGCGATGATGCGGTCTAGGTTGGAGCACGCTTGCCTAGAAGAAACCGATTCCCTCGTGATTTGAAGACACCCAGTTTGTAACCATCGGGGAACACCCATTCAGGCAGCGTATTCCACAGACTAGCAGTTCGCATAATAAATGTGGAATCAAAGCGCTTCATACGAACGCTTCATACGGTGACGAATTTTCGTGCCCACTCTAGCAGTCCGATACAAAAATGGGTAGAAGGGAATTAGATTGTGCAGATCCAATTCTCTCCTGCCCTAGTTAGTACACCCTTTCCACGTAACCCAGTATTCAGTACACGCTGTTTGTTTTTAGATGATGGATTGGTACAGTTCCAGGCCAGCTGTATCTTGCCTCTTTGTGCCTTATCTGCTAATGGCGTACTTCATGAATACGTTGAAAATCGTCAGTTACATTTCTATGATTGGTAAACCACAACTTTATGACTTATTCTCACCCATGGTATAATAATATACTCCGCCAGGTATAGCACTCCAAGAAATAATGTCAAGTGGGCGTCCCGCAATGATGTCATCAATGTCATGGATACACGTACACGTGTATAAGCAACAGCAGAATAAGTAATTTACAACAAGTTTGAGAGAGATGACGATAGACGAAACAATGGCGAAAACTCTATTTAAAATAAAATAAAACATGACCATGGATCCAGTGTCCTTCAGTCGGTCGCGGCGCGCGGAGAGTCCGCCCTCGTGACGAAATATGCTTCAAAGACGATTCGTCACCACGAATATTCAAAAGTAGACCTTTAAAATCGATTAATTGTCATTATTTCTTTAAGTTTAATAAATGTTCTTGAAATATTTTATTCGGATGTGATCACCGATAAATTTGACTCGATAGAAAAAAATCGTAAACTTTCCTAAAAACACCCGTTTTTCGTTCCCTTCATTGGATTGAATCAACTTCATTCAAATTATATAGAAGATATTTTTATCAAAAAAAATTGTGTGTTATCCTAACAATCATTCAAATACTTTAGTGGTCGCAGTTTTTTGTAAAAGCGTAAGTTTATTTGTAGAAAATAAAGGAAAAATAAATATTGCAAATATTTGAAAGCGCGCACGGTTCTCTACCATTTCACAGATTTATTTGCCGACAGATAGGTGACGTAACTTTTTTTTCTAGGCAACATTTTGAACCTGGTGGGCTTTTCGTTGATAATATACCTCGTGTTTTTGGAACAACACGGAGAAATGGACGCCGTCACAATAGATGCCGTGCCACTGAGCTTTGCTTTAGGCATATTTCTTTTTAACTCGAGCGCTGTTGGTGTGGTAAGTTACAAGCGCCGATATCGCGTTTGCTATCGTCAGGCGCGCCAAAACGCTGCTGTATACACAGACCTTTATTACTATAGACACCGTGAGTTCATCAAATTTGCGTGGTTAGGCCTGTCTTAAATTTGATCAACCGTCTTAAGGTCTTCTTTTCCGACTTTTAGCAATTTTGGTAATTATAGTTTAAGTTTGGTCCATTTTCAGGGTTACCTTATAAAAATGGTGTCATATAAAAAAAAACCAAGGAAACCGCAAAGATCGAAATACGATTAAGGACATTTCCCTTAATAAAAAGTATATATGAAAGTATCACTGATTGGAGTTTTTCTCCCTGATTTTTTTGGATCTATTCAAATACCTATTTGTTTAATAATGTCGACTATATCTTAATATACAGATTTCATAATTATAAATAAATAAATAAAATACTTAAATAAATAAATACTTGGGACATTTTTGCACACACGGTCATCTGACCCCAAACTAAGCAAAGCTTGTGATATGGCTGCCAGAGACTGATATACATACATATATAGTTTTAAATACATACTTAAATAGATATTAACAACCAGATATAGAACAAACACAAATGGTCATCGCATAAATGTATATGGAGGGAACCGTAAAGGTACATTTTACATTACAACTATATACTTTTTAAAAATATGGTATAGTAGCGAAATGCACGACTGTGTGTAAGGGCCATGGTTTTGCTCCACTAAATGAGACTTTAATACAATATAGAGATCCTTCTGTGACTATACCATTTAATTGCTCTCTTGACTTTATAGTAGTACAAAACATGCGAGATTCTGGGTTTCATACAAATTGATGAGCTTGCGGAATCTATCTAAATAAAGATCTGTGGATGTATGGTTCAAAATGTGTTTTTTTTTAAATATAATGTGGTTTAAAATTATAAAATTATTTTTAATGTATTACGCTTGTTTTAGATTCTTTCTCTGGACAGAGCTCTCAAGCACCCGCAAGTATTGGTAAAGAAGTGTGGAGTTATCACCATCGGGATGGGGGTACCTGGTGCCATTGGGATTGTCTTCGGGGCGCTGGCCTATTGGTCTTTTGGAACCTTGGACGAAAACTGTCTCAGATCCTTGCCGTATGATGACGAGTATGGTTTTATTTATTTTCTACTAAGTTAATTTGTGCTCGCTCGTTTTTTTATAAAAAAAATTGTTAATGCAGCTTTCTCTGCCGCTGCATTTTATCTTCCAGGAGGATCGGTAAACAAAAGGGATACTACGCACGCCATTTAAATAAATTGAAACACATCCACAATTTTATAGATGACTAGCGGTCCGCCCCAGCTTCGCACGGGTATATATTATAGCCTATGTCACCCGGGGATAGTGTAGCTTCCCAACAGTGAAATAATTTTTCAAATCTGTTTAATATTTTCGGAGCCTATTCAATGCAAACAAACAATCAAATCTTTCCTCTTTATAATATTAGTATAGATGGTAGATGGTAGGCAAGTTTTTTTAATATAGAATATTTCTACTTTAGATTACCAACTCGCCTGATGGTAACCGATGATGGAACACGTTGATGTAGAGGAAATCTATCAACTCTAGCCTTGAAGAGGCTTAGAGGCTTGTAGTTCTCAGGCAACAAAGAGGACGACAGGGAGTAAAATTTTTCGAGTACCACCAGGGGCGTTACGGCCAACTGCTTACGAGGTACAAAACTAACGTTAAAACCGCGTAGCTCGGAAAATCACGCGTACGTGAACTTTAACGCGCCCAGATAAGGCTTGCGGTCGCGCAATTTTTTTTTCGATTTAAATATTACGGAGATCCCATTCTTTAAAAATTATGTTATATATAATGTAAAATACTCATTGAAGTTCAGGTATTAATCCCGAACACCTAAGAAGTAATTAAAATTATTGTTTATTGCAGCGTAACTATGGTCATATTGGCTCTGTACATGGTCTCCGTGGCGTTTACATATCCAATCCAGTGCTTCCCTGCAATCCAGATATTTCTAGAAGTCTTTAAGTACAGTAATCCTTACCAAGAGCCTTCCGAGGAGACCTTGAAACTTGTGGAAAAAATTGTCAGACCCACATTCGTACTTATAACATGTGAGTTTACATTGCACCTACAGGAGCCTTACGGCCAACTCCTTACGCTGTCTCAAACTAACTTTATAAGCGCGCAGTTCGGAAAATCACGCGAACGTGAACCTTAACGCGCCCAGATACGGTTTGCGGTCGCGCAACATTTTATCATCACCTAAACATGATTGCTAGCCGTAAGGCGCCTGAGCTACTTATGAGTAGAAATGAATGAGGACGCCACTATCGCAAATAAATAACACACCAAAACACCTTGTACCTCACAAGGTCACCATAAAACACCTTGTACCTCACAAGGTCACCACAAAACACCTTGTGAGGTACATTGAACACTGTTCAGTAGACAATCCGATGGGTTCTTTATTTTAAGCGTTTAAAACTCAACATACCAGCGAATTACAAATATTTTTGGATTTTACTCTTTTTGGATTAGTTCCGTTTCTACTCTTTTATGTCGCATTGTAAATATATACTGTGTAAAGTCAAACAAACAAGGGAGATATGCCTTAGTACAGATCGCGGTGTAAGAACCAGATGAGCGTATCTACGTTTTTACAATTTTACAGGAGAGCTAAAAAACTGTCCATATTTCACTCTTATTGAACTTTAAACTGTTATATAAAATATAATATTATATATTTGACGAATGGAAAAAGTATACAGAAATCGTCATTTTGGCACATCATGCAGGATCACATTTAAGACACATTTAAGAAAAAAAACGATTTTCGAGTTTTTGGTAGATACGTTCATCTGGTTCTTACACCGCGAGATATCGGTCGTGTTTAAATGTTTAATTAAAAAAATACTTTACCGCTACACCGTTTAAGACAAAAACTGTTAGTACGGCTCACTTACCTAAGTAGTGCGTTTCGTTACTTCTATTTTTGAGGTTTTTCTGATAACGTTTCGAAAACTATAGTTGTAATGTAAAATGTACCTTTACAGTTCCCTCCATAATTATGAAATTTGTATATTAAGTTATCGTAGACATCATTTAGTAGGTATGGGAACGAATTAAAAAAACAAAAAACAGGGAGAAAAGCGCTAATCAGTTTTACTTCATATTTTTCCTATCGAGCGAAATGTCCTCAATTGTGTTTCGGAAATAATAAATAAATAATAAAAAACTCTTTTAAAATATCACGGTTGTTCACTAAAGTTATATGATTATTTACGGGATATTTACCGTGGTAAGGTTGTGGAATGAGCCCCCGATATTTCGGCGCAGTTACATGCACCATGTTCACGGGAAGACATGTATGACGGGTGTTCATTCCACAACCTTACCACGGTAAATATAACGTAAATAATCATATAACTTTAAATAATAAAATATTAATTTTTTTATGACACCATTTTTATAATGTTAAGCTAACCATGGAAGTAGACAAACTAAAACTAGAATGAACAAAATTCCTAACAATGGGAAAGGAGGGCCTTAATTAAGCTGTTTGCTATCTCGTTTTAGCGCAACGAAAAGTCGACAGAGAAATATCCGGTCATTTTTGTAATAACTATCTAATTTTGTTGCAGTTGTGATTTCCTACTTAGTACCTCTACAAGCTCCGTTTCTTGCTTTCGTCGGATGTCTCTGCACTACGATGCTGTCAGTGACTTTCCCTGCTTTAATGGAACTATGTCTTATGTACCCTGGTCCATACGGCAAGTTCAAGATATACCTGATAAAAGACGGTCTTATCGTAGTGTTAGGGACCTTATTATGGCTGTGTGGAGTAACTCTTTGTTTATACCTCATTTACATTAAAATTATTTTACTCCCAGCGGTGAACGATCCCGAGTATCTTTAATAAACCGTGACAGTAATAAATTATCTTTTTAGGGTTCCGTACCTCAAAAGGAAAAAAACGGAACCCTTATAGGATCACTTCGTTGTCCGTCTGTCTGTCCGTCTGTCAGAACCCTTTTTCTCAAGAACGCGTAAAGGTATCAAGTTGAAACTTATATTAAATACTTGGGTCTACGGTTTCTTTCGCTGTAAAAAATAAAAGTTGTAAGTCAACGCAATCAAAAGATATGAACGTTTATGTCGCATATTTTGCGATTTCACAGGAGAATCAAAACCTATGGGGTACTTCCCGTTGACCTAGAATCATGAAATTTGGCAAAAGGCAAGGTCTTATAGCACATAGGAATAAATCTGAAAGATACAAATTTGAAGTTATATCATTTAAAAATAATTATTTTGCTATTACAAACTTACATTTTGTAGTTGGAACGTATAGAAGAACCTTATAGTCAACTACAAAGTTAAGTTTGTCTTTCAATATTTCAACATTCGTTTTTTTTTGGACTCGCGCTCTGAGGGTTCTATCCAACGGAACCCTTAGAGCACGAGACCTACTCGTACTTGTCCTGTTTTTATCTTTAAAGAAAGGGAACAGAAGTTCGTGTCATCATCATCATCATTTCAGCCGTAGGACGTCCACTGCTGGACATAGGCCTCCCCCATCGATCTCCAAAAGGGCCGGTTGGAAGCGGCCTGCATCCAGCGTTTCCCTGCGGTCTCTTTTAGGTCGTCTGTCCATCTTGTGGGTGGACGTCCTACGCTGCGCTTACCAGTCCGTGGTCTCCATTCCAGAACCTTTCGGCCCCATCGGCCATCTGTTCTGCGTGATATGTGCCCTGCCCACTGCCATTTCAACTTACTAATCCGGTGGGCTATGTCGGTGACTTTCGTTCGTCTACGGATCTCCTCATTTCGGATTCGATCTCGTAGAGAAACCCCGAGCATAGCCCTCTCCATAGCTCGCTGTGCGACTTTGAGCTTGCTTATGAGGCCCATAGTGAGAGACCACGTTTCAGTGCCGTATGTCATCACTGGTAACACACACTGGTCGAAGACTTTCGTCTTAAGGCACTGAGGTATTTTGGACGAGAAGACGTTGCGTAGTTTACCGAACGCTGCCCAGCCGAGTTGGATTCGCCGATTGACCTCTTTCTTGAAGTTGGACCTACCTAGTTCAACTGTTTGTCCTAGGTAGACGTACGCGTCAACAGCTTCAAGAACTGAGTTCCCAACTGATACTGGGGTCGGCACAACATGGATATTTGACATGACCTTTGTCTTGTCCATGTTCATTTTAAGGCCCACCTGTTGAGAGACTCGATTGAGGCCTTCGAGCATCATGCTGAGATCCTCCATCGATTCTGCCATGACCACAATATCGTCGGCAAACCGAAGGTGAGTGATGTACTCGCCGTTGATGTTGATGCCGAGTCCTTGCCATTCCAGGAGCTTGAAGGCATCTTCCATTGTGGCAGTGAACAGTTTCGGAGAGATAACGTCTCCCTGTCTCACGCCTCTTCGCAATGGAATTGCCTTCGAACTCTGCTCCTGTACTCGGACCGACATGGTGGCGTTATTGTACAAACACTTCAACACTTCGACATACCGATAGTCAATACGGCATCGCTGGAGAGACTCAAGCACCGCCCATGTCTCGACCGAATCAAAGGCTTTCTCATAGTCCACAAACGCTAAACATAGTGGCAAGTTATATTCTTCGGTCTTCTGTATAACTTGGCGTAGCGTGTGGATGTGGTCTATGGTACTATAGCCTTTTCGGAAACCGGCTTGTTCGATAGGCTGGAAGTCATCGAACCTGCGATCGAGACGATTCGTGATGACCCTCGAAAACAGCTTATAAACATGAAGTTCGTGTAGTTTGAACGAATTTCTGTAATACGATGCTGTCACTGACTTTCCCTGCCTTAAGGGGCAGTTTTTTATTTATATTCATGGGTGATCAAAAGATACCATAACAATAATTTGAATCGAGTAGCCTATCACCTAGGTGCAGGTGATCAAAGGATACTCAAATAATAACTTAAATGGAATCGCCTATGGTCACCCAGGTGATTATCTGATTATATTCCTAGGTGATCAAATTCGACTAAAGAGTCGACTTTTATCACCCTGGTGATCTAAGTGGAATAGACCGCTAAAAAGGCACGGCTATCTCATTCGAGCATAATCATAGTTTAAAAAATTACAGAGTGAGCATTTTTTTTTATACCGATTGGGCATTGTCTAATACTTTTATTATATAGCTTGGATTTGCCTTAAACTGGAGCTAGTACCGAAAAAAATAGCTAGTGAGGCTAGGTAAACACATAATTATATGCACACGCTGACACATTTGAGATTCAGGACTTATAAATAAATAAAAGGTTTAAAAAAACAACGTGTTTTTTTCCATGGTTTTTACAGAGAAAAAACCCGTTTTTAGCAACATTATAGGCACGCAGTAGTTGCTCCTGGCTTGAGGTTTTTTTTAAATGATGTATAATACACGCGACAAATCCGTTTAAAGTTATTATTTCAACATCAAAATTTCATAATTTATAGTAAAATACCAAATATCTTATTATATAGGTAAGTCTTCATTTATGAATACTAGCTGTGCACCGCGTTATATACTTCCTTGAAGGAACCTTCTTCGTAGCGACAGCAACCCTCTTTGACTTATGATAGATGACAAATTCTTTTTTTTTTGTCTATCATGTAATATGGCAATGTATAAGACTTCAATACTTGCCATTCCATATAAAATATATGTTTTTTTTAAATCATAATATATGTTTTTGTGATTATTTTCCGATATTTTAATACTATTCTGCTATTCTGGACGGAGAAGAATCCAACAAATCAAAGATCATTAAAATTGTCCAGCCATTCTTGGGGTTTAAATGGTGTAACATACACGCTTTCATTTATTATATAGATTCATATCTTATCCCGGTATGAAAAGCATTCGTTAATTCAAAATAATAACTGTCCGTGCCGTAACTGAAATTACTCCAGAGATAAAAAGTACAGAAAAAAATACTTCGCTCGCGTTTCCTCGTTAACTAGTTTCATTCATTCGTTCTTTCGTTTTTCACGTTCATTCTGTAAGAGCTCCGGAGCAGATGCTGCCGTAAAGTAGAGTTTAGACTGGCAAGAAATTGCCGCAATGTATTGCATGTGCAGCTTGCAGTAAGTTTTTTTAAATATTAGCTACTATCTGCGCTCTGTGGCTAGATTTAATACCTTTTTGTGATAGTATAAGGTTTAATTTAATTTTTGTGATAGTATAAGGTTTAATTAACGCAATCGACGAATTCAATCGATGAGCTATCATACAGGGTTACGCATATAGACTGTACGAAACCGTAAGGAGGCCATTGTACTCATCATTATGAACAAATTTAACTAAGGGACCAACACCGGAATCGCGAAAAAAATATCAGCTATACCATAGAACGGTTATTGACCCTCGAATCAAAGTATATTTTTTTGCGATTTCAAAATTTGCTCCCATAGTAAAAGTTGTTCATAATGAGGAGTACAATGACTTCCTTTCGGCTTCATCATAATCATCATCAGCCAGAAGACGTCCACTGCTGAACATAGGCCTCCCCCTTTAACCTCCACACTGAACGACAGCCTGCCTTTTGCATCCACTGGATGCCAGCGACTCTTAATATGTCGTCGTTCCATCTAGTGGGAGGCCCTTTCGCCTTAATACCGTCTATATGCGTAACCCTGTATATAAGTGTGATTTGAGTAAGTCTACATTTCCAAAGCTAGTTGCTAGTGTAAACGTGGCGTAATGTAGGTACAGTATGGTTGCCGTTGTATGAATTTAAACGCATACTTTGGTATTCAGCGTATAACTTTAGAATGAGCTTCAAGTTTCACCTCAAGTTCTGGCTTAATGTTTGCCTCTAAATTCGCAGACAGGTTGGGAATATTATTATGAGTTATTTTGTAATTTGAGGTTGATTTAGACATGTAAGTATATCTACATTCAAAATAAATCCGCGATCAATTGTAAAAATATATTATAACAGATGATAACTGCCAGCTTAAGTTCATAGCCGCTGGATATATTTGTTTTAATTATAAGACATTGATGGTTCTTAAATTCAATAAATGCAACACCCCTCTCTACGAGGGAGGACTTTGTTCAGCAGCGGACGTTTACAGGCTGATGATGATGATGATGGTTCTTAGCTAATATAGCTATAAGAACCAACTAAACCAAAACTCTAAGAAAATTGTCTCATAACGCTATGTAAATATTAGAAAAAAGTATTGTGAAAACTAGGCGCTGTGTTGCCATCTACTAAAAAACGTTACCATCCCACGTTCGTTGGAGCCATTTTATTGAGATTTTTACCAAAACTCCTAATTTAATTTAGGTCACAGAGTAGCTAAGTTCTCGCAGGTATACTCAATCCTTAGTTTGTATTCTACGTGGTTCTCAAGACAGTAAGTTCGCATCACTGGAAGGTTCAACCTCGTTACGGACTTCTTCCTGTCCTGTCTTTCTAGATGTCACAGAGTGAGTAGATCTGTACGTGTAGTTATCCTGTACTGACAACGGATAAGCCAAGTCTCTGTGGAAATGGATCGGTTGCATGGTAGAAGGTTTTTTGAAAACGGTTTTAGGTAAATACTTTTGTATAGAGCTAGAGTAGAGAAGGGAATGTTTTAAACATATCTGAATTAGTATATGTTTGTCACAGAATTCTAAATTCTGTATTCTGAGATGTTTGTGTGTGAATTGAGCATTGTCATCCAACGTGTACGACGTACGTGTTTCACACGTAGATTTTCACATATAATTCGCAAAATAATTTAGTTGCGGACGTCTACACCGCATGAGGAATTAACTTGCCATATTAGAGCTTCGTAGTTGCGTAACTTTTAACACAAAATACAAACTGTCCTTTTTTGTAAAAATCTTACACCAGTATTTATATTTTAACTTATTAACCTGAATAGTAAATTTTATCTCCCTAACATCAAAAACATAAGATTTTCATATACATTTTCAACTCCCATTTGTCGCTTTAATTCAGCCTTTTCGTAAAATTATTTCTTAGCGGACCCCTACCTACACCCCATAAGGAATCTACCTGCCAATTTTCAGCTTCGTAGGTCAAGTAATGTTTGAGATTTCGTGATGAGTCAGTCAGAGAGTGAGTGAGTGCGTGAGGGGTTAGCTTTTATATTATATAGAAGTTTTATATAAATGTGGAATGCTCTACCTTCCGCGGTGTTTCCTAGAAACTACATCATCAGGTTCTTCAAAAGGCGAGTTAATGTCGGCAACGTATTTGTGATGCCTCTGGTGTTACAGGTCGAAGGTGACTGCTTACCAACAGGCAGCCAGTCTGCTTGATTGCCACATATAGCATAAAAATAAAGAAGATAATGATCAACGTCTATTTTTTCAATTCATTTTTTTTAAGGGGTACCTATTTTGAAAGGTATAGGGGTCGCAAGTAGAGGTCACACAGGTGTTTGGGGTGAATTGCTAATCAAAATGCAATCTTATATTCGCTTAAATTAAACTCAAGTTAATATAACTTGAAAACCAAACGCGATAAAATAATTTTCTGCTACCACAAAACCAACGCAATCACAATACATAACAAAACTTATCAGCACATCTAACCAACGCAATCACATAACAAAAGCTATCACGCTTATTCATACTAACTTCGCAATGTACGTTGAAAATTGAGTTGCGACGTACCCGCGACGGATCTAGCGTGACTAAGTACAGGGTTAACCCGTAATAAGCCGGCTGGGTAGGATTGGCACAGCCGAGCTGTAAAGGGATTATTATGCACGAAACCTGTAATATTACGGGGATAATTTGGCATTACGCGGGCTTGATAGCAGCGTTATGTGATGTCAAAATAGAGTTTTATGTTGGGGAGATAAGGGTTTAAAATAATGGAGTGTTTCGAAGTATTTTACCTAAACGGTTAAGAGCCATATTGTAGGTTGAGGTTGAAATTTGATTGTAGGAATTCTAGGACATTATGCTGGATTGGTCGTGGATTTATTACTTTGTATTTTTCTGTAGTCTGAACTACACGGTTAAGAAGGACAGCAGGGCAATCGCGCTAAAAAATTACGGACGAATCGTTGACGAATCGCAACCGCTCCACTACTTTTGGTCGATTTCGTATCGTGCTAATGGTTTTAACCAAAGACAAAACGCAACCCGATCACAGTAGGAATGTAGACGCTGTCAAACGAACGTTTCGGAAAAAGGTAGAAAATATCAACTTTTTCGCGCCGATACAAAATCGACCAAAAGTTGTGGAGCGTTTGCGTTTCGTCAACGATTCGTCTGTAATTTTTTAGCGCGATTGCCCAGCAGATGTCTTTGTGTTTAATTGAAGCGTGATAGAGTAGGGTCTGACTGATATTAGTCAAGTATTAAAAGATATTTATTTCTAGCATACATCAAGGTAGATTCTGTGCAAAGATGTTCAAAAATATACGCACAAAATGGCAACAAAATGCAGTGCTTACTGCTTACAGGCGGGAAGCAAGCCATAAATACTCACAGACGCGCATTTGACAAATTAGCCGTAACCTCAGATCTGACAAAAAAGAAGATATGCCCAAAGGAAAAAAAAAGTTTAAATTAGAACGGCTGTCAAGGCGTTTTTGTTAGGTTGTAGCCAGTTGCACCCATATAAACGAAACGTCAGTCATTCGAAATCAGCAATTGAGATGCGGAGTTTGACGCGTTGATCTAAATAAGAATGTATAATCAAGGTTCACTCATAATGTCTGGTAACAGATTTTCCTTCTCATTTCCGTTCTATTTGCTTCCTCTTTTCTGTGATGATAATGATGATGATTATATTCGACCTCCATCTCAATGCTATCCAACCTCCTTGCGTAATAAATACTCGATACAAACTCCTTAAATCTTTCTTTTTCTCGTAGTCATGGTATAAAGTGTAGTATGCAACTCTTGAAACAGATTAACATCGAGGGCCATGAATCACTCCCTACGGTCGTGATTCAGTCGTTAGAATCCTTCACTTGCTCGTGATTCATCTATGGCCCTCGCTATAAATCCGTCCTTTATTCACTTATTGCATAATATATATTTTACTGACGAACTTAACGTTCATATTCATCTTGCGAGCGGGACAGCATGAGACTCTTATTTTATCAGACGTGGAGAAGTACTGAGGAAATTCTATTATCAACTCGTTTGCGAACCAAGTTTGCGACGGAGTTGACTTCCAAAGTCGTCGTGGGTAATTAAACCTGTCTCGCTGCAAACTTTATAATAACACCCAAGGACGGAAGAAAACATATGGACGCCGCCAACTGAAGCAGGCTAAAATAAGCCAGCCAGTTTATAAATAAACACACAACTCACACTTAGACTTAGCCAACTAAATTCGAGAGACCAGTCGGAATGACTCTCATTCCTTGGAAGATGGGACGGCCTTAGTTTAGTGTGGGAAGCTACATGCGTTGATACACTGGCGCCGTCTCACCTTCCAGAGACGTCAAAACAGGCGGGTGTTGCGGCTATCGCGGCTGAATGCCTCAAGTCAAGCAAATAATTATTCCACCCTTGACAGAGGTTACTTATTTGTGCCGTACTAGGGTAGAAACACGTGGACCGTGGGGGCCGAGTGCTTACGAAGTTTTTAAGGATTTGTCAGGAACGCTGAAAGATTCTTTACGTGACCAAAACGCTGGTCTGTATTTTGGTCAACAGTTAGTCTCGTAATGCAGCGGGGCAACGCGGCCAGCATTTTGGACACTGCAGTTTTTGTTTGGATTTATGCATGGCAATCCTACAGGTACCGTTTAAAAAAAGATAAAAACTGACTTTTTTCGAGAAAAAAAGTTGCCATTTCACTTTCCGGCCCTTGACCACCACCACCCAATGACGATTTATTATTGTCTTTGATCAATACCCATGCAAATAAATCATGTTGAATAGTTGTTCTGTTGCTGCGAAAGAGGGACAAACAAACCAACACACACCATCATCATTATCAGCCTATCATGTCCAGAGAGAGAAAGAGAGAGAGATAGAGAGAGAGAGAGAGAGAGAGGGAGAGAGAGGGTGCTGATCCACCATGCTGGCCCAGTGCATGTTGGTGAATTTCATCATTTCATGTCTTTTAATTTTTTTGTCATTGCATTCAGTCATTTCGAGTATTTTTTTTTATGTTTACCTTCTCCGTTGCTGAGCAATGGCATCGAAACTGCACATAATTTATTAAGGTACTGAATAAGTCATGGGTGCAGGGCCGAGGATCGAACTGGGTGCCATCAGATTGTAAAGCGCACATGCTACCACCCGGCCACCATCGCTCGAAACACAAACACACATACGTTTATAATATTACTAGTAAGTTAGATAGGAAGATCCCGGGCATCCAGTGGATGCAAAAGGCAGGCTGTCGTTCAGTGTGGAGGTTAAAGGGGAGGCCTATGTTCAGCAGTGGACGTCTTCTGGCTGATGATGATGAAACTAAAAACTCTTCAAAAACAGTTGGTCGTGTGGAGTTAAATTGCTCTCGTAACGTCATAGTATGTACAAAAAAATACGGCACGCTGGATTTTAAGTATATTCTGCAGGGTTGTTTGTCGTTGCACGGTGTTTGTTCATGTGACTGACCAACTTATCTGAAGTGTTGGCAAAATAATGGAACTACGAAATTCTTCGGATGGTTGTCAGGTTTGTTCGGAGAATACGCCAGTGGCTCCCTCATTGACCTCCTCAGAGAAAGTGCACACAGTCGTATTGCACAAAGCCTTCCGGTCTGGTCGCATGCAAGCAGTGAATCGGAAAACATGGCGAAGTTTGAAATTGAATAAGAACTTTTTGTGCGGAAAATAGACGTTTGTTTCTCTATGCACCGGTGCTTCTGTTTGCTTTTTAACGTCGAATATACATTGATGTTAAATTATTATTCCTGTAAAAATACCTTCGTATCGAATTCCATACGAATTTTTAAAATCAATATTGGTATGGAATACGATACGTACCTCATTCTTCGCCCACAGATGTCGAGAACTGAACGTAGGTACAACCTTCGCATACAAAAATTAATTCACCTTCCTTCGCCTTCGCAAAAGAATGAAACAGGGCAGTACTGGGGCCTTACGCCCAACTCCTTACACGGTATCAAACTAACATTAAAACCGCGCAGTTCGGAAAATCACGCGAACGTGAACCTTAACGCGCGCAGATACGGTTTGCGGTTTTTCATCAACAGCTAGGCGTAAGGCCCCAGAACTGAGTACTCAGTACTGCCCTGTACAGTGCAGTGTCTTAGTACAGTGAGTGAGTTTCTTTGCGCGATATGATCTGGAAAGAGGATATTCGCTGAAAAACCACAATCACCGACATAGCTGTTAAAATTTGCAAGTGGGAGTGGGCAGGTCACATTGCTCGAAGAACCGATAACCGATGGGGAAGCAAAGTTCTTGAGTGGATACCACGAACCGGAAGACAGCGTAGGTAGGCCTCCCACTAGATGGAACGACGACACCGTGAGAGTCGCGGGCATCGTGGATGCAGATGGCAGGCTGTCGTTCGGTGTGGAGTTCTAAGGTGGAGGCCTATGTTCAGCTGTGGTAGTCTTGCGACTGATGATGTTAGTATACTCTCAATTTGACAAAACCCTAAAAACATATTGCTAGCAAAATGTTATTATAGCACGAGTATTTAGAAGACAAATCAATTATGGAATAAATCGATCCGCTCCGCACTATATTGCCATACCCAATCAGGGTCATTATGTGTTACCTAATGTAAACATGCTACCTAACACCTGGGACCTTACGGACAACAGCTATTGCGGCACCAAACTAATGTTAAATCCGCTCAGTTGGAAAATCATGCGACCGCAAACCGTATCTGGGCGCGTTAAGGTTCACGTTCACGTGGTATGTGAACTTCATAATAATTATGCAATAAATGATTGAGTATTGAGTATTGAGTACTCACAATCAGTAAGCGTGACCTTTGCCCGGTAGCCCGCGAAGTGCCTCGAGTGGTCGGACCGGAAGCGGATCCTGATCGCGTTGCTCCGGCTCTGGTAGCGCAGCAGCTTCAGCTTGCCCCCCCAGTCGCCGCACAGCCGGCGCGCCGGGGCCTCGTGCCCCTCGCGTGCCCAGCCTGCGCTCACTGAGTCCGACTCTGGTAAGAGAGTCTCCATATCTTCCCATACCTGTTGAACAAATATGTAAATTAATGTCTAGCTTTATATTACAAGGTGTACCTACCACCTTATGGCAGGATTTCACCTACGGCGGGAAATTCAAATTTCGAAACGTTTTTTTGTCCTCGTAGCTAGGCCGGGTAATTCACTGAAAAGTTTATTATTTTTATTATCATGGCAGGCAGGCATAAATAGTCACAGTATTTGCGGCAATCAATGAATTTTTTTAGGTAGTAACAACGGGACTCTATTACTAAACCAACGATGTCTGTATGTCTGTCTGTCCGTCCGTCTGTCCGTCCGTCTGTCCGTCCGTCTGTCCGTCCGTCCGTCCGTCTGTCCTACCTTTAAACGGCTGTATCGAACCGTATAAGATAGCCAGTTGAAATTTTTCACAGAATATGCGATGTTACGGCTGATTAACTAAGAAATAATAAAAACAAGTAGGGGATGGAAACGAAAGAGAATATCCCCATAAAACAAACGTATTTTTTAAATCGTATTTTTGTATTAGCTCTAATGTAAAAACGGTAATACGTAGAAGCGTCAAACTTGGTATGATTATAGTACACACTCTAAATTATAACAACAAATAATAAATAATGGCCAAGTGCGAGACGGTGATGAATTTCTGTTATAATTGTGTTCTACTCAAGCGTCACTGTAGCAAATATAACTATGTGACTGCGTGGCATTTGCTTCGACTGTTTTGGATGGCGGTAACTGGTAATTAATTCAGTTACTTGAACGACCTTATTGTATTTTGTGGTGGTACGGAATCCTTAGTGCGCGAGCCCGACTCGCACTTGGCTGGTTTATTTTCAATTTGGTAAAAAAAACACCCGGAATAGGTACCTAATCTGGAACTAGTAACCTCGATCAAAATTGACCTACAAAATATTCTCGCCATCCAAGCATTATCATGCAAAGCTTATAAGTACGATAGAGGTGAAAATCGCGTAACGACAAAAAGGACGTGAAAACGAGTTTCCAATTGTACTAGGTACTTAACGCCGGCGCCACACATTGGCTCTATTTATATCACTGGGCGATCGCTATGACGGTATTTGACAGCTTACATCTTTTTTTTTTCTTTAATTGATTTCTTTAGAAGCATAGGCTAAGTATAGAAGTCTGTCCTGTGATTAATTTGTAATTTACCAAAGACAATGTCGTTACGCAATAAGTAGAGAGCTTTTCATGTTTGAAGTCCCCCAAACGTGACGCTGTCATCGCGTATCAATCACTATCAGTATCATTTCTCGAGTAGAACTTTAACAACTTTTGGCATCGTACACGACTCTAACGATGGAAAATTAATAAAAATCTCACTAGCGTCCAAACACAGTAACAACACCTGACAACTACAACATGGAAATTTAGTTCCGCTGTTTGCCGTGGGACTTCTTTCATGAAAAGGACTCTAGACAGTATAGTTTTTTGTTTGTTTTGTATTTATTATGTAACACACTAAAGAAATAAAACGTGGCATAATTTCGCCCCAAAAACAAAGCAGCGGAACCGCTCCGCGTCATATTATGAACCCAATAACTTATGACAGCAGCGTTTCAGATGAGAAATTTGTATGAGTTTTGGCGGCAAAGAGAAAATATAATATCGCCACATTGTATTATTTCTATAACTTGTGTTTGTAGAGTGTTGATGTGTTGGAAAGGTGTATTATTAATCATTAAGTGTTTGAATGTGCAAGAGTGTGGGAAAGTGGGCAAATGCATTGAAACGTGTATTTTTGTGTTGTTTCCAAATATCCATAGAAGCCTCTAGTAAAGTCTCCTGCAATTTACAGAGGTGTCATACCCCGTGAAAGTTATAATGTTTAGATTGACTGTGCCTGTGATTTTTTGACAATATTTAAATAAAACTAGAAAATATTAAAATACCTACTTCACACTGACAGTAGTATACTATGCAATTAGTAAATAAAGGACGGATTTAAAGCGAGGGCCATAGATGAATTACGAGCAAGTAAAGGATTCAAGAGTAAAGATTCAAAAAGACTGAATCACGACCGTAGAGAGTGATTAAAGTGTTAGTATCCTGAGCGACGCGTCCTCATTCATGGATTCATGGCCCTAGATATAAATCCGTTTTATTCAAGAGTTACATACTACACTTTATATCATGACTACGAGAAAAAAAAAGTTTTAAGGAGTTTGTATCGAGTATTTTTTGCGCAAGGAGGTTGTATAGCATTGAGATGGAGATCGAATATATTGGTGTGTTCTAAATTCAAACATTAAAATAGTGATTAAAAGTGATGCTTTTTATTCACTGTTTTTAGTGAACAAAATAAGCTTTTTCGAATGGTATAAAAAAACATTCCTGTGAACGATCACGGAGCAAACAAGGTCAGTATGTGGTGCCGGCATTACACGCAAAAAATACCTCTAGTAAAGGGCTTACACGTAGGGATAACCGTGGATTACCTTATTCGATTGTTTGACACGTACTTATACAGAACCTTTCGGGATACTGTATCGAATTTTTACCTTTTTTGCATTACGGTACTGAATTTTCATATAATTTGTTTAGTAGAGCAAAGCTTAAACACGTACCTGACTTAAAGCAACGTGTTTTGACAAACAAAAACTGAACAAAAAATTTATTACAACCAAGGATTCTCTATTATAGGGACTGGAAATTCATATGTTGCACGTGATGTGCGAAAATATTGAATATATTATAATATTGGGTATTGCCAGTGAGGTATAATAATGGAGACGTTATAGGCGAACAAAACTGACTCTTAGCGTAGCGTTACGTTCTCTTTGAAACTGACTAAACGCAGCATACATCTACTTACCTACGCATGTATATGTACATATGTGCATTTTGTGAAATAAGGGAAAGAATATGAAAGTCTTTTTATGCTTTATCTGTTGATAGAAAGAGACAAAATACAATTTGTTGTGGACACTCGGAGTGCGTGACTGAGAGACGGCTGAACGAGGTCGGGCAGCCAGCCTTGCATTCGTCTAGTCAATATGGTGGCTGGCACAACCTATCTACAGGTAAAAATATCTTACGGTATTGCATTGGATATTGTAACCAGAATTCAAGGCGTGTGCAAAATTCTAACAAAATCGGTTAGGAGGAAATGATTCTAGCTCGCAAGATTTGACAAACAAGTAACATACTTACAAACATTAAGTTTTTTTTATTAACATTTTACATTTATTGAAATCACTCTGTTAGTCAGAATAGCTCTGTTACGAGACAGCAGAGTAGTTACGAAAATGGTGTGGGTGAATAGTAGATAGCCCGTTGGTCCAGTTCGTAGTGAACCTACCTTCTGAGTTTGGGGGCGTGGGTTCGATTCCCACCTAGGACAAACATTTATGTGATGAACGTTTGTGTTTGTTCTATATCTGGTTGTTAATATCTATTTAAGTGTGTGTTTAAAACTATATATGTATGTATATCAGTCTCTGGCAGCCATATCACAAGCTTTGCTTAGTTTGGGGTCAGATGACAGTGTGTGCAAAAATGTCCCGAATATTTATTTATTTATTGATCCAAGCACCCACCTGTTTTTTTACAAATTTTCTGGTTCTTGATGAAAAAACTTACAAACAGCAAAACTATAATAAAATTCAGTACAACTTGTGCTGATGAAAGCAGTAAGATTCAAAATTTATGCAAACTTTATTTAACGAAGCAAACGTAAAGCTTAAGAATCCTGCTAAATTATTACACGAAATAGCACCTAGTCTCAGGCTTAAATTAAACACTAGTGGCAGGGTACCTATTTTCACATGCTCGAGATTTATATTTATATTGGCTATTGTCTTGGTAATATATATATATTATGTCATGAGTCATGGTGATCTGCATGATCTACAAACTCTTAGATCCTAGACAGCATCGTCACTTACCATCAGGTGAGTAGGGGTCAAACGTTAGCCTATTTTATCATTAAAAAACTCGTTATTTCTTCCAGTTGTTTCCATCGGACGAGCAGGGCTCTCTCTGATTCCGTAACTTTAACACCCACGTAACGTGGCGCGTTAAATTAACCTATTATTTTTTAAACTCTATCTCCTAGGGAATAAAGGCCATCTTTTAGAGGTTAACAAGACGCCCAGCGTTACGCGCGTTTTTCAAGTTAGGGCCCAGAGCAGGTATGAGAAACGAAATCGTTTCATGGTTGACAAAAAACCGAAAGAAGCGCTTTGATTCCAGTTTTATTGTGCAAACTGCTAAAATAAGCGTCGCCTTAATGGGTGTTCCCCGATGGCTACAATCTATCCAGAGTGAGGAGTCTACTTCAAGTCACGTGAGAATCGGTTGCTTTTAGGTAAGCGTGCTCCATTCTATCATAAGTATGACACATCATCGATCGATGATCGGTGGACAAACGTGAGCCTATATCGTTTAAAAAACATCGGTCATTCTGACTGGAACAATCTCGAGCACATGAGAATAACCTTATAATCTGTTTAATTATAAATCCAATTTCGCTGGCAGACTGCTTACCTGTGTACTTATAGGTAATTACTTACACAGAAGAGCTTATTGAAGAAAATGAAGGCTGACTATAACTTTGTTATGGTTGAGAGTAGGTTCGTTACGCTATGTCCAGAATCTAGTCAGCTATTTTCCCGAACGTCTATTCCCCATTGCCTGAACGCCCAATTCTCAATGCTATAGTTATGAGAAGAGTTCTGCTATTTTTAGGGGTCCGTAGCAGAACAGAACATTTATGGTTATGCCTTGTCCATCAGTCGGTTCTGTATATGTCACTTTATTAAGAGGATATAAAAAACTACCTACGTTAAAACTATGCGTTGAAATCCAGTCGACTATAGTTTCAACCACATTCGGGTTTACCTACTCCATCGAGTGGAGTATTAATAATTTAAATTAAAAATCAATTTAAAAACTTAAAGACTTCAAAATTAGTAAATATCTTAACTTATTTTACTTGAATGACAATATTAGGTATAGTTATATGGTTATTTACGGGATATTTACCGTGGTAAGGTTGTGGATGGAGCTCCCGATATTTTGGCGCAGTTACATGCACCATGTTCACGGGAAGACTGATAGAGTCTTCCGTATGTTCATGGGAAGACTGATTTCTTTTAGGCAAGCGTGCTCCATCGTAGACCGCATCATCGCTTAACATACGGCAAGTTGGCGGCCAAACGCAAGCCTATTATTAAATAAATAAAGTAAATAATAAATATACCAAAGGAAATATAAATTGCCTTGTTATTGTTCCAGAAATCTGAATACAGCCATCTATATGGAATAGACTTGATACGAATGAGAAACCTCCAATTCCCAAGAAATCCTTGATGAAGGTTAAGCAAATAGGTAGAACCTTGCCGAGTATTTGGATAGATAATACTAAGATCTGGGCCTGTTATTCTAACCGTCTGTTCTCGCGTTATCAAGTAAATATATTTTCCTTTATCGCGGATAAGTCCACGTTTGTCCACCAACTCGCCTGTTGGTAAGCGATGATGTGGTCGAAGATGAAGCACGCATATTAGAAGAGACTTATTCACTCTGGCCTTGAAAAGGCCCAGATTATATCTTTCGGGAAACAAGGAAGCTGCAGGTTGTTCCAATCCTTGGCTCTACGGATTAGAAACGTGGATTCGAAACGTTTGGTACGTATCCAAGGAAAATCCACAATGTATGGGTGGTAGTGACCGTTTTTTCACTTATACCTATTTCTATAATTATAGTTTATACCTACATCGGTACTAGATTTTTGTTTTAAATCGAATGGCTGACCAAAGGGCCGAGGATCGAATCTGGTGCTTTTAGAAGCGCACATGCTACGTTTAGCCACCATCACTCGCCATAAGAAACCGATTGCCTTTCTATAGTTTTTGTAAATGTGTCGAATGAAATTTATTTTCTTTCTTTTCTTTCTTTCTTTCTTTCTTTCTTTCTTTCTATAGAGACACTCTAGAAGGAGTGTTCATACCTCGTTGCCAGCGTAGTCGTGGTGGTCATGCCAACTGGGTTCGTGCTCCGAGGAGTTGTCTCCCACCTCCATAATCTCGAGGAAGTCGTAGCTGCAGCTGTGGACAAAATCGTTGGTTAAGTATTTATTAGTTATTAGTTGCAGAAAAACTAGCTTGGATTACGACGCGCGGCAAAGCCGATTTTAGCGTCGACGCTACACAATGTTAACGCAAAACGCATCCCTTTATCCGTAACCGAAACCGTAACCGGATCGATCCAGGCTTAGTTAGCTGCCGCCCGGATCCGTAATCCATTCATATGGTAAAATCGGAGTGTATCTTGTTCAGTCAAAGGAGTTGCGAGTTCGTCTGTCCCCAGAGAGCGTTTTGTGTGGATACTACTGGACAGTTTGGAGCGGCTGTTTAGAACTACAGTAATGCCATACTAAAACCCTTTGAGTCCGCCATATTGGATTGAGAATGACGTCATTTAGCTAACCATGCATTGTCATCTAAACTGATCATCATCAGCCAGAAGACATCCACTGCTGAACATAGGCCTCCCCCTTTAATCTCCACACTGAACGGCAGCCTGCCTTTTGCATCCACTGGATGCCCGCGACTCTCACAATGTCGTCGGTCCATCTAGTGGGAGACCTCCCTACGCTGCGTCTTCCGGTTCGTGGTCTCCACTCCAGAACCTTTCTTCCCCATCGATTATCGGTTCATCTAAAGTAAGCTTGCAAAAATTCAACTGTTCAACTGTTTTAAAATTCAGTTGCAAGATATTACCTAAACTACAACTCAAGATGAATAAAAGCTTGTAAAAATGGACCAAAGCGCTTCATTAAGGTTTTCAAAATATAAAGCACTAGCTGACCTGACATACGTTGTCCTGTCTTAGAACTGTCAAACACGCAAAGTCAAAATTGTAAATCTTATTTTTTTACACCTTGGGTTACATTATTGGAGTTTTAGTAAGATCCCTATTTTTTTTTGTAAATATAATATAGCCTATGTTAACCGGGGATAGTGTAGCTTCCCAACAGTGAAAGAATTTTTCAAATCGGTTCAGTAGTTTCGGAGCCTATTCAATGCAAACAAACAAACAAACAAACAAACAAACAAACAATCAAATCTTTCCTCTTTATAATATTAGTATAGATGAAACGATACTTTTTGTGCCCGCCCTGGCCGTACTCCGTTAGTAAGGATGGGCAGAAGGGAAATAGATCATGCTGAACCGATGCACACCCTCCTCAATGGATCCAGTTTAAAGTTATTCCTAGTTTCGGCTTAGTACCTACAGTCTATATGCGTAACCTTGTACACTGCCGGCATAACAAATAATTCTCAATTTTAATAAACTAATCATCAGAGCTCTGACCAATCCAAATATGTTACCCAATGCGACGAGCGTCAACTTAACTCAATTAGGTAATTGATCCGGATCTGGTTTGCTGCACGGGTATTACGGAATTACCAAGTCCGTATTTAGTTCAACACGGATGTGCTGCACAGTTGCTAAAATACAAGTTTTTTTTTCGTAGAATGGCGTAGTTTATAGTTTGGGAACTTTTTGTACGTATCACCTTAGAATAACTACACAAAGAAACCAAGTACATTCGCAATATTTAAGCCATTCAAATGGTGTCATATATGGCTCCATTTAAAAAAAAAATATTACTATGACAATTTGCGCGATGAAATCGTACCACAACAAATCAGAAAAGCAGCATAAGAGTTATGGTGTGACATTCCACAGGTAATCCATAAATTTTCTAGCTTAAATCGTTTAAAATACCAATCGAAACGTAAGCTACAAAGCGAATTTGTAGCTTACGTTTTGAGAAGGCGTTTTTTGGAACCTACCTTCTCTGAGTAGTTATTCTAAGCTTATCACAGATTTTAATAGATGATGTTACAGGGATGAACAGATGCTTGCTTGCGAAATTGTAATACATGTAGGTACAAATTGTACATAAGTACAAAGGGTGAGCATCGCCATACAACGTGGTGGCTAGCATTTTGGGAACAGTTCAAACTGGTAGCGGTTTAATAGAATGATAGTTAGGTTTTAATTTGTTGTTTTTTTTATAATAGAGTAAAGTAATATACATAAGTACTTATTTGTATAGATTAGGTATATGATTATTTTTAATTTATCTATATCTATACTTAATACTTAATTCTTTTATCTATTCTCTATACTAATATTATAAAGAGGAAAGATTTGTATGTAAATATGTTTGTAACGAATTGGCTCAAAAAGTACTGGACCGATTTTAAAAATTCCTTCACTGTTGGGAAGCTACACTATCCCCGGGTGACATAAGCTATACTCTCGCGAAGCTGGGGCGGACCGCTAGTATATTAATAAATTTGAAATTTATTTAAGTTTCCGCTATTGTGTCAGTGCGTGTAGTCAAGGACCATAATGTGAAGCTTAGTATCGATACAAACAGCTTATTTTTCAATACTAAATTAGATCAATTATGTATTATTTATGAAATAAATAAAGAAATAAAAAGTAAAATAAGGGCGGTCAAGTTTTTATTTAACTTAGTTTGGGTCAAATCTTCCAACATCATTTTGAAACAGTTATCCGAGCCGTTTCAGTAATTTTGCACCCACGTTTAGTTTGGATGATAATGCATGGTTAGATAAGTAACGTCATTCTAAATCCAATATGGTGGACTTTCAAAGATGGCGGACCAGTCATTTGTATGAACCCCCATGATAAGGGGCATCAAATAAAAAAATTGCTGATAAAAATACGAAAATATTGTTTACAATACATTTGCTCAAAAAGTGCACTTACGAAGCCTGTATACATCGTTCTAAAGTTAAACATTACGGATCATACAACGGAGCGTGCGGTAATGAATTTTACCGCGCGCTCCGTTGTATAGCACCGTGCGTGTACTTTACGGTATTTTTTAATTTCCATTTTTTGTTTTTTTCTCGCAAATGTGTTGTAAAACGTTGTATGGCACACGTGCGGATTGGTTATTACAAACTCGTGACTATGGTACTTACATACAAGAAATAAATAAAATAAAAAATAAACATTCGTCTACTCGTTTGTAATAACCAACTTACCGCAATTGTATCATAAATAACTATTTTAAAAAGTTTTGTTTCATTATTTAAACTCGGTTAAAAAATAAACATCAAACAGAAGTTAGGATAGGCAGGCCTGGCGCACTTCACACTTTAGGTATGAAGCTACAAGTAGCCGACTTGTCAAACCTGCCGCGCGATAGACAGTGTAAACGGGATGACATATAAAACACTCAGAGTGGCGACTACTTCATTTATTCAGCAATCGAAATGAACAGAGAGAGAGTTAGCTTTTTTTTTTTTTTTTTATGAGTGACTTCTACTGTTGGCCTTTTGGCCTCTACAGCTTGACCGGACTAGTTAGCGAACGCAGAGTGCGTTCGGCATAACTTGGTGGTTAAGTTTATAGGCGACTAGCACAAGGGCACCTCGAAGGTACGAACCTCGGCTTGGGCCGTCGCCGGGAGTGGGAATCAGACTTGCCCAGGCACCCCAGAGGGGGTGTGCCCTGGAGCCCTAACGGTTTGTTGAACTGAATGATTATTTGGAGAGAATCTAACCGATCTTCTAACAGATCCTGTGGGTCTACGATCCTGCCGGCGGGATCGCTGTGTGTGTGTGTGCCTCTGGTAACCGACGCCTGTACCAAAAACTGAATATTTCCTATTGCTAGGAGCAGTCGGATCGGGCGAGCCCAGCGCCGCCGCGGTGACGACGGCGATGGGGTCGTCCGGGTCGCCCAAGATGTTTCTAGGGCGTCTACGGAGAGGAGGAGGGTCTGTCACGTCTGTCGAGTAGTTGGAGGATTTTACTACAAGAGGATTGGGGTGGTGAGGCGCCGCGTCAAAGTAGCGGCGGGAGGTATACTTAAGGTATTGAATCATGGATGGGAGTTCAACATCGCAGTGCAGATCGGCGTTTCGCATATACCAGCTAGCGCCGACCGCTCTGCGTATGAAGCGGTTTTGAATGACCTGCAACTTGTCCAGATCGATGCGGGAGGCGTGGGCGAATGCCACAGAGGCGTAAGTCATGACGGGGAGAGAGTTAGCTGGCAGGCTGGCTTATATATACACTCCCCTCAAAGGCTTGGCGAGCTTGACAGTGGCATGGCGTGAGGGAGGGGGTGTGTCATGGCGGCTGGCTGGTTGTCATTCGTAGTTTCGCAGGCAACGTCACGTCCGTTTTGTTACAACAGATAACGCGGCAAGAGTTACGCAATAGACAGAGAGGTTAATAGGTATAGCTGTAGGTAGTTAGCGGTCGCACGTCCTGAATTGCACTTTATTGTGTAGTAGCAAGAGTCGCTACTTATTTAAATGATTTTGCGGAGTAAATTTTACGTACCTTATATGTATTCTGTGGTATAGGTAGATCCATCAGTTGGAGCGGTCACCCCTCACACCCTCCGCCCTCACAAACACAATTACTTAAAACCTCAAATCCCTCTTATTAACGCCAACAACATTTAAATCCTCTCGCTTTAATGTTTTTTGCGAAAATAACTTCGTGTTCTGACTTTCCGCCTGTGAGAAAAACGGCGGCGAAAAACCTAAGAGGAGATCGCTTTTATCTGAGGCTTTTATAATATATATGTTTATATCGCGGGTACGTTCGCGTTTGACCACCAACTCGCCTGTTGGTAAGCGACGATGTGGTCGAAGATGAAGCACGCAGACTTAGGATACCTATTCACTCTGGCCTTGAAAAGGCCCAGAAAATATCTCTCAGGAAACAAGGAAGCTGGCAGGTTGTTCCAAACTTTGGCTGTAATTAATTATTTAATAGCTTCTTTTTAACCGACAAGCCAGCGCAAATGCTTGTTTGCAACATACGGCAAAAAGTTACATTATTGCGCTATAAGCGTTTATAAAAGTTAATAATAACTATTATTTTCTATTCTATTCTATTCTATTCTAAAGCATTTCTCGAATATTCTAGAAATCTAGAGTATGTGGTAAAATCAATGTAAAAACCAACATTACCGTCTAGTAAATATTGACAGTGCCCTTAAAGACATGTTCACACTAGTGGATGTATACTGCGACACGGCGGTGCTATGTCTCCCTTGAGACTGGAGATTGGGATTGACGCCGCGTCGGAAGGCTACCTAAACTTGGTCCAAGTACATTTCTTTAGTTCTGATACATGCAGTAGATTGTGAAAATCACAATGAAAAAACTTTACTAGTCACTTTTGCTAGGCTTTAAAAGGCTTTAAAAAAGGAGGTACTCAATTCTATCCGTTTTCAGGATTCCGTAGTACAACAAGGGACCCTTATAAGTTCGTTCTGTCCGTCCGTCTGTCTGTCCGTCCTTATTTTTTTAAACTTTTATATTTATAAAGATAAGTTCATAGACCTTTGCACAATTATAGTTTTAGAATATTAAGTATATGCTTTTTTTTTCCTCTTCCCCGAGTTGGGGCTTTTGGCTCCGCATGATTGATGCAGTTGCCATATTCAAGTCGTATGAGTTTAGTTTTAGAATTTAAAGGTAGGGAAACGATACGCGTAAAATCGTTTTCATCGTCAAGCTAAGTTACGGTCAAGTCAAACTCATGCCCCTGTAAAGTGGTGGAGACTTTACAAGAGGCTTCTATGGAGTTTTGGAAACAACACGAAAAGACACGTTTCACCTCGTTATATCACTTTCCCACACTCGAGCACGCTTAAGAGCACTTAATGAATAATAATTCCCCATTTAGTACACATTAACACTCGACAATACACAAGTTTAAGAAAATAATCCAACGAGCCGACATGTTTTTTCCGCGTTGGCGCCAAAACTCTATTATATGCTTCGACCAAAATAAAAATTTAAATATATGTCAATTTTAAATGTCAAAAAATATAAATTTTCTGTTTGATAGAGGTTGCTCTGGTACTTGTGAAATTGGGATGTTTTTTTTCCGCTGCACTACCTCGTTCTTTGTGTCGTTTATTATTATTATTATTTTATTTCAGAAAACATCCATATACACCATATTACATATTACACAAAATTGAAACAGTATTACAATAGAAAAATAAAAATGTCGAAATAATAAGTATCTACTAACATAAAAACAAAACACAATTACAATTAAAATTATTTTACAATCAATCAATCAATTAATTTAATAATATAATTAAAGCTGCTCGCCCATTAAGATATACATCCACTTGTTTTGGATGGGGCAATCCATCCGGCCAACAACCATTTGGAGGATGCCGTTGCGACTGCCTCGCGCTCGCTGTCGTAGGGATGCTACTTTTTTGCGAATGATCGCATGGAAGTCGTCAGTGCGTTTAATAAATAAATAAAAAATAACAACCAATTGAGAAAAATATAAAAAAATCTGCAAAGTAACTATATCATAAGCTTCTATACAACGTAATAACCACACATTTTTTTTCCTGTCTTGGTAAAAAAAGTCACCCGTTCTATCTCCCAAACCAACACGAGGCTCTATTGAATCGCTCGTATGAATTTTTTCATGTGAAGTGACTGACTTTCGAACGAAATCCTAAAAGTCGCATTTTTAAATAATCCTATCACCAGTGCTCTGTCAGCGCAGTGTCCTAGTGCTCTGAACCATTCGAATTTGCTTTCTATCAATAGAAAATCTGACAGGTGTGTGAGCGGAAGAAAAAAAATGGTAGATATCCCGTCAAATGCGTAACGCACCGCATGTCGGCGTAAGCGAAAAGTGCACCGACGCGCGTATTGTGTGTTAGAAAGTTTATACACAATACCAATGGTATTTAATATTATGCACGTTTTTATGCTTTTTCTTTACTTTTTTCTATCATATGAAATGTAGGTGAAATTCCCCAATTTAGCCATAAAAAAACTCCTTAAATTATACGACATGGCGAGCTTGGAGGAGTTTCGTACCTATATCCTATTAAATATTGATCATAGTAGTGATGGTGAAAAGTCGAAGAGGGGTCTCGTATGCCATCCGAACGGCAAGATGCATTTTTCGGCACCAGAAAAAGCTTTTATCGCTAATTATAGGCTCTTGAAGCCACTAATTAGATCTCTGATTGCTGAAATTGTGATATAAGAACAAAGTTGCCTACACCTATACCTAGTCACGTATCCGACATACTTGCTATCCCCTAGACACGCTAGACGTGTATCCCGCAAGATCAGCCAAGTAAGCCAGTTGGCATCGCATGTAGCGACGGATCTTGGCATCGGGTACAAGCCTGTGACTCAGCTCTGTTGCAGAATAAGATAGCACAGAGATCGACTGGAATAGCATACCATTTCTTCGTAAGTTCGTGACGCTAGCCAATGAAACTACAAAATTGATGATTTGACGTTTCCTTGCAGTATTCGCCAACAATCTGTGCATCTCTCACGAAGAAACAAAAAGTTCATTAGTCACCCATGAGTCATTATAATAAAGCACATAACTGGCATTTTAATAAGGGTTACACGGTGCAACCAGTCACAAGCTGCCACTGAAATACTAGTGCTATGACTATAATGTTTGAAAGAATGATTTTTACGTTTCTCCGCGCCCGGAGCAGCTTTCAAAAGCATCATACGAGGCAATTAGAAGAATTAAAACGATACCAATTAGCAACTAACGCGTAGACTTTCATATAAACTTTCAACCCCCATTTGCCCCCCTTAATTCAGTCCTTTCCCAAAACCCTTTCTTAGCGGATCTCTACATCCCATAATAAGGAATCAATTTGCCAAAAGTTTTCGAGATTTCGTGTGTGAATTTCGCTTTTATAAATATATATTTGGCATTTTTCGTTAAAACCTAAGTAAAAAAAAACAAAACAATATAGTCCTCTCTAATCTGTATACATCTGTGTTTTGATATACAGACAATGGAAACGAACGCTGTGTAAAATTCAAGACAATATGGAGGTTTTTGAATTATTATTCGCAATATGAGACGAAGAAAATACAACTTTAAATATAGGTAGGTAGGTTGTTTGCATGCTTCGTCGAGCAATAGCTGCAGAAAATATTACTTATATAAAAACTGTCATTTTAAGAAAAGGTGTGTAAGTAATAGACGACCTGATTACATTAACTTTATTCATGGATTACACCTGTTTCATGTAAACCTACACATTTCATGGAATACACTGTTTTTTATTTATTTATAAAGAGCGGCAAGCAAGCCTGCCATGGTAAGCAGAAACCACCGCCTATGGACACCCAGCGGTGTTGACGGTGTTTTACCAGCCTGGAGAGGTACTTGTAGAGTTAGACACCCCTTTAGAATTGCTTCACGTTGAAGCTTGGCGTTTCATGAAATACACCTGTTTCATGGAACACACCAATTTCATGGAATATACCTGTTTCATGGAATACACTTGTTTCATGGAATACACCTATTTCATGGAATATACCTGTTTCATGGAATATACCTGTTTCGTGGAATACACTTGTTTCTGTTGATATTTTGGTGTAAAACTTTCAGTGAATTAAAATTTGTCCGAAACACACCTAAAGGTAAGGTTGCTAGTTTATCGGTCTTTTTGCGGATACATTTCGGAGAGTGTGCATCGTATCTGCATGATCTAATTCCCTCCTGCCCCTTTTTCTTTCGGACTGCCAGAGCGGGCACGAAAAATCGTCACCCCTTTATGGTTGATATTCCGAAAACCCGTACGAAGCGTTTTGATTCCACATTTATTGCGAACTACTAGTCTGTGGAATGCGTTGCCTGAATGAGTGTTCCTCGTTAGTTACAATCTGGGTGTCTTCAAATCACGAGTGAATCGGTTTCTTCTAGGCAAGCGTGCTCCATTGTAGACCGCAACATCGCTTACCATTAGCTAGTTAGTAAGATGGCGGTCAAACGCAAGCCTATTATTAATAAAAAAAACATTATCTGTACACAATAGAAATCAAAAGACTAAGAAAGAGGGTAGATCGTTATGTCTGCACCTAACTTTTTAACTGTTCGACCAACCACCCGCATTCTTCAGTCTTCCCGTGAACATGGTGCATGTGACTGCGCCGAAATATCGGGAGCTCATTCCACAACCTTACCACGGTAAATATCCCGTAAATAATCATATAACAATAGAAATCAATACCATAATGGCACTCAGAAGACAAAAGCTCTTGGACTCAAGTAACGCATCCAGGTCTTAAGTATCAGGTGACTGCCATTAGGGTGGGAACGACCAGATGTCGCAAACCCACCTTCTTTTGTACTTGCCAGATAAGAAAAGCTTTTTCTGCTATCGTGAGACTTTTGAAGGAGTGAATGACTAGTTAAAACTGCGGTTATGTGGGCATAAAAGCGACTTGCCTTGACCTACATGTTTTAGGTGTATATTCAAAGATAAAAACGATATGCTGTTATTGTATGCTAAAAACCTATTTTCATTTTAAATGTCTAGCCAAATAATGACTCTATTGTATAATCAACAAAAAAATAAAATAATTAAGATAGTGCTACAAAAAAATTATGGAAAAAATGTCCCGTTTACACCCTTTGGGTACGGAACCATAAAAAGGAATAAGTAACTTTCAGCACAAGAAACCTTATTTCATCAGTTAATTAAATTCATTCCGACAGGATTCATAATTAAGCTCAAAACTAATTATCTAACTGATAAGACAAGTAATTATTATTTAAATAAGCTGAAAAGCAGCTTATTTTCACATTTATTTAGTAACTTATCGGGTTTTGTAATACAACTGTTCTTATCCATGTAATTAGTTTCGTGGATCAAGTCTTCTATGAAGTTTCTGAATAACTTTGATACGTAATGTTTTTTTAGGTGTTTCCGATTATATACAGGGCTACGCATATGGACTGTACTAAACCGAAAGGAGGTCATTGTACTCATCATGATGAACAATTGTTAGCCAATTCTAAGCCTACGATGTCTGTCTGTCTGTCCGTCTGTCCGTCTGTCCGTCCGTCCGTCTGTCCGTCTATCCGTCTGTCCGTCTGTCCGTCTGTCCGTCCGTCCGTCTGTCCGTCTGTCCGTCTGTCCGTCTGTCCGTCTGTCCGTCTGTCCGTCTGTCCGTCTGTCCGTCTGTCCGTCTGTCCGTCTGTCCGTCTGTCCGTCTGTCCGTTTGTCCGTCTGTCCGTCTGCCCGTCTGTCCGTCTGTCCATCTGTCCGTCTGTCCGTTAGTCCGCCTGTCCGTCTCTCTGTCTGTCCTACCTATTAACGGCTGTATCTTTCGAACCGTAATAGATAGCCAGTTGAAATTTTCATAGATTATGTACGGAATATGTTACGGCGAATTAACTAACAAAAAATAATAAAAAAGTCTAAAAAAAACGAAAGGGGTCCCCATACAACAAACGTATTTTTATTAGGTATTTTTGTATAGCTCTAATGTTAAAACGATAATACCTACAAGCGTCAAACTTTGCATGTTTATAGTACACACTCTAAAATATAACAACAAATAATAAAAAATAGCCAAGTGCAAAACGGAGACAAGTTTCTGTTCATTGTGGATCTGTGACTTAAGAAAAAAAAAACGACATTGTTGGGTCAAAATGGAATAAACAAAATTTTCAAGTAACCACTGTCTAATCCTTGCTAGTTGATCACCTCATAGGCTAAGTTTCTCCCTCTACGGATCACCTACATGTTTTGAAAGGAAAGATGTCAAAAGCGAATGTTCTGTAAAGTGGCTCTCAGTGGGTGGTAAGCGCTACTCGCAGTGACAAACAAACTTTGACCTTTTATCATATTAAATGGAAGGAAGTTAGTTCACTGAACTAACTGACTTTATCTACCACTGTCAAGTTACTTTGGCTATTTGAGTATTCGAGATTCTGAAAGTTAAATTCAATAAGTTGAAGTTTTAACTTGTGTAGATATTAAAAAAAAAAAAAAGTGAAAAACACGATGCAAAATTAAATGATATTTTGATGTGAAACCTCTATTGGTGCGCTTTGGTATTAAAACCGGATCGTATGCCGTGACAGCAAATGCAATGACGCTCTCTTATACCGTCATGTTACTCATTTGCCGAGCGTCCCATCTTAGCCAATTTTATTAGTAGTTAAGGATATTTTTAAGAGAAAAAAATGCTACGCGACTAACGCGTCGTTCACATTACACATGTTTTTGCACGCTAAAACCACAATGAGGTTTTTTAAAATTATTTTTGTTAAATTTATAGACTTGTGTTTTTGAGTTTATTATATTCTGAATTATTATTTTAATAGCTAACGTGTTTGCTTAGGCAAACATAAAACTGCCAAACAATGCACAGATATATCAGTGTGATATGGCGATTTAAATAAAATTATAGAACGTGACAAATTGCATCTTTAATGTGAACGACTTGTAACAGATACATATACAAAGATCAGACGGACACAAAGTGATTCTACAAATTTAATGTTTTTCTTTATTTCGCACGAAACCTTATAAAAACTTCTACTAAGCTCCTTGAATAGAGGCTCATTTGGCTAGTTTACACGACTTATATAAGCGTGATTTTTAGTTTCTGTTTATTTTTTGTGTACGTTTTTTGTTTGAAATAGCTTGTCTAGTACGTAGTACATAATACCAATTTTTTTACTAGAATGGATATATTTACTTTCAGATTGGTCCCATAGAGATATTTCATCAAAATCTGTTCAGTAGCTTGGTATAAAAAAAACTGAAAAAAATAGATCGTCCAAGTAAACGAAATTGTGTTTTTACTAATTTTGAAGTCGTTTTTTAAATGGATTATTTTTTATAAAGTTGTGGCAACACCTATCGATTATTTCGCCAAAATTTGTGGCGATTTGAATTACCCCACCAACAAGTACAAATACCTGATATGTTTACTCGTACTCGGGCCGACCGAGTAAATATAAAGGAGGTGGGTGAATTCGGTCGGAAGCCAAACAGAAATTACGTTCGGTGTGTGTCCATACATGGACCACTGAACTAACAGAACACCGCAAATATTATGGAAAGGAATACCTACCTTGATGAGTATTATTTTGTAAAAAACTATTGTTCGACTTTCATACTGAATAACTAATTAACTAATGGCCCTCTTTTTCAACTTTTATCAATTTTGGTACTTCTAGTTTTAGTTTGTCTACTTACATTTCAAATTATGAAGTTTTTTTTTTGTTAAATCACATTATTTTCATAATTTTAAACTTAAACATGGAAGTAGACAAACTAAAACTAGAAATACCAATACTGCTAAAAGTTGAAAAAGAGGGCCTTCATTTCGGAATTAGTTATTAAAATAGTATAAAGATATTCAGTATGAAGGTCGAACAATATTTTTATACAAAATAATACTCATCAAGGTAGGTATTCCTTTCCATAATATTTGCGGTGTTCTGTTAGTTCAGTGGTCCATGTATGGACAGTCGAAAAAGAGGATTGAGCAGATTTTTATGAAATGTACTATGGGCCTAATCTGAACGGAATGGATGTACCATAAAAAAAAAACCTAATTAGTTCTGAGGTCACAAACATAAAAAAAAACGAATTTGGAACCCCCTATTTTTGTGAAGTCAGTTAAAATATGGAAATTATGTGCGGCTGCTAAAGAATTTTCCAAATCGGTATATAAATGGCGGAGTTTTGAGGTAAGAAACATAAAAAATACAACCGAATTGAGAACCTCATTTAGAGGCGTATTTGAGATTTCTAACTAAATACGCCCAAGCACAGAAGACATAATAGGCCCAAGTCAATGACAATATAAATGATGTTTGGCCCAAGTCCATCTATATCGTCTATGGATGGATAGCTACTTGATAGATAATAATTACATTATCTATATTAAATTTATTTTATGGAGGTCACAAATATCGAGAACTTGGTTAACTGTTTGATAGATTTAATGAGGTAAACCGGGAAATATAACGATTGATTTGTTGACTTGTTGTGTGAACTTGTTTGAGCCTGTGATCTCTTTGAACAGCCGCAATTTTTTATTATAAATCTTATTATTGATTTATTTTTGCCCACCGATACTCTCTTCAACGATTAGACAATCTCACTATCACCTCCCCCTCACTGTTAATGGCAAAATTGCCCCCAAAAACTAATGGGGCCGTAGGCAAAAAAAAAAATAACCTAGTATTAAATTAGTATCCTTTGTATGGATTTTCCCGTTAGAGCTGTGCGTTAGAGTATTAATTCCTTCAAGAAAAAGACATCAATCTCAATAGTAAAGAGATAAAACAGAAAATTGTAATTCAAACTCCACAGACAAACGGACAAATGAGTTTCCAACCGGCTCGACCGTATCTCTTTGGTGCCATTTTATTTTTTAGCTGAGGCGTGCTCTGTAGAAAGTAGACTGCCATCGAGTGCGGATTAAAACTTTAGAACCTTTATAAAGTCTAGAACATTCGCAAAGCTGTAGTTATGCAACATTTGACGGCAGGCTGAGCTTGATTTACGTGCTCTGAAGCTATCTGTGGCAAAGGCTTTTTCTTTTTTCATCCGTAGTACCTCTACGTAGGCTCGTACCTCAGAAAAATAGATGGAAGTGTTATATCTACAATTTCCCCTTTAGCTCTTACAACCCCCCTTAGTCGTACATTTGATTACATTTTGATAAATTCGTTTGAAGTCGTGTGCCGCTCGTGCCGCTCAATATTGAAGTTGGGCGAAGTAGTATGTTTTTTCTTTTAAGTGTTGGTTTCATGCATTTATTCAGCCAGTATTAAGTTTAAATTAGAATTTTCAAGTCATAAGCGAAGTCAAAGCAATTTACAGTCAAGACCAAACGGCGCCGCAAGTAGTGAAAACTTTTTTTGCGTACATTTGATATTTTTTTAGCGTTATGCGTTTAGGCTGGCCGCCAACTCCCCAAAGATCCCCGGACCGGTTACAGCAGGATCCAAATTGCTGGTCACTGAGTAGATCGTTAGCTTTCAGATACGCCAGCAGCCTGTTGTTGAGGACACGTTCCATAGTCTTGTAGAGTATGGACGTGACCAAACTTGGCCTGTAGTTGGCAGAGTCGGCAAGACTACCCTTTTACATGGCACATCTTCAAGAAATTTTGTAGCCGATGAGTTCATCCCAATACAATTTTCGAATACAAGTGTATGAGCAAAATCAGTCCAGCAGTTGCGTATACCAATACCCATATCGTCGCCCCCAGGTCGCGAGGTCACATTTCGAGGCCAACGACTAGTTTATCTTACAAAATCGCATTCCACTATCGAAGCATAGTACTCGGGGAAGCCCCGACGATTTGTCACCGGCTCCGAACGAAAGCGGACGATAAGGAGCGAAGCGCGAACATCAGAAAGCTATTTACCACGAAGACATGTGTCTAGTTGAAGCTGGTATAGTGATGGATGGAAGCATTGTAACGATGTTGAGACAAATTGAGGGCGAGGCTTGTCCCGGAGGTAATGCTTTGGGTGATTCGGTTGGTGTTGTGAAAATCGTTTTTTTTTTTTTTGACTTGGCCTTTTTGTTTCTTGATGGTTTGGCTTCAGAAGTCTTGTTTATTTAGCCAGTATTCAGTGTAATAGATCTCGGGGCGTTTATCCGGATTTCGCAGGACCGATACCTGCCGGTTTTTTTTTTAATCGATTATAACTATATTTAGTTAATAACGGTTCCAACGAGTTATAAACATTTCAAACAACTTTGTGATCGAATTTTCAAGTTTTAGTTTAGCAGATACACATAATGATAAAGAGCATAGTACACACAAAAGAGAACACAAAAGACAAAAGAGAAGTAAATAGAACGGAAATGAGAAGAAAAATCTGGTGTGTGAATCTTGATTTAGTATGCAACACATATATAATTTTTAGTAGTGATTTTCGGTAATTAGTTAGTTATAGTATTTATTTAAAAAAAAAAAATTGTTTAAATATGTTATTAGATTTACGGGAGCGGCATGGTCGAATATCGACAAAACTCCTTAAAAAAAAAAAAACAGAATTAAAAAAAAAAAAAAAAAAAAGACATTGTTACTACCACTATTATAGACCAATTAATGGCTGTACTTTAAAATAACTAATTAAAATTATGTATATATTTTTGTGCTGTTGGTCTTGAATAAAGATAAAATAAAAATTAAACATTCTTAATTAGGTTAACGCGTCCAACTCCGCATCCAAAAAACTTGGACCTTACGTTTTTGGGTTAGGTCTCAAAGTTATTTGTCCGCATCACAGTTGTTAACTGATTTCGAATGACTAACGTTTCGTTTATATGGGTGCAACTGACTACAACTTTCCTACAAAAATGCTTCGACAGCCGTTCTAATTTAAACACAAAATAATAATCTTTTCTGCGCATTGAATCCACCACGTGATTTACAATTCGTACAAGGCTGTCTGTCAAATAGTATGTAGCCTTTGGAGCCTTTTACATTACAGGTCCCTAGTACATTAAAATATTGTACAACCCTGCAATTTGCCGTCCTGTCAAAAATATATCTGTTTCGTTCTGGTAACAACAATTTTGACATATGAGTAAAGAATGTAGCATGCATTCGTTTAAGCTAAATTATCACTAGGTACTTCTATGATTTAGTCCTTCTTCTGAGAGTAGATATCGTCAAACTAGTCATGGTCCATGGTATAATAATATACTCCGCCAGGTATAGCGCTCCGAGAAAAAATGTCACGTGGGCGTCCCGCAATGATGTCATCAATGTCATGGATACATGTACAAGTGCATAAGCAAGAGCAGTATAAGTAATTTACAACAAGTTCGAGAGAGATGACGATACACGAAACAATCTTGAAGACTCTATGATTTTCTGTGTTAACAGTAGCGTGAAATTATAACTCCCCAATATCCGTATATTACCTGTGGGAATCCAATAACTCAATGAGGTTTTGATAAAATTGTGTTTAATATATTCAATTTGTGCTTAACTTGCTTGAGCGGACAAACCAAATGACAATCGAAATGCTTTTTGTATTTTATATAGCAGATTATTAAAAAATGTTTCCCAGTATCTGTGTTTGTTACAATAAAGTGGCAACTGGACAGTGACGTCATTGCGGGACAACTCCCAGAGCGCTAGACCTTGTTTTTTTGGATCATGTCGTGTTCAAAATCAAGTTCATGTGACAGACTTTACCTATTCTGGTTCTGGGTAGGTAGTTATACTAGTAGTTACCGCTCGCACGTCCTGAAATGCACTTTATTCTGTAGTAGCAAGAGTCGGTACGTATTTAAATATCTTATTACTTACTTTTATTACTCTTAATATTTGTTTATTTCAATCTGTCTTCTGTCTTCTGCGCCTGAACGTTTCAATCAATTTGAAGCTGACTGTACATAACGTGTTCTACATACTCGTAATAATATACAACACGTGTCTCTAACTACATAGCAAATGTTGACACGACCGGTTAAAAGTTCGGCGCGGCTTCCGTCGAGAGTGCGTAATTAAATTTGTATAACGAAGTTTGGAACTAGCGCTCTACGGGGACGAGAGTCACGTGGCATCCATGATGTTACTTATGGAACTAACAGTGAATCTGGAGTAAATAGCGTTCAATTCCAACATAGCATGGAAATAAAACCACAGCGTGGAAACACATAAAGAAAATTTCCATTAAGCATTCGCATTCGTTTCTCTCACTTCTCATGTAACAAGCAACTTTTTTTATGTGTTAAGTCCGTATATAACGTTTCACACTCACAGCTATGGACAACTAACACTGAGACCCAAAGCAGATATATAAATTCATCATTCAAACATCTGCACCGGGAATCAAACCCGAGACCTCTTGCTTGAGGCAGACGTGCTACAACTAGGCCAAACCGGTCGTCAAAGAAAAGGTCATCATACCTAGATGACAACTACTCTAACAGACTCTTTACACTCCCACTACTACTCGCCACGCTCTCTACTCTCTTTCTCTCTTTCTCACACACACTCTCATTCTCTCTCGTTCTCTCTATTACTCTAATAAGTTCTTAGCAAGGACTTTGTATACCCTATTGACAGTCCTTAGTTCTTAGTTTACCCAAAACACAGTGCTCGTAATTTTGTAGTAATAATTACACGTAGCAAACGACAAACATTGATTTAATTAAACTTTGTTATGAGCAGGAAATTGAATTTAGATCACAGATTAATCGAAGTTTGCTGACGCAAACACAATATTAATTACGTTTAACCTGGATGTACCTCGGTAATATGAGGGTAGGATAATCTACTTACTATAATAAATGCGAAAAGCTTGTTGGTTTGCTAGTTTGTTGATTTGTTTGTTTCTCTATCACGCAGCAACAGAGCAACGGATCAACCAGATTTTGTACATGCGTATATGTACATGCGTATAGTTCAACGGCCGGAGAGTGACATAGGCTTTTCATCATCATCGTCATCACTAGTTTTCATCACTACACGGGTGAAACTGCGGAGCGATGCAATATTTTGCATATCGTGATGGAGTTTTTAATCGACATCAGGTTAATTATTACTTCTATGCAAGCGTGCTCCATCGTAGACATCGCTTAACATCAGGCGAGTTGGTGGCTAAACGCAAGCCTATTATTAAAAAAAGGTTGAAAAAAAAAAAATTATAGATAGTTGGGCCCAGAGGATCACACAGTGGGTGCCTGAAAACGGACGAAGGAGCCAAGGCAGGCCTAGAAAACGCTGGCGCGATGACCTCGACACGTTCCAGATACAGTGGTTAAGTCTGGCGGGTGATCGCACTGTCTGGAAAGAATTGGGGGAGACCTTTGCCCAGGAGTGGGACAGTATAGGTTAACAAAAAAAAAAAAAATAATGTGCTACAGGCTCCACTGAAAAAAATATCTGCCGTTCCTTATGGTGGCTCTTCATATTGCCTATATGTTTGCCGAATAAATAGAGATGCAGCCTGATAGCTGCGTCTCTTTTTATTCGGTAATCATAGGCAATGTGATGTGCCACTATTACATATTGTCAAGTGTCAATGATCGTTTTCTATTGAACAGTTGATATTTTTTCCTGATTTCATAGTTGCTCCCATAGTAAAGTGGTTTATAATGATGGGTACCATCCTCCGGTGATGGTCGCAGTTTTAGGACAAACCCAGGTCTAGATACCCGGAAATGATAATGGACATGTCCAAATGTTTCAAATAACAACAAAATATACAACTAAATACATTACACATACTGAAAAAATAAATCAATTTGGCTGATAAATCTCTGAGCGTTTAAAGTTTTTGGTGGAGATGGTGCAGATGCTCTGTTTCTTTATCGCAAAGCGTGTGTTAGCTTTAATTGTATCACAATCGACGACATCGCGTGCTATAGTGCGCTCTCTGTCTAGCATGGAATTAAAACACTCATAACTTATTTATTTTTGAACAAATCTTAATTTTGTTTTCGTTAATGGGCTCTATTTATGATTAGCTTTTATATGATATATTAAAAAAAAATTAGGACACAAGCTTATTGCACTTAGGCATATCTCCCTTGTTTGTCTGATCTGACTAACGTGATTTATTGGACAACATTCATAACATACTCGCGAGTGAAGCGTTCGTTTAATATCGCAACATTCATCACACCGTGATGTGCTTTCCTTTAATAATACCGTTTTCATTTTCATATACACGTTTTCGAGGTAATATTTAACGTAAACAATACGTGAGATCGAAAAAAGTAGGCGTCAGTAAAATTATATTTAAATAGCGAAACACAACTCACGCACTGGCGTCTGACTCATCGTGAAATCTCAAAAATTGTTTGACCTACGAAGCTGAGACTTGGCCGGTAGATTTCTTATGATTTGTAGTCCGCTAAAAATGGATTTTGCGAAAGAGCGGTCAAATGGGATTGAAACTTTATATGAAAATCTACGCGTACGATGTCGCGGGCAACAGTTAGTTGCACATAATCCCCACGCTTGGCAGTCGGCTTGGGGATCGCAGTACGTTCACCGTGTATCATCAGGATGCTGCTGCCCATCCTCCGGTGGTTCTGGTCACAGTTTTAGGACATAATTATTATATTTAATTTCCCATAATGTTGGATTTGTCGTAAAAAGGTGGATATATTTACGTGCGTAATATTATAAAATTTCGCTACCCATTAACCTTTACACCAGTTTTTACAATACGAAGTACTTACTAGAATACCAGAAATATTAAAATGGTAAAAGCAATAAATAATATGTAAAAAAACGTATTTTTGTATATGTTCTAGTGTAAAAACGGTAATACATATAAGCGTAAAACTTGGCATGATTATAGTACACGCTCTAAAACGACAAAATAATAAATAATGGCCAAGTGCGAGTTGGTGATAAATTTATGTTCCCCGAAGTTAGGCAATGTTGGGGTATTTAGATGGGTAACCGCTTGGGCGTGATTTTGTCTTTTTACACTACTTTTTTGTACGTTAATAATCCACAATTTATGTGGTGGTACGGAATCCTCCGTGCGCGAGCCCGCCTCGCACTTTGCCGGTTTATTTAAATCTAATATCATGCTAATAGCACTTCATATTTCAATAACAAAACATCGCCCGAAATCTGCCTCCAATTTAATATTGTCACTACAAAACGCTGCGCCGTTTTACATAATGCTATTCGCAATTTTATACAACATCATACGAAAACATTAGAGATTTTTCAACATTATAATTTTGGGAACATAAAAGGGAAGATTTGACGAAGTTAACCCAAAATTGTTCTCATACTGTATAATAAGATAATATAATTTAAAAAGATAAAAGAATTGTCCATAAATAACGCAATATTTTGGAAATGGTTCATTATATTTCAGGGCTGTTTGTTCAGGTAAATGTAAGAAACACCGGGAGGAGTATTCATCCTTCTTGACGTGCCTTTGTTATTATAATTTGATTGTGCCGTGAACACCCTGACTTATTTTCACGAGATTTTCCTTACTTATCATCTGCTTTCATTTTTAACATGCTTCTCACTAACGAGCTATGTAAATAAATCTTAGAAGTCGACAGCGTCGGCCCTAGCCTTCGATCTGGGCCCCGATTCTACTAAACCAATTGTTTTTAAATTGTAATTGTTTTGATTTGAAGTTTTTAATGACGTGCCTCAAAATGAGATTTTTTTCTTTTATACTTTACTAGCGACCCGCCCGCCTGGCTTCGCACGGGTGTAATTTACGTGCGAAGCCGGGGTGGGTCGCTAGTTATATATAAACCTTCCGTGAAAATGTATCGAACTGATGGTGAAAACCGCATCAGAATCCGTTGCGTGGTTTAGGAGGAGTTAGCGGCCATACAGACAGACGCGGAAAGCGACTTCAATTTATACAATGTAGAGATAGAGAAGTGTAAATTTTGATGCAATTCATAAAAAAATTAAAAACAATTTGCCCCCCTTAATTAAACCCTTTGCGAAATTCTTTCTTAGTGCATTTTTCAGCTTTGCAGGTCAAGTAGTTTTCGAGATTTGAATGATGTTTGTTTCGCTTTTATAAATTTAGATCTGAGACTCCTTTTCTCTTTCTATTCTCCGTTACCTTTGTTACTTTTTCATTTTTTTACAATAATTTGATTTGGGTCTTCTCTTTCTCAGGTAGCATATAATATTCGGTTTGAGCACGCAACAAAGCAGTGCCGTGGCACTGCCCCCAGAGACGCGTTCATATTGATCTTCCATTCTGGACAAAACGCGTTCGTGATACAAACTCGAATGGGATTGCATGGGCGTACTCAGGATCAGCAGGGTGTGGAAAACATTAATATATTTTGAATTCTTACTGATACGTCACATGATAATGGTAGTCTAAAATGGTGTATTCCACGAGTATATAATGGTTTTTTTTCCAGCGACACGGCATTATACATATAATTATAGGTTAAAAACGTTGACACGAAAAAATCCGCCATCTTTCACTCAACCGCATATAGTACATTTTTTTAACATAGTGTGTGTCACATTTATCAGTATACTACACACTAAACTAAATATAACTCAATCTATGTGGGCACACATACTTTAATGATGAATCATAGTTATAATAAGATCAATATTTGTAATAACAATGATAATAATATCTTCGGTTCATCAGTTTCTTCTTTTAGGAGACTTTTATACTCGGAATAACATTGCATTTTAATACCTGCATTTGTTTTTGTGTAAGTACTCCTTTATTTTATAATAGCGGTCCGCCCCGGCTTCGCACGGGTATAGATTATAGCCTATGTCACCCGGGGATAGTGTAGCTTCCCAACAGTGAAAGAATTTTTCAAATCGGTTCAGTAGTTTCGGAGCCTATTCAATGCAAACAAACAAACAAACAACTAAATCGTTCCTCTTTATAATATTATTACTAGCAGACCTGACAGACGTTGTCCTGTCTTAGAAATGTCAAACACGCAAAGTCAAAATTGAAAATATAATTTTTTTACACCTTCGGTTACATTATTGGAGTTTAAGTAAGGATCCCTATTAAAAAAAAAAAAATATAATATAGCCTATGTTACCCGGGGATAGCGTAACTTCCCAACAGTGAAAGAATTTTTCAAATCGGTTCAGTAGTTTCGGAGCCTATTCAATGCAAACAAACAAACAAACAAACAAACAATCAAATCTTTCCTCTTTATAATATTATTACTAGCAGACCTGACAGACGTTGTCCTGTCTTAGAACTGTCAAACACGCAAAGTCAAAATTACAAATCTTATTTTTTACACCTTGGGTTTCATTATTGGAGTTTTAGTAAGGATCCCTATTTTTTTTAAATTTAATATAGCCTATGTTAACCGGGGATAGTGCAGCTTCCCAACAGTGAAAGAATTTTTCAAATCGGTTCATTAGTTTCGGAGCCTATTCAATGCAAACAAACAAACAAACAAACAAACAAACAATCAAATCTTTCCTCTTTATAATATTAGAATAGATTATTATATAGTATAGATTGATTGGGTACCCATTTTGTTAAAAGGTACTAAACTTTTTTCTTTGTATGCTTTGTTCACTCTAAGTAGGACATACACTTACGCTCATATTGTGTACTGTTTAATTAAGTTCTTCTTGTGTAAATCCAGTTCTGTGAAATTAAAAAAATTAAACTAGACAAGTACGAGTAGGACTCGTGCTCTGAGAGTTCCGTTGGAGAGAACCCTCAGAGCGCAAGTAAAAAAAAACTAAAGTAGAAATATTGAAAAACAAACTTAACTTTGTAGTTGACTATAAGGTTCTTCTATACATTCCAACTACAAAACGTAAGTTTGTAATAGCAAAATAATTATTTTTAAATGATATAACTTCAATGTAACTTTCAGATTTATTCCTATATATATGCTATGAGACCTTGCCTTTTGCCAAATTTCATGATTCTAGGTCAACGGGAAGTACCCTATAGGTTTTGATTTCCCTGCGAAATCGCAAAATATGCGACATAAACGTTCATATCTTTTGATTGCGTTGACTTACAACTTTTATTTTTTTACAGCCCAAAGAAACCGTAGACCCAAGTATTTAGAATAAATTTCAACTTGATACCTTTACGCGTTCTTGAGAAAAAGGGTCTTGACAGACGGACAGACGGACAGACAGACAGACGGGCAGACATACGGACAACAAAGTGATCCTATAAGGGTTCCGTTTTTTCCTTTTGAGGTACGGAACCCTAAAAAATGCAGTTCATTGCCCAGTGGTATCGTAAGCAAATAGGAAAATAAGTAGCACTACCTTAAGGCTATATTGGAGTGCTTAATGACAGTTTATAATTATGCTTGTCCACTTGACAACATCAGCCAGAAGAAAAGCGAACGTACTTCTTTGCCCTATCCTTACTACAGCCCTGTGTTCTTGTATTATTCCTTGTCATAGAGTACTCGGGGGACTTGAATGGATCTAGCTTTGCATTTTTATCCGTTTTACTTCGCAAACGAGTTGGAGTAAGTACGACGATCTGTCATTGGAAATTTGGTGCTTTTATTGTAATTTGCTGGTTTTCGTACAACTTCAGGCGAGTTGACGGCCAAGCGCAAGTCTATTTATAATAAAATAATACCGGTTGTTATTTTGTTAGTTTTTAGCCCCCGACACAAAAAGAGGGGTGTTAACTTTACCTTGTGTATCTGAAAGAAAGAAAGAAAAGAAAGAAAGAAAATAAATTTTATTCGACACCTTTACAAAAACTAAAGTCTTAGCCGTATATGTAAAAACTCGCTCGTGTTATCTAAACTTGGCCTAAACCGTATAGCAAGAAACTGGTTCGTGGAGACAGTGTCTAAACTAGGCCCAAACCATAATATATTAAGAAACTCGAAATTTTCTCGAAGAGACAGTATATACACTTAGCCATGACTGAATGACCAAGAAACTCGCTTGTGGAGACAGTATCTAAACTTTCCTTAAATCATGTAGCAATGAACTCGCTCATGGAAACAGCGCCTGAACCAAAATGAGAAATATCGAGGTCGTTACGAGTCAATAGCAAAACGTTAACAAAAAGTTTTACAAAAACTTATATCTACAGGATACAATCAGTGTCGAATGGGTCCGTCTCAGCATTAATGCTGATAGTCAAGGACTATCAGCGCCGGTTTTCAGACGAACCCTTGAGTTTACACTTAACTTAACACAAATTTACATATATTTATCTGTCTGTCTGTGGCATGGTAGGTCCCAAACGGCTAAATCGATTTTGATTTAGTTTTTTTGTTTGAAAGGTGTCTTGATAGAGAGTGCTTTTAGCCATGATTCATGAAAATCGGCTCAGTGGTTTGAAGATTATCTGCTCTTTTGTCGGGGGCTAAAACTCATTGTACTTGTTGCGATACATTTCAAGGATTCATCAGGTAGTAGAATATTAATTAATTTTGAAACAAAAAACTTAAAATAGCTGCTAAAGATAAAAGATGCTTAGTCCTAGTCTTGACTCTCGAAATTGACTACCGTATGGCTTAGTTTGTGGTGCATCTGATCCCGGGTTCGATTCTCGATCAGGCAGTTGCTTGAATGATAGTTTTAAATATCTGCTCCGAGTCTGATGCTAGTTGTGTGTGTCTTTGTGTGTATACCATGACCCATGACCATGACCATGATGATTTTGTGTGTACCCCGACACAGAAAGCCGTAATGGGGAGTTATGAGTGTAAAGCGATAAAATACTATCGCCTAGAATTATACCTAATAGGCATGTATCCTTATGTTTTATTTATTAAAAATAACAGGTTTACCGATGAATATAAATACATTACACATACTGAAAAAAATAATTAAATTGGCTGATAAATCTCTGAGATATGAGCGTTTAAAGTTTTAGGTGGGGATAGAGGAGATACTCTGTCCTTTTCTTGTAAAGTGTGTGCTAGTATAGCATTTGTATGGCGCGCCTGAGGCGTGACGTCATAACTCAGTATAGTGCGCTCTCTGTCTAGCATGAATTTAAAATACTTATACTAAAACTCACTGTGGCTCGTGTTCAGTGAGCTGTTCCTGGAAGTGTGCCCGCGGCGTGGAAATTGTAGGTAGGTGTGACTGGGAGAACACTACATAGTAGTATGTGGGTGCGAGTGAGACAGCACTATTAAAACTCACTGCGGCTCGTGTTCGGTGAGCAGTTCCTCGAAGTGTGTCCGCAGCGTGTGGTGTGGCGGCGCGCGTACTTCAGTCACGCACTGCACGTCGTCAGGGTACGACCGAGGGAACCCGGGGCTCGAGATCGTTGCGTGCGGGTGCGAGTGGGACAGCACTATCGTCTCGTTGCACTGGACTTTAGATGCGGTGTACGGGTCTGGAAAGACGTAGAAAGTTAGAAGACTCATCTCTATTGTGCCAGCTATGCTTTGTTATTTCAAGGAGCTGGGGTGGTTATGGATGCTGGCAAGGGCAATACACAATACATCCCAAACAGAATCTCCGAATTTTTTTGTAGGTATAGAACCACAAAATTCAAACATTCTAAGTTAATATACCATCATCATCATCATTTCAACCGTAAGACGTCCACTGTTGGACATAGGCGTCCCCCATCGATCTCCAAAAGGGCCGGTTGGAAGCGGCCTGCATCCAGCGTTTTCTTGCGGTCTCTTCTGGGTCGTCTGTCCATCTCGTGGGTGGACGTCCTACGCTGCGCTTACCGGTCCGTGGTCTCCTTTCGGCCCCACCAGCCATCTGTTCTAGGAATAGCGGGGCTGCCGGGGAATGGGGATCTGGCCCTTATTGTACTAATCATATTTTGGGGGGGTGGGGGGGTTGCCAATACTCGCCACGCTTAGCAGGCGGGTTGGCGAGCGCAGACGGTAGTCTCAGAAGATGCTGCTGCCCGTCTTCTGGTTGATGTCCTTTAGCCAACTTCTACGGCACCCACGGGAAGAGAAGGGGGGGGGGGGTATAGGCCGGTACCTTCACGACAGTGTAATTGTAGTGGTATCTTAACTTAGAATGTGTTTTGTGGTTTTTTAAAGTCGGTTTCTTAAAGATAAGTTTTTTTTAGGGTACCATCAATATTACGCGTGTACGAACAGATTGAGTTACAAAATAAAATCTAAGCGTTAAAAAGAAAATTTCATTGTAAAAGTATAGTTATATCAATGTGTTTTGGTTGGAACGTTTAACCCGAGGGTTCGACAGATCTGGTTAGTATTCGAGGGGCGCACGCCACACGTACCTACTCGTGCTATTGACTCGTAACGACCTCGATAATTCTCATTTTGGTTCAGGCGCTGTTTCCATGAGCGAGTTCATTGCTACATGATTTAAGGAAAGTTTAGATACTGTCTCCACAAGCGAGTTTCTTGGTCATTCAGTCATGGCTAAGTGTATATACTGTCTCTTCGAGAAAATTTCGAGTTTCTTAATATATTATGGTTTGGGCCTGGTTTAGACACTGTCTCCACGAACCAGTTTCTTGCTATACGGTTTAGGCCAAGTTTAGATAACACGAGCGAGTTTTTACATATACGGCTAAGGCTTTAGTTTTTGTAAAGGTGTCGGATAAAATTTATTTTCTTTCTTTTCTTTCTTTCTTTATATATAGACACATCTACACAAGCGAGTATCTCGCTATACATTAAAAGCCAAGTTTAAATATTGTCTCCATGAGTGACTTTCTTGCTATACGGTTTAGGCGCTATAATTGCGTTGGCTAAAAATTATAATTTCTATTCTGAATTGGTAGTGATTTTTTAATGTTAATTTGTACTTTTATTTTATTATAATATACTCAAAACAAAGCTCTATAGTAACCCTTGATAAGCGCATCCAACATCTGTCATAGAAGAAAGCGGAGTATAACGACCTCTCACCCACTTAGACTCACGCATTGTTGTGAAGAAAAGATTTGCCATCTCCTCTGTGTACATGTTCCGTGGCTATAACTTTGTACGTAAGTAGTAGAGTTCACCCAATTCTATCCACTTTGTATTCAGGTTCCGTCTTTCAGGAAATATGGCGCAGCGGGTGCTGCCCTGGAACTATGCATGGGCATGCACGCTTGTTGCGAAGTAATATATAAGATTTTACTCTTGTTTTATTATAATAATACTAGCGGTCCGCCCCAGCTTCGCACGGGTATAGATTATAGCCTATGTTACCCGGGGATAGTGTAGCTTCCCAACAGTGAAATTTTTCAAATCGGTTCAGTAGTTTCAAACAAACAAACAATCAAATCTTTCCTCTTTATAATATTAGTATAGAAAATAATACATATTTGGGACATTTTTGCACGCACGGTCATCTGACCCCAAACTAAGCAAAGCTTGTGATATGGCTGCCAGAGACTGATACTTATACATACATATATATAGTTTTAAATACATACTTACTCAAATATATATTAACAACCAGATATAGAACAAACACACATGTTCATCACATTAATGTTTGTCCTAGGTGGGAATCAAACCCACGCCCCCAAGCTCAGAAGGTAGATTCACTACCAACTGGACCAACGGGCTATACTGGGTTACGCGGAATGTACCCCTCATTCTGGACAGCATTTACTATGGGACCAACCTTGAAATCGTGAAAAAATATCAGCTGTTCCATACATTTTTTACCGATTTCTATGGAGCATCTGATATATTTTTCGCGATTTCAGGGTTGGTCCCATAGTAAAAGTTTTTAATAATATTGAGTACAAGAATAAGAATAAGATATATTTATTGCCAAAAAACAAAAACAATGCACATATACTATAAGAAACATAAGAAGATACAATGTTTGGCAACAATGACCTCCTTTCGGCTTAGTACAGTCTATATCTATATGCGTAGCCCTGTATACATGAAGAGTTTTTTTGTTTGATTTTGTTATCCTACTGGTTTTCACATATTATAATAGGTATAGGTAGGTAGGTAGGTGGTAGGTAGGTGTTATAGGTATGCCGTTATCTGAAATTAACTTTTTTCATTATAAATCACCGACTTTAATATTAGTAACCGCTCTAGCAAAATTATTGCTACTGACAAGTCAACAGGCGCGCGAGCAATGTTATAAGAGCTTGGTCAAAAACTACTAAGACAAAATTAATGATATTTTTGTGGATCCACCTCGAAAGGTTTTACACATTCTACATAATAAAAGAAATCATGTAAATTGGTTAACAAATGTCGGAGGGTGTGCATATATTTAAAAAAAAATGGATCGAATTGTGAACATCGGATCCCGAAGACGGTTAAAAAATGTTTTTTTGTAAAAATCTGAGCATATTTTTTATTTTATGCTGTGTAAGCTATGCGTTTAATTTTATGGTTGACCACAGCTCACCTATAATAATATGAAATAACGGCGTGGTCGAATACTGTGTGTACATGTACATGTACACGTTTCATGTTTTGGGTGGGCCAACATTGTGTGAAAATTAGTTTTGCATCTTGATGAAGAATGTAATATAATATACGTTATCGATTATACTCTGAAAATAAATGCAAGCAAGTTTACCGACAAACATTTGAATAAATATCACGTAAACTTATACTTTGTGACACAACGTACTAAAGTCCCGTTTTAAAATCCTTTCAAAATGGCATAAAATTTTACGGGCTTTAGAATAGCAGCTAAATATGAAATATGACCGGTAACAAAAGCATGAAAACGATGTAAGCTGTTCAAGATATTTAGTACTTTTAAAGTGTTGCCCAGAAAGTAAGAAATGGCTTGGAAGCACTTTAAAATATGTTACAAAGTGGACTTTACTAGATTCCCCGCTATTTGGCTTAGTTCCTGGGAAATATCAGCAAGACTTGAAGGTTGAGTGAGTGTAAATAAATACTCAATAAAGTAGGGGAAACGCTCTAGAAAATGAAGACTGCCGATACTGCTGGTGAAATTATTGTTGTTACGATTACACTTTTTATGATTGCAGTGTAATGCAAATAAAATATCAGCTGACGCTAGAGATCAACAAACGACCTAAGCCCGGCTAGGCCTGGTGTAATCCGTACAAGTATCCGACTTGTCGGACCTACCACGCCCAATACCGCGCGATAGACAGAGATAACGCGACAAGAGTTACGCGATAGACAGAGAGGTAACTTGTAGGTTAATATAGCTGTAGGTATATTGCGCTGGCACGTCCTGAATTGCACTTTATTGTGTAGTAGCAAGAGTCGCTACTTATTTAAATGATTTTGCGGAGTGAATTTTCTGTAATTGTACTAATATGTATTCTGTGGCCGCACTGCGTTACGCGTACGCTTTACACTGCTGGTTTGCAAAATTCTAAATAACAAAAAAAAAAACAAGTATGAAGCAAATGGTTATTGGTATTCGATTGGTTTTTTTAAATTTATTTTTTATTTATGGATCAACAAACCGTATACAAAAAAATATAAAACTACTGAAGTACCCATACAGAAAAAAAACATTAATATTATAGTTTTCGATAAGTATAAATAATAGTAGCGTTTTGGCTTCGACGTTTCCTTTACCTATATCTGTTTTTTTTTGTGTTGTTTTTTCTTGGCCAATGTTACGTTGGCACCTAGGTTTAGACCCTAGGACTCGCCGCGCGGTTCACCTTGGGACGACGCAAGGTCATCGGCACATCGGCCGGTGGGATGTCAACACTTTATGGGGAGTGTTTTACCACATAGTTTACTTACTTTGTATGTAGAGCCGAGTTTCGTAGCCGTGTGGAACGAGTTTAATTGGGAGAATCGACCTTCGGAAGTCACATTTGGGTGGTGCAAATTAGAGGTTAGACCTAGCCAAATTTTTTACCTCAAATTCGGGTCTCGTTCCATACATGCGTAATTATGTACCTAATTTAGATGACAATACGATACTATTGAATTAATCTGATGATGGATGTAGGAAGTGGATAGTGAAGCTCTTCAATTCCTCAAAACACATCGAGATTGAGCCCATTTGGTTTGTTTTCGCATACATTATACTTGGTGAAAAGGCCTGGTGATGGAACTGGAAGCTCCATCATCAGATTGGATTAATCTGATATGAAGCTAGGAAGTGGATAAAAGACGTTTCAATAGCTAAGCGTTTTTTAAAGTATAATAATTTATTTAAGTTTAAAAACACGTATTTTTATTGAGTTGTAGAACCAAATTCGTATAGAAATCAGGCGTTCTGTTACCACCTTAACACTATGCCGATCATTTAGTTACCAGCATAATGAAAAGAAATCCCCCAGTCTCAGTTTAATGGCCACTCTGCAAAGCTATAAAGGTATAATTAACCTCTTTCGTGATCACAGCCGCTGTAGTGAGCGCCGTAATTTGGCACTTTTGTTAAGAAAAAGGTAAAGTTATACAAATAATTTACTCGGTCTAAGTTATTTTTCAGCTTTGACAGCTGCAACCAAAAAGTTTATTGTAAAAACAACCAAACTCTCTTTATTATTAGTGTGATATTATATTCTCATTGTAACACAAAAGCTACTTTTTCAGTAGTTTATGAGTAACTCAAGTGATCAATCTTTTAATGAGTAGGTAAGTAACTTTGTTCAAAAACTTTGTGAAACAACACACATTAAACGAATAAAAAATATAATTATATTAGTGACCTAATGACGACATACGTCACTGAAACGTGGTTTCTCACTATGGGCCTCATAAGCAAGCTCAAAGTCGCACAACGAGCTATGGAGAGGGCGTTGCCCGGGGTTTTTCTACGAGATCGAATCAAAAATCCGTATAGATCCGTATAGACGAATGAAAGTTACTGATATTGCCCACCGGATTAGTAAGTTGAAGTGGCAGTAGGCAAGGCACATAGTGCGCAGAACAGATGGCCGATGGGGCTGAAAGATTTTCGAATGGAGACCACGAACCGGTAAGCACTGCGTACGACATCTACTCATAAGATAGATGACCTAAAAAGACTGCAGGAAAACGCTGGATGCAAGCCGCTTCCAACTGGCCCTTTTGGAGATCGATGGGGGAGCTATGTCCAGCAGTGGACGTCCTATGGTTGAAATGATGAAAGTGATGAACACTAAATGAACATACCTCACATACATCATCTCTAGGTATACTGAATCTAACGATTAGTTGTGTATCGCATAGCAAACACCTATTAATAAAACGAAAACTTAATATGTATCTAAATATATTAAAAATAAACATTGTAAAACCTACCACCACACTCTTGAAGGACTGCCTTTCCCAGCACAGTTTTCAACTAACGCAAATGACAGAGCTACAATGTTTTGTTTTGTTACCTATGTTTGCAATAAATTATGTTTATGTTGATTGAACAACTGGTAAAGGTGTGATACTTCCCCAAGCCAAATCTGCAAAACACCTCTAATACTACATTGTCCCGTTTCGGTAAAAAAGTCACCCGGTATAAGGGATAGTAAAACCAAATGGAGCATAATAGCGGCACGTAGAGTAATAGAGCTATATAAAGCACAGTAGAGCTGAAATGGTCGTCTTTTTATCCCTCTATCGATGGAGCATGTCGCGGAAATGGAAAGAAAAAATCACACTAATGCATGTGGGAACGGGAATACGTGCGCTCACTTTACGCTGATTACGGACGGACGGAGACTGTTATAACCGTTATAACTGTATTGCAGCGAGCGACAATATTTTACGGAAAAAGAAATTTTTGTGGTGCATCTGTTTTATTTAAGAGTTGCATTACTTCATGATAACTACTTACCATGAAGTAATGCAACTCTTAATCATAGCATAACCAGCCTCTTAATAGTCCACTGCTAGATTTAAGGGCGATTGGGCCATACCTATTTATCTATGGCCATACCTACCACGCTGGCCCAGTTGCGAGTTGGTGGATTCACATACGCCATTGAATTTCTTCTCCGTACTGATTGTAATTTTTTTCTACCCAAATTAATGTATTTGTATTGTTTTGCAAAGTTTTGCTATTATGCAATTAAATTATTTACGGTCGGGAGATTCGCTGACCGCTAAATAGGTCACCTTTGTTCAAGTTGTTTTAAACCAGACCACTGGTATCGATTAGCAGTTCACTAAATAGTTTAACTGTTTGTAGGGCAATTTTGAATTAAAACGCACTCTGAAACGCTACATTTAATCGACACGCAATGTTGTTTGTGTCAAGCAATATGATTAAATTTTAAGACGAAATATGCTTCAAATTTGACGATTCGTATTCAAAAGTAGACCTTTAAAATCGTTAATTGACATTATTTCTTTATGTGTAATAAATGTCCTTGAAATATTTTATTCGGATGTGTTCACCGATACACGATTAAAGAAATTTGGCTCGATAGAAAAAAATCGTAAACTTTCCTAAAAAACACCCGTTTTTACGTTCCCTTCAATGGATTGAATCAACGTCATTAAAATTTTATGGAAGATATTTTTATCAAAAAAAATTGTGTGTTATCCTAACTATCATTCAAATACTTTAGTGGTCGCAGTTTTTTGTAAAAGCGTAAGATTATTTGTAGAAAATAAAGAAAAAATAAATATTGAAAATATTTGAAAGCGCGCACGCCGCATTACCGTCATATTTGTTATCAAAATTGTGCTTGAAATGCGTCCTCGCCTAATTCAATAAAAATAAAAAAAAAATTGAATATTTAGTGTTTTAAATGCTTGTAATGAATAATACATCGGATTTTCTATTAAAGAGTGGGTGGGTTATTAAGTTTAACATTAAAAAAAAAAACTTTTCGATTTTCCCTCTCCTTTATTACCTTTTATTTTTACGGTCGCTGCGTAAAATTTATTTGCGTCAGTGTCGTCCAGAAATGAGGAGATCCGTAGACGAACCAAAGTTACCGAAATAGCCAACCGGATTAGCAAATTCAATTGGCAGTGGGCAGGGCACATATCACGCAGAACAGATGGCCGATGGGGCCGAAAGGTTCTCGAATGGAGACCACGGACCGGTAAGCGCAGTGTCGGACGTCCACCCACAAGATGGACGACCTAAAAAGGACCGCAGGGAAACGCTGGATGCAGGCCGCTTCCAACTGGCTCTTTTGGAGATCAATGGGGGAGGCCTATGTCCAGCAGTGGACGTCCTATGGCTGAAATGATGAGGATGATGAGTGTCGTATCCTCATTCTTTTATCCATTTTGCTGTCAAGATTATGTACAATTTTTCTAGTTTTTCTTTCCTTAAATCTTTATTCGGACTATGACGAATATTTAAAAAAAAAGTTTGCCAAATAGGTCCAGCTGTTCTCAAGTGATATGCTTACCAACGAACATCATACATTTTCTATTTATGTATTTAAAAAAACCGCTTTGGCCCAGTAGTTCCATTGAGTCATCACTTTACTCATTAACAGTATTTTGTAAATAAAATAAATCATCATACGTTTACTAATGAAAATTACACAAAATATAAATACTTCCAGATAGCTCGCTGTAAGCATAATGCCCAAAGACAAACTTCGCCCCTGAAGGTTTGTCGTTCGACCGTAAAAATACGACGAAGTTTTCGCGTTCGCGGCACAATTATTGCTGTCAGAGCTGCGCGGATGAGTTGTTGCGGATACTTTGTTGGCCTTTTGATTATTATTTGGTAAGTCGATTAAACAAAAGTTACCTAATACCTGGCAACAATTTAGCAGCGTTGGTTCTGTTTTGTTTTTTTTTTGTTTTTTGGCGCCAACGTGAAAAAAAACATGTCGGCTCGTTGGATTATTTTCTTAAACTTGTGTATTTTCGAGTTTTAATGTGTACTAAATGGTGAATTATTATTCATTAAGTGCTCGTAAACGTGCTCGAGTGTGGGAAAGTGATATAACGAAGTGAAACGTGTCTTTTCGTGTTGTTTCCAAAACTCCATAGGAGCCTCTTGTAAAGTCTCCACCACTTTACAAGGGCATGAGTTCGACTTGACCGTGACTTACTTAGCTTGACTGACTGTGACTATGACTTGTTTGACGCTATTAAGACAAAGTAAACTGTTTAATATTACGAGTAAAGGACATTGAATCCACGCTCATAAAGATTTTAACAAAAAATAATAATAGAGAGTCCGCCATTGTTTCGTGTATCATCATCTCTCTCGAACTTGTTGTAAATTACTTATTCTGCAACATGAACATGGTGCATGTAACTGCGCCGAAATATCGGGAGCTCATTCCACAACCTTACCACGGTAAATATCCCGTAAATAATCATATAACTTTAGTGAACAACCGTGATAGTTTAAGAGGGGGCATCCGAAATTTTATGCTAATTTGCCATGATATTCTAACTAAACCAAATATCGGATCATCGTAATAATTGATATATGTGAATTTTCAATTCATTTTCTTTCCGCCATTAAGACAGAAACATAATAGCAAGATATTTACTCGATACTTTAATGTTTTGAAAATGGTGCCTTTTTGCTAATTTTTTTGATTTTACTTGGAAAGTACTTCAGTTACATATCTAAAATAAATACTCACCGAAGGAAAATATAGTTTGTTTTCCAGTGTTAAGACAAAATTTACCTAGATTAATTACTACTCTCATAATAAATTATATTCGATTTGAGACTTACGTCTTTTAGTTCTAAGCAACTATTCGGTCAAACGGCAAGTCCGATATTCAGTCTTATTCTGTTGCGCTTTGCATCTAAATAGCGAAACATGCTCCGTTCAACCTCAGTACCGCACTGTGCCTCAACGGGGAAGGACGCTCGCGCTTGCTTTTCGCCTTGGTTTTATCTTCCGAGTGCGATTATATCAACACCTACTGTATTTTCAAACAAAGGATAATATAAAAAATCGATGGCTCGAACGCGACCACTTGATGCGGCAACCAAGTGGTGCCAATGACCTTAGAGCACAGACTAGGTAAAGCTACTACGAAAAAATAACATAGATACAAATAAAATGGATACGACGAGGCCCTAACGAATCCATTATTATGTATGCTCAGTAATATAACTATTAGAGTCGGAGTGTTTCTTTGTGACAGACAAACAGAGAGAGAGAGAGAGAGAGAGAGAGAGAGAGAGAGAGAGAGAGAGAGACGGAGAGAAGCAGAGAGAGAGAGAGAGAGTCAGAAAGATAAAACTAAAAATTAAATGACATTATAAAATAATTTAGATTCATTATAATTTTATAAAATTAAAATTAAAAATCATTTAAATTAATGTGATGGTTAATTTGACTTGAGAGTTCCATCCACATTTTCTCACGTTTTTACGAGAAGCGGCTTTCTGCAAAAGGAGGAAGGTTCTCAATTTTAACAGACAAAAAATAGCTTGGTAATAATGGAAGCAAAAAAACTTCTTCTAATAAAAAAAATGAAAATGTGGAAAGTCAAACAATAGGTACTTATGTTTTTAACCGACTTCAAAACAGGGGCAAGGTTCTCAATTCAACCGGTATAAAAAAATACTAGTCGAATTGAGGACCTTCCTCCTTCTTTGAAGTCGGTTAAAAACATAAGTACCTACTGTTTGACCAGTTGGGTTGGCTCGGGTATGTGCTGGTAAGGGGAAATGCACAATACACTAGCGGGACTACTTACCTTAGTCAAAGTCAAATACTACTTACCTTTTTATCCGACTTCAAATAAGGAGGAAGGTTCTCATTTACCTTAGAGTACCTTCAATTCGACCAGTATTTTTTTATACTGGTTGAATTGCAGTCCACCACTGCGGTGCAACAATGCGGTGCAAAACTGCGTTGCAACACTGCGGTGCAACAGTGCGATGCAACAGTGCGGTGCAACAGTGCGGTGCAACAGTGCGGTACCATATTTGAATATTTTGAATCAGTAGCATAAAATACGAGTTTCTCAGATCAAACGCTAGGTGGCACCACCAGTATTTCAGCAAAGTGAAGTTATATCAAAAAATAAATAGCTATTTTTGAATATTTTGAACTAATTGGTTGGAAACATAGGTGAGTTTTTTTTTTGAGGATTAGCTGAGGTTTTGCGTGATTTGCGTCCAACACTAGATGAGAGCATTTATATTTCAGAGAATCTTGACTTGTATCGTAAAATATTTCTGCCATCCTTGCATATTTTAAATCAGTAACGGTGATTATAGATTGTTCAGTTCTAATACTAGAAGACATCTTCAATATTTCAGTGAAGACGTTAAATCAGAAAATATTTCAGCCATCCTTGAATATTTTAAGTCTGTGGCATCGATTTATGGCTGCTGAGGTCTAAAGCCAAACGACGGCACCAATATTTCAGAGATTTTGAGAAGTAGCTTCACTAACGAAATTTCTTTATTTAATTCAAATCCGAAAATATTTTGACCATCACTACATATTTTCAGTTTCATTCAGTGGTAAATGATTTCACAGGGTGAGTATTAGGGAACTAACGCAGTATTTTTCATACATTTTGGGTAATGAGAAGCCACAGGAAAACCACTGCAAAACTTATCTCAGATGGCGCTACCTTCGCTGGTGCTGTCATTTGTGGCTTATTTGAGGTTATAAACATTGCTCTTGAATGAAACAATAAAAATAAACTTTGCCTTTAAACAGTAAAATGTTTCTTATATTTCAGAGAATCATGACTTGTATCGTAAAATATTTCTGCCATCCTTGCATATTTTAAATCAGTAACGGTGATTATAGATTGTTCAGTTCTAATACTAGAAGACATCTTCAATATTTCAGTGAAGACGTTAAATCAGAAAATATTTCAGCCATCCTTGAATATTTTAAGTCTGTGGCATCGATTAATGGCTGCTGAGGTCTAAAGCCAAACGACGGCACCAATATTTCAGAGATTTTGAGAAGTAGCTTCACTAACGAAATTTCTTTATTTAATTCAAATCCGAAAATATTTTGACCATCACTACATATTTTCAGTTTCATTCAGTAGTAAATGATTTCACAGGGTGAGTATTAGGGAACTAACGCAGTATTTTTCATACATTTTGGGTAATGAGAAGCCACAGGCAAACCACGGCAAAACTTATCTCAGATGGCGCCACCTTCGCTGGTGCTGTCATTTGTGGCTTATTTGAGGTTATAAACATTGCTCTTGAATGAAACAATAAAAATAAACTTTGCCTTTAAACAGTAAAATGTTTCTTGACAGTGGCGAATCTCAGAAAAAAGTTAATGTTTCCTTAGCTGGTAAAAAAGCGAATCTTTTGGCAAGGTATGCAATAAAATTATCAATATTATTTTTTCTCATTGGAAGGAAAACGGTGTATACCTCTATTTTTACACTGATATGCCTCTATTTTAACACACAGGCATGTTTTATTACCATATGATATTTATTGTGTAATTCACATAAGTGAGATTTTTTTCGTCTAAAACTTTTTTGTAGTGTAATTACTAAAATTATCTATTGATATTATTGACACTTGACAGTGAAACAAGTGCATTAGTATGTGCATCAGTATCAGAAATCCTTGGAGGCCTATGGCTCCAGGTACCAGAGGCTGTTCAGCTGTGCATCAGTATCAGAAATCCTAGGAAACCGAGCGCTCCAGGTACCAGAGTCTGCATCAGCCACATATCAGTGTAAACGTATGAACCGTCGCGGTGCTCATAGTACCACTCAGTCTAACCTTAAATATAACCATGTTTTTTTATTTAATATAGTACACTCTCAGCAACTAATTATCAGCTCACATGATGACAAGTGATCTATGCATACGGGTATTTCGCAGAGTACCTGTTGAGGTGCTTCGCGACATGCGGTGCAACACTGCGCTGCAACACTGCGTTGCAACACTGCGGTGCAACAGTGCGATGCAACACTGCGTTGCAACACTGCGTTGCAACACTGCGTTGCAACACTGCGGTGCAACACTGCGTTGCAACACTGCGGTGCAACAGTGCGGTGCAACACTGCGTTGCGTTGCAACACTGCGTTGCAACACTGCGTTGCAACACTGCGGTGCAACAGTGTGGTGCAACACTGCGCTGCAACACTGCGTTGCAACACTGTGGTGCAACATTGCGGTGCAACACTGCGTTGCAACACTGCGGCGCAACACTGCGGTGCAACACTGCTTTACAACACTGCTTTACAACACTGCGGTGCAACACTGTGGACCAAGTAGACAGAGACACTAATATTATACAAGTCGCATTGAGAACCTTCCTCCTTATTTGAAGTCGGATAAAAAGGTAAGTAGTAATACCTACTGTTAGACCGGCCGGGTTGGCTCGGGTAGGTACTGGTAGGTCAAACAGTAGGTATATTAGGCCGACTTCAAATAATGAGGAAGGTTCTGTGAAGGATGATGATGATATTTTTTAATAAATTAAATTGAATTGAATGGAATTGAATTGCATTGCATTAAATTACATTACATTAAATTAAATTAAATTAATCATACTTAAATAGATATTAACAACCAGGTATACTCGTAGAACAAACACAAAATGTTCATCACATAAATTTTGTCCTAGGTGGGAATCGAACCCACGCCGAAGCTCAGAAGGTAGGTTCACTACCAACAGGACCAACGGGCTTTCGGGTATTTCGTTTCGCGTGTTTCGTTTAGTATAGTATAGCATAGCGTAGCATTAGTTTAGTTTAGTTTAGTATAGTTTGATTTAATGATTAACGATCTCTGACTCTCTGTCTCCAGCGTAAAATTTTAATTTGAAAATTAATTTAGGCAATTTCAATTTAATTTATATAATTTATTAATTTTATATTTATACTTTAGAAAACTTAAAAATTAAGTTAAAAAATAAACAACAAACACAATTTTGAAAATTGAAAAAAACAATTTACGATTTTGCGCGCCGCGACCGAACCCAGCTAATCGCCAAAACGCCAACATTATGCTTATCCTGTGTTTATTACTCCTTGCCGCATGACGAGTTCAACTACGCGAGTTATGTACACTGTAGCTGCGCGCGACTGCCGCGCTGCCGTGGTTGTGTTTCACACTAATGCGGGTGATGCGAGACGCGCGGGTGAAATCAGAAATTTTCCTCGCTTTATACGCACTCTTAAAACAGTGTTTTACTTATTCTGCTCTTGCTTATGCACGTGTACATGTATCCATGACATTGACGACATCATTGCGGGACGCCCACGTCACATTTTTTTCTCGGAGCGCTATACCTGGCGGATTATATTATTATACCATGCGTATTATCATTTTTACATTAAAGCTAATACAAATATACGTTAAGAAATACGTTTGTTGTATGGGGACCCCCATTTCGTTTCTACTTTTTGACATTTTATATTATTTCTTAATTCTGAATAATAATCCATCGTAACATAACATATTCTGTGAAATTTGCAACTGGCTATCAATTACGATTCGAAAGATACAGCCGTTAATAAGGTAGGGCAGATGGACAGACATACAGACAGAAAGACAGACATCGTAGGCTTGGTAATGGACCCTATTTTAACTTTTTTTTTTCGTTTTAACTATTTGGGACGGAAATTCTGCTGTTCCATACATTTTGTCAAGTGTGATTGAAGGCGGTTATCTATGGAAAAGCAGATTTTTTGTCCGTGATTTCAAAGTATGTTTTTTTCGCGTTTTCAAAGTTGCTCACACAGTAAAAGTTGTCCAAAATGATGGGTACTATGGACCCCTTTCGGCTTAGTACATCCTTTCCGCTTAACCCTATATAAAGCGTGTAAAAAAACAACATAGATCCAAGTGCAGTAAAGAAGTCGCCGTATTTTTACGCGTTTATTGATAGCTAGAAGTGTCCGATTGAGATTCACATGGATCAGTTTACGATCTTCACCCACAAGTTCTCATAAAACTGAAATGTGTAAAAGATAGTTTATGAAGTTATATGATTATTTACGGGATATTTACCGTGGTAAGGTTGTGGAATGAGCTCCCGAAAAAATGAGCTGATGAGCTGTGGATAGTTTATGGTCTACATCATTTTTACACCCGGATATCAATAAAACATAATGTAAGATTATAAACTTCTTGAGGTGATCTAGGAAGAATGAAATTAATGTGACCTGCCAAAAGTTGAAAAGAGTACTTTATCAAGCTTTTATATAACTTGCTTAGTTAGTATTCAAATTCAAATTCAAATTATTTATTGAGAATAAAAACGGACAAATTCCACTAACATTTATCTCACATACTATTAAGCTTAAATATATTTCCTGGTAAAAATAGGAATAATTTTATAAAAAAACTAATATAATAAATACAACAAATTGCTGTAAAAATATGTCAACACAAAATCAGTATGTCATACAAATTGTCATCATAGTCATCGGCTTTTTATAGTATGGGTCAAATCTAGCAACCACAGATCTACTACCTATAGATTTTCAATGAGCGTGGCTAGCTCAGTGCCTCTCGCTTCAACAAGGTGTGTTGCCACATTAAAATGATTTGCTATAAGTTAGGGTAATTTACCTACTATGATGGGTGTGAATCTTCAATGAGTACTTTGGAAACAATACTACCTTTTAAATATTTATATTTTATACACTAGCTGCTGCAACCCGCGGAGCTACCTGCAATTTTCTGGGAAGAAAAGTACGTTGTCTGTCCTCATGACACACCCCTATCGTCCTGACAAAAGTACTCCTGGCGGAGTATATTATTATACCATGACTTAGCCATTTCCTCGTAAAAACAGACAGAAAGTTACTTGCGTTTTTATTATAATTATTTGTTAGGATTAGAATATAGTACTAGAAAAAAGGTTGTAAAGTAACCATAGCTTGATTTTTTATAATTAATAAATTATAATAAAAAAGTCAGAGTTAAAACGGAACGGGGGTCCCTCATGCAACAAACGTTAAACGTATTTTTGGATTTGTTCTAGTGTAAAAACGGTAATCCGTACAAGCGTCAAATTTAGCGGATTATAGTGAACATAAGTAAAACAACAAATAATAAACGCTGGCCAAGTGCGAGTCAGTGACAAATTTCTGTTTACCACTAAGCTAAGCAACGTCGGGCGCGGTCGGTACTTGGATGGGTGACAGCCTGGGCGTGATGTTGTCTTTTTGCACAACTTTTTGTATTTTGTGATTATAAATAACTCTCAGCGCGCGAGCACGACTCGCGCTTGGTCAGTTTAGTTTTTTCATGAATGGAATTATGTATAACATTCCAAATAATTAGATAAATAGACTCTTTAATGTTTACAGTACAAATTTCACGAACAGCGCGTAGCTTTTTGAATCGGTTCGCCGAAATCGCCTTTTGCTTTTCCAGCTTCATAACTGTGGCCTCATTAATATATATTTAATATTAACATTCACCATATTCATATGGGCATAAAAGGGTCGGTATTTTGCACTTCTTGCAATGTGCCAGCTTTTTTCAGCAATGTGACAGGATCAGTTGGAAACCTGCAGAACGAATAATTTATGTTAGTTGCGGTGGGTAATTTCTTTCATAAACTGGCAACATTCATAATTTATTTTCTAAGTGAATAATTTGATAAAATTCATAGAATTAGACCACAAATCGACCTAAAAACTGACTAATTATGAATAAAATATTTGCGAATTGATATCCTGAATTTATTTAGGTGATCGTTACAAGCTTTATATGTTTACTTACGTGTGAAATGATATTTCATCGTATTTTCGCTCACTGCGCTTCTTGCAGCCCAAAATGCTACAACCAACCATTGTAAAATATCTTTTACAATTATTTCTCAGAGGAAACACGCATTTATCACATTAAATCACCAAAAAAAGGCAATAAATATAATTCAGACCCGTTTTGTTTGTCACTGATTATTACAGATTTTGACACTTGAGGTACCAAAAACAGGTCACGCCGATAAGGACAACAAAATCTATTTATGTCCTTTTCGTACTTGTGCTGAGCCATATCAAGTTGTCTCTTTCACTAAAATATATTGCCGATCTGGTTGTGTATATCTGTGCTAGCAACTGATTTTTAAAACAGTTATCTCCAACCGATTGAGCTGAAATTTTGCTTACACGTTTGGATTGGTTGACAATGATAGTTAGCTAAAGTACTCTTTGGTGGCGTCATTCTAAATCCAATATGGCGGAATCCCAAAGATGGCAGACCAAAAATTTTTATGCACCGCCATTATAAATGGGTGAGATGCTGAGAGAAATACAAAAAATAAAATGAAAGTAACACTAAATTCAATATGGCGGACGCTTAATAGGCTGTTTCCTAAAAGATTATTGGAAATTAATTATTTTATGTTGTTTTATGTAATTTAAGTGATGTTAAGGCGGTCTTTCAGACAAAAAAGGCTTCACAGAAATTTTTTTTGAGACAATATATTCATTTTAAAGCAGGAAAAAAAAAATGTGGTAATCTTGATCATATTTCTGAGTGTACCATTAGTTCCAAAACACGTTTCCGATAAATTTTCTCGATAGAAAAAAATCATGAAATAACCTCTAACCTTGAAATTTACCTAAACGCATACAATGTTATCTCGACTATTAATGAACAAATCTTTACAACATTTACAAGAATGATGTTAAATATTGTAAAAAATAACATCATTAATTTTATTTATTGATTAAAATTCAAGTTTTCTATCTATTAATTAATTTAATCATAAATTGGCTCGAATGTGTCGAACGAAACGTCGTGCCGCCGCGGCGCTTTTTCACTTCTCTTTTATTTTTACGCGATGTGACAGAGACCGCTGAGGCGCGCTGCTAGACGGACGTGTGTCGCTTTGTTCCGCTAACCGCTCCAAAATATAATCTCAACTTTATGACACAAAAACACCTTGACGTAAGTTGTAAAGTAAGTACCTACCTTATCTGCAATGTTTTCTTGCATTATAAGTACTAAAAAGGCAGGCGAATGAATATTACATTTTGTAACGATTTGTTTGTATATATTAGTTTACGAAGGATAATTTCACCACAATCGTCATAGTCCAGTTGGCCGAATGGTTTGACGCAATGGATAAGTTCTCTGCGACTCTGTGAGTAAGCTCCGGGTTCAAATCTCATAGTCACCAATAATTTTAATTTTTGTAATTTTTCTTATGTTTTTAAATAATTCGTCATGTTCGTGCGTGCGTGCGTGGATGTGTGTGTGTTTGTGTTTGTATGCATGTGTGTAATGTTCTTTACTCGAAAATGGTAGGGCCGTTATTGACGGGATTTTCACTGTCAGATAGCTGATTCTATGAGGAAAAAAAAATTGGCATCTTTTTATCATCATCATCATCACCATTTTTTCATTACTTCGCAGGTGAACCCGCAGAGCACAGTTAGTCTACTTTTTTAGGGTCCCGTACCTCAAAAGGATAAAACGGAACCCTTATAAGATCACTTCGTTGTCCGTCTGTCCGTCTGTCAATACCCTTTTTCTCAAGAACGCGTAAAGGTATCAAGTTGAAATTTATACTAAATACTTGGGCCTACGGTTTCTTTCGGCTGTAAAAAATAAAAGTTGTAAGTCAAAGCAATCAAAAGATATGAACGTTTATGTCGTATATTTTGCGATTTCACAAGGGAATCTAAACCTATAGGGTACTTCCCGTTGACCTAGAATCATGAAATTTGGCAAGAGGCAAGGTCTCATAGCACATATATAGGAATAAATCCGAAAGTTATAAATTTGAAGTTATATCATTTAAAAATAATTATTTTGCTATTACAAACTTACATTTTGTAGTTGGAATGTATGGAATAACCTTATTGTCAACTACAAACCTAAGTTTGTATTTCAATATTTTGACTTCAGTTAGTTTTTCTTTTTGGTCTCGTCCTCTGAGGGTTCCGTCTAACGGAACCCTCAGAGCTATAGAGTTATAGTTCTACGGAACCCTAAAAAGGTGTTACATTCTTCTTTGAACGTTCAGGGATTCATTACATAGTGATACGGTTTCGGTGTAGTTGCATTCCGGACCTAGTCTTCACGGTTTGCGCGGGGCAGGAGGGTGGAGTGACATCAGTGGAGAGGCATAATAATAATTACTTCCAAGTATCGGTGGTCGATGTACCACAAAAAAAGAGTCTCGAGCATTTGCAGAGGTCACACAAAGTGGACAGTCAGCGACGTTATCATACAAAATAGCTTTCCGTCCAGTTTAATTAGACATTCCAGTTGATACCTTGAGAAGTACGTAATTTACGCGTAAAATTTACAAATTGGTCTCACCCTTACTTCCTTTGGTCAGGCTTCAAGTAAGTACTTAGTACTAAACAGGCAGGCGAATGAAAATTACATTTTGTGACGATTTCTTTGTACATTTATATTATTTTATAGATTAGAAGCATAATTTCACCGCTTGCGTCATAGTTCAATTAGAAGAGTGGTTGACGCAATGGATTAGTTCCTGTGACTCAGTAGGCTCCGGGTTCAATTCTCACATTTCCATTTTCTTTTTGCTAACTTTATAATATTTTTGAAATATTTCGTCGTGTGCGTATGTCTGTAATGTTCTTTATAGACTCGAAAACTGCAGGACCGATTTTGATGGGATTTTCACTGTAAGATAGCTGATGTTGAAAAAAATTCGAGCAACTTTTCATCATCATCATCATCACAATTTTTCATTACTACGCAGGTGAATGCGCGGGGTGCAGTCTACTATAATGGTTAGGAAGTCCTAAACAACTTGGGATGGACAGACAGAGACGGATGGGCAGAACGAACTTATATGGGTTCCTTGTAATTCTACGGAACCCTAAAAAGGTGTTACAGTCTTCTTTGAGTATATCTTTCTTCTATATACATATAAAAAGCGATGTATGTATGTTCCCTATGAAGGCTGATGATGATGATGATGATATTACGTATAAACTCCAAAATGGCTGAACTGATTTTGATGGGATTTTCACTCTCAGATAGCTGATGTTATAACGAGAGGAAAAAATTCTGCTTTTCATCATCATCGTCATCATCAGCACCAATTTTTAGTTTAGTTTAGTTTGAGCTAGTTTGGTAAGTCGTGATGTTACTTTCTCCAGAAACGGATTAACTGACCTGATCGAGGACTTCGGAGTCTGCTACGGAACTGCTAGACGGATAGAGCTAGAAGTGTCGAGTTTGGGCTCGTTTTATTAGTCGTGATGAGATCTTCTTCCACGAATATTTTGACTGACCTGATCGAGGATTTCGGAGCCTGCTAGTGGAACTGCTAGACGGATAGAGCTAGAAGTGTCGAGTTTGGGCTTGTTTCATTAGTCGTGATGAGATCTTCTTCCAGAAATATTTTGACTGACCTGATCGAGGATTTCGGAGCCAGCTAGTGGAACTGCTAGACGGATAGAGCTAGAAGTGTCGAGTTTGGGCTCGTTTTATTAGTCGTGATGAGATCTTCTTCCACGAATATTTTGACTGACCTGATCGAGGATTTCGGAGCCAGCTAGTGGAACTGCTAGACGGATAGAGCAAGAAGTGTCGAGTTTGGGCTTGTTTCATTAGTCGTGATGAGATCTTCTTCCAGAAATATTTTGACTGACCTGATCAAGGATTTCGGAGCCAGCTAGTGGAACTGCTAGACGGATAGAGCTAGAAGTGTCGAGTTTGGGCTCGTTTTATTAGTCGTGATGAGATCTTCTTCCACGAATATTTTGACTGACCTGATCGAGGATTTCGGAGCCAGCTAGTGGAACTGCTAGACGGATAGAGCTAGAAGTGTCGAGTTTGGGCTTGTTTCATTAGTCGTGATGAGATCTTCTTCTAGGAATATTTTGACTGACCTGATCGAGGATTTCGGGGACTGCTACTGGAACTGCTAGACGGATAGATATAGAATGGTCGAGTTTGGGCTCGTTTCATTAGTCGTGATGAGATCTTCTTCCAGGAATATTTTGGCTGACCTGATCGAGGACTTCGGAGACTACTACTGGAACTGCTAGACGGAAAGAGCTAGAAGTGTCGAGTTTGGGCTCGTTTCATTAGTCATGATGAGATCTTCTTCCAGGAATATTTTGACTAACCTGATCGAGGACTTCAGAGACTGCTACTGGAACTGCTAGACGGATAGAGATAGAATGGTCGAGTTTGGGCTCGTTTCATTAGTCGTGATGAGATCTTCTTCTAGGAATATTTTGACTGACCTGATCGAGGATTTCGGGGACTGCTACTGGAACTGCTAGACGGATAGAGATAGGAGCGTCGAGTTTGGGATCGTTTCATTAAATGTGATGAGATCTTCTTCCAGGAATATTTTGACTGACCTGATCGAGGATTTCGGAGACCGCTACTGAAACTGCTAGACGGAAAGAGATAGAAGTGTCGAGTTTGGACTCGTTTCATTAGTCGTGATGAGATCTTCTTCTAGGAATATTTTGACTGACCTGATCTAGGACTTCGGAGACTGCTACTGGAACTGCTAGACGGAAAGAGATAGGAGCATCGAGTTTGGGATCGTTTCATTAGTTTTGATGAGATCTTCTTCCAGGAATATTTTGACTGACCTGATCGAGGATTTCGGAGACCGCTACTGGAACTGCTAGACGGAAAGAGATAGAAGTGTCGAGTTTGGGCTCGTTTCATTAGTCATGATGAGATCTTCTTCCAGGAATATTTTGACTGACCTGATCGAGGACTTCAGAGACTGCTACTGGAACTGCTAGACGGATAGAGATATAATGGTCGAGTTTGGGCTCGTTTCATTAGTCGTGATGAGATCTTCTTCTAGGAATATTTTGACTGAGTTGATCGAGGATTTCGGAGCCTGCTACTGAAACTGCTAGACGGAAAGAGATAGAAGTGTCGAGTTTGGGCTCGTTTCATTAGTCGTGATGAGGTTTTCTTCCAGGAATATTTTGACTGACCTGATCGAGGATTTCGGGGACTGCTACTGGAACTGCTAGACGTAGAGACAGAAGTGTCGAGTTTGGGCTCGTTTCATTAGTCGTGATGAGATCTTCTTCCAGGAATATTTTGACTGACCTGATCGAGGAGCCCAAACTCGACACTTCTAGTTCTATCCGTCTAGCAGATCCACTAGCAGTCTCCGAAATCCTCTATCAGGTCAGTCAAAATATTTCTGGAAGAAGATCTCATCACGACTAATGAAACGAGCCCAAACTCGACACTTCTATCTCTTTCCGTCTAGCAGTTTCAGTAGCAGGCTCCGAAATCCTCGATCAACTCAGTCAAAATATTCCTGGAAGAAGATCTCATCAAAACTAATGAAACGATCCCAAACTCGATGCTCCTATCTCTTTCCGTCTAGCAGTTCCAGTAGCAGTCTCCGAAGTCCTAGATCAGGTCAGTCAAAATATTCCTAGAAGAAGATCTCATCACGACTAATGAAACGAGTCCAAACTCGACACTTCTATCTCTTTCCGTCTAGCAGTTTCAGTAGCGGTCTCCGAAATCCTCGATCAGGTCAGTCAAAATATTCCTGGAAGAAGATCTCATCACATTTAATGAAACGATCCCAAACTCGACGCTCCTATCTCTATCCGTCTAGCAGTTCCAGTAGCAGTCCCCGAAATCCTCGATCAGGTCAGTCAAAATATTCCTAGAAGAAGATCTCATCACGACTAATGAAACGAGCCCAAACTCGACCATTCTATCTCTATCCGTCTAGCAGTTCCAGTAGCAGTCTCTGAAGTCCTCGATCAGGTCAGTCAAAATATTCCTGGAAGAAGATCTCATCATGACTAATGAAACGAGCCCAAACTCGACACTTCTAGCTCTTTCCGTCTAGCAGTTCCAGTAGTAGTCTCCGAAGTCCTCGATCAGGTCAGCCAAAATATTCCTGGAAGAAGATCTCATCACGACTAATGAAACGAGCCCAAACTCGACCATTCTATATCTATCCGTCTAGCAGTTCCAGTAGCAGTCCCCGAAATCCTCGATCAGGTTAGTCAAAATATTCCTGGAAGAAGATCTCATCACGACTAATGAAACGAGCCCAAACTCGACCATTCTATCTCTATCCGTCTAGCAGTTCCAGTAGCAGTCCCCGAAATCCTCGATCAGGTCAGTCAAAATATTCCTAGAAGAAGATCTCATCACGACTAATGAAACGAGCCCAAACTCGACACTTCTAGCTCTTTCCGTCTAGCAGTTCCAGTAGTAGTCTCCGAAGTCCTCGATCAGGTCAGTCAAAACATTCCCGGAGAAAGATCTCATGATGACTAATGAAACCAGCCCAAACACGACACATCAGGCCTTCCCCGTCTAGCAGTTCCAGCAGCAGTCTCCGAATTCCACCATCAGCTCAGTCAAATCATTCCTTGACTAACAATTCTCACTAAGACTAAAAAAACGAGCCCAACCTTGACTTATCTCGCTGTATGTATATCAGTCTCTGGCAGCCATATCACAAGCTTTGCTTAGTTTGGGGTCAGATGACCGTGTGTGCAAAATGTCCCAAATATTTATTTATTTATTTATTTATTTATTTCCCTATTTAGCAGTTTTAGCAGTCTCCGAACTCTACCATCAAGTTAGTAGAATCATACCAGGAGTAAGAATAAACTATAATATAATAGGTAAAATATTTGGTGCAAAAAAGAAACATAAAATATTGAAACGTACGACGAAAGTAAATTTTAATAATTAAAACTAGCAAGTTGGTTAGATTGAATTATGGTTTGTTTGTTCTCCGTCGTCCCGTCGCTGTGTGCGTCTGGGCCGTGCGCGTGTAGTAGTACGACTTTTATACCTACGCATTATTCAAAGGGAGGGTCCCTTTGCATAATGCGTAATGTTATGATAAAAAATTTAGTCCAAAAATATCTACATAGTACTAGATTTGAACCGGGCATTCGTGGTTTACCAGCGCGGTGCCAGACCACTAGGCCAACAGAGCTTTGCTGTGGACCGACGAAATTACTTGTCTTTAGCTGTGTATAGGTGAAGGTCGTCACGTTTCTGCGAGATTCACGCGGTGCGCCCCGCTGTAGTCGGCCGCCACTGCCTCTGCTTCACCCCCTCAAAAACATAAAAGTCAGCTAGTCACGGCGCCTTAAGAGTGTATGACGAAGCAAACAGCACATAAATATATAACATTATTATGCTGTATACCTTCGATCAAACAAAGTGAATGGACATGCCCAGAAGAAGCGCATTTTTGAAGATCACAAAATGAGCACCGGCTCTCATTTGGTTTCAGTCGGTCTCTACCCGTGGGAAGTGTGACACAAGATTATTGTTACATGCTAACGAAACATCTGACAAAATTATGCCTTCGTGTGCTATCCGGAAGTGTAAGAACACAACATAAAACCAAAGTAAAAGCTCAGGTATCACTTTTCACTCGTGAGTACATATAAATCATTTTATTTTATCATATAATATAAATTAATTTCATCAAACATAGATAAGTAGTCACCATTTTGTTTTATTTCATCGTTGCAGGACAGAAATATACCCATATACTTAGTGAGACAAGGAAAGCTCACTATGTTCGACAATTATCTAACGCTACTCAACTGTCAACATGTTTAGTCGTCTGGCGTCTGTCAATGTCAAAAGGTTCAAGAGCAATAGACAAACACAGGTGTTCTCTTTTACTCACGTAGTTACTATATTCATCACAGACTGTGATCACAGATATAAGATCTGTGAAATTCATTTGATATACATTTTTTTTGTAACATATGTACTGTATGGTTATTATTAGGTGTTGAACACAGATCTACTACCTATAGATTTTCAATGAGCGTGGCTAGCTCAGTGCCTCTCACTTCAACAAGGTGTGTTGCCACATTAAAATGATTTGCTATAAGTTAGGGTAATTTACCTACTATGATGGGTAGTGAATCTTCAATGAGTACTTTGGAAACAATACTACCTTTTAAATATTTATATTTTATACACTATCTGCTGCAACCCGCGGAGCTACCTGCAATGTTATACACTATCTGCTGCAACCCGCGGAGCTACCTGCAATGTTCTGGGAAGTAACGTACGTTGTCTGTCCTCATGACAAACCCTATCGTCCTGACAAAATTTGACTTAGCCCATGATCTAAGAAAACAAGGTCTAGCAATCTGGGAGTGGTCCCGTAATGACGTCACTGTCCAGTTGCCACTTTATTCAATCAGCTGTTACGTGGTGTATCGTCATCTCTCTCGAACCAGTTGTAAATTGACATCATGACATCATTGCGGGACGCCTACGTAAAAAAAATTTCTCGAATTGCTATACCTGGCGGAGTATATTATTACACCATGACTTAGCCGTTTCCTCGTAAAAAAACAGACAGAAAGTTACAAACTTACTTGCGTTTTTATTATAATTATTCGTTAGGATTAGAATATAGTACTAGAAAAAAGGTTGTAAAGTAACCATAGCATGATTTTTTATGATTAATTAAAAATAATAAAAACGTCAAAGAGTTAAAACGGAAGGGCAAAGGAAGGGCCCCCATGCAACAAACGTTAAACGTATTTTTGGATTTGTTCTAGTGTAAAAACGGTAATCCGTACAAGCGTCAAATTTAGCGGATTATAGTGAACACAAGTAAAACAACAAATAATAAACACTGGCCAAGTGCGAGTCAGTGACAAATTTCTGTTTACCACTAAGCTAAGCAACGTCGGGCGCGGTCGGTACTTGGATGGGTGACAGCCTGGGCGTGATGTTGTCTTTTTGCACAACTTTTTGTATTTTGTGATTGTAAAGAACTCTCAGCGCGCGAGCCCGACTCGCGCTTGGTCAGTTTAGTTTTTTCATGAATGGAATTATGTAGAACATTCCAAATAATTAGATAAATAGACTCTTTAATGTTTTCAGTACAAATTTCACAAACAGCGCGTAGCTTTTTGAATCGGTTCGCCGAAATCGCCTTTTGCTTTTCCAGCTTCATAACTATGGCCTCATTAATATATATTTAATATTAACATTCACCATATTCATATGGGCATAAAAGGGTCGGTATTTTGCACTTCTTGCAATGTGCCAGCTTTTTTCAGCAATGTGACAGGATCAGTTGGAAACCTGCAGAACGAATAATTTATGTTAGTTGCGGTGGGTAATTTCTTTCATAAACTGGCAACATTCATAATTTATTTTCTAAGTGAATAATTTGATAAAATTCATAGAATTAGACCACAAATCGACCTAAAAACTGACTAATTATGAATAAAATATTTGCGAATTGATATCCTGAATGTATTTAGGTGATCGTTACAAGCTTTATATGTTTACTTACGTGTGAAATGATATTTCATCGTATTTTCGCTCACTGCGCTTCTTGCAGCCCAAAATGCTACAACCAACCATTGTAAAACATCTTTTACAATTATTTCTCAGAGGAAACACGCATTTATCACACTTATTCACCAAAAAAAAGGCAATAAATATAATTCAGACCCGTTTTGTTTGTCACTGATTATTACAGATTTTGACACTTGAGGTACCAAAAACAGGTCACGCCGATAAGGACAACAAAATCTATTTATGTCCTTTTCGTACTTGTGCTGAGCCATATCAAGTTGTCTCTTTCACTAAAATATATTGCCGATCTGGTTGTGTATATCTGTGGTGTTGAAGTATATGTCCGACGGCTTTGACTCGTTTTTTTTTACTGAGCAAGTTCAATGGTTATGGCCCATCCATTCACTTTATTTGATCGAAGCTGTATACAATAAATCAAAGAAAACACTACCCAAACCACTGCGTGCTATTTCGCCATTGATCTAAGCAGGGGTAAGTCATTTGGCGGAGTACAATGGTGGCCGCACAAAGCGTGCGTCCAACTGGGTCACACTGTGTCAACCAGCGTAAATAGACCCACGCTGACGACGCAATTCTCTACTAGAGATGAGCAAATATCGACACAATACAATATAATAATTCTTTATTGACACCACTGAAACGACATTATTAGAACCATGTGTTAAACATAAGCTGCACTGGGGTTTCACCCGTGTCCGCATCCCCTCGCAAGAACCAAATTTTTTCTAAGATAAATAGTATCCTAAGTCCTTTAACGGCCTTTCGACTATCTCTATGTAAAAAATCACGTCGATCCGTTGCTCTGTTACTGCGTGAAAAGGAACAAACAAAAAATGAAGACAAATGATTTATTTTCGTATAAAGCACGCGTTATACCCAAAACTCGTCGAAAAAAGTCATCGAGAGAATCAATTGCTGATGGCCAAACGTAGACCTATTCTGTATATAAAAAAAGCGCTTGATGTATTTTAAAGGAAAACTAGTAAATCAAGCAAGGTCTATGTGAGTTTAACATAATAATTTTATTATACTATAGCCATGGCGATACAAGACTAATATGTATAGAAAATGTTACAGAGATAAAACACTGTTTTAAACTATCACGGTTGTTCACTAAAGTTATATGATTATTTACGGGATATTTACCGTGGTAAGGTTGTGGAATGAGCTCCCGATATAGCTCATTCCACAACCTTACCACGGTAAATATCCCGTAAATAATCACATAACTTTTGTTACAGAGATTATTTTATTTTATTTTTATGATAATGTGTTTTTTTTATACTAAATAAATTCACTTAAAATAATTGCAAATTCGTGTAAATATTGTGATTTTTATATTCAATTAAAAATAATCATTAAACACATTTTATAGTTACCAACTAGGAAGTACATGTGCCACTCATCACCACTGGTAACGATCGGGAACTTCTTCCGATATGTCACCAGTGGCAATGTATGGGTTTTTCCCATTTGTCACCAGTGGTGACGGAGCTACTCACGACTATTTAAAATATTTGGCAAGCACCAATATGGGCACAGGAGACTTTTTATCCCGGAGAAACGCGAGATGACGAAGAAACCGCGGGTAAAACTTTACGTGAATTACTCCAGGATATGTCATATTAGTTTTGTTACTGTCACTTTTATTTGGATTGATATAAGTGCAACGGGAACAGAAATACTATCGTACATCTAAAACATCGACGTTTACGTGACGGCGAGCCCCAAATGCAGGCGTTACAGAGGTCTGGTTATGTTGGCCGCACCTGGCGCAGGTTGGGATTGGGACATGTGTTTTTTCAACTTTGAAAATATATTTTGCTGCGTATCTTTTTTTCTACATAAAGTGAAATGCGAATAAAAAAACTGCATTTTTTTGTACTACGAGTAGGCATAGTGATGATATTGGAAAGCAATGGGGTTTGAAACTGTCAAAATTTATTAATGTTCTCTTTATGATTACAACATTCATCATCATCATTATCAGCCTATCATGTTCCCACTGTGGGACACAGGTCTTCTTTCAGAGAGAGAGGATGGGCCCATGCTGGCCCAGTGCATGTTGGTGAATATCATAATACTAGTTGCGGTTTCACCCGCGTAGTGATGAGAAATGGTGATTGTGATGATGATGATAAAAAGCAACCTATGTCATTCTCCGACGCTTGAACTATACCCATGCAAAAAATCAGGTCAATCCGTTGCTCTGTTGCTGCGTGAAAGAGGAACAAACAAACATACAAACTAACACACCAACAAACCGACAAACAAACACACTTTCACATTTATAATATTAATATGATGACCTTAAACGTTTCTGTTTGAGGTTCTTGGACATACCAGTTTCATTAAGTTTTTCTTAACGGTTTTTAAACGAGCAAATTGAAACAGCACATAATTTATTTAGGTACGTACTAAATAAGACATTGGTGTAACCTGCTTAATCATACGTGAATAATTCCCGTATCATATAAATAAAACGTGTGTTTCAATAGTAGTAAGTTGTAATTTCTGAAGAACTGTTTGATCTGATGGCGTCACGGTTTTACCATCGCACCAGCCGCGACCGCCTGAAAGCTCATCCACATATCAAAGATCTGTGGAAATCACACACTGTGCGATTCACTTGGTCGTTCTTGCCTCACACTTGCAAAATGAGGAATGAGCAACCTTCCGCGGTGTTTCTGAGAAGCTACAAAATTTTCAAAAACTTCACAATTTTCACAATTTTCGTTCTTCAAAAGACGAATTAATAGATTCTTGAAAGGTCAGCAACGTATTTGTGATGCCTCTGGTGTTACAAGTATCCATAAACGACGGTGACTGCTAACCATCAGGCAGCCCGTCTGGTTGTTTGGCAGCATTATATATGCATATAGCATTAGAAAAACACAAAGTTAAAAGTTATAGTTGTTTAGTGCGCTATGGCGTTGGGTGTAATGACGCGTCTAGCGTCAATTGATTAAAAAAATGCTGATGGTCGGATTCTCAGGTCATCCAAACAAGAGAGATATGGTAAGATGTCATGACAGGTGCGAACGCATCCAGTCTAAATGAGTTTGGATGCCTTAATAGTCGAACTCAACCTGCAGATGACCTTGCCACCCTTTTTTTAGGGTTCCGTACTCAAAGGGTAGCAACGGGACCCCATTGCTAAGCCTACGATGTCTGTCCGTCCATCTGTGCTACCTTTAAACGGCTGTATCTTTCGAACCCTAATAGATAACCAGCTGACATTTTCATAGAATATGTAATGTTACGGCGGATTAGACGCAGCGTAGGTAGGCCTCCCACTAGATGGACCGACGACATTGTGAGAGTCGCGGGCATCCAGTAGATGCAAAAGGCAGGCTGTCGTTCAGTGTGGAGGTTAAAGGGGGAGGTCAATGTTCAGCAGTGGACGTCTTCTAACTAAGAAATAAAAAAGTCAAGATCCGTAGACGAATGAAAGTCACCGACATAACCCACCGGATTAGCAAGTTGAAGTGGCAGTGGACAGGGCACATATCACGCAGAACAGATGGCCGATGGGGCCGAAAGGTTCTGGAATGGAGACCACGGACCGGTAAGCGTAGCGTAGGACGTCCACCCACAAGATGGACAGACGACCTAAAAGAGACCACAGGGAAACGCAGGCCGCTTCCAACCGGCTTATTTAGAGATCGATGGGGGAGGCCTATGTCCCGCAGTGGACGTCCTATGGCTGAAATGATGATGATGATGATATATCCCGCCTTGTTTGTCTGATCTGAGGCATAAACTGAACAGTTTGGTTACTCATGGTTAGTTTACTTTTGGTTTGGGCATTTTTAAATACCTACAACCGATTTGCATAGTTTAAAATATCTTTGATGAATTCGGTAATTTAAACACAGTTTCCCTTTTAAATAAGCCAAACCATGAATAACATAACAGAGTGGAACCGAAAATGTCTAGCTTTTAGGGCTTAATTTATTGCATAATTTTTACACTACGTTGACCCGGCAAAATTCTAAAAGTATACCTTTTTAACCCCCGACGCAAACAGGCTGTTATAAGTTTAGTGTGCGTATCAGTGGCACCACAGAAAAGAGAAGTAAATAGAACGGAAATGAGAAGAAAAATCTGTTACCAGGGATATGAGTGAGCCTTGATTGAACATTCTTATTTAGATCATCGCGTCGAACTCCGCATCACAGTTGCTAACTGGTTTCGAATGAAAAATGAAAAAAAGTCTTTGACAACCGTTCTAATTTAAACAAAAAAAACTGAGTGGCACGGTAGCTCCAAAACGACTAAGGCGCTGCGCAAACGAAGACACTTTTTGTTGCCGATACGGCACACCCTGTACCAATCAAGTAGAAGCAACTGGACACAAAGTCTGCCCAGAGAGTGGCTGATTTCATACTGGGTATATAATATAAATTAAATATTCATTGGAAGCTTGTATCCGACACAAGACACAAAAGTGTCCACGTGTGCGCTCCGCTTAGTTCGATTTTGAATTAGTTTTCTTTTGTTTAAAAGGTGATTTGATCGAGAGTATCCTTAGTTAAGATTCAAGAAAAAAAAAAAACAGCCATTTGAATACTATCACTTCTTTTATCGGGGGTTTAAAGAAATGTTATAATTGTATGTTTAATTTTGTTTTCTTGGTGCCGTTAATTGAGAATTGATATAAAGCACCAAAAATATTTTTTCCCCCAATAACGTATAATTTTCTAGTTGCGCCGGGTTAAAATGTTTCACTTTAAATAAAATAAAAACTAGGACCGCAAATAATTTAGCCTTAAGTCTTAATCCCGGCATCACCATTTCACTGCGACCCTGTAATTTGAGCTTCCTTCAAGTAGTATTTTCCCTGAGGAGTAATTTGGGGCTGGCGAGAAATGGCCGCCATCAAAGCTCGCCGCCTCGTGGTGAGATATAAGTGGGGCTATTTATCACTAGGAGCAGATTAATGAATAGATAAAAAAATAAAACAAATAGTTAATAAATTGTAATAGTTATTTCTGTTCACCACCGGTTCTCGTACGATCACCGAGGTTAAGCAACGACGGGCGCGGTCGGTACTTGGATGGGTGACCGCTGGAGCGTGAGGTTTTTTGCACTGTTTTTTGTACTTTAGTAGTTAACAATTTAAGTAGCTTATGCCCTTAATCGAAATCGTGTTTATTTCATTGAGAAATCTGCCAAATTAATAAGTTATTGTATTTTATGTTGTGGTACGGATCTCTCAATGCGCAACCCTGACTCGAACTTGGCCGGTTTGATTATTTTTTATTATTTAATAACCGCCACATTTAGAATAACTACTCAGAGAAGGTAAGTTTCCAAACAACGCCTTCTCAAAACGTAAGCTACAAATTCGGTTTGTAGCTTACGTTTCGATTGGTATTTTAAACGATTTAAGCAAGAAAATTAATGGATTACCTGTGGAATGTCACACCATAACTCTTATGCTGCTTTTCTGATTTGTTGTGGTACGATTTCACCGCGCAAATTGTAATAATAACCATTTGAATGGCTTAAATTTTGCGAATGTACTTGGTTTCTTTGTGTAGTTATTCTAAGCCGCCACATGGCTTGATGTACACACGTTAAAATTATAACCTCTCTGTCTACTTCGGGGGAAAGAGCCTTGACTAGAGGAGTTTACTGATAGCTATTAAAGAGTTCTACTCACCTGAGGTTAGTAGAACTCTGATTAGAGACGAGTCACTTCTTAGCTCCATCATCAGACCCTCGTCACCAAGTGGAAATGTATAAAAATTTGGACCGAATTCAGGGCCAAACACACAAAAGTACGCTGTAGCTAAAAGTCCTATGTCGTTATACATTCTACGCCGTAGCAAGTTCTACGCTACTTTGGATACGTAAAACAAAGTTATCTAAGAAGATTGATTACTTGAAATCTTGAATTTCTTTTATACTACTGAAAAGGTTGCTATTGCGCTACAACCAGTGATATCAAATAAAACTTGCAAATATCTTGTTTTATAATTTTCTATTTAGAAAACCGACTTTATGGTCATATTTTTTCCAGTATGTTTGGTTTAAAAACTTAACTACTAAATCGATTTTGATTGGTTGATTTAGTTGGTTTGATTTCGAAATTTCTGTGGGACCAATACGAAGGTAAATACATAAAAAAAAAACCAAATCGTATTATAAATATTCTGAGGTAAGAAACATAAAAAAAAAAACAGAATTGAGAAGTTCCTCCTTGTTGAAGTCGGTTAATAAAAAGAGAGTTTTTTAATGAAACTGTTCTTGAAATAGAATGGAATAGAAAAAACTTTTATTGTGCTACCTTAATGCTACCTTCGTCAGTTTGTAATAAAAGTAAACAAAATGTTGCCAGCAGTAGTTCCCAACGCTCACACAATAATAGTTACACTTAGTATAAAGTTTAGACTGCGGCGTGTCGTCGCTGCTGTCGTTTAGTGTGCAAGTTGAAATAAGAGGAAGTTTTTGTAAACTGACCAGATGCCTTATTACGGATGATTCGGATCGTGATCGCGAGCGCGTGCCATCTCACTTACGCACGTGGTGCGAGTAAATAGATACGAACGGGACGCCATGCAATCTCGATCCCGATCAAAGAATCATAATAAGGCCCCTGAATTACCCGTATTTCAAAGAAGAAGGGTATTTTACGAATCTTGTCGTGTCATGATCTTTTAACACTATCCTTAATTATCTTCAATCATCTCATGTTATATCAAGTTATCTTTTTAACTTATGAGTTTAGTTCATAAGATTTAATCTAGTTAATAAGATCAAATAAAGGTATTAAGATCAATTGGTTAGTAAAAGTAATTTTATATATAAGATCTAATCTTGTTAATAAGGTAAAATCTAGTCATCATCATCATCATCAGCCAGAAGACGTCAACTGAACATTCAATCAACGGTTCATCTAAAGTAAGCTTGCAAAATTTCAACTGTTCAACTGTTTTAAAATTCAGTTGCAAGATATTACCTAAACTACAACTCAAGATGAATAAAAGCTTGTAAAAATGGACCAAAGCGCTTCATCATCATCATCATCAGCCAGAAGACGTCCACTGCTGAACATAGGCCTCCCTCTTTAACCTCCACACTGAACGACAGCCTGCCTTTTGCATCCACTGGATGCCAGCGACTCTTACTATGTCGTCGGTCCATCTAGTGGGAGGCCTACCTACGCTGCGTCTTCCGGTTCGTGGTCTCCACTCAAGAACCTTTTTTCCCCATCGGTTATCGGTTCTCCGAGCGATGTGGCCTGCCCATTGCCACTTCAACTTGCAAATTTTATCAGCTATGTCGGTGACTTTGGTTCTTTGGCGAATATCCACGTTTCGGATTCTATCGCGCAAAGAAACTCCGAGCATAGCTCTCTCCATTGCCCGCTGTGTGACTCTGAGTTTTTCGAAAAGGCCAACAGTTAAGGACCACGTCTCAGTACCATATGTCATCACTAGTAACTAAGATCAATTGTATAGTAAAATACATTTTTATTAATAATAATAAACCTAGTAACTAAGATTAATTGGTTAGTAAAATATTTTTTTATTAATAAGATCAAATCTAATTACTAAGGTCAAAAAGTTATAAATTAAAAATTATAATCGATTTAATAAAAAAAATCTAGTTAATTAGATCAATAATAATAGATTCGTAAAATCAAATTTAATTAATATGACCAAATCTAGTTGATAAGATCGTTATTAAAATAAATTGGTTAATAAAATCTAATTTAATTAATAAGATCGAATCTTGTTCATAAGATAAAATCTAGTTAATAAGAACAATTAGTTAGTAAATTTAAATTTAATTAATAAGATCAAATCTAGTTACTAAGATCAATTGGCTAGTAAAAACAAATTTAATAAAACTGAATCTTGTAAATAAGAAATCTAGTTATTTGGATCAAATCTGTTATAGTTAACAAGATTAACTCGGATTGTTGCAATCATAATCCTGCTAGTCACCAAATTTTTAATTGTCTTCCATAAGGTTTGGTCTTTATTAATTAGATTAAATGTTGTTCAGTTTGAAGATATTTGAGGACAGATCTGAAAGGAACGATCTCACGACACAACATAAGGTCTACTGTCATGACAATATAGCATAACAACATAGTGTTACCTTCAACGCTGGGCCGTTCGCAGACGAAGTAGTTATGTTCCCTGCAACCTCGGTCGTTCCACATGAAGGTGGGGATGGCTGGTGCGGGGCGCGGGGGGAACTCCCTTCGTGCCTCGACGCAGTCCTGGCCAGAAGTGCCGTCGTCGTTGGGCTGACTGCTGTGCTTGCGCCACCCGGGGAACCAGTCTGGAACAAAATACACTTTCACCTAGGAGTCTGAAGATCGGTAATTTTTATAAACAACTTTTACGTTGGGACCAAGCCCGATATCACAAAAAAAACTGTCGTTGAAAGCAGCTGACAGAAAAGCATTTGAAAGCATTTCAAAATCAAAATTAAATATATTTATTGCAGTTTGTTGGTAAACCTAGATGTAAACCGTGTAGATGTGTGTATGTGTGTACCTAGATTTCGTATCATATGGTTTGATTGGTCCCACAGTAAAAAAATATCATAATGATAAGTATAATGATTCACGAATATTATATCGTCTAACCGGACACCCTTCACAGCTCGCCTTGAATAAATCACTAAAATAAAATACCAATTTCATAAAACCATTATATTACGAACTCTCGATGAATTTTCCAATTTTATTGAATCTCCGTCCCGTTACGATCTCGCGTCGGCGGCTGCCTTTCATTATTCCCTTATTAATTAGTTCGCTAGATCAATGGTGCCGGGGGAAAGAAATCAGGTTGAAATTATTTTACCTTTACTATAGAGCGTAGTGAAGATAGAAAGAGAATGAGAGATAAAGAGAAAGAGGGGGGCGAAAGGAGGATAGAGATAAATAAAGAGAAAGGGGATGAGAACGATAGGGAGAAGGAGAAAAAGGTAGAATAGAAAGAGAGAGAGAGAGAGAGAGAGAGTTTCCTAGCACGTGTAGCAAATTTCGTAGCACGTGTAGCAGTTTCGTAGCACGTGTAGCTGTATCGTAGCACGTGTAACAGTTTCGTAGCACGTGTAGCAGTTTCGTCTCATGTACTTAGAAATTGTCTTATTAGATAGAATGTATCAAGAACCTTTCTTCCCCATCGGTTATTGGTTCTTGGAGCGATGTGGCCTGCCCAGTGCCCATTGCCACTTCAACTTGCAAATTTTAATAGCTATGTCGGTAGATCTGTTTCTTTGGCAAATACCCACGTTCCGGATTCTATCGCGCAAAGGATCTCCGAGCATAGCTCTCTCCATTGCCCAATGTGTGACACAGAGTTTTTCTAAAAGATTAACAGTTAAGGACCACGTCTCAGTACCATATGTCATCACTGGCAACACACACTAGTCAAAGACCCTTGTCTTTAGGTACAAATAGAAAACTATTTGACCTAAAAAGCTGACATTTGGCATGTGGGTTCCTTATGGAGTGTAGAAGTCTGCTAAAAAAGGATTATGCAAAGGGCCAAATTAAGGGTAGCAAATGGAGTTTGAGAGTGTATATGAAAGCCTAGACATCAGAAGTAGTAGGTAACAGCTATATTAATAATATGAACCCACAAAACTAATTAAAAAAATTAAAAAAAATAAAATTATTAAATTAAAATTAATTAATTATTATTAAATTAAAATTATTTGTGTATAACGTATGGATTGAGATCTTGACAATGTACGTCGAGACAGTGAACGTCTTCTGGCTGATGATGATGCTGATGAAGTGCAAAATATGTCTCTAAATTTATGAAGGTAAACTCAAGAAATTTCTTCTTGAATTCGGTACCATACCCAACATCCATAAAACTTATAAATCAATGAATCCTTAAAAATCACTTCAATACTTTATTCCTTTAACATCAAGTCAACAGGTTTCGTGGAAGCCGAAACGTACGAGCCCGGGTTAATGAACCGGACTGAACGCTCATCAGTCTGGTTTGACGCGCAGGGTCCATAAACTGTGGGCCGCAACAAGTTCGGCCCGCAATGCGACCGCAAGACCCGCTACTGCGCCACAAGGTGTCGCGAATGCGAAGCTAGATCCTGACATGTAGGTATCAGAAGGTTTAAATATCAGCAAAGCTGTGACAGAGACAACCGACGTTTGTTTGTGTGTAATCTGTGGATAACACAGCTGACGTCACACCCGGTGGCGGAGAGAGGAATCGCGAGCGCTTCGTTCGCTACGCCAGCCGATACGACCGGACGGGTGACTTTGAAGCCGGTAGCGGTGAGTGGAACAAGTGTCCGTAGTGTAAGAACAAGGTGCGATCTCAGGTGAGTGAGCTATATCACATTTACTCTTGTTATATCTGTGTATATCATTTGACTGTATGATTCCAGCCTTGTCTAGTAACAGTCCGACCTATACAGTCATTATAGGTACCGAGTAGGACAGTACCTACAGTTGTGTTAGTAATCAGATTATCTCAGTAATATCAGTGATCAGACCAGCTCAGTATATTGCGAGGCATGGGGTGGCTATAGGGGAGGTTTGGAGTTCACTGGGGGGAAACCCCCTAACTATCAGAAATCCTTGGAAGCCGATGGCTCCAGGTACCAGAAGCTGTTCAGTTGTGCATCAGTATCAGAAATCCTTGGAGGCCTATGGCTCCAGGTACCAGAGGCTGTTCAGCTGTGCATCAGTATCAGAAATCCTAGGAAGCCGAGCTCTCCAGGTACCAGAGTCTGCATCAGCCACATATCAGTGTAAACGTAAGATCCGTCGCGGTGCTCATAGTACCACTCAGTCTAACCTTAAATATAACCATGGTTTTTGATTTAATATAGTACACTCTCAGCAACTAATTATCAGCTCACATGATGACAAGTGATTTATGCATACGGGTATTTCGCAGAGTACCTGTTGAGGTGCTTCGCGACACAAGGTATAACCTAACTTTACCTATACGATATTATCTATTACTTACACAATTAACATTGAATTAATGACATACAGGCTGCTGTGGCTCGGTCTCAGATCAGATAAACAAGGGAGATGTGCCTTAGTAGATCTTTTAATTATTTTTTTTATAATTAATAGGCTTGCGTTTGACCACCATCTCGCCTGATGTTGAAGCGATGATGGCTGGCGATGATGGATTGGCAAATTATTGACAAACGGTGTTCAAATGTCTACATGTTTTACCCACTACCCACAGAGAGGGGTTTTGCCATAATACCCACGCTTGGCAGGTGGCTTGGGGATCGCAGTACGTTTGAAAGTTCGTACGTTCGTAAGTTCGTTTCGCAGTACGAAACTGTATATACGACACACTTACAAATTTTTCACGTATGCAAATTGTTCTTTCTAAAACCCCAATAAAAGAGCTGATTATAATATTATTCAAACCATTAAACAGATTTTTTAAATTATAACTTACAAAACAACACTTAATCAAGTAACCATTTAGGAGCTACGTTGTCACAGACAAACACACAGATGCATACGTTAAACTATAACACCCCTCATTTTGCGTCGGGGGTTTAAAAAGGGGAAAATTGCATAAAAATTAGGACTATTTGGATCCATTAACTTTCTGAACTAATGCATCAATTACAGTACTTATAACTCTTATCTTTTATACACGCCTTTTTATACAATAGGACTGAGAGGGACCGAGTCAGTTAGTGAAAGTAAAACACTACTCATTCACAGACAGACTGACTGACTTATCACAAAATCTACTTGACTGACGAAGCTCAAATTTAGCAGGAGATTCTTTATGGGGTCTAAAGGTTCGATAAGAAAGGATCGAATTGAGGGGGGGGGGGGGGGGATAATTACATGTAACTCTACGCATACAAAATCTCGGGCAACAGCTAGTAACAATAAAACAAACTATCTCCCATCTCTGCACATAAAAGCACCTGTAGGTACTAACATTCTGGGCGCGTCTGGCGTTCATTTAAGTTGGCACGACGTCCCAGCGGCCCCGCACCGCGGTTACTTTGCAAAACTTCACTGCATTTCTTATTACGTTCTGTAAAACGTACGATGCAATGTATTTCATCATGTTGATAAAACACACCGCTAATTCATTTAACTAATGAATTGATCGTTTGAAAATAACCAGAATTCTCACACAGCGTACATTGGTAACGTTTTGATTCATCATTATCGGCATGTATCAATTTAAATGTTTATCGGGACTTATCACGCATTATCAGCCTATCATGTTCCCACTGCTGAGACACTGGCCTTCTCTCAGAGAGAGAGAGAGACAGGATGGGCCCTAATCCATCATGCTGGCCCAGTGGTTGTTGGTAAATAATTTATTGTTTGGTATTTTGAGGTTCTTGGCCATAACTGTTGCCTCACGATGTTTTCCTTAACCGTTTTAGAGCGATGGCATTAAAAATGCACATCATTTATATAAGTACTAAATTAGTAATTGGTGCAGGGTCGAGGAGCACATACTACCGGTCTACAACAATCACTCATTAAACTTATAACAGCCCTTTTTTGCGTCGGGTTAACAATAATTTGCGGTAAGTGTACATATATTCGTAAATTTCTATAAACATCCATCATCTAGTCTTCCTGTGACCACGGATACTGCAAACTGCCAAAAACGTTAGAAATTAAAATAATGCAAAATACACGAGATAAATAAATAAATAAATAATAAATATTCGGGACATTTTTGCACACACGGTCTAGATAAAATCCATTAAAATTGTTTAATTTCAGTGTGTAATCGAAAAAAAGAAAGAAAAAGTTGGAGGTCAAAAGCGGACGTATCCGCGCTAAAAAAATACAGAAACAAAAGATACACAGACATAACGAGTTAAAAACAATAAAAAACGGAAACATAAGAAATAATTAAAAATTTAAAGAAGATAGCCCGTTGGTCTAGTTGGTAGTGAACCTGCCTTCTGAGCTTGGGGGCGTGGGTTCGATTCCAACCTAAGACAAACATTTATGTGATGAACATTTGTGTTTGTTCTATATCTGGTTGTTAATATCTATTTAAGTATGTATTTAAAACTATATATGTATGTATATCAGTCTCTGGCAGCCATATCACAAGCTTTGCTTAGTTTGGGGTCAGATGACCGTGTGTGCAAAAATGTCCCAAATATTTATTTATTTAATTACGAATTAGTTTCCGTACTTGTATTACCGCTTCTCTTCTCTACCTCTATCTCTACAACATATACATAGCATAAATTGAAGTCGTTTTCCGCGTCTGTCTGTCTGTCTGTCTGTATGGCTGCTAACTCCTCCTAAACCACGCAACGGATTTTGATGCGGTTTTCACCATCAGTTACATAAATTTTCTCGAAAGGTTTATATGTATAACTAGCGACCCGCCCTGGCTTCGCACGTAAATTACACCCGTGCGAAGCTGGACAGGCGGGTCGCTACTGTATTATATTTATAAGAAGCCAGTACGTGCAGCAACACGATTAATGCTTGGCAACTGCCCACGTATTGCTATTAATAAAGTTGCTCTGCGGTTCGCTTCCACTCTAACTTATACACAGTTGTAATAACTTGGTTCTAGTCCAGTAGTAGTTTATGGCTCAGTCACTAGCGTGGTACCTACTCGTTTAGCGCACAACTTTGTTATGCAACGGGCTTATCTTACAAGCGCTTGGGCAAGCGTGCTCCAAAGTAGACCGCATCATCGCTTAACATCAGGCAAGATGGTGGTCAAAAGCAAGCATATCTCTACATTATTAAATTAAAGTCGCTTGCCGCGTCTGTCTGTCTGTATGGCCGCTAACTCGTCCTAAACCACGCAACGGATTTTGATGCGGTTTTCACCATCAGTTAGATAAATTTTCACGGAAGGTTTATATATATAACAAGCGACCCGCCCCGGCTTCGCACACAAACTACACCCGTGCGAAGCCGGGCGGGCGGGTCGCTAGTTATTTATAAGAATAAAAATCAATTATTCGCTCCAGCAATACCTAATATTACGTTTGTATGAATACGTAGATCAACGTACTTAAATAATACGTGATAAGTCCCGATAAACGTTTAAAACAAATACGTAGATCGTTAAAAGATAAATAACACCGGACGTATTTCAACACGATCAAAATGGCCTACAGTAAAAATAAACTCGCATTTCACGCGCTCTGTTGTAAATAATAAATCAGGGACGTATTAAGTTCAAACAATTCCACCGCCACGGTTCCAATTTCCCCAGGGGGCTCTATTTCATCAATTTTATCATGTTAAAATCATGTTACGGTAAAATAAACATGTTCTGGCAATCGCGACTAAATTGGCATCAACCTAAAATCGCATGGTGGTGAAGTGGTTAAATTTTGCTACAGCCTGTTTGGATGGCGTGATTGTATTAAAGAACTTTCAACCACGCAAACGATAAAGGTCAAAATTACTTCCTATAATTTAATTAATATAATTATGTTGTGTAAAATAACTGAACACAACATAATAACATATTATTACCAAAATTAAATAATACGTGATAAGTCCCGATAAATGTTTAAAACATGTGTTCAAATCGCGAAAGTTTAAAAATTACTACAACATAATAAATTACGATTCATAAATATTTATTTAGGCACAAATATTTTGGAGGTTAAAGGGGGAGGCCTATGTTCAGCAGTGGACGTCTTCCGGCTGATGATGATGATGATGATTTTGGAGAGAAGCGTATAACTTTACCAATATTGAACTTATTTTAACAACGTTTTTGTTACTTTATATTGTTGTTGTAATATTATATAGTAACACATAATTCTTGTTTTGTTGTTTGAACATAGATATAGATTTATGGTATATAGTTAGTGCGCAATATAAGCTACAAGCGCGTATACTCTGTGCTTGTAATGTACTTAGACTATAATAATATCTATAGTTTTTCATGTAAAGTTAACTTATAATTATTTTTGAGAAATATGTCTTAAATCATAACTTTTCTGAATGCAGCACTTGTCGGTGGAATAACACCAGGCGAGTTGGTGGTAAAATCTAGATCTATTCTATATATTACAGATTACTGTGTTTTGCCAGTTTTTTCATCTCTACGTATATACGAAATGACATTTGCCTTGTTTTATTTGGACTAACAGTGCTCTCCTTTTTTTTCTACCATTGCCTCTATGATGTTTTTCATGGACTTCTCATGTCGTACAAGGTATCAAGGTTTGTGTACATGGGTCTAATATCTATATCTATTAGTAGGACTTGTTTTCACATTCATAATAACAAAAACTACCAGGTTTACTGCTAAAACCACAGAAAAGAGAAATAAATAGAACGGAAATGAGAAGGAAAATCTGTTACCAGGCAGTATGAGTGAGCCTTGATTGAACATTCTTAAGATAGACGCGTTGAACTCCGCATCACAGTTGCTAACTGATTTAGAATGACTGACGTTTTGTTTATATGGGTGTAACGGGCTACAACACTTACAAAAATGCCTTGACAGCCGTTCCAATTTAAACAAAAAAAAAACTTTTCTTTTCTGTGACTAAAACCGAGCTCAGTTAGTAAATCATATTTTACTTGCTCCGATCAGCCTTTCGCACATGACCGCTCGTCGACAAAGCTCCATCATATATATAGAAATGAAATATAGAAGTAAAAGCAGAATAACGTCCGTTCCATGATCGATGTCATCCATTCCGAGGCTTACATTCGTCTTGTTTGGATACATCGATACGGAATTAACGGTATTACTTTGACTTATCTTATTTTTCTTGGTATTTTGGTTGCTTATCGCTTTATTTGCGTTTATAAGAAAAAGCTTTTAGCACTGTCACATCGATATACAATTCCTAAAGAGTAACAATCTCTCAGTGAAAACAGTCAAAAAACGTATGAGCGTCATTGTACATACATTGTATCAATTATATAGCTCACAATGCCATATTTACTCAAATTTTGACGTTATGTCGCTTGCTTAGTGTTCAACGTTAGTAGTCCGCTATGCCATCGTAGTAGCTCTGGCATCGTGCGTCGTTGTAGTCGGATCGCGGTTACCTTGTAACTAACCAAAAAGTCGGCGCAGTTTTGCCGAGTTTTGGTTCGGACATTTTTTAGCACGATTGTACTATAATGTATCTCGATGCACCGACGTCAAAAAACCAGGGTGTTATGTACGACGCATATGTCTGTGTGTGTCTGTCTGTAGCTTTGTAGCTCCCATACGGATAGACCGATTTCTATGCGTTCGTTCATAGAAATCGGTCTATCCGTATCCGTAGAATTTCATCTATCGAAGTGTCGAATGATGAAATTTTTTGGGACTGGGTGTCATGACGACATGATAATAGGATAATAGGCATGATGACAATTTTTTTATTACCTCATAAAAAAGATGATCACAAATAGAGCACATCAACGAAAACAAAATTAAAATATGTTCAAAATTAAATAAGTAATAAGCTTTTTATTTCATGCTAGACAGAGAGCGCACTATACTGAGCCGTGACGTCATGGCTCAGGAGCGCCATACAAATGCTATACTAACAGACGCTTTGCGAGAAAGGGATAGAGCATCCTCTCTCTATCCCCACCTAAAACTTTAATCACTCATATCTCAGAGATTTATCAGCCGATTTAAATTATTTTTTCGGTAGGTATGTGTAATGTATTTAGTTATATTCATTGCTAAACCGGTTATTTGTAAATTAAACATTAGGGCACATGCCTATTGTACAATATCGTTTATGTTCAATTCCATTATCAATACAGTGAGTCTTAGTGGAGAGCTACAAGTATGTAGAAATATTTTAAATTCTAGAAAAAACTAAAAACCCGTACGCAACATTTTGATTCCACTTTTATTGTGCGAACTGCAAGTGCGTAGAAAGCGTTGCCTAAAAGGGTGTTCCCCGATTACAATCTGGGTGTCTTCAAATCACGAGTGAATGGCCTCTTCTAGGCAAGCGCTCTCCATCCTAGACCGCATCAACGCTTAACATCAGGTGAGTTGGCGGTCAATCGCATGCCAATCATACTAATATTATAAATGCGAAAAGTTTGTTGGTTTGTTAGTTTGATTGTTCCTCTTTCACGCAGCAACCGAGCAACGGATCGACCAGATTTTTTGCATGGATATAGTTAGTATACTAGGCTACTTTTCATCATCATTGTCATCATCACTACGCGAGTGAAACTGTGGGGCCCAGCTAGTGCAGTCATAAATAATCATAAAAATATAAGTATTTGAGAACCTCCAACGTAGTTTGTTTTATCGTCAGTTAAAAAAATATACAACTCTATGAGGAAATTAAACATCGATTAATCGCGTCCGAGTTATCCACGAACATAAATAACCTGTGTTTTATTTATTTTCAACAGACATACCGAAGCATTAAGCTCGACTGCGAGAGGTCAACACTGGTATGTTGATGTTAATAAAGGAGTAACACAACAACTACTGTTTGGAAAAAGTTACGGAACGAAATAATGAAACAAAACAAATTTTAAAGTTTCTCACGAATATAATTTTATTCATAATCATCGCAGCCATAGGACGTCCACTGCCGGACATAGGCCTTCCCCATCAATCTCCAAAAGGGCCGGTTGGAAGCGGCCTGCATCCAGCGTTTCCCTGCGGTCTCAGGTATAATTTTATTGCAGCGGCGGATAAAATTCCCCCAGTGTGCAGTACCTTTGTTTTGCTCTATCTCTGTCGTTCTCAACAAAGTTGTACGCAACAGAGACAGAATGTAATGCATGCCACAGACTTTTATCAGTATAGACCCTGCGAGCACTGTATGAAAATCCAGCATGCCACATTTTTGGACCTACTATGACGTCACAAGAGTATTTTAATGGTAGTTTAACTCGAATCGCACGTCCAACTGCTTCAGAAAGAGTTTTCACAGATTGCTATGGTGTAATTTGTAATTTTTTGGGTTCCGTACCCAAAGAGTGTAAACGGGACTCTATTACTAAGCTTACGTTGTCTGTTTGTCCGTTCGTCCGTTTGTCCATCCTACCTTTTAACGAACTGTAATAGATAGCCACTAGAAATTTTCACCCAATATTATATGTAATGTTACGGCAGATTAACTAAGAAATATATCAAAAGTTTGGTTGAAAAGAAAGCGTTGTTAGTGTTAGTGGCCGCTGGTCGCCTCGCCGGTTGCGGTCGCCAAGATTGGAATGGTACCTTAGGGTAGCATTCCGATCTTGTAGCGGCCTCGTCGTGCGACCCACTGCTCAGTATGAATTCATATGGAGTGCTAAACAATGCAAGTGACCTACACCACACGTCGCGCGATGCAGTCGCGCGTGGGTCGCGCGACGCAGTGGCTGCCGCCGGTCGCGGTCGCCGGTCGCGGTCGCTGGTCGCGGTCATCGGTCGCAGTCGCCGGATGCGGTCGTTGGTCACGGTCACCAAGATCGAATTGCTATCTCTAGATTCCTCGACATAGCTCCCGCGTAAATCAGCCCAGATGGTCTCTTGAGTCGCGTTGGTATATTGAATTTTTACTGAAATGAGTAAAACCACCGGCTTTTATCTCAGTCAGTTCCATCATTCATTCTATTTGTTCACTCGAATTAAAATGAGCCCAAACAAAATGCATGCGATCTACAATTATTTCCACGTTTGTTTATTTTGATTGAAAACGAATGCTTGCTTAATTTTAACTTGTTGGTGAATATTAGAGGCGTTATTTATGTTTTTTTTAAATCGTTTGAGATAATATTTCTTCTTACCTACAAATGATTTTAGGATATATTTTCATTCATCGTAATGATGAATGTTTTTTTATGGAACGGGTGATTTAATTTTTGCGAATTTCGAAAACTCGTAGAGCAAAGGTTGTTTGTTTTGATGACTGAGGCCGGCCTAAGTGGATGCTAACGTAACCCTGTACAACATAACTCACACTAATGAGTACTTGTTTGTTCTTACATTTCTTTGTCTAATTACAACGCGCCTAATAGGTAATGTACGCACAATTAATCGTTCGGCATCGCTCGACGCCGCAGAGTCTAGACGGCTAAGATGAATGTGTTTAGTTCACTTTAGAAAAGCAAATAGACGAGGAGCCACCGGCTTAGAAAGCTAAGCAAACATCGTTTCTATCTATTGTGTGCTCGGGGAATGGAATCAGTTTCCAATAGAAATGAAATGAGTTGTAATGGATTGGCGACTTGCAGCATGTGCAGTTTTACCCATTATATCACAAACAAACACAACAAATGGCACATTTTATAAATTATTTCTCATAAGCAGGTAGGTACCTATATTCTAATTTTGATCTCTTATTTTTAGGGTTTCGTACCTCAAAAGGAAAAAACGGAACCCTTATAGGATCACTTCGTTGTTTGTCTGTCTGTCCGTCTGTCTGACTGTCTGTCCGTCTGTCAAGACCCTTTTTCTCAAGAACGCGTAAAGGTATCAAGTTGAAATTTATACTAAATACTTGGGTGTACGGTTTCTTTCGGCTGTAAAAAAAAAAAGTTGTAAGTCAACGCAATTAAAAGATATGAACGTTTATGTCGTATATTTTGCGATTTCACAGGGGAATCAAAACCTATAGGGTGCTTCCCGTTGACCTAGAATCATGAAATTTGGCAAGAGGTAAAGTCTTATAGCACATATATAGGAATAAATCCAAAAGTTACAAATTTGAAGTTATATCATTTAAAAATATTTAATTTGCTATTACAAACTAACATTTTGTAGTTGGAATGTATGGAAGAACCTTAACCTTTCAACTACAGAGTTAAGTTTGTCTTTCAATATTTCAACTTCAGTTTTTTTTTAGACTCGCGCTCTGAGGTTTCTCTCGCGTTCAGAGCACGAGTCCTACTCGTAGTTATCCGGTTTTTTTTCTATGTATTTAACAATCTTAGCTTGCTTGTTGGGCGGCTCCCGTGGCCACCTTAATACAAGAGCCAAGAGGATCACACAGTTGCCTGAAAATGGACGAAGCAGCCAAGGCAGGCAAAGACAACGCTGGCGCGATAACCTCGACACGTTCCATATAATGACAGTGGTCAAATCTGGCGAGTGATCGCACTGTATGGAAGGAGATGGGGGAGATCTTTACCCAGGAGGGGGACAGTAAAGGGTAAAAAAGCTTTCTTGTTTATGTTTATTTTCATGCAAGTCCGTCTTTTACTATTTACTTTGTGAAAACTTGTAATTGGCCATCTATCTTTATATTATTATTTTTACCTAATTTTGTACATAGCGGCAAGTTTTACTATGAAAATAAAATGATTAAAAAAAAAACTTTAGCAACAGTACATTGTCTCCAGGATAGTAATCACTATAGTTTATAAACGACACGCCACGCTTAGGTGACTCAAAGGAGCCAAAACTAGAAGGGTTTATTGGTAGCCATTGAAGAGATCCACTATCTACCTAAAAACCTAGAAAATCCGAAGATCGGGTTGAGTGGCGTTCCATGGGAGAGGCCTATATCCAGCAGTGGACTAGTATAGGCTGATGATAATGATGATTACTCTTCACCTCCTGGCTCACTCAACTCTTTCAACAGCTAACAGTAAAACCTTCGAGTTTGGACTCTTTTAACCGACCTCAAAAAAGGGTTAGTTAAAAGATTAGCTAAATTCGTTTTTTTTATTGTTTGTTACCAATTTAACCGACTTTAAAAAACGAGGTTCTCCATTCGGTTGTATTTTTTAAAACGCAACCGATCTCCTTTATGTATGAACCGATTTGGAAAGTTATTTTTTAAATTTAAACTTTAGATACTTACTTTTACTTAGATTAAGTTGTTTCATAGAAATGTCATCAAAATCAGTTTAGTAGTTTGGCATTAAAATCAATATAACCGAAACTACGTATCTTACTAATTTTAGGAAGTCAGTTTTTTAAATTGATGATTATGGTTCGCTTAACCGAATGACATAAGTGTTTGTTTATCCGAATTATAATAATTCATTATACTACCGTAAAAAAATATCATTCCATACTAAGTATTCATGCTTCATAAACTAGTGGCAAAACAATAATTTCCGTCCCCAAAAGCCGGCTCCTTTGTACTCTGGCCAACTCTGCCCTTGTTTCCAAGAGGTGCCTCGCAATCGAACGCGTCGAGTGCTCTAAGAACAGAGGGCCGTCGAATGAAGAGCCTCTGATAACATCAGGCGTCTTCGTTTCATCCTCGCAGTTGTTCTTGAGTACTAATAGAGTATTTTGTTATAGTTGAAGTGACAAATAACAAATAGATTTGCTCTCAACGTAGAGGGAGAAAGCAACTGAATCTATGGCTCACAATAAACAAATGAAGCATGGCCATGACCTATGGACTAGTTCCCGTGCCCTCGAGATTGTTTCGAGTATAAACTCTTGTGATAGTTTCCACGCTTGAATTGTATACCTGTTTATGTAATATGTTATACTTATAATTATGATCCCATTCAGTATTGGGCATTCGGGTGTGTGTGTGTTGAGTGAGAGAAAGAATGTGTGTTACATGTTGGGGATGAGAAGCGCTTTGGCTTGCTCGTGCCTGTAAAGTGGCATTAAGCACTAGCCTAAGGATTTTTAGGCTTCGTTTGAGCAAGACTAATAGTTCGTCGAATGGACTAAAATAAATATTAAGCAAAGTCCTGTATTTTGAAAATATACTCACGCGCAAATGAGAAGGGGAGTCCATCTGACCAGCGGAATTCTCCCTCGTGGACGGAATCAGTGGCTCCTATCCAGTACACGTCGTCCACTCCCGTGCCAGGCCTGTACAAATATACCGAAAGTCAGTAACTACATGGGTTCATCAAGAAATTCTAGATTCGTACACAACGATTAGGGTCGTCGTTTATGATACGTACTGCCCAAGAATGGAACTCCCTGCCTTTCTCCTTGTACCTGAGAACTATAATTTAGGCATTTTCAAGGCTAGAGTGAATAGATATTCTAGATCAACGTGATCCATCCTTTGCCACACCATCGCTTACCATCAGGCAAGTTATAGAATAAAAATAGAGAAAAAAATATCGTAATCGAATACCGCTGGACATAGTGAACTGATTAAAGAACGAATAAACTATGCCTGTTACTGAATAGTATTTTAACGAGAAAACTTGATACCGTTAAAACAGTTTTCCTATTTTATTGTGTGTGCATTACAATTTTAGCCTCCGATGCAAACAGAAGGGTGTTATAAGTTTAACGTGTGTATCTGTATCTGTCTATGACATCGTAGCTCCCAAACGGCCGAACCGATCTTGATTTAGTTTTGTTTTTGTTTGATTAAAAGTGTTTTTAGCTATGATTTAAGAGAATCTGTTCAGCCGTTACAGATTAGTTACTAGCTTTTTTATGGTATTTTTTAATTTATTGTATGATACAAATGATTTTGTTCGCGATTTACTGGTTAGTCTTGTAGTAAAAGTTGTTTATAATGATGAGTACAACAACCTCTTTTTTGTTTAGTACCACCGTTCCGTGCGACCTTGTTTAACTGGGTATTTGAATAATGCTTCTTAAAACGAATACTTACGAGTTTATTAGCAACTGGTCCAAGATTTTCTGCTGCCTCTCATTCAGCACACTAGCTAGGTGACCCCCAATCTTCACGCATTCTGACTCCGCCTGCCTCCATGCCTTCTTTCCTTCTCGCACAGCTGATATGCAAAAGTCCCCCGACAACACCCATCCATAGTCACAGTGCCCAACTACTTCCTCGACCGCTTTATCCATCCACCACACCTTTAACCACATAGCCGAGGAGTTTCTCTTGGCTAGCACACTAATGTTCAATCTAATCGAATTGCCTTCAGAAACTATTTGAACATTTCTTAGAGGATCACCTGGTTGAGAGCAGTGTCTCCATCTCGACTCCCCGTTTTGGAGACTTAGCTCCATCCCTCTACATAAAGCTTGAGCATCTTCGTGGATTATACTTGATAGGTCGTTTTCCTTCATGGTCATCGATCCTGTACCCATTTGCAGGCGTAGAGCCACTAAGTTTCCATAAGGCAGGTGGATCTTATAAGAGCACAGGAGTTTGGTAGTGGGGCCGACTTCGAACGAGCCGTTTCTCGCCGTCAGTAGAACATCATGGCAGTGGTCTACTAGACGGAATACCGCGGCGAACGTAGGTCGGCCATGGAGCTCTAGAGCCGAACTCTTGGAGCTGGACAGGTAGAGGTATCTTTTGTTCTGTTGAGGGATTTGTTCGAGTTTCCCGCAGAGGTTAGGGGTGCTTGGAGCGAGTTTGATGAAGCCCGTGGAGCAAGGCACGTTGAGTTTGTGGAGCTCCAGCAGTAAGGCGTGGCGGGGAGCGGGCGCGGGGAGCAAGAGCCGGCAGCCGCGCGTCCGCGGCACGTGCCCAGAGTGGACGCGCCCGCTGCGAGACCACTTCACGTGGATCGCACATTCTGGAACAAAATTATTGTCTTTAACTTTAATATATTCTGTAAAAAATTCAACTCTATCATTACGGTTTGGAAGATACAGCCGTTAAAAGGTAGGATCGACAGACAGACAGATAGACAGACAAACAAACAAACAGACAGCGTAGGCGTAATAGTGTCCCGTTTACACCCTTTAGGTACGGAATCCTAAAACTGTAAAAGTATTTTTGTTTGCTCTTTTTTTACGAAGCAACGGCTCGAGTTGATTTTTGCATAGAGATAGTTGAAGGGCCGGAGGTTGGCATAACTTTTATTTCAGGAAATGACGCGGGGTGCATCTAGTGATTTATATAAATAAATAAATATTTGGGACATTTTTGCACACACGGTCATCTGACCCCAAACTAAGCAAAGCTTGTGATATGGCTGCCAGAGACTGATATACATACATATATAGTTTTAAATACATACATAAATAGATATAGTCAGTAGTATTACGATTTTCGAAATTGGGGGTGGTAGGGACTGTTACAGTTGGGGTGCCGGATTATCAGACGAATAACTTGCCAGACTCGGAAACTAGCTGTGGGCTAAGTGTGAACTAACGAAATAAACCGGTCAAGTGCGAGTCGGGCTCGCGCCTGAGGGTTCCGTACCACCACAAAATACAATAAGGTTGTCCAAGTAACCGAATTACCAGTTATTATAACGCCTTCCAAAATTTATCGGAGTAATTACTACGCAGTTTGCTATAGGCGCTCGAGTATAACACAATTATTACTTGATAATGAACAGAAATTTGTCACCGACTCGCACTTGGCCATTATTTATATTTTAGAGTGTGTACTATAATCGTACCAAGTTTGAAGCTTGTACGTGTTATTGTTTTTACATTAGAGTTAATACAAAAATACGTAAAAACTTAGATTAACTACACAGAGATGGTAAGTTTCCAAACAACGCCTTCTTAAAACGTAAGCTACAAATTCGCTTTGTAGCTTACGTTTCGATTGGTATTTGAAACGATTTAAGCAAGAAAATTAATGGATTACCTGTGGAATGTCACACCATAACTCTTATGCTGCTTTTCTGATTTGTTGTGGTACGATTTCACCGCAAAAATTGTCATAGTAAAATTTTAATATTTTTTTTGGAGCCATATATGACACCATTTGAATGGCTTAAATTTTGCGAATGTACTTGGTTTCCTTGTGTAGTTATTCTAAGCTTTTTGACTTTTTTATAATTTGTTAGTGAATCAGCCGTAACGTTACATATTCTGTGAAAATTTCAAATGGCTTTCTATTACGGTTCGAAAGATATAGCCGTTAATAGGTAGGACAGACGGACAGACAGCCATCGTAGGCTTAGTAATAGGGTCCCGCTTTTACCCTTTGGGTATGGAACCCTAAAAATGATCGAATTCCATACAAGAGTTTCTAAGTTCCGAAATTCGATAAATACTTTTTCATTAGCCCTCTCCAGTATAAAGCACCCCATCAATGTGATACTTTCATCATTTCACAACGACTTCAACAATGAAACTCGTGTGCTCTTTCAGAGAATAAATGAGCTTGAGAGTGTTCAGCTGAACCGTGTCAATTGTATGTCGATGACGTGCAAGGACAATAGTTATTGTGTCGAGTTGATTGTCTGTTAGGAACAGCCACAGACTAGGTAAAGCTACGTAGAAAGTCTTTAGGAACAGTATTTCAAGATGGATTTCTGTACCACAATTGGAAAATAAACCGACGACATAACGTTAAAGTGGCAATGAAATTATTGCTTAATTTTCACATAACTTTGACGCATTAAAATTTTAAAAAGTATAATCTTTTTACCGACTTCAAAAAGAGGGGGTTCTCAATTTGATTGTATGTTTTAGTTAGTTTTTGATACATCAGAACTATGTTATTTATGGAATGAAAAATTGGAAATTTGGGAAATTCTTTTAAAAGGTTTTTTTATATATCACGATCATCTGACCCCAAACTGAGCAAAGCTTGTAATATGGATGCCAGATACTGACATACATATATATATTTTTGAAAACATACTTTAATATATATTAACACCCAGATATAGAACACAAATGTTCATCACATGAATGTTTGTCCTAGGTGGGAATCGAACCCACAACCCCAAGCGCAGAAAGCAGGTTCATATTACCAACTGGACCAAAGAAACTGTCTTAAAAAATTTACACTATTCAGCGAGGTGCTAAAATAGAGACGTTATAGGCGAACAACACGGCTTTAAAAACTGACTAAATGCATCTACTTACCAATGTATAATTATGTGCATTTTGTGAAATAAAGGAAAGAATATGAAAGACTTTTTACGCTTTATCTGTTGTTAGAAAGAGACAAAAATACAATTTGTTGTGAACACTCGGAGTGCGTGACTGAGAGACGGCTGAACGAAGTCGGGCAGACAGCCTTGCATTCGTCTAGTCAATATGGTGCCGGGCACAACCTATCTACAGGTAAAAATATCTTAAACACTGGTGTTATTAAAATCAAAGGCAAGAATAATTTACAGGGACTAAATGAAAAATTAATTTACTAGATCTTAAATAAATAACACGTGTTAAAACTTTGGCCCCATTCGCCACTTGCTCCAATTTATTCAGTGGAGCACAACACTACCTTGCGAATAAACTTTAAAATATACATTTTAGTGTAGCGATGCACTAGTAAAGGTAGTATTCCGGTCTTGGCGACCGCGACCAGTGACAGTGGCCGTGTCGCGCGACCCACTGCTCAGTATAAATTTATATTATACTAGCGACCCACCCGCCCGGCTTCGCACGGGTGTAATTTACGTGCGAAGCCGGGGCAAGTCGCTAGTTATATATATAAACCTTCATTGAAAATGTATCTAGCTGATGGTGAAAACCGCATCAAAATCCGTTGCGTGGTTTACGAGGAGTTAGCGGCCATACAGACAGACAGACGACAAAAAAAAAAAAAATATAATAATAAATTAAAAACAAAAAAAAAAAAAACAACCAAAAAAATAATAATCTATAAATCTAAATCTATCTAATATCTATCTATCTATCTAATCTATCTAAAAATTTAGATAGCCCGTTGGTCCAGTTGGTAGTGAACCTACCTTCTGAGCTCGGGTCGGAATGCTACCTTAAGGCTACAATGTAGGTAGACTTACTACATTTTAACGTTCCCCAGCCAAATGCCTCATTTATGCGATACCTCGGCGTGTTCACGGATGGCTGGATGGTATCTATCTTCTCAAGCCGCGGTAATCGTATTGGCAAGTGAAACTCACTTGTAACGCTTTACAATTTAACTCTTGAACGGTGTGGAAGTTGAATTTTGTGGTTAGAGTAGGTGTAATTTAAGCCTTAGCTTAGATAGTAATAGTTTGGGGAGAGAGTTGATGATTATAATAATTATCAATGAAAAAAAGCTTCACAAAATTAGTAAAATACGCAGTTTCGTTTACTTGGATGACAAATAATATTCCAGTTATTTTGATTTAAAAACCAATCTACGGAACCAATTTTGATGAAATTTCTATGGGACCAAATTTAAAAGTACATTAAAGTTATATGATTATTTACGGGATATTTACCGTGGTAAGGTTGTGGAATGAGCTCCCGATATTTCGGCGCAGTTACATGCACCATGTTCACGGGAAGACATCGGATATCGGATATCGGGAGCTCATTCCACAACCTTACCACAGTAAATATCCCGTAAATAATCATATAACTTTAGTGAACAACCGTGATAGTTTAAAAGAGTGTTTTAAAAGTACATAACCTTTCAATTAAAATTTAAAAAAGAGTGCGCACTATAGCAAGCTTCGACTCCAAGCCTTGCGTGCGCCATACAAATGTTATATTTGTCACACGCTTTGTGACAAGGAGGGTTGAAAGGAACAGACATCACTCCCCACCAAAATCTTTAAACGATCAGAAATTTATGAGCCAATTTAAATTATTTATACAGTATTCAGATTGAGTAATGTATTTAATTATACCCTTCTAAGCCTGGTATTTGTATTTAAATGAAACGCCAGTCAACTATAGTCTATTCAAAATATATTTCCGATAGCTTATTGGCTAACCCTTCTACTTACAGGTAGTGTTATTGGCAGCTGAAACGCGGGTTTTCTCTAGCTTCGGATGGAGAAACTTCAGTGGAAAGTGTCGGGACTTGATACTGGTGTCGATTCTGGCATACCACTCACTAAACTAAACCAATCTGACAGGACTAAAATTATCTGCCTCTCTTTTCATTTTAATATGTGACAGAAGGATGGCAACAATTTTAGAGCTGTCAAATTTAGTTTAGTTTAGTTCAATTTTAGTTTAGTTAGTTTAGTCAAATTTAGTTTAGTTTTAGTTTAGTCTAAAGTTTAGTCTAAATTCTAGTCTAAATTCTAGATTAGTCTAATTTCTAGTTTAGTCTAAATTTAGTTTAGTCAAATTTAGTTTAGTTTAGAACATCAGAATCGATTCCATTATCGATAACTTGGTTACCATAAACTGAGACTGGGAACTTTGAATATCAAAGTTTGATAATGGAAACCAGTGGTTATGACTTGAGTAATCCCGTATATTAAATACCTATAAACAAAATATCAATGTGCTGGGTATTATGTATACAGTAAAATTATTTTCTATAATATTTTTTTAAAATGATCTTATTATGAAATTTATTAATATTCATAAAATTAATATAATCTTATGATATACCATTAATTTTGTCTATGATACATAATGTATACTAAAAGTTTGATCGAAATTTAAAACACATAATTTCAAAATAAAACCAATCAAAAACTATAAAATACACGTGCGAATGAAATAATTATTATTTAAGCAACAATTCACTACTCTACTTACACTACATACCTGTGTTTTGACAGAATCTTATAATCGAACAAAATAAAATTATAACATCAATAAAATTGTAGTTTGCAAATCAATGAGCTTGGCTAGGGTTTCCATAAACCCCTAAAGCCTAGTTCTAGGGGTTCCATAATGTCATTGTCACTATCAAAGTATGTTCTAATGTTTTTTTTACTCGCGTGCTTTCCTTGGCTCCTCAACGCAACGACAATTTGGTGCTAGCCTGGCACGTCATAACGATTTCTATTTTCAAAATAGTTATTTATGATACAAGTGCGGAAAGTTGGTTATTACAAACGAGTAGACGAATGTAAGCCCGAGACGAAGTCGAGGGCTTACCATAGTCACGAGTTTGTAATAACCAATCCGCACGTGTGCCATACAACGTTTTACAACACATTTGCGAGAAAAAAACAAAAAATGGAAATTAAAAAAATACCGTAACGCACGGTGCTATACAACGGAGCGTGCGGACAAATTCATTACAGCACGCTCCGTTGTATGATACGTTTCATTATAGCACGCTCCGTTGTATGATCCGTAATGTTTAACTTTCGAAAGATGTATTCAGTTATCGTAAGTGCACTTTTTGAGCAAATGTGTTGTAAAAAATATTATAAAATAACTACTGAATAGAAAGCAAAAATATTGAAATTAGTTTCTTTAAAAGTAATTTTTTTGGTGTATAAAAATACCGAAAAAAATATACTTTAGTTATACGTTAGCTTAAACCGAATTGTTGGTCTTAATTCAACCGAAAAGTGTACCTCACTCATCCCACGGCAAAAAAACAGGGGTTGTTCCGTATTCTTTAATAAGTGAGATTAGATAAACTCTTTATTGTTCTTGTGACAATGCTCTTGGTATCAGAATAATCTAATTTTCTCGTGCTCGCAGAAAAGCAGACATTAGTCAACTAAACCACTGACTGTTTTTAAACTGTTTATTTTTATAACTAAAAGAAGACAATTTTTCTTGGGCCCACCAAAGTTTTTGTTCTTAGGCCCACCTAATTTAGCATATATTGATGGGACCAGCACTATAAAATTTGTCGTTTTTTTTGTACCATTCGGGCGAAAGATGAGGGAAAAATGAAACCGGAATAATAATATCAAGAATAAAATGTGTTGTTTTGATTTTAGCCACAATTCATTCATTTCCCTTATAGTCACTTGACCGGAACGTTTTTAATACGAAAAAGGATGCATGCTCAGGAATTTATATACAAAAAGAAATAGACCATATTTTACAACAGTGGCCATAATAATCGGCTTTTAAGAAAAATAATTATACAATAGTCGCTAATGGTATTATAGACGCTTATAATTAGCGGCTTGAATATGTTTTTAATCCTAGTTTTAAATATTTACTATTATTGATTTACCGAAACCGTAATACTATGGTTTCGTAAAATTATAGAGGAATGGAACGTAAATCCGCCATCTTGACGTTTGTTGGTTTGAAATTGACAGCAGTTATGACTTATTTCAAGTTACATCATTTTAGTGATGTCTCATACTTTAGTTTTTCTGACCCGAATTACTTAAGTAACTCGTGCTATTGACTCGAGTTGCAACTGGAGTCAACTTGAATCGGCGGTAGTGGGTTCTGGTGATGTGTCTCGTCAGTATTTGTATGAGTTGACACTGGAATGATTACTAACTCGATGCAAGTGTCAACGCGAATAGGTCCTGCTAGTTGGTACTACTCCGTTGATTGAACGTGGACCGTGGACCATGTGACACGCACTGCTTTCGTTTTTTTATTGGTTTGAACAGTCGCTCGGTTCAAATAACCCACTCAAATCGCTCGTACATAGCTAAGCGCAGTCACATCGCTAAGCGCATCCATCTGGCCTGGCACCGACACGGAGCAGTTTATTGAGTTGAGTTGACTCGATCTCAGTCTCGCACCAGTGTCAGGCGCAGTAACAAACTGTTGACAGATTTGATTCGAGTTGCACAAAACTGGTCTCGTCAACTCGTTCATGATAATATGTGAATAGTGATATAACTCGCACCACACATCACTATTCATACTTTCCGGTTTTTTCAAATCGCGTGATCGTCTGATAGTGCTCTCAATTTTTTCCGTATCATTATGAAACTACAATAAATCAACATGTACAATGTACAGCGCCTACTCCAGAAAACCGTTGTCAACTGTGCAGTAAGATTTCAACGCGTAGACAATTGTGCGAAGACATAATTACTGTCCGAGACAACTGAAGATTTTCCAAAAGATCTTACCTATTTGATTTGTGCCGTTTGTGTGTGTGTGGATTTCTTGCGAGGTGAGTTTTTATTTAAGTAGGTATTAGCTGATGCCCGCGATTTCGTACGCGTAGGACTCGGCCTTCGGCTTCGACAATATTTCTTTCCCTGAAGGTTACAAACATTTTAAAAAGTCAAATCGGTTCAGACGTTCACAAATTATGCCGTTACTTAAGAACACCATTTGATTTTTATTTATTACTAGCTGCGCCCTGCGGTTTCACCCGCGTAGATGACACACTCCTTATGACATCAGCTATCTGCCAGTGAAACTCCCGTCAAAATCTGTCCAGACTTTTTTTAGGGAACATACATACACACATCGCCTCTTATATATATATATATATATATATATATAAATATAAGAAAAAGATGAAGGAGGTATAGATAACAATGCATTTAAACGTCTCAAACCATGTTGGTATCCGTACTTGTGTTGCTTATAATATTACTAACTTTATTATCCCTGTTAGTTTTAACTTACCTGCTTTTATTTACAGCTAAATCAACTAGCAGTTTGCAGATACTGCTACTATTAATTTTGCAAGAAAATATCCATACTCCTGATGCAATAAGAAGATTTGGGTACCTATAGAAATATTTACATTCCATGTGGATGTTCCATTTTAAGAACACACCAAACACAGCGTTCTTGTTCTGCAGAAAGGAATATTGATTTTGCAGTTTTCTAATTATCAGGTAATTTCAAAAATTCTTAGTGAAATCATTGAAAATAAAGATATTGAGTATATCTAGTATATCTAGTATTAAGTAGTATTTTTGTTTAGTATATCTTTTTTCTAGTTTGCTATTTAGTACCTAGGTACTCCTGTATAGAGTGCAATAAATAAACGTTTATATACTAACCATCCCTTTTTGTGCAGATAGAACGCTTAGAACAAGTCTGTATGGCTTGGTGGCTGAAAGTTTCCAGCACTGTGAGCAGGCAGAGGCTACGAGATGGTAACAGAGCTGTGGCAATTCGTCTTATGGATATTGAAGACAGCAAGAATATCCCACAACCAACCTCTATGCCTACTCTTACTGTGCCCGGTATTTTCAGGGCAGCAGCAGCACTTACTATGTATAATTATAAGCGTGCTGCTTCTACTTTCCGTAGGGTCTAACGTAGGAACATTTCCGTATGTCCTAAGTAATGTTCTCTGGTGTTTTTACAATACCTACGATACGCGAAATTGCATCATGTGCTAGATAATGTATAGCTTTGCTGTCACTTTTCGAAGGTTTAAAGAATCTATTTCTGAGTGGGTTACCTATTTAATTATTATTATGATAATAATATTTTGTTACCTACAATGTCTTTTTTTAAATTCCGCCTAGCCATACAATATCGCAAGTAATCATTACTCGTGCTGATAATGATTATCAGCACGATTGCTAGAAAAAGTGCTGATGCAAAAATGCAAAAATAACTCTGTCTCCTTATGCTTTCACTGCTAAACTGATTTTGATGAAACTGAATATGTACATAGTTTTAATCTTGATAATGACTAGGCTACTTTATATCCCGGAAACCTAGGTACATAGTTTTCATGGGATGATAACTTATTTTTGTGACAAACCAAATCGCACAGGCAATCGCTAGTATTAGGTAGTAAATCACTAGAACGTAAGTAATAAAGTTACTTATATATAATTGTTCATTGTGAGGTTTTAGGTTATTGTGAGATTCATTAACTGATTTCTCAATACTCCGGTTAGATCGGATATAGCTAATATTACCACTGAATCTAGAGATTATGAGGAACAAATCGACATGAGTTTCATTACTATATGCTATAATTTGTGGGTGGCCTATTTTTCAAACAAAAGAAATTGTCTCCTTTGACAATCGGTTTCTTTTAGGCAAGCGTGCTCCATCGTAAACTGCATCATCGCTTAACATCAGGCGAGTTGGCGGCCAGGCGCAAGCTTATTTGTAACTATAAAGTATACATATTACTATTATAACTATTATTATATTACATTACATATACTATTTATAACTATTAACTGTATATGTATAAAATGAATCCCATTTCACCTTGGTCACGCCATAACTTGAGAACGACTTTACCGATTTAATTCATCTTTTTTTAAAGTTTTCTCTTACTCCGTAGAAGGTTCATAGGGAAAGAAAAATTAAGAAAATTGCTCAAAAAATTGGAAAATTTCAGAAACATAACGACGACTTTAAGTTCGCCCGTTTAACAGTTCTAAGACAGGACACCGTCTGTAGGGTCGGCTAGTAATACTTTTAAAAAAACTGAGCGTTAGTCCTCTTTTAGTAACAACTCTTTACTTGATGTGCTCTATATTTCCACTGGAGTATTCTTGTAGGTAAGTACAGGTTTCATCGGAAACCATAGGAAGAGCTGCAAAGTGTTTATTGATGCCTACTTAATGTTCAGTGAAGCGAGTGAGCTCAAGTGTGCGGAAATATGGCATTACTTGCGTGTTTTAAATGAAGGTGTTTGTCGTAAGCACAATATTATATTATTATGATTAGGTATAACATTCATCAAGCCATTAAACGTCCACTGTTGGACCAAGGCCTTCCTGTTAGAGGGTTTTGCCATAACATTACCAGGTTTTTATTACCTTGCTCTGTCTGTTTCTGTACGGTACAAATTTTAAAATTGATTTGAAACTATTATTACAACTGAAACTATATTGGGAAGTCCCAATGAACTAGAATATACAAGCTAAAAACTTCGCCCCCCCCCCCCTCCCTTTTTTAATGTGCTCTGGTAAAAGGTGCCCTTTAATTTAATTATAATCTAGCCTAATAACTTATTTAATTCTATTCCAAACTTCTAGGTTTGTCATTTTTAAAATTAATATTGTGTCCTCCATTAAAAACAGAAAAACTTATTTTTTTATCATCAAATAAAAACTTGTACTAAAAGATAATTGATTAATTAAATTTAATAGAAAAAATTTATTCATATTCTAATCTTTTTTGTTGTGCATAATAAACTTATTAAAATATTTCACTAAGGGGAAGACACTTTTTCACGTGTTTATTTAGAAGTAGCACTACCAACCGTATATGTGGTGTGATTTTTACTACACTAACTCTACGGTTTTGTTCTTCTAGCAACAAACTGGAAAAATTGTAAACCAATTACTGTGATTCTACTCAATATACCTAAGACACCTAATTTTTTCCTCTACCACAAAAAAGTCACCTGGTATACTTACTGCTAAAGAATATGTAGGTTGGAGATGGTGCCAGTATTTGAGTGAGTGGCAAACGCGACAGAATTGTATGGATAAGCAACATTGTTTGTTTCATGAATCGAATTTATATCTGCTCCGAGTTGGCCCACATAATAGGATTACCAAATAATTTGATTCGGTACGCAGTTGGTTTTAATTTAATTTTAAATTAAATCACAACAGACCGCCTAAAACTTATGAATTTTTGATCCGTTAAGAATCATTCCAATCACTGAGCTGAAATATTGAAAGTTTATGAATATTTATGCTCTTAGTTCTTTTAGGCGTAAATAATGAAATTCAAGTTTGGGAAATGCTACTATAAAACGAGCCTGGTTCTTAAGGTGGCCTTAAAATATATTTTTTTACTAAGTTGGTACTCAATATTCTGTGCAGAATTTCCACACAACTTTGACCGACCAGAACTTGAAATTATATGTTTTTTTTTTAAATCCTGATTATTTTCACATTATAATCATCAGCCAGTAAACTACCACAGCTCAACAAAGGCCTCTCTCTTAGAGAGGGGTGTTGCAGTAATACCCACGCTTGGCAGGCAGCTTGAAGATTGCCGTACGTTTTACGTTTTTAAATCCTGATAATGTACGATTTCCGAGGGAATGTCGAAGTGGGCGAAGTAAGTAAAAAAAGAAAAAATTTAAACGGAAGTAACAAAAAATAAAAATAAAACTATTGTAGGTCGTGTTAAAAAAAATACGGTATACCTACTTACTTTTCAAGTTCTGGGGCCTTACGGACAACAGCACCTAATCCGCTCAGTTGGAAAATCACGCGAACGTGAACCTTATCGCGCCCAGATACGGTTTGCGGTCGCGTGATTTTCCAACTGAGCGGATTAGGTGCCGCAATTAGCTGTTGTCCGTAAGGCCCCTGGTGGCACAACTTTGTTTTAAATGTATGGCAATTGTCCTTACCATTAGATGAAAATCGTTTGGTGGACAGTCGGACAGACAGAACAAATTTGTAAGGGTTCCTTGTATAGTACTACGAAACCCTAAAAAAGCGTGAGACGCAAAATGCAATAAAAGAAACTCAATATGAGCATTTACGCTCCATTACAGTTTATTGGCGTTCTAAAATGCTAAATCTCTAATATTGTGTTAATATAACGCGGTTTACGATTTCACTTACTCATGGACGTTTTATAAACACGTTATTAAATGAATAAATACATTTCATAAAGGTTCTGTAAAAAAGGAAATTTAATCATGGAAACGTCCAACTTACTACTTGCGAGGTTCCAAAGTTGCGAAGAAAGGCTAAAAAGCAAAAAAAAGAAAAACTGACCGGCTCCTCGGCATCCGGTCATTATCATACAAAAGTAGTTTTCAGGTTCCGTACCCAAAGGGTGGCAACGGAACCATGTTACTACGCCTACGCTGACTGTCTGTCGGTCCTACCTTAATAGCTGTATCTTTTGAACAGTAATGTAAAGCCAGCTGAAATTTTCACAAAATACGGAAATTTATTCAAAATATGTTACGTTGGATTAATTCGGAAATCATAATAAGATAAAAAAGCATTTTCCATGGTGGAGGCCGATGGCTATCACGCGCTGGGTTGTCGTCGTTGCGCGGGGAGGTTTTCGCGTCACCATGCACTCAATGACATAGTCCGGAGAGCCTTTGTGTCAGCTAACGTTCCCTGCGTGCTGGAGCCTCCGGGGCTCTGTAGGTCTGACGGGAAGAGGCCGGACGGGCTGACTCTCGTGCCTTGGAAGAACGGAAAGTGCCTGATATGGGACGCTACTTACGTCAGCACTGTCGCCGCCAGCCACCTGAGTCGCACCGTCCACTCACCGTCAGCAGCGGCGGAATATGCCGCTGATAAGAAAAGGAAAAAGTACGCGGCGTTGGAGCCGCGTTACAATTTAGTGCCCGTTGCCGTGGAGACCATGGGTTGTTGGGGGACTGAGGCCAAGAAGCTCATTTCGGAGATAGGGCACAGGCTCGAGATAAAGTGTGGTGACTCCCGCTCCGGCTCGTTCCTGGTGCAAAGGTTGGCCATTGCCATCCAACGCGGTAACACAGCGAGCGTTTTGGGTACCTTTGCGCCGGGAACGGTTAGGGGTGGGTTATTTGAATAGTTATTAGTTTAGTTATTAGTGAATTCCTGATAAAAAAGTAAAAAAACTAAGGGACTCCTCATACAAAAGTATTTTTAATTTTACTCTAGTGCAAAAAACAAGTGTTAGTCACGCGCGCGCTAAAATCCCGAATTCCCGTTTCTGAATAAAATAACACATTATTAGGTGCGGTACCCTCGATGCGCGAGACCGATTTGCATTTGGCAAATTTTTATTAAATTATTCACAAACTAATCGTCTGATTTTGATGGCCTATAATATAAGCCAATCAGCAATGCGTATCAATGATTAAAAAAATATATAAAAATCGTTTTATGTTCCCTATGGACTTCAAAACGGCTGGACCAATTTTGACAGCACTTTCACGGGCAGATAGCTGATGTTATAAGAAAAAAATAGGGCTACTTTTATCGAGGGTATCCACGCCTTTGAAACCACGGGGCGCAGCTACTAACTTATTAAAAACTAGCGGTCCGCCCCAGCTTCGCACGGGTATAGATTGTAACCTATGTCACCCGGGGATAGTGTAGCTTCCCAACAGTGAAAGAATTTTTCAAATCGGTTTAGTAGTTTCGGAGCCTATTCAATGCAAACAAACAAACAATCAAATCTTTCCTCTTTATAATATTATTATTATATTATAGTATAGAAAACAGTTTTTTTTGTTTCAAATATTATCGTGTTCTAGAACATCCTTGATGTTTTTATGTTTCACTTCAAGCTGTCAAACCTCATCCCGCTGGAGAGTTGATTTTAAGCATATTTTCTACGAGGAGAATAGCAAAGATTTTTTGTTAAATAAATTATCTTAGGATATGAAACATAAACTGCATCGACCTTTTCCCAAAGGAAATTGAATTTCGCTTACACTGTATGTATACAGTGTAAATAAATACTTAGCATATTGCAATGTTTACATTTTCTTTCCAAAGTCCCAAATGTACAGAGTTCGTCGACTGATTTGTATGCATGTATGCTCATTTCTAACGTCTGCTACAATATTCCATTATTTAGATTTCACACAATCTCGCTTCTTGGCGAGATTTCTTTACAAATTGATAATATAAATCCCTCGATCTTCATTAATATAGACTAAAATCGGTGTTTTCAACATTGGTAATTCGAAAAATGACCTTTCTCTAACAAGATCTTTTTTGGGGAATAAATCTTATTTCTTTTTTTTCATACTTTGGGCTATCTATTATTCACAGACAAAGCACAAAATTCTGTTCATACATTCAATATTTCATAAGGTACGTATATATTACTAAACAGTAAATCAACTAGTTAGAATAGTGTTTTTGTACATAGCTGTGGGCAAAATTGGCCTGAGAAAGTACGGTTGACAGCCAGTTCCCATTCTAGGCTAGGCATGTTTAGCATCTTCAACCAAAACGTCAGTTAAGATAAGGTGTACTGTTTTCAAATTCAAACATAAAAAATGCAGTCTAAGTAATCATTGTTTTGAAACTATATGACGGCCTCCGACAGTGGCGGTCTAGGGCCACTCTGGCCTCCGATATTGCCCAATGAAGGATACAATCTTCGCTTTAAAATATCGCCAATGGAAAGAAATTCTATTTAGATTTGAGCATAGCAAAACTCTGTAACTTGCACGTTTTACGCCAATGTAAACAAAACAAATAAATTTAGCCTTACGCCATAGATGTAGATATCAGGATATGCTCATACAAACATTTGTGTTTCACATTTCAAGTACTGAAAAATAGAGCTATCTGTTGTACTTACTCTATACTAACTACGTCTTATGAATCGCATCGCTTTCTAGTACGATAACCACTCACCAACAAAGTCGGCGTTGAACGGGGTTCACATAAGTGCGCTATATGCTACCGAGTCAGTATTATTGAAAAAGTTCCATTGGGCCAGTCCTTGATGTTTGGCACGTTGATTACTCAAAATGACATCTATCAAAATAGATGTTTATTGTCTTTGACAGCTAATTTACCGCTTGACAGGTATACAAACATGGCCGACGTGATTAAAGAGATCCCAAATGATTGGGCTCCAAAACAATAGACGCCACAAAAATGGCCTGACAATTGACGCCCTGTGATTGGCTGATTGGGATATTAATGTATTTGCACTTGACAGGCATGGATTTTGCTTTGTTTGCAATCAACAGTGTTTTTAAGCCTGTTTTTCTATGGGATGTTATGGGATGCTATTTTTGGAGCGGTATGACACTCGAACCTGACCAATGCCTGTTTTCACTAACCTACTCTACCTACTTTCACTAGGAGTCGTCTAAATATTTAAGAGTTATTTATGGCAAAAAAATAAAACGTTTTTCCAAACTTTACGTGATACCAGTGACGTTAGGTGGCAAATAAAGTTACGACGCCGATTCAAATAAAAGGCAACTCCTAAACTGACAGCCCGCACCACGCTCGCTCACTCATATCAAAACAGTATACTTAGCCTATGTATCAAAACCCACCAAAACCATAGATAACTGTCAAAAATTTAGACATCTCTAAGCTTAGGAGTCACCTTGTTCGTGGCTAATGAAAACGAGCATTTTCCGTGAACAAAAAAGCTGTATGTCAGTTTGAAGAAAACGTGGATATTGCTGCCATTGCTTTTATACGATTCTTAAGTTACTTTGTGGCGCGCCTACTTTATGGCATGTCCTAGAGCAATATAAAGAGCTTGCCCACGAGGTGTCTATTTGCTATTTTCTTAAGAAGTTCCGAAGTTAGACACATTTTGTCGTAATTTCGGACACCCCATACTGTGTATATTACACGCAAGAGGTCTTAAAGAGCGCCATCAATAACGTAATACGTAACGTGGTACGGACAAGACATTCTTACAATATATCCTTTATGTATTGCGGGATGACAAAGGGATGTAGGGAGTTTTATGATACAGCATTTTATTGCATTGACATAAATAGGTTTAAAGATTTTAGGTTATGCTTTATTTACGTAAAGATTTTTATGAGCTTATTTTATAAGTGTACCTACATACATAGAGGTTCCTAGTAATTAGTATTAAAGTATTTGTTACTCAACGTTTGTTGTTGTTGTTGTTTGTTTGTGTCTTGTATTTGTTAAAATAGTTGTTGTTTGTTTGTTAAAGTGTTTGTTTGTTGTTTGTTTTAGGGTTCCGTACCTAAAGGGTAAAAACGGCACCCTATTACTGAGCCTACGTTGTCTGTCTGTCTGTCCTTCCTTTAAACGGCTTTATCTTTCGAACCGTAATAGATAGCCAGTAGAAATGTTCACAAAATATGTAATGTTACGGCGGATTAAATAACAAATAATAATACAAGTCCCCATACAACAAACGTATTTTTTACGTATTTTTGTATTAGTTCTAATCTGAAAACGGTAATACGTACAAGCGTCAAACTTGGCATGATTATAGTACACACTCTAAAGTATAATAATAAATAATGGCTAAGTGCGAGTCGGTGACAAGTTTCTGTTCATTACCACGTTATAACTGGTAATTTCGTTATTGAATTTTGTGGTGGTACAGAACCCTCAGTGTGCGAGCCCAACTCGCACTTGGCCGGTTTATTTGTAATGCTGCCAGATGCTAGGTGTGCTGCCAACTGTGGGTTTGAGCATTTGGATTGTCTCTAGACTTTCAACGGTGTATGGGTAGTAAGTACGGTAATTTATCGTTAAGAAAGTAGGAATACAGAAAAAAACGTACCTTCCTCCCTAAATAAATAGGGAGTACCTAAATAAAAGTGTAACGTAACAAAACTGTTTAAATATATTGCTTACCACACAAAAAACAGCTTCAGCTTAATCTACATTTTTAACTTCTATTATAGTGGTTTAGGGTTGGTTCTTGACTGTAGCAAAGAGGGTATAAAATAAGTTGTTTAAGGGATAAATGTACAAATCCTCTAAGGGTAGATGGATGTGACGGTTTGGTCAAAGTACGTAGGAAGCCGGGTTTTTTTATTTATAATACAAGCTGATCGGATAACCGTGTTCTTTAGTTTTAGTTGTAGCACTTTTGTGTGAAGTTAGGCAACTTTAATAGATCACATTTGACATCTGTCAGTCTTAGCAAAGTCCTCAGACGAAAGACTAATGCATGTTTTCACCAACGTACCCTAAATTTAGGGAAGCTCCTAAGAAACTTTAAGTGTGTGGTAAAGAAAAGTGAATCGTAAAACTGCCTTCTTTTGTCATTATTACAATAAAAATGCGAGTAATAAAAAATTGCGTTTTTAAACAAATCAAAGGAGTCATTTTTATTTATATTACACGGGAATTACTCACGTAAGATTATTAAACAGACAGACAGATTAGACAGTTTTATTTTATTCTTTTTTTAACGTGAATAAGTCCGCGTTTCCTGACGTCCAACTGGCCTGAAAGATGAGAAACATGCAGAAACAGAAAATACAGAAATACAGAAATGTTTATTTTGTGCTACTACCACACTTTACCCTTTTAGACGGTAAAGTGTGATTTTGTTTGAATATCTCGAATTTAAACAAAAAATTATGAAGGAAAACAGGTGTTTGATAAGGTTTTACTTATTCGCTTCAATCAAGTAAATTAAAATGCACATAAAAAATGCAAACAAAAAAAAAAACACGAATTTTTTTAAAGTGAATAAGTGTTGGCGAAGTTAAAGCTTATAAAAACGGAACATCGTGAAGTCTAATTTCGGGCGATTCTGTTAGTTAATTTTTAAAAGAAGATTTTTGTTTTGTCTTTATGTTTATGTCGACGTTATACATACGACGTATTACAACACCCAAGCTAAAAAACCCGGACAAATTATAAAATTACCGGACAAAGCGATATCATCAGCCGATAGCAGATAAAACCACAAGGTGCAGATAGTTCAAACTCCACTGCTATAGGAAGTCTACCCCAACTTATCCATTGTTGGCGTTTGGAGCTGACGACGGCTGCAGCTTTTATCGAAGGTTTCAAATTTTTTGAGCTTAGTTTACTTAAAAATTAGTTTAATGTGATCACTTACCTAATCTTAATACTTTAGTAAAGAACACTTGGTAAATGGTGGCACTCGTTGTCTTCCTATAACGTAATCTGTAACAAAACAAAGAAATCTTTGTACTTAAATATTCCTCCAAATATTGGTTTATGGAACCTGAAAACAGGTCTCTTCGTTATGCTTGGATAACAGAGTAATACGGTTAGACAAAACAAAAGAGCATCGTTGTGAACAAATCTTGTTTTGGGACCAATCCTGTAATTGCGAACAAAATCAGCTGTTCCGTCTATTTTATCTAGTATCAATGACATTTTTCTAGGGAACAAGGGAACATATGACCGCGATATAAAAATTTGTGTATGGCTTATATAGGAAAAATCTCGTAGTAGATGTGTGTACGTTATGGCGCGTTCTCTTTCGCCAATAGGCCAGTGTCCTATTTTTTATTACCTCAGAAAAAAGCTGATCATAAATAGAGACCAAAGAAAACAAAATTAAAATTAGTTCAAAAATAAATAAGTTTTCAAGTATTTCATCAAAACTAGCGTGAGGATTCATTATCGTGAGTGTACTCGTAAGCCGCACCGGTGTTATAATAAGTTATAAGTATTTAAATTATTGCTAGACAGAGAGTGCACTAGCACGTTATGACGTCAAGCTATGCACGCGCCATACAAATGCTATACTAACACATCCTTTGCGGGAGAGGGACAAAGCATCCGCTCTCTATCCTCACCAACTTTAAATGCTTATTATCTCAGAAATTTATTCGCTAATTTAAATATTTTTTTCTTAATGTGTTATGTATTTAATTATATCTACTGCTATTTGTAATAAACTAGCGACCCGCCCGCCCGGCTTCGCACGGGTGTAATTTACGTGCGGAGCCGGGGCGGGTCGCTAGTTATATTTATAAACCTTCCGTGAAAATTTATCTATCTGATGGTGAAAACCGCATCAAAATCCGTTGCGTGGTTTAGAAGGAGTTAGCGGCCATACAGACATACAGACGTACGGGGAAAGCGACTTTAATTTATACTATGTAGAGATAAACTGACTTTTCTATCCATTCTTGCCAAATTTGTGCATGTCATTACGCCACCGCTGGACTGATTTCCTGAGGCATACGCTTACTACCACGTGGCCACCGTCGGAGACCTGCTCCACTTGCTGTCGTCGTCACTTTGTCAACTTACCAATTTAAAAACTGATCTGTGACTTAGAAATTACGTTGTTATCGCTTCATACGTAAATCAGACTGATATTGTCAAAAAGCGTTACAGAAAAGAATGGTAATGAACGCCTATCTATGCGAGACATGTTCCGAATAGAAAAATGTTTCCCTAAAGCTGCGTACAGACATTTTGTAAAACAAAATGTTATGTAACGTGCAATGCAACATTTAATGAAATCCAAATTTTGATACAATTGTGCGCATTCTACGAGCGTTCTCAGCCATGGACATAGCAAATCGGTATTTGGAGCCAATCAGTAAATTTATAAAAAAAAGTAAGTCTAGGCATCAAGCAGAATCGGTTGATAAGTTAATCTTTGATCGGGTATGTTATAAACTGCTCACTGTTTTATCAACTTCTTGCTCCCGATGCCACATGCAAAAACAAAACAAAGCTAGCTGTTATAAGTATGTTAGTTAAAATGATTCTCAATAAGAATTGAGACCGAAAGGTTTTCGTTTATATCAAGAATATTCGTAGTGAACTCATATTACGTGCATTTTAAAGCTGTTTGCGTAACATCACACGTTTTGTGGCAAATTGTATGTTACACAGCTTACCATTGCTTTTCATTTCTTTGCTGTTCACGATACATTGCAAAGAATCTGAACCCACACAACTTGGATAACATTGCTTAATATTGACATTTCATTGCTGTTTGCGTAACCTTGCAAGAAGTCACACAACTTAGCACTGTTTAATATTGAGATTTCATTGCTGTTCGCGTAACATTGTACGTTGCGTTGCAAAATATCTGTTCACAGCTTTTGTTTAGTCGTGTAAAACTGTACACAACTAAACATCTTTTAGACCGTAGCGTGAAAGCGGTGAAAACCAAGGTCGAACCCAAATCCTGCCTCGTTCAATACCGCGTTCTTGAACTAATGAATAATGCCCAGTTAATCTATCACTAGAGGGTTGATTAGCAGTATATCTGTAGCTATCTATCTTGCGAGACAAGTGATGGATGAGGCCTTGGCTGTGGGAAACGAAATGTAGCTTGTTGGTACAATGGCGGGAGTGTGGAAAGAGAACTCAATAACAGAAAGTAAATAATAATAATATCTTCTATTTTCTAGTCTATATAATTATTTAAAAATGAATCCCTATTTACATTGATCACGCCATAACTTGAGAACGACTTTACCGATGTAGCCCGTTGGTCCAGTTGGTAGTGAACCTGCCTTCTGAGCTTGGGGGCGTGGGTTCGATTCCCATCTAGGACAAACATTTGTGTGATGAACATTTGTGTTTGTTCTATATCTGGTTGTTAATATCTATTTAAGTATGTATTTAAAAACTATATATGTATGTATATCAGTCTCTGGCAGTCATATCACAAGCTTTGCTTAGTTTGGGGTCAGATGACCGTGTGTGAAAAAATGTCCCGAATATTTATTTTTTTATTTTTTATTTCATAAATCTTTTTTTTTAAATTTTCTAATTCTCTGTGAAAGGTTCTTACGGAAAGAAAAAATTAAGAAAAATGGAAAATTTCAGAAAACTTAACGACGATTTTAACTTCGCGCGTTTGATAGTTCTTAGACAGGACAACGTCTGTCGGGTCAGCTAGCTTTAATCCAAGCTTTAAACAAATAATAATAAATACCTTTTAAGGCATGACTTGGATTTGACCGTGACTTATTTTGCTTAACTCTGGCTATGACTATAACTCATTTGATGATATTTAGCAAATATTTAGTCAAACTTGAAAATATTTCAACACTTGACTTGACACTGGTAAATGAATAAGAAGTGCGGCGCCAAAATTCTATCATGTGGGAAAATATGGGGCTCTTCACTTTTGCCAAACACACCCACATTAAAACTTATTCTAAATGCTGTTGTGTGCTGTATGTATATGTATATAATCGATTAAGGTTAAAGTCCTTCATGTGTGCCAGCAACCACGATTTCAACGTTATTATTTTTCAAAAGCCAGTTATTATGGACTGTAGTAGTTTTGGTGTCATTATTAATACATAAATATATGGCTAAGTTTGTTGGAAATTTTCCAAACTAACTTGAACTTCGTGGAATATTGATGGTCGTTAGAAAGGCATTAACGACCTTATCGACTTTTCCCATAAAGTTACTAGTTGCGCTACGTGGCTTTATCCGTGTGTTTTTTATTTGGTCAGCTAACCTGACAGACGTTGTCCTGTCTTAGAACTGTCAAACACTCAAAGGTAAAATTGAAAATCTTATTTTTTTACACCTTGGGCTACATTATTGGAGTTTTAGTAAAAATCCCTATTAAAAAAAATATATAATGTAGCCTATGTCACCCGAGGATAGTGTAGCTACCCAACAGTGAAAGAATTTTTCAAATCGGTTCAGTAGTTTCGGAGCCTATTCAATGCAAACAAACAAACAAACAATCAAATCTTTCCTCTTTATAATATTAGTATAGATGTATTTCTAGGATGGAAATAAAAATCACGCCAGTTTATAATATCAATTAACTGTATTAATTTAAAAACATCAATTGTTTTTTCGTATTCTTCTAAGCAACCCCTTTTATTTAATACCCATCTCATGATGGTAGATAAAAACATTTTGTCCGCCATCTTGGGGTGTCCGCCATATTGAATTTATCATCTAGGACCAAAGTGCTTGGGAAGACAAATCCAACGAACCAACACGACGGGGTTACGTAGTTTCATTTAGGAGTTCCTATGGCCACCTTCTGTCTCCATCGTCAGACCAGCTCGATGGTACCATAACATTGCCACCGAATTTACATTTATGTATAACAACTAGCTGACCCGACAGACGTTGTCCTGTCTTAGAACTATCAAACGCACGAAGTTAAAATCGTCGTTAGGTTTCTGAAATTTCCCAATGTTCTGCGCAATTTTCTTAATTTTTCTTTCCGTAAGAACCTTCCACAAAGTATTAAAAAACTTTTAAAAAAAGATGAATGAAATCGGTAAAGTCGTTCTCAAGTTATGGCGTGATCAATGTAAATAGGGATTCATTTTAATATAATTATATAGACTAGAAAATAGAAGATATTATTATTATTTACTTTCTGTTATTATGAATTTTATATTAACAATAGAATGAACGATAACACCTTTATTATTATTATTGACTAAAAAGTATATTACTTTACTCTATTATTAAAAAAAAACAACAAAAAATTCAAACCTCACTATCATTCTATCAAACCGCTACCAGTGGGAACTGTTCCCAAAATGCTGGCCCTATTACCACGTTGTATGGCGATGCTCACCCTTTCTGTTATTGAGTTCTCTTTCCACATATATATATTTACGGTCATAGATGTAGGGCCAGAACTACGAATTACTAGATTAATATTCGGGACAAAATAATATTCGGGACATTTTTGCACACACGGTCATCTGACCCCAAACTAAGCAAAGCTTGTGATATGGCTGCCAGAGACTGATATACGTACATTTAAAGTTTTAAATACATACTTAAATATATATTAACAACCAGATATAGAATAAACACAAATGTTCATCACATAAATGCTTGTCCTAGGTGGGAATCGAACCCACGCCCCCAAGCTCAAAAGGCAGGTTCACTACCAACTGGACCAACGGGCTATCTTAGAGTCTAGAGCTCTATTAGAGTTTAGAGATTAGATTAGGGATTCATTTTTATATATACAGAAGATATGCCTAATTTCAGGTCAAATTCAGTTGCATGATTTGTCTCACACATACGAACATACTAACAGGGCAAGTTAAATAAAAAGCTTGTAAAAAGCATAACTCATTATCATAATTATTTAGGTTCAACTTCAACATAACTTTATAAGCCGTTGTACAATGGGCATGAAATTCGGTCAGCAGGCGGTCCCGACAAAATCCTCATATTTTCCCTTTCTCCTGCGATAAATCATCACACCTTTAATAATAACCTTTCTTAGCACACCTTTTCAACATCAGACCATTCATTTATCAACTTTAATGTAAAGACACAGAGTTCATATTCAGGTGTTATGTTTCGGAGTTACTCAAGTGGCATATTTTCGAGTGATGCAATCCACAAAGGAATCCTGGCTCTTTGGCGTTTTTCAAACTGTTGTGAAAACCAAGGAAACTTATTACTAGGTGTTATAATCTATTTTAAGTAAACATTAAAAAAATGTACCAAGGTAAATAGGGTTTCATTTTTATATATTTAGATTATAGATAGAAGATAGATATAGATTAATCATCATATATTTATTCATATAGTTTCTATCATATAAATATCTGACTGGCTCGGAATCGAATCCACATAGGGTAAACGTGCTACCCCTGAGCCATACCAGCCATACCAGTTCAAATACAATCTTAATACTAAATCTAAGGTAATACACAAAAAAATGATTTTCAAACGTCGATGACTCTTAGACATAATCCATAATGTATATGCAATTATTTGTATAATCTATGCAATTATTTGTATAATCTATGCAATTATTTGTATAATTTATGCAATTATTTGTATAATTTATGCAATTATTTGTATAATCTATGCAATTATTTGTATAATCTATGCAATTATTTGTATAATCTATGCAATTATTTGTATAATCTATGCAATTATTTGTATAATTTATGCAATTATTTGTGTAAGCATGAAATGTATGCCGTACAGCAAAAATACGTATTTTTTTAAGTTCTTCCGTCCCGGCGATCAGAGAGTGATTTTTGTGGTTCTTTTTCAGCCGAAATAAGGGTCTAAGCGAGCTGCGACACGTGTTTGAAATACCAAGGGGCGTCGGGTAATGGAATGAAAACATCTCGAGCGAGTAGCGGCGTCAGTTACTGCCGTCTTCAGGATTGTGTTGCTATACAAGACACTTGTGGAGGGCAAATACCTTTACACTCGTTAAACAACCACAAATGATTCTTCGTTTTGATTCTACGTTTCTAATCATATTGGATCTAATCGGATTGGAACAACCTGCTGGCTTCCTTGTTTCCTGAGAGATATAATCTGGGCATTTTCAAGTTCAGAGTAAATATGTATAAAAATAAAGATAAGATAAAGATAAAGATTATTTATTTGCACAAAACACGAGTAAATCATACATGCATTTAAAATGCTGCATGCATTTTAAATGTGTGAGTAATATATAGGTGGTTTAAAATATTTGCCACTTTGTATCATGTTTTGTCTAGTTTATAGGCGTACAAATCTAGAGAGATGGTATAAAAATACCGTAAATATTATTTAAATAAAAAAGTATTAATTCAATTAACTGTCGAAACAATTTCAAAAGTTTAGATATGATGTTATTAATTTAAATATATAACAGGTATCTTCTAAGTCTGTGTGCTTCATCTTCGACCACATCGTCGCTTACTAACAGGAGACTTGGTGGTCAAACGCGGACGAATACGCGGTAAAAATAAACAGATAGCTATCCAAAATTACCTATCTATCAAGAAACAGCTATAGCTATCCACAATCAGCCTGTTATTCACTGCCAACTAGTAGTCGGCTTGACCATTTTGGATTGTCTTAAGATCTTCAACGGTCTATGGGCTGTCTGTTTTTGTAGTGTTAGTTATCTTGTATTTAGTTTATTATTAAAGGCACTTGCCAGCTAAAAAAACCAATTAGCTATCGATAATTTAAAACTATCCAAAATTAGGTACGCTGCCAACTGGTAGTGGGCTTGAGAATTTGGATTGTCTTTAGACCTTCAACGGTTTATGGGCAATCTAACTGTCTTTGTAGTGTTAGTGCTAGCTTCTAATTTGTTTAGTTTTTAATTCTCCTTTGAGATTTGTGTGGTAGGGTAACAAGTATAATTTTTTTTTTTAATCCTGTGATAAAAGAGTTAATAATCTCCAAACGGCTGAGCATAATTTTTTTCTAACTAAGAACAATTTCGAACAAGTCACCATTCAAACAAAAATAAACAAAATCAAAATCGGTTCAGCCGTTTACACACACACATTCAACATTTGACAACATTCAACGCGCACACATCCTCTCACTCACACACTTATACACACATGAATACACCCTTCCAATTTCAAACATCAGACCTTCGCCCATCTCATAATGCATATTACGACCATTGATTTATTATGTATATGAATAGTTTTTTATTTATTTATTTTAATTTACACCCATTGATATGTACTGAACATATTAGTTGTAAATATTTTAAGACCTAACTGTGAGTCAAAGTCAATTTAATACCTAATTCATGCAAATTCTTACTTTTTCTTGCTTTTTTTTTCACATTTTAGTTTTGTTTATGTTTTCTGAATTAGATTACTTCCAAATAAACTAAACGCAATAATGTTAAATCACTGAGGTTTCCACGACACGGGCCTAGTGTCGCCACGGCAAATTCAAAACCTGATGTAATCTTTTATGTGAATAAATCGTTTAAAGTTTGGAACCTACGATGCCACAGACAGACACACAGATACCCAAACACACAGTCACACAGATACTCACGTTAAACTTATAACAACTCTTTGTTTGCGTCGGGGGTTAAAAAACAATAATAATTTTGCCAGAAAAACACAATACGAGTCCACCAATGATATTTTACCTTCATTTGTGTCGTCCGGTAAAAACGAGAATTGTTTCCAGAGAAACACAAAACTAAAGTGCCCACAAATAATATCTAGACTAATCATGTTACTAGCAATATAGTCCTAACTTGATGTGAAAGGAAGCCAAGTTAGTAACAAAGTTGTCGAGTGGCCGCTAGTCTACTTGTTGATTGGTGGTGAAAACTCGGAGTGTTTGTGGCCATTGATCAAATGTATTTGTTCGGGAAATGCTGTGTATTTTGTGGTATTGGATGGCGATCAAATACGAATATCGAATCGAATTTCCTATATTGAAGGTATTTTATTTTATTTTATTTTATTTGGAATACATACAGTGATAAATAACTAAATTACAAATACATTGTATAATTAAACACCATTTAGCAGTTATCATTTTGAAAGGTGAGGCAAAATATTACAGCGAGTAAAATTTACAATCCACTCGCATAAGCAGATTGTATTTTTTTTTAATTTTGGCTACGTATAATTTACTTGGGAGAGTTGATTGTATTTCTCTTTAATTTTAGCTACGCATAGTTAAGTATGTGTTGCCAGTGTGTATTGCCAGTGATGACATATGGTACTGAGACGTGGTCCTTAACTGTTGGCCTTTTGGAAAAACTCAGAGTCACACAGCGGGCAATGGAGAGAGCTATGCTCGGAGTTTCTTTGCGCTATAAAATCCGAAACGTGGATATTCGCCAAAGAACCAAAGTCACCGACATAGCTGTTAAAATTTGCAAGTTGAAGTGGCAATGGGCAGGCCACATCACTCTGAGAACCGATAACCGATGGGGAAGAAAGGTTCTTGAGTGGAGACCACGAGCCGGAAGACGCAGCGTAGGTAGGCCTCCCACTAGATGGACCGACGACATAATAAGAGTCGCTGGCATCCAGTGGATGCAAAAGGCAGGCTGTCGTTCAGTGTGGAGGTTAAAGGGGGAGGCCTATGTTCAGCAGTGGACGTCTTCTGGCTGATGATGATGATAGTTAAGTAAAATATACAATCTACGTGGGTGCATAGATTGTATTTCTTTTTAGTTTTAGTTACGTATAGTTTAGTAAAATATATCTTTAGTTTTAGTTACGTATAGTTCAGTAAAATATATCTTTAGTTTTAGTTACGTATAGTTTAGTAAAATATATCTTTAGTTTTAGTTACGTATAGTTTAGTAAAATATATCTTTAGTTTTAGTTACGTATAGTTTAGTAAAATATATCTTTAGTTTTAGCTACGTATAGTTTAGTAAAATATATCTTTAGTTTTAGCTACGTATAGTTTAGTGGAATATACAATCTACTTGAACGAGTAGACTGCATTTCACTAAAATTTTAGCTACGTATAGTTTTGGAACTTAAAATAGGCCAGATGCATTCAAGCCTATATTCTTTATCTCACATGAGATACCTTGCCATAAACGCGTGACGTCATAACATGAAAATATAATTGAAGAATGGATTCTGTGCCCTCAGTCTCTATGATTACATAAACTCGTATCGCTGCCACATTGCGTTATCTGCGGGGAATTGGAAATGTCCAGTTTGATAACGCGACGAGGCGAATTTTGAGCTTTCAAAATAACATGGAGCAAAACAGCGTGTTACGTGTGCGTTTTTCAAGAGAATGTATTATTCAATAGGTTGACGTGTTATTTTTGACCATGGTTATAACACGTTTACGGCGTGTTATTAGCGCTTTATGAATTTAATACAAAATTAGGGCCAGGCGTCCTAAATCCTCGTCACAGAAAAGTCAAGTCACGTCATGGTTCAATCCAAGTCACAATAATAGGTACTAGACATCGGCGTCGCACATCTTGTATCACAGTCAAGTAAAGTAAGGCACAGTCAAGTCTAAGTCATGCCCTAGTAAGTGGTGGATACTTTATAAGACGCTTGAAAATAACACCAATCTCTTATATTCATTTTTTATAACGAATTTTGACATCAAAGCTGTTTGATGTTACGAAAAATCAGAATATGGCGACTAAATGACTGTAGGTACGCGGTTTATTTCAGCGAATTTATTGGACGTACTAACGTTAGAATTTATTCGTTGGTCCCTAAATACCTTATTGCCAGCGTGAAGGTATTTATGGACACAGTAATTTGGGTGTAAATAAAGTTAGTCTAAAACATTGTGTTGGTTTAGGCTATGTTTAGAGAGAGATTGAATGGTGAACTGAAAATTAGTGAGCATAGATAGACTGGGTTACGCGAATAGGGTGTACTAAACCGAAATGATTCCATAGTATCCATCATAATGAACAACTTTTATGTGACTCTGTAGAATACTGGCTGTAGTGAGACGACATTGCACTAGGTTCTAATGAAGGTATTATTACATAGCTACATAGCTTTCATCATCATCATCATCAGCCGGAAGACGTCCACTGCTGAACATAGGCCTCCCCCTTTAACCTCCACACTGAACGACAGCCCGCCTTTTGCATCCACTGGATGCCCGCGACTCTCACAATGTCGTCGGTCCATCTAGTGGGAGGCCTGGCGGGCTGTCGTTCAGTGTGGAGGTTAAAGGGGGAGGCCTATGTTCAGCAGTGGACGTCTTCCGGCTGATGATGATGATGTAAGCGGCAAAAAGGGTTTACTTGTCTATTCGTATGCAGACCTGTGCTACACGTATTAACTGTACATCGTTTTACAGTACTGAACTTAGTAGGCTTCCATCAAAGTGAAAGGAAACCGATGTACGTCTTCATTGCTGTTCGATATCTTGAATAGCAAAGCTTCTTACACCAAAGCCGCCGATGGATTGGGTTCTTTGAATAGAATACGTGTGGATTACTTACTAAGCAAAGGAGAAACAATGGGCGCTGTAATTACGTAAGATATTAATCTGTGGTATATACGTGGTTGAAACTTCAGAACAGAAAACACAACAACGGATCGAGAAAATGAAACATTTATGTATAGATGTAAACACCAAAATATACCCAAACTACGCTCTAACTAAGCAAACGTTTGCGTCCCAGATGTCTAGAAAGTATTTGAAAAAATTGCGCCATCTATCGAAATCTCTACTAAGCTATATATAATATCGCTCTCAAGTGACAATAGTAAAAAAACTAGAAAAGATGTATCAGTAATTATTTCGGCCTTACTTATAAACGTTACTTAAGTTATGCAAAGCTTAAAATTGTTCTGTCTCGTTTTCACCTGTGACAATTACCGTCAACGAGAAGTTGACAGTAATTTTAAGCATTGTTTAACTTTTAAGTAACGTTTATAAGTAAGGCCGTTTATCCATAAATTTTTCATATTCTATTATCATCACAATTTTGCACATGTAATTTATTTTGTAGTTAATAAAGGCACTTACCCACGGAAAAGAAAAAAAATTATATCTATTCGTGAGACCATCTTATTGAATTAAAGCTGTATGATTTCCAATAAATAAATAATTATAAATTATTATTATAACACCGGCTTGCACTCACGATCGTCTACACAAACCGATAGAAACATAATCGTGAGTGCAAGCCGGTGTTATAATAATAATAATTTATAATGAATCCTCACGCGAGTTTTGATGAAGAAATAAATAATTAGTACTAACTAGCGACCCGCTCGCACGGCTTCGCACGGGTGTAATTTACGTGCGAAACCGGGGCGGATTGCTTGTTATATATATAAACCTTCCGTGAAAAATTACCTAACTGATGGTGAAAACCGCATCAAAACCCGTTGCGTGGTTTAGGAGTTAGCGGCCATACAGACAGACAGACGCGGAAAGCGACTTTAATTTATACTATGTAGAGATGGTAGTGAAATAGTTAGTTGGGTGTCTTCAAATTGCAAGTGAATCAGTTTTTAGACAAGTTCCTTCGTAGACCGCGCCATCATAAAATATATAATATAATTTTTGTACCTAACTATATAAAAATAAAAATAAAATCACTTAACATCAGGCGAGGTGGTTGTCAAACGCAAGCCGATTATTTAATTAAGAAAAAACTTAAGTTCAGCACCGTTTACCAGCATCAAAAACGGCACCAACAAAGTCGATGTGCAACTGGGTTCACATTGGTGCGCTGTTTACTTCGGTGCACCACTGAGTCGGTACCATTGTAAAAGTTCCAATGGGTCGGTCCATAAATATTCGTCAATGTTGTTGGTCTGACTCAACAATGTTGTTGTAGATTTGTGGTTCTAATCTTATTCATTCGCTCTTTGGTATTGTTGTTACTATATTTCTATCCGTGATGACCTGTTATTGGCTTTGTGTATCTATTTAAGTATTATACTGGTAGTGGGCTTGAGGGGATTGGGATTGTCTTTAGACCTTCAACGGTCTATGGGCAGTCTAACTGTATATGTAGTGTTAGTTTTAGCTTGTATTTTGTTTAGTTATTAAAGGCACTAGCCCAGTAAATATTGTCAAAAAAAAAAAAATGTGTCACTGACATTAACAGTATTATAAGATATTTGTAACCAAGCTGTTGGTCGTACTGTAAAGCAAAAAAATTAATAAAATAAAATTATACCTAATTTCATCAATTCGTTATCTGACCTCTCTTTTTAAGAAAATTGCATAATGATTATAATCAAATAGATATCTCATGTGAAATTAAATAAAAACTACTATTAAATAAAAAAATATTATGTAAAAACGAAACGTAAAAAATCCTAGTAATAAAAAAACTTAAACGTAAGTCCTTTCGTTACGTTCTCAGATTCGCGATAAAACACACGTCTTTTTACGAGAATCTAAAAATATATTTGATAAATAAACATATCGCGAAGGGCCATAAAAATAAAATGGTCTCATTTATGGCCTATTTCTACAGATTAACTGTAACACCAGGGTTCTGTGATAGTCAGAGCGTTGAACTGCTGATAAGGGATTATCCTGGCGCGTAATTTTTATACGACTTTGGTCTGCCAGAACTTAAACGTACCTATAGCTTATTTTGTTTTATTCAGTAATTATATTAATAGCTTTATATAAGGAAGCAGTTACATGCACCATGTCACGGAAAGACAGAATGGGAGTAGTTGGCCGAAAAGTTCAAAGTTGGGTGTAGACAAAACAATATACTACTCATTCGCAGTCGCCACCCGGCAACTACCCGCATTCTTCAGTCTTCCCGTAAACATGGTGTATGTAACTGCGCCGAAATATCAGGAGCTCTATCCTGTAGTGAACAACCGTGATAGTTTAAAACAGTTAAGTTTAAAATGAAAGTGTGAATTTATTGTAACATATCTTCCAAGCCGCCTGCCAAGCGTGTATTTTGTTGCAACCATCCGCCACTGGTGGATATAGATACTCGTTTGGCGTCCACCAGTACCCCTCCCCTACTGGCAGACAGTGGAACAATTTATGTGGCGTTGGTCTCCACAACTTTTTTAGGATGTCCACCAGTGGACAAAACGTGGTGGACAACAGAAATGGACGGTAATAACCTGCATTTCAGCGATAAAAATACTGAAAAAATAAAAATACAAGCTGTTTATATCAATAAACTGTGAATTACTATTTTTTTATAATCTTTTTTAAAGTGCTTTTTGCAAAGCGAAAATGTCGCACTAGTGACTTTATGTTTTGCAATTATGTTTTGGTAATCAACTTCAAAAGGAAAATCCATCTAAAATCTTCAAAAAGAAAGAGCCTTTTGGAATGGTGTCAATATATCGCTGTGTCAATCAGAATCAAGAACGTTGTAACCCTTTCTCTTTAGGGTATACAACGCCCTTGGTTATAGGTATATTTTTTTTGAAAAATTACTCAAATCAAATAAAGTTTAATATTATCAAGTTTTCGAGTTATTGATTAATATTTTTTTTTTTAACTACTTTTTTTATTTGGCAAGTGCCTTTATTAACTAAACAAAATACAAGCTAAAACTAACACTACAAATACAGTTAGACTGCCCATAGACCGTTGAAGGTCTAAAGACAATCCAGATGCTCAAGCCCACTACCAGTTTACCACTATCAGATCGATTTCATTGATCGGTTAGTGTGAAGCTAAATGTAAGTACAATAATATATGCTTTCAGGTTTGTAGCTATCCGAAAATTACTCAAAAATTCCATAGTTGGCAAACAAGCAGACGGGCCGCCTGATGGTAAGCAGTCACCATCGCCTATGTATACTTGTAACACCAGAGGCATCACAACGACGTTGCCGACACTTTATGACTCTATTGACTTGCCTTTTGAAAAACCCCATGTAGAATACTTGTTTTTAATTCACTGTTTTAAACTTTGACGGTTGTTAACTACAGTTATATGATTATTAACGGGATATTTACGGTGAGAAGGATATTTACCGGAATTATTGGAGCTTCCGATAGTTCGGCGTAGTTACATGCACCATGGTCACTGGAACACAGATTTAATTCAAAAAATTAGTCATAAAAGTACTCACCTAAATACAACACTAGTCTGGACTCTATCTAAATGCACGGCGTCTGCCATGGTCCAGCGCAGCACGACCGCCCCTCGCTCTCCCAGAGGACCAGCCACCACCCGCGCCGGGAGGAACCGCTTCCGATACCTCCCCCGGAACACAGACCTCTCGCTCCGAAACCGCACTTTGGGCCTAAAGTAAAACTCACTTTTCGTCCTAAACTCATCGTCTATTATCCTTGCATGCCACTTATGGTTCTTTTTCTTGGAGCGTTCTGGTCTGCGTTTCGGGAGGAAGTAGGGGTCTTCCCGGCAGGGTCTGTCGGAAGGGTCGGTCGGGGTAAAGTTGCCGCGGAAGGTGGTGTCCACGACGGAGTGGAGGACGTAGTCGCGCAGGTCTGACTCTTCGAATTGGAGACGCACTGGAAAGACAGAGAATGATGTTAGTGATCATACTGATTAATATTTATTTCGGGGATTTGAACGGTCTTTACTTTTAAGAAATCATTGAACACTCGGCCAAATATTTCTAACATAATCGATAACTTTTACATCGAGTGAAGTATAAGGGAAAATTACAAAAAAAAAACTATTCACGTTTTGGATTTTAAAAAAATACGTTCAGAATATTTTTAATATCAAATTAGTCTAGTTGCATCCATTCACATTATAAGCGTATGAATTCAACAACATTATCATCATTTCAGTCTACCATCTTCCCACTGTTGGGACACTGGCCTTCTTTGAGACAGAGAAGATGTGCCCTAATCTACCATGCTGGGCCACATCAACCCAGTGCATGTTGGTGAATGTTGCATGTCATTGAAATTTAGAGCTTCTTGGAAATACCGGTTTCCTCATGATGTTTTTCCTTCACAATTTTTGAGCGATGACATCGAAACTGCACACAATTTATTTAGGTACCTAAATACGTTATTGGTGCAGGGCCGAGGTTCGAACCGGGTGCTGTCAGATTGACGACGCACAAACTCACTTGGCCACTATCGCTCTTATTATTTATTATGAATAGGCATGATGACTAATATTTTTTTATTACCTCATATAAAAGCTGATCATAAATAGAGCTCATCAATACAAACAAAATTAAAATTAGTTCAAAAATAAATAAAAGATTTTAATTTCATGCTAGACAGAGAGCACACTATACTGAGCCGTGACGTCACGCCTCAGGCACGCCATACAAATGCTATACTAACAGACGCTTTGCGAGAAAGGGATGGAGCATCTCCTCCCTATCCCCACCTAAAACTTTAAACGCTCATATCTCAGAGATTTATCAGCCAATTAACTATTATTTTTTACGTATGTCTAATGTATTTAGTTATATTCCTCGCTAGGCCGGTTATTTGTAATAAATTAAACATTAGGACACATGCCTATTCACCATGTCTTTAACCAACCGGAAAGTGGCAAACCGGAAGCGGAAACATGCCCAAAAAAGGTGCGGACAATTTCCGTGTTTACGTCCTGACTGATCGACAAATAGTGTCGTGAACAAGACGGTCCATGAGGTAGACGCACCACAAAGTAAAATAATCTGAGATTTCCTTGCGTCGGCCATGTTTGTATACCCGCCAACCGGTATAACTGTCAAAGACAATAAACATCACTAGTGAAAGACGCCATTTTGTGCAATCAACGTGCCAGACATCACATGACTGTGTTTCATAATATCCACTATTTACTTCACACTTCAAAAAAGGAAGTGGTGTTCGGTAGTATTTTACCTCATAACTCCGTAATGTATGAACCGATTTGGAAAGTAGTAGTAGTAAGGCCCCCCTTATTCTTTATAAACAATCCCCCGATTGTTTATCTCTTCCTCTATCTATTGTATAAAATGTCAACACGAAAAATTGGTTTATACTATTTACTGTTTCTCTAAAGATAGTTGTTATAGCGTCGTTACGAATTCCAATAGAGGCTCTATTAAATCGCAGTCAAATCAAGATTGTCCAAAAAGCCTTGAACTTAAAGCATCAAGAGCCCTTTTTACTTAGCAACACGAAATCAGTGGAAATGTCACGAAATTACCTCCCGCCGTCGAATGCTCACACCAACAATAAACAGGCAGAGAAGGCCGGCTTTGGCTGACCTTGATTTTAATAAACTAGGTGCAACCGTAGCGCTTGGTCTGGCAAATCAACTATAATGTTCTGTAAAACTATAGAATAGGGAATTTCAATAAAAAAAAACAATAAGGTTAGTATATTTTTTACCCTTTAAAACACATTTATTTATTATAATAAAAGGTAACCAAAGTCTATATAAATTGGTTACCGAAAAGTACATTCGTCGATTAGGTACAGTACATACGAAATGCACGATTATTATATATTAAAGTATAATAAAACCAAATTATTAAATAAAAATAAAATGCTATATGAGAATGAAAAATTGATTGTAAATTATGATACGAAACGCTGATTACGTGTATTGACAAAGCACGGGCACTCACGAACGCCAGTTCGAAAGACCGATGTCCGATGCGTGCGCCTGTAAACGCTCGTTGTATGGATCCGGCCTGCTGTACCTATTTATTTTGTGGTCATACCCCTTCAACGATCCATCTACTCTCCATCCCTCCTCCCCACGCCTTCACTGTCATTTGACTGTCACGGTTGATGATTGATTGATTTACTTAGCTACTACCAATTTTGTAGTGTAAGTCGCAGCCACTGAGCTCAATTTTGTGAGCTTAAAGCTGATATTGAAAGGTGGGCTTTCTGCCTAACAACAATGTTTATCGTATATTTTTTTAGGGTAAGTGACTTTATTAACTAAACAAAATAGAAGCTAATACTAACACTACAAACACAGTTAGACTGCCCATAGACCACTAACAGTTGGCAGCGTACCCATTAAATTAATAAATTAATTAATCAATCTTTAATGTCTATTAAAGATTGATATCTTTACATGATTTTGTAAAGGAGAATAATCAATTTGCGCAAACACCATGATCGTTTACAATTATTACCCGCCCTAGCTAAAAGACAAAAAAACAGTTTGGAATTTTTTAATTTCCTGCCATAAGTAAAACGTTTAAACAGGTTTTATTTCATAGATTTTAATTATCTTTCAATTTTGGCTGTACCTCAAAAGAAGGAAGGGCTCTACTCTAATCCTCTTTTCTACCTATTGTGACACTAACAGAGCTCTTAATTTGAAAGAATACTTGAGATGAGTTGACATCATTTGGACACTGACTTTGACAAATTACGTCAAAGATGCTCCATCTAAAGGTGCGTTCGGATAGCCCCTTGGTGGCAAAAATAACTGTTACAAACGTCAATAATGATCACATGTCGCGTTCGTTTTGGGAATGTGTGAGCAAAAGTGACATTATTAACTGTTTTCGCTCACCGTTCGGATAGGTCGAAAACAGCTAAAAATGCCATCGTAATCTGCCACTTTTGACCCACCTCGCGACATGGGATCGTTGTGATCGTTTTTTGACATTAGGATTATGACGTTTGTTTTTCGCGGTGTTTTGGAGTTTTGGTTGCGCGCGACTGTAATAATTCTCCAGTTTCTCGTTTTACAACAAATCTACGGTCAACTACGGATTGTATTCTCTTTGAACTACGGTGTTTGACGTTACCGCTGGTGACTAGCGTTCGTTTAGGGTAGGGATCAAAAGTGGCAAATATAGCAAAATTCTCAAACCGAACGCTTTACATTAACGCCAATTTTGACAATGCTAAAAATGCCATCATAGCCTATCCGAACGCACCTAATCTAATCGATTTGTTTTTTTCTGGCTCTTTGCAAACCCAGAACATTTGTTTAAAAACTTCTGTAAGATATTCTGCCTCCCGGTGCAACTAATAACTCTGTCTTACCGTAAATCCTACTGGTCTATATTAATTATAAAACTTTTTCCAAGAGGAATGCCAGCGGAAATAGACTCGGTCCAGAAGCTCATGGGTGCTTACGGCAAATATCAATTTAGGCTGACCCTATTAATTGTTTTGGTTAAATTTTCTATTGCATTCAATCAGATGGCTATCGTGTTCTTGGGGCCAAAAGTGTCCTACACTTGCAATGGTGTACAAACAAAGTGTCCGTGCTCCAATCCGGTATACGATTATTCCGTGTTCAGTAGAACTATTGTCACAGAATGGAACTTAATATGCGAGAGGAAGTGGCTTATCAGCTTCACACAATCCCTTTTTCAATCGGGTGTCTTGTTTGGAAGTATTCTATTTGGAATGGCTGCTGACAGGTGACTTGTAGAACCAAAATATCCTGAAATCATCGAGATACAATACATTATCGTGCCAAAAAAATGTTCGAACCAAAACTCGGCGCACACTATTTGCGCAGTTTTTGGTTAGTTACAAGGTAACCTCGATCAGACTACAACGCTGCGCAATGCCAGAGCTACGATGACATAGCGGACAACTAACGTTGAACACTATGCAAGCGACATAACGTCTAAATTGGAGTAAATGTGGCATTGTGAAGTATATAATTGACTCAATGTATGTAAAATGACGCTCGGACGTTTTTGACTGTTTTCACTGAGATATTGTGACTCTATAGGAATTGTATCTCGATGCCTGAAATATATAAATTATGTATGTATTGTGTTTATCTATGTATTATGTATAGGTCAGGTTGTAGAACGAAATACCCTGTCTTGTATAGACCGTTCAAGTCAAACTGCGGGGCTTTCCTACCGGCTACACATCAACTGCGTACGGGGTAGTTGTTTGCCCCAATCTGTAATCTTGAAACCATTTATTAATCAAAATATGCCTCAACTTAGTCCAATGCTGGACATAAGCCTTTCCCAAGGCACGCCACTCAAGCTACTGTGGCGAAAAAAGCCAAAAACAAAAATCGTATAAATCAAAATCGTTTCTCGATTGTTGTTATATAGTAGTTCGCTCGAACTGTGACCACGCTACATAATATCCTTCGCAACTCTTTAGCCAATGTTGTTCACATTTGTTTTTTTAGATGATGTCTTTGGCTACAAAATTTCATGACGATCGGATTAACGGCACTCAAGTTATCGTTGTACAAAATCTATATAAACAGACTGCCCGCAACTTTATACCTGTAGACTTAATATAAACTTTATACCCCGTCACCCCCGTTAATTCAGCTCAAAATTATTTCTTAGCTCTATGATCTCTACACCCCATAACAAATCTACCAGCCAAGTTCGTTCGTTCTTCGTTGGTCAAGAAGTTTTTGAGATTACATGATGAGACGAGTGGTTTTTCGCTTTTATGTATATATATAGATATACAAACTCACAAACATACATAAAAACACAAAATAAGTAGGCACAGAAGGCCTGCTTCTGTTGACAGTGAGTTTAATAACGCGCAAACGTTGCGTTGGGCTGGCAAAGCAACAATAATGATCTATAAAAAATTTAGATTTGGGTGTTTCAACTAAAAACAATTTATTAGGTACCTACATGTTACTTTAAAACACATTTATGTCTTCAGCCCTTCTTTGTTTTCTTAATAAAAACAACAAACGAATTAAAAATGGACTTCCGCAAAGTAACGCCTGATTCAATCAACTCCTTAATGCAGCCCTTTTATAAAATCTTTTCTTAGCTGTTTCTACGCTTGTTTAAGGTAACCTGCTCACTATTAATAACCGATGCATACCAATCACTAATAGATAAATTACTCGTTACTTACAGTGTTTTTTTCACTAAAATTTCTACATTGAAACGTAATAAAAAAAAAAGTCAAGTCGTAAATAAAAATGTTGTACCTACCAATTTAAAAAAACCAAACACAGAATAATTCTGGTAGGACTTACTCATAGTAAGTTATGACAATTATCATGTCACAATTGTCATAATTTACTATTTACGTGTATTGCCAAAGTGCGGACACTCGCGACTAGCGTTTGATTGGCTTGATCAAGATTGTTGTACGTACGCGTTTTTGTATGCGTGCGCCTGTTAACGCTCGTTGTATAGAGCCGGCCTTCTGTACCTATTTATTTAGTGTACAAACCTCGCTCTGTTCCAGGTAGACTCTGATCATTATTTTAAGTATTTTTTTTTTTCATTTTGAGTTATGTTTGATAATAATTATGTGGTATTGTTTTATTTCAGGTTTGGAAGGAGGAAGCCTTTATTGGTCGCCGTGGTTGCGCAATTGGTAGCTGGTTTAGCAACAGCTTTCGTCCCCGACTATTGGAGTTTTACATTACTACGCTTTATAGTAGGCTTGGCTGTCGGAGGGACAACAGTCACCACTTTCGTCATCATAATGGAATTCACTGGCGCAGAGTACAGAGAAATAATATCAGCACTTTACCAATTTCCATTTAATTTAGGTCTCATGATGCTGTCAGGGATCGCTTACTTCATCAGAGATTATGAATACTTGACACTGGCGATCACAGTTGCGAGCGTAATCCTATTGCCCTACTTCGTGCTTATTCCGGAGACTCCACGATGGCTTTTGGCTGCAAGGAGAACTGAAGATGCCGTGAAGATTATATCACGAGTAGCCACTGTGTAAGACTTACTTGTAGTAGATGACCTGTCTGTTATGCTGGCTGTATACTCGCGTCGAGAAATTCTCTTTCACTATCTCGTACTCTAAACGACTGACGAGTTATTTTTACTTGGAAACAGATGCCCAACAACGACGCTACGAGAGCATTTAGTATAATCGAGCACATTAAAGTAGAGTATTTGGTATACTAAACTGTTTTGCTCTTTATACTTGTAGAACAACACTTTAAATATAGAAAAATACTAAATGCTCTTGCTGGGTCTCGACTCTCGACAAAATCTTGGTCCATTTAGTATACTCGAGAGTACAAAATGATCTGTTGCGTCTCTACAAGATCTTGCTCCATATCTTTATTTAGAATACTAGAGTATACTCTAGCGTACTAAATGAGAGCATTTAGTATAGGTACTTAAGTATCTATCATTTAGAATACTAGAGTATACTCTAGCGTACTAAATGAGAGCATTTAGTATAGGTACTTAAGTATCTATCATTTAGAATACTAGAGTATACTCTAGCGTACTAAATCCAAAAGATCCAAAGAGTGTACTCTACACTCTTTGGATCTCGACAAGATTTTGCTTCCTGTATTCATATAGAATTCTAGAGCGTGTAGTATATTCGAGCACACTAAATGAGAGCATTTAGTATAGTTGAGTAAACTAATACTAAATGCTACTACGCTAGTATAGCAAATGCTCCATTTGGGTCTCGACAAGATTTTGCTCCCTGTCTTCATATATAATACTATAGCGTTTAGTATATCTGAGTATAGTAAATTAGCATTTAGTATACTCAATTATTTGAAATGCTCCTACCGGGTCTCAATAAGCTCTTGCTCCCGTCTTGCGAGGCTTGACTAATTGAGTTGACAGTATTCGAACCGCTAGACAAGGTGTCCGCTAGTTACCATCTGGGTGTCTTCAAGTCTCGACTGATTTGGTTTCTTGTAGGCAAGCGTACTCCAGCGTAGACCACATAATTGCGTTCAATCTTAGATCACATAACTGTGAAATGGCTGTTGAACCCAAGATTTATTAAAAAAAATATAATTGCGTTTTAAGTTTTTTTTTTGCTATACTTCATCATCAGCCAGGATACGTCCACTGCTGAACATAAGCCTCCCCCTTTAACCTCCACACTGAACGACAGCCTGCCTTTTGCATCCACTGGATGCCAGCGACTCTCACAATGTCGTCGGTCCTATCGGTGTTGCTATACTTATACATTCTAAATTTATTACAGGAATAAGCTACCCACCGAAAATATCAAATCCGAAATCCAAGCCTACCAGATAACAATGGAGAAACATCATTTGACGAAAGCAAACGTTATCGATTTGTTCCGGACTCCCAGTCTAAGGAGGAATATAATTTGTATGTCGATGATCTGGTTAGCATGCGGCTACTGCTTCTATGGAGTGTCACAGTACGTAGGACACCTGCATGGAAATATTTTTATCAATGTGATGGCGAGCGCCTCTTTCACTGGCATAGGAGCATTGCTGGCGATACCACTCATGAAAGTAATGGGCAGGAAAACTATTCTGATATCACTAAATTTACTGACTGCGGGGTGTCTAATACTCCTTGCGTTTACGAAAAATGCATTACTTTCCATAGTTTTGGCTATTATTGGCGTGATGGCTAGCTTTATCATGTTTGTGGTTGTATATCTGTTTTGTGGGGAACTGTTCCCGACGGTGGTGCGGAATGCTGCCATCGGGTTCTGCTCAATGATGGCTCGTGTAGGTTCCATGATAGCTCCATTTGTAATAGACTCGGCGGATGTTGGAGCATGGCTACCGCCTTTATTGTTTGCTGTTTGTCCGCTAATTGCTGGCATTCTAGCGTTCCTTTTGCCAGAGACGAAAGGCCACGAATTGATGAACACCTTAGAAGAGGCAGAGGAATTTTCAAAAAAGAACTAGTAAATATTACAAGATTCAATACTCAATAATTTCGTTTATTCCATTCTGTCCGACTAGTTCGATGATCGAACTGTTTCGACAAAAATATTCCAATTTGTTAGATTGGCTAATGCATATTATGAAATTCACATACAGATCTTAGGCCCCTTAGGCTTAGTATGTTTAAGGTGGGTATCATAAATAATGACCCTAATTGGGTATGCGGAGCGGATCTATTTATTCCATAATTGATTTGTCTTCCAAATGTTTTTTTTTTAATTTCTATAACACGTACTCCATCGTAGGCCGCATCATTGCTTAACATCAGACGAGTTGGCGGTTAAACGCAAACCTATTATTAATAAATAAATAAAACTCGTTTAGAGCTATGGTAAAATTTTATTTTCATTTTGTATGTCTTACATAGTTTGATTGTCTACATAGTTTGATTGTCTACATAGTTTGATTGTCTTCATAGTTTGATTGTCTACATAGTTTGATTGTCTACATAGTTTGATTGTCTACATAGTTTCAAATTTTTGCTTTTAAAATTCTTTGGCCGTTTAAGTACTATAATAATTCGCAACGTTTATGCTATTTACACACATACACACGGCACATCTAATTTGCGCAAGTACAGAAGGAAGCGCATAATTATGCGCCAGGTTAGGCCCTGGCCTGTTGGCGCAATTTGGAACGAGCCCTTAGTTGTTAGATGGTTGTTAGCGATAGCATCGTCACGTAATCTCTGGCAAAAGGAACGCTAGAATACAAATCCGACACAGGCGAAGCATTTCTCTGCCCCAAGTGGCAGATTTGTGGACAGTACATGGATTAATTTTCTTCATTCAATCAGCCGTCCTCCATTTTCTACCCGCCATCCCAATCTAATCTGCTTGATCAACCATAGATATTTTTTGTCAACAAAGTCATTCTATAAGGATTAGACAACGATCTTATAAATACTCTATAGGGAATTAGATCACAGAACACTTTTTTTTTGTTTAAATTATCTATAACGGCTGTCAAGGCATTTTTGTAAGAAATTTGTTGTAGCCAGTTGCACCCACATAAACAAAACGCCAGTCATTCAAAATCAGTTAGCAACTGTGATGCGGAGTTCAATGCGTTGATCTAAATAAGAATGTTCAATCAAGGTTCAAGCAAGCTGAAGTGGCAGTGGGCCAGCCACATTTCCCGAAGAACCGATAACCGATGGGGTAGACGAGCTCTGGAGTGGAGACCACGTTTAGGCAAACGTAGTGTAGGACACCTTGTGGCCAGGTGGAGTGATGACCTGCGTAAAACGGCGGGTAAAAACTGGATGCAAGGAACTGCCGACCGAGCTCAGTGGTGTGCATTGGGAGAGGCATATGTCCAGCAGTGGACAGTTAGAGGCTGATGATGATGAATCAAGGTTCACTCATAATGCCTGGCGGCAGATTTTCCTTCTCATTTCCGTTCTATTTACTTCTCTTTTCTGTGGATTCTATGTACAAACATTGATTGTTTATATTACTTCGTGTTCCCAGTACGAGTAGTGCGTAAGCAAAACTTGGCCTAACTAAGCCTGTGTACATTTCACATAAAACTGTATTAAATAGAGAAATTATGAGAACCTTATAATTACTAACCGACTATAGTAAGCTTACAAGGTAAGGTACATTTTGTTTAAGATTTTTGTTTCGTATAAGATTTGTATAAATACTATATCAATATGACTGTATTAGACAAGATTATATTATAAACACTTGGTTTTAATTTAATAAATAGTTTTTTTAATGCCACCGAGTTTTCACCACCATATTTCTAATAGACAGATACAGATATGGCCAGCCCATATTGCCAAAGTTGTTACTCCGCCAATTTAGAATTGTTTTTTTTATAGGTGAATTTTTTTTTTTTTTAATATAGGGGCCAACGAAATCGTTGTGTGCGTTGGTACAAAAATAGATTTGGGTACATACGTAGTTAGGCGGTATTGACTGACGCTACTTACGCAGTATTGCACTATCCCTGACGATATACTTCTGGCTCTTGGTTCACTGGTATTAAAACCGATATTAATTAATTAAACGGCAGCCCAGGGACCGTTCATTAGTTTAATTAAACTGCCCTTTTTTACACTTACCAAAGATTACGAGAATTTTGTTGCCCCTCGAGAGGTCGTTTTTAATTTGAATCATCTGTGTCCTTTGTTCAGTTTTAGAATTGTGTTTTATCAATTACCCAGGTACTAGCTGCGCTTTGCGGTTTTACTTGTTGTCTTTCAGGAAGTAATTTCCAAAATAATAATATACAAATATTTCATGCTCACAACGAAGTCTGTGTTCCCCGAAAAGTAAAATTTGTCATCAAATATACAGAAAACAGGTTTCTTATAGGTGTGCTCCGGCTTTCAGCAGTATGAAACGCTTCAGCAACATTAACAATGAGGGTGGTGCTGATCTGATCTGTCCAACGCATTGGTTTCCTTCCTTTCGGCCTCTTAACGTCTATTTACCCGGTGACGATCAGTTTTTGGAGGTTGTCACCAGGTTTATAGGCTATGTGACCAAAGAAACTGTCCAATGGCACGTGTTGGAAAGTTCCAAAAGCACTTGGCTTCTAAACGAATTTGTGTCCTTGAGTTGAGGACTGATTTTTATAAGCTAGTTCGGAAAGTTGGAATCTAATCAAATTTTATTTTATTTCCTAACTGCAAGATAGTGGAAGAAGTACCAGGAAATCAAACGTTAAAGGAGTTTTGTGGTTTCTAACAGACCTATATCGTATCATGGTATGTTAAAAAGAGAGTGAAATAAACAGGGACCTTTAGTATTTTCAACATAAAAATCCTGAAATTGAGACTTGTGAGTAGTATTTCAATGATTTTTTTCATTGAACTAACGAGACTAACAAGGCTCAGTAGTTCAATCAATTGAACTGAAGCTGAACCACACAGATTTATGAGACTCACTAGTTCAATCAAATTATTTCATTGAACTCTATCGGTTGATTGGTTTCTTCTAGACAAGTGTGCTCCATCGTACACCGCATTATCGCTTAGCATCAGGTGAGTTGGCGGCCAAGCGCAAGACTATAATATTTATAAAAAAGTGAGAGTAAAAATATCAGTAGTTCAGTCAATTGAACTATTAATTGAACTACTGAGAATTGACGGGTTTTATACGCAGTCCATGGAATATAGAACATTTTTTCCAGCACCTCATTTCAAAGGCGTCTATGCGTGCTTACACGTTTACAAATTAAAATTAGGTTATTCTCGCAAAGAAATCCAGTAAGATCCGGCCAAATCTGGTTTACCCGGATCATTAGCCAATTACCGGTACTTGTGTTGCGGATTCTATCCCGCACTAACGAACCATGTTTATTTGATTGAAGACTCAAAACTCACCCAACCACTTCGCCTTCTATATTTTGAACGATTGCTTTTTGAGAAAGGTAAATTGGACGCCTATTTATTAGCGTTTCCTTATTAAAATGAGATTTTTGGAATGGTAACGTATAATATCTAAGCTATTTAATCGTAATCTAAGCTATTTTATAATGATGACTACTCAGTTATTGGAAATAAGATCAATCAGAAGTGGAAACGTGTTGTATAAGGATTAGTCAGGTTTTAGTCTTTGACAAATATACCTCCTAATCTAAGGTTTTAGTTTCAACCTATATTTTGTTTTTGTCTGGTTTGTTCATAGAACGTTCATAGTATGTGTGTGTGTGGTCCGGAATATCGGAAAGCTGGCGGTAGTCCCGGGGTAATTATGCAATTTTATACATTTTCCGCGTGAATATCAGAAGGGTAGTTAGTTGTAGACACGGGATAATTAAGCAATCGAAACATTTGCCGCATGAATATCGGAAGGGTAGTGATAGTCACGGGGTAGTTACGGAATCTAAACATTTGCCGCATGAATATCGGAACGGTGGTGATAGTCACGGGGTAATTGAACAACCTAAACATTTTCCGCATGAATATCGGAAGGGTGGTGGTTGTCACGGAATAATTAAGCAATCGAAACATTTGCCGCATGAATATCGGAAGGGTAGTGATAGTTACAGGGTAATTACGGAATCTAAACATTTGCCGCATGAATATCGGAACGGTGGTGATAGTCACGGGGTAATTGAGTAACCTAAACATTTGCCGCATGAATATCGGAAGGGTGGTGGTAGTCACGGAATAATTGAGCAATCTAAACATTTGCCGCATGAATATCGGAAGGGTAGTGATAGTCACAGGGTAATTACGGAATCTAAACATTTGCCGCATGAATATCGGAACGGCGGTTGTAGTCACGGCGTTATTAAGCAATCTAAACATTTGCCGCATGAATATCGGAAGGGTGGTGGTAGTCACGGAATAATTGAGCAATCTAAATATTTGCCGCATGAATATCGGAATGGTGGTGGTAGTCACGGCGTTATTAAGTAATCTAAACATTTGCCGCATGAATATCGGAAGGGTGGTGGTAGTCACGGCGTTATTAAGTAATCTAAACATTTGCCGCATGAATATCGGAAGGGTGGTGGTAGTCACGGCGTTATTAAGTAATCTAAACATTTTCCGCATGAATATCGGAAGGGTGGTGGTAGTCACGGAATAATTGAGCAATTTAAACATTTGCCATGTAAATGCCCGTGGATTGGAAAACCACGCGATCCAAGCTTATTTTAACTCAACAAAAATTGTTCATCAAATATTTAAAGCTGATTCAGCGGAGCCGGCTGGCTCTATTTCCGACGGCAGCCGCAAATGTACACAAAATACACTATAACACAGAATCTAAGGTCTTACTTAAATATAAAACACTGTTTTAAACTATCACGGTTGTTCACTAAAGTTATATAGACAAATAGAATTTTTTTTAATTATGGAAGAAGAAAAAAATTACACATTTTTGAGAATTTATATGACACAACTACAACGTTACCACGGTAAATATCCCGTAAATAATCATATAACTTTACTTAAATATTTCCCCGATGCAGTGACCTAAATGGTTCTTGATAATAAAACCAACCCTGAAATAGAAAAAAAAAACGTAAAACTAGAAGTTCCATAAATTTTGTAAAGTGACAATGAATCGATTGAAATAAAGATAGATAGCCCGTTGGTCCAGTTGGTAGTGAACCTACCTTCTGAGCCTGAGGGCGTGGGTTCGATTCCCACGTAGGACAAACATTTGTGTGATGAACATTTGTGTTTGTTCTATATCTGGTAGTTAATATCTATTTAAGTATGTATTTAAAACTATATATGTATGTATATCAGTCTCTGGCAGCCATATCACAAGCTTTGCTTAGTTTGGGGTCAGATAACCGTGTGTGCAAAAATGTCCCAAAATATTTATTTATTTATTATTATTAAAGATTAATAATTTTAAAGTTTGGAATAATTTTGTCCAAATTTTTTCCAAACAGATCATCAATATAATATAAAACCGGAAAAATACGAGTAGAACTTGCGCTCCGAGGGTTCCGATGAAAGGAGACCGAAGAGCGCGAGTCCAAACAAAAAATTAATAATTGAAAGACAAACTTAACTTTGTAGTGCACAATAAGGTGCTTATAATACATAGCAACTAGAAATTTTTTTCTGTTGCTTGCTGTGCTTACAGCAAAGCCAACGCGCACAGCAAGCCAACATTAACAATATATTAATTAATATTACAACAAATTATTCTAAAAGATAACAGAAGAAAAACTAACTAAAAAAAATTATACAAGCATTCATTATAAGCCTAAATTTTGCACAGAAAACGTCTACATCTGGATCCTAATCAATCAGATCGTTGAGCAGATTGATAGCGCGAGTCGTAAGTGCATACAGAGCAGTGTCGGTGCGCACGCGCGGGGTCTGGAACAGTTTCCGCACGAAACACGCGCGCGAGTGCCGCACGCGGTCTGGCACAGCCAGCGAGCAGCGAGCCAGTGCTCGAGAGTTGTCGATGTGCCCATTGAGTAGCTGATAGTAGTGCATCAACAGCGAGCACTTACGCCTTAGTTCTAGCGTATTGATGCCCACCATACCAACGACGAACAGAGACGGATACAAAAAAGGATAATATCCGTATAGTTTTTTGTACAGATAGCGAGCAAATTTCCTTTGTACTCTCTCCAACATGAGCGTATATATGTGCTATAAGACCTTGCTTCTTGCCGAATTTCAGGATTCTAGGTCAACTCACTATAGGTTTTGATTCCCTTGTGAAATCGCAAAATATGCGACATAAACGTTCATATCTTTTGATCGCGTTGACTGTTGACTGATTTTTTCACACCAGAATGACACCGCAGTTTCAAGTATTTTACATAAATTTTGACTTGATATCTTCACGGGTTGCTGAGAAAAAAGGCCTCGACAGACGGACAACAAAGTGATCCTATAAGGGTTCCGTTTTTTCCTTTTGAGGTACGGAACCCTAAAAATTAATCCCTATTTACGTTAGTCACGCCATAACTGGAGAATGACTTTACTGATCTCATTCATCTTTTTTTAAAGTTTTCCATTACTCTGTAGAAGGTTCTTGCGGAAAGCAAAAAATTTAGAAAATGGACGAAAAATTTGAAAATTTCAGAAACTTAACGATGATTTTATCTTCGGCTGTTTGACAGTTCTAAAACAGGATAACGTCTGTCGGGTCAACTATTAAAAAATAAATACGATTATCAAAAAACTTGGAAAGATATTTAATTATCCAAACTTTTAGATCTATCGAACTATTAATCTAGAAACAGATTGGAACTAATCAATATCATTTGATGTAAACATCTATTGGCGTGCCTTGGCAGTAAAGCCGACTGGTATGCCGTGATGGCAAACGTCATGACGCTCTCTTATGTCATCATGTTTCACATCTGCTGGCACCGGCCGGCATCCCATAAATAATCATATAACTTTTATAAATATAATGATCTCATCCTGTGTATCTAATCTAAGTGTTAGTGGAACCTCTTGACAGTCTTCTATGTACTGTCTTATAAGTGCAGAAGAGCCGGCAAAGTAACCGGGCGATCGATGACCTAAAAACCGGATGCCCGTCTCGCGGACATACCCAAGTTCTGCACTCGAACTAGACTATTACACTGCTAAAGCACAATAGAATACAAACAATACCACAATACAACACAATTTGCTAAAAAACAAGCAAATTGTGATTATATCTGTAGAGATGCCAGCGATGGTGGCCGAGCGGTAGCATGTGCGCTTTACAATCTGACGGCACACAGTTTGAACCTCTGCCCTGCACCAGTGGCTTATTTAGTTCTTATGTGCAGTTTCAATGCCATCTTGATTCACCTAATGGGTGAATAAAGGGTACTACATTTTATATATTTACCCGTGATTTATCTGTTGGGTATATAGACTATGGGTACAAAAGGTACCCGTGGAACATCTAGCTGAACCACGTAGAACTGCCGCCAGAGTGAAAACTTAAAACCAGCGAAACTCAAAACAGTTTGACGCAACGTGTCACATTAGCATGTCGGTGACGCGAGCCATCGCAAACTCATAAGTTTTGCCCCTACCAAAAATCGCTCAACGCGGCTAAAGAAGTTTTCTCTTTAAAAACAATAAATTCATCAGTTTTCGGTTGAATTGTTCCAAAATTAATAGAAACGTTCGTTCAGAACTCTCACAATATCCGGTTGTCGACCTCAGGACGTATCTCAATTCCTTTCAGATTCCTAAGGAAATGGAATTCCAGGTCGGAATGTTCCAGAGTTTCTGTACTTTTACTGAAAATAACAATTTCACTTAAGTTTCACCCGCCTCTTACTTTATTTTCGTTAGGCCCACAAATCTGTTAGGCTACGCCCATATGCGGATAATACACGAGTGAGTTTTTTTGTTTCTAATTTATAAATAGGCTTGCGCTTGGCCGCCAACTTGCCTGATTTCAAGCGAAGATGCGGTCTACGATGGAGCAGGCTTGCCTAGAAGAAACCGATTCAATCTCGACTTGAAGACACCCGGATTGTAACTATCGGGGGGGTGTTCCCCGACTCAGGCAGCGAATTCCACAGACTAGCAGTGCGCACTATAAATGTGGAATCAAAGCGCTTTGTACGGTTTCTCAGAATATCAACCATAAAGCGGTGTTGATTCTCTGTGCCCACTCTGGCAGTCCGATAGAAAAATGGACAGGAGGGAACCAGATCATGCAGATCTGATGCATACTCTCCGAAATGTATCCAATAAAAAACTAAATTGGACATTATCTTATATCTATCATGATCAGCCAGAAGTCGTCCACTGCTGAACATAGCCCCCCTTAGAACTCCACACTGAACGACAGCCTGCCATCTACATCCACTGGATGCCCGCGACTCTCACAATGTCGTTGGTCCACTAACTATTTAAGTTTTGCCGAGAAGGGGAAAGATGTTTGGCAACCTTGTACGACATGATAAATTAATGAAAACCATCATAGAGGTAAAAGCAGAAGGAAAGTGAGGACCGGCTGACCAAGAAGAGTACTCTTAGACCATATAAAAGAGAAGGCAGATGTCATGTCGTACAGGGAGGTGAAAACGCTGGCAGAAGACCGCCAAGCTTGGAAGTTACTCCACCGACAAGAGCTACGCTCTTAAATGTTAAATGAATGGGCAGAAATGTGGCTGAGTCTAATTAGTCTTATATTTATAAATTTATTGGCTAAGACGGTATAATTAATAAACGGGTACAGTTACAATTAAGTAACCATAGAAATGCAACACCTTGTTAAAAAGACGTCCAAAGACGAGCTTGATTAAATAGGACATTTTTCCAAGCAACGTCATCTTTATTAATGAAGCAAAATTAAATCATAGCCGGATGGAGCATCTGGTTGATTTATCTTTGTCTTTGTTTTGTGTTCTTTTTTCATCGAGTTATTGGACGATAGAGTGGAAATACAAGACTACTGTAGCATCTAATTGGCGACAAAACTTGGAACTACATCTTCATCTGAGGTTCCTTGGAACTAATCGCTCATAGCAATAAGGCTGCCTATTGTTTCATTAGTTTTAATTTGTTTTTGTTTTATGTATGTCATTTCTGGTGTGAACAATAAAGACAACAACACAACATCTATCTATCTTGCTGTTTTTTGTATATATAGTATTAAATAGGCTTGCGTTTGACCACCACATTGGCCGTCGTTAAGCGATGATGCGGTCCGCGATGGAGCGCGTTTACCTATATAGAAGAAACAGCTAACAGAAATTGTAACTATCGGGGAACATCTATTCAGGCACATGAGGCACAGGCAAGCGGTTTGCATAATAAAAAGACGGCGTTTTCACTAGATAAACTGCAATAAGTTATATGTTTAATAAGTTCAAATTAATTACAAAGCCAATAAAAATCCGTTCAAAAGTTATAATAAGAACTTTAGAAGAAAGTTATAATAAGACTCATAAGAAATTAAAAAACGCTTGGGATAAAAAAAATTACGAAGTATTTAGTTAAATTTTCTAATATGTGCCAAATCACTGATGTGACTGTGGTTTTGTATTCAGTACGTTTCCATTGGATTAAGCCTTCAGTTTTCTTTTTGATTAATTTGTAAATTTCGAGTCTCTGTCTGGGTGTAGCGCCATATTTTAGTTTTAATCTTTAAGATAAAGCATTTTAACGAAGAATATTATTTTGAGTTGTTACAAATTGCTGTTTGTTGTTGTGCTTGTCCTCATTTCAAGGTTTGTTGTTCTTATCTTGCTGTTCCAAGGATTTAAAATTTTATTAGTATGTGTGTATCGTCGTAAAAGAGACCGCAGGGAAACGCTGGATGCAGGCCGCTTCCGATCGGCCTTTTTGGAGGTCGATGGAGGAGGCCTATGTCGAGCAGTGGACGTCCTGAACTGAAATGATGATGATGACATCGTCGTTGCTAGCCTAAAATTAAAGTTATTCAAATAACTCCGAAGTAGACTATTAACAAAATTAATTTTGTTTTGTTTTCGCATTAAGGAAAAATGCAAATAGAAATATTTTTATGAATAAGTTTGAAATTTCTGTATACACAGAGTATATGCCGAGCTGATTCGGAGTGATGGTGGCCGGTCAGTAGCATGCGCCGTTTACAATCTGACGGCACCCGGTTCGGTCCTCGGCCCTGCACCAATGATCTATTTAATACTTAAATTAAGTTATGTGCAGTTTCGATGTCATCTCTCAACAACGGTGAAGGAAAACATCGTGAGGAAACCGGTATGTCCAAGAACCTCAAAAGTTCAAAGACATGACATTCACCAACATGCACTGGGCCAGCATGGTGGATTAGGGCTCATCTCCATCTCTGAGAGAAGGCCTGTGTATCAGCAGTGGGAACATGATAGGCTGATAATTATGATGATGACAGAGTATAAGACGTGTTATTACTAAGACGGCTCTAGGAGTGATGGTAGGCGGCGTGAATGAACTGTGTAAAGAATGTGAAAGGACGTGAGACGGGAGTAATTGTTTGACTTATAGAATAAACTGGCGAAAATAAATACGCTGTGCCGACCCCACCTAGATGGATACAGAAAAAAAAAAATAACATGGAGTATACTTTTACCCCCTTACTAATAAACGTGGAGTAGGCTTGGAATCGTTAGTCCGTCTTTTGTCTTTTTCGATTGAGTTCAAAATGTGGAAGAGAGAAAAAGACAAAGCACGGCGTAACTATTCCAAGACTCCACGTTTATTAATAACGGGGTTAAAATGTAGGACATAAACCAGAAAAAAGAAGCACGTCAAGTTACCATCGACCCTGTGTTTGTTTGTTATCTGTGTTTTGTGTATTAAGTAAGAGGCCTCTAGTTTAGAATATACAATGGGACTGCTATGTAGAATGCATATAAGTCCCAAAAAAATGGATTTAAATAAACACGTGAATCGGTTTAATAATATTCAAGTTATCAGCGTACTTACATACATAAACAAGTATAAATTGAATTTTATTTAAAGCCTTGATAAAAGAACTGATAATATTCAAACGGCTAAACCGGAATCATAATCAGCTAATGAATCATAGCCTTAGCTACAACAAACAAACAACAACACAACAATCAATACCAAACAACAACACAACAGAAAAAACCAAATTAAACAACAATCATGCAATCATCAATCATCACGCTTAACAATCTCGAAACGAAAACAAACAAAAAAGAAACTAAATCAAAACCGGCTTAACCGCTTGTGAGGTTTGATTCCACAAACTAACAAATACTTATAACACCCCTTTTTGCTTCGAGAGTTAAATACGGGTTAAATTGAGATTTTTGAGTTGTACTTAGATAGCATGAAAACACGTCAGAAAAGTAGCAAAAATCTATATTCGACCCACTTTTAAAACAGCCTGGCGAACAATCGCAGAGTTAGCGAGCTCGTATTGAAGTTATTGAAAGAGCTGTAAACTTCTCAGCAACAAAAATAAAAACTAACGGGCCGGATAGCACCAACAATGGCTCAAAGCAACAAATGTTTTCCATCCATGTTCATTTATTCAGAGTTCCACGTTCGTTCCATGGCTGGCGAGTCGCCAGGCGGCGCAAGTCGGCCATTCGCAATTTTAAACTGAGATCTAAAAATAGATTCGCAATTTAACAGTTTGTTGAAATAGGTACAGTATACAGGGTTACTGGTAATTAGATAGCATCCTCTTAAGTGCGGCTTTTAAGGGACAGATGGGCGATGAGGTTGAAAGGTTCTGGAATGGAGACCACGGACCGGTAAGCGCAGCGTAGGACATCCACCCATATGATGGACAGACGACCTAAAAAGACCGCAGGGAAACGCTGGATGCTGGCCCTTCCAACCGGCCTTGTTGGAGATCGATGTCCAGTTGACGTCTTATGGCTGAAATGATGATGATGATGATGAAGGGTGGATTCAATACGTCAAAACAAACAACTTTTTTTAATACGAATTTACAAAATTAGCGAAATATTGGCATCGATTCTGATGCACTCTAAATTAAACTAAACTAAATTTGACAGCTTTGAAATTGTTGCCATCCTTCTCTCACGTATTAAAATGAAAAGAGAGACAGATAATTTTAGTCCTGTCAGATTGGTTTAGTTTAGTGAGTGGTATGACAGAATAGGCCTCAATATCTACTCCTAAATTTAAAAATATTTTGCCAGGAGCGAATGTTTTTTTTTTTGTATGGAACGGAAGTTTTTTCTAATTTTGAAAGTTCGTAGAAAAAGCACTTTGATTTGATGTACTGAACTGAGGCCGCTCCAACCGATGACCAGTAACCCTGTATGTGCGGTGATATCATCGTCACTTAGGTATAATACTTGGTTCCAGATATTCCCGTGATAACTCCCTGTTACTAAATATAATCAAATTTTGTAATATTTCTACCGTCTTACCACAAAATATTTAAGAACGCTTTAGACATGTGTTTAGTAATTGTTTCACTGCGAAAAATATGCTAAACACTTGTCTAAAGCGTGCTTAAATCTTTTGTGGTAAGACGGCTAATGTTTACCTTCTCGTACATACTGAAATATAAATAATGAGAGTAGATTTCTGCCTACAAACTGCGCAGCAGTTGGCATAGTAAATGTGTAATCTATACTATGCTATTTATTAATATTATAAAGAGGAAAGATTTGTATGTAAGTATGTTTGTAACGAATTGGCTCAAAAGTACTGCACCGATTTTAAAAATTCTTTCACTGATGGGAAGCTACACTATCCCCGGGTGACATAGGCTATAATCTATACCCGTGCAAAGCTGGGGCGGACCGCTAGTAGAATAATAATAAATAAATAAAACTCTGCAAAATACCCCCTGAAGCATATTTATAATTTTTTTTTAATATAAAAAGCACTAGTTTATTATTTGCAATCGGATTAAAGTTATCATGTTAATATGATAGAAGGGAATGAAAATAAATTTAAAAATCTTTCAGAGCGTCTGGTTAATGTGACGCGTGACCAAAATGCTGGCGTGTTTCTGGTTCAACGCATAGGCATTGCTATTCAGCGTGGTAATGCCGCCGGTATGCTGGGTGCGCTGCCAAATGGTAGTGGGGTTGAGCATTTGGATAGTCTTCAGGCCTTCAACGGTCTATGGGCAACAAATTTTGTTATATTAATAAATATTATTTTTGTAATATTTTGTTTAGTTAATAAAGACACTTCCAGTTGAAAAAGAGATTTTTCGATTTTGTTCTCCAAAATAAAAATCAACATAAAAATACTTGCAACAAAACGTTCGTAATGTTATTATAAAGATGTTTTGTTATTTCTATTCTGCATGGTTCAACCCGCGTTGATAATCCTACAAGAACTGTTATTTTTTCTGGGATAAAATGATCATGTGTCACTTTCCGGTCCTTGAACTATATCCATGCAAAAAAACACATGTGTTCTTCTCTCAATACGTCAAGCATACCGACATGGACTCTCGTTATGTAATATGCATTTTAATTTGCCGCAATTTGTACTATTTTCATAAGAAAAAAATGTTACGTAAGACAGTAGTCGTGTAATGGTTCTTTTGGCGGCCTGCCAGTTACCACCCTCGCCAAGTAACGCTCCGTTAATTGAAGACCACTTTCGGACGATTTACTGCTTTCCTGAGGCCGCATTACTGTCTGTTTGTTCATTAGTTTTATTTATGTATCTGTTTTATTTCAATTTTTATTGATCCATACATTCTGCAATGCAACGCTATAACGCACTGTTGGACAGTCTTTAATCACCGTCATTAATAATATAATATAAATTAACTAACGGTCCGCCCCAGCTTCGCACGGGTATATATTATAGCTTATGACACCCGGGGATAGTGTAGCTTCCCAACAGTGAAAGAATTTTTAAACTTTTAGAGCCAATTCGTTACAAACATACTTACATACAAATCTTTCCTCTTTATAATATTAGTATAGATTGTAGTATTTTTTAAGAAGAATTGGCAAACAAGCTTATTAAATTTAAATGTAAGTATACAATTTGTAATTCTACCGATAACCGATGGGGAAGAAAGGTTCTTGAGCGGAGACCACAAACCGGAAGACGCAGCGTAGGTAGGCCTCCCACTAGATGGACCGACGACATTGTGAGAGTCGCGGGCATCCAGTGAATGCAAAAGGCAGGCTGGCTGTCGTTCAGTGTGGAGGTTAAACGGGGAGGCCTATGTTCAGCAGTGGACGTCTTCCGGCTGATGATGATGATGATGAATTCTACATGGATCTGTGTTTTTTATACATACAATTTGTGTTTCTACATGGTTGTTTGTTAGTATAATTTAGACTGCTTCAAACGTAGGGTCCTCAAAGAAAGGCAACGCACTGACAATACCCCGGGTATTGTAGGTGTCTATATGCAGCGGTGACCACTTACCATCAGTTGGTACGTGCCACTTGATGGTAAGCTATTATTGTTGCCTTTGGATACGTGTAACACCAGGGGCGTCACAGATATGTTGCCGACTTTTTAAGACGCATACAATAAAATAAACAAAGTCCAGTTGCTCTGGCACGTTTATTTCAATCCTGTTTTTAATTTTGATCGACACGCAGCTCTGGAACCGCACAGGAAGTGGGTTAGTGACACAGATGGCTGGAGGTGTGATTTATAAGAGGTAGCGGAAAATTGTAGACTTTTACAGATAGCATTTTGTTTATTTTACACGGGAAATACTCACGTTTATAGTATTTTTCAAGGAGAGTGCACGTGTGACTCCCTCTTGCTTTGCACTGACAGAAAGCGCTAATTTGTCAAGTAGACATCATCGTCATCATTTCAGCCATAGGACGTCCACTGCTGGACATATGCTTCCCGCATCGATCTCCAAAAGGGCCGGTTGGAAGCGGCCTGCATGGTAGACATACTAGGACACAATTGTTTGGATGAGCATATCTTTACTTCTGAGATCTTTGATATAGTACTTTTATATTTTTATTTCATCACTAAGAGGCTAGGAATTCGATCTACCTACCGTAGCCACATCTCACCTAGATGAAACCTAGCATTCGGAGCCGATCTTATTCTGAGGTCACATTATCGCTCATATTTCGCAATGAAAACTTCGTATTCAATCCAACTCAAATTCATTTATGTCGACCAATTAAGTAGACCAAACAAAAATATAAAAAATAAAATTTGGCATTTAAAATTAGACAGGTATAAATATTAATTAATACTAAAAAGCTAACACACATCTTTCACCATTTGCTTGTTAGTTAGTACATATACCATTGAGCATGGTTCATGTACTGACAGTCAAACCTAATCGCAAATACGTTTAGGATGTCGTTGGGGCTAGCCCGGACCCTGTGCGCCAGGGATGTGCACCGGTTTCGCATGGTCGTGTAAAAACAATCGACACGGGAATCAGCGAAATTATTGTCCACATTGGCTTCCAACAAAATGTCATGCAGTGGAAAACTAGATTCCTTTTTCAAAACCCTTTGATTCGCTCTAATTTACCGGCAGCGCCGCGATAGATATTCGTACTTACCAGGATATATCGCGACTCGCGAATTTACGAACAACTCGGCCAGACCTGTCGTGACAATGCGAACATTTGCCGAATCTAGATAGTATGACCGCACCATCATCAAATAAGTCTAGTGGCAATGGTGTTTGTTCGCCGTCCTGCTCGGTCACATGGTGCGAGTAAATAGGCGCGAACAAGATAGCACGCAATCACGATTGCCACAAGTCTTACACAATAAGGACCTGGGGTCCCCGTAATGTGACATTAAATAAATATACATAATTGATCGCTCTTTCTTATGACTTAAAATGATTATTATAATAACAGCTTGGATATGAAACACGCGAGACGTTATCATAATCAAAATACGAGTAAAAATAGTCGAAAATAATGAAACAATATGAATGTCTGATTGTAAAAAGCTTTTGGTTTTATGCTTGGTTATATTATTTTAAGAATAAATCAAAAGCACTGTTGCAACAGAAATGCTATTATAATTTTTTTTATGATTTTTTTAATGACAAATTGTAATTGATGTAATTTATTATTATTTTTGACTTAACATAGGTATTTTATTTTGAATTATAGAATTTTTTTCTTTTCAACTTTTTATCTGTATGACATTGTTATTTTAGTGATGATTAATATTAAAACATTAGTGTTACGAGCATAGTGACATTACTCTGACATTTGTACGCCTGACCGGCACAACGTGATTTAGTACTATTTTTGTTTATTTTAACATCTTTGTTTCAATTCTTTATTTTAATAATCTAAATAGGGTATATCAAACAAAGAAAATAAAAAAGCCTTAATTATTAACACTAATACTAATTATTACATACAAATTATCACTAATATAATTAAAAATTAAAAAAAAGATGTTGTCCGTGTGGTAAAGTGCCAAGAACGCTGGCTGCATTCCCGCGTTGAATTGCTAAAGAAATTCTCTGCGCGAGGAATGAGCCAGCTCTCTTATCACCAGCGGCGTCGATTAAATGTGGCGAAATTTTTTTTACAACATCTTTTGTGCATGAAAATGCACAAAAATTCTCATGTTGTTTGCAAATAAATGATCTTTATCTTTATCTTTATGCGTTTTAAGTGCTTTCTACACAGGGAAGTTTAAATATTAGAACAACGGCTTCCTTGTTTCCTGAGAGATTTAACCTGGGCCTTGTCAAAGCCAGAGTGCATAGTTATATCTTCTAAGTCTGCGTGTTTCATCTTCGACTACATCGTCGCTTACCATCAGGCGAGTTGGTGGCCAAATAGTATGGTGGCGTGGTGTAGCTAGAGTGGGTGTTTTTACCCAATCTTTTTTATTGAAAATCTATATAAAAGCGAAATACACTCACTGATTCATCACGAAAACTCTAAAACTACTTGACTTACGAAGTTGAAATTGTGCAGGTAGATTTTAAGGGGTGAAGAGGTCCACTCAAGGGTCAAATTAAGGCGGGCAAATGGAGGTCGAAAGTTTATATGAAATTGCTATGATTATAATATTTGGGACATTTAATTTAGTATTCAGGTTAATGGTTTAACATAAATAAATGCTGTAGTAAGATTTTCCCAATCAGAACTGATTTAGGAAGCAAAATTGGGGGTTGAGTGTAGTGTAGTGTGTTCCTCCTCCTCAGTTCGTTTGCTCAATGCTAAGCGTCGTGATGCTCCCGATCTTTTGTACTTTGGCGACTAATCTGCTTCCATCTCTGACGGTCTCCAGCCTGGTACATCGCGTCAGAGATGCTAGTGCCGAGCTCTTTTGACACTTGGTCGGTCCATCTTGTTGGGCTACGCCCCCTGGGTCTTTTTCCTTCTATTTGCCGGTCTCTATTAACTTCTCCAGGTTGTCTGAGTGTAGTGTGTTATGTAAGTATAAAAAAAGGTTTTAAAAATTAGCTTCCTTATGAAATGCAGAGGTTTGCTAAGAATAATTTTACGTTAAAAGCCGAATTAAGGTAAACAAGGGTTGAAAGTCTATACAATCATAAGTCTATTAGTGTGTGTGTCTAGGCGTACGAACTCGCCAGCAACAGCTATAGTTCTTTATAAACCGCACTTTTTGCGTACTACTGCTTTCACTAGTGGGCCGATCTTGGAGAATGGAATAAACCTACTTAATGTCAAAATTCTATGAGCAAACATGCTACAAAGAGGTTTTCAAAGGTCATATTTATGAATAACAATGTCACACACATTGATACAAGAGTTAGGTAAATCGATGTTTGTTCCACGTTCTGACCTTTCCCTACCATTGATTTAAAACTCGAATGAACCTTATAAATTTTTCGAGTGTGCATGATTGTTTTCTATGGAACAGCTGATATTTTTTTCGCGATTTCAGGGTTGGTCCCATAGTAAAAGTTGTTCATAATGATGAGTGCTATGAACCCCTGTCGGCTTAGAACACCCTTTTCGCGTAACCCAGTATAGATATAGACAATTGTATTTTAATAGCTGAAAACAAGCGTTTCGCTTGATGGTAAGCGGTAATCACCGCCTATGGACACCTGCAACAGTTTGGTAGCGTTCTCGAAAAACAGTTAGTTAGATTTTAAATCAAAATAACTGGAAAAATTATGTCATCAAAGAAAACGAATTGCGTATTTACTAATTTTGAAGTCGGTTTTTTACTTGATAATTATATAATGCAGTATCAGTGATAGAACCTACCATTGAGTATAACGGTCACTAGAAGGATAGATCGTGAACCAACAGTAAGGTCCGATGCCGAGCCGTGTTACCACGGATAAGGCAATTTACATAATGGATCCCGAAAGCCCTTTTAAGGCGTCTGGCGGCAACATACATCAACAATTGGATGTATTACCCACGCGTGGGCTCAAGGAGAAGGAAATTAAATGCGCCTTATTGAGGAAATGTGGAGTTAGGATAAGTTTTTTCATGATAGAAATATTTTTAGTCAGCTTCTCTTGTGCTACATTGTAATTAGATTAGATGAATACAAAACAATATCCGTAGAATATCTGGGCCCCAATTCTACTAAACCAATTGTTTTTAAATTGTAATTGTTTCAATTTTAATTTGTAAATAATTGCCTCAAAATTGACAGTTTTTAATATTTTTGTATACTAGAAAAATGCCACCACCTAATATTATAACTTAGTATTAAAAATATTAAAAAATTAAAATTGAAACAATTACAATTTAAAAACAATTTGATTAGTAGAATCGGGGGCCTGAACGTATGTACTCAACGTAGATACATGTAGATGATTCCGTAGAGCATCTACGCTCGTAGCGAGTGTAGCTTAGAGCGTAGCACGAGTAGTAGAGGACGGTTAAATAGAATTTAACTCCTTATTGTTTACATATCTGATGATATATTTCACAATTACTGTTTAAATTAACAACATTTTGATCCACTAATGATGATATATATCACTACTAAAAAGCTCTACTTTTCAAGATTTGGCAAATGAACATTTTGTATGAAAATTAAGCACTGGATTGCCTGAAGATGAATAAATTGAAGTTGAAGTTTAATTTCAGTATTTATAGTTTACAAAATTCTAATAGACTTTTTAATACCAGATGAGTTATAGTCTGTCAGATGAGAAGCGTTTCTAGTTGTAGTTTAATTATGGTGTGTCAATCAACGACCTTTTTGTATTTGTAAAGGATATTACGGGCAGGTATTTTTAATAAACGATATTCAGAGTTAATGACCCATGGAATCTTATTCACAGCCTTTTTGGAGCCTTTTAAATTATGTGTTTTTATTATTAGAATTAGTGATAACGAAACTCAATTACGAAAATGGACCAAACGACATTAATCACTCGAAAATACACAAGTTTAGGAAAATAATACAATAAGGCTACGTTATTTTTTCACGTTGGCGCCAAAACTCTCAAACGGCTTTGCACAACTTTTTTTTATCGCCGATATTTCCGCCTTTAACCACTAACTCGCCTGTTGGTAAGCGACGATGTGGTCGAAGATGAAGCACGCAGACTTAGAAGATACCTAACTCTGGCCTTGAAAACTCCTTTTTTGAAAGCCATCCCAGCGACACTCATACGTTAAAATGTATTTTAGAAAAAATGCGAGAACTCAGCCTCCATTCGGAATAAACAAAGAGGCGGCACGACAAAGCAACGATACCTACAGAACAAAGGTACCTACAGGTACAGTACCCGTAGCAGTGTCAAGTTCGTAGCGTGAACAAATACCGCCCACAACAATGGGTGCAGCGCGGCGTGCCGCACTGTGTCGCTACGTACCATAAAGGCCTATTCAATATATGCATTCTCTGCTACAGTTTGTTGCTTAATTATTTTTAAACAACAGTGCAACTGACTCTAGTCTTCTTAACTATTGACTGGTCGGAAACGGATTTATCGACAAGGTGACGATTATATATCTACCCATTTAAAAAAAAAAACTTATACAGGGTTACGCAGAAATAGTGCCCATCATTATGAACCACTTTACTATGGGAGCAACTATGAAATCAGGAAAAAGAATATCAGCTTTTCAATAGAAAACGGTCATTGGCACTCGACAAAATGTAAGGAACGGCCGATATTTTTTCGCGATTTCAGGGTTGGTTCCATAGTAAAAGTTGTTCATAATGATGAGGTATAACGGACCTCTTTCTTCTTAGTCCTTTCCGCGTAACCCAGTACAGATAGATAAATACCCATCTGAATAATTTTCGGTATGTAATAGCCGCTACCCAAAGTGAGCGGCTGAGCCACGTATATCTAAATAGACCTTTACCTATTATCCGTTATTATACGTTCACGTTTATAAAAAACTAGCAACGCATCCCGGCTTCGCACGGGTGTAAGTCTTATTTTTTTACACCTTGGGTTACATTATTGGAGTTTTAGTAAGGATCCCTATTTTTTTTGCTAATGCAATATTATATAGCCTGTAACACGGGGATAGAGTAGCTTCCCAAGAGTGACCACTTTTTCAAATCGGTTCAGTAGTTTTGGCCTATTCAATTTAAACAAACAAACAAATCATTCCTCTTTATAATATTAGTATAGATAGTATAGACTATGTGCTTATAGCTCAGGTTTACTTACGTAAAACCCATACCTACTTCTAGTCGCCATGTTATATTCATGAAAAGTTTTAAATGTTTATCGGGACTTATCGCGTGTTATATATTTATTTAGTGTGTGCGTGTGTGTGTGTGTGTGTTTTTGTTAAAAATAAAATATTGCCTATTCTCATCATTTGTGTGTACATTGAACATGTGTTCAAGTCGCGAAAGCTTAAGAGTTACATAAACCAAAATAAACATATACGATAAAAACATCGTTGACTTTTATTTCGAAATGACAGGTATAATAAAACTTATTTAATATTACCAACGAGTTGTGATCGACAAATCTATCTGACACCAGTGTGAACTCAGTCGCACGCTGATTTCGTTGGTGAGTGATCACTTGAAAGCAATGCGACGTAGTTAGAAATTTCGACAATAGGCACAAACATTTTGAAGTACAACGGGTATGTCTTAAAACTGCGATCAGAACCACCGGCGGATGGGCAGCAGCGTCCTATTAGCACACGGTGAACGTACTGCGATTCTCAAGCCGCCTGCGAAGCGTGGGGATTATAGAAACACCCCTCTCTAAAAGGTATGCCTTGGTTCAGCAGTGGACGTTTACTGGCTGACGATGTGAGACATACTGAGACGCAAAAAAAAAAACTTTTCCATACTTTGAGATCTATCAATAAATCATAATTAAAAAGTTTGAAACACCGTTACTATTTTCAGAGTTGGTGCGCGAGTACTTTTATTAGGACTGTTGTTGACTTTATCCTTTAATCGTTGAAGCGGTAGATTGTACATACAAAGGATTCTCCGATCGCTGTTATAAAGGCGGATTTTCCAATGCTCCAATGAACTTTTATATTTTCTTAAATCAAGAGGAAAACTGAGATGTATTTGTTGAGAAACATTTAAACATAAAGTAGGTAGTACAACATGTTGGTAGGTATACGAAGGTACACGGATTTTAATTGGCTATTTGGTTCAAGAAGGCAATTTTTACAACCGCAGAAATTGGAAAAAAATTGATGTTGCCAAGTACAATATTTCAGCCACAGTATGTCAACAGTATGGTGTCGCGCAGTTTTGCCATACATGAATTTTAGGGGCTAAATACGAGGCGGTAATCGCTATAAAGACCAAGCCAAAATTGAAGCTGCACGAGAGCGTGTCGCACGCAGTCGTTGCATGCATCACGGCACACTGGGATCTTTGTCTACTACGCCGACGACATCGAAGACGATGCCATCAGTCGATTCGTACGTCGAGCATCAGCTGCGTCACCGAAGACTATTAAAGCGTACAACCTGCAAATGGCCATCAGAGGTCGCAACTCAGCAATGACGGTGGCTCTGAGCGATATAAAAATGTGAAAAGAAAGCGTTCAGAGGATTGTGTAATGCCAAGCATTCATGCTCACCATCGAAGGCACATTCTTGCGGCGGCGTCGTGTGTCGGGTCGCCCTCTTCCCTCAGATATGGTTGAGGAGGGCGATGGCTGGCACATGTGTCATACTCGTGATCGGGTGCTGCTTGCGGGTCGCTGCTATGCTCGCGGTATACACACAACACTAATAGTAACATGACCAAATTGTTTTAACCTTAGATATAACTAACTTTCCTCTCCCTGTATTGTGAATAACTAAAGTTTAGGTTAACAAAATTACTTTAGTTAAGTATAATAAAAGTCACGGACGTGGAGTGACGGTGTCCGTAGAGTTGCATAAAAAAGTACAATATGTATAACTCTTATTTTGTTCAATACTTGTTAAACGTTTGTTCGAAATTGTCTAAAATCACCAATTTCTGAACTATGAATGTGACAAAAATGGTTTTGGCTACGGAACCATACCATATACATGTCTCGACATGCACTTGGCCAGTTTTATTAAAAATAATATTGTAAATTGAAATTACACACTTTCGGATTAAATTGCGTGTATTTTACATTATATTAATTCCTGACGTTTCGAACTTTTGGTGGTTTAGTGTCCGTGGTCACAGGGTAGACTAGATCAACGGTCCGCAACCTTATTGATATTGCGACCCCAAAATTAAAAAAAAGAGATATGAGCGACCCCAGAAAAAAAATCACTAAGTTAACAAGTGCAAAGGTTGGTTCAGGTAACGAAGTTAGCTGTTTTTATTCCGTAAATTATTTATATTGAAGAGTTTATTTATTTTGGTAAGTAATATTAAAGCAAACTAGAAAATATGCATTTAACATACGAGTAATATTTATGATGGCATTAAATGTGGCGTTTTTGGCGACCCCATAAATATCTTTCGCGACCCCACACTGGGTCGCGACCCCAGGGTTGCGGACCGCTGGACTAGATGACGGATGTCAAAAATGACGGATGTGTATTATTACGTAGTGCTTAATTTCCATGATCGTGAAAAGTTAAGAGAGCATTAATTTTATCCTAATCCGCAGTTCTACAATGAACAGATTATGACTGTCACTAGGACGAAGATAAATCACGCCTTCCGCGGATTGTTTCAAAAACTTTTCAACGAAGACGCTCGCCGAAACTAAAAGTGTTTTTGTTTCCACGATGGCCTAAAAAGCTTTCCATAATTTATTGTAATAGAAAAATAAGGACAGATAATGTTAAATAAGAAAAATGTCCGGGGAATGTTTCGAGTTATTAATGTTATCTATATATCTATACAAACGGAATTTCCGTTTTCCGTGTTATGCTTCTTGTGAGTCTTGTAGACATTTCTGAGAATGTTCTGGACATATTTTTACCCAACTTCCCAAGGAGGACGATAATGTTTTTCGGGCGTATGTAATAATGTACGTTTGTTTGTATTATTTACTTCCTCAGGCATTCGCAACAAGTCACACTTAGTATAACAGTGTGACTCGATGGGACCACAACATTCCCAACGAGTCACACTGTTGGTAATTTTTTGTGTACCTACTCTTCATGCTGGCCATCGACTCGCCTGATGGTTAGTGACGGTGTGGCCAAAGATGAAGAATGTTGCGTTATATGGTTTTTAATAATTTTGATATAAAAATCATTTTCTTGTATGTTTCCAATAAGTCACACCCAGTGTGACTTGATGAGAACAAACCGTTCTCAACGAGTCACACCGTTGTTTTCTTTTTGTGTGTATAGGTCTACGTTTTCCCACCAACTCGCCTAATGGTAAGTGACGGTGTGTTTCCGAGGATGGAAAACATCGCTGGCGGGAACAAGCTGGCATTGTTTTTTTATGATATAGGTGCAAACCATCTAACGGGCAGCTTTTTCTGTTTTTCTTTTCTTAAAATAATAATAAAACTAAAACAGCAAAATGAAATTTTCTCGTAAATTTCGAACGCAGTCTATCGGAAAACAATAACATTAAAAATAAATCCATTTGGAGTCTAAATTGGACAAACACGGGAGAAACCCAACGGTTAGATTGATTTCTTCAAATTGCTTTGTGGTTGAACGCTATTGGGAGCTTTAGGGGTAGAACACTCTCAAGACGGGGTGAATGCGGGCGCTCTCTTTTAAAGAAATTTCAACCTTAGTATCATTTAAATACGATAAAAACACAACATCAAACAACTACACAACAACAATTTCATCATCATCAGCCTCTTTAACCTCCACACTTGACATCCTGCCTTTTGCATCCACTGGATGCCCGCGACTCTCACAATGTCGTCGGTCCATTTCAATTAAAGCAAGGCATGTATTTTGCCCAGCCCTGAGAACAGCTGATTTATTATCACGATTTCATGGTTGGTCTCATAGTAAAAGTTGTTCATAATGATGATTACAATGATCTCCTGTCAGCTTGGTAGAGTCTATATGCGTAACCCTATTTAAAGAGAACACACGTTTAAATGAATATTGCTTAGAAATGTTCAGAAGTCGAGTTTAGTTTTACATAACGCAGTTTCTCCGCTCTTCCATTTTTCCAACTCCCTGAGGGCATATATTCAATCTGCTTTTATTCCTCACTTCCAGTGATTCCAACTTATGTTAGATATGAAAGTTTTCATAAAAATTTATGAAAATTTTGCGAGTTTTGATAACATTGTGAATTTTATGTGGACGATGTTGCGTTGAATATTTTGAAGGTTAGTATCGCAAATAACTTTTATTGTTGTTTTTAAGTGCTTATATTTTTACTATAAGCTCTCTCAATTTTTTATCGAAAAAAAGCAAAGCTATTTTTTGCGTTCTGATCTGGCAAATAGAAAGATCTAGAAAATTTAATTTCTGTAATAAATAGATCTGTATTGTTTATTAAAAATAATGGCATAGCTATTTAAAATTAATATTATATTTACTTATAACCTTCAATTTACAAAAGTAGTTTTTCCCGAAAAGTGGCGGGGAAAGTTTGAGAAAGGATTTCGTTACATTACTGACATAAAATAAACAATTTTAATGTAATGGTTAACTCGTTTTATATCAAACGTAATACTATATTGAAAAATACTTGTGTACAAAAATAGTGTGGTTCTGCCTTTGCTTTAGTAAAAACACTGTATTGCAAAGGCAGCGTCTTCCAAAGGTACAAAATGATAAATAAAGAGTTTTACAATAAGGTGCTATATTATACACAATTTATACAACTGTTGAATGCAAGGAAATATTTTTTAAATATATAGTAAAACTAGCTGAATCCCGCGGTGCTACCCGCGATTTTCCAATTTTCCCGCATTTTCTGGGAGAATAAGTACCCTATGTCCGTCCATATGATGTACACTATCATCCTGCCAACATTCGTTAAGATCGGCTTAGCGGTTTAGTCGTAAAAAGCGAACAAACATCCAGTCAGACAGACTTACTTTCGCTTTTATAATATTAGTAAGGATAACATATTTTTAATATTGCTAATATTATTTACAAGGTTCTATACTTATAAATAATAACAAATAAATATTCGGGACATTTTTTTCACACACGGTCATCTGACCCCAAACTAAGCAAAGCTTGTGATATGGCTGCCAGAGACTGATATACATACATATATAGTTTTAAATACATACTTAAATATATATTAACAACCAGATATAGAACAAACACAAATGTTCATCACACAAATGTTTGTCCTAGATGGGAATCGAACCCACGCCCCCAAGCTCAGAAGGCAGCTTCACTACACTTACTGTAGAACTTTGTTAACATGTTACATAGTCAATATTCGTCTTGATAATTAGGGCTTTTTTTACCTATATTTACCTATACCCTATAATTAAACGATTTCATTTTGTAATACGTCCTGAACACTCATATCTCCTCAATGGCTCCTAAAGTAGACCCGTTTATCTCTATACCAGTTGTTGGGCTCTTTTATTTTCCAGCAATGCTTTTCTAAACTCATTGTTTTTCAAAAGCTTTTGGCAGTATCCCGGAAACGAAGCAAAACAAGTACGAATAATGTAAAGACCCATATGAGAAAATATTTGGCCAACTCGCCCATCGTGCACTGGCAACCCTCCAAACTCGCTAGCGGAATGACGTCGCAAGTCATGCTCTAAGTACGATCCTCTTTACATTCAAAGTCATTTCCTATTCATACTGATTATTCTTATAAAGAAAAGGGAATGTTACGTGTCTACAAGGACGTCTTTTTTCTGTTTTCCACATATTCCAGGATAAAAAGGCCTTTATGTCAGTCTTCATGACATATGCGTGCAAGCCTTCCATGTCAAACATTAAGATCTTTGATTCCATTTGTGATGTGCAAACTGCTGATCTGTGGAATGCTCTGCCTGAATGGGTGCACCCCGATAGTTACAATCTGCGCGCAATCAAGCGTGCTCCATCGTAGACCACATCATCGCTTAACATCAGGCGAGCTGGCGGTCAATAGCTAGTTTTTTTTTTTTTTTTTAAGTTACGTCTGGGGCTGGCCAGTCTACATAAATAGGGTATATACTATCCTTGACATAAACTTACTTTGAAGTTTTCGGTCATTCCACCGACCACCTCAACGGACCAAGTAGGTAGTTGTGCGATGCACTTAAGTCGAAACTTATTCATAATTCATATCCTTACTTCTTTATCATAATTCATAATGAACCCTGAGAAGCTTTTTGTGTACACACTTTTCCCATCTTAATTTCCAAGTGGAAAAGTAATGATTGCCAACTTTAAGGAAAAATAAAGGCGCCATTTTTTCACAAAATTAACTTTAAATTAATAACAGTAAATTTTATTTTACTAATGTATTCAAAAATTATACTCCGTGAGAAGGCCAAAGTGATGATTGATTACGTTGGCAGCGTAGAAATTATAGTAAGAAATATTGTAATTATTATACATGTAAAATTTTAGTTATGCCGGCAGTAGATCAAATTCTTTATTTTGCTATTCTAAAATGTATCTTATTATTATATAATAAATTTAAATTTATAACTAAAACTAAACTAAACCAATTCTGACAAAATAAATATATGTTATATATTTAATTAAATATAATTAAATAAATAACATTATTTTATTATTCTTATTGTTTCGACTAAGTAATGTAATGACATTTTTATACATGTCAATAATATTTACGGTATTTTTATGCCATCTCTCTAGATTTGTACGCATACTAATTAAGTAAAACAGATATAAAGTGACTAATATTGTTAAAACACCCATTGTGCATGCATTTTTAAATGCGTGCATGATTTACTCATGTTTTATCTCTTCTACTTAATTTTCTAATATCTGTTTAGTATTTTTCAATTATCTTTGAATATAGCCTCTCTCAATTCATATTTTGTATTAGTAAAAACTTGTGATTCCCATTTTTTTTACCGATGAAAAAATTAGAAGGTTTTCAAGTCGACGTTTATGCCATAAGGACTCTTAGAGTCCTGGGGAAGTACGACATCTTTGTCAGCTGCTCAACCGCTAAACAGTAGTGTGTAAACTGTATCCCGGATTGAAGAGAATGTTTGCAGTAAAATTATTAGCCCTAAAAAGATTTACCATTTAATATGTTAGGGTAACGAACGCAGTGCAGCCACGCAGAATTATGAACTGTTGAGGCTCTAAATTCGGGATGGCACTGAACTGTTAGCGTAACGCTTACCATCATGTAAGCTAATTCAATCAAAATAAAGAATTTCTATCTATCTGTCTAATTGTACGTATCCTCACTCAGTTGCATAAAAAAAAATCATGGCCTATAACCTTCTGCCTTGGCCATCTAGTTGTACCAATCAAGCGACATGTCCTACGTTTCCTTCTCCACTGCGTTCACACCTGCCTAATTAAGGGTAAACGCACTTAGCGCGTTTGGAGCCCTCCTAATGGAAGTGCCAATTAACCAATCGGCCGATGACTCACGCAGCTTTCATTGTAAAACTGCCCGTGACATTCTTCAACGCCGTAGATTTTTTAATTAGAATTAACTTAATAGTATTTAGGATGTTTTTAAATGTTTATCGGGACTTATCGAGCATTATTTTATTTTGGTAAAACATTGCAACACTGCAATTTTCAAGATCAAGTGAGAGTAGAAAAACAAAACACCTGCTCTTCTCGCCGGACTCACCCACAGTTTTCAGTCACCACGTGACCATGGCCATTGTAACATGGTCGAAACGTCGAGCGAAAGCTACCTATATTTACCAAAATAAAAAAGTCCCGATAAACATTTAAAACATGACCGTGTTCAAAACCAGAAAGTTTAACAGTTACTTTTAATAACTAAGATCTTATACGGTGGAAATTCCATTCCGTCTGAATGAAATTCGCACTAACCGTATGGAAGTGATTATTGCGATGCGATCCAGCCCGCTGCGGCCCGTCATAATATGCGCGTACGTTTAGGATGAAATTTTGCATGAACATTGTCACTTTAAAGTGCCTACGAACCCTATGCGTAAAAAGTTGCGAGCATTTAGCTGGTCATCATATAAACGTATCAAACAATATTAGACCACGCAGAAGCCTTTGAAAATGGTAAAAAAGTGAAAAAATAATAGTAGGATGAATCCCATTGGAAAAGGAAGAATATAACAAAAATGAAATAAAACATTTTCCGTCTTACCACAAAAGATAAGCACGCTTTAGATAAGTGTTTAGCATATTTTTCGCCGTGAAACAATTGCTAAACACATGTCTAAAGCGTTCTTAAATCTTTTGTGGTAAGACGGATTATGTCAACGAACTTGTAATCTCGAGTGAATTCTTCTAGGCAAGCGTGTTCATTGTAGACCGCATCTTCGCTTTACATCAGGCGAGTTGGTGGCCAAACGCGAGCCTATTCAATAAATAATAAAACCGGCCAAGTGCGAGTCGGGCTCGCACACTGACGGTCCCGTACCACCACAAAATACCAGTTATAACTTGGTAATGAATAGAAATTTATCGCCGACTCGCACTTGGCCATTATTTATTCTTAGTTGTTATATTTTAGAGTGCCGACTATGATCATGTCAAGTTTGACGTTTGCAGGTATGACCGTTTTTACATTAGAGCTAGTACAAAAATACATAAAAAATACGTTTGCTCCCCCCCCCCCCCCCACTCCTTTTGTTTTTACTTTATGACTTTTTTATTATTTGTTAGTCAATCTGCCGTAACATTACATATTCTGTGAAAATTTCAACTGGCTATCTATTACAGTTCGAATGATGCAGCAGTTTAAAGGTAGGACAGATGGATGGACAGATAGACAGACAGACATCATAGGCTTAGTAATAGGGTACCGTTTTACCCTTTGGGTACGGTACCCTAAAATAAGCATTTATCCCATTACGTATTCTCAGGCTAACCACTGTTCATCAAGCTCTCATCTGGGAACAAGCCAAAGTTCTCCAAGCACGTTCGGAGCTAATTTAAAAACTCCGCCCAGCGACTTGAGTCGCACTCGACCGATTTACTTTTCAACTTGCCGTGAATAAATCACACGGATTGGCGGAAAAACAAACAGTAAGGATTGTCTAACTACTTTTTAGGGTTCCGTACCCAATGGGTAAAAACGGGACCCTATTACTAAGCCAACGATGTCTGTCTGTCAGACTTCATAATCAGCAAAAGTAACTTTTTACGTAGGTATTGGGTAAACGATTGGGTATTTTCCAGTAGATCACGATATCTGATGGCGTCATTCATCTCATCACATTTTATGTTCTCACAGGATCGTGAGATCAGCTAGGACCAAAATTGACTTGTGATCAGGTGTGTATAACTCAGTACCTACCAAAATTGTGGGATAAGTGCCTGTCTAGCTCTTTGGATATTTCTATATTTGTATATGACGAATTTCTAGTATAATTTCGCTTCTACGTCGCTTCCAGTACAATAAGGATTTTGGGACAATTTATTTTTCTCTATAGATATTAGTGATGCTAATTTAAACCAAACCTGAAATAAAATATTAATTACATAAAAGAGAAAAATTAACCTCGAAGCGACGTAGAAGCGGAATTACACTAGAAATACTTCCATATATTAATAAAAATGGACTTCCGCATAGTAACGCGTGATTCAATCAACTATATTTCTATACTAGCTGAGCCCCGCGGTTTCAATGGTAAATGGCAAATGGTAATGATGATTATAAAAAGGTTGACATGATGATGATGTTTTTCGGGATAAAAAGCCTATATGTGTTAATCCAGGGCATAAGCTAACTTCATACCAAATTTTATCTAAATCGGTTGAGTAGTTTCGGCGGCGAGTTCAGACAAACATATACACTTGCGCATTTATAATATTAGTGTTATATGATGATATGATATGATATATAACTACAACTATTTTATTTTATCGCTCAATATTATTGCATGTCGTCTTCAACTGTAATTATTGTGACATTTAGTTATATTTTTATTTCTGTTTAAAGTTTTGATAAATTGTATTGATGTACACAGTGTAGGTCGACTTAAATAAATAAATTGATATGATATGATATGATATGATATGATATGGTATGATATGATATGATATGATATGATATGATATGATATGATATGATATGATATGATATGATATGATATGATATGATATGATATGATATGATATGATATGATATGATATGATATGATATGATATGATATGATATGATATGATATGATATGATATGATATGATATTTCTAATCCCGTTGAGTTATACTCTAGTTCTCAAACCAAAGGCATAGATTGTATTTACTGACTCTATTTATAATTGACACAGAAAACTGAGATCAAGACACTTTTTGAGTAAGAATATTTCCGCAGGATTTATTGCACTTAGCTAGTTAGACTTTGAAATGTGTATTCCGCGAAGGTAGGTAAGTGTTCTCAATTTGTTTTCCTCTTCAATTTGTTTTGTTTACTCCTTCTAGCATTTATTTTTAATACTACGCAACGCACAACTAAATAATGTGTACTGTACAACATTTTGCAAATGTAACTTGTCACGTTATAATGCAACATATGATAGCAGCAAGCAAAGCTCTTTAATATGGTCTAAGATGAGTGTTTTTAATTAATTAATAAATAAACACAAATAAATAGAGAAACCTGAAATGGAACTATTAAATATGTTGACCATAAAAATATATTTTGTATTATAAATGTTTTCGTACTTTTTCAATATAATAAAATTTACACAGTATTTACAAATTAATAAAATTTACACTGTACAAGTACACAACATTTACCCATCAGTAAGTGAGCACTGAACAGGAACACAGTATTTACAATTAAGTAAAGTTTGCACTGTACAGGTACACAGTATTTACAATTAAGTAAAGTTTGCACTGTACAGGTACACAGAGTGTATAAATTAAATTTACCGTTGTCGTAAGTTTTTAGTTCGTAGTTGTTTACTGATAAAATTAATTACCTAGCTATTTATAAAAGAGAATATCCAGTTTTATGATGTTTTTCCCCAGCTGGGACAGATGCTATCAGTTCAATTGTTTTTTTCTGAACTTACTGCTTGCAGGATCCATAGATAATGCTCTTTAGTATCCAAATGGTGACTGCAGTTTTAAATCGTATAATGCGAAGCTATCTCTGTTTCCCATGTCAATACTTTTTCTGTTTGTATATTGTAATCTTATGTCAACTAGATCTTCACTTATCGGTACGATTCTCGGTACATTTTCCACCATATTTGTACTAGGATTCAGTTCACTCATATCTCCCATTTTTCGTGTATGTTCTTTGAAATTCATATTTTCATGTGAAGTTTTTATATCTTCCGATAAATTAAAGCGCCTTTTTACGGCTCTAATATCAAATTGGTCAGAACTGTAACTATTATTTACGGTTTTGGGGTTTGTGTCCAAACTGTCAACTTCTGATTCTTTTTTCGAGTTAGTTTTAATTTTGGTCTTATCTTTTTCTTGTCCGTTTTCTTGGAAATTTTGCTTTTCATGGTCACTTGATGCGACCAGTAAAGAGTCGTTAAGTATGTTTTTAATTTTGTTTTCACCACTTGACTTATTTGTAGTTGTATTGTTTTTGCTTTTAGTATCATGTTTTTCATTTTTTAATTTATTTATTTTGTTTAAAATATTATTTTCATTCTTATCATCGTCAACAAGAATATCAAGTATGCTTTTTATTTCTTTTGAATTCAAATTGTCGTCAATAACTTCACTAACGCCTTTATTTGGATCTGCTATAACACTACTTTTACCATTAACTGGCAATTTTAAATTAAGGTTAATCACTTTAGCCAGGTTACTCTTGAAATGGCACATAAACAATAGTAAAATGAAGGTTAAATAGCGAGACATTTTATTTTCACCGATGGTTTGTTACAATCACAGAAAATGTTGTTTACTGCTTATCTAAATGGCAATCAATCAAAGGTAAGCTGATTTGTAGTGATGCGTAAAATTGCTTGCGCTGTAGCAATCACAGACAATAGATTTTTTGTTCGCGTTAGTTTGGCCGGAGGGAGTCAGCGTTAGTCAGCGGTAGTCAGCGTCTAGCATTAGTAAGCCGTGACATCTGATACTTATCTTTTAGCATATTTGCAAAAAGATATGAATAAAATATATTTTAAAAGATAACAATATAATTTTTACATGGAAACTTATCTTCAGCTCGCATGTTTAGATCTCTATCTGACGTTTTGGTTCTACAGCGGACTTATGCTGACTGCCACTGACGCCCATTAGCTTTTATACGGTTTGGTGCGCCAGTCTTTGGCCGACTACACCGTGCCGCATCGCGAACAATATTTGCATTACACAACGATATAATTGTTTGACACACGAAAAAAAACCATTAGGAGTAACGCTGACTAAAAGTCTGTCGGTTGTTGCTGATATTATAGTGAATGATTGAAGTTGTATTCACTCTAATGAAAAACGATCCATGATAAGAAATAATTAATCCTTGTTCTGGCCTACACGTTACGATATTTGATATTTGACTTTGAAATTAACTGTAGCGAATCGATTCTGGATTGAATTGAATTGATTTGTCTTTTAAATACTCGTCTAGGCTTATACTCACATACCTATATCTACGTAGACTGCACAAGCGGCCCAAACTGTATAAAAACAAGCGTGAGAAATTTTTCGTACCTAAAACTGAAAAGAAATATCTCTATTCTGTCGGGCAACTTTATTTGCGGCATTCTCATAACTCATAGCACAAATAGTCGTAAATAGTCGTTTCAACTGACACGTGTTGTCGCGGCACTGATGGAGCAGACTGGTTTTAGCCGGACTCAATTATGACGATTAATCATAATTGTATTGGAAATATGACATGCAAGGTAGGTTGACTTGTGGCGTCTACTTGGATATAGGTCTGAGCGTATACTACAATACAATACAATACAATACAATACAAAACTCTTTATTAAAATACCACAAAACAAGGATAACATAAAAACACACACTCTACACTCGTTCTAGTACATTGTAGAAGGTTGATAAATCCATAGCGTAGTAGGTATGTGGCAGTATCTCTCAAGTGAGATGGCGGCGCGGCAGGCAGCACTATTTGCAGCACTCGTTATAGGAGCGTCGTTACAAACAAGTCTCTAAACATATTGTATACGACCAAGTCTGTGCAAGTACTGTGAGTCCGCATGCAGTTCCGTGCTACTCACAAGTGGCTCGTTTTAATTGCAGCTCGGAACTACAGCAATCGTCGAGTTTACTCTGCTATACGTTATGATTAAAGATCGATAATATATTAAAGCCTTCTTCATCGTGTCGATGATTCAAAATAGTCTGTAGTTGTAATCGGTACCTGTAGGTGCAACCTGCAACTTTGAAGATTTTGAAATGTATAGATACTGGGGCACCGGAGGTGAGGCGTTAGGCTTAAACATTTGGATTATCTTAGACCTTCTATGGGCAAAGGTTTCTATATTACTACAAGGGACCCTTATAAGTTCGTTCTGTCCGTCCGTCTGTCCGTCTGCCTGTCCGTCCGTCCTAATTCTATAGAACCTTATTACTTCTATATAGTTATAAAAATAACTGCATGACAACAATTACAGTGATAGTAAGCATAGAAAGTCTTCGATATTAAGAGTAAGTATAAAAACAGATATTAATTTTACGGGTGGCCAAAATTAATAAAAAACGCAATTTTCTATTTATTTTGATTTAAAACCAAACTACTGAACCTATGTTGATGTAATTTCTATATCTGAAAGCCATCATCATCATTATTTCAGACATAGGACGTCCACTACTGGACAGGCCTCCCCCATCGATCACCAAAAGGGCCGGTTGGACAGACGACCTAAAAGAGACCACAGGGAAACGCTGGATGCAGGCCGCTTCCAACCGGCCCTTTTGAAGATTGATAGAGGAGGCATGTCCATCAGTAGACGTCCTATGGCTGAAATGATGATAATGATGATTATCCATAATCTAATAATTTTCTTAGGAAGGTATATTTAATTACGCATACTAATATCAAAACCAATTTTTTACCTAATAATAAAAGCTGAAATGTCGCTACTAAATTTAAAATCCATTTGATTCGATTCCAAGATTGCCAGCAGTAAAATCATTTGATTTACGACTGGCAACCCTCAACTTTGAGGACTGTCCATTGGCTGATTAAAAATAAACAGCCCGTCTCTGACTTTACAGGGTTTCAGGGATTCAAAGAATCACTGTCCTGAAGCAGTGAAGGAACTATTTATTTATATGGGGCCTGGTATTTAATGCTCGGAGCTATTTGTACAGTAAAGCTATTTGTCCGAGGTTGATGAAACTTTGTAAGTATATTTTATGTTTAAATATTTTTCATATATAACTAGCCGACCCGACAGACGTTGTCCTGTCTTAGCTATAAATATAAAAATAAAACTGCTGTCTGATAAATTCCCATTCATCAAACGCGCAAATTATCAAACGCGCGAAGTTAAAATAGCCGTTAAGTTTTCGGGCCAATTTTCTGCGCAATTTTCTTTCCGTAAGAACCTTCTACAAAATATTAGAAAAAAAAAGATGAATGAAATCGGTAAAGTCGTTCTCAAGTTATGGCGTGCCAAGGTAAATAGGGATTCATTATTATATAATTATGTAGTTTATTTTGATATCCTTTTGTTTTTAATAAAATAAAATAAATAAAAAAATACATCAGGCGAGTAAGTGGTCAAGCGTAAGCCTACAATAAAAAAAATGGTTTTCCTAAAAAGTTAATCTAATTATTTATTTTTTAAAATTAAATAATTCATTAGCTGACAGAATGCACAGCCTAAACCGCTGGGTCTATATTAATGAAATTTTGTGTAAGTGTTCTTATACAACGAAAAAAGCACTGAAGAAGAAGAATTCTTGAAAATAAATTCTTTTAATACAGCTGTCTTCAGAAAAGCCGTGGTAGCCTATTTGGGAAACCGCTAGACATGAAAGCGCGAAAAGAACGTTGCGGGTTCAAATCCCAGGCCCGTACCAATCAGGTCTTTGGAGTTTATGTACGAATTTTCATACCACAGGCATTTCGATGAAGGAAATAATCGTGAGGTAGCCTCTACTTACTTACATCAATGGGAAACCTGCATAATTATATACGGAGAAGAAATTCAATGGCGTTTATTAACCAACTCGCAAAATTTTAGCTCAATGGGTTGGGGATAACTTTAGACTTCGGTTACTCCTGCAAAATGTGGAATGAGCTACCTTCCGCGGTGTTTCCGAGAAGCTACAACATGGGGTTCTACAAAAGGCGAGTTAATAAATTCCTTAAGGGTCAGCAACGTATTTGTGATGCCTCTGGTGTTACAAGTATCCATAGGCGACGGTGACTGCTTACTATCAGGCGGCCCGTCTGCTTGTTTGCCACCTATGTCATTAAAAAAAGTTGCAAGATTTGAAACATACTAACAAGCCAAGTTAAAAAAACTCTTAAAATCAGGGTGAACTTGTCTCGGATTATACAGCTCAATTTGGCGGTCGGTTTCCGGTTCAATTCCTTTCAATAACTTGATCTACTTTCAGCGAGGAAATCCGTTTCAACTTTATAAACCTGTTACAGATAAATCGAAAAGTTAATTTGGAATTGTGTATCAAAAGATTTTACCATTATATACTTTAGATTTTTTTGTCGTGGTGACTGATATTTATTCAGTTCTATTTTTTTACGGGCAGAATAAAAATAAATAAATAAAAATCGTTTAATTCAGGCAACTTGACCCATAGAACTCGTACTAATTAATGTCTTAATCTAAAATAAAATAAATGCACACTGTATAGGTTCGTCTTAAATTATATAAGCACACTGTATACAGGTGATAGTCAAACTCTGACAAACTATACATAAAGAAGTACGGTGCACAATAGTACCAAGTCAATTTTTGTTTCTAATATCCAATGCTTAAACATTGGACTCCTTTCATCACCGGAGACAGCCGCTAGGATTCTGTTGCCGGAAATACAAGCTAACTAACACTTAATACCTAAATAATAACAGGTATTATAATAAAAGCTTTTATTTCGAAGACTATTTTACACACCAATGTGCAAAATACGAGAGATCAAATTGATTCTTCTAAGAACACAGCAAGTCAAGCAACCAAATATATTTCACAGAAAAATTACCGGAAAGAAAACTCGATTCATCTGTTCGATCAGTAATTCATCGGGACTCGTGAGCTGGGGGCCAAACGTAGACAGACCTATTCTATATTTAAAAAAACCAGACAAGTATGAGTAAGACTCGCGCTCTGAGGGTTCCGTTGGATGGAACCATCAAAGCGCGAGTCCAAACAAAAAAGTTGAAATAAAGACTCACCTAACTTTGTAGTGGACGATGAGGTTCTTCCATACATTCCAACAACAAAATGTAAGTTTGTAACAGCAAAACAATTATTTTTAAATGATATATCTTCAAATTTATGACTTCGGATTTATTCTTTTATATGTGCTGTAAGATCTTGCCTCTTGACAAGTTGCATGATTTTAGGTCAACTGGAAGTACCCTATAGATTTTGATTCCCTTGTGAAATCGCAAAATATGCGAAAATATTCGACATATACGGTCATATCTTTTGATCGCGTAAACTAACAAGTTTGATTTTTTCACAGCTAAAAGAAACCGTAGATTTGAGTATTTGATATAAATTTCAACTTGATATCTTTACGCGTTTCTGAGAAAAAGGGTCTTGACAGACGGACAGACGGACAACAAAGTGATCCTATAAGGGTTCCGTTTTACGTACGGAACCCTAAAAAAATTGTTTTTACTGAGATTCCTTTCCAGAAGTCCGTTGACAATATACACAAGCTAACTAACACTAAATAAATACCTAAACTAAGTACTTAGCCAATCAAAGGTCTAGAAAAAATCCAAATGCTTACTTGGATATCTATTTCATATCAACAAAATGTCTTTCAAAATTCAGCATCACTCAGCCTGCACGACGCTCTCAAGACACAGAGGCGCTTCAAATAAAGATCAGACTGTATGCATTATTAAAATCACATCTTGTAGTAAACCGTGTATTTTGGATCCTTCGTGATGTCACCAACAGGTGTATGCGAAAGTGGGTCAAGAGTCAGACTACATTTATTTTGCATGAAAATCGGCCTCCGCAGCCCGCTTTAATAATGAATTTAATTTTCTCTTTGATAGTATTAATAATAAAAGGGGTTACTGAAAATTGATGGAGGAAAACTGAGACGCCGCAATCAGGTTTCTATGGCACAAGCCGTTCTTGGCAATTTCGTGATTGCATCAATATTGCATAGCGATTTCCTTTGATTGGATGCTGCAAGCAATTTAGGCTGAAAGATTAGCTTTCGACAAATTTATGTTTTTAAAAATTCTAATGAGTTGTATGATTTTTTACATCACTCATCAATTATGCAATTTATACATTACCTAGGTACAAATTGTCCTGGGTTCAGGCCGGTTGAAGTTGGCTCTGACTATCCACCCAAGTGAGCTTCAGGAGAGGATGACACGCTGTGTGAGCAACGTTGGGCGGAGGAGCCGAGACAATACGCAGTTGTCTCGGGAGGAGCCGTAGCGCAGTGCCGAGGGCTCCGGTGCGTTCCTCTGGAGATTCCGGAGCCCTCTTGTCAAGCACTAAGGCTGGTCACCGGGGGGTTTTAGTGGGTATAATCCCACATAACCTGGCTGCACCCCAATGCAGCCGGCAAACTTTGGAAGATTTCCCCCTCGAAAAAGTACAAATTGTTCAACAAAATCATAATCGAAGCTATTAAATAATTCTTTTTAGATTTTTCAACGGTTTCTCGCGTATATTTTAGTTATTTGCCCGCTTATACTCGGCTACCAATCTCAATACAGGGGTGTACTAAGGTAGCTACTATTAAAGATAAAACTACTATTCATCATCATCATCAGCCAGAAGACGTCCACTGCTGAACATAGGCCTCCCCCTTTAACCTCCACACTGAACGACAGCCTGGTTTGTCTGTCATGGGGGGGTTTGCCATAATCCCCACGCTTGGCAGGTGGCTTGGGGATCGCAGGAGGTTCCACCATTCAAGTAGGAGGATGCTGCTGCCCATCCTCTGGTGGTTCTGGTCGCAGTTTTAGGACATACCCGGGTCCGTACAAAACTACTGTTGCTACTATTTTAATATTACTTTTAATAAAACTATTTTATTAATTAATTTAATCTATTTAATGAATAAGTATTTCAAGGAATTAAAACACACAATTTTATGCAAATCAGGGCCTGCTCTCTCAATTTTAATAATTCAAAAATATTTTCATTTTATTGATTCAAAATAATTTTCTCTTTTAATTTTATAGCAAACTTTTCCCCAAAACCTCATTCCTGATTACATTCCTCACTATTGTGGCAGTAGATGAACAAATTTCGAATACAAAGAGCTCTGTTGTTTCTGTACAAATCATTTTTACAGCGCTGATTGTTTAGAATTGATTACGAGCTTTTGAATTCTAAATACAGTTGGGATTCTGGTCAAATTACTCGTATTCTAAAAACGCTCTTGTTATTATTCGATTGAAAAAAGAATGGCAGAAAAACATTTCATAAATTTTTTAGTATTTAATTTTTAAAATGTTAATTAGTAGATTATTGGCGTTCAGCGTCGTGTAAACATTATTTTCTCTTGAACATGGTTGAATTAAGTAAATAACACTTCATACTCTTTTTATTATTTAATAATAGGCTTGCGTTTGATTGCCAACTCGCCTAATGTAAAGTGATGATGCGGTCTACGGTGGAGCACGCTTGATTAGAAGGTCGACTAGAAGACCGATTCACTTGTGATTTGAAGACATTTCCTTTCTTGGCACCCAGGATTCCCTGTATCGAGGATGCCTGTAAGAAAATAATGAAAAAAAAAAAACATTTAAATTATGCATCAGCCTGTATGACAATATAGACAGCTCCGTCTAGCTCCGCAAGTTACCGTATCGAGGCAATGCGCGATAAATTCAACTCAGCCTCGTTTGTTTTCCGAACAGCCTATTAAGGGACACTTAACACTTCAAAATGATATTAATGTATGTAACAGAGAACTTCACTTGAGTTGGCTTCGTAACTCAATGGAGTTCGGGATTATATTCGTGTCATTGTCCACGATGAGAATAATTTAAAAAGTTGTGTCGCTGACCACCACTTGTAGAGAGTAACATAACTTTTTTATGTTACTCTCTCCAATATTATGTTTAACTGACCACTATTGGTGGACAGCGGGTGGTGGACAACGGGAATAATCATAGTATTACGGTCTACGATAGAGCAAGCTTGCCCAGAATAAACAGATTCCCTCACAATTTATATAACTTCATACTTATATTATAAATGCGAAAAGTTTGTTGGTTTGTAGGTTTGTTTGTTTCTTTTTCATGCAGCAACAGAGCAACGGCTCGACCTGATTTTTTGCATGGGTTAAGTGCAATGGCCGGAGAGTGACATAGGCTTTTCATCATCATCGTCATCATCATCACCATTTTTCATCACTACGTGGGTGAAGCCGTGGCGCGCAGCTAGTATATCTATATATATGTATCGCTATGTGTGCGATTTTTTATATATCTGTACACAAAAGTATATAATTTATGCAACACCGGTCAAAGACTCTACCCCCTATTATATGAATAGACTGCTCGTAGCGCAGAAAACATTTAGTTGAATGTTTTAAAAATTCGAGTAAATTATGCCACTTATTCTGTGCGATACCGAAATTAGAGTTTGCTGGAAATTGTTGGTGCATTTCAAAATAAATCTACATTTACAAAGAACGATGTTTTTTTTGTTTTTGTTTTTTTGTCTGCATGATTCTCTCCCTCCTGCCCATTTTTCTATCGGACTGCCAGAGTGGGCACGAAGATTCGACACCGCTTTATGGTTGCTATTCTACGAACCCGTACGAAGCGCTTTGATTGCACATTTATTGTGCGAACTGCTAGTCTGTGGAATTCGCTGCCTGAGTGGGTGTTCCCCGATAGTTACAATCTGGGTGACTTCAAATCACGAGTTAATCGGTTTCTCTAGGCAAGCAAGCTCCACCGTAGACCGCATCATCGCTAAGCGCAGGACTATTTATAAAATTAAAATAAACTACTATGCCATAGTGGCAAACAAGTAAACGGGCTGCCTGATAGTAAGCATACACCGTCGCCTATGAATACTTGTAACACCAGAGGCATCACAACTACGTTGCCGAAGCTTTAAGACTCCTTTAGTTTACTTTTTGAAGAACCCCATGTTGTAGCTTCTCGGAAACACCGCGGAAGGTAGCTCTTTCCACATTTTGCAGGTGTGAGGTAAGAAAGATCGTGTGAAGAGCACATTGTATGATTTCTACATTATGAAGTTTTTAAGAGCATGTGCTTCTGATAAAGTCAAAATGCTAGTCTATAAGTCTTTGTGCCAGTCGCTTCTGCAGTACTGCATAGGCGTTTGGGGCGGCGCAGCTAAGACACATATGAACGAGGTGGAACGCGCACAAAGAGCCGCGCTAAAAGTCTTACTGGGCAAGCCACGCAGGTATCCCACGGATAAACTGTACGAAGAAGCTTCGGTGCTGAGAGTTCGACAGCTTTTTGTTATGCAGGCTATTGCCAAAAGTCATCATTTGTCCTGTAACCTGTGCCCTCCCCAAGAGTAAATACTACGTTTGCCACCCGCCTACCTAAATATGTACATATATTTACCTATAACTCTGTTTGTAAATTAATCGACATAAAAAACAAAACATTCGCCGAATCTAAAATTAAATTACAAAAATGGCTTCTTTCGCTATCCGGGGAACAAACGGAAAGACTGGTGAGGTTTACTGAAATGAAGCGCAAAGAGATCTTTGCGCAAGATTAATTTTGATTCTCCTGACGCTGGCTTCTTTAATATTAAGCATCCACAGTTTCACCCACACGTAATCGCCCACTCTCACACACACACACACACACACCACCCACACACACATGCTCACACACTCACAAACCACACACACATTTTGGGGTTACATTATGCAAACTATATATGCCTTGAGGCCCTCTTTTCCCACTTTTAACAAATTTGATCATTCTAGTTCCTGTCTGTCTACTTACATTGTCAGCTTACATTTATAAAAATCGTGTCATATCAAGGTTCAGTACTTTGTCTAGGAAACCTCAAGACCGATACACGATTAATGACACTTCGCTCTATAGAGGAAAACATTAAATAAGAATGTAACAATGGTTTGAGCTGTTCTTCGTTTTTCCTTATTTTTATTTTTTTCTCTCCTTCGGTATATTGAAATTTCTATTTACTAAATGATGTCTAAAATATCTTAATATACAGATTTCATATTTATGGAGAGACCCGTAAGGAAAGATTCTACATTACAGCTACACTTTTCGATAAGCCTCAATAATAGTGGAAGCGAAGTGCATGACTGTCGTAAGCGCCATGGTTTCACTCCACTAAATTAAATTTTAACACAATATGATTGACCTTTTGGGCATCAATAGTAACAAGCATTTGTTCAAGGGTGGGAAAACGTTGCCTTAATAGGCAAGTTTTTGTCTTGTATAACATATATTGAACCTATTTAATAATTTATAATCACTAATATTTGGAATCTGTTAATTACTGTCAGCGCTAATCTGGAATTACGTATGCTCTGATCTTTCCGGGTACCCAAGATACAGGCCTGGCCTAGTTTGGGGCCCACTGCAGACTTCTTTTTTTTTGTGTTTTTCTATATTGTATGTCTTTTAGGAAATGTATGTGCTGTTCTTTCGGAAATATATGATTTAAGATTTCAAAAAAAAAAAAAATGTATGATGGGATGAGCTTTCAGGCGGTAGCAGCTAGATTTTCAGAATACTCAACACCAGAAAAATGTCTGCACCTACTTGTGAAGGATCAGTGAATATGTCTTTACTAAATGAAATTGAGGTTTCGTAGATCATTTTAAGCTCAAACGTCCGCGGAATCTATAGTAATAGTAATAGTTAATTGATCAAAAATTAAAAGACAACAATATTGTTAAAAAGCAATCGAACTGGACATAATGATAACATTTAAAATGTACAATGTTGTTTGTGTGTGGAACTGGCTGGCACTCGTACTAGTAATTAAACTGTGCTACAGGCACCAGGGTCCTCCGTTTGAACACTCATTAGGTTTAGTTAAAAATTAAACAAAAAAATACATATATTACATAATTAGGTCACGTAACATAATATCCCCTTTCCGGATACAATTAACATTAATTAACAATCTGATCCTACAAATTACCGTTGTAGGGTTTTAAATTGTTTTAAATATATAAACATGTATTTCACAGTCTATGGCTACGACGCTCAAGTGAAAAAATAAACGCAGTGATAGTCAGTATAAACAAGTAAAAATCCATTGTCTCCACCCACCACCTGCATAAAAGAAAACTCCCTCTGGATGGTTAAAAGAATATTTTAATCCCGGAACGGCATCTAAAATGCAAATTACGGGAATCTACATTTTCCAAACCAAAATAGAGCAAGAGTTTAAGCTCAATCTCGTATAATGTCTGGCCGGTCACCTAGCAAACGGTCGTTGCACCCGCATCGATGCGCAACGATTGTTTACCTGCAACGGAGTTATACTGCTACGGTGCTTCTACGGAACTACAACGCTACGGTGCTACGACGTTTTTTAATCTTACGTGGCGTGGTTTTAACCTTATCTTATACCGAGAGAAAAAAACAAAAAAAAAACGCTATAACTATTACACAATTATTTCAAACGATAAAAAACTAAAATTAACACTGTGTTATGTGACATAGTATGTGTCTCACATACCTAACTTTTATTACTGGCACCATAACCATCTAAACTTTAGACGGTTTTATGGTTCTAAAGTAATCCAAGACAATGGCTCCACAACTGATGAACCAATGCATTATCGTCATAATCACCCTACTTAACTTTATAGGTATTAGCAATCTATATATATATATAAAAATAACCTATTTACCTTGGTCACGCCATAACTTGAGAACGACATCACCGATTTCATTCATCTTTTTTGTAAAGTTTCCTAATACTTTGTAGAAGGTTCTTACGGAAAGATAAATTAAGAGAATTGCGCAGAAAATTGGGAAATTTGAGAAAACTTAACGACAATTTTAACTTCGCGCGTTTATCAGTTCTAAGACAGAACAACGTCTGTCGTGAGCTAGTCTTAAATAAATATTGCATACAAACCAATACAAATCCTCTCTTTCTAGGATCTTGGATATTATTATTGTATCAGTACTTTGGGTAAAAGAAGGCATCAACCAATACTGGTTACATAACTTCGTAGATCGATACTGGTTGGAAGCAGGCCAGACTGTAACGTAGATCCTTGACAATTGCCAATATCTCTGAGATGTAGCTGGAACTGCGGAAGTTGCCGAAACATGTTGATAGAGGTAATAAAAATATGAACAGTTTTCCTTCCGGGCTTTTATACAAATGGTAAAAAAATACACAAAGGGCAGCTTATGTAATACCACATGTGAAACAAAACCAAAAACCAAACGTGAATGTGTGTGTGTGTGTCAAATGTGTACCTTTTTAGGGTTCCGTACCCAAAGGGTGTTAATGGAACCCTATTACTAAGCCTATAATTACTCTGCTTGTCTGTCTGTCCTACCTTTTAACGGCTCTATCTTTCGAACCTTAATAAATTATCAGTTGAAATTTTTACAGAAAATGTAACTATACGGCGGATTAACAAAAAAATAATATCATAATACAAAAATAACAAGCATTATAATCATTAAATCAAAAAGTTAAAACAATAGATTATTTTTTAAACGTATTTTACGCACAAGTGTCAAAATTGCCATAATTATAGTACACACTCTAAAGTAAAATAACAAATAATAAATACTTGCCAAATGCGAGTCGGTGACAATTTTCTATTCACCACCAAGTTAAGCAACGTCGGGCGTGGTCGGTACTTGGATGGGTAACCGCCTGGGCGTGATGTTGTCGTTTTGCACTACCTTTTGTATTTTGTGTTGGTACGGAACCCTCACTGCGCGAGCCCGAATCGCACTTGGCTGGTTTATTTAAGGTTCTTGGACATACCGGTTTCCTCACGATGTTTTAATGTTTTTTTTGATGTTTTACCTTTTTTGAATAATGGTTTCGAAATTGCGCATAATTTATTTGAGTACTAAATAAGTCATTGGTGCAGGGTCGAGAATCAAACCGGGAGCCATCAAGTTGTAAAGCGCATTTGCTACTACTGCCCGGCCACCATCGATAACATCTTTTGTGTTACAAACTGGTTTGTCTCCACGGATCCCGGGATCAGACTGAAGCCACGAATCCCGGAGAGTTGTATCCACCGATAACGCGGTAGACGCGTCTAGCTTATGAACACTAGTTTCACTATCTATACTATATAATATATAATATAATATAGTAATTAATAATATTATAAAGAGGAAAGATTTGTATGTAAGTATGTTTGTAACGAATTGGCTCAAAAAGTCCTGGACTGATTTTAAAAATTCTTTCACTGTTGGGAAACTACACTATTCCCGGGTGACATAGGCTATAATCTATACCTGTGCGAAGCTGGGGCGGACCACTAGTTTATTATAATGTAAGCAAGTTAGAAGCTTCATTATGGATTCGAGTCATCTCAGGTGAGATTATAACTGCGAAGTAGGTCAGCTGAGAACCGAAGACGTGATCGAGAAACTTGCCTGCCTGGGTGATTGCTGCCGAAACCGAAACTGCTACTCGAGGAATACTAATGGACCTACTTGTTTAGGTAGTAAAGTGTTGTATCTACTATTTGAAAATGAGATCCGAAGTATAATTTGGGCTGTTTCAAACGGAGGGTGAAAAGAGTCCTAATAAACCAGCCAAGTGCGAGTAGGGCTCGCAAGATTTTCGCGTAGATTCTTTTTTTCCTGAAAACTATACTTGAGTATCTTCAAAGTAAAAGCGAATAAGTACCTTCTAGGTTTACGTGCTCCATCTTCGGCCACAACATCGCTTTCCATCAGGTGAGTTGTTGCCCAAATGTAGACCATACATAACAAGTCTCGTTTTGGTGCGGTTTTTTTAGCACTGTTTCGAAATCCATTCTTTTCAGTAACTTTGGTAGATGTCTTGAAACTTACTACCACTCGTTATGTTTCATGAAAAGAAAAGTTATTTCTAACGCAATTCAATTATAGATAGATAGACAGAAACTCTGTATTGTGTACACCAGAAATAAAAATTACAACACGATAGAAAACACTTACGATCCAGTGCCACAAGTGCCGGCCTTATCGCCAAAAGCGATCTCTTCCAGGCAACAATTGGATGGAAAGAATTTACGTAACAGAATCAACGGGGGATACTAAAACACTTTTAATGACACCATTAAATAAATAATACTAAATGATACATAGTACAATAAATATATATATATATATATATATATATATATATATATATATATATATATATATATATATATATATATATATATATATATATATATATATATATATATACATATACATAATACAGCAATTATCGAAGCAATTACGTGTAATGTTTACAGATACAAATTACGAATGCCTTACTCAGTTCATTAGTGCCAGTTGTGGGCTAAACAGAAAATTGGTATTCGCCTTACGAGTAGGTAAGTACAATCTCTCTGACGGGCAATTTACCAAATTGAGCCAAGTTCAAAATATAGATTAAATTCAAAATAAGCTTGGGTTTGGATGGTAGGACATAATTATGGACAATTTAAGGATGCTATGGCCAATCTTTTAAACAATACTCTGAACTCTAAAAGGGTTGAGAATTGGTAGACAGGACGTTTTTAGTAGCAAGGGCCTAATTGCGCACACTCTAACCTGCATCCAGTGATTCGAGCTCAGCATTTGTTACCCATGGCCTTCATACAACACAGCCTGGCCGGCTCGCAACCTACATTTTTGTAATGACATAGCTCAAGGCTGCTTCGCTCCGTTAGTAATGTCAAATGAGATACTATTAATCATTAAGTATTGAGGACATGGACTATTAGACATGAAGTATGAGGAGAAGCCGTGGTAGCCTATTTGGGAGACCGCTATACTTGAAAGTGTGAGATCGCGGGTTCAAACCTCGGGCTCTTACCAATGAGCTCTTTAGAGTTTATGTACGGATTTTCATACCACTGGCTTTTCGGTGAAGGAAAACATCGTGAGGAAACCTGCATACGTACGGAGAAGGAATTCAATGGCGTATGTGAATCCACCAACCCGCAACTGGGCCAGTGTGGTGGATATGGCCCAATCACCCTTTCGGGGGTAGGCTAAAAGTCCAGCAGTGGACTGTTATAAGGCTGATTATGATGATAAACAAAACATATTTTTTAAGTCTGTTTGATTTCTTTTTGATGTGTATTTTGTGGGTGCAATAATTACGTAATTATTTTTTTCATTTGAAGCAGCGTATTTTTTGCCATTTAGAGTCGTAATTCGATTTTTTTTTGTTTTATATGTAGCCATGAAACAAAAAAATATATTTGCGAAGCTGCCTATGAGAGGTTGTTAGCTACAATATGCCCGCTTAGAGAATTCTTCTGACAGCTGCAATAACATAGCTAAAAATCTGAATGAAAACTTTTACTGTAGTATTTGGGCTACCAGTACAATCTTATGTTCAAAAATCTACTAAAAGTCAGGATCAGAAATTACGGATGCTGGAAGATGGCGTCTAACATTTGCCGTGACATTGTAAAATCAGCTTTTTATAATGTCATAGCAACTGTTAGACGGATTCTTTCAGCTGCCTTACTTTAGTTTACAAGTTTACAAATTCGAAATTTTTCTTGCTTCTAAAGTTTATTTGTCCAAGAATACTGCACGCTGGAGGGCCATATCAAGTGAAGTACCCGTCACTTCGCGTCAGCTTAGGTATGCAAGACGACGGTAACGTGACGTCATTTCATGAATAAGGAATTCTGATTTCACTGTATTGTAGACTGCACGAGATCTGGTGAGATTTGAGCGGACAGTAAATACAAATTACCAGCCAGTAAACGCTGAAATAAACCGGCCAAGTGCGAGTCGGGCTCGCGCACTGAGGGTTCCGTTTCACCACAAAATACAATAAGGTCGCCCAAGTAACCGAATTACCAGTTATTATAACACGTTTCAAAATAGTCGAATCAATTGCTACGCAGCCACAGTTAATTATTTTGCTACAGGCGCTTGAGTATCACACATTAATTATATAACTTGGAAATGACCTAACTCACTTGGCCATTATTTATTATTTGTTGTAATACTTTACTTTTTTACTATAGTCATGCCAATTGCCATTTACCATTGGCCATTGACGTAGGTATTACATTATATAGCACCGATAGCACACAGATATAGCAACGTTAGTACCTATATATCGATCTCCATACACAGAAAGAAAAAAAGTCTCGAATCAAGAGTATATTTATTGGTCAAGAATAATATAGTTTCATATATGGGGAAAACAATATTTTCTTGAATAAAGCAATTTATTGTTTTAGTTGATAAGCTCAAATCAACATTTTAATGTCTCATATAAAGACAATATATTATCGACAGAAGAATTAAGCAATTTCTTCATGCAAGAGGGAACGGTTTCTTGTTCTTCAAGACTCACAGTTTTCTTGAACAAAGACAGTTAAAATTTTTGATGCATACCTATTTTATTTTTGGAGTAAGACAAAGTTATTTTTCTAGAAAACATAATAATCTTCTAATAAAACAATCAACTTCTGCACTCAGAACGCAAAAGTCTTAAATTAACAAAATCTTAGCATTGGTAGAAGAGAATAGTATTTTTCAATTGAGACAATAAGTTTTATTTTAAATAGCCTTTTAATTTGAGTCAAAAAATTTAACGGCTTCTACTGAGAATTCTGTTGTTTGAACTAATTATAATATTTCTTAATTTAAGAAACTTAAAATTTTATACTGAATAAAATTTCTCTCCTTTCAATACTTTGTTCATTTTATTTGAATAATGTCATTTACTTTTCTTAAGTATTTTAAATCTTAAGCAGAGACTAATACTACTTCTGAACTGAGAATATAGATTTTCAAGGTGAGATTATCAATGTTCTTTACTTGAATAACCAGGGATTTCATACTAAAACTAAATTGATCTCTGTTCAAATAATTATCCTTTCTTGTCCTAAGATTTTAAATGTCCAGTCAAGGGTAAAAATATTTTTGAATTGAAAATGCATACTCTTGAGTAAAGTATTTCTTTATCTTAACCTAAAATAACTAAGAGTCTTCTGCAAAGACAAAAGTTCTTAATTCGAATAATGTCTTTTACTTGCCTAAAGAATGTTTGATTTTAAGTAAAGACTGTTGATGTTTTCAAATTAAGAATGTATCTTCTTAGGGAGAGTATGGTAATATTCTTAGTTTAAATAATTGGGGGTTTCAGATCAAAACCAGATTGATCTTAGGCGAACGATTTCTGTGCGTTATTTGAAGAATATATTTGCTTATATCAAGATGTTTTGTTGCTTCAAGTAAGTAATTTCTAGATTTGAATTAATAATTCTACTTCTCAGTTGAAACTAATAGTTTTCTTAATTGGAAAGTAGAAAGTCTCAAAGCAAGACCAGAATGAAACACAGGGTTACGCAAAAAGGGTGTACTATCCCGAAAGGGACTCATAGTACTCATCATTATGGTCAACTTTTACTCCGGGGGCTGCCGTGAAATCGCGAAAAAAAAAAACAGCTGTTCCATACATTTCGTAGAGTTTCACTGACACTTTTATATGGAACAGCTGATATTTTTATCGCGATTTCGAGGTTGGCCACAAAGTAAAAGTTGTTCATAATGATGAGTACTACGAGCCTCTTTTCGGATTAATACACCCTTTTCGCGTAATCTTGTGTTTCATTCTGGTCTTGCTTTGAGACTTTCTGTCATATATGCATATTGACAAAAGCTGAAATGCAGTGCTTATATAGCAATACATTCTGGTATTGCTCTATAAGCACTTGACACATTTAAAAACCAATACATACAACATAGCAGAATTATCAATATAATCGATTTTAGCTCGAGTTAGTTATGACTTACGCCTTGGATCAATCTCATTTTAACCCTGACTTTAAATTAAATTAAGTTAGTCATTTATCAAAATATTTATTATTATAATACATTATTTTAAAGGTTTGAAACACGTCATACACACAATCTTAATTATTAACTTAGGTACATACAATATAATTAATCAAAAATATAAGACCAAAAACATAGTAGACTTTTAAAAAAGATGCAACTCTAAAGGGCGTGCTCGCCTGCTATAAGCTATCCATTTCGCACGTTTTGAACTATTTAAAGATTACATCTAATTTTAGCGAAGGTATCAGAAAGAAAATCTTAAAAAATTAATTTTCTCGATATCTTCTCCAAAATCTGAGATATCAGTGTGAAAATTGCTTTATAACATTTGCAATTTTTTCTAAACAAAATTATTATTTACTGTTATTTTACAAATATATTGATTATTTATCTTAACAAAACGTTTAAATTGTGCAAAAGAGAAAGCAAAGAGGGCCTTAATGCTATAAAATGGGACTGCAGCCTTAACATATTAATATTGTGGGAGACAGGTACACTAAGAATATTTTTGAATTTATATATTTAATCAACACATGAATTAATTTTTTTTACTCATTGCCCACATTTTAGTTGGCCTAAAAGCTATGAAACGGGACTGCAGCCTTAACATATTAATATTGTGGGAAACTGGTTCACTAAGAATATTTTCGTATTTACATATTTATCAACACACGAATTAAAAAAAAAATACTCTATTGCCCACTTTTTTGTTGACCTTAAAGCTATGAAACGAGACTGCAGCCTTAACATATTAATATTGTGGGAGACTGGTTCCCTAAGAATATTTTAGAATTTACACATTTAATCAACACACAAATAAAAAATATTACTCTATTGCCCACTTTTTAGTTGGCCTTAAAGCTATGAAACGGGACTGCAACCTTACCATATTAATATTGTGGGAGACTGGTCCACTAAGAATATTTTCGAATTTACATATTTCATTAAAACACGAAATAAAAAAATTACTCTTTTACTCTTTTGCCCACTTTTTAGTTGGCCTTAAAGCTATGAAACGGGACTGCAGCCTTAACATATTAATATTGTGGGAGACTAAGAATATTTAGAATTTAAATATTTAATCAACAGACAAATTGACTTTACGAAAGTTATGGTAGTTAATAGATAAAATTTTGGTGAAAACCTGGAAAATAACAAATAAATGTTTTAAAAAATAAGGCCGGAATTTGTGAATTTCTGAAAATTAGTTTCCACTCTGGTTCTGTTGGTTGTGGTTCTGAAAACCCAGTCAGTGTGGTTTTCACACATTATTAATATCTGAACGGGTGTTACTCACGATCCGGCCTAATATACCGTGAGTAACACCCGTTCAGATATTAATAAGGTCAGGTTTTTTTTTTGGCCATTTTTTTATTCTCCAAATGCTTCCCCGAACACACCCGTTCGGCTTATTAAACACTCTACATAACGCTCTGTATAAATAAATAAACTTACTCGTACATAAATATCAACAATGAGATTCTCGATACACTCCAGTGTCGAAAATTTTGTTTTTTTCTGTCGAGTCTCCCTTATGGAGGGATGAGGTGACAGCAGTTTCATTTGATCTGGAACCTTCCGGTCTGAAAAATAAACGTGAAAAATTAAACAACGGTACTTACGATATGTGTATGGCTAGTGGCTGGCTACCATGCTGTGATGTAGTAGATAGGTATCGAAAAAAGTATGTAACTCACCATCATCGGTTTCCTGTGTTATGCCTTCGTATAAACTTTCCAACGAATCATATTTATTTGTATTATTAAATTTCAAACTGATAATTGAATTTATAAACGTTTGCCACTTTGTATAATAATTCAAAGAATTTTCCTTGTACTTTTCTTCGATATCCACCACATTAATCTGAAATCACATCACACTGATTAATATTATATATGCGATGCGTGTAAGTTTGTTATCCCAATAGCACGGATTGACACACAAGCTACAGTTTTAGCTGCTTCACGCACTAAGATTTACTATTATTATTTATTTATCTTACTAAAATTTTGAAAATATATGAACTGTTTAAACAAAACCCAGAGATTCTTGAACAGATAATAATTGTCTTGTTTTCTTTTTCATATTGAGAATAATATTATTTTTCACTTGCTTTAACACTAGATGAGTGAACTGCGGATCAAAACTAATAAAAATAAATATACCTACCTATACACAATGCAATAATTATAGTTAGTTGGCTACCAGTATACATACAAATTTGACCCCATAAAAAATAAATTTTACATAAACTAATTATTAGTAGGTGTAACTTACATGTGCAGTGAAATATTCTTCAATTTTGGATTTAACCAGAAGTCTATGGCCAATTAAAGAGCATAGCTCTTTGAGATAATCGTCACTTAGATGTGAATCGTCACTTAGTTGGTATTGCTGAATTTCATGTTCTGGAAAAATAAAAAAATAAAAATTAATCATCAATGTCATCATCTCAGCCGTAGGACGTCCAATGCTGGATATACGTCTCCTCCATTGACTTCCTAGAGTGGTTTGAAGCGGTTCACATTCAGCGCGTTCCTGCGATCTTTAATAGGTCGTCTGTCCACCTTGTCTTGTGGTGGGTCGTCCTACGCTGCGCTTGCCGCTTCCTCTATTCGAGAACTTAAGCGATACTGTATGTAATAAAACTTACCTTTAAATCTGTCTATAAGACTCCGGAACTCCCTATTTGCGCAATATAACTTCTATCGAAGTTTCATCGTCAGCCATCTGCATTAATATCACAACAAACAAATTTTTTGTAAAGAGAACTTACGATAGCTTTTTTGGTTCAATTCAATTCTTGGTGTACGGTGAATATGCATCACAACCGCTCTGCTTAATAAATGAGATTAATTGAAATTTATATTAAAATGTATTCGATACGATTCGCAACCCCACTTGACGCGACAAGACAAATCAGAGAATTGGCGAGTACAGGGTTGCCAGCCCCGAAACATTTTCCCTTATAAATGGTAAAAATTCTCTAAATTCATTCAAAACATTAAACAACTAAACTATAATCGAATCAATCGAAGCGATTAGAGAGCTCAAGTTGACAACTCTCGGGGTTTTTGTATAATATGCGCGAATGGGTGATCGATCGATCGGTAGGCGAACTTCGGTGATAGCACGAGACTATTTAGGGCGGGCCTGACTCGTACTTGGCCCGGTTATTTTTTTTAGTTATACCATAGAGTGTGCACTATAATAGTACCAAGTAAACTTGTACTTAGCCTTGTACTTATTACCCATTTTGATGAAAAGTACAAAAATACCTTTAAAATATGGTTCTTTGTATAGGACCCTTAATTTTTGACTTTATGTTGTTTTTGTTTAATCCACCGTATTCTGTAAAAAAATCTGCCAGCTCTCTATTACCTACGGTTCAAGAGATGCAGCCGTCTAAAGGTCAGACAGAAAGACAAACACCGGAGGCTTAGTAATAGGGTCCCGTTTTATCTTTTGGGTACTAAACCTTTAAATTACTAATCACAGCTCGTATATTACGGACATGTACAATACATGGGGATTTTACCCTGCAGTTCGAAACGCAGCAAGTACTCACTTCTTTAGTGCGCGAGGGTAGATAGACGTGCGGAACGCTATCTGTCTCTTTCAAATGAGCGGTCTCAATATCTGTATATACACTATTAGGCACACACTATAATCTACACTTCAACACACGTTTTATAAGGAGGTAAAGTTTGTGAGTTTGTGTGTAACGGGCAAACTCCGGAACTACTGGTCCGATTACTAAAAAATATTTTACGAATAGAAAGCTCCACTATTCCTGAGTGACATATTTCATATTTGGCTATGTTTTGTTCACAGTGCAGGTGACACCGCGGAAGAAATCTAGTGTACAATAAAGTAACATAAATGTTCAGTGAAACCAATCACCGAAATAAAAGCTGATACGTTGTGTTGTATATTATCAGTATGTGTCAATAAATTGCGGCCAATATTATATAACATGGATGAATTGTACGACCTGATATTTGTACCTGCATTATTGGTTGTGCTTACCTACTCATGATTAAAAAAACTCTTCCACGAATACAAAGATACACTCTCCTCGAGTGATATAGGTTATGTTTTATTGACAACGCAGGTGAAGCTAGAGGCTTATAATCTCAAGGGTGGTCCAATATAATTATTCCACCCATAAGGGTAGAAAGCAGAGAAATATTTTATGTTAAACAATAGTCGGTTTTTGAGATTTTTAGCCTGGGTATTATTTTAAACTGTTCGGGCCTTACGGACAACAGCTAATTGCGGCACCTAATCCGCTCAGTTGGAAAATCACGCGACCGCAAACCGTATCTGGGTGCGATAAGGTTCACGTTCTAGTGATTTTCCAACTGAGCGGATTAGGTGCCGCCATTAGCTGTTGTCCGTAAGGCCCCTGTTCTCACTTTGATTGCGAGGAAATAATTTCTTAATACACTTTCAGGTATTAATGCAAATTCTCTTCTGAATACTCGCACTCTTCTTAAAATTAGGGAATTTATTTTAGATATGACAACACTCATTCGTCCCCCCATCCTTCCGTTGCCGGTTATAGTCAAATAATCTATTAGTCAAGACATTCGATTTACATCTAAGAATCAATTATTCTTGGATGAAGAAACACGACTTTCAACTTCTATTAGTTATAGGTAATTTAATACCTACTAAGTAGAATTTTAAAAATATTTATTGAGTTCACAATTGAACGGCTTATAACGTGTAACAAGTACATTTCATGAGTTGATCGATTATTACTCGTTATTATTATAATAAAGCCTACTTATCCGTGAATTCCGTGATAGAGAGCCCTATGAGAATTAAATGACTATGGAACCCAGATGGAGATATGGAAAAAAGATAGTCCTTATCAAACGGTGCTAAGTTTCAATTTTGCAATAAAATCTACAGCTGACTAATGATAAAACGATCTTTCAGATTATATAACTAATATCTAGTAGTCAACCATAAAATTACTACAGATGCCTTTAAATTCAAAACCCAATAGTAAACCACCAAAATTAAAGCGTATTTAGCGAATAAAATTGGTTTTCAAGTTTAGACACCACTCTCAAGTTTAATATTCAATGAAAAATCATAACAACAGTGCAAATAGATGATCATAGATCATAGGTATCCTACAAAGCTGTTAGTTCGTAGGTTTGAGTAGTGAACTATCAGATATCAAAGATTCTGTTCAATGGTAAATTCTACCACTATTTACATAGAAATAAAGTCTGTAAAGGCTGAGCACTGGTGCAGGGCTGACAGTCGTTTTTTTATCTACTCGAGTTATCGTCGAACAAACATAGGTATAGGTATAAAATGCAAACTCCGATTTGTCCCGTTAGACTAAAAGACTTTCTTTTGAATCGGCTAAATATATTAAGCATAATAGGGATCCTTAGTAAATTCGCGGTGTCATATAAAAGTATATAGGTAATTTTTAAAATTAACAGGAGAGCAATTTCATTTCTTTGAACTTTGTAGAGATAAAGGATAATATACTCGTATAATTGACTAATGAAAAAAATATAGAGAAATTAACCCATACTATTAGAGAATAAAATTAGGCATAAAATATATACACTTATCATAGAACATATTTATATATTTTCAGAAATTGGTTGAAATACGTTATTTCGGCTCTTACTAACCTATTCTTAACTTGTTTGCAAAAATTTATTTTATTGAAATAATATGCGTTATTTGGGCAGTTAATTGGTATAAATGGGTTGATAATTACCTATTATCAACAATTTTTTTTTTGTACCGGTACTCAAGTTACGTTCTTCTAGTTCAATGAAAAACATTTTTTTTTCATTACGTTATTATTGAATTAGTGAAAAATTGACTGTACAGTTACATCGTTTTGGCACAACGCGCAGGACCACGTTTAGTACCCATTTATGAAAAAAATATTATTTTCGAGTTTTTGGTAGTTACGTTCATCTGGTTCTTACACCGAGATTTGAGCAACCATGCACATACTTAAAAATGTTGGTTAAAAACATATCGCAATTCCTAGAGGTCTACCTTATTAATATGCTGAAAATTATTATGTTTGTCACTTTAATGCTATTAGATGCCTTATTCAGATAAAAAAGCCGAACACTAATCATGCACTTTCTTGGTTTTAAAACTTTTGACTAAGATACTTAGATAGGATTTAATTCATTGTTATACACCCAACTTCTTATTCCCACAAAATAGATAACTTGGTTAAAAATATACAGCTACCTTTTTTAAATTATTATCTTTCTTGAATTAATGCTACTTAATTAAATAAAAATTCTCAAACAAATAATTTGCATCTTAAGAATTCTTAGTTGAACAATCCAATACTTGTTCTCAAAACACAGATAAATCTTGGCTAAAAACATAAGACGACCTTGCTTATAATTATTTTGTTTCTTAGTTTGACGCTAGTAGTTACGTAATCCAATAAAAATTATCTCAAACTAAACATGTATTTTCTTGGAATAAAATGTATGTCTATCTTATTTTGTATCATATAGGGATTTTTAGTTGAAATATCCAATACGTATTCCCTCAAAACAGACAAATCTTGGCTAAAAACATAAGACTATCTTGCTTAAAATAACTTTGTTTTTTAGTATGACGCAAGTAGTTACTTAATCCAATAAAAATTGTCTCAAACTAAACATGTATTTTCTTGGAATAAAATTTAAGTCTATCTTATTTTGTATCATATAGGGATTCTTAGTTGAAATATCCAATACGTATTCCCTCAAAACAGACAAATCTTGTCTAAAAACATAAGACTATCTTGCTTAAAATAACTTTGTTTTTTAGTATGACGCTAGTAGTTACTTAATCCAATAAAAATTGTCTCGAAGTAAACATGAATTTTCTTAGAACAAAACGTTTGTCTATCTTATTTTGTATCATATAGGGATTCTTAGTTGAAATATCCAATATGTATTCTCTCAAAACAAACAAATCTTGGCTAAAAACATAAGACCGTCGTGCTTAAAATTATTTTGTTTCTTAGTATGACGCTAGTAGTTACTTAATCCAATTAAAAATGTCTCGAACTAAACATGTATTTTCTTAGAATAAAATGATTGTCGATCTTATTTTGTATCATAGGGTTTCTTAGTTGAAAAAATCCACTACTTATCCCCTCAAAACAGACGAATCTTGGTCTAAAACACTCAGTTACCTTGTCAAGAATTAAATCGATTCTTACTTTAATACCAAAATACTTACTTAACCCAAAAAAAAAATATCTTGAACCAAACAAGTGTTTTCTTAATAGAAAACGTAACTCTATCTTATTTTGAATCATTTTACAATATTGATTCAATACTTAAATTTACATCAAAATAAAATTATTTTTCTTCATACGAAAATTATTTTTCTTTAAATAAGACGTTCCTACTTTCTGATTTATGAGAATAATACATTATTTAAAGTAGGACAATATTTTTTTGAATCAAAAAGATATTCTTGAATTAACAAGTTATCTGTTTTAGTTTCAGTAAAGTGTCACAGGTTTTGAATCAAAGTTTTATAGTTCTTGATCCTATGCATTATTTTCTCACACTAAGATACAAAAAGATCTTAGTTTAAAAAATATATAAATTGTTTACCCAACTCCCAGATATTCTTGAAGGAATAATAATTGTTTTGTTTGTAGTAAATATAATGAGAATAATATTGTTTTTCGCGAAGAGTATCAGTTTTGTTGTTCTAAGACATTATTATTAATTAAAGCATTTATTTACTTGATATTAAACAATATTCCTGAGAATAAAAATATTCTTGGTCGGAAACAAATTTCGCGAGGATTTTTTTCCGTGTACATTTATACATCGCTTCCCTGTCGTTTTAGGCTTTGCGATACAAATATGTTACTATTACGTTCATCCTTCTCTCTGTTGTGGTCTCTCACTATAGGCCTCATAAGCAAGCTCAAAGTAGCAAAACGACCTATGGAGAGGGCTATGCTCGGGGTTTCTCTACGAGATCGAATCCGAAATGAGGAGATCCTTAGACGAACGAGACAAGTAGAAGTGTCAGTGGGCAGGGCACATATCACGCAGAACAGATGGCCGATGGGGCCGAAAGGTTCTTGAATGGAGACCACGGGCCGGTAAGCGCAGCGTAGGACGTCCACCCACAAGATGGACAGACGACCTAACAGAGACCGCAGGGAAAGGCTGGATGCAGGTCGCTTCCAACCGTCCCTTTTGGAGATCGATGGGTGAGGCCTATGTCCAGCAGTGGACGTCCTATGGCTGAAATGATAATGATGATGATCCTTCTCTAGTTGCGCAAATAACATGCACCGTGTGCAAGATGCATTAGAATAAAACCTTTACTCATATATAGTGGAATGTATGCAGTTCTTTTTTAAGCATTTCTAATTTCTTACGCAAACACATTTACACTTTCCAAAAGATATCCATCATTTGATCCGCCTCAAAAGCTTCATGAAGGTTAGTGCCTGACAAAGCCACTACGGCCACGCTCAGTTTCGCCCGAAACAAAGCTAAATGGCCTGTGAAATTAGAATTTCTTATTCATGAACTGACTTCAAGTTCACTGACGTCTGAGTGGACCAAGAAATATGAATAATGACTGAGCAATCATCTTATTAAGTTGACGATTCATTATATGAAAATATTTTGTGTTTTCATTGCTTTTCTGACTGATGGGGAACCATAAAGGGTTTATCCATAATTATCTTAAAAAAATTGCAACACAAAGCCACCACGCTCCCCACCCTTATTTGTATTTATTCGTCTAACACGCTTAAACATAAGTTACACTAAATTAGGTTATAAAATTTTTGCGTTTTAAAATCTATTTAACTTTTGACAATACATAAAATATTGATTACAATATAATGTCAAAGTAAATTATCGTAATCATGGACGTAGCAACCCTTAGGGGTTTTATAACGTCCTTAATTGTAATACAATAAACAATCAACAGTTAAAATATCAAAACTAATTTACACAATTCAATAAATATATTATATAAATTTTGTAAGAAGACAGTTTTCAACTATAATACCTACCCAATCACTCAATCTTCTCACAGTACAGCAAGCATTCCAACATTATCACCTTCCATGCGCAAACATGTCACACTCTTGTTTAGCGTTAAGATGGCATTCGCAACAAATGACTGCGGTATCAGGAATTTATTTATACACAAAATGTCTAAACCGAAACATGAAGTGTTGAAATATTTTCCTGAGATCAAGGGCCTTACGGACAACGGCTATTGCGGCACCAAACTAACGTTAAATCCGCTCAGTTGGAAAATCACGCGACCGCAAACCGTATCTGGGCGCGTTAAGGTTCGCGTTCGCGTAATTTTCCAATTGAGCGGATTTAACGTTAGTTTGGTGCCGTAATAGCAGTTGTCCGTAAGGCCCCAGAGCTGGTCACTGGGTAGGAGACGTCACCATAAATGCAAGATGGTCACTACAAAAAAGTTCCTGTTAACTCGATATGAAAACTAATTTTGACTGCAAACCTCTCAAGTGAGTTTTGAATAGATATAGTTGGAGCCCTGGAGAGTGCAAAGGACTTACAAAACACTATAGGTACCGACTTATCCCGCAAAATTTACGGTCCCTGAGAAAATGTCTACGCGGACGAAACCATGGGACGCAGCTAGTACATTAATATCCCACGAGACGACAAAATTACACAAAAACTGTTATGCCAAAAAGATTCATTAAAGAAATTGCGCTAAAACATTTTTAAAGTCGAAACGTGATCAACAGTATAGCTTTTGCTGATTCCTTTTAATAAAAATAATATTTACACCCTCTTTATGCGACCCCGATCCTTGAAAAGGCAGTAAACCTACAAAAGCGGTTTAATATCTCAAATTACACATTGAAACCTTATTTAAGTTTACAAACATTTTACCGCCCGTAAAAGCAACAATAACAGGGCGCGTAAAAACACGCCGACTCGCGCTTGACCGTTTCTTTACTGTTATGAATCCCGAGATTTATGGTAGGATTAAGCTTATAGGCGAAGAGCTAACTACCTACTTATTTTGTATGCTTATTTACAGTAACCTTTTCATGGAAATAGTTCATTGCATGCTTACTTCTTAATATGGTATGTAACTAATTAAATAATACTGGCGTAGCGAGGCAAAATGCGTCTTGGTCTTCTATACCAAAAGCCGCTACCCTACTCCATCTTGCGCAAGTTCATAATTTAAAATATTTATTCTGCAGACATGGGCACATTGTGATGCTCTTGCCGGTTTAGCATGCAATCCATATCACGGTCTCAATTTTTACATCCAAAATTTTCTGACATGTAAATCTTGTGTCGCAAGCCTTTTATTTAAATTTCAGCCAATTTGTAACACTAGATCGAAATAGCCAACATAGATTATATTTGCCTACATTTTTCTAAAAGCTTTGATTAACTTGAAAAAAAACAAGATTCTCTCCCAGGATGATCGCGTAAAACGCACCGTGTGCGATTTCCACCGATCTATGATATGTGGATTTGTGGATGAACTTTCAGGCGGTGGCGGCTGGTGCGATTATAAAACCACGATGCTGACACAGACAAACAAAGACAAACACAATTATCCAAATATGAGTAGGTACATTATCACAAAAAACGGCCTCAACTCAGCATGTTGCTGGTTGCAGACAGTTTCCCAATTAGCACTTACACCCTCCATTGGTCGTCCAATCGTTTACATTTTGATCATCTCGTTTGCAGTTGTGTGCCGCTCAATACTGAAGTGTGCGTTTGTACAACTAGTAAGAATATGTCAGTGTGTGCAATACGTGTTTACCTCGGTTACGTGTTTATCCTTCAGTTTCTTTTAGACTTTTTTTTGGCCTAGCTCGATTTAAGGCAGATCCAAACTATATATTATCAAAGGTGATTAAATATGACCGTGGCTCTTATCCTAAGTATATAAAAATTATCTCAGCCAGTATGTGGTAAACAAGTTGTAGCCTAGATGGAAGTGGCGCCGGGTGATTTATAAATGCTTTTATGACAACTTCTGCGGATGAAACTTTGGTAGTTCTAATAATAATTGTCTGTAAGTATTACTTACTTATCTGTTTATTATTTCTGAAGAAATAAGTAAGTATTATAAAATAGTATATAAGATAAAGTTTTTATTTGTCTTATTTGGTAGCTTTCATAGCGTAGTTGGTACTAGAGATCGCAACCTTGAAACTGCCAGCCTGCCTTGGGCTTAGGACGGGTGACCGCAAGTACAATTTATACCTGAACACTGCCTGCCTCGCAAGCATTTGAACAGCCTAACAATAACACTAGGACTTGCCGCTCAGCCTACAAGACGTACAACAACAGTATGTCAATGAAAGTGACCGCTAAACGCAAGGATTTTTTTTGACAACCTGCCAATTTTCTAAAGGTTGGAGTACAGCCAGGAATCTGTATTATAGTACTGCCAGATTGTGTAGGATTCTATCTACTATACGGTCGTTCTTGCCTCTAACCTGAAAAATGTGAAATGACCTTCCGCGATGTTTTTGAAAAGCCACAACATGGGGTTCTTCAAAAGACGAGTTGTTAGGGTGGACAACGTTTTTGTGATGCCTCTGGTGTGTCAGGTGACGGTGACTGCTTACCATCAATCAGCACATCTGCTTGTTTGCCACCTATGGAAAAAGAAGAACTCCTCGATGGCATGCCTCTGTCCCAGACGGAAGGCGCCGGAATCTCCACAAGGAACGCACCGATATTCTCCTAGCTTGCTGAGGCAAAACTCCCGAAGCAAGGAGATTAGGTGACCCACAGCAAAACATTAAATATTATAAAATGTAAGTATGTATATAAGAAACACTCCAGTGCTATAAACACTCCAATGAAAATTGTTTTTTTTGAAGGAAACGGATCACGGTATCGGTTGATACAACTCGCCCGGATCCGTGGCTAATAAAACCGATACCGGTATCCGTGGATACAAACCCATATATATTCTAAATTTCATCCAAATCCGTCTTGTCCTTTCAGCGTGAAAGAGTAACAAACATACACACACACAAACTTTTGCAATTATAATATTAGTTATTAGTTAAAATATTAGTTAATTATTAAGTTTTAGTGTGATTTGAATAAATTATGTGGGATTATTAACTTGGAGAACTTGCGCTAGGCACTCAGGTGATGGGAAACGACGAGAGTTTAAAGACGAGCCTGCAAATCTAGAGGGTATATCTACCAACTTTTTTTATTGAATGGTAGGCTTGCGTTTGACCGCCATATCGCCATGCCATGATGCAGTCTACGATGGAGCACGCTTAAACAGAAGAATTCACTCGTGACTTGAAGACACCCAAGGCCTCCAGGGTTCCGTGCCAGATGTCGGTCGGTACCGAACCGTTTAGATAATTCATCGGCAGTTGGATCGTTCTACTAAGATTATGAGCGGCCTATCAGTAATCTGAATACTAATTTGCAATCATTTAGTTTATGTGTAACGATAGCTCCGTTATAAGGAACTAGCTGCACCCCGCGGTTTCACCCGCGTAGTGATGAAAAATGGTGATGATGATGATGAAAGCAGCCTATGTCACTCTCTGGCTCTTGAACTATATCCATGCCAAAAATCAGGTCGATCCGTTGTTCCGTTGCAGCGTGAAAGAGGAATAAACGTCTATACATCTATACATACAAGCTTTCGCGATTATAATATTAGTTGGATTATCCTATCGGAAAAGTCATCATCATCATTTCAGCCATTTCCCATGTTCCCATTGCTGGGAAGGGCCTCCTCTCAGAGAGAGAGAGAGAAGATGGGCAATAATCCTCCATGCTAGCCGAGTGTTTGTTTGTGGAATGTGATAGTTATGTCTTTGAATTTTTCAGATTCTTGGACACATCACCACTATTTCATCACAATTATATTCCTTCACCGTTTTTTAATAATAGCATCAGAGAAATAATAAAAGTAAATTTAAAAATGAAAATAGTTTAAATTACTAGGCTGCATAGTTGTAACTTGGTGCAAGTGCCTGATATAGAACACAGAGCAAGCATGGCAAAGGATCGTGCAAAACGACATCTCAGTAGGCACGAGGTAAAAAAGCTAAATATTGTTTGCACACTGCACAGTGTAAAAAATAAGCACAATGATATTACAAACACAATTTCGTTTTCATGCCCCCATCTCGGAAAGAGTATTTTTGCTCTTCGATATCTGAGTGCAAAAGCCGTTTTTGTCCGCTAGAGGAAAAAAGAAATGGAATTTAGAACATCGTGTGCACTAAGTTTGTTGAATTCAAAACATCATTAAACCTATTTACATCTACCTCCATGGTGCCGAATTTATCATACAACCTTTTTTAATTTGTTAAAAACTCTGACTCAGAACCTTTATGGTGTACTTTTTTATTTGCTTTGCGCGCGCTATTTTCTTTTCACGTCATAGGTATTGTTAAAACCTTGGGTTAAAAACAAGAAACTTGAAAATGAGTGCTTCAATGAGTTCTAGCGACGAGGAAGTTTATATGACGCCAACAGAATTGACGGAAACTGTTAATAATGCGCAAATGTTTTTTTTTGCATTTTGTCATTTCCTCGCTGAGGTGGGGTGAAAAGTTACGTGTTGCACTCGAGTGGAAAGAATTTTCACCTCGTGCTCTTTTGATTCCCGCGCTAACGCTCAGGATTCTAATTTTTGAATTTCGCTACGCTCGTGATTCACTTTTTGAATCCTTCGCTTGCTCAGTCATCTAAATTGAGCACGTGGTTAAAAAGCAACTTTGCACTCTTGTATAACAAATAACTATTGCAGCCGCTGGAACCAAAAACTTTGCATCTTACAAGCGAGGAAAATATATCACTAACTGTTGTATTTCTTTTGAGATAGGAAACTGTTTGAATTAAACTATTTGAGGTGCTATATTCAAAGAGTTTGGAATGTTTTAAAACTGAAAAATGTAAAAGTTCATCACGTTTGAATTTCTAATTTTTCTCCGCGTTAGTGGACAAAAACTATTTTAGAGCGCAGTTTTTAAACGACAAAGAAAGCCTTTCCGAGCTGGTGAGATGAAAACGAAATTGTTTTTGTAATATCATCGTGCTTATTTTTTACACTGTGCAGTGTGCATGCAATTTTCAGCTTTAGTTAGCGTTTTTAGAGTATTTTCACATGTTCAACTAACTTTTAAAAAAGTTATTCACAGCTAGATTGCATTTTTACGTATGTTGTTACATTGTAGATATTATTAATGTGTTTTAATCAGTGGGATATACTTTTAAGGTAATCCTGAAACAAAATTTGTCAAAATCAGACTCAGGCTGGGCCCAAAGCTAACCTATAATAATGCTCTACAAATGAGAATATTATTATCTACATAGTAACACGACACCGCCATAAGGCCTCTCAGAAACTGCGACAAAGATATACGACCGCAACAAAGGCATTAACAATCTGTCTTAAACGAAAACTTATTTGAATCAATTACGTTAAAAGCACATCTGTTTTTAACCCACTGAGACAAACAATTAATATACAAACTTTATAACTAAAACTAAGTTTATCTGGATTTACATAAATCAGAGAGCACTTGAAACATGGCCTAATTTGAGTTGTTTTCGTAGAATAGTTACTTGGATATTAATAAAGATTTAAAATTATCGGGGACATCTGCCTAATTATTTCTTACTTTTTGTTGAAGATTTACAATACAATACATCTTTAAAGAAGATTTGAAGATTTAAATAAAATAAAATGTAATTTTACAAACATGATCGGTGAAAATTTTCTCGGTTAAATAATTCAGTGAAAGCAGGGTTCTAAAACAAGTTTCTTAAGCCCTTAAAAATTGTTTTTTTTTAATATTTTAATAGCCATTTAATTAATGTAATTTAATATAAAATCATTTTATCATAAATGCTGGCGTGTTTCTGGCTCAACTCATAAGCATTGCCATTCAGCGTGGTAATGCCGACAGTATGCCGGTACGCCAACTGGTAGATTTGAGCATTTGGATTGTCTTTATATCGATCTTCAAAGGTATACGGATAGTCTAACTATTTATGTGTACCTATTTTTAATTTTTAATTATTATTTAAGAACTCCATGTACCTACATATTCTGCAATCAAATATTGAGTTTACTTTAGCGACACAAATGTTGGTTACCTAGAATGATAAACCATTAGGATTTCAGTTAACTGAAAATCATCACCATCGTCATCACCGTCATCAATGGCATCTTCATATTGAAGTTGGGGGTTAGTAGGCAAAAAAAATTGCGATCCTTGATGTCTTCTTCAGATGCTGGTAACTCAATCCGGTCCGTTTCTTAATATCATCCCGCCTTCACGTTGCTATCGACCTGGGATTCTCTTTCCCGGAATTCTGCCCTCGAGTAAAACTGTGGAAATTGATAAAAGGAAGGATCCTTTGCATGAGTCCGAAGAAAGCAACTTTCCGTCTCATGAGTGTAGACATTAGTTCGTTTTTGCGGTTAGCCTTTTATGTAAAAATCAACCCATATAAAGTACCTGCAGGGCCCTGATTCACTAACTGAAATACGCACGTAACGCGGTGCGTTAAGTTAACCTCTAAAAATTTGGACTCTTATTTCCTAGGCAATAAGTGTGATTTCACAGCTGTACGGGAAACCCGCGCGGGTCACCTGTAAGGGCTCCCGGAGCGGAGACATACTTGAGGCGCTAGAACATCGTTTTAGAGCGACGCGGATTGTTCCGTACGGGACTTGTCTCTACGTAGATCCCATATCCCGTAGTACGGTTGACCCGCGCGAGTCTTCCGCACAGCTGTGAAAACAGCCTAAGGGCCAACTTTTAGAGGTTAACTCAAAGAATTGGTATTTTATCGATGGGTTAACTTAACGCGCCGCGCTACGAGCGTGTTTGTAGTTAGTGAATCAGGGCCCTAGCTAAGTAGGCGTCTTTAGTATTCAGCTCATACAGGTTGTAATACAGTTCTCGCTTCATTTACCCACAGAAGCGGCCTGAGATTATCTCAAGGGTCTCCCGTCGAGCCTTTAGGGCCACCGTAATGGGCCATAAATCAGTCGTCCCAATTTATCGGATTGAACTGGAACTGCAATTACAGATATAGGACGAGTACTTCACTGTTACTTTATCTGTGACAAGGGTATAGTTGAAAAGATGTTTTTAGTATTAAAATTTATTTCTAATATTTAAGTAGATTAATTACTGGTATTTAAGATTAATTTCTGGTATTTAAGATTGATTTCTGGTATTTAAGATTGATTTCTGGTAGTACAGATTTATTTCTAGTAATTCAGATTTATAATATTTATTAAAATATTTATCATTATTTATTTATTTATTTTTTAGAATAGAAACCGCGAGACAAAACAGTATAATTATTGTATACCTTCTTCAATGTTAACTACGTATGTTGGTTAATTTGTTTGGTCCGTAGTTTTGCTCGGCAACCCATCTTAAATTGCGCAACCCCCGATTCGATACCAACAGCCAAGGAAATTAGTTACCTAACTTCACAAATGGAGTTTCACTTCCGGCACCCAGCACGCGATTTGTCACGGAATTGCCCAATTTCACGATATTTGCCTCAAAAGTTTCGCACTTAACGTTTTTCTTGCAATCTAAATATGACGGATAGGGTTGCCACGATAAGAATTTGCATTGGCGCGTTTTTCGATTATTAAAAGTAATGTTGGAAAAATCGTACTTTAGGTAACTTAAAACCTAACATATACTACATAACTAATTATTTTTCATACCCCCATCTCGGAAAGAGTATTTTTGCTCTTCGATATCTGAGTGTAAAAGCCGTTTTTATCCGCTAGAGGATAAAGTAATTGAATTTAGGACATCGTGTGCATTTAGTTCAAAACATCATTAAACCTATTTGCTTCTACCTCCATGGCGCAGACTTCAATTTATCATAGAACCTTTTTTAATTTGTTAAAACCTCAGACCTTCTTGGTGTACTTTGTTTTAATTTGCTTTGCGCGTCAATTTTGCTTTGCCATTTTCTTTTCACGTCATATTGTTAAAACCTTAGGTTAAAAACAAGTAACTTGAAAACAAGTGAAAAACCTAATATGAGTGATTCTAGCGACGAGGAAGTTTATTTGACGCCAACAGAATTGACTGAATTTTTCGTATTCGTACTCAATGATTTGGGTCGTCATTTATGATACGTGCTGCCCAAGAATAGAACTCCCTGCCGTCCTCCTTGTTTTCTGAGAACTATATAATCTAGACATCTTCAAGGCTAGAGTAAATAGATTTTTTCTAGTTCAACGTGTTCCATCCTCGGCCACACAATCGTTTATCATCAGGCGAGTTGGTGCCAAACGTAGATCAATTCTATATTTTATAGTATAAGTTTGTAATTTAGTAAGTACGCACCAGCGCCAGTTCTTGAAAATGGTCGTGCTTTGCTCTATTGGGACCGCTCTATCATCACGGACAGGACTATTGTCGCCAATAAGCCTGATATCGTGTTGGTCGACCGATCCCAGCGCCGGGCAGTGCTCGTCGACATCACCACACCCGGTGGCGGAGAGAGGAATCGCGAGCGCTTCGTTCGCTACGGCAGCCGACCGGACGGGTGACTTTGAAGCCGGTAGCGGTGAGTGGAACAAGTGTCCGTAGTGTAAGAACAAGGTGCGATCTCAGGTGAGTGAGCTATATCACATTTAATCCCAGCATCTCCACCATGTCGCGAAGCACCTCAACGGGTATTTCGCAGAGTACCTGTTGAGGTGCTTCGCGACAAAGGTCGGATGAGATGAAGGCAAGAACCATTACTGGCTCCCAGATGTTATACGACCACCTGGCAGGCCCAGGCGAAGATAACGGGACGAAATTGCCCCCACACAATGGATAAGACCACCATAGCACAAAGGAGAGAGAACTGCAAGAATGGAAAGGAGGCCTTTGACACAGTACAGGGGCAGTTTCTTGTTTCAAGCGATTCAGTTTAGGTGATGTTACGCAATACGTGACCAAAGTGCTGGTCTGTTCGCTTGTCATAAAATGGAGGATAAAATGGAGCCAGCATTTTGGGAGTAATTTCCACTAGCAGCTGTATATAAGATTCGTTTTTTTAAGTTGTAATCTGAAGTAAATTGAGGTTTTAATATTATACATTTTAAGGGTCGTTATAAGCTATATTCATATCAACATATCATGGCAAAGTGGGGTTATATAAAGGGTTTATATAAATGGCTCTGGTACCGAATGTCTTTGTGGCATGAACCCTCCGACAATGCCACACTTGATGGACTGTACAGTGTATCCTACAACCTGCACACTAGGCGACCTGAATGCAGCCACGAAGAGTGCCACTGTTGCCAAATTTTGGTCCAAAAACTTAAATTAAAAAACAAATAATTTACGATACATCGACTCGAAAGAAGATCATAATTATTATCAGTCCATATCAGTTCACTGCTGGGTATAGGATTATTTACATATGTTGCAGTTTAAAAGTAGTTTTAACCAACCTTTTCAGAAACTTTGCGTGTTACGGTGGTTTCACGAATAGCTACAGACTAAATAAATATCTCATTGTTTTAGTTATTAGTTTTTCATTATAAACGCGTTTAGTACTTAATTAGTTTTGAATCTTGGGTTTTAAGGTTCGCTTTTTTTTACGAATATTTCATATTCCTCTCTCGGTACTTAAGTATTTTATTTTGCTAATAATGTAAAATGTATACCTACCTTCTAAATGAATATAATGCTGTTCTGAAATCTTGCAAAGTTTTTCAATTTGAGTTGAAAGCAAATGAAACTTTAATTACATTAGTACTTAGTTCGCCCCGAACTTTGACCTTGCGACCCCTACATCTTTGCAATCCTTGAACCAATTGTGATCATATTTGAATTAAAAAAATTGTGCTGGAGCAAACTACAGTACCCGGTGATAAGTATGCAGATTGTGCTAAACAGGACGATAATAGACTAAATCAAATAAACCAGAATACCAGGTGCAGCGACCACAATCGCGCATTTGATGTTTTTCAAAGATATAAAATAACTTTTTAATTAGTTTTGAAAATGTGCTCATTTAAATAGGAAAAGCCGTTTATCCCATTTTTGTAATAATAATATTAAAACAAAAAAATATTGTTTTTAAGTCTATTAAACTTACGTATCTAGCAAAATCATAACAAGCGTTTTCTTAACAGACTAAACAACTTAAATAAGCACATCAGTAAGTAGCACGTACCCAACGCTTTCTTGAAAGAACATAAAATGCACTGAAAACATTTTCCTTACGAAAATATGCCCATTTTTCCATCCAAACACTCAATTCAATCTTCAACAAAAACATTTCACCACATTGTTATTATGCGGTTTACTTAGAAGCTATTTATATTCAAATCTGTTGGTTTATTCAGAGCGTTTTGTGAAAATCAATGCATTCCGGCCACACGGCCACAATGGAATCAATTTGCTCCATTGTGTTGCTAGGGACGTTCTGTAGCTATTGTCTGCATGATGGATCATCGCAGAGCGGAACGAGGTGGTGTGAGCGAAGCGATATAAGACCAACGTGATGGTGTGAGCGAAGCGAGCGGAATTGTGTGAGATCACTATAGTTTTTTTAATGGTTGACCGGATAGGCGTTTGTCCACAGCTCACCTGATGAAGAGATGGCCCGCAAAAAACAAAAACTAATCGCTGCTGCTCTTCGAGTGGGGCATTGTTGATATTAGTCGTTTAAAATAAAAGTATATAGTTAAATTATTATAAAGCATTTTTTGAGTCATATCAACAAAACTGTAATAAATTCAAGACTTTTTTTTTTCTTCCCCGTGTTGGGGCTTTTGGCTCCGCATGGTTGACGCAGTTGCCATACACAAGTCGTATGAGTTTAGTTTTAGAATTTAAAGATAGGGAAACAATACGCGAAAATTAGGATATATAGTACTGTAAGGATTAGGATGGACGGATCAGAGGAGTGTAAAAGATATAAATAAATAAAATTTATAGTTTAATGTCATTCAAGATGATAAAATCAGATAGAGAATGGTAGATAGAAAAGGAATTGCTACTGAGAAGAGATTGTATATTAGTAGGCAATGGAACACGGAGGGAAATTCAAGACTCTCTAGTTCAAAGATCATTAATCTTTTCAAAAAATTCAATACTCAATACTCAATCATTTATTGCATAATTATTATGAAGTTCACATACAGATGTTAGGTATGTTTAAATTATGGTAGCACATAATAACCCTGATTGGGTATGGCAATATAGTTCGGAGCAGATCGATTATTTGTCTATTTATATATTACTAGCGGTCCGCCCCGGCTTCGCACAGGTATAGATTATAGCCTATGTTTCCCGGGGATAGTGTAGCTTCCCAACAGTGAAAGAATTTTTAAAATCGGTCCAGTACTTTTTAAGGCAATCGTTACAAACAAACAAACAATCAAATCTTTCCTCTTTATAATATTAGTATAGATTAAGAAATTATTTTGACAAAGAATGTTTCCCTAGTAGTTTTCTCTTTTTGTCATACACAGCATATTAATATTATATCGGGTTGATACATCTTTGAAATTTGGCTAAGTCCACAAAGCTTCGTTTGAAATGCTAAGTAGGTATTGCTAAAAGTCAAATTCTAATCCTATAACCAAATTTCTAAACTTACAGCATAAAAACTTTCATATAACGGATCGCTATCAATGCGTGTCTCGACACGCTCTTGGCTAATATTATTTCTGTCATTATGCCTATTCAGTTCCGTTTCCTGGTTCCTGGTTCCACTAAGCTCTGCATAATCTGATTGTTGCATCTAGTGCCAAGCCGTACCATTTGTGAATAAGATATCACGATCTCGAGATCTATGCACATAACATACAGGGTGTTAGGTAGAGAGAGGGTTAGACAAACTTAGCAGGCAAGTTCAGGGACCCGTTTAGAAAATACAAATTGGCCATAAAAAAATTGGTGGCCTAGATTTGTTTTGTGATTTTTCCACGTTTTGCCGTAATGTTACCTACTAACTGCCATAATGGGTAAAATAAATTAAAGTGATACACATACTCGTATCTTTCTTCTTCGTCGTACTTAGAACTGTTCTCAGAACTGTTCTTAGAACTTTTTTCAATAATGTTCTTAGAACTATTTTATCTATACGATGACGATGACGATTTCATGACGATCAAATCACAGTACACATCCGTTCACCGTTCCGTTCTGTCATAACCGTCCGTCATTCCGTTTTAAGAACAGTTCTAAGAACAGCTCTAAGAACATAATTATCTAAGAACAGGTCTATGAATTGTTTTAAGAACTGTAAAACAGTTCTAACATTTACATAGACGGACCGATGAACGGATGTGTACTGTTGATTTGATCGTCATGAAATAGTCGTCCTGTATGTATGCTTCATGTTTGACCACATCGACGCTTGCCAACTAGCGATTTGATGATCATTAAACCACTAACTCACTTGCTATAAAAAAAATGGTGTGTACTTACTTAATTCAAACACAATTTTAAGTTCTAACTTATTTAAAAAAACTTACTAGTAAAACTTATTTAGGAAACTGATTTGAAGTAGGGGTCGTGAGGTCACAGTTACAACTAGTACCTAATAATTATTAATTAAACTCAATATCATAAGAAGCACCAAAATTCCACAATGCCGTGCGTGTGCGAGCCCAACGCGTATCGTGATACATCATCTCACCGGAGTAATAAGAAAATTAAGTTCGATGAAGGTTAGACGCACGCAGCTGCGTGGAAAGAAATGAGATCTTTTTGGTGTCTTTTACCTCTTGGCCTCTTTTGTTGTCTCAATGCTGTTTTCATCATCTTTCATCAACCATTTTTTTTTCTTCCTTTCTGGGAGGATTTCGGCTGCGCAAATCTTGTCCATTTGCCAGTGTCAAGTATTGAAAGATTTTAACTTTTATTAGATATCGTCAAACAAGTCTAGTCATGGTCAGTGTCAAGCAAAGTTAGTCATGGATGATTCTAAGTCAAGCCTTAGTAATGTGGTGGAGACTATACTGTAACATTTTAAGGAATTTTGAAAGCAACACAAAAACATATTTCACCTTGCCCAGGTTTGCATAGTTCATCCCCCCAGGTGGTCACCCATCCAAAAAACCCACCGCGCCCGATGGTGAACAGAAATTTGTCACCGACTTGCACTTGGCCAGTATTTGTTATTTGTTGTTATACTTATGTGTACTATAATCATTCCAAGCTTGACGCTTGTATACGTATTACCGTTTATACAGTAGAGCAAATACAAAAATACGTTTATAAATCGTTTGTTGTAGGGGTTTAGTTTTTACTTTTTGTCTTCATTCTTATTTACAACACATTTGCTCAAAAAGTGCACTTACGAAGCCTGTATACATCGTTCGAAAGTTAAACATTACGGATCATACAACGGAGCGTGCGGTAATGAATTTTACCGCACGCTCAGATGTATAGCACCGTGCGTGTACTTTACGGTATTTTTTAAATTTCCATAATAATTACATAAGAATTCCACAAAAGAGTTTCATATTACGAGAATAAATAAGCTGAATGATCAAACCTCCTTGGAAGCGCTTTTGCTCAATACGTTTGTCTCAGTTTAATACTAAAAAGAAAATGAGACGAAAGATGTAGTTCTAATTTTCACCACGTGATAGTGGCGCAATTTGCATGTTCGCGCCATTTTCTTATTATATTATAGAAACTATTGTTGTGACTGATATTAAGTTATAAACAAAATAATAAAATTGTTTCATTTGTAGCCTTTTTTTCTCGCAAATGTGTTGTAAAACGTTGTATGGCACACGTGCGGATTGGTGACAAACTCGTGACTATGGTAAGCCCTCGACTTCGTCTCGGGCTTACATTCGTCTACTCCTTTGTAATAACCAACTTACCGCACTTGTATCATAAATAACTATTGTTATATTTAATCCACCGTAACAGACCGTAACATTGCATATTCTGTGAAAATTTCAACTAGCTAAGTATCTATTACGGTTCGAAAGATATAACCGTTAAAAGGTTGGACAGACGGGCAGAGCAGACAGACAGACAGGGTTACAAACATGGTCATTAAACCGCAGTGTTCTAAGAACAAAATTGTGAACCCACAAAAAGCTTTTCGCAGTTGAGATAGTAAGTAAAGTAAGAACTAGTGGTTACCTTCATAAATTTGAGAAGACATGTGTCTCTTTTAGGTCTGAGATGTAACGTCACAAGGGACCCCTAAGCTCTGTTCAACTTGACACAGTGAAGGGTACGTCTAAGCAGATTTAGATGCTACTTTATGGCAACACAGGAAGTGAATCTTGGACCTTTGGAGCCGCGCAACATTATAAATAGGTAATGAAATAATGTTGTTGAAGCATAAAGCTGTGCTCCGTGGTTTAAGCGATTTTACCTGTATTCCCGCATATTTTTAGGTAACGAAAATGTGTCTTTATCATATTTGTGTACTTATCTTACAAATAACATCATGAGGTCCAAGTTTTTTTACAAGCTTTTTTTTTAACTCGCCTTGTATAATATGGGTCAAATCTAGCAACTGATTTTTAAAACAGTTATCCCCAACCGATTGAGCTGAAATTTTTAACACACGTTTGATTTGGATGACAACACATAGTTAGCTAAATGACGTCATTCTAAATCCAATATGGTGGACTCCAAAAGATGGCGAACCAGTAATTTTTATGAACCCCCATGATATGGGTATTGGGTATCAAATTAAAGGGTTTGCTGAGAAGGATACGAAAAATAAAATAACGTCACACTAAAGTCAATATGGCAGACCGCTAAAAGCTTGTTTTTTTCTAAAATCTACGAAAACATTTGTTTTAAATACTTCACTGTAGTTAATAAACATACACAATTACACACAACCTTAGGTATTAATGTGATGTGATTATTTAGGCCTCTAAGTACAAAAATTTAATTTACCTTGGCCGGTTTTATAGGAACAAAGAAATTTTGAGAGAGCACGACCAACTAATGGCAAATGTACCGTTAGTTTTGGGTTCCTAATTGGGCTAATGAAGTCGGTGGTTATACTCTCTGAACTGTTACAACTCGCCGATATTTCACAAGCACCGGCGAGATCAGTGTGGCTTACACCAGTATAGTATACTTTACGAGAACTTGATGCGTTTGGTTACTAGGTAGAGCTTTGAGTCTTTGGTTACTGAGTTAGTGAGGAATCATAATCATAAGACGATTGGATTAAATTATTGATGAAATCCTCTAACAATCCAAAATTTCGTTATAAGTATATAATTAATAGTTACTTAAATGATCCTTCAACGCAACAAATGAATAAAACAATATTTTCGTTGTTCAACAACATGAAACTTTCATCAAGATGCAAAAAAAATATTTCTCGAAAAGTCATTTCTAATCTAGTCAGTTCTAAACATCGTCAAATTTATAATAATTTATCTGTGTAATAGGGTATTTGACTACTTTTGGGAAACTATTGCACATTATTGCCTGATATAATTTAATATATACTGCATTTATATTTTCTGGATATCAGTCGTATTTGCGATATAAATCGATGTTAAAGTTTGAATAAAAAAATATCGCGCCAAAACGCAGACCTGCGTCATTGCTCCGGTCGAGCGACGATTGACGTCACACAAAACAAAACAGCTGCAGCCAGGCAGCAAAAGTTTGATAATCACTAATTTTCTAATAGAAGTAATGGTTTATAAATGTTGTGTAGTGCCACAATGTACAAATACTTCCATAAAACACCGGAAAAACTATTCGTTTCTGTTCCAATGGACCCCAAAACTCGCAAAAAGTGGTTGGAACTAAGTAGCTCGTAGAGAACCCAAAAGTATTGGAGCTAATTCAAGTGTTTCTATGTGCGAAGATCATTTTGAGGTACATATTTGAGTCTATATATTTCTATTACAATTTGTGTTTTTATTGCATTACTATTTTATGTACTGTTACTTTCTTTTTAAACATTGTAAAGACATAACCTAACAAAATAGTGATATCCACCTACTACAACATACTTTTTGTACAACTTGATTGAATGTTTTGCTTGGAGAACAATTAAAAAATTAATATTTACATTGTAGTTTTTACGTTTTGAGTTCTGCAGCGTAGAAACAATGACGTAGATTATTATTGAAGAAATATGCAACCATAAATACATTAATTTTGGGTAAGTTACTGCTGTCTGCTTGCACAAAATGTTTCTCCATTCTTCTCACATTTAGCCTCCGGACTGTTGTTGATAATTTCTGGATAAATCGCTCTCAAAATAGCTTTACAACATTAAATTCGCAAATATCAATACAAAATCTGTTTGTTTAGATTTGTGTGACGTCACTAGGGATGAAGCCAATTACAGACCGTTTTCGATCACGTGATCAAATGTCGAAAATACAGTTATTTTATTCGCGTTTTTTACAATAAATAAGCATATTTTTATTAAAAAATCAATGAAATATGCTTTTTCATTATGTCATGTTTATGGATGATGTCAATTGGCATAATATTTTCAATACAGTCAAACACCCTATTTATGGACCGTCACTGGACCGTGGACCACCGATTTTTTTATTTGATTCCAAGTAGATTGTCAAATTGACAGGCCATATTTTTTTGCCATAGATCACAAATTTGCTAACGGGCTGTCTATGGTAAGTGATCATCGCCATGGCCTATGGATATCTGTAACACCAGGGGTATCACAGATACGTTGCGGACCTTTGAAAACTCTATTAACAGCCCTTTTGTAGAACCTCATGTTAAAATTACTTGGAAATGCCGCAGGATAGAGCTTATTCCACATAATATTGCATGTTTGAGGCAAAAAAGATCGCGTAAAACGCACAACGAGCAAAACTTGTCGTAATAAAATAAACCAGAAGTCTCCCAAATCAAAGCCTCCTCATTAATTTCCCGATACAAGCCCCAAAGTACGTATATGATTGAATTCTCAGGTTGTCAGTCATTTCTCCGTCACTGTGCTTACAGAGGAAATTAATATTCCGATGAAGTTTGGAAGTTTGTTCGTTTGATTATGTCGATCATACTGAGAATACTCATGGAACTTTCAGCCAGTAGGTAATTCGTCAGATAACCAAAAACAACGACGTAGCTCAGCGTAAGCTAGCTGAAGTGGCAGTGAAACGGTCATAATAATTAATATAACTCTTAACGTAAGCAACATGGTTATATCAATTACATCAATTAAATCAGAATGTCAATACAATAATAACAGTTGCAGAACCGATAACAGTAGACGTGTTCTAGAATGGCGACCATGCACGAATCAGCAAATCACCTCCTTTCGACTTAGTACAGTCTATATGCGTAACTATATGCAAACGCCAAATCTATGATATTCAGGTGCTACGTTTCACCCACAGAAAAAAATTTCTCTTCTGTGGTTTCACCTATGGCGGGAAATTCCAATTTCAAACAGTTTTCTTGTCCTTGTAGCTAGGCCGGGTAATTATTGTAAACGATCATGATGTTTGCGCAAATCACGTAAAGTTATTTATCTCTAATGCACATTATTACTTACATTTGTTAATCAACTATTTTTTGCTGTTTCAAACGGTTTATTGACAAACTAGTGGCCCGCCCCAGCTTCGCACGGGTATAGATTATAACCTATGTCACCCGGGGATAGTGTAGCTTCCCAACAGTGAGAGAATTTTTCAAATCGGTCCAGTAATTTTTGAGTTTTTTCGTTACAAACATACATACAAATCTTTCCTCTTTATAATATTAGTATAGAAGTATAGATGTAAGTAATGTGGTGCGTTACTATTAAATAGCTGTACATGATAATGTAAAAAACAACTAACGATTTGCGGAAACACTGTGTCATTTTAAAATAATTACCCAGGCTAGCAACAAGAACAAAAAACTGTATGAAATTTGAATTTCCCGCCATAGGTGAAACCTTCAACATCGTAGTACCTATCTGAGTCTGACTAGTCATCGTTTCTCAAAGGTCCTACATACACAAACACGCAACTATGAGTGTCATCTGTCGGTCCGAGAGCGGCGCACAAAGAGCTTCCATTGTGAATCGTCAGACGCGCGAGTTATGTGGGCGGAAAGAGCCCAGTGTATTTTACAGCGGTTTCACCGTTTGCTGACGCGGCCTTTCGTTTCATACGAATAATTAAAGTACATGCCTGTGCCTATGAGTCAGAATTCAAAACAAATTGTTATAAAACGCGAATGTAGCTCGCCATCTGTCTGTTACTCAAAAAATTATGGAAGTGTTATAATAACAGTTTCCTCTTAAAACTGGATTTTTGGTATAACTTTTCTTACAACTAATAAGATCTGTAGAAAATTCAGTAACTGTATTAAGTAGATCTGTATTTTTTATTGATTGTAGCGGCTTAAAATTTACAAAAGTAGTTTTTCGTAAAACTTAAGGAGGGAAAGGTTGAGAATGGATTTCGTTTAATTCCTGTCATAAAATACACATTTTTATGTTATGGTTTACTTATTTTATATTTATCTTGAAAATTAAGGCTTTATTCATTCGTTTTATTTTCGTAAATACAAATACTTAAAACGGAACGGTTTATTTTGTAACACGCCTCTTAAGCACTTACACAAGTGGTCGTCACAAAAACAATCTCTTGATGATATTTTGATCATATCGTTTGCAGTTGTGTGCCGCTCAATGTTGAAGTGTGCGTTTGTAGAACTAGTAAGAATATGTCAGTGTGTGCAATACGTGTTAACCTCGCCCCCTTCAGTTTTTGGCAGATTTATTTCGTTACTAGCTCATGTTTAAGGCAAATCCAATTGGATTTCATGTATAGAAATCATAATGACGGGTAAGAATTGTGAAAATCAAATAAAATAAAAATTATAACAATGAAATATAAAACCAGAAAGATTCAGGTCATGAAAATTTACGTAACGTAACATAAATTTGTCCATACTAGTACACTACCCTTCGACCAAACTAAAATGAATGGACGAGCCCAGAAGTAGTGAATTTTTGAAGATTACAAAATGAGCGCCGGCGCTCACTTCGTTTCAGTCGGTCTCTAGCCGTCGGAAGTGCGACACGCGTCTATTGTTTCATGATAACAAAACATGTGACAAAATTATGCCTTCGTGTGCTTTCCCGAAGTGTAAATAAATATACAAAAAACCGTGTAACAAATGTACTGTACATGGTTATAATTAGGTGTTGAAGTATATGTCCGACGTTTTTGCCTCGTTTTTACTAAGCAAGTTCAACGGTTATGGCCCGTCCATTCATTTTATTTTGGTCGAAGACACTACCTACCTATACTACCTAGGTGTCCATAGTAGAGGTTTGCGGAGTGACTGGTGAGGATGCTACTTTACGCTCGTCTTTAATCAAAGATGGAGTAATATTTCATGGTAAGGCCCTGAATCCCGGCTCTCGTAATTAACCCGCTGGCAGACCGGAGATTATTTCAATTAAATATTTAGATATAGGCAAATTAGTAGGCGCTGACGTCATGGTTGATGAAGTAACGGCGAAGACTGGTAAATTGAGACATCTATAAAAATATTAACATAACCTATCCAAATAAAAATTAAACGCCGTTCGTTTGCAAGCGCATCACTTGAGAAGTGCTAGACCGAAATGGCATTTTTTTCCAATTTTTGTAACAGTACGAACAAGGTATTTACGAAAAAATAAACAGATAAGTGTCCCTGAGAAAATGTAAAATTCGGGAATTACTAAAGGTGCTTTTTCTGTGGGATTTTTATATGAACTCAAAACCATTACTACAACAGGACGAAACCTTTAAGTCAAATTTTCGACGAAGTGGGTTCTTTATATTATGGACACATTAAATGTCATGTTTTATTGAACGTTTGCACCATTAATGGTAATAAAGCAACTAACGTTTTCACCTTGTAGGTATGTTTTAGTTTCTAAAGCATTTTTTGTCTATAGATATCATAACAATATATTGACAAATCTTATGCCGGCTGTTTATACCCTCGGCGAGACCCTATTATATCCGGGCAATTTAGACCTTTTAGTAGATAGACTGCAAGTAGGTCGCGGCGGGGTGGCAACATTTTTGGGGCCGAGTTTTCCGAGCATTGGCAATGGATATTTGAAAAGCCTTTTACTATGTTTGTAATGTTACAAAATATAATAATTATCAATTTAAAAAACCGACTTCAAATTTTGTAAAATACGCAACAAGTAAATAAATGTTACAATTATTTTGATTTAAAAACCAAAATACTGAACCGTTTTTGATGGAATTTCTATTGGACCAACCTGAAAGTATATACTTTAAAATAATATTCTAAATCAGTAATAAATAACGGAGGTGAGGTCTACTACACGAACAAACATAAAAATACTAAATAAGCACCCCCTCCTTTTTTCAAGTCGGCTAAAACCTATTGTAACAAAACGGACGTGACGTTGCCTGCGAAACTACGAATGACAACCAGCCAGCCGCCATGACACACCCCCTCCCTCACGCCATGCCACTGTCAAGCTCGCCAAGCCTTTGAGGGGAGTGTATATATAAGCCAGCCTGCCAGCTAACTCTCTCTCTGTTCATTTCGATTGCTGAATAAATGAAGTAGTCGCCACTCTGCGTGTTTTATATGTCATCCCGTTTACATTCAGAAGAGGGATAAAGAAGAAAATTTAATACCTACGCGCACTGCGGCTTCATGACGCTTGGTCAAATTGATTCTGATCCTCGAAGAAGACTGCATAATCCTGTCTATAACGGCGAAGTTACTGCTTGAGAAGAATTTACGATGACGTAATTATGTACTGCAAGAAGGTCGACTCTGCCAAGCTAAAGCATCGTGCTACTTAGTTGGCCTGATGAAAAACGAAGTAAAAATGCAGAATAATGTCGCCACAATCATGAAGATCTAACACCACCCACCCTGTTTTCTCATCATTCGACGCCACGTACTGAGCAAGAAGAAGAAATAAGGATATTGCTTGTTGCCACTTCCGTGGCATTTAAACACGGCGAACCCTACTTTCTGCCCGTGACCTTACTACCCACTGCGTGCGAAAACTGTGACATCGAAGATTTCAAGATTCCATCTCGGGCTTCAAGACACGTGGCAAGATACTACTGTCTACCTGCCTACCAGCCTGCCCGCCTGCGTGCCAATCTGCTTGTCTGCCTGCCAGCATGGGGCCTGCACCCGTGTGGCGTGTAGCAGCCGGGCGAGGTCCTAACCTAACTAGGGCCTAAAGCAGCGGAGGCCAGCCTGCATCAGTTGGAGCTAGCGAGGAGCCTTAGCCTAATAGCCAGGTGTGTTTGTTTCTACTTGCCATTATGCTTATGAGATATACCTATTTTTGACCTTATTGCCACTAATTCAAGTTAGTATTAGAAAATTTACAAGTATATGACTTCAAAATATGACCATTAACTGATAGCAGTGAGCAAACCATGCACATTTCCTAAGTAACTATCGTACCTAATTGCCTAGTTCCAATTCCGATAGATTTGATTGTACCTACAGACGTGATTTAGACTGTACAGAAGAAAAGACGAAAACTAAATCATTGTCTTGGCCCGTGCTTTGCTTTCTAATTTGCATATTATTAGTGACTACTCATTGGTAGGTCAAAACGAAACAAAAAAAAAATTGTATCAGATGCACTCGAAAGTTCGATAATTTTCTTCCGTGATCATAAAATAAAACTGCAATGGTTGGTAGATTGACGTGCAATCACACTCCTTACGCACAACTTGAGGGTAATCCCAATAGTACGTGCTTATGAACATGTAAGATTTAGGTTAAACAGCCCTTACATATCATACATAGATTAGATACAACTATTCACTCCAGTTTAATCGATGCCGAGTTTGTCTAAAGATTTATAATTGACTTTTACACTTTTGATCAGAGAAACTACGAAACCTGTAGGTAGATTAGAAAAATTACATTGTGGAAGTGCTAGCTTCGTTAGTTCGATACATCATTTTATTTTTAAGTCGAGTCTGTGGGTAGGATGGAAAATAACTTTTATTGTCATGTCTGCGGGTAGACTGGGGAATTTCTCGCGTTGCAAAATAGTAATTTGTGATGGAATGTGATTCAGATTAGGTACTGGTGAATTGGACTGCTGTTACTAATTGAATCATAACAGACAGAAAATTAGTCATTGAAAACCTGATAATTATTCAGTTGGCGAAAGAAGCCAGATTTTCTGGAAATAAATCTATAGTGAGCCTAGCAAATAGCAATGCAAAGCCTAGTCATGACATCTCTACTGAGCCTAGGAGATATGACAACCTTCGACATAGATTTTATTTACTAGAAAATTTTACATAAAGTTGTATGTTTCAATCTTGTTGACGAAGTATTTCAAAGGATTCTTTAGTCGATACTAGTCTTGGAAGCTGTACCTAAAATAACGCACACCTAAACGCAAAGGGATATTGCATTTCCAGTACTGAGCATGATAAAACCACAGTTAAAACTGAAACACATGGGGGTAGCTTATTTCAAATCTATGCCGAGTCGATACTCGGTACCACGTCGTCAGCTCAAAGCCAAGTTTTGCGCCTGCACGAAACAGTGACAAATCTGTGCGATCTGCGCCTGCAGGAATTATTACGCAAGAGTCGGCGCACGCCTTAGCACAAAAAAAAAAGTGCAAGCAACAAATAATAAAACTGCAGATTATTAAGGAACCATTTAAGTTTCAATCATGTTTCCAAAATTACATTAAACTTGTTGATGTCGTTAATTAAGTATTAATAACTAAAATATGAATTTGTTAGAAAGAAAGAAAGAAACAAAAAGTTTATTTGTGACCAAATTAGACATACTTAACCGCGCAAATTGATGCAACGCAACTGAAGATAAACTCCTAACGAGTTGGTTGATTCTCACGAAAGTAATGGTTAGGCACTGATAGCAATAGTTTGCTGATAGCATAGGAATAGCATTGCCAGTTTAAAATTAATTTAGTGCTTAACTATGCAAGGTGTAGGTACCTTAATAAATTGCCTAACGCCGTTGTTTTAGTTTAGTTGTTGTTATGATGTATCTTTAAAATAAGTTTAGGATTGTCAGTGCTATAAATTTATATGAGCACTTTAAGTACCTACGTACCTTATATTCATTATGTAACAGGTGTGTCAGATTTGATGTTTGCCACGGAATTATTACATTGTGATATTGTTAGATAGGCATAGCTGTTATACCTTTACTGCTCCAAAGATGAACTTAGCACTTACCATTCATTAGTTGCTGTCTATATTTTGATGTTATGGTTAAGTTACAAATAAGTAGTATCTTCTTATGAATTGTAGCGAGAGGAATTTGCGCAGCGCAGCGCATTTGCGCTGTGTAGTAGTTCTGTTTTTTTTCCAATTAAGTTGCTGATAGTGTCGATTGTTCTGATGGTGATAGTAATTAATTATTATGGTTTTGATATTAGTCCTGATATTTCTGTAGTTCTAACTTTCCCAGTAGCAACTGCCAGTAGTTTTAACATCTTCGGTAGTATATTGAAAATAGTTTCGGTGGCTTCAATAGTTTTAACAGCCTCAATAGTCTTGATGGTAACTATTGCTTTGATGGTAACTATTGCTTCGATGGTTACTATAGCTTTGATGGTTACTATAGCTTTGATGGTTACTATAGCTTTGATGGTTACTATAGCTTTGATGGTAACTATAGCTTTGATGGTAACTATAGGTTTGATGGTAACTATAGCTTTGATGGTTACTATAGCTTTGATGGTAACTATAGCTTTGATGGTAACTATAGCTTTGATGGTAACTATAGCTTTGATGGTAACTATAGCTTTGATGGTAACTATAGCTTTGATGGTAACTATAGCTTTGATGGTAACTATAGCTTTGATGGTAACCATAGCTTTGATTGTAACCATAGCCTTGATGGTACCGACAGGTTTGATGGAACCAATGAATCACTGATCGTTATAAGCTATCATCAATGTATAAGCTATAATCCCTTAATATTGCCAGTGGCCCTTAATATTGCCAGTGGCCCTTAATATTGCCAGTGGCCCTTAATATTGCCAGTGGCCCTTAATATTGCCAGTGGCCCTTAATATTGCCAGTGGCCCTTAATATTGCCAGTGGCCCTTAATATTGCCAGCGGCCCTTAATATTGCCAGCGGCCCTTAATATTGCCATTGGCCCTTAATATTGCCAATGACCCTAAATATTGCCATTGACCCTTAATATTACCACCAGCCCTTAATGTTGCCCGTAGACCTTATAATTGCCAGTCGTGTAGTCAGCCTCAGACTGCACACATTGTTAATTTATTAGAAACTAAACCTTGTTGTTTGTTCCCAATTGCGGGAGCAATTGTTGCAGGATGGTCGAGTGTAACAAAACGGACGTGACGTTGCCTGCGAAACTACGAATGACAACCAGCCAGCCGCCATGACACACCCCCTCCCTCACGCCATGCCACTGTCAAGCTCGCCAAGCCTTTGAGGGGAGTGTATATATAAGCCAGCCTGCCAGCTAACTCTCTCTCTGTTCATTTCGATTGCTGAATAAATGAAGTAGTCGCCACTCTGCGTGTTTTATATGTCATCCCGTTTACACTATATTACTTTCTTTCTTTGTTTTTTTTAGCGTGTACCTGTCACAAACTTTATTAGGTAATTCAGTATATTACTTTAATCTATTATAAAAAAAACAACAAATTAAAACCTAACTATCATTCTATTAAACCGCTACCAGTGGGAACTGTTCCCAAAATGCTGGCCCCATTACCACGTTGTATGGCGATGCTCACCCTTTGAGCAAAGTATAATAGAGGCTGGCATTTTGGTCACGAGTTGCGTCTATCAGACGTGAAGATAGATCATTGAACATTTTTTTGGCTCCGATCGGGAGCCAAAAAAATGTTCAATGATTCCACGGCCCCATTGTTTCGACCCCAAAAGGCTCAAAAATTTATCCACTATCCAGTGTACCATATTTGCGCCTTTTGAGATCCTCTGCAGATTCTGCCGCCGCGCCAGCCCTAATCTGGGTTCCGGAAAGATGTGACGGCGCAAAGGTGTCAACGCAAGTCGCGTCCCACACTAAGGGCCGCCCCATCTTCCACGGAATCAAAGTCATCCCGTCCGGTCTTCTGCCATCGCCACGTACGAGGCCGGTCGGCTCAAGAACGGCCGCGCAGTTGGCGGTGGTAAAAGCACGGCGGATGGCGTGTCGGGGGATCCTACCTGCACTCCTTGTGCAGGAAAGGCCGTGGTGACCGAGCTGGTCGACTGGAACGCCACACTGGCAGCGATGTGGAGCACAGCAAAATGCGCCCAAGCGAAGGGAAGTCGCGGTAGATGAATCTAATAATGTCCCAGTGCTTGGCGAAGGGAAGGCTTGTAGCCACAAACCTGACTCCCACTCCCCAACGGCCAAGAGCCGGGCGCGATCTGTAGAGCTTAAGCACGTATCTAAAAGTTGTTTCCGCACTCGCTCACAGATCGGTCCGTTCCATAGACGCTGTGAAGATGGAGTCAAAGGTAGGTCAGTGTTGGGGCATACTACTTTCCACGCTTCCCTGGCTTCGTTCATGCATGAAACTTCAACGTCATAAGAATTTGTTTTTTGATTGCCATATTTTTCGTCCGTACCCTACGATGTGCATACTTTATTCAAATGACAACATCGAAGGAGACCTTGAAATGTTATCTTCAAAAATACAAAATATTTTCAGTTGGAAAACACACGTTGTTATTTCGATTAATTAATAAAATCCCTACAAATTGTATGAATCGCGCTTTGATTTCTGAGATAGGGATATAAGGTCCTTCAAAAGGAACGGCCACTTAGAATTACTACTCACCATCGTAAACAACTCCTTTGACCAGCTCGGTCGTCTCGAACACCGGATGCGTGACGGTCAGATTAACGTCACTCTCCTCCACACTCAGCGCGACTATCTCATCACTGTCACTCTGAACCCGCGCGAAGGCACAAGCATCAATCACATCACTGATCTCACTAACTGTCGTCTCAACCGCTTCCACAGTCGTGGACTCCACATTATCTATCCTAGCCTTAACCTCTTCAACTTTAAGGTCCACTTTTGAATCGGGTGGTCCCGGTGACCTGCCCGGCGCGGGGTCTCCATTCGGTAAAGTTAGAGTTGAGCTATAAGGCAGTACCGTCACTATTATGATTATTGCAACTATTCGGATGAATCGATTCATCTTCTGGTTCAGCCATCTCTGACGATTCGAGTGTCTGTATATCATAGACTGCTTTGATGGCATGGTTACTTTTTTAAGGCTTCAGTCGTTTCGAAGTCGATCATTGTTGCGGCATCTGTAAAAGGAAAAGATTTTTTGAAGGGAAGAAGATATTTTACGTCCTTAAGAAAGAAAAGAAAATTTACATCAAAATCAGATGTAATTTTGAAGGGTACAAAGGCCTTTCCTTTGCTTTGGAATATCTAGCGAAATATAATTATCTTTCGTTATTTCGCAGCTGTACCTAGTAATATGATGGAAAAAAAATTGCATCATCAACGAAAATAACAGTTGCTTTTCTGAAATAATAGTAACGCTTTATCGAAATGAACGAATTCTCCATTAAATACATCGCTTCGTATAACTCCATTTTATTTTGACCTATCATATTCTCATGAAAAATATCAATCAACATTGTTTTCGCAAACAAGAAAAAATATTCCCAAAGCGAGTTCAACATGATAAATAGATTACTTTTGGCATGCTCTGTAGTCGGGGGAGAAGTGGGGGGGGAATATGCGTCCTAGAAACCTATTTAGCTGTAACCAGGTCTGTGAGTACATTGTTTAAGTGTAACTTTGAAGTCATATTTAACTTTTAACTTTTAGTACTACGTTAACAAACGTAGAGTAAGCCTTGGAATAGTTACTCCGTATTTTTAACCGACTTCGAAAAGGAGGAGGTTATCAATTAGACTGTATGCTTTTTTTTTTTTTTGTATGTTTGTTACGCGATTACTCTGCCAATTTAGAATTGTTTTTGATGATTCTTTTTTTGGTTGGTAGGTCATATCTCATAGGTGGTCCCATATTTTTTTTTATCGACATTAATTCAGTGCTTTTTGAAAAATCTACAAAACTATCTACAAATTCAATGTACATTGTAAACATTGTACAGTGCCACCAACTTAGCTGTTAAGGTGGGCAACATTGGAACTACAGTTATTTCTTGGTGAAAATCATACTTTGTTCTCCACTAGCGACGCTGTCAACTAAACAGCAAACATCACAGATCTACTACTGGCAAACATAGAGGAACAGACTTCAAAAAACAAAGAAGTTTCTCCATGGCGACCATGCCCTGTTGTGTTTCGTTAAATTTTTCATGACCATGGATACAGAGTATTTGAGTCGTAATATTAAATAGTGTCGTGTATTTAATATTAAATATTTTATATAGTGTTCAATAGCGGCAAGCACAAGCCAGTCAAGCAGAGCTAATCATGCACGGTCAAGTCAAACTCATGCACCAGTAAAGTGGTGGAGGCTTTACAAGAGGCTTCTATGGAGTTTTGGACCCTTATTAGGGTTTATTATTCCTTTTAGGGTTCCGTATCCAAAGGGTAAAAACGGGACCTACGGGTTAACTGAGCCTATACGCTATCTGCCAGATCCTACCTTTTAACGGCTGTCTTTTGAACCGTAATAGATAGCCAGTTTTTTTACAGAACTTTTAAATTACAGCGTATTAAGTTAACAAATAATAATAAAATCAAAAAGTAAAAACTAAAAGTGGCCCTACAACAAACGTATTTTTTACGAATTTTTGTAATTGGTCTAATGTAAAAACGGCAATATGTAGGTACAAGCGTCAAACTTGGCATGATTATAGTACACACTCAAAAGTATATAATAATTAATGTAATTAATAAGGTAATAAATAATGGCAAAGTGTGAGTCAGTGACAAATGTCTGTTCAATACCATGTTAACCAACGTAGAGCGCGGTCGGTACTTGGATGGGTGACCGGGCAAGGAAGTTATTAGGGTAAATATATACCATCTTTGGTGACGGGTGATGGCACCTGGACGTGATGTCTTTTTACACTTTTTGTATTTTGTGGTGGTACGGAACGTACGCGAGCGCGCTCAGTGCGCGAGCCCGACACGCACTTTTTTATCTCTGCGGAATAAATCCCACTAAAAATTTAAAAATAAAGATAATTTTTAGAAAAAAAAAGAACCGACTTCATGATTATACCTTCATTTACAAACTAAAACTAAAACGTAGAAAATAATATTTAAATAACTTCAAACCAATGAGCAAAAATAAAGCCAATTGAGCCAAAGCAAAAATAACCTTAATATAGATACCTACTTGATTAATCTATTAATATTTATGATATGAATGTGAAATAGAGATAAATATAAAAGAAATCGAACGAAGGCTAATAATTGAAAAGAAGCGCATCAAAATTTATATGCATTTAGACACAACCGTCAACGTGAATTCCGCACATCAGCTGTAAGACTACAGGTGCCAAAAATTAAACTTCAGTGCAGAAAACATAATATCAAAATAGACTGTAGAAAAGTATTTTCCTACAAAGGCAGGATTAACCCTTTGCTGGCACCGACTCCAAAAATAACTGATTATAAATTGTAAATATGTATATAAGTAGGTAATATATGTATTAATAATTTCGTTGATTGTCCTTTAATGCTCATTGCTTTGAAGTTATTTAAATATTATTTTCTACTTTTTAGTTTCAGTTTGTAAATGAAGGTATAATCATGAAGTCGGTTCTTTTTTTTTCAAAAATTTTTTTTAATGTCTTTTTCGATCAAGTTCAGAATTTGAAAGAGAGAAAAAGACAAAACACGGCGGCGTATCTATTCCAAAACTATTTCACGTTTATTTTATAAGGGGGTAAAGAGTCAACGCTTCGTTCTCTATCTAGCTTGCACATTTGTTCGCAGTTATTCTCTTTCACACATATTCCATAGTAGGCTATCGGACGCTAATATTTAGAAGGCGATGTGTGTTTGTATGTATGAATGTTCCCTAAGAACTCCGAAATGGCTGGACTGATTTTGACGGGACTTTCACAGGCAGATAGCTGATGTTATAAGTAAGGAGTAATCTTTAACGACGGCCTGAGAGGTGTCTGCACGACCGGTATACTGTGCATCACCGGTGCTATCGTCCGCATAACAATGCATATTGCTGGTTTGCAACAAGTAAAATAAAAACAGAAAACATCACGTGTGGTTATTCGTTGAACAAATATTGTATAAAAACGCAAGTTACAGCCCGTGTGTATTAACTACGTAATCATGATTATAAATGTTTGCTTGGGTTTGTAACGCAGGCGTTGTTTGTAAAAATTACTAGGTAATTTGTTATTATGATTATATTTGTGCTTTTCTGTTGACTTTCTACATAATTTAGCATACCTGCGTCATAAAAGGCTTGAGTTAATAGTTGTTATTTTTGTTAAATATATACGTTTAGGAATTTCGTTGATATATTGTTTGCATAATCGCTTTTTTGCTGTATCAGCGTTACAAACATGCAGAATTTTCCAGGTTATGAGTAGTCTAACTGTCCTCCAACGCAATGTTTATGTCAATATTGTACATATCTACTTAATTTGTAAGTGTGCAATAAAGTATTAAATAAATAAATAAAATAAAATATTTTTATTTTGGTTTTTATTTCATTTATTTTTATGATACATAAAAGATAATGCCTTAGCTTTTTATCTAAGTAATCCCGTTCAGTGATTTTTATCTCAAAACTGTAAAAAATGTGTGAAAGAGACAGCTGTGCTGGGGAGGAACGTGTGTTGGCGGCATTACCATGGATGGCAATGTTTATGCGTTGATCCACGGACCGGTAAGCGCAGCATAGGACGGACGTCCACCCCACGAGATAGACAGGCGACCTAAAAGAGACCGCAGAAAAACGCTGGCTGCAGGCCATTTCCAACAGAGCCTTTTGATCGATGGGAGAGTCCTATTTCCACCAATGGACGTCCTATGGCTGTGATGGAAATAATGCATTCAGCCAGAAATTTGTTTATTTATTTAATTCTACATCATTACCAGTAATTTTATTTATTTATTTGCTATCTAACCTCTTGGTATTTATCCAATCTTTTGGTATTTTCCTCAATATCCTAGGAAAAGTTTTCACAATCAGAGCGGAAATAAAATGTACAATATATTTGTTTTGTTATCCGTATCATCATCATCATCATTTCAGCTATAGGACGTCCACTGCTGGACGTAGGCCTCCCCCATCGATCTCCAAAAGAGCCGGTTGGAAGCGGCCTGCATCCAGCGTTTCCTTGCGGTCTCTTTTAGATCGTCTGTCCATCTCGTCGTCGTCTATATATAGACAATACATTTTTGTACTTTTAAATTAAATTAGTTCAAATTTATTTAAATTGTTCTAGCATCGCTTTAGTTTATCTGTAATGGTATAAGTGTTTTTAATAATAAATAAATAAATAATAAATAAATCTCGTGGGTGGACGTCCTACGCTGCGCTTACCGGTCCGTGGTATCTGTGTACCGGTATCAGTATCATATTATATTATGCGAGTATTTATTTAGTAGGTATATATCAAAGTTTTTGTTCCCGTCTAATCGATACGTAAATTCTATATGGTTGCCTGGAAGAGATCGCTTTTAGTGATATGGCTGCAACTTTTTTATGCCTTAGGCGGCAAACAAGCTACTGGTCTGCCAAATGGTAAGCAATCACCGTCGTCTATGGATATATGGCATCGCAGATATACGTTGCTGACCTTTGAAGACTCTAATAACAGCCATAATATGAAGAACCCCGTGTTATAGCTACTCGGAAATGCGTGACCAAAGTTACGCGATAGACAGGGAAGCAACTTCTAGGGTAATATAGCTGTAGGTAGTTAGCGCTCGCACGTCCTGAATTACACTTTATTGTGTAGTAGCAAGAGTCGTTACTTATTTAAATGATTTTGCGGAGTGAATCTTCTGTACTTGTACTAATATGTATTCTGTGCCATAACTGAAAGTATATGTTAGGCACTTTGTAATTGGATGCTCGTCAATTAGCTAAGTGCTAAATATACTAGACGTAGTACTATAATGTCACGAGTAATTAATTTGGATCCCGCTGAGAGTTTTAGGGTCTTTTTAAGGATTGGCAGTTCATCATCATCATCATTTCAGCCGTAGGACGTCCACTGCTGGACATAGGCCTCCCCCATCGATCTCCAAAAGGGCCGGTTTGAAGCGGCCTGCATCCAGCGTTTCCCTGCGGTCTCTTTTAGGTCGTCTGTCCATCTTGGGGGTGGACGTCCTACGCTGCGCTTACCAGTCCGTGGTCTCCATTCCAGAACCTTTCGGCCCCATCGACCATCTGTTCTGTGTGATATGTGCCCGCCCACTGCCATTTCAACTTGCTAATCCGGTGGGCTATGTCGGTGACTTTCGTTCGTCTACGGAACGTCGTTGGTCCTCATTTCTAATTCGATCTCGTAGAGAAACCCCGAGCATAGCCCTCTCCATAGCTTTCTCCATTGCCCGCAATGTGACTCTTGAGTTTTAAGGACCACGTCTCAGTACCATAATTATGTCATCACTAGCATAGTACTGAGGTCCTCCAGCAACTTTGTGTTCTCTTCATTCCTGATCGCTATCGAGCTAGGACGTCGATTTTGTGTGCTCCCCAAATACAACTTAATACTTGCAATAAATCTTCAATAATCTATCAAAGCTGGTATTATTTATGTCCACAAACATCAGCTAACAGTGGGCAGCGTTCCCAAAAAGCTGACAGCAGTGCCACGTATATATCATGTTATGTTGGTATGGTGCACCTCTGAAATTTGGGTCCACAGAGCCAACAGAGCTTTGTTCTTTCGAATTTTTTTTGTGACCACCTATTTCTCAACTATGATTATTGTGACCACAGTTATATGACATTGGCTACGATAAACGGAACCCTACCATATGCGTGTTATGAGTCTCGACACGCTTTTAACCAGTTATTTTCTTTTCATACTAACCTAATATGGACAATTTAAAAAAATGCCTAATTGGTCCAGCCGTTCTCAAGTGATGCGTTTACCAACGAACAGCATTTCATTTTTCTTTGTATAGATTATGAATGTGGTACTAGGCCACATGCCACCAAGGAGTTTTTTATATTAATTAGAAGAAATTGTTCTTTTGTTTTTGAAGGTTTGTCAGTTTTTAGTTAGTTACATAATATACAAGATTGTTTATAATAAAATGCATATTATTGCAAATTCTGATGAGGAATTTTTAGATGCGTCTGCTTCAGGAATGGTATCTAGTTCTGATTCGGATCAACAATCTCCAGAGCGACAACTTGTACGCCGCTATCCTGCGAGGTCAACTAGAAATTTTAGTGTTAATTATAGATGTTAGTGTTTATATTAGTTGGGGAGGAATGTGGTATACTAGCCACATGCCACCAAGGAGTTTTTATATTATTTAGAAGAAATTGTTCTTTTGTTTTTGAAGGTTTTTCAGTTTTTAGTTAGCTACATAATAAACAAGATTGTTTATAATAAAATGCATATTATTGTACTAAAAACTCATCAATGAGATAATTTCTTCATGATTATCATAACGTAGGTATTATTATCATAACAGCGAATGGAATATTTTCATTTGGATGATTACCACACCTGTCTGATAACAAATTTTAATTGCCTCTGAATTATAATTAACAAAGATAAGTTATCTTACATTTATCAGATATTCATTCAAACCTATACTATTTTACAAATATGTTATTTTTACCGAAACGGAAAGCTTTGGGTATGACAGGTACGTGGATTAGCCTATTATGACATGGTTACTTTGCAGAATTTTTAAAGAAAACAAATTTGATAGCCCGTTGCCCGTTGGCCTAGTTGGTAGTACACATGCCTTCTGCGCTCGGGAGCGTAGGTTTGATTCCCACCTAGGGCAAACATTCATGTGATGAACATATGTGTTTGTTCTATATTCTATAAGTATGTATTTAAAAATATATATATATCAGTTTCTAGCAGCCATAATACAAGCCTGTGTTCCCGTGAACATGGTGCATGTAACTGCACCGAAATATCGGGAGCTCATTCCACAACCTTATCATGGTAAATATCCCGTAAATAATGTTATAACTTTAAGCTTTGCTTAGTTTGGGGTCAGATGACCGAGCGTGCAAAAATGTCCCGAATATTTATGTTTATGTTTAATGTACAGGAATATAGAAAAAAAAACTGAATTTTTTACTCTGGTCTTCTATTCTATACCTGTAACACCCTATTATTAAATTTCGGTAAAAGTATATATATAGTAATTCTTAGCAATAATTGAAAAACACACTGTTTTGTGATCCAAACATTTTGTCACAATTAGACGTTTTGATGGTGCGTTGTTTTGCCTCAGGTTTGTTATTCTTCGTCCAAGCATTTGTTTGCACTGACAACTTAATTGACATCGTAAAAAGCTGAATAAAACATTTTCTTCTAAGAGTTTTTGTATTGTATTGTACTGAAGTATAGTTTCACTGAAGTTTATGAGGTACCGGCTTCAGTCTTATGTTAAAAAAACTTTCAGATTTTTGCATACTTGGACCGAGAATATAAAGGTTCAAAATTATCCTTGTTAGAAAGAAATCAGTGTTTTTTGTTCTGCTTTTTGAACTCCAACAAGAGACGAAGGGTCTGAGACATTGTCCAGCTAAACACCTTTGTTTAACATCTTGCGATTTTACGCACTACTGTAAGATGCATGATGATGCTTAATTCACGGTGAGCATCGTAGTCTGATATTTTCTGCTTACAAATGTCCCCACTGAATAAAATCATCAATAATTCCACGCAGTCTCTCTCCATATTTTTCATCTACGTCTATAGAAAACTTGCTCATCGGTTCTTTAGCGTCAGTTATTTTTGGCACATCGTCTTCTGGTGGAAAGAGAAATGGTAGATAAAATACTGCTATCATCAGTCCAAAGTCCAGCTTCTCTTCATATTGCCTTTCAAACTCCTTTTTTGGAAACACCTTTTCTACTTCGAGGTCAAAGTAGCCCAAGAACTTTCCAAGGTATTGGTAGTACAGCTGCTTTAGATGCTCCAAGTGATTTCTTCGGAACTCCTGGTCAGTTCCCCAGAAAATGAAATAAATGAAGTCTAGCACCGGATTTCCAAAGAATGTCATTTGGTAGTCAACTGAAATGACCTCAGTAGGCACGCCACCCTTAAAACAGAAACACATTGTTAGCTTGGCACGAATACATAGTAGATAGGCAATTTACCAAAAAATTTACTTACTATTTCTTTCACCATGATATTGTTGTGTCTAAAATCGCCATGACAAATGGTTTTTACACAGGAAGCATCGTTCATGTAACTAGGGTATTTATTTACAGTATTTATAAGATGAGATGTCACTTTCTTCCTCAAATCTTCAGCCAGGAACTGCGAAGCAAACAAGCACATACCGTGCGTGTATTTATACCATCTTTCATTGAAACGGTACAAGCAATTCATATTCTTAATCTTCTTCTCAAAATAGTCGTGTTTTTTAATTTCCATCGCCATTGAAAGACCATGAAGCCGAGCCAGGTCTTTAACCGCTAGCTCTGCGTATCTCAAATTAATAACATCCATTCTATAATACGTTTTAAATCCTCTCGCTGTCAGATTTTCAATAATAATGGCTTCATCATTGCATTCATCAAAAACTTTGGCAAACTTATATCTCTCAGCAACGGGAACATTTTCTTTTTCTTGAAAAGTATTTATTTCCTTACTTAGATCTGTGTAAATATTTTTTTCTCTCTTATAAACTTCTTTTATATCGAAAGTCAGTGGAAGTTGGCTGCACACAATTTGTTTGACAAAAATATTGGTTTCTTTATCTCCGTCTTTCGTTTTTCCTTTAACGTCAATTTCAGAAAGGTTTCCCAAATACCCTCCATTGCTGGCAGAATTTCTTTTTGCAACATCGTAGGTAATGTAACCTTCTTTTTTCACAATTTTTTTAATATATTCATTTAGCTTTTCAGAAACATCTTCAATATTACTTCCGTTAAGACTTTTCGATTTTTCTGACTGCATCGCGTTTTGTTTACTTAATCACAATCAATAAAGTAGCAAAATATTACGTTTGTCACCTCTTTTATGCTTTCAATTAACAACAATCACTTATAAGATTAATAATGATTGTGTCAGATTAAAATGCAGCTATGAATGATTTATTATGATGATTTTGATCAAAAACGCCTGTGCATGTGCACTGCAGATACCTAAGGCAGCAACTCCGTGTCTAAATTTCACACAACTGATACGCCTGGAAAATACTGGAAAATAATAGTTTTTTTTTTTTGCTAGCTTACTAGTTTTACGTAATTAAGGACAAGCCATAAACTGGAAATTAATATTAAAAAAGCCAAAAAAACGTTAAATTAAATTAAATCATTTATTAAATCATCTTTTTATTTTAGTATTTGATTCTTAATTCTTATCTGTATCTGATTATGTGAAACTACGAATGTAAAACAAAAAAGTTATGCTTCACAAAAATTATTATTTACTCCAGATAATTTGTACATAATTATTTGAAATCATAACAAACTTCACTTATATTAAAAACAATATAATTATAATTATGCTTTTCAAGTTGTCGTAGTAAGTAGATTTTGTACTTTGCAACAATTCGCACCAAATTATTAATGATAACACATCAATTGCGATAACATAAACGCTATTATGCTACGGCTGTTGTTGTTTGTAAGATATGCGTCTCTCAGGCTGTTTTAGATAGTGGTATTGTTATGTTACTGTTTTGACTGAACGAAGTGAGGTATAAGAGTTTACAGTGGGACAAATCGGAGCTTAGACAAATTTATGTCTTTTTTTTTTTAATTACAAATAGGCTTGGAGTTTTGATGAAGGCTTGCGTTTGGCCTCGAACTCGCCTGATGTTAAGCGACGATACGGCCTACGATGGAGCACGCTTGCCTAGAAGAAACCTATTCACTCTCGACTTGAAGATACCCAGATTGTAACTATCGGGTATTTCGGGGTTTGTATGTTTGTTCGAAGATAATTTGAGTACAGTTCATTCGAAACTCAAAAAAGTTAAGTAAATCAATTTTTTTATTTCGTATATGAGTTAATCCGATGCAGAGGTTATAAAGATATAAAATAAAAACAACGTTATAAATACCATTGGTTAAAGGAAGGAGTTCCAAATGAATCCAAAATGAATGTTGTACAAATAATGGTAGTATGACTGAAGTGACGATAGTCAGTTAATTAATTTTTCTATCAAGATCATGGGTAGGTAGGAAATCTATAGAGCGAGTGTACCATGGTGTAGGTGAAGTAAAAGTTTGAACATCGTGAAGTCTCAGTTCGGGGCGAACTACTAGTACTACCTACTCATAAAGTTAAAGCAATTAATGAATGCCCTTGTTCGGTTAGCAAGTAAAATCAATACTTTAATAGCAATACAATTTAATGCCGCCAGCGTGCAGGTTATGCTGCCTTGGATTGTCATATTAAGATCTTCAATGGTTTATAGGCAGTACAACTGTTTTTGTAGTGTTAGCTAACTTGTATTTTAGGCGACTTCAAAAAAACAGAGGGTTCTCAATTCGTATTTTTTATTTATTGTTACTAGCTGACCCGTCAGACGTTGTCCTGTCTAAGAACTGTCAAACGCGTGACGCTAAGATCTTTCTGTGCAAGTTTCTTACTTTTCTTTCCGTAAGAACCTTCTACAAATTATTAGAAAACTTTAAAAAAAAGATGATTGAAATCGGTAAAGTCGTTCTAAAGTTATGTCGTGACCAAGGTAAATAGGGACTCATTTTTATATAATACTAGCGACCCGCCCGCCCGGCTTCGCTCGGGTGTAATTTACGTGCGAAGGGGCGGGTTGCTAGTTATATATATAAACCTTCCCTGAAAATGTATCTAACTGATGGTGAAAACCGTATCAGAATCCGTTGCGTGGTTTAGGAGGAGTTAGTGGCCATACAGATAGACAGACAGACGCGGAAAGCTACTTAAATTTATATTATGTAGAGATACTACTTAGTGTAATATACATAGATTTTGACGTTAAAATTTTCGTCATATACAGGTATTCTGGTCAATCATCTTACTTGTAATCAGTAAGCATCCTTTTAAGAGCGAACGGCCTCAGTACATACAAAACAAACAACTTTTGTTGTAGAAACTGACGTGGTTTTCACACATTTTATTTATATTACACGGGAATTACTCACGTATGATTAAGCCGGTCACTCCGACTATAGTTTCAACCGACCGGCTTAATCTTACGTGAGTAATTCCCGTGTAATATAAATAAAACTTATGTTGTGTTAAGATGGTTTAGCAATTAGCCGCATTTTGTGTTTTACACCAGTTAGTATAATGTAGCAAACATGGCGACTTGCGAAATGGACGATCTGCGACGCCTCCGGTATAGGTACCAATTTTAACCTCAGTGTGATTGTGGTAGAGGCTACTGTAAGTCTGTTTTTCACTGATATCTTCAAGTCTGTTTTTTTGGAATCATTGTAATTCCCATGTAGAAAATGATGTCTACGATATCTCAGCATACAGTTTTTTTTTTTTTTTTTTTTGTATTGATTTGGATACACAAAACAGATGACTATCAATTAATTCCTTAAATAAAGACTTATTTACATAAGTATCTGAACTCGATTGTCACCCAAAACACAAAACATGTGTATGCAAAAAATTAGACAAACGTGAAGAAAGTAACCCATCCGCATAGAAATGAGCTTGCTGACACCTCCAATATGGCAAAACATTATGGAGGGAACCGTTAAGGTACATTTTACATTAAAGCTATACTTTTCGAAAAATATGCGAAAAACCTCAAATATAGAAGTATCAAAACGCACGATTGTGTGTAAGCGCCATGGTTTTGCTCTACTAATTGCGACTTCAATATAATACTAGTAGTTCGCCCGAACTTAGAACTCACGATATTCAAGCTTTTACTTCAGCTACTCTAAAGTACACCGCTCCATAGTGTTCCTACCTACCATAATCTTAATTGAAAAATATGACAGTTAACGGCTATCTGTAGTAAAAACCATGTAAAAACACGGAACATTATTACTCCTACTCACAGATCTACTACCTATAGATTTTCAATGAGCGTGGCTAGCTCAGTGCCTCTCGCTTCAACAAGGTGTGTTGCCACATTAAAATGATTTGCTATAAGTTAGGGTAATTTACCTACTATGATGGGTGTGAATCTTCAATGAGTACTTTGGAAACAATACTACCTTTTAAATATTTATATTTTATACACTATCTGCTGCAACCCGCGGAGCTACCTGCAATGTTCTGGGAAGAAAAGTACGTTGTCTGTCCTCATGACACACCCTTATCGTCCTGACAAAATTTGACTTAGCCCATGATCTAAGAAAACAAGGTCTAGCAATTTGAGAGTGGTCCCGCAATGACGTCACTGTCCAGTTGCCACTTTATTCAATCAGCTGTTACGTGGTGTATCGTCATCTCTCTCAAACCTGTTGTAAATTGACATCATGACATCATTGCGGGACGCCCACGTAAACATTTTTTCTCGGATTGCTATACCTGGCGGAGTATATTATTATACCATGACTTAGCCATTTCCTCGTAAAAACAGACAGAAAGTTACTTGCGTTTTTATTATAATTATTTGTTAGGATTAGAATATAGTACTAGAAAAAAGGATGAAAAGTAACCATAGCATGATTTTTTATAATTAATAAAATATAATATAAAAGTCAGAGTTAAAACGGAACGGGGGTCCCTCATGCAACAAACGTTAAACGTATTTTTGGATTTGTTCTAGTGTAAAAACGGTAATCCGTACAAGCGTCAAATTTAGCGGATTATAGTGAACATAAGTAAAACAACAAATAATAAACACTGGCCAAGTGCGAGTCAGTGACAAATTTCTGTTTACCACTAAGCTAAGCAACGTCGGGCGCGGTCGGTACTTGGATGGGTGACAGCCTGGGCGTGATGTTGTCTTTTTGCACAACTTTTTGTATTTTGTGATTGTAAAGAACTCTCAGCGCGCGAGCCCGACTCGCGCTTGGTCAGTTTAGTTTTTTCATGAATGGAATTATGTATAACATTCCAAATAATTAGATAAATAGACTCTTTAATGTTTACAGTACAAATTTCACGAACAGCGCGTAGCTTTTTGAATCGGTTCGCCGAAATCGCCTTTTGCTTTTCCAGCTTCATAACTGTGGCCTCATTAATATATATTTAATATTAACATTCACCATATTCATATGGGCATAAAAGGGTCGGTATTTTGCACTTCTTGCTATGTGCCAGCTTTTTTCAGCAATGTGACAGGATCAGTTGGAAACCTGCAGAACGAATAATTTATGTTAGTTGCGGTGGGTAATTTCTTTCATAAACTGGCAACATTCATAATTTATTTTCTAAGTGAATAATTTGATAAAATTCATAGAATTAGACCACAAATCGACCTAAAAACTGACTAATTATGAATAAAATATTTGCGAATTGATATCCTGAATTTATTTAGGTGATCGTTACAAGCTTTATATGTTTACTTACGTGTGAAATGATATTTCATCGTATTTTCGCTCACTGCGCTTCTTGCAGCCCAAAATGCTACAACCAACCATTGTAAAATATCTTTTACAATTATTTCTCTGAGGAAACACGCATTTATCACATTAAATCACCAAAAAAAGGCAATAAATATAATTCAGACCCGTTTTGTTTGTCACTGATTATTACAGATTTTGACACTTGAGGTACCAAAAACAGATCACGTCGATAAGGACAACAAAATCTATTTATGTCCTTTTCGTACTTGTGCTGAGCCATATCAAGTTGTCTCTTTCACTAAAAGATATTGCCGATCTGGTTGTGTATATCTGTGCTCCTACTGACTGCTACCGAAAAGAATGACAGCTGCCTTCATATATAAAAAAAGACAAAGATCTCACCAGCGCCATCTATAATCAGCCCCGGAATGATTTTCTTTTTTCGTAACACAAGAATAAAACAAATGAATACCGTTGTGATCGCACAATTCGCTAAACACACAATCACAGCACACAATTGATTTTTTGAGTCAAAATGACAATGATAATGACTTTGAAAACTTAGTGTTAGCCAAGCTAAAAAAATATCAGTATGTGTTCACAATGGTAATTTTAGCCCCCGTAGGTTTCATTTTTCCGCATACAAAGTTGATACCGCCTGAGTAACAAGCGTTGCTTAAAAGAGGAAAAACCTCGCATTAAAAAATATTAAATTAAATTAAAATGGTAGAATTAACAGTAGGTCCCCTATAGATAGCGTGTATCTGATACCTATATATGTATATAGGTATAGCGTTTCGCAGCTCGCCGATCGACCGACCCCGCCAAGGCCACAGAACAGGTGATGTTATACCGCACCCGTTGGTTTCTCGTGGATACGACCATAACTGCACGAGAAACCGACAGTTCTCAACGTGCTTTGGTATGAACAGCTATTCGTCTAACCGCATAGTACCTACTATTTAACCGACTTCAAAAAGAGGGGGTTCAAAATATTTTTTGTTTGTTTTATTTAAATGTTTTTAAATATTCTCACAACTCCGTCATTCATAAACAGATTTGGAAAATTCTTTTTTATTAGGATTCCGTCAACTCCGTCATTCATAAACAAATTTGGAAAATTCTTTTTTAATAGGATTCCGTCAACTCCGTCATTCATAAACAAATTTGGAAAATTCTTTTTTATTAGAATTCCGTACCCAAACGTTAACGGGACCTTATTACTAAGCCTACGTTCAATTCTTTCTTATCTTACTAGTGTTATGTAATAGGGAGAATTCTGTGCTAGTGTCACACAATCAAAGACATGCCAAGGAAAATACAATACTACGTAAAAAAAGGAAAAAAATGCGGGAAAAATCTCCATGTTTTGTTATTTTGTCTACGTCTTAACATTATTATTTATGTGAAACTAGCAAGGACGTTATATACCCTATTGACTTCCCTTTATAATGTCCTTGGAAACTAGTAAGATACCAAATTAAATCAAAAAGTTTTTACTTTACAAGTTGAGCGAAAATTTGGCGCAAAGTAAAAATAGCGAGCTAAGTTATATTTTTTAAAGTTTTGGAACGTAACAAATTTATTATAATAATATCTCTATCATTTATTGTTTTCGATCGGACCATATAAGAGTACTCACCTAAAACACCACTTCTTCACACATTTTACTGCCCATAAACGTCCACAAAGGCCAATAAATTGGTCAAACGTGTTTGGTAAGCAATAAAGGTCGAATTTATATCACTTTTTCCACCTACAGGTAGGTGGAGGTAGCTTTGAAGTTGGCCGGCCCAAACTGTTTACGTACAAGTTACTTCAGCCATCTCTAAACTGAAGGGTAATGCGTGCCTTTATTTACTTACAGACTCGAACGTGCCTCAGGGACTTTAGAAGGTCAGTTTCCGTCACGTTGGGATAGGATGATTGGGTCTTGAGACATGTAAAATATGTAGACATCAACGATAAGAAAAACTTCGTTTATATACTACTTGGCGCATTACACAGTAGAGCTGTCGGAATTGTCAACGACCGCAAATTTACCGAAGACTGCCCGTTTTCACTAACCCTAGGAGTCGCCTTTAGATGTCTAAATATTTAGGAGTTGCCTAGGGCAAAAAAACACCAAATTTTAGGTGATAAATAGTGATGTTAGGTGTCACCTAAAGTTACGACACCGATTCAGGGGTGCAAGTACCGTTCTTTATCGGACGTCAAATTCGCTAAAATGCCATAGAATCGATCACAGCGAGTACTGAAAAAATGTCATATTATCGAATTTGACGACCTCAACTGTCAATTTGACGATCGATAAAAGAACGGTACTTGCACTGCAGGGAAGCCTATTGCTAATTATATTTTGAGAAAAGAAGACTATGTCATTGCTAATGATTGGCAAAACTGACAGCCCACGCCGCACGCGCTCGCTCATCATCATCATCATCATTTCAGCAGTAGGACGTCCACTGCTGGACATAGGCCTCCCCATCGATCTCCAAAAGAGGCGGTTGGAAGCGGCCTGCATCCAGCGTTTCCCTGCGGTCTCTTTTAGGTCGTCTGTCCATCTCGTAGGTGGACGTCTTACGCTGCGCTTACCGGTCCGTGGTCTCCATTCGAGAACCTTCCAGCCCCATCGGCCATCTGTTTTGCGTGCTATGTGCCCTGCCCACTGCCACTTCAACTTGCTAATCCGGTGGGCTATGTCGGTAACCTTCGTTCGTCTACGGATCTCCTCATTTCGCGCTTGCTCACTCACCTCTAAACCATAGATAACTGTCAAAAGTTTAAACTTAACATGATTATAGTAAACACTATAAAATAAAGCAACAAATAATAAAAATGGCCAAGTGCGAGTCGGTGACAAGTTTCTTTTCATTACCAAGTAATAACTAGTAATTTCGTTATTGAATTTTTATTGTGGTGGTTCGGAACCCCTTAGTGCGCAAGCCCGACTTGCATTTGCCTGGTTTTTTTAAGCACCTACGCTCTTAGTAATGTACATTCTACCACGCCCGAATATTAAAAGCCGTTTAGTCGATTATCTGAGTGAAAAACAAACTTTTGAAATTGTGTTTATGTGTTATAGATAATTTTGTAAAAAATATTATTTAAAAAAAAAAAATTACCTAATTTGCGAACAAATTCTAGACGATGATCGGATAAATCCGATCGGATAAATCAGATCGGTTTCTCAGCTTGTCCGCCAATCTAGTTTATTAGAAAACTTGCAGCAGTTGAAATCGATCGACTATAGATAGGGCCAGAAATTGCTGAACTTGCTACCGTCGAGATACTGGTATAAAGTTGTAGAGTTACTCACTCGTAGTAGCAAAGACTGGTTTGCCTCTGCATCACTGTAACGTTTGCATTGACTATAGGTTACACATTTTTTTATAGTTTAACACGAAATTAAACACAGTTATTTCCGAATAAGAGTTTCTATCTATCATCATCAGCCAGAAGATGTTCACCGCTGAACATAGGCCTCCCCCTTTAACCTCCACACTGCGTTGCAACACTGCGGTGCAACATTGCGTTGCAACACTGCATTGCAACACTGCGGTGCAAGAGTGCGATGCAACACTGCATTGCAACACTGCGTTGCAACACTGCATTGCAACACTGCGTTGCAAAGCTGCGTTGCAACAGTGCGATGCAACACTGCGTTGCAACACTACGTTGCAACAGCCTGCCTTTTGCATCCACTGGATGCCAGGGAATCTCACAATGTCGTCGGTCCATCTAGTGCGAGGCCTACCTACGCTGCGTCTTCCGGTTCGTGGTCTCCACTCCAGAACCTTTCTTCCCCATCGGTTATCGGTTCTTCGAGCGATGTGGCTTGCCCATTGCCACTTCAAATTTTAACAGCTATGTCGGAGACTCTGGTTCATTGGCGAATATCCACGTTTCGGATTCTATCGCGCAAAGAAACTCCGAGCATAGCTCTCTCCATTACCCGCTGATTATTATTATTTATTATCTACATTATATTTTTATTTTCATAGGTACTACCATTCTTTGTTCATGAGTTTCTTGGCATCCATCAATATTTTCCATTATTGTTATTCAAATCGTTTGCCTAACGTTACGTCCTTGGCTCTGATAATCTACGTGGTATAATTGTCGTGCTTTCCCGTCGTTCTATGGTGGGCATGGTACGGAACCCTCCGTCATAGATTCAAACGCAGTTTCTATAACGTCTGTTTATGACGGCTTGCTTTTAGGCCTTCAAATAAATGCTTGGACCGAGTTTAGTATGGTTATCTTATTTTTACGCTATATTTTACTTGAGAGTCATATTCTGTATTTTTAGATAGCAAACAGTAGTTTAAAATAATACAGTAGAACACTGTTTTAAACTATCACGATTGTTGACTAAAGTGATATGATTATTTACGGGATATTTACCGTGGTAAGGTTGTGGAATGAGCTCCCAAAAAAACCCGTAAATAATCATATAACTTTAATACAGTAGAGTCTCACTAATCCGGCACTTCAGTACATCGGCACGTCCAGTAGTCCGGCACTCCCTTGCGCTCTTTGTTCCCCAGAATACTTAGGTAAGATATTTTATTTACCATAAATTTCCTTGTATACCTAATCCAGTAAACCTAATATTCTAATAATCCGGGTCTTCCTAGTATATAATAGTGCCGGATTAGTAAGACTCTATTTTGTTTTTTCTACTGGAACATCTGATAAGGTGATATATACATATTTTTCAATAAATGAGGTACATAAACAAAAACTCACTTGAAAGACACCCCAAGGTAAGTAAAAACAAAGCAAGTAAAAGAAACACTCATGAGCCCAACTCGTGCCAAATGTCACAAAAAGTAATTTTTCACGAGTTTCCCTTCCTAAGTGCCATATTATGCCAACCCCAGTTGGCATTTTATGCCGTGAACAAAACACGATGAACGAAACCAAATGAATCGCGAGATCCGCTCGCTTGCACTAAGTTGCTAACTTATAACGTCCCTGTCAACGCCCACGCAACAAAAATAAACAACGCTTAGCACTCAATTTAGTGCTTTTTATTTAATCCTTTTTTTAATTGAAATATCTTAATACATCACGTATTCCGCCTCCCACACACACACACACCCATACACACCCACACACATGTACACATACATTTATTATATACGACTCTAGTTATTAGATTAGTAGTATAATGTAAAACCATAATGGCCTTAAGTTAAGTTCGTAGTTTATTGTTTAGTTTTAGGGCTATATTTTTTTTTTTTAATGAATAAAATTAAGTAAATATAAAACCTACGTGTAACTAATAAGCTTATAGATACACAAGTATTTTTTTGTTAAAATTAAGTAATAAGTATATATTTTATTGTGTTTTCTAAAATTTGGAGTAATTTTTCGGAAAGCATTCTAATTTATTGTTTTTCAGTGAATTTCTAATAAAAAAATAACAGTTATCATAGCTAAACCGATATTAATATCATATAGTTGCCCTAGACTTCGGACGCGTAGATTTTCATATAATTATTCAACCTCCTTTGACGCCTTTAATTTAATCCCCTAATCCCCCATGCAGCCCATGCTGGACCAATGCATGTTGGTGAATGACATTATGTCTTTGAACTTTTAAGGTTCTTGGACAAACTGGTTTCCTCACGATGTTTTTCTTTTGCCGTTGTTGAGCGATAGCATCGAATGCAGATTTATACTAAATAAGTCATTGGTGCAGAGCCGAGGATCGAACCGGGTGCTGTCAGATTGTAAAGCGCACATGCTACCGTCTGGCTTCCATCACTCCGCTGCCATTTCCATAATATACTACTCAAAATTCTGCTACTAATATTGTCTGAATATACTGCTGAAAATTATTTCGAACGTATTTCGTCGGAATTTCAAGGGATTTCAACTTCGGAAAGTATCTGCATAGTTGTAAATGTAAGCATATAAACAAGAGAGACGTTTTCAGGGAGCTTCAAGCGAAACTTTAATTTTCAGGTAAATTAGACGGAGAGGATTGCAACTAAAGTTAAATAAATTTCTAAGTGGTAGAGTCACTGACTTAAAATTACTTGCGTTTTATTTCACTCGATGATGTTGCTTTACCAAAATGTAGAGGGTTTTATAGGTACCTACCTATAACAAAAAGTCAACAACAAACATACAATAGGAAGGTAGTACTATTGATAAGTAGTAAGCAGTAAATATATTTGCTTGTCCAAAAACATACTATCATGCATGGTAGGAGCGATGATGACCGAGCAGTAGCATGTGTGCTTTGAAATCTGACAGCACCCGGTTCGATCGTCGGCCCTGCACCAATGACTTATAGTACTTAAATAAATTGTATTATATTATGCAGTTTGATACCATCACTCAACAACGGTGATGGAAAACATCGTGAGAAAATGGTATGTCCAAGAACCTCAAAAAAACTTCGAAAGTCATATGACATTCTCTGACCATCCACATCCACTGGACCAGCACGGTGGATTAGGGCCTATCCTCTCTCTCTATCTCTCTCTCACTCACTCACTCACTCTGAAAGAGGTCTATGTCCCAGCAGGAGAAAGATGATATGCGGAATAAAATAAATAAATGAATATTCGGGACATTTTTGCACACACGGTCATCTGACCCCAAACTAAGCAAAGCTTGTGATATGGCTGCCAGAGACTGATATACTCGTACATGCATATATAGTTTTAATACATACTTAAATAGATATTAACAAACACGAAATGATGATGATGCATGGTAGGTACCAACAATTGGTATCCCGTGTCTCCGACCAAACGTCTAGCCTAAATCATTTTGATCGTTAGGCTTTATAGTAGATAAATTGATATTTCATAATTCGTGTTTTCTAACATTATATTTGCAATTTCTTGTAACAACTTCTTGAGTGATCAAATAAAAAATCTCGTAAAACAAACCCACATCAAAGTTTATCTGTAGTTACAATGAAAATACCAAATCGTAAACTATAAAGAAGGACAATAAAAACATCTCAGCATAAATGCAGCGAATCTTAGAAAGTTTTCAATACAATAAACGAGAAGTTAGTCAAAACAACTGTAAGACCCTTCTCAAGTGCTGTAACCCCAATGAATAAAATGAATTCTTTAAAAAAGTTTAGATTTTTGTAAAGTAAAGTTTTTTGAAGAATATTTTTCCATCTATCCATGCATTTACACAAAATAAAATTTACTGTTTAAGATTTTCTACAAAAAGTTGTTTTTGCCTGTATAGAAACATTTTCAAAGCAAAGCAAAGCAGGATTTTTATTATATTACCATAAATAGATAGAAAGAAAACGTTGCTTAAAAGTTAGCACAAAATTATACAGCATTATTTATATTGTGACTAAAATGCAGGTGCTTTTAGTCACGATATACATAACTTACTACTTATCTTACTACTTACTACTACTTACTTTACTTACTACTTTTCATACTCTACATCAGTGGACTTAAGAATTTGGATTGTCTCTAGACCTTCAGTGGTCTGTGAGCAATTCAACAGTTTTTTTGTTTAAGTAGTTTTGTTGTGTTAGCTTGTAACTTGCCTTAAAAATATATTATATTAAAAGTTCGGTAGAATTATCTCTCGTGTGTTCACAACTAGTACGGCCAACTTGTCTTTATAGTTAAATTTAGGACCCTATCATTTTGAAAACAATTCTTCAGAATTATTAGTTTCATCATTATGCCTAACCCTACAGTTAGATTGGTCGGTAAGGACCTGCGGCGTTTTCTATTAGAAATAACCCAAATCTATAAACTCTTCTACCGCATCTCTTAGTCTGTCTTTAAATTTATCATCAAGTTTGAAATCAATGTCTACTACCGCTTCTTTAGTCAAATCGGGAACCTTAGCATTTTCAGATACAAACAATAATGGACATACGAGGAACGTAATTCCTAAACCAAAGTCTAATTTTTCCTGATATAAATATTCAAATGTTTTTCTTGGTAACACAGACTCTGCAGACATGTCGAAGTACCAAAGAAAGTTTTCTAGAGATTTGTAGTAAAGATTCTTGAGGTCGATCATGTGAGCCTTCCTGAACTGACGGTCGGTCGCCATGTACATGAAGTAGACGAAATCGAGGATTGGACATCCGAAGGAGATGATCTGATAGTCCACCGGGATAACTGTGACATTGCCGTTCTAAAACACAAAATAATCACGTTAAATCTAAAAATCTGATTATGCAGACCATGCAACACTCAGTAGTGGTTATTATTACTATTATAGTACTAGATCTAACTTACCACTTCTTTGACCATAATATTGTTAGGTCTGTAGTCTCCATGACAAAGACAATACATGATAGATTCGTCGGTGTAATATTCTTCAAACTTTTCCAATGCCGTTGGTATCTTTTTTTCAATTTTGCTCCTCAATGCTTCATCTAAATATTCCAGTCCCGTTTTACCAAATTTTTCACAATATTTCTTCCATGCTTCGCCAAATATGTGAGGAGCTTTCATTGGTTTAATTTTCTCAGCGAAATATTTTGGCTTTCTCTGTTCTAGTACGAAAGATAGCCCGTGAAGCTTTGCAAGTTGCTTGACACATTCTTCTGCCATATTCAAGGCGATAACGTCCATTCGGTGACCTGGTATTTGAAATCCTTTTTTGGTTACATTTTCCATTATTATAGCTTTTTCATAGGATTCTTCGTAACACTTTACTGTATTGTATCTCTCGTTGACTGGAACATTCGCATCATCTTGCATTTCATTGAATAGTTGAGTCAGTTCTTTGTAAACGAACAATTCTGTTTTGTAAACACCGGGGACAGAGATAATTTCCATAGCTTCACAATCAGAATCTATGGTCTTAACAAAAATTGCAGTTTCTTTATCTCCATCAATAGTTTTTCCTTTTACGTCTATTTCGAACAATGTTGCGAGATAATTACCTCCATCTGCAGGTATCGCTTTTTTTGTAACGTCACATGAAATGTATCCTTCTTTTCTAACGATGCTGTTTATACATGTATCTAGTTTAGAAAGCTTGGATTTTTCATTCACACTTTGATACATTTTGGCATCATTGCGAAACTCATAATGCTGAGTAACAACTTCCATTTTGACGACTTAATTCAACACTTTACTGTTGATATCATTAGATGAACTATTTCCTGCTATAATAAGAGTTCCTTTTATACGTTTCGTAGATGAGAGTAAAGGTGAATTCATGATGGATGTCAAATAATTTTTACACAAATTATAAATATGTATATATTTTATCTACTATATCTATCTTATTCTTATATCTATATTTATCATTATCTATTTTATTTTATATATTTTTTACTATAGTCGGAGTGACCGGCTTAATCTAACGTGAGTTATTCCCGTGTAATATAAATAAAATATATATTTTATCGTTTGTACTCATAGTTTCTCTCTCTCTCTCTCTCTCTGAGAGAATTTTGTGTCCCAGCAGTAGGGGGCATGATAGGCTGAAATGATGAATGATGATTGATAGTTTACTCTAAAATGCATGTTCAACTGATGTCAGGTATAAAGTACCAACCTACCTACATATTTACCATTTTATTTATTTAATGATATTGATGTATGTGTCGTACTATTAATAGACATAGAACCTCACGTGTTTCATCTCTCTCCAATGGTTCAAAAACACTTGCTGAGACACCTCGATACACATTACGAGAACGAACAAGTTCCTATGGTATGTATTGGTGGTATGTATTATTTCCATGGGTCCTATTAAATCGGGCACAAAAGACACGCGGAAAAAATAAGCGACGCGCGAGCAAATGGTGCCTCATGACAACATTTTGTACACTCCAAACTCTTGACCTATCTCTGCGAAAGGCAGTTGGTACCTAGGTTATATTATTATAATCTGCATACAGCTAATGATTATCGACATCATGGATTTATGGTTTTATTAAGACTAAATGTTGTGTTTTAAATGTTTAAACATTTAAAACATATGTTCAATTTGCTAATTTTAAAAAAAAGAGTCAACTCATGACCACGACCATTGTTACATGGTCGAAACGTCGAGCGAAAGGTACCAATTTTTACATAAATAAAATAATACGTGATAAGTCCCGATAAATATTTAAAACATGTGATCAAATCGCGAATGTTTAAAAAAAAGAGTCAGCTCGGGACCACGGCCATGTTGGTCGAAACGTCAAGCGCAAAGTGCCTATTTTTACCTAAATAAAATAATACGTGATAAATCCCAATAAATATATAAACATGTGATCAAATCGCGAAAGTAAAAAAAAAAGTTGTGTACACAATATGAAGTATGATTCAATAAAATATACAAATAAATACATAATAATATGTTAGTGACCGGTGGGTGCAGAAGCGAGTTAAAAGCTGTTTATCAACCACAAAATGAATTTATTGCGAATTGCGAAAAAGGAGAATATTCCAATTGTTTTATATCAGATAGATAGTTATTTAGTGACGCGGCGTGTCAGTCGTGTTTGCCAGCCTCCTGCTCGCCCATGAAGGCTGCACTCTACCGAGGAGACTGGTGCAGGACCACTGACTTCATCACTGCGTGGCCAACAACCTAATACGTGTTTTAAAAGAGTATCACTTATGGAACAGGCCTTACCATCAAAACGGTATCATTATGTGCAGCTCACAGTAGCGCACTAAGAATAGATAATTGTCGTGTGCCTGATAAGATATCATTATGTGTTGTGCCAGTCATAACACAACGAAAAACATTCGCATCTAAATACGTATATACATTTGTGGTACCGGCTGTCTACTAAATCATATCACAGTCGATAAGTTAAAAAACCCAGCAAAGTGCCAGTTGAGCATTGATGATGAAATGATGAACTTGGTAATGAACAGAAACTTATCAATTACTCGCACTTGGACATTATTTATTATTTGTTATTATACTTACGAGTGTGTACTATAATCATGCCAAGTTTGACGCTTGTACGTATTACTATTTTTACATTAGAGCTAATACAAAAATACGTTATAAAATACGTTTGTTGTATGGGGACCACCCGTTCGTTTTACTTTTTGACTTTTGTATTGTAAATGGTATGTTATAAGTTCTGCTAAAACCTCTTAGATTTCAACAATTATTTTTCAATTGTACTTCATAAAGAAATGAAGCAATGGTGGAGCGATGTTGGCCGAGCAGTAGCATGTGGGCTCTACAATCTGACGGCACCCGGTTCGATCCTCAGCCCTGCACCAATGACTTATTTAGTAACTAAATAAATTAAGTTCAGTTTCGGTGCCATCGCTCAAAAACGGTTAAGGAAAATATCGTGAGGAAACCGGTATGTCCAAGAAACTCAAAAGTTCAGACATGAGCCAGCATGATGGATTAGAACCCACCCTTTCTCTCTGAGAGAAGGCCTGAGTTCCATCATTGGGAACATTGTAAGCTGAAATGATGATGATGATGAAGAAATCAAGAAAATATCCGCCACATAGATCCGAGAGCAACCGCTAGTCAACGTGATAATATTTTCGTAAAGTTCAAGGTAACTGAATAATACGTAGGTACGTGGCGTTTGAGTACACAAGATAGTACCTGTACCTACTCATAATTTGAGTTCTTTAAGTGTTATCAAATATACTGAATTATGTATCTAGAATATACGTTAGAAAGGAACAATTGAATTGTTATTCATTCAAACACATAACATTTTTAGTTGACATTGAAGGAGGACGCTAATGAGATGGCAATTGCACCTGTACTTATTCGATTGAAACGGCTAAGAGTACGGTTTACTATCAGGCAACAGGCTTGCTCATTACCAACTTATACCTAAGCCAAGGGCCTTACGGACAACTGCTATTACAGGCACCTAATCCGCTCAGTTGGAAAATCACGCGACCGCAAACCGTATCTGGGCGCGATAAGGTACACGTTCGCATGATTTTCCAACTGAGCGGATTAGGTGCCGCAATTAGCTGTTGTCCGTAAGGCCCCTGTACGTGTAATCTGTCATTTTCTTTTAGAAAATTGCAATAAATATCATCAAAATATATATCACGTAAGCAACGTCAACTTGTTTGCCCATATTGAATTGGCAATGCCTGCCAAAGTAGGGTGTACTAAGCCGAAAAGGGGCCCTTAATACCCATCATTATGAACAACTTTTACTATGGGACCAACCCTGACTACGCGAAATAAATATCAAATGTTCCATAGAAAATTCACACTCGACAAAATGTATAAGAATAAGAATAAGATATATTTATTGCCAAAAAACAAAAACAATGGACATATACTATAAGAAACATAAGGAGAAACAATGTTTGGCAATAGGGGTACGCTCAGCGCTGTACTGCGAGGTCCCGAAGGGTCACGCAGGGCTGGTTTCCGGCATACCCCTTTGCTCAGAAAAATAGATGGTAGGTGAGCATTAGGCGACGGCGGGTATTACTATATCAACTAATAAAATCTATCGTTAATCGTAATGCACTATAATTACTATTTTCATTATTAATATTAGAGCACTTAAGTTTGAAACAGTAATATTTTTTTCACGATTTTAGGGTTGGTCCCGGCTTAGTACACCCTCTCCGCGTGACCCAGTAGTAAAGTTATAGTTAGTACTAGCTTACTAGGCGTTATACAGTCTCTTTGAAAAGCGTGACTGTGCAGGAAGGTGCACTTTCTTCGCCTCACCTTGACGGTAGACAATTTCCCCGCCTTGACCTTACCTTAACTGTGAGTTTTCCTGCTTTTAGAAACTTAAACACTCAATTAATGTATCGATTCTAATACTCTTTTAACCTTGGCATTATTACGAAGACTTTGAAATTGTTACTGTGGTATTTAACAACCTCAAAAAAAAATCGTAAACTTTCACAATTAAGAAGTATTTTAGAGGGCGTTTTGAAATACTAAACGTATCAAACGTTTTAATCTTTAAAAAATATTAACCCAAGAATGGTATTTTGCTAACGTTACACCTGAACAAAAAGAGATGTAATAACAAACCTCACTTTTTTAGATTCAGATTCTGATTATTTATTGCGTTCATACAGCACAAGGTGGTAAAAATATTAAAATTTGCTAGTACATAGTCTTATATGGACCCTGTCAAGCACAGCACAGTAGAAAAGAGAAGGACGGTTATATAAAAATGCCAATGATAAGATTAGGTCAAAATATTATTATATTATATTTATTAGGTCATTTTTAAAATACCTATAAAGGGGTGCAATTAAATAAATAAAAACATCGCTATCTTTACATGTCAGCGTCTTGTATTTATGATGACTTCACTTACTCAGACCATCTGCGAATTCGTGAACCTACACGAATCCATTAGCATCTCCTTTATCTAAATCGATAGAGGTATTTAGGTTAAGAAAGACAAGAAAGCGTAACTATGCAGGAAAGAGAGGAAAGAGAGGAAAGAGAGAAAAAAGAGAAAAGTTTTCTTATTTATTTTAATAAATGATAGGCTTGCGCTTGACCGCCAACTCGCCTGATGAAAAGTGTGGAAAGAAATGAAAGAGATGAAAGAGAGGAAAGAGAGGAAAGAGAGGAAAGAGAGGAAAGAGAGGAAAGAGAGGAAAGAGAGGAAAGAGAGGAAAAGGATGACGAACATTACGAGTAAACAATAAACAACAAAAATAATATTTTCTTTACGTGGGATAATACAAGTATGTCACGCTAATTAATTTTACAAATACCTTCAATAATTTAATTACTTGTAAACAAATTCTAACTATTCTCGCCTATTCGTAGCTTTAAATATAACATATAGATAAGGAAAATTAAGTTTTGTTGAAAATAGATTAAAAAGCACAACATTTCTTAGAATACGAAGTAATATTGCATTTTCATGAGGATATCGCATGTTTGGCCGCATGCGACGGCCTCTTTCAAGTACTCCCTGGAAGCCACTATTGTATTATAGCCACTAACGACAAGCTTTACCTTCGCATGTGTTTCAAATTACGCTTTAAAGCTACCTCTCAAATGTTTAAATTGATAATATTTTATCTCTGTGTAGTTTTTTAGACATATTGAATACTAGCAGACCTGACAGACGTTGTCCTGTCTTAGAAATGTCAAAAACGCAAAGTCTATGTTGAAAATCTTATTTTTTTACACCTTGGGTTACATTATTGGAGTTTTAGTAAGGATCCCAATTTTTTTTTGAAAATATAATATAGCTTATGTTACTCGGGGATAGTGTAGCTTCCCAACAGTGAAAGAATTTTTCAAATCGGTTTAGTAGTTTCGGAGCCTATTCAATGCAAACAAACAAACAAACAATCAAATCTTTCCACTTTATAATATTATACTAGCAGACCTGACAGACGTTGTCCTGTCTTAGAACTGTCAAACACCCAAAGTCAAATATACAAATCTTATTTTTTTACACCTTGGGTTACATTATTGGAGTTTTAGTAAGGATCCCAATTTTTTTAAAATTATAATATAGCCTATGTTAACCGGGGATAGTGAAGCTTCCCAACAGTGAAAGAATTTTTCAAAACGGTTCAGTAGTTTCGGAGCCTATTCAATGCAAACAAACAAACAAACAATCAAATCTTACCTCTTTATAATATTAGTATAGATAGATATAGATTAAGTTTTTGTTTGGTTGTCATTGTACTGCGTACCTATTACGTCACGTAAAAAATAATTAAAAGATACATTTTTGATACCTTTCGCGCAGTGCGCAGTTATTCATTTTGGGTGGTGTAGTTTTGAAGGTTAGACCTACCATTTATATCCGTGCAGGTCAAATCTTGGTACAGCACATAATGCCTATGTTATTCAGTGATAGTGAAGCTTTCTATTAATGCATACTTTTTTTGAATCAGTTTATTAGTTCCAGAGATCACCCGTAACAAACATACAAACTATATAATAAGTGTGGCCACAGAGCCTGCCTTAATATGAGCACGTACCTTTATAATGAAAGCAGAAAAGTCTTTTATTTTTCCGTAGCCTGGTATCGCCTAATCCGGATTTCCGGGTACGAATGGAAAGCGTGCACGGCCGTCTCCGGGTGCCGATCATTAATCCGGAAATTGAATCTCCGGTGCCGTCATCAGCGTCACTTGTCCCGGGAACAGGCACAATGGTGCACCAAGGACCATCTTATCTGCGTCTTCGCAAACGTCTCATTAGAGCTACTTTTGACAGCCCTAAAGTCCTCATTAATTATTATTCTTTACGTATCTACTATAGTTTCTTTGCGCGATAGAATCTGAAACGAGGATATTCTCCAAAGAACCACAGTCACCGATATAACTGCTCAGATTCGCAAGTTGAAGTGGCAATGGGCAGGTCACATCAACCGAAGAACCGATAACCGATGGGGAAGAAAGGTTCTTGAGAGGAGCCCACGAACCGGAAGAATCAGCGTAGGTAAGCCTCCCACTAGATGGACTGATGACATCGTGAGAGTCACGTACATCCCGTGGTTGCAGATGGCAGGCTGGCTATAGTAGACAACATCTCAACATCAACATCTCATCTTTCAACATCTGCCCTGACAGGAACCAGCCAGTACATGAGCCACCAACGCCTACAATATTATTAGTCCTCCCTTATAAAGAACTTCTAAAACTGATCAGGAAACCCACTAGATGCTAAGTAAGCAACCAAAAACCAAAGTTACCGACATAGCTAAAAGGATTAGTGATCTGAAGTTGCAGTGAGCCAGCCACATTGTCTGAAGAACCGATAACCGATGGGTTAGACGAGTTCTAGAGGGAAGACTACGATTAAGCAAACGTAGTGTAGTGAGACGGGTAAAAACTGGATGCAGAGAACTGCTGACCGAGCTCAGTGGCAAGCATTAGGAGAGGCCTATGTCCAGCAGTGGACAACAAAAGACTGATGATGATGAAGCAACCAAACTTCCAGAGGCTGCCGGTTTAGAGTGATAGGAGACTGGCACAAAAACTACCTATAATAAACTCTCACGTACATTTATCACCACTTAAAATAAATAACTGATCTCTAAGAGATTTTCACGTATCCACAAGGGTGCAATTACCTTCAAAATGGCATTTCCAAGTCTGAATTCCCGTCGGTCCAGGGTGTTAAAGGTATTTTTATTCCTTTAATAGCCACAAGAAGTGATTCTCGACACATCGAGATGAGAACTGAAGTTCTAGACGATCGTACGAGTGCCATTTATTGGGATTTTGGAAGTTGTAAACGGGTACATTAACCTACTTTAGGAGCCGGCTTCTTGAGTAAACGTAGATGCCTAGAACGAAGTGTCTCTCAAGAGAGCCGCCTGAACATACTGTCCGGCGTATAAAGACAGATTTAAATTGAGAATAGTAAACTAATAACTATTACAACATACACAAAACAAACATAAACGTAGGACAAACATTTATGTGATGAACATTTGTGTTTATATCTGGTTGTTAATATCTATTTAAGTATGTATTTAAAACTATATATGTATGTATGTATCAGTCTCTTGCAGCCATATCACAAGCTTTGCTTAGTTTGGGGCCAGATGACCGTGTGTACAAAAATGTCCCAAAAATATAAAATATAATCTATACTTCTATGCTAATATTATAAAGAGGAAATATTTGTTTGTTTGTTTGTTTGCATTGAATAGGCTTTCAAACTACTGAACCAATTCAAAAAATTCTTTCACTGTTGGGAATCTACGCTATCCCCGGGTGACATAGGCTATATTATATATCCAAAAAAAATTGGGATCCTTACTAAAACTCCAATAATGTAACCCAAGGTCCCCAAGGTGTAAAAAATAAGATTTACAGTTTTGACTTTGCGTGTTTGACAGTTCTAAGACAGGACAACGTCTGTCAGGTCAGCTAGTATAATCCTGCCGTGGGAGCTGCATCAGCATCTTGAAAGCATTATTGTATTGGACACACAGTGCGTCGAGAGATTTTTGAGAATAGGCTGTCCATAATCTACTGCCGTAGAATGATTGGCTTTGAAAAAAGTAATTTTAACTCCATTCGAGCATGAATATGATCTTCTGGACTGCATATTAAAAACAGAGCGAAATTACTGGGCAAAATAGGGGTTGAATAGTTTAGTCAGCGACCCAACCCGTGTCCGTTATTTTAAGGAACTCGACTGGTTTGGTTAACTTGACAGGGGCAAATGCACAATATACTCCAAGCGGAGGTCTAATCACCCCCACTTTGAATTAGAATCGCTCTCACAGTCAACGCTCTGCTCTCCCTATCTATGTCTGCGTCATCACTTAGACAATATGGCCCAGGTTTCAAAACTGTCTTACTCTGCCAATTGAGAAGTCATTTCATGGTTTCTTCCCAATATTTTATTTCGTCGAAAGCTCATGCTCATGTAAGTTATTAAACCCAAATCTTACAGAGTGCGTCTTACTGCTCAACCACCAGCAACATCACATCTCTCAAAACAACACATTTCTCGAAACACAAAAATAAATTTTAGTACTAAAATAATCCCAACCTCTTAAAAAATAAGTATCTAAAAAGATTAACCGTTATAAAAGATGGCAACATTAATACGTATACAGCGTGGCCGGAAAGCATTCGCGTCGGTCATAATGGCTCGCAAAAAGTTAATGGACGCCTTTCGCACCACCCTGTATACACAGCCGTGGTGATTCCGCAGATTTGGCGAACGCTCCGCATTTCCTTTTTTATGTTGTTTTGAATAAATAAACTGTCCCCCGAAGCAATATTTTATGTTCACAAAAAGAGGTCCTTTTCATAGCGAAGCGATCGTGAACTAATAAACTACGAGATATGAAACGCCTGCGATATTGAAGCTAAAATAAAACAATTGAGTAACTCTCACGGAGAGCAAGGTGAATGATATTCACTCTTGAGTCGTATTTTGAATTGTTGGGAAAGTACATGTATGTATATGTCCCACCTACAGCCTAAACACCTCAACCGATTATGATAAATGAGGTGTCGATAAATTCGTGTAATAATGATGGTGGTTAAACGGTAGCATGTGCACTTTACAAGCTGATGGAACCCTGTTCGATCCTCGGCCCGGCACCAATGACTTATTTAATGTGCAGTGTTGATGCCATTGCTCGAAAACAGTGAAGAAAAACATCGTGAAGAAACCGGTATCGTATCTCCAAGAACCTCAAAAATTCAAAACATATGACATTCACCAACATACCTTGAGTCAGCATGGTGGATTAGGCTCTCTCTCTCTCTCTCTCTCTCTCTCTCTCTCTCTCTCTCTCTCTGAGAGAAGGCTCGTGTCTCAGCAGTGAGAATATGATAGACTGATATACGGACAGATTTGTTCAAGGATGGTCACTGGTTAGGTGACGTCATCACAAATACAAGCTGATGGTAAAATAAAGTGGGAATGAAAAAATTTATTTCTCTGTACCCCTCTTGTGACGTAACATTTAAAATGAATGTTAGGTTTCGTACACAATTTTTTTAGGTACCGTTTGTAATATATGGTTTCCATAAATACCGTTCAACTTTCATAGCCGACAACGCAAAGCATGAAAATAAATTATTGTGTTTTACGTGTGTGTAGTGGGTGTGTCTCTGTGAAGTGTGCAGAAATGCAACACCTTGTACTGAGGCAAGAACGATCGAACGTCGCGTCCTGTATTTTATTCGTCCAATCTCCAACCCACGTCACATTTGCGTGCGCCTACGGCGAACAAAAAACTTGTCAAATGTCAACGATGTAAAAGCAAGAGAGTGGTTGGGCCTAATAAAAACCGGTAACATTATCCTGACTTTGATGTAGTGGCTAAATTAATTTAAGGAACGGCGACATTCATCATCATCATCATTTCAGCTATAGGACTTCCACTACTGGACATGCATAAACCTCCCCCATCGATCTCCAAAAGGACCACTTTGTACTAAACCAGACATCTATTTGTTTTTATATCAATGTAGGTACAAAGTATTATTCTACACTAAACTTATACTATATAACTAGCTGTGTCTATTATATATATCTATATTATAGATTTATCCACTGTATCCCCGAGAAACCATACAAATTTCCGGGATAAAAATAGCCTATAAGTTTAAGATAACTCTTTATGAAAGACTAGCTGACCTGACAGACGTTGTTCTGTCTTAGAACTGTCAAACATGCAAAGTTGAAATTGTAAATCTTATTTTTTACACCTTGGGTTACATTATTGGAGTTTTAGTAAGGATCCCTATTTTTTTGGAAAATATAATATAGCTTATGTTACCCGGGGATAGTGTAGCTTCCCAACAGTGAAAGAATTTTTGAAATCGGTTCAGTAGTTTCGGAGCCTATTCAATGCAAACAAACATACAATCAAATCTTTCCTCTTTATAATATTAGTATAGAAAACATACATTACAAAGAATAATATCAAGGTTTTTTAAGCCAGACAAGGCATCTCTTCTCTCTCTTATCTCTTCCAGGCAACCATGCACGGAAAGGAATTACAATAACAAAAACTTATTATGCCTATGCCATGACCCTCGAAATCTAACCATGCAAAAAATCTCGCTGACCCGTTTCTTTGTTGCTGCATGAAAGAGGAAAGAGGAACAAACAAACCAACAAACACACTTTCAGGAGTAGGGAAGGGATAGCAAGTATGGATCCGAAAGATTTTCTTGTTTTTTATACGGCTTCTGAATTACCGGGTAAAACTGCTTGGTACACCTAGTTTGTGATAGTATTTTGGAACAAAGATTAAGTTAATATTTCTATTAAATGTAAAATCAGAAAAACTAAGGCACGAAGTTAGTTAGTATCAAATTTCTTGTTTTTCCTTACGCATAACTTAACAAATGTCTACATCTCAGTGAATTATCGAGAGAGTACATGGTTTGAGTAACTCCCATAATTTATTGTATTCTTTATATCTGTACTTTTGGCCACATGCCAGGAGAATAAAACTTTGGTATTCGGTCCTAAGAAAAATGACAATGATATATTTTTTCTACCTACTTACTATATAATATTAAATTATAATATATATTATAAATAATGGATGCTATTCCGAAAACCCATACGAAGCGGTTTGATTCCACTTTTATAGCGCGAACTGCTAGTCTGTGAAATGAGTTGCCTGAATGGGTGTTCCCAGATAGTTAAAATCTCGATGTCTTCAAATCATGAGTGAATCGGTTTCGTCTAGGCAAGCGTGCTCCATCGTAGACCGCATCATCGCTTAACATCAGGCGAGTTGGCGGTCAAACCAAAGCCTATAATAAAATGAAAATTACATGTTGTTATGAATCATATCATACTAATATTATAAATGCAAAAAGATTGTTGGTTTGTTTGTTCCTCTTTCACGCAGCAACAGAGCAACGGACCGACCTGATTTTTTGCTTGGGTACAGTTCAAGGGCCGGAGAGTGACATACGCTACTTTTTATCATCATCATCATCAGCATTTTTCATCACTACGCGGGTGAAACCGCGGCACGTAGCTAGTTGTCTATAAAGTAAACATATAATATATCCATGTCCTTCCTTTTCCCGAATTTTTTGCCATTCTTGCATAACCGCGATCTCGATTTAACAAGATGTAGGTATATATAACATTACAAATGATAACTAAGATATATTTGAAAACTAAATACGAACGTAAATCAACTGTAGCCTTTGTTTTGTAGAATTGGAAAAACTTTTATACAATTTAAACAAAAGAAAATGTAGAAATACGAATGTAAATAAATGTCCATTATATCATAATCATTAATGTTGCTTACCTATTGTTATTTACAGTTCATTCATATTTTAGGAGAAAATTAAGAATAGTTAAACGGCAATGATTAAAGTCTTTTTTTTTTAATATAAAAATAGGCTTGCGTTTGTCCACCATCTCGCCTGGATGTTAAGCGATGATGCGGTCTACATTGGAGCATGATTGCCTAGAAGAAACCGACTCAATCTTGATTTGAAGACACCCAGATTATGCAAGAAATGTTAAATAACGTACCTACTCAATATTTGCAAATGTATGTTTGTTTAACCTTTCACGGTAAAACGGAACTCTACCTGAGTTCCGTTTAGGATAAGTAATATTAACTTATTTAACGGGGGAAACATTAAATCACGTAATGTTATTCATATAATATTAATTTACTTCCTAAACATCCTAAGTAATATCGTTATTAAATTTCATCAAACATATAATTACTTACAGGAAAAAGATCAAAGCACAAATTAATATGAAAGCTCATAACCATACTTACCCATAAAAATACCTTTATATAGAGTAAGTATCTCACCTGTCCAAATTCACGCAAGCAGACCAACTGAAACCGTCTTATCTATACCTATTTCACAGCGGTCACACCGACGACACATAAAATAACAATTCAAACTTATATGTTAACTTACGTACACAAAGAAAATACACCAAATTAATTGGAAACGTCTGATTCGCGTTTTACATTTGATGTTTCAGTGTTTTGGCTACATTTTTTTCGTGTTAATTTTTCAGTGGCGACTTCAGGCACGTTTTGACAACGGGTCGCACCTTTGTAGACTAGTTACGAGGGGTAGGAAACCCCTACGTTTCGATACTACGCTGCCAAAGAGTGTGGTTTAATGGGGATACAGATGCGACGCGCTACGTTTGCCTAGTATTTAGAGTACGCATAGAGGATTCTCTTTTTAACCCCCGACGCAAACAGAGGGCTGTTATAAGTTAACGTGTGTATCTGTGTGTCTGTCTGTGGCATCGTAGGATCCAAAACGGATGAACAGTTTTGAATATATTTTTTTGTTTGAAATGTGCTTTGATCACGATTATTTTTACCTATGATTCAAGAAAATCTGTTTGGCCGTTTCAAGATTGTCAGCTCTTTTATAGGGGGTTCGAAAAAAAAAAGTTTTACTTGTTGACATGCTTTTTTATTCATTAAACTTCACTTCTAACTAACCAATAGTTAATTAGTAAGCAAATCTTGGGAGTTGATTTTAACCTAGTTCTTATTGTCGTACCGATTTGAAACTTTGCAAGTGTAAAGTAATCCTGATAATAACACAATATTTTAGATAACACAAAATACAACAGTACTTTTTTTACAATAATGGGAGCTTCAATCGTACCTTATCACGGTAAATATAGCGTTGAACAATAATTTGGATTCCAAATTTTGGAACCGTTCGCAGCGGATACCTTGCGATTTCTGGATGCACCGTAAAACGCACGAGCATGCGTTGTACGCGAAAACCACTCAAGTTTTTTAAAATAAATGTTTTCAGAAATACTGTCAAAAAACAGCCAAAAAAACTATTACACTATCGCGTGTACAGTAAAAAGATAATTTGGAAAAATAGCCTTGTTTTTTCAAAGAGCTAGTACTTGTTGTAACATTTTCATTAATGCAAATTCAGCAAGAGGTAACAAAAACTTTGAATTATTCCACCTAATGTCTAGATTTATTGAGGATTTTTGACCTAACTGACCAAGGGATAGAAAATATTTTATGAGTCCTTAATCTAAGTTTGGTACATCTGAACTTAAATGACCTGTTTATTCTTTGCCGTTTTCCCGGGTGTAGGAGAGAGGGATAGCGCGCTACAGCACGAAGTAAGAGAGAGTTCAGAGAGCATTGTTGTCAGAGTATGCTGGTTGACCATCAGTCCACTAAAACAATAATCGATGCATTGCATCGGCTTTCTACAGCTATGCTCATAAATCACCTGAACTTAACATCGATGAGCTGTGGTCTGACACCCAAAAAAACAAGTTTTTTTTATATTGGATAATAGGCCTGCGTTTGACCATCACCTCGCCTGATGTTATGCGATGATGCGGTCTACGATGGAGCATGCTTTCCTGGAAGGAACCGATTCACTCGTGATTTGAAGACACACAGATTGCAACGCATTCGCAGGCAGCGCATCCCACAGACTAGCAGTTCGTGCAATAAAAGCTAGTCAAAGCTCTTCTTACGGGTTTTTGGAATATCAACCATAAACCGGTGTCGATTTTTCGTGCTACTATAAATATAAATTCAAAATAAAAGAAATAACCAATTAATATGCTAACCTCGGCAGTGGTTACATAATTATTTGAGGCATTTGGGGTCGAGACATTGGGCCCTTGGGAACCGGGAGCTCACCTCATTTTCAAAAATCTTTGCGACGCGTGACCAAAATGCTGGCGTGTTTCTGGCTCAACGCATAAGCATTATCATTCAGCGTGGTAATGCTGCCAGCATGCTGGGTACGCTGCCAACTGGAAGTGGGCTTTAGCATTTGGATTGTCTTTAGACAAAAAATAAAAATTGTATGATTTTTTTGTATTTTTAACCGACTTCAAGAGGAGGTTATCAATTCGACTGTATGTTTTTTTTTTTGTTCCTTTTTTTGTATGTTTGTTACGCGATTACTCCGCCAATTTAGAATTGTTTTTGATGATTCTTTTTTTGGTTGGTAGGTCATAGCTCATAGGTGGTCCCATAATTTTTTTATCGATATTAATTCAGTGCTTTTTGAAAAATCTACAAAAATATCTACAAATCCAATGTACATTGGAAACATTGGACAGTGCCACCAACTTAGCTGTTAAGGTGGACAACATTGGAACTACAGTTATTTCTTGGTGAATTTCATACTTTGTTCTCTACTAGCAACGCTGTCAACTAAACAGCAAACATCACAGATCTACTACTGACAAACATAGAGGAACAGACTTCAAAAAACAAAGAAGTGTCTCCATGGCGACCATGATGCGACCATGTCCTGTTGTTTTTTGTTAAATTTTTCACGACCATGGATACAGAGTATTTGAGTCGTAATATTAATTAGTGTCGTGTATTTAGTATTAAATATTTTATATAGTGTTCAATAGCGTCAAACAAGCCAGTCAAGCAGAGCTAATCATGCACGGTCAAGTCAAACTCATGCACCAGTAAAGTGGTGGAGGCTTTACAAGAGGCTTCTATGGAGTATTGGACCCTTATTAGGGTTTATTATTCCTTTTTAGGGTTCCGTATCCAAAGGGTAAAAACGGGACCTACGGGTTAACTGAGCCTACGCTATCTGCATGTAATGTCTGTCCTACCTTTTAACGGCTGTCTTTTGAACCGTAATAGATAGCCAGTTTTTTTTACAGAAATTGTAAATTACAGCGTATTAAGTTAACAAATAAAAATAAAATCAAAAGTAAAAACTAAAAGTGGCCCTACAACAAACGTATTTTTTACGTATTTTTGTAATTGGTCTAATGTAAAAACGGCAATATGTAGGTACAAGCGTCAAACTTGGCATGATTATAGTACACACTCTAAAGTATAACAGTAGGTAATAAATAATGGCAAAGTGTGAGTCAGTGACAAATGTCTGTTCAATACCATGTTAACCAAGGTAGAGCGCGGTCGGTACTTGGATGGGTGACGGGGCAAGGAAGTTATTAGGGTATAATATATACCATCCTTGGTGACGGGTGATGGCACCTGGACGTGATGTTTTTTGCACTTTTTGTATTTTGTGGTGGTACGGAACGTACGCGAGCGCGCTCAGTGCGCGAGCCCGACACGCACTTTTTTATCTCTGCGGAATAAATCCCACTAAAAATTTAAAAATAAAGATAATTTATAGAAAAATAAAAAGAACCGACATCATGATTATACCTTCATATACAAACTAAAACTAAAAAGTAGAAAATAATATTTAAATAACTTCAAAACAATGAGCATTACAGGACAATCAACGAAATTATTAATACATATATTACCTACTTATATACTTATTTACAATTTATAATCAGTTATTTTTGGAGTCGGTGCCAGCCAAAGCAAAAATAACCTTAATAGATACCTACTTGATTAATCTATTAATATTTATGATATGAATGTGAAATAGAGATATATATAAAAGAAATCGAACAAAGGCTAATAATTCAAAAGAAGCGCATCAAAATTTATATGCATTTAGACACAACCGTCAACGGGAATTCCGCACATCAGCTGTAAGACTACAGGTGCCAAAAATTAAACTTCAGTGCAGAAAACATAATATCAAAATAGATTGTAGAAAAGTATTTTCCTACAAAGGCAGGATTAACCCTTTGCTGGCACCGACTCCAAAAATAACTGATTATAAATTGTAAATAAGTATATAAGTATTAATAATTTCGTTGATTGTCCTGTAATGCTCATTGTTTTGAAGTTATTTAAATATTATTTTCTACTTTTTAGTTTTAGTTTGTATATGAAGGTATAATCATGAAGTCGGTTCTTTTTTTTTCTAAAAATTATCTTTATTATCTAACAATAGTTTTAAGTTTTGTTTGTACTAACCCAATGGATTTTTAGTTGTCCTTAATAAAATATTTTGAATTTGAATTTGAATTTAGACCTTCAACGGTCTATGGGCAGTCTAACTGTATTTGTAGTGTTAGTATTAGCTTGTATTTTGTTTATTTAATAAAATCAATTAATATCCTTATAGCACTTTGTCGAAACGTGTTTCACCTCGACATGAGGCATCTTCAGAACGTGTTGACTCTTCAAGCGCTTGGCCGAGAAGCCAAACTTCAAGCTAACCCAAACTGTCGCTTGGCTTGACTTTAGAAGAGTTTGGCTCCCAAACTCCTTATCGTTAAAGCGGAAAGACGCTAGAGATTCGTCAAAATTTACAAGACGAACTTCCGCAATGTACTTAACGGCTGATTCAATCAACTACCTATTTCTTATATTGTTGTCTCATTGTTGTATGGATTTGAAACTGTGTACTTGTTTGTTATATTTATGTAGGTACCTAGTTTGGATGCAATCATCATCACTTCAGCCATAGGACGTCCACTGCTGGACATAGGCCCCATTGATGTCAAAAAGGGTCGGTTGGAAGCGGCCTGCATCCAGCGTTTCCCTGCGGTCTCTTTTAGGTCGTCTGTCCATCTCGTGGGTGGACGGGACGTCCTACGCTGCGCTTACTGGTCCGTGGTCTCCATTCGAGAACCTTTCGGCCCTATCGGCCATCTGTTTTTCGTGCTATGTGCCCTGCCCACTGCCACTTCAACTTGCTAATCCAGTGGGCTATGTCGTTAACCATCGTTCGTCTACGGATTCGATCTCTTAGAGATACCCCGAGCATAGCCCTCTCCATAGCTCGTTGTGCGACTTTGAGCTTGTTTATTGAGGCCCATAGTGAGTTACTTACTTTAGAGTGTGTACTATAATCATGCCAAGTTTGACGCTTGTATGTATCACCGTTTTTACATTAAAGCAAATACAAAAAAAGTTTTAAAAAACAGTTGTATGGGGACGTCCCCTTTAGTTTTTACTTTTTAGGGTTCGCCAGGTTCGGTTTTTAGGTACTATTCGCCGTAACATTACATATACCTACTTACTGTGAAAATTTCAACTGGCTATCTATGACGGTTCAAAAGATACAGCCGTTTAAGGGTAGGACAGACACGGCGGACAGACAGACAAACATCGGTCCCGTTTATACCCTTTGGGTATGGAACCCTAAAACAAGAAAACACGCACACACAGAATTGTGTAATGTAGGCACAGACTAGGTAAAGCTTAGAAAAAAGTAACGTAGCCAGTCTTTGAATGAAATACATGTTTTTTTTTATGTATTTAATGTATATAAATTTTTTTCTAAGCATCAGTTACATAAACATTATCACAAAACGTGTTTTATAGTTTTTTAAACTAAAATTAGAAGCGTACCTATCGAATGCTTGTAAATAAAAAGGGATGCGATAGAAGTGACCACGTAGTAGCTTTACCTAGTCTGTGCTTGCACCAGTAGCAGCTAGTTACATCCAACAGGAAAAAGGGTACACGGGCCTTACGGACAACTGCTATTACGGCACCAAACTAACGTTAAATCCGCTCAGTTGCAAAATCACGCGACCGCAAACCGTATCTGGGCGCGTTAAGGTTCACGTTCGCGTGATTTTCCAACTGAGCGGATCTTAGCTTAGTGCCGCAATAGCAGTTGTCCGTAAGGTCCCAGAAAAAAAAACTGTTTTATGTAATACTTTCATTTTTATTAATTATATACCTAATTTCTACATGTAGGTACTCTTCCACTTAATCTCCAGCGGTTACAAAAACACAATTAAACACATTTAATTAAAACAGTATCGGAGACACCAAGAAATTAATTTTAAACAGATTTTTCTATAAAACATTCTTACATTATAAAAAATCGGAACTGTTGATAACATATTTAAAAATTATATAATTGAACCGCAAAGCGACACTGATGGAGTTTATTTCACGAATCTAGTCCAATTCTGGAAACTGGGTCTAACTTTCGATCGATTTTCACATACGATAGTGCCTCGATAAATATATTGAGCAATAGATTCGTGAATAAACCTTACGCTAAAATTTATACAGATTAGCCTCTAGACTTAAAAGTAATCACAAAGCAGCCTTATACACGCAGCTAAGTTTACATAATGTCATTGCTACCATTGCAAATGTCCTATCCTAGGTAGGTACTACCATGATCCAAGAAAACAAGGTCTAACGCTCTGGGAGATGTACCGCAATGACGTCACTGTCCAGTTGCCACTTTATTGTAACAAACACATATACTGGGTTTTAAAAAAAAAAAAAAACTATTAAATAAAATACAAAAAGCATTTCAATTGTCATTTGGTTTGTCCGCTCAAGTTAAGCACGTATTGAATATATTAAACACAATTTTATCAAAACTACACTGAGTTATTGGATTCTCACAGGTAATATACGGATATTGGGGAGTTATAATTTCACGCTACTGTTAACACAGAAACCCATAGAGAGTCCGCCATTGTTTCGTGTATCGTCATCTCTCTCAAACTTGTTGTAAGTTACTTATTCTGCTCTTGCTTATGCACGTGTACATGTATCCATGACATTGACGACATCATTGCGGGACGCCCACGTCACATTTTTTCTCGGAGCGCTATACCTGGCGAAGTATATTATTATACTATGGGTACTACTTATTGATGACTTTCCGAGAAAAAAAGATAAACAATGACCGCTCAAAATTTTAGGACGGGAATACACTGAAGCTGCATGCGGAACCGCCTTTATGTGAGCCCGTTCCGCAACCGTCACGCAATTCAAACAAGGCGCCCGCGGCAAATTAAGTAACGCGAAACTTAACGCATCGAGATACGGTTTGCGGTCGCGTAACTTTTCGCAGTCTCCTAAATTCAATCGCGTTACAGTTAACGGTACGGGCCTAGAACTCTAAACTGTACACCCTGGCGACATCATTACCCCGACTGTACACTATCGCCGAAAGGCTAGATCGCCGATCTAGGTCAGACATTTTTGCGCCAGAATCAAAGGAACTCATCGGTTCCATGGAAATTGGAGGGTGTTTCGGCGAGAGTGTACAAACAGGGTAAAAGACCGTAGACGGGTTTACTTGGTGAAGATGCCTTTTAATTAAATATCCATAATATATATTTTTATAATACCTTCATCATCATTACCAGCCTATCATGCCATCCCACTGCTGGGATAAAGGCTTTCTCGCAGAAAGGACGGCACTAAACCACCATGCTGGCCCAGTGCATGTTGGAGAATGTCATGTTTTTGAACTTTTTAGGTTATTGGACATACCGGCTTCACAATGTCCTCACCTTATAGAGTAAAAACCGACTACCAAAAAATATCGGCTGCCTATACAACATTTATTTTGATGAAAGGGCTGCTCGCTCAAGTCATAAGTCATAAGTCATAAGTAATTTATTGATAAAATGTCAATTTACACGTCAAATATGAGAAAAAATCACACTAATAACTACTTGATTGATTAAAACAGAAATAATATAACAAAAATAATAAAAATACATGTCAAACAATTCTTACCTATATGGTAAAGGTACATTCATATGAGAAATCTATAAAAATTCGTCAAATCTGTAACAAGACTGCTCGATGAGCCATATTTTTAACCTATTTTTGTACGACTGCAGACTCGTGGCTGCCGTTATTTCATTCGGTAAGAGGTTGTAAACCGTCGGACCCATGTAACCGGACCCAAGTAAACTCAGCTACGGCCTTTGCTAACACTACGCCGTTAAACCTTCTGTGACTATGTTCAGGGAGGACAATAAATTGGAGCCTCTCATAATTTTCAGTACTCAGTAACAAATTAAATCATCAATAATCACAATACTATAATACTTAATCACTATGTAATAACACATTGTAATAATACCAATCATTTAGTATCTATAAAGCCGAGTGCAGACATTCTGCAACACGACATGCAATACAACGCGAGCATCAATTGACAGTCTGCGGGCACTAATCTACGTGATTTAGTTATTTAGTGATACGCGGACAGTAAGCCTGCAACAAGCTGTGGACAAGTCTTTCCATCGTTTTTATCCCGCGAGAAAGAGACAAAATATCCATATTCTAACTTTGTCGCGTCTACGGGCAGATAGCAACGATGGAAAAACACCCACAGCGTTGAAATTTAGTATTTTGTCTGTTAAGATAGTTTACTAACAAACTAGACAGCGCCAGCGTTTTTAATCGCCAGGCCACATCATCATGCAACCTATGCCAATTGTAAACGACTTTGTTGCTGAGGATGAGGTAGTGTTGATCTGTGATGGCGCACGCCATAGTAAGGTCCCGTGACGCCTGCTATCTCTCGCTTTTTCTTTAATTGTGTGAATGTCTCATAAGCTAGGTTGTAAAATGCTTTTAATATTTTAAATTTCGATTAACTATTCAATAAACTATTAGTAGTCAACATTTCACCCATTTACCAACGTCATTGGAGAGTTTTGACAGCCAGATACTAATTGTGGTAATTTAGCTAAACGAAGCGAAAGAGACAATGCTTTGTATTTATCAGACAATCGACTAATCAACAATAGGCGTAGCACGCGTGGAAATGTTGCATTGCATGCTGTGTTGCAGAACATCTGTACGCAGCTTTAGAATTAATAACGCCTATAAGACAAATAAATACTTATTTCAACTAGATAATATACCTATCAGATTCACATGCCGCGTCTGCTTAACTTATTGGAAAAAGCACTTATAGTACAAATATTTTCAAAATAAATCACATGTTTTGTACAAATGTGATTTAACCCCTACTTGATTTCACGGGGTAAGTCTAAAGTAATATCGGCTGTATCTCTAGACAACGGACATATTGAAGGATAACATTGTACTCATTATTACAAACAACTTATACATTTGGACCAACCGTGATATCGCGAAAAAATATATCAATTGTTGCAATGAAAAATGTCATTAAGAGCCGTATTGCAAAAAAGCAAACGTTAAATTTTGGTATCTGCATTTTCGGGCATAAAACTTGGTCGAAAACATAAAACATAAAAATAAAGCCGTGATTGTCAAGACGAATGTAAAACAATAAATCCATAAATTTTCTTTTATGTAAGTAATTCAACAAAATCCACTCTCAATCATTCCCGCCGAGAGATTTTCCAAATACTATTTATGTAAATTGGAAATAATAAGTCGATATGTAAATTTTTTCCTAAATTCGAAGCCATAAAGATCTATTTATTACAGTAGTTGAATTTTCTATAGATATCTTATTGATAGAATCAGAACGCCAAAAATTCTGTTTTAGTTGCTTTTTTCGTTAAAAAAATAAAAATGTGAGAGCTCTCAGCGAAGTGTATGGAACAGCTGTTTTTTCGCAAATTCAGGGTTGCTACCAAACTGAAAGTTGTTTATAATTTAGGTTAGGTTAGGTTAGGATGAGTACAATGATATCTTTGAAGATGTCCGTCATCTAAAGATATACTCGGTATAATCCAGAATATTTACTATATCCTGTGCCTGGAAGCTTCCTGGAAGAGCTTTTAGCGATATAACCGCCTTTGTACCTATTTCTAACATATTGTTCTTGTAATGTTCGTTTTGTAGTGTCAATAAAGTGTAAAAAATTATATCATGGTTACGCATATACCCTGTATTAAGCCGAGAGGTAATTGTACCATCATTGTGAACAACTTTTACCATAGGACCAACCCGAGAATCGCAAAAAAAAAACAACTGTTCGATAGAAAACGGTAATTGACACTTGACAAAATGTATGGAACAGCTGATTATTTTTTCGCGATTTCATGCTTGGTCCCATGGTAAAAGTTGTTTATAATGATGGGTACAATGACCTCGTCTCGGCTTAGTACTGAGTATATGCGTAACCCTGTAGATACACTAGGTTTACAATCACGTGGATTTCGAATCAGCAATCAAAAAGTCGTTCAGTTATTACAAAGTCAAGCAACATCATTATCAAAATTAAAATTAAAAATATTAATTATTTAATTACAAATCAAACTCAGAAATTTTCCATATCACTGGAGTGACATATAAAACTATTATCTATTAGACTGAACGCGTTCCAAGCATTTATTTTCTCTGACAGCTGCAATAACATTGTAAAAAGCTGAATTAAAACGTATTGTATATCGGGTACCTGCTACCACAGACCTATTGGTATTTTAACATTAAAAGTACTTATCTGTTAAAAGAAATATCTCTATTCTGCCGGCCAATTGTAATTGAGATATTCTTTCATCTCAGTATTGCACTATTAACCATTTTAGTTTCCAACTGGCACGTGTTGTCGCGGCACCGGTTGAGAGCAGACTGGCTTTGGCCGGACTCAAAGTTTATAAATTGTAAACATTTTATCGGAGTTAGGACATGCAAAGTAGGTAGACTAATTGTGTGATCTACTTAGATATTATGTCTGTGCCTGCTACAGTCTTACGTTCAAAAACCTAGCAAAAGTGATCAGAACTCGTGGTTTTTATTATCGGCTTTTTACAATGTTATTACAGCTGTCAGAGCAAATAAATGCTTGGACCAAGTTTAATATAATAGAAAAAATGGAACACTATTCGGAAGAATGAACTGTTTTGAAGATTTGATTTAGGTATTAAGCGATATTTAGACTAGAAAGTATGCAAAAGAGGCAGAACTTGCAATATTAGGTTTGTCATCTCCACTCTCCAATGGCGTCGATTCTGTCATACCACTCACTAAACTAAAACAATCTCACAGGACTAAAATTATCTGCCCTTCTTTTCATTTTAAAATGTAATAGAGAAAGGCAACAATTTTAGAGCTGTCAAATTTAGTTTAGTTTAGATAATGGTACAACAGAATTGACACCATATTGGCATACTAGTGACTGAGACAGAAACATTGTCGCATGCACACGAAATAGCCGGCCTGAGTAAGCCTTTAAAAACCTTGGCCCTTGCTGCAGGTTGCATGTGCAATAAACTGCGAAAAGTTCTTTTTGGCTAATTTATGCTATACATTTCATTCACATGTTTTAAATGTTTATCGGGACTTATCACGTATTTACACGTGATAAGTCCCGATAAACATTTAAATGTGTTTAAATCGCGAAAGTTTAAAAATTACTATTTCATTCACAGTTCTACTGATTTGGGGGTCGTCCTATAATCACGTGAATTTTTTTGCCCACTTTTTTATACACCGTTCCACCTCAATAGGCCTGTGTCCTAATGTTTCATTTATTACAAATAATAGGCTTATATAATTAAATACATTAAACTTAAAACAAATATTTGAATTGGCTGATAAATTTCTGAGATATATGCGTTTTTGGTGGGGACAGAGCATTCACTTATTATTTTTTACAGCTATAGTCATCATGATGTCTGTATACCATTTTCTAGGTAGAAGCTAGAGCACATACAACTGTTTTGACATCTATGTAACATATAATTATTATTACCTAGTTTCACAGACCAATAAAGTCATTGTATCATTGTATCATTTGTATGGCGCACGCACGGCTTGACGTCATCACGTGCTATATATAGTGCGTTCTCTGTCTAGCATGAAATTAAAATACTTATAGCTTATATGTTTAATAAGGTTTTTTTTTGTTGTTTGATCAGCTTTTTATGAGATAATAAAAAGGACACAGTCCTATTTTAAAGTGGGTGTTAGCCCTTAAGATTTAGGTTGTAGATTTGGTTGTAACTACTAAAACGAACTGCGTAAGTACGTTCCGTAAAATGACGTTAATTCAGGTTTGTTCATCGTTTCTACTTATTAAAAATACTGAATAAATTATAATAAAGTAATAAAATTTCATAAAACCATCGAGATACATACATATTATATTATAGAATCACAATCGTGTCAAAAAATGTCCGAACAAAAACTCAGCGCACCCTAAGAATTGCGTAGACTTTTTGGTTAGTTACAAGGTAACCGCGAACGACTACAACGCCGCGCGATGCCAGAGCTACGATGACATAGCGAACAACTAACGTTGAACACTATGCAAGCGACATAACGTCTAGTGGCATTGTGAAGTATATAATTGATACAATTTAAAATGACGCTCGGACGTTCTTTGACTGTTTTCACTGAGAGATTGTGACTCTATAGGAATTGTATCTCGATGCATAAAACATAACAATTCGGCCGCAACTCCGCACATATTTATAATAACAAGCGTAAAATTGCAACGGAATGAAACTGTCGCCGGAAGGCTTTACAGTGAGCCAGTTACTGGCGCCAGTCGATGTTTTACATATCAAAATGAAATAGCGATTTTGAAGTTCTTTTTTGAAGTTCTGCGCCAAGTTTTCACACAACTTTGCTCACCAAAACTTGAAATAATATAGTTTTAATTATTTTCCAAAAAAAATAATTGCGAATTAACTATTCGCATAATTTTTTATTCAGTTTTCATGTTCTTCATCATGTAAAACTAGTAGGAAAACAAAAAAGGTACTTCTTAAGTTCTGGAGGGAAAAAGTTGTGAATAGTGGACACTAACTACAACCTTAACTTGCTCTGTTTTGGATCCCGTCACCTATACTATATAATAATAATATTATAAAGAGGAAAAATTTGATTGTTTGTTTGTTTGTTTGTTTGTTTGTTTGTTTGCATTGAATAGGCTCCGAAACTACTGAACAGTGAAAAATTCTTTCACTGTTGGGAAGCTACACTATTCCCGGGTAACATAGGCCATATAATATTTTCAAAAATTCCTTGGGTTACACCAAGATGTAGATTTTAAAATTCGACTTTGCTGTTTGACATTTCTAAGACAGGACAACGTCTGTCAGGTCTGCTAGTATAATATTATAAAGAGGAAAAATTTGATTGTTTGTTTGTTTGCATTGAATAGGCTCCGAAACTAATGAACCGATTTGAAAAATTCTTTCACTGTTGGGAAGCTACACTATCCCCGGTTAACATAGGCTATATTATATTTTCAAAAAAAAATAGGGATCCTTACTAAACTCCAATAATGTAACCCAAGGTGAAAAAAAATAAGATTTGTAATTTTGACTTTGCGTGTTTGACAGTTCTAAGACAGGTTAGACAGGACAACGTCTGTCAGGTCTGCTAGTAATATTATAAGGAGGAAAGATTTGTATACAAGTATGTATGTAACGAATTTGCTCAAAAAGTAATGGACCGATTTAAACAATTCTTTCACCATTTGTATGCTACATTATCACTTATTAATATATGCTATTTTAATTGCAAGAAAAAAATAAAGTTAGGTATGTCCTGCATTTACAGTACGTTTATGCCAAAGTGTTTAAAAATAAATGTCCACACGTGCGAAGCCGGGACGGGCTGCTAGTCATAAATAAAATCATAAGTAGTGCGTATTTTTTTTGCCAAAATTGGAAATGCTTGCTTTTAATGTATTGTTCTTTTTGTCTTAAAAATACAATGTTTTTTTTTGTTTATAAACAAGTTTAGTATGTATCTGTATTTTATTCTATGTTTTATAGTTTACAACAAAAAGTTTAATATTTTAATTAAAAAGTGTTGGGTGTAATGATTCGAAATTATTCTAAAAATCTACTGTTTTCTATTCAAAATATGTCAAACATTCGCAATGAAACCAAAAAGCACAAAATAGTTATTTTTTTGAATTAATTTAAAATCGATAGTTACAAGTGACTGGCGCCAGTAACTGCGCCATGGAGCCTAGGGCACAGTGCTGCAGACCGTCGGGATGTGAACCTGCGACTCTCACTGCGACTTCTTCTGCGTCTGCGACTCGCACGAGAACACGAACGCAAACTCGGCCTTCTTCTGCGCGAATGAAATGAACTCATCTGTCGAGCAGAACATTGTTGTTACTAAAGGGTTACTCGGAAAGGATGGAATAAGCTGAAAGGGGTCCATTTTACTCATCGTTATGGGCAACTTATACCATGAGGTCAACCCTTTCATCATCATCAGCCCGAAGACGTCCACTGCTGTACAGGCAGTAGGCACTCCCTGAGGTTTTCACACAATGAACATCAGCCTGTCGTCGCATCGTTTGTAACAGTGTGCTTAGTGCAAGTGGCAGTGAAAGTGTTTAGTAGCACTTCGCGCTGGTCCTTGCGCAAGTGAAGCTTCGTTTCCTTGCGCTACTCGCGCGACGCCTACTGCGCATCGTTCGTCTCGTTCGAACACTCGTGCGAGTACGTACTCGCATGCGAGTTGTGCGCGTCACTACGCAAGTGGCAATTTACGTTTATACGCCTACTTTTTTATGCTATAGGTGGTAAACAAGCTGACGGGCTGCGAATGGTAAGTGATCACCATCGCCTATGGCTCTCTGCAACACCAAGCGTATCACAGATACGTTGCCGACCCTTAAAGACTCTAATAATAGCCCTTATGAGGAACCCCATGTTATAGCTACTCGGGGATGCCACAGGAGGGACAGTAAGGGGAGCTCATTTCAGAAATTGCAGATGTGAAGCAAAACGCACAGTGTGCGATTTCCACCGTTTTGTGATATGTACTTGTACCTGCAGCTACTTCGCATGGTCTGCAACGGGCCTAATCTCCCTTGTTTGTCTGGTTTTGTATCCACGGATCCCGGTATCGGTTTGAATTAGCCACGGATACCGGCGAGTTGTATCCACCGATACCGGGATCCGTTCTGCTCTGAGGTACCTACTGACCGTATGTAAGGTATCCCTTGTCATCCAGGTCTGCGTGCAGGAACGTGTTCCGTGCCTCCTCGCGGCACTGCGCCAACACTCGGGCGCCGACTTCCTCGAAACAAGACATGGAGAGCCGCCCCGTGCCACTCGTGTCGTACAACTGGAACACAATACAACAATGTCTTCTATCATAGTATTACAATCTCCATCTGGTTAAACCTTCCACCAAAATAAAATTAACGGAAGGGCCATAACCAACTTGCTCAGTAAAAACGAGTCAAAGCCGTCGGACATATAATTCAACACCTAATGATAACCATGTACAGTACATTTGATTAAAAAAATAGATAGCAGGTTTTTGTTGTGTTTTTACACTTCGAGAAAGCACACGAAGGCATAATTTTGTCAGATGTTTCGTTATCATGTAACAATAGACGCGTGTCGCACTTCCTACGGCTAGAGACCGACAGAAACGCATTGAGCGCCGGCGCTCATTTTCTAATCTTAAAAAAATGCGCTTCTTCTGGGCCCGTCCATTCATTTTATTTTGGTCGAAGGGTTAAACTCCAATTTTCAACCGACTTTTAAAACAGGTTTTCAATTTGACTGTATTGTTTGTGTATGTACGCGATATCTTCGCCAATTGTAAACCGATTTTAATGATCCTTTTTTATATTGATAGTCTTTATGATGGTCTCATTTAATTTTGAAGAAAATATTCCGTAACTAAGGGCAGAAATCAGGTGATGAATCCCGTTTATTCAACTTTCTGTGAAGTCAGTTGTTATTTTGTTTCACCCGCATACAACCTATGTTGGTTTCAACCTATGTTGGATATATACTGGAAAAATGTTCTGCAACCCTATGTTTTGGAAACCTATGTTCTAGAACCCTATGTTCTGGAACCCTATGTTCTGGAAACCCATGTTCTGGATACCCATGATCTGGAAATGTTCTGGAAATCTATGTTCTGGAACAGTGATAAATTAGGTAGGTAATCGGTGTAGTATGTTTAATGTTACCTTGAATGCGTAGGACAGCAGCTGTGAGAGTGGCGCGTTCTGCAGCGCGAGGAACGCCGCGCACAACAAGTAGTCAGGGAAGTACACCAGACCACTCGGCTGGAACACCATTCAATCATAAAGTTAATGATTTCTTAAGGCAGTCACTCACCGGAAGCATTAGTTTGTAATGTAACAATTCAGATAAGTGAGGAGAACCGAACATTACAATACGCAACCTGTAATGTTACGTTACAATAGTGAGTGGGGAAAAGAGCATTACAATGCGCAACCTGTAATTTTACGTTACAGTAGTGAGTGGGGAAAACAGCATTACAATACGCAACCTGTAATGATACGTTACAGTAGTGAGTGGGGAAAACAGCATTACAATACGCAACCTGTAATGATACGTTACAGTAGTAAGTGGGGAAAACAGCATTACAATACGCAACCTGTAATTTTACGTTACTGTAGTGAGTGGAGAAAACAGCATTACAATACGCAACCTGTAATGATACGTTACAGTAGTAAGTGGGGAAAACAGCATTACAATACGCAACCTGTAATTATACGTTACAGTAGTGAGTGGGGAAAACAGCATTACAATACGCAACCTGTAATGATACGTTACAGTAGTGAGTGGGGAAAACAGCATTACAATACGCAACCTGTAATGATACGTTACAGTAGTGAGTGGGGAAAACAGCATTACAATACGCAACCTGTAATGATACGTTACAGTAGTAAGTGGGGAAAACAGCATTACAATACGCAACCTGTAATTTTACGTTACTGTAGTGAGTGGAGAAAACAGCATTACAATACGCAACCTGTAATGATACGTTACAGTAGTAAGTGGGGAAAACAGCATTACAATACGCAACCTGTAATTTTACGTTACTGTAGTGAGTGGAGAAAACAGCATTACAATGCACAACCTGTAATTATACGTTACTGTAGTGAGTGGGGAAAACAGCATTACAATGCTCAACATGTAATAATACGTTACTGTAGTGAGCGGGGAAAACAGCATTACAATACGCAACCTGTAATGATACGTTACAGTAGTGAGTGGGGAAAACAGCATTACAATACGCAACCTGTAATGATACGTTACAGTAGTGAGTGGGGAAAACAGCATTACAATACGCAACCTGTAATTTTACGTTACTGTAGTGAGTGGAGAAAACAGCATTACAATACGCAACCTGTAATGATACGTTACAGTAGTAAGTGGGGAAAACAGCATTACAATACGCAACCTGTAATTTTACGTTACTGTAGTGAGTGGAGAAAACAGCATTACAATGCACAACCTGTAATTATACGTTACTGTAGTGAGTGGGGAAAACAGCATTACAATGCTCAACATGTAATAATACGTTACTGTAGTGAGCGGGGAAAACAGCATTACAATACGCAACCTGTAATGATACGTTACAGTAGTAAGTGGGGAAAACAGCATTAAAATGCTCAACATGTAATAATACGTTACTGTAGTGAGCGGGGAAAACAGCATTAAAAAGCGCAACCTGTAATGATACGTTACAGTAGTGAGTGGGGAAAACAGCATTACAATACGCAACCTGTAATGATACGTTACAGTAGTGAGTGGGGAAAACAGCATTACAATACGCAACATGTAATGATACACTGTTTTAAACTATCACGGTTGTTCATCATCATCATCATCATCAGCCAGAAGACGTCCACTGCTGAACATAGGCCTCCCCCTTTAACCTCCACACTGAACGACAGCCTGCCTTTTGCATCCACTGGATGCCAGCGACTCTTACTATGTCGTCGGTCCATCTAGTGGGAGGCCTACCTACGCTGCGTCTTCCGGTTCGTGGTCTCCACTCAAGAACCTTTCTTCCCCATCGGTTATCGGTTCTCCGAGCGATGTGGCCTGCCCATTGCCACTTCAACTTGCAAATTTTAACAGCTATGTCGGTGACTTTGGTTCTTTGGCGAATATCCACGTTTCGGATTCTATCGCGCAAAGAAACTCCGAGCATAGCTCTCTCCATTGCCCGCTGTGTGACTCTGAGTTTTTCCAAAAGGCCAACAGTTAAGGACCACGTCTCAGTACCATATGTCATCACTGGCAACACACACTGGTCAAAGACCCTTGTCTTTAGGCACTGTGGTATCTTGGACGAGAAGATGTCACGCAATTTCCCGAACGCTGCCCATCCGAGTTGGATTCTTCGGGCGACCTCTTTGCCTAAGTTGGACTTACCTAACTGAACAATCTGCCCAAGATAGGTGTAATGGTCAACAACTTCGAGAGTATCGTTCCCAACGACTACCGGCACGGGTTCAACATGGACATTGGACATGATTTTTGTCTTGTCCATGTTCATTTTAAGACCCACCTGTTGGGAAAGGCTACTGAGGTCGCTGAGCATCGTATTTAGGTCCTCCAGCGACTCTGCCATGATGACTATATCATCGGCAAAACGAAGGTGAGTGATGTATTCGCCATTGATGTTGATGCCTAATCCGTTCCAGTCCAAGAGCTTGAAAACGTCCTCCAATGCGTTCGTGAACAGTTTCGGAGAGATAACATCTCCCTGTCTCACGCCTTTCTGCAATTGGATTGGTTCCGTGCTCTCGTCCTGTAATCGGATCGACATGGTGGCGTTTCTATACAAACACTTCAACACTTCGATATACCTATAGTCGATATGACAACGCTGGAGGGACTGTAATACTGCCCAGGTCTCGATGGAATCAAAGGCTTTCTCATAGTCCACAAACGCCAGGCATAATGGCCGATTATACTCCTCAGTCTTCTGTATAATCTGGCGGAGGGTGTGTATGTGGTCTATGGTGCTCCAGCCTTTACGGAAACCGGCTTGTTCGGGAGGCTGAAAGTCATCAAACCTGCTTTCGAGACGGTTCGTAATGACTCTAGAGAACAACTTGTACACATGGCTCAGGAGTGAGATGGGTCTATAATTCTTCAATAAGGTGTTATCACCTTTTTTGAAGAAGAGCACCACCACACTCCTGTGCCATGCTTCAGGCGTAGTACCATCGAGTATGACGGAATTAAATAACTTCTGGAGGACTAACAGTACCGGTTTTCCACCCGCTCGCAGTAGTTCTGTCGTGATTCCGTCATCACCCGGTGCCTTGTTGTTCTTAAGCTGTTTCAGAGCCATTCTAATCTCGTACAAGCTGATGTCTGGGATGTCCTCAGTGTAGTGTCGGGTCAGTTTAGCTCTCTTGTCCTGAGCTGTACTGACAATAGGCTGTCGTGTCGAGGTGTACAACTGTCCGTAAAACCTCTCAAGCTCTCTCAGAATCTCCGACTTTGACGAAATGATACTGCCATCCTCGATCTTCAGCTTTGTCATTTGGCTTTTCCCAATAGACGAATTTTTCGCGAACACTTTCGAGCCCTGGTTCCGCTCAATTGCATCCCTAATACATCTTGTATTGTAGGAACGCAGATCGTGTCGCACCGATTTCGAGATTCGTCTATTAAGTTGGCCATATTCCGACATATCAGCTGAAGATTGCAGTCTCATCTCAGTCCGGTCCTTCATTAGCTTAATGGTTTCGTCTGAGAGCTTCTGAGGTCTTTTTCGGGGTGGGGTCTTAAAGAACTTGGACCCCACTGCTTGGACAGTTTCCACCAGCCCATTGTTTAATTCGTCCACAGTTCCGCTTTCGGCAAGGCCCTGGAAGCGATTATGCAGTTCGAGTTGGAAGTCATTTGGGTTTTGGATTTGGGCATGACCAGGACGGAGCGTGGACTTCACCAGACGCGACCTCTCTAGCTTGATGTTGATATTCAATGTGCCTCTGACAATACGGTGATCACTACCGGTTTTCACCCTGCTGATCACGGAGACATCATTGAATATTCGCTTCTTGGTCGTCATGATGAAGTCGATCTCATTTTTGGTCGAACCATCTGGGCTCATCCACGTCCACTTTCTGGATGGTCGCTTCTGAAAGAAGGAGTTCATCAAATAGAGTTCCTCCTTCTCCATGAAGTCGACCAGCCGCTGGCCCCTCGGATTCCGCCGTCCATACCCATATGACCCCACTCTTAACTCATCGACATTCCGTGTGCCCACCTTTGCGTTAAAGTCACCCATAACAACGGTGAAGTATGTTTCGGAGGAATGTATGGCTTCGGATATCTCCTCATACAGAGCCTCTACTTCATCGTCAGGGTATGTCGAGGTCGGCGCATATACCTGTATGACCTTCAGCGAATAACGATCGGTTATTCTGAGTATAAGGTATGCTACCCTGCTCGACACACTATCGACCTTAATCACGTTGTTAATGAGTGACTTGCGGACGATAAAACCTACACCACCCTGGGACTTTCGTTCTCCTTCCCGGAAGAAGAGCATGTTCCCGGAATCCAGAACTATCGTATCCTGTCCCTCTCGTCGGATTTCTGATAGTCCTATGATGTCCCATCGTATTTTGCTCAATTCTTCCTCCAGCTCTACAATCTTCTCGTCGGTCCTCAGTGTGCGAACATTGTGCGTTACCAGGGCCAAATTATGTTGGGGGTGGTAGCGGGGCAACTGCCGGAGATTTTTCGCACCCCCTGCTCCACCGTTACCTGACCCGCTACCTTGGTCAGGGATAGAGGAGCTGCCGGGGACTAGGGGCCGTGATATCGTTTTGTCTGTCATGGGGGGGGGGGGGGGGGTTGCCATAATCCCCACGCTTGGCAGGCGGCTTGGAGATCGCAGAAGGATTCACCATTAAAGTAGGAGGATGCTGCTGCCCATCCTCTGGTGGTTCTGGTCGCAGTTTTAGGACGTGCCCGGGTCCTCACGGTTGTTCACCAAAGTTATATGATTATTTACGGGATATTTACCGTGGTAAGGTTGTGGAATGAGCTCCCAACCACATCCATTCACACAACCTTACCACGGTAAATATCCCGTAAATAATCATATAACTATGTAATGATACGTTTTTTATCGCTTTTCTATTTTGGTAAAACTGGGTCCAAATGTTTTAACAGTCCGTCAATTTTATATAGTAGCGTTTAGAAGCCAGGCAGATGGCTCTGTGTTGTTCTATAGAACCATTTTTCTGCAGAGGCAGCTTTTTGTAGTCATACCCTACTCTACCCTTGGTACTCACTTGTAGGAAGATATCATAGAGTCGGTGCGCGCGAGTGTCGGGCGGCACGCCGAGTCGGCGGCAGAAGTCCTCGCGGGACACCCACCGCGCGACCCCCGCGGTCCCCACACTGCCCCCCGCTGCCAAGTGCACGTCCAGACCTGACTGCTCTAATCTGCAACACCAACGGTGACGTAATGTTATGTACAGGTGGGGCTGATTCGTGTTCTATGTGTTTAAAACAGTGTTTTAAATATATACACAACAATAAAACAGAACACTACTGTTCTGCTTAATTTTTATTGTTATTTTTAGGGTTCTGTACCACAAAAGGATAAAAACGGAACCCTTATAGGATCACTTTGTTGTTCGTCTGTCAAGACCCTTTTTCTAAAGAACGCGTTGAGGTATCAAGTTGAAATTTATATCAAATACTTGAGTCTACGCATTGAGTCTACGGTCTCTTTTAGCTGTGAAAAAATCAAACTTTACAACGCGGTCCAAATATATGATCGTTTATGTCGCATATTTTGCGATTTCACAAGGTATTCAAAATAGGGTACTTCCCGTTGATCTAGACTATGAATTTGATCCTTTCCATGCACGGTTGCCTGGAAGAGGTCGCTTTAAGCGATAAGGCCGCCTGCTGGAGCCAAGGTTATTAGTTTCATTTTAATGTATCTGTTTTCCTTGTTTATGTGGTCTTTTAATAAAGAGTTATCTTATGGCGGTCGGAATATGGCGCGCGCGAGCTGACACGGCACTCCCTATAAGCAAGTGGAGGTGACGACAATGATGCCGGCCCCCCTTCGAACATCTAACAACCAAATCTCACTACCGGCGGTATAGCTACCGCATTGACCAAAAAGTACTCCATACCAACACTAAATTGTTGACTTCCTCGACCACATCGTCACTTACCATCAGTCGAGTTGGTGACCAAAAGTAGGTCAATTCTATACATAAAAAAATGCAAACCTAGAAACAATTTCCTACCACAAGATAGGGTAGATCAGCATGGCATCGAGTAACTAACATATAAAAAAATACTCCGTTCATCAGTAAAAAATATAGGTGCCTGAAAATGACGGCTATTGAGTTTATTTGATTTTATTGTTTTATTTTATATCATTTTCATCTTCTGTGCTAACAACACTCCATCAAGAGAGTCCTAGAACGGTCATCATACAAGTAACAGTCCTATATAAGTTTGACGCTCACCCGAGGAGAGCTCTGAGCTCGCTGACCTCCCTCACGGAGGTGGAGCACGGGATGCCGAGGTGCTTCGCGCGCGCGATCAGTCTGCAGTCGTCGTACGTGTAGTCTAGCACTGGCACGCCAAGAGCTCTGGAAAACAAGTTTCAACATTCAACTAAATACAATGTTACAATCTGGATATACCTACTGGGTTGCGCACAAAGGGTGTGCTAAGCCGGAAGAGATCCATAGTTTATCATTAGATATGAACAACTTTGAAACTATGGAAGCAACTCTGAAATCGCAAAAAATATATCAGCTGAAACACTGTTTTAAGCTATCACGGTTTTTCAATAAAAAAAAAAAAAAAAAAAAAAACATAATATTAAATATCAGCTGTTCCATTAAAAAAACGGTATTGCCACTCGACATAATGTATGGAACAGCTGATAATATATATTTCGCAATTTCCATAGTAAAGGTTGTTGTTGATGAGTACAATGGACCTTTCAGCTTAGTACAGTGTAAATGCGTGGTAACCCTGTATATCGACTCCTAGGATTTCAATGCTCTCTGAAACTTTGAGTGATCTGAAAGCGAGGGGCTACAACCAGTGGCGTAGCTAGGTAACTGGTGCAAAAAAGAATTGGGCCCTATCTGAACTGGTTAGGTTTATCAAGAGTGTCATATTAATATTATAAATGCGAAAGTCTGTTTGTTTGTTGGTTTGTTTGTTCTTCTTTCACGCTGCAACGGATCAACGGATCGACCTGATTTGCTTGGGTATAGTTCAAGAGCCAAAGAGTGACATAGGCTACTTTTCATCATCATCATCACCATCACCATAAAGAGTTTCTATCTATCTATCTATCACCATTTTTCATCCCTACGCGGGTGAAACAGCGGGGCGCAGCTAGTAAAATATAAATGTATATGAATACTTTAGAGGTGCAAAGCTACTTATTAGGTACATGTATGTGTATGAGTTATATTCTGAAGGTGGGAGAAATTTTCGCAAGTTCAGTTTGAGGTTTACTGGTCAGGGTCCGAGGGCCCCCTGAGCTTGATGGCCCGCGCACTGCACCACCTAGCCCTCCGATAGCTACGCCACTGGCCACAACAAATTCTTTTTATAGTGATGAACGCGCAAATTTGCGTCTTTTTTTGCTCAAGAGAGACCTCGACTTCAGACACCTTTCACCTTCCTTGTTCAAGTTTTTGTTGAGGTCTACACAGTCATGTGAACTCACCTAGCCATAACATCTCGAACGTTCCTGGCATAGAGCTTGGGGTCCCGTTTCTCTTCCTCGCTGGGGTAGTATACGGGCAAGAACTCGATCTCACACGAGCTGTGGACTTGCGTGAGGGTCAGCCATAGCAGTTTCAACCTGGAAATACAAACACAGTCTATTTGCGTCGGGGGCTAAAGATAGCAGAACACGACCTCGCCTGACACATTTTTTAATGTCCCGAAAAACCCGAATGTCCTTTCTCCTGTGGACTGTGGAACTTGGAAGACACGAAATGTAAATTAGAGTTATTACGTATTAATTACTTGACAGTGTGTGGCAGCCTTTGAATGTTTAGTATCAAATGTAAGGCAGCAGACAAGTCGTCTTAAGACAATCACACTCTCCTCTCTCACTGTTGATGGCAAAATTGCCCAAACAACCAATGGGGCCGTAGCCAAGTAAAAAAAAGCAAACGGCACAGCATTCTCCTATTAGGAAGGTACCTATATTATTATACTTTTTTTTTTTTTTTTTTACCGCTGATAAGTCCGCGTTTGACCACCAACTCGCCTGTTGTAGCGGTCCGCCCTGGCTTCGCACGGGTATTATTGGAGATTTAGTAAGGTTCCCTAATTTAAAAAAATATATAATATAGCCTATGTTACCCGGGGATAGTGTAGCTTCCCAACAGTGGAAGAATTTTTCAAATCGGTTCAGTAGTTTCGGCGCCTATTCAAAGCCAACAAACAATCAAATCTTTCCTCTTTACAATATTATAGTATAGATATTACTTAGTGTCGTAAACTTTTTTCTGTAATCCACAAAACCCTGAGCTTACTTGGGAAATGACTCCTATTTTATGAGGTAACCGAAGGTGGTCCAATATTTCGCGGTATAAGGATTGTACTATTATTTCGTCTGTGGTATAGACTATAGTCGAGCGACCACATGAAAGTACCCCAAGAGCACAAAATAAATAGGTAAATATTTATTTTGTGCCAAGAGTACCATACTATAGCCTATAATATATATCATTGTAGATGGTTTCCATGACAACTGCAGACAACTATAAAGTGTGATACTCACGCGCCGGGTCCCTCCCAAGTCCACGTGACGGTGTCCTTCGCGTTGGGGTACCGGATGGTGACCGGCTGCACAGGCACGCCCGGGTAGAACCCGCCAGACTTGAATGTGATTAGGCATGAACGGTTCGTGCAAGTTCCCTCGGGGAATATCAGGATCTATAATGGGACAATGTCGCTTAGTGTTATTAACGTGATAACCATTATCTACAATCTCACTAACTCCTCCCTCACAGTTGATGGCAAATTGGCCCAACACCCAAAGGGGCAGCAACAGAGTATATAAAGTAAAAAAAATAAAAAAATGTTAAGGCCACATTTTTTTAAATCTAATTCCTTTCCGTGCGCGGTTGCCTGGAAGAGATCACTTTAAGCGATAAGGCCGCCTGTTAAAAGCCTAGATAATATTTTTTATTGTTATGTTTATGTTATCCTTGTTTTGTGGTATTTTAATAAAGAGTCATTGTATTGTATTGTATTGGTTTTGGCGCCAACGGCAACGTGAAAATATCATTAGATATATAAAGCAATGATATTAAGCGGATACATCCGCGTTTGGCCTCCAACTCGCCTGTTGGTAAGCGACGATGTGATCGAAGATGAAGCACGCAGACTTAGAAGATACCCATTTATTCTGGCCTTGAAAACGCCCAGATTATATCGCTCAGGAAACAAGAAATTCACAAAAACTTTCCTAAACCTTTAGTGAATGATTATTTATTAAGTGTTTGGTATAATTATGCTGGAGTGTAGAATGTGATATCTATAATGAAGTAAAACGTGCATGTTTTTTCCAAAACTCTAGAGAAAAGTTTTAAGTAAAGTCTCTATAGTTTGGAAAAAAAAACCTAGAAACGCATGAACGTTACTTCTAACTTTTTATATGTCAAATGACAAAGTATTTAATTATATATTTATTTATTTTGTATTTATGTATTAATAAATAATTAAATAAATTAAAATCGAAAATATTTGTAATGTGATATTATGGTGTGATATATGGTGATATTTTGTGTTGAATAATGGCTTTAGCCTGCCCAGTGACGAACGAAAAATATTTACTACCGCCAATAAAATGCTTTGTACCTGTCGAGATAGTAACAGCAAACTATATAAAGCCGTTTAGCATTGACCGGTCGACGCTCCCCACGTAGAAATAGCTCTCTTCGCTGACGACACCGCTCTCTACTCCAGAGGGTGGAATAAAGTCATCCAACGGGCCCACGTTCAACGAGCCCTCACTCATCTAGGTGATTGGTTCAAGAAGTGGGCCATCACGGTCAATCCCGAAAAAAGTGCAGCAATGTACCTCCACCCGTCCAAGAACCCCCCGTCAAGGCCTATCACGCTTAACGGGAAGCCCATCCCTTGGACCATCTCGACCAAGTATCTCGGTGTGACTCTCGATCGCCGACTCACTTTCTCCAAACACATTCAGTTAGTCCGCAATCGAGCGGCGTTCTTCCTAGGCCGCCTCAGCCCCCTCCTCGGCGAGCGTAGTAAATTGTCACTTAGAAATAAGCTGACAATTTACAAAACTTGCATCCGCCCCGTCATGACTTACGCCTCTGTGGCATTCGCCCACGCCTCCCGCATCGATCTGGACAAGTTGCAGGTCATTCAAAATCGCTTCATACGCAGAGCGGTCGGCGCTAGCTGGTATATGCGAAACGCCGATCTGCACTGCGATGTTGAACTCCCATCCATGATTCAATACCTTAAGTATACCTCCCGCCGCTACTTTGACGCGGCGCCTCACCACCCCAATCCTCTTGTAGTAAAATCCTCCGACTACTCGACAGACGTGACAGACCCTCCTGCTCTCCGTAGACGCCCTAGAAACATCTTGGGCGACCCGGACGACCCCATCGCCGTCGTCACCGCGGCGGCGCTGGGCTCGCCCGATCCGACTGCTCCTAGCAATAGGAAATATTCAGTTTTTGGTACAGGCGTCGGTTACCAGAGGCACACACACACACAGCGATCCCGCCGGCAGGATCGTAGACCCACAGGATCTGTTAGAAGATCGGTTAGATTCTCTCCAAATAATCATTCAGTTCAACAAACCGTTAGGGCTCCAGGGCACACCCCCTCTGGGGTGCCTGGGCAAGTCTGATTCCCACTCCCGGCGACGGCCCAAGCCGAGGTTCGTACCTTCGAGGTGCCCTTGTGCTAGTCGCCTATAAACTTAACCACCAAGTTATGCCGAACGCACTCTGCGTTCGCTAACTAGTCCGGTCAAGCTGTAGAGGCCAAAAGGCCAACAGTAAAAGTCAATCATAAAAAAAAAAAAAAAAAAGACCGGTCGACGCGCGCGCAGTTCGAGTGCATCGGGCAATGTCAAGGGGCGCTATTTTTGGAGCGCCGATGTGCGCGTACACAACCAGCTTATAATTACAGTTGACCAAATGATGGTAAAACAATTTCAACGGCGGCTGACAGAGTAACTTTAGAAATACGACCGTGGCGCCCTCGTTGCACTCCACGGATAAATGAGTTGTAGTGTACAGAATACTTCCTATTATTTGTAGGTCTTTGGTATTGACGTAGTTATCTTTACGAGCCAATATTTCACTTTCATTGTATCGTTAGCAGGAAAATGTTATTCACGATCCTGTCTCTTTGACGAATCACTAGTGCATTTCCGTCCTAACGTCGCATTTATTTTTGTTTTACTCTACAGAAATTATTCAATGATGCTAATTTTACCCAACCGAAAACAAAACATAATTATTATTAAAAAAACTTGTAACTTAATCAATTATTTTTGTTTTACTCTACAGAAATTATTCAATGATGCTAATTTTACCCAACCGAAAACAAAACATAATTATTATTAAAAAAAACTTGTAACTTAATTAACTTTGTTAATGATACCAATTTAACCTAACCTGAAACAATAAACCGGCCAAATGCGAGTCGGGCCCGCGCACTGACGGTTCACCACATAAATTGTTAATTACTAACGTAGTGCACCATCACGCCCAGGCGACTGTACCGACCGCGCCCGAAATTGCTTAACATTGGTGAACAGAAATTTGTCACCGACTCGCACTTGGCCAGTATTTATTCATTGTTGTTTTACTTTAGAGTGTGTAAATATAACCATGCCAAGTTTGACACTTGTACGTATAAACATATTACCGTTTTCACACTATAGCAAAAACAAAAATATGTTTACAAAAAACTTTTGTATAATGATGTATTTCGTTATTTTGGTGGTCAATGTCTGATCTGAGTAAAGAGTAGAATTACCTGAGGCCAGTCTTCCTTGGAGGTGGCTCTCTCGATGATCTCCTTGATGGTGTTCTGCCGCGAGTTTGGGTCGTCTCGCCACACGTACACTGGCTGTGTGTAGTTGATCAACTCTGGAAAACGTAAACAATTCATTATCAATCATCTTAATACTTAATTACTAACAGTTATCTGACTGGCTGGTTTGGTGAATGATGTCCCAAGAACACACAACTGAGGAACCCAAATAAAATCGGTGCGTCAGCAAAGACACAACTCACAGACGTACTTACAGCCAATTGCAGCATAGGACTTACAACCAATCAGAGCATAGGACTTACAGCCAATCACAGTTCAAAACAACAATATAATGTCGACATAATTACCTCAAGTAAATAATACTATGTTTTCAAAAGGTTTTTTTTATTTTATTATTATTATTATTTAATAAAGTTGTAAATAATTGTAGTAGCATATTTTTTATAAATTACATCTCACTAAAACTATATTAGGTTTATTATATATTTCTAAAATTATTTTTAACTAACAAGAGGAGTTATGATATTTTATTTTCGTTTGTATTTACGTAGCAACGTGTCTCAAATACGTAATATTTTAAATAAATAAAATATTGTATTTATTTGTAAGTAACAAACAAAACATTGTATTCCCGAAATGGGTAAACTGTGATACTACTAAAATATAACACCTTATAATGTACCAGTTTTTACAATAACGATTATTCTGATTCTGACAGCATAGTAAGCCAATCATCTGCCAATAGGCGACACTCCGCTCGCGCACACAAGCTTACGCTGCCATTTTGATACCTCAGATTGTGAGCTCTTTCCATCTTTTTTCTTCGATAAACCTTTGTAATTTTAGGATTGTTGTTCAAACAATAGAAACTTCAGCAACCAGCACTCAGTTAGAAATATTTGACATTCGGGGAAATGGACGTTTGAGGAATTTTCTGTTCGGGTCAGAATAAAGTCCGGGAGTTTGACATTTGACTGAAATTAAAATAATGTCGATAAAATCCATTAAAAGTTTAATTTCAATATGTAATTGCAACAACAACGTTGCAATATGCAACGAAAACATAAGAAATCATCATCAGTTGCGTCTGTTCGCAGCTTTATTCTGTTCATTAACTCGGCCCTCGGTGAGATTTGACCTTAAAGTATGCGTATCAAATTGAAGTAGACAAAAGGAGGTTCGTTTACGAAATCGTTTGTCATTGTTATAAAGCAGATTGAACTTTAAAAACTAGAACGCAAATCTCGTTTATAAATCAAGATCTTATTTCTCGATCTCTTTAAAAAAAACATATCGATTCTTTTACACAAAGCTGCGTAACACAATAAATTACGTGCCCTCTCGCTCGCACACTATATCTATTACTGTTACATTCTGAGGGTAGTACAAAAAAAAACGTTGTCACTTTAGGCGTTTTTCTTAAACTTCTATTTTAATTTATTTACCTCAGTCAATAACCTCACATATTATTATTGTAATAACAAATTATTGTAATAACTGAGTAACAAAAAACGTCCTTGCTGAGCAATAAAAAGTTTTTAAACAGTTTCAAAAGAGGTGGCTTTTTTATGTACCTAAGTTACACGCGATGTCTTAGCCGATTGTAAACCGATTTCAATGGGTTTTTTATTAGATAGGCTCGAGGGTGGTCAGGCATGATTCCTAATGTTTAATTTATTACAAATAACCGGCTTAGCGATGAATATAAGTAAATACATTACACATACTGAAAAAAATATTTGAATTGCCTGATAAATCTCTGAGATATGAGTATTTAAAGTTTTAGGTGGGGATGGAGCGGGGATGTTCTATCCCTTTCTCGCAAAGCGTGTGTTAGTATAGCATTTGTATGGCGCTCCTGAGCCGTGACGTCACGGCTCAGTATAGTGCGCTCTCTGTCTAGCATGGAATTAAATTAAATTAAAATGCTTATATCTTATTTATTTTTAAACTAATTTTAATTAAGTTTTTGGTGATGTGCTCTATTTATGATCAGCTTTTTTATGAGGTTATAAAAAAATATTAGTCATATTGAAGATAGATCTATTGAAGAATATATTCCACCTCAAAGGGTGGAAAATTAGGAGATGGATCACGTTTATCGAACTTCCCGCAAAGTAGGTTATTCATTGACTTCATTGTAGTACAATACATTACATAACTAATAACTGAGGAGAAAAATGTCATAGAAATTTAAACTTGTCAGGATCAACGTAAAAACTAGTTAAAAGACATTTTATGTTTTAATAAACAAAATTAATAGAGAACATTGTGCCATATCAATCTAATTAATTATATATAATCAAAAATGTTGATTGTGCAAGCGAGAGAGCTCGTAATTCGTCAAAGCGCAAGAGTGACAGCGGTAGAAATGATCGGTGTGTTGTCCCCTGGAAGCCAAGACTAAACTAGGTTGATTGTAATTGGTTTTTGAAATAATCGAGTAACAAACACAAAAAGGAAACATACAGTCGAATTAATAACCTCCTCCTTTTTGAAGTCGGTTGAAAAGATAATAATAAGCAAAGATTTCATACTATACGTAATATGCTAACAGACGGTCGAACGCGGCTGACAGACCGCCATCCAACCAACGGGAGAGAAAGAGTGAGAATATCATATTTCCCTCTCTTTCTCTCCCATTGGTCAGACGGCGGTTGAGGTCAGCCGCGTTCGAGCGTCTGTTAGCACTATTAGCCTACGGCGAATGCTGAGGCCGCGCGTGGAGAATCAAATAAAGAAATGTTAGCTATTGATATTATAAACTCAGCTTGTTTTAACACCGAGTTGTGACCTCAGATCATACAAACAAAGGAGATATGCTTTTTTCACTTGTAAGCACGGCACACTTACTCATTTTTCACGCACACTAAGAAACTTCCAGCGACACCAATGAATAGGCTACATGCAAACACGTACGGCGTATAAATAGATTTTTTAAACCACCGATAAAAGAGATTACAATCTTCAAATGGCTGACCAGATTTTCTTGATGAATCCTCAGAGCAAATAACAATACAGAGACCCTATGGCGCACTGCCAAAGTGACGCCAAAATCGCTTCCAAACTACGTGAATTCCCAAGAAATACACGACTCACGCACACATACGCATTCAAAACTACGTGAATTTTTTGTCAGAACGTCGTACTGAAAACATCCGTTTTAAAAAGAAACAATGACTTCTTGCAGTGTTACGAACTGCAAAAACAACACAAAAGTAAATAAGAAGAAGGATGGAATATTTCCACACTTAAGTATTTATATTATCACTTATTTTGATGAATTACACGACACGAACTTCGACTACGCACACATGTTTCAAAAAGTGGCTTTAGTTTTCGTGTTCGCGGTAGTCCCTCTGTATTTATATTTGCTCTGAGGATGAATCATAGTTAAGAACCATTGACCTATATGCACTACGTTATTTCTTTGTAATGAACATTATCGACAAAGTCACCTTTCAAACAAAAAGAACTAAATCAAAATCGGTTCAGCTGTTTGGGAGCTACGATGCTACAGACGGGAACACACATAAACCCCTCTTTTGCGTCGAGGGTTAAAAAAGAGCAGCAAAGTCGTCTGCTGGGTGAGATCGACTAGTCATCAAGCCCGATTTAGGTCAGATCCCACCACCATACCTCCCTTACCATACCTCCCTTACCATACTTCCCTTACCATACCTCCCTTACCATACCTCCCTTACCATACCACCCATACAATACCATACCATACCACATCTCCCTTGTTTTTCTGATCTAATATTAGTTACAAGCGTACAGGAGAAGCTAATAAAATTGCGATAAAACATGCGGTGTTTGCATAAGTACCTACATTTTTTTTTCAATAATAACAAAAAGAATAACTATAATAAAATCGAAAGGCAAAATAAGGTTATTCGAGGTACCAAGGTAAGTCGAATAACCTTATTCCAACCTTCTCGTGCCGCAGTACGTAAAACGTTGAGTAAAAAGCACAAAAGCCGCATTGCCGTACCTAGCATGCTTGTAAGCTTCTACTTACAGAACCAAGCACCAAGCAGTGCCAGATTAAGCAAGCGCGGGGCCCGTTGCAAATTCTTTCAAAGAGCACTTTATCTACTATGGCTAAATGGTAAAAAAAGTTGGTAGGAAAAGTTGTAACGTTTCACGTTTTTGTGACATCAAGTAACTTCAACATACCATCTTAATAAGTTTCACTAAAAAAATTACGCTCAGGCAGAGATGAGTGGGTTTAAATATGTAGGGGCCCCCTTTCGCGCGGGGCCCGTAGCAATTGCTACTCTTGCTACGTGGTTAATCCGGCACTGGTACCAAGGTAAATGTAGAGAAAGCAAAGCAAGTTTTGCGCTTGGAACAGCTAACACGCAAGTTGATGTCATTTAGTGAAGTTTTAATACCATTTAGTTATAAATGTTACGTTACCTCAATGATTATAATTATTAATTATGAATATTTTTTGCGTTCTTTTTTAGGGTTCCATAACCAAAGGGTAAAAACGGGACCCTATTAAGCCTACGATGTCGGTCTGATCGTCCGTCCGTCCGTCCGTCTGTCCTCTTTCGAACCGTAATAGATAGTCAGTTGAAATTTTCACAGAATATGTTACGATATCATAAAATAAAAATAAAGTAAAAACGAAAGGGACAACAACAAACGTATTTTTTAACGTATTTTTGTATTAGCTCTAATGTAAAAACGATAATTCGTTAAAGCGTCATACCTGGCACGATTAAAGTATACACTCTAAAGTATAACAACAAATAATAAATAATGGCCAATTACGGGTTGGTGACAAGTTTCTGTTCATTACCAAGTTATAGTGATTTCGTAATTTAATTTTGTGGTGGTACGGAACCCTCAATGCGCGAGCCCAACTCGCACTTGGCTGGTTTATAAATTTTGTATGTGTAATCTTTGTACTTTATATTTTCTAATCATTAATATGTGTAATAAGTTATGGATGCAAATCTGCAGTGCAAGTATAGATACCATTCTTTATCGATCGTCATATTTGACTATTGAGGTCGACAAATTCGATAAATGATTTAAAATCGTAATCGCTATGATCGTTTCTATGGCATTTTATCGAATTTGAATGTCGATAATGAACGGTACTGCAATGCTGGATAATAAAAGTTTTCATTTCAACACACTATTCTCCGGGCAATATTGAAGTCATGCTGCCTTGTCGATGCCGTGTCGAGGCGCCCTTGATTCAAATCCACATTATCACCAGAGAAGCCCCATCGCCTGGCACGCGTCACGACCACCTACCTACGCTAACTAACACAGAGACACAACTCAACAAAATTAAAACAAGCAACGCCAAGGCAAAAACGAAACATCTTATTAAAAAAACGCTCGGCGGTCAAGCTATCGCAACGATTTGAAAACAAAAATCACTAAGTGAGAATTTTGAAAACCTGTAAGGCCTTAGAATAACTACACAAAGAAACCAAGTACATTCGCAAAATTTAAGCCATTCAAATGGTGTCATATATGGCTCCAAAAAATATATAAAAATTTTACTATGACAATATGCGCGGTGAAATCGTACCACAACAAATCAGAAAAGCAGCATAAGAGTTATGGTGTGACATTCCACAGGTAATCCATTAATTTTCTTGCTTAAATCGTTTAAAATACTAATCGAAACGTAAGCTACAAAGCGAATTTGTAGCTTACGTTTTGAGAAGGCGTTGTTTGGAAACTTACCTTCTCTGTATAGTTAATCTAAGTGTTAGGCATTGTCTTGAGAATACTTTTTAATTTAATTACTCAGTTTTCGGGTTCCGTACCCAAAGGGTAAAAACGGGACCCTATTACTAAGCCTACATTGTCTGTCTGTCCTTCCTAACTTTAAACGGCTGTATCTTTCGAACCGTAATAGATAGCCAGTTGAAATTATTACAGAATATGTAATGTTATGGCGGATTAAGTAAGAAATAATAAAAAAGTCAAAAATAATAATGAAAAATGAAAGGGGGAGGGGTCCTCATACATCAAACGTATTTTTTTACGTATTGTTGTCCTCTAATGGAAAAACGGTAATACATACCATACAAGCGTCAAACTTGGCATGATTATCGTACTTACTTTAAAGTATAACAACAAATAATAAATAATGGCCAAGTGCGAGTCGGAGACAAGTAATTTCGTTATTGAATTTTGTGGTGGTACAAATCCCTCAGTGCGCGAGCCCGACTCGCACTTGGCTGGTTTATTCTAATTTGAAGTGCCTATCTAAAGGCGTTTGCAGATGATGCGATATAGTAGGTAGTACTAGGTACAAGTAGCAAGTAAAAGTTATAAGTAGTCTACTACGCATCGTCTGCAACGTTTTGCTTATTGCAAGTGGCAGTGAAAGTACTACTAAGCACGACTACTGCTATTTTTTCGCGGTAAATTTTAAATCTTTAAATTACTTCTGTGACGTCACAATCAATATTTACGAATCACTTTACATTCTATCGCACTTTTAAACCACCTGTCAAGTGACATGCTATTTGAAAAGGACTATAGTACTATATGCATCATCTGCAAGCGCCCTAAATCAATGCTTGTTTATGTGACTTCGGAGTTATGAACCTGTTTATTTTTATTCCGTAGCCACGACAGCGACGATGGACGGTAATTGTGTTTGTTTTCTAATAATAATATAGACTCTATTTTATAGGTGCTTCATAGGTAACCTAAGCTTGTTGCTAGTAGAGGTTATTTATTTTTAACACCATGATAATAAATTACCACAAAATATAGCATACGCGAGTTTACATATCTATAAATATTTTATTCATTTTATTTTATTCGGAAAACTCGCAGTGTTAGAGTGCTAACAGACGCTCGAACGCGGCTGACGGACCGCCGTCCAACCAACGGGAGAGAAAGAGTGAGAATATCATATTTCCCTCTCTTTCTCTCCCATTGGTCAGACGGCCGTTGAGGTCAGCCGCGTTCGAGCGTCTGTTAGCACTATTATTCTTATCTAGACTTATTATATGACAATTTAAGTATGTAATTCTTACGTGAATATCATACTAATGTTTGAGAAAAGTACTATACAAGCGTTGGCGGCAACTGGTGTTTTTTCGTATTAATAATATACTTGCGTTTGACCGGCAACTCGCCTGATGTTAAGGGATGATGCGGTCTACAATGGACCACGCTTGCCTAGAAGAAACCGATTCACTAGTGGCTATTTGTTTATTGACTCGCCTTTGCTGGTCTCGGCCACTTCTTACCCCACATTCAGATCATCCATAGGCGTCAGTTGCCGCTGAAGTAAATGTACTGCAACCATTGATGTAGGTAAAAGTTTTTAAAACTGTCATTGACTGCAACAAGTAGTATATATAAAACTTACTAGCTGAAACTCGCTACTTCGTACGCGTAGAGCTCGGCCTTCAGCCTCGCTTCTACAACCCGTTATAGCCTATGTGTTAGTCTAATGTATAATCTATATTATTGTAAACTTTTATTATAATCCATTCGGTAGTTTTTGCGTGAAAGAGGAACAAACATCCATACACCCATACATACAAACTTTTGCGTTTATAATATTAGTAGGATTTGTACAGCCGTCTGCCGTTTGAATAAATGGTAAAACTTGGGTCATTTTCATTATTTTCACATACGTACGTCATTTCCTCGTAACTAATTAAGCACAACGTCACAGATTAAACAATATTAACAGAATTAACGTGGTCTCTCACTATAGGCCTCATAAGCTAAAAGTCACACAACGAGCTATGGAGAGGGATGCTCAGGGTTTCTCTACGAGATCAAATCAGAAATGAAGAGATCCGTAGACGAACGAAATGTACCGACATAGTCCACCGGATTAGCAAGTTGAAGTGGCAGTGGGCAGGGCACATATCACGCTATGGCCGATGGGGCCGAACGGTTCTCGAATGGAGACCACGGACTGGTAAGCGCAGCGTCGGACGTCCACCCACAAGATGGACAGACGACCTAAAACAGACCGCAGGGAAACGCTGGATACAGGCAGTTTCCAACCGGCCCTGTTGGAGGTCGATGGAGGAGGCTGAAATGATGATGATGGTGAACAGAATGAACAATAATTACAATGTATCTGTTGTAATCTAATTTTTTGTTGTTAAAATGTTCATGACCGTGGATTCAATGTCCTTTAGTCGTAATCTTAAACAGTTTACGTAGTCTTAATAGCGTCAAACAAGTCATAGTCACAGTCAGAGTCAAGCTAAGTCAGTCACGGTCAAGTCAAACTCATGCCCCTGTAAAGTGGTGGAGACTTTACAAGAGGCTCCTATGGAGTTTTGGAAACAACACGAAAACACACGTTTCACCTCGTTATATCACTTTCCCACACTCGAACACGTTTACCAGCACTTAATGAATAATAATTCACCATTTAGTACACATTAACACTCGAAAATACAAAAGTTTAGGAAAATAATCCAACGAGCCGACATGTTTTTTCCGCTTTGGCGCCAAAAACCATCGTTGTAATCTTATTTTTTTTTTTTTTTTTTTATTTATTTCATGACCATGGATCGTTGACCATGGATCGTTGTAATCTTATTCAATGGAGTGTTACCAGCAATAAAATAGAACCCTACCTAATAATACAAGCGTTGTAAAATTTGTAAAGCTTTATTATGCCGCGTCGGCGCTCAAACGGATTTTCTCTGCGTTTGTAAAGAACATGTTAGAACTACGAGAAAGGTGTATGGTTATTAGTTGCACAAAACGCTGTTGTAGAATTTGTAGACGGTACATTCAGTGCCATTATTTCATTAAAAATAAAACTGACCGAAACGAGCCAATTTTTCCAGCCGAGCCAGATAAAACAGTAGCTTTTCAATAAAAATTTTTGATGTAAAATATCGATTGGCGTATTTTTTTTACCGGTTTTAAAACTCGTCTACGGCCTTTGTCCTTTCAACAAACCTACTGACTATCTATTCTGGGCCTTACTTGACCCCCGTCAGTTAAATACAGTACTGTCTGTACTTTAATTATGCAGGTGGTACATTTACGACGATGCCACGGTGAGTTAGGAGGTTATTCACTCGAGTTTTGTTGCTGGCCGGAAGAAAAGCTTTTGATGATGGCGTATTGCATAATCTCTGTTGCGTGGACAATAAAAATAATGCTTTATACCTCATACCATAGACCAGATCAATACCATCAAGACTCGCCACAATAGCCCAGAAAGGAGGAAAGCCAGGAAAGGAGGTCATTATACACACTGCTGTTCCATAGAAAACGGTTTGGTTGTGTTGACACTTGACAAAATATATGGAACAGCTGTTTATTTTTTTCGCGATTACTAAACTTGTATCTCGATGATCCCTGTATTTATTTTTAAGTGGTTTTAGTTTTAGTTAATTTGAAATTTCCAGTGTGCTCAGTTAGAGTGGGACAGTGATCAATAGTCGTTATCAGACGGGCATAATTTATATCTATCGATACAAAACAGTATCACCTGTAGAATCGGGGCCCTGGGCGATTGCTGATACTAGCGAAACACAATAGTGTCACTAGTACCATTAATGGCACTTCAATGGTACTAGAGCAGCGAACTAATTACTAGAGAAACCAAGGAGGTTTATAATGTTAAACACTGTTATAAACTATCGCGGTTGTTAACTAAATTTATATGATTATTTACGGGATATTTACCGTGGTAAGGTTGTGGAAAGGTCCCGATATTTCTGCGCAGTTACATGCAACAAGTTCACGGGAAGACTGAAGAAGGCGGGTGGTTGGTCGTACAGTTAAAAAGTTAGGTTAGCAGACAAAACAATCTACCCTCTTTCTTAGTGTTACAACCTTACCACGGTAAACATCCCGTAAATAATCATATAACCTTCTAATGTTTACTCTAAAAAGGTGGTATATTAAATAATAAAAAATATTTCACAGGTTTTTAACCTAGCATAGGCATCTGAGAGACATTATGAGTGTAGATAATATATAACTGTACTAATGTCAATAAACAAATTTGATTTGATTTTGATTTATTCAACAAAGTAAATTTTTACTTGTTAAAATTTAGAAGCTCAGCGGGACCTTAGAAAATACCGTAGGGAAGTAAAACCAGTAAAAACGGACGCCTTTACTTTGTAATAATCAAGCCATCTAACTGGCAGGCAAAACGTTAATCAGCCATCTCAGACTCAACTTTCACAAACCAGCCATAATTATCTTGAAATTTAATCAGAATCACGTCAAGTACACAAAGTTACACATAGTTTTTCATACCACTGGCTTTTCGGTGAAGGAACACATCGTAAGGAAACCTGCATACCTACGTACGGTGAAGAAATTCAATAGCTTATGTGAATCCACCAACCCGCAACTGGATCAGCGTGGTGGATAAAGCCAAATCACCCTTTCGGGGGTAAAAGTCCAGCAGTGGACTGTTAAAAGGCTGATTATGATGATGACACAAATTTAAACCAATAGTACTTCGAGTAAGTTTGTTTAGGTTAATCTTTCTTTCATCATTATTTAAAAAATAACCGTTCAAGAAAATTTTTATACAAACCTTGGTGGAGATAGAAATTGATTAAAGATAATGTTGTTTTATCGTCTTTGCTGGACTGACTCACGTTATACAGGATTACACAGAGTAGTGGTACTAAGTCGAAAGGAGGTCACGGATCATCATAACAACTATACTAACATAGAACAACTTTTACTACGGTACCAACTCTGATATCGCGAAAAAATCTGCTCTTACATAAAAAAGGTTATTCACACTCAACGAAATGTGTAAAACAGCACAAAAAAACCGATTTCCGTGTGGATCCCATAGTAAAAGTTGTAGGTGTTATATTTGAGTACAATGATCCCTTTCGGCTTCATATCACCTTTCTGTGTAACCCTAAATAACGTGAGTAAGCGTTATCTGCCTTCGGTCTACACATCTGAAGTTTGTCCATCAAAAGCCGCAAGATTAATGTACATAGATTTTCTCCCTCTACGTTAATGTACCATTACCTATTGATCTACAGATAAATAAAGACAAAGGATATGGCTATTTCACTCAAAATTACTAAGAACAAATGAAACAAAAACGTTCCAACAGAAAAATTTACTGATGTTTGAAATACTTCACTTCGCAATGCATGCACGTACTAAACAATAGGGAGACGGCCGTGACTGTCTGACTGTACTCAATGGATTTTTCACAATGCCTTCCATAATAGGCCGGCTCGTCTGTTCGAATCGAAACACATTTGCCACGGCCATAGAAGTGGATTGTAATGCCTGGTATACCGAAGAGGAGACGGCATGGGAAAAGAAGACAAGAGTGGCATAGCACTACTTGATTTCTTCTGAGTATAGAAACGAAACTATAGATGCTCTCGAAATGTGGTGCTGGAGAAGAATGCTGAGGGTAGCGTGGACTGGATTCAAAACGAATCAGACTATTCTAAGGGAATTCGGCATCACACAGTGTCTATACTCCATCTTTCAAGCTCGCATCACCTGCTTTGAGCGTGTATCACGACGCGGTGACGACTCTATGGAACACCTTGTGGTGCAGGGTAAGTGATTGTAATTGGGTTATTGAGGGGACGAGACCATGCGGCAGACCTGTCCGCTGCGATTGCATCAAAGAAATGAGATTGCACCTCTCAGTTTCATAAGACTACCACAGTATCCTGAAGTAGCCTGAAAGAAAAAAATATTTTCTGTGGCTCAAACTAAGCAATAAGGACGTCAGTTGGTGCTCTATGGAGTGTTAGTTATCAGTTGGAGGCCTACCTACGCTGCGTCTTCCGGTTCGTGGTCTTCCAACGAAATATTTATCGAAGTGATCTTCACTCAAGAACCTTTGTTCCCCATCGGTTATCGGTTCTTCGAAAAATGTGGCCTGCCCATTGCCGTTTCAACTTGCAAATTTCAATAGCTTTGTCGGTGACTCTGATTGTTTGGCGAATATTCACGTTCCGAATTCTGTCGCGCAAAGTAACTCCGAACATAGCTCTCTCCATTGCTCGCTGTGTGACTCTGAGTTTTTCCAAAAGGCAAACAGTTAAGGTCCACGTGTCAGTACTATAGGTATGTCATCACTGGTAACACACACTGTTTAAATATCCTTGTCTTTAGGCACTATGGTACTTTGGACGAGAAGATGTCACGTAATTTCCCGAACGCTCAATAACCATGTAATATTGATTATTTATACAATCTCTGCAAGTCTCCGCTTTCGTCAATACCAGGCGTTAGGTCCATGTGGCCAAATGTCAATGCACCTACCTACTACGTAATGAGTCCCAGATTTGGTAACTCCATTTACGCTTTATTATGTGCGTGATGTGTCAAATGATTATAAATCTTATTTGAAACGACAAAGGTAAGCCCTTTGTCGTGCTCGTTAGTTTGAACTTTTGTTGGCTTCGTGACACACGCATAAAAGAGGTGACAGCTCATCGATGTGAAATTCTATTGCTAAATCCAGCGAATTAATAACTATTTCGCTGGCTACATAATATTTGGTATTTACAACCTATCTTAAAGTCTTATTCATATTTATTATTTATTTATTTAATTAAAGGGTTTAGTATAGTATATCAAATATACGTACTGTCGTTGTGCAACATGCTACAATATAAAGTTATATGATTATTTACGGGATATTTGCCGTGGTAAGGTTGTGGAATTAGTCCCGTAAATAATCATATAACTTTAGTGAACAACCGTGATAGTTTAGAACAGTGTTTTATGGTAAAATATTCCCGTGCATAGATTCAAATCTCTTCTTAAGAAAAATATTAAGACACGTCCACTATTTTACCCACTCTAATCCATCACGAAAGAAAAAACGTCAAAAGGTTTTTAGAAATAACAAGTATGAAAGACCACCAACAAAATCTAAATACCATAATATTAAATCTAATAAAAACTAACAACAAGGAAACCACCACCTGAACAAAAATACAACACCTTAAAATATACATAAATATTATTAGACCAGCTCCAATCTATAAAGATACACTAACTGAAAAAAACAACAAGAATACCATCACCAAAGCAGATTGATCACCATAATCACCATAATAAACACTAAACAAAAGTATAACAACACCTCGAACTATAAATATTATTAGACCACCTCCAAAAAGAACAGAAACTCTCCACTAGAATAAAGAAAGAATAAAGAAAAAAAATTATGCCATAGGTGGCAACAAACAAACAGGCTGCCGGATGATAAGCAATCACCGCCTCCTAATACCAACACCACATGCATCACAAATATGTTGCTGACTTTAACATAAGGAAATACCATCAATAAAGCATAACCTTTGACTTTTAAAGCTAACTAGTTGACAATTAATACCAAAAAAACCACGAACCACCACCAAAATAAAAGGACCTACTTCCAACGTAGTTATCCATGCTTTCCTTCCTGACAATGACTGAAGACATCTTAGTGGCGTAGACAATACAGCTATCGAGGAAGGAAGAGTGCGGAGCAACTACGAGGATGGGAGCCTCCTGCCTGCTGGCCTGCCGACCTCGTATGCTGATGGCCATTCCTCCAGCCAAGTATGACATCTTCCCGATGAAGCATATTAGCGGCTTCAGCGCCCTAGAAATTTAAAAACAAATTTTGTTAGAAAAGAAAGTAAAGCCACGTACACAAACGTAATAATAAAACAGCAGCGAGACCGATATGACATTTTTTTTTTTTTTTTTTTTCATAGGAAAACTTACAGCTAGGTACAAAATTAAGTAAAACAAATAAAGAAAAACAAATAGAAGGGCAATTACAAGTTTTCACAAATAAGAGTTATTTTATTTTTGGGGCTTTATGGGCCAAAAATCATAACTTAATTTGGTCCAAGGTTATAAGGATCATTTGTACTCATCATTAAATAAAATAAATAAATATATTTTTTTTACTAGACGAGTTAAATATCTTCTGTGCTAATTAAAACCTAATCCAGGGAATGTTTCTTAAAATCAAGTAAACCACCCAATTCCCAAAACACTATACAAGTTGCTCCAGTTTTTTGCGGTAACTTTAGCTACCGTATTGATACTTCCGTTGGCGGGATGCTCCAAGGCAGTGACTTTCAACATGATTCTCATGTTGGCGTGACCACAACCTTGGTCTATTTACTGTCTCGGCAGGTACCCGAGTTGTTCACCTTACTTTGCCAACTTCCTTTTCCAATAAAAACGACACAAAAATATTTTTTGGCTCTCCCAAAGTAGCATGCGTTTTAAATCAACCGCATTACCTTGATTAATCTTGGTGACTGTGTGTACCTTTTTGTAAAAAAAAAAAAAAAAATATTCAGGACATTTTTGGGCACATGATCATCTGACTCCAAACTAAGCAAAGCATTGTAGTAGTTTATATTTATTCTCACTCAAATCCGTAACGCCTGGACGAATTTGCATGAAATTTGGTACACAAGTAAGGATTTTTTTTTACAATATGCATGATACCGCAGGGCCAGCCGTATAAATAAAATTAAATCAAAAATATTAGTAAGTATATTTTTAACCACTGAAACAAACAAAATTGTATATAAAATAGACGCTAAGTTAACACCTTCACTTTTAACTACCACAAAAAGATACCAAAATCATCATAACTCTCTAATGACTGCAAAAACGAGGCTAAAACCTCGACTCAGTAAATCTAATAGCTTAGACGTTTTTTTACTAACATTTTGCCTAATAGTCAATCACACCTGCATGACCTGCATCAGACATTGCAGTCTATGAAACTGGTCAATTCTTATAAAAACTCAGAGAAGTGTCTGCATCAAATAGAGACAGTTTAAGCCATATACAGTTAGGTACAAGCGTCAAAAGCACATGTGAAGGTAACTCCGATGTGCGAGGCTAACGGAACACACGATTTGCCGGTATGCGGGCATTGGGTATAGAGTTCATGGTCGTTTGTATTAATACGGCTTTACGAGAAAGTTTATGTCAAATGGATTTACGCTAGATATGTAGAATTCTACAAATTCTTGGTGCAATGTTAAAATGAAGCTAATTTGGACAACATTTATTAATGCTTATTTGAATATATTTTTTTGGTGACCTAGGAAATATTTTTAAGATGCTGCACCCCACCTAGCAGCCGGGCTATATGACAAAGATATAAACATTATTATATGTGGCAAAAAAAAAAAACAATGAACACAATATACGATGGAAAATAAAAATCAAAATTTAATTAAATATAAATTTCTCATTAACTGGCCCAAATACACTTTTGTGAAGGTTTTGTATCATAAAAGTATGTAATCTTTCGGTCGGTCTGTTGCCCAAGCTGTAAACATCAGAAACAGCTAAGTACATATTATGTAACTGATTTTTTTTTCTCGATCTACTTAAATTTTATAATTTGCGCACATTTTATGTGTAAATATGCATTTTAAAAGGTGATCCTAGACTACAAAATGTTATTGTTACTTAAAACACTGTTTTAAACTAATCACAGTTGCTCAGATTATTTACGGGATATTCGGGAGCTCATTCCACAACCAGGGGCCTTACGGACAACTGCTATTACAGGCACCTAATCCGCTCAGTTGGAAAATGACGCGACTGCAAACCGTATCTGAGCGCGATAAGGTTTGCGGTCGCGTGATTTTCCAACTGAGCGGATTAGGTGCCTGTAATAGCAGTTATCTGTAAGGCCCCTGACCATGGTAAATATCCCGTAAATAATCATATAAGTTTATAGTTACTTAGACTCGTGACGGTGATTACTACCAAATTTAAAATTATTATGACTTTAGAGACCGTCCAAAATCAAATCAAATCACTGCATCTAGACGAGAAGTTAAATTAATGAAACTCCATACACACACAGGCAACAAAATAATAAAAACGAACGTTTCTGTGCGCTTTAACAACGTGCTACTTTTTGCTAGATGATTAATTAACAGTAAAAAAAAATTACAACGTGTGTCTCATAAACTATAGTTACAACCAGTTTTTGCACTTTTTGCTAACTTCACTTATGTATATCGTGATTTACCTAGAAATCAAAAGCCTGAGAGTAAGTACGAAGAGCTTTAATTCAACTTTTATCGTGCGAACTGCTAGTCTGTAGAATAAACTGCCTGAATATTATGTTCCCCGATAATTACAATCTGTCTGGGTATCTTCAAATTACGAGTGAATCGGTTTCTTTTAGGCAAGCGTGCTCCATCGTAGACCGCGTCATCGCTTAACATCAGCCGAGTTGGCGGTGAAGAGACATTTTTCTCAACTTCAACTTTTATTAAATGGCCTCTTTTGTGGAGTGGAGGAGCCACCACTGTTTCGCCAATGCTACGTATTGGGATAAACCATCAAACGAAGGATTTTTCTTGTTCTCTCGTTGGTTGGACGGCGGTCCGTCAATCAAATCTACACGTCTGTTAGGGCTGTTACCAATAGATAATTATGTACTGTCAACAATAAATTCCTATCCAAGAATAGGATCCAGCAAAATTATGCATAAGTCTAAAGATAATAAAATAACAAATAATAATGATAGATTTATACAATTTTGTGTCGTGATGTTTAAATAAAAAATTTGTCGCAGCGACCTTCGGGACACAAAAACTGTCAAATTGGTTCCGGCACAGACGCTAGAGAATTGCAACTAATTTGGTAGAAAAACGTCACAAGCAGTAAATTAGATAAAATTACGAAAACTGATTTTTGGCGTTCAGATTCTATCACATAGAAAGATCTATAGAAAAGTTATATGATTATTTACGGGATATTTACCGTGGTAAGATTGTGAAATGAGCTCCCAACCCGATCATTGGGAGCTCATTCCACAACCTTAGCGTGATAGTTTAAAACAGATCTATAGAATATTCAATTAGGTACTGTAACAAATAGATCTGTATTTTGTTATGGAATATAACGGCTCCGAATTTTCAAAAAACACAACATGCCAACTTATTACCTCCAATTCACATTTTTTGTAAAACTCTGAAAGGGAATGTTTGAGAGAGGATTCCGTTAAATTACTGGCATAAAATTAAAAACAAATAGGTTATTGTTTACTTGTTTTATATTATTCTTGACACTTACGGCTTATTTCTTGGTTTATTTGTATAATTTAACGATGCTTTTTGTTATACGGCTATGCTGTGCTTGATATATTAGGAATTAATAATAATTATGCCTGTCAACTGCTAGTAATACGAGTAAATGGAAAGAAAATCACTTTTGTAATGCAACTAAGTGACGAGATGAGCAAGCCGCTCGCCTGATGGTGAGCGCCACGCTTGCCCATAACCGTGTCACTAGTGGATGGTGCCATTCAGAATTTAGAACTTTTATAGTTGACATCCGTGCGCGGCAATGCACTACGCTCATCACCATGCGATATTTTCCAAGTCGTTTTCGACACCAAGCAGTTGCAATAGGCATGATGACTAATTTTTTTTATTACCTCATAAAAAAGCTGATCATAAATAGAGCACATCAACAAAAACAAAATTAAGATTAGTTCAAAAATAAATAAGATATAAGCATTTTAATTTAATTTAATTTCATGCTAGACAGAGAGCGCACTATAGTGAGGCGTGAGGTCACGGCTCAGGAGCGCCATACAAATGCAATACTAACACACGCTTTGCGAGAAAGGGATAGAACATCCCCTCTCCATCCATCGATCCATCAAAATTTAAATACTCATATCTCAGAGATTTATCAGGCAATTCAAATTATTTTTTCAGTATGTGTAATGTATTTAGTTATATTCATCGCTAAGCCGGTTATTTGTAATAAATTAAACATTAGGAATCATGCCTATTGCCGGAAACGGCCTGCAGCACAGAATACGAACCCCTGCCAGCAGGCTTAGCATGCGCCCCACTACTACTATGTATTCTGTGCCGCTGCTAAATCTTGTCGTCCCTTTGTAGTGCAAGAACGTGACAAGGTTACGTGTTTACGCCTGTCTCACTAAAAAAGAGTCGACAAACTTTATCACGTGCTGGAATATATCACAATAAAATTAATACTAAGTGTAGATACCGGAAAATATTTTGAAAAAATTACCTTGACTTCGCAAGTCGATATTTAGGTCTCTTTGGCGGTATGAACGGGGATTTTGACCTCGGAAGTCCGCGTGATTGGTTGTAGTCTGTATGTGCTTGTGTCTACAGAAAAAGGAGACCGTGGAGCATGTACTACTGCACTGCAAGGCCACAGAAGACCTCCTTAAAGAAACTCAACAACAAGTGTCCAATACCACAACACCTGGCGAAATGGGGGTAGAGCTTAGACAGAGAAGATACTTATTCAATGGGGTAGAGCCATAGATCTTTTTTTTATAAATAATAGGCTCGCGATTGACGACCATCTAGCCTGATGTTAAGCGATGATGCGGTCTACGTTGGAGCACAGATCTATAGGTAGAACAGTTTAGTCAGCGACCCAAAGCCGTGCTCCGTTGTTTTAAGGAGCTCGGCTGGTTTACGGAGCAAACCAGCGGAGCAATACCACAGAAGACATACAATACACCCCAAGGGCGATGTCAGTGCAGGTCTTATCAATCCCACTTTGAATTAGAATTACATGCTTGTGCTCGTGCAGCATATGTGCACCAATTTTTTTTTTTTTTTTTTTGCTTTTTGAAGCAAAAAATATATTTATATATTATATTATTATTATATTATTATATATTATTTTTTATGTTTATTTTTTTATATATTTATTTTATTAATATATTTATATTTATATTTTTATATATTTTTATAATTATATGATTATTATAATCATATGACTGCAGTGAACAATCGTGATAGTTTATAACAGTGGTCTATTTAATGTGAGATACCTATTTAACTAGCGCCGGCCCTGCGGTAGAGCGGGAGGGTAAAACGACAAAAAAAATGTTTTTTTTTATTTATTTTTACATCTTCATATTTTTACAGTTTATTTTTTTATACTGGATTAGGAATGCTTTTTATCCCGGAATCGATTTCCGAACGATAGTTTTCAGAAATGGAGCGCGCCGAAAGACGTCTCGCTCTACCCTGCTCAAATTCTAGGTCTGACGGCGCTCTATTTAACATTTTCATTAATCATAAAGTATCTTGAAATATCCATTGAAATGATAGAACAGGTCCACATCTACTTATTCCTAAAACTCACACTATCAAAGATAATCTACGCACTAACTAGACGAACACGTTCATAGTTGATGCAGCTGTGTGCAGCTGCTACAAAATATTGAAGTTGGCAGTTGACATTTCCTGTAGAGACCAAACATTTGGCTCTAACAGGGCCCTGATTCTGTAACTATACAAACACGCACGTAACGCGCCGTGTTAAGTTTACCTCTAAAAGTTGGTCTTTATTCCTAGGGAATAGAGTCCATATTTTAAGAGGTTAACTTAACGCGGCGCGTTACGTGCATGTTAAAGTTACGGAATCAGGGCCCTGTATGGTTTTGGATGTCTGGCTTTGAGGCAATTTTTAGGGTTCCGTACCCAAAGGGTAAAAACGGGACCCTATTAATAAGCCTACGGTGTCTGTCTGTCTGTTCGTCTGTCTGCCCTACCTATTCGAACCGAAATAGATAGCCAGTTGAAATATTCACAGAATATGTAATGTTACGGCGGATTACCTAAGAAAAGAAGAAAAAGAAAAATAATAAAAAAGTCAAAAAGTAAAAACAAAAGGGTACATACAACGTATTTTTGTATTAGCTCTAATGTGGAAACGGTAATACGTAAACTTGGCATGATTATACTACACACTCTGTAATGAAAAATGGCCAAGTGCGAGTCAGTGACAAATGTCTGTTCATTACCAAGTTATAACTGGTAATTTCGATAATTAGACGACCTTATTGTAACGCCAACCTTACCATTTCACCGAATCAAAATGCCATATTTTACACTTGAACACAGAGGCATCACAGAAACTCTATGAACAATCAATTTAAATAAATAAATATTCGGGAGATTTTTCACACTCGTTCATCTGACCCCAAACTAAGCAAAGCATGTGATATGGCTGCCAGAGACTGATATACATACATATATAGTTTTTAAATACATACTTAAATAGATATTAACAATCAGATATAGAACAAACACAAATGTTCATCACACAAATGTTTGTCCTAGATGGGAATCGAACCCACACCCCCAAGCTCAGAAGGCAGGTTTACTACCAACTGGACCAACGGGCTATCTAATAATTGTTCTGCGAGACTAAAAATGCAAAGACATTCAAATTAAATGTCATGCGAGTGGTATCGTTACGATATAACCGGCTATTTTAAGGTTATTAGCTTACCTAGTTATGTCACAAAACGCGGAAATCTGTGTTATTTGACATAATATATCATGCTTAGAATAACTACACATAGAAACCAAGTACATTAGCAAAATTTAAGCCATTCAAATGGATTCATATATGCCTCCAAAAAAAATAAAAAAAATGTACTATGACAATTTGCGCGGTGAAATCGTACCACAACAAATCAGAAAAGCAGCATAAGAGTTATGGTGTGATATTCCACAGGTAATCCATAAATTTTCTTGCTTAAATCGTTTAAAATACCAATCGAAACGTAAGCTACAAAGCGAATTTGTAGCTTACGTTTTGAGAAGGCGTTGTTTGGAAACTTACCATCTCTGTGTAGTTAATCTAAGATATCATGATAATAATTCTAACGAATTATCTAATTATTAACGTAAAGTGCCTTAAAATCTTTATTTTGTTTTAGGAACTACCTTTATAGATCGTTAACAAAGTGCAGACAATAAGAAATGTGTTATTGGACGCATTCTTACTTTTTATTAAATAACATGGATATAATTAAAATTAAAATAGATGACAGAAATAAGTTAATAGTTATCAATTTAAAAACCGACTTTGCAAAATTAGTTAAATATTTCAGATTCTTTATGTTCGTCATATGAGGCAAGTCAGTATTTTCGGTTCTTCGGATGACATAATATTGCCATCAAAGTAAAAAAAACCGGACAAGTACGAGTAAGACTCGTGCTCCGTTCCGTTGGGCGAAACCTGTGGGCGAAACCCTCAGAGCACAACAAATGCCTCCCTCTTTTTTTTTTGTTAAAATTTTCATGACCGTGGATTCTATTTCCTTTAGTCGTAATATTAAACAGTTTACATAGTCTTAATAGCGTCAAACAAGTCATAGTCACAGTCAAAGTCAAGCTAAGTAAGTCACGGTCAAGTCAAACTCATGCCCCTGTAAAAAGGTGGTGACTTTACAAGAGGCTCCTATGGAGTTTTGGAAACAACACGAAAAGACACGTTTCACCTCGTAATATCACTTGACCACACTCGAGCACGCTTACGAGCACTTAATGAATAATAATTAACCATTTAGTATACATTAACACTCAAAAATACACAAGTTTAGGAAAATAATCCAACGAGCCGACATGTTTTTTTTCCACGTTGGCGCCAAAAACAAATGCCTCCCTCTTATAGAGGGTGTTGCCATAATCTCCACGCTTGGCAGACGGATTGGGGATCGCAGTACGTTCACCGTGTACTAATAGGACGCTGCTGCCCATCCTCCGGTGGTTCTGGTCGTCCGTGAAAATGTCTCTTATGCTTTTAAATTCAGTAAATCCAAGTAAAAGAAAATATTCCAAAATACGCAGAAAAATACCTTTATAGTGTGTTATAAAACCAAAGTGTAAAACTACTGAAATGTGTTTTTACATTCATCAAGCGAGTTAGCATCTTGAAATTATCACGCGTCGCTAATTTTGATTCACGAAGTAGACACTCGTAACGAGAGACAACAAAAAAACTACAACATTCAAGCTGAAAAAGTAGCGAAAAGAAACCCATGCTCTACCACAACAAATAAATAATTGATGAAGCCTTCAGCAACGTCGATTCTTTGATTACCAATCTTCATCATCATCATCATCGTTTCAGCCGTAGGACGTCCATTGCTGGACATAGGCCTCCCCCATCGATCTCCAAAAGGGCCGGTTGGAAGCGGCCTGCATCCAACGTTTCCCTGCGGTGTCTTACTACCAACCACCAATTTTTACCAATCTTACTAGATGGTAATGCTGCTGCTACGTCTTTAACGTCTTTAAACCTATAACGGTCTATCGGCAGTCCAACTGACCCCTGACGCAAAAAGAGGGGTGTTATAAGCTTAACGCGTGCATTTGTGTATCTGTGTATGTGTCTGTGGCATCGTAGCCCAATAGGCTGAAACAATTTTGATTCAGTTCTTTTTGTTTGAAAAGTGACTTGATCGATAGTTCTTAGCTATGATTCAAGAAAATATGTTCAACCGTTTGAAGTTTAAGATTATCAGCTCATTCATTAGCGTTTTTTGAATTTTTATATGTATACTTGTTGATGTACTTGGTGTAAGCTAGCTTGTATTTTGTTTAGTTAACAAAAGGCATATGCTCTTTAAAAAAACTAGACTTAACTTAACTAGAGCTTTTAGTGAAAACACTCCCACAGAATTCCTATTTGGGAAAATAAGTTTCAAATGGAGCAAACATCAATTAGCTTCATTATTTACAATACTAAAAGCAGTCGCTGAAACAAAACAAAAAAACTACAAAAGTGAAACATCTAGCGATTTGAAAACCATGCATCTAAACACGACCTACGTCCAATGAAGGGCAGCCTCGCCGTGTCTGCCTTGGCGACCACGCTTGGAGCCCCGAGGCAGACGATGGCGATAGCGTCAAAGAAGGAGGAATGCGGGGCCATCACGACCACTGGGGCCTCCCGACGGTCCGAAGGCATATGCTGTCGGCCCAGGATTCTAACGCGGTGGAAACCAGCCGCGACCACCACCAGCCGCATCAGCGACAGGATCGAGAAGCGGAGCTTGCTGTGGAACCAGCGGACTGGGTTAGTGCTACGGAAAGAACGAAAAATGGGTTAATCCAATGGAAAGAATAGCGTGATTCTAGGGCAATACATATTTAGATAGATAGAAAACTCTTTTAATGTTCACACCAGAATAGGACAAAAAATACTTAAAACTTAATGTAACAACTGGTGGGCTTATCGCTATAAGCGATCTCTTTTAGGCAACCGTATTATGGATGGGATATACAGAGGGTATTTAATTTATTACTTCTATGAACTCTCATGAAATGGGAATAACGGATCTGACTATTGGCTTCATAAACTATTTCATCGCTTTCCCTGATAGGTCACATTTTAAACTCCCGACGCAATAAGAGGGGTGGTATAAGTTTAATGAGTGTCGGTATGTGCCTTAGTAGCTCCCAAGCGGTTTTTTTTGGAAGGTGACTTGTTCGATAGTGTTCTTGGCTGAAAACCTGTTCTGTCGTTTGAAGATTATCTTAACACCTCTTTAACTTTTTCTTTTGTATATAATCGTGTTACTAAACGATGTGGATTGCTTTAGCTAGAACTCTAGAACAATTCTAGAACCAGTTATATGATTATTTACGGGATATTTACCGTGGTAAGGTTGTGGGTGTGTATCCCGTAAATAATCATATAACTTTAGTGAACAACCGTGATAGTTTAAAATAGTGAATTCTAGAACCATGTTGCAGGAGGTTCGAAATTTTATTATGGGTTCAACGGCGCGGAGGTGAAAGGTTTTGCAACGACTTCACGTTTGAGGTGTTCTGACCATTATTCAATCTATAAACACGTCACCATCTTCATTATCAACCATTTATGTTAAGAAAGAATGTGAGCCTTAACACCATGCGAGCCCAGTGCATGTTAGTAAATGTTATGTCTTTCAACTTTTAAGATTCTTGGACAAACTGTTTCCTCACGATGTTTTCTTTCGCCGTTTTTGAGCGATGGCATCGAAACTGCACATAATTTATTTAAGTCAATAAGTCATTTTTGCGGGGCCGAGGATCAAACTGGGTGCCATCAGATTGTAAAGTGCACATGCTACCGCTCGGCCACCATCGCACATTATTGTCCTACGCGATGATAACTCAGTGATTGGTGCGACATTCCAAACGACAGGGCGTGGTTTTGAATTCCAACAATGAGCTTGAGTCGCCAGTAAAGGAAAACAGCGGGGAAACCATAGCGTGGCGGTAGAATACTTTGTAATGCCCACCTGGCTAGCTACCACAACCGTCTAGTTGCAAACCTGTTGCCAAGCGGCAGCATCACTAGGCGTTTTTACCATCTTCGATCGACCACACTGTCGCTAAATCGAAAGTCTTTCACTGTCTTGTCAATCGCTGTCTGTGTCTTTCACAGATTCTGTGGTGTCTTTGATGTTGTGGTCAAACCGCTAGCATGTCAATCAAAGATAATATTACCAGTAACCACTTGATCACGCGTGAAGTCAAAACCTGCTTATACACGAGTAAAGCACGTCGGTCGCGAGGGGATGGATCAAATAGCGCTTGGGATTGGAGACTCAAAAGTTATTCATATACAATTTGCGCCTAGGATTGGCCCGCTCGAAAAAGATTATACTGTTAATTTAGAATCATTTCATCGCAGAGGGAAAGGACTGGTTCAGGGGTGTCCAACAAAATTTTGTGACGGGCCGGAATTATCAACTTTGTAACTATGGCGGGCCAAGAGATGTTTTGTAGATGAGCAAATCAAGACTAATATAAGTCATATAAGTCAAATTGTAGAAAGGGTATAATTATAACCTTTTGGTGGAATCCACAGCAGGTTTCACTTGTAACTGCATGCACAGGCACACTGATATAGATGATATAGATATGAATCTCCGTTCTTTACAAAATTACATTACCCAACTTTTGACTCATTCGCGGGCCGGATTAGGAACCTTGGCGGGCCGCATTGTGGCCCGCGGGCCGTATTTTGGACACCCCTGGACCAGGTAATTGTCAAGTGGTATATCGTCATTGCTGTCATCACAAATCATATCATCAGTCAGTAAACGCCCACTGCTGAACAAAGGCCTCCTTCTTAGAGAGGCCTTATCGTCATTGCTGTCAATCATTGAGATTTTATTTATTTATTTAAATGTTATAGACCAGGGGTTCACAAAAGAAGTTCGCGATCCCCTAGGAGCCCTAGGGTTTAGCAAGCTGCTACCTGGCCCGCGCGTGTGGTAGCTACCCATGAGCTAGCAGTGGGAGGCCTACCTATGCTGCGTCTTCCGGTTCGTGGTCTCCACTCAAAAACCTTCTCTCCCAATCGGTTATCGGTTCTTCGACCGATGTGGCCTGCCCATTGCCACTTCAACTTGCAAATTTTTGCAGCAACGTTTCTCCGGCGAATGATAGAACTGATAGAGGTTACGCAACGGTGGTTTGCAATGTAATTCACTATCTTTTTTCTGTTTATTTACCCTCAATTAGAAGGAAGAAGAGAGATTTATTCTAATAGGCTTAAAGTTGGGTACATAACATGAAACCACGCAGTCCGTTAATTTCTTAAACTAATATTTTATGAGAAAAACGAGGTCACAGTACCTATCTGAGGCAGGCACAGACTAGGTAAAGATTACTAGGCAGCTGTTGTCTTTAACCTCAGATAATACAAACAAGGGAGATATGCCCTAGTTTTATTAGTTCAAATGGCTCCATGTTTAAAAGGGCAAAGGGTAAAAACAGGACCCTATTACTAAGCCTACATTGTCCGTCTGTCTGTCTGTCCTTGCTTTAAACGGCTATCTTTAGAACCGTAATAGTTAATTATAGTTGAAATTTTCACAGAATATGTAATGTTACGGCGGATTATCTAAGAAATAATATAAAAGTCAAAAAGTTAAAACGGCCTCCCTATACAACAAAAGTGTTTTTTTAACGTATTTTTGTCTTAGCTCTAATGTCAAAATGGCAATACGTACAACAATAAATGCGAAAGCCATACGGCCATAGATATGTATGTACCTACAGTGTACATACAAACGTCAAACTTGGCATGGTTATGGTAAACAATCTAAAGTATAACAACAAATAATCAATAATGGCCAAGTGCGAGTCGGTGACAAATTTCTGTTCATTACCAAGCTAAAACTGGTAATTTCGTTATTAAATTTTGTAGTGGTATGGAACCCTCAATGCGCGAGCCCGACTCGCACTTGGCCGGCTTATTCCCACTATTTTAGGCAATAACTGTACGGCACATTTCCTAATTTTTTCACGCACACTAAGTGACTTACAGCGATACCAATATAAACTAACTAATTAGACCACAAAAAGGGTCTTGACAAACGGACAGACAGACGGACAACAAAGTGATCCTATAAAGGTTCCGTTTTTTCCTTTTGAGGTACGGAACCCTAAAAATTATTTAAATTGGCTAATAAACCTCTAAAATAGCTCTAAGTTTTAAAAGTTTCTGGCGGGGGGGATAGAGAGGGGGGTACTCTTTCCCTTTCTCCCAAAGCGTGTGTTAGTATAGCATTTGTATGCCGCGCGCACGGCTTGACGTCATAACGTGCGCTCTCTGTCTAGCATAAAATTTTAATATGTACTTATAACTTATTATAACAAATTTTAATTTTGTTTTCTTTGTTGGTCTCTATTTATGATCAGCTTTTTTTATAAAAAATAGGACATAAGCCTATAATATGGGTTTAGATACGGAACTCTATCATACGCATGTCTTGACACGCTCTTGGCCACTTTTTGTAATGACGTCCTTTTCTCTTAGCATAATATGTCCGTACCATAATAGCACGCAGATTCCTCTGTCGACGCAAAATGATCATGTCATGTCTTGAGCAATTTGGCCCTTTCACCACTAGAGCGGTCACAGCATAAGCCTAGCTACTTGCTGGTGTCGTAATAGGTATATGACACAATAAGTCATGACTCGACTGTTTTCTTTTTCTTGGCTTGTTTATTTACTTACTAGCGGTCCGCCCCAGCTTCGCACGGGTATAGATTATAGCCTATGTCACCCGGGGATAGTGTGGCTTCCCAACAGTGAAAGAATTTTTCAAATCGATTCAGTAGTTTCGGAGCCTATTCTATGCAAACAAACAAACAATCAAATCTTTGTGATGGTGTATTTTTGCACTACTTTTTGTGTTTTATGGTGGCTCGGAACCCTCAGAGCGCAAGCCCGATTCGCACTTGACCGGTTTATTAATAATTATGTTGCAACACGTATCAACAAGTTAATTTAATTTAAAATAAAAAACAGGGGATGAAAGACACTGAAATGATGTAAACATCATGTAAACAAATACCAGTTTAAGGTTCAACTTGGCTGTACTATAAATGTAAACACTCATCATAATCACCATCATTTCAGCCATAGGACGTCCACTGCTGGACATAGGCCTCCCCATCAATCTCCATAAGAGCCGGTTGGAAGCGACCTGCATCCAGCGTTTCCCTGCGGTCTCTTTTAGGTCGTCTGTCCATCTTGTGGGTGGACGTCCTACGCTGCGCTTCGTACTTTTAAATAATTAATTAATATTATTGTATTTTTGCAGTTCATCTTAAATAAAGATTAATAACAAAACTCCCCGCGGTTTCACCTTGTATTTTTGTCCGATTGGACTGCCCCATCCAATACAAATGGATGTAATGGGCGAAAAGCTTTGATTTATTGTAATTTAATAATATTTAAGTAATGTTTTATAATTTATGATTTAATGTTATGTATTTAGGTAGTAATTATTTTGATACTCTTTTGGTTCCGAAGAACTACAGGGAACCCTTATAAGTTCGTTCTGTCCATCTGTCTGTGGGTCCGTCCCAATTTTTAAAACCTAACTTTTATAGTTTTGAAGATAATTGCATAAAACTTTATACACAATTAGGCTGACTTGCACAACAAATTAAATCTGCTTTAAATCTAGATTTTAATATACTTTCCATACGATTTGATGTTGGATTTTCGTTAAATCGATTTATAAATCGCCGTGCGAGTGGGTCTTACAGTTTCATTTCATTTTCCTTCCCTGCTTCTTTGACAGTCGGGTAAAAATATTTTTTATTATCAAAAATTTAAGATGTAGGAAACATAGAAGACGCGAAGAACGTTGCATTGATTGATTGAACATCGATTGATTGCCCGATATTGCTGCCTATTAAAAACATAGATAATAATTTTCATAAAAATCTATAATATGTTTACCTTGTTTGTGTAGTCTATTAATAATAAAGAGTTATATTATTGTCTCGGTCATGGTAGTATAACATGCCTCCCCCCCAAAACACCCTGCAATTCCATTTTTCCATTCCTCAATTTTTCGATTTGATTCCTTCGAACCTTGTCAGAATGCCCCCCACTTCCAAATGAAATCCTGGATCCGCCCCTGTAGTATAATAGCTGCATAATAACCCGAACTGCATGTTAAATAGCCATATAAATAGATATAAATAAATAAATAGTGTTCGATAGCCCGTTGGTCTAGTTGGTAGTGACCCTGCCTTCTAAGCTTAGGGGCGTGGGTTCGATTCCCATCTAGGACAAACATTTGTGTGATGAACATTTGTGTTTGTTCTATATCTGGTTGTTAATATCTATTTAAGTATGTATTTAAAACTATATATGTATGTATATCAGTCTCTGGCAGCCATATCACAAGCTTTGCTTAGTTTGGGGTCAGATGACCGTGTGTGCAAAAATGTCCCGAATATTTATATATTTATAATACAACTTACAAATCTATTACACGCAAATAATCTAATCTGCTTGCAAGTTTTAATTTTATTATTAACTTTAATTAAAATTTTCATTTTGCATAGTCATTGTTCATCGCATTTTAAAACGCCAAGATAAGAGTGAAGTGTTGGAGAGCTTTGACCTCATCTAATTGTTTATTTTTCTGTGTGGCCAAAATTGAATGACGAATCAAAAGTAACCTTTTGATTCGTCATTCAATTGTGAGGTGTTTAGGGGGGGGGGGGTCGAGCCGAATCTCACCCAATCTCACGTGGGGAAGAGGGGGGGATCGTAACAAATATCGTAGGCCTTAAGATGAACATGGACAAGACAAAGATCATGTCAAATGTCCATGTTGTGTCATGTCCATGGGGTGGGCACCCCGGTATCAGTTGGCAACTCAGTTCTGGAAGTTGTTGACGCGTACGTCTACGTAGGACAAACAGTCGAACTAGGCAGGTTCAACTTCAAGAAAGAGGTCAATCGGCGAATCCAACTCGGCTGGGCAGCGTTCGGTAATCTTCGCAACGTCTTCTCCTCTGTAGTACCTCAGTCAGTGCCTTAAGTGCCAGTGTCTTCGACCAGTGTGTGTTGCCAGTGATGACATACGGCAGTGAAACGTGGTCTCTCAGTAAGGGCTTCATAAACAAGCTATGGAGAAGACTATGCTCGGGGTTTCTCTAAGAGATCGAATCAGAAATGAAGAGATCCATAGACGATCGAAAGTTGCCCTTGCTAATCTGGTGGGCTATATGCCCACCAGATTAGCAAGGGCAGGGCACATAGCACGCAGAACAGATGGTCGATGAGGCCGAAAGGTTCTGGAATGGAGACCACGGACCGGTAACAGCAGCGTAGGACGTCCACCCACAAGATGGACAGACGACCTAAAAGAGACCACAGGGAAACGCTGGATGCAGGCCGCTTCCAACCGGCCCTTTTGGAGATCGATGGGGGAGGTCTATGTCCAGCAGTGGACGTCCTACAGACAAAATGATGATGATGATGATGATGAAGGGGTCCAGCGTAAGAACCCTGATCTCTTTGATAATACGCGGTAGATAACCTCCCTCTCTACCTACCTGTAACTGTGTAAATAAACCAGCCAAGTGCGAGTCCGACTCGCGTACTTAGGGTTCCGTATTCCGTACCACCACAAAATACAATAATTATCAATTTAAAAACCCGACTTCTTATAATTAGTAAAATATGGCTTTTCGATTCTGTGAAATGATAATGATAAGGTCGTCCGAGTTAAAAAAATTACCAGTTACAGAAATTTAAAGCTATAATGGCAACTGGTCCCAGAGCAACATGTTCGTTGAACCTTTGTTTTATCCAAGTTCATCCGAAGAATAGATAGGTACATTAGGAAGAATTTGATGCCAAAAACATTTATTTTTTCATTTGGCCAACTCCACAAAAATTGGCTTATACTTAGATTTACATTCCAGTAAAGAGCGATAATATTAGAATAACATTAATTACTAACTGGAGGAACTAACAATAATAATTATATTAGAGACATGGATTTCTAGACGAGTTGTTGAAACCGGTCAAAATATCGTTATCTCGTTGTGACAAGGTAGCAAAACTTATGGCGACTGTATGTGACAAAGCGCCATACCGCATTTCAAGCGTAGGCCATCGCCATAGCATCAAGTAGATCGTAATGTATGTCAAAACGTTTTCGTCGTTAGCGCTGCTCGTATTACTTTCCACGGGCACTTTCTATCCACAGTGCTCCAAGAACGGTAGTTTATAGATTTTGAATTTTGATTTAGTTTAGTATATGTTTAGTTTTGTTTAGTTTAGTATATTATTGCTTCGATACTGGCAAAAAAATTGAGTTCTGTGATACTGGCAAAATGAATAAACTGTTTGGCGCCATATTTGTTTACAGTTTTTAAAAAAAGTACCTGATTATTACAAACTATTGTATTCTCTTTGATTACAAAATTTTCGTAAGCATACTTACTCCTATTACACATAAACTTTTTATTGTTTTTATGCATGCCGTTTATATAGTTATGTATGGTTCTTGTTTTTTTTCTCTCTAACTAATTGGATTTTGAGTGTTTTGGTAGAGTCGCACGTGTTGTGCATTTGCAAGTCCTAAAGGTATAAATGTTGGTCAAGATTGTCAAACATCATAGTCATTATAACATCATTGATAGTCACAGTCAAACCAAGTAGAGTAAGTCAAGATCATGTCGAAGTCATGGTCCACTCGAAAACACACGAGTTGAGGAAAACAATAATACAAGAAAGACATAATTTTCTCACTTGGCGCCAAAACTTATACCGTCTTACCACAAAAGATTTAAGAACGCTTTAGACATGTGTTTAGCAATTGTTTCACTGCGAAAAATATGCTAAACACTTGTCTAAAGTGTGCTTAAATCTTTTGTGGTAAGACGGGTAGTATTTTATAATTTACCGCCAAATTGGCTAGGGTTCAATTATAGAATCAAAAACCGGTAATTGCCGCAATTCAAAACTGACGTCCCTACTGGTACATAAAATTTTTTGTTTTACGGAAGTTGTTTTGATAATATTGTAGTGTAACATTTATTTTTACGAGAAAAGACCGGTCATTTTGAAGATTGCTGCAATCAAATAATTGGTCAGTCTTATACAGCAAAAATAATAATGTTTATTACTGTAAGAAGTTGCAGTGCAGATTGTAGTTTTTCTTATTTTCATATTTACATTTAACAGATAGGTACTAGGTAAAAACAGTGTGAATTCATGGAGTATCAAATCTGACTTTTTATTAGTTATCAACACAGACCTATATCCAAGTAGACGTCACAAGTCAACTTACCTTGCATGTCATTATTTCCAATACAATTATGACAAATTGTCGTAATTGAGTTCGGCTAAAATCAGTCTGCTCAATCAGTGCAGCGACAATACGTGTCAGTTTGAAACGAAAATGGGTAATTGTGCAATATGGAGTTGTAAGAATACCACTAATAGAGTTGGCCGAAAGAATACAGACATTTCTTTTCACAGGTAAGTACGAAAAATTTGACACGCTTAGTTTTCATGCAGTTTGAACCGCTTGTGAAGTCTACTTAGATAATACTTATGTCTGTGGTTATCAAAATAGGAAGGTTGTGTAACACAATGTTCGCATTTTGGTAAATTCAATAGTAATATAGCTACAATTCTATCTGCACTTGATTCCGTGAAAGTTATACCTACTACTGTAAGTTAGATGCCTGCCTACAATGTTTATGTGTTATTACCAAGATAATGTGTTATTATCAAGTTGAAATGGCAGTGGGCAGGGCACATATCACGCAGAACAGATGGCCGATGGGGCCGAAAGGTTCTGGAATGGAGACCACGGACTGGTAAGCGCAGCGTAGGACGTCCACCCACAAGATGGACAGACGACCTAAAAGAGACCGCAGGGAAACGCTGGATGCAGGCCGCTTCCAACCGGCCCTTTTGGAGATCGATGGGAGAGGCCTATGTCCAGCAGTGGACGTCCTACGGCTGAAATGATGATGATGATGATGACCAAGATAATGCCAATATAGGTATTTACACTAGTGATAGTAGATGATGCGGTATACACACACAACACTAGTACCGAATTGTTTTAACCTTAGATTAAGATACGTATAACTAACTTTCCTCTCCCTGTATTGTGCATAACTAAGTAAATTCGTTTAAGTTAACAAAATTGTAGTCAAGTATAATAAAAGTCACGGACCCTGGAGTCCTGAGTGGAGTTGCATTTTAAATAAAAATAAATATTTATATATATATAGGTATTTCATTAAAAACAATGGGTTTGTATTACTTAAGGGGCCATTCAAGTACTAATTAAAAATCAAAGGGGAGGGGTATTTACTTTTCTTATTTTGGAAGAAGGAGTCTGCATGGTGATTACCTCACCGTCAGCTATATATTAAATTACCTTTCTGATTTTTTTGCTAAATTTGCTTATATGAATATTATTAAATGGGCATAAAATCCCTATATTCTTATAATTCTATAAAATTCAATTCATATTTCTAGGCTTATCAATAACAATAAAAACCCGAACAGATAAAAAAATATAATCATAGAAGGGGTTTATATATTACTAAAATTCTGCTTACGTAATACTTGAATGGAAATCTATAAAAACTGGAAATCTAGATCTTATATAGAAAGTTGCAAAGGATTTTGCTGAAAACAAATAAATATAACCTTCCTGTCAAAACAAAACTACCTGTTTAATGTTTATAACATTATATTCGATCACCTTGTTACTCACCCTGAACCATTTACTTAATTAAATCTCTTAGGTAAACTACAAAATGCATTATTGTTGTGTGACATTGAAAAATTGGGATCGCCTGAAACGAATCTCTTGTATCTTGAGCTGAACTTTTCAGTGACGGTCTGATTAACACACCTACAACAGCAAAAGTAGTAATTTTGCTTATTTTTAAGAGATTGACCTATAACCTACTCTATTCTGTTTCAAAGTCAATAGTTAATTTAGTGTTATTCATACATAATAATGTGTCTTATTTTTTAGTACAGATGTGCTTAATATATATTTTTTTATTTTTTTTATTAATATCATATCAATAACATTTATTGAGGTTTTTATGTGACATTATATTTATTTAAGCTCTGACCCGGGTATGTCCTAAAACTGCGACCAGAACCACCGGAGGATGGGCAGCAGCGTCCTATTAGTACACGGTGAACGTACTGCGATCCCCAAGCCGCCTGCCAAGCGTGGGGATTATGGCAACACCCCTCTCTACGAGGGAGGCCTTTGTTCTGCAGTGGACGTTTACAGGCTGATGATGATGAAGCTCTTGAATATTTTTGTATTCAATCTTTTGAATCTTTTGATATTTATTGTGATTATGTGAATTTTTACTATGATTATAGTCATTGGCGTAATTCGTTTTTGTGCGGTGCTAATTTGAAATAAATAAATATAATATATTTCTAGTGAACTTTAATATTATTTTTCAAAAACCTTATCGATTAAATTTACTTTTGTCATGTAAGTTACAGTACCACTTTACCAGCTACGAACTACCTGCATAAATGATTAACGTACAAAACCAGATAGAACTAACGGTATTTATTTTTAATACATCGTAGATTATGAGTAGTTAAAGGTGAATTGTTAAAAAAAATTGCAGTTTCGAAAGTTAGTTTCAATACCACTTCTAATGCCGTCTAGACTCTAGATACTTTTTTCTTGTTAAGAAAGGCAACGCATTTATTTTTTAAGAGTGAATCAATTACTTTTGTACAAGTAATTGGGTTTCTTTAAATGTTATAAGAACAGAGTATTATAACAAATAAACAAAGTTATTAAAGCCGTATTAAATCGAGTTCATTGTTCAATTTTAGGTAGGTATCTGGATTTTCAGGCATAAAACAAAAATAAAGCCGTAATTATCAAGACGAATCTAAAACAAGTTAAAGATAATTTTAAAATTATTTATTTAATGTCAGTAATTTAACGAACTTCACTCTCAAACTTTCTCTCCAAGAATTTTATGAATAACTACTTTAGTAAGTTAGATGTTGGAGGTAATAAGGTGGTTGTTAATAATATTGGGTATGTTGAGTTTTCCCAAAATTTTAAGCCATTATTTTCATTAAAAAATACACATCTATTTACTATAGAAACTAAATTTTTTCTATTTGATAAAATCAGAACGTCAAAAATTCAGATTTCATGTTTTTTTCCCCTCAAAAATGTAAGAGTGCTCTTAACACTTTCTTGAAATTTTATCTTAAGGCTTGTGTTCATATGTATTTTGTGCTTAAGGTAGCATTCTGATCTTGGTCACCGCGACAGATGGCCGCGGCCGCGTCGCGCGATCCACTGCTCAGTATGAATTTATATGGAGTGCTAAACAATGCAAGCGACCGCGTCGCGTAACGTTTGGGTATCCTTGTGAAAATATAACAAAACGAATGAATCAATTATGTACCTAAATCTTTCAAATGGCTCAATAGAGGAGGTACCCACCTTCGCCATCCAGTCATTGGCTTTTCCCGCAGGTCTTCCTCGCTGAGGCCGTACAGGCCGATGCACGCGAGGAACCATGCCGTCACGATCAGGTAGCAGATGACGATCACGCGGAACGGTAGCAGTATCACTGTGAATATGGCAGTCTGAAACAATAACATTTTAATTAGCATTTTGGCGGTCAAATGCAAGCCAATTAAAATTAAAAAATAAATAAATAAACTTTATTTAATACAGAATAGCGATGCTTTTATTGTATTAATTTTCATCCAGGTGTCATTAAAATGACTTGTAATGAATCTAAAGGATTAAGACGAATGGATAGAATAAACTTAGAATGGTTCCTTGTAGTAAGTACTAACTACACAATCCTAAGTTAGTACATAGTTTCTATATAAGATGTACCTTAAAGAAGTGTGTAACGTGATTATTTTCGATCGATGGATATAATCTACTAAGACTAGATATTTTATGATAATATATTTGGTGTTTTTACAAATATTTTTCTTAATTAAATTATATTGCCAAATAAGTGGTTGCTAATGTTACGTATGACCTTTACTGGCTTTGAAAACAAAAAGACATCAATAGATGATGCATGAGAACATTCTGAAAGAATTATTCTTTCTGACAAATAAATAATTTTAATTTAAATACATGTAAAAATAATGTTAGTTTATAAACAACTCAGTACATATTTAATTTGCTAAACATAATGCCTACGTGTAAGCTAAGTATGACTTTCTGATAACATTGAGGCAGATTCTTATATACAAGGTTACGCATATAGAATTTTATTATACCCTGTATTAAGCCGAGGTTGTGAGTGAACAGTTGTTCATAATGATGAGTATTGAGTAGGTACAATGTTTTCCTTTCGGCTTTGTACAGGGTATAATGCGTAACGTAACCCTGTATACAGACTGATACTAGACACACTACTACACTTTAAAACAGTAAGTTATTTTTTTTTACAAATTATGGCCGCGTCTATTTGTAATTGATATCTGCCATCACATAAAATATTTTTTTAATTACATATTCAACTCATGAAGTTGATGAGTAACGCAAATCACACTGTCTTGAAGTGAATAAAAAACCTACACTAATAACTTTCCCCATGGCATTGAGAATATCAGCAGCTTTCATAGTGAAATTGTTGGCAAACATTAGCTGATGCCATGGGCGGGCCAGGCAGGCGGGGAGATTAACACCCCCTTCCCGCTTCTTGAAATATTAAAAAATACATATTAATATTATATTGAAATAAGGAAACTAAAACATGCATATGCCCGTGCATGAGGCCTTATTCACTCTCTATTATATTCCCTTTGTTATTCACTTTTTACAACAAAGTTATAGCTGTCACCAGTCAAAATTCATACTTAAACGTCGTCGTTACGAAAAATCTGAATAGAATTCCCTAGATTGAATTTGTGAGGTTATTGGCAATTAGTTATCTTTTTAACTCCTGACGAAAAAAAGAGTGGTGTATAATGTTTATCATGTGTGTCTATCTGTGGCATCGTAGCTACCAAATGGCTTAACCGATTTTGATTAATATTTTGGTTTTGTTTGATAGGCGACTTGATCGAGATTGTGCTTCGGTAGGATTCATGAAAATCTGTTCAGCCGTTCGAAGATTATCAGGTTTTTTTTTTTACTTTCAATGTTAGTATACTTTATTAATAATCCTTGAATAATGTAGCATCTATGCATTAGGTTATTTGAAAAATATTACAACGTGTAAAATAAAACATTAAACCTATAATAACTATTACCTATAATTATTTATTTTTACCTATTTATTGTTATGAGAATTTGCCAACGAATAATTTAACCTAGGTTGGTAGTTTGCAGTTACAATGAATCATACATACTTTTTTTGTAGAAAACGATCAGCCTCTTAACTTCATAATTGCAAATGTTTAAATATATAGGTACTTACCTATATTATGTTGTAAATTTATGTTTACATTATGGTTTCAGTCATCGTGTATCTAAATAAAATTAAAAGTTTTGAAATATGTTTTAATTGTATAAAGTAAGTATATTGTTATTTATTATTAAGCAACTTAACAACTTTGAAAACGATAATAAGTTTTTTAAACATTGTTTCAATTAAGTCGTTTCTGTTGTGAGTGTGCGCAAAGCATCTCTTCCATTGAATCTTTATGAAATTATTTACGACGCCAATTTATTTACTTTCTCTTTTCCAGTTATGCAACGAGTTACGCAGCTCTGCATCTTCAATATTCGTACCTTTATCTTGTCATATGGGTTATCTAATTCCAATTTATGAACGAAAGGGTTCAATATTTCAGCGCGCATGTCATCCGCCGAGAAAGCACCGGTTTCACTGTGTAGTTTGCCATTCATTTTCACGGAAGCCAAACACTTGCAATTATTTTAAATTGTCGAACTAATTAATAAACACCGTTCACACTCGTCCTTCATTATTTGAAATGGGATGTAATTTTACTTGGACACCTTATTAATTTAATCTATGACGTATTTTTACACAATAAAACGCGACGAAAATAAGCGTGCACCCAACACCGCACATAAAAATATACTATTTTTTTAATTCCCTTCTCCGCGGCTTGCTATTGGTTGCATTATGACAGCTGTTTCAAGATCGACCTGTAGAGATGTGAGTATAATAAAATGAAACGTTAGACAAACAGCTGAGAGTAAATATATTCATAGATTAAATATTTAAGATTAACTACTAAATACAATACACCATGTACAAAACACCACGCCACATCTTATCTTATTATTATTAACAACTAAAACTGTATTGTTGAAAATATTCGTAAAACTTTGGTGTAACTATGCATAATATTATTTGGTGAATAAATAAAATAACATTAAATTAATTATTATCAAAGATGGTTCCTTTGATTATAATAATTATTTCTCTATTGTACTTAAATAATAAGTAAATCTTGTAGATTATGACGAAACGAAATTGTACCGGTTATCGGAAAATACCGGTTGACAAGGCAACTCTAATTAATTCAAAAACTTCGTTCAGGACATCAGGACGTCGTTTGTTTTTCGCAACATCGGTGTTTGACTGCAGTATTTTCCAAACCGACGATTTCAACGGATGTTTAATTGCAACCGACCAAGCTGTACACTCAAACGATCAGTGTGTGTGATACAACATAAGTTGTTTTTCAGACTGACTGACTTCAGATATTGTTTATTAACAGCGAAGTTGTACTATGGGCGCGCTTGACGAAGACGAAGCGAAGCCTCCGAACGTAGGTTGCAAAGAGAATGTAAAAGAGTAGGATGGTCATGCTTTTTTGGAATCTCGTTAGAAGAACTTTATAAGGCTAGCTATTGTTAAAAATATTCTACTATTGTTGATTTGTTCATGAATATTACATTTCATGTTTGTTTTGTCTGTATATAATATCACAGCCGTTTAACACATACATGGTGGGTGTGTAACTGTGTATACTGTTTAATAAACACTGTGCTTAAATGTGCAGTGCCCGCAGGTTTTACCAGTGTCAATCTCACGAAACAAACTCATCTATTTAGTATCTGTGAATAATTAAATCTTACTCCGTAAATAAAAACTACCTGTCTAAATTAAATCCTAAACATTTGCCGAAGTGAGCGTGTGTTTTCTTCTACACTTGAATTGTTTTTAAATAATAGATTCAAATAATTTGCTAGGTAATGGATCTTTCAGCATATAATGGAAGCAAAAGTACAAAACCAAACAACTGATTACTTTTCATCGTTCGAAGAGTTCTACATCACTTGTAAGGCCTGCTTGAAAGACTGCCAGAATTGCGCAGCGGCTATAAATAAGTTGATAAAACGCTGCAGGATCATTAAAGAGTGAGTTTATCTATGATTTTACTTGTTATTTTATCGTTTCTCTAGTTAATGCTGCTGTACATACTAGCATAAAGTGTGTTAGAAGCTTCTTAGAGTCCATGCTATACTATCAGAGTTAGCTTGTTTTTTAAGAAACATTGATGATTTCAGGGCTGAAATCACTGGCACGCCTTTAGAAGAGTTTGACGGACTACAAAATAAGCTCTGCTCAGCTATACATAACCTTATTTCAGAAGAAGTCCAAGATATACGATCAAAATTGTATGTACCTATTGAATTTTAACTACTTACATTTAATTTCATAAGTACATAAACTACTTGTGCCTCAAAATATGCTAAGTGCAACGTCACGCAATTTAATGTTAATGTAACTAAATAAAGCATAGGTAATCAGTTTTGTGTACATACAAAAAAGTTTTTCATAATCGCATACCATCCGGGCTAACATGGGCACCGTGACAAAATGTTGTTGACTCTTTTTATCATGCCAAAGGGAAACGGGCGTATACAAAACCGTAGGCGGCTTGTTACATTCTCGTTTAACAGTGTCGAAAAGTTTGTCACAGTGCGCATGTTAGCCCGGCAGGCTTCAGGGGGATTAAATACAACAATCCTGGTTTAAATTCCAAAACAACTTGCTAGCTGGTATGGTACATCTTATGCCTCCTCCTCCGCCTTGAACAACTGCCATTTTGGCAAAGTAACAGCAAAACATGGTTTTTTACTAATAAATATTTTTCAATGCTCTCAAAAGCGCAAAGAACTACTTATGGGATATGTAAAGTTTAAAATGGCTGCAAAAATTTAATTTCTAAGTTGTGATACAAGTTGTCCGCTGGCGTCTGTGCTTAGATCAGTGGCGTAACTATGACACTGAGTCCCATGGCAATTTCATAGGATGAGGCCCTCCCACAATGTAATGAAGCTCAACCAACATTCTTTTCAATCAATCAAAAAAGTGTATGGTATATTAATTGAAATCATTTGTTTTCATAAAATAAATGTTAGGATCCGTCTCTGCTCGGGGCCCCCTAAGGCCGAGGGCGCATGGCATTTTGCGCATTCTGCCACCCTGTTGTTACGCCAGTGGTTTAGATACTAAAGAATCGATCACTACGACTCATCAGATAAAACAGCTATTAATGCCGGTATTTCCCTTGGGTCCCTCTACAACTGCTCTGCTGAAGCCTGGTATTTTTAGGTATGCAGATGACAGCACAGTTGTAGAGGGCTACTTGCAAGCTTGCTCCATCTTAATCTGCATCTTTGCATAGCAGCCATGATGAAAACAACTGCAAGCCAATAACGAGTTTTAAAAAAATCTGTCGAAATTATTAACCTTATCTTCGAGAGCAATTCTACAAAATTATATTTTCTCGCATTCCGAGCTATAAGAGAAATTTATTAAAGTTGGAAAATTTCTTTTGCTATTATATTTAAACCAGAATGGAAACGCTGATGTCTGGCTAGTTTCCTTATTATTTTCTCTCTATTGCTAGACTGAATATTCATTAGAGTTCACTATATTTCAGGACCATTGTAGAGGATCTATTTGAGAAACTATGCAACAAAAATAGAGCATTTCAAGAAAGCTGCAGAGAAATCAACTTCAATGAAAACACTCTGCTTGTTAAAGGAACCCCACTTCAGCCACCTTTAAAACAACTGATAGAATTTGCCGAAGACTCTGTAACTTTTGCCAGCCAAGTGTGCGCTCAAATTGAAATCTCCTTAAATGTACTCACACAAAAAGGTTTACATACAGACTCATTAGCTGATAACTTCCGCATTGCTCCAAATTGGCAACGTCGCATTCCTGAAATTATTGCCTACACTTCATTCTGCTCAGAAAACCAAATATAACCTTTTCGAAATGGATTTTCTTGATAACATACTCAACTCCATGCAAGGCCCTCCGTCATCAAGCGAAGCCCAAAAGAATGCCATCAAGAAACAAAAAGAAGCCATGGAACGTAAACAGAAAGAGGAAAGAAACATGATTAACAAATTCCGAAAGAAAGTAGAAGATAAGATTTATAATTTTATCAAAGACGGCACTAAACCGAGCATGCAGTTTGAACCTATGGACCAAATGTACAGATCTATAATCAGAGATGTGGCAGAAATTGCTGGGGTGCAAGTATTTTCATTTGGTCAAGAAGGTGTGGACCGATACAGTGCTGTTTACCTCAAAGATAATGGTCCTTCAGATGATGAGCTATCAGTACGTAGATCAGGTGGAGTCTGGGATGAGAATAAAGCTGCAGAAATGGCCTTGGAACACTTAGCTATGCAGAAACAAGCCGCAATAGACACTGAAGAAGAAAAAAATAGGAAACGTAAACGTGGAAAAGAGGAACTAAGTGGTACATTTTATAAGCAAAAGTATGCTCATTTGATAGGTGAAGATGCAGCATTAGATGCTGCTCAAAAAACGAACATGAATAAGAGTTACGGCGAAGTACCCAGCGCGAATAAGAAGGATCTACGTTCAATTGAACAGACCATGGCAGATATAAAAGCTAAGAAGATGAAAAAGGCTGAAACAGACAAAGGTAATGAGGATGTACAAACTTAATATTTAGTTAACATGTAGGTAATGGTAGTGATTCTGTAGTTAGACCATTACTTCAAATTAATTAATCCGACAACACTAATATTGCCTCTGTCCCTTTTTATCAGATACTAGTAGGCCGCCCCGGCTTCGCATGGGTATAGATATATAGCCTACGTCAACCGGGGATAGTGTAGCTACCCAACAGTGAAAGATTTTTCCAAATCGGTTCAGTAGTTTCGGAGCCTATTCAATGCAAACAAACAAACAATCAAATCTTTCCTCTTTACAATATTAGTATAGAAGTATAGATAAGAAAGGAAGGTGACAGACTGTAACAGTTTTAGAGCAATCAACTTAGTTCACAGTCTGACAAAGCTCTTAATGAACGTAACTTCCAACTTTTGTTTCTTAACCCTAAGAAAATATGAGACAGCACCTTGACATTTGATCACATTGAGACCCTTGTCACACTGTTCAATAAGGCAATGGTGCATAGAATCTACACCAACATGGATGTCGATTATCAACATTTTAGATTTAGATGACATAACTAAATTAAAATAGAAATATACGTTTATAAGAAATCTATATTTTTATTTTACTTATGTCAACTAAAACTTTTAAAACTGACATCATTAGGTAGTTTAGTTAAATTGTTTAGTTAATTATGCACTATGCAATGATCCCATCGAATTTATCATGAAGCGTGGTATCAAGCAATGACTAGGTTTAAGAGTTGAAATTAGCTAAATTAAAGAGACATCTGTATTATTAAGATGTGGATGGAATGCATGGCTCAGTGTACACATGGACTAAGCTATGTTGAACAAGTGTACATATGGAAAGACTATTTGTCCACAACACGTGCTAAGCATGCCGAGGTCCTTAAAATAACTGAGCACAGCAGCTTTGGGTCGCTGACACAGCCATTCCTAAGTATGACTCTGTGCTCTCCAGCCAGTGTTAGGCCTTAGTAATCCTCATACAGTGTGGACGTTAAAGGGGGAGGCCTATGTTCAGCAGTGGACGTCTTCTGGCTGATGATGATGATGATGATGATGAAGCCTCATACAAATCGTATCGTCATCACTCAAAGTTTCAGCCATAGGATGTCCACTGCTACATAGGCCTCCTCCGTCGACCTCCCAAAGGGCTGGTTGTAAACTGCTTGTATATAGTGTTTTCCTGCGGTCTCTTTTAGGTAGTCAGTCCATCTTGTGGGTAGACGTCCTTCGCTTCGCTTACCGATCTGTGGTCTCAATTTGAGAACCGTTCAGCCCCATTGGCCATCTGTTCTGCGTGCTATGTGCCCGGCCCTCTGCCACTTCAACTTGCTAATCCGTTGGGCTGTCGGTAACTTTTGTCCGTCGACGGATATTCTCATTTATGATTCGATCTCGTAGACAAACCCCCAGCATAGCCCTCTCCATAGCTCGCTTTGAGTTTGCTTATTAGGTCTATAGTGAGAGACCACGTTTCAGTCCCGTATTTTGCATACAAATTGAATTTCGATACGTCCGTGTTCGTACTTCACCTTATGATCGAAATAAGTCAAATTTCGGCCATCTGATAATTCTGTACGTCATTAAAACCTGTAAAAACTTTTTATGATGCCATTAGAAATTGCTTAGTTATTCTTTTATCATAAGGGTTTTTTTTTTATTTGGAAAATGTCATAAAGACCAAATTCCCATAACAAAGCATAGGTAGCTTAAACTTTTGCGAAATAGGACCATTAAAACAAAAAAAAACTCTAGATACTTATAAACGTTACTTAAGTTAAGCAATGCTTAAAATTGCGCTGTTAACTTCTCGCTATCGGATATTGTCGAAAATTACACAAAAACGAGACAAAGCAATTTTAAACATTGCTTAACTAAATTAACATTTATACATAAGGCCGTAAATTATTAAAACAAAAATATAGTTTAATTGAATCACAGGATCTGTGCGAGGACTATTGCTCTTTGATACCGTCATTTCTCCCGCAGATCCAAAGGTAAACTATACCTAATTATAAATATTTAGAAGTATACATATTAGGTAAGTTACAAAGTATAGTAGGTAGGAAAACGATGGAGCGGTTGTTGTCATTTAATTTGCATGGATTTCACAGTGAGTCTGTGATAAATAATTTTGTAGTATCATTTATTATTCTTTGTATACATATAATATGTTACTATGGAACAGCTGTTCCTATATATATATATATTTGGTGTAAAATTCACAATAATTATATATAGCTACGGCTACTCCATAGTCTTCCAACCTACTGTGAAACAAAGGTAAACCTATGCTAGCGCCACTGTGACAGTTGCCAACCCCATTACTAAACTTTTTTTAATGGCGTATTTTTTGGTTGCTAGTTAAAGGATTAAAATTTGTTCAGTCTACAACCGGTAGAAACTTTTTACAGATGTTGCTAGCATAAAAAGGTAGAAGAATCTTTATATAAAGGTTTTGTGTATTTGAAAAACACCATAATTACAAACAAATGGCAAAATATAGTAATGAAAATGAAACTTCCTAGTTAAAATTCCTATAACTAATGAAAATTGCTATGCTGGCGCCACTTTGTCATTTGTCTACCTCATTGATCATTATTAGAATAAACTGTACAGTACTTAGTGTACTTTCAATCATAGTGTTAATATTTTTCTACTATACAAAGAAAAGACTGGGTTATATTTCTTTATTGTAACGAAAGCAATAACACCACCATTAAAATTAAATAATATACGACTGTTTAACTTTGTAAATCTAAATCGTTACAGTATATTTGTTCTATGACTAATAAACATATAAAATTTCACTTTCTTGTACCTATCTTTTTTTTGGGTTCCGTAGGGGGTTTCCTAGGGGAAAACGAGACCCTATTACTAAGCCTACGATGTCTATCTGTCGGCTGTATCTTTCGAACTGTAATAGATAGCCAGTTGAAATTTTCACAGAATATGTTATGTTACGGCGGATTGACTAACAAATAATAAAGTCTAAAAGTAAAAACGAAAGGAAAACCCCATAAAACAAACGTATTTTTTTCACGTATTTTTGTATTAGCTCTAATGGTAAAAACGGTAATACTTACAAGCGTCAAACTTAACACGCTCTAAAGTATAACAACAAATAATAAAAAATGCCCAAGTGCGAGTCGGTGACAAGTTTCTGTTCATTGCCAAGTTATAACTGGTAATTTTGTCATTGAATTTTGTGGTGGTACGGAACCCTAAGTGCGTGAGCCCGACTCGCACTTGGCCGGTTTATTGTACCCCAATGAGAAAGCTATGGCTACGCATGGCGTATGGCATGCAAAAGGCGGTTAATGTTTGGGCTATAGCTATACCAATGACGATTTATATTATTTTTGGCCTATACGGAGTTAGACAACTCAAGATCTCAACTAGACTAGGTCCAACCAGATTCGCACCTCCACACATCAGTATACGATGCGCTGCATGTCGCCGAGGATAGGGGAAGATGGGGTAAGATCATAAAGGAGAGTCTGATGGTAGGTGGGGGTCACGACCCTTAGACTAAAGAGCACGACGCGAGGAGGGATACGGAGAAAAAATTAACTAAACACTTAATTTTTAGAACGTTTATTTTCCATCAACACTTACTCAGGCGTTAAACTTACACAGAGACAACAAGTAATGCGAATTCATGACATCGCTAGGTTACAGTATAAGATACACTTCGTCTATTGTTATTTGTTACGGTAAATACCCGGGAGCCAAGAATAGGCATGATGACTAATATTTGTATTACCTCATAAAAACGCTGATCATAAATAGAGCACATCAACAAAAACAAAAAAAAATTTCAAAAATAAATAAGTTATAAGTATTTTAATTTCATGCTAGACAAAGAGCGCATTATACTGAGTTATGACGTCACGACTCAGGCGCGCCATACATGCTATCACTAGCACACGCTTTGCGAGAAAAGGACACAGTATCCCCTCTCTATACGTCCTAAAACTTTAAACACTTATATCTCAGAGATTTATCAGCCAATTTAATTTACTTTTTCAGTATGTGTAATGTATTTAGTTACATTCATCACTAAGTCTGTTATTTGTTATAAATTAAACATTAGGACACATGCCTATTACACCTCATATCAGAATTTAATCTGGCTAAATCGCATCTCAAGAAAATGAGAAAGTTTAAAAATTCTTCAACTCCGAAAGAACTGAATGCTTTACGATTTTTACGGACTAGGAGTTAACACTGACTAAAGCTAAATCTTACGAGAAGTTTCGCTACCCAGACATCCGTTCTCCTGTTTTTAACCGACTTCAAAAAGGAGGAGGTTATCAATTCGACCATATTTTTTTTGTATGTTACGCGATTACTCCGCCAATTATGAATTGATTTTGATGTTTTTTTTTAATCGTATAGTGTTGTCCTATTTGTTGTTTTGGTATTTGCACTGCTAAATTTCTGTCGTTGATCTCAATTTCCACGATTCTCCGCCAAATGTCTATTTGGCGGTGAATGATAGATTTGAATATGATCCAGAATTAGTTCTAGGCAATTTTTTGTGAGGTCAATATTTTTACATATTTAGGGTATTTACAGTAACATCTATACTATAATTCTCTATTATAACACTATTATCAATTATTCTTATAGAAAACGTATGCATACAAAAAAAAGATTTCAAAAATATGAATAATTTTATGCACCCAAAACATTATTGTCTTCATTTTGGAAGGATTACAAAATACATAAACTTAATTTTTGTTGCGATTAGTGTATAAGTAATAAGAAATAAAATTTTGCTACCATACAACACTTATTTGAATTTTACGGAATTTATTCACAGGTACGACACTCTTTGTGCGCTTTAAAATTTACACTAAGCGATTGACTCGCCTAATATTTTTATTTTATTTTGTTAATTGTCTATTTAAACCCTACAAGGCCAATAACAACGTCAATAACAAAAGAAATATTACAAGATTACCTAAAACCTGAATAAGAATACTTAGCTATACGCTACTACTAGAGGAAATCGAATGGAGACCACGGACCGGTAAGCGCAGCGTAGGACGTCCACCCACAAGATGGACAGACGATCTAAAAGAGACCGCAGGGAAACGATGGATGCAGGCCGCTTCCAACCGGCCCTTTTGGAGATCGATGGGGAGGCCGTGTCCAGCAGTGGACATCCTATGACTGAAATGATGATGATGATGAGTGGAAATCGATAAACGCACCGAGTTACATTAATAATTATAGTAAGATAATAATCCTGCAGAATGTTCTTTTCATCTTATTGTTTCTAATTTTAAAAGTCATTAAATAAATTAATGAAAAAATTTACATAAATAAAAGAAAATACTAAGAAACAAATGCGTATAAATGTACGTAATTGACAATCAATATACGTTACAATTAAAGGGGAGAAACTCGTTTTAATGAAATATAAATACATATTACGCAACTAGGGCTAAAAGGTTTGCAAATAATGTAACATTGCTTCGGCTATTTTACAAAAATGTATTTACAATTCAATTTAAATTATGTCATTATTCCTATAGATTAGGTATACGAGTAGATATAAGTATGCTATAAACTTTTACAGAACAACTAAGATATATTATTGTCATGATTCAATATAAAAATCGTTGATTGGCGTTATTTTATGCAAATGATTACGAATAAAGATGTTGCTCGCGACTATGCACGCGTCGATATCCATTTAAACTTTCAACCTCCATTTCCCCCCTTAATTCGGCACTTTCGCAAAATCTTATACAAAAAAATCCATACACCCCACCCCATAAGGAATCCACCTGCCAAATGTCAGCGTCGTCGTAGGTCAAGTAGTCTTTGAGATTTCGAGATAAGTCAGTAGTAAGTGGTATTTCGCTTTTATATAAATATAGGGTTACTTTTAATTAACCAGAAGCTCACCTCTTAAGGGCAGCTTTGTACATAATTAAGACTTGAAATTCGCAAAAAGAAACAGCTGTTTTGTTCCTGGTCAATGAACTTTTTCTATGGAACAGCTGACTTTTGCGAACTAACAAATGTCGTAGAAACAAAAGTTGTTAGTTACGATGTACAGAGATGGCTGGTTAGTAAAAAGTAACGCTGTATAGATCATAGCAATCTTGATACAAATAGAAATTAGTACCCATTCTGACAGTGTTAACATAAATCGGTTTATATTTATTTTACTTTGATATTTATTAACATGTATCAAAAACTTGTAACGCCAATAACTATTATTATCTCTAATATAAGGTAGCCTATGCCAGAATGTATTATTTTACTATACTCAAGACTGTCGATTTTCAGCAGTCGACATGATAATATGAAGGATACGTATAAGGCGTGACTATTTTTTATTAATTTAGAGATTTTAGAGTAATCCCTAAATTTTAAATGTAATGTAGTTTTTTTTTCTGATAGTTAGATATATTTTCGTAGATATGCATGCGGTTTCATAGAATAGATATGCAGTTTTCTATAAAACAAGTTTCAAAATAGCATCTCGGCTAAGATATGTGTAGAATTATTAGTCAAAAATTCAACAACAATCGATACGTATTATCACATCGAATTTTACATTATTACGCTAAATTACATTAAATTTTATCGCAGCTAAAGATAACATTATTGTCAATTATATGAAATTCATTTCGAGAACAATATTTGTGTTCTACAAAATTATTGTCATGTTTTTTTTACAATCCCATTTCGTTTTACATTATTGAAATTTTAGTAAAAATATAACATTAATAAAACAGCAGGCCTAGCACAGGCCGTGGACAAATTATCTTTCCACCGTTTTTATCCCGCGAGAAAAAGACAAACATATCCATATTCTAGCTTTGTCGCGTCTAGGCGTGGATAAAAACGGTGGAAAGACAATTTATCCACAGCCCATGCTGGGCCTGCAGCTACTATTACCTAGGTAGAAGAACAATTTTAAACTCTTTAACATATTAAAAAGCAGCAAAAGTCAATCATTATTGTCCTAATCGTTTTAAATAGAAGTCATCTCTAATATAATATTTTTACGAACATGCTCCTAAAATATAGTTTTTTATATTACCATAAGACCTGGTTTCTTATTTTATTATTGTCTTTAAATGCTTCGAGTAATATAAATAATGCCTTCTTCTAGCTCTGCTTTACATACCAAAGTATTTAAAATGTACTAATATAAAAACCTTTATTTCAATAACCAAGTAGGTAACTATGCACTAAGTTTTTCATAAACTTTAAAACTTTTTGATATACAGACATATAGGTATATGTTTAGGATATGCAAAGGTAACAGGTTTACACAGATGTTTATTATATTATTTAGGTAAGTAGGTACCTATACTTAGATAATTAATTCTGTCGTCAAATATACTCGTATAAATATTTTAATACATCGTTGCTGACTCGGAATAATTATGACGAAAATATCTTTATCAGATATTTTATTATTTGTGTGTATAGGATCGCCGAAAGTTTTGTTTACCCAGATTCGTTCATTCGTTGTTCTCAAACTGCGATGTACCTAGTACCTACTAACGTAAGACGGATAGAAAGACCGGATATTCCAGTTGACTTGGATGAAAAAAACCACGGGACACGCTCGCAACCGTTGAACTCATTCTACCCTGGAATAGTACAACCCCAGTACAAATGTGAATTCGAAAGAGACATTATTTTCGACAGTCTTATTTTTGATGTGAAACATCTATTCTATCGGTGGATGGTATTATATCGGTGTTTATATTTTGTATCCGAGAAATTCTTGGGAAATTTTTATACAACTGGGTGACCAGACGTGCAAGACGCTCGCCTGATGGTAAGCGTCACGCTTACCCAAAACACTTCAGTGCCACCCAGAATTTTAAGTTCAAAATCCAGCGCGGCAATGCACTATACGCTCGTAGCCTTGAGATATTGAATGTAAAATCTGATGATTTTTGTTTCTAGGAAAATGGCTTACTCATGCACATCTAAACCAAACCTATTGAGCTAGATACTTCTGAATATTGTTTCAACCATTAGTTTCCGTAACTAAATGTATTTAACCGAGCGTTTCAAGTCCCGTGGTGATCTTTTGAAGGGTTTACTCATCATCGTCAGTTTCGCAGCACCCTGGCCAGCAGCAGCGCTCGCTTCCATCAGGTTTGATGCAGAACAGTACGGTCTCCACTGAGGATACAGGACGAGGCTCGATGCCGTGGAAGTCGCGAAGGTCATCAGCAGGAAACCAGGCTCGCTCCTCGTCGTCTATTATTGGGATGCCGAAGTATCTGAAAAGATAAGACTGCTTTTATATGGATGGCAAAAGGCAAATTCCCAATTTTTTTACAGTTTCAAGACCGCACAAGGAGTTGTGATTGGTCCTATACTATTGAATGTTGTCTACTATTGAATGAAATATCTTTAGTTGACATCAGAAATCAAAATTAAAGAAATTAAAAGTTTTTTTTTTGTTGGTACATCCGGAATCTTTTATAACAAATCTTATTTTGTTGTCTGTCTTAACAACATCGGCCGATAATAATTTAAACGATGCGTTTGATTTAGACATTGCGTTTTTTTTTTTCGATGATAATTTTTATTTCTCAAATAAGCTTGCAAATCCTTTCATTACTATGACAATCTTCTTCGAGATAAATCGAAATTGCTGTACAGCTGGTCAAAATCAAACGAAATCTAAGCTCATTGGTCAAAATATACGCAAACAGAGGCCGGCAAAGTTAGTATGATAATTAGCAGGCCAGATAAATTAGGTAAGTACTATGAAAAGTCATAACTGTCGTAATATTTAAAAATTGAACGAACTCTATACTCCGCTACATGGCGACCAAGGAGGTCATCTATCAAAGTTTATATTTATTTAAACTTCGAACTGGCTTGTAAAATATGAAAATAAATAGTTTGAATTTCCGCACATTATCTGAGACAAGTACTATACAAGCCTTGGCCGCTATTGAGCATTTATATGGGCAGATGACTCACGTATTCTGGCCTCGGCTACGCCTCCGCCCACATTTTCACCTTCGCCATAAATGCGATTGCCGGCCGCTGCAGTGATGTACCTAGTTACCTACTAGTTGCCTGACCGCAAACCTTATCTCCACGCGTTAAGGTTCACGTTCGCGTGATTTTCCGCACTGCGCTGTTTCAGCGCTGACCGTATGGCCCCGGGTAACTTATTGCAATGAAATACCTGAAGATGGCGAGTGCAGGGATCCACAGCACAGACGCTAGAATCAGCACCAACACCAGCGCTACAGCCCACATCGGCCAGGGCTTCTTCTCCGTGTCTCCTATAGACCGGATCCACGCCTCGTATCCTGACCCTTCCATGGCCAGGTCTACGAACGAAGAGATGAGGATCAGCAGCATGGCGAGAGGGGAGAGGTACTTCCAGCAGATCAGCCAATAGATGCCCGGACGACTACCCGTCATGAGCTCGATGTCGTCCGCGAATCTGGAAAGTAAGGTTTTTTTTTAATACTTACCTATTTAAAGTGCTTTTCAACATTTGAAATCAGAAATAGGAAAAGTTTATTTTGTGACAATGCAATAAAAACAAGAAATATCAAATAGGTACTTGAGGATTTACTATTTAGAATAATTAAATGTTATAGACAAAAATTTGACGGTCAGCAGGATTTGAGCCTGCGCTATTAGGTATACGCCTCCAAGTTCAACTCAAATGTTGCCTATTTAATTAAATAAGACGAGTTTGTGCCAAAAGCGCAAACTGATACGAAATCTAAAACCCTTTGAATTGCGGTGCCGTGTATTCAGCATAAACGGGGTAGGTAGGTAATCACATAAGATTTACGAATAATTTATTGCCTTGGTCTTAAATAGAATTCTATGTTCCAAACCTCATTTTCCATTCGAATAACCTCGCAAATACCTAGAGTAGGTAATCCTACTTTCACCCGACTTACTTCACACAAAGGCTTACGTATAGCTTACCGGTTTTAAAACCTGGCCTTTCATAAGCCGCCATCTAGGCCATCTTGCAAGAAAAACTCAAAATGAATTCTACCTGCTGAGAAAACTCTTCAAGAGTCGTAATCCATCTTAATTCTAGTCGACCCTTAGGTCAAATCTCGTTCGATTTCACAAAACATTAACCCGATATACTATCTGAACGTTCTCCGACCCTTTTATTTGAACGGGTCATCACTTACTTGGTTCTCGCAAAGACCTCTTTATAAATACATCTATCTCTGTATCATACCACCTACCCACGCTCGCTCTATTCATCGGGACTTAGGAAAAAAAACCGTTGCGATACCTACTTTTCTATTACAAAAAGCATCGTTCAATTTTAGGTAGGTATTTAAATTTAGAGCATACAACGAAAAAATAAAGCCGCAATTGTCAAGATAAAACAAGTAAAAATTGTTTATTTTATGTCAGTAATGTAACGAAATCCACTCTTAAAAACATACTATCCACTCTTAAACTTCCCTCCGAGAGTATTCAAAAGTTTTTTTTGTAGGTAATAAGTTGAAATGATGAGTTAATCCTAAATTTTAAGCCATTATTTTCAATAATAAATACAGTTAGATATTACAGAAATTGAATTGTCTATAGATCTTTCCATTTAATAGAATTAGAACGCCAAAATTCAGTAGTAGAAAGAAAAAAATATAATAACTTAATTAAATTCGGCATATCCAAGTCGACTGATTGATTGTATTATGCAATAAGGCAAAGTCTCTCTCTCTCTGTTGAGATCGATTTTTAATATAATCCGGCCTTACGCTGTAGCAATCCAGTTTAGGTGACGAAAAAATGTTGGGCGACCGCAAACCGTATCTGGGTGCGTTAAGGTTCACGTTCGCGTGATTTTCCGAACTGCGCGGTTTTAACGTTAGTTTGAGACCGCGTAAGGAGTTAGCTGTGAGGACCCAGTTTAGTTTTTAGGCGTTTTTAACCGAATAAAGAGATAAAACGGCTAATATCTCAAGGTGACGTTTTCAACCGTGCATGGAATTTCAAAATGTTAAATAGCACCGGACTGTTATGTAAGTAGGCTGGCGATTTAATTGCTCATCTCGTCACTTTGTATAAAAATCTAACTCAAGATAAAATAAAACCTCTTGTTAGATATAATGGGGATTGCCCAAATTTTCTGACCTTATAGTTTTTGTCATGTAATATTTTTTTTGTAAATTTGTTTTTCTTACGGTAGTTATTTAAACATATATTGAAGATTGTAATTTTTTAAATGAGATGATGTCGGCTTCGGCTTTATGTTAGTTCGTATCGATGTCTATTGTCTATAAAAAAACATACACCGGTCATATTTTCATTTGTCAATGTCATTAGGTTTTGGCGGTTTAGCATTATTTTTTGTTTGTGTAAACGGCTAAGACAAATTTCAACATAACGCCAACGCTGACGTCATTCAAGCGTAAATGAAGGTCAATCATATTTAATCAAAAATATATCAGCGCTTATTTTTTTATAAAAGTTTATAGTATATAAGCAATCCCCATTGTGGGTACTTTATTTATTCACTCTGGGCTTTGGTAAATGTGGAAATGTCAACTGACCTTTTAACCCCATAGACGTAGGAAATCCCGACGCACTCGCAGAAGGCGATGATGAGCAGAGGAAAGTTCCCGCTGTACATGTCGAACAGCAGGAAGATGTAGCTACCGGCGCCATGCGCGAACGCCATCGACAGCAGGCAGCAGCTCAGACATATGCCACCTGAAAAGAACAGAGTTATATCAAGGAAGATAGACTAAGAGGAAAGACAATAGCGGAACATTAGAGCGTAGCTCGGAAATTTGCCTAAAAACGGTATAAACTTAGATGGCGCCGTAATTTGAGCGTGCTATAGGTTGTCTCGAACTTTCGTAAGCGCTGCAGTCAGATAACGTACGAAAGGGTTCTACAAATTACCGTAGCGCTAGTATCGCAGTCAAGTTTCGCAACATTTCAAGAGAAGTGCAACCCATACCAGTAGACGGCGCTTTTCTTTATTCTCTTGAAATGTTGCGAAACTTGAATCACACCCTACGGTCGTGATTCAGTTGTTAGAATCCTTCACTTGCTCGTGATTCATTTATGGCCCTCGCTTTAAATCCGTCCTTTATTCACTAATTGCATAATATAGGTACTATTTTTATTTGAAAGGATATTATATAGTTACCTACTTTCAGACTGGTCCCATTGAAATTCATCAAAATCAGTTCAGTAGTTTGGTTTTAAAATCATATTTTGATTTCAGTGGCGCAGGAAACCGAAGAAATAAACATTACCTGTCAAATACTCCTTCCTCAAATTAGGGAACAGCTTCATATCGACGATGGAAGTGACGACCCCCTCTAGTGTCCCGAACTGCGAGTCTATCCCCAGCGTGAACAGCATCAAGAAGAACAGCACCGACCAGAACTGCGCGCCCGGGAACTGGTTGATGGCCTCCGTAAAGATAATGAAGGCAAGGCCGGTTCCTGAAGCAGTCTAGAAGACAAGGGTAACTTGATTTACAGGGCATGGATAGGGTGCTAAAGAAAACAGTCTCACACGTTAGCAGCTAATGTCAGGTAGACAATAGAAACGCTGACTAGTTAGTAAATATCACAAACCAATAAGGAAACAATACTAAATACCTATCAAAGAATTAGAATAATGTATGGATTTCAATTCTCTCTGGTGCAGGCATAAAAAATCGAGGTCTGTGTGTAGGTAAACTCTAACTTAGGTACTTTGTGTATTAGCCTCTAAACGTAGTCAACCATCTTTGTTCGTTAAAATATTGTACCAACACGATAATTAGAGGAGATAAAAGTTAGCCACAATTTTTTTTATAAAGCGCAAGGCCATTATCGTAAACATTAAACATTTACCATGTTTGAAAAAAGTTATATTTATTTCTGCCACAAACATTTTATAATTGCATCTTCTTCGAATAAACCTTGTCATATCCACTGTGTTTACCCTAAATATATTCCTATTAAGCATAGCTATCTTCCCATCGAGAACAACATCTTCGCTCCAGAAATCAAAAGCAATCGCTTTCCCCCGACATGTATTTTATCAAAGCCTACGACGTGAATTTATTTGCAATTAATTATAAGCTTAGCTTCTTTAGTCTCATCGATTGGTAAACATCATTTAAAAAGTAAATCAGGTCTTAACGTCTGTTCGATGAACAGGGTACACGGAACGGTGTGCTACTAAGCCGAAAGGAGATCATTGTACTGTTCCTACTTTATTTACAATGGGACCAACCATGATAAAAAATATCCGCTGTTCCGAAAAAAAAGAGTGTGATTTTTTCTATGGAATAGCAATTTTTTTCTCTATTTCAGGGTTGGTCTCATCATTAAAGTTGTTCACAATGAAGATATCAATGACATCTTTTTGGCTTAGTACCATCACTCCGTGTATAACCTTTTATAAAGATGCGCCCCATCCTTTCACCGTAGGTACGTATGAATCCAATGCAACTTACATTATCCAGCTCCTTCTGCAGATCACAAATGGGCAGTTCCGGCATCATCACTGTTAGGTTCTGATTCACTCTGACTAGCTGCCCCGCTTCAGGAAGCACCATTGACGCAAACCCTGGCCCAAACACCTCCAGCAACGTCTCATTCCTTATACTCAGGCATTTCTCGTACACCATCGTGGCTTTAAAACCAATTATTGAGAAAACTACGATGCCAGCAAACATGGATGTTAAACAATTCGTCATTGATACCATTATGGCGTCTCTATAGCAGTTGTTGTCCACTGGATTGTAAGACGAAAACGCAATTAATCCTCCAAAAGCTAGGCCGAGGGAAAAGAAAATCTGAGTGCCAGCTTCCAGCCAGACGACAGGGTCTAAAATCGTGTGCCACTTCGGCGTGAATAGGTGTATTAGCCCATCGCCCATTCCCTTCAAAGTTATGCCTCTAAAGAAAAAAATCACGAGGACGATGTAAGGGAAAGTCGCCGTTACGTAGACTACTTTTCCGGAGGAAGCGATGCCTTTAATCATGCACATATAGACGAGGATCCAGGCGATGATCAGGGCGAGGGCAATCTTGTAGTTGAACGTCTCTGGGTAGTTGATGTCCTCTGAGATCTGGAGTGTGGTGCGGTACCAGAAATATTGCGTTGGACTGCTTAACTGTAACAAAAAGACGCCAATTTTATAATTATGTACGGTCGAAGATTGTAAAACATGGACAACCAGCCCTATTGACAGAGTTTGTAGACCTTCTGAAGGCCTCTGACATGGCTAAGCGATTTTTATGCCATAGGCAGCAAACAAGTTAACGGGTTGTAACCGTTTACTATGGACACCTGTAACACCAGGGGCATCATAGTTACGTTGCCGACTTTCAAGACTGTTAGCAACCCTTTTGAAAAACTCCATGTTATAGTTAATCGAAAATGCCACAGGACAAATAACCAAGACTTATCACGGAATCACCTTGTTGTGAAGCTGTGAGTTCAAATCGAATTACGAGTATATTAGGATTTCTAACAAATTTATTGTATTGTTTGTAAATTATTTCTTGTTTTAGCTTTGTATTTACCTGTAGGTACCTATTTGAAGTTAAGATAATTAACTATAATTATAAGAACTACTTATTTCCAGCTTTCGCGGAGTTCTGTCAACATTTTCACCTCCCTATACTGACCTGATTAAAAATCTAAAATAACTTTAAACCTCACCAGTTACACTGAAAGCATTTCAGAATATTCTAGGCCTTTTGAAGCGACCTCTACAAAAGTTATAGATCAAGGCACTATAATGGAAAATGATATTAATTTCAACTGTCCCTAAAATAAACATGGCTTTCTATTAAAGCAGATAAGGCCAAGCAAGTCGTATTCGGGATGTTTAAAATATATTTTTGCGAAATAATCTCAGAGCAGCTGCGACCCGTTATTAATATAATAAGATAAGGGATGGTACAAATTGTCTTTCATATTTGTCTAACGGAGATAAAAATTCTGTTTCGACTTTCAGCTACGAAAAATGACATAAAAACTTACTGCGGCCCCATCGGCCATCTGTTCTACGTCCTATCTGCCCTGCCCATTATATGTGCACTGCACGTATAAATAATCTTTTGATCAAAGTAGAGGTAGTGGATTACTTAGTAAAGTAACCCAAAGAGCAAATTATGTTATTGAATTCTAGTTGAAGTCAGTATTTAAGTAGGTACATAAAGTAGGTACTGTATGCTATTTTATGTTCTGGTGTTTTCATATTATGTGACCTTATTATGTTATCCTTGTTTTATGGTATTTTAATAAAGAGTTATTGTATTGTGTGACTCGAAACCTATCCACGCGCGAGCACCTGAGGCGAGGAGAGACAGTAGAGGGCTCGGCTCATGCGGCATGATGATTAGCGTTTTCCCCGCTGGATGGCTCTGTCAGTGTAATTCACCATTGCATATTTCTACTATCTGGCTACATCATCAGATCAGTTCGATGGTGCTAAATGATTGTATTATCATCTTCACATACCTACAGGGTGTAAAGAAAACGCTCCCAAAGACTGGTGATTGCTGATACGATACCACAAAAGAATAACGTAGATATATTATATTATGCAATTAGTGAATAAAGAACGGATTTAAAGCGAGGGCCATAGATGAATCACGAGCAAGTGAAGGATTATAACGACTGAATCACGACCTAAGGGATTGAAACATGATTGAATCAGGAGCGTAGCGAGTTATTCGAGTATTAGAATCCTGAGCGATGCGAGTGATTCATGGCCCTTGATATAAATCCGTTTTATTCAAGAGTTGCATACTATACATTAAAACAATTTTCAAAGTCATACAAAATTGCGACGACAGCGCCGTGTTTGCTGGTCGAGAGAATACTATATTTAAGTGATATTTAATTTTGTCACTCTGCGATTGACAGGGCCGCGGTAACCATGGAAACAAAAATACTTTGTTTATATGAAGTTATTTTCTAGGCACAGCCGCACCATAGCTGTTCAGTTGACAACGTCGCTAGTGGATAACAATATATTTCCACCTAAAAAATCCACCAAGAAACAACTCTAGTTCCAATTTTGCCCACCTGAACAGCTAAGTTGGTGGCACTGAACATTATACATTGAATTCGTTGTCCCGTTGGTTTTTGTCATGTTTAGGTCAAAGTTTTTGTAGATAATTCAAAAACTGCCCTATCAATAGCGGTAAAAAAAAATATGGGACCACCTATGATTTATGACCTAATATAAAATAAATCATCGAAAACAATTCTATATTAAGGGAGTAACCGCGTAACAAACATACAAAAAATATATATATATAACCTCCTCTTGAAGTCGGTTAAAAGATAATAAATAAAGAAAAAAGATAATGAATAAAGATTTACGGAGTTTGCATAGAGTATTTTTTCCGCCAGGTTTTATACGTAGAGGGAGAAAGCAATACTGAATCTATGGTTTTATAGCATTGAGATAGAGGTCGAATATATTGGTGTGTTCTAAATTCAAACACCAAAATAGTGATTTACTTTTTATTCACTGAAAACAGTAAGCTTTTTACTACTACTAACCCTTTAATACTACCAAAGATTATATCTAAGCTTTTTAGAGGGTATAAAAATAAATATCTTTAAATGTTCGCATTGTTATGAAAATAAAATATCGGCTGACACTAGAGGTCACCGAACGACCTGCGCCTCGCGCACGCTTTTATACGCTTTACGATACATTGATGGTTTGCAACATTATTTTTTCAACCTCAAAAACAACAAAATGGTTATTGTTATTATGGTTATGGTTGGCAAATGGTATTCGATTCGATTGTGTTTACATATTATGCTAATAACGTTTAGGTTTCGTGAGGGTTTCCCTTACACCGATCAATCGATACGACAATTAAGAGTAGGTTAAAATTGACTTCCAAGATTTCATTAGGTAACTTCTTATTATTATTTAATAATAGGCTTGCGTTTAACTACCAACTCGCCTGATGTAAAGCGATGATGTGGTCTACGTTGGAGCACGAAACCGTTTCACTCGTGATTTGAAGACACCAAGATTGTAACTATCAGGGAACACTCATTCAGGCAGCGCATTCCACAGACTGGCAGTTCGCATAATAAAAGTAGAATCAAAGCGCTTCATTTTTTAGGGTTCCGTACCTCAAAAGGAAAAAAACGGAACCCTTATAGGATCACTTCGTTGTCCGTCTGTCTGTCTGTCCGTCTGTCAAGACCCTTTTTCTCAAGAACGCGTAAAGGTAGCAAGTTGAAATTTATACTAAATACTTGGCTCTACGGTTTCTTTCGGCTGTAAAAAAATAAAAGTTGTAAGTCAACGCAATCAAAAGATATGAACGTTTATGTCGCATATTTTGCAATTTCACAGGGGAACCAAAACCTATAGGGTACTTCCCGTTGACCTAGAATCATGAAATTTGGCAAAAAGCAAGGTCTCATAGCACATATATAGGAATAAATCCGAAAGTTAGAAATATGAAGGTATATCATTTAAAAATGATTATTTTGCTATTACAAACTTACATTTTGTAGTTGGAATGTATGGAAGAACCTTATTGTCAACTACAAACTTAAGTTTGTCTTTCAATATTTTAACTTCAGTTAGTTTTTTTTTTGGTCTCGCGCTCTTAGGGTTCCTTTATGTCGTATATTTTGCGATTTCACAGGGGAATCAAAACCTATAGGGTACTTCCCGTTGACCTAGAATCATGAAATTTGGCAAGAGGCAAGGTCTCATAGTACATATATAGGAATAAATCCGAAAGTTATAAATTTGAAGGTATTTAAAAATAATTATTTTGCTATTACAAACTTACATTTTGTAGTTGGGATGTATGGAAGAACCTTATTGTCAACTACAAACTTCAAAGTTGTCTTCCCAGAGACTGTGGGATCGGCCGATCTGCGAACTAGCATGGAAATCGCTACTAGATACGTGTCCTAGTATTGCAGATCGCGCTCGTATTCTTGCTGTCTCTGTTTGGGAATCGTGACTTTGGTTGCAAGCCATGCCCTCTTTTAACACAGGTAGCCTTTTAGATCCAACCGCATTTCGTCTAGCTGTCAGCTTACGCTTGGGTGCAAGGTGCTGTGAGGCCCATCGCTGTCAGTGTGGTACTGCTGTTGACCAGCTCGGTCACCATGGTCTCTCTTGCTCGAGAAGCGCTGGTCGTATTGGCCGACACGCTAGCCTGAACGACATCATACGCAGGGCACTTTCCACCGCCAATTTCGCAGCTGTGCTCAAACCGAGTGGTCTTGCGCGTGACGATGGAAAGAGGCCTGACGGTATGACACTTGTGCCCTGGAGGTTGGGGCGGCCCCTTGTATGGGACGCAACTTGTGTCGATACTTTGGCGCCATCACATCTTCCTGAGACACAAGGTAGGGCTGGCGCGGCTGCTAATTCGGCAGAGCAGCACAAGCGTCGCAAATATGCTAACCTCGGCAGTGGTTACATATTTGAGGCGTTTGGGGTCGAGACATTGGGCCCTTGGGGACCGGGAGCTCACCTCATTTTCAAAAATCTTTCAGAGCGCCTGGTTAATGCGACGCGTGACCAAAATGCTGGCGTGTTTCTGGCTCAACGCATTAGCATTGCCATTCAACGTGGTAATGCCGCCAGCATGTTGGGTACGCTGGCAACTGGTAGTGGGCTTGAGCATTTGGATTATCTTTAGACCTTCAACGGTCTATGGGCAGTCTAACTGTATTTGTAGTGTTAGTTTTAGCTTGTATTTTGTTTAGTTATTAAAGGCACTTGCCCAGTAAAAAAAAACTACAAACTTAAGTTTGTCTTTCAATATTTTAACTTCAGTTAGTTTTTTTTTGGTCTCGCGCTCTGAGGGTTCCGTCTAACGGAACCCTCAGAGCACGAGTCCTACTCGTACTTGTCCGGTTTTTTAGCGCTTTTTTACTTAGTTACAATTGAAGTTGTATAAAACGCGTGACATAGATAGCTAATCCGAAAAACAAATCACAACATAGTATAAAACAAAGTCGCTTCCCGCTGTCTGTCCGTCCCTATGTATGCTTAGATCTATAAAACTACGCAACGGACTTTAATGCGGTTTTCACCATCAGTTAGATAATTTTTCACGGAAGGTTTATATATGTAACAAGCGAACCGCCCCGGCTTCGCACGTAAGTTACACCCGTGCGCAGCCGGGCGGGCGGGTCGCTAGTTTAAAATAAAACTTAAACTCTTAAATCTCTTAAATTGCTAACTCAGATATTTAAGCTTTACCGCCCCTTCAAGATCGCAAAACGGACGGCTGAAGATAAATTACTTACTTTAAAAGAAAATATTTTAGGGTTCTTTAGCTGACTAGACAATTCCCTAACTTTGGAGCGCTAAGTACGTACCTAGATACTTTGACAGGGAATTGAAATTCGGGACAGTTGTGGATTTCGATAAATTCACTTTTAATAATTAGTAATTTTTTTACCTAGTACTTACGTGGTGCCATCGTACTCATCCTCATCATAATTTCAGCCGATCATTTTCCCACTGCTGGGACTCATATAGGTACTGGCCCAGTACATGTTGGTGAATGTCATATATCTTTGAGTTTTTGAGATTCTTGGAGATATCGGTTTCCTCTCGATGTTTTTCTTTCACCGGTTTTGAGCGATGGCTTCGAAACTGCACACAATTTATTAAGGTACTAAATAAGCCATTGGTGCAGGGCCGAGGATCGAACTCAGTGCCGTCAGATTGTAAAGCGCTACCGCTCGGCCACCATCGCTGCTACATAAGTATACTAAGGACCAGACAAGTCTACTTCTTTCAGTAAATAGTCCAAAAAGGACGATGTTCCAGTTCCGGTGGCACCGGAAGCGGCTTTGGCAGACGGAAATCGTCCTCAATGAAACTAACGACCGCCGCGCTGTATCTGTACCTCGCATCCGTTACAGTCCGTGCCAAAATTTTACGCACTAGTCGTTGCTGCACAGCGTTGCCAAAAGTATTTATTATTACATGTTTCCTATATTTTTTATTTTTTTGTTGTTTTTCTCTTCAGTTTAAAATGTTAGTTTTGCCGATTCATCCATGCTTCACATGCAAAAAAGAAATTAATTAAAAAAAAAATTACATTATGCTAATTCTTTCTATTATTGTTCTTTCTTTATTAATTTATATTACTTTGACAATGATTATTTGTTTTTGTAATTGTTAGATATGATAGGTACACTATTAGTACACTTTTACCAATTACCTAGCTTAAGTTAGAATAGATCTTATAATTATTAACTTTAGTACCTTGATAATAGTAACAAAGATGACTTGTAATTATTAGTTACCAATAAAATTATTATGATTATTCACTTTATTTATTTTATATCTTAATTTTTAAGTTTTTTACATTAAATAAATAATAAAAAAAATACATAAAAAACTTATGATTATTATTATTATGACTCGTAAGGCTTCCTTCAGTTCTACCTACTCATCTGGATGTCTCGAAGAGATCACTGTAAGCGATAAGACTGCTTTTTGTACCTATGATTAACATAATAATATTATGTTCATCTTGTAATACTGTTCTGTGGTGTCAACACTAAATTTGACAGCTCTAAAATTGTTGACATCCATTTCTCACATATTAAAATTAAAAGAGAGGCAGATAGTTTTAGTCCTGTCAGATTGGTTTAGTTTAGTGAGTGGTATGACAGAATCGACGCCAATGTATTGTATTGCAAGTATTGCAACGCTACCTTTAGGCGACAAAAGGACGTACCTACCTACATCCTAAAGCAAGAGGAGGAGGAACAAAGCTGGCTCATGGAACCTACCACAATTTCTTTATAAGGGTAAGTGCTCCAGCATTTTTTTACTCGCACTTAGCTTTTCTCTCACTCTTTTTGGTTAAAATAATTAAGAGTAAGATTGACAAAGAGAGTAGATATGAGAATAACCTCTACGTCAACATAGTTCTACAGAGCGACCATTAACTTTGGCATGGATTGTACTTCTAGACAGCCCTAAACGAAGGGCGGAATAATTCGGAACTAATTAGTCATGTTGACTTTTTGCCGGTCAAAGTTTTTGGTGAAATTAAAGTGCCGCCTGTTCATTAAAGACTGTTGCGAAAAAGTTTGCTGTTATAAGGGTGTAAAAAAAAATGGTTAGGTAAAGTAAATTATTTTATACCATTATTTCAATTATTTTATTTTCTAAAAAGCTTATTTTATTCACTGAAAAAAAACAAAAAAAAACACTATTTTGGTGTTTGAATTTAGAATACACCAATATAATTATTCGACCTCCATCTCAATGCTATGCAACCTCCTTACGCAAAAAATACTCGATACAAACTCCTGAAATCTTTCTTTTTCTCGTATTACACATCTCGTCCACTGTTGATCATAGGCCTCCCCTTAGAACAAAGAGTACTTTTTAATATCCTTAGAACGCCATAGAACGCTACACTGAAATACAGCCTGACATCTGCATCCACTGGATATCTGCTTAATTTTTGCTGGCATATTTCATAAAGTCCCTAGTTTTACAAAACGGGGCCCGCGCTCAAAAGCTGTGCTACTTCTGAAACGCCTTATACTCCTTTGGTTTCTGAAGATTTTTTATGGGGCTCACGGACCACGCGGAAGAGGGCAAGCATCAAATGCGACAAACAATATATACACATTTTATTTATTGAATAATATTTTTTTTAATTTTTTATAATTTTTTTATTGAATAATTATATAGGTTGGTGCTATGGAACTATGGAAATAACCTCGTTTACTTCATGTAAGTCTTCATCATCATTTCAGCCATAGAACGTCCACTGCTCGGCATAGGCCTCCCCCACCGATCTCCAAAAGGGCCGGTTGGAAGCGGCCTGCATCCAACGTTTCCCTGCGGTCTCTTTTAGATCATCTGTCCATCTTGTGGATGGGCGTCCTACGCTGCGCTTACCGGTCCGTGGTCTCCATTCCGGAACCTTTCGGCCCCATCGGCCATCTGTTCTGCGTGATATGTTCCCTGCCCACTTCCACTTCAACTTCACGTAAGTTCGTACTACTCACTTACGTACGTACAACTTTTTTTCCTAATTTCTTAGTCACCTGTTCCCTATAAAACTAGTGAGGGAAATGGCCTCGTATATCACGGGCAACCTCTGTATTTGCGGCGATTTTTCTTTATGGCAACGATAGGCTAGATATTTCATCGTATATGGGACGGATAAAAGAGGCGATCATGGAAATCTCCGTAAAATTTTCCTTGGAATACGAAATTCCAAATGCTCACTTATAGTTTTGGTACATCTGAGTTTGTTATATAGTGGCAGTTATATCCAGTTTTCCGCATTTTTTGATGTGAATTTTTTGATATCCTGCCTCATGAAGCCGAGACATATTTATGTCGGCCTCGGCTTCGTGTCAGTCCACATCATGTTCGTCCATCAATCTCCTGTTTTGCCGCAACAGTAGGTAAGTATTGTAAAACGCCACATAAAAAGGGCACGCCATTATCGCACATAAATACCGCAACAGTTTGAGAGATGAGAGTTCAGTATATTAAACAACGCAGTTCTCCTAAAAATTTGTGATGTTAAGTATGTTATCAAAAGTTAGCTGCCTCCGCAAAAATCGAGTCAAAACAACAACGGCGGCGGCGAGGTCCTAAAATTAGAGGGCGCGGTGTATTAAAAGCTTTATCTTGGCTAAAAATAAAATCCGTAAAAAGCTTCGTCCTAGGCTAAAAATAAAATCATTGTACAGCCTCTTATTATAGAAACAAAGTTTTGTTTTAGCGTAGATATATTTTATGCAAATGACGAGATGAGCAATCGTGACGTTTTTTACCATCAGGCAGCGACATACCTGATGGTAAACGCCGACGCGCCACGCTTGCCCTAAAAGTACTAATGTTAGAAATTCAAAAAATTGTGTGCTGGACATAATATTTTTAATCGACTACAAAAAGGCTGTAAAAAAAATTTGATGAAGAGAGCTTAATTTTAGTTAAGTATCTATTTTGTACTTATGTCCTCTACTATGTATAATTTTTAGGGTTCCGTACCCAAAGGGTAAAAACGGGACCCTATTATTAAGCCTACGATGTCTGTCCATATGTCCGTCTGTCTGTCGTACAGGGCCGTCTTTAACCTATTAGAGGCCCTGGGTACATTAGAATAATGGGGCCCATATGACCTTGACAGAGCACTATTTTGTTCGAATAAACAAAGAAAGATGATATGCTGATTTTCAGGCGAGAGTAGAGTAAAGCTAATAAGCAAGTAGGTATTGTAGTCAGTCATTCACTTATGATTTTTTCGAAATAAATAAATATGTCGGTAATAAATATCGGTTATCGTTTGGTGATCTGGCAGGAACTAGGGGGCCCCTGTCCATCGCGGGGCCCTGGGCACTTGCCCAGAGTGCCCAGTGGGAAAGAAGGGCCTGGTCGTACCTATTAACGGTTATATCTTTCGAACCGTAATAGATAATCAACTGAAATTTTTATGTCGGTGCCAAGTTTCTGTTTACCAAGTTATAACTGGTAAATTCGTTTAATTTTGAATTTGTGGTGGTTTAAAAAAAATACGTTTGTTGTATCGGGACCCCCTTTCGTTTTTACTTTTTGACTTTTTTATTATTTCTCAGTTAATCCGCCGTAACATTTATTATCTGTGAAAAATTTAACTGGCTATCTATCACGGTTCGCAAAATGCAGCCGTTTCAAGGTAGGACGGACAGAGAGACAGACAAACGGACAGACAACGTAGGCAGAGTAATAGGGTCCCGTTTTTTCCTTTTGGAGTTTGGGTTGGAACCCTAAAAACTAGAATACCCGATAAATAACAGGGCACAACTAAAACGACAAAAAAAGTTTATCGTAAACGAAATTGTGAACAGTGTTTATTCCCCGTTAGATTTACGGGTGTTCACGTGATCTGTTTGTTTACGGTGTGAAGGATCAGAGGATGCTCAAAGGGTGTAAAGGTAAATTGAATAAATTATCCGCTCAATGGGAAATGTGTTAACGTTGTTCAAAACTTTACAATTTTGCTAACGATTATAATGATTTTCGGACCGGTAAGCGCAGCGTAGGACGTCCACCCACAAGATGGACAGACGACCTAAACGAGCAGGGAAACGCTGGATGCTGGCTGCTTCCAACCGGCCTTTTTGGAGATCGATGGGGGAGGCCTATGTCCAGCAGTGGACGTCCTACGGCTGAAATGATGAGGATGATGATATAATTATTTCGGATTACGCATAAGCCGTTAAGGTGCATAAGCCGAGCTACCCTGGAAAAAAGTCTGACGCTTTGTTGCGGGGAACGAAGTAACCTAACAGATCTTTACGAGTACCAGGGTTGCCACCCGTCCCGATTCTGCCAGAACAGGGGCCTTACGGCCAACTGCTAACGTTAAATCCGCTCAGTTGGAAAAGCACGCGGCCGCAAATCGTATCTGGACGTGTTAAGGTTCACGTGCGCGTGGTTTAACGTTAGTTTGATACCGCGTTAGCAGTTGGGCGCAAGACCCCAGTCCTCTATTTTGATGATATTGTCCCGCGTCCCGATAATTGTGCCCCAATTTTACATAACATGCGACGATCGCTCAATTCGTTCAGACTCATACGCAAAGCTAGCGAAGTGTAAAAAGCTTAGAATAACTACTCAGAGAAGGTAGGTTTCCAAACAACGCCTTCTCAAAACGTAAGCTACAAATTCGCTTTGTAGCTTACGTTTCGATTAGTATTTTAAACGATTTAAGCAAGAAAATTAATGGATTACCTGTGGAATGTCACACCATAACTCTTATGCTGCTTTTCTGATTTGTTGTGGTACGATTTCACCGCGCAAATTGTCATAGTAAAATATCTATATTTTTTTGGAGCCATGTATGACACCATTAGAATGGCTTAAATTTTGCAAATGTACTTGGTTTCTTTGTGTAGTTATTCTAAGGTAAAAAGGCATAATAAAAATAAGGTATTAAGTCTTTAAAGAAAACTTTGTCCATCCGATTTCCTTTCAAATTTCAATTTCGAAATTGAAATTCGGATGGAACTTGATTCGTATTTTACGTACCGTATATTCGTACTTCGCACACTGTACCTACTTAGATGAATCTGTCGACAGAACGACCAAAATTTACCACTCTCCAAAATGAATAACCTGTATTCTGTCTGTCAATAAAGAGATAGGAGTGGCTATTGTATTGTAAAATCAACCGTGCACTGGCCCATCTTCTCTCTCTCTCTCTCTCTCTCTCTCTCTCTCTCTCTCTCTCTCTCTCTCTCTGAGGAGTCTCAGAGAAGACCTGTATCCCAGCAGTGGGAACATGATAGGCTGAAATGATGATTGCGTAATAACCTCATTTCACTTTGCGTCGTCAAGTAAAAATAGGTATGGTTCACGTCCGTCACGTACCTAACTAATCCCCTCATTCTAGTCAGCAATTACCCCAAGGAATGACCAGAATGTAAGTACCGTTTATACCTATAACATCTTGACGTTTCCGCCCTGTTGTTCCAAGAACTTTCTCTCAACACCGGAGCTGTTATCGCGTTTGTTTTACGACTTTAATCACATTTCTCATTAAAGTGGAAGACGCTTCAAAGGAACGTGCAAACCTAGGAATTCTTTTCCGAGCACTGACTTTGTAGACGCTTGATGTTGCTTTTGCTTTCTTTTTTCGGGGCACGGCTGGTGAGATGTTCTTAGGTAGTATATAATATGTTAGAACCTTTTTAGGGTTCCGTAAAAGGAACCCTTGTAAGTTCATTCTGTCCGTCCGTCCAACCTAATCCAACCTAATAAGAACCTTCTAACCTTTATTAATGAATAAGCATTAAACATTTCACAATTTTAATTACAGTCTACATAACTCGTCTATGTCGAGAGTTTCTACAATAAAGGATTTAGGAGTCATTTTTTATTCAAAACTACTTTCTAATGAGCATATTTGCAATGCAGTAAATAAAGCCTCAAATTTCTAAAAAATTATAGCAAATTCTCTAGAATAGCTATCTCTTTATTAATGTATACCTATATATATATATATATATATATATATATATATATATATATATATATATGTCGGCGCGTTGAAGTTTTAGCATTCGGGCGCAACTACCGTCGGATAGTTTTTAAGGCTTAGATTATGTAGGTAGGCGTCACCTAGCTTTGTTTTGGTGGACTAGTGATGGAGGTGGCGCCGTCACTGGTGTAACGCTGCAGTAACTTACTCTGCTGAAGTTCGTTGTGAAGTTGTGTCGTTGACAACCAATCAGAGTTTAGTAAGTTGGTATACCGTCCGGCAGAGGCGCTAGTGAGCGCGGCGCAGCGGACACGTGCGCGAGGCTGGAGCACACTTTACTTTGGTGTCTGATTTGGGATTGCCACTTTTTGAGGTTAGGAATTGGAATTGTTGGTTGGAGGGTGGTAGCGTTCGTTACAAGGCGGAACACCTTGTCCCCAAGTAATTTTCAAGTAATTTGGATATTGTAATTAGTAATCATAGTGTGACGAAATAAAAACTGTAACAATGTACGTGTGATGTCTCATTCTCCTCGGCCACTATACTCACGCCATAGAAACAAGATTAATCTGATGAAGATTGGCCATCCACCGACCGGTGCCCCCGCTTCACGCCTCCAGGATCGCCCCGTCATCAGAATTGGGATAAAACCCGAGACACCCACATGGAGAAAGCGATGACATGAGTGAGAAAAACCATTGCAATTCAAGTGTTCGAAACAACAACTCACGTGGCAAAGAAAAATGGCGTCTAATTTTCGTGCAACAAAATCGCAATTTATTGGCATTGGTGCAAGCAATAAAACTACCCACATCTTCGAGTGCGATTCGACTTCCTGAATTTGATCCGGGAAAAAGTGACATCGACGATCGAGCCTGAATAACAACCGCGGTCATGTGTGTCACCGACCAGCATCGCCAAGGACCATCGCTGATGATTGCTTTAAGCCACACACTCAAGGGCGAAGCATCATCCTGGCTGCCATCTATATCGTTTCCTGGAAGGCGCTGACAAGAGATCCTGCTTCGTGTGCGGGCAAGCTAGTACACATCGCTCCAGCCTGTCCGGAGAAGGTGTTCAAAGAGGTCAAACCACCAAACTGCGCGGAGTACGCTGGGAAAATCATCGGGTGAGCTCGTCCAATTTTATTTGGTAGTAGTTCTGCGTGCTCTTTGACTAAATCAGATTTGAGTGCTAAGTTGGTGGTAATGCGCGTAAAAAAATAATCCTTTCGGGGGTAAGTCAAAGAAACATTTTATGGTAACCTCAAATTCTCAGCGATTTAAAGGTCAAGGGTATTATACTGACAGTTTTGTTTTATAATGAACCACCTGATGGTACGTATTTCGGAATCGGTTATCCTAGGGATATTCTCCAACAAGGAGTAAGCGTTTTAATAAGAGAAAAGCGTAAATCTATTTCATGTAGGCGATTTCGTTTTCGTTAAGTAAAGTCGAGCGTAACCAAACCAGTGAGCGTAACTAGATTGAAAATTCAGGTGTACCTTCATTATTACTTGCGTCTTGGAAAATACGAGTCCAGTCTGTGTGACCAGTCTGTGTGACCAGCCTGTGTGGCCAGCCTGTGTGGCAAGCCTGTGTTGCAAGCGTTTGTGGCATCCGTATTTGACCAATCTGAGTAGCAAGCCATTCGAATATTGTGATCGAAAGTGGAGAGAAAATGATTCCTTAAGTTTGTGTTGAGTCGTTAGAATTGACTTTTGTGGTGACTTATTTAAATACGCGAAACTGTTGCGGTTATGTTTCCTCGATTATTTAGTTACTGTAAATGCAATTTACTTTTTCGAAATTCAACTGCTAAAGTCATGTATCAGGATGAACGAGCGGATGTATTGGTGATTGGAATTTTGTTTGTTCCAGGTTTGGTGTTCTAACGCCCGAGGACGGTCGTATGTCAGTATGGCCGTGTCGGCGCGTTGAAGTTTTAGCATTCGGGCGCAACTACCGTCGGATAGTTTTTAAGGCTTAGATTATGTAGGTAGGCGTCACCTAGCTTTGTTTTGGTGGACTAGTGATGGAGGTGGCGCCATCACTGGTGTAACGCTGCAGTAACTTACTCTGCTGAAGTTCGTTGTGAAGTTGTGTCGTTGACAACCAATCAGAGTTTAGTAAGTTGGTATACCGTCCGGCAGAGGCGCTAGTGAGCACGGCGCAGCGGACACGTGCGCGAGGCTCGGTGGAGCACACTTTACTTTGGTGTCTGATTTGGGATTGTCACTTTTTGAGGTTAGGAATTGGAATTGTTGGTTGGAGGGTGGTAGCGTTCGTTACAAGGCGGAACACCTTGTCCCCAAGTAATTTTCAAGTAATTTGGATATTGTAATTAGTAATCATAGTGTGACGAAATAAAAACTGTAACAATGTACGTGTGATGTCTCATTCTCCTCGGCCACTATACTCACGCCATAGAAACAAGATTAATCTGATGAAGATTGGCCATCCACCGACCGGTGCCCCCGCTTCACGCCTCCAGGATCGCCCCGTCATATATATATATATAGGTATACTATATATATAAAACACTGTTTTAAACTATCACGGTTGTTTGTCGGGACTTAGGTTCGAGTTCGAGTTCCAGTGATAACCGCAGCAAAAGACTAAGAAAGAGGGTAGATCGTTATGTCTGCACCTAACTTTTTAACTGTTCTCCAACCACCCGCATTCTTCAGTCTTCCCGTGAACATGGTGCATGTAACTGCGCCGAAATATCGGGAGCTCATTCCACAACCTTACCACGGTAAATATCCCGTAAATAATCATATAACTATACTATATATATATATATATATAGGTATACATTAATAAAGAGATCAAAATTAAAAAAATACTTATTTTTTATATATTTTTTTTTACCGACAGCGACACTGTCGCTGCCGCCTGCCGCCAAGATCCGTTTGCTGATCAATCATGCACGCCTCTTGTTTTTGTATAGATTTTCCTGCAAAAGCTTACTAAAATAGAACTTGGTTTCTTTCTTTAGCTAGAATGACTGTACTTCCCAGTACTACTATATTCGACTCAAAGAGAATATAAATACTACGTAAGACTCGACTGTTGTACTCGTTATATGAGCAACCAGCTGCGCATTTTTTAATTTTTTCATTACCTACTTTTCTCGAAAAAAGGTACCTATCCATGCTGTGGTAATTTAGAACATTAGTGGCGGAACGCTCTAAGGCTGCTGACATCCATCCGCGCCTAACCAAAGAGATGAAAGAGAATGTAACTCAACGCTACGCCTAACTAAACTAATTAAAACAACATAACGTACTGTGTCAATATCCTCTGGTATAAGTGTTCTGTGGTCAATATCATCCATCAAAAATGTTTCAAAATAAAAAACATAACGTCAACAATAATTATTCTTTGAACATTATTAATAATTAATTTATCATTTCTTCGATATATTTCACGGTAATATCTCTAATTTTATCAGTAGAGTGATTCAAAGTTTCTGTGTACCTATTTTAGTGTTAATTTGAACGCATGTGCCACCGTTTCAATTTAGCTACCTTCGAACTGAGATTTCATATTTTACTACGTATCGTTGCCCCCCCAAAGATTTCATACTATACTACGTGCCCCCGAACTGTGAACCCATAATATATTTGTGCTAAGCTTTGTTCAAATTTCGGAGAAAAAACTCGTTGTGCAGTTATCTAGGCCACGTAGTACAGCTTGAGTAAAGCCCGTTGCAGACCTTGCGAAGTACAGGTGGCAAGTACAAGTAGCAAGTACCTACTAGATACTAGTAGTTAGTAGATACTTGCTACTTGTACTTCTCATGGTCTGCAATGGCATAATACTTAGGTGATAATTTGAATTTAGTTTAGGAATCGTGGTAATTTCTGGTAATAACTGTGATGATTACTTGTTTTGCAGTTGTTTGAACACTTTGAACTGATGCAGGACTCACTACCTATATTATTATCACTGTATTGCAAGATGTCATTCAAGTTGCTGGTTGCAACGTGAGCGATGGAAAAGGTAATTTCATATTAAAACTGTTAACATATTCGTGTCCTACAACGAAAGAAAATGTAAACACAATGGTACCGTATTACTAATGACCATTACCCAATGAATAGACTTTTCGAATTAGCAATCCAAGGTATTTATTACTATAATATAATTACGATTTACCCTTAGTCTCAGATATGATAGTTTTCGAACACTTTTTTCGTTTACGTATTGTTCCATACACTTTAGTAAAGCGCCTCCAGCGGAAACGCGAAAGAACTAAAATCGGTAGTAAACGGCGGTATAGATTGCTTCACTATAGTACGAAAAAAATATCGAATACCTTTCAGCCCAGCAATGTATGGAACAATACGAAAACGAAAAAAGTTTTCGAATACTATCAAAACTTGTACTATGGGTAGAACAGAGTAGATACTTTTAAAGGTTTCGTACGGCGCGCGGCGTACCGTACCCAAAGGGTGAAAACGGAACTCTATTACTAAGCTTACGCTATGTCTGTCAGCCCGTCCTACCTCTTAACGCTGGTCGGTTTTTTATGTTATTTCCCAAAAGCAAAGAAGTTTAAACCACTGCTGGAACACAGGCCTTCTCTCAGAGAAAGGATGGGCCCTAATTCATCATCATCATCAAACTTGCTTGGGCGATATCTCGGAAACTGTCGATCCTGGACTAGCAGTTCCTTCGCAAAAGTGATAGATCTCGTCGAGATCTTCATTTCAGATGACAGCTGTCAAACTTGCTTGGGCGATATCTTGGAAACCGTCGATCCTGGACTAGCAGTTTCTTTGCAAAAGTGATAGATCTCGTCGAGATCTCAATTTTGGATGACAGCTGTCAAACTTGCTTGGGCGATATCTCGGAAACCGTCGATCCTGGACTAGCAGTTCCTTCGCAAAAGTGATAGATCTCGTCGAGATCTTCATTTCGGATGACAGCTGTCAAACTTGCTTGGGCGATATCTTGGAAACCGTCGATCCTGGACTAGCAGTTCCTTCGCAAAAGTGATAGATCTCGTCGAGATCTTCATTTCGGATGACAGCTGTCAAACTTGCTTGGGCGATATCTCGGAAACCGTCGATCCTGGACTAGCAGTTCCTTCGCAAAAGTGATAGATCTCGTCGAGATCTTCATTTCGGATGACAGCTGTCAAACTTGCTTGGGCGATATCTTGGAAACCGTCGATCCTGGACTAGCAGTTCCTTCGCAAAAGTGATAGATCTCGTCGAGATCTTCATTTCGGATGACAGCTGTCAAACTTGCTTGGGCGATATCTCGGAAACCGTCGATCCTGGACTAGCAGTTCCTTCGCAAAAGTGATAGATCTCGTCGAGATCTTCATTTCGGATGACAGCTGTCAAACTTGCTTGGGCGATATCTTGGAAACCGTCGATCCTGGACTAGCAGTTCCTTCGCAAAAGTGATAGATCTCGTCGAGATCTTCATTTCGGATGACAGCTGTCAAACTTGCTTGGGCGATATCTCGGAAACCGTCGATCCTGGACTAGCAGTTCCTTCGCAAAAGTGATAGATCTCGTCGAGATCTTCATTTCGGATGACAGCTGTCAAACTTGCTTGGGCGATATCTTGGAAACCGTCGATCCTGGACTAGCAGTTCCTTCGCAAAAGTGATAGATCTCGTCGAGATCTTCATTTCGGATGACAGCTGTCAAACTTGCTTGGGCGATATCTCGGAAACCGTCGATCCTGGACTAGCAGTTCCTTCGCAAAAGTGATAGATCTCGTCGAGATCTTCATTTCGGATGACAGCTGTCAAACTTGCTTGGGCGATATCTCGGAAACTGTCGATCCTGGACTAGCAGTTCCTTCGCAAAAGTGATAGATCTCGTCGAGATCTTCATTTCGGATGACAGCTGTCAAACTTGCTTGGGTGATATCTTGGAAACCGTCGATCCTGGACTAGCAGTTTCTTCGCAAAAGTGATAGATCTCGTCGAGATCTTCATTTCGGATGACAGCTGTCAAACTTGCTTAGGTGATATCTCGGAAACCGTCGATCCTGGACTAGCAGTTTCTTCGCAAAAGTGATAGATCTCGTCGAGATCTTCATTTCGGATGACAGCTGTCTATAATAGGTAGAGACTCTGGCAAAGCTATAGTAATATTTTTGTGTTTCAGGCATGCAATCTCAACCAAACGCAGGACATACAAATGTAAATGATACAAGTGCTGCAATGGTTCCTAATGAAGGTGGTGTAACATCGGATACACAAGAAGAAAAAGATTTTTAAGAAGATTTTCGAGATTGGTTTGTGTTTGCAATCTCAAAATTATGAGATTTATAGAAAACAATGTTGCTTGATTTTTGAAGTTACCAAAAGAATGTGAAGAAACTGCACATCTTTTGATGTTCTTCGATAAATTATTTGATTCGGTGAATGGATCTTACAGTGAAATTCAGGGAAGACATTTTTACTTGCTGCAGTAACGCCGAAATCACCACATCAGAAATTTTGGAGTGAAGCTCTTCCAGTTTTAAGATCGTTACGATATTTAAATGACGGGAAAAGGTTGTTCGGTCCATAACAAGCTGGATTAAGACTAAAGAAGGATTCCAAATGCTTGTAAATTCTTTACACAAAAATCAACTTAATTATATTGTTAATAAATTTCAACCACAGGATGACAGGACCCATTAGAAAATATGTTTGGCTCCGTATGGTCACTGAGCATATGCAATAGAATGCCTGGTGCATTTGTTTTTGAAAGCAAATATAAATCACTTTTAATAAATAATTTATCAATGGATCATTCGCAAGGAGCGAATTGTGAAAAAGATACTTCAGCCGGCTTACAAACAATACGCGATTATTTTGATATTTGAGCTCAAAATCAAATGAAAAAGAAAATATCGAAATTGATGAGGAAGAGTTTATAATGAGGATCAGTAATCATCATCAGCCGGAAGACGTCCACTGCTGAACATAGGCCTCCCCCTTTAACCTCCAAATTGAACGACAGCCCGCCTTTTGCATCCACTGGATACCCGTGACTCTCACAATATCGTCGGTCCATCTAGTGAGAGGCCTCCCTACGCTGCGTCTTCCGGTTCGTGGTCTCCACTCCAGAACCTTTCTTCCCCATCGGTTATCGGTTCTGCGATGGGCGATGGCAATGGCAATGCGATGGCAATGGGCGATGTGGCCCGCCCATTGCAACTTCAACTTGCAAATTTTAGCAGCTGTCGGTGACTCTGGTTCTTTGGCGAATATCCACGTTTCGGATCTTATCGCGCAAAAAAACTCCGAGCATAGCTCTCTCCATTGCCCGCTGTGTGACTCTGAGCTTTTCCAAAAGGCCAACAGTTAAAGACCACGTCTCAGTACCATATTAGTAAAGTAGTAGCAAATTCAATAGAACTAGTACTCACTTTATTCTTCATGACATATCTTTTTGAATTATCCAAATCGAACCATTACTTACGAAGATATTAAGTAATAAACATTATGCCGTTCCTGCCGCTAAAAGAAATGTACGTGGGTGCGTATGACGTCACTGGGACGGTCGCCGCCAGCTACCCGTTGGCCGCTAAAAGGCGCGCAGTGTTTTGGGTGGTTAATTGTGACTTTGATGCAAATTAAGTGCCCGATTTGTGTCTAATTCATCTTTTTAACTATGTACAAATATTGTATTGAGCCAAAATGTACAAACACCTCTTTTAAAACGCCAGAATGTAAAAGTAGGTTACAACTTATTTCCATATCAACTAAATAATGGGTAGGTATAGTTATGTAGGTACTAACATCGAAATGATCTACACAGCCATGTCTAGTAGCTTGGGTAGAGGGTGGAGTCATAGTAAAAATAATAGTAAGTTGACTCGAGGAGATTTAAATACCTACTCATGCCCGAACACGCAGGGTTGTCCGTGTCTCTGAGTTTTATAGGTACCTATGTATATTATAATGAAACAATAACACGTAGATACGGATATACGGATTTTACGATTGTAAATAATAAGGTACATACTCCTAAAATAAATCAATGTTTGTAGCGGGTGGCTATCTACGACCCGGTAAAAGTATAATTTTATTCTTCTACAAATATCGGTCTCGGCTATCTCCATTACTCTGATTATATTATGTCAATAATATTGTAAGTATATTTTTTAAATATACAACTGAGTGCGAAACGAGTAAGGTATGATATGTTAATACCTGATGGTAAGTGTCACGCCTATCCATATAGTAGTCAATATCTGTAACCGTGTATAATGACCTTTTATCTGCTTAGTACAGTCAATATGCGATAACCTGTATTATGACCATCTTTCGGCGTAGTACAGTCTATTATGCATAACACTGAATAGTTACCTCCTTTCGGCGTAGTACAATCTATATCCATAGCCCTGTATAAGACCTCCTTTCAGCTTAGTACAGTCTATATGCGTAACCGTGTATAAAGACCTCTTTTAGGCGTAGCACAGTCCATATTTGTAACCCTGTATAATGACCTCCTTTCAGCTTAGTACAGTCTATACTAAATGCGTAACCCTGTATATAATAATGATCTCCTATCGGCTTAGAACAATCTATAAGCCTAACCGTGTTTAATGACCTCCTTTCAGTATAGGACAGTCTATATGCGTAACCTTGTGTAATGACATATTTTTTTTGCTTAGTTCAGTCTATATGCGTAACCCACATCCTTCCGGCTTAGTACAATCTATATGAGTAACCCTGTATAATGACTTCCTTTCAGCTTATTAGTCTATATGCGTAACCCTGTATAAGACCTCCTTTCGGCGTAGTACAGTCGGTCTATTCCACTTTGATCCCTGACTGAAAATACCATTGTACCCCAGACATTTGTATTTGTGTGCGTGCTGCGGTGCGTGCGTACAGGCATGCGCACATACAAGCCGCACGATGTATCTTTCTTCGAAGATAACTTACTATTATATTTTTACTACGGTGGAGTTTTATCATCTCTTTTTACAACGGAGTACCATATTTTACGAAGTAGTAAAAAAAAATAGTTTTTCTGGCATTTTAATAGAGGTGTTTGTACATTTCGGCACTATACAATATTTGTACATAGTTAAAAGATCAATTAGACACAAATCGGGCACTTAATTTGTATCGAAAATCACAATTATCCACCCAAAACACTGCGCGCCTTATAGCTGCCAACGGGTAACTGGCGACGAACGTCCCAGTGACGTCACAAGCTATCACGCCGGCCGACCAGTGAATTTCGCTAGTAATTTGGTCATAACTTCGTTATTTTTTGTCGTAAAACAATATTTTTGCACTGTATGTTAAGGATTTCTTTCTTAGCTCTATAAATCTGCATTCTCAACTAAAAACGTTACTGATCCTCATTGATCCCATCAACACTCAATCAATGATGATGAACGCATCCACTAGTGATGTAGAAAATTGTGCAGCTGTTGGTTATTGCAGTGGATGGATGGTCAGAAAGGAAAAAATAATATTTAGTTAACCAATGTAAAACCTGCAATAAAGACCTTGAAAACCATGAGGAACTACCATTCGTGGTCTCCACTCAAGAACCTTTCTTCCGGTTTATCGGTTCTTCGAGCGAAATGGAACATAATTATAATACATAATATTACCTATGATTTTAGACAAACAGTAATTTTTTTTAAATCGCAGAATACATACAATTGATAATATCTATAAATGTAGATTTAAACTTTTTAAAGTCTAAATTGCACAAACAACGCCTGCAGAGTTTTTTAATATCGATTGGTGCAAACTAATCTTAAACATATTGTCAGGAAAATCACAGAGACGGAGATTGTTAAAGCTGCTTTTGATTATTATACAAAACATAAACCAAAAAATTTAACGTAATCAGGTGTTATTTTTAAAAATAAGATTTAGCATAGTATAATGTTTAATTAAAACCAATGCATTTTTAACATATTTTTGTATAAGCTCTAATGTAAAAACGGTAATACGTACAAGCGTCAAACTTACTTAGCGTACTTGGCATGATTATAGTACACACTCCAAAGTATAAAAACAAACAATAATAAATGACCAAGTGCGAGTCAGTGACAAATTTCTGTTTATTTCTTCAAGATATAATTGTGTTACATTATAGCGTATTCATTTGATAATTTTATTTATGAGTTGTATAAAACTGTACAGCCGTTTAATAAAATATTTTATTAAAGCTCGCAAAAAAGCTTATTATTTCTGAAGTAGACGGAGCGCTGCAGCCAAACTTATGCTTAGCGGACTTAATTTTTACAGTAGGCAAGATGTTTTTTCTACTATGGAAAATGATTGTAGTTTTTTACGGAATGTATGGGATTGGTCACGTGAATTTTTCACCAGTTGTGTAAATCTCATACATTTTGTATAAAACTACAAGCGTTTTCTGTAGTAGAATAGAATTAATACAACCTGCTATTCATCTGTAGGTTAAATGTAGTACCGTTAGTGGCGGATAGATGGAGGCACATATAATTAATTTCAAATATGGCTGAGTTGCCAGTCTATCTCCGTATATATATAGTAGTCTTTGTACCTATCATCAAAAACGGCCTGCTTAGTAAAAAGTTACGCATGGCCGGCCATATATAAAAAAACGTGTCGAATAGACGAAAGCATCGCCATGCGTATAAATTCTCGATTCGTACAACTTGTGTTTTTTTTACTTACTCCTTTTTCCCATAGGCTAAGTATACTAAGTTTACCCCTCGTGTTTTCGTTGAAAATACCATGACAATAATAAACGAACATCTGAGCGAGTTCGAGTAATTTTTTACTGACGACGCAAATCCAAAAAGATTAGTTAATTTATTTTATGGAGTTTAATAAATGCGTGTACTTACAGCTTAAATACCTATATACTCTGGATTTAATGAAGTTTGTGTGAACAAAATGACTCAATTGCATTCTCATTGTCTGTGTAGGCAAAACGTCTCAATTGCTATACCTTTGACCTTTTTTTTATGTCATTGCAAAATGACTTGTTAGGGAAAAAAAATTGTTTGTAACCCCCTCATAATGATCATTAAATACGTCTTTGAAAATGGAAGTGAGGTTTGGTATAAAACTTTTGGTTCAGACGTAGATGCTATTTGCGAAATATGATCCGCCAAAAATATCATTGACGGATTTATAACTTTTTCAATAAAATAAACTTGTTGGTTTAGGTCATTGACTTAGTTCAGGTGTCCGTTTACTATTGATTTGCGAAAAATAACGGATGTTTAACTTTTTAAGGTTCTGGAATGGAGACCACGGACCGGTAGACGCAGCGTAGGACGTCCACCCACAAGATGGACGGACGATCTAAAAGAGACCGCAGGGAAACGCTGGATGCAGGCCGCTTCCATCCGGCCCTTTGGAGATCGATGGGGGAGGCCTATGTCCAGTAGTGGACGTCATATGACTGATATGATGATGATGAACTTAAAAAAAAATTAAACTTGTAATTTATTTGCGTAATGAAGGCACTGTAACAAGTCCCACATGTTCTGCCAATAGGTATAACAGTTCTGGCCGCGACCCAAACTTGTTTGTTCCCTCGGAACAGTTCCATATTAAGCTGAAATTAGATCCACTTGGATTTTTGCAAACTCTGCTTAAAAAGTAATTGCGCCCGTCTTTTTTATCGACATCGGCTGAGCGGATTTGGATCAGTGTGGAGATAGATTAGGAGGATTTGATTTAGTACATTACTGCAAGGCAACAGAAGTTGAATAAAAATTTCAATAAAATGTTACCTAGGTCATGGCTTGTACTATAAGTATTTTACGGCCCATACCTATACCTACAAGATATTAGAAATAAGAGATTAAAATTGGCCGCCAAATTAAGGTAGTATGTCTGACATATGGCGGGCAAATTCAAACGGAGAATTTCGGAGAGTGTGCTACAGGTCTGCATGATTTGATTCCCTCCTGCCCATTTTTCTATCGGACTGCCAGAGTGGGTACGAAGAATCGACACCGCTTTATGGTTGATATTCCGAGAACCCGTACGAAGCGCTTCGATTCCACATTTATTGTGCGAACTGCTAGTCTGTGGAATTCGCTGCCTGAGTGGGTGTTCCCCGATAGTTACAATCTGGGTGTCTTCAAGTCGAGAGTGAATAGGTTTCTTCTAGGCAAGCGTGCTCCATCGTAGGCCGCACAGAAGAGAAAATTTTTTCGTTTAAAATAGAACGGCTGTCAAGGCATTTTTGCAAGAAATCCGTTGTAGCCAGTTGCACACATGTAAACGAAACGTCATAATATAACTACATAGGAAGGAATGCAATAATTCGTCAAGATTATTATTAATCCAAAAGGTTATGAACGCCATTTTGTTAAAGTTTAAAACTGACCTTCTCGTGGTGCAATACGGTTCAGTTCCCTGTGCATTTTGCGCAATTATTTCGGTAAATGCTGCTATTCCAAAAAAACTGCACGATTCTTGTGCAGTTCAAAAAACTAGTACGAGTTCAACAGTCCTTAACGTAAATTTATCTACGACATAGTTAAAATAGTTCCAAATTAAACTGCACGATAAGCACGAGGGTTAAAATAATTTCGCTAAGAGTTTTTCATCGATTTTGCTTTTTTTATTTAACAAAACTAGTGTATTAACGCATGTGCTTGTGTAATAATATTGAATTATTATCCGTTAAATAAGATTAAGGCAAATTCGTAGGTTTGCGTGAGTGTAGGCAAACAATGGGAAGTTGCAAATGTGATTTTTTTGTGTTGCCCCAGAAGTCCATAGAAACTTGATTAAAAAGTTTCCATGACCTTACTAGGTCATGATTTGACCATGATATTGACGTAGGCTATGTTTAGAGTTCGTTTTATGTGACTTTAAATGGGTAGAAAAATAAATATATTACTTGATACGGTTAAATGCTATTTTCGTGAGGATCCATTAAAAAAAAAACCTCATCCTAAAATTTAGAATGTGGTATCACAGCTAGTGATGGGAAAGTTTTGTGTGCAGTTTTAATTTTATCGATAAACTTAATAGGCATGATGACTAATATTTTTTTATTACCTCATAAAAAAGCTGATCATAAATAGAGCACATCAACGAAAACAAAATAAAAATTAGTTCAAAAATAAATAAAAAATAAATAAATTAGTTAAATTAGTTAAAATAAATTAGTCACTGACTCGCATTTGATCATTATTTATTATTTTTTGTTATACTTTAGGTAGAGTGTGTCTGTGTACTATATTCATGCCAATTATTACGCTTGTACGTATTATCGTTACACTACATTACATATACATTAGATCTAATACAAAAATACGTTAAAATACGTTTGCTGTATGGGGACGCCTCTTTCGTTTTAACTTTTTGACTTTTCAGGGTTTCGTACCCAAAGGGTAAAAACGGAACCCTATTCTAAGCCTACGAGTCTAAGTCTACTAACTTACTAAGTCTGTCCGTCTGTCTATACCATTAAATATTATGGAATCGTGGGTGTGACTTATTTAAAAACGTGGAGTTTTAGTACAGTTGTATGATTATTAACGACTTATTTACCGTGATTATGTTGTGGATATGGAGTTCCTAATGTTTCGGCACTGGAAATGACTCAAAAACGTTATAAATAATGTGTAAATATTCCGTAATCATACAACTAAATAGTGAACAACCGGGATATTATAAAAAGTGGAGTTTAAAGTTTCGGGATCGCAATTGAAGCTGGCTAGGTTTTTTATTGAATAAAATTATCAATAATGAATATCAAAGTTAGTTGATTGAATCAGGCGTCACTTTACGGAAGTCTCAAATGTGTATCACAAATATCTATAAAGAAAAATAATTTATAACTTTATAACTTCCTTTAGTTTGCGTTTTCTTGGGAGTCGAAGAATTTGAACAGGCAGGTGAAGCTATTTTAAGCCTCTTTGGAGATTTTTTGGTTGTCTGAGAGTAGTATGAAGACGTTGGTGTTGGTGATATGATTTAATTTTTAACCACTGAATGTAAATAAATAATTTATTTTTGTGATATTGCTAATGGCTTCAAGTATCTTTTATTTGTCGTGATACATATATGTCCAAAAATTTTTTTGAACAAATTGTGCTTGTTTTGTAGGAATCCAATCACGTCTTCCCGTTGCATCAATCCATTTTTGCCTAGTAGACGGATTGCCTGGAAAACTGTAATAAATTCAATGTCTATTTATAAAATAGAAAATTACGGGAAATGTAATAGTGCTAATAGACGAAACGGACTTGGTCCATACGTCTGTTAGTACTATAAGAAAAATCTAAATGTATCGATATCGATAAAATAATGGTAACCACTATTATTGTCAACGGCTTGTCAACAGCTTTGTAATTAAAACACGGTGAAATAATAAAATTATAAACAATTTAGACATACCAGTGATAGGATATGCTTCCTTTTTTTTAAATAAAATCTTTGCTAGCTAGGCGACACGTAATTACAGCGCAAGAATGCATTGTGGAATAAATTCGATGGAGCAGCTACGCGTTCAAAATCAGTTAGCAATTGTGATACGGAGTTCAACGCGTTGACGTAAATAAGAATGTTCACTCGTATGCCTGGTAACAGATGTTCCTTCTCTTTTCCGTTCTATCTACTTCTCTTTTCTGTGGTAGGCCGCATCATCGCCTAACATCAGGCGAGTTGGCGGCCATGCGCAACCCTATTTACAATAAAATAAATAAACAGTTTTTTGGCCTTTAGGCCGGGTATTTATTGTAATTCTTTACCTTATCATGTAAGGATATTTAACTGTGATGTACTTTATTTACGTTATACTTAAATTTTTCGTTAAATCATTTGTAGTTTTTACGAACATATTCGTACTTTGCCAACAGTAGTCATGTTAGATTAAACCTATTTTGAGTTTACCAAATATACCCCAAACATAGTCATAAAGTTTGCTGGCAGTGTAGAGAAACATTGTCGTAAAATGAAATGGAAATTTCACCGCCTACACTCGCCTACGCCGTAGCAAATGCCGTAGGTCGTGGGCATTTGCTACGGTGACACTCCAGCTGAACTGATTTGGATGTAATTTAGTGTTAACATAGTATTTCGGTTAAGATTTTTTTCATTCGGAAGATATAAAAAAACAACTGAAAAGTCATTAAATCGCGAATGTTTTATTATCCATACTAGTGGCCCGCCCCGGCTTCGCACGGGTATAGATAGATAGCCTATGTCACCCGCGGATAGTGTAGCTTCCCAACAGTGAAAGAATTTTTCAAATCAGTTCAGTAGTTTCGGATCCTATTCAATGCAAACAAACAAACAATCAAATCTGTCCTCTTAATAATATTAGTATAGATTATACCAGTTCATTAATTACCACAAGAAAATTATACATATTTGGAATCATAGCTAACTCTAACTGTTGACTCCAAAAAACTATAATATTTACTACTATATTTGCGCCTTTTGAAGCCTTCTGCGGATTCAGCTGCCGCACCAGCCTTATTTTGCATACCGAGAAGATGAAACAGCGCAAAGTTATCAACACAGCGTCCCATACTAAAGGCCGTGTATAAAAACAATAACATCAGTTTGATCATGTGAAACGAAAATAATAATAATAATTAGGGAAATAGCAAATGTTATATTGCTTCGAAAATATCCAACACGTCCAAAATGTGAACTGGAGAGAAAAGCAAGAAATATAAAACTGTGTCGACAACGCCTACGCCGTAGCAAATACCGTAGGTCGTTTGTAGCGGACCGTAGCGACCCGTAGCCGCCTACGCGGACACGGCTTAGTGCTTAGTGATTGAATTGATGCGCAAACACGAATTTCTTATTTGTTTTATTGAAGTTGCTACATAGACACCCAGAGGGATGACAACTCAGTGATTGGAGACTTTGAATTCCAAACTCACAGGTGTGGGTTCAAATCTCAACAATGATCATAAAAATTGCACACAATTGGAAGAGGCTACTCTTTGACAATTCAATCCGAGAATGGTCACGATGGGAATGAAGGAATTATGGAATAGAATGATGAAATAAACTGGCCAAGTACGAGTTGCTCGCGCACTGAGGGTTCCTCTCAGTGCGCGAGTCGTCAAATTTCTGTTCACTACCGGTTCTCGTACGATCACCGAAGTGATCAAAACAGCGCGGCCGGTTCTTGGATGGGTGACCGCCTGTGCGTTGATGGGACGTTGACTTTTTGCACATTTTTTTGTACTTTAGTAGCTATTAACTAGTTATGTGGTGGTACGGATCTCTCAGTGCGCGAGCCCGACTCGCACTTGGCCGGTTTTATTTTCGTGATTTTAGTGTTGCTGCTATAGTAAAAGCTGTTGATAATTATAGATACTATGGACCCCTTTCGGCTTAGCACACCCTTTCCACGTAGCCCAGTATATCATATCATAGCGTAATGGACTGATATTAATTATGTTCCAATCTTTATTCATTAATTTCACAATGTACGGTACATATAGTTATTAATAATTAGGGATACTCAGTAAATAGTACATACCCTGTCAGGGCGCGGATTGAAGGATAACATTGTTTACTGAAGCCGTGGTAGCCCATTTAGGAAACCGCTAGAATTGAAAGCGTGAGGCCGCGGGTTCAAACCCCGGGCCCGTACCAATGAGCTCTTTAGATTTTATGTACGGATTTTCATACCACTGTCTTTTCGGTGAAGGAAAACATCGTGAGGAAACCTGCATACGTACAGAGAAGGAATTCAATGGCGTATGTGAATCCACCAACCCGCACTGGCCCAGCGTGGTGGATAAGGCCCAATCACCCTTTCGGGGGTAGGCTAAAAGTCCAGCAATGGACTGTTAAAAGGCTGATTATGATTGTTTACTTATAACTTTTACGAAACATTATGTAGATAAAATTAAGTATAAAATAACAGTAATATGGCAAACATTTTTGTGATGAACATTTGTGTGTGTTCTATATCTAGGTGTTAATATCTATTTAAGTATGTATTTAAAAATATATATGTATGTATATCAGTCTTTGGCAGCCATATCACAAGCTTTGCTTAGTTTGGGGTCAGATGACCGTGTGTGCAAAAATGTCCAGTTAAAAGGAGACAATTTCTTTTGTTTGAAAAATAGGCCACCCACAAATTATAGCATATAGTAATGAAACTCATGTCGATTTGTTCCTCATAATCTCTAGATTCAGTGGTAATATTAGCTATATCCGATCTAACCGGAGTATTGAGAAATCAGTTAATGAATCTCACAATAACCTAAAACCTCACAATGAGCAATTATATATAAGTAACTTTATTACTTACGTTCTAGTGATTTAATACCTAATACTAGCGATTGCCTGCGCGATTTGGTTTGTCACAAAAATAAGTTATCATTCCATGAAAACTATGTACCTAGGTTTCCGGGATATAAAGTAGCCTAGTCATTATCAAGATTAAAACTATGTACATATTCAGTTTCATCAAAATCAGTTTAGCAGTGAAAGCATAAGGAGACAGAGTTATTTTTGCATTTTTGCATCAGCACTTTTTCTAGCAATTGTGCTGATAATCATTATCAGCACGAGTAATGATTACTTGCGATATTGTATGGCTAGGCGGAATTTAAAAAAAGACATTGTAGGTAACAAAATATTATTATCATAATAATAATTAAATAGGTAACCCACTCAGAAATAGATTCTTTAAACCTTCGAAAAGTGACAGCAAAGCTATACATTATCTAGCACATGATGCAATTTCGCGTATCGTAGGTATTGTAAAAACACCAGAGAACATTACTTAGGACATACGGAAATGTTCCTACGTTAGACCCTAATACGGAAAGTAGAAGCAGCACGCTTATAATTATACATAGTAAGTGCTGCTGCTGCCCTGAAAATACCGGGCACAGTAAGAGTAGGCATAGAGGTTGGTTGTGGGATATTCTTGCTGTCTTCAATATCCATAAGACGAATTGCCACAGCTCTGTTACCATCTCGTAGCCTCTGCCTGCTCACAGTGCTGGAAACTTTCAGCCACCAAGCCATACAGACTTGTTCTAAGCGTTCTATCTGCACAAAAAGGGATGGTTAGTATATAAACGTTTATTTATTGCACTCTATACCTCCTGTATAGAGTGCAATAAATAAACGTTATAATATAATATAACGTTATATAATAAGGTACTAAATAGCAAACTAGAAAAAAGATATACTAAACAAAAATACTACTTAATACTAGATATACTAGATATACTCAATATCTTTATTTTCAATGATTTCACTAAGAGTTTTTGAAATTACCTGATAATTTGAAAACTGCAAAATCAATATTCCTTTCTGCAGAACAAGAACGCTGTGTTTGGTGTGTTCTTAAAATGGAACATCCACATGGAATGTAAATATTTCTATAGGTACCCAAATCTTCTTATTGCATCAGGAGTATGGATATTTTCTTGCAAAATTAATAGTAGCAGTATCTGCAAACTGCTAGTTGATTTAGCTGTAAATAAAAGCAGGTAAGTTAAAACAAACAGGGATAATAAAGTTAGTAATATTATAAGCAACACAAGTACGGATACCAACATGGTTTGAGACGTTTAAATGCATTGTTATCTATACCTCCTTCATCTTTTTCTTATATTTATATATATATATATATATATATATATATAAGAGGCGATGTGTGTATGTATGTTCCCTAAAAAAAGGCTGGACAGATTTTGACGGGAGTTTCACTGGCAGATAGCTGATGCCATAAGGAGTGTGTCATCTACGCGGGTGAAACCGCAGAGCGCAGCTAGTAATAAATAAAAATCAAATGGTGTTCTTAAGTAACGGCATAATTTGTGAACGTCTGAACCGATTTGACTTTTTAAAATGTTTGTAATCTTCAGGGAAAGAAATATTGTCGAAGCCGAAGGCCGAGTCCTACGCGTACGAAATCGCGGGCATCAGCTAATACCTACTTAAATAAAAACTCACCTCGCAAGAAATCCACACACACACAAACGGCACAAATCAAATAGGTAAGATCTTTTGGAAAATCTTCAGTTGTCTCGGACAGTAATTATGTCTTCGCACAATTGTCTACGCGTTGAAATCTTACAGCACAGTTGACAACGGTTTTCTGGAGTAGGCGCTGTACATTGTACATGTTGATTTATTGTAGTTTCATAATGATACGGAAAAAATTGAGAGCACTATCAGACGATCACGCGATTTGAAACAAACGGAAAGTATGAATAGTGATGTGTGGTGCGAGTTATATCACTATTCACATATTATCATGAACGAGTTGACGAGACCAGTTTTGTGCAACTCGAATCAAATCTGTCAACAGTTTGTTACTGCGCCTGACTCTAGTGCGAGACTGAGATCGAGTCAACTCAACTCAATAAACTGCTCCGTGTCGGTGCCAGGCCAGCTGGATGCGCTTAGCGATGTGACTGCGCTTAGCTATGTACGAGCGATTTGAGTGGGTTATTTGACCCGAGCGACTGTTCAAACCAATAAAAAAACGAAAGCAGTGCGTGTCACATGGTCCACGGTCCACGTTCAATCAACGGAGTAGTACCAACTAGCAGGACCTATTCGCGTTGACACTTGCATCGAGTTAGTAATCATTCCAGTGTCAACTCATACAAATACTGACGAGACCACCAGAACCCACTACCGCCGATTCAAGTTGACTCCAGTTGCAACTCGAGTCAATAGCACGAGTTACTTACGTAATTCGAGTCAGAAAAACTAAAGTATGAGACATCACTAAAATGATGTAACTTGAAATAAGTCATAACTGCTGTCAATTTCAAACCAACAAACGTCAAGATGGCGGATTTACGTTCCATTCCTCTATAATTTTACGAAACCATAGTATTACGGTTTCGGTAAATCAATAATAGTAAATATTTAAAACTAGGATTAAAAACATATTCAAGCCGCTAATTATAAGCGTCTATAATACCATTAGCGACTATTGTATAATTATTTTTCTTAAAAGCCGATTATTATGGCCACTGTTGTAAAATATGGTCTATTTCTTTTTGTATATAAATTCCTGAGCATGCATCCTTTTTCGTATTAAAAACGTTCCGGTCAAGTGACTATAAGGGAAATGAATGAATTGTGGCTAAAATCAAAACAACACATTTTATTCTTGATATTATTATTCCGGTTTCATTTTTCCCTCATCTTTCGCCCGAATGGTACAAAAAAAACGACAAATTTTATAGTGCTAGTCCCATCAATATATGCTAAATTAGGTGGGCCTAAGAACAAAAACTTTGGTGGGCCCAAGAAAAATTGTCTTCTTTTACAGTTCGAAGAATATTATTTGGTATTTATGCTAATATTATATAAGGGATATAAAAATTAAATAACTGTATACCTAGTAACATCATAATAACTATACAGTTATTATTCTTTTTTTTATTAGCTTTCGTTAGCTTTATCTAGGTTAATGTTCATTTGTCTTCATGTAAAGTTACGCCATGTTACGCCTTCTGTTGAATCCAACTAATGATTCAACCCAATTATGATAACAAGGCAGTGCTCGCAGCAGCCAAGTTTAATCAACTAGTTCTACTCTAATTTGATTAACAAACCAGACTTGAATTGGTACACAGAAACTCTAGCTACCAGTGTTCATTAAAATATATTCAACACTATTATATTTAAAGTTATATGATTATTTAAGGGATATTTACCGTGGTAAGGTTGTTGAATGAGCTCCCGATAGTTGTTCACTAAAGTTATATGATTATTTACGGGATACGGTAAATATCCCGTAAATAATCATATAACTTTAGTGAACAACCGTGATAGTTTAAAACAGTGTTTTACTATTATATTTACACTATTATCTTCTCGTCCAAGATACCACAGTGCCTCAAGACGAGGGTCTTTGACCAGTGTGTGTTGCCAGTGATAACATATGGTACTGAGACTTGGTCCTTAACTGTTGGCCTTTTGGAAAAACTCAGAGTCACACAGCGGGCAATGGAGAGAGCTATGCTCGGAGTTTCTTTGCGCGATAGAATCCGGAACGTGGATATTCGTCAAAGAACCTGAGTCACCGACATAGCTGTTAAAATTTGCAAGTTGAAGTGGCAATGGGCAGGCCGCATCGCTCGAAAAACCGAATTGATAACCTCCTCATGAAGTCGGTTAAAAAAACAGTCTGTTTGTTGCGACATATCTTCAACGATGGTGAATATATTTGAATCGTAATTTTTATCGAGTGAGCTTTATTTCGGGGACAATTTCTTTTAAATTTTAATGTACAAAAAACTTTTTTTTGTAGTTAATTGTTTTTTTTTTTAACAAAAGTTGTTACTTGGTTATAATGTTTGTTACATTAAAATTCCTCTGTATTTTACACCAATACTTTAAGTCTAGTCTCCGACGTAAGTCTACCTTACGACTAAATGGCTGGACCAATCTTGATATAATTTGCAAAGGAAATAGTGGATGCCATGAGGTGGGTTTTTTTTTCGGAAATATGGGCCGGAAAATCATATCATATTAATATTATAAATGCGAAAAGTTTGTTGGTTTGTTTATTCCTCTTCCACGCAGCAACAGAGCAACGGACAGACCTGATTTTTTACATGTTGATAGTTCATTGACTGGAAAGTGACATAGGCTACTTTTCATCATCATCACCATTTTTCAACACTACGCGGGTGAAACCGCGGGGCACAGCTAGTCTTTAATAAAAACGCAGCGTTCTGTTACCACACACACACACACACACACACACTTATTTTTGTGGATTAGTTCATTTTGTCTGCTGATTCGTTATTAAGGTGAATGGGTTTCACTTACCATAAAAATGATACAAAGCAGGAAAATCAAGGAGCGCAGTTAGTATCCCAATAAAAACACTTGCATCCCCGAGGCACGCATTTCAAGGATTCCGTTAAGCCACATAGTGACATCGATGGGGAAATATATCAAGTAAATAGCTCCCGAGGGATTCTACTCACTTATCCGCTCGTGTGCGCAGTGAAATTTAAAAACTGACCAAGAAAATAAAACTAGTTGAAGACTTGTTTGAAGCTTTGAAGTCCGTTAACAGAGGGCCATTGCGTAACCGATTTTTCAAAATCACTGCACTACAATGACATTCATAGGATGGTTTTCCTTCCTTCCCTTCGTTTTTCTATATTCATAGAACCTAAAGCATGAATGTATTCAATGACGTTTGTTACTAACGGACCACGCAAAACATCCACCTAGGTGGGCGTTTAGAAAAACTTGTTCTTAGCAGACCACCAGTTTTCCACAAGGTTTTATTATCCTTTTAAAATTGAGATCTACACTAAAACTGTAATTGAGCAAAATTTTATGCACTAACTATACTGGGTACGCTGCCAACTGGTAGTGGGCTTGGAGATTTGGATTGTCTTAAGACCTTTAACGGTCTATGGGCAGTCTAACTGTATTTGTAGTGTTAGTATTAACTTGTATGTTGTTTAGTTAATAAAGGCACTTAACTATAGAAGTCAGGTTTAAAAAAATAGCATGGACGGATAGAACGAACTTATAACGAGTTCCTTGCAATACCATGAAACCCTAAAAACGTAGAGTCGCCTTTAAATCAAGTCACAGCAAACGTGGTAACTAAAATGTCGACAAACACAAACAAAACAGCCATTAGGCTTATTTATTCAGCACCACAGAAACCAACGCAAACATTTAAGCCGTATTAAACTGTTTTTAGCACCAGACGTTGTAACGAAAATAACGACTCGCTAAGTAAAGCAAATTTAAGCTCGACTGAATCACAAACATTTAAAGTTTGCAAGTAATTTATGCGTAACTCACTAAATATTCTCTATCTGGTTTATCTGGAGATCTCAGTTAACAACGCAGAGCAAACAAACGAGGAAGATGTGCCGTACACTTAGCTTATTTTCAAATATGAGTATCTCCTTATTTCATCAAATTTTTTGACCATACCACACAAAAACTGTAAATACGGCACACATACTAATTGTTCACGCATACTAAGAAACTTGCAACGACACCACTGAACTAGCTAATAGTCCACATGCAAAAAGGGGAGCAAAGTCGATCGTCTGGGTGTGTTCGACTAAACGTGATAGGCCTGATGCATTTGCAACAGCCACGTTACCATATCTCCCTTGTTTGTCTGCTCTGAGGTCCAGCCAAAAACACAAAATGTGAAGTTCTGCTTAATTTGATCTCTACACTACAATCATCATCCTTCGCCTTCTGCGCCAAGGGGCGTGGGTTCGATTCCCACCTAGGACAAACATTCATGTGATGAACATTTGTGTTTGTTCTATATCTGGGTGTTAATATCTATTTAAGTATGTATTTAAAATAGGTATATGTATGTATCAGATATCCATAGTACAAGCTTTGCTTAGTTTGGGGTCAGATGACAGGTTGTGCAAAAATGTCCCATTTTTTTTTTAATTACCATCTTTTGCTTGTAAGCGTTGCTCTCCCTTTTACCCTCAACATTCGCTCCTATATTGAGAACAAGGCTCAATTGGTTGCCAAAAAGCTGGGTATTCTATCGAAGGTGCGACGGTACTTCACGTTGGAACAGTTGCTTTCACTGTGCCAAGCCCAAGTTCGGTCGTGCATGGAGTATGGTCGTCCTTTGGGATGGATCAGCTAAGTACCAGTTTGGGGTATTAGAGTATATTGCGAAACATGCCAAGAGGCTAGCAACGAATCTCTAGTTCAGAATAAGCTTCTTAGTCTTGAGCGTAGGCGCAAAGTTGCCAAATAGTCTATCAGTATTTCGGAGAGTGTTGATCCCTCGTGCCCATTTTTCTATCGGACTGCCAGAGCGGGCACATCGGATGTGTTTCGATACGACTAGTACGTCAGTGTCAGTGCTGCTCGTAGTGAGGCGCATATTTGTGTGCGTTACAATTTTGGCGCTCATCTAAAGTACGTACTTACTATTTCTCTGTGTCATTCTAAGGATTTGAGTTAAAACTTTGGACAATATAGCTTATATTGTTTGGGAAGGGGCCTATTTAAGAAAACATTTTAGTTTTTAAGCACAATGTTATCGGTTAATGTGTAAAATATTTATTTCAAAAGTATATTCCTAATAAAATATGGGGCTGTTCGGATCACGTCATCGGGGGCGAATTGGATTACTTTTTTTAAATGATTTATTTTATATTTGAGGTTAAGGATGCATTTTTATTTTATTGTAGATGGTTTGCACATACAAAAGACACAACTCCAGGAGAATAGACCTAAGAAAAAAATTTATAGAAGCCGCAAACAAAGTACTGGCCAAAGAGTTAACCTTACGTCGGGCTGCTGAGATTTACGGATTACCATACACGAGTTTACAAAGAAGAGTCTCTCTCTCCAGATGTGTTATTAAGACACGCGGTGGGCAGCCAGCCTTAGATGAAAATGCTGAATAGATATTAGTAGACAGCTTATTGCACTTAGCGACTCGTGCCTCGGAATCATACCCAAGGCGATTCGTAAATATGCATTTGAATTAGCAGAACGTCAAAAAATCAAACACAATTTTAACAGGAAATAAGGCATGGCTGGTTAAATCTACATACACAAACTGATTACAGAAAAATTAATTCATCCACAATCAGAGGATTGGATTCAGTGCCATGCATGCGAAGAATGGTGCCACGAAAAACGTGCTGATCTGGCAAGGATAAAAGACCCGTATATATGTGATCTATGTGCTAGTAATTATATAGTGCGGCATACGCACTATTTAAATTGTCATTAGTTATTAATCAAGAAGCTCTAATTACTGCATATTATGGCATGGCAGTATCTATTCTACGATACGGGATTATTTTCTGGGGGAACTCTACTGACAAAAGGATTGCTTTCAAAGCCCAAAAGAGGTGCGTCAGGGCAATGTTTCATCTTCATAAGACTGATAGCTGTAAACCGTTCTTTTCAAAACACAATATTCTGACATTACCATCTCTATACATATTAGAAATAGCTACTTTTGTAAAATTAAATCCACATCTCTTTGGTAGTTGGACTGATGCTGGTATTCGAACTCGCACACAGGCCGAGATGAAGCTCTGCCCACGTACGGCCAAAACTGCACTCATGCAAAAAAAGTGTATTCTGTATGGCTCCTTTAATATATACTAAAATTCCTAAAATCATCAGAGAATTAAATGTTGGAATGTTTAAAAATAAACTAAAAGATTTATTAGCACAAAAAAGCTACTATGAAATTTCAGAATTCCTTAATGATAAAAATGTTTTGATATGTAATGTAGACATAAACAAATAAAATAATAATAATAATAATAATAGCTTAGATAGGTAGTAATAAACATCTAATTAAGGTATAAAATACAACTAAACCAAAATATGATTCTAACAATATTCTAACATAGACATAATTTTGTTTATTTTTTTCCTTTTTAACTTTAACAAAAACTAATAAAAATATTAATAAAAAACTAACATTTGTACGCTGTAACAGGCAAGGACATGAGATACGTCTCCATTCTTACGACCATGTATGCTACTTTATATGTATGTGTACCTACCATGTTCTGACAAATAAATAATTTGAATTTGAATTAATATTGATCTCATTATTCATTATTTTAATAATGTTAATGATTCCAAAGCTCATAATGTTAAGAAAAAATTTTTATGTATGATCCCATTAGCCCTGAAAAATGGGGCGATTCGGATATTTCTGTCTTTAAAGTTTTTTGTTGATATTTTGAAGAATTTATAAACAATTTAAGTTTTTAAATGTTTATTACGTAGCTTAATTGTTACTGATTACCATTTTGACAATAAAAGTTACATATATTACAATTTAGTATACTTTACATATCCTCAAAAAAAATTGGTCCGATTCGCCTCGGTCCGCCCTACCTAACATTGGCTCTCAATAGAACACTGGCACCTGGGCCCTATTACTATAGAGGGAACTCTGACTGGCATAATGTATAATTCATTTAGGTATTTGAGGTTTTTAAATCTTAATCTTGCATGTTGGTTGTTTAACTAAAAATTTTTAGCTAAAAAATGAATATTTGATTTGATTTGACATAAATACTTACTTTAGTTACTTTACTCACTTAGTTTAGTAGTTAAATATCATGTACTTTTATCCTGCGTCTTGTCGCGGCTTACGGTCGGTTCAGGAAAAGTATAATATCGAAGGAAAGTCAGGGAAAGTCACGGTTCATGTGATACGGGGTATGGGGTCGTTCCGTTTCTTTATATTGTGTATCCGTGGCTGAATGGAGATTGGTATCGATTATTGATATATTTTGTCATGCCTCGGGTCCTTGACTTGACATAGATGTTCGGGGTGGACCTTTGAGTAATTGGAAGGTCGGGAAATTTGACATTATAAGGATTACTTGATTATTCATTCTATGAAATGGACCTTATTTCTACGTTAGTTTTATTCAATCATGCCAATTAAAGCCAAATTTTGGAATAAATACTGTTCTATACGTCGTAATAAGTAGATACTTTTTGTTATTCGATGAGGGGAATCATCCTAGGATACCTGTGGCTGCATTGAGGTCTCCGCAGATGACCAATCGAAGTGCTTGATAAAGTAAGCAATACGTATCTACTTAATAATATAAATTAATAAATTATAATCTGCTTTGAAATGCTTGGTCATATTCAGAATCCACAATCGAAATTGTGGAACTGAAATATAAAACGAAAGATTACATAACAAGACTCACCGCACACTCCGGCTCCGTGATGTAAGATCCATTGGCCAAATATTTCTTCGGACATTCCGACCACGGCAGCTCCGCTTGGAAGCTTTGCGCAAAGTAAAACAGGCACCACGCAATTATAGAGTTATAGTATAAAGCCACGTTGAAGGAAACAACTGCTGAGCTGATCCCAATCCCCCCCAAATACGGAGACACCTGATGCCAAACTCCTATTGCGCCTTTCCTCAAACGCTGCCCAATCGCAAGCTCCAGATAAAATATCGGAATCCCCTCGATAGCCAGCATGACGAAGTACGGGATCAAAAACGCACCGCCACCATTCTTTTGTGCTAAATAGGGAAACCTCCATACGTTGCCGAGGCCTACTGCGTAGCCTACAGTCGCTAGGAGGAAAGTTAGTTTACTGTCCCATGATTCTCTTGGCACGCCTGTTTCTTCAGGCTTGACCGCGCGTTCTTCGATAGAGCTTTCCTTGCTCGGCGTATTAGAACGTCTGTTGGGGCTGGTGTCTTCGAAAGCCTCATTAGTAGCGCCGTACATCACGTGTGTGCGATGAGATTGGTGGCCATTCTCCATAGTCACGAGGCGTCCTCTAAGCTCCTTCATTTCCATCCGATCTAAAGACCTCTGAGCATAAAGGTCCCGCGAACTCTGCCGCCTCATCAAATGCGCTGTATTCGCCATTTTCAAAATTTCCTACCACTAATTATTGTCAATTTAAAACGCCTCCCTCTCGTCGTCGTGGCACATAATGGACAGCAATAAATAACACGTGAATGCTATCGCACCTTTTATTATACCAGACCCTAACTTTAATGGGACGGTTATCGATTTATTTGCGATCATTTTTCGGGGTTGATCACTGGACGTTCATGGAATCCTGTTCGCTGGATTGATCACTTAGTATGTTTGAAGGGCATTGTTCACTATGATTCTATTGTCTTTAATTTGATGAAGAATGGTGGCGGGTCGGGGGTCGGTCCATAACTGGCGGGAACGATGGAGATCGGAGGGTACGGGGAGGCTCCATACTTTGTAGGCATGCGCAGATGATTCTGTGCACGAAACACGCTCCCGAATGGAGATTTTTCAATGAGAAAGGATTTGAGCATGCCTACATATTGGATATAGTTGTGTCTAGTTTTCTATTGACATTCATAAGCTTCTGAGAAGGCAGTAGTTATACGTGTGTTGAGTTATTAGGGATAAAACCCACACAATTCGATTCGATCGTCGAGTCAATGGACGAGAATTAATATTAATATTACCTAGGAGAACAAAGAGTGGATAATTGAATGAAAGATAAAAGGTTGTATAGGCGTACCTATAGCTCCTTATGATTTGATGGCTTATTACTTTATTACAAAGGTATCTAAGTAGGTACACCTACGTGCTAAAGACATGGTCATTGAATCACCAAGCCTAAAGCACCAAGTTACAGCCATGTTTTAATTGTGCACTTCGAGTTAAAAGCATGATGTTTCTACCTTATATACCATATCTGTACTTATAATTATATTATTATAAGTACAGATTTTCATGTGGAGAATCAAAATAAACAATAAAAAATAAAAATAAATATATGGAGTACAAGTTTACTAAGTGTAGAACGGCGTAGCATAACTACATGCTACGTCGTAGCCATGCTACGCCAAAGACATTTCTGTGAAAATTTCATAGATGGACATCGTAGTCTTAGTAATAGGGTCCCGTTTTTACCCTTTGGGTACGGAATCCTAAAAACATGTAAGTATTAATTTATGCTGACCTCTTTTTGTCTGTCCAACAACAAGTCCCCAAAACAGTACAACGCAGGGAGAAGTTATTTCGATAGAGCATTAGTAGAGTTAATGGAAAAATTTGATCATTTAGCACAGCGTGGGCGAGGGGCGTCGACATTGATTTATAGTTATAACTCGACAGGCACGTAAGCAGGGTCGTAAGGAATCTCCTCGGTAGCGACAACAACCCCCTTTGATTTATATGACAATTTCTTTTTTTAGTCTATGATGTAAAATTTAAAAGTTCAAGACTTCAATTCTTACCGTGTCTTATATGTATAGGAAAATTAATATTGTTCGTATTTTATTTTTTTCGTGAATTTTTACGTTATTTTAATACTTATTTTGCTATTCGGGATGGAGAGGAATACAACAAATCAAAGATCATGGAAATCGGTCCAGCCATATTTGAGTTGTAAAATAAAATAAAAAAATATTGTAACATACACGACTTTGTTTTATATATAGGTATAGATATAGATGGCGTGGTATATTAGGGTGGTACCGGAGATATTGAAAATTGTTTGTAAATCAATGACCTCTACAACATGGGGTTCTTCAAAAAACGAGTTTATCGAGTCCTAAAGAGTCGGCAACGTATTTGTGACGCCTCTGGTGTCACAAGTATCCATAGGGGACGGTGACTGCTTACCATCTCGCTACCCGTCTGCTAGAATGCCAACCATGGAATTAAAAAAAAATGGTTTACAGAAGTTGTTCGTTTTGTGTTGTTTATCGAGTTATAGGTACCCGAATGAGACTGCTTTGTAGGTGTTCCATTCAGTAATATAAAAGCCCCCGTTAGTGCGACCCTGCGCTCGGTCCATACTAGGTAGGAACCTACTAGTAACTATTCTGTGGTTTGGCCCATGAACAAAATAATGCCTATCATAGGTATTAAACACGATGTCGACGCTTTATTTGAAGATACATTTTCTACTCGTTGACATTATTGCTGAAGCTCCAATAAAATAAATAATGAAATTGAAGTGTTGGCGTTTTTATTAAAACGCCTGCAATATCTCACATATATTTCGTTTTGTTTTATTACTAGTCCACGAAGCAAAGCAGAATCAGAGGAAGGCATAAGCCAGCAGTGGGTAATTGATGGTATTTTGTACGAGGAAATGGGCAAGCTTTTGACCACAATTCACCAGATGGAATGTGATCATCATCGTTATCAGCCTGCTGGAACTCAGGCCTCTCAGAGAGAGAGAGGATGGGCCATAATCCACCATGCTGGCCCAGTGCATGTTGGTGAATATAGTATCTCTTTAAATGTTTTTTTGAGATTATAATGGAACTTTTTTTTGGAATGTGATGAATATCCTATTTTAGACCCACATCGTCACTTTCCATCAGGTGAGTTGTGCTCACAGGCTAGTCCTTCATGATAATAATAAAAAAATTGTACTTGCCTATGGGGTGCCTTTTCACACTTGTCTTGAAGAGAGTAGGTTTCACCTAGTGAGACCGTCTCACGAGTCACAAGAGAAGCCCCGCGACAGTAAAGAAAAAAAATTATTTGTGGAAAAACATTATAAGTAAACGTAACAATAAATTTACATACGTGTACATGACAATATTATGATTATTATGTCATCCAAGTAGGTAAACAAATTTTCCAGTGGTTTTGATTTTAAAACCAATCTACTGAACCGGTTTCGATTAAATTTTTATAGAACTAATATCCTTTCAATAAGGCCTCTCCTAAGGTACCAAAGATAGGTAGGTATATCGTCATTGTAAGACACAGAAGCTATTGTGTCTTCTGTGACAGAAGAAATGTTCTAGAGTGGAGACCACGAATCGGCGGAGACTCGATAGAGTGACGATATAGGTACGTTAGGTAGCTAGCAGTGGGATAAACGTGGATAAGGTTAAGGGTGGCGGAAAGCTGGAGAACGCTAAGAATTTACTGAACCAAAAACAGGTTCAATGAAATCGCACAATCCTTGGACGAACAAAATCAGAAAAGCTGCAATTTACAACCACATTTTAAGCCCGCTGCAATAAGTGGGGTGTTATAATTAGGTATAATCATTTTAAGCCCCCGCCCCGCCGCAAAAAGAGAGGTGTTGTAATTATTATACTTAAGTTTAACGTGTTTCGGTAGGTATATCTGTGTCTGTCAGTGGCATCGAAGCTCTCAAACGGTTGAACCGATATCGTTTGTTTTTTTTTTTTTTGTTTGAACGGTACTAGATCAATATTATTAGTGATCTAAGCATCAAGCTTTTGATTCAAGAAAATAATGTTCAGCCGTTTGAATATTTTCAATGCATTTTTAAACCCGATACCTTAACGTAACGGGTTATAAAAAAAAACCTTGTGACTAAAGAAAGATCTACCATTTATCCAATGCCGTAAATAAGTAGGTACTAGGTATCGAACAAAGTTGCTTGAATAACAACTTTTAGAAAACTTTTATAATATCAACACAGGGGACGTGGCCTTGGCGCTACTATGAAACTAAAGAATAAGTTTCATCTAGAACTTAAAATACTAAAAAAAAAAAAAAAAAAGTGGAATTTTTTTAACGCCGGTAAGTCCATGTTTGACCACCAACTCGCCTCGTGAACAATGGTGGATTCGGTTAGCACAGGGCCGAGGCTGATGGCATAGCAAGAGAGATAAGACTTATACCCAGCAGCGGAATAAGGAAGGCTGTGGATGATGATGATGATGATGATGAGGTAAATAATAGTCCGTTCGCTAGTTCGCTATCATATGATCGCTGACAGCTACGCAGTAACTTGCAAAAAGCTACATTAATAAATCTTATTTTCTTTTGTAGTGCTAAGGGATGACACCATGGAAGTAGTATTTAGGGTATACAAAGTCCTTGGATGACAAATGAAATACTCAGTCCATTGAGATTTTACCAAATTCGGAGGCGGCATGGAGTGAGGGGCAATGGCGTCAATTCCATTCCATTACACTAGATAATAATAATCTGAATCAGTCTAAATATTATTATTAAGTGTTCTTGAACGTACTGGAGTGTAGGCAAGTGATAAAATGAAGGGAAACCAATGAAGTTAAGTACATAATAGATCGTTGGGTGAAACGTGTATTTTCGTGATGTTTCCAAAACTCCATAGAAGTCTCTAAGTGGTTAAATCTCCACCACTTTACTAGGGCATGACTTGGACTTAACTGCAACTTACTTTGCTTGAATTTGACTGTGACTGTTTGGCTATGACTTGTTTTTACGTACTTTAATACCTTGTAAACCTGATTATTAATCCGACTGAAAGACTCTGTATCCATGGTCATGAAATAAGTTTAAAAAAACATGTTACAGAAGTTTTTGGCGCCAACATGAAAAAAACATGTCGTCTCATTGTATTATTTTCCCAAACATGTGTTATTTCGAGTTATAATGTGTAATACGATGAGTGAAGTGAAATATATATTTTCGTGATGTTTCCAAAACTCCAGAGAAACTCCCAGTAAAGTTTCCACTATTTTACTAGGAGATGACTTGGACTTGCCCGTGACTTACTTTGCGACTCTGGCTGTTACTAATACTTGTTTGAGTTGTTTGTTTTTGTTTTTATTGGGCATTAGCTTTGGCATTAGGTGGCATTAGTCATACACGTGACTATGTCAGTCCCGTAGGAATCACCAAGTTTATATCATAGGGTCAATCCATAGCCCGTAGGCAGTGCCGGATTAAGCAAGCGCGGGCCCATAGAAAATTCCTTTAAAGAGCCCTTGACCTACCTACTATGGGTTCTTAACGTCCTCATATACCAAATTTGACGGTTTTAAATCAATTTTATTCAGTTAAATTAAAGGTTTTTCCAGCTCAAATATTCTTACATGTCACAGATACATCTGTATTTGAGTTTATGATATGGTTCAAAAAACGATAGAATAAACATTCCTCGATAAAAAAAAATCTGAAACAAAGTCGAGTTAGTTTATTTTTTTCGTTTTATGCTCTAATGAAAGCTCGTAACAACCCACAGTAACAACCTGGAAATTGCATGTCCAGAAAGGCAGTTTTATTCGTAATTTATTTAATTTGGATAGATTTTTGTGAATAGTTTCGTTTTTTAGTGAAATTAAAAGCGTAAAAAGGTCGCGAGAATTTGCGCGCGCCGCATTCAGTACCGCCAAAGAGTACCTTTTATATACTGAAAAGTACCGCGCCAGGCGTCATCGAGGTCGGACCTATGTTCGTTTTTGTCGTTGCACACCCCTCGCGGGCGTCCTGACTTATGCGTGGCAAAATACATCGTCGCTATAACTTGGCGGGGGGTGAGGGAGCGTTTTGTTGCCTACGCGACTCAAATAACCGGCCGTTAAGTACAAAGTGGTAAAAAAAGTTGGTAGGAAAAGTTGTAACGTTTCACGTTTATGTGACATCAAGTAAATTCAATATACCACATCATAAGTTTCACTCAAAAAATTACGCTCAGGCAGAGATGAATGGGTTTAAATATGCGGGGTCCCCTTTCGCGCGGGGCCCGTAGCAATTGCCACTCTTGCATCAATAGAGTCCTAAATGTAGTTTTCGTATTTCGGTTTTCAAGAGCCCCATAAAATATGCAATTGTGGCGCCACTTCTATCGGACTTGAGTGGTAGCGCGGACTCTAGGCCAGATAAATATAAATATATAGGTATTGTATCTCGATGCCGTAGGATATCTTGTAAACCTGATTATAATTCCGACTAAAAGAATCTGCAACCAGCTTCATGAAATAATAAAAAAAAAAACCTGTATAAGTTATTTTGTCAAAGATGTCATTGTCAATCAAACCGTACCTACCTTTATAGTAATGTTCATGTAAATCGCAATTTCGTCAACAATTTTGTTATTTCGAGCTATAATTATGAAGAAAACATCCAAACCATGTCGATTGTGATACAGATATGTTAATCTTACTCTAGTCTACCGATTGTGTTCTCGATTCGCGCACGCTCCCGGCGAAATGTATTGTTTGCAATGGCTAATCCCCGTTCTTCTGATACCGAAGCCCGTGAACCCGGCTTTGGTGAACACGCACGTAATGTTCATGGTATTATACCTGATAGGCTTCTTTCTGGAAAGGAAGCCGTGTACAGTGTGCAGCGTCGTTTTCTTAGCCGCTGTTATCCTCATATGCTACAGCGGGATCGGAAACTGCTTGTTCTGGGCCACTCAGTGCGAAGCGGAGAAGTATGACACCTAGCTACAACCGCGAAGCTTGAAGCGAGACCTTCCTACCTGCTCAAAGTGACCTACGACCCCGGTGGAGCCGGGAAAAGTGGCCAGAACAAAAGATTCTACACCATTTTAACGATTCAATAGAAGTTGTTTTGTATGCATATTTATGTAAATAGAATTATTATTTTCTATTTTACAAAAGTTTTAGGAAGGGATAATGAACAGTGTTGAAGCCCAATGTGCCGATCTGTACTTATGTGTCTCAGTTGTTGTGTTATACATATTGTGATCATTTAATAATGTACAGTTATTGTTAGTTATTAATATTGTAATATTATGAAATACAACATGGGATTGTAATATTTTCTATTTATTTCTAGTCTCCTTCGGATCTTTATAGATTTAAAAACGTCTTTGAAAAAGGATATTTTTATGTCAAGCAGTTTTTTGTTGTTGTGTATGTTACTCTATAATCTCTAATGATTGTAAACTTTTTTTTTAATAGGCTATATGTTCCTCGAGTGTCGTAGGACGTTTAAGCTTAAAGATAATATTCCACCTCTTAGGGTAGGAAAACAGGGGATGAATCTAATTTGTTGAATATATTTTCACTTCACAAGAAGTGGGATTTTATTTTTTCATATTTTTTTATTTTATTTGCTAACAAATCCATTTTAACTATTTCAGATAGTTTATCATGATTATGCAGCGTTTTATTTAGACAACCAATTTTAAATACATTCCATTTTTGCTTTACACAGTTTTTTGGAGTAGCTATAAGAATAAGTAATTGTTTGTTTTTTTTTTAATAAGTTATGGTTTGCATTTGATCCCCATCTCACCTGATGTTAAGCGATGATGCAGTTTACGATAGAATAAGCTTGCCTAGAAAATATTTATTCACGATTTTAAAGACACCCAGATTGTAGCTGCTGGTGCCTAATCAGACAGCGCATTCCACAGACTAGCAGTTCGCACAATAAAATTGTTTTTGTGTAATATCCAGCATATCAATGAACCAATTAATATTTTAGCTTATTCTTATTTGAGACGGGGGTGATGAGTTCTGCAGTGACGTCCCGCTTGGGGTGTATTGTGCATTTCCCCCTTCCAGCATACTTGAAATACTGGAGTGAGGCTTTGAAGCGCTAGCACAGCGTAGACAAAACTATACAGGGTTACGCATAAAGGTTGTAGTAAGCCAAAAGGGTCCCATCACTGTGGACAACTTTTAACATGGGAACAAATCTGAAATCGCGAAAAAAAAACCAGCTACTCCATACATTTTGTAGTGTGAATGACAATTTTCTTTGGAACAGCTGGTATTTTTTCACGATTTATGGTTGCTCCTATAGTAAAAGTTGTTCATAATGATTGGTACTATGGACCCCCTTCGGCTTAGTACACCCTTTGGCAGGCATTTCTGTATGCAAAAATAAAAAAACCTAGCCAATTCCGAAACTATTTTGATATTTTATGTTATTAAACCTTATTTTTCTACTTTGAAACGGTACCTTTAAAAGCAATAAGATGCCATTTATTTTAACATAAAACTCTTTGACCTCTAAATGACTTGCAGAGTAGCATTTGATTAGCTGGTCCCGTGATATGGCCTGTATCATGATGAAAAATAGCCTAGCTGTTGTAGTGACATGGATTATGATGCCTCGTGCAAACTGGTAGCTATTCTAGTTTCTTCTGTGGCCCAACAATGCTACAATGCTCATACTAGAATATTTTATCTTATTATAAAATGTAAGTAGTTGAAACATGCAGCCAAGTGAATCAAGGTTAGATCAATAAAGACTAGTTCATTTAGATAAAATATGGATCCATCGGCCTTGCTAAAAGTAGGTAATTTGATCACATTAATGCCCTGAATGATTATAGATTATTTTCAGTTAGCACATCCCCGGCTATAGTATGCAGGGTTACTCAGAACGGTGGTACTAAGCCGAAAGGAGGTCATTGTACTTATCATTATGAATAGCTTATATAATGATGACCTGACTTACCCTGACTTTTCAAAAAAATATCTCAATGTTCAACTGCTGGTATTTTTTGTGATTTTATTTTTCGTTCATTAAAAGTTCCATACAACCTTGTATTTATCTTTTTATTTAGTAATAGGCTTTTGTTTGGGCGCCAACTCGCCTGGTGTTAAGCAATGATGCAGTCTACGATAGAGAATGACAAAAAAATGTGGATATGAGAGTTACTTTGGCTCAGTCGTTTTAGAAAGCTTGCTAATTTTGAAGCCAGTTTTTGTATTGATAAATATAAAAATTTCATTTATCTGCTTTTGTTCCGGAGCTTCTCAACTATACCTATAATTTCATGATCTGTAAACGGTCCCAGCTGCAGACTTAAGTCACCTCCGTTTGGCGGCCGAATCTAGTACCTGTTGCAACAGCGGAAATAGTTTACCTTATAAATAGAACTAACCAGTATTATTGAGTAGCAACTAAGACATGAAACTTATAACATCTCTGAATTTGAAATAGATATGTAAATAATCGAATAGATAAGTACAAGGTTTAGAATTATTCGGAAGTGGTCTAACTTGACCGGAGGGTTATTTTCTTATCAATGAAGTATGCTTGCAGCTGGAAGGATTTAGAACTATATTTAGAATATTAATTGAAATTGATAACATCAGTGTTATCAGTAGGTATACTGGCAATCTGGGTGTCTTCTAAATAATCAAGTGTGCAAGTGAATTGGTTTCTCCTAGGCAACCATGCTCCATCATAGACTGCATCTACATTTTATCTAAATGATCATCTCTATTAATGTAACCTTGATTCACTTAGCTGCATATTTCAACTACATTTTATAATAAGTTAAAACATTGTAGCAGTGCTGTTGTAAGAAACTACAATCATTACCAGGTTGCATGAGGCATCATCTATGTCACCACAACAGCTAAATTATAATAGGGTTACGCAGAAAGAGACTACTAAGCCCGTTATACTCATCATATGAACAAATTACTGCAACTTCCAGCGCCCTAGAGCTTCGCTCTGATGTTTCAAGGAGTTGGGTTGGCTCTGGTAGGCGCTGGTAGGTGGAAATGCACAATACACCCCAAGCGGGATGTCAGTGCAGGACTTATCGCTTCCATCTCAAATAAGAATTTACTACAGCTAAAAAAACTTGCAGAATATAGATCTTGGCACTTTATTGTAAAGTGTTCTGTGAAAGCAAGGATTAAAAGAAACAATATATGTTATAAGTAAATTATTTATTACAGTGAATCATTCGACATGAGTTTTATTGGATGGTATGTAGAACTTGGTATCTGCAGCATGTAATTTTGAATCTTAACCTAGGAACTCCCTGACATCTGAAACAAAAACATCATTGAAAACTTTAAAATAAATACAAGTTTTACATTGTCAGTCTAGATAACCACTTAGGGCAGTTCATTCCCATTATTGAATTCTGATGGAAGGGCAACGCTTTCAGTGAAATTACAGGGCATAAAGAGATTTTGCATCTAATATCTCAAGTAATTTTATTATGAAAACTGAAGTGGATTTCGGACATTTCATTTATATTAAATGGGGATGTTACATCAGCAAAACAAAGAGGAACGTGTCCACAAGGCTCACGGAGCATATACATTCCATGAAGAGGCTCGATACCAATGGTTCCTGTCACTCTCACTCCAGTTGAAATTAGTGCAACGGGGACAGAAACAAAATCTCATGCACAAGAAAAACAGATACCTCAATAGTCATATAAAGCCTGACCTATTGAGCCTACGTCTTTAGATAAGTGGCATTTACAACTGAGTACAAAGTAGTTTAGGATGGCATAGTATTATACATTTTAGAATATGAATTCTTTTAGAACAGTCAGGTCTTTGGGCAACCGAAATTGTTGTACAAAAGCACTCACTGGGCCTTCAAGCCGGTACATCATCGCGTTTATTTAAAATTTCTATTCGGAACCCTAACCTTAACAACTGAATTTGCCAATGACACTATAAAAAATAGCTTCCAATCAACATAACCTCAATTTTTCAGTAGGCACTGGACCGAATCACACATATAAATCTAAGCTGTTTTTTAACTCACCATCTATCTTAGTCTTCTAGCTTCACGCTCAGACTCCAGGAGGGTCAGGATATCTCCATCACGCACGGGTCCCTTCACGTTCCTGATGATCTGACGGCTGGTCTCTCCGATGAACTCCACTTTCACCTGGGTACACTGTCCCTGGGAGCCAGTGCGGCCCAGCACCTTGACGACGCGAGCGAGGACATTAGGCTTATCCATTTTAGTTTATTTAGTCGAGAAATCTCGAAAAGCACACGTGCAACAAGGCCGCAGGGAAGCGAAAAGAATTTGACAGAACAACTTTGACAGTTGTATTGTAAGTGTAAGCTAGCGCTGACGTATAAAATTAGTCGACTTTTCAGAATAGAAAAATACGTAAGAATCGACTAAATTTGTTTATGGGAAATCATTCTCGATGGCGTTATCGATGTTGTGAAAAATGTTTCGAAAGTTGCCGGTTTTAATAACCAAAATATAAACTCACAATTTTTTTCCAGACACAATTGATAGGCCAAAACAATTTTAATAGAATATTGCAATACGTGCAAAATATTTAATACTTAGTAATAATAATTTTCAACGATTCTAATTTGTTTTTAAAACGTAAAAAACCGAACTACGGCTAATTTAAATTACCGGTTTTCTTTACCACTACACTAGTGACAGACAACATTCCACGTCAATCGAGTTGGAAAGAAAATTGGCATTTTGCCCCGAGTTTCTTGTAGGACAGTTTGTTACAAAAGTGAATGGCCTAATCTAGATCGGCAGCCACTAACGTTTATGAATTAAATATACTTAGAATTACAAGTTTTTAAAATGAAACTATTATATTTAACGTTATTGGTCCTGCCTGCGGCGCTCCTATGCTTCCAAAGTGGTAAGTCAATTGAAAAACTTGGTAATTTAAGACCCTATCTCAGCATATGTACGTGGCAAATCGTATTTAGTTATTATTGAGAGAAAGTTACGTGCTAGCCTTTCATAATGTTGTCCAATTAGTTTCCCAGATGATCATGGAACTCTTCACAAAAAGTATTTTGTAGCAACCATATCAACATAAAGCAACCTGATTTCACCGTTTTCTGCTTAGTTGTCTAATTTCTGTGCCTTGTAATAATGTTATATCCTGATATACACCGTTAGATTGTTATTTACATTTCACACAATTACCATATTGATTTACTTTGTAACCATATTTTGCTAACCTATTGTGAAAAACTGAGTTTCACTTTCATAATTTTCAGTACATGTACTTACTTTCTCTTTTTTAAATCTGTATCTCTTTACATACTGTTGTTATGTCTAGATAAACTTCTATTAACTTTAGTGACCTATAATTGTTTATTAATTATCACTACCATACCTAAGAAATGCCACCATAACTACTTACACTAGTCTCATCGCATTCAACCTCTTTTATTATATTAAGAGTGATAGAATGTAGAATAAATGATTCCTAAATGAACCTCACAAGCACTGAAAGCTTAAACTAGTTTGTATCCCAAATCTGGTCTTCTGGCATTTTTTTCAGTGTCATATGAATATGTCGTTGCAGCTTTACCTTGGAAGAGGGTAGATTCACTAAAACACCTATTTTGTTTTTCATAATGACGTTAAACTCTTCTAAAGATACCCAGTTGGGTTGGCTCAGGTAGGTGCTGGTAGGGGGAAATGCACAATACACCCCAAGCGGGGCGTCAGTGCAGGACTTATCACCCCCATCTCGAATAAGAATAAGAATACCCAGCTGTATTGGGATACAGCAGGTTAAGTCCGATTTAAACTACCAAAACTGTCTCGGTCTCTCTTGTCTGTGCCTGACGAAGGGCACCAGGATCTCCATAGAAACCTGCCGTTACCTTCTTAGGACATAGCCTGAGGCAACTGTTAATACTAAATAATTTATTGCACATTATGAAATTCCCATACATATGTTAGGTAGCATGTTTAAGGTAGGTATCACCTAATGACTGATTGTGTATGGCAACAAAGTGCGGAGCGGATTCATTCCATAATTGATTATTTTATCTTCTAAATACTTGTCTAAGCTATAATACATTTTGCAAGCAATGTCTTAAGGTTTTGGCAAATTTATTCTCATTTTCTGTCTTTTTTCTGCGCTGGTAGTTTATCCTTTACACCTACCCTCATTCAACTCAAATTTGTTGTTTCTATTCCAGCAAACATCCTAGCGAGAGCAGAAGAAGATGAGCTTGATGATGTGGTGGACATCGAGGGAGAAGACAACCAGGTGGTGGGAGACGATGCGCTCGGAGATGATGATGACTCCACTGTGAAGTCTTCGCAGGATGTTGATACCACTATAATGTTCACCAAGCCTCAGATCATCTTGGGTGATATTGCTTTTGGTAAGATTCAAAATACATTTTATGTTTTTTACTACCAAATACATATATGAAGCCCCCCACCTGCAGTATTTCTGAGTAACTAAAACATTGGGTTCTTCAAAAGGGCTCTTAATAAAAGTCAAAGTATAAGTCTTTAAAGGTAGGCAACATATCTGAGATGCCTCTGGTATTCAAGTATCCATAGGCGACAAAAATGAGAAATGTTGAAGTTCTGAAATAACAAACATAAAATAAAACAACTCAATTGAGAAGAAACGTTTTTTGAAGTCAGTAAAAAAATTAAAAATTATGTCTTTGTCTAAACCTATAAGTGTATGAATATGTGGAAAACCGTCCTTAATGTAATTACATTAATCACATATCTAAGCTGACTCTATAACTCCTTCCAGACCTGCAAGCCGGCTTCCCCGTAGACTTCCTAGTTGGTTTCGTCAACAAAGGCAAAGAGGATTACATAGTGGACTCCATGGAAGCCTCCTTCCGTTACCCAATGGACTACACCTACTACATCCAGAACTTCACCGCACTGCCGTTCAACAGAGAAGTGAAGCCGAAACAAGAGGCTACTTTTGCTTACTCATTCATCCCTAATGAGGCGTTCGCTGGCAGGCCGTTTGGATTGAATGTGCAGTTGAACTACAGAGATGCCAGTGGAAATTATTACCAGGTTTGTTATGAGTCTACTTCTGTACAAGTCAATTACGACCACAGATAAGAGAAGTAAATAGAACGAAAATGAGAAGGAAAATCTTATATCAGGCATTATGAGTGAACATTGATTGAACAGTCTTATTTAGATCAACGCGTCGAACTCCGCATCCAAAGAACTTGGACCTTACCTTTTTGGGTTAGGTCTCAAAGTTCTTTGTCTGCATCACAGTTGCTAACTGATTTCGAATGGCTGACGTTTCGTTTATATGGGTGCAACTGGCTACAACAAAATTCTTACAAAAGTGCCTCGACAGCCGTTATAATGGAAATAAAAAAAAATTACAAGGATTAACTCACACCATATTACACCGACTATAGTCTCAAATGCATTTGGCGGTCTTTTTCAACGTGAATGCGCGTGCGGCTTCGTCACGCTGTCGTTTTTTTAGATTTGACTTAGACTATGCTAGGCATGCTACTTGAATCCGGTCCTGCAAGGTAAAAATCGGAACTAGCCAAGAAAGTCAGTCGCTATAGTTAGGCTAGCCAACTGTACCGTTTGCAATTTTAGTTGCAAGGTCTACTCGGTTTGCTTTTTACACAGGTCGATTTCCGTTGCTGGGCGGCAGTCAACCGTACAAAAAGCAAAAAAAAACGTAGGATGGACAGACAGAGAGACAGCGTAGGGTTATAGTCCTTTTCAAATAGCATGGCACTTGACAGTACGATAGAATATAAATGATAGAATAATATGATTCGTAAATATTGATTGTGATGTCACAGAACTAAATTAAAGATTTACATTTTGCGGCGAAAACATATAGCTAAGTGCTACTATGAAAACTAGTCTTTTAGAGGTGGTTGTCAATTGCCATGCTATTTGAAAAAGACTATAGAAATAGGGTCCCGGCTACTTCCTTTGACCTTAAAAACAGAAAGGGTGATGCGAAATGGCGAGAAGAAACCAATTTTTTGTCGTATTGTATTACCAATCACCAGTCTTAATTTTCAAGAGCATTTCCCTTATAAAATTGACTGTTTTCATTTTGTATCCTGCAGGAAGCCGTGTACAACCAGACTGTAAACATTGTGGAAGTATCAGAAGGCCTCGATGGTGAAACATTCTTCCTCTACGTGTTCCTCGGAGCAGCTTGTGTGTTAGCCTTAGTCCTGGGTCAGCAAGGCCTCTCCTCGCTCGCCAGACGCCGCTCACCGCGGTCTGCGCCCAAGCCACTGGAGACTGGCACGGCCAACGACGTTGACTATGAATGGCTGCCTAAGGAAGTTGTTGCCCAGCTGAGTAAGTGTCATTCATTATTTTTTTATTTTATTTTAATATTATAAATATTAACTTTTTTTTTTTTTTAATATTATAAATGCGAAAGTTTGTGTGTGAATGTTTGTTACCAGATATCTCCGTAACTATTGAACTAATTTTGATAAAATATGGAATATATATAGTTTAGGTTCTGTAATAATACGTAGGCTAATCAATTGTTGTTTTTTAACCGATTTCAAAAAAGAGGAGGTTATCAATTCGACTGTTTTTTTTTTTTGTATGTTTGTTGTTACGCGACTACTCCGCCAATATCGAATTGTTTTGGATGATTCCTTTTTTATTAGGTAGGCCATAAATCATAGGTGGTCCCATATTTTTTATATCTTATATTAGTCATCACTTGCGATAAATAAATTTTCACGCGGTCAAAGCCACGGGGCGCAATTAGTTTAATAATAAATGCCACTGATTTATGATGACGACAACTACCTGGTGACCCCCTGAACCAACATGAATCTATCGACACTTCATTTATCATAATCTGCTTAGGCGTTTAGGCTGTACGTCCACAAACAAGTATACAAACAACATAACATTATCACGCCAACTACAATTCCCTTCATTTGCATCGTCGGGTAAAAACAAGACACATGCCTGGTGGTAAGCATGAAGCCCAATGCTACACAGTAATGTATACCAATAGTCTCAAAATGACTATGCTGCTCAAGCTAACCAAAAATGCAAAATCAATATATATTTATTGCTGTTTGTTGGTAAACCTAGATGTAACAATATTTATACAAAAAAAAAAAAAAAAAAAAAATTTATACAGAGTATAATCTGTTCTTAAAGAGCTCCGAAAACAAACTTGTCTTTGAATAGACTTCTTTTTTTATTACAAAAACATAAATATTTATATTAATAAAATGTGTTTCTTTTCCAGAAAAATCACCCAAGACGCCAAAACAGTCTCCCCGCCTCAGGAAAGCCAAGAGATCAGCCGGCGACGACTAACTTAGAATAAAATAAATAATAAAGAAAACACCAAGCACAATCCTAAGTGCTAAACTTGTGAATGCTCAGTGCTTCACTACTAAAGTATAGACAGGCCTTATTAAGTACAACCTTCTTTTGCGTTGAAAAAAGCAAGCTATTTCCGGTTTTTCGATCACTGCCTATTAAAAAAAATATTAGTGTTGCGACAATAATTTCGATAGCGGGCCTGTCTTATTTTAGTCGATTTTTTTAGACTGTGTGGATTAGTCGATAAGTGTGTTGTGAATATAAATTATGGAACAAACAGTGCGAGAGCTTTGTAACAACGTGAGCGTATGAGAATTTATTTAATAAAAAATGTTAAATTTAATTAGCGTTTTTTTATTCTAAAGGCAACAACCGACACCGGCCCATACCATGGCTGTAACCATATCGGCGTTATAACTTTTAAATATTGATACAGTAGCTACCGTTTCTTTCATAGGTTATCTTCTATCTAGACTAAAACCGTATCGAGTTATAACAGTGAAACCACGACTTTATAGGGTAGTTGATCATTTTCTAATCTCGGTCGAAGAATTTATTAGCTCTGACCGCTCTAACTTTGTAAAAAGTTGAATGAAAACAACGAATTCTGATCACTTTCGGCAGGTTTTTGAACGTAAGAATGTAACAGGTACCCTATATACTTCAGTAAATAAAGCAAATAGTTTTATCAGCTTTTTTACAATGTTATTGCAGCTGTCAAAGGAAATAAATGCTTGGACCTAGCCTTGGGCCTGTCGAGTGTCTGGTACTTTCATACTTAGTAACAGGAGTAAATGGTACAATGGTTAAGTTAGCGGCGTCGTGGAATCCCATGTGTACAAACCGCGGTGTAGGTACTAGGACATTTACCGATACAGCCAGGTTGTGTGTCGTAGTGACAACCCTGCGATTTTTCAAGATCAAGTGAGGGTAGGAGAACAAATCACCCATCTCGCCGGACTCACCCGCAGTTTTCAGTCAGCTCGTGATCACGGCCATTGTAACATGGTCGAAACGTCGAGCGAAAGGTACCTATTTTTAATTAAATAAAATAATACGTGATAAGTCCCGATAAACATTTAAAACGTGTTCAAATCGCGAAAATTTAAAAATTACTATATGGTACAAGTACTTATCATTCATGCTAACGCTAAAAACTTATTACATTAGAATAAAGGGCTTCCTTTACGTAGTATACAGTACCTATACACAATCGACACAAATTATCTTATGGTATGGTTGCAACCATTGTTTTATCCTATAGCATGATCATTATACCATGCCTTATGTCTTGTGTGCCTTTAGTATTATTGGACTTATTGGTAGACCCAGTAATTATTGGGTGAATAGAGTCCTCAAAGGTAGGCAACGCACTGACGATGCCCCGGGTATTGTAGGTGTCTATAGGCGGCGGTGACCACTTACCATCAGGTGGCCCGCTGCTTGTTTGCCACTTATTCTATAAAAATAAAAAAAAGACCCTTGCGTATTGGACACGATTTTCGTTACATCAGCGACCATAATTAGATTTTTTATAACGTTTTAAAAAAGATTTTAAAAGGCTTTAAATCGTTGTCTAAGTCCCTTATTTTAAAAATTGTGAATAAAACCCTTACTGCTCGAAATAGCGCAGTGCGGAAAATCACGCGAACATGAACCTTAACGCGCCGAGATAAGGTTTGCGGTCGCGCAACTTTTCACATCACCTAAACAGAATCGCTTAAAACAGGTAGCTGTAAGGCCTTTGTATGTAACAAAACATACATTAATATCTTGATAATTAAAATTAAACTAACAACCACAACGGTGCATAAAGACAATATTAAGAAAATATTTAAGTTTGTTTAAGAATCAACTTCGGTTTATGTTGATAATTATTTAATTACTTACCTATGCCTATTTTTGTAAAAGATCATCATGGTGATAACATTTCGTCTTGTTCACACTGAAGTAGAAACAATAACTTTGTTCCACTATGTATAATAATAATAATTTAATTAGGTAGTAACGCCCAGATACGGTTTTCGGTCGCGTGATTTTCCAACTGAGCGGATCTAACGTTATTTTGGTGCCGCAATGGCTGTTGTCCGTAAGGCCCCTGGACCCTGCCCACACTCGAACACGTTCGCGAAACATCTTGTTGACAACTTAGCTCTCCGATAGCTACGCCACTGATTACAGTACATACTATACAGTCGTTATATTGTCCGGTATACATTTACCTTCGAGTGCATAACGCCTGGAATTCACTGCGAGGCAAGTCACTGGGTGCTGACAGTCATAATTTAAAAATTTAGATGTATACTTACTACACCCTTGAAAAGAAACCTAGGTAGGTACTAAAGGCTGCTATTCATCAAAACTATGTGGAGCGGAGCTGGGTCGAATATTTTTTCAAAGAAAATACCTTATTAGATAAAACACGAATGAAATTTTTCTTACTCTCTTTTACATATAACTAGATAATATTTATATATTTTTACCTATCAGATCCACTTCACACATAATTATATACCAGCCCTAAACCACCTTGTGACATATTAGGCCCAGTAAAGTAGGTGGGTACGTAACGTAGTAGGTACATACATATAAAGGTTTTCTTTATGTATGTCAATTCATTTACCTACATTCCGACTTTTGAAATTGAAATTTTTATTTATGGAATTACGTAGGGATTTTACGTATGGAATATTCGTAATTTCCCAAATGTTACATAGGCAGAATTCGTGATTAACCAACGTGAACGAACCCCTACGCTGATAAAATGAGTTTTTGAAACTGCAAATATATTCAACAACACAGCGGTCACCAAGGTTCAATCTGTTAAGTAGTGTTCAGTATTCTACGAAACGTTTCCCTGTCATAGCGTCGACACAATCACTATGGCTGGCAAAGGTTTATATTTTTAATTTATTTTTTCATTACTTTTATGAATAAAGTTCATAGGTAATATTAAATTTAAAAGAAACGTGGTCTAAAAAAGTGAAACTTTTTTTTCTATTATTTATTAAGTTTATTGGTAGAGTAGGAACCAAAGAATTTTTATTTTGGTAGAAACCTAGTCTTCGAGAAAAGGCGCTGAACTGTTGTATCGGATTTTAGTGAGTGTCATCAATTTTACTAGTGAGCAGTACGTGAATGCTAGAAATAATAATATTCGAGATAATTATTTGGCTGTAATAAATAATTATTATAATTAAACTAGCTGACCCGACAGACGTTGTCCTATCTAAGAACTGTCAAACGCACGATGTTAAAATTGTTGTTAAGTTTTCTAAAATATTCCAATTTTCTGCGCAATTTTCTTAATTTTTCTTTCCGCAAGAACCTTCTACAAAGTATTTGAAAACTAAAAAAAAGATGAATGAAATCGGTTGTCGTTCTCAAGTTATGGCGTGACCTAGGTAAATAGGGACTATTTTTTTATATAATTATATATATATTACATAATTAAAGTACTTTTCATAGAGGAAAATTTAGAACAGATGACGATGTGTCAACTTTCCGACTTGTTACCATTAAGGTAGAGTCGGGTAGACAGATTCTAGAGTGAAGACCGCGTATCGGCAAGCGTAGTAAAACGCTCTGCGGACAGCTTCTGCGAATTGTAGCTGGTGGCGAGATGATCGTATCTTGTGGCGTTCTTAAGGACGGGGGGCTATCTCCAAAGTTTAAATGGTTTGATGATGTACGAAACTGATTTCGCACTTGTTCAGCTTTCAGCCATCGCAATAACTATTTTCAGTGTCACGTCGTTGCTATGACTCCATCATCAGGCGATACAGCTACAGCAGCAGCCAGAATATGCCGCAAAATGACTTCGTTCCCAATAAGTACACGGTGAGTTATTTTTTTTACCAAAAAAATTATGTTTTTTTTAGAGCGCAGTGTGCTACGAATATGCCGCAAAATGACTTCGTTCCCAATCATGAATGTAGTATCATATGTATACAACGTCCTTGTTCCCAATAAATACACGTGAGTTTATTTTTATTTTTAATCAATGTGTTAATAAAGATAATGCCGCAAAATGACTTCGTTGCAAATAAACACAATGTGAGTTTTTTTGAAAAAAAGAAGGTTTTTTTGGAACAGTGTGTTATTAAATTTAGTCATGTTGGTATACAATAAACAGTAATGTATTCTTTCTAGGGTCCATCATATGAAAGGATCGAGCATCTCAAGTCGAAGCACATGCCGCCTTCTATATCCAACATCTACAAGAAGCCATTGCTGCTACACCAGGGACGCATGCAGTGGCTGTACGACCACGAGGGCAGGAGATACTTGGACCTGGCTGGCGGGATCGTGACCGTCTCTGTGGGGCATTGTCATCCGTAAGTTGCGTGGGCTGCAGGGCTAATATCTTCATATTTAGAAATTGGCTAAATACACTAGTCGTGTAGAGCCAAAATTAGTGAAAACTTTCTCTCTTTAATTGAGTCCTTTATAAATTGCACTTCATTATCTATATACAACTTTCTGTTACACGTTGTATAATTTAATTCATTGTTTAGCAACACTTTAAAAAGTTCTACAACTTAATTTTGTCGCGACTATGTGATCTGTATAACGTGCCAAATCTGCCTGTAAGTTTCGCGATCGCGCCAAATTAGGCGAGAAGTAAACATTCAGTTTTTCGTCAAGCTTTCATCAAGCCATAACAGATTTGTTACTTGCAACAATTTTTGAGCATTCAAGCCACAAGCGATACAACTAAAGCTAAATAATAATCCAATGCTAAAAGTTTTGTTTTACCTATGTTTTCAACAGGAAACTTGTATCAGTCCTACAAGAACAAACGGCCACGCTTTGGCACTCTACAAATATCTACCGTCATCCGAAAATATATGAATACATTGAGAAACTGGCATCTAAATTCCCAGGAGATTTGAAGGTAACTAAGGGACCTAGAGTTTAAGGACAAGTTAATTTAATCTAGTGAACATACATAACGATACATTTTAACATAAACTTTCTCTATCCAAACGTTTAAAATAATACTACGCTGTAACATCGACACTATTTCTATTAATCATTAATTTATTCGTAGGTGGTGTATTTAGTAAACAGCGGGTCAGAAGCCAACGATCTAGCGACCTTACTAGCGAAATCATATACGGGAAACAATGATATAATTTCCTTACAATCCAGCTACCACGGCTGCTCCAGTGGTATTATGGGATTAACAGCCACACAAAGCTACCGACTACCTGTACCTGTGCCAGGTGGATTTTACCATGTAAGTTCGATAAAAACAATGGTATTATTTTATTGATTAGGCTATGAATAATACCTACTTACCCTTCGAAGAATTTACTTTACTTTCGTCGAAGTACTTACCTATATCGCGTCTTCTGAGTATAAAAATAGCTAATTGCGTTCGCCAACCCGCCTGCCAAGCGTGGCGAATATTGGCAATCTCCCCCAAAAATCGATGGGGTGAGGCCAATGCCCAGCAGTGGACGTCCTAAGGCTAAAATTATGATGATGATGATGAGGTACTTACATGTATCGAAACAAATAGGGTGTTTGACTGTATTGAAAATATTATGCCAATTGACATCATCCATAAACATGACATAATGAAAAAGCATATTTCATTGATTTTTTTATAAAAATATGCTTATTTTTTGTAAAAAACGCGAATGAAATAACTGTATTTTCGACATTTGATCACGTGATCGAAAACGGTCTGTAATTGGCTTCATCCCTAGTGACGTCACACAAATCTAAACAAACAGATTTTTTATTGATATTTGCGAATTTAATGTTGTAAAGCTATTTTGAGAGCGATTTATCCAGAAATTATCACCAAAAACAGTCCGGAGGTTAAATGTGAGAAGAATGGAGAAACATTTTGTGCAAGCAGACAGCAGTAACTTAACCAAAATTAATGTATTTATGGTTGCATATTTCTTCAATAATAATCTACGTCATTGTTTCTACGCTGCAGAACTCAAAACGTAAAAACTACAATGTAAGTATTAATTTTTAATTGTTCTCCAAGCAAAACATTCAATCAAGTTGTACAAAAAGTATGTTGTAGTAGGTGGATATCACTATTTTGTTAGGTTATGTCTTTACAATGTTTAAAAAGAAAGTAACAGTACATAAAATAGTAATGCAATAAAAACACAAATTGTAATAGAATTATATAGACTCAAATATGTACCTCAAAATGATCTTCGCACAAAACAAAACACTTGAAACACTTGAATTAGCTCCAATACTTTTGGGTTCTCTACGAGCTACTTAGTTCCAACCACTTTTTGCGAGTTTTGGGGTCCATTGGAACAGAAACGAATAGTTTTTCCGGTGTTTTATGGAAGTATTTGTACATTGTGGCACTACACAACATTTATAAACCATTACTTCTATTAGAAAATTAGTGATTATCAAACTTTTGCTGCCTGGCTGCAGCTGTTTTGTTTTGTGTGACGTCAACCGTCGCTCGACCGGAGCTTTGACGTAGATCTGCGTTTTGGCGAGATATTTTTTTATTCAAACTTTAACATCGATTTATATCGCAAATACGACTGATATCCAGAAAATATAAATGCAGTATACATTAAATTATATCAGGCAATAATGTGCAATAGTTTCCCAAAAGTTGTCAAATACCCTATTGTAGGTCAGAATCATGTCAAACTTATCATAATATTCCGAAACAAAATCTTATTTGACTTGCGAATCGTAGTTAAATGTCTATTTGATAACACAAGTGAGTTAATATTTATTGTTCCATAGATAAGATTTGAACAGAAACAGAGACACTCCCGAAATTAAAGTTCAGGGTTATCTCTGCAAAATTGTTGCTAGTGAATAATCATGCTAGCAGTACCGGCGTTAGGGTAGGGCGCGGTTGGGCGACAGCCCAGGGCGCCAGCCCGGGGCGCCAGATATAAAGGGGTGCCTGCGGCGCCATAATTATATACTACCTCGTGCATTTAAAAAAAACTATTCTTTGCCTTAAATAGTTGATTGAATCAGGCGTTACTTTGCGGTTTATCCCAAAATCCTTATTGTACTCGAAACGACGTAGAAGCGGAATTACACTAGAAATTTGACATATATAAATTATTCTTTGCCTTTTTCTCGCCCAGGGGCCTTACGGACAACTGCTATTACAGGCACCTAATCCGCTCAGTTGGAAGATCACGCGACCGCAAACCGTATCTGGGCGCCATAAGGTTTGCGGTCGCGTGATTTTCCAACTGAGCGGATTAGATTCCTGTAATAGCAGTTGTCCGTTAGGCCCCAGGGCAGTGCTAAAACCGGCACTGCATGCTAGCTTACGTCAATAATTTCCTAAATTTGTTTATGTATCTTTACAGGCAGCTCTGCCAGATCCATTTAAAGGACCATGGATTGGATGCAGGGACTCTCTATCTCAGCCTCCAGGCGCTTGCTCTTGTCCTGGGGAATGCGTCTCAACAGAAAAATACATTCGGCTACTTGAAGATGTGAGTGTTATTTTATGAAAATCGGTCACATGTATGAATTATCACAGGGTGGAACCTATTAGGGCCGGTTTTTACCAGAGCTGTGTGGAGTTTGACTGGATTTAAATATTTTATTTTCCACGAAGATTTAAATAAACAAAACATTCATTTTGGAATTATTTTATGAACATTAGACATTATCAAGTTTCAATACATTCGATAGCCGCGTTGGTCCAGTTAGTAGTGAACCTACTTTCTGCGCATGGGGGCGTGGGTTCGATTCCCAACTCGGACAAACATTCATGTGATGAATTTTTGTGTTTGTTCTATATCTATTTAAGTATTTATTTAAAATATATATATTATGTATGTATATCAGTCTCTGGCAGCCATATTACAGCAGCATATTACAGCTTTGCTTAGTTTGGGGTTAGATGACCGTGTGCACAAAAATGTCAAAAAAATTATATATTTTTTTATACCGTCCGCTCCCATTCTGCTTTGTTGGTCAGCGATACCCAAAGATTCATACGACTTCATTCATTTTAGTCAGAGTAAATAAATACATTATCTTTTCATGAAAGACATTCGATGGAAGGTAATTAGGAGGAAACACTATATTTTTATAACTAAACTAATAATAAAATTACAGTGCAAATTTAAACTCCACCATTGTTTGTACATGCAATTTATTTTTTACTTTACTAACTAGCAAGTAACCGAAATATATTTTAACTATTTTCTTAACTTATTAACTATTGTAACATAATATTTTCCAGTTATTAGACAACTCAGTGCCAGCGGGTCGAGTGGCTGCGTTATTCGCGGAGTCCATCCAAGGAGCCGGTGGAGTGGTGCAGTTCCCTAAAGGTTACATCAAGAAGGCGCAAGCACTCATTAAAAAGAATGGGGGCTTATTTATTGCTGACGAGGTAGCTACCCATGAGATGATATTTTGAATACCTAAGTACTTCTATTTTTGTTGTTTATGTGTGAACATTTAAAATAATTATGCACACCATGGAAATTCCTATGACAATATAGTATGCTTATATATTGCGTATAGGTATAACTTTATCCAGTGCCGGTTTGAGCACTACCAGCGCCCTGGGCGAACCCCCCTCTGCCATTCAAACCAAAAAAAGGCAAAGAATAGATTAAATAGATCTATAGATTTTTATATACCTGCGGCGCCCCTCTATGGGTGCCTATGGCGCCCCTATTTATCTGGCACCCTGGGCTGTCGCCCAACCAGGCCCTACCCTAACGCCGGTTAGTTATCTAAGTTATAAGAACTTGAAATACAAAAATTATTCCAATAATTAATAATATAATTATTATTTTAAATCATTGCACCTATTTTAATTTATCTTCTGATCTATCATGATGACGAGTTTTGTTCAACGATTAATCTTGTGCAGGTCCAGACAGGCTTTGGTCGCACCGGAGACCATTACTGGGGATTCGAGTCTCACGACGTGATACCAGACATCGTGACCATGGCTAAAGGAATAGGCAACGGATTCCCTCTGGCAGCTGTGGTCACGACGAAGGAGATAGCTGCGAAGCACAAAGTTACTTACTTTAACACGTTTGGAGGAAATCCACTAGCAGCGACAGTTGGAAAGGCCGTTTTAGACGTAAGTAGCACACTCAAACTAATACGAAGTAGGTATGTATAGTACAGTTCAGATTTGAGTGCTCTAGAAATCAATTTTCATTTGCACTTCTGGGATATACCTGCGACTGGTATCGTTGGATTCCTTGTGGCGTCAGGAACACGAAACTGTCGGTCGTAGAGTGCCAAAGTGGTGGAGGGGCGAGCTATCACCCATCAAAGATGGCACCCGGGCAGTTCGTTTTTATGCCATAACTCGATAAATACTTGTAGCTTGTAAATTTCAAAACATTACGTCATTATAGACGCATGAAGATATTGAAAGGATTTTAACTGGGTATTTTAATTTTCTAGGTGATTGAAGAAGATAAATTACAAGAAAACAGCAAAGAAGTCGGAACCTACTTCATTAAACAGCTGATGAAGTTGCAAAAAGAACATCCGGTCATTGGAGATGTGAGAGGCCAAGGTTTAATGTTGGGGTTGGAGCTAGTAACTCCCGGGACCAAACAACCGTTGGGCGTGGAAAAGACGAGCGACATCCATGAAACAATGAAAGATTTAGGAGTGTTAGTTGTCCGTGGTGGACGGGGTTATAACGTGAGTCATTGTTTACGATTTTTAAACTCGTGGTTTTGACCGCATGACCAAAGGCCTTACGGACAACACCTAATTGCGGCATTTGCGGCACCTAATCCGTTCAGTTGGAAAATCACGCGACCGCAAACCTTATCGCGCCCAGATACGGTTTGCGGTCGCGTGATTTTCCAACTGAGCGGATTAGGTGCCTGTAATTGCAGTTATCCGTAAGGCCCCTGGTCTTTCACGTAAATAAAAAGACGATGGACAGACATATTATAATAAAATATCAGTCCCGGCGTAGAACTCCATGACCTCGGACACCGTGAGCGTCTATTGCGTACATATAACAGGAACATTATGATTTAAAATTATTGGCACTACATACGCTACTTTTAACAATTTCATAAAATTTTGATGGACATCCGTCATCTAGTCTACTTGTGACCACGGACATTGCAGTTATCAAAACGCCAGTAATTTTAAAATAAAATGCATGTCGTGTAACATTATTTGCGCACACGCACAAACGCACACATTTTTGCGTACACGCGATACAATCCGTTAAATATGTTTAATTTCAATGTGTGATAGTAGAGTAAATATAAGAAATCATTATTATAGCATTTAGCAATCAACATAAATTGCAAGCAGTTTCTGCATATTACCACACTAACCTACTATTTGTGTGTTTACAGGTACTGCGCGTAAAACCTCCGATGTGTATCGCAAAAGAAGATGTTGATTTTACGATATCTGTTTTGGACGAAGCTATTAAAGTGAATAAAATATATTAGATTACCGAACCTAGTTTTCTTTTGCTGATAAAATAAAATCTTGAAAACATCAAATAACATCGCTTCAGTTGATATTTATTTTCTGTCAAGCTAATTATTTTGAATCCTACAAGTTAATTCAGTATGACAACCCCTTTGAGTATTACTTCGTCATTGGAAAAACCAGCTTGAATCAAATTGATCTTGTGGAAGCCTTAAGTGATTTTTTGGTTTTGGCGCCAACGTGAAAAAAACAGGGAGACTTTTTTTGTCACTGTGTATTTTTATGTGTACCTATTAAAGAGTTATCTTATTTTCGTGTGCTAATGTTTCTAAAAAGATTAAATAGATTATTAGTATTTATTAAGTGTCCATAAACTAGCTCTTATGTAAGTAATTTATATAGGTTAAACATTATACTCATGATTTGTCCGAAGAGATTAGCTTTTTATTTAGTTTACATGTAGTAGACACACGGTGTCGCCATCTGCACTGTATTTGAGACTTTTTTTTTTTTTTTTTTATGGTATGACTTCAACCTTCCTATAACCTCCATTACACTTTCAGTGCTCCGCCATTACGCACGCGTCAAATTGTGTTGCGCATTTATTATTTTCTTATACACAAAAAATCAACATAGTTAAACGTACTCGTGCTGTTTTTCAAAGACAAGTCCATAGCAAATAAAATTAGAACAAAAGTTAATGCGCACACGACGCAGAGATCAACATAATAACATCGTGATCGTCGAGGAGACTGTCAACGTTTTCTTCACCGGACACATCGCGATCGTCATCACGCTCGGGCTTTGTTACGAGTATACGATCGTTATTAGGTACGGCTCCGCAATATTCGTGCTTCTATCGTGTTTATGGCGCCGCAAAGTCACCGGTGCCATGCTGGAATCAACGCCGCCGGACACGCTATGCATAGAAGGTAAATAAATTTGCAAATACCTACATATACGTTTTAATTCAGTATGTTTGTTATCTTCTTGTTAACAAACTTGTTATCTTCTGTCTTTGACGTTATAACATAGTGTTGCGGGTAGTCCGTGGGACTATCACTTTACTATAATTAACGTGCATAATTAAGTAAAAGTGATGATGCGGTCATTCTCTGGGAATGTCACTTCATTGCTGGTGCTAAAAGACACTAAACAACAGCAATAAATTATATTCATATTAAATTATTTTAGCATTCCACAATTACTAGCGCGTCTGTAACAGATGTGTCTGTAATAAACAGACGTGTCATCTTGTCTTTTACGTTATAATATAGTGCTGCGGGTAGTCTGTGGGACTATCACTTTACTATAATAAACGTACCTACATAGTTAAGTAAAAGTGATGATGCGGTCATTCTCTGGGAATGTCACTTCATTGCTAATGCTAAAGGACACTAAACTACAGCATTAGATTACTAGTGCGTTTGTACGTGACGTGTATTAGTGCGTTTGTACGTGACGTGTACTAGTGCGTTTGTACGTGACGTGTACTAGTGCGTTTGTACGTGACGTGTATTAGTGTGTTTGAACGTGTTATGTTTGTCTTTTACGTTATAATATAGCGCTGCGGGTAATCTGTGGGATTATCACTTTGCTATAATTGACGTAGTTAATATTTTACTTTCTGATGTAGTGCTGCGGGTAGTCTGTGGGACTATCACTTGTTTATAATTTTATCAACTTAGGACGATGCGGTCATTCTTTGGAAATGTCACTTCATTGCTAATGCTTATGTACTAAAACACACTAAACAAAAGCATACATAGCAAGCATAGCATAGCAAGCATACATTACTAATGCGGTCAGCTATTAGGGCTGTCACTTTATTAATAATTGCTTAAGTATTAATTTAGAAGGGCGGGCAGCCTTAGAGGCTGTAACTTACCAAAAATATAGGTACTATATCTATGTATACTATTTTAGTCGAGGTCTTTTGGGTAACTTTGATGTGCCAACACCGTCGACAAGAACCACTGCCACTGTTGCCACCGACACCGCTACCACCGGCGCCGCTATCACCGGCGCCGCACTATTACCATCCACCAGTACTGCGGCTACCGTCAAGCTGCTCTCAGCTGGTGCAGTCTCCCCCCCCCCCCCCCCCCCCCCCCGAGCGGGTGCTGATGTCGGGGTACATCAGCACCCGCCACCTGCGCCAGAGTTGATCTGGTGCCATGTAATACAAACCCGACACCGAATCTTGATGATCAAGATTTGATGACGAACTTCTTTTAATAGCTAGGACGGGTTTGCCGAAAGATATTTGCAGTTAACTTACGGATAAGTATATCATCATCATTATCAGCCTATCATGTTTCCACTGCTGGAAATCTGGCATTCTCTCAGAGAGTTGAGTGAGGATGAGCCCTAATCGACCATGCTGGACCAGTGCATATTAGTGAATAAGTGGATGGTATGTACTACCGGAAAAATGCACTTTGATTGAAGCACACACTCTCAATCTGGAAGTGGTAGCGGTTGTCTCCGAGGCTTTGCGTAAAACAGACAACGGCAGCGAGCTCAGTATAAATAACGCACACCTACACTATCAGGCTTAACTACGGCTCTCTCACTATGTGTGTCGTGAGAACTAAAAATACTGCTCTTATTCAAATATTGAAGGACCTACCTACCTACAAGAATCACCACTCCAACTCATCGAAGTCGTCGTCGCGTCCGGCGCAGAATCGCAACAGCAACCGCCGTTAGACACGATAAAATACAGGGTAGAATTTAACACTTTCGCAATCATAACGTGCGACAGTATTACCTATACTATCTTGGATAGAGGGGTATTATATACCTTTTTTTCTCGTCAAGTGACACAAACAAACGTCCTGCAGCAAGAATGCTTGCCGCTACGGAACAAATTATATACGAACTTGCCATTCGTAATATTTTCACAACTGAAGTCATTGTGAAATCTCAGCTTTTATAAGAACAATTCTTATCTCCTGTATTTTTAGTGCAACAAAAAAAAGTTACGGCAAATATAGATTTACACTAAATTCTAAATCATTAAAATAAATTCAATAACACTTCTCAATTAATGCTTGAGGATAGAACGGCCTTAAAACATGTTTCCAGAATGTTTCATGAGCACCAGATGCTTATTCTTTTACACGCATACATGCTGCGTAAAAGAAGTATTTCTGTTTTTTCAATTTGACGAGAAAACATATAAATTCAATGTTTTGCCCTTTGGGTCAAGTACAGCCTCGTTCGTTTTCAGGAAGATTAAATTGTGAAACTGCTGATTTTACTGCGATCTTGTGTCCATTTATTAACAATTTTTCTGGATTATACCTCATTAATACCGAATAGTCTAGAATCATGTTTAGAAAACATTCAACGACACAACTAAACTTTTAGAGGCCATAGGTTGTATTATGTCTTCCCGGATACAACAAGTAAATTCCTGGGGTTCCTAACCGATTGACCTATCCTATAGACTAGGTACTCTAATACTGTAGAATTAGAGAATTCGTTCATCGTTTGGTAAGGATACTTACATCGACCTGCCCAGCCGTCAAACACAGTTGGCCTTATACAAAAGAACTGGAGTGATGTAAATATTTAACCTTGAAAGATGACGAGTATTATGACAACATGAACATGCCGTCATTAATATTTCCAGGTCTTAAATGGCGGTCTCATACGATAGTTCACCCCAGAACTGACATTAATCAAAATAAGTTTTAAATCTATTAAGATGCCTCAACTACGGGATGGAGAACCTGCAGTGTAGTGTGGGCTAGTGGAATGTGGATGGACAGCGAATTTTTATGACATATGCATGATGAAATAAAAAATTCTGGTTGTCCTTTTCGGATTTAAAACTACAAAATTCTATCATGTCTAACAAATTATTTTACGGATTGACAATACTACTGACGACATTTCTTGCACAACTCGAATGGCAGGTGTCCAGTTCCTTCATATCACAAATGTCACTCGAAAACAAGCAGTGGTGCGAAGAACGCAATCTCATCGTTTTCGCTTTCAACATCAGTTCAGTTGGGAACGATGTCGCAGATGCAGAATCACATGTCCATCGAGACATCGAATGGGATCTGTCAGAAATTGCATTTCAAAAAATATCGTGCAATGCCTTTACAATCCTAAAGCCGACATATTTGCGGGTAGATTGAACAAAAAATGTACCAAATACATATCGTGGCAAAGTTTATTATAAAGACCCTGACGTCTTTACAATAGATACATACATTTACAAACTCGTGGTCAAATCTTTACTATTTCTACAGCTTTCCACCGTTTTCCATAATTTTAAAAGCATTCCGGAAAATAATTAATGGTAAGGCTAAATGGATCATGGTAGTTCCACTTTGTCCCACACAACCGTGGCACTCTTTATTTTAAAGTCTTAATTTCAGAGACATCGGCCTTGTAAGTCCTCTAATAAGTTGACTATCTCACATTCCAACAATCGATATATGCATCGGAAGATTATTCTGGTTCGGCCGGGATGTTATCAAGCAGGACGTCACTCTTGAAAAGAGGTGTCAGCAGCTTGTCAGTTAATGTTAACATCACTTTCTGAAAATTTTATAAAGCAGTATGACACCATACTGCTGCATACTGTAATATTATAGCAATTATATATGAGTCAGGGTAAAATACCGAACTTTGTATACTTATATAACTTTGTATTTTAGATCGGCATTTTCCCTGATTCTTAGCCAAGAAATAACCAATGATGATTATATTAAGCGCCTTCACAAGGGGTTTGTTTTGATGGCACTCATCATTGCTAAAGTATGATATAACTTGGGATACGCCTAATTGTACTCGACACCCTAACAAGTTGGTATCTAATGAAGTATTACATTTAGAAAACATATATATACCAATGTATAAAAATACAATGCTACTTTATTGGCGCTATCTATAGCACATAAGAGTGCAAACTTTATCAAAAATAAACGCAGAATTTCTGTAAAATTGGTTAATATAAAAACTCCAGACCTAATAAAATCTTCTCGTTCTGGGATATCACAACAAGCGCTGATTCAATCCAATTTTCATTTTAAAAAATCCAGAAATACTGCAGCAGGGTAGAGCGGTAGCTCCCAAACATTTGCAAAAATTTATAATTGAAATTTAATTCTTAATGCGAACCATAAGGATACTTTCGCAAGAAATATTATGAGTGATTAATTTAATTAACAAATACTTATAATTGATATTAATTTGTCAATATTAGTATTACCATGTAAATATATATATATATATAGTTATATTCAATTTGCTACTAAGCAAACGAAACTGATGTTTATTTGAAAGTTGATATTTTCACTCTCAACATCTACATGTAAACTAAATAAAAAGCTAATCTCTTCGGACAAATCATGAGTATAATTAATGATTAAACGAACTTACCTGTACGTGAAGTTCTATCATAATTATACGAGGGATTTGTCCGAAGAGATTAGCATCCCACCCACCCTATTAAGCATTTCCCTATAATGACATATGTATTATGTATCGTTAAATAGGTTTACCTACATACATAACATCATTCAAACATCAACATTTACAAAAACATAAGCTCTGAACTAAATGAAGGTTATAGGAAGGTTGAAGTCATACCATAAAAAAAAAAAAAAAAAGTCTCAAATACAGTGCAGATGGCGACACCGTGTGTCTACTACATGTAAACTAAATAAAAAGCTAATCTCTTCGGACAAATCCCTCGTATAATTATGATAGAACTTCACGTACAGGTAAGTTCGTTTAATCATTAATAATTTTCGTGTGGTTTCCACATCTCCAAATCTTTTGGTAAAGTCTTTACCATTTTACTACGACGTGACTTGGACTTGGGCGTGACTGTTTACTTGACTCTGACTGTGATTATGGCTTTTTTGACGATATGTAAAATGAACAAAAAACATTACACAAAAAACTCTCAGAATTAGGACTAAAAGCTATCCATAATCTGAGAATAAAACTTAAAAATATTTCAATAGATAACACTGGCACAAGACGTGGGGCGCCAAAGTCCTCCTAGTAGGTACTCTAAGTAAACTTGTGTATTTTCGAGTGTTAGTGTGTAATAATGATGGATTATTATTTACTAAGTGTTCGTGAACGTGCTCGAGTGTGGGTGAATTATTTATTACATAAATATTTAAAAAAATATATACCTATATAATAATTATTTGTGGTTTCGTGTTGTTTCCAAAACTCCATAGAAGCCTCTCCATCACTTCATTGGAGAATGAGTTCGACTTGACCTACTTTGTTTGACTTGACCTACTTTATTTGTTTGCCGTTATTGTATGTAATATTTACACAGAATATTTATGTAATGTTATGTAATAATCTGTGGTAATAATAGGTTTTTTTTTTTTTTTTGTCCTTGTGTATTAGAGTATGTATGTCAGTACCTAATAGGGTATTTGACTACTTTTGGGAAACTATTGCACATTATTGTCTGATATAAAATAATGTATACTGCATTTATATTTTCTGGATATCAGTCGTATTTGCGATATAAATCGATGTTAAAGTTTGAATAAAAAAATATCGCGCCAAAACGCAGACCTCCGTCATAGCTCCGATCACATGACTAATTGACGTCACACAAAACAAAACAACTGCAGCCAGGCTGCAAAAGTTTGATGATTAATTAATTTCTAATAGAAGTAATGGTTTATAAATATTGTGTAGTGCCAAAATGTACAAATACTTCCATAAAGACACCGGATAAAATATTTGTTCCTGTTCCAATGCACCCAAAACTCCCCAAAACTCGAAAAAAGTGGTTGTAACCAATCTAAGGTTGGAACTAAGTAGCTCGTAGAGAACCCAAAAGTATTGGAGCTAATTCAAGTGTTTCTATGTGCGAAGATCATTTTGAGGTACATATTTAAGTCTATATATTTCTATTATAATTTGTGTTTTTATTGCATTACTATTTTATGTACTGTTACTTTCTTTTTAAACATTGTATGCTTGACATAACCTAACAAAATAGTGATATCCACCTACTACAACATACTTTTTGTACAACTTGATTGAATGTTTTGCTTGGAGAACAATTAAAAATTAATACTGACATTGTAGTTTTTACGTTTTGAGTTCTGCAGCGTAGAAACAATGACGTGGATTATTATTAAAGAAATATGCAACCATAAAAACATTAATTTTGGGTAAGTTACAGCTGTCTGCTTGCACAAAATGTTTCTCCATTCTTCTCACATTTAACCTCCGGAATGTTTTTGGTGAAAATTTCTGGATAAATCACTCTCAAAATAGCTTTACAACATTAAATTCGCAAATATCAATACAAAATCTGTTTGTTTAGATTTGTGTGACGTCACTAGGGATGAAGCCAGTTACAGACCGTTTTCGATCACGTGATCAAATGTCGAAAATACAGTTATTTTATTCGCGTTTTTTACAAAAAATAAGCATATTTTTATCAAAAAATCAATGAAATATGCTTTTTCATTATGTCATGTTCATGGATGGCGTCAATTGGCATAATATTTTTAATACAGTCAAGTACCCTATTGATAATGCAATATTACTGTACATATCTAGATGTATATAATACACTCAAATATTGCACGTCCGCGAGGATAAACTGTTGAGACTACCTTAACTTACTCCACCATTGTACACAGTTTTATGCAATAAAATTTTACTTTACTTTACTATTTAATACTATGTAAACTTGTTTAATATTACGACTTAAGGAATCTGTATCCATGGGCAGGAAAAAACGGCAATGACAATGTCAAATGTCACGTAAAACAAATGTCAATTCTGTAAAAAAATAAAAAAAATAAGATATTGGAGTTTTGGCGCCAACGCGGAAAAAACATGTCGGCTCGTTGGATTATTTTCTTAAACTTGTGTATTGTCGAGTGTTAATGTGTACTAAATGGGGAATTATTATTCATTAAGTGCTCTTAAGCGTGCTCGAGTGTGGGAAAGTGATATAACGAGGTGAAACGTGTCTTTTCGTGTTGTTTCCAAAACTCCATAGAAGCCTCTTGTAAAGTCTCCACCACTTTACAGGGGCATGAGTTTGACTTGACCGTAACTTAGCTTGACGATGAAAACGATTTTACGCGTATCGTTTCCCTACCTTTAAATTCTAAAACTAAACTCATACGACTTGAATATGGCAACTGCATCAATCATGCGGAGCCAAAAGCCCCAACTCGGGGAAGAGGAAAAAAAAAAAAATAAATAAGATATCCCGAGTTTTGGCGCCAACGCGGAAAAAACATGTCGGCTCGTTGGATTATTTTCCTAAACTTGTGTATTTTCGAGTGTTAATGTGTACTAAATGGTGAATTATTATTCATTAAGTGCTCGTAAACGTGCCCGAGTGTGGGGAAGTGATATAACGAGGTGAAACGTGTCTTTTCGTGTTGTTTCCAAAACTCCATAGGAGCCTCTTGTAAAGTCTCCACCACTTTACAGGGGCATGAGTTCCGTCCATCCTAATCCTTCCTATATCCTAATTTTCGCGTATCGTTTCCCTACCTTTAAATTCTAAAACTAAACTCATACGACTTGAATATGGCAACTGCATCAATCATGCGGAGCCAAAAGCCCCAACTCGGGGAAGAAGAAAAAAAAAAAATAATAATATCCCAAAGATATCCGGATCACCCACAGATATACACAACCAGATCGGCAATATCTTTTAGTGAAAGAGACAACTTGATATGGCTCAGCACAAGTACGAAAAGGACATAAATAGATTTTGTTGTCCTTATCGACGTGACCTGTTTTTGGTACCTCAAGTGTCAAAATCTGTAATAATCAGTGACAAACAAAACGGGTCTGAATTATATTTATTGCCTTTTTTTGGTGATTTAATGTGATAAATGCGTGTTTCCTCTGAGAAATAATTGTAAAAGATATTTTACAATGGTTGGTTGTAGCATTTAGGGCTGCAAGAAGCGCAGTGAGCGAAAATACGATGAAATATCATTTCACACGTAAGTAAACATATAAAGCTTGTAACGATCACCTAAATAAATTCAGGATATCAATTCGCAAATATTTTATTCATAATTAGTCAGTTTTTAGGTCGATTTGTGGTCTAATTCTATGAATTTTATCAAATTATTCACTTAGAAAATAAATTATGAATGTTGCCAGTTTATGAAAGAAATTACCCACCGCAACTAACATAAATTATTCGTTCTGCAGGTTTCCAACTGATCCTGTCACATTGCTGAAAAAAGCTGGCACATTGCAAGAAGTGCAAAATACCGACCCTTTTATGCCCATATGAATATGGTGAATGTTAATATTAAATATATATTAATGAGGCCACAGTTATGAAGCTGGAAAAGCAAAAGGCGATTTCGGCGAACCGATTCAAAAAGCTACGCGCTGTTCGTGAAATTTGTACTGTAAACATTAAAGAGTCTATTTATCTAATTATTTGGAATGTTATACATAATTCCATTCATGAAAAAACTAAACTGACCAAGCGCGAGTCGGGCTCGCGCGCTGAGAGTTCTTTACAATCACAAAATACAAAAAGTTGTGCAAAAAGACAACATCACGCCCAGGCTGTCACCCATCCAAGTACCGACCGCGCCCGACGTTGCTTATCTTAGTGGTAAACAGAAATTTGTCACTGACTCGCACTTGGCCAGTGTTTATTATTTGTTGTTTTACTTATGTTCCCTATAATCCGCTAAATTTGACGCTTGTACGGATTACCGTTTTTACACTAGAACAAATCCAAAAATACGTTTAACGTTTGTTGCATGAGGGACCCCCGTTCCGTTTTAACTCTGACTTTTTTATTATATTTTATTAATTATAAAAAATCATGCTATGGTTACTTTTCAACCTTTTTTCTAGTACTATATTCTAATCCTAACAAATAATTATAATAAAAACGCAAGTAACTTTCTGTCTGTTTTTACGAGGAAATGGCTAAGTCATGGTATAATAATATACTCCGCCAGGTATAGCAATCCGAGAAAAAATGTTTACGTGGGCGTCCCGCAATGATGTCATGATGTCAATTTACAACAGGTTCGAGAGAGATGACGATACACCACGTAACAGCTGATTGAATAAAGTGGCAACTGGACAGTGACGTCATTGCGGGACCACTCTCAAATTGCTAGACCTTGTTTTCTTAGATCATGGGCTAAGTCAAATTTTGTCAGGACGATAGGGGTGTGTCATGAGGACAGACAACGTACTTTTCTTCCCAGAAAATTGCAGGTAGCTCCGTGGGTTGCAGCAGATAGTGTATAAAATATAAATATTTAAAAGGTAGTATTGTTTCCAAAGTACTCATTGAAGATTCACACCCATCATAGTAGGTAAATTACCCTAACTTATAGCAAATCATTTTAATGTGGCAACACACCTTGTTGAAGCGAGAGGCACTGAGCTAGCCACGCTCATTGAAAATCTATAGGTAGTAGATCTGTGGGATCACCCAAAATTATAAATATTGTGCAATTTTAAGTTCTGATTAATCAAAAACACCTGTAGCTAAAAAATGGTGTTCAAGTGTCAAGAAGATAGTTTTCTTAGAGAAGTAAGTTAGCTAGGAACATGAGGTTCTTGTACAAAAGGTTTTGGTTTTATAGAGTAGTAGGTGGTATGTAGTAGTTGAGCATTTTCATATTTATCAATAATTTCAGCCGCTAATGAAAAGTTGGACTGCTTGGAATAAGTAAAAGTTTGATAATTGCTAGATATGTAATATAGTACGAGCAGTGGCGAAGCTACCGGAGGGCTAGGTGGTGCTGTGCACCGGGGCCCTCAAACTCATGGGGCCCCTCGGACCCTGACCAGTAAACCTCAAACAGAACTTGCGAAAATTTCTTCCACCTTCAGAATATATACATGAAATTAGTATAATGATTATAATTTCAGTTCACGTCGAAAGTGGTGAAATGTGAACCGACAACGGAGCCAATCGTCGAGTATGGAAAGACATTGAAGTTTGAAGGTTACTCCATAATTTTGGAGAACACGATACTCTTCCCGGCTGGCGGTGGACAGGTGGGTATGTGCTTAGTTCTTTCAAGTTATGGAGCAGTTCTGTTGATCATGTAGTACTCCAAATAAGAAACTTAGTGCAGCATGAACTATCGCTGAATTACCCTTTTATTGGAGTCCTCTTGTCCCAGTTTTATGTTTGTATTTTATGTGGTGGTAGTGGTACAGAACCCTCAGTGAGTAAGCCCTTGGCGCACTTGGCCGGTTTTTTCTTAGATAAAAAGGTTTTATTACTGAACAGTCTGATTAAAATAATCAGTACATAAAAAGATGCATTTAAAAAAATATTCACTGAATCATTATGTATGTCAAAGAAAACAAAATAAGCTTTACTAGCTAAGTCTAACGTAATACAACTCCTCAGCCCCACGACCACGGCAACCTGAACAATGTGGAAGTACTCCAAGTCCTGCGCAAGGGCGAGGACGCGCTGCACTTCACCAAGGAGCCCATGGAGGTTGGCACCACAGTCAAGCAGACCATCAACTGGGAGAGAAGATTCGATCATATGCAGCAGCACTCAGGTATAGACTGGTTGATTTAATGTCACCATCATCTGTGATCTTCCGCTTGCTAATCTGGTGGGCTATGTCGGTATCTTTTGTTCGTCTACGGATCTCCTCATTTCTCAGTCTGTCTAGGTGACGCTGTGCAGCCGGCAGTCAGGCATTTCGAGATTTCAAACATTGTTTTTGTATCGGTCTGCTTTGAACCTTTGCTTTGTAGGTAAGCGACGATGATGTCGAAAATAAATCATGCAGACTTAGAAGATATCTATTCATTCTGACCTTGATTATATCCTTCAGGATACAAGAGAGTCAAGAACTACCACTAAAGACTGATGAAAGACAGAAAATGGAAATAAATTTGCCAAAACCCTGTAAGACATATTTCTTGCAAAATGTTACTATAGCCTAGACAAGTACTTAGAAAACAAATCAATTATGGAATAAATTGATCTGCTCCGCACTTTGTCTCCATATATACAATCAGGATCAGGGTCATTATGTAATACCTACCTTAAACATGCTACCACATTAATAACTGTGAATTTCATAATGTACAATACATTGAGTATAGCCGGCCTTTCAAAAAAAAATTATGTCTCTTTAGTAGATGTCTTTTGGCAAAGCAACAGTAAAGAAATATGAGACGGCTATAACCATATACTTGAGTTACTGTGAAAGTCATGACTTTTTAAATATAAATTTCAGTGTAAATAAATAGTGTAGCTTATAAATACTCAATCTTATCTACCTGCCTTTGATTTTATTTGATGGGTTCAGTATTTAGTCAAATAATGATAACAAAAACCCAGATACTATTTGAGCACATAATTACCTTACTATTATTAGCTAAGTTAATCTTATCTTATCAAAAGAGTAATCAGATATTATAAACATATTTTGTGACCTGTTTGCCCTCCCATAACAATGTATATTAAAAAATAAAAATAAACATGTTCCGTATTAGGCTACCTCCACACCTTATTTCATCCAACTGTGCAGCCTATAGAGGTAGTGCAGGCCTAATACTTTAAGTCATGATAGGTAGGACGCACAGGTTAAAGACTCTATAGGTACTAATTTGTTAAAGCAGGGTGGGCTTTAACAAATGAGTGCCTACCTCAATCTCCATAATGATATTTTCTAGGGCAGCACCTTCTATCAGCCATACTAGAACGAGAACACAACCTGCTGACAACGTCCTGGTGGCTTGGTGCAGAAGAGTGCTATGTTGAGCTGAGTACTACCTCCATATCCGGTGACATCATGAGAGTGACAGAAAACAGGTGCAATCAGCTGATTAGAGATGGGGTACCAGTTATACTTAAGATCTGCAAGGCTGGCGATCCCAGTTTGGATAAGGTAACACTAGAACCATCTTTATGTACCTTTTGTTAAATAGGGCAAGTGCCTTTATTTACTTAACAAAATACACTAACACTACAAAAACAGTTAGACTGCACATAGACCGTTGAAGGTTTAAAAACAATGTACCTAAATTGATTATCATTTTCCCCTCTAGACTTTCACTATCCACACTAGGCTTTCATTATCTCCACTAGAAAAACATTGTTCGCACTGATTAGAGACTGGAGACACTGCATAGCTGTTGATTCCAGTTTGGATATACACTAACACTAAAAGTATCACACAGTAAGTGTAACACTTGAAGTATCTTTATGCACCTAAACTGATTATCATTTTCCCCACTAGACTTCAATTATCTCCACTAGACAAACATTGTTCCCACTATACAATCTCCACTTGACTAGCATTGCCCCATAAGACTTAATATCGCCACTCGACTTTTATTACCCCATTACCTGTCTAGTTCAGACTCGACTAATTCTCACTGCAAGATTTAATTCCCGCCTGCCCATTTTTCTATCGGACTGCCCGAGTGGGTACGAAAAATCGTCACCACTTTATGGTCGATATTCCGAAAATCCGTACGAAGCAATTTGATTACACTTTTGTTTTGCGAACTGCTAGTCTGTGGAATGCGCTGCCTGAATGGGTGTTCCCCGAAAGTTACAATCTGGGTGTCTTCAAATCACGAGTGAATTGGTTTACTCTAGGTAAGCGTGCTCCATTGTAGATTGCATCATCGCATAACATCAGGCGAGTTGGCGGTCAAACGCAAGCCTATTATAAAATTAAAATCTCGCAACTTCCGTCTGTTACGTAATTTGATTTTAGTGGTATTTTTAATGTAAGCAAGATACTGTAGACGGCTGAAATAATTCATAGTTTTTCTTAATCGTGCGTAATGAGTTATGTTTCTATGTATAGTTTTTTAGGCTTTATCATGATTTTGAAATTGACTTGTAGGCACATACAAGAGGTCTCCCTGAAGACTGTACCGGCAATATTAGGATTATCAGTATTCCGAATGTAGATGAGAATCTATGCTGCGGCACACATGTTACTAATTTAAGGTTGGTTTCCATTGCAACTTCAGCAAAACTTGTCATGTACGTTAAAGCAAGCTAACATGTAAGGTCCAAACTATACATTTGGCATAAGTAGTAATTTGCATGAGGCAGTTTCATCGTTATAAGTTTGACCATCATCACAATCATCGACACTCCCGGACTCCCCCATCTACGCCACTGGAGCTACTGCGTTAGCGCCCCAGCCGCGGCAAGCAAGTGGTCCGCCTGATGGTAAGCAGTAATCGCCGCCTTGCACCTTAGCGGCACCTGCAACTTAGCGGCGTTATCGAAGCTTTGCCACCCCAGAGAACAAAACCTTGATTCTGATAGATGCTGCAAAGGGGAAATACACAATACAACTCAAGCAGGAAATCAAGGACAATCCACGCTCTTCATATTGGTCCTTCGAGCTAGATGTACAATATGCACTTTCGTAAGCTGCATTACAGCACTTGATGAAACTCGCACATGCCATAAATATCGGGAAGTTCCCGGATAGGCGTGTTCACGATATTCAATCAAGCTATAGTCAAAACGCCTAATCTGAAAACTAATAATTCTCAATATAACAAACTGACTTCAAAATTCACAGGAAAGCAAAATACGATATTTCGTTTACTTAGATTACATATTTTTTCCTTCATATAAAAACTAATCTAATAAACCGATTTTGACAGAAAAATTATGGGACCAATCTGAAATAAAAAGTCAAAATTAAAATAAATCTAAATATGTTAAATATTTAATTTCTTATATCTGTCAAATAAAAAAAGAATTTTTTCAAATCGGTTTATAAAAAACGGAATCATGAAGTAACGAACATTAAAAAAATACAACCAATTTGAGAACCCCCTCAGTTTTGAAGTCGGTTAAAAACAGTTCTTTCTCATCATTAAGGAAACAAATATTGTTACATATACCCTCTTTTCACATTTAAGTTAGTGATTTGATGGTTTGTATGTTGTTATAGTCAACTGCAAGTAATAAAGTTGCTGGGTGCAGAGCCAGGCAAGAAAGGTAAAACGAACCTGAGATTCGTGGTCGGCCACCGAGTTACAAACACTATGCAGCTCATGTTGGACAGAGAAGCGGCGCTCACTGGCCTATTGAAGTAAGTACGACATCAAGATAACGGTTTACGGTAAGATTAATGCTATGCTATTAAAATTCTGCCCATTAGAATGTCCACATATGGAAGGCGATGATGCGATCGAAGAAGGAAAATGTTTGCCGAACAGAAAAAAAAAACCAAAAACATCATCATCATCATCCAGAAGACGTCCACTGCTGAACATAGGCCTCCCCCTTTAATCTCCACACTGAACGACAGCCTGCCTTTTGCATCCACTGGATGCCCGCGACTCTCACAATGTCGTCGGTCCATCTAGTGAGAGGCCTCCATACGCTGCGTCTTCCGGTTCGTGGTCTCCACTCCAGAACCTTTCTTCCCCATCGGTTATCGGTTCTTCGAGCGATGTGGCCTGCCCATTGCCACTTCAACTTGCAAATTTTAACTGCTATGTCGGTGACTCTGGTTCTTTGGCGAATATCCACGTTCCGGATTCTATCGCGCAAAGAAACTCCGAGCATAGCTCTCTGCATTGCCCGCTGTGTGACTTTGAGTTTTTCTAAAAGGCCAACAGTTAAGGACCACGAAAAAAATAATGGAAGTGTTAAATTATGTCTAGTTTCCCTTTTAGCATTTACACACTCGCTTGGTTGTCCATTTGACGAGTTTTGATCATCTCTTTTGCAGTTGTGTGCCGCTCAATATTGAAGTGTGCGTTTGTAGAACTAGTAATATGCCAGGGTGTGCAATACGTGTTTACCTCGCCCCCTTTAATTTTTGGCAGACTTTTTCGGTACTAGCTCGAGCTTAAGGCAAATCTATGATTATAACATGATCAATGGTTTACCTAGTAAAAACAAACTCTACAGAAAAGTTGGTTACATTGCACCATTATTAGGCTACATTATTATATTAAATGTAAACTTAATTTCAGAAACGAACCAAGCAAACATGAAGAATTGGTACAAAAACTGCAAAAGAACCTGAAAATCGCAAACAAAAACCTACAAAATGTCCTCTCAGAGCTGGCCCAGTTTGAGATAGAGAAGATCAAAGTGAACAAGCCTAAATACTTATTCATGTTCAAGAAAGAAGCTACGCCGGATTTCAACAGGTAATTCTGTTTCATAGAAGTAACTTTATTCTCAATTCACTTAAGGAGAGGTTTTCCCACTTTTAAGCAATGCTTGTTACTACACATGACCATAAGGCTTAATATATTGTTTTAAAGTCGCTATAAAAACCATGGCGCTTACACATAGTCATGCGTACCGCTACTTCAATTTTCGAGGTTTTTCTCATTGTTTATCGAAAAATATAGATATCATAGACATCATTTAGTAAAAAGGTATTTGAATGAGTCCAAAAAAAAAAACAGAACAAATGTTACTTTAATTTTATTTCCTTCTATTGAGGGAAATGTCCTTAATGGTGTTTTGGTCTTTACGGTTTCCTAAACAAAACATTTTGATAAGACACCATTTTTATAATAAGCTTACCGTGGAAGTAGACAAACTTAAACTAGAATGACCAAAATTGCTAAAAGTGGGATAAGAGGGCCTTAATTGGTTCACCCAAGGCACAGGCATATTTAGTACAAGTACAGAAGATTCACTCCGCAAAATCATTTAAATAAGTAGCGACTCTTACCGCTACACAATAAAGTTCAATTCAGGACGTGCGAGCGCTAACTACTTACAGCTATATTAACCTAGAAGTTGCCTCTCTGTCTATCGCCTAACTCTTGTTGCGTTATCTTTGTCTATCACGCGGCAGGTCCGACAAGTCGGCTTCATATCTAAAGTGCGGAGTGCGCCAGGCCTGCCCAAGGTCACAACACTGATACTTGTGTGCTATTTGTAAGCGCATCATTATGCTACCTTTTACGTTAATGTGTTGTCTGAAAGTGCCCTGAAAAATCTATAGTAATCATGTATTTGACAGGGCAGTGATGAAAGGTCTAGAAGGTGAAGGCATGTTCCTCGTGCTTATATCTGAGGAGCAGGATAAGCCGAAGGAAGGACAGATCATGATCCAAGGTCCGGAGGAGCATTGCAACGCTTTAGGCCAAGAGTGAGTATATTTCATAATCAGCCAGAAGACGTCCACTGCAAACATAGACATCGGGGGATGTCTATGTTTGCAGTAGACGTCTTCTTTGTTGAGCTCCACACTGCACGACAGCCTGCCATCTGCATCTACTGGATGCCCGCGACGATTATCGAGATTCGGTCCATCTAGTGGGAGGCCTATCTACGCTGCGTCTTCCGGTTCGTGGTCTCCAATCAAGAACCTTCTTCCCCATCGGTTATCGGTTCTTCGAGCGATGTGGCCTGACCATCGCCATTTCAACTTGCAAATTGTAATAGTTATGTTGGTGACTCTGGGTCTTTGGCGAATATTCACATTCCAGATTCTATTGCACAAAGAAACTCTGAGCATAGCTCTTTCTGTGTGACTGAGTTTTTCCAAAAGGCCAGCAGTTAAGGACCACATCTCAGTACCATGTGTTATGGCACTGCCACTGGCAATACACAGTATTTTTACCCTAGCTAAATTCGTAAAGGCCAACTGACCAGCCCAAATTTTTAGTTTGCTCGAAGGCCTCGGAATATGGCTTAACATTTATTGGTTCACTACTCCGTCAAAATGATCTGATGATGGAGCCAATAGGTAGATAGTGGAACCCCCTACTAGTAACCCCCTAAAGTTTGTTTGAACGAGTCACTTAAGCATGTTTTGTATTATAATGTGTTTTTTTGTATTATAATTTTAAGACAGTGTTTAAGTTATATGATTATTTACGGGATATTTACCGTGGTAAGGTTGTGGTTGTGGAATATCGGTAGCTCATTCCACAACCTTACCACGGTAAATATCCCGTAACTAATCATATCACTTTAGTGAACAAACGTGATAGTTTAAAACAGTGTTTTTAAGTTTTTTTTTTTTTTTAGGATAACTAACCTATTGAAAGGGAAAGGCGCATTTAAAAACGGCAGGTTTCAAGGTAAAGCGGGCGACTTGGGCGGCGTCAACAAATGCAAGAAACTGGTCGAGGAATACTTTAATAAAGTATAAATAATTTGTGTACATAAATGCATTAAAGTATTCCTTAAAATACATACGGTATTAATAAACAACATACTTAGGTCTACGGATAAAATAACAATCTTTAACATGTTGCTAGGGAAACATAACTTTAACGAAACAAATAAGACTTGATGGTAAGGCCCGACGTAGACTGGGGACATAGTCGACTTACGTCACGGGCCGTGGAAAAATCATCTCTCCCTAGTTTACCGAAGGTTCAGAATTGTCGTCTTTCTGCGCCTGACTCACAAAACAAGTAAACTAAGTAAAACTATAAAAGTAATCTAAAAAAGAGTTTACTTTTCCACAACCACTTGTATGTAGGGTTGCCAACTTTTTGCACAATAAAGATAGTATATTAAGTTGGTAGTAAGAAAATGAACAGTTTTTTTTATCAATTTGCTTTAGAGTATCTTTTAAACTTTTGCGATTTGAACACATATTTTGAATGTTTATCGGTATTTATCGCGCATTGTTTCATCTAGGCACCTTTCGCTCGACGTTTCGACCATGTCGTTTTAGAGTCCCGAAAAAACTGTTTGTACCGCGCACCGAAACTTATTTTTTAAACAGGCTTATTGATGATGAAATAAACAGTATTTTGCATGTTTTTTTTTTGTCAAACAATAAACAGTATTATTAAACTCAAAACAGTAATAATACTGTTTTTAATAATACAGTACTAGTAATAATACAGTAATAATACTGTTTTTAACAGCATGGTTGGCAACCCTAGTCCCACGACGCCGTGTGTAAGACGCCTTTATATTACGAATGTCTAGTTCTTATACAAGAATCGCAATCGCAATTTAAAATATTTTCTATCAAAAGGTACAGACAGTGCTAAGGTTGCCTGGAAGAGATCGCTTTTAGCGATAAGGCCGCCAGTTGTTACACTAGTTTTTAAGAGTTTTTTTGTCCTCTGTATCAAATTTTATGGTGTGAACAATAAAGAGTTAATCAATGGTGTGAACAATAAAGAGTTAATCAATCAATCAATCAATGTTTTTTTACAAAATACCATAACAATCCCACTTTACCATCCCCATACTGAAATTATAACCACAAGATATCTAGTTCATACTAACTTAAAAACCATTATCATTCACCTTGGATAAAATAAACAAAAAAAGTATATCCACATTTGTAACACCTTGTAAATGATTTAATCTACAAGAAACAGTATTCTTACTGTTACAATTCTGGACAATCTTTAAAACCATCATAACTATATCTTTTAGGCGTAAGACACACTCAAAAGGTGGGGTTCGAACCCAGTATCCTTCAAAGCAATTTCAACCTTAGTACTATTATTAATATGATACAAAACACGTGTCCCAAGTCATCTGCTATCGCGCGACGCCTCTGCTTGGATCGTATTCAAAGATACTAAAGTTTAAAATTACTTAAAGGACTCCAACTGACCTTACTATGAACATACAAATATAACTCTACGAGCTGTAAGTTGTGGATTCACTGTCATGACTTGCTACGGTACTAGTCACTTACGTACTTATTACGTAAATATTTAGTGGGCGTTATTTAGTGGGCGTTATTTTTTTTTGCGAAATAAAGGAAGACAGCAAGTAAGATGGGAAGATGAAATTAAAAAAGAGGCTGGTATAAATTGGAAACAATTAACACAAAAGAGGCATGAATGGAAGTCCCAGGAAGAGGCCTATGCCGGAAGGCAAGCTGGAAAGAATACAGCGGAGCCGATGTCAATGACTAATTAATAATATTATAAAAATCTGACATCTAAAATATTTTAATAACAAAAATATAATAATTAATTAATCTTACAGTAAAATAGATAATTGACATCATTGCAAGATGAGAAGCAAGAAACTTGACCAGCAAAAAAAGGCTATAAAATAAAATTAAAAAATTAAAAAAAAATTTTTTGCATGTGCCTATTCCTGTATATGCTGTCATGGTATGGATCAAGACTTCTTCTAAGGAGAACACCCCTCATCCCATCTTATGACTGTGTCTTGCACCTTACAAATTACACATAAATTATGATAACAAATTATCCCTAATATTAAATACAGTTCCCTACATCTTAACTTAGTTAACACTAGATGCATTGATGCTATCCATCAGTTTCTTAATACCTGCATTAGTCCAGTCGTGTGACTGGTCGTCCAGGAAATTGTCAAAGTCGACCAGGTCCTTCTGAACTCCTCGCTGAAGCAGGTGAGATACCGATTCGAGGGTGTACGGGATCTCTGGAAGATAACATGAATGTGTGACACAAAGAATCAGATATTGAAACATGATGAACCTTGAGAAAGCAATACCTAAAATTTTCCAGTATTCCGCATTTTGCAGGGAAGAATATGCATATTACTTACTTGCCAAATTTCATCAAGATGTAGTTACTTTCGTATTAATAATATATTGAACCATGATTGTATGTAGGTATATTGTCCAACGGAGGATATTGTTAAGCCATCATCATCATCATCATAGGACGTCCACTGCAGGACATAGGTCTCCCCCATTGTTCACCATAAGGGCGTGGTGTGCATACAACGTTTTTCTGAGGTTTCTTTTAGGTTGTCTGTCCATCTTGTGGGTGGACGTTCTACACTGTGCTTACCGGTCCGTGGTCTCCATACGAGAACCTTTCGGCCCCACGCCATAACACAGGTTATCCTTGAGTAACAAGGCTCCTCAACCTGGAGTATGATCTTACATCTATTTCCTCGCCTTGACAGTTAAACCGACTCGTATGCCGTGACGGGAAACAACATAACGCTCTCTTATGCCATTATGTTTCACATCTGCCGAACCAACTTATTAATTTATAAGAAACAAATTCTTTGTAAATTTCATAACTATTTAAAAAAAAAAAACATATTTTCAATATCAATTTGATAAGAAGGCATCTTACGGAATACAACATCGTTGGAGTCCCGCGGCCTCCATTTGCCGTCGCTGTACTTGTGCAGCTTGAGGGCTGGTGAGTCCAGGTGCTGCACCATCTTCTTATTGTCCACCTGTGGGATACAATTACAGATTGAGAATCTTATTGTTTCATACAAAAGCATTTAAAACTATTATACAGGGTCAAAGGTAACAAACTTAAAACCTGGGTGACTTTGTTGCATCAAGACTAACAACGTTTATTATAAAAGTTTCGAAATTCGCGAAAAAAAATATCTACTGTTCCATACAAAAAAATAATTCACTCCCGACAAAAGTAAGAAACAGCTGTTATTTGTTTTTTGCGAATTTTGAAAATTTTTATATGAAAACTTGTGTTGATGCAATTGAGATGATGATACCTCTGACATTTGGCTAAGTCCACAGAGGTTTGTTAATTAAAATTTTTATAAAACCACTAATATCCAAACTTTGAATGTGATCTCATTTTTATGGCTTGGTTACGGAAAACACAAACAGTGTTTTGGTTACGGAACCCTACCAAATATGTGTCTCGGCACATTCTTGGCCAGTTATTTTAATCTTATTTTAATCTCACCACAACAAATACAGCTGAAGGGAAATACTCTGCAATTTTCTCAGCAATCTTCTGTCCAGGACATTTTTCCACAATGTTATCTCTGAAGTTCTCACAGGCTGCATAATAGCCAGCGATCACCCTGTTTTCTGCTTGGGCCATTGCTTCTATCTGAAAAACATAATGGCATCTATTCTGATGTACTCTAAACTAAATTTTACAGCTCTAAAATTATCACATATTAAAATGAAAAGAGAGGCAGATAATTTTAGTCCTGTCAGATTGGTTTAGTTTAGTGAGTGATGACAGAATCGGCGCCAATCTAGATCTATATGAGAATGGTGTCACTATGATACATGAAAATATGTTCAGCGAATTTTATTTATTTATTTAACAATAATTGGCCTCAAGTCAACTCTCGCTGGGCTAGAGCCCAGGGGTCAGACAGGGTAGCCCAACTTGTTTCTTTTTTCTTTATCAGATGATCGAACATAGAACTCCCGCAGCATAGTCTTGTAGTCCTTACGCCTAGAGGGTATATAAAGCGCGGGAGCCAGAAGCTCAAGGGAGGCCCTGAGTGAGAGCAAACCATACAAGACTGAGCATAGAGAAAGGGCGAGCAAAGCAAGACCTCCGGCCACCTCTAAAGTGAAGGTCGAAGGTGGCGAAGTGACCGCAAGAGTTTCTGGCGGAAGCCTATCCGGAATCTGTCACAGAAAACCTGGACTTGTGTTGGTTAGGTTTGAAATGAGTGACATATCACTTTAAAATCAACACAGAGCATTTCAACTCTTGTTTTAAACTAGCTCAGCGAGAATAGACCTGACAAGCCAAAGTGCCACTGACAATGGTTACCTCTCTGTGCCCCCCATCTCTATGGATAAATTACTAGACCAATTCCTACGAAATAGTGTATGATTATTTCGTAGGAATTGATCTGTTAGTAAAAAGGTCGATCAAGGAAGGAACTAACTGCCTAGCTGAGTAAACTGTAAATGGAGCAGCAAAGGCATAGCTACCAAATGTATCAGGCTGGAAGTCAACTTCCAGTCATGATATATCCGGTTTACTGTATTAATTTCTTTACCTGTGTCAAGGCTATCTCAGCCATAGGAGATACGTAATGATTGTGATGGAACAGCGGCACTGTCTCTACGATGTTTAAATCCTGGTGCTTAGCCCCATCTCGGATCTTCGTGGCATCAGCTAAAAGCACCCCATTCACGGCGCAATGTGGATATTTCGCCGCGTGTAATATGATCTTGGCGTAGGCCGCAGGTTCAAAGATGATATCTCCCATTTCAGATGGTTTTTTACTTGTTTTTAAAAGGAAATTATTTTTTAAATTAGCAAAATAAATTCAACTCGGCTGATCTTTTTTTGCTGATCTGTCTGTGCCCTCATTGTCAATGTCAACAAAATTTCACTGACATTGACAATTTTACAAAACGTGACACCCAACCCAAAGTATTAGCCATTAGCCACAGATCTACTACCTATAGATTTTCAATGAGCGTGGCTAGCTCAGTGCCTCTCGCTTCAACAAGGTGTGTTGCCACATTAAAATGATTTGCTATAAGTTAGGGTAATTTACCTACTATTATGGGTAGTGAATCTTCAATGAGTACTTTGGAAACAATACTACCTTTTAAATATTTATATTTTATACACTATCTGCTGCAACCCGCGGAGCTACCAGCAATGTTCCGGGAAGAAAAGTACGTTGTCTGTCCTCATGACACACCCTATCGTCCTGACAAAATTTGACTTAGCCCATGATCTAAGAAAACAAGGTCTAGCAATTTGAGAGTGGTCCCGCAATGACGTCACTGTCCAGTTGCCACTTTATTCAATCAGCTGTTACGTGGTGTATCGTCATCTCTCTCGAACCTGTTGTAAATTGACATCATGACATCATTGCGGGACGCCCACGTAAACATTTTTTCTCGGATTGCTATACCTGGCGGAGTATATTATTATACCATGACTTAGCCAATTCCTCGTAAAAACAGACAGAAAGTTACTTGCGTTTTTATCATCATTATTTGTTAGGATTAGAATATAGTACTAGAAAAAAGGTTGTAAAGTAACCATAGCATGATTTTTTATAATTAATAAAATATAATAAAAAAGTCAGAGTTAAAACGGAACGGGGGTCCCTCATGCAACAAACGTTAAACGTATTTTTGGATTTGTTCTAGTGTAAAAACGGTAATCCGTACAAGCGTCAAATTTAGCGGATTATAGTGAACATAAGTAAAACAACAAATAATAAACACTGGCCAAGTGCGAGTCAGTGACAAATTTCTGTTTACCACTAAGCTAAGCAACGTCGGGCGCGGTCGGTACTTGGATGGGTGACAGCCTGGGCGTGATGTTGTCTTTTTGCACAACTTTTTGTATTTTGTGATTGTAAAGAACTCTCAGCGCACGAGCCCGACTCGCGCTTGGTCAGTTTAGTTTTTTCATGAATGGAATTATGTATAGCATTCCAAATAATTAGATAAATAGACTCTTTAATGTTTACAGTACAAATTTCACGAACAGCGCGTAGCTTTTTGAATCGGTTCGCCGAAATCGCCTTTTGCTTTTCCAGCTTCATAACTGTGGCCTCATTAATATATATTTAATATTAACATTCACTATATTCATATGGGCATAAAAGGTTCGGTATTTTGCACTTCTTGCAATGTGCCAGCTTTTTTCAGCAATGTGACAGGATCAGTTGGAAACCTGCAGAACGAATAATTTATGTTAGTTGCGGTGGGTAATTTCTTTCATAAACTGGCAACATTCATAATTTATTTTCTAAGTGAATAATTTGATAAAATTCATAGAATTAGACCACAAATCGACCTAAAAACTGACTAATTATGAATAAAATATTTGCGAATTGATATCCTGAATTTATTTAGGTGATCGTTACAAGTTTTATATGTTTACTTACGTGTGAAATGATATTTCATCGTATTTTCGCTCACTGCGCTTCTTGCAGCCCAAAATGCTACAACCAACCATTGTAAAATATCTTTTACAATTATTACTCAGAGGAAACACGCATTTATCACATTAAATCACCAAAAAAAGGCAATAAATATAATTCAGACCCGTTTTGTTTGTCACTGATTATTACAGATTTTGACACTTGAGGTACCAAAAACAGGTCACGCCGATAAGGACAACAAAATCTATTTATGTCCTTTTCGTACTTGTGCTGAGCCATATCAAGTTGTCTCTTTCACTAAAATATATTGCCGATCTGGTTGTGTATATCTGTGCCATTAGCCGGACCAACCAGTGGGACCAACCGGTATTTTTTTCTTCCAACAGGGCCAATAGGTAGGGCCCAGTAATCACGCGCGTAACGTGGCCAAGGATGTTCTTTTATATTTAATGGTATATCTTTGAACGTGTGGCGAGTTAGTTAACCTCTAAAAGTTGGCATTTATTCCGAAATAGAATCACATTTTTAGCGCCGCGTTACGTGCATGTTAGTTGCGGAATCAGTGCCCTGTCTAAATATTTCAGTTTTTTGATTGCCCAAGTTGTTTTTTATAATGTTAATTAGCTTGTATACCGACAAAAAAAAGGAGGAGTTCCTCTATACCACGCGTTGTGTAATAAATGCATAATTATTTGTCAGTAAAACACTGCCTTGGTATGGCTTTAATAGCTTTAGTCTGCTAAGGAGCAGTGGGCAAAAACGAAAAAATATGACAATGTCAACGTGACTGATATGTCAAAAATGACAACTGACAATGGCGTGCATGACGTGACGTTGACGTGCGTTTGGCTTTTGCAAAACAAAACAAAAAATTGTGAAACTAAGTTTTTAGTGGAATATATAATCAACAACCAGAATTATATATATTTTTGATGAATATTCAATCAATTTGCTAATATGGAGAAGTACGACACTTCTCAACTCACGGAGTTTCCACGTTTTGAATCAGAGTCTTCTCAAAGCAGCGTAACAACTTTCTTCAATAAATTTTTAAAATTTCCCCTGTTTACGCCCTCCACTGAGGGTAGTGATAATGGTCACAGTAAGAGTTCAGGAGATGATAAGCAGGATGCCTCTCGTCCCGAAGACCTGGGAAAAGAGGAATATGATGATGGAAAAACTGAAACAGGGACGTATGCAGTGGAGCTCGAAGGTCGTAGTTTGCCGAATGTTTTGCGAAGAATTAGCAGCCTCGTTGCGATGGGGTCAGGGGTGAGCTTTCTATCTATCACAACAGGCTATTATTCAGCGTGGTGTACTAAGGAGGAGGCCTATGTTCACCAGTAGACATCTTCTGGCTGATGATGATGATGATGAACTATTATGAAGTTGAGTGCAAACATTTATACACGCACACAAACATCGCATTTATAATATTGGTATGATACTAGCGACTCATCATCATCATCAGCTAGAAGACGTCCACTGCTGAACATAGGCCTCCCCCTTTAACCTCCACACTGAACAACAGCCTGCCTTTTGCATCCACTAGATGCCAGCGACTCTCACAATGTCGTCGGTCCATCTAGTGGGAGGCCTACCTAAGCTGTGTCTTCTGGTTCGTGGTCTCCACTCCAGAACCTTTCTTCCCGGTCGGTTATCGGTTCTCCGAGCGATGTGGCCTGCCCATTGCCATTTTAACAGCTATGTCGGTGACTGGTTCTTTGGCGAATATCTACGATTCGGATTCTATCGCACAAAGAAACTCCGAGCATAGCTCTCTGCATTGCCCGATACTAGCGACTACACTGTTATAATCTCTCACATTCTAATAATAATTCCTATCCAGGGTGGCACGCGATATGCAGACACGGAACTAGCCCGCTACTGGATGCCGGACGATATATCCCGGGAGTGCTACGAGTGCGCCACAAGGTTCAGCACGCTGAGGAGACGGCACCATTGCCGCGTCTGTGGCCAAATATTCTGCAGTCGCTGCTGCAGTCAGAGAGTGCCAGGTTTAATTAACATTTGTTATACATGAAACCATCTAAGCCTCGCGGTTGCACCTGTGTGGATTATTCCTTATATCATCGGCTAACTGCTAGTGAAAGTCCCATCAAAATTGGTACAGCTGTTTTGGAGTCCATAAAAACAACAACCCACAATTAAACAAACACCTAAAACATTATCCGTCTTACTACAAAAGATTTAAGAACGCTTTAGACATGTGTTTAACAGTTGTTTCACTGTGAAAAATATATTAAACACCTGTCTAAAGCGTCCTTAAATCTTTTGTAGTAAGATGGTAAAACTCAAATTCGAATTTTGGAACGGAAAACTAAACAACAAATTAAATACCTAAAAAAAAAAAACCCACAATAGCACTTTATTGTGTAGTAGCAAGAGTCGCTAGTTATTTAAATTATGTGGAGTGAATTTTCTGTACTTGTACTAATATGGTATTCTGTGCCTATGTGTTATTCCAGGATAAATAAATATATATTCGGGACATTTTTTGCACACACGGTCATCTCATTGGCGGATCCAGGGGGGGCATGGTGGCCATGCCCCCCCCCCAAAACACCTACCGATTCCATACATTCGACCAAGGATCATGGATAGAATTAACTTTTCAATTTGATTCAGGTGCACCTTGTCTGAATGCCCCCCCCCCCCCAAATGAAATATGCCCCCCCCCAAATTAAATCCTGGATCCGCCCCTGGGTCATCTGACTTATATTATAAGCAACCTGGTACCAAATCTGTACAGTCGTAAAAAGTTGAGGGGAAATAAACATACATACTCAATTTCGCATTTATAATATTGGTGTGATGTTATTCCAGGTCACATCTTTGGTTGCAACGGAGGCCTGCGTGTGTGCAACTATTGCTGCAATGTGGTGCTCAGCTACTTGAAGGAGAATGACCTCACCGGGGAGATTTCACCTGACTTGAGGACGCTGCAGGAGAATTTACAGGTTCGACTTATGAAAAAAAAAAAAAGAACAGATCTAACAAACACGTGTCTTAATAAAACAGTGTAACAATCACTTTGTTCTCTAGGTCAGTACTTTGCACCAGACGTTTTTGGCAGCCTAAAAACTTTGACATTATAGACAAACAGACAATAGATAAAAATATAAAAGGCGCTGGCGCCTGTAGCACAGGTTAGTTACTAGTACGGGTGCTAGCCAGTCCCACACACAAACAACATTGTAAATTTAATCTTTATATTATGTCCAGTTTGATTGCTTTTTAACAATATTGTTGTTTTACTATTACCTCTAGTATATAATCTTTGCTATTACTATAAAGGTTGAACAATGATATTATAAAACAGTTGAGAAAACAGTACATTACATTACTGTCACCTGTCACTCACCATTCATCATCATAATCAGCTTGCCTACCCTAACCGGCGTTAGGGTATTTATTTAAGTTAATTAAAAAAAAAAACGGTTACACCAATTACATTAATTAAATCATGAAAATTACATTACATTAGTTAAATAATAAGAATTTCAATAAAATATTAATAATTACAATAAAACTATCTAGTCAGGTAGGGCCTGGTTGGGCGCCGCAGGTATATAATATTATATTTATCTATATCTTTTTTTTAAATATATATTTATTCATTATCTTTTTTCGGTTTTAATGGCACGGGGGGAGGGGGGCCGTAGATCTGCAGCTTGTTCTTATTTATTTGTGCCCCCTGGCGTATAATGTACAACAGGCAAAATGGTAATTAAACACAAAATGTACAAACTAGCAAAATGTTCACTATGGCAAATGTACAATTCGTAAATCAAACGGCAAATGCACTAAACGCAAATGGTACAAACTAGCAGAATGCATAATATATACGTAAAAGGTACATTAAAAAAATTTACATTAAAAACCGGAGGGTATTTGAGATGGATTCGTAAAGTCCTACATCCAAAATGCCTATTTTAGTCCTCTGTTGGACATCTGCTGCCTATCCCAAGGCACGACACTCAGCTGATGTTCGACTTTTCGCTTCCAGCTACTCCCAGCTGCCTTACGTACGTCGTCACTCCATCGAGTTTCAGGGTGTCCTTACGGTTCCTGATTCGTGGTCAGCCAGTCGAAACTTATTGTGTATGACATTGCAGGTGAAATTCCCTGACAACAAAGAGCAATCCTCCAAAACGCGCGATAACTTCGTGTTCGCGCACGATCAGGAGGAGCGATGCGAGATACGCAGCTCTCCCAAGGAGACGCTGCAGGATGTGTTCCGGCAGCTTTCCTGCGCGCTACCTACTCAGCAGCACAGGTGAATGTTGGATCCATAGCATACTCATGATTTGCTAAAATAATCAATTACAGTGTAAACCTCTATATAGCGACACTTAGGGACTGCATATATTATGGCGTTATTAAGACTTGTTGTTAAATGGAGAGAAGAAAAAATCTATATTATTTTACTATTAGAATATGTATTTCTTTCTTTATTCTTTATTGCAAATACGTGTATGGGTGTTCCCCGATAGTTACAATCTGGGTGTCTTCTAATCACGAGTGAATCGGTTTCTTCTAGGCAAGCGTGCTCCACCGTAGACCGCATCATCGCTTAACATCAGGTGAGTTGGCGGTCAAGCGAAGCCTATTATTTATACATAGATAAAAAAAATTACACTCATTTTATGTGTAACATAAAATTTACCAACATTAATATTGATTTATTACCTTTTTATTACCGCATTTACTATTAACATGTAAAATTAAAACAAACATTAATATCGATACAAATAACAGCGCTTATTGCGTGTAGTAAATAAACAAATTTAAAAAGTCTGTTATCTTTGTCTGACGTTTTTTGCTGCTGTATTTTATTTTATTTTGAATTCGAGGTTTTATAAAGTACTGTTTATAGCTTAATAACGATTGTTGTCGTTATTTAGAGTGGGTGAGATGCTACATAGGGTGTTTCATTTTATGGACAACAACGTAAACCAATCAAAGTCAAGTAATTTCGATGTTTTAGGGAGTTTGTCGTTAAATCGAAAGTCGCTATTTAGAGTTTACACTGTATTTCTGAAAATACTGATCAACCTGAGCATATATTCGTCATCATCATCTACAGCCTGCTTTATTTCTCTGCTGGGTTTAGTTTAAATCTCTGTCTTGCTATGCAATCTGCTGTGGTCATGTGCTAGTCGTGAAAATCAGCAGTTCCATAACCAAATTTATGGAACACAAATTTTTGGGTTGCTCCATTAGTAAAAGATGTTCATATTGATAAATGTGCAGGTTTACATGGAACTTTAACAAGCCGAAATAAGGTCATTGTACGCATTTTTATGAACAACTCTTGCTATGGGACCAACCATGAAACCTCGTAAAGTACCGTTTATAATCATAGAAAATGTCATTCACACTAACAGCTGATATTTTGAAAAGAAGTCATTGTAACTTTTCCGTGTAACCCTGTAGAGCATTGCTGACTATAGCCATTTTGTACAATCATATTGGGTTTATTTTACTTTTTAATTTTCTGGTGGGTTATTCCAGGACCTGCGATATTCGTTTCGTCACTCATTCGGATCGACATTTAAGGCAGAAACAATATCGCATGCACGAGAATGGCCGGCCTGAGGTGTCGGTACTCTCTTTGTATATTAAAACTTTTATCATTTTCATGTTTGGTGGCTAAACACGGATGTATCGGTAGCAGGTCTTTGAGAAAACTATGCCGTTTGTTAACGTAAGTGGCCCATTTGAAGGTCCTCAATATAATACATATAAGGGTGTATTTAGTATGGTGACGAGCTAGTTAACTTATCCTTATTGTATTATGGTGCGAGCTTGTTGCTACATAGTACATAGTTCCTGCTCTTGTGAACAAAGTGACGCATACCACTTGTAGCGTGGGACGAAAAGGGTGTCTACAACTACCTCTCCGGGCTGGCAAAGCACATCATCGCTAGTGTTGCAGGTGTCAAAGCCGGCGGTTTCTGCTTACCATCAGGCGGGCCGCATGCTTGTTTGTCGCACTTATAAAAAAATATACTGGACCATACTATGAACGAACCAGCAGCGCAAGTACCGTTCTTTATCGATCGTCTAATTCGATATAATTCCATATAACCAGTACTTGCTATGATCGATTCTATGGCATTTTATGGAATTTGACGATCGATAAAGAACGGTACTTGCTCTGCAGACACGAATAAAACTCAGTAGGCAACTAAAACCATAATTAACAATGCTATCATCAATATCAGCCTCTAATGTTCTCATTCCTGGGACTCAGGCCTTCTCTCAGAGAGATAAGTTCGGCCCTAATCCACCATGCTGGCCCAGTGCATGTTGGTGAATGTCATATTATGTATTTTGAACTTTTGAGGTACTTGGACATGAGGTACATGAGGTCTTGGTACTTGAGATTTGCTCACGATGTTTTCCTTCACCGTTTTTGAGCGATGGCATCGAAACTGCAAATAATTTATTTAGGTACTTACCTAAGTCAATGGTGCAGGGCCCAGGATCAAACTGGGTGCCGTCAGATTGTAAAACGCAAATGCTACCGCTCGGCCACCATTGCTTCAATGCTCTAAAGTCGTGGATTCACTTTCATAAATCACTGGCGTTTCATATGAATTATTAAAAGTATGTTTTTGCATGTGTCGATACGGGCATGATATGGTGGGGTCTAGTGGACCAAAACCCAAAACCTTCGGTTGGTTGCTGTTATATCGCAACGTATTGAAGGCTTTCACCGGCAGCGTCCAATCCTTCCTGCCGATAGACATAGACATAATTTATTTGTGGCAAAAAAATACAATATTTATAATGGTAAAAAACCCATTAAATTTAAACAAATCTAACTAGAGCTTATTATATTTTTTGTCACAAACCGGCTCCAACTCGGCAAGATGCCGGTCGTAAACAACCGAATGACCGATACGACGAATGAACACGAGAATGAATGAACGATCGTTGAAACGGATCGCAAGGTTCTACACTGGCTGCGATCCGCTCTGCGAATCATTCATTCTACTTCAATATTGCGCCCGCACGCAACGCCGACCGCGCGATCTCTGCCACCGGAGACAGAAGTTGACAGAACGCATGATCGGCGTGCGATCACTTGAACGCGTTATGATCTGCCGCGCGCAGTGGGGAAGCATACACGGGCTGCCATTGGTTACGGAGATCGTACCGGATCGGGTCGGATCGGGTGCTGTCGGTGAAAGCCTTGCGTCTTGAGTCAGACAGACAGACTAATTTTTTTTCTGAATAGCTTTGCCACAGCTTTGTAAAGTTTTAGGAAGTTGGAAGTTGGATTGGGGTTGCTTGATTGTGTCAGTAAGTATGCAGAAGTAGCTATGTACTCTATGAAGAGGTGTTATTATTGGTGTACTGGTAAAAATAAAATGTCTTTATCTTCGAGAAAGTTGGAAGACTTACGACACAATGCTTGAAATAGCGCTGTCTCATTTTTCCGTCTGATAATTTCCATCAACGAGAAGGTGACAGAGCACTTTTAAGTATTGTTTAACTTATGAGTAACGTTTGAAGGCGGCCTAGATACTCTGATAACAGTGCCGTTACGGCTAGAAAACAACGGTGAAATAAACATACCTATTGGGACAAGCCCGCATTTTTAAAAAAAATCATGTTAGAGCCAAATTCGAACAAAAATAAGGTTGCAGGAGACCCAGGTTTTCATTGTCGGCGTCCTAAAAATGCTTAATATCTGAAACATAAAGTAATACAAAAACATGGCGCTTCAGGTATCGACTCGTGAGCTACAATGGCGTGTGGCGCGGCTGCGACATTCTGCAGTGGATTATGGACAACACTCACAACAAAACCAGGTATACAGTCTAACACGTTGACGACCAGTAAAGCTCAGTGGCAGGGTGCCTGCCTCATGAGAGGTTCGGTTCTCGCCCGGGCAGATATTTGAATGATGATCGATGAATTCTAATATCGGTTCTGGGTCGGGCTGATAGTTGTCCGTGTCTTTGTGTGTTCCATAGCATCCCCGACGCAGGAATCCTAGTGTGAATCGTTATAAGTAACTAAGCCTTAAATACTTAAAATGCTCCCGCTTTGGTCCTAAGAACCAACAATTTGATTCTGGACACCGAGAGAAACTACTGCGTACATAGTCATTATCAGCCTATAATGTTTCCACTGTTGGGACTCAGGCCTTCTCTCAGAGAGAGAGGATGGGCCTTAATCCACCACGCTGGCCCAGTGCATGTTGGTGAATGTCGTATCATCATTTCAGCCATAGGACATCCACTGCTGGACATAGGCCTCCCCCATCGATCTCCAAAAAGGGGGGGTTTGAAGCGGCCTGCATCCAGCGTTTCCCTGCGGTCTCTTTTAGGTCGTCTGTCCATCTTGTGGGTGGACGTCCTACGCTGCGCTTACCGGTCCGTGGTCTCCATGTCTTGTGGAATGTCGTATATGTTTGAGCTTTATTGAGGTTCTTGGACATGTATACCGGTTTCTTCACAATTTTTGAGCGAAATAAGTATTGGTGCAGGGCTGAGGATTGAACCTGGTGCCGTCGGATTGTAAAGCGTACATACTACTGCTCGCCCACCATTACTCTCCTGCGTACATAGCAACGTTTTGATTAAAAAACTTTTTGTACGAACAACAACTCAAACAAATTCTTTGAAATTTGGACCGGACATAGCTATAGGATCAGCTACTGGAGATAAAAGATCTAAATCTGTCTGGTCGTGCCATATCAGCCACGCAAGACTGTCTGTCTGTCAGTCTATCCCGTCTTACTGACTGTCAAAGCTCTTGAGGTCAAGCTGATGTGGCAGTACTGGGGGGTTAGACAAGAGCCACTTCTAAGATAACATCTCTCAAGCTAATGTCATAGGGTACTTGACTGTATTGAAAATATTATGCCAATTGACATCATCCATAAACATGACATAATGAAAAAGCATATTTCATTGATTTTTTAATAAAAATATGCTTATTTTTTGTAAAAAACGCGTATAAAATAACTGTATTTTCGCCATTTGATCACGTGATCGAAAACGGTCTGTAATTGGCTTCATCCCTAGTGACGTCACACAAATCTAAACAAACAGATTTTGTATTGATATTTGCGAATTTAATGTTGTAAAGCTATATTGAGAGCGATTTATCCAGAAATTATCACCATAAACAGTCCGGAGGTTAAATGTGAGAAGAATGGAGAAACATTTTGTGCAAGCAGACAGCAGTAACTTACCCAAAATTAATGTATTTATGGTTGCATATTTCTTCAATAATAATCTACGTCATTGATTCTACGCTGCAGAACTCAAAACGTAAAAACTACAATGTAAGTATTAATTTTTAATTGTTCTCCAAGCAAAACATTCAATCAAGTTGTACAAAAAGTATGTTGTAGTACTAGGTGGATATCACTATTTTGTTAGGTTATCGCCGCCTTAGTGCTTGAATGGCCAAGCAACCATTTACCAAATTTTACAGGAGAAGTTTTTTTTAGTTTGTTATTAATGTATCTGATATTTATTAAAATATTTGATGATTTAGGAATAATGTTGTATATATTTATAAGATTGTCTATATTGTATTTTAATATGATAAGCATAAAACCGATATTTTTTCATTTATTTGTGGAGGTTGGACAAAATGCCTCCGTAGAAATTATGTAAGTGGAGGTTGGACATAACGACATGGAGATAGCCCATGAAAATGATTAGAGATTTCAGTGCTTGTTTGTCCTATCTACCATCAAGACGTATACAGCATGTTCAACTTTTTAATTAATTTAATTAGAGCAGATTTACATTATAGCCCTAGGGTCTCGTGGGGGTACTTTGTGTCCCCCTTGGGCCAGGACTGAAGAAAGTCTAAATTTAGATGAGTACAAAAAAAACCTGGGTATAGTGGGCATTTAAATTTGAGACTTGTGAGGTGACTGGATGGTGAATTGAATGGTGGTAGTGGTGGATTGAGGTGATCTATGGTACATAATAATAATAGGTGTTATTATTAATAGTTATACGAGTTTTGATAAAGTCTTTGGAAGTTTACGCAAACTCCGTACATCCGCGATCCCGTTAGAACGGCAATAAATTTTTATACTTGCCCAAAGATAATAGGACACTTATTCTGTCCAGGTATAATTCTTTCTTGAGAAAGCGGAGATGGGGCATTTTATGAGTCCCGTAAGGTCCAGTTACACGCACCCTGCCAAAATGTACCGTTGAGTTTGGACCCACAGGTAGCCGCAAGATGACGCAATATTTACCTAGACGAACTTGCTAGAATCCATGGCAATTTAGTGATATGTACTGTAAGCGAATTATGTGACTAATACCTAGCGTAAGACGGTGTTTGAACCCTAAGCTAGTTAAGCCAACATATCACTGTAACCAAGTTTTATCTCTAATCTATTCAAATGAGTATACTTTAACTCGCAAGGTTCAGGGGCCTTACGGACAACTGTTATTGCGGCACCAAACTAACGTTCTATCTATATCGTAGTCTTATCAAAAGCCTAACATAACCCTAGCATATACTAATTCCTAAATATTCCTAATCATGAATAAATTTTCCTTATTATTAATAAAATTATATTATATATAATTTTATAATATATAATTTTATTGTTTAGTAATAATTAAAAAAAAAATAATATTTTATTAATTTTATCGTGTAACATAACAACAACAAAAATACAATCGAATGGAAAACCCTCTTTTTGGAAGTAGGATAAAATGCACTCGCGTATTTGTTTTTTTACATATATACTAAGCGAAGAATGTACTGCTTTAATTCATTAGATTTTAAATCAGCCTGTAGGTATACTGTGACATACAACATTCACTGTTAAAGAAATTATATGCCAACGTTTCTTTCTAAATTCAGTTGTACGTACGTACGTAAGTACATCTAACAATCATCATCAGCACCTCATCTAGCACTCATTTAAAAACTATTTAAACTCTTTTATTTATCACAGGATCTTAGAAACGTTGCTAAATCATTGACAAAACTAATATTATGCAAACAAGACGGCGAAACGTCACAGCTCACAGCGTAAATACTTAGCTGTGATTGGTTGGACTATGGAGGTTGGACAAACAAGAACGGAGCTTGATATTTGGATGCGGTTATTTGAGCAAATTATGGAGTTAGGTCATACAAGCACTAAAGACTATTTTAATTACGGAGATAGGATATTTTATTTTTGCAAAAAGTACGACTAATATAGAAAATAAAATAAAATAATCAATATGGTAAAAAGTGTATTTTTTTTCTCTTAATTTTAAAACAAAAATGTTGTTTTGGGTGGAATTGGTCTGTTGGACATTCAAGCACTAGGGCGGCGTTATGTCAAGCCTACAATGTTTAAAAAGAAAGTAACAGTACATAAAATAGTAATACAATAAAAACACTAATTATAATAGAAATATATAGACTCAAATATGTACCTCAAAATGATCTTCGCTCATAGAAACACTTGAATTAGCTCCAATACTTTTGGGTTCTCTACGAGCTACTTAGTTCCAACCACTTTTTGCGAGTTTTGGGGTCCATCGGAACAGGAACGAATAGTTTTTCCGGTGTCTTTATGGAAGTATTTGTACATTGTGGCACTACACAACATTTATAAACCATTACTTCTATTAGAAATTTAGTGATTATCAAACTTTTGCTGCCTGGCTGCAGTTGTTTTGTTTTGTGTGACGTCAATCGTCGCTCGACCGGGGCTATGACGTAGGTCTGCGTTTTGGCGCGATATTTTTTTATTCAAACTTTAACATCGATTTATATCGCAAATACGACTGATATCCAGAAAATATAAATGCAGTATACATTAAATTATATCAGGCAATAATGTGCAATAGTTTCCCAAAAGTAGTCAAATACCCTATTGTCATACAATTTCATCTTTCCGCAGGCGTTAACGTTAGCAGAAAGTGGCTCTTGTCTAGACCCCCTGAACTTCCAGTGCGTTTAAGCCAATCTCATGACAAAGACTGGGTTTTCTGTCTGTGTATTTTAGAATCCAAGCGAGCATGATATGCCAGAATCTACTTAGCTCCGGCTACATGGAGAGTGTGACTGAACTGCCACACTTCGCGGACTACGCGCTCTACCGGCCGGTGGCGGTGATGAGGGATGATGTTGATGATGATGACGATGATGAACAGAGTAAGTACAAACTTCTAAATAGATTGGCAGTTCCAGTAATTCGTATTAATCCATACGTAGCTCAACTATTCACTTCTGTAATAGGCTAGTTGACTAAAGTTTCATTAGAAATAACTGGCTTAGCGGATATAATTAATAAAAAAATACGGTTCGAATTAAGAACCTTCCTTCTATTTAGAATTCGGTTAAAAATTTATTACAGATACTGAAAAAAATAATTTAAATTGGCTGATGAGAGATAAGCGTTTAAAGTTTGAGGATTGTGAGGGTATGCTGTCCCTTTCCCGCATTGAATGGTGCGCGTGCGGTTTAACGTCATAACGTGCTGTAGTGCGCTCTCTGTCTAGCATGAAATTAAAATACTTGTAACTTATTTATTTTTGACAAATTTTATGTTTGTTCAGCTTTTTTATGAAGTTAAAAAATATCTTTCAACATTCCATGTACTGATTCCAGCGGAAGATAGAGGAAGGCTGGTGGAAAGTGTATCATCATACTGCTTAGACCTGAATCTCGGCAACAAGTCTGCGAGACTCATCAAAACTCCAAAAGCAGGTACTTTATATACCCACGTGAAATCACTCTAATAATATAAATTAGAAACTTTGTTAAAACAGTGTTTTAGAAACTTTGTGTTTTTTTGTGTTTATTTACGGGATATTTACCGTGGTACTCTATAGCCTCGTTGTGTGACTTGGCGCTTGCTTATGAGGCCCACTCATAACCAAGTCGATATTTTTCATATGAATTTGTTTAATTAAAAAAAAACTTAGTTCTTATATTTAAGTAGTTTACGTTGTATTGTAAAAACAAAATTTATTAACAATGTTTGGATTAGCAAATTTATAATGTTTTTTCTCTAGTTACTCGTTTTTAAGTTTATAAGCATAGTTTGCTGATTATTTTTGTACCTAACTATATAAAAATAAATAAAATAAAATAAATAAATAAACAGGACGCTTTCAGAATAACCCTGTATATTTTTTACTGTGCAATAAAAAAAATGCAATTGTTTTTCAGAAAAGAAATCTACATCGAGCGAGGAGGAGGGGCCAGTTATAGAACAAAATGAAGGTAGGTCAATGTTATATTATGCTAGCTGTCCGCAAGACGTTGTCCTGTCCATATTTCAATAAATTTGTATGAATGGTCTTGATTTCATACAAAAATCCCCAAAAAAGTTTTTCTCAAATTTCCAAACTTTAGATTTTTAGGGTTCCGTACCCAAAAGATAAAATAGGCTATTTGTAAAATTATTTAGTTGAAAATGGATCGTAAAACTTATCATTGGTGTGTAGTGCCTCAGTGTCCCAATGTTTCGAATGCAATACTTACGAAATTATTCATAATTGTACCGTCTCAAGCAGAAAAACGAGGAAATTGTTTGTGACTTTAAGCAAGATAGAATGCTTCTCAAATATCAACAACTTCGTCGTTTTACTTTTGTGAAAATCATTTTGAAGTGAGTATCACCATAATAAACTCGTTTTATATTGATACATTAAATAAACTTTTCAAAAAATGGATTTGATTTCGATCTATTTGCTTTGTGCGGTGTGTCATAATGACAACGACTGTCATTCCACAAAGAGTGACGTCACGCACTGTGATTGGATTTTCGAGTCACGTGACACATAGATTAACAATCGTGATTTTGAAATGTAAATCATTAAATTTAGGAGTTATTATTACTATTAAAAATATATTTAAAAAATGTCTTAAATTAAAACCTTTCAATACAGCTAAGTTTCATATTTTATTTCCGCCAGTGTCAAATATTTATTTATTTTCGCCAGTGAACACATTAAACATGATGTCTTTAACTACATGTCGGTACAAAGGCCCTGATAAGGAGCTGCAATTAAATTTACTGTAACACACATTATAATTTAGTATAAATTATAATAACTATTGAACAAAAGCTTTTCTATTAATAAAAACAAAATAAAACTATAAGCTTAATATTTAATTATCTATTGCTAAATTACTATTTTCTACCACTTATATATAGTCTTGTATACTGTAGTAGGCCTTTTCAATGAGTTTTGACTTGACTGTATTTTTAAACGAGCAATCTTTATTATATTATGAATATTTCCAGGTTATGTTGAATCAAAGCACGTGTGTCGCGCCATATCGCAGCTGGGCGCGGACCACTTGCGCTTGTTGCTGCGGCAGTGCCTGGCGCGCGCGGCACTACCGCCTGCCTGGCTCGACACACTGCTGCCGCTGTGCGTGCAGGCCGCGGATAGTGTCACTCCCGGTAACAAACACCTTGTATAAGCGTCACACCCAGTAACAAAGCCCGTTATGTCCGAATACCCAAGGTAGAAGTTATGTATACAAAGCCTACTTTAGTCATTGCACGATGAATATCTAAAAGAAATGAAGAAAGATAAACCTCCAACTCTGGGTTATCTTCACGAGATTTTATTATTTAAAAGGTGTTTAAAAAACCAACCACTCAGATAGCGACAACACCCCACTCTCCCCGAAGGGAGCGAACGATCATCGAGGGCTGGTGATGAGACCATCACCGCCCGCCTCACGCTCAGGGCGCCGCGCCACGACTCATCAACGTGGTTTGGTGCGACTCACGTATTGTGTCTGTCTTGGGAAGAGCTTACTATAGAAATGATCCTATGAAGTAAGGTCTTGTTGAAAACTGGCGTCTCAAAAACCCTCATTGTTTGGTGGAGAATCTCGTCACCGCGATTCAGCGGATTTTGTATCGGTTCGATGCTCCATCTAGCGGATGAGATGTGTACTTTTTCGTTTGACATGTGGTGCTGTCATGATTTCAAAATGGCGGCGTGATGTCAGTGAGTGACCTTGCTGACGTCACATGCCATTGAACCGCCAACACTAGAGTTGGTCTAAATAAAAACGATCCATCTTCCTTGGCCTAATTTAACATGTTTGAAGTCGCATATTTTGAATGAAATTTTTACTGACAATTTAGTTTCCAAAAACCCGTAAGACTTATTTAAGTCGAACACTACTCCTTAACCGACTTTAAAAAGGAGGAGGTTGTATGTTTGTAACGCGGTTATTCCGCCAGTTATGAATAGATTTTTTCTTTTTGTTATTACAAGGTTATAAAGGGGCGAATGCCCTGGGCCCTTACGCCCAACTCGTTACGCGGTCTCAAACTAACGTTATAACCGCGCAGTTCGGAAAATCACGCGCACGTGAACCTCAAACTGAACTTGGCGAAAATTTCTCCCACCTTCAAAATATAACTCGCTAGCGGCCCGCCCCGGCTTTGCACGGGTATAGATATATAGCATATGTCACCCGGAGATAGTGTAGCTTCCCAACACTGAAAGAATTTTTCAATTCGGTTCAGTAGTTTCGGAGTCTATTCAATGCAAACAAACAAACAAACAATCAAATCTTTCCTCTTTATAATATTAGCATAGATATACATACATGTACCTAATAAGTAGCTTTGCACCCTTTAAGTATTCATATAAATTTATATTTTATACTTGATAAAACCTAACCCCTTAACCTGATGCCTTTGGTTACCTATCTACGCTACTGGCGCCCGGATACGGTTTGCGGTCGCGCAAAATTTTTTCTTTGCCTAAACTGGAATGCTCTAAACAGCTAGGCGTAAGGCCCTTGCTCACCCAATACCAAAAGAAATAATTCACACTAAGTATACTAATATTTTTCATTACATTTATTTACATCAAAATTTACACCATAATGAGTTTAAAACATGAAACAAAGACAATTTGTTTCAAAAATGTATAGATTGAATTTCTATTTACTTAATAATAATAATTTTATTTCATTAGAGAATCAATTGTTGAGATAACTTTCAAAGTAGAAATTATATGACAAACTGACGTAAAATACTGTGCGTTTTGGTTTAATTTTGTTTATTCATAACATACTTGCGAAAGGTCGATCTGATCGTCATGAAATTTTGTTGGAAATATAATTCATACAAATAAAGATTTTGAGTTCGAATTTGAGTGAAATCGGTAAATGGCTGTGAAGATATAGGGGGTCTCGAGCTCACAGTTCCAGGCGAAATACTGGGTTAGTGGTCAGACGCGGACGTACACACGATAAAAAACTAGTGTAGCCTCCCAGACCCAGCGCTGCAGTCGGGCATGAAGCATGAACGATGGATTATTTTTAACAACATATGTTTATCTATGACAACATGCATGCAGGCAGAGCTCTCCGAAGATTATTCTTGTGCCGCATGACATCACTAGATGTCACTGTCGCAAACGTCATTGTGACGTTTAATATTATTTCTTTGAAGTTAAACTAGATGGCGCTCCGAAACGAGCTGGCGTTTTCTGAATCCGAAGGTTATTGTTGTCGCATGACATTACTAGGTGACACTGTTGCAAACGTCATGGTGACGTCATGATGACGTTTAATATTCTTTGAAATTAAACTAGATGTCGCTTAGAAACGAGCGGGTATTTTCTGAATCGCGGTGACGAGATTCTCCGGAGAAACGTATGGAGATTTGAGTTCGGTAATCTAATCATACTTACCTGGCGTAGGGGACACCGTGATCAAGAAGGCGGTTCCCCCAGAGCGAGGCCCTTCCATTGCACTGCGGTTGGGTTGACCTCTGCGATTATCCCTAATGTGGATAACTCGGACGCGTAATTTTTGGTAGTGGGGACTGCGTACGCGCCGTCCCCCATCAAAGAACAAGTAAATCCTACATAACGACATGTCATGAAAGAATTCATGAATCTGTGTAGCTACTAGCTTCCTGTTGAATATTTCCATTATAATCCGTCGGAAAAAACCGAGTAGAAATGTATGTCAACCGGGTGTGCGCAGCGGTCAACTTTGGACGCGCTAGACGTCGTAATTTTGGTCGAAAATATAAAAAAAACGATTTTCTAATGTGTAGGTCTAAATACGCTCTACAAGTTTGATACTAGACACTTTTTCGATATCTTTCACGAGAAAAAAGAAAATAGCAGAAAACTAATTTCACAAATTTATTGTTTTTTCGATCGATATCTCAATAGCGATGAACGATAGGTGAAAAATGTAGAGGACCTTGAATGTAAATCGTGAAAAAATCAACAAAAAAGTATTGCATAAAAATATCCGTATCTCACCGGAGAAATGAGTTATTATGAAAAAAAATGGTTTTAACCCTTTTTTCAAGATGGCGGAAATTACACAAGCAAATTTTGGTCGAAGTTATGATTTTCTAGAACCTCGTAATATTAAAAAAAATTAGCTTTCTCGGTTCGCCAAAAAACCAGAGTCACCGACATAGCTGTTAAAATTTGCAAGTTGAAGTGGCAATGGGCAGGCCACATCGCTCGAAGAACCGATAACCGATGGGGAAGAAAGGTTCTTGATTGGAGACCACGCGCCGTAGGTAGGCCTCCCACTAGATGGACGACGTTGTGAAAGTCGCGGGCATCCAGTGGATGCAGATGGCAGGCTGTCGTTCAACGTGGAGGTTAAAGGGGGAGGCCTATGTTCAGCAGTGGACGTCTTCTGGCTGATGATGATGCATTCCCAAATGTATATAATGACAATGGCAATCTTTCCCGCAGAAAATATAAGTACCACTGTATATCCACTGACAACAAAGATAAATTATATCTTCATTGACAAGGTTCATCTGCGTTCGTTATTATGAAGTGAACTGATACGTACTTGTCCGTGCAGATCCTTCGAGCGACGACATCGACGTACGGAACTACGTGCAAGTCAAGAAGGTGGCGGGAGGAGCGGCACGGGACTCGTGCCTCGTGCACGGGGTCGTCCTCACCAAGAATGTCGCGCACAGGTACTTGTTAACACGCGCACGGTCCGTGCAAATCCATGACAGCTGTGTCATCGTAACGAGTGTGGTCATTGTAAATCAGAACAATATATTCCACCTGTAAGGGTGGAATATTAGGGGAGAATGCAGTTTATTGCACTTCCCAAAAGTCTGTTGTTATCTTTTTGTGAAAATGTATTGAATGAACAGCCTTGTACTGTAGATAGAGCCATCAGTGTAATCGCCAAAAATACCAGGTTTTTTTGCTATGGAACAGCAAATTTTGTTCACTGTCAAGTGCGACAGTTCCATTTCAGGGTAAAAGTTGTGTTTAAATTATAATAGCGACCCGCACGTAAATTACAACCGTGCGAAGCCGGGGCGGCTCGCTAGTTATATATATATATAAACCTTCCGTGAAAAAACACCAACAGAAAAGAATTTTTATTTTGGCTGTCAAGGCATTTTTGTAAGAAATTTGTTGTAGCCAGTTGCACCCATATAAACGAAACGTCAGTCATTCGAAATCAGTTAGCAACTGTGATGCGGAGTTCGAAACGTTGACCTAAATAAGAATGTTCAATCAAGGTTCATATGCCTGGTAACAGATTTTCCTTCTCATTTCCGTTCTATTTACTTCTCTTTTCTGTGGTGAAAACCGCATCAAAATCCGTTGCGTGGTTTAGGAGGAGCGGTTATACAGATGCAGAAAGCGACTTTAATTTATGCTATGTAGAGATTTAAATGGAAATTGGATTGGTTGGATTGGTTTGGATTGGATTGAATTCGGTATGCTAAAAAAAATTAACCTATGCCAATTCCAAAACCATTTCGAGATTTTATCTTACCAACCCTTATTTTTTTACTCCGACCTTTTAAAACGAAAAAAAGACTAAGAATAATAGATTTAAAAAAAAAATAAAAAATAAAAAAAAAATATATATTCAATATATAAATATATATATATATATATATATATATATATATATATTATATATATATATATTATATTTATATATATATTATATATATATATATATATATATTTATATATTGAATAATATTAGATTTAGGTTTTTTTTTTTTTTTTTTTTTTCCATTTAAGATGCCATTTATTTTAACATAAAACTAAGAAATCATTCGACTATCATTGACCTCTAAATGACGTCACATTGTAGCATTTTACTTTCTGTGCCTTTTAAGAATAAAAATATTATACATTTGACACACTGTTCGTCACACAGAAAAGAATATTTTTTCATTGTGGTTTGGATTGGATTGAATTCGGTATGCTAAAAAAAATTAACCTATGCCAATTCCAAAACCATTTCGAGATTTTATCTTACCAACCCTTATTTTTTTACTCCGACCTTTTAAAACGAAAAAAAGACTAAGAATAATAGATTTAAAAAAAAAAAAAAAAATAAAAAAAAAATATATATTCAATATATAAATATATATATATATATATATATATATATATATATATATATTATATATATATATATTATATTTATATATATATTATATATATATATATATATATATTTATATATTGAATAATATTAGATTTTGGTTTTTTTTTTTTTTTTTTTTTTTTCCATTTAAGATGCCATTTATTTTAACATAAAACTAAGAAATCATTCGACTATCATTGACCTCTAAATGACGTCACATTGTAGCATTTTACTTTCTGTGCCTTTTAAGAATAAAAATATTATACATTTGACACACTGTTCGTCACACAGAAAAGAATATTTTTTCATTTCTGTGGTTTGACTGTCTGGTTTTTTCAGGGCTGCCAATATGGGGTGCTTTTTTAGGCTTCTCAACGCAACGAAATTTTGTGCTATATGGTGACGTCACATAATATCAATTTTCAAAAAAAAATTGTAAAATAACTACTCAATAGAAAACAAAAATATTGAAATTAGTTTCAAATAGCTTTATCTACGAAATAAAAATATAAACAAATACAAAAAAAAAACTTTACATACCGAATTGGATTGGAATAGGGTATTTGACTACTTTTGGGAAACTATTGCACATTATTGCCTGATATAATTTAATGTATACTGCATTTATATTTTCTGGATATCAGTCGTATTTGCGATATAAATCGATGTTAAAGTTTGAATAAAAAAATATCGCGCCAAAACGCAGACCTGCGTCATAGCTCCGGTCGAGCGACGACTGACGTCACACAAAACAAAACAGCTGCAGCCAGGCAGCAAAAGTTTGATAATCACTAATTTTCTAATAGAAGTAATGGTTTATAAATGTTGTGTAGTGCCACAATGTACAAATACTTCCATAAAACACCGGAAAAACTATTCGTTTCTGTTCCAATGGACCCCAAAACTCGCAAAAAGTGGTTGGAACTAAGTAGCTCGTAGAGAACCCAAAAGTATTGGAGCTAAATCAAGTGTTTCTATGTGCGAAGATCATTTTGAGGTACATATTTGAGCCTATATATTTCTACTACAATTTGTGTTTTTATTGCATTACTATTTTATGTACTGTTACTTTCTTTTTAAACATTGTAAAGACATAACCTAACAAAATAGTGATATCCACCTACTACAACATACTTTTTGTACAACTTGATTGAATGTTTTGCTTGGAGAACAATTAAAAATTAATACTTACATTGTAGTTTTTACGTTTTGAGTTCTGCAGCGTAGAAACAATGACGTAGATTATTATTGAAGAAATATGCAACCATAAATACATTAATTTTGGGTAAGTTACTGCTGTCTGCTTGCACAAAATGTTTCTCCATTCTTCTCACATTTAACCTCCGGACTGTTTTTGGTGATAATTTCTGGATAAATCGCTCTCAAAATAGCTTTACAACATTAAATTCGCAAATATCAATACAAAATCTGTTTGTTTAGATTTGTGTGACGTCACTAGGGATGAAGCCAATTACAGACCGTTTTCGATCACGTGATCAAATGTCGAAAATACAGTTATTTTATTCGCGTTTTTTACAAAAAATAAGCATATTTTTATAAAAAAATCAATGAAATATGCTTTTTCATTATGTCATGTTTATGGATGATGTCAATTGGCATAATATTTTCAATACAGTCAAACACCCTATTGGAATTGGATGGATGGAGGTTCTGGAATGGAGACCACGGACTGGTAAGCGCAGCGTAGGACGTCCACCCACAAGATGGACAGACGACCTAAAAGAGACCGCAGGGAAACGCTGGATGCAGGCCGCTTTCAACCGAACCATCTGGAGATCAATGGGGGAGGCCTATGTCCAGCAGTGGACGTCCTATGGCTGAAATGATGATGAGAGATTTAAATGAGATTTATTTATTTCGGGAATCTGAATTCTAAAACAATGCAAGAACTTACAGAGCATTTTTAGAAAAATGTATTTGTTTGAAGGGGCATGCCGCAGCAGATATCGAATCCGAGCATTCTGCTGCTCGATTGTTCTATCGCATACCAACGAGTAGAAGGGAAGTTGACGTCACTGGAACCTGTTCTTATGCAAGTTAGTATACCTAATATATATATAATGTATATTATTTTATTTGAAGTGCAGCTCCAGGGTCCTTGTCTTTTGTCAAGTTATGCATTTTTTTGAAACATAACATATATATAACATTTTTTTTTAACATTAAACCAAGGAAGATCTATTAACACATGTTTTAAACGTTTATCGGGACTCATTTTTTCATATTTTTTACCTAAATTAAATAATACGTGATAAGTCCCGTTAAACGTTTAAAACATGTGTTCAAATCGCGAAAGTTTAAAAATTACTAGATCTATTAACGGCTGTATCTTTCGAACTGTAATAGATAGCCAGTTGAAATTTTCACAGAATATGTAATGTTACGACGGATTAACTAAGAAGTAATAAATAATAAAAGTAAAAACCAAAGGCGGGCACATAGATACAGCAACCCCATACAACAAACGTTTTTTTTTGTTATGATTAATAGGCTTGCGTTTGACCACCATCACGCCTGATGTTAAGCGATGATGCGGTCTACGTTGCGTTCGCTTGCTCTAATGTAAAAACGGTAATACTTACAAGCATCAAACTTAACATGATTATAGTACACACTCTAGAGTATAACAACATAAAAAAATAAACAATAAAGAATGGCCAAATGCGAGTCGGTGACAAATTTCTGTTCATTACCAAGTTATAACTGGTAATTTCGTTATTTAATGTTGTGGTGGTACGGAACCCTCAGTGCGCGAGCCCGACTCGCACTTGGCCGGTTTATTTTTACTTGAAAGTATAAATAATAAACAGTTAAGACTACCTATAGATCGTTAAGGATCTAGAGATTCCAAATACTCTAGTGTTTTTTTGCATTACATTTTCAGGAGAACGAATACCTAACCCGTTGCGCGGCCCGCATTACCGCCTTGCGGCCCAAGGTCGTCCTAGTGAGCGGCGGCGCGGGCCGCACCGTGCAGGGCGCCCTGCGCCGCGCGGGGGCCGCACTCGCTCTCAGAGTTCCGACCCGCGCCTTGCAGAGGTTGGCCAGATGTGCAAAAGCCGACGTGTTGACGTCCATCGATGCCAGGATAGGTCTACCGAGGCTGGGCACTTGCAAGAACTTCTATGTCAAGAATTGTAAGCAATGTTCATCATTTTTTATCATAAAAACTGACGTTTTCACACATTTTATTTATAATTATAATTATATATATTATATATTTATTTATAATCATCATCATCAGCCAGAAGACGTCCACTGCTGAACATAGGCCTCCCCTCTACACTCCACACTGAACGACATTTTATTTATATTACACGGGAATTACTCACGTAAGATTAAGCCGGTCACTCCGACTATAGTTTCAACCGCATTAGGCAGTCTTTTTCATGGTGAATGCGCGCGCGCGGCTGCATCTTGCTTTGCACCTAAAATTGTCTAACTCCCCTTGTCCCCAAGTACTTTAAAGTAATTTTCTATTGTAAGAGTAATCACAGTGTTACGGAATAAAAGCTGTCTCATTGTACGTGCGATGTCTCAATGTCCTCAGCCGCTATACCCATGCCGTAGAACCACATCCGATGCGGGTCGGCCCCTCGCACGCGCCGACAAGCAAATGAAGATTTGTTGCTATTATTAATGCAATAATAATAGCTGGGCAGGATACGTTGCTAGGCGCAGTGATGACAGGTGGAGTAAGGTTGTAACAGAGTGGTGGCCGAGGCAAGGTAAGCGGAGCGTTGGTCGTCCAGCTGCAAGATGTCGACGATATTATTACTGTCGCGGGTCGAACCTGGACTCGATTAGCACAGGACCGAGGCAGATGGCATAGCAAGAGATACCCTATACCCAGCAGAGGGATAAGGAAGGCTGGATGATGATGATTAATGCAATTTCAGATGAAAGCAAAACCCTGATGGTGCTGGAGGGGTGCTCCGAGCCGCAGCTGGGGTGCTGCGTGCTGCTGCGCGGCTCGGCGCAGGAGCTCGTGCGCGTTAAGAAGGTTGTCAGGTTCATGCTCCTGGCTTGCTACAACTGGAAGCTGGAGAAGGCATTCCTTGGGGACATAGAAGCTATATTACCTGAACCAGGTACAACATTTTTTTTTACCGAGTACACAATAGTAAATTTTTGACCGTGTACAAAATAATACATATATACATTTTGGACCGAGTACAAAATAATACATATATACATTTTGGACCGAGTACAAAATAATACATATATACATTTTGGACCGAGTACACAATAATACATATATACATTTTGGACCGAGTACAAAATAATACATATATACATTTTGGACCGAGTACAAAATAATACATATATACATTTTGGACCGAGTACACAATAATACATATATACATTTTGGACCGTGTACAAAATAATACATATATACATTTTGGACCGAGTACAAAATAATACATATATACATTTTGGACCGAGTACACAATAATACATATATACATTTTGGACCGAGTACAAAATAATACATATATACATTTTGGACCGAGTACACAATAATACATATATACATTTTGGACCGAGTACAAAATAATACATATATACATTTTGGACCGAGTACACAATAATACATATATACATTTTGGACCGTGTACAAAATAATACGTATATACATTTTGGACCGAGTACAAAATAATACATATATACATTTTGGACCGAGTACAAAATAATACATATATTTTTGACCAATACAATGAAGGTCGCAGAGTTTACGGAATAGATAGACGTTTGTTTGCATAATTATTCAAAATAATTTATGTAGCTTTGAACCGATCATCATGAAATGTTGTAGACAAGTAGTCCACGCAAATGCCATTTTTAAGTCCGAATATGAGCGTAAATGAAGCAAGGTAAGCAACAAAGCCTCAAAGGTAGGCAATGCACTGACAATTCCCCGGGTATTGTAGGTGTCTATAGGCGGCGGTGACCACTTACCATCAGGTGGCCCGTTGCTTGATTGCCACTTATTCTATAAAAAAAAAAAAAAATGGCATTTTATTTTTCCTTTTATTAGTTTTGCGTTTGGCTCAAGGTGGAACACGTTTGCCCAAAAGAAACTTATTTACCCTTTTTTTTATACCAGGGTTGTAGGTGTCAGGGAAACCCGACGACGGAAGAGAGTTCCTGTACTATACGTACGAACAATTTGTTCCCGTAGTCTCGCGTAATTTCGGTTCACTCGATCAATTATTAAAATGTCTGTTTTTATCGGCAAGCAATAAAATATATATATTGTTCAGGAACGACGTTCGATGACGAAATCGACGATAACAACGAGGGTGACAACGCATCAATTGATTCAGTTATCAAAATGGACGATTCAGAGGATTACGAAGAGCCAATCATTCAAAAAGATATAAGCAACGATATATTCAAGAACGCGAGCATCAAATCTAACGAATCGAACAGCGACGTGTACGAGATGGACGTTGACAAAACTGAAAACGTAACCAAAGAAACAATAGAAATAGCTAACAATGAAAATTCTGAAGCACCTAGTGATGCAAATAGAATGACAAATACTGCAAACACTCCACTTAGTGCGAAACATCCTGAAGATGCATGCGAAAACCGAACCGCTCACAAAAACATTCAAAACCTTTGCACAGAAAATACACAAAACGCCAACATAGAAAAACGCCAAGAAATAACCAAGGAGAACATTAAACATTTTAGTACCGAAAACAATTCGGCTTCAAGTACCAAAGTTAGTGAAAACACTTCTGAAGTTAGTTTAAACACAAACAATGCTACAGATGCTGCAAATATGGACACTGATGATCCGCTACAAAGGCCCAAGTTCACTAGAAAGACTGAGAACTTAAGTTGTGGAGTGCCTATAAGGGACTTTAGTGACCCTTTGCGGGCAACTTTGTCGGTCGATGACGATGTCTTCCTACCTAAAGAAGAGGCTACGTTGAAGGCCGATGCGCAGAATGACAGGTAAATACAGAGTTACGCGGAAAGAACATACTAAACCAAAGGGGGTCGATAATAAATATACATCATCATCAGCTTTTTAACAGCATTGCTGGACTTTTTAGCCTACCCCCCTAAAGGGTGATTGGGCCATATCACCCACGCTGGCCCAGTTGCGGGTTGGTGGATTCACATACGCCATTGAATTCCTCCCCGTACCTATGCTGGTTTCCTCACGGTGTTTTCCTTCACCGAAAAGCCAGTGTTATGAAAATCCGTACATAAACTCCAAACAGCTGATTGGTACGGGCCCGGGGTTTGAACCCGCGACCTCATGCTTTCAAGTCTAGCGGTCTCCCAAATAGGCTACCACGGCTTCATAATAAATATTATTATCAATAATTTTTCTATGGGCTAAATGACAATATAACCACTGACTATGACTGCTCATCCTTTACCCCGCATAAGCCCAAAATGCCAATTTTCATACAATCTCATCTTTCCGCAGACATAAAGACATTTGCCCGTAAAAATTGTAAGGTTTTGTTGTGTACTGGTCAGATGGTCTGCCGACGACGTAGTTCTGTCCATGTCTCCCAACGTCCTGATCCCAGCGCCGTACTTGGAGACAGAAGCGGGCCGCCGCTGCCCCTTCCGCGGGTGCTTCCCCACGCCACTGCTGCCCACGCCACGCCACCACACGCCACGCCACAACACGCGCGCCCGGTCCAGCGCGGACCGCGCACCCATCACTACTCATCGGGTATTTATACTTGCCACTTACACACATTGTGCAGAGCCAATCAAACACTTTTATGAACAAGTAGATTATTAAAAGAAAAATAAAATACCCGACTGTAAAAAGTAGCCTATAACACTCTGGGTAAGACGATGAGATTTTTTTTTGTATTTTGTACCCCGCACATCAAAATCGGTCAAGCAGTTTAGGCTCTAGGAGGGTAGAGTAGGCTTTTATCTATTTATCTTATTTATCTACATTCATACGCCCGAAAAACATTACCCACCTTGGGCAGTCGGGTAAAAAAATATCAAAATGTGAAATTGGGTCACTTCTAACCTTCGACCAAAATAAAATGAATGGACGGGCCCAGAAGGAGCGTATTTTTGAAGATTACAAAATGAGCGCCGGCGCTCACTTCTTTTCATTCACTCTAGCCGTAGGAAGTGCAACACGTGTCTTTGATACATGATGACGAAACATCTGCCAAAAATTATGCCTTCGTGTGCTTTCCCGAAGTGTAAATACACTACAAATATATTTTTGTAACAATGTACTGTACATGGTTATAATTAGGTGTTGAAGTATATGTCCGACGGTTTGACTCGTTTTTACTGAGCAATGGTTATGGCCCGTCCATTAATTCATTTTATTTTGGTCGTAGCTTCTAGCTATCAAAATGTCAGCTGCCCTCCAACTATTTTGATGGAGCTATAGTATCTAAAAGACCGTGATATAGCGTTAAGAGTGAGTATTTCTTCACAGGAATACCACCCATTCGTCACCATGGCAATAAGGTCAGGTGCAGACGACCCGGCGCTGAAAGCGGAGCTGGCTAGCTTCAGAGCCACCGGGGGCCGCACCAACAAAAACAACCACAAACGTTAGTATCCCACACCCAGAGAATCTAACTAAAAATGCTCCAATAGTTGACAGGTTTGATTTATTAAAAATAAATAGGATTAGTTAAAATTATAATATGTAATTAATAAATATACTGAAGATATAATTTAAATCGGCTGGTAAAGTTCTAAGATATATCTTAGTATAGCGCGCTTTTTATCTAATATAATATATAAAACCGTCTAATATAAAATTAAAATGCTTTATTAATAGGCTTGCGCTTGATCGCCACCTCGTACTTACCTAAATTCTTAACTTATTCTTTCTTTATTTCTTAGTAGTTACTTAAGTAGAATACATAATTCATATTTTGTTATTTAATTAGTTTACGCTTTGGTTTAACTGTAAGCATTCTGTTGATGAATAAATAAATAAACAAATATATATAATAAACTTTTGAACTGATTATATTTATTTATTTATTACAGTACATAAAATAATGTATTATTTAATAATACAAATAACACTTTTTTATACTTAATACAGTTCTGATATATGCACCCTTAACAGATGTTTACAACGTTCACAATTACAAGTGGTAAAATAAAAATATATGATAAAAATGGTATATGGGTGTGATGTGACTACAGTAAGCACAATGGTCTAATTTTTATGTCATGAGTATCAGTGGATTATGCCATACATACTGTATCTAATGATAGATATGAAAGATATAAAAGACATTCAATCATTCCCGCTTTTCAAAAAAAAATTAAAACATTTCATTCTTAAGAAGTCCTCAGCTTAAGCTAATGATTTATATGTATTTATAAAATAACTAGCTCTAAATCACATCATTAACACGATAGACATACTTACATACCTTTTACACATACACTAACACAATAATTATACTTTATGTACATAACAAATATAAAAACAACAATAATATCACGCATACTTAAATACAAATACCAATCATTAACTTTATTGTAACAATAAGATAAACTATATTGAGATAAGTAAAATGTTATAGGCAATTACTCATGACCGATATTGCTATGACGCTTTGGACGATTCGCGACACGCAATCGAACCCAAGTTTTACGCTGTCCTGTCAGCTACCTACAAAAAATAAAAACTGATACGATATTATTAAGTTACTTGTAATGTTTGCAATCTTTAGTACCTACCTTAGTTAAGTAAAACTTGTATTTTCTTACCTAAGTGAATTATTGTTATTCTTTGAGAAAATAAAATCTTAAACCATATCTAATGATCCAAGAAAACAAAGTCTAGCGGTCTGGGAGTTGTCCCGCAATGACGTCACTGTCCAGTTGCCACTTTAATGTAACAAACACAGATACTGGGAAACAATTTTTATAATAATATATTAAATAAAATACAAAAAGCATTTCAATTGTCGTTTGGTTTGTCCGCTCAAGCAAAGCAATTCAAGTTAAGCACGAATTGAATATATTAAACACAATTTTATCAAAACCACATTGATTTATTGGATTCCCACGGGTAATATTATACGGATATTGGGGAGTTATAATTTCACGCTACTGTTAACACAGAAACCCATAGAGAGTCCGCCATTGTTTCGTGTATCGTCCTCTCTCTCGAACTTGTTGTAAGTTACTTATTCTGCTCTTGCTTATGCACGTGTACGTGTATCCATGACATTGATGACATCATTGCGGGACGCCCACGTGACATTTTTTCTCGGAGCGTTATACCTGGCGGAGTATATTATTATGCCATGCTGTATCTGTAACCGCATAATTTTAATTTGGTTTACGTCGATCGACTCTATTAATAGTCAGATTTATTAACAGCAATAAAAATAATCAATCATCTTGTTTATTCAGCGAGGTACAATGACATTATTGTTCGTTAGCGCGAACATTCTCCCCTCCTTGAAAGGTTCCCACAAAGGACAGCTTCGGTCCTGTGATTCTTTGTGTATAAATGCCACCATTGTTACAACATTCTCAAATTTATTTTTTGCTATATTTTATGCTGTAATGTAAAATTTCCAGCGTCCTGCCCTCAATATAACCCGTCGGTAGTGCGCACCGAACGCACGGACGCGGTCCGGCAGAGTGGCCAGGCCAAGCCCGATGATCCAGTGGACCCGTTCTCACCGGAGCAGCACCAACAGTTGCACGTACTGCTGTACAGTTACAGCACCAAGTCGCCCAACGTGCCGGACTTCTGCGTCAACCCATGGTATGTACAGTTGTCTCATTTACCCCATAGTGGGTCCATCAAACTATCAAGCCAGCAAAGCAACTGGTCCTAACTAGCATTTTTTCGTTGCTGAAATCTGCTAAAGATACGTGTTAAGAGGGATTATATTGGTTATTAAAAAAAAAAAAGTAGCTATTCAAGATTGTCAGTCAATCCCACGTTCAGTCGAGATTTTATCTCTTTCACTGTCTCCATCACAGCACATGCTGTAAGAGTGACAGATATAACCTCTATGTCAAAAACTCGTTTCCCCGTTCCAGATATCAGTGATGGAGATATACATAACATATCACTAGACCTGCTTAATATAAATACTGCTTTAACTTCTTACGATCAACAGAGATTATCTCCGTCACTGTTTCCTTCACGGCACATGTTGTAAGAGTAAGAGTGTCAGATATAATCTCCATGTCATAAGCCCGTTTCCCCGGTCCAGATAGCAGTGATGGCGATATACATATCACTAGACGTGTTTTATACAAATACTACTTCAACTGCTTACGTACAACCGAGATTATCTCTGTCACTGTCTCCCTCAGGACAAATGGTGTAAGAGTAAGAGTGACAGATATAATCTCCATGTCATAAGCTTGTTTCCTGGTCCTGATAGCAGTGATGGAGATGTACATATAACATATTATAACTAGACATGTTTAATACAAATACTACTTTAACTGCTTACGTACAACCGAGATTATCTCTGTCACTGTCTCCCTCAGGACAAATGGTGTAAGAGTAAGAGTGACAGATATAATCTCCATGTCATAAGCCTGTTTCCTGGTCCTGATAGCAGTGATGGAGATGTACATATAACATATTATAACTAGACATGTTTAATACAAATACTACTTTAACTGCTTACGTACAACCGAGATTATCCCCTGTCACTGTCTCCCTCACGACACATGGTATAAGAGTGAGAGTGACAGATATAGTGATCAACCCGTTCCAGGATAGCAGTGATGGAGATGTACGGCCGCCACGACATATCTCTCGGCGCGTTCCTCCACAAGTACTGCTTCAACCCCGAGTACAAGTGCACGTCTGCCACCTGCCACGTGCCTATGAACCAGCACGTTAGAAAGTCAGTATCAGAGTATAACTATTTGGTTTCAATTTAATCATCATCATAATCAGTCATCATCATAGTCCTATCTTCCATTCAAGTTTCCATTAAATGTAAAGTGGTAACATTAATTGACTTCTGTTTCAATTAAGTTTGTTATACTTGAGTTAGTTCGTGTGTGTGAATGTTTATTACCCGTAGAAAGTTTAGGTTCTGGAGTAACACATAGGCTAATCTAATTATTGTTTTTTTATCAATTTCAACGCGGGCGAGACAGCGTGGTGCAGCTATTCCCGAAAATGAATCCCTATTTACCTTGGTCACGCCATAACTTGAGAACAACTTTACCGATTTTTTTTAATTTTTGTAATACTTTGGAAAAGGTTCTTACGGAAAGAAAAACTAAGAAAATTGCGCAGAAATTGGAAAATTTCACGATGATTTTAACTACGCGCCTTTGACAGTTCATAGACAACATCTGTCGGGTCAGCTAGTAAATAATAAAATGAACTCCCGACATTGCATTGTAAGTATATAACTATCCACCAACCAGAGCCACCAGAACCAGAGTCACCGACATAGCTGTAAAAATTTGCAAGTTGAAGTGGCAATGGGCAGGCCACATCGCTCGAAGAACCGATAACCGATGGGGAAGAAAGGTTCTTGATTGGAGACCACGAACTGGAAGACGCAGCGAAGGAAGGCCTCCCACTAGATGGACCGACGACATTGTGAGAGTCGCGGGTATCCAGTGGATGCAAAAGGCGGGCTGTCGTTCAGTGTGGAGGTTAAAGGGGGAGGCCTATGTTCAGCAGGGGACGTCTTCCGGCTGATGATGATGATGAACTATCTACCTAACAGATGGACAGCAGCGTCTTATTAGTACACGGTGAACGTACTGCGATCCCCAAGCCGCCTGCCAAGCGTGGGTGTAATGGCAACACTCCTCTATAAGAGGGAGGCCTTTGTTCAGCAGTGGACGTTTACTTGCTGGTGATGTGATGATATAACTATATACCTTGAATGTTACAGATTCGTGCACGGGGACGTGTGCATAACTATAACTTGCAACACCATCGGGCACAGCAACGTGGACAAACTCCGAGAGGAACAAACCAGACAGGTGGGTTGTTCTATGTTGGTATTTTTCTGGTTTTCTCCGCCAGGTATAGCGCTCCGAGAAAATATGTCACGTGGGTGTCACCCACTGACGTCATCAATGCCATGGATACACGTACACGTGCATAAGCAAGAGCAGAATAAGTAATTTACAACAAGTTCGAGAGAGATGACGATACACGAAACAATGGCGGACTCTATCGTCAGTGTTTATTATATTACTAGCGGCCCGCCCCGGCTTCGCACGGGTATACCTATATGGCCTATGTCACCCGGGCATAGTGTAACTTCCCAACAGTGAAAGAATTTTTCAAATCGGCTCAGTAGTTTCGGAGCCCATTCAATGCAAACAAACAAACAAACAATCAAATCTTTCCTCTTTATAATATTAGTATAGATTGTCTCCAAAAATCTGGCGTTCAAAAGTGTACACTGGGAAATTAAATATATTTGGGACATTTTTGCACACACGGTCATCTGACCCCAAACTAAGCAAAGCTTGTGATATGGCTGCCAGAGACTGATATATGTATATCATACATATATAGTTTTAAATACATACTTGAATAGATATTAACAACCAGATATAGAACAAACACAAATGTTCATCACATAAATGTTTGTCCTACGTGGGAATCGAACCCACGCCCCCAAGCTCAGAATTTTTTTTGAGGAATTAAATATTTTGATTTGATTTGGACAGACTCTTTCATAGCCTCGTTGATACCTTTTGGGCATGGAACCTTAGATATGACCGAAGTCAGGACCGCTTATTTATAGCTATGACATGGTAAAACATGCTTTTATTAACTAAACAAAATACAAGCTAAAACTAACACTACAAATACAGTTAGACTGCCCATAGACCGTTGAAGGTCTAACGACAATCCAAATGCTCAAGCCCACTACCAGCGTACCCAGCATGCTGGCGGTGTATTATATGACATGGTCGTACATGGAGCTATGACATCTCCAGGTGATGTTCTGGTCTCGGTGCGAGCAGTGCGGCGCCACGGGGCGAGCGCGGCGTCTCTCTCCCGCGGCGCTGGCGCTCTCGCTCGCGCAGTACGTCCGGTGGCGCGTGTCGGCGGCGCGGTGCGTGCGCGGCGCGGCGTGTGCGCACGCGCAGCACCGCGCTCATCATGCCTTCCAGTGCAACCTCACCACGGCGTGTTTCCGGTAACATTACATTTTACGAATAAGTATAACGAAAAAGCATATAATTATAAAGCGTAATGGCGAAATAGCCAAGGGCCGCTAATGTTCTTTAAAGATCAGCAATGTAACTGTGGCCACGAACCGGAAGACGCAGCGTAGATGGGCCTGCCACTAGATGGACCGACGACGTTGTGAGTCGCTGGCATCCAGTGGATGCAGATGGCAGGCTGTCGTTCAGTGTGGAGGTTAAAGGAGAGGTCTATGTTCAGCAGTGCACGTCTTCTGGCTGATGATGATAATGATGATGAACGTAACTGTGCGTGTTTTTCTTTTTTTCGCTTCTTTTTTGTCTTTTCTTTATAGGACAAGTAGTAGGACTGCACACTACCACCCGTTCCTCGTGGAAATAAAAGAAAATTGTACAAAACGATTTGGGTCGTCATTTGTGATACGTACTGCCCAAGAATGGAACTCCCTGCCGTCCTCCTTGTTTCCTGAGAACTACAATCTAGGCAACTTCAAGGCTAGAGTGAATAGAACACTGTTTTAAACTATCACGGTTGTTCACTAAAGTTATATGATTATTTACGGGATATTTAACGTGGTAAGGTTGTGGAATGAGCTCCCGATATTTCGGCGCAGTCACATGCACCATGTTCACGGGAAGACTGAAGAATGCGGGTGGTTGGAGAACAGTTAAAAAGTTAGGTGCAGACATAACGAACTTAACTGCGCCGAAATATCGGGAGCTCATTCCACAACCTTACCACGGTAAATATCCCGTAAATAATCATATAACTTTAGAGTGAATAGTGTGCTTAGGTCAAATCTTGTAAGCTGAATTAGGACCACTTGCTGAATTGAATTGACATCCTAGTTGAATGTTTACATGTTGGTTCAGTTCCGATGACAATGCATGGTTATCGTAAGAATGACCTGAATTGAAATCCAGGACTAGCTCCAGATAAAGGAACTCTTCAACGGTCAACAGTTTTTATGTACGCATATTATAATGATAGCCAGTTTTACCATGACATGGGTGCTGCACTCAGGGTTGGCTCCTGACTAGGGAACTCCTCAATGGTTAGCAGCACAGTCATGAAATTATTTTATGCGCATTCAATTACGATAACCCATTCTTTGTGTCACCATGACATGGTTACTGCACTCAAGGTTGACTCCTAACGAGGGAACTCCTCAACGGTTAACAGCACAGACAAGAAATGTTCTACATCTAAAGCCCGTTCTCAGTTTCACCATGACATGGCTAATGTCCTCAGGTCCGGATACCGAATTCGTAAAAGCTTCTCAAAAAAAAAACCATTATGTTTGTTACCGACGCGCCACCTGTGTCATAATTATGTAGTTATATTGTGAAAGGGGAAGCGCGTGCTGAGGCAGGTGGTCGCCTGGTTTTGCAGGCAGTCGTTGCACCGCCTCCACGCACGACGCGCGTTGCCTGTACTATTTCTCTTGTTAAATACCTACCTCCAGCCAAATAAAATATAAAGTCATAAGTGCTCGGTTTTATCATTTTCCTGCGGAGTCACCACTCCATCACCAATAATGTTATTTAAATAATATATACACACTTGTTATATTTATAGGTATAGCAAAATATCGACGTACGACATCATCCTGCCGCCCGATATGATCACGACTAACTACGACACGAAACAAATGCGTGACACGCTCATCTCACAACTGAACGAACTCATGCTGAGAGGTAACAACTTCTTGTGTACTGGCATATTTATAAATCTTGCTCATCCATCTTATGTACTGGGATCTCTCCATCCAGGGTAAAAGCTTCCTCCATAATAAATATCATTTAAATCCGTTAGCTGTTACGGTGTGCAGAAAAACTTTCATCATCATCATCATCAGTCAGAAGACGTCCACTGCTGAACGACAGGCTGCCTTTTGCATCCACTGGATGCTAGCGACTCTCACTATGTCGTCGGTCCATCTAGTGGGAGGCCTACCTACGCTGCGTCTTCCGGTTCGTGGTCTCCTCTCCAGAACTTTTCTTCCCTATCGGTTATCGGTTCTCCGAGCGATGTGGCCTGCCCATTGCCACTTCAACTTGCAAATTTTAACAGCTATGTCGGTGACTCTGGTTCTTAGGCGAATATCCACGTTTCGGATTCTATCGCGCAAAGAATCTCCGAGCATAGCTCTCTCCATTGCCCGCTGTGTGACTTTCCAAGTCCAACTTCCAGACTTCCAAGTGAATTTTTCCAATAGTCCAACAGTTAAGGACCACGTCTCAGTACCATATGTCATCACTGGCAACACACACTGGTTAAAGACATCCACACTTACATAATAATCTTTCGCTTTTTTTATTTATATATATTTGTAATAACAGGCTTACGTTTGACCGCCAACTCATCTGATGTTAAGCGGTGATGCGGTCTACAATGGAACAATTTTGTTCCATTGTAGACCGCATCACCTAGAAAACCCCGATTCACTCGTGATTATAATACGAATATTTATGTGATGTGAGAAAGTGATGGCAACAATTTTAGAGGTAACAAACTAAGTTTAGAAATTAGTAGAGCGAACTCGCCATTACTAGCAGTTACCTCTTTCCGTAACTATGAAGGTAATCGTAGAAAAGGCTTTTTTATCATAGCCTGTAGAGTGCTTTTCATGTTTGAAGTCCCCCAGACGCGGCGCTGTCATCGCGTATCAATCACTATCAGTATCATTTCTCGAGTAGAACTTTAACAACTTTTGGCATCGTACACGACTCTTTAACGATGGAAAATTAATAAAAATCTCACTAGCGTCCAAACACAGTAACAACGCCTGACAACTACAACATGGACATTTAGTTCCGCTGTTTGCCGTGGGACTTCTTTCATGAAACTGACTTTACATTCGCGTTTAACCACCGCTTACCCTGTTAGTAAATGTCGATGTGGTCAAAGATGGAGCACGCTGATTCCATACAAAATTTACTTGTTCCCCCAGGGCATGAGACATTCAATAACATCGGGAGCGGTGAAGCAGACAAGGAGTACCAGACGTTCAAACTGCACATGGAGAACATACACGTGGCGCTCACTGCGCCCGCGCTGCACGACCCCGACACTGACGGTGAGCGCACACGTACACTTGTATACACTGTCCCACGTACACGCACACGTACAAACTGCACGTGGAGAATGGAGCCGAAAGGTTTTTGAATGGAACGGACCGGTAAGCGCAGCGTAGGACGTCCACCCACAAGATGGACAGACGACCTAAAAGAGACCGCAGGGAAACGCTGGATGCAAGCCGCTTCCAACCGGCCCTTTTGGAAGGCCTATGGGGGAGGCCCATGTCCAGCAGTGGACGTCCTACGGCTGAAATTATGATGACGAGAATGATGCTGCTAAGATAGCTGCCCTTATTGCCCATATGTTTTTTCCAGCGGTAGTACAAAGCCTGTGGAGTATATCGGACGGTATAATATCTGGGGAGAAGATGCTACGAGACGCGCAGGACAAGTGGTCCAGCCCGCCCGCCAAGCCGGCCTCCAAGCAACCAACTGAAACACCTGGTAAGAGAGAGAGAGTAAGAGATAGAGGGTTGGTCCTAATACTCCATGCTAGCCTAGTGCATGTTAGTGAAAGTCATATGTCTTTGAACTTTTGAGGTTCTTGCCGGTTTCCTCACGATCTTTTCCTTCATCGTTTAAGAGACGCCTAACTTGTCAATTACAAAAAAATTGTCAAATTATTAGATTAGATGGTGGTTACTGGTATTACACTGACTGATGCACCTTTTATCTGGTGACTAGGAGAAATCTTCGAAATTTACCTGGCTGCATTGGACAACTGGGTTCTGTGAGATTGCATCCACTAAACCTCTCTGTGCCTGATAAAGTGCACCGGGATCTCTTTATGTAGGTACACACCGGTCCTCTCAGCATGTTGCCTGAGTGAACCATTAAAAAAACTTGAAACATGAGAGAACTAACTCCTTGACCAATAGGGATTCTGATCAATATAATTATACTGGTCAAATTATGAGACTAGATGGTGGCATTACACATTATGGTGCTAACAGACGCTCGAACGCGGCTGACGGACCGCCGTCCAACCAACGGGAGAGAAAGAGTGAGAATATCATATTTCCCTCTCTTTCTCTCCCATTGGTCAGACGGCGGTTGAAGTCAGCCGCGTTCGAGCGTCTGTTAGCACTATTAGATAGCCCGTTGGTCCAGTTGGTAGTGAACCTGCCTTCTGAGCTTGGGGGTGTGGGTTCGATTCCCACATAGGACAAATATTTATGTGATGAACATTTGTGTTTGTTCTATATCTGGGTGTTAATATCTATTTAAGTATGTATTTATAACTATATGTGTATGTATATCAGTCTCTGGCAGCCATATCACAAGCTTTGCTTAGTTTGGGGTCAGATGACCGTGTGTGCAAAAATGTCCCGAATATTTATTTATTTATTATTTACTTGAACTGAGACATCTTTTTTCTGGAAATCTTCGAAAGATGGATGACAAAAACAATCGTTTGTCATTCTAAATTATATTTGTTTGTTCATGTTTCAGTGGAAGATAAATCAGATATAGATGAATCTTCAGGGGAAGCTGGCGGGAACGACAATACGGGTATGTTGGTATCGGGCGAGTTGGTGGCCAAACGTAGATCTTATTCTGTATAAAAAGTGCTTTTCTAATATTTTTGTTGTACACATAATATAATAAGCAATAGGCATGTTTCCTAATTTTTTATTACCTTATCAAAAGCTGATCATAAATAGAGCCCATCAAATAAAACAATATTAAAATTTGTTCAAAAATAAATGAGTTATAAGTATTTTAATTGCTAGACAGAGAGCGCACTATAGCACGATATGACGTCAAGCCGTGCGCGCGCTATACAAATGCTATACTAATATTTGCGGGAGAGGGAGAGAGCATCCACTCTCTATTCCGACCAAAAACTTTAAACGCTTATATCTCGAAAGTTTATCGGCCAATTTAAATATTTTTTTCAGTATGTGTAATGGATTTAATTATATCCTTCGCTAAGCCTGTTATCTATATACAACTGTGACCTCACGACACAGGTTATCCTAGTGTGGGGGACAGTGTTCCACTACGGTACATAATTGTTTGTTTATTATTCTCACCTCTTCTTACAACATTTTGTACACATGTAACTACCTACTTAAGATTTTTTATGTACCTATAGCCCTTTAATGAATACCAATAAACGATTAAAATTAAAAAAAAAAAATATATAATAAAAATTAATACCTATTTACGTTGGTCACGCCATAACTTGAGAACGACTTTACCGATTTCATTCATCTTTTATTTCTAAGTTTTTGTAATAGCTACTTTGTTGAAGGTTCTTAAGGAAAGAAAAATTAAGAAAATTACGCAGAAAATTGGAAAATTTGAGTAAACTTAACGACGATTTTAACTTCTCTCGTTTGACAGTTCTAAGACAGGACAACGTCTGTCGGGTCGGCTTGTTTGTAATAAATGAAACATAAGGACACATCCCTATTATAACAAAGCAATAAGTTCGATGTTCATTCTGCATTTCATCATAAATAACATATAGAAAATATATAAGGATAGAAAATAACTATTATCAAGGAAGATAGACTAAGAGGAAAGACAATAGCGGAACATTAGAGAGTAGCTCGGAAATTTGCCTAAAAACGGTATGAACTTAGATGGCGCCGTAATTTGAGCGTGATATAGGTTGTCTCGAACTTCCGTAACGGAGGTAGTTTTATCGGAACCGAAGGCGGAGTCGGAGTTTTTAAATTTGCTTTATCGGAGTCGGAGGCAGGATCAGAAGTGGTGGCATGAGAGTGAATTTTTATTTGAGGACAAATAAAACATTACTTGGTAAAAAAAAATCATTTCAATTTTCAATTATAAAATAAAACACAAACAATGAAAAAAATTGGCATATTTCCAAATAAACAAGCCGCCGCCGCCGCTATGTTATGCTTCGACCTCCGATTAAAACCTCCGATTTAAAAGTGTCGGAACCGAAGTCGGAACCGAAGGTGTAATAATAATCGGAAGTTCCGACTTAACGGAACCGGAGTCGAAGCTCCGTAACATCCCTGGTTTATACCGTTTTTAGACAAATGTTCCGAGCTACGCTCTAATGTTCCGCTATTGTCTTTCCTCTTAGTCTATCTTCCTTGATATTATGCACTAATTATTAAGATACATTATTTAATAATTTCATAATAAGACGTGTATGAAACTAACAAGAGAAATAACATTTTAGGAACGACGTATGTGTTTTCTGATAACAACTCCAAGGACTCTGACAAGGAGCACACAGGTGAGATGTCACAAAATTACAAAACGATCCCATCTAATGTTTCAAATTCGGGCTGGCAAAGCACCGCCAACACCGATAGTGTTGCAGGTGTCCATAGGCGGCGGTTTCTGCTTACCATCAGGGGGATCGCGTGCTTGTTTGCCGCACTTAAAAAAACGTCACATTACATGTATTGACCTCTCACTCACATATTACTCATTAAATTAAAATAATAGTTCAAACTAAAATTTAATTTAAATTAATTTATTTTTATTCACGTGGGAGCAAGAGGTGGCGTTATTTTTAACGTCTACCTGGTTGTGGGAATTTGACACCCACGTATTATATTAAAGCCAGTGTACTCTTTTAGGTACTGAAGAAGATGAAGAAAAAGGCGACAAGAAAACAGTGAGGCAGATACTGTCGCAACTACTTTCTAACAATCAACCTGCGAATGACGTAAGTTACCTATTTCCTTTTTTTCCTACTTACAATCTAAAAGCGACAACAACCCCTAACATGAATGTGACAACTTATTAACGTAACAACCTACCAATATAAAGTTATAATAACACATGAAAACAATGTATTAATTAACAACCTACCGATATCTCAGCATATTAACGTAACAACCTACCAATATAAAGTTATAATAACACATGAAAACAATGTATTAATTAACAACCTACCGATATCTCAGCATATTAACGTAACAACCTACCAATATAAAGTTATAATAACACATGAAAACAATGTATTAATTAACAACCTACCGATATCTCAGCATATTAACGTAACAACCTACCAATATAAAGTTATAATAACACATGAAAACAATGTATTAATTAACAACCTACCGATATCTCAGCATATTAACATAACAATCTTACAATATTTATTTATTTATTTGTTGGAAAACCATCAGTATACCAACCAACCTGCAACCTGCTGTTATATTGGTATATAACAGCTTATTAACGTAACAACTAACCAATATAAAATTATATTAACACATGGAAACAATATATTAACTTAATAATCTACCGATATCACAACCTATTAACGTAACAACCAACCAATAGAACAACCCACGAGAATGTTATGTATAGTTGTTATTGATGACCGTATCCTAACCATCATTATCAACAGCCACCTTTATACCACTAGCTGTTTAATCACACATCAAACTCCCCACTTTTCATAATAAATGTCCCAACAAAATAAGTAAATGTGTGAAGACTACACTAATTCATCTCACTGCGAAACCACCTTCTAATGTAACAACTCAAATCATTAACAACTATTAATGTAACAACCGACCAATATAACGGCATATTAATGTTATTCCCCAGGCGGGGATGGTGTTATGTGGTGGACTTGTCCCGGTAGTAGTGCGCGCGACGCAAACTGGCTCAGTGATCGCAGCAGCGCTCGCCTCCGCCACCTACTGCCGCGCCAGGAAACAACACAAGTCGGTACCAAATAAGCCCTAGTGTAACGAATCTAACTGTGTAACTAGTTATAACAAATCTATATTCAAAATTGAATAAAACCACCGGAGGATGGGCAGCAGCATCCTATTATTACACGGTGAACGTACCACGATTCCCAATCCAAGCGTAGGGATTATGGCAACACCCCCCTCTAAGAGGGAGGCCTTTGTTCAGCAGTGGACATTTAATGGCTAATGATGATGATGATGATAATTCAAAATTGTATGATTCTGTATGCAACGAATTACAATACATTGATGATAAAACACGGGGCGTGCGTCCCTTTGTATGATACAAGTGGGACCAATAGTTCCAGTACAGTGCGACGCAAAAGAGTAGAAAAAAATGAGGACGCCACTATCGCAAATACGGCCACACTAAAACGGCTTGTGAGGTAAGTGTTAAGTAGAAAATCCAATGGATGCGTTTAAAACACAACATACCAGCGCATTACAAATATTTTTGGATTTTACTCTGATGTTTGACAGATAATGGCATCGATTCTGATGCACTTTAAACTAAACTTAACTAAATTTGACAGCTCTAAATTTGTTGCCATCCTTCTCTCACATATTAAAATGAAAAGAGAGGTAGATCATTTTAGCCCTGTCAGATTGGTTTAGTTTAGTGAGTAGTATGTCAGGATCGACATGTGATGTCGTGTGATGTGTAGTATGTGTTGTCTAGATGGACCGACGACATAGTAAGAGTCGCTGGCATCCAGTGGATGCAAAAGGCAGGCTGTCGTTCAGTGTGGAGGTTAAAGGGGGAGGCCTATGTTCAGCAGTGGACGTCATCTGGCTGATGATGATGATGATGATGTCTGAATCGACTTTATGGACGTTTCTATTCTCTTATGACGCATTATAATTATGTTGTACATTTAGCAAGGGCATAGCCAGGATTTTGTTCAGAAGGGGGAGGGTGGAAATGCAACTTTGCAACTAAGCCTATAATTACATTACTCTGTTTAATCAGTTATTTCGGTTCTGTAGCACCCTGAACAAGCGAGAGACAAAAGTATCCATATTCGAGCTATGTAATAAAAACTGATGGACTCGGGTATGTCCTAAAACTGCGAACAGAACCACCGGAGGGTGGGCAGCAGCGTCTTATTAGTACACGGTGAACGTACTGCGATCCCCAAGCCGCCTGCCAAGCGTGGGGATTATGGCAACACCGCTCTCTAAGAGGGAAGCCTTTGTTCAGCAGTGCACGTTTAATGGCTGATAAAAAAAGGGGAAAGAGAATTTGTCCACGAGGTGTTAGGCTTGCTTTACTACTTTCAGCCTCTATGAAAAGTGTTAAAAAACCCTCTATGAAAATTACCCGACCTCCGAGCTTTTCACATACTTCGGTGTAAGTTGTTTAGTTTTTCGCATATTTTTGAGTTAATTTGTCAATTATTTGTTACATAGAGTTTTGTGTTTATTTGTCACATTGTTTTGTTGTGTTTCGCATATTTTGTCAATTATTTTATTATTTGGAAATTGACAAGTTCGGAAGTGAACTTGACCGGAGGGGGTTGGTGTCAATTTGTCAAATTGTTTTGTGGTTTTTCACATACTTTTGTGTTCATTAGTCAAATTGTTTTGTTGTTTTTTTACATACTTTTGTGGTAATCTGTGATAATGTTTTGTTGATTTCCAGCACACAATCGGAGTCCGAAGAGGCAGATTCCAACGCAGCTACTAAAGAGAAGGCAGACGGAGAGAAGTCGAAAGCGGCCAAATCTAACGAACACGTCGAAGTGTTATTGAAGGTACCATTCTTACTTTAACTTTTATAAAATATTTGTGTAATACTTAGATTAACTACACAGAGATGGTAAGTTTCCAAACAACGCCTTCTCAAAACGTAAGCTACAAATTTGCTACGTGTGCTGTGTTTACTTGCCTCGTCACGCGTGTGCGTGACGCAAAAATTATGCGGCAATAATTAAGAAAAAAAAATTGGGAGCTCTTAACACTATCACCTGACTAATAGCACTGACCACGGAACACTATTACAGCGGGCACTGACCGCGCGAGCGTCGTTTGGTGTCACATATGGCTCCATTTGAACGGCTTAAATTTAGCGAATGTACTTGGTTTCTGTATATAGTTATTCTAAGGTGTAATAATAAAAAAAGTGTGATAATATGATGTTATTTCTGATAACTTGCCTTGGGATGACAAGGAACCAACGAAACGGACTGGATCTAGACATACATAGGCATAATTTACTTGTAGCAAAAGTCACATAACCTTTGTTTTTTTAGGGTTCCGTGCCCAATGGGTAAAAAGGGTATTACTAAGTCTACGATGTCTGTCTGTCTGTCTGTCCGTCCGTCTGTCTCTGTCCTACCTATTAACGGCTGTATCTTTCGAACCGCAATAGTTGCCAGTTGAAATGTTTACAGAATATGTAATGTTACGGCAGATTGACTAACAAATAATAAAAAATTAAAAAGTAACCGTACAACAAACGTATTTTTTAACCGACTTCAGGAGGAGGTTATCAATTCGACTGTATTTTTTTTTGTTTGTATGTATGTTACGCGATGACTCCGCCAATATAGAATTCTTTTTTTTTGTACTTATTTTAGTATTAGCTCTAATGTAAAAACGGTAATACTTACAAACGTCAAACAACATGATTATAGCACACACTCTAAAGTATAACAACAAATAAAAAAATGGCCAAGTGCGAGTCGGTGACAAGTTTATGTTCATTACCAAGTTACTGGTAATTAACTAAAGTAAAGTAAAGTTATATGATTATTTACGGGATATTTACCGTGGTAAGGTTGTGGAATTAGCTCCCGATATTTCGGCGCAGTTACATGCACCATGTTCACGGGAAGACTGAAGAATGCGGTGCATGTAACTGCGCCGAAATATCGGGAGCTCATTCCACAACCTTACCACGGTAAATATCCCGTAAATAATCATATAACTTTAGTGAACAACCGTGATAGTCTAAAACAGTGTTTTAAAGTAAAGTAACTGGTAATTTCGTTATTGAATTGTGTGGTGGTACCCTCAGTGCGCGAGCCCGACTTGCACTCGGCCGGTTTATTTTACTATAATGTTTATTATAATATTGTTTTGCAGGACGGGTTGGTGTGTCGCGTGTACTACGCGGCCCAGTTCCAAGCGCTCCGACACGCCGTGATCGCGCCGCGGGGGAAGAACTACGAGTGCTGCTGCGATAACGACAGTGAGTCACCTTCCATATCTATTCAACCTATTTATAAACTTGGTCCGTTGAGCCAACTGAACCTACTAATATGATCATTAGAGCCAAAAAAAAAAAAAAAAATATAATAAGATAATAATAAGAAATGAACCTACATAGTCCGTAGAGCCAAAGGTTGGTACTTAGAGCCTAATGAACCTACTAACGTGGTCCATACAGCAAAATGGACTTACTAACTTGGTACGTACAGCTAAATGAACGTACTAACTTGGTCCCTAGAGCCATATGAATCTACCACTAACTTGGTCCGTACAGTGAAATGGACCTACTAGCTTGGTCCGTAGCGCCAAATTAATCTACCATTAACTTGGTCCGTACAGTGAAATAGACCTACTAACTTGGTCTTTAGAGCCAAATGAACGTACTAACTTGGTCCGTATAGCAAAATGAACCTTCTAGCTTTCTCGGTAAGCCAAATGGACCTATTAATATGATCCGTTAGGCCAATGGAATCTACAACTTGGTCCGTGGATCCAAATAGCCTAGACCTACTAAAGGAGGGACAATTTAATAGTCTTATTAGCAAAGTAAATCGTAAAATGGCCTTCATTTGTCATTATTACAATAAATATGTATTTTAACTGAAAAAAACCTAGCAAATAAGCAGTTATAACTTTGAAAAAAAAAAGTAATTTTTTTGAATTTTGGTGAAGTGTCAAACTTGATCTATTAAATTGGCCCTACTTTACTTTGATCCGTTGAGCTAATTGAACCCTGTGACTTGTTATGTAGAGTCAACTATAGCTAATTATATCGAAACAAGCCTTTTAACAAAAAGTCCCTTATGTTAACTATCAACGATGGTCCTTCGAGCTACACCTAAACTGAGTACATTTGCTGTGTGTCAGAGAAACTGTGCAACATCGAGGAGGGTTTCATCCGGTCGCTGGCGCAGTGCGTGCCGTGGGCGGCGCGCGGCGGCAAGTCGGGCTCCACCTTCTGCAAGACCAAAGGTAACAATTTATCCTTCACCCTGCTTATACCAGGCCTGGCGCACTCCCCACTTTAGGTGTGAAGCTGCAAGTAGCCGACTTGTCCGACCCGCTGCGCGATAGACAGAGATAACGCGACAAGAGTTACGCGATAGACAGAGAGGCAACTTCTATGTTAATATAGCTGTAGGTAGTTAGCGCTCGCACGTCCTGAATTGCACTTTATTGTGTAGCAGCAAGAGTCGCTACTTATTTAAATGATTTTGCGGAGTGAATCTTCTGTACTTGTTGCACTCGCCGCGCTAGCTTCATTGTCCTGCCGAAGATACGAACTAACTACGGCAAGACAATGATTACTTTTGAAGGAGCGTGCCTTTATAACAAACTACCCTCGGAAATTAAAAACACTAAGTCGTTCAACGCATTTAAAAAGCGACTTGCTGAGCATGTTGTCACAACATAAAATTAAAGCAAATGTGTTGGACGAATAATTAGATGGATATTATGTACTGCATGCTATATTATATTGTTCTACATGCTTGAAATGTTAATTTATTTAGTAATTTTTGCGACTATGAACTGTAAATTTATTGTTAGCAGTGTTCTCATGGAAGTGATGTAACATCTTATATGAGAATAAATGTCTATAAACCTACTTGTACTAATATAAAACAGGGTAACGCATATAGACTGTACTAACCTGAAAAGAGGTCATCGTACTCATTATGAACAACTTTTACTACGGGACCAAAATTGAAATGGCAATATTTTTTTCTTCAGATGACAGATACGTCCTGAAGGAGATGACGAAGCCCGAGTGGCAGCAGTTCCTGGAGTTCGCGCCGCACTACTTTAACTACGTAGCTTCGTGTCGACAGAACAGGGTGCCGAGCTTGTTGGGTGAGATGACGTCCATTTTGTACGTGCCATTTGTGAAGACTGAATTTATATCGCATCATTATTTATTTATTTAATACTTAATTCACACTTACAAAGCATCATTATTTATTTATTTATTTATTCAATACTTTATTGCACACTTACAAATTAAGTAGACATGTACAATTGGCATGATGACTTATATTTTTTTATTACTTCATAAAAAGCTGATCATAAATAGCACATCAACAAAAATAAAATTAAAATTAAAACACTGTTTTAAACTATCACGGTTGTTCACTAAAGTTATATGATTAAAACACAAGCTATTCCACAATCTTACCACGGTAAATATCCCGTTAATAATCATATAACTATAAAATTAAAATTTGGTCAAAAATAAACAAGATATAAGCATTTTAATTTAATTTCATGCTAGACAGAGAGCGCACTATACTGAGCCGTGACGTCACGGCTCAGGAGCGCCATACAAATGCTATACTAACACACGCTTTGTGAGAAAGGGATGGAACATCCCCTCTCCATCCCCACCTAAAACTTTAAATACTATCTCAGAGATTTATCAGCCAATTCAAATTATTTTTTCAGTATGTGTAATGTATTTACCTATATTCATCGCTAAGCCGGTTATTTGTAATAAATTAAACATTAGGAATCATTGGAGAACTTAAGGCTAAACATTTTCTACCAGTCATCCACCAGGTTGGAACAAATGGTACGTAGGCGTGCATCAAAAACGCTTTATAAAAGACAAATAGAAATAAACAGAAAGACCAAAGTTTTACAACATAATATACATAACAACAAATTACATTAAATATTATCACGACATCATCATATAATTAGTCTACTGCTGGACATAGGCCTCGCCACTCGCCCCGGTCTTTGGCTGTTCGCTTCCAGCCACTGCCAGCTGCGTTACATATACCGTCACTCCATCGAGTCTCAGGGCGTCCTAAGCTACGTTTGCCGATTAGTGATCTGTGGTCTAGGACACGTCTATCTCAACGGTTATCGGTTCTGCGACAGATTCATTTCTACGAATGTAGTTCCGCGGTCACATCGCAAGTAAGGCCAAGCTCGCATCTAAGAAACTTGGTGTGCTCAACAAGGCGAAGCGGTACTTCACGTCGAGACAAAGACTCTTGCTTTACAAAGTGCAAGTCCGACCTCACATGGAGTACTGCTCCCATCTTGCATTTAGATAGCCCGTTGGTCCAGTTGGTCGTGAACCTATCTTATGAGCTTGGGGGCGTGGGTTCGATTCCCACCTAGGACAAACATTTGTGTTTGTTCTATATCTGGGTGTTAATATCTATTTAAGTATGTATTTAAAACTATGTATGTATATCAGTCTCTTGCAGCCATATCACAAGCTTTGCTTAGTTTGGGGTCAGACGACCGTGTGTGAAAAATGTCCCGAATATTATTTACTAGCTGCGCCCCGCGGTTTCACCCTCGTAGTGATAAAAAATGTTGATGATGATGATGATGAAAAGTAGCCTATGTCATACTCTGGCTCTTGAACTATACCCATGCAAAAAAATCAGGTCGATCCGTTGTTCCGTTGCAGCGTGAAAGAGGAACAAACATCCATACATACATATACGTACAAACTTTCGCGTTTATAACATTAGTAGGATTTATTGAAATGTCAAAGTTAGAGCTCTATTGAACAGTGTGTTTGTGTGTTCCAGCTCGTATACTGGGCGTGTACAGTGTGGGCGGCGCCGGGAGCGGCGTGCTAGTCATGGAGAACGTGTGGTACAGCGCACCCGAGGCACACACACGCTTCGACCTGAAGGGCTCCTCCAGGCACCGGCTCGCCAGCGCCGAGGCGCCTCGGGCCGTGCTCATGGACGAAAACCTTCTCAACCGTGAGTTAATACAGGGTTATGAAAAGAAATCATAGAGACCAAAACAGATTAGTTTAAGTTTCATATGTATTTTCGGTGTGTAATAAAGAAATATTGAATTGTATTGTAATTTATAATGTTGGCCAGTTCGTTGGGAGCGCGCGCTGTACGTGCGCGGCGCGTGCGGGCGTGCGCTGCGCGCGTGTGTGTCGCGTGACGCCGCCTTCCTGGCCTCGCACGGCGTCATGGACTACTCGCTGCTGCTGGCGCTGGGAGACAGTACGCTCGTGCTTGGAGTTATTGGTGAGATTCAATAACAAGCTGCAGCTGTTATTTATTCCTTTCTTAACCGACTTCATACTAACTAGCTGCGCCCCGCGACTTCACCCGCGTAGTGATGTAAAATGGTGATGATGCTGATGAAAATGCAGCCAAATCGGTTGAGCCGTTCTTGAGTTATAAATAGTGTAACTAACACGACTTTCTTAAATTAAATATATATATATAGATTTAATTTACAATTAATTGAGCCCATATTTTCCTATGTATTCCACATAATACACAGTTACTCACAATTACACAACTGTTCACAGTTAATTCTAACATGCATATAAATAGGATATTTGGCTGTATTAAAAATGTATGATCTATCCTGGTGTAATCCTAGTACATTTTTTATTATTTAATTACAATTTTTTTAAATAATATCCCGATTTTCAGAAAAATACAAAATAAAACTGTTTTCACTGATCATATGACTTGGCTGCAAACGCTCTGTGTAAAAAAATAAAGAAACAAAATTCAAAATTCAAATACAAATTATTTATTGAAAATAGAAACCGACAAATTCCATCAAAAGATACATAGAAGAGTTAAAAACATTAAGGTCTATTTATGATAATGTCCTTATGACGTCACAAGAAAGTAAATAATAATGGTTGCCTGGAAGAGATCGCTTTTAGCGATAAGGCCGCCACTTGTGCCACTAGCTCGTAAGTGTTTTCTATCGTGTTGTAATTTTTATTTCTGGTGTACACAATAAAGAGTTTCTATCTATCTAAAGGTAACAATTGTATGGCGAGTAACTCGTTTACTAGCTTGTGACGTCACTGAAGTCACGGGACCCCATAAAGGGAGCGTTCACGCGGTTGTATAATAATTAGAATTACTAAAAATTATGAGCATTAAATCACAATATTGCTTTATTAATAATATTATATTATAGACAATTTGAGATATTTTCTTAAACAGTCAAATACCCTATTGACTCCACAGTACTCCACAGCTATTCAAAACTGGCTTCAATTATTGTTTTTAAGTCACATGTTTCAATCTCTCAAAAATTCCATTCCAGACTACATCCGCACATTCACATGGGACAAGAAACTGGAGCATCTAGTGAAAAAGAACCTCGGCTCCGGTCAGCCGACCGTGGTATCCCCTGAACAGTACATGAAGCGGTTCTGTGCTGCAGCGAGGAAATACTTCCTCCAGTGCCCGGAGCACTGGGACCATCTGTACAATGTGCTGCCATCTATGCTGGGACAGTGATAACAGTAATAAATTAAATTGATAACTACATTGAACCTTGGTGAGACTATACAGTAACTTACCTAGTGAACAGTAACTCAAACATGTGAACAGCAACTCAAACAAGTGAACACTAACTCAAACAAGTGAACACTAACTCATACAAGTGAACAGTAACTAAAACGAGTTGAAATTCAAATTACATTGAGTAAACATTGGAGATATACTCGAACCTCGGTTTCGATGAGCCGGCATTGTTTCTCTTAAACAATAGATGAACCGGTCCTGTGTCGCAGTTAGGAAATCCTTCTTCCAGAAAACTGGGACCGTCTGTACAATTTGCTGCCATCTATGGACAGTGACTAAAACTAGTTAACAGTAACTATTAAGTGTAACAAAAATGTACACAGTAACTAAAGCTAGAGAAAATTATAACTCAACTTAAAAAATAAAAATAAAGTAACTAAAGATACTTTTCAAATCACTGGGACCACCCCTTTTATGTGTGATGCCATTTATGCTGGGACAGTAACAACAGTAAATACAGTAACGGAAAGTAGTGAACAGTAATAAACACCACACCAGGGCGTCAAGTCTGCTAATTTATTTAAAATCCCATTGGCCTGCCACTCCCACGACACTCCACTGTGATTCTATTATGAAAGTGACAAAAAGGGTATTCTGCTAAAACTTCAGTGGCCTTTCAACGGAATGGCGTGGGAGTGTCAGCCCAACTGCGATCGATGTTGCCTGTCAAAACCTACCACAAGTTGTATTATTTAATACCAAACTATTATCTCCTTTTTTGTTAATGAAATTGCTATATTATAGATTGTATTGATTGTACAAAACTTCCTCATCAATAAAACACACCAATTATAATTATAAAATGCGTTTAAAGGAAATAAACAGTAAAAATACCGATGACGAGGCGGTATGGCCTTAAAAGCTTTAGCTTGCCCAAAGAGCAAAAAAAGTATCCTGTCTGTGACATAATTAGAAAAAAAACGAAACCAAAACGAAACTAAAGCGCAGCGCAAAGTAAATAAATAAATTAATATCCATAATTGTTATTTACCTAGTAATTTATCAGTGTAAATAAGTATCTGATTGCTGTGCTAAAAGAGCAAGAAGTGTAAGTATTTATTTGGGATTTATGTTCAATAAATTGTGTGGTTTGAAGTCTTTTCCAAGATGTACATCATAATATTATCAATCTTCATGAAAACTTTTACTTTTTCAGAGAAGATACTGCAGAATTGTGCACTCTTCAGACAGCGACTAACCTCACCTAAGGACCTTCCAAGTTTTGGATCAGAACAAAACAGTAAGTAATTGCTATAATAATTATTAACCTAATATACCATTAGAGTTTCTGTTTTCAAGATGCTGCTTTTATTGACTTCAGGCTATGAACTATAAAGTTTATTAAGTAACATAAACATTTATTTCTGAAACGCTTTTACAATATCACATCTGCGTAAGTTATACATAGTCTAATATAGGTTATAATTGACTTAACAGTGGGCCCCAAACTCGGCTAGGCCAGTCTCTTATTGACCGTGAAATAGAAATTAATTAGAACAGAAATTAATTAGATGGAGCAGGGATGTGTAGGTATGTGAGGGTGGGATGAGTAAAGTGAACTAAGTTTGAAGCTTTACAAGATCTTCAGTATCTCTGTAGGTAGCTGATAATTATTATTAAAGAATAAAATGACTATGGACTTGAATCTATCATGAAATTAAATAAAACTGTTTTAAATAAAAGCTATTTTCAATAGTAATTTATATTATGCTTATTGTATAATCGCCGCATCTCCAATGTAAATGTGCACCTGGAATCTGTAACAAAAATATTGTTTTTAATTGTGATGTTTTAGTTACTAATTATTAAATATCTCCTACACTGTCATGCAAAGAAATATAAAGTAAATAGAAATGTATGCATGTTTTAACCCATGACGTGACTGTATAGGTATACTTACATATTTTTAAAGTCTTCTTTCTCTCCACAGCCTGTCGACGAGAGCCTGTTGCAATGCGCGGCCCGTTGAAGTTCGAGGTTGACACGGCGGTTATGCGGATTCTGTGTCGAATATACTCTCCGCTCCAGATCTTAATTAATCTTTAACCTATAGGAAGCAGAAAATGATTAAAGAAAAGTTTTTTTAATACTATCGCCTCTAGTATATAATCTTTGATACTATCGAGTAACGAGAAGTCGCTCGTCTGATGATAAGCGCCACGCCTACCCATAACAGTTACAGTGCCACCCAGAAACTTGGTTGCAAACCTGCGCATCACTGCAATACTCTCGCTATCTTTAGACGTTAGCCAGTTTTTAATGTACTGAGGTTACGAAGGAGTATTGTGCGGCATATTTGGATTTAATTTCTTTTAACCTCTTTAGAGTGTGGTACACGTATGTAACTTGGATGACAATGCATTATAATAGTACAATGGAGCTTTTCTGATGATGGAGTCGGAAGGTAGGAACTAATGAACGCAACAAGATAACACCATCGAGTTGCCCCCATAAATGGTTGTTTAAAAAAATGTTTTTACTATTAAGTTAAATTATTAGTGACTGATTGTGAGCTGTAGATACATAACAATAAAGACATCACACAATACAATATTTTAGTTTAATTTTTTATTTGAATATGTATGTACTTACCAAGCAAAAATAAATTCGAATTAAAAGCATACCTCAAGTACATACAAATATAGTAGTTACCATAGCAATAAGTAATCCTATGTAGGTACTCACCTTGCCTTAATTTGATACCTTTCTTGACGCTGCATTGGCCATACGACATATTTTTTGTAGACAGAGGGGTGGTTCAACGCTTCTGTGTCTTGTCTCACAACCCTCGTAACTGTGGTCTGTAAGACGTTGTGAAACACACTCTGGCCAACTAGTGTCTGGTAAGATCCAGTCGCGTAGAACCTCAGGTAGATCCCGAAAAGGATCTATAGTAAGCCTTAATAAAGCGCGGGATTTCCGGCGCTGGAGCAGCAGTTGGCGTCGGCGGTCACTGACGTTGGCTAATGATAAAATACGCCAACGTAATGTTGGTACTGCAGGCCTCATTTTGTAAATCAACTTTCTTTTACTTTTTAGGGCTCCTGTGTTTATTTAAAGCCCTTAATAAACACTTGTACCCTTGCACTTTCACAAAAAAAGGTGTGTCTGTCCAATAGCAACTCAATCGTAGTTCGATGTCAAAAAGTCCATTGGAAGGCCATTGAAACAAACGTCAAATAACGAGCAGAATACCAAATGTTCAACTATTGAATTTACACTGATACGCCACTGAAGAACAGAATACCAAATATTACAATGGCAGTTCGATGGAAGGTCATTAGAAATCCACTGGTCTTAAATAACTAGCAGAATACCAAATGTGTAAAACTATTCCGACGACACTCTATCGACACTCCATTGAAACATTCATAAATTAGCAGACTTGGGCCCCTGTACAATAATTAGTTGTGACACGTAACTAAAATAAAATAAGTAACAATTTGCAACTAAATTTACACTAAATGCGCAGATCACTTCAATAGTTAGTGTGGTTTAGTCTACTTGAATTTCGGACTTTTTGGAGCACTGATCCAATATCCAATGAATAATTTTACTTAAGTCTCCATTTTTCCTGAAAACTAATTATAGCTTTGTCCAAAAAACCTGAAATCTTGGCATCTACGAAGTTTTCATTTTTTGTATTTTTATCATTCTGTTTTATCTGTTAAACCTCATTCCACTATTTTATTAAGTAGGCTTCGAAATCATGTGATCTATCTAGTATTAGCTAGGAAAATATATTTAATCATTGTTATTAAGTTGTTATACACATAATAAAATCACGTATATTTATGAAATTGACTTTTTATTATATAAAACCCTAGTCATACTACGAACACTTAGGATGAAGGAATATAACTGGATTTAACATCCAAATGTAGTATTACAAAGATAGAAATATTTATTTAACTTCTCTCATTATAGGCTTGTGCCTAGGGTTTCTGGTTTCTCGACCTTTTTATTTATCGAGGCACGAGAATTCTCGACCAGGATTTCCCGAGGTACTCTAAATGTTGATTTTTTTAATATCACACGGTGTTATTTAAATTTTGTTAGCTTTATTACAAATTAGAGTGATAGATGAGATCAATTAAATCAAATGGTAAATTTTTTGTTACCATAATTTGCACCATCATCATCATTTCAGCCCAAGGACGTCCACTGCTGGATATAAGGCTCTCCCATCGATCTCCAAAAGGGTCGGTTGGAAGCGGACTGCATCCAGCGTTTCCCTGCGGTCTCTTAGGTCGTCTGTCCATCTTGTGGGTGGGCGTCCTACGCTGCGCTAAATTGCCCTTATTAATTAACAAATCAATAACAAACAATAAATTAATTAATATGTAATATATAGGTAATTAGGGCAGCAGCGTCCTATTAGTACACGGTGAACGTACTGCGATCCCCAAGCCGCCTGCCAAGCGTGGGGATTATGGCAACACCCCTCTCTAAGAGGGAGGCCTTTGTTCAGCAGTGGACGTTTACAGGCTGATGATGATGATGATATAGGTAATTTAACAAAATACGCTACATACAAGTAAAAGCACTTTAGTTAAAATAAGGCCCCAGATACAATAGGCAGATACAGGCTAGCAGGCAGGCAGGCTGGCTATTAGGTACAGATAGCAGTTTCGATCGCAGTTGCTAACTGATTTCAAATGACTGACGTTTCGTGTATATCGCAACTGGCTACAACTCTTACAAAAAAGCCTTGACAGCCTTTCTAATTTAAACAAAAAAAAAATCTTCCGTGTAGAAGACTGTAGTTTGCTATGCAGCTTGAAACAGTCGATCTGACTGCTTCAAGCTGTCTCCGTGTACGACCGGCCTTCATCATTTTTTTATTATTATTCATCATCATCATCATCAGCCAGAAGACGTCCACTGCTGAACATAGGCCTCCCCCTTTAACCTCCACACTGAACGACAGCCTGCCTTTTGCATCCACTGGATGCCAGCGACTCTCACATGTCGTCGGTCCATCTAGTGGGAGACCTATCTACGCTGCGTCTTCCGGTTCGTGGTCTCCACTCCAGAACCTTTCTTCCCCATCGGTTATCGGTTCTTCGAGCGATGTGGCCTGCCCATTGCCACTTCAACTTGCAAATGTTATCAGCTATGTCGGTGACTCTGGTTCTTTGGCGAATATCCACGTTCCGAATTCTATCGCGCAAAGAATCTCCGAGCATAGTCTCTCCATTGCCCGCTGTGTGACTGAGTTTTTCCAAAAGGCCAACAGATAAGGACCACGTCGTCGTTTAAACTCTGTACAAGCACTTTGCTCTATCAGCTCCAATGACATTGTAAAAATTCTGAATGAAAATCACGAATTCTGAACACTCTCTAGGGTTTTAAACGTAAGGCTAGCCGATATATTTCACTGAAATATTAAAAGATAGTTTTTATTCACTTTTTTCACAATGATATCGCATCTGTCAGAGCAAATAATTGCTTGGATCGAGTTCAATAATAAATTAAAACCTGCCATTGCAATAAGAGAAAATCAGTAAATTATTGAGTATTTGAGAAACGTACGTAATATTTTTATTTTCCAAAGCTTTCGTAATATTTCTTTACAAAGATTAATGATGATGATGAAATAATATAGTCACTTTCGAAGAATACAGTCATTTATTATTTATATCTATAATTATTTATATTATATTATTTATACTAATTACATATTACACAATAATTTTACAGAAGACGCTTCATAAATATTAAACCTAATGTTATGATATCTTTACATGATAGATATTATGGGAAGGTATTGCAGCGCAGAAACATGCAGTAGGAAAACTAATAACGACTGCATAATAGCAACATTATAACACACGCATACAACAGAGTTTTGGAGACAACGTAGAAAAAACATGTCAGCTCGTTGTATTGCTTTCCTGAACTTGTGTATTTTCAGGTGTTAATGTGTAATAATGGTGGATTATTGTTTATTAAGTGCTCGTGAACGTGCTCGAGTGTAGGTAAGTGATATAACGAGGTGGTATTTTCGTGTTGTTATCAAAACTCCATAGAAGCCACTTGTAAAAACTCCACTACTTTACTGGGGCATGAGTTTGACTTGACCGTGACTTACTTTGCTTGACTCTGACTATGACTTATTTAACGCTATTTAATAATATGTAATCTAGTTTAATATTACGACTGAAGGACTCTGTATTCATGGTCATGAAAAAAAAAGAAGAAAAAACATACGATTCCCAATGAAAAGAACCAACAAGGATCCAACGCAAGTGTTAGTTTCTCTTTCAGCAGGTCATTCCTCTGTTGCTCTTCTTTATTGCTCAACACTACAAGTCACTTTCAAATCAAGTTGTTAGCGTTTGTCTTAGTGCGTTAGTCCATCATGGTTTGTCCTGCTCCTAAGCAGATCTGTACGTGGTAGAAGAAGAAAATGCGTCTAGATGCGGCTAGACATCTTACAGCTTCCGCAATACGCTGTTAATTTCCCAACTGCAAGTTCACTGCACTTTTAAAGACTACAATGGAAAACAACCTAGTTCTAGAACTCTCTGTCATGGTAATGAGAAATGACGTCACATCTAGCACGAATCGCTATTGGCAGTTGAATTCTAAAGTTTGTACAGTGCGACCAAATTATCTGTGCAGTTGAATGGGAGAGCCACCATCGAATTTTCTTACCAAATCTGACAGCTTCTGAAGTAAAATTTTAGTTCCATAGTTTGACCAACTGTACAGTTAAGTTGGTATGTCTGTATGCGTAGCTATTATGCATACTTCGTCGACAGTTCGTACTAGGGCTACGGTTATATTCACACACAAAATCATACAGATTCAGATGGCCGACTGAGGGTTCGCGCGCACGCAAATATGCACCCTAATCTTTAGACGATAAGGATGTGATTAGCATGGAAAGTGACGTTGACCGCGATACCACAATGTGGTTGACAAAGTCACGTAGCTTGTTCCTTTGGGTTATTTTTTAATGACATAGTTATCAATTAAAAAATCGACTTTACAAAATTAGTACAATACGCAATTTCGGTCACTTGGATGAACACAATATTGTCATACAAGTAACAGAATTTTCTAGTTATTTTGTACCAGTTATTTTGATTTTAAAGCCAAACTACTAAACCGATTTTGATGAAATGTCTATGGGACTAACATGAAACTATATCCTTTCAAATAAAAAACTAATTTTCCAAATCGGTATATAAATGACGGAGACCTGAGGTGACAAACGTGACAAATAAAAACAACTTGAGAACTAACTCCTTTTTGATGTCAGTTAAAAGGGGGTCCATATTAGCGTGTCCGATAGTCTCGCGTCCGAACAGACAGTCTCCGAAGCCTCGCGGGTCTATGTAACTACATTTAAAGCGAACACAAAACATTCAGTGCAAATTCCGACATGGAAGTTAGCGTCCTTCTATCCTACCATCACATAAGCGCTAAGCGCTGACCACTCCCAGCCTTGGACCTTTCTTATACATACAGAAGGTAAATAAGTTTATTTATACATAAAAGGTTTGTTCGCTCGAGCTACCTCGGCCGTGTACAACACACAACGAAATGAACCACTGCTCACACAGACCTATATCCTTGCCAGCCTAAGGTTGCCTGGACGAGATCGCTCTTAGCGATAAGGCCGCCGATTGTTGCACTAGTTTTTAATGTGTATGAAATTTGTGGTGTGAACAATACAGAGTTTATCTATCTATATCTAAGTAGACTTCACAAGCGGTCCAAACTATGAAAAAAACTATGTAAAATTTTTCATACCTAAAAGCGAAAACAAATATGTTTATTCTGTCGGCCAACTCTATTTGCGGAATTCATTTTTTTTTTTGGTTAAAATATTCATGACCGTGTATTCAATGTCCTTTAGTCATTAAACAATAACATTAAACAGCTTACATAGTCTTAATAGCGTCAAACAAGTCATAGTCACAGTCAGAGTCAAGCTAAGTCAGTCACGGTCAAGTCAAACTCATGCCCCTGTAAAGTGGTGGAGACTTCAAGACCCCAGACTTCACCGATCATCTTCACAAATTGGGATCCCACCACCAATAAACCGGACAATCTCCAGAATATTTGCCTGCTCGACTCTAAACAAGACATTGGCAAGTTGTGGCAATACCGCACGAAGCCACGAAGAAGAAATTGAATTAATTGATTTGACTTTACAAGAGGCTCCTATGGAGTTTTGGAAACAACAAGAAAAGACACGTTTCACCTCGATATATCACTTGTCCACACTCGAGCACGTTTACGAGCACTTAATGAATAGTAATTCACCATTTAGTACACATTAACACTCGAAAATACACAAGTTTAGGAAAATAATCCAACGAGCCGACATGTTTTTTTTCCACGTTGGCGCCAAAAACCCTTTGCGGCATTCTTACGACTCAGTATTGCACAATTACCCAATTTCGTTTCAAACTGACACGTGTTGTCGCGGCACCGATTGAGCAGACTGATTTTTGCCGGACTCTATGACGATTAATCCTAATTGACATGCAAGGTAGGTCGACTTGTGGCGTCTACTTGGATATAGGTCTGTGGCTGCTCAGGTTTATCATCTTCTTCTTTTCAGGTTTTTTTTTTTTCGGTTTGGACGTAACTTTAGGTCGGATTTGAAGTTTTGGCAAATGGCAAGTCGATGTTATAACTATAGTTTTGAGTCCTTGGTAAGACACATTTTAGACGCGGTAAATATAACGTACATAATCATATAACGGTATATTTAGTTGAGTGAACATAATTATAAATTAAAAATCTATTTGATTTCAAAATCAGTAAAATACACAATTTCGTTTACTTGGATGACAATAGTAGTTGAGTCGCTGGCATCCAGTGGGTGCAAAAGGCGGGCTGTCGTCCAGTGTGGAGGTTAAAAGGGGAGGCCTATGTTCGTCTTCTGGCGATGATGATGATGATCTGATGATGATGATGATTAATGACAATATTATGTCATGCAAGTAAACAAATTTTCCAGTAATTTTGATTTAAAAACCAAAATACTGAACGGATTTTGATTAAACTTCTATGGGACCAATCTGAACGTATTTCCTTTCAAAAGTTTAATAATCTTCCTATACACAAATGACGTAGCTTTGAAGAAAAAAATATTTAAAAAAAGAGAACTCCTACCTTATTTGGAGTCGGTAAACAATAGTACAACAGAATGGACCGTCTCGCGCGCCATCTGCCATAACTTCAAAAGTACCTCGGGCAACTTAAAACTAATTATAGCTACCACTAAAATACACTATTAATTGTCCTTTGTATTTTAGTACAGTCCAGATCTTTGGAAGGTTTCACTGCGATAACTAAAGTCCATAACCTCGATCTTATAACGGCAACACTCAATTTACAACGTGACCAACATAACTAATTTTAAAAATATATTGCAATAGGCTTGTGTCCAAGTTTTTTATTACTTCATAAAAAAGCTGATCATAAATAGAACCACAGATAACAAAATTAAAATTTGTTCAAAAATAAATAAGTTATAAGTATTTTAATTTCATGCTAGACAGAGAGCGCACTATAGCACGTTATGACGTCAAGCCGTGCGCGCGCACGATAAACTAAAAAAATACCGAATGTGAAATGATTTTGCTGTAGCTATGACAGGAATATAACATTCAAACATCGAGATACAATTCCTATAGTCACAATCTCTCAGTGGAAATAGTCAAAAAACGTCCTAGCGTCATTGTACATACATTGTGTCAATGAGGAGATGCACTGCTTATTTATCACGCCAGGGGGTCTAGACAAGAGCCACACACTGTTAGCGTTCACGCCTGCGGAAAGATGAAATTGTATGAAAATGACATTAGCTACAGATAATTTATCTCATGCTAATGTCATTGTCAATGTCATTTTCATACAATTTCATCTTTCTGCAGGCGTGAACGCTAACAGTGTGTGGCTCTTGTCTAGACCCCCTGGTGGCGCATTATCGCTGGTGTTGTTTCACTGTCAAAAGCAATGAAAAAGTGTCAAATATCAATAGATAATTTGAGTAATTACACAATAAATATCGTCTGGTATTAGAACATGCCTCTGTGTAGTGCATTTCAGTGTAAGAATTAAGGTACACACCGTTTTCTTTCGGTTGAGTTTTTTTTTATTGATAATTTTATTGCATACTTTGCAACAAGGTCCGCTTTTTTACCAGCTAAGGAAGCACGTCTTTTATTTACCTTTTTTTTGAGATTCGCCACTGTCATTATAGAAAAAATTTTACTGTAAAAGAGCAAAGTGAAGTAAAAGAGCAAGAGAGAAGGTGGCGCTATCTGAGATTAGTTTTGCCTGTGGCTTCTCATTATATACTTCACAATACCACATTTACTCCAATTTAGACGTTATGTCGCTTGCATAGTGTTCAACGTTAGTTGTCCGTTGTCATCGTAGCTCTGGCATCGCGCGTCGTTGTAGTCGGATCGCGGTTACCTTGTAACTAACCAAAAAGTCTACGCAATGGATAGCGTGCGCCGAGTTTTGGTACGGACATTTTTGGCACGATTGTGACTCTATAGGTATTGTATCTCGATGCGCAGCGCGTACGCTACGTCTTGATCAAGTTATTTTCACTCACATCACAAAAATCAGCTACATAGGTCACATCGCACGTGATTACACTTTCAATTTTGTTTTCACTGAGCTTGCACTTGTTTGTCGGTTAATGAGGTTATTCAAAAAGGTACCGTCCCACGGTACGCGATTTCACTAACAAAGGATGGACGTGGAACGTAGGTCTGTTGTTTTTTTTTTTTTACCGTATACATGGTTTAACCGAACTGCTAAGCAATATCAAACAGTCATTGTACTTGTCATAGTAAAAAACTGTTACTTTGTAAACTCTAAAATCGCGTAACAACATCAGCTGTTTAACAGTAAAAGGTCAATGACACTTGACCCAGTTTATTGAACAGCAGAATATTTTATTTATAAAAAGAACTGTTTTTTAAGGGTCGGTTCCATATTTATACATAATAATGAATACAATGACCCCTTGACCCTTGAATGACCTTTCGGCTTAGTGTATGTTCTGAAACCATGTAGAGCCTGTAACGTTTCACACATTTTGCAAAGGAGTTGCCAATCCATCAATTCACGTCAGTTCACACTAGTCAAAAGAAGTCCTATATTGCACGGGTATTGTTGTAACCGCGTATCGTGGGCACTGCCCTTAACTGTTAAGGTACGTTACAACAGCTCACTACTAGTTAGTTGCGGGCTATCAGCGCCCAACTAGCGCTCACTTGGCGCTCTACTGGCGCTCACTGGATCATGTCGGATCCAGGACTGTGCTCAGAGACTTCAGCTGCTCCAGGCCAGACAGGAGGTCTCTGCAATAAGAAACAGGAGTTTCAATCATGTGGTTCTCAAAAGAGCTGATAATAGTCTTTGGATACGTACCAAACGTTTCGATTCTACGTTTCTAATCCGTAAGGACAAGGGTTGGAACAACCTGCCAGGTTGTTCCTTCCTTGTTTAGGTTGCCTAAAGCTGTATTTTATTCACAGCTGAAGGAGGGAAAGCGCACTCCTGGAGGCCAGTACTTACGTTACAAAGATGTCTTGAAGCGCCATCTCACCGCAAGTGACATCCCGTGCGAGGGTCGGGAAGAGCGCAACAGAGACGAGAGTGGCGCAGCTCTGTTCATAGGCTGTTAATAACTTCGAAGAGAAACGAATACAAGACCTAGATGCAAAACGCCTTATTATTAAGACCCGTGCGAAGCCTTCCTACATACAATGCTGATGGTCAGTGGCACTGTGCGCCTTGTAACAGGACCTTTAAAACTAAGTTTGGTGTTGCCAGCCATATACGCGCTCATAACCGGCGCTAGTCAGGTTCACTTGACGGACACGTCAAGGAGGCCGATATAATATACAAGGATGTATTGTGTACCGTAGCGATATCTCGGCGACGCTGGTGGCGCGCCGCAGGTCCCCGGCAGCGGAGCCCTGCAGTGTGCGCAGCGAGCGCAGCTGCGCGCGCGACTCCGCCAGCTCATCCTGAAATACAAGTTCAAAAGTATTTTATTATGGCAAACTAAAAAAGGAACAGTCAAATGAATGGATTAAATAATGTAAAAAATATATTGAAACACAAATATTGAAATACACTCAAAAATATTGGGATAAGAGGCGATTTAATATCTTTAAGTAGCAATTTGAATTTCAAAAATACTGTTAGAAAAAGAGATTACAGACATTTAAGACAATTTAATTTCTAAAGGCGGCAATGTAAATTACAAAAAGAAATTAAGCACATTTAAGACAATTTGATTTATCTAGGCGGCAATTAGAATTGCAAAAATATTTTTGAAAAAAAAAAGTGTACCTTACATATGGGTGCCTATTTTCGCTCGAGAAATATAATTCTACAGGTAATTTGACTTTATAGTAAGGTTGAAAGACAGTGTAAAGTATACAGAAGACAAAAGAACTGAATATTTTTATAGGAAATCTGTGCTTACCTTCAATTTCTTGATTTGTTGTTTCAGTTTTGCAATCATTTCCTCTGCGTCCATTGCTCGAGTCTGTAAAATAGAAATGGTATAATTTCGTAACCATCCCTTTAGTCAAATTAAAGCCATTGCTCTCTGCCACTCGTTACACCTTAGCTACTGTCCCACCTTGACTTGAGCTTTTTACTAGATAAAAAGTAAAATATTTGGGAGTTATACTTAACAGAAAACTAAATTGGGCAAAACATCTTGAAAACAAAATAATGGCTATCGTCATTCTGGTTGTGTAGAAAAATTATAGGAAAAACTTGGTACCTAAGCTCCAAACTAACACTGGCTAGTAACTAATACTGTAGTAGTGTATAGTATATAAACGCAGTGTAGGACGTCCACCCACGAGATGGACAGACAACCTAGAAGAGACCGCAGGGAAGCGCTGGATGCAGGCTGCTTCCAACCGGCCTTTTTGGAGATCGATGGGGGAGGCCTATGTCCAGCAGTGGACGTCCTACGGCTGAAATGATGATATAGTATATAATCAGACCTTTGACCTATGGGTGATGTAGTAGTATGGTGGCCCAGAACCTGAGCATAGCAACCGACTAACTAGCAACAATACAGACTAGACTAGCGGCAGCAGGACATGGGCTCTGCACCTACTGTGGTGCTAGAAACCCTACTGGGGCCGACGCTGGTCTTCATACAACAGCAAGCACCATCCGCGTACAGGCTCAGAGCATTAGGACTCTGGGTACAAGATAATCTAGCAACATACATACTAGTTGACTACACGGACTGCAACCCAACAATGCTCTCACTGTATTGCCAAAGAAATTGGGGGAGAAAGTGGGAAAGATATTGGGGTGCCAAAGAAACACATCTTCACAAAGAGCTACAATATCCAACTATATGAAGAAGTGATAGCTTTGATATACGGGAATTGAGGATCTATACAAATGCCACAAATAGGTCTAAAACAGATAGAGGCACCGGATCTGGTACATTCTCAGATGATCTCAACATAGATAACTATAACAGTGACCCTGGGTGCAGTTGAAACTATAGTCAGAGTAATCATCATCATCATCATCAGCCAGAAGACGTCCACTGCTGAACACAGGCCTCCCCGTTTAACCTCCACACTGAACGACAGCCTGCCATCTGCATCCACTGGATGCCCGTCAGAGTAATCATACATTAGTAATTCTCATATAATATAAAGTCACTTTCCCACTGAAGCCTACATACACTAGGTACAATTTCCAGTTTCTCTGCCTCGCTTGCCTCTACTCGCAGCAGTATGCACTAGTGACTCACAGCAGTATCCTGCACGAAGGTCTCCACTTTGGCGGCCGCCTCGTCGAGCTGGCCCGTGTAGTCGGTGTCGCGGCGGCGCGAGGCATGCAGAGACTCTCGCGCGGCGCTCGCCTCGGCTCGCAGCGCTGAAGCCTCGTCTCTCGCCTGGGACAGCTCCTCCTCCACTCGGCACCGCCGGCTGCGCTCCACGAACAGTTCAGCTCTAGAATACAATACATTATATCGAAACCACAAAAAGAATTATGTTCATAATAATATTCGGAACTAAAAAAAAAAGTATTTGACCATTTTCCCAGTCTTGCACACTTCAATACAAATTCTCGAATTTGAAATGGGTGCGAAAACAAACTTCTAAGTTTTTTACACTACTATAATGGATAAGTTTGTTGTAAAAGCGGACTATAGCAGAGCAGGGCGAGCCATTGCAGGGCATACCGATCAATAGAGATGTCATACTCATTAAAAAAGCACAAAAAATAGGGCGATATTCTATTATAGCTACTTACATAGGACTCTTAGAACTTTACAGGCTTACAACTTTTTACAGATGTCCCAGTATAAGTAATATACTTTCTAAACACACAACATGGCATTTTTGATTATTTTTCATACTACAAAATCGCGCATCGTACGTCTGCATCGTTTCCAGACCCAGGACGGACTGAGTTCACTAAAGCTAATTAACTTGTGTTTGTATGCCTGTGCAAACCTCGGCCACGGTTAATGTATCTCCCTCAGTTTATATATAACATCATTGATGCCGATGGTGCGCGCATTGGGCGTAAAAATGTACCAGGTCATGCTCCACTCGACCCCAATCTCTCATGGAAACTCTTTGTTTATGTATCTGTGCTGCCACTGGTTGGTATCACAATCAAACCTTGTTACCTTGTGCGTTCTAACTCCGACATGATCTGCTGCAGCTGTTCGTCCTGATGCTCCGGTTCCGGGGAAGTCCGGCCGGGGTGTACGGGCAGAAAGTCTGGTAGACGCATCGACTCTGCACCTGAAATCATTCCATTAGCATTCTTATTGTACAATGCGCTTTTTAATGTCCGTCTGAAGATGAACAAGTCCTAAATGAATTCCATTGCCTTTTGTCTGGTCGCATATTGTGTACAGCCTGTTTGATACATAGGGTAAAAATTTCTTGATTCCTGGTTATTTCGATCTCGTGGCTCAAGAATCTCCGGACTTGGTTCAACCTGAGCATAAGATCTCTATTTCGAGCAGCTGTGTCAGAAGTGTCGATGGTAGCAGAGTGGAAGCATTTGCGGCTTATAATCTGATGGCACCCAGTTCGATCCTCAGCCCTGCACCAATGACTTATTTAGTACCTAAATAAATTATGTGCAGTTGTAATGCCATCGCTCAATAATGGTGAAGGAAAACATCGTGAGGAAACTGGTATATCCGAGAACCGCTAAACTTCAGACATATGACATTCACCAACATCCACTGAGCCAGCGTGTTGGATTAGAGCCCATCCTCTCTATGAGAGAAGGCCCGACTCCTAGCAGTGGAAACATTATAGGCTGATGTCGCTACATACAAACTTAGTGTTTTTGTAAGAAAATAGTAAATATAAATTGAATACTTATATTATGAATGGTGGAGGCCTATGTCCAGCAGTGGACGTTAGGATGCCCACTGCTGGACATAGATGAAATGATGATGATGATGATGACTTGTATTATTGGACAAACAACTACTGCACATTTTATATTTACTAGTGTTCTACCTAATACACATATTATGTACTTTTTAACAATCTGACAAGTTAATTAACAATTTAATCTAATTGTTTAAGTGATAATCACACAGTAACAATGAAATGGCAATTTAAATTCCATTCAAGGTTAGTTTTGAGCTCAGAGGTCAAGTTGGTGGTTTGTGTCACATTGTGTCTAATGATATTAATTAGTCTGAATTGTAAAACCCCCCCCCCCCCCCCCCCTTATAAGGGGGAGGCCTATGTTCAGCAGCAGACGTCATATGGCTGATGATGATGAAAATAAAACCGGACAAGTGTGAGTAGGACTCGCACCCTGAGGGTTCCATACGAACTTAATAAATACAGTGGAAACTCTATGTAACGACACTGAAGGGACTGCATTTTATGACGTTATAGAGAGTCGTCGTTAAATGGAGAGAAGAAAAATCTGAATTTTAAAGTTTATTTTAGACTAGTGTTAGTAGTTATGTACATAAAAATGTTATGATTTTCTTTTACTAGCCATGTTTACCTAGTTTGAAAGTTTGTGAGCAACTAAGAATATGATATAATCCATGACTCATACTTATTAGTCATGGTCAACAACAGTATACACGTGCAAGCAATCCTAATTTGTAAACAAAAGAACGAATTTCTTAGAATGTTTGGTATGCATGATGCCGACAGTCAAGTTTATTACGGGCTAGGATAATAAAGCAACAAAAGAACGTACATAGCGAGCGAAGTTTTTACTAATTTTAGCAACTTAAAAGGTACTTTTCATTACTTAATTGTTGTCGTTATTGAGAGTGGGTGTAATGCTATATAGAGTGTATCATTGGATGGCAAGCTAAACCAACTAAAGCCAAGTGATTTCGACGCTTTAGGGAGTTTGTCATTAAATAGAGTGATGTTACATAGAGTTTACACTGTATGTATGTAGATAGGGTTCATCCATCCCGGAAATCGAGTCTCGACGAAAAAGGTTAAAATGGTTGAAATATTTATTGACATACTATACTTTGTAGTTGGCGAACAGGTGCTCTCATACATACCAACTACAAAATGTAAGTTTGTAATAGCAAAATATACTATCGGATTTTTCATTTATATGTGCTGCGAGACCTTGCTTCTTGCCAAATTTTATTATTCTAGGTCATCGGAAAGTACCCTATAGGTTTTGATTCGCTTGAGTTTTCACAGACAGATAGTCAGACACTAGGAATAAGCACTTGTGTAAACTGACTTGCCTCATATGACGAACATGTTATATTGGTTAATAAAGAATCTGAATCTGAATCTGAATCTGAACAGACGGAAAGACTCCTTCCTCAGGCCTGTTTCAATTTTAAACAATGGCTGAGGATGTAGTGTGCAATTATTAAATAATAGGCCTGCGCTTGTCCGCCACCTTACCTGATGCTAAGCGATGATGCGGTCTACGATGGAGCATGCTTGCCTAGAAGAAACTGATTTGCTCATACTGGGGTGAAGATACCCAGATTTGTAACTATCAGAGAACACCCATTCAGGTAGCCCATTCTATAGCTAGCGGTTCACACAATAAAAGTGGTACCAAAGCACTTTGTATGGGTTTTTCAGGGTTTTGGAGTAACACATAGGGTACTTTTTTATTAACAATCGAATTTTTTGCAATCTTGACATGGTATAATCTATAATCTCACAGACTTTATAAATTGTAATAAAAGTAGATTAACTTACCTGCATTTGGTGGTAGGTCCAAAGGAAATGTGTTTCTCGGAGACATGTTTCTCCTATCTGAGGGATTCACTGATTCAGTCAGATCCAAGTTTAGGTGCGGAGGCAGGTCCAGTGGCACCGCGGATGCACCTTCTGCCCCTGCCGGCAAGTCCAATGGCATCTCCCTCCCATCTTGACGAGACTCGTTTGACACTGAAGCAGCCCCCATGTAAGTATCATAGTCATAGTCTCTCCCTCCATAGCTAGAATTATTCCTACGTCCTAGTGAAGACGACGAACCCGCGTTAAAATTAGTATTAAAAGTAAAGTCTGGCAAATTGTCCAAATCCACAGATATAGGTCCGTTGGGATTCAAATATGCTTGCTCTACTAGAATGTGATCCTGCACGAAATCTGGTAGGGACGGCATGCCGAGAGGCTCCGCAGCCAAGTTTGGCCTGTGGTAGAATGGAAGCTCATTTGTTTCTGTGTAAAAGTTGTGTTTCGAGTCAGAATTGTCCACAACACTGAAGGGTATTTCAACGGAAGTGCTTGAGCTGCTGTCGCGAGGCACAGAGCAGTCGCTGGGCTTGTCCCGGGGTGGTGCGGGCTCCGGCACGCGGCGCTCCCGGCGCGGTTCGTCCCGTGTCGGCGAGTGCTGCACAGTACTGGCGTAAACCTTGGGACGAGCGCCGGTGCTCTCATAAGTTGACGTACCCGGCAAGGACAAATCTCGCTTCAAAAAGTGCCGGAACGAGAAAGGATTCTCTTCCTTCCGTGTCCCACTCCCACTCTCTGCAACGAAAACACAAGCTTACTCAGGAATGCCTTTATATTTAGGACAAAAAACAACTTCGTAAAACACTCACTGGAAGGCGAGCATTTGGCCTCTGTGGGAGACGAGTCACCGGTGTCATTACTGTTGTACTTGGCTTCTTCGATTCCCAGGTCCGGCCTGGAAGAGTTCGATTCGTTTTCTTGCGATGGATCCCCGCTGTTTGAATTTTTGGGCGATTTTTTATCCGAAACACCATCCTCGTCCTCCGCCATGATAACGAAAATTGACAGTTGTAGATTGCGTTCAAAAACCAACAAAATATATATTTCCGTTCAATAACTTTTTTTTTGTAATTTTTTAATGACCTGGATACAAAGTCATTCAGTCGTAATATTAAACAAGTTCACTTGGTCAACAACTACATCAAACAAGTCAGAGTCGAGCAAAGTAAGTCACGGTCAAGTCAAACTCATGTTTACAAGAGGCTTCTATGGAGCTTTAGAAACAACACGATATGACAAATTTCACCTCGCTATATCACTTTGCCCACATTCGAGAACGTTTACGAGCACTTAATAAATAATAATCCACCGATATTAGGCACATTAACACTTAAAAATACACACGTTTATGGAAATAATACAACGAGCCGACGTTTTTTTCCACGCTGGCGCCAAAACTCCTCAAAAACACTTGTACACAATACATGTGTTACTATTCTACTAAAATATTCGCTCTTCGAATTTTATCTCGGAGAAAAAACATGTTCGGGCACCCTTGGATTTTATTTGATTTCAATAGAATAATGTTTTTTTGGTCACACTGTTATAACCCTATATGAGTAGTTTTATGGTTAAATTTTTGGAGTAGGTATTCTGTTACTGTAAGGGTTTTAAAATAAACTTTTGAAAAAACGCATCGCGCATTTTCCGCTGGGAATATGGGCCTAAACATGACTACTCTTCTTTAAGCGCTGTGCGTTTCACCACAACTCATGATGAACTGATAACGATGTGTCGTAGATGATAAACACACCTAGCCTGGAATGGGAACTGGCTCTCAAGTGAGGTTATAGGACCACACCGTTATGTGCTTGGCGACAGATTAGAGGGTGGCTAGCCAGCTGGACACTAGAAAGTGCCCCAGAACAGAACATGATAATTATGGTTTACTCACGATGTTTTTCCTTCTTCCGGTAGCTCAAGCTTATTGTTGGGATTTGAACCCACACCCTGCGATTTGGAATTCGACCGCGCCAACCCCTGAGTTATTATCGTTACCACCTAATCTCGCAGTAATTTATAAAAACTGCGGTGCATGGTAGATTTGGCGGTGGCTTTTGATTTACGTAGTTGGTAAAACTCTGACTGCGCCATTGTACATGAGTTATTTTACTAGAGATTTTTATCTGTGTGTTCGGCTTCGCGGTTAGCAACAGTAGTGTAGGGAGAGTGACTGGGGATTAGGGTTGCCAGAACTGGGGCCTTACGGACAACTGCTATTACAGGCACCTAATCCGCTCAGTTGGAAAATCACGCGACCGCAAACCTTATCGCGCCCAGATACGGTTTGCGGTCGCGTGATTTTCCAACTGAGCGGATTAGGTGCCGGTAATAGCTGTTGTCCGTAAGGTCCCTGCGGGCGGAAATTCCGTGACAAAAAAAAAACTTATATTAGGTACAGCTCACATATTTATAAGCAATAAGAACCTTTAATCTTGTTTTAAAAGGAACATCTACGATAAAAAACATTTGCTCCACCATGGGACGGAATCACTGACGCACGACAAGGTCACATAATAAATAATAGTACTACCTTTCCTTACCATTGACCCTGTGTGGGTTGACCAGGGGCTTTACGCCTAGCAGCAATCCAGTTTAGGTGATGAAAAAATGTTGCGCGACCGCGAACCGTATCTGGGTGCCAGTGGCTTATATAGGTAACCAAAGGCCCTGGTGCAAAAAAAGATTTGGGGCCCTATCTGAACTGGTTAGGTTTTATCAAGTTTAAAATATACATTTATATGAATACTTTATAGGTACAAAGCTACTTATTATGTACATGTATAATGTGTACGACTTATATTTTGAAGGTGGGAGAAATTTTCGCTAATTCTGTTTCAAATTTACTGGTCAGGGTCCGAGGGCCCCCTGAGCTTGAGGGCCCCGGTGCACTGCACTACCTGGCCCTACGATAGCTATGCCACTGCTGGGGGCGTTAAGGTTCACGCGAACGTTAACCTTAACGCGCCGAGATACGGTTTGCGGTCACCCAACTTTTTTCATCACCTAAACTGATTTCTCAAAACAGCTTGCCGTAAGGCCCCAGCGCGCTACTGTGCCTAGCGCAAGTAAAAGTTTGAAGCGAATTTTTTAATTTCCGGGAGATATTTGGATGATATTATATTAGAAAATTTGGAAGGAAAAAATTAAAATTAAAAAAAAAACATATTTATACATATTATATGTATTGACATTTTATTACACATATTATTTATAAGGCTTCTTTTACTGTTAGGTTGCACATATCCACAGATAAACATTACTCACCGAGTAGTGTTAACTAAAATTAGTAACATTAGTCTTAACACAAAATAAATTCGTTACATAACAATAAATGCATCATTTTTGTCTAAAAATATGCGTATTTTTAGGTTATACAATAGCTTAAAAATATTTGTAAGTTATGAGCTTCAGTATTGTTGATAATATCTCACTTTTTTATAACAACTACATAATATATTATTGTGATCAAATTATTAAAAACTAATTATTACAAAACTTGTGACAGCGAATGTACAAATGTTTCTATTGGCAAATACATTGGGACTAATTTATCTGTATAGTTCTGTGGGGAGTAGGGTTACCAGAAGAAAAATATTTAAGCTCCAGTCAAAAACCCGGACGCGTTAAGGTTCACTGCGCTGTTTCAGCGCTAATAGCTTTAAGGACCCTAATCATTTTTATAAGCATTTAGAATTTAAGATTGTAGCTGGTAGCCAATATAAAAATAAAAACATTCAGATTTTTACAATGTTATTGCAGCTGTCAGACGCATTTTCCCAGCGACCAGACTGTAAGTTACAATAATATATTTATAATAACTATACTATTACCCAAACCAATACTAATGTACCTACATCGATTAGGTATAGAACAATAATTTGGCACCTAACACTAAATAACAAGCAAACACCGTCAAGATACAATACTTATAGTCACAAACGTGCAAAGAAAAATGTCCGAACCAAAACTCGGCGCACGCTACGCATTGCGCCGGCTTTTTGGTTAGTAGTAAGGCAACCGCGATTCGACTACAACGCCGCGCGATGCCAGTGCTACGATCGACAAGCGACGTTGATCACTATGCAAGCGACATAACGTCTAAATTGGAGTAAATGTGGCATTGCGACTCCGACGATGTTTGACTGTTTTCACTTAAGAGATTGTGACTATAAATATTTTATCTCGATGGCAAACACATACACAGCCTACTGTTACTTATTATGTAAATTAAATGTGACTGAACTAAAACCATTCTCCTTTTCTTACTAATTAAGAGCCATATTACAAAATGCAATAGGTCATAAAATATAATCTATATAGGAGATAATAAGTTATAAGCTATTATAACACCGACTTGCACTTACGATGGTGTTTTATCGGTCGAGACGATCGACCAGTTTCGGTGCCATTAGAGCCCCGTCATCAGGGAATACGCGCGGTTCTGGAGAACGCCGCCCGCGTTGAAGAAGAGATAATAAAATGTAGTTTTTTCAAAATTTGAAGATGTTTTAAATTTACAAAAAATACAGGTGTAATTTATTACAGAAATTAAATTTTCTATAGATCTTTCTATTTGACTGAACGCCAAAAATCTAGTTTCGTTGCCTTTTTCGTCACAAAATAGGAGAGAGAGCTCTTAATATAAAAAGTAACAGATGATTTTAGTGCCGTCATATTAATTTAGTTAACGCATGGAACGACAGAATCCACGTCAATTATTATTGGTGTCTGTTTATATAACAAAACAATCCTTAGGACAGTTGAGTGAAAAATTGCAAATTGAATTAGACAAGTATTCGATATGAGCCACTAAGTTTCTATGTATTATGTGATAAAGTTTAACATTGCAAAGCGCAAAAATATGATTACTAACATTTATGGATACGTAAAATTAAAACAAAAGAATAAATAGAAATGGCACATGTCATTGCATAACGTAAATATCACTACCTAATATTATGGACTTGTCTTTTTAGAAACAAGTCTAAGGAGTTGTCCTAATAAGCCATCGAACGCACGGTTACCACCACAGAAAACAGAAGTAAATAGAACGGAAATGATAAGGAAAATCTGTCGCCAAGGCATTATGAGTGAACCTTGATTGAACATTCTTATTTAGATCAACGCGTCGAACTCCGCATCACAGTTGCTAACTGATTTCGAATGACTGACGTTTCGTTTATATGGGAGCAACTGGCTACAACAAATTTCTTACAAAAATGCCTTGACAGCCGTTCTAATTTAAACAATAAAATATTTTCTTTTCTGTGGTTACCATAACTTCTAAAACATTCTTACATTAAATTTGTTATGCTCTCTCATTAGCCGAGAGAGTGAGACAAGGCTCAATGTAAGATAAGAATGTTTTTGAGATTGTGATATGCCCTCTACGGCATTCTGTTTAGGCGATGCGAAATGTTGCGCGACCGCAAACCGTATCTCGGCGCGTTAAGGTTCACGTTCGCGGGATTTTCCAACTGAGCGGATTTAACTTTCGTTTGGTGCCGCAATAACAGTTGTCCGTAAGGCCCCTGGTGCCTTAAGGCTACCTGTTTTAAGCTGTTTAGGTGATGAGAAAAGTTGCGCGACCGCAAACCGTATCTCGGCGTTAAGGTTACCGTTCGCGGGATTTTCCGCACTGCGCTGTTTCGAGCCCGCGTTAAGAGGTAACCGTAAGGTCGCAGGACACTCAAAAAAGAGACATATTTGATAATTGTGTGACGAACGATGGCCAACTAGGACGCCCCTACGTACATTTTCTATATTGTGGATGTTTCTAAAAACATGTAGTTTAATAAATAAATTTTACATTATACTAATATTTCGATGATTTACAAAAATAAATCTTTAATATAAATTTATTATTTCATTTGGAAGAATCTAAATTAAAAAAGTCCAAATGAAATCAGTCTTTAGGGCATAAAGGAAGAGCATTATTGCATTTCATTCAATAGACTAAAATGGGCAGTTTTTGAAAAATTATACATTAAAATTCTTTAAAAATTCAAGCACTTACAAGTAAGCACAGCAGATCTTTGTGTTAAGCTCTGCGAACCAATGCGCAAGTAGCACATCCCTTGCGACACAAAAACAGCTACTGCGCAGTGTCTTGCAGCCAACTTCAGAGACACAAAGATCCGCTGCCAACTGTACATATTTAAAATTGCTAACATTTTTATATGAAATTATGATTTCATATAAATAAGTCATTAGTTGATATTATTGAGAAGAGATCATAATCCCATTTGATAATAAAAACACATTAATTAAAAATAAATATTCAATACGATTCAGAAAACTTTGAAATAATACAAATACAAAAAATAAGAACGAAATTATGTTTCAGCAAAAAACAAAACTTAATTAGTGCAGTCACAAAGTACACAATGGTCAAATAATGTAACATAGTAACTTTGACAAAAGAAGTCTATGTAAAATATAAAAAATAATGTTTATCATAATTTCATTTAACATTACTATTTTACATAATTTACAAGTTTTTACTTACAGAATGATTTGTAGAGGATTGGACAAAATCAATGCCCGTTAGTTATATCAATAAATACAGTCATATTCAGTAAAAATACCCTAGAAAACCCAAAGTAAAAACAAAAAAAATATTTTAGTTTATTTTTACCGAAATTTTACCACTTAACACATAATTCTTTTAAATTAAGAAATATTTACAAAAAATAAAACTGTCCTAGCGTCTTTTCGCTGAATATGTATGTGTTTTCTAAATGGGTCCATCAATATCACCCGTTCGGGAACCTAACGGTTACCCGTTTTAAGCGATTCAGCAGTGCAAGTACCGTTCGTTACAGATCGTCCAAAAAAAATGCCATAGAAACGATCATAGCGAGTACTGATCAAATGGTATTTTATCGAATTTGACTATATCAACTCTCAAATTTGACGATCGATAAAGAACGGTACTTGCAGTGCTGGTTAGGTGACGCGAAAAGTTGTGCGACCGCAAACCGCATCTCAGCGCGTTAAGGTTCACGTTTTGTTCGTAATACCCCAGTTTGCCTTTCCCCTTTACAAATCACCCAGTACAATCATAATTACAGACCGGAGTCTTAATATCATAAGAATAAATGCCGATTTTTTAAATATTAATTAATACATTGCGTTGGCATCAAAAGAATGCGTACAGTCACGGACAAAAGAGTTCTAACGCTTTTTTCATAAGTTGATAAAGAAATAGACCAATTATTCAATTGTTTTTTTTTTCAATTAACAACAATCCAATTAACACTGCGCAAAATAGAGAAATTAATTTTTGTCATTACAATAAAAAATTTAACTATCATTAACGGCTAACAGCTAGCTACTAAACGGTTTTTGGCTTTTATTTTACATTATTTATATTCCTGTAATTTTGAACACCGCAGTACCCGTGGTCAGATTGACTTTTTTTTTTTACGCGGATAAGTCTGCCTTTGACCACCAACTCGCCTGTTGGTAAGCGACGATGTGGTCGAAGATGAAGCACACAGACTTAGAAGATACCTATTCACTCTGGCCTTGAAAAGGCCCAGGTTATATTATCTCTCAGGAAACAAGGAAGCTGGCAGGTTGACACCTCAGGAGATAAAATAACATAAAATACGCGCAATTAAAACCGTATTTTTTTTCAATTTGTATTTGTTTTACTACATAATAAGCTTGCAATTGGCTGTCAACTCGCCTGATCATCACCACCATTTCAGCTTTGGACGTCCACTGCTGGACATAGGCCTCCCCCATCGATCTCCAAAAGGGCCGGTTGGAAGTGAGCTGCATCCAGCGTTTCCTGCGGTCTGTTTAGCTCTTTAGCGTCTTATAGTGCTAACAGACGCTCGAACGCGGCTGACGGACCACCGTCCAACCAACGGGAGAGAAAGAGTGAGAATATCATATTTCCCTCTCTTTCTCTCCCATTGGTCAGACGGCGGTTGAGATCAGCCGCGTTCGTGCGTCTGTTAGCACTATTAAACTCGACTGATATAGTCGCGAAAACTTAAGAAATAATTTAAATTACTCAAGTTTATCACAAACAAATATAGACATATTACATTGCATTTGACCTGGGCCCCGATTCTACAAAAGAAATTGTTTTTAAATTGTAATTGTTTCAATTTAATTTTTTAAATAATTGCCTCAATATTGAGTTTTTTTTTTAAATACCTAGTTATAATATTATGTGGTGGTATATTTCTAGTATATATTTTTTTAAACAATCGATTTTGAGGCAATTATTTAAAAAATAAAACTGAAACAATTACAATTTAATAACAATTTCTTTAGTAGAATCGGGGACCTGGGGGTGTACCACAAGCTTAAAGGCATTCATAAATTTATTTTACATTGAGCTGTCTTGCTCTCCCGAATGAGAGAGCAAGATAAAATAAAAGATTATTAAGAATGTGGTGAAGCAAAAAGCCAATAACTCTTTGAGGCGTTTGGGGTCGCGAGACATTGGGCCCTTGGGGACCGGGAGCTCACCTCATTTTCAAAAATCTTTCAGAGCGCCTGGTTAATGCGACGCGTGACCAAAATGCTGGCGTTTTTCTGGCTCAACGCATAAGCATTACCATTCAGCGTGGTAATGCCGCCAGCATGCTGGGTACGCTGCCAACTGGTAGTATTTGGATTGTCGTTAGACCTTCAACGGTCTATGGGCAGTCTAACTGTATTTGTACTGTTAGTATTAGCTTGTATTTTGTTTATTTAATAAAGGCACTTGCCCCTGAAAAATAAGAAACAACTCTTTTAGTCGTGACTTAATTTGGCAACAATAATACTTACTATTTACATACAATCTCTACCATACAAACTCCGAAAGTCATTGCGCTGAATATATTATTTTTGAAAAATAATTGCTCTTTGAAAAATCTACACATTTAATACAATTTTATTTACAAGGAAGTTATAATTTAAGATAGTGATAGGTTTAAGTTGACCGCGCCCTGATCCACATGCGTCGAGATACAATACGTATAGATTAACAAACGTCGAAAAAAAACCGAACCAAAACTCGGCGCACGGTACGCATTACGCCGACTTTTTGGTCAGTTGTAAGGCAACCGCGATCCGACTACAACGCCACGCGACGTTAACACAATGGAAGCAATATAACGTCTAAATTGGAGTAAATGTGGTGTTGCGAACTATATAATTGATGTCTAGGTATGTACAACGACGCTCGGATGATTTTTGACTTTTTTCACTTAGAGATTGTGACTCTATAGGTATTGTATATCGATGTCCGCATGGGACAAATTTACAAACACATGAACACTGACTACTTACTAAGCTACGGTTAATTTGTTACAGACTAGTACATAGGCAGTATTGAATTCGCCACGCCGAGTGCGCGTTCTGCTTTAGTAAAAGGCCTGTAACTGCGTAATCTAGTTTTTACTGTTGAGCCACGCAAATGTATACTCTAAGTCCTTATAGCTAAAGTTGAATTTCAAAGCGTACTTTTGGTTAAACTAGAAATTCTATATTTGGTACTGGCATATCGTATTATCACGCGTGCCGTTTCCAAAACCGATACTCCTTTATCTTTTGATTGCTGGTGCGTAAACTGATTTCGGCTGATTAAAAGAGCTATCTGTAAGCTTGATTTGAATTATAATCCATGCGGATAAAGATATAAATTATATCACTCTAATATATCACAAGGTATACAAATAAGCATTGCACAAAATACTTTTAACCAACATCAAAGGAGGAGGTTATTAATTCGACTGTATATTTTTAGGGTTCCGTACCCCAAGGGTGTAAACGGGACCCAAAGCTACGTTAATATTAACTTTATGTTATGATATTGCAGATTGTGGATACTTAGTCAATGTTGCGCAGTTAACGTGTTGATAAGTTTAGTAAAAGGTTGCCTGGAAGAAATCGCTTTAGGCGATAAGGCCGCCCATTATACTGCCGTATATTTGTTTTCTATGTTAGTTTAAGTTTCATTTGTATTTTCGGTGTGTAATAAAGAAATATTGTATTGTATTGTATAAGTTTAGTAAAACAGTCGATATCAGCTTTTCTTTATTATTACAATGTCTGTTAACACCAAAAACTTCAACAGACTTCAAATTAACCAGCCAAGTGCGAGTCGGGCTTGCGCACTAAGGGTTCAGTTCCGTACCACCACAAAATACAATGATTATCAATTTAAAAAACCGACTTTAAAATTAGTAATATATGGCATTTCGATCCGGTAAAATAATAAAGAGGTCATCCAGATAAGGAATTACCAGTTATAATTTGATAATGAACTAAAGCTTGACACTGACTCACACTTGTCCATTATTTATTATTTTATGTTATACTTTAGAGTGTGTACTATAATCATGCCAAGTTTGACGCTTGTACGTATTACCGTTTTCACATTAGAGCTAATACAAAAATACGTTTGTTGTATGGGGACACCCCCCCCCCCCCCCCCCCCTTTCGTTATTACTTTTTGTCTTTTTTATTGTTTCTTTATTAATCCGCTGTAACATTACATATTCTGTGAAAATTTCAACTGGCTATCTATTACGGTTCGAAAGATACTGCCGTTAATAGGTAGGACAGACAGACAGACATCGTAGGCTTAGTAATATGGTATGTAATTATGGTACGGGTGTTATAACCTGAGTATTTCAGAGTATTTTTCCTGAGTTTTTATTTATTTAAATTTGAATAGGGTCCCGTTTTTACCCTTTGGGCACGGAACCCTAAAAAGGAGGATCTCAATCTCAGATCACACAAACAAGGTAGATATACCTTATTAAACTGTATCCATGTTTTTATCACTACCGCAAAAACTGTAAGTACGGTACGATTCACTTACTCAATTTTCACAGACTAAGAAACTTGTAGCGACACCAATTGTGATTTTTTATCAAAGGTATCGATGATCTATTAATAGTTCACATTAGGCGAGTTGGTAGCCAAACGTAGCCAACGTCTATTCAGTATGAAAAAAAAGAGCGGCAAGATCTAAGAATTCGACTAAAGGCATCCTGATTTAGGTCAGATGCGTTCGCACCCGCCACGTCTCCTTACCATATCTCCCTTGTCTGATCTGAGGTGACTGCATTCGACAAACTGTAGGATTACAGTTTGTTGACGCACAGTTGTTTTGAATCCGACAACTCCGACCCACATCAACGTACAAACATTATACGAGGCGAAACAGAATTTTTGGACTCGCTCCAAATCTCATAAATTCTCTGTAAAAATGTTTTTGTTTTCGCTAACTGATGCACGTTAGATATAAGCGGACCCGGGTATGACCTAAAACTGCGACCAGAACCACCGGAGGATGGGCAGCAGCGTCCTATTAGTACACGGTGAACGTACTGCGATCCCCAAGCCGCCTGCCCAGCTTAGAGCCCCTCTAAGAGAGAGACTTTGCTTTGTTCGGCAGTGGACGTTTAGCTGATGATGTGAATTGTGATGTGTATGAGATATAAGCGTGGCATTGGATGTACGTATGTAATTACAAATCATGTTTACATTTACAAAGGGTCGGCAACATATTTGTGATGCCTCTGGTGTTACAAGTATTCATAGGCGACGGTGACTGCTTACCATCAGGCAGCCCGTGTGCTTGTTAGCCATATACGGAATAAAAAAAAAAAATACAAATCGATTTCAGGAAAACAAGTGGAAAAGGCTAGAAAAAGTGTATGCTTAGAAATATAATACTAATGATTTTTTATAAACTCTTGTGGTTTTTGCCTCACGCGTTGTAGTAAGTTGAAAGCCACAATTGGAATTGCAAATTAGTTTCTAAGTTTAGAACATAATTGTTTTAGTAACCTACCGCCATCGAGATACAATACATTATAAGAGTCACAATCGTGCCAAAAATCGGTCCGAACCAAAACGAATAAATAAATAAAAATAAATAAATATTAGGGACATTTTTGCACACACGGTCATCTGACCCCAAACTAAGCAAAGATTGTAATATGGCTGCCAGAGACTGATATACATACATATATAGTTTAAAATATATACCTACTTAAATATATATTAACACCCAGATATAGAAGAAACACAAATGTTCATCACACAAATGTTTGTCCTAGGTAGGAATCGAACCCACGCCCCACTCGGCGCACGTTACGAATTGCGCCGACTTTGTGATTAGTTACAAGGTACCCGCGATCCGACTACAACGCCGCGCGATGCCAGAGCTACGATGACATAACGGACAACTAACGTTGAACACTATGCAAGCGACACAACGTCTAAATTGGAGTAAATGTGGCATTGTGAACTATATAATTGATACAATGTATTTACAATGTCGCTCGGACGTTTTTTTGACTGTTTTCACTGAGACATTTGTGACTCTATAGAAATTGTATTTCGATGCCTACCGCACAAAAAGGTGGCCGTGAAACATTACGTTAGAATTCTCATCGTTTTTTTGAAGCCAGGGTAAAGGCAGGCATGGTGCACTCCGGACTTTAGGTATGTTCAGCCGGTGTCCCTTCCCGAGAGGGTCATAGCAGGGCAATCAGTGGCCGCTCGGCCTCGCACCTGACCATTATTTATTATATGTTGTTATACTATAAAGAGTGTACTATAACCATGCCTTTGACGTTTGTACGTATTACCATTTTTACATTAGAGCTAATACAAAAATACGTAAAAAAATACGTTTGTTGTATACCCCGTTTTCTTTTTGACTTTATTATTACTTCTTAGTTAATCCGCCGTAACATTACATATGCTTTGAAAATTTCAACTGGCTATCTATTGCGGTTCGAAAACCATTTAAAGTTAGGACATACAGACAGACATCGTAGGCTTAGCAATATGGTACCGTTTTTACCCTGTGGGTACGGAACCCTAAAACATATCAAATGCGCGAGACAGATAGCGGCGTGTCAGATTCTGGGCCACGTCATAACGGGTTTTTACATACCAATGTCAAAATTCGTTATTGAGAGATATCTCAAACAGTGTTATACATCTACGTCTCATTGATTTTTTTATAATGTTATTTTCATTCACTGCAACTGGCGAACTAAAACAACCTCTCATAAAATAACACTCCTTCACAACGCAAGTCCGATTAACTGAACGCGTTTTTTAATTAATTACGGCAATTTGATCCTTCGATACTGGTGATAAACGGTCTTAGTTGAGAGTGGTTACCTTACCGCAAAGGTAAAAGGAGCTATTATGTAAGTGCATTGCGTTAACTGGCTGGCTACAGTGCGTCGGTCGGTCAATCACTGACATTATAAAAAGGTAAGGTCAAAAGAGGATTCATTTCGGAGAATGTGCATCGGAGCTGCATGACCACAGAAAAGAGAAGTAAATAGAACGGAAATGAGAAGGACAATCTGTTACCAGGCATTATGAGTCAACCTTGAACATTCTTATTTAGATCAACGCGTCGAACTCCGCATCGCAGTTGCTAAATGATTTCGAATGACTGACGTTTCGTTTATACTGGCTACAACAAATTTCTTACAAAAAATCATTAACAGACGATCTAATAAAAAATAAAAATAAAACTTTTCTGTGTACATAGCCTTATCATACCATCTCTTTTCTACTACACGGACAAGTAGGAAGTCAGCCAACTACCAACATTGTAGGTTTTCCTTGGAAATGTACCAAACGTTTTGATTCTACGTTTCTCATGCAGCCAAGGATTGAAACAACCTGCCAGCTTCCTTGTTTCCTGAGAGATACAATCTGGGCCTTTTCAAGGTCTGAGTGAATATGTATCTTCTAAGTCTGTGTGTTTCATCTTCGACCACATCGTCGCTTACCAACAGGCGATTTGGTAGTAAAACGTGGATATATTCGAGATAAAAAAGTTTATGGATGTTTGTTGCAGGTAATCTCTGGAACTACTCAACCGATCCTAAAAATTATTTTACTGACAGAAAGATACACTATCCCCGAGTGATATAGGCTATTTAAAAGTTATATAATATTCAAAATATTGACGTCAGGGTTCGAACTTGCGTCATCGGGTATACGCCCCGAAAGCTCTATCCCGTCCACTAAGCTACGGCCGCATGTATGAGTGCATTTTCATGTGTCCGCTTAATTTAGATTAAGTAATTTAGAGTTTATTTAATTTCGTTGAAGTGAGTTTAGGTGTTTGAGTGCTAAAGCTACCATCTTTTTTAAACGAAACTGACAGTTCCTCGAACCCTCCTCGAAGAATAAACTGTCGCCGGGCATTATGAGTTAACGTTGCGTGAACATCCTTATTTAGATCAACGCGTCGAAATCCGCATCCAAAGAACATGGACCTTACCTTTTTGGGTTAGGTCTCAAAGCTCATTGTCCGCATCACAGTTGCTAACTGATTGCGAATGACTGACGTTTTGTTTATATGGGTGCAACTGGCTACAACAAATTTCTTACAAAAATGCCTTGACAGCCGTTCTAATTTAAACAAAAACAAAAGTTATTTTCTGTGGCCACAACTACCCTTATAGACAAGCTAGTCGCATGGTCACGACCGACGTACACTATGACCGTCATTTTCGGTCAAGCACTGGAACCGGCCTAATACAGTTAGACTTATACTATTATCTATTCTGCGGTATAACTAGACATGATCACGGCCACACTCGTGTTTGTACAGATTGTTAGTGAATCATGTTACACTGTCGAGATCGTGTCGAGGCGTTTACCGAGTTGACAAGCGCGAGACAGTTCTAATGGCAACGAGCTGCCGCCGGCTCTTGTACACTCCGCGACAAGCTTTATGACCGCTCTAAACTACTGGACGTCTTGACATTTATAATTTTCAATTGCGTTCACCCCCCTAATGCGTTACGCACCGCATGTCGGCGTAAGCGAAAAGTGCTCCGACGCGCGTAGGTATTGTGTGTAAGAAGATTTATACACAATACCAATGGTATATAATATTGCACCTATTTTATACTTTTTTAGGGTTCCGTACCTCAAAAGGAAAAAACGGAACCCTTATAGGATCACTTCGTTGTCCGCCTGTCTCTCCGTCTGTCAAGACCCTTTTTCTCAAGAACGCGTAAAGGTATCAAGTTGAAATTTACTGTTGACTGACTGACTGACTGACTGACTGTTGACTAAATACTTGGGTCTGCGGTTTCTTTCGGCTGTAAAAAAATAAAAGTTGTAAGTTAACGCAATCAAAAGATATGAACGTTTGTCGCATATTTTGCGATTTCACAGGGGAATCAAAACCTATAGGGTACTTCCCGTTGACCTAGAATCATGAAATTTGGCAAAAGGCAAGGTCTCATAACACATATATAGGAATAAATCCGAAAGTTACAAATTTGAAGAAAATTACACAAATTTACATTTAAAAATAATTATTTTGCTATTACAAACTTACATTTTGTAGTTGGAATGTATAAAAGAACTTTATAGTCAACTACAAAGTTAAGTTTGTCTTTCAATATTTCAACTTCAGTTAGTTTTTTTTTGAGTCTTACTCGTACTTGTCCCGTTTTTTTAACTTTATTTTTATTATCTGCAAGGTAGGTGAAATTCCCCATTTTAGCCATAAAAAAACTCCTTCGCTCGCATTCGACGGCGACGCATCGTGGTGTATAATAACTCAACCACTCTTTATTAAAAGACTACAAAAACAAGGTTAACACATAAATAACAAGACGATCATCTAGAATTTTAACAGGCGGCCTTATCGCTTCACCAGACTTACGTGTGTTGTTATGAATTTATCTTATAGATTTTCGAACGTAGTTGTGTTACTATAACATGCAGTTATCAAAAAAAACTTCATTTAATTTTGTCGTCGTCATATAACTCTGTGGGCACTTGCGTAAACATGTCTTACGGTTAATCCGCCACTGTAAACATGCCACAGTAAACTAGTCTGTCTGTAGTATATTTTGATTACAAAATTAAAAAACCCAGTAAGCCCAAAGTGGTCGTAAAGTATGGCGCGGCCTTTGAACTCTAAACAACCCCCTAAAGACTTGGTCCAATTATAAAGCGGTGGTTGGATTCTGTATTACTTACTTAATCACCACAGATTGCATTTATTCTTTTTCTAATATTTACTCTGTGCTTATCGTCTCAGCATCGACAGCTTTGAGCATTCGTTCGTTAACAACAAATCGAAATTTCAATCTCATTTAACTTTCTTAAAATTAATAATAAATAACGCCCAACTATCACATAGTATCTGACCCTTAACTAAGATTTCCTGTGAGTCAGGAATATACTCCTAAAGTTTGTCACTGGCTTCGTAGTCACACCACTGTCTCCACAGTCACATTACAAGTAACAGTACCGAATCAGCAGTGGTTGGCTCCACAGCACGTCACTAACTCCGCTATCATACTACTGGCTTCACAGTCACGTCACTGGCTCAGCAGCCACAATACCGACCCCGTCGTCACAATACTGGGTCAGCAGTCAAACCGCCGACTCCGCAGTCACACGTAGGTCTCTTGTTCCGCCTGTGGAGTGAGCACGGGCGCGCAGAAGGCCAGGAGATGCAGGCCCTAGCTGGATGGGTCCGACACGCTGTCCACCTGAACAAACAAATGAGTGTGCTCAACAAGGCGAATTTAATATGGCTTGTGGATACAAGCCATATTAAACTGTAAAAAATCATCATAAGCAGTTGGCCTGCGAATGGAGTTAACCTAAAGCAAAATTTATTTCACGACGTCATAGTAGCTACAAAAAATGCGGCACGCTGTGTTTTCATACAAGTTGACATGGTCGCGGCCCCTACTTTGCTAAAGGTCTGTGGCGCACTTCTAGTGGAGTGAAGAGGTGACACAAGGAAATATGTTTACCTCAGTGGAAGCGCGCTCCTTCAGCTAGCTGATCGAGGAACTGCTGGAGGTGGATAACGTATCGCGGCCGAGCTCGGCAGCCATCAGCGCGATGGCCAGCTCCTTCTTCGCCTTCTGCACCACCCACACCATCAGCGTCACGCCGACTAGTATCTGGAATCACAGTTGGAAACACTTTAAAAATATACTAGCAAGAGTGAATAAACTTTGACCTACGACACCCTTGAGGTGCGCCATGAAAAAATACAAAAATAATTGTAGCAAAAACAAGCATCGCTTGCGTTTTTACAGTTTTCCGCATATTTTCGAAATAATTATAATATTGTACTTTAAACAAGTATATATTTTTTTTTTTTGCACTATAAAAGAGCTGATAATCTTCAAACGGTTGAACAGATTTTCTTGAACAGTATCTAAGAACAATTTCGACAACTCATCTTTCAAACAAACAAAAAACAAAATCATAATCGGTTCAACCGTTTGGAAGCTACGATCCCACAGACTGGTTAGCTCTTTTATCGGGGGTTTGAAAAAAAAACCCTTTTTTTAATATGTATAGTATTGCGTTTGACCAACATCTCGCCTAATGTTAGCAATGATGCGGTCTACGATGGAGCACGGTTGCCTAGAAGAAACCGAATCACTCGTTATTTGAGGACACCAAGATTGTAACCATCGGGAACAGTATTCAGGCAGCGTATTCCACAGACTAGCAGTTCGCACAATGAATGTGGATATTGTGGACTTGTTCCTACTTAGCGAAGTTTGATCGTTTTTATATGTTAAAAATGTGTAAAAGAGATATATCTCAGGCCGGTAAGCGCACCCGTTAGCAGTATGGCCAATCTGAAGGACATGTCATAGTCATACCAAAGCCTCCACTTTAAAATTGGTTAATATTTTATTCAGTATCTATTTTTAAGGCGGTAGCTAACGGTCAATTTGACTTGGAAAAGGGGACCGGATAGCAATGAAGCGGAGTGGCGTTCACGACCTTTTATATTATTAGATTTAACCTTTCAAAGTTTCAGCTGCTTCTGTAGTCACGACTCCGAACTCACAGCTGGATTCAAATCATTATGCACGCATGAAATATATTGAAGCGCAAATAATATATTGCTGCAGCCATAAAATGAAAAGGTACAGAAGGCCGCCTTCCACTGACTTTGATTTTAATCACCTACGCGCATCCGTAGCACTGGGGCTGGCAAAGCAATTATAATATGTTGTGACATGTTTAGATTTGGGAGTTTCAACTAAAAACTATTAAACATTTTTACTTCTAATAGAAAAGGGTAACAAAATAACCCTTTTAACTCCTTAATGTAGCTTTTTTATAAATAAATAAAATAAACTAAACCACCCTCCTTTTTTTTTTATAGAATAAGTGACAAACAAGCAACGGGCCACCTGATGGTAAGTGGTCACCGCCGCCTACAGACACCTTTTCTTTTACTTAAAATCCTTTCTTAGTTGTTTATGGTAACGTTTGATGTGGTAACAGATGCAATACCAAACACAAAATATATAACTCACAGAGAAAAATACTTTTCATTTACCTTTCTACATTGATAGCTAATTTTGTATTTAAACAACCAAACAACAACTCTGGTACGATTTACTCAGTATAAATTATAACAATTGTCACACGAAAAATTTATTACATGAATTGCCAAAGTGCGGTCACGCGCAACTGGCGTTCGACCGTCTTGATCTAAGATCCGTGTACGTACGCGTCTTCGTGTTCATGTGCCCGTTACGGCTCATTGTACGCAGCCGGCCTTCTGTGCCTATTTATTTTGTGCTGCAGCGGCCGGGAACAGAAGCATTTATGGACGAACATGAAAATGTGTAGCCGAGGCCGGAATGCAGGAATGTGTAGACTTCATTCCGACATGTTCTAGAAGGGTGCATGCGCCGAGCAGTATGACACTCATCTCGTTTACAATGTCGGCTAGACGCCGTAGTAGACGCACCGCTCACGCATCTACCTACTCTCTAGACGGCTATAAGCAGTTTGCATTGTTATTTTCGTCGACTCAAATGAAAACGTAACGCATTTCTATAGACGTGGGATTTCGGTAAAGATTTGTGTCATGCGTTTTTTAATTGAATAATTTACCGCCACCTCGCCTGTCTATGATTGGAGCACGTTTGCCTAGAAGAACAGCGCCGGCCCTGGAGTAGAGTAAGAGGAGCGGTCGCTCAAAATGCCAAATTCGAAAAAAATATCGAGCGAAACAAAAATAATCGACGATGCCTAACGCCTCGGTGCCAGTCGGTGCGGGGCGGCGCGGCCACAGAATAGAAAAAGAAATAGTAATTTAAACAGCAATCTTGGAACGGAGGCGCCGCTCGACACATTTGGCGTTTCTCCCACACGTTTGAAAGGCACATTATATCAGGTTCAAGCGGTTTCGCTGCTGCAGTTTCGCGGCGGAGGTGTGTTTGGGGCGTAAACAGTTGACAGAGGTGTTTAAAAAGTAAAACTAGTTGATAATAAACTAAAAAATATATAAGAAATAATCTTTAAAATCGGTTTGAAATTAAAGGAGATATCGCCATATTTAAAAAATATCTGTTGAATAAGAACGTTTCTTTATTGAATTCAGTTGAAAACAAAGAGGATAGATAGGTTTGTCTGCACCTAACTTTGACCTTTTCGACCAACCAGTGCATTCTTCAGTCTTCCCGTGAACATGGTGCATGTAACTGCGCCGACATATCGGGATCTCCATCCACAATATTATCACGGTAAATATCCCGTAAATAATCTCATAACCATATTATATGGCTTTACACCGAACTCTTAGGTATAAATAGAGCCGTCAGCAAAACGTGCTCGGGTCCAAGGTTGAGGTGGAACTAAGGATCGCTTCACCACTCGAGGGGCTGATAGCCTTGAGAGTTTGGCTTCTGAGATGGGCAGATAAAATGCCAAGACAAAGTATAATAATCATCGAGATACAATACATATAGAGTCACAATCGTGCCAAAAGAACGTCCGAACGAAAACTCGGCGCACGCTACGAATTGCGCAGACTTTTTGGTTAGGTACAAGGTAACCGTGATCCGACTACAACGCCGCGCGATGCCAGCGCCACGATGACATAGCGGACAACTAACTTTGAACACTATGCAAGCGACTTAACGTATAAATTGGAGTAAATGTGGCATTGGGAAGTACCCATATATTTGATACAATGTATGTAAAATGACGCTCGGACGATTTTGACTGTTTTCACTCAGAGATTGAGACTCTAAAAGAATTGTATCTCGAATCTCGATGATAATAATAGAAAAAAACGAGCATGTAAATGTCAAGACACAAATTCTACAACAAAAACTTAAGTTGAAACCAATACTCACAGACGACGCAACATCCTATGATTTCATATACATACACACAATTATCGTTGTTCTGATATAAACGGACTGCTCACGAAATGTAAATATTTAAAATACCTGTTTATGTCTTTTGAGTAATTGCTGTTTACAAATTCTGATGCGTTAATCGACTTCAACAAGGTAGTTTGGCATTTATAAATGTTCTCTTGATGAGCTTATTTTAACGTATTTGTTAAAACAGTCCACGTGCAATTTTAGACTATATATAATTAACTAGCTGCGCCCCATGGTTTCACCCGCGTAGTGATGAAAAATGGCGATGATTCTGATGAAAAGTAGCCTATGTCCGTCTCCTGGTTCTAAGCTACCTACCCACCAATTTTCAGCCAAATCGGTTCAGCCGTTCTTGAGTTATAAATAGTGTAACTAACACGACTTTCTTTTATATACATATATAGATGACTTTATCTACTACTTTACTAATATTATAAAGAGGAAAGGTTTGATTGTTTGTTTGTTTGTTTGCATTGAATAGGCTCCGAAACTACTGAACCGATTTGAAAAATTCCTTCACTGTTGGGAAGCTACACTATTTCCGGTTAACATAGGCAATATTATGTTTTAAAAAAAAAAATAAGGATCCTTACTAAAACTCCAAATAATGTAACCCAAGGTGTAAAAAAACAAGATTTACAATTTTGACTTTGCGTGTTTGACAGTTCTAAGACAGGACAACGTCTGTCAGGTCAGCTAGTATAGTATAATTAGAGAGTAGGAGATACCTTGAGATCTAAAATGACCCGACTTTTTAGGAGAGTAGAGCAAAGACAAGTACACAGTATCCTGGTGACGTTTATCAGGACTGACAGCTGAGAGACTGAGGATCTCGTAAATTGGCTAGACTGAGACCTGGAAAAGAGGACTGATGGTAAATCGAAAAGGTATATGCCATCGCGAAGGCGGCAGAAAAGCATTGGACGAGACTGGCACAGGATCAGGGTATTCAAGATAGATGGCGCTCCGTTGAGAAGACTCGTAAAATTGTTTCTATACACAGGAATGGGTGGAAAAATAATAATGATGATATCTTAGTAAAGCAAAGGCAAACAACGCACCTCGTACGTATTCACAGAATAGATAACACTGTACCATGTTACACATAGCTGGAATGATACCGTTTAGTTTTATGACTGACAATCTACGCACACGCCTAATACTTCAAAAGAATGATAAGAACTGGATACAGCTAGGTATGAATACATGTTGCAGAATATACGCACTACTTCTCCAATTATCTTCTGAAACCCCGTATTAACTAGGTTATTCAATACCCTTCGCACCTACGCAAGCGGTTATCTGAGACTTGGAGGATTATCATCATCAGGTAGGCCTCTCCTAAAGAACGCCACAAGGCACGATCTTCTGCTTTTCGCATCCACTTGCCGTCAGCCGCCTTTCGCAGGTCGTCACTCCACCTGGCTGCAGGGCGTCCTACTCTACGTTTGCCGATACGCGGTTTCCACTCTAGAACCCGTCTACCCCAGCGGTTGTCTTGAAGGATTATAACCAGTTCCAACTGTTGTATTTTTGGCCTTATCTCCCTAATGGCACGCAGCATGTACGTGTAAAGTTCATGGCCCCCCGTATGCTGAAACCCAGTGCCAGTCAAGATAGTATGCCCAGAGCATACTATCTTGACTTCCTCATGGCACTGAGTATGCATCTAAGTTCTTTGAAGTTTTAAGGGCTTGGCAGTTCCATGATTGACTGACAGGAGTACCTATTGTACTAGACTGATAGATCCATACATGTTTTATGCCATAAGTGGCAAACGAGCAGACGGGCTGCTTGATGGTAAGCAGTCACCGTCGCCTATGGATACTTGTAATACTAGAGACATCACAAATACGTTGTCGACCTTTTAAGACTATATTAACTCGCCTTTTGAAGAACCCCATGTTGTAGCTTCTCGGAACACCGCGGAAGGTAGGTCATTTCAAATGTTGCAGGTGTAAGGCAAGAAAGTTCGTGTGAAACGCACAGTGTGCGATTTCTATATATCAATTATAATGTGGATGAGGCTTTTGATACGAACCTGATCGGTAAGCGCAGCGTAGGACGTCCCCACAAGATCGGCAGACGACCTAAATGAGACCGCAGGGAAACGCTGGATGCAGGCCGCTTCCATCCGGCCCTTTTGGAGATCCATGGGGGAGGGAGGCCTATGTCCAGCAGTGGACGTCCTATTGCTGAGATGATGATGATGTACAGCCTTTTGATGCGAATAGTTTGATTATCATCCTGCCTGTTGGTGAGCGTTGGTGATAGAGTACGCAGTTAGAAGATCCACTCATTATAGATTATAGAATGAAGTAAAAATCTCTGTAAGTTATTAATACATTGTAAATTTAACTAAACCAGTGGATGCAAAAAGGCAGGCTGTCGTTCAGTGTGAAGGTTAAAGGAGGAGGCCTATGTTCAGCAGTGGACGTCTTCATGATGATGATGATGTATGTGTGGTCTTAATTAATGATTCTCAACAGTCAAGTTCAAAAACCAAAACGTCTTTCAAAGTCATTTTCTTTTTCTTCTCATGTCTTCAAATCGCGATTGAATAAATTTTTCTCAAGGACGTTTTATTAGGGTTCAGTTAGGGTTCTATGTTCAGCAGTGGACGTCGTTTGGCTGATGATGAAGATGATGATGTATATTAGTTGTATAGCGCATGTTATATCACATTATTATTTTGTTACAGTTATTGTTTGTATGTCGAGCTAGTAACATTTGATATCAACATTTTAGGTACTAAAATAAAACGGGGATTTCAGTGTAGGTATTTGTGAGGTATTTGTGATAAGACGAGGAAATGTTGACAGTCATGACGATTGAAACACATTGGTTGCATGATCCACGCGTGACTTGGTTGTATCGGTTTACCTCCCAATACCATTTTATACAACCTACAACAACAACAGGGCTACAACCGGAAGACGCAACGTAGGTAGGCTTCCCACATACACGTAGGCTGACGACATTGTGTGAGTCGCTGGCATACAGTAGATGCAGATGGCAGGCTGTCATTCAGTGTGGAGGTTAAAGGGGGAGGCCTATGTTCAGCAGTGGACGTCTTTCGGCTGATGATCCTTAAAACTACACATTTATACGTTTCATATGAAGTATCGCACATTATGTCGGGCCGCAGCGGGACGGATTTCCATATAAAATGTGAGAAAGTGATTATTGCGATGCGACCCGGCCCGCTGCGGCCCGTCCTAATATTGTGCGCGTACCTCAGCGTTGCCAGATTTTTCTTGCCAAGTCGGGATTTAAGAATTTTTTGAGTGAAAAAAAGCGGGATTCTGTCGTCGAAAACGGGACATAGTAAAAAAAAAACGTATAAAATAAGAAGTTTTTACATATTTATCTTTTTATTTGAGTTCAAATTATGTTTACGTGATAATAGATAGCAAAAATAGCCATAGAAAATGTATTATAATAAAAATATGATATTTTAAATCAGATTTACCCTATCGTTAAATAGTTGAGTCTTATACGTCTTCTGAATATCGAGTTATCCCCGAAAAGCGGGACTGAGCCTGTCCCGCGCGGGATATTTCATTTTGATTTAAAAATCGAGACGTCCCGCCAAAATCTGGACGTCCCGCCAAAATCGGGACGTCCCGCCAAAATCTGGACGTCCCGCCAAAATCGGGACGTCTGGCAACGCTCGCGTACTTTTACAATGGTAACAAAGTCTAGCGTGTATCAATATAGAAAAAGTGATAAATATTATCTCATAGTTTGCTACTTCCACGTGTGATGTTGATGTAACTTCTTATCTCTCCGCAGTAAGAGTAATCTCTGGAGAGATAAGATAAGCGTAAACGCTACAAGGACTACTCTAGACCAAGGGTCTCCAATCTACGGCCCGCGAGCCAAATCCGGCCCGCCACTGCCATCAATCCGGCCCGCGACAGCTTAAGACTAGTCCATGTTATGGCCCTTGCAACATACCGAAAAAAATATTATGGCCCCAAGGCTTCAAAGTTTGGAGACCCCTGATCTAGACCATGATCTTTGATTCCTGTATCACTTTTTAGGGTTTCGTAGTACTTAGTACCACAAGGAACCCTTATAAGTTTGCTCTGTCCGTCTATCTGGCTGTCCGTCCGTCGTAACATTCTTCTATAGTAAAGTTTTATAAAACTTTGCACAATTAGTTTTAGTAAAGGTATCCTTAATTTTTTTTTTGCGAATCTGGCTCGCATAATAACTTGCTATGAACGCACTCTAAAATAAAACAACAAATAACAAAAACTGGCCAAGTGCGAGTCGGTGATCAACTTCTATTCACCACCGGTTCTCGTAAGAGTCGGTACTTGGATAGGCATAATGTGTGTCTATAATGTGTGTGTAATGTGTGGCTTTTTGCACTACTTTTTTGTACTTTAGTAGATAACAATTTATGTGGTGGTATGGAACCCACAGTGCGCGAGCCCGACTCTCACTTGGCCGTTTTTATTTGATTATAATGTATACTAGTTGCAAAGATCAGGTTATTCGTCAAAGACTAGTCAAAGTCAATGTATGAGTCGCTGGCATCCAGTGGGTACGAAAGGCAGGCTGTCGTTCAGTGTGAAGGTTAAAGAGAGAGGCCGTCTTCTGGCTGATGATGATGATGATGATGTATGTGTGGTCCTAATTAGTTAATGTCAACAGTCACGTTCAAAAAATAAACCGTCAAAAAGTTTTTTTTCCTTCTCATGTCTTTAAATCGCGATTGAGTCAATTTTTCTCCTTGACGTTTTATTAGGGTTCAGTTAGGGTTCTATGTTCAGCAGTGGACGTCTTCTGGCTGATGAAGAAGATGATGATGATGATGAATTCAAATTAAAATTATTTATTGAGAATAAAAACGGACAAATTCCACTAACATTTATCTGACATACTGTTAAGCTTAAATAGATTTCCTGGTAAAAATAGGAATAATATTATAAAAAACTAATATGATAAATTGCTGTAAAAATATGATGATGATGATGCTGATGTATACTAGTTGTGTAGTGCATGTGTACCTGCAGCGCGAACACGATGTACCCGGTGGCGTGCGACTGGTGCAGCACCTCGTGCATGGAGCGCAGCGTGGAGCCCACGTACACGTGGATCAGCTGCGCCGGCAGCAGCCCCAGCATGGTGGCCAGGTGGTAGCCGCAGCCGCGCACGTCGCTCACCTGATAACAAAAAAGTTCATCATCAGCATTACCAGTGTTCAAAAAACCGGTCAAGTACGAGTAGAACTCGCGGTCTGAGGGTTCCGTTGGAAGGAAACACCAGAGCGCGAGTAAATCAAATTTACAAAAAAAATATGTTGCGTCCATCATCCTTATGACGGCAGAATTGTACAATAGAGTTTTTTTGACGTATTTTAAAGTTCAAGGCTTTTATAATAATTACTATTGTAAGACGTGCAAGTCATCTTGTTACTAGGTATAAATTATCTTTGGTATTATGTAATTTTTCTAAATAAGTATAATATTGGTTTGACAACCTGAACTTATCGTTCTTACCGCTTTGTAAGATATATATTTATTTTTTATTTATTTTCTTTTAAAAATATCCTATCCACATCTTGTATTTCTTTGTCTTACTAGGTAACGTGTAATTTACCCAAAAATGTCCTATCCAAATCTTGTACTTCTTTATCTTACTATAGGTTAGATGTAATTTACCTAAAAATGTCCTATCCAAATCTTGTACTTTTTTATCTTCTAGGCAACATGTAATTTACCTAAAAATGTCCTATCCACATCTTGTGCTTTTTTATCTTACCATGTAACATGTACTTTACCTAAAAATGGCCTATCCACATCTTGTACTTCTTTATTTTACTAGGTAACAAGTAATTTACCTAGTAACAAGTCTTTAGACCTTCAACGGTCTATGGGCAGTCTAACTGTATTTGTAGTGTTAGTTTTAGCTTGTGTTTTGTTTAGATATTAAAGGCAAAAATGTAAAAAAAAAATAAAAAAATACCTAAAAACATACTATCGACATCTTGTACCTCTTTATCTTACTAGGTAACATGTAATTTACCTAAAAACGCCCCATCTACATATTGTACCGTGAAATCTGACAATTATTAAGACAGAAAGAACGTTTGACGGTCACGATTTGTTCGATCAATGACGTGAACTTTCTGAATGCAATGAATTGATCCATTCGAATAAACCCTGATCCTTACGAGTAAAGTTGAAAGAAATGCAAAGTGGGGCACGTTCAATTAGCATTTAAAGTTTGAACCATGAGTCAAAGGGAAATAGAGTCAAATAGTTAATGGGTAACCACGCGAGCTGCCGTTCCGTTTCACCGCGGAGTAGGAAATCTACAGAGGAACGGCTGTGGTGACCTATCTATCAAACTATATAAAACATTCTTATTTCAGTTTTGCGCTTCGATTTCACTTGTATTCCGCAAACTGCTAGTCTGTGGTATTTAGTTGTAATTATAAACTTACTAAATACTGAATAAATTAAACTTTATATATATATATACATAGCGCTTGCTTGATGTTAAGCGATGATGCGGTCTACAACGGAGCATGCTGGCCTAAAAGAAACCTATTCACACGCACTGGGGTGAAGATATTTAGTAAGTTTATATTATAGTATATATACTATAATATAAACGTACTAATATATATATATATATATACTATAATATAAACTTACTAAATATCTTCACCCCAGTGCGTGTGAATAGGTTTCTTTTAGGCCAGCATGCTCCGTTGTAGACCGCATCATCGCTTAACATCAAGCAAAATGGCGGTCAAACACAAGCCCGAGGCTTAAAGCTGTTAAGCTGTAACTGTTTTGACATCTATGTAACATTTATTATTACCTAGTTTCACAGACCAATAAAGTCATTGTATCATTTTTGTTGTTTTATTTCCTTGAACCCCTTCCAGCATGGAAGGTATTACATTACAGGCTGGGTATTTACAAGTGTGTGTAATTTTTTCCCCCTGATTTCTTTCTACTCTGTAGATTCCCTACTCTGTGGTAATACTACGCGCTACCAAAGTCACGGCACGACAATAAACTCTACTGTTTACGGAAACAATTTCAAGTATTTACTACAAGAGTTTATTTGAGTGAAATGTTACTTTCAGTAGGAAGGTTACGGCAATGAGCCGACGACACGGCAGCGGTTTCATAATAGTATTGAAGACTTACAAATTCATAATGTAAACAAGTACCTACTCCATCGAGATACAATTCCTATAGTCCAATCTCTCACTGAAAACAGTCAAAAAACATCAGAGCGTCATTGTACATTGTATCAATTATATACTTCGCAATGCCACATTTACTCCAATTTAGACGTTATGTCGCTTGCATAGTGTTCAAAGTTAGTTGTCCGCTATTTCATTGTAGCTCTGGCATCGCGCGGCGTTGTAGGATCGCGGTTACCTTGTAAATAACCAAAAAGTCTGCGCAATTCGTAGCGTGCGCCGAATTTTGGTTCGGACATTTTTTGGCATGATTGTGACTCTAATATGTATTGTATATAGACCTCCCTTTTGCGAGTATAGTAAGCATGTGGGTACTGGGTACCTACTACTACCTAGTCCTACCACTATCACCGTTTTCGAAATGAGCAAAGGAAGTAGGTAGTGTGCCAAACTAAACTGTCTTTTAGAAGTTCCAGTGTGAAAGATTAGAAATTTAGGAATAGCGACAAGCTAATTTAAATTTTATGTCGTTAAAACAATGTCTAATTTAGTTTGCAACAAATGTAGACCAAATGCACAGATTACCATAATATATAAGACCGCGCTCACAGGCACAGAATACATGATAACACAGGCAAGGAACCGATTCTCTCGCGGCTTTAAGGACGCGTCATCGGACAGTGCTATCTTTTAAGCACATTTTCGACATTTTAAAAGATACAAATTAGCTAAGTTAAATAGGAATAAAAATTACATTAGAGCATTCTTCTTAACCGACTTCAAAAAAGAGGGGAGGGGGTTTTCAGAAGTCTGTCAAATATAAAGCGATTTGGAGGAAAAAAATAGGTATATACTTTCAGATAAGGCCCCATAGAAATTTTATCAAAATCGGTTCAGATATAATTGAAAAAATATGTCATCCAAATAAACGACATTAGGTACGTATATTTATTGATTTTGATGTCGGTGTTTTTAATTGATAAGTAACGAAAATTATAGTTTTCTTAAAATACAACCGAATAGAGAACCCCTCTATTTTGAGTCAGGCAAAAATGTGTAAAGAGCTCTGGACGTTAAGCGCGGCCTTAAAAACACCCTTATTAAATCAATTTGTTTTAGTTAAAATACATAGGTTGATATAATTTTATGGTCCATTGTTCTAATGTAATTCTTGCGAATGAGCTAGCGTCCTAGACGGGACGGCTATCAAATTATTTTGTTTCATGATGGGGCGATAAAATCATGATGTTTTATCTAATGGCGTCGCTCTGTCGCGCTTCAGGACTATTTTTATCAATCTAGGAATGTACCCGCATACTTTTCTTTATAAATAGGTAACTGAACTTTGATTTGCTGCTTGATATTTGCTCTAACATTTAAAGATAGCGGGGTGGTTTGCTCTTAGGTGGAACAAAAGTAAGACGAATTTTATAAACTCTACACGTACTTATTTGAAAGCACCTTCGAATAAAAATAAAATTGTGTCTACATTAATTTTATTTCGTATTTGAATTAATATTTGTCTTTTCTTTGAAATAATAATAATTTTTAACCTTATTTTTTACTTTGACGTGTAAGTACTGGTACTTATGACTTACACGTGTTATCGAATTGAAATTATTAAATTATCAAAAACCGGACAAGTACGAGTAGGACTCGTGCTCTGAGGGTTCCGTTGAACGGAACCCTCAGAGCGCGAGTTCAAAAAAAAACTAACAGAAGTTGAAATATTGAAAGACAAACTTAAATTTGTAGTTGACTATAAGACAATAAGTATATCTTCCATACATTCCAACTACAAAATGTAAGTTTGTAATAGAAAATAACTATTTTTAAATGATATAACTTCAAATTTGTGACTTTTGGATTTATTTCTATATATGTGCTATGAGACCTTGCCTTTTGCCAAATTTCATGATTCTAGGTCAACGGGAAGTACCCTATAGGTTTTGATTCCCCTGTGAAATCGCAAAATATGCGACATAAACGTTCATATCGTAGTGTTACAACTTTTATTTTTTTACAGCCGAAAGAAACCGTAGACCCAAGTATTTAATATAAATTTCAACTTGATACCTTTACGCGTTCTTGAGAAAAAGGGTCTTGACAGACGGACAGACAGACGGACAACGAAGTGATCCTATAAGGGTTCCGTTTTTTCCATTTGAGGTACGGAACCCTAATAAAAAAACCGACTTCACAAAATTTGTAAAATACACTATTTCAGTTACTTGGACTACATAATATTGTCATCTAAGTGACCGATGCTTAGACGTTTATTATGCTTACTAAACTGAAAAACAGAATAAAAACGAAAACTGAAAAAAATTACTAAAAACTAAAACTTTAAATAACTAAATAAAAACTAAAAGACCATTAGTGGAGGGAAATGTCCCCGGAATGCTGGCGACATTACGTTGAATGGCAATGCTCAATTTCTGGGCGAAATAAAAGCCAGCATTCTGGACACCCGACACCTCCACCAATCCTTTTCATAAGTGACCGAATGTTCCAGTTATATTGATTTAAAAGCCAAACTACTAAACTAATTTTGATGAAATTTCTATGGGACCAATCTGAAAGTATACCTACATCCTTTCAATAATTTTCCAAAACGGTTTTATATGACGAAGTTCTGAGGTAACAAACATTTAAAGTAAAAACATCGGACAGGTTTCATGCTACGAAATGCTTTAGATTATCTAAAGTTGGAGGGTTTTGGTTACAACTCTCATAGGTCACAACACCAGTTTGCAGAAGTTCGGACACCAAACCAAGAATTATTTCAAGCAGTACCTATACTGCTTCAATCCAGTCATCGCGAATACAATAGCTTCCAGGACATTTGTATCATAATAACCTTCGCTTGCGCTCCATTATGCTCATCATTCAGTTTATGTAATATTTTACGGCACTGAAACGTAGTCTCTCACTATGGGCCTCATAAGCAAGCTCAAAGTCGCACAACGAGCTATGGAGAGGGCTATGCTCGGGGTTTCTCTACGAGATCGAATCCGAAATGAGGAGATCCGTAGACGAACGAAAGTCACCGACATAGCCCACCGCATTAGTAAGTTGAAATGGCAGTGGGCAGGGCACATATCACGCAGAACAGATGGCCGATGGGGCCGAAAGGTTCTGGAATGGAGACCACAGACTGGTAAACGCAGCGTAGGACGTCCACCCACAAGATGGACAGACGACCTAAAAGAGACCGCAGGGAAACGCTGGATGCAGGCCGCTTCCAACCGGCCCTTTTGGAGATCGATGGGGGAGGCCTATGTCCAGCAGTGGACGTCCTACGGCTGAAATGATGATGATGATGATGATGAATATTTGTCCACATATGAAGCCTGCCTCTCCTTCAGTCGTATTTCTTATATCTGAGGGTCGCTTGTGACCTCCATCTCCAAGAAATTATCTCGATCATGATATTTCGCCATCGTTCTAAGTACCAACCCGATATGTAAATTCTATCCATCCAATAGTTACTTGGAAGACATCGCTTTTAACGATAAGGCCGCCACTTGTGGCACTAGCTCATGTGTCTTTAGCTGTAACTTTTATTTCTGGTGTGCACTGTGCACAATAAAGAGTTTCTATATCCAAGTCCTAAGCAAAGACTTTCTTTTAGCTTTACCTAGTCTGTGGTCCTCGCGCGTCTTAGACTGATCTGTCATGGTGGTGCAAAACTGATCAGACATAATGAATGCGTTTCTTGCCGTAGACTTCCCGTGCAGGTAGTTAAAGCCTTTCACACCGCATTAGACAGCCACAAGGTCTTACTCTTTGGTCTTGCTCCGATGCACCTGTTTTTAGCGGATTGCTGATGGACTCCAGCAACTGCGGATTGCAAGGCAAAGCTCCAACAGTTCTAGATTATTGTTACTCTACATTAGCCAGTTATTTGCCACTTCTAAGTTTGTACACTTTTGGCAGTTCGAGGTGAAGTACATATAAGCAACTTTCTATAAATTACGATGTAGATGTCGTGTATAGCTACAGCGGATCTGACATGGCCATTAGATGGTTGTTCGAAACCGAATCGAAGTTTGCTTCGCTGATCTGTTGAGATCAGCTGTACATATCGCTACATCAAGAGCGCTAAAAGTGTTGATAAATAAAACGCAACACGTTGCAAGTACCGCACATCATACATCGGTAGCGGCTGTCGTAAACATCCCACCAAGGATGAGGGGCGGGTTGATTGGATGATTGGGCCAGATGCGTCTGCGCATCGACGTCAACACATTCTCATCAAAACAGTTAACCTATTGCCAAGGTACGCTCTCGACCCTCGACTTTTCTTCTTCAGTCACTGAATATTTCCCCAAGTCGTCACTCCACGGCTACGGCAGACGATAACGCGATAATCCGCTAGAATTTTACTGCCATTTTTGGGGTCTTGTCAAATGGTCACATTTTGGTAGGTGGGTCTTCGGCTTTCCCGGCTGTTGTGGTTAAATGCTGAAAGCTCTACGGAGTCGCAGAGCTTCCTATCCTACTGATTCGAGACCTCCAGTGATCTCCACGCGAAAACACGTCTGCCCAACCCAACGGTTATCGGTTCCGCAACAGATATATGAACGGCCTACTGCCAACATTTTGGTGAAAAGAACCAATAAAACAGCATTTTCCGCGAGTACCTAAAACTTGGCGTAGGTTAACAAATTGATTATATTGAACGGAAATTCACGTGATTTTCCAATAACCGCGTGTGTTTGTTTTTGCGGCGATATTTTCGGATTATTACCGCGCCGTGGTAATGAAACTGAACGACGCAAACATTTCGTGATTTATGTATGAGTACAGAATAAATAACAGTACTTACTTTTTTATAATTAATAGGCTTGCGTTTGAACACCATCACGCCATGATGCAGTCTACGTTGGAGCACGCTTGCCTAGAAGGAACCGATTCACTCGTGATTTGAAGACCCATTCAGGTAGCGCATTCCACAGACTAGCAGTTCGCACAATAAATGTGGAATCAAAGCGCTTCGTACGGGTTTTCGGAATATCAACCATAAAGCGGTGTACTTCAATTACATCTACTGCCTCATTAATTGATAAAGGTTTTTTGGCAATAATATCTTTCGTAAAAAATATTAAGAAAGTAGTGTATATGTATTTCTAAAAATTACCAATTTGATAGTATTGTTTGAATGGTTTATTGTTTGTTTGTTAATTTGATTGTGATAGTCTCGAGAGAGATGCCGAAATAAGGATGGAACTGGTCACGAAGACTAGATAGGTGGTAAAGACGTTTATATCCACTGAAATCTACTTATTATCTTAATCTCTTATCTTTTCACCTATCCTTGTTATTCAGTTCTGTTGTTTTGTGTATCCTTGAATATACGAGTACAATGCTTAAAATTGCTGTCAACTTTTCGTTGGCGGAAATTGTCACAGGTGAAAACGAGACAGATCAATTTTAAGCTTTGCTTAACTTCAGTAACGTTTATAAGTAAGGCCGTTTGTGTTTATATGTCGAGGTCGGACGGTCGGAGAGTGATATAGGTATGATACTTTTTATCCCGGAAAAAATTACGGTTTCTTAAGGATTGTGTGAAGGGTGAAACCGGGGCCGCACCTAGTTATTAAATACACTGACACTAGACTTTACTCTTGAGAATATATTCATTATTACAACGACGCAAGCGCATTGTTCTCTACAGCCTTGCGGACGTCACTGGGATCAATAATAAAACTCAAACTTCCATCAGAATAATAAAGTAGGTACTTGCTTGAATTGTGTAGGAACATAACTACATACTTAGTTAGGCGTTTATAGCATCATACTAATATTATAAACTAGTTGAACTCCGCGGTTAAAAAGTATTCTAATTAACTTTTCGGCCTTCCAACTATATATTTACAAAAAAACATGTCGGTCCGTTGCTGAGTGAAAGAGGAACTAACAAATACACTTTCATCATCATCATCATTTCATAGGACGTCCACTGCTGGACATAGACCTCCCCCATCGATCTCCAAAAGGGCCGGTTGGAAGCGGCCTGCATCCAGCGTTTTCTTGCAACGGACTCTTGTTCTTTGGCGAATATCCACGTTCCGGATTTTATCGCGCAAAGAAACTCCGAGCATAGCTCTCTCCATTGCCCGCTGTGTGACTCTGAGTTTTTCCAAAAGGCATAAGGAAGGGTTAAGGGTAAATCTTTTGATTTGCTTACTTTACTCTAGCTTATCGCATATTAGTTAGGTACCTGCATAAAACGAGAGTCTAAGTGCTAGTCAATATAAACGTGGCTGAAACGAAACGAAGATGACCTTGACCTTTCAGAGTACGCGAGTACATATTAGTGTAAAGTCATACGCATTGTCCTTTCGCTTTTCACCAAGTTCTGTGACCTGAAGCATTTAAAGACAACGATTAAGTTGCGAAATAAGCACTTTACACGAGTTTGGCGTTACACCAAGGTCATTCTGGCGCGTTCGAGATTATCTCCGTCACTGTATCATCATCATCAGCCAGTAGACGTCCACTGCTGAACATAGGCCTCCCCCTTTAACCTCCACACTGAACGACAGCCTGCCTTTTGCATCCACTGGATGCCAGCGACTCTTACTATGTCGTCGGTCCATCTAGTGGGAGGCCTACCTACGCTGCGTCTTCCGGTTCGTGGTCTCTACTCAAGAATCTTTCTTCCCCATCGATTATCGGTTCTCCGAGTGATGTGGCCTGCCCATTGCCACTTCAACTTGCACTGCCGTCACTGTATAATATATAGTTATAAATGTGATAAGAGTGAATTTGTCGAGCGCGAAAGAATAAGCCCTCAAGAACGAATGCGACATTGAAATTAAGTGCCCTTAAGAGATAATATCTGGCCAAGAGCATGTCGAGACACGCGTATGGTAAGGTTCCGTAATAACAGCTATATGATTGTGGTAACATTCAAAAATTGACAGTAGTTGAAAAATTCGAACGCACAATGCTCGGTGTGGACTTAGACAAATTTCAGAGATGTATCATCCCGATCCCGATATAACATTAAACTTATATGGTTTTGCCAGATAGAAAACTATTTGAGAAACATTACTTATTTGTATAGATTATTTTACGATAATTATGGTCACTATATACCCTTTGAGCTAGAACGTCTGGAATTCATTACAGTACAGTCTTATCGCTATAACTCTAAAAGTTATATTAAAAAAATATTCAAAACAATTATGAATAAACGTTATTAATTTATGAGCTATCAAGTTTTGTAATTTACTAAGTACTGTAATTTTAATGCAGGGAGCTTTTTGACACTTTAAGTGGCCATACTTCGCAAAGTATACCTACACTCATCGATCTATAGGTACATTAGCTTCATTGCCTACAGTGTAGGCAACATACCCGACACCATAGACAAAAAATATGGATCCTTGCCTACATTTGATAAAAAAGTGATTAAGTCAATAAAAATACCTATCTATTCAACGATAATCCTCACAAGGGGTGCGACGAAAAAAGAATTCATTCCTATTTCAGACGCAGATACTAGAGCCGAACCAATATTTTTTTTTCTTTCTCACTTTAAAATTTTAAATCTTTACTAAAACTGTAATTGTACAAGTTGCATGCACTTACCTTAATAAACGTAGAAATTAGATTAACTAGAAAGTTCTAACTAAAGGATTAGGACGGACAGACAGAACGAACTTATATGGATTCCTTGTAGCACCACGGAACGGAACCCTAAAAGCGAGTTTCAATTAAGATAAGGAGTGGGTTTACGAGCTAGCGGCTTGCTGATGCCTAATATCAAGTGTTCGCAGCGATAAGAGTGATCATTGATCTGCCGGCCTTACGGCACAGAACAGCTTACGGCTACCTATTAACGCAGGCTCGAAACAACGCAGTGAGGAAAATCACGCGAACGTGAACCTTGACGCGTCTAGATACGGTTTGCGGTCGCGCAATTTTTCGCAGTCACTTAAACAGAATCGCTTAAAACAACCGGGTTGTATGAGGCACCATTGCCTTTTTCATCCACGTCACCACAACAGCAGCTATAGACTGCTTTTCATCGTAATTTTGCACACTACCATCTACGCCACTGGAGCGTGTGTGCCAGCGCCCCAGAGCCTCACTCCGATACTTCAAGGAGTTGGGTTGGCTCTGGTTGGTGCTGGTAGGGGGAAATGCACAATACACCCCAAGCGGGACGTCAGTGCAGGACTTGTCGCCCCCATCATGAAGAATAAGAATAGATATAGTATTTCAGTGAAATATGGAAGAAATGTTTTTATTCCGCTTTTTACAATTTCGTGGCAACTGTCAGACACATTCTTTCAGCGGCTGTACTTTAGGGTCATCATCGTCATCATCAGCCAGAAAACGTCCACGTTTTTCCAAAAGGGCAACAGTTAAGGACCACGTCTCAGTACCATATGTCATCACTGGCAACACACACTGGTCAAAAACCCTTGTCTTTAGACTGTGGTATCTGCACTTTAGGGTGGTTTTGTTTTTTATTAGAAAAAATACCATATGTGTGGGAATGAAATTTTTCTATGAAATTTTCAGCGTTGGTCCCATAGTAAAAGTTGTTCATAATGATGAGTACAATGACCTCCTTTCGGTTTAATAACGCCGTTCTATGTAACCCTGTACGTGTACCCTCGACGATGGCATGTATGTCTTGTGTGTGTTGCTATCGTCGATTCATCACTGATAGCAGTTTTCCTCATGCTTGTTAAGGAAATCCCCGAGGATAATGAGGTCAAATGCATGAGTAACCAATTAGTCTCCAAGTCAGTCTCCAATAATGCTTGACACCAGTAAATGTACCAGTTTCCTGTAGATGAATAAGGGCCGATTCATACCGAGATGGCAGCGGCCATTTACGCCCCGTCCACATAACAGACGCAAGTGGATGCGGAGTAGAATAGTAGCAAACAAAATCGATCCATTTTACTTTGAATGTCAACTTATATGATACTAGCAACGCACCCTGGCTTCGCACGGGTGTAAATCTTATTTTTTTTACACCTTGGGTTACATTATTGGAGTTTTAGTAAGGATCACTTTTTTTTAATTAATAATATGGCATAAGACACCGGGGGATAGTGTAGCTTCCCAACAGTGAAATAATTTTTCAAGTCTTTTCAGTAGTTTCGAAGCCTATTCAATGCAAACAAACAAACAATCAAATCTTTCCTCTTTATTATATTAGTATAGAAGTATAAATAAAAAATGAAAATTTCTTAATTTCGTACCTATGTTATGATAGATATCAAAACATGGTTGTGTCACTTCAGTGATTCTATACCTTTTATTTAAAAAAAAGTGATAATATGCGAGCGAGAGAACTGCAACTGTAGCCCCTTTAAATTGTTTTTTAAGCCCCTGATAATAGAGCTGATATGCTGCAAATGGATGAATATATTTTCATGAATCGATAATATATAAGAACACTCGATCAAGTCACCTTATCAAACAACAAAAAAAAAACGAAATCAAAATCTGTTCAGCCGTTTGGAGGCAACGATACCACAGACAGACAGATACACGGATGTTAAACCTATAGCATCTCTCTGTTTGCGTCGGGGGTTATAAAGCCAAATCAAATCTAAATGTATTTTATTCTTTACTATGAGTAAAATTTAGAGCAATAAAATGAACTCGAAGACAAGTCTGTTGTTTGAGCACGTAGCTAGAGGAGCTGTCAAAGTATTAGAGCAGCACATTTCCATCGAGTTAGTGGTTCTTGGTGACTGTAACACTCGCCATTCTGTGGCTTGACTCTAAAACCACTAAATTGTAGGGAGAGCAGCGCTAGACTGTTCGTTATACGTATAAAGGATCAATCACATTAGGACGGGCCGCAGCGGGCCGGCATAATGTGCGATACTTCATATAAATGTATGATGAAAGCGATTTTTGCGATGCGCCCCGGCCCGCTGCGGCCCGGCGGCATAATGTGCGCGTACCTTTAGAGATACCTTAGGCCCGATTCATACAGAAGTAGAAGCGCATGCACATTTCAGTACTAATTAGCCCTAAGACTTCTAAAAACTGTTGTGTCGACCTGGGAAATCAAGCGCAAATAATTTAACAGATATTATTGTTTGTTTTCATGATTTTTCAATTTAGGAGTGCTGTGTATCGAGGTAAACTGTTTGATTTACGTACGTCATGTATGTTAAATATATATTATTGCGTAACGCCTAACAACAATGCGTGATGTTTGTAAAATTATTACAAGATTTCCTGCAATCTACATTTTCGTAATTTTTGAGCATTAGAAGCAAACATTTGTTCACTATTTAAAGTTATATGATTATTTACGGGATCAACAATACATAGTTTAGTATCTCATACTTCATGACCCCAATGTTATACTTACATTGATGTAACAGTAATCTTAGACTATACTGGGTTACGCGGAAAGGGTGTACTAAGCAGAAAGGGGTCCATCGTACTCATCATTAATATAAAATTATATGTACTGCATTCTTTAAAAATTTAGGCCTAAGTATACTTAAACTGTAACTGAACAAAGTTTCATGCACTTATCATAATACCTATAGAAGCTAGAATGTTATAAAGAATTAGGACGGGCCATCGATCTATATATGTACCTATACTAGGTACGCGTACGTTGTTTGGTACGGGCAATGATTCCGAGGTGAAATAAAGAAAAGAAACCATAAAAATTACCAATTTGATTTACCCTGGTGAACATGGTAGAATAAACAGGACGGGCAGGCGGACGGACAGAACGAACTAAGGGTTCCTTGTAGTACTACGGACCCCTAGAAACAATTGGGCATTCTTTTCAGAATCACTTTGCAATAGTGTTAAATAATTTTTTAAATGATATTTTTATTTTGGCGAAAGAGATCGAAAACCCAACTACTTTAGCATCGATAATTTTAAGTGTTTTTTTTTCGATCTGCAACATGTTATAAAATTTCACCTTTACCTACGTTTACCATTTGCAATGTTAGTCGAAAGATAATCATCATCATCGTCATCATTTCAGCCGTAGGACGTCCACTGCTGGACATAGGCCTCCCCATCGATCTCCAAAAGGGCCGGTTGGAAGCGGCCTGCATCCAGCGTTTCCCTGCGGTATCTTTTAGGTCGTCTGTCCATCTTGTGGGTGGACGTCTTACGCTGCGCTTACCGGTCCGTGGTCACCATTCCAGAACCTTTCGAAAGTTAATACCCAAAAGATTTTTTTTTAAATTTTTACTCTGTGATTCACTGTCAACTATAAAAACTCGAACCCTGCAAGGCATTGGCGTCTGTCTGCCACATGCCACATGTCACCTTATACTTAGAAATTAGCGGTCGCCGACCAAGCCACGGTCGATCTACTTTCACGACATTTGCCGCGACCTTTCCCAACGCAAGGTAAAACGCCTTATCATTGCTCTGATGCGTGAAAATATGGACATTTGGCTTGATAATGAAGCGGGAAATAAAGCGGGAAGTTACTTTTATTGTACTAGTAATTGGGTTGGACTTTTCCCGACTCCACTGTCCCTGAAACGCGACGTGGTGACGCCGACGTAGTAAAAGTACAGCGAGACAGGGCTTACAATGAACTAGCGTCTCGCAGTTTCATCTGAAGGAATAATATTTTTTCCGGCATAAAAAGAAGGCTATTGCTACCTCTACACTAAATTACATCTAAATCCGTGTAGCCGTAGTTGAGTTAACAACATCATAATCAGCCTTTTTAACAGTCCACTGCTGGACTTTTAGCCTACCTCCGAAAGGGTGATTGGGCTATATCCACCACGCTGGCCCAGTTGCGGGTTGGTGGATTCACATACGCCATTGAATTCCTTCTCCGTACGTATGCAGGTTTCCTCACGATGTTTTGAAGGTCTATGAAAAGCCAGTGGTATGAAAAGAACCACATAATAATCGCAAATGTGTACGATGTACCACAGCCAACAGACAATCCCGTGCTAAAATTGTGGACAGAAAAATAAGAATGATCAGTTCGACTTTGTTGATTCAGCAAAAAGTTACGAGTAGTCATACAAAAGAAATACGCGTCGACTAGAGAATCTTTTATTTCGTCGGGTAAAAACACTCGTCTCATCTAATTGTATACGTCCACAGGAAAAGCTTCCCAGAACATGATCTGATGCTTTATTTGGAAGTCAATATATCTACTGGCTTCGAGTGCAAGCAGGCTGTTGCAGACACGGTGTAAATGGGGTCTAGCTGATCTCCTGGTGGGACTGTGTGACTGGTGTGGTGCCCTCCCAGACCATGGAGTACACATATAATATTAGGGTTGATGGAGCGTTGTATTACGGTCGAGTCATTCTTCCGGCCACGAGGTGTATCGTTTTCGTATATCTTAAACATGATGATACAAAATGGGAATTTCGTAAATGTTTTGCAACAAATTTCAGGGTGGTATTTAAATTATATTTTGGCGAAGCACAGAATAAAAATAATAGTCGTTGCAGGCGAAAGAAAATTTTTTTTTCTCTCCTCCGCACTAATCGAATATATCATCGCTCGGAAAATTGCATTATAGTCATCGAGATACAGTACATATAGAGTCACAATCGTGCCAAAAAAATGTCGGGACTCAAACTCAGCGCACGCGATTAATTTCGCAGACTTTTTGGTTAGTTACAAGATAACCGCGATCCGACTACGATGACAACTAACATTGAACACTGCAAGCGACATAACGTCTAAATTTGAGTAAATGTGGTATTGTAAAGTATGTAATACCACAGAAGACATAATAGGTAATACTAGCTGACCTGACAGACGTTGTCCTGTCTTAGAACTGTCAAACACGCAAAGTCAAAATTGTAAATCTAATTTTTTTACATCTAGGATTACATTAATGGAGTTTTAGTAAGGATCCTTATTTTTTTTTTTAAATATAATATAGCCTATGTTACCCGGGGATATTGTAGCTTCCCAACAGTGAAAGAATTTTTCAAATCGGTTCAGTAGTTTCGGAGCCTATTCAATGCAAACAAACAAAAAAACAAACAATCAAATCTTTCCTCTTTATAATATTAGTATAGATAGATGTATGTATGTATGTATGTATAATGACAATCGGACGTTTTTTGACTGTTTTTACTGAGATTGTGACTCATAGGAATTGTATTACATTAGCAATATTGCTTAAATTGCTTTAAAACATTTGCAATGTTATTATAAAGCCTGTTAATTAAAAAATTTATTCTTCCGTAGTGATTTTTATCTTAATGTTTTTTCATGACTCGCCTAGATAGCCTGTGGAGAGAAGGCTGTTAGCACTGAAGAGAAAACAAGATAGCAGCTGTAAGACAGTTCTAGTATTGACCACGTTCATTCTAAGCAGTGTCGCCTGTCGCGTACGTTGTAGGGAGGGTAAGTAGGTTTGTCGGTGCTCCAGTTTCGAGACAATGGTCCGTTTATTGCATGTACCAGATACGCATTATGACTGCTACTTACTCACCTACCATGTGAAGAGCTCATGCGGCAGATTTTAGAGGCGGCAAATAAGAGGCCAATACTTTTTACAAAAATTAAAAATCTTTGTTAGTTAATCAGCCGTAACATTACATATTCTGTGAAACATGGCTATCTATTAAGGTAGGACGGACGGACAGCGTAAGCTCAGTAATAGGGTCCCGTTTTTACCCTTTGCGTACGGAACCCTAAAAAGTAGTTACTGCCAAGGAGAATATTAAGTAGGCTATGTGAGGTGTTAAAGATAATTTGTTTGCACAAAACACTAGTACCTAAATCATACTTATTTAAAAACGCATGCACATTTGCACAATAGGTGCTAAAACAATCTTTACAATGATAGTAATTACTTTTTGTTTTTCACAATAAGTAATCTTGTATGATGTTTTGCCTATAAGTAGAAAGTAATGCACACCTGTGTTTGTGGTACCAGACAGTTTGTGCATATAGGCTAAATGCTGGCGAAGGGTGACCTTAGAAATACTAAGTACATAAATTGTCTTATATAAAGACTAGCAACGCATCCCGGCTTTGCACGGGTATAAGTCTTATTTTTTACACCTTGGGTTACATTATTGGAGTTTTAGTAAGGATCCCTATTTCAAGAAACTCAAAAAGACATAAATATATATATATATATAATATGACATTCACCAACATACACTGAGCCAGCATGGTGGATCTGGGCCCATCATCTCTCTCTGACACCTGTGTCCCAGCAGCGCAGCGGGAACATGAAAATGGATTTCAAAGACAGAAATCTTACAAATTAATATTATGGTTTACCTACTTAACATAGTTACTACATAGTTACTCTGGCAGCCATATCACAAGCTTTGCTTAGTTTGAGGTCAGAAGACCGTGTGTGCAAAAATGTCCTGTGAATATTATTATTATGGTTGAACAAGAATTTGAGCTTTAAGTAATGACCACAAAATAAAATTGATATGTTATCGTTGGGTGAATAATGTATGGCTAGAATTAATTATAGTAGGATTATAACTACTAACTATTAAAAATATAGGTATATTTTTATACAACTGCTTGTTTAAACTAAATATAGACTAATACGTAGATATAACGACAAGTACTGTCATTAGACTTTAACTCCGTAATTATGGTGGTGCGAAGGGGTCAATTAATTCCATTAATTCAATAAATTATTGGGTCAGTTGATTAATCTTTAATTATGTACCCAGCCAATAGATGTATGTTGATAATAAGTAGACTGTATTAATAGGTGTTCAGACCAAAAGGGCTGGGTTTTTTTAGCTCAACGTGTAAGCAATGCCATTCAGAATGGTAATGCCGGGAGCATGTTGGGTACGTTGCCTACTGGTGGTAGTTTTGAGCATTTGAAGTGTTTTAATACTTTGGCGAATATTGACAGTCAATGGGAGCCTATAGAAGGCCAACGACCCCCTGGCCCGCCACAAACGAGGTGGCGTAACGATCTTCGCGCCTTTTATTTGCCCCCAATTGGCCAAACTTGGCAGAGGATAGATGCGTAGAAGGAAATGGTGGAGGGAGGATTTTGCAACTCAAGAATTTGGAGGCTGACATGAAAGCGACCATAGCTTAGCAGATAGAACACACGGGGCGTTTACCCGGATAGCACAAGTTCGAATCCGGCCGGACTTATTTTTTTAAATTGTTTGTAAATATATCGAATAAATAGTTAATTTAAAAGAATAAAAAAACCTGAACCAAACCTGTAATCGTAAAAATAAAAACATTTCGTGGAGTTTACAATGAACTTTTTGTATGAACCAGCTCATGTATTTTTACGCGATTTCAGGGTTGGTCCCATAGTAAAAGTTATTCATAATGATGACATCCTGAAATATTCCCACTGAATAAAAAGACAACAAATAAAAAAAAGTCCACTTCCATTTAGTCTCTACGGATACGGACTTGAGGAAAATTTTTTTTTTTTTTTCTAAACGTACGTTACTGCTTTTTACCCAAAATAAAATGCGTGGATCCATAACCATAGAAATTGCTCAGTAAAAAGAAGTCAAAACCATCGGACATATACTTCAATACTTAATTATAACCATGTACAGTACATTTGTTACAAAAAATAGATAGCGGATTTTTGTTGTGTTTTTACACTTCAGGGAAGCACACGAAGGCATATTTTGTCAAATGTTTTGTTATCATATCGATAGTCTCGTGTCGCACTCCCTACGGCTGACCGTAGATCGAGACCGACTGAAACAAAATAAGCGTCGGCGCTCATTTTGTAATCTTCAAAAATGTGCTTCTCCTGGGCCTGTCCATATTTTATTTTGGTCGAAGTGTTACTGTGTTTTGTGTTTTACATACTGGCATATAAATTCTCATTTCTTGGTAACCTTCATGGGGTCTATAAATACATAATAGCAGCTTAGCCTTGGTTTTGAATGACATATGAAGGAAGTACCACTACAGCCGCTTGGCTATTTACATAACCTTGACCTGACCATGGCTCAGGATATATGAAGCTTTATAGAAATTCTAAGGGGAATTTTCATATATGGAAAAAATCTTATGAACTAGCTGCATGCTGCGGTTCTTTATTTTAATTTTCTAGTTTTACTGCATTTTACTTGGATAAAGAAATTAATTTAACCGACTTCAAAAAAGGAGGGGATTCTCTTTTTGGATTTATGTTTTTAATGTTATGTTACCTCCGTACTCATGTCATTTGTAAACAAATATGGATATATATTTTTTTAATTGAAAGGATATATGCTTTCAGATTGGTCCCACTGAAATTTTATCAAAATCGGTTTGGTAGTTTGGTATAACTGAAAAAAGTTACGGGTGAAACCGCGCGGCGCAACTAGTGTACTATGGCAAAAATATACAGCTAAGAGGTGCCTAAGGAAATAAAGTTCAACACATTTATAGCTAGTAAGAATTAAGTAAAAATACTCACGGCAAATATTGTGTTTTGTAGCCCAAACGGCAGAGGCGTTAGCCTCGCAAAAAACACTATCTTGAAGGCCTGAGGGCCTGCGATTACTTTGAGCAACGCTCTGGCTGTCTCGTGCTTCAGCAGCCAGCCCAGCGGCAGATAGTTTCTTAGAGCTTTTAACGTAAAATGAGCCACTGCCACGCCAAAGTTCGCACTCACTAGCACAGTTCCTAAACCTTTCACTATACCGAACAAATAACCACTAGTTATAATGAGCAATAAATAACCGATCGTTACCGGGAAGCTGACTAGTAAAAACAGTCCCATAAACAACAAAAATATTATCCAAGGGTTCTGTGCGTCCACCCATACCAGTATCACACGTAAATATTCCTTGAAAAAGTATAACACCAGTACGAGGCATGTGAGCAATAACACCGACACTACGATGTTGAATAAATAACTGAAACACGGCCTTTTGTTAATTTTAGCCCACAAACTTTTCTTTCTTGAGACCGCGACGGAGTCGGGTTGGCATTCTTCGATGTCCACGACTGCCATTGTGTTCGCAATATTTAGAGGAATTGGACGTTGTTTATTTATGACACTGAAGCAAAGTCTCACACAGTTTGTAAATCGCCATGGCCTAGTTTCAGAAAATGTTCGTTTTACATTTAGAATTGCACGAATTAAAAATATATTCACGGAACAAGGCAATGCCAACCCTCTCGAACTCGCCAATTTAAAGTTATACTGAAACTGTCAAAAAATAAAACGAAATGCGAAATCAGCTGTCGAACGGGACTGTCAAATTTGTCATATTGTAATTGACAGTGACAACATTAGTGACGTGCCGAATATATTCAGATAGCTTATATCGTAGGGAGATCCATACCTACAAAATACGGGTGCATACCTACATGCACCCGTAACTAGTTAAGTGATAAAACAAACAAAAGGCTTTAGTCAATAGTTTGTCTTCTGTATATTGCGAGTGCGAGTACGAAATTTACAATTCCAACATGCCTGCTACATGATACATAAATAACAATAACGCAGTATCGAAACCAGAAGGAACAAAAATCAATGTAAATTAATTGTTTACTAATAACAGCCAGTTTTCTTATGTGCATTTAATCTTTCAGTTTCGGCAGCGAAATTACTATAATATTTACTTCAATCATTATTATATGTAAAATAAAAAAAATATAAATAAATATGTTATTAATAATTATCATGATTTTCTAGTCGTCCTTGGTCAACATTTCCGTGTTTTTTTTTTTCTGGGCAAGTGCCTTTATTTACTAAACAAAATACAAGCTAAAACTAACACTAATTAAAATTATTATTTCCTTGGTTAACAGCTTAGAATAACTATATACAGAAACCAAGTACATTCGCAAAATCTAAGCCGTTCAAATGGAGCCATATATGACACTAAACGGCGCTCGCGTGGTCAGTGCCCGCTGTAAATCTGTAATAGTGTTCCGTGGTCAGTGCTCTTAGTCAGGTGATGGTGTTAAGAGCCCCCAAAAAAAATTACTTAATTATTGCCGCATAATTTTTGCGTCTGTGTGCGTGACGAGGCAGATAAACACAGCACACGTAGGGAATTTCTAGCTTACGTTTTGAGAAGGCGTTGTTTGGAAACTTACTATAACCTTAACATCTCTGTGTAGTTAATCTAAAGTTAACAGGTATTTTTTTTTAACATGATTGACGGATTTACCTTAAACCGTAATGGAGTATCGATACGATGTATTCTATTAGGATAATTTTGTTTGGTTTTAAACATTATCGTAAAATAAACAAATTTGTATTTCTGTACGTGATAAATCGAAGATTTTATCGTAAAAAATCTAAGTTATTAATGGCAGCCATGTTAAGGTTCATTCATATTGATTGTAGGTACGGTAGGTATGCACTCGTATTTTGTAGATATGCCGTCTCCGGTTACAGTCTTGACGAAGTGCGCTGATCGCATAGCATGGCATGGTATGGAATGGTATGGGGTATGGTAGTTTACTGAAATGTTCCGGGCGCATGATGTTGAGATTTGAGCATAAATTTATTAGCATTTCTAACAAGCGATAGCTAGATACAATGTAGTGTAGTTAAACAGAGACTAGTAATTTAAGTTTCATCGATGCTTTAAAAGTATTTTTTTACAAAGTGTTAGTTGGGTTGGAACAAGACTTTATATTTTTTTCACTTTTTTTAATGAACGTGGAAATTCTTGCTGCTTGCTATGTAGTGTGTTTTTAATTAGAAAATCCGAATAAAATCACATAATTGCACTGATCTTGTCAGATCCGTGCTTAGACAATCTATAATTGTTATAGTGAAACAGAATAATTTTATTTCATAGCGTGAAAGTTCGGAAAATACATAACCATGCCGCCGAAGAAGACCAGTGCCCCTGGGGCCAGCAAAAAAACTGAGACCAAGAAAAAGGAGAAGGTCATAGAGGTAAGGTTCCATAATAAAGCAGCTGCAACAAAAGTATAATAAATAAGAACTGTTACCTCTCAGGGTGGACAGTAGGTTCCACATTCGAGAACCTCTTGGCCCTATCGGCTATCTGTTCTGCGTGGTATGTGCCCTGCCCACTGCCATTTCAACTTGGTAATCCGGTGGGCTATGTCGGTAACTTTCGTTCGTCTACGGATCTCCTCATTTCTGATTCGATCTCTTAGAGAAACCCGGAGCATAGCCCTCTCCATAGCTTGTGAGACTGAGCTTGCTTATGAGACCACGTTTCAGTGCTGTATGTCATCACTGGCAACACAACACACTGGTCGAATAGTTTTCGTCTTAAGTCATTGAGGTATTTTGGACAAGAAGACATTACGAAGTTTACCAAGCTCTGCCCAGCCGAGTTGGATTCCGACCTGCATAGTTTGACTGTTTGTCCTAGGTAGACGTTCGACATATGTGTCAACTTTTAGTACTAACTTTACCATGCCTGTCCAGGACAAGACATTTGGTCTAAAGAACAAGAAAGGTGCCAAGCAGCAGAAGTTCATCCAGCAAGTGGAAAAACAGGTGAAGTCGGGCGGCATCCACCCGGCCGCTCCAGTCCAAGACAAGAAGAAAGAGAAAGAGATAAAACTGCAACAGCAGAAGGAACTTGCTCTACTGTTTAAGCCTGTACAGACACAGAAAGTGGAAAAAGGTGAGGAATTTAACAAAAATTAAATTAACACAACATTTATCAATAGTAATTTTTTATTATTATTCATCATCATCATCAGCCAGAAGACGTCCACTGCTGAACAAAGGCCTCCCCCTTTAACCTCCACACTGAACGACAGCCTGCCTTTTGCATCCCCTGGATGCCGGCGACTTTCACAATGTCGTCGGTCTATCTAGTGGGAGGTCTTCCGGTTCGTGGTCGGCTATTATTATTAGTATTTAGTAAAACAAACAGACTAGGCAAGCGGTGGATGCCACACGAGTGGTCGCTGCGCCGTATATTTGCTATATTATGAATGTTGAGACGAGTGGCAAGTTACATGCTAGATCACTTGTTACGTTGCGCTAGCGCTACGCCCGGGTCGAATTTTTCTGCACTGTTATACCATCCGAGTTAAAGAAATAGAGCCTTCTGTGCAAAAGGCTTGAGTATCCTTTTTACCCAACAATACATAGCAAAGAGGGATAATATTTGTATTTCTTGATACTTCCAGGTACGGATCCCAAGTCTGTGGTGTGTGCGTTCTTCAAGCAAGGCCAGTGCACCAAGGGAGATAAGTGCAAGTTCTCTCACGACTTGACACTCGAGAGAAAGGTAATACTCGAAAACTGTCCTAGTGTCCTTTTCCTATACATTTATCCTCTATATAACCTCTAATCTTACCTGCCAGAGTTTTACCATGTTTGGAAGCTGGTCAGTTTGGTACTATTGTAATTTTTGGACAGTCGTCATAGTGGACCCCTAGTCATTTTGGGACTGGACGATTTGAGAAGCTGGTATGGTTGGAATATTAGACGGTTTGATACTCCACACAAACAAATTATGGTTTGGTTTTTATGATGGGCTTCTATTTAATATGAGGTAATAAAAAAAACTCTTCCCTGCATAACATATGGTTGCGAGACCTGGTCCCTTACAGAAAACCACAGAATGAAGCTTGCAAAGTGTCAACGAGCAATGGAGAGAAGTATGTTGGGAGTAAAGTTGAAAGACAAAATAAAAAACACAGAAATTAGAAAAAGAACCAAAGTAGGCGATATTCTTGCTCGTATTGACCATCAAAAATGGGGCTGGGCAGGACACATGCTACGTTGTAAAATAAATGTTGAAATAATATGAAGGTAAACACTAGTATATAACAATAAATAAATGGAGTAAGCTGGTCACTCTATGGTACCCAAGGGACAGCACAAGAAGACAGGGACGTCCAACAAAGAGATGGGATGATGACATTCGACTGACCCTTGGGCCATACTGGACAAGAGTGGCAGAAGATAGAGAGCAATGGAGACAGTTGGAGGAGGCCTATGCCAAAAGGCACACCGAACTAAGAGACATTTTATAAAACTGTACAAATAATTTATCTTATTCGGAATAAATGGCTATTGTATTGTATTGTATTGTAATAAAAAAAACTGACCCAAGCCTAATGTCCCAGCTCAAAAGTCACACAAAAAGATTTTGAAACATAATTTTTCTTACGTACTTAATTAGGCCTGCAAATGTTTTTTTTTTTATTATAATAAAATTATTTACGTTTCCATTTCAGGCTGAGAAGCGATCTCTATATGTGGACATGCGAGATGATGACGATACCATGGAGAACTGGGACGAGGAAAAACTCAAAGAGGTGGTGGAGAAGAAACAAGCAGATGAGAAGCAGATGCCCACGACAGATATTGTAAGTTATTACATCTCTGCCTGGGGGGTTAGACAAGACCCACTTTCTGTTAGTGTTAACGTCTGCGGAAAGATGAAATTGTATGAAATGACATTGACAATGACATTAGCTTGAGATAACATCTCTCAAGCTAATATACTACTGTCATTTTCATACAATGAAAACCCCCCTGATCAGTTGAACTGAACTACTTGCCAACAAAATTTCATCAAGATCAACGGTAGACAAGTTATTGTCAACCAAATATACTAAGGGCTTAACAGACGAGATGCACTTGGTTGGACGGCGGTCCGCCAACCAAATCCATGTCTGTTAGCACTATAACATCAATACAAACTCTGTTCTTTATCCAAGATCTGTTCTTGGTCAATTATTAACCGACTTTGAAGTCGAGGAGAGGGTTCTCAATTGTTTTTTTTTTAATGTTTGTTACTTCAACTCTGTCATTTAAGAACCAATTTGGAAAATTATTTTTATTAGAAAGGATATACTTTCAGATTGGTCCCATAGAAGTTACATCAAAATCGGTTCAGTATTTTAGTTTTTAAATCAAAATAACTGGAAAATTAGTTTACTTAAATGATGACAATATTATGTCATCCAAGTGTTGCGTATTTTGAAGTTGTTGTTTTAAATTGATTAATATTATAAAAGTAAATGTACCAAGTAAAATTACTGCCCGGTTTGCGTCGGTGGACGTCATTCGTTTTGTGTTCTTTGAAGCGCTTTCCACTTTTATTTTGTGATCTGCTAGTCTGTGGAATTCGCTGCGTTCTCCGATAGTTACAATCTGGGTGTCTTCAAATAACGAGTGAATCAGTTTATTCTAGCCAAGCCTTGCCTTAATCAGGCAAGTCGGTCAAACACAAGCCTATTATTGAATAAAAAAACGTATATAAACCTTTATTTCAGATCTGCAAACACTTTTTAGAAGCTGTAGAGAAGTCCAAATACGGTTGGTTCTGGGAATGTCCAGCTGGCTCCAAATGTATCTACAGACACGCCCTACCACCTGGCTTCGTTCTAAAGAGAGACAAGAAGAAAATGGAAGAGAAGAAGAATGAGATCTCCCTAGTCGATCTGATAGAGAGAGAAAGAGCGGCGCTAGGCGCTAACCAGACAAAAATCACCCTGGAAACTTTCCTGGCATGGAAGAAGAAGAAGATTAAGGAGAAACAGGTACCCGTACACAGCTGTAGTTTTTTGTGTGATTACTTTTCTGATTACAAAAATATGGTATATAATAGTATAATCAGACTTTTAACAGTCCACTGCTGGACTTTAGCCTACCGCTGAAAGGGCGATAAAAATATAGTATAAATAGAAAAAAAAATGGTGAAGCAAAATAGGGTCATAAAATCCGCCATATTGAATTTGGTGTGACGTCGTATACCCTATGATACGCGGATTACTAAGACGCGTCGATAGACACCTCGGTGGTCAAAATGTGATAAGAGATTAGAGGGAACAGGGTTACGCATTTACCCTGTACTAAGCAATGGGAGGTCATTGTACACAAATCATTATGAACAACTTTTACAATGGGACCAACCCTGAAATCACAAAAAACCAGCTGTTCCATACATTTTGTCGAGTGTCAATGACCATTTACTATGGAACAGCTGATAATTTTTTTCGCGATTTCAGTGTTGGTATTGGTCACAAAAAGAGAAGTAAATAGAACAGAAATGAGAAGGAAATCTGTTACCAGGCATTATGAGTGAACCTTGATTGAACATTCTTATTTAGGTCAATGCGTCGAACTCCGCATCACAGTTGCTAACTGATTTCGAATGACGTGACGTTTCGTTTATATGGGTGCAACTGGCTACAACAAATTTCTTACAAAAATGCCTTGACAGCGGTATTAAACAAAAAAAAAACTTTTCTGTGGTACAGGTCCCATAGAAAAAGTTGTTCATAATGATTAGTACAATGAGCGGCTTTCATGGAGTATCAATAGGCAACACTATGGGTGTTAGTTATGTCTGCCTGTGCGTGTGTGTATTCCATACCAACTTTGTCACAGACTGACCGTGTAGGTAGTTCTGCGGAGCTAAGATTGAAAAATATTTTTAAATACAGCGTAAACTCTATATACCAACACTTAACATTTACACATACGACTGTGCATTTTATGGCGTTGTTGAGAGTTTTTAAATGCAGAGAAGAAAAATCAATATTATTTTGCTATTATAATAATTATGTATTTACTAGTAAAGTATAGAATGTGAGCAAGGAAAGCAAAGAATATGATAACGTACAGTCGTATATTAGACTAAATGTATAATGCGTATCGACTAAGCTGAGGAAAACACGTGCAAGGTAATTACTACAAACAAAAGGAACTAATTTCTTAGAATGTTTAGTATAGGAGGTGTTAATACTATTTATAGCTTAATAATAATGTATTATTGTCGTTATTTAGAGTGGGTAAGATGCTGCATACTGTATCATTTTATGGAAAACAAGGTAAACCAACTAAAGTCCAAAAAAAACGACAAAAATTTCGACGTTTTAGGGAGTTTGTCGTTAAATCGAGTGTAGCTATATAGAGTTTACACTGTATATTTAATTCCCCAGGACTTAGCTGTCAAGACGGACGAGCAACGACGCAGCGACTACAAGGCCGGTCGCGCGGTCGGCCTCTCTGGACGGGAGATGTTCTCCTTCGACCCGGCGCTGGCGGCTGAGGATGATGATGACGATGACGAGGCCGTTGACCTCGCGACCTACGAGCGGGAAGAAGACGAGGAGGAGTACAGGGAACTGCAACTGGATCTCATCGGCATGGAGGCTCTGGAAGTAAGTCACTTATTCACATACAAATAATAGTTGTTTTTGTTTAAAAATTTGTGTCTAAGTTGTAATTTTTTATTAATTATTTTTTCATGACATTATACAAATTCCTTTAGTCGTAATATTAATTAAGTTTACATAACATTAATAGCGTCAAACAAGTCATAATCACAGTCAGAGTCAAGCAAAGTAAGTCATGGTCAAGTCAAACTCATACCCCAGTAAAGTGGTGGAGACTTTACAAGAGGCTTCTATGGAGTTTTGGAAACAATACGAAAAGACAGTAGGTTTCACCTCGTTATATTACTCCTCCACACTCGAGCACGTTTAGGAGCACTTAATAAATAATAATTCACCATTATTACACATATTTATTATTATTTCTTATTTATTAACACTCGAAAATACATAAGTTTATGAAAATAATACAACGAGCCGACATGTTTTTTCCACGTTGGCGGCAAGACTCCTCGTAAGTTGTACAATGTTAACATTGTTGCCGCTATGGACACTACTGTCTACTGAACTGTCTAGTTACTGATGGTTGACTGTTAGTGTCTGGTCAGTGCTTTGACACATTTTTAAGATCTGGCAGTACTACCCAACCCACCTACCGCTGATGATTATGTAAACTTTGGTACTCATGGTGTGTAGTCAATCCATGTAACCACCTTACCATGACATCTGTAGCTACCAAACGGTTGAACCGATTTTGATTTAGTTTCTTTTTTTGAAAGGTGACTTGGTCGAGATTGTACTTAGTTATGATTCAAGAAAATCTGTTCGGCCGTTTCAAGATTGCCAGGTTTTTGAAGTTTTATTGGGGGTTTAAAAAAAAAACAATTACACTTGTTATTGGATAGGCTATATAGGCTATTGGATATATCTAATGGAACCACCAATTAGAGGTCCCATTCGAAGAAAATATTCCACCTCTAGGGATGTTTTTTTATCGCGAATAAGTCACTAAGTCACATTACTTTTGACCACAAACTCGCCTGTTGGTAAGCGACGATGTGGTCGAAGATGAAGCACGCAGACTTAGATGATACCTATTCGTAATTAGGAGATGAATCCCGTTTATTGATCTTCCCGTTAAGTTTGTTGGTATTTGCAAATCTATTTATTAATTACTAGCTGTTGCCCGCGACTTTGTACGCGTAGCATTTCATATAAACTTTCAACCCCCCATTTCCCCCCCTTAATTCGACATTTTCGCAAAATCCAGGATCTCTCTAGGATTTTGCGAAAAGGTCATCTCCACACCCCATAAGGAATCTACCTGCCAAATTTTAGCTTGGTAGGTTAAGTAGTTTTCGAGATTTCGTGATGAGTGATAGTGAGTGAGTAGATGAATTTCGATTTTTTCATATTTTTTTTAAATCTACCAAAAACTTATTTACTTTTTCCAGGTGAACGACACGGGCACTAAAGCCGAAAACGACCGCCTCGAGCAGCTCAACAAGGATTTACCCAATGGTGAAACTCCGACGGAGGGCGAGGGCGAAGCACCCGCAGTGCCGATCAATGAGAACCTTTTCCTTGATGAAGAACTGGACGAGGAGCTAGAAAACTTGGACTTGGACGATTAGTGAAGTGATGTGAAATTATCGACACAGTGCGTGCGTGCGACAAGTTTATCTGTACCAGTGGAGAAATGAGCCCAGTCAGGTTTATAATAATCATTTACTGTCTTAAGGGTTTCACTTGGTGCCTAATTTTCACGCAACCAGCAAAACTTGAAAGGTATATGTTTTTAGCCTTACCCAAAGGGTAAAAACGGGGCTATTACTAAGCCAACGATGTCTGTTTTTTTAAAATTGATAATTATTGTATTTTGTGGTGGTACGGAACCCTCAGTGCGCGAGCCCGACTCGCACTTGGCCGGTTTATTATGTTCATTCATTAATGGTTTTTTTGCCGACCGTTGCTGTATAATGTACAAAAAATACAAATACAATTAAAACGACTAAAGTATGTACTATTAAGAATATTCAATTGACTGTCGTACTGAAAATACAGATTAATCAGTTGCACTGTAATGACGTAGATTAAAATTGTATGTGATTTCACATTGCATTTACAATATTTATTTTAATTCTTGTGTACAGTTATTAAACGTAATTTGGACAATAGAAAGTGTTCTTTGTCTTATAAATGAATTAAAAATACAATTAAAAGCGTTAAAAACGCAGAAAACTCATATAAAAATTACACATAGCCAATTCATCATCATCAACAGCCAGAAGACGTCCACTGCTGAATATATGAATATAGGCCTCCCCCTTAGAACTTCACATCTGAACGACTGCCATCCGCATCTACTGGATGCCCGCGGCTCTCACGATGTCGTCTGTCCTTCTAGTGGGTCCTACATACGCTGCGTCTTCCGGTTCGTGGTCTCCACTCTAGAACCTTAGTTCCCCATCGGTTCTTTGAGCAATTAGTAGGTTCCAAATGTGGACATAATCCTCGGTCCAAGCATTTATTTGCACTGACAGCTGCAATAACATAGTAAAAAAAACTGAATAAAAACATTTCTATTAGTTCACTTAAATATATCGGGTACCTGCTACAGTCTTACGTCTCAAACCTAGCGAAAGTGATCAGGGGGGTTAGACAAGAACCACTTTCTGCTAGCGTTAACACCTGCGGAAAGATGAAATTGTATGAAAATGACAGAATTTGTGGTTTTCATTTATCCTTTTACAATGTTGCAGTTGTCAGAGCAAATAAATGCTTGGACCGAGTTAGGAGCGCTAGTCTCGATTTTATACTTTTAAAACATTGTAAATAAAGCAATAAAATACATGCCTTCCTAACAGATTGTGAAATAGATAAATAATGTTCAGTTTTAGTGAAAAGCTAGAATTGTATTCAAAGATTATTATTTATCGGCATGAATGAAATAAAGTGTTATTTGTAAATCTTTTTATATTTCATTTAGTTCATTTACACACAATGTAAAAATAGATAACAACTCGAAAACCCAATTGTAAGCTTAACACATAAAACACTGTTTTAAACTATCACGGTCGTTTACTAAAGTTATATGAGCTCATTCCACAACCTTACCACGGTAAATATCCCGTAAATAATCATATAACTTTAACACATAAATGCTCAATAATATTTTTGTTTAGAAATAAGCTAAACCTAATGCATTTGACACTTCATAAAAATTCAACAATGTAACCTTGTAGTAAGCACAGAGTAGTAAGTATTATTTATTTTTTCATATTTGGCGTTTTGAGATGGTGAAACAACACGCAAAATGACAAAAGAGTATAATTCAAAATCTAAAAATTTGGCGTTTTGCTATAATGAAACAACCTACTTACGCAAAATACCACAAGGTCATTGTGATCATAATTCCAAAAATTCCAGAATCAAAGTTTTGGCGTTTTGCAAAGAATTCAATTATAGATCGATAGCATTTTGCGATAGTAAAACAATACTTGCGCAGAATGCCAACCGCGCATCGAAACATTTGGGGGTTTGCGATAAAGAAGTACTGGCGTTCGATGTAACTACCGGGTCAAATTTGCATTCCTCCACTGTTATTTCGATAGATAGACGAAGCTTCGTGGCGATATACGAAAGGGGCATAAAAGGTACTGTCAAATTGATTCTATTAAGTTTCCTTAGTTGTCTATGGAGAGCCATCTTGCGGGATTTGTTATAGTGATCTTGTCTATGGTCTCCTGCGGTATCCCTTTCGTCTTCATTCTGGGCAAGATGTTGTTTATTATGTGCGAATACCCGTGTCCACCAAAATCAATCTAAAACAAGCAGAAAAAATACATATAAGTAGGTATCTTGATCAGGGATGTTACGGAGCTTCGACTCCGGTTCCGTTAAGTCGGAACTTCCGATTATTATTACACCTTCGGTTCCGACTTCGGCTCCGACACTTTTAAATCGAAGGTTTTAATCGGAGGTCGAAGCATAACATAGCAGCGGCGGCGGCGGCCTGTGTCGACTGTTATGAACAGGTTCATACATGTCGCGCGGGGAATCCCCCCGACTCCCACTACGTGCACTCTTATCGTCAATTATTTTTTCATTTGTTGTTAATTTGTTACGCACACGACACGTTCACCTCCACCACACGTTGCCTCCGACTCCGATTCCGACTCCGATAAAGCAAATTTAAAAACTCCGACTCCGCCTTCGGTTCCGATAAAACTACTTCCGTTACATCCCTGATCTTGATCATAAAACAGTCAGTTGAGTCAGTTATTTTCATTTTGTAACAAGTGTAAACAAATATGGCGGACTAGCAATCAATGAGAACTTGCAATCCTGACAGAGCAAGTAATTTTTCTATAGAGTTGGCCAGATGAAGAAACTGAAATTTTCTCTGTAAGGCTTTTAGTTATACAGAAACGTTTCCTAGCCCACCAGGATCAAGAGGTAGTTGACGCAGTAACAGAGGTTTGCAGACCAGGTCAAGACCTGGAGACAAAGACTACGTAGTAGCAAGGACGATCGTTGAATCCTTGGTAGTAGCTTTACCTGGTCTGTTCCTGGAGAGGAGACAAAAGTCGAAACCAAACAGTGTATCAACTTCTCCCGAATGATATAACGTCATCTTTTACGGCTTTCAGCAGCATTAACCGTTTCGGCAACGTTGATGTTGAGGGTGGTGCGGATTTCATTAATTACCCAATTACTCATTCCACATTCTCACTTCATTCTGTATTTATATTCTCTATTTTTTTTCAACAGAAAGTAACAAGAATGTCTTCGAAAATAGGATGAAATGACCTGAACTCCGGCCCACTTAACAGTGGATGTCACTTTCTACACCCTCTCTTCCAGGTATAGTACCTATTTATATTTTCTTTCTACTCACCAATCGATGTTTAGTATGTATATCATGCGACATGAGCACCCTGTCTCCCTTCCCTTCGTCCAGCAGTAGTGCGATCTTGTCGATGCGTTGCGCGTCTGACGGCATGTCCGTCGGTTCATGCAGCTGGTAGTACGACACCTCTACTCCGAATAGGTCGAACTGGCAGTAAGTACCGAGTGACGAGAATTCCAGAAGCTTCTCAGAGTCTAGAAGAGTTCCTGGAACGTGAAGATAGTGGTTTAGAACAGTCATCCGAGATACCTTCTGCAGTTGGTGGTACGATGCTTCTACTTCGAATAGGTAAGTCGCGTAGGCTACAAGAAGATAAAAAAGTTCCGAGGAATGAGAATTCAAGTAAATCGTTTATATAAAACTTTTATCTTGGTTTTTCTTTTATTTTGTTTTTGGATGTAGTTAAAGTATCGAGCATAAATATATGGTAGCCTTACCATCTCAATGCTCGAACTAAATGTTGCAGGGATTTCATAATTTTTAAATTTAAAATTCTAGTAGTTCAGAAATTAAGGGTTTTCAGGAGCTGGTGCTACTGTCTAATGGTACCCACAAATTCTGAACTAAGTAATAATTGTTAACTATTTGTATCTGCTCTAAAAAGTTTTGTATCGTCGTCGTTTTGTCGTCAAAGCACTATGTAAGTATGTATAGTCTTATCCAAGACTAGCTGGGTTAACGTTCGTTGGACCTGTTGGGTCTCGTTTGCTTCATGTTTTGTCTTGCGTACTCTCAGGAGGCCGCCCGCCGAGTCTACAACCTGGATGACTCTTGTGTCCATTTTTCCAAGAAAACGACAATGCATGTTTCCACTTGAATCCAAATATCAGCTTGAGGCTTTGAATTCAATAGAAAAACGAGCAATAAGGATCACTGTTGTCGTTGTGAAGGTTGGAAAGAAACTTCAAAACCTGAACCACCCACGTAAAGTCGCAAGCTTTTCGGTATTTTATAGGATTTTCCACGGAGAGTGTGCAACGGAACTTCCCAACTTGTAACCCCATCACCTTTTCATTACCGGACGTCCAGACAAACGGCTTGGTCGAAATGCCATTTATTCGCACCAAGCGTTTTGCCTCCTCTGTCTTAATTATCTGTGTTTCCGCAGCATTACAATCTTGGAGTGTTCAAGTCTAAGGTTAATAGGTTATTACTGGGCAAACGTGCGGGCAAAAATTAAGAACCCTCAGAGGAATGAACTGGTACTCATTTGGTTTTGGCACTCACTGTCCAAATGCGACATGACGGCCTTGTCTGCCCGCCCGCCCGCCTCGAGGTACAGCCGTATGATCTCGAATGGCGCAGCGGGATCGCGGTGAGGGTGGAAACTGACCCCGAACCCGGTTTGCTCTTGAAGCTCGCCAGATGCCTTGATGGCGCGACGCTCGAAATCTGAGTACGAAAAAAATACATAAACTGCAAGGCATTCATATTTGGATTCTACAATGCTTTGGGAGAAATTTCTTATTCCAATCAAAATTAAGGTTGTACTCAGCGACCACATCTCTTAAAAGTCACCGAGTGAGAATTAAAAAAATTGTTGGCATTATCTTTATAATAACAAAATTTATAAAACAATTTTCGTGTTGATATTTTATAGGATGGAGGTGGAGAAAATACGATGTTTTTTTTTTCAATCTCATTTTTCTGAGATTATTTAGCGGTATATTGAAAAAATCGATAATAATCGATAATAAATTCAAAACTTTCTTTGACGCTCTTTCGTCATGCTCTTTCAAGCATTCTATAAATACGATGACGTTACAAAAATAAAAGTAAATAATTTTTGAATATTTTATTATTTGACTTTTTGATATTATTATTATTTCTGCTTTGGTTTTATAAAAGTATTTTTTTGAATTTTTTAAATAGTTTTATTGTTAGCATAATGGTAGGTACTATGATTGTGCCTATAAACTGTGTTGATTGTGAAGAATTTATGATTTTATTGCCTTTCCTATGCCTATTTCTCTATGACGTGTAGGTAACTGAAAGTTATTAATAAAATACTATGACTATGACGACTCTCTAGCTAGTGCATTCAAAATCAAATCAAACAAATCGTCAAGAAGCAGTTTTGAAGATGAACTTACGCAAAGTAACGCCAGGGGCCTTACGGACAACTGCTATTGCGGTACAAAACGAACGTTAAATCCACTCAGTTGTAAAATCACGCGAACGTGAACCTTTACGCGCCCAGATACGGTTTGCGGTCGCGTGATTTTCCAACTGAGCGGATTTAACGGTAGTGTGGTGCCGCAATAGCAGTTGTCCGTAAGGCCCCTGATTCAATCAAATAACGAAAGATAATGTTGTACTAAAGACCATTGCAGACCATACGAAGTACAAGTAGCAAGTACCTACCTACTACGCATCGTCTGCAATGTATTGCTTAGTGCATGTGGCAGTGGAAGTGTTTAGTAGCACTTCGCGCGGCTAGTGAAGCTTCGTTTCCCCACACTACTCACACGACGCCCACTGCGCATCGTTCGTGTCGTTCGAATACTCGTGCGTACTCGCACGCGAGTTGTGCACGTCACCGCGCTATTGGCTATATACGTTTGAACGCCTACTTGTACTTGCAAACTACTTCGCATGGTCTGCGACGTTTTTATTAATCTTGCTATATTTTCCTTCGTTTGCCTGATCTGAAGTTACCACAGAAAGAGAAGTAAAAAAATTCTCTGTTCTGTGCAAGTTACGGTCATTGTGCGGGCTGGTGTAATGGGAGACCTTTGATCGGCCAAACGCTCGCGATTTCCCCCATGAACCCTGCCTTCACGTCGGCGCACTCCACACACCCCTCCGTCAGCTCCTTCAGCATGTGCCCGTGGATTTCTTCCACAGAGGTCGCCTGAGAAGCCTGCACAATAAAAAAAAAACACTTTATTGGCATCACAAAAAGACAAAAACTAGTACAGAAAAGCAACAATACAAGATAAGAGGCGGCGCACAAGAAAAGTTGAATCAAAGCGTTTAGGCGGAAAAAAAATTTTTTTTTACTTCTTGGCATAGCACTAATGAAAATTTTACATAAACTATTTCGGACTCCTATAACAGTAGCTAGGTACCCAACTTTTCGTCAGTCGGGTAAAAACACTTAGAAGATATAGATTTCAAGATAAAAAAAATCTATGATTTTTTACCTTCAGACGAATTTGAACACAACATTTTCACAACTACGTTGGAACGAGACGAAGAGACATTCCACTTTCTTTTTTTCAATGCCATAGATGGCTCTATCTAGCAGACGCGCCGCCAGATGGTAAGCAGTCGCCGTCGTTACCTTGTAACACCAGAGGCATCACAAACACGTTGCCGACCCTTTAGACTTTCCACCGACTAATAAAAACACCAGCCAAGTGCGAGTCGGACTCGCGCGCCCAACGCGCACTTGGCCAGTGTTTATTATTAGTTGTTATAATCATGACACGTTTGACACTTACCATAATATCTACGTATTGGCATTTTTACAGTAGGTAGAGCAGACATAAATATGTTTTTACTTATTTTCGTCGAAGAATATGTTTAAAAAATTGTTTTGTTTGGGGAAATGATAATAATTAATTTTATTATTATTTCTTAGTCCGCCGTAACATTTCATACTTATTCTGTGAAAATGTCGACTTGGTTCAAAAGATACATCCGCTTCCAGGTGTTGCACTTTTGACTAGTCCACCTGGTTTGACCACTAGGAAAAGGTATTATAGGACGGGCAGATAGCGTAGGCTTAGTAATGGAGTTCCGTTGACACGCTATGGGTGTGTGTCGTCTGCAACGGCTCTTACCTGCACGTCTGCGATGTAGTGTCCTGTCCCGGCCACGATGTTCACGCCGGTCTGCTGAGCCACGTGCTTGTAGAAAGTCACGTCGCGTCGGAGACCCTGCGTCGAGTTCTCTACTATTGTACCTGACAATTTAAAGGAAGAAATAATAGCAAAATAGATACAAAAGTCCCTACTGGTGAGCACGCAGATAGGTTTTATGAAAAACGATAGGCATTAACTCTTTTGAAATTGTTATGTGGATGCACCTTCATAATCAATTGACTCTTCCCGTGAACATGGTGCATGTAACTGCGCTGAAATATCGGGAGCTCATTCCACAACCTTACCACGGTAAATATCCCGCAAATAATCATATAACTTTAATGAATAACAGTGATAGTTTAAAACAGTGCCTTTCGGCTTAATAGGTACCTACACCCAGTTTCCGCGTAAACCAGTCCAAAACAAAATGAATGGACACTATGGACAGGCCCAGTAGAAGCGCATTTTTGAAGATACCAAAATACATTTTTTAATTAGGTGTTGAAGCATAATGTCCGACGGTTTTGACTCGTTTTTACTGAGCAATTTCAATGGTTAGGGCCCGTCCATTCATTTTATTTTAGTCGAAGGTTTAATGAAGATTTTTGAATAAAGCCTGCCATAGTTTATTATCGCAGCAAACTTATTGTCGGATTATAAAGATTGAGACATGATTAAAACTTAAAAGCAAATTACTGACCTCCCCCAAACTTCTTATAAGCGGCCACGTCATTCAAAACGGCCGCCTTCCCGTCGTCATCGTTCAGCAGCAGGTTGCTCCTCCACGAGTAAGGATACTGTCGGAAGTACCCCACGGTGTTCAGCCTCGGCTGTTCTTCGAACTTGTCAGCCAGCTGCGGAGGGGGCTGCCGGTAGAAGTGGGTGAACTCCATGGCGAGGTGTTCGTGGGTCAGAGTGCGGCCGAGCGCTTCGGGCTTCACGTCTCCAAGGACTATTGGGGGAGAGTAGGTATGAATGTATAAGGGCTCTTTGTACAGGATGTTGCAGTCTTGTTGCAGTGTAGGTACTTAAACTGAGAAATGGATCACCAGCAAGTGAAGAACATTTGTATTTGTTCTATATCTGGGTGTTTATTAATATCTATCTAAGTATGTACTAAAAATATATATGCATGAATATCAGTCTCTGGCAGCCATGTTAGGCTTTACGTAGTTTGGGGTCAGATGACCGTGTGGGCAAAAATTTCCCAAATATTTATTTTTATATAAGTGATAGATGACCTTCTGATCTATGTGCAGGCCTAAATAAAACGGAAGGTACCTACGGGGGCCTGATGGCTACCTGTTTTAAGCAATTCTGTTTAGGTGATTGCGCAAAGTAAGCGACTGCAAACTGCATCTCGGTGCGTTAAGGTTCACGTTCGCGTGATTTTCCGCAGGGCGCTTTAAATAAATATTTGGACTTGTGAACAAACCTCATCATGAATGCACATTTTGGTTTTAGTATAGTTGAGATAAAGTGGAGACATCTGTGCTAACTGATAATAACTAGTATAAGTACCTACCTACATTATTTGTTAACGGACGTCATAGAAAATTCCCCGGTGTTTTTTTCATATTTGATGTTTGATTCACCAACTTTGCTGTTTGTGTAAGTGCTAAAGAGGAAACTGGGTAGAAAACTTCCTGCCCATGTTCCAATTGTCCCATTGCTGGGCACAGGTCTCCCCCATTTCCATAAACCCCGGCGAGGCGGCGGAGGATATGTAAATAAGAAATAGTTTATCAACTCGATGCCAAATTAAACAGCATACTTAGCAGTTAGTATCGACCGGCACACCATTCCCCCAAGGTTGGCGCGATGTTCACTACAACACAACTCAAAATAGTCTACAGACTACAACTCACTCACCAGTTTGTATTCTTGGAGCCATTTTTATAACTAAATACACTGCTTTAGTTAGTTATTATTTTTTGTGAAAGATAGCTGTAAGTAAATAATAAACAAACAGCGAGATAAGAACCAGTACGTGTTCACCTTGTGGCTGCCACTGCTCTACTGATAAAAGTTGATTGTAATTTGTATCTCAGGTACTAGACTAGATTATTATGTTATAAACGTGATGTTTCAATGATGTGTTAGGCACCCACTCAAACAAATCAATAAAGTAGCTGAATAATTTTATTTCTATTACACGGGAATTACTCACGTAAGATTAAGCCAGTCACTCCGACAATACTCGTAATTCCCGTGTAATAAAATAAAATCAGTCTTCGACCAGTGTATGTTACCAGTGATGACACACGGCACTGAAACGTGGTCTCTCACTATGGGCCTCATAAGCAAGCTCAAAGTCGCACAACGAGCTATGGAGAGGGCTATGCTCGGGGTTTCTATACGAGATCGAATCCGAAATGAGGAGATCCGTAGACGAACGAGTCACCGACATAGCCCACCGGATTAGCAAGTTGAAATGGCAGTGGGTAGGGCACATACGCAGAACAGATGGCCGATGGGGCCGAAAGGTTCTCGAATGGAGACCACGGACCGGTAAGCGCAGCGTAGGACGTACACCCACAAGATGGACAGACGACCTAAAAGAGACCGCAGGGAAACGCTGGATGCAGGCCGCTTCCAACCGGCCCTTTTGGAGATCGATGGGGGAGGCCTATGTCCAGCAGTGGACGTCCTACGGCTGAAATGATGATGAAGATAAATAAAATGTGTGAAAACGACGTCATTCTCCATAATGACTGAATGATGAAATTGACTTTGGAGCTAGGTTAGGACCTCAGGGGCCTTACGGCTACTCTTAACGCGGGCTCGAATTAACGCAAAAAAGCGCAGTTTGGGAAATCACGCGAACGTGAACCTTAACGCGCCGAGATACGGTTTGCGGTTGCGCAACTTTTCTCATCACCTAAATAAAATCGCTTAAAACAGGTAGCCGTAAGACCCCTGACCCAGATCATCCAAAAATTAGGAGATACAGGTAGGTATATATTCGTACTTGCTTAATCCTGCGATATTACCAGTTTTCCCGTATTTTCTGTGGAAAAGTAGGTACCATTATGTCTGTCCTCATGATACACACTATTACCTATTCTGGAAAATTTCGTAAGCATCGGCCGAGCCATTTAGTCGTGAAAAGCGGACAAACCTCAGATCAAATAAACAAGTAAGATAGCGTTCGTTAGGAGTTTAAATATCTCCGTTTTTCATCAACTTTTTGAATTAGAAGCGACATCAATAGTCCACAAGCAAAGCATGGCATGGTCGCCTGCAAGGTGAGTTCGAATGTAGGTATCAAGCCTGATTTAGGCCTGATGCGTTTGCACCCACCGCGCCTTACCATATCTCCTTTGTTTGTCTGATCTGAGGAACAAATACTCAGAGACACAGTTATTTTAGCTTTTATAATATTAAGTTAGGATTCACTATTCCGTATTGTAAGCCTAAATTATTATACATAGTTACCTACGCACAGTCGACGGACGCTTGCGACTCTCGAGTAAAAGCGTTAGGTAAACCGAGGGCCGTGTTTGCGTCGCTTCGCCTGGTCTAAGAGGAAATTGCGGTAGGCATTTCCTCCAAAATTTCCTCTGAGCTCGCCGGCCGTCGACAGCATTTACGGATAAGAGTCAAGACACCTTTTCGACATGCGGGTTACCGCTGGGGACCTAATGCGGCCCCCTTGATCAATGGTACCTAGATACCTACTATAGTTTTAGTAAGGGTATAGTAATTTTAACTGACATTATGACAACATAATATTTCATTGCATGCACAGTGATTGCATGATATTATCTGATGATACAGTTCATTAAAAAAAAGTTCGACGCTATTTCGCTTTATTTAAAGACCTATACTTTTTGTATCTATAATTTACCTTCCAGTAGAACCATAAATAATCAAAGATCTTTACGTAAAATGAATCGTTAGGTGATCCTTGAGCTAAATGCCATGGCAACGCGTATTGTTTTTCGCGCCTTGTCATCTTATTGAATTTTCTTTGCCTTGTCACGCGAAAAATTCAGCAAAAAAATAAATAAAAAGTACAACGAATTCTGATAATATTTTTAGTTTTCCTGACATCGAAGCCTTCCACAATGCCAATATTAGTGAAAGACTTCACGTGGACACAAACAGCCAAGACAGTGCATATCAGGGTACCTCAAAGGGATGTTAACCGCGAGAAAGTGGACTTGTTCACAACGGACTGCTATATAAAAGCACATTTCAGACCCTTTCTATTCGAGGTTTTCCTTTTACACGACGTTGATAACGAAAAGAGCATGTGCATCGTTAAAGATGACTTGATAACACTAGATTTATGCAAAAGAGATGAGACAGAATGGGAGTGTTTAGAAAAAAACCTGACAAAGCCTGAGAAGATGAAGCTGCGTAAAGAAATCCACGAGAAATGCCAGGAGGAAGCTAAGAAGGCGTTCGAAGATAAAAAAGTGAAAAAGAGTCAGTTAGACAGGTTTACAGTCCATCAAGCGATGGAAATAGATAGCACGCAGCACGAGTTAATGGATTCTAGAAGAAATGCAGAAAGAAATAATGCCATGAACGCGCTTGAAGAATGGAGAGTGAAAACTGATATAGAGAAGACAAATGTTAATAATAGGGCCATCGAATTTAAGAATAAACATTCTGGTGTCGAAATTACTGAACTGCCTGACGATAATCCAGAAGATGGGGTAAAAATTGTTGAACTTCCTCCTGATGTCGAAAGCGAAAACAAAGATCCCAAAACGGTATCACCACCCCCAACTCCAATAAGAAAACCGACAAAGAAACATGTTAGAAAGCCAGTTAAGATACCGGTAAGGTCAGAATTCGTAGATAAGAAGAAAGAAGAACTAGCAAAGCGAGTGCTGCCAAAATTGCGAGACACTGCTGTGTTGGAAATCACGCATACTCCGAGAACATTTCCCACGCCCAGTCGGGAATCGAAAGCTGATGAAGAGAATGCTTGGCTGAAGAATATTACTCTTGCTAGAAGAGCGACTGGTAAACACCCTTCGATTCCATATTTGGGGCTTATTCTATCAGCTTTGCAATTTCCTTGACCATTCTTATTACAATGACTGCACATCCATCATACCATAGGTAATCAAAACAGGATTTTGGCGGGAAGTTTGGATGTAATAGCTGGGTTCATGGAAGTACATTGAGGAAAGTCCATGGGAATGCTAAAGCTATTTATCTCAGATTAGGAGGTCTTAGCGATTATTTGTCAGCATATGATTTGTATCAATTGTATTTAACCTCATTGCCTTTTCACACAGGTTTCGTATCAGAAGACCTACGTCCAGAGGAACAGGATCCTCAATGGTGCAAGGAGAAGGGTGACGAGTTCTTCAGATGCGGGAACTTCCTTGGAGCCATCAGCGCGTACACTCACGGCATCAAGCTTTCGGACAAGCTGCCGACCTTGTACGCGAATCGATCAGCCACGCATTTTGCGCTTGGGAATTTTAATAAATGCGTAAGTAGTCAATCTGGTCAGATATCCAACAATAGGAAGCAAGTACAGTCACAGTAATTAATCAATGATATTGTGACAAAATGTATGGAACAGTGGATTTTTTTTCCAAATGAAATTGCTTTTACTGTACTTTTGGCTCAGAATAATTAGATGTCTGACTAGAAAAAAATTACAATAACTTGCTAAAACCATCATTTGGATGGATTTGATAGACACCCTAGACAGATGAAATAGGCATATCAACTTACATTTTCCAGCTGGAAGACTGCTCAATGGCTTTGGACCTGATGAAGCCAGTCTGCGAAGGCAACCGCCGAAGCCGCGCCAAATGCATAGCGCGCCGGGGCGCCGCCCTCGCACGACTCGGGTACTTGAGCAAGGGGATTGATGAAATGAAGGCAGCTGCCAAACTTCTGCCCGATGATGAAGCAATCAAAAAAGATATTTACGATATGGAGAGGGCTTGGGAGCAGAATCCAGATTCTGACTGATTTGTAATTAATGATCTCATTGATTTAAAAATATATTTGTCCCATAATGTTGTTTACAGATCTGTCAGTTCTCTGCCTTTATATCCTGATAATTAAGCATTATATAAGTTTTAGTGATAGTGTTAGTTTATTAAAATTAACTATTATATATTATAAACTTTTGTATTATTTTTATATACTACATTGCTGATGAAATTGAGCAATAAAAGTCAGCAAACACATAACAACATTATATTAATCGGAATCATTTACATTCCTAGTTCGAAAATTAGTTTAATTCCTCTATGACTTTCTTGGGCAGGCCCAGGTTCTTCAGCAAGGCGTGTGGCGAGGGGTCCCTGCCTCGGAACCTTCTGAACACCTCACTCGGGTGACAACTTCCACCGACAGCTAAAAACGTGTCTCTGTACCTCTTTCCAACGGCCAAGATATCCTGGTCTGCACTCCTTGCCTCCTCAAATGCACTGTAAATATCCGCAGCGATCATTTTCGACCACAAATGGCAGAAATACGCCGCACCCCACTCTTCCGACATGATATTTGTGAAAGAGAGCAAATGCGAATCATATTTGTCGAACGGAAACGCGTGGTAGTTCGGCCACAGTTCGCGTACGATGTCTCGCCAGAAAGTTTTCTTTGAATGTAATTCCAAATCGAGCTTTGAAAGGTAGAGTTCTTTAGACAGGTTGTAGCCAGACATGTGGCTTCGGATGTTTTGAAGGTTCTTGACGATGTCGTCAGGTAAGGGCTCGTCGCTGCTGAAGTGTCCGCTGACGGCGCGTATCGTGTGAGGATCAAACAACCAGTGTGTCATCACTTGACCGCAAACTTCTGCCGCGTCCCATTCCACATTGGAAAGTCCCGCCACTTCTGAATAGTTGGCCTTTGTTAAGAGATGACGTAATGAGTGCCCGAATCTTTGGAATAAGGAACCGACTTCTTTGAACGTCAGCAATGATGGTTTGCCTTCAATTGGTTGTTGGAAATTGAAGATTAGCGCAGATAGCGGATTTGTGGCAGTTGACGTACATTTGTTGCGCATAGCAATGTGCCAACCGGCATCATCATGGACTCGGATCTTCAAGTCTTGTCGCGCGTAAGGATCGAGATAAAAACCAGCAATGGGATTGTTGCCGGTTGCTTCATCATAAACGTCATAGAATTTCACATCCTTATGCCACGTGTTGACGTCTGACCTCTCAACTATCTGGATTTTGAACAACGTGCTGCAAAGATTAAACAGGCTCGTCAGCACTCTTGGTAGAGGGAAGTACTCTCTGATCTTATCTTCATCAAAGCCATACAGCGACCACTTTTGCTTCCTCTGCCAGTACGGTACATCCCATTGCTCTAATTTCGTATCAAAACCCCTGTCTTTTGCGAACCGTTGTAGCAGTTCTATCTCTACATCCTGCATTGATCTAGCGCTTTCCAGAAGACTGTCAAATACATTGTTAACATTGTCCACAGAACCTGCCATTTTAGTCTCCATGCTCATATCGACAAATGTATCATAGCCGAGAATGTTTGCTTGTTCCATGCGGTATGAGCGGATGTTCTCTACATGTGTGCCTGTTTCGATTTCCTTGTTAATGTAGTTGGAACAACGTTGCATATGAGCCTGCCAGGCGTTCCACCTCAATTCTCTATCGGGGCAATATTGCATGAATGGCTCGTAAATATGAGGTTGCAAAGTAACCTTCCATGGACCCCGGGTTGGATCATTTGTTGTTGCCATAGCCTGAACTAGAGAATCAGGACACTCTCGCAAGATACTGCCATCTCGTATTGTACTTTCGAATATTTTGTTAGCAACGTTTACTTTATCTCTAAATATCTGGCGCTCTTGTTGCAGGGATACTAGGATATTGTTGAGTCTGTCCTTTTTTTGTCCGGCTACGTCTAAGCCGTTAAGTTTTCCCTCCAAAATGTATTTGTCCAGCAGTCTCTGTTCTTCGTCTGTGAGTTTTTTGAGGCGGTTCTTTTCTTTGACTGCGGCTTGGTAGATTGGTGCACTGTGAAACTTTGAGGACCTCGCTTTGTGGGCTCTCTCGTGGATGTGTATGTATGATTTTGTAGGCATAAGCGAGCTGTTCCCGAGATACAAAGACTTCGCCATGCCCCAGGTAAGCTCCAACTGTGTATCTAGCTTCTCCAACGGGTGGAATATCTCAATAAAAGCATTTTTGCAGTTTGGTGCAGATTGTTCTATCTGGCTGACCCCGTTTTCGTACTCTAAGCTTTGCTTACTAATGGTAGCGATACATTTCTCGATGGAAATGTGGTCAAACCCTGGCAAGCCGTTGTCAGACAGCAATGAGTTTTGGTCTGCGTCTTCACCAATTTCTGGAATACTAAAAGAAAATTAAATTTTGTTAGCATTGAAGGGGGTAATTTCTACGTTTAAATTATGTAGACAGGATAAATGCTCAATACAGTTATCTGAAATGAATAAATTCCCAAGTTTATTGTGTTGAGCTTTTTAGGTTAATACAACAAAGGTAATCTGTACTGCTTTAAGACGACTGTCTCAAAGAGAAATAGCTCTGTATATTAGCAAGCTAAAGTGGCAGTCTGCCAGTCATATCTGTCGCAGATCTGATAACCGTTGGAGTAGACAACAGTGTCAGACTGGCCATATAGTCGAGATGGCGTTTGCCAGCCGGGCCCCACATGTGTCTGGCTTGTGGTGCTTGCCGCAAGCCAGGCGGTAGGTAAGATAGGGAGTCTCCAGTCACGAGCCCCGGGCTTGTGAGGAGCCATCCGGGCTCTTCCAGCCCAGTCCGACTCTGGTAGACAATGTCTATGTCATGTTCTAAAGTAAAAACCAAGAATCGGCAAATATGCCGAAGGACACCCTGAGTTTTGTTATACTGATAGTGGCTGTAAGTGAAAAGCCGATGATGGTGCTCAGTGGCGCCATGGGAGAGGCTTATGCCCAGCAGTGTAGTAAGGCAGGCTGATTACGGTAGTGGTAAACATACTACACAAACTCCTAAATATAGATAAGAGTAACTGCCAATGGATATGCAGATGATCTAGCAATCATGATATTATCTAGACTTTTTGAATCAATACTATGTGAAAAAATGCTGAAAAGCACTTCAACATAAGTAAAAGTTAATAGGTGCGTAGTAAAAAAAATATTGGCCTGTTGGCCTTTTGGAAAAACTCAGACACACGGGGCAATGGAGAGAGCTATGCTCGGAGTATTTTTTTTCATCATCATCATCATCATCATCAGCCAGAAGACGTCCACTGCTGATCATAGGCCGCCCCCTTTAACCTCCACACAGAACGACAGCCTGCCTTTTGCATACTATTATTGGATGCCCGCGACTCTCACAATGTCACAATGTGGGAGGACTACCTACGCTGCATCTTCCGGTTTGTGGTCGCAAAGAAACTCCGAGCATAGCTCTCTCCATTGCCCGCTGTGTGACTCTGAGTTTTTCCATAAGGCCAACAGTTAAGGACCACGTCTCGGTACCATATGTCATCACTGGCAACACACACTGGTCAAAGACCCTTGTCTTGAGGCACTGTGGTATCTTGGACGAGAAGATGTCAAAATACCGGTACGATATTGCCCCAATTTTAGTCAAAACTCAAGACTACTGTTGCACCATATTTCGATAGAAAATAAATATGTCGAACAGATGTGAACAGAAGTCAAGCAGTAAAATAGATAAATAAGAGAAAATTACTGCGTTTAATCGTGATGATAACACAAAGTAATGAACTTACAGAACAACATATCCAGCGTTGCGTTTGCTTTGATAAATCTGTCTTTTCACATGTCGACTAAGAATATTTGGGCGCAAGAATGATAAAGCCATATTTTACGTTAATAACTCACAAGTCATTAATTAGATTTCATAATCACAAAAACCTGAAAACAGCTGAAAATTCTGAAAGACGATCCGAAAATTCTCAATTCGGGACCGCAATCCTCAAATTTGACTTTGAAGTTTGAGTTTGATTGACAATTTGACATAACCATGACATTTTCGCGTTCCGAATCAACGCAGTTTTACGACGACTTGTAGCTAGGAAAACCAATGGGATGCGACGCGGCGCGCGGCTTCTCGTTTTTTTATGGCTGTTGTCGTCATAGTTATCTCCATTTGGTTCTGTTCTGGTCGGGCGGGACATACTATCATAGTACATACTTCTCTCTACGACGTACTTACTACATCCATGTCTGGAACATTAATGGAATGCAATCATTGAATGCCACAGATATACACCTGTGGACATCATTGAGATTTATAGTGGACATGTCCACTAACACAGTAGGTAGTAGATCTGTGTCCACTAAGTATTGTAGAGAATGTGATTGGAATTTACGCCAAATGACACTGACAGTGACAGCAGCTGCTATAACAATATGTTTTTTTCACAGGTTTTTTTGTATTATTATTAATTGACCAGTGGGCAAGCTAAAGTCTGCAGACCATAATGAAATGAATACTCTGCACCCTTGGAGCTCAAATGTGGAGTACGGCAAGGAGGGAGCATGTCTCCACCCCTCTGCAACCTGTACATGGACGGCTTATCGGAAAAACTCACGCAAACAGGAGTAGGCTGCTCCATCAATGGTACTGCGACGAATCATATTTCATATGCGGACGACATGGTTTTATTAGCGCCGTCGATATCAGCAATGCGGAAGCTGCTAGCAGTGTGTGAGAAGTATGCTGAAGATCACAATATGATGTACAACCCAGATAAGTCGGTGTTTCAATAACGAGGCTGCTCGGCATGATATTGATCTCTTCAACATATCAGCCGAGCAGCTGAAGCGGTTATTGGCGAGCGCTTTTTTTGGTTAGTTTACTGTACGTTATATATATATTTTTATTTTTTGTCTACTGTTTAAATGTTACGTGTTTTGTTAATGTTATCTGTGGATTCTTTTAAATGGCCCTCTGCATTTATTAATTTGTTGTACTGTATTTAGCTGTAAGATTCCCAAAAATTCAAAAATAAAATAATTAAAATATGATCTTCAAAGCTACGAACTGTTGCGAAAATCTGCCTCCTCTCACACTATACGAAGCTGCACTGGAACAAGTCCAGGAGGTCAAGTACCTCGGTCATATCATCACTTCAGACCTGTCAGACCACGCTGACATAGAGAGACAGAGGCGGGAAAAATAGCAGTGCGCGGTAACATGCTGGCAAGGCGATTTTCCCGCTGCAGCGACTCTGTCAAGGCCCAACTCTTCATCAGCTACTGCACCAGCGTGTACACCGTAGAGCTGTGGACGAACTACACCAAGGCCGCTATGAGCGAGATGCGTGTGCAGTACAACGATGCATGGCGCGTGATGTTCCGGCTGCCGCGGTGGTGCAGCGCGAGCGGCATGTTCGCCGCGGGGCGCGCGCCCTGCTGGCAGCCGCTGCTGCAGAGCCGGTCGGCCGCCGCGCGCACCGCCCTGCACCGCTCCGATAACGCACTGGTGGCTGCGGTACGAGTGGCACACCAGCCCGATACATCGCACATGGAGAGCGTATCACACGCCCATTACCTAATTATGTTAGTTGTATTAATCTTATTTTTCAATTTTAATTTTAATTTTTATATGTAATTGGTACGTATATATATTATGTATTTTATTTATAATATTTATGGCATGTATTCAGCATTGCGTATTTAGTGTATATATGTATGTATATATTATTTATTTATATTTTATGTGCACCACCGACCGTTTTTCAACTTCTTTAGTCCTGTCCATCCAAAGGTTGCCTGGAAGAAATCGCTTTAGGCGATAAGGCCGCCCATTATACTGCCGTTTATTTGTTTTTATGTTACTTTAAGTTTCATTTGTATTTTCGGTGTGTAATAAAGTTGTATTGTATTGTATTGTATTGTATTGTATTGTATTGTAATTTTTGTATTTGAATTTTTTATATATAATTTTATTTGTAATTTTCTAATCATCAATTAATTAATGTAATTTGTATAATAAGTTATGGATGCAAGTCCGGATAATAAAATTTTTCATTTCATTTCAATTCATAATACCACCTTGGATATACGCTCATAACGTAATAAATTATTAAATTAAATGTTAAATTTCAACGACACATATTTATATAGTTACCAAAAAACATGCCTGTAAATTTACAGGAACGGACCGTCGTTTCGCTTGGCCGCAAGCAGACCATCTTATTATGTATAACAATATTTTTTTTGGACTTATGTGTATCTAAATGTCCTCAATAAAAAATAAACTTTTATAACATTCCCTGTCTATAAGCTTATTTTATTCACTGAAAACAGTTTGTATGTTTGTTACGCGATTACTCCGCCAATTTAGAATTGTTTTTGATGATTCTTTTTTTTGGTTGGTAGGTCATATCTCATAGGTGGTCCCATAATTTTTTTATCGACATTGATTCAGCGCTTATTGAAAAATCTACAAAAACAATATGGCAATAAGCAACGAATTCAATGTACATTGTACAGTGCCACCAACTTAGCTGTTAAGGTGGGCAAAATTGGAACTACAGTTAAAATAATTATTAATAAAAAAAAAAACATACAGTCGAATTGATAACCTCCTCTTGAAGTCGGTTAAAAAGCACTTTAAACACAGATCTACTACCTATAGATTTTCAATGAGCGTGGCTAGCTCAGTGCCTCTCGCTCATCATCGTATTTTCGCTCACTGCGCTTCTTGCAGCCCAAAATGCTACAACCAACCATTGTAAAATATCTTTTACAATTATTTCTCAGAGGAAACACGCATTTATCACATTAAATCACCAAAAAAAGGCAATAAATATAATTCAGACCCGTTTTGTTTGTCACTGATTATTACAGATTTTGACACTTGAGGTACCAAAAACAGGTCACGCCGATAAGGACAACAAATTCTATTTATGTCCTTTTCGTACTTGTGCTGAGCCATATCAAGTTGTCTCTTTCACTAAAATATATTGCCGATCTGGTTGTGTATATCTGTGACTTTAAATCACTATTTTGGTGTTTGAATTAAGAACACACCAATATTATTCGACCTCCATCTCAAAGCTATACAACCTCCTTGCGCAAAAAATACTCGATACAAACTCCTTAAATCTTTCTTTTTCTCGTATATAGTCGGGTAAAAGTACCTACCACGGTATGCAACTCTTGAATAAAACGGATCTAAGTCGAGGGCCATGAATCACTCGCGTCGCTCAGGATTCTAAAACATCACGAATCACTCCCTACGGTCGTGATTCAGCCGTTAGAATCCTTCACTTGATCGTGATTATACGAGCAAACAAATCAACAAACTAACAAACAAACACACTTTCTCATTTATAATATTTATGTTAATATTATGATGACAGAAACTGTATAAGATTAGGCGCTGCTGGTCATCGCATTACGAAAACGAAACACATGCAAAGCGAGAAATTAAACACTGAGCCAGTAAGTATAATATGTAATAATGGCTTTCTTATTTTAAGAACTAACAAGCTACAACTCCACTTTCTCGCAATCCTTCTCCACGACCGCAGCGACAACATTTTCAACCAAGGACGAGTTCACCATTTGACAGCTGCATAACGTTGAGCACGCGTTTGACGCGTTACACGCTTGTGACATTTTATCCTTTTTGTCACGTCTTATGGTGGTTTCCTTGACCGGTGGGCTGCAGCAGAACTCTGTATCGAGGCCCATCTTCTCACCGTCTTCTAACGACTGCGGCAAGTGCTGATTCAGGGTTTCAGGGAGCAGCAAGCTGGTAATACCACCGGCTACGAGGAGTGCACCCATGATAATCAGAGGGAGGACCATTATATCGGAACCCTAGAAAAATATTATAAAAATATAACGCTTATCATATAGCGTAATATTGATAGGATATGTATGTGAAGGCAATAGGTAGATAAAGTAGGTAGGTACTAGGCGTATGATGTAGGTACAGGTACTTATCCTGGCAACCTTGGAGAGCATTCAGTTGATGCATTCAGCGTGAATCATACTGACAGAGCCAGGCAGTTTCAATGAATGTAAAATCTCATTAGCCGAGAGAGCGAGACAAAATTCAATGTAAGATTAATATATTATGAAGTTTTTCAGGTTGTGGTACCTACGCCCCAAAGTGAGAGGGAAAAGATGAATAGTGATGTTTTCTTGAAGATTAGAGGATAGAAGCTGTTCCTTAAAGTTCATCATCATCAGCCAGAGCCACTTGGATCAGAGAAACAAGGGAGATATCATCATCAGCCAGAAGACGTCCACTGCTGAACATAGGCCTCCTCCTTAACCTCCACACTGAACGACAGCCTGTCTTTTGCATTCACTGGATGCCCGTGACTCTCACAATGTCGTCGGTCCATCTAGTGGGAGGCCTACCTAATACGCTGCGTCTTTCGGTTCCTGCGTCTCCTTAATGTTACTTACCAGATAATTGACAAGCGGTATAAAGATGGGTCCGAGCATGCCTATTACGGAGCTTAGGCTCATCCCGAGGCCCCTCACGACGGTGGGGTACAGTTCTGAAGCCATGAGGGGCAGTACCACGAAAGACGACGATATACCCATCTTACCAACGCAGTATAAGGCCAGAGTCATGAAGGTTTCTGAAAATTTAATAAGTCAGGATATCAATCGGTTATATCAGATTCAGAGCATTGTTCCAAAATTAATCTGTTCTTTGGTTCGTAAGAATGCTTACAAAACCAATCACGAGCCAACTGGACAACCAGAATTTTTATATAGCAACAAAAACAAGAGGGAGCAGATTTTTTTTGACTTATAATACTCTTCTTAAAACATCATAATATAATACTATGTCCAGTATAACAAGAAAGTGTCTATCTAAATGATTTTCTCCCTTGTCTGTCTTACTTTTAACCGACTTCGAAAATAAGGAAGGTTCTCAATTCAAATACGTTTTTTTTTATTGATGATGTAATTTGTGATGTGTATTGAATTTTTTAATTCCCTTTATGGTATATAAATAAAGTCCTTGCTTATACTTAATATTATATGCGTTGGACGCCAAATTTCTCTTAGGAGAGTAAAAGAAAGTAAAGGCTCACCATGTTGCACCAAAAAGGTGGTCAAACATGCCACTCCTCCAACTACCATGCTCATACAAAGCGTCCACCTTCTTCCGAGTCTCTCCATCGAGGGCCAAAGAAACAAATACGTCGGCAGCTCCACAATCCCCGCCAAAAAGAAATTCAGAAACTCATCACCACCCAAAACTGGAGCATAATACGACAAACCAACATACACGCTGGTATTTGTGAACCAAATAAAGGTAATAATGATTGTTTTCTTCCGTAAATTTGGAGTCCGGAAGAGGTCTAGAATACCGTATTTTCGGGACTTGGCCTTTTCGATCTCTTGGTTTAGTTTGTCAGTCTCGTATTTGCGGTGAAGGTGTACCATGTAGTTCGCTGGTAGAGATTTGCCATTGATTCTGTGAAAGTTACAAAACAATATAATAAAGACTTAAGATCCTTTCAGGCAGCAAAGAAAATATCGTGAAATCTGGTCCTTCGAGTTCGTAGCAAAAACAAAAGCACCGTCTAATAATTTTGTAAATAATTTCTTATGGATATTTTAAATACTGACCTGGCCATAGTCTTCAAGATAACCTCAGCTTTATCGAACTGTCCTCTCGCTAATAGCCATCTAGGGCTTTCTGGCATCAGCCAGATGAACAAAAAGAAGCAAATAAACGGCAGAGTAGTGGTCAAAGCCAGGTGGCGCCAGTCTCGTACCAGATAGACCACTCCAGCAAGAAGGATCAGGCCTAAGGAGTAGGCGATGTTGGAAAGAATGGTGCACAATGTCCGGTGACGGGGGCCCACTAGTTCTATAGCTGAAAATGTTAAGTACGTTTTTTAGAATAGCAAACAGACAAAATATGATCCGTGCTAAGTGGTTACTACCACCTATTGGATAACATCAAGTTTTAACACCAGCATTTTGTTCCATTTGTGATTGCTAGAAATAAAGCTAGCTTGAAATAAATACGACCCTTATGGAGGAGGCCTTTGCTTAGTAGTGGGACAAGACAAGAAAAAAAGAAATACGACATGCAAGCAAGAATGAAAGTTGGGCAATGGGACAATCTAAGGGACAATTTAACGTAGCGTTACATTCTCTTTGGCCTTTACGTATTTTGGTTTAGGAAAAATTACTACGGTGTTTTTTATTGTTAGTACAAACGAGTCTGAATCTGAAGAAGATTTTTTAAAAGTTAACATATACTGTCCCAGTCCTGGGCAAGAAGAAGACTTTAAGGCTGTAAAAGTTAGGAGCAACCAACCCAAGACGTAAGGAGTGGTCATTATAGCTGGCACTGTAAATCCTACTCCAATTCTATAAATAGTCCAAATGGTGTAGTTCTGGGCAAATGCCGTGGCGACTCCAAAAACGCATTGCACGAGCAGATATATGAAAAAGGAGGGTTTCCTTCCCATCGTGTCCTGGAGGTATCCGAATATGTAGTTTCCGATGATGCCTCCAACTGCCAGAAGTACCAGCCCGAGGGTCGGGTAGAAGTCATGGTCGCAAACCAAGTTCCACTGCAGAGAGATAAAAAAAGAAATAGTATTATATCCTATAAATATGTGGATGAAGAAAGCAATAAAAATAAAAATAAAGTCACAAAGAAAGAAGGCTTTGAAAGTTAATTGTGATCGTGATTCGTGATATTTACAAAAATAATCTCGAAAGAAGAAAGCCGATCGAATAAGTGACGTATGATCAGTGGAATTAATGAGTCTGAAGATTATGCAAGTAGCAAAGTTAGAAGAGAAAGGGTTATAAACCATACCTCGTTGACAATAGTGTTTTTATAAAGGGTCTCATCGTAATTCCAGCCGTGTTTACAAGGGATGATGTTCGCCGGTATTTCCTTGAGCACAGCTTCTGCAAGATCTTGGTAGTTCTTCACAATATCGCTGTAGTTCAGATTGTACATCGAGCACTGGGAGTATTGGAGCTCACCGCTCTTTAGTTCCAGGGGTATACTGTGGAAACATTAGTTACAGTTGAAAACAAAGTGCTACGTGATTAGCAGCTTGCGGGCTTCGTGGTTCGAGCCAGTTGCGTTGCTCTAAAGTAGAAAAATAAATAACTAGAACCTTTGAATGGAGTGAATTGGACTGGACTTTCAGGACCGACGTTTAAAGCAGACTTTTTCGAGCATGCTGTTGCAAACCCGAAGTCCGTACGATATGCCGAAGTACCCTACATCGATAAAATAATTCATGCACTCTTTGTCGAAGGTCGCTTTTACGAAAATATTTTTCGCCGATATAACGATTCTTGATGATCAAATTGAATCCATCCTGATCTTTGTAAATACCCATCAGGGAAGGGAAAATCTATGTAATTTCTATGTTACCAGGCGATAAAACACTACACTACCATGACATAAAAAGACGAATTTTCATGAGAAATTATTTTCAGATTACCAAAACACAAATTTAAAATAGCTCCATCATCCAACTCCTCTCAAATATTACCTACTGTTGCGCTTACTCTTCCTAGTCTTGGGTTACCTTAGGTTCTTAACCAATCCCTTATCAGCCACCAAGTCCAGCTCAGGCACACGGCACCAGTGCGGCACTCCCGGTGCCATGAACAGCTGTGCGTATGCATGGAATCCACACGGTATCACTGCTGGCAGCAGCATCAGATAGACCACCAGCTTCTGGTATCGTCCAAACGCGCCCACGTCTTCGAGGATGGCGTCGAAGTCCATAGCTTAGGAGGCTAGACGTTCAGGAAAAATAGAAGTAGGGTTTTGGTATTAAAGTCCAAGACTATAGTTTTTGACTGCCACTATGCCACTAATAAAAAACTTTGGCGCGGACTTTATTCAATCCACACATGGAAGCAATAATATTTTACCTTATAATTGCTTGAAAGCTTAAACATTGATCATTGATTGATCATGTGTGTTTATATATATATGTATTATACTAATGTATCATTTAGTAGTATCTATTTAATGGTATCATTAAAAGTGTTTTAGCATCCCCCGTCGATTCTGTTACGTAAATTCTTTCCATCCAATGGTTGCCTGGATGAGATTGCTTTTAGCGATAAGGCCGCCACTTGTGGCACTAGCTCGTAAGTGTTTTCTATCGTGTTGTAATTTTTATTTCTGGTGTACACAATAAAGAGTTTCTATCTAACTATCTATCATGGAACGTATAGGTATACACTTGCATTTTTCATGATCATGCAGAAGAAAACAGTATTTACGAATAACGTATGCGAATAGAGGAAATATACAACATTTCAAATATACAACTGCTATCTTGAAAACATTTTACAATCTGACTTACCCTTGCTAACTCTAAATCCGAAGAGTGCCCAACTCTCCCGTCCGTGGAATCACCGCGACGAGCCTCCATTGACTGCCAGTCTGTCCAAATATCTACGCCTATGTTGTTACCTACTTACTGGACCCTAAACTCTACCGGGCAGTCTACAGGATGATTGATTTTGTCGATTTTGTCGATTTTGACCTCAAAGAGCAACCTCATTTCAGTGATAGCTTGGCTTAAACTTATTTTTATCATCACCAAGATCTACGCGAAACTGGAAAACTATCCAAAGTCTTTATGGATGATTGATCAAGCCCTCAAGGAACAGGAACGTTTTGGGATGCTGAGGCGATAGCTATTCGGTATGCTAAAAAAAAATTACCTATGCCAATTCCGAAACCATTTCGAGATTTTATGTTACTAACCCTTATTTTTCTACTCCGTCAATTATAAACCGATTTGTATTGTTATTATTCTTGTTTCAAAAGGATATACTTCAGATAGGTCCCATAGAAATTTCATGAAAATCGGTTGAGTAGTTTGGTTTTTAAATCAAAACAACTAGAAAAACATGTCATCCTAGTAAACGAAATGGCGTATTTACTAATTTTGAAGTCGGTTTTTGAAATTGATTATATTTTATGTTTATTTGTAAAGGCATTACAAGCATACAAAAGGCAAAAAGGTCAGCCAGTACAAAATGCCAACTTTTGAAAAATAGTCACTCCCTATCAGCAACATGGTCTGGGATGCGCGTGGGCAATTATTCCATTCTGGTCCAGTCAGTCAATTCGATTAGCGCTGTAATTGCCGGCGAAAGGACAAATCCCTGTCCACTGCTGCTACGACCAAGGTCGGATGGCAATGATCAATGTTTGATTTATCTGACATTGTTAAATAATGTATTGATTAATGAATCCAACGAAATTGAACCACCTTTCCGCCACAGCTATCTTGCTCGCGCAGACGCAAAACTATTATATAGATCTAGACTGAAAAAAATTAAAATATAGGTATCAATATTAACATCGAATCTTATTCGAAAGATTTCTAATAATTTTCTAGATAAAAAATCGTAATCTTAGAGAGATGGTAAGTTTCCAAAAAACGCCTTCTCAAAACGTAAGCTACAAATTCGCTTTGTAGCTTACGTTTCGATTGGTATTTTATTACCTGTGGAATGTCACACCATAACTCTTATGCTGCTTTTCTGATTTGTTGTGGTACGATTTCACCGCGCAAATTGTCATAGTAAAGTTTTTTTTTTTGAGCCATACATGATCCATTTGAATGGCTTAAATTTTGCGAATGTACTTGGTTTCTATGTGTAGTTATTCTAAGTCGTAATCATATTTTCATATATTTTAAAGATTTTTTTTTTTAATATATGCGAAAGTAATCGCTCAAGCTGGGAAGCGGGCTTAGATAACAAATGAGTTTGGTACCAGTGAAAAATCAGGAAAAATAAAAATAAAATCTTTTTATTACAATCATGGCTTTTACTTAAATTTAAGAGCGTGTTTTGTTTATACATAATGTCTATATTTAGTGTCCTTTTTAACCGACTTCGAAAAGGAGGTTATCAATTCGACAGTATGTTTTTTTTTTTTTTTTTACTTTAAAATAATATATTATTTATATTTTGTGTTATAATGTGCGATGGAAGTAATTGGTATTATTTTCGTTTACATGGGCTGTATATTATGCTTTAATTTGATGTCTTTGATAAGTCCATTCCAAGGATTTATGGAGCTCAATTGGATAACGTTTGTACATAAAACCATCCACTTCTATAATGAACCAGAATATCTGATAATGACTTTGAAGATCAAATGACAGAAATATCAGAGATAGGGAGAGATTGATTTCACGAGCGCATTCCATGCATAAGGATAAGTTTCTAGGTATATCCAGTCTTTTGTTTAAATTTGTCATCTTTTCGTGTAATGGGACATCCTCGTTTGCATGTAAATTATATGTCTTTATTAAAAGGTAAAGTATATCTTCGTTTCAATTATATTATATGTTTCTTCGTTTATATGTGATATATAGGTATATCTTCGTTACGAGGTTTCTTCATTTAAATATGATGTCTCTCCGACTAAATGTGATGTATTTTCGTTTAAATGTGATATCTGTTCGTTTAAATGTGATATCTGTTCGTATAAATGTGATGTTTGTTCGTTTAAAATGTGATATTTGTTCGTTTAAATGTGTCATATTTGCTTCTGTTTGGCTTATATCTTGTGGCACATCTTCCTGTACCACTCGGGGTCGTTGTTGGCGGCAGTCTCGGGCCGTCCGCCGCGGTGGCGGTAGTGGAACTCGGACACGCCCCGTCCCGGGACGTCGTTCACGGTGAACTTGCAGAACCGCTCCACCATCCGCGCGTCCCACTCGTCTGACACGTAGTGGATGGACTCGTACTCCACTAACACCTGAACAAACAAAAAATATTTGTTATTAGTCTATCCCAAAGGATTCAAGTCTATCCAAATAAACTTTTTTTGGAAAACGTATATGCTATTAGAAATGTAGTATATAAACACCCTCATATATTGGTAGAAATTTGGTATAGAGGGGCGGTATATACTAAATTTCATAGTCGTTCAGCCCCTATATACGGAGTTGAGTGGTAACAAACGTATAAACACACGCACACTCTTGCTCAAACTTTATCAATTATAATATTAGTGTGATCTACTTTACTTTTGTATCATTCAGTAGTGCTATCGTATGGTTCAACCTCGCTATCATACCGAAAAGCAGCTCAATCATTTCATTCGGCTGCACTATCATACCGTCCAGCAGCGCTATTGTATCCGATTAGTAGCACTATCATACCGTACTATGGCGCAGTCATATCGACTTCTTATTATTCTTTTATGGCCATGGTGTTGCACTGTTCGTCAGAGCTTCCACTACCCAGCACTTGGTTTCATTTCCGTCAAACCCTGCTCTTTCTTTGACAGCACCATTTCCGCTCATTAATGTCAACTTCTAACTTTTGGAAATTCTTACCTGCACAGCATATGTCTCGTTTCCAGCGCAGAAGGAGAAGGCGTAGTCCCTTGGAGCGGTGCCATTCTCTCCATGCTGGTACAGCTGCAGGTCCACTGACTTGATCGGCATGATCTCGCCGCTGGGCAGCGCTATCTCACCAGCTTCGAACCTACAAAATAGACGAGAGAACTACAACCTGGGCTATAGTGGGTAAAATCCTCAGAAAAGATAAATTTAAGTGTTATAGATAGATTACCTACAGTTTCCCCTTTAGCACTTACACCCGCCTGGTCGTCAATTTAATGACATTTTGATCATCTCGTTTGCAGTTGTGTGCCGCTCAATATTGAAGTGTGCGTTTGTAGAACTAGTAAGGATATGTCAGTGTATGCAATACGTGTTTACCTCGCCCCCTTCAGTTTTTCGAAGACTACTAGCTTGAGTTTAAGGCAAACCCAAACTACCTATATAAATGATCCAAGGCATAATCTCATATTTAGAAGATTTTCTGCTAATCAAACAGTTAAGGGTTCAGGTTTTGCAAATATTAAAAAAAATATGCAATTTGTTGGTAAACCCAGATATAACATACAGAGTATAATCGGTTCTTAAAAAGCTCCGAAAAAAAGAAGCTTTTCTCTAAATATAATTTTCTCGCAATATTAGCACTGGCATATTCATAACTCACTAATTATAAGTTATTAGTATTTAGTGTACAAAGGAAATGTCATAATATTGTAGTTATGTCAATTCAGATACAATGTCCACAATGTTATAATGTCATTATTAGTTAGTCGATGTTAGTATTCTAATTAAATCCCTCATTATTAATGAATTCTATAGATAGGTAGACTATATTTTATAGTAATTTTTAAACTTTCGCGATTTGAACACATGTTTTAAATGTTTATCAGTACTTATCACGTATGTTTTATATGTTTATCAGGACTTATCACGTATTCTTTATATTTTCTAGTTACTTACACAGAAGCGGTGCTGGGCTGGCAAATGACGCCGACGCTGACGCTAGAGCCGTCCTCCAGGAAGATGTGGTGGAACGCGTATCGGTGCATCAGGGTCCAGTCGCGTTTATCACCTGCAACGAATCACAACAAAATGTATGACAAAATTAGATGCAACCAAACAAAAAAATTACGGCCACCTAAAACTAAAAAGACTTATTATACTTAGGTGGGCACCTAAGTAAAATAAGCTTTTTAGTTGCACCTAAGTAATAAGTCTGAAATAAGTATTGTATGAAAATTAAACTTATGTACAGAAATAATTATGTATATTATAAACAAAAATCTTCTAAACTAATTGGAACTATTTCCTTGACCACTAGAAATTTTTGCCAAAAAACTATCTTGTCTAAATGTTTTTCTTTATCATCATCATCATCATCATCATAATCAGCCTTTTTTTAACAGTCCACTGCTGGACTTTTAGCCTACCCCCGAAAGGGTGATTTCTTTATCAGTTCAGTTACAATTAGCATAGTCAAACCTATTATATCTTCTGAGGTCAAACTTTCAGATAGATGATCATGATAATTAGGTGTTTAATGTTCTAGAATGTGCAAAAAAACAGTAAAAGCAGTTCCATGGGAATAGAACAGCGTAGACAAGAACAAATGAGAAACTGTAGAGAACAAATATGCAAGTGAAGTCATGAAGTGACAAGCAAAGTGAAGATGAAGTTGTAAAGTCAGCGGCAATGCTTACCGAAGCTGTGATCTCTGAACGAGGGTAGAGTGAGGTCGAACGACTCGCTCTCGATCTTTAACTTGCATTTCAAGGTGCCGAACTGCTCGTAGTGGGACTGATGAGCACTGCAAGGTACAAGATTATTCGTAAACTCTATGCAAGAATTGAACTAAAAGTGCACTGCATTGTTTGCTGAAATTTTGTGAAGTAGCACATTTTTACCACAATTTTACTAGTCGACTTCAACGATAACCTAAGCTAACTAAATTTCAGGGGTACAGGAACAACTATGCTTGCATTCCAATCCAAGGCTGGTTTGGGTAAGCCGGCTAGCCAGGGATAAACAAATGCACAGACCCTAAGCGGGACATCAGTTTGGGTTCTGTTACCGTCACTGTTATAGGGCCTATTTAAACTGTAATAGAAAGACACATTTTGGAAGTACTCACGTCTTCAGTCCCTCGAAGTATTGTCGGCTCCACTTTTCCCTGGCAATAGATCTGATGACGGCTCCAGGGTACAGCTCAGAGTCGAAGTCATAGTGCTTAGTGGTCGCCTTCCATTCTCCGTGGAAATCCACCGCCACGACTTTGGTGGGATCGTTTTGGTACCTACAGAAAAGGAGGACAAGGTTAAATTTCGCGTGATTTATTATTATTTTTATTTAGGCTGAAGTAATGACGCAGACACTGTTCCAAAGGATAAAAGGGCTGTGGATGTAGCAAGGATAATGTAGTACCACGGCAAAAAAATAATTATACAAAGGATTCGACGAGGAACTCTACGTTGAATTTAATGAACCCGGGGACAGCAGGAACTGCGTACATTTGACCAAAATATCCAAATTCACGAGGAAAACTTTGTATGCACAATACAGGCTGCCTTGAATGGCTGTATTGAATGTTGACAGCTTTGTGGGATAGCCTCTGTTATAATGGCAGTATATGTCACCACACACTTCTGATGATGACATACCACATCTGGCCTTTGTAAGCGATATGCCACTTGACCATTGGCTCGACGGGCGTGATCTTGATACCCTCCGCGGCAAACTCTCCGATCCCGGCTCCAAACAGAACCGTGTCTGGTATCTTCTTGCTGCAGAGGAGACCTTTTCCTGGAAGCTATAAGCAAAAATTAAAACTTTTACTCAAACACGTTGACTGGATCATTACTTTCGTGCTTCGTATTCGTTAATCAAGTATTTTTGTCAAATGTCTCTCTCGTGTTCCTGAGTTGTGAGTCGGGTTTTTTGATCACTTCAACGCCTCCAGTGAGTAATGATAAAGGAAGAAGTTATTCAAATTCAATGGTCACTTGGTGAACTTTAAGTCACAACAAAATTCGATACATTCGAATTTTGATGCACTTTTATTTAGGCATATAGGCATCATGATCATAATAATCAGCTCATCTCACTCATCTAACTGCTGGATACCGGCCTCTCTGAAGCCATGCCACTATAATTATATAGCTCGGTCGAGTTTTTTTATTTTTTATTTTTTTATTTGATTTACGACTTCGAAATCCAGTGGCGCTTTGCCTCCGATATGCTTACCAAGGAGCTATATAATATAGTACTCGGATTTTCAAGAAATCAAACCTTGAGAACAGAGGCAGAGCAAAAAAAAAAGAACGATAATAAATAAAGAGTTTATGGTGTTACCCCAATGTAGAACAGTCCATTGCACATGCCCATGGGTCGCCTCTCGCACCCCATGATGACGTAGATGCCCTTGTCTTGGTCATCCCCCTTTTTCGCTGATATGAAAAACACTGCGTCGAATGCCTGCACACAATTACATAAAGATACACTTAAGTATTTAATTCATTAATCAGATTAAATAACATATTTGTTTACCAAGCGGAAAAAATGATGATATTCGACCAAACCTTGAGAACATAAATTAGGGACCTGCCTTGTTTGTTTTCCTGTTCTCGTGCATATTGAGTGTTCGTTCGACCGGAGCGATCGAACGGCTATTCGCAATAATTGCAATAATCATACAGAGCACGAACCCTGGTTGTATGGTCTGTGATTCGGATAAAGGTGTTCGAGCTCGCGACTATTGACCAAACGGCACTCAACGAGATGTAAACCCCTAATTCTAAGTGAAAAAGAAGAAGAAAAGGAGAAGTGGAGTGGAAAGAACTGCACTTACGCCCCACATCATTAGCCAATAAACGTCCACTGCTGAACAAAGGCATCCTTCTTAAAAAGGAGTGTTACCATAATCCCAACGCTTGGTAGGCTTGGAGATCGCAGTACGTTCACCGTGTACTAATAGGACCCTGCTGCCCATCCTCCGGTGGTTCTGGGGCCTTACAGACAACTGCTATTGCGGCACCAAACTAACGTTAAATCCGCTCAGTTGGAAAATCCCGCGAACGTGAACCTAACGCGCCCAGATACGGTTTGCGGTCTCGTGATTTTCCAACTGCCGATTTCGTGATTTTTTTAGTTTGGTGCCGCAATAGCAGGTGTCCGTAAGGCCCCTGGTCGCAGTTTTAGGACATACGCGGGTCCATAACTGACGTCCCGCTTGGGGTGTATTATGTATTTCTCCTGACATCCTACTGAAACCAGCCGAGCTCCCAAGGCCTTGGCTCGTTGGCATAACTCCACCACTACGCAAGCCCTCATATTAGGTACCTACTTCTACTACTATGACTATGATGTTTCTTTGCGCAGTAGAATCCGGAACGTGGATATTCACCAAAGAACCAGAGTCACCGACATAGCTGTTAAAATTTGCCAGCTGAATTGGCAATGGGCAGGCCACATCGCTCGAAGAACCGATAACCGACGGGGAAGAAAGGTTCTTGAGTGGAGACCACGAACCGAAAGACGCAGCGTAGATAGGCCTCCTGCTAGATGGACCGACGACATTGTGAGAGTCGCGGGCATCCAGTGGATGCAGATGGCAGGTTTTCGTTCAGTGTAGAGTTTAAAAGGGGAGGCCTATGTTTAGCAGTGGACGTCTTCTGGCTGATGATGATGACTACTATGACAATAGCGTGAAGTAGGTACCTTGGAGTGATCGCTAAGTGTCTGCGCACGGTCCATGTCGGCCGGGTTGGCTACGGCCGAGACTCCTTGTCCCGCGCGCCCATCCTTGCTTGCTCCTGAATTCTTGTTGGAATACTGGGAAAAACATATATAACGTTGCTACTTATTAAAGACTATATATAGCCACCCAGACCTTGCACTGTCTGGTTTTTCAATTATTCTAATATTAAAAAAAGCGACTAAGCAAAATTAACACCGCTTTATGGTTGCTTTTACTTGATTTTTATTGTGCGAACTACCTGAAGGGGAGTTCCCTAATAGTTACAATGTGGGTTCAAGTTTCTGTTCATTACCAAGTTATAACTGGTAATTTCGTTATTGAATTTTGTGGTGCTACGGAACTCTCAGTGCGCGAGCCCGACTCGCACTTGGCTGGTTTTTTTTAACTACATATTAAAATACTACTTAGTGCTCACTTCATTGCCTTCTCTGTATGTCACTAGAGTTATCAGGGTTCGTAAAAACATGTGGTTTCAATACGTAATCGTAGATAGTAAATAATTTGTTTATCAGTCACCTGCAGTCTTACGATATTATTAACACCATTATCTCGTCTGTCTATGTTGGTATTGATAAGTTATTGTGTTTAATTAGGCATCCACTGATAGATTGTTCCTATTAAATAATTTATTAAACTATAATAATTTTTGTAACGTAAATTTTTTGGATAAACTGGCAGTGCTTTTATCTATGGAATTTTGGTTGACTTACGAACTCCGGTAGGAGTCCCCCCTTTATTATACTACTCTTTGGGTAGGAGTAATAATGTTCCTTGCTTACGAAACTGAGATTCCTTACTTATGGGGGTTGTTTATATCTGTGTTATGGGGTGTAAAAGTCGATTTTGAGAAACGAGAAAAAAGGAGAGCATAATGAAGTTAAAAGCTCATACGAATTACGAAAGTCAACGCGTATAATTATACGAATTCGCGGGCATTAGCTAGTTTTAGATATCAATGGTCCGATCATTGGCGGATCCAGGGAGGGGGGGGGGGGCATGGGGGCCATGGCAAAACACTTAACAACACACAACACACAACAAAACACAAAACACTTAGCATTTCCATACATACGACTCAATTTTTCGATTTGATTCCTTCGAACTATGTCAGAATGCCCCCCCCCCCCCCCAAATGAAATCCAGATTGATCCCCCCCCAAAATAAAATCCTGGATCCGCCCCTAGGTCCAATCTGTAGGTACATCGTGTAAGTACCTACTACTATAGGTAATTCGTTAGAAACGAATTATTGTGCAGTTTCGATGCCAACGCTCAAAAACGGAAAGGAAAACATAGTGAGGAAACCAGTATGTCCAAGAACCTCAAAAGTTTAAAGACATTCACCAACATGCACTGGGCCAGCGTGGTGGATTAGGGCCCATCCTCTCTCTGAGAGAAGGCCTGTGTCCCAGCAGTGGGAACATGATAGGCTGAAATGATGATGACTACTATAATCTATCTATCTATATAATTATATAAAAATTTATGGCTATTTATACCTTGGTCACGCCATAACTTGAGAACGACTTTACCGATTTCATTCATCTTTTTTTTTGTTTTCTAATACTTTGTAGAAGGTTCTTACGGAAAGAAAAAATAAGAAAAGTGCGCAGAAATTGGAAATTTGAAGAAAACGATTTCAACTTCGCGCGTTTTACAGTTCTAAGACAAGACGTCTGTCGGGATAAGTTTGATTTACGATATTGCTGATAGTTTAAGTAAGTAGTACCAAAGATTATATACTAGAGTACTACTAGTAGTACCTACTTACTTACTTTTAAGTATACTTAATATGTAATTATTAAATTTATTTGTCGATTAAATATCAATTTAGTGAACATTAGGTTATCGTGCTGTATAATGCTGACTGCTAATTACATAATTTAGATAATACTGTGAGTCAGAGAAATGCTTTACGGCGCGGAAAGGTGACTAAGAGAAGTGGTCAATATACCTAACCTAGGTACTTATCACCATGAATTACTTTTACTTTGGGAGATTTGGGACCAACACTGAAATCGCGAAAAAACAACTGTTCCAAAGAAAAAACAAATTAACACAATGAAATGTTTTATTTTTTTCGCTGGTCGTCCTACGGAGTTGCGAAAAACTTTTTGAATGGGTCGTCAATTAGAAAAATCATCGTATTGACTGATGACCAATAGATCGAAAGACGCTAGTTCGAAGCACGAATCTGAAATTTATTTCTTGTAGTGCAGATAAGTACCTACTAATTGCGTTGTGGTTGGTTTAATAAGATACTTTATTAAATAATTATTAGCTTGGATTAAAAAGCATAGTAAATATAACGATAACCTTTTTTGTTCAAGTTGATTTAATATATATATACCAAAGTTTTATTGTTGGTTTTTTTGTTGTTTAATTTCATGATTTTAGATTCGTTTTAATTTTAGCACGTTCGCGCTTCGAACTAGCGTCTTTCAATCTATGGGTATTCGATACTATGAGTTTTCGCATTGACGAACCATTCAAAAAGTTTTTCGCAAAATGCGTGCGTCGCTTGTCTTCGCAGCTACGTAGACTTCCCTTAAAATTACACCAAAGTTTGGGTAAAAAATATTTACATGACCTAATAAAATTTGATATGATTTCTTTTAATATGAGATAGTAAACTAATGGTCATAACAATCCATTGATAGTTTATACTTACCTCATTTACCTAAGTAGCCATACCTACCTACATTATAAATAGCACATTAAGGAAATATTGGAAAGACAAACCCGAGAGAGCCGTTGCACTAACACAAAATATACTTGAAGTTATATGATTATTTACGGGATATTTACCCAGGTTAGGTAAAATACACTTACTACCTCAGATCAGACAAAGAAGGGAGATATCATCATCATCATCATCAGCCAGAAGACGTCCACTGCTGAATATAGGCCTCCCCCTTTAAGTAAGTAAGTAAGTCATAAGTAAATTTATTAATAAAATGGCAATTTACACGTCAATAAAGAATAACTTAAGAAAGAATATAACAAATAATAAAATAATAATTAATTGATTGAAATACAAACATATTAAAAAATAAGGAATGAAAAAAAGAAATATAACAATAATAATACAAATGGCAAACGATTATAAATATATATATGTAGTACATTCATATCACAAGTTTATAAAATTCGTCAAATTTGTAAAAGGACTGCTCGATGAGCCATGTTTTTAATAAATTTTTGTAAGACTGCAGACTCGTTGCTGCCGTTATTTCATCCGGTAAATGGTTGTAAACCGTCGGACCCATGACGTGTGTTAACTTGGAGGACTTCTCGAGAGAGCGTGGCACGGACAACAGTTTGTGCCTGTTGCGGGTGAGGCACCTCTGCACTGAGCCCCGCACTGCATACTCCGCTAGGTTTACCCTCACGTACACTGCCACTTGGAATATCAATATGGCAGGCAACGTCAGGATTCCCAGCTTCCTGAAATAAGGACGAGCCGGAGTATCCCATGGGACGCGCGCCACGCACCGTACTGCACGCTTTTGCATGCGGAACGCTCGCTCCCAGTCCGCGGTTCTAGCCCATATCTCAGCTCCGTACTGCAGCTGAGAGTGCACCGTTGCAAAGTAGCACGCTCGTGCTACCTCGCCCGGAACCACTCTCGCCACACGACTCAGTGCGAAGCATGCACGCACTTCCGAGCTTTCCACAGACCTTGTCAATGTGGGCGTCCCATTTTAGACCACGGTCTATCTCGAACCCTAGGAATGTGGTTGTTTCCTGTTTAACCTCCACACTGAACGACAGCCTGCCTTTTGCATCCACTGGATGCTAGCGACTTTTACTATGTCGTCGGTCCATCTAGTGGGAGGCCTACATACGCTGCGTCTTCCGGTTCTATGCTCCGGTAGAGCTATGCTCGGAGTTTCTTTACGCGATAGAATCCGAAACGTGGATATTCGCCAAAGAACCAGAGTCACCGATATAGCTGTTAAAATTTGCAAGTTGAAGTGGAAATGGGCAGGCCACATCGCTCGGAGAACCGATGGGGAAGAAAGGTTCTTGAGTGGAGACCACGAACCGGAAGGGAGATATGCCTTCGTACAATTATCGTTCGTGTTCAAATGTCTCCGTATTTTACCCAATTTTTACTATACCGGTAAACCGTAAATAAGGAACACTTACAAATTATTCACGCCCTCTTAGAAATTTTTAGCGACACCAACAAATAGTCAGCATGCAAAAAAGGGCGGCAAGATGGTCTGTTGGGTGAGCTATTAATATATTTATTGAGACAAAAACGAAAAAAGCAAAACAAGGCATCGAGCCTGATTTAGGCCAGATGCATTCACACCTGCCACGCCACCTCACCATATCTTTTGTTTGTCTGATCTGAATTTACTACACATGCGAAAATAACAGTTACTCTGCCATTCTATCTGTTTGGTTTCTTTTCACGACTAAACTAATCGCAATGAAATTCAGCAAGGAGTGTACTTCATGTTAGGTACGACTTTTTCAACCGACTTCAAAAAGGAGGTTCTTAATTGTTTTGTAAAGGATAGGTCTAAGGATAGTTCTAATGGCTCCGAAACCGGTCGATCGTCTCGACCGATGAACATAACCTGAGTCTAAGCCGTTTTATAATAATTTACTAATTATTATCCCAAAAATGCGTCATAATGTGAACGATACGTAAAAAAAATTCACCCCACCGCATACTTGCTACCGATGAAACAGGGCTAGGTAAGGTGAACAAAAACATCGAAATAAATAATTAAAAAAAAAAACTATCGAAGCATCTCTTCTTCTCTTCTCTTCTCTATCTCTTCTCTTCTCTACATAGTATAAATTGAAGTCGCTTTCCGCGTCTGTCTGTCTGTCTGTATGGCCGCTAACTCCTCCTAAACCACGTAACGGTATCTGATTATTTCTGATGCAGTTTTCACCATCAGTTAGATACATTTTCACGGAAGGTTTATATATATATATATATATAACTAGCGACCCGCTCCGGCTTCGCACGTAAATTACACCCGTGCGAAGCCGGGCAGGCGGGTCGCTAGTGCTAAATAAAATTAAAGGGCTTACCTTTCTAAAAAAATATAAACACGAAAACAGCACATACTTCAGATAGTACCACTTCCCCGGTATTTGGTAAACACCGAAAATCGGCTCTGGATCCTTGACTTTATAGTTGTAAATCAATAAAACGACGATGAGCGCGACAAAACACAGAAATATCATTGTGGGACACTCGACGGAGCACTGAACTGTGTGGCTATTATACTTTTACTGGACCTGATTACGACTAGTGATGCCCAAACTTCTCGAAGCCGTAGTTACGGAAGTTACGGACAGCCGGGCAAGCACTATCGAATAGATATGTCTTGCTTTTGGACAGCTTGATTTGACGTTTACTAACGTTTAAAGCCCTAACAGACGTCGGACTTGGTTGACAGACCACCGTCAACTAAATCCGTCACGTCTGTTAGCTTCTATAGAGTCACCGCAGATAACGGATTTTGCGATAGACAGAGATAACGCGACAAGAGCTACGCGATAAACAGAGAGGCAACTTCTAGGTTAATTGCATGCCTGAATTGCACTTTATTGTGTAGTAGCAAGAGTCACTACTTGTTTAAATGATTTTGCGTAGCGAATCTTCTGTTGGTACTTGTACAAATACGTATTCTGTACTAATAATAATAATAATAATTTTATTTCGGAAAATACCACCATTGTACACGTTAAAAATAAAAGAATGTCAAAATAATAATCACCTAAATACATAACATTAAATCTTGAATAAAATTAAATTACAATTACCAATTACCTTGTTAAAATTTTAATTACAATAAATCATATCTTCTTGCCCATTAAAATACACATCCATTTGATTTGGATGGGGCTGTCCACTCGTCCAACAATCATTTGCAGGATGCCATTGCAACTGCCTCGCACTCGCTTTTGTAGGGACGAGACTGTCTTGCGAATCATCGCATGAAAATCGTCAAATATCGTCGCTAAAAGTCTGTCGTCTGCGGTGGACGCAAGGTGCGTGGGTAGAGATTAGGTAGAGTAGGTACAAACACATTAGACGGGAAAATAAACAGCTTATACATATTATATTCGATGTAACACCTTATTTTAATGGGATCAAACAAACGTGCTGTTACCTATTTATTTTACACTAAACACGAGTTAAAACGTTCCACATACTAACTCGCGCATTCATAATATTTGTATGATATGCACATAACATTCGGCTAGATCAGAGTTAACATTAATACAAAACAAACAAACAAACACAAAATACAATAATATGTATTTTGTGGTGGTACGGAACCCTCAGTGCGCAAGCCCGATTAGCACTTGGCCAGTTTATTATCAATAAAAAAACGACTAAAATATGGCATTTCGATTCGGTGAAATGATAGGTCGACGTTATACCTAATAAGGTCGTCCAAATAACAAAATTACCACCCTTTCGTTTTAACTTTTCGTTTTTTTTATTATTTCTTAGTTCATCATCATAGGTAGGGCGGACAGACAGACAGACGGACAGGCAGACATCGTAAGCTTAATAATAGGGTCTTGTTTTTACCCTTTGGGTACGGAACCCTAAAAATATAAAACTATTAAATGTCATAATTAATGTTAATACATAATAGAATCGTTTCACAATCGGCGAAAATATCGCTTAAACAAATGAAAACCTTTTTGAAGACAGTATTTTCAATACATTTAAATCATGAACGTAAATGTCCCATCACTAGCTATTAGAAATATATAGGTACAATACTGATAAGATTCCATTATACCGCGTCCCTTCGTTAAGTCAATAAATCCGCTGGACCGTTATTTATTGATTGATACTTGCTGCGCCCCGCACATATACCTACTCGCTATTATATCGGGCTATTCGGTAAGGATATGCTATACCGAAAGGCTAGAATGAGAAGAAGCTCCTGAGTAAGTACGTTTGTGTACAAGGTACATTGTTTTTTAAACCCTTGCTAAAGAGCTGGCTGAACAGATTTTCACGAGGAACTCTTGGTCAAGTCACCTTTCAAACAAAAAACTAAATCGAATTCGGTTCAGCCGTTTGGGACCTACGTTGTCTAGTATATATTTTTTTTGATTCCACCGACGTAAAAATTATGACACTCCTCATTGTGCCTCGGGGTCTACGGTGGAGCACGCATGCCTACTAGGAGCGACAGCTTCTTGGGATGGTTTCTTGTAGTTATATGTCTACTTAATAAAACAAAGCAGCCTTCGTTGAAATTAGTATTAATTGTTTTTTTATTTATTTCATGATCAAAACTTAGATAGGCTAGAGTGAATAGATTTCTTCTAGACCAGCGTGTTCTATCCTCAATCATACTGTCGCTTACCATCAGGCGAGTTGGCGGCCAAACGTAGATAAATTATAAAAAAAATATGTTCACGTTCAAGTGTTTTATAAGAAATACGAAAATCCACTGCCACCGCTGGTTTTTGACTGGCACCTGCCGTCGATATACCTATTCAGTATCAGCATACATCTCTAGTCACAAGACCTCTGTCCTCTGCGTCCGTGCCTTGACCGACATTCGTCTCAGACTCGTCCTTCACGTCTATACAACCCAACAAACTACATAACAAAATGATAAAAAGCATAGCTACAACATAGAACACGAGTTTTATAATATCCCAGTAGATGCTCAGAACCGCAAAGACTAGCTCGTGAGGCAGGATGGAGTATTTGTTGTGGTGAACCATCTGCCACACGTCGTACACCAGGAAGAAGCCGACAGGGAACTGGAAGATGGAAGCGCACGTCAGGGCCAACACCTGGTCAAGCTGTTGCTGGAGCAACATAAACCAGAAGAGTCCTGTAGACAATAATAAACGACTTAGAAGTTATTATAAAGCCTTATTTACTTACCACCACACCCTCGGAAGACGCTGCATTATGTAACACAGTTGTTAACCGTCTTCGAAAAAAGAGGAAAGTTCTCAATTCAGCCCGTTTTTTAATTTTAATAATTTTTATGTATGTATAGCGATTACGCCAAACCAAACCAACCCAAAAACCAATCAAACTGTAATCTGTAGTTCTGTAAACCAATTTGCGTGTTTATTTTTTTATCATGCGGAAGAAACTCGCGGGGTGGTCCCACAAATATTTCATTAATTAGGGTTCAGTAGTTTTTAAACCAGCTCAAATAATAAGGATATTTGCTAGAGCGCCTACGATTTTCGCGATAACAAAATCACTACAATACTTTTGTTTTGTCTTTTGTTCAAATCAAAACAAGGAGGTATTCATGCATGCATCTATGAATATACTCGTAGTTCGCCTAGAACAGAGTTAATGGTTTTAAAAATTCCACTATAATTGGAGTTTCACTAAAAATTCAAAAATAAATTATCTTTTAATAAACCGACTTCAAAAAAAACCACAAAACATGCCACTGCAAAGAACAAAATAATATTTTTAAACAGATTTTGAAGTCGGGTGAGAACAACTACAAAAAAACTAAAAACTACTAACTTAGATTTAAAAAAAAAAAAACAAATATTTTTTGTAGTTATTCTCCGGCTTCAAAATCTGTGTAAAAATATTACTTATTTTGTTCTTTGTAGTGGCATGTTTAGTGGTTTGTTGCGCACTGTACCTTACTATCTTACTTGTTCAAAATTCAATGTAACTGAATTCCTGCCTACGGCCTTTGCTTGACAAAGAGGCAAAATATAAGGATGCGAGCCTAGGTACCACCGGTAAAACCTCGATAAGCTCGCGCTCCTAATAGGTAGCATCTACATACATTTTGTTTATATAACACGGGAATTACTCACGTATGATTAAGCCGGTTATTCAGACCGCATTCCGAAGCGCGCGCGACTGCGTCTCGTTTTGCACTGCGGGCTGCCGCGCGCGACACACGTGATAAAAGCGGCTGCTGGAAAACCGGAAAGCCGGTATAGTCGGAATAACCGGCTTAATCATACGTGAGTAATTTCCATGTAATATAAACAAAATGTGTGAAAACTACGTCAGGGGCCTTACGGCTAGCTGTTCAAAGCAATCCAGTTTAGGTGATGATTAAATTTGGCGCTACCGCAAACCGTATCTGGGCTCTTTAAGGTTCACGTTTGCGTGATTTTACGAACTGTGCGGTTTTAACGGTTTGATACCGCGTAAGCAGTTGGTCGTAAGGCCCCAGTTTCCATAATAGCATCTATACACTTCACTGCATAGTTACTGTTATAATAGTGGCACTTTTTGGAAGTTTTTTAATGGATGATCTTACCAGATACTGCTGGCACTACAACAAAGGAGGATATTATGATGCCGTACGTGAACCCGAACACGGACAGTGTCAAACACACCATCGCCGTTAGACTCACCGCCATAAATATCTGCAACATAACGACATAATTAGGTATATAAAGATGTTAAAGTGATAATATTGGTACATACGTTTTTTTTTTTTATATTGACATGTACTGTTGGCCTTTTGGCCTCTACAGCTTGACCGGACTAGTTAGCGAACGCAGAGTGCGTTCGGCATAACTTGGTGGTTAAGTTTATAGGCGACTAGCACAAGGGCACCTCGAAGGTACGAACCTCGGCTTGGGCCGTCGCCGGGAGTGGGAATCAGACTTGCCCAGGCACCCCAGAGGGGGTGTGCCCTGGAGCCCTAACGGTTTGTTGAACTGATTGATTATTTGGAGAGAATCTAACCGATCTTCTAACAGATCCTGGGGGTCTACGATCCTGCCGGCGGGATCGCTGTGTGTGTGTGCCTCTGGTAACCGACGCCTGTACCAAAAACTGAATATTTCCTATTGCTAGGAGCAGTCGGATCGGGGTATATACGTGTGGGATATAAGCCTATATATAGTAATAACCCTTTTTGCGCCAGCAACCGGAGCCCTTGTATAGCAAAAATATATATAAGTCTTAACGTCTACGAATTAAGGTCTAAAATTTGCCTGTTTTGCATGGGATAAGCAGTACACAGATTTTTATATTTTGTTTTTATAAAAAGAGCGGCAAACTGGCAATACCTCCACAGTGGCGTAGCTACCGAAGAGCTAGGTGGTGTCGTGTAGGTATATACCGGGGCCATCAAGCTCAGGGGGCCCTCGGACCCTGACCAGTCAACCTCAAACTGAATTTCTCCCACCATCAGAATATAACCCATACACATGCACGCACCTAATAAGTAGCTTTGTACCTATAAAGTATTCGTATGTAAATTTATATTTATCAAAATATACTTATATATAAAAATGACGTTTTCTAATACATTGTAGAAGATTCTTACGGAAAGACAAAATTGCGCAGAAAATTTGAAAATTTCATAAAACTTAACGATGATTTTAACTTTGCGCGTTTGACAGTTCTAAGACAGGACAGCGTCGGTCTGGTCAGCTAGTACTTGATAAAATCTAACCAGTTCAGATAGGGCTCCAATTTTTTTGCACCAAGGCCTTATAGGTTATAGCTACGCTACTGAACCTCCACCTGATGGAAAGAAAGAATAAGAAATAAATAAATATATCCGACACTACTAAATAACACTCGCTCGACATAATTAGTGTCGAAAGGGCCCGTCTTGGCAGTAATGCTGAAACTGAAGGACTATTAGCGCCGGACTATTCAGTTTACTGGTAAGTAACACAAAATATATAATATAAAAAAAAAATATCTTAGGAGATAAGGACATAGGAAATGGAATAAGTAAATAAAGCTGCAGTATGTCTTCTGTGGCAGTAGGTAGTGGTAAGCGGTAAGTAATGACCACCTATGTACACCTGCACCACTAGCAGTGTTGTCGAGGCTTTGCCAGCCCAGAGAGATGTTTGTAGATAGATAACCCTATTAAAATTTTTGAAGCTCGACGGTAAGGTCACTTCACAAACTCACACCTATTATAATTATATTGTGCGAACTGCTAGTCTTTGGAATGCGCTGCCTGAATGGTGTTCCCCGATAGTTACAAACTGCGGGGTGTCTTCAAATCACGAGTGAATCGGTTTCTTCTAGGCAAGAGTGCTCCATCGTAGACCGCATCATAGCTTAACATCAGGCAAGTTGGCGGTCAAGCGTAAACCTATTATTTATAAAATAAAATAAAAGTCAAGCAAATGCCACTGTACCCGTTGATGACCCAAGTTTGACTCCAAGACGCCTGCCAAGCGTGGAGATTATAGCAACCCCCCTGATTGACCTATGTTCAGCAGTGGACGTCTTCTGGCTGATGATGATAAACTCCATTGTAATTGTCAGACAACACGTGAGGGATGCTAACGCGTCTGTCCTTTTTACACTGTTAGACTAACCGATTGTGTGTCGCAGTAAGCAGATATTAATCCCAGTAGGAAGGATTTTACCAGCGTGAAAATAATGAGCAACAAGCAGTTCGCCGGAGCCCACCGACGCACGTTTTTTTCGAACGCCAACGCTATGCCGCACAATATCACCACCAGCGACGTGACTGCAGTTGCCCAGCTAGAAAAAACAAGTATGTGTATAAAGCTTTATTATTATTTTATTTCGGAAAATATCCATGTACACAAAATTGGAACAGTAATAAAAGAGAAAAATAAAAATGTCGAAATAATAACTAAAAACTTAAAAACAAACCACAATTACTTTACAATACACAATCAATCAATTTAATAATATAATTAAAACTTCTCGCCCATCCACTTGTCACACACATCCACTTGTTTTGGATGGGGCAATCCATCCGGCCAACAATCATTTGCAGGATAGCGCTGCGGCTGCCTCGCGCTCGCTGTCGTAGGGATGCGATTATTATACTTACTAGATGCATCCTGCGGTTTTAACCAGTCAGAAATATCACAATTTGTTCAATGTAGCGTGTGTCGGAGTTTCTTTGCGCGATAGAATTAGAAACGTGGATATTCGCCAAAGAATCAGAGTCACCGACATAGCTGTTAAAATTTGCAAGTTGAAGTGGCAATGGGCAGGCCACATCGCTCGAAGAACCGATAACCGATGGGGAAGAAATGTTCTTGAGTGAAGACCACGAACCGGAAGACGCAGCGTAGGTAGGCCTCCCACTAGATGGACCGACGATATTGTGAGAGTCGCGGGCATACAGTGGATGCAAAAGGCAGGCTGTCCAATTGTTTTTGCTACGAGTACGTGTGTTGCTACGAGGACATGTCGTAAGTTTGAAAGACTCTATGGAATTATTGTTCTACTGAATAACGCCACCATATTTTTTTAGGGAGATACTCGTATGTTCGCGAAATCTGAAGCAAAATTATTCTGTTGATGTTACGTTGTTCTGTTCTGTTATTTCTGTTGGATTCGGGATCTTTATTCATTATATGAACCAATTTAAAAGTTTGTCCTCTGCTAGATGTATGTAGGCCCCTCCTATAAACGCCACACGATCACCTGCTTTCTGATCACCTGATCTCTTTATGCAACCAGCCACTTTTCGCAGATGTTGTTCCACCTGACTGCAGGGCACCCTATTCTAAATACGCTTGCCTCTACTCTAGACTCTAGAACCCGTCTATCATACTACAGGTTTTACTATAGATATGGGTTGCCAATTGTCAGTTCTAAGTAATAATCCTTTGATCTATGCCATGTCAGATAATACCATTTATGGTTTTATCTTTTAAGCAAACCCCAATCATGCATAGCTTTGGATTAGCTCCAAATAATTTATTTGTCAGAACTTAGTAGGTACACTGCACATCGATATTGATAGCCCGTTGGTCTAGTTGGTAGTGAACCTGCCTTCTGAGCTTGGGGGCGTGGGTTCGATTCCCACGTAGGACAAACATTTATGTGATGAACATTTGTGTTTGTTCTATATCTGGTTGTTAATATATATTTAAGTATGTATTTAAAACTATATATGTATGTATATCAGTCTCTGGCAGCCATATCACAAGCTTTGCTTAGTTTGGGGTCAGATGACCGTGTGTGAAAAAATGTCCCGAATAAAATGTCCCGGATATAAACACCGATAAGCTCTTTGTTGAAATTATCCCTGAATAAATTAAAAAACTGCAGTGCGAGCGAAGCAAGCCCGGACATTTTGAGGTATACATACTCCTTCTCCTATACATAATACAATCTTTGATAATACTTATAGCCTATCCATTAATGTTATATTATTCTCCTGATGATTTTGCATAATTATGGTTATCTTATCTGACCAATTTAATATTAACAAAACAGAAACCCGCGTAAGCAACATGTTCAGCTTGACAATGTCCCCCAACTAGGAAGTACAGGGGCCTTACGGACAACCGCTAATTGCGGCACCTAATCCGCTCAGTTGGAAAATCACGCGACCACAAACCGTATCTGGGCGCGATAAGGTTCACGTTCGTATGATTTTCCAACTGAGCGGATTAGGTGCCGCAATTAGCTGTTGTCCGTAAGGCCTCTGGTGGAACAAACGAAGAAGATTGTGTTTGTGGCGATACTCACGTGTAAGCTGCCAATTTAGTTCCCGCCACCTGCGTCGAGGATTTATTGGAGGAGTTGTACACGAAGAGCGCGACAAGCCCTGTCGTGACCAGCAGCTGGCATGTCAGGATAGCGAACACCTGCACGTCACACAGTTTTTTTTAAATTGGACTAGGGTAATTTTTGACTGCGATCTCGCCAGATAGAAAGCGTTGATGCGGTTGAAAATGGAGAACGTTTGCCTAGTAAAAACCTAGTAACCCTAGACACATCGTGAGGAAACATCGTGAGGAAACCTGCATACGTAGCTACTTACGGAGAAGGAATTCTATGGTGTATGTGAATCCACCAACCTGCAACTGGGCCAGCGTGGTGGATATGGCCCAATCGCCCTTTCGGGGGTATGCTAAAAGTCCAGCAGTGGACTGTTAAAAGGCTGATTATGATGAACCCTAGACAAATTATTGGTTTGTCGTATAAGTAATTTTAAACTGCTTACCCTTGTGGTAAAACTGCTCCGTACGGATTTTTCCGCAAATACTTCCTCGACATTGCCGTTCTCGTTTTGCGTGGTATCAAACACGACTTCTGTCGGCTGGGCGTCACACTGCTGGGTGCCACTGGAGGGTACGAGTGTGTATGCTGGTGGCGGAGAATCACGATGCCGCTCATCAGGGGATGAATATCCTGGCGGCTCGGAATCATACTGCGGCCACGCAGGCGTGGTATTAAAAATGCTATAATAAGATGGTGGCTGGTCATCTTGGATCAGAACTCGTGTGGCAGTAGGAGGCGCGTATCTTGCGGGCTGGAAATCAAGTAAGTCAGTATTTATTATCACGTAGGTATAATGTTGGCAACTACTCCTTTCTTCCCCCTTCTAGGACAGAAGAAGTTGGAGAACGCGTAAATACCATCCGTACATAGTCGACATGCCACCGGCTCGAGCTAGCCGTTTTGCCTCGGAACCGATATACTTAGGTTAGAATGCTTTGTCACCATCCTAACCCCAATCCAGGTGGATCCAGCTTTGGTGCCGGGGGGGACGGGGACGACGACGACATATAGTCATGGTCAAGTCACAAGAAGTTATATTAAATTAAATTTTCATAATTCACTTTTATACCGGCCTTTTTGGAGATCTATGGGGGAGGCCTATGTCCAGCAGTGGACGTCCTATGGCTGAAATGATGATGATTAATACATTTTTATATTAATTAGTGGTCCACCTAGGTCCTGGACCCAGCCCAGGGGGCGGCCATGACCCCCATGACCTCCCCCCTGGATCCGCCCTTGCCTAACCCCACCACTATAACTAATCTTTAAGGCCAGAGTGAATAAATACCTTCTAGGTCTATGTAATCTATATCCGGCTACAACATCGCTTTCCATCAGGTGAGCTGGAGACCAAACGTAGACCTACATTTACCTATATATATTTTCAAAAAGTTGCCCCGTCACTGGACGCCCGGCAGATGTGAAACATTACGGCATTAGAGAGCATTTGACGTCACGTCCGTCATGACATACGAGTCTGTTTTTATTATTTCAGCCTTCAGCCATATGACATACACTGCTGGACATAGGCCTCCCCCATCGATCTCCAAAAGGGGCGGTTGGAAGCGGCCTGCATCCAGCGTTTCCCTGTGGTCTCTTTTAGGTCGTCTGTCCATCTTGTGGGTGGACGTCCTATACGCTGCGCTTACCGGTCCGTGGTCTCCATTCGAGAACCTTTCGGCCCCATCGGCCATCAGTTCTGCGTGCTATGTGCCCTGCCCACTGCCACTTCGACTTGCTTGCTTTTGCTTCTGGTGGGCTATGTCGGTGACTTTCGATCGAATCGGTTTTACTTGGCAGAAAAGTAGGCGCGCCATTCTCATCAAAAAGTAGATAAACGACAAGAAAAATACGCATTCACTTAGCTTATCACCTCACTTGCACGGGCTCTTAATAGATCGACCGTTTTGTTATTGAAGAGTTTGTATATAATTATATCTACATCTTTAGCGTTAACTAGTAGGTAAGTAGGTACCTAGTCTTCAGACAAAGTTAATAACTTTTACAAAAATATTTGATAGATTTAGAATAAAACGCACCTGAGCCATAGTAGTGTGCAAAGTACGCCACACACAGATACACTAGCCACTAAAATTAAAAACCCATATTTCTATGTGTTTTCCGTATTATTATGCTTATATTGATTGGTACTCATACTTTTAGAGTAGGTATTACTTCTTATCTCGCAATTTTTTAAGGAAAATACTATTCTGGGAACATAGGAACATAGTAATTAATCATCAAATCAATTATATCAAAAATACACTTCAAATTTAATTGAACAACCCGTCCCGCACTGTTCCCGGTACAAAAAGGCCCATAATGCAGACAGGGGCGGATCCAGCTTTGGTGCTAGGAGGGTCACAAATAGTCGTGGTCAAGTCATAAGAAGTTATAATTAAATTTTTATAATTATTTTTTATGATAATTAGGGGTCCACCTAGGTCCTGGACCCAGTCTGGATCCGCCCTTGAATGCAGACAGCATTACCACGTTGGATGGCAATGGCCAACCTTTGCATCACGAATGAGCCGGGAGTAATCTTTTTTTTTATGCCATAGGTGGCACACAAGCAGACGGGCTGCCTGATGGTAAGCAGTCACAGGCGCCTATGGATACATGCTGTAAAGTGCAAACCTTTAAAGTATTTATTAATATTAATATTTTTACTTGATAAAACCTAACCAGTTTAAATAGTGCCCCAATTTGTTTTTGCACCAGGGCCTTTGTTTACCTAGCTACGACACTGCTGGTGCCACGGAGAAACGGCAAGTGCAATGCCTAATGTGTGATGCGCTACTTGCGTCAGCAGTTCAGCACTGTCGCGGCCACGCATCTGACAGGCTGACACTCTGGAAGCAGCAGCGGAGGACGCCGCCATTAAACAGCGGTCGAAGTACGTGGTAATGAAGCCACGTTATCATATTGTGCCTGTTGCCACAGACACTAGAGCAGTTGGTGTGCTGATGCCAAAAATTGCCAATAAGCTGCTAGAGCTATTTGCAAACTACTTCTCTGATCGTATGCAGTATGTTCAGCTCTCTGGATTTCGATCTATTCCTTATCCGACCTGTTCTGGGGTAAGTCAAGGTAGCACACTAGGTCCTACCCAGTTTGTTATTATGATAAACGACCTGCCGGGGGTAGTCAGAGCTGCAGAATGTCTTATGTTTGCCGATGATCTGATCAGCACACCAACTGCTCTAGTGTCTGTGGCAACAGGCACAATATGATAACGTGGCTTCATTACCACGTACTTCGACCGCTGTTTACTGGCGGCGTCCTCCGCTGCTGCTTCCAGAGTGTCAGCCTGTCAGATGCGTGGCCGCGACAGTGCTGAACTGCTGACGCAAGTAGCGCATCACACATTAGGCATTGCACTTGCCGTTTCACCGTGGCACCAGCAGTGTCGTAGCTAGGTAAACAAAGGCCCTGGTGCAAAAACAAATTGGGGCACTATTTAAACTGGTTAGGTTTTATCAAGTAAAAATATTAATATTAATAAATACTTTAAAGGTTTGCACTTTAAAAAGGAGCGCGACCGCTCACGTTCGCGTGATTTTCAACTGTTTCCGCGCTGTTTTAACGTTAGTTTGAGACCGCGTAAGGAGTTGGGCGTAAGGCCACTGGACACGAAAATACAGTGCTAAACAAAAAAATATTTTTTCTGTAGGAGCTATCTATATGGGCGTGAAGATGTAATTTATTTGTTTTTTCTTTCAACTACGTAGTAATGTTATCATTAATCACTACAAAACCGATCACAAAGAATTAATTTTTTGCTTAGAACCAAAACAGTGCAGAAATGTTATATGAAATCTCGTTGTTGCACAGTTTTTCATTAATGCACTGTTTTTTATTTAGATATAAATTTACTACAGAGGTTTAATGTCTCCCATTAAATTTAATATAAAATGTATGCATTAGATCAAAAAGATACTCTAGGATGGGATATTATTATGTGAGGTAATTAATATAAGTGATTATATCGTTTTTATCTCGATAAACAAATTTAATTTACTTTAATTTAATACTGGCTGAAAATAAAAATCGGCGGAATAAAACCGCCTTGGTGAAAATAATTGTAAGTTTTAAATGTTTGAGGAGAAGATGAATTAAACTTTGTTTTCATTAACTTGAGTTTTTATTTTGAGTAGGTATATATTTATCGCGGTAGGTGATTGGTAGTTGAAAGAAATGTAGATTACGCAACTCGCTAAAGGGAGTAATACAAAAAAAAGATAATGAAGAGAACACTTAATATTTATTAGAGACCACTATTATTTTAATAACATTACATAGATGCACTCTATATTATTTTTGTCAGATAACGTTGTCCATAATGGCCATGTTTGTGATGGACACCCATATCTGGTATGAGAAGAAATATTTTCTAGACAAGTTGACTAGGTACAACTGTACAAGAGATGCCGTGAACAAAATTGTTTGGTCCTTTAGCGGAAAAGGGTGAATAAGATAAACGTGCAATAAACTTTAGCTATATATAGGTCTCCTCTCGAGGACTATGCTGCCCTACCAACTATACGGAGGATGAATAAGAACAGGTTGATAATATCGAGATACAAGTTAAGAGCAGCGAAGATGTATTCCTCAGGGGAGATGGAGTACTTGTGCTCCCCGCCCAACATCAGCTGCGTGTCCAGCACCAGGTAGACAGAGAACAAGAGCGCGCCCAGCGAAGCGTACACCACGTGCAAGATTCTGACATGAACGAAGATCGTGATGATGCCTGGAAATGGTAAAAACAAGAATTTTAAGTGCCTACTTTAAGTCATGGTCGTGAGTTTTTTTTGTGTTATGTAAACGTGTTCACGGTAGGTTCATAAATGACACAGCTCTGAGGTAAAAAAAGCAAATAAACCGGCCAAGTGCGAGTCGGGCTCGCGCATTGAGGGTTCCGTAGATACAACCATAAAATTCAATAACGAAATTACCAGTTATAACTTGGTAATGTAACAGAAACTTATCACCGATTCGCACTTGGCCTATATTTATTATTTGTTGTAATACTATAAAGTGCGTACTATAGTGCCAAGTTTGATTCTTGTATGTACTAGCGTTTTTACATTAGATCAATTACAAAAATATGTAAATAAGTATGTAATACGTTTGTTGTATGGAGACCCCCTTTAGATTCATACAAATTTGGCCAACACAAAATAACTAGCCAAGAGCGAAAATGTCAAAGATGTATCAGTGATTTTATGTTATGCCATTCCAACTTAACATAATAGTTATTTATGATACAAGTGCGGAAAGTTGGTTATTACAAACGAGTAGACGAATGTAAGCCATAGTCACGAGTTTGTAATAACCAATCCGCACGTGTGCCATACAACGTTTTACAACAAATTTGCGAGAAAAAAACAAAAAATGGAAATTAAAAAAATACCGTAAAGTACACGCACGGTGCTATACAACGGAGCGTGCGGACAAATTCATTACAGCACGCTCCGTTGTATGATGCGTTTCATTACAGCACGCTCCGTTGTATGATCCGTAATGTTTAACTTTCGAAAGATGTATTCAGGCTTCGTAAGTGCACTTTTTGAGCAAATGTGTTGTAAAATATTATATTTTGAGATTTAGTCAAAAAAGAATATTCCTAGACAAATTTTCCTTGTTTTAAAGAAACGGTCAATGACCTTTGAGCTAGAACGTCCGCGTGGTTGGTTGTAGTATGTATGTGTGTGTACATGTATGTACGTGTGCTAACTTTTCTCCAACAACGTTTTTTTTTTACTTTTTTTCAAGACTGTATCCTGTTTATCCGCGTTCATTACGCGTCCTTTACGGATTTATACCACAGAATCTAAAAGATTTACATCATCCAATCTACAAATATGTCTTCCTACAGCACCCACGTACAGCGCAAGTAACTTACCGAAGAGCAGCAGTACTACAGTAGCGCACAGCAGGATCCCGCCCATGGCGGTGAAGTCCCACTTGGTCTGGAACGCGAACAGAGTGAGCGCGAGGCACACCGCCACCGTTATGCCCACCGCCATCATTACCTGCAACGTTACCATTCACACATTACCTATTATTTATAATTTTATTTTATGTCGTAAGATGTGAAACCTTTACTAGCTAATTCAATTTCCCACTGTTTCTAGTCAAAAATGTTACGTTGACGTCATAACAGATAAGCGTTAATTTCCTGTTTATTTATCATTCCACGATCCGTTTCTTAAACTCTTAAAATAATAGTTATTTATGATACAAGTGCGGAAAGTTGGTTATTACAAATGAGTAGACGAATGTAAGCCCGAGACGAAGTCGAGGGCTTACCATAGTCACGAGTTTGTAATAACCAATCCGCACGTGTGCCATACAACGTTTTACAACACATTTGCGAGAAAAAAAGGCTACAAATGAAACAATTTTTATGGAAATGGAAATTAAAAAAATACCGTAAAGTACACGCACGGTGCTATACATCTGAGCGTGCGGTAAAATTCATTACCGCACGCTCCGTTGTATGATGCGTAATGTTTAACTTTCGAACGATGTATACAGGCTTCGTAAGTGCACTTTTTGAGCAAATGTGTTGTAAATGGTATTTTCAAAACTAACCTCATATATTTTTAATCGGGACTTATCGCGCATTCTTGTAAAATTGTATATCTCGCGTGAGGTTTCGATCATGTTACAATGGCCGTGGTCACGAGCTGACTTCATAGGAAAATAAAAATATGACAGTATTCAAATCGCGAAGGTTAAAAAATTACATGACCTCATAAAGTTTATAAATCTGATCACCTGTCGGACAAATAAAGGTCACGCGTGAAGTTTGGCTTAGTTCATGACTTTGATCCCAATTTTTTAATTTCTATGAAACATCTGATATTATTTTCGTGATATCAGAGTTGGTTCAACAGTAAACGTTATTCATAATTATGGGTACGTGGACCCCTTTCGGCATAGTACACGCTTTCCACGTAACCCTGTATAATGTTGGGTAGAACTGATGCCAATTTGATGCGTACTGACCACTTGTGGACTGTATCTAGTAGAGACGACGCCCAGCAGGAAGCTCTCCGCGACGGTGAAGATCCCCAGGAAGATGAAGTTGACGGGCGACTTGCGGCGCACATCCTCGCAGCACGACATCGCTATAATACACACTATCACAGCTACGAACGCAGACACCCTGGAAGCAATATTTTTATTATTTTCGACTGAGCAAATAGTTTTTAACTGAATCCAAAATAGGGCGCGGTTCTAATTTTTTGTTTGATACCTCAGAAATCCGTCATGTATGAACCTATTTGGGTTTTTTTTATTGAAAGGAATAGAAGTTTCATCAAAATGGATTTAGTTTGGCTTTTAAATCAAAATAATTGGAAAAATCGGTTACTTAGTTGAACAGAAAATGTTTTTTTTTGAACTTGGTTAGGTACTATAGGCAACTTTTTATGTAAATATTATTATGTATGTGAAAAAGACCACAAAATATGTTTCATCCCCCGGGACCTCGGAAAGAGTATTTCTGCTCTTCGATATCTGAGTGCAAAAGCCGTTTTTATCCGCTAGAGGATAAAGTAAAATTGAATTTAGAACGTCGTGTGCACTAAGTTTGTGAATTAAAAACATCATTAAACCTATTTACTTCTACCTCCATGGTGCCGAATTTATCATACAACCCTTTTTAATTTGTTAAAAACTCAGACTCGGAACCTTCTTGGTGTAGTTTATTTTAATTAGCTTTGCGCGCGCCATTTTCTTTTCACGCGTTTCAGCGGTTTGCTCTCGAGTGCAAAGGTTTTTCACCTCGTGCTCTTTTGATTCCATCGCTAACGCTCGTGATTCAATTTTAGAGACCTTCGCTTGCTCGGCCATCAAAATTGAGCACGCGGTTAAAAAGCAACTTTGCACTCTTGTATAACAAATAACTATTTCTTTCAACTACGTAGTAATGTTATCATTAATCACTACAAAACCGATCACAAAGGGCGTATTATTTGCTTAGAACCAAAACAGTGCAGAAATGTTAAATGAAATCTCATTGTTGCACAGTTTTTCATTAATGCACAGTTTTTTATTTTTTATTTAGATATAAATTTACCATAGAGGTTTAATGTCTCCCGTTAAGTATAGTATAAAATATAAAATGTATGCATTAGATAAAAAAGATGCTGACCGAAAAAAAACTCGGCCGAATAAAACCACCTTGGTGAAAATAATTGTAAGTCTTAGAATAACTACACAAAGAAACCAAGTACATTCGCAAAATTTAAGCCATTCAAATGGAGTCATATATGGCTCCAAAAACAAAAAAAAATTTACTATGACAATTTGCGCGGTGAAATCGTACCACAACAAATCAGAAAAGCAGCATAAGAGTTATGCAGTGCAAGTACCGTTCTTTATCGGACGTCAAATTCGCTAAAATGCCATAGAATCGATCACAGCGAGTACTGAAAAAATTGCATATTATCGAATTTGACGACCTCAACTGTCAATTTGACGATCGCTAAAAGAACGGTACTTGCACCCATGGTGTGACATTCCACAGGTAATCCATTAATTTTCTTGCTTAAATCGTTTAAAATACCAATCGAAACGTAAGCTACAAAGCGAATTTGTAGCTTACGTTTTGAGAAGGCGTTGTTTGGAAACCTACCTTCTCTGAGTAGTTATTCTAAGTTGTAAGTTTTAAATGTTTGAGAAGGTGAATTACAGTTTGTTTTCATTAGGTTGAGTTTTTATTTTGTGTAGGTATAGTATAGTAGTAGGTATACCTATTTTATCACGGTAAGTAGATTTGTAGTTGAAAGGAAAGTAGATTACGCACCTTACTAAAGTGAGTAACAATCTACTATTCTATACGCATTTACGTGACCCATGCAATGTTTGAGAAAGATACTCGAATTCCCAGCTTCCCAGCAACTGAGCATTTTACGATTTACGTATGCTGGCCTCGGCTACTGCAGCATTATTAACTTTTCAATTTAGTCCTAAAACGTGCATACCACTGACCATGGGCGTATATAAGAGGGGACGACGACGACACAGTTCTTACCAAGTTATGCCGAACGCACTCTGCGTTCGCTAACTAGTCCGGTCAAGCTGTAGAGGCCAAAAGGCCAACAGTACAAGTCAATATAAAAAAAAAAAAAAATGACAGTTCTCTTTGCGCCTACGAGCTTGCGAGAAGCCCGTGTCTTTCCCCCACTTGAAAGTTATAGCTACGGGGCACAGAGTGCTACGGGGCATGCCAGTGGCTATCATTTTACCAAGAATCGACGCTGCCACTCGATAACTGCACGTCGTTCCTAGAAATCCGGCGCTGCATGCAGCTCCGTGCTCTGATATTTCATTTCATTTATTCAATGACATACAAAACAGAATGCAAAATAATATTGAATTTACATTATCACATTCTAAAACTACGTGCATATATAGATGCATAAGTATAATAAGATCATTGTTTAAAAAGATAAATTAATTAACAAGTAAGTTATTTATTTATTACTTAATACAATTAACTAATACATATTTCAAATTAAAGAGCAAAATCTTTTTTAATTGGCTTTGTTGATGTCATAATATTATATTACACACACATGGTATTTTTCGCTTTTGACCCAACCATCCAGTAATCGCCATATAAGAAAGAGTGTTTGCTTCATTCGTCTTCTATTTTGCTCGCGCAATTCAAAATTGTTGTATGAGCGATGATGGCCGAGTGGTAGCATGTGTGCTTTACAATCCGACGGCACCCGCGGTTCGATTCTCAGCCCTGCACCAATCCTTACTAATATTATAAAAGCGAAAGTAACTCTGTCTCTCTGTCTGGATGTTTGTTCGCTTTTCACGACTAAACCGCTAAGCCGATCTTAACTATGGTGGAGCAGGGCCCATCCTCTCTCTCTCTCTCTCTCTCTCTGAGAGAAGGCCTGAGTCTTAGCAATGAGAACATAATAGGCTGAAATGATGATTATATAATGATGGCTGATTCTGCTTAGATTTCATTTCTGCTATCCTTCTAGTTTTTGGGTTCAGATCAGACAATCAAAGGTAGTCAATATGCCTTAGTAGGTATAATTATCAATGTCTCCGTTGTTCATCAACTTTTTCCAAAATACCGCTAAATCGCTTGACGCAAAAATGATGTATGGCCACAGGTACGGCATAGGTATTGTTTACTCATATTTCACGCACACTAAGAAACTTTCAGCGACAATGAAGAGCCCTCATGCAAAAAACGGGCCTCAAGGTCGTTTGGGTGAGCTCGAGTAAAGGCATCAAGACTGATGCGTTCGCACCCACCACGCCACATTACCATATCTCTCTTGTCAGTCTGAACTAAGATAGGTGTTGGTCTTGGCTAGTCAGGGCTCCGATTCCATAACTACAAACAGGCGCGTAACGCAGCGCGTTAAGTTAACCTCTAAAGTTGGTCTTTATTCATCATTTCAGCCATAGGACGTCCACTGCTGGACATAAGCCTCCGGGTAACATTGGTAATCGATGGGGATCGATTACCAAAAGGGCCGGTTGGAAGCGGCATGCATCCAGCGTTTCCCTGCGGTCTCATTTAGGTCGTCCGTCCATCCGTCCGTCCGTGGTCTTTATTACCCACAGAAGAGAGATTTTTTTGTAATTCTCTTTTCTGTGTTATTACCACCCATGAAATACCTAAGTATTATTGCTCAAAAGCTATTTTTTTTTGAGGTTAACCCGCGTTACGTCTGTGTTAAAGTCTGTTTATAATGTTATGGAATCAGGGCCCAGCAACTTTTAGAACGCGCGTGTTTGAAGTAATAGAATCAGATGCCTGTAGTATCATAGATAAACATATGTAGTATCCATAATAGAATGGAAATACTCACATGATAATAAAGCCCGACGGTCCCGTGGCCCATATTTTGACAGACTGGCTGTACACAAAGAGGGTGATGAAGGCTAACGTGACCAGCAGCTGACACATCAGGATGGAGTACACCTAAACACAAGATAGAGAAATTTTATCTATTTATTTATTGTCTGTGACAAGCTCGTTGCAGACCATACGAAGCAGCATGCAAGTATGTACAAGTAGTTCACATGTAAACGTAAATAGCCACTCGCGCGGTGACGCGCAAAAATCGCGCGCGAGTACGTACTCGCGCGAGTGTTCGAACAAGACGAACGATGCGTGTCGCGTGAGTAGGGCGGGTAAAAGAAGCTTCACTTGCGCAAAGACCATTGCGAGTGCTACAAAGCACTTCCACTGCCACTAGCACTAAGCAAAAAGTGTTGTAGCTCGTTGCAAACGATGCGTAGAAGGTACTTGCTACTTGTACTTGCAAGCTACTTCGCATGGTCTGTAACGGGCATGAATAACGTTAATAACTCAGTGCCGGCTCTGGGGTAGAGCGAGAGAAGCAGTCAGTCTAGGCGCCATATGGCAAGGGACGCAAAAATACCAAAAACGAGCGAAAAATTAAATTTTGATGGCACCTCGTACCTACGGCGCGCGGCGTGGTAAGCGGCACACTTGTGTTATTTGTAACCAGCATAATATTTTGATGTGGGAATAGTTTAAATCCTGAATTAGCACATGGAATACTTTTTATCTCGGACTCGATTCTTGTACGATAGTTTCAGGAAGAAAATGCACTGAAAGACAATTTCTCTCTACCCTGATCAAAGGCTAGGGCCGGCGCAGTACTGTACCTACTTATTATTGTCTGCGTCTTCGTTCGAGACAATTCAAAAATTTGACGACCGGCAGGTTTCAAACCTGCGCCATGGGGTATAGGTAGGTACGCCCCGAGCGCTCTATCCACTTAGCTACGGCCTGTCGACTTACAAATTCATGAACTGTCTGTTGTGAGAGTGGAACAACACTTAAATTTTTAAAATTACTGTCGAGACCACATGGAGCACACTTGCCTATAAGTAACCGCTTCACTCGTGATTTGAAGACATCCAGATTGTACCATTCAGGCAGCGCATACCACAGACTTGTACCTTGTACCACCGAACCACCGGAGGATGGGCAGCAGCGTCCTATTAGTACACGGTGAATGTACTTCGATCCACAAGCCGCCTGCCAAACGTGGGTATTATGGCAACACCCCTCTCTGAGAGGGAGGCCTTTGTGCAATAGTGGACCTGATGATGTGATACCACAGACTATCAGTTTGCACAATAAAAGTGGAATCAAAGCGTTCGTACGGGTTTGAACCTAGACAAGCCTAAAGCCCAGTTTGTAGAGATATGTGAAAGCTCTGTAAAGATGTGCTCACCTTCCTGATGAAACCCTTCCGGATGGTCTGCTCGGAGAAGTCGAAGCCCTTGACTTCACCATCCTCGAGCGACGCAGCGAATTCATAGCTTTTGGGCTAGAAATCACAACAATATTACAGGAGCCTACTGACCATAGTTATTTCTGATCAGTTACCTACCTACTTTGTTTGAAGTTAGGCTTGTTATTGAAATTATAACCCCCGACGCAAATAGAGGGGTGTTATAAGGGGGCTTAATATGTGTATCTGTGTGTGTGTCTGTATGTGTAACGGCTCAGAAGATTTTCATTAGTATTTTTTGTTGTTTATCGAGAATTTTCTTTCTTAGATATGATTCAATAAAGTCTGTCCTTAGAATAACTACTCAGAGAAGGTAAGTTTCCAAACAACGCCTTCTCAAAACGTAAGCTACAAATTCGCTTTGTAGCTTACGTTTCGATTGGTATTTTAAACGATTTAAGCAAGAAAATTAATGGATTACCTGTGGAATGTCACACCATAACTCTTATGCTGCTTTTCTGATTTGTTGTGGTACGATTTCACCGCGCAAATTGTCATAGTAAAATTTTTATATATTTTTTGGAGCCATATATGACACCATTTGAATGGCTTAAATTTTGCGAATGTACTTGGTTTCTTTGTGTAGTTATTCTAAGGTTCAACCATTTGAAGGTTAACAGCTTTTTATCGGGGGTTTCAAAAAACAATGTATAAACCTACTTGTGATGTGTTTAAATTTTTTATTTGACATAGATACCTACCCTTGGACTAAAATAAAATGTATGGACGGGCCCAGAAGAAGCGTATTTTTGAAGATTACAAAATGAGCGCCGGCGCTCACTTCGTTTCAGTCGGTGTCTAGCCGTAGGAAGTGCGACACGCGTCTATTGTTACATGATAACGAAACATCTGACAAAATTATGCCTTCGTGTGCTTTCCCGAGGTGTAAATAGGTACACAACAAAAAACCGGCTACCTTTTTTTTGTAACAAATGTACCGTAATCATCATCATCATTTCAGCCGTAGGACATCCACTGCTGAACATAGGCCTCCCCCATCGATCGCCAAAAGGGCCGGTTGGAAGCGGCCTGCATCCAGGGTTTCCCTGCGTTATTCATCGTCTACGAATTAGGGATTCGTTTTTTGTTTCATCTTAGTTTCACTTCAAGGATGAATTTAACTCAAAATAGGTACCTACCTAAAAATCGCTAAATATATCAAACCTTATTTTTGCTAACCGAACGTTCTTTTTAGAGGCAAAGAAAAATAAATGACTAGATATATTACTTACACGATCCATAGTAGGAATGTATGTATGGTAACTATGAACTATTATAAACTCAAGTCGATCACTAAACACAAACTAACTTGACAAAACAGGAATTATTGAAGTTTCCTTATACAGGGTTATAAGGAAAGGGTATGCTAAGCCAAAAACCCGTTAAAGTACTCATCATTCTGAACAACTTTTGTTCAGGCAGTTTTCCGGAAAACCTAATCGTTTTTGAGATACAGCCTTTCAAAGATCTCGTGAAAAAACTACGTGTTCAACCCTAGCATCAGCTGATCTAAAGGTCAATGGTCACGAAACTCCTCAAAATGTAGAAACAATGCAGTGCAGTAACCCAACTTTGCTGTCGGAGCAGAGTAGGTACATGTCGCCGCGCCGCGCCGCCGCTGTCTCAACGATGACTGTATTTATTTCGCACGAGTCACTTAAATACCCCAAGACCCCTTTGATTCCAGGACTCACATAAACTCAGACTAAAAAAAATCCAAGATAAGATCAGATATCAATCGATAAGATTGAACGAGAAAAAAATAATAAAAAAAAGAGAAATAAAAAAAAGCAAAAGTAACAAGAGAACTCATGAACATTTTGAAGAAATGATAGCTCAGTTGGTTATGCGATCCACTTCCACTTGAGCTTTCGGTGAACGAAAACACCGTGAGGAAACCATAGCATCATGATAGGATACTTTCTACTACTGCTCGCCTGACTCAAGTTACTAATCTGTCACCAAGCACCTAACAGTGTTTGAGCAGCCTCACTTTAGAGCCAGTTCCCATTCCAGACTAGGCTTGCTACAAACTTCCGTTACTGTGTCGCTTACCTACTATCAGGCGATCCGATGTTCAAATGCCTAATCTGCCAGTCTGGCATAATAAAAAATAGTAATTAGTTTTTTTGTCGTAAGTTGGGCAACTGTTTCGCACTGTACTGGGACACTCAGATGAGCACACGTACATCTTTATTGTTATAAAACGCACACATATGGGCATACGCACGTGTGTGCAAAATCCCAATTAAAGAATAAAAGATGTACAGATAAGACAATGTTTGAGCTTTGCGCGTTGGAGTGATGCCATGACTTAGATAACATGTAAATGTAAATCTCGATTGCTTATTCTATCTATCAGAATCAGACAGTCTATCAGCTGACGTTAATGTAAGACGCGGTTGTTGTGGGTGTTTCATTAATCTAGGATGTATGCATAGATGGAGGCCCTTAGGTGGCCTCATGACTTGCCCTGATGGCGGGGGATTAGAATACGGCATCGGTATCCCCTGCCTTTAGAAAGTGCTTACTAAAAGGGGACTTCTGGGTTCGGGGCTAGCTAGCGGTGAGGTTCTAACCACCTGCATAAACGTGCCTGGGAAGGACGACAACGTCGAATGGCTGACGTTGTGGCAGGCGGAAGCGTCTCAGGACAGCTTGTAGCTGTCCCGAGAGGATCTGAAGCGCGGTGCTGAGGGCTCCGGTGCGTTCCCTTGGAGATCCCGGAGCCCTCGGTCAAGCACCAAGGCAGGCCACCGGGGGGTGGGGGGCTTTAGTGGGTATAATCCTACATAACCCGGCTGCACCCCAAAGCAGTCTGGTATCTTATGAAGATTTCCCCCTCGTAAAAAAATTAAAATTGGCCTTATGACACTAGGGCCATCCACTCCACTCTCAGGGAAGGAACGTTAGGTAATTACGTGGTTTAATACTTTGTGATTAATTTGTCACTTCTGTAATGTTTTTGATCACTACTTGGCGGTGCGCGTAAACACTTGTTTTAAAAAAGCCGCAAAAGAAAGCCGGTCTTTGGCGGGCGGGCGGCATTTTTTGGAAAGAAAGAGAGAAACTACCGGGAAAATCTACTCACCTGCTCATCAATTTGTATTTTGTTTAATTAGATTATTTAGGAATGCAGTCTGTTGCTGGCTACCGATTCGTGCGTATATCGACAGCTTTTGTTAACGGGTTTTTTTGCGATTACTTTTGTTATTTGTTAATTTCTTTTGTTACTTGTTAATTTATTTCGTTACTTTGTTTTGTTGTGTTTGTGATAGTTTTAGTTAAAAATGGTAGAATACTCCAACGCGGAGTATTACAATATGATGCTTTGCGTAGGAAAATGTGACGGTGTGCTGACAGCAGCACGGGTACTGTACGGAGAACGTTTTCCCAATCGTGCGTTACCCTCTTACCACTGCTTTCGTAATTTAACCCATCGGTTATTTAGTACGGGCTCTGTTCGAGCGCCGCATTCGGAAGGAAGACCTGTACCATCCAGTCAAACACGTACAGCACTGGAGGACTGTGTGCTCGAATACTTCCAGGAAGACCCAAGACGCAGCACTACCCGTGCCGGTCTTACCTTTGGCATTTCTCAGCCGGTCGCGGTGGAAGATAATCCGTGGCGATGGCCAGCACCCGTACCACGTACAGCCCACGCAGGAGCTTCTTCAGCGAGATTACGCCCCTCGGGAAGATTTTTGTCGTTGGTATCTGGAGCAGCTAAATGACGATGAACTCGGTTTCGAGAACAGAGTTTTGTGGACGGACGAGTCCACATTCACGAGAGGCGGGATAGCAAACATCCACAATGAACATTTCTGGGCTCATCACAATCCCCACGTGTCGAAAGAGAATAGTTTCCAGCAAAGGTGGGCCATCAACGTATGGGCGGGGATAGTTGGCTCTCGCCTTATTGGTCCGGTATTTCTACCGAGTAGGCTTAGTGCCGAAAACTACATAAGATTTTTAAGGACGGAACTAGAAGATTCGCAGGAAGAGTTTCCTCTATCCGAGTATTACAGACTGATCTTCCAGCACGACGGCGCACCAGCTCATTATGCTCGCGACTGCAGGGCATATCTGGATGAAAGATTCTCCACCTGGATCGGCCGCGGAGGACCGGTTCCCTGGCCACCTCGCTCTCCGGACCTCACTCCACTGGACTTTTTTTTATGGGGCCACGTGAAGTGCATGGTGCATGCGGATGAATGCAGCAGCGAGGACGACATGCGTGCACGAATTGTGTCCGCCTTTGAGAGCATACGGACTACTCCAGGGATGCTCTCAAAGGCAACAAAAGCAGTTCGTCGCCGCGCTGCCCTCTGCATCGAGATGCAAGGACGCCACTTCGAACCGTTCTTGTGAATGGACCAGGTAAGTAGTTAAGAGATTATTAAATCATTAAGCTTTAGATACTTGTGGGTTTGGTTCCAAGTAGGCAATGGTGTGTGTTCAATTTTGTTTTCGGTCGCGGGACGCAGCGCGGGCGCTGGGGAGTTTCGGGGCGGGCGGGCGGCGCCCATCGCCCGTCTTGGGGATGTGTGCGTGTCGAACCGCGCGTGCTAGTGTGCGTGTACTGATAGACCGCGTGCTATGGTTGTGCAATTTTAGAACAGATTTTTTTTTTTTTAGTTTTGTATGAAAATCAAAATATGCTCTTTTCCTTTTGAAACTTTCAGGGTATAATGGTTACAATGTATAAATTCAAGGGTTTTTGGCTTAGCTTACCCTTTCCTTATAACCCTGTATACGGCTGACGGCTGGCGACTATGGGCAAACCCGATTTATTTAATATAATAAGGCATATACGTATATAGGGACACAAGTACCTATTTATTATTAACTAGAGGTAGGTACCAAAGATAATATAAATATTTGGTAGGTACTTTAAACAGCACTGGCAGGAAGTCTCACCATAACAATAGTCCCGCTGCGAATGCGCACGCGCAGCGCGCTGCGCTTGCGCAACCTTTTGAGGTTCCGTACCCAAAGGGTAAAACGGGACCCTATAACACTATAACTAAGCCTACGATGCTTGTCTGTCTGTCCGACCTACCTATTAACGGCTGTATCTTTCGAACCATAATTGATAGCCAGTAGCCAATTAAAATTTTCACAGAATATGTACCTAATGTTACGGCGGATTAACTAACAAATAATAAAAAAGTCAAAAAGTAAAAATTAAAGGGCCCTTACAACAAACGTATTTTTGTATTTCTGAAATATAATGTATATGTATGTAAATAAATTTTTTAATGTAGTCTTTATAACAGTAACAATGACGAAGTGTACTAAACAAATAAACAAACAATCAATTGATTTACAAACTGAAGGACTAATCCCCAAGATACAGGTGTTTCTACACCTAGTTTGGGCATTAGTGCGACATTAGATAGAAATGTACCGATTACTGAATAAATAATTTTGAATTTTGAATTTGAAATAATTTTGAATATTAGCTCTAATGTAAAAACGGTAATACGTACAAGCGACAAACTTGGCATGATTATAGTACACACTCTAAACTAAAGTATAACAACATAAATAATCGTATTCGGGTACTTAGACGACGTTATCATTCGTTCCAAGGCATCAAAATGCCTTATTTAACAAATTTTGAAGTCGGTTCAAAATTGATAATTATTGTATTTTGTGGTGGTACGGAACCTCCAGTGCGCGAACCCGAATCGCACTTGGCCGAATTATTTAAAAACTTTTTGTAAAATGACCGCCAGTTTCATCTAACTTGACGAGTGCGAAAGTGACAGAGCGATCTCCATCGGTCAGACACAGGTCAGAGTAAAATAAGCTGTAACGCGGAGGAATAAAAGCCTGCACGAAGTTTGGGTAATTTTTGCTGTGCGTAATAAAATCAACTTTATTGCGACGTTACGATAGTTCTGTTCCGTGTGAGCCTGTACTGCTAGTACTATGTTTATTCTGTGGCATAATTATGACTGATAATAGATGGGGGGAAGTCCCGACAGTTTTTTTGTTTTTTTTTTAAATTTGAACGGCGTATGATATTTTGTTGTAGCCAGTTGCACCCATATAAACGAATTACGAAACGTCAGTCATTCGAAATCAGTTAGCAACTGTGATTCGGAGTTCGACGCGTTGATCTAAATAAGAATGTTCAATCAAGGCTCTGTCATAATGCCTGGTAACAGATTTTCCTTCTCGTTTCCGTTCCGTTTTCTCTTTTCTGTGGAAGTCCCTACGCACAATGAGATGGGATTCTGGGATACGTTCAGAACATTGAGGACTAGTTTTTTTCCCCGTTGTTTTTCGCATTCGAACTCACACAGCAGTGGGGCGAAGAACGAGTACCTATTCGTTACGTAAAATACGCATCGAATTCAATATTTCAATTTCGATGAAAATTAGTATGCAATTCGATACGTAATACCTACTTATTTTACGTAGCGAAAATTCGTACTTCGTCCAAAGAAGACCAGCCGCCCTTAGAATAACTAATTCTAAGATGCCGCCCTTTTTTGCATGTTATTGGTGACTCGCACTTTGGGCGCGCTCAGACGCAACAACCCTTACCTACTCAAGTACTCATAACTACCTTATACCTATATCATAACTTGCAATGCTATTGAGATAAGCTCCCAGGAAATGACGCAAAAAGTTAGGCACTCCATGTACCTACCTCCTGCTCCTGCTACCACTGCTGCTAATTAGGTATACTGCTAGAACTCGTATTGCTGCTGCTACTTGAAGAACGGGTGCGTTTTTTTGTCAAGTCTTATTAAACCTACGTCTACTCTATACGGCACGACACAAAACAATTTATACATCTATTAAGTTTTCATGAATAAAAACTAAACTATTATTATCTAAAATTGTGAGTGTTTTACAGATTGTGGATCTGGATTATTCTGGATCTCTAGATTTCAATGGCATAGTAAAAATACGCGTTTTTATATGTCTATCTCGTTTGATGCCCTCCATAACAAAAAATTGTTTTCAAGCAACTTCTCTACGGGTCTATAACAGAAACTCAAAAACAATAGAACAAGTTCAATGAAAATTTGAGAAGGTTTCACTTGGTGTCCACCAAGGAAGTATCCTTGGGCCACTATTATTTCTGATTTACGTAAACAATTTACCTAAAGAAATAAAGCACATGTGTGTAATGTTTGCCGATGATGCAACAACATACATTCCGAAAACCTCCACCAATGAATACCTTGAAACTGAAATCAATATTAATCATACTAATATTATATTGCTTGGCTCGAACAGATAAATTTGAAGGTAAACGCAGATAAAACTAAACTAATGCATTTTAGGACGTACAAAAAAAAACATACAAAATTCAAAACAAAACATTCAAAACATGGGTAACATAGTACAACTTGTAAATATTACAAAGTTCTTGTGAATAATAACAGACACAAACTAGAATTGGAAATACCATTAAACATACCCGTCTCAATACTGTTACGCTTTGTCTGTAATAAAAATTCATCTTCATTACTACTCGCTATGATCGATTCTATGGCATTTTAACGAATTTGATGATCGATAAAGAACGGTACTTTTTAATAATAACTTGCATTTAAATTCTAGATATGTTTGTAAAAAATAATGAAACGTACTTTATCGAAAGAAAATCAAGTCGTGCTGCTGCTGGCATCTTACGACCAAAACAAAAATATGTATTTAAAATGTTCTTTCTATAGTGCAATAAAAATATATACCACCTACCACTGGAGTTGAAGTCACCACAATTCAAGTAGATTAAAAGACTGGCTGATATCCAAAGTATTTTATAGTATAAAATAATATCTTGATAATTAAGATATATATAATGAATTAGTGAATAATTGTAGCAGCATACTTTGTATTAATTATCTCACTAAAATTAGGTTTACAAGTTAGTTCTAAAATTATTTTTAAGTAACAACAGTAGCTATCATTTTTTTGTTGTATTTACGTAGCAGCTTATTTCAAATACGTATCATTATATGAAAAATATCTAAGTTTTTAGAACATTTATTTGTCAGTAATAAACAAAACATTGTATGCCCGAAATGGGTAAACTGTAATAATACTTTGCCGCCGTCACATCTTCAGGACTGGAGCGGCTGCCAATTCAGCAGAGCAGCACAAGCGATGCAAATATGCTAACCAGGGCTAGACAAGACCCACTTTCTGTTAGCGTTAACGCCTGCGGAAAGATGAAATAAATAAAATTTTATGAATTTATTATACAGGGTTATAAGAAAAGGGTATGCTAAGCCAAAAACCCTTGAATTTATACATTGTAACCATTATACCCTGAAAGTTTCAAAAGGAAAAGAGCATATTTTGATTTTCATACAAAACTAAAAAAAAAAAATCTGTTCTAAAATTGCACAACCCTAGCACGCGGTCTATCAGTACACGCACACTAGCACGCGCGGTTCGACACGCACACATCCCCAAGACGGGCGATGGGCGCCGCCCGCCCGCCCCGAAACTCCCCAGCGCCCGCGCTGCGTCCCGCGACCGAAAACAAAATTGAACACACACCATTGCCTACTTGGAACCAAACCCACAAGTACCTAAAGCTTAATGATTTAATAATCTCTAAACTACTTACCTGGTCCATTCACAAGAACGGTTCGAAGTGGCGTCCTTGCATCTCGATGCAGAGGGCAGCGCGGCGACGAACTGCTTTTGTTGCCTTTGAGAGCATCCCTGGAGTAGTCCGTATGCTCTCAAAGGCGGACACAATTCGTGCACGCATGTCGTCCTCGCTGCTGCATTCATCCGCATGCACCATGCACTTCACGTGGCCCCATAAAAAAAAGTCCAGTGGAGTGAGGTCCGGAGAGCGAGGTGGCCAGGGAACCGGTCCTCCGCGGCCGATCCAGGTGGATAATCTTTCATCCAGATATGCCCTGCAGTCGATAATGAGCTGGTGCGCCGTCGTGCTGGAAGATCAGTCTGTAATACTCGGATAGAGGAAACTCTTCCAGCGAATCTTCTAGTTCCGTCCTTAAAAATCTTATGTAGTTTTCGGCACTAAGCCTACTCGGTAGAAATACCGGACCAATAAGGCGAGAGCCAACTATCCCCGCCCATACGTTGATGGCCCACCTTTGCTGGAAACTATTCTCTTTCGACACGTGGGGATTGTGATGAGCCCAGAAATGTTCATTGTGGATGTTTGCTATCCCGCCTCTCGTGAATGTGGACTCGTCCGTCCACAAAACTCTGTTCTCGAAACCGAGTTCATCGTCATTTAGCTGCTCCAGATACCAACGACAAAAATCTTCCCGAGGGGCGTAATCTCGCTGAAGAAGCTCCTGCGTGGGCTGTACGTGGTACGGGTGCTGGCCATCGCCACGGATTATCTTCCACGCGACCGGCTGAGAAATGCCAAAGGTAAGACCGGCACGGGTAGTGCTGCGTCTTGGGTCTTCCTGGAAGTATTCGAGCACACAGTCCTCCAGTGCTGTACGTGTTTGACTGGATGGTACAGGTCTTCCTTCCGAATGCGGCGCTCGAACAGAGCCCGTACTAAATAACCGATGGGTTAAATTACGAAAGCAGTGGTAAGAGGGTAACGCACGATTGGGAAAACGTTCTCCGTACAGTACCCGTGCTGCTGTCAGCACACCGTCACATTTTCCTACGCAAAGCATCATATTGTAATACTCCGCGTTGGAGTATTCTACCATTTTTAACTAAAACTATCACAAACACAACAAAACAAAGTAACGAAATAAATTAACAAGTAACAAAAGAAATTAACAAATAACAAAAGTAATCGCAAAAAAACCCGTTAACAAAAGCTGTCGATATACGCACGAATCGGTAGCCAGCAACAGACTGCATTCCTAAATAATCTAATTAAACAAAATACAAATTGATGAGCAGGTGAGTAGATTTTCCCGGTAGTTTCTCTCTTTCTTTCCAAAAAATGCCGCCCGCCCGCCAAAGACCGGCTTTCTTTTGCGGCTTTTTTAAAACAAGTGTTTACGCGCACCGCCAAGTAGTGATCAAAAACATTACAGAAGTGACAAATTAATCACAAAGTATTAAACCACGTAATTACCTAACGTTCCTTCCCTGAGAGTGGAGTGGATGGCCCTAGTGTCATAAGGCCAATTTTAATTTTTTTACGAGGGGGAAATCTTCATAAGATACCAGACTGCTTTGGGGTGCAGCCGGGTTATGTAGGATTATACCCACTAAAGCCCCCCACCCCCCGGTGGCCTGCCTTGGTGCTTGACCGAGGGCTCCGGGATCTCCAAGGGAACGCACCGGAGCCCTCAGCACCGCGCTTCAGATCCTCTCGGGACAGCTACAAGCTGTCCTGAGACGCTTCCGCCTGCCACAACGTCAGCCATTCGACGTTGTCGTCCTTCCCAGGCACGTTTATGCAGGTGGTTAGAACCTCACCGCTAGCTAGCCCCGAACCCAGAAGTCCCCTTTTAGTAAGCACTTTCTAAAGGCAGGGGATACCGATGCCGTATTCTAATCCCCCGCCATCAGGGCAAGTCATGAGGCCACCTAAGGGCCTCCATCTATGCATACATCCTAGATTAATGAAACACCCACAACAACCGCGTCTTACATTAACGTCAGCTGATAGACTGTCTGATTCTGATAGATAGAATAAGCAATCGAGATTTACATTTACATGTTATCTAAGTCATGGCATCACTCCAACGCGCAAAGCTCAAACATTGTCTTATCTGTACATCTTTTATTCTTTAATTGGGATTTTGCACACACGTGCGTATGCCCATATGTGTGCGTTTTATAACAATAAAGATGTACGTGTGCTCATCTGAGTGTCCCAGTACAGTGCGAAACAGTTGCCCAACTTACGACAAAAAAACTAATTACTATTTTTTATTATGCCAGACTGGCAGATTAGGCATTTGAACATCGGATCGCCTGATAGTAGGTAAGCGACACAGTAACGGAAGTTTGTAGCAAGCCTAGTCTGGAATGGGAACTGGCTCTAAAGTGAGGCTGCTCAAACACTGTTAGGTGCTTGGTGACAGATTAGTAACTTGAGTCAGGCGAGCAGTAGTAGAAAGTATCCTATCATGATGCTATGGTTTCCTCACGGTGTTTTCGTTCACCGAAAGCTCAAGTGGAAGTGGATCGCATAACCAACTGAGCTATCATTTCTTCAAAATGTTCATGAGTTCTCTTGTTACTTTTGCTTTTTTTTATTTCTCTTTTTTTTATTATTTTTTTCTCGTTCAATCTTATCGATTGATATCTGATCTTATCTTGGATTTTTTTTAGTCTGAGTTTATGTGAGTCCTGGAATCAAAGGGGTCTTGGGGTATTTAAGTGACTCGTGCGAAATAAATACAGTCATCGTTGAGACAGCGGCGGCGCGGCGCGGCGACATGTACCTACTCTGCTCCGACAGCAAAGTTGGGTTACTGCACTGCATTGTTTCTACATTTTGAGGAGTTTCGTGACCATTGACCTTTAGATCAGCTGATGCTAGGGTTGAACACGTAGTTTTTTCACGAGATCTTTGAAAGGCTGTATCTCAAAAACGATTAGGTTTTCCGGAAAACTGCCTGAACAAAAGTTGTTCAGAATGATGAGTACTTTAACGGGTTTTTGGCTTAGCATACCCTTTCCTTATAACCCTGTATATATGTCGGCGCGTTGAAGTTTTAGCATTCGGGCGCAACTACCGTCGGATAGTTTTTAAGGCTTAGATTATGTAGGTAGGCGTCACCTAGCTTTGTTTTGGTGGACTAGTGATGGAGGTGGCGCCATCACTGGTGTAACGCTGCAGTAACTTACTCTGCTGAAGTTCGTTGTGAAGTTGTGTCGTTGACAACCAATCAGAGTTTAGTAAGTTGGTATACCGTCCGGCAGAGGCGCTAGTGAGCGCGGCGCAGCGGACACGTGCGCGAGGCTCGGTGGAGCACACTTTACATTGGTGTCTGATTTGGGATTGTCACTTTTTGAGGTTAGGAATTGGAATTGTTGGTTGGAGGGTGGTAGCGTTCGTTACAAGGCGGAACACCTTGTCCCCAAGTAATTTTCAAGTAATTTGGATATTGTAATTAGTAATCCTAGCGCTACGAAATAAAAACTGTAACAATGTACGTGTGATGTCTCATTCTCCTCGGCCACTATACTCACGCCGTAGAACCAAGATTAATCTGATGAAGATCGGCCATCCACCGACCGGTGCCCCCGCGTCACGCATTCCAGGATCGCCCCGTCATATATTTATATATATTATAATAAAATTTTGTCAATGTCAATTTCATCTTTCCGCAGGCGTTAACGCTAACAGAAAATGGCTCTTGTCTAACCCCCCAATACCAGTTTTTATAATACAGGCTATTCTGATTCTACGAAGCTGATGTTTTCTAACATCCCTCTTTTTGAATCGGGGGTGAAAAATGATGAGATTTGTAGTGGACCTGACGTCCAATATTTCTAATATTTACGTTAATAAAGTTATATGATTATTTACGGGATATTTACCGTGGTAAGGTTGTAGAATGAGCTCCCAACTAACTCATCTCACTGAGCTCATATAACTTTAGTGAACAACCGTGACTGATTAATTCGATTTGTAAAGAAAACATAAAAGCTAAGTACAAAATAATCTGAATAACGAAACCCTGGCAAAAAAGTACATATTTAAATAAACCGGCCAAGTGCGAGTCGGGCTCGCGCACTGAGGGTTCCGTACCACCACAAATACGTATTATGTAGGTATGTATATAGTATGTTGTTTATATTATGTAGTCTATGTATATGTATATATTAGTATGTAATATTTATTTGTAGTCTATTGATTGTTTGTTGTTATTTGCATAGGTATTTACTTTCTATTTTTTATTTTTAGTTTAGGCCACACATTTTTAAATATAATTCCTTTCCGTGCATGGTTGCCTGGAAGAGATCGCTCTAAGCGATAAGGCCGCCTGTTAAAAGCCTAGATAATATTTTTGTTGTAATGTTTATGTTATCCTTGTTTTGTGGTATTTTAATAAAGAGTTTTGTATTGTATTGTATTGTATTCAATAACGAAATTACCAGTTATAACTTGGTAATGAACAGAAACTTGTCACCAACTCGCACTTGGCTATTATTTATTATTTGTTGTTATAAGTACTTTAGAGTGCCAACCATGCCAAATTTGACGCTTGTATGTATTAATTTTTTTACATTAGGTAAAGCTATTACAAAAATACGAAAAAAAATACGTTTGTTGTATTGAACCCCCCTTCGTTTTTACTTTACTGACTATTTTATTATTTCTCAGTTAATCCACCGTAATATTAGGTACAAATTCTGTGGAAATTTCAACTCGCTATCTATTACGGTTCGAAAGATACAGCCGTTTAAAGGTAGGACAGACAGACTTATTTCGATCCATCTGCTCAGTAGAATTGGGTCGATTGGTATTCTGTAATTATCAATATTAATTTTAACTTGATATCTCTACCCCTCTTCTGAGAAAATTTGTTTCAACAGATCCGACAAGGGTTTTCCTTTTATGGTACGAAACCACGAAACCCCAAAAACGACATGGATCCATGTTTCTCGAACCTCAAATATCGATTCCAATGAAAATTTTCGGGACTGTTCAATTATGGGAAATTAAAGTTCTTAAACAAGCAACATCACAGAGGCAAAAAAAATAAATACAAACGATAATTTAATATTTTATTTTCATACAATTTCAATGTCTTAATTTGTAGGAACTAATACGAAAAAAAATATACTTATCGATAATAGGTCATTCTTTTATTAATTTAGTGCGACCTTTGTAATTTCGGCATAATTTGATAGCACAACGCATTTTATGAAATTAAAAAAAATCACGAATATAATGTAGCATTTAAAACACAGCAGAAAAAGGACTAAATATTTCAGTCATGAAATGTGACACCGTAAATGACAGTCTAACAAAGGCCAATAGTTGGCCTCACAGGTCTACTATCTGTTGGCCTGCTATTTTTTTTATCTGCGTTCCCTGTTTTTGATGGGATCTAGACATAATATATACATAATCAAAGCTGGCAAAATTTTTACATAACGTTTTAGCGTTTGCCTCTTTTCAATGGGAAAACGCAATCTTAACTATTTTTCTATTATAATAACCAGGTGCGCCCCGCGGTTTCACCCGCAAGTTAAAATCGTCGTTAAGTCGTCGTCGTTAAATTTCCCAATTAGGTATCTGCGCAATTTTCTTAATTTTTCCTACCGTAAGAACCTTCTACAACGTATTAGAAAGCTTTAAAAAAAGATGAATGAAATAGGTACAGTCGTTCTCAAGTTAAGTACCTATAGCGTGACCAAGATAAATAGGGATTTATTTTTATATAATGTATAAAGATTGTACCTATTCATACGTATTTGTGACAGCAAGGATCCATCCTGTATCTTCCTTGGTGAGAGGAAATTTTGTAGACACGTTGACTACAAGCATTGATCTATATGTACTACGTACAAGAGATGCTGTGAACAAGATTGTTTGGCCCTTTAGCGGAAGAGACAGGATGGGATAAACATGATATAAGCTTTAGCTATAAGCTCTAAGGTCTCCTCTCTAGGACTGTCTGCCAAAGATACGGAGGATGTAAATGAACAGGTTGATAATATCGAGATACAAGTTAAGAGCAGCGAAGATGTAATCCTCAGGGGAGATGGAGTACTTGTGCACCCCGCTCATCATCAGCTGCGTGTCCAGCACCAGGTAGACAGAGAACAGGAGCGCACCCAGCGAAGCGTACACCACGTGCAAGATTCTATCATGTTTGAAGATCACGATGGCGCCTGGAAACGGCAATAAGGCTTTTACCGACAGCTCACGATTCGTCCCGCCGAAACCATCCTAGAACGCGGCTTCAGAACGGATTGTTGAATCGGATCGCAAGGTTCTTTACACTGGCTGCGATACACTCTGCGAGCCATTTTTTATTCTTTTTAACTCATCATAATCATTTCAGCCGTAGGACGTCCACTGCTGGACATAGGCCTCCCCCATCGATCTCCAAAAGGGCCGGTTGGAAGCGGCCTGCATCCAGCGTTTCCCTGCGGTCTCTTTTAGGTCGTCTGTCCATCTTGTGGGTGGACGTCATCTTTTAAACTAAATCTTTGTAATCAGAATCATTCCCATTATACTTATAACAGGATTTTGACGCACGGCGTCAATCAAAGCTTCTGTGAAATAATCCGCCATTTTGGAAGCACCCGCACGCAACGCCGACCACGCGATCTCTGCTAAATAAGAGATCTCTGCCACCGGAGACAGAACGCATGGTCAGCATGCGATCAATTTTACGCGTTGCGATCTACCACGCGCAGTGCTTGGAGGCTTAAACGGGCGGCCATTGGTCACATGCGTTCAGATCGTATCGGCGGGACGGATCGCGCGCTGTTCGTGAAAGCCTATAACAAGTACCCATTTTCAGTACCTAACTAAGTCATGGTCGTGAGCAATGACGATATAACTCATATAAGCACTTGACAGGTAATCCTTTCCTCCCGCGATGAAATGATTCTAAATTTCGAACATAATCATTTTCAAGCGGGCCAATCCAAGGCGCAAATTGTATGAATGACTTTTACGTTGTTCTTCGGCACCCGCGTACCACCACGTTGCACCAGCAACATACCGAAAACCAGCAGTAGGGACTACAGCAGCGCACAGTAGAATCCCGCCCATGGTGGTGAAGTCCCACTTGGTCTGGAACGCGAACAGAGTGAGCGCGAGGCAAATAGCCGCCGTTATGTTAGTAACTTACCGAAGAGCAGCAGTACTACAGCAGCGCACAGCAGGATCCCGCCCATGGTGGTGAAGTCCCACTTGGTCTGGAACGCGAACAGAGTGAGCGCGAGGCAAATAGCCGTCGCTATGTTCATAACTTACCGAAGAGCAGCAGTACTACAGTAGCGCACAGCAGGATCCCGCCCATGGTGGTGAAGTCCCACTTGGTCTGGAACGCGAACAGAGTGAGCGCGAGGCAAATAGCCGTCGCTATGTTAGTAACTTACCGAAGAGCAGCAGTACTACAGCAGCGCACAGCAGGATCCCGCCCATGGTGGTGAAGTCCCACTTGGTCTGGAACGCGAACAGAGTGAGCGCGAGGCAAATAGCCGTCGCTATGTTAATAACTTACCGAAGAGCAGCAGTACTACAGTAGCGCACAGCAGGATCCCGCCCATGGTGGTGAAGTCCCACTTGGTCTGGAACGCGAACAGAGTGAGCGCGAGGCAAATAGCCGTCGCTATGTTAATAACTTACCGAAGAGCAGCAGTACTACAGCAGCGCACAGCAGGATCCCGCCCATGGTGGTGAAGTCCCACTTGGTCTGGAACGCGAACAGAGTGAGCGCGAGGCAAATAGCCGCCGCTATGTTAAAAACTTACCGAAAAGCAGTAGTACTACAGCAGCGCACAGCAGGATCCCGCCCATGGTGGTGAAGTCCCACTTAGTCTGGAACGCGAACAGACTGAGCGCGAGGCAAATAGCCGTCGCTATGTTAATAACTTACCGAAGAGCAGCAGTACTACAGCAGCGCACAGCAGGATCCCGCCCATGGTGGTGAAGTCCCACTTGGTCTGGAACGCGAACACAGTGAGCGCGAGGCAAATAGCCGCCGCTATGTTAATAACTTACCGAAGAGCAGAAGTACTACAGCAGCGCACAGCAGGATCCCGCCCATGGTGGTGAAGTCCCACTTGGTCTGGAACGCGAACGCAGTGAGCGCGAGGCAAATAGCCGCCGCTATGTTAATAACTTACTGAAGAGCAGCAGTACTACAGTAGCGCACAGCAGGATCCCGCCCATGACGGTGAAGTCCCACTTGGTCTGGAACGCGAACAGAGTGAGCGCGAGGCAAATAGCCGCCGTTATCCCCACCGCCATCATAACCTGCAATGTTACCATTAATAAATTATTATTTATGTCAAAGCCCATTGCAGACCATGCGAAGTAGCTTGCAAGTACAAGTAGGCGTTCAAATGTAAATAGCCATTCGCGCGGTGACGCGCAGTACGTACGTACTCGTACGAGTGTTCGAACGAGACGAACGATGCGCAGTGGGCGTCACGCGAGCAACGCGGGGAAACAAAGCTTCACTTGCCGAAGTGCTACTAAGCACTTCCACTGCCACTTGAACTAAGCAAAACGTTACAGACGATGCGTAGTAGATACTTGCTACTTCTCTTGTACTTCGTATGGTCTGCAAGTGTAACTGGCTTACTAAAAAGTAGTAAGATGTGAAATCTTAGTAGAGAACAATACTTAATTTCAAAATTAACCTCTTTTTTTTCGGGACTTACCGCACATACTTACTTGTAAAATTATTTAGGTAAAGTACCTCTCACGTGAGATTTTGACCATGTTACAATGGCCGTGTATATAATTTCATAGGCATAAAAAAAGTGTTTAAATCACGAAAATTTAAAAACTATACGATCTCAAAGTTTTCAAATCTGAACGAACTGTTGGACAACTAATAGGTCACACTCACACGTCAAATCAAATATCTATTCGGCCCGTCATCGTAATCATCATGATTTGTACGCGATTGTCTGCGTACCTACATAATAGTTTTTCTTTATTCTGGGTAGAATTGATGTCAATTTGATACGTGTGTAAACTCTGTCTTGAGTAAGTACTGACCACTTGTGGATTGTGTATAGAAGAAACGATGCCCAGAATGAAGCTCTCCGCGACGGTGAAGATCCCCAGGAAGATAAAGTTCATGGGGGACTTGCGGCGCACCTTCTCGCATAAAACGATCGCTATAATACACGCAGTCATGGACAGGAACGCCGACATTCTGAAATGAAATTTTTTATTCTTTTCGACTGAGTAATGAGAGTAATTTTTTGGTTAGCAGGTTTTGAGGTTGGTGGCTTTTGACCACAGATCACCTGGGGGGATAGACAAGCCCATTTTCTGTTAGCGTTAACGCCTGCGGAAATATGAAATTGTATGAAAATGACATTAGCTTGAGATAACATCTCTCAAGCTACTGTCTTTGTCAATGTCATTTTCATACAATTTCATCTTTCCGCAGGCGTTAACGCTAACAGAAAGTGGTTCTTGTCTAACACTCTAGATTTTAAGTTGTGGTCAAGCGCTTACCTATTCCCAAATAAGTCCAACCATTGTTCTCTGAAAATAAAGTTTCATACATCAATACCCTCGGAATTCCAAGAAATAAATAAATTAAAGAAAGTATTTTTACATTCCCAACCGGGTCCAAGATTTTTCAAGTAGGTACGTAGTACGTAGCAGCAAAATAATTCCACAACGTCACGGCGCCAGCGCATGCAATATCTGTGGCAATACAACAAAAAGGTGCCATGAGCCTTCGATTATGATTGTAGTGTAATTTGTTTTGACATTCATCATCATCATCATCATCATCAGCCAGAAGACGTCCACTGCTGAACATAGGCCTCCCCCTTTAACCTCCACACTGAACGACAGCCTGCCTTTTGCATCCACTGGATGCCAGCGACTCTTACTATGTCGTCGGTCCATCTAGTGGGAGGTCTACCTACGCTGCGTCTTCCGGTTCGTGGTCTCCACTCAAGAACCTTTCTTCCCCATCGGTTATCGGTTCTCCGAGCGATGTGGCCTGCCCATTGCCACTTCAACTTGCAAATTTTAACAGCTATGTCGGTGACTTTGGTTCTTTGGCGAATATCCACGTTTCGGATTCTATCGCGCAAAGAAACTCCGAGCATAGCTCTCTCCATTGCCCGCTGTGTGACTCTGAGTTTTTCCAAAAGGCCAACAGTTAAGGACCACGTCTCAGTACCATATGTCATCACTGGCAACACACACTGGTCAAAGACCCTTGTCTTTAGGCACTGTGGTATCTTGGACGAGAAGATGTCACGCAATTTCCCGAACGCTGCCCATCCGAGTTGGATTCTTCGGGCGACCTCTTTGCCTAAGTTGGACTTACCTAACTGAACAATCTGCCCAAGATAGGTGTAATGGTCAACAACTTCGAGAGTATCGTTCCCAACGACTACCGGCACGGGTTCAACATGGACATTGGACATGATTTTTGTCTTGTCCATGTTCATTTTAAGACCCACCTGTTGGGAAAGGCTACTGAGGTCGCTGAGCATCGTATTTAGGTCCTCCAGCGACTCTGCCATGATGACTATATCATCGGCAAAACGAAGGTGAGTGATGTATTCGCCATTGATGTTGATGCCTAATCCGTTCCAGTCCAAGAGCTTGAAAACGTCCTCCAATGCGTTCGTGAACAGTTTCGGAGAGATAACATCTCCCTGTCTCACGCCTTTCTGCAATTGGATTGGTTCCGTGCTCTCGTCCTGTAATCGGATCGACATGGTGGCGTTTCTATACAAACACTTCAACACTTCGATATACCTATAGTCGATATGACAACGCTGGAGGGACTGTAATACTGCCCAGGTCTCGATGGAATCAAAGGCTTTCTCATAGTCCACAAACGCCAGGCATAATGGCCGATTATACTCCTCAGTCTTCTGTATAATCTGGCGGAGGGTGTGTATGTGGTCTATGGTGCTCCAGCCTTTACGGAAACCGGCTTGTTCGGGAGGCTGAAAGTCATCAAACCTGCTTTCGAGACGGTTCGTAATGACTCTAGAGAACAACTTGTACACATGGCTCAGGAGTGAGATGGGTCTATAATTCTTCAATAAGGTGTTATCACCTTTTTTGAAGAAGAGCACCACCACACTCCTGTGCCATGCTTCAGGCGTAGTACCATCGAGTATGACGGAATTAAATAACTTCTGGAGGACTAACAGTACCGGTTTTCCACCCGCTCGCAGTAGTTCTGTCGTGATTCCGTCATCACCCGGTGCCTTGTTGTTCTTAAGCTGTTTCAGAGCCATTCTAATCTCGTACAAGCTGATGTCTGGGATGTCCTCAGTGTAGTGTCGGGTCAGTTTAGCTCTCTTGTCCTGAGCTGTACTGACAATAGGCTGTCGTGTCGAGGTGTACAACTGTCCGTAAAACCTCTCAAGCTCTCTCAGAATCTCCGACTTTGACGAAATGATACTGCCATCCTCGATCTTCAGCTTTGTCATTTGGCTTTTCCCAATAGACGAATTTTTCGCGAACACTTTAGAGCCCTGGTTCCGCTCAATTGCATCCCTAATACATCTTGTATTGTAGGAACGCAGATCGTGTCGCACCGATTTCGAGATTCGTCTATTAAGTTGGCCATATTCCGACATATCAGCTGAAGATTGCAGTCTCATCTCAGTCCGGTCCTTCATTAGCTTAATGGTTTCGTCTGAGAGCTTCTGAGGTCTTTTTCGGGGTGGGGTCTTAAAGAACTTGGACCCCACTGCTTGGACAGTTTCCACCAGCCCATTGTTTAATTCGTCCACAGTTCCGCTTTCGGCAAGGCCCTGGAAGCGATTATGCAGTTCGAGTTGGAAGTCATTTGGGTTTTGGATTTGGGCATGACCAGGACGGAGCGTGGACTTCACCAGACGCGACCTCTCTAGCTTGATGTTGATATTCAATGTGCCTCTGACAATACGGTGATCACTACCGGTTTTCACCCTGCTGATCACGGAGACATCATTGAATATTCGCTTCTTGGTCGTCATGATGAAGTCGATCTCATTTTTGGTCGAACCATCTGGGCTCATCCACGTCCACTTTCTGGATGGTCGCTTCTGAAAGAAGGAGTTCATCAAATAGAGTTCCTCCTTCTCCATGAAGTCGACCAGCCGCTGGCCCCTCGGATTCCGCCGTCCATACCCATATGACCCCACTCTTAACTCATCGACATTCCGTGTGCCCACCTTTGCGTTAAAGTCACCCATAACAACGGTGAAGTATGTTTCGGAGGAATGTATGGCTTCGGATATCTCCTCATACAGAGCCTCTACTTCATCGTCAGGGTATGTCGAGGTCGGCGCATATACCTGTATGACCTTCAGCGAATAACGATCGGTTATTCTGAGTATAAGGTATGCTACCCTGCTCGACACACTATCGACCTTAATCACGTTGTTAATGAGTGACTTGCGGACGATAAAACCTACACCACCCTGGGACTTTCGTTCTCCTTCCCGGAAGAAGAGCATGTTCCCGGAATCCAGAACTATCGTATCCTGTCCCTCTCGTCGGATTTCTGATAGTCCTATGATGTCCCATCGTATTTTGCTCAATTCTTCCTCCAGCTCTACAATCTTCTCGTCGGTCCTCAGTGTGCGAACATTGTGCGTTACCAGGGCCAAATTATGTTGGGGGTGGTAGCGGGGCAACTGCCGGAGATTTTTCGCACCCCCTGCTCCACCGTTACCTGACCCGCTACCTTGGTCAGGGATAGAGGAGCTGCCGGGGACTAGGGGCCGTGATATTGTTTTGTCTGTCATGGGGGGGGGGGGGGGGTTGCCATAATCCCCACGCTTGGCAGGCGGCTTGGAGATCGCAGAAGGATTCACCATTAAAGTAGGAGGATGCTGCTGCCCATCCTCTGGTGGTTCTGGTCGCAGTTTTAGGACGTGCCCGGGTCCATTTTTTGGGTGTTTTGACATTATTTGCTGCGAATTGGATACATTTTCCCATTTGTCTTTAGTTTGTTGCTCACGTTTAGTAATAGTAATTAGTTGCAAAAATTGTTGTCAAATGAATTTACTTAGACTGAAACATAAGTAAAAAGTTGATTTTATTTTAATTATTATGCACTCATATCGGTCCTTGGTAAAAGATGTAACAGTTTCGCTTACCAATGTTTGATTTAGATTTTCGTTCATATGATTAATTTTAATTTTAAAAATTTCGTTTTTTTTTATTCTTGACACTTCATCACAGTAAATAATTTCAATTGAAACTTCAAAAGACAATACAACAAACTTTATATTATTAAGTTTTACACATAAAGAAATCAAAATTTACTTACTTGGACCATTGACGATGGTGAATTATACGTAAGCATGCATGCTGCGCTATTTTCACCCTCTTACTCTCAAACGCTCTTATTTTTGCCGCCTGTTTTTGACTTTAAAAAAATTTGTAAACAACAAAAAATACGAAGGTAAATTCCGATGGACTTCAACTTTTACAGAAGAGTTAATAAATTAATCAAAATCAAAATACTATACGCAGTGATACAGTGAGTGTGTTTTGTCGGGACTTAGGTTCGAGTTCGAGTTCCAGTGATAACCGTAGCAAAAGACTAAGAAAGAGGGTAGAGAGTAGAAAAGTTACGTGCAGACATAACGATGTCTGCACCTAACTTTTTAACTATTCGACCAACCACCCGCATTCTTCAGTGTTCCCGTGAACATGGTGCATGTAACTGCGCCGAAATATCGAGAGCTCATTCCACAACCTTGCCACGGTAAATATCCCGTAAATATTCATCAACTTTAATAAATTAATTTAGCGAAATAACTCAAATACATGTAAGTTTTTTTTATTAACTGTTAGAAGATGTGGAACCAAATTTGCGTGTCCAAATTGTTCGACCGGCCAGTATAACAAATTGGAATATTTTTGTCCAAACAGTTAGATCATCGAACTACTAGTCGGACAGAATGGAATAAACGGAGGTTGAGTTGTTGATGTGGTGATACTTATTTGTACAAACTCATTTAAATGATGAGACTAAAAAAAAAATTCAGGCCATGTACTTAGTCGAGAAAACAGTGCTAAAGTAACTGGTGACGAAGAGCTTAGTGTTAAAATCCCTAGTGCCTAAATATCAAATTTAGAGCATCACCACCTTGTAGCGATCCTGCCTAATATAATATGTGATACTGTTGAAGTACTACAGTCTTTCAAGTAGGTACGCAGTAGAAGCCCAAATTAGTAACAAAGATGCACTTGACCATGAATGAACTCTGATTCTGACTGGCAGTGAAACACAAACTATAGGTAAACGTAAGAGACCAAATTCAACATACTGCTTTGAACGAAGTAATTGGTATACACTGAGCTATTATGAACTACGTAGGTACTGAGTTATAATTTATTATGTACTACCTACCCACAAACACAACACAGCACGCATAACAGCTCAGTGTTAATAGGCATGATTCCTAATGTTTAATTTATTACAAATAACCGGTTTAGCGATGAATATAAGTAAATACATTACACATACTAAAAAAAAAATTTGAATTGGCTGATAAATCTCTGAGATATGAGTATTTAAAGTTTTAGATGGGGGTGGAGAGGGGATGTTCTATCCCTTTCTCGCAAAGCGTGTGTTAGTATAGCATTTGTATGGCGCTCCTGACGTCACGGCTCAGTATAGTGCGCTCTCTGTCTAGCATGAAATTAAATTTAATTAAAATGCTTATAGGTATCTTATTTATTTTTGAACTAATTTTAATTTTGTTTTTGTTGATGTGCTCTATTTATGATCAGCTTTTTTATGAGGTAAGAAAAAAATATTAGTCATCATATTATCATAGGTAGGTATATGTTTACCAAAAGATAGTAGAAATTTTTTAACTCGTCCAGACCTAATAATTTATTTACAGATTTATGAGTAACGGAAATGTAATGTTAACTAAAAATATTAATAATGTCAAAATATAGTAAAAACAAAAAGGGATTCATACAACAAACGTTATTTAAACGTATTTTTGAAGCAGTGCCTAATAGGTATAAGTGTCAAACTTGGCAAGATTATAGTACACCTGCACACTCTAAAGTAAAACAACAAATAATACTTAAAATAATGGCCAAGTGCGAGTGACAAATGAAATGAAAGTGTCGGTGACAAATTTCTGTTCATTTGTGATGAACAGAAATTTGTCACCGTCGGGCGCGGTCGGTAGGTACTTGGATGTCATGTGTGTCTTTGCTTTACTTCTTGGTACTCTAAAGTAGGTAAGAATTTAAGTAGCTTAATTGAAATCGTGTTTATTTCTTTCAGAAATCAGCCTAATTAAAAAAGTTACTTTAATTTTATATTAAGTTTTGGTATTTTGTGTGGTGGTACGGAATGTTCAGTGCGCAAGCCTGACTCTCACTTGGCCAGTTTATTTCAAAATACCGCTAAACTGTAAACATGTAATACGTCATATATATACTTACTCATATTTAACGCACACTAAGAACCTCCCAGCGAGACCAATGAACTAACTAATAGTCCATATTTCGACTAAAATAAAATTAATGGACGGGCCCAGAAGAAGCGCATTTTTGAAGATTACAAAATGAGCGCCGGCGCCACTTCGTTTCAGTCGGTCTCTAGCCGTAGGAAGTGCGCCTTGAGTTTAGTGTTACATGATAACGAAACATCTGAAAAAATTATGCCTTCGTGTGCTTTCCCGAAGTGTAAATCATCATCATCATGATCATCATTTCAGCCGTAGGACGTCCACTGTTGGACATAGGCCTCCCCCATCGATCTCTAAAAGGGCCGGTTGGAAGCGGCCTGCATCCTGCGTTTTCCTGCGGTCTCTTTTAGGTCGTCTGTCCATCTTGTGGGTGGACATCCTACCCTGTCCGAAGTGTAAATACACAACAAAAAACCACTATCTATTTTTTGTAACAAATTTATATGGTTATAATTAGGTGCTGAAGTACCTATGTATATGTACTATAAATGTCCAACGGTTTTGCCTCGTTTTTACTGAGCAAGTTCAATGGTTATGACCCGTTCATTCCTTTTTTTTTTTTTTTTATGATGAAATGGGCAAGCTTTTGACCACAACTCACCTGATGGTAAGCGACGATGCAGTCTAAGATGGAGCACGCTTGCCCATGAGGTGCCTATTCACTCTTGTCTTGAAGAGACCCAGGTTGTACTTTGTCGGGAACACCGAGGCAGGAAGCGCATTCCATTCCTGTGCAGTTCGTATTAGGAAGGAATTTTGAAAACGCTGCGTGCGGACTTTACCAAAGTTCACGACGTAAGGATGGAATGTCCGCCTCGACGACCTATGGCGAAAATTGGTTGACGGGATCAGCTTGAACAACTCTTGTGCACATTCTCCAAAATGAACGCGATAAAAAATGCACAGACAAGTCACCTTCCGCCTGTGCAGGAGGCTATGCGGCATCTTCCCTTTAACCAGCGCTTCGTTATTAATTAGACGAATGGCGCGTCTCTCTACCGAGTCCAATGCTTCGAGCTGGTATTTAGCAGAGCCGTCCCACAAGTGACTGCAGTATTCCAAGCAGGACCGCACTTGCGCTTGGTAAAGGTTAAGTTTCCTTTTAATTCCTTTTATTTTGTTATTTTGGTCGAAGAGTCCATATGCAAAAAAAGGGCGACGAGATATCTGCAGGGAGAGCTCAAATAAAGGCATCCAGGCATCCAGGCATCCAGGCATCCAGGCATCCAGGCATCCATCCATATTTAGGTCAGATGCATTCGTACCCGCCACGGCACCTTGCCATTGCCATATCTCCCTTGTTTGTCTCATTTGAGGTATTATTATTCGATGGCTAGTCTGTAGTATCCATTAGGGGGCGTCCATTTATTACGGGAGGTAATTTTGGCGACTTTTCGCCCTCCCCCCCCTCTCTCTCTCCACCCCTCTCTCTCTCTCCCCTCTCTCTCCCCCCCCCCCCCCCCCCCACCTGGTGAGATACAGTGAGATTTGTCTCGACCCCCTCCCCCAACCTCTAATCTCACATGAGATTTTTTAAAATGCGTATTTTTAGTGTAAATACGTTAATCTGTAATGCGTTGTGTAGGAATTAGCCATATTTTATTGGAGAAACATGTTTTATTGAATCTAACCTAGTTTTCACGTAATTTTACACTGTTTCTTGCGGTTTTTTTTGTGATAATTGTCTCGATCCCCCGTCCCCCACGTGAGATTGGATGAGATTCGACCCCCCCCCCCCCCCTAAACACCTCACGTAATTAATGGACGCCCCTTAATATAGAAGAGCAATACTCACATGACAATATTGCCTGCTTGCCCCGGGGCCGTGGCCCACTTTTTGACAGACTGGTTGTACACAAAGACGGTGATGAAGGCTAACGTGACCAGCAGCTGACACATCAGGATGGAGTACACCTGGACACCAGATAGAGACATTTTATTGCAAGTTAATAACTACTTGCGCGCGCGCGCGCGCATTCACCTTGAAAAAGACCGCCTAATGCGGTTGAAACTATAGTCTGAGTAACCGGCTTAATCTTACGTGAGTAATTCTGTGTAATATCGATAAAATGTGTGAAAACCATGTCAGTTTCTCTATTATAATAACTACTTATTTATTGTCTGCGACTTACTTAACTTGGAGACCGCCAGGATTCGAACCTGCGGCATCGGGTTAGGTATACGCCCTGAGCGTTCTAACCACTAAGCTAGGGCCGGTCTCCTGTCGGCCTCCAAATTCTTCAGCTGTCTGTCTGTAGTGAAAGTGGAACAACCACAGAACTATATCTAATAGGTCTGTGGGAATAACACTTCAAAATTACTTTCGATTGAAGTGATTCATCAAATATCCGCCAATTTCTGGTCCTGGGACTTTCCTGTTCCGTTTCCGCTCCGTTGCCACTCCTATCCACCGTTTCCGTCCCGCTCCAATCCTACTATATATTGGACGTCAGGTCCACTACAAATCTCATCATTTTTCACCCCCGATTCAAAAAGAGGGATGTTAGAAAACATCAGCTTCGTAGAATCAGAATAGCCTGTATTATAAAAACTGGTATTGGGGGGTTAGACAAGAGCCATTTTCTGTTAGCGTTAACGCCTACGGAAAAATGAAATTGTATGAAAATGACATTGACAATTACATTAGTTTGAGATGTGTTCTCTCAAGCTAATGCCAAACCAGAAGCTTTTGCAGTCGCCCCTGGGTGATGCTTTCCTATACTCGGCCTTCGTTTCTCTAAGGAGGTTGACGATTTGCTTCACTTACCAGTCTTACCACCTTCCCCGTCTCTTCGCTTGGCCTAGAATGGCTTGCTTCATTGCGGACCTTCCTTGAGCTTCTGGCTTCCGCTCTATTTATATACACTCTAGGGGTAAGGACCACAATACTAGGTAGCATCAGGTGCTCTGCGACTCATTTCAAGAGATGTACTCTCAAGCTAATGTCATTTTCATACAATTTCATCTTTCCGTAAGCGTTAACGCTAACAAAAAGTGGGTATCGTCTAACCACCCTGAAAAGTTCTGTTTCATCGCCTTGTCTCTTTCATCTCGATACCGTCAATGCATTTTGTTCAGGAACAGCTACCTTCAACTTTTTAGTTAACTAAAGGCGTTCACACCCTGACCCAGGACCCGTGACCCGGGTAAGGCGTTCACACCCAGACCCAGGACCCGTGACCCGGGTAAGGCGTTCACACCCAGACCCAGGACCCGTGACCCGGGTAAGGCGTTCACACCCAGACCCAGGACCCGTGACCCGGGTAAGGCGTTCACACCCAGACCCAGGACCCGTGACCCGGGTAAGGCGTTCACACCCAGACCCAGGACCCGAGACCCGGGTAAGGCGTTCACACCCAGACCCAGGACCCGTGACCCGGGTAAGGCGTTCACACCCAGACCCAGGACCCGTGACCCGGGTAAGGCGTTCACACCCAGACCCAGGACCCGTGACCCGGGTAAGGCGTTCACACCCAGACCCAGGACCCGTGACCCGGGTAAGTCCTAAAACTGCGACCAGAATCTCCGGTGGATGGGCAGCAGCGTCCTATTAGTACGCGGTGAACGTTCTGCGAACCCCAAGCTGCCTACCAAGCGTGGGAATTATGGCAACTCCCCTCTCTAAGAGGGAGGCCTTTGTTCAGCAGTGGACGTTTACTGGCTGATGATATGTGATATGTTTACAGTTTTACACCCGCCACGCCAACTTACCATATCAACGTTGTTTTTCTAATCTGAGGTACCGTGTATCTCGTTATGCCCTTTGTCTACCTAAAGCCCAGGAGAGTTAGACAAGACCCACTTTCTGTTAGTGTTAACGCCTGCGGAAAGATGAAATTGTATGAAAATGACATTGACAATGACATAAGCTTGAGAGATGTTATCTCAAGCTAATGTCATTTTCATACAATTTCATGTTTCCGCAGGCGTTAACGCTAACAGAAATTCGGTCTTGTCTAACCCCCCAGATCAGCTTGTAATATGTAAAAGCTTTGTAAAGATGTGCTCACCTTCCTGATGAAACCCTTCCGGATGGACTGCTCGGTGAAATCGAAGCGCTTGACTTCGCCATCCTCGATTGACTGCTCGGTGAAGTCGAAGCGCTTGACTTCGTCACCCTCGGTTGATTGCTCAATGTTGTAGCGTTTGACTTCGTCACCCTCGGTTGATTGCTCAGTGTTGAAGCGCTTGACTTCGTCACCCTCGGTTGACTGCTCAGTGTTGAAGCGTTTAACTTCGCCACCCTCAGTTGACTGCTCAGTGTTGATGCGTTTAACTTCGCCACCCTCGTGCGACGAAACAAACTCATTACTTTTGGGCTAGAAAATCACAACAATATTTACATGATCTGTCAGTTTTACCTGCCTTGTTTGGAATTAGGCCATTGAATAAATCTATCCATACCGTTAGTATAACAATAATAATATTTGTCTTTCTAGCTTCTATGCAGCATTATTCTTGTTTTTTTTTTTGTGTTTTGTAGCTAGTGACGGCATTAATTAATTATTGAATTATTTGATTCATTTATTTCTTAGCTATAGATGTTACATGAATGCTAGGTCCATATCAAGAAGGAAATGCATTTTGCTAGATTGCTAGTTGTTTGCTAATTTTAAGATAGTCTACTGAATTTCCAGTTTTGTGATCTTTCAATAAATTTAAAAAAAAAACGGACAAGTACGAGTATGACTCGTGCTCTGAGGGTTCCGTTGGACAGAACTATCATAGCGCGAGTCCAAAAAAAAATCTAACTGAAGTTGAAACTGTGATGCGGAGTTCGACGCGTTGATCTAAATAATAATGTTCAATCAAGGTTCACTCATAATGTCTGGTAACAGATTCCTGTGCCTGATTTTCTGTGAATCCCACTTGGTTCCCTAAACCAAGGAATTTAAATATTTTTTTGGGGAATTTTAGGGATAATTCTTCGACAAATTAGGGAAAAACCTAAATTGAAAGTGGAAATACTGGCGGGACATGTTCGATCGATGCGGTGAGCGCGTGACCTGTCTAGCGCGACTACGCAGGGCGACGGGGTGGCGCCGCAGCGTCATGCAGCGTAGTCGAGCTTCAATCAATCAATCGTGATCATCTTCCTCGTCCGATGTTGGGCGAGGTAGGAGTCGGCGTACAAAACTTATGTTTTCTTGCCGAGGCTGGGCTCTGGGACACACTGGCCCCAGGGAAATTTTTCTTCGAGGGGGTGAGTGCCTTTCGGCGCCTCGAACACCCTCTGTGGTCCGGTGGAAGGGTGCGAGCGAACTCAAGCGACCCTTCGTTGTACTACCGCGCAGCTAGCGAGACGCGAACGCCCAATCGCAGCTCGCTCCGGTTAGAGCGAGACGGCGATAGCGGAGGTCTCCCTCTGGCGTCTCTGCGCGCGGTAGTCGGCGCCGCGGCGTCAGCGACCGTTTTCACGGGCGAGGCCGCAGGCGCCGGGCACTGCTGCGGCGGTGTGGGCCGCCGCTACAGTGTGATGGCCCGTTAAGTCCGGGCGGTGGTATGGCGTTGGCCCTGGCTTCCCGCCAGGCGCGGGGGCGCGGGCGGGTGCACAGGGCAGGAACGGTCCGGCCGGCCATGCGCAATGCGACGCTCCAGACACCGGTGACGTTGTAGCAGGATGTGGCCGCCGCGACGAGACGCGGGCGGCGTCGGTCTAGATGGTGCGCGGCAGGCGACGCTGTCGGCCGGTCTTCGCTAGGCGTGGCTCTAGCCGACAGGAGTCGCGGCCGCGCTGTGGTAAGTCCGGTGACCTACCGGCCGGTCTTCGCAGGGCGTGACACTGACCGGTAGGGGGGGGGGGGGTTGGTGTCCTCAGCTAGCCGCGTGTCGGTTGGGCGGAGAGACACCACCCTGTCAGCTTAGGCGGCTCGCTATCCACAGTACCATCCAGGCCGGCTCCGGCGGCCAGGTCCGGTCACGGGCACCAACCGTGATTGTCGGACGGGCGGCGGGCAGCGCGGCGGGACGGCCCGGTACACACGAGCGCGCCAGCTGTTTGAGCAGTGTTTGGGATCTGCTCTTCAAGGGTCCCTTGTTGTACGGTCCCGCGTTCGGCGGCGCGTGGACACCGCCTGACGCGGGGCTGGTCCGATGAGGATGCACGCACCGGTCCGATGCGTGCGCAGGTCAAGATGAGAGAGCGGGCGGCGCAGTGATGCGCCCAACCCGCGCGACCGGTGAGCGGCGCTCTTAAGCGCGTCTCTTCCGGTCGGATGTCGTTGCGGTATACGAGCGTCGCGACGCGACGCTCCTGTTCGGTCCGTAGGTGGCGTGCGCTGCGCGGCGCGGACCACCCGCCGTGCGCCTGGAGGGGGATTCCTCGCCCACGGAATAACAACTCCGCAGTCGTGAATCCTGTCGCAGGTTCGGTTGGGTGAAGTCGCGCGGCGGAGGGCTACGCGAATGTGTCGTGCGAGCGCCTCTGTCCACATAGGGCCGCGAACGGGCGCTCAGCGACGACGGTGGCAGTATTGTAGTCGGGGGGAAGTGGTGCGGGGCCATCGCTTCTTCCTCTCGCCGATATGGTATGTCCGGTTTCCCGATTGAAACGAGCGAGCGCCTGCACAGGCCGCGGTGTACCGCCGGCGATACAGTGCCAGACGGGTGTAATTCCGGCCTGAAACCGGAAAAGCCCATCTAACACGATCGGCGACAGACGGTACGTGCGGGCTCTGGCGGCGCGCGCAGCGCGATGTGAAGTCAGTTTACATTCTTCTTCGTGGTTTATTTAAACGCCGCAGCCGTAATTATATAGCAGCAGCAGCAGTGATCTCCCGGTTTTCTTCGACCGCTCAACTGGAGTACCACGCGGGTACGCCTAGCCAGCCGATTCGCGTCCGCCGGTGGCCGCCTGTCCCCGAAGGGGCGTCGACCCTGCCCATCTCGCAACAACAAAAGCCCTTATCAGCGGCCCCGCCCTCAACGCGGCCACTGGCAGGCGGAGGGCGAGGCCACAGGAGCTCGTGTGCGCTTGGTGTGTGCTTCCGAGGTGCGTGGGCCTAGTCAGGCGGGGGTCTCAACACAACGGAGTGGAGTCCCCACTCCTCCTGCTGGTGCACGGGTCACGGAAGCTGTAGACTCGCCTGTCTTGGAGTGTAGTTCGCGACGTGTAGTACTACTCGCAAAGGAAGCGAGTCGTAGTCGAGCTTGGCGTCTGCCATCCCCGGACCGTTACATTCTAGAAATTGTATTTGTGTGCGTGCTGTGGTGCGTACTGCGTGCGACGGGCGTGCAGTGCGCACACATACAAGCCGCGCAATGTACCGCTCTATCACAGAATAATATTATAGGTAAATTTGTTACTTTAGTGGTACGGAAAATGTTTTTCAATGTTGGATAGGTACTTAATCATTATTAAAAAATAATCGTATAGAATTTGTGGAAATGGAGCTACATATCTAGTACCTACCTATCTTTAGAAACTAATACCAATTCTAAGTTTTACGGATTTGTCAGAAAATGTAAATTCAAAAAGTTAGCTTATTTGTATTTTTTTTTTTTTTTTTATTAAATATGTACCCTTAGCAGTGTAGGTACACGTTTTAATAGTTTTCGTATTGTTCCATACAGTTTAGTAAAGCACCTCCAGCGGACACGCGGAAAAACTAAAATCGGTAGTACCTAATCAGCAGTTTAGGTTGCTTCACTCAAACAGGTAGGTACGTCATAATTGTTTCGATAGTTAACTTGATTAATACTTTTTTACATAAATAATATGATAATATTTACGGTATTTTCATACCATCTCTCTAGATTTGTGCGCCTACAAACTAGGCAAAACATGATACAAAGTGACTAATATTTTAGCCCACCTATTGTGCATGCGTTTTTAAATGTGTGTATGATTTACTTGTGTTTTGTGCAAATAGTTTTGGAATAGCTTTCAGCCCAGCAATGTATAAAACAATACGAAAACGAAAATAGTTTTCGAAAACTATCGAAACTTTCAATAAGCGTACGGTTCCAGTACGCTTAGTCCCAGATTTGATAGTTTTCGAAAACTTTTTTCTTTTACCTACGTATTGTTCAATAAACTTTAGTAAAGCGCCTCTATCGGAAACGTGGAGGAACTAAAATCGGTAGTAATCGGCGGTATAGATTGCTTCACTCTAATACGAAAAAAGTTTTTCGAATACCTTTTAGCCCAGCAATGTATGGAACAATACGAAAACGAAAAAAGTTTTCGAATACTATCAAAACTTGTACTAAAGGTACTGATAAAGGCAATGTACAATAAATTACTAGAAACATTACTTACACGATCCATAGTAGGTAGGTATCTATGGTAACTATGTGAGGTACACCGACCACGAAGTCCACGAACTGTTAAATAAAGCACAATAACTTGATAAAACAGGAATTATTGAAGTTTTCTTATTTTCATACGGCTCTATGGGCAAACCAATATTGTCTTGTCATTGGGGCAAACTCATGAATAATAGCAGCGTTTTACCTGAAACAAAATGCATATTAAAATACTTACTAACTGGAAGCTATTAGAAAGAGCACTACCATTTCCGTCTGAATATAAGCGTTTCCGTCCTTGAGGTTCTGCTGCTACGGTGGCGCAGGGGCGGATCCAGGATTTCATTTTGGAGGGGGCCATTCTGGATTTCATTGGGGGGGGGGGGGGGGGGGGGGCATTCTGACAAGGTTCGAAGGAATCAAATCGAAAAATGCCATGCCCAATGCCCCATGCATGGATCCGCCAATGCGATGGCGCCAGCTGACGAATTCCGGTTATAATGCAATAGGTATATAAAAATGAATCCCTATTTACCTACCTTGGTCACGCCATAACTTGAGAACGACTTTACCGATTACATTCATCTTTTTTTTAAGTTTCCTAATCCTCTGTAGAAGGTTCTTACGGAAAGAACAATAGGGTACTTGACTGTATTAAAAATATTATGCCAATTGACGCCATCCATAAACATGACATAATGAAAAAGCATATTTCACTGATTTTTTGATAAAAATATGCTTATTTTTTGTAAAAAAACGCGAATAAAATAACTGTATTTTCGACATTTGATCACGTGATCGAAAACGGTCTGTAACTGGCTTCATCCCTAGTGACGTCACACAAATCTAAACAAACAGATTTTGTATTGATATTTGCGAATTTAATGATGTAAAGCTATTTTGAGAGCGATTTATCCAGAAATTTTCACCAAAATCATTCCGGAGGTTAAATGTGAGAAGAATGGAGAAACATTTTGTGCAAGCAGACAGCAGTAACTTACCCAAAATTAATGTTTTTATGGTTGCATATTTCTTTAATAATAATCCACGTCATTGTTTCTACGCTGCAGAACTCAAAACGTAAAAACTACAGTGTCAGTATTAATTTTTAATTGTTCTCCAAGCAAAACATTCAATCAAGTTGTACAAAAAGTATGTTGTAGTAAGTGGATATAACTATTTTGTTAGGTTATGTCGAGCTTTACAATGTTTAAAAAGAAAGTAACAGTACATAAAATAGTAATGCAATAAAAACACAAATTATAATAGAAATATATAGACTCAAATATGTACCTCAAAATGATCTTCGCACATAGAAACACTTGAATTAGCTCCAATACTTTTGGGTTCTCTACGAGCTACTTAGTTCCAACCTTAGATTGGTTCCAACCACTTTTTTCGAGTTTTGGGGAGTTTTGGGTGCATTGGAACAGGAACAAATATTTTATCCGGTGTCTTTATGGAAGTATTTGTACATTTTGGCACTACACAATATTTATAAACCATTACTTCTATTAGAAATTAATTAATCATCAAACTTTTGCAGCCTGGCTGCAGTTGTTTTGTTTTGTGTGACGTCAATTAGTCACGTGATCGGAGCTATGACGCAGGTCTGCGTTTTGGCGCGATATTTTTTTATTCAAACTTTAACATCGATTTATATCGCAAATACGACTGATATCCAGAAAATATAAATGCAGTATACATTATTTTATATCAGACAATAATGTGCAATAGTTTCCCAAAAGTAGTCAAATACCCTATTAAAAAATTGCGCAGAAAATTGGAAAATTTCCGACGATTTTGTCTTCTTGCGTTTGACAGTTCTAAGACAGGGCAACGTCAGTCGGGTCAGCCAGTAATGCAATGAAAATAACTCAAACGCTGTACCCTTAGTACAAGTTTTGATAGTATTCGAAAACTTTTTTCGTTTACGTATTGTTCCATACATTGCTGGGCTGAAAGTTATTCGAAAACTTTTTTCGTATTAGAGTGAAGCAATTTATACCGCCGATTACTACCAACTTTAGCTACCTACTAGCTTAGCTGCTTTAGCTGCTTTAGCTTTTTTTACCTACTTTCTTTTTTTCCTGGAGGCGCTTTACTACAATGTATGGAAAAATACGTAATCGAAAAAAGTTTTCGAATACTATCAAAACTTGTACTAAGGGTAATCCGACGGAAATGGTAGTGCTCTCTCTATAATATACCTAAAGCTTCCAGTTACGGTCAAGTTAGAGTGCTTTTCATGTTTGAAGTCCCCCAGACGCGGCGCTGTCATCGCGTATCAATCACTATCAGTATCATTTCTCGAGTAGAACTTTAACAACTTTTGGCATCGTACACGACTCTTTAACGATGGAAAATTAATAAAAATCTCACTAGCGTCCAAACACAGTAACAACACCTGACAACTACAACATGGACATTTAGTTCCGCTGTTTGCCGTGGGACTTCTCTTATGAAGGACTTCTCTTAGGAAAAGGACTTTATTTATCAGCTTTTTATTAACTAGAGGTAGGTAGGTAGACGTACTTTAAATCTTATTACTCAGAAGTCAGAACAGCACTTGTAGGCAGACACATTGGGAACGCGTAGCTTTTTGTAACCGATTTCAAAAGGAGGGGCTCTTCAATACGGCTGTATGTTTTGCTAAATATTTGTTACCTCGGAACTCTGTCATCGATGAACTGATTTAGAAAAATATAATTTCAGATTGCTCTTAAAAAAATTCATCAAAAGCGGTTAAGTACCTACTAATTTGGATTAAAAAAATTAAAATAAATGAAAAAAATACCTATGTCATGCAAGCAATCCATGTAACAGAAATTGCGTGTTTTTAACCCACTTCGAAAAAGGAGGAAGGTTCTCAATTCGGCCCGTATGTTTATTTTTTACTAATGTTGGAATCGGTTGTTTAAATTGATACTAGGTAGGTAGGTATATAGGTAATTATTATTTAAAAGCATGTTATAAAAGGACGCCTCTAACTTGACGAGTGCGAAAGGGACAGAAAGATCTTTAACGGCCAGAGTAAAATAAACTGTAACGCGCGGGAATAAAAGCCTGCACGAAGTTTGGGTAATTTTTGCGGTGCGTAGTAAAATTATAATTGCGACGCAACGAGAGCTGCAAAAAGGTCAAATTTCTTTGGTCGTGTGAACTCATGTGACTTACGTTGGGTGATAAATATACAAGGACGTTATATAGGTACCATAGGGTACCTATATAATCTTTGTAAATATATCACGGTGATAACGTCACAGCGATATGCCGCTTGGGAATATCAGTGACGTTATAGAAAACTAGCAACGCACCCCGGCTTCGCACGGGTGTAAATCTTATTTTTTACAACTTGGGTTACATTATTGAAGTTCTAGCACAGAAGACATACCTAATAGGTTCTAGTAAGCTCCCTATTAAAAAAAAATATAGCCTATGTCGCCCGGGGATAGTGTAGCTTCCCAACAGTGAAAGAATTTTTCATATTGGTTCAGTAGTTTCGGAGCCTATTCAATGCAAACAAACAAACAATCAAATCTTTCCTCTATATAATATTATTATATTTATATTTTATATTATAATTATATTATAATATAAAATATTTTATATTATTATTATTATTATAGTAATATATAGATAACGTTAAAAAATCCCGGAAATAACTTTGCTCCTTTTCGGCCGCGAAGAGATTTTCTCTCACTCCCGTCCACAAGTCACTGCCTCCCTTCGCACAATTTTGGTCGATGCTGCCTCCAAATATTCAAAGAAAAGAACGACCACAGGGAACGACAATAACGATATGCACGACCACACAGCGCGACCACGACCACCGACGCGGCGACACGTTCGGTACCACAGACCACTAAGAAGATACTCCAATCAACCAAAGAGTACGTACCTACTTTTTATGATACGTATCAATATAAGTACTCTTTGGACGAGACGGTACTCGGTCGGTCGGTCGGTCTGTTATACACCGGGCGATCGACTAGGTTCGGCTGTTATTCGTATATTTTCGCTACTCGCCACGTGGTACAAGCATGTTGTCAACATAGAGCGCTATAATACTAGAAATGGCAAATTTGGATTAGTTTTAGGGTTCCGTACCCAAAGGGTGTAAACGGGACCCTATTACTAAGCTTATGCTGTCTGTCCGTCCGTCCGGGCTGTATCTTTCGAACCAATGACGATATACCTACCTAACCACTTGACACTATAGTCCTTCCCCCCGCGATGAAATGATTCTAAATTTTCAGCATTTTCTTTTTCTAGCGGGCCATTCCTAGGCATAAATTGTGTGAATTACGTACTTTAGTATTGTAGCTAACAAGTTATGTGGTGGTACGGAACCCTTAGTGCGTAAACCCGACTCACATTTGGCCAGTTCAAAAATTGTAAGGACAGCATCTTCAAACTTTATGTGCATTACTAAACTAACTAAAAACTATACTATCTAAAAATCGACAATTACTGAAATTAGATACATTTTGTTTTTACCCGTTGGGTACGGAACCCTAAAAACGATATAATTTAACATTGTTTAATTCATCCGGGTGAATTTATCTCCGTTTTCGAAATTTTGATTAATGTTGAAGTCAGGTAGAGACAAGGGCGGATCCGGCTTTGGTGCCAGGGGGGGGGGGGGTGAGGGGGAGTTATAAAAGTCCAGTGGTCCACCTAGACCCTGGAGGCCTGGACCCAGGCTGGCTGGTCATGGATCCGCCCTTGGTTAGAGATATTTCATTCTAAAAGTGCACGCCCCTCCACCACTTTACTGACACTACGCATACAAAATACTACAAAAATACGGTGGATGGGCGTACACTTTTAGAATGAACGAACTCTAATTAATAATATAGTTACAATCTGGGTGTCTTCAAATCACGAGTGAATCGGTTTCTTCTAGGCAAGCGTGCTCCACCGTAGACTGCGCGGCGGTCAAGCGCAAACATATTACTTATTTAAAAAAAGAAATTAAAAAAAATGACTCTTTACAATATGCGTAACTCTACGAACTGGCCTTGAACTACAATGACTCAGAATTCAGATGCACTCAATGCGTCACAAAGTGCATTCTGTAGTGCTTGATTGTTTTTCGCGCCATTTATCAAATGGTTTTTACCACAGAAAAGAAAAGTTTTACTTTTTTTTTTACAAAGATTTCATACTATACTATGTAGGTATTCTTTGGGTTTTAACCTTGCGTAAAAAAAAAACTTAGCACTAAACTTCTAGCCAACGATCATACAAAACCGTTTGTTTACATAATCGTGACAATTCACTTATAATGGCGGATTTGTGTATTTATATTTTATCAAAATACTAGCTGCGCCCCGCGGTTTCACCTTTTCCAATTTTCTTAATTTTGCATTTAACAAAGTACGAGCAAACTTTAAAAAAAGGTTTATGAATGAAATCGGCATTCTCAAGTATAGCATGATCAAGGTAAATAGGCAATCATTTTTATGTAATTATATAGATTTATAATATATTAATTTCGCTTTAAAAATAACGTTTTAGAATGTTCTAACAAATTCCAAAATATAATAATTTTTTTAAATTATTAAACCCTTGCCATCATCATCAGCCAGAAGACGTCCACTGCTGAACCTAGGCCTCCCCCTTTAACCTCCACACTCCCATAGGACGACTCCTTAAAACGACTGAACTGATTTTCTTGAACATTGTGATTAAAGTAAATCTAATATCTATAATACTTACAAAGAACTCGATCGTCACCTTTCAAACAAAATCCGTTTGGGATATACAGTGGCGTAGCTACCGGAGGGCAAGGTGGTGCCGTGCACCGGGGCCCTCAAGCTCAGGGGCCCCTCGGACCCTAACCAGTCAACCTCAAACTGAACTTGCGAAAAAATTCCCACCTTCAGATCAGAATATAACTTATCTATACTAGATCATATTTGATTTTAGATTTGTTTGTTTGTTTGCATTAATAGGCTCCGAAACTACTGAACCGATTTGAAAAATTCTTTCACTGTTGGGAAGCTACACTATCCCCGGGTGACATAGGCTATATAAAAAAATAGGGATCCTTACTAAAACTCCAATAATGTAACCCGAGGTGTAAAAAAAATAAGAACTACACCTGTGCGAAGCCGGGGTGCTTTGCTAGTACACAATATATGTAATAATTAACTTTGCACCTTTAAAGTATTCATATACATGTATACTTGCTATATCCTAACCAGCAGTGCAAGTACCGTTCTTTATCGATCGACAAATTCGATAAAATGCCATAGAATCGATTATAACTAGTACTGATCAAATAATATTTATCGAATTTGACGATCGATAAAGATCGGTACTTGTACTGCAGCAGTGCAAGTACCGTTCTTTTATGGATCGTCAAATTGACAGTTGAGGTCGTCAAATTCGATAATATGCCATTTTTTCAGTACTCGCTGTGATCGATTCTATGGCGTTTTAGCGAATTTGACGATCGGTAAAGAACGGCACTTGTACTGCAGTTCAGATAGGGCCCCAATTCTATTTTTGTACCGGGGCCTTTGGTTACCTAGCTACGTCACTGTACCTTCGATGCCACAGATATACAAATTAAACTTAGTGCTAACAGACGCTTGAACGCGGCTGATCTCAACCGCTGTCTGACCAACGGGAGAGAAAGAGAGGGAAATATGATATTCTCACTCTTTCTCTCCCGTTGGTTGGACGGCGGTCCGTCAGCCGCGTTCGAGCGTCTGTTAGCAACTTAGCACTATAAGAACACCCCTCAGTGTCCGTTTACGTTGGGGGATAAAAGTCATAATTTCAGCAATTAATTTATTACTGAAAACTGATTACAATAATTATGCCTAAAAATCAAACAATGTATCAAATCGCAAAGGTACAAAATAAATAAAAAACTCGTTTACTCCATTAGTTACATTTAATATTTAATCATAAATAAAGGAAATAACAAAAAAAAATACTTAAATTTATATGACTATATCTAGTTATATAAATATTTTACATATTAAGTTCTGTAGGTCCATAATATACATTACAAATAACAAAACGATTTAAAAAAGAAATTAATGCATTCTACGCTAAATACGTTATTAAATCGTGAACTTTATAATATATATATGCATATATGTTTAAATTATAATTAACCTCTTTATTCGTAAGCATTCGCTAAGATCTATGCTATAAACGGCCCCGTCTACTACTCACTGATGGGAATCGACACGCGCGAAAACGTGACGCGCACTGCTAGTACCATTCTTTACCGATCGTCAAATAGGCATGATGACTAATATTTTTTTATTACCTCATAAAAAAGCTGATCATAAATAAGGACATCAACACAAACAAAATTCAAAATTAGTTCAAAATTAAATAAGATATAAGCATTTTAATTTCATGCTAGACAGAGAGCGCACTATACTGAGCCGTGACGTCACGCCTCAGGTGCGCCATACAAATGCTATACTAACCAACGCTTTGCGAGAAAGGGACAGAGTATCCCCACCTAAAACTTTAAACTCATATCTCAGAGATTTATCAGCCAATTTAAATTATTTTTTCAGTATGTGTAATGTATTTAGTTATATTCATCGCTAAGCCGTTATTTGTGATAAATTTAACATTAGGACACATGCCTATTTGACAGTTGAGGTTGTCAAATTCGAGAAAATGCATTTGTTCAGTGCTCGCTGTGATCGATTCTATGGCATTTTATCGAATTTGACGATCGATAAAGAACGGTACTTGCACTGCAGTTTAGCTAATAGACGCATATCAAACGTTTTTTTAATAAAGCTAGACCAAGGATTCCCTATGGTAGTGGATAGGACACAAGCCCGCGTGTTGTGCGGCACGATTGCCCAAAATTACGTCTTTCACTATTTGTTTATTGTGTTTGATAGCTAATGTACAGTCGTCCGCAATAATATGTATGCTTGATAATTTTTTAAATAATGCCATAAAATTTCTAATAAATGTATATGTAAATTTATGGTTACATAATTTTTGAGTTTATTCTGAGTACGTTTATTAGAAATTTAAAAAAAATCAAAAAAATATAATGTTACCGGTAATCTGTATAATCCGGTATTCTATACAATACCCAGGTAATGTATGAAATATTATTTCATTTATTTTATACTTTGCCTAGGTATTCTATACAATACCGAATGCGCAGCCGGTAATGTGTGTAAAGGACGAGAGCAGGAAAGGAGACGTGCGACCAGGCAGTAAACTCCTTGCGACGCGGACGGGCGTGATGACCCTCTAAAACAGCTTATTAACAAGGCTCAGAAGCGAGATGAGTCTGTAATTTTAAAGCATGGTGTTGTCACCTTTTCTAAAGAACAGCACCACCGCGCCACTGTTCCACGCTTCTGACGTTATCTTCCTGGCCTTCCTTGGCCTTATCTTCGTGTAAGACGGAATTAAAGAGCTTCTGAACATATTATTGCAGGCGACTGTACCGCTTGGCAGGTATACAAACATGGCCGACGTAAGGAAATCCTACATTAATAAATATTCGGGACTTTTTTTGCACACACGGTCATCTGACCCCAAACTAAGCAAAGCTTGTGATATGGCTGCCAGAGACTGATATACATACACATATAGTTTTAAATACATACTTAAATAGATGTTAACACCCAGATATAGAACACACACAAATGTACATAACATGAATATTTGTCCTATGTGGGAATCGAACCCACGCCCCCAAGCTCAGAAGGCAGGTTCACTACCAACTGGACCAACGAGCTATTAAACATTAACATTGAGTTACTTTATGGCTTGTCCACCCCACTCCACGGAGAGTCCTTAGACCAGAGTTACAGATAATTCTTCCGTCAACTATTATTTCAACTTTATTATATAAATATAATTGCGAACAGGAAGGACTATATGCTAAGCAATACAAAGCATATTTTTACAGCATTTGTTATATTAATTATTGTATTAATTTATACCATTCTGATATATTATATTATTGTATTCATTTGTATCATTCTTTGAGTTGGTTCTAACTTTGGAAATGACAATTTTGTTCGGACATCCTGAACAACAAAAACATAGATTAAAAAAAGGTAGCTATTTAAAACTATCATTTATTCTTTGTAAGGCAACAGTCATATTTTATTTGTAGATAGATGCAATTATTAAAGGCTAAATTGAGGCTGGAAATACTATAATTCTTATTTTTGTACCATAAATATACGTAAAATTGTTTAGTCGAAATAACAGCAAGACTGCTCGATAGCGACCGCCAGTCCATTATATTTAAGAAAATTTAAGAATTAAACGTTTTTGAGAAACATAAATGGAACGGTACAGTCCACATGTTAAAGAAATAAAAAAAAAATATTAAGGGGTTACTAGACTCTGTGCAAAAAGAGAACCGTCGTAGGATTAGGGGCGCGCGTGTGGCAATTTACTGAATAAAACACCCCTCTTTTTGCGTTGGGGGTAAAAGTATAATGGATGCTTGCTATTTGTTTAAATTATCAATAGGTAGAGTCAGGGCAAAAAGAGAAGCGTCGTAGGCATTGAGGCCGCATGTAGGTTTACAGTTTTTAGTTCACAGTTTTTCCCACACGGTTTTTGCACAGACTGTAAATCTTAATTTTTACACAATGTTGACTACATTAAAAAATGATACCTTAATGTTTTTTTTTGTTACAATATAAGAATAAGTATGTTCATCGAGATACAATACCTATAGTCACAATCGTGCCAAAAAATGTCCGAACCAAAACTCGGCGCACGCTACACGCTGAGCAGACTTTTGGTTAGTTGTCAAGGCAACCGCGATCCGACTACAACGCCGCGCGATGACATAGCGGGCAAGCGACGTTGAACACTATGCAAACGACATAGCGTCTAAATTGAAGTAAATGTGGCATTGTGAAGTATTTAACTGATAGTAATTTTTAAACTTTCGCGATTTGAACACATGTTTTAAACGGAAAGGTACATATTTTTTACCAAAATTAAATAATACGTGATAAGTCCCGATAAACGTTTAAAACATATATAACTGATGTCTAGGTATGTACACGACGCTCGGACGTTTTTTGACTGTTTTCAATTAGAGATTGTGACTCTATAGGTATTGTATCTCGATGCGTACGGTGTATTAAGTATACCTGTCTGTATAATACCTCCTATGGGCTAAACGACTTGACAGAAGTGTGTGTCGTTAGATTCCTCGTTAACGGAGTGTCAAAGGCTACATTTTGTAATTTTTTTATTCGTTTTACTTTTAATTTTATTACTCTTCTATGGACTAAAATAGTTTTCTTTGATAAATGGAATATATAAGAATAAACATGAAGTCAAATAAGAATAAGTATTATTAAAATTAATATTGACAAGAAAAAATACCACATTTGCAATCAGACTTTGTGAAAACACATTTATACAATTCTAGTTTTTAATATAAGCTTGTTTTTTTTAACTCAGAGGTGTCAACTTCAACCTCGCCTTAAGGCGGCGCCATAATAGTACATAAATAACGTATAAATGATGCGATTTCGTAGCACAAACATTATCACTATCATCACGAAAATTTGTCAGTGCGTATGTCTGCACTCAACTCTAACAGCTGAACGAATTTGAATGAATTTGCTGGGGAGACAGTTTTCCCATAACACATTGGCGTCGATTCTGTCATACCACTCACTAAACTAAACCAATCTGACAGAACTGAAACTATCTGCCTCTCTTTTCATTTTAATATGTGAGAGAAGGATACCAACAATTTTGTAGCTGTCAAATTTTGTTCAGTTTAAGAGTAGCATCTGAATCGATGCAATTGGCTATTTTTTATCCCGGAAAAGGTCATGGGTCCTATAGAAACCGACTGAAACCGCGGAATGCTTTCATTTTGGAATAATTTGCGAAATGATCGCACGAACATCAAATAGAATACTCAAAGTTACGTTTGACCACGAGCTCGTGCGAACAAAGCGATGCTGTTTGCACGTGCGAGCGATGGCCAACTAGGACGATACATGAGGTTGATAATTTTGACGTTGACAGATGTAAACAAGGTAAATGTTACAGCTGCGTTTTATGCACTTTATTACAACGATTTACGGTCGAATTTAGCAAATATGTTACAAATATGAAAACGTGTGCAGTTCACACATTGTGACAAAAAAAGTGTGATGTCAAAAACGGTTTAGCAGTCAAAGTTCTACGTACTCTGTGACACTTTTTAACTCGATAACTCTACTTCCGTACTAACTTATTTCCGTCCCCTTCTAACATATTGAAATGAGTCGCACAGCATTTTGGCGGTACAACTGTTACAAATGTATTACAGAATCACCACTTTAATATTTATTTACAACCGCAATACAATCGCTATTGACGAAAACGGGACTTGATGGAAAAAAAAAAAAAAAAACAATTAAAATCTGTACGAGCGATTGGTTTATACAATCAGACAAACGTTTTATAGTACAAAGTTAGTATGAAACTAACTTTGGGTGTTTGTATTTCTACAAAATAAATATTCCATTCAGAAACTTTCGATAAGCCAATGTACACTATAAAGTGCTGTCAACTACGTACGAACGAAAAGTGTCACACGTAAAAACGAGACAGCACATTCACGGTCGCTAACATGCTATCTCGCTCGTAGGGCTGGATTTAGATGACTGGAGGCCCTGGGGCTACAAAGGAGTGGAGAACCTGTGGTAACAAAGGAGTGGATACCCTGGGGGGGAAAAGGAGTGGAGACCCTTGGCCAACAAAGGAGTGGAGATCCTGGAGTGGGAAACAAAGGAGTATAGACCCTAGGGCAACAAAGGAGTGGAGACCCTAGGGCAACAAAGGAGTGGAGACCCTAGGGCAACAAAGGAGTGGAGACCCTGGGGTGGGAAACAAAGGAGTATAGACCCTAGGGCAACAAAGGAGTGGAGACCCTAGGGCAACAAAGGAGTGGAGACCCTGGGGCAACAAAGAAGTGGGTGGAGGTTCTGAGGTAACAAAGGAGTGGACGCCCCTAATCATTGATTAAATAAGTAAAAAAAACCATTTACCTAAGTATTTCAATCGTTTATTGCTAGACAAATCAATATCTTTCAACAAGCAATGGTTTTATTAAATATATAAGGAAAAGATGTTCTCTTATCAGAATATGGATGTTTTTTTTTTTCGATTGTAACTTTGCATATTATTCGATTTGAAAATTTTATCAAGAAATGTCTATTGTCCCCTCTCTTGTGGAGGCCCCGGGGCTGCAGCCCCAGTTCCCTCCCTAAATCCGGCCCTGCTCGTTCGCACGCACGGCTCGAGAATGGAAATTTCTAACCGGATTATAATGTAAGGAAAGAAGTTTAAACAAAACGCAGTCCCATATACATTAGAAAACTAAAAAAAAAACCTACCTCTAAGCGCAGAGTCGAATTAATCTCTCGCCGCACCGATGATAGTAAGAATGTAAAGGAAGATGTTAATAATGTCGAGATACAAGTTGAGGGCGGCGAAGATGTATTCCTCAGGGGAGATGGAGTACTTGTGCTTCCCGCCCAGCATCAGCTGCGTGTCGTACACCAGGTAGAACGAGAACAGCAGCGCGCCGATGGAAGCGTACACCAGAGTCATTATCCGATTGTGGACGAATATCGCGATGATACCTGGAAAACAACAAGTTATAATTACTAGTAGTTCACCCCAAACTGTGCCTTGCGACCTCTATTTAACCAAAGACGATATAACCAATATAGGCGCGAATAGGCATGTGTCCTTATGTTACATTTATTACAAATAGCAGGCTTAGCGATGAATATAACTAAATACATTACACATACTGAAAAAATAAATTAAATTGTCTGATAAATCTCTGAGATATGAGCGTTTAAAGTTTTAGGAGGGATAGAGATACTCTGTCCCTTTCTCACAAAGCGTGTGTTAGTATAGCATTTGTATGGCGCGCCTGAGGCGTGACGTAATAGCTCAGTATAGTGCGCTCTCTGTTTAGCATGAAATTAAAATACTTATATCTTATTTATTTTTGAACTTATTTTAATTTTGTTTTCGTTGAGGGGCTCTATTTATGATCAGCTTTTTTATGAGGTAAGAAAAAATATTTGTCATCATGCCTATTGAATGGAGTCTCCAATCACAAGCGCCATTCGATGCACCCTTGTAGCCCAATCGATTCTGGAGATCATGTATGAGCTGCCTATGATTATGACCTGTGATTTTGTGGGATTGACTTGTAAACCATAGGAATTGCTCCACTCTATAATTCGGCGCAGATCAGCATTTATGGTAGCTATGGCTAAATCCAGATCATTAAGTCGGGCTTGCGAATAAATTTGGAGAAAATTTGAAAGAAGTAAGGCGCTGGGATATAGAATTAATGAAAATTGCAAAGAGATGAGGAGATAAAACGCCGCCTTGAGGTACACCAGCTATTGTATTGCACCAAGAAGAGAACATATCTTCGAAGCGAATACGTTACCGGCGCCCGTACAAGTAACTGTGAAGCCAATCAATTACCGATGGAGATATGTTAATAGAGCGTAGTAACGCCAACAAAATGTCAAAGTTAACGGCATTGAAAGCATTACTGAAGTCTTGCAGGGCTAGAACAGTAAGCTTGTCGTCATCCATACCCAAGCAGATATCGTCGGTAATCTTAACAAGAGCAGACACAGTGCTATGCCCAGGACGAAAAAAAAAAATAAAAAAAAATTGCCTTAGGCACGGGCGGCGCGTGACGCGTTTGAAGACCAGTATAGTGGTAGGAAGAATGAACATGGCAATGTCTCTTCCACAGACATCACAACAGCAATGGGTACAGTTGCCTGATATGTCTTACCCCAACTACAGTATCGTATACCCCATACAATTTACGAAGACACATGCCGTCCTGCACTGATGTACCTTTTGGGATGTAATGTGCATTAGCAGCATCTACCCGAGCCAACTCATCTCCTTGAAATAAGATCGAGGTTTGGGATGCTAGCACAGTTGCTCCAGTGGCGTAGAATGTAGATGGAAGAGTTAAAAAAAAGGAAAGTAATATGTGTGTGTATAATAATGATGAAAAGCAGTCTAGCTGTTGTGGTGAAATAGATAAAAAAAGGCGTTATTGCCTCATGCAACCCGGTATAGATTCTAGTTTCTTCTGTGGCTTCACAATGCCTCAGCACGTGTTCTACAGTTTCGTTCTCCTTCATGCAGACATAATACATTGGACGCGCCGTACTCAAATTTATGGTGTCAAGCGCCTTCTTAGGTTGCCGTAACTATATTATGTACAGCCGGGGTCAGATGAGGTTGCGAGATATGATTGTAGACATATTTCCGACTGTAGTAGGTGTACGGGCGTGTTGCTAGTAAACTAACAACACTACGCCGGATGGATGAATTTCTCCACCGGCACTGGGCAACACTGCCCACTTCCTTTCTATACTTTTATATTGAATTTTAATTGTAATCGTTGAATGAGAATTGGCTGTACTATTTAATTCATTTAATGCAAATCTGACTTGTAACTTTTGGTGTTATCAATAAAATCTGTATTCTGTATTCTATTATTTCTACTATTCTAACGTGAGTGCATCGTTTTTGCTATATTATCGGTGAAAAGCATTAATAACTCCTGTGTGCCTGTAATTAAACAGTATCCAGTGTCCCCGCGTAGACATAGGTCTTTTAAGACAACGCCATCGCAGGGAAACCTAGTGGAGACGGGGTGGAGTGTGATATTGTGTTAATAACTTACCGAAGAGCAGCAGTACTACAGCAGCGCACAGCAGGATCCCGCCCATGGTGGTGAAGTCCCACTTGGTCTGGAACGCGAACAGAGTGAGCGCGAGGCAAATAGCCGCCGTTATGCCCACCGCCATCATTACCTGAAATATTCATAACAATATTTACTAAAATACATATACATTTTGAGTTAAGATAGGATAAGGCAGGTGCCATATATCTATTATAATCAATTAATGGATTTCATTCTACCTTGTTTTTTTTGAGTATTGTGACATATACCTAACTTAAGCTTGGCAGAGTGGTAGATAGACGACTTGGAGGGTTAGACAAGATCCACTTTTTGTTAACGTTAACGCCTGTGGAAAGTATAAAAATGAAATTGTATAAAAATGACATTGACAATGACATCTCTCAAGCTAATGTCAATGTCATTTTCACAAAATTTCATCTTTCCGCAGGCGGTAACGCTTACAGAAAGTGGTTCTTGTCTAGCCCCCCTGGAATACCCTAGGTTTCTCATGCTTCGACCTACTTGGTCACTGGCCACGTGCCGAAAGCCGAAGCCGGGCTTGGGCATCGAATTGTGATGGTTGGTTGCAGACGGTCATTTTGTGTGGTACAATTTTGGAGGTTAGAAACGATCTACGAGATATTTCGCTTCAATCCAGCTTCGGCCCGCACAATAACACTTTGATGGATTTTTGGTGGTTTGGATTTGGTAGGAAAGCAGAATCTAATCCATCAAAATATTATAGCAGAAAAAAAGTAGAATCTAATCCCATGATGGATTAGAGCGGAAAAAATTATAATCTAATTCACCAAAGTATTATAGGAGAAAAAAAGCAGAATAAATTAATGAAATTCATTAATAGATTTTCAGCGTCGGACTGGCCATATAGTCGAGGTGGCGTTTGCCAGCCGGGCCCCAGTCTGCACGGGCCCCCCATGGGCCTAGCTTGCGAGGCTTGCCGCAAGTCAGGCGGTAGGTAGGACAGGGGTACTCCAGAGAGGGGGTCTTGGGCCCCGGGCTTGTGGGGAGCCACCCGGACCCTTCAAACCCTGCTTGGTGATACTTTATATCATATCATCAGCCTGGAAACGTACACTGCTGAACAAAGGCCTCCCTCTTGGAGAGGGGTGTTGCCATAATCCCTACGTCTGGCAGGCGGCTTGGGGATCGCAGTACGTTAACCGTGTACAAATAGGACGCTGCTGCCCATCCTCCGGTGGTTCTAGTCGCAGTTTTAGGACATACCCGGGGCCCTGGTGATACTTTTAATAGGTATTATTAACTAACCGCATCGGACTGGTAGACGCTAGAGGTAATCCCGAGTAGGAAGCTCTCTGCTATGGTGAATATCCCGAGGAAGATGAAGTTCGTGGGGAAGGTGCGGCGCACGCCCTCGCAGCACGCCATGGAGATCAGGCACACGAACACCAAAATGAACGCCACCCAGCTGAAATACGTATAGCCATACATTAGTGTGAAACGCCACATCGTTTTGTATCGGATACATTTCGGAGAGTGGAAACAACCAACTTGTTTCCAGCCGCCTTATTTTTTTATTGGCAAATGTTATATGTAATTATGTTTTATATAACACTAGCGACTCGCCCGGCTTCGCACGGGTGTAATTTACGTGCGGAGCCGGGGCGGGTCGCTAGTTATATATAAACCTTCTGTAAAAATTATCTAGCTGATGGTGAAAACCGCATCAAAATCCATTGCGTGGTTTAGGAGGAGTTAGCAGCCATACAGACATACAGACGGGGAAAGCGACTTTAATTTATACTATGTAGAGATAATAGGGTTGCGTTTTACTCCCTTGATGTTAAGCGATGATGCGGTCTACGATGGAGCACATTCGCCTAGAAGAAACCGATTCACTCGTGATTTGAAAACACCCAGATTGTAACAATCGGGGAACACCCATTCAGGCTGTGCATTCCACAGACTAGCAGTTCCCATAATAAAAGTGGAATCAAAGCGCTTCGTAAACCGCGTCATTTTTTCGTGCCCGGTCTGATAGCTTGGTAGAAATATGGGCAGTAGAGAATAAGATCATGCAGATCCGATGCACACTCTCCGAAATGTATCCGATAGACTAGCAACCTTGCATCGATGCTCAAAACGGAGCGTAGTCTGAACTAGGGATTAGTTACTGATGAGCCTCTTAGCACGTTTTTAAATAGACTCCAATGCCTCAAGCTGTCACTTAGCTGATCCATACCAAAGGTGAGAGCAGTACTCCATGCACGACCGAACTTGTGCTTTGTACAGTGAAAGCAACTGTTCAACGTGACGTGAAGTACCGTCGTACCTTCGATAGGAGATCCAGATTTATGGCAGCCAATTGAGCCTTGTTTTCTCAATATAGGAGCCAAAGTTGAGGGTCGAAGAGAGAGCAACGCCCAAAAGCTCAAGCCGGTCAGTTATTGGAATGGATACATCCTGGAAAGTAGGAGACAATTGGAATACCGTCCTTTTGGTGGAGAACAAACACGTTTGGGTCTTAGCGGCATTGTACTTGACCAGGTTGGCATCGCCCCATTCGGAGACTGCCTTAAGTAACAAGTTCATGCGCTCGACCATGGCCTCTCTACTACTGTGCTGTCGTCTGCGTACCCAAAGGTACCGGGCTTTAGCAGTTTGTTGATGTGCAGCATGATGTGATGTGTTTACTTACAAGAGCCAAGGGTTTCTGGCAGCCCAGGCCTTGGTGGGCGCGTGGTACACAAACAGCGTGATGAAGCCGAGGGTCACTAGCAGCTGGCACATCAGGATGGAATACACCTGGAATTGAAACACCGCTAATACAGTTATATGATTTTTAACGGGATATTTACCATGATAATGTTGTGGATGGAGTGTGGCAACCATGATAGGGTATTTGACCAGTGTGTGTTGCCAGTGATGACATAATGGTACTGAGAAGTGGTCCTTAACAGTTAGCCTTTTGAAAAAACTCAGAGTCACACAGCGGGCAATGGAGTGAGCTACGCTCGGAGTTTCTTTGCGCGATAGAATCCAAAACGTGGATATTCGCCAAAGAACCAGAGTCACCGACATAGCTGTTAAAATTTGCAAGTTGAAGTGGCAATGGGCAGTCCACATCGCTCGAAGAACCGACAACCGATGGGGAAGAAAGGTTCTTGAGTGGAGACCACGAACTGAAAGACGCAGCGTAGGTTTAAGAACATGCCCGGGCCCCGGGTCCAATTAAAGGGAGATGTTTTTCAATGAAATTATTGGGCATAGATAGATTTAACATGTAATATCTCAGGGTGACAAGAGTAGTGCATTGCTGCGCAGGGTTTTGATTGTTGAACTTCAACATTCTGGGTGGCACTGAACTGTTATAGGCAGGCGTGACGCTTACCATCAGGCGAACGACTTGCTCGTCTCATTACTCATCATCATCATCTATTCAGCCATAGGACGTCCACTGCTGGACATAAGGCTCCCCCATCGATCTCCAAAAGGGCCTCCTACCAGCGTTTCCCTACGGTCTCTTTTAGGTCGTCTGTCCATCTTGTGGGTGGACGTCCTACGCTGCGCTTACCGATCCGTGGTCTCCATTCGAGAACCTTTCGGCCCCATCGGCCATCTATTGGTGTTTCATTACTCAGTTGCATAAAAAAGTAATCTTACCCCTTTTGCAACATCGTCCGAGTAGACTTACCTTCCTGACGAAGGCCTTCCGTATGGACTGCTCCGTGAAGTCGAATCCCTTGACTTCGCCATCCTCGCCCATAGACGCATTGGGAGGCGCGTATCCTGCCGGCTGGAACCCAGGACATTGCACATTATCAACAGTATCAATACTACCATACCAAGCTTAAGTGCTGAAGTAAAACAAGGTTTTTTACACCCTACGCAAACAGAGTTGTTTTATAAGTTTAACGTATCTTTTATTTGATTTAATTTTTTTGTTTGAATGGTGACATGTTCTAGTGTTCTTAGCTTTGATTCAAGAATATAAGTTCAGCCGTTTGAAGATTATTTTGATCATTACAAATTTTTAAGCAAACATGGTGTTTCCTTCATCATCGTCATTTCAGCCTATCATGTTCCCACTGCTAGGAGTCAGGCCTTCTCTCAGAGAGAGAGAGGATGGGCCGTAATCCACCATGCTGGCCCAGTGCATGTTGGTGAATGTCATATGTTTTTGAACTTTTGAGGTTTGTTTGTCTACACACAACCACATACAGCTAAATGGATTTTAATGGCATTGTTTGAAATTTTAATACGATGGTAGCCTATACCCTGGATTAACACATAGGCTACTTTTTATCCCGGAAAAGTTCATGATTCTTGTAGGATAGCGAGTGAAACCGCGGGGTGTTGCTAGTACTCCTACTGCAGTCATTTTGAGGTTACAACTCTGAACATATACTGGCTATGTCAAATGGATATATGACAACAATTATTTATCACTGAATCCGTAAACAGCGATTTATAAACATAACTTTAACTAAAAATTAACTCTTAAACACTGTTTACTATATTTTTTTTACAAATATTACCTGTGCCATAGTATATGCTACACTAAACACTGAATCACTATCATACCGAATATAGGTACTGATAGTGATTATAAACGAGATATATCGCTAGTGGTTTGATAACAGATATCGGGCTATTTTGAACCTTAACTATATTATTTAAAGATTATTTTTGTATGACGTGAATATTCAAATAAAAAGAAACGTTTATTTCGATTTTGTGCTCTATTTATATGACAATAAGGTGTGTTTTTAAATGTTGCGTAGCAGATGGGTCACAATTCAAAGTAAACACAGGTTCGACGTAAAAATCGAAGAAATATGAACATTGTTTGAGGAAAACAAAGTCATTATCGATAATTTCAGTGATTACTCATGAAACCGGAACTGAACGATGCACACTACTGAATCTACTGATAGGCGGAATATCTGAAAGGGTTGATATGACTGGTATGAAATAAGATGTTAGGGCTAACTCAATTTTTAAACGAGACACATACTTATTTAACCGAGTTTAAAAAAGGAGGGAATTTTGATTATTTTTTTTTTGTTTGGTAGGACATAGGTACTAAGGAGGTGGTTTTATTAGGAGACATTTCTCCAGAAGAACGCACCGGAGCCCTCAGCACTGCGCTACAGCTCCTCCCGAGACAACTGCGTGTTGTCTCGGCTCCTCCGCCCACGACAACGTTGGTCACACAACGTTGTCGTCCTCTCTCTGGGCTCACTTAAGTGGATAGTCAGAGCTCCAACTTTAACCATCCCGAGCCCGGAGGTCGCTTTAGTAGCCTCTTACTACAGGCAGGGGGGTACCGGTGCCGTATTCTATTGCCCCATCGCCAGGGCTAGATAGGGGGCTCGTACTAGGCCTACTCACTCGCAATAAGATGTTCTACTCGCCTGATATGTCCTAAGGCTCGTCCCCGCCAATTCCATAAGAAATGTGCCGGAAATAATATAAATACTCGTATAATAATACAAGTGACGACATGATTGCTATCGATTGATTGACGTACGCGTTGCTTACTAGATTTGTCTAGATAACAGATCTAATTCTCTCCTGATATTTTTTTTTTATCGGAAAAGGCACGAAAAGGCGACCAGGTTGATATTCCAAAAACCCGTACGATGCACTTTGATTCCACATTTATTACGCGAACTGCTAGTCTGTGGAATCACATCACATCATGTCCACTGCTGAACAAAGGCCTCCCTTTTAGAGAGGGGTGTTGCCATAGTCCCCATGCTTGGCAGCCGGCTTGGGGATCGTAGTACGTTCGTTGTACCAATAGGACGTTGCTGCCCATCCTCCGATGGTTCTGGTCCCAGTTTTAGGAACCGGGTGCTAGTAAGTAATAAATGAATTTTCTTCCATTCCGTCTTTCTTACCTCACCATATCCTGCCCCGCCATATCCTCCTTGGAAGCCTGGCTGCGGAGGGTATCCGCCCTGCGGGGGGTACCCTCCCTGAGGGGGGTAGCCGCCCGGAGGATAGCCCCCCTGCGGGGGGTAGCCTCCTTGAGGGTAGCCAGCTTGCGGGTATCCGCCCTGCGGATAGCCTCCTTGATTCTGATCTGGATGTAAAAGAAATTAGCTTTTAGATTTTTTCACTGTCACCACGCCGGATGTACACTTTCGCTGCGAAACCCCCTCTCGTATTATTTGCGAGAGCCGATACGAGCGAGCTTGAGACCGTCCAAGGCAAGGCACGAGCGATCGAAACCTAAAGCCTTTTGTTAATTGAATTAAAGGTAAACAAGCGACGGGCCACTTGATGGTAAGCTTCTACCGCCGCCTGTAGATACCTACAATACCCGGGGCATTGTCAGTTGCCTACCTTTGAGGACTCTATTCACCCTTCGTTTGAAGCAGTTCGTTATACAGTTAAGCCTGTGTCAGAGAAAATGTACAGTCGGCATTGCAAAATGCAGAGCGACAAATCTATCTGTAGAGTTTAGTGGTAGACAACATGGTATTTTTCAATCAAAATAATAACCTCCAGTAAAAAAAAACCCTCATTTATTTCCCTACAGATAAGTCGGTCGATCTGTAATCTTTAGGACATCGACAAGGACGCTTTTGACTTCAATTGCAATGATATATGACACGAAATGCACAGGAATGGAATGCCCCTGCCTCGGTGTTCCCTATGAAGTACAACCTGGATCTCACCAAGACAAGAGCGAAAAGGCACCTCATGGGCAAGCGCGCCCCATTTAGACCGCATCGTCACTTACCTTTTCTTACATAGATCTACTCTTGGTCACAAACTCGCCTGATGGTAAGCGACGTTGCAGCCGAGAATGGAACACGTTGATCTAGAAGAAATCTATTCAGTCTAGCCTTGAAGATGCCTAGATTGTAGTTCTTAGGAAATAAGAACGGCAGGAAGTTCAATTTTTGGGCCGCACGAATCATAAATGACGACCCAAATCGTGAGACCACAACTCAGGTGAGTAGCAGCCGAAAACTAGCCCATTTCATAACTTAAAAAAAAAAAAAAAAAAAAATTGTTTATGACGTCAAATCTCACTCGGACTACCACACTATGCGAGATAGAGAAGGAAAACGACAGTTAATTGAATCAGGCGTACTTTGCTTAAATTAGTCTTCAAAACTGTTTTATTTGACGAATCTCTGGTGTAATTTCCGTTTCAACGTCGCATTAAATACAATGTGGAATTTGGGATTAATTATTTATGTTTTACTGTTATTCTTATTAAACCTGACCATTGTAGACCGCATCATCGCTTAACACCAAGCGAGATAGCGGCCAAGCGCAATCCTATCTATAAAAAAAAAAAAAAGTTTTTAAAAAGTTATATGTGACTAATAATTTGTGTATAATAAATCAATGTGGAATTACAATGATATATAATACAGACTACACAGGGTTATTTTGTAAGGGTATGGTAAGCCAAAATAGGCTCATTGTGTTCATCATTGGGTTTGGTCTCACGGTAACGTTTCGGCTCAGCATACCCTTTCCGAATATCCCTGTAGAACCCTATACATAAAGGAAAACTGACGATGATGATATTGAAAGTTGAATTTGATGCAGTTGAAGTCAAAAGTATATGTACAAGACAAGAACATAGTTTGTAAAGGCCACGTAATAGTAATAACATCGATTTTATACAACGACTAGCCAAGCCAAGGTTACAGATATTTGTTGACATGCAGTAACATTTGGAAGGTGCTACCTTAATGGGATTATAACCTTCCTCGAGGCACTCGTTCATAAAATATTCATTCTTATTCTCGGTCCAAAAATTATTTACTCTGACAGCTGCAATAACCTTGTAAAAAAAACCTATATGAAAACTACGAATTTTGATCACTTTCGGTAATGTTTGTGCTTGTTTCGCTATCACTCGATCTCGGCGCGTAAAGGTTCACGTTCGCGTGCGTCTTAATTTTTTAGTATACATTGGCGTCGATTCTGATGTACTCTAAACTAAACTAAATTGGACAGCTCTCAAATTGTTGCCATCCTTCTCTCACATATTAAAATGAAAAGAGAGGTAGATAATTTTAGTGGTGCGTGGTATGACAGAATCGACGCCAATGACATAAATTACGTCATAGATTTTTTTTACACCAATGCCAAAAGAGGGTGCTGAAGCTACGGTCGCTTACAAGGAGAGCTATTATGTCTTCTGTGACCAAGGAGGATGCTTCAAGGAGGTATATAACGCGGGTATAGCCGCAAGTCGCAGCCAGTGATTGAATAAGAAACGTGGGAAGCTACATACGATCTTGTAGTACTCAAACGGTGCAAAAAGCGTGTGGAAGGCCAGAACACATTTATGGTACTTATTAGCAGCAACGGTAAATGACATCATGCTCATGCAGACAGTTTTGTCACATTCTGACGAATACAATGTTTGGCTCAATGTCGAATTCATTCTAATAATAGAATAGATTATAGCATAAAATTTCGCAAATATTAAATACTTATAATCTAAGAAATATGAAATACCTAAAATTGGTCTAAGCATTTATTTGCTGTGAGAGCTGCATTAACATTGTAAAAAAAATTAAGCTACGAATTCTGAAGCTTGGTTTTTGAATGTAAGACGTAAGACTGACATGTATACATAATATACTTCAATGATATATTTAAAAAAATACAGATTTTTTTAACTATGTTATAGCAGTTGTCAGAGCAAATAAATGTTTGGACCGAGCATAGTTTATTTTAGCATTTAGCACTTACAGTTGCATTAATATAAAAACCAAAATTAAAACAATTTATTTTTATATTTTACTGTCGTAGGTATGTCGGCTATAAGCTACAACCAATATGTTTTAAAACCTAGCAAAAGTGATCAGAATTCACGGTTTACATTCAGACGTGGACGACGCAGTCAAGGAAGGCCTAAGAAGCGCTGGCGTGAAGATCTTGGCTCATTCCGGAGAGGTTGGCAAGAGGTGGCGGAGGACCGTGATTTATGGAAGGAAATGGGGACGACCTTTGCCCAGCAGTGGGACAGTACAGGTTAAAAAAAAACTATCACATAAACCTTAAGGTTGACTTCCGTGCATCGCGGCTGATGCGATTTGAAAGTGTATGGCGACGTCAGTCGTCGGCTGCACGCGTCTGACGCAGACCTCGGAAGCGGCGCCATTTTTTTTTCCATAATGTAGTATTTTCGCTTCAGCCGCGCGCGTTAGACGCGTGCGTCGGACGCGCGCGGCTGCGATCGACCGCGATGTACGGAATGTGAACAATGAATATCAATATTTATTTAGCGTTTAATATTTATAAGAGACAACAGACATGACAGAACACAGGAAAATGGTGACACAGGCAGGCCTATTACAATAATAATAAAAAAACTATCATATAAGTACTACTCACTTTTCCGGATTTAATTTAGGCTACTACTACGTATTCCCACTTTTTAGTCTTGATCAGGAATTAAAAACATTAAAAAAAAAAACTTTATTTGTGAAAGATGGGATTTATCGCCGAATATTTTTAAAGGAAATTATAAAAAAAGTAACAATTAAAAGACATGACAAATTCATTAAATAAACAGTCGAAGGCTGCAAGGAAAGAAAACGAGGCTGGTGAAGGAACCAATAAGACTAAATAAATAAAAAGGCAAATGACAAGACAAAGAGGTCAGTAAAAACACTAGCATAAGACAAGAAAAGCTGAAAAATATTCCAACATCATGGACCATTTAAAAGGTTAAAGAAATAACACAGTGTTGGCACATACCTACCTCTCATCTCAGCCATTTCACGCACAAACAATTTTCAAAAGAAATATTTGAGAAGCTTTTTGGTCACAAACACAACTCTTTTCTAAGCTTCGATTTAGAAAAAACTTATGAACATAAATCCCACAATGTTATGTTCCAATGTAAAAAAATTATATCACTGTAAAATGAGATTCAATAATCAATACGCATGATCACGCTGCCTCCCAGCAATTCACTTAGTGTTGTTCTGGTGAAACAAAAGCAAAGTCATTTCTGTATTCTTATCTTCACATATACCTTATCACAATAGCATTAAGCACAGAATGGTGTGAATCACCGGTCACCGGGCCGAATTAATAACATACACTTGATAATGATATACGTATAGAGTTACATAACATAGCCACCAGCCACATTAAGGTTGTGTTACCAACTTTTTTGCAGAATGGACAACAATGGAACTAAAAAAATGTATAGAAGGCCATGAGATATTGTCAGTATTTTTGAGAAATACGATGGTGGCTCCATTTATCTCTACGCAGCGTCGACGGATAACGCAGCACATGCACGAATGACTTGCTTTTGCATCGGCTTTCCAGTGTTGGCAAACTTGGCAACCTTTCACACAGACAGCTCTCTGACAAATAGGTATGACTCAGACGTGACCCAGACGCCAGACAATGCGTCGCCAATGGGGAATTCCCTTTCACAAGTATCGAATGTTCTAGCCTGATGCAGACGATGCGCAGTAAACGCGAGTAAAGCCCGTTGCAGACGATGCGCAGTAAATTCGCGCGAATAGTGCTCACGTCGCGCGAGTGCTGTGCTACGCCTGAGGCAAGCTGCAGAACTTTTTGCTTAGAGCGAGACTACTAAACATCTTCCGCTGCCGATGAAAGTGTTGTGGCTTGTTGAGACGATGTGCGGTGCTCACGTGAGTGGTACTTACTCGCGCGTGTACTGCGCCTCATTTGCAACAGCACAACTGCGCATCGCCTGCAACGAGCTACGATACTTTTTGCTTAGTGCCAGTGGCAGTGGAAGTTGCTCAGTAGTATTTGCTCTGGTCCTAGCGCAAGTGAAGCTTCGTTTTTCCGCGCTAAGCCTTCCATACCCGTGACGTGACTGACGCACACTAAGCATCGTTATAGAACACCCGCGCGAATGGTACGTGCACCATTTCATTCGCCAGGTTGTTTTGGCGCTTGCGGCGCCGAATATCTCTCAAAATGAGTAATAAGTGGAATATAGAAATATTATGCATCATTTATTTCTGGAACTAAACTCTTAACCCCTCAAATGTGTTACGCACCGCATGTCAGCGTAAGGAAAAACTGTTCCGATGCGCGTATTGTGTGTAAGAAGACCAATACCAATGGTATATAATATTATGCACGTATTTTATACTTTTTTAAACTTATTTTTTTTTAATTTTCTGAAATGTAAGTGAAATCCCCCATTTTAGCCATAAAAAAACTCCTTCGCTCGCATTCGACAGGTTAAATTAACGTTCGCGAAACTAACCGCATGTCCATCTCAGGCGCGTGACGCGAGTCGGTTGAACTGGTGCAAGTACTCTACTCACACTAAATGTGCGTGAGTGTGTCGCCACGCGAGTGGCTATTTACGTTTGAACGCTGGCGCTAGTACTTGCGCAAGCTACTGCGCATCGTCTGCAACGGGCTTTTTATCATAAAGGGCAGTAACCTTCCCTACACCGCGGGGACAGTGGTTCATACGGTTTCTTTGTCCTTTATTGATTTCATATTTTCCTTCGAGTTCTGAATCAATTTAAACTGTATTTCTGTAATCTTACCTCCCTAATTCCTTATTAAAAAACGTGTTACCTTGTTACTTTAATTTTTACTACTAAATTACTAACGTATCTGTAGAACTGAGTAAGGGAGGCAGTGTCGTACTCCTGCTTTCAGTTGAAAAAATTGTTAAGAGGGGGCAACCGAAATTTTATGCTAATTTGCCATGATATTCTAACTAAACCAAATATCCGATCACCGTAATAATTGATATATGTGAATTTTCAATTCATTTTCTTTCCGCCATTAAGACAGAAACATAATAGCAAGATATTTACTCGATACTTTAATGTTTTGAAAATGGTGCCTTTTTGCTAATTTTTTTGATTTTACTTGGAAAGTACTTCAGTTACATATCTAAAATAAATACTCACCGAAGGAAAATATAGTTTGTTTTCCAGTGTTAAGACAAAATTTACCTAGATTAATTAGTACTCTCATAATAAATTATATTCGATTTGAGACTTACGTCCTTTAGTTCTAAGCAACTATTCGGTCAAACGGCAAGTCCGATATTCAGTCTTATTCTGTTGCGCTTTGCATCTAAATAGCGAAACATGCTCCGTTTAACCTCAGTACCGCACTGTGCCTCAACGGGGAAGGACGCACGCGCTTGCTTTTCGCCTTGGTTTTATCTTCCGAGTGCGATTATATCAACACCTACTGTATTTTCAAACAAAGGATAATATAAAAAATCGATGGCTCGAACGCGACCACTTGATGCGGCTACCAAGTGGTGACAATGACCTTAGAGCACAGACTAGGTAAAGCTACTACGAAAAAATAACATAGATACAAATAAAATGGATACGACTAGGCCCTAACGAATCCATTATTATGTATGCTCAGTAATATAACTATTAGAGTCGGAGTGTTTCTTTGTGACAGACAAACAGACAGAGAGAGAGAGAGAGAGAGAGAGACGGAGAGAAGCAGAGAGAGAGAGTCAGAAAGATAAAACTAAAAATTAAATGACATTATAAAATAATTTAGATTCATTATAATTTTATAAAATTAAAATTAAAAATCATTTAAATTAATGTGATGGTTAATTTGACTTGAGAGTTCCATCCACATTTTCTCACGTTTTTACGAGAAGCGGCTTTCTGCAAAAGGAGGAAGGTTCTCAATTTTAACAGACAAAAAATAGCTTGGTAATAATGGAAGCAAAAAAACATCTTCTAATAAAAAAAAATTTAAATGTGGAAAGTCAAACAATAGGTACTTATGTTTTTAACCGACTTCAAAACAGGGGCAAGGTTCTCAATTCAACCGGTATAAAAAAATACTAGTCGAATTGAGGACCTTCCTCCTTCTTTGAAGTCGGTTAAAAACATAAGTACCTACTGTTTGACCAGTTGGGTTGGCTCGGGTATGTGCTGGTAAGGGGAAATGCACAATACACTAGCGGGACTACTTACCTTAGTCAAAGTCAAATACTACTTACCTTTTTATCCGACTTCAAATAAGGAGGAAGGTTCTCATTTACCTTAGAGTACCTTCAATTCGACCAGTATTTTTTTATACTGGTTGAATTGCAGTCCACCACTGCGGTGCAACAATGCGGTGCAACACTGCGTTGCAACACTGCGGTGCAACAGTGCGGTGCAACAGTGCGGTGCAACAGTGTGGTACAACAGTGCGGTACAACAGTGCGGTACCATCTTTAAATATTTTGAATCAGTAGCATAAAATACGAGTTTCTCAGATCAAACGCTAGGTGGCACCACCAGTATTTCAGCAAAGTGAAGTTATATCAAAAAATAAATAGCTATTTTTGAATATTTTGAACTAATTGGTTGGAAACATAGGTGAGTTTTTTTTTGAGGATTAGGTGAGGTTTTGCGTGATTTGCGTCCAACACTAGATGAGAGCATTTATATTTCAGAGAATCTTGACTTGTATCGTAAAATATTTCTGCCATCCTTGCATATTTTAAATCAGTAACGGTGATTATAGATTGTTCAGTTCTAATACTAGAAGACATCTTCAATATTTCAGTGAAGACGTTAAATCAGAAAATATTTCAGCCATCCTTGAATATTTTAAGTCTGTGGCATCGATTAATGGCTGCTGAGGTCTAAAGCCAAACGACGGCACCAATATTTCAGAGATTTTGAGAAGTAGCTTCACTAACGAAATTTCTTTATTTAATTCAAATCCGAAAATATTTTGACCATCACTACATATTTTGAGTTTTATTCAGTGGTAAATGATTTCACAGGGTGAGTATTAGGGAACTAACGCAGTATTTTTCATACATTTTGGGTAATGAGAAGCCACAGGCAAACCACGGCAAAACTTATCTCAGATGGCGCCACCTTCGCTGGTGCTGTCATTTGTGGCTTATTTGAGGTTATAAACATTGCTCTTGAATGAAACAATAAAAATAAACTTTGCCTTTAAACAGTAAAATGTTTCTTATATTTCAGAGAATCATGACTTGTATCGTAAAATATTTCTGCCATCCTTGCATATTTTAAATCAGTAACGGTGATTATAGATTGTTCAGTTCTAATACTAGAAGACATCTTCAATATTTCAGTGAAGACGTTAAATCAGAAAATATTTCAGCCATCCTTGAATATTTTAAGTCTGTGGCATCGATTTATGGCTGCTGAGGTCTAAAGCCAAACGACGGCACCAATATTTCAGAGATTTTGAGAAGTAGCTTCACTAACGAAATTTCTTTATTTAATTCAAATCCGAAAATATTTTGACCATCACTACATATTTTGAGTTTTATTCAGTGGTAAATGATTTCACAGGGTGAGTATTAGGGAACTAACGCAGTATTTTTCATACATTTTGGGTAATGAGAAGCTACAGGCAAACCACGGCAAAACTTATCTCAGATGGCGCCACCTTCGCTGGTGCTGTCATTTGTGGCTTATTTGAGGTTATAAACATTGCTCTTGAATGAAACAATAAAAATAAACTTTGCCTTTAAACAGTAAAATGTTTCTTGACAGTGGCGAATCTCAGACAAAAGTTAATGTTTCCTTAGCTGGTAAAAAAGCGAATCTTTTGGCAAGGTAGGTATGCAATAAAATTATCAATCACTGCGTTGCAACACTGCGGTGCAACAGTGCGTTGCAACACTGCGGCGCAACAGTGCGATGCAACACTGCGTTGCCACACTGCGTTGCAACACTGCGTTGCAACACTGCGTTGCAACACTGCGTTGCAACACTGCGTTGCAACACTGCGTTGCAACACTGCGGTGCAACACTGCTTTACAACACTGCGGTGCAACACTGTGGACCAAGTAGACAGAGACACTAAGATTATACAAGTCGCATTGAGAACCTTCCTCCTTATTTGAAGTCGGATAAAAAGGTAAGTAGTAATACCTACTGTTAGACCGGCCGGGTTGGCTCGGGTAGGTACTGGTAGGTCAAACAGTAGGTATATTAGGCCGACTTCAAATAATGAGGAAGGTTCTGTGAAGGATGATGATGATATTTTTTAGTAAATTGAATTGAATGGAATTGAATTGCATTGCATTAAATTACATTAAATTAAATTAAATAAATCATACTTAAATAGATATTAACAACCAGGTATACTCGTAGAACAAACACAAAATGTTCATCACATTAATTTTGTCCTAGGTGGGAATCGAACCCACGCCCGAAGCTCAGAAGGTAGGTTCACTACCAACTGGACCAACGGGCTTTCCGGTATTTCGTTTCGTGTGTTTCGTTTAGTATAGTATAGCATAGCGTAGCGTAGCATAGCATAGCATAGCATTAGTTTAGTTTAGTTTGATTTAATGTTTAACGATCTCTGACTCTCTGTCTCAAGCGTAAAATTTTAATTTGAAAATTAATTTAGGCAATTTCAATTTAATTTATATAATTTATTAATTTTATATTGATATTGTAGAAAACTTAAAAATTAAGTTTAAAAATATACAACAAACACAATTTTGAAAATTGAAATAAACAATTTACGGTTTTGCGCGCCGCGACCGAACCCAGCTAATCGCCAAAACGCCAACATTATGCTTATCCTGTGTTTATTACTCCTTGCCGCATGACGAGTTCGACTACGCGAGTTATGTGTACTGGAGCTGCGCGCGACTGCCGCGCTGCCGTGGTTGTGTTTCACACTAATGCGGGTGATGCGAGACGCGCGGGTGAAATCAGAAATTTTCCTCGCTTTATACGCACTCTTAAGGCACTTAGGTACCTAGGTATATTACGCTCATAAAATCATAATTATCGTGACAACAGTCGTGAGATTGCGAGGTTATAGGTATTTTCTCTAAAGAATTTCGCGCCGATCAATATGAATTTGGCGCGATGCCAGGATGCTTTGTTTAGGCATCTTAAAACGGCCTACGGCAAACAGCTAACGGCTTCTCCTACGGCCATGTCTTCTGTGCTACGTAGGAGCCGCCAGAATAGTGCGTAGGAATCGCGCGTCTAAGGATTGTCCACGGAAGCGGAGCGAAGAGCGGCGAGATTTTGACCAACAGATGTCATGTCATTATCGTACAATTCTATTAGCATTTCGTCGCTTCACTTTGCTCTAGTACCGTAGAGTATCACTCTTACTCGGTATTCGCCTACCTATAGGCCGTGCTATAGGTATCTTAAGAAATGTATACATGTGTCAATATGTACCTACACATGTATGATGTATTTTTTGTTCTGTCTATAGTTAGGTATAATGGGTTTTTTCCACAAATAAATAATCTATTGTAAGAAATAACAATCGAATCTAAGATAACCATCATGGACTTGGAATATAAATTCTTGAAATGTTTTCTTACATCAAGCTGCAGATCACTGGACGTCCGAGACGTAAATAGCAGAATGACATCAATAGGGAATTACCGCCTGACTCCGAGACGAGGGGCTTATCACAACCTCAAAAACATTCTTACTATACTGTCACTTCCGAGCTTTCTCTTGCTCTTTCTACAGCAATACCAAGTCAGTCAAAGTTCAATTAAATAAATAAATAAATATTCAGGGCATTTTTTCACACACGGTCATCTGACCCCAAACTAAGCATAGCTTGTGATATGGCTGCCAGAGACTGATATACATACATATATAGTTTTAAATACATACTTAAATATATATTAACAACCAGATATAGAACAAACACAAATGTTCATCACACAAATGTTTGTTCTAGATGGGAATCGAACCCACGCCCCCAAGCTCAGAAGGTAGGTTCACTACCAACTGGACCAACGGGCTATCAAATTATCATCCCCCTTAGACCTCCACACTGAACAACAGCCTGCCATCTGCATCCACTGGATGACTGCGATTCTCACGATGTCGTCGGTCCATCTAGTGGACAAGGAGGGTGACAAGTGTTGCCAGTGTTTTTTATTGATTCACCAACAGAATGATACAATATTGCTTAAATATATGACAATAATATGTGCTATCGACCTATGTAACACCCCAATAATATATAAACTCAACATGTTATGAAAAATTTAAGCTTATAAACAGCTCTGTTCATAGAGAGCAGAAAACCAGAACTATAAACTAAGCTGTGACGACATAATATGGTGTTGAGATGTGATCCTTAACTGTTGGCCTTTTGGAAGTTCAATGTAAGATTAAAATTATGTTTTTGAGGTACTGGTAGTCTCCCAGGCCATAGAGAGTAGATACGACTAGACGACGTCTCGTCCAAGTTTTTCATTCCGAATATAGTTAAGTGTGTGCAAACTTAAAACTGTGCTCCTTCCTTTCTAATGAGATTAACATTCAGAAGCACATTAGATGGATGGTTACAGCCAGTGTATATTATGTAACCGTGAACATAATTATTAAGGTTACCGGTAGAGACGCCAGTCCACTGGTTGAGCCGGAAGTTCGGATCCGGCCGGTTTTGAGGCAAAATCACAATGAAATTCTAGAAATGGATTTCGATCTAGAAATGGTAGTGTGCTAGTGTGAAAAGTGTTTTTTATTTTTATTCGTTGCAGGCCAAAACCCAAAGTCAATGGAAAGTTGGAGTCTAGAAAAAAATCTTTCATTGTTATTTTATGGAGAAAGATCAAATTCCAAGAAGAACTCTAGTGACCATGAGTCTTTTAGCTATTTAAAAAAAACAGGTTACAAATAAACTTTTTTCTTTCTTTTAGTTAGCATAACCCGAAAATAGATTTTTTGTGAGGGCATCAAAAATCACGGGCAAGTAAAGGATTCTAATGATTCATGACGACTGTTTCAGTGAATAAAATAAGCTTGTTAGAGGGGTGGTATAAATAATTAAATAGAACAAATACTCAAGGTGAGAAAAACGGAAGTAAGTAAAACTGGTCGGATCTTACTGCATCACTATTAGTTAGCAAACTTAGTTGTTATTTTTCTAAACGTAGCGTATGAGTCAGAGAGAGCAACCTTCGACGTCACTTTCGCAAAAATATGATATACAATCGTGTATACGATAACATGATAAGAAAAATAGCTGTAATGAATAAATAAATAAATAAGATGACCACGCTACGTCTAAGTTCTCTTTTAAATCGCACTTAGTGTATAAATGGTCACACTACGTTATACTACTGATATTATAAATACGAAATAAGCACAATTTCTTCATTTTCATATTTTCACCAAGTAATTCTGATGAAAGGCAAGGAAGAAATTTGCATCATGTAGGCACATACATATTATCATAGAATACTTTCTATCTAAAAACAAATCGATCCTTGGGCTGGATCAATCCATATCTACATAATAGATAATGAGTTTGCGACTTTGTATGTTTGTACGAGGTAATCTAAAAAACTACTGAACCGATTCTGAAAATTCTTTAACTAATGGAAAGCTAAACTATATCTGAGTGACAATGAATGTTTTGATTACAACGTAGACGATGCCGCAGGCAAAAGCTAGTGAATAAAAAAATGCTGTTTTTGGCGCATCACTTGAGATTGGCTGAACCGTTTTGGTATTTTTGTTATAAAATGTTCGTAATAGTTTAAATTACTAGCTATAGAGGGCTATGCTCGGGTTTCTCTACGAGATCGAATCAGAAATGAGGAGATCCGTAGACGAACAAAAGTCACCGACATAGCCCACCGGATTAGCAAGTTGAAATGGCAATGGGCAGGGCACTTATCACGCAGAACAGATGGTCGATGGGGCCGAAAAGTCTCGAATGGAGACCACGGACCGGTAAGCGCAGCGTAGGACGTCCACCCACAAGATGGACAGACGAACTAAAAAGAGACCGCAGGGAAACGCTGGATGCAGGCCGCTTCCAACCGGCCCTTTTGGAGATCGATGGGGGAGGCCTATGTCAAGCAGTGGACTTCCTATGGCTGAAATGATGATGCTGATGAATAGCCTAAATTAGGTTTTTATGGGGAAAAAAATTGAAAAGTACTTATCCAATATTTTTTTTAAATTCTAGATAAATTGAATGGTTTTTTTTCTATGGGTTTTTTACGAACTCAAATTCAAATTAAATTTATGAAATATTATCATAGAGATAAAAATGAGTTCACCATCACAAGAAATGATGAAATTGTTATACTTCTGATTCCGATAGGTAGCAATTTTGGAGCCATTGGTAATTTAAATTCAATTATTCTGAAACCTGTTTTAGTAAATTCTAAGAATATTTGGACTGGTTATGGATATAACTTTGCTTGCTCAGTAGTGAATACATTAACATAATTAATGTAGAAGTTGGCTATGTTTAATATAATAGTTTTATAAGATTATCTATAAGTCAAATATTTAAACTGCTCGTTAGTCTCTGTGACCTGACTGACCTCTCACGAAATCTCGGAAACTAATTAACCTACGAAGGCAAGTCAATTCCTTATGGGGTGTAGTGATCCGCTAAGAAAGGATTTTGCAAAAGGGCCGAATTAAGGGGGTCAAAAGTTTATATATTATATACCATCATGATATTATGTATCAAATGAAAGGGTTTCTCGAGAATACGAAAAAAGCTTGTATATAAAGCTTTATTTATATATTTTTTTCTTACCTTAAAAATTTAATTTAGACTAAATACTACGAACATTTTAAACCAAAACTTGCCAAATCGTTCCAGCCGTTCTCAAGTGATGCACTTACTAACGAACAGCATTTCTTTTCTATTTATATAGATCTCTGAGAAAAAATAATGGAAGTGTTATACCTACAGTTCGGGGGCGGATCCAGGATTTCTTTGGGGGGGGGCATTCTGACAAGGTTCGAAGGAATCAAATCGAAAAATTGAGTCGAATGTATGGAATTGCTAGGTATTTGGGGGGGAGGGGGGGGGGACATGGCCCCCACGCCCCTCCAATGCTACAGTTTCCTCTTTATCACTTACAACCCCCCTCGGTCGTCAGTTTGAGCATATCGTTGCAGTTGTGTGCCGCTCAATATTGAAGTGTGCGTTTGTAGAACTAGTAAGAATATGTCAGTGTGTGCAATACGTGTTTACCTCCACCTCTTCAGTTTTTGGCATACTTTTATCGGTACTAGCTCAATACTTTCATTTAGTTTTTCTTATCGTTCAGCCTACAGGGTTGTAGGCTTTACTTAAAAATGCAGACAAAATAATAGCTAAGGTGGGGTGCGTATCTAATAAGGTGAAGTGGGGTAATAAGCGCTGATTTGCTTACTCAAGACTATCACTCCTCACATTCGTCCTCTTTGGTGAAGTTACGACACATTAGTAAAATAGCGCAAGTGTATTCCCTGGAAATTATTATATCAATCGTCATATACAAGACCATACTGAAACCAATTTGGACATGTATGGCATCCAACTATGGGGCTCTGCTTGCATATCAACATAAAAATAATTCAAAGAGCACAAAATGGAATATTAATGAACATATCGCATGCACCATGGATTCCTAAAAACACAAAATTTCATAATATCCTACAAAACAGAATTACAGAAGAAATAAAGCAACATTCAAAGACATAAGAAGGGAATACTTGAAAACCATCCAAAAGAACTGGCAGCACAATTAGTTAAGACAGCAAACCCAAGAAGACAAAAAAGAAACCTCTTTGGTGACAATCTCAACAGATAACAAAGATGACAGAAGGGGAGTCTCCAATGGGAGACCACCTCTGCAAACGCAACCTACTACACCAAACCTGCTCAAAGTCCGGGGACTGATAGCAGATAGCAAAGAAACACACAAAAGACAAAAAAACATGCGTCTACAGTGGCCAATTATTGTTTAAAATTAAACCATTACCATTTTAGCTGTTTTTAGGAAATACCAACATTTTGATTACAATTAAAGCTGAAGTAGTGATCAAACGACAGTCGTCATATCTGTTGTACCATTATCAAAAACTAAACTAATATGAAGGGCTTAAATTATCAGCGTCTCTTTTAATTTCAGTATGTCAGAAAAGGATGGCAACCATTTCAGAGCTGTCAAATTTAGTTTAGAGAATGGTAAATCAGAAACGACGTCTGTCTGTGTTTGTGTGCAAGTGCTTGGTATGTTGGTATCTGTGCAATATATACAGGGTTACGCGAAAACGGTGTACTAAGCCGAAAGAAGTCTATTATACTTGTTATTATTTACACCTTTTGTTATCAGACAAAATCAGCCGTTCTATAGAAAATGGTCATTGACACACAACAGCTGATATTTTTTTCGCGATTTCAGTGTTGGTCTTATTGTAAAAGATGTTCGTAACAATAATTATAATGTACCCCTTTCGGCTTAGTACACCCTTTCCGCCTAACGATGTATGTCATTTCTGATGATAAAAGACCTTGATACGTATTTTTAAAGATAAGTTTTAGTGCATTCATAACTGCATCGATTATCGTTTTTATATTTTTTATTAAGTTTACGTTAAATACGGGCTTATATTAACCCCTTATGGCTTATTAATAAACGCGAGCAGCCTTGGAATAGATAAACTGTTTGTTTTTTTTTGCTCTTTCAATATTTGAGCTCGATAGGGTATTTGACTACTTTTGGGAAACTATTGCACATTATTGCCTGATATAATTTAATGTATACTGCATTTATATTTTCTGGATATCAGTCGTATTTGCGATATAAATCGATGTTAAAGTTTGAATAAAAAAATATCGCGCCAAAACGCAGACCTGCGTCATAGCTCCGGTCGAGCGACGATTGACGTCACACAAAACAAAACAGCCTGCAGCCAGGCAGCAAAAGTTTGATAATCGCTAATTTTCTAATAGAAGTAATGGTTTATAAATGTTGTGTAGTGCCACAATGTACAAATACTTCCATAAAACACCGGAAAAACTATTCGTTCCTGTTCCAATGGACCCCAAAACTCGCAAAAAGTGGTTGGAACTAAGTAGCTCGTAGAGAACCCAAAAGTATTGGAGCTAATTCAAGTGTTTCTATGTGCGAAGATCATTTTGAGGTACATATTTGAGTCTATATATTTCTATTACAATTTGTGTTTTTATTGCATTACTATTTTATGTACTGTTACTTTCTTTTTAAACATTGTAAAGCTCGACATAACCTAACAAAATAGTGATATCCACCTACTACAACATACTTTTTGTACAACTTGATTGAATGTTTTGCTTGGAGAACAATTAAAAATTAATACTTACTTTGTAGTTTTTACGTTTTGAGTTCTGCAGCGTAGAAACAATGACGTAGATTATTATTGAAGAAATATGCAACCATAAATACATTAATTTTGGGTAAGTTACTGCTGTCTGCTTGAACAAAATGTTTCTCCATTCTTCTCACATTTAACCTGCGGACTGTTTTTGGTGATAATTTCTGGATAAATCGCTCTCAAAATAGCTTTACAACATTAAATTCGCAAATATCAATACAAAATCTGTTTGTTTAGATTTGTGTGACGTCACTAGGTATAAAGCCAATTACAGACCGTTTTCGATCACGTGATCAAATGTCGAAAATACAGTTATTTTATTCGCGTTTATTACAAAAAATAAGTATATTTTTATAAAAAAATCAATGAAATATGCTTTTTCATTATGTCATGTTTATGGATGATGTCAATTGGCATAATATTTTCAATATAGTCAAATACCCTATTGAAAAAGACCAAAGAAAATTTATTTACTCCAAGCACAGAAGACATAATAGCACGCTCCAAGGGTAATCCATCTTCTCTTCTCTATCTCTACATAGTATAAATAGGGTACTTGACTGTATTAAAAATATTATGCCAATTGACGCCATCCATAAACATGACATAATGAAAAAGCATATTTCATTGATTTTTTGATAAAAATATGCTCATTTTTTGTAAAAAACGCGAATAAAATAACTGTATTTTCGACATTTGATCACGTGATCGAAAACGGTCTGTAACTGGCTTCATCCCTAGTGACGTCACACAAATCTAAACAAACAGATTTTGTATTGATATTTGCGAATTTAATGTTGTAAAGCTATTTTGAGAGCGATTTATCCAGAAATTTTCACCAAAAACTTTCCGGAGGTTAAATGTGAGAAGAATGGAGAAACATTTTGTGCAAGCAGACAGCAGTAACTTACCCAAAATTAATGTTTTTATGGTTGCATATTTCTTTAATAATAATCCACGTCATTGTTTCTACGCTGCAGAACTCAAAACGTAAAAACTACAATGTCAGTATTAATTTTTAATTGTTCTCCAAGCAAAACATTCAATCAAGTTGTACAAAAAGTATGTTGTAGTAAGTGGATATAACTATTTTGTTAGTTTATGTCGAGCTTTACAATGTTTAAAAAGAAAGTAACAGTACATAAAATAGTAATGCAATAAAAACACAAATTATAATAGAAATATATAGACTCAAATATGTACCTCAAAATGATCTTCGCACATAGAAACACTTGAATTAGCTCCAATACTTTTGGGTTCTCTACGAGCTACTTAGTTCCAACCTTAGATTGGTTCCAACCACTTTTTCCGAGTTTTGGGGAGTTTTGGGTGCATTGGAACAGGAACAAATATTTTATCCGGTGTCTTTATGGAAGTATTTGTACATTTTGGCACTACACAATATTTATAAACCATTACTTCTATTAGAAATTAATTAATCATCAAACTTTTGCAGCCTGGCTGCAGTTGTTTTGTTTTGTGTGACGTCAATTAGTCACGTGATCGGAGCTATGACGCAGGTCTGCGTTTTGGCGCGATATTTTTTTATTCAAACTTTAACATCGATTTATATCGCAAATACGACTGATATCCAGAAAATATAAATGCAGTATACATTATTTTATATCAGACAATAATGTGCAATAGTTTCCCAAAAGTAGTCAAATACCCTATTAAAGTCGCTTTCCGTCTGTCTGTCTGTATGGCCGCTAACTCCTCCTAAACCACGTAACGGATTTTGATGCGGTTTTCTCCATCAGTTAGAAAAAAAATCACGGATGGTTTATATATATAACTAGCGACCCGCCCCGGCTTCTTACGTAAATTACATCCGTGCGAAGCCGGGCGGGCAGGTCGCTAGTAATAAATAAAGTTATTAAAGCAGGCTTTCAATGGCATTGATTTTACTATATTTGCATTCGATTACACTGACAGCTGCAATAACATAGTGAAAACCACAAATTCTGATTACTTGAGTTAGGTTTTTGAATGTAAGTGTAGCAGGTAATAGGGTATTTGACTACTTTTGGGAAACTATTGCACATTATTGCCTGATATAATTTAATGTATACTGCATTTATATTTTCTGGATATCAGTCGTATTTGCGATATAAATCGATGTTAAAGTTTGAATAAAAAAATATCGCGCCAAAACGCAGACCTGCGTCATAGCTCCGGTCGAGCGACGATTGACGTCACACAAAACAAAACAGCTGCAGCCAGGCAGCAAAAGTTTGATAATCACTAATTTTCTAATAGAAGTAATGGTTTATAAATGTTGTGTAGTGCCACAATGTACAAATACTTCCATAAAACACCGGAAAAACTATTCGTTTCTGTTCCAATGGACCCCAAAACTCGCAAAAAGTGGTTGGAACTAAGTAGCTCGTAGAGAACCCAAAAGTATTGGAGCTAATTCAAGTGTTTCTATGTGCGAAGATCATTTTGAGGTACATATTTGAGTCTATATATTTCTATTACAATTTGTGTTTTTATTGCATTACTATTTTATCTACTGTTACTTTCTTTTTAAACATTGTAAAGACATAACCTAACAAAATAGTGATATCCACGTACTACAACATACTTTTTGTACAACTTGATTGAATGTTTTGCTTGGAGAACAATTAAAAATTAATACTTACATTGTAGTTTTTACGTTTTGAGTTCTGCAGCGTAGAAACATAGACGTAGATTATTATTGAAGAAATATGCAACCATAAATACATTCATTTTGGGTAAGTTACTGCTGTCTGCTTGCACAAAATGTTTCTCCATTCTTCTCACATTTAACCTCCGGACTGTTTTTGGTGATAATTTCTGGATAAATCGCTCTCAAAATAGCTTTACAACATTAAATTCGCAAATATCAATACAAAATCTGTTTGTTTAGATTTGTGTGACGTCACTAGGGATGAAGCCAATTACAGACCGTTTTCGATCACGTGATCAAATGTCGAAAATACAGTTATTTTATTCGCGTTTTTTACAAAAAATAAGCATATTTTTATAAAAAAATCAATGAAATATGCTTTTTCATTATGTCATGTTTATGGATGATCTCAATTGGCATAATATTTTCAATACAGTCAAACACCCTATTGATAAATCTACTTCAGCGAATTTCAACTACTTACTGGCTGATGATATGTGTGTGATGAGAAGCAATCTGACAGACCTAAAATTATCTGTGTTTCTTTATTTCAATATGTGAGAAAAAGATGGCAACAATTCTAGAGCTGTCCAAATTAATTTAGTTTAAAAAACCGAAACGACACCATTGTTGAATATTAATAGGCACGACTAATATTTTTTTATTACCTCATAAAAAAGCTGATCATAAATAAAGCACATCAACACAAACAAAATAAAAATTAGTTCAAAAATGAATAAGATATAAGCATTTTAATTTCATGCTAGACAGAGAGCGTACTATACTGAGACGCGACGTCATGCCTCAGGTGCGCCATACAAATGCTATACTAACACACGCTTTGCGAGAAAGAGATAGAGTATCCCCTCTCTATCCCCACCAAAAACTTTAAACCCTCATATCTCAGAGATTTATCAGCCAATTAAAATTATTTTTCAGTATGTGTAATGTATTTAGTTATATTCATCGCTAAGCCGTTATTTGTAATAAATTAAACATTAGGACACATGCCTATTGTGTTATTTTGTTTATAGTAGTATTTGGTACTTCTGAATATCACACATAAATGAGTAAATTAGAGATAAGATTAATCAACTACATACTTATATGATTCATTATATATTTTATAATGAATCATACATTATATGGAATGTCACCAGTCAACGGACTGTACGTAAAGTATTCATCGAGGAAATTCCTTATTGTTACAAGTATGCCTACATTAAGTACTGGACATAGGAACCTACTTCATCTATGTTGTAGTAGCTTTATTAAGAGTCGATATTCGATACCACATCGTCAGCTCAAATCCAAGTTTTGCCCCTGCACGAAAGTGGCAAATCTATGCGATCGAGGCCTGCAGGAACAGATAAACAAAGGTCCGCACTCGCCTCAGAACTAAATAATGTATGCGACAAAATGATAGAACTCCAGATTACTTGCCTGGAAGAGATTGCTTTTAGCGATAGGGCTGTCACTTGTGGCACTAGCTCGTAAGTGTTTTCTAGTTATTTCTGGTGTACACAATAAAGAGTTTCTATCTATCTATTAAATTCCATTAAATGAACGGCCATTATAATATGAAACAACGAATTGTCAAGAACAGAGAGAAAACTAAAAACATGTTTTAGTATGCTTTTTTTCTCCGTATTAGTCTCTTGAGAAAGGTTTCAGCAATCATGTTTCTAAAATTCATTAAATTTATTTATATCTTCAACCTTCTATGACCAAAATATGAATTTGGTTGGTTTGCCCAATGGCCAAGATGGGATGACGACTTTCGGTTGACCTTAGAGCCATACTGGACAAGAGTGGCAGATGACAGAGAGCAATGGAGACAGTTGGAGGAGGCCTATGCCAAAAGGCACACCGAATTGAGGGACATTTTGTAAAAGAGTAGAAGGTATTTATTCAAGTTATGTAAAAAATAAACAATCATTCAGAACAAATGGCTATTGCATTGTATTATAAATGAGGGTAGGCAGATACAGATTAGAAGAAGTAAGCTTGAGCTGCAACCAACTTATCTGCAGAGTTGTGTTGGGGCTACCATCGTGGTGCCCAAACAAACCTGGGGCCTTACGGACAACTGCTATTGCGGCACCAAACTCGAATGTGAACCTTAACGCGCCCAGATACAGTTTGTGGTCGCGTGATTTTCCAACTGAGCGGATTTAACGTTAGTTTGGTGCCGCAATAGCAGTTGTCCATAAGGCCCCTGGTGGAATATTATAGTTCCTTCATTTGGCCAGCTCCACAGGTATGTTGGTCGAGCTATAATAGTCTTTTACCATCAACATGACATGACACCACTGTGCAACATAGATAATAAATATTTCAAATATAAAGACCTCCCGGATATACTCCTGGGTTCTGCCACATCCCGGCTAGTAACTGTACAAAGAAAAAGAAAAAAATATTAAGAAAATAGAGGAATACATACACATTGTGTTGTAGTTCGGCTGCCCTTTCGAGTTTATGTTTTCGGTAGCCGTTTTGACGGGTTTACTTCACTTACACTACACAAAAGCGGCTGAAAGAGAAATTTTATATGAGTATTCTTAATATCAATGTTATGCTAAAGACTGATTTACATTGATCCAGTATAGTAATCCAGATAGGCTGGATCATTACATAACCAAAGTACATTTAATTTTCTATTAATGGTTGTCTAGAAGAGATCATTTTTAGCAATAAGGCTACTACTTGTGACACTAGCTTGAAAATGTGTATGTTAATTTCCGAATGCCTCGTGCGAATTTTTCCAATTGCGTCGAGTAGGTAATCGCCCCCAACCATGAAATCGCGATAAAAATATCAGCTGTTCCATAGAAAACGGTAATTTGACACTGGACAAAATGTATGGAACAGTTGTTTTTTTTTGCGTATAGTTTAACTGACCCCTTTTGGCTTACACTCTTTCCACATAACACTGCATAATTAAGGCACTGGTAGGTTAATTTTACAAGAACAGTTCAAATTCTTACAGTCCACAAGGGCACAACAATTTCTTTTTAAATCAATTTCTCATTATCTCATGTGTTTGAGTGAGTGTTTTATATCAGACAATGTAAAATAATATAGGTATAGTAGGTGTCACCAGAGATGAAACTCACCAGAGACCGGAGTATAATGGTCTCTGGTACATTGTACCTGCGCAGGCTCCCCACGACTGACACTCGTCAAGTCTCATCATTTGTGGCACTTACTATACCTAAAAGGTACATGCATTATTCTTTACTAGAAGATTAGAGCAAAGTACAGGCTGAATAAACCGATTTTGTAAAAATAGATCTTATCTGAACTAATTTGTTTTGTTATCAAGATAGGGTCATGTTTCAAGATTTAAGATTTCAGACCACTTATCTCAATGCGGATGTGAATTAGGTATTTGAGTGTATTCCAGGCATCAGGCAGTTACTTGTATGACTATGTATGACTGTTAGAAAATTTCACAATATTTGTGTTATGTTTTGTATTGTTATTATTGATTTTCCGACACGTCATGTAAAACTTGTGCAATAATATTAGCAAGTTAATTAGTCAGGTTCAAGAAGAAGGCGCAGGCAAAGTACAATAAAATACACAGGAGATCAAATAAAGTTGATAATAAATGAAATTCGATCTGGAATGTACCAGGTATCAGAGACGAAACTTGACGTATGGCGCAACAAACAGATCTTCAACTCTTTCTGCCTTCCTCATAATTTTACGCAATCTTACCTGTTTCTCTAAGCGCTAAGCTGGTTTTGCTGCACTGTATTTCACTTATTTTTCAGGAAACACTTCCACAAGTTTCACTAAATAATCACAAATATAAATATATTCAGCGTTTCAGTACAACTCCAAACCGAAAATGATTCACTTCACTTCACTCAGTGGTGTTGCCAGTTAACCAGTTTGGCACTGATAGTGTTAACACACGTATGGATTTGGTTGACCTCAACCGCCATCTGACCAACGGGAGAGAAATATGAAATTCTCACTCTTTCCCTCCCGTTGGTTGGACGGTGGTCCGTCAACCAAATCCATACGTGTGTTAATACTATAACATTGCCATAGTAGAATAATTAGATTTGATTAGAATCTCCACAGATAGGGAAGGGTGGATGGAAGTAAAAAGGTGGGACCGGCTGCCACACTTATGCGGAGTTCCACATCATTGCGTCAGTTAAGCTCTAGCTCCGCTATTGATTGCATGATCCGCCACCAGTTTATAAAAAGTACTTTCAAATTCAAATTCAAATTATTTATTTGTCAGAACATGGTAGGTACACATACATATAAAGTAGCATACATGGTCGTAAGAATGGAGACGTATCTCATGTCCTTGCCTGTTACAGCGTACAAATGTTATTTTTTTATTTTTTTTGGGGCTACTTAGGCAAGGACGTTTCTTAGCCAAGTTCTAGCTTTCCAGCTAGTCCTTATTATGTGGTTCACATTATAGGACGAAAAAAATTGCCATAAAATAAAATAAATGATTGTCAATGTCACTGTCACAGTCAGCATTATATTTAGGGTTTCGTACTCAACGGGTAAAAACGGCACCCTATTACTAAGCCTACGATGTCTCTCTGTCTTTCTGTCTGTTCGTCTGCCCATATTTCCGTCTGTCCGTCTGTCCGTCCGTCCGTCTATTCGTCTGTCCTACATATTAACGGATGTATATTGCGAACCGTAATATATAGTAAAATGGAAATGGGTCCCCATAGAACAAACGTTAAACGTATTTTTGTATTAGTTCTAAAATGTAAAAACGGTAATACGTACAACCGTCAAACTTGGCAAGATTATAGTACACACTTTAAAGCATTCTGGGAACCCTGCCGCATGGTGGCGATTTGTTCACCTAGGGCTTTTTTTTGTATATATTATATTTTAGTCGTACATAGTAGTTTTATCGATAAGTTGTATATAATATCCTTGTGTCAAATTAAATAATATAAAATCAATTGTTACCGCTTTGTATGTGATTCAGAACGTGCACTATGTCGGAAGCTAGTGAAGTGAAAAATCGGTAAAACTGAAAACCTCTAAAGTATGACAAAAAATAATAAATAATGGCCAAGTGCGAGTCGGTGTCGAAACTCTGTTCACCAGCGGTTCACGTACGATCACCGAAGTGAAGCAACGTCGGGCCCTGATGGGATGCTGTCTTTTTGCAATTTTTTTTTGTATTTTAGTAGCTAGCTAGTTAGGTGGTGGGACGGAACTCTCAGTGCGCGAGCCCGACTCGCACTTGGCTGGTTTTATTTCGCTGACATGACATAAGACATTACAAATTATTTCTTACAGTCAGAAATCAGAATATTTCTTACAACTAACCTAAACGAAAATAATAAAAAATTAATTACAAATAAAACAGGATAGGTTGATACGCTACAAATAAAAAACGAAATTAGTGCACAACTGCCAAAATGAGTATAATTTTAAGAAATGGTTTGAATATATCCCGCTTTACCTGTAAGTTTACATTCTGTTTGCAAATTGAAGCTGATCTTTCCTGAAGTTTTTTTCACTGATTTTGGTATTATTTTCTACTCCAGTGTGGTCTCGCCCATTCAGTGGGACTCCAGTGCTCGATACTAAGCAGTGGCGCGTCGAAAGAGGTCTCAGTGCCAATCGCAACGCTGAAAGCGTTCTTACTGATGGACCGGACTATACTTTTTTAGATGGAAGGCCTACACCATTATTGGTAAGTTTTTACTACCTTATATGCTGCCACTGCTGGATAAATATTTCCAACATTTCCTTCCACTAACCATGTGTCGTTCGTTCATTTATAAATAACCATCTCAATACTAACGCGAAGCGCCGTACGGACGCTCGCTTGCTCAGCTCCTTCGGTTAGTTGCGGCCTACGACCTGTACGAGCCGAAGTGCGGGTGGTCCATTGCTTGGCTCCTTTGTTTTTTTATCCAAAGTTTTAAATTCACGTTTACCACCAATTCACCCATTGGTAGGCGACGATGTGGTCTGTTCACTGCAAGCTGCTCTCAGTACAAGCTGAAGTGCCATGCGGCTACTCGCACGGCTCAGACGATTGTCTGGCGTACCAAATCCATACGTCTGTTAGCACTTTTAGACTTCTGTCATCTCAAGTAGACGAAAACTATATTGAGAGTGACGCCAGCAAAGAATTAGACTGGCCAGTGTTTGGGAAACTCTGTTGAGTGTTCTTGTCACTCATCCATATGTGCGCTCTGTACATTCCAGATAATTATATCCGGCACAGGCCCAATTATAGAAATAAGCTCTTTTCCACTGGCTTTAGCTGTACGAAGTCGCGAGACTTTAGCCCGATGTGCTGCATCATTCGTGGTCTCAACGCATTCCTTAAAGAGTACCCTGAATGTGACATTTTTTGTGACAAGTTGCCTGCTATTCTGAAATCTATTTTGACATTTTGTGAACAAGGTTTTATATGACCGTAAATTGTAAGAATACTATTTTAACCGATTGTAATATTTATAATAATTGATATAAGCATTGTATTGGACTAATTTTATAATTTGTAATAATGTAAATTAGATAATAAGTGTAAGTGGCGATAGCCGTTCTTATTATTATTCAATAAATAAAAAAATAAATAAAAATAACCCCCGTGAAGATAAATTTTTCTTTGATAATTAGGCTTTCGCTTGACCACCACCTTATTTGGGCCCTGATTCCGTTAACACGCAAGTAACGCGCAGCCTTACGCGCGTGTTTGAAGTTATGGAATCAGGGCCCTGATGTTAAGCGAGAAAGCGGTCTACGTTGGAGCATGTTTGCCCATAAGAAACCAATTCACTAGTAACTTAACAATACCCAGATTTTCCGATTATCAACCATAAACTGGTGTCGCACTTCTGAGCTTGCCCTGGCTGTCCGATAGAAAAATGAGCAGGATCTGGAATGAAGTCATTGAGATCTGATGGACATTCACCGAAACGTACAAATGTTTAAATTTTGTATTGTTTTTTACAGCAGAAACAAAAGCTTAGAATGCTCAGACAGCGAGAGTATGCCTCACAAATTGTACAACTGTCTTCAGAACTAGACTTTGCCAAAGGAAGGCACCAGGTAATGCAGAAAGACAAAGAAGATGAAAGGGAGAAGATCATCACAAACAGGTTGAAGCCAAAAGGAGACACACTGAGGAGGAAGTAAATAAAATTAGTCACATTAGTGTATTTTATAGATTAAATTTTTTAATTAGTCTGAATGTAATTTTAGTGCTTACCGAACTTGAAATTGAGTAAGGAAATTCTGGGCGAAACAAATTAAATAGGGCCTTCTGCCTTGTAGGTCTACCAGTCGTCCTTTAATCATGCGAGGTTTCTGCCCACTTTTTTATCCCCCCTTCCCCCTGGTGATACGTCGCCGGCATCGGATCCAACGGTTCTTCATGAACACTTCCCATTTTAAATGAGATAAAAGATACAGAGGGACCTAACGTCTCTGCGCATGCTGTCGGAGGTAGGGCTTTGACCATCCACCCCAGCGAGTCCCGGGAGAGGACGTCATTGTCACAATAGGCATGATGACTAATATTTTTTTATTACCTCATAAAAAAGCTGATCATAAATAGAGCCCATCAACGAAAACAAAATTAAAATTAGTTCAAAAATAAATAAGATATAAGCATTTTAATTTCATGCTAGACAGAGAGCGCACTATACTGAGCCGTGTCGTCACGGCTCAGGAGCGCCATACAAATGCTATACTAACACATGCTTTGCGAGAAAGGGATAGAACATCCCCTCCCTATCCCCACCTAAAACTTTAAACGCTCATATATCAGCCAATTCAAATTATTTGTTCAGTATGTGTAATGTATTTACTTATATTCATCGCTAAGCCGGTTATTTGTAATAAATTAAACATTAGGAATCATGCCTATTGGAGGAGCCGAGAAAACATGCAGCTGTCTCAGGAGGAGCCGTAGTGCAGTGTTGAGGGCTCCGGAGTGTTCATTAGAGATCTCGGAGCTTTTTTGTCAATGTCTTGATTTTAGTTGGTATATAATTGGAGCCAGGTAAGTTGGAAGATTTTCTTTCCCCTTGTCAAAAAAAAAGGTAAATAGTTTATGCAAAAACAATTTCTAAATTCTTAGTGAACTGCTGGTAATTTAGATTCTACATACAAAAATACTTTTAACTTTAATAGTATATTATGCAATTAGTGAAGAAAGGACGGATTTAAAGCGTGGGCCATAGATGAATCACGAGCAAGTGAAGAATTCTAACGACTGACCACGATTCTAAGGATTCTCGCTATGGTCGTGATTCGTGATTTATGATTCGAGTGTTAGAATCCTGAGCGACGCGAGTGATTCATGGCCCTTGATATAAATCCTTTTTATTCAAGAGTTGCATACTATACTTTATACCATGACTACGAGAAAAAGTAAGATTTAAGGAGTTTGTATCAAGTATTTTTGCGCAAGGAGGTTGGATAGCATTGAGATGGAGGTCGAATATATTGGTGTGTTTCAAATTATAGCATCAAAAAAGTGTTTAAAAGTGCTTTTTATTCACTGTTTTCAGTGAATAAAATAAGCTTTTAAGAGGGGGAATGGTATAAAGTGTTTTATTTTTATTCTCTACTATTTATAGTCATCCGATATTCTGGAATAATATCATCCATTGCTATCATGAGAGCTTTCAGAGTAAAGTGGTCATTATAATAAAACGAAACGTTGACGTTGATCCATTTAGTGTGTTCCAGTTGCTTGCTCTACTATCTACCGCATCTTACTTAGGGCAGTAGCTACGGACGGATCGGATCGCGTATACCTACAGAACTAACTGCGCCCTGTGATTTCACCCGCATACATATTCCATCGGGAACCGTAACATTTTCCGGGATAAAAGTATCCTATATCACTCTCCGACCCTCTAGCTATATATTCACCTTGATCCGTTGCTCTGCTGTTGCGTGAAAAGGGAACAAACGCACAGTTTCGCATTTTAAAAATTATTTTTTCTCGCAAATATTAAATATGATGATTTTCCCATTAGGTCGCACGCGGAAGCGCAACCGGCGGGAAAGCAGATTTATGAAGCGCTTTTCCACACGCCAACGATGTATAAATAATACCTAATGTAAAATCCACCACAATAGGATTGTGGCCTAATATTTAGGGTTCCGTACCCAAAGGGAAAAAATGGTACCCTATTACTAAGCCTACGTTGTCTGTCTGTCCGTCCGTCTGTCTGTCTGTCCTACCTATTAACGGCTATATCTATCAAACCGTAATAGATAGACAATTAAAATTATCACAGAATATGTAACGTTACGGTGGAATAACTAACAAATAATAATAAAAAAAGTAAAAACGAAAAAAAAAACAAACAAACCCTATAAAACAAACGTATTTTTTAACGTATATTTGTATTAGCTCTAATGGAAAAACGATAATACATACAAGCGTCAAACTTGCCACGATTGTAGTTTACACTCTAAAGTATAACAACAAATAATAAATAATGCCCAAGTGTGAGTCGGTGACAATTTTCTGTTCATTACAAAGTTATTATCGCGCCTGTAGCAAACTGTGTAGCAAATTACTCCGATGATTGGAAGGCGTTATAATAACTGGTAATTCGGTTACTTGGACAACCTTATTGTATTTAGTGGTGGTTCGGAACCCTCAGTTGCGTGAACCCGACTCGCACTTGGCCGGTTTATTATTTTATATCTCATAAAAAGCTGATCATAAGTAGAGGCCATTAAGCCTCTACTTATGATTTACGCCACTGGAGCAACTGTACCAGCGCTCCAGAGCCTCACTCCGATATTTCAAGGAGTTGGTTAGGTGCAGGTAGGGGGAAATTCACAATACACCCCAAGCGGGACGTCACGCCCATCTCGAAAAAGAATAATAAGAAGCCATCAATGAAAACAAAATTAAACTATACATTAGACATGTAGGTTGCTACCTTGATTCCAGTAGGCGTTTCACTAGACCTGAGCTTTGCTAACTTGATTCTAGTAGGCGTTTTATTAGACCTAAACTTTCATAATTTGATTCTAGTAGGCGTTTTACTAGAACTGAGCTTTGCTAACTTGATTCTAGTAGGCGTTTTATTAGACCTAAACTTTCATAATTTGATTCTAGTAGGCGTTTTACTAGAACTGAGGTTTGCTAACTTAAGTCTAGTAGGCGTTTCACTAGAGCTGAAGTTTGATAACTTGATTCCAGTAGGCGTTACACTAGACCGCAGTAAATATGCCTTCTAACTACGGACGGACGGACCTACCGCAGAAGCTATTATCATCAGGCCGCGAGTTAAAACCAATGATGTCGCTTCAGCGTAGTGTCGTACCTTTCATAATCAGCTGGTAAACTGAAACCGCGGGTTTATGCGGCACTTTTAATTATCCTTATATTGCCCGCTTCTTTCTCAGCGTATAAGATATTTTTACCTGCACTGGGTACGTATGTCCAAATATGTTTGTCACAAACTTGTCACACGCTTTCGCGTCGATTGGCTGAGTAACGGCATGCCCACTAGTGGGTCACGGATAATTCGCATTTACCTTTGAACTCGCTGCATTAGAGTTGGAAATTTAAAAGGAATGAAAAGAAAAAAAAAAGGAATTTTAGAGATTTCATTTCTGAAAACAGAAAATGATCATTTTTCTAGAATAAAAAGTAGCCCATGAGCTAATCCAGGATGTAAACTATTTCCACATCAAAATTTTATACTGGTTACAAACAAACAAGTATACAATACAATAGAATACAATACAAAAAGTTACATAAAAATTAATATACGGCAGTATAATGGGCGGCCTTATCGCCTAAAGCGATTTCTTCCAGGTAAGGCAGGTACCTAGCAACCCACCCGAGGCGCAAGGCGTCATAAAAAATTCGCTTGTTTTTGTCGCTTTTGACATTTTGGCGCCCCTTGTTGTATCTGGCACCTAGAGCGTTCGCTCTTCTCGCTAGACCCCAGGGCCGGCGCTACAGCCGTCGCACCATGCAATGCAATGCCAAGAGCGTATGACCCAACCGTCTCCAATTCGTTTCTAATAAAATGACTAGTACGACCTTTGCATCAAGTGCGGTGCGAATTGTAGCGATAAGCAAAGCGATTATTGTTTTGTTTAGTTTTAGAAACAGTCAGCTATTTCTAGTAACGATCATTACTTATTTTTTTAATAGTAATAAAAAAACCTTCCAAAAAGTCGGAGTAATTAGCTACTCAGTTTGCTACAGGCGCTCTAGTATAATAACTTGGTAATGAACGGAAATTTGTCACCGACTCGCGCTTGTCCATTATTTATTTATTGTTGTTATACTTTAGAGTGTGTACTATAATCATGCCAAGTTTGACGCTTGTACGTATTACCGTTTTTACATTAGAGCTAATACAAAAATACGATTTAAAAAATACGTTTGTTGTATGGGGACCCCCCATTTCGTTTTTACTTTTTGACGAAACGACGTGTCTGTCTGTACGTCTGTCCTACGGTAACTTATTGGGTATATAAATGGGTCACTTACACAATCATATTATGTATTGACCTGTGAGTTGAATGAACACCTCAATTGGCCCATTCTTTTAACTGTAGGCCCTAGACTTGGAAATGTCAATAGCTTTCAATAATTCATTTTCATTAAATGAAAACAAATTATAAGAATGACTGTTTTTGAACTGTGGACATTTAAAGTGCACATTTTTATTAATAATAATATATCTACGTTTGGCCTTCAACTCGCCTGATAGTAAGCAACGATGTGGAGAAATAATAAATGGGCCAAATGCAAGTCGGTGACAAGTTTCTGTTCAATACCAAGCTATAACTGGTAATTTCGTTATTGAATTTTGTGGTGGTACGGAACCCGCAGTGCGCGAGCCCGACACGCACTTGTCCGGTTTTTTTCTTTCTTATATTCAGTGGTCAAATAGGACTTACGTAGGTACTCACGAGCCCGAATGCATTTCCCTTCAAACCTTGCGAACTTTTTAACCCTCAGAGCGCGAGTCCGAAAAAATAAATAAAAAATACTGAAGTTGAAATATTGAAAGACAAACTTAACTTTGTAGTTGACAATAAGGTTCGTCGATACATTCCAACTACAAAATGTAAGTTTGTAATAGCAAAACAATTATTTTTAAATGATATTACTTCAAATTTATGACTTTCGGATTTATTCCTATAAGTACATGTGCTATGAGACCTTGCCTCTTGCCAAATTTCATGATTCTAGGTCAACGGGAAGTACCCTATAGGTTTGATTCCCCTGTGAAATCGCAAAATATGCGACATAAACGTTCATATCATTTACAACTTTTATTTTTTTACAGCCAAAAGATACCGTAGACCCAAGTATTTAATATAAATTTCAACTTGATACCTTTACACGTTCTTGAGAAAAAGGGTCTTGACAGACGGACAGACAGACGGACAACGAAGTGATCCTATAAGGGTTCCGTTTTTCCTTTTGAGGTACGGAACCCTAAAAAACAATATTTAAATAGTTTGTGCAATTAAAATTTATGTCATGAAATGCCTATCAATTAACATAATAATTTTCATTGTTGTATACAATTTGGATCAACAGTGTCAAGTGTGGACTTTAATATTGAACCTGACACTGAGTCCATTGTGTGTGAGTAATTTGTGTGTGTCTGTAGTGAAATTATAGAAGGCATCATTATTAATTAAACATAAAATTATTAAGTACAACTAAAAAAAATGGAAGAAATAAATTTATTTGAAACTTCTTTTTGGGACTACAAAGGATCAGGTAAGAAAGTGATTTATCATTTTCAAATATCTATTCCAAGGGAGGTTTTCTGAAAGGCAATTAAAAAATTGTTCATAAAAATGCGATAGATGACGTTGATGAGATATGGAACTGAAATTTTTTGAAAACCACAGTCGAAAAAAGGTCAATTAAAAATACTTGCTTATTCTCATAGACAGACAATATCTATCTGTCTTTGTTTTATTTTATTTCGTAGTAGGTATTTATGGTATTTAGGTGGCCTTTTCATTGAATAAATGCTGAAAATCATATCTCTTCAGCGCCATCTATCGATGGGTGCAGCTCTCAGTAAAATCTCCTATAATATTTCACATTCTAAAATTAAAACTTTTTTATTCTCAGACTCGGACACAGACAAAAAGTTTCTTTTGGCGACGCCGTACCCACTAGTTCTAATACTAATGGTTTATCTGTGGTTCGTCCTAAAGGCTGGCCCTGGGTTTATGAAAAGGAGGAAACCACTTCAATTGGGCCTTATCCTTACAACTTACAATGCAATACAAGTGTTGCTGTCACTATACATTGTTGTATTGGTATGAATAACTTTTATTACATTACATATTTAGTAACGAATTTAGTCATTTTCTTTAATCTTTCCTGTGTTAGGATTTTGACGTTACACTTCTTGGGCATTAGCCAGCACCCAGAAAAAATATTTTAATTTTATTTAAATCTTTTCTGTGAGCCAGTATCAAGTGCTGCCTTGCGACGTGCGATGCCAAAATCCTATCAAGAGAAACGAAAAAAAAAAACATATAGGTAATGAGTATCTGTTGTACCCACAGAAGTATTTTTTTTGTACCTATAGGTCCTAAGTATTTGTTACTTTTCTGTACTTTTTATACGATAAATTGACAATGTTTTCTGTTCACAGGGTAGCATAGCACTATACCAAATCGGATTTATCAGTAAAACCTGTTATAGTGAAGGTGAAGGAAGCGTTAAAGATCTGGTAAATACGTCTCTTAAAAAATATAAAAATGTGTTAGTGTGATAAAAAATATAAAATTAAAGGCCGTTGGAGACCATACGCAGTACAAGTAGCAAGTACAAGTTGCAAGTGTCTACTACGCATTGTCTGCAACGTTTTGCTTAGTGCTATAATTCTCTTTGGTGCTATAGTGGCAGTGGAAGTAAAAGTTGGTGTTGAAAGGAATGTACTTGACATAAAGTAGGTATAGATTATTGCTAAAACCATTATTAATATATTGAACTCATTGAAGTGTGTGTTTACTTATAAAGAAAGATTTTATACTATACTACGATATATAATTTTAGCCTATACCATATAGATTCCTGTACAGAAAATGTATCAAAAGAGATAATTCAGTCACGTTTCCCTGTGGGATAAAAATATCGGTATTTAAAGAGCAGTTTTTCTTGTTACCTTATAATGTAGGTATATATAAGCTCATTGTTTCTTGCTATTTCTTGTTTAATTTTATCCAGAGTTATAACTGCCCTCGTGCCAGTACAATCGAGATCCATTGAGAGCTTCTAGTACTCACTCTAGGCTTACCTCAACGAAAGTGTACAAGGCTTTATAATTATTTTATTAATACCTTCGACCAAAATAAAATGAATGGACAGGCCCAGTAGGAGCGCATTTTTGAAGATAACAAAATGAGCGCCGGCTCTCATTTCGTTTCAGTCTGTCTCTAGCCGCAGGAAGTGCAACACGTGTCTATTATTACGTGATAACGAAACATCTGACAAAATTATGCATTCATATGCTTTCCCGAAGTGTAAATACACAAATAAAACCGGGATCTATTTTTTGTAACAAATATACTGTACATTTTTATAATTAGGTGTTGAAGTATATGTCCGACAGTTTTGACTCTGTTTTTACTGAGCAATTTCAATGGTTAGGGCCCGTCCATTTATTTTATTTTAGTCGAAGATTAATACATAAAATTTATTTCAGATAAAGTCCAACAAGTATGTTTATTTCTTAGCAAAAATCTCCGAGCTTTTGGACACTGTTTTCTTTGTTCTAAGAAAGAAACAAAACCAGGTGTCGTTCTTGCACGTATACCACCACAGCACGATGGCATTAGCTGCGTGGTTCGTTGTTAAGTACCAAGAGACAGACAGTCCCATGTTCTTCGGCACAGCCAACGGTCTGGTCCACGTCGTGATGTACTCTTATTACGGTCTGTCGGTATTTCCTGCTCTGAATAAGTACTTGTGGTGGAAGAAATACATCACTGCTATGCAAATGGTAAGACCCTAAATAAGGCCCTCTTTTCGGACTTTTAGAAATATTGCTCATCCTAGTTTGTGTCTACATTCACGGTTAGCTTAAAAAAATGGGGTCATATCATTATATTTCATCTAGGAAACCTCAAAGACCGTAGCACGCTCAACGATATTACGCTCGATAGAAAAAAATATGATAGCAACTCAAATTTGCGCTTTTCTCCGTTTTTTGGATTCATTCAAATAGTACCTATTTATAAAACGATGTCTACGATATTTCATAAATAAGGATAATTATGGACGAAACCGACTGACATGTCCATACAGATGTGAACATCGTTTCACAGCGACGCGGATTGTTCCGTATACGGGACTGGCCTCCGCGTAGATCCCGTCTCCCGTAGTACGGGCGACCCGCACGGGTCTCCCCCATACAGCAGTGAAACCCACAGTGAAACCAGCCTTTTATAATGACAAAACATAACCAACACTATAAGTCAATGTTTTTCTTTCAGATTCAACTAACATTGATGGCCATTCACGTCATAATAACCCATCTAGTGTCAGACTGCAAACCAGACTACATCTATCTCTTTGTGACCAGCACCAACTGTCTCATACTGTTCTACTTATTTGGAAAATTCTACTTCAATTCCTACAAAAACTCCAAAAATGTTGCCAAAGAAAATATTTCACACTTGAATGCGAAAAATGATTCGATTATTAAAGGTCGAAAGATTGCATAGTGGTGATTCTCCAAGTCAAAATAAAGTAGAGCAAGCAATCATTGAAAATAAAAAATGATTTAAAACTGCTTTCTTTTTTAATATTATTTCTACCCCTCTAGTTCACCCTGAGTACGGACCCTTGTATTTCTTAATACAGTATGACCATTTTAAGTTGCGTAGGCAACTTAAAATTATCAAATTATCAAATGCAGTATAAGTTATATACTAATATGTATTCTGTGGTATAAGTAAGAAATAAATCAGAATTATATTATTACTACATACAACGTCACTGATTCTTATTATCACATACAACGTCAACACTGAAATAAATTAAAACAATAAAATAACAAAGAAATTATGTTAATTTATTTCAATAGTAACTTGGTGTGATGGCGCCGGATGAAACAATTAACCCGTCGAATGCGCGCGAAGTAACGAGCTTTCAGATAATTAAAAAAAAAAGAAACAAAAAAGTTTTAAATTCGTGCATAATATTATATACCATTGGTATTGTGTATAAATCTTCTTATGCACAATAAGCGCGTCGGAGCATTTTCGCTTACGCTGACATGCGGTGCGTAACGCATTAAACGGAGGGTTAAACTTATCGGTAACTGCTTTCAACATGATGTTGCAACTTGCCACTCGCACGAGTTCTACGCGACCATTTTGCGCATGATAGCTGCAAAGCCATCAGCTGTAAAGTTCAAAGGGTCCTATATTATAATTATGTAGGTATAGCTATGGCAAAAATGTTGCCATGTTTTTAGTAATTTTTAATGAGGATGACGTCTTTATTGGTAAAACCACAATGACATCAATACCCATTTCAGAGGTGGCTCTGTTTGTTTCAGGGTATTTAAAAATGTTGTTAATTTGTCTTCGTTCATCAACCCACACCATCTGCTTAATATTCCACAGAGCTATTAGTTTTTTCGCAAGTTCAAGGACTGTAACGAAATGAAGCGCAACATTTGTGGCAAACGAACCGCGGGACGAATACGTGATGAGACTTCGCCCACAAATCAACGGTTTGTGGAGTTTGACTAAACTAGCGTAAAAACAGTCGTTACAACAAGAGTGTTCTGAACTCGTTTGTTGATTCGAAAGGGATTTTTTTTGTTGTAACAAAACTAACACGCACTAGACGAATAGAGGTCATTATACTCTACATTATGAACTGTTTTTACAAATGCTGAAATAGTGAAGAAAAACACATTTTTTTAAATTGAAAATTGTTTATTTATTGTTTGGCTTGTGCATGCCCACCATCCCGCCTGATGCAAAGCGATGATATGGTCTACTATAGAGAAAAAAATGTTAACAGAAACCTCAGAGCGCGAGTCCAAAAAAAAAAAACTAAAGTTGAAATATTGAAAGACAAACTTAACTTTGTAGTTGACTATAAGGTTCTTCTATAGATTCCAACTAAAAAATGTAAAATAATTATTTTTATATGATATAACTTCAAATTTGTAACTTTCTGATTTATTCCTATATATGTGCTATGAGACCTTGCCTCTTGCCAAATTTCATGATTCTAAGTCAACGGGAAGTACCCTATAGGTTTTGATTCCCCTGTGAAATCGCAAAATATGCGACAAACGTTCATATCTTTTGATTGCGTTGACTTACGACTTTTATTTTTTTACAGCCGAAAGAAACCGTAGACCCAAGTATATTTAATATAAATTTCAACTTGATACCTTTACGCGTTCTTGAGGAAAAGGGTCTTGACAGACGGACAGACGGACAGACAGACGGACAACGAAGTGATCCTGGGTTCCGTTTTTTCCTTTTGAGGTACGGAACCAACAACATCGTGACGTGACAGTTGCAGGCATCCAGTGGCACCCAGTGGATGCAGATGGCAGGCTGTTGTGCAGTGTGCAGGTCAAAGGCCTAGCCTCTAGGGGCAAAGGGAGTTTTGTTCAGCAATGGATGTCTTCTGGCTGTATATGACGATAATACTATAGGGGTGTAATCTCACATTTGGTTTATCATCGTCATCATCATCATTTCAGCCGTAGGACGTCCACTGCTGGACATAGGCCTCCTCCCCCCCATTGATCTCCAAAAGGGCCGGTTGGAAGCGGCCTGCATCCAGCGTTTCCCTGCGGTCTCTTTTAGGTCGTCTGTCCATCTTGTGGGTAGACGTCCTACGCTGCGCTTACCGGTCCGTGGTCTCCATTCCAGAACCTTTCGGCCCCATCGACTATCTGTTCTGCGTGATATGTGCCCTGCCCACTGCCATTTCAACTTGCTAATCCGGTGGGCTATGTCGGCATTTGGTTTATATTACACGGAAAATACTCAAGTGTTTTGTTTTTCATTTTGCAAAGCGAGACGGAATCGCGCGTCTGCGCCTTGAAAAACCCGAATGCGGTTGAAACTATAGTCGGAGTAACGGTCTGAGATATTTCCGTGTAATATAAACAAAATATGTGAAAACCATGGTTGCATGATGTAATCTCATTTAACCTGTTTGCACCTCAAAGCAGCAGCAGTTGTTTGTAGGAAGTAAGCTCTGGAACTAATAGGTATACATACCGGCAAAAATTTGGGACAAAAAGCGGCGCTGTGTTGAAAATTTGGCACATAAAATGTACATAAATGTACATAATTTGAAATATCTTCGCCCTGCTTTTATTCGTTAGAAACTTCCAGTATGGAACGTTTTAAAAAGAGGTCTAGTCTAGTAGGTAGTCTACAAATATTTTTTTCGGGTTGGCAAAGCATTTACAACACCAATAGTGAGCAGGTTTTCAATTACAGCTTACCATAGATTATAAGTCTTTGCCGCTTACGATGCCTGTTAGCGCTCTTTTTCTGTATAAAAAAAAAAAAAAAACTATGAAATGTCCCAGCTGTTTCAAGCCAAACAAATAATGTAGTTTTTATGTTGCACCTAGTGCAAGGCCACACACTTTCTGTATCTAGAGGTATGATGTAAAAGATTATTTCTGATCTGAGCAGATTTTTTTACGTACCTAATAGGCTTGCGTTTGACCGCCACATCGCCTGATTTTAAGCGATGATGCGGTCTACGAAGGATCACGCTAGTCTATAAGAAACCGATTCACTCGAGATTTGAAGGCGCCCATTGTAATTTTTACCATTCAGGCAGCTATCTATCTATCCATAGACTGAGTGGAATTGAAGCACTTCGTACTGGCCACGGGTGCGGGTGTTTGCGTCGTACTACTTAGGAAAATCGATTACAAAACTTTGTTAACTCTGTAGAAAATTTACATAGTTTTGCCAGTTTTTGCTCTAGCATTTAGTACCCAAGTGCCCTCACTTACACGCCAAAAATTACGACGCGACGCTTGCAAACTCAAAATGGAGACTCCGTGATGTGTTCTGAAACTGACCAGAGCAGCCATAAAATTTGGCAGACTCTAATTACGTACAAGGCGGTCACTCAAAGCATCGCTCGTAGCTACCACCATCAATTTCGATGCAAATGAACGTTTGATCGCACAAGAATCGCAAAACAGACCAAGCAAACTGGTCGGGGTAGCATAGTACTGATAGTACTTAGTAGTATTTTCAGCAAAGGTATTATAAGCACTTGATTGCGCACGAGTCATAATTTGCTTGTGAAAGATGTAAGCCACGTCGGTTGCGGGGGGCGGGGGGAGTCTTATGGCGCTTGTGATTGGAGACTCAACGCTTGTGATTGCAGATTCAAGTCATTCATTCAATTCGCGCCTAGGATTGGCCCGCTCGAAAAAGGTTATGCTGAAAATTTAGAATCATTTCATCTGGGAAAGGACTAGCTGTCAAGTAGTTATATCGATATTAATTTGCCCCTGCACATGGAGATTGAAAGATGGTATGAAAGTCTACTACGCGTCCAAATTTAGTTTAGTTTAGAGTGCATCAGAATCGATGCCATCGTCTGCACAAAATGCCTAAATATAGGCGAAAAGGGGTTCTCTGCTACAGTTTTTAAGACGATTTTGTTACTACCCCGAAATCAACTCACTAACGAAAACATCTTTTCCCGAATGACAGCATGGAAACCGTCAGTTAAGGCCTGTGCAAACATTTCTAAGGCGCTACAGAAACGAGGTAGCCTCGACAGTCACATCATCCCAAAAATGTTATTCTACTGGACTATCGGGTAACATATCGTTGCAATAGGGTAAAGTTCCGATCAGCGTAAAGATTCCCATCATCAAGCCGGGAAAAGTTTCTCTCCGATAATTCCGACGTGTTGATAGTGTTCGAAACTTTGCACCTTTGTGGAGTGGAATTTTCACGCCATTTCGAACCTTGCGAAATGGGGCGTGAATTAGCAAGTTTCTATTTAGTTCTTTCTTTTAAGTTTTCAGAGTCATTTCAAAATACTTACTTGGGTGGCACGTTAACCTCAAAGTGGATCTTGGTTTTCGACTATAAAAGACGCCACTCCTCACGGCCCTGAGCGACCTCATGCTAAAAAATATGACCTAATTGCCAATCTGATAACTGCAGCTCACGCAGGGGGTCTAGACAAGAGCCACACATTGTTAGCGTTCACGCCTGCGGAAAGATGAAATCACGAAATTGTATAAAAATGAAATTTTTTTTTTCCTTCTTCCCCGAGTTGGGGCTTTTGGCTCCGCATGATTGATGCAGTTGCCATATACAAGTCGTATGAGTTTAGTTTTAGAATACTCGTAATATTAAACAGTTTACTTTGTCCCAATAGCGTCAAACAAGTCATAGTCACAGTCAAAGTCAAGCTAAGCAAGTCACGGCCAAGTCGAGCTCATGCCCCTGTAAAGTGGTGGAGACTTTACAAGAGGCTCCTATGGAGTTTTGGAAACAACACGAAAAGACACGTTTCACCTCGTTATATCACTTGCCCACACTCGAGCACGTTTACGAGCACTTAATGAATAATAATTCACCATTTAGTACACATTAACACTCGAAAATACACAAGTTTAGGAAAATAATCCAACGAGCCGACATGTTTTTTCCGCGTTGGCGCCAAAACTCCCCAAAAAAAAAAAAAAAATGACATTAGCTTCAGATAATTTATCTCATACTAATGTCATTGTCAATGTCATTTTCATACAATTTCATCTTTCCGCAGGCGTGAACGCTAACAGTGTGTGGCTCTTGTCTCGACCCCAATCTACTTACTTGGCATTTGACCCCCTTTGTGGCGGTACTTGGGAGGTATTTGGAGGATTTTTAACAGATTCCAGGAGAGAGGTCCTCTATTCGGTCGGAGTAAAGTGGTCCATAAGATTAAGGTCGGCCAGCGTGATATGACAAACTTCTTAACGGCCGGTTATCCGAGTCGCGTAGGCAACAAAACGCTCCCTCAGCCCCCGCCAAGTTATAGCGATGATATATTTTGCCAAGCAAGAATTAGGACGCCCGCGGTGCAACGACAAAAACGAACACGGTACTGAACGCGGCGCGCGCAAATTCTCGCGACCTTTCTACGCCTTTAATTCCACTAAAAAACGAAACTATTCACTATCAAAAATCTATCCAAATAAAAAAAAAAAAAAGAATAAAATTGCCTTTTAGTACAGGCAATTTCCAGGTTATTACGAGCTTTCATTAGAGCATAAAACGAAAAAAATAAACTAAATCAACTTTGTTTCGTTATTTTTTTTGATCGAGGAAAGTTTCTATCGTGTTTTGAACCAAATCATAAACTCAAACACGGATGTATCTGTGACATGTATTTTTTCCAGATCAAATATTGTAATTAAACTGAATAAAATTGATTTAAAACCGTCAAATTTGGTATAAGAGGCCGTTAATAATAAATATAAAATATATTTTTTTCCTCAACTTGTTAAACATCAGCATGTATTAAAGTACTCTTAATATTAGGTATTTATAAATAAAAAAAAACTTGTCAATGTCACTTTTACATAGGTACATACAATTCTTATTAATTATACCTACTTTATTATTTCCTTTAAGCCAAATTATATTATGTCTATATCTCTCGTCGCTTTCCGCGTCTGTCTGTATGGCCGCTAACTCCTCCTAAACCACGCAACGGATTTTGATGCGGTTTTCACTATCAGTTAGATACATTTTCAAGGAAGGTTTATATATATTGTAACGTTGCTTGCACCTATATTAGAAATAGCTCGGTGGCTTTCAGTTACATTCTGGGAACATATACGTATTTTGTCAATTTTACGAGTGTTCAGGATCTGAGGCAGAGCAATACACATGCACTCACGTACCTGGGACTGCTCCGGACCTCCGTTGATGTTTCCACCTGCAATCTTCGAGACTCGGGATATCACGAACACAAAATGTATGTCTTTGGATAAATGGGTTTCTTTCACAGCCGCGAGGCACCAGTTCACACGCGAGATATGTAATTATTTCGATATTATTTGATGCGATGTCAGTTCAGCGCACGCGTTCGATTCAAGATGGATGGTTCTTTCTACTCGGCAAGCCTTACGCTCCCATTGGACGAGTGCGTGGTGCATGACAGTTGGTGTCACTGCGTTTCGCTACTGCCCAAGATCTGGTCACTCGAATTTAATTGATAAATACGTTTTAAAGAAAGTAGTACCCAGAAATAGAAGCGTTTCGCTTTTGCGGAAACGGTACATACCGCCCACCAAAATGCCTATGGTATTTTCTGGTCAAAACCAATGAAGAACAAATTGGGGGACAGGTTCGATAGATTTGATGCGCTAAATCTAACTAGATTACGTTTATGCTACTAAAGCTGAAGTTTCAAGAAGGTTCGAGACGATTCGATAAAAGATTACCTAATAGAATACACTTAGATCTACAGACTAACTAACTATTGATACGGTGAGTTACATTTGATACGGTTTAAGCTAGTCCTCTATGGGTAGAGGGCACAACTTAACTAGTCGTTTGATCATGTGATTATTCGCGAGTTTCACTACTGCGCTCCGAGCGATCCCATCAGGGCCGACCAGCAGACTTACTACTTTGGCAAGAGACCAGTGCAGTGGTGAGCGATTTTTGTTTTTGATAATCACCATTGAACCGATTGGTAATGGTTTGGAATTCTTGATCCATTTGGCGCATGGCGTTAGAGGGTTGAGATATTTGTGTTTCCATCTGGACCAAAAATTCTGATGAAATGCTGGTATCAGCTGCCACCGATGAAGCCGACGTAGATTCACATTAGAGAGATCTTGATCGGGGACAGCTGATAAAGGCTCTAAGGTGTGAAAGTGTCCAACGGAAAACGGTTTGACTTGGTTTACGCGGAACGACGGAAGATTGCTCATGAACGGCTGCAACGGTTGAGGGTGTGTCCGATATCATATGATGCATTTAGCGAGATGACGACGAATTGTACGTTTAGCAGCACTGATCCAGAACTGTTGCAGGAGCAGAAAATGTGCTGTGTTGATGCCAGGATGCAAGTACTTGCGATTAATGAAATCAATGATTAAGAATGTGAGCGGGTGATTGGAAGGCAGAAATGCGAAATGCTTTTGTTCGTATCGTAAATCTGATTGTGTGATTTTGCCGCCCACCCTGAGGACACTCTGGGTGTCGGAAAACGGGTTGAGTTTTGGTTTCGATAATGGTTTTGGATATTTCAGGTTAGCGATTTCTGCTGAAAACGCAGTAACCTGAACGTGTTTGACTAGTTGAGTCGGATTGCGATTATTATTGATGAAATGATAGATATAAGATACTACGTTGACAAGCTTTTGCAGTGACGAAAATCGAGTTAGCAAGTGATCGATAGGGACGAGTTCGATTTCATCGTTCTTCGGAATGGTCAGGACCATAGACTTGCTCACTTCAGCCTCCACGATCTTGTTATCCTCCTGAGATAAGTCGATTGAATCGATAGGCCAGGACTCACTATTCTCCGGTATCCGTTGCGGCCCCGCCCACCATAGCGTATTATTCAAGAGTTCGTTCGGCATAAGCGCCGATGAATTCGGTAAAGAATCTAATTCCCGTTTACAGTAAACTAACAAGTTTAGTTCGTTATCGATATCTGGCAAAGTATGTAATAGAGTACCTGATGATAGACGTGTTTTGCCTAAAAGAAGCCAACCAAAGAGAGAATTAAACGCGGTAGGTTGGTTGACACCTCCTTTGATACGCTGACCGAGCACGGAGTCAGCGAAGACATCTGCTGCTAACAATAAGTGTATCGGTCCGGGAATATCAAATCCCGGATCGCTCAGTGACAGTGAATTAATATGTGACCAATCCGATGTGTTTAGTTTCGCTATAGGTTGATCGTCACATATTTTAGAAATTACGTGCATGTTGAGATTAAACAGAACTTGACTGTTAGTACCGATAGAACAAGTGACATCTCCAATAACTGGGGCTTCCGCTTGTCCCAACCCGTTGACGTGAGCATTGGTAGTTGCTACATTTAAATTTAATTGCTTCACTGCAGATTCGGAAATAAAATTGCTTTGAGATCCGCTGTCAAAGAGAGCACGGAATGATTGCATATTACCCGCAGCATCTTTAACTTGAACGATAGCGGTAGCCAACAGCACGGTAACATCCGATCGTGAGCATGACATCAGAGTTGATGTGACGTTAGAGTTGTTAGGAGGTCTGCAGAGCAAACTGTGATGTTTTCGTTTACAAGATCTACACGAAAATATCGATTTGCAGTCCTTTAATTGATGCGAAGGCTTCAGACAATTAAAGCACCAGTTTTTCTCCGTCGCAGTGGCCATACGTTCGTCTATAGATTTCTTAAGAAACGTCGGACACGATAATATTGAATGTTGTTCATTGCAATAAGAGCACTTGCCTGCATACAAATTCGGTTTCCTATCACTTGTATTTTGTTGTTGATCGGTCGCCGCTACGAGTGAGTGTGACAAGGTACCACGCCTCGGCTGTTGCTGTGCAAAGGCGGATTTAGAAGTGGTCGTAGGGGTAGGCTTATCTATTTTAACCGACTCGGAGAAGTGAGTATCGCGCACCAGTGCTTCACATTTGGATCGTAGGAAACTCCTTAATTGATAATACGTCGGGAGTTCGACGTCTGAGTGTTTTTCTTCAAAGTCGCGGCGCAAGTCTTTGTCTAGTTTCGATAAAATGTGATAAACCAAAACAAAGTCCCATTTTGCAATCGGCAACTGAACGGTTTTCAGAATGCTCAAGTTTTCTTCGAAGAGATCCAACGATTTTTGAAACTCCCGCGGATTATTGCTTTTAAATTCAACATTTAAAACGTCGCGCCAACATGTAAAAGCTAAGGTGCGTTTGCTTTGATAACGCGTGACGAGCGAGTTGTATGCATCGTGATAATGCTCATGAGTCATAGGATACGCCTTCACCACCAATAACGGATCACCGCTGAGAGACGAGATCATATAATGGAATTTTTCCGTGTCCGTAAGTCTGTCTGAATAATGGATCAACGCGTTGAAAATGTCGAAGTACTTAGGCCACTCTTTAATGTCGCCAGAGAATTTAGGCAACTCGATTTTAGGCAACCTTATATTCGATTTAGATGATGATGATTGCCCACTGCTGAGTGGAGACGTTTCGCTTTTTGTAATTATACGATTAATCGATAAGACCTGGAAATATATTTCATCAAACTGTTCCTGCATTTTATCATCTTCGTTGTCTTCAGTATCGGACCCTTCAGTTTCAGGACTTACAAGTTGAATAATTGCGAAGTGCGCGCTTTCAAAGTTCGATACGATTTGCTTTAGTTCTTGATAATAAGATAAAAACAAGTCGCGCTGTGATGAGTCACCCACAGATAAATTACCTATTTCTAAAGCCTTAGCGAGCCGTTTATACGCGATAGTTCGCTTTCGACGTATTGCCGGCAAATCTTTGGCGGTGAATTCATCCTTAGATTTCGATTTCTGTAAAGTACCTTTGCGAGTAGACGACCCTTTAGCAAGAAACGACATGATTAAATTTATTTAATTAAGTCGAACTAGTAAAAGTATAATGCAATACAGATCAAAATAAAACCTGACAATGATAACTGATAAGAGATAAATTCTGTTAATTCTTAGAAACTTTGTAAATTTTCGGTTTTATTTCGACCTTACGTTATGGAAATAAAGGTTACAATAACAACAACGAAAATGCACTCTGCACTTACAACCTTCCGCTACGATAGTGTGAGTACTGTGTGCGCCTGTGCGCGTGTCTTGTGATAACGAAAATATTGTAGGTACAACGTAAACGAAGCGGTCGGAACGAAATATTGCCGTTTGACGGTCGTGTTGTTATTTCAAACTACCTTCAACTTGCAGGTAGAAAATAAATTATAAACTAATATTTTATGTAAGGTTTGTGAACATTAACGGTTGTGAAGAAATGAATTCTAGTAAGCCGACAAGATATTATTGTGCACCGAAAAGTTTGACTGATTGCACAATAGATCTTAAAATAATTCTAAATGCCTAATTGTTCACCTTATTTTGCGGTTTTGATGTTGGTTTGCGATTAATTATTAGATAGATTGAACTAATAACGATGAATGAATTATTGTAAGCCGATGAAATATTATTGTGCACCGAGTAAGATTATGTGATTGCACAACAATAAGTAGGTACCTAGGTAGATAGATCTTACAATAATTCACGGTTTTGTTGTGCGATGTGACTGTTGAATTGGAATAATTACTAGCCGATAGAATTAAGCACCGATGATATAGTGATTGCTTAATTAGATCTTGCAATAATTCCCGATTTTTGTTAGAAAGAAATATTTTCGATAGTGAAGTTTTGTGAACGTAAAATATGACGCGTTAAGGTAGAAAATGGCGGTATGATGGGATGGCTTAGAACGCAGTAGGATAACGATTTAGTGATTTTGATTGATGTAGATTATGTGTTCTAAGCTACGTTGTTACGATTTATGACCAGAAATACCAAACGCATCTGATGATTGGGATGATTTTAAGTGAAAACGCCCCTGGTTTCGGCACCAAAAAGAAATATGTAACGTTGCTTGCACCTATATTAGAAATAGCTCGGTGGCTTTCAGTTACATTCTGGGAACATATACGTATTTTGTCAATTTTACGAGTGTTCAGGATCTGAGGCAGAGCAATACACATGCACTCACGTACCTGGGACTGCTCCGGACCTCCGTTGATGTTTCCACCTGCAATCTTCGAGACTCGGGATATCACGAACACAAAATGTATGTCTTTGGATAAATGGGTTTCTTTCACAGCCGCGAGGCACCAGTTCACACGCGAGATATGTAATTATTTCGATATTATTTGATGCGATGTCAGTTCAGCGCACGCGTTCGATTCAAGATGGATGGTTCTTTCTACTCGGCAAGCCTTACGCTCCCATTGGACGAGTGCGTGGTGCATGACAGTTGGTGTCACTGCGTTTCGCTACTGCCCAAGATCTGGTCACTCGAATTTAATTGATAAATACGTTTTAAAGAAAGTAGTACCCAGAAATAGAAGCGTTTCGCTTTTGCGGAAACGGTACATATATAACTAGCGACTTGCCCCGGCTTCGCACGTAAATTACACCTGTGCGAAGCCGGGCGGGCGGGTAGCTAGTGTATTATAATACTCTTAATATTAGGTATTTATTAAATAAATAACTTCTCAATGTCACTTTTACATAGGTACATACAATTCTTATTAATTATACTTACCTACTTTATTTTTTCCTTTAAGCCAAATTGTATTATATTAAGTAAAATTATAACAACAAGGCTCTTAATTCTATGGTAATAAGTAAGAAAGAAGAGGTAATTAGGTATCCTGATTAGGTATACTTAAGTAAGTAACATTAACTTCGGACTTAATAAGTTGCCCACCCTGTGCAATTTTCTTGTCAATTTCATCTCTGAAGTAGGTAAAAAATTAATATTCATCCTTCAAGCCCCAGTACACATTCTTCTTTAGTGGAAATCCGTAAAAATGAGTCGGAAATATTTTTCGGTATTGGAATTTAAGAGGGCTTGCTAAAATTCATTAAAGATATATTATAAAACATGAAAGGGCTTTTTATCAATAAAATGAAGGCAATATTGTTTTTAAATCCAATATGCCTTATGAATGCTTAATGAGATTGAGTTTCCGGTGAAGGAGAACCTCGTGAGGATACATGTATAGCAATGTACTTTCTAGGTTAGGACCTTTCTGATGCTCGACTGGCTAATAGCACACACTGTTAAATAAAAATTGGACAACAGTCCAGTATCCAGTTTTGTTCAGACGGAAAAACGGAGGTCTTTCCGTCTGTCCATCTGGACGCCTGTCCGTCTGTCCGCCTGGTTGTCTTACTATATGGCTCTGGCTACGGAATCCTATCATATTATGCGTGTCTTGAGACGCTCTTGTCCAGTTTTTATTTAACAGAGGGTGCTATTTAGCCAGTCGAGCACCTTTCTGGTGCTCGTCGGTCGGTCGTGGTGTCCTAGGAAGTGAAAATGAAATGAAAATGAAAAAATATTTATTACTGTATAAACATTCACTGATATTTTAACTGATAAATTATACTAATGTAAATTAAACATGCTTAAACAGAGATTTAGTGCCCTTGATAGTATTATCTAACGGTCCTCACACTAGGCACAGCCTGTATCGTGAGGACCTGGATACGATTACAAGTGCACAAGAATTAGATCTCAGCTGACATCATTACCAGTACCTTGCTATGGTACTTAGACGGAAAGACGTCCGCCTGTCCGTCTTTCCGTCTGTCAAACAGAACTGAAAGATGGACATACGGACAGGTGGACAAACGGACAGGCGGACAGACGGACAAACGAACAGACAAACAGACGGACAGACGGACAGACAGGCAGATGGACAAGATGGAGCTGTGGACAAAAGCCTCTGCGGGTAATATCATTTTTAGTTTTCTGTATCTGTTATCGTCGAATGCCAGAATTAGCCAGCGTCACCGCTTTATGAAATACCCTGAAACTTGCTTATTTTTTTCTTTAGAAGTACCTAAGTACGTAATAAGGTAACCAATGGAAAAGACACCTGTACCTATCGAACCCAAGTATTCCTAATTTTACCTACTCAAGAAGCTCAATTTGCGCCATTTCCGGAATTCCCAATTCATCTGTAGGCTTGAATGAGGCAACCACAATTGAATTTTCTAAAGAAAACTGATAGCCTCCTATGGAAAATTTTAGTTCCATAATTTTGCCACTTGTACAGATAAGTTGGTGGCGCTGTAAGCACGCTGACGCTATCACGGATACCCTTATCAGGTGAAAGGAACAGTTCTGACAGTGACATTTCGATAAAAGGAGCTTCCGATATAGCGCTACCAACGTATCTGCAGAGTTGAGTGAGGGCACCACCATCGTCGTTTGTGAACAAGACTGACAGAATATTTTCAGTTCCTCATTTGGGCAACTTCAAGAAGTTGGTCGATGTGTAATGTCGAGGATTTTGAGATTCATCTCCATGTGTGTTGATTTCAATGTTTTTGTTGTTTGAGCCTATCTTCAAATGCTTTGTAAATCTTATTTAGGTCAGTAAAGGTCGGTATCCACTGACGCGACGATCGACAAGGTTGACGATATTGACCAATGAAATGAGTTTTTTTTTTGGATAATTACTAGTCTGGCTAATGAAAGTAGACTGTTAAAGCGCGCCAGATAAAAAAAAATCCGCATTGCAACCCCAAAATGTAGTGTAGTAGTAAAATGTAGTATGAAATGCAAACATTACTGTTACAATAAAAAAAAAATTACATGTATCAAGTGAGATTATTCCAGGTATTTCATACTAATTTTTGGGATTCTAATGCTGATATTTTTAATTTTGTCGCGCTTTTTTTAGTCTCTACTTTCATTAGTCAGACTCAAATTTATTTGGAGGAATAGACTATGATCACAACACATCAATCATTATTATTTTAAAATAATAATTTATTGCTTGTAGCATGCACAAGCTGTGCATAGATGCGCCTTGTGAAAAACTCATATATTTCTACGGTAGAACATTATAAATCCTCACCATGGCTATCGGGAGATGCGGTCAATGTTTGTGTACCCTACTTACAAGGGTAGAGGAGGGTATATTGGGGTAAAGCTACCCTTCAAATGGAATCTGAAGGACAAGTACTGCTATAACAAACGATAAGGCCCGGTATAGGTATAAGTAGAAAAAAAACCACTTAGATCTACCGGTTGGTATTGGTGGAAACTGGTTCTTACCGGTAGATCTAAGAGGGTTTTTATTCCACTCGTGTTTTTTAGTTTTGATATTCTTCAAATCGAAGAAACGAAAATGTTTTTTCTTCTTATTATGTACTTACCTCATCATCTCGGTCCCACTGGTGGGACTTAGGCCTTCTCTCAGAGAAGGAGGATGGGCCCTAATCCACCATGCTGGCCCAGTGCATGTTGGTGAATGTCGTATGCAAAGATTAATATAGGTATGTGTTGTATATATACAATACAATACAATACAATAGCCATTTATTCCGAATAAGATATTAACATAAATTATTTCTACAGTTTTATAAAATGTCTCTTAGTTCGGTGTGCCTTTTGGCATAGGCCTCCTCCAACTGTCTCCATTGCTCTCTATCATCTGCCCCTCTTGTCCAGTATAGCCCAAGGGTCAGTCGAATGTTGTATATATACTTAGTATGAAATCTTTGGTCGTATGTCTTTGAAGTTCATCTACACATCATAGATCACTGGAAATCGCACACTACTGGGGTAGACGAGTTCTGGAGTGGAGACCAGGTTTAGGCAAACGTAGTGTAGGACACCCTGTGGCCAGGTGGAGTGACGGCCTGCGTAAAACGGCGGGTAAAAACTGGATGCAAGGAACTGCCGACCGAGCTCAGTGGCGTGCATTGGGAGAGGCCTAAGTCCAGGAGTGGACAGTTAAAGGCTGATGATGATGATGATGATGAAGCGCACACTGTGCGATTCACACGATCCTTCTTGCATCATACCTGCAAAATGTGGAATGAGCTACCTTCCGCAGTGTTTCCGAGAAGATACAACATGGGGTTGTTCAAATAGAGTCCTTAAGGGTCGGCAACGTATTTGTGATGCCTCTGGTGCTACAGGTATCCATAAGCGACGGTGGCTGCTTACCATCAGACGGCCCGTCTACATGTTTGCCAACTATGGCATTTTAAAAAAAAACCGGACAAGTACGAGTAGGACTCGTGCTCTGAGGGTTCCGTTAGACGGAACCCTCAGAGCGCGAGACCAAAAAAAAAAACTAACTGAAGTTAAAATATTGAAAGACAAACTTAAGTTTGTAGTTTTTTTTTTACTGGGCAAGTGCCTTTAATAACTAAACAAAATACAAGCTAAAACTAACACTACAAATACAGTTAGACTGCCCATAGACCGTTGAAGGTCTAAAGACAATCCAAATGCTCAAGCCCACTACCAGTTGGCAGCGTACCCAACATGCTGGCGGCATTACCACGTTGAATGGCAATGCTAATGCGTTGAGCCAGAAACACGCCAGCATTTTGGGCACGCGTCGCATTAACCAGGCGCTCTGAAAGATTTTTGAAAATGAGGTGAGCTCCCGGTCCCCAAGGGCCCAATGTCTCGACCCCAAACGCCTCAAATATGTAACCACTGCCGAGGTTAGCATATTTGCGACGCTTGTGCTGCTCTGCCGAATTAGCAGCCGCGCCAGCCCTACCCTGTGTCTCAGGAAGATGTGACGGCGCCAAAGTATCGACACAAGTTGCGTCCCATACAAGGGGCCGCCCCAACCTCCAGGGCACAAGTGTCATACCGTCAGGCCTCTTTCCATCGTCACGCGCAAGACCACTCGGTTTGAGCACAGGTGCGAAATTGGCGGTGGAAAGTGCCCTGCGTATGATGTCGTTCAGGCTAGCGTGTCGGCCAATACGACCAGCGCTTCTCGAGCAAGAGAGACCATGGTGACCGAGCTGGTCAACAGCAGTACCACACTGACAGCGATGGGCCTCACAGCACCTTGCACCCAAGCGTAAGCTGACAGCTAGACGAAATGCGGTTGGATCTAAAAGGCTACCTGTGTTAAAAGAGGGCATGGCTTGCAACCAAAGTCCCGATTCCCAAACAGAGACAGCAAGAATACGAGCGCGATCTGCAATACTAGGACACGTATCTAGTAGCGATTTCCATGCTAGTTTGCAGATCGGCCGATCCCACAGTCTCTGGGAAGACAACTTGAAGTTTGTAGTTGACAATAAGGTTCTTCCATACATCCCAACTACAAAATGTAAGTTTGTAATAGCAAAATAATTATTTTTAAATACCTTCAAATTTATAACTTTCGGATTTATTCCTATATATGTAATATGAGACCTTGCCTCTTGCCAAATTTCATGATTCTAGGTCAACGGGAAGTACCCTATAGGTTTTGATTCCCCTGTGAAATCGCAAAATATACGACATCAGTCCGAGTCTAATCATTGGCGCGTGCGGTTGTAAAGTCGCATCGGCTTGCTGTGAAAAAATGTCGTCAAATAGTACCGTGCTTAAGTGCTTTAATTGTAATCTCGTGGTCAGTGAGTTGTTAACTTTTGTCCAGAATAAGCATGAAGTAATGGACAATGAAAGTTTAGTAAGGATTTGTGCAACAGCATTTACAAAGGAAGACATCGAAAAAGCTAAGTCATTATTGTTTCAATCAATTACTACGAGTATACGTCAAGTAAAACGTAAAAACAAGGAAGGAAAGTGCAATAAAGATTTATTTGATATTATAGAAGTTTTTAAAGACACTGACCCAGAGAAAATTCCAATTTTCGTAGCTCGAGATCTGAACCTATTACCTCCAATAACTTTTGACCATATTGATTGTACTAAACTTTTAAAGGATATAGTGTAAAACAACTTTAGTTTAATCATTTAATGTATAGATGAACTAACAACACCATTATAATGAAACTGTATTGGCGAAGTTCACACGTGTTCGTTGACAGTTGACAGTCTTTTGTCGACTGCCAACGAACACAGTATATAAGTGGCGGTTGCATTGCAATCACTCTCTTTCTTTGCTCGAACCTCGAAGCGATAACAAGTGTAAACGAATTGTGTGTAAAACAGTTTAAAAGGTGATTTCTTGGCTCAAAAGCTAACAAATCAGAATCGGGATTAATAAGTTACAGATGTCTTCTTATTTTCCCATGTCCACAGAGTGTAATTTGTCTTTTGTTAAGTGGTTCAAAACCTGTTTGCTAGTCATGTTTTTTTTAGAGCCCTAATTAATAGTTATTGTACAAAGTGGCTGTTTTATTCCTTGCGTTTTCTTGATTATAATTTCTTTACTAATGATTAATTTAATACTAATTACTAAATAACTGTGCTCATGTTAAAAGTTCTTCAGATTATATATCCGATTAGTGTACTTATTGTTATATATGCAAATTTCTGCCGCCGATTCTGCGGCTGAGCCTGCTGTCGAGCCTGCCGCTGAGCCTGCTGTCGAGTCTGCGGCTGAGCCTGCTGTCGAGCCTGCGGCTGAGCCTGCTGTCGAGCCTGCGGCTGAGCCTGCTGTCGAGCCTGCCGTTGAGCCTGCTGTCGAGCCTGCTGTCGAGCCTGCGGCTGAGCCTGCTGTCGAGCCTGCGGTCGAGTCTGCGGCGAAGCATACAGTGGAGCCTGCAGTGGAGCCTGCCGCGAAGTCTGCGGCTGAGCCTGCTGTCGAGCCTGCGGCTGAGCCTGCGGCTGAGTCTGCCGTCGAGCCTGCGGCTGAGCCTGCTGTCGAGCCTGCCGTCGAGCCTGCGGCTGAGCCTGCGGTCGAGTCTGCGGCGGAGCATACAGCGGAGCCTGCAGTGGAGCCTGCCGCGGAGTCTGCGGCTGAGCCTGCTGTCGAGCCTGCGGCTGAGCCTGCCGTCGAGCCTGCGGCTGAGCCTGCTGTCGAGCCTGCGGCTGAGCCTGCTGTCGAGCCTGCGGTCGAGTCTGCGGCGGAGCATACAGCGGAGCCTGCAGTGGAGCCTGCCGCGGAGTCTGCAGCTGAGCCTGCTGTCGAGCCTGCGGCTGAGCCTGCCGTCGAACCTGCCAGCTGAGCCTGCAGCGGAGCCTCCAGTACGCAGTTACGTAAGAGACATTGTACGCAGTTGCGTAAGATCCGGTGTACGTAGTCGCGTAAGAGCCGATGTACGCAGTTGCGTAAGAGACATTTGTTAGCTTTTCAGCCAAGAAATCACCTTTTAAACTGTTTTACACACAATTCGTTTACACTTGTTATCGCTTCGAGGTTCGAGCAAAGAAAAGAGGGTGATTGCAATGCAACCGCCACTTATATACTGTGTTCGTTGGCAGTCGACGAAAGACTGTCAACTGTCAACGAACACGTGTGAACTTCGCCAATACAGTTTCATTATAATGGTGTTGTTAGTTCATCTATACATTAAATGATTAAACTAAAGTTGTTTTACATTCGGCCATCCGACTCAATTACACGTCCTCGTGTATACGTGTCATGTATTATATGATAATAGACATTATACGTGTTAATTAAATGTGTACTTTACAATCTTATTTTGAAGTCTTATACTATCGTTTTATGTTACATAATATCAGAATGCAACTGCATACTGAAAAGCACATCATATCAGACTAAAACCGAATCTGGTTTAGTTAAGTCAGTACGCAACTGCGTACACTGTCTCTTACGCAACTGCGTACATCGGCTCTTACGCGACTACGTACACCGGATCTTACGCAACTGCGTACAATGTCTCTTACGCAACTGCGTACATCGGCTCTTACGCGACTACGTACACCGGATCTTACGCAACTGCGTACAATGTCTCTTACGTAACTGCGTACTGGAGGCTCCGCTGCAGGCTCAGCTGGCAGGTTCGACGGCAGGCTCAGCCGCAGGCTCGACAGCAGGCTCAGCCGCAGACTCCGCGGCAGGCTCCACTGCAGGCTCCGCTGTATGCTCCGCCGCAGACTCGACCGCAGGCTCGACAGCAGGCTCAGCCGCAGGCTCGACAGCAGGCTCAGCCGCAGGCTCGACGGCAGGTTCAGCCGCAGGCTCGACAGCAGGCTCAGCCGCAGGCTCAGCCGCAGGCTCGACAGCAGGCTCGACAGCAGGCTCGACAGCAGGCTCAGCCGCAGACTCCGCGGCAGGCTCCACTGCAGGCTCCGCTGTATGCTCCGCTGCAGACTCGACCGCAGGCTCGACAGCAGGCTCAGCCGCAGGCTCGACGGCAGGCTCGACAGCAGGCTCAGCCGCAGGCTCGACGGCAGGCTCGACAGCAGGCTCAGCCGCAGGCTCGACGGCAGGCTCGACGGCAGGCTCAGCCGCAGGCTCAGCAGCAGGCTCGACAGCAGGTTCAGCCGCAGACTTCGCGGCAGGCTCCACTGTATGCTTCGCCGCAGGCTCGACAGCAGGCTCGACAGCAGGCTCAGCCGCAGGCTCGACAGCAGGCTCAGCCGCAGACTCGACAGCAGGCTCAGCGGCAGGCTCGACAGCAGGCTCAGCCGCAGAATCGGCGGCAGAAATTTGCATATATAACAATAAGTACACTAATCGGATATATAATCTGAAGAACTTTTAACATGAGCACAGTTATTTAGTAATTAGTATTAAATTAATCATTAGCAAAGAAATTATAATCAAGAAAACGCAAGGAATAAAACAGCCACTTTGTACAATAACTATTAATTAGGGCTCTAAAAAAAAACATGACTAGCAAACAGGTTTTGAACCACTTAACAAAAGACAAATTACACTCTGTGGACATGAGAAAATAAGAAGACATCTGTAACTTATTAATCCCGATTCTGATTTGTTAGCTTTTCAGCCAAGAAATCACCTTTTAAACTGTTTTACACACAATTCGTTTACACTTGTTATCGCTTCGAGGTTCGAGCAAAGAAAAGAGGGTGATTGCAATGCAACCGCCACTTATATACTGTGTTCGTTGGCAGTCGACGAAAGACTGTCAACTGTCAACGAACACGTGTGAACTTCGCCAATACAGTTTCATTATAATGGTGTTGTTAGTTCATCTATACATTAAATGATTAAACTAAAGTTGTTTTACACATTGTACGCAGTTGCGTAAGATCCGGTGTACGTAGTCGCGTAAGAGCCGATGTACGCAGTTGCGTAAGAGACAGTGTACGCAGTTGCGTACTGACTTAACTAAACCAGATTCGGTTTTAGTCTGATATGATGTGCTTTTCAGTATGCAGTTGCATTCTGATATTATGTAACATAAAACGATAGTATAAGACTTCAAAATAAGATTGTAAAGTACACATTTAATTAACACGTATAATGTCTATTATCATATAATACATGACACGTATACACGAGGACGTGTAATTGAGTCGGATGGCCGAATGTAAAACAACTTTAGTTTAATCATTTAATGTATAGATGAACTAACAACACCATTATAATGAAACTGTATTGGCGAAGTTCACACGTGTTCGTTGACAGTTGACAGTCTTTTGTCGACTGCCAACGAACACAGTATATAAGTGGCGGTTGCATTGCAATCACTCTCTTTCTTTGCTCGAACCTCGAAGCGATAACAAGTGTAAACGAATTGTGTGTAAAACAGTTTAAAAGGTGATTTCTTGGCTCAAAAGCTAACAATAGTTATTCTACAAAACGAATTGAAAACTATCAAAACCACACTTGTTACCGTAGATCAACTAACACTAACAAAGGAGGAAATTATGAACACGATAAAACATACCGGCAAATTTCGCGCAGATGTAACGGTCCCAGACAATTTGAATTCACACAACACGATGGTACAACACTCGTCTAGAAACATTAATATACGAAGAGGTGCATGTTTGGCTAGTTTTAGTTTTGATAGTGGTCCTATGGGTATGCCACATATGGCGGTAGAAAATCTTTCGACGTCTACCCTAAACAGTTCACCGACGAAAGTCAGCTGTGAATGTTTGAACCGAACTGCGTGCGCTAACGTCACACCGGTCGATGACGTCGATGTGCCTGCCACCGCTATCGGCGCTATCGCGCCGTCACTGCGCGGGGAGGCCACAACAGAGCCTCTGGTTTCGGCGGTGGGAGGTGCGGGTGGTGACGGACGGGTCGAGTGCAACGCGAGCAGCGGAGTCAGCGCGGTGAGGCCTACAGAGGTTTCGGACGGCACGTGTAAGGAGCCTTTATCTATTTTACCTATGCCGACCGATAGCGCGCAAGCGCTGCGTTCAAGCAACAGATGTTCTCCTACTCGATCATTTGCGGAAATTGCGCGTACGGCGGGAGCTTGGAAGCAGCCAGAGATGAGTAGTGAATGGAAGGAAGTCCAGCAAAATAGATACAGGAATAGATTCATTGGTAGAAAAGGTGTAGCAGTACCGTCGGCAGTGTGCAAGTTTAAAGCTGCAGACATAAAGCTTCCGTTGTTCATTAACAACGTCGATAAGGCAGCGTCTCCTGCGGATATTGTGGACTACATTAAGGAAAAGACGCAAGTGTGTGTCACTCTGGAGAGGATAAGTATGAAGCAGCAGAAGGATTATAATGCCTATAAAATGTTTATACCTAGGCACAAGCTGGCACTTTTTATGGACGACAAGATTTGGCCCGAGGGAATATCCTTTCGACGTTTTATAGACTTTGAACGTAGAAAAGTTTCAACTAAAAATCACAATGGATAGCAAACCAATAACAAAATCGTCCTGTAAAAGTTTTTTTAGTTTTAACTGTAAGTCGCTGAAGAATTCTTTGGCCGACGTAAGATGGCTATGTCAGCGAGCAAATATAGTGGCACTTCAGGAGACGTGGCTCTTTTCTCATGACCTTCCGATCCTGGGTACTATTGATGATGAATTTGGTTTCACCGGAAAGACAGCAATGGATACGTCATCGATCTCAGTACATCGTGGCCGACCATTTGGTGGAGTTGCAATTTTATTCAGGAAACAGGCTTTCAGCTCTGTCCAGGTCATAGAATGCCAAAGTGTGCGTCTCGCGGCTATAAAAGTGATTGTGAGCGATCGTTCTTTTCTGGTTTTCTCGGTCTACATGCCAACTAATGATTCCAAAAACGTAGCAGAATTTACTGATTGTCTTAGTGAAGTTAGCGCTATTACTGAAAGTACGGAAGTTTCAGCTGTTTTTATTTTAGGGGATTTTAATGCTGACCCTACAGAGTTATTTGGAAATGAGCTTGTAAATTTCTGTCAAGATCAAAATTGGAAGTGTGCAGATATAGACATATTAGGCAGTACATCAAACACCTTTACATTTATCAGTGACGTCCACGGCACTACAAGTTGGCTAGATCATTGCGTAGTCACAGAATCTGCCTGGCAGTCGGTGATAGATGTTAAGGTGCATAACCAAAACGTGTTTTGTTCTGACCATTTCCCTCTGGAGATAATGTGCGACATGACTGTATTAAAGCCACAAATATCTATCCTGAACAAGATTCGTAATAAAATACTATGTGTTTTTAAAGCTAAGCTGAAATGGTGCCGGAACAATGCCGAGCAAATAAAAATGGATATTCTAGCATCACACCACACTAAGAAAGACTTCAAAAACTTTTGGAAAAGCACTAAAAGTCTAAATCCCACGTTACAGGCCCCTCTCAATGTTGATGGTGTAACCGACCCCCGTGAGATAGCTAATAAGTTTAAAAGTCTGTTTCAAGTAGAGCCTGTACCATTAGTCGGTTCGCAGCCGGTGCTCGATACTAAAACTCGACGGGTGTCATCTGGTCTATCACCACAATTCACAGCAAAAGAAGTGGCATCAGTGATCAAAAACATGACCAGAGGCAAGTCACCAGGACACGATGGGATTAGTATTGAGCACCTGCAGCACGCTGGTGTACATTTACCGAGAGTGCTGGCCATGTTTTACACCTTCTGTGTAAGACACTCATACATGCCGGAAGATTGTTTACGGACAGTTGTTGTACCAATAGTTAAAAATAAGACAGGTGACTCATCTGATAAGAATAATTATAGGCCCATATCGTTGGCAACAACCTTGGCAAAAGTACTGGACAGCCTGCTTGATTGCATATTGAGCAAACATCTTCATCTGAACGATGCCCAGTTTGGTTTTCGACCTGGGTTATCTACAGAGACAGCGATACTCTGCCTCAAGCACACTGTCCGGTATTATACCGACCGAAAAACGCCGGTCTACGCCTGTTTTCTCGATCTCTCGAAGGCCTTCGATTTGGTGTCCTATGATGTGCTCTGGAAGAAGATGAGAGCGGAGACCAGTCTGCCAGATGACTTGATCGAAATTTTTAATTATTGGTATAACAATCAAACAAATGTAGTGAAGTGGGCGGGAGAGGTTTCCGACGCATATGGGTTGAAATGCGGTGTGAGGCAGGGGGGTTTGACCTCTCCACGCCTTTTCAACTTTTATGTTAATGGACTTGTACAGGAACTGAGCAGCGCCAGCGTTGGGTGTTCCATAGACGGAACCTTCGTTAATAACATAAGTTACGCTGACGACATGGTGCTGCTGGGTCCCTCGATAAGTGCCGTCAGGAAGCTTCTCAGGATCTGTGAGGAATACGCTGGGGCCCATGGGCTCAGGTACAATGGAAAGAAGAGCGAGTGTTTGGTCTTTCAGTCAAAGGGTTTCAGGACCAGTGCTGTGCCTCCCCTTGTACTGAACGGTGTCCCTTTGGCCAGAGTGTCACGTTTCAAGTACTTGGGTCACTGGGTCTCGGAGGGCCTCACAGATGCTGAGGACATTGAGAGGGAACGCAGGGCGTTGGCTGTCAGAAGCAATATGTTGGCCCGCAGATTTGCGCGTTGTACTGTAGCAGTAAAGATTTCGCTTTTTAAGGCATACTGCCAGTCTTTCTATACCTGCAGTCTGTGGATCAACTATACGCAGAAGACAATCGACGCCCTGAGAGTACAATACAACAACGCATTTAGGATGTTGCTGGGGCTGCCCTGGCGTTGCAGTGCATCAGGCATGTTTGCTGATGCTCGAGTGGACGGCTTTCATGCCATAATGCGCAAACGAGCCGCCTCGATGCTGAGCCGCCTCAGGAGCAGCACCAACAGCATTCTACGCGTTGTTGCAGGCCGGTTCGACTGCCCTTTTGTTAACCATGCAGTCCAACTTCATATTATGGACCGACTTTAAAGTTTAAAATTTGATGTGACCTTTAGTATAATTACTGTTGACATTATTTTTAATTTTTATTTTATTTTACCTGATGTGTTTAAAAATTTGTATTCTTTTCTCTATTTTTATGGACTTTGTCTGAAATAAATGAATAATAATAATAATAATAACGCTCGTCTGTTATGAGACTGTACATTTCGCGGAAGTGGGGGGGTCGAGGCTTTTTAAATGCCAAGAACCTACACAACCGCGAAGTGTGCAGTCTCAGGGATTTTTTCCGTAACAGCGAGAGTGGGATGCATCGTGATGTTGTGGCAGTTGACAGGGGCCTCACGCCGCTCTCCTTGGCAAACGAGAATTGGCGCAAACCATCGGTGCTGAGCATCGAAGACCGCAGGGACGTATGGAAGGGCAAGGAGCTGCACGGACGGTTCTATCGGGCCTTAACAGGGCCCGATGTGGACCTGCTTTCGTCGGTGAACTGGTTACGGTTCGGTGACCTCTTTGGGGAAACCGAGGGTTTTGCCTGTGCGATTGCGGACGAAGTTATCAAGACGAACAACTATCGGAAATATATCATGAAGGACGGTACGGTCGACATCTGTCGGGCATGCCACCGTCCTGGAGAGTCTCTCCGACATATAATTTCCGGTTGTTCGCATCTTGCTAACGGCGAGTACTTGCACAGGCACAACCAGGTGGCCAGGATCATCCACCAGCAACTTGCCCTTCGATACGGCCTTGTCGAGTCTGAGGTGCCGTACTATAAGTACGCACCAGCGCCAGTTCTTGAAAATGGTCGTGCTTTGCTCTATTGGGACCGCTCTATCATCACGGACAGGACTATTGTCGCCAATAAGCCTGATATCGTGTTGGTCGACCGATCCCAACGCCGGGCAGTGCTCGTCGATATCACCATCCCACATGACGAGAACCTCGTGAAGGCCGAGAAGGACAAACTCAGCAAGTACCTTGACTTGGCTCACGAGGTTACCGCCATGTGGGATGTTGACTCGACGATCATTGTCCCGATAGTCGTATCGGTGAACGGCCTTATAGCGAAGAGCCTCGACCAACATCTTAAGAGGCTCTCGCTAGATGGTTGGGTTAAGGGTCAGATGCAGAAGGCGGTAATCCTTGACACGGCACGTATTGTCAGGAGGTTCCTCACTCTGCAGCCCTAACCACCGGTAGCTTGGGCCCTGCCCCGCTGCCGGCGGCACCCTAGATTTAAGTTTTTTTATAATATTTTGTTTTTATATAGATATTGTAAAAAAACTTTAATTTAAGAAGATAAATAAATGTGTGAATAATAATAATAAAGGAACCCTAAGAGCGCGAGACCAAAAAAAAAAACAAACTGAAGTTAAAATATTGAAAGACAAACTTAAGTTTGTAGTTGACAATAAGGTTCTTCCATACATTCCAACTACAAAATGTAAGTTTGTAATAGCAAAATAATCATTTTTAAATGATATACCTTCATATTTCTAACTTTCGGATTTATTCCTATATATGTGCTATGAGACCTTGCTTTTTGCCAAATTTTATGATTCTAGGTCAACGGGAAGTACCCTATAGGTTTTGGTTCCCCTGTGAAATCGCAAAATATGCGACATAAACGTTCATATCTTTTGATTGCGTTGACTTACAACTTTTATTTTTTTACAGCCGAAAGAAACCGTAGACCCAAGTATTTAGTATAAATTTCAACTTGCTACCTTTACGCGTTCTTGAGAAAAAGGGTCTTGACAGACGGACAGACAGACAGACAGACGGACAACGAAGTGATCCTATAAGGGTTCCGTTTTTTCCTTTTGAGGTAAGGAACCCTAAAAATTAAGGTTCTTGGACATATCGGTTTCCTCACGATGTTTTTCTTCACCGTGTTTGAGCGATATCATCTAAGCTGTACGTAATTTGCCAAGTACTAAATAAGTCATTCACAGTCATAGGTGCAGAGTCGATGATCAAACCGGGTGCCCTCAGACAGTAAAGCGCATAAGCTACCGCCCGGCCACCATAGCTCAGTTTTAATAATCTCACAGCTTTACTTGAAACTTCTCTGTTCCAATAAACTCTTTTCCCCCAGGGAAGGGAATAGTTAAATCCTGCTTATAGTTTCCACTAGCTCGCTAAATTCATAAGCCGACCGAAGCCATAAAATGTAACGAACTGGGGCCTACCACTAGACCTTGAAAATAAACTTTTTTCACTTCTAATGCTCGTAAAGTTCTTGTTTATGCCCGATGTAAGCGGACTAAAATTGCTTTTATAAGTAAACTAAACCTCTTTAAAATTGTTCAAAGAGGTTCTGAACTGTCTGGTTCCTGAATAATACAGAACCTCTATAAAGTTGTTCAAAGAGGTTCAGTTTGTAATACATGTAGGAAGTTTCCTTCGGTCTCTAATAGTAAGGCAGGGTAATATATTATTAAAGAGCCAGACATATCTTTTGTCGAATAAAAAGAGGTTTTGGTGCCAATTTCGGTCAATGCAGGCGATAGCGATAGCCTGCCGTGGATGTGTCGTGGGAGTGAGGTATGAATGACCAAGGACGTTATAAAGAGCGTTTCCACTTCCTCCTTCTGGGTGCTAGTAGGAGCACGACGACTAATATTTCCTTATGCTCATATTGTGATGTCATATGCAATAATACACCCAAGAAAAAAATATGTTTACATCTAATCCATGTACCAGAAATGTATAAACCACGAAGACTTTTTCTCCTTCGCGACCCGTGATCACAGTTTTTGTGAATCTTGAGTGAACCTCTCCATCGTTTCTACTATCCTGGTACCTGGTATCGACAAATTCATCTAAGGACGTTATAAACCCTAAAGTTTGACCCTAAGTAAGCCCCCCACCTTTTTCAGCTGTGTTTTTCAGTTTCATCGTTTGACGTCAGTGTTGCCGCATTTGTCTGTACGAAACGGATTTTGACCCGATTTTTTTACGAGCATCGGAAACCGATTACGTGTTTATACACGATTTTTTATTGTGCTGTAGTATAAGCAGTATGGAGAGTTATGATCGCTTTCAGAGACATTGATGTAACGAAAAAGGTGGCCAACTAGCACTATAAAAGTAATGTAGCCTCATACTTTTCACCGACGAAATGAGGTTATCAATTCGACTGTATGCTTTTTTTTTGTATGTTTGTTACGTGATTACTCTGCTAATTATGAATTGATTTTGATGATTCTTTTTTGTGTGGTAGGTTATACCTCTGAGGTATAGTCTCATACACAGATAGTCTCATAAAAGTTTTTATAAGTAGTACAAAACAAAAAATACATATACAAATGACGTTTTGGTTTGTACTCTGCTAATTATGAATTGATTTTGATGATTCTTTTTTGTGTGGTAGGTTATACCTCTGAGGTATAGTCTCATACACAGATAGTCTCATAAAAGTTTTTATAAGTAGTACAAAACAAAAAATACATATACAAATGACGTTTTGGTTTGTGGTTCACAAATTTTGATGAGAACTTTCAATCTCTATTTTAACTATATAAGTACCTAGTCTATGTAGTATTGAAGTCGTTTTTTTTTCCTAAAAGAAACGCTTATTGTGTAGCTTATGGTTCTAAAGTAGTGAAACCGGTGTATCACCTAGAGTCTCGGTCTCGGTCTAGGCCCTAGAACCGATAAACATAATCTTGAGCGCAAGTCGTTATAGTAATTATAAAGTGAAAAATGCAGTCGTGTGATGCACCTCATCATTTCAGCCGTAGGACGTCCACTGCTGGACATAGGCCTCCCCCATCGATCTCCAAAATGGCCGGTTGGAAGCGGCCTGCATCCAGCGTTTCCCTGCGGTCTCTTTTAGGTCGTCTGTTCACCTTGTGGGTGGACACTGGACGTCCTACGCTGCGCTTACCGGTCCGTGGTCTCCATTCCAGAACCTTTCGGCACCATCGACCATCTGTTCTGCGTGATATATGTGCCCTGGCCACTGCCCTTTCAACGTGCTAATCCGGTGGGCTATGTCGGTGACTTTCGTTCGTCTACGGATCTCCTCATTTCTAATTCGATCTCGTAGAGAAACCCTGAGCCCTCTCCATAGCTCGTTGTGCGACTTTGAGCTTGCTTATGAGGCCCATAGTGAGAGACCACGTGATGCACTTAACCTAATAAAATTTTACTGGGGCTACGGTTCTACTTACGAACTGTTCCGACAGTCTCGGTGGATCATTACGTCTTTTTTCATATTTCAGGGTTTGTTCAGCAATAAAAGCATCGTCTGAAAGTAGTTATTGAAATTAGTAGGGCGTCTAGAGAGCGTTATTTTTTGCTAATTTTAAGTGGTTAATTATTACACCTGTCTACGTTTTTTTTCTTTAGTTAAAATCGGCCTAAGCATCTATTTGCACTGACAACTGCAATTACCATGTAAAAAAACGAAATAAAACATTTTCTTTAAAGTATATCGGATACCTGCACACCTGCACAGTCTATCGTTCAAAAACCTAGCGAAAGTGATCAGAAGTAATTCGTTGTTTTCATTCAGATTTTGACATGGTCATTGTGTCAGAGCAAATAAATGCTTAGACTGAGAATACGAGGTGTGGGTAAAAAAAAAATACTGCCATTGTTTTTGTTGACGAAGTTTTACTGTTTTATTGGTTTATCAGCAAATGCTCTTACTGTTTTCGACCAAATAATATTTTATCTACTTTTCATAATAGGTCGTTTATTTGACGTCACGACAGAATAATTTATGTGAAACTCGCAAATGTCTGGAGAGCTTTGATTTCTTGTTTTGCGTCACCCAGCGATATTAGTTGATGAATTGTATTTGTTTTACTGAAGTGCAGCACATAGTTATGGATAATATTTAAGGCAAAATGGTAGAGAACCGTACCTACACTTGTATGACGGTAATGCGGCGTGCGCGCTTTCAAATATTTTCAATATTTATTTTTTCTTTATTTTCTACAAATAATCTTACGCTTTTACAAAAAACTACGACCACTAAAGTATTTGAATGATTGTTAGGATAACACACAATTTTTTTGATAAAAATATCTTCTATAGAATTTGGATGAAGTTGATTCAATCCATTGAAGGGAACGTAAAAACGGGCGATTTTTAGGAAAGTTTAAAATTTTTTTCTATCAAGCCAAATTTCTTTAATCGTGTCTCGGCGAGCACATCCGAATAAAATATTTCAAGAACATTTATTAAACATAAATAAATAATGTCAATTAATCGATTTTAAAGGTCTACTTTTGAATATTCGTGATGACGAATCGTCAGAAGCATATTTCGTCTTAAAATACACCTATGTTTGTATTATGTTTTTTGTTTCATCTATATAACGACCTATTTAATATAAATTATATTAAAAAGTACAATTAAAAAAAAAAAAAAAATAACTGGGAAAGTGCCTTTATTGGCTAAACAAAAGTACTTGAAGGTGTGCCCGATGGTTTTACCGGCTATACTAAATAAGCCTATTTGTTATTTCATATAAGCTACCTCTATGCCTAATTTCTTCCTTTTATGTTGATGGTGGCCGAGTGCATGTGCGCTTTACAATTTGACGGCACCCGGTTCGATCCCCGACCGTGGACCAAACTTATATTTAGTATAAATAGTACCTAAATAAGTTATGTGCATTTTCGATGCCATCGCTCAAAAACGGTGAAGGAAAACATCGTGAGCCAACCCATATTATGTCCAACTTCAAAGGTTTAATTCACATGCGCCATTAAATTTCGTCTCCGTACGTATTGCAGGTAAGTCAGTGGTATGAAAATTTCTACAGAAACTGCAAAGGACCTCATTTGGTACGGGCCAGAGATTTGAACCTGAGAGCTCACGCTTTCAAGTCTAGCGGTCTCCCAAATATGCTATCACGGCTACCGCTACGGAAGTTGTAAAACATAAAGTGATCAATACATAAAATTAATCAAATTTATTGTCAATCAATTTATTTACAATAAACACTAACTACAATTTATACAGTTTTAAATGTAGTGATAATACTCTTATTTTAATAATCTACAAGGGCTGTTATGATCTTTCCAGTTACAGTTTTTTATTCCAGTTACTTTTTTTAAGAAGGTTTAATCAATGAGTTAGGTTATGTGCTCTGATAAAAAAAAAAAAAAACTTGATGTTGTACCTAAAAACTCAAGACAAGACAGAAGTGAGGCACTGAGGGACTGAATCAGTCGTAGGACTGCATGTCAGAAGTAAAAACTTAAGTAGTACTTCACCAATTCCACAAGAGATGGCGCTGTTATCAAAAATTACGGATATGTCTGAGCGTGACAGTCTCACGAGTTCAGTGCGTTTTCTCCATCCCAGTGCCCAACGTGCCTACAGAAGTTTTCACTTCAAAAAGTTTTGTTACATCAATTACATATTTTAAGGTAATATAAAGGAATTAATAGATATTTTAATACATACAGCCCTTTTATAGATGGCAAGCTCGTATAATTATATTGCAAAAATGCATAGGTTTTCATATATTATATGAACTTTATTATGTTAAATTATGTACATTATACGTATAAGTATTGTATTTAATTATTAAGTAAGTATATAATAATTATTCATTAATATTATTTTACTGACGAATATAACCACTTAATAAGTGTAATAATAGATATTGTTATAATTTTTAGTGATTATGAATAAATGATATTATAAGAAGGATATAATTCTTGATAGGACTAGAAATACTTCTCATCTAAACTATATATACAGGTGTTCAGTAATTAATGGATAAATATATTATGAATAAATATGTTTCGATTCTACGTTTCTAATCCATACACGGCCAGGGGCTTGAACAACCTGCCAGCTTCCTTGTTTCCTGAGAAATATATAAAAATATTTAAATGTATAAACGCGTGATTTTGTATCTGAGCGGATTTATCGTTAGTTTGATACCGCGTTAGCAGTTGAATAGGCCAGTGCTGAATATCCATCAACTATTGGAGTGATTTTCCAACTGAGCGGATTTATCGTTAGTTTGATACCGCGTTAGCAGTTGAATAGGCCAGTGCTGAATATCCATCAACTATTGGAGTGATTTTCCAACTGAGCGGATTTATCGTTAGTTTGATACCGCGTTAGCAGTTGAATAGGCCAGTGCTGAATATCCATCAACTATTGGAGTGATTTTCCAACTGAGCGGATTTATCGTTAGTTTGATACCGCGTTAGCTGTTGAATAGGCCAGTGCTGAATATCCATCAACTATTGGAGTGATTTTCCAACTGAGCGGATTTATCGTTAGTTTGATACCGCGTTAGCAGTTGAATAGGCCAGTGCTGAATATCCATCAACTATTGGAGTGATTTTCCAACTGAGCGGATTTATCGTTAGTTTGATACCGCGTTAGCAGTTGAATAGGCCAGTGCTGAATATCCATCAACTATTGGAGTGATTTTCCAACTGAGCGGATTTATCGTTAGTTTGATACCGCGTTAGCAGTTGAATAGGCCAGTACTGAATATCCATCAATTATTGGACACACCGTATAACGTTATATATCATTATATTAACTAACAAAAACACTGGATTTACACTGTCTAACAATAAAAAGGCACTGACTTAAACACTAATCCAAAAGGTATAAATTTGGAGATGGCAGGATAGAAAACTTGTTATTGGTCAGTCATATTTGACAATACATTTTTGAGTAATTGAATAGATAAGCATAGGTTTATTTAGGATATTTTGATCTGGGTATATTAATTGTAGGGTATTTATGCAAGAAATACATGTATAAGGTACAAAATAACTAGCTTACGATTATACACTATAAATTTTTATTACAATTTCAAATCCTTACGTGCATTGGCGTTTGTATATACAAATATTATACATAATTATAGGTACACAATAATCAAATGTATATAAATCATAGGGATACGATACATATAGATTCACAAACGTGCCAAAAAATGTCCGAACCAAAACTCGCCGCACACTACGAATTGCGCAGACTTTTTACAAGATAACCGCGATCCGACTACAACGCCGCGCGATGCAAGCGATGACCATGCAAGCGACATAACGTCTAAATTAGAGTAAATGTGGCATTGTGAACTATATAATTGATACAATGGTCGATTCTGTCATGCCCCTCACTAAACTAAACCAATCTGACAGGACTAGAACTATCTGCCTCTCTTTTAATTTTAATATGTCAGATAAGGATGACAACAACTTTAGAGCTGTCAAATTTAGTTTAGTTTAGAGTGCATCAGAATCGATGCCATTGTATGTACAATGACGCTCGGACGTTATTTGACTGTTTTCACTGAGAGATTGTGACTATATAGAAATTGTATCTCGATGATATAAATGTAATAATACAAGGTAGATACTTTAAATTTAACGTAACTTTAAGTAATAATAAACAATTAAATGCTAACTTATCTAAAATCGTGATTCCGACAGAATAGAAATCATGATTATATATAAGAGATGGGTGGAAATAGGTATAACATAAGCATTATATTATTTGGTGTATTATTTCACATATGAATAAGGTTCATGATTTATTATTATATCAAAATGATTTTTGTTCGTTTAATTTGGAAGGATTAGTGTGGACCCGACAGAAATTTGGAGTTTTTATAGTTGATACTTATAAAACAATTATTAATACATTGTCAATACCTTAGAATAACTACACAAAGAAGCCAAGTACATTCGCAAAATTTAAGCCATTCAAATGGTGTCATATATGACACCAAAAAATAAATAAAAAAATTACTATGACAATTTGCGCGGTGAAATCGTACCACAACAAATCAGAAAAGCAGCATAAGAGTTATGGTGTGACATTCCACAGATAATCCATTAATTTTCTTGCTTAAATGGTTTAAAATACCAATCGAAACGTAAGCTACAAAGCGAATTTGTAGCTTACGTTTTGAGAAGGCGTTGTTTGGAAACTTACCTTCTCTGAGTAGTTATTCTAAGGTCAATACATTCATTTTAAATAATTACTTTAAGACTAGAGTAGCTGTATGTGGTATTTTTAGTTCAAAGTTATATATTAATAATAATATAAAATGCTATTTAAACATTATATTATAATATTGTTTCTACAGTAAAACGTCATGATATTGTACTAGATATAACATTATTATTAAAAGTTGTGCATTTTCTTTGTAGATGTGTTTCAACATTTAAACTTTCGTGATTTGAATTTGGCTTACCGCGCATTATTTTATTTAAGTAAATATAAGTACCTTTCTCTCGACGTTTCGACCATGTTACACTGGCCGTGGTCACGAGCTGACTGAACACTGCGGGTGAGTTCAGCGAGAAGAGCGGGTGTTTTGTTCTTCTACCCTCACTTGATCTTATAAGATCAAGATCTAATATAAGATCAATTACCCTTATACTAGCAAATAAAGAATTGAATTGAATTATATTTTTACCTAAATAAAATAATGCGCGATAAGTCCCGATAAACATTTAAAACATGTTTCAAGTTACAAACGCTACGATGTATCATATAACTCATTTATAATCGTTATATTATTCACAATTCACGTAACACCAAACCTATATATAATAATGTAGTAAATCTATAACGTATTATCTCTACGTATAGTAAATTCTCTCAATTTGGCACGTATCAATACACCTATTTTATAAATTTTACTCGACAAAGATTATATTTTGGCATTAATGTTTTTAACAAAAAACATATTATATAATAATTTAAATGTTATAGACAATAGGCTATCGGACAGGTGTTTGATCTGTTGTCTTATTTTAGAATTATGTACAACATTTAAATAGTAGATAAATCTTGAAGTATGGAGCAACCATTCTAAAATAAAATAAAAAACAAAAAAAAAATCGTAAGCGCTTAGACAATAATTATCAAAAGGAATAGTTTATAATTATATAAGGGAAACCTAACACAACATTAAAAAAAAAAAAACTATTATTTGTCGAATAATAATTTATACTATGTAATATTTATTTTCGAATGCCATAAACTATGAAATACTTAAAAGAAAAAGAATACATTTTACAAAAAATATCCCGCCAAAATTACACCATAGATATTTTTTCTTTATCACACTCACAAAGTGGTCTATGCCCGTTACACAAATACAGGACCGTCATTCTCCGTCACTCACAGAACGTGTAAATTTTCACAGTTTTTGAACTTGGAATCTTCTTTGCCGAAGATCCACGTGAACATTTGGCGCGCTTTCATACTTGCTCGGACTACGCCTCGGGATTTGTACCAGTGGGCAGGCGAGGATTCCCTACCGCCCTCGGCGGAATACTGCTGCCGCTTTAGCCTGATTTGGTTTAAAATACCAACTAGCAGCTCGTCCACGTTGTGGTTGATACCGACTGAGACTTCGATGAATTTGGCTTTGTATGTACAGGCGAGGCATTTGCCATCTGTTGAAAAAAAGTTAAATTAATTATGGAGAGATTTTCATTAAAAAAATGATTCCTATTCACTTTCATAATATATAGTTTGGATCTGCCTTAAACTCGAGCTAGTACCGAAAAAAGTCTACTAAAAACTGAAGAGGGCGAGGTACATGTATTGCACACACTGAAATATTCTTACTAGTTCTACAAACGCACACTTCGATGTTGAGCGGCACACAACTGCAAACGATATGCTTAAAATGTAATTATATGGACGACCAAGGGGTGATGTAAGTGCTAACGAGGAAACAGTAGGTATAATGCTTCCATTCATTATTTTTTCTGAGCCTATGCGTGTAATAGATATAATAATTTAAACGAAAAAGTAACGAACTCAGAAGTATTGTCACGCATAAACAGGACCATGGCGACAAAGCTTAAATCCAAGCTTAATTAGTCGACATATTATTCTAGAAAATTCGACAAGAATAGCCTCGTGCATTAGACAGACCAACTACAGAGTTGGTCAAACGACGGAACTAACAACACTATCTCCGGACATCTTTCACTTTTGTTTAAAAATGCTGTGGGCCACCATCCCAGGGAGCCATCCCTCATTGAACTTGACGATAAAAGTTGGTCGCACGCTTCAAGTGGAATCTTCGACTTAATAAGTTCCGTGTCCATCACTCCTGCCGCTCGGGAAATCAATTTTCCCACAAAATGAGGTTCAATGAATTTACCGAAGCCTTGTCTTTTGCTCCTCACTAACTATGACTTAATCTTGCCTTTGCTACTAGCAACTATGATTTAATCTATGCTTTGGTAATCCGCCGCAATTCCGGTGGCAATTTGGCTCGGTAATGTCTATTAACTGCCCGATAAGTCGTTGGTCCCTTTGTATTTTTACACGACTGCCAAAAATAAAAGAGTCGGCTTCAAAAGCGCTTTGGAGAGTTGCTATTATTCAGTAGTAAATTTACTAAGTGATAAAAACTTCACCTGTATAAAAAGCCGACTTCAAAATTAGTGAAATACGTAATTTCGGTTGACAATATTAAGTCATCCAAGTAAACGAATTTTCCAGTACTGAACCGATTTCGATGAATTTTCCATAGGAGTTGGGAGCCATTTGAAAGTACTTTTCAAATAAAAAAGCTGTAACATTTAAAAAAAAAAAATATGTGAAATCTTATACATCTCCAGTTATGTTATGGTGTGGTTGGTTTTATGGTCACAATCACAACCTTGACTATAATCCCAACCATGACCATGTCACAACCATATAACCACGATCACAACAATGGCATTGATCACAACTATGACAATGATCACAACTACGACAATGATCACAATTATAACCACGATCACAACAATGGAAATGATCACAACTATAACAATGATCACAACTATGACAATGATCACAACTATGACAATGATCACAACTATGACAATGATCACAATTATAACCACTATCACAACAATGGCAATGATCACAACTATAACAATGATCAGAACTATGATAATTATCACAACCATGCCATTGATCACAACTATAACTGCGGCCACAACTATGACAATAATCTCAACTATGACAACGATCACAACTATGACAATGATCGTAATTATAACCACGATCACAACAATGGCAATGATCACAACTATAATAATGATCACAACTATGACAATTTTATTATAGAAACTGACGTGGTTTTCACACATTTTATTTATATTACACGGGAATTACTCACGTAAGATTAAGCCGGTCACTCCGACTATAGTTTCAACCGCATTAGGCAGTCAGTGACCGGCTTAATCTTACGTGAGTAATTCCCGTGTAATATAAATAAAACTATGACAATGATCACAACCATGACATTGATCACAACCATGACCACGATCACAACAATGATACTGATCACAACAATAACAACGGCTACAACTATGACATCATTGTCACAACCTAGGCATATAACACAATTATAACCATGATCAGGATCACGATTATGTGACCTAAGACTTATTACCATACGAAATTCTATGTTACCTTGTGTGGAGACAGCGCGACTTCTCGCCAAGTCTATCTTATTGGCGACGAGTAATGCGGGTCTCGCTCGCAGCATGTCGCTGTCGAGCAGCCGCGCCAGGTCCTGCTCGGCCTTCTGGAAAGACGCCTTGTCGACCACAGAGTATATCACCACGAAGGCGTCGGGAGGCTCTGCACGTTCTATTTCTTCCTGGGAAAGAATTTTTGTTCAGATAGAGTCTTAGATTGAGGTAATTAAATTTATCAATTTGGCCAAACGCTTGATGGCTAGCGTAGCGTGCGGGCCGGGCGCGAGCCGAGCGGCCACTGATTGCCCTGCTATGACCCTCTCGGGAAGGGACACCGGCCGAACATACCTAAAGTCCGGAGTGCGCCATGCCTGGCTGTGCTCAATTTTAACCATTACCGCTTGGGTGGTAGCACTGACTTTTATTTATCTTTGTCATTTGTTGTTTGAATAATTACCGAATTGTCATGCTGATGACATCACATTGAATACGCTTTTTGGAAAGATTTTCTGTCCTCGTTTGAATTTATGAGATACAAAGAGGAATAATGTGTCTGTTGGTGCAAGTTTTAAGCAGGCAATCAGTAACTAATATTGTTTTTTTTTATAAATAATAGGCTTGCGTTTGACCACCATCTCGCCTGATGCGAAATCAAAAGTTGCTGTTTATGTGAAATGAGTTTTGTTGGTTCTTGAGTGGAGACTACGAACCGGAAGACGCAGCGTAGGTAGGCTCCGATGACATCGTGAGAGTCGCGGGCATCCAGTTGATGCAGATGGCAGGATGTCATTCAGCAGTGGACGTCTGAGTGAGACGACAGTGAGTTTACCTACCTTTACATTTGTGCAGTTAACGAAGTAAAGTTCTGATTCTTCTCCGTTTAGTAATATTGAAACTTTCTCGTCTGCACCGTCCGCTTCTGTAATCAATAAAAAAACACCTTTTATTCCATTTTGTCAGACTAGTTGTTTGATAACTGTTTGGACAGTAATATTCCAATTTGTTATACTGGCTGGTCGACGTAATTAAAATTAAACCAAAGCTGTTAAGTTTTGGCGGGAATTCGAAAAAACATGACTGTCAACTGTCATAAGTACCAACATAAAAACTAAAATTTTACTTGTCTCAAAGTTTTTCTTGGGTGCGCTAAACGCGTTACATAAAATGCAATCTTGGAAAATGCTGGGGCGAGCTACTGCGCTTCATATGATTACTCTGGAAAATACCTTCAAGAAATACTCAATTTACTTTTTTAAATATCATCTCGTGAACGGTGCTTGTACAGTTTGAATTAAATTGCTTATTCATAGACTATACAGAATAGATGCATAACTATCATAATAGTAAGTACATTGTGTAATGACATTCTATTATTATTGTTATTTATTTCGTGACCATGGATACAGAATCCTTTAGTTGGAATAATAAAAAGGTGTACATGGTAATAAATAACGTCAAACAAGTCACAGTCAGAGTCAAGAAATTACTTTTCTTGACTCTGACTGGTCACGGTCAAGTTCAAGTCATGCCTTAATAAAGTGGGGAGACTACTAAAGGCTTCTGTGGAGTTTTGGAAACATCACGAAAATACAAACATACCAAACAATAATCCACCATTACACACATTAACACTCGAAATAATACAAGTTTAGGAAAATAATAAAATGAGGCGACATGTTTTTTCACTTTGGCGCCAAAACTCGACACTCTTTGATATAGAAAAGTGTTACATAGTACGCTAAAACTTGCCATAAATAATAAATTAAATAAAACATGAAGGAGTCATTTCAAGTTCTGGTAAAACACAGTTGGACGGAAATATGCAACGAGTTACTTTAAACTTTGGGCTTCTTCCTACTATTGCGGTAGCAATGAAAATTTGCTGAAAACATTGTTTAGTCTTCATAATAAAGTTTTTTTTTTATTAAATGTATAATGTATGCACGCTTTTTAAGGCATACTGCCAGTCTTTCTATACGTGCAGTCTGTGGGTCAACTATACACAGAAGACAATCAGCGCCCTGCGTGTGCAATACAATAACGCGTTTAGGATGCTGCTGGGGCTGCCCTGGCGCTGTAGTGCATCGGGAATGTTTGCTGACGCTCGGGTAGACGGCTTTCATGCCATAATGCGCAAACGAGCAGCCTCGATGCTCAGACGTGTCCGGGGCAGCGCCAATAGCCTACGTGTTGTGGCAGGTCGGTTTGACTGTCCGGTCATTAAGCATGCAGTGCGGCTACATGTTAATACTAATAATAAGTAAGCCACTCACATTTGATGCTATTTTATTATTATTTTTGACATTATAATTTCCATTGCTATTTTTATTCGTTGTATTTTATTTAATTCATTTTTAATTATTGTTACTATTGACATGTACCTATTTCTAATTTTGTTTTACTTTATTATTATTTTATGTAATTTGTGTCAAAATGTATATGGACCTGGTCTGAAATAAATGATTAATAATAAAAAAAAAAAAAAAAAAGATAGAGCGCAAGTACTTCTAAACGAGACGATATTATGATATTACGAGATATGACGAAACTTCATGACTATACTTACTACATTACGTACATACATACTTACAAACTAAACAAAAAGTAGCAAAATAACAGTTAAAATTGAAAGTCCTCATCGTATCTTTTGCTTTTTTACCACAAAACAAAACGTCACGTGTTTTTTTTGTTATTTGTTCAAAAATAGTTGAATCAATTTTGATAAAATTTATATGGGACTCTGTTGTAAGACCTACCAAAAAAATATAATTAAATCATAATTGGCGAAGTAATCGGCTAACAAACATACAGTCGAATTGACAACCTCCTCCTTTTTTGAAATCGGTTAAAATACAATCACGGCGAGCAAAATTTCTGTTCGTATCGTATCTATAGGCATCAAGAAGTTGGTGTTGGTGACGAATTGGCGCCATTTACGGAGTCAAGTGGTCGTACTCATCAATCATGTCGCCGAGTGGTGCCAAATTAGCCGGCGTGCGTAGGGCTTCTTGGAATCGACGGGGCTTTGGAACAAGCGTTTGTATGGAGTACAATTTTTGATGAGAAATCTGTAAATAAACATTACGAAAACTCAATAAATGTGCGATATATAAAATCCGCCTTTATTAACTAAACGAAATACAAGCTAACAAAAACAGTTAGACCAATACCCATGGGTTGTTGAAGATCTAAAGATAATCCGCAAATGCTCAAGCCCACTATCAGTTGGCAACGAAGAATCTTCTATATATATATAAATCTTCTATATAATATAAAAGCGAAATTCATTGCTACATCAAATGCTACAACATCACATTAATATAATGCTACGATAGCTACAACCCACAGAAGAGAAAAAAAATCTACTTCTCTTTTCTGTGCTACAACCTGCTACGACACCATGCTAAATTGCTACATCACATTACTACGATTGACGTCAAATGCTACAATGCTACGTCGTTTATTATAGGATCGCTGCATTCGCTGCGTTATATGATGTGTAGCAATTGTAGCATGTGACGTAAATAAATGAAAGAGCGTAGTAGCAATCATAGCTTGTAGAGTTAGAACCTTACCATACATGTGAGTTATCTAGTAATTATAGGCATAAAAGATGTAACACACAAAAGATGTAACAGTAATGTGATGTAGCAATTTAGCATGGAGTCGTAGCAGGTTGTATCTATCGTAGCGTTTGATGTACTTAGCAATATTTTGTAATTATAAAAGATGTTACGTATATCTTTTATGTCTATAATTACTAACTTACATTTATGGTAAGATTGCTATGCTACATGCTACGATTGCTACAGCGCTCGTTGACTTACGTCACATGCTACAATTCAGATTAGCTACAAACGATGCAGCATAGCTCGACGAGGGTCAAAGTTACGCTCTTTAGAGCGTACTGCACAACCTTCTACACGTGCAGCCTGTGGGCTAACTACACTAAGAAGAGATACAGTGACTTCCGCGTCCTGTACAACAATGCATTCAGGATGATGTTGGGACTGCCTCGATTCTGCAGCGCCTCAGGCATGTTTGCAGATGCGCGCACCGACTGCTTTCACACTACTATGCGCAAGCGGTGCGCGTCTTTGGTGCGAAGAGTACGGGCCAGTTCCAACATTGTTCTTCAGATGATTGCGACTAGATTGGACTGCCTTTACCTCCGGCATTGCTGCGATAGACATGTCGCGGTACCCATGCCGGAGAGAAAGTACTAAACTGATTGTGACTTACTGTATTTATGACTATTTTATTTTATTATTGTGACCCTGGGACATTGAATGTATTTTTACTTGTTTTAATTTTTTTTATTGTGTTATGATGTATTTTAATTTTTATGTATTATTAATTTCTTTACTGATATGGGTTAATCCTGAAATAAATAAATTTTGAATTTTGAATTTTGAATTTAAGTGCATATTCTAAGCACGCATGTAAACTCTCAACTTTGTAGACTTATTCAACGACAAAAATATCAAGAGTCAATACGTAAAGAGCATGTAACTTACAGAATAGCAGTAAAACATAAAATCACGATATTTACCTACATCAAACATCAAGCTAGAAGCATCGAGTTCCCATAGGGTTTAATAGTGACACGTCACGAACGTAATTTGTCACGCGAGGTCGATATGTCGCCTCTATGCTTGTGTACTCTTTGACGGTTTAATGGGAAACCCGGATTATCTAGGGTAGTGAAACAGTTATGCCAATAAATGTGCTTTTGCTAAAACGCCTGCAAAAACATTTATGCTGCTAATGCTAATGTTTGTGCGGTAGTGAGTGTCACACTTCTAATTCTAATTCAAAAGTGGGGGTGGTAAGACCTGCAGTGACATCCCGCATGGGGTGTATAATTGTGCATTTGTCCTTGCCAGCCTACAACAACCAGCCGAGAAGCACGGCGTGGTCGCTGACTAAACTGCTCTACCCCTACATCACACCACCACCTGCTTTCACCAGGTGTTGTGGTAGTGGAGACTTGTTGTTGTTAAGTTTCTTCAAGGAGTCCCGTCCTTAATCGTATATCTTCTGTGGCCTTGCAATGCAGTAGTATTATCGTACATACTCCACGGTCTCGTTCTCCTGTAGACAGCCTCGGCGCAGAGGGCTGTTTCATACTTGTTTTGCTCACAATTTGGCAATGACGGAAAGTAAAGGGTTTGTAAAGACACAGGTTATATTCAGTAATATCAATGAAACCTATTTTTGAAATCGTATCATCGTATAAATTTTGATAATCATATGAACATGATTTATTTTGATTAGTAATTTGAAAAGACCAAAAAAGGTCCCCCCAAAACGTCTAAGTCAACCCAAAGTTTTACACGTAGTGTAGGTACCTACTTAGTCACTAAAATATTGAACATTTCGAACGCGAAGCGGAGAGGTAGTGTTTTACTGGTACTAATAGGTCTGGGAAAACGACTTAAGGTATGATATTTTTATATGAAGTGCATAAAAAAAGAAGAGTAGGTACTTACTGAAAAAGTACTCATTGGAAGAAAATCTGCCAAACCAAGGACGTTAAATACCCTTTACCAAATTTAGAAATACATATATAAAAGAAGTCCGGAATACCGATGTGTTAAAATCAATAATAAGTAACCAGATACCATAAAAAACATTTGTAAAGATTGCTCATTTAAAAATACAGTCAAGTCAAAACTCATTGAAAAGGCCTACTACAGTATACAAGACAATATGGACGATAAGTGGTAGAAAATAGTAATTTAGCAATAGATAATTAAATATTAAGCTTATAGTTTTATATTGTTTTTATTAATAGAAACGCTTTTGTTTTATAGTTATTACATATTATAATTTAAGATAATATTATATAATAGAATATAGTTATTAATTATATATGCGTTACAATAAGTTAAATTGCAGCGCCTACTAGGGCGCTGCAATTTGTCTTTTTGATTTTTTTTTGGTCTATGTACCGACATGTTCATGTAATGTGTAAGCTGACAAATAAACATATACTATAGGGGATATGCTATATAACGTCCTTGCATCCAGGACCAGTGTAAAATCATGTAGAATAATATCATGATCGCAAAGGTAATTTATAACGGGATGGGCTCTATGACGTGTGTACTTTTCGAAGTATCATGGGGAAAAACGAATATTGTCATAAATTGTTTATTTTGGCTTCGCCAGGTTTGTGTGTTTTACCTGTGTCAACATAAATTCTGTCCTCGAGTGGTATCACAGTCTGGTTTCATAAAATCATAGTGCTTTTGGAGTCTGATCAGAATCATGACCATGGAGCCTGATCTGACCATGTTCGTAGATATTGATGAGATGGTCATGGTGGTAGTCTGGTATGGTGTCAGGGAAAGTCGACAGCTGAGAGATCACGAACTTCATAAAGTCGCAGCTTTATACGTTGTTGGTATGATTTGTATTGTACATACAAACACTGGTATACTGTATACATGTATACTACACTGGATACCCCAGTCGACGAGGCCCTGCAGGTCGTTGAAGGTACGGGGAGATGGTGAAACATCCTATTATCTATTTATTTATATATTTATTTACGGAAAACAAACAGCTTTAACGACATAAAACATAGCAAGAAAAATAAGAACAAACAAAGTTTTCCATACTTTCAAAGTTTTCCTTAATTTTTTTCACAAATAAAACAGAGATACAGTCCAGTTCCGTGAAAGTTAAAATAACAAATGCAATAAAACAAATATCAAAACAGAATAATAATTTAAAAAAGTATATAACGTTCGTTGAAGCCATATCAATCTAACAATAAAAAAAAAGTTTATATAAATGAATAATAAAGTAGAAAAAAAATCAGACTACTCAACAAAACTCACGAAACTCAATCAGAAGAAAAAAAACTGAAAATGCATAAGTTTTTAAGGAATTTTGTCTGGCTGTTAACAAGTCAACGTCCTTGGAATAGATATTTACTATTAAAGTTGTTACATACTCTTACGATGTAAGAATTTTGTCTATAATTGGCTTCCAAATAAGTTACAACACTCAGACATGAAAAAGACAACCCGAGAAGGATTCTAAAGTAATTCAGCACTTTAGTGCTACCAGGTTACCACAATGGATCCTAGTGGATTTCTGTATAGTTCTTGAGATAAAAAGTCAAGGGCGAGGCGATGTGGGTTGAGACACGTCCCGCGTCTCTGCTGATTGAATTGGCCGCTGTCAGCGACACGGCCGTGAGGCCACTAAAGAAGCGGGTATGATAATGCTATTGAGATAAAACCTTTTCATTTTAGTAGGTGTCAACTAGCGCCATCTGTCAAAATATTTTATGACTGCGTCGCATTCCTCTCAAGTACAATGACCATAACGTAGTCATGCGACAGTTTTCACTGGTGATAATATTATATTTTTTGCTCAGCACTGAGTTGTACCTTTGACAAAGTTCCATTGACGATCTTTATACGAAGTAATATTTAAATCAATACTTTTTAACTGGCAAGTATCTTTACTTACTAACCAAAATACAAGTTTATAACTAACACTACACACACTAACACTATAAAAACAGTTAAGGCGAAATGGTAGAGAACCGTACACTTGTATGACGATGATGCGGCGTGCGCGCTTTGAAGAATTTTCAATATTTATATTTTCTTCATTTTCTACAAATAATCTTACGCTTTTACAAAAAAATGCGCCCACTAAAGTATTTGAATGATTGTTAGGACTACACACAATCTTTTTTGATGAAAATATTTTTTATAGCATTTGAATGAAGTTGATTCAATCCATTGAAGGGAACGTAAAAACGGGTGGTTTTTAGGAAAATTTACGATTTTTTTTTCTATCGAGCCAAATTTCTTTAATCGTGTATCGGTGAACACATCCGAATAAAATATTTCAAGAACATTTATTACACATAAAGAAATAATGTCAATTAGGTAATCGATTTTATAGGTCTACTTTTGAATATTCGTGATGACGAATCGTCAAATTTGAAGCATATTTCGTCTTAAGTCTGCCCATATACCTACTGTTGAAGGTCTTAAGAGAATACAAATGATAAGTATATAATGATGTATTTAAATAGTGTATAAAAAATCAATGATGTGAGGGCATCACACATATTATTATTATAAATGCGAAAGTTTGTGTGTAAACTGTAAATGTGTATGTTTGTCCAAATTCAACTCTTTAACAGCTCAACAGATTTTAATGAAATTTGGTATGGAAGTAGCTTATACCCTGGATGAACAAATAGGTAGTAGTATCCTGTGGGGTAGCAGCTCAAACCGTGGGGTGCTGCTTGTTCTTGATAAATTCAATTCGTTTAAGCTGTACCTACACGAAACAGAAAGGAACAATGTCTAGGCAATCAAATTAAAAGTAAAACAGTCATAAATTGTCTACCTCCATGCTGCTAAAGCTATTTTATAGTAGTTAAGTTTACAACCACTAAACTAGCTTCATTACAGGTTAAAACTGTGAAGCATTTAACACCATCTCGCCGGTTTCATTGCCCGTCCCCCGGGGTATACCTACTAAGTAAATATTGCGCGAAGCACAGGCGTCTGTGCACGTCTTACTATCTACTAGAGAGCTCTATTTGATGGAACTAGGGCTTAAATACGCTACTAATTGTTTAGGTCATCATAGATCAGTGGAAATCGCACACTGTGCGATTCACTCGATCCTTCTTACCTTATACCTGCAAAATGTGGAATGAGGTACCTTCCACGGTGTTTCCGAGAAGCTACAAGTTCTTCAAAAGGCGAGTTAAACGAGTCCTAAACGGTCGGCAACGTATTTGTGATGCCTCTGGTGTTACAAGTATCCATATAGGCGACGGTGACTGCTTACTATCAGACAACCCGTCTGCTTGTTTGCCACTTATGGCATAAAAAAAAGGTGTTGGAGGTAAAATTATTATTTTAACTCAGCACTGCACGAATAAATGTAAATGAACTGAACGATTTCGTAGGTCTTCGTGATTCGCACATTCTACCACGACGGTAGACCATTTGACTTCAAAAAAGGAAGGGGGGATCTTATCAGCTGTATTTTTGTTTGTTTGTTACATCAGAACTTCGTCATTTACAAAAAAAAAAAAAAACAATAATTATGTAAAATTCTCATTTGAAATGATATAATTTTCAAATTAGCCCCATAGAAATTTCATCAAAAGTAGTAGTAGTAGTAGTAGTAGTGGTTCAGTAGTTTGGTTTTTAAATCAAAATAACTGGAAAAAATGTGGCATCAAAGTAAACGAAATAAAATAACATCCGATTTCTTAGGTTTTCGGGATTATTGCTCAAAAGAGAGAAAAAACGCGTTCAAATATTATTTATTCAAAATAACATCCGACTATCATGAAAGTTCAATAAACGGGATTCATTCCCTAATTTTCCACACTTAGAGTTGGAATATGTTGTTCAAATTAAAATTACTTCACCCTTGATATAAACTATTAAAAAAAAAAACATTACTTGAATCTCGTAACACACATACAAAAAAATACAGTGCCTATGTTATGAACCTCCTTTTTGAAAGTCCGTTGAAAATTAAGCGCTGACGACAGCGTGCTGATGTAAAGTTGATTTAAGCTGAACAAACTTTTTCGCGAATTTCATAGCCCGACCCCCAGGGCACTTATACACATATAGCGCGAGGCGTCACTGGTAAGCCTTAAGAGGGGGCAACCGAAATTTTATGCTAATTTGCCATGATATTCTAACTAAACCAAATATCCGATCACCGTAATAATTGATATATGTGAATTTTCAATTCATTTTCTTTCCGCCATTAAGACAGAAACATAATAGCAAAATATTTACTCGATACTTTAATGTTTTGAAAATGGTGCCTTTTTGCTAATTTTTTTGATTTTACTTGGAAAGTACTTCAGTTACATATCTAAAATAAATACTCACCGAAGGAAAATATAGTTTGTTTTCCAGTGTTAAGACAAAATTTACCTAGATTAATTAGTACTCTCATAATAAATTATATTCGATTTGAGACTTACGTCCTTTAGTTCTAAGCAACTATTCGGTCAAACGGCAAGTCCGATATTCAGTCTTATTCTGTTGCGCTTTGCATCTAAATAGCGAAACATGCTCCGTTTAACCTCAGTACCGCACTGTGCCTCAACGGGGAAGGACGCACGCGCTTGCTTTTCGCCTTGGTTTTATCTTCCGAGTGCGATTATATCAACACCTACTGTATTTTCAAACAAAGGATAATATAAAAAATCGATGGCTCGAACGCGACCACTTGATGCGGCTACCAAGTGGTGACAATGACCTTAGAGCACAGACTAGGTAAAGCTACTACGAAAAAATAACATAGATACAAATAAAATGGATACGACTAGGCCCTAACGAATCCATTATTATGTATGCTCAGTAATATAACTATTAGAGTCGGAGTGTTTCTTTGTGACAGACAAACAGACAGAGAGAGAGAGAGAGAGAGAGACGGAGAGAAGCAGAGAGAGAGAGAGTCAGAAAGATAAAACTAAAAATTAAATGACATTATAAAATAATTTAGATTCATTATAATTTTATAAAATTAAAATTAAAAATCATTTAAATTAATGTGATGGTTAATTTGACTTGAGAGTTCCATCCACATTTTCTCACGTTTTTACGAGAAGCGGCTTTCTGCAAAAGGAGGAAGGTTCTCAATTTTAACAGACAAAAAATAGCTTGGTAATAATGGAAGCAAAAAAACATCTTCTAATAAAAAAAAATTTAAATGTGGAAAGTCAAACAATAGGTACTTATGTTTTTAACAGACTTCAAAACAGGGGCAAGGTTCTCAATTCAACCGGTATAAAAAAATACTAGTCGAATTGAGGACCTTCCTCCTTCTTTGAAGTCGGTTAAAAACATAAGTACCTACTGTTTGACCAGTTGGGTTGGCTCGGGTATGTGCTGGTAAGGGGAAATGCACAATACACTAGCGGGACTACTTACCTTAGTCAAAGTCAAATACTACTTACCTTTTTATCCGACTTCAAATAAGGAGGAAGGTTCTCATTTACCTTAGAGTACCTTCAATTCGACCAGTATTTTTTTATACTGGTTGAATTGCAGTCCACCACTGCGGTGCAACAATGCGGTGCAACACTGCGTTGCAACACTGCGGTGCAACAGTGCGGTGCAACAGTGCGGTGCAACAGTGTGGTACAACAGTGCGGTACAACAGTGCGGTACCATCTTTAAATATTTTGAATCAGTAGCATAAAATACGAGTTTCTCAGATCAAACGCTAGGTGGCACCACCAGTATTTCAGCAAAGTGAAGTTATATCAAAAAATAAATAGCTATTTTTGAATATTTTTAACTAATTGGTTGGAAACATAGGTGAGTTTTTTTTTGAGGATTAGGTGAGGTTTTGCGTGATTTGCGTCCAACACTAGATGAGAGCATTTATATTTCAGAGAATCTTGACTTGTATCGTAAAATATTTCTGCCATCCTTGCATATTTTAAATCAGTAACGGTGATTATAGATTGTTCAGTTCTAATACTAGAAGACATCTTCAATATTTCAGTGAAGACGTTAAATCAGAAAATATTTCAGCCATCCTTGAATATTTTAAGTCTGTGGCATCGATTAATGGCTGCTGAGGTCTAAAGCCAAACGACGGCACCAATATTTCAGAGATTTTGAGAAGTAGCTTCACTAACGAAATTTCTTTATTTAATTCAAATCCGAAAATATTTTGACCATCACTACATATTTTGAGTTTTATTCAGTGGTAAATGATTTCACAGGGTGAGTATTAGGGAACTAACGCAGTATTTTTCATACATTTTGGGTAATGAGAAGCCACAGGCAAACCACGGCAAAACTTATCTCAGATGGCGCCACCTTCGCTGGTGCTGTCATTTGTGGCTTATTTGAGGTTATAAACATTGCTCTTGAATGAAACAATAAAAATAAACTTTGCCTTTAAACAGTAAAATGTTTCTTATATTTCAGAGAATCATGACTTGTATCGTAAAATATTTCTGCCATCCTTGCATATTTTAAATCAGTAACGGTGATTATAGATTGTTCAGTTCTAATACTAGAAGACATCTTCAATATTTCAGTGAAGACGTTAAATCAGAAAATATTTCAGCCATCCTTGAATATTTTAAGTCTGTGGCATCGATTTATGGCTGCTGAGGTCTAAAGCCAAACGACGGCACCAATATTTCAGAGATTTTGAGAAGTAGCTTCACTAACGAAATTTCTTTATTTAATTCAAATCCGAAAATATTTTGACCATCACTACATATTTTGAGTTTTATTCAGTGGTAAATGATTTCACAGGGTGAGTATTAGGGAACTAACGCAGTATTTTTCATACATTTTGGGTAATGAGAAGCTACAGGCAAACCACGGCAAAACTTATCTCAGATGGCGCCACCTTCGCTGGTGCTGTCATTTGTGGCTTATTTGAGGTTATAAACATTGCTCTTGAATGAAACAATAAAAATAAACTTTGCCTTTAAACAGTAAAATGTTTCTTGACAGTGGCGAATCTCAGAAAAAAGTTAATGTTTCCTTAGCTGGTAAAAAAGCGAATCTTTTGGCAAGGTAGGTATGCAATAAAATTATCAATCACTGCGTTGCAACACTGCGGTGCAACAGTGCGTTGCAACACTGCGGCGCAACAGTGCGATGCAACACTGCGTTGCCACACTGCGTTGCAACACTGCGTTGCAACACTGCGTTGCAACACTGCGTTGCAACACTGCGGTGCAACACTGCTTTACAACACTGCGGTGCAACACTGTGGACCAAGTAGACAGAGACACTAAGATTATACAAGTCGCATTGAGAACCTTCCTCCTTATTTGAAGTCGGATAAAAAGGTAAGTAGTAATACCTACTGTTAGACCGGCCGGGTTGGCTCGGGTAGGTACTGGTAGGTCAAACAGTAGGTATATTAGGCCGACTTCAAATAATGAGGAAGGTTCTGTGAAGGATGATGATGATATTTTTTAGTAAATTGAATTGAATGGAATGGAATTGAATTGCATTGCATTAAATTACATTAAATTAAATTAAATAAATCATACTTAAATAGATATTAACAACCAGGTATACTCGTAGAACAAACACAAAATGTTCATCACATTAATTTTGTCCTAGGTGGGAATCGAACCCACGCCCGAAGCTCAGAAGGTAGGTTCACTACCAACTGGACCAACGGGCTTTCGGGTATTTCGTTTCGCGTGTTTCGTTTAGTATAGTATAGCATAGCGTAGCGTAGCATAGCATAGCATAGCATTAGTTTAGTTTAGTTTGATTTAATGTTTAACGATCTCTGACTCTCTGTCTCAAGCGTAAAATTTTAATTTGAAAATTAATTTAGGCAATTTCAATTTAATTTATATAATTTATTAATTTTATATTGATATTGTAGAAAACTTAAAAATTAAGTTTAAAAATATACAACAAACACAATTTTGAAAATTGAAATAAACAATTTACGGTTTTGCGCGCCGCGACCGAACCCAGCTAATCGCCAAAACGCCAACATTATGCTTATCCTGTGTTTATTACTCCTTGCCGCATGACGAGTTCGACTACGCGAGTTATGTGTACTGGAGCTGCGCGCGACTGCCGCGCTGCCGTGGTTGTGTTTCACACTAATGCGGGTGATGCGAGACGCGCGGGTGAAATCAGAAATTTTCCTCGCTTTATACGCACTCTTAATAGGCCTTCTGATGCTATACGTGTTTTAGAGCTCGCTGCAATGGAATTGAGGTTTAAATACGCTGAACTTTATTACTGGGTTAAAGTTAAATGAGTTTCTGAATAGCAGTTATTTAACCACATTCGAGAGCTTACCTACATTTTGCCTGGGAAAAGTTGTGCTGACGTTGCAAAAAATGTTTTTGCGCTTAGTGACTGATTTTTAGGGTTCCGTACCCAAAGGGTAAAAACGGGACCCTATTCGATGTCTGTCGTCGATACAGATCATACCTACGATACAGACATCGTAGGCTTATTAATACGGTCTTGTTTTTACCCTTTGGGTACGGAACCCTAAAAACGCAGTGGAAATAAAGAAATCATGTACCTACAACATTATTTCCTGCTCGACTCAATGACTTGCTGGGTGAGGTTTGCTATTAGAAATTGTCGAGTAGGTTGTGTAAACAAAATTACTATGTCAAAGGTTATGGGTTAACGTTGCTTTTCAGTTCATGCATCATGCTATTAGGTGCAAAGTTTCCACCTTAAGGCCAGGTTTTACCACTTTTAAGCAACGCTATTTACTACAGATGATTGTATTAAAGTCACATTTAGCGGATCAAAACCATGGCGCTTACAAACAGTTGCATGTGCGTTTCGGTACTTCAATTTTTGAGGTTTTTCTCATATTTTTAGAAAAGTATAGCTGTAATGTAAAATTGACTTCTGCGGTTTCCCCCCATAACTACAGAATCGTAGACATCATTTAATAAATAGGTATTTGAATGAATCCAAAAAAACAGGGAGAAAAGCTCAAATCTGTGCTTCTTTCATATAATATTTTCTCTGTCGAGCGAAATGTCCTTAATCGTGTTTCGGTCTTTGGGGGTTCCTAGATAAAACATTACATTTTAATTTGACAACCTTTTATAATTTTATACTCGTAAACTAAAATGACCAAAGTTGTTAAAAGTCGGAAAAGAGGGCCTTAATTCTAATTCTCTATTACTTCGTACATATAAAACCCATTAGGTAGATTTAGTCACTAAAATCACATCCGATTAACAAATTACACCATAGTCAGCTCATTCATTAATCATAATGGGGACTTGTTAACTTTTCACCCACCTTGGCGTGGCTAACGTGAGCTCAGGTGTTGTCAACCTTTTGTTAAAAGGAACTGTGTTTTTACGATAAAATGCTACGGAGTGTTTAAGTTAATTTAGATAATGGATTCCATTCCATCTTATTAAAGACAAAGGTCTTTAACCAGTGTGTGGTGCCAGTAATGACATAAGGTACTGAAACGTGGTCCTTAACTGTTGGCCTTTTGGAAAACTCAAGATTCGTAGAGCGGGCAATGGAGAGAGCTATGCTCGGACTGCGGAGTTTCTTTGAGTGATAGAATCCGGAAGGTAATCAGAGTCACCTTCTATTAAAATTTGCAAGTAGAAGTGGCAATGTGCAAGCCACATCGCTTGAAGAACCGATAACCGATGGGGAAGAAGGGTACTCGAGTGGAGCCCACGAACCGGAAGACGCAGCGTAGGTAGGCCTCCCACTATAGATGAACCGACGACATCGTGAGAGTCACGGGCATCCATTGAATGCAGATGGCAGGCTGTCATTCGGTGTGGTGGTCTAAAGGGGAGGCCTATGTTCAGCAGTGGACGTCTTCTGGCTGATGATGATGAGATAATAGATTTGTATTTTTTGCCAACCATCGTCTCTATTAATTTTTTTAAATAGCCTGGCGTAGCATCTTTGTTTTATACCGGTTCTCCTTGGCAAGGATGTGAGGATTGTCAACTAAATTGTGATTACAAATAGAAAGATCTATAGAAAAATAATTTGCTGTAATAGGTATATACCTGAATAAAATAACGGCTTCTCATTTTTGTAATACACAACACACATCATGAGCCAGTAAACGTCCACTGCTGATCAAAAACCAGTCTTTTTTTTTCATGGCCTTGTATTCAATGTCCTTTAGTCGTAATATTAAACAGTTTACATAGTCTTAATAGCGTCAAACAAGTCATAGTCACAGTCAGAGTCAAGCTAAGTAAGTCACGGTCAAGTCAAACTCATGCCCCTGTAAAGTGGTGGAGACTTTACAAAAGGCTTCCATGGAGTTTTGGAATCAACATATTTCACTTCGTTGTATCAGTTCGATCGAGCACTAAATAAATAATAATTCACCATTTAGTACACATTAACACTCGAAAATACACAAGTTTAGGAAAATAATCCAACGAGCCTACGTTGGTGCCAAAACTCAGACCTCCCTTAGAGAGGGGTGTTGCCTAATTCTCACGCTTAGCAGGCGGCTTTAGGATCACAGTAGGCTCACCGTGTACTTCTAAAATGCTGCTGCCCATCTTCCGGTGGTCCGGTGGTTCTCGCAGTTTTAGGACATACCCGGGCCGGGTCATACACAACATATCAACTTATTAGTAAGTACGTCCAATTTAAAAAAAACAGTCTTTTGTAAACCTCTAGAAGAGACAGTTTGAGAGTGGATTTCATTAAATTACTGACATATAAAATAAACAATTTTAATTTAGGCTTATTTATTTGTTTTATGCCCGGAAATCCAGAAACCTACCTAAATTGAATGATTGCATTTTGTAATACGAACGGAACACTCAACACGCGAGCTCCTCTCGCACTTGGCTGGTTTTTGTTAGGTACTTAGTATTTATCTGAGGCTTATTATACTTTTTACATCGGACTATAGCCTAACGTTTGACCGCGATCTCGCCTGACGCATCACGAACCGATTATGCGGTCGAAGATGGAGCACGTTTGCCCAGTAATAACCTATTAACCCTTGACTTGAACACTCCAAGATTGTAATGCTGCGGAAACATAGATAGAGGCGTTCCATTGATTTGTCGTTCTAAGAAGGCAAAACGGATCCAACGCGAGACCAGCGCTGGTATGTCTGGTATGCTGAGTTGGAGCCGATTAGTGACTTTGTAATCCAATAGCCTTAGATTAACTACACAGAGATGGTAAGTTTCCAAACAACGCCTTCTCAAAACGTAAGCTACAAATTCGCTACGTGTGCTGTGTTTACTTGCCTCGTCACGCACACAGACGCAAAAATTATGCGGCAATAATTAAATTAATTTTTTTTGGGAGCTCTTAACACTATCACCTGACTAAGAGCACTGACCACGGAACGCTATTACAGTTTACGTACGTACGTACGTTTGGTGTCATATATGGCTCCATTTGAACGGCTTAAATTTTGCGAATGTACTTAGTTTCTGTATATAGTTATTCTAAGCCAATAGCCTATGTATTTAAGTGATTTTTTTAACATAGTGACAAATAAATATCTACTTTCTTTCTTCCTATCTTTATTTCTAAAACGCTTGGTGTTATTGATTGGTATTTTCACAAAGATAATAATAGTACCCACAGAAGAGAAAAAAAAAATTCTACTTCTCTTTTCTGTGATAGTACCTATATCGTCATGTAATGGTGACGTGACGCTTTGCCGTACGGTTCGCCTGGACGTCCGGTAATGAAAAAGTTTCCCGTTATCCACATTTTCCCGTGGAATATTCTAAAGTAATTTGATTACTGTCTGAAGTTTCGCGTGAGTTCATTATGCAGGGATATCCCACAGGAGTGACTGGGGACGGAACAATCGAGAACTCCATTAAATTTCCCGAGTTTCAGATTAGAGGAAGAAATCGACACTCACTTGTTCGTACATTCAATACTTTTTGATATTATTAGTTATTTTATAAATGTTTATGCATTGTCATTCAATAATATAAAGAAAATTGTACAAAAACATTTTTCAATGTCACGAAAGTGTGATTAGTGAAAGCGTTTTTAGGGTTCCGTACCCAAAGGGTGTAAACAGGACCCTATTAGTAAGCCTACTATATATTTTATACTATGTATTAAATACTATAATATAATTATACTGTGCATTTTTTTCGCAAGATGTGTATGTAATTTATTAATTAAACATCATGCGAAAAAAATACACAAGTTTGTTTGATTGTTTTTTCATGCGCTGCCTGAATGCGTTCGCCTATAGTTACATGGGACGGACGGACGGACAGACAGAAAGCGTAGGCTTAGTAATAGGGTCCTGTTGACACCCTTTGGGTACTGAATGTCCTTTGGTTTCGCATGATGTGTGATTTATTAATTACTCATCATGCGTAATAAATACACAAGATTGTTTGATTGTTTTTTAGTCCGAATGCGTTCCTCTTTAGTTACAATCTGGGCGTCTTCAAATCACGAGTCATCGGTTTCTTTAGCATGTTCACCATGGTATAATAATATACTCCGCCAGGTATAGCACTCAGAGAAAAAGTGTCACGTGGGTGACACCCACTGAGGTCATCAACGTCATGTACACGTGCATAAGCAAGAGCAGAATAAGTAAATGACAACAAGTTCGAGAGAGATGACGATACAGCTGATTTTCTGTATTACCAATAGCGTGAAATTTTATTTCCCCAATCTCCGTTTATTACCTGTGGGAATCCAACAAATCAATTCGTGGTTTTGATATAAATAATCTAAATTGAATTGTTTTGCTTGAGCTGACAAAACAAATGACAATTGAAACGCTTTAAGTATTTTATTTAATAGATTATTAGCTAATTTGTTTCCCAATATCTGTGTTTGTTGCAATAAAGTGGCAACTGGGCAGTGACGTAATTGAGTATCAACTCCCAGAGCGCTAGACCTTGTTTTCTTGGATCATGCATCAGACCAATCAGACGAATTGGAGGTATATCGCCTGGCCTATTAAAAAAAAAGTAAAAAAAAATTGGATCGAGACATGCTTTTTTAACGTTGGAGCCAAAACTGCCAGTGAAAGCGTTCTAGGAAGTTGTTTTCACGTCATCATCACATTAATTAAAAACGTAACATAAGTACGTGAAACTCGGTTCATTATTTTATCATTAACGATGCAAAGTTACTGGATATAATATCCTCGTTTAATCTCTTCAATAGAGAGTTTAAAAACCGTTTTCATTAAAGTCCCCAAACTTTTTCCAACATAATCACACATTTGAAAAACCACCTCTCTTACCCCTTTTTAAGGGTGTTTTTTTTCGCCCATCGGGCAGGCTAAAGCTTCTAAGGACGTATTGTCTCTTCATCTGATTTTTTTTAAATTATACAAAGTTTTAATTATATCAATAATTAATACTATATTTACAGCATTAGAAGATATTGTTATTTTTGATAGAGTGATAAAGTTTTGGTTTCACATGTCTGGTGTATTTATGTCAAATGTTGAAATATTTTATCTATAAATATAATGAAGCTTTGATTAAGAGTTTTGGCGCCAACGCGAAAAAAAACATGTCACCTCATTGTATTATTATCATAGGTCTGTGGTTTGAATGTGTTTGAGTATGGGCAAGTTATACGAGGTAAAACATAATTATATATTTTCAAAAGTCCATAAATGCTTTTATTAAAGTCTCCATCATTTTACAGGGGATGACTTAGACTAGAACGTGGCTAACTTCACTTGTCTCTGACTGTGACTACGACTTGTTTGACGATATCAAAGCTTAAAAATATTTCTATTGTAACAAAACGGACGTGACGTTGCCTGCGAAACTACGAATGACAACCAGCCAGCCGCCATGACACACCCCTCCCTCACGCCATGCCACTGTCAAGCTCGCCGAGCCTTTGAGGGGAGTGTATATATAAGCCAGCCTGCCAGCTAACTCTCTCTCTGTTCATTTCGATTGCTGAATAAATGAAGTAGTCGCCACTCTGCGTGTTTTATATGTCATCCCGTTTACATTCAGAAGAGGGATAAAGAAGAAAATTTAATACCTACGCGCACTGCGGCTTCATGGCGCTTGGTCAAATTGATTCTGATCCTCGAAGAAGACTATATAATCCTGTCTATAACGGCGAAGTTACTGCTTGAGAAGAATTTACGATGACGTAATTATGTACTGCAAGAAGGTTGACTCTGCCAAGCTAAAGCATCGTGCTACTTAGTTGGCCTGATGAAAAACGAAGTAAAAATGCAGAATAATGTCGCCACAATCATGAAGATCTAACACCACCCACCCTGTTTTCTCATCATTCGACGCCACGTACTGAGCAAGAAGAAGAAATAAGAATATTACTTGTTGCCGCTTCCGTGGCATTTAAACACGGCGAACCCTACTTTCTGCCCGTGACTTTACTATCCACTGCGTGCGAAAACTGTGACATCGAAGATTTCAAGATTCCATCTCGGGCCGCAAGACACGTGGCAAGATACTACTGTCTACCTGCCTACCAGCCTGCCCGCCTGCGTGCCAATCTGCCTGTCTGCCTGCCAGCATGGGGCCTGCATCCGTGTGGCGTGTAGCAGCCGGGCGAGGTCCTAACCTAACTAGGGCCTAAAGCAGCGGAGGCCAGCCTGCATCAGTTGGAGCTAGCGAGGAGCCTTAGCCTAATAGCCAGGTGTGTTTGTTTCTACTTGCCATTATGCTTATGAGATATACATATTTTTGACCTTATTGCCACTAATTCAAGTTAGTATTAGAAAATTTACAAGTATATGACTTCAAAATAAGACCATTAACTGATAGCAGTGAGCAAACCATGCACATTTCCTAAGTAACTATCGTACCTAATTGCCTAGTTCCAATTCCGATAGATTTGATTGTACCTACAGACGTGATTTAGACTGTACAGAAGAAAAGACGAAAACTAAATCATTGTCTTGGCCCGTGCTTTGCTTTCTAATTATTAGTGACTACTCATTGGTAGGTCAAAACGAAACAAAAAACAAATTGTATTAGATGCACTCGAAAGTTCGATAATTTTCTTCCGTGATCATAAAATAAAACTGCAATGGTTGGTAGATTGACGTGCAATCACACTCCTTACGCACAACTTGAGGGTAATCCCAATAGTACGTGCTTATGAACATGTAAGATTTTAGGTTAAACAGCCTTTACATATCATACATAGATTAGATACAACTATTCACTCCAGTTTAATCGATGCCGAGTTTGTCTAAAGATTTATAATTGACTTTTACACTTTTGATCAGAGAAACTACGAAACCTGTAGGTAGATTAGAAAAATTACATTGTGGAAGTGCTAGCTTCGTTAGTTCGATACCTCATTTTATTTCTAAGTCGAGTCTGTGGGTGGGATGGAAAATAACTTTTATTGTCATGTCTGCGGGTAGACTCGGGAATTTCTCGCGTTGCAAAATAGTAATTTGTGATGGAATGTGATTCAGATTAGGTACTGGTGAATTGGACTGGTGTTACTAATTGAATCATGACAGACAGAAAATTAGTCATTAAAAATCTGATAATTATTTAGTTGGCGAAAGAAGCCTGATTTTCTGGAAATAAATCTATAGTGTGCCTAGCAAATAGCAATGCAAAGCCTAGTCATGACATCTCTACTGAGCCTAGGAGATATGACAACCTTCGACATAGATTTTATTTACTAGAAAATTTTACATAAAGTTGTATGTTTCAATCTTGTTGACGAAGTATGTCAAAGGATTCTTTAGTCGATACTAGTCTTGGAAGCTGTACCTAAAATAACGCACACCTTAACGCAAAGGGATATTGCATTTCCAGTACTGAGCATGAGAAAACCACAGTTAAAACTGAAACACATGGGGGTAGCTTATTTCAAATCTATGCAGAGTCGATACTCGGTACCACGTCGTCAGCTCAAAGCCAAGTTTTGCCCCTGCACGAAACAGTGACAAATCTGTGCGATCTGCGCCTGCAGGAATTATTACGCAAGAGTCGGCGCACGCCTTAGAACTAAAAAATAAGTGCAAGCAACAAATAATAAAACTGTAGATTATTAAGGAACCATTTAAGTTTCAATCATGTTTCCAAAATTACATTAAACTTGTTTATGTCCTCAATTAAGTATTAATAACCAAAATATGAATTTGTTACTGTTAGACATACTTAACCGCGCAAATTGATGCAACGCAACTCGAAGTTAAACACATAATATAAACTCATAACGAGTTGGTTGATTCTCACGAAAGTAATGGTTAGGCACTGATAGCATTAGTTTGCTGATAGCATAGGAATAGCATTGCCAGTTTAAAATTAATTTAGTGCTTAACTATGCAAGGTGTAGGTACCTTAATAAATGGCCTAACGCCGTTGTTTTAGTTTAGTTGTTGTTATGATGTATCTTTAAAATAAGTTTAGGATTGTCAGTGCTATAAATTTATATGAGCACTTTAAGTACCTACCTACCTTATATTCATTATGTAACAGGTGTCAGATTTGATGTTTGCCACGGAATTATTACATTGTGATATTTAACAATAACGATAGGCATAGCTGTTATACCTTTACTGCTCCAAAGATGAACTTAGCACTTACCATTCATTAGTTGCTGTCTATATTTTGATGTTATGGTCAAGTTACAAATAAGTAGTATCTTCGTATGAATTGTAGCGAGAGGAATTTGCGCAGCGCAGCGCATTTGCGCAGTGCAGTAGTTCTGTTTGTTTCCAATTAAGTTGCTGATAGTGTCGATTGTTCTGATGGTGATAGTAATTAATTATTATGGTTTTGATATTAGTCCTGATATTTCTGTAGTTCTAACTTTCCCAGTAGCAACTGCCAGTAGTTTTAACATCTTCGGTAGTATATTGAAAATATTTTCGGTGGCTTCAATAGTTTTAACAGCCTCAATAGTCTTGATAGTAACTATAGCTTTGATGGTAACTATTGCTTTGATGGTTACTATAGTTTTGATGGTTACTATAGCTTTGATGGTTACTATAGCTTTGATGGTTACTATAGCTTTGATGATAACTATAGCTTTGATGGTAACTATAGCTTTGATGGTAACTATAGCTTTGATGGTAACTATAGCTTTGATGGTAACTATAGCTTTGATGGTAACTATAGCTTTGATGGTAACTATAGCTTTGATGGTAACTATAGCTTTGATGGTAACTATAGCTTTGATGGTAACTATAGCTTTGATGGTAACCATAGCTTTGATGGTAACCATAGCTTTGATGGTAACCATAGCTTTGATGGTAACCATAGCTTTGATGGTAACCATAGCTTTGATGGTAACCATAGCTTTGATGGTAACCATAGCCTTGATGGTACCGACAGGTTTGATGGAACCAATGAATCACTGATCGTTATAAGCTATGATCAATAAGCCCTTATTATTGACAGTACGCCTTAATATTGCCAGTGGCCCTTAATATTGCCAGTGGTCCTTAATATTGCCAGTGGCCCTTAATATTGCCAGTGGCCCTTAATATTGCCAGTGGCCCTTAATATTGCCAGTGGCCCTTAATATTGCCAGTGGCCCTTAATATTGCCAGTGGCCCTTAATATTGCCAGTGGCCCTTAATATTGCCAGTGGCCCTTAATATTGTCAGTGGCCCTTAATATTGCCAGTGGCCCTTAATATTGCCAGTGGCCCTTAATATTGCCAGTGGCCCTTAATATTGCCAGTGGCCCTTAATATTGCCAGTGGCCCTTAATATTGCCAGTGGCCCTTAATATTGCCAGTGGCCCTTAATATTGCCAGTGGCCCTTAATATTGCCAGTGACCCTAAATATTGCCATTGACCCTTAATATTACCACTAGCCCTTAATGTTGCCCGTAGCCCTTATTATTGCCAGTAGTGTAGTCAGCCTCAGACTGAACACATTGTTAATTTATTAGAAACTAAACCTTGTTGTTTGTTCCCAATTGCGGGAGCAATTGTTGCAGGATGGTCGAGTGTAACAAAACGGACGTGACGTTGCCTGCGAAACTACGAATGACAACCAGCCAGCCGCCATGACACACCCCTCCCTCACGCCATGCCACTGTCAAGCTCGCCAAGCCTTTGAGGGGAGTGTATATATAAGCCAGCCTGCCAGCTAACTCTCTCTCTGTTCATTTCGATTGCTGAATAAATGAAGTAGTCGCCACTCTGCGTGTTTTATATGTCATCCCGTTTACACTATACTTGACACTGGCAAAAGGCACAAGACATGCGACGCCAAAATGCTCTCAAGAGAAAAGCCTCATAGATCTTAGGATCTTGTCATTTTTATTGGAATTATTGTTCCCATTAAAGTCAAAGTCAAAGTCATTTATTCATAAATATAAATTTACACGTCAATTCAAAAGAATAATAATAATTATAATAAATGGTTTATAAAAGTATATACATTTACATTATTTTATACACACTAATACAATTCAAATTCATATTCAAATTCAAATTAACAATATTAATATAAATTCTCATTATTTCACATATGTATATTTTTTTTTTGCCTCTCTCTCCCCCTGAACTCATTGAAGTCATAGAATGTTTGCTTGATGAGCCAGCGCTTGAGTCTGCTTTTAAAGCAGCTTGCACTTGGAGCAGTTGTTACTGCATCCGGCAACATGTGGTATACCTCTGGGCCCATAACGTGGGTCAGTTTGCTGGATTTCGTGAGGGAGCGTGGAATACCGACCAGCTTGTTGGCGTTCCGGATGCAGCAAGAGTGCCTATCTCCGCGCTTGCTTTACAGGTCCAGGTTATTCTTCACATACACTGCCACCTGGAAGATCAGAATGGCAGGTAATGTGAGTATCCCGAGCTCATTAAAATAGGGTCTCACGGCAGGATATATATACACGGATTAGGGCATATATATAAAATCCTTGGAATTATTCAACAACTGACACACAGACAGTCGACAGTCGCAGCGCGAGCGTAATACATAGGTGTCATGCAGACCAGCATAACAGGGTTGGCCTGTTTGTTTTAGTTCTGTAGTAGCGCCACAAGTAATGAAGACACGACCAAGTCCAAGTCATGATCCAATAAAACAGGTCTGGCATTCCGGGAGTGACACATGCTTACGTCACTGTCCAGTTGCCACTTCATTGCAACAAACACAGATATTGGGAATCAAATTTGTGAATAATTAATTAAATAAAATACAAAAAGCATTTCTGTTTGTCCGCTCAAACGAAGCAATTCAAGTTAAACACGATGGTTATACATAATTATATAAAACATTTATTATTTAAATCAAAATCACGTTGTTTTATCAGATTCCCACAGGTAATACACGGAGATTGGGAGTTATGATTTCATGCTACTGGTAACACAGAGTAGGACGTAGGCTTGTGTCACCCACGTGACCTTTGTATCTCGGAATGCCATACCTGGCGGAGCATATAATTATTATTATATCATGGTCCAAGTTATGCTCCTGTTCATTATACACCTCGCTGGGTCGGCAAAAGTTCTGTAGATCCTCCTTGGCTCCGAAACCGCCAAACCTTCTGCTTATGCCTTCTCAGACAGTATTCCCTAAATATAGGGCCTGCTGTTAAAATAAATTAGGATTCATTTTATTAAAATGCGGTACAAAAATACGCCCGTGCTTAATTAAAATGACAGAAGTTGTGCAAAAAGTTTGAATTGTCGCAATTATTCAGTTCGGTGAGCGCGAGTTACTCTAAGCTTATTGAGAGTTTGTACAGATAAAATGTTTTAGAAGATTCCGGGCTTTATTCGTATTTGATAACTTCTGGCGAGTTTTTCGGATTGAATAATTTTTGTGAAACATTTTCTGTATTCACAGATAAATAAAGTTCACATTTAAGAATTTAGGTACAGGCGGAGGTGGTGGAGGTATCTATCATTTATTATTTAGGTAATTTTATTATACGTGTGATTTCGGAGTAAAATATGGAGTACAAATAATTATGTGTCGATTCACACACAGTTCATCACGAAACAATATTATTTAGAAGGATAAATAAGCAATTGGAATATAAAATTATACAAACAAAAGTTATGGCAGAAAAAATAGGAAAAGGACAAAATAATTATTCAAAATGGGCGGGAACGGTTTTTCTTATCGACTATAATAGCGCCACTGGCGGTGAAAACTATAAACTCGCGTATACGACCTTCTTGAACTTAATAAAAAGGTTGTATGCACAAAATTTCTAATTTACAATTAATGGTATATAATATTTACAATTATAATAATTAAACGCTATTTACATAATAAATGTACCTAGGTACAAATAAGTATTAAATGTCGAGTACGCCACAAATATATTTTTCAGCTATTATTCACCCACACTGCAATTTTTATTTACCTATATATTTACTATAGGCATTGGTCAACTAGATAAAGACAAAACTCTACTGTCTATTTTAAACTAAGCAAAGCTTGTAATATGGCTGCCAGAGATTGATATACATACATAATATATTTTCAAATACATAATTAAATAGATATTATCACCCAGATATAGAACTAACACAAATGTTCATAACATGAATGTTTGCCCTAGGTACTACGGGCTATCAAATACTTCCACTACTTGGTATAATATAATAACGCGGTCTTAGGGTTACCGCTTTTTACCGTTATGTAAAACAGAAAGTTACTATAAAAATTCAGCCAATGTAAGTTTTAGTTCCGAAATGTATTGTGTTTATTTTTTGGTAAATTGAGAATTTGTATCTACGTGATGTGAATTGAAGTGCTTTTCGTGAACATCCTCGCTATGTTTGAGGAAAGTACTAGGTATAAGTATTGGTGGCAGTTAAACATTGATGAGCACACATTATTTGTGCCTATTTTTCGGAGGCCAATTTGAAGTAATTTTACCTAAGTAGGTATTTAATTCGTGTATCAGTAATTTAAAAACTTTGACAGCACCTGAAAGTCCCTAAAAGCCTTACATGATAAGCTAGATTTTATGATATGGCAACCCTAGAAATGGGTATAGCATGTTGACATTAAAACGTTTGTAATCCCTGCTCATTTGTCACGCGAGCAGGGATTAAGAACCTTCGGCTCAATATACGAATTCATAATTTATGAATCGCCCTCTTTATGTCATGTTTGTTTATGTTCACCTCGATGTTCATGTTCATTCGTTTTAATGTCAACTTATGGAAATATAAACACAACAGAGTCGTCGCTAATGGCTCAGAAAAAATAAATGGAATTGTTATTACCTACAGTTTTCCCTTTAGCACTTACACCCTCCTTGGTTGTTCATTTGATGACATTTTGACACTGACATTTTGTCAGTGTGTGCAATAAGCTGGCCATAAATAGACTTGAACATAGAAAAATATATAAAATTTGTTATTATCAGAGAGCGGAACGTCATGGCAAAACAATTTAGATAGAGATGGGTCATTGTTTTTTATCGAGTGCACAAGCTATCGATACTTTTTAGTTTTTACTGTATAAATAGCTGCGCCACTTCCTGCTGCGTTTTTGTAGCTGCGCTCGCTGTTTTACCTCCCGTGAACTATGATGACGATGATGATGGTAATGAAAAGTACCCTATGTGTTAATCTAGCGTGTAAGCTCTCTTCAATCTATTTCCGTGAGTGAGTGTGTATAGTTGTTACTTCTTCACGCCGAAATAGCTTAACGGATTTTGATGAAATTTGGTATAGGTATACTTACTTTAGGTAATACAATTTAATATATTTTTCATTGTTCACGCGGGTGAAACAGCGGGCGCAGCCAGTTGAGCAATACCTACAGTTCAAAACAAAAAAGTATCGATAGCTTGAATACTCGATATAAAACAATGACCCATATCTATTATACTTCAGTTGTTTTGCCACTAGATTCCGCTCACTGGATAATATAATGGTAAACTAAAGCCAGTTCAATATTTTGGGTCCCGCTTTTATAACGCTTCCTAAATTACTGTAGCCTGTTACTACGAAATTTAAAACTACCGGCTGAAAAAGCGCTACATAACAAGACCACTGAAAAAAAACAAGTAGCAAGTTGAATTGATTCACTTGATGGATTCGTCTCGCATGAAAACATTTTTTTAATAGTGTATGATTGAACGTAAAAACCAGATGACGAAGTTAGGAAACATTCTGATTTTAGGACGATAATTTTGACAGCTCACAGTAAGGATGAGGTAGTGTTTAATCGTTAATGAACCTATTCGATCATCGATATTATTCTCATAGAACTTGAAATCATTCATTTTTTTCAAATAAGTAATTACGCGATAGATAATAGTGATAAATAAAATGTGAAATACCCCAAAATGGCCGCCGTGGTGGCCACTGGGTGACATATATATGGAATCAGCCCACATTTTCACGGTTGTCCTACATTAAAGATTCTGTTGCCAGCCGCTGGAGTATTGTACTATAGTTTTTAATAAACCCACATTATCCACTCAAAAATAGGTCCATTTTTTCTTCAAAATTTTTGAACAAAGCTATTCATTACCCAACCAACATATTATTTGTAGGAAAGTTTTTTTTTTTAAAGAAAACTAAAGTGATGCCATTTCAGCCAAAGTTTTTTCATTCATAATAGACAAGGTTTTTTATGCTTACACAAACTCTATTTGGCCATATCCAAATTTTTGTCGAAAAGAAAGAGTTTGACCTAAGATGGTTCTTCATGTTGTTAGATCAAAAAATACTTGAAAAATCATTTTTGCGCACTCATAGTGAAATAAATATTATTATTATAAATTATTATAACTCGGGTAGCTTGCAGTCACAGATCTTGCAGTCCTCGCTATTCTCTTTGGTCTTTTTTTTTTTTTTCTTCTTCCCCGAGTTGGGGCTTTTGGCTCCGCATGATTGATGCAGTTGCCATATACAAGTCGTATGAGTTTAGTTTTAGAATACTCGTAATATTAAACAGTTTACTTTGTCCCAATAGCGTCAAACAAGTCATAGTCACAGTCAAAGTCAAGCTAAGCAAGTCACGGCCAAGTCGAGCTCATGCCCCTGTAAAGTGGTGGAGACTTTACAAGAGGCTCCTATGGAGTTTTGGAAACAACACGAAAAGACACGTTTCACCTCGTTATATCACTTGCCCACACTCGAGCACGTTTACGAGCACTTAATGAATAATAATTCACCATTTAGTACACATTAACACTCGAAAATACACAAGTTTAGGAAAATAATCCAACGAGCCGACATGTTTTTTCCGCGTTGGCGCCAAAACCCTCTTTGGTCTTCGCTATGATCGTGCTGCAAATGTCATCCTCATGATCACCACCAAATGTCAGTGTCAATTTTTTTTTAAATTTATTTATGACATAATGGTACATATATTACATGTATTAATTAGATAAAGCCACAGGATAAAGCGATAGAAAATTCATTGAGGTTGAGATGAACCCGGTAGTTGACAGGTTTCTAGGCCAAAGTTTCATGCCCATGTTCATGTTGTATTTCAAAACAACAAAAAGGCAAAAATATTTTGTCTATGGCCATTTCAGGTATAACTTTTGTTTGAAGTATTTTTTTCCTAACACTACAAATACGCATGCAAAGCTTCAGAGGGCGACCAACAAAATTGGAAGCGGCACCGGCATCCCTAATCACATTTCCTGGTTTCAACGTGCAGATTCCGAGAACAGCGAGCGAAAAAGCTAAAAAAGCGCGCGAAAAAAGCAGACTCTCCTTCATTTTGCTCTCACTGCGTTGCATCGTCACAAGAGTTTGTAATTTAAGGATTACGCTAGACTCTCTGGAATAATTCCCGGGATAATAGGTTTTGTGAACCGGGGTAAGTACAGTCAGCACTTAACTTGGAAATTACTAATTCTCTAACTGATAGAGTTAGGCAAATATCTATCAATTAGTTTGGATAGGTATAATTTAAAAATTGTTTATTGTTTTAGCTTTGATTAAACGTAATTTTTCTGCGAATTAAAACTTTATTGATAAACATGGCTTTTTTCTTCTTTCCTATTGTGAGGATTGGCGCCACACGTCTTGTGCATTTGTCAGTTTCAAGCATTAAGATTTTTTAAGTTTTATTAATCATCAGCCAGAAGACGTCCACTGCTGAACATGTCTCCTCCTGAACGACAGCCTGCTATCTGCATCCACTGGATGCCCACGACTCACACGATGTCGTCAGTCCATCTAGGGGGACTTCCGGTTCGAGAACCTCCACTCAAGAACCTTTGTTCTCCATCGGTTATCGGTTCTTCGAGTGATCTGGCCTGCATCACAAGTACGTTACCAAACTCGCCTTTTGAAGAGCCCCATGTTGTAGCTTCTCGGAAACACATCAGCCAGTAAACGTCCACTGCTGAACAAAGGCCTTCCTCTTAGAGAGCGGTGTTGCCATAATCCCCACGCTTGGCAGGTGGTTTGGTTGTTCGTTCACCATGTAGGACGCTGCTGCCTATCCTCCGCTGGTTCTGGTTGCAGTTTTAGGACATATGCAGGTCCACAATACAATATACAAACCCCCCACACAATTTCCCGGAGTAAAGTGACAGGAAGTTTTTTTTTAATGTAATACAAACAAGCGACGGTCCACCTGATGGTAAGTAGTCACCGTCGCCTAAGGACACCTACAATACACGGCATTGGCGGTGCGCTGCCTACCTTTGAGGGCTCTATTCACTCTTCGCTTGAAGTAGAAGTTCTTACGCATTAATTTCCTCCCATACGCTTGAAATTGCAAGACTACAAGATTAGCATGCGTGGAACATTAATTATTCTCTTGCTAATCACTTTCCGGTATGCTAATGTGGGTAAAGGCCACGCTAAAATATGCTAATTCGTTTATTTATTAATTTCAGGTGAGGGTTTAAGTGGTCGGGGTGGTTCTGCTAATTGAATACTATGATTTATGTTAGTGAAACGGCGTTGAGAGGGTCAGAAGTAGGTATGATAACATGCAGTGATAACGACAGACCTAGCATTCCGATCATGGCGACTGCGACCGGCGGCTGCGGCCGCGTCGCACGACCCACAGCTCAGTATGATCTTATATTGTGTACTAAACAATGCAAGCGACCCAGTCGCGCGACTCGGAATGCTACCTTTAGACAACATCTGAAATATCAGCACAAAGAGAATTTTTTTTTCAACTACGCTTGGAAATTTGATAATAGGCATGTGTCCTCATGTTTAATTTATTACAAATAACCAGCTTAGCGAGGAATATAACTAAATACATTACACATACTGAAAAAATAATTTAATTGGCTGCTAAATCTCTGAGATATGAGCGTTTAAAGTTTTAGGTGGGGATAGAGAGGGGATGCTCTATCCCTTTCTCACAAAGCTTGTGTTAGTATAGCATTTATATGGCGCTCCTGAGCTGTGACGTCCCAGCTCAGTATAGTGCGCTCTCTGTCTAGCATGAAATTTAAATGCTTGTATCTGCTTATATCTTATTTATTATTGAACTAATTTTTATTTTGTTTTCGTTGATAGGCTCTATTTATGATCAGCTTTTTTATGAGGTAATAAAAAAATATTAGTCATCATGCCTATTCCTTTGACATTTTTCTTTATTGCTGTACTGGTCTAATAGAAGCAAGCAGCAGCCGGCAAAGTATGTATGAAAATCCATATCTGTCGTGATAAGCGGGCCGAATAATTTACAAAGAAAACTGGATAACTGTCGAGTAAAAAAAAAAGTCCGAAACATGGCAACCAAAGATGTAACTAAACATAATAGAGAGTTTTGACGCCAACGCGGAAAAAACATGTCGGCTCGTTGGATTATTTTCTTAAATTTGTGTATTTTCGAGTGTTAATGTGTACTAAATGCGGAATTATTATTCATTAAGTAAACGTGCTCGAGTGTGGCAAAGTGATATAACGAGGTGAAACGTGTCTTTTCGTGTTGTTTCCAAAACTCCATAGGAGCCTCTTGTAAAGTCTCCACCACTTTACAAGGGCATGAGTTTGACTTGACCGTGACTTACTTAGCTAGACTCTGACTGTGACTATGACTTGTTTGACGCTATTGGGACAAAGTAAACTGTTTAATATTACGACTAAAGGACATTGAATCCACGGTCATGAAATTTTTTACGAATAAAAAATAAAATTAAACATAGATAATATTATTTTGTCTCGAAAAGAAAAAAATCGCTTTACTGACAAGGTCGCCTTTTGTAACCTTTTGTTGTTTTTTTAAATGTATTTTTTATGTAATGTCACAGATCTACTACCTGTGTGTAATGTACTTTCTGCGGTGTCAATCTGCGGTGAACTGAGATGTACCTACTTGAAATATTTTTTATTTATAAATACGTACGGTTTTTTGCCTCGGGTACTTGTAACACGGCTAATCATGGTGTATATTTCCAAAACTCCATAGGGGCCTCTTGTAAAGTCTCCACCACTTTACAGGGGCATGAGTTTGACTTGACCGCGACTTTTTGAGCTTGACTCTGACTGTGACTATGACTTGTTTGACGCTATTAAGACCATGTAAACTGTTTAATATTACGACTAAAGGACAATAAATCGAGGGTCTTGACAATTTCAACAAAAAAAAAAAAAAGTGGTGTATATTTCCATTCTAAGAGCTCGTTTGCTCTCACAGTATACTGATTTAGCTCGATTTGTTTACGAAAGGATTTCCGCGATTTTCGCAATATTTTGCAGTTATTTCTATGATATAAGCGCTCTGTTACGATTTAAGCCCACGTGGGCTTAGTAGTTTCTACGAGACCTAAAATATTTTCTACTCCCACGTAAAATGCTTGCTTTAGCTAGGATTTTGACCGATGGTAGGTAATATATCGGTAGGCGTGTTTTGCCAAAAAGAAATGGCGGAAAATAGTTATTTGTTATATACAAGAGTGCAAAGTTGCTTTTTAACCGTATGCTCAATTTTGATGACCGAGCAAGCGAAGGACTATAAAATTGAATCACTCGCTACGCTCGTGATTAAAAAATTAGAATCCTGTGCGTTAGCGAGGGAATCAAAAGAGCATGAGGTGAAAAATCTATTAAATTTTTTTCACTCACTCTTTCTCTCCCGTTGGTTGGACGGCGGTCCGTCAGCCGCGTTCGAGCGTCTGTTAGCACTATTACTGTGACTATGACGATATTTAAGAAGTATTCTTAATTGGGTAGGTAAAGACAGTTTGTATCAAGTTATCAATACATTTGAAAACATAAGAAAAAATGTTTTGTTTGTTTGACAAACAAACCTATATACATATAAACTTATATGTGTTATTCTAGAACCTAAAACCTAAACTTATCTACATTCTGAATTTCATCAAAATCGGTTCAGTGTGATAAACCCAATCAAAGTCGAAAAAAAGCGATAGCAAATATTCACACACAAACTTTTTTTTACATTTATAATATTAGTACCTTAGATTAACTACACAGAGATGGTAAGTTTCCAAACAATGCCTTCTCAAAACGTAAGCTACAAATTCGCTACGTGTGCTGTGGTTGCTTGCCTCGTCACGCACACAGACGCAAAAATTATGCGGCAATAATTAAGTTAATTTTTTTGGGAGCTCTTAACACTATCACCTGACTAAGAGCACTGACCACGGAACGCTATTACAGCGGGCACTGACCGCGCGAGCGTCGTTTGGTGTCATATATGGCTCCATTTGAACGGCTTAACTTTTGCGAATGTACTTGGTTTCTGTATATAGTTATTCTAAGATTAGTACTTAGGATTTTTCAATGTCATACCTCGTTCCTTATCATAGGCGTTGATACACTCGCTGGTCTGAAACTGACTGATGAGGGCCGTCTTGCCGACTCCCGGTGCTCCGACCATGGCTACTCTGTGGCATGCCACCGGCCGGCGCTCCTGCGGTTCAGGGACGGACTGGGCCGGTGAGGCGGGGGCCAGGCTGCCGGAGCGAGAGCGACGCCGTCTGAACGAGTCGCCCCTGTTCACTATGCCTGGAAAGAAGGACACAATCTATAAGCATAGTCACTATAGTTTAGCTAACCACGGTAGCTAACCACGCTAGTTTACCACGGTAAATATCCCGTAAATAATCATGTAACTTTAGTGAACAACCATGATAGTTTAAACCTGTGCTTTATAGTTTAGCTGTTTGTAATAAAGTAGGAATATTAACTATAAATTATCATCAGTCTAAAGACGTCAACTGCTAAATATAGGCGTCCCTTAGAACGCCACACTGAACGACAGCCAACTTTATATTAATTCCTTTGTAAAAATTACACATTTTAACCCTCCAGGCTCCACACAACTTCTATGAATTTCCGCCCTTAGTCCGGTCCCACTCTATTTGAATAGCCTTTTGAATTATTTGCCAATTGCCTTTTATGATATCGACACACATTTGAGTCTCAGCTAATGCTTTATAAAGGGTTACGCGGAAAGGGTGTACTAAGATGAAAGGGGTCTATCATACCCATCATTATAAATAACTTTTACATTGGAACCAACCCTGATATCGCGAAAAAATCTGCAAATAAGAATAAGCAGCTTTAGATTTTTTTTGTCATTCATACTTGACGAAATGTGCGGAACAGCTGATTTTTTTTCGCGATTTTGTGGTTTCTCCGAAAGTATAGATATATTTGTAAAAAAGATATTACAAATTGCGCATTAAAAATAGCTTTTGCACTGAAGCTTTCTGAATTTTCAGCGACAATAACACATTTTTTAGTACGAATTGTATATCCAGACAAGTGTTTTAACAATTCTATTTTATATTTCTATAAATTAAATAAAAACCCTCAAAATAATAATAAACACAAAGTCGTCATCATCAAGTATGATAATATATGATTTTTGAATTTAAACAAAGCCGTTTTAGATGGAAAATATAGAAAAATAGATCATGGCGTGAGCGGATGAAAAACGAATTTGAAATTAAAGTTATTATATGATTATTTACGGGATATTTACCGTGGTAAGGTTGTGGAATGAGACGCAGTGATACAGTGAGTGTGTTTTGTCGGGACTTAGGTTCGAGTTCGAGTTCCAGTGATAACCGTAGCAAAATACTAAGAAAGAGGGTAGATCGTTATGTCTGCACCTAACTTTTTAACTGTTCTCCAACCACCCGCATTCTTCAGTCTTCCCGTGAACATGGTGCATGTAACTGCGCCGAAATATCGGGAGCTCATTCCACAACCTTACCACGGTAAATATCCCGTAAATAATCATATAACTTTAGTGAACAACCGTGATAGTTTAAAACAGTGAATTGGAAATTGTTCTAAACAAATTTGGCCGTACCAATGACACCAGTCGTTTAAAGATAATACAGCGACGCAAACAGACTCAAACGGAAACTCCATTAAGAAATATCCATTACGTAATAACGAAGATTTCCTCGATAAAGTTTGCTCTACGAACAGTGGGCGAAGTACAAATACCTATTTGAGGCGTAGAACACTTAACAAACTTCATTCAAATTTGGAAATTGAAACTTTTTATGGGATTTGATGCGTATTTTACGTATCGAATACTCGTACTTCGCCCACAGGTAAGCATTCAGGTAAACACGGAAGAAAGGGTGTTGAAAGGGTGTGAAGTGCAGGATTACAAAGGAACCTCAGCTTTAATGTCGTTATTACAGGTCGAAGCACCGAAAGATGTTACATTTTACTTGGCAGTAAACCTGCTAGAGAATCTTTCTCACTTCGCTGCTCGCATATTTTTTTAGCTGTGTCTGGAAGACAGCTTTTACTGACATAAAAAAATCGAATTTCCAATTCGGTTGTAAGCATAGTTAAGAGAAGTAAATAGAACAGAAATGAGAAGGAAAATCTGTTACCAGGCATTATGAGTGAACCTTGATTGAACATTCTTTTATAGATTAACGCGTCGAACTCCGCATCACAGTTGCTAACTGGTTTCGAATGACTGACGTTTCGTTTACATGGGTGCAACTGGCTACAACAAATTTCTTACAAAACGCCTTGACAGCCGTTCTAATTTAAACAACAAAAAATCTTTTCTGTGATAGTGTTTTTTTAAATGTTTGTTACCTTCAGAACTCTGTCATTTATATACCGATTTGGAAATATATTTTACAACACATTTGCTCAAAAAGTGCACTTACGAAGCCTGTATACATCGTTCGAAAGTTAAACATTACGGATCATACAACGGAGCGTGCGGTAATGAATTTTACCGCACGCTCCGTTGTATAGCACCGTGCGTGTACTTTACGGTATTTTTTTTAATTTCCATTTTTTGTTTTTTTCTCGCAAATGTGTTGTAAAACGTTGTATGGCACACGTGCGGATTGGACAAACTCGTAACTATGGTAAGCCCTCGACTTCGTCTCGGGCTTACATTCGTCTACTCGTTTGTAATAACCAACTTACCGCACTTGTATCATAAATAACTATTTTGGTTTGAAAGGATATACCACTCAGATTGTGGTCATAGATCAAAATCGGTTCAGTAGTTTGGCTTATGAATCAAAATAACTGGAAAAATCTTTTATTTGGATGAAATAGTCGTAACCGAACCGAAATTATGTTCTCGGCTCCCAACAACCACCGGATGTAAAAAATCAGCCCCTTCGGACCAATTTGAAATTTGGAGGCCCCTTCGAGTCCGCCATCTTGGGTTTTAGGGGCCCCCACCAGATGAAGCCCTTGATTCATTAAGTCGGTTTTTTAAATTGATAATTATTAAAACACTGTTTTATACTATCACGGTTGTTCACTAAAGTTATATGATTATTTACGGGATCGGGAGCTCATTTCACAACCACCACCACCACGGTAAATATCCCGTAAATAATCATATAACTTATGATAATTATTGTTTTTCCTTCTTGAGATAATTTTGGCATCGCACGCCTTGTGTATTTGCCAATGTCAAGTTTTGAAATACTTTCAAGTTTTATTAAGTAGGTATTGTTAAACGAGTCATAGTCACAGTCAGAGTTCAGCAAAATAAGTCACGGTCAAGTCAAAGCCGTGTCCTAATAAAGTGGTGGAGATTTTACTAGAGATTTCTATGAAGACAACAACTTCAACAGAACTAAACAAAATAACACGAAAAGACTATACATGTTTCACCTCGTTATATATTATAATTATATATAACGAAACATGTATAGTCCAAAGCCCGTTACATTTTATTTATCTCGCCCATACTCTGTACGCTCACGAACACTTCTTATAGGTAGCCTGAATAGCAGCCCCAGTATAAAATATAGGCCGCCCAAAAACTTTTATTGCTGTCAGAAGAAGCAGTCGGATTCTCAATTAAACGTGTCAATCAAACCACGGCAGTGCTCAGTTGTAAATTCCACCTGAGGTCACCCATCCGAATCTGCGGTGATCTTAATCACGTATATAGTCGACCTTCGCTTCGCACTAAGTATAGGCAGGTCAGGTTTGCGTTCATTTTCCTACCAGAACAGTTTGAAGCGTTATTTCTGGTGATGAGTTACCGGGCAAGTCGTCATCGTAGCGTACCTACTTAGTTTGTTGCGTTACTCTTATTTGCAGTTGCCCGAACGTACCAATATTACAATATTTCGTACTATTTTATTTAAGCGCTCGGCCGTACCACAATTTTCAATACGACAAACACAATTATAAAAAGATAAAAGATAATATAAAAAAGGCTAATCCAACAAACAGTTTCCACCGCAGGTTTATCCTACAAAAAAAAAAAAACTAGTGATGTATACTGTGGATGTATAACTAACTACTATCGAGTTAAGAACTCCAAGTTGTCAAAGTTACTTCCGCGATGCCTCTCCGGAGATTTAAGCTTTAGGATGAGAAAGTGGCAATCAGAGGCAGTTTTACAGGTCCCTCTAAGTTCAATGGAAGCTTTTTATTTCCACCGTTCAGTATTAGTAGATAAAAGCAGTAAGTAAACGCCGGATAAAGTAATGTAATCAAACGAGCCTTTTCGGGCCCGCTACGATACGCCATGTGTGTGTGCCCGAGTAGAAGTAGCGCACAAAATAGCGAAACATTTTCTTAAAAGTGTCCCGATAGTGTCAACCCTAGCCCTGTGACCGACAGCAGGCATTGAATTCAAGGCCACGTCTGAGTCGAACTACTGCCTTAGCTTATATATTTTTACTGTGGTTCAGTGCAGCGCCATTGAAGCAACAATATTGGCGACTTTACCCGTGAGTCAGAATGCGTGCGCCTGCAACTGACGTCAATCTCCAGATGTTTACTAACAGCTCCCTTCTGCGCGCTCATTTTGTGTTTTACTGTTCGAACGACAAGCACCAATCAACGCTGGTAATAATACCATATGGTTTAGGTTTTAAACTCACTGAGATATTAATTGGAAAATTGGAAACAAGGTTTAACTTCAAGTTGTAAAAATGTATGCCACCGTCAAAACAATACCAAAGCTTGTTGTAACAATTCGAATAAAATTGGCTAAGATATCCCCTAACATATACAAAAAAAAATATATAGCCATATTGAGAACTTTTTATAATATATTGAATGAAAATTTGAATTGATAAAATGGTGACCTGCAACACTAAATTATTTGGTGTAGGTGTTAGTGTACACCTGTATGTGTACACCTGTAAAAGGCTCCAAAGGCTACATATTATTTGACAGACGGCCTTGTACGATTTGTAAATCACGTGACGTATTCTATGCTAGTCCATTTTATAGAGTATAGGTACCTAAAGATTTAAATGAATAGTATTACGTAGTTGGTAAATTTAATATAAAAAAATCATGAGATTGATAAACGACTGAATAATTTGATTCCGACTTTATCTGGTTCATTCGCAGTAATTATTTATCTCACTAAGCTTCTTAGCAAATCTTTGTTCAGTCGATACCTACTTGAAAACTTACTATGACTTGATTTTTTTGATAAATTATTATTTTATTATAAACAAGGCCATGCCGCCAACTAAAGAAAATAAAGTATTATTGTTAGCGACAGGCGAGCCAACCAGATCCGAGAATTTAGGCATTGTATAGAATCATAGATAAGAACGATTATGAGCAGGAATGTATAGATAGAACCCCTTAGGTAGTTAGCGACAGGTGAGCCGACCTGCTCCGGCAACTAGTTATTGTATAGAGTCATAGTTAGGATCGATTAAGTTTTGAACCATGTGCTAGGAATAAGATCAGATTTATTTTCCTTTGGGTACCTAGTAATTAAGAACACAACAGAACACGATAGGAACACTAGGGCCACACGATAGGTACACAAACACTATAGGCACACTTTTGAACCACGAACACAGAACACGATAGGAAATCTATGTAAATATTCAGACACGTAAAGTACATAACTTAGTTTGTAAAATATAGGGCATTATCTTAGTCACACGAACACGGGAACAATGATGTAAACGAACACAAAGAATGTCTCTCATTAGCGAACAATGAACACGGTACTCCATGAATTAGATACTAAGTGACCGACTGTACTTTAGATTATAAGCTGCATAGATTTCTGAATAAAACCCCCACAGGATCTGTTAGAAGATCGGTTAGATTCTCTCCAAATAATCATTCAGTTCAACAAACCGTTAGGGCTCCAGGGCACACCCCCTCTGGGGTGCCTGGGCAAGTCTGATTCCCACTCCCGGCGACGGCCCAAGCCGAGGTTCGTACCATCGAGGTGCCCTTGTGCCAGTCGCCTATAAACTTAACCACCAAGTTATGCCGAACGCACTCTGCGTTCGCTAACTAGTCCGGTCAAGCTGTAGAGGCCAAAAGGCCAACAGTAAAAGTCAATCATAAAAAAAAAAAAAAAATGAATAAAACACTCTCAACTGCATCTTGCTATTGTGAACAACTCTGAACAAGTCTTTCTCTTCGAACCCTCATCGTCACCTTTAGCTGAACAAGGAACTCTCAAGAACAAGGAACACTCAAGATCAAGCACCACCGAGACCAAGAAATAGGAACGCTCAAGATCAAGAACCATCGTGAACAGGAAGAAATCAAGAGTGAATAAGTACCCACTTCGGTGCCACTGCTGAAGAGACATCATCATCATCATCGCCATCTTCAGTTGAACGAGTGGCGCCGACAGTTGCTGGTCCTTCGAGAGCCGGATAGTGCGTGATTTATCCGCACTATACCAGATCAAGAACTACGCTGAGGTCTACGCCTGGGCACGTGTAGAACGTAACACGAGCTATGGTCAAGACGCGCAGCCAAACTGGGAAAGAAGACGCAACAAACCCTTCAGCTGCCGGATTCCGCGAAATTAACCCGGAAGACGCGCGCCGAGCCATCCCTTTTGAAGATCCTCCAATCTTGACATCTGTCATGGAGCGCCGCAACGTGACCGTGCTTTCTGACTCCCAACTACGGGAGGAGGTCTCCCTGATCGGAGGGCCAACTGACTCCTCAAGGGATGAGGGTGATCGATTTCCTCGCGCCACACTGCTTGCGGAAATGCCAGGAACGCATGTGGAGCGTCACCGCGATGTGTCACCAACGCGATCGGTGGCATCAGTCCGGTCAACAAACAGCGTGGCAACGAGGATCCGGCAGGCGCAGTTTGAAGCGGAAGAGCGGCTGGCGCTGCTGAAGAAGAAAGAATTGGAGCTGGAAGCCGAACAGATCAGGAGAAAGCTTGCTTTGGACCTGGAGCTGATTCAAGAATCGGAGGAGAACGAGACCAAGCCAAGCAAGACGAATATAGCAACAGCAAGATGGATCCAGAACACGATGGCAGCCGGTGGTCTGCTGGAGCATGGCGAACGGCGTGCAGTCCCTGAACGCGGGACGCCTCTCCCTGAACGACGGGAGGAGCAGTCACGCAGCCAGCCCAGCGGTGAACACCGAAGACTGAGGTCACCGACGCCTGCAAGAAGCACATCGAGAACACGAGGCATCGATCAACTGGTGGAAGCACTGGACAAGATCTCCAGGGCTCGACCACCACCACGCCAAACTTATGATCTACCATTGTTCTCAGGTGCCAACAACGAATGGTTTTCGTTCAAGGCAGCGCTACGCGAGACCACAAAGCTCTATGGCTTCTCACCATTGGAGAACATGGCGCGGCTACGGAACTGCCTGCGCGGAGAAGCCAAGGAGGCGGTGTCAGCGCTTCTTCACACGGTGGACGATCCCAACATCGTGATGAAGACCCTGGAGCAGTGCTTTGGACGACCGGAGGTGCTGGTGGATAAGACCATCCAGGATCTACGCCAGCTGCCGAAACCCGGAACGTCCGCAAGTGAACTGAACCTCTTTGCGGTCAAGCTCCAAAACACGGTCAGCGTGCTTCGAGCGATCGACCACAAGGGTTACCTCTATAACCCGATGCTAACGAGGGATGTCTTGGACAAGCTGAGCCCTCACCTACGATCCAGATGGTGCGACTATGCTGAGGACCATGCCGATACCGCAGATCCAGAGGTCATCTTGCTGTCCCGGTTCCTGATGAAAGAGGCAGATCGGGCCCTCAGGTATGGATATACCACAACACCAGCAGCACAACCTTCGACCAGCCAGAGGAAGGAACTGACGACCACGAAGAACATCGAAGCCAAGAGGAAACCAGTCTACGCAACCGACGAACCGGAGAACAACGAAAACAAGTACCGATGCGTCAAATGCACCGGAGAACACGCACTCACCAAATGCCCCAAGTTCGAAGCCATGAACTCGGACGATCGCTGGGAGCTGGTGAAGAAAGAAGGGCTATGCTTCAAGTGCATAGCAGGCCGCCATCGCCGGGTAAACTGCAAGGCGAAGTCCTGCGGAATAGATGGCTGCCGACATCCACACAACCCTATGCTCCACTCTGATCGAGCATCGCCACTGAGTCCTGCTATGCCCGAAGCCCTAGAGAACGTAGAGTCGGTGACTGCCACCACCGCGATCACCGTGAGGCAGGTATTGCTGAAGATCTGCCCTGTCACCGTCATCGGGCCACGCGGACGCATGAAGATCTACGCGCTGCTCGACGAGGGATCTACAATCTCGCTAATGGATGACGAGGTAGCACGAGACATCGGAGCTGAGGGACCGAACGAGCCGCTCAGTATTAGTGGCGTGAGCATGAGAAAACAGGACGCAACGAGCCGACACGTCAAGTTCCAGATCCAGGGAGCTGACAGGAAGATGCACACGATACGAGCGAGAACGATGCAGAACATGGAGCTTCGGTCGCAGACAATCCCGGACCGGTTGCTGCGACTGAACCACCTCATGGACTTGGACCAAGCAAACGTCTGCTACGAGCAAGGTAGACCTCGTCTTCTTATCGGGGCTGACAACTGGGACTTGATCTTGTCCCGGGAGCTGCGCCTCGGGAAGAAGAACCAGCCGGCGGCATCACGAACGAACCTCGGCTGGGTGATCCATGGAACGCTGCCAAGGACGGTACTGAACCAGGAAGCTGACGAGGTTCTTCACATATTCAACGTGAACACAGACTATTTGGAAGATTTGGACGAACACCATTTCAAGATCGACGCGTTGGGGGTATCGCTCAAGACCAAGGCGAACAAAACTGAAGAGCGCGCCGTCGAGATCTTTGACCGAACTACGAGGAGAGTCAACGGCCCTTTTGATGTGGGTTTGCCTTGGAGAGAGGACGAACTGAAGATGCCACCCAGTTACACAACAGCATGGAGACGACTATGCAACCCGAGAAGATGCGTCAGGAAAAATGACCATGAAGACTACGCGGACCAGTACCCAGAAGTAATTCAGTCCATCAAGGGAGCTCACTACATGGACGACTTCGTACAGAGCTACGTCAACGCAGACCAAGCAGCTATGGTCATCCGGCAAGTGGATGAAATCCATCGGCAATGCGGGTCCAAGCTGTGCGATTGGAACTCCAACAGCACAGGAGTACTGAACGAGATCCCGGAAGAGCTACGAACCCGAACGAGAATACAGCTGCTCTCCAGCCATCAAGCTCCAGAGAAGATGTCGGGACTGCAGTGGGACTCGGTGAACGACACGCTGGGCTTCAACACGTCGCTCAGTCGAGTCAGCCGAGAAGTGAAGAACCTGGGCCGAGCACCGACTATGAGAGAGGCACTAAGCGCCGTCATGTCTCTATATGACCCGCTTGGTCTTCTGAGCTGCTACAACATCATGCGAAAGATCATGCTCCAGAAGCTGTGGCAAGAGAAGCTGACCTGGGACCAGACGCTACCAGTCTACCGGATGATGGCTGCCAGGCGAGGCTGGCCCGCAGTCATCTGGAGCGACAACGGGACCAAGTTTAAGGGAGCAGATGCAGAGCTACGAGCTGCCTACACAGAGTGGGCCCCAGCTTTGCACGACTACGGGCTGCTGCATCGGGTGTCCTGGCGCTTTATACCGCCCGGGGAACCGAACCAAGGAGGCGCCTGGGAACGACTGGTGAGGTCCATCAAGGTGGCCCTCACAGCCGCCATGAACCAGAAGACACCACGAGACGAAGACCTTCAGACGCTGATCATCAAGGCCAAGCACAGCGTGAACGCGAGACCCCTGACCTATGTCTCCGTCGACCCGAGGGATCCAGAAGCCCTGACACCCAACTACTTCTTGTTGGCCTCATCAGCAGTCTTGCCAACCACGGACCTTACGAGTTGGCTGACAGGCGTATTTGGCGCGCTAAGTCAAGCCCTAGCTGATGAATTTTGGCGTCGCTGGGTACGCGAGTACCTCCCGACGCTCGTGCCGAGGCGAGGCACTACCACGAACGTAACGCAGCTACGAGAGGGCGACCTAGTGGTAGTTGTTGACCCAACACTACCACGGAACATCTGGCCGCGAGGCGTCGTCGAACAAGTCTACCCCGGACCAGATGGCAACGTGCGCAGCGCTGACGTGAGGACACGCAACGGGATCTTCCGCCGACCGACCACGAAACTCGCCGTGCTACGGGTTGAGGGCTCCGCTGAAGCTTCGCCGGGAGGAGAGCTGTTAGCGACAGGCGAGCCAACCAGATCCAAGAATTTAGGCATTGTATAGAATCATAGATAAGAACGATTATGAGCAGGAATGTATAGATAGAACCCCTTAGGTAGTTAGCGACAGGTGAGCCGACCTGCTCCGGCAACTAGTTATTGTATAGAGTCATAGTTAGGATCGATTAAGTTTTGAACCATGTGCTAGGAATAAGATCAGATTTATTTTCCTTTGGGTACCTAGTAATTAAGAACACAACAGAACACGATAGGAACACTAGGGCCACACGATAGGTACACAAACACTATAGGCACACTTTTGAACCACGAACACAGAACACGATAGGAAATCTATGTAAATATTCAGACACGTAAAGTACATAACTTAGTTTGTAAAATATAGGGCATTATCTTAGTCACACGAACACGGGAACAATGATGTAAACGAACACAAAGAATGTCTCTCATTAGCGAACAATGAACACGGTACTCCATGAATTAGATACTAAGTGACCGACTGTACTTTAGATTATAAGCTGCATAGATTTCTGAATAAAACACTCTCAACTGCATCTTGCTATTGTGAACAACTCTGAACAAGTCTTTCTCTTCGAACCCTCATCGTCACCTTTAGCTGAACAAGGAACTCTCAAGAACAAGGAACACTCAAGATCAAGCACCACCGAGACCAAGAAATAGGAACGCTCAAGATCAAGAACCATCGTGAACAGGAAGAAATCAAGAGTGAATAAGTACCCACTTCGGTGCCACTGCTGAAGAGACATCATCATCATCATCGCCATCTTCAGTTGAACGAGTGGCGCCGACAATTATTAATCGCTTTTTTGCGGTTTTTTTTTTCAATGGTTGCGTGTTATTGTTTATGTGGAACTAACAAAATAAACAAAAAAAATCGGACAAGTAAGAGTAGGACTCGTGCTCTGAGGGTTCCGTTGGACGGAACACTCAGAGTGCGAGACCAAAAAAAAAAACTAACTGAAATTGAAATATTGAAAGACAAACTTAAGTTTGTAGTTGACAATAAGGTTCTTCCATACGTTCCAACTACAAAATGTAAGTTATTAATAGCAAAATAATTATTTTTAAATGATGAAATTTATAACTTTTGGATTTATTCCTATGTATGTGCTATGGACCTTGCCTCTTGCCAAATTTCATGATTCTAGGTCAACGGGAAGTACCCTATAGGTTTTGATTCCCCTGTGAAATCGCAAAATATACGACATAAACGTTCATATCTTTTGAATGCGTTGATTTTTTACAGCCGAAAGAAACCGTGGACCCAAGTATTCACTATAAATTTTAACTTGATACCTTTACGCGTTCTTGAGAAAAAAGGTCTTGACAGACGGACAGACAGACAGACTGACAACGATACGGGTTACAATAAGGGTTCCGTTTATTCCTTTTGAGGTACGGAACCCTAAAAAGTATGTATTATAAGCACAGAAAAAATATTTTTTTCGTACTATTCGGCTATGTTTATCGAACTAGGTAGGTATATTAACATTACAAATTCCATAGTTAATCTCACAGAAGGTTCCGTCGGTAAACTTACACCCAGAGCCAGGCTTAGCTGAAAACCTTAATTAATATCTAGTATACTACCGTCGGCCTCTGGGTTACATACCTACGTATATCTATCTACGGCATTAACAAGGTTATGACAGAACTGCTACGCTAGCTGAAAAGGGATAAACCTATGATTATTTATGAGCAACTTTTTAAATCTAGAAACAGGTTGCTTTTGGTTGGTAAGCGTGCTTCCTAGATATTTTTTAAATATAGGAAAACTGCGAACTGGTATTTTTTTTAAATTTCAGAATACTTTATGGCATAGACTTTATGACGATTTTAACTTCGCGCGTTTGACAGTTCTATGACAGGACAACTTCTGTCAACGTCAGCTAGTAATAGAGATTGTATGGTGCGAATAAAGAGTTTATATTTCAATACATATAGATAATTTACCGGTCCGTAATGTCGTCATGTTTTCATGACTTCAAATGGTAAGGATTTCGATACGTCGTGATTTTTGAGGTATGATTCCGAACTCAGCAGCACGCAGCAGTGCTGTCGCAATAGTGCTGCCGAAGCATTACTAGTCCCCATACATTCTCTATAGGTTTATATGAGATTACATTCCATCCATTTAGATAGCCCGTTGGTCCAGTTGGTAGTGAACCTGCCTTCTGAGCTTGGGGCCGTGGGTTTGTGTCCAACCTAGGACAAACATTTGTGTGATGAACATTTGTGTTTGTTCTATATCTGGTTGTTAATATCTATTTAGGTATGTATATAAAAACTATATAATATGTATGTTTCTGGCAACCATATCACAAGCTTTGCTTAGTTTGGGGTCAGATGACTGTGTGTGCAAAAATGTTCTGAATAATATTTATTTATTTATTCCGAGCTAAGCAGCAATGCCGCACCAGCAATGCAGCAGCAGCCTCGGAATGTAATCTCATATAAACCTATATTAGAGAATGAAGGGGGACCAGTAGTACTGCGGCAGCACTGCTGCGTGCTGCCGAGTTCGGGACCATAAGTCTGCTACACAAAAAAAAAACATAAACAATGCACAATATTCAATAAGTAACAGCTGTTTTATTGTGCGGTTTCAGGGTTGCTCTCATTGTAAAAGTTACTATTGAAGAGTAGATAATCCGCTTTCGGGTCAGCATAGCGGCACTGTCTAACCTTGTTATACGTAGTGCTATTTTATAGCCGAGGGCACTGACCTAGCTCACGTTTTGCTACATCATGTAGCAGGCTGCCTATTTAAGCATAATAGTTATTGATGAATCACGAGTGAATCGGTTTCTTTTAGGCAAGCGTGTTCCATCGTAGACCGCACATCAGGTGAGTTGGCGGTCAAACACAAGCCTATTATTTGTCAAAAATGAAAAATGTAGGCGGCGCGAGCATGATCAGGATAGGTATTTGGCTTGTTAACGTCGTTAAGCAACCCTGAAACCGCAATATAAAACAGCTGTTACTTATTGAATATTTGGCATTGTTTATGTTTTTTTTTTTTTTGTGTAGTTGTCTTATGATCCCGAACTCGGCAGCACGGAGCAGTGCTGCCGCAGCACTACTGGTCCCCGTACATTCTCTAATATAGGTTTATATGAGATTACATTGACTAAAGACATTCTTAATCACGTTCATCAGCCAGTAAACGTACACTGCAGAACCACAGATCTGAAACCACAGATTCTGGAAATGTGTAAATTTGTAAAAAAATACCCAGACTATTTTAAAAGGGCATCTGATAAATCGCGCAGTATTAGGCCGCAATTTAGACATAAATTAATCGAACCAAAGTCCAACTTAGATATTTACAGCTCTGGCCCTAAAACAATGGCCGTTAAAATATTTAATAAATTGCCTAATGAATTAAAAGATATCGAAAAAGAAGTAACTTTTATGAATCCAAATGTTATTACAACTTAGAGGAATTTTTCAATGATAATTTTGACGAAATGTACATAGATCGTTCCGTTCCGACTATATACCCAAGGTCATATGAATTACCCACTCGAAAATACACAAGTTTAGGAAAATAATACAACGAGCCGACATGTTTTTTTTCCACATTGGCGCCAAAACTCCGGCTTCCCTTTTAGAGACGCCATAATCCCCATTCTTGGCAGGCAGCTTGGGACGCAACTCGCAGTACGTTCACCGTGTACCTACCTACTAATGGGACGCTACTGCCCATCCCCCGGTGGTTTTGGCCGCAGTTTTAGGACATACTCGGGTCCAAAAGACCTGAATAAGTAAAATGTGTAAAGCATTGCTATTTACTATATTAAAATATATATACTGGTTTGCATTATTCCAGTCTAGTAATACAGTGCTGGACGTGACTGAATGATTTCGTATCAGACAGATATGTCTCTCCTATGTACTTACGTTGTGTACGTGTTACTGTTATAGTCTCCACCTTTTTACTGCATAGGGTGTGAGTTTGACTTGACTATGACTTACTTTGCTTGATTATGACCGTGACTATGACTTGTTTGACTTAATTTAATTTAACAAAATACTTGACAATGGCAAATGCACAAGAAGTGCGATGCCAAAATTATTTCAAGAGGAATAAAGAAAAAAGCATAATATCTACTTGCCATAATAGGAACCACGCCAGAGTGGTTCCATCCACTCAAGGGTGTTAATAAACTGAACAAATAAAATTACCGCCCGTCGGTTTATATCTCTCGTTACGAAGATGGGTTAATTCTGTCGTACCGTATATTTAGGCTAGAGTACGTATAAGTATACATAAGCGTAGTGTTATCTATATTTATAAAAGTGTAGAATAATAATAATAGAAGTTAGATAATACATCTCGATCACTCACCGACTCTACTAATTACGAAATCTCGAAAAGTTCTTGTCTACGAAGTTGAAATTGGACAGGTATAGATTCTTGATGAAGGATCTGATATTAAATCTTAGAAATGATAACGTGATCCTTGTAATTTACACGGATTTATTATACATATGTTTGTTTTCGGCATTTTGGTGTATTTTTCAGACTCCGCGGTCCGCTAAGATATTTTTCATCCCCCCACCTCGGAAAGAGTATTTTTGCTCTTCGATATCTGAGTGCAAAAGACGTTTTTATCCGCTAGAGGATAAAGTAAAATTGAATTCAAAACATCATTAAACCTATTTACTTCTACCTCCATGGTGCCGAATTTATCATACAACCTTTTTTAATTTGTGAAAAACTCAGACTCAGAACCTCTTTGGTGTACTTTATTTTAATTTGCTTTGCGCGCGCCATTTTCTTTTCGCGTCATATTGTTAAAACCTTACGTTAAAAACACTAAAATGCTGTGCTAAAATGAGTGATTTTAGCGACGAGGCTGTTTATTTGACGCCAACAGAATTGACTGAAACTGTTAATTATGAGCAAATTTTTTTTTTTCATTTAGTCATTTCCTCGCTGAGGTGGGATGAAAAGTTACGTGTTGCACTCGAGTGCAAAGACTTTTCACCTCGTGCTCTTTTGATTCCCGCGCTAACGCTCAGGACTCTAATTTTTGAATCATTTCGTACGATCCAATTTTAGAATCCTTCTCTTGCTCGGTTATTAAAATTGAGCACGCGGTTAAAAAGCAACTTTGCACTCTTGTATAACTAATAACTATTTACCTGATGGTCCGTGCCTTTTGTCTGCTCATACAAATATAATCAGTGTACAGTTTAACAACAAACTCACTCCTTCACTATACGTCCTCGGAGTGGTCGTAAAAGGTCTAACACTTAAGAGCCGTACACAACAAAATGCAATCGTTCAATTGTAGGTATCTGCATGGATAAAAAAAAAGCCGGGTTTGGTAAGACGGATAATAAAGATAGTTGGTTGAATCAGGCGTTACTTTGCGGAAGTTAATTTTTAATTTTAATTGATATTTATCATCTTTGCATATTAATTTCAACAAGTTTCAAATATTATATTTAAAATTAATTTCAATAATGCTTTGCTTAGATTGGGGTCAGATGACCGTGTGTGCAAAAATGTCCCAAAATATATATTTAGGTACTTACGTTATAGTGTTTATGTATGATACAAGGCTACACGGAATAGTTCGTTCATAGGCTGTAGTGACACCAATGTACTAACTAATAGCCAACATGGAAAATAAAACCGGCCAAGTTGGAGTCGGGCTAGCCCGTTGGGCCAGGTGGTAGTGAACCTGCTGCCTTCGGCGCTTGGGGGTGTGGGTCCGATTCCCCCTGGGACAAACATTCATGTGATGAACATTTGTGTTTGTTCTATAACTGGGTGTTAATATCTATTAAAGTATGTATTTAAAAATATGTTTGTATGTATATCAGTCTCTGGCAGCCATATCACAAGCTTTGCTTAGTTTGGGGTCAGATATGACCGTGTGTGCAAAAATGACCAGTTTTTATTTATTTATTTAAAAAAATTGTCTATTATTTATTTATAAAGTGTTGGTGAACGTGCTTGAGTGTGGGTAAGTTGTATAATGGGGTAAAAAGTATCATTTTAATTTCGATTGCAAAACTCCATAGGAATCTCTTACTTTACTTAAAATATTACAGTAAAAGACGGAAGGCGAGGTGGTATGGCCTTAATGGCTTTAGTCTGCTCTGAAATGCGCAATAAATATGTTATTTTCCCTTTTTTACGTAATTAAACCTTATGATCACACGAAATAAATTAATCAAATGTTTAATTTTAATTACCATTGCTTTGATAAGGCAGAACGTGTAATATTTTTAAACACCTACGTCGGGTAAATTAGGCAAAATTATTATTACAGACATCAAAGAGTCTCGAAGTAATTTGAAGGCGCAATTTAACAGGGATGTTTAATAATGGGGGATTTAATATCGTGTATTAACCAACTTTAATATTATGTATTACTAATTTAGCTTGGGTGTCAGCTTTTAGGTGCTAAATGTTCCTAAGACAATATTTAACTTCTCGGCACAGAATGCATAATTATAAGTACAAGTAGTTACAGAAGACTCACTCCGCAAAATCATTTAAATAAGAAGCGATTATTATTAAATTATATTATTATCATTTAAATAAAGTGCAATTCTGGACGTGCGAGCTCTAACTACCTACAGCTATATATTGACCTAGAAGTTGCCTCTCTGTCTATCGCGTAACTCTTGTCGCGTTATCTCTGTCTATTGCGCGGCAGCGGGCGCGGCAGGCCCGGCAAGTCGGAAATCCCACACTGTCTGATTTTTCTGCTCCTTCCTTCCATTTTAGGAGTTTTGGCGCTAACGTGGAATAAAACATGTCGGCTCGTTAGATTATTTCCCTAAACTTGTGTATTTTCGAGTGTTAATGTGTACTAAATGGTGAATTATTATTCATTAAGTGCTCGTAAACGTGCTCGAGTGTGGCAAAGTGATATAACGAGGTAAAACGTGTCTTTTCGTGTTGTTACCAAAACTCCATAGGAGCCTCTCGTAAATTCTCCACCACTTTACAGGGGCATGAGTTTGACTTGACCGTGACTTACTTAGCTTGACTCTGACTATGACTTGATTGACGCTATTAAGACTATGTAAACCGTTAAATATTACGACTAAAGAACATTGAATCCACGGTCATGAAAATTTTAACAACAAAATAAAGGGCCTTTTTATATAATGATTAAGCATCACATTTTACAACTTCATCAAAATTCAACAATGTAGGTATTAAATATTTTTAAAGGAAGAACTGCATAATTGCCTAACTTTTTTCAGTAAAATAAAAAACATTATGTTATTGTAATAACGACAAAAGAAGGCAATTTTATGATATACTTTGAGTAATAAATCCAAGGATTTTATAATAGGTAGAACATCCTTGAATAAATCATATACTGACAGATCTATGGGGGAGGCCTATGTCCAGCTGGATTGGACGTCCTATGGCAGAAATGATGACGATGGATAATACTTTCTTGTTGATATTTTTGTTTGTCGCATGACCATGATGTTGCTCAGGAGATGAGTACGTCAATAAACCTTTGAAGTGCTCTCCGATACATCAATCAGTTAGAAAGTGAAGTGACGTACCGATTGATGCATTCATTTACATTGTATGATATACGATGACGCTTCGACGTGACGTCATTTTAAAGGGATTTTTACGACTGACACGTGAAATTGTGAAGCGTTTTTCGAGCGAAACGAATTATATTTTTACTATATTTTTTGCTCTATATTTGAGGTCTACGCTGTAAATACGCGCTCCAGTATAAAATGTATTTTTATTGAAGATACGCATTGCAGATACAAGCCTGATCATGTATAACAGTCATTTGGGGCTCGAAAAATTTGCTCGCAGTTGAGTTAATGAAAATCCTGTTTTCATTTTGTCCTTTGATTATACACATAATTTGTAAGGTGGCTTTACGTATAGTCTGTGCTTGTTAGTTTCTGTAATGTAAAATAGTGATACTAAAAAGAAAATTAGAATAGAGGTTTTAATTCTGCTTTTTTTAAATTTACTGTTGTTTTCAGAGATCATGCAATAGCAAACGGATAGCTTTTAGTCAGTTGCAGACCACGTGCTGTACTTGCCATAGATTTTTCACACTCCATGTTCCTGTCACGCCGCAATTTTACCGATTCAGTAAACGGTTCACACAGCAAAATTTTTTTTTTCTGTGGTTTATGATTACACGGTATAGGTTACCGTTTAAAACCATATTTTACCTACAAGTTTCTGTCAAATACAGAATGATAATTTTGGCAGGTCCTGCTCAAGAAGTTTCGTATTTTTTCCGGTTTTTCGGTACTACAAATAATGTCGTACTTCATTGATACCCATCAACCACAGACTATCGAAATCGGTTTTGAAATAAAATAAGTCAAACAGATAAAAAATAATAAACAGGTAACTATATAATTTTTGTTATTTGGAATTATCTATCGCTTAATTACTTATTTGTAAAAACAAAGCTATTACTTACTCATTGAATGATTTCATTTTTTCAGTATAACCATGCAATTATCGATTCCAAGTTCTATGAGAATAATATCGATGCTCGAATATGTTCAACCACATCTATGTGTTCAACGATTATACACTACCTCATCCTTACTGTGAGCTGTCAAAATTATCACCTTATTTTTGACAAAGCGTAGTAGTAAAACCCAAAAAGGTAAGGTCCAAATTATTTGGTCAAATCGCGGCGCAGCTGGACTTTTACTTCATAAACTAACTATAACTTCTAAAAAATGTTTTGGCTTTTGTGTATTTATTTATTTCATATCTACTGTGTTGGTTAGCAGCTGTTCGTTTTTTATGTACAATAAAATAAAATAAGGTTAAAACGTAATTCGTACGAATAAATACTTACTAAAATATCTCATCGCAATTCTCGTAAAACCTTTTCATCAAGATAAAACGCTGTCAAATGGGTCCTAAATAGATATTAATTGAATCCGACCTGTCTCGTTGCTCCTTCAAAAGGCAGTTGAAATGCGGCCCGAATACCGAGCAAGATAATTAGGATAATTGGCTGTAGTACAGTCGCCGAAAAAAAGGTTTCTATCTATACTAATATTATAAAGAAGAAAGATTTGTATGTAAGTATGTTTGTAACGAATTGGCTCAAAAACTATGGACCGATTTTAAAAATTCTTTCACTGTTGGGAAGCTACACTATCCCCGGGTGACATAGGTTATAATCTATACCCGTGCGAAGCTGGGGCGGACCGCTAGTTTTATTATAAAAATGTATGAAGTATAAGTCAAACATTAGTGTAATCAGAAGTAACGGCAATTTTGTTAAATCATTTCCCACAATCTAACATGGTTATTCTTCGTCTTTTCCATTTCCAACTTTAGGTAGGGTCGTTTCTTCTAATCAGCCTGCATCAGGATGTTCTGTCCTGGATTGTCAGTTAGTCAGTCAGAAGGCCTGTGATCCCAATAGTGGGAACCACTGGGACCACAGGCATGCTTTCAGAGAGGAGAGAGAGGAGAGGATGGGTCTTAATCCACCATGCTGGCCTAGTGCATGTCGGTGAATGTCATATTATACGATGCCGATGCCGATACTGCGGTCCCTTGCTTGATGGCAAAAAAGTGTGACATATTTGCTAACGATTGGAAGGAGATTTTATCTGAATGTTTGAAATTCTGTGAGGCAACGTGCTGCCGTGCTTCAAGCATTCACTAATTATAATCTACGTTTAATATTATTATTGACGGACTTGTTATTGACATATAATTATTTCATATTTAATGACATTAATTATCCATTGAGTATTTTTTTCTATTGTTTTTTTTTAATGTATCATAATATTGTGTAACATTGTCTCATTGGTGTAATTGGCGCAAGCCGTAATAATTGAATAAACAAATACAAAATACAAATATTAGGTCTTAGAACTTTTTTTGAGGTTCTTGGGCATACCGGTTTCCTCACAATGTTTTCCTTCACAGTTTTTGAGCGATGGCATCTAAACTGGACTTAATTTTTAGGTACTAAATAAGTCATTGGTGCAGGGTCGAGGTTCGAACCGGGTGCCGTCAGATTGTAAAGCGTACGTGCTACCGCTCGGCCATTATCGTACCATAATTATGATCGAAAGTAAGTTAATGTATTTTTGAACTCAATGTGAAATGTGCATTTCATAAACACGTTCCACCGCAGTGAACAGGTGTTTCTAAGCATTCCAAGCAAACACAATTTCCGCAATTCAAAACATGCAGCGAGCTGTCAGCCGCCCTCCGCCCGCCCAGCGAGTGAGTGGGCCGGAAGCGCAGCGAGGGCGGCGGGACAAAGCCGCCGCCGCCTTTGAACTGCCGCCAGCGATAGTGGCGACAGGTGTCCGCTGATTGTCGCTTCGCTGCTTGTTCATTGAATACCGGAGGATTTAGTTTTTAAATACAGATAGATTTTGTGTTTTACGTTTAGTCTAAATAAATAACTAAATGAATAAAAAAGACTGAAAATAAATACTAATATTATAAATGAGGAAGTGTTTGTCATCATCATCATCAGCCAGAAGATGTCCACTGCTGAACATAGACCACCCCCAGAATTCCACACTGAACAACAACCATCTGCATCCACTGGATGCCCGCGACTCTCACGATGTCGTCGGTCCATCTAGTGGGAGGCCTACCTACGCTGCGTCTTCCAGTTCGTGGTCTCCACTCAAGAACCTTTCATCCCCATCGGTTATCGGTTCTTTGAGCGATGTGGCCTGCCCATTGCCACTTCAACTTGCAAATTTTAACAGCTATGTCAGTGACTCTGGTTCTTTGGCGAATATCCACGTTCCGGATTCTATCACGCAAAGAAACTCCGAGCATTAAAATTGAAATAAAACTAGTAGTTCGCCCCGAAATGTGACCTCACGACCCATGCACCAAATTTTGCCCATATTCGAACTAAAATTGTATTGAAATGAACTACTTGCCTACAAAGTTTCATAAAGATCGGATCACCGATACGCAAATTGTCATTGAACAAACTATGCATGGAAATGCCGACTTGTCCCATTAGAATCTGATGCCTCTCTTTGCTCGGTCAGTTCAAAATAACATCAATTAAATTCAATACAAAATAAAGTAAATGTCAATACAAAAAAATGTTGCAATATAAAGTGTGGACATTCAAATACTGAGTTTATAAAATTCGTTGAATTTGTGGAAAGATTGTTCCATGTCCATGATGAGCCATATTTTTGAAAGACTGCAGACTCGTGGCTACGCTATCTCACTGGAAGCCGCCCATTGAAACATTAACGAAATAATATCGGTATCGCGCATAAAAACTCTTTTATTCTACAAAAGCTTTGCATTCCTCAGCGGTTATAGTTAAGCTTAAAATGGCGTGTGAGAAAATTCCATGAGTTTCAACCACTCCTGGCACAATGTCGGAGGCATAATATTTTGCGTTATCGGACAAAAATATAATTTTTCAATTGCAACATTACGTGGCAAAGCTCGTTTGATACAAAGCTTTTACAAGCTTGAAAGAGTTTATTTGCTGATACGATCAGCTTATTGTTTCAAGGCTTAAAAGGTTTATTCACGGTACATCTTCTTGTGAGTGTTTCACAAAAGTATATGCACAAAATGTAGAGTCGACGTTCTATACAAGTCCTGTCCAATCTACGAGTATGGCATTTCTCTCAAACCAATTCCTGCTCTCTAGGGGAAAAGAATATAAAAAGACCTAGATTGCGATGATAGATGAATTTTTATATAACGTTTTCCCATTGCTTAAATTTATACAATGGGAATGAAAATATTTTTGGGGAAAATCTAATAATTTATTTAAATTTTTTTGGCACTGCCTACTAAGAGCTATAAAAAAAAACGATGTAAGTACCTTTAAGATATTATGACGACTTTACTTACAGTATAGTCAATTTTGTACTCTAAAGTTTAACACGTTAAAGTCTAATATTCGTTTTGATCAAGAACGTCTAATAAAAAGGACGCGCCTCAAAGTAACAAAATCGTGTGGCACGTCGGCCATTTTTGTATGTCTGCCATTGTCAGCTGTCAAAAACAACAAAAATATCGTCATAAAAGGCACCATTTTGTATTTTCGAATTACCGCACATCACATGAACTTATTTTACATACCTAAAATAAATAATTTTTGATTTTAATACACATCCATAGTAGATCAATGGCAGTATCTACCGAACTGAACACAGCGGCGAGTCGCGGACCAATTGATTAAATTGTCACTTACGTGACGTCATGTCAATTACATCTCATTCTATTGGTCAATATTTTCGTCATGGATTATTGCATTATTGTCGGTAGATTGTAGAGCTGGATGGAGCGTGAATAGCGCCCTTTATCCTCGTTTAACGCAGCTTTTTTAGCTTCGTGTTCAAGGTTAGCACGAAACAATTTGTCAGAAAATTTTGAAGCACTTTAAATGTTATTCTATAAGATTTTCAAAACAGTATGCTAATAACATACACGGCTTTCAATAATTTTATGACTGATGCTTTGAAATACAAATTTTGTTACGTGAATGTTCCAGTAAGTAGGTACCCTAAAAACTGTACTGCATTGAAAAAGATCATTGATATTTTCAATCACTTTAATTCTGTCTTTAGATATGTGACAATGTACTTGTTGTTTTAATTTTTGCGTTGACATCATTCTTATTATAATTTTACTGCTGACACTAATGTATAATTATGTATGATTGACAATATTATTTTGGTTATTTGTTGACGTGGACGTATGATTTTCATTAATTATTTTGGCTCTGACCTAGAAACGTTTTCATACCACTGGCTTTTCGGTGTAGGAAAACATCGTGAGGAAACCTGCATACGTACGGAGAAGAAATTCAATGGCGTATGTGAATCCACCAACCCGCACTGGGCCAGCGTGGTGGATATGGCCCGATCGGGGGTTGGGTAAAAGTCCAGCAGTGGTCTGATGATGATGATGATGATGATAGAAACGTGTGTGAACTGTAATTTTAATTTATATAAGAAAAAATTGTCATACGTTCTTACACTAATGTGTGAGAAAGTATAACAATTTTCCTTACAATAAATTGTGCGTATTCTGTGTATTCTGTAATTTATTTGTTTTCAACGTAACTTATAAATGTGTGCTCTTATATTTTCTACGTTCTCCTTGTACTCAGACATATTTGATTGATTTAAATGTAAAAAAAAACAGTTTCCATAGAATGTAAGTGCCAAATTTGCATGCCGAAAGCTAGAATAATTGCAAACCATTGTTTTTTACATTCGACCTGTATTTTTTTATTAATATACGCATATAAATAATACATTACAATACTTTGATCTAAGTACAATACTAATAATAAAACTAGAAATTTGCACTCGTGTTAACTGATTCGCCATACATATGTAACGAAAATATCTGAATCTGAATTTGTACTTTTTTATCGCTTTCTAACACTACGTTTATTTTGTCGTATTCCATAAAAAACTGGACAAGTACGAGTAGGACTCGTGCTCTGAGGGTTCCTTTGGACAGAACCCTCAGAACGCGAGTTTAAAACAAAAACTAAAGTTAAAATATTGAAAGACAAACTTAACTTTGTAGTTGACTATAAGGTTCTTCTATACATTCCAACTACAAAATGTGAGTTTGTAATAGCAAAATAATTATTTTTAAATGATATAACTTCAAATTTGTAACTTTCAGATTTATTCCTATATATGTGCTATGAGACCTTGCGTTTTGCCAAATTTCATGATTCTAGGTCAACGGGAAGTACCCTATTGGTTTGATTTCCCTGTAAAATCGCAAAATATGCGACATAAACGTTCATATTGCTTGCATACTTACATGATTGCGTTGACTTACAACTTTTATTTTTTTACAGCCGAAAGAAACCGTAGACCCAAGTATTTAATATAAATTTCAACTTGATACTTTTACGCGTTCTTGAGAAAAAGGGTCTTGACAGACGGACAGACGGACAACGAAGTGATCCTATAAGGGTTCCGTTTTTTTCTTTTGAGGTACGGAACCCTAAAAATAATGGACCTTATAACAACGAGATAAGCGCTGTAAAACATTGAGTATGGACAACGCCATGAGTTATTTACCTTTAAGAACCTACTTAGATAGACCGGTCCCTGCGTGCTTTCGGAAGGCTTTAAGGGACGAAGCCCTTGAGTTGAGATTAATGATACTTCGGCTGGTTATTGCAGGCTTGCCTAGCCTGTTACAAATATTATGAACTAGCAGCGCCCCGCGGTTTTACCCGCTATCCTCAAGTAATCGTTATTTTTTCCGGGATAAAATGTAACCTGTTATACCTTCTAGTACTCCTTTGTATAAGGTACATCTTCGTATGAAATTTTATTAAAATTCATTCAGCTTTTACGAAGTTGGTACCTATACATACCAGATGGGGACTGCGGATAATAATATACCTACTATTTCCATTTGTAAAATAACAATGCCGTAACTGTTCTACCCCATGACCCTGTCACACCTAGGTTTTCCGTTTTGGTAAAAAAGTCACTTACTTAGTCGATAAGGCCGCCTGTTAAAAGCCTAGATAATATTTTTGTTGTAATTTTTATGTTATCCTTGTTTTGTGGTATTTTAATAAAGGGTTTTGTATTGTATTTATTGTATTGTATTACTTACTTTTACAACATTTTCACGCTAAATATAACATAAATATAACAGACTTCATAAATAATCCCTTTGGGAGCTAAATTAGCTCCAGACATGAATAAATTACGCATATAGGTACTTAGATTATTCGTGTCTACACATGTAGTTACTAACTTTGAAACTTAAGGCGGACCTTTTATGGTTGCCAGGCTAGGCGGTTGACCGCAGCTCATCATCACCTTCAGCCTGAAGACGTACAATGCTGACCATAGACCTATTTATTAGAAAGAGTACAATAATGCTCTAGTTGTATATACTTTCATATATCTTAAATAACCTTTATTAACTATACAAAATAACCTACACTAATTGGTTTATTATACAACTAGCGATCCACCCGGCTTCGCACGGGTATTCATGGAGTTTTAGTATGGATCCCTAATTTTTTTGAAAATATAATATAGCCTATGTCACCCGGGGATAGTGTAGCTTCCTAGTAGTGAAAGAATTTTTCAAATCGGTTCAGTAGTTTCGGAACCTATTCAATGCAAACAAACAATCAAACAAACAAATATTTCCTCTTTATAATATTAGTATAGAAAACATTTAGACTCCGCCCCATAGACCGTCGAAGGTCTAAAGACAATCCAAATACTCAAGCCTACTGCCAGTTGGCAGCGTACCCAGCATGCTGGCAGCATTACCACGCTGAATGCAATGCCACGGCAATGCTTATGCGTTGCTAATGCAGATAGACTCCTTCTCCCTAAATCATTATGAACGGCTCCACACTTCAAGTTATTCACAAGTATAAATATATTTTTAAACCCCTTCTATGAAAGAGCTGATAATCTTCAATGACTGAACAGGTTTTCTTAAATCATAGCTAAGAAAGTTGTCGAACAAGTCACCTTTCAAACCAATAATTGGTTCATCCGTAGCTCCCAGGAGCTACGATGCCACAGGCAAATATACGTTAAACTTGTAACACCCCTGTTTTTGCGTCGGGGGTTAAAGTAGTACAACAATCCCTTAAGTTTAAGATAGTTAGCCACATCTTTTCAATCTATATTTTTTTTTGTAATTAATAGGCTTGCGTTTGAACACCATTACGCCTGATGTTAAGCGACGATGCGGTCTACGTTGGAGCACGCTTGCCTAGAAGGAACCGATTCACTCGTGATTTGAAGACCCCCAGATTGTAAATATCGGGGAACACCCATTCAGGCAGCGCATTCCACAGACTAGAAGTATATAATATCTTAGACAAAGTACCTTTGTCAGCCAGCTCATTCGACCTACTTACAGCAAGTGCATGTGACAAGATTAAGCGACTGTTAGGTCCGCTATTATAACACGCACGAGAGATGAATAGCCAGACATGATAAATGTTTCAACTTACGACCTCCGGTAGCTATGGGTTGAGGCTGGGACAAATTAACTACTGGACATGTCACTCACGTAACGTACTTGTTGGAAACTTCCGTAACTCGTGTCCGACCCGCGAAAGGCATAAAGTTCAACGATTGGGCTGGGTAAAGCGTCACATACTCTGTTACTTCATTTATCGCAATTAGTTGATGCGTTTAGGTTATTGGTGGCATTTTTTTTGTGCCATAGGTGGCAAACAAGCAGACGGGCTGCCTGATGGTAAGCAGTCACCGTCGCCTATGGATACTTGTAACACCAGAGGCATCACAAATACGTTGCCGACCCTTTAGAACTCTATTAACTCGCCTTTTGAAGAACCCCATGTTGTAACTTCTGGCATACAAGTATACTTACAATACCTTACTTTTGGCTTCTTTGTTTTAGGGTTTATATTGATTAACACGATAACATTTGACCATTATAAGCTCAGCTACTTTTAGGTGGCGTTTACTTAATTCACCTGGGTACTAACCCAGAAAACCCCGTTGTGAATTATCATCTAACTGGGATTCTCTGAAAGTTTCTCATTGTGTCGCGCCGCGTTTCAAAATGTCGTGTCGCTTTGCCATATTTGTCGCAGACCTACTCGTAAAACAACGCGTTAACTAGTCAATCACAATGCACGTAGCTTGGTTTTGCATCTGCGTGTTGGTGATTAAAAAACGCTACGACGATAGAGAGTTATTTATATGTGCTATTTATATTGGTAATTTCATTTTAGGAGCGTTTCGTGTCCCATCTTTAATTTATCCAAGAGCAGATCTGTTGAGCAGTCCCTTGGGTTGGCGTTTTCCCAATATTTTAGTTCGTACCTTTCGTTTGGTGAAACTAACTTCATTACGAGTATCGGCATAAACGAGACGTCGTTTACTTTGTTTGTTTTATAACTGTGCTAGTTTTATGGACCAATCGTGGCGTTGTGACGCGAGTCCTAGATTTAGGTACAAAATGAATACTTTGTGATAATTTTGACATACTTTATTGCAATGAACTGACAAGTTTAGTCTGCTATTTAGGAGTTAACAACTTTTGTTCCACTACTTTTCAAAATTCGCGAAACAAAAATCAGCCGTTCCATAAAAATAAATAAATGAAACAGATATTGACCATGAAACAGCTGATTTTAGGTTCGCAAATTTTGATAAGTCATAAAACAAATATTGTTTATTTGCCCAGTAGCCCTGTATTTTAATAGTTTTAACACACGTATGGATTTGGTTGACCTCAACCGCCGTCTGACCAACGGGAGAGAAAGAGAGGGAAGTATTATATTCTCATTCTTTCTCTCCCGTTGGTTGGACGGCGGTCCGTCAACCAAATCCATACGTGTGTTAACACTATAAAAAGGCGGATCGAAAAAAAACTCCATATTTTTTATTATTTTTACTAGAATCTAATCGAATAAAAAGGTTCTCGAATGGAGACCATGCACGGACTGATAAGCGCAGCGTAGGACATCCAACCAAAAGATGGAGAGATGACCTAAAAGAGACCGCAGGGAAACGCTGGATGCAGGCCGCTTCCAACCAGCCCTTTTGGAAATTGATGGGGAGGCCTTTGTCCAGCAGTGAACGTCTTACGGCTGAAATGATGATGATGACGATAAAAAAACACGGGAAATTCAATAAATGTGCGGTATAAGTAGGTAACGCATTCTGAAAATACGAGTAACGTAGCGAGGTTTATACATTTTCACTAAAATTCTCGAGCATTCGTGAAAAATATATTTTCACACGTTCCTTCTGTGTCACTTCTTCTTAGCCAGTGTTTTTGTAAAAAAAATCCTTTCGAAGATTTAGCGTACCCAAGATGCTGACCGCATAAGCCGCATTGCCGTGTTGAATTGCAATAGGTACTAAATAACTTCGACCAAAATCAAACGAATGGACGGGCCCAGAAGAAGCGCATTTTTGAAGATTACAAAATGAGCGCCGACGCTCACTTCGTTTCAGGCGGTGTCTAGCCGTAGGAAGTGCAACACGAGACTATTGTTACATAATAATGAAACATCTGACAAAATGACGCCTTCGTGTGCTTTCCCGAAGTGTAAAAACAACAAAAAAACCGCTATCTATTTTTTGTAACTAACATACTGTACATGGTTATAATTAGGCTTTGAAGTATATGTCTGATGGTTTTGACTCGTTTTTACTGAGCAAGTTCAATGGTTATGGCCCGTCCATACATTTTGTTTTGGTCGAAGCTAAATAATAGTGTGCTATTATGTCTTCTGTGCTAATAGGTACTTTGCGCAAGATATCGGCCAGCATTTTGGTCACCAGATGCTTCGACCAGATAATAAAAAATTTAAGTTTGTTGGACTTTATATACTTTAACTGAAAATGAGCTTAAATATTTGGAATAACTCTATATAGACTTTCATAGGTCTATGGACAATCCAACTGTTTTTGTATTATAGGTTAGGCAATTTATGTTTTCAGTGTTATTTAACTCGTATATTGTTGTTTTGTTTTGTGACCAAGCGTGCTCGATCGTAGGCCGCATCATCGGTTAACATCAGGCGAGTTGGCGGACAAACGCAAGTCTATTATATTTGATAGAAAAATAATAAAAAAGGGAACATAAATAATAAATCTAATAAAACGAATATGAATAATAAACGAAACTAGGAAATAAATAAAACGACTGCAAAATGCAACCTATGAAACGCTTCGACCGTCTCACTAGTCCCATTGTGTTGTTCCATGATGGGACAACTGACGCTGTTTCGTTCCAGGAGTCCAACGGGACAAATTACACTAATATTTCCGTCGCATGGGTTCAGTGATACTAATATCTAATCCATAATAGGGACGAATCTATCTAGCGACACCAAGCCTTTCGAAATGTGTCAAGCCGTTTAGATTGCAGAAGGTAATATAAGGGCACACACACATACACAAATACAACAAAATATTACTTTCTTTTACAGGTATAAATGGAAATAAGGTAATATTTTTTCTTCAAATAAGAGCTTTACAAATAATTAATGGAAACCGTTCAGTTTCGTCCTACGAGATGGACCGACGACATTCGCGGGCATCCAGTGGATGCAGATGGCAGGCTGTCATTCAGTGTGGACGTCTTCTGGCTGATAATGATGATGTTCAGTTTCGAAAACGAAAGGACTAAAAGGGGAATTAATTCGGCTAAACAATTTATGTTGAAACTTTTCCTATTCATCATCCGTTATCTTCGTTCATTACCTTTGGTTATAGCTGATATTAAAGGAAAATAAGGTTCCTCGTAATTTTATGACGTATTTACACGACAACGGGTGACTAAATCACATTTTATCGGTCATTAAATTTTATGGGTGATTTTTTGTGAACAAAGAGTAATCAGACACGATGGTACCACAAAACTAGTCCGGAAAATGTAGAGATTGAGGAGGTTATCGCCAAGCCAAACACCGTGGGAGAGACTAAAGCCCAGAGACTCAGCTGGACAGGTCACCTGCTGAGGATGGGAGAGGATCGCAATGCTAAGAAGGCGTATCTTGGAGTTACACATGGCCGCCGACCTATCCAGGCGTATCTAGCCCGGCCAAGATATCGATGGAAAGCTGCCGTAGAGTCGGACTTGCGCGAGCTCTAAGTCGCCGAGTGGCGAGAGACAGCACGAGACTGGAACCGATGGCGTTCTCTTGTGCCGGAGGACAAGACCCACTTGGGGTCGCTGCGCCAGTGGAGTAAGTAAGTACGTCGGTGAGTATTAAAATCTTTTTATGAGCTTTTAGTTTGGGTCAAATTGAGCAACAGTTTTAAAACGGTTATCTCCACCGATTGAGCTGAAATTTTGCATACACGTTTAGTTACGATGACAATGGCATCAATTCTGTTGTACCATTCACTAAACTAAACTAATCGAACAGGACTTAAATTATCACCGTCTCTTTCATTTCAATACGTCAGAAAAGGATGGCAACAATTTTAGAGCTGTTAAATTTAGTTTAGTTTAGAGAATGGTACATCAGAATCGACGTCAATTAATGGTTAGCTAAATGACGAAATTCTACAATATGGCGGACTTCCAAAAATGGCGGACCAGTTATTGTGTATGCACCCCTATACTTCGACCAAAATAAAATGAATGAACGGGATAAGAAGCGCATTTTTGAAGACTACAAAATGAGCGCCGGCGCTCATATCGTTTCAGTCAGTCTCTAGCCGTAGAAAGTGCGACACGTGTCTATTGTTACATGATAACAAAACGTGACAAAATTATGCCTTCGTGTAGTTCCCGAAGTGTAAATACACATCAAAAACCACTATCTATTTTTTGTAACAAATATACTGTACAGGGTTATTAGGTGTTGAAGTGTATATCCAACGGTTTTGCCTCATTTTTACTGAGCAAGTTCAATGGTTATGGCCCGTCCATTCATTTTTCTTTTTGTCGAAGCCCCCATATGGGTATCATATGAAAGGGTTTGCTGAACAGAAAACGAAAAATAAAATTACATTACACTAAATCCAAAACGCCTGAATTTTTTTAAATTAATAATTTCACTGAATCTGGTATCACATATATCACAACGCTTGCGTAATTGGTTTCATAGAAGACATAAAATTTCTTTCAAACTCAACTGTGCACAGTTTATTTTCAGCGAATTTATAAGTCTTCTACAGGGTTAGACGGAACGGTGATACGGTCATTTCGTATCGGTATACCCACTTTAAATTAATAAACACTCACAAAACTTGCTCAAAACTGTTATTCCTGGCTAATTTCCAGCGCGATAAAGTACGAAAAGCGATTGGAATATCAATAACATTGCCATTAAACCGTCTGCAATAGAAATAGACGAACTTACAGACGTAACGAAATGTATTGGTTTGTGTAATTACTGATTTCTGGTAAATCATTAGGGCTACGTGGAAACGTAAATCCTTCGACAGACCTTCAACTGAACTGAGGTCATGCTGAGTGCTTCTGGATTCTCATTAGTAATACACATTATTATGTTACGCAAAATACACGAGAGAAAAAAAACACATTTCATACATTACAGTGTGGACTCTATATAGCCACGCTTTTATGGCGTTATTGAGAGTTTTCGTTAAACGGAGATAAGAAAAATCAATAATTATTATTAACATACCTATTTCATTTTACATTCACAATACGTGTTTACTAGTAAAGTATAAAATGTACAAACAACAAACATTAATATTGATGACAAATAACTAAACGCTTGTTGCGTATAGGTTATCTTCGCTGTGTTTATTTATTTTCCTTCTGAGCTTGGGGGCGTGGGTTCGATTCCCATCTAGAACAAACATTTGTGTGATGAACATTTGTGTTTGTTCTATATCTGGTTCTTAATATCTATTTAAGTATGTATTTAAAACTATATATGTATCAGTCTCTGGCAGCCATATCACAAGCTTTGCTTAGTTTGGGGTCAGATGACCGTGTGTGAAAAAATGTCCCGAATATTTATTTATTTAAGTGTTAGAAATTACTGTTTATTACTTAATAATGACGTATAGTTGTCGTTATTTAGAGTGGGTGTGAGGCTACATAATACATAAAGTATAATCATTGTATGGGCAACAAGGTAAACCAACCGAATTCAAGTAATTTTGATGTTTTAGGAAGTTTGTCGTTAAATCGAGAGTATAGCAAATTGATTGATTGATAGTTTAACTCTTTATTGTTCACACCATTAAATTTGATACGGAGGACAAAAAACTCTATAGAGTAGAGTAAATATAGAGTTTACACTGTATTCAAGAAATAAGTACTACAAAGCTTGGTTGATTGCTCAAGGTAAAGTGACACAAATAAACGAAATGAGTAAGTATTCTGTCTTTCTCTACGCCTATGTATTTGATTTTTCATAAAATAAAGTTGATTTATCACATAAGTCGTGTAGATATTACAGAACGTGATTTATTTGGAATGGAAATACATGTTATTTTAACGATTGCTAGGTATGTATTCCATCGATAAATCCATCAGCAGTTACGTTTCGTTAACACAAGTCTACATTGGTGGTCTGTACTGTAAAGCTTCGACGGCCGCCTGAAATATTTGAATTGTAAAAAAGAAATATACCAGTGTAAAGTATTTCAAAGAATGAAAGATTTATTTTGGCGAAACCTGGCCGCAAAGATTACTATAATACAATAGTTATTTATGATACAAGTGCGGTAAGTTGGTTATTACAAACGAGTAGACGAATGTAAGCCCGAGACGAAGTCGAAGGCTTACCATAGTCACGAGTTTATAATAACCAATCCGCACGTGTGCCATACAACGTTTTACAACACATTTGCGAGAAAAAAACAAAAAATGGAAATTAAAAAAATACTGTAAAGTACACGCACGGTGCTATACAACGGAGCGTGCGGTAAAATTCATTACAGCACGCTCCGTTGTATGATGCGTTTCATTACCGCACGCTCCGTTGTATGATCCGTAATGTTTAACTTTCGAACGATGTATACAGGCTTCGTAAGTGTACTTTTTGAGCAAATGTGTTGTAAATATTTTTTGGCAACAACTTTTTTGTTTGATAGGTCATTCATAATTCAAAGGTTCATAAAAAAAACGATATTGATTTAGAGCTTTTTTATAAAACAAAAATAAATACACAGATGACGTTTTGGTTTGTGGTTCCCTTCTGCAAAAGCTTTGACAAGGACTTTCAACCTTTTGTACTTTTTTTGTTTAAGATTGTACATGTAGGTTATAGTTTTGAAGTCGGTTTTTGTTTTTATTTTACAAAAAAATAATAATAATTGGTGATCAAGAGATGTACCAATTTTTTTTATTGTTGTCTTCTAAAGGGACCAAAAATTTTACTACTTATATATGCTAAGTGACAAAGATATGCGTTACAATTGGAAAGAGTAGTTGTTATAGGTACTCTGGTAGTTGTTATAGGTGCCATTTTTGTACAAACAGAAATTAAAAATCTTTTTTATTTTTTTTATTTTCCACCTAGGTAGATCATTGATCAGTGTGAATATCCGTAGTACACATAGGTGGACCACGGGTCAATCATCATCATCAGCCAGAAGACGTCCAGTGCTGAACATAGGCCTTTCCCTTTAACCTCCACACTGAACGAAAGCCTACCTTTTGCATCCACTGGATGCCAGCGACTCTTACAATATCGTCGATTAATCTAGTGGGAAGCCTACCTACGCTGCGTCTTCCGCCGCGGTTCGTGGTCACCACTCAAGAACCTTTCTTCCCCACCGGTTATCGGTTCTTCGAGCGATGTGGCCTGCCCATTGCCACTTCAACCAGCTATGTCGGTGACTCTGGTTCTTTGGCGAATATCCACGTTTCGGATTCTATCGCGCAAAAAAACTCCGAGCATAGCTCTCTCCATTGCCCGCTGTGTGACTCTGAGTTATTCCAAAAAGGGACGGGTCAGTGTTAGTAGCCAATCCCATAGTGCATCTAGGTATGCCAGGTGAACTAGATACAACGCTGGTTTCACCTGAACCACGAGTTCACCTAGCTAGAGAACCCTGAATTAATAGCATAGTTTGAAATAGTTACGAGAAACATTAGACAAACGAAAAAGACAAAGATAACAATATAATATAATTTAATTTGGACTGCTTCAAACGAAGGGTGAATAGAGTCCTCAAAGGTAGGCAACGCACTGACAATGCCCCGGGTATTGTAGGTGTCTATAGGCGGCGGTGACCACTTACCATCAGGTGGCCCGTTGCTTGTTTGCCACTTATTCTATAAAAAAAAAAAAAAAAAAAGATAATTAAAAACATAATTTACTCATATTTTAGCAGACAAAGATAAATTTTAAATTATCTATTTTAGATCTCTAGATTGTTTCATCTTTTGCCGTAATGTTCATTATGAACGTAAAAATGAAACATAAAAATTTATTACAACTCTAAAATGATTTAGCTACAAGATAACAGCCAAGTCGAGATATTTCATTGTTGAATACAACACAAAAGACGCGCTTCAATATAACACTGCTTTAATTAATTAACTTTCTAAGGCATTATTAATTAATATTATTAATTATACTGTCGAATAAATATATATAATTGTGAGGTACTAAAGATCTATTCTCGACTCTATTGACGCCACGTGTGCAAGATGTCTAAGTCATAGTTCATAGCGGTTTTTTAAGTCTTTGCATAACGTCATTTTTACTAAAGAGTCATCTGTCAAAGTCAAGATTTACATTGCATATTTTTTACGTATATATTTTTAACCGACTTCAAAAAGGAAGAAGTTTCTCATTCATCCCGCAATGATGTCATCAATGTCATGGATACACGTACACGTGCATAAGCAAGAGCAGAATAAGTAATTTACAACAAGTTCGAGAGAGATGACGATACACGAAACAATGGCGGACTCTCTACGATTTTCTGTGTTAAAAGTAGCGTGAAATTAAAACTCCCCTGAATCCGTATATTACCTGTTGGGAATCCACTAAATCAATGTGGTTTTGATAAAATTGTGTTTAATATATTCAATTCGTGCTTAACTTGCTTGAGCGGGTAAACCAAATGTCAATTGAAATGTACATGTACATGTGTTGTGTATGTAATGTATTTTATTTAACAGATTATTTAAAAAAAAAACAGTATCTGCGTGTTTGTTACAACAAAGTGGCAACTGGACAGCGACGTCATTGCGGGACAACTCCCAGAGCGCTAGACTTTGTTTTCTTGGATCATGGCTTATTCTCAACTTATTCCATACAGCAAAAGTGACATTCCAAAGTCCATTTTAATTTGAAGAAAAAGTTTCCTCTTTAAGGGTACAAAATTAGGGGATGGATCCTGTTCAATAAATTGCACCCCCTTCTTTTAACTTCTTAGTTTAAGTTTGTGCATTTAGAAGTCAGTTTTTAGTATTTTCTAAAGATTTACGAGATTTAAGATTTACATTTTCATATGTTCGGAGTGTTGTGTGACCTTGCCACGCATTGTCCCGTTTGTCGCTCATACAGTCTCAGATCGCCTACAGCCCATACCTTGCACCCTTCCACGCGGTTGCCAAATCAGATTTTTTCCCAAGGCCTCGGTTAATGTACGACTGTTTACAAAAGCCCCCTTTGATTGAGATAACTGGCTCTCGAGCACTCTGTACCGCGATATACACGATGGATTGTAAATTGAATATTAGCTGGATTAATGTACGGTTTTGAAGAGTTATGCTTTTGATGTGGAAATGGACCTTGGGAAATACATATTGAAAAACAAAAACATGTCGGAGATAAAATTAATGAGACATGGGCCATGCGGGGGTTTACGGAATTGAATGTTTGAATTGAGAAATAAAATAAAATAAATAAATATTCGGGACGTTTTTGCACACACGGTCATCTGACCCCAAACTAAGCAAAGCTTGTGATATGGCTGCCAGAGACTGATATACATACATATATAGTTTTAAATACATTCTTAAATAGATGCTTAAATGCAGGGCTCTAGGATCTCTACAAGTTTATTTCTGGCAGATTTAATTTCGGAAATGGTACATCTAAACAACCAAAAAACAGCTTTCAGAGGTTTTTTAATAGGTTTCTTATTCGATGATACGTCCTCAACCACATTATCACTTCCCACCCGGTGAAATTGTGGTCAAACGCATGCATAGTATTTAAAATAAAAATACAATTAGTAGTCAAAAAAGACATCATGCCCAGGCGGTCACCCATCCAAGTACCGACCGCGCCCTACGTTGCTTAACTTAGTTTTGAACAGAAACTTGTGACCGACTTGCACTTGGCCATTATTTCTTATTTGTTGTTATACTTTAGAGTGTGTACTATAATTATTAAATGGGGTGCCCACCTTTAGTTTTTATTTTTTGACTTTATTATAGCTTTTTAGTTAATCCGCCGTAACATTACCATATTCTGTGAACATTTCAACTGGCTATCTATTAGGGTTCGTAAGATACAGCCGTCAAAAGACCACTGTGGATTGAAGGTGGGTCTGTCTGTCCGGACAGACAGCGTAGGCTTAGTAATAGACCGTTTACACCCTTTGGGTACGGAACCCTAAAAATGTGGTCAACGTTAAGATCGCAGTAAAATCTACTAGGCAATCACATCACCGGCCGTAGCATAGCACTCGTGCTGCGTCTAAATCGAATATATCCAACAGTAAAAGTGCATCAAATTCCAGCGTACACTTTATAAATAAACCCGTCGAACTCAGTTTGATATCTTTTGGCTAGTTCAGATAAGACGACACGATATTTTCTAAAGTATATTATAGAACGTTATTTTATGTTTAACCAACAACTACAACCAACACTGTTATTTTGGTTAAAATATGAATAGAATAGAATTATTTACTGGCCTTATAACTTAATTGTCACATTAGGCAAGTCTACAACATTCCAGTATAAAATATATATATATTATATTATGGAACAATAAAATTAGTTTTTTTTTTTTTTTTATCCTAATATTAATTTATGTCATGAAAGAAATCTAAAATAAAAGCTATTAATCACATAAGAATGAAGATTCATTTAGACGCATTTTCATGAATTCGTTTAGTGTGTAAAAAGGGTTCATCTCAAAGAAATGTTTTATTTTTCTCTTGAAATCATTGGCATGTAGTTTGATTATATATTGCGGCAATTTGTTAAACATACAGATTTTATTGTATATCCCTTGCTTTTGTACTTTCGTTAACCTGTTCAGAGGTTTATACAGTATGTTATCACTAAGTGCCAAAGTCTGTGTTAATGAAGTGCTTTAAACCTAAACCTATAACGGCTATACAGCTGCAGCAGTAGGAACATAAATTGTAGGCTGAAATTATGATGATGATATTTAACCAAAGTTAAGTAAAATTTTGGTCGGGAGACGTGAAAATCTGCCAAAAAAAAAAACAAACAATAAAATACATGTTGGTGGCTTATTAATGGTTGACACGCTAAGCTCTCTGGCAACGTGATTTTTTTGAAAAATCTTACCGACAATTTTCTTTATTTTCAGGTGACCAAAGTGGAAATTCGAGTAGGGATTTACAAACAATTATTATTGCATAGGCGTTGATCTTAGACGTAATGCGTGCATCCTACGCTTGCCTTCTGGGACGTAACCCTAATAACCAGCCAAGTGCGAGTCCGACTCGTGCACTGAGGACATATCACCACATAACTTGTTAAGTACAAAAAGTAGTGCAAAAAGACAACATCCCATTATCGCCCAGGCGGTCACCCATCCAATTACCGACCGCACTCGAGGCTTAACTTCGGTGATCGTACGCTGTATGGTGACCCCCTTACAGTGTACGTAACATTACATATTCTTTGAAAATTTCAACTATCTATCTATTACAGTTCGAAAGTTACAGCCGTTTAAAGGTAGGACGGACGGACAGGCGGACGGAAGGACAGACAGACAGATAGACATCGTAGGCTTAGTAATAGGGTCCCGTTTACACCCTTCAGGTACAGAACCCTAGAAATGGAAATAATTTAAAGATAAAATCCGTAGCTATATTTTTGCTAAAGTTAGATGTGGCTTTGAGTTGTACCATGACTTGTAGTGTAAACAGTCTGCAGTCTAGACGGCTCAAACCTTGAAGCTATCGTTCGGTAGATAGAGAAAATTGTACAGCTTTTGAAGTAAATATTTACTGAAAAGCGGGTGCTGAAATGAAAAGGTTAGAAAACGTGCCTTTGGATAGTTCTGAGCATTTATTTCATTTACTTTTTTATCGGGCTAGTGCCTTTAGGTATACAAAAAACAGTCTAACACCGCGTACACCTATAAGTACTATCTAATTAACTATTATCATAGATAAATATTATCATAGATAAATATTATCATAGATAAATATTATCATAGATAAATATTATCATAGATAAATATTATCATAGATAAATATTATCATAGATAAATATTATCATAGATAAATATTATCATAGATAAATATTATCATAGATAAATATTATCATAGATAAATATTATCATAGATAAATATTATCATTTATTATACAGGTAAGGATAAATTGTACAACTTTTGTAAAAAAACAATTTAAAAAAAAAGAGCTGAAAATCTTCAACAGATTTTCTTGAATCGTTCCTTAGAGCACTCTCGATCAAATCACTTTACAAACAAACAAATAAACCGGCCAAGGGCGAGTCGGGCTAGCGCAGCGAGGGTTCCGTACCGCCACAAAATAAAATAATTATCAATTTAAAAGCCGAATTCCTTTCATTTTTACTTTTTTCACTTTTTTATTATTTCTTAGTTGATCCGCCGTAACAATTTCCAAATTTCCCGTAATAAGTAAAACCTTAAAGCCAGAGCAACTATTTTTAAAGTTTAGATTGGATAGCAATAACTATCGGCTGCATAAAGCCATAATACGTGTTAAAGGAATCGTGCTGACAAACTTCTGAATAGCTTTTTTTAAAACGGTCTGCGATTTTGGACATTGTAAGGTTTTGGATAAATTGGGACATATAGCTTGGTTTGGCGTAAAACTAAAGACATTTGAAATAGAATAATGGTGTACACACACATCAGAAGCCATGAAACGTCCACTGCTGGACAAAGGCCTTCCTCTTAGAGTGGGGTGTTGCCATAATCCCAGCGCTTGGCAGGCGGCTTGGGAATCGCAGTCCATTCCCCGATTATTAATAGGACGCTGCTGCCCAAACTCCGGTGGTTCTGGACCAGTCGCAGTTTTTTCTAAATACAATATTTTTTCGTAACTTTTTTTCTACACACGGTCATCTGTCTATCAAATTATATAAACAAAACTTTTAATATGGCCGCCAGAGACTGATGTACATACATATATATTTTTAAATACATATTTAAATAGATATTAGACAGATATAGAACAAACACAAATGTTCATCACACGATTGTTTGTCCTAGGGCGGGATCGAACCCACGCCCGCAAGCCCAGAAGGCAGGTTCACTACCAACTGGACCAACTGGGGCTATCGAGTTTTAGGACATACCCGGGTCCACCGTGTGTACACACACACATCATCAGCCAATAAATGTCCACTGCTGAACAAGGCCTCCATCTTTGAGAGGGGTGTTGCCATAATCCCCACGCTTGGCAGGCGGCTTGGGGATCGCAGTACATTCACCGTATGTAAAGGCCCTATAAAAAGTGTTTTTATTGGATGATAAACTGCTTCGTGACCCTGTCCACGAAAAATATCACGCGGAGTAATAAAATCAAGTGAATTACGACAACAAAATGAGCTTACGTAACGTAAACATTATTGTGCCTTGACCTTTATAGAAGCGATACCTTTTATACTAATAGGGTTACCCTTTATCTGGGGTTTCTACCGCTTTTACGGCGGAGAAAACCGACGTTTCAATATCCTTAAACACCGTTTTGCCTTCACTGTTGAACTATTCGGAAAGATAGCTACAATTTGCGATCACGGGCTTTATAAAGATCAGTAAGATAACGGTATTTCTATATAACCGATAGATCTATTTCACTCGTTTTTCTTCTTGGAAAATCCAACTGTAGATTCCGACGAAGATATTGAGTTCTTGATCATTTTATCCAAGTTATAATTTGCGACGAAGAATTGTGACAACGATTGCTGTGGACTACAACAAAAATACTGACTAAAGTCCTAACACTTTTTACCCCCGATGCAACAAAGTATTAGCACATCACACAAACGTTTGTCCATACCCTGCATTATGCAAATCAATGGTGAAGTTTAAAATAACTATGATATCTATGAAGTAAAACAATTTATCCCAAATTCCTTATTGTATTTCGACAAAAATAAAATGAATGGACGGGCCATAGCCATTGAACTTGCCTAATAAAAACGAGTCAAAACCGTCGGACGTTATACTTCAAGACCTAATTATAACCATGTACAGTATAAAATTAATGGATCGGCCCAAAAGAAGCACATTTTTTAAGATTACAAAATGAGCGCTGGCGTTCACTTCGTTTCAGTACTTTCAGTCGGTCTCTAGCCGTAGGAAGTGCAACTCGTGACTATTGTTACATGATAATCAAACATCTTACAAAATGATGCCTTCGTGTGCTTTCCCGAAGTGTAAATACATAACAAAAAACCGCTATCTATTTTTGTAACAAATGTACTGTATATACATTATACATGGTTATAATTAGGTGTTGAAGTATATGTCCGACGGTTTTGACTCGTTTTTACTGAGCAAGTTCAATGGTTATGGCCCGTCCATTTATTTTATTTTGGTCGAAGTACAGGGTGGCGCAATAGAACGTGCATATTGCATCATCTTTTTTTGCGGGGTAGAAAGCGCGCGGGCGGGGGGAGCCTACATCGTTGGGGAGGCGCGCTCATGGAGTTTTAGTCACTATGAGCCACTTCGACGGGAAGCGTCGCGCATTTTGCGTGCGCGCATTTTACGAGAACTCTCGTTCATACATTGTTACTAGGCGACTATATTGTTCTGAATATAGACTACGGCGAATTAGTGAAGCTCCGAGTGCTAATTTAATTAAAATATGGGTAAAGCGTTTTGAAGAGACCGGTTCAACGTTTAAACCACAAGCAAAAGGTCGTCCAAGAACATCTAGGTCCGAAGACAATATTGAGAGAGTTATGCAGTCGGTACGAGGAGATCCACAAATGTCTACTCGCAAGAGATCGTCTGTCTTACACTTATCGCGACGAAGTTTGCAACGAATTTTAAACTTGGATCTTAAACTGCATCCATACAAGCTGCAATTAACACAAGAATTGAAAGAGTCTGACTTCGGAGTAAGGCTCGCATTTGCTAATGAAATGCTTAATCGATTTTCCAATTTTGACAATATCCTTTTCTCTGATGAGGCCCATTTCCATATCAATGGGTTCGTAAACCGCCAAAATTGTCGTTACTGGAACAGTGAGAATCCCAAACTCAAACACCAGAAACCACTGCATAGTCCTAAAGTGACAGTATGGGCAGCAATCTCTGGCAGAGGAATAATTGGTCCTTTTTTCTTTGAAAATGCGCGGGGGCAAAACGTCACTGTTAATACCGAACGCTATGTTGCGATGTTGGATGGTTTTTTGGCTCCAGAACTTGAAAATTCAAGAATAATGAATTCTAGGACTTGGTTTCAACAAGACGGAGCTACCAGTCACACATCAAATGACTCCATGGCGGTTGTGAAACAGATGTTCCCTGGCAGACTGATTTCTAAAAGGGGCGATATCCCATGGCCCCCACGTAGTCCAGACTTGACACCTCCTGACTTTTTTTTGTGGGGATACCTCAAACACAAAGTCTACAGCAATAATCCGAGGAACATCGATCAGCTCAAGGAGAATATCCGTGGTGAAATGGCAGCAATTACACCAGCATTACTGAAGAAAGTTTTTAATAATTTCCGTTTGCGGTTAGAGGAGTGCCGTCGTAGAGAGGGTCAACATTTAGATGATGTTATTTTTAAAAAATAAATTTCTGTTATTACTATACCATTCCTCAGTTTTATTTTAACTATACCTTTTGTATTTATTTTTTTATAATTTTTTTTTATGTGCACGTTCTATTGCGCCACCCTGTACAATAAGGAATTTGGGATAAATTGTTTTGGTCTAAGCATAAAATATATAATATTACATTGACTTACAAATTCCAAAACAAGCCGAGCGTCTACACCTCAAAGATCTCAAGTGTTCCCTGATTTGGGTGTTGTAAATCCGCAGACCCGTCCTGAACAAACGAGCGAGACGTGACGGGACCAATTACACGACTCAATTTCGAAATAGGTAGTATGTATACACATAACTATGCTATGGCATTTGCATAGGTACCTACGTGATGAATAGTTGGATTCAATTAGAACAGACATTGGCGCAACGTGAAAACTAATGTCGTCAATATTTGCCAGGGTGATACTAAATGTAAAAGGAAAGCCATCCCTTTTAATCTCTGACTTTTTGTATTTTCTTTTACAGTCATTGGAAAAAATTTGATACAATGTAGGCGTATAAGTAAATATAGAAGAAGGCAGGATCACTACCAACTGGACCAACGGGCTAACTAATGTTAACTAATGTTTTCTATGGAACAGATGATATTTTTTCTTTCTGTTACTATTTTCTGATAATAAATGTTGTTCATGATGATAAGTACAATGTCCTACTTTCGGCTTAGTACATTCAATATGCGTAACCCTGTATAGTAAAAAAAAGACCGCCTACTAAAATAAGCACTACCTATATTGAAAAAAATGTAGAATTCTGGAATTTAGCGTAAGTATAGGTACGTTTGAATTCGTCATAATATTTGTCATTCCGATCGCATTCCCCCGGTCGTGCACACTAGCATACGAATGGGAGTCTCTACACAATATGTGTAATTTACACCGACATCGCACACAAACAGAACACTGGTACACTTCCGTGCATCGCGGCCGATCGCAGCTGCGCGCGTCTGACGTGCGCGTCTAACGCGCGCGGCATATATGTAATAATAAAGGTGTATATATGTAATAATAAAGTACATGAACGACTGAGCCTCGTTCGGCATTTAAAACCTTATCTAAATACAACATTTCATCCAAATGGTTAGAGCCGTTTCCGAGATAAGGCATTATGAGTTTAGATATATATTTATTGCCAAAAACAATGGACATTTATACCATTAGAAACATAAGGAGAAACAGTGTTTGGCAATAGGGGTACGCTCAGCGCTGTACTGCGAGGTCCTGAAGGGTCACGCAGGGCTGGTTTTCGGCATACCCCTTTACTCAGAAAAAAGATGGTAGGTGAGCACTAGGCGATGGCGGGTATTACTATATCAACGAATAAAATCTATATTGTTAATAATATATGAAAAAAAATTATATACCCAAAATATTTGCTCGTTTAAAAATTACAAAATTTCATATTATATAGTAAGAGCCGTTTCCCAGACACGCGAAACAAAATTATATACAAGTATTACTGGTTTAAAGTGATTAGATTAGATATCTCATTGATTGCGGGGGTTTTCTACACGCTTCAACGTCCCCTTTGGATGCTGAAGCACGTTTCAAGGGCAATTTTAAAGTATTGTGCAATAAGTCAATATTATATTACTACAATTCTGACAGCTGTTTATTCCAGCCGTCCCATAATGTTTGCAAGCCACTGTACACCCACACATGCACAGAATGACACTCACGTCACAGAATAGCCAGCACCCTCCACGTTCGACATTTCACAATAGCCCAACAATAGTTAAGGCGGTTACACACACACGACTTTTTGCAGCGAAACTTACACACGTTTGCGAAACGCGCGGCTGCATCGCGACACTTGAAGCTCGTGAATATTTTAATGGGGATGCGTGCAGTTGTATACAAAAAAGCTAAATTATAATTATATAATATATAAATTATAGCTAAAATAGCCAATAGATATGATAGGGTTCCGGTGTAATAGCACAGAAGACATAATACAAAATACAAATACAAATTAATTTAATGGGCATTATAAAAATTGACAATAGTTATTTATGATACAAGTGCGGTAAGTTGGTTATTACAAACGAGTAGACGAATGTAAGCCCGAGACGAAGTCGAGGGCTTACCATAGTCACGAGTTTGTAATAATCAATCCGCACGTGTGCCATACAACGTTTTATAACACATTTGCGAGAAAAAAACAAAAAATGGAAATTAAAAAAATACCGTAAAGTACACGCACGGTGCTATACAACGGAGCGTGCGGTAAAATTCATTACCGCACACTCCGTTGTATGATCCGTAATGTTTAACTTTCGAACGATGTATACAGGCTTCGTAAGTGCACTTTTTGAGCAAATGTGTTGTAAAATATTATATGAACCCATTGACTCCGAACTAGTAATAAATACTGTGTTTCACAACATCATAGCACAAGATAGTGAATTTCCCATACTACATTGTTTAGAAATCAGGATAAGTGTATATTTATTATTATTATTCTGATAGATGATGTACTTAATATATCGATTTCGAAGATTTAAATATTCAGGACATTTTAGCACACACGGTCATCTGACCCCAAACTAAGCAAAGCTTGTAATATGGCCGCCAGAGACTGATATACATACATATTAGATAAGTATTTTAAAAAACATACTTACGATAAATAGATAATAACACCCAGATATAAACAAACACAAATTTTCATCACATGAATGTTTGTCCTAGGTGGGAATCGAACCTACGCTTTGGGGGCTCAGAAGGCAGGTTCACTATCAACTGAACCCACGGGCCATCTAAATTTTCTTCAATACTTACAATATCTAATTTGTTTCAATACTTACAGCCGCATTCAGAGAGTATAAAATTGCTCTGTCAACTTCTCGTTGACGGACATTGTCACACATGAAAACGAGACAGAGCAATTTTAAGTATTCCTTGGCTTAAGTAACGTCTCTGAGTGCGGCTGTGAGTGCGGCTGTTAGCATAAGTGACTTAAGGTCAAGGCTTTAATTTTAATTATAAGCATAAATATTAAATTATAATATCTTCAATATTGACTGACATGTCAATATTGACAACACCGCTGACAGTCTGTCAGCGACTGTTACGTTACAGCACCGTAACTGTTTTACTGCAAATGCGCTGCAAAAAGTCGCCATGTGTAACGGCTCTTATACCTTACGACATAGGGTTGCCATTCGTAAATAAGTTACAGGATTGACGCGATTGTGCTTTCATAGAGTGTTGTGTGTAAGCAGAGATTAATTATTTAGGTTGTTACTGTTGTAATGTAAGTGCGGTCAGGACTTAGCGGTTTGTGATGTAATGATTGGAACAGTGAGATTTGGATTTGGAGAGTGAGATGATTATAATAAACCAGCCAAGTGCGAGTCGGGCCCTCGCACTGAGGGTTCCGTACCACCACAAAATACAATAAGGTCGTCCAAGTAACCGAATTACCAGTTATTGTTCAGGCTTAACAATTCTGACGCTATCCAAAATAGTCGAAGCAATTGCCAATTAGTAAAAGATGGCATATCGTTTCGGAGAAATCATAAGGTTGACGTTACAATATGATTGTCTAAATAACGAAATAACCAGTTATAACTTGGTAATGACCAGAAATTTGTCATAGAATCGCAATTGGCAATTTTTATTTTATTTGTTGTTAACTTTAGACTGTGTACTATAATCATGCCAAGTTTACCATTTGTAAGTATTACCGTTTGTACATTGGAGCTAATACAAAAATACGTTAAAACATACGTTTGTTGTATGGAGACCCCCTTTAGTTTATACTCTTTGACTTTAATATTATTTCTTATTTAATCCGCCGTAACAATTCATATACTGTGAAAATTTCAACTGGCTAACTATTACGGTTCGAAAGATACAGCCGTCAATAGGTAGGACAGACAGACGGACAGATAGACATACACCGTAGGCTTATTATTATTATATTCATTTATTTCAGACAATGTCCATATGTTACAAATTAAAATTACAAAATTCTATTACATTACTATAAGAAAACACAGCTCACTGTAAACATAATATACATCTTTATTTCTATACACATATATATAACAATTTGTAGGATTGTTACTTAATTTATTTTAATAATGAAGTGATCACAGTTAAGGCAATACATAGTTTTTAAATCAGTGCACTTATTATTCACATTGTGAAATAATGTTGTACCCACATTATTTCAGGCAGATACTTAGAAATAGGAACACGGAGCGTATATTGGGAAGTATTGTCCCTTCGACGGCAGGAATCCAAGTGAGAGCTCCGTCCAGTCGTCGCTTGTCGTTTAGTCCGGTGTGAAGTTGTCCAGTACCGACTGGAACGAAGTTGCTGCGCAGACGACTTTACATCACAATCTGTTGTACAAGACTTGCCAGTTGCGAGGGCGATAACATTACTTAATTAAAAATGTCAAATTATAAAACAATAAATAAATAAATACAAGAAAAATATAGAGAACTTAAATTATCTTAACCTAAACTTCGGTTTGGATCCGGAGTGCTCGATGTGCACACTTGTCCAGTGCTGCATTATTGGGCAGTCCAGATCCATCCGCCAGGCGAACAGCTGCAGGTAGCTGTTGTCGCTGCCCCGCACACGGCGCATCAGGGACGCGATTCGCTTGCGCATGATCGCTGCGAACCCATCTATGTGCGCGTCCGCAAACAAATAGTAATAGCGTCCCTTTTTTACCCTTTGGGTACGGAACCCTAAGAAGTAAATAAGCATAAATAACTTTGTTTTTACTCACGTTATTTTGAATCATTTATTACAGCACGGCCATTTTTCTTCATTAAACATCGTCACAACAATATCTAACTTTAGAATTTAAACATTTCTGAAATAGGGTCAAGAATTACGTAGGCAATGCGTGCGCTCGGCTATTTTCGGAACCGTTCGGCTGCGTTCGCCTATTTCCGGACACTATACGTTCGCCGTCACGAATTGGCCGATTTAAAACTGGAAACCGCTTTGGCCTTTGATGTTAAACAAATCTGTGTTTATGTATAACGGTTTTTATATCCATTATTGTTAGATAACATAACAGAGAGTAATATAACACTGTTAATAGAAGCTTTTGAAGTCTAAAGTTTCGAGTATTGGAAGGAATATTGATTCCCGTGAAAATCGTATTATCATTTTACCATTGACTTTCAGAAACATAATCCTTAGATACCGAAAGATTTTTCATATTTTTGATGGTAAAAAAGACTGAGTTTCCAGTACTTTAAATGAAAACTTTAAAGTTTGATTTACATTTACATTGGATTTTGTCTTGCTAATAAATATGAATGCGTTTGACATTTCTTCTAGGTAAGCGTGCTCCATCGTAGGCAGCATAAACACAAGCCTATAAGTAATTTATTTAAAAAATGTGAATCATACTGTATCTTTGGAATGATAAATAATGTTTTTTTTTTTTAATAGGCATGATGACTAATATTTTTTATTACCTCATAAAAAAGCTGATCATAAAAAGAGTCCATCAACAAAAACAAAATTATAATTATAAAATAAATTAAAAGGTATAAGTATTTTAATTTCACGCTAGACAGAGAGCGCACTATACTGAGTTATGACGTCACGCTTCAGACACGCTTTGCGAGAAAGGGACAGATTATCCCCTCTCTATCCCCACAAAACTTTAAACGTTCATATCTCAGTGATTTATCAGCCAATTTAATTTATTTTTTCAGTATGTCTAATGTATTTAGTTATATCGCGGTGTAAGAACCAGATGAGCGTATCTAGGCCTATATAGGCCTAAACCAGGCTTGATGCCTATAGCCGACCCGTTTTTAGGGTTCCGTACCTCAAAAGGAAAAAACGGAACCCTTATAGGATCACTTCGTTATCCGTCTGTCTGTCCGTCTGTCTGTCCGTCTGTCTGTCCGTCTGTCAAGACCCTTTTTCTCAAGAACGCGTAAAGGTATCAAGTTGAAATTTATACTAAATACTTGGGTCTACGGTTTCTTTCCGCTGTAAAAAAATAAAATAAGTCAACGCAATCAAAAGATATGAACGTTTATGTCGCATATTTTGCGATTTGTTTTTGTGGGTATTTCCCGTTGACCTAGAATCATGAAATTTGGCAAGAGGCAAGGTCTCATAGCACATATATAGGAAAAATCCAAAATTCATAAATTTGAAGTTATATATAGTTTAAGTTACAAAAATTATAAGTTATAAAAATTATAAGTTATAAATAATTATTTTGCTATTACAAACTTACATTTTGTAGTTGCAATGTATGGAAGAACCTTATTGTCAACTACAAAGTTAAGTTTGTCTTTCAATACTTCAACTTCAGTTAGTTTTTTTTGGACTCGCACTCTGAGTGAGCACGAGTTCTACTCGTACTTGTCCGGTATTTTTTTTGGACTCACACTCTGAGGGTTCCAACGGAACCCTCAGAGCAAGAGTTTTACTCGTACTTGTCCGGTTTTTTTTTTGCATGTGAACTATTAGTTAGTTCATTGGTGTTGCTACAAGTTTTTGTGTGTGCGTAAAAGTTAGTAATTGAACCATACTAGCAGTTTTTGCGGTAAGAGATCTAGTGGGAAAGGGTTTTTTTTTTTTTGTGAAAATTGGAGACATTTTTACGCGAACGGCTATAAATGTACTAAAGCATATCTCCCTTATTTGTCTGATCTGTGGTAAACATACTCTTCTGCTCATTCACAAAACAAACGTTAGATACCCTAATCTATGTTTTCACCTTCTCACTGATGAAGAGTCACGCGCAAAAACGAGACAGATTTTTTAAACTAAAACGTGCTGAAACGCTCCATTTGTCCCACACGACAATCCTATCCACGCGTGCATGTGTGTATGTGTGTCTGTACACTGTCTGTACAATCGTATAACACCGTTGAGTTTTCGGAGCTCCCGACCTTTTTTACACACATCCGTTTCCGTATCTTTTTTCATCTCTAAATTTGGCTCCGTGCGGTTTGCTTTTTTTTTCGTAAGTATTATTATGGTTTAGTGTTTATTTATTTTGACCTCTGTTAGAATCTTTGTCTAAACCCTTTAAAGACTTGGCTTGAATGGCAAACTGAACACCTGGCAACAACTGGCAACTTGATGGCAAATGCGCCGATCGTGCGATGTCAAAATAGGGGGGGAAAGTATCTGGATTCAAGACCCGACCTACTACGACTATTGCTACCACCACAGACAGACTGGGTAAAGCTATAAACTCAGAATACAGTTTTATAGCCACAGAATTGTTGTTTCCAATTCTGTGGCTATAAAAAGTCTTTGGCTACCACAGACTAAGTAAAGCTACAACGTAGTTAGGGTATACAAATTCCTTGCAAATTCCTAGCCACTGCGACAGTATTTGACAACGCCATTGGAATTACTTGACCACAAGCACAGATATGATGACGGTTCTGTATGCTGGTTGTATGTAGGGTGTGTTTAACTATTTGATAATCTGTGAGATTGACCCTAATTATCTTCACTAAGATTCACATTTTCCACTCCATTTCGTCTAAGGTCCAGATAGGAAATGAAATGTGAAGAGGCCCGACGTAATCGACGAGAATTAATATGATAACAATTCTCGTTATTTTTGGACTCTTGGGGGATATCTCAGGGTGTCGAGCGCAGGTCCGAGTATAACCTCGCTAATGGAGCATACGTAGGGCTGGAAGCAAATAGCTGAAGATTGGGCTGTGTGGCGCGCCATAGGGAGAGGCCTTTATCCATTATTGGACTGATAAAAGCAAGTGATAATGAAACGTCCTAAGGCTTGGTTTCCCCTTCCGATGACGTCGGTCACGCGCACGAATACATTGCGTTCTACCAAAGATAATTTGTTCTACGAAGCACTACTCTGCGAATTCTGCAATGGTGATGATCAGCCCGTGAGTTTGAAAGTGGTTTGAAATAGGTACTGTCTGACTGGTTAGACCATTAGACAGTAGATTTCCACTGTTTGTTGATTCGGGGATATTATTGTACTCATCTTTATGAACAAATTTACTATGAGGCCAATATGGGACAGATAATGATCTTATATGTTGGGAGAGACGTCAGAACAGGAGGAATAGATAGATAGATAAAAACTCATTATTGTGTACTACAGAAATAAAAAATTACAAACAGATAGAAGACAAGCCAACAGGGAATCAAGCTGTCAGTTGAGTACTATTTCTAATGTAAATACTTTTAAACTGAATGTACTGACCAAGTGAGAGTCGTGCTTGAGACTCGGGTTCTGTACCACAAAAAACATAAATAATATAACACAAATAAAACTTACTAAAAATCTCCCACTTTGTTGCTGTTGGGTATGAAACCCTAAAAAATGAGAACGTATATTTTAATAACATCCCTTGGCCGCGCATTTTTACACTGCTTTTTCATGTTTTTTTTTTGTGAAAACCTTGTTGCTACCTGATTCGATTTAAAATCGATTCCCCCACTAACCGAGGCTCGTATTTCTAGCCCAATGGCTCGGTAGGTTCGAGGGAAATGGACTGTGAACCGCTTTGACGAAACAAGATGGGATTCGCAAACAAAATTCTGCCTTTCGGGTTGATTTGTCCTAGTGACAGTGTAAGCAGTTTCTTCACTTGTTATTTATGCGTCTTGCACACGGCACATCTAAGTGGCGTATACGTAGAAAAAGATGCACATACCACACATATGTGCTTGCCAAAGTTATGATTATTTACGGGATATTTACCGTGGTAAGGTATAGGAATGAGCTCCACAAAAATCATTAAAAAAAAAAACAGAAAAAAAATTGAACTCAACTGTAAATAATCATATTATTATAACTTTAGTGAACAACCGTGATAGTTTAAAACAGTGTTTTATAGGCTTGCTGCTTTTACAAGTGCATTGTTAAGACTCGTATTACAAAATGCAATCGTTACATATTGGGTACCTATCTGTATATTCTGGCACTAGCAGTCCGCCCCAGCTTTGCACGGGTATAGATATATAGCCTATGTCACCCGGGGATAGTGTAGCTTCCCAACAGTGGAAGAATTTTTCAAATCGGTTCAGTAGTTTCGTAGCCTATTCAATGCAAACAAACAAACAATCAAATCTTTCCTCTTTATAACATTAGTATAGATAGTATAGATAAAACGAAAAAATAAAGCTGTAATTGTCAAGATGAATATAAAACAAGTAAACCGTAACATTGAAATTGTTATAATTAAGTCAGTAGTTTATCGAAAAAGAAAGGTAACAAAGCCAAGGTAGTTCTATTCGTGAATAGAGTGCATTAAAAAGTTTTCATTTCCCAAGTTGACCCCAGTTCTTGTTACTTGAGCTATTAGGGATGAGATAAGAGATAAATGGAAAAGAAAAATTAATAAATCTTATCTCTCTGCGAGGGAAGTTTTATGAATCATTTTAAGTAGAGTTATATGATTATTTACGGGTTTTTTTTTTTTTTTTTTTTTGATCATATAACTTTAGTGAACAACCGTGATAGTTTAAAACAGTGCATTTTAAGTAGGTACTTACCGTTCTACTGTGGTAGGACATTTCGACAAGTTCTGTCTTTTTCTTAGGAATAGCGTTCACTCTTTACATACCTGGAACAAAAAAATATTTTTGTAGCCTTTACTTTTAGTATGCTATTTTTATTTGATTACTATGTGTTGCCCGCGACTTCGTACGCGTAGACTTTCGATACGCGTAGATAATATAAACTTTCAACCCCCTTTTGCTGTCCTCAATTCGGCTCTTTAACAAAAACCAACGGATTTCAATCTGAACTTGCCAAATTTCATCTTCATACGTCAAGTATTTTCAATTTCATATTTAATTTCCATGTGTAATTTTTGTATTTGCTTTTTTATATATAATTTAAATTTAAGTTAATTAATTTAATTTGTATAATAAGTTATGGATGCAAGTCCGGATAAAAATAATAATAATTTCATTTCATTTAAAGTAGTTTTCGAAATATCGTGATGAGTGAGTGAGTGAGTATTTAGCTTTTATAATTAAATCTTAAATGATTATTACCGGTATTTTTACCGTGATTATGTTATGGATGTTAGCGCCCGATATTCCAGCGCATTTCCGATATGCATCATCAGATCATCAGAAATTTGTCACCGACTCACACTTGGCCATTATTTATTATTTGCTTATTTGCTGTTATACTTTAGAGTGTGTACTATCATAGATAAATATATACTAGCAAGTTTGACGCTTGTACGTATTACCGTTTTTACATTAGTTAACACAAAAATACGTTTGTTGTATGGGGACCCATTTCTTTTTAACTTTGTGACTTTTTTATTATTTCTTAGGTAATCCACCGTATCATTACATACTCTGTGAAAATTACAACTGGTTATCTATGACAGTTCGAAAGATACAGCCGTTTAAAAGTAGGACGGACAGCGTAGGCTCAGTAATAAGATCCCGTTTAAACCCTTCGGGTACGGAACCCTAAAAACTTTGAAACAAAACCATAAAAGTTATTCAACAGATGTGTACTTAGTTGCTGAATGTTTCATTAAACAGCAACTCGATACGGCACTGCTGCAAATTGCAATTCAAAATGGCACTGCGAATTGCTCCGCTCTCTTAACTTTGAAGTGTAATAGTTGGATTCGGGTTTCTAATCAGCTTACCCGCCTAAGTCTAAGTCCACACTGACGGTCTGTTGAGAAGAGCAGGCTCAAACTCTGGAAATGTTCATTGGGCTACTTGTCTTAATAATTTTGACCTTGTAGCCTCGTAGGGTTTCAAAGCTACGAAGAGTCAAGCGGCACAACTGTCAAACTGTCAATGAGGCCAAAGATTATATACTAGATGAGGCACAGAATAACTGAAGCTATGTTTCACGAGTAACTATTTATGGCTCTGCCAACTATATAATAAGCAGCTTAGTGTCTTCCCGTGAGCATGGTGCATGTAACTGCGCCGAAATATCGGGAGCTCATTCCACAACTTTACCACGGTAAATATCCCGTAAATAATCATATAACTTTAGTTTATTATCATCTTCATAAAGTCGTCATCATAAAGAATTCATCATAAGGATGTCATCATAAAGTCGTCATCACAAAGTCGTCATCACAAAGTCATATTTGTTATCGGTAGCCCAATATGCCCACTGTACGTTATAATTTCCATTTCCCATTCATATCGACAATCTTTTGTATAATATAGACCTCTCGTCAATCGCTTCATTGTCAAATTTTATTTCTGTAAATAATATTAAATTGTAGTTATGTTAATTTTTTATATAATATGTATTATAATAATTGTAATAAGTGTTCATTTTGTTTTGTTATAACATTAATTCACCTCTGTATTTTATAGGATATTTTCTTTGTTTCAGCTGACAGATTCTAAATTCCGTCTTCTATTTTCTCTTTTCAGCCATACTTGTTGCTGGCAAAAATGTTATTTTAACTTTTGCCATTAAAAAAATAAAAATACGGTAAATCTTTTGCCGAAAAAAATATCTATCAAAATTTGTTTAATACAACGGATTTGTAGGTGCTTGAGTCCCAACATCAGATGCTACGTCAAAATTTACCAACCAGAGGAATAAACGCTAAATAAAGTTAACAATAAAAGCACAATCACTTGCTCCACTCCTGTTTTATGACCACAGGTAGGCACCACAATATCCACTCCAATTACGTGGATGGCATTCGACCGCAAGCACGCAGTCTGCAGTACGTCTTGCTCTCATTCTGATTAAGACCATCCAATATTGACTGGGAATGGAAATGGTATGTCTTGCCAAGCCAATAGGGTAAAAAGGCATTTTTTGATTAAAAGAACAAGGGATTTCCGAAATTCATTCAGTTCGCCTGCTCTTGTGGTGTAATTTTGGTAGTTCGTTTAGGTATCCCTAATGCACTCACTACCACCTGCGCTGCAGTTGTTTTTTTAGGTTTCCGTATAGGTTATAGGATCACTTCGTTGTCCGTCTGTCCATCTTTCTGTCCGTCTGTCTATCCGTCTGTCAAGACCCTTTTTCTCAAGAACGCGTAAAGGTATCAATATGTTGAAATTTATACTAAATACTTGGGTCTACGGTTTCTTTCGGCTGTAAAAAAATAAAAGTTGTAAGTCAACGCAATCAAAAGATATGAACGTTTATGTCGCATATTTTGCGATTTCACAGGGGAACCAAAACCTATAGGGTACTTTAGCAAGAGGTAAGGTCTTACAGCACATAATTATAACGGACTAAAACTGAAAGTTGTTAATTTGAAGTTATATCATATAAAAATATTGTTTTACAATTACAAACTTACATTTTGTAGTTGTTATGTATGGTAGAACCTTATTGTCAACTACAAAGTTAAGTTTGTCTTTAAATATTTCAACTTCAGTTAGTTTTTTTTTTGGACTCGCGCTCTGAGTGTTCTGTGCAACGGAACCCTCAGAGCACGAGTCCTACTCGTACTTGTCCAGTTTTTTATGCCATATGTGGTAAACAAGCAGGTGGGCCGCCTGATGGTAAGCAGTCACCGTTGCTTATGGATACTTGTAACACCAGAGATATCACAAAATACGTTGCCCGTTGTAGGTATAACTCGCCTTTCGAAGAACCCCATGTTGTAGCTTCTCGAAAACACCGCGGAAGGTAGCTCATTCCACATTTTGCAGGTGTGAGGCAAGAAAGATCGTGTGAATCTTACAGTGTGCGATTTTCACTGATCTATGATGTGTGATTTCCAAGAAGTTACAACATTGGGTTCTTCAAAAAAAGCGTAGTCTTTATAGGTCGGCTACGTACCGGCGATATCTCCGGTGTTTTTATTGAATTGTATAGCATCATTTCTGCAGCAGCAGACCACAGAAGCAATGAACGGACGCGAGTTCTTAAATCACTAAGGCTTGTATAGTGTTTTTCTCAAACATAGCGAGGATATTCAAGGAAAAGTATAGGTACAGAAGTATTTTGAAGTATTTTTTTACTTTTCATTAAAACGTAGCCTATATAAAAGCAAACCAGACCAGCGCAACTTCAATACAAATTTCGAATAATTCATACACGGGTACGAAATCAAGCTCCTATAAGTTTTCTATCCTACTCTAACGTATTAGCTTGTTTCTATAGGCTTCTTGCTTCAAACAAGGCGTCGCACCTGTTCCATTAATATTTTTCTCCATGGAACCTAGGAACTTGATAGCCCGTTGGTCCAGTTGGTAGTGAACCTGCCTTCTGAGCTTGGGGGCGTGGGTTCGATTCCCATCTAGGACAAACATTTGTGTGATGAACATTTGTGTTTGTTCTATATCTGGTTGTTAATATCTATTTAAGTATGTAATTAAAACTATATATGTATGTATATCAGTCTCTGGCAGCCATATCACAGGCTTTGCTTAGTTTGGGGTCAGATGGCCGTATGTGAAAAAATGTCCCGAATATTTATATTTTTATGAATGGAGTCCCACCTCTTCAGCGTTAGCGGTTATATTCTCAGAACCAAACTTTGAAAAAAAAACTGTTTCGGATAGGTTTGGGGGTGTAATATAAGCCATCAGCCATCACACCTAGTTCTAACATAACCTCTGTGCCTGTGCCTTTTTTGTGGAAAAATGTATTCAAAAAATTTCAAACTTCTTTAACATTGAAACAATAGAGGACACAAAATTAGCAAACAAGCTACGGGCTACCTGATGGTAAGTGGTCACCGCTGCCTATAGACACCTACAATAACCGGGGCATTCTCAGTGCGTTGTCTGCCTTTGAGGACTCTATTCACCCTCCGTCTATTCTATGCTATTCCTGATTTTCGTCTAAGGGTTCTTCTTCAACTACCTTGTTTGAGTGGAAAGTAAAGATTATTGTATGACAATACTAATATATACATACCTAACTAACTACTCACTTCAACGTCATAATTGACGTTGAAGTGAGTAGTATTGTTTGTGAAACGTATTCCATTTCCTTCTCTTCTATTTACTTTAGGCAAGCAATAATCTTTAGACAGCATCAGAGAAGCTTTCAGCATCTGTTTACTGAAATCATCTCCGATGCGAGCGTAACGAACTCAAATAACAATACCACTAACAGCAATGTTGCTATTGTTTGGGAGAGGGCGAATTTCTGCAGGACCGAATAACCGAAACTTTTATTGCGGTCATGGCATTAATGTTCGGTTATTACTGAAGTAAGGTTGCTCGGTATTTAAATGCTGATTTTTATAAGTCGCATTTGAATTTTGACAGATCTGTATAGCGCAGATGTTTTTATAATACATTCTACAATTAATAATAAATACGTCACGTCTAGAAAATAAAACGTAAGTATTACTAATCTGTTTACTCGGTGTGTTGTTTGTTATTAATATTTTGACTCTTGTTTGGTTCTCGTTGATATTTTGGTAATATGTAATATATAACAGTTGCAAACTGTTATATAAAAGTTTATTCACGTGAAATCTGTCACACGCTCCTAAATATTAATTTAGTAAGAAAGTTTTGAAATAACTTTGTTCCGTAGTAGCAATAATTCATACCAAATTAACTGTTTTTTTTACGAAAACAAGCAACAAGTACCTGAGTAAATATAATATTGAAGAAAAACTTAACATAAGACACAGTTTATGTCAATGTTTTCATCCACAGCGTAGATAAATAAGATTTTAACGCGAGTAAGCAAAGCAGCAGATGCGGCGGCTCTAATCGAAAACCAATACAACCAGTGATTATGTAGGTACGCTTCGGTCGCCTGTACGACGGGTATGTGTCGCAGCTTTCTATCCTGTATAATGCTACGTTCACTAATTATTTGGAAACGTGATTGCCTAGGCACATAGTAAAGATAACCGTTTTACCGGAATTTGATATACTTAATACCGGTATTTTTATAACTAGCGTGAATTTTAATTAGTAATGGTAACTTTATGGAACTTTATTCTTAATAGCTCCAAATATTTTGATCACTATGTAAAAAATATATATGAGAGAGAAAGAGAGAGAGAGAGAGAGAGAATCCGTAATAATCTGGAGCACAAACAAATAGAGGACCAAATTATAGTGCCAAAAATTATAAGCCTTGTTTTGGGCTGAACAAATTTTATTTTATTTTTTATTTTATTTTATTTATTAAGGTACACAAAACAGGATACAGTCATAACAAAAACTAAATTAAGTGTGTTGACAATTGTAAACTAAACCATATCCCAAAACATGCGTACTCATCATGGTTATTAAAAAAAGAAAACAGTATGATATAAAAATTTAAAAATTTAAGTGGTTAATAACTACAATTAACTTTCAGTTAGCTACATTCACGATGAGCCGTGAATGCAATCTTTTTACATCTCTCTTAAATCTGAGTAGACTCTGATCAAAAATATCTATAAATCTATAATGTTTTTTGACGATTTCATTGTATTGGCGACACATCCTAACTACTGGGTTATAAAAAGAAGTGTTATTTTTATAAACACGCAGATAGAAAGTTTTTGGTTTTATAATTAAAACAATTACAACATAGGATCGAATGAAATGTATTTAATAACACGAACGTCGTCCTTGCTACATAATTATGTACTTAGTATGTTATGTGTACGGTAGGTACTAAACATTTGTACCGTTTCTTTCCAGAGAGCGGTTTCATCCACTAATAAAATAATACGGCATCCAGCTTTCTGGTGATATTATTTTATTACAAGAGGGGATCGATTTTCTTTCTAACAAAGAATAAGGGTTAGTTTCTAGTTAGATTGGGAACACTGAGAACGAGACAACTAAACATGTTCTATCCAACGTTACATGAAAGTTTTGATAAGAAATCACAATTACCTTGAATGGTTTGACTTTCTTCAAGCTTTTATTTAACTTGTCTTGTTAGTAAGGGTCAAATTTGCATGTGACTGATTTTCTGCCCGATGAGGGTAGACTGATGAATATAATTTTTGCACTAACATCTAGCATGATAATAATGTATCAGTTGATCAATAAATGTTTTCTGATTCTGACTGAAATTTAAAACAGTTATAAGCCGATTGCGGCTTATAAACGAATACAAAAGTATCCGCTTGGCTAGTTTTCAATATGATAACAAGTAACCACTCTAAATCTTCGTCTTAATTCGATACATTGCTAAACACCCCACTTCAAAGGGGATGATGGGGAAAGGCGGGCAGATGTCACATTCTCATGTAAATTATCTTCAGTCCACTTGAGCGGAACAAATACGAATAGAATATTAGAAGTCCACCGGCACCTCAGCACACTTATAAATAAAACTTGAAGTAGCTAAGAGGAATCAGGATAAAGTGAAATGTTCCTGCGTGGAATGTTTGTGGTCGAATTTCTATGAAGGTTTATTTATTTACGAATAAAAACGCTGAGAGAAGAATATTTAAACATATCGCATTTTTCTTGACGACATTTTTTCATTTATCTTTTATGAAACTAATTATTTACTAGTAGCAGTGCTCTATGGTTTCACCCGCTATATTACAGTAATTTTTAATATTTTCACACTCCTTATACCATATTTCATTCAAATACATTCAGCCGTTACGTTATTTAATTATCTTATTAATCTTTTTGCTTTCTATTGCAGTAGGTCACCTTGTCCTTAAGCTTCTTTATTATTATTCCCCGTTAACGGCCAGTTATCCGAGTCGCGTAGCCAACAAAACGCTCCCTCAGCCCCCGCCAAGTTATTGCGACGATGTATTTTGCCACCCAAGAGTCAGGACGCCCGCGGGGGGAATGCAACGACAAAAACGAACATAGGTCCGACCTCGATGACGCCTGGCGTGGTACTGAACGTGGTGAGCGCAAATTCTCGCGACCTTTTTACACATTTAATTTCACAAAAAAACGAAACTATTCACTATCAAAATTCTATACAAATATTTTTTTTTAATAAAGTTGTCTTTCAGTACATGCAATTTCCTGGTTGTTACGAGCTTTCATTAGAGCATAAAACGAAAAAAATTAACTAAATCGACTTTGTTTCGGTTTTTTTTTTGATCAAGGATAGTTTATTCTATCGTGTTAAGAACCAAATCATAAACTCAAACACAGATGTTTCTGTGACATGTATTTTTTTCCAGCTCAAATTTTGTAATTTAACTGAATAAAATTGATTTAAAACCGTCAAATTTGCTATAAGAGGCCGTTAAGTAAATGCAACGAATGCTAGGAGCCTGGCTGCAAAAGACCATTTACGATATCTTTATTCGATTCGTCGCAGCCAAGCCGCACCTCAATGTTTTCAGTTCAACAAACCTCATTGTCGTAAAGTGTGGTCTGTCTACGTCGAACGCGCTAACGAGCATCAAAGAAGTTTTCCGACTACGTAAATTATATGGTTTCTTTGATGTGATTTCTTGCGTTTAATGTATTCATAATGCTTAGAAGGAAGTTTTGAGTTTACGAACGGAGGCAGTTGTTTACAAACTTTGGGTTCTTGCGGAGTTTTGGTGGGATCAAAATTATCAAACCGGTTATACAGCCTCATGTATACTCTTCATTTTCATTTAATTATTAATAATTTACTTAGTTAAGATTCATTAGCAAGAAAGAAAGAAAAAAGTTTATTTGTGACCAATTTTTTTTTAAATAGCTTAAAGACACAGGTTATAATGTCACAAATCACTTCATCAAAAAGGTCACAAATCGGCACCAACTCAGCATAATGCCGGCTGTTAACCAGCGCTGGTCTTCCTTTGGAGACGTTTGGTGATGTCTCGGTACAAGCACACATATAATACACCACTACAAAATAAAAATAATATAATAAATAAACCAATCTAAAAACAAATACTAATAAGGATGACAATAAGGTTTTACAATTGGATCGGTCTACAACTTCATTGTCACTCAACACGAGCTATGCTCGGGATTTCTCTGAAGGATCATATTAGTAACGAAGTAATTCGCCATAGAAAAAGTCACCGAACTCTGTGAAGTGGCAGCACAAAATGGTGGCAGTGGGCTGGCAATATCTGTTGCAGAACCGATGACCGTTGGAGAAGTGTACTAGAAGGAACAGCAAAAAAAAATGTTGATTCGCAGCAATTATATCGTATATACGAAGCCTTGAGACTTGATGGATTGACGATTACGCGTAAAGCAGATGGCAGTGGCTGGAAAAAAACCCGAGTGACATGCCTTAGGTAAAGGGATACGGTTGGTGGTCGCGCAACTTTTCGTATACACCGAAACAAAATCACCGTAAGGCTACCACAGGTTGCTTAACATCAGGTGAGATGATGGTCAAAGGCAAGCAAAATAGTTATTTAAAAAAATCATATATAAAACCATTCGTAACTTTCCCATGTTTATTTTCTGTTATTTTATAATAAGCATGCGGTGTCGTAGGGAGGCCTCCCACTAGATGGACCGACGACATTGTGAGAGTCGCGGGTAGTGGATGCAAAAGGCGAGCTTTCGTTCAGTGTGGAGGTTAAAGGGGGAGGCCTATGTTCAGCAGTGGACGTCTTCCGGCTGATGATGATGAAATATTTTCAAAATAACAGAATTTCATCACAACCAGTTGTAACACATAACGGTGTGCTGAAACTATTAAAACTTCAACAAACATAATTCTTTTCCCGCATTCCAAAAGCGTTAATGTTTCCATTTCCGTTTGTAAATAGTTTATGTTGTCTACTTAAGGCGCGATACACACTTGCACAGTGGGAATGTGACTTTCAGCTCAATACCGACTAACCGTCATCATCATCATTTCAGCCGTAGGACGTCCACTGCTGGACATACCTAGGTCTCCCCCATCGATCTCCAAAAGGGCCGGTTGGAAGCGGCCTGCATCCAGCGTTTATTACCTGTGGTCTCGTTTAGGTCGTCTGTCCATCTTGTTTAGGACCACTAATGTTTAGGATGTAAAATCACTTATTCCGTTGCTAAAATTTGATGACCGATATACGAGTAGCTCTGCTATGGTAGCGCGTTTGTTTTAAAATCCGGAGTTTCAGGGTTCAATTCTCAGTTGTCAAGAATGTTTGAATTATCATCATCAGCCATAAGACGTCCACTGCTCAACATAGGCCTCCCCCTTAGCACGCCATACTGAACGACAGCCTGCCATCTGCATCCACTGGATGCCCGTAACCACAACCTATATCTAAGTAGACTTCACAAGCGGTCTAAACTGTATGAAAACTAAGCGTATCACATTTGTCAAAGTGTAAAAAAATATATTTATTCTGACGGCCAACTCTATTTGCGGTATTCTTACAACTCAGTATTGCACAATTACCCATTTTCGTTTCGAACTAACACGTATTGCCGCGCCACCGATTGAGAAGACTCAATTACGACTATTAGTCACAATTGTGTTGGAAATATGACATGCAAGGTAGGTCAACTTGTGGCGTCTACTTGGATGTAGGTCTGTGCCCGAGACTCACTATGTCGTCGGTCCATCTAGTGGGAAGCCTACCTACGCTGCGTTTTCCGGCTCGTGGTCTCCACTCAAGAACCTTTCTTCCCCATCGGTTATTGGTTCTTCTAATGATGTGCCCATTTCCACTACAACTTGAAAATCTTGACAATATCTGTGACTCTGGTTCTTTGGCGAATATCCACGTTTCGGATTCTTTCGCGCAAAGAAACTCAGCATAGCTCTTTCCATTGTCGGCTGTGTGGCTCTGAGTTTTTTATCTGATCTAAGATTGTAGCAATGAAGAAAAGCCATGATGCATTTTTCTTTTAACCTATACCATACATACAAAGCGCATACTTACATTATTTACATAAGATCAGTCCTAATTAAATTTAAATATATTTTTTTAAGCCAGGCCAGCCAGGCACAGATCACCCAGATTTGTAACCGTGGTTCAAATCGGACTGGATTTATATTTTCGGGGTTTAACCTTTATCAACTGTCACGACAATTAATCCACAAAACAAAGCGGCGTTTGTGCGTGACGTGACCACGTATATATCATAGAATTTATTCACGTGATCTAATAAAGGTATTCGCACATCTTATCGACTTTTAGAGTCGGTTCAGAAAGAGAGTGGACTTGGATTGGTTGAATGGACAAATATCTCAATAAATAACACGCCAATACAATCATAAAAAACACGATGATAAGACAGCTCATGATAGCTCTGAGTTTGTCATTTTTCATACGGCAGAGGCGGGTTGCCAATTGCCATTTAAAATTCGTCTAGTTCTCCTTTAGCTAAGCCCATTCTCTTTTTGAACTCTACATATACTTCATTTTATCATACTACTCGCTGTTGCTTTGACTTTTACATACATTTTCAATCCCCATTTATTCTCCTCAAATCGGCCCTTTCACAAAATCTTTTCTTAGCTGATCTAGCCTAATCTTCTCTTCACCTAATAAGGAATCTCCCTGCAAAATTTCAGTTTCGTATGTCAAGTAGTTTTCAAGATTACGTGATGAGTCAGTGATTTAGTGAGTGCATGAATTTCGCTTTATATACATATTATAGAATATATATTTTATATAAATAGAAGATATTGTAACGCAATATGGTGCTGACATAGAGTTTTAGATGATCAAATCTGACGAGAAACCGAGTAGGTGTTGATCCGACTATTAAAACCCAATTTCACTTTGATTAGTGATTATTGCGTGATTAATACAGGTGCTTAGTACTAAATACATTTGGACCATAACTGATTAGAGCGAGTGTATACTTTAAGCAATCGCAAAATTACTAATCAATAATCACTTGCACTCGCACTAATCAAAGTGCAAACGGGTCCTTAACTAACATTTACATCGTGTCGATATGGTGTGCGAATGCCTTTACGTTATTTTTACGTGATCTGTGTTTAATAAATCTACGTTTATGCGTATTCTACGCACGCGACCTCGGTTTTACGCGCAATTTGTTTAGCTCCGAGTTGTTAAAATTATATTTAGAATTTTAATGTTCAAATGTAAATGTCATTGGACGTTGGCTTGTGTGTACAAAGTCTTCAGACGTAGCGAATGCACTGTATGCACACTGACGGACTTTAAGACGGTGAAAAATCCCTCTGTCTCGCTCTAATTCATACAAATTTTTAGGGTTCCGTACCCAAAGGGTAAAATCGGGTCCCTTTTACTAAGCCCACGATGTCCGTCTGTCCGTTGGTCCGTCTGTCCGTCTGTTGAAAATTTCTCAGAATATGTAATGCTATGGCGGATTAATTAAGAAATGATATTTAAAAAAAAGTAAAAACAAAAGGGTATATATTTCCCATACATTCCCTTACATACATACCCTTTCGTTTTTACTTTTTTTTAAATATTTTTTCTTAATTAATCCGCCATAACATTACAAGAACCAGTGGTGAACAGAAATTAGACACCGACTTGCACTTGGTCATTATTTATTATTTGTGGTTATACTTTAGAGTGGTTGCTACGGAACCCTCAGTGCGCGAGCCCGACTCGCACTTGGCCGATTTTATTTCTCCCGTTCCGTTCATTCTCGCAGTTTTTATGGGCGAAGCAGGTGCAATGTAAATGGGTTAATTATTTTTTTGGCACTTCACTCCATTGTTGTTAGCTTTGGATTTTATCTTTCCGATATAGGTATGTTTTGTTCGCTCTATTTTGAGATGATAAAATTGTTTTGTTCTCAATGTTTATTGTTCAAAAGACTGTTAGTTGACTTTGTTTGTAGATTATTATGTACTGTTAGCTGCTTATTAAAAGTTATTATTACCACATTTTCACAATAAGTCACTTCGAGCATCGAGTTATCACCCACTAGCTCAGTGGGACCCCAGTATAAACTAAGTCGAACGCCAATTTCTTTGAAGGTCGTCGTGCTTGGGAGCGATGCAACGTAAATATTCTATTAAATAATTAAATTTTATAAAAAACAAAAAACACTGACTTCAAGGTTAACAAATATTGAAAGTCCTCATGAAAACTTTTGCTAAAGGGAACCACAAACCAAAACGTCATCTGAACGCAGATAACAAAAACCATAAATAGGTAAGTATATACGATTTTTTCAATAAGCGCTAAATTAATTACGATAAATTTAAACAATCTTCAAAAAATATATTAGACATTCAAAAAATCTATTCATAATTAGCGGAGTAATCGCGTAACAAACATACAAAAAAAAACACAATCTATAATGATAACACCTCCTTTCGTCGGTTAATAAAAATAATGTGAATTAGTAGACATAATCTACAGATGGTGCTCTCTATCAAGTACTAACCATACTGGGGTACGCAAACGTTTGGATGGGCATATCCTTAAGTGGGCACATGGGCAGCGTTTTGTCCATACAAACGTATTCTCGTGTTTCCTCCCTGGATACCGCTAGAGCCGTAGTTTTTTTAAATAAAATTTATCTCCTCTATCGTCATGCTTATATCATTTATTTTTTCTTATAAGTTAACTACTATAAGAAATATGAGCCTTTAAATATCCCAAAAATTGTGTTTTTTTAGCGCCATGTTCAGGCGTCTATCAAACAAATTTGACGAGTTTATAAAACAAAAATAAATGATAGAAGCATAGTTCAATCGTTTTCGCAACTATTAATTAAAAAAATATTGAAATCGGCTTAGTTTTGAATGAGGAAACAGAAAAATACGAGACGATGATTTTGTCTACTTTTCACAGGTATAATCGATCCGAGCTGCAGTTGTCCCTATTGCACTCTATGGGGAGAGGCTTGAGGTCAAGGGACAGCAATAGATTCGCTAAATACCTATTCATCAAATTTCTTGGCCGTGGTATGCCCTCTTAAGTTTAATTAAGAACATACCCGTCTAGAGCTATAACTACAACTAGAGCGCCAGTTAATTCCACGGATAAGATAATACATAATAATTATTATGAATCATCTGTCAACGTCAAATTTTTTTCCCAGCTGCCAACGTTACCATTATTGCTATAAGATCTTTGATGGGGTTTTTGGCGCCAACGTGAAAAAACATGTCTCATTATATTATTTAACTTTCAATTTAAAAAAATAAAAAGTTGCTCCTATTTTTATAGGCCATGGCAACCTATAAAGAGAGATGTTTTTATTATTTTTTTGTAATCATGTATGACGTAGTCGCTGTAGCTACGTCACTGTTCCCGCCACTCGTAGCGGGTCATTAGTGACGTCACAACGGATCTTTGACGAGATGCGTAATTTTAAAGCGGTGACGTGAAAAGGGCCGCAAACAGGATTCTTATAAATAAGTATGACATTATCTGTAAAGGGCTGCTTATTGCGAAATATGTTGAGCATTAACAAGCTAAAAGTCGTACAACGAGCTATGGAGAGGGCTATGCTCGGGGTTTCTCTTCGAGATCGAATCAGAAATGAGATCCGTAGACAGCAGGAGCAGCAGGCGGCAGGGCACATATCACGCAGAAAAGATGGCTGATGGGGCCGAAAGGTTCTGGAATGGAGACCACGGACCGGTAAGCGCAGCGTAGGACGTCCACCCACAAGATGGATGGACGATCTAAAAGAGACCGCAGGGAATCGCTGGATGCAGGCCGCTTCCAACCGGCCCTTTTGGAGATCGATGGGGGAGGCCTATGTCCAGCAGTGGACGTCCTATAGTTGAAACGATGTTGATGATGATGAGTGAACAACCGTGATACCAGTGTTTTATATTGAAAAATTACACCGACAACAATTTTGTAGACTATGTCGTCAATTTGGGTTTTTGGGTTTCTTTGCATTAATTAGTGCTTATATCAAAAAAAATAAAGGCACTTGCCCTTCATAAAAAAAGTATGTAAGTAAATAAGTGTAAAGTAAAGGAGACAATTTCTTTTGTTTGAAAAATAGGCCACCCACAAATTATAGCATATAGTAATGAAACTCATGTCGATTTGTTCCTCATAATCTCTAGATTCAGTGGTAATATTAGCTATATCCGATCTAACCGGAGTATTGAGAAATCAGTTAATGAATCTCACAATAACCTAAAACCTCACAATGAACAATTATATATAAGTTACTTTATTACTTAGGTTCTAGTGATTTACTACCTAATACTAGCGATTGCCTGCGCGATTTGGTTTGTCACAAAAATAAGTGATCATCCCATGAAAACTATGTACCTAGGTTTCCGGGATATAAAGTAGCCTAGTCATTATCAAGATTAAAACTATATACATATTCAATTTCATCAAAATCAGTTTAGCAGTGAAAGCATAAGGAGACAGAGTTACTTTCGCATTTTTGCATCAGCACTTTTTCTAGCAATTGTGCTGATAATCATTATCAGCACGAGTAATGATTACTTGCGATATTGTATGGCTAGGCGGAATTTAAAAAAAGACATTGTAGGTAACAAAATATTATTAGCATAATAATAATTAAATAGGTAACCCACTCAGAAATAGATTCTTTAAACCTTCGAAAAGTGACAGCAAAGCTATACATTATCTAGCACATGATGCAATTTCGCGTATCGTAGGTATTGTAAAAACACCAGAGAACATTACTTAGGACATACGGAAATGTTCCTACGTTAGACCCTAATACGGAAAGTAGAAGCAGCACGCTTATAATTATACATAGTAAGTGCTGCTGCTGCCCTGAAAATACCGGGCACAGTAAAAGTAGGCATAGAGGTTGGTTGTGGGATATTCTTGCTGTCTTCAATATCCATAAGACGAATTGCCACAGCTCTGTTACCATCTCGTAGCCTCTGCCTGCTCACAGTGCTGGAAACTTTCAGCCACCAAGCCATACAGACTTGTTCTGAGCGTTCTATCTGCACAAAAAGGGATGGTTAGTATATAAACGTATATTTATTGCACTCTATACAGGAGTACCTAGGTACTAAATAGCAAACTAGAAAAAAGATATACTAAACAAAAATACTACTTAATACTAGATATACTTAATATCTTTATTTTCAATGATTTCACTAAGAATTTTTGAAATTACCTGATAATTTGAAAACTGCAAAATCAATATTCCTTTCTGCAGAACAAGAACGCTGTGTTTGGTGTGTTCTTAAAATGGAACATCCACATGGAATGTAAATATTTCTATAGGTACCCAAATCTTCTTATTGCATCAGGAGTATGGATATTTTCTTGCAAAATTAATAGTAGCAGTATCTGCAAACTGCTAGTTGATTTAGCTGTAAATAAAAGCAGGTAAGTTAAAACAAACAGGGATAATAAAGTTAGTAATATTATAAGCAACACAAGTACGGATACCAACATGGTTTGAGACGTTTAAATGCATTGTTATCTATACCTCCTTCATCTTTTTCTTATATTTATATATATATATATATATATATATAAGAGGCGATGTGTGTATGTATGTTCCCTAAAAAAAGGCTGGACAGATTTTGACGGGAGTTTCACTGGCAGATAGCTGATGTCATAAGGAGTGTGTCATCTACGCGGGTGAAACCGCAGGGCGCAGCTAGTAATAAATAAAAATCAAATGGTGTTCTTAAGTAACGGCATAATTTGTGAACGTCTGAACCGATTTGACTTTTTAAAATGTTTGTAACCTTCAGGGAAAGAAATATTGTCGAAGCCGAAGGCCGAGTCCTACGCGTACGAAATCGCGGGCATCAGCTAATACCTACTTAAATAAAAACTCACCTCGCAAGAAATCCACACACACACAAACGGCACAAATCAAATAGGTAAGATCTTTGGGAAAATCTTCAGTTGTCTCGGACAGTAATTATGTCTTCGCACAATTGTCTACGCGTTGAAATCTTACTGCACAGTTGACAACAATTTTCTGGAGTAGGCGCTGTACATTGTACATGTTGATTTATTGTAGTTTCATAATGATACGGAAAAAATTGAGAGCACTATCAGACGATCACGCGATTTGAAACAAACGGAAAGTATGAATAGTGATGTGTGGTGCGAGTTGTATCACTATTCACATATTATCATGAACGAGTTGACGAGACCAGTTTTGTGCAACTCGAATCAAATCTGTCAACAGTTTGTTACTGCGCCTGACACTGGTGCAAGACTGAGATCGAGTCAACTCAACTCAATAAACTGCTCCGTGTCGGTGCCAGGCCAGCTGGATGCGCTTAGCGATGTGACTGCGCTTAGCTATGTACAAGCGATTTGAGTGGGTTATTTGACTCGAGCGATGTTCAAACCAATAAAAAAACGAAAGCAGTGCGTGTCACATGTTCCACGGTCCACGTTCAATCAACGGAGTAGTACCAACTAGCAGGACCTATTCGCGTTGACACTTGCATCGAGTTAGTAATCATTCCAGTGTCAACTCATACAAATACTGACGAGACACATCACCAGAACCCACTACCGCCGATTCAAGTTGACTCCAGTTGCAACTCGAGTCAATAGCACGAGTTACTTAAGTAATTCGAGTCAGAAAAACTAAAGTATGAGACATCACTAGTATGAAGTAACTTGAAATAAGTCATAACTGCTGTCAATTTCAAACCAACAAACGTCAAGATGGCGGATTTACGTTCCATTCCTCTATAATTTTACGAAACCATAGTATTACGGTTTCGGTAAATCAATATTAGTAAATATTTAAAACTAGGATTAAAACATATTCAAGCCGTTAATTATAAGCGTCTATAATACCATTAGCGACTATTGTATAATTATTTTTACTTAAAAGCCGATTACTATGGCCACTGTTGTAAAATATGGTCTATTTATTTTTGTATATAAATTCCTGAGCATGCATCCTTTTTCGTATTAAAAACGTTCCGGTCAAGTGACTATAAGGGAAATGAATGAATTGTGGCTAAAATCAAAACAACACATTTTATTCTTGATATTATTATTCCGGTTTCATTTTTCCCTTATCTTTCGTCCGAATGGTACAAAAAATACGACAAATTTTATAGTGCTGGTCCCATCAATATATGCTAAATTAGGTGGGTCTAAGGAAAAAAAAATTGGTGGGCCCAGGAAAAATTGTCTTCTTTAGAAACATAATTGGTGAAACTTTAGTTGATAAAATAATTTGACGCAAACAAGCCTTCAAAACACGTTTTTAGTTTTTCTCCGAATTTACAAGTTCTTTTCAATTAGTTTTTTTCATATTCTAATGGCACTTTATGTATTGTAATTTAATGTAAATTAATTTTATTTTAAATATAATAAATAAATAATAAATATTTGGGACATTTTAGCACACACGGTCATCTGGCCCCAAACTAAGCAAAGCTTGTGATATGGCTGCCAGAGACTGATATACATACATATTTTATATATATAGTTTTTTTTAAATACATACTTCAATAGATATTAACAACCAGATATAGAACAAACACAAATGTTCATCACACAAAAATGTTTGTCCTAGGTGGGAATCGAACCCACGCCTTCAGGCTCAGAATGTAGGTTCACTACCAACTAGACCAACGGGCTTCTTAATTAAGGTGGTTCTTGAGTAATCTGGAGTTTTATCTTTTGTCACTTACGTTATTTAGTCGTAACACAGGCGCCGGCACTTGCCTATCTCTCCCTGCAGGCATTGATCGCATAAATTGGTCACTGTTTCGCAAAGGCGAAAAACTTGAATTAGAGCTGACGACGTAGTATCAGTTCTTAAAATTAAATATAATTCAGCGTCCCAAGCTTAGATATTAATTAGCAGGACTGTCATTACCTACGAGACCCTCGAGCTTAGGCTAAAGCCGCTACTTATTGTTTTTGGTAAATTACGCGGAAATTATTGACGATTGGGATAACCACAGCCCTCAAATTAATTAAATTATTTGAGCAGTCCGGTTTCGTCGTTATTTGCCTTGCTGTGTTTTTTTTTTCTTTATATCAGAGTTGGTCCAATAGTAAAAGTTGTTCATTTAGATGACCTCAGTCGGGCTAAGCACAGTATAGTATAAGTAGGCATACACAATTTATCAGCACAGAACAGTACAGAAGGTTGGCTGTATACATCGAACGTAAACAGGCGCACGCACACGAAGACGCGCACTTACAGCGATCTCGGATCGAATCGGTCGACGCGAGTCGCGACTACCGCGAGGGCACTAAGTCTACACGTAATTATAGTATCGCGTGATAATTCGCCCGATAAACACAATATTATAGCTGCTTTGCGTACCGTAGCGCTACGGTAGGTAATTAAAATCAAGGTCAGCCGGAGCTGACTTTCTGTACCCTTTATATTTTGTGGTATCAGTCAGAGCTGTATCAGTAGCCCGATTACTTAGTCCGATGATCGGACTTTTGAGACTTTTTCGTTTCAATAGTGCGATATTATACCGGGCTACGCGCAAAGTGTGTACTAAGTAGAAAGGGGGCATTATACTCATGATTATGAACGACTTTTACTACGGGACCAATCCTGAAATAGCGGGGGGAAATAACAGCTGTTTTAAAGAAAATGGTAATTTATGAAACGACAAAATGTATGAAACAGCAGATACATTTTCGTGGTTTTAGGGTTGGTTCTATCGTATAAATTGTTTTTAACGATGAGTATAAGAGACACCTCCGGCTTAGTACACCCTTTCCGCGTAACCCTGTAGTTAATTGGACTACTGAGCCTTTTATTTCGATAATAACATTTATTTGTCCGATGATCGGGCTGATGAGACTTTCGTCTCAGTAAGCAGTATCCTACTAATATCATAAACGCGAAAGTTTGTATGTATGGATGTATGGATGTTTGTTCCTCTTTCACGCTGCAACGGAACAATGGATCGACCTGATTTTTTGCATGAATGTTGTTCAAGAGCCAGAGAGTAACATGGTCTTTTCATCATCATCATCATCACCATTTTTCATCACTACGCGGGTGAAACCGCGCAACTAGTTTAGCTATAACGCGGACTACTAATCAAGGTAAGCGTACCTACTCCATCGAAAATCACACATCAGGAGTGGTGGCGCAAAGATTTTCTAATTATGACGTCATTGTGGTGGCGGTAAAACGCAAGCATATTAATATAAAAAAATCCGCTTGAGATCCGAATACAACCACTGATTTATCATTGATACAAATGGCATCGCTTTCATAGCCGTAATCCGAGAATCCCAGAGCAACTGATTTCGTTGCGTATAAAGCCACGCTGTCAGATTGCCAACCCTTACAATGGTGTTCACATGAAAAATGGATTTTCATCTGTCCGTCTGTTCAAAATGCGCTTATTGTCGGCTCACTGAACAATGAAGTTCAATTAATGTACGAGTAAAATCGTATCGCTTGTTCAATCGATTATTGTGACGATTTTTTATCGAATAACGGGTGTATTTCAATCACCAGATACATCTTTTTTTGAATTTATTCCTCTTAAGAGGAATATAATTTACAAGGATTTATTATAATTATATATTTTTCTCTTACAAAAGCTTTGTTTTATGTGTTTTTCAGGTTGTAAAAAATAATGAATACATACAATTTGTGTCAATTTGACATTTACATTCTAAGTTCTCGTTTTTTAGGGTTCCGTACCCAAAGGGTAAAAATGGGACCTTATTACTGAGCCTACGTTGTCTGCCTGTCCGTCCTACATTCAACGGCTGTATCTATCGAACCGTAATACATAGCCAGCTAAAATTTTAATTGAAAATATGTAATGTGATGGCGGATTAAAATAAAGTCAAAAAATAAAAATGAAACAATTACAAACAACACCTAACGTTTTTTTTTTTTTTTGTATTTGCTTTAATGTAAATACGGTAATACAAGCGTCAAACTTGGAATGATTATAGTACATAGGTATTCGAAAGTATAACAACAAATAATAAATAATGGCCAAGTGCGAGTCGGTGACAAATTTCTGTTCCTTACCAAGTTAAGCAACGTATTCGGTTACTTAGACGACCTTATCATGTCCTTTACCGAATCGAAATTCCAAATTTTACAAATTTTGAAGTCGGTTTTATTCATTTTTAATTATTGTATTTTGTTGTGGAACCCTCAATGAACGAGCCCGAATCGCACTTGGCCGGTTTTATTTCTTCTTTCCTCATGAGAGGTATTCATTTTCAGTTTGGCGCAACAGGAGGAGGGTTTTAGTCTAATTAACAACAATTTTTAAGTCAGTTGATAGGTGACGTATTGACCGACAGACCAACACAGCAATATTATAAGGCTTCCCCAGTTTGCTAAGAAACCCTGAAAACAGCAATCGATTTGCACACCTCATAAATAATTCGACACGCATAAATAAATCAAAATATACATGACTCATCTCTACAACAATTGTTTTGATTGCAACATGTTTTGCTCCCGTCCCTATTTTAGGGTTCCATCCAAATGGGGTCCGTAAATCCCCTTCCATTTCCCAATTTGTTTACCTTTATAAGTATTTTCGGAGACGTGACAAAATTTAGATTTGGCTTTTGCATTCGTTTGGATATTGCGAAATGTAGAGTAGGCATTGAACTCGTTTTCTTTGTTAATTTATGTGCTTTTTTGTAGAGTTGTTGTAGGATGTAGTTTCGGTAAAAGTTTAAGGGGTAAAACTTTAAAATTTCTATTTAGGTTTTCTCAATTATTACACATTGAAATAAGTGCAACATTTTTAACGAATTATACATTAAAAGACGGTCTAATAGCCAAAAACAATTTCTTCCAGACAACTTTCGGATAAGATCGGATTTATAAATACAAAATCCCATCTTATCCGAAAAACTATATTTTTTTGATCAAAGTTGTTTTTTAATTTGCCTACAATGTCTAGTAAAAAGTCTTTGTCCAGTAACCTTTACAGCTTGTTAAATAAAAATAAAGCCTATTATATTAGTAACCTAACTTTCATAGAGAATTGTAATTAAAATTCTCTTCACAAATCGTGACTACATGAACTAAAATTGTTTGAAGCTTAGCAACATTCAAGGACTCTTTACTACAAACTTTGACTACTTAGAAAGTCGACCTTAAGTTAGTTTCTGGGTTAGTTATACACATCTACTTCTTCCATAGACATTTCTCACGCTCATGGAGCGAGCAGTTTCAGCTAACACATTGGCACAAAATGTGCCTATTCAAATCAAATTATTTTTATTATCACACACAAGTTCCATAAAGAATTACAATTATTTATATGAAATTAAATTTATCAGTATTATAGAATTATTATTACATACAATGTCAATATTGATATAAATTATCATAATAGAATTATTTTTTATTTTTATTAACTAAACAAAATACAAGCTAAAACTAACACTACAAATACAGTTAGACTGCCCATAGACCGTTGAAGGTCTAAAGACAATCCAAATGCTCAAGCCCACTACCAGTTGGCAGCGTACCCAACATGCTGGCGGCATTACTACGTTGAATGGCAATGCTAATGCGTTGAGCCAGAAACACGCCAGCATTTTGGTCACGCGTCGCATTAACCAGGCGCTCTGAAAGATTTTTGAAAATGAGGTGAGCTCCCGGTCCCCAAGGGCCCAATGTCTCGACCCCAAACGCCTCAAATATGTAACCACTACCGAGGTTAGCATATATGCGTCGCTTGTGCTGCTCTGCTGAATTGGCAGCCGCGCTAGCCCTACCTTGTGTCTCAGGAAGATGTGACGGCGCCAAAGTAATAAAAATAAAGTACACTAAGTAAACTATGTCAATTCACTTCAACAGTACCCTGATGTGATGGTGCAGGATGGGACAATTAAACCTATCAGTGACAGCTTTCAGAATGCTGTTGCCACTCGCACGTGTTCTACTTATAAGCGAGGCGACCTTTTTGCGCATGATAGCTGCAAAACCATCAGTGCAAGTTTCCACAAATATGGAGGACGCGCTGCAGAACCGTGGGAGCCGCCTCAGCATTTATGCATTTATTTATCTATTAAAATGTGTCGCCTGTCGACTATCATTATGATAATATATAGTTTGGATCTGCCTTAAACTCCTGCCAAAACTGAAGGGACACGCATTGAACACACACTGACATATTCTTACTAGTTCTACAAACGCACACTTCAATATTGAGCGGCACACAACTGCAACCGATACGCTCAAACTTTGATCAAATGGACGAGGGGGTTGTAAGTGCTAAAAGGGAAACTGCAGATATAATATGCTAAAATTGCTCAAAGGGTGGATATTTGGATATTTGGATTTGGATACAATTCCCACTGGTAGCGGAATAATCGATTATATTAGTATTTAGTTTTTAATTTGTTGTGTTTTTTTTTCCTTGTAAGCTTAAGGCCCTCTTTTCCGACTTTTAGCAATTTTGGTCATTAAGTGTGTCTTTTTCCATGGTCAGCTTAAAATTATAAAAATGGTGTCCTCTCAAACTTGAATATTTTATCAAGAAAACCCCAAAGACACGATTATAGAAATTTCGCTCGATAGAAAAATAATATGAAAGTAACGCTAATTTGCGCTTTTCTCCCTGTTTTTTAGATTCATTCAAATACCCATTTACTAAATAATGTATACGATATATTAATGTACAGATTTCATAATTATGGGGGAACCGCAAAATTAAATTTTATAATATATTAAGATAATATATGTCGGCGCGTTGAAGTTATAGCACTCGGTGCAACTACCGTCGGATAGTTTTTAAGGCTTAGATTATGTAGGTAGACGTCACCTAACTTTGTTTTGGTGGACTAGTGATGGAGGTGGCGCCATCACTGGTGTAACGCTGCAGTAACTTACTCTACTGAAGTTCTTTACGGTGTGAAGTTGTGTCGTTGACAACCAATCAGAGTTTAGCAAGTTTGGGTACCGTCCGGCAGAGGCGCTAGTGAGGGCGCGTGGACACGCATCGGTGACGTGAGGCTCGGTGGATCTCACTTTTACTTTGGTGTCTGAATTGGGATTGTCACTTTTTGAGGTTAGAAATTGGAATTGTTGGTTGGAGTGGTGGTAGCGTTCGTTACAAGGCGGAACACCTTGTCCCCAAGTAATTTGATATTGTAATAATTAATCATTGTGCTACGAAATAAAAACTGTGTCAATGTACGTGCGATGTCTCGTTCTCCTCGGCCGCTATACTCACGCCATAGAACCAAGATAATCTTTTGAAGATCGGCCATCCACCGACCGGTGCCCCCGCCTCACGCATCCAGGCTCGCTCCGACATATATATATATATATATATATTTATTTTTTTATATTTGTATTATATTATTTTTATTTATTATTATTAATTTTTTTAAATATGAGAAAAACCTCAAAATAGAAGTGGCGAAACGCACGGCTGTGTGTAAGCGCCATGGGTTTGCTCCATTAAATGCGACTTTAATACAATATGTTAAGCCTTTATGGTCATCTGTAGTAATAAGCGTTGCTTAGAAGTAGAAAAACCTCGCCTTAACTATAAAATTAAAATTTTTTTTTACTGAGCTTCTCGACTTTTCTGAATTATTGTCTATAGGATATCAAGTCGTTGTTACACACAAGTTTACATTTATTTTGAAAGTTTGGGTTACGATTGTATTCGCTCAAAATAACTTTCAGGCGTTTGGAATTTATTGTTCAAATATTTCACTCACATGGGTCCCGGCGGCAAACTTTGTAAAATGAACGACTAAATTTCACGCAATATCTTAATTAAGTAATTACAATATGCGATAATGAAACTATTGGCTCAAGGCTAAATACACTGAAGTATTCCGTAATGTAAAAACTGAAAACTGGACTGAAATAATAATTAAAATTTTCAGGATAAAATAATCTGCTTCCAATATGTGTCAAGCCGTTTTGGCTACTCGAAATCACATATAAATCCGTTTTATTCAAGAGTTGCATACTATACTTTATACCATGACTACGAGAAAAAGAAACATTTAAGGAGTTTGTATCAAGTATTTTTTGAGGTTGTATAGCATTTAAATGACGGATCAGACTTTTTTATTATTTGTTAGTTAATCCGTCGTAACATTACATATTCTGTGAAAATTTCAACTGGCTATGTATTGCGGTTCGAGAGATACAGGCGTTTAAAGGTAGGACAGACGGATAGACATACAGACAGACAGACAGACAGACAGACGGACAGACAGACAACAAAGTGATCCTATAAGGGTTCCGTTTTTTATTTTGAGGTACGGAACCCTAAAAGGATATTTAATCTCTTTGGGCCTAGCAATTGAACTGGAAAGATTGCCCTTCAATCCCAAACACAATGTCTGCATGGATTAGAGAATCGATGTCGTTGTTCGTTAATCGCTTTTATTACCAGCATGACAATAAAATAATAACAAACTATTTACATAACCCAATATGTTCTCGTTTATTTGTTTGAGCGGCCCATTTGTTTACGGCTTAATTATAAATTAATTGCTTCCAATTGGCAACCATGTTTGGTCAGCTGACTGACTCTGATAATTTATTTGTTTGATATTGGGGATGTTTACTACCTAGATAGGTACACACTTGATTTGTAATGATTTTAGTAAGCAACATTTGAAAACTTCAGAATTCACGTTGTAATGGTAAATTGGTGAGGTGGCGGCCAAACGAAAGCCTATTAGGTAAATAATGTACAAAAAGCTAAAATAATAAAATTGTTTTTTTTAAATAACAATTGTTAATTTTTAATGAATTTTCATTTTTTCTTCCTGTTGTAAAATATATATAAATGATTTTATAGATTCATTGTCTTTGGACAATAAAATTATTAGTAACGAGATTTTTGTTTAATGTCGAGTTCCTTTGTCGTTCCTTTGCCCTTTGATTGTCTTGAGACCTGCATATTTTTATGCAGTCCAATTATTTTTTAAGTTTAAGCTTGTATTTTGTTTAGATAACGTTGAAATAACATCGTTTTAACAAAGAATTCAGTACGAAGTATACGATATTTAAATGGATGGTTTTTAAGTAAAAAATTTAAGGTCGTATATTTCTCTACTCCCTTTCTTCTCATTCTGTTTTTAGGGTTCCGTACCTCAAAAGGAAAAAACGGAACCCTTATAGGATCACTTTGTTGTCCGTCTGTCCGTCTGTCTGTCCGTCTGTCAAGACCCTTTTTCTCAAGAACGCGTAAAGGTATTAAGTTGAAATTTATATTAAATACTTGGGTCTACGGTTTCTTTAGGCTGTAAAAAAATTAAAGTTGTAAGTTAACGCAATCAAAAGATATGAACGTTTATATCGTATATTTTGCGATTTCACAGGGGAATCAAAACCGGGTACTTCCCGTTGACCTAGAATCATAAAATTTGGCAAAAGGCTCATAGCACATATATAGGAATAAATCCGAAAGTTACAAATTTGAAGTTACATCATTAAAAAAAAAAATGATATTACAAAATTACATTTTGTAGTTGGAATGTATCGAAGAACCTTATAGTGAACTACAAAGTTAAGTTTGTCTTTCAATATTTCAACTTTCGTTTTTTTTTTTTGACTCGCGCTCTTTGGTTTCCGTCCAACGGAACCCTCAGAGCACGAGTCCTACTCGTACTTGTCCAGTTTTGTATTATTATTTCTTTCTGCTTTGTTGGAAGCTGGGGCGGAAGTTACATACTTGTAGAGAGATAAACCCATAACATATACTGATATTAAACAAGCATCGATCAGTCTGGCATACAAAGCCTCCTGAGGCATTAGAGGGTGCGATTTATTTACACGTTACTTCAAACGGTTCTAGCGGATATTACGTTTGAAGGGTACACAGATTTAACGATTTAATACGAGTTTTGGCGCCCACGTGAAAAAACATGGCGCCTCATTGTATTACTAACCAACTTCAAAAGCATTAGAGGTATCTCTATAAGTTTGATTTTTTGGGTTACGTACCCAAAGGGCGTAAACGGGACCCTATTACTAAGCTTACGCTGTCTGTCTGTCCTATATTTTAACGGCTGTATTTTCCGAACCGTAACATATAGCCAGTTGAAATTTTCACAGAATATGTAATGTTACGGCGGATTAACTAACAAATAATAATAAAGTCACAAAGTAAATACTAAAGGGGGATCCCCATACAACAAACGTATTTTTTAACGTATTGTTATATTAGGTCTAATATAAAAACGGTAATACGTACAAGCGTCAAACTTGGCATGGTTATAGTACACACTCTAAAGTATAACAACAAATAATAAATAATGGCCAAGTGTGAGTCGGTGTCAAATTTTAGTTCATTACCAAGTTATAACTGGTAATTCCTTACCTGGATGACCTCTTTATCATTTTTTTTTTTTTTTTTTTTTTTTTTTTTTTTTTTTTTTTTTTTTTTTTTTTTATAATTAATAGGCTTGCGTTTGACCACCATCACGCCTGATGTTAAGCGATGATGCGGTCTACGTTGGAGCACGCTTGCCTAGAAGGAACCGATTCACTCGTGATTTGAAGACACCCAGACTGTAACCATCGGGGAACACCCATTCAGGCAGCGCATTCCACAGACTAGCAGTTCGCACAATAAATGTGGACATGTGGATGTGTGTCATTTCACCGGATCGAAATGCCATATCTTACTAATTTTGAAGTCGGTTTTTTAAATTGATAATTATTGTATTTTGTGGTGGCACGGAACCCTCAGTACGCGAGCCCGACTCGCACTTGGCCGGTTTATTTTATGAGTTGGTCTTATTGTAAAAGTTGATCTTAAGAATGAGTTCTAATGACCTTCTTACAGCTTAGTGTCTCCATTCCGCGTAACCCTGTATAGAGTTAATGTAAAAATATATAAATAAATATAAAGATCTGCCTGTTTGTATCGTACCCACCACGCTCGCGGTGTTGCCACGCTGAAGGGCCATGCTGTGTTTTAATTAACTTACATGTATGAAGAATAGTTTACGTCTGTCTTACCTGGAACAAAAACGAGATGGTTAAATATGTATAAAGTGTAAAAAAATTGCGAGCGAGATGTTAATGGCGGGGCGCTCTTAAATGATTAAATCCTCGATTATTTGTACATATGGCACAACCATAGATGGTTACAATCTTGGTGTCTTCAAATCACGAGTGAATTGGTTTCTGCTAGGCAAGCGTGCTCCACCGTAGACCGCAATCATCAGGTGAGTTGGCGGTCAAACGCAACTATTACAAGTATCCATAGGCGACGGTGACTGCTTACCATCAGGCAGCCCATCAGCTTGTTTGCCACCTATGGCATAAAACAATATGTCCGTCGACTTTATAAACACACTGTACCTATATCTTTTAGTAAATAAGCAAATATTATGAAGTAGAGTTTCTCAGGCGTTTCTCTTGGAAGTAGGCGTTTTATAAAGCTTAGAAAAGCTCCCCCCCCTAATGAATCTCAACAAAGAACTCCGTGCATAAAGTACTTTTAAACCTAACCATTCACTGCGCTACATTTTACGATATAAAGTCAGCCGCACACCGGAACACCACTCGAAACAAATCTTCACTCGTCCTGAATCCAATACCGCTAAATGTTTATTAAAAGTAGAATTAAGCCTTATTAATATTATGATTTTGAAGGAATTCAATGGTGTATGTGAATCCACCAACCCGCAACTGGGCCAGCGTGGTGGATATGGCCCAATCACCCTTAGGCTAAAAGTCCAGCAGTGGACTGTTAAAAGGCTGATTGTGATGATGATGATGATGATGATGAATATTATGATTTGCTTAATATTTGGTAGAATTAAGAATTAATTAGAATTTAATTTAGAATTAAGCCTTAGTAATATTATGATCTCAAATTGTCTGTAAAATAAAATCTTGTAACTTAATCCATATAATGTTTAATAATTTATATCATAAATACAATAAATAAATAAAGAATTAAAATATTCGGGACATTTTTGCACACACTGTCATCTGACCCCGAACTAAGCAAAGCTTGTGATATGGCTGCCAGAGACTGATATACATACATACATAGTTTTAAATACATACTTAAATATATATTAACAACCAGATGTAGAACAAACACAAATGTTCATCAGATGAATGTTTGTCCTAGGTGGGAATCAAACCCACGCCCCCAAGCTCAGAAGGTTTACTATCAACTGGACCAACGAGGTATATATAAGATTATTGCATAAATATAATCAAAATTCAAATTATTAGACTACCGCGTAAACGCTCTCCCTTTGTCATTTAATTTTATAGGGCAACGTGACTTGACAGTGAGGTTACAAGGAAACAAACTAGTTCTTACTCGCCATCTTATTACTTGCGTCTTTTTTATGGACATTCGATCTAAATAGAGCTCATACCAAATCTATAAGCATATTCCAAGAAGACGCCACAAGTCGTCCTATTTTGCATGTCATATTTCCAATGCAATTATGATTAAACGTCGTAATTGAGTCCGGCTAAAATCAGTCTCCTCAATCGGTGTCGCGACAACACGTGTCAGTTTGAAACGAAAATGGGTAATTGTGCAATACTGAGTCGTAAGAATATCACAAATAGAGTTGGCCTACAGAATAATGATATTTCTTTTCACAGGTAAGTAATTTTAGGTACGAAACATTTTACACGCTTAGTTTTCATACAGTTTGGACTGCTTGCGAAGTCTACTTAGATCTGTGAAATAGAGCGTTTGCAGTCAAGTTACGGGATCAATAAAAAAATATTATTTTGTATTTTTAGTGTTTAGTATGAAATAAATTTTAAAAATAAAAATGTCCTAGGATTATGCCAGCATGAATCATATTTACCCTAATCCACCAACCCGCAACTGGGCCAGCGTGGTGGATATGGCCCAATCGCCGTTACGGGGGTTGGCCTAAGTCCAGCAGTGGACTATTAACAGGCTGATTATGCTACCCTATTGTGCTGTATGCGGCCGGCTTTAGTACCTACCCACCACCCCGCTTGAATGCCTTTTAAAACCATTTCCCATCGGCCCCTTGGACAATATTTTACAATGTTAACTAGCTATCTTTGGGAACCATTCGCGATTTTATTGAGGACGTTTCAAAGGCGGCGCCGTTTTCTATCTTTTGATATTCTATCTCCCCAATCTTTTCACAATGTTTATTTTTATGTTTGTTGCAGCATAAAAGTGTAAATAGATGTCCAGTGATAGAAATAGAAAACGTCTTGAAGGTTTGGACTATTACGACCACACACTAGGTAAAGCTACTAGAAAGTCTTTGATTAAGGCTGTTTTAGTAGGAGTTTGATAACCTGTATTTTTTAAACACTGTTTTAAACTATCACGGTTGTTCAACTCGCCAGTGCGTGGAATCCAGTATTAGGTTGCCTCAAAAATAAAAATTAAAATTCGCGTTCAAAATGTGTTCAAAATACTATACGCAGTGATACAGTGAGTGTGTTTTGTCGGGACTTAGGTTCGAGTTCGAGTTCCAGTGATAACCGTAGCAAATGACTAAGAAAGAGGGTAGATCGTTATGTCTGCACCTAACTTTATAACTGTTCTCCAACCACCCGAATTCTTCAGTCTTCCCGTGAACATGGTGCATGTAACTGCGCCGAAATATCGGGAGCTCATTCCACAACCTTACCACGGTAAATATCCCGTAAATAATCATATAACTTTACTGTATTTTTTAATTAGCAGCGTGATGGTAAGGTTCAACAATTTTTTTTTTAATAATAGATATGCTTGCGCTTGGCCGCCATATCGGCAACGATGCGGTCTACGATGGAGCACCCTTGAATTCTTTGTATGTATTGTTTTGCTTGGTACTATAATAGTAATAAATAAAATAAAATCATTTATTTCAGGCACGTAAATGACCCATAAAATATAAACTAAGAGTACAAATAAAATAAAATGATCCCACGCTGTAAAGAGGCGCTCGTCTACTCATACCTAAGTGTAAATCTAAAATCTAAGAAGCACAATAGTGCTGGGTAATTTTTTGTTGGCATCCATGTGCACCGAGACCCAATGCTTAAACATTGGGCTCCTTAAATCGTCAGAGACAGCCTCGAGTATCTTGTTAGCGGAACGACGCAGGCGTTGCCAGAATGAAGCCACCCTGGTTCTGATTACGGAGAAGAAGTCGGAAACCCCTGCCTCAGCGAACATACTCGACGCACTGCAGTAGCGCGGTAGCTTCATGAGAGCCCGGAATGCGTCATTATACTGGACTCTTATGGTGCTTATCGCTTTTCGTGTAAACGTTGTCCACAGCTGGCACGTATACATGCACAAGCAATGCGCTTTAAAAAGAGTGGTCTTTACGTCCGTACTGCACTTAGCGAACCGGCGAGCAAGCATGTTACCTCTGACGGCAAGGGCCCTATAATAATTATAATATTCTGTATTTTGACTTGAGTAAACTATTAAAGAAATACTTAGTTAAACTTTAATAATTATCATTACAAAAAGTAGAAAAACCGACATCAAAATTAGTAAGCTCTTAAACAAAATTATTCATACAAAAGAATATAAAGTTGTTTAAAAAACGATGAGGTGAAAATTAATAAAAAAATTGAGGGACCACCTCGAGTACTGTTTATACATTTTAAAAAAAAGTACTGAATTGAGATCCGCCTCAAGTCGGTTAAAAATTATAAACAATCCCCATTTAGTTATGGGACGTGACATTCAATATTAACGAACACGTTACGTTCTATCGTACCTACTTTCAAACCAACTGTTAGGTGTTCTGTTATTTGAAAAGAACTATAGTACCAGTCACGTGTTATTTTACCTACCGTTTAATTCGGCTAAATTATTAACAAAGCTGAAGACTTTTTTTTTGAAGCAATTTTTGATCAAAACTTTTTGTAATTAGAAATACTAAAAAAATATCATATTTTTGTGATTAACTTTTCATATTTTATTGCTGTTTCACAATAAAACTCATTCATCTGCCCATAAAAAAAGTGATGTAAAGTAGATCAAGCGACGAAACCAATATCATTTCGCTCACGCTGACTGGATAATTATGTCGTAAACGACATGATTGAACAGCGGGACAGACAGCGGGACAGCTTTGATGTGTCAATAAATGTTACCATTAATTAGCACGGGACGCTGATGTGATGACTTAGTCCCAGATTTGATAGTTTTCGAAAACTTTTTTCGTTTACGTATTGTTCCATACATTGCTGGGCTGAAAGGTATTCGAAAACTTTTTTCGTATTAGAGTGAAGCAATCTATACCGCCGATTTTAGTTCTTCCGCGTTTCCGCTGGAGGCGCTTTACTAAAATGTATGGAACAATACGTAAACGAAAAAAGTTTTCGAAAACTATCAAATCTGGGACTAAGCCCCCTGATAGGACAGGACACTGTGATTTTTGATAAAGGTGTGGTCAATTGCGAGTGCGATGGTGGCAGCATGACGACAGCGTAGCGCGATACGTGGCGACGCGATGGCGTAGCCAGGCAGAATACCTAGGACAGTGGTTTGCTATGATACCCTATGATATAGATAGCCCGTTGGTCCAGTTGGTAGTGAACCTGCCTTCTGAGCTTGGGGGCGTGGGTTCGATTCCTACCTAGGACAAACATTTGTATGATGAACATTTGTGTTTGTTCTATATCTGGGTGTTAATATCTATTTAAGTATTTATTTAAAACTATATATGTATGTATATCAGTCTCTGGCAGCCATATCACAAGCTTTGCTTAGTTTGGGGTCAGATGACCGTGTGTGCAAAAATGTCCCGAATCTCCCGAATATTATTATACAAAATAATAATAATACGCATTTATATTATAATTTTTTAGAAGATACTGTTATATAAATAGAACGTTAAAATATCATATTTAGCACACAAAAAATGCATTCGAAGCGATTACGCTAAACGCATAAGTTCAATAGCAATTAATGCAATCCTTAAAAACTTCTATTCAATCCTTTCAACTTAATATATTTAAAAATATTCATGCCCTCGCAGTAAATTACATTGCAAACGACATAATTTAAAAGCGGGCAGCTTTGATGTGCCAATAAACGTTTCCAGTAATTAGTATGGGACACGGATTTGGACGAACGTGTTCGGTAATTTCGAATAATGTGCTCAAATGTAGTTTCTACCGGATTTCTACTCTTAGATGACTATAGAATCAAGGTGTTGTAACTACGTTTTTACTACGACACATAACTAAAATAAGATAAATCAGCCTTTTTAATCACGTTCGTTTAGTTAGAGCCTAATCATAATTCACTATGACCTAATCAACTATGACTTTGACGTGTACTGTAACCATGATCCTTTAGGATAGCGACATTTGCAACCTATTCGGTAAGGCCTGGTGTCCATCTAAGCAACGATAAGCGTAATAATATAGGACAAATTTAAAGGCGCGTAACTTGCTACATGCCTCAACATTCAAAGCATTTGTGTGGAGCAGAAAATCTGGTAGTTTCACGTCAACTATGTCAACATCGGGCTTTAGAGTCTAATTATACCGAGTTAATAGAGTTCTAAAGGGTCGGCAACGTATTTGTGATGCCTCTGGTGTTACAAGTATCAGGCAGCCCGTCTGCTTGTTTGCCACCTATGGCATAAAAAAAAATACGAGTTACACTGACCAAGCATGTCCTTGTAGTGGACCCTGACTAACCATGATCTAGTTAGTACTGGACCCTGACCAACTATGACCTTCTACTGTACCCTGAGTCCCTGACCAATCACGACCTTGTACTTTACCCCGCCCCTGATCAACTATGACCTTGTACTGTACACTGACCAAGCATGTCCTTGTACAGGGCCCTGACCAACCATGACCTTGTACTATACTATAACCATTCAGTAAACAACATGCTCAGAAATCCAAACATTTTAAAAACTATAAAATTATATTAAACAACAATGTGCCAAAAACGGCCCAAAAATGTTGTGTTAATACAAACAAAAAACAAGCTCTTACTCACAGCCGCACACTTGAATAATTTGTTGCAACAGTATAGTAATATTGTTGGTTTTTCAATGGTCATTTATTCGAAAATCGTTGCTACAAGTTTAGTTTCATTGGTAACGTTGAATCCACAGTTATATTGATATTAGAGAGAATTCTGTGGATCAGGGTAATATCACGCAAACCCGCCACCGGCACAAAGCGGTATCTGGCATGTCTACGAGCGGGTAGCAAGTAACTTGGGACTTGCCCGTTTGTGGCGAGAACAATTAGTTAGCAAGTACAGTCGGGTACACAAGTGAACGCTTCGAACAATTACTTTCAAATGGTAGACGTATAGACATGTGGCGTTTCGGAGGTTTTCCGAAAGTTAAAAAATTGTTCATAAAAATCTTGTTTGACGTTATTTAATGTGCCTTTATTAACTACAAAAATACAAGCTAATACTACAAATACAGTTAGAGCGGTTTCGCACTACGTCCGATCCGAATCCGATCCGAATCCGTGAAAATACGTTCCGAAGTTGTCGTACAAATATTTGTATGGTAGTTTACGCACTAGATCCGATTTCCCTCATCCGAATTCTCTCCGTCATTCGTAAATTTCCATTTCGGAATAGATTCGGTTTCTTTACTTCTTGTGCGTCTTCGTACGTACAATAGTATTGGCAGATGTTGACGTCGATTGAAAGGACTCATGATCAACGACGTGAACACTCTGCTGTGGCTACGCCTTTTTTGTAGTTTTTTGTAGCCCGTTGGTCCAGTTGGTAGTGTACCTACCTTCTGAGCCTGAGGGCGTGGGTTCGATTCCAACGTAGGACAAACATTTGTGTGATGAACATTTGTGTTTGTTCTATATCTGATTGTTAATTATCTATTTAAGTATGTATTTAAAAACTATGTATGTATATCAGTCTCTGGCAGCCATATCACAAGCTTTGCTTAGTTTGGGGTCTGATGACCGTGTGTGCAAAAATGTCCCAAATATTTATTTATTTATTTAAAATAATTGCTTGGATTTGTATCTGAGATCGGACTAGTGCGTACGCAATATCCGAATTCGGTCCGAGTTTTCTAGATCCGTATTTTCACGGATTCGGATCGGACGTAGTGCGAAACCGCTCTTAGACTACCCATAAATCGTTGAAGGTCTAAAGACAATCCAAATGCTCAAGCTTACTATCAGTTGGCAACGTACCCAGCATGTTGGCTATGCTACCACGTTGAATGGCAATTGCCTTGTAAACCTTATTATCATTACGACTGAAGAACGTTGCATGGTCACAAAATAAATAAAATATAATAGGTTCCATACAGAATACACTTTTTTACACGAGTGCAGTTTTCAAACAGCAACTTTTCCCGACTGTACGGTTACTCTTAGTGAGAAGTAGTTCTCGGCGACCCTTTAGCTTGTTTCCTTTGTTTGTGTCTCCTGCAAGAGGCTAGCACTTCTCGACTTGAGACTTCAGTTTGAAACTTTCAAGTTACGAACTAAAATGAAATGAAAGTTGACGGAAGTAAAAGCGACGTGTTTGTCAGGAAACGTTTGCTACAAACTGAAACTGTTTGTTTCCTTTGGGGTATATATAACATCCTAGGTTTAAACCACAGAAAATATTTTTTCGGCCTCTCAAATTTGACGGTTTTAAATCAATTTTATTCAGTTAAAATACAATATTTGAGCTGGAAAAAAATACATGTCACAGATACATCTGTGTTTGAGTTTATGATTTGGTTCAAAACACGATAGAATAAACTTTCCTCGATCAAAAAAAAATCTGAAACAAACTCGATTTAGTTTATTTTTTTCGTTTTATGCTCTAATGAAAGCTCGTAACAACCTGGAAATTGCATACACTGAAAGGCAATCCTATTTAACATTTTTTGGTTTGGATAGATTCTTACATAGTTTCGTTTTTTTAGTGAAATTAAAAGTGTAAAAACATCGCAAGAATTTGCGCGCACCTCGCTCAGTCGCCAGGCGTTATCGAGGTCGGACCTATGTTCGTTTTTGTCGTTGCACTCCCCGCGGGCGTCCTGACTCTTGCGTAGCAAAATACATCGTCGCTATAAGTTGGCGGGGGCTGAGGGAGCGTTTTGTTGCCTACGCGACTCGGATAGCCGGCCGTTAAATTAGAACGGCTGTCAAGGCATTTTTGTAAGAAATTTGTTGTAGCCAGTTGCACCCATATAAACGAAACGTCAGTCATTCGAAATCAGTTATCAACTAACAGTTAGTAGTGCGGAGTTTGACGCGTTGATCTAAATAAGAATGTTCAATCAAGGTTCACTCATAAGGCCTGTTAACAGATAAAAAAAAAATTTTTTTTGTAACGGCTGTCAAGGCATTTTTGTAAGAAATGTGTTGTAGCCAGTTGCACCCATATAAACGAAACGTCAGTCATTCGAAATCAGTTAGCAACTGTAGTGCGGAGTTCAATGCGTTGATCTAAATAAGAATGTTCAATCAAGGTTCACTCATAATGCCTGGTAACAGATGTTCCATCTCGTTTCCGTTCTATGTACTTATATTTTCTGTGGTTAAAACACCTTGTAACGTGCATGCAACACTAGCTGCGTTCCGCAATTTCATTCGCGAGTCTAAAGGCAATGATATTCAATGATATTTACTAAAACTTAAGAATATTTAACCATTTGACACTGGCAAATACACAAGACGTGCGATGCCAAACCGCCTGTGTACGCCTATGTTAAGCAGTGGACGTGTTCTGGCTGATGATGATTAAAAGCTCAGCTGGTGTCTTCAATTGCAAGAAGTGGGTACACCAGCTGATAGAAACAAAACAAAACTTCCTCCTTCAGGAAATTAATATCTCTCTCTAGAACCGTTTCACGAAGATTTTAGCGATTGTAATTATTTGCAAACTCGTGATATTGTTGACAACACGGGGTGAAATTTAATACGTTTGTGAAATATCAGCCATTGTATTTGTTTCTAAATAAACATTAATTCAGTTCCCTTTAACCCGGGGTTTTAGCAAACATATTTGAAACTTACATATGTGATTTTTTTACATATTTGTTCAGCAGTGGACATCTTCGGCTGATGATGATGGTGATGATTTGAAACTAGAGATTTCGGTCATAATTTCCGAAGTTATTGACTAAAACCATAGGCAATCTGTGGATTTAGTCTACATTTTGTTACAAGCTAAATTAAACAGTATTTTATATACATAGGAGTTTTTTTGTTATTAATTTAGATTGGCGACTGGTTTGGCTTGGTAGCGAGTTTACTTTATGAACTGAAGGTCCTTGGTTAGATTTCTGACCGGGGAGATTTTTGAAGACTGGGTCTGGGGTTTTGGCGTCGCACGTCTTGTGCATTTGCCAGCGTCAATAATTGAAATATTTTCTACCATTATTATAAATTCACACAAAATAATACTGACAGTTTTCTTCGTGTTGGTGCCAAAATTACACACATACACACATTACATACCTACACAAGGATGTTATAATATATACCTACCCTAATAGGTAGAAAATCCTTTTACCTACATAATAATATTTACAACACATTTGCTCAAAAAGTGCACTTACGAAGCCTGTATACATCGTTCGAAAGTTAAATATTACGGATCATACAACGGAGCGTGCGGAAATGAATTTGTCCGCACGCTCAGATGTATAGCACCGTGCGTGTGATTTACGGTATTTTTTTAATTTCCATTATAATTACATAAGAATTCCACAAAAGAGTTTCATATTACGAGAATAAATAAGCTGAATGATCAAACCTCCTTGGAAGCGCTTTTGCTCAATACGTTTGTCTCAGTTTAATACTAAAGAGAAAATGAGACGAAAGATGTAGTTCTAATTTTCACCACGTGATAGTGGCGCTATTTGCATGTTCGCGCCATTTTCTTATTATATTATAGAAACTATTGTTGTGACTGATATTAAGTTATAAACAAAAATTGTTTCATTTGTAGCCTTTTTTTCTCGCAAATGTGTTGTAAAACGTTGTATGGCACACGTGCGGATTGGTTATTATAAACTCGTGACTATGGTAAGCCCTCGACTTCGTCTCGGGCTTACATTCGTCTACTCGTTTTTAATAACCAACTTTCCGCACTTGTATCATAAATAACTATTACATATTACATATTACATTATATTACATTATTTTATTATTACATTATATAATAATAAAATAATTATTATTATTACATTATATTACATTATTTTATTATTACATTATATAATAATAAAATAATAATTTTTTTTTTTTTTTTTTTTTTTTTTTTATTATTACATTATTTTTATTATATTTACATTTGTATTTTCGGTGTGTAATAAAGTTGTATTGTATTGTATTGTATTGTATTGTATTGTATTGTATTGTATTGTATTGTATTGTATTGTAATAATGCCTTACATTTGTGTCATAACGAAGTTAAAAATAGATGTGTTTTTTTGTTTTCTCTGATAGGTTCTTTTGGCTTAGTAGGATTGGCACATGTCATTTGCTATCCTCTACTATTTTACTTCAGTTTTATGTCTCTATATAAAAAGGAAATTTTATCGTAGTACTGTAGGGGTTAATTTTAGCAGGAATACGTTACGCAAAAGAACGTATTGATTTTACACAGATGGTTAGAAATTCGGATAATTAAAAATTAAATTTAAGATTACTGTAAGATTTTTGGTCCGACCCGAACCGAAGATATGAAAATAGACCTAAATTAAACGACTACGTGCAATCCACTCTATTTTTGGATCAACATGTTAGTTTCATTGAGAGGGCGTGGCCCACTGGCAGCGTGATGTCGGCACGGTTGGGTCTGGTCCAGCAGCGAGCGACGTGACACGTCTAACGAGAGCGCCCCCTGAAATATTGATAAGGCAGGTAATATTTTATTACCGTGTTTCACGAGAACTGCCATGATATAATGCTGAGTTTCATAATACCACAGAATAAGTAATACTACAGGTCAATCCTCGCAGCCTAATAAAATAATACACCCTCATTTATTAATTCACATCAACGATTTGGCAAATCGTCTATGGTGAAATATGTAATTTTTTCACTGACTTTTAAGGCCCTCTTTTCCCATTTAGAAACATAGGGCATTATAGTATTATTTTGTCTACTTCCATGGTTTAGTTTTGAATTATAACAATGGTGACATACCAAAATTGAATGTTTTATCTAGGAAAACGTAAAGATAGAGACATGATTAGGGACATTTCACTCGAATGAAAAAAATATGAAAACAGCACTGATTTGCGTTTCAATCCCAGTTTTTTATTTATTTATTTAAATAGTTATTTACTAAATGACATCTACGATATCTTAATAAACAGATTTTATAATTATGGAGGGAACCGTAAAGGTATGTACATTTTACAAAACAGTTATGCTTTTCGATAAATATGAGAAAAACCTCAAAAATAGAAGTAACGAAACGCACGACTGTATGTAAGCGCCATGGTTTTGCTCCACTAAATGCGACTTTCATACAACATTTTATACTTATGGTCATTTGTAGTAATCAGCGTTGCTTAATAGTGGGAAAACCTCGCCTTAATGTCTGATGACAAATAAATAGCCAGATAAATTTAAAGCCTCAAGAATTTCACCGCCGTAATTACTGTCTTTACCACAGAAGAGAAAATTTTTTCGCTCTTTTCTGTGGTCTTAACAGACCTGCCACCACACATTTTTATCCCAAATATAGACAAAAAATTGAAGAATATTAGCTCATCAAAAATACAACGTTACTTGCAACTTGACAGAATGCCAAATTTAATATATCCTTGAGTTTTCCCACAAGTGAACCTTATCGTTCGTATACCCATGGCATTTTGGTTTCACTCGGACAGAGAAATAAAATCGTAATACAAACCATCTACAAATCGATAAACGACAGATTGACGCCTATAACTATATAGTCTAGGGTTAATAGGTTATTACTGGGCAAACGTGATTCATCTTCGACCGCATCATCGCTTTCCATCAGGCGAGTACGCGGTCAAACGTTAGCCAAGTTCAATGTAAAAAAAACTACACGGTTTATCCACATTTGGGATAAAAACTAAAGGTTTTTGTTTTCATTAAGATTCTACTCATTAGTAGATACTTAACGAAATTACAAAAAAAAAACACATTTCAATTTTTGTTTGTGTATTTTAAACATCGTGTTATACAACGTCGAATTCTGCGAAGCACAGCAATGCTTCTGTCCCTTTCGAAATATAAATTTTAAAACATGTCACGTTTTAATTTGTTTAGAGTCATATAAACGTCTGGTAGAGTCATATAAACCCTAAGATCAGAGTCATATAATGGCTCTGATCTTAGGGTCATAAAAATAGAGCTTTGGGTCAATTTTATTAGTCATTTCGTCAATAGAAAACATAACAACCAAACTACACCATTGTATCCTCCCCTATGCTTTTTTGTGGAAGTTTATGGTAAATTTTCCAACATAAATAACCATTGAAAATTACCATTTCCACAAAGTTGGCTACCATGTACCCAACACCTACTGATTTTCATGCGATAAAGTCTTTAAGGCGAAATGGTAGACAACCGTACACTTGTATGCGGCGTGCGCGCTTACAAATATTTTCAATATTTATTTTTTCTTTATTTTCTACGTATAATATTACGCTTTTACAAAAAACTGCGACCACTAAAGTATTTGAATGATTGTTAGGATAACACACAGTGTTTTTTGATAAAAATATCTTTTATAGAATTTGGATGAAGCGGATTCAATCCATTGAAGGGAACGTAAAAACGAGTGTTTTTTAGGAAAGTTTACGATTTTTTCTATCTAGCCAAATTTCTTTAATCGTGTATCGGTGAACACATTCGAATAAAATATTTCAAAAACTTTTATTAAACAAAGAAATAATGTCAATTAATCGATTTTAAAGGTCTACTTTTGAATATTCGTGATGACGAATCGTCAAATTTGAAGCATATTTCGTCTTAACTTATACGCGAATAGGTAATTATTCATTATTATTCTAAGATCAATCTCGGTGTCTTCAGATCACGAGTGAATCGGTTTCTTCTAGGCGAGTGTGCTCCACCGTAGACCGCATCATCGCTTTACATCAGGCGAGTTGGCGGTCAAAAGCAAGCCTAATATTAAATTTTAAAAAAAATATGGGACCACCTATGAGATATGACCTACCAACCAAAAAAGAATCATCAAAAACAATTCTAAATTGGCGGAGTAATCGCGTAACAAACATACAAAAAAAAAAACATACAAGCAATCGAATTGATAACCTCCTCCTTTTCGAAGTCGGTTAAAAAGAAAAACATTTCCCGAAATGTTGGCCAACCTATTCAACATGCTGAAGATTTGTACCCTTTCTATTTAATCCGTTCCTTTGTGCAAATATGGAAGGAACACATTATTCCGAAGAATAAAGCCCTTCATTAGGGATGCTTATCGCCTGAAACCTGATAAAAGGTCAGAAGGGTTTTCACTATAATGTACTATCTGGGATAAATTTAGCCACTCTTACGTACTACGTGGCCTTGGATCCGCTTACTATTAAAGTTATATTACTTTTATTTATAAGGCATTTTTAATAGCTCCTTTCAGCTTTTCAGTGTGGAGGTTAAAGGGGGAGGCCTATGTTCAGCAGTGGACGTCTTCTGGCTGATGATGATGATGAATAGCTCCTTTAATAATAATAAAATATTAATAAAAAATATAAAAATTGCCACTATTAATATTCAGTACAATATTTAGTTTTAAAATTAATTAAAATATGATGTAAAAAAAAAAAAAAAAAATAATAAAAAAATGGATTTATGGTGCATGTGACTGCGCCGAAATATCGGGAGCTCATTCCACAACCTTACCACGGTAAATATCCCGTAAATAATCATATAACTTTTTTTAAAATTAAAATTAACATGCTTACTATAACTAATTACAGTCGCTAGTTATCGCTATAGGATTCCCTGATAACTAGTGCTCTTCAATGGTGATAATTAAACATAATATATTATAAAAGTTTAATTAAATTTAGATAATAAGAAATGAAATGAAACTAAAATGGAATAAAATAAAAATTGTATTAAAATTGTTTCGTTGAATTTGAATTGATTGGTTGAATGAAATAGCTCCGGCATATTATTTAAAAAGTAGCTGCAGTAATTCAACTGGCTATCTATTACGGTTCGAAAGATATAGCCGTTAATAGGTAGGACAGACAGACAGACAGACATCATAGGCTTAGTAATAGGGTCCCGTTTTTACCCTTTGGGTACGAAATCCTAAAAAGTATTAAAACGTATTAAGCTTTAACTTTCATACGGCAAATGTAGGTATATAGAAACGGTACGCTTCATTCATTCAAAAGTGAAAATCTATAACGCACACACACAGCCCATAAATATGATCCATTCATTCAAATTCACTGATGTACAATGATCCCACAACCCTTATCTTATTTCAGTCATTTCCATTCAAAATGGGCTTTCTACCGCAATAACCTGGATGTGAATCGATGATGCTTTACAAGATGGATAACGGTTGTTGAAGATTGAGTGTAGGTACTTCTGTCGGATTCCTCTTGTCTTATCTTCATGTCACAAAATGTCATCAGAGGTGAAAATAACACCTCCCTCGAAGTCATGGGCACAAAGAAATTGGACCTACAAAAAGGTCCAATTTCTTTGCATGGACATAATCAGTCCACAGAAAAGAGAAGGATTTTTTTTTGTCTTAGGTAGGGCCTTACTTAAGAATAACGTGGGCTCAAAATAGCACAATACAATTTTGAACTTAGTGTAAACCAAAAAGAGTAAAAAAATTCACGGCAACTTGTACGGCGCAAAGCCGCTTTGTCTCCTCAGTATACGAAATTCTACTCTACCTACCACATAATTCATTTATTTTTTGAGAGTAGGTTGATTAAGATTTCATTATAATTACTTAAATTAAATTTACAATTAATATTTTTACTTGATCAATATATGAGAAAATTAGAAATAAATGTCACAGTCACAATTCCTAATGTTAATTCATTATCATAAATAATTATGCCAATAGTTTTTTCAAATCTATTTAAGACCTTCAAGAATTCGTCAATGGTGTAGTAGACCTTCTCTAATAATAATTTACTTACAGCCAGGTTTTCATAAACAACCAAAGTAATCGGTTAAAGACATTTATTTGACCATTACTGATACTATGGCAAATGTGTTAACTCATTCAAATAACAGCTAAAGTGAAAGTCAAATGAGATGCCATAACACAAACGATAATGAGGCCTATTCTGTCATACCACTCACTAAACTAAACCAATCTGACAGGACTAAAATTATCTGCCTCTCTTTTCATTTTAATACGTGAGAGAAGGATGGCAACAAGTTTAGAGCTGTCAAATTTAGTTTAGTTTAGTTTAGAGTGCATCAAAATCGATGCCACTATATCCCCAAAAACCTTGGGGAGCTTTTTTACACATGGCAGCTCCGCAATGCACTGTCAAATAGTGGAGTTTTGGCGCCAACGCGGAAAAAACATGTCACACACTTGTTTATTTTCGAGTGTTAATGTGTACTAAATGATGAATTTTCTATTCATTAAATGCTCGTAAACGTGCTCGAGTGTGGGAAAGTGATATAACGAGGTGAAACGTGTCTTTTCGTGTTGTTTCCAAAACTCCATAGGAGCCTCTTGTAAAGTCTCCACCACTTTACAGGGGCATGAGTTTGACTTAACGGTGACTTACTTAGCTTGACTCTGACTGTGACTATGACTTGTTTGACGCTATTAAAAGACTATGCAAACTGTTTAATATTACGACTAAAGGACATTGAATCCAAGGTCATGAAAATTTTAACAAAACAAAAAAAAAAACAAATAGTGCCATTTCCAAATGTTAAAGTGTTAAAGTGAACTTAGTGAACGTTCTTCTTTCATAACTAAAACTGTGAAGAATCCATTTTAACCGTAACTTTTACTCTTTTAATTTTAGTTACTTTGGCTGTTACTTTTGATGAAGAAGCTGGCTATTAGAGCTACTTTGAAAACGTTATTTTCACCCTCAACCCTTAACATGTGTGTTAGAATTTTATTATAAATTACACGCGGAGTTAAATTAACTTTGCATGTGTGTATATGACATATAAAACCTACTGACCCAATTCAAAATATTGCGTGAAAATTCCAAAAAATTCCACACAAAACAACACAAAGTTTACAGCAAAAAATTACAGCAATAACTCGCCCGAATCCGACCATTAACCACGTCAGAACGAAACAGGAAAACACATCGAGAACACGTATCACTCAAATGAACACAGTAAACGACGGACAGATACACTGACAAGCACAACTTTGTTAGGAATACGAACAAATGTTGGAGAAATGAATGAAGACATTTTATTGAAGTAGGAGTACTTTTTATTGAGGTCGGTGTTACGGCGAGTGCTCTAAAGATGTTACACCTTTTAAACCTACCTCTCGGCACAGAATACATATCAGTACAAGTACAGAAAATTCACTCCGCAAAATTATTGCGTTATCTCTGTCAATCGCGCGGCTGCGGGCGTGGTAGGTCCGACAAGTCGGATATTTGTAGCTTCATACCTAAAGTGCAGGACTCTCGGTTCTATCACAGAACAGCCCATTAACGTCACTAGAAAAGATTCATCCACATCTAATGGATACGTGGAAATTTCTTACGGGCCGTTTCTGCCCTGAGAGATGATGAATACTCTCACTATCGGAGGCCTTTCCGAAGAGCTACAAATCAATTTAAAAAAAACATTACCCCCAAAAATAGGCAAGGCACCGGCACCGGTGTTACAAGAGGCTTCTATGGAGTTTTGGAAACATCACGAAAAGCCATGTTTCACCGCGTTTTATCACTTATTAACACTCGAAATAACGTAACTATAGGAAAATAATATTTAATATTGAGGGGTTTTAAATGGTATTTTCACGTTGGAGACAAAACTGCTTGTTTGTCACTTAATTCATTTCTTTTTTTAACTTTGGCTCACGTATTTTTAGATGTAAATATCGACCTTAAACCAACCTCGAAACCTGTTTTTGTGGTTTTAAATACTAGTAACACATAAAATACGTTAATATCGTACGACTAGTATTGCTACGTTGGTACTATCACTTTGTCGTAGTGTCTACTTTTTGAGCATGAAGTCTTAGGTTCGATTCTCGGCCGGGCAGATGTTTGAATGATACATTTAAATATCTGCTCTGACTTGGAGTGAAAGTTGTGGTTGTTTGTATGTAGATTCCCGATACCCGACACGGAGAAACCTTGCAGAGAGCTATGTGCGTCATATCTTATATTAAATAATAATTAATATAAGGTATTTATGAACATCACCACAGAATAAGACTATGACAGTTACACACATGCAGACAAACACATATGCTATGACTGTTAATAAATTAAATAACTATTATATATTATCATTTTACGCCGTGAAATTTTAAACGAGTAAAATGAAGACCATTTTTGTTTTATCCCTGATCTAAAAGTTACAAAACAAGACTCTATCCAGATTTTTCATAACGACGTTTTTAACAACACATTTTGACAGTTTTGCTTTATTAAAGTTGTTAGGAGACTTTTGCCCAGCAGTGGGAAAATACAGGTGCACATAATAAAAGTTATCAAAATCTGTTGTGACAAAAATTATGGATGAGTACTTTTTTTTTTACTGGGCAAGTGCCTTTGTTAACTATACGAAATACAAGCTAATACTAACACTATTACAAATACAGTTAGACTGCCCATAGACCGTTGAAGGTCTAAAGGTCCCTTATGATTGGAGGTTGAGTTGAGGTCAAGTATATATCTAAGAATATGGGAACGTGTCGTTGAGATAACATCATTGGTATAGAAAAGTTTTTATTTTTATTTTTATACTATCTATGCTAATATTATAAAGAGGAAAGATTTGATTGTTTGTTTGTTTGTATGTTTGCATTGAATAGGCTTCGAAACTACTGAACCGATTTGAAAAATTCTTTCACTGTTGGGAAGCTTCACTATCTGCTGTATGACATAGGCTATATATTTATACCCGTGCGAAGCCGGGGCGAGCCGCTAGTATACAATAATTTGAGACAACGACAGTAAAATAATTGTCCTTTTGGGAATAATTCATCACTTGACAGCATGACACTTGTGCACACATTGTACGTTTTGACCTTAGTATTGACCTGTATTGACGCTAGACATGATGTTTTAACCGAGTTCGAAAAAAAGGAGGTTATCAATTCGACTGTATGTATTTTTTTTTTTTTATATGTTTGTTACGCGATTACTCCGCCAATTTAGAATTGTTTTTAATGATTCTTTTTTTGGTTGGTAGGTCATATCTCATAGGTGGTCCCATATTTTTTGATTTTTTTTACTTTGTTGATATGGCCAAGTTTGTTGAAAACCATATACATATTATCCACGTCGCTCAAAGAACCGATAACCGATAGGGAAGAAAGGTTCTTGAGTGGAGACCACGAACTATAGCTATAATTATGATTTTAATGTAATTATTATGTGGGGAATCCTTTTTTTTATATGTGGCAAACAAGCTACGGGCCACCTGATGGTAAGTAGTCACCGCTGCCTATAGACTTCTACAATACCCGGGGCATTGTCAGTGCGCTGCTTACCATTGAGGACTCTATTCACCCTTCGTTTGAAGCAGTCCAAATTGTACTTATAGATACAGATGTATAGATAGATATACCTACATTTGGACCTACGAAAGGAATGGTGGTATCAAATACTTAGCAATCATCGTCCAACAGATCCAGTGACTCAATCGATTTACGATATTTCATCGTATGACGTATATGTGAAAAAAAAAACTGATGAAAAGCCACCCAAACGAAAACAGGTTACATTTAGCTGTACAAGACGCTTTCTACATTAGACCTTTTAAAATAAAGTACAAACGTACTGAAAGTAAAAAAAAAATTGACTGAACCTACTGGTTTTCATTGAGCTGTGAGCTAACAACGAGACCGCCAGGAAGATTAAAGCTCCACAATTCAAAGCACCACAAGATTTGTTAATAGATTCTCGCTCGTCTAAACAATGCCTAACCTTGATGATGTAACGGGCTTTCGACGAACATTCATGTAGTCAAGTGGGCAACTCTGGGCATCACTGACAATAGACATTGTGCAGACTCTACATATCGACAGGTAGCCTTGGTTTTGAGGGGAATATCCTGTGCATTGCCGCGTTCTTTTACCTAGTATAGATCAGTTACCAAAAAGTTTATTTCTTTAAAGTATTTATACTTCTGACAACGGTATTGGAAATTTTATTTCCTGCATAAAAATGTCTGTACAAAACTTTACTATCATTAAAGTTATATGATTATTTACGGGATATTTACCGTGGTAAGGTTGTGGTCCACACTTTCCACAACCTTACCACGGTAAATATCCCGTAAATAATCATATAACTTTAGTGAACAGCCGTGACAGCTTAAAACCGCGTTTTACTATCATTGATTTAATTTTAGAAACTAACAGCATTAAATAATAAAATCTATAACACAAAAGTGCCATCTATAAGTCATCACTAACAAAAATAATTTATATGGTTGGAACCTCAGATCAGACACACATGGGAGATATGCCTTAGTACAATTATCGTTCGTGTTCAAATGTCTCCATATTTTATTAAAAAATTCAATACACTGCTATACTACTTAACGCAAAAACTGTAAGCACGACTCACCAACTCTCTTAAAAAAAATTCACGCACACTAAGAAATTTGTTGCGATACCAATGACAAATAGTTTTTTTTTTTTTTTTTTTTAATAATTAATAGGGTTGCGTTTAGTCGAACCTTTCAAAATTCTGTTATTAATTTTTTCACTCGTGATTTGAAGACACTCAGATTGTATCAAAGTGACAGACTTTACCTTTTTAATAAGATCAGCGTTGTTTGCCAATCCTTCAGCCATCTCATCACATGTCATCAGCCAGTTAACGTCCACTGCTGAAAAAATACCTTCGTCATAGTTTTTTTTGTTGTTGAAATTTTCATGACCGTGTATTCAATGTCCTTTAGTCGTAATATTAAACAGTTTACTCAGCGTCAATAATAGCGTCATCTTAATAGCGTCAAACAAGTCATAGTCACAGTCAGAGTCAAGCTAAGTAAGTCACGGTGAAGTCATACTCATGCCTCTGTAAAGTGGTGGAGACTTTACAAGAGGCTCCTATGGAGTTTTGGAAACAACACGAAAAGACACGTTTCACCTCGTTATATCACTTGCCTTCACTCGAGCACGTTTACGAGCACTAAATGAATAATAATTCACCATTTAGAAAACATTAACACTCGAAATACACAAGTTTAGGAAAATTATCCAACGAGCCTACATGTTTTTTTCCACGTTGGCGCCAAAACTCCCTTTCGTCTTAGAGAGGGAGGGGTGTTTCCATAATCCCCACGCTTGGCAGGTGGCTTGGATCGCAGTACGTTCACCGTGTACTAATAGGACGCTGCTGCCCATCCTCCGTGGTTCTGGTCGCAGTTTTATGTTAGGCAGTAGGTACTGGTGTAGTGTTACCCGGGATCCTACGCGGGGTACCTTAAGCCATACTAGAGGTTAAAGTAGTAATTACTTAGTCATGCTGCCTTCTGAGCTTGGGGGCGTGGGTTCGATTCCCACCTAGGACAAACATTTATGTGATGAACATTTGTGTTTGTTCTATATCTAGTTGTTAAGATCTATTTAAGTATGTATTTAAAACTATATATGTATATATGTATGTATGTATATCAGTCTCTGGCAGCCATATCACAACCTTTGCTTAGTTTGGGGTCACATGACCGTGTGTGAAAAATGTCTCGAAATATTTATTATTTATTTTATTTATTTATTTATTTCACTCATGTTTTCCCCTTTGTTCCCAAATTCGAGCTTGGGTTCAGAAGGTACCAATAATTCAGTAAATTTAGGGAGAACTATCCTGAAGCCCAACCCTGGATCCTCAGATACATAGTAACGGAAAACGATCACGACGAGACTCTACGTGGACAGAATCTTTAAAATATTAGGAACGAGTACAGACCGACCAACTTAACTGTACTGTTGGCCAAACGACGAAGCTAAAAATATTCTACGGACGTTGTTTTCTATTCTTTAGACAAACCGATGGTAGCGCCCCCATTCAACTCTACAAATATATGTGTAGGCACATTCTACTGGAAAAAACGAAGCTTAACGAAATTCGAGAGTGGATTAATTCAGGGCCAGAGAAAGTCAGAGATAATAAAGTTTTCTTTGTTAGAGAAATTCGTATGGCCGAGATGAATATCTTAGCTTTTCGAAAGAAACTAGGTTTAAGGGGGTTTAGGGGTTAAATCTATTTGGATAACTTTGCTTCGTTTCATAGTGGTAAAAATAAGCCGGCCAAGTGCGAGTCACTCGCGCACTGGATCCGTACCACCACAAAATTCAATAACGAAATTACCAATTATAACTTGGTATTGAACAGTAACTTGTCACCGACTCGCACTTGTTCATTATTTATTATTTTTTGTTATACTTTAGAGTATGTACTATAATCATGCCAAGTTTGACGCTTTTACGTATTACCATTTTTACATTAGAGCTAATACAAATATACAATTGCTATTACAAACTTTTTTTGCTATTACAAACTTACTTTTTGTAGTTGGTATGTATGGGAGCACTTATTTAACAACTATAAAGTTAAGTTTGTCTTTCAATATTTCAATCTTTTAAACCTTTTTTTGTCATGACTCGATTTCCGAGTTGGATCTACTCCGTTTTTTTTCATAATTACTATGACTATAGAGCATAACCCGGATACACTAGCTAGAACGTCATTTGTCGAGCACACTATAGCTTACTAATTAATATTTCCGCCGGAGAGTAAGGAATACTAGTGTTGTACATAACACGGATTCGTGTAACTAATCACGAACTAATTATGTCTCTAATACGTGCTTACCGTGCAGTTTCCTTGCCAAGCCATGACGCACGTACCGCAATAAATATAATACCGTGTTGGTATAACGTCTCTAATCTCTATTTAATAATAGAGATGTTATAGACGAACAACACGGCTTTAAAAACTGACTAAACGCAGCAAATACCATAACATAGCATAGCTTAACTACGCATGTATATGTATATGTGCATTTTGTGAAATAAGGGAAAGAATATGAAAGACTTTTTACGCTTTATCTGTTGTTAGAAAGAGACAAAAATACAATTTGTTGTGGACACTCGGAGTGCGTGACTGAGAGACGGCTGAACGAAGTCGGGCAGCCAGCCTTGCATTCGTCTAGTCAATATGGCGGCGGGCACAACCTATCTACAGGTAAAAATTTCTTAGCCTATAAGTACCTATACCTAATATTTACTGTTTACAAACTAAGCAAAACCGTAGAGGATATAATTAGTGTGGTCATCATGTCAACTCGTAGTTACAATCTGAGTCTTTAGGTCGCGAGTGAATCGGTTTCTTCTAGGCAAGCGTACTCCATCATAGACCGCATCCATCAGGCGAGTTAGAGTCAAATGCAAGCTTATTATTAAAAAAAACTGTACAGGGTTACGCATACAGACTGTACTAAGCCGAAAGGAGATCATTGTACTTATAATTATAAACAACTTTTATTATGAGACCAAAGCGGAAATCACGAAATAAAATCAGCTGTTCCATAGAAAACGGTCATTGACTCGTCAAAATGTATGGAACAGCTGACTTTTTTCGCGAAACGAAATTCGCCGCGGTTCAGAGATCCTTGGATATTTCGGTCATGTCACTAATTACAAAAAAAATAAAAAATTACGAGACACTAATTTTAATCTAATATCCAGCCGTTTTGGTCAAAAGCAATCCTTTTCAGCACTCCAAACTTAATATCAGAGTCGCGTTCCAATTCCACGTCATAATGAAACCCAATTAAACTCGTCTTGACGCCATATTGACTCGCGTTGATTTGATTTAACAAACCGGAATCAAATTTGGGAAGATTTGGGGAACAGCATTTATTCTGAAGTGTTTAAGTTAGTTATTATCTTTATGTGGCTTGCTGTTTGTCTGCATTTCGTTCCATATCTGTTTAGAGCGACCGCATAATTATGACCACAGAAAATATATATTATTGTTTAAATTAGAACGGCTGTCAAGGCATTTTTGTAAGACATTTAATGTAGCCAGTTGCACCCTTAATAACGAAACGTCAGTCATTCGAAATCAGTTAGCAACTGTGATGCGAACAAAGAACTTTGAGACCTAACCCAAAAAGGTAAATTCTAAGTTCTTTGGATGCGGAGTTCGACGCGGTGTTCTAAATAAGAATGTTCAATCATGGTTCTCTCATAATGCCTGGCGACAGATTTACCTTCTCATTTCCGTTCTGTTTACTTCTCTTTTCCGTGATTATGACGGACTGAGAGTCGCGGCACAGAATACATATTAGTACAAGTACAGAAGACTCACTCCGCAAAATCATTTAAATAAGTAACGACTCTTGCTACTACACAATAAAGTGTAATTCAGGACGTGCGAGCGCTAACTACCTACAGCTATATTAACCTAGAAGTTGCTTCACTGTCTATCGCGTAACTCTTATCGCGTTATCTCTGTGTATAGCGCGGCAGGTCCGACAAGTCGGACTTTCCGACTGTAATTGTAGCTTCATACCTAAAGTGCGGAGTGTGCCGGGCTGGCCCCCGATTCTACTAAACCAATTGTTTTTAAATTGGAATAGTTTTAATTTTTATTTTTAAATAATTGCCTCAAAATTTTCAGTTTATAATTATTTTTTTATACTAGAAAAATACACCACCTAATATTATAGCTAAGTACAATTATATATATAAAATTAAAACTCAATTTTGAGGCTATAATTTTAAAATTAAAATTGAAACAATTACAATTTAAAAACCATTTGTTTAGTAGAATCGGGGCCCTGGTCGCGGGTACATGAAAAACAGAGTTATGAAAATTGCGAGAATGAGACAGAGGGGAGAAAGAGTATTTCTTCAAATCACGAGTGAATCGGTTCCTTCTAGGCAAGCGTGCTCCAACATAGACCGCATCATCGCTTAATATCAGGCGTGATGGTGGTCAAACGCAAGCCTATTAGTAATTAAAAAAAAAAAAAAAAACTAGAGCCAGAGCTAGAGAGAGGAAGACTTTATGTATCAGCAATCATTTAGAGGAGCGTACTACGTATTAATATACGTAGTACGCTCCTATACGTAGTACGCTCCTCTAAATGATTGCTGATTTGGAATTGAGTATTTTGAGCAGGTGTTTTGGTCCCGGCTACACAATGCCTTCATGTTTTATTTTCTCTCCACATGAGACAATTTAAATGGCAATACAAGTAAATTGCCAATCAATTTGTATCATTTGGATGTAAATAGATTTAAAACAATCCACTTGGCGATGCCAATAATAAAATCCACTTTTAACCCCCAATTCAAAGACGTTATACAGAGGGGCGTTATAAGTTTAACGTATGTGTCTGTCTGTGGCATCGTAACCCCAAGGCTGAACGGATTTTGATTCAGCTTTTTTGTTTGTTTAAAATGCTACTTGGTAGAGTGTTTTTAGCTATAAATCAAGAAAATCTCTGCAGCCGTTTGAAGATTGTCAGCTCTATTATAGGTTTTTTTAAAAATATAATACTTAGTAGACAAACAAGCGACGGGCCACCTGATGTTAAGTAGTCACCGTCGCCTATGGACACCTACAATACCCGCGGCATTGGCGGTGCGTTGCCTACCTTTGAGGACTCTATTCACTCTTCGCTTGAAGCAATTGAGGTTATATTTTGGAGGAAAAACCGAAGGTGGTAAGCTATTCCACAACTTACAGGTGCGTGGCAGAAATAATCGATCAAATCGAACAGTGACAGGTATTTAAATTTTCAATTTAAATCTGTGGCATAATTATCATTAATTAAAAAATACTACAATCGTCTCTACGTTCAATAAACAGGATTCATCCCCTAATTTCCCACCTTTAGAGGTGGAATATTTTCATCAGATTTAAATGGGACCACTCTCGAGATATAGTCAGTCAACTTTCAAACAAACAGAAAAACAGCTTATAAGCTGCCCCGCATTTTGACTCGCGTGAAAATTACCTTGGAACCGTCCATTTTTTATGATCAAATTTAAAAAAAAACGCTAGTTGGTTGAAATGCCAAAATAATTCTGTCAAGAGACAGTGTTACTTTTTTTCGTATAAATCTTACAAACAGGCTAACAGAGATGCTTGTCTGTTTGTCAGGTGTTTTACGAAAAATCAACATAAGAAATACTTACCTAAGCACGAGGAAGGACATACAAAGCCGGGTACGCACATTCGAACACTAACACCATATTCGAACATTTGGTTCACACGTATGGAAACAAATTAGCGAAGCGTACACAAACACACTCGCATCCAGTGGATGCAAAAGACAGGCTGTCGTTCAGTGTGGAAGTTTAAGCGGGAGGCCTATGTTCAGCAGTGGACGTCTTCTGGCTGATGATGATGATGACACAAACACAGTTCGCCGTTTTCTCACACTACACTAGCCATGGAAATAAGAATAAAATAAGCATAAGAGCATTAAATAAGAATAAGATTATATTTATTGCAAAAAACAAAAACAATGGACATCTATACTAATATGATAAAGAGGAAAGATTTGTATGTATGTTGGTAACGAATTGGCTCAAAAAGTACTGGGCCAATTTTAAAAATTCTTTCTCCATTTGAATGTTACATTATCACTGATTAATATAGGCTATTTTAATTGCAAGAAAAACATAGAGATCCTTACTAAAACTCCAATAATGTAACCCAAGGTGTAAAAAATAAGATTTACAATTTTAACTTTGCGTGTTTGACAGTTCTAAGACAGGACAACGTCTGTCAGGTCTGCTAGTATAGTATAAGAAACATAAGGAGATACAATGTTTGGCAATAGGGGTACGCCAAACCGGGAGTAGGGGTCATGGTATGGCATGTGCTATGTAACGTTTATAAAATTTCCATTAGTTCTCCGAAAACCATACATAATGTACAAATTGGATTGCCATGTACATGTTTGACGAACACAGTATCCGATGTTCATTAGTTTAAAAAAAAATTAATGGAAGTATACGAACAGTTTCCACTTTAGCACTTACGCCTTCTTGGTCGTCCATTTGATCATCTCGTTTGCAGTTGTGTGCCGCTCAATATTGAAGTGTGAGTTTGTAGAACTAGTAAGAACTAGCTGCGCTCCGCGGTTTCACCCGCGTAGTGATGAAAAATGGTGATGATGATGATGAAAAGTAGCCTGTGACTCTCTGGCTCTTGAACTATACCCATGCAAAAAAATCAGGTCGATCCGTTGTTCCGTTGCAGCGTGAAAGAGGAACAAACATCCATACATCTATACATACAAACTTTCGCGTTTATAATATTAGTAGGATATGTCAGTGTGTGCAATACGTGTTAACCTCGACCCCATCAGTTTCTGGCAACCTTTTTTCGGTACTGGCTCGAGTTTAAGCAGATCCAAACTTTAAATGATCAGTCGTTAGTGATACGCACGTGCAAACAAAGTTGTTGCGTATCATGTAACGTAACATATTTGTTCGTCCATGCGTACCACCCACGTGCAAACAAAGTTGTTGCGTATCATGTAACGTAACATATTTGTTCGCCCATGCGTACCCGGCTCAACACGTTTTAATATGGAAAATGCACGAAGAAAACGGTGTAGTTGCGAAGCACATTAATATTCAATGAGACAAAATAGCAAATCTCAGGTAATAACTGGTAATTCAACAATTCTAAAAAGCTCAAATATTAATCATTTTGCGATACCTTCCCTCCCGTTTGATATCCATAATTCATTTTTAAATTGAAAGTAATTTTGTATGTTTCTTTCTACTAATGTATTTCAGATTCCAGGAAGGAAAGTGAAAGAGATTATTCTACAGTGGCTCGATTCTCTGATTTATTAGTGCTATTAAATATTAATCTGCAAGTCCTATAACAGTATTTTTTGCTGAGGGACGAGACAAGCAGGTCGTTACCCTGATGGTAAGCGCTATGCATCTTTCCACTGCTGGGACACAGGCTTACCTGAGACGAACAAAGTAATGTACTTACTCGCACGGGGTCACACACTTAGAGTGCAGCAATGTGTGCGTTTTCTCTATCGTCCTGCTCATAGGCTAAGTATACTACGTACGTCCTGCTTGTCACTAAAGTGTCATCTTTGGGGCAAACTAGGAAGCTACTGTTGACTGAAGCGGTGTCTGACCGACCAAAGTATATTTTTTGCGCGTAAAAGTTCTCTGACCCCGTGCGAGTAGTTAAGAGTTAAGGCAGCTCGATTAAATGGTTTTGACAGATCAAAGAAGACACGCATCTTCGCACGCGCGCCCATTCACCTGATTTTTTGCTGGCTACGAGTCATAAGCTATCAAGTTCATCATCAGCCAGAAGACGTCCACTGCTGAACATAGGCCTCCCCCTTTAACCTCAACACTGAACGACAGCCTGCCATCTGCATCCACTGGATGCCCGTGACTCTCACAATGTCGTTGGTCCAACTAGTAGGCCTACCTATGCTGCGTCTTACGGTTCGTGGTTTCCACTCAAGAACCTTTCTTCACCATCGGTTATTGGTTCTTCGAGCGATGTGGCCTGCCCATTGCCACTTCAACTTGCAAATTTTAATAGCTATGTCGGTGACTCTGGTTCTTTGGCGAATATCCATAAATAAAATAAAATAAATAAAATAAATATTAGTGACATTTTTGCACACACGGTCATCTGACCCCAAACTAAGCAAAGCTTGTGATATGGCTGCCAGAGACTGATATACATACATATATAGTTTTAAATACATACTTAAATAGATATTAACAACCAGATATAGAACAAACACAAATGTTCATCACATAAATGTTTGTCCTAGGTGGGAATCGAACCCACGCCCCCAAGCTCAGAAGGCAGGTTCACTACCAACTGGACCAACGGGCTATCTAAAGCCAAGCCGGGCCATGTTCCGGATTCGGTGCTATCAAGTTGTTCTCATTCAAATATATGTACTTCATTAATTCACCAAACATTACCACCGTACCGGATATCATTGGAATAGGTCATAAATCCGGACTTCCGGAAATTCATCCGCCGGGACTGCAAGGGAGTGTTTCCGTAAATAGTAAATCCCTGTTACGGTTTATTTTGAATTATTTACGCTGTGATTTAGCCAGATTCTAGCCTAACAAAAATCGCAAAAATTACTTTTTGATTGACTGAGCGACATCGACAATACTGGCGGTTACTAAAAATACGTTTTAACCTATTTTGTCACACCGTTAGTTGTAACGCTTATATCGTCTCTTCTCTTCTCTACATAGTATAAATTGAAGTCGCTTTCCGAGTCTGTCTGTCTGTCTGTATGGCCGCTAACTCCTCCTAAACCACGCAACGGATTTTGATGCGGTTTTCACCATCAGTTAGATACATTTTTCAAGGAAGGTTTATATATATAACTAGCGACTTGCCCCGGCTTCGCACGTAAATTACACCCGTGCGAAGCCGGGCGGGCGGGTCGCTAGTATATCATATTTATCATCAGCCTATTTGATGTTCGTCCACTGCTGGACGTAGGCCTCTCCTAAAGAACGCCACAAGGCACGACCTTTTTTCGTATCCACTTGCCACCAGTCGCCTTTCGCAGGTCGTCACTACACCTGGCTGCAGGGCGTGTAACATTTTCTAAATATAATTTTTTGCCTTCTTGACAGGCAGGTGAGGGTGTAGGTTGAGTTAATATTCTGGTATAGAATATCGGAGTACCTAACATGATCTCTAGTTTCGATAGTCAAGGTAACAGATGTAAATCCCAGCGGTCACCCATCCTGGAAAGCTTCAGGCAATTTTGTTTACTCAATAAACACCCACATCAACTGGAGGCTGGTCTTGTTCAGTTTTTATCACCCATCGAGATAATATAAACATTGTACCTTCAATTTCGAGACCTTTTTTACTGCCTGTAATAATAAATCAGTCTGTGAAAAATTCAAGCTCATTAAAGAGAAAAGAGATAAACAAGTCAGTTTCCTAGGCCAATAATTAATTTAACGTTTCTGAATTTCATCGTCATACAAGCGTAGCGTTTTTTTTTAAATATTTTATGGGGACTTTTAGACTTTAAGTATACGTCAACCCCAATGTGTCTTTAAACACAATTAAAACTTAAATAAAGATCACATAACATAATAAATAACCAACCGGGCAAGTTTGTGCATCATCATCATCATCATCATTTCAGCCGTAGGACGTCCACTGCTGGACATAGGCCTCCCCCATCGATCTCCAAAAGGGCCGGTTGGAAGCGGCCTGCATCCAGCGTTTCCCTGCGGTCTCTTTTAGGTCGTCTTTTAGTTTGTGCATGGGTCAGAATAATTTAAGGCCTGGAGAAAGAGTTCGCCAGTACGTAAATCATTCTAGCCTCTTTGGAATGCCTTAAAGGGTTAAACCATATAAGACCTCGTTTACATAGAAGCGGGACGCCGCGCCGCGCAGGTTTCAACGCCAACGTAAAAGATAGTGCGTCAAATCAACAGATAAGAAAAAAGAAAACAGAAAAGAAAAAAGAAAAAGTTTAAATATCAAACCATTTATTTGTCAGAACATGGTAGGTAACAGTGGTACAGTGTAGTATTATACAGGGTCGCACAAATTGAATTTTTTTACGGTGCGGTGTAAAAAGTAAGTTTTTCAAAATTAATTTTGTTCAAAGTTGAATGTTAATGTTAGAATATTGTCAAAAACAACAAAAAAGTAATAGACATGTTTAAAAAAAATACATGTCAATTACTGCCTATGTATGACGATTTTCTTTAAATATTATTTATAGCTCCTAGTCTTGATCTTATTTCAATTACAAACAATCAACAAACATATAACTCAGAAATATACCCCCCCCCCCCCCCTACAAAACTAAAGCAGACCTACGACAAAGCTGTGTGGTCAAGACACAAAGCTATGGTAGAGTTACGCCAGTACTACAGTCAAATTAAGAGCTATGGTACACCAACGACGGTACTACGATCAAGGTACTAACCTACGGTAGACCTACGACAAAGTCACGGTCAAAGTACGAAGCTACGATAGACCTACGCAAGTGCTACGAGCTAGCTACGAAGCTACAATAGACCTACGACAGAGCTACGATCAAGTTACGAAGCTACAATAGACCTACGACAGAGCTACGATCAAGCTACGAAGCTACAGTAGACCTACAACAGAGCTACGGTCAAGGCACGCAGCTAACCTCTGAGCTTTAGTCAGAAAATTATAACTAAAATGTAAAAAGGGATAAAATTACGAGACCATAACAGAATGCGTCTGAATTTCAATTAGGGACAGACAGACATAATTACATTTTTAGAGACGTCGTTGCTAAAAAGAAATTGTATTTAAGACTAAAATAACAAAGCCAAAAGCTCGTTACGGCTTTTAAAAGTAAATAGGGATTGAAGAATCCATTCATTACAATAATTGTTAAAACCTCAACAGTATTGACTTTAGAATAATTCTTTTTAGAAACTTTTTAGAATGTATAAACAGAAAGAAAAATTATGAAAATTGCACAGAAAAATTCAAATAGGTTAACTTATCGACGATTTTAACTTGCGGGTGAAAGCTAGTTGTTTAAAAGATAAGTAAAAATTAATCCCTGTCAGCTTAACTTACCCTTTCAGAATTACCTTGTACTTATAATCGGGAAATAAATTCATAGTTTCCGCTAATGCAGTCGTTCGAAAACGTTTGATCTTTCATAAATATTGTTAGATCTGTCAGCTACGTTATAACCTTTAAATCTTGCAAGATTGAGGAAGCAGTGACGTGGTTCGCAAAAACGACTCTTGTTTATAGCAAATTTTTAGACAACCTTGATGAAATTGAAAACGTACGTCACGAGAAATATAAAGGTAGCAAGAAAACTTATAAACGCCAAAAAGGTTTTTGTAAATCTCTAGTCTATTTCCCCTTCTACGTTGCTTTAGGTACAATAAGGAATTTGTGATAACTTATTGTTAATGATGCTAATTCAGGTTCGGCTATAACCTGAAACATCACTTAAAAATCATCGCTTAACATCGGACGAGATGGCGGTCAAACAAAAGCCTAATATTTATTTTAAAAAAAACTTACAAGCAGCAAAATTAACCAAACCTGAAACTAAAATCCATTAACTTTGAAACAAAAAACAAAAACACAAAGACTCAAAACAAAAGAAGATGAAAATGAACCTGATTCAATCAACTTTAAAACATTCATGAGAGAGTAAAGCCGGTGGGGTAAATCTACTTTTTAAGACGCGCTATCATTAGCTTTACTAGTTTCTGATTAGCTAATAATATAATCAAATCTCTGAAGTCGATTTTAACATTATTTTTAGTGCTGTATCTATTAAAACTTAGCACGTATATATAATTCGGATAACAATATTGCAAAGTCTCAAGCACCACCGTAAAATAGCTTGTCTGTCTATTTTCTACCGTATACATTTCGGCGCAAGAGCTTCATGACCTTATTCAACACAACGATATCGTACGCAACGATTTGGCTCTACATTTATGATACGTACTGCCCAAGAATGGAAATCCCTGCCGTCCTGCTTGTTCCCCCTCAAAACATAAATCTAGGCATCTTCAAGACTAGAGTGAATAAATTTCTTCTAGGTCAGTGTTCCATCCTTGGCCACACCGTCACTTACCATCAGGCGAGTTAGTGGCCAAACGTAATTTTATTCTACCAATAAACAAAAAAAAACTATATAACAATTTGGTAGAATAGGGAATATGCATGTGTTTTTTTTATATTTTTAATTAACTGTTTACATCGTTATATCATAGTAAAAAATATAATTACAGTTGGAAATGCTCAAATTAATTTTTAAAATAATATTTAAAACATTGAATAAATTTGAGCTGTTTGAACGCCGCAATTTTTCGCGGGCCTTGGATGACGTCAGAAGCCACGTTCTGTGTTTGTTTACTATAGACGATACAGTTATTTCACACAGATTTTCAGTTTTATTGATATCCAGACCATGGAAGAAGCTAAAAAACATTTTTATAGGTATCGTCTTGTGCCAAAGTGTACAAACACTATTAGAAATACACCCGATAAAGTGTTTTTTTCCTATTCCAAGAGATGCGAAAATACGTAAACAATGGTGTAAGGTTATGAGAAGAGATGAAGTATCTCCAACATCATGTTTGCATTGTTGTGAAGATCATTTCAATGTAAGTATGTTATATTTTGATAGCATGGTGTGAGTTAGAAGTATGTTTAGTATTGAATATTATGCACTCAACAAACAAACAATAAGTAGGTACATTAAGTATTTAGAGTAAACAGTATTCACATTTAAAAAAAAAACTTAAAAATTCACGGAAAATTACGGAACTTAAGTAATGTTAGGTATAATTACTTATAAATTATTATAATATAGACAGTAGAGCAGCAAATTCATAACAATTTTAATGACCAATGATTATTTATAGGTTATGTTTTGGTAATTACTGCCGAGTGCATTTATGTGTAAAAACCTATGTAATGGATTAAAATATATCATGGATTATAACAATTACCTTGCCGCTTTCACTCCTTTGATCTCAGCAACTGTAAAATCTGGATTTGATGCAAAATATGCTGTCATTATGAATGCATCTAAATATTTTTGGTAGATTGTCCGATTGTGCTTTGACAAAACCAGTCTCAGTCATCGTCCTAAATGATCTCTAGTCTCACGAGAACGCTAAAATTACACTAGCTAATGGAAAAAACTACAGGAACTCAATATAAAACGATTTTTCTCTCAAACACTACTAAAACAGTATGAATATCGACGCCGCTAAAGGCAATGTTGTGGCTTTTGACGTCACGTTTCGTTTCGACCAATGGTGAAGCGTTTCGCAAATTTGAATTTCCCTCTTATATTTTGCACTTTTTATTTAATATTTTAAGCAATTAAAATGTAAATAAATAAAAAAAAAATCTTTTAGATATAAAGTCAGAACAATAAAGATTCGGAAAAAAAATATTTCAACCAGATTTAAACCACATGCATATTCCCTATTGAATTGATATGATGAGGATCAGAAGGTTCAACTCTTCAATAGTGGGAATGACACTGAGAGAGCCATCTTCCGAGAAAGTTGCCAAACAATATGCAGCATGCGCAGCCGTAAAACAAGTAAAATTTAAATTTTAAAAACTCATTCTATAGGCGACTCCGGCTACAAACCGTCCACATGTCTTAATGAAAAAAAATATAAAAAAATTGGGACATTTTTGCACACACGGTCATCTGACCCCAAACTAAGCAAAGCTTGTGATATGGCTGCCAGAGACTGATATACATACATATATATTTTTTATGTGTAATTTATCAGATAGCACGAGTGTCAAAATGTACAAAACATCATAGATATTATGTTCCTTTGTCAGCATGTTTTCAACACAAAATGCTCTGAGTACAAACTGACTAAATGTCAGGTGTAAAGCCTTAGATTCTTTTCCGCAGCTAGACAGATTTTGATCAATCATTGATAAGAACTACCAAAATTAAATTTGTTTTAATATAAAAACTGCACGGAAATCGATGCAGCCATTTTGGAAAATTAAGGTAACAGACTTACAAAAAATACCTTCTCTGTTCCGTCGTTGATAAATAACGCACTGGTGGTGATGTCGGCCAACATAACGAGACTGTAAGCCGTGTGATAATAAAGTTATATGATTATTTACGGGATATTTACCGTGGTAAATAATCATATAACTTTAGTGAACAACCGTAATAGTTTAAAACAGTGTTTGATAATAGTTTTTAAAAGCTATTCTGATTCTGACAGCGTTGTTTTTCATTTTGTTTAATAGAAATATACAAGCCTAGGGAAGCTTGGATACTCGAGTCCTTAAAACCCTTTCCACGGGGACAATATATTTTACGGTCCATTTCTCGGGCCAGATTACCGCCCGCATAAAATATGTTAATGGAGGGCGGAGAGATGCTGCTTACAGCTTACGAGCCGTACTAAGTTAAGGATCGGAGATTAAGATTGGTGAAGAAGTAGATAAGATTGGTGGATTATATTGCGTCAAACACAATGTCTGAAAACTCGCCTCTTCAACCAATGTGTTCTGCGCACTATGACTTATGGTGCCGAAACAAGGACCCTCACACACGAGGCTGTGCACAAAATCAGAGTAGCACAGAGAGCCATAGAGAGATCCATGCTAGGCATCAAACTCCAAGACCGAGTTCCTAATACCGAAATCCGACGAAAAACAAAGGTTCGAGATGTCGGAGTCGCGGTAGTGAAATTAAAGTGGAGCTGGGCAGGACACGTTGCTAGGCGCAGTGATGACAGGTGGAGTAAGGTTTTAACAGAGTGGTGGCCGAGGCAAGCGCGGGGAGCGTTGGTCGTCCAGCTGCAAGATGGGTCGACGATATTATTACTGTCGCGGGTCGAACCTGGACTCGATTAGCACAGGACCGAGCCAGATGGCATAGCAAGAGAGAGGCCTATACCCAGCAGTGGGACAAGGAAGGCTGGATGATGATTATGATGATTGCGTCAAACAAGAAATCATCTATCAAGTATAGTGACCGGCAAAGATCTTGAAAATGCGCATTAGCCGATAGGATTGAATAGATTTTTATTTCGGGCCGGGGTGAGAGTATTTGGCGTAATTTCGACCGCCGGAGTCCACACGATTGGTTATAGAGAATATATGTGTGCGTGTACATCCAACATTCAACCAACAACATCATTCATCCAACTTTCTCCCACAAACCGAATTTTGCTCAAAATGTTCCCAGTCTATTACTGTAGTTACTGCGACACAGTAATTGCTCTATGTTTTTTTTAGGTCCTATGAAGAGACAACGTACAAAACCAAACGAAAGGATGTGACTTTGATTATATTGCAGTAGATTTCTTTCTTCATAAGTTTTGCGTTGAAAAAAACTTTTCTTGAAACTTTATTAAAGTTTAGCTTAGTCTGTCATTGTTCCAGTTTTTTATTTTATTTCAATTAATTATTTTAGTTTATTTTTATTTTCTGGATTAACACATTTTATACCGAAAAATAATTATTTAAATGTTTCTGTAAGTAAAGCAGGTGAACGGGTGAAACGATCAATAATTAGTTCAATAGCATAGAGATAAATTCCTATAGAGTCACAATCTCTCAGTGAAAACAGTCCAAAAACGTCCGAGCGTCATTGTTCATACACTGTACCAATTATATTCGAATTCAAATTATTTATTTGTCAGAACATGGTAGGTGCACATACATATAAAGTAGCATACATGGTCGTAAGAAAGGAGACGTATGTCATGTCCTTGCCTGTTACAGCGTACAAATGTTAGTTTTTTTTAAATATATTTTTATTAGTAATTATGTCTATGTTAGAATATTGTTAAAATCATATTTTGGTTTAGTTGTATTTTATACCTTAGTTAACAAAAGAAACATGTTAATTACTACCTGTATAACTTACTATTATTATTTTATTTTTTCCTCATCATCATCATCATCATCATCAGCCAGAAGACGTCCACTGCTGAACATAGGCCTCCCCCTTTAACCTCCACACTGAACGACAGCCTGCCTTTTGCATCCACTGGATGCCAGCGACTCTTGCTATGTCGTCGGTCCATCTAGTGGGAGGCCTACCTACGCTGCGTCTTCCGGTTCGTGGTCTCCACTCAAGAACCTTTCTTCCCCATCGGTTATCGGTTCTCCGAGCGATGTGGCCTGCCCATTGCCACTTCAACTTGCAAATTTTAACAGCTATGTCGGTGACTTTCGTTCTTTGGCGAATATCCACGTTTCGGATTCTATCGCGCAAAGAAACTCCGAGCATAGCTCTCTCCATTGCCCGCTGTGTGACTCTGAGTTTTTCCAAAAGGCCAACAGTTAAGGACCACGTCTCTGTACCATATGTCATCACTGGCAACACACACTGGTCAAAGACCCTTGCCTTTAGGCACTGTGGTATCTTGGACGAGAAGATGTCACGCAATTTCCCGAACGCTGCCCATCCGAGCATCCGAGTTTTGCCATCCGTATTTTTTCCTAGTACTTCACAATGCCACATTTACTTTAATTTAGACGTTATGTCGCTTGCATAGTGTTCAACGTTAGTTGTCCGTTGTCATCGTAGCTCTGGCATCGCGCGGCTTTGTACTCGGATCGCGGTTACCTTGTAACTAACCAATTCGAAAAGTCTGCGCAATTCGTAGCGTGCGCCGAGTTTCGGTTCGATTGTGACTCTATTATATTGTATCTCGATGTTCAATAGCAAAAGATAATCATGAAGATGTTTAGTCAAGTTCTGAAGCCTTTTAACCCTTCCCTGAGACTTCACGTATGACAATATTCGTCAAACCGACAATTCCCCAACCACTAAAGGGTCCGTTCAATTTTTGCCTGACATCGTTTCATAGAAAGTCTTGCCAAGTTGTAATGAGTTGTTCAGATTGTTTTGTGCCTTCGCCCTCATAATGTGACCACTTGATAGTGGGGAAAGTTATATTGGATACTGGCTAAGTACTTTTAAACTGTTACTTTTATGGCAGAATTCTCTAGAAAAAACTTAGATATGACACTAAAGCAGGACATAATCTTTTTTAACCGATTTCAAAAAAGGAGGGTGGTTTTTAGTGTTCCGTAGCCAGACAAGGAACCCTTTTAAATTCGTTCTGTCCGTTCGTCTGTCTGTCTGTCTGTCCGTCCGTCCTATTTTTTTAGTACCTACTGATTTCTATAGTTATTAAGGTAAGTGCTTGAAACTTTGCACAATTATAGTTTTAGAATGTAATTTAGCTTTTTAGGGGTGGCTCTGTAAATTGTACATGTGAATTGGGGTTTTTTCCGCTGCAACCCCTCTTGTGGGCTATCTTTGAATAGATCTTTTAAAAATAAGGGAAAGTTTGATACATCACTTTTTAACAAGAGTATATTTTGTGAAATATGGCCTGCCAAAGTGGCAATAAGTTGGTCCCCCCTCAGCATTTCTAAACGATTAGACATAGAAACTTGTAACTTGCTTTTTTCATAGGTCATATTAAAAACCTTCATTCAAAATTACTTTAAACATTTTTTAATTATAACTTTTAGAGATATATAGCGATAAAACTGTAACAAGATCAAAGCTCAAAGGTCATTGAGCTCAAAGGTCATTGTAGCTCAAAGGTCAAGCTCAAAGGTCATTGAAGCTCAAAGTTCTTTTTTAAATTGTATTAACAAAGAACATTTCTCAAGTAGTTTTCTTTTTGACTAAACCATAAAAAGTATATGCTATATTAAGTATGATGCACTTCTGAAATTTAAAGTCCACAAAGTTTCGTTCTATAGAGTTTTTCTGTGACCACAAATTTTTTAACTATGATGATTAATTAGGCAAGACCACAAATATTTGGCTTTGGCTACTAAAAAACTGAACCCTACCATATGCGTGTCTTGAGACCCGACACGCTCAAAGCCAGTTATTTAAATTGTAGAGTTAGCATGTATTTTGTTTATATTTATATAGGCCAGCTTTGCCATAAGAAAAAACCGGACAAGTGCGAGTAGGACTCGTACGAGGCAAAAAAAAAAAACTGAAGTTGAAATATTGAAAGACAAACTTAACTTTGTAGTTGACTATAAAGTTCTTCGATACATTCCAATAAGTTTGTAATAGCAAAATAATTATTTTTAAATGATATAACTTCAAATTTGTAACTTTCAGATTTATTCCTATATATTTGCTATGAGACCTTGCCTTTTACCAAATTTCATGATTCTAGGTCAACGGGAAGTACCCGTACCCGTACCCGTATAGGTTTTGATTTCCCTGTTAAATCGCAAAATATGCGACATAAACGTTCATATTGCTTGCATACTTACATGATTGCGTTGACTTACAACTTTCATTTTTTTACAGCCGAAAGAAACCGTAGACCCAAGTATTTAATATAAATTTCAACTTGATACCTTTATGCGTTCTTGAGAAAAAGGGTCTTGACAGACGGACAGACAGACGGACAGACAGACGGACAGACAGACGGACAACGAAGTGATCCTATAAGGGTTCCATTTTTTTCTTTTGAGGTACGGAACCCTAAAAACAACAGACCAACAGTATTTGAACACGGAATCTAGTTCTCTGTGCTTTATTACAAAGTAGTGGAGAGAAAACGTATTGCGTAGAAATCAATAATGTTAACGTATAACCAATATTTGTACAACTCGACCGTTTGTTTGTCAGGTTGTAGCCACCATTGCATTGTTAAAATAACAATCAAGCTGCTACAAATGTTGACAGGCTAGTGACACTCGCTTGCTTGTTGAATGTGATGCTTTGACTTTCATTGTATATTCGTTTAAACAAGATGTCCGTCTTTGTCAGGTGTCGCATCTTGGTCGGAATTATTTCTGGTTTGTTAACATGTCTTTTAGTGTTGTTTCCATAGAAGCCACTAGTGAAGTCTCCACCACTTTAGTAGGGCATGACTTGGACTTGACTTAATTTGATTGACTTTTATTATTAATTTTTAGCGACCACTTAGCGACAATTATCTTCCGTAACACGAAATTATAGACTACTCATAATTTTTGTTCTACCTACTTGACATTGGCTAAATACTGACAATCATCTGACGCGCGGTTGGTTGGTGTTTTTTTTACTCGTTGCCGTTTTTTATTTTCATTGTTGACAATGTTGTATTGGGTCTAACACAGTCTTCAATATGGCCTATATGGCTTTATTTCACGATGTCTACCAACATTTGGGTAAAAACCTGGTTAAGTATTTTTTTAAATAATTGTCTTAGTGAGAACGGAGTGAATCATTATCGGCCTTTCATGTTCCCACTGCTGGGATACAAGCCTCACTCAGAGAGAGAGAGTGTGGGCCCTAATCCACCATGTTGCCTTAGTGCATGTTGGTGAATGTCATAATTATGTCTTTGAACTTTTGAGGTTTTTGGACATACCGGTTTCCTCACGATATTTAACTGAACCGTTTTTGAGCGATGGCATTGATACTACACATAGTTTACTTAAGTCAACGATTTAAGTACTAAATGAGTTATTGGTGCAGGGCGGAAGCTCGAACTGGGTGCCGTTAGATTGTAAAGCGCACATGCTACCGCTTAGCCATTCCGCCATCATTACTCATCGCTTTGTGGGTATAAATACTTATATCTGAGTCCCTAATACCTACCTATATCATCGGTCACCCAACCAAATCGGAATAGTCACGTTTAACACGATCTCCAAAATGTTGGAAACTTTCGATCTCTACGACAATTAGAATTTGTGTAATGCCTATGTTCCGACCCAATTAGTGAACTTATGACAGGACTTTTGGGAACTATTCGACGAATTCCGAAGGCAATATCGCCTTCGCGATAAGCACCGTTTAATTTGAGTTCCAAATTATTGGAGTTCCAAAAACAGATATGCTTAAGAAAACATAGTTTACCTTGTTAGAATAATAATAGTCTTAGAATAATAATAATAATGGAATAGAATGACAGTATTTTTTTTTTATTTTTTTTATTTAAATTTAAATTTTTGGGAGTAGTAGTTTTAGGTTTTAAATATCTGTGTTTTAAATATTTTTCGTGTAAATAAATGATATAGTTTACCTTGTTGAAATTACAACGTCAGTTTTTGCTAGTAGAGCTAGATTTTAGAGGCAAACTTCAGGCATGCATACAAACAAAAAGATACATATATATACCCACACTAATATAAACACGCTTCTTAAATTATAACCCTCATTCTTGCATCGCCGTAGTAGGGAAAATATATTGAAAGACGATGATATCATTAGTGCCAAAGAAAAGACAAAAAAAAACATCTCTTTTCTGTGATTAGTGCTGACATTGTTTTGCTTTAGAGATACACTGATTTGGTTCACTGTGTGGTTTCGAGCTGCGGATATTTTAGGGATAGCTATTCAGTTGATCTTGAAAACACAAAGATCAAGTGACGGTAGAAGAACATTCGTTCAGCTCGTGATCACGGCCATAAACGTCGAGTGAAAGATGCCTATTTTTAACAAAATAAAATAATTTAAAAATTGTGTTCAAATTGCAAATTGCAAAAGGTTAAAAGTTACTTTTATTAGGGGAAACCGCGGGGTGCAGCTGGTTATATAAAAAAAACGATCACTCAAAATTGGGGCCGATTTAGAAGGCACTATTTAAAATTAAAACCATTTTTAAAGTATTGAAACGCACCAAAACCACAGGCCACAAGTTCATTTCTAACCGTAATTTCTATCAACAATATTCTTAATTGACTGCCAAACTTCGACAATTAGCAGCCTCCAAATTAAATTAAAATATTTTCAAAGTTCTATCGAAAGTTCTGTTTCTCGTCTTCAACTGCTGACAACGACTTAATACCCTATTCAATAGACATTACATAAAACTGACCGTCGTTTTCCATCAGGCAAATTAAACATGGCCAAACGTAGATCAAATTTTCATCATTAAGGGGAGGTTTTTCACTTTTATGTAACGCTTGACCATAAGGCTTAATTTAGTGAAGAAAAATCACGGCGCTTAGTGCTTTCGTTTCGCTGCTTCTATTTTTGAGATTTTGTCATATTTTTAGAAAAGTATAGCTGTAATGTAAAATGTATCTTTACGGTTCCCTTCATAATTATGAAATCTGATAAATATAAATATATCGTAGACATGATTTAGTAAATAGGTATTTGAATGAATCTAAAAGATTTAAGGAGAAAATATCAAATAAGTGTTACTTTTATATATTTTTTCAGTCGAGCGAAATTTCCATAATCGCGTTTCGGTCTTTATGGTTTTCTAGATAAAACATTAAATTTTGATGCGAAACCAATTTTATAATTTTAAGCTAACCGTGGAAGTAGACAAATTAAAACTAGAATAACCAAAATTGCTAAAAGTGGGTAAAATGGGCCTTAAAAAAACTTATTCGCAATGCAAACAATTCAGACATGAAACTTAGGTGAGATAATGAACGCTGATTGATCCGCTCAAAGTTACGACATCCATACTGGCGTGCCATTGGTGGACGGAGCATTATATTGGCACTATTTGTGCTAATGTGTTTACTGAGTTATGAGGAAAGATCACAAAGATATAGTAGGTAAGACACTTGTTATTATGGAATTGCAAATGAAGCAGATCTCAATATTTATGTTTACCTATAGTTACTTGTTATTATTCAAGTCTTGATTTAGGCGAGTACAAAACTTTTGTTTACTCTATTCACCTTTAGATTAGAGCCATTGACATCGGAGGAGTATTTATTGGAAACTTCAAAGTCTGGACTTGAGAACATTCTGATAAATTGGAAAAACTCTTCAATTTTCATTGAAGAGTGTAAGATTATATGGTTTCATAAGCTTTCAGTTAGACAGAGGTTTATTTCAAAGCTACATTAGAAATCAGTTTCATCTAGGACGTTCTTCACTCTTTGTCTGAGTAGGTACCTGCTTGTATCGGTTTTAAATCTCAGTGGTATTATAGACGTTATTCCAACAATCTTTATTATTTTGGCCTAAATTTTCTCTTAATAATATGTTCTTAAAAAAAATAGAATTGAAGTTTAGGCATTTACGTGAATTCCAAAAGACGCTTTTAAAAACTGCCTAAATAATTTTCTTTACCTTAAACATCGAATTACTTAAAAACGTTTTAAAAACCTATTTCTACAATCTTTTGCTCATTTCCCTCCGGGCAGAAGCTTTCTTGAGATAAAAAGCCTGACTATGTTCATTGTTAGATGGTGAACAAAATAATGATGTTAAAACGGTACTGTAGAGATTCTAAGACTTAGTAAAACAAACTGACAGAAGACCTCTGTAGACGGATATTATTGGACTGAACGAAATTAGCTAACGAAAAAAGCGGAGGTTTTGGCTAAGTGTCCTCTAAGTCTAACTTATAACAGGATATTCTTTGCGTTCCATCAAAATTATCGTTATTCGTCATTGAATTTACAATTGTTAATTTAATTTGGTAACGTAAGTTCCATCGAAGAGAGTGTGGTGAAAATATTTTGACGCCAACTGAAATCCGAAATCCACCTCAACCACGTACATGAGGCGAGTTGCCGGTCAAACGCGAGCTTAGGTATAATTTTATTTAAAAAAATATGAAACTGACTATGTACTTAATGTAGAAAGGTAAATATGACCGAGTGCGTCATTGAAGCGTCTATCGTCAGCTTATCTCGGTTCTCCGTTTGCTCGACAGACAATGGAGGACGTCTGCTCAATATGCATTATGCTAAACAGTTGTGACGGTCCATTGTTTCTCTCCCCCATCCTAGATAAATAAACCTCTGACAAGTGAGTCGTATTGTTACTTATTACTAAGTAAGGTATAGGCTGTCAAGCCTTGATGTCAGAGTTTTCTGACCACCAGCTTCAGCTACAAGTTTTCAGCTTTAGTCGTGCATGGCCTAGCTGTTCTTGTCATAGAACAAACTATTACCTGGACCTAATTTAACATAATCAGTTCACCCCGGTAGCGCTCAGTTGTAAGCACCACTCACGGTCACCCATCCAAAGAATGGCCGAGTCATCTGTTTTTAAAGATCGCCGATTGGCTTAAGTTTAAAGGATGAATATTTCTATCAATGTATTTTTCAAAGAATTGAGAGTATAATTGGTATCAAATTTTTGTCTAGGTATTATTAGTGGTGAAAATATTAGATGAATTCCGCTAGATTTTCCATGAAGTTCGAACGTATAGTTCGCCAAAATTTATTTCCACCTCAGAACGGCACGATTTTTTCATCATCTTGATTTATATCTCGTAAACGTTCCACATGATTCACGACGGCACACAAAAATATTTTTAACGAGCTCTTTTTAACCCGGTTTTCGAAAAACAGACACGGCAAACTCTTCCGCGTACGAAGAAACTCCGAGCACACGAAGGGAACACTTCAAAACTCCGCGGCTCGTACACCGCCGCGCCGGCCCACTGCCAACTTTCCACGTCAAAAAAAGACGCGTACACTAAGTTCCAGGCGTAAATATAGTAGGGTGAACGAACGGTAGCACTGACCTCCTTTCTGCGTCATGTTGAACGTGCGGAGCCGGTAGGAGTCCTCGTCTGGTTCCTCTTCAGCCTGGTGCGAGTTGCGAGGGACGTCCAGGAAGGCGTTGGAGCGGCGCGGCTGGGTGTTGTGCGCGGGCGGCGGGCGGCGGCGCGCGGAGGCCTGCCGCCGGACCGCCGGCGGAGTCTCAGCCTCCGCCAGCCGCGGCTCTGAGCTGTACCGAGCGCGGGTCTCTCTGTCCAGCTGCTGCTGCTGCTGTTGTCTGCGGTGGCGCACGGAGCGGCCGCCGGTGATGCGGGCGGACTGCGAGCGGGCCGCGGGCCGCCGACGCGGCGCCGGCGTGGTCTCCGGCGGCGCTGCCAGCGCCTCCATGCTCGCGGAGGCAGGCGCGCATATCGACTGCGAGCGCTTCGTACGTCCGTCTGTAGCCATGGTCGCGACGATACTGAACTCTGAAGCCGAGCCGAGCTTTCTCTCCCCGCCCGCCTTAGCCCCCGCACGGGCGGGCGGACTTGTTGCATTCGATATTACGAGATTAGTTCACTTTTTAATGTCACTAATTCTTGTCTTCATGAATGGATCGTAAAACGTGGAATAGATCGGGATGCGTAGGGCGGGCAATAAAGTTGACTTTCGGGCGGGAAAGTTAAATAACTTTGTTATTGATCATCATCATCATCATCATCCACAGCCTTCCTTATCCCACTGCTGGGTATATTGTTATTGATATTTGTTAGAAATTTCGCTTGTTTATTATGTCGGGAAATGAGTTCCATTTACTGATTTCCACGAACGATGTTATGATATCGCTCGTGAATCGTTCTTTGTTGTAGAGATACGTACGTGTTTCATCATGGTTCGTGCCAATATTAGCAATGTTGTAAATTTCACGTGATGTTACCCAGGCGCCGCGTTTTTGTGAATAATTTAGAATTAAGATTAATTTAGTTTTTTCTCGATCGGCGTCTGGTTCTCGGATGGAGCTATTGTCAGACGCTTTTTTATTCTTTTGATTGCCGCTGAATCCGTCGAATAAATCGTGGCAACGTTTTTAACGTGGATTTTTACTTGTAATAAAATTAAACTGGACGGGCGTGGCTTGGTTTTCGTCTTCATTCAATGTTTCATTATGATTCTTATTTATAAGATATTCTTTACGAACAAAATTACGAGTTGAGTTTCATAGAATGTCTTATGGTTACGTACCTACCCAAAGGGTGAAAACGGGACTCTATTAGGTACTAAGCCTACGCTGTCTGTCTGTATGTCTGTCCTACCTTTTAACAGCTGTGGGTATCTTTCGAACCGTAATAGATCGTAGTTTCGTAATAGATAGCCAATTGAAATTTTCACAGAATAGGTATGTGATGTTACGGCGGATTAACTAAGATATAATAATAAAGTTAAAAAGTAAAAACTGAATCTCGCTCACAACAAATGTATTTTTTTAAGTATTATATTAACTCTAATGTAAAAATGGCAATACGCATAAACATCAAACTTGGCATGATTGTAGTACACACTCTAACTAAAGTATCACAACAAATAATAAATAATGGCCAAGTGCGAGTCGGTGACAAATTTCTGTTCACCACTAAGTTAAGCCAACGTTTGGCGTGGTCAGCACTTGGATGAATGACCGAGGCGTGATGCTATCTTTTTGAACTACTTTCTGTATTTTATGGTGGCACGGGACCCTCAGATCGCACTTGACCGGTTTTTTATCAACCAGTTATTAGGGAACTCAGTACCTAGTCTGGTCTCAAATGAAATAACATAGTTTCTCCGAGGGAATAAAATTAATTTACTCACAAGTTACTAGTTAACATTTCGTCGTGTTCACCCTTCTATTACACTTTGCGAAAAACTCCTTTGAGACTGACCAATGATTGAGGGTCTAGAAATGCTTTTAAAAGGCTATTTGACCGGGAAAAAAAGTTTCGCAAACGAATTAGGTCGGCTTATTTGTTCAGGGCCACAAAGTTCTCTAGTGTATTACAAGATAAATATAAACTTAGTACGATAGTATCCTTACTGATAATTATAAGTTGAATAGTGATATCCCATGATACTTTTGTAAGTAACTAGGTACTCATTCAATAGATACTGCGGCAAAGATCTTAAAATTATGGATATGCCCGTCCAAACATTGATAAAACATGTGACAAAATCTCTAGGTAGGTACTAACAACGCATCGCTTTCGAGCTTTGATAATATTGGATCTGCCTTAAGCTCAAGCTAGTACCGAAAAAGATAGAGGAAAAGTGGAAAAGAAGAAGATAGACGCTATAGAGATGTGGAGAAGTTCGTAGAAGTTTCGCACGAACGTCTCGATACTCCAAGAACTTGGCATCAAGCAGCGCTTATTTTCGACAGTACAGTCTCGGATACTAGCCTTCTTTGGACACGTTTCAAGGCGAGATTATCAGTCCATAGAACGCCTCGTTGTCCAGGGAAAGGTGGAAGGCACTAGACCGCGCGGGAGGTCACCCATGCGATGGACCGACCAGATCAAGTCTGCAGTGGGTGGTCCATTAGAGTGCAGCAGGATGACCTCCAGCAGAGAGAGATGGCGAGACATCGTGAAGCGCATCCTATCTGCCCCGTCCAATACTACATGACGACCACGACCGCTCTGCCAAGAGCGAAACTACTAAGAAGAAGAAGAGTACCGAAAAAAGTTTGCCAAAAACTGACGAGCTGGAGGAGGTAAACACGTATTGCACACACTGACATATTCTTACTAGTTCTACAAACGCACACTTCAATATTGAGCGGCACACAACTGCAAACGATATGCTCAAAATGCAATCAAGTTATAGACAACCAAGGGGGGTAAAACCTATACGAATTTACTTATTATTTGAAACTTACAAATAATATTCATGCTTCACAAGGTCTCTGGGGAGACCTTTAGTCCCTTTATCCCTACTCGACTAATTGCAATTAGATTCCAGGCACATGGCTATTGTTAGATAAAATCATCGGTGGTAGATATCAATTCTATTTTAACGCAGTATTTACATAGTTTTTTATTATGTTGTTTAAGATTTAGTTAGTTTAGTTTTGTTGTATTGTCATCATCATCATTTCAGCCATAGGACGTCAACTGCTGCTCATAGGCCTCCTCGATTTGCAAAATGGCCAGTTGGAAGCGGCTTGCGTTTCCCTGCGGTCTCTTTTAGGTCGTCTGTCCATCTTATGGATGGACGTCCTATGCTGCGCTTACCGTTCCTTGGTAATATTAGTACCGTTTTTAAGCTTGATTTCTCCAAAGAAGTACTAAGAACTTTAAAGAAAATTCTTCATTGGCTTAGAATAACTACACAAAGAAACCAAGTATATTCGCAAAATTTAAGCCATTCAAATGGTGTCATATATGGCTCCAAAAAAAAAAAAAACATGACAATTTGCGCGGTGAAATCGTACCACAACAAATCAGAAAAGCAGCATAAGAGTTATGGTGTGACATTCCACAGGTAATCCATTAATTTTCTTGCTTAAATCGTTTAAAATACCAATCGAAACGTAAGCTACAAAGCGAATTTGTAGCTTACGTTTTGAGAAAGCGTTGTTTAGAAACCTACCTTCTCTGAGTAGTTATTCTAAGTTCATTGGGTTTTTTAAACACACGGAAGAACAAAGTAAAGGATGGAAGGGTAGGTAGGATTCCTTTCGGTGGGTAAAATAAAATGTACCAGCAAAATATGCATGACGGCCAAAGCCAAAGTTTTCATGAGCAATAAAAATCACAACTTTTGATGTGAACATCTATTGGCGTGCCTTGGCAGTAAAACAGACTCGTATGCCGTGACGGCAAACAACATGACGCTCTACTCTGCCGTATTCTTTTTTAAATGTATTTTGAATTCAGATCACAATTATTAAATTAAGAGTAAGTCTTACTAAAAACATCAACCAACAACGATAATTCTTCTCAAAAATAAATTATAACGCGTCTGGAACTCCAGGAAAAGTGTTATTTGGCAGGTTTCCACTTCCAAAGGACTGAGAAGCAATTTGTTTGGCAACAAGTAAAACGGTTGGAGTAGTTATGAAGTGCCAGGATGTCAACCTGGCGTTATGCCGCATTTACACCGACAAGTAAGCTCGTTACTTGAAACTAGAACAAAAGTTCGACGAAGCACGTCTAGTGACCACACATTCGCATGTATTATGCATTGTTTGCCTCGCCACTGCCCCTTTGACTTGCGCCCTACAAATCACCACTTTAGTAATTCAGTGAAGTATATCGGGTATCTGTTACAGTCTTCGTTTAAAAACCTGGCGAAAGTAATCGGAATTTGTAGTTTTCATTCGCTTTTTACAATGTTATTGCAGCTGTCAGAGCAAATAAATACTTAGACCGAGTTGGACTTGACCGTGACATACCTACCATGGTATAATAATATACTCCAGGTACCTATAGCGGTCTGAGAATAAATGTCACGTGGGTGTCACTCACTGACGCCAACGACGCCATAGATACACGTACCTACTCGTGCATAAGCAAGAGCAGAGTAAGTAATTTACAACAAGTTCGAGAGAGATGACGACACACGAAACAATGGCGGAATCACTATGAAACAGCTGATTTTCTGTATTACCAGTAGCGTGAATTATAACTCTCCAATCTCTGTATATTATCTGTGGGAATCCCATAAATCAATGTGGTTTTGATATAAATAATGTGTTTAATAGATTAAATTCGTGCTTAACTTGAAATGGTTTGCTTGAGTGGACAAACCAAATGACAATTGAAATGCTCTTAGTATTTTATTTTATTGATTATTAACCTTGTTTCCCAATATCTGTTTGTTGCAATAAAGTGGCAACTGGACAATGACGTAATTGGGTGACAACTCCCAAGCGCTAGACCTTGTTTTCTTGGATCATGATAATTAATACCTACCTACCTACTTTGTGTAATTTTGAATGTGACTTGTTTGATGATATTTACTTCGTTATAATTCTAGAATACTCGAGACTGGCAAATGCACAAGACTTGTGAAGCCTTATTCTTCTCAGGAGGAAATTAATTTAAAAATCGTTTCGTCGAATAACAAGGCGAGTAGCGCGCACGCCGGTGTGAATGCGGTATGATTGTGAATGAAAATGTAAGATATGAAAGGGAATGCCGAGTATTCGCGGAAAGTAGGACAGTTCTTAGGAAGGAACAGAATTAAACCGGAAATGGAGTTGTTCGGAATAAAAGGTTTTACTGTTGTATGCTTTTTACAGAGTATTTACCGTCTTTTAGGGATTTCATTGACTGTTGACTGACTGACACATCATCATGAAATAAAAATTGGCCAAGAGCGTGTCGAGACGCGCTTATGGTAGGATTCCGTAATCAAAGCCATATAATTATAACTGTAGCCATATTAATGGTTCAGAAATTGGTGGTTATAGAAAAATTCTAACAAACGAAGCTCTGTGGACTTTGCCAAACAGAGATGTATCATCCCGACCTAACATTTATACTATTTATGGTTTAGTGAATAAGAAAACCACTAGGGCAATTGAGTTGGGAATAGGGGAACATTATTTTCTTAAGATCATGTTACGAAAATGTCAATGACCTTTGAGCTAGAACGTCTTGAATTTATTACAGTTTTATTGCTATATATATTTTTGATCGAAGGCTATAACTTAAAAAGTCATTATCCAGTTATTAAGTGTTATTTTTCACATAGGTATTTATTAAAGTTATATGATTATTTACGGGATATTTACCGTGGTATGTGGAATGAGCGACGATGAGCGTGATGGTTGCGGTGTGGTTGTGGTTGTGATATCGGGAGCTCATTCCACAACGTTACCACGGTAAATATCCCGTAAATAATCATATGATTTTAGTGAACAGCCGTGATAGTTTAAAACAGGTATTTATTGAAAGTTTCTTTGCAATATTTAACAATAAAACATAAAATATTATTAAAAAGCTAAACCTAGAGTGCCGCCGGCAGCGGGGCAGGACCCAAGCTACCGGTGCTTAGGGCTGCAGAGTGAGGAACCTCCTGACAATGCGCGCCGTGTCCAGGATGACCGCCCTCTGCATCTGACCCTTGACCCAACCGTCTAACGAGAGCCTCTTAAGGTGTTGGTCGAGGCTCGCTATAAGGCCGTTTACCGAAACGACTATCGGGACTACATTATTATTATAATTATTAGTCAAAAGAAGTTTTTAAATATGACAGTTACAAGTTTCTATGTCTTATAAAATATTCGGGACATTTAAATAAATACAACTTTTTGTCACTTTGGCGGGCCATGTTTGTCGTCCTTATTTTTTGGCAATGCGGCCAGCATTTTGTTTACGGTGTGCTTACGGTTGCCTAATTTTTTTTTTTTTTTTTTAGATAGCCCGTTGGTCCAGTTGGTTGTGAACCTGCCTTCTGAGCTTGGGGGCGTGGGTTCGATTCCCATCTAGGACAAACATTTGTGTGATGAACATTTGTGTTTGTTCTATATCTGGTTGTTAATATCTATTTAAGTATGTATTTAAAACTATATATGTATGTATATCAGTCTCTGGCAGTCATATCACAAGCTTTGCTTAGTTTGGGGTCAGATGACCGTGTGTGAAAAAACGTCCCCGAATATTTATTTATTATTTATTTTAATTTAGGTAGGTTTTATATGATTCCAATTACGGGTAATTTTCTTAATTTGACATAGGCAAGTATATTTTTCATGAGATCTAAGTGAATTTTTCAGGTTTATTATACTTATTTTCTCAGTTTTTTTTTCTGTTGTAATGTAAGTTAAATAAAAAAAAAACCTTTTGTATGTAAATAAGTTGATATGTTAAGTTTTTCTGAAATTTGAAACCATTTTTTACTTTAAAAAAACTAAGTTTTGTCTTTATGTTTGGTCGTTACCTACAGCTCGTGACCAAACTTCTGCCCTGTTACCAAACTTCTGCTCAAAGGGTTGAGCATTGCTATACAACGTAGTAATGGGGCCAGCATTTTGGGAATAATAATTATTAATAATTTTATTTCTTTTGGGCGATAAGGTCGCCACTTGTGGCATTAGCTCGTAAGTGTTTTAACTTTTTTTCTGGTGTACACAATAAAGAGTTTAGATTATATACTAGCTGACCTGACAGACGTTGTCCTGTCTTAGAACTGTCAAACACGCAAAGTCAAAATTGAAAATCTTATTTTTTACACCTTGGGTTACATTATTGGGGTTTTAGTAAGGAACCCTATTTAAAAAAAAATACAATATAGCCTATGTTACCCGGGGATAGTGTAGCTTGCCAACAGTGAAAGAATTTTTCAAATCGGTTCAGTAGCTTCGGAGCCTATTCAATGCAAACAAACAAATAAACAAACAATCAAATCTTTCCTCTTTATAATATTATTATTATTATAGTATAGATTAGAGTGGCTTACGAGTATCCACAGTGCATAGAGTAAGCCTAGGACAGGTAACCGAGTAGATGTTAGGTTCACTAAAGGGCTGTCACAGTCTACAAAGCGAGATGATTGGTCCTTTGTCTCTGTGCACAGATTACCTATTTAACGGCTGTATATTGCATATGGTATTCGGGACATGGGGCCTTACGGTTATCTGTTGTAAGCGATTCAGTTAAGGTGATGAAAAAAATAGCGAGACTGCAAACCGTATATCTGGGCGCGTTAAGGTTCACGTTCACACGAACTGCGGTGTTTTAGCGCTAATTTGAGACCGTGTAAGGAGTTGGCCGTAAAGCCCCTGGGGCCTAACAGCTACCTGTTTTAAGCGATTCTGTTTAGGTGATGAGAAAAGTTGCACGACTAAAAACCATATCTCGGTTCGGTGAAGTTCACGTTCGCATGATTTTCCGAACTGTGCTGTTCAGCACTGTACAAAAAAGCGATACCGTTTCATGATTAAATTGGTTGATATTCCGAAAAACCTTACGAAGCGCTTTGTTAATATGCGAATTGCTAGTCTGTGGAATGCGCTGCCTGAATGGGTGTTCCCCGATAGTTACAATCTGGGTGTCTTCAAATCACGAGTGAATCGGTTTCTTCTAGGCAAGCGTGCTCCATCGTAGACCGCACATCAGGCTAGGTGGCAGTCAAATGCAAGTAATATTAATTAAATAAATTTTAAAAAACATATTCCGTTTTATTATAGAAACTGACGTGGTTTTCACACATTTTATTTATATTACACGGGAATTACTCACGTAAGATTAAGCCGGTCACTCCGACTATAGTTTCAACCGCATTAGGCAGTCTTTTTCAAGGTGAATGCGCGCGCGCGGCTGCGTCTCGCTTGGCACTACCTAAACTAAAAACTATAGTAACAACTAACTAACTTGGAAACTATAGTCGGAGTGACCGGCTTAATCTTACGTGAGTAATTCCCGTGTAATATAAATAAAACATATTCCGTCTTACCAGAAAAGATTTAGACATGTGTTTAGCAATTGTTTCACTGCGAAAAATATGCTAAACAGTTGTCTAAAGCGTGCTTAAATCTTTTGTGGTAAGACGGATTGTGTGTATATTATAGCATATTGCTTACTTTAGAAATTTTGTAACAAGTTGCAAGGTGTAGAATGTCTTTCACCGAATGTCTTCCGCCCAGCCTAATTTTTTCTATTTTTGCTTTGATATTAGAGAGCTTCATGGCGTTACTCCACCCTCTCCGTTTTACTACAGGACAAGTAGAAGGACTGCATACTACCACCTCTTCCTCGTGGAAATTCCAAACATTCGTACTCAACGATTTGGGTCGTCAGTTATGATACGTACTGCCCAAGAATGGAAATCCCTGCCATCCTCATTGTTTCCTAAGAACTACAATCTAGGCATCTTCAAGGTTAGAGTGAATAGATTTCTTCTAGATCAACGTGTTATATCCTAGGTCATGTCACTTACCATCAGGTGAGATGGTGGCCAAATGTAGATATATTCTGTATTTAAAAAAAATATTTCTACAACATGCTTCCAACATACGGAAACCCGATATACTTACAAATGATATGCATACAGCTACACGCATATATAAAAGAGTGTTCTGTACAAGGGTAAGTTATGAATACAACGTTTTCCGTTTTCCAAATACAAAAAATCATGTTGGTTTACACGACAGAACAAATGTTTGCGAGCGTATCAAATTACATCGAACCAAAAGTTTGTACCGTTCTGGGTAGGCTGTCTATCACACCCTAATGGTACTCATGGTTTGATTTTGTCGACATAATATACGTTTTATTTATTTATATTACACGGGAATTACTCACGTTAGATTGTAACCGTGTAAGTTCAACATAGTGAGTAATTACCGTGTAATATAAATAAAATAACAAAAATAATAATATAATAATATAAATAACCGCTCTCTACGAGGGAGGCCTTTGTTCAGCAGTGGACGTTTACAGGCTGATGATGATGATGATAAATAAAATGTCTGAAAACCACGTCAGTTTCTATAATAAAATAATATACGTTATTTAGGTATAAAAATAATTGTGCGGAAAATAGGCAATTGTAATTTTTTTTACTAAAACCGAATTATTATTTTTTACAACACATTTGCTCAAAAAGTGCACTTACGAAGCCTGTATACATCGTTCGAAAGTTAAACATTACGGATCATACAACGGAGCGTGCGGAAATGAATTTGTCCGCACGCTCAGATGTATAGCACCGTGCGTGTGATTTACGGTATTTTTTTAATTTCCATCATAATTACATAAGAATTCCACAAAAGAGTTTCATATTACGAGAATAAATAAGCTGAATGATCAAACCTCCTTGGAAGCGCTTTTGCTCAATACGTTTGTCTCAGTTTAATACTAAAGAGAAAATGAGACGAAAGATGTAGTTCTAATTTTCACCACGTGATAGTGGCGCTATTTGCATGTTCGCGCCATTTTCTTACTATATTATAGAAACTATTGTTGTGACTGATATTAAGTTATAAACAAAAATTGTTTCATTTGTAGCCTTTTTTTCTCGCAAATGTGTTGTAAAACGTTGTATGGCACACGTGCGGATTGGTTATTACAAACTCGTGACTATGGTAAGCCCTCGACTTCGTCTCGGGCTTACATTCGTCTACTCGTTTGTAATAACCAACTTTCCGCACTTGTATCATAAATAACTATTGTGAAATTGGTGCTGTACATTATTTTATTATACATCTTTCAGGTAGTAATTGTTATAGCTAAGAGACCAATTCTGGCGGGAACTTCAGTCGCGCGGTAAGGGACTGGAATTCTCTGCCGGACCATCCTTATTTCCTGAATATTATAACTTGGGTATTTTCAAGCTCAGATTGAGCGACCGGTCTATGACTCAGTCTTCAGCCGCAACGTCGCTTTCCATCAGTTGATGGCCTAACTTAGAAATATTTTAACGAAGAAGAAAAATTTGGGCCTCCATCTCTCATACACATTTATTTACTCAATCAAAACATTTCCTATCCATAAAAATATTACAAATAGTACATATAATTATAAAAACACGTACCCACCCAGGGTCGATTAATCTAAAAAAGTACGCCATACTTAAACATTCTAAACAGATTCATTTACAAAAATAAATCCATTTAGCAAAATAAAATTTAGATTCCAACCGCTTTATCAAAGTGCGTTCCGGGTATATTTAGTGGTTCTATAAATAAGAGTTACGCTACGGTGTGACTAAAATAAACATGGCGTACACAGGGCTGAACGTTTGCATTCAATTTTGCCTGTAATTATGCTGGAATAACAAACGAGTCAATGTACAGGCGCGTTCATAACACTTATGAACCTTAAATATTCTGGCTAGAAAACGCATAAAATAAACTAAAGACATTTTTTATACATTAGTAACTACATACACTTCAGTGTGGAGGTTAAATGGGGAGGCCTATGTTCAGCAGTGGACGTCGTCTGGCTGATGATGATGATGAGTAACTACACAAAATACAAATATTTTAAGGCAAGGTTTTCCCACATTTAAGCAACACTAAACTTGTTGCTACTGGTGATCATAAGGCTTAATAATTATATTGTATTAAAGTCGCATGTAGCGGAGCAAAACCATGGTGCTTACATATACAGTCATGCGTTAACTACTTACATTTTGTATTTTCTCATATTTTTCGAAGGTTAATGTAAATTTACCTTTACGATTCACGCCATAATTATGAAATCTGTATATTAAGATATTTTAGACATCATTTAGTAAATAGGTATTCGAATGAATCCAAAAAAACAGGGAGAAAAGCGTAAATCAGTGTTACTTTCATATTTTTCCCCATCGAGCGAAATGTCATCAAAGGTGTTTCGGTCTCTAGATAAAACATCAAAATTTGAACTTTAAAATCATACATCATCATACATATCATCATTTACAAAACTTTTATAATCATAAGCTAACCATGGAATTAGACAAACTAAACTAGCAAGACCAAAAACACTGTTTTAAACTATCACGGTTGTTCACTAAAGTTATATGATTATTTACGGGATATTTACCGTGGTAAGGTTGTGGAATGTGAACAGTGACAAGACAACAGTGACAAGACAACAGTGACAACCGAACAGATTCCCAACAGTGAAAGAATTTCTCAAATCGGTTCATTAGTTTCGGAGCCTATTCAATGCAAACAAACAAACAAACAAACAATCAAATCTTTCCTCTTTATAATATTAGTATAGACTAGCTGACCTGACAGACGTTGTCCTGCCTTAGAACTGTCAAACACGCAAAGTTAAAATTGTAAATCTTATTTTTTACACCTTGGGTTACATTATTGGAGTTTTAGTACGGAACCCTATTTTTTTTCTTGCAATTAAAATATCCTATGCTAATCAGTGATAATGTAGCATTCAAATGGTGAAAGAATTTTTAAAATCGGTCCAGTACTTTTTGAGTCAATTCGTTACAAACATACATACGAATCTTTCCTCTTTATTATATTAGTATATAATAAGGGTCTACGTTTGGCCGCCAACTCGCCAGATGAAACTGTTACTTCTACTTAGCTTAGCACCAAAGTACGGAAAGTAAGACAAGTGGGTATCTATTTAGGTACTTAAATGCAATGACGCAGGCATGCCCTAATCATGACAAATTATTCGAGTCGCATGTGTATTGATATAAATTTAGGTTATCGTAAAACGAAGCTCCGATACGAGATAGCAGGTAATCAATAAGCTCCGGATATAAGGTTTACAGTTCGTTTCCTTTGTCGTATTTATCTAAAACCTTATCCAAAAAGGCGGAAATAATAGCGAGATGTTTATGCAAATAATAATAAAAAAAAAAACCAGCTATTTTCTTATTCTTCTCAGCAAACCCTTTCATTTGATTCCTATATCACGATGGTAGAAAAGAAAATGTTGCCCACTATCATGGAGCGTCCGCCATATTGAATTTAGTGTGACCACATTTAATTCTTCGTATTATTTTCAGTAAACCCTTTCATATGAGACCCATATCATGGGGGTGCATAAAAATAACAACCACCATCTTTGGGAGTCTAAAAAAGAGAAGAGTCTAAAATGACACCACGTAGTTACTATGCATTGGTGTCGATTCTGTTGTACCATTCTTTAACCTAAACTAAATTTGACAGCTCTAAAACTGTTGCCAACCTTTTCTGACGTATTAAATTAAAAAGAGAGGCCGATAATTTTAGTCCTGTCAAATTAGTTTAGTTTAGAGAATGGTACAATAGAATTGACACCACAGTCATACTAAACGTATATGCAACATTTCAGATAAGTGGTCTAAAATTCAGTTGCAAGATTTGTCCCACTGTCCCACACATACATAATATAACTGGGGCCTTACGGACAACAGCTAATTGCGGCACCTAATCCGCTCAGTTGGAAAATCACGCGAACGTGAACCTTATCTCGCCCAGATACGGTTTGCGGTCGCGTGATTTTCCAACTGAGCGGATTAGGTACCGCAATTAGCTGTTGTCCGTAAGACACCTGGGCAAGATAAAAGCTTGTAAAAAATGAACACAAACAACAAGCCCAGCGAAAGCAATAATAAGGCAAAAAAAAAGTTTTGCAAGAAAAGCTTACGGTTGTTTTTTGTTGTTAAAAAATACACAAGGGTTTTTTTTTGTTGGCAACTGACTTTGGGTTTTGACTGTTGGAGCAATTTTGCCATCAACAGTGAAGGACGAGGTGGTGAGATTGTTCAAAGAGGGGAAATAATCCTTTTAGATGACGTTACTTTTTAGTTACGTTACGTTTGAGAATCCATCCTTGCTACAACCAAGGAAGATACACTATAGTCTAAGAAGAAAGACAATAGCGGAACATTAGAGCGTAGTTCGGAAATTTGCCTAAAACGGTATGAACTTAGATGGCGTCGTTATTTGAGCGTGCTATAGGTTGTCTCGAACTTCCGTAAGCGCTGCAGTCAGTTAATGTACGAAAGGGTTCTACAAATTACCGTAGCGCTAGTATCGCAGTCAAGTTTCTAATGTTCCGCTATTGTCTGTCCTCTTAGTCTATCTTCTGAGTCTATCTTCCTTGCTAAAACTAAAAGATAATAAACAAATAAAAAAACTAAAGACTGATATTATTGGCTTGAAAATGAAAGCAATTAGCCAATGAATAATTTCTTTTTTATTCACAATAAGTTTTCAGTTAAAATCACGGACCGCATTCAATTAAAAATGTTTGCCGCCATTTTTAACGCTTAAATTTTTGATTCACGGCGCTTGTATATAATTTTCGAAAGGTTGCGGGTAATTTATAACTTCTTAACGAGCAAAGTTTTCGGTTGATTCATAATTTGGGCGGTATAATGAGCCATCGGAGCTTGGATGGCCAGTTTGTGATAATTCATTAAAAAGTTTGCAGGTTGCAGTGTTTCGCGTGACACAATTTTTAATCAGGGAATTGCCTAGGCTCTAGGTGGACCCGGTTTTACCCGATCACAAAAACCATTTAATTTTTATGGTATAACCTACAACAAACGACCTACAAACAGAAGTCGATGTGTTAATTCGAGGTATTAACTATACTCTTTACCTTTAAACTTTTTATTTTTAAATTTTTTATTTTTTATTTTTGGGGATCGACGGGGTAGGCCTATGTCCAGCAGTGGACGTCCTATATGGCTGAAATGATGATGACGATGATTAACTATACCTTCATTCAAAACCTCCTCCAAATCTGTTCAGCCGTTACGGAGTTGAGTGGGACAAACATACATAACCACACACTTACAAAATTGTGCATTTACATTATTATTTTGATATAAACAATTATAAATATGTAATACATTTAGCGCAATGTTTTTCTATGTAAATCAGGTAATACAGGGTTATGCATATAGACTGTACTAAGCCGAAAGGAGGTTCATTGTGCTCATCATTACGAACAACTTTTACTATAGAACCACACATGAAGTCGCGAAAAACAAATTGCTGTTCCATACATTTTGTCGAGTGGCAATATTCATGACATGTTTTCTATGGAACAGCTGATATTTTTTTCGCGACTTCAGCATTTGTTCCATAGTAAACTTTTTTCATAATGACGAGTACAGTGACCTTTTTTCAGCTTAGTACAGTCTATATGCGTAACCTTATATAACTAAATCTATAGGCACATTACACAGGCATAGGCTAAATCTATAGGCAGATACACATCTTGCAATTAATTAGAAGAAAGCTGGTATAATTTGTTCGAATTTCCGAGACCTCCAGACTACAGACATCCGCTTTCTAATTCTACCAATGTCATGATGAATTATACAAAAATACGTACACGTTTCGTTAATTTTAATAAAATTGTTATCGGTTTAGAAATGGAACGGATATCCTCTCTACTTTCCGTACTTTGGCTGTTGTAATATTTTTAAAATTGTAACGTTGACATTCGAGTACCTACCTAGTGATCGTTAGAACCTTAGATCAGCAATCAAGAGAGATATGGTAAGAAGGCGTGGCAGGTCGCATCTGGCCTAAGTCTGGCTTGATAGACGACCCTGCACCCGTTTTAGCATGTGGACTATTAGTTAGATCATTGGTCGAAAAATCGTCACCGCCTTATGGTTGATATTCCGAAAACTCATATGAAGTGCTTCCAGTTTTATTGTATGAACTGCTGGTCTTTGGAATGCGTGTTGCCCGATAGTTATAATCTTGTCTTCAAATCACGAGTGAATCGGTTTCTTCTAGGCAAACGTGCTCTATCGTAGACCGCATCATCACTTAACAGTATTTTTCGTGGAATGAGGTAGTTTATAGGTTGGTAATTTATTATGCTTATGTTACCGGGATGAACAGATGCTTGCTTATGAAATTGTAATGCAGGTACCTAAGTACTTATTTGTAAACGTTAGGTGTTTTTTTTTTTTTTTTGTTTTCTTTTATATTTATTATTTAAAATTTATTTAAGTTTGCGCCATTATGTTAGTGCGTATAGTGAAGCTTAGTATCGATACAAACAGCTTAGTTTTTCGATACTAATTTAAATTAATTATGTGTTTTAATATGAAATAAATGAATTAAAAAAAAAAAAAAAACATCAGGCGAGTTGGAGGTCAAACGCAAGCCTATAAATAAAAATATATATATATATATATAAAATATAAAAAACTCTTAGATTAATTTACTGTTGTAATAAAAAAATTATGTTTAAGTAATGATTTTTTTTTTCTTTTTTTTCTATTCTGCCTACACACCTACACAGCCAGCGAGCACTACTTATACACATAAAACAGCATTGTACAATAAAATATCCAATGTCTGGAGCGGTTGTAATACAGCCCCACATAGGGTTACCGTAACTCAGGATTAATCCTGAGATTTCAAGATTTTTAGGCTATTTTCAGGACTGTGGCCGGATTTTGTAAATCTCAGGAAATCTCAGGATTTTTAGAATGTTCAATAAATTAGAGTACATTTTTCAGATCTTTATATTACAAAAACAAAAAACCATTGTATACGTTGAGTAGGTATAAGGCCCCCAGTGCACAAAATCAATTATAATTTGACTTTTTCCACAAAGTATTAAATTACGTTTGCGAGAAAATTCGCAAATTGCGACAAAATCTCATGATTTTTCAATGGAAATCAGACTTTTTCTCCGGACTTTTAAATTTTCCATCTGGTAACCCTATCACCACATGTATAGGTAACGAAGCACTCCGTATTATCATTAACAACATCACCTACTCTGCTATATAGGGTGTTCAACGTTCAGCCTGACGATGTGTGCGTGATAGAATAGTGTTACCATATTATAATTGTTATTGAGAGACTTTCGGAACATTTTGGCTAAAACTCGGACTTAGAGCTTTATTTAAACCTACACCTTTAAACTGTTCCACTTCTGGGTTTATAACATATACTTTTTATGGATAAATCAAAGACAAAACTGCTTGGGCTGCTTATTCATTGTTAAGATAAATTTACGAAAAGGTCAATGAACGTTTGATTGAAGGTCAATGTTTTGACTCCACTTTCTTAATTAGAACAGCAAAACAATGGAACGCCTTGCCCCTATCTGTGTTTCCGCAGCATTACAATCTTGGAGTGTTCAAGTCTAGGGTTAATAGGTTATTACTGGGCAAACGTGCTCCATCTTCGACCGCATCATCGCTTTCCATCAGGCGAGATCGCGGTCAAACGTTAGCCTAGTCCGATGTAAAAAAAAAAAAAAAAAACTTTGAGCTAGAAGGTCTTGAATTTGTTACAGTTTTATCGCTATAACTCAAAAAAAGATAATCAGATATAATGTTCGAAATATGTCCTATATGTGCCTATAAACTAGGCAAAACATGATACAAAGTGACAAATATTTAAACCACCTATTGTGCATGCGTTTTTAAATGTGTGTATGATTTAATCGTGTTTTGTGCAAATAAATTATCTTTATCTTTGAAATAGTTTATATGAAAGTTTTAAATATGACCAGTATTTTAAGTTACAAGTTTCTTTGTTTTTAAGTTTAGAAATGCAAGGGAACCAACTTTTTAGCACTTTGGCGGGCCATATTTCGCAAAGCTTAAACTTTTCGACGATATACCACACATGGGGGAGCAGTGAAAAAAACCCATCCCCATTTCATATGTACCAGAGCACCCATAAAATGCAATATTAGAATTTTTTTATACTCCGTAAATTGAGATCTAACAACCTGTAATTGTGAAAAGTTTCATAGGTTCTACGAAATTCGGACAGACGGACGGACGGGCAGACGTGCAGACGGACGGACACAACGAACTTATAAGGGTTCCTTATAGTAAGTACTACGGAACAAAAAAGGCCTGAAAATAAATATTAACTATTGTATATACCGTTTGAATATCTCGATCATCGACATCTCCCTCTGATGGTAACTCTACACGTGGGGTTATAACGGTGCGACTAACGAGTTCGACTCGCGAACGTTTATTAATTTAGCGAGCACTTAGCCGAGACTCACCTTAAATCTTACATCGGAAGTGTTTCACTCAATGATATTCCCTAAAGGATATAAATGGGATTGACAAAAGCGGTAGAGCTGCAAAATTTGCGTTCGATCAATAATGTATTAGATTGTAAAGAGTCTGAGTAACCGGTTTATTCTTACATGTAAGTCCCGTTTATTAACGGCCTGTTATACCAAATTTGTCCGTTTTAAATCAATTTTATTCAGTTAAATTACAATATTTGAGATGGAAAAAAAATACAGTGACCAAAATATTTAGACCAAAAAGTATCATCAGTCCGATCATCGGACCACTGATACTAGGCTAACATTTATAGGCTAGTAGTTCAAATAAATAAAAAAAGAACATTTCCCCGTGGTTTCATTCGCGTTATGAATAAAGCATAGCGTATGTCACTCAAAGAGAATGTAGTTTTCTATCAGTTTTTTTATTTTTTATTGGGTCAGTTGGGTCAGTTCAAAGTAATCAGTTGTTTAACTGATTACTTTGAAAATACATAGGTACAAACTTAGAAACTACATTTATTTACAATATTTTAAAATAAGTTTATATTATTAGAAAATACGTGACATCTGTTCCAATATACCAGTGTGTGTTGCCAGTGATGACCTGTGGTACACAGCCGTGGTCCTAACTGTAGGCCTTTTGAAAAACTTTTGAGTCACACAACAATAGGGAAAGCTATGCGCGGAGTTTCTTTGCGTGATAGAATCCAGAAAGTGGATATTCGCCGAAGAAGCAGAGTCAATGACATGGCTATTAAAATTTGCAAGTAGGACTGGCAATGGGCAGGCCACATCCCTCCAAGAACCGATAATCGATGGGGTAGAAAGGTTCTTGAGTGGAGACGACGAACCGGAAGACTCAGCGTAGGCAGACCTGCCACTAGACGGACTGACGACATCGTGAGAGTCACGGGCATCCAGTAGATGCAGATGGCAGGCTGTCGTTCAGTGTGAAGTTCGATGCCTATGTTCAGCAGTGGACGTCTTCTGGATGATGATGTTGATGAATATTTTAATGATTATTCCTTAATTTTGCCTGTTGTGGCACAAATTAAAATAACTACATACGTAATTCATTATAATAGTGCGGTATTTCGCTTGAGCAACACGACGGCAGAAAAAAATATCTGAGACAAATCGTTTTCCTGGTTGAACCTGTCAACATCCGTGTAAGATCAATAACAAGTCATGCGAGGGAGGAAAATATATTATTGCAATAGAATATGTATTTAATTACAAACAAAAATTATTACATTGCTTGTATCTATTATAGCAACGCTTGCCGTTGATTGTAGACGGTTTTCGTTTAATGCTGGCAAAGTTGTCAAAGCACAGCGTAGGACGTCCACCCACAAGATGGACGGACGATCTAAAAGAGACTGCAGGGAATCGCTGGATGCAGGCCGCTTCCAACCGGCCCTTTTGGAGATCGATGGGGGAGGCCTATGTCCAGCAGTGGACGTCCTACGGCTGAAATTATGATGATGATGATGATTTACCAAGATAAGGTTGTGGACGGAGTTCCCGGTATTTCCATCCACAACCTTATTACGGTAAATATACTGTTTTTTTTTGTTTATAATTACAAAAAGTAAGTAAGATCTATATTTTTTTAAATACTACATGGTTTTGTTTTTTAATACGCTCACTTTAATCGCTTATTTTTAATACTTGTGTCTTGTATAATATATAATTATCCCATTCCGCAATATTGAACTGGGATGCATTTTGAAGGTCAAAAGGGAGCTTAAAGTTATTTGATAAGTTAGTTTAGTATATTAAAGTACGCGTACGAAGTCACGGGCAACAGTTAGGAACAGAATAATTGAACCCAATGAATTTTTAATACTGATAAATATATGCCTATGTATAACTAGAAAATTATGTGTATATCAAAGTTTCTCTCAGCCATCCTTACTTGGGGTCTAAGAAGGTTCTAGCTGAGTACCTAATAACATGCAGGTAGCAAGAATTATAGATGGCAATTACAGATGCAGACAGGATGGCGACCTTAGCTTAGCGGTTAGAGCACTTGGGGTTTTTACCCGGATAGCGCAGGTTCGAATCCTGCAGGTTGTCAAATTGTCTGTAACATATAAATGCCTGTATATTTTTATTTAATACACGTCTTAATTTATTAAAATGCATTTTTTGATTTATGTTTAAATACCTAGGTATTAGGAGTTATATTTGTAAGTTTCCTACTTTTGGTATATTTTAAACATCCGCGAACAATAGTTAAATTTAAGAGGTTATTCAATGTCAAATAGGTAACACTGTACCCAGGATTTCTGGAGTACATTTTAAACTCAATTAAAACTTAAACTTAATTAAAATTAAACTCTTAACCCACCATATGCGTTACGCACCGCATGTCGGCATACGCGAAAAGTGCTCCGACGCGCGTATTGTGTGTAAGAAGATTTATACACAATACCAATGACACAATATAAAGAACGTATTTAAAAAAAAAAAAACTTTTTTTTTTCTGAATGGTAGGTGAAATTCCCTATTTTTGCCATAAAAAAACTCTTTCGCTCTCATTCGACGGGTTAATTAAAGTCTATTAGCATTTTCCGCATTATTATTGCTATTATAGAGCTTCATGCCCTTATGCACCCTCCTCCTTTGACTATAAGATAAGTAGAAGGACTGCACACTACCTCTTGGAAATTCCAAAGATGCGAACAAGTATTTCACATTGTGTAACGAATTAAATAGTTAATAATTATGTTACACATATTATATAAATAATATATATTTTTTATTATAGAAAATTATAAGAGTTCTTATCTCAAATTAGATTCATATTTTATCCTTTTTATTAATTAATTATTTGACTGTGTTACTTGTGTACTTTTATTATTGAATTTTAATTGAAATTGTTTAATGAGAATTGATTGTAGTATTGAATTTATTTAATGCAAATCTGTTTTGTAACTTTTGGTGTTATTAATAAAATCTGTATTTGTCTTAAAATAACTACACAAAGAAACCAAGTACATTCGCAAAATTTAAGCCATTCAAATGGTGTCATATATGACACCAAAAAATAAAATAAAAATTTACTATGACAATTTGCGCGGTGAAACCGTACCACAACAAATCAGAAAAGCAGCATAAGAGTTATGGTGTGACATTCCACAGGTAATCCATTAATTTTCTTGCTTAAATCGTTTAAAATACCAATCGAAACGTAAGCTACTTACCAAGCGAATTTGTAGCTTACATTTTGAGAAGGCGTTGTTTGGAAACTTACCTTCTGTGAGTAGTTATTCTAAGGTATCTGTATAATATTGTCAGTACATTGCGGAACGGTGGCGCAAAATTCTCATTCGAAATCTTACTTTCTTGGAACGTGACGTTTGGTTTTCTTATTCATCCTAATAACAATAATATGATGAAGAATAAGAATGGCTCCTTCACAATTATTGTAAATTAGTTTCCTTAGTGTGATACACATAATTATAACAAAAACAACATTCCCAAGTGTTTAATGCGTCTATAGAATAAGGAGTTTAAGGAGATAAAATATAATTTTCCTGCTTTATATTGTCAACATGTTGTAAGCATAAAAACAACCAATCAGAGGGGAAAATCTAGTAAATCACAAGGAAATAGGCTCTTATATATACATACATTATAATATATTAAATTGCATGCTCAACATTATTCCATATAATTCATTTATTGCTATTACAGCTAAGTTTCTTCATCTCGACAGACGTTTAAACAGTTGATCGATTTCAAATTGTATAAGCAAGGTGTTTTATTATTAGTAACTATAAAATTGCTGTTTTCTTTATTGTCATTCAACAATAACATTGTGTATATTTTTTCTATCGAAATGACTAGTCGAGGTATAATCCATATTCTAGTTTTTCTAATGTTTGTTTTGATTTCGAATGTGGCTGCCATCTTGCCTGAAGGTAATTATAACCCTTTGAATATTTATTATAACATTGATTGATTGATTAACATTGCTCAAATATAAACTGATTTACTCCTAATATTGCTTGCCCCAAAACATTCATAACGGAAGCCAAAGTAACTATACTTTTTTTACAACAAAAGAATAATGGTCTTCACAGGATGTGGTTAAAATTCTCAGATCAGAGAAACAAAGGAGATATGGTAAGAAGCATGGCGGGTGCAAACGCATCTGGCCTAAATCAGGCTTGATGTCTTTATTCGAAACGAGTATGCGTCTGCACCTATAAAATAACAAAAAACAATAAATGATAACAATGTTTGTCAATGGGAATGAGGAATAATGGCTTATTTCAATAAGAGGATTTCTGGACTTTTTGTCCAATAAACCCCTTCCGGCAATCAAATGGGACTCAAAGAAGACTTCTGGACAAAAAACCCAAAAATTTCCATCACAGGCATGTCTATTGTTCGAATAAGCCAGTAATAACACATCTTGCTCGGTCATCTTCCGCAAGAAAAAGCCTCAAGTAGCCTCAGTATCCTTCACAATCTTCAGGATGCTGTTGTGACTTCAAAGCAACGATGTGTATGGGGAAAATCACGAAAAAGTTAACCATTTCAGGGGCACCTTGCATGGCAGACGGCTACCCTGGAACCTGTCGTCTCTGGAAGACATGTTTAACTCTCGCGTTAGACGTCCGCGATAAGAATTATCCACCGGTAAGCATGTAAAACTAATACAAGAAAAATAAATAAAAAATACAATTGAGACATGCATTGCTATTCTGCGTGATAATACCACCAGTATACTGGGTACGCTGCCAACTGGTAGTGGGCTTGAGCATTTTGATTGTCTTTAGACCTTCAACGGTCTATAGGCAGTCTTTTTTGTAGTGTTAGTGATAACATGTATTTTGCCAGTAAAAAATAAGTCAATGGTGCAGGCCGGGGATCGAACCGGGTGCCGTCAGATTGTAAAGCGCCCATGTCCATCCCGCGATGTCCTCTAAGTTAACACATGTCATGGGTCCCACGGCCCACCGTGTACCTACAATCACTTGCCGGACGACGTCACTGCATCCGTCACTCTGCACCCCTTTAAGTTACGTCTCAAAAAATTGCTGTTCGAGCAGTCTTTTTATGCGTTTGGCGAATTTTATAAATGTATAATAATTTAATATGGATAAAAACAAAAAACTCGTGGTAAGTTTCTAGTTATTTTTTTCAACCTTCAATAATTGTTCACAGCTTTGCTCGTATGAGGGATCGGATCCTATTATCTGCTGCACCAGCTGTGATCTCACCGACGATGTATCGTAAGTTTTTCTTTCAATCTGCGCCAGGGTTTGAAGTCTGATGGTCCATAATCACCTACGCTTCTTTGATGAATAATATGACTTACGGGAGTGGTTTGGCTTTGAACCACCTCGCTCTTCAGAGCGACAGCCTTGAATATAAGTGCGGTCAAACCTCCAATAGAAGCGGAACCTGAAGAAGATAAATAATCGTTGATGACTGATATAAAATCATGGATAGGAAAGTTAAGGTAGCGCCTGGTGATTTTAACGTAGCTAGAGCGTAGGTAGGCAATTGGATGTTAGGGCTGCGGGCTCGGAACATGTACTAGCGTCTAATAATTCGCGCAACTTTTTTTTTGGTTCGTAATTAAAAAAAAATAAAAAAAATTGATAGCATATAAATATACAGAATAAATATATTAGCTACGTATTTTTTAAGGTTCGTTTAGGTAGATTGTGTCAGGTAAAACAAGTGTTTAATACAACTCTCTCACGCCAACCTCTGTTCTACAGTGAAGCACGCTTGCTTAGAAGAAACCTATACACTAGCTACTTGAATACACCCAGATTGTTACTATCGCGGTTCACAGGCAACGCAGTCAGTACAGTTAACTAAAATTCTTTTGCTTTCTGATTTTAGGAAATTGGTCCTAAATCCTAGAGGCGGCTTTCTTTGGAAAACTGACCAGATATCATGGAATAGTAAGTATTTTAGTAAGATAAAATCTCGTCTAGTTTAATAGTGTCAGCTTCTGAACGCTATACATTCCTGGATTAATCCTTCGACCAAAATAAAATTAATGGAGGGGCCATAACCATTGAACTTGCTCAGTAAAAACGAGTCAAACTGTCAGACATATTATAACCATATATAACCTAATTATAACCATGAACGTAGATACACTACAAAAATATTACAAAAAATTGATACATAATTTTGTCAGATGTTTTATTATCATGTAACAACAGTCTTGTGTCGCACTTCCTACGGCTAGAGACCGACTGAAACGAAGTGAGCGCCGGCGCTCATTTAGTAATCTTCTAAAATGCGTTCTTCTGGGCCCGTCCATTCATTTTATTTAGGTCGAAGGCTTAAACTGGTCATTTACGGCCACGCCACTTGACATGACTCCAATGGTTGGTCCATTTGAGTTTAGATGATAGGTTAAAAAAATTGGCCAAACATGGCTTTACCACAAATGTACAGCACACCACAGCCACAGCCTTCAGCAGTGGTTTCGCGGCGTGATACCAAATGGCATGTGGTGGATTATGGTAATGAGGTATATCATTCATGAGTGGTCATCGTGCTAAAATCTGAACTAATGATTAGACAAACACGATCTAATTTTGGCTGTAAATGACACGAAGGACTGAATTATGTAGTGATTCAGAGATATTAGCTTATCATCTTCATCATTTTAGCCATAGGACATTGACTGCTGGACATAGGCCTCCCCCATCGATCTCCTAAAAGGCCGATTGGAAGCGGCCTGCATCCAGCGTTTCCCTGCGGTCTCTTTTAGGTCGTCTGTCCATCTTGTGGGTGGACGTCCTACGCTGCGCTTACCGGTCCGTGGTCTCCATTCGAGAAACTTTCGGCCCCATCAGCCATCTGTTCTGCGTGCTATGTGCCCTGCCCACTGCCACTTCAACTTGCTAATCCGATGGTAGCTCATAAATTATGGGCTATAAAATATGGCTCATATATAAAATATAAAATACTGGGCAACCCCCCCCCATGACAGTGGATGCAAAAGGCAGTCGTTCAGTGTGGAGGTTAAAGGGGGAGGCCTATGTTCAGCAGTGGACGTCTTCTGGCTGATGATGATGTTGCACTGATATACAAATAATAACCTAACCTTTCTTCGTTGAAACATATTGCATAAAGAATGTTTCTTTCTTCTAGGATGTATAGACTACTCCATGGATTTGCCGTACGAGTGGAAAGATCACACAAAAGGAATGTTTGATAAGACGTGGAACGGCACCCGAGAATGTTTTCAGTACATATATGGTGTCGTAGGGGCGGCAGGAGGGAGAGACGCAAACAGGGCAGAATTCCCCCATATGGTAATAAAAGAACCAAAAAGAGATACAAAAGTTGCCTGATAGATGATTGGATTTCTATCGAGCCTGAGTCTTTGCTTGATAGAAATCACTTGTGACGATAATGCCACCCAGATGAAATTTCTAATTAGAACCATTTTTAGGGTTCCGTACCTCAAAAGGAAAAAACGGAACCCTTATAGGATCACTTCGTTGTCCGTCTGTTGTTTTCAGTACATATATGGTGTCGTAGGGGCGGCAGGAGGGAGAGACGCAAACAGGGCAGAATTCCCCCATATGGTAATAAAAGAACCAAAAAGAGATACAAAAGTTGCCCGATAGATGATTGGATTTCTATCGAGCCTGAGTCTTTGCTTGATAGAAATCACTTGTGACGATAATGCCACCCAGATGAAATTTCTAATTCGAACCATTTTTAGGGTTCCGTACCTCAAAAGGAAAAAACGGAACCCTTATAGGATCACTTCGTTGTCCGTCTGTCTGTCCGTCTGTCTGTCCGTCTGTCAAGACCCTTTTTCTCAAGAACGCGTAAAGGTAGCAAGTTGAAATTTAAATTAAATACTTGGGTCTATGGTTTCTTTCGGCTGTAAAAAAATAAAAGTTGTAAGTCAACGCAATCAAAAGATATGAACGTTTATGTCGCATATTTTGCGAATTCACAGGGGAACCAAAACCTATAGGGTACTTCCCGTTGACCTAGAATCATGAAATTTGGCAAGAGGCAAGATCTTATAGCACATATATAGGAATAAATCCGAAAGTTATAAATTTGAAGGTATATCATTAAAAAATTATTATTTTGCTATTACAAACTTAAATTTTGTAGTTGGAATGTATGGAAGAACCTTATTGTCAACTACAAACTTAAGTTTGTCTTACAATATTTTAACTTCAGTTAGTTTTTTTTTGGTCTCGCGCTCTGAGGGTTCCTTTATGTCGTATATTTTGCGATTTCACAGGGGACTCAAAACCTATAGGGTACTTCCCGTTGACCTAGAATCATGAAATTTGGCAAGAGGCAAGGTCTCATAGCACATGTATAGGAATAAATCCAAAAGTTATAAATTTGAAGGTATGTCATTTAAAAATAATTATTTTGCCCTCTTTAAACACAGGTAGCCTTTTAGATCCAACCGCATTTCGTCCAGCTGTCAGCTTACGCTTGCAGGTGCAAGGTGCTGTGAGGCCCATCGCTGTCAGTGTGGTACTGCTGTTGACCAGCTCGGTCACCATGGTCTCTCTTGCTCGAGAAGCGCTGGTCGTATTGGCCGACACGCTAGCCTGAACGACATCATACGCAGGGCACTTTCCACCGCCAATGTCGCAGCTGTGCTCGAACCGTGTGCTGTGTCTTGCGCGTGACGATGGAAGGAGGCCTGACGGTATGACACTTGTGCCCTGGAGGTTGGGGCGGCCCCTTGTATGGGACGCAACTTGTGTCGATACTTTGACGCCGTCACATCTTCCTGAGACACAAGGTAGGGCTGGCGCAGCTGCCAATTCGGCAGAGCAGCACAAGCGTCGCAAATATGATAACCTCGGCAGTGGTTACATATTTGAGGCGTTTGGGGTCGAGACATTGGGCCCTTGGGGACCGAGAGCTCACCTCATTTACAAAAATCTTTCAGAGCGCCTGGATAATGCGACGCGTGACCAAAATGCTGGCGTTTCTGGCTCAACGCATTAGCATTGCCATTCAACGTGGTAATGCCGCCAGCATGTTGGGTACGCTACCAACTGGTAGTGGGCTTGAGCATTTGGATTGTCTTTAGACCTTCAATGGTCTATGGGCAGTCTAACTGTATTTGTAGTGTTAGTTTTAGCTTGTATTTTGTTTAGTTATTAAAGACACTGGCCCAGTAAAAAAAATATTTTGCAATTACAAACATACATTTTGTAGTTGGAATGTATGGAAGAAAACCGGACAAGTACGAGTAGGACTCGCGCTCTGATGGTTCCGTCTAACGGAACCCTCAGAGCACGAGTCCTACTCGTACTTGTCCGGTTTTTTTATTTATATTCATGGATGATCAAAAGATACCCAAACAATAATTTGAATCGAGTCGCCTATCACCTAGGTGCAGCTGATCAAATGATACTCAAATAATAATTTATATGGAGTCGCCTATGGTCACCCAGGTGATTATATTCCCAGGTGATCAAAGTCGACTAAAGAGTCAACTTTTATCACCCAGGTGATCAAAGTAGAATAGACCAATGCACTGCCTAATGTTTCCCAAAAGTTATTATTAAACTTTAATAAACGAGCATTCAAAAAAGCAAAGCATTTAAGCATAAGCACTTTTTTAAGCATTTTTTTTTTTATTAGAGGTAAAACACAATTTGTTGCTGCTCCGAAATTCCAGGGTATCCCTTTGAATCCCTGTGACCTTGTGGTCACTTAGAGGCCAAAGCGAAACTCGCTTCCAGGAAGCTCGGTATGCTTAACAAAGCGAAGCGATATTTCACGCTGGGTCAGCAGCTTTTTCTTTATAAAGCACAAGTGCGGCCCTCATGGAGTATTGCTACCACCTCTGGAATGGCGCACTGCAATAGAATGGTACATGGTACCTAACTCGTTATCTACAATTCTACACAGCAAGATAATGATGAAAATGGTAATTACAGGCTTTGCTGGGGTACGGCCGCACTAAGCACACCTCCCAGTGGCTGTGTGGTGGGTCCGTGCTCAATGACCGGTTCATCCTGACGGCTGGTCACTGCATCTCCAGTCCAGCCATGTAAGTATTAATGACGAGGAATTATGCACTTACGAGGAAAACACCGCTTTTAGCTCTTACCTAAATTGGTTGCCAACTTATTACTTATTTTAAAGCGATTTCAAAAAAAGGAGGTTCTCATGCTACGTTGCAAGCGCTCGGCAATATTTTTTTTGTATTTGTTACAGAATATATGGTGTAACATTCACACAAAATAAACTGTGAATCTATTATAATGTTTTTTTTATGAACGGGCTAAATCAAAGGTAGTTTGAATTTGCTTTTTAATTTTGAAGAAAAATGAAATATCCCACTTATATATTAGGGTATGCATCCTGTTTAATTAACTACTCCGGAAGTCAGTTTTTACAAAATTTTATTTTTAATATAGGCTTTCGGACATGTGTCAAAGATAACAGGTTTAGTAAAAAATAAAATAATATAAATACACACACTGAAGAAGCTATTTAAATCGGCTAATAAGCTCTAAGATATGAGCATTTAAAGTTTTTGTTCAGATTAGGAAGAGATTCTCTGTCCCTTTCTTGCAAGGTGAATGTCAGTATGGAGTTTGTATGGCGTACTTACATGTGACGTCATACGTAAGTATATTGCGCTCTCTGTCTAGCAATAAACATAAAAATCGAACACGTTTCAATTGTGCTTACGTTGTTCGGCTCTATTTATGCTCAGTATTTTTATATGGTAATATTGGTAATAAAAATAGTCCGGTAGCTTTTTATTAGTATTATTCTCTCCAGGGGTAGAGTGCGCTACGCGGCTCTAGGGATCCTGAAACGCTCCGACCCTCAGGAACTGTGGCAGACGTACAGGATCCGAAGCATCATCCCACACCCGATGTACCGACCGCCGTCCAAATACCACGATATTGCGCTCTTGAAGACCATACAACGGTGAGCACAGCTGTTTCCTCGTAGCCTTTTATAGTCCAAGCGTGGTTCAACGAAGAAAATAACGCCAATAACAGCCAATCCGCAGTGGAACTCGAAGTCAGGTTTCAAGAGAGTATTCAGCTAGCAGACGATCTAACGAAGATCAATGTTGGACATCTTTCCTCCAATTCTAACACCCGGTAAGAGTACCCCTTGATGAACTTTTATGTTCAATTGGAGGTATGCAAAAAATATTCCCTCCCACCCCTTCTACCAAAAATACTCAATCGGAGCCATGGGAAATTTATTCATTTACAACTAGACTGTACGTAGTACAGGGGCCTTACGGACAACTGCTATTACTGGCACCTAATCCGCTCAGTTGGAAAATCACGCGACCGCAAACCTTATCGCGCCCAGATACGATTTGCGGTCGCGTGATTTTCCAACTGAGCGGATTAGGTGCCTGTAATAGCAGTTGTCCGTAAGGTCCCTGTACTGTTTAGTGTATGGCCCATCGATGAGAAATACCAGAGACATGGGGAATTTATTCATCTACAACTAGACTGTACCTAGTACTGTACTGTTTTGTGTATGGCCTATCTCAATCGGATGTATGGGGAAAATATTCCCGCCCCTTCTACCAAAAATACTTAATCAGAGGAATAGGATCTATTTTTTTCCCGCTCCTCCTACCAATCAGAGTGCCAATCGGAAGACACAGAATAACTCGAATAATGGAGGACAATGAATGTTATTTTCAAGATTCACACCACCTAATAAATACCTATCTATAGAAACGTCATAGATTATTCAAACATAGCTACTGTTGCTAGACAAATGCCTGATATACAAAATATCTATAGCTATCTATATTTCAGCATATCGTTCAACATCAACGTTCTGCCGACATGCCTGCCCAATCTAGCAAAACCAACTAAAGACGAGAGAGCCCTGGCTACAGGATGGGGCTCCACGGGACCCGGAACCACCCTGGCTGACAACTTACAGGCTGTGAGAATCTATTTTATAAAAAACTAGCTGCACCTTGCGGTTTCACCCGCGTATTGATGAAAAATGGTGATGATGCTGACGAAAAGTAACCTATGTCCGTCTCCTGGTTATATCCTACCCACCAATTTTAACAGCTAAATTGGTTTAGCCGTTCTTGATTTATAAATAGTGTAACTAACACGACACTAACACTTTCTTTTATATATATACATATATATATATATATATAGACTAGCGGTCCGCCCCAGCTTCGCACGGGTATAGATTATTGTCTATAATATGTCACCAGGAGATAGTGTAGCTCCCCAACAGTGAAAGAATTTTTCAAATCGGTTCAGTAGTTTCGGAGCCTATTCAATGCAAACAAACAAACAATCAAATCTTTCCTCTTTATAATATTAGTATAGATAGAAAGGTTAAAAGTGATTCATCTCAGACATATATTTAGGCTAGACGAGAATGCAGACGTATAAGAGTGGAAGCATATTTGGTAAGGGACCGAGAAGAATGGCATAACCAAAGGAGTCCTATGCTCAGCACTGGGTTGCTGAAGTCTGATAATGATCTTTCTTCGATATCTTATTACCTACTCCTTCGCCCATTATGTCACCCTGTTCAATATGAACTTATTTATGAATAGCATAATCTCTCAACGACCTGATCTGTCTTATGTTTTTTGTCAAGATGGGTAATTTCAGTTTTGTGGTCCTTGCCCATCATGTTTTGGTGTTCATGTGATAAAGAATAAAGAATTTAAACTTGTGTCGATACTTTGGCGCCGTCACATCTTCCTGAGACACAAGAAAGGGCTGGTGCGGCTGCCAATTCAGCAGAGCAGCACATGCGACGCAAATATGCTTACCTCAGCAGTGGTTATATATTTGAGGCGTTTGGGGTTGAGACATTGGGTCCTTGGGGACCGGGAGCTCACCTCATTTTCAAAAATCTTTCAGAGCGCCTAGTTAATGCGACGCGTGATCAAAATGCTGGCGTGTTTCTGTCTCAACGCATAAGCATTGCCATTCAGCGTGGTAATGCCGCCAGCATTCTGGGTACGCTGCCAACTGGCAGTGGGCTTGAGCATTTGGATTGTCTTTAGACCTTCAATGGTCTATGGGCAGTCTAACTGTTTTTGTAGTGTTAGTATTAGCTTGTATTTTGTTTAAGAATTTAAGCTTTTGGTGCATTTCTATTGTTGCAGTTGTCTATAGTCGGTGGTGACTTTAGATCAAACAAACAAGGGAGATATGATAAAGTGGCGTGACAGTCGCGAACGCATCAGGCCTAAATCAGGCTTGATGCCTTTAGTCGAACTCATTCTGCAGACGACCTTGCCGCCTTTTTTGCTAATAGTTAGTTCATTGGTGTCGTTGAAAGTTTCTTAGTGTACGTGAAAAATTAATAAGTATGTAATAAAAAATTAAGACATTTGAACATGGACCATAATAAAATTGTACTAAGGCATATCTTCCTTGCTTGTCTGATCTGAGGCGGTGACCAATAACAATATCAGATGGTTCTGTTTAGGGGGGAGGGTGCCGAATCTCACCCAATCTCACGTGGGGTCGAGGCAAAAATCACGTAATTTTTTTTCCGCAAGAAACTGTGTAAAATTGCCTGAAAACTGGGTTAGATTAAGTAAAACCTGTTTCTCCAATAAAATATGGCTAAATCCTACACAACGTATTACAGTAAACGTATTTTACACAAAAAATACGCATTTTGTATAATATCACGTGAGATTAGGGCAAGGGGGAGAGGGTCGAGACAAATCTCACGATTTCTCACCATGGGGGGAGGTGGGGTCGAAAAATCACCAAAATCATGGACGCCCCCTAAGCAGTTTGATCTTGTATTTATTAAAAACATAAATTTATTTACCGACTTCGTAAAATGAGGAAGGTTCTCAATTCAGCCCGTATATTATTATTTTTCGTCAAATTCTTAACCACATTGTTCCTTCCTCAGGTAAAAGTGACAAAATTCAGTCCCGCAAGATGCTCCATGCTTTTCAAAAGGCACCGCCACCTGACCCGAGGGTATAGCCATGACACTCAGATGTGCTATGGAGATGAGAAGAAAGTCAGGGACACTTGCGAGGTCAGGACTTTATACACTTATTCTAGATGTTGGTGGTTTTAGTATTTTTCTGGATAGTTTTTAAAGCAACATTAAAGTTCATCATCATCATCAGCCAGAAGACGTCCACTGCTGAACATAGGCCTCCCCTTTTAACCTCCACACTGAACGAAAGCCTGACATCTGCATCCACTGGATGCCAGCGACTCTCACAATGTCGTCGTTCCATCTAGTAGGATTCTACCTACGCTACATCTTCCGGTTCTTGGTCTCCACTCAAGAACCTTTCTTCCCCATCGGTTATCGGTTGTTTGAGCGATGTGGCCTGCCCATTGCCACTTCAAATTGCATATCTTAACAGCTATGTCAAACATTAAAGTTACGCTGCCATTAAGGGTACGCTGCCAACTGGTAGTGGGCTTGAGCATTTGGATTGTCTTAAGACCTTCAACGGTCTATGGGCAGTCTAATTGTATTTGTAGTGTATATTAGTTTTAGCTTGTATTTAAGGTAAAGCTAAATAATCTTTAAGGTATTTTATTTCAATTGTATACCTATTTCGTATATCTACAGGGTTACACGGAAAGCTTGTAGTAAGCTGAAAGAGGTCCATAGTACCCATGAATATGAACAACTTTTACTATGGGATCAACCCTGAAATAGCGAGAAAAATATCAGCTGTTCCATACATTATGTTGAGTGGGAATAATCATTTACAATGGCTTACCACAGAAAAAAAAATAGTACATTAGTACACCCTTTCCGCGTGACACTGCATACTTTATGCACAACGGGACATAGAGTGCACCACATAAAGCATTAGACAGAGTTAGAAATACGGATATCCAAAGGAGGACAAAAGTTGAAGAAATCAGATGAAATAGGATCCCGTATAATTGAACTCAAATAGCGCTGTATGCGATGACACCAGGGGCCTTACGGCTACCTGTTTAAAGCAATCCAGTTTAGATTATGAAAAAAAGGTGCGCGACTGCAAGCCGTATCTGAGCGCGTTAAGGTTCACGTTCATATGATTTTACGAACTGCACGGTTTTAACGTTAGTTTGATACCGCGTAAGAGGCCCTGGTATCTGGCAGAATGATGGCCACCCGAGGGTAATAAGCATATCTCTTGAAAACCATTACGACTAGTGAGAGATAACATACAAAAAAGTGGGAACGTAATTATTAAATCACTGGCTAATTCTGGAAGTTTGGCGAAAAGGGAGGACGCTTCTACCCAGTAGGCTGAATAAGTTCCCAATATTGATTATGGAACTGACGTCTGCTTTATTTAGTTTTATTTTCTATCCTGCAGGGTGACAGCGGCGGCCCTCTGCAAGTCTGGGGCCAGGCGTACTTCTTGCAAGGAACGGTGATCGGTGTGACGTCATACGGACCAGAGTGCAAGAATCCGGGACAGGCGGGAGTATACACCCGCATCCGACCATATGTGCCCTGGATAGATAGCATTATTTGGTAGAAATTAAGACGGAAGTATGATGTTGGACAATGACATGTCAGCAGCGTAAATTTGGCAAAATAAATTTATCAGATTTTTTTGCATTATTTAATTTTATACTTGCGTCAAATCTCTTTTTGATAAATTAAGTAATTATGAAATTAATGAAGTGATAGGTAGTCATTTGTTGCAATATTCTAAGGGCAGACTGTTGATACAACCTACTATGATTTTAGCATCTTCTGTACACAGTTTTATAATAAATGATTTCTGATTCCGTTTACCAATAATCTGCAAATTCATAATATCTAGTTAAAAATATCAAACATTTTTACACCTTTCCAAAGTGGCAAGACACTCATAAATTCGTAAAAAATTCAAAGCAATTTGAACTTTAGTGTCCTTTCAATACTACACAAACAAAGCGATGCGTCGTGGTGACGGCAGAGAACGCGGTACACAGACGCGACATTTCATATTTTGTAACGTATTGAAAGGAAACTAAAGTTGAAATTGCTCTGAAGGAGAGTACCTGCATCCACGTCGTCTTATGAGTGTGTTTAGCGTCGCGTCGCCCCTACAACCTTCACTGCAGTTGCGCCGGCGCACATTTCCACTGCCTTAGCGTCAGTCAACACTCGACCGTGAACCCGAGCGGACGCCATGACGAGACTCGCTGTATTGTTATTGATAACCGCGTGCTACGCGCAGCCCAGAGCCGCCCCCTACAAGGTTCCAGAGGCTAAGCTGGAAGCTCTCTACCCTAGAGGACTGAGGGTTACTGTGCAAGGTAAGGAAATGATTGCTTTCATCTTAAAGGTTATTAATTTGTTGGTTTATTATTCATAACAGATCAGAAACTTGCATGGCAGAATAACAACTAAAATTTTGATCAACACTTGATCCAAAAAGTAAGGTAAACGGTATGATACGACCGCAACTATTAAAAACAATTAGAGCAAGCTGCGTCCCGCGGTTTCAGCCGAGTGATCATTTCCTCACGAGCTGTACATTTTTACGGGATGAAAAGTATCCTATGTCACTCTATGGCCCTCACATAATTTCCATGCAAAAAATCACGTTGTTGTGTGAAAAACGGACAAATAAACAGACTAAACCAACAAACACATTTTCGTATTTCCAATTCTTGTACCTATTGTATTATCATGATACTTGATGACATGATTACTGTTTTTTTTTTGTTTTTTTTCCGCTAGTTTTTTTATTTATCCTCGTCAGTAGGTACTAAACAGGGAAAACTAGTGAAAGAGGGAGCATGCTTATGACCTGCAGTGGGATGAATGACTGGTGATTAGATTATGATTATGATTGTAAACACCTTTTTTATAGATTAAGGATAAGGTATTCAGAGTACCTATTTGTGTTTAATATTGGTTCTGCAAATAGTCTGGTAACTAGAGTTCAATGTTTTGTTTGTAATACTGTTGAGCTTAGGAAAAATAAACAAAAACTCGGATATACTCGATACCTACATACGAGTGAATCGGTTCCTTCTAGGCAAGCGTGCTCCAACGTAGACCGCATCATCGCTTAACATCAGGCGTGATGGTGGTCAAACGCAAGCCTACTAATTATTTAAAAAAAAAAAAAAAAAATTGTTAATCCTCACGCGATGTTTGATGAAGTTGATGAAATACTATTCAAAGTATCGTATGACACAGAAGACATATTAGCTTATGGTCCGAATGCTGGGAGCAGCGATCTCGCTCGCGCATTTGTGGTTCTTTGATATAAAACGACTTGTGTCTAATTTTGAGAAATGTTCTTCGGTCATTTACTACGATATTATTTCAAAATATTTGAAACAAATGTTTGTTCTATTTTTTATGTCTAGAACATATGGTTTAATTTTATTTATTAGTTACGTTATTTAACTTATTATATTTTTTGTAGTCATAAAAAAAACTTCATACATTTTGTCGAAGGTCAATGACCGGTTTCTATGGAGAACAGCTGATGTTTGTTCACGATTTCACAGTTGCTCCCATAGTAAAAGTTGTTCATAATGCTGGGTACTATATATATACCCCTTTCAGCTTAGTGCACCTTTTCCGCGTAACCCTGTATAAGTTGGTTGGTCAGTAGTATCACCATGAATAGTCATTTAAATAATAGATTCGTGAAATAATCAGGACTGCTGAGTGGTGACTCATTCAACGTTATCTTCATTTTAAGCATTGATATATTTTTTTTTCTTCCTAAAAACACTAAATAAGGAATAGGGGAATCCCGCATCTGAGGAACGTAAATCTCAGGGTCATAACCTAATGTATTTATTTATTTATCATCGATGTCATCATTCTTCAATATTAGCAATGTCAGGAACAAGGGCCATTCTGGTCCTTGTCCTTTTTTGTGGTTACTTTTCTTAATCATCATGGTCATCGGCTAACATCAGTCTACCAACCAGTGCTGGACGCAAGCCTCTCCCAAAATATGCCATTCAGCCCAATCTTCACTTTGTCACTGCTAGGTCCAAAAACCTTTGTTAAAGGAATTTTATCCATAAGCAAAAAAGCCCGATAAGTGTACCCACTATCCACAGATCATCATCAGATCAGTTCAATAGTATAATTTTTTTTGGTCATCCGAATTGTACGTCATAGCAAAGTTTCAAATATAATCGATTCCAAGATTTATTTACAGAGAGAGTTACTTCATATAATGTAGCTAATTAAATAAAAAAGGCAAGTTAAGGTATTAAGTTACTACCATCTAAAGAAATAAGTACTTAGTAGAAACCTAAAAAGAGGTGCGTACCTATTTCATCACTCCATAGTGTCGCAGGCGACGCGATGCGATGAAATACGCGCATTAAAAAAAAAAAAAAAAAAAAAAATACATAATCAACTTAATCATTTTTTCTCCAACGATTGATGAAAGATCATATTATATGAAAATTATTCCAAAAAATACATTTATAGAACAAAAATTAATTTTCCATCACAGATTTTTTGACGAATCATTTATATTATCTATACTAGCTGCCCTGCGTGGATACCCTCGATAAAAGTAGCCTAAGTTACTCCCTATAACACCAGCTATCATCAAAATTCCATCAAAATCGGTCCAGCCGTTATGAAGTCCATAGGTGTCCACATAAATATACATAAAAAAAAAATTGATAGAAAAATAGATAGGGAAAATAAAGTAACCATAATGGTAACGAATAAGACAATAATGAAGAAGATGGTCACCGTAATAGTAACGAAGAATACCATAACGAAGAAGTTGGTCAACATAATGTCAACTCCTTTTTCTATGATTATTCGCTTAAAATGAACAATCAAGCAGATAATTCTAAACGAAAAGATATGATTTGTATTCCATAAACACAGCGTCTAGTCAAAAAAACTCTTTAAATATATACCATGGATCATAAATTCATAAATTTACCCCAGAAATAGGGTTAGTCACTACGATAACAACTATTTACACTTGGGAAAATCCGTTTCCACAAATAGTAACTTAAGTAAATACTAAATACACCTACATAAATAACAAGACAAGGAAAGAGACGATTTGGCTAATGTTGTAAAACCAGAATGCTAATTGTTTTTAAATACGGTTGCATATACTCACGGAATGTATCAATAGACATTAAATCGTTTTAAATGAAGTTGCTGATAGGTCACTTAGGTAGGTACTTACAGTTTATAAGAATATTTATTGTATACTTTATTTCTATAGCGGGAACTTGTAATTGGCCCAGTCGCCTATTTTTTTTAACTTATATATCATCATTATCAGCCCGAAGACGTCCACTGCTGAACATAAGCCTCCTTCTTAACCTCCACACTGAACGACAGCCTGCCTTTTGCATCAATAGGATTCCCGCGACTCTCACAATATCGTCGGTCCATCTAGTGGGAGGCCTCCCTACGCTGCGTCTTCCGGTTCGTGGTCTCCACTCAAGAACCTTTCTTCCCCATCGGTTATCGGTTCTTCGAGCGATGTGGCCTGCCTACTGCCAGTTCAATTTGCAAATTTTAACAGCTATGTCGTAACGCTACTCAGACGGTGTCGGTGACTTATATATTAGGCTTTAAGTTTCCATGAAAATGCAAAAAATATGTGTATATTTAGTTCTTTAATCATTGTATAACATAAGCACAGGTTAGTAGTAAGACTTTGTTACATATAAGTCTTGTAATAGAAAAAAAAAACGAGTAGGTTATCCGAAACGTTTACCAATGCAAATGTAGTGACAGTAAGAAGGCTGGAGAGTGCTCCAGCCTTCTTACTATCCCTGTGATTACATAATTTCGCATTTACTAATTTAGTAGGGATAGGGAATTAGAGACATAGATGGTGAAAATTATTAGAAATTGCTCTTCTCGGGCATCGGCAGTCGGGAGCCAATAAAGTCGTCTCTGGTCCACAACTTCTACTCAATTCTCATTAACCAACTAGTTTTCCATCGGTCATCAGACCATCTCGGCGTACTGTTACAGCCTTAGATCAGATAAAAATGCAGATATGCCTAAGAACAATTATCATTCATTTTTAGACCTTCAACGGTCTATGGGCAGTCTAACTGTATTTGTAGTGTTAGTTTTAGCTTGTATTTTGTTTAGTTAATAAAGGAAAAAAAAAAACATTTCCAAATGGAGTATTAACAGCATGCTGGCCGCGCTCGCGGGCAGGCTCGACTGCCCTTACATTGCTCACTGCTGTGGAATGCACGTTACACACAGATCTTATAGGGTGCCATTTTAATTACTAAATTACTTGTTTGACATATTACGTAAATATATTTTAAAATTGATTAGATTTTTATTCTTATGTAGGTACAATGATTATTATTTTGATATTTTAATGAATTAAAAGTAGTGTTAGTATTTAAGTTGTAACTAATTGAGTTTGTGTATTGTAATTTTTGTAATGTGACTGTATCTATTAATTAATTTGAATTGTGAAACTATGAGTTAATTTACTTGAAATAAATATTATATTATTAAATGTCACCGAATTTCACTCACTTTTTTTACTATACCGCGCAAAATTTTTAAATACTAACAAATTTTTCACGCACACTATAAAATTTGCAGCAGTACCAATAAACAAACGAATAGACTACACGTAAAAAAGGGCGACAAGGTCGTCAGCAGAACGAAATGAAATGAAATGAAATGTATTTACTAAAAATAGGGTTATACATACACTGATCTTAGGTACCTATTTTATATTTAATTCTACAATTTTGCCGTATCTCAGCATGTGAATTTGGTCATATAGATAAATATGTAAAAGTATATAAAAACAGGGAAAGAATACATTTCACTGTTCAATGCGTGGCAAGTGCCTTTATTAACTAAACAAAATACAAGCTAACACAATACTGAAAATACAGTTAGACTGCCCATAGACCGTTGAAGCTCTAAAGACAATCCAAATTCTCAAACCTATTATCAGTTGGCAGCGTACCCCCAGCATACTGGCAGCATTACCACGTTGAATGGCAATGCTTATGCGTTGAGCCAGTAACACGCCAGCATTTTGGTCACGCGTCGCATTAACCAGGCGCTCAGTAAGATATTTGAAAATGAGGTGAGCTCCCGGTCCCCAAAGGCCCAATGTGCTTAAAATTCCGTGCTCAAAATTTGTATAAGTTAATTGGCATGTCAAAAGATATAAATTTAAGTAAGTTCACATAAAAGCATCAAACCACGCCACATCTCCCTTGTTTTTACTGTTCTGAGATTACAGCATATCTAGCCATATCGATCTCGGACTGAGAGGTCCATGACAGAAAATTATATTAAGAAGCCAACGAACTATCAGCGTTACGCCTCATTGGCAATCAGGGAGATTCGCAAATCTAATCTCATAATGTAAACTTGTTTCTGAACAAAAACTGGTTTAACATCTGAAGAGGTGAAGAGACGGTCACGGTATGCGTTTACATTTTTTGCTGAGTTTTTTCCTCGTACGGAACGGTAAAGATGTTTATTTGTATATCTACTTGCCGTCAGAAACTACTTACGTTGGATAGTAGTTATTTATAAGGTAATTGAGAGTAATCAATGACGGCACGCAATTAAACGTTCAATGGGCAAATGTAGGAACTTTGACACGTCCTGGCAACTCTGATATGAGAATAGGTATTTTTATAACAACACACAAAGAAGCAAAAGAAGGTATTTTATTTATAGCAGGGCTAGACGGAACAATGGTACTACGCCGAAAGCAGGTCATTGTACTCATCATTACTAACAACTTTTACTATAAATCTACTGTTGCATAGTTTAGATGTTTTTGCTATATCAGAGTTGGTTCATAGTAAAAGTTACTCATAATGTTAAGTACCTACAATGATCTCGTTTTACCTTATTCATCATCATCATCATCAGCCTATTTGATGTTCGTCCACTGCTGGACGTAGGCATCTCCTAAAGAACGCCATAAGGCACGATCTTCTGCTTTTCGCATCCACTTGCCACCAGCCGCCTTTCGCAGGTCGTCACTCCACCTGGCTGCAGAGCATCCTACTCTACGTTTGCCGATACGCGGTCTCCACTCTAGAACCGTCTACCCCAGCGGTTATCAGTTCTTCTACAGATGTGGCCAGCCCACTTCAGGTTGCTAATTCTTTGGGCTGTGTCGGTTACTTTAGTTCTTTGTCGGATAATCTCATTTCTAATTCTCTCTAAGAAACGCCAAGCATAGCTCGCTCGTTCACCTTATTACCGCCGTGTAAATCCGAAATTAATCTAGGTACCTATATAAAAAAATAAAAAAATAATTCAACATTGCCGTACCCCGTACAATAATGATCTAAGCCAAAATAGCTTTGAGCATTACATCGTTATAGATAACGTAAAGTTAAAAAGAGACTGTACGTTGGGAGTTTCATTATAAACACACACTAAAAACCCAACCCTTCACAGATGACGGTTTCTCTCTTTTCGCCTTCCACGGCAAGCTGAACGAAGAAATGGAAGGACTCGAAGGTGGTCAATGGTCTCGCGACATCACTAAAGCCAAGGAGGGAAAATGGATCTTCAGAGACAGGGACGCAGAACTGAAGCTAGGAGACAAAATATACTTCTGGACGTACGTGATCAAAAATGGGCTGGGCTACAGGCAAGACAATGGAGAATGGACTGTCACTGGTAAGTTAAGAAGCTTTCAAAGATGTTCTGATGACCTACGGAAATACCAAACATCTAACTGCTGCCTGTAATCTACGACTACAGCTTGAATAATTGGAAGCATCTCAAACATCTTCTGCCTTACTTATAAACGTTACTTAAGTTAAGTAATGCTTAAAATTGCTCTGTCAACTTCTCGCTGACGGAAATTGTCACAGGTGAAAACGAGACAGAGCAATTTTAAGCATTGCTTAACTTAAGTAACGTTTTTAAGTAAGGCCGCTTATGTTGAACAATATTGGGCACGATTTTATAGAATTTATATTTTCTAATTCAAGTATCTAACTGCCGCTTTGATCGTATAATATATTTTGGATTTACCTTAAACTAAGCTAGTACCGAAAAAAGTGTGCCTATTACTGAAGGGGGCGAAGTAAACACGTATTGCACACACTGACATATTCTTACTAGTTCTACAAACGCACACTTCAATATTGAGCGGCACACAACTGCAAACGAGACGATCAAACTGTCATCAAATGGACGACCGAGGGAGGTGTAAGTGGAAACTGTTGATATAATACTTCTAAAGTTATATGATTATTTACGGTATATTTACCGTGGTAAGGTTGAGGAATGAGCTCCCGACAAAAACAACACAACACAACACTTCTATTTTTTTTTTCTGAGAACTGCCGTGATAATAATAATTAATTTAAAAAAACTTTTTTGTATTTTTATCAGCAAACCCTTTCATTTGATGCCCATATCATGATATGTATATTTTGTTTGCCATCTTGGGGCGTCCGCCATATTAAATTTATGATCTAAAACCAAAGTGCTTGGGAAGGCAAATCCAAAACTCGACGGGGTTACGTCGTTTCGTTTAGGAGTTCCTATGGCCACCTTCTGTCTCCATCATCAGACCAGCTCGAAGGTACCATACATACATTGCATTGTCACCGAACTTACATAAGTATGCCAAATTTCTACTCACGCGGTTGAAGATAATCTGCTTCAATTTCATGGTGTGAACAATAAAGAGTTAATCAATCAATCAATCAAAATTGATTTGCAAAATTCCACCCGAACAAACAAACATACATACACTGCAAGTCAAATAAAAGCTTGTATAATAACATAATAACAAAACTTTATCTTACTATAACAGCATTCCACTTTCAAACTAAATTCTCATGACTATTTGTTAATATATTGCTGTATTGCAGAGTATGTCAACGAGCAAGGTGAACATGTTGACACTGGAACCGTACCGCCTCCGACCCAAGCTCCAACTAACCGCCCCAACGTACCCACTCAACGACCCACTTCCCCTACTCAGCGTCCCACCCAGCCTGCCTGCCAAGTTTCGCAAACAACTGTCCAAGGACAAGGGTCCGTGTGCACAGGCAGTCTGGTCTTCAGTGAAGAGTTCGAGAAGAACAGCCTTAGGGAGTTGACTAACTGGGAGGCGGCGAACAAGTTCGTCGAGGAACCAGTAAGTTTACATTTAGCTTTTTTAACGAACAAATAATATAAAATGAGTAATTTTTGATAATTGTTAGAATTTATTTTCCACTACTGCTGACCTGAAAGAAGCTGCCCTGTCCAAATTTAAATAAATGTATGTCTCAAAAATGCCATGGGAACTTTTTCTCCATGGCATTTTTGAGATTGAATGTTCAGTCTTCCCGATTTTTTTTTCCAAGTAAATTGTAGTTTTTCTTCCAATTCAGTAACATTTCGAAATCTCGTTACTTTACCTAATTTAATTGAAAGGTCATTTCACTTCAATATTAATATATCTACTCTACATACTCCCGCCATCCAATTTTTGCTTTAAATTCGAGACCAGGGGCCTTAAGGGGAACGTGAACCTTATCGCGTCCAGATACGGTTTGCGGTCGCGTGATTTTCCAACTGAGCGGATTAGGTGCCTGTAATAGCAGTTGTCCTGAAGACAAAATGGTACGGACAATTTTTTATAGTTGCACCCTATTTTTCATCTAGTCTGTATTTTATTTTCAGGACTATCCATTTAACGTGTACGTGTCAGACAACACGATTAAGTTCGAAGACAATGCTCTGGTCATCTCGCCTGTCCTCACAGACACTGTTAAAGGGGACGGATTTGTACTGATGGGAGATTTAGATCTCAGCAATAGGTAAGTGATCGTTGCCTTTTTCAGAAGAGTTTTCTACTTGTGACCTCTTGTGACCTATAAAGATAGAAAGAAGAAGACAGGAAAAAAAAGAATAATGGGAAAATAATAACGTTAATAATTCTGATTTTAAGAGTTTTAGCCCCAATTTATCAATTCCCGATCGTCTTCTCTATTATTTAATAAGAACGAAGCTCTGTATAGTTGAAAGAGTAATTTACAGCAGAGGTTTTACCTCTACGTACTAAATGAAATTTGCCATCTGCTATTATCTGGTCAGTGGTTTGCTTCATCCTGTCTTCTTTCTTTCTTTCTGTCTGCTTCATTCTAGATTAATTTTTCTTTTGCCATGTCGTACTAAGTAGCTAACTTTAACATAGTTATTTTTTCGATAATCCTTGAGAATGTTTTCTACAATAGATTTACTTTATGACTGTGATATAATTAAGTCGAATGTCGGATGAGCTGTGTTCAGAAACCACTACCGAATCATCATCAGCCAGAAGACGTCCACTGCTGAACATAGGCCTCCCCCTTTAACCTCCACACTGAACGACAGCCTGCCTTTTGCAGTAGTTTTGCAGTAGTTTTGCGGTAGTCCAGTGGACTACCGAATGGCTTCCACTTATCATAAGACCACAGGACGAGCTTGACTCCCATACAAAAGACTGGTCCATCATATATGGATAGAGAGAAGTGAAAGAAAGGAGACAATGGGATGACCATGGCTGAATTAATAAAATATATGAAATATTTTTCAGATGTACCGGTAAAATAGACACAACGGAATGTATCCGCAGAGCCGATGGTGCTATGATCCTTCCACCAGTCATGACGGGAAAGGTCACCACTAAGAATAAGTTCGCGTTCAAGTATGGGAAAGTGGAGATCAGAGCTCAACTGCCAGCTGGAGCGTGGTTGTTATCAGGTCATTCATAAATTTACTACAAAAATGTGCTTACTGATATATTAAAACAAAACAACAATCGTTATAATTACGTAAAAACTTGACATTTCATAAGTAAATTCTAAAGTGTGGAAATACTCTTCAAATATAAAAATTGCTAACAATCGTTAATACCATATCATAGGCTTTAGAACGACCTAAATCTACAGTTATATCATAAAGAGCTAACTAAAGTTTGTGACTTTGTACGTTTGTAGGAGTTAAATCTCAGGAACTGCTAAACTGATACAAAAAAGTTTATTAACTGAGTGTCAAAGATTTGTTTTTGTTTACAACGCGGGCAAAGTCAAGGGTAATAGCCATATTACAGTAAGCTACCTCGCAATTATGCCACATGAACTATTTAGAATAGGTAGAAAACAGTTCAGCCATTACATACATGATCAGTAACAAACATTCACAAAGTATAAAGTTTAAAATATTAGTATGATTTATTTGAATCCCTAACTGTACCACATGTAATATAAATCGGTTTAGGCATTAAAAAAAAATGGTGAAGATAAGAACATCGTCAACTAATCATGCTCTTACATTGACAACATAACACTTTTCTTTTTGGGTAGTGTAAAAAGCATCGTACTGATCTTTATTTATCTCACTTCTGTCATTAGCTTACCTGAATTAGTTTAGTTGTTCAAACTTCCTTTCGTTACAGAATTAAACCTAGAACCTTTGGAAAACATATACGGAGCTCAGCGCTACGAGTCAGGTCTGATTAGAGTTGCGTTCGCAAAGGGCAACGATATGTTCGCTAAGAAGCTGTATGGAGGGCCAGTACTCAGTGACGCAGAACCCTACAGGAGCCTGCATTTGAAGGAGAAGATCGGAATTGAGAACTGGAATCGGAACTACCACAACTACACTTTGATTTGGAAACCAGGTCAGTTGCTTTACAGTGAATGCCCTGATGGGGAGCATCAACATCATCATCATTAGCCAGAAGACGTCCACTGCTGAACATAGGCCTCCCCCTTTAACCTCCACACTAAATGAAAGCCTGCCATCTGCATCCACTGGATGCCCGCGATTCTCACAATGTCGTCAGTCCATCTAGTAGGAGGCCTACCTACGCTGCGTCTTCTGGTTCGTGGGCTCCACTCAAGAACCTTTCTTCCCCATCAGTTATCGGTTCTTCGAGCGATGTGGCCTGCCCATTGTCACTTCGATTTGCAAATTTTAACATGATGGGGAGCAGTTACTTATGTCAATCGTACTCTTTTTAATACCAAGACGGCACAATAATTATGTATATCCATTTTAACCCCGACATAAACAGAGAGGTGTTATAAAACGTGTGTATTTATATGTTTCTCTGTGGCATCGTAGCTCCCAAGCGGCTTTTTTGTTTGTAAGGAGACTTGATCGAGAGTGTCCTTAGCTGATTTAAGAAAAATTGTTGAACTCTTTGAAAATTATCATCACATTTGTATTTTTTTTTTAATTTTGTCATTTATACTTGTTAATTACATTTTCTTAAAGCCTTACTATTGGTTTTGTTCTTAGTTTTGTATTTTTCTCTAGTTCTTCTAAATATTTACCTGTTACTTACAAGATTGACTTTGGATACTGCAGAAGCCTGAGAGTATTTACTTATGCTGTAACTTGTTTAATTTTTGTGTTATTCATTCGATTACCAGTGACTTTTCTAATGCTTGTGACACAGTAACATCGTCGTGTCCTATCAAAAATACATGTTCATATTCCAGATGGTCTGCAGATGTTTGTTGATGGTGAAAATTATGGCACTGTGACTCCAGGAGAAGGTTTCTATTCAAGTGCGAGAGAGCACGCCGTCCCACATGCCACGGTCTGGCTCAAGGGAGACGTCATGGCGCCGCTTGATCAAATGGTATACATAATTTTAGATTTAGCAGAAACCGTAAAAAGTTTGAATTTAAAATCAGAAACTAGAACTTATAAAATGTTGAATATCTAAAAACTCGTATGTAAAGGAGAATCTCTGTGCAATCTTATTTTGATCAGTGGGCGTTTTCACACAAACGCAGTCAAAGTTTGATAGGCTCCATCCACACCTTATTAAAGGCAGTTTTTATTATTGAATAACAGGCTTGGTTTGACCACCACTTCACCTGATGTTAAGCGATGATGTGGTTTACGGTGGAGCACACTTGCCTAGAGGAAACCGATTGAAGGTGATTGTAACTATGCTCCATAGTCTAGCTAACGTAATGCCTAACGCCCACTTTGAGTCGAGTCAGCGTCGCAGTTTATAAGTAGCTGTGCAAAAGTGAACCCTATTGGGTATGACGTTAGGTTCAGAGTTATAACTCATTTAATAAAATTGAGTTGAGACGCGGCTGAGGTGTAACGCGTAGCAGACTGTGTTCACCCAAATCGTAGTACAGGTTTAAAATCTAACAGCCGTCAAAATTGTTTTTTTTTTTTCTTTACTTTTTAACTGACTTCGAAAAGGAGGAGGTTATAAATTCGACTGTTTTTTTATTATTATTGCTTTCTCGTCTTATTACATTATATATTTTTAATCCCTGACGTAAACTGGGTATCATACGTTTATGGTACGTATATGTGTATCTCTGTGTCTGTGTATCTGTGTGTCAGTCACATCGTAGCTCCCAAACTGCTGAACCAATTTTAATTTAGTTTTTTTTTGTTTAAAAGTTGACTTGATTAAAAGTGTTTTTATTTATAAATTCAATAAAATATGTTCAGCCCACGTTTGAAGATTTCATTCATATTATTTTCTAGTTCTACCTGTCCCTGGGTCTCCGCGTGGGCGGTATCCACGATTTCTCCGACAGCCCCGACAAGCCTTGGAAGAACCGCAGCCCTAAGGGAATGCTCAACTTCTGGAACTCTCGGGACAAGTGGTTCCAGAGTTGGTACGGAGCTAACATGAAGGTGGACTACGTGAGAGTGTTTGCTCTATAGATATTGTATAGAGACCACAGCGAGTTTATCCTCAAACCATATAGATTCTATTTCAGTTCTGTCACCATTTAATCTCGTTGAGATGAATATGTAAGTGACAGGGACAGCAATAGTACTAATTGCTCTGAATCAGCCCACATTTCAAATACTTTATTGCTGGATACAGTGCTGGGCTAAATTTTGATGGTGACCTTCACTCAACTGAAGAGAAGCCAGTTCTCAAAACACTTGTCATGCAGAAAAAAATATTGGTTCTGTTCAATCTGTTTCTCCTAAGCTTTTAACTTTGGGGAAAGAAGATGGCTAATGTATCGTCATAAATCCCTTGGGATATGAGACGAGCTAATTTTTTTTAAATAATGACATCAATGCATAATGACTGAATTTTGAGATTATTTCTTGTGATAATAATAAAAACATATTAGTATCTACTTTTAGCTGGTAAAGTTGTGATATAATGTGAATAAAATGTGATTTTTGTAGTCAACTACTATTTACTTCCCTTATTATCAACATGTAGGTACTTTAGGTAGTAGATCTGTAGGTACTTTTACTTAAGCCTAAAATATTATTCTATGGTAAGATCTTTGACAAATATACCTGTCTGATCTAAGGGTACGAACCGGAAGACGCAGCGTAGGTAAGCCTCCCACTAGATGGACCGACGACATAGTAAGAGTCGCTGGCATCCAGTGGATGCAAAAGGCAGGCTGTCGTTCAGTGTGGAGGTTAAAGGGGGAGGTCTATGTTCAGCAGTGGACGTCTTCTGGCTGATGATGATGATGATGATCTAAGGGTAAGATTTAAAAAAGTCGAACTTCGAAAGAAACTGACTATCATCTATATTAAGGGAGGTTGCAGTCACTACCAAGGACAAGGAGGTTACTTCAAGGAGATTGCATTTTCATCTTACACTGGCTGATGTTACAAGGAGTAGCTTAGGCTACTTTTAACCCGTATATAACGCGGGTGAAACCGCGGGGTGCAGCTAGTTATTAATAAAAGAAAACAAAACCCGTCAGCAAAATGTATCAGCTTCACTCTGGATACTAAGACGAATCTAACGACCTTGTACTCCAAAATCTGTTAAGCCGTGTAATCTATAAGAGGTTACATAGGAACACTGCAAATATACTGCGCAGACATACATCATCATCATCGGCACCTAATTCAGCTCACTGCAAGCCAAAAACCTCCTTATCTTTCACCAATTTTCCCTGCCCGTCGTATATCTCGTCCATGTGATTCGGCTAAATTTTTGTATGCTATCACGCCACCGATAGACTGGTTTTTCGACTTACTTTGTTATTTAGCCTCCTTCTGGGACAGTCAGGTAAATTACCTACTATGTGATGATGATGATGATGAGACTTCGTCTATTTTGAATTTCCTTATTAGAGATGACCGTTACGGGAAAATTTACTTTAGGCGTCTTCTTAGTATTAGTAATGGTGATCAAATAAGATACGTCAATAAAACAATCCCACATTGTTCATAACATGACTTTTTGGTAGAAAAACTTATGTACCTATGTACATACAGATATACTTGCATGAATAGATCATCTATGTATTTGCGAGGTCAAACTATGACCAAACTTGTGTTTAACCACTAAATTAAATCTGCCAGATTCATTTGAACTTCGCCGGTATCTAAACCTGCAAATATTGGCAAAAAATCCAAGCCAGTACGATATTCAACATAAGGTAGTGGTTCCGTATCTATACTAATATTATAAAAAGGAAGGATTTGATTGTTCGTTTGTTTGTTTGTTTGCATTGAATAGGCTCCGAAACAACTGAACTGATTTGAAAAATTCTTTCACTGTTGGGAAGCTACACTATCCCCGGGCGACATAGGCTATAATCTATCCATGCGAAGTTGGGGCAGACCGCTAGTATTATATAATTGAGAGTTTTATGCACGCCGTTCAACGTACTCGTAAGTTAAAAAAGAAGCTTTAACAAAACAATATTAAATTCATAATTCTATATTTTCTGTTTTATTTTCATTTAACAGGTGTTTGGGTTTTTACAATGTCAAAACGTCAATGTCAATGTCAAAACGTCAATGTCAATGACAGGTTGTTTCCTAATACAGGTTCAACCTGTATTACCAATAAAAATGATTAGCCTATTTATGTAGATTAATTGCACAATATAACATTTTAGATAAATGAAGTAAAAGCCTATCAATTTCCTTAACTCTATGTGAATGCTTGTACCTACTAAGTAATGATTTACATAAACATACTAAAGATATAAGAAAAACACAAGCAAAATAATATAACATATACTTACTATTAATTAATTATTTTATTATTGTTGTTTTGTACATTATAATTGCAATAGCATTGCATACGCAGATAACAGTCGTGACTTAAATTCCGTTTTCCTTACCGCGGAACTCTAAGCACACAAGGCAATTACTATTCAAAGATCCGGCAGAGTAAACCACCTTGCCAGTATTTTGCAGCAAATCGTGTTGACCGGACTTAGACATAGCCATTTATAAAATAAAATAATTTAAAATCATCATCCTCTCTCTATCTTAGCCGTATTGTTGTAGACAGTGATAGACTTGTGTGAGGTATGCCTAGATTAAGATCTGTAGTCTGTTTCCTGGGAGTTTTTGTGAATTTTGTGACTGGATATGAAGTTCCAGAGGCTAGGTTGGAAGCGGTTTACCAGAGAGGACTGCGGGTTTCTATACCAGGTAAGCAAGAGTTCGTTAACCTATCTAATGTCACCTGTGAACTGTCAACAAAGTCACACACTACTGGCGAGTGGCGAGAATAAAATAAAAGCAGTGATAATCAGCTGATAGTAAATACAATGACCGTCAATGTTAAGCAATGAAAACCGTTGCGGCTTTATGACCACCAATTAAGTACCTAATATAAATTTAATGAGTTTGACTAGTAATGATGAGTTATTTTAAATAATAATTAACCTAAGATTGATGTCTTATTTATTTTTTTATTTTTTTGGGTTCTGTATTTAAAATGGAAAAAACGGAAATTTTATAAGATCACTTTGTTGTCCGTCTGTCTGTCTGTCAAGATCACAAGGTCTTCACACATTTCAACTTGATATCAAGTTGAAATTTATATCAAATACTTGGGTCTACCGTTTCATGCAGCTATGAAAAAATCAATCTTATAAGTCAACGCGATCAAAAGATATGACCGTTATGTCGCATATTTTGCGATTTCACAAAGCAACAAACCTAAAGGGTACTTTCCGTTGACCTAGAATCATAAAATTTGGCAAGAGGCTAGGTCTCCCAGCACATATTATAAAGGAAAAAAAACCGAAAGTAGTTAATTGAAGTCATATCATAAAAAAAAATTGCTATTACAAACTAACATTTTGTTGTTGGTACGTATGGAAGAACCTTATTGTCCACCACTAAGTTATGTTTGTATTTTTTTTGTTTTTTTGTTTCTAACGGAACCCTCAGAGTCCTACTCGTACTTGTCCGATTTTTTAAATTTATTATTACTGATTTGACATTCCTAAGCGGTTAAATCAAGTATAGGCAAATATTTTCCGTGTCATCAAGAGACCGGCCTAGCCGAGTTTTGGGTCAACTGTTAAGTCAATATAACCTTTATTAGACATAACTGACACCTATGTATACCTTACACATATTATGAGATAATGTAAAAGCGTTTCAGAAATGAATGTTTACTTTACTTAAGTTATGTTAATTAGCTTGGCTGTTATGTATCGAGATTATGATGTCCACAACATGGAGTTTATTCTTCGTAATTAGCAAAATGTTATTGTAGGAAGGTATATTACCAATAGCAAAATTTAAAGAGATTGGGGAATCACAATTCTAAAGTGAGTAGTTTCCTTAACTTTTTTTAACTCCATATAAAGACCAAGGTATTTATTTGTTTTTGATGATTCTAACATTTAAATATAATGACGTGATCGAATCGGAAAACCTGTTTTTGATTGATTGAACTTCCACCTAGCAATAATTTAACATGCAATGCTGCTCAAGTAAGTAATAAGATAGCCCGTTGGTCCAGTTGGTAGTGAACCTGCCTTCTATTATCCTACTAATGTTATAAACGCGAAAGTTTGTACGTATATGTATGTATGGATGTTTGTTCCTCTTTCACGCTGCAACGCAACAACGGATCGACCTGATTTTTTGCATGGGTATAGTTCAAGAGCCAGAGAGTGACAGGCTACTTTTCATCATCATCATCATCACCATTTTTCATCACTACGCGGGTAAAACCGCGGGGCGCAGCTAGTATATTATATTCATAACCTAAAGGTTCTAACATTATCACTGTCATCGGCCATGAATAACTCGCTGTTGACCAAAGGTTTCCATTGTTTCGGCCATTCTTCACAGTCCCTTGAGTCGCATCTTTTTGTTTTATTTTCTTGGCTTTAGTTGGATCGTGGTAAAACTTCCTCATTCACGGCTGGCCTGGACACCTCAACGTATCTAGAGGACCACTCTGACCACACTGATTTGTGACCTTATAACTTGTGTCTCTATAAGCTATTTAAAAAAAACTAATTTGGTCAAAAATTAACTTTTTCTTTCTTTCTGTTATTACCATACACCAGGTGCTATTACCGCGGCAATGCGGCGTATATAATTTAATTTGTCTAAATTCCAGATGATGGCTTCTCTTTATTTGCGTTCCACGGAAAGCTTAACGAAGAGATGAATGGCCTCGAAGCAGGCCACTGGTCCAGAGACATCACCAAGCAAGTAGACGGAAGGTGGACCTTCAGGGATAGATCAGCTGATTTGAAGATTGGAGACAAGATCTACTTCTGGACGTACGTGATTAAGAACGGGCTGGGCTATCGACAGGACAATGGTGAATGGACTGTTGAAGGTAAGATCTGGAACTCAAGCTATAGACTAAGGTTAAAGATTTAAAATTTAGGTTATAAGTTATTATGTTTTATGGCTTCATTATTTGTGGAAGTTACACTACAACGTAAAACCAAAATCGCAAAGAATGAAGTCGTTCACATAATTGTGATCGAACTTCACATGGTAAGTTCGTTTGATCATTATTTTTTTTATAACAAAATGTTTTAGAAATTACCCTGACTGCATTCTCCTTAATTTAGAAATCGATAGACAGCATGAACAATTTAGAAAAGTTTTCATTTATTAACTTTAAAACTCCAACTAATCAAAGGACGTTGTGCCAACTATAGCCAATAAAAATCGTGGCACTTGTTTGCAACATGGATATTTCACACTGAATTATTGCCTCTCGTTACTTTTTGTAAATTTTGCTAAATTGGTTAAAAGTAAATCACATTGTGTTTTTTTTTTTTGTCATATTGATTATGACAAGTCAATTAATTTATTGATAAAATGGCAATTTACAAATCAATAAATTTTCCCTTAAAAAGTGAGAAATAATAATTAATTGATTGATATTAAACAAAGAAATTAAATAATTACATTACCAAAAAATTAAGTCAAACAATTCTATAATTATAAAAACGGTAAAGGTATACATAACGATCAGATTGGAGATCGATGGGGAGGCCTATGTCCAGCAGTGGACGTCCTTTGGCTGCAATGATGATGGTGATGATACACAACAATCTTACTCAACTCTCGGTGAGCATTACATTATTTCACCAGAGATGTTCAAGCTCAGCAAATACAAATGTAGTTATGAAAAATACGTGTCAACCAACAATTCTTGTCCAGGGTTCGTCGATGAAGCTGGAAATTCAGTTGATCCATCAACTGGCATCTCTAACAGTGGATCCATATATAACGAAGCAGCCACAAGCCCAACTTCCAGTCAGCCCCCTCAATCAGTGCAGTCCGCTGCAGGATTCCCTTGTGAGCTCTCAGAGTCCAAGGTGTCGGTGCCAGGGTTTGTCTGCAAAGGACAGCTCCTGTTTGAGGATAACTTCAACTCTGGGATAGAGAAAGGGAAGATCTGGACGCCTGAAATCAAATTTCCGGGAGAACCAGTAAGTAAGTCCACGGCCAAAAATCGTATGATGAGTCACTGGGGTACATTGCTTTTTTTTAAATAACAGTGGTAATTAATTGGGACTTATATTCATAATATTAATTGTATTTTTTTTTATTAGTGTTGTACCCAACATTATTTTTCCAAAATTAGGAAAGGCTAACAGGGACAGGGACTGAGCGAAAGCGCCGTCTAAAATGTGTATAGTCTAACACAGTTATAAACTATCGCGGTTGTTCAACTTTTTAACTGTTCGACCAACCCGCATTATTCAGTCTTCCCGTGAACATGGTGCATGTAACTGCGCCGAAATATCGGGAGCTCATTCCACAACCTTACCACGGTAAATATCCCGTAAATAATCATATAACTTTTGTGTATAGTCAATAGACCAAAGCCACAGCCAAAAACATCCATTGACTTAGATATTATATTAGCACAGATTGAAAATGATAGTACCTAGATATCGCTATCCATACAATTTTATGCATCGCTTCCCTGTCGTTTAACGTAGTGGGTAATTGTACCTCCATGTGCTAACGCTTCTACTGCGTTTATTACGCAGTGGTATAAATGATTCGCGTTGTTCTCCATAAATTTATGCATCGCTTCCCTGTCGTTTTATGTTTCTACTGCGTTTGTAGTACGCGGTGGGATAAGTAATTCGCCGTCTGCCTCTGACTATGAACGTAGTAGAAGCGTAAAACGACAGGGAAGCGATGTATAAATGTATGGACAGCGATACTATCGTTTTCTATCGGTACTAACATAAATACCTAGTACAGGTCAATCGCCATTTTTCGCTGTGCCTTTGGAATTATTGACTAGTCCTGTCATTTGTCCAACTACTGTTCGTCGCACTGTAACAAAAAGTGGCTTTTATCTAGTGACTATTCCGCTATGGCCCATCCCAACTTCCTTATATATTTTTTACTATGATTAATCGATGTTTTCCAGGACTATCCCTTCAATGTATACCTTAACGACCGAAACCTGCGGGTCCGGGACGGCAGACTGAGGATAAAGCCTATCACCCTTGAGTCCAAATATGGAGAAGACTTCGTGAGACAGTCGTTGGACCTTACAGATAGGTGACTATTATCTAGTTATAGTCTAGTTATATTATCTAGTCATCATCATCATCACCCACAACCTTCCTTATCCCACTGCTGGGTATAGACCTCTCTCTTGCTATGCCATCTGCCTCGGTCCTGTGCTAATCGAGTCCAGGTTCGACCCGCGATGGTGACAATATCGTCGACCCATCTTGCAGCTGGATGACCAAGGCTCCGCTTACCTTGCCTCGGCCACCACTCTGTTGTATACAGTTAATTATAATATATTTGAATTCAGCTCTATCCAATAACGATTCAAGTATTATTCACTTCATTGTAACTATACTACACGCCTACTTTTGATAAAATTGTCGTGTATACTGTACCTACTTTGCATTATTAGCAGTGCTAAAAATGTTTGCTGGTACAAAAGTACCACGTCCCCTGTGGGTACTTATTGTACCATGGTCCTATGTCAACCAATCTAAGCCACTGTACCACGATAGAATTACCAAAATACGTTCGCTAAAGCCCTATCTACGTAGATCTACAATAAAAAAAACTCACAACTTACATTTATGGGAAATCAAAAGTTCCACATCTTCCAAATGCTTCACGCATACTATAAGAATATTTCGCCTGCAGATGTACCGGCATGGTAGGCACTATGGAATGCTCCCGAGAGGCTTCTGGGCCGCTGATTCTGCCGCCCATCATCACCGCCAAGGTCTCCACTAAGAACAAGTTCTCCTTCAAGTACGGCAGGATTGAGATCAGCGCCAAGATGCCGCAGGGAGACTGGCTTATACCTGGTAAGGACATTTAGCAATTTTGTCTTCTTCTATATCCTTTGCACTACTTTCCTTTACTTCTAGCTTTTATTTCTATTTTTTTCTTGTCTTGTTTTTCTTGCCTTCCGCTAGGGACTGGAAAGCTTTGCCACCGTCCTTGTTTCCTGAAAACTATAACCTGGGTGTCTTCAAGGCCAGAGTGAAATAAGTACCTTATAGGTCTACGTGTCTTTGGCCACAACATCACTTTCCATCAGATGAGTTAGTGGCTAAACGTAAACATATTCTATATGAAAAAAAAACTCAAATATTTAAATGGTATAATTATATTCTAATTCAATTTTTTTTTTATTTACGACTGTCAGGTTGGAACTACCTCAGAACAATCTCAGAACATATTATAGTCCTAGTACTGAGAGAACAACACTTCTAAAATGTAAAAAAACTAGTCAGTAAAAAGTCGTCATCTCTCAGTCAGGTTTGAGGCCTGTGAAAGTTGTAGCTGTGTAGCTACTTGCAGGTAGCAAGAATTATATATGACGTCACCAACGCATAGATTGGTTGCGAAGACTCGAACTTGGAGGCCGACAGGAAAGCGGCCGTAGCTTGATGTATAGAGCGCTCGGGTATACTCGATGATGGCGCAGGTTCAAATCCTGCTGGTCGCCAAATATTTGAATTGTCTAAAACGTTTAAATAGTAAATCCTCAAATTAGAAAGTACCACATCAATAATTAAAAAAATTAAGTTATATGATTATTAACGGGATATTTACCGTGGTAAGGCTATGGTGCCAGGGTGCACCTAATCAAAATCAAAACATATCAAATATTTTTTATCATCAGACACAAGTTCCATAATAAATTACAATTAAAAATATGAAATTAAATTAATCAGAATTATACAACATACTAACCTAAGCTAAACTAACTGCGCCGAAATATTGGGAGTTTATTCCACAACCTTACCACGGTAAATATCCCGTAAATAATCATATAACTTTAGTGAACAACCGTGATAGTTGAAACAGTGTTTTAATTAAAAAATTAGCAGTAATTCTTATTTATTTTGTGTTCAGAAATCCAACTAGAGCCCCGGAACCACTTGTACGGCATCAACAGCTACGCATCAGGTCTGCTACGCATCGCCTGCGTGAAAGGGAACGTGGAGTACGCCAAGAAACTGTACGCGGGGCCCATCATGAGCGATCAGGAGCCTTACAGGTATTCAAACACTTTACAAAGGTTGTCTGGTGACTCTGGTGTAGGTTGCTGCTAGATGAAATCGTCATCATCAGCTAGAAGACATCTACTGCTAAACATAGGCCTTTCCCCTTTAAACTCCTCACTGAACGACAGCCTGCCACTTGTATCTACTGGACGCCCGTGACTCTCATGATGTCGTCGGTCCACCTGGTGGGAGGCCAGATGGAATGCTGCTAGGATATTATTCCAACAAGTCTTCTTGATTAATTATCAAGGTCCTATAATTTTATGCCATTTGACATAAAATTTATAGATTACAGTGTGACCAATTTATCTGTACAATGGCTAAATGATGATACTTAAAACTGTTGACAAAAATTATGGAAAGCTACGGCATAAGACGGTTATATTGAGAAAATACGATAGTGGTGCCCTCAACTCTCCAGATGAGTTGGACTCTCTGTAGTCTGTACAGCATTATAGAACAAGCTGTTTAATGGTTAAACCATGTCTACTAATAGTTCTTCAAATGTCCTTTACAGAACTGCACACCTGAAAGAGAAGATTGGTTACGATCTATGGAACAAAGATTTTCACAACTACTCTCTTGAATGGAGGCCAGGTAAAGATATAGATTATAGATAGTTTCACCAAATACCAACGTTTATTGGAATAGCAAATCGCAAAAAAATATAGTGAAACAGATTCTTCATCATAAACCAGAAGACATCCACTGCTAAACATAGGCCTCCCCCTTAGAATTCCACACTGACCGACAGCCTAGCATGCACTGCATCATCCACTGTTGCTGTTTGCATCCACTGGATACCCGCGATTCTCACGATGTCGTCGATCCATCTAGTAGGAGACCTACCAATATACGCTGTGTCTTCCGCTTCGTGATTTCCACTCAAGAACTTTTCTCCCCCATCGGTTACCGGTTCCTCGAGCGATGTGGCCTGCCCATTGCCACTTCAACTGTTACTCTGGTCCTTCGGCGCATATACACGTTTCTGATTCTATCGCGCAAAGAAACTCTAATCATAGCTCTCTCCATTGCCCGCTGTGAGACTGTTTTTTTCCTAAATGCCAGTAGTTAATGACTATTTATGTCATGAGCAACTGATGTGGGACCAGTTAGCTAACAGCTTTATCAAAACTGTTGTGATTGAGAACTACACCCACACGAGTGATTTGTTGCAAAACGTTATTATTCACAGATGGGATTTCACTATTCGTGGATGGAGAAAACTATGGAAACGTGAACCCTGGAGAAGGGTTCTACACGAGTGCTACCGAGAATAACGTCATGGCGGCTTCAAGATGGCTGAAGGGGACTGTCATGGCGCCGTTTGATGACATGGTGTGTTTCCAGGACTATTCGTATTTATTTATTAATGGCTGACATGCCAGTCTCACTCATTTATGTATACTAATATATACTGGGTAAGTGCGAGTTGGTGACAAATTTATCTTTACTAAAGTTAAGCAACGTTGTGCGCGGTCGGTACTTGGATGGGTGACCGCCTGGACGTGATGTTGTCTTTTTGAACTACTTTTTTGTACATTAGTAGTTAACAAATCATATGTTAGTACGGAACCCTCAGTGCGCGAGCCCAACTCACACTTGGCCGGTTTATTTAATTCATTTTTCAATTCTGACCTATGCTAACAGCATATGGCCAATCCAATGCTTTGCCCTTATTTATTCTTGACACAAGTAACTATGTTATAGCAATGACCCAAAATGTACTCCGTCGTCATAACCTAATAATAAAACAGCCTTTTTTCTGGAGATTAGTAAGTATATAGCTAAATGCATGAATATACTTTTCAGTTCTACATATCCTTGGGGCTCTCAGTGGGCGGAGTCCACGAGTTCCCGGACGCGCCCAACAAGCCCTGGACGAATAAGGCTACCAAGGCCATGCTGAACTTCTGGAGTGCTCGGGAGCAGTGGTACTCCACCTGGTATGATGATACCAGCGCGCTGCAAGTCGACTACGTGAGGGTCTACGCACTTTAAATGGTAAATTTATTTCTTGGGTTTTATTTCTTCTTACTATTTTTAATTCTAAGTTTAGATTTTTATTCTCATTCTGAGGTTTCAAAGTTTGAGGTCTTAGAAGTAAGCGAGGTCTAAAGAAACAAATTCTCTATAAGCGTAGTTTGGACGAAAAACTACGTGAATCTTTGTAATGCCAAAAACTTACTATTAGGAATATTTTATGTTTCTACAAATCTTTATTTCTAAAAAGCTGTAGAATCTTAAACAAAAAACAAACTTAAGTTGTAATTCTTAAACAAACTAGACCAATGTAATAAGACTTAACGTTAAGAAGTGAGAAGTTTCAGCATAGAAAAAATTTAAGATGTCGACTTTAACAAGGGCCCCACACTAGGCTCATGGCCCGTATTGTGGTGGCCAAGGGACGATGTATCCAAGTTAAGTTTTTTAATTTGGAGGCATCCAATTTTTCACTTCAACTTTTCCTAGGTTATAACTATATTAATATTATGTACATTTATATTGGTTACTTTATTATATTACATTTCACTAGTTATTAAGTGTATAACTCAAATTATATTAATAAATAGGTATAATATTAGATTAAAAAGAATGGCTCAAGTAGGTATTTAATATCTAAAGTGTAGTGTCAAGTTGTCTAGTACAACAGAATGTAGAAGTCTTTTGACTTAAAACTTTTTTCTATTTGCAGGTAAACGCGCCTTTGTCTCGAAAATCTCAATTCAAGTGGAACCGTGAAATCAGTGGTGGAATCCGTTTTTTTTTTACTTTTGTTAATAAAGTTACTGCCAAACACCGTTTTTTATATTTCCGTGGCTAACTATTATTAGTTATAGAATTTCAGCCTACTGTGCCACACAAAATGCCAAATCTTCTTTTCTGTGGTCTGATATGTGGTGTTCTGCATATAAAATATATTTGTATTATTTCTGTACAATAGGAGGTTAGCAATAATATAACTATTATTTGTTAATCTTATCAACAATAACATAACAGCTAACGCGAAAACAATAAGAAAAACTAATCAAAGTATAACCTAGATCATTATTATATAGCTATGTTAGATGCGTGGAAGTCTGCCGTGAATACATTGAAAGGCGTAATTAGCAAACTGAACGGCTTTTTCCGCCGATTCCGAATATGAATCCAACTCAATGCAAATATATTTGTTATGTTTGCAAATAATGTTAGTTGCGTCCTTTTTCGTTATGACAGCAGAAGTAAGGAGAAAGTATAATTATTGTGGGAAAAAAATGTAAACAATTAAGACACATTATTATTACAAGTTATATTAAATTCTTTGCAACAAGACTATAGAGAACAAGACATTAACGGCCTCTTATACCAAATTTGACGGTTTGAAATAAATTTTATTCAGTTAAATTACAATATTTGAGCTGGAAAAAAATACATGTCACATGTACATCTGTGTTTGAGTTTATGATTTGGTTCAAAACTAACTAGATAGAATAACATTTCCTCGATAAAAAAAATCTGAAACAAAGTCGAGTTAATTTATTTTTTTCGTTTTATGGTCTAATGAAAGCTCGTAACAACCTGGAAATTGCATGTACTGAGAGGCAATTTTATTCAAAAAAAAATTTATTTGGACAGATTTTTGATAGTGAATAGTTTCGTTTTTTTGTGGAATTAAAAGCGTAAAAAGGGCGCGAGAATTTGCGCGCGCCGCGTTCGGTGCCGCGAAAGGCGTCATCGAGATCGGACCTATGTTCGTTTTTGTCGTTGCACTCCCCCCCGCAGGCGTCCTGATTCTTGCGTGGCAAAATACATCGTCGCTACAACTTGGCGGGGACTGAGGGAGCGTTTTGTTGCCTACGCGACTCGGATAAAATGTAGACACTTTTGTGTCTTGTGTCGATATCAGCCACTCTCTGCGCACATTTTGTATCCAGTTGCTTCCACTTGATTGGTACTTGGTGTGCCGTGTCGGCAACAAAAAGTGTCTAAGTACGTTTGCGCAGCGCCTTAGTATTAATATTCGTGATCAAGTTCTTATGATTCACCTTCTGAAACAGTAAAACGGGAAAAACATTTTCTGTGCAATAGGTACAAACATTTCTGAGTATACTAACCGCATAAAACCTCAATTGCGATAACCTCTATCCAAAACATTAATAATAATTCTTGATATGTATTTATATGAACATTATGTACGTATCAATAAACTATTAAGGAGTTAACGCACTTGCACTAAGTACGGAGCGTACTATCTGTAGAGTCAGTGCCGGCTCTAGCCTTAGATCGGAGTTGAGCAAGATTGTCTTTCGGCGCGTTTCGTTACTGAAAACTATCGATTCCGGGATAAAAAGTATTCCATGTGCTAATCCAGGATGTAAACTACTCCCACATCAAAATATTATGCTGATTATTACGGCGGATTAATTAACAAATTATAAAAAAGTACAACAACAAACTCCCCAACAACAACAACAAACGTATTTTTGTAATAGCTCTAATGTAAAAATGGTAATATTTACAAGCGTCAAACTTGGCATGATTATAGTACGCACTTTAAAGTATAACAACAAATAATAATAAATAGCCAAGTGCGAATCAGTGAAAAGTTTCTGTTCATTACCAAGTTATAACTGGTAATTTCGTTATTGAATTTTGTGGTGGTACGGAACCCTCAGTGCGCGAGCCTGACTCACACTTGGCCGGTTTATTATTTCTGGTGTACTCAAAAAAGTGCCTTCATCTATCGGTTTCTACATAGTAAGTGAGCTCCATCGTAGACACCATTATCAGATAGGTGCCGACGCCGAACAAAAGCAACAAAAAAAATTACTAAATATAATATCAGTTTGAATGTTTGGTCATAGATAGTAAGCTCGACAAAATGAAAATGGACTTCCGCAAAGTAACGCCTGATTCAATCAACTAGTAAGCTCGAGTCTAGATATCTCCGTATATATATAGTAGTCTTTGATTACGCATACCAGAGTTCAGGTTCAAGCAACGAGCCCAGCCGTGGACACTCAGCCGCAGGACGCTCTGATCGTATGCGCTGTGTGAGCAACAAGAGGAATTTTCATTCATGGATACGAAATCTAGAATTTTACTTCGTCTATATTTCAACCGGATTTGGCGTTCGCACTTGGCCATTATTTATTATTTGTAGTGTGTACTTTAATTATTATGCCAAGTGTGACGCTTGTACGTATTACCGTTTTTACATTAGAGCTAAAAAATACGTTTGTAGTAAGTTTATTGTAACCTTTCGTTTTTACTTTTTGACTTATTTATTATTTCTTGTTCTCTATTATTTTTATTAATCTGCCGTAACATTACATATTCTGTGAAAATTTCAACTGGCTACCTATTAGCTACTCCTAGCGGTAAATTTATATAATTCTGTAAGTAATCTGTGAATAGTGCTGTTGGCTGTATTATTACTAAGTTTATTAATCTATCACCTTGTACATTTTATAATATGGCTGTTTACTGTTCATTAATAAATAAATTTCAATAAAAATACGGGTTGTTACTGTTCCTTAATTATGTTTTTTTAAATACGGTTCAAAAGATTCTGCCTCTTAAAGTTAAGACGGACAGACAGATAATGTAGCCTTAGTAAAAGGGTCCCGTTTTAACCTTTTGAAAAAAACACCTCGATGCATTGCTCTGTTGGTGGGGTGAAAGAGGAACAAACAAACAACACTTTCGCATTTATAATACCATACTTGCTATATAGCTAGCATTTGCATGCGACTTTGTACCTTCTTAGATTGGCATATGGCTTTACCAATAGATAAAATCCTTTCTTAATGTGTTAAAAGCACATCTATGGAACACTAAACTTGTGAAAAATTTCATGCTTCTAGCTCCAGCAGTTTATGCTCTGCATTGTCTTCGAATAAATTAATATTTGCGGTGCATTGTCTGTCAGCGAATAAATTAATATTTTTATTTAAAGAAAAAGTATGAAGTATGTTGATTCTTAGTGCATCTGAGTGTACATTCAAGTCATCCCACTTTGTTTTCTTAAAACCTGTCAGTATCACAATGGCCTTCAAGATGTTCACACGTCTTGCGACGCTCCAACTCATCTTGCTCGTGCAGATTGTTTACGGCCAACAGAAAGGCTACAAAGTGCCAAATGTAAGGATCCAAGCCCTCAAACCTAAGGGCTTCCGAGCTTCCATTGACGGTTAGTAACTGTAACCATTTTTTTATTTTTTTCCATTTAACAGTTTCTCCTAAATGAAAACTAAGGAGAGTCTAAATTATAGTAAAATTAACTAATTCTACATAAAGTTTATCGCAAAAAATGCCAGCTCTATACCAGGAAAATATATACAAGTATTTATTTCACATAGCATGTCTTTCTATTAGTCATCAGCTTGTATAATTCGTATTTTATAGTTGATTGAATCAGGCGTTACTTTGCGGAAGTCCATTTTAAATGTGTATATGAATTTCTAGTGATTTCTAGTGTAGTTTTCTAGTGTTTGTTTCGTATTTTATGTTTATTCATCAGTATTACTTGCTCGATGTTACTATTAATGTATTGAATAGCTTATTTTACTTATGATGAATGAATAAACCTTTTGAAAAGACCAAGGCCTGTGGTCAAGTTCATTTTAGTACACCAATAGCTTTAAAATTCTAAATGTATTTTTTTACACTAGCGGCCCGCGTTTTCATCCGTTTATTCGGTTTATCTTATACAGGACTCATGAATATAAAAAAAGGCCAGTAATAGCTTATTTTACTTATGATGAACGAATAAAACTTTTGAAAAGACCAAGGCCCGTGGTCAAGCTCATTTTAGTACCAATAGCTTTAAAATTCAAAATTATTTTTTTTACACTATAGCGGCCCGCGTTTTCTTCCGTTTATTCGGTTTATCTTACAGGACTCATGAATATAAAAAGGCTAGTAACTATGTATTAATCCAGGGTGTAAGCTCCATACTTACCAAATTTCATTGTTACGGAGCTGAGTGCAGACATCATCGAAAAAATTCTTTGGCAGACATACACCCAAACCTGATCCAAGTGATTATTTACTCTGTTAATAACAATGCAATAACATAGTAAAAAGCGAAATAAAAACATTTTCTTATAATATTTCACAGAAGTATATCAGGTACCTGCTAGTCTTACGTTCGAAAACTTTACAAAAGTGACCAGGGGGCTTAGTCCCAGATTTGATAGTTTTCGAAAACTTTTTTCGTTTACGTTTTGTTCTATACATTGCTGGGCTGAAAGGTATTCGAAAACTTTTTTCGTATTAGAGTGAAGCAATCTATACCGCCGATTTTAGTTCCTCCGCGTTTCCACTGGAGGCGCTTTACTAAAATGTATGGAACAATACGTAAACGAAAAAAGTTTTCGAAAACTATCAAATCTGGGACTAAGCCCCCAGAATTCGTGGTCATCATTTATCTTAAAAAAAATTATAAGCCTGCTATAAACAAAACAAACCTGTGTCAAGACAAATAAATAAATACTTGGAACTACCATTTATAATAATAATGTGAAGTAAAAATATGGTAATGATGATTGCAGTTCAGTAGAACTATAAATAAATTGACATCAGCTGATAGCGTGTTTTGGAATACGTTATCAAATATCAGCGTGAATCAGTGTGGAGTTAACTCTGACCTTTTCGTATAATTTACAAGGTGCTATATATTCTGTGGTATCAGGAAAATGTTCGGTTCTTTCCCTGTTACTGTCTTTGTGTTATGATTCGCTAAAATAACAAAACGTCTTGAGTTATAGGATTACTTAATTGCTCATATAAGCCAATAGGTATATTACATTATGTCATTGTAGAGGTAGGTACATCGATAAATAAACGAGTATAAAACATGTAAATGTCAAATATCCCATTAAAAAATGAAAAATTCTTCAGTAAAATTTTAAAAATATATGCAAGAATATACTCTCAAAATGGTCCCATAGAAATTTCATCAAAACTAGTTCAGTATCTGAATCTAATGATCTTAATTGGATCTTCAACCAAAATAAAATGAATGGACGGGACCATTGAACATGCTCAGTAAAAACGAGTCAATACGAGTCAAAACCGTCGGACATATACCTATACTTCAACACCTAATTATAACCATGTACAGTACCTTTGTTACAAAAATAGATATCGGTTTTTTGTTGTGTATTTACACTTCGGGAAAGCACACGAAGACATAATTTTGTCAATGTTTCGTTATCATGTAACAACAGACGCGTGTCGCACTTCCTACGACTAGACACAGACTGAAACGAAGTGAGCGCCGCCGCTCATTTTGTAATCTTCAAAAAATGTCTTCTTCTGGGCCCGTCCATTCATTTTATTTTGGTCAAAGATTTGGATGATAATATTTTCATCCAAGTAACGAAATTGTGGAAAAGTGGACGTCCTACGGCTGAAATGATGAACGAAATTGTATATTTTATTAATTTTGAAATCGTTTTTTTTAAGTCATAATTATTGTTGTGTTCGCTTCTATTTTAGTATTTTTTTAAACTTTCGCGATTTGAACACATGTTTTAAATGTTTATCGGGACTTATCACGTATTATTTAATTACGTAAAAAATTCGCTTCTATTAGTATATAATCTTTGATTTTGTTTAGGTAATAAAATAACTTGTCCTGTATTTTTAACCGACTTCGAAAAAAAGGAGGTTATCAATTCGACTGTATGTTTTTTTTTTTTTTTTTTTTTTCCGTATCGACATACTGGCTTCATCTCTCTTGTGCCATTGTCCCATATCTCAGATCTCATCGACACATCGGGCTGGCGGTCTATACGCATGTCAACTAGTGGTGACCCACTTTGGTGATAGTGCCCGCTGAATAAGTCCCAGCAGGCAACGACCTCCCGTGGCCCACGTGGAAGCCGCCTGGCCCAACGGGCTACTGCAGGAACCACCTGGCTACAGTCAGCAAGCACAGTACAAAGTCAAAGTCAAAGTAATTTATTGATAAACATATGTTGATAGGTCAGGCAATTGTAAAATTATTATTTTAAGAAATGTTTATAGATAATATACAACATTTAAAACGTAATAAAATAGAAATAAATTTATATAAAGGTAATAACCATAAATTTTTTGATAAAACAAAAGTATATACATTATTCGTGTTATATTTTGTTTTTTTTTACCTTCAGCGTTTCCCAACTCATTAAAATCATAAAACGCTTGATCGATAAGCCAGCGTCTTAATTTTAATTTAAAACAGCTCAGATTGAGAGCATCCTGTCACTGTTTTTGGCAACCGGTTGTACACCATCGGCCCCATAACGTACAGTACGATTGTGGAGCTGCTGCGCAGTCCATGTTGTTCCGACTCTCGTGCCTCTGCTGCCCCAACCCTTGTACATTACAGGAGCTGTACAAGGCTTCCACCTGCAGGGTACTGTGCCAAATACCGGCAAAGAATGTTTTTTTTACTTTTGGATCATCGACAAAAAATATCATCAATATCACTCAATCCTCTATCATCAATATCCTTTCATTTTCCCAATGCTGGATTTGTCCTTTCAGTCTTCTCTCAGAGAGAGAGAGAGAGAGAGAGATGCTGACCCAGTGCATGTTGGTGAATATCATAATTATGTCTTAGAACTTTGAGATTTTTAAATATACCGGTTTCTTCACGGCGTTTTTCCTTCGCCGTTTTGGCAATCGCATCGAAATTGCACATATTTTATTTAGTACTTTGGTGCAGGGCTGTGGATCGAACCGGATATAGGCTGATTGTAAAGCGCACAAATGTTTGCAGCTCGGTCACCATCGCTCATCGACACAATGAAAGTTTCCTTTTTAATTTCAGATGCGCCAAAAATGGCCCTCTTCGCGTTCCACGGTAACATCAACCAGGAGATCGGTTCCACCGACGTGGGCACCATAACCGGAGAGGTGACGTCTCCCACCAACGGCCGCTGGGTTGTGGAGGACCCCAACTTGGTGCTGAAGGTCGGAGACGTCATAAAGTACCATGTGTTTGTGGCGGTCGACAGCGGAGGGTACTTGGCTGATAATCTCACATATATTGTTACTGGTGAGTTTTGCTGGAAGATTCCTTTTGGTGGATAACTCTTCTTCTCGTCTCATTCTATTAGCAGGCCTGGCGCACTCCGCACTTTAGGTATGAAGCTACAAGTAGCCTGCGGACCTGCCGCGCGATACACAGTCAACGTGACAAGAGTTACGCGATAGACAGAAGGGGGCAAGGTCGTCTGCAGGGTGATTTCGAGGCTAATTTAGACCAAAAGCGATCGCACCCGCCCACTTCTTCAACCCTTGTTTGTCTGATCAGGGTATGAAACTGTTACCTTTTCGTGCCCGCCCTGGCAGTCCGACAGATAAATATAAACTGGTGACGCGCTCGTTGTGTCAATCACAATAAGTCTTTGGGGTTGCTTTAGGGTGATAAAAAAAGATTGCGGTCGTTCTTAGCTATGTTTGATGAAAATCGATCCAGCCATTTAAAAGTTATTAGTTCATTTTCCGAATTGAACACAAGTTTTTTTCAAAATAAATTTCTTTCTTTTTGTGATGTTTTATAAATATGTTCCATTTATAATTACGTTTGCTTATTATTTGATTTGCAGCTAAATAAAGATGATGTGATAATTACCCTAAAAAGCTCTGCGAGAGAGGCTTACGAAAGTGATTTCTACAGTAATGCTTATACGCTTTCTTCTAATTTTCAGAGCTAGAAGACCCTTCCAGGCCTGCGCAGCTGCCGCTAGGTATTCCGGGAGACTGCCGGCCGACAGTGACGACGGTGTTGGGCTCTCGCGCCTGCGGAGGACAGACACTGTTCGAAGACAACTTCGATAATCTTCGCGAGGATGTCTGGCAGATAGAGCAGTACAACCCTATCTCACATCCGGTAAGTACTTACTGACGCGCCAGGCTAAAAGACGTTATTTGGTTGGACGTGAAAAATAAAGGCTGAGTCGAACCCAAGGCAACTAACAACTGGAAAAAAACATTAAAATTTCGAAAATTGCGTGGATATTCACGAATGAACATCCGAGCACCTTATTCTTATATATAAGTATAAGGCAATGTGTGTATGTGTGTGTGGCGATTTGTGTATATTTATGTGGCGATGTGTGTATGTTTCCTATCATCATCATTATTTCACTTATAGGACGTCCACTGCTGGATATAGGCCTCCCCCATCGATCTCCAAAAGAGCCGGTTGCATCGCGTCCATCTGGATCCAGCGTTTCCCTATATGCGGTCTCTTTTAGGTCGTCTGTCCATCTTATGGGTAGACGTCCTACGCTGCTCTTACCAGTCCGTTGTCTCCATTCAAGAACCTTTCGGCCCCATCGACCATCTGTTCTGTGTGATATGTACCCTGCCCACTACCACTGAAACTTGCTAATCCAGTGTGCTATGTCGACAACTTTCGATCGTCTACGCATGCGCATTTTTTTTTGTTATGTTTTTAAATTGCCATCCTAGATCTATGGATTTAACATTAATATATCAGGATAATGAGCGCAGTGCATTGGTAGTGCACTGGGTGGCACTGAACTGTTAAGGGCAAGCGTGACGTTTACTATCAGGTGAGGTACTAGTGACTTAGTGCCATATAAAGAGATGTTTGATGACTAATCCCACCATTTCTTCCTCAGGAGCATCCATTTATAACATACCAGCGAGTGGCCGAGCACCCCACGGTCACCACCAGCGATGGGTACCTCGTGATCCGCCCCACACTGCAGCAGCACCTGCGAGGGTTCTCCAACGAGTCCATCTACACCGGGACTCTCAACCTATTCAGTGGGTAAATAGAGTTTTCAAGGTATACTGAACTCTCTGAGAGAAGGCTTGTGTACCAGCAGTAGGAATATGATAAGTTGATGATGATAAATAAAAAAACACTGTTTTAAACTATCACGGTTGTTCACTAAAGTTATATGATTATTTACGGGATAGGTATTTACCGTGGTAAGGTTGTGGAATGAGCTCCCGATATTGCGGCGCAGTTACAAGCACCATGTTCATGGGAAGACAAAAAACATGAGTTCAAAGATATGGCAGTAGACGACGGCTCTCCTCGATGAATAATAGTAGACTGGTAGTGTTTGGACTCATTTTGATCAGCACATCGTTCCGATCAAAAATTTCATAATAGATTGGTTGAAAAAAAAACTTTATTTTATTTTATTATTATTTAATAATAGGCTTGCGTTTTACCGCCAATTTGCCTTGATGTAAAGCGAAGATGCGGTCTACGGTGGAGCATGCTTGCCTAGAAGAAACCGATTCACTCGTGATTTGAAGACACCTAGATTGACTTATTGACTTGACGCCTCATAACCTGCATATATTACCTATATATTAGATCAGCATAAATTAAGTTTCTCCTCATTTTCAGCTGCACTGCTCCTGGTGAGGCGTGCACGGTGTCTGCCTCGACGTACAACATCCTCCCGCCCGTGGTCAGCGGCAGGATCACCAGCAAGGCCTTTGCGTTCACCTACGGAACTGTGCACGTGAAGGCCAAACTGCCTCAGGGGGACTGGCTTTATCCAGGTATGAGCCAGGTGGTAATGATCCAGGTAGTAATGATCCAGGTAATAATGAGCCAGGTAGTAATGAGCCAGGTAGTAATAAGCCAGGTAGTAATGAGCCAGGTGGTTATGACACAGGTAGTTATGAGCCAGGTAGGTTCGATTCTCGGCCGGGCAGATGCATGAATGATGAATGATTGAAACATTATTTATTTATCACCTCAACATGTATGTTTTGTATCTTTATATACAGTGGTACGTTTAGGAAAATGTCACCAACTTTGATGTATAGATATTTCTTTGGCTACTACAGTATGTAGCGGCGGAGATAGCCGTTTCGAAGTGTTCCTTTCAATCGGCCATCGGCAAAAAAATATCAGCATTTTTTTTGTTTTGTTAACCAGTTACCTCTCGCTCGATATTATGAGCTATTTAACCTAGCAAATAAATGCGCGATAAGTCCCAATAGGCAAATAAAAATCGAAGTTAAAAGTTTTACATGTTCCTTTCAAGCTTGTCAGTCCTTTTATATTCTCATTCCTTTGATATCCTCAAAGAATAACAGGAAAATTATTTTTGTTCAAAACTACCTATAGAATTATGTAACTATCAGGCCATAGCAGTTAAAGTAAACCCATAGGGATCAGTCAGATTTTATGGGGTTTTTTTCATTTAGCCTATCAAGTGATGGTGGCCGAGCGGTAGCATGGTGCGTTTTACAATATACCGGCACCTGGTTCGATCCTAGGCCCTGCACTGCGCCAATGTTTTTTATATATTTAATATAGGTTTTGACCGCCATCTCGCCTGATGTAAAGCGATGGAGTCGACGATGGAGCACGCTTGCCTAGAAGAAACCGATTCACTCGTGATTTGAAGACGCCAGATTGTAGTACCTACAATTATTTAGTACTTAGATAAATTATGTGCAGTTATGATGCTATCCCCCAAAGACGGCGAAGGGAAACATTGTGAGGAAAACCGCTATGTCTAAGAAAAGACATTATGACATGCACTAACGTAGGTAGGTACACTGAGCCTATACATGGTAGATTAGGGTCCATCTTTTCTCTATGAGAGAAGACCTGTGTCCAAGCAACGGGGATATGATAGGCTGAAATGATGATGATGATGAGGCCTATCTAATGGTATATTTCCACTTACCTATCTCGTTTAAGAAATCCTCCTGGAGCCTTTTATGAAGAAGTATGGGAGTCAGGACTACGCTTCAGGAGTTATGAAGATAGCGACAGCCCGGGGCAACAAAGAACTTTCCTCTGGGTACACAGATTATTCGAACAGGGTAAGGAGAACACATTTTACTGTCTTATTTGTTAGAATCTGTCAGTTAGAAACATAAAGGGAACTGTAGATCTGTGAGGAAACTCATAAATTTTAAGGCAAAGTTATGATATATTTTTTTTTTATTGTGGCAAATTACTTTAAAATGATACACAGCCCAAAACTCAATCTAATGACATTTAGTGTAAGACAGTATGTGGCCAGGTGGAACCTGCCAAGAAGCAGCGAAATTTTGATACCGTACTTTAGAAGAGGCCTATACCTATCTACGGGAGCAAAACCATAGGCAATGGATTTTTAAAGCTTGAGATTTTTCTCCGTGTATCCCAGCTCGAGACCGAGTCCATTTACCTATTGCTTTTCCTTCACTTCGTACGACATTATGTATTCGAAGGCCTGCATAAGGATTGGCTCTTATTATGTTATTCTTACGACGTCAAGACATCGCACCTTTCGTTCGCACTAAAACAAACTTTTTTCAAGCTAAAAATATGTAGGTAACCTTTTACCGTGATTATAACAGATTCTGTACGGAGGCCCTATCATGGACTATGATTGCCGGGAAACGTTCTTGAAGAACAAAGCCTTGGCTGGCGGGAACTTGTGGGGCGATGACTTCCACGTGTACTCCTTACGATGGGCACCAGGTATGAGTAAACCAATTTATAATTTTAAAATGTTATAGATAATATTTCAACAAATTTACGACCAGTAAGATTCGAAACTGCTTTCGCTCCTTGGCGAATGCCTAAGTAGGTACAATAATTTATCCAGGCTAAAGAGTCCAAAATATTCTGTATATCGTTATTCTATTTGTCTTCCACAGACCGCATCACGTTATCCGTGGATGGAGAGGAGTGGGGCCGGATAGAGCCGGCTGCGAGTGGTCTAGTCGGCAAGTTCCCCGAGAGCTGCAGGCACCTACCTCGGACACTGCTATCATACGGCTCCAAGATGGCACCGTTTGATGACCATGTAAGTTACAATAAGCAAAAAATGCTTCTCATCCAACATAGCACCCCGCTAGGTTTCTCTCCGTCTAGAACACGTACAACTAACAGACCAAGGAGTTATTTTATTTTGCATGGTAAATAAACAGCTGCTTATGACACGAATGCTTTCACAAAACACAAAAAAATATTTTTTACATAAAAAAAAATTATCTTTCTTTTTTAAATTATAAATAGGCTTGCGCTTGGCCGCTAACTCGGCTAATGTTAAGCGATGATGGGATCTACGACGGAGCACGCTTGCCTAAAAGAAACCGATTCACTCATGACTTGAAGACACCCAGATTGTAACTATCGGGGAACGCCCACTCAGGCAGCGAGCTCAGGCTTTCTTGCTCAGAAAGCAGTCGGTTGCGCGTATCCTGGAATGCATCACAAGTACTATTTAATTTTCTCAGCTTGAGGGACATGCATAAAAAAAAAACGTAAACGAGTTATACCTATTAATGAAAACGGACAGACGAATCTGACGAAGAAACCAACCAAATAAAACACTACTCTTTCTGAGGTAGTCGAGTTACAAGACCAAATTTTTACAAAGAGCAAATCTTTAACTTCAGTTCCAACTATCATTCGGCGTAGCAGCTGGCAGCATCACCGAGTTTCCCCAGGGCGCATCCACTGCTGACGGCCACCCCAAGCCCTGGGTGAACACCAGCCCGAAGGCGCAGCTCAAATTCTGGGAAGACATGAACTCCTGGATGCAGACCTGGGTACAGCCCGAACTGAGGATAGATTACGTCAAAGTTGTCGCCTTGTGATTTAGGATTAGTTACGACTGGCTTGAGCTTTAATTAAATTGGATAATATTATTTGTTTTGTTGTGCCTACACCTTGATTAATAATTACTCGCCGAGTTCATTCTCCCTCCAGCACTGCGCCCAGGGCAACAGGGGCCTGTTCCACCCGGGTTTCCCCTATAACTATTCAATTGAGAAATAGGTAACCTACCCACAAACAAATTTCGGCGATTTTTTTCCCGACAAGGCCAGTGAACCAATTTGGCCACTTCGTAAATGTACCGTCATTATACAGGCTGGTCTTATAAATTATTCTGGACAATAAGGGCGGCAACCTTAAGGCTAAACCCAACAGCCACAGCTAGGTACCTCATTCACTAGCCCTGGCGCCGGGGCAATAGAATACGGCACCGGTAACCCCTGCCTGTAGTAAGAGGCTACTAAAAGGGGACCTCCGGGCTCGGGATGGTCAAAGTTGGGGCTTTGACCATCCACATAAGCGTGCCCAGGGAGAGAACGACAACGTTGTGTGACCAACGTTGTCGTGGGTGGAGGGGCTGAGACAACACGGTTGTCTCGGGAGGAGCCGTAGCGCAGTGCCGAGGGCTCCGGTGCGTTCCTCTGGAGATCTCGGAGCCCTCTTGTCAAGCACTAAGGCTGGTCACCGGGGGGGTTTTAGTGGGTATAATCCCACATAACCTGGCTGCACCCCAATGCAGCAGGGTATCTTTAGAAGATTTCCCCCTCGAAAAAAAAAAAAAAAAAAAAAAAAAAAAAAAAAAAGGTACCTCATTCACACGTTTTCAACATTTTTAAAGATAAAAATCACAGTGCTAATTTAAAATTATCACTCATTCATTTTAAAACTGTCATTGTTATCACTCATTGCTTTTTCTATAAAAAAAACAACGTTGAAATGCGCGTGCGAGATAGCCGCGCGTAGATAGCTGCCTCTTATTCGTTCTATGGGAGTGCTATGACTAATGAGGCTATTACATTTGCCTATAGGTATTCAGACACTAAATTCAGGCAAATTTAATAAGAGTTGGGACATTTAGGATACTAAATTTAGGAAAGGAAGGCGAGTAAATTTTTTGATGTTTTGGTAGAGTTTGTGTCATTTTGACAAGAAATTTGGGTCCGAGTCGTAGAGGGAGAAAATCTATGGTCCGAGTTGACGATTGCGATCGAAATTTGAGTCAGAATAGTGTAAAAAGTAACACCTAAATGCCTTCCTTTCGATTCCACTGCGATCGAACTGAGTTAGGAACAGTTAGGATGTTGATTCAGAGTAGTGTCATGAGAAGCACCTAAATGCCTTAATTTCCTAAATTTAGGCTGTACGGCGCGAAGCCACCTCGACTCAGTCAGCTTTTGACCTTTGAAGAACTTCCATGAATTTGGACACGTAAAAAAACTAGTATTTCGTGAAGAAGTTTGTTTACTGGTATTAAACACTAACTAGTTTACAAAGAGGTGAAAATAGTAGAGCTGTATTTAGAATACAAAACGTTGATTGAGATTGCAACCGTTTGTATTGAAACGATACCCGAAGCTTGGCTTTTGACATTTCACAAAAACGTTTGCAACCTCAAACAAATTATAAAACACTAAGAATACTTTGATCAAATTCATAAATATCATTACGTTAAGCCTTTGTTTCACCGTATCTCTTTAACTATAGTAATTAAATTAACGAAAGTAAAATTAAAGACTGACCACAATTTTTATTTATATTACACGGGAATTACTCAGTAAGATTAAGCCTGTTACTCCAAATAAATAAAATGTGTGAAATTTACATCAGTTCCAATAATAAAACTGACCACCTTATTAGTAAACGCGGAGCAGGCAGTCCGTCTTTTGTCTCTTTCAATCGAGTTTAAAATTCGAGAGAGGGAAAAAGACAAAATCCGGCTTAACGATTTCTAAGGCTTACGCGTCCATTAATAGGGGTTAACATTTGCAAGACAGATCAATTAAAAAAAACCGACATCAAAATGAGTAAAAAAACACAATTCCGTTTACCTGAATAATATTTTTTTTTTCCAGTTATTTTGACTTAATAACCAACTACTGAACCAATTTTAATAAAACACTGCTTTAAACTATCACGGTTGTTCACTAAAGTTATATGAATTTACGGGATATTTCCCGTGAACATGGTGCATGTAACTGCGCCGCAATATCGGGAGTTCATTCCACAACCTTACCACGGTAAATATCCCATAAATAATTATGTAACTTCAATTGTAAAAAAATATCTAAGGCAACAATCCGAAAGTATCCAAATAAAAAAATCCGTATCGTTTTATAAATAACGGAGTTAAAGAAACAAACATTTAAAAAAAACATACAACCGAATTGAGAATCCCTCTTTTTTTGAAGTCGGTTAATATAATTGGGTTCTATAGATAGTAGGTACTGAGCGGCGCTGGTGATGGCATTTTTATGCTTGGAAAAACAATTTTCTTTCATACATTGTGTATATGTTGACTGTAATAACGGTGAAACAGAGGACACAATTTCTACTTTTTAGTGGCTTATAACGCCTTAATTCTACAGATACGAGTCAATCCCTAAGTTTCTTTCCATATGTAAACTTTAAATGTCTTACCTTTGAATTATCTAGTGAATAGAACGAGAATTACCTTTGACTCATTTAATCAATACTAGTTACTTCAAAACTTAATAATTCGCTATGTTAAAACGTGGTAACTATTCATCTGTCTCGCTCTCACTCTGATTTTAACATCGTTCCCTCTCACTTTCAGTGAAAATTAGTCTGTTATCTACATAGACTATTTTTTTATGCTTGAGTTACAGGTTATTGGTACGTTAAGTGATACGCGTAGGTACGCGAAACATCGTACGTCTGGCAACGCTGCGGGAGGCGCGCGCCGGCCCGCGGCAGGTGTACGTGCGGGCAGCGGGAGGGGAAAAAAATTGATCCGACCCTAATCCACTTCTCGATAAAGTGCGTAAGTAGATAAGTTACCAACTGAACACCCAATTACGCACAAAATTGACACACAAACACACGGTCAAAATTAGTTGTCTAAAGCACTGAATCACTTATCTACTAAGAACTTGTAAATCAAGCATTTTTTTTTTATGAATCTGTGATGCAGGACCTTTTGCCTGCCATTGGTACACGTAATAAATACCAAAAAAAAAAAAAAACTAAGTTCTGAGATACTTGCGACAGTCATAGGAAACAGTACAGCTAATATTGTCACTATAGTCTAAATACTTATAGTTTATATGTACGAGCTATAAGATTCAATATCCAACGAGTACAATATAAGTAGATATGAGTCGAAATCACATTTTACATTGTTAAAACTTCTGGCTGAACGCCAGTGTATCCGTTATCCATTTTTCAAACGACAAAACCGAAGGATTTGAAAAATGGGGCAAACTTCGATATCGAATTTCCGAATATGTATCTAACTAGAAATTTGAAAAAGTTATCTGCGTCCTTTTTCGTTATGACGGTACAATAGAATAGCTCTTATGCAGAATGTGCAGAATCAGCTAGTTCAGTTCTGTCTCCTTCAACACAACAATACAAATGAGAACAGAACAACATTCGGTACAACAGAGCCGCCTTGACCACAGAAAAGATTTTTTTTGTTTAAATTAGAACGGCTGTCTAGGTATTTTTGTAAGAAATTTGTTGTAGCCAGTTGCACCCATATAAACGAAACGTCAGCAGCTCATTTTGAAAAAAATGCGAGAAGATTCCGTTCATAATCTGTGTGCCACTTCTAAGCCGTTCAAATAAGCGAAAATTGTTACTTTTATATTCCAATAAACATACTAAAACAATTACATTCACAAACAACAATGCTCAAAACAAATTACTATTACCTATTATAAATTAAATTGACTAAACATTGAATTAAAAGTAATTTGTTACCTTCTGACTTAACAATAAATTACATGTAATATGACATGTCAGACTTAACATTGAATTACATGTAATATGACATGTCAGACTTAACATTGAATTACATGTAATCTACGAGCTTCAGACTTAACATTAAATTACATGTAATATGACATGTCAGACTTAACATTGAATTACATGTAATCTACGAGCTTCTGACTTAACATTGAATTACATGTAATATGACATGTCAGACTTAACATTGAATTACATGTAATATGACATGTCAGACTTAACATTGAATTACATGTAATATGACATGTCAGACTTAACATTGAATTACATGTAATATGACATGTCAGACTTAACATTGAATTACATGTAATATGACATGTCAGACTTAACATTGAATTACATGTAATCTACGAGCTTCTGACTAAACATTGAATTACATGTAATCTACGAGCTTCTGACTTAACATTAAATTACATGTAATATGACATGTCAGACTTAACATTGAATTACATGTAATCTACGAGCTTCTGACTTAACATTGAATTACATGTAATATGACATGTCAGACTTAACATTGAATTACATGTAATATGACATGTCAGACTTAACATTGAATTACATGTAATATGACATGTCAGACTTAACATTGAATTACATGTAATATGACATGTCAGACTTAACATTGAATTACATGTAATCTACGAGCTTCTGACTTAACATTAAATTACATGTAATATGACATGTCAGACTTAACATTGAATTACATGTAATCTACGAGCTTCAGACTTAACATTAAATTACATGTAATATGACATGTCAGACTTAACATTGAATTACATGTAATCTACGAGCTTCTGACTTAACATTGAATTACATGTAATATGACATGTCAGACTTAACATTGAATTACATGTAATCTACGAGCTTCTGACTTAACATTGAATTACATGTAATATGACATGTCAGACTTAACATTGAATTACATGTAATATGACATGTCAGACTTAACATTGAATTACATGTAATCTACGAGCTTCTGACTTAACATTGAATTACATGTAATATGACATGTCAGACTTAACATTGAATTACATGTAATATGACATGTCAGACTTAACATTGAATTACATGTAATCTACGAGCTTCTGACTTAACATTGAATTAAAAGTTATATATGACCTTGTGGGATACTTTTAAACAACAGATTGTGACTTTTCACTACAAATACCCTTTGGGCGCTTACATAATATATCCTATAACATTTACGTTATCTGCGAGAAGTTTTGGGATTTTTAAAACGTATACCTTATTTACAAACGTTCCATAAAGTGATATATGCTTTAATGCTTTGTTCACTTCACGCTGACGAAGGTGTCGCGAAAGTGTTGGGATGCGCGCGGTAGATACTCGCGCGGGACACTCAGTTGGGGCCGGTTATTGTGACAATGTACCTACCTACTTGTATTTTAAATATATATTTTTAACGTGATAACGTCTTATAAATCGATGAACGCCGGCTGCACGCACGAAACATTGTCACGTTCCGCCTGAGCCGCGCGTGCAAGCGAGAGCGCGGAACAAGCGATAGAGAGGCACGATCGGCCTAAGCGTTATCACGTAAAATTATCGACCGTAAACCGACTTTACAGACAACCCTTTTTTATTTTGTTTTAAATTCTATTGTCACAAACTTGTTTCTTTTTCGTAATTACGCAGGATTTTCCTTGTCCCACCTCTTACGCCCGGCGACTTCTCTCGCTCTGACTTAAGCAGAATGTTTTTCCTACCCGCCGGCTAAAAGTCCGACGTCTGTGGCCTCTAAGAGCGCCAAGAAAAGTCTCCTGGACTTTCTTTCTTTTTTACATTAAGCTCATAGAGAGATGTCATACAATCACATCATCATCATTTCAGCCATAGGACGTCCACTGCTGGACATAGGCCTCCCCATCGATCTCAAAACGGGCCGGTTGGAAGCTGCCTGCATCCAGCGTTTCCCTGCGGTCTCTTTTAGGTCGTCTGTCCATCTTGTGGGTCAACGTCCTACGCTGCGCTTACCTGTCCGTGGTCTCCATTCCAGAACCACATTCATACAATATAATTCATGATAATGTAATATAGATTTTATATCTAAGTATGATACGTTTTTTGGACTAATGATCAATGATCAGAAAAAGTATAGATACAACACTGTTTTAAACTATCACGGTTGTTCACTAAAGTTATATGATTATTTACGGGATATTTACCGTGGTAAGGTTGTGGAATGAGCTTCCGATATTTCGGCGCAGTTACATGCACCATGTTCACGGGAAGACAAGCTCATGAGCTCTAGCTCACAACCTTACCACGGTAAATATCCCGTAAATAATCATATACTACGATTAAAAGATTATTTACTAAATATTTTACAATAAATAGACGTTTTAGAAATTAATACTAAATAGCTGATGTTTTAAATACCTTTCTATGTTTTATAATAACTTTTTGGTTATATGATATATAATTATTATTAGCTACGTAATTAATGACTAAATCTATGTAGATGAATTTATGTGCACTTTTTCTTTAATTGAGTATAGCTTAGTTAATTTCACGCATTGATATAGACATAGAAAAGTAGTTAGTTGTAAAACGCATTTAGTTTGTAAAACTTTGTACAGAATTTGTATGTGTTTTAGTTACAACATTTTAGTTCATATCGAGTATATCTAATTAAGGAAGATCTTAAACTTCTAAGCCTAATATAAACATAACAGACAAGATGTCAGTTTCAAATAGGTATTAGGAATAGTTTATGCTAGAATGATAAAATATATAAATATATAATTTCCCATACAAAACAAGCACCAATATTAGACCAACTACTTGAATTTATTGTACAGCGACAGAGACAGTAAATCTGAAATATTTTTTTTTTTAAACGGACAAAAAAGATACTAAATACACATGTGGAGAAATATGATTCGAGATACAATTCTTATAGTCACAATCTCTCAGTGAAAATCAGTCAACAAAACGTCCGAGCGTCATTGTACATTAAGGAAAATATGAATCCTTGTTGTACATAATAATATAATGGCGTCGATTCTGTCATACCACTCACTAAACTAAACCAATCTGACAGGACTAAAATTATCTGCCTCTCTTTTCATTTTTATATGTGAGAGAGGCTGGCAACAATTTTTGAGCTGTCAAATTTAGATTAGTTTAGTTTAGAGCATATCAGAATTGATGCCATTGTATCAATGATATACTTCACAATGCCACATTTACTCCAATTTAGACGTTATGTCGCTTGCATAGTGTTCAACGTTAGTTGTCCGCTGTCATCGTAGCTCTGGCATCGCACGGCCTTGTAGTCGGATCGCGGTTACCTTGTAACTAACCAAAAAGTCTGCGCAATTCATAGCATGCGCCGTGTTTTGGTTGGGACATTTTTTTTGGGCACGGTTGTTACTACGTGTATTGTATCTCGATATGAATTAGGTAGTCTATTTTGTTCATATTAATCTACCAACTTGAAATGTACTTATACTTTTTTATGTTTCGTCTTGATATACTATAAGTTTTAAGTATACGTTGTGCAGTAAAATAAAAAAAATTAAAAATTAAAAATTCCTTATAGCAGTTGAAATATGTCCATAAAGCAAGTGTGGGTCTTTTCTTTCATATCACAGCTTACACTCGAATCAAATCTAAACCTTAAGAAAAAAGACTACACATCGATATGATTAATAAATACAATATTTGATAATAATACATTAATTATACTAATAATACATTTTTACTAATTTTCTGCAATTACCACAGAACAGCTGCGCAAGTGCCGTTCTATATCTAAATAAAAAAAAATTAAAAAATAAAAAATAAATAAATAAAAAATATCGATCGTCAAATTTGACAGTTGAGATTGTCATATATGATAAAAATATTTCATTTGATCAACACTTGCTGTGATCGATTCTATGGCATTCATGGCATAGTGGGGTTATATAAAGGGCTCTGACACCGAATGTCTTTGTGGTGTGAACCCTCAGACAATGACACACTTGATGAACTGTGCAGCGTGTCCTACAACTTGCACACAAGACGACTTGAATGAAGCCACGCAAAATGCCATTGAGGTGGCAAAGTTTTGGTCTAGAAACTTGATTTGAAAATAGAATTGTATTTTGCGGAACATCGACTCGAAAGAAGAAGATGGCATTTTATCGAATTTGACGATCGATAAAGAACGGTACTGCACTGCTGGTTACATGTATAATTATGATACATATATGTAAAGCCAATGTACAGCAAATCTACGTTTTCTGGTCCACCGTGGTAACATAGGCATGTAATACTATGTTGAATTCAACGACGTATCACATATACCTTCTATCTAACTTATGCTTATATTATACAGTGCAACTCGGTTTATAATGAACGTGGACAAATGTGGGACTATACAGGGTTATTGGATAAATAGCCTATAACCTCTCGAAGGCAACTTGTCAACAACATCATACCTAACAAGTTCAGTTCCATGACTTTTGATAATTCGTCTTTTTTAGGGTTCCGTATGCTATAAGGAATCTTTACAACATCATTCTGTCCGTCCGTCTGTCTGTCCGTCCGTCCTTCTTCATTCTTTAGAACATTTTAACTTCTATTATTGAGATAAGTGCATAAAACTTTGTACATTTACAGTTTTAGTATAGATCTCAATTTAAAAAGTATGAAAAGATATTGTATTTTAGTTCATGTGAATTGGGTCATCCGGATACTTTTTCTTCAACATAAAAAAAAAAACAAAAAATTGTCATTAAATAAAAGCCGTTAGGTATCAGATAGGGAAGGCCTGCGAGAACTTGTCAGTGAATTATCAACAACCCTGTATACAGCACGTACATCCGCATTCATTAGAAGCTCAGTCATACCCCCCCCCCCCCCTCACCTAGTGACCCCTACCCTCAGGCAAAGGGTTATCAGTGTTAAAACAACGCTCTACGGTTCATGCGTTTTGTAGCGAAACAGGAAGGATAGCAACATTTTTGTCTTCAAATTTTGATTTTACAAAAAGCACGACTGTGCCTTCGCCGTCCTCATTATATTTATCGAATAAAATATAGAAATATCAATGAAATCCTAAGTTTAATAAATTCTATGTATGTACTTTAATATTTTGAGATTAGATGATCATTTATAATTTTAGACTAGTGTTAATGACTTAACGGGCAAGACACTTTCACATGACGGGGCGCGCACGCAGGTTCTTCTGTACTGTGATTGGCTGACAGGCTAAGTGATGCTGGTGTTAAGTGACTGTGTGGTCGAAGATGAAACACGCCTAGCCTAGGAAACTGGCTCTCAAGCGACGCAGTCGGAACACACTGACAGGTACTTGGCGACAGATGATCATGTAGCTAGCCAGCAGCGAAGGAGGCTATTTGAATAGGTACTACGTAAGCATAAAGAGGGGGGGTGTCTTTGCTTTGCTTATTTTTGATGACTAGGGGAGGAGTGGGGAGTTAAATATTACTAGCTCTTGACTGACCCCGAACTAGAAAGTACGCTACCACCACGCTCTGGCTTTCACCGACAGCTCAAGGTAATTCTTGGGATTTGAACCCACACCCTGAGGCATAAAATCAGAGCGCGCTATCCACTGAGCTATCATCGCTGTAAAAACAAAAGGTCCCTTGTCCTACGTCCTCTGCCGTCACGCGACCTCACTTAGTATCATATTAACCCACGAAGTGCCTTACGCAGTGCATGTCTGCGTTAAGAACAGACTAAAGTTGAAATTGCTTTGAAACAGAGCTCCCGCGTCAGGTTCCCGTCTTAAAACTGTATCTTGGTAGGAACACTTAGGTAGAAAAATTCTATATGAATTTGCCACAGACTAAATAGGTATTCTTAGCTAAATATTCATGGTCTAGTGACCTAAAACTATTATTATATTAGATACCGACATATTATTACCTACCTATTAGGATATCGATTATTTTAATAATTTAAGCGCACTAAGTGCAATTTAAAATAATACAACAAAACAAATAATACAATAATATTTATCTTTACGACATAAGTCTAAAGGCTAGACTAACACCGTAAAGATAAAAGAGAAATATTGTATAGTAAAGACTAATTCAAAACAACTGAATGAAAGCTGTGCTATACATAACTACTGCTAAACAACTATTAAAATTGCCCGTGTCCCAGCAGTGGGAACATGGTAGGCTGATGATGATGATGGTGAATTATTAAAACGGGTGAGCTCACATAACGTTTTTCTAAGGAATTTTTACTTGAAGCAAATATGCGATACCCGCCATAACAAAATTAACTAATCAGAACACTAAAGCCCCGTTGCTGACCATGCGAAGTAACTTGCAAGTACAAGTAGGCGTTCAAACGTAAATAGCCACTCGCATGGTGTCGCGCACAACTCGCGTGCGAGTTCGTACTCGCACGAGTGTTCGAACGAGACGAACGATGCGCAGTGGGTATCGCGCGAGCGACGCTGGGAAACGAAGCTTCACTTGCGCAAGGACCAGCGCGAGTGCTACTAAGAACTTTACCTGCCACTTGTACCATGTGAAGTACAAGTAAAATGAACCTACTACGCATTATTTGCAGCGAGCTACACACTTTTTACTTAGTGCAAATGGCAGTGGAAGTGTTTAGGTAGTGTAGTAGGTATTTGCTTCGTGCACTTGCTACTTGTACTTGCTACGTGTACTTGCTACGTGTACTTGCTATGTGTACTTGCTACTTGTACTTCACTTGGTCTGCAACGGGCTTGTGTGATACTGCGTCAAAGATCAATGCACGACGTTAGTGTGACAAATTTATCTACACATCTAGTGGGGGCGCCACCGTCGTGTTCTCTGAACTATAACGACAAACCTACAGTTACAGGTAAGACAGTCACATTAAAAAGCGTGGCTTATATCAGGAATTGGATGGGAAGTTAGTGCAATTTAACATCAACTACTTACTATCCTAATAATAATATTATCTTTTAATACATTAGTATGATAAATAACAAATGCATTGGTTACTTTGTTTCATTAATAATACATTTATTTATGTCTACGCACATTCACCGGACCAAGCACGCACACATCCACGCGCCGTTCACATCTCCAAACAAGCAAACAATACTTACATAAAAAAAAAATATACAAAAATAAATTAGAAGCGTCACAAACATTCGATTCGTAAAAAATATAATAATTTAACTAAAACGAATAGGAATATCGATTTTTCCGTCGTAAATAGAGTACGGTAACCGATTCTCGTCCCGATCACTGCACTGGCGATTATCACTGATTATCATCTCGCACTTATCGACCGCCACACTCGATCTACAATCCGCGCGAGATGTCCCGCCACTGGCACAGACGTCAGTTTGACAGGTGTCAGGGCACGAGTAGCAAACGTCAATGTCGAGATGACATCCGCCATTGCTACTGTCAGTCTGACAGGTGTCACGTTGACTGGTGTCAGGGTGACGGGCGTCAGTTTGGGAGCTTACTGCACCTTCGAGTCGGGTTTGTGTCATACGAAGTCCATGGCGTCGTGCGCCTTCGTCGCGAACTTGTTTCCGAAGGCCCTCTTCTTGAGCGTGCGCTCGATCAACTTCTTCACTTCGCTGACTATGAAGACGGTAGACGTGAGGCACACCAGGAATATCAGATCTGGAACATGATGGCGTTTTGTTAATACTTAACTCGAGCTGCACTGAGAGCTGAGGCACTGCCTTCTCACAGGTTTAGTAATTTGTAAAAAATAATAACAAGAAAGGGAAGTTCAATGAATGGGATTCATTCTCAAATTTTTTACCCTTAGAGATGGAAAATTGTCTTCAAATTTAAATGGAATTTTAACCTCCCTTCGAAATGTAACAAAAAAAAAACTAAATCAATATCTCTAAATATCTATTCAATAAAATTTATTGATGGGCAGGCCACATCGCTCGAAGAACAGATAACCGATGGGGAAGAAAGGTTCTTGAGTGGAGACCACGAACCGGAAGACGCAGCGTAGGGAGGCCTCCCACTAGATGGACCGACGACATTGTGAGAGTTGCGGGTATCCAGTGGATGCAAAAAGCAGGATGTCGTTCAGTGTGGAAGTTAAAGGGGGAGGCCTATGTTTGTTTTAATTATTTATTTATTTAATAATAGGCTTGCGTTTGACCGCCAACTCAGTTGACAGACCAACTGAGTTCAGCGGTGGACGTCTTCTAGCTGATGATGATGAATAAAATTTAAGTTAAGTTTGCCGTATCTCATTACTTCCCAGAATTCGATCCTTATACAGTACTAGCGACCCGCCCGCCCGGCTTCGCACGGGTGTAATTTACGTGCGAAGCCGGGGCGGGTCGCTAGTTATATATATAAACCTTCTGTGAAAATGTATCTAACTGATGGTGAAAACCGCATCAAAATCCGTTGCTTGGTTTAGGAGGAGTTAGCGGCCATACAGACAGACAGACGCGGAAAGCGACTTTAATTTATACTATGTAGAGATACACTATCTGTCCACCCACAAGATGGACAGACGACCTAAAAGAGACCGCAGGGAAACGCTGGATACAGGCCGCTTCCAACCGGCCCTTTTGGAGATCGATGGGTGAGACCTATGGCTGAAATGATGATGATGATGATGATGACACTATCGAATGGTGTAAAATACTAAATAAATATGTGAGTAAAATTTTTTTAAATCTTGTCGGTTGGTCTGACCTTGTCCAGTGAGCGCTTCAGTTTGGAAGACGCGCTGCAGCGGCGGGAAGTATATGACCAGCATCTGGCCCACCAGGCTAAGCGACACCGCCGTCAGGAACATCTTGTTGGAGAGGAACCCGACGCGGAACATGGACTTGGACTGCGAGCGGCACGAGAGAGCGTTCCACATGTCGAACAGCACGAAGCACGTGAACGTCATCGTCGTGTCGCGGGGGGTGATCTTGTTGTCAGACATCTGGGGGAACAAAACAATGAGAAGATAAGTTCCATGCATGGTAATCAATTTAAAAACTGTTTAAACAAATGGCTCCTGGAAAATGTGTTTCACAATTTAAATTAGTATTTTGATTTTACCAGCCAATATAAAAAATTTTTGGATAGCATAGTTTAAAGGCTGACTCGTTTATAATTTAGGTTAATAAATAATCATACTAATATTATAAATGCGAAAAGTTTGTTGGTTTGTTTGTTCCTCTTTCACGCAGCAACAGAGCAACGGATCGACTTGATTTTTTGCATGGGTGTAGTTCAAGGGTCGCAGAGTGACATAGAAACTTTTTATCATCATCCTCATTACCATTTTTCATCACTAACGCGGGTGAAATCGCGAGGCGCAGCCAGTAATAAATAAATAATAAATATTCGGGACATTTTTTCACACACGGTCATCTGACCCCAAACTAAGCAAAGCTTGTGATATGGCTGCCAGAGACTGATATACATACATATATAGTTTTAAATACATACTTAAATAGATATTAACAACCAGATATAGAACAAACACAAATGTTCATCACATAAATGTTTGTCTTAGATGGGAATCGAACCCACACCCCCAAGCTCAGAAAGCAGGTTCACTACCAACTGGACCAACGGGCTATCTTGTGGCAATAGGCAGGGCACATATCACGCAGACCAGATGGCCGATGGGGCCGAAAGGTTCTGGAATGGAAACCACGGACCGGTAAGCGCAGCGTAGGACGTCCACCCAACTAGATGGACAGACGACCTAAAAGAGACCGCAGGGAAACGCTGGATGCAGGCCAACTCCAACCGGCCCTTTTGGAAATCGATGGGGGAGGTTTATGTCAAGCAGTGGACGTCCTACGGCTGAAATAATGGTGATGATGATGATTCATATTCTAGCTTTGTCGTGTCTATGCGAGAATAAAATTGGTGGATAGACAATTTGTCCACGACCTGTACTAGGCCTGCTGTAGGATAGTTTTAATGATGATGATGATGATGTACCTCTCTGTTGAAGAGCCAGAGCGTGCCGGCGATGATCACCGCGGCGGATATGAGCACGTTGAGCAGCAGGCCGCGCGAGATGATGCGCCGAGTGACGTCACGCGGCCGCCGCGACACCACCTCCGGGTCCACAGGCTCCACGCCCAGCGACTGCGCCGGCGGACCTGCACCAGACAACACTCTACTTACCCACCAGGAATACAACAACACTATTGACTCCGCAGAAAATACAAAAAGCAAAATAAACCGGCCAAGTGCGAGTCGGGCTCGCGCCCTGAGGGTTCCGTACCACCACAAAATTCTACAAATTATCAGTTAGTATAAGGCCTTCCAAAATGTTCGAAGCAATTGCTACGCAGCCACAGTAATTATTTTGCTACAGCCGTTCGAGTATAACAAAATTATAACTTGGTAATGAACAGAAATTTGTCACCGACTCGCATTTGGCTATAATTATTTATTTGTTGTTATACTTTAGAGTGTGTACTATAATCACGCCAAGTTTGACGCTTGTACGTATTACTGTTTTTACATTAGAGCTAATACAAAAATACGTAAAAAAATACGTTTGTTGTATGTATGGGGACCGCCCCAAAATTTTGTTTTCCAAAAGGTTTTCATGACATGGTTGTTGCACTCAGGGTGTCAGCCTGTCAGTTGATCATCAGTTCATCAGTCAGTTGGTTTGACATACCGTCCATAATGATGTTGATCCAGAGTATCTGCATGGCGTTGAGCGGGTTGGGAATGCCCATGAGGGTGGCCAGAGCGATCAGGGAGAGAGCCGCGATCGAAGTGGACAGCTGGAAGCGCACGAAGTTCCGTATGTTGTAGAATATGCACTTGCCCTCTTCTATAGCCGCTCTGTGAACGATAAAACAGAAAAATGCTAAGGCTGTTTCTTAGACAAAACTCTAGTGTATTTCCGCTTTAAAGTCGTACCAAGACCAATAAGGAATGAGGAATCAATTATTTATTTGTGTGAAAAATCAATAATAGATCTCACCATCGGGAGATCTCCATTTTAGTGGGTATAATCCCACATAACCGTCTGCACCCCACAGCTACCTGGCTGCCGAAGACAGCTGGCATATGAAAATTCGGCTTCATGCCCAGAGTCATCATCCTCACATCAGCCAGAAGATGTCCACTGCTGAACAATCTGACCTTACCACAGCTTGACAGCCTGCCATCTGCACCCACTGGATGCCCGCGACTCTCTTGATATCGGTCCATCGAGTAGAGGCCTACCTACGCTGTGTCTTCCGGTTCGTGGTCTCTACTCAATAACCTTTCTTCACCATCGGTTATCAGTTCTTAGAGAGCTGCGGCCTGCCCACTGCCACTTCAACTTGCAAATTTTAACAGCTATGTCGGTGACTCTGGTTCTTTGGCGAATATCCAAGTTCCGGATTCTATCGCGCAAAGAAACTCCGAGTATAGCTCTCTCCATTGCCCGTTGTGCCGTGTGACTCTACAGTTTTTACAAAGGGCCAACAGTTAATCAATTCACTATCAACATTTCATTCCTATTCTCTTATGCCCATTGCAGACAATGCGCAGTAGCTTGCGCATGTACTTGCGAGTATCCACGTTCCGGATTCTATCGCGCAAAGAAACTCCGAACATAGCTCTCTCCATTGCCCGCTGTGTAAATCTGAGTTTTCCCAAAAGGCCAGCAGCTAATCGTGCCCGGAATGTCAGGGCCTATATCCCTTATATATTTGGAGGTTTTTTAAAATATCTGAGCAGGTTACTTACATGATAGTAGAAAAGTCATCGTCCACCAGTATCATATCGGCCGCTTCCTTGCATACGTCTGTCCCGTTCTTCCCCATGGCGATGCCTATATCTGCCCGTTTCAACGCGACGCCATCGTTGACCCCGTCGCCCGTCATCCCGACTATGTTACCGAGTCGCTGTAGAGACTTGACTATGCTAAGTTTGTGCTTTGGTGTTACCCTGTAGAATACGCTTACCTGCAACAAGGATTATGAATACATTTAACGACTGAAGGAATAGCATGAATTATTGTGTTTATAGGGCTTTTAAAAAAAATTACGTGACATCGTCTAATAAATCGATGAACGCCGGCTGCACGCACGAAAATGGATGACTCATTGTCCCGTTACGCTCATTGTCTCGTTACGCTCATTGTAACGTTACGATCGGAGCGAGAGCGCTACACGAGCGAGCGAAAGGCACGATCGTTGTCACGTTAAACTATCGTCCGTAAACCGACTTTACAGACAACCAATATTTTTTTTGCAAGTTATGCCTTTATGTAATTCTGCAAGTAATCTGTGAATAGTGCTGTGGTATTATTAAGTTTATTGATCTATCCTGATTGTACATTTTATAGTATGGCTGTTTACTGTTCCTTAGTAAATAAAATGAAAATAGACTGGTTTGGCTCAGTGGTAACACATCTACCTTATAAGCAAGAGGTCTCGGATTTGATTTCCGGTCGTGCAGATGTTTGAGTGATGAATTTAAATATCTGCTTTTGGTCTGGGTGTTAGTTGTCCTGGGTGTAGAGCGATGTTGGCCGAGCGGTAGCATGTGCGCTTTACAATCTGACGCCGCCCGGTTCGATCCTCGGTCTCGGATTCAGTATTCAAATAAATTATGTGCAGTTTTGATGCCTCTCAAAAACGGTGAAGGAAAACATCGTAAAGAAAACGGTATCAGAACCTCAAAAGTTCAAAGACAATTATGACATTAACCACTGAGCCCATTAACCACATCATATGCACTGGGCCAGCATGGTGCATTAAGGTCCATCTTCTATCTTGGAGACAAGGCTTATGGAGACGATGATGATGAATGTGGTTGAAGGCACATTGTACTGCGTTTCTCTCTTTATCATAAGAGAAAATAGGACAACTGTATTTGTATTTATTTATTCTATTAGCATGTTAAAACACCAATTACACTAATGATAGCCAATGATATTACATAATCATGGAATTTATATACCTACCAGATTAAGTCATTACATGTCCAACAACCGCACTCAGAGACGTTACTTAAGCTAAGAAATACTTAACATTGCTCTGTCTCGTTTTCACGTGTGACAATTTCCGTCAACGAGAAGTTGACAGAGCAATTTTAAGTATTCTTTAGGTTAAGTAACGTTTCTGAGTGCGGCTGCAAGAGTACCTACATTTATATCAAAATATACAGTAACAATAGAATTGGCTAATATAATAATATGTCAAAATAACAAAGTAATTAATTAAGTCAAAATTAGATCCACATTTGACCAAATTTATTATGATCGGTGTCATATACTTCAGTATATAAGGGTTATATTTAGTACATAAGTAAATGTATAACAACTTCATCATCATCATCAGCCGGAAGACGTCCACTGCTGAACATAGGCCTCCCCCTTTAAGAGGGGGCAGCCGAAATGGTATGCTAATTTGCCATGATATTCTAACTAAACCAAATATCCGATCATCGTAATAATTGATATATGTGAATTTTCAATTCATTTTCTTTCCGCCATTAAGACAGAAACATAATAGCAAGCTATTTACTCGATACTTTAATGTTTTGAAAATGGTGCCTTTTTGCTAATTTTTTTGATTTTACTTGGAAAGTACTTCAGATACATATCTAAAATAAATACTCACCGAAGGAAAATATAGTTCGTTTTCCAGTGTTAAGACAAAATTTACCTAGATTAATTAGTACTCTCATAATAAATTATATTCGATTTGAGACTTACGTCCTTTAGTTCTAAGCAACTATTCGGTCAAACGGCAAGTCCGATATTCAGTCTTATTCTGTTGCGCTTTGCATCTAAATAGCGAAACATGCTCCGTTCAACCTCAGTACCGCACTGTGCCTCAACGGGGAAGGACGCACGCGCTTGCTTTTCGCCTTGGTTTTATCTTCCGAGTGCGATTATATCAACACCTACTGTATTTTCAAACAAAGGATAATATAAAAAATCGATGGCTCGAACGCGAACACTTGACGCGGCAACCAAGTGGTGCCAATGACCTTAGAGCACAGACTAGGTAAAGCTACTACGAAAAAATAACATAGATACAAATAAAATGGATATGACTAGGCCGTAACGCATCCATTATTATGTATGCTCAGTAATATAACTATTAGAGTCGGAGTGTTTCTTTGTGACAAACAGACAGAGAAAGAGAGAGAGAGACGGAGAGAAGCAGAGAGAGAGAGTCAGAAAGATAAAACTAAAAATTAAATGACATTATAAAATAATTTAGGTTCATTATAATTTTACAAAATTAAAATTAAAAATCATTTAAATTAATGTGATGGTTAATTTGACTTGAGAGTTCCATCCACATTTTCTCACGTTTTTACGAGAAGCGGCTTTCTGCAAAAGGAGGAAGGTTCTCAATTTTAACAGACAAAAAATAGCTTGGTAATAATGGAAGCAAAAAAACTGCTTCTAATAAAAAAAAATGAAAATGTGGAAAGTCAAACAATAGGTACTTATGCTTTTAACCGACTTCAAAACAGGGGCAAGGTTCTCAATTCGACCGGTATAAAAAAATACTAGTCGAATTGAGAACCTTCCTCCTTCTTTGAAGTCGGTTAAAAACATAAGTACCTACTGTTTGACCAGTTGGGTTGGCTCGGGTATGTGCTGGTAAGGGGAAACGCACAATACACTAGCGGGACTACTTACCTTAGTCAAAGTCAAATACTACTTACCTTTTTATCCGACTTCAAATAAGGAGGAAGGTTCTCATTTACCTTCAATTCGACCAGTATTTTTTTATACTGGTTGAATTGCAGTCCACCACTGCGGTGCAACAATGCGGTGCAACACTGCGTTGCAACACTGCGTTGCAACAGTGTGGTACAACAGTGCGGTGCAACAGTGTGGTACCATCTTTAAATATTTTGAATCAGTAGCATAAAATACGAGTTTCTCAGATCAAACGCTAGGTGGCACCACCAGTATTTCAGCAAAGTGAAGTTATATCAAAAAATAAATAGCTATTTTTGAATATTTTGAACAAATTGGTTGGAAACATAGGTGAGTTTTTTTTTTGAGGATTAGGTGAGGTTTTGCGTGATTTGCGTCCAACACTAGATGAGAGCATTAATATTTCAGAGAATTTTGACTTGTATCGTAAAATATTTCTGCCATCCTTGCATATTTTAAATCAGTAACGGTGATTATAGATTGTTCAGTTCTAATACTAGAAGACATCTTCAATATTTCAGTGAAGACGTTAAATCAGAAAAGATTTCAGCCATCCTTAAATATTTTAAGTCTGTGTCATCGATTAATGGCTGCTGAGGTCTAAAGCCAAACGACGGCACCAATATTTCAGAGATTTTGAGAAGTAGCTTCACTAACGAAATTTCTTTATTTAATTCAAATCCGAAAATATTTTGACCATCACTACATATTTTGAGTTTTATTCAGTGGTAAATGATTTCACAGGGTGAGTATTAGGGAACTAACGCAGTATTTTTCATACATTTTGGGTAATGAGAAGCCACAGTCAAACCACGGCAAAACTTATCTCAGATGGCGCCACCTTCGCTGGTGCTGTCATTTGTGGCTTATTTGAGGTTATAAACATTGCTCTTGAATGAAACAATAAAAATAAACTTTGCCTTTAAACAGTAAAATGTTTCTATAATGACAGTGGCGAATCTCAGTTAGATATTAACAACCAGGTTCATTGGCACCACTTGGTTGCCGCGTCAAGTGGTCGCGTTCGAGCCATCGATTTTTTATATTATCCCTTGTTTGAAAATACAGTAGGTATTGATATAATCGCACTCGGAAGATAAAACCAAGGCGAAAAGCAAGCGCGTGCGTCCTTCCCCGTTGAGGCACAGTGCGGTACTGAGGTTGAACGGAGCATGTTTCGCTATTTAGATGCAAAGCGCAACAGAATAAGACTGAATATCGGACTTGCCGTTTGACCGAATAGTTGCTTAGAACTAAAGGACGTAAGTCTCAAATCGAATATAATTTATTATGAGAGTGTTATATATCTGTTAGATATTAACAACCAGGTATACTCGTAGAACAAACAGAAAAAGTTCATCACATAAATGTTTGTCCTAGATGGGAATCGAACCCACGCCCCCAAGCTCAGTAAGGTTCACTACCAACTGGACCAACGGGCTTTCGCGTATTTCGTTTCGTTTAGTATAGTATAGTATAGTATAGTATAGTATAGTATAGTATAGTATAGTATAGTATAGCGTAGCATAGCGTAGCATAGCGTAGCATAGCGTAGCACAGCGTAGCATAGCATAGCATAGTATAGAGCATAGCATGGCATAGCATAGCATTAGTTTAGTATAGTTTGATTTAATGTTTAACGATCTCTGACACTGTCTCCAGCGTAAAATTTTAATTTGAAAATTAATTTTGGTAATTTCAATTTAATTTATATAATTTATTAATTTTATATTTATATTGTAGAAAACTTAAAAATGAAGTTAAAAAATAAACAACAAATACAATTTTGAAAAGTAAAATAAACAATTTACGGTTTTGCGCGCCGCGACTGAACCCAGCTAATCGCCAAAACGCCAACACTACGCTTATCCTGTGTTTATTACTCCTTGCCGCATGACGAGTCCAAGTACACGAGTTGTGTATACTGGAGCTGCGCGCGACTGCCGCGCTGCCGTGGTTGTGTTTCACACTAATGCGGGCGATGCGAGACGCGCGGGTGAAATCCGATTTTTTTTTGGTATACACTCGCTCTTAACCTCCACACTGAACGACAGCCTGCCTTTTGTATCCACTGGCTGCCCGCGACTCTCACAATGTCGTCGGTCCATCGAGTAGAGGCCTACCTACGCTGCATCTTCCGGCTCGTGGTCTCCACTCAAGAACCTTTCTTCCCCATCGGTTATCGGTTCTTCGAGCGATGTGGCCTGCCCATTGCCACTTCAATTTGCAAATTTTTACAGCTATGTCGGTGACTCTGGTTCTTTGGCGAATATCCACGTTTCGGATTTTATCGCGCAAAGAAACTCCGAGCATAGCTCTCTCCATTGCCCGCTGTGTGACTGAGCTTTTCCAAAAGGCCAACAGTTAAGGACCACGTCTCAGTACCATAACAATACCATAACATAACAACTTACGGTTTCAATAATCTTGTCAAGTTCATCGCTGGACATGGCGTCTATCTGGTCCCCGGACAGGGACTGCGAGTGGAGAACGTCCAGCCCGACCATTTGAGCTGAAACAATACTCGACGGATGACTTTCATTTCCTTATAAACCTTCTTTTTTACTATTAAATGACCCAAAGATTGTTTGACAAAAATAAAACATATACAAATGGGAGTGAGTAGAAAATTTATATAACATATCTTGGATACATGACTTAGATACATCTCCTAGATACACATGTCAGATACACATGTCAGATACACCTCCTAGATACACTTGTCAGATACACCTTCAAGATACACATGTCAGAAACACCTAATTACACACGTCAAATACACTTTCAAGATACACATTTCAGATACACCTCCTAGATACACATGTATGTCAGATACACCTCCTAATTACACATGTCAGATACACCTAAATACACATGTCATATACACCTTCTAAATACACATGTAAGATAAACCTCCTAGATACACATGTAAGATAAACCTCCTAGATACACATGTCAGATACACCTCCTAGATACACATGGCAGATACAACTGTTAGATACACTTGTCAGATACACTCATTCGCATGTCAGATACACTCCGTCTCAAACAAACATGGCAGATACACTCATGTATCAAACACACATGGCAGATGCTCTCACAACTCACGCATGTGTGACAGACTCACCGACTGCCCTGGCGGTGGGCGCGGCGTCGCCGGTGACCATCTTGACGCTGACGGCGGCGCGTCGCAGCGTGGCCACCGCGGCGCGCACGCCGGCGCGCGGCGGGTCGCAGATACCGCACACGCCGGTGTACGTGAGCCCTTCCAGTGTCGGCCCGCGGCACATTGCTAGGATGCGTAGACCTGCAATTTAATATACGGTGTTTAAAATATGTGCATATCAATTTATAGCAATGTAAATAGTGATAAAAAAATGTTAGGTGACAACAAATAAAAAAATATTTTTTACTGATTGGTTTGCACTTTGATTAGTTATTAGTGCGAGTGATTAATACTGGTGTTTAGTGATTAGTACTAAACACACTTGGACCATATCTGATTAGTGCGAGTGTTTAGTGATTAGCGAAGTAGATTGATTAGATGCACGTTCAATTTTTTTTTGCGAGAAGCCTCGCCCCGCGCGTCCCTTCTTCACCTTCACTAGCAGCGTGTCTACCACTTCACCGAGTTCAGTGTTTAGCGCTTTACAGATGAACGATTGTATGTATGCAGTATTTTGTTTAGTAGCTAAGCAGTGTTGGACACTCGCACTACGCATTATGCTCTAATCACTCGCAATAATCACTAATCAGTAATCACCTGCACTCGCACTAATCAAAGTGCAAACGGGCCTTTAGCCATTGTTTCTAGTGTTTAGGAATTTACGGAAAATACTAATATTACTCATTTTTAATATAGATATTATTTAGCATAGCAACATTTGCAGGGTTGCTTGCAGACAGAATACAGTGTATCAGTTCTATGTGTGTGCGTGTGCGTGCGTGCGTGCGTGAGCCTTCCTCCTTTTTAAAAGTCAGTTATAAATGAAGAACAAAACATTGACGAATGAGAAACAAGATTGTAACGAAAACTAAACAAATCAAACCGTGGTAGATAAAAACAAGACACTTACCTAATAGGAGAAATGAAACGTTAATTGAAAGGTAATGAAACGAGGACGAAACAGGAATAAAAAGGAGCAAAGTTGGTCTCACCCATGCGTCCAATGTTCTGCGCCTCGGCGACGATATCGTCTTGTTTCTGCTTAGTCATCGGCGCGTAGTTCCCCGCGCTGTCGATGTAGTTCGTACACAGAGGTAGAACCTTCTCGATGGCTCCTTTCACGAACAGCTCTTCTTTCTTCGTGTCGCCGAACTTTGGCGCGCATTTCACTACCATCATTTTGGTTTCGGAACTGTGGGACACGTTTTAGAATATATTATTAACTAGAAAATATATTTCAAGGTGAATAGATATCTTCTAAGTCTGCGTGCTTCATCTTCGACCACATCGTCGCTTACCAATAGCCGAGTTGGTCTAATGCGATAAAAACTAGCTAAAACTAGCTGCATTTCTTATTACCGGCGTTTTCCAGTTTCTCTAGTAAAAACTATAATTTTGGTGCGATAGAAAACTTGATGCCAGAGAGATGCTCGATACATTTGCATGATTTTGTTTTACCATTTTAACCAAATTTTACAGATTAGTAGAATAGGACATTAGAATTGACGTCATTGCGCAAACGCAACCATTTAGATTCTTGTCTAAAATAAGATAGCCACCATCGCATTTTCTGAACATAATTAACACCCACCGGTGAAACATTTTTAATTTCATCGAATATGCATGAACTAATTACCTTCTTGCCCATTTTTTTATTGCACGCTCGAAAACGCGACAGATGTTAAGCGGTGATGCAGTCTACGATGGGGGATCTTGCAACAGGGGAAGGGGGGGGGGGGGGGGGGGGGGGTAAAATGGCCTATTTTTATTTTTTTATATACATAAAAAGAGCGGCAAACAACCATGCTGTCCGCCTGATCTATGGACACCTGCAACACTAGCAGTGTTGACAGTGCTTTGCCAGCCCGGAGAGGTAGTTGTAGACACCCTTTTTGAAACGTTTATGTTGAAGCTCTGCGGGAAGACCATCGGGGGAAGGATATTCCACACCGTCGGATAAACTAGTTAAACTTCAGATAAATACAGATATTCAGCAGTGCAAGTAATATATACCTGAATGGTATCTCGTGCAGCCTGGTGTACTGGTCCCGGATGTCGTGCATGTTGTTCTTCATGGCGCACGCGAGGATGGCGCCCTCGGTCGGCTGCCCGTACAGCGTCTCGTCGCGGACCGTCGCGTTGTTGCACAGAACTCCCACCTGCGCCCAAAATATACCTTATTGTTTTAAAAATACAGGTTGGTTTGTAGACTCTACTCTTATTTACAAACAAACTTCATCATCATCATTTCAGCCGTAGGACGTCCACTGCTGGACATAGGACTCCCCCATCGATCTCCAAAAGGGCCGGTTGGAAGCGGCTTGCATCCAGCGTTTCCCTGCGGTCTCTTTTAGGTCGTCTATCCATCTTGTGGGTGAACAAACATACATACTAATACATAAATGCTGTCAGAAGGCCAACTCTCCGCCGATATACTTCAGTGAATTATTAAAAAAAAATGGTAATATTCAGTTTTTGACGTGATAACGTCTTATAAATCGATGAATGATGAACGCACGAAAAATTGTCACGTTCCGCCTGAGACGCGCGTGCAAGCGAGAGCGCAGAACAAGCGATAGAGAGGAACGATCGGCCTAAGCGTTATCACGTAAAATTATCGACCGTAAACTGACTTTACAGAGAACCTCTTTTTTTACATTGTTACTGCAGTTGTCATAGCAAATAAACTCTTGGACCGCGTATAGTTACCTCCAGCATGATGTTGACTCCCATAGTAGCTATATCGAGGTCCCTTCCTTTGTACGCTCGCAGCTGTATGTCTCCCCTGGCGTTGTACCCTGTGCCTGTCACTTCTGCAATATGGCCGCCGCTAGTCGATATGGTCGTCACTGTCATCTCGTTCTTTGTTAGGGTCCCTGAAAAAGGAAAATGGCCGATTTGACATGGTTGAAACCATGATCCAAGAAAACAAGGTCTAGCGGTCTGAGAGTTGTCCCACAATGACGTCACTGTCCAGTTGCCACTTTATTGTAACAAACACAGATACTGGGAAACTTTTTTTTTTATAATCTATTAAATAAAATACAAAAAGCATTTTTACTGTCGTTTGGTTTGCCCGCTCAAGCAATTTAAGCACGAATTGAATTTAGTAAACACAATTGTATCAAAACCACATTGATTTATTGGATTCCCACAGGCAATATACGGATATTGGGGAGTTATAATTTCACGCTACTGTTAACACAGAAAATCATAGAGTCCGCCATTGTTTTGTGTATCGTCATCTCTCTCGAACTTGTTGTAAATTACTTATTCTGCTCTTGCTTGTGCACGTGTACATGTATCCATGACATTGATGACATCATTGCGGGACGCCCACGTGAAATTTTTTCTCGGAGCGCTATTCCTGGCGGAGTATATTATTATACCATGGTTGACACAATGTATGCCAATGTATGTGCAGCTAGTATAGTAGTAAATCTATACTAATATTACAAAGAGGAAAAATTTGTATGTAAGTAAGTTTGTAACGAATTGACTCAAAAAGTACTAGACCGATTTTAAAAATTCTTTCTCTGTTGGGAAGCTACACTATCCCCGGGTGACATAGGCTATAATCTATACCCGTGCGAAGCCGGGCCGGCCTGCTAGTACTAAAATAAAAGGCACCACGTACTTCACACTTAAGTAAATCTTGTGCACACATTAACAATATTTAACTACAAGATAATAAAATAAAACTAAAGAATGTACCTCCTTTAAATGTTTTATTTTATTTAAGCTGTATCGATAAAATCATTATTTGCGCGTCAAAAGCCAACGAAAATTGGTGTTAAATTTCACACTTACATAATTTAAGAAGCAATACAAATTTATACAACAAAACACACATTCTACGTCAAAGTTTGTAGTGTTCCGTAGTATTACAAGGAACCCTTATAAGTTGGTTCTGTATGTATGTCTGTCATTTAGTTTAGGTAAAAATATGTACCTTTACGCTTTTTTTTTGTATTGCGAAAGTTTAAAAATTACTGTATGTGTCTGTCCGTACGAATTTTTTAGAACCTTACTTTTATAGTTATTAAGATAAATGCATGAAACATTGCAAAATTACACTTTTAATTTAGATCTAAATTTCAATTATAATTTTGCAGTTTAGGGGTTGCTCTAGTACATGTGAAAAGTGCGATGTTTTTTTTTTCTGGTGCACCCCCTTACCTGAAGAATCTTTCTGAAAACCTCTCAGGATGGCACTCACCGGTCTTATCGCTGCAGATGACGTTGACGCAGCCGAGCGTCTCCACGGTGGGCAGTTTCTTGACGATCGCGTTACGTTTCGCCATCCGCATGACGCCGAGCGCGAGAGTCACTGTCACCACTATCGGCAGACCTGGACACACAGTATACGTTTAACAACCGTCCCCCTTTCCGGCTACACCCTTTCCGCTTATTCCGGAATGCACGCAAAACATCTCTTTTGAGGCCTAGAGGTGCTTATACTCAGAAATGGAATACAAAAGATTGGGGATGATATATAAATGTGTGCGATCAAAAATAAAAGGTTTGATTGAGAATGGGCTGGGGACGATTTGAGATAAAAATTTGATTGATGATGATGATGATGATGGACAGGAGTAATTGTGTTTAGGTGGTCATAAATGTAGCAACCTTCAGGTATAGCAGCGACAGCCAAACTGACACCGATGGTGAACATATCCTGCGGCGCCTTCCCCTGCAGCCAGCCAGCCACCATGATGAACCCGATGATGCAGAAGGAGTACATAGAGAGCTGGGCACCGAGGGCGTCCATGGACCGTTGCAAGGGTGTCTTTGGAGCTTCCTCCGCTTGCATCATTCGGAATATTTCACCGAATTCGGACCGCTCGCCCGTGCTCACTACAATACCCTGGAATGGTAACCAATATTTAGTCAAAAAGTAAAAACTAACCGTCTTACCACAAAAGATTTAAGCACGCTTTAGACAAGTGTTTAGCATATTTTTCGCAGTGAAACAATTGCTAAACACCTGTCTAAAGCGTTCTTAAATCTTTTGTGGTAAGACGGTAAATGGCTAAACCCACACAACAAACTTTTTAAGCGTATTGTTGTATTTGCTCTAATGCAAAATTGTAAAACGTACAAACGTCAAACTTGACATGATTATAGTACACACTCTAAAATAAATAAATAAATAATGGCCAAGTGCGAGTCGGTGACAAATTTCTGCTCACCACCAAGCTAAGCAACGTTGGGCGCAGTCGGTCCTTGGATGGGGTCTTTTTGCACTACTTTTTGTATTTTGTGGTGGTGCGGAGCCTTCAGTACGCGAGCCCGACTCGAACTTGGCCAGTTTATCATTCATTGCTAAGCATAGGTCTCCAGTATAAACACTCACCTTAGCAATGCCGTAACGGACTAGCGTGCCCATAAAAGCTATGCTCTTTATTGATCCTGGCTTAAGACAGACCCACTGTTACTTACTTGATTGCCAAAGACCGACGATTAGTGGCGTTAAAATCTGACAATCAACACTCACCTTAGCATTGCCGCAACGGACCAGCGTGCCCATAAAAGCGATGTTGTCTTTATTGATCCTGCCCGCAGGTTGGTTGGCCAGCACTTGCTTGTTTGCCGGTTCAGTTTCCCCGGTGAACGAGGACTCGTCGATGGCCAGGTCGGTGGCGTCAAAGAGTCGAAGGTCAGCTGGTACTCGGTCGCCGACATTGAGGTGGACTATGTCCCCCGGGACGAGGTTCCGCGCCAGAAAATGCTCGATACTGCCTTCGCGGAGGCTGGAATTGAAAATAAGGACTGTGATACTGTTTTTAAGATTTTGATACGCATTTGGCAAAATATTGACGTCTGTTTTGTTTGGTCCGAGTTTTGGAGATGGAGATTGGAGATTGGATTTCTTGATAAATTTTAAGAGTATGAAATTTAAATTAGACAGTTATGAAAATAACACCTTCACCTTCAGAAGATTAGGCATTTTTAAGCTTATATTTTTTATAACAAGCAATAAGTTAGCTGTTAGTAGGACAGAACAATCTAATTATTATGCGTTTCCACATCTTTTTTTAAGGTTGACAGGCTAGGTTCCTCTGGTGCCAAGTGATGCTGTGGTGGAATGATGGTAAAGACCAAGCCTGGAATAGGAAATGGCTCTCAAGTCAGCCCGCCTGAACACACCATTAAAAGCATTAGGATGCTTGGCGTAAAATGTTATTGTGATGGCTTACCAATTACAAGAGGGTGGCACTAATTTGTTCAGCTCTTCGAGTGACTTCTCTGATCGGTACTCCTGAACGAAGGCGACCGTCACCACTATCATGATAGCGACCGTGATGGATATCGCATCGTCGAACTGCTTCATGCATATACTCACTACTGCTGAGCCTGGGGACAAACAAAACTAAAGTTAATGAGGCAATTTTATAAAGGGTGAAGATCAGCAAGGATCAATAAAGGATTTGTTGAGAATTACATGAAAATCCAGGTTTTCGTGGCTCAGAAGAGCGTAATTTTTCAGGCAACGTGCCCAAAATGCTATTAGCGTTGCCTCTCTGGATTGGGCTAAGTTCCTGACCAAAATACAGCCAGCATATTGGTCACATAAAGAATCTTTCAGTCTCCCCGACAAATCCTTAAATATTCGAAAGCACTCGGCCCCCATGTCGGTCCAAAAGTATTTCTACTCCGGCACGGCACAAATAAGTAACCTCTGTCAAGGCTGGAATATTTGCTTGGCTTGAGGCTTTCGGCCGCGATAGACGCACCACCCGCCAGTTTTGACGTCGCTGGAAAGTGAGACGGCGCGAGTGTATCAACGCATGTAGCGTCCCCAATGTCGCTGAGCGTCCCACACTAAAGACCGTCCCATCTTCCCAGGAATGAGAGTCATTCCTTCGGGCTTTTTGCCGTCATCACGTAGTAGGTCAATCGGTTCCAAAATCGCTGCGACATTGGCGTTCCCGAAGGCCCGACAGATGACATAATTTAAATTGCTGTGGCGCTATGCGAGCGGCACTTCTACTGCATGATAATCCGTGGTGACCGTGGCTGGCAACTTTTTCACCACATGCACATCGGTAGGAAACGACACAAGGTGCACCGATGCTCAACAAAATGGTTACTCGAAACCTATTGTCATCAAACAAATTTCCTAGATTAGAGGAAGGAAGGGCTTGCAACCAAAGACCCCATTCCTAACGGGAAACAGCTAGGAGGAGGCTAAGAGACATGCTCGCAAAGTATTATAGAATTGTAATCATCATCATCATTCACAGCCTTCCTTATCCCACTGCTGGGTATATGGCTCTCTCTTACTATGCCATCTGCCTCGGTCCTGTGCTAATTGAGTCCAGGCAATCCAGTTAGGTTATCCAGTTAGTTAAGTGATGAAAAAAGTTGCGCGAACCGTATATGGGCGCCTTAAGGTTCGCGTTCGCGTGATTTTTCGAACTGCGCTGTTTTAACTCTAGTAGCCGCGTAAGGAGATGGGCGTAAGGCCCCTGGTTCGACCCACGATAGTGCCAAATGATGATTTTCTATTTAGCTCATGAAAGTGGTTCATGGTTGTATGTAATGTATTAAATGTACCATCAAAGTAACATATCGTGTTTTATACCGGTGTTTTGTATTTATAAAGCCTGTTATTATGTATAGTACAATAAATTCTAGATAAAGCTGTAACAACCCCGCATAATAGAGGCCATTATATACCAGTCCGGTTACGTGTGTTTACAATGACACTATCTGCGTCAGTCTCGCATTATTACACTTGATGACGGTAATTATAAGGGTTCGGATGAGTTCGCAACATAATGCTTCTTTCATTTATTTATCAAGCTTTTTTACATATACAGGGTTGCGCGGAAAGGGTGTATTAAGCCGAAAGGGGTCCACAGTACCCATCAAACCCGGGATTCCAGCTAATAGGCGTGGAAAATTGCCCAAGTTTTTCCACGTGGCTCACTCGTGGCGCGCTCCGATCTCCGCTGATTCGCGCCCGCCGTCACTTCAATGCACTCCTTTAAACCAACACTGATTTTGTTATTATTTGCGACAAATTAAAAACTGTCATCGACAAACGAAAGTGTTTTGACTTATTGTGAAAACTGACCAATGGGACAGGGGGAAAACAGCCGATGACTACGATGACATAATTTTTTTTATGACACACTAATTTTATGTTAACATATTTTTACAGCAATTTGTTGTATTTATTATATTAGTTTTTTAATATTATTCCTATTTTTACTTCGAAATATATTTTAGTTTGTGAGATAAATGTTAGTGAAATCTGTCCGTTTTTATTCTCAGTAAATAATTTGAATCATTAAGAATATATTTCGAGAACATCAAAAACTCTACCATTCTTTCAGCAAAAGGAAAAAGGTAGCATAAGATATCGCAATGTTTTGGAAACAGTCCACGTTTGGCCGTGACATTGACGGAGCGTGTTTATAAACGTCTGCAGACTCTATCGATTTATAATTATAGCATCGGAGGAGATCAAACAATCTCCAACAGCTTTCAATGTTAGCCAAAACCACATGTGAGATCTTTATCATCTTCATTAGCCCTGGATTACCCACTGCTGCATGGATCTCCCTTTGAGTCTACAATTCTCCGGGATCCCTTGGCATGGCAGCCCCATTTAAAGAGATAAATTAGATACACTTTTTGGTGGCGATTTTTTTGTATTTTGAGTACGATACAAAGAGAAAATTACAAGAAGAATACATTAGGGATAGGCTAGACACAAAATATGGCCCAATCACCCTTTCAGGAGCAGGCTAAAATCCAGCAGTGGACTATTAAAAGGCTGATTATGCTATGCTAGGCTTGTCTTATCGCTAGGAGCTATTTCTTCCTGACAACCTTATTATCTGTAACCAGACAGCTATAACTAAACAAAATTCCGCAACACTAAAATTATGTTTTGTACCTATCTAAATAACGCTTTCTGTTTTTTTTTTCGCTTCGTCATCATCGTTTCAGCCATAGGACGTCCACTGCTGGACGTAGGCCTTCCCCGTCGATCTCCAAAAGGGCCGGTTGGAAGCAGCCTGCATCCAGCGTTACCCTGCGGTCCCTTTTAGGGCGTCTGTCCATCTCGTGGGTGGACGTCCTACGCTACGCTTACCGGTCCGTGGTCTCAATTCGAGAACCTTTCGGTCCCATCGGCCATCTGTTCTGCGTGCTATGTACCCTGCCCACTACCATGTTTTTTTTCTGTTATTCTTATCTTATTAAATTCATAGTCAAACTCACAGACACCGCATTTTTTTTGCTAAGAAATAGAATATAATTATGGTCAAACTAGTAATTTTAATCCACACATCAGTTCTATAAATTGGCCACACTTTTATGGTTAGTTAAAATCAAACAAGCGAGTCAAAATTGTTTTACTTACTATCCGATTCAGTGTTGTTATTTAGTTTTATTTAAAAAAAAAAACAGCCTCTATTGACAAAATAAAATCTAGGATTAAGGAATTAATTGCGTTTTAAGGAGGAGACCTATGTTCAGCAGTGGACGTCTTCTGGCTGATGATGATATGTGCTGTTATCAAATTTTAAACATTAGACCAAACCAGTGTTTTTAAAATGGTCCGGCTTCACGCAAGAAAGAAAATGCAGACAGATTTTACCTAAAATATGTTTTCGTTTTCGCAAACTCAACTCAATAACGTTATACTTGTAATGTAAACGTAAAAAGGTTGCAAAAAAGGTCAGGTTAACCTCTACACGCCCTTATTCTAGTCTAGAGCAAGTAGAGTTCAAACCTGATCTAACATAAAGCGGTCATGTTCAGTTCATGACATTGGATTACAGTGCGACCAACTTAACTGTCCAGTTGAATAATGGAGCCACTATTGTATTTTCTGAACAAAACTGACAGCATTTCGTAGAACTTTTTTAGTTTGATCATTTATTCAACTCTACAGATGGTCGATCTATACTGAAATTACGTTCGAAGCATATTTGAACATAGTTATTTCAAATATTAATACAAGAACCTATATCATATTCTATTCTAATATAATTGTATTTTCGTCCTTTTTTAAATCAATGTTATTATCTTAAATTGAGAAAAGATAATAAGTAAATAGAAGGAGACGTAAGATATATTGAGAATATGAGAAACGGCTCGGTCGTGAAACACTCATGAAAGTAAAAGAAGCGAAAGACAGACAACACTAGTCAGGATCGTAGCAAGTGGAGATATGGTACTCTCTATCCACCCCAATGGGAAAAAGTCGTGACTGTCTATATCTATTATTAAAACGAAATACCAATGACTGTCTGACAGTCTCATCACGAATTCTCGAAAACTACTTGACCTACGAAGCTGAAATGTGGCAGGTAGCTTCCTTATGGCGTGTGGAGGATTGTGCTCAAATGCCGAATTAAAGGGGGGCAAAAGGAGATTGCTTCCCACCTCCCACTAGATGGACCGACGACATTGTGAGAGTCGCGGGCATCCAGTGGATGCAAAAGGCAGGCTGTCGTTCAGTGTGGAGGTTAAAGGGGGAGGCCTATGTTCAGCAGTGGACGTCTTCTGGCTGATGATGATGAAAAGGAGATTGAAAATTGAAATGAAAATGCGTAGTGTTAAGTCGCGTGCAACAGCTTGTAAAGTAATATTGAACTATACCTATTTCATGAATGAATAATGAATAATTTCAATAGAATTTTCTAAATACATTTACGCTGGAGCGCTGTAGTCTATACTAATATTATAAAGAGGAAAGATTTGATTGTTTGTTTGTTTGATTGTTTGCATTGAATAGGCTCCGAAACTACTGAACCGATTTGAAAAATTCTTTCACTGTTGGGAAGCTACACTATCTCCGGTTAACATAGGCTATATTATATTTTCAAAAAAAATAGGGATCCTTACTAAAACTCCAATAATGTAACCCAAGGTGTAAAAAATAAGATTTGTAATGTTAACTTTGCGTGTTTGACAGTTCTAAGACAGGACAACGTCTGTCAGGTCTGCTAGTATATAATATGGCGAAGAAGTTCGACCAAGACCTCAAGAGGCTCTCTCGCTAGACGGTTGAGTCAAGGGTCAGATGCAGAAGGCAGTCATCCTAGATATGGCGCGTATTGTCAGGAGGTTCCTCACTCTGCAGCCCTGACCACCGGTAGCTTGGGCCCACACACGCTGCCGGAGTCACCTTAGTTTTTAAGTTTAAATAAAGTAAAGTAAACATTTATTTCTGAAACGGTTTAACATTATCATAATAACATTGTATATACATAGCAACAAATAATATCTAAAATAGGTTACATTGAATTAGCAGTGGGCCCCAAACACGGCTAGGCCGGTCTTTTGGTGACCCGAAAAAGATTTGCCAATTTCGCTTAGGAGTTACAAATACAGTTAAAATACTTAAATTAAAACTAAAGTAGGTAGATTAAGAGTACGTTCAATTAAAGTTAATTATGTTAAAAATAAGGTACAGAGGAGTTAAAATATTAAATATGTATATTAAATGAACTTTAAACCAATGGACAAAAAATTGAGGCAGTGCTTAATAATGTCTAATCACACTAGTGTAAAAAAAATTGTCAAAACGTTTTAATTAAGAGTTTATAATATCTAGTTTTTTTTTTTTCGGATAGTTATATTTATTTGCTAGAATACATCACATACAATAGTAATTTTTAAACTTTCGCGCCATGAACACGTCATCACCATACAATGATTTTTATTTGTTTTGATAAAAATATTTCTGTGATATTGTGGACACGGGTAAAACCGCATGACGTCGCTAGTTCCACAATAATTGAGTAAAGAGTACGTCGGGTCATTGTCATGGTCGAGAGCGATCATTACAACCAGTTTGCCATTTTTTTATGCGCAAGCGCAGTTACGCTTCGTTGTGCGCCGGCGTGTTTATTATCTCGCAGTTCTGACTGCTACCATGATAATATGACAGTTCTTGGAAAGTTCGAACTCTGGGTGGGATTGCAACTGTTGCGACCGAAACCCATAGAAGTGACGTGACACGTTTTTTTTTTTCTTTCCTCATCATAGGATATTGGCATCGCACGTTTTGCCATTGCCAGTGTCAAGTATTGTATTGTCAAACAAGTCATACTCTTATATTCATAGACGTAATAAAGGTTTATAGTCGCAGAGGCCATTAACCCAAGAAGTCAAGTCAAGTAATAAAGGTCAATCGAATCCTCACGTCATCCTTAAGTGATGTTTTTTTATATGCCAAAGTACATCTTGAGGGTGACGTGAGGATTCGATTGACCTTTATTAACGTCTATAAATATGAGGAATAGTCACAGTCAGAATCAAGCAAAGCAGGTTATGGTCAAGACAAAGCCATGCCCTAGTAAGGCGGTGGAGCTTTGACTAAGACTCTAACTTTTCAAAAATCCCACTAATATTATGAACGCGAAAGTTTGTACGTATGGATGTATAGATGTATGGATGTTTGTTCCTCCTTCACGCTGCAACGGAACAACGGATCGACCTGATTTTTGCATGGGTATAGTTCAAGAGCCAGTGAGTGACATAGGCTACTTTTCATCATCATCATCACCATTATTCATCACTACGCGGGTGAAACCGCAGGGCGCAGCTAGTATACTACAATAAAGCGAAATATTTTTTCACGTTGCCGCCAAAACTTCGACGAGTCACTTGATCTGACAAGTTTTCCATGCGCCACTTGTAACGCGTTGTTGGAGACCTGTTAGATTGTCTTATGGGCTTTATGGGAAGGTGCGAATCCTGGCGGTTGCCAAAAGCCTTTGAGGCTTTTTCTGAAACATGGTATTTAATGTGTTAATGATTTGAAGAATCCTGATCTAAACCTACTCTTTTTTCGAAAATTTTGCTTTTAAGGCCTCGACCCTGTAGGAATTGGTGGATTTTTTTGTATCCTCTAAAATCTTAGATCTTAATATTTCAAGGTGATCAAAGAAATTTGATTACGTTTTGCACTAAATACAGGAGAATAATAAAAAATAATTATTGTTGTTATTGTTAATTTATAGTTTGCATGTTAGCATTTAGTTTAAAAATTAATTGTTCGATATTTTATTAAATATCTATTTATAAGTACCCACAATGATGTTATTATAATGCACCTAGGCATACATATTTTATACGAAAGTCACCGACATAGCCCACCGGATTAGCAAGTTGAAATGGCAGTGGGCAGGGCACATATCACGCAGAACGGATGGCCGGTGGGGCCGAAAGGTTCTGGAATGGAGACCACGGACCGGTAAGCGCAGCGTAGGACGTCCACCCACAAGATGGACAGACGACCTAAAAGAGACCGCAGGAAAACGCTGGATGCTGGCCGCTTCCAACCGGCCCTTTTGGAGATTGATGGAGGAGGCCTATGTCCAGCAGTGGAAGTGTCTACGGCTGAAATGATGATGGTGATGAGGCATACAGTCTTAGAATGTGATACAGATCATTAAAATGTAATTCAATATTATTTTTAAAATTATTGCATTCTGTTTTGTATGTTATTGAATAAATGAAATGAACAGAGGTTATGTTAGAATTTACAGAAAATAAATAATCACTCATGATTAATAAGCTCCTATGATTAGCTCATAGGACAAGCCAAGGCCACCTCTCATAAATGTTTATAATGTTTCTATGTTTGGTTGAAATTTGAAAATTACCACAAAATATATGTGTAAATTTTTATGTGAATACCCATGCAATATTTGAGAAAATTACTACACAAGCCTTGGCGGCAACTGAGCATGTACTCACGTATGCTGACCTCGTCAAGCCTCTTCCCACATATTTAATTAGTCCATGACTGTTTATTAAAAAAAGGGTAGTTCAGTTATTCCTATACTTTGTAATTATCACCGCAAATAGACCACCACCAGCACCACCATCACCACCACCACCACCTATCACCTTATTTCTTATTTAACTATGTAGAGCGAGTAATTGTAGTTGATAACAAAGTTGCTATTTACCTATATTTAAATAAAAGAAACAGTTTACTTAACATACAAATGGCTTGCTTATCATCTACCTATTTAGTCCAATAGATAAAAATGGTTAAACCGTTTCACTTTACTAAATAGCATTAACAGAGTCATTTAAAACAAAGTAACTAATTTGTTTTACCAAGCTAGCTGATAAATGAGTAAATATGTAAAGTTGAGTTTTTTTTTTTTAATTTGTTTTACTTAGCTAGCTGATAAATGAGTAAATATGTAAAGTTAAGTTTTTTTTGTTTTTTTTTTATTTGTTTTACTAAGCTAGCTGATAAATGAGTAAATATGTAAAGTTAAGTTTTTTTTTTTTTTTAATAAATATGTTGAGGTTGTTGTTGAGTGTCTTCATGGTTGGTTGAGGAAGGAACATTTAAAAAATCGTACATACAGTGTTCCGCATATAGATTATACTAAGCCGAAAGGAGGTAATTGTAATCATCATTATTAACAACTTTTACTATGGGACCAACCACAGAAAAGACAAGTAAACAGAACGGAAATGAGAAGGAAAATCTGTTACCAGGCATATGAGTGAACCTTGATTGAACATTCTTATTTAGATCAACGTGTCGAACTCCGCTACAGTTGCTAACTGATTTCGAATGACTGACGTTTCGTTTACATGGGTGCAACTGACTACAACAAGTTTCTTATAAAAATGCCTTGACAGCCAACTAAGTGTGGGACCAACCCTGAAATTGCTAAAAATTACAGCTGTTCCAGAGAAAACGGTCATTGACACACGACAAAATGTATGGAACAGCAGACTTTTTTCGTGATTTTAGGGTTGGTCCCAGAGTAAAACATGTTACATTAGTTGTTCATAATGATGAGTACAATGACCTCTTTTCGGCTTAGTACAGTCTATATGCGTAACCCTGTATGTAATTTTTTTAAATAGCGTAATATAAAATAGACATATTAGCACACCTCAACTCCGCTTTAGTACATTTTTTCTTAAAAGAAATAATTATTTCTAAACTTTACTCATACTCATACTCAATTATCAGCCAACTTAGTAAAACAAATTAGTAACTTTGTTTTAAATCTATATATAGAAAAGCGAAATTCACTCACTCACTCACTAACTCACTAACTTACTTACTCGCTCACTCACTCATCACGAAATCTCGAAAACTACTTGACCTACAAAGCTGAAATTTGGCAGGTAGATTTCTTATGGGGTGCAGAGGTCCGCTAAGAAAGGATCTTGCGAAAGGGCTAAATTAAGGGGGGTAAAAGGGGGTTGAAATATTATATGAAAGTCTACGCATACGAAGTCGCGGGAAACAGCTAGTGACTCTATATACGCGTCGACTAGAGAATATCCTCCTATTTTCCGTCGGTTTGAAACTGGAAGGCGCCACGCACCTTCATAACTGTACATAGTATATATCTAAGTCAAGTTTAAACACTAATTAGTCATTCTAGTTAGAAGTTTGGACGCAAACAAAAAACCTGTTCGGTCCGACACTGGTACAGAGTATGGACAAAAAGATACGTTTCAAAAATAATATGAACCGCTTTCTATAATTTATGTACTTTTTTTTTAAACTTTGAAGATTAAGGTGGTACGTTTCACCTATGGCGGGAAATTCAAATTTAAACAGTGTTTTTGTCCTAGTAGCTAGGCTGGGTAATTATTGTGAAATGACAGTGTTTGCGCAAATCGTTGGTTGTTCTTTACATTGTCATGTACAGCTATTTAACAGTAACGCACCATATTACTTACATTTGTCAATAAACCGTTTGAAACAGCAAAAATTTGTTTATTGACAAATGTAAGTAATAATGTGCATTAGAGATATAGCTTTAGATGATTTTGTAAAGAATAATAATCAATAAGAATAATAATTGTTTATTGTAGGTAATCTTGTGACATTTGATATGATTTTGTGTTCTTAAAATGTTATTAATGTCATTAGTGTAAGTCGTTTTTGTGCGGTGCTAATTTGAAATAAAAAATAAATAAAATAAATCAATTTGCGCAAACATTATGATCGTTTTATTTATATTACACGGGAATTACTCACGTAAGATTAAGCCGGTCACTCCGACTATAGTTTCAACCGCATTAGGCAGTCTATTTCACGTCAGTTTCTATAGTAAAATTATGATCGTTTATAATAATTACCCGGCCTAGCTACAAGGACAAGAAAACTGTTTAAAATTTGAATTTCCCGCCAGGTGAAACGTTCCACCTTAATACAATTATACTATAACTTATTTCAATGAATACTTTTTCCAAACCTACTTGGCACTTGTACAATCTCATCGACCTGATTATAACGGCGCGAAACAAAACGAAAGAAAGGCATAACTCAATAATTGAAATAAGGGCGCTGAATCCAATTCGGTATGTAAAGTTTTTTTTTTTGTATTTTTTTTAAATTTTTTTATTTCGTAGATAAGGCTATTTTAAGAAACTAATTTCAATATTTTTGTTTTCTATTGAGTAGTTATTTTACAATATTTTTTTGAAAATTGAAATTATGTGACGTCACCATATAGCACAAAATTTCGTTGCGTTGAGAAGTCTAAAAAAGCACCCCATATTGGCAGCCCTGAAAAAAACCAGACAGTCAAACCACAGAAATGAAAAAATATTCTATTCTGTGTGACGAACAGTGTGTCAAATGTATAATATTTTTATTCTTAAAAGGCACAGAAAATTAAATGCTACACCGTGACGTCATTTAGAGGACAATGAAAGTCGAATGATTTCTTAGTTTTATGTTAAAATAAATGGCATCTTATCGTTTTAAAGGGTCAGAGTAGAAAAATAAGGGTTAGTAACAAAATCTCGAAATGGTTTTGGAATTGGCATAGGTTAATTTTTTTTAGCATACCGAATTATTGTTTCTAACTGAAACGTGTTTTAGTTAGAAACAATATTTTTTTTTCTTTTTTTTTTTGGGGCTTTTTGACAACATACCTATGTCAGCCCCATCGTATCCTGACAAAACATAAATTTCCTAAATAAATGTACTTAAACTTATTTACACAACCACAAACTTACCTAAAAACGTGTATCAATATTATAGTTCAAGAATTTCAGAACGGCGCGACGGCGAAGCTTTAATTGGATATTGGTTTTCTAAACCCAATTCTCAAACAATAATTTGTGACATCGAATTACCGATAACAGAGTCTGACACGCTTAAATGCCACAAATTCTTTTGAAAACGAAATCGACAGACTGCTTACATTTGAAAAAAAATATTCTAATATTGTAAATGCGATAGTGTGTTTGTAAGTACATCTTTCATGCAGGAACAGAGCAGCGGGTTGACGTAAACTTTAAAGTTGCGTACCCAAAGTGTGTCAACTGGACCCTATTTTATTAGTAAGCCTACGCTGTATGTCCTACTTTTGAACCGTAATAGATAACTAGTTAAAATTTACACAAAATAAGTATGAAATGACAGATTAACTTGAAAATAATAAAGAAAGTGAGTGAGTGAGCGAGTGAGTGAGTGAGTGAGTGTGTGCGTGTGTGCGCGCGTGCGTGTGTGGGTTTGTGTTTGTTACTTCTTAACGCTGAAGTGACCGGACGGATTTGGGTGAAATTTAGAATATGCTCATGTCCTGGATTAACACATAGGCTACTTTTCATCATCATCATCCCAATTTTTCATTACAACGCGGTTGAAACCGCAGGGCGCAGCTAGTAGGTACATAAATACTCTCCTTGTTGCTTTGCGCGGACAATAAACGATGGAGCTACATAAACGACAATGGCACATCTCAAACCTATTAACACATTATACAGTTAACAGTACCTACATCCAAATTCTGTTTACGAAGTTCTGCACAGCTTTTGCGAGGCATAAACTTTCCAATATCGCCAGTTCATTGTCCCACAAACGCCGCACGCTATTTATAATGCCTTCGATGTTTACGTTGAAAATAAACCCAAAGCAGTAGAATAATTACTCATTTGTAGATATAAGAAGTTCGTGGATAGTTATGTTATGATTATTAACTGGATATTTACCGTAATAAGGTTATATCAACAACCTTTCTTCAGTGAACACGGTGCATGTAACTGCGGCGAAATACCGGGAGCTCATTCCACAACCACAACAAGTTGATCAGTCCTAAAGGGTCGGCGACGTATTTGTGATGCCTCTGGTGTATCCATTGGCGACGGTGACAGCTTACCATCAGGCGACCCGTCTGATTTTTTGCCACGTATGGATTAAAAAAACCTTATCAAGGTAAATATCCCGTTAATAATCATATAACTGTAGTGAACAACCGTGATAGTTTAAAACAGTGTCAGTGGTACAATGTTTTGAGCAGTTTTATGCTATATACCTACTAGTACTCACTCATCTCTACGCGTCTCTCTATTTAAATCTTTCGACACTGAAATTTTGTTTGTAGATTCCTTATAGGATTTTACGATATGTCAAATTAAGAAGAGCAATATGGGGTTTATATTTCATAAAATGATCTTGACAAATATTATTGTGTCTCAAGTAGTTTTATTTTTGACTAAACTAAACCATTAAAAGTATATGTTATGTCGAGATGATACATACCTAAAAGACTAAGTCCGGCTTCGTCCGTAAAAATTTTCTGTTGCCACCATGCAATTTCTGAACTATGCATATGACCACAATTATAATATGGCTTTGGCCACGGAACCCTGCCATATGCGTGTCTCGAGACGCTCTTGGCCAGGTATTATGAGTAACTTTATCTTTTTACTTTAGTCCATGAATCTATGGATCTATTATCAATCCAATTTACTATCCAGTTTCTTTTTATACAAGCACTAGCGGTCCGCCCCAGCTTCGTACGGGTATAAATTATAGCCTATGCACTCGGGGATAGTGTAGCTTCCCAACAGTGAAAGAATATTTCAAATCGGTTCAGTAGTTTCGGAGCCTATTCAATGCAAACAAACAAACAAACAATCAAATCTCTCCTCTTTATAATATTATAGTATAGATAAATATTATATATTCTATATTATTTTATTCTATTATTTATTCTATTTTGTTATTTTATTATATCTGCTTTTTATATAAGCAGTAGTGCTGGAGGTATCCCATCGATAGTAGTAAAGAGTAACTTACCCAGCAGCAGCAATATGAGCGGGTTCTGGAACTGCTCGATGTACTTCTTCCAGAGCGGATCCTGTTCCTTGACCTGGAACTCGTTGGGGCCGAGGAACTGCAGCCGGTTGTTCGCCTCGCGCCACGACAGCCCTCGCCTCACGTCCACCTTGAGACTGTCCGCCAGCTGGTGAAGAAAACAACTCATTCGTTAAAGGTTTCAAGTCACCAATGAGGTAGTACTACGACGGAGTGGCCAGAAAGCTAGAAACGCAAGCTTTTGTTGGTCAACAGCTCGAGACGCTAACGATAACGGATGCTGCCGAACTCTTTTACCATGCCAGAGAGTGGCAGTGAGAGGACAAAATAAGCAAAGCTGACTGTTACCACAGATATACAGGGTTACGCATATAGACTGTTGTACTAAGCTGAAAGGAAGTCATTGTATTCATCATTATGAACAACTTGTACTAGGGGACTAAACCTGAAATCGGGAAAAAAAACAGCTGTTCCATAATAAAACGGTCATTGATACTCGAAAAAATGTATGGAACAGCTGATTTTTTTCGCGATTTCAGGATTGGTACCATAATAAAAAGTTGTTACTACGCGCGCGACTACCTCTCTAAACGTACCGTGAAGTATCGTAGCGGGCGGGAGAAGGTGCGCTCGTTTGATTACGTCACTCGATTCGGGTGTTTGTCTAAGGTCAACCTACTGCTTTAGCTAATATATCTACTGTGATATTACCAACATATGAACCACCTATATGGTGGCAGGTGGTATATATTCTTACCACCTATGCGCCAAACCTGTTCATTTCGGACTTAAAGTAATATGGTCGGGGATAGTGTAATACCGCGAAACTAATATCTACAATTCACTTCACTTTACAGGAGAGACAAAAAACTGCCTAGTGTCCTCCGTGGTTTTAGTTTTCACTCAATAACTCGTTTTCTAATGGTCAAGTTTATTTTTTTTGTAATATCGAGAAGCCAACGAAATCGTTGTGTGCGTTGGTACAAAAAAATTGATTTGGCTACGTATGTAGTTATGCGGTATTGATCGACGCTACTTACGCGATATTGCACTATCCCCGACGATTGTGAAAACTACAGAAAATTTGTATTCTTTTTAAAACGTGTTTATCGCACAATTTCGTTTTATAAGTAATGCTAGTGAAGAAAGGGGAGATGGATCGTTAACACAGAGAGTATGTTATTAAAACATGGTAACTTTCACTGGTATTGATTACTGTACACAATTTACTTTCTAACGTCATCGGAGTCTGTAAGAGTAATGTGTTTTATAGGTTTTACTAGCAACTAATACAAAAAATGGGCGGCTAAATCGTCTGCTGGGCGAGTTCAACTAAAGTTTTTTTATTTTTTATATATATATTAAGGTGAAGATGGCTCCCCTTCGTAAAATAGTCAAAAAGTTCAGAGGATTCACTCTGCCAAAGGAAATATTTTGGTCTATTCCACTTTGATCACCTGGGTGATAAAAGTCGACTCTTTGGTATCCTTTGATCACCTGCACCTAGGTGACCATAGGCGACTCGATCAAAGGACACTAAAGAGTAGACTTTTATTAAAAAAATCTTTATCTTGTCTTTATCACCCAGGTGATCAAAGTGGAATAGACCAAAAGATTTCCTTTGGCAGAGTGAATCCTCTGAACCTTTTGACTAATTTACGAAAGGAAGCCATCTTGACTTTAATATATAAAAAAAATCTTTAGTTGAACTCGCCCAGCGGACTATAAGTGGAATAAACCAATATTTTAATCATCAAACGCCGTATATTGCATTTTTATGTTGTGAACACCAGTGACTATTATCATAATACATATGTGCTGTAAATAAAAGTGATTCACTGGCTCCCGTTTCAAAACTTCTAACGCTAATACTTTCATCCTGTCAACGCAATTATTTATGGATGTCGGTCTGTACTAAGTATATCAGCAGTGCCGTTTACGTTGATGCATCCCGGTATATGTATAAATGGGAACGTAGCTAATGAAGTTTGGCTACCTTGCTAATCACACTAATATTAAAAATGACTAATATTATAAACTAGCTGTGCCCCACGTATTCACTCGCGTAGTGATGAAAAATGGTGATGATGATGAAACGTAGCGTGAAACGTGACTCTCCGCACTGTGAACTTATTCCCGTGCAAAAAATCAAGTCTATCCGTTCTTTATTAGTATTTTAGTATTAGTATGATGCGAAAGCTTGTGTGTGTGTGTATGTTTGTTACTCCTTCACGTTGAAATGGCTGGACGGATTTGGATGAAATTTAGAATATAGATAGCTTGTCCTGGATGAGCACATAGGTTACTTTTTATCATCATTATCACAATTTTTCATCACTATGCGGGTGAAACCGCGAGGCGCAGCTAGTAACTCATAAGAGATCAGTGGTTCCCAATTAGTGGTACGCGTAATCTCCAGGGGTACGCGAAGTTGCATCAAAGGGTACGCGCGACAATCTTTTGACTAAGATAATTTAATCAGTATCCCGGTACCAGTTATTATTTATCATTCCTAAGATAAAGGCTGGAGCACACCAAATCCAGTTGCAGTCCGGTCCGGTGCTGACACAGTTTGTGAGGACCAATAAAGTATAAAATTCTATGAAACACGTTACACTGTAATGCAGTCCGTTTGTAGTCCGTCTGCATCCAATGGACTGGATATTACAGCGTGACGTCTTGGCGTCTTTCATAGAATTTCATACTTTACTGGTCCTCACAAACTGAGTCTGCACCGGACCGGACTGCAACTTGATTTAGTGTGTTTAAGCCGAGCTTGAAGGGTACGCAGGTACCAGTAGGTTTAAGGTCTTTCTTGAAGTGGTACGCAGGAAAAACTAATTGGGAACCACTGATCTAGATAAAGAAACGCTGTACAAGTACCTATATCCGTCCATCTATTTTCGTATTCACACCCTCCTTTCGTCCGCGTCTAGTATCTATTTTTGTTCCACCCTGTATAGCTCTACCTCGTATCTAAGTACATGTTGCAACTATTGACCTACTCGTATGAAGCAGACGTGAACCAGACTTCTGTATATGAGCCAATTTTTAGGTGCAGTGTCCGCATGGAGTACTGCTCTCACCTTTGGGATGGATCAGCTAAGTAGGTACTGCTTGGGGCATTGGAGTCTATAGAGAAACGTGCCAAGAGGCTCATCAACAACGAAACCTTAGTTCGGTCTAAGCATGCATCGGCGCAAAGTTGCTAACCATCGGTTTACTATCGGATCTGCATGATCTAATTCCCTCCTGCCCATTTTTCTATCGGACTACCAGAGTGGGCACGAAAAATCGTCACCGCTTTATGGTTGATATTTCGAAAACCCGTACGAAGCACTTCGATACCACTTTTATTGTGCGAACTGCTAGTCTGTGAAATGCGCTGCCTTAATGGGTGTTCCCCGATAGTTACAATCCAGGTGTATTCTAGTCACGAGTGAATCGGTTTCTTCTATATAGGCAAACGTTCTCCATCTAGATCGCATTATCAGCGTACGTCCTGGGGGTCTAGACAAGAGCCACACACTGTTAGCGTTCACGCCTGCAGAATGATTAAATTGTATGAAAATGACATTAGCTTCAGATAATTTATCTCATGCTAATGTCATTGACAATGTCATTTTCATACAATTTCATCTTTCCGCAGGCGTGAACGCTAACAGTGTGTGGCTCTTGTCTACACCCCCTGTACGATGGTTTTCTGAAATGAAACGCGCCTAAATCTCGCTCTACCCTGATCAAAGGCTAAGGCCGGCGCTGCTTGGTTGGTAGGTATAGTTTTACAGGAATGTTTTTGATGGGACACCTTTGTTCTTACATTCAGCCCATTCTCATATTTTTGCGTCGCCCCTTCCGGTCGTTGTTATCATCACTGCGCAAATCCATACCTAAAATCTAACTACGTTTTGTTTCGTTAGAATACGTTTTCATTCATCAAACGTTTCATATCTGCTACTCACACTGATATTATAAATGAGAAAGTTTGTTTTTGTTTTTTTTTAAACTTGTAGCGACACCTGTACACTAACTAGTAGTTCACAAGCAAAAAAGGCGAAAAGGTCGTCTGCAGGGTGAGTTCGACTAAAGGCATCAAGCCTGATTTAGGCCTGATAAGTTCGCACCCACCTTATATCTCCCTTGCTTGGCTGATCTGAGCACACTACCCTATTCTATGCTGCAGTACATAAATCAGTTATATCACCTCGACATAGAGACAGGGCCGCCTGACCCAGTTTCCATTTGTCTCCAATTAAATTCTATGGCTTACAATACAACAGGGGCTGGTTCAATTATCCTTCCACGCCAGTGGATCTATTAGTTTGAATGTGCTAGTGGTGTTAGTGTTGTGACGTCACAGGCCATGATACATGCCGTATCTAGGGTTGCCAGACACACCAGGGACACCGGGAAATCCGGTATAGTGCCGGAATGAGGTGTCTTGTCCAGTGTCCAGTAACACTGTTGGGCGTAAGGCCCCAGATCAAAGAGTATAGTAACCATACCGGTCCATGTACTAACGCCGTTCGTAACCCTAGTAATGTCCAGGAATTGATAAGCCAGGATCTGGCAACCCTAGCCGTATTTAAAGCTTTATGTAAATTGGAAGGATGACCTTTACTTGATTGTGTAGTCTTCACTATACAGGGTGGAAACGACAATAAGGGCAAACTATCTTAATCGTTATCAATCCTTTCAATTATCCAATACATCGCTGAAAAACAAACATCTCCCTTAAGCCTGTAACTATTAAGTATTCTACACTTCCGTGCATCGCGGCTATACGCAGCGCGCGTCTTTCGCGAGAGGCTGATGTGACAAAACTTGCGGTGTGAAAATTTCATCATCATCATTGCAGCCATAGGACGTCCACTGCTGGACATAGGCCTCCCCCGTCGATCTCCAAAAGGGCCGGTTGGAAGCGGCCTCCATCCAGCGTTTCCCTGCGGTCTCTTTTAGATCGTCTGTCCACCTTGAAGGTGGACGTCCTACGCTGCGCTTACCGGTCCGTGGTGTGCATTCCAGAACCTTTCGGCCCCATCGGCCATCTGATCTGCGTGATATGTGCCCTGCCACTGCCACTTCAACTTGCCAATCCGGTGGGCTATGTCGGTGACTTTCGTTCGTCTACGGATCTCCTCGTTTCTGATTCGATCTCGTTGTGTTCGATGTGTAAATCTAAATCGGCTGCGACATTCTATACAAAAGAAGCTGTCACCACGGCCCCGCTATCGCTGGCGTCCCATTGAGCTATGTGTCGTTATATCAAGCAGAACCTACTATTTCGCGGAGGACCTGCAGAACTGTTGGGAGGCGCCTTAAGAGACTTATATTAGTTTCTTGTAAAGTACGGTACGAGACCTTTCCACGGTTGTACTGCTCGAGCCGTTAGTAAATATTCAAAGGACAAGAGAGCTTTCTCAAGAGCACTTTATTGCGGCTTCAGAGTTTAATATTACTATCGCAAGTGGCCATTCTGAAGTTCTCTAAGCTAACGCTTTATATACTGACAGAAATGGAGAAATCTGCAAGTCACCCCCAATACTGAGGCATATCTCCCCTGTTTGTCTGATTTGAGATTTTAGACTTGTATTTTTATTTTATTTGTATGTCATTGTCATAGTTAAGATTCAAAATCTTGTTCTATTTTTTGTACGGACATCGACATCTCTCTGACATAAATACGCCCAACCGGCACAACGTGGACATATTTTGTGCATAGAAGTGTATGAAATGTATGTTGTATGCAATAAACGATCTTTATCTTTTGTGTGATGTATGATTGTGCAGATTCGTAGGGTAGATATGATTTAGTAACGCATCGTCTCTTAGCATCAGGCGAGGTGGCGGTCCAAAGCAAGCCTATTACATAATTAAAAAAAAGTGGTGGTTACGTTTGTAACTAGGATTGACAGCGCGCGATGCTTCAGAGTTATGTACAGTTTCGAACCCATCACTAAAAAACGGTGAAGGAAAACATCATGAGGAAACCAGTCTGTCCAAGAACGACAAAACAGTTCAGAAGACATACGCCATTCACCAATGCACTGGGCCAGCATGGTGGATTAGGGCTCCATCCTCTCTCTCTCTCTCTCTGAGAGAAGGCCAGTGTCCCAGCAGTGGAAACATGATGGGCTGATAATGATGATGATGCCTCAAAGTCCGAGTAGAGGACCCGACGTGAGGCAGGGCGGGAGTGCCCGCCCACTTCACGCGTCTATCATTCCCGACCTCCCTCGTAGAGCATGTTTACATAGCTCCGAGCATCGAGATACAATTCCTATAGAATTACAATCTCTCAGTGAAAACAGTCAAAAAAGTCCGAGTGTCGTTGTAAATACCTAGACATCAATTATATACTTCACAATGCCACATTTACTCCAATTTAGACGTTATGTCGCTTGGATAGTGTTCAACGTTAGTTGTCCGCTATGTCATCATGGCTCTGGAATCACGCGGCGCGGCGTTGTAGTCGGATCGCGGCTACCTTGTAACTAACCACATGGACATTTTTGGCACGATTGTGACTCTATAATGTATTGTATCTCGATGGTTCCGAATTAAATATTGCTTCTGCAATGAAACCGTCATGTAAATGCCGTCGACGATTGCACAAAAATCCTCGACTGTAACAAATTGCATCCGTACTGTTTGTTGCATACAATTAATGCTATACCATTTGTGTGCTATAGTCGCATCGACAAAATGGCGTGATGCAGTAGTTAGTGAACTAGTTAGTGGACAATTCATGACAGAAAACATTAACACAAGTTTAAATTGTTTTTTAAACCCCTGTTTTTAACCTATACTGTCCCACTGCTGGGCAAAGGTCTTCCCCATTTCCTTCCACAAATCTCGGTCCTCCGCCACCACTTGCCAACCTCTTCGGAATGAGTCAATGAGGCAAGAGGGCATTCCTTGACTGCGTCGTCCATCAGGCACCTACTGTGTGACGATCCTGGCCCATCGATCAGTAAACTCCTGATGTAAGAGCTGATAATCTTCAAACGGCTTAACTGATTTTCTTGAATCATAGCTAAGAACACCCTCGATCAAATCAAACAAAAAGAACTAAAGAGACAGGAAAACGTTAGATGCAGGCCGCTTCCAACCGGCCCTTTGGAGATCGATGGGGGAGGTCTATTTGCAGCAGTGGACGTCCTATGTCTGAAATGATGATGATGTATCTTTCAATATAAACATTCTGGTTAATCTTTAACATCATTCGAAGGAAGCGTTGGCTATAAATACATTTATAGCCAGTTTTGTTGCTGCTGGCGTATTTTATGTCCGTCTGCGGCACTCGGTTGGCCGATTCAACTTTGGTATCAATAAGCACAACGCGTTTTTAATAGACCTTTTTTCTATACCCACTCGAAATTTGATTAATTTTTTTCTTAGACTGAGAGCGAAGCTTTGTAAGAAAGAAATATTGTGGTCGAAATCCCCTCGTACCCATTTTCGGTCCACCAAAGAGACCGTCGATATGTTGTCCTAGTCCTATTTTTTTTTACATTTGCCGATATCGGATTTGAGCTAAAACCACCAAATAACCAATGGTATAAACAACTAAAGCCAGTCGTCATTGTGTACAACTTTTACTATCAGCCCAAACCTGAAATCGTGAAAAAAGATCAGTTGTTCCATAGAATAATGTCATAGACACTCAACGAAATGTACATAATCGGCTGATATTATTTTTACAATTTCAAGGTGTGTCCCATAGTTAAAGCTATTCATAATGATGACTACAATGCCCTTCTTTATGTATGGTATAATAGTATACCCTAAGTTTTGTATATTTAATTAATTTACTCTACTAATGTAATTCAGTATATTACATTACTCTATTATGAAAAAAAAACAACAAATTAAAACCTAACTATCATTCTATAAAAACCGCTCCAGTGGGAACTGTTCCCAAAATGCTGGCCCCATTACCACGTTGTATGGCGATGCTCACCCTTTGAGCAAAGTAGAGGCCGGCATTTTGGTCACGAGTTGCGTCTATCAGACGTGAAGATAAATCTTTGATTTTTTTTTTGGCTCACTGCCCCCTAAGATTAATAACCCTATATACTAATCTTTGATCATAATACCTATTCCTAGTTTGGATTTGCCTTAAACTCGAGCTTAGTACGTACCGAAAAAATCTGCCAAAAACTGTTTGGAAGTGACGGTTTTGGAAATGGACGAGTTAGGAAGAAGACAAACTTGACCGGAGGGAAACTGAAGAGGGTAAACACGTATTGCACAAATGCACACTGACACATTCTTCTTCTTCTGACTAGTTCTACAAACGCACACTTCTATATTGAGCGGCACACAACTGCAAACGATATGATCAAACTGTCATCAAATGGACGACCAAGGAGGGTGTAAGTGCTAAAGGGGAAACTGTAGGTATAACCTTTTTTATAAAATACTATTAGTCGTTTGAAGTCCACACTGAACAAATAAACCATTTCAAAGATGCGGCAAGATCTAGGTCATACCTGAGCGACCCAGTTTTCTCCATAAATAACATTTATATTGATCACTGAGTTCCCACCTGTTGAGCTACCAGTAGTCAGGGTTGTTTTATATTAAGTAATAGGAAAATGGCCGGTTGTACTCCTTGGAAGGATGTACTCCTTGATCGAAGGTTCACTCATCATCGGCCTATCGTGTTCCCACTCTCTCAGAGAGGATGGGCCCTAATCCACCATGCTGGCCACAGAAAAGAGAAGTAAATAGAACGGAAATGAGAAGGAAAATCTGTCGCCAAGCATTATGACAGAACCTTGATTGAACATTCTTATTTATATCAACGGGACGAACTCCGCATGCTAAGAACTTGGACCTTACATTTTTGGGTTAGGTCTCAAAGTTCTTTGTCCGCATCACAGTTGGTAACTGATTTCGAATGACTGACGTTCCGTTTATATGGGTGCAACTGACTACAACAAATTTCTTACAAAAATGCCTTGACAACCGTTCTAATTTAAACAACAAAAAAAAAACACTTTTTTGTGTTGTTCTGATATATGAGCGTTTAAAGTTTTAGGTGGGGATACAGAGGGGATTCTTTGTCCCTTTCTCGCAAAGCGTTATTTAGTATAGCATTTGTATAGCGCCTGATGCGTGACGTCATAGCTCAGTATAGCGCGCTCACTGTCTAGCATGAAATTAAAACAATGATAACTTATTTATGTTTGAACAATTTTTTTGTTTTTGTTGATGTGCTCTATTTATGATCAGCTTGTTTATGATGTAAAAAAATATTAGTCATCATGCCTATTGTACTAAGGCATATCTTCCTTGTTTGTCTGGTCTGAGACAATACCCGATAAATACGATATGCGCTTTCAAACTGTTTTTAACTTTTTATTCTGATAACCGAGTACAAAGTAGAGTTGTAGTAAAAATTCAATACTTAGCTGGTTTTACAATCCACGGCAGTCGTAAGCTTCGCTAGCTTCATCGAGCTTTCAAAGTGGTTTCAACAGCTTTATTGTGAAACTTCATCGGAAAATAAGCTCTTTACTCATAAAAACAAGATGAAGGAACACTTGCTCCTGTTTGATTAAAAAGTTTGGGTTTTACTATCACCTCTTATCCTTAAACAAATCTTTGGAGAACAACTTCGATTTCTTTTATTTTATAACAAGTATATATTGTTTTTTTTTTATTCTCGATAAAAAAGCTGATAATCTTCAAACGGCTTAACAGAGTTTCTTGAATAAATAAATAAATATTCGGGACATATTTGCACACACGGTCATCTGACCCCAAACTAAGCAAAGCTTGTGATATGGCTGCCAGAGACTGATATACATACATATATAGTTTTAAATACAAACTTAAATAGATATTAACAACCAGATATAGCACAAACACAAATGTTCATGACATAAATGTTTGTCCTAGGTGGGAATCGAACCCACACCCCCCAAGCTCAGAAGGTTAGTGTTGTTTTGTAAATTTTTAGTGGTGTAAATCTACCAAATTGAACACCAAGTTCTAATAATCGATTATGTAATTATTATTCATAGTATTCGTTTTTTTCGCTTTATGACTAACCTAACCTAACCTACTTTTAATGTTTAATTTTGACCTTTCAAAAGTGTACTTGTATTTGTACCTAATTGAAATAAAGAAACTGAACTGAACACTTTGACGTTTACATGTCATTTTTTTATGGAAAGTTTGACACTCGTGTTGACGTTTATTAAATAAAACCAACCAGGTTTTTTTAAATTTATTTTCCCATTGATGTAAGTAAATAGGGGGAAGATACGGGACGAACTTCTTGACGTGGACCGCACAATATAGGCTCCGGGGCACAATCCACTTCAGTCACAATCGAACTGGCGTTTTGATAGCACGTGAATTACTTGTCAAAATTGTGTGAAATAAAGCAGCAAAAATTACTTCCTGCGTTTTCACAAGGTGCACCAACAGTTCGAAGACAAAAAACAAGTTTTACGGCATTACTTTTCACTCGTAAATACTTAAAAACAATTAACTTAATTTTCTTTAAATGTCACTTCTATGGTCTAGTGTAGTGTCTAATGGAGCGGTGAAGTTGACGTTTACAGTGTAGACGTCAACGTCGCCGCTGACTCGAGCCGAAACTGACTTTTTTTTGATTTGACTTTTTACTATTTTACACAGATTTGACATTTTATACAATTTAACATAATTTGACATTTTAATTTTACATTTTTACTACTCTTTAACTGTGTTAAAGAAGATTTTATTTTATTATTTTAATGTTATAAAATTGAGTCGTGCAAACCTACCAAACAAGTTTGGTAGCTTTCTAGCACTGATTCTTGGGAACACCTTGTTGTGAGGATGTGAGTTCGTTTCTACCAAATGTATTGTTTGTAAATTATTTCTTGTATTAGGTTTTAGCTTTGTGTTTTTGTGACGTTTCAAAAGTGTATCATAGTATACCTACTTGAGAAAAGATTAAATGAATTGACAGAGCCATATTTATTGGGTACAATGTTTGGATGTCACGCGTCTTCCCCCTTTTTAAAACAGTCATTGTATTTGCCTAAATAATTATGCAAGGTTTGGCAAAACCAGATCTATATAAAGCAATAAATAATCATTCATTGTTTCCCAGTTTTAAGTTATCATTTGTAAAAGCAGCAACAATACTAAATTAGGAGTTTATAAAACATTTTGATCGTTCCATACATTAGGGCGAGTGCGAAAAACAACGAAAAAAAACTAGTCATCGATCCCCTGAACGCAGCCTTGCCTAGGTATCTACTTGAGAGCTGGCCACTGGATGCGCAGGCCCGGTGCACAAGGATCGATATTGGGCACACAGACCGACCAACCTATCTTTAGAGTTGGCCAAATGATGGAAATAACAATTCCCTACGGATGGCTGCCTATTTTGTTAGGAAAATACGTTGGTGGCTCCCTCGTTCACGCTGCTGAAAATTTGGTCGTACATACAACACTTTATATCTACGTCTATAAAGAATATAATAAAGTAGCTATACCTCAGTCGCCGAGGGCAAAACGGCATTGACACTAATAGTGCACCAAACTTTTTAAAAGAGAAAATATTTAGGATTCTTTTCGATATCAATACAATACAATACAAAACTCTTTATTAAAATACCACAAACCATGGATAACATAAAAACTTTTCGATATCGTTGAGCCCAGGGGGTTAGACAAGACCCACTTTCTGTTAGTGTTAACGCCTGCGGAAAGATGAAATTGTATGAAAATGACATTAGCTTGAAAGATGTTATCTCAAGCTAATGTCATGTTCAAATCGCGTTACGCCGTTGATATGTGTAGCATGTCTGCAATCACGGAAATCTTGCCCTCATTACACAGTTACAATGTCTTTAGATAACCAAACGTTGGGAAAGTAGAAATACTGAAATAGTATAGAAATATAAATGATTTCTTCTGGTAGCTTAGTTGATTTGTGATCACACTCAGATCGTATGTTATTCTTTAAACTTTTTTTTTTCGTTAATAAATGGCTTGGACATTGAAAGAAAGAAAAAAAAAATTTTTATTCGACGCCTTTACAAAAACTTATATCTACAGGCATTGCACATGATGCTGCCTACGACTGAGCACGCTTGCCTAGACGAAACTGATTCACTCGTGATTTGAAGACACTCAGATTGTAACCAGATTGTAGGACGTCCCCCCACAAGATGGACAGACGACCTAAAAGATACCGCAGGGAAATGCTTGATGCAGGCCGCTTCCAACCGGCCCTTTTGGAGATCGATAGGGGAGGCCTATGCCCAGTGGACGTCCTATGGCTGAAATGATGATGATGAGATTGTAACCATCGGGGAACACCCATTCAGGCAGCGCATTCTACAGACTAGCAGTTTGCACAATGAAAGTGAAATCACAGCGCTTCGAAACTTCCCTATCTACCGCTCCCTTTTCGTACAGGTCTTAGTGTAATTTTGCATTTTAGTGACTAGGATTCATAAAGTTTGCGTCAAAATTTCAAAAGATTGAAAAAAATCCGCCCTTTGTAACCTAAATTTTGACAAATCCTAAATCCTTAATTAAAATAATCGTTTTTTTAATGCCTTAAGGAGTCTTAAAGCGGCAAACTTGGCTACGGGCCGCATGACGGTAAGCGATCACCATAGCCTATGGATACCTGTTATATGATGGACAAACTAAAAAAAATAAAAAAATAACTAAAAACAGATACAACTCATACTTTATCCGAATCCGAATGTGCAACACCTTTAATGCTAAGTATACCGAACATGTTGACTTATTTACCGCAAACAGTATACATGTACCACGTTCTTCAAAACTAGTTCATAAACAATGACAAATTTTCTACCCTTTTTTTAAAAACTACTATTATAAACCTCGTTGGGCTAATATGGCTTATTTTCTTATGGTATATATTTATATATGTGTATATAGTCTGTTTAGCTATTATTTTTTACATCTCTGTCTTGAGATCTGGATTGTAAACATCTTTGACATCTTTGACATCGTGAAAACTTTTTATGGCTTGCTTCTATCTACCTACTATAATTAGTTAGATTCAGCTGTTTGTTTTCCGAAAAGTGTAAAATAAAAAATATCCCACTTGTGACTCGCTATAACCCCGGTGAGACACCCTCACGTACTCTCGCGAGTGACGATGAGTCTAGTACACTCTCCGGCCGGCGTGTACACAACCGGTATGATGAACTCACCTCCTCCCAGGTCATGACGGAGGTCTCGCAGGCGGCGATCCACAGGTCCCCCATGCCTGGAGCGTAGTTCTTCCGCGCCGGCTTCTCCCCCCCGCCAGAATGCTGCAACAAAGATACACGTTATTTATGTGCGCCTGGTACTTCTGTTATGAGAAATTTGGAAAGCTCGATATATTTGTCGATATTTCGATAAATTAATTTAATAATGTGGCTGGCTCAACGCCAATAAGCATTGCCATTCAGCGTGGTAATGCTGCCAGCATACTGGGTACGCTGCCAACTGATAGTGGGCTTGAGCATTTAGATTGTCTTTAGACCTTTAACTACACAACAATACTCAAGAATTTATTGCATATTATGAATATCACATACAGGTCTTAGGTAGCGATCACATAATGACCGTAATTGGGTATGGCAACAAATTGTAGACCGGATCAACCACCAAAATGGCACGCTCTTTGGCAACGTTTCGGTCTCCTAATATACAGAGAAGAGGTGTTTATGGGTTTAACGGGCCAGCCCCTGATTTTGTTTTTAGCCCGCCCGAGCCCCAAGGCCTCCGATAGGCCTCATAGATTGTTATTCAAGAACTAACAACAAAGATCTTCCGACCTGTGATAATACTGTTGTTAGCTCTACGTATATTTGTCACCCGCGGACTCGCGGTCACCCATGGATAGAGTTACAATTCTACCGGATTTGTCTGGATATGTCCGGATTTTATCCGGTTTTCTTAGTTTGGGCGATGTGTCTTTAATCTGTTACCAGTAACGACGTACAGTATTTATTTTGAGACCAAAATGTCCGGACTGATATTGAAAAGTCCAGCTATAATGTCTGGACTTTTAAAATTTTGATATGGTACTCATAGATGAAAATAGGGTATGGAGGTTCTGGATGATTACATAAACTACGAAAAAAATACGGTTGCTGTAGGATATCGAATACCGTTGGGTGAAATTAGTACATGACATATCCATAGACAGACAGTGACTTCATGGCATCCCCATAACTGTCCAGTTTGTTTTGGGAGTTTTGGCGCCAACGCGGAAAAAACATGTCGGCTCGTTGGATTATTTTCTTAAACTTGTGTATTTTCGAGTGTTAATGTGTACTAAATGGTGAATTATTATTCATTAAGTGCTCGTAAACATGCTCGAGTGTGGGAAGTGATATAACGTGGTGAAACGTGTCTTTTCGTGTTGTTTCCAAAACTTCATAGGAGCCTCGTGTAAAGTCTCCACCACTTTACAGGGGCATGAGTTTGACTTGACCGTGACTTACTTAGCCTGACTCTGACTGTGACTATGACTTGTTTGACGCTATTAAGACCAAGTAAACTGTTTAATATTACGACTAAAGGACATTGAATCCACGCTCATGAAATTTTTTACAAAAAAAAACCCAGTTTGTTTTAATATAAAAAGAGCGGCAAATTAGCTTGCGGTACGCCTGATGATAAGCAGAAACCACCGCCTACATGGATACGCAACACTAGCGAGCATCCCCGATAGAGGACTTCTTCACGTAAATTAAGAATACACAAACTACGAATGTTAAGGAATCTACCACCTGACGATCAATAATAATCAAGCAAGTAATGTCATGCTACTAAACATCGCGTAACGCAGGTGCGCAAAGGTCAAAGCCAGGACATCACATTAGCGCCTAGTAAGAAATGACGCTGAAAGGTTATGCAAGTGATAACTTGGATGACGTACACCGCTTACCGTAAAACAAACTTGATTAGACGTGACTAGATTATTTTCTATAGTAAATACATCTGTATTTTTTATTGAAAAAACTGCTGTACTCAACATATCAATTTATTATCTTTAACCAAAAAAAATGGACGGGCCAGGAGCGCATTTTTAAAGATTACAAAATGAGCGCCGCGCCTCACTTCGTTTCAGTCGGTCTCTAGCCGTAGGAAGTGCGACACCAGACTATTGTTACATGATAACGAAACATCTGACAAAATTATGCCTTCGTGTGCTTTCCCGAAGTGTAAAAACACAAGAAGAAACCTATTAATTTTTTTGGAACAAATGTACTGTACATGATTATAATTAGGTGTTGACATATATGTCCAACGGTTTTGACTCGTTTTCACTGAGCAAGTTCAATGGTTATGGCCCATCCATTCATTTTATTTTGGTCGAAGCTTATTACCTCAAATTTACAATAGTCGTTTTTAATAAAACTCTTGGAGGGCCTGTTTGAGAGTGGATTTAGGTAAATTACAGACATAAAATAAATTTACATAGGTTTCCCCTACACAAATTAATATTCGTCTTGACAATTACGGCTTTATTTTTTAGTTTCATAGCCGAAAATCCAGAAACCTAAAATTGAACGATGCATTTTGTACGGCTTTTAAGTCAACAAGAAAGTTGCCAGAGGCTTCAATTGGCATTCGGTGATGTAGCTCCACCTCGCAGCTCTGTATATTCCTAGTTCAGTGAATTCAGAGTTTAGACATCATCTCTAATCTCTATGACGATAAACGTGAAGGTCGGCCGGCGACTGCTGTTACCGAAACTAATGTTGATACCATACGACAACTGATTGTAACTGATAAAAAGTTACTTGTTAGTAAATTCTTACTGTAGGTATATGTATAAGCCAAGTGCAAAAGAATTTGCACGTACATCTGAAGGTCGGAAGCTTTGCACTCGATGCATACAGCATGAATTAACGGATGACCAGAAACGACATGGTGTAGAGGGCTTCGACCAAAATAAAATGAATGGACGGGCCCAGATGGAGCGTATTTTTGAAGATTACAAAATGAGCGCCGGCGCTCACTTCGTTTCAGTCGGTCTCTAGCCGTAGGAAGTGCGACACAAGACTATTGTTACATGATAACGAAACCTCTGACAAAATTATGTCTTCGTGTGCTTTGTAATACCGCAGTGTAATAACACAACAAAAAACCACTATATCTATCTATTATTTGTAACAAATTTACTGTACATGGTTATAATTAGGTGTTGAAGTATATGTCCGACGGTTTGCCTCGTTTTTACTGAGCAAGTTCAAATTTAAGGCAAGTTTAAGTCTTTGCCACCTATGGCATAAAAAAACCCAACAAAGACGCAAGTTTGCGCGTTCACCGCTAAAAAATCAAGGTTTCAGAAAGCATTGGAATCCTTCGAGTCGACATTTCTACGAATGTACAGTTCCACGGTCACATCGCAAGTAAGGCCAAGCTCGCATCTAAGAAACTTGGTGTGCTCAACAAGGCGAAGCGGTACTTCACGTCGAGACAAAGACTCTTGCTTTACAAAGCGCAAGTCCGACCTCACATGGAGTACTGCTCCCATCTATGGAATGGAGCACCCAAGTATCAGCTTGACCCACTCGATGCATTACAGCGTAGAGCTGTCAGAATTGTCGACGATCCCAAGCTCGCTGAACACCTAGAGCCGCTCAGCATGCGCAGAGACGTTGGCTCTCTTTGTATCTTTTATCGCATTTACAACGGGGAGTGTTCTGAAGAACTGTTTGATCTGATGCCGGCGTCGCGGTTTTACCATCGCACTAGCCGCCACCGCCTGAAGGCTCATCCACACATCATAGATCAGTGGAAATCGCACACTGTGCGATTCACACGATCCTTCTTGCCTCATACCTGCAAAATGTGGAATGAGCTACCTTCTACGGTGTTTCCGAGAAGTTACAACATGGGGTTCTTCAAAAGGCGAGTTAATAGAGTTCTAAAGGGTTGGCAACGTATTTGTGATGCCTCTGGTGTTACAAGTATCCATAGGCAACGGTGACTGCTTACCATCAGGCAGCCCGTCTGCTTGTTTGCCACCTATGGCATTAAAAAAATTAAAAAAGTGCCTTAAAATTATAAAAATAAATATCGGAAGACAGTAATTGGATGTATATAATAATTATGGTCACAGGCGACGAAACCTGGGTATAATGCTTAGAGACTGAAAGAACAAGCCAATCGGCAGAATGGGTCTCTTGAAGATTTACAGACGAAGGTTAAGAATTGCTCGGTAAATCTTCGAAGCATTGGTAAGAAAATGTTTGCGGCAAATTGGGACATTTCACTACAGTGTCACTTGAAAACCAAAGGAAAGTGACTGCAGATTTATGTAAATACGTGCCCAGTACTAGTTTTTTTTTTTTGCAAAAGGCGTCCATGCAACTGCTAAGTCTTCCTTCATCACCGCGGCCTGACATGCCGCTAAGCCTTAGCGGCATGTCAGGTAAGCTCATTCGTTACCTTGGCGGCTAAAGGTAACGAATGAGTTTTTGAAGGTCTCACCTTGTGATTTTTTCCAAAATTTTAAGATAAGCTTAGAGGTATACTATTTACAAGCCCTGAAGTGGCGGTGAATGCTTTCCAAGAATCCATGCATTGAAGACGTACCAACGGGAGACTGGCCCAACTGCTTTTTACAATAGTTCCAAAGAACGCAAAAGTGTGTAAATGGAGAGGAAATATACTTTGAAAAACAATAAATATATCACAAACATTGTGGTCTTTTTAATGAAAATTCAGAAACTTTTAGTATGACCTAAGTATAGCCTCTTTGGCCACGAACCGGAAGACGCTCCCACGAGATGGACCGACGACATCATGAGAGTCACGGGCATCCAGTGGATGCAGATGGCAGGCTGTCGTTCAGTGTGGAGCTCTAAAGGGGAGACCTATGTTCAGCAGTGGACGTCTTCTGGCTGATGATGATGATAGGCTCTTTTAGCATACAATTGGTTCCAATCTTGTGCTGATCTTATCCACGTTTTGCCCTGGACCGTGACGGCATCATCCGTCTATCTGGCTGGTAGTCTACCCAATGATCGTTTTACTTCCCTAGGCCACCTTTCTGTGAACGATTTAGTCTGCCTATCGTCTTTTTACTGCCTTGCAAGCTTTTCAATAATAATATTGATCCATTACGATTGGTGATGACGATGTTGAAATATGACCCTTGTTATTTCCTCAAGATTTATAGTTAAAAGAAACTCACAGATCTCATGTTTTTAAATATAAGTTAAAAAAATAAAATAAAAATACACGACACAACATCACTCACAGCGGGGGAACGAGCTACTAGACGTGGACAATTAACTTTTAAATTAAATGTGTCTCCAATTCAGGGTTCCGTGTGAAGTGTGGAGAAACGTGTGACGCGCCTTCGTTCCGCCTTCTATACGAGAAAATAACACATGCTAATTGTCAAAGTTTTTCACAACCTTGGGTCTCATCGCGTAATTCTGGTGGCGATAATGTACATCTGCCATCCTGCTCGCGCGTATGGCGCGAGGAAGTTAGAGCAAGCAAAATAGCATGCAATTATCATTACCACTAGGCTTACACAAAAAGGCTCCTGTGCGTTCTATTCAAAGGTCTTCCCAAGTTTGCATATGCCGCTTTCTCCTGTCGTGTTAATTATTCTCTAACTCTAACAGAGGAATTTTGCAGAGAAGTCAGCGATAACGTCAAATTAAGTAAAAGAATATCGTTGTTTTACAATACAGTAAGCAAATCTGTTACTTTCCAATGTCATTTATATGGAAGGATCTCTTAGAGTGTGCTAGGATGTGACTAGCAAATCCAAACTTTGTCTTGAACACTAGGTCACATCTCACGCTGTACAGCACACGCTAAGAGATAGCAAGTCACCATCGGCTGATACGAAGGTGATGACGTTAACAAAATAGAAGAAAAGATCGCGAGAAAAACAAGATAACTACAGGAAGGAAGGCTCTTGATTGACGAACCTACTGTGGTCTGGTCACATCTGGCTTGCAGAGCGGCAGCCTTCAAAGTTAAAATTGCCTTGATGCTGATCAAGTCCCCAATCACCGAATGGAGCGGAACACTCAAAATGTTTTTACATATTACTTCGATAAGGACGTGATGCATAATGAGCTCTAAGTTTACCAAGTCATGGCACTTCAATTTAATGTATTTTGTTTAGGCACGTAGATGTATTATTAACGTAGGTACGTCATATTGTTGAAGTGCCTCTGCTTATACATTTTTCATAATACGCCATTGTTCAGCTGTGAATTAGTAAACCGCAAATTTTCTCATGCTCTTCAAAATTGCCAGATAAATAGCAGCCATTCAGTATCATTTAATCGAAGTTTATTGCTTGATTCTTTTCTTTACGACAAGGCGACAATTAAATTTCATTGCCATTCACTTTGGTATATTACTGACGCAATTAGTGAAATAGCAAACCGCAAACATGATTTTCAAACAAATCTTATTCAAATTTAGATCATGATTTATAACAGATAGTTTTTAAGTTTTCTCACGGTTGTCAAAAGATAAAGCTGTTTCGTGACTTTTAAACTAATTTTCTACGGAACCCATAGAAACTTTTACTTGCCGAAGCTTAATTAATCACCAATCAGCTTCAATAAGCTCATCGGCTGTGCTATCACATATACACATCCAGATACATAATTCATTAGGTACTTACTGTAGGAATAAATCTATCGATCCAAGTACCAGGCCTTGGTGATAGTTGACATGTCACTTCGTATCCATTAATATAATTGATTTTATCGGTAACATCAGGCAGAATAAATACAAAGAACATGTCAAACTTCCAGACACAGTGTTTACGTTTTCTAGTAAAACATATTTTTTTTAATGACGCACTTTTAATCAATGATATATGTTAACACGGCTGCCACCCTCTCCCCCTACTGGGGCCTAACGGCTAGCTGTTTAAAGCAATCCAGTTTAGGTGATGAAAAACTGTTGCGCCACCGAAAACCGTATCTGGGCGCGTTAAGGTTCACGTTCGCGTGATATTCCGAACTGTGCAGTTTTAATGTTAGTTTGATACCGCGTAAGCAGTTGGCCGTAAGGCCCCTGTACTGCTAAGATCTCCGTGGTTGATGCGTGTGGAGAGGTGCGACAACTTGAAGTGCTTTGTAAAAAATCAGACGTATAGGTACGCCGAAATCTGTTCAAGGCATAGGCTCATGAAAAATCGAACTCCAATAATATTAGCGTTTATGGAGTGTGTATGGCCAAAACACCGCCAGATTAAAATGGGATTATGCGGAACATGTGACGTGTACGCATCCTGACCGAAGGGCCAGGTTCGTCATACAGTGGGTGCCTGATGGATGACACAGTCAAGAAAGGCCTAAAAAACGCTGGCGTGACGATCTTGACTCATTCCGGAGGTTGGCAAGAGGTTGCAGAGGACCAGGATTTATAGAAGGAAATGGGAGTGCAGCAGGTCGAATTGAGAACCTTCCTCCTGTTTTGAAGTCGGTAAAAAAAAAAGAATATAATTTTATGTCGTGCATCGTCCGTCATTTTAAATCAGGATTTTAAAAGCCAGTATAGATAGCACATTACGCGTGCCGCCAAAATCGTCACAACATAAGGACATTAAAATTAAAAAACTACTTATATACCTACGACAAAAGTATTCCCCTTCCATTGCATTACAAAAAATCTCAAGAGCTACCGCTGCTATCGTGATTCATGAACGGTGGATGCAATCAATGAATAAACTATCATTATATTCTGTGCACGCAACTGGTGTGGTATATATTTATTAAATAGGCTTGCTTTCGCCACCTCGCCTGATGTTAAGGGATGACGCTGTCCACGATGGAGCACGCTTGGCTAAAAGTAACCGGTTGACTCGCGACTGAGCAGCCACAGCAATGTGAAGGCATCTGCTGGTGTTCCATTAGTGTTCCAGCCATAAGTCCAATATGAAAGCATCCTTACTTTTCCCTGTGTTCAGGGCTTCCCTTTTCGTGACTACCTATTTAGCATTGGGACAATAGAGGGCCACTTTTGACGGATCGAAGGCTTCGCCGACATTCAGCGAGCGAAATACTGTTTAATTTGGCAATTACGATTAAATAAGGGCTGATTGGTTGGAGTCCATGCTAACGCTAATTGGCAGACAAGACAAAAGGTTTCTTTGGGGGGGGGGGGGGATTTTCGCTAAAAAAATGGCTTGCTTGTAATCAAGAATTAGCTACCTAGAGTATTGATCTACAAGAGCTGTTATTAAAATTGAAGCCTAAAATTAGCATCTTATGTGGTGCTGACAGATTTCTTTCATTAAGTAAATTAGTACAGGCTGAGTAGGTAGCCCTAATGTCAGTTCCACTGCCTCTGACATGGCTTAACAATTGTTGTTACAACACAAATAACCCGGACGCGTATTTACCCATAGCACTCAGTTATGAAATTCCACCTTGGGTCACCCATTCGAAAACTGACCGAATCTTCCGTTTCCTTTATTCAAATTTGAGCTTTTTGTTGTTTGTGGGGAACCCTCAGTGTGTGAGCCCGACTCGCACTTGGTTTATTTAGATAAAGGCTTGCTCATCTTTTCTGTCTGACATCTAAAACTTTCGTGGAGTGCTTTCTTTAGCTCATACTAAAATATGTATACTCAAAACGTTTCGTCCGTCCATAAGGCCGTCAGCACCAAGAATAATGGTAATGCTAAAACCATCCAACAAACGAACCAGAGGGTTTACCAGCTAATACAATTTAACCCTTTGAATAAAACATGCATAATTTATTTGCCGAATGGATTAGGAAGGGCCGTGGCGGATTTTTAATTTTTTTTTTATTTAATGTTTTTCCTTGTGAACTATTGAAAGGTTTTACGGTGCCGAAATGTGAACACTTAGTTGGAACGGTCTAAGCAGCAAGTTCAAGTTCGCTCAGAGAGCTATGGAAAAGGCTGCTTTTCTCTGAGGGATCGTATCTAGAACAAAGTTATTCGCGAACCAAAGTCACCTACATTGCTACATTGCTCAGCGTATTAGCAAGCTGAAGTGGGCAATGGCAATGGAAGCAATGGGCCGGTCATATCTGTCGCAGAACCTATAGCCATAGGGGTAGACGTGTTCTAGAGCGGACACCACGGATCGCAAAATGCAGCGTAGGCCGGGTGTGGTGACGGGTGGGACTAGCCCTGGTGCCGGGGCAACAGAATACGGCACCAGTGCCCCCTGCCTGTAGTAAGACGCTACTAAAAAGAGGACCTTTGGGCTGGACAAAGTAGGGGCATTGTCTCGGGAAGAGCCGTAGCGCAGTGCTGAGGGTTCTGGTGCTTTCTTCTGGAGATCCCGGAGCTCTCTTGTCTAGCACTAAGGCTGGTCATTGGGACGGCTTGGAAGATTTCCCATTCAAACAAAAAAATAGGACGCCCTGAGACTCGATGGAGTAACGATATACGTAAGGCAGCTAGCAGTGGCTGGAAGCGAGAAGCCGAAGATCAGGCTCAGGTACCTTGGGACTCTTGGGAGAGGCCTATGTCCAGTGCAGGTGGCACTAAGATACGATGATTATGTTGAGTTGAAAGGATGAAGACAATATTTGCTTTGGTTTTCAATTCAAACTTCGTAATGATTTAAATTTACATTGACTGTGACATTTCAATTGTGTAATAGTCACTTCAACAAATACCTCAATCTTCAGTTTGTTATGATTTCTAAACTTAGTTTATGGCTTTTTGCCAGAGCTCTGTAAAAATACATCTGAAACAAAATGCACAATTATCTATAAGTAAAGCAAGAGTGCTGTTTTAAAAATTGTCATCCTTCCGTCTGGCCGTGACCTACAGATTCTCTCCTAGAGATCGTTTTTAGAGACATTTTGAATGAAAATAATGTTTAAGATATTATATAAGATTTTAGGATTTAAAAAGCCGTGGCAGCAATGGACAGATTTTACCATCGGCAGCCGCCCTAATGCGTCCTAATGACAGTGGCAAAGTTGAAATTTGGAAAGAGCACATCAAAATCTATAAAATTGCCCATTTTCAATACTCCAGGTAAAACTACCATATGCCTAAACTAACCATATGCCTTTACTAAACTAAACTTTCCGTATTTGATTATAAACAAATTCATCAAGCTTCGCAAGCATATTCTTCATCATCATCATTTCAGCCTATCATGACTGCTGGGACACAGGCCTTCTCTCAAAGAGATAGGATCTGCCCTAATCCACCACGCTGGCCCAGTGCATGTTGGTGAATGTTATATTATGTCTTTGAACTTTTGATGTTCTTGGACGTTCTAATTTCCTCACAATGTTTTTCTTCGGCATCCAGACATAATTTATTTGAATACTAAATAAGGGATTTGTGCAGGGCTGAGGATCGAACCGGGTGCCGTCAGATTGTAAAGCGCACATGCTACCGCTCGGGCACCATCGCTCAATCATATTATCCAACTAGCAACACACCCCGACTTCGCACGGGTGTGTGCAAAGTCTTATTTTTTTTACACCTTAGGTTACATTATTGGAGTTATAGTAAGGATCCCTAATTTTTTTGAAAAAATTATTATCTTAGCGTATGTTACCCGGGGATAGTGTAGCTTCCCGATAGTGTTTTTTTTTTTCAAATCGGTTTAATAGTTTCGGAGCCTATTCAATGCAAACAAACAAACAATCAAATCTTTTCTCTTTATAATATTAGTATAGATAATAACAATAAACTATTTAATCAGTTATTGACACTATGATTACTTTAAATATCATAGCATCAATTAAATCATTTCCGAGCTTACAGTATCAGTTATTATAAGTTTTATCAGTCTATTTGATAATCTGTTAACAGCAAAAATTTACTTTAGATGGATTAAGATCTTAATAGCAGTATTATAAAATGCATATTTTAATTATAGGCATCTGGATTATCGAGCATTCGGATATAAAGTGCATATTACCAAGGAAGGTAGACTAAGAAGAAAGCCAATAGCGGAACATTATAGCGTAGCTCGGAAATTTGCCTAAAAACGGTACGAACTTAGATGGCGCCGTAATTTGAGCGTGATATAGATTGTCTCGAACTCCCGTAAGCGCTGCAGTCAGATAATGTACGAAAGGGTTCTACAAATTACGGTAGCGCTAGTATCGCAGTCAAGTTTCGCAACATTTCAAGGGTATAAAGAAAGGCGCCATCTATTAGTATGAGTTGCTTCTCTTGAAATGCTGCGAAACTTCTCTGCGATACTAGCTCTACGGTAATTTGTAGAACCCTTTCGTACATTATCTGACTGCAGCGCTTACGGAAGTTCGAGACAACCTATATCACGCTCAAATTACGGCGCCATCTAAGTTCGTACCGTTTTAGGCAAATGTTCCGAGCTACGCTCTAATGTTCCGCTATTGGCTTTCCTCTTAGTCTATCTTCCTTGATATTACCTAGAGAGATAAAAGAGCTGATAATCTTCAAGAGTCTGAACAGACTTTCTTGAATCATAGCTAAGAACAATCTCGATCAAGTCAGACTACAAAAAAAAACTAAATCAAAATCGGTTCAGCTATTTAGGAGGTACGATGCCACAGACAGACCCACAATTATACATGCAAAACTTTTAACACTGCTCTTTTTGCGTCGGGAATTAAAAATATTTCCTAATGAGCCAATTAAATATGAACTAGGCATCTTAATAATCTCCAATTTATGCGAGATCATAAAAATAAACCCATATTATCACACAAAAAAGGTGTCTAAAAACAGCTTATGTTACGCCTCACCGCTTGACTCCAAGGTTTCGCTTTCAGTATTATTCTACTGAAAACTGAGTTATATGTTTTTTAGACATGCAGTTAATAAATGGAATACCCAATGTAATGTAACGAATGTGGGATTTTATGTATGATGGTATGTGTATAGAGAATTTTATTTTTAGTTGGGTAGCTAAAAATATATGAGTGTATGGTTGGGTAGCTAAAAGTAGACATACCTACATTTCGAAGTTTGGAGGAAGTGTTATGTGTTAAGTGTTTTGGGAAGGGTTGTTTAATGTTTATGTTTTGGGGATTCTGGAGTGGTTGAGATTACTTTGAATATTGTCTCTCTCGTTAGAAACGTCATGAGTGTAAAAGTGACCTAAATAATCTTAAGCACGCTAGAATAATCCCGGAGGAAATTTACCCTTGTCAATGATAATATCAGACATTTTGTCATATCAAAATACCAAACAAAGCTGTTTTCTGTCAATCACTGCTTTCTATCAGGTCTGTGAGATTAAGGACAAACTATAGCTGAGTCCGACATTAAAAAAATCACCCAAGTGCGAGTACAAAGAAAGAACTTTGACAATTTAAAATCCAGTGCGGTAATGCACTGCGCTCGTCACCCTGAACAAGAGTTGAAGAGCGGCAAACAAGCTTGCGGTGTGACACCTGCAACACTAGCGGTGTTGACGATGTTTTGTCAGCCCACAGAGGTAGTTATAGACACACTTTTTAAAACGCTTCATATTAAATCACGGTGGAAAGACCTTTGGGGAAAGGAAATTCTATATCTTGCAGGTCTGCGGAAGAAAGGAGCGGAAAAATCAGACGGTGTGGGATTTCCTTTCCAGCTTTGCAAGATGTGGGGGTACGTTTTTAGACGGTGTCGAGATGTGCGGTGGTGGAAGTCCAACGCAGGAATGAGATCAAAAAGTTATTTAGAGCATTCCCGAAAAACAAACGATGATGTTATTAGATGTTAGAGAGATCATTTCGGAGAGTGTGCATCTGATCTGCATGATCTAATTCCCTCCTGCCCATTTTTCTATCGGACTGCCAGAGCGGGCACAAAAAATCGACACTGCTATATGATTGGTAATCCGAAAACCCGAACGAAGCGCTTTGATTCCACTTTTATTGTGCGAACTGCTACTCTGTGGAATGCGCTGCTTGAATGGGTGTTCCTCGATAGTTACAATCTGGGTGTCTTCAAATCACGAGTGAATCGGTTTCTTCTAGGCAAGCGTGCTCCACCGTAGACCGCATCATCGCTTAACATCAGGCGAGTTGGCGGTCAAGCGCAAGCCTATTATATATTTAAAAAAATAAAACATGTCTCTATGTCACTGGAAACATTGCGCTTCAATCCTGAACACAATAATATTAACAATACTACTGCTTGGTGATTTAGTTCTTCCCCAGGTGGACTCAGCTTAAAGGTGCTACAGCACATTATAGTTTCAACTACATCCAGGATTATTCAAAAGGGTCCTACCACTTCAACACATTATAGTTTCAACTACATCCAGGATTATTCAAAAGGGTCCTACCACTTCAGCACATTATGGTTTCAGTTACATCCAGTATTACTCAAAAGGTACCTACCGCTACAGCACATTATAGTTTCAACTACATCCAGGATTATTCAAAAGGGTCCTACCACTTCAGCACATTATGGTTTCAGTTACATCCAGTATTATTCAAAAGGGTCCTACCACTTCAGCACATTATAGTTTCAACTACATCCAGTATTATTCAAAAGGGTCCTACCACTTCAGCACATTATAGTTTCAACTACATCCAGGATTATTCAAAAGGGTCCTACCACTTCAGCACATTATGGTTTCAGTTACATCCAGTATTATTCAAAAGGGTCCTACCACTTCAGCACATTATGGTTTCAGTTACATCCAGTATTATTCAAAAGGGTCCTACCACTTCAGCACATTATAGTTTCAACTACATCCAGGATTATTCAAAAGGGTCCTACCACTTCAGCACATTATGGTTTCAGTTACATCCAGTATTATTCAAAAGGGTCCTACCACTTCAGCACATTATAGTTTCAACTACATCCAGTATTATTCAAAAGGGTCCTACCACTTCAGCACATTATGGTTTCAGTTACATCCAGTATTATTCAAAAGGGTCCTACCGCTACAGCACATTATAGTTTCAACTACATCCAGGATTATTCAAAAGGGTCCTACCACTTCAGCACATTATGGTTTCAGTTATATCCAGTATTATTCAAAAGGGTCCTACCACTTCAGCACATTATGGTTTCAGTTACATCCAGTATTATTCAAAAGGGTCCTACCGCTACAGCACATTTTAGTTTATTTAAAGTATTATTTAAAGATGCAGTATGGAAAGGTTGGGTAGTACATTTAAATAGTTTAAATACGTACTTAAAATAATGTTTTGGACATCTTTTATTTCAAATAAGAACCTATCTAAAAAGAATGACTCATTGAATTAACTTCTATTATATTAATAAACCATACAAGGTCAGTGGGTTAACTCAAGACCCCCATGATGACACAACTCACCAAAACGAATCAATTCACTCAATTCGCAACATGTGTCGCGGTGAAAGTAACGTAAAGTAACGTGCAAAGCGAATTCCAATGAAAGTGGTAAAAGTTTCGGTGCATGGATACCTACAAGTTAAGGAAACGAAAGTATTATATATGATTAATTCATTAATTTATTATCCCTGTGTGCCTCATTTAGAAAAATCTAGGCCGCGCAACAATTATATTCGGCTAAATTTAGGGGATAATCAAACAATAGACGCCAGGTTTTCATATTTTTGCTTCCCCTTCAACCCCTGGTAATGTTATGAAGCGAAGGATCTGAGCTTGGAAAAATAATGTATGCCCGCAGCATAAGCTACGGTTAACTGTAAACAATTAAAACGCTACTAATCAATAACAGCTTGTGGAGCAAAACAAAATCAATAATTCGTCAGGCACTTACCACACTGGCTGTGTCTTGGCTGTCTAAGGAATATTTATCCGTTTCTTTCTGGGGATCGCTGGAGAAGTGCTCATATTTGCGCGTGGGGCTACTTTTCATTGTTCACACGATGCCTAATTTTGTTTAGGCCTCGAAAGACATTTTTTTTCTCTGGGAGACGGACAACACGAAACACCAACTGAACAAAATTTACTGAAGAGAATTACTAATACTAAAATAAAATCTTGCTTTGCTCGTTGACATTACAACTGTGACAGTGACGTTTCAAGTAAATTTGACATTGATTGACACGTCATTGTTGACGGAACTTTTAGTGATGTGCATTTGTAATCGATAGTGTTCGATTTAGTGTAAATTAAATAATATAATTATACTTTAGACCAGAACACAAAAATTTAATTATAGCCCTACCAGACGACAGTTCTGTATTTGGTTGACCTCAACCACCGTCTGACCAACGGGAAAGAAGGAGAGAGAAATATGTTTTCTTACTCTTTCTCCCCGTTGATTGCCGGTTCGTCAACCAAATCCACACGTCTGTTTGCACTATTACAATGAATTGGCTAATGGAATATTACACTCAAGAAGCAAATTAATATAAATATCAATTTAAAAAACCGGCAGTCATCCCAGTAAACAAATTTTCCAGTTATTTTGATTTGAAACCAACTACACACAAACCTATGAATTTTCCATTTTTTTCCAAATGACGGAGGTCTGATGCAACATACAAAAAAAAACTAAATGGGAGTCCCTCCTTCTTTGAAGTCGGTTAAAAATAGATAAGCAACTAATTTTTTTGAGGTGATAACGTCTTAAATCGATGAACGCCGGCTGCACGCACGAAAAATTGTCACGTTCCGCCTGAGCCACGCGTGAAAGAGAGAGCGCGGAACAAGCGATAGAGAAGCACGATCGGCCTTAGCGCTATCACGTAAAATTATCGTCCGTAAACCGACTTTACAGACAGCCCCTTTTTTTAATTAAAATCATTACGGGAATCTAATTACGGGAAGCCCTAGCATTGTCGTTCCGTTTCACTCTCTAGTCTTTTTCTAATAATCTTCGCTGTTTTATAATCTTAAAAAACCCAGATATATTTCGTGGAGGTGGATGGAGGAGGTTCCTCCCAGACAGGTCAGGAAGAGCTCAAGAGCCACCACACCACAGTTTCCCAATACTACGTGTTGAATTTACCAATGACTATTTACGGTGTTGAGATAGCTCGTTTAGATCTGCCAAGTGCCAACTCTACATTTTTTTATTTTACCTAACAAAAAGTTGCTTTACTTACATCCTTGTATTCCATTTCCACTGCATCAGTCTCCCACAACTGTAGCTTCGTATATCCTTCATTTTTTTCCTCATTGTTGTTCCTTCGAAACATTGCATTGACACAGTCACATTAATTCACTAGAAAGTCCTACTAGCTCTTTTACACCACTAATCATTTTTATCACAAAACACTAAGCAAATATTTGCTATTTCTAGTCTTTTCTAACGCCTACCTATGTAATTCAATGTGTAAGTTATGTATTAAGTTTATATACTGCATTTTACTCAATAAAACAAACTTATCGAGGTCATGTCAACGCCATTACTGACTTATCAGCACATTTCGTGTTATCAGCAGACATTCCTATGACCAATTAGGATTTACTTGTACAACCTTCTACTCAAGTTCATAGCAACTGTTACATAAGTTATGGCTTAGAGGTGATTTTTTTAAATCTGAATCTAAGAATAGATATGTAGTGTTTGTGATTTTCTTGAAAGTAGGAAGCGTGTTATCAGACGGGGCTTATTTTATCAACCTGATTTTTGTCTTCTTTTGTGATAAAATGAATGTAATAATGATTTCTAGCTAAAGATTAGATAGAATTATGTTTTGTTACCAGACAATTTTTACGACGACAGGCAGTAATGTTTTGCGGGCATATAATCCTAGGTACCTATGTAGTTAGTTTTTAATGTTTCTTGTAGTCTAAAAAGCTCGACCGATTTTGATGTGTGAGGTGTTAGATTTGTCTTCAAGGCCGGTCTCATAGGCTACATTTTGGAATCGGGCATTTTGATGCATACCCGACTGCCCAATGAAAATGTTTCTCGGGCATAAGTAGGTATGTAGGTATGTTTGTTTGTATGTTATTTATTATATGTTACTGTATCACCTCCGATGATTACCTCCTATTATATCCCATTGTTGTTTCACAAATCTAAACTTTAAATTTTTATTATAGTAAAATTATAAACTTTCTTTATTATAGGTACATATTTTTTTTCGATAACATAGATAACATTCCATCTTCTTAACAAAAAAAATATACATTTTAACTATGTACAAGCCTTTTTTGTCTATGGTATAAGTAAGCAGTAAGTAAATTAACAAGTCGATTGTAAAGGATGTTCCGATAGTTGACTGACATTTTTGAGGATATTATTGTACTCATTATTATAAAGAACTATAATATGGGACCAACCCTAGAATCGCAAAAAACAGCTTATCAATACATTTTATGTTGAGTGCGAATGAATTTTTTTTATGGAACAGCTGATACTTTTTTCGCGATCAGGGTCCCAAAGTAAACGTTATTCATAATGATAAGAACAATAATATTTTTTTCTTGAATATATCAGTTGTCTAACTAACCGAACACTATGTATAGCCAAACAAATAAAAACTCCAAGAAACTAACATGATTTAATTTTATTTAAATAGGTGCTATTAACAATTAAAAAGTCGGCGGTTGTTCTACGCTTTGAGCGCGTCTTGGAGACCGAAGCCTGGGCCTGTAGGCTCCTCCGATAGAGACGTTAGCCCACCGAGAGGCTCGGACGCGAATCTGCCACTCCTGAAACAAGGCATAGTAAATAATTTATTATAGGTACTTGAAATAAACCGGCGCAGTGAGTCAGGTTCCGTATCACCACATACAATACAATACAATAGCCATTTATTCCGAATAACCTTTTTTACATTCATTATACTATCCTCGGAACACCGAGGACGCTCTGGGAAGCCTGCGCAGGCATAAGCGAGCTGCTGGCTTTCCTGGAGGAGACCGGGTGGCTGAATTAGCTGCAGCCGGGTGACGCAAAATGGGCCAATGAATGGCTTAGTTGCGGAAAATGCCCGCTACACAAGTAAGTATCACCACATCTCTACATAGTATATAATATAAATAAATTAGTATAAATTAGAGATGGGCCGAGTACTCGGTTAATACTCGGTACTCGGCGTACTCGGCGGGTATTTTGATACTCGTGCTCGGCCGTATAACTCTGTTTTAATGCCGAGTATACTCGGTTTAAGTAAAGCAATATATTCAGGTAGATATAATTAAAACAACAGTGTTAGATAATCAAAAAGTATTTCACTGTTTTAAACTATCACGGTTGTTCACTAAAGTTATATGATTATTTACGGGATATTTACCGTGGTAAGGTTGTGGAATGAGCTCCCGATATTTCGGCGCAGTTACATGCACCATGTTCACGGGAAGACTGAAGAATGCGGGTGGTTGGAGAACAGTTAAAAAGTTAGGTGCAGACATAACGATCTACCCTCTTTCTTAGTCTTACCACGGTAAATATCCCGTAAATAATCAAAAAGTATTTATTATTAATTTAGGAAATCTTCGGTAATGAAAAAAAACAATATTTAAAATTTAATAAAGGTAAATTATGATGCAGGAACACAAGGCTCTCTGCACGTTCTGGTAAAAGCCTATATTTCTTTTTTCTTCGTAGATGTTACCGGCGCGGCCTCCGAAAATAGACGCTCGCTATACACGGTGCTTGCAGGTGCACATAGATACACTCTTGCTAATCGTGCCAGCTCTGGATACCTTGTTTGGTTCCCTGCCCACCACTCAAAATATATCAAATATAATCATATTTTTGCCAACAAGTTTTCTTTTAAATAGCGATTCGCGAACCGGTTTGTACTTGTTTACGCGCCCGAAACTGGAATTTGATTGAACCGAGTTAATCGGCCGAGTACTCGGTTGGAAAAAAATTGAACCGAGTAAAACTCGGTACTCGTTACTCGGCAAAAGTGCTACTCGGCGCATCTCTAGTATAAATTGAAGTCACTTTCCGCGTCTGTCTGTACTATATCCGCTAACTCCTCCTAAACCACGCAACTGATTCTGATGCGGTTTTCACCATCAGTTAGATACATTTTCACGGTAGGTTTATATATATAAGTGAAAACTTTTTATGGCTTGCTTCTACTATCTACCTACTATAATTAGTTAGTTTCAGCTGTTTGTTTTCCGAATAGTGTAAAATAAAATAAATAAATAACTAGCGACCACCCCGGCTTCGCACGTAAATTACACCCGCGCGTAGCCGGGCGGGCGGGTCGCTAGTTTCAACATAAATCAAGATTATGAATTAATTCTACAATTTTACAAGATGTCTCTCAATTCAGTGAGCCTTTTGGCATAGGCCTACTTAGTAATTAAAACAAAAATTGTCTTTTTAGGGTTCCGTTCCTCAAAAGAAAATAAACAGGACCCTTATAGGATCACTTCGTTGTCCATCTGTCCGTCTGTCAAGACCCTTTTCTCAAGAACGCGTAAAGGTATCAAGTTGAAATTTATACTAAATACTTGGGTCTACGGTTTCTTTCGGCTGTAAAAAAATAAAAGGTGTAAGTTAACGCAATCAAAAGATATGAAAGTTTGTCGCATATTTTGCGATTTCACAGGGGAACCAAAACCTATATAGGATATTCCCGTTGACCTAGAATCATTAATTTTGGCAAGAGGCAAGGTCTTACAGCACACATAAAGGAATAAATCTGAAAGTTGTTAATTTGAAGTTATATCATACTAGCTGACCTGACAGACGTTGTCCTGTCTTAGAACTGTCGAACACGCAAAGTTAAAATTGTAAATCTTATTTTTTTACACCTTGGGTTACATTATTGGAGTTTTAGTAAAGATCCCAATTTTTTTTTAAAACATAATATAGCTTATGTTACCCGGGGATAGTGTAGCTTCCCAACACTGAAAGAATTTTTCAAATCGGTTCCGTAGTTTCAGAGCCTTTTCAATGCAAACAAACAATCAAATCTTTCCTCTTTATAATATTAGTATAGATAAAAAATATTGTTATACAATTAAAAACTTACATTTTGTAGTTGTTATGTATGTAAGAACCTTAAAGTCAACTTAAGGTTTGTCTTTCAATATTTTAACTTCCAGTTAGTTTTTTTTTGGACTCGCGCTCTGACGGTTCCGTCCAACGGAACCCTTAGAGCACGAGTCCTACTCGTACTTGTCCAGTTTTTTAATTTGTAAAGTAGCCCTGTATTTTGCTGGGTTACGCGGAAAAGGTGTACCTAAGCCGAAAGGGGTTCATAGTACCCATCATTACGAACAACTTTTACTATAGGAGTAACTCTGATATCGCGAAAAAGTATCAGCTGTTCCATAGAAAATTGTCACGGCGCGATTTTAGGGTAGGTCCCTTAATAAAAGTTGTTCAAAATGATGTGTAAAACGGACCCCTTTAGGCTTAGTACACCCTTTCCGCATAACCCTATATAAATTGCTAAATAATTAAATTACCTTGGTCCAGGCAGGGGCTTCTCGTCTTTCTTTAGCTTTTGAATGATTTCTTTCGAGTCTTCAACAGAAAGATCCTCCTAAAATTCAAATATTATTAAATTAGTAAATATAGGTAGATATTTAAGGGTAGTAGGTACTGTTCTGAAGGAGAGTGTTCTGAAGAACTGCTCAATCTGATGCCGGCATCGCGGTTTTACCATCGTACCAGCCGCCACCGCCTGAAAGTTCATCCACATATCGATCTGTGGAAATCGCACACTGTGCGTTATATGTGATCTTTTTGCCTCCTGTTTTAAATGTCAGTTCGTGACCACGGTCATTGTAACATGGTCGAAACGTCGAACGAAAGTGAAGACGTTGAGAAATAAATATTATATTATATTAAAGGTATTTTTTTTTACCTAAATTAAATAATACGTGATAAGTTCCGGTAAACATTTAAAACATGTGTTCAAATCGCGAAAGTTTAAAAATTAAGTTTTGCCTCCTGCAATTTGTGGAATGAGCTACTCCTGCGGCATTCCCGAGTAACTATAACATGGGGTTCTTCAAAGGGCTGTTAATAGAGTCTTAGTCTTTAAGCCGGCCTGTTCAGCCGTACCATCATGAAAAGGTAAGAAACACTGTTTTAAACTATCACGGTTGTTCACTAAAGTTATATGATTATTTACGGGATATTTACCGTGGTAAGGTTGTGGAATGAACTCCCGATATTTCGGCGCAGTTACATGCACCATGTTCACGGGAAGACAAAAAAAAAAAAAAAAAAAAACCCGTAAATAATCATATAACTTTAGGTAAGAAACAGTCTAGAAGGGAGGTAAAATAACTTTCTCATTTATATTAGTGTTATTATTTTTAAAAATCTCCATTTTTTTGGTTAGATTACAGGCTACATCTAGCATTTGTATAGGCTACTGGGTTACGCGAAAAGGGATCCATAGTACCCATCATTATGAATAACTTACTATGGAAGCATGGAAGCTTAGTATGGAACTCTGAAATCGCGGAAAACAATATCAGCTGTTCCGTAGAATTTGGTCATTGACACTTAACAAAATGTATAGAACAGCTGTTTTTTTTTTCGCGATTTAGAGTTAGTTACATATTAAAATTTGTTCATAATGATGGGTGCTATATGAACCCCTTTTCCCCTAGTATATCTTTTCTGCGTATTGGGGGCGTTCAAAAAATATAATCGTAAATAATTGTAAAAAATATGCTTACATAATACTTGAATGGCCCCTAACTTTGTAGTTTTTTTTTTTTCTTCTTTTTTTCCCCCCTGTTTTCTAATATTATCTGCGATCAGTTATATGTACTATATGCAGATGTCTTGAGTGCAATATATCGTGTAAAGCGTGCCCTCCAGTGAGGACATCTCCTTTTATGTATTTTCTTGATGACTAAATGGGGTCAATCGCTGGGGATAATGCGCTTTCTTTTTAGCCTGGGCTTGTATCTTGTTGTATGTAGATAATATAAACGATTCATTATATATTATAGTACTCACATAGTAGTCATCATTTACTTGAATCATGGGTGCATTTACGCAGGCTCCAAGGCATTCCACCTGAAAATGTTAGTACTAGATTATTGATCGCAGGGAAGTCTTTTACAGGGACGAATCGGTATTAGTAGGTATGTTTGTAGGACGATAACTCGGGTTACGGTAAGCCAATTATTAAATTAAAAAAAAAAAACTATCTCACAAAATTTTGTAGCAGCCACCACAGACTCCTGTGTCGAGAGAATTAGCACACCACAGATTAAGGTTTCTTTTCCATCTGATATGTGAGAGGAAGATGAGGGGTGCACAAGGTTTTTTTGCGATGGACCAACGACATCGTGAGAGTCGCGGGCATCCAGTGGATGCAGATGGCAGGCTGTCATTCAGTGTGGAGGTTAAAGCGGGAGGCCTATGTTCAGCAGTTTACGTCTTCTGGCTGCTGATGAAGTCTACGTTTGACCTGCAACTCGCCTGTTAGTAAGTGACGATGTAGTCGAAGATGAATCACGCAGACTTAGAAGATACCTATTCACTCTGTCCTTGAAAAGGCCCAGATTATATCTCTCAGGAAACAAAGAAGCTGGTTGTTACAATCCTTGGCCGTACGGATTAAAAACATAGAATAAAAACGTTTGGTGCGTATCCAAGGAAAATCCACAATGTATGGGTGGTAGTGGGCTGATTTCCTTTTGCTGATTTGATGATAGGCGAGCAGCATAGCTTGCTTATATCACACAGTGTCAAAAAGGATTATCTTTTACATTCTTATCCACCTGAGGATTGCTTTATTCCTCCTCGCCTCGCCTCCTATTGCTTGATTCGTATACCATACATGTTCCTCGCAAGACTTCAAGAGTTCCTAAACTTTAAGAACCCTTGTATAGCGTACCTCAGAGATCGAGAACTTGCCGCAAGGACTGTTCCCGCCGACTTCACAGCCAGTTTCTTGTTTGATTGCTTCGAGGACTGCATCTGAGCCGCGTAGCCAGCACGGCGTCGTCGTGCACACTTGCACGTGGTATTTGCCGATTGGACGCCTGGAATTTACATAAACACCTATTAAATTACTTGATTGATTCGATTATACTGTGTGTGTGAATTCGAAAAAGTTTCTTGCGACTTCTCCACCCACGAGATGGACAGACTACCTAAAAGAGTCCGCAGGGAAACGCTGGATGCAGGCTGCTTCCAACCGGCCTTTTTGGAGATCGATGGGGGAGGCCTATGTCCAGTAATGGACGTCCTACGGCTGAAATGATGATGATGAGACATCGCAGAACTTTGTGGCCCCATTTTGGAGGTTGTATAACACTTGGTCCAGATTCTGCTTACCATTGTTTCTGGTTTCCAAGGCATCAAATTAGTCTTCCAACTTTAACTGAATAATTTGGATCTTATCCCAATTACAGCTGTCTTGTACTTTGTTTATATAATGTAACGGTCATCATTATCATCAGTCAGAAGAATTCCACTGCTGAACATAGGCCTCCCCCTTAGAAATCCACACTGAATGACAGCCTGCTATCTGCTTCCACTGGCTGTCTGCGACTCTCAGTCACAGTCTCTGTCATCAGTCCATCTAGTGGGAGGCCTACCCATGCTGCGTCGTTCGTGGTCTCCACTCAAGATCATTTTTTCCCCATCGGTTATCGGTTCTTCGATGTGCCACTTCAAATTGCAAATCTGAGCAGCTATGTCAGTGACTGTGGTTCTTCGGCGAATATCCTCGGTCTGGACTTCGCGTAAAGAAACTCCGAGCATTGCCTGCTGTGAAAAAAGGTAGAGGTCACACTTACCTAATAAACATAGTATAGAAGGTAGCAACTTCATACACCCTCATGCGAGGAAGGTTCAGTATCTCGGCTACTTTGTGCATGGCGGAGATGGGCAGCCAGCCCCCGGCCTGGCGCTGGGCGAGATCCAGGAGGGGGATCATGGCGGCTCGCTTGTGGCCGTCCGGGTAGATTGCAAGTAGTGCATCCACACGCTGAAATTAAGAGAATAAAGAGATGAATCAGACAGCTGTTTGGCCAAATTTCAGATATCGATACCAAGTTTAAGCATTGAAGTCTATTAAGAAACATGCCAAAAAACATATCAGCAATGAATCCCTTGTAAAAGCTAAGGCACAAAAGTATTGAAAATTTACATAAAGTTGCTAGTCTATCGGTTTTTAATAGGATACATTTAGTGGAGTGTGCATCGGATCTGCACGATCTAATTTCTTCCATTTCTCCATCAGACAGCCAGTGCAGACACGAAAAGTCAAAGAAGGAACGTTTTCAACGTTTAGTAATAAGCAGGCTAGAGTTTAACCTCATTTAACACTGAAAATTAAAAAAATATAACAGTAATGGAATTAAAAAAAAACACTATCGCTGATACGTCAAAGGCTGATACTAAGACTTAATAAAAAAAGAAGAAAGCTAGATGTAAGGTAACGTAGGTATCATATAAAAAAACAAATGAAGATTGTAGCAAACACTTGCCTTTTGGTTGGGTTCGTTAAATTCGAAGGGGATACTAGGGTTATCCTCAGGAGTGTCACGGTGGACAAAAAGGCTGTCATGCTGAAGAGCTGAGGTCGTCTGAAGATTCCTAGCACCTACTCGCCACTGAAAATTAATAAAACACAAACCGAATCACGATGGTCGATCACGAAACGTCAAACTGTTATTACATAATTCCACGACTGTTTACACAATTTACACAAAACACAAATGTTTTCTGGACTGTAGTTGAACCTACCAAACTCTGAACTCCAGATCGGAGGCTGGATAACATTATTTAATTTATATTTTAGGTGTTTTCTTAGAAAAGTTATTGGGTTGCGAAACACTGTTCGCGAACAATTCTAATTGTTGCTAACTTCGTGCTAATCTGATCATTTTGACATATAAGTTTTAAAAACTTATAAGTCAATATTTGAGACACATATGTCAACATTTTAACATGCATGCCATAATTCATATTAAACTTTGAACGAACTCTATTGAGGTGAAACGTGTATTTTTGTGTTATTTCCAAAACCACATAGAAGCCAGTAAAGCCTTCGACTTCACAAATATATCGGCAATCGAACAAATACATAAGACGAGGCAGAATGGTCATAGTAGCTTTAGCGTGCCCAGAATATGGTGAAAAAATAATTTTTAGTCAAACCAAAAACCACTTTAATGGAATAAGTTAAGGTTGTTATTTCAATATCGAGTGATACGTATTTAGCTTCTTATTGTCTGGGTTTTTGTCGAAATTAATCGGAAACTTTGAACACACTGCGGTTGCTACCATTTACACTACATCTAATTAACATTGTGTTAAATTAATAATTAGGTAACTATATGACCAAAAGAAAACGGGTGACTGTAGTTTTGGTCAAAAATTACGTACCTACAAGAGGTTATTAAAATATATATTATTGTATATTTTTATCAAATGACGTCCTCCTCCTCTCGCTCAACTCTACTTAGGTACTGTTTTGTGAGTTGTATTTATTTTGCGACTTAGTATCTGAGCTAATTATAATAAGCTGATATACACTTAGTAGGTAGGTACAAATTAAATATTAATTCAATAGATATTATACCTCAGACCAGACAACTCTAGTAGTATATTCCTTGCAAACAAGGGAGCTAGGGTAAAGTGGCGTGGCGGGTGCGAACTGCAAACGTATCAAGCCTCACCCTTTTAGCAAGCAATTTTTTTAGTTCATTGGTGGTTTTTTAGCTGCAAGTTTCTTAGTGTGCTTGAAAAATAAGTTAGTGCGCCGTAGTATACTTACTCACAGTTTTTGCGTTGAACTATTTAGCAGTATAGTAGGTACAAAAAGGAAACATGGAGACATTTGAACACCACCGATAATAATTGTACTCAGACATATCTCCCTTGGTAGTCTGATCGGAGGAATAAATACAAACCGAACCAAATCAAAATATAGCGCCTACAATATAGTGCAAGCAAACCTCAAAAGAAGCAAAGTAGGTAAGGTTTGCACTAGCGTAATATCCAGTGGTGTAACTACCGGAGGGTCAGGCGGTGCCGTGCACGGCCCTCAAACTCAGGGGGCCCTCGGGCCCCGACCAGCAAACCTCAAACTAAAGCATCATCATAATTATTACCTACTATTATTAATATCTTCATAAGGCCATGTCGTCCTAATATGGTGCAAACATATAAATAATTCATAAATAGGTAGGTATTTATATTTTTACTTGATAAAACATAACCGCAGTTTATATAGGGTCCCAATTTGTTTTTGCACTAAGGTCTTTTTAGTTACCTAGCTACGCCACCGATTATATCTACTCTACCTACATATTTATGTTAGGTACCTACATACCTACTTATCTCTTTCGTGAGACGAGAAACTACGAAACGACGCGAAAAGCGAAAACCGCTACCTATCGTAACTTTTAAATGTTTCTAGTAAAAACATTATCTGCGGCCCGTACCGCGAGCCCATGCCTAAATTTCCCTGTAAAAAAATAAACAAGGAAAACAAAAACAGAATGAATAGACAGCGCGATCGGCAAAACAACGACGTGGTTGCCATGGCAACTGCCGCACCCAGCCTGCAACAAAAATGTGTCTTTCTGAGCTAGCTACATAATTTTTGGAATAGTTTCTGGATCGTTCAGCAATCACTCGCTCAGAAGCTATTCTGAGAGGTAGCTATGGGTCGGATGAAACCAAGCTAGACCCAACTCTATCAAAAAGCATACCTACTCAAACTACATTGGAAATTATAGATTCTATAGATATAATTATCATACTCATTGATCTATATAAATTAAATACTTTTATACTGGCTGAATACGACGACGTGTGTGGTCAAAACAAATACCACTCAATATTTTACTGTTTTGTTTTGGCTCCGATTACTTTGTGTATTTACCTAGTGTCAAAACTGTCAAAAGTAACAACCCACCAAGTTATGCCGAACGCACTCTGCGTTCGCTAACTAGTCCGGTCAAGCTGTAGAGGCCAAAAGGCCAACAGGAAAATATCAAAAAGTCAAAGTAACAACACCGCAAGACCCAGAACTATTCCAAGGAGGTGGCGGTGTCACGGCAAAAATAAAAAAACGGCTATGTGCGAGTCGGGCTTGCGCACTGAGGGTTCCGTACCACCACAAAATACAACAAAAAACGATTTCTAAATTAGTAAAATATGGTGACACTTCAATGCGATCGTATGATGAGGGCATCTATTTTTTAGTTTAATTACATTAATTTTTGTTGTTTTTTCATAAATGTTTATGCCGTTTTTATTGATATTTTTATTGTTACATGTTGTAAATATTTGTTAATTTAGTGTATAAACTCGTAGATTAAGTAAGTAATGCCATGGTAAAAACTGTGATATAATTTACTAAATAAATAAAGAATTTGAATTTGAATTGAATTTAAATAGTAAAATACGTTGCTAAACTTGGTAATGAACAGAAGTTTGTCACCGACTCGTACTTGGCCTATATTTATTATTTTTGTTGTTATTCTTATTAGAGTGTGTAGGTACTTTAATCATGCCAAGTTTGACGCTTGTACGAATTACCATTTTTACATTAGAGCTAAAATACGTTAAAAAAATACGTTTGTTGAATGGGGGAATGGCCCCTATTTAGTTTTTTTTTATAGACCATTTATTATTTCATAATTAATCCGCCGTAACATTACATTGATTGATTGATTGTAAAATAATTTTAATTGTAATTGTGTTTTGTTTTTATGTTTGTACTTATTATTTCGACATTTTTATTTTTCTATTGTAATACTGTTTCAATTTTGTGTAATATGTAATATGGTGTATATGGATGTTTTCCGAAATAAAATAAATAATAATAATAATTACATATTCTGTGAAAATTTCAACTGGCTATCTATTACGGTTCGAAAGACAAAGCCGTTAAAAAGTAGGAGTTAGGACGAACGGACAGACAATCGGACAACGTAGGCTCAGTCTGTAAAAAGGTCCCGTTTTTACCCTTGGGTAAGGTACCCTAAAACACTCAAACTCTTTTATTCTAATAATTAGGTACTTAGGTACCATAGAAAAACTATAATTAATAGGTATGAATCCTTGGTACCAGCTTATTTGCTCTTCTTTGACTACTTCTTAAAAAAAACATCGGTCACGTCCCGCGCCAAAACGAACGTATCTATTCGTTCAGCAATTAACTAACGGGACCTTAACGGAACGGAGTAGTGGCACTATTGATAACGAATTAAAAACATAATGAATTGGCTCTACTATTGGCTCTACTTATCACTATCGCAAGGAAATTGTGGTTTAGAAAGTATTGCAAGTGGCTAGTACCAAGATAATGTCGATTATCTCGTCCGATATGGAATCGATTGGGAAGTATTCTATTAAATAATGATTATAGGTCATTATAGGTCATATAGGTCTCTAGTATATAATCTTTGGTAGTACCTACATCCAAGTAAAGTATGTACCTAGGGGAAGGGGGGGGGCATGATGGGGTATTTAAGCGGAAATAACACAAAGACAGCATTACGGCATTGGTTTATTTATTTATGGCACATGTATTTAAAAACTATATATGTATGTATATCTGTCTCTGGCAGCCATATCACAAGCTTTGCTTAGTTTGGGGTCAGATGACCGTGTGTGAATAATGTCCCGAATATTTATTTTATTTATTTATTTATTTATTTATGTATTATAAATCTAACCACATTTTGGCACAGTCTTTGGGAAATCAACTTATCACATTTTTTTATAATAAATGATTACAAAGAAACTTGTGAAAACCCACCTTGCCCCGTACTATGGGGTATGACGGGTTATTGAAAATGGGGCAAGATGGGGTAAGTTAATTATTATCACAATAAACACAAATGTGGATTTCTTATACGTTTTCATCATCTACAGCGACAAGCATTATGAGCCCAACGTGCACAGATATGGCAGCCTACCCCACACCCATTATCCCATCTTGCCCCAAAGCTTAGACTTAGAAAAAATTGTTCCTCAAAAATATACCAATTAACTAAACTTTTATTTAATTATACCACATCAAAGTAAAAAAAAATATATACCAATTAACTAAACCTTTATTTAATTATACCACATCAAAGTAAAAAAAAAAAAAAAAAACCAATTAACTAAACTTTTAATTAATTATACCACATCAAAGTAAAAAAAAAATACCAATTAACTAAACTTTTATTTAATTATACAACATCAAAGTAAAAAAAAACACTAGCTACCAAATACTAGAAAAGACAAATTAAATGGTCACAATAACCTAACAATAAAGATGTTTAACTACATAAAATTAGATTGTGAAGACGCTCAACTAGTTTTCCGCTTGTAAACAAACAACGCGCGCGCGCACTCACTGTTTGTCTCGCACTTCGTTGATCGAGAGTGTCTTTCTATAGGCTTGTTGCTTTCTGTTCGCAAACGTCTAGATTCTTGTATATTCACGTGCCCCATCATGCCCCCCTTCTCCTACCTAAATAATTAAAGAGGATTCTGGAGGTCTATTTAATTCACGCAGAGTCGCGCAGTAGACGCAGTGCGGAAGTCGCACTATGTGATTATTATGACATTTAGAACATTGATAATGGTGTCAATTCTGTTGTACCATTATCTAAACTAAACTTGACTGCTTTAAAATTGTTGCCATCCTTTTCTGACGTATTGAAATGAAAAGAGACTGTGATAATTATAGTCCTGTCAGATTAGCTTAGTTTAGAGAATGGTACAACAGAATTGATGCCATTGTGTAAAAAACCCTTTATAGTTCCGAAAAAATCACAAGATTAGATAAAATTTACAAAAAAATATTATAATTATATTTTTTCATTTCTTTTTCAATCGTGATGGTCCCATTGCTGGGCAAATGCATTTCTTCCTTTCTTCCACTCCTCTCTAATTCTGCGCTATGGTGTATAGCTCGTCTCGCCATATTTTGCTGAGCTATCCAAGAGGTCGTATGGCATGCTAGTCATTCGGTAGTACCATAGATAAATATATACTAGAAGGTAGTAGGTAGGTAGTACCATAGATAAATATATACTAGAAGGTAGTAGGTAGGTAGTACCATAGATAAATATATACTAGAAGGTAGTAGGTAGGTAGTACCATAGATAAATATATACTAGAAGGTAGTAGGTAGGTAGTACCATAGATAAATATATACTAGAAGGTAGTAGGTAGGTAGTACCATAGATAAATATATACTAGAAGGTAGTAGGTAGGTAGTACCATAGATAAATATAGGTAGTACGTACCTAGTTCTTGCCCACAGCTCATCCGACATTTTACTTATAGCCGGTCCAGTCCCATTTCAGTTTGCTGGCATTTTTCTCATACTAGCATGCGTGCTTCATCTTCGACGACATCGTCGCTTATACCAAAAGGCGAGTTGGTGATAAAACGCGGACTTATTCGCGATAAAAAAAACCTTTAATCTATGTAAATACTTAGTATGTTATATCATGATGTGCAAAATATGTACCTACCTATAGATCCCGAAGTTTATTATACTTTAGAACTTAGGTAAATAAACATAGAATGGATAAACTTACCTAGTTACTCTCAAGTATGTAGGTATGTAAAATCATAACAATGATAATTTTATTATGACATGAAAAATATCTATTACATATTATTACACTGTTTGTTAATCCTTAAAAAATTAAAAAATATATACCTAAAATGTTTACTGTAAAATAATTTTGAATTCTTAAATCATCCCTAAATCACCTACTAAATTAGAGCATTTTTTTGCCCTACCTCTCCGGTAGGTATACTTACCTCCTCTTTCCGACAGATGGCGCTAAGAGTACCTACCGTTTTATTATTTACTCGGCAATCTCGGTAGGTACCTTTATCGATATGCGGCGTAAAAAGAAAAACAAAAAAGTGTAGAGACGATTACAGCAAATTACTTTACTTATCAAGTTGTGAATCTAAAGAGATATCCCAGTCCCAACCACACTAATAAGGTAGCTCAGTTTGTTTGTTTTTATTTTTCAAACAATTTTACGATATTCTTACACATCTATTAGTATTTCCAAAGATATTATTTTTTTCAGTAGATTAATATTAAGTATAATAATAATTATAATAGCAGGAATTTATATTTTTTAAACTAATTTTCTGTTCGCGACATAACCACAGAACGTGATGGCGTCTGCTTATGACGTCAAAATATGTATCAACACTACTGAATTTTGTGAGAACTTGCAAAAAACACTGTTGTTTCTCTATTAGTGCCGTCATTCGATTTTAGTTGGTGTTTTATTGGACTTATCATGGAATTTTGCTGCATTTTTTTTAAAAATCTATTCTCGCTTTTAGAATAAAACAAATGCAGTTTTTTGAAACTTTCCAGCCTATTTTAATACATAAAATTATATTATAGATGCATCAGAAAGACGAGATACATAGGTATATATATTTTAATACTTTATAATTCGTAAAATGGGAAAATAAGAAAATCCTGATCAAACCGTAGGTTATTATAAATACTTAAAAATAAAATGGCTGGCCGTCGCTATAAGAGGCCGTCCATTAATAACGTGGTATTTATTTTTTGCATTTTTTAACCCCCCACCCCTTTGGCGAGGTTTAAGACTACTGTTTGTGTATGGATTGTGATATTTCGTGATTTTTGCTAAACCGCCTCGCCCCCTTTCAAGCCTCACGTGATTAATGGACGGTCCTTAACCTGTGCTATAACATGGCTATAACTTAGGTTTTAGGGTCAAAACGACCTTTGCTTTTTATGGGCTTCTAGAAATAATGTTAAGCATTCGACCTACAGACGTTCTCAGAACCAGATTGGTGGGTTCCATTAATTTTTCATTCTTTGCCTACCGCATTTTATAGGTACAGCCGGAGTATAGGTAGGTATACCTATGTATTAAGTATAAGGTAGGTAGGTGATATCCAGACATCCCGTGTAAGATAGCCCGTTGGTGCAGTTGGTAGTGAACCTAACCTAAGTATTCATTTTATTATGGAAACTGACGTGGTTTTCGGACATTTTATTTGAGTAGGTAGGTATATAAGACACGGGAATTACTTAAATACTTACGTACGATCAAGCCTGTTACTTCAAATTTATGTATAACGCATAAAATGGTACATCAATAAAGATTTTCGACCCTAACTGCATAATATTCGGTCTTTTTCAAGGTGAATGCGCGCGCGCACTGCATCGAGTGCAAAGCGAGACGCAGCCGCGAGCGTGCACCGAATGCGTTCGAAACTATAGTCGGAGAAACCAACTTATTCAGACGTGAGTAATTCCCGTGTCATATATAAGTGGCAATGGACAGACCACATCGCTCGAAGTACCGATAACCGATGGGGAAGAAAGGTTCTTGAGTGGAGACCACGAACCGGAAGACGCAGTATAGGTAGGCCTCCCACTAGATGGACCGACGACATTGTGAGGCGCTGGCATCCAGTGGATGCAAAAGGCAGGCTGTCGTTCAGTGAGGGAAGCCTATGTTCATCAGTGGACGTCTTCTGGCTGATGATGATGATGATGATGAGGTATTCATGTTTGATTATGGGCATTTAATTATGGGCAATCGCTGATTGGTATGCAGATACCATTGCTGTTTCTTGCGTACCCTTCATTGCAGTAGCAGTCTTCGTTGCACTTTACGTTTACTATAGAACAGGTAGTACCCAGGGTGGCGCAGGTAGTTTGGCACGCAGACCCACATTCGTAATGCTCGTTAGCATCACATTCCATTTGGCCTGAAATAATAAGAGTAAGGATGGAGTACATAACAATCGGCCTACCTGTAGAGTGTAGACAGTCTGTAAACAGAATTAGCCTTGCCTCGCATGGAGTTCGTGCCTGCCTTTCCTTGCCTCGCATGGAGTTCGTGCCTGCCTTTCCTTGCCTCGCATGGAGTTCGTGCCTGCCTTTCCTTGCCTTTTGGCCAAATAAAATTTACGTATCAATATTTACACTGCCACTTGCACTAAGCAAAACGATGCAGACGATGTGTAGTAGCTACTTGCAACTTGTACTTGAAAATTGTACTACGCATCGTCTGCAAGCGCCTATGCACTAAGCAAAACGTAGCAGACGATGAGTAGTGGGCTTTTGCTACTTGCACTTGCTACTTGTACTTTGCATGGTCTGCAACGCATCAGCTACACGAGGCGAGCGATAAATACAGTTCGAGGAACATCGTGTCAGCTTGGGGGCGTGGGTTTGATGAACATGCCATATCACAAGCTTTGCTTAGTTTGGGGTCAGATGACCGTGTGTGCAAAAATGTCCCGAATATTTATTTTATTATTTATTTCAGTATAAACACGGGTCTAGCCCGGACATTTGGTAGGCATTGGTGGGGCCCAAGCCAACACCAAGAGGCCCCGTTGAATGTAAAATACAATTATTGAATGTGTATAAAATGGATTATAAAACTATTGTACAGTATAGGATATAAAAAGTCTGGGCTATTGAGGTGAACAACTTGAGGATGGGATAACAGATCTATGGTATGAGGTACGGCACCTGCCAAATAAGCCTCATTTCTGGTGATGACTTGCCATCCACTAAATGGGCCCCCATGATGGCTGTCGCATATCTTGGCAACGGAGGGGCAACATTGACGTGGGTGGCTTAGGGTGTCGAGAGGTGTGCTGCACTTTCACTAAGAGCTAAGCGGCGTTATGCCCTTTAACACTTCCACCCTGGAGCTTAGGTTTAAGAAAAAAAAGAGCAAGAGCTAAGGCTCTTGCAGTTTCCAGCCCCAGACGGCCGGTTAAGGCAAGCTAGGGGTCGGGGTCTCTGGGGTTTTAACCCCATGGAATCGGGGTACGCGGTGTCGCCACTCACCGACGGCTCGCCATAAAGCCGCCCCTGCGTTTTTATTATTTATTACCGTTAAAATCAAGGTAAAATCAAGGTAGTATCCGCTCTCTAAGTATATTAATTTACCTGTACAAGTCACTGTGATACAGAAAAATAAAAACAAAAAGAAGTTTGTAGAACCTATCTTGCAAGAAAACGTCAGATACTTGTCTTGGCTCGGTTTGTTCTGCCAAGGTGCGCATTGCTACTCTCTTGTTATAATTATTATGTTACTTACTTCAAAGACGTCCTAAGGCGCAAGTCACATTAATATACAGGGCGTGGACGGCGGACGCTTTCCTTCAAACCAATGAGCGGACGTTTGCGACAGTTTTGATAAAAGTATCAGTTTTCCACTTCCTCTACAACTTTTCATGACTTGACATGCCGTGTCGTTTTTTTTATTACACAACGGAATGAAAAGTTTTGTTGGATGGAATGAATGTACGTAAATATCACAAAGTTAGTAATTGTCACACAATTTTACAGGATTTTGTATTTTTTTTTTACTATTTACGTTGGCTGAACGAAGTTTTCCAATGCCATGATAAAATGGTTTAAAAAGTAAATAGGTACCAAAAGTTATATGATTATTTACGGGATATTTACATAGGACAGACGAAGCGAACTGTTTCATGCCGCATCAAGGAACACATTAAGGCAGTAAAAAACAACGAGAGACACAAATCTGCCATAGCTGAGCATCTGCTGGACGCGGGTCCTAACCACTGGATCGAATTTCACAACCCTGAAATCCTGTCCACCGAACGCCATTACATACCAAGGCTAGTAAAGGAAACTATTGAGATCTCGAAATGTCAGAATTTCAATCGAGGTGATGGTTTTCAACTCGCCAGTGCGTGGAATCCAGTATTAGGTTGCCTCAAAAATAAAAATAAAAATTCGCGTTCAAAATGTGTTCAAAATACTATACGCAGTGAGTGTGTTTTGTCGGGACTTAGGTTCGAGTTCGAGTTCCAGTGATAACCGTAGCAAAAGACTAAGAAAGAGGGTAGATCGTTATGTCTGCACCTAACTTTTTAATTGTTCTCCAACCACCCGCATTCTTCAGTCTTCCCGTGAACATGGTGCATGTAACTGCGCCGAAATATCGGGAGCTCATTCCACAACCTTACCACGGTAAAAATCCCGTAAATAATCATATAACTTTAGTGAACAACCGTGATAGTTTAAAACAGTGTAGGTACCAAAAGTTACGCGAGCGCCATCTCTTGACGATAAAAGAACTATACTGACAATGCCTAAATGGAATCTGCTCATTTCGACATTTGCGTGACCATTTATATTTCTTTATCGTATTACCTACATTAAATTAAAGTAATCAAATATTTTTCTACAAGCTGCACACCGCGGTTTTACCAGCGTTGGTTTTACATTACTGTTTCTAGTTTATTTCCGCTTTAACGGCATGTTAAGTAAAATAAGGAATTAGGGATCAATTATTTTGTAGAGTAAAGCATAATTGATTCATAATACGACGTAACATCAGGAATACTATAGACTTCGTCAAAGAAACCGTTTTAAAGATGAACTTTTGTAAAGTAACGCCTGGTTCAATCGACTACCCTTTGGAATCGTGTATTTTTCGGATATGAGACCAAGACTAGTATCTTTTTTCTCGATCAACTGTGACTGTGATTAGGTACGTTGACTCTGTTGCTGCGTGATAGAAGGACAAATAAACCAACACTTCAGCATTTATAACATTATTAACGTACGTATTTAAGTTGAAATTGCTCTGAAGGAGAACGTCCGCGTCCGCGCCAAGTTGTATAAGTTTAGTGTGCCTTGCGCCTTATATAAGAAAATATTAGCAAAATAACAACGAGCTTCACAGTTGAATATTTCTGTTTATTTGCATTAAACATTTTTATATAAGTAGGTAACACCTGTGAAATACAAATAAAACTTGAATATTAAGCTAAAATTATGAGAAAATAGCAATAACAACAACAAAAATAACAACTTATAATCCACTCTACTCCCGTTCCGCTTTTTAGACATAGACCTCATTTATTTGTGGCAAAAAAATACAATGGATAATGGATTAAAAAAAAACTTTAAATTTAAACAAATCTTAATTAGAGCTTATTATTTTTTGTCACAAACCGGCTCCAAGCCCGAATCCATCCCGTAATCCACTCTTCGTCCGTCCCACCATTACTGTGTCAGTCCTGCATTAGTCCCGTAATCATCTCTACCACAGGCCCGCCCTTTCCGATCCAGTTCGGCATCCAACCCGTAATCCACTACTGAACTTCCCTTTCCGCTTTTTTGCGTTCTAGCCCCAGGTCCCGCCCTACCTAATCTATCCCTTTAAAAAAAACGGGTCATTTTTGCACACACGGTCATCTGACCCCAAACTAAGCAAAGCTTGTGATATGGCTGCCAGAGACTGATAAACATACATATATAGTTTTAAATACATACTTAAATAGATATTAACAACCAGATATAGAACAAACACAAATGTTCATCACATAAATGTTTGCCCTAGGTGGGAATCGAACCCACGCCCCCAAGCTCAGAAGGCAGGTTCACTACCAACTGGACCAACGGGCTATCATCCTGAAACCGTCAACTCTCTAACTCACTCACTCTATCCCATACCATATTGTAATCCACTCTACTCCCGTCACGCTCTTTCTACTTAGTTCTGCATTGCCCCGTCATCTACCACCGTCTACCGTCTCCACCCATTCGCCCTGTGCTTTAGGTATACTCCAGCAGTTGTCCCACTCAGGTCCACCCGTTCCCGTCTCGTCTCTTTGTCTCGTCAAAATTTTGTAGAGTACTTAATTTGATCAAATAATTATGGCAATCCTAGTTGTCCAAAGATAATATATAACCACTTGATCGCGCATGTGGTCAAAATTCCATTTTGCTAAATGATGCCACGTCGGTCGCGGGGCGCAGCTTGTGATTGGAGACTCGACGCGACGCCTGTGATTGGAGAATCAAAAGTTATTCATTCAATTCGCGCGTAGGATTGGCCCGGCTCGAAATAGTTTAGGTTGACATGTTAGAACCTTTGCCTCATGCGGGGCAGGATGAGCAGTCAAGTGGTTATATTGTCATTGTACCTACCTACTTGTCTATGCCAGGGATTTCCTAATAAAGATCATGAATAACAACAAAGCAACCTGAACAGATCAAAAAATACCAATGTTTATGAGGGGGAGTTGTGTGGGATTTGATTACCATTGGGGGGGGGGGAAGGCCAAAAAGACCGTCACACCTCGGTCGACACCAAACATGAACCAACTTTTTCATCACCTAAACTGGATTGCTTAAAACAGCTAGCCGTAACAAAATAAGACCAAACCCTTTCGCACCACGAAGCAGACCGCAGCCGCCGCAAGTGCCGCCAAACCAGCAAACGCCGCAAGTGCGGCAACAGTTAGAATTGTTAGAAAGTGTCAGACGGAGGGCATCGTTACAGGAATCTGTGATTTTATCTATTGCGCTTTTTTGCTGTCGCCTTTTTGCTCGACTTCTAACGCCGACCAATTTACCACTTGTCGCGAGCGTGGCGCCGCACTGCACTGGGAATGAAGAGAATTGGTCTCTGCAAAGTAATTTTTACAATAGGATAACAACTGTTTTAAACGATCACGGTTGTTCACTAAAGTTATATGAATATTTTACGGGATATTTACGGGATATTTATTTAACGTAGTGTTCCCGTGAAGATGGTGCATGTAACTGCGCCGAAATATCGGGAGCCCATTCCACAACCTTACCACGGTATATCCCGTAAATAATCGTATAACTTTAAGATAACAGCTGACTTAACGTTATCAACAACAGGAGAGACAATACTGAGCGAGCGATGGTGTTCGACCAGTAGCATGTGCACTTTACAATCAGACGGCACCAGGTTCGATCCTTGGCCCTGCATCAGTGACTTAAATATATTATGTGCAGTTTCGATGACATCGCTCAAAAACGATGAAAGGAATCATCGTGAGGAAACCGGTATGACCAAGAATAACCTCAAAAAGTTCAAACATGACATTCACTAACATGCACTGGATCAGCATGGTGGATTGGGGCCCGTTTCAATGCTATCGCTCAAAAACGGTGAAGGAAAACATGGTGAGAAATGATGATGGCCTAAACTACTTGAACTATTATAAAAAAAATATTGTCTTTGGAGGTCTAGAGCCAATTCCAAAGCCCACTACCAGTTAGCGTAGATTATTATTGAGCCATGATATGGTCATATTGGTCATTGATAATCTAAGCAACTACCGATTTCAGTCGTGACTAGTATAGTGCGGTCAAATCAAACCGTTTTTGCCGCGTGAATCCGCGGTAAAAAGCTAGGCGTGTAATAGCGACTGCGGCACCGTTATCTCGCGCCACCTCGCACGCAGCACCATTGACGCGGGTTCAACTCCCGACTGAGTCTGAGTCCGGATTGATACTCTGCCGAGACACCTGCCGTGTACTTGATTGAGACTTTCTTTGAGTATCTCTCGCTCCAGCTCAAAATTCTACCAAACCCGGCGGGCCTCTTTGGGCTGGCAAAGCCGCCTACACCGGTAGTCATGCAGGTGTCCATAGGCGGCAGATTCTGCTTAGGCGATGAGCATGCTCGTTTGGCGCACTTTTTTTAATGCAATCATTTCGGTCCACCTGTTTTAGTAACAGACAAAAACACACTAGCACACAACCTTTTACCCCAATCGCACTCATAACATCTCCGTCCCGCTGCCGTGGGTAAAAATGTCGACGGGAAGTTGTCAGATTTGTTCCAAAAAAAGGAGGTGGTCGCTCTGCAACAGATGGAATCCCAAAACTTATAAGAAGACAAACAGACCAAGTCATAAGCACCATGCGACCGGTTGTAAGCGCGTATCGTAATTGTCTCAAAACAAAAACTACTTGCGTTCAAACCTCTGCAGTCAATGGGATATGCTTGGACCATTTGAACCACGGGACATGCCAATCGACTGTTATCGCTTTTATCCCTAACTAGTGACCCGCCCGCCCGGCTTCGCACGGGTGTAACTTACGTGCGAAGCCGGGGCGGTTCGCTTGTTACATATATAAAACTTCCGTGAAAAATTATCTAACTGATGGTGAAATCCGTTGCGTAGTTTTATAGATCTAAGCATCCATAGGGACGGACAGACAGCGGGAAGCGACTTTGTTTTATACTATGTAGTGATAGTGATGTAGTGATAGTGATGCCATGAACCGAGAACTTTGACTAAACGGTTCAAACGAGCAACGTTAAATACTAGTGTGGGTGATGTAGACAACCATATTATCAGAGACACTCGGACGGCTTAAAAACTCTGACTGTACAGAATCAGCATGTATTAATTTATTTACTTACCAAATAAGTTTACTACATGACCTAATGGTTGTCCACCTTGAGTCTGGATGGACTTTCTATAAATATGATTACAAAAGAGTCCATCATTTTCATTTCAATCTATGTTCATGCTGCTCGAACGCAGGTCTTCTCTCAGAGAAAGTGGGTGGGCCCTAATCCACCATGCTGGCCCAGTGCACCAGTGCATGTTATTGAATGTCTTTGAACTTTTGAGGTTCTTAGACATAAGTACCAACCGGTTTATCACGTTGTTTTTCCTTCACCGTTTTTCTCAAATATGGTAAAAATTACTTAATTACTAATTACATAAAACTGTGTATTAATATACAGAAAGAAAGCAGCTGATCAAACCTGCAAATGCATTTTTGCAGGGAGATAACGTGACGGCAAACATTATATTACGCTCTTTTATGCGGTCGTTATAGATAAAGATAATTTATATGCACAAAACACGAGTAAATGTAACGCATGCACAAACCTTCGTGTTTCATAAACTGCCTTATACGCTTTTCATGCGTTTCGATTCCCTGTCCCGTATTTTATTCCCCCAAGCGCAGGGTACGCCGCACAACCGGGAAAACGATAAAAACGACGCTCCATATTCGTGAAATGATTAAAAAAGAAAAATGGAAATAAAAGAAAAGGAGCCAAGTTACGGCACGTACCGTCTCCGCTCCGTTTAAAAAGAAGAACTATTCTCGAGCGTGAATGAAAAACGCGCCCGCGACCGCGTAACCGTAATCTTGTTATTATTTTTATTTTCGAGACTCTCTCGGCTCCATTTTTATTTATTTTCGTCGTATTATTATGTTATTTTATTCGTTTTTATCGCATGGGCCGGTGGTATGTAGGTCAGGAGCAGTGCGAGTGATTTTTTGGTTTTTCACGGGCAAGGTCGTGGCGTTTGCTTGTTTTGTGCGATGGGCTGATGAGATGTAATTGCGTGGTGCATTGAACTGGAGAGAACTTGGCTGTTTTTTAGCTGGTGGTTTAATTTGGACTTTATGATTGCACAATGTTGCGTTATTTGTCAATGGAGAAGGCTGGAGATGTCTTTGTTAGTAAGTTCTTGTTAATTAATTTGGGTGTACGTATATAGTTTGCCTGCAATGGTTGCCTGGAAGAGATCGCTTTTAGCGATAAGGCCGTCACTTGTGACACTAGCTCGTAAGTGTTTTCTATCTGTTTGTAATTTTTATTTCTGCAATGGTGTACACAATATAATGTTTCTATCTATCTATCTATCTATAGTTTGACCTTAAGGCGAGTAGGTATCTATAAATATTTAGGTAAAGAATGCTAATTACATATAATTATCTAGGTACTATGTAGCGACACTTTGCACGAGCGATGGTGGCCGAGCAGTAGTATGGTGCTTTAGAATCTAACGGCACCCGGTTCGATCCTCGGCCCTGGAAATTGAACTCACCGTTTTTGAACGAAGGCATCGTTTCATCGTGAGGAAAACGGTGTGTCCAAGAACCAGAACATTTTAAAGACATATGACATTAACCAATATGCACTGGGCCAGCATGGTGCATTGGGGCCATTTAGGGCCCATTCAGAGAAGGCTTGAGTCTCAGCAGTGGGAACATAAAAGGCTAATAATGTTGATAACGAATAACACTTTCGTAGACTATGGACAGACAGAATTTTTCACACCAGAAATGACATAATAAAACTATTGAAACAACTGGCGGTTTGGCGGTCTTATCGTTTGCCATCACTATAATCCTCTTACCGACTGAATGCTGGATCGCTCTTCTGAGTCACGCCATTCATTACGGTCGTGTAGCGATCAAAAGCGAAAAGTACTTGAATTCGGAAATAATTTTAACTTTAGGTACTCTATTTTTATCCGACTTATGTAAAGAAGGGGTTTTAGTTTTTTTTATGTTTGTTACCTCAGAACTCAGCCATACATAAACAGATTTGGAAAAAAAAAAAATTCAGGAACGAAAAAAAAACGGGACATTTTTGCACACGGTCATTAGACCCCAAACAAATTTTGAAGTCAGTTTTTAAATTAATAATTGGGTATTTGACTGATTTTACGAATACCCTATTATTTGGATTAGTATAGGTTATCACAGTTACCTACGTAAAATAACAAATCAGGGATCGATAAAAATACGATATGTCTTCGTTATCAAGCTAATTACCACGTTATTGGTACTACAAATTCGTTGTAATTTCGGAGCCAGTTGAGAATTCAAAAAGTGTGACTTGACCCCGACGTGATTTGAACACGCAACCTTCTGATCTGGAGTCAGACGCGCTACCGTTGCGCCACGGAGTCGATGCTAATGGCACTGAAAGTGCATTATTGGCACTACGATATTAATACCACTGGTTTTGCCTCCGTTTTGTCTTGCTCTACTATCTTTTGCAGTCCCTTCCGTCACTGTTTTGCTGCCTTGCTTTTGTCAGTATCATCATCACAATCAGCCTTGTAACAGTCCACTGCTGGACTTTTAGCCTACCCCCGAAAGGGTGATTGGGCCATATCCACCACGCTGGCCCAGTGCGGATCCAGCTTTGGTGCCACATAGTCGTGGAGTCGTGGTCAAGTTGCAAAAGTTATAATTTAATTTTTATTATTAATTTTTATATTAAATAGTGGTCCATCTAGGTCCTGGACCCGGCTTATATCCGCCCTTGGTATGCAGGTTTCCTCACGATGCTTTCCTTCACCGAAAAGCCAGTGGTATGAAAATCCGTTCATAAGCTCCAAAGAGCTCATTGGTACGGGCCCGGGGTTTAAACCCGTGACCTCACGCTTTCAAGTCTAGCGGTCTCCCAAATGGGCTATCTCAAAAGGGCTTCTTTGTTTAATTTTTTTTAGGCAATCCCATACCTACACGGCGAGACAGTTTTTGTTCGCTAAGGAGAGTACCGTGAGGCTCCTTTCAACAGCCATCACATCGCAATGCATCCCACACCCGTTGTTACGGACAAAATCCTTAGATTGCACGCTACGCGGTTGTGGAGACTCGGCATTTCAAAGGTCAAGAAACACGCACTTTCGCGGAATAAACTACATCGAAACGGACAAACTTGGGTATAGCATGCAATATAATTGTAAGCAGTTGGTAGTTCCTGTCCAAAGCGTCCAGTTAAAATAAAATAAAAAAGGAGTCTATATCAGTGTAGAAGATACCACAATAGTGTCCAAGATACCACAGTGCCTCAAGAATCAGAGTCACCGATATAGCTGTTAAAATTTGCAAATTGAACTGGCAATGGGCAGGCCACATCGCTCGAAGAACCGATAACCGATGGGGAAGAAAGGTTCTGGAGTGGAGACCACGAACCGGAAGACGCAGCGTAGGTAGGCCTCCCACTAGATGGACCGAAGACATTGTGAGAGTCGCGGGCATCCAGTGAATGCAAAAGGCAGGCTGTCGTTCAGTGTGGAGGTTAAAGGGGGAGGCCTATGTTCAGCAATGGACGTCTTCTGGCTGATGATGATGATGATCAGTGTAGAGGCTTTCTACATCCAGATAACGAAAATGTCGTGGAGGCTGCATGAGAACCTTAACTTGGTACACGAAGGCTGAGAACCTTGACTTGGTAAATGATGTTACTGCCATGTGGGATGTTGACTTGAGTATCATGGTCCCGTCCCGATAGCCGTTTTACTTAACAGCCTAAATATTTAATGTAACAAATTGTGTCACATTAATCATTAGTCAAATTTCTGAACCGGCCAAAAGTACTTTTAACTGTAAAAAACAGTCAATATTAATTTCGACTAAAGACGTTGGCAATAAACTGTTTTGACTGACTTTTCACTCTAAACTACTTTTGATCAACACCAAAGTCTGAGGGCTCTTCGCTATAAAGGTACGCGTCAACTGGGTTGGAATCGGAGCGTACGGATTTGTTGCTTTGTATTGATTTCTATGGTACTGCGTACACTGGATCGGCAAATCTACGCCAAATATGTTACATTAAATATTTATGTTACAGTCATTTAATGACCTTACCACCGCTCCGCCGGACCGGCGCATGTTATCTTAAATATTTCCCTAAAAATCAAAGTTATTGACATGTTTTTTTAACCAAACGCGTACCTAATTGATGTGAGTAAGTATAGTAAAATATACTATTCAAACTTTTGTGATTGAAAAAAATTACTGATTTTTCAGCAGCTATCATAGTTTTTAGGATGGTACCAATTTTTTTTTATGCTATATCAAGTAATCTGCTTTCGATTGACACATTAATCATCAAAATCGGTGCACCCGATTAGCCTCGATAGGCTTGTGAAATTTACTAAATATTTTTTTGACGAAGTTTCGCCTTCTTTGTTCCTAAGAGGTGAACTTTTCGCTGCTGCGGAGTGCAAAGTGTACGTTGTTTTCCTAATTACTATTACTAATAAGGTAAGGTCCACAGCGTCCACTGGGATATTAAAATCAATACAAAGCAACAAATCCGTACGATCCGTACACTCCGATTCCGACCTGGTGGACGCGCACCTTTAGTCGAAGCGTCCAGCGAAAGGTACACACTCCACCTACCTATTTTTACCTAAATAAAATAATGCGCGATACGTCCTGATAAACATTTAAAACATAATAAAATATCTGCAGTGTCAATACCATCGCTCAAAAACGGTAAAGGAAAATATTTTAAGGAAACCGGTTTGTCCAAGAACCTCAAAAGTTCAAAGACATATGACATTTACCAACATGCACTGGGCCAGCATGGTGGATCTTCATCTCTCTTAGATCGTGGTCCATCATCTCTCTTAGATCGATCTCACTATATAAACAGATATGGAAAATTCTTTCAGATCGGTCACATAGAAATATCATCAATGTTCTATATCACATAGAACTGAAACTGAACTGAATAACTGTAAGTATTTTATGGGTTTATGGAAAAAAAATCTAAAGTCCCGATTGCACTTTGATTAGTGATTGGCGCGAGTGACTAATACAGGTGCTTCGTGATTAGTACTAAACATTTGGACCATAACTGATTAGTGCGAGTGTATACTTTTATCACTCGCAAAATTACTAATCAATAATTACTTGCACTCGCACTTATCAAAGTGCAAACGGGCCATAGCTGTTTAGTAACTAACATTTTCATAACCAAAGACTCCATAAATCTGTTAATCCAAAGTTATCCGAAATCGATACAATCATAAATAAAATCTATACTAGCAGCATCATGGACCGCGAGCCCTTCAAAATTAACCGGTTCCTGTCCCTCCGTCCCTCTCTCTCCCATCCACCAATCCTATACCCATCCCTTTTCAGCCTTCTCATATTTTTGTATCTCACTCTCACCAATGCCTTAGCTACCACTTTCCCTTTTCAAAGGACGAAGACATCAAAGTTCCCTCTCTCTGTCCCTCTGACACAGGAACATATTTCCCTCTCGTTCGTCCAGGATTTGGCCTTGAAGCTCAGATGAAGTCTGGTTATTTTTACTTTTTAGTCGGAACGATGACTAAATGCGTTGAGCCGGTGACCAGTTCTACCAGAGAATAAATAATAGTACAGTTCTGCTGTTTCATGGTGTCATGGTTGAAGTACATAGGTTTTGAGGAGCTACAAAGAGTTTGCAAGGTTCACGCTGGCTGGAATCATGATGATTTGGACTTTTTATGATTGACAGCTCTGATCAGACAAGCAAGGGAGATATGGTGAGGTGGCGTGATGGGTGCTAACGTCATCATCATCATCATCATCATCATCATCAGCCAGAATACGTCCACTGCTGAACATAGGCCTCCCCCTTTAACCTCCACACTGAACGACAGCCTGCCTTTTGCATCCATTGGATGCCAGCGATTCTCACTATGTCGTCGGTCCATCTAGTGGGAGGCCTACCTACGCTGCGTCTTCCGGTTCGTGGTCTCCACTCAAGAACCTTTCTTCCCCATCGGTTATCGGTTCTCCGAGTGATGTGGCCTGCCCATTGCCACTTCAACTTCTAGTTTCGGTGCTAACGTATCAGGCCTAAATTACGCTTGATGCAACGAACAACGAAGTCACCCTGCAGACGACCTTGCCGCCTTTTTTGCATGTGGACTATCAGTTAGTTCCTTGGTGTCGCTAAAAGTTATTTTGTGAGCGTCTGGTATCCGTGAAAACTGAGTAAAATAAACCTGCAAAGAGCGTGTCGGGCTCGCGCACTGAGGGTTCCGTACCACCACATTAACTGTTAATTACTAAAGTATATAAGTATGTAAATATTCTTCCATAAAACAAAAACCTCCGAAGTATTAAATTAGTGTAAAAATGATCCTCTTCATCTTCTATTTTATGTTTGCACTATTAAACCAATCATCATCATCATCATTTCAGCCAAAGGACGTCCACTGCTGCACATAGGCCTCCCCCATCGATCTCCAAAAGCAGCCTGCATCCAGCGTTTCCCTGCGGTCTCTTTTAGGTCGTCTGTACATCTCGTGGGTGGACGTCCTACGCTGCGCTTACCTGTCCGCGGTCTCCATGCATTAGAACCTTTCGGCCCCATCGGCCATCTGTTCTACGTGCTATGTGACCTGCCACTGCCACTTCAACTTGCTAATCTGGTTAGCCAATTGAATGGATCTACTGAAATCTTCTCAGTCTGAAGAACTTTCAGTAGGTACCAATTTATAATTTTGCTGAAGTGTGTAAGATACATGATGCAAGTATGTAGATGCAAGAGTACCGATGTATCGCAAGCTGCCCCTGCCTCGATTCGCGGGAACGGTCAACTGCGCTCAAGGTCAGGGGAAGACGGACAGAGAATCCGTGGAGAAGTTTTTTTACAAGCTTTTATTTAACTTGTGTATGTATCCACGCACAAAATGGACCGACGATCTAAAAGAGACTACTGGGAAACGCTGGATGCAGGCCGCTTCCAACCGGCCCTTTTGGAGATCGATGGGGGAGGAGGAGGGGGAGAGGATCTATGTCCAGCAGTAGACGTTCTATGGGTGAAATGATGAATGTATGTAGGTACGTATGTTTGTTCGCGTGAAATCTTGCAACTCAATTTTGAAGCAGATATCTTCAACCGATTGAAATTTGTCATATTTATGTAAGTTCGGTGACAATGCAATGTTATGGTACCTTCGAGCTGGTCTGATGATGGAGACAGAAGGTGGTCATAGGAACTCCTAAACGAAACGATGTAACCCCGTCTAGTTTGGGTTCATTAGAGTTGTCTTCCCAAGCACTTTGGTCCTAGTCCTAGATGATAAATTCAATATGGCGGACAAAATGTTCACATCAAGATATGGGCATCAAATGAAAGGGTTTGCTGAGAACAATACGAAAAAGGTTGTATTTAAAACGGATGTTTTTTAATCAAAAAAGCTTATTTCTTTTCATCTTTGTCTCCAGTTTCCAGTCCATTTTATTAAGACGTCAAGTAAAGTAAGTTTTAGGCAATGAAGACACGAGCACGAAGGTACTTAATAGGTCAAGTTTAGAAAATTAATACAATTCACGTTGGCACCAAAAATTCAAGAACTTTTTTGAATTTAATTTGAACGAGCTGATTATAGACCAAAAAAATTGAATTCTTTTTTTTTAGTTTGTTTTGTTTTTGTTTTTTTTTTTAATAAAGAATCTCTTATTAATCCGCTTCATCGCTTAACATCAGTCTAGTTGGCAACCAAGCGCAAACCTATTATATAATTTAAAAAAAAAAAGTTTAGCCTAACGCTAAGATCTCCAGTAAAAAAAACTCTACAAACATGTCTATTATGTCTTCTGTGACACTACTCCACAGCCCACAGCAGCTTCTGTTCCCGAGTCAACATTTACCAATACGTATTTGTGTCCACACACGCACTCGCTAGTGTGCGTGTGTCGTACACACTACACGCTGCACAAGAATGCAACGCGTTGTTGACACAGCCAACTTCGATATTCCTTTATTTATTGCTATAAAACCCTTCACGACCACAAATAATCAAATATATACCTTATTTCGAACAGCCTTAAGTTACTTTTACAGTAAGTTGAGAAAAAAATTCAGCTGTTTTCAGATTAGAAGTATCGCAATCTGATCTAAGCGGGTTTAGTTTCTAATCCTACAATTTTAAAGTTTATATTTCTCTACACAATAACAGATAGTAGAGTCCTAACGAGTTTTATCGAAAAGAGGGTATATTTAAATAAGGATTTATGCGTTGCGTCTGGCGTTTTGGCGAGATCGTGGATAAAGCATCGTTCCGGATTAAAAAAAGTGAGATTTCGCGAAAAGATTGCGAGATTTGGGACCACAATGGGATTTCGGAGACAGCTACTTGAAGTATCACCTCTTTAAAGATTTTAGGACTTTTTTGTCACTTTTGGCAGGGAAAATGTGCAGCGTTTCTAATTAATGAGCTTTGGAGAAAATTAAAGTAAAATCAGGAAAAGATGAAATTGTTGTTCGTATTTCTTACATTTATGAAGTTTAGTAAGAACTCTTGTTATTATTATGTTTTTTTTTTCTTTCCTCTTGAGAAGATTTTGGCATCGCACGTCCTGTGCATTTGCCAGTGACAAGTATTTAAATATTTTAAAGTTTTACTGTTGATATCATCGAACAAGTCACTGCCAAAGTCAAGCAAAACAAGTCACGGTCAAGTCAAACTCATGTCCAAGTAAAGTGGTAGAGGCTTTACAAGAGGCTTCTATAGAGTTTTGGAAACAACACGAAAAAACATGCTTCGACTCGATATATCACTTACCCACACTCGAGCACGTTCATGAACACTTGATAAATAATAATCCACCATAATTACACATTAATGAAAATACACAAATGTAAAAAAATAATACAACGAGCCGTCATGTATTTTTTTATGTTGGCGCCAAAACTCTCGTTTTTTTCCTATACTGCAGTAGATCTGTGTATACTGCCCACTGCTGGACAAAAGTCTCCCCCATTTCTCACTCTTAATTTCGAAAACGTTTTTTTCAGTAGGATCACAGGAGGTCGCTTGGGCAGTCAGGCCCAACAACCTGTTTGTGAGTAATTATAAGTCCTTTATTAGGTAGGTAATTATGAAAAAGCTTACAAAGTAGCAAGCAAGTTGAACAATGTAAGTACATACTAATGCTGTCCATTAAATAATATTGAGCCCTTAGAATAACTACTCAGAGAAGGTAGGTTTCCAAACAACGCCTTCTCAAAACGTAAGCTACAAATTCGCTTTGTAGCTTACGTTTCGATTGGTATTTTAAACGATTTAAGCAAGAAAATTAATGGATTACCTGTGGAATGTCACACCATAACTCTTATGCTGCTTTTCTAATTTGTTGTGGTACGATTTCACTGCGCAAATTGTCATAGTAAATTTTTTTTTTTTTTTTGGGGCCATATTTCACCATATTTGAATGGCGTAAATTTTGCGAATGTACTTGGTTTCTTTGTGTAGTTATTCTAAGATTGAGCCCTATCCTGTCTGTATGTCCGTCTGCATTGACAATCACTATAGGACAAAATAATTATATCCAATCAAGTACTAATGAAAATACTATAGCCCTTTGTCGAAATCCATTTTCTTTGGCACCGTTTATTATTTTGAAAGAGTTCGTATGCGTGGACAATGTTTTTTTTTAAATCGAAGCGGGCACTTACAATTTATTTTAATTTGTTGATAAGCAGTCAGGTTTTGTATTTTTTAATCTGTGGGCTTAGACAGGTATAGATAGCCTTTAGTCTAATGTTTTGTTTAAAAATAAACGACCATGTATGATGTAAATATCTCTATGCAATTATTTAGGGGGCGTCCATAAATTACGAGAGGAGTTTTTTTTAATTTTCTGTCCCTCCCTCCCCCCTTGTGAGATGTCGTGAGATTTTATTCAACCCCCTCCCCCACCCATTTTTCAAAATGTGGGTTACTTACGTAAACGCGTTGGATTGTTATTGTAAAAAGAAAAAAAAATTGCTTCTTGGTTTTATTTACGACTAGTTAAGACTAGTAATCAATAATGCTGAGAAGTTTAATTATATAAGTGTAATAAATTTTTTACAATAGAATACTTAAATCGTAACTACTGTGATTAAAAAAAGAATATCTACTCTAATTCAGTCCATGGAGAATCATGCGCGGTACAATCTGGATTAAATGGACCAAAATAGTATAATGTTTTTTGTTTCAATCAGAAAAAAAATTGCGTGATATTTGCCGAGACCCCCCCCCCCCCCCCTTAAACATCTCACGTAATTTATGGACGCCCCCTTACGGTTTTGGATTTAGGATTCCGCACATAAAGGATGTTAACAGAGCCCTATTAATAAGCTTATGCTGCCTATGTTACCTATACCTAAAGAACTAAATATCTTTTGAACTGTATTATATATCCGGTTTAAATTTTCATAAAGTAGATGTTATAATGGCGGATTTGTCAACAGATAATAAAAAATAGACAGTGTTAAGAAATAAAAATAAGTGCCCATACAAAAACTCGGTATTTCCGATGTGCATAATTTTGGTTCTTTTGTAAAAAAAATGCACACAAGCGTCAAACTTGGTATTATTATAATGCTATAGCTCTACAGTGAAACTACAAAAAGTAAAAACCAGCCAAGTGTGAGTCGGAGTTATTATTGTGTTGTTGTACGGAACGGAACCCTTGGTGTCCGAGTCCGACTCGCATTTACTCGTAGATAGATTATCCTATGGCCACCAACTCTCTTACTTTTACCAGTACCTACCTACCTAGGTGCTATTTTAGGGTCACAAACCATATGTTTGATAAAAAATTAAAACTAAAATACAAAACGTTTAATCTGTAAAATAAATAAGTACTTGCTTTAATCTAGACTTATATTTCATCATCATCATCATTATCAACCTATCATGTTCCCACTGCTGGCTGGGATACAGGCCTTCACTCAGAAAAAGAGTATGGCTAATCCACCACGCTGGACCAGTGCATGTTGGTGAATATATCTTTGAACTTTTGAGGTTCATGGACATACCGACAGTTTTCTCACGATGTTTTTCCTTCACCGTTTTTTTGAGCGATGGCATCGAGATCAGCTCATAATTTATTTAAACACTAAATAAGTTATTGTTGCAAGGGCAAGGATCGAACTAGGTGCCGTCAGATTGTAAAGCGCACATGCTATCACCCTGCCCCCATCGCTCCTTATATTTATAAGATGGAATTTTTTTTACTTAAAACTTTAATAAGATACTTAAGGTCGGTACTAAATTCAAATTTTCAAACAGTTTTCTTGTCCTTGTAGCTAGGCCGGGTAATTATTGTAAACGATCATGATGTTTGTGCAAATTGATTATTATTCTTTACAAAATCATGTAAAGTTATTTATCTCTAATGCACATTATTACTTACATTTGTCAATAAACAAATTTTTGCTGTTTCAAACGGTTTATTGACAAATTTTATAAACAAATAATTTATTAAAATTTATAAATTATAATTAAATAGCTGTACATGATAATGTAAAGAACAACCAACGATTTTTGCAAACACTGTGTCATTTTAAAATAATTACACAGCCTAGCTACAAAAACATAAAAACTGTTTAAAATTGGAAATTCCCGCCATAGGTGAACGTAGTTTATTTCGGTAATTATTTTATCATCAAACGTCCACCTCATGTGTATCTTTTTTACAGCCGTAATAATGTAACCTAAGCAAAATAAGACTTTTAAAGCCATCCCAGCCCACATTACCCATATCCCAAAACTCCTAAATTAAGATTAAACTTCCTAAAAAATGTCATCATCATCATCATTTCAGCCGTAGGACGTCCACTGCTGGACATAGGCCTCCCCCATCGATCTCCAAAAGGGCCGGTTGGAAGCGGCCTGCATCCAGCGTTTCCCTGCGGTCTCTTTTAGGTCGTCTGTCCATCTTGTGGGTGGACGTCCTACGCTGCGCTTACCAGTCCGTGGTCTCCATTCCAGAACCTTTCGGCCCCATCGGCCATCTGTTCTGCGTGATATGTGCCCTGCCCACTGCCATTTCAACTTACTAATCCGGTGGGCTATGTCGGTGACTTTCGTTCGTCTACGGATCTCCTCATTTCGGATTCGATCTCGTAGAGAAACCCCGAGCATAGCCCTCTCCATAGCTCGTTGTGCGACTTTGAGCTTGCTTATGAGGCCCATAGTGAGAGACCACGTTTCAGTGCCGTATGTCATCACTGGTAACACACACTGGTCGAAGACTTTCGTCTTAAGGCACTGAGGCATTTTGGACGAGAAGACGTTGCGTAGTTTACCGAACGCTGCCCAGCCGAGTTGGATTCGCCGATTGACCTCTTTCTTGAAGTTGGACCTACCTAGTTGGACTGTTTGTCCTAGGTAGACGTACGCGTCAACAGCTTCAAGAACTGAGTTCCCAACTGATACTGGGGTGGGCACAACATGGATATTTGACATAACCTTTGTCTTGTCCATGTTCATTTTAAGGCCCACCTGTTGGGAGACTCGATTGAGGCCTTCGAGCATCATGCTGAGATCTTCCATCGACTCTGCCATGACCACAATATCGTCGGCAAACCGAAGGTGAGTGATGTACTCGCCGTTGATGTTGATGCCAAGTCCTTGCCATTCCAGGAGCTTGAAGGCATCTTCCATTGTGGCAGTGAACAGTTTCGGAGAGATAACGTCTCCCTGTCTCACGCCTCTTCGCAATGGAATTGCCTTCGAACTCTGCTCCTGTACTCGGACCGACATGGTGGCGTTATTGTACAAACACTTCAACACTTCGACATACCGATAGTCAATACGGCATCGCTGGAGAGACTCGAGCACCGCCCATGTCTCGACCGAATCAAAGGCTTTCTCATAGTCCACAAACGCCAAACATAGTGGCAAGTTATATTCTTCGGTCTTCTGTATAACTTGGCGTAGCGTGTGGATGTGGTCTATGGTACTATAGCCTTTTCGGAAACCGGCTTGTTCGATAGGCTGGAAGTCATCGAACCTGCGATCGAGACGATTCGTGATGACCCTCGAAAACAGCTTATAAACATGGCTCAGAAGCGAGATGGGTCTGTAATTCTTCAGCAAGGTTTTGTCACCTTTCTTAAAGAACAGCACCACCACGCCTCTGTTCCATGCTTCTGGCGTTATACCTTCGAGTAAGACAGAATTAAAGAGCTTCTGAAGGACTCTGAGTACCGGTGTTCCACCCGCTTTCAGAAGCTCTGATGTGATTCCATCGTCCCCCGGCGCCTTGTTGTTCTTGAGCTGTTTCAGGGCCATCCTAATCTCGTACAGGCTGATGTCCGGGATATCTTCGGTATAGTGTCGGCTCAGCTTGGCTCTTGGGTCTTTGGCCGAGCTGCTCACAGGTTTAGCAACCGAAGTGTATAACTGTCCATAGAACCTTTCGATTTCCCCTAATACCTCGGCTTTGGTCGACGCTACACTACCATCTTCCCTCTTCAGCTTTGTCAGCTGGCTTTGCCCAATAGACATGTGTCTTGCAAACACTTTGGAGCCTTTGTTTTGCTCAATCGTCTCTTTAATACTGTTCGTATTAAAGGTACGTATGTCGTGCCGCAATGACTTCCAAATTTGTCTATTGAGCTGCCTATATGAGTCAGCGTCATCGGAACATTGTAGTTGTAACGAGCGTCGATCAGCCATGAGGTTACGGGTATGGTCGGATAATTTTTGAGGTCTATCTGTGCGCCGGCCAGGTCTAAAAAACTTAGAACCTACCGCATGGACAGTTTCCACTAACCTGTTATTAATCTCATCCACGGAAGCAAAATTCTCCAGGCAATCAAAGCGATTAGACAGCTCGAGTTGAAAGCTCTCGGGGTTTTGAATATGGGCATGGTTCGGTCGGAGCGTGGACTTCATTAGGCGGGACCTCTCAATTTTAACGTTAATATTCAATGTGCCTCTTACTATTCGGTGATCACTACCGGTTTTCACCCTGTGAATCACAGAGACATCATTGAATATTTGTCTCTTGGTGGTCATAATGAAGTCTATCTCATTTCTCGTAGAACCATCGGGGCTCATCCAGGTCCATTTCCTGTGAGGCGGCTTCTGAAAGAAAGAGTTCATCATAAAAAGTCCCTCTTTCTCCAGAAAGTCGGCCAGCCTCTGTCCCCTAGGGTTCCGTTGCCCACAGCCAAATTTCCCCACTTTCAACTCATCATCACTTCTCTTGCCCAACTTCGCGTTAAAGTCCCCCATAACAACAGTGAAGTGGGTCTCGGACGTATGTATGGCTCTACTAATGTCCTCATACATAACCTCCACTTCATCATCTGGGTGTGACGAGGTCGGTGCGTATACCTGAATGACCTTCAACGAATATCTCTTGGATATTCTGAGTATTAGGTATACAACCCTGCTCGAAACACTGTCGATGGTGATAATGTTGTTAATGAGGGACTTGTGGATGAGAAAGCCGACACCACCTTGGGACTGTTGGTCGCCCTCCCGGTAGTAGAGTAGGTTACCGGATTTCAGGGTTATCGTGTCCTCGCCCTCTCTACGGACTTCGGATAAACCCAAGATATCCCAACGTACCCTACCCATTTCTTCTTCCAGCTCAACAATCTTCTCATCAGTCCTCATGGTGCGTATGTTGTGTGTTACCAGGGCCAGTCGTCGTCGTTGGGGTTGGTAGCCGAGCGTCTGCCGGGGATTCTTAGCACCCCTGGCCCCGCCGTTACCATGACCGCTACCGTAGCCAGGAATAGCGGGGCTGCCGGGGACTGGGGGCCTGGTCCTTTTTGTATTCATCATTGAAGGGGGGGGATTGCCAATACTCGCCACGCTTGGCAGGCGGGTTGGCGAGCGCAGTCAGTGTTTTTATACTCAGAAGACGCTGCTGCCCGTCTTCTGGTTGATCCCTTAGCCGACTTCTACGGCACCCACGGGAAGAGAAGGGGGAGGTCTATTCTTAGGCCGGACCTCCACAGCCCTAAAAAATGTACGTCGATTGAAATCGAAAGTATCATCTCTACTAAACTTCTATAGAGTATCAGTGCAGTAAAAACCACTTTCGTTGAACCTTTCGTTGGAGAATCAAAAACCAGTTCTGGTCCTCACAAAAAAACATCATATTAATTTGGGATACCACAAAAACGACGGCCGCGACCAAAAAAACCTAATGGCCAGAAAAAAGAAAAGGATTGATAAAAAAGAAAAAATAAGACACGGTCGAAGAAAGGGTTCTGACGCTACAGGTTGATGTCTTTTTTGTTATTGACTCGTTTATTCCGTGATGTAATAATATTCGATAACTAAAACTGGATAAAGTTTTTAAATTATGAAACCTTGAATGCGAAACGATAGCCAAACAATTTTTTTTCTAATCATGATTTAATAGTGATTTACCTGTTCATCATCATCATCAGCCAGAAAACGTCCACTGCTGAACATAGGCCTCCCTCTTTAACCTCTACACTGAACGACAGCCTGCCTTTTTGCATTCAATGGATGCCCGCGACTCTCACAATGTCGTCGGTACATCTAGCGGAAGGCATACCTACGCTGCGTCTTCCGGTTTGTGGTCTCCACTCAACAACCTTTCTTCCCCATCGGTTATCGGTTCTTCGAGCGATGTGGCCTGTCCATTGCCACCTCAACTTGCAAATTTTAATTAACCTGTTATCTGTGTAAAAATAACATCATCTAAAATGTGAAATTAAAAACATACCTCAAAAATGTGACAATAACCTACTTGTCCTAATTCTATATTATATACATTAAATCTGTAAAATCGAAGGTAAATAACGAGAGCGTAGCTTGTAAAAACCAGTATAAATTTTATATAACAAACTTTATAATAAAACGAGTTTTTCTTAAAAAAAAAAAAAAATGATTTAAAAATATTAATATCTTATCTGCCTGCGTAACGTTCTTGGAGTACATAAGGCATGTACATTAGGGTTTTGTTATTACGTGGTTACGAAGCAGGAAAATCTTTAAAATAAACAATAATAATTTAAACAAACAAAATAAAAAATTCTGCAATTCAAGCAGGAATGTAGTGAGATCGAAAGTTGTATAAAAATAGACAAGTGTACCGTTGAAACTACTTCTGTTTTGTTTCTTTTATATTCTAGACAGAGGTGTTATTTTTTATTTTCCCATATTAAAACGAGTACCAATGACGTCAGCAAACAACAATATATTTTTAATACTTACAGATTTTTAATACTCGCAGACTGACTAAATGAAATTGAATAAATGAACAATACATGAATAATAAAAATAAATTAAATGTATTGACGGATGTGATCGAAAAGAATAACACGATTTGAAACTGGCTCTCAAGTTTATAAATAGTAGATTATTCAACAAGTGAAAAAAAGGGAAATTTAAATCGGGGGACTTAGGATCCCGAGTGCAGCAAAGGATTCTAGATTAGAACCCTGAGCGGAGCAAAGGATCAAAAGGATTTTGACACAAGTTTTATACTCTACTTTTTACCATTGCAAGAAAATAAATATTTGTATAGTATTTATATTTATCACATTTTATTATACAATCGGTAATAAGAGAACAAAGGACTAAATATAAACATTAGTAATTTATAGTGAAATTAGAACAGTTTTCCAATTCAGTGTTATATTCTTGTTTCGTTTTGTCGTATTAGATTTTGGTGTCAAGTTACGATAATTGCTGTGATAGTGTCTCATTTTCATCACTGGAAGAACTCTTTTTATTACCTTGATGATAATCTGATCTTGCTATCTGTGGTGAATAATAGAAATAGAGTTAGGCTAATGAAAGTAGACTGAAAAAGCGCGGCAATTTTTAAAATATCTGCATTGGAACCCCAATAATTTGTATGAAATACCTGGAATAATCTCACATGATACTTGTAAATTATTAATTTTTATTGTAACAGTCAGAACACAGTAATCTTTGCATTTTATATAAATTAAGGGGTAGCAATGCGGATTTTTTTAAAGTTGGCGCCTTTTTTCAGTCTCTACTTTCATTAGCCAGACTCTAATAGATTTTCAAATAGCATAAAACAACCACGATACCTAATAGAACAAAAAAAAAGAAACTTACTAAAATTGGCGGGGTATTTTTTCTGAATTTCAATTGGATAGTTTAATAAAAGCCAGCCAGTATGTTCAGTACGTTTTATTTATGTTTTGTACATAATTCGTGCTTGTTCCAAATTCAAAATGTTTTTATTCACTCAGTGAGTAAAAGAGCATTTTATTCACTGTTATCGACGAATCAAATGCTCTTTTTCGAGTGGCAATGGTAAAAAATCCATTTATCCATACTTTTGTTGCTTTATTTATTTATTATTTATTTATTTAATACTTTATTGCACACTTACAAATTAAGTAGATATGTACAATACGTATGTATGTATGTCTTTATTACAGTCAGAAGATTTAAATCGCATACCAGAACAATTTGTACACAGCACTTATAATAATGTATTTGTACATTATATATACTAGCAGTGCCCCGTGGTTTCACCCTCTATCTTACAGAACATAACCTTTTTAGCCAGGCCAGGGTTATTGTACAAACGAATATAGAATCAGCCTGTATAGCCAGGTCAGGTATCTAACCCGACATCCCATCCATTGTTATAGAGGTCAAAAATTCCAATGCCTTTATTTATCTTATTCGAGACAATGCTAACTAAATAGTTATTACATGACATTTTGATACGGGGTTGGTTATATTACGGTTATAGGTGCGGTATACCTAATTCACTAGCTGCACCTAGCGGTTCTAACAGTTTTTTTTTTTGTTTTTCCTATATTTTCCCGGGATATAAAGTGTCCTATACGTGTCTTCATATCATAGAAATTAACATGACCAGAATTTAACCATGCATGCACCCATATACATTGGTGCATGGTTGAATTCTGCACTATATAAACTTTTAATAATTTTTTGTTGGACATATTATTTTGATGCGGTCTACGAAGGAGCACGCTTGCCTAGAAGAAACAGAAAATATTTCCAAGATATGGGGTTGTTTTTTTTCTTTTTTTTTCTTTTTAATTGTAGTCAAACAAGCGACGCGCCACCTGATGGTAAGTAGTCACCGTCGCCTATGGACGCCTACAATACCCGGGGCATTGGCGGTGCGTTGCCTACCTTTGAGGACTCTATTCACTCTTCGCTTGAAGCAATTGAGGTCATATTTTGGAGGAAAACTGAAGGTGGTAAGCCATTCCACAACTTACAGGTGCGTGGCAGAAACAATCGATCAAATCGAACAGTGCGGGACTTCCACGCATCTATAATATGTTGTTAAAGCTCTCTTGCGTTATTAACAAAGCCTAAGTACCAATTAATCAATTTCACGGTTCCAACCGAGGCAAAACTTCACGCCTGTTAACAGTATTGTAAATTTTTTCGAGATAATCGTTAATTTTTCCGCCGAAATTAATAGGCCCTAGCCGTCACCGATGTAACCTTTGTAGGTTAGATTGGGAAAATTAGATTTTTTATGGGAAAATTTAAGATTAGTTTTGAGAATTAACTTTAACCTTCGATTAGGTTCGAAAAAACCTGAACTTAACTGAAGGTAACGAAACCCTACCGCTCCAGCAGTGCAAGTACCGTTCTTTATCGATCGTCAAATTCGCTAAAATGCCATAGAATAGATCACAGCGAGTACTGAAAAAATGGCATATTATCGAATTTGACGACCTCAACTGTCAATTTGACGATCTATAAAAGAACGGTACTTGCACCCTTGTTTCTGAACACAGTCACAAGATGGTGATGTTGGACACGGAAAGCTGGGAATAGGAAATTGGTCCAAATAGAGGTTGCCCAAACACATCGCATACTAAAATGATTATGCTTAATTATGTATTATGTACAATATACGTATTCATAATTCTATTTACTTTATATTTTCATGATACCTTTATAATTACACTTAACTACATCCATTCATTTTTGATTCATTATACATTTTGATAGTGGGAACATATATACATACACAAATCGATTGTTACATAAATATATAATAGACTAGCGGTCTGCCCCAGCTTCGCACGGGTATAGATTATTATAGCCTATGTCACCCGGGGATAGTGTAGCTTCCCAACAGTGAAAGAATTTTTCAAATCGGCTCAGTTTCGGAGCCTATTCAATTCAAACAAAACAACAATTAAAAATATCCTCTTTATAATATTAGTATAGATGAACCTTTTTATATATCCATTCATGTACGACTTGTAGAGACGACACAGCAGATCTGACGGCACCGGTTCGATTCTCGGCCCGGGCAAGCAACGACTTATGTCCAGTTTTCGATGCCATCGCTCAACAACGAAGAAGAAAAACATTGTGAGGAAACAGTTATGTCCAAGAACCTGAAAAGTTCAAATACATAATTATTATGACATTCACCAACAGATGGGCCAGCATGTTGGATTGGGCCCATCCTCTCTCTCTCTGAGAGAAGGCCCGAGTCTAGTATAGCGCTAGAATCCTGAGCGTAGCGAGGGTTTCAAATGTACTAGACGCGGAATGACTTTGCTGCCGAGCGAATCACACAACTTTCCACCTTACTATACAACAAGGATAGGAGTGTTTTTTTCATGCAGTCGTCGTGATGGCCATTGCGATTATTCTTAAAATGAGGCGTACAGGAATCCAAAGATTCGTTGCATGAATCATTGAACTGGCGGTACAAAAAATATCGAATAGAAAGGTTCGGATTTAACAATCTTTCCACGCTAACGGATATAATGCACCTTTGCACTCAGGTTTCGTATGATAAACAAAATATTTCCGAGGTTCTGAGGTGAAAAAAATATTTCCACTTGAAGGGACCTCCAGTTGGCATGTGTCTACCCCCCTCAAGTTCCGTGCGGGTGTCAGAGTGTCAGTATCTCAGTGCAATAAACTGTAGTAAGTAATATTTAGGTGCATCGGACACGGACCGACATTCTTTATTAACCCTTCCATCCCGCGAGATGACGCGAGAGTTAACAGACTTGATACTTTATTAAAGTTTATACGAAGGAATTGACGTTCATTGGAGTTTATAACTTTAGAAAACAGTTGCTTTTGGCTTTGGAGTGTTTAAAAAAAAGGTTAATTTCAATAAATTATCTATAAGACTTATGGTTTGATAGATGCTTGCCATAATCTCCGATTAAGTAGGTAGAAAGATAAACTATTTGAAACAAACGTTGAAACGAAACGTTAAACCGTTGTTTGTAATAAACGTTTAAAAGCTTCCGCACGGACCGGATTAGGAAGTGATGCTCTATCCCTTTCTCGCACATTGAGTGTCAGTATGAAGTTAGTATGAAGTTACTTACAGATTACGTCATTTGTAAGTATAGTGCTCTCTTTGTCTAGCAATACATTAAAATGCTTTATGTCTCATAATTTTTAACATATTAATTCAATGTTTTGTTTTCGATGTTCGGCTCTATGATGATGAGCTATTTTATGAGACAGTAAAAAATCTGTCCGGTAGGCTACTATGGCACCACAAGTCTAGAACAAAAACAACTTGTCTGTTCAATAAAACTTTGTCAAATTTTAATTGAATCAGGTATTACTTGTCTTGTTCGTTTGTTCTTGTGGAAGTTTTTTTAGGATACTGATTTTAAAAGTCTGATTTAAACTATCGCGGTTGTTCGCTAAAGTTATATGATTATTTACGGGATATTTACCGTGGTAAGGTTGTGGAATGATCTCCCGATATTTCGGCGCAGTTAACAGTTTGCACTATGAACATGGTGCATGTAACTGCGCTGAAATATCGGGAGCTCATTCCACAACCTTACCACGGTAAATATCCCGTAAATAATCATATAACTTTACTGATTATAAAGTATCAAAACCATCCCATCCTCTCGCGTCCGGTCACCTCAAGATGGATAGAGCACCTGTTCACCGGCGGCGATTCGGCAACCATCGACCATCTTCGGTTAACTCCGGAAACCCTTATACATTTCACCCTTAACGCAAACGCATAGAGTTCACTTTCTCAAAGATTTATGCAAATTAGGCAACCAAGTTAGGGGTGGATGCGTGGGAAAATGTGGAGATTGATATCTGATTTAAATTAACACGAATTGGGTAAGGTTTTTTAGGGTTGAGATTGGTTTTTATCTTCCAGTGACTTAAATTAGTGTAGCGTGGTTCAGGACTAGTTTATGAAAATCAGAGGAGTAACGATAGAAGGCTGGATTATGAATTGTCTTGTAGGAAGAAGAGGGAAATTATTCGAATTATATTAGCTGGTTTTTTTATTTCCACACTTTATTTAGCTTCATTTGTGACTAATAGTCTAACTACTAACTAACGAACTATGTCAATAAATTTTGGAAGTCGTTTTTAACCCCTGACGCAAAAAGAGGGGTATTATAAGTTTGTCGTGTGCACAGAAAAAATTTTTTCTCTTCTGTGGTCGTGTGTATATGTGTGCTTGTGTATCTGTGGTATTGTAGTTCCCAAGCGGCTGAACCGATTTTGGTTTCTTTTTTGTAAAAGGTGACTTGATTGAGAGAGTTCATACATACTTCTTAGCTATGATTCAGAAAATCTGTCAGCTGTTTGAAGATTATCAGCTGTTTTATTGAGTAAAAAAAAAACAATGTAAACTTGAATTGTCATATCAATAGTGGCGGTTTTAGTACTACCAGCGCCCTGGGCGAGTGAAATGTATGTGTAGTATAGTGAAAAACCACGTTTCAGTGCCGTATGTCATCACTGGCAACACACACTGGTCGAAGACTTTCGTCTTAAGGCATAGTATTTTGGACGAGAAGACGTTGCGAATTTTACCGAACGCTGCCCAGCCGGGTTGGATTCGCCGATGTATTATTGGTTACTATGTGACTACCGTATAAAGTTTTCAAAATCCACAAAGAAACACTTACCTAATTGAAAAATTCGCTTAGCAACCAATAAAGACAACGTCGCCAAATGAAGGCTCGCGTCGCGTATAAAAACACGCCGCATGGAGTGTTGATTTAGGGCTCCAAAAACATTGAGCGGTAAGCGAACAATAACAGACCGGGCTCATTTCACTCGCGTCTCGCTTCGATACAGGCTTTTCTGGTTGAGTGATAAAATATCGATGGGCAAATAGATTGTATGATTGTACTAAATTTGCATCATCAGCCAGAAGACGTGCACCACTGAACATAGGCCTTTAACCTCCACACTGAACGACAGCCTGCCTTTTGCATCCACTGGATGCCCGATGACTCAGTCGGCGAAGGCAGTTTCGATTCCATCGCTCAAAAACGGCGAAGGAAAACATATTGAGGAAACCGTATGTCCCAGAACCTCAAAAGTTCAAAGACAAATTTCACCAACATGTACTGGGCCAGCATGGTAGATTAGGGCCCATCCTCTCTCTAAGAAAAGGCCTGTGTACCAGCAGTGGGAACATAATAGGCTGATAATGATTTTGATGAAATTGAATGTCTATAATTGAGTACTTGTTGAAATTCCAAGATTCGTATAAGTACAACGATTTAGGTCGTTATATTTATGATACGTACTGCCCAAGAATGGAACTATCTGCCGTCCTCCTAGTTTCCTGAGCTATGAAAGCTAATTTCGAAAATGATATAAAGTGTAGGTTTTTTTTAATTTTTTTTAAATTGTAAAATGCATGTCCTCGGACTCCAGGGTCCGTGACTTTTATTATACTTGACTAAAATTTTGTTAACTTAAACTAATTTAATTAGTTATTCACAATACAGGGAGAGGAAAGTTAGTTATACCTATCTTAATCTAAGGCTAAAACAATTCGGTACTAGTGTTGTGTATATACCGCGAGCAGCCCAGCGACCCGCAAGCAGCACCCGAAAACGAGTATGTAGGCATTTGTTTGTTGGTTTTCTTTAACGCATCAACAGACCAACGTAACGCCGTGATTTTTGCATAGAGATCGTATGGAAGGCAGGGTGACAAATAAATTTATCAGATGAAATTTCGTTTTCTTCGGAATGTCCTGCGGGTGAAACTGCGTGGCGTAGCTAGTAAAAATAATGATAATTCAATGAAATGTACGTACAGTAACAAAGGAATGGTGTTCAGGTAATTTTCTCTGTAGAGTAGCCACGGTGCTAACTCTCATTTAGCGCGATGTCACTGTCTGTGTAGAGTAGACGGTGGACAGAGACTGTGGGATACTAGGGCTGACACCTTGCGATGTCAGGGCTTAAAATGTGGCTTCGGATAATGGGTATTCTAATAAAGAAAGAGAGAAAGGGAGAAAGAAATAGAGAGAGAAAAACACATTTATTTTGTGCACATAACATTACAACATCGACATCAGCCTGCCTAACATACGCACCGCGACAAAATCTTGTCGTTACTCTATCGAGCGTGAACGCGACAAGGTGCTTACGCTTTCGTATACCCCTGTCAAGCTTTGGCACGATAAAAAGAGTCGACAAAACATTGTCACGGCGCGCATGTTAGCCCGGCACAAAACAGAAGAATACAATAAAAGAAAAATAAAACTAAGGTACTAGCTTGTCAAAAAGCCAGGTGTAAATGATCCATTATCACTACGTGTTTTGATAGTAAGACGTTTTTCTCATAAGTCGTTTTGCTAATCGGACAATTTGCTACTTGGAAGTTTTGATCACAATCTGAAAACAATACTTATAAATTGATCCATTACTGTTACGTGTTTTGATAGTAAGACGTTTTTCTCATAAGTCGTTTTGCTAATCGGACAATTTGCTACTTGGAAGTTTTGATCACAATCTGAAAATAGTACTTATAAATTGATCTATTACTGTTACGTGTTTTGATAGTAAGACGTTTTTCTCATAAGTCGTTTTGCTAATCGGACAATTTGCTGCTTGGAAGTTTTGATCACAATCTGAAAACAGTACTTATAAATTGATCCATTACTGTTACGTGTTTTGATAGTAAGACGTTTTTCTCATAAGTCGTTTTGCTAATCGGACAATTTGCTGCTTGGAAGTTTTGATCACAATCTGAAAACAGTACTTATAAATTGATCCATTACTGTTACGTGTTTTGATAGTAAGACGTTTTTCTCATAAGTCGTTTTGCTAATCGGACAATTTGCTACTTGGAAGTTTTGATCACAATCTGAAAACAGTACTAATACGATGATTTCTTAGGTTTTGTACATGATGATGTTTTTGTGATTATTAGATATTGAAATCACACACTTCCAATGATTTTTAACGCGTGTATCATTATTTTAATTCCTGGCGTTTGTGTGATGTTTCTACTTTTTTCGTTATTTATATGCTCCAAAACTACTACACGTTTTGATAGTCAAACGTTTTTCTTATTGTAAGTTTTGTAATCAGACGATTTGCGTTTTCGATCTGAAGCAGTACATACAAGATTTACTGAGTAATTAAAATTTAAAAAGTCCGAGTGGCAGCCCTACTCACCCCGGTCGAGCGGGTGCTGTTTTTTCATTTACGAATATTTTCCTTGGCGCGCGATATATTTTTAGAGTGTTTTCCCAGTTGTAAGATAAACTACACTCCATCAAACGTATATTTTTTCCATTCGTTCTAAACGCTACGGCTCTACGTTTAATGTTAGGTTTATAAACTCTTTTCTAATCTAGGTACTTACTATACTTGGGTATGATGCCTGATGGCATGTTTATTTTATATAAATATTAGTGCTAGTTTTTATATATTTTATTTTCTAGTAGTTTTAGGCAATCTCATTGGTTTTAGGTATTAATTGATTTTATAGGAACATATTATTTTTATTTACAAGAAAATATTGAAAATAATTATTATAATTATTATGTACCTACCTATAAATAAATTAAAATAAAATATAAAATAAAAATCATAAAAAATACTGATATAAAAGCCATTCGGTGGAGGGAAATGTGGCCAGAATTATGGCAGAATTGCCCCGTTTTTTTTACACCACCTGCCCGACAATGTCCAATTACATATCATGCAACCTCAACGTAAATCTCAGCATTATCTCTTAAGGGATATGAAGTTGTAACTCCCTAAGGAATAAAGTGATTTGAATTTGGAACGTCAAATTTACGTGGAAACTCGTGGAAAACTCTAAGTAAAAAATGCCTATATGGCATAGTAAAGAGGTTTGTTCGAAAATCGAACTGGCCACCATAAGCAGAACTAAAAAAAAATATAAAAGGTGCGTTTACAAAGAATGTGAAACAAAAGACGGTGTTTGGTGCTGTGATTTTCAGTGAAACCTGGCTTTTTATTGTCTCGCAGAAGGTGTGAAAAGTAGAGTATGCTCCTCTGGAATAAAGCCTGTCTTCGTCTTGGGTAGCTTGAACCCCTCGCTTCACTCAGGACTTTGCTTTATTCCCTTAGTCATTAGTGCATAATCTACTAATAGTCCATATTCAAAGTTATCAACAACACGCTAATATCCATTCCTTGATAATTGTTAGTATAATGATGATTGATATTTTCAGCGCATAACTACTTATAAATTTATGGTCGAGCCCTGTTTCAGAGAAACAACTAATCAATTGAAAGCCTCGGCAGTTTCCAGTAATGAATAGTTTTCTAATCGATTTCGAATTAGGAAAATCGATTTTTGCATAGTGCTGCGCCACGCGCCTCTCAGATCGATTCAACGCGCGTGCGGCGTCACGCACGTCCCGCTCGATCCCGATCGACACTCGATTAGATATCGATTCACACTTTTTATCGATTTACAATTTTTCTCATCAGTTTCGCGTTTTTTGTCCGTTTTGTAGGCGCTCGCTTTTTTGGCGCGCGTCTCACAGCCAATCTCATCGGTAATTTCTTTTTTTCTTTTTTTACAGCTACCTTTTGTTGGCCACGGTGGACAGTGCAACGGCTTGTGTTTAGATTTTATGTAGACCGTTCTTTCTTAATGGTTGAGAAGTTAAATGCCTATCTATCGAACCGTTAGCCACCTTTTTGTACGGAAAGTGTGATTCTGCTCTATCAAAAGTGTTAAATACCGTAACTCTTATTAGATAAAGAATCTTTTACTTTGTTGCGGTCCGTGATTATCTTTTTGGCAATTATTTTTGAGTATTCGACAAATCGTGATCAGATCGAGATACTTACCTATTTATCTTGATTAATACTTTATTGCACACTTAAAAATTATGTATAGACATGTACAAATAGAGGACTTAATGCTAAACATTTTCTACCAGTCATCCACCAGGTTGGAACAAATGGTACGTAGGCGTGCAACAAAAACACCTTATAAAAGACAAAAAGAAAATAAACAAAAGGACAAAAGTTTAACAAGATATAATATATAACCTAGATAGACACAGCAAATATAAATCTAACTTAAATTATATATCAATAAAAAATAATATAAGTACATGATTTTACTAAATATTATTACAAAAATTATAATTAAAATTTTACAAATAAATAAAATTAAAATTATAATATTTTGATATTTATCTTGATAAACTTTTTTTTTTTTTGTTGCAGTTTATTTACTGTATTATTTCTGTCTATCGGCATAAACTTCACATCGCCCAAATATCAACTTTGATCAACTTATAGAAACTTATTCAAGCCGGTTAAAGTTATTCTATTACAAGTACTCACTGGATTTACAGCTAGGTAAAAAAAAAAGTCATGTAAAAAAAAAAAAAGAAGCAATAAGTTAGCCGCTTTATTTGTGCTTCAGAAACTTAATAAATCCACAGCGTTTCCTTTTTTTCCAGAATCACGTCACAAATAGCGCTAATAAAATTGCCGTTTAAATCTCAAGTGGAAAAACATCGGGTGAATATTTTACATTTTTTTTTTTAAATTGATTGGTTGATTTTTGAAAAAATTGCATACATATAAATTACAGGTACGTACATGGAGCAAAAGTAATCAAAAAAATCTTATTTGTGTTGAGGTTTTTTTTCATACAACGGACGATTACAAATTATTATAACAAAAACAAATCAATTGTGGAATAACTTATCGATCCGCTTCGTAATTTGTTGCCACACCTAATCAGGGTCATTATGTAAACAAACAGTGATAAACTACCAATGATGTGTTTGTATAGGTACATCATAATTTTAATTAACATTTTATTATGTATTGTTTATATTCTAAAATTAAACTGAAATGTGGCTTATTGACTAGGTTGGCGGAGCCCAGGCAGACCGAGGATGAGGTGAACTGACGACATCAGAAATACTGTCGGGAACGAGTGGATGCGAATAGCGAGAGACCGGGGAGAGTGGCATAAACAAAGGGAGGCCTATACCCAGCAGTGGGTCACTCAGGGCTGATGATGATGATGAAGATGTGGCTTATCGTGTTTTATTGATATATTTATTTATTTATCGAGAGATACGCCAACAGTGAACATATTACACATACTTAAAAAATTAAATATTTTATACATGCATATCTGATATGGACACCTTTTATAGGCGTATACAACATTCGCCAAAAAAGTGGTTAGACACTAAAACTATGAAATCGAATAACATAATTATATGATATTCTTAATATTATTTGTCTCTAGTTAGATCATTTCAGCCATAGGACGTCCACTGCTGGACATAAGCCTCCCCCATCGATCTCCAAAAGGGCCGGTTGGAAGCGGCCTGCATCCAGCGTTTCCCTGCTCGTTTAGGTCGTCTGTCCATCTTGTGGGTGGACGTCCTATGCTGCGCTTACCGGTCCGTGGTCTCCATTCCAGAACCTTAGTTCCTAGTTAGAGATACTCAAATTTATTTCCTTATGTAACGTTATGTAATCAAATAAAATGGCCCCATATTCCCAAAACAATAATAATTTCATAAAGTATAGTTAATCTCAATATAATAAACCGTCTTCAAAATTAGTAAGCGCTAACACAAGCTATCAAAAGTCACAACCTAATTAAAAAAACCGATAAAAAATATATAATACCAGTGGTGTACAAGCATGAAACAGTGTACTATTGCTATGTATGTACAGACTTATCATAAGCACGGAAGTTCAAGTCTTTATGTTTACCCAGTATCTAACTGTCTTCAATTTACGTATCAGGCAGTATTCAGGCTTCAGAGCGCGAGACGTCGCGTGCCGCTAACTGCCGCTGCTAACTACCAGTTTTAAAGACGAGCTGTTGATTTTTTTGTAAAAATGTAGCCGAAAAAACGGAAGTCAGGTTATCAGTCCAAATTTATGTACAAGGTTACGCATATAGACTGTACTAAGCCGAAAGGAGGTTAGTGTACTCATTAATATGAACAACTTTTACTATGGGAACAACACTTCGCGGGGGAAAAAAACAGCTGCTCCTTACATTTTGTCGAGTGTCAATGACCGTTTTCTATGAAGATAGGATGAGATGAGCTGAGCTGAGCAGAGATGAGATGAGAAAAGATGAGATATAGTTATTGCCAAAATCAAACAAAAACAATGGCCATAGGTATATTAAAAAAAGCTGGTTTTTTTTTTCGCGATTTCAGGGATTGTCACATTATAAAAGTTGTTCATAATAATGAGTACAACTGTACATTGACTAGTCTATATGCGTAACCCTGTACATGTTGTGGCGGTACCTACACATAAACACAACTGGGTGCTTTTTTCCCGAATTTTGTTCAGAGCTCATCATGATGTGTTTTAACCGCCCACGCAAAAAGAGGGATTTTATAAGTAAAACGTGTGTGTAATAAGGTATCTCTGTGTGTCTGTGTATCTGTGTGTCTGTCTGTGACATCGTAAATCCAAAAAGGTTGAACCAATGTCATACTTACTTATATAATCAAAGAAATTAATGTACCTAGTACATATAGGTCAATGTATATAATATTATAAATGCGAAAAGTTTGTTGGTTTGTTTGTTCCTCTTTCACGCTGCAACGGAACAACGGCTCGACCTATTTTTTTCATGGGTATAGTTCAAGAGCCAGAGAGTGACATAGGCTACTTTTCATGACCATCATCACCATTTTACATCACTACGCGGGTGAAACCGGGGTGCGCAGCTAGTTACATATATACATACTCAGGTCGGTTTTTATATAGATTTCTACTGCTGATGAGTGTTCCTACTACCCACTGTGATTAAGACATTAGTGGTAAGTACACAGTTAGAAAACGAGCCATTACTAACCTAGTACATAAATACTTACCTACCGCTTCAAATTATTGACTACCGAGAATAGTCAAGTCGTGACTCATTATGGTTACTAATTGGGGCTGAAATAAAGTTTATTTAATTTAACAGATGATTGGCGGCTCATTAGTTTCGTTTGCTGTTGCAGAAATATTTATTTGATAAAACACGGTTATAAAATTCATTCGGAAACGTGAAGAGAAATTACCGCAGTAACTGTTATTTAAACTGTGGCCTGCAAATTGTAACTTGGAAGCACTTGTATTTTCCATATTGTATTCTATATTTATAAGAATGAATCCCTATTTACCTTGGTCACGCCATAACTTGAGAACAACTTTACCGATTTCATTTATATATTTTTTAAGTTTTCTAATACCATGTAGAAGGTTCTTACGGAAAGAAGAATAAATTGTAAAATTTCAGAAAACTTAACGATGATTTTAACTCGCGGTTGCAACCGCGGGCGCAGCTAGTGAAAAATAAAAATTGCCTGCATTTTCCAGAATGTGTAATTGGCTTAGTATATAAGCCAAGAAACACATTTTAGTTTTTAAATTTAATTTGGGTCACTTACAAAATCAAATCAATTAGACAATGACAGCCATGATGATTTCTCCATCAGACGTGTTGATACCGCTGGCTCGCTAGTCTTGCTACTATTGCTATTGAAAGCACTTAACATTCGTAGGTTGGGACCTGACATTCGGTTACACGAACTCAGCTTCCGTCGGTAAGAGCGTGACTATGTTCAGGGCAGTAGAGCAGTGAGAAGCGATGCTATACCAAAGATTTCGATGTAGACGGTAACAGACGCGATGCTGACCTAAGAAATATGATAAATGATCGGGTTAGTCTCCATACAAACATGCGCTTTGATTGATGCGAGGATTTGCGACAGGAGGCAGGTTTCACGCCAGGAAAACTTCAGGGAATGTGCTATCTTACTTAGATGGGCACATATAGGGCAGTAGGCGGTAGGTTCTGGGCTGCTTGGAGGCCTTTGACATGGCTGAATAGTTACTGTAATTTATTGAAGGGCACGTTTCTCAGGGCGAGCGTTGTTGTTTGCCACTTATGGAATTTAATTTATAAAATCCAACGTAGCTGGTACTTAGCAGGATTCGTTGCTGATGAGCCTCTTGGAACGTTGTTCAATGGACTCTAACGCCCAAAGTTGGTATTTGGCTGATCCATGCATGAACTGCATGAGCAGGTGGATAGGATAAACAAAGAGGACATAATTCAACGTGTCATCTGACTTATGGTAGACTCAGTTGTAAGCCACTCGCGATCACCCATCCTCTGACTGACCGGGTCGTCCGTTCGTTAACTTCGGAGCGCCTAGTCGAGCTAAACCACGAGTGCTACGAACTCTGTGTTTTAACTGAATCTGGATCAAGACGGACGTAAGATATTGTTTATCAGCGAAAAATTTCAGAAAACAAAAAAAACTAGCGCTGCTATTCTGCTAGGCCATATTGGATTTATATTACTGGATTTGACTCGCGCAGCTTAGCATTAAGAAGCACACAAGCCTTAAACAAAAGCTACCGGTAAATAGGTACCTGAGAGCATTTCACATAATCGTCTTCGATCCGTGACCGAATCGAATGATACACGCTCCATTCCGAATATCTAATCGATTCTAAACATCTCGATTGAAATGTTAACATCACTCCGTTTCGAAAGCGACCTGAACAAAATATAGGGCATCGACACGTGCGACGTTTTGAAAATATATAATAAAAAAAGCCTTAATTATCCTTAATGAATATTACAAACGAAGTTTCCCAAAAATAAAATGCTTAAAAATATTTTTATTAGGAAGATAGGTATATAAATATATCAACGATCCCAAGCTCACCAAACACCTAGAGCTGCTCAACATGCGCAGAGACGTTAGGTCTCTTTGTATCTTCTATCACATTTACAACGGGGACTGTTCCGAAAAACTGTTTAAGGTTTTATCTGATACCGCTTTAAAGTTCATCCACATATCATAGATCAGCGGAAATCACACACTGTGCGATTTACACAATCTTTCTTGCCTCATACCTTCAAAATGTGGAATGAGCTACCTTCAGCGGTGTTTTCGAGAAGCTACAACATGGGGTTCTTCAAAAGACGAATTAATAAAGTCTTAAAGGGTCAGCAACGTAATTGTGATGCCTCTGGTGGTACAAGTATCCATAGGTGATGATGACTGCTTACCATCAGGCAGCCCGTCTGCTTGTTTGCCACCTATGGCATAAGAAGAAACTTCGTTATTAATTTTATTTAGGCACCCAAAACTAGGCAGTACTGGGCACCCCTTTCTATGCTTCGCGGTCTTGTGCTAGACGTATATGCTTTTCCAGGTTGTATACCTCCAACCTCATCAACATCGTCGCATCATCTTCTCCGAGGTCATCTTGTCTCCCGTGAAGTCCCGTGTGGCGTCTCTGGGATGCCACTGAACGATTCGCTCGCTCCATCTGCCGTCTGTAGCTCGAACGTGGTGGCCAGCCCACTTCCATCGTTGCTTTGCTGCGTCTATTAAAAAAATTATGAGTCATCTGTATACGTCAAAATTTATTTTATCGTAGGTGTCAGCGGAGGACAGCTCGAGATGAGCCGACCAAAATCTGAATATACTGCTGGGGGCTTAGTCCCAGATATGATAGTTTTCGAAAACTTTTTTCGTTTACGTATTGTTCCATACATTTTAGTAAAGCGCCTCCAGCGGAAACGTGGAGGAACTAAAATCGGCGGTATAGATTGCTTCACTCTAATACGAAAAAAGTTTTCGAATACCTTTCAGCCCAGCAATATATGGAACAAAACGTAAACGAAAAAAGTTTTCGAAAACTATCAAATCTGGGACTAAGCCCCCTGACCGTTTATATCACAGTCAAAGATATACTAATATACAAAAGTGTAGACAGGCCTTTCTTCCTAGACGTTTGTTAGCCACCAGGCGTGTCTGGCGACCTTAATTACGACCCACTTGTGCCGCTCAGACGCAACTGTGACGGGTTTTTAGTGCATGCGCCGCTTACTAGTCTGCACATTCGTCATTAGTAATCAGACAATTTGGTTTTTACTCTAGATCTGGGTGTTTTCAAGTCGCGAGTGAATCAGCGTCTTCTAGGCAAGCGTGCTACACCGTAGACCACATAATAATTTTCGCAGGAATTTAAAGAAAAAAACCGGCTTAAGCGGACTAAAGCTGGTTTTTATGCTCTAGTGCAAAAAAGTCTGCATTTTGTGCACTAGTGCATAAAAATAAACTGGACCTCATTAAAATTGTTCAAAGAGGTTCAGTTTCTAATATATTTATTGTAAGAAGTTTGCCTAGGTCTTTAGCAATACCCATAAATCAGAGTACCATTAACGACCCAGACCTTGTTTTCGAATAAATATTAATTTTGGCGCCAATATGAAGAAAATATGACATGTATTATTTTCCTAAACTTGTGTATTTTCGAGTGTTAATGCGCAAAAATTGTTAAAAACTGTGAGCAAGGATATTTCGTCAAACTCAAATATTTTTAAGGCGCGGTACAATCGCTAAATTAACCAAAAAAAGTGTTTTTGAACGCTTAGTGTGACATGACGATATTAACTGATCAAATTCAAAAAAAATACTACACGTAGAAAAAACACCTGTCAATAATCTTAACCGAATAAAATTTTGATAAATTATCTGGATTATTAAAAAAACATATTACAAATTGTGTAACAAAAATCGCTTCTGAATTGAAGTACTCTGAATTTTCAGCGGCAACAACATATTTTTTTGTACGAATTGTATAGACAGACTAGTGTTTTACAACTTTGACCAGTTAATTGTTAAAACTCATTTTTATATTTCGATAAATTAAATAAAAACTCTCAAAATAATATAAAAACAACCACAAAGTCATCATCATCATTAAATATGATGATATACGATTTCCAACTTTAAATAAAGCTGCTTTAGATAGCAAATAGATAATAGATAACAAATAGCGTGAACGGGTAAAAAACTAATTTGAAATCGTGATCAGACCGCGCCTTAAGGATAATAATTAATTAAAAATTATTTTTTAAGTGGTTGTGAACGTGCAGAAGTCGAGTGATAAAGTTAAAATTGTTTAGTCTACTTATCACTGATAAAAATTTCAACGCTCAAAAACGAGGCTATTTTAAGCATTGTTTAAGTTAACTGTTGTTTATAAGTAAGGTCGTTACACTAAATTTTGCAACTAACATTTAGCATATCATTACCTATACTAATTTCATTTATCTTATCTAGAATATGCTCTTTTTATCGACATATCACCTATTACCGCGTTGCATCTTACAGTTGTAAGCACTCTACGTAGAGTAGCCAGTAGGTAGAGACTACGTAGAGTAGGCAGAGGTTATCGCGGCATCTGTAACTGTAAAGAGTAATTATTATCATCTGTGATGGAGTAGATTCGGCAAATATAGATGCCCACTCACATTCCCCGGCCCGGCACCGATAGCAAACAAAACAAATGAAACATTAATTATGTCACTGCAAACAAAACATAGCCATGATCCAAGAAAACAAGGTCTAGCGCTCAGGGAGTTGTCCAGCAATGACGTCACTGTCCAGTTGCCACTTTATTGTAACAGACACAGATACTGGGAAACTATTTTTTAAATAATCCGTTAAATAAAATCCAATAATCATTTCAATTGTCATTTGGTTTGTCCGCTCAAGCAAGTTAAGTACGAATTGAATATATTAAACACAATTTTATCAAAACCACATTGATTTATTGGATTCCCACAGGTAATTATACGGATTTTGGGGAGTTATAATTTCACGCTACTGTTAACACAGAAAATCATAGAGAGTCCGCCATTGTTTCGTGTATCGTCATCTCTCTCGAACTTGTTGTAAATTACTTATTTTGCTCTTGCTTATGCACGTGTACGTGTATCCATGATATTGATGACATCATTGCGGGACGCTTACGTGACATTATTTCTCGGAGCGCTATACCTGGCGGAGTATATTATTATACCATGAACATAGCATTTTTTATTCTTTCCTCTGTGAGGATTTTGACGTCGCACTCTTGTGCATTTTGCTGGTGTCAAGTATTAAATTATTATCAAGTTGGATGATATGTAGTCAAAAACAAGTCAGTCACAGTCAGAGTCAAACAATGTAAGTCACAGTGAAGTCAAGTGGTGGTGGAGTGGATACCCGGATAAAATCAACAGCTAAATACGTATATAGCCAGTGATCAAAATAAGGGAGTAAACTTGTAGCAGAATTATGCTTTAGCGATTGGTGTTAGCAGTGTAGTGTTAATAAATAATAAATAAATAAATAAATAAATGTTTATTTTTAAGCATAATTTACATGGACATTAACACAGAATACAAACAGAAGTAGAAAGTTACACAGTATTAAAAAGAGATAAAAATGAGGGTTAATAAAGTACATTACTAAATCAGATATTCTGTACGGTACCAATGGGCCCCAAACTAGGCAAAGCCTGTATCTTGGTGGCCCAGTCTCATCGGGTTACAAAATGAAATATGCGCGTGCCTACGTCATTTATTATATAAAACATTTTTATTTTTATTTTTATAATACTGAGCGCTGGAAGAGCTAGCGTGTCTAAATTTATTTGTGTGATTGTGCATATTTGGATGGTGTATGATGGTGGTGGTGGATGGTGAATATATGGTGTATGTATGATGAGGGTGTGTATGTATTAGTAATGAATGTATGAATTAGTGCAGTTGAGCGTATGTATGTGTGAACTGGCTCGAGTATATGTATGAATGAATTGGCTCTAGTGAGTGAGTAAATGTTTGTAAAGATGCCTGCGGTTTATGGTAGTATTAGGGTGGTGTATCATTATTGGATTTAATGGATTTAAAAGACAAGAGGGAGAAGACAGAAAAAACAAAATTACAAAATATCAGAAGTGTTGGCTCAGCTTGTGGGATAGGTAAAGTAGTTTGGATGGGGATAATATTGAAGAGAGTTGTTACTGAGGATTGAAATGGACGTTTGATCTTATTAAATGACGCAATCATATACTTTGACCAGTGATTCTATTTCGTCATAGGTTTTGTTCATCAACCAGTTTTTCACTTTAGCCCGGGCCTTTCTATGTGGGCAACCTTTTAAATCGCATGATTTGCAGATGGCGTTATAGGCAAAAAAATGAATGAACGGCGGTAAGCGGGAGGCAAATACCGTTCTAACTTGTGGCAGTTGTACTGTCCCCGGGCGTACTTGTCTCATTCGTTTATTTTGCTGCTCTTGTATGTTAGTCTGCATCTGCACTTTAGCCACTGCCCGCATCAAGAACAGTTGCCTCACACTGAGGACCTCAGTGTCATGATATAACTGTTGTGTGGGGTACCGTCGTGGCTTTCCGATCATCACCTTTAAAACCGCCCTTTGGGCTCGCTCCAGGTCAATCATAGCTGTCTTGGCTGCACCTCCCCATACGCCTATACAGTACTGCAGCAGCGATTGACATAACGAGGTATATACAAGTTTTCTTACATCCATATTCGCTGCTGCTCTAAGGGTCTTCATAAGAAATATGAGTTTTCGGGCTCTCTTTGAGACGGCAGTTATGTTGTAGTTTTGTTTTCGATCTCTGAACATCGGGTGAGCAGTGGTCAAACGCCTATTCTTTCAACCCTAAAAAGCTGGATGACTTAGTCAGATAAATAATAAACACCCCTTTTCGTCGAGGCGGAAATCTTCCAAAGATATTATACCTGATTAAATTGGGGTGCAGCCAGATTATACCTACTAAAACCCTCCTGGTGTGGCCTTATTGCTTGACAAAAGGGCTCGTGGATCTCCAGAGAAACACACCGGAGCCCTCAGCACTGCGCTACGTTGCTGCGCTCTCACGCGACAATGCGCAGTTGTCTCGGCTTCTCCGTCTATGACAACGTCGATTACACAACGTTGTCGTCCTCTCCCGGGGCTCGCTTGGGTGGATGGTCAGCGCCCCAACTTAGAATATACTGAGCCCAGAAGTCTCCTTGTAGTCTTACTACAGGCAGGGCATACCGTATTCTATTGCCCCAGCGGCACGGCTAAAATAAAAAACACGATGCTCCATTTGTTTTTGCTGACGGTACAGGTCCGGCGCTGGACGCACGCGTCAGAGCACGTAAGGAGATGGGCATGACAAGCAGAACCTCGGCATCACTGTTCTTCATTAAAATTCTATTAGCAGAAGCATTCTCCATACCTTCCTAACTCGAAGAGGCTTTCACGCTCACCAAAGCTGTTCTAAAACCAACCTTGTCGGTAAACTATAGGATTTGTTTTAGCTTGTGTTCACTTACCCAGATAGAACCTTTTGAGGTTATGGGAACTTGTTGAATAATTTCAGACTTTAGCGTTAAAGTTTTAGGATTGTTTTTTCCGTGTGTGATCGTACGTCAATCATGAAATCGTGAAGATGGACAGGTAGCGTCCACGAGATCGCAAATCGACGTTCGGAAGTCAATTATTGTACTGAAAAAAGTAGAAAAATATCGGAGAATGTCCGGAGATTGTTTATTGTGTTGTGAAATTATAGAAAAATAAATAAAATGAAAATGAAGTATGAAAAAATATAATTGAGAGATTCTATCTCCAGTTTGAATAAGTGTAGATGCGCCAACTTTGGAGTATACAGACAAAGTTTATAAAAAAAAAAAAAACTCGAGTTTTGGGTCCTTTGGTTTGTTTTAACGAGTCACTTATGCCTGTCATTTTAGTTTTCTAAACAATATTTATTTCTATGGTGGCCCAGCGGAAGCATATTTTTTAATCTATACTAATATTATAAAGAGGAAAGATTTGTATCTTATGTTTGTAACGAATAGGCTCAAAAAGTACTAGACCGATTTTAAAAATTCTTTCACTGTTGGGAAGCTACACTATCCCCGGGTGACATAGGCTATAACCTATACCTACCCGTGCGAAGCTGGGGCGGACCGCTAGTTTTATATATTAGTACACAAACAAGCGACGGGACATCTGATGGTAAGTAGTCACCGTCGCCTATAGAAACCGGTGCATGCGCGCATAGCATGTGCGCTTTACAGTCTGACGGCAAGCGGTACGAGCCCAGACATGACTTTATATAGAATTGTGTGCAGTTTTGTTAGTGTGCGACCTAAGGGAGACCGCAGGGAAACGCTGGATGCAGGCCGCTTCCAACCGGCCCTTTTTGAGATCGATGGGGGAGGCCTATGTCCAGCAGTGGACGTCCTACGGCTGAAATGATGATGATGATGATGATGATGTGTGCTGTTTCGATGCCATCGCTTAAAAACTGTGAACGAAAACGTGAGGAAACCGATATGTCCAAGAAACTCAAAGTTCAAATACTTAGATATGATATTCAACTACTTGCACTGGGCCAGCATGGTGGATTAGGGCCCATACTCTCTCTGAGAGAAGGCCTGTGTCCCAGCAGTGGAAATATGATGGGCTGATAATGAATTATTAATTATCCCGGATTTTCGGACGGGTAAAACCTTTAGGTTTGTATAAGGCCTTGACAAAGACCATTCTCCCAGAGTTACTGCCCTCCCGCTATTTATACGCTAACTTACCAACTATGTATGTATGTACAAATTGTAGCAAAAACTTGTGGTTGGGTTAGTAGTGCGATGGATGGACCGGTTTGCACGAGATGCAGCATTTGTAATAGTTTTGACTAAGTCTTGTAGGTAACTCAGTATTATGTGCAGTCTGGGATTCTAGACTTTCAGGTTTTAAATGGCTCCAGTGATTATGTTAAATTACTCTCGGATGACTGTGATTTTTATCATCTCATGATCAAGTTAATTTTTCTAACGTTTACCAAGGAGGGTATAAATTATATATCAGCTGTCGTATTCCGAATCTTTGAATGAATGTTTTATGAATCGTTGTATGAATATTTGTATGAATCGATGTATGATCAAGTTAATTTTTCTATTTATATTTTTCTATTTTTTTTTCGAGACATTGGGCCCTTGGGGACCGGGAGCTCACCTCATTTTCAAAAATCTTTCAGAGCGCCTGGTTAATGCGACGCGTGACCAAAATGCTGGCGTGTTTCTGGCTCAACGCATTAGCATTGCCATTCAACGTGGTAATGCCGCCAGCATGTTGGGTACGCTGCCAACTGGTAGTGGGCTTGTCTAAAGACAATCCAAATGTGGATTGTCTTTAGACCTTCAACGGTCTATGGGCAGTCTAACTGTATTTGTAGTGTTAGTTTTAGCTTGTATTTTGTTTAGTTATTAAAGGCACTTGCCCGAAAAAAAAAAAGGTTATATTTTTCTAACATTTACCAAGGTGCCGTATTCAGAATCTATCTGAGCTCAAGCGGAAAGTTTGAGATCTATTTCTGCTTTTTATCATCTACGCTTCTTACAGCAGCCTGCTACATCTTTGTTGCTTGAGAGATATAACCTGGTCAAAAAATTGTATTGCTAGTGCAGGGTAAAATCCAATGAATCGATAAAAGAGCTGATAATCTTCAAACGGCTGAACCAATTTTCTCCACTTTCAATCAAGTCATCTTTCAAACAAAACAACTAAATAAAAACCGGTTCAGCCGTTTCGGAGCTACGATGTCATAGACAGACACATAGAACTAGCACCGCTATTTTTGAGTTGGGGGTTAACATTGCACCAGTAGAGCAATTAATTTTATAAATGAGTGTATACCTACTTTTACAAATTGTTTTATGTTTACTGAATTACAATGTGTTTCAGACGCAAACAAGGTATCATTTATTCACGGCTTAATTGTTCCGCTCTTTTTATTGCAGTTAGGCTAGGCGTTTGACCATAAATCCGTGAAATTACATGACGGTAAGATGATGTAGGACGTCCACCCAAAGATGGACAGACGATCTAAAAGAGACCGCAGGGAAACGCTGGATGCAGGCCGCTTTTGGAGATCGATGGGGGAGGCCTATGTCGAGCAGTGGACGTCCTGTGGCTGAAATGATGATGATGATGATAGAACTTTAGCGCATCCCTGCTAAATCCTGGGAACTTCCACGGTGTGTAAATTACGGCGCAAATCAGTGTTACTTTTTTTTTCTATCGAGCGAAATGTCCATCTTGTTTTGGTCTTTACAGCTCCCTAGATAAAACATTCAATTTTGATGTGACAACATTTTTATAATTTTAAGCCAACCATGAAAATATATAAACTTTAACTAGAAGTACTAAAATTGCTAAAATGGGAAAAAATTACCCCAGTTTATAAAAAAATATCCTCATGAATGCTTATCATTAAAGTCGTCTGTGGAAACGCACATTAAGCGGTACTCTAGATAGAGCCATTTTGCTACAATTTTAGGTAAGATTAGCTCTATATTTAGACCGTCTGTGTCTAGTCATTAATTCGCGATTACGTCTTACCGCATACCTAAAAAATGCCCGAACTAAACTATACACTAAAAAAAAAAAAAAAAAAAAGGCTTTCTCAGAAAAGGCGTCTATACACCAAAGCAGGTCAAAGCAGCACGCAGAAGCTTTTTCATAAATTTTGACATATCGTTGTTTTTTTTTTGTTATACTCCTATTGGGGCTTTTGGCTTCGTGCAATTGGTGCATTTGCCATCTTCTAGTCGTTTAATGTATTATTTTGGGGATTTAAAGCTAGGTAAACGATATGCGAAAATCAGGATATAGGAACGTTCCTTTTTTTCTGGGGCAAGTGCCTTTGTTAACTAAACAAAATTCAAGCTAACACTACAAAAACAGACGGCCTCATATACCAAATTTGACGGTTTAAATAAATTTTATTCAGTTAAATTACAATATTTGAGCTGGAAAAAAATACAATACATGTCACAGATACATCTGCGTTTGAGTTTATGATTTGGTTCAAAACACGATAGAATAAACTATCCTCGATCAAAAAAAAATCTGAAACAAAGTCGATTAAGTTTATTTTTTTGTTTTATGCTCTAATGAAAGCTCGTAACAACCTGGAAATTGCATGTACTGAAAGGCAATTTTATTCAATATTTTTTTTTGGATAGATTTTTGATAGTGAATAGTTTCGTTTTTTAGTGGAATTAAAAGCGTAAAAAGGTCGCGAGAATTTGCGCGTGCCGCGTTCAGTACCGCGCCAGGTGTCATTGAGGTCGGATCTATGTTCGTTTTTGTCGTTGCACTCCCCCCGCGGGCGTCCTGATTCTTGCGTGACATAATACATCGTCGCTATAATTTGGCGGGGAGCTGAGGGAGCGTTTTGTTGCCTACGCGACTCGGATAACCGGCCGTAAAGACAATACAAATGCTCAAGCCTACTATCAGTGGCACTTGTTATTGGCAGAAATAGTACCTAAGAACGCAGTGAAAGAACTTTTCCAAGCCAGGTATCCGCTCAGTGGCCTATTTATGTTTGCCCTCCAACATTTGAGAGCGACTGACTTCACACTGATGCTCAATATTATTGATTTATTATAGTTTATGCCATTGTGCCATTTTGGAACTTTTATCTGTTGTAATGTTTCTTGTATTACAACACGTGTGAGCCTGCGTTCGACCCGTGCTGCTCCTGGGGGGTTAGACACAGATCTACTACCTATAGATTTTCAATGAGCGTGGCTAGCTCAGTGCCTCTCGCTTCAACAAGGTGTGTTGCCACATTAAAATGATTTGCTATAAGTTAGGGTAATTTACCTACTATGATGGGTAGTGAATCTTCAATGAGTACTTTGAAACAATACTACCTTTTAAATATTTATATTTTATACACTATCTGCTGCAACCCGCGGAGCTACCTGCAATTTTCTGGGCAGAAAAGTACGTTGTCTGTCCTCATGACACACCCCTATCGTCCTGACAAAATTTGACTTAGCCCATGATCTAAGAAAACAAGGTCTAGCAATTTGAGAGTGGTCCCGCAATGACGTCACTGTCCAGTTGCCACTTTATTCAATCAGCTGTTACGTGGTGTATCGTCATCTCTCTCGAACCTGTTGTAAATTGACATCATGACATCATTGCGGGACGCCCACGTAAACATTTTTTCTCGGATTGCTAACCTGGCGGAGTATATTATTATACCATGACTTAGCCATTTCCTCGTAAAAACAGACAGAAAGTTACTTGCGTTTTTATTATAATTATTTGTTAGGATTAGAATATAGTACTAGAAAAAAGGTTGTAAAGTAACCATAGCATGATTTTTTATAATTAATAAAATATAATAAAAAAGTCAGAGTTAAAACGGAACGGGGGTCCCTCATGCAACAAACGTTAAACGTATTTTTGGATTTGTTCTAGTGTAAAAACGGTAATCCGTACAAGCGTCAAATTTAGCGGATTATAGTGAACATAAGTAAAACAACAAATAATAAACACTGGCCAAGTGCGAGTCAGTGACAAATTTCTGTTTACCACTAAGCTAAGCAAGTGACAGCCTGGGCGTGATGTTGTCTTTTTGCACAACTTTTTGTATTTTGTGATTGTAAAGAACTCTCAGCGCGCGAGCCCGACTCGCGCTTGGTCAGTTTAGTTTTTTCATGAATGGAATTATGTATAACACTCCAAATAATTGGATAAAAAGACTCTTTAATGTTTACAGTACACATTTCACGAACAGCGCGTAGCTTTTTGAATCGGTTCGCCGAAATCGCCTTTTGCTTTTCCAGCTTCATAACTGTGGCCTCATTAATATATATTTAATATTAACATTCACCATATTAATATGGGCATAAAAGGGTCGGTATTTTGCACTTCTTGCAATGTGCCAGCTTTTTTCAGCAATGTGACAGGATCAGTTGGAAACCTGCAGAACGAATAATTTATGTTAGTTGCGGTGGGTAATTTCTTTCATAAACTGGCAACATTCATAATTTATTTTCTAAGTGAATAATTTGATAAAATTCATAGAATTAGACCACAAATCGACCTAAAAACTGACTAATTATGAATAAAATATTTGCGAATTGATATCCTGAATTTATTTAGGTGATCGTTACAAGCTTTATATGTTTACTTACGTGTGAAATGATATTTCATCGTATTTTCGCTCACTGCGCTTCTTGCAGCCCAAAATGCTACAACCAACCATTGTAAAATATCTTTTACAATTATTTCTCAGAGGAAACACGCATTTATCACATTAAATCACCAAAAAAGGCAATAAATATAATTCAGACCCGTTTTGTTTGTCACTGATTATTACAGATTTTGACACTTGAGGTACCAAAAACAGGTCACGCCGATAAGGACAACAAAATCTATTTATGTCCTTTTCGTACTTGTGCTGAGCCATATCAAGTTGTCTCTTTCACTAAAATATATTGCCGATCTGGTTGTGTATATCTGTGGGGTTAGACAAGACCCACTTGTTGATTGACAATGACATTAGGTTGAGATAAATCATCTCATTCTAATGTCATTTTCATACAATTCCATCTTTCCGCAAGCGTGAACGCTAACAGAAAGTGGTTCTTGTCTAGACCCCCTGACGTGCCTTTGGTGTGTACAAGCTTTTAGGATCTGTAATAATGCTAACAGACGAGACGCACTTGGTTGACGGACCACCGTCCAACCAACGGGAGAGAAAGATAAAATTTTCTCTTTCCCTTCCGTTGGTTGGACGGCGGTCCGTCAACCAAATCGTATGGATTTGGTTGTAGTGGTTGTGGTTTGGTTGTGGTGTATTAGCACTATAAGAATTTTTGACACTTTTCGAACAAATGTGTAAGCTGACTTATTAAGGTAAGGTTCTAAAGTGTTTGGTGGTAAGTAGTCAAGGTACAGTTATATATCTAAACGTGATGTTACACGCTTCTGGGCTCTGGAAGTATAACTAGCTAGTTAGCTTGAAAACCGTTCAGTGGGTCAACGATGTCTCGCTCGTTGAAAGCTCAACTGTTATGGCCTTGATAGATCAGTAAAATAAGGCAGTGTTCTTAAGGTCGGGTGACTGAGACTGAGATTTGGTATACAACTTGCGCCCCTCAGTTTTACTCGTTACCCTGAAACCGAACCGAACCGTTAGTTATTTAAAAAAAAGGTGATCCTTTTGCGTACCCACCGCCTACACTAGTGGGTAGAGGGGGAATCTAATCGCATACATTTTGTCGAGTGTGAATGTCCGTTTTCTATGGATTTATATTACATATATATGGATTATATTAGATATTATATTTCTTTATTTTGGTTTCTTCAAGGCAAGCGTGCTCCGTCGTAGACCGCATCGTCGCTTAACATCAGACGAGATGGTGGCCAAGCGCAAGACTGTCTATTATTAAGAAATAAAAACGCCATTTCAGGGTTGGTCCCATAGTAAAAGTTGTTCATAATGATGGGTACTATGGAACCCTTGCGGCTTACTACACCCTTTCCGCCTAACCCTGTAAATTGCTTACATTCACTGAACAATTCATTACAATTAGGACCTCTTAGCTATTATTATGCTAAATCGCTTTCCAACCATTAATTATTTCATTTAGATTGCCACTTTGAGTTGTGTGATTTGTGCGTTCTAAGCTTTATGATAGCTACGGCTTTGTAAACACTGGACAGGGTCGCTATTCACTAACGCGCAAAGCGAAGCGGAGATATCATAGACAAATAGAACATTAAAAATTACCCAGACATAATCAAAACCTCAGAACAGACGATTAGTTCCCAATTCGTACAATACCCAATTCGATCCACGGATAGTAAATGCTTGTTCGTATATTTAGTTTTGCTCCCATACCCAATTTGTTCAATTGATGGGTATTGCTCAATTTGTACAATGCATAGAGAAGGAAACGTTTAGTTCCCAATTCAAACAAGGGAGATATGGTAAGGTCTAAGGTGCCGGGTGCAAACGTACCAGGCCTAAATCAGGCATATATTTTTAGTCTAACCTAGTATATATTTATCTATGGTCTAACTCACCTTGCCACCCTTGTGTTTTGCTCGTGGACTATTATTTACAGTCCCACCATGTTAGCTGTTCAGTTGACAGCGTCGCTAGTGGAGAATAAAGTATTGCCACCTGGATTCACCAGGAAAAACTGTACTTCAAATTTTTGGCACTACTTCATTGGTATTGGTATAATTTTAGGGGTGGCTCTGGTACTTGTGATTTGCTTTTTTTTGTTTGGCCCCCCTAGGTATTTTAAAATGAAGGTAAGGTTATACTACTTCGCGAACTATGGCTCAGTAAAGTGGCAAAAAGTTACATACCCCCCCCCCCCCCCATATCTGTGCCCCCCTGATGACCCTTGCCATGTTGATAGAACATACTAAAAACTTGTAGTATTTTTTAATAAATCATAAAAAGTATGCTCTGAGATGTGGCCTAGCCCACCCAGCATCATTAGATTGAATTTTTCTATACCTAACCACCACTTCCTGAACTATGAATGTAGAGCTTTGGCTACGGAATGGTATCCCTACCATTCCGTAGCATATGTGTGTCTCGACACGCTCTTAGCTAGTTATTATGCTTTCGCTTTATAGTGTAAAAATTAATTAATAATTCATACAAGCGTCCACCTTGGCCTGATTTTAATGGTAAGCGACGTTGTGGCCGGAAATGGAGCAAGAAGACTTTTTACATGACAATTTTGCTCTACTCAGCCTATAGGTGGACACCGGACCTAATAGGCAATTTATCAATGGCTTCACCTACCGCATCCGATCTAATGATAGGCTACCCAAGTGTTATCAAGACTTTAGCGACTTTATGGAATCCCCTGGCAATATTTTAAGACGGTAAATGAAATAGTAGAACTAGAACTGCAAGACCAATACTTCCATAACAGTATAGTAGGTGTCACCAGAGATGAGACTCACCAGAGACCAGAGTATAATGGTATTTGGTACATTGTACCTGCACAGGCTCCCCACGACTGACACTCGTCAAGTCTCATCATTCGTGGCACTTATACCAAACGCAAGACAAGAAAGCATTCTTATGGGGGATATTCCATTCAGATGCACTAAGCGTTTCCAATCCACTTTTCTGAGCAGAACAGCTGAGGTGTGGAACTCCTTACCTGCCATCTTTCCAAACAGGTACAATCCGGTCTTGTTTAAGAAAAAAGTTAATAGGTATATCCTAGGCAAACGTGTTACATCTTCGACCACATCATCACTTCCCATCAGGTGCGATTGTGATCAAAACGCATGCCTAGTCAGATGTAAAAAAAGTATTTATTTATACAGGGTTACCTACTGGTACCAAAGATCTGGTACTAATCAGCATCCTCTTAATACGGCAAAGAAACAACTTTTGTTCAACGACGTATCAAAATTCGCGAAAATAAAATCAGCTGTTTCATACGTTTAGTCGGATGAATTGTTATTTTGTGTGAAACGGCAACGGCTCATTATTTTTCTGCGAATTTTGAAGTCATCGTAAAGCTGTTTGTTTTGATGTACTGACTAACTGATTACCGGTAGCCCTGTAGAGATCATCAATGATTTAATATTTTTGTTCTACGAAAAAAACGAGGGAAAAAAATCTAGAAACTATAATGTACTTTTTTTATTTATATTACACGGGAATTACTCACGTAAGATTAAGCCGGTCACTCCGACTATAGTTTCAGTGCCAAGCGAGACGCAGCCGCGCGCGCGCATTCACATTGAAAAAGACTGCCTAATGCGGTTGAAACTATAGTCGGAGTGACCGGCTTAATCTTACGTGAGTAATTCCCGAGTAATATAAATAAAATGTGTGAAAACCACGTCAGTTTCTATTATAATGTACTTACTAAGTTTCTTGGGTTACGCCCATACTTTTACAGATCCCATTTACAAAGCCTACCGTGAAACACATTACGGCTTTTTCATAACATAAAATTACGTTCATATACTTTATTGTCTTTTAAATAAATACCATTTTATGTACGTACCGAGCCACAAACTTATCTCTACAGTTGGCCAAATGAAAGAACTAAAAAAATAAAAGACAGATATTCAGTTTTTTCAAATAATACGATAGTGGCGTCACTCTCAACTCAGCAGAAAAATTAGTCACACTGTAAATGAATTCGTAACACCACATCGAGCGCCTAATAAATTGTCTATGGAACATAAATAACAGACTTGTTGCTTTTGGAACGGTCAAGCGCGAATCCTGCAATCTGACTGGGTTCTGTGTGATCTTCTGTTCAGACCGCCAGTTGTTACACTAGGTTTTTATGTACTTTTGTCCTTTGTATGTAATTTTTGGCGAGCTTCATCATCATCATTTCAGCCACAGGACATCCACTGCTGGACATAGGCCTCCCCATCGATCTCCAAAAGGGCCGGTTGGAAGCGGCCTGCATCCAGCGTTTCCCTGCGGTCTCTTTTAGGTCGTCGTTCGTGTTTTTAGGTCTGGCGTGCTTAGCTAAAGTGTGTCTAAAGTGTCTATCTATCTTGCCACAGAAAGTTAGATCTGCTTGTATTTTTCCTTAAAACTAGGCGAAAGTCACATTTTTGTCTAAGGTTTTTGTCAAATTAACAAATCAAGTGTCAAAATTGTTTGACAGCTCACATTCCCTGATGTCATCTAAAGATTTTTCCCGTCGTTTTCTTCTCAGAAATTACACTGGTTTGCAGTAAGTTTCTATCCTTATTCCTGTTCGATATAGGGACGATAAGTCTTACACTGATATCCCGCTTGAGATGAAATAGGTATATGCTTTTCTTTCCGTTCCAGCAGATGCTAAAGTGACGACTCTGACTCTGAATAGTAAGTAAAAAAATTATGATTATGTCAATATTTAACTGGATCTTCACAATAGTCTTAGTAGGTACTTATCACATAATAATTGTGAGAGGCAAGTTCATCTGTAGTTTACAAAACGTTTGTGAACAAACCCTGAATAAACTCAAAGGTACTCATAATTATTTATATTATTTTTATCTTGTACATACTCTAAAAAGCAAAACATTTTAATTTCATTGTTACATTACTGAACCCTACTTTGCATTATAAACCGTTAGATACTCTTAAAATTAGTTTTAGGCGTTTCTCATTTGTAATTCGTTTCACCAAAGTCATTTTACAGTACAGTGCAACAAGCTACTCTGAAGAATTAAATGAAGAGCCACTATCGTATTTCCAAAACAAAATCGTAATATTTACTAAGCAAAAATGGAAATTTTCCGTTGAATACTTTTACTAATAATTTAGGTACGTGATTTGGCCAACGCTAGATGTTGATCGGTTTGTAGTAATTTTTAATGAAATAGTTTTCGCGCCAACACGCCAATTTGCGTTCTAATTTTATATTTGACAGCTTTTGACAGAAGTGCAAAAAGGTCATTCGATAAATAAGTTTTTAATTAGTTAACCTCTGACATTACTGCGAGTAAAAACTTAATAAGTGAACTCCTTTCGATATTAATGGAAGTAAAAACTAAGTAGGTAAGATTGGAGGAAGTAGCAGTCTTAATTATAGCACCTATGGACCGTCGCCTATGGACACCTACAATACCCGTGGTATTGGCGGTACGTTGCGTATCTTTGACGACTCTATTCACTCTTCGCTTGAAGCAGTTGAGGTTATATTTTGGAGGAAACACCAAAGGTGGTAAGCCATTCCACAACTTAGAGGTGCGTTGCAGAAACAATCGATCAAATCGATTGAATCGAAGAAATCAGTGCGAGACTTCCACGCATCTATAATATGAGGATGGTTTTTTTGGCGATGGCGGCCGGTTCGATAGTAAAACCGCGATGGAGGCATGAGGTCTAAGAGTTCCTCAGAGCATTTCCCATTATAATACCTGTAGAACAAGCTGAGCGAACCAACGTCCCGGCGCAAGCTCAACGGTTCCAAGGCGTTGGTTAGAGTCGGGTTATCGACAAGTCTAACGGCTCTTCTCTGCAAGCTTTCCTCACGATGTTTTCCTTCACCTTTGTTGAGCGATGGCATCGAAACTGCACATAATTTATTTGTACTAAATAACTCATTGGTAATAGCCGAGGATTGAACTGGGTGCCATCACATTCTGAAGCACACATACTACCGCTCAGCCACCATTTTGATATAGAAAATTTTAATAGTTATTCCTCCATAACTTTCGGCACTTGTGGCCTTCGACCAAAATAAAATGACTGGACGGGCCCAGAAGAAGCGCATTTATGAAGATTACAAAATGAGCGCCAGCGCTTCCTGTCTAGTCTCACTCAGACGGTCTCTAGCCGTAGAAAGTGCGACACAAGACTATTGTTACATGATAATGAAACATCTGACAAAATTATGCCTTCGTGTGCTTTCCCGAAGTGTAAATACACAACAAAAAACCGCTATTTAGTTATTGTAACATATGTACTGTACATGTTTATAATTAGGTGTTGAAATATATGTCTGACGGTTTTGACTCGTTTTTACTAGCATGTTCAATGGTTATGGCCCGTCCATTCATTTTATTTTAGTCGAAACTTTGTGCACGGCACATATTGTGGCATATATTGTGGCACGATGGTAAGTGTTTTCTATCTGTTTGTAATTTCTATTTCTGGTGTACACAATAAAATGTTTCTAACTTTTAGTTCAGCTCCTAGTAAATAAGTAGATATCTAAGTATAAGTAAGTACCTAAGTAAATCTTGCAGATCCATTTATTGGCACGTTGCATTGGCCCGCCGCCAGGGTTTGCCTGACGAATTTATGTGCGTATGCTCTTTGTTGTTGGACTAGGGAAAAGGCGTGTAATTCACTGCTGATTTGTGTTGCATTTTTGGCTTTACAAGTGCTATGCGAGTTCTAAAAAAATTTAAGTAAAAAAAGGTTTTTCTGAAACTTGGTGTTTAATGTTTTCATAATTTGAAGAACCAGGTTCCACGAAAATTGGTCTCAAAAAATAATTGGTGGTGAACTTTCTCTTCTAATAATTATTATGTAGGTATTTTTTCCTGTGTGAGGATTTTGGCTCCGCACGCTCGGTAATTATTCTATTAGTACACGGTGAACGTACTGCGATCCCCGAGCCAAGCGCCTGCCAAGTGTGGGGATTATGTCAACACCCCTCACTAGGAGAGAGGCCTTTGTTCATCAGTGGACGTTTACTGGCTGGTGATAAGGATATACTCTTGGTATTTGCCAGTTCCAAGTATAAAATTATTATCAAGTTTGATGAAATGTAGTCAAACAAGTCAGTCAGAGTCAAGCAAAGTAAGTCACCGTCAAGGCCAACTCATGCCCTAGTAAAGTGCCCTAGTAAAGACTTTACGAGGATTCTATGGAGTTTTTGAAACAACACTAAAAAACATGTTGGCGGGTGATGACCCTATAAAGACTGGATGGGCAACGTTGGCGTGGGTGGCTTTGGGTGTCCGGAGGTGTGCTGCACTTTGCACTGAGCGCTACAAGCGTCTTAAACACTTCCACCCTAGAGCTTCGGTTCTAAGCTTTTGCGGTTTCCACCCCAGACGTCCGGTTAAGGCAAACCAGGGGACGGGGTCTTATTTAGCCCCGTGGGATCGGACGCGGTGTCGCCACTCACCGACGGCTCGCCACATAGCTGGTCCTGAGTTTAATTTATGAATACTAATAATATTCATCATCATCATCATCATTTCAGCCGTAGGACGTCCTCTGCTGGACATAGGCCTCCCCCATCGATCTCCAAAATGGCCGGTTGGAAGCGGCCTGCATCCAGCGTTTCTCTGCGGTCTCTTTTAGGTCGTCTGTCCATCTACTTAGTGGGTGGACTTCCTACGCTGCGCTTACCAGTCCGTGGTCTCCATTCGAGAACCTTTCGGCCCCATCGGCCATCTGCTCTGCGTGATATGTGCCCTGCCCACTGCCACTTCAACTTGCTAATCCGGTGGGCTATTTCTATTTCTGATTCGATCTCGTAAAGAAACCCCGAGCATAGCCCTCTCCATAGCTCGTTGTGCGACTTTGAGCTTGCTTATGAGGCCCATAGTGAGAGACCACGTTACAGTGCCGAATGTCATCACTGGTAACACACACTGGTCGAAGACTTTCATCTTAAAGCACTGAGGTATTTTGGACTAATAATTATTGTATTATATAGTAGAGTATAGTACTATTGGTAGAGTCCATGCAAGCAATGAGTAACGCCAGTGTACGAAAGAGGCGTTAAGTTCACCGCGCACTGGCAACTCGCCAGCGATAGTTGACGGATTTATAACCGCCGCACGCTTACCAGCTATTAGCGGACTATTTTACACTGGGGATGACGTATTTAGATCTGTACCTACATAATGAGCTTGGATTGAAAACTAATCTGATGACACAAGACGCAAAGGTACAGGGCCCCGATTCTACTAAACAAATTGTCTTTAAATTGTAATTGTTGCTATTTTTATTGTTAAATAACTGCCTCAAAATTGACAGTTTTTAATATTTTTTTATTCTAAGTTATAATATTAGGTGGTTGTATTTTTCTCGTGTAAAAAAATATTTAAAAATGTAAATTTTGAGGCAGTTATTTAACAATTAAAATCGCAACAATTACAATTTAAAGACAATTTGTTTAGTAGAATCGGGGGGCTGGTATCACAATTGCCATTTCATAGAATTACTTTAAAGTACAAGTACGGAACCATTTACCACTTTGACAAGCCATATTTTGCAAAAGATTAAACAAATGATTCAAAAAAAGTATTACCTTTATTATAAAAAAGCCTATTGCCTAAGCCAAACTAAGCCAAACTAAAACTAGAGCCAGCCCTAAAACACAATTATATATTTTTTATTTTAAAATTAAAAACTGAGATCTCTACAAAAACTGTAGTTGTGCAGTTTCATGCAGTCATCTTACTAACTATAGAAATTGGAAGGTTCTAAAAAATTTGGACGAACGGAAATTTAAGAGATCCTTGTAGTAGGAATGTTGTAGTAGCTGTATTCTTCTGATGTTTTTGGGGTCAAAGATGTTTTAATACTAAGAGCTGTCAAAATAAATGCTACAATAAATGCGTCAAAGCTATTATAACAAAAATAAAACAAATAATAAACACAAATAGAATAAAGTGATAAACGCAACAAACAAAGAGCAATCGATACAGGGTGCTCTGATTTTCTTAATGTTCTATTTACGACCTAATTCGTGAAGAAGAGCACGCCAGTTATATGGCGTTGCACGCATGTACTGTGGCCATGCGATTGATTTTTTGGGAATATCCTAACTGCAGTAAAACATCGTAATTTCGTCAGTTTTTTAACCAACTGTATGTTTTTTTGTTGTTTGTTACGCGATTACCCCGCCAATTCGGTATGCTAAAAAAAATTTACCTATGCCAATTACAAAACCATTTCGAGATTTTATCTTACCAACCCTTATTTTTCTACTCCGACCTTTTAAAACGATAAGATGCCATTTATTTTAACATAAAACTAAGAAATCATTCGACTTTCATTGTCCTCTAAATGACGTCACATTTTAGCATTTTATTTTCTGTGCCTTTTAAGAATAAAAATATTATACATTTGACACACTGTTCGTCACACAGAATAGAATATTTTTTCATTTCTGTGGTTTGACTGTTTGGTTTTTTTCAGGGCTGCCAATCTGGGGTGCTTTTTTAGGCTTCTCAACGCAACGAAATTTTGTGCTATATGGTGACGTTACATAATTTCAATTTTTAAAAAAATATTGTAATATAACTACTCAATAGAAAACAAAAATATTGAAATTAGTTTCTTAAAATAGCCTTATCTACGAAATAAAAATATTAAAAAAATACTTTTAAAAAAATTTACATACCGAATTATGAATTGAATTTGATGATTTTTTTTCTTTTGTATGTCATACTTCAGAGGTGGTCCCATGTAAATTTTATCGAAATTCTACCAGCGCTTTTTCAAAAATCTACAAAAAATAGATACACAGATGACCTTTTATTTTGCGGTTCCTTTCGGCAAAAGTTTTGATGAGGACTTCCAATCTCTGTATTACCTGTAATTTTTTTACTTTTTAGTTTAAGTTTATAGTCACGAAGACGTTTTTTTCTAAAAAAATAATTCATCATCATCATCAACCATTCTCCACCCACTGCTGGGTATAGGTCTCCTCTTCAGCACGCCATCTTTTCCGGTCCTGTGCTAGCCTGTCTTTATCTGTTTATTTCTCACTCCTTTGGTATTTGATGTTTGAAACCTACAACAGTGACATAGGTACTTTTCAAGCGATTAAATCGAGAGTACCTACGACACGTAGACCACCTGTTGATTAGGCATCCTCGACCACACTTAACATCATGTAAGCTGTGGTCAAACCTAATATATTAAGTTCACGCTCAGCAAGCTCTTGTATAGTTATCTCTTCGTACAAACCGCATCCCCAGCTACGATCCCTGGTCACCATAAATTCGTCACTGGCAAGCGTCCAGGGCCGCTGAAGCTAGCACTGACACTACTATGTTATATATGTTTTCATACAGCTATCCGCTTTGTTACTGAACACAATGGCACTGGATAGTCTTCACGGGGTTCGTTTTTATTATATTTATTAAAAGGCATGCGTTTGACCGCAACCTCGCCTGATGCGATGATGCAGTCTACGATGGATGGAGCACGCTTACCTAGAAGAAACCGATTCTCTCGCGACTTGAAGACACCCTGATTGTTACTATCGTGGAACATCCATTCAGGCAGCGCATTGCACAGACTAGCAGCGTTTGCATTCCAAATCGGAGGGTGGATGTAAATTCCAACAATGAGATGCTGGTGAAGGAATAGATCGTGAGGAAACCCCACGCCTCTCTCTAGTGCCCGGCTGGCTAGCTACGTATATGTCTGCTCCCTGGTATATATATATTCTGTGCCAGCTACCACCCTCATGTTGAAAATCTGTCGCTAAGCACCTAACGGTGAGTTCTGGCAACATCACTTGAAAACCAGTGCTTATCGACAGAAGGAAGCTGGATCCATGGTCTGGTTTTTTTTTTAAATACCAGTGCTTATTACCTTCAGCCACACCGTCTCTTAACATGAGATGAGCTGTAGTTAAATATGTAGTAATATAATGTCAACAAAATAAAATATATTTTAAAATACAAAAACTGCAAGCTATAATCTTACAAAAACAATTCTAAATTGGCGGAGTAATCGCGAGACAAACATACAAAAAAAAAAAAAAAACAACATACAGTCGAATTGATAACCTCCTCCTTTTCGAAGTCGGTTAAAAACATCGGAGATACGAGGGATATTATAGAAGTGCACGAGGAAATAAGTAGGTCAATTGGATAACGATGGATGAGATGATATTTAAAACTATGGATATCGGTAGAGTGTTAAAAAATTCCAAACCTAAAAAAAAAACAAGACGAGAAGAATGATTTATGTACCTACGTCTTATTTCTCAACACCTGGTACTAGAGGAAAGTACTCATGGCCAACTAAAATCAAACAACCTAGCGTATTCAATTTACATTTGTTGCAAACTAGATTAGACATTGTCATAACCACATTTGTGTTTTGTTTATCATGTTTCTAAAAATGTACAGACTTTTATTTTGAGTCTTGCGCTAGACCCAACCAATATCCATGTATTTGTATATCAATGAAAGCAGCTGACCCGACGGAAATACTAACAAATGGGCTGGTTGTATGATCCAGTTTCATGGTGAAAAACTACTCTTTATTTATCTACTAGCCGTTGCCTGTGACTTCGTACGCGTAGATTTCATATAAACATTCAACCCTGTTTGGCACTTTTGCAAAAAATATTTCTTAGTAGACCTATACACCCAAGGACTCTATTCGCCAAATTACAGATTCGTTGTTGCATAACTAAATAAATATATTATTGAGTGACCGGCTTAACCTTACGTGAGTAATTCCCGTGTAATATAAATAAAATATTATTAATATTTTTTATTTGGATTAAAATAAAATTGTTTATTTCATTTACATTTAAATACATATGTCAAATATATCCAAAATATTTGGTATTCACTAATAACTAAACTAATATCTATTCAAATAACCCACCCCTAACCGTTCCCGGCGCAAAGGTACCCAAAACACTCGCTGCGTTACCGCGTTGGATGGCAATGGCCAACCTTTGCACCAGGAACGAGCCGAAGCGGGAGTCACCACACTTTACCTCGAGCCTGTGCCCTATCTCCGAAATGAGCTTCTTGGCCTCAGTCCCCCAACAACCCATGGTCTCCACGGCAACGGGCACAAAATTGTAACGCGGCTCCAACGCCGCGTACTTTTTCCTTTTCTTATCAGCGGCATATTCCGCCGCTGCTGACGGTGAGTGGACGGTGCGACTCAGGTGGTTGGCGGCGCAAGGCGATTTTTTATTTTAAACTAACAAACTGTATGCCAAATTGTATCTCCCTAACATTAAAACCATATAATTTTTATGTAAATTTTCTACCTCTATTTGCCCCCCTTAATTCGGCCCTTGCGCAAAAATAACATTCCATGTAAGTTTATCTGGTTTTTGCTAAGCATATTCCTGAAAACCAAATAACCTCTTAAAGTTATATGATTATTTACGGGCTATTTACCGTGGTAAGGTGGTGGTGTGGTACAATCATATAACTTTAGTAAACAACCGTGATAGTTTAAAAGTCTTTCAATTAACTTCTTGTTTGGAAGGCGAACAACAAAAATAAGAATATTTTTCGAGTTGTAATCTTACATCAATGGTTGTAATAGAACAAAGTAGTAAGGAAATCAGACGTTTAGTGACGTCTTTACTTATTCACCAACAATTAGCTTCACAAACAGATCATACAAATCAATTTCTAATAGCATGGCATCAATTAGACGCCGTCCATCGCGTCAAAGTTGCGCCCCTGCCTCCCTCGGGGGGTGAGTGCTGCAATTTTTTTAGGGGGTCACCCCCTGTGTGCCAGCCTCTACGGTGACGGTTGCACCTCTGTACGCGGGTTGGGGAGAACTGGTGTGTGTGAAATATACGCATTTTTTAGAGTGGTTATTAAATAAACAAAATACAAGCTAACACTTAATAACTGTTGGACAGCCCATACACCGTTGAAAATCTAGAGACGATCCAAATACTCAAGCCACTACCAGTTGACAGCTTACCCAGCATGCTGGCGGCATTGCCACGCTGAATGGCAATGCTTATATATGTTAACCTAATTTTTGAAGTCAAAACTTGTTTAGGCGCGCTGAGCACTTTATTGTGTGGGTATTGAATGAGACTGAGCCATCACGTGTTTAATTTTTTATTGAGTAGATAGAGTTTGAGAACGTTCAAAAGTATCTACCCCCAAAAGTGCGGTGTCATATAAGTTTTACTATAATTTTACCATAGACTACAGAGAGATTCTAATGTATGACTATTTTCCCTCACTAGATGGCGCTAGCGTACGAATAATCATTACTAAGAAACCCGCCACAGAGTAAAAGACGCCAGAACATCGATCGGCTGTCTTGATTTAGATCACGTTGGTGGCGCGGAGCCACTTTCTTTACAATCTCAAAGGGTAATGTCGTAGTATTCCCTCAGGCGCCAATGCCTAACCAATATGTCAGATTATAATAATAATTGTGCTAAATAATTGTACAATACAATACAATATCTCTTTATTACACACCGATAATACAAATGAAACTTAACTAAAATAAAAATATAATAACGCCATCTATCGAGTCAGCTAGAACTATATTTTTAATTTTATCTCTGATAAACTCGCCAACAATACAACAATTTCAAGTACCTACTTAAAAATCGCATTTATACAATTGAATTCTCAATCGACCGATTCATGTTGCGTCCACTACCACGTCCATCCTGTCGGTGCGATTTTTTTCCGCGTTGTGTTTTCGTTTATTTCGGCAATCGGGCGCGGCCGCGATCGATGCCTTGTCCGTTCGCTGCATCCGTATTAACACCTACCTACCTATACATGAAGCAATAATCGGCCATACAATATCATACAGGCGAGCAACTTGTTCGTCTCACCACTAAAGTATGCACGAACTATTTCACTAAAATAACAATAATTATGCAAAAACTATTTCACTAAAACATGCACTAACTTATTCACTAAAATATGCAAAAACTATTTCACTATGATATACTCGAACTACTTAACTAAAACATGCACGAACTTTTTTACTAAAATATGCAAAATCTATTTCACTATGATATACTCGAACTACTTAACTAAAACATGCACGAACTTTTTCACTAAAATATGCAAAAACTATTTCACTATGATATACTCGAACTACTTAACTAAAACATGCACGCACTTTTTCACTAAAATATGCAAAATCTATTTCACTAAAATATACTCGAACTACTTAACTAAAATATGCTCGAATTTTTTCACTAAAATATGCAAAAACTATTTCACTAAAATATACTTGAACTATTTAACTAAAATAGCCAATAACTATTTCGCTAAAATATGCATGAACTATTTCACTAAAATATGCTCGTACTTATTGCTCCCACATAATAATATATTAGTTAGTTGCACCACACTCATATATCTGCGATTTTCCCAATATTTTCGCGCTTGTGTTTTTCTAGTGCATTTTCTCGAGACAAAAAGTATCATACGTCTGTTTTTATTATGCTAATTCCATTCCAAATAGCATCAAGATCGTGAATGTGATAATTTTTTATAAATAATTGCGTTTTTGCTCGCCTTTCCTGATGATGGATGGATGGACGACGCACAATGAAGCACGCTCAAGCGTTTTAAAGGCTGTGGACTGTGTCTGCGGACGAAATCCACTAAATTTAATGATATAAATAAAAAATTAATATGGAATTCGATACGTATTACGCATTGAATATTCGTACTTCGTCCACAGTTCAGTCGAGAATATAAAATACGTGAAAATAAATACACTCATACGTAATGATCACTGCGCGACGACACGACGGCGTCATTTTGTTTACATAATTCACGTGCATATAGAGCCTACCTGTCCCACCCCACGCCACCCCACGCGGAAAAATTTAAGCCCATTTTAATCAGGAAACCAACTATAACCATTGCAGCCATCGGACGCAGATGTCTGTCGCGAAAGGTAAGCAGCATCAGAATAAAAATTATATTCCACTCTAGCTAAATACATTACATCTGTGAAGCCAAAGTTAAGGAAAAAATACTTCTTTGACTTCCAGTGAAGCTTCCATAGGGCTTTCCCGAAAATGTGGTATTTTTTGATATTATTTCACTGTTTTTATCTAAGATCTCGAAAATTTGCTTTGCTCTCTCTGAGAGCAAATAAGAGGAAATGAATTTATATAGGTAAGCCAGTTTTTCACATTCCGCCAAAACATGGATGTTTTTTGTGGGGAAGTGATATAAAGATGTGACACATAATATATGTAAGTGTTATTTCCAAAACTCCATACAAGTCTCATGTAAAGCCTCCACCACTTAACTGGGGCATGAGTTTGACTTGAACGTGACTTACTTTGGTTGCCTGTGATTCTGACTTGTTTGACGCTATTTAATAATATGTATACTTGTTTAATATTACGTCATAACTGAAGGATTCTGTATCCATTGTCATGAAAAAAGTTAACAAAAAAGAAAACCAATATTAAAGAATCCATTTTTGCGTAGCGGCTACGCTACGCCGTAGGCCCGAATATAAATTGCATTTTCCCCAGTTGTTTTATCACAATACCTTTTAAATTTTTCGAAAAATATTTATTATTAGAGCCTTTTTAATTCGTTTCAATAAACTGCAAATATGTTTTTTTTTCAAAAAATTTATTACTAAGATAATCTTTGTTTTTTTTCCTTAGCCTTTTTTTTCTAAAGCCGTATTACAAAATGTACGGTACAAAACTAAAAAAAAAAAGCTGTAATTGTCAAGAAGAATATAAAAGAAGTAAAAATTGTTTATTTCATATCAGTAATTTAACGAAATCCACTCTCAAACGTTCGAGTTTCACAAAAAACTTCTTATGTAAATTGAAGGCAATAAAACATCACAGATTTTGGGAAAAGCCAAGACATATTACATTACTCATAAGCCAATGTCATACATACACTGCATTGTACATAGATGTACTTTTTATGAGTATGTATGACATCATACATGTCCACTGACAGACATCTGACCCGTGATCTGTAAATTAGCAATTAATGAATGCAGGGCCGGCGGGCCCGCCGCCCGCAGGGGGAAGGGGGCATTTTTTGCAGGGAGGTATATAGGTAGCCTGCACTGGACTTACATGATGCGCACGGGGTTCAGTGCGGGAGATCTGTCCTGGGATATTATGTTTCTATGGATTTGATGTGAAAGGAAGAGTTAGTTGATATATACGAGCAGCAGTCAGGGTTACTTATTTTTTCTGCATCTATGTTTAACAACATAAATGCCGGCGTCGCGGTTTTACCATCGCACTAGCCGCCACCGCCTGAAGGCTCATCCACACATCATAGATCAGTGGAAATCGCACACTGTACGATTCACACGATCCTTGCCTCATACTTGCAAAATGCGAAATGAGCTACCTTCCACGGTGTTTCCGAGAAGCTACAACATGGGGGTTTTCAAAAGGTGAGTTAATCGAGTCCTAAAGGGTTGGCAACGTATTTGTGATGCCTCTGGTGTTACAAGTATCCATAGGCGACGGTGACTGCTTACCATCAGGCAGCCCGTCTGCTTGTTTGCAACCTATGGCATTAAAAAAAGTGTTTTTTTAAAAATATTTTGTATATCCGTTTAGAAGTGTAATCGGTAGAGTATGAAAACTAGACAGTAAACATTTAAATAAAAAAACCCACGACCAATTAGAAATAAAGCTCATTACTTGTAAAATACTGAACAGAAAATAAATACCTACGTCCTACGCGTCCTTACTCGGATATGATAAAATACTAATAAGTAAATAAGAGCTAAAAATTATGTCGTAAGATCAGGTTCCTACGTATTATGAACAAATCCTGTTAAAATCATATTTCATCACATTTTAACCATAAAATAAAAAACACCCGGTAAAACCATCAAAAATTCTAAGCCCACATGAATAACCAAAACTTGTTAGGTCACAAAAATGGTATACGAAATCTGCAGATCGATAAACTAAAAAAGAAAAACACTCCGCTTCCCTACCCCACTGTGCATCGGTCATTTTCAGCGTTTTTTCGCAGCGGGCCCGCAGCATTCGTTTTTTCACCCCCACGGGGGTACCACCCCACCCCCCACCCTCAATACCACCGTGCGCGGAATTTGATTAATGCAATGTTCGCGATAATTATTCCTGTTACTATTTTTGACAGGATAAAGTTTTTTCTCGTTCGACGTTGATTTTTCTTTTTTTTTCTTTTATCAGTGCATTGTATGTGCGCTGCCTGTATTCACTGTGTTGAGTTACGCAATTTTTTATTTTTGTTTCCTTATGAAAAGGTTTATATTTGGCTGCTACAGATTTTTTATTAAGCTTTAAAATATGTAAAACGAGACATAAAAGTTCGTTACTGTTGTTAAGTAATAACATTTTTGTGTTGAATGAATTTTGCAAAAATAAGAGAATGGTATTGGACAGCAAAACGATTGCATTGTGTAAAAAATATTTTCAATGGACCTGATGAGACATTGGATTCCAATAAATTGTTTCAATTACCAAACTTCCTAACTTTCTGATAATTATTTACAACAAAATTGTTAAGGATGTATATCATTTTTGTTAATTTGTTTTAAGGTCCCCACGAGACAGGCTCTGTCCTAGTGTACCAATAGTAAATATCATTTTTAAGGTGTTACTTTTTAAGCAATAAAAAAATCGTAGTCTTAATTGAATACAAAAACAAAAAAAGTAATATTTAAATGCTATAAAACAAATTAAATAAAAATTTGGATCGGCTAGGATTCGAACATGCGTTATCAGATATACGCACCAAGCCCTCTATCCACTAAGCTACGGTAGTGTAGAACGACACTTCAATTAAAAAAAATACTAACTAAGAAGTACGTTAGTGTAATATATTAGAGTTAGTTTGTATTACCTTCAACTACCTACCTCACATATTGCCTATATCATTTTTCTTAACATCAGGCGAGTTGGCGGCCAATCGCAAGCCTATTTATAATAATAATAAAAAACATATGTCAAAAATTATAATCAAATAATCATATTTGTCTGAATATTTAATAATCAGACATAAAGCGCACAGCTAAATGCACAAGCCGTGCTGAACCAAAAATCCCAACAAATATTTATTTTTCGTATGCAAGTTCAGGAAATATGCAAGCAAATCCGAGAGTTGTTATAGGCTGTGATCTGTAAAAGCGTTTTCCAAATTAATACAAAACAAATTTGGAACTGTTCCTTCTTTTTAAAGTCGGTTAAAATGATCTTAAATTATTTCCTTTCGCAATATCCGGCCTTCAGTTATAGGCGTGGAGCAAGAGACAAAAGAAGTTCAAGTAAAATTTTCATAATAATTTTAAAAAAAACACGGATTTTCTCTTTTCCTGTTTTCTTTTTGGTCATAATTGTAGCAAACTTCGCCAGTTTTAAGTAGGGCTATCATATCTATATTTTAAGTAGAATAATCATGTTTATTATTGTCAATCCAGTCACAGTCATAAGCAATCATTTTAATCAGTAAAATCCAAGTCATGCCCGAGTATAGGTGGCATTGTGTTGGGTACAAGGTACGAGGCGAAATGTGAATCAGGTCCATAAAACATCATGATCATCATCCTTTAAACAGAATCATTCTTTAAACAGCAGAACAATGAAAACCATTTCAAAATCTACAAAATAATAGTTAAACAAGCAACTACCGGCACCTCATCTGCCGAAATCAAAGTAAGTAGGTACAGTGTGCACCAAACTTTATGAGTGTTCTGAACATGGTCACAAAACTAGTCGCAATTGTGTCAATATAACTTGATATCAGGTTAAAAGTATATTAAGTCTCTCCTCAAGACATCTAAACGTGGTGTGTATATTCTTGCAAAATTGTATTATTATCAATTTAGCAGTTTCAAGGCAACAAACAAGGCTAATAAGAATATAGTGACGGGGTGTAAATAAAAAAAAATTGATTTAAATTTAATTTTATAGCCCGTAATTATATAATGAGTAAATTATAATGTTACAATCAAACAAAGCAACGTTTATGACAGTTGATCCAGACTATTTCAATACATTGTGAGTTTATTAAAGCTCAGTCGGATGGTCAAAAACTTTGGCATGAACTTTACTTAAAAGAAAAGCGTCCTTCCGCGGGTGCGAAAAAAAACTTGAACTTCTATTGTCCCTCGGTGTCAACTCGGCATTGTCTCGTGACCATTACCGTCTTCTTGTTAATTACGTGTTTTTGTTTCGCATCCCTATGCAATAAAGAAAAAGAAAGGTTGCATCTCCGTTTGGCGCGAAAAGAAAATGGCGGGAAATATATTTTTTTTATTTTAATCTGGCTTTTAAATGCCACTAACTCTTACTTCCAACTATACATTTTGACGCTATGGCTAAATACATAAGTAGTGAAAAACAAAACAATTTAGTAATAAAGAAAATAGCTCAAATACCAAGACAAATATTTACTTACTTTTATTTTGATCTTGTAATTAAACAAAGACGAAATCACTCTTTACATTCTCTTTGCCTTGTAATTTGACGAGTTTTGGCGCCAACGTGAAAAACATGTTGCCTTATTGTTTTATTTTCATAAACTTGTGTATTTTCGACTGTATGAATGTGTAATAATGCGTGAATGTGCTCAAGTGTAAACAATTGATTTAATGAGGTAAAACATTTGTATTGTTAATCATACTATGCCTGTAAAATACGTAATAAGAGGCGGTATGGCTTTAAAGGGTTTAGCAGCCAAGTGATACAAAAAAAAACGAAAAAAAAATCAATTTCGTATAAGTTTATGCAATTCACATGTTCTTCTTATTGGTTTGAATTTTACATCAATGCCGACGTACACGTGTACGTACGTTTACGAGACAGGGGTTAAACCAATTATGCGATGTAAGAATCTCAGAAAACTCCTAACAAATTGCATTCCGGTACCAGGGCGGCATAAGCGCGAGGCTGCATAAGATTGATGCTCCGAGGGTGGCGGGGGAGGGTGATGGATGATCCATGCTGCAAGTACCAGGGCATAAGGAGTATGGAGTATGGATGTATCGGTGTAGAAACGTTTCGTTCGTTTGTACTGATTGATTACTAGCATTTTATGCTTTATTGGTTAGAGTCCTAATCGGTGGTGCGAGCTAAGTGAACTAGCTACGTCATACGGTTATACTTGTGGTTTTCGCCAGTTTCCCTTCACTTTCCGCGATAACAAGCATCTTAAACCATCTCATGATGCACATTTTACACAATTTCCATGATCAAATATCAAAACCCACATTCGATTTTAATATGTCGTTTGGTTTAATTGATAGACTATGTGAAACCACTTATTGATAAGGTTTTGAAGCGGTCAGCTTCGAACTGAACCAACATGTAAAAATGCCACTTCGTGGTATAATAATATTTTTAGGTAAAGCGTTCCAAGAAAAAATGACACGTGGGTATCCCGCAGCTACGTCATCAATGTCATAGATACACGTACGTATAATCAAGTGCATAAGCAAGAGCAGAATACGTAAATTACAGCAAGTTCGAAAGAGATGACGATACATGAAACAATGGCGGAACCTTCACGAGACAGCTGATTTTCTGTGTTAGCAGTAGTGTGAAATTATAACTCTCCAATCTCCGTATTAACCTGTTCCTCTAATAAATCTATGTGGTTTTGATACAACTTGAATTGCTTTGCTTGAGCGGACAAACCCGATGACAATTGAAATACTTTTTGTATTTTATTTAATAGATTATAAACAAATTTGTTTCCCTATATCTGTGTTTGTTGCAATAAAGTGGCAACTAGACAGTGACGTAATTGGGGGACAAATCCCGGAGCGCTAGACCTTGTATTATTGGATCATGGTAGGATAAGAGGAAGTGGTTCTAATTCAGCTTGCTAGATGTGACTTAAACAAATGCTCATAAACACTGCACGTTAAATAAAAGCTTACAAAAAACATGATACAGTTGCTAGCTACAAAAAACCTGCCGAGAATCATTTTAACCCCATTATCCAGTGGCCTGTCCTACGTCCTACCTCAACGAAGACTTTATATCGACGAAATGAGGCGAGACGACGCTCGTTTGCTACACTTGCGTGAAAAACGTGTCAACCCCTTAATGAGCGAACCCTTTTCTTTCATCAAGAGGTTAGTTCCAGGGTTCCTTGTCGTTGCAAAAGTATTGCAAGCTTTTATTTAACCTACCCTGTTAGTGTGGGACAAATCTTGCTACTGAATTTTAGACCAGGGCCCCGATGCTACTAAACAAATTGTCTTTAAATTGTAATTGTTGCCATTTTAATTGTTAAATAACTGCCTCAAAATTGACAGTTTTAAATATATTTTTACACTAGAAAAATACAACCACCTGATACTTAGAATAAAAAAATATTAAAAATTGACAATTTTGAGGCAGTTATTTAACAATTAAAATCGCAACAATTACAATTTAAAGACAATTTGTTTAGTAGAATCGGGGGGCAGTTATCCGACTGATTGACGTAAATTTGGCATACTTGTGTAAGTTCGGTGACAATGCAATGTTATGGTACCTTTGAGCTGGTCTGATGATGGAGACAGAAGGTGAACATAGGAACTCCTAAACGAAACGACGTAGCCTCGTCGAGTTTGGGTTTATTTGATTTTTCTACCCAAGCTTTGATCTTTGAACTTTGATCCTACATGATAAATTCAATATGGCGGACTCCCAAAGATGGCGGTCAAAATGTTTTTATCTACCATCATGATATGGGTATCAAATGAAAGAGTTTGCTGAGAAAAATACGAAAAAGCTTGTTTTTTAAAAGTTTGTTTATAAAATTAATAAAGTTTATTAAACTTGCCTAGTTAGTTTGGGTCAGATCTTGCAGCTAAATTTTAAAACAGTTAGCCCCAACCAATTAAGCTGAAATTTTGCATACACGTTTAGTTTTGATGACAATGCATGGTTAGCTAAATGACGTCATTCTAAATCCAATATGGCGGACTTTCAAAGATGGCGGACCAGTTTCTCCGGCAATTTTTTATTTTTTTTTACATCGGACTTGGCTAACGTTTGACCGCGATCTCTATATTTACCTTGGTCACGCCATAACTTGAGAACGACTTTACTGATTTCATCCATGCTGTTTTATAAGTTTTCTAATACTCGGTAGAAGGTTCTTACGTAAAGAAAAATTAAGAAAATTGCGCATAAAATTGGAAAATTTCAGAAAACTTAACGACGATTTTCACTTCACGCGTTTGACAGTTCTAAGACAGGACAACGTCTGTCGGATCGGCTAGTTAGAGCAATTTTTCTACAGAACCTTGATATTATATTTCTGACTTTTGCCTTATTTATAAGTAGGCGTGCATTAGTGTGTAGCGGCTCCAAATATTCAGTCAAAAAAACACCATCGTTAACGTCGCATTTACACGTCATATGGCAATGTTTTTATGGCAATTATTTTCACATTAATCTTAGGAAATTATAAGGATCGAGCTGGCAACTCCGCTGGATTTGAAATTGACGTGAGTAATATTATTTCATAGAAATTTGTGACGCACAGTAGAAACAATTTTAATACATTAGAACATTGATGTAAGTAAATAAAGTATGGTACAACAGAATTGACGCCAGTGACGTCGATTCTGTCACACCACTCACTAAACTAAACTAATCTGACAGGACTAAAATTATCCGCCTCTCTTTTCATTTTAATATGTGAGAGAAGGACGGCAACTATTTTAGAGCTGTCAAATTTTGTTTAGTTTAGAGTACATACATCAGAATCGATGCCACTGTGACTCTTTTGGTGTGACTCGTTGGGAAGACACCCAAAATCCGGACCTTCCTAAGTCTATGTCGTGAACTTGGGTAGCGTTGCATCAATTTAAGTGGTTATGGCAAACAGCAACAAATTCATATTTTGGTTATAGTAAATAGTTAAGTATACAAGCTAAATGTAATTTTGGAAACATGATTGGTGAAACTTTTCTCGATAGAATAATTCGGCGAAAACAGACTTTCTAAACAAATTTTAAGTTTTTTCTCCGCGTCTGGAAGTTCGTAACAATTTATTTATTCATATTCTAATGGTCATTTGTATAATGGAATTTAATGTAAAAACGTTATATTTAAAATTAAAATAGTTCTTGAGTAATTTGAAGTTTTAGCATATGTCGCTTCCGTAATTTAGTTCTGAGCCGGGTGCCGATTCGTGCGTATATCTTCCTGCAGACGTAGATAGCATAATATTTTAGTCTATCTGTTTCGCGCAGAGGCAAAACTTAATTTGAGCTGACGTCATATCGACTATCAAAGCAAAAACGCTATACGAGTATCTGTCCGTTAAATGCAATAAAAAGCCTTCGACCATTCATTTATCAAAATTACTAGCACCACAGATTAAACCATAGAGACTCCGTCACTAGTGACTTGCAGGTAGTTTATTTACTTTGAGGTCAAGTCGTGTTACTCACGCGGAGTCCCGCGCATCCAAATATTACTCATCACCGAACTAACCAATCCAACACGTCGATACAAAGCACCATTACTAACTCATCATCAGCCAGAAGACGTCCACAACTAGGCCTCCCCCTTTAACCTCCACACTGAACGACAGCCTGTTATCTGCATCCACTGGATACCCGCGACTCCCACAATGTCGTCGGTCCATCTAGTGGGAGGCCTCCCTGCGCTGCGTCTTCCGGTTCGTGGTCTCCACTCAAGAACCTTTCTTCCCCATCGGTTATCGGTTCTTCGAGCGATGTGGTCTGCCCATTGCGACTTCATACGAACTAATCACTACAAATACATACACTCATTGCCGCTATTAGACGAACCACTAACACACGCCGTTACTGCTAAGGACTGGAATCTTTGTTTCCTGAAAACTATTACTATCTTCAAGGCCAGAGTGAATAAGAACATTCTAGGTCTACATGCTTCATCTTCGATTTCCATGTGAGTTGGTGGCCAAACGTAGACTTATCCTATACTAGCTGACCTGACAGACGTTGTCCTGTCTTAGAACTGTCAAACACGCAAAGTCAAAATTGTAAATCTTATTGATTTTACACCTTGGGTTACACTTTTGGATTTTTAATAAGTATCACTATTTTTTTTGAAAATATAATATAGCCTATGTTACCCGGGGATAGTGTAGCTTCCCAACAGTGAAATAATTTTTCAAATCGGTTTAGTAGTTTTGGAGCCTATTCAATGCAAACAAACAATCAAATCTTACCTCTTTATAATATTAGTATAGATGTAACCCGGGGATAGTGTAGCTTCCCAACAGTGAAATAATTTTTCAAATTAGTTCAGTAGTTTCGGAGCCTATTCAATGCAAACAAACAAACAAACAATCAAATCTTTCCTCTTTATAATATTAGTATAGATAATAAAAATGAATCCCTATTTACTTTGGTCACGTCATAACTTGAGAACGACTTTACCGATTTCATCCATCTTTTTTTTATGTTTTCTAATACTTTGTAGAAGATTTTAACGGAATGATCAATTAAGGAAATTGCGCAAAAAATTGGGAAATTTCAGAAAACTTAACGATGATTTTAACTCGCGGGTAAAACTGCGGGCGCAGATAGTTTAAAAAATATAAAAAAAACAAGTAAAATGATAGAGAGGATGAAGGAGAGCATAGACTAAATAAAGAAGTTGGAAAATGTAATGTAGTACAGGGGGCTTAGTCCCAGATTTGATAGTTTTCGAAAACTTTTTTCGTTTACGTATTGTTCCGTACATTGCTGGGCTGCAGTGCAAGTACCGTTCTTTATCGATCGTCAAATTCGCTAAAATGCCATAGAATCGATCACAGCGAGTATCGAATTTGACGACCTCAACTGTCAATTTGACGATCGCTGAAAGACGGTACTTGCACCCCTGAAAGGTATTCGAAAACTTTTTTCGTATCAGAGTGAAGCAATCTATACCGTCGATTACTACCGATTTTAGTTCCTCCGCGTTTCCGCTGGAGGCACTTTACTAAAATGTATGGAACAATAAGTAACCGAAAGAAGTTTTCGAAAACTATCAAATCTGGGACTAAGCCCCCAGGAAGGTACTCTGGCAGAAGATCCTGGAACTTACTCCACTGCATGGACGTAACAAACCTGAAGGCTCCAATGATAAGATCCACACTTTTTCCTCTCGTGAGTAGATTTTGGCGTAGTGCGGTTTGTACATTTGCCAGTTTCATGACGTGTTCAATCAAGGTTCACCTTTGAGGTTCACTAATAATGCCTGGTAACAGATTTTCCTTCTATTTACTTCTTATTTCTGTGCATAAAATAAAGTCCATGTGGAATGTACAAAAAAAGGTCCGACCATGATTTGAGTTTTAGTTATTTGTTATTATTTTGTTTTTTCTTCTATAAGTATGCAGTTTCTTTTGTTTTATTTAGTTCTTTGTTATTTATGAGGTTAATTCACAGGTGAACTTTTCGAACAGATAAAAGGAATTATAATATTTGAAGTGTTGTTCCACACGTTACAATTTACTATTTAAACACAATTAAAAAAATTGGCGACCGGCAGGATTCGAACCTGCGCTATCCGGCTCTGTTTTCCTAGGATAGGGCGAATGACGTCTCTAGAAAGTTGTCTATGAAAACAAAATGGCGCGGTTCCCTAGAGACCGGTATTTGGGTATTTGCAAGGACCTCGTATCAAGGACCTTATATTTACCCTAAAGGGAACAAGGTACTTGGGTATTTGACACCGTAACGTCAAAAAGCGCTTTTATATATATAGATAGAAACAGAGACAGTCCATCTGCTAAAAAAAAATTTCGCAAGAGCTTCTCTAGCAAATTTACAAGATATTATCTCTTAAAATACTTGCTCGTAATAAACTTAAGACCATATTAGAATCCCTTAATTATGCCAGTGCGTGTATTTTGATAGTCCGAACATTCCCAGGACATGACGGGTCAAGCGTACGATAAAAATCTTACACTATTCATTTAATATCACTCGATTGAAAATCGATTGTGGTGCGATCAAATTAGGATCGACTTTCGATTGATTTTCTGGTGCATCCTTACGAGTATCCTTGCTTAGGTCGTGACTGACAAATGAGGTTTTAGTACTGGAATAATGAGCTTTATTTTTTGAGCTACAAAGGAGTTTTTTGTGTGGTGTAGAGTTGAAAAGGTAGTCAGGTCGACGGATGAGGGTGGAATCCTACAAAAAGTCGTCCAACCGGTTGTCCGTCTGCGATGCCAGTCATTCTGCTCGAATCGAATCAAATTGTCCAATAATGATTTTATTTTTTTGAGATTGATTATGCGAGAGACATTTCTATTTGATAAATACATGATACATATTTATAATTTGGTTCAGTTTCAGTGTTGATCTGGAGTTTTTAATCTCAAAACAGTTTTTTTGTTGGTTGCATTTTTTGGTAAATTAGTGTTTGAGCTAGATTCTAATAGAATCTTAGCTACTCTTATTACCTAATGTTGCCAATCCAAAAAAATTATAGGTATAATACTTGTATGTCACCTACTGTCTAAACCACAGAAAAGAGAAGTAAATAGAACGGAAATGAGAAGGAAAATCTGTTACCAGGCATTATGAGTGAACATTGATTGAACATTCTTCTTTAGATCAACGCGTCGAACTCCGCATCACAAACTAACTGATTTCGAATGACTGACGTTTAGTTTATATGGGTGCAACTGGCTACAACAAATTACTTCCATAAATGCCTTGTCTGCCGTTCTAATTAAAAAAAAAAAACTCTTGTCTGAACCACAGAAAATAAAAAAGTTTTCGAAAACTCTCAAATCTGGGACTAAGCGTATTCGTAAATAAGAATTTTGAAACCACTTCCCCCGCGCGTCTGTGTACAATACTATCAATTTTGGAAGGTCAGCACTTCATACTGCGCGGCCGCTTTATTGTAGCTATTCAAATTTGGTCGGTTTATCACTGTTTCTTTACTTGTTGGTATTATAATTAATAAGATCATAATGAGTACCTTATTATAATTAATAAGGTACTCATTATCAAGTGTATCGGGCTAAAATTTTGCAGGTGGGTAATTGAACAAACACACTAATTATTGGAACACCTTATGATATGCGAACCTATAAAAAAACTCGTCAAATCCAATGGTGAAAATTGCTGTGGCTTATTCATGGTATTTTTTAAATAACTCAAGTATTACTTACATTACAGTATACAAAATGAAACTTGGCAAGACATCGTAGGCAGTTATAGAGCACATATTGATATTAGGAACTAGCAAGGACTTTTTATACCCTAAAGGGAACTTCCTTGGGAACTAGTCTCTTCGACCTCTATTTGTAGATTTTGTAGTACTTATTAGAACATAAAAACCTTATTTTACGTGTACTTTTATTTCTTCCGAAAGGTTTTTTTTAACAAACCTTACACACATAATAATAATAGCAGCATTTGTAAAAAATAATATTATAACTGTGCCATTCAGCAGCCAAACGTTCCAGCGGAATGTAAAATATCTTCGGAGTCTAGTGACGCACAAATTTCATATTTTTTCGTCAATATCATTGATGTAGGTAAGTAAATAAGTCATTGGTCAATACACTAGTTATTGGTATTTTTCTCGTGTACGTCCATTTTGAAAACAAAATAGTTTAATTCAGACAGAAAGTATTTATCGCAAATATATTAAAAATGGCACAAATTTAAGATTTACGCGACGACGTCATGCACTAAAAGTCTGCTAAACTCAATTGATTAAAAACTAAAATTCCGCTGGCAGTATAGATACATACTGCGGGGCCAGAGGCGCGACGGCGCGGGGCGCGGGCGGGCGCCGCCAGTCGTGCTCCAAACGTTTTAGGAGGTGAACGTGTCGCCTGATTTGCGGCGATCCGGTGTTACGAAGGTAAACATTTTGTTGTTCTGATCTGGCCTTGGTTCATGTATTGTCATATTAGTATGCTTACTCTTTTATTTTTACTATACCGTTTAAACATTCAAAGCTAGGCTTGATAAAACATATGTGGCATTTATTATCTTTGTTATGAATGCTAGCCTTGAAATGTATTTGTATTATGTATGGGTAACATTTATTCGAATATTTCTTTTTCCTCTGTGCTTATTTCTCTCGCTAAAAATATAATTATAGGAATTATGAATAGACATTTATTTCCTAAGTTTTACGCGCTAGGTTACGTAAATTTTCATTTTGAATTATCACAAAATTACTATAGAATACTTAGAAGTACTATCTCTAAAGATAAGATAATTCGTGAGTTTATATGTTATTTGATTAATATATCAGTTCAGTTAAGTTTTTTTCTTTAGCAGACACTCTACAAAAATGCCGCGAAAAATTTGTGACAGTGAAAAGAAAGAAAGAAAAAGAATAGCAGAACGAGCTAGAATGGATAAGATTAGAAAAGATCCACAAAAATATGCTTTGTGGCAAGCCCAACAAAGAGAAATCTACTTAAGAAGAAAGAAACTAGGACAATTTGTTCCGATAAGAAATTTGCCACGAAAAGAAAAAAATATTGCCAGACAAAAAAGCAGAGAAAGTTGTAGAAAATGGTATGCTAAACAAAAATTGATCAAGTCTATTTTCGGTGAAACTGAAAAAGAAATATTAAACCAAAGCTTAGGTTCAAAACGCAATGCAGATGTTGATCCTTTATCATTATCAGAATCTCTTAAAGTTGAATTTACAAATTCACCACAAGCTCTAGATCTGTCCCTACCACATTTTACAGAAATTTCATTGCCTACACCTCAAAGCGCTCAAAATAAAACATCAAATTCGACAACGCGGATAACAAGATCGACAGCCAAGCAAATGTATATGAACCTCATAGAACTGGGTTCATCGCTAGGAAGAAGTCTTCCTCGCAATGAGACATCTTTGAACGGATCAAAATCACCTTCGTCAATTACTCTGGAAGCAGAATCACCGAAGTCTTCGAGTCCTTCCATCAGCACATCAACGATTAGTTCTCCAACGCAAAGTAAACATGCAAAGCGCTCGAATGAAGCTAAACCTGGATTGTCAGTTAATAACGAATCTCCACCAGAACATCTATTACGTAAGTTAAAGTGCAGATACAACAAAGAATTGAAATTAAAAGATAAACAAATTCTTGAACTTAAACTAGATAATGAAAAATTAAGAAAACAGATCAAACGTTTACAAAACGATAGAAAAGTAAAATAAGAGACATGTTTAAAATATAAAAAATTAAGCACAAAATAAAAAGTTGTAAAAATGTGCGTTTGTGTTTGTATTTATGTGCAATTTTTATTAAAATTTAACTTATTTATTCTTATATTACTCCTATTATTTTTTTACCTAATTCTTCTCTGTATTTTTTTTTTCACTGGGCACTAAAAGGTATAGTGAAAGCTTATACCCTTGATAGAACTACTTTTTATCGCGAAAACTCACACAGCCTAAACTCTCTTGGCTTTTATATAACACTAGCTACGCCCTGCGGTTTCAACCGCATTGTATCCGGGTTAAAAGTAGCCTAAGTTACTCCTCATAACATCAGTTATCTGCCAGTGGAATATGAAAACAACGCAACCTCCTTGAAGCAACCTCCTTGGTAGCGACAGCCACCATGTTTCTATGATGTTATATCGCTGGAATAATCTGAAAATTGCCTGAAAAATTCATCAAAATCGGTCCAGCAGCTTCGGAGTCCATAGAGAACATACATACATAGTATAAATATACACATTGCCTTTTATATACTGGGCATATAGACAGTAAGTACTAAGCCGAAAAGATGTTATTGTGAACAACTTTTACTATGAAAGTAACACTGAACTTGCGAAAAACAGTTGTTCCATACATTTTGTAGTGTCAATGGCAGTTTTCTATGAAAAAGCAGTTTTTTTTTTTGCGATTTCTGCGTTGGTCCCATAGTAAAAGTTGTTCATAATGATGAGTACATACATACCCTTCAGTATTACCACACCTTTTTGTTACACGTTGTAATATATAGATAGATATATAATATCTACATAGTATGAATTAAAGTCACTTTCCTTGTCTGTCTGTATATCCGTTAACTCCTAAACCACGCAACGGATTTTGATGCGGTTTCCACCATCAGTTAGATTTTTTTACGGAAAGTTAATATCAACTATCGACATAGGCGATGAGAAGTTAGTGGCTAAGAAACTTCTCAGTTTAGAACACCGCCGCAAAGTAGCAAGTCTGTCAATTTTCTACGGGATTCATTTCGGAGAGCATTGGAGCTACATGAATGTATCCTACCATCCCCTTTCTACTACAGGACAAGTAGGAAAACGGCCCACTACCACCCATACATTGTGGATTTTCCTTGGATACGTACCAAACGTTTCGATTCTACGTTTCTAATACGTACGGCCAAGGATTGGAACAACCTGCCAGCTTCCTTGTTTCCTGAGAGATATAATCTGGGCCTTTTCAAGACCAGGGTGAATAGGTATCTTCTAAGTCTGCGTGCTTCATCTTCGACCACATCGTCGCTTACCAACAGGCGAGTTGGTGGTCAAACGTGGACTTATCCGGGATAAAAAAAAATTACTAGCGACCCACTCCGGCTTCGCATGTATATTTTTTTATTTTATTTAATATAATAGGCTTGCTTTTGACCACTAACTCGCCTGATGTAAAGCGATGATGCGGTCTACGATAGAGTACGCTTGCTTAGAAGAAACCGATTCACTCGTGTTTTGAAGACACGCAGATCGAAGAATCGATAACCGATGAGGAAGAAAGGTTCTTGAATGGAGACCACGAACCGGAAGATGCAGTGTAGGTAGGCCTCCGACTATATGAACCGACGACATAGTGAGAGTCGCTGGCATCCAGTGGATGCAAAAGACAGGCTGTCGTTCAGTGTGGAGATTAAAGGGGGAGGCCTATGTTCAGCAGTGGGCGTCATCTGGCTGATGATGATGAGATTGTAACTATCGGGGAACACCAATTCAGGCAGCGCATTCCAGAGACTAGCAGTTCGCATAATAAAAGTGGAATCAAAGCGCTTCGTACGGGTTTTGGGAATATTAACCATAAAGAGATGTAGATTTTTGTTTTTATTGCATTGCACCCGTGCGAAGCCGGGACGGGTCGCTAGGATATAAAAATTAGCTGAGCCCCGCGGTTGTTTTGAAAAATGGTGATGATGATGATGATGAAAATATTGAAATGATGATGATGTTTTTCAGGATAAAAAGCCTATGTGTTAATCCAGGGTATAAGCTAACTCCAAACCAAATTTCATCCAAATCGATTGAGTAGTTTCAGCGTTGAGTCCAGCCAAACATAAACACTTTCGCATTTATAATATTAGTATGATAATAACATTTGTATTGATATCATGTTCAATGCATGCAATAATATTGCACAATGCATTGAAACTGTAGCAGCCTTCACCGTGACCACGTCGAGGAACGTTCAACTCGGTGAGCGGGTCTGGTTTACGAACGAACACACCTACCGGCCATTTAAATGAACAGCTTTATTTATACATATTTTTTATTTATTTTTGCAAATAAAGCTGAGCTATTTTCCTTCTTTTTTGAAAACTGTCAGGAAAAACTGCACGTAAACCGGTTAAGGAGGTTTGAAGCGGAGCCTACTTAGCACAATATTTCAGATATACCTAGAGGAAGTGAACGGAAAAATTCAATAATAAACCGAACAAGTGCGAGTCCTGCTCGCGCACTGAGGGTTCTGTTGTTATGTCATCATCATCAGCCAGAAGACGTCCACTGCTGAACATAGGCCTCCCCCTTTAACCTGCACACTGAACGACAGTCTGCCTTCTGCATCTACTGGATGCCCGCGACTCACACAATGTCTTTGGTTCATCTAGTGCGAGGCCTCCCTACGCTGCGTCTTCCGTTTCGTGGTCTCCACTCCAGAACCTTTCTTTCCATCGGTTATCGGTTCTTCGAGCGATGTGGCCTGCCCATTGCCACTTCAACTTGCAAATTTTAACAGCTATGTCGGTGACTCTGGTTCTTTGCGACTTTCTCAGCGACTCAGCGCTGTTGTTCTGTACTACTACAAAATACAATAATTATCAATTAAAATACCGCCTTCAAAATTAGTAAAATATGGACTTTCGATTTGGTGAATGAAATGATAAGGTCATCCAAGTAACTGAATTACCAGTAAGCTTGCGTTTGACCGCCAACTCGCCTGATTGCGGTCTACGATGGAGCACGCTTGTCTAGAAGAAAGAGATTGAAGACACCCAGATCGTAACTATCGGGGAACACCTATCCAAGCAGCGCACATATTCCACAGACTATCAGGATGAAAAACAAGGAATTAGTACCTATGGCCAAAATAAAATGAATGACCACAACCATTGACTTTGCTCAGTAAAAACGAGTCAAAACCGTCGGACATATACTTCAACACCTTATTATAACCATGTACAACACATTTGTTACAAAAAATAGATAGCGGCTTTTGCTGTGTATTTACACTTCGGGAAAGCACAAGAAGGCATAATTTTGTGACATGTTTCGTTATTATGTAACAATAGTCACGTGTTGCACTTCCTACGGCTAGATACCGACTGAAACGAAGTCAGAGCCAGCGCTCATATTGTAATCTTCAAAAATAATCTTTTTCTTTTTAAAAATCGCGGGTTTAGATAGACAGTATTAGAGTGCAACGCCATAAGCTCATTGCTTCCAACCGCACTAGCATGCCCGAAGAGATTGTTGTAAGCAGCACATTAACACAATGCTGAACGTTTACATTTACGTGTGACCTTCGCACGTTCATTACCAAGGCGATACGTTCAACCCGGTCGGCTTTCACTACCTACAACTATACTAAACTTTCGTGAAACAAACTGACAGATAAATGCGCTGCTGGACTATGTGTGTGGACTGAGAGATCACATAGATCTCTAAGTTATTTTTTTGTAATTTCTCTGTATTTCCCATATATCCCTCCTCCTCAGTCCTTAAGTATACTTCTGATGTCTGAGTGACCACCACCTTCCATCAATCTCTCTGATGACTTTTTTCCATCGTCTTCTATCCTCAGCGACATGGAGTGCATCGTAGACTGAGGTGTCGAGAGTGGTAAGAATCTTCACTGCAGTACCGTTCTTTATCAATAGTCATATTTGACACTTGAGATCGAAAAATTCTATAAAATGCCATTTGATCAGAACTCGCTATGATCGATTCTATGGCATTTTATGGATTTTTTCCATCGATAAAGAACGTTACTTGCATGCTAATCGGACCAACGTATCGGGCAGCGACTTCGTGATCTTTTGCCGTTGACTTTCCCTGTCACCGTCAACTTTTCCAGGTTGTCCGAAAACCTGCCATATTGCTAAGAAACAAGGTGACAACCGTTATCACCTTGTTTCCTAGCAATGTGGCCAACGCACTCGAGGACACGTATAAGACAGATGATAGAGTCTTGTTGTGACCTTGAGTTGGTGTAGTATAGATACGCTGGTCCGGTGTGCTGTCCATGGTATTCGAAGCATTCTCCGCCAGCACCACATCTCAAAAGCATCGATGCACTCTCGATCCGCTGGTTTCAGTGTCCATGTTTTTCCCATTATCTCCAAAGCATACACGCAGTTTTAGTGGGCGCGCAGTTTTAGCTAAGGCCACGCTCAACAGTGACAGCTATATCTTTAGCACGATTTCAAAATTTTTGAAGATAAAAATCACTGACTGAAAATTAAAACTGATTGGGTATTATCTTCAGAAAAACATAGCACATAGTGTAAGGCAATTTTCGTGTTGATATTTTCTATGACGGTGGAAGAGTTAAAAAACGAGTTTTTTTTCTATCTACTTCGGCACTTGGACTTCGGTCCTTCGGCTGGTACCTTCGAACGCCTGCTGCCCAATCTCGGGGTGCCGAAGGCTGGCAGGCGCCGCCTATATCTAGGAGTGGTGCGGTCCATGGTTTACCTTTGTAAAGAATGCAGGTAACAACTAATCCTTTACCAGTTCTACCCCGCGGTTCACTCGCGTGTTCATTTACTGACGAACATTTAACTAGATGAAAACTTTTATGTTTCTCTCCGGCCCTCCAACTAACTCCATGCAAATAAATTCTTATTATTCCATTGACGAATAGTACTTAATACCCATATGGGGGTGCATAAAAAATAACTATAACGCTATGGGCCTTTATCGGGACTTGGCCAGGCGATTGGTGGAGGCGTCGTGTGTCCAGAAAGCTGTCTTCTATTTCGCCCAGACATTGAGCATTGCCATTCAACGTGGCAAAGCTGCCAGCATTCTGGGGACCTTTCCTTCCACTAATGGTCTTTTAGTTTAAGTTTTTTAGTTTATATTTAGTTATTTTAAATTATAGTATTAGTTATTTATTTAAGTTTTCGTTACTTTTCTGGTTTTTTTAAGTTGTGCATAATAAAATATAACTATAACGTGGAACGTGGCTATTCGCCAAAGAACCAGAGTCACCGGCATAGCTGTTATAATTTGCAAGTTGAAGTGGCAATGGGCAGGCCACATCGCTCGAAGAACCGACAACCGATGGCGAAGAAAGGTTCTTGAGTGGAGACCACGAACCGGAAGACACAGAGGCCTCCCACTAGATGGACCGACGACATTGTGAGAGTCGCATCCAGTGGATGCAAAAGGCAGGCTGTCGTTCAGTGTGGAGGTTAAAGGGGTAGGCCTATGTTCAGCAAAGGACGTCTTCTGGCTAATGATGACGATGATGAAAAAATAACTTTTTCGCCATGTTTGGGAGTCCGCCATATTGGATTTAGAATGACGTCATTTAGCTAACCATGTGTTGTAATCCAAACTAAACGTGTATGCAAAATTTCAGCTCAATTGGTTGAAAACAAATAAAATATAACCACTTGATCGCGCATGAGTCATAATTTGTATTAATGTATTAATCTTATTTTACAATTTTAATTTTAATTTTTATGTGTAATTTTTGTATTTGAATTTTTTTAATTTAATTTTAATTTTTAAATAAATTTTTTTATTAATGTAATTTGTATAATAAGTTATGGATGCAAGTCCGGATAATTAAATTTTTCATTTCATTTCATTTGCTTGTGCAAGATGTAAGCCACGTTGATCGCAGGGAGGTATCGTATGATGCTTGTTATTGGAGAATCAACGCTTGTGATTGGAGACTCAAAAGTCATTCATTCAATTCGCGCCTAGGCTCGTTAAAGGTTAAGCAGAAAAAGTCTAACTTTGGCTTACGGCGGGGTAAAGGATGAGCAGTCAAGTGAGTATTGTCATTGGTTGAGAATAAGTGGTCTAAAATTCAGTTGCAAGATTGGTCCGACACATCTAAATACTAACATAGATAAACATATACTAGTAACAGGGCAAGGTAAATAAAATAATCAAAATATCAATTCGATCCGCTCCTCTGTTGCTGCGTGAAAGAGGAACTAATAAATAAACAAACATTCCTATTTTTAATATTTGTAGAGATGATACACATTTTGCAGAGATGTTGCAAAAAAGTGATTTTATCATAAAGTCGTTTATTTTTAACAAGACACTTGGAAATGCAAAGCAGCTTCGCAAAACAACGAATCAAAGCCGGGCTATTATTAAACTCATTAGTTTTTGTCGATAAAATAAATAAAAACTGATCTTAGACTAGATCGGGGTTTTATTTTGTTTTGTTGTTGTGGTAGGTCGTGCGCAAGGTTATGGTTGTGATAAAGGCGGAGTGCGCACGAGCAGGAACTGGTTTTTCAACATTTACCCCACTAGCGGGATTTATACACTTATCTGTCGAAATTACTGCGATCTTTAAAAAAATCACTCATGATCCGGGGAGATTTATTTTTAACCCCCGACGCAAAAAGAGGGGATTATATGAACGACGCGCTTTGATTCCACCTTTATTATGCGAACTTCTAGTCTGTCGAATGCGCTGCCTGAATGTGTTTTCCCCGAGTTCACAATCTGGGTGTCTTCAAATCACGAGTGAATCGGTTTTTTTATACAAGCGTGCTCCGTCGTAGACCGCATCATCGCGGTCAAATGCAAGCCTATTATTAAAATATTTATATATTTAAAGTTTTTAAGTTTAATGTGTGTATCTGTGTGTCTGTTTGTGGCATTGTAACCCCAAACAGCTGAAACGATTTTGATTGTTTTATTTTTGTTTGAAAGGTGACTCAAGTGGCTGAAAGGTTAGCTGTGATTTATGATAAAATGTATAGGTAACTACTACTACTTATAAAACATAGATTTTACAAAAAAATGTGTCCTCTAATAAAATGAATCGCGTAATCGGTCATGTTGTATGAGAACAAAGAACACATATTTTTTTACTTGTGTTCTCATCATCATCATCAGCCAGAAGACATCCACTGCTGAACATAGGCCTCCTCCTTTAACCTCCACACTGAACGAAAGCCTGCCAACTGCATCCACTGAATGGCCGCGACTCTCACAATGTCGTCGGTCCATCTAGTGGGAGGCCTCTGCGTCTTTCAGTTCGTGGACTCCACTCAAGAACCTTTCTTCCCCATCGGTTATCGGTTCTTCCAGCGATGTGGCCTGCCCATTGTCACTTCAACTTGCATACTTGTGATCTACGAGCTGTTTACTTGATTGGTAGATTAACTACAGCTTTTTGTTACAATCTGTATACAGAGATCGAAGTTAAGTAGGTACCTCGTGATTGTTTTTTTTCTCTCTTAAAGTTCACTTTTTATGTTCTTTTTATGGTTTGATAAAAAGTACTTTATTAATTTGGCGAAAACATCTATATTTATGACTAGCTGACTGATAAACGTTTTACTGTCCAAATTTCATAGCAAAAAGTTCCCGAATTTTCCAATTTACCGGTTTTTTTTTTTTTTTTACTTACTCTTTTTTTAAGGCGAAATGAAAATTCCAATTGCTCAAGCCGTTTTTAGTTTTAGCGAGACTAACGAACAGCTATTTATTTTTATATTATTAGAAGAAGAATACAGAGACTAATAACAATAGCTATACTCGATCTATGGTGCATGGATGGAGAGAAACAATCATTATTAGACCAAGATAGTTCGTCCAAGAGACCAATTTTTGCCCATTGTCCTGTGCACAGAAAAGATATTCTTTTTGTTTAAATTAGAGCGGCTGTAAGGGCGTTTTTGTAAGACATTTGTTGTAGCCAGTTGCATCCATATAAACGAAACGTCAGGCATTCGAAATCAGTTAGCAACCGTAATGCGGAGTTCGACGCATTGATTTAAATAAGAATATTCAATCAAGGTTCACCGGTAACAGATTTTCCTTCTCATTTCCGTTCTATTTACTTCGCTGTCCTTTGTTTATAAATGACTAGCAGACCTGACAGACGTTGTCCTGTCTTAGAACTGTCAAACACGCAAAGTCAAAATTGTAAATCTTATTTTTTTACACCTTGGGTTACATTATTGGAGTTTTAGTAAGGATCCCTATTTTTTTTGAAAATATAATATAGCCTATGTTAACCGGGGATAGTGTAGCTTCCCAACAGTGAAGGAATTTTTCAAATCGGTTCAGTAGTTTCGGAGCCTATTCAATGCAAACAAACAAACAATCAAATCTTACCTCTTTATAATATTAGTATAGATAAATATGACAGTGTACCTTTAGCTTTAGTCTAGTGTGAAAGAAACAAGTTTCCAAAAGTCGCGCGGGCGATGATGACATAAGGTGGTCGCTTTGGCGATGTTGCTATGATCTTTGATAATAAAATTGTCCAGCATTATATACGTCTTGGCTAGTTTTATTACAATAATTATTGAAATGTTTGCAAACAGTAGCGGTTTAATGTTGGTTTTGAGTTTGAAATATTCTTTAGATATCATCGAGATACAATACCTAGAGTAATAAGCGAAGATAAGGCCGCCACTTGTGCCACTAGCTCGTAAGTGTTTTCTATCGTGTTGTAATTTTTATTTCTGGTATACACAATAAAGAGTTTCTAGCTATCTAGTAATTAACGTGAAAAAAAATGTCCGATCCAACAGTCAGCGTAGGCTACGCATTGCGCCGACTTTTTGGTTAGTTGTGAGGCAACCGCTATACGACTATATAAAGCCAATGCCAGTCGGATCCAGGGGGGGCATGGGGGCCATGCCCCCCCTCCCCCAAAACACCTAGCAATTCCATACATTCGACTCAATTTTTCGATTTGATTCCTTCGAACCTTGTCAGATGCCCCCCCCCCCCCAAAATGAAATCCAGAATGCCCCCCCCCCCCCCCCCAAATGAAATCCTGGAGCCGCCCCTGTGCTACGATAACATAGCGGACAAGCGACGTTGAACACTATGCAAGTGACATAAGCGACATAACGTCTAGATTGGAGTAAATCTAGCATTGCGAACTTTATAATCAATCAATCATTTATTGGGATCATAGTAACGGTACATTTTATATATTGAAACGTCTGTATCCCGAACTAGTTTGCACTGTATTTCGGGATCCAGAGTCTTCTCCCATCTATGGGTTTTACAAATATTTTTACACGGCATATTAACTATTGTGATTATGATAATTAAGGCGCCGTGACTAGCTGACTTTTATGTTTTTGAGGGGGTGAAGCAGAGGCAGTGGCGGCCGACTACAGCGGGGCGCACCGCGTGAATCTCGCAGAAACGTGACGACCTTCACCTATACACAGCTAAAGACAAGTAATTTCGTCGGTCCACAGCAAAGCTCTGTTGGCCTAGTGGTCTGGCACCGCGCTGGTAAACCACGAATGCCCGGTTCAAATCTAGTGCTATGGAGATATTTTTGGACTCAATTTTTTATCACGCACACAGCGACGGGACGACGGAGAACAAACAAACCATAATTCAATCAAACCAACTTGCTAGTTGTAATTATTAAAATTTACTTTCGTCGTACGTTTCAATATTTTATGTTTCTTTTTTGCACCAAATATTTTACCTATTATATTTATAGTTTATAGACTTACTCCTGGTATGATTCTACTAACTTGATGGTAGAGTTCGGAGACTGCTAAAACTGCTAAATAGGGAAAGCGAGATAAGTCAAGGTTGGGCTCGTTTTTTTAGTCTTAGTGAGAATTGTTAGTCAAGGAATGATTTGACTGAGCTGATGGTGGAATTCGGAGACTGCTACTGGAACTGCTAGACGGAAAGAGCTAGAAGTGTCGAGTTTGGGCTCGTTTCATTAGTCGTGATGAGATCTTCTTCCAGGAATATTTTGACTGACCTGATCGAGGATTTCGGAGACTGCTACTGGAACTGCTAGACGGAAAGAGATAGGAGCGTCGAGTTTGGGATTGTTTCATTAGTTGTGATGAGATCTTTCTCCGGGAATGTTTTGACTGACCTGATCGAGGACTTCGGAGACTACTATTGGAACTGCTAGACGGATAGAGAGAATGGTCGAGTTTGGGCTCGTTTCATTAGTCGTGATGAGATCTTCTTCTAGGAATATTTTGACTGACCTGATCGAGAACTTCAGAGACTGCTACTGGAACTGCTAGACGGAAAGACCTAGAAGTGTCGAGTTTGGGCTCGTTTCATTAGTCGTGATGAGATCTTCTTCCAGGAATATTTTGACTGATCTGATCGAGGATTTCGGGGACTGCTACTGGAACTGCTAGACGGATAGAGATAGAATGGTCGACTTTGGGCTCGTTTCATTAGTCGTGATGAGATCTTCTTCCAGGAATATTTTGACTGACCTGATCGAGGATTTCGGGGACTGCTACTGGAACTGCTAGACGGATAGAGAGAATGGTCGAGTTTGGGCTCGTTTCATTAGTCGTGATGAGATCTTCTTCTAGGAATATTTTGACTGACCTGATCGAGAACTTCAGAGACTGCTACTGGAACTGCTAGACGGAAAGACCTAGAAGTGTCGAGTTTGGGCTCGTTTCATTAGTCGTGATGAGATCTTCTTCCAGGAATATTTTGACTGATCTGATCGAGGATTTCGGGGACTGCTACTGGAACTGCTAGACGGATAGAGATAGAATGGTCGACTTTGGGCTCGTTTCATTAGTCGTGATGAGATCTTCTTCCAGAAATATTTTGACTGACTAGATCGAGGATTTTGGAGACTGCTAGTGGAACTGCTAGATGGATAGGGCTAGAAGTGTCGAGTTTGGGCTCATTTCATTAGTCTTGATGAGGTTTTCTTCCAGGAATATTTTGACTGACCTGATCGAGGACTTCGGAGACTGCTACTGGAACTGCTAGACGGAAAGAGCTAGAAGTGTCAAGTTTGGGCTCGTTTCATTAGTCGTGATGAGATCTTCTTCCAGAAATATTTTGACTGACTAGATCGAGGATTTTGGAGACTGCTAGTGGAACTGCTAGATGGATAGGGCTAGAAGTGTCGAGTTTGGGCTCATTTCATTAGTCTTGATGAGGTTTTCTTCCAGGAATATTTTGACTGACCTGATCGAGGATTTCGGAGACCACTACTAGAATTGCTAGACGGATAGAGCTAGAAGTGTCGAGTTTGGGCTCCTCGATCAGGTCAGTCAAAATATTTCTGGAAGAAGATCTCATCACGACTAATGAAACAAGCCCAAACTTGACACTTCTAGCTCTATCCGTCTAGCAGTTCCAGTAGCAGTCTCCGAAGTTCTCGATCAGGTCAGTCATAATATTCCTGGAAGAAGATCTCATCACGACTAATGAAACGAGCCCAAACTCTACACTTCTATCTCTTTCCATCTAGCAGTTCCAGTAGCAGGCTCCGAAATCCTCGATCAACTCAGTCAAAATATTCCTGGAAGAAAACCTCATCAAGACTAATGAAACGAGCCCAAACTTGACACTTCTAGCTCTATCCGTCTAGCAGTTCCAGTAGCGGTCTCCGAAATCCTCGATCAGGTCAGTCAAAATATTCCTGGAAGAAGATCTCATCACAACTAATGAAACAATCCCAAACTCGACGCTCCTATCTCTTTCCGTCTAGCAGTTCCAGTAGCAGTCTCCGAAATCCTCGATCAGGTCAGTCAAAATATTCCTGGAAGAAGATCTCATCACGACTAATGAAACGAGCCCAAACTCGACACTTCTAGCTCTTTCCGTCTAGCAGTTCCAGTAGCAGTCTCCAAAGTCCTCGATCAGGTCAGTCAAAATATTCCTGGAAGAAGATCTCATCACGACTAATGAAACAAGCCCAAACTCGACACTTCTAGCTCTATCCGTCTAGCAGTTCCACTAGCAGGCTCCGAAATCCTCGATCAGGTCAGTCAAAATATTCCTGGAAGAAGATCTCATCACGACTAATGAAACAAGCCCAAACTCGACACTTCTAGCTCTATCCGTCTAGCAGTTCCAGTAGCAGTCTCCGAAGTTCTTGATCAGGTCAGTCAAAATATTCCTAGAAGAAGATCTCATCACAACTAATGAAACGAGCCCAAACTCGACACTTCTAGCTCTTTCCGTCTAGCAGTTCCAGTAGCAGTCTCCAAAGTCCTCGATCAGGTCAGTCAAAATATTCCTGGAAGAAGATCTCATCACGACTAATGAAACAAGCCCAAACTCGACACTTCTAGCTCTATCCGTCTAGCAGTTCCACTAGCAGGCTCCGAAATCCTCGATCAGGTCAGTCAAAATATTCCTGGAAGAAGATCTCATCACGACTAATGAAACAAGCCCAAACTCGACACTTCTAGCTCTATCCGTCTAGCAGTTCCACTAGCAGGCTCCGAAATCCTCGATCAGGTCAGTCAAAATATTCCTGGAAGAAGATCTCATCACCACTAATGAAACAAGCCCAAACTCGACACTTCTAGCTCTATCCGTCTAGCAGTTCCACTAGCAGGCTCCGAAATCCTCGATCAGGTCAGTCAAAATATTCGTGGAAGAAGATCTCATCACGACTAATAAAACGAGCCCAAACTCGACACTTCTAGCTCTATCCGTCTAGCAGTTCCGTAGCAGACTCCGAAGTCCTCGATCAGGTCAGTCAAAATATTCCTAGAAGAAGATCTCATCACCACTAATGAAACAAGCCCAAACTCGACACTTCTAGCTCTATCCGTCTAGCAGTTCCACTAGCAGGCTCCGAAATCCTCGATCAGGTCAGTCAAAATATTCGTGGAAGAAGATCTCATCACGACTAATAAAACGAGCCCAAACTCGACACTTCTAGCTCTATCCGTCTAGCAGTTCCGTAGCAGACTCCGAAGTCCTCGATCAGGTCAGTCAAAATATTCGTGGAAGAAGATCTCATCACGACTAATAAAACGAGCCCAAACTCGACACTTCTAGCTCTATCCGTCTAGCAGTTCCGTAGCAGACTCCGAAGTCCTCGATCAGGTCAGTTAATCCGTTTCTGGAGAAAGTAACATCACGACTTACCAAACTAGCTCAAACTAAACTAAACTAAAAATTGGTGCTGATGATGACGATGATGATGAAAAGCAGCATTTTTTCCCCTCGTTATAACATCAGCTATGTGAGAGTGAAAATCCCATCAAAATCAGTTCAGCCATTTTGGAGTTTATACGTAATATCATCATCATCATCATCATCCTTCATAGGGAACATACATACATCGCTTTTTATATGTATATAGAAGAAAGATATACTCAAAGAAGACTGTAACACCTTTTTAGGGTTCCGTAGAATTACAAGGAACCCATATAAGTTCGTTCTGCCCATCCGTCTCTGTCTGTCCATCCCAAGTTGTTTAGGATTTCCTAACCATTATAGTAGACTGCGCCCCGCGCATTCACCTGCGTAGTAATGAAAAAATTGTGATGATGATGATGATGAAAAGTTGCTCGAATTTTTTTCAACATCAGCTATCTTACAGTGAAAATCCCATCAAAATCGGTCCTGCAGTTTTCGAGTCTATAAAGAACATTACAGACATACGCACACGACGAAATATTTCAAAAACATTATAAAAATAACATGGATATGTGAGAATTGAACCCGGAGCCTACTGAGTCACAGGAACTAATCCATTGCGTCAACCACTCTTCTAATTGATCTATGACGCAAGCGGTGAAATTATGCTTCTAATCTATAAAATAATATAAATGTACAAAGAAATCGTCACAAAATGTAATTTTCAATCGCCTGCCTGTTTAGTACTAAGTACTTACTTGAAGCCTGACCAAAGGAAGTAAGGGTGAGACCAATTTGTAAATTTTACGCGTAAATTACGTACTTCTCAAGGTATCAACTGGAATGTCTAATTAAACTGGACGGAAAGCTATTTTGTATGATAACGTCGCTGACTGTCCACTTTGTGTGACCTCTGCAAATGCTCGAGACTGCTTTGTTCTTATATTGCCCTGGTACACCGACCACCGATACTTGGAAGTAAATTATTACTATGCCTCTCCACTTATGTCACTCCTCCGTTAGACGGAACCCTCAGAGCGCGAGACCAAAAAAAAAATAACTGAAGTTAAAATATTGAAAAACAAACTTAAGTTTGTAGTTGACAATAAGGTTATTCCATACATTCCAACTACAAAATGTAAGTTTGTAATAGCAAAATAATTATTTTTAAATGATATAACTTCAAATTTATAACTTTCGGATTTATTCCTATATATGAGCTATGAGACCTTGCCTCTTGCCAAATTTCATGATTCTAGGTCAACGGGAAGTACCCTATAGGTTTAGATTCCCTTGTGAAATCGCAAAATATACGACATAAACGTTCATATCTTTTGATTGCTTTGACTTACAACTTTTATTTTTTACAGCCGAAAGAAACCGTAGGCCCAAGTATTTAGTATAAATTTCAACTTGATACCTTTACGCGTTCTTGAGAAAAAGGGTATTGACAGACGGACAGACAGACGGACAACGAAGTGATCTTATAAGGGTTCCGTTTTATCCTTTTGAGGTACGGGACCCTAAAAAAGTAGACTAACTGTGCTCTGCGGGTTCACCTGCGAAGTAATGAAAAAATGGTGATGATGATGATGATAAAAAAGATGCCAATTTTTTTTCTCCTCATAGAATCAGCTATCTGACAGTGAAAATCCCGTCCCTACCATTTTCGATTAAAGAACATTACACACATGCATACAAACACAAACATACACACACCCACGCACGCACGCACGAACATGACGAATTATTTTAAAAACATAAGAAAAATTACAAAAATTAAAATTATTGGTGACTATGAGATTTGAACCCGGAGCTTACTCACAGAGTCGCAGAGAACTTATCCATTGCGTCAAACCATTCGGCCAACTGGACTATGACGATTTTGGTGAAATTATCCTTCGTAAACTAATATATACAAACAAATCGTTACAAAATGTAATTTTCATTCGCCTGCCTTTTTAGTACTTATAATGCAAGAAAACATTGCAGATAAGGTAGGTACTTACTTTACAACTTACGTCAAGGTGTTTTTGTGTCATAAAGTTGAGATTATATTTTGGAGCGGTTAGCGGAACAAAGCGACACACGTCCGTCTAGCAGCGCGCCTCAGCGGTCTCTGTCACATCGCGTAAAAATAAAAGAGAAGTGAAAAGGCGCCGCGGCGGCACGACGTTTCGTTCGACACGTTCGAGCCAATTTATGATTAAATTAATTAATAGATAGAAAAATTGAATTTTTATCAATAAATAAAATTAATGATGTTATTTGTTACAATATTTAACATCATTCTTGTAAATTTTGTAAAGATTTGTTCATTAATACTCGAGATAAAATTGTATGCGTTTAGGTAAATTTCAAGGTTAGAGGTTATTTCATGATTTTTTTCTATCGAGAAAATTTATCGGAAACGTGTTTTGGAACTAATGGTACACTCATAAATATGATCAAGATTACCACATATTTTTTTTACTGCTTTAAAATGAATATATTGTCTTAATATTTTTTTCTGTGAAGCCTTTTTTGTCTGAAAGACCGCCTTAAGTACAAAAGAATTAATATATATAGCACAAAATCTAAATGTGGGTAATAAAAAAAAATATTATGATGTTATTATTTGACAGTCAATGTTGTAGCTATAAATATTATTAGTAACTAAATGTTACAAGTCTATCTCAAAGAATAAACTATACTAAATAATAGAAAATCTTTGCAAATAATCTGCAAAGGAGTAAAAAAAAACAAAGTTTGGAAAAAAAAAATACATTATGAGGGTACCTAGACATTACATTATGCAAATAAAACTTAAAACCATTATTGTAGCTACATAAGTACAAAGTATACAATTTTTTAGTTGATAAAATATTAAAAGAATACAAAAAAAATACAAAAGGTTCGGCTCTCACGTAAATATTGGTGTTGTCAATATTCACATGTGCGTCTGCCCGGCAGGACCACCAACAAAATGTACATGATAACATGAAGCATATGTGTTTATTTGTACTGTATAATTTTATGTGGGAGTATAGACAGGTATATAATATTTATGATGGTATTTAATTTTTGTGTTATATATCTATTCCATGAAATACTCAATTATTATTATTTATAATTGATGTCTAGACTCTAGATGTACGACGCTTGGACGACTTTTGTCTGTTTTCACTTAGAGATCGTGACTCTATAGGTATTGCATCTCGATTTTAAATATAAATAAATTAGACGTACTTAGATAGGTGCTAAAGGACAGAGCGATGCTATGTTTTTATGTACTTAGATGCGTTGACCGCGTTGTATATTTGCAAAATAAAAGCAAGGCAATCGCCTGGCATTCGCTTCGTCACGCTCAGTGTCGGGCTGGACGTCACTGGTGGCAGAAGTATGCTGTTGGCAGTGCAATGATGTTGGCATTCTAAAAATAAAGCATCTTAGGAACGATGCGCATTTTGTGGGATTTTATTAAATTCGATGATTCATTTAGGAAGGAAAACCTATACGGCAATCACTGACGCATCTCGTGCTAATACTTTAGACACATATAAATATAATTTTATTCGCTAAACCATACCAAATAATCGCGGGAAAAACCACTGATGCAGCTAGTGTATTGTTTTTTTTTTTTGCGGTAAATTAATCTCATAACATTACGTATAATAAATTAAAATAACGAATAATCACAGATCTAGCGCCATCGAATAATAAATCTGCTGTCAAAATTTAAACTTCCCGCCAACACACGCGTCATCTCACGGGAGTAAGGTTTTGACGGCTCTAATTTTTTTTTAATACTTTCCTCTAAGGATTTTGGCGTCGCACTCATTGTGCATTTGCCAGTGTCAAGTATTATTTTTTAATCAAGTTTGATGAAATGTAGTCAAACATGTCAGTCACAGTCAGAGTCAAGTAATGTAAGTCACGGTCAAATCAAAGGCATGCCCTAGTAACGTGGTGGAGACTTTGTAAGAGGCTTCTATGGAGCTTTAGAAACAGCACGAAAATACACGTTGGACCACGTTATATCACCTAGCCAGACCCGAGCACGTCCACGAACACTTAATAAATAATAATCCACCATTATTAAGCATTAACACTCTAAAATAAACAAGACGACATGTAGTTAGGAGTGTGTTAGGAGACGACATGTTTTTGTTCACGTTGGCGCCAAAACTCGACTCTAATTTACTAGTATTATACTATAGGTACTCGTACCAAGTATTTTTTACCTCTGTCAGTTGCAATAACATAGTAAAAATCTGAATAAAAAGATTTTTTTAAATACTGTAGTGGTACTGTAGTATAACTGCTGTTCAAAAACCTAGTAAATGTGACACTGACGCTCTACATGAGGGTCAAAACGGCTCTGGTAATTTTTTGTTCAAAACCCTAGCAAATGTCACCCTCTACATGAGGGTCAAAACGGCACTGGTAATTTTTTGTTTAAAACCCTAGCAAATGTCAACCTCTACATGAGTGTCAAAACGGAACTGGTCATTTTTTGTTTAAAACCCTAGCAAATGTCACCCTCTACATGAGGGTCAATACGGCTCTGGTCATTTCTTGTTCAAACTCTTAGCAAATGTCACCCTATACATGAGGATCTAAACGGCTCTGGTAATTTTTTGTTTAAAACCCTAGCAAATGTCACCCTCTACATGAGGGTCAATACGGCTCTGGTCATTTCTTGTTCAAACTCTTAGCAAATGTCACCCTATACATGAGGGTCTAAACGGCTCTGGTCATTTTTTGTTCAAAACCCTAGCAAATGTCACCCTATACATGAGGGTCTAAATGACTCTGGTCATTTTTGCTAGATTAGGAAGTTTTTTCCTATTATTCCACCCTAGGCAGTATAGATGGAATAGGCCGAATTTACGCTTTATATTAGACTGCCGTAGTCAGAGCTAAGTTTAAAAAAAGTTAATAATAGGCTTGCTGGACTGCCACCTCGCCACTTGAACCGAGTCTAAGTAAATCTGGTATTAACTCTTTTGAAGAGTTAGATTGGAGAAGTAACGTGTTCCAGATAAAAAGGCAAAGTTTCAAGTAAATCATATTTATGGTAATAAGTTTAAAGATCACTATCACGGTTGTTCACTAAAGACTAAGAAAGAGGGTGGATCGTTATGTCTGCACCTAACTTTTTGACTGTTCGACCAACCACCCGCATTCTTCAGTGTTCCCGTGAACATGGTGCATGTAACTGCGCCATATAATATATAAGCGATATATCGAGAGCTCATTCCACAACCTTACCACGGTAAATATCCCGTAAATAATCATATAACTTTAAGTTTAAAGATATTTAGCAAACCTAGTTTTGTATCGTACATTCTTGAAAAATATTGGGTTGGGGTTTGGGGCTCAAACTGAACTTTTTGAGGAAGCGTGGCACTTACCATTGTGGGTGACTCGCTCATTTGTATACTCAAGTTTCTAATCGTGACAATGGTTTTCTACCTAGAACATGTAGAAGTATAGTCAGCGGCAGCAGTGTGTGCACCGCTGAGTTGCAGCGCGGCGGTCGTGTTCCCGCCGGTGACTTTACCGAGGTTTTCCATAAATTAACGCGCGCCTGTCGTGATGTACCGAACGTACACTGCAGGCCGGGAATATGGCACGCTAGAACTACCATTCGCTTTGGGTACATTGCTTATTAATTACAGAGAAAAAATGGGCATGCTGAGACGGCATTGTACTCATAATAATAAACAACTTCTCAATGGAACCAACCCAGAAATGGAAAAATAACAAAAAGCTAATTGTAGTTGAAAGTTGTTTAATAAAGATTAAAATTTATTATTGTTTAAGAACAAAACAAGATTTTTTCTTTTTAGGGTTCCGTGCCTCAAAAGGAAAAAACGCAACCCTTGTTGTCCGTATGTCTGTCTGTCTGCCTGTCCGTCTGTCCGTCTGTCCGTCTGTCCTACCTATTAACGACTGTATCTTTCGAACCGTAATAGATAGCCAGTTGAAATTTTCACAGAATGTGTAATGTTACGGCAGATTAATTACGAAATAATAAAAAAGGCATAAAGTAAAAACAAAATGGGGGTCCCCATACAACAAACGTATTTTTTTTAACGTATTATTGTATAAGCTCTAATGTAAAAACGGTACACACTTTAAAGTATAATAACAAATAATAAATAATGGCCAAGTGCGAGTCAGTGTCAAATTCCTGTTCACCACCGGTTCTTGTACGATCACCGAAGTTAAGCAACGTCGGGCGCGGCCGGTACTTTGATGGGTGACCGCCTGGGCGTTGAAGGGATGTTGTCTTTTTGCAAAAACAAAAAACTTTAGTAGCTAACAAGTTATGTCATGGTACGGAACTCTCAGTACAAGAGCCTGACTCGCAGTTGGCTGGTTTTATATATCATCAATAATGTGATAATGTGCGAGCGAGAGAAATGCAGACAGGAAGAGCGGTGCTGTATGTTTATTTATTATTTACTTATTTACATTACATTAGCACGGCTCGAAGCCAATTACACTAATTACACATCAATAAAGATAAATAAAGAATACAATTTAAAAACAAAATTACATGTACAAATTATTACATTACATTACAAAATTGTAAAAAATGTTAACGGCCTCTTATACCAAATTTGACGGTTTTAAATCAATTTTATTCAGTTAAATTGAGCTGGAAAAAATACATGTCACAGATACATCTGTATTTGAGTTTATGATTTGGTTAAAAACACGATAGAATAAACTTTCCTTATTCAAAAAAAAAACTGAAACAAAGTCGATTTAGATTATTTTTTTCGTTTTATGCTCTAATGAAAGCTCGTGACAACCTGGAAATTGCATGTACTGAAAGGCAATCCTATTCAAATATTTTTACTGTGGATAGATTTTTGATAGTGAATAGTTTCGTATTGTAGTGAAATCAAAAGCGTAAAAAGGTCGCGAGAATTTGCGCGCGCCGCGCTCAGTACCGCGCCAGACGTCATCGAGGTTGGATCTATGTTCGTTTTTGTCGTTCCACTCCCCCCGCGGGCCTCCAACTCTTGCGTGGCAAAATACATCGTCGCTCTAACTTGGCGGGGGCTGAGGGAGCGTATTGTTGCCTACGCGACTCGGATAACTGGCCGTTAATCTAGGTGTCATTCGTGCAAAACTTCAAACATGCATATTGCATTCTTTGCGCTTGTTACTGTGATAATAATAAATTATAATAAAAATCATATTTAGTTGGAAATAAAACTATTTTTATTTTTTTTGATATTCGCCTAGAGCCAAAAATTGCAGTCGTCGTCTCTTCGGTAAATTGACGGGTGCATTATCTCCGCCCGAGATGTACTGATCTGTCAGTAAGTTTCCCCATGCATCGTGCGAAGACGAATGACTGAAGTTAGGTTCGCGCGAGAACTCTTTTCCTGGCAACACTTGCACTGGAACTCTTTGGAACTTTGCTTTGGAAAATTAAAGATATTTTTTGTTTAAGTTTTATAAGCATGAAGTCTATTGAGAATGTGAAGTTGCGTATTTTTACTTTTTTACTCACCCGCAGTTTTCAGTCAGCTCCGCCATTGTAACATGGTCGAAACGTCGAGCGAAAGGTACATATTTTTACCTAAATTAAATAATACGTGATAAGTCCCGATAAACATTTAAAACATGTGTTCAATCGCGAAAGTTTAAAAATTACTATTGTGTGTAGTTGGTTTTTTTTAATTGGTAATCTATCTATGTATATAAATAAACCAGCCAAGTACGAGTCAGACTCGCACACTGAGGGTATCGTACAACCATAAAATTCAATAACGAAATTACCAGTTATAACTTGGTGATGAAGAGAAACATATCACCAACTCGCATTTGGCCATTATTTATTATTTGTTGTTATACTTTAGAGTGTGTACTATAATCATGCCAAGTTTGACGGTTTACCGGTATTACCGTTTTTACATTAGAGCTAATACAATAATACGTTTCAAAAACACGTTTGTTGTATGGAGATCCTTTCGTTTTTACTTTTTAACTTTTAAAATATTTTTTAGTTAATCCGCCGTAACATTACATCCATTACCGTTAACATTACATATTCTGTAAACATTCCAAGGGGCTATCTATAACGGTTCGAAAGATTAGGACAGACAGATAGCAGGCTTAGTAATAAGGTTCGTTTTTAACCTTTATGTACGGAACCCTACTAAAAATTAATCCCTATTTACCTTGGTCACGCCATAACTTGAACCCGACTTCACCGATTCCATTCGTGTTTTTTCAAATTTTTCTAATAATTTGTAGAAAGTTCTTATGGAAAGAAAAATTAAGAAAATTGGAAAATATCAGAAAACTTAACGATTGTAACTTCGCGCGTTTGACAGTTCTAAGACAGGACAACGTCTGTCGGGCCAGCTAGTTACATATACAGGGTGTAAGGGGAACACTCTCGAAACCAAAAAAGGTAATTGTACTCATCATTATGAACCACTTTTACTATGGGAACAGCCATGAAATCGCGAAAAAAAATATTAGCCGTTCTATAGAAAACGGTCATTGACACTCGACAAAATGTATAGAACAGCTGATTTTTTTTCGCTATTTCACGGTTGGTCCCATAGTAAAAGTGGTTCATAATGATGAGTACAATTACCTTCTTTTGGCTTCGACAGTGTTCCCCTTACACCCTGTAGATTCGTTAGGATGCAAAAAAGTGGAACCCTATTTGAACTGGACTGGATAACACTGAGCGTAGGCATAAATTGGTAAAAGCTCATCACAAATTCAATCGGAGTTCATTTGTTTTATTTGCTAGAGCCAATCGATTGACGGGAAAAATTTGCGAAGCGGTGATGGGGTTGCCTCGGGGAGGACCTTGGGTCCTGTATGTTTTTTTTAATCGTACTCCATGTTTTTCGTACTTAGACGAATAAACAGCGTTAGGCTGGGACGTTATATAGTTTGATTAGGTTGGAATCGCACTTATATTAAATGCGAAAGTAAAACAGGTAGACCAATATTAGTGAAATTTGGCTAAAAGGTAGTAGGTTATTCATATATCACTAGCGATCCGCCCCAGCTTCGCACGGGTATAGATTATAGTCTATGTCATCCGGGGATAGTGTAGCTTCCCAACAGTGAAAGAATTTTTAAAATCGGTCTAGTACTTTTTGAGCCAATTCTTTTGTAACGAATTGGCTTCATATGGCTGACATACTTACATACAAATCTTTCCTCTTTATAATATTATAGTATAGTATATAGTATAGATATAGACAAGCGTGGAGATAAAAAAAAACATGGCTGGTTGTTTGTAAACAAGTATAAATTGAAAATGTTAAAAACTCTCCGATAGAAGGGCTGATAATATTCAAACGGCTGAACCAATTTTCATGAATCATAGCTAAGAAGTGTTTCGATTAAGTCACGTTTCAAACAAAAAAAAGGTCTACAAAATTGGTTCAGCCACATGGGAGCTACGATGCCACATACAGACACACAGATACACCCGTTAAATTTAAACATCTCTCTTTATGCGTCGGGGGTTCGAAATTGACCAGTAGATGCTATATTTATTGCTTGAAATGTAGTAAGTCCAACTACATTTTCTTATAAAAAATATTCTTGCGTTTGATCGCCAACTCGCTTGATGTTATCGATGATGCGGTCTACGATGGAGCACGCTTGCTTAGAAGAAACCAATACAACACATACATACATATTTGCCATGCATTTATTTACCCAGGTTAAAGCTTTAACCTTCAAAGTCCTCCTATATTACGCCACTGCACTTCCACGGTAGCAAGAGCGGTAAACGCGTGCCCCGTGCTTTATTCGTCTAAGCTGTATCTAACTGGGGGGTTAAACAAGACCCATTTTCTGTTAGCGTTAACGCCTGCCGAAAGATGTAATTGTATTAAAATGACATTGACAATGACTTGAGAGATGTTATCTTAAGCTAATGTCATTTTCATACAATTTCATCTTTCCGTAGGCGTTAACGCTTACAGAAAGTGGGTATTGTCTAACCCCCATGGAGTTCCCAAGTGCTTTTAACCTTACAGTCGTGTGACCGAGTTTTCTTTTTAAAACAGGCAGGCTACTTTTTCTGCAAAAAAACAAAACAAAATCACAAAAAAAAGAAATGTGACTTGAAATCCGTTGTATTAAGGAAGTTCTGTGTTTGTTATATTTGTAAATCACGTTGTTTTATACAAAATGAAGATTTATTATTTTTATAAATCGATCCCCAAACATGATCCACGGATCTCTATTTTCGTGCATAAAGAACTACTCTGCAATGCGCTTTATCCGAACAACCAACACAGAAAAGTACAGTCAGCGACAGCAATATTTATTTATTTATTTCAAAGGAAGACCAACAGCCTTAAAAAAATATAACAATCTAAATAGATCCAGAAGCTAATTATAGGTTCTCGCGGATTGAAATTTAAAAAGTAACAATTTAAGTGACATTGCACAGTTACACAATATGCGTTTGTCGAAAAAATTAAAATGGCATAACAATAGGCTTATACAAATTAATATCCGAGGCATCCCACATATCGTGAGAGTCTCGCGCGCAGTGGATGCAGATGGCGGGCTGTTGTTCAGTATAGAGTTTTAAACTGATGATATAAAAAAACAATGATTCAAATGTTGTTTTTTTCATACACTATAGTATATTATTAGTGTGCCATTGCGAAGCCCCATATTTGGCCTTTAAGAATGTCAAACACCATAAGTACATTCCGTGTCGAACTGTCCAGTTTAAGTAAAACCAACTGAAATAGGAAATGCTTTTTCTATACTATCCATACTCTCTAGAACCAACATAAAGATGATAAAAACACTTCAAAAATTTGTTGATCAGCAAGATTCGATCCTGCGCATCTGGGTATCTTTGCGCCATAGAATCCGAAACGTGGATATTCGCCAAAGAACCAGAGTCACCGACATAGCTGTTAAAATTTGCCAGTTGAAGTGGCAATGGGCAGGCCACATCGCTGGCAGAACCAATAACCGATGGGGGTTCTTGATTGGAGACCACGAACCGGAAGAGCGTGGGTACGCCTCCCACTAGATGAACCGACGACACTGTTAGAGTCCAATGGATGCAAAAGGCAGGCTGTCGTTCAGTGTGGAGTTTAAAAGGGGAGGCCCATACTCAGCAGTGGACGTCTTCTGGCTGATGATGAAGTTGCATCTGGGTAAACGCTCTGAACGCGAGCGCTCTAACCGCTAAACTACGGTCGCTCTTAGCACCGCTTTTTTACGATTTCTCACTCTTATATAGGACATTGTCAAATTCGAACCCAAGGAACAGCAAGCACAAAAGAAAACCATACTATTTTACTGATAGTATAATATCTGGCTGCTCTGGAATAAAACATCCATATAGGACAGTGTCTTTTGTGAAATAGAAATTATTTTAGACGCTGAGTGTACCTACATGGAAAGCGTACTCAAACACTACGTGAGCATACATGTAATGCGTCTGTCTGTACATCCGACTTGTAATCGAATTTATGTAACAAAGGTAAAGGGACATCTTGTACTAATTACTAATTGTATTTTAGCAGATAGGTAGAGAATATCACCACTTAATACTGAATATAGAATATGCCAAACGGGATTAAATGTATGAAGAATAAATAGTTACCAAACGCAACTTTTTAGTAGGTAAGTATCTCAAGTGGTTTACCAAAAATGGGAGTCTTACCAAACGGGATGTACCCCTTCAAAGTTGTAAAAAATTTGTAGGTACACGATTTGGGTCATTTATGATACGTACTGCCCAAGAAAGGAACTCTCTGCCGTCCTCCTTGTTTCCTAAGAACTACAATCTAGGTTTCTTCAAGGCTATAGTGAATAGATCAACGTGTTCCACCCTCGGCCACATAGTCGCTTACTATCAGGCGAGTTGGTGGCCAAACGTAAATCTATAATATATTATAATAAAAAAAAATATAAGCGAAATACCACTTGTTCCCGACTCCTGACTAATCACAAAATATAGAAAACAACTTGATTTAAAAAGTTTTGAAATAACAAAATTTGGCAGGAAGTTCAAACTATGTGATGTCTTATCTTTATTTTCTTTATGTAAACATCCGCTAAGGGAGAGTTTTTTAATTGGCTTGAATAGGTGACCGCCTGGGCATGATGTTGTCTTTTTGCATTAGGTACTTTATGTATTTAGTGGTGGTACGGAACCCTCAGTGCGCGAGTCCGACTCGCACTTGGCAGGTTTATTTACTGTTAGGTGAGCTACCATCTCCTATCAATGCAATAAAAGCAATGATAGGCTGAACCAAGAATAAAAATGTTTAAATTTTTAAAGGAGCAATGGCCGTGAATTCCCACCTGAGTCGGAGTTTTCCACAAGTTTAAAGGAATTTTACATACATTTTAATGTATAAATGAAAGTGATACTGGCAACACCAGCATCTTACATTCACCTGAGCTGTCCGGAGCTAGTGAACGCGCAAGGACGATGATGTCACCCGGGTCACCAGATCAAGTGCACGGTTTGACCCATGCAACATTCATGAGGTAAAACCGGGGATCTGCTGACGCTTTGCGGCCAGTGTCGCGGCTGACGGCGAGACGCTTCCAACCTATACATAAACAATATACATATTTATCTGCTGTTATATAGTTCATAATATTTTATTCATAATAAATTTCAGTTTTTTGTGGGAAGATCCACCCACGCACACACTAAAATTTTGATCTGTTTTAGGGTTCGGTACCCAAAGGGTGAAAACGGGACCATATTACTAAGCCTACATTGTCTGTCTGTCCGTCTGTCTGTCTGTCCTACCCTTAAACAGCTGTATCTTTCGAACCGTAATAGATAGCCAGTTGAAATTTTCACAGAATATGTGATGTTACGGCGGATTAACTAACAAATAACGTTAAAAAAGACAAAAAGTAAAAACGAAAGGTCATACAACAATAGTATATTATGCACTTAGTGAATAAAGGACGGATTTAAAGCGAGGGCCATAGATGAATCACGAGCAAGTGAAGGATTCTAACGACTGAATCACGACTGCAGGGAGTGATTCAAGTGTTAGAATCCTGAGCGACGCAAGTGATTCATGGCCCTCGATATAAATCTGTTTTATTCAAGAGTTGCTTATTATACTTTATACCATGACTGCAAATAAAATAAAGATTTAAGCGAAAATAGACATTTAATAAAAAAATGAAGGTTAAATTAATTAAAATGCACATTAAATTGGAACAATTACTAAAATTATGAGTAATTTTCTGATTACTGTTATTTGTTATGTCAATGTTATGCCTTGTTTTTAAAGTACATCGTAGCATAGAATACACACTGCATAATGTAAATGAGTTCTCATAGCTCATAGCAGTAACTAGCTGGATACTACTGGATATTATATTGAAAGCAAAAACAATTATATTTTTATGTCTCAACAATCTAGAAGTAAGCGAATATAAAATGAATAATTCCAAACCGGTATCCGTGTTTACGGCCTCACAACATGGTCGAAAGGACATAGCGTCTCAAACGACTCCTCTGACGACCCAGACTAGATCGCGAGACCTACAGACCTTTCCTTTTATTTGATTTAATTATACCATCTCTAAAGGACAGTCAAAGACCTTATGTTAACTGCTGGATATATTGGAATCAATTTTAATATTTGCCTACGCGATGAGATGTTTTAGGAAAGTGTGTTTTTTTCGTGAATGTGACGCTATTTTTTCAGCTGTTGAATAATGGAGATGTATTAATATGTATGAAATTATCTTTAACTAAGAACTCTTTGTTGACATTTGCTTTTCTTTTGCCGACAGAAACGAACAGGACATGCGTCTGACGGTCAGGCACTAATAGCATTTGCAGAGACATTTTATCTTAGTTTCTAAAAGTAGGTACGCACTTATTTATTGTATGTCCGTAGGTAAGGATAGGGACTGTTGATTCTTATAATTATTTTAAGATTTTTGTTAGCATAGTTATGCACAATAAAACTTTATTCTATTCTATTCTATTCCATTCCATCCCATCCCATCCCATCCCATCCCATCCCATCCCATCCCATCCCATCCCATTATCCCATCCCATCCCATCCCATCACCTCACGTCACATCACATCCCATCCTATCCTATTCCATCCCATTCAATTTCATTATATTTTATTTCGTTTTTTTGGCAAGTTCTTTATTAGACTGTTAACTAGCTTGGACCCTAAATTAGGCAACTTTTTGTACCGATAAAATAACCGATTCCTGCTAGTCTGGCGAACGAAAGTAAAGACTGAAACAGCGCGGCTTTAGAAATATCAGCATTGGAACACCAAAAATTTGTATGAAATACCTGGAATAATACATGTATATTATTTTTTTATTGTAACACTGTAATTTTTGCATTTCATACTAATTTTGGGTAACGACGCGGATTTTTTTTTTTAAGTTTGGCTGCTTTTTCACTCTAATTGCATTAGCCAGACTCTAGGAAACTAACACACAGACACACATGTAGAGACACATATACAGATTTACATAATATTTAAAAATCAATCGTAGTACAATTATATTTCTATTCACTTTTTGTGTTTAAAAATATGTTTGAATCAAAAAGAAAATATTACTGAATATTTGTAATGTTATTTTTATTTTCTTCCTTAATGTAGCTTAGATTTTACATAAGTCATTTAATCATTTTCATCGTCATCATTTCAGCCATAGGATGTCCGCTGCTAGACATATGCCTCCATTGATCTCTAAAAGGGCCGGTTGGAAGCGGCCTGCATCCAGCGTTTTCCTGCCTTCTCTTTTAGGTCATCTATCCATCTTGTGGGTTGGACGTCGTACGCTGCGCTTACCATTCCGTTCAATCATTTGATATCTTCAAAAATTTTGAAATGCGCGAGTGTGATGAAGTTTGCACGAAGTATAGGCTCTTACCGGTCCGTGGTCGCCATTCCAGAACCTTTCGGCCCCATCGGCCATCTGTTCTGCGTGTTATGTGCTCTGCCAACTGCCACTTCAACTTGCTAATCCGATGGGCTATGTCGGTGACTTTCGTTCGTCTACAGATCTCCTCATTTCTGATTCGATCTCGAATCCTTTTGAAGATCGACGGGGGAAGCCTATGTCCAGCAGTGGACGTCCTACGGCTGAAATGATGGTAACAAATTCTTAATATTTATAACCTCGTCTCTAGAGATCAAGACTTCCAAGCTGAAACTGCGTGCATCTACGCAGTTCACTCCGCTGCATATGCCAGAGGGACGCGCTATTAAATCTCAACAAGCTTATTAGGAAATAGTAAACAAAACAATCAAAACTTTACTAGCTTATCTAATCTGGTAACAAAGTCTCACAGCTCTGCCCCCTTGTCACAATGAAAATAAAAGCCATTACAGATCGGAGGCAGGATCAGGTTTGAAATGATCCGCGGGGTGACTGGCTCGGACCCACGACCATATATTAAGGATCCGTCGCTTGGGAACAGGGATTAATGCATCATGCAGCTAAAGGTCGGGTCAGTTTGATGGCGACAAACGGAGATCAGATTGTAACATAATTACCTATCATCCGCAGCCTTTTTGATCCTACTGCTGGTTATATCAACCTCCTTTTTGCTATCCATCTTTTTCTATTCTGTATTAATCAAGTCTAAGTTCGATCCGTAACATAATGTGCGAACATTTCACTCAAGATAGTTGAGTTCGCGAGGCTACAAAAAAATTAAAAGATAACACTAATATTACAAATGCGAAAGTTTGTATGCTATGTAAGTCTGTAAATATTTACTAATATAAGTTTGTCTCCACTTAACTTCATAACGGCTTTACAGATATTATTGTAATTTTGTATAAAGGTAGCTCATATCCTGAATTAACATAGAATTCTTAGATTCCTTTATCCGAGTAAAATATTAAAACTAAAATTACCAAGTCGCGTTGTTTAGTTATTTCGCCAACACCATAATTATCATCGCCAACCAAATGCTACACTATGAAATTAATTATATTTATGCTATATTAGTTTCACTTGCTCTTACCCCGTGCTGACTGCAGTACGGGTACAGTAGAGGGGGTACTAAGGATAGACAATTTTTTCAATACCTTCATAAAAAGCTGTTCATAAATAGAGCCCATAAATGACAACAAAATTAAAATTTGTTCAAAAATAAATACATTATTTAAGTATTTTAATGTCATGCTAGACAATGAGCACACTATAGCGAGTTATGACGCCAAGCCTAAGCCTGCTATTTGTTATAAATTAAACATTAGGACACATGCCTCATACTCGGTTTGCTATTATTAAACTAGTGATACCTCGTATGAAATTCAAGCTACCTTTCCGCTTATCGCTCTCCGCTCGACCTCGCACCGCGCCTGCCCCTCGGATCGTGAAGTAGATGGATTACAGCCCGCCTGTTGTACCCTTTACGTTCTGTAACTTATCTTGCGTGAGGTTAGTGCCTTCAAATTGAAAAATCTAACGATTAATGAGTAACCAGCCAGTAATGGGTTTAAGTAATGAGTTACACCCTTAAATGATTGAGGTGCTATGCTTTAAATTTAAATAGTTAGTTTAACTGTAAACAATTATCATTTCAGAACTGATTAGATAAATATAACATAAATATAATAATATAATATAATTTATTTCTAAAAACAAGTTGGGTATCTTAAATTAATTCTAAAACAAACTACTAAAATGTAATAATACGTAATATTAAGATGTGAGAAGTTTCAGCAATTTTTTTTTATTAAGTAGTCGACTTTGCCAAGGGCCCCACACTAGGCTCATGGCCCGTATTGTGGTGGCCAAGGGACGATGTACCCAAGTTAAGTTTTTTTAATTTGATATAGGCTTTCTTCGAATATTTTTGTTATAAGTATAAAAGTAGGTGCTGCTGACCTTTTAAAAAAACTCAAGACTCACACAGCGGGCAATGGAAAGAGGCTCGGAGTTTATTTCGCGATAAAATCCGGAACGAGGATATTCGCGAAAGAACCACAGTCACCGACATAGCTAAGATTTGCAAATTGAAGTGGCAATGGGCAGGCCACATCACTTGAAGAATCGATAACCGATGGAGAAGAAAGCTTCTTGAGTGGAGATCACGAACAGGAAGACGCAGTGTTGGTAGGCCTTCCAATAGATAGACTGAAGACATCGTGAGAGTCGCGGGCATCCAGTGGATGCAGATGGCAGGCTGTCATTCAGTGTGGAGTTCTAACGGGGACGCCTATTTTCAGCAGAGGACGTCTTATGGCTGATGATGATGTGGTACATACCCACACGATTTACATACGTAAAGAACTTACAAGATAAAACTTCGCTTTTCTCCTTAACATCTACCTTCGCTCTTTACTCTTAACATTTCATATGATATCTACCGAAGCGTTATCAAACTGTTGGCGAACACAGAAAACGTGGAGCCTTAAAATGCATATCAGGTGCAATCTTACGACCTACTGAAAAATGCGGGCATTTTTCAGTAGGTCGGAAGATCTCTACGTATGGAACGATGGCAGATAGCATGAAGCTATATGATTGATTATTAAGAGCTAGCCGTGGTAGCCTATTTGGAAGATCGCTAAACCTGAAAGCGTGAGGTCGCGGGTTCAAACCCCGGGCCCGTGAGCCGGCCCAATGAGCTCTTTGGAGTTTATGTACGGATCTTCATACCACTGGCTTTTCGGTGAAGGAAAATATCGTGAGGAAACTTGCATATGTACGGAGAAAGAATTCAATGGCGTATGTGAATCCACCAATCCGCAACTGGGCTGGATATGGCCCAATCACCCTTTCGGGGGTAGACTGAAAGTCCAGTCGACTATTAAAAGGCTGATTATGATGATGATGATGATGATATGGTTGATTAAATCTTATGGCATTTTGACAATGTCTATAGTGTAACTAGCAACAAATGTAGACTCAATACACATATTAACTAAATAGTTGGGTTTTAGTCTACTTTTGGTTCAGACATTTTTGTGCGCGTACCCGATATATCTACAGTTTCAAATATGTTTGATGGCATTGGAGAATTCTTTTGATCTTCTGAAAGAAATAAATCGCCAAGATGTAACACATCTCTCGTTCTTGGCATACAACTGTCACGCACTTGTTCAACAAAAGAGCGCCAAAAGTGAACAAAAGGCCCAAAACTTAACACAAGCAGTCACAACACAATGACAATGCAAACAAAACAGCGTCAAACGAGATGTAACCACTTAATAACATCAGATCGCGTCACCAAATGAATAACACCGTCCAATTTCAGCGCATCACAAGAAGCAAGAAAAGATTGTTGCACTCCGTATTAACACTTGCTGAGGAAATTTAATTCTGCGCTTTAAACGCAACCAAAACTAAACCCTTTAACCAACTCAGAGAGTTTAAATTAAACTGAAAGCTGTTGAAGATAAATTCTTTCGAAAACTGCATTTCGCTGAATCACTCTGCGTCAGATAAAGATGGGTATACAAAAGCATTGTCTGAGTGGTGAAGAGTGAAAGAGAGGGTAGTTTTTTGTGGTTAATGTTCAAAACGGCTGGCTAATGTGCAGTGCAGTCTAGCCGGGACGAAGATGGATGGGTGTTCTGGTTAGAACTGGGAGCATACTGACTGTGGGACTAAGTGAAGTTAGGGCGAAGGAACCTCCATTATAGGAAGCTATCAATTAAGTAACATACTGTCCTAAGATTAAACTAACTAAATATTGCTAGATATAGAAAGCATAAATAAGAAAGCAAAATAAAAAACCAAACAAAATAAATAGCCAATTGCATAGTCTGTGATGCCATCCTCAATGCCATCTCCATGCATCCTTAATGTCATTGCTTGTAATGCCATTCTCAATGTCATCGTCTGGGATGCCATGCTCAATGCATCCTCAATACCATCGTCTGATATGGCATCCTCAATACCACCGTCTGTGATGCCATCCTCAATTAATCTTTAAAACTATCATCTGGGATGCTATCCTCGATGCAACCATCGATTGTGATGCCATCCGCAATGCATCCTTAAAACCATCGTCTGTGATGCCACTCTTTAATGCTTACTCAATACCATCGTCTGTGACGCCATCCTCAATGCATCATTAAAAACACTGCCTGTGATGCCACCCTTTAATGCATACTCAATACCACCGTCTATGATGCCAACCTCACTGCATCCTTAATGCCATAGTCAGTGATGCCATCTTCAATGCATACTCCATACCACTGTATATGATGTCTGTCAATGCGTCCTCAATACCATATTATATAGTCAGTGGTGCCATCCTCAATGCATACTTACTCAAAGCCACCGCCTGTAATGTCATCCTCAATCCATCTTCTGTGATGCCATCCTCAATGCCATCGTCTTTGCAAACCTGATAGAGTAGGTACTATTCAATTTTGTTTTTGGTTTACCAGCTTGAGTAAATATCACTGAAAGGTTTTCTCAGCGCATCGACTAAGTCTATACTAATATTATAAAGAGGAAAGATTTGTATGTAAGTATGTTTGTAACGAATTGGCTAAAAAAGTACTCGACCGATTTTAAAAATTCTTCCACTGTTGGGAAGCTACACTATCCCCGGGTGACATAGGCTATAATCTATACCCGTACGAAGCTGGGGCGGACCGCTAGTATAAGATAAAGGTTTTATGAAAAACAAAAAAGTAAATGTAGCGAAACATGTAATTATGATGTAGGATCACATCATATGTCATCATGGTATTTAAATCAAAATAACTGGAAAAATATGTCATCCAAGTTAACGAAGATAAAGATAATTTATTTATGATTAAATCATACACACATTTAAAAACGCATGCACAATAGGTGGGTTAAAATATTAGTCACTTTGTATCATGTTTTGCCTTGTTCATAGGCGTACAAATCTAGAGAGATGGTATAAAAATACCGTAAATATTATTTATGTAAAAAGTATTAATTAAATTAACTGTTGAAACAATTTCAATAGTTGTGATCTCATGTTATTAATTTAAATAGTTAACAAATAGAATAATATACTATATTTGTATAATAAACAAATTGACCTACTGCCGTCATTACTAAAATTTATCATTTATAAAATCACTAACTTTGTAATAATATTTCTCGACTAAAAGTATTTTTAGTTTTATTTTAAATTGTCTAGATTTTAGATCCCTTATTGAACTCGGTATAGTGTTGTAGATAATCGGTCCCATACAAATTATACTGTGGTTATAAGGTGGTTTCAGAAGGGCGATTACGAAATGACGTATTTACTAATTATAAAGAAGGTTTTTTAATATAATTTTTCACAAAGCCTGTTATGTTTAATAAATCAAACACCAACCGGTGTCCAATTTTTACATTAAAAAAAACACAACTTCATATTGAAAAAAAAAACCACTTACTTAATCTTAATCTCTAATCAAAAAGAAAGCGAAAATACTCACATGCTGAGCATACAGAAGTACGCTACTCTGTAATTTATGTAAATGTAACCAAATTACATAAATAGTGGGTAATTCAATACAGAGTACTCTACAAGTGCTCACTACACTTACTAACAAAAAACAATTGACCACGACTTTTTCCTTCAACGAAAAAAACAATTGAACACTTTTTCCATCAACGAAAAAACAATTGACTACTACTTATTCCTTCAACGAAAAAAACAATTGAACACTTTTTCCATCAACGAAAAAATAATTGACTACTACTTATTCCTTCAACGAAAAAAGAATTGACTAATTTAATACTTTTTCTTTCAAAGAACAAAAAAATATTGACAACTAGTTAATTGTTTCTTTCTTCGAAGGAAAATTGTAATGATATGTGTGAAGAAAAAAAAACCCCTATGATAATGTTACAATATTGCCTGTATTAACAGGCAATTCTTTAACAAACTTCTTAAAGAACTGTATTCTTTAACCGATATAATTATATATCGGTTTTGAACAAAAGACAAAAGATCCATTCGTTGATTCAATTTTGCACTAAAGATAACTATTACCTTCAAAAGACACTACTGTACTCGCTGTACTGTACTCGCTAAGTCGCTATGTTCTTTGCGTTGTGCCGTACCCTAAATCACAGATTATTAAATAGTACCCCGTGAGCCTGAAGTCCAAGGAAGCGAGGGCGCCGCAGACCGGGCGTCCTTGAGTCCACTTTCCGTTTCGTCGGAGTCGGCCTAGCAGTGCAAGTTGCGCCTAACACTGTAAACTTGTCCAATGAACTTGATTGGCTGGCTTTACTAGAGCTTTTAGACTATAGTAGTTGGAATGGCAGCCGATATGTGCCGAATGTCACTTTTTTGGCTACGAAACAGATACAGTACAAATGACAGACAATGTACAAGTAGATCGTTCCAGTCTTACTGTTGCAATACCCATAAGTACTTAAGATTAAAATATACTTATCAACATACCGCCAGCATGCTAGGTACGCTGCCAACTGGTAGTGGGCTTGAGCATTTGGATTGTCTTTAGACCTTCAGCGGTCTATATTAAGTTAAATAAAAACTTGTAAAATAGTCACAAAATGCAGTTTTCCGCCAACAGCAATCTCTTCTCGACAATTTTTGGATGAGCTGGTACAGATTCTTTGTGAAGTATGGACGGTGGTATGGAATTCAATTCAATTCATTTATTCCCAATATTTATAATTTTACAATATTAACCTAACATTTTTAAGAAGTCTAAAATTAACAATTAATTATGTGTATAAGTACCTTTCTGTAGGTGTCTCGTAAGCAGCTGTTCCAGGAAGACCTGTGTTACAACTGCTAAGAATTTAATAAAATGCTGGAACGAGTTTAATAAAATCATAATATATTAGAACAAGCTTCGAAAATACCAATTATTAAAGAATCTGCAGCGTAGTTGTGATGTCTCTGGTATTTCAAGTATCCATAGGCGATGGTGACTGCTTACTATCAGGCGGCCCGTCTGCTTGTTTGCCACGTATGGAACAAAAACCGTCTAGTTTGCATGGTTGTTGTACGGTGCAGTATTATGACAAGTGATAGACATGTTGAAGAAGAACATTTTTGGATAGCACTGTCGAATATGAACCCAAACAGTATAGATTTATTTCAATCATAGTAGGCTCGGATAGGCAGTGGCGGATCCAGGACTTCGGTTTGGAGGGAGGGTTGAGGGGGTAAACCCAGCTGAGGGTAGGCAGGCAGGTATGGTAGTAGGATAATATCAAGTTTAATTTGAGATTTGTCGGCGCTGGTATATTAGTATATACTTAACTTCACTACTAGAAACTTTTTTTTTTTACTTAAGAGTCGTAAAGCGGGCAATGGATAGAACTATGCTCGAAGTTTGATTGCGCGATAGAATCTGGAACGTGGATATTCGCCAAAGAACCGACTATTAAAATTTGCAAGTTGAAGTGACAATGGGCAGGTCACATCGCTCGCAGAACCGATAACCGATGGGGAAGAAAGGTTCTGAAGTGGAGACCACGAACCGGAAGACGCAGCGTAGGTAGGCCTCCCGCTAGATGGACCGACGACATCGTGAGAGTCGCTGGCATACAGTGGATGCAGATGGCAGGCTGTCGTTCAGTGTGTCGGTCTAAAGGGCAGGCCTATGTTCAGCAGTGGACATCTTCTGGCTGGCTTTATGATGATAAAAGTACAGTAATAACGAAATAAAAAAAGACAACAACTTAGTAAAAAATTTTTTTTTAATAGATATTGAAGATATGCTAGACAGTCTACGTATTTAATAAAATATAATGGATGGATATAATGGAATGGAAATGGATCTATTGAAACACTTAACCCTACTAAAACACACGCTGTTTTGCTTTATAAATATTGATAATAATTATATAATAATTCTAAGTTATATTTTGTATGATAGAACTGTTTGCTTTGGCATAATTGTACTGTTATAATAAGAGAAGCCAGTTGCACCCGACACACACTCCCAGACTAGTTCAGGAGCCTATGGAAAATGAAGTTGTGTAAAACTAAATATATATCAAAATAAATTACTTTGTTTGTTTGTTTGTGAAATATCTAGTTGAAGAGCCGTTGCCCCCAGCCTTCGACTAAAATAAAATTAATGAACGGGCCCTAACCATTGAAATTGCTCAGTAAAAACGAGTCAAAACCGTCGGACATATAAATCAACACCTAATTATAAAAATGTACAGTGTACAGTATATTTGTTACAAAAAATAGATCCCGGTTTTATTTGTGTATTTACACTTCGGGAAAGCATAATGAATGCATAATGATATCTCGTTATCACGTAACAATACGTGTTGCACTTCCTACGGCTAGAGACCGACTGAAACTAAATGAGAGCCGGCGCTCATTTTGTTATCTTGAAAATGCGCTTCTACTGGGCCTGTCCATTCATTTTATTTTGGTCGCTGCCCCCAGCAGCAGTCGTCGGAGCCGAGTGTGTCTGTAAGTGGAGTCGAGCAGGTGAGCTCTCGTGTGGGCTAATTGAAGACGCGACGGTAATTGCGCTTTTTGGGAGCGCCTGACGACGTAATTACATCTCACTCGAGCTTGTATAGATAGAATGGTGAGGATATGCTGCCTACGTTTTTTTCGTACTCTTTACGGGACACAATTTTTTTTTTTACATTAACATAAACCAATAAAAATATAATATACTAGCAACGCACCCCAACTTCGCACGGGTGTAAGTCTTATTTTTTTACACCTTGGGTTATATTATATTATTGCAGTTTTAGTAAGGATCCCTATTTTTTTTTAAATATTATATAGCTTTTGTCACCCGAGGACAGTGTACCAGTGTAGCTTTCCAACAGTGAAGTAATTTTTCAAATCGGTTCAGTAGTTTCGGAGCCTATTCAATGCAAACAAACAAACAAACAATCAAATCTTTCCTCTTTATAATATTAAAGTATAGATAAAAAACTAACATTTGTACGCTGTAACAGGCAAGGACAGATACTTCTCCATTTTTACGACCATGTATGTACTTTATATGTATGTGTACCTACCATGTTCCGATAAATAAATATTTTAATTTTATTCAATTCTTCCCAAAAAAACGTTTCATGGACTCTACTGGTCACACCAAAATGACCAAAAACTAAGCATTGCTTTTCAGCGTATAGGTACCAAAGCTGTCAGCATTCTAGGCAGGCTTTTATATGTATTTGTCTTTTTATTGATGTGTGTATGTTTTAGGTTCTAATTGTAGTCTTATAACTATAATGGTCTTAGTTTTCTCTATATAGTAATTGTATCGTTTTGGCCAGCATTTTTTTTTATCATTTGCTAGTCCTTCAATCTTTTCTTGTATCCGAAGCATGATCTAACGATCATTTGTAGTAATTTTGTATATGGTTTGACTTATTCTAAGGTTATCTTAATCTAACGTACAATCCTTCGCATTAATTATTCTTTCTTTATTCGGTACGTGATTGTTTAAAAATCGCATTTATTTTGTAATTGTCATGTTTTCTTCTGTCAATCGAGTCGTATCCACACTATTTCCGTGTTTCTCTCATTGTCCACGTCTTGATGTTTGTGTTTACATATGTGGTGCCTCTGGTTGTGGTAGTGCCGCTGGTTATACGTACTACTCACTAGTGATTAAGGCGAAGTTTTCCCAATTTCAAGCAATGCTTGTTACTACAAATGACCGTAAGGCTTAATATATTGTACTAGCTGAATCCAGCAGTTCTACCCGCGGTTTTCCACATTTGGGGGGGGGGGGGGAAAAGTACCCTATGTCAGCCCCTATTATGTACACTATCTTCCTTCCAAATTTCGTTAAGATCGGCTTAGCCGTTTAGTCACGAAAAGAGAACAAACATAAAGACAGAGAGACAGAGTTACTTATGCTTTTATAATATAAGTAAGAATTATAGTAGCATTTAGCGGAGCAAAACCATAGCGCTTACTCACAGTCGTACATTTCGCTAATAGGCATGATGACTAATATTTTTTATTACCTCATAAAAAAGCTGATCATAAATAGAGCATATCAACAAAAACAAAATTAAAATAAGTTCAAAAATAAATAAGATATGAACAATGTGTATATGAATTTCTAGTGTAATTCCGCTTCTAAAGACAAAGCGGAATTACACTAGAATTTCTAGTGTAATTCATTAGAAGCGGAATTACACTAGAAATTCATATACACATTAAAAATGGACTTCCGCAAAGTAACGCCAGATTCAATCAAGACATGAACATTTTAATTTAATTTAATTTTATGCTAGACAGAGATTGCACTATACTGAGCCGTGACGTCACGGCTCAGGAGCGCCATACAAATGCTATACTAACACACGCTTTGCGAGAAAGGGATAGACCATCCCCACCTAAAACTTTAAATAGGTACATCTCAGAGATTTATCAGCCAATTCAAATAATTTTTTCAGTATGTGTGATGTATTTACTTATATTCATCGCTAAGCCGGTTATTTGTAATAAATTAATCATTAGGAATCATGCCTATTCTATTTTTGGAGTTTTTCTCATATTTTTCGAAAAGTATAGCTGTAATGTAAAATGTACCTTTACGTTTCCCTCCATTATTATAAAATCTGTATATTAAAATATCATAGACATAATTTAGTAAATTAGTAGCTATTAGAATGAATCCAAAAAATAGCTCAAATTAGAGTTTCAAAAAAAACTATGGAGAGAAATGTTCTCAATCATATTTCAGTCTTTAAGGTTTCTAGATAAATCATTCAAATTTGATGTGACACCATTTTTATAATTTTAATCTATCCATGGAAGTAGACAAACAAAAACGAGAATAAACAATATGCTTAAAAGTGAAAAAGAGGGCTTTAAAGGACTGGAATAACTAATACGACTGATGGTAAGCAATAGGGCTATGTCTATGTATGATATCTGTTTGGTGCCATGCCATCAGAGTAGTGACTTGATTGTATCATTCTTTTTATAATGCAGTCTGCGATGGAGCAAGCTTGCTTGGAAGATACCTAATAAAACTTAAGGGTGATGATCTACTCATCGCAAAGTAAACTACTTGTAGAAAGTACATTTGAGAAAAATAATTGTGTCCTCACTTTGAGAATTCAGAACGGGGGTAGTTAAGCATCCGCAGTCCCCTCTAGTTATCTAGTTGGCCGCGATCGTCCGCCATACTGCGTTCATATCTGTCAAGGCACGGAGCTCTCTAAAAATGGTTAGTTGTGCTGTGATTTCATGTAAAAGGTACACAATTTTATTCAGCGTGCTTCATCTTCGACCAAATCAACGTTTACTATTAAGCGAGTTGGTAGTCAAACGAGGACTTATGTTTTTTTAACACCCAATAGAGTACTAATTAACTTCGAACGGCTGAGAAAGAAAACTCGATCAAGTCAACTTTCAAATAAAAATCAAAATCGGTTCAGCTGGGAGCTACGATGCCACAGAGACACGCAGGTACTTATAGAACCCCTATTTTGAATCAAAAAACTGTTTCATCAAGAGAGTCAGTTTCCCCTGCGCCGGTACACTTGCCTAGCTACCGTACACTCGATCCAGTTACTGACCTCGTTTATTTTCGCCGCAATCACATAGCATTTGCTGGATTAATACTCTACGCTAATGCATATCATTATATTGAGTGGCTCCTCTTTTAACATACATTTGATGTGGAAGTAGATGTAAAACTCGCGCCAAGCATTTTTTTCTGACAACTGCAAAATCATTGTAAAAAGCTAAATAAAACATTTTGTTTTTAACGGAGTTCAAAAAAGGAGGAGGTTCCAGACAAGATGACTAATATTTTATATTACCTCAAAAAAGCTCATAAATAATATAGAATACTAGCGGCCCGCCTCACCTTCGCACGGGTATAGATTATAGCCTATGTCACCCGGGGATAGTGTAGCTTCCCAAAAGTGAAAGATTTTTTTAAAATTGGTCAGTCACGCCTCAGGCGCGCCATACAAATATGTTTTTTTTTAATGTTTGTAAAGTGATTACTCCTCCAATTATAAATTTATTTTGATGGGTTTTTTTTTTGTTTGGTGGGTCTTCAGAGGACCAATATAAATTTTATCGAAATTAAAACTTTTTGAAAAAATCAAACAAAAACTAAAAATAACACTGATGACGTTTTGGTTTGTATAATTTATTATAAATAATAGGCTTGCGCTTGACCGCCAACTCGCCTGATGTTAAGCGATGATGGGTTGTGCTGTGGTTCTTTTCAACAAAAGTTTTGATAATAAATTTCAATCTCTGTTTAACTGTAATTTTTCTACTTAATAGTTTAAGTTTGTAGATTGTAGGTATAGTCTTGAAAGCGGATTTTGATTTTACTTTCAAAAATGTTTCTTTAAGTTTTTTTTTTTATGACTTTTTTTCTGGGCAAGTGCCTTTATTATCTAAACAAAATACAAGCTAAAACTAACACTACAAATACAGTTAGACTGCCCATACACCGTTGAAGGTCTAATGACAATCCAAATGCTCAAGCCCACTACCAGTTGGCAGCGTACTCAACATGCTGGCGGCATTACCACGCTGAGTGGCAAAGCTTATGCGTTGAGTCAGAAACACGCCAGCATTTTAGTCACGCGTCGCATTAACCAGGCGATCTGTAAGATTTTTAAAAATGAGGTGAGCTCTCGTTCCCCAAGGGCCCAATGGGTCACCCCAATTATTAATTAATTAATTATCAATTATTGATTAATTAAAAATATTTTATTACGCAAAACTTAATATTAATAATCAAAGACTTAAATATTGGAATGTTTAAAAATCAACAATCCTTCCATCATCATCGACCATTTTGCACCCACGCCAGGTATAAGTCTCCTCTACAGCGCGCCATCTTTTCCGGGCCTGTGCTAGTCTTATCCATTGCTTTCTTGCTGCCTTAGCGATGTCGCCCAACCAGCGGGCTGGTGGTCGGCCCGGTGGTCGCTTTCCGCTTTCAATACTTTACTAGCACAAAAATGAAACTATGAAATTAACTATATATTTATTAATTAACTATATATTTATTAATTAACTATATATTTATTAATTAACTATATATTTATTAATTAACTATATATTTATTTATTAACTATATATTTTCAGAATGTCTTAGTGATAAAAATGTTCTGATATGTAAAATTTACATAAGATCGAGACCAGGTACTAGTTTTTTTATTTTATTAATAACCATAACAATTAGTATAGGTAGTAATTAACATGTTTTCTTATCTTTCTTTTATTAATTTAGGTCTAAAATACGACTAAGCTAAAATATGATTTTTACAATATTCTAATATATATATTTATTTATTTCAGTTTAAAGAAACAAACGATTAAAATAATTATATTTGTATCCCGAAAAAATATTATCCCATAACTTAGAACGATACGGCTCTTGAGGGAATACCCAAGCGGGTGAAACCGCAGAGCGCAACTTGTTTCTTAATAAATATGAGAACACCCTGTTAATGTGCTCTCCTGAATCATCAGACATTGCTGTGGAATTTATAGAAAAACAAAATAGAGATTTGAACTCACCCTTTATCTAGTAGATCCTAGAACCAACGTTCACGCGTTGATGTCTTTTCTAAGGTCCAAAAATATACCCTACGATATACCTAAACAAAACAAACCAAATCTCTCTACGAAAATATCTGAACAAAAATCAAAGATGACAGATGTAAAACGTGCAATAAAACCTTCTCAATTCAAATCCCACATCAGATTTTAGAACGATGTATGGAGGAACACTCGCATCTATCATTCATTAGTGCAGCTAGAATCCAATACGACATTTTTTACAATCCCAGGGCACAAAGAACGCCCGGCCACCTACTCACACAAACGAACTCCATACAAACACGCCCGTCAATGTGTGCGTAATAAAAACTTGAAAAAATCACACTGACCCGCACACAAGCTTAAAGCTCCGCGAAAAAAATCACGGACACAAAGAAAGTCCTCCGAAAACTTCTGTACGAACTTTTGAACGCACACTTGAATTTTCTACACACACTAAAACGTTTACAAGGAAGTTATCGTAGTGTGCAAGAGTGCAGCGTGCACGTACGAGGGCTAAACTTAGCTTAGTGTGTTTGTGTTGTGCTCACAGACGAAAAGTTTGTTGGTGTTGAATTGGGAGTCGCGGAATGTCCTTGCTGGGACAATTTCTGATTATGTTACTTATGCAGTAAGATGTAAGGTTGATTTTGAGCTTGGCTTGTTTGAAACTTAAGTCAGTTGGTCCAGGCTTGGAAGCTGCGCGCCGCGGGTAGTTTTCGTATGAAGCTTGGTGGCGCGAGATGCAGCGAGCGAGACAGACATACGGCTTGTGTCTCCGTCCCGCTCGCACGCCACCCGCCGCCCGGAGCGGGGTGCGGCCGTGCGAGGGGGAGGGGAGGGTGTCGTGTCGCGTTGATGAACATTTTTCTCGTTTTTTCCTTATTTTAACGCGAATCGTTTTTAAAAAGGGTTTCGTCATAATTGCGTCGCAGCGTCCGATTATGTTAGCGATAATCCGATAACAAATTATAATAAGCTTATTAACTTTACTTACAAAAAAGTTTTGAAGTAAACCGGAAATATGAAGGAAGTAAGTACATACTTTCTTTGACGACTTGCTTATCAGACTTATCGGTAACTACCTGTTAAAGTAAGGGTATTTCTATTATATTTTTATTAGTATTTCACGACTAAACCAAGCTTTGTATGTATTTATTAAGATCGATGATTATTATTATTCACCGAATATTGTAGAAAAAAAATGTGCTAAAACTCTCGTTGGTTGTATATTTTTGGCATGGATGCGAAAATTTATAAAAAAAAAAAAAAAAAAAAAACTACTGCCTACTACTTTTATATGTGGAGCAGTAATTTTAATTGAATTCAGTTAAATGACAAGAAAGTCAGTTTTCTGAACTTAAGGCAAGTAATAAAGTAGGAAACTCATTAAAAAAAACATAACAGGTATACTAAAAGATAAGTAAAAAAAAATTATACACCTGTGCTCGGTCGAATGTAATAAAGTATTTTTGGTTTTTTATTTATTTATTTAATATATCATCTATGTAGTTTTAAAACACATAACTTTATGTTACTAAAATAGTTCAAAAACAACTTTATTCCTTTTTCGAGAACTTTCTAATTTTTATTTACTTATCATTTCGTATACCTGGTTGTTTTTATTTACTTATAATTTCGTATACCTGGTTGTTTTTATTTACTTATCATTTCGTATACCTGTTTTTTTTTTTACTTTAATATGTCCTTCGTCCACTAAATCTAAGTTTTCTTTGACCAATTTTAACTTACCTTTTGCCTTAACTGCCACCCCTATTCATAATCATAAAAATACACTAAACAAATTTATAAATAACTGCATCATTGATGCATTTCTAATTAATAAAGTAAAATAAATGCACCAATAAATATCATATTATCAATTACACACCACTTTCTTTTTTCAGATGACCTTCTTTGATAAATCAAGTCCAAAACTGACAAAAACACATTTAAGGATACTTAATTATATTTATTGCAGACAGAACCACCTCCGTTTGATTTAATGCATGCATTACTAAACATGAATACTGATTTACATAGAGCATAGATAAAGCTGGGTTTTACAACATTTGGCATTAACTACATCCTGTGGTGTTGCTCGCACAAGTCATCAAAATAAAATTAATAATTATAAATACTTTTTACAAACAAATTTTTTCGTTTTCTTCTCAGCAAACCCTTTCATTTGATACCCATATCATGCTGGTAGATAAGAACATTTTGTCCGCCATCTTGGAGCGTCCGCCATATTGAATTTATCATCTAGGACTAAAATGCTTGGGAAGAACAAATCCAACAAACCCAAAGTCGACGGGGTTACGTCGTTTCGTTTAGGAGTTAGGCCACCTTCTTTCTCCATCATCAGACCAGCTCGATGGTACCATACACCATGCATTGTCACCGAACTTAACAAGTATGCCTCAGCTCAATCGGTTGAGTGTAAGTAACAGGTCTAAAATTCAGTTTTTTTTATTTTTTTTTATTTTTGCAATAGGTAAGTAATATGTTTTTTTACAAATAATTAATTGCACGACATATAGTTACAAATAACTTTAATATTTAAAAAATATATATAGTTACCTATACGATATATAAATTTTTATTTGTTTGATTTTTCATTTGAAATCCGATAAAATACGTAACTTCATGGCGTGGCCTGCCAAAATTATCATCATCATCATCAGCCAGAAGACGTCCACTGCTGAATATAGGCCTCCCCCTTTAACCTCTACACTGAACGACATGGCATCCACTCGATGCTGGCGACTTAAAATTATCCTAGTTATTCTAAATTTGATAGACCATAGTTGAAATTTTTACGGGTCCAGGTAAATAATAAATAGATACATATTTATTAACTTTATGACTAGACTCGTTTTGTTATTAATATTTAAGCGAATGTAAATTATTCAGAAGCATTCTAAAAACATGCTTCACATTGTAGTAATTACGATTTTATATTAGTCATTCGCAATGCAGGCACAATCTCTGTACGTAGAAACCTAACGGATGTTTTCACTAATTGCACCAACACATTCACAAAGCTAACTCTATAAAACTTGACATAGCCTAAATTTACAAATCATGAACAGACCAGTCAAACACAAGTCTAATAAAAAAACTTATAAAAAATCGTCACATCACTATTAAACACAAACCTACATCATATTTTAATTTCACTGGCTGAAATCTCTCGTTATCATAATCTCGTTTCATTTTGATAAACAACAATGTTATACCAATTCCTGAATCAGAAGAAAAAAGAAACATGAGATCAAAACCAAAAACGTAAGAAACTCGGAAAGGTAAACGATAAAAAGCGAGCGAAATGAGCAAAAAAGCTCGAGTAAACATTGCGTTACGTACGCACGTCTCGGCCGGCGTCTGGCGGGAAACTTATTTTCCCGCGTTTTCACGCGACGCCATATTTGTTATTATTTTTTTCTTTCTCTTCTTGGCCAGTGTGTTAGTTTGTAAGGTTGAGGTTAAGGTTTGTTGTAAATTTTGCAGTATTTCACTGCTTTTATTGTTGTTTTCTTTTAATTCTACGTTCATATGTATATTTCTGCGGTTTTCCACGACGACGTGACTTACTATTTATTACTTGTAATTTTTTAGCATTTCTTCATTTTCATCTTAGTTCGGAGTTGTTGAGTTAATGTGAATCTAATTGGACTGTTTTTCTCATGAAAAATGTAAATGAAACTTCTATGTAGGAATAAAATAATATTAATTTACTTATTAATAATTTTAAATTCAAGAAAGCTTTGTCAAAAGCCAAGTCAACGTATACAATTTAATCATACTTTATCAATTGAAATCATTTTGAAATACAGATATTGCCTGATTTTCTCTATGTTAATCGATAATTCGTTTATTATCCATTCCAATAGTAAGTACAAACATGAAAAATCAGTTTATCGGAACTTATTTCAGCCTCACAGGAGCGAACAAAAAAACCGTGGTCGCTATGCCAGTCTCTCGGCGAGCACGGCGCGCGCCGCCCGTTCCAACATTTTATATTATTTTACATTACGACTTTTCATTTCGCGTAGAGTTTCGGCGCGGCGCCACTTCGCGCGGCACGTGACACAAAATTGTGACTTTCGGACTTTAAAAATGGAACACTCACACATTTCGACATGTAAAAAAAATAATTTTCCGGCACACACAAATTTTTTGTTACATTAAACAAACGCAGTTCACATTCAAACTAGATTTGGTTTGTTTATGTTTGAGTCTGTTATGTTGTTTTGGTTTTTGAAAACTTTGATTTCGTAACAAACTGTAAGGATAGAAGAATAAAGGAGAGAAGAGAGGATGGCGCTAGCTTCTTCTGTGAGCCTCTACTACTCGATAGTGCAGCGGGCTGCCAGGCATTATCTGGAAGACTACTGCCACACAGGTAAGAACTTTTAGAACTTGAATAAAACATTTCTTTCAGGGCGCCAAAGGAATCGTCTACTAACAACTCAAAAGAGCTTCCGGTCTTGATACGCCTGCGCCACTCGGATACTTTTTTTACCAAACTAAGAATACTGTGTGCTTAGAGCTTCCGGTCGCAATTTTCCGGCTTTTACTTGACAAAAGTAAAGAATACTTAGTTACTTATTTTTAGTTTGTAAAACAGAGTGACACAGCACAGTGGTAACAAGTGTAAGTTATATGGCCATAAGATAATTTGTTAAAGCTTTTCAGAGATATTAATTAAATAAATAAAACATAATTCCAAATAATAATAAAAAAACATGGACCAGTTAACAAAAAAACTACAGGCTATATAAATACCAAGTGACAATATGGCGTATTTTTTTAAAAATATTAGTTAAAAATACACGTATATTTGATTTAGTGTATTGATCAAAGAGATGCAGATAAAATTATCTTTAGTATTGTATTCTTATGATTGCACGATTAATACATCGTGGCCAGTAATCACTACGTACATAGGGAACATTTCGATAAATAAATGTAGGTACTTGTATAAAAAAACATAGCATTTCTATAGACATCCGCCATCTAGTCTACCAGTGAACACAAACACTGCAAAGTGTTCGAAACGTCAAGCATTAAAATAATGTATAAATACACGCGATAAAACCCGTTAAGTGTTTAACTTCAATTTACATTTAGTATATATGATTAAAAATAATTAATTATATTTTTATTAACATATATACTATGGTATGGGATTGAGCTTATTTGCGTGGTTATCATCTAGACAAAATACATGAATAAACTAAAATAGATGTATAGAAAAAGAACTAAACTAAAGTAGGTACCTACTAAACTAAAAGCTCGTGGTGGAAAGAAAAGTGGCCAGATGCTGGCAACATTGCCACGTTGAATGTCAATGCTTAGTTTTTTAATATAGGTACTAATTAAGTTCATAAATCACAACAATTAATACTTTATATTATACCTATAGAAGCATTTAATTTTAGGTAAAAATTTATATATTTACCTAAAATTAAACACGCATAATTTATGTATTATTTGCATATTGCAGTATTTTACTAGGTAATAAAATATACAATATGAAGCTTATATATATTTTAATCAAAGAACTTTATTAGGTATTATTAATCTTCCGTTTAATAATGTTTATCATTCGTAATCACTTACTTAGAGCTAAGTAAGAGTACGCCGACGGCACCGTCAAACTTTTTATTACAATGTGACACTTTTAACTTAAATTTAAATTAATGTTTACGGAGCTTAATAAAAAAATATGATATTGAAATATTTTTCGTAGAACGTATTTATTTATGTATTTATATACGTATTATTTATGAAAGAGTTTCGGGTTTATTATATCCAGTTTTTACTGAATTGGATGCATGTTTTGTTTTTTTGGCCAATTTTTTTAGCGTGACTTGCCTTTTGATCTATTCTTCATACTCGGGGTCCAAGTTTTTTTAGCTTTCACAGCAATACAACATTTTGAAAAAATCTGAGGCGCATTTTCTTTTTGTTTAATATTCCTTTATCGGCTACCAGCTACAATCTTATATTCAAAGACCTACCAAATGTGGTCAGAATTTACGGTTTGCATTCAGCTTTTTATAATTTACAGCTGTCACAGCTAAAATAAACCTGGACAGAGTATACGTTACGTACGCTGTATTCCCCGGGATTTGATCACATACCGGGATAAACAGTTGTGATGTTCGTCCGTCCTCATCACTTTTGCTAAACCCAACGAAATTCGGTTCAGCCGTTTTGTCGTGAAAGGAGTATGCAGAGAACCTAACAGAGTTACCCGACTGCCTGCGAAGGGTTTTGATTAACACTTTCTTAGATGAATCTTCAGTGTATTTCCCCTTCGACGTTGTATCAAGAATAAACAATAAGCATATTTATAAAAATCAATTATTTATGTTTCAATTTATAGAACTTTGTTAATGATAACAAAGACAAAGATTTTAACCTAGCCTGAAACAAAAAAATTATTTTACCGGAAACTAATTTGTAATTAATCTGTAATTTTGTTTTGTGTATTAATCGCATTTTGTTTCAGGTTAGGTTAAATAAGTAGTTTTTAAGCTTTGTAGATGAACTTCCGTAAATCAAAGCTTGATTCAATCAATTATCAAGTTTTATTTGAGTGTATGGAAGTATGTATCTATGTGTGTATCTATATTGCCTCCTATAACTTAAACGTACAGATTTTGAAGGAGTCGCTTGATTTGTTATAATCGAAGTGTCATAGGCTACCTTTTGCAGTTGCATTTTTTTTTCTTATAATATCAATACTTTCCTATTTATTTAAAATATTATTGTGACTGCAATTAAAAGTTACAACGTAAGTAGGTATACTCTTTTCTATGATGACATCACAATTGACGTCAGCGCTCCAATAAAAATACATAATTTTATTCTTAACATTTCCTTATACTAAAAGTAATTACAAAAAAAAAGTTTGAAGTAAAAATACATAGAGTACGAAATAAAATTTGTTCAAAATACAATTTAACCTAACTGCCGTATAACAATTGTCTACAAATTATAATTGTCACATTTCAGCTTCGTAGTTCAAGTAATTTTCTATATTTTTTTATTATTAGGTGCGATAGCTTTTATAAATATAGAGTTTATGGAGTAATACAACAAACGATGCTTAGTCTTCTGTTTTCAGTATAATACTACGACGTTTATCTTATTCAACAGAGAATAATAATACCAGTATACAGATTTTGTTAAATTATAAGATAAAAACACGCTCTTAGTTTGTATTTTTTTTTGTATAGTTAGTGATAAGGCGTGATGGCGGTCAAGCGCAAGCCTATAAATTATGATAAAAACGTTATTTTCTACAATATTTTACCATTAATATCCTTTTAAATGATTCATATTATTGCACATATTTTCTTGCTGTTGGTGTTAAAAAAATAAAATAAAGCGTGAGAAAATGTAGGTGGCAAATAAAAAATATCTGTTTGTTGTTTGTCTATAAATTTTTTGTAATGATAGATAGAGCGATCACTCACCAGATTAGCAAAACTACATAAATTGATTTTTAACCGTATTCTAAATTAAGTTTAAATATCAATGGCTTGAAAGGCTCGGAGAAACCAAACCACTTGGACTTGTCAAGAATATAATACCCGTCTAAATAAACACTTATATAAGTATGTATTATTCAATTCAAAATGTTGGTTATAAATTAAGTTGGTTTATAATCTTACATAAAGTTAGGTGTGTTGTGTATTTTAGAACAGCTTTCAATTTGATTAATAAAATGAAATTCATTTCCGCGCGCGCAGATCAGTAAAGTTTTATCAAATTGAAAAACTTAAAATTTGAAATTGACGTAATTTATTACGGAAACGTCTAAACTTCACAAAAAAATATTTTAGCTTGTCGGCCGATATAGTTACAATACAGCAAAGCATAGTGCCCATTTCATACCCAGGAACAATAAGCTCAGAAAAAAACAAATTAATGTTTGTACTCTACCACCCCTCCCTAGTGGAAATTCCAAAGATTTATTATTCAACAATTTGGGTCGTCATTTATGATACGTACTGCCCAAGAATGAAACTCCCTGCCGTCCTCCTTGTTTCCTGAGAACTACAATCTAGGCAACTTCAAGGTTAGAGTGAATACGACGAATTTTATGTATGTACAATCGATTACATTGCAAAATCGTATCTAGAAGAATAAGTAGATCTCATGTTTATAACTTTATGATGATTACTATTAAATAATGGTGATTTGTTATTACTTGTTTTCTCTTGTTGTATGTTTATTACTTCTAATGATTGTTTACCAAAAAATATGATATATAATGTATTTTTTTTATGTTTCGGCTTGACATACTTATTCGATGTCACCCTTATGTAGGTATGTTATAGTTCCTAGATACCAAATATTGCACGTCCGCTAGGATAAACTGTTGTATGTAAAACTTTATGTAACACCTTTGTACACAGTTTTAAGCAATAAACGTTATTCTATTCTAATAGATTTATTCTAGATCAACGTGTTCCATCCTCGGCCGCACCGTCGCTTACCATCAAGCGAGTTGGTGGCCAAAAGTACTTACATCAATTGTATAAAAAAATTAACTGTTTTTAATATATAGAAAAAAGAGTTCCGCGCTTGGACAAAGCATCAATATAAAAACAAAACAAGTGTCGATTCCATTCTAGAGCTTTTGAAACTAAACTATATTTGACAGATATAAAATTGTCGCCACTTCTTTCTTGCACATTGGAGAAGGTGCAGATAATCTCAGAAAAAGGCTTTATTATTCTGTGCATAGTGTGCATATAATCGACGTCACAGTCTTCTTTTTTTTTAGGAGATCTGGGGCAACTTATAGTATAATAATCACTCAATTAATTCTGTAACCTACCTTATATTGTAATCCGTAATAAGAACACAGTATTTAAATCATGCCTCAATAGAGCCTTCTTCTTACTCCTATCAACCCTTTACAAGTAAAAAAGCTCGCAGTAACCACAGACCAAGAACCAGTCTTGCCTCCGAGATCGGAACCGGTCGCGAGCCACGTCGCGCCGCGTTTAAATGCAAATATGTGCATATTGTGCATCCAGGGAAGGTCAAGGTCGCATAGTCTAAGACTGCTTAGTCTATGGATAGACACATGAATTGTGCGCTGGGGACTTTTAGCCTTTTGAGGCTTATTTAAAGGGCTAAGTAACTTAGCGAAGAGAACATATAAGATATTTATGAGTGAAAAACACATTAGGTGCATTTTAGTCTGGGAAATGTGAATACTGGAAGATCACAAGTGCAATATGTTTTTTTCTTTATTATTCTAATAAATTAGTAAACACGTAGAAGGAGCTTATTCACTCTGGCCTTGAAGTTATCCTTGTGATGATTAGAATAATATTTTAAGTACTTTTATGTACAGTATATACATATATACATGGACAGACGACCTAAAAGAGACTGCAGGGAAACGCTGGATGAAGGCCGCTTCCAACCGGCCCTTTTGGAGATTGATTGGGGAGGCCTATGTCCAGCAATGGACGTCCTACGGCTGAAATGATGATGATGACGGTATTTGATATTTATTTTTTGGAAAAAAAAAACTACTAATTTACTATACCTCCATACAACCAACCAACCAATTTAAACTTAACAGAGATCATCAAAACTTTTGCTGACGAGAACCAAAACGTCATCTGTGTATTTTGTTTATTTGTTTTATCAAAAAATTCTCAATCTTTTTCGATTAAATTTATATGGGACCACCTCTGAAGTGTGACCTATCAAACAAAAATACAATCATCAAAATCAATTCATAATTGGTGGAGTAATCGCCTAACAAACATACAAATAAACATACAGTCGAATTGAAAACCTCCTTTTTTTAAGTCAGTTAAAAAGACGTAGTGTTTTTTTAAATTTTTTATATTTATTTAAAACACATAGTACGAGTTAAACGAGTACGAGTCAAGTTAAACGTTCCAGTAGCTATTCCAGTTACTGGCTGCCTAGTGTGTTGTAATCGCAACATCGTGCAACACGATGCATTTATGCAAATATAAGTATTAAATGCATCGATTGAAAGTTCAAGGTCGTACAGAAGTGGATGAGGTAGACTCCAATAATGTAGCTAGATCCTCTATATATTTATAGATTATATATCTATGTTGATCTACCTACACGATATATTGACTTCGACAAATGGACGTATTGTTTTTAAACACTTTTTTACCCGTTTCCTTATCTGTTTGTGATACACATTTTAAAAACTTGCGTTGATGAAAGTACCACCTCCTTGTTTCTCAGATCATTGGTCAACCCTTCTCCACTTAGCAAATCAGCAACCATTACCATTATCTTCTGGTTCACTCATCTTGAAAATACCACTAATATAAACCTTAAGGCAAGTGGCTAAGGTAGGGTTTGTAGTTTAGACATGGTCCAGTGATAATCAGGTGTCAATGATACGGCTCGGTCTTTCCAATTGTTCTGTTAGTTGAATTAAAGTTGGCAACATTATGTTGGTGACCAGAATAACTTTAGTAACAAGTAAGTATTATTAATAAACCGGCCAAGTGCGAGTCGGGCTTGCCCACTGAGGGTTCCGTTCCACCACAAAATACAAAAAACAATATCACGCTCAGGCGGTCACCCATCCAAGTACCGACCACGTCCTACGTTGCTTAACTTGGTAATGAACAAAAACCCAGAAATTTGTCACTGTCTCACAACTTTGTTGTTATACTTTAGAGTGTGTCCTATGATCATAACGAGTTTGACGCTTGCACGTATTACCGTTTTTACATAAGCGCAAAAACAAAATTAAAAAAAAAAATTGTTTAATTTGTTTATTTGTCTCTTTGGTTTTAACTATTTGACTTTACTATTATTTCTTAGTTAATCCGCCGTAACATTACATATTCTGTGAAAACTTCAACTAGCTATCTATAACGGTTCGAAAGATACAGCCGTTAAAAGTTAGGACGGCCGGACAGGCAGACGGACAGACAGCGTAGGCTTAGTAATAGGGTCCCGTTTGAGTACGGAACCCTACAAAACGAGCGTAAAATGTGACCTGTAAAATTTTGCATATAAACACTTCCAAATCTGTACAGCCGGTAAAAATTATAAAGGCTAAAGCCACAACGGTCCTTAACGTCCAACCATCAAACGGTGCTTAACGACGGACAAAACTAAATAGGTACGTACTTATAAACGCCCAAAAAACATTACCTTTCTCTCGGTACTCAAGTAAAAAGCAATCTAACTAGGCACTATTTTTTATATGTAAGCGACGAGACGAGCTCTCTTCTAATAGTAAGCGCCGCTGTTGTGCCTATATCTGAAAAAGATGTATAGTTTCCCCAGGCGGACTTGACACTAGTCTTACAACAGAAAAACAAGTCAATCACTATCAAAAATTATTTCAGTTTTAATATATTGGAATTAGTTACTTACGTGAAAAAATGTAAAAAGTGACGTAGTTTTCACACTTAAGTTTTTAATACTAAAGCCAATTAGTGATTGTTTATGAAACTATTCTTATTTTCCTTCATCTTTCATTCTTATCATTATCTCTCTCTCACCCACATCATCATCATCATTTCAGCCATGGAGGCCTTCCCCATCGATCTCCAAAAGAGCCGGTTGGAAGCGGCCTGCATCAAGCGTTTCCCTGCGGTCTCTTTTAGGTCGTCTGTCCATCCTGTGGGTGGACGTCCGACGCTGCGCTTGCCAGTCCGTGGTCTTCATTCCAAAACCTTCCGGCCCCATCGGACATCTCTTCTGCGTGATATGTGCCATGCCCACTACCACTTCAACTTGCTGATCCGCTCTCACCCACACTTTTTCGAAGTTATTAATATTTGAAAATTATTGAATCAGGCCGTTTCAATTACATTTATTTAACCTTAAAAAAAACAAATTTCTACCCACCAAAACAAAGAAATTAGAATTAAAATTTTAGCCATTAGTAGGTAGAGCAGCTATACTTTTTTCCACGAGAGAATGGTAAAAACTATGATTTTTAAGTATTTTAGGTATTCCTGCTAAAATGTACATCACAAGTAAAATTGTTTCTAATTATAACTCAAGTTTAAATAACACGAATGGAACCGTTTCATTTTTATCTCCGCCTCGACTAAGTGTAATCTTTGCCAAACATTTAGAGTTTTCAGAACACCATTCGAAAGGTGTTTATAATTACTCGATCGACAATAGACGGTATTGCCCCAGTTTTTTATCTACGATTTTAATACAGCAACTCATTTACCAGCAGGTAAGTTCAAATCAGAGCAGTAGGTACCTAGCTTACTAGTGATGTGACATTACCAGGGTCTATTATCGATATCGATTTCAACTCAAACACAATCCATACTAGTAGAGATATTTTGTCATGTGAGGTTGCGAATTGTTTTGATAGTGAACACATTGACGTCCCGTTATGATAGTTTTTTTCTTAGATCTATAAAAGTATAATAAATTCTTATCAAGCTTTCAAAAGATAAAGACGGTTTGTTTTCATCTTAAATAAAATTAGTCAATTTAAGAAAAACTACTATGAATCACAGGACATTTTAAAGGTCGTTAACGTATGTGTTATGCCCCTAGTGTTACAGGTATCCATAGGCGACGATGATTGCTTACCATCAGACGGCTTATTAGCTTGTTTGCCACCTATGGCGTAAGATAAAACATGGTCCAACTCTTTAAATGTTAGTGACCTCTATTTGGAGCATGTTTTAGTTTATTGTGTGTATCTTACGTTTAAATTTAATAAAAACAGTTGTCTATAAAGAACGAAGTTTATCGACACAGTGTCACATCCCTAGCCTGCAATCGCGTCGATCGGTGCGCTCGCGCAGGTGACGGTGCGTTTTTGCGGCGCGAGTAATTGGGCGTACGATGGGCGCAGCTACGGGGAAAATTAGCTTTTTGTTGGCGGACATCGAGTTCATTGACTAAGGAGGAAATTGGGATGCTGGGCTTCGGGATACTTTAGTTATGGACTATGACTCGGTGAGTCATAATATATCTGGTCTCTCCTCTAGGTTAGACGTGTTTATGTTTTGGGAGATAGCGCCTCGGAAAATGTAGCCTAGGCCGCCATGTGACTCAATAGAGTGACTCAATACGAGAGGCAGTGAGTGGCTGGATTGTAAAGGAGCTGACCGAATAGCGTTCCTTATTAAAGGGTCATATGGCATTACTACACCACCGCGTGTGATTATCCAGGAAACAATTGAACACTTTACCCATATTTAAAAACACAATAAGTTTCGTTTTAAATAGCTATGTTTTTAGGGTTCCGTACCTGAAAAAGAAAAAACGGATCCCTTATAGGATCACTTCGTTGTCCGTCTGTCTGTCCGTCTGTCTGTCCGTCTGCCTGTCCGTCTGTCAAGACCCTTTTCCTCAAGAACGCGTAAAGATATCAACTTGAAATGTATACTAAATACTTGAATCTACGGTTTCTTTCGGCTGTAAAAAAATAAGAGTTGTAAGTCAACGCAATCAAAAGATATGAACGTTTATGTCGCATATTTTGCGATTTCACATGGGAATCAAAACCTATAGGGTACTTCCCGTTGATCTAGAATCGTGAAATTTGGCAAGAGGCAAGGTCTCATAGCACATATATAGGAATAAACCCGAAAGTTATAAATTTGAAGTTATATCATTTAAAAAGCATTATTTTGCTATTACAAACTTACATTTTGTAGTTGGAATGTATCGAAAAGCTTTATTGTCAACTACAAAGTTAAGTTTGTCTTTCAATATTTCAACTTCATTTAGCTTTCTTCTTTTGGACTTGCGCTCTGAGGGTTCCGTTCAACGGAACCCTTAGAGCATGAGTCCTACTCGTACTTGTCCGGTTTTTTTACATATGCTACCTACAAAACAATGCAACATGCAGATTGCTTGTCAAACAAGCAAACATAGTAAAATGTATCACTCGTAAAGCGTTCGTATTCCCAAATAACTTATACTCAACTTTCAGTTATGTTCATCCAAAGGTAGCCTGGAATAAATCGCTTGAGGCGATAGGGCCTATTATACTGTCGGTTTTTGCAATAATTTTATGTTATTTAAACTTTGTATTTTTTCGTTGTAAAGTGATATTGTATTGTTTTGTAACTTCCGTATACTTCAAAGATCAGCGCCGAGAACTGAACCTGCAGCCACCTTCGTCCACTCACCCATCTCGCGCCGCCGCGGACCGTGAAGAGCCACTAACGGTGTCTGGTCGCCATCTAATTGGATATTTTTTGCCTCCAGTCGCGGTGCCAACCAATTTGGTGTTATTTTGTCAGACCTCGATCTAAAAGCAACTTATCTAAGTGTTAGACGCGCCTTTTGAAAGCTAGAGACAGGATTTTTATGTGCTGTTACGTTTTTGTTGTCATGTTTTAGTAAAATTCATTGAATCATCATCATCATTTCAGCCGATAACCGATGGGGAAGAAAGGTTCTGGAGTGGAGACCACAAACCAGAAGACGCAGCATAGGTAGGCCTCCCACTAGATGGACCGACGACATTGTGAGAGTCGCGGGCATCCAGTGGATGCAAAAGGCAGGCTGTCGTTCAGTGTGGAGGTTAAAGGGGGAGGCCTATGTTCAGCAGTAGAAGTCTCCTGGCTGATGATGATGATGATTATTATTTCAGCCATAGGACGTCCACTGCTGGACAGAGGCCTCCCCCATCGCTCTTCAAAAGGGCCGGTTGGAAGCGGCCTGCATCCAGCGTTTCCCTGCGGTCTCTTTTAGGTCATCCGTCCATCTTGTGGGTGGACGTCATACGCTGCGCTTCGTTGAAATTTAAATTTCATTTCAATGAATACTTATTCTGTTTTTTTTTCGAATTCTTATATTCATAACTAGCATAACCGGATTCTTACATTTCCGTAAACGAAACGAATATGCCTGTTAAATATTTTTAGTATTCTATTTGTACGTTTGTCTAGATGCCGTGTTTTACACCTGTTTATTTATTAATGCGCTAAGATTGCCGATTATTTGTGCCTCAATAAAAAAATATTGACACGTCATGAAAGCGAACCGTTTAAAGCATATACTGAGAAGGGCAATATATGCAAAATTCGAGCTTTATAGTAAGTGCATGTTTTATGTGTATTTTATTTTATTAATATAACACGACTAAAACACAGAACATTAACACGAATTATACCATATCAAAATCTGTTTATTTGCAAGAATATTATTGTCTTACAGTTTATATGGAATGTACAATGTGTCACAAATTGCATATTTTAATGTTCTTTACCTTATCTGGTGTACAAATATTTTTACATATATATTCAAAGAGAAGGGAAAACTATGAACCGGATAGGTACATGTACACAGGCTGCTACGCGTTACCAGTGAGGTGCAAAACCAACACGTCACATAAGCATGTCGGTGACGCGAACTTATAAGTTTTGTCTCTACCAAAAATTGCTCAAAGCGGCTATAGAAGTTTTCATTTCAAAACTTAGTTCATAGTTATTTATTCATAACAATTTGTTACATGTCAAAAATAGTTATTATCAATACTTATAGAATGCTTGTAGTAACAAATAAGAAATTAAACATATGTTAAATTAAATCTTAGTAGTATCTTAGTTCGCAAGTTCAAAGTTCGTAGGCCTACACGTCTACGGTGTAGACTGAGAGTATAGGCCTACGGACGTAGCGGTCACGTGTCGCCTCACGCCGAATCTAACTTATAGTTTTGCGTAGTTTACAAACATGGCTTCGCGCGTCCGGACGATAACGCCTAACGACGTTTATAGAGGTTTTATGGTATATTGTTTACAATTACAACGCAGTTAAAGTTAACTGATAGGGATTGGGTGCTGATTAGTGAATGACACTTAACTCACCGCGGGGTAACTTAAGTAATTGGAAATTTGAATTGTTTGGAGGCATAAAACTTTGCGTTGAAACCTTTGCGGGGAAATACATTACGTTCGGATACATTTCATTCGGATTCATTCATTCGGATATATTTCGGAGAGTGTGCATCAGATCTTCCCTCATGCCGATTTTTCTATCGGACTGCCAGAGCGGGCACGAAAAATCGACATCGTTTTATAGTTGATATTCCGAAAATTCGTGCGAAGCGCTTTGATTCGACATTTATAGTGCGAACTGTTTGCCTGTGGAATTCGCTGCCTGAATGAGTGTTCCCCGTTAGTTACAATCTAGGTGTCTTCAAGTCGAGAGTGAATCGGTTTCTTCTAGGCAAGCGTGCTCCATTGTAGACCGTATATAGCGGCCTAGCGCAGGCCTATCTATTTTTTTTATACCTGCACTTAATTTCCACACTGCTACGTTTTACCAGTTTTTGAGAAGTATAGCGTTTTTATTTTTATACTATAACCATTATAACTTAAATAAAATACTCATTTGGTTTAACTAACATATTGTGGTAAACTCATAAATAAATTCACCGAAAAAGCTCGCCTTGTTTTGTTTATACCGCGTGAAATTTTTGCTAAAATTCAAGGGATAGCAAAATAAAACGGTATTTTGATGTTCTGATTTAAAAAAATACTTTTTACGACATGATTCGACATTCAAAGTAGCCTGTTCATTACCAACCAAATCACGAAATATAAACAAATATATATTAACTCTTTTCCTAACACGAAATAACAACCAAAAAACCTGCTAGCCATCGAGATAAAATTCCTATAGAGCCACAATCTCTCACAGTAAAAACAGTAAAAAAAAACGTTTGTTGTATGGGGATTCTCCTTAGGTTAACTTTTTGACTTTACTATTATTTCTTAGTAATTCGCCGTAACATTACATATTCTGTGAAAATTTCTCCTGGCTAATTATTACGGTTCGAATAGATATAGGATAGATAGACGGACAGACAGAGTAGTCCTAGTAATACGATCCTGTTTTCCCTTTGAGTACAGAACCCCAAAAAACTACGGATATTTGGCAGTTTTGTTCCGAAAATACAATGGTGGCATTTGGCTTTACAAATAAGTTTGCACTGTAAATTGCCAAAACGCAGATTGCTCAATAAATAAGTATAAACGAACCATGGGTAAACTAGAAAGCAGGAAACTGAGATATCGTCCAATGTAAGATGACCCCTGTCGAATTTTCGTACTAAGTTAGAAAGCAGTCAACTGATATCGGACTTCATAATAAGGTTAGAGCCCTTGAACTTGTCCCTGGGCGGGCTAGGTCAATATACTGTATTATATACCCCAGCCCCTTCACTGGACTTGCTTGTTGGGATCTAGGTCAATGTCAGGGGTGTGCAGGAAGGGTATGGACATGTTTTCACAATGAGGCACTACGACCTGTCAAACTCCACCCTTCTGACATACCTGCGGATCTCAGCAGTAAGTGAGAGGGTGGAATATATTGACGTTGATAGGAGAGTCATAATAAAATGGGTTATGACTTATGAACCTAATGGTTTGAGAATTATTTTATTACATCAGAACTTTTTGGGTAAACGCTTCAGAATGTAACAACTGTGTCAAAGTGAGATTAAAGAGCTGATATTCTTCAAACGGCTGAACATTTTTTTTAAAATCATAGTTAAGAAAAACTTGAATGAGTAAACTTTCAAATAATAACAAACGAAATCAAAATCGGTTCAGCTGTTTGGGAGCCACGATGTCACAGACACAGATAAGTTAGACTTGCACATTTTGTGTATAGTTTATATTTTTTTCTTTCAACTACGTAGTAATGTTATCATTAATCACTACAAACCCGATCAGAAAGGACGTATTTTTTGCTTAGAACCAAAACAGTGCGGAAATCTTATGAAATCTCATTGTTGCACAGTTTTTATTTAGATATAAATTTACCACAGAGGTTTAATATCTCCCATTAAGTTTAATATAAAATGCATGCATTAGATCAAAAAGGTACTGGCTGGAAATAAAAATCAGCGGAATAACCCCGACTTGGTGAAAAACATGTTTGAGGAGAAAATGAATTAAACTTTGTTTACATAAACTAGAGTTTTTATTTTAAGTAGGTATATTTTATCACCGTAGGTAGATTGGTAGTTGAAAAAAAAGTAGATTACGCACCTCGCTAAAATTAGTAATAACTCACTTTGCGCTCGATGCAACAATCTACTATTAATGAACTAACTAATAAGAAGATAGGTTAATTATTCTGAATAAAACAGCATATTTTACAGAAGACAGTCCAATGGAATAAATCGAAAAATAATTTACGATTTATTAAAACTTGTTTAATGAGGAAAAAATTTTAATTTTACCGTTTATTTAAATGTTCGAGTAACCTTAGAACACGTCGTTTTAAACAAAAATAAATACAAATGATAACTTTATCATCGTTATATTTTACGTCTGATATATATGCACAGAGAGGTTGGGTCTCTCTGTTTTATCGCATTTACAACGGGGAGTGTTCTGAAGAACTGTTTGATCTGATGCCGGCGTCGCGGTTTTATCATCGCACTAGCCGCCACCGCCTGAAAGTTCATCCACAAATCATAGATCAGTGGAAATCGCACACTGTGCGATTCACACGATCCTTCTTGCCTCACACCTGCAACATGTGGAATGAGCTACCTAACGTGGTGTAGCCGAGAAGCTACAACATGGGGTTCTTCAAAATGCGAGTTAATAGAGTTCTTAAGGGTCGGCAACATATTTGTGATGCCTCTGGTGTTACAAGTATCCATAGGCGACGGTGACTGCTTACCATCGGGCGGCTCGTCTGCTTGTTTGCCACCTATGGCTTAAAAAAACTTGAGAATGCCATGTAACAGTGTATCAGCTTCTACATTATATAATGTACTAGCTGCGCCCTGCGGTTTCACCCGCGAGCTAAAATTGTAGTAAAGTTTTCTGAAATTTTAATATTTTCTGCGCATTTTTCTTTCCGTAAGAAACTTCTACGAAGTATGAGAAATCTTTAAAAAAAAGATGAAGGAAATCGGTAAAGTCGTTCTCAAGTTATGGCGTGACCAAGTTAAATAGAGATTAATTTTTATATAGACAGATTGGCTGCGCTCCGCGGTTTTACTCGCGTTATGTACCAATAAATGTGTAAAATAAAATAAAGTTACGATTCCTGAACGAAATTCTACGCGGGCGTAACCGCGGGGCACAACTAGTAACGCATATCTTCTCTTAATCTATAATAGCTACTAACCAGCGCGTGATGCTAGTCAAATATGCAAATTTAAAAACTGCATATCTCTGTCTAAATTTTATGAGACCTACTTTTTAATGCTGTCGCTAATTAGTTGCATTTCACAAAGTCTAGACTTAATAATAAATTATTATTTGTGACTGAAATGATACACGGTTCCGGATGAAAATACCTTCTTTATTGGTGATTAATCATGATTATACCGGTATAGCGCAGTAGCACATCTGCCTTATGCGCGGGAGGAGCATCGATTCCCGGCCGGGCAGGTATTGTTGATGAATAATATCTGCTCCGGGCCCGGGTGTTACAGTCTGACCGCCGAGAGAATAAAACTATTTTTTTTTCTTTCTTGTAATATTTTATTTGTACCAGGTACAATCTTACGTTCAAAAGCTACTGTCAGCTGCTGTTATAGCAACTGTCAGACGCGTTCTTACAGCGGCCGCACTTTAGTTGCACATGTTTTTATGTTCCATAACGTACCTGTGATGTCTCTGGTGTTACGGTAGTCGCTTACCATCAGGCAACCCGTTTGTTTAGCTGCCGCGCGATAAAGATAACGCGACAAGAGTTACGCGATAGACAGAGAGGCTACTTCTAGGTGAATATAGCTGTAGGTAGTTATCGCTCGCACGACCTGAATTGCACTTTATTGTGTAGTAGCAAGAGTCGCTACTTATTTAAATGCGGAGATAATTTTTGCGGATAATTTTTGCGGAGTGAATCTTCTGTACTTGTACTAATATGTACTAATATCCTAACAAATAATTATAATTATAATAAAATGTATTCTGTGGCCAAACTTAGAAAACATTGATAGTATATTGATATCTTGTCCTAACAAACCAGTCCTTCATCACATTCATCATCATTTCAGCCGTAAGACGGCCACTGCTGGACACAAGCTTCCCCCATAATAACAAGGGGGGTTTGCCAATACTCGCCACGCTTGGCAGGCGGGTTGGCGAGCGCAGTTACATGTTTTTATACTCAGAAGACGCTGTGGCCCATCTGGTTTCATATCAACCAGTCCTTCAGTTCGAATCAATTTCGTACCGTGCCTTTTTTGAAATTGAATAATCAAATAGCATAAATTAGCCGACATGACCGACCGATTCGTGTTCACCACAGCGTACCGAGCAGACTGGCCGGCGCATATGTCCGACATAACATAGACAAATAGACGCCCTCATAGACTCGCCCTCTGTTTGGCTTGTGACGCGTCCACGCGCCCAATTGGAAGCGCTCAGGGATGAACTTGATGATACTCTATAGAAGAAGACTATGGGAATTAAAAATTATAATACAGGGTTACGCAGAAAGGGTTGTACTAAGCCGAAAGGAGATTTGAAACATTTTCGCTCACACGGTCGTCTGACCACAAACTAAGCAAAGCTTATTGCCGCCAGCATGCTGGGTACGCTGCCAACTGATAGTAGGCTTGAGCATTTGGATTGTCTTTAGACCTTCAACGGTCTATGGGCAGTCTAACTTTATTTGTAGTGTTATCATTAGCTTGTATTTTAATTAGTTAATAAAGGCACTTGCCCAGTAAAAAAAGCAAAGCTTGTTACTGATATAGGTACCTACACTACAAACATATTTTTTTTTATATAGACATTGTACTAAAAATATTCGGGACATTTTTGCACACACGGTCATCTGACCCCAAACTAAGCCAAGCTTGTGATATGGCTGCCAGAGACTGATATACATACATATATAGTTTTAAATACATACTTAAATAGATATTAACAACCAGATATAGAACAAACACAAACACACATGAACATTCATTACTATGAATAACTTTTACTATGGGGCCAACCCTGAAACCGCAAAAAATGCATCACCATCATCAGCCAGAAGACGTCCACTGCTGAACATAGGCCTCCCCTTAACTCCACACTGAACGACATCCTGCCTTTTGCATCCACTGGATGCCAGCGACTGTCACAATATCGTCGGTCCATCTATTGGGAAGCCTACCTACGCTGCGTCTTCCGGTTCGTGGTCTCCACTCAAGAACCTTTCTTCCCCATCGGAAGAAACAGCAAAAAAAACAGCAGTTCCATAAAAAATTTCAGTCACATTCAACAAAATGTATGAAGCAGCAGATTTTTTGTGATTTTACTGTCGCCCCGTAGTAAAAGTTGTTCATAATGATGCATACTGTGTTCCCTAGTGTCAGGAATAACACCACGCTTTTTGTTGTGTAAGACTTCAGAATAAGATATAAATACATATGTTTATTCCAAGTTGTGAACCAAATAAAACAAATAAAAATTAGTATAAATGATCTTTCGGCTTAGTAACCTTTCGGCGTAACCCTGTAATAAAAAACCACCAAAAAAAACACTACCAGCCGCACTACCAGTAGTGTCATCTACAATTAACGACACCACCAAGCCCATTTAGAATAAAATTGTACAGACAACACAAAAAAGTAGGACTATTATATATCATGATCTATAAAAAAAACAAGTTACGCCAAGTAACTGTTTATTCGTCATTATGTCATCTAAAAAAACTGATAACTACCGGGGTAAAACCGCGGGTACAGCTAATAAATCTAGTTCTATTCCTATTATCTATTTAATTGAGTAGCGGGGCGTATCCGCGCAATTCCAAACTCGCTAGGGGAGAGGGCGGATGTCTGTATTGTGACAGATAGTTACGGAATCTATGACGAGCAGTAGAAAAAAAAAGCAGTAAAAAAAGAGCAGTTGTAAAATAGATCTATATTTTTTACTAGCTGCGCCCCGTGGTTTCACCCGCGTAGTGATGAAAAATGGTGGTGATGATGAAAAGTATGTCACTCTCTGGCTCTTGAACTATACCCATGCAAAAAATCAGGTCGATTCGTTGTTCCGTTGCAGCGTGAAAGAGGAACAAACATCCAGGCATCCATACATACAAACTTTCGCGTTTATAATATTAATAGGATTGTTAGGTTTTTTGTAAATATTAGGACAGTGAATGGAAGCAAAGGTAGGGTTGGAGCAAACAGTAAACTGATAAGGACTGATTTGTGAAATAACTTCAGAACTATAACTTTTCAAATAAAAAGCTTGACTCAGAATGTAATAGCTAGTCTAAAATTTAATAATCTACATTCGATCCAATTTTTTAAACTCTAATTGCGGCAATGTCTTGAAAAAAGCAAAATAATAACCGGAAATTCTAATCACATATGAAAAGGTTTTTAACGTAAGATTGTACCTGGTATCCAAAATACTAGGTACAGTGAAATTTAATTTTAAAAAAAGTCCTGTTTTAAACTATCACGGTTGTTCACTAAAGTTATATGATTATTTACGGGATATTTACCGTGGTAAGGTTGTGGAATGAGCATTCTTCAGTCTTCCCGTGAACATGGTGCATGTAACTGCGCCGAAATATCGGGAGCTCATTCCACAACCTTACCACGGTAAATATCCCGTAAATAATCATATAACTTTAAAAAAAAGTGTTTATTCAGCTTTTTACAATGTTAAGAAAAAGAAAGAAAAAAAAGAAAAAATAACATGGACAGAGTAAATTGTTTTATTTAATAAGTGCAGTTGTTGTAAGCTTTGATGTTTAACGTAGGTTAGTAGTAGTACCTATACTTTTTACTGTACCTATTTTTTACAGTTTTTCGTATACAATCAAAGTTTTTGTATCTGGCTATAAATCTTCCTCATAAAAATACTAAAGTTGGAAAATTATGGGTATAAAAACTGAGTCATAACTCTTTTTGCTTTAAATTTACGAAACAAAAGCTAAATATATTTATTAAACATATTATAATATCGTATATAAGGCTTTGTTTTGTCCTAAAAAATTCCTTTGCTGGAAAGTTGATCGACTTGCTCGTCTCCTTATTCTGTTGAGCTTGATCACAGTCTCGCCTGATAGAAAGCGATGATGTGGTCGAAGATGTAACACGCTTATCTAGGAAATAGCTATTCCTTTTTTTGACAACCCTGGGTCCAAAATTAAATATCACTTGAATCATATTTGAGAAATATTACTTCGACCTAAAACATTTTAAATTCCAATATTTTTGTGATTTTTAGTCTAAAATATAAATAAACTCGTCCCGTATAATAAAGCCGTATACACACCACACAGTAGCAAAGGTAAAAAGTAGATAAATAATCCGTAAACAGAGGGTACAGCCGCCTGTTATTGGCTATAGTTGTCGGTTGTCGGTCGGTACGTGATGTCGCGGCTCTACCTCGCTCGTCTCGGCGGGGCGGGGCCCGACTGCTAGCGATGTTCAAACTACTGTGGGCCTAGTGCGAGTTTTTCCAGTTGCGTTATACTCGACCGCGTCAGCGTAAACCACGATTTGTATGAAATAAGGGCATTTTCGTCTACATGGCGCCAGATGGCGTTGTTCTTTTTTCATACAGATCGTGGTTTACGCTGACGCGGTCGAGTAAGTAAAACGAACGAAACTCGCACTTGGCCCACTGGTATATAGTTCGTATCGCATACTCAAATACAGTAAATTCGGTTATAGCGACATTAGCGGCGTTCTAACGACCGCCGACTTTTGCTGCTTTATTTTATTTTACATGGAAAGAATAGAGCTGCTAATCAACACAGTAGATATGAGATAAATTGTTACATAAATCTAACATACAAAATTAAAAATTAACCATACATAATTGTTGAAGAATTTACTAGTTTAGTGACAACTGCACAGCTCGTGGGTAAATACAAAAACCAAAGTCGAGATGCGTTTGCTCGTTTTAATTCTCAGGTTCTATCCGGCTGTGCTCCGTGGTTTCACCACCATTTAGACATTCCTTCATAAAATGTAAATTTTTCGGGATAAATATAGGTTCATTATATTCATGCAAAACACGTCGTTCCGTCCGTTGCTCTTTTGCTACGTGAAACAGGAACAAACAAACACACTTTCACATTTATAATATGAATATGATATTTATTAATTTTATAAAGACAAGTAGCACCGCAACTGAAATATTTTATGGATCAACAAATTTGACATTTATAGCCGATAAATTGAAAAAATAAGTATTTGTAGATAAATAAAAACAAATATTACATTTATAAATGACTAGCGGTCCGCCCCAGCTTCGCACGGGTATAGATTATAGCGTATGTTACCCGGGGATAGTATAGCTTCCCAACAGTGATTTTTTTTTTCAAACCGGTTCAGAAGTTTCGGAGCCTATTTAATGCAAACAAAAAAACAAATAATCAAATCTTTCCTCTTTATAATATTAGTATAGATAATAAAACTGATTTTGTTGACAACTAAATGTAAGCATATGTTTTTGCAAGAATTTGATTTGCGGATAACACTTATTAGCTATTATAATAAAACTAGTAGTGCCCCGAGGTTTCACACGCCATTCTACAGGAACTGTGAGTTCTTCCGAGATAAACGTAAGCGTATGTATTAATCTAAGGTGTTTATACCTTCATACTAAATTTGATTCGAATCTGTTCAGCTATCACGGAATTAATTGCAGACAAACATACACACTTACCAACTATACATATACATCTTATAAACACAAACTGTCGCATTAGTAATTTTACAGTTTGATTTATGTAAGTACCTACTAACATATAAAAGCTAAGAAAAAGGAGTAAGTTTTTTTTTTTTAATCTGTTTCTTATGGAATGAAATAATTACCTTTTCTTGTCCTCTGTCAGTGCGACCACGCCTCAAGTAGTACAATCTCATCGTAGTACGCGTGCACCGTGCAGCAGGTCATATGATCTATTGTAGATTTATCGACGGCGGCTTACGAGCCGCTTCTCAATCAATATCCAATCGTATTCTTTGACTAGACAGTCGGGATTACCTGAACGATTATTTACAAAGTTTAACTAACCAAAGATGAAAAGAAATTCACAGATAGACAGAAATTCAATCGCCATCGCTTTTCAAGGCCAGAGTGAATAGGTATATTCTGTCTGCGTGCTTCATCTTCGACCACATCGTCGCTTACCAACAGGCGAGTTGGTGGTCAAACGCTGACCGTTATCCGCGTTAAAAAAATTGTTCTAAACAAATCATGAATATAAAAAAGTTGGCCGTCACAGGATGCCCACCAGATGTAAAACATGACGGCATATTACGTCACGGCATACGAGTCGGTTTTACTGTCATGGCGCGCCAATAGATGTTTCTCATCAAAAATGAGAAACATGTTGAGAAACTTACGACGCTTTTTATGCCATTGGTTGCAATTAAGCTAACGGGTCGCCTGATGGTGAGCGATCACCGTCGCCAGGATAACACACGGGATAACTGTAACACCAAGCGCCTTTGTAGAGTCCCATATAAATATTTTGTTTATGTTAGAATATGAATGTAACCAAAAACTAAAATATTTGAGCCCATATTATTTCCTCGCCCTGCAGTTACACTCGTATGGCCATTCCCACAGAAACCGTATATTTTTCCAGGATGATGTCACTCTCCGGCCCTCAGATTATCTCTATGCAAATAATCACTTCTATCTGTTATCTGTTGCTTTCTTGCTGCTAAAAATAGAGATAGATAATGCTGCGGAAAAACAGACCGTGGCACCTGTCTAAAATAAAAATTACTTTGTATTGCATTCGGAAAATTTTTCTAATCGGCAAGTCCGCAATGAATTCAGTCCCTGTAGTCCCGGGGATCTGCGAGGACTTCCGGCGGCGGCAGACGCGCAATTAGCGGCCGGAAGTGCGTGCGTGACGTCACGTCCGCTCAGGCAATTGGACCACTCGCCCGAGGTCAGGGTCCTCTCTGGATCTCGTTTCTTTAACTTGCCAAGTTTACAAAAGAGCTCTTGTATCTTTGCGAAGCTATTTTTATTTAATAAAAGACCACCAACACCAACTCGCCTGATGTTAAGCGATGATGCGGTCAACGACTGAGCACGCTTACCTAAAACAAATTGATCCACTCGCGCCTTGAATAGACACAGATTATAACATTGAATTTTAACATGAAATTTTAAACCTTTCCTTTCCTTTATTTAAAGTTGGTTTTAGGGTTCCGTACTAAGCCTATGGTTATATCTTTCGAACCAGTCGAGCCAACGGTTAGGTATATCTATTTGGTTATATCGTTCGAACCGTAATAGACGGCCAACTGAAATTTTCACAGAATATGTAATGTTACGGTGCATTAACTAAGAAATATTTAAAAAGTCTAAAAGTTAAAACGAAAAGGGGGGTCCCCATATATCGAACGTATTTTTTTACGTATTTTTGTATTAGCTCTAATGTAAAAACGGTAATACGAATAACAACAAATAATAAATAATGGCATAGTGCGAGTCGGTGACAAATTTCTGTTCATTACCAAGTTATAACTGACTATAGCTGACCTGACACAGACGTTGTCCTGTCTTAGAACTGTCAAACACGCAAAGTTAAAATTGTAAATCTTATTTTTTTACACCTTGGGTTACATTATTGGAGTTTTAGAAAAGATCCCTTCAAAAAAAATTATAAATACAGCCTATGTCACCCGGGGATAGTGTAGCTTCCCAACAGTGAAATAATTTTTCAAATCGGTTCAGTAGTTTCGGAGCCTATTCAATGCAAACACACAAACAAACAAACAAACAATCAAATCTTTCCTCTTTATAATATTAGTATAGATCATTTCGTTATTGAATAATGTGGTGGTACGGAACCCTCAGTGCGCGAGCCCAACTTGCACTTGGCCAGTTTTTTTGTTTGTTTTTTTTTACATAATTTTGTCGATTGACATAAATATATCTCTGTCGATTAATATTGTAAAATATGATACTTTACATCAATTATTATAACACCGGCTTGCATTCACGATTATGTGAATCATCACGCGAGTTTTGATGAAGTGATATTTTATATCGACAAAACCGATTGATGCGAAATGTCAAATTTATCAATAACATGCCGTGCTTGCAGGAAAGTTGTGCTACGCCATGAGCCCTGAAACTCGTACAAGCGATGACGCCACGAGAGAAGGACCTGCCCCAAGTGGCACTATTTAGCTGAGAGTTCGTTGCACAGTGGTCCGGCATTGACCGCTTACACAACCACTTGACATCAATTCTGCAGACGGCGGGACAAGTTCAACGTATCGTCGCTACTGCACTACACTCGCACACCGCGCGGACGCACTCACCATCATCATCATCATTTCAGCCGTAGGACGTCCACTGCTGGACATACATCTCCCCATCGATCTCCAAAAGGGCCGGTTGGAAGCCTGCATCCAGCGTTTCCCTGCGCTCTCTTTTAGGTCGTCTGTGGGTGGACGTCCTACGCTGCGCTTACCGGTCCGTGGTCCCCATTCGGCACCATCGGCCATCTGTTCTGCGTGCTATGTACCCTGCCCACTGCCACGTCAACTTGCTAATCCGGTGGGATATGTCGGTAACTTACGTTCGTCTACGGATCTCCTATGTGTGAGTGTCTGTACTTTCTAAGACTGTATTTCTGTATTTCCAAGACTGTAATATTTTCTAATATTATAAAGAGGAAAGATTTGATTGTTTGTTTGTTTGTTTGCATTGAATAGGCTCCGAAACTACTGTCCCGATAAAAAAAATAAGACTTATGCGAAGCCGGGGTGCGTTGCTAGTTTTTGATAATAAAAGCTCTATTAAAAACTTATGACATGATTATATTATTTATAACGGTATGACACTTGTGCCCTGGAGGTTGGGGCGGCCCCTTGTATGGGACGCAACTTGTGTCGATACTTTGGCGCCGTCACATCTTCCTGAGACACAAGGTAGGGCTGGCGCGGCTGCTAATTCGGCAGAGCAGCACAAGCGTCGTTAATATGCTAACCTCGGCAGTGGTTACATATTTGAGGCGTTTGGGGTCGAGACATTGGGCCATTGGGGACCGGGAGCTCACCTCATTTTCAATAATCTTTCAGAGCGCCTGGTTAATGCGACGCGTGACCAAAATGCTGGCGTGTTTCTGGCTCAACGCATTAGCATTGCTATTCAACGTGGTAATGCCGCCAGCATGTTGGGTACGCTGCCAACTGGTAGTGGGCTTGAGCATTTGGATTGTCTTTAGACCTTCAACGGTCTATGGGCAGTCTAACTGTATTTGTAGTGTTAGTTTTAGCTTGTATTTTGTTTAGTTATTAAAGGCACTTGCCATGAAAAAAAAAAAAAAAAACTAAGATTTAAAAATAATATCTAACAGGTTTAAAAATTATATTGTTTCTAATCAGTTCTAAAACATCAAACCGAAACCTAGCCTAGGGCTCTCCACTTATATCGTAGACAGTAAAAAAGTATTCGCACTAAAAAAATGTTATCCTTTGAATAAAAATAATATGAAATATTGTTCAGGAGAAAAGGGTTATTTCGATAGTGTAATGTTGGTCTCAATTTCGGGAGTTATTTCTGAATATTTTTCTATAAGGCACTGGGTATATATGTATCATTGTTGCCAGACAAAATATTATAATACAAGCTGTTTTATAACCGGAGTTTTGGCGCTAACGTAGAAAAAAAAACATGTTGACTCGTATTATTTTCCTAAACTTGTGTACGTACGAGTGTTAATGTGTAATAATGGTGGATTATTATTTATTAAGTGCTCGAGATTCTTTGCGCGATAGAATCCGGAATGTGGATATTCGCCAAAGAACCAGAGTCACCGACATTGCTGTTAAAATTTGCAAGTTGAAGTGGCAATGGGCAGGCCACATCGCTCGAAGAACCGATAACCGATGGGGAAGAAACGTTCTTGAGTGGAGACCACGAACTGGAAGACGCCGCGTAGGAGGCCTCCCACTAGATGGACCGACGACATTGTGAGAGTCGCTGGCATCCAGTGGATGCAAAAGGCAGGCTGTCGTTCAGTGTGGAGGTTAAAGGGGGAGGCCTCCGTTCAGCAGTGGACGTCTTCTGGCTGAAGATGATGATGATGATGAAGTGCTCGTGAACGTGCTCTAATATGGGAAGTGATATAACGAGGTGAAACATGTGTTTTCGTGTGGTTTCCAAAACTCCATAGAAGCCTCTTGTAAAGCCTCCGCCACTTTACTGGGGCATGAGTTTAACTTGACCGAGACTTACTTTGCGTGACTCTGACTGTGACTATGACTTGTTTGACGCTATTTAATACTAAGTAAACTTGTGATCTTTATATCCATAGTTATGAAAAAAAAAAACGTTTTACCCGCAACAAGACTGTAAATTTTCTGAATGAATTAATAAAAACTACGAACTTCGTATAAGCGGACCCGGGTATGTCCTAAAACTGCGACCAGAACCACCGGAGGATGGGCAGCAGCGTCCTATTAGTACACGGTGAACGTACTACGATCCCCAAGCCGTCTGCCTAGCGTGGGGATTATAGCACACCCCTCTCTACGAGGGAGGCCTTTGTGCAGCAGTGGACGTTTACAGGCTGATGATGATGACGAACTTCGTACCAAATTACGCCCATATATCCATTCAACTGCTACGAATTTGAGTGGGAACAAACAAACTTACGCACAACCTTCGCATTTATTATTTTATTTAAAAAAAATGTTTTACAAGATTAGCGCTAAAGCGCCACAATTAAAAAATCAAGGTAATCTTTGCATTGCTATTTTAGGTACTCTCTAGGCCCAGGGTAAACAACAAACTGTACATAAGGTAAGCAAAACCGTCTGAGCATAGTTAGCTTGTATTTTTTTAAATAAATACAGGAAAAAAAACATAAATTCTTACGGGGTAATCTCTGAAAATCCGTTTGTTTTTAATAAAATCTTTTAGATGCTAATTAGGATTAATTCTATTTTGAAAATAAGAAATGACGTCAACAACGTGTAAATATTGAAGATATTCCAAAAGTTTTTCATTAAAAAAATAAAAAACCTGTCAACGATATTTTGTTACAGTTAACCATATTTCACAAACGATACCCCTGAACAAAAATAATAATAAAGTAGGATAAACATCACAATTCTAATGTTTAAAAACGCTAATGAGTGTTATTTGACAAGTAGGCGAGTAGTTAACACTGGAGGGTACTTCCGCGTGCTGCACTCGGGACTTGTGAGGAGGCACGAGCATGGCAACACTGTAAAATGCATCCGGGAGACAAAGCAGGCTATTACGGCCCCGGGATTAGCCCTATTGACACTACGTTACCAATTAAAAAGGGAGGGGTGCCTTTTCGTCTCGGTTTTTTTCAGCAGACGGTTTTTCAGGCCGCGGGCGAACACCCCTGCCCCCTTTTACCCCCCTAGCCCCCTCGTGGCTGTACAGAAAAATCAATAACGCAGCACTTTTTTCCGCGCGTAAAGCATGCACCGACACGGCGCGCGCCCGTGTGTGTGAGCCGCACGCACACTAGCGCGCGCTGCATTGGGCTGCCAGCATTTTTCCTTCACATTAAAATATGCGACGTCCCATGGTGTCCCGGGTTGTTTGATTAGTCCGATGCATCTGGAGGGCTTACGCAATACGCTTCAGTATTCTTGCAATCCCCGTATTTCTGTTTTCATTTCATTTTTACCGCAATGCCTATGATAAGACACCGCGGAAATTACGTGTCACAAACATGCGACTCGATAACAAAACGTACCGACCACTCGGCGAAATGTATTTCACGTTTCAAAAGCGAGGAAACAATTCGAAAACATTCTATCATCAGCCCTTTGTTCAGATTCTGCAAGGAACCGCCATAACTCGCGCTCTTAAAAGGATTGAGCAAAATGAGAAGAGGATTCTTCGAAAAACTAGTGCAGGACTTACCTACCTACTTACATCTTAGTGTACGGTCTGGTTTATCTATAGAACCTGGAACTCGACGGCCTTGTGCGATGAATGGGACTTCCGCGATATCTACAGACTATACAGATCCAATAATGATATTGAATGAGCAATAAAAGCTTTTAGAAATGGGATCAGAGCTCACCCGCGCCGTATCGTTTGCATATCCCTAATGCTCGATACGCGACAGGCACAACACTAATTGCGAACGCAGACTAACGTAAAAAAAGCATCACATTTAAAAAAGGAGCGGTTTGCACATTTTTATTTCGCAATGACAGAAGTGGTGGCGTCCCGCTTGCTCGGCATTGTTTCGCGGATCTCGTCATCACTCCATCTTTGTCTGCCGCGTTCTTTTTTTGAATGTGCAAAAATATAAAAACGCCGAATCGTGTGGGGGGAGGGGGGCAGGCGAGTGTTTGCTGCAGTTGTGTGCGTTCGACGCGATAATGCTTGTTTTAGGGCTTTGCTCCGATCATAAGTCAATACATGCTCTAAACTTCGAGCAAACTTCCAGGAACCATAACACTGCTCAAATCTTTAACATAAACATTAAACTTTGTCGTAACAATAATTATAGCCACTTCCTTTGGGGTGAGCTTCCAACCACCCAAAAATAAAGAACTTATTTTAAAGCAAATCACGCATATAAATGAGCAGACTTAGCGACGAACTCTAACCTCCAAACAGAACCTTTCGAAGACGAAACCTCCACGCACTTGCTTATACCTAGTATGATTACCTACATTCCCAATAAAAAAATACCATACAAAAAGTACCCCCTAAATAGGTGATAAGAAAGTCTAAAGACGCCCACCGCCGAACCGCATCAATTTCGGCTGCATAGAGCCAAAAACCGCCTTTCTCTGCGCTGCACCTTTCACTACGAAATTAGACGTGCTAATCACAAACTAACGAGTCCAGACAGGTGACCAGTCTGGCCAAGATATAACTCGATCGGTGACGAATAATTAGAAATGCACCTACACTTGTCTTGAACCTTTATCTACAACGGTCTCTTAATGAAATTCTGTCCATCTCTAAATTGAACATAGACATTAGTTATTTGATCTTTTTTACCACCTTTTTTTTTTTTTTTTACTTGCCATGTTTGTTACTTTGTTTATGTTAAATCTTGCAAGCTGAATTAGAACTGAGTAGTTCCTCTTAAACTCTTAATCGATTTATTTCAGCAAAATCGGTTCACACATTAAATTCTGGCAACAATACAATATAGAAAATGTCCGCCAAAATAAAAATTAAAAGATTGAAATAAAAATTAAAAACATCATTTTTGTAAACCCTTGTTTCTTTTATCTTTAGATATAATTTTTTTTTACATACGACTACACAAATTAACAGACAAATGAAGTAGATTTTCTTTCATTTAAAGAAAAATAAGCTGAATTGATAAAAATGCAATAGTTAAAAAATGCAGCAATCTTGAATTAAATCAATAAAGAAACTGTCCAATTAGCCATTTCTTTTACCTTCAATGACATATTGCAGCAGTTCATTAATCTTGAATCTGCAAATATTCCGTCTAACTTAGAAACGTTACAATCTCTCACCAAGAAGTTGACAAAATAACTTAGTTAATGTACATATTATTGTACACACCAACATCTACGCGCTTCATTACGAATGATCAAAAACAAAGAAAAGATAAAAATACTTGTTTAAATTACGGCTATCAAGGCATTTTTGTAAGAAATTTGTTGTAGCCAGTTGCACCCATATAAACGAAACGTCAGGCATTCGAAATCAGTTAGCAACAGTGATGCGGAGTTCGACGCGTTGATCTAAATAAGAATCTTCAATAAAGGTCCACTCATATGCCTGGTAACAGATTTTCCTTCTCATTTCCGTTCTATTTACTTCTCTTTTCTGTGATCAAAAATAAACAAAATCGCTAAGTAACAATTACATATATCCTTTCAACTGTCATTTCTAATCTAAGGTTACGTTATACTGATCCAAGCTTAAGTTAGTAAGGACAAAGATAATTATATACTAGGTAAGGATCAGAATAAAAAAAAAATTACATTCCCTATCTGACGCCTACCATATGATTTTATAATCTCGCTTTTTTACAAAAATGCTAAATTTTGAGAAGACCTAATAAGTCTACGGCTTTCAACAAAATGTTGTTTAAAGTTAGGTTATTAGAATGGGTGTTCCCCGATAGTTATAATCTGGGTGTCTTCAAATCACGAGTAAATCGATTTCTTCTAGGTAAGCGTGCTCCATCGTAGACCGCATCATCGCTTAATATCAGGCGAGAGTGTGGTCAAACGCAAGCCATTATTTTTTTTAAAAGTTTTATCCAGGAATATGCGTGTCAGTCCTGTGAGTTAACGGGTAATACCACGGCAAAAGTAAAGCAAAAACACCTACAAAGTATAAATAAATAAATATTCGGGGCATTTTTTCATATTTTGTAGGATTGATATCGATTAGGTTTCACTAATAAAATTATGTCAACAAACGCACATTGCCAGAGAAGATACGCTCAGCGTTCCGAATAAAATAAAAAAAAAGGGCAAAGTTGCCGTCTGCTCCGTCGCCGGGCCGTCGTTTTATTGCCTTGCCCGTGGCCTCGCTCCTTCTTACCTCATAACACAGTTTCTCTTGCCTATTCCTTTTTCCCCTTTTTCTTTCTTTACCCTCCCCACGCGAGGAGTATGTGAAAAAAACTTTACAGCAAAAGTCCACCTCTAGCGAAAGTTACGATCTTTGAATTTGGAACGTAAAACGTTTTTACCAGTGTTGGATTTCTTATAAATTTATTTTACATTTACTGGTCTTAAATATGATTTTTAGTACGACACAATTTTGCCTATTTAACATACGAAATTATTGTTTAAATCGTTATTTTTTTACTATATTTTTTTTACATTTTATAAATTATATCTACTTGAAGCTTGTAGTTTTTTTATGTCACCGTATTCCATAAGTCCACCGTATATGCCATAGGTTTGTCTTTTCTAGCTTTGGCTTAGATTAGTTTACCGCACTTATAACCTTCTTAATTTTAATTGCTGATATAAATACAAATACAAAATTTATTTATTGTTACATAAGAAGCCTGCCTGCTGCGTTAGCGTGAGCTGTGTTGCAGCAGACAGTGCCTTCCCCAAAACTGGGAACAGTAACAATTATATATAATTTAAATTAAATATTAATTAAAAACACATACCTTAAGGAACATACTGCTAATATGCTAAAGCTTTTGATTACGACATAACCAACTTTAATTTTCTTTTTCTTTTTAACACAAGCCATTTCATTAAAAGTAAAAAAGCATTTCTTTGAGAATTATAATCAGCAGTTCGTTAAGTTCTGCTTTGCTGAATATCTCAAGAAAAAGCTTCAAAAGTCGGTAATTAAAAACGAAAAACGTATTTTTCAAACATTTTGCTCAGTTTAAAATGTATGCTTTTATAAGTTGACTCGTTAAATGCGAACATTCATTAGAAATTAAAAGGTAAAAAGTTATGTTGTCAATGGAAGCTGTTTAGTTCAGATTAGAACTTGTTGAACTCAATTTCGGACACGATTTTCAAGATATCCAGCACTATTGAACTACAAAAGATAACAACCTGTTTTTATAAATTTGATTAATTAATTTTAAAAACGATGTTTTTATTTTTTTCCTCGTTCTACGTGGTTCCCAGGTGTAATATTATTTTATATATCACTTAGATAAAGTATTTGAATACTAACAAATTCAAATAATAAGTGTTTTCGAATTTCAAAACGTGATATTTAGACAAGGGGCTCGCATGCCTACCCCTTGCTAAACCATCCGGTATAAGCTGACCTCTGCCACTATATTAGGCACCCATATCTATTACAATTTTGCTCTACCGACTACTTGGAGTTTTTTTTAGTTGTATTAGAAACAATAAATTTTACCATCTTTATTATTGATAAAAACGTGAGTAATTCCCGAATTATAGTAACAAAATGTATACAGCATTACATTATTCTAAACTTATGCATAAACTAAGTAAATACAACTCAATTTAGATTTTCAAACATAACAGACATCATCCCATCATCTGTGAGATCATTTTGAGCACAGCGGCAGTGGATTTTTGTAACTTTTTTTTTTCGTACACTTAAAGATACTTAATTATGATTTGATGACATCAATTGTCATAGTAAATACAAAACCAACTCCAATGCATGAAAACCCGAATTTTAATGCACTCAATACCTACAATAGAGACACAAATACAGGCCTTGTTTAGTTTTGTTTTTAGGGCGTGTTTGGATACAGCTCTACTTATACTGGTGGGTGGCGTTTTGCACAGAACCATAGTCAAAACCATAGTTACTACGAGCCCCATAACAAATACTATCTGCTACATACAGAGTCACAGATTAGAAATTAGCTTCTACGTGTGTAGCTACAGAACAATCGATAGTTAGTACGTAGAGCCATAGATAGAGCAATAGTATGTTGGTTGCACGCGAGCTTCGAGCTCGATTCTGCAAAAGCTCACACTAGGAAAAGCACGAGGGCTTGCTTGTTTATACAGATACAGTGACAGGTGATGAATGGGTGGAGCTTTTAGGGTTCCGGGATTGGAGTGCGAAACCCCTTTTGGATACCTATACAATGAAAATTGTGTACTTAAATGCTTCATTGATGGACATATACTAAACAAAACTGGTTGAAACTATGACTGGTACGAATGATTGGTCCGTTGATTTGGGGTTTTTAAATTTAAAAACAATTGCTCATAATGTGCCTGAATTTTTACCGTAGAATTATTTATGATATTAATACCATAACTTTTGAACGGAGGACTTTATTGATATTATATTATATTTAACATTTTAATACGTAATGACGTTAATAAAAAAAATGTTCTGAATAAAAACTCAACGACAATAAATATCAGCGCACATGATATAGGTACAATATATAAAACGTTAAAGTTATCGTTTTTTTTTTTTTATTGTATTGTGGGCGGTGGTGGCCGACCTGTATGCATATTATTATGTACAGCAGAAAAACATCGTGAGGAAACCAGTATGTCCAAGAATCTCAAAAGTTCAAAGACATATGACATTCATCAACATGCACTGGGCCAGCATGGTGGATTACGGCCCATCCTCTCTCTCTCTGAGAGAGTCCCAGCAGTAGAAACATGATAGGCTGGAATAATTATGATGATTATTTATTAGAGTAATGAAAATCTCGAATCACAAACAAAAATCAACAAAACTAATTCCATTACCAGTTTATTGGCCCTTCTGATTCACACATATAGTGATATTGCACACATACATACTTACTCAATCATATGTGCATAGAACACTCGGACTAATCGAGAGTGACGCTCGAAAAATCACAACCCTAGCCGAGGGAGGTAGGGGGGCCAGGTGGGGTGGACCATGTTTTTATTTTTCACCATTGGCGGATTGCAGTGGGAGTAATGATCGATGGAATTAACGTGGCACTGGCCACAGACACGCTTCCAATTTGAAATTCGAATTCGATTCGAAAAAGTCCGCATTCAAAAAAAGAAAAACGTACATGCACTTTTTCTTTGCATAAGCAAGAAAAAAGTTTGCATGAAAGGTGGTTTTGGAACTCTCGCTCATAGCAAAGAGGTTGGTAGGTTTGCGGTTGATTAGGTTTATAGGTATGCATACGGGAGAAAATATTCTATATAAGGTAATTGTGATGGGGATTTAGCGAAAAATGTTGAAAAATGTTGAAGCAGAAGTTTGAACAGACTCAGACCTATAATAAATTTTTAGTTGTTTTTTTTTTTTTTTTTAGTTTGCTTATGTCACATTCTATACCACTAAGTACCTAAATTAGAATACTATTAGGTTTGTATTACACGTTTGACCCGTGTTAAGTATATATGTAGCAAAAGTGAGCTTTATTCTTTGATTGACACGACAAGAATTTGCTTGCAACAGTCAACTTCTGGAAGTTTTCTTTCGTTAGAGATAATAAATATTTGCATGCAGGTTTATGGGGAAAATATAATTATATTTTGAGCTGATTGATTGAATAACTCTTTATTGTTCTCTTTGTTGTTTTGTTGTTGAGCTCTTACTTTTATAAACTTTATTATTGATTATTTATTGATATTGATTTGCAACTTTGAGAAGGTTTAATACAAATTTATATGAAACCCGCTTATTTTGGAGTAGCATCAAACATTAACTTCATAGCCTATTCCGGTACAAAATAGTATAGGTACCATTGCGTTTTATTTTTTATTATAATCTGGTTTAAAACCAGCGTCCGAGGGAATGGTTCATTATTCCCTACAATATTTCACATTGCAAAATTCAATAGCATCCCGGCACCGTTTCAATCCATAAACTCGCTCGTCGCTCATAAAAATATCCGAACGTGTACATAAAAATATCGGAACGCATAAAAATCATTTCAGCATTGCATTTTTTTGTGTTTTTGTGTCACTGCGCATGTATCCCCGTCCAGCAGCGAACTAAAGTTGATGTTGGAATGAGATACACAGGGTTTTGATGATCTCTCTCTCTCTCTCTGAGAGAAGACCCGAGTCCCAGCAATGGGAAAATGATAGGCTGAATGATAATATAAATTGTCATTGGGGTAGGTAAGTGAAATAACGAGGTGAAAAATTTATATTTCCGTAGGGTACCTAGCCTTTACTAGGGCATGACTTAGACTTGCCCGTAACTAACTTTGCTTGACTCTGGAATGTGACTTGTTTGACGATATGTAATAAATATTTCAATACTTGACACCTAAGATACTACATCTCACTGCTTGACATAGGTAAATTCACAAAATGTGAGACGCCAAAAGCCTCGCACCAGGAAAAAAATTGGGGTATAGATTAAATTTGGAAAGGGAGGATGAGTAGCGAAAGATTATTATAGGAATTAATAGATATAGATGGAGAGATAATCTCTTTATTGTTGAAACCACAAATTAACTAATGACCTATACGAATGTAACAATCGGCGACCTTTTCGCTAAGAAAGATCTCTTCTAAGAGTTCCAGGCAAGGAGAGGATATTAATGTAATTTTTAAATAACTATAGTATATGTAGGTACCTAATATTAAATACGTATTTCCTGCTATCTTCCACCCTGTATTGGTGAGATATATCTCGATTCGCTTCCGTTTACAAATTAAACGCAGGGTGTACTAAGTACTACCCACTACACCCCCCCCCCCCCCTTCGCCCACGTTATATACATTTATACATACATGATTTATTAGCAATACACATTTGGCATAATTGAAAAATGGCGGGACCTGTAAGCGGCGGAACGCTGTCGGACAAAGCCAATAATAAGGTTTATTGCTAATGGATGTGGACAAATAGAGGGTACATTACTGTACCTGTACCTACTTTTTTTTCTTCTGTGAGGATTTTGGCTTCGCAATCGTGTGCATTTACCAGTGTCAAGTATTAAATTATTATCAAGTTTGGTAATACCCTAGTCAAACAAGTCACAGTCAGAATCAAGCAAATTAAGTCAGGGTCAAGTCAAAGTAATGTCCTAGTAAAGTGGTGGAGACTTCTACAGAGCTTTGAAAACAACACGAAAATACATGTTTCACCACGTTATATCACTTATTCACACTCGAGCACGTTCACGTTTTTTAAAACTTTGCCTCTAGACATCTTACAAATTTGCGTTTTCATCACTAGCGCTCGGTGGGAAAATCAAAATGCGGGCGGTAAACATCACTTTGACTCCCTAGGGATGTAAAGTAATTTTAAAATCTAACCACGTCAAAAATACCATGGAGCTTACTTTTTCTTTTCTCCGACCATGTAGATCCGTAAGTCCGCGCCATGTCAGAAAAATATTCTATGAATTTAAGTTAACAACTATGTAAAACCTCTGTGGTAGAGGTGCTTTACTCATTTTTATGGCAAGAAATTAAAAATTAAGCTCATTTATCTTAGGATTTTTAGTCATACCTTAAATAGATAGATAAACTCTTTATTGTTCACACCACAAATTTCATACACACGATAAAACAGCTTTTAAACTAGTACAATAATTGGCGGCCTTATCACTAAGAGCGATCTATTCCAGGCAACCTTAGGATGGAGAGGATTTATACAGGAGGTAGAAGACCTTAAACTAGTTATGAAAAATTGGTTATATATTGTATACACGCGAGTAGGTGATCTTTTACACTGTCAAACTAATAGCGCTCTCCTTGTTCACTCGTCGGGCGCCAAAATATCTCGTATGTAAAAGGTCACCTTGCGTATCGTTTCCCTACCTTAAAATTCTAAAACTAAACTCATACGACTTGTATATGGCAACTGCGTCAACCATGCGGAGCCAAAAGCCCCAACACGGGGAAGAAGAAAAAAAAAGGTCACCTTACATCGCTTGTGTACTTATCTATTTATTAGGTACACTTTAAATTACATTCGCAACATTTAATAGCAACATTAGAAATTATGTAATTATAAACACAACATACACAGCTACCAGTAATTTAATACTAGTGGTGGATAGTAGCGATTGACTCCATCGCCTAATCCATGCGTAATGAGCTGTCAGCTGTCAGATCTGACAGCTGACAGCGCGCGCTGCGGCCGTCATAACATATTAATGCATCCAACTGTAACTTTCTAGCGAGATTTGTGGGAAAACCATGCCATCTTGAATTACTATTACCTTCTAAAATGTTAAGCATATTTATGTTAGTAAAATGACTAGATATTTTAATTTTAAAAAATATGGGCAAGTACCTTTATTAACTAAACAAAATACAAGCTAACACTAACACTTCAAATACAGTTAGACTGCCCATAGACCGTTGAAGGTCTAAAGACAATCCAAATGCTCAAGCCCACTACCAGTTGGCAGCGTACCCAGCATGCTGGCGGCATTACCACGTTGAATGGCAATGCTAATGCGTTGAGCTAGAAACACGCCAGCATTTTGGTCATGCGTCGCATTAACCAGGTGCTCTGTAAGATTTTTGAAAATGAGGTGAACTCCCGGTCCCCAAGGGCCCAATGTCTCAACCCCAAAGGCCTCAAATATGTTACCACTACCGAGGTTAGCATATTAAATATTAACATGTTGGTATTTTAAACATTTGGATCGTATTGCTCATTGTTTCATACAATGGAGTTAGCAACTGTCAAAGAGGCGCAAGCATAGCTCGTACCTCATTTCAGACAAACAAGGGAGATATGGTAAGGTGGCGTGGCGGGTGCGAACGCTTCAGGCCTAAATCAGGCTTGTTGCCAGTAGTCGAACTCACGCTGCAAATGGCCTTGTTGACGACTATTAGTTATTGCATTGGAGCTTTCTTAATGTGCGTAAAAAAATTATATGTGATTTTGCATTAAGCGGATTAGCGGTACCTCTAGTTTCATAACAAAAGGTCCGAGCCTCAGATCAGACTAGCAAAGTAGATATACCTCAGTACAATTATCGTTCGTGTTGAAATGTCAAAAATTTACACTTTGTACTGAGGCATATCTATTTTGCTTGTCTGATCTGAGGCTAGGACCTATAGGAGTAGTCTTCCCGTGAACATGGTGCATGTAACTGCACCGAAATATCGGGAGCTCATTCCACAACCTTACCACGGTAAATATCCCGTAAATAATCATATAACTTTAGTGAACAACCGTGATAGTTTAAAACAGTGTTTTAGGACCTATTGTTATGAAATTAGATATTTTTCGAATATCTAAAAAAAAACCCGCGACTTCACTCGTTGTCCTGCAGGAACCGTACTTTTTACGGGATAAAAATAGCTGATGTGTTAAGATATAAGCTACCTATATAGTACATTCAAGGGCGGATCCAGCTTTGGTGAGGTGGGCACATAGTCGTGATCAAGTCACAAGAAGGTATAATAAAAAAATAATTTTAAAAAAATATGACCATGACTCCTGGATCCACCCTTGAGTACATTTCACCCAACTACGTTCAGCTGAAACGAGTTTAGAGTTAGAGTAGGGTTAGAGTTTAGTTTAGAAATGAGTGCAGAAAATCACAAATACACACAATCGTTCACATTAATAATATTGATGTGATGTGATACAAGCATTGTTTGGATAACTGAACGGAGCAGGTTGTTCACGTAATAGTATCAGGATAATTTGTTCTCATTACAGAACTACGCAGAATGTTAATAGGTTTTAAGTCCCGCTGGTCACCGCGCTTGTGATCCTAAGATATCAGTTACTGGAATTTCACTGGAAACAACAGATAATTTTTTTTTATCAACAATTTTTTGTTGTTGTTATTTCTCGTTGGTCCATACATCGAAAAAGCCTATTTATTCGTTTTTTATATCTCCTCCACCAAAATATAAAATATCAACATGAAAATTGGTTTAAAACATATTTAAAACATACAAATACAATTAATACAATAATTACCCAAAAAATAATAACCCAACAGTATTTTTTTTATTTTTAAATATATTATATGTACCTACTTAAATGTCCGGAAGTTGGTTCTTATTGCGATTAAATAAAGGCGTGATACCGAACAGAATCAGAATTAGAATTAGAATCAAAATCAGAATCAGAAAATATTTATTGTAATTCCCAATCCGACTGCAATAGTCCCACTACTATTAAGTTACTTCAAGTTCAACAGCATTACAAACAGTGTTAAGTTACATATAGTATAACAGGTGCGTTGGAGTACAATGAACGAGCAAGCGAGCGACATCGACATAGTGAACTTCCTCGTAGAACTACACTTTGCGTCCTGAAACCGAAAGTTGCTTGTTCTCTACTTTACTCAGGGCTGTCCGGGGAAGTTTATTATAACTAAGGTGGTTCCAACGGCTACTTTTCAAATTAAACAACTGGCAAAACTTGCCATTAATTAACAGACTGCATAAATACCTACAGTTAAAATTTACGACTAGTCATAATTTATATGAATCTAGTAGTACCTACAATAGTAGCACCAGGTTCACACCACATTGTAAATTTCATTTCACAGAGTAAACATTTTCTGATATGGTTCGGAGTATATGGTCGAAGAAAAAAAAAGTAAGCTTTTGGCTTGGGACTAGTTTTTTTAATTATTTTACCTCCCTAGGGAGGCAAAGTGATATTTACCGCCCGCATTTGAGTAATCAATGATCCACTTACCAAGCGCTAGTGATGAAAAATAAATCATGGTTTTCGACGACTTCAAAAAAGAAGGGGGTTCTCAATTCGGTTGTATTTTTTTATGTTTGTTAGCTAAGAGAGAACTCCGTCATTCTTTCATCTATTATAATCTTTACTGTTTTTTTCTTGTTGCCACAGAAAAATATTTCAAGCATAAAACGTTTTTTGTTTCCTTTTTTGAATCGGTTTTTTTTTCGTTTTGGCGTCGCATGTCCTGTGCAATTGCCAATGTCAACTATTGAGATTATTTCAAATTTTATTAAATATCGTCAAACAAGTCATAGTCACAGAGATTCAAGCAAAGTAAGTCGCGGTCAAGTCCAAAAGTCATGCATGCCCTAGTAAAGTATACGTACTGTAGGCACAGAAGACATAATAGCTGTAGGCTTCAGTCGAAGTTTTAGAAACATCACGAAAATACACGTTTCATGAACAATAATCCACCATTATTACACATTAACACTCAAAATAACACAAGTTCAGGAAAATACTACCCTGATGCGACATGTTTTTTACGTTGGCGCCAAAACTCTGTTCACATACCTCTAAATTAATTTCTATAGTTTCATCTAGGCGTTACTACAGACTATAAAGTACACAAAAAAATATGAAGACCATCTCTGACACCTACCCTATAACTAGAAAAAAAAACGTAGGTATTAACGTAAATAGGTAAAGTGGCAACCCTAAAATTGAAGCGAGCAAATTGAGTTGTACGAGCTACTGGAATCGTAGATGAAGCAGCTAAACAACACGTAACTACGGAATGTAAACGTCTGCTCAATTGCGCTCCCATCAACGTGAGCATTTCCGGTTTGTGATTAAAAAGTTGTTGTAGGTTTTTTATTTATTTTGTAGTCGCTTAATAATCGTTTGGTACGTCGATCTTAAAATAACTATTTTGTTGTACATACTACGCTGCGAACTTGTTGTTTTCAGGTAATTACCGAGCGTAGCGATAGATTAAATTGGCATGGCGCAAATAAATATTGCAACCGAATGGAAAACAATATTTCTCATCTTACATTAGCGGGAATGATCTTATGCTTTTTTTTAAGTTATATACTTGTGCTTGACCGCCAACTCGCCTGATGTTAAGCGATGATGCTGTCTACTATGGAGCACGTTTGCCTAGAAGACACTCTTCTTATTCTTCTAAACTAAGCTTTTAGGTTAAGATAGGAACCTTCTTTAATGAGTCTATTTGAGGTGCTATTCAAAGAGGTTTAATTGATTTAATACAAAAAAAAGCTAGACAAATTGTTCGTCACGTTTGAATCTCGAATTAACTTGCCGCGCTAGCGGAAAAACTACTTTTGCACGCAGATTTTAAACGATAAATAAATATAGATAGATAAATAATCTTATTAACATGTCGTTGTCATTCAAACCAAATTCACCACCGTCGTTAGTTTATTTTTTCTTTTTCAGATTCCATAGTTTTCCACACACAAACTTTTTGTAAACTGCTCGGTGTGCCATAGACTGCAGTTCTTCTATGTGTTGCCAACACTACATGTGTTCTTTTATTTATAACCTACGCAAAAATTGCAACACGTTATAATAAATCACTCACATGGAGTACTGCTCCCATCTATGGAATGGAGCACCCAAGTATCAGCTTGACCCACTCGATGCATTACAGCGTAGAGCTGTCAGAATTGTCAACGATCCCAAGCTCACTGAACACCTTGAGCCACTCAGCATGCGCAGAGACGTTGGGTCTCTTTGTATCTTTTATCGCATTTACAACGGGGAGTGTTCTGAAGAACTGTTTGATCTGAGGCCGGCGTCGCGGTTTTACCATCGCACTAGCCGCCACCGCCTGAAGGCTCATCCACACATCATAGATCAGTGGAAATCGCACACTGTGCGATTCACACGATCCTTCTTGCCTCATACCTGCAAAATGTGGAATGAGCTACCTTCTACGGTGTTTCCGAGAAGTTACAACATGGGGTTCTTCAAAAGGCGAGTTAATAGAGTTCTAAAGGGTCGGCAACGTATTTGTTATGCCTCTGGTGTTGCAAGTATCCATAGGCGACGGTGACTGCTTACCATCAGGCAGCCCGTCTGCTTGTTTGCCACCTATGGCATAAAAAAAAAAAAAATAAAAAAAAAAATCAGTAATACAGCCAATGTACACAGAAACTTCACATAATGCGCTCAACACACCCGCAGCTAAGCTTTCGGAAGCGATGTCATCTCAAACTCAAGCAGCTTTCATAGGTCATTCACTCCAAGATTTTCATGTCACCCACACCTAGTGCATTAGAAATAAAGGCAAAAATTCCGCGGCAAGTGAAACGAGGTGCTTTTAATGACCCGTCTTATGCGCGCTCGTCGCGAGTGTCGCGACCTCTATTCTTTAGCAGATTTTTTTTTCATTTTGCCCGTTTGGAGACTTCGCGATGTGCTATGAAACACCCTTGACGTCCTGAACGGGTTTTTGAGAAATATTTTGGCGCTCTAAAAGTTTGTGTTGGTTTTAAAATATATCAAGCTGTAAAGAAATGCTTGCTAGGAAATAAAACCATTAGGAAGGTAGGTAGAAGGCTAGAAGGTAGGTCTTTTTGGCGCCAGCATGCGAAATTCATGTCGCGGGTTTGTATTCTATACAGAAAAAGTTTTTTTGTGCTCTTGTGATGTTTATAATAAAACCACTATCGTAACGTGTAACTGAAACGTGTCTTTTTGTGTTTCTGAATCTCCATAGAAACCTCTAGTAACGTTTTCGCCACTTTACTGGGGCGTGACTTGGACTAGACTGTGACTTGCTTTGCTTGACTTTGACTGTGACTATGATTATTTTGAAGATAGACATAAGTAAGTATATACTTACTTTGGTACATGGACATTTTACTTAACTATGGCTAAATAGTTAAGATGTCTACAAACAAGACGCAAATTGTAGTTATTCTAAGACGCAAATATAGTTACTTACTAAATTCTCCAAACCGTATTGCAAAATGCATCGTTAAATTTTAGGTATATCTGGATTTTCGGGCATAAAACGAAAAAATACAGCCGTAATTGTCGAGACTAATAAAAACAAGTAAACCATAACATTAAAATTGTTTATTTTTATGTCAGTAATTTAACGAAACTCTCACTCACTACAAAAAACTACTTTTGGTAATAAGGAGGATATTTGGATAGAATTGATAATTGGAGGTAATAAGGTGATAATTTGAGTTCTTTGAAAATTTGCTGTTATTTTCAATAAAATTACACATTTATTTATTGCAGAAATTGAATGTTCTATATAGGTAACGCCAAATACCAGTTTCATGGCTTTTTTCGTCATAAAATGTGAGAGGGCTGTTGAGCAAATTCTAGGTCACTACTTTTAATCAACTACCTATTAGAATTGGTAAATAAGCCAAGCCCCCAAGATAAAAGAAAACCGCAACACTGCCCGTAAAATTAAGTCACTCGCACCTCCGCGACATAAATCGACCATTGTAGCAACGCAAACAATAAACTGCTCAAAGCCTTGCGTGTTTCGCAAAAAAAAACGAAAAAAGTTCATTGATCCTGCACGCCTTATTTATGACTTTTACTTTTTAATTTAATGGTAGTGGTAACACGCGAGCATTCGAAATTCGAATTAGCCCTAACTGCGAGTTTACTTTTTAAATTAAGCTCAAATGTATCGAATGATACTTTAGGAATCGATTTCCTCATTTCATTGTCCTTAATTGGTCGAGATAACATCTATGCGTGCGCAAGAGGGTGTCGTCTTATGTGCACGGAAAGAACTCGATTTATGCGGTGTTAAGTTTCGAGATACGAATAATGGATTGGGCTTCTTTAATTCATTTGACATTTCTAAAAGTTATTGTTGTTTAATATCTTGTTGTCTTGTCTTTAATGTCTTCTAGAGATCGATAGGATACAATATTTTATGACCCAGCATCCTCTAGTGTCAAGGCGATTAAGATGACGAGTTAATGTTTCTCTGATAGCTTTTTTTTTCCATGACCATACAGAGTTCTTCAGTCGTAACATTAAACAAGTTTACCTTTATTTTACATAGTATTAAATAGCATCAAAGATGCCATATTGACAGTCAGTCAAGCAAATTAAGTCACGGTCAAGTCAAACGCCCCAGTAAAGTGGTGGTGGCTTCTGTAGAGTTTTGGTAACAACACGAAAAGACATGTTTTACCTAGTTATATAATTTTTCACACTCGAGCACGTTCACGGGCACTTAATAAATAATAATCCACCATTATTAAGCATCTTTATTATTAAGCTCGAAAATAAACAAGTTTAAGAAAATAATACAAGACGACATGTTTTTCTTTTTCATAATTGCGCTAAAACTCTTTCATAACCATGTTTATTAACTCCACAGAAAATTAAACGATTTTTTTTCTGTAATTACACCCTCACTTTGACATTGACATAAGGTGAGATTTTCTTTCAAATTCAAATTCAAAATATTAATTTTGCGGAAACATAGGTAACATGCAGATGTTAATATATTTACACAAGTTAAAGAACACCATGCTCTAGCATCATGGCATGCAACATTTATAAAACACTCAATTATATAAAATCTAACAACAGAACAATTATTTATTTTAACATTTTGTCATTTAAAAACTCTGTAATAGAATAGTAAGCCTTGCTAGTGTCCTTGTTAACATCTTTGCTAAGAATTTGTGATTACCTACTTGGACGAACTATCCAAAATAACCTATAACCAGGACGTTATAAAACCTAATAGGGGTTATTATGTCCTTGGATTATAACCAGAGCACAGAATACATATTAGTACAAGTATCTACATGGTTAAAAGTAAAGCCCAAAAAAACATATTAATTAAATAAAAATTTAGGTATAGTTAGTATTCTTACTCTCCTTGTAACTAGGTACGTGCTTTTTTAAAGTAAGCTAGAACCCTTCCGCTCCTGAGACGCGACAAGCGAGACTGAGGTCCCCTTGTCCTCTCGAGAGGTCTATTTATACCAGCTCATGCACCGAGCGCGCCAAGCCAAGCTCATAATCATATTTATTAATAACAGTAGTTACAGGTCATGTCTATTACAAAATGGGTACAAAATTCAAATGATTATAGGTCTATTGAATTGACTATTATTATTTCCACTGGAGACCAGACACAAATACTCGATTATAGTACAATATAGGTAATATTGTACCACAACCGAGCACCCATGCCTCATCGCACTCTTGACACTCGTTTCATTACTTACAACCTGGATTAAGTTATACGATTCGATAATACTACTAGTTGTTCGCCCCAAACAGAGATCTCGCGCCCCTATATCTTCGCCAGCCCTCGATAAATTTTTCGCATCATTTTCTCACTGTTTGGGTGGGACTCGGGTCTTCTCTCAGAGACAGAGGATGGGACCTAATCCACCATACTGACCCAGTGCATGTTGATGGATCTCATATGGATTTTAACATAACGGTTTCCTCACGATGTTGTCACAGTTTTAAACGATGGCACCGAAACTGCACATAATTTATTTGGGTAAGTTAAGTATCTACTAAACAAGTCATTTGTGCAGGGCCAAGGATCGAATCGGGTGCAGTCAGATTTTAACGCGCACATACTACCACTCAGCCACCTCGCTCACATACGCTTAATTTGTCACATATTCGAATTTTTTAAACTGGCAAGTGCCTTTATTAACTAAACAAAATACAAACTAACACTAACACTACATCAACAGTTAGACTGCCCATAGACTGCAATGAAGTTCTAAAGACAATCCAAATGCTCAAGCCCACTACCAGTTGGCAGCGTACTCAGCATGCTAGCGGCATTACCACGCTGGATAGCAATGTTTATGCGTTGAGCCAGAAAACATTATACATTACATTATCAGTAACCAGGCGCTCCGAAAGGTTTAAAAAACGTATGTTTTTTTTTAATACTACTTGCCCACAAAATAAAAGATCGAAGATTAAAGATCGGAACTTATCGTCGTACAAATATACAAACATTTAAACATTTAATATGGAAACGCCGACATTTCTCATTAAAAACTAAGACCTCTCTGTAAGATTTTTCAATTGAATCATTAAAAAATAAACATATGATTACCAAGTATGACGAGTGAGGTCGGGTAGGCCCATTAAAGCTGTGTAGAACGAAACTGGGATAAAAAGTCTAATTTAAAGAAATTGCTTATAAGGTGTTTTGTTCTAATGAACCTAAGTCCAAAAAGTAAGTAAACAAATATTTCTCCTTTAGTTAACGTTCATGTCCTTAATGTCATGGAATTAGTAGACCATCCGTTTGTTTGCTATTTATAGCATGAAAAAAATCTATTACGTTCCCATCCCTCAATTGAATTCTTTGACTAAATAACCTACGCTATTCACAGTAAAGGCACGTCCGCTCGAGAATAGAGACAATCCTGAAATAGACCAGATAAATACTTACAGAAGCGACACTCGGGAATGAACGGTTATATGCACCTATCCGTTCGCACTTCCTAATTACTGCCTACTGTCGAATGAACGACACAAAGTGATGTTTAAATCATATTAGAATGGTTATTATGTGCCCTAAAGGTATCCCAATTAGAGTGAGCAGATATGACTTTATATTTAACTACCTGTGGTTGGAACAGGTCTATCCCAATTTTTTCCACGCGGCCATAGAAGGGCTTGCTTTTATTTCGGACGTGGATGAGATATCGTAAATCACACTAACATTATAAATACGAAAGTTTGTATGTAACTAAACTCCTTAACTGCTGAATGGATTTGAATGCAATTTGGTACGGAGGTAGCACATACCTACCTTAGTACCAAATTTTTGTTAACTTTTTACTATAGAAAACATCATTACTTCTGTAGGATAGTGGGTAAAACAGCGGATTATTGCAAGTCGACACTTAATTATATTTTTCTTAACGGATTTGGTTATATATATTTTGAAGTATTTTGATTGCTGTGATATTATTAGTTTCTCATAGAAATAATGAATCTAGGGAGAACAAGTTTACTAGGTAGGCACACTAACTCTGAATCGTCTTATAGAAATATCAAAATAAATAGCCCAATGCTGATGTCAAATTTCGTTATTTATTTTAAAAAAACCTAAAACTTTAACTAGCAACATTCAGGGTTGTAGAAAATCGTCAATACATTCAAATGATAACATACTATTCAGTGCACCATCGCCGAGTTTTTACATAAAATCTCATTTAACAAGGACAGCATCAAATCCACACCCACTATCAAAATTTGCATAAAAACTCAAAGATCATACAAACCGATTAAATTAAAACGTAAACCGCTCCTCCATCAATAGCTAGCTCATAATTATAACTTATTTAATTTCTGTTTCTGATTGTCCTTCTGAGAAGTCCGCGCGTGACCGTGACTTAAGAATATGACTCACAGTTGCCTAGATTAATAATAACGCGGGATATTAGATACATATAATAGTAAAACATTCTGAACGAAAATAAGAAGCACCTCCTTTGTTTCTACAGAAACAGTTCAGTTTCTTCAGTTACAGTTCTTAAGATAAAAATGCCTTTTGTTCCCTCAAAGACTTGCTGAATATTTATTTGCCTTACGACTAAGATCAACGGTAAACCTCCAAAGCACTTTAGCGTTCAGTGTTAGATCCAAAAAAGATAGCTAATTAAAAAAATAGAGTCAGTGTAGGAAGTCCTGACAAAGCTTGAAAATTCTATATCAGCATGTTTTTGTATCTCTGGTTATGGCGGCTAGAGTTAACGCGCCTTCGTCACAACTGACAATAGCATGTTAAGCTTTAAATAACCGTAAGTACATCGACTCATCCTGACGCATGGATAAAGGTTCAGCTGGGCTTTATTTCAAACGAAAATAATCTAGAACCACTACCACTAGTTTATGACACCCTAGAATCACCGTAATGTATTATGACTCAATAAAAAAAACTATGGAAATAAGGAGTACGTATTAGACTGTAACATTAAACGGCTAAATTAAGATTTATTGTGTAAACAAGTATAGCCTACGAATAAATTTTGTTCAGAACCGTACTAACTAACGTATGTAGTGTTATTGCTCAAAACAATTTCTTAAAATCAATCTATCGATATTAGCCCCAATAAAGAAAAATCTGAAGTCATCTATTTAGATGATATATTGATCGCTACTATCGCCATTGTTGCACCTGCTAGCTGGGAAAAAGATAGCCTACGTGTAGGCTACAGTCAACGTTATGGAATTGATTGAAAACTTACTCACATACAAATTTTCTTGTTTATAATAATAATGTAAAGTGTGGTTCCAGCACTTTCCTTATAGATTTCATCTTATTGAATGTCACGTGTCATCTGCCAATGTCACCTCAATGAGAACGCGGACTAATGTGGGATTCCAAAATGCCAAACAACACATTTTACATAGAAACGTGTTGGAAACGAATAATGGGTGACCCCTTACCATTTAGTTTTGGGAAACACGCTTCGAGTCATTTCCCATATTTTGATTAACATTTGGCCTTATGATTTTTATAACTAAATCGTAATTGATGTTTTTATATCATCACTAAACACTTAAAAAATACAATATCTAGGCAGATATTGTACTTTTTTGTAACTTTAAACGTAACTTTTAAAAGTTTCGCGACTTAAACACATGTCTTGTTTCCGAAAACCCGTATGAAGCGCTTTGATATCACTTAATGACTCTGTGGAATACGCTGCTTGAATGGGTGTTCCCCGATGGTTACAATCTGGGTGTCTTCAAATCACGAGTGAATCGGTTTCTTCTAGGCAAGCGTGCTCCATCGAAGACCGCATCATCGCTTATCATCAGCCGACTTATCAATCAAACGCAAGCCTATTAAAAAAAAGTTTATCGGGACTTATCACGTATTATTTTATTTATATATGTATTACTTTTAAATATCTACCTACTTAACACAATGTCTATGGTAAGCATATGCCACTATCTTGCCTCCAATACTTTTTGATACGGTATTTTTTAAGGTAACAACATTAACTTTATATAGTATAATATGAAAGTAAGATCTTATTGAAAATTAGACAAGCCAATACTTACAGGGTTACAAGCTTGGGATGTAATAAGCTGAAAGGAGGTCATTGTAGTCATCATTATCAATAACTTTTACAATGCAAGCGACCCCCACGTTACGCGACGCGGTGCATGCACTGTTTACCACTCCACAATATGAATTCATACTGAGTAGTGGTCGCGCGACGCGGCCGCTGCCGCCGGCCGCGGTCGCTGGTCGCCGTTGTTAAGATGCTAACCTTTAGATAATCCGCCGTAACATTACATATTCTGTGAAAATTTTAACTGGCTATAGTTCTAAAGATACAGCCGTTAAAAGGTAAGACAGACAGACAATGTAGGCTTAGTAATAGGGTCCCGTTTACTCCCTTTGGGTACGGAACCATAAAAATACTTTGTAATTAAAAGTAGGTTAAAATCGAATGCTAAGATTTTGTTAACTTACATCGATTGTTAGTTAGTTACATTACAATTGAAAGTAATAAACGTGTGCTAAAATATAATTAAAGAGTAAAATTTAGACTTTAACTTAGATAGAGTCATCTTGTGGCAATAGAAATGAAGTAAGATCAACGTCATCGTATCACGAAAGTTCGTAGTTGCAAGCAGCATGCGTGGATGGTCGATGGACGACATGCACCGACAGCATGTCAGGCTCGGAGCGAAGTATAACTACTAACTACCCGGAGTGTCCCGCTGGAGTCCTAGAGGCCATTAGCATTTGCCGAGGGGCGGCGCGCACTGAAATAGCGCAGGCGGCCGCGGCGCGTCATCAATGCGCTTCATTTGCTTTATGACCAGTTATTGCACGCGTTTAATTACCACCTCGCGCAGTTTCGAAGATTTGTGAAACGTCACTTTTGGCGCGAAACGTGCACTTGACAGATTGTCGCGCCAGACGACCGCCATTACGCATGGCGGCCAGTGCACGCCAAACTATCCAAACCTATTCAAAATAATTATTCTGAATATATCACTAGGCTATAAAAATTCAAATTCAAATTTAGCATTGAACTTGTTTAATTAACATAATTATTTCGAATGCATTTACGAGCTCGCGTGCGTTTTAGTCGAACAATTCCAGTTATTTTAGGAATAAAGTCAAGTGCGCCATGTTACATCGGCCATATTAAACTTTTATTGCGTTCTGTGCCATTCTTTAGTCGGTGCGAGTGTGCGAATACGCCATTAATTACGACCGAAACCGTTTACAAGATTTATGGTATTTATTTTGAAAATGTAAGCACAACACTGTGCAGTTTATTTAGTGACGAGTCCAAACAATGCGTCCAAACTAAAGCTTGGAACCAAACAGAAGGGTTCTGTGTTTCTGTGAATGATGAACAGATCAGGTATCGGGTTCCCGCGGCTGACACGAACCATGCGTGCTCTCACAGCGAACCACGAGCGACTGGAAGGTCACCCTCCCCTGGTGAAGCGTTCGTTAGCCCAGTGCAGCACAAGTGTCCCTTCATCCGCGCAGTTGAAGCGTCAACTAATTTTAACAGCCTTGATTTGTCGCCGTCTCCGCCGCCTTTATTTTTTCCTTTAGAGTTTCATGTTTACTCTCGTTTGTTCGTCGCAGATCTCAGGGCTGCGTGCTAAGTGCATTGCCCCGAACCGAAATAAATTGTCGCGACGCGGGGCGAGTGGTGTGCGTACAACCGGTACCGATCTCGTGTGGATATAAAGAAGCGATGCAGACTCCGCGCGGGCGGTCCACAGACAGAACGAACCGTCACCTTCGCGTCGTCACGCACTTTGTCCCGTGTCTGCAGTCTCTGCACGACGCTGAAATGTGTCGCGAAATGACGATGAGTCGCGATGTAACTGCAATCTTGTCCGAAACAGAAATTCGGACATTAACTTTTTGTGGACTGACATTTTAACATCTTCATTCACTTATGCGTACGAGCGACCTCGACAAAACTCGGTTTTTTGTAAACAGCAATTACGTTTTGTCGACTTTTGTTTGGGAGTTGTTGAACTTGGCCACACTTTCTGATGTTAATAAACTTGTGAACCTTTCGATTGCGGAAAAAGATGGACGAAAATGTTCTGAAACATGCCTCGTTTATCATTTTTAACGTGTAACGCATTCCATGCGACAAATAAAAACCAAAACAGAAGCTAAATTGTCCAATACAAAAGTTGAATTGTCTTACATCTTAGACGAGCTTCCAATCAATTGCGCTACGTTTAAATAAGACCTATCCCAATCTATCTTGTGTCGTCGCGTAAGAGCTCGCTACGTAGCCTGATTTGACAAAACTTGAGGATTCAACGAAGGCACAACTAAGCCGTAAGCCTGTAAGTCTACAAAACTCAAAAAAGCGCAGCGTTATACAATGGTCATTGTTGTATGTCTCTACTTCTCGAGAATTCCTCTTAATCGTATTTCCATAAACAGAATGACAACACAGCACGCTGTTCATAACTTGAGACCACCAGATGAAGTCATGCACTTCACATCCCGCTTGAGACGTTTTGTGTGCGCTTCTTCTATTAACCCGACCTATCCCATATCGAAGCGTGGCCCTGGCTGCCTGGCACTCTAACAGCGCAGTTGGTTATAGATATGGTGAAAAAATATCTAAGTCGAGCTTCTGCTGTAACAATGAAGATGATGCTGCCTCACGCATATCATCTCCTTGTTTTTAAGAGGCACTTTTCAGAAGTCAATTTGAAGTCATTGCACTGGACACGATTGGCCCTTTTCGATCTCCGAAAGTCCATCGGTCACAAAGCCCGGAGTTCGGATGACTAAGCACCAAGCATCCTGTTTTCATTGTTGATGGAAGTGAATCACAGCGCCGCTAAAATAACTTGTGGTTCAAACATAAACTTAGTAGGGCTTGTTTTAAAACAGTAAGCCTTGATGAGTCCTCAGTTACTTTGCAGTACGAACTTATTTTTCAGTTCTTTTCTCATCAACAGAGTTGTCGCCGCCGTAAGAAGACCCTCATATATATATTTGCAGCGCCTCGTAGTTTTCCACTATACCTCATAAAAACGAAAAATTTCCGGGATAAATCTTTGTCTCTCCAAACTCAGAAAACGCCCGCGATGCTACAGGAGGTGGACGAAAAAGGGCCTTTGTCGAATGACTCCTTTGTCGTCTTGCTGGGTTCTGTGGCCGGCCTGGGTACGAAAGTTTTTTTGTCTATGGAGTACCAAGAAACCAGTTAAACATCGTCTAAACCATTGCGCAAATGCAATGGAGCATTAGACCCCATCCTCTCTCTCTCTCTCTCTATCTCTCTCTCTCTCTCTCTCTCTCTAAGAGAAGGCCTGTGTCTCAGCAGTGGGAATATGATAGGCTGATAATGAGGGAGTGAGTGAATGGAGGGAGCTAGACGCGCAATCTTAGTTTAGATAAACTCTACCACCAAACATAATTCTCGAACTGAGCGAATGTTCAGCCGTTACAGATCAGAGGGGTAACCAATAATCACATTTACAAGGAAATGTTTGCACTAATTAAACAGTAGCAACTATACAAATATTGAAATAAAAACCTTTGCAGCTAAATTGCTTAAGTTTTATAAAGCAAATAATTCATTGGGTTTGTGAAGGTGTAACCATTAATGCCACGGTTGTACAACCACCTGGGCCTGTCAAAAACTAACATCAAAATTCAAATACGTAGCACAGTCAGACCACAATCAAATCATAATTGTCCAAAATTCTTCGGGACAACCACAAAAAACGCATGTAGATTATCTTACCCGTTCGATTTTGTTTGAACAAACTTATCTTTGCGGTTCTATAACGTGTTACCATGCGTTTATAGGTTGTAAATCTTGAAAATAAGGTTCAGGCGAAAGTTTTTGAGTAAGATTGTGTTGGTAATCCGGTGAGTCGTTGCTGCCAACCGGGTGACGGCTCTGGCCATCCGTGAATCTTGTACGGTGCGCAAGCGCAGCAAGCACACACATGTTTAAAATCACACTCATTTAAAATACTGTTAGACAGATAGGTACCTACTAAAATCTTACCACAAAATAACGTGAGCTGTGTACGACTTCATAATATTCTAATAAACCCTCTATTAATAAATTAATACTTTTAGATCAACCAAATGTATACCTAATGGCGTCGATTCTGTCATACCAACTAAACTAAACCAATCAGACAGGACTAAAACTATTTGCGTCTCTTTTCATTTCAATATGTGAGACAAGTTTGGCAATAGTTAGTAAAGATCTGTCAAATTTAGTTTAGTTTAGATAATGGTACAACAGGATCGACACCAGTGTCTTTTTTGTCTCGCTCTCTCGGCTAATGAGAGAGCAAGACAAAAGTCAACGTAAGGTTATTATAAGAATGTTTTAGAGATTATGGTTACCCACCTGAGGGTAACCCCAGTACAACTATGCCGTAGTAACGTCCAAATTTTTTTAACTCCTTTCGAAACGCAGACAAAACTAAACAGTTTAAAGTTTGCTTTAAATTCCACCGCGCCCGACCAATACCAGATTTCTAATAAGCATGTTCCGTTCAGCAGAATTCCCAATAAAAAACTTTGAAAGGATATAGGTAACGTTTGGCATTTGTTTTGAGCCCGAACAGAGCTTGATGCAATGGCGATCAGTTTACTATTGCATAGACTTGTTTAATCAGGACGGTTTCCATAAAAAAAAAATTACAGTATCCGTGAACGAGCAGGTAGATGATATACTCGGTTAATTTTATAGCTCTGATGGACACTAGTACTTCTTAAAAAGCTGCTAGAATTCTGATCACTTTTACTAAGTTTTCAAACGTATCAGAACTTGTGGTACAACGATCGTAAATTCTATCATCATCATCATCATTTCAGCCGTAGGACGTCCACACCTGGACATAGGCCTCCCCCATCGATCTCCAAAAGGGCCGGTTGGCAGCGGCTTGCATCCAGCGTTTCCCTGCGGTCTCTTTTAGGTCATCTGTCCATCTTGTGGGTTGGACGTCCTACGCTGTGCTTACCGGTCCGTGGTCTACACGGACCGGAACCAGAACCTTCCAGAACCTTTCGGCCCCATCGGCCATCTGTTCTGCGTGATATGTGCCCTGCCCACTGCCATTTCAACTTGCTAATCCGGTGGGCTATGTCGGTGACTTTCGTTCGTCTACGGATCTCCTCATTTCGGATTCGATCTCGTAGAGAAACCCCGAGCATAGCCCTCTCCATAGCTCGTTGTGCGACTTGGAAATTCTATCAGTATCGCAGTATATAATTAGGTATGTTATAACATTAATTATATTTTTCCCTACGCCTGTTATTTTTAACAAATCCATACCTAATCATTTTTTTCAATGTAATTTGACATTGAAAAAAATGAAAAAATGAAAAATGTTAATTTGCTACAAATATACATACTTACCATACATATTAAAAATAAAATTAAAACACAATAAAATAAAGTTTGAATAGCACATTATCCATATTATTATTACTTACATACTTTCGCATTTCTAATATTATAGTATTCTTCAACCATAATAAAATTTATGGACGGGCCCAGGAGCGCATTTTTGAAGATTACAAAATGAGCGCCGGCACTCACTTCGTTTCAGTCGGTCTCTAGCCGTAGGAAGTGCGACACAACATCTGACAAAAATGTGCCTTTGTGTGCTTTCCCGAAGTGTAAATACACAACAACAAAAAAACACTATCTATTTTTTGTAACAAATGTACTGTAACTATACATACATGGTTATAATTAGGTGTTGAAGTATATGTCGGACGGTTTTGACTCGTTTTTACTGAGCAAGTTCAATGGTAATGGCCCATCCACTCATTTTATTTTGGTTGAAGATAGTAGTAACTAAAAACGTTAGAGCATGCATTCAGTCAGTGAGATCGGCTTCAGATCTAGTTTGTGTAGTGTTTTTTGCTCCGTCAGTACCGGTCGCAGGATCTGTAGGGGCGGGCCGACTGGACCAGTTCGCCGCGCCGCGCGCCGCGCTCCGAGACACCCTACTAACTCACATTCACATTCTAGACGGAAAAATGCACTTGCTGCTTCGTGATATTATTAGAGAAATAGTAGATTATACGACAAGTGAAAAAAGGGTATTTTAGTCGAGGAACTAAGTAGAATCCCGAGAGCAGCGAAGGATTCTAGAGTAGAATCCTGAGTGGAACGAGGGATGCAAGGAGTACCTAAGGACCGAAATGTTTTTTTTTCATGAGTTATGTACCTACTCATCTTACATGTTATGCACATACTATCACCCTTTCGGGGGTATGCTAAAAGTCCAGCAGTGGACTATTAAAAGGCTGATTATGATGATGATGTAAGTACCTACTCTACTTTTTACTATTGACTGAAAATAAATACCTACTTACATAATAGTACCTATGTATAGTATTTATATTTCCAATGACATAAAACAACCACGACAACTGAAAAGAAACTAACTAAAAATGGCGGGATACCTATAAATTTAAATTGAATAGCTCCATGGAATAGCTTTTATAGCCAGCCAGTAGGTACGTTCAGCACTTTTTTTCCTAATTCATGCTTGTTCCAAATGTGTTTATTCACTCAGTGGCTAAGAGCTAAAAGACTTTTATTCACTGTTACCTAAGAATCAAATGCTTTTTTTCGAGTAGCAAATAGCAAAATGAAAACTTTGGCATTCGTTGAAGTTTGAGTTTAGTATAGGTCTGTAACATTATATGTGTATATTTATATTATGTTCCCTATGGACTCCAAAACGGCTGGACCTATTTTGACGGGACTTTCACTGGCAGATAGCTGATGATATATAAGGAATAATTCACGCGGGTGAAACCGCCGGGCGCAGCCTATATCTTTCATTTTACATGAACATTTACAGACAGCTGTAAATTAAATCACACATTGCGACAAAACGCCTCATTGCTTGCTTGAATTACCGAAATCCTTTCATATAAGCACTCGGAGCGTCCTGCCTGTATTTAGTATAGACAGAGATTTATTGCTGGATAACATGTGTTTATAATCAGAATGGAAGGAAATGCCGCCGAGGAATCATTTCTTCGTTTGACAGCTATCTGTAATGACTGAAGGCGGGCTCGAACCTCATTATGGTAGCTGTGAATCGAAACAGACTGCTCAAACCTATTTCAAAAGCAGCTCCGTGGTTTTACCCACTGCCTAGAGAAAGAGTTTTGGCGCCAACGTATTTTTTTTCTTCATTACCTTGAATTCCACAGTCCAGAGTCCTTCAGTTGGGATAATAAACAGGTTTACATGGTATCTAATTGCTCCAAACAAGATAGATTCAAGCAATTTGTGGTATTGAAGACTTGTTGAGTTTATTCAAGGAGTCTCGACCTTAATCGTATATTTTCTGTGGCCTTGCAATGCAGTAGTACATGCTCCACGGTCTCTCCACTACTCTACTGGGACATGCTTTATCTATAAAATACGTAAGACGACGCGTTATGACATTAATGCCTTTAGCCTGCCCAGTGCGAGAAAAAACCTACAGAAACCGTAGGAGCGGTAGGAGATAATTTTTAGAGGAATATCTTTTAAATTTTTAAGGGTAATGTAGCCTACTCACACAGGATAATAAATAAGCTAACTGCAAATTTATTAACTTTGATGGTTATAAATTAGATATAGAGATAGAGAATTTCAAGGTACAGCTATGACCGTCACTCAATAACTTGCTTGTCTCGTACTTAATTGTATAAAAAACCTGTGAGAATGTGCAGTGTACACTGTGTGCAGTCCATAGAAATAACAATAAATAAACACTTTATTTTTCCTTGAAAGCTTGGTGGTGATGACCCTTAAACTTGATTCTTGTACCCGCTCGGCTGAGTCTACATGTGGTGTCATTCCGAATCAACGTTTTTTGTCTTAACCCTTTTTAAATTACTGCATTCGGATGACGTATAATCCTCTATGGGAAAGTACAGCCCTTTTCTAAGGAGCTGTTTCCAAAGACGATAGCTTCGCCGTTTTTTTTATAGAGTAGATCTTCGTTTGGCCACCAACTCGCCTGATGGTAAGATGTTGATCCAGAAAATTCAAAAAATTACCTAAAATTAAGATTGTCGTGGACAAAATACTGTTTATTATATTTAGACGAAATAGTAAGCCCTGGGCGATTCGGGAATATTCCAAACATTTCAAATTTGAAATTCAATATTTCAAATCTTCGTCCATTGTACCTTTACCAGTTTGTTACTTTTTCGCGGCTGAAACGTGTTTGATGAAACTTGAAAAGGAGGTAGTGTGCAGCAAGAAGACGGACACAGGATAATTCAAAGAAATACAGTGAAATATATTCGCAAAAAATCTCTATAGACATACGTCATCTAAGTCTACCTGTGAAAGTAGGTGTAGGTATCTAGTTTTTTCTGCCTGTTTCTTCTAGGCAAGCGTACTCCTTCGTAAACCGCAAGGCAAGTTGGCGGTCAAGCGCAAGCCTATTTATTTTTATTGTGACCGAAAAATTAAAATTAAGACAGGCAATTAAATCAGCTAATAAAGTATGCATCTATGTACATATTTCAATGAGACGGGGTTTATTTCAATGCGACGGTCTTTCTATGGAAGTTGGCGTAAAATCGCCCGTGGACACGCTGCCTAAGTATATACGCTGACGTCACTGCTCACAGCGCAGTTCTCATGCAACTCTACATGAGGGTAGGACGGAAACGCGCGTTCCACGTGTTCTAATTAAAGCTAAGTACGTTCACTATTATTTTAATCTGTGACGTTACGTACGTAAACATTTCATCTTTTACTTGAAAGACATGTGCTTATGAGGATGGGAAAGTAAAAAGGAAGTACTGTATCGCGACAACTGATTTATGTAAAAAATATATATGTAAGTAGTGTAGGTACCTATATCAGTAACAAGCTTTGCTTTTTTTCTGGGCAAGTGAAGTAAACAAAATACAAGCTAAAACTAACACTACAAATACAGTTAGACTGCCCATAGACCGTTGAAGGTATAAAGACAATCCAAATGCTCAAGCCCACAACCAGTTGGCAGTGTACCCAACATGCTGGCGGAATTACCACGTTGAATGGCAATGCTAATGCGTTGAGCCAGAAACACGCCAGCATTTTGGTCACACGTCGCATTAACCAGGCGCTCTGAAAGATTTTTGAAAATGAGGTGAGCTCCCGGTCCCCAAGGGCCCAATGTCTCGACCCCAAACGCCTCAAATATGTAACCACTGCCGAGGTTAGAATTTTTTTTTTAACTGACTTAAAAAACGAGGGAGTTCCCAATTCAATCCGTATTTTCTTTCGTGACTCGTTTCTTAAAGGAAAATGCGGAGTTATTTATTAATTTTGAAGTCAGCTTTAAATTATTACTATGTAGTGGAAGCTCTCGATGTGGTACCACATACATTTAATTAAATTTGGCCTTCGATCAAGGATCTTGATCGAATAATTTTGCCAAGTAGTTTTCAAGTAGCGCTAATAATCTATAATAATTATATCTATACTAATATTAATTAGAGGAAAGATTTGATTGTTTGTCTGTTTGCATTGAATAGGCTCCGAAACTACTGAATCTATTTGAAAAATTCTTTCACTGTTGGGAAGCTACACCATTCTCGGTTGACATAGGCTATATTATATTTTCAAAAAAATAGAGATCCTTACTAAAACTCTAATAATACCCGTGCGAAGCCGGGCAGACCGCTAGTATTATATAAAAATGAATCCCTATTTACCTTGGTCACACCATAACTTAAAGACTTTACTGATTTCATTCATCTTTATTTTTTAAGTTTTCTTATACTTTGTAGTACCTAGGTTATTACGTAAAGAAAAATTAAGAAAATTGCGCAGAAAATTGGAAAATTTCAGAAAACTTAACGACGATTTTAACTTCGCTCGTTTGACAGTTCTAAGACAGGACAACGTCTACAACGTTTACGTCAACGTTTTGAATTATTTGACATTTACATATCAATTGCATGCGTGCGTCATGCTCTCGCACGCGCACTCTGTGTTATTGTTGCCCTTGTAGTAACTTGCGCAAGCTACTTGCACCGTGTACAAGACGCATTAAGGGTAACACCATCAATACGATACACAAGACTTTCTCAGAGAGAATCGCGGGTGAAACCGCGGGGCGCAGCTAGTATGAAATATATTTTGTTCAAACGCCTGATGAGATGGCAATATCAATAAACTTGTTCGCGGCCTTCTTATTTTGAAGTCGATATTATAAAGCTGTACCTAATACCTTCCACCTTTAGTACCAAATAGTTATAATGGAGTGAATCTAAATCATTTCGATTTCATGTCATTAGACCATTGGTCCAAATCGAGATATCTCGATCTACGGGATAAGTGACTGCTAGCAAGATGGTATCAGCATTGGTCGATTCAAAAGTTATTAAAGTAACGTGCTAGTGCTGCCAGACGTCAGTTTAAAAACCGGCCACATGCGAGTCGGGCTCGTGCACTGAGGGTTCCGTAAATTGTTAACTACTGAAGTACAAAAAAGTACCTAAAAACCTAAAAGAGATCGCAGGGAAACGCTGGATGCAGGCCGCTTCCAACTGGCCCTATTGAAAATCGAAGGGGAGGCCTATGTCCAGCAGTGGACGTCCCATGGCTGAAATGATGATGATGACAAAAAAGTAATGCAAAAAGACAGCTCCACGCCCAGGTGGTCACCCATCCAAGTATCGACCGCGCCCGACGTTGCTTTATAGAGTCACCGACTCGCACTTGGCCAGTATAATTTTATTATTTATTTTACTTTAGAATGTGTACTATTACGGTTCGTAAGATACAGCCGTTAAAAGGTAGGACAAACATCTTTGTCAAAAAAAGCTAAATAATAGATACTTATATCAACAATCAAATTAAAAAAATATCTAGTAAACATATGGTAAACTATACCTAAGCAAGCTAAAGGGATTCGCTTATTAGACCAATATATCAATTTATTTCGAGTTAGGTAAGGTTCAAATGTTAAAATAGATTAAATCTAGGATTTTTCGTTTTTGATGCAGCTTTTTTTAAATATTATTCTGACGCTATGTGACTGTGGTCGAAGATGCTATAATCCTAGCCTGGATTGGGAACTGGCCAAGTATGTAGTTGGACAAAGCTAAATTAGCTAATTTATCTCCGACGCTATGCTAGCAACACTGTTGTCCAAAAGCTCCCGCCGACTTAGATAGATGAGGTGCGCTTTTTAGTAAAAATGCGACCCAAACAAATGCACCAATTAAAAAAAAAACATTCTTTGTTTAAACTTCTTTATCGATAACGAGCTTCTAACGACCTCTTAACGACCTCTATGATTGATTCGGCGGGAAATTGTTAACACGCTTGTTGTTAGACCAAATTAAGATTTTTATATGAAACTTATAGGTTGGTATAAATAAAGTATAAGATGAGAGGGCATTTTTTTGTTTGAATCATTAAGGCTTGAGTTGTATATATTTCTTGTTTTATTTTGTTTACATACACCAAGGATATACCACCAAGATGGTACCATGGTGTTAAAAATCAATCATCATCATCATCATCAGCCAGAAGACGTCCACTGCTGAACATAGGCCTCCCCCTTTAACCTCCACACTGAACGACAGCCTGCCTTTTGCATCCACTGGATGCCAGCGACTCTTACTATGTCGTCGGTCCATCTATAGTGGGAAGCCTACCTACGCTGCGTCTTCCGGTTCGTGGTCTCCACTCAAGAACCTTTCTTCCCCATCGGTTATCGGTTCTCCGAGCGATGTGGCCTGCCCATTGCTACTTCAACTTGCAAATTTTAACAGCTATGTCGGTAACTTAGTCGGTAAAAATCAATAAAATAAATTTAATTTCTGCATTTCCTTGTAGGGTGTGTGCAACTAATAATAAAACAAATAGGTAGGTATAATTTTAAATTTTTAACTGATCAAAGTTTCGTAAAAATTAAGCGCTATGTTATTTCATTATCCGAATAAACAACAAACACTTTTAGCGGTATTATCGATTGATTGATTGATTTTTATCGCGTGTTTTACTTTATTTTAATTCTTGACGTTTCGAACACTGCAGTATCCGTGGTCACAGAATAGATGACGTCGTCATAGGGAACTTTTTGACAAGAAATAATTGGCGGTACTTGTAAACAATTTCAAAACATTGATATCACAGATCTACTACCTATAGATTTTCAATGAGCGTGGCTAGCTCAGTGCCTCTCGCTCATCATCGTATTTTCGCTCACTGCGCTTCTTGCAGCCCAAAATGCTACAACCAACCATTGTAAAATATCTTTTACAATTATTTCTCAGAGGAAACACGCATTTATCACATTAAATCACCAAAAAAAGGCAATAAATATAATTCAGACCCGTTTTGTTTGTCACTGATTATTACAGATTTTGACACTTGAGGTACCAAAAACAGGTCACGCCGATAAGGACAACAAATTCTATTTATGTCCTTTTCGTACTTGTGCTGAGCCATATCAAGTTGTCTCTTTCACTAAAATATATTGCCGATCTGGTTGTGTATATCTGTGATTGATATAGACCACAGAAAAGTTTTTTTTTTTTTTCATTAATTGGTTTGTTGGCCCAGTTGCCAAGTGAACCTACCTTCTGAGCTTGGGGGCGTGGGTTCGATTCCCACCTAGGACAAACATTTATGTGAGGAACATTTGTGTTTGTTCTATATCTGGTTGTTAATATCTATTTAAGTATGTATTAATAAACTATATATGTATGTATATCAGTCTCTGGCAGCCATATCACAAGCTTGGCTTAGTTTGGGGTCAGATGTCCGTGTGTGCAAAAATGTCCCGAATATTTATTATTATTATTAACGGCTGTAAAGACATTTTTGTAAGAAAGTTGTTGTAGCCAGTTGCACCCATATAAACGACTAGCGGTCCGCCCCAGCTTCGCACGGGTATAGATTATAGCCTATGTTACCCGGGGATAGTGTAGCTTCCCAACAGTGAAAGAATTTTTCATATCGTACTTTTTGAGCCAATTCGTTACAAACATACTTACATACAAAACTTTAAAATATTAGTATAGAAGTATAGAAAAGTCAGTCATTCATCATCATTCATCCCCCGACACAGTTCTCGAACGTAGGTAACACCGTCCCTATTGTGTAATAAAATTTGTATTTATTTACATTGTATTTTTTTTTTCAAATAAACATTTATTGTTGTAAGCATCGCGAAAACAAGAAATCATTACATATCAAACAGTTATACTCGTTTAGGTACCTAGGTACTGGTTTCAGGAACCAGTGACCAAAATATAATTATGTTTGCATCTTAGAATAACTACCAGAGAAGGTAGGTTTCCAAACAACGCTTTCTCAAAACGTAAGCTACAAATTCGCTTGTAGCTAAGTTTCGATTGGTATTTTAAACGATTTAAGCAAGAAAATAATGGATTACCCTTTGGAATGTCACACCATAACTCTTATGTAGCTTTTCTGATTTGTTGTGGTACGATTTCACCGCGCAAATTGTCATAGTAAAATTTTTATATTTTTTTGGAGCCATATATGACACCATTTGAATGGCTTAAATTTTGCGAATGTGCTTCGTTTCTTTGTGTAGTTATTCTAAGGTTTGCATGCATGCTTTACACCACATTTCAACCGCAAGAACCTCATCAGAGCACATTATAACCACGCGGTTGTATTTTTTGCGTCGAGCTTGTGTTAATGCTTTGTAGATGCGGTTAAACGAAAGTAGTTAACTGAACTTTAGTGTTCAGTTTATTGGTTGATTGAAAGTAAACTTCGTTTCATTTCGAGCTCAAAATCTAGAACTTTCTTGCCGGTAGTTATCTCTTCTCTACATAGTATAATTCCAAAGATAATTTATATTGTCATTGTATAATTTGAACCATTTTTTAGGGTTCCGTACCCAAAGGGTAAAAACGGGACTCTATTACTAAGCCTACGACTACTGTCTGTCTGTCCGTAGACGTTAAAAAAATACGTTTGTTTTATGGGGACCCACCTTTTGTTTTTTACTTTTTGACTTATTTGCTAGTCAACAACACACATTACACACAACACGTAACATTACACATTCTGTGAAAATTTCAACTGGCTATCTATTACCGTTCGAAAGATACAGCCGTTTAAAGGTAGGACAGACAGACAGACAGACAGACAGACGGACGGACGGACGGACGGACAGACAGACATAGTAGGCTTAGTAATAGGGTCCCGTTTTTACCCTTTGGGTACGGTACCCTAAAAACCTAGATAAATTAAACAGGTACAACGAGAAAAAACGTATTTATAGTTTCAAACATCGCGCCGCCATTTGCATTTCCCCACGGGAAAAGAAAATGGCGTTTCCCTCCTAATGTTCAGTAAACGCGAAGGAAAGTGAATCATTAGAAACTGATCGGGCGGCTTCCAGACTGTTTTGTTGCTAATGATGATCTGTGTCGCTGTGTTGAGATCAGGGATGTTACGGAGCTTCGACTCCGGTTCCGTTAAGTCGGAACTTCCGATTATTATTACACCTTCGGTTCCGACTTCGGCTCCGACACTTTTAAATCGAAGGTTTTAATCGGAGGTCGAAGCATAACATAGCGGCGGCGGCGGCTTGTTTATTTGGAAATATTTTTATTTTATTTTTTTCATTTTTTGTGTTTTAAACTTTATCATTTAACTTAACTTTAAAATTTTACTAAATATAATGTTTTATTTGTCCTTTAATAAAAATTCTCTCCCATGCCACCACTTCTGATCCTGCCTCCGACTCCGATTCCGACTCCGATAAAGCAAATTTAAAAACTCCGACTCCGCCTTCGGTTCCGATAAAACTACCTCCGTTACATCCCTGGTTGACGATTGTTATGCCGCCTGTAGGCTGTGGGTACAAGGTTGCCACCTGTCCCGGTTTTGCCGGGACAGTCCCGATTTTGATGATATTAAATAAAATAAATAAATAAATGCGACGATAGTTCAATTCTTTCTGCGGCACGCAAAAAATACGCATCGAGTCGACGACCATTAATTACGTTGGAGAATTTTGGCCATTTTTGTACCCAGCGTATAAGCTACGTCCAGACCAAATTTCATCAGAATCCGTTCAAACATTAGGAAATTTAGTGGAAAAAACAAACAAACACATACACACAATCGCTTTTATAATAGGTATTAGTGATACAATAGACACAAAATCACCCAGAACTAAATCCTGCAAAGCACATTAGACGACACCGCGACAGTTTGCCTTCTCCATCATAAAATTCATAGAGTACCGAAATGTCTCGCCCCGTTTGAAATGTGACATTTTATTAAATTCTTCCCCGCTAGCGTCTAGCCCAGTCTAGGTCCTAGGTAGCATGCCTCACGCGACGGCCCGACTCCATCCCTCACTGGTTCCATGACACGGCATCGTGCAGACCGACCACCTTATCTCTACACTTGGCCAAAAGATGGAACTAAAACATTTCTACGGATGACTGACAGTTTTGTTTAGAAAACACAATGGTGGCTCTCTCATTCAATTGTACAGTTAAGTTGGTCGGTCTATAGTTGGAGCGATTTACCCTGGATTTATTGCCAGTACGGACTGACGCGATAAATATGCTCTTTGACACGTTAGGAAGAAAACTTTGAGGGTAAAGCTGTTTTTTGTTTTGTTTTCTCCTTTTCCACATGCTAAGCAGATGAGTTAAGATTGCGTGGACGGATTACTTGCTCGCACAGTCAACATTTCAAATTTTCGGGTCCTTTAGTCCTGCGTATTGTCCTGGATCCTTAAGGCTCTTGCTGCTGTAGCAAGCAGTTGTGTAAGGGTGCTTTTCACAGGAGATGAAATAAGCGGTATGCGAGAAAAAATTCAACTAATAGGAGGCGAGGCGAAACGGAACAAAGCGATCCTATTGGTCGATCTTTTCCTCGCGCACCGCTCATTGATATAAATGTGATCGTAATAGGTGAAGGTATTTCCTATAAGTTTTTCTAATGAAAAGAAATAATGAACATTACAAGAACGATGATAGTAAACTCTGAGAAGTAGCTTGGTATGATGCAGGAAGAGAATAAAGGTAGGGACAGCTGTGCTGATATGCTAAATATAGGGGAAATAATGTGTTCGGAGGTACCTATATAGCTACGCCGCCACCACCCTTACCGATACGATAATTTCTTATTAGTCGAAAACCTGGCAACGCCATGGCAGTGGAAGGTTATGTGAAACACATCCTATTATTACCTTTACAGTGGTAAGAGTAATAATAGGAGGCCGTGTAATGATGAATTCTGAAGCCATGCAAAAAAAAAGCATCATCACAGATGGGACAATTGTCTAACATAATGTTTGGTCGTTGTTTCCAGATACAACAGCGCCGTACGTGCTGTACAAGGATGGCGTGGAGCGTGCGCCGCCGGGCACGCAGTGGGGCGGCGCCGTGCTGGACGGCGGCTACCAGCCCATGCAGCACCAGAGCCCCTCGGGGCCTTCGCCGCAGCCCGAGCAACTCGCGTCACCCGCACCCTCGCCCTACCCGCCCGCGCCGCCTCCCCCCGACCCCACGGGGTCTGTGGAGGACGCACAACAACTCGCGCAACAAGTCCAGCAGCAACAGCAACAGCAGCAGCAACAGCAACAACAAACCTCCCCCGAGCATATGCAAGTAGAACAGCAGCTCCAAAACCAGCCGCAGCCGCAGCCACCCACGCAGGACCATTTAGATCGGACGCCCTGTTTCATCCCGCAACCAGACTTACAGCAGCAATACACGCCTTATTTCAAAGAGACGAGGCCGGCGAGCCACATGCTCGGGACCGGGGGTTTCCCGCTGCATTACTTGAAGCAGAATGGCGGCGTGCTGTCGTTGGAGGGCCCGCTCGACCAGTATGGGACGCCTGACTTGCGCCATCTGCCGGACATAGTCCAGCCCGAGCAGCCGAAGCCACGGAAACACAACCCGAATTCAGAGCTGCGGCTGTTCAAGTGCCTGACATGCGGGAAAGACTTCAAGCAAAAGTCGACGTTACTGCAGCACGAGCGCATCCACACGGACTCGCGGCCGTACGGCTGCCCCGAGTGCGGCAAGCGGTTCCGGCAGCAGTCGCACCTGACGCAGCACCTGCGCATCCACGCCAACGAGAAGCCGTACGCGTGCGTGTACTGCCCGCGCTCCTTCCGCCAGCGCGCCATCCTCAACCAACACCTGCGCATCCATTCCGGTGAGAAGCCATATACGTGCGTCGAGTGCGGCAAACATTTCCGCCAGAAGGCCATCCTGAACCAGCACGTCCGCACACACCAAGGCGAGCGCTATTCACACATATATGCCCCTCCCCGCCCCGCGCGCGGCGCCGGCACTGCCGCGCGGCACTGCCGGCGCCGCCGCGCTCCCGCCGCCCTGCACGTTCGACTCGGTCTCGCATCCATTGGCCTTCCTATCAGTCAAATTTTGGGTTCTCGCGCCGCTCGGTCGGCGGCAACGCTCGCGAGACGCGGACCCGACCGCCGGACGCTCCCGTAACCGTTCCGTCGCTAACCCACTCGTCGGTGTCCCCCGTGCGCGTTGTGGCCGCCGACTGACCCGCCATTCGCTTGTTGCAGACGTTTCGCCGCACCTCATCTTCAAGAACGGCACGACGCCGACACTGTGGCCGCAGGACGTGCCCTACCCGCCCGACGAGCACAAGGAGGAGATCCAGTCGCAGTTCGGAGACGGCGACGGCGCCGGCGGCGACCAGCGCGGCGCGTGCTTCTCTCCCGGCGACGTGGCGCAGTACCCCGCCTACTTCAAGGACACCAAGGGGCTGAACCACGGCGTGTTCGGCTCCAGCCTCAGCCTGCAGTACCTGAAGGGCGGCAAGCTGCCGGACGTGCTGGGCGGGCGCGCCATGCCGCTCTACGTGCGCTGCCCCATCTGCCAGAAGGAGTTCAAGCAGAAGTCCACACTGCTGCAGCACGGCTGCATCCACATCGAGTCGCGCCCCTACCCGTGCCCCGAATGCGGCAAGCGGTTCCGGCAGCAGTCGCACCTGACGCAACACCTCCGCATCCACACGAACGAGAAGCCGTACGGGTGCGTGTACTGCCCGCGCTTCTTCCGGCAGCGCACCATCCTGAACCAGCACCTGCGCATCCACACCGGCGAGAAGCCCTACAAGTGCACGCAGTGCGGGAAGGACTTCCGCCAGAAGGCGATCCTGGACCAGCACACGCGCACGCACCAGGGCGACCGGCCTTTCTGCTGCCCGATGCCCAACTGCCGGCGGCGGTTCGCCACCGAGCCCGAGGTGAAGAAGCACATCGACAACCACATGAACCCGCACGCGGCGAAAGCGCGCCGCGCGGACGGCAACAAGACGCCGCGGCCGCTGCCACCCGCCGCCGCCGTCGTCAAGCCGGAGCTCTACTTCCCGCAGTGCTACGCGCCGCCCTTCCAGCAGTTCTCGACGGGCGGGGCCGAGTTCAAGCCGGCGGTGAGCCCCGGCGGCTGCCTGCCGGCGCAGTGACCCGCGCCGCCGCGCTGGCCGCCGCCGCCCGCGCCCCCGCCTCACCAGCTGCACCACGACCTGTACCCCGCGGACCGGCTCTACTGAGCGCCGCACCCAGTATACGACCGGCGTGACCGAGCTTCGATCCGTACGCAGCGGGCGCGCGCCGTCGCCGGCGGCCGCGACCTGCATCTTACTTTACTGTTACCGAGGACGCACTGCGAGTAGCGTTTTTGCCCGTAATTATTAAGTTACCACTTAAGAGTTTAGGATTCTCGGTGATTCTCGATCGGAGTGTCGAAGTCTGCGGATCGAACCAGAGATTAGAATTTAAAGAGAGTTGAGATACGATAAGAATTGAACTTTTACCAGTAACAATATTTCGCGATGAATGTTTTCGGTGCGTTATTGCGCCCGCTCGTATTTAATATACATTATTGTAGGTTTATTAAGTTAATTTTATTTACTTGTGTCTAGGGATGAAATCTGGAGATTATAGAGAGTTCGATGAATTCGTGATGCTCAAAATATCATAAAATAAGACTTTACGCGTAAGCTCTTAGGCGAGGGATAGGGAAAGTTCGGGAGAGTAAAATTAGGAACGGGAATCGGGAACAGAAGCAAGAATGCAGACCAAAAACGTAGGTTACCTTTCGCCATCAGCATTGTTTCTTTGTAAGTACTAACGACAGTTTCTGTTAATGAGTTTGAGAGTACAGCGCGTCTGTAACGCCGGAGGTGCCAAATAGTGTAGATTTTTGAATTCTTTCATCCGGCTTCTATAGTAGTTGGGCTAGTTTAGGTTGTTACCAGTCTTCGAGAAGCGCAGAGTTGCATTTATATGGAAAGGGTCAGACTGAGAAAGGACTGTGATAGCTAGGTAGGTTAGATATTCGCTCACTTAGCGGTAAAACGTGTCTCCAACTGTCGATCGAGAGAATCACTTTACATTTTGGTTTACGTTTTGTGTATTTACTTTTTATGTGTCAACTAGAAGTTGCCAAACTTAACATTTTTATGTTCCTAAATTATTGAGGGGTATGTCAATTAAAGAGATTTAAACGAGCTTATTTCAATAGTCAGAAAAACGACTGATTTTACATACAATTTATAATCGACTGCACTTTTCGGGAAGAACATTTTCCCCAAGGTCTTGCAAACCTCGATATTACCCTTATTTTATTTGTACGCCGCTTTAAATAGAAGCGGAAATAACCACCTCGACTGAATCGATAATTAATATGAGACTAGTAAATTGTACCATTAGGTAACGTGTGATGAGCAAGTGCTTTGCAGTAGTTTGATCCAGGGACGAGGGATGCCAGAGTAAACTTATTTCTATTTTAGCGTAGCTCAACTTCGAATTACCAGGCAATTCGACCATTCATCGCGAAATAACTTAGCTTTTAGCGTGAAGAGAATAAAGATTATATTTGAATGTAACGCTTACGGAGAGTTCTGACGTCGCGCGCGTCCTATGTTATTTCACGTCCACGTAGACTTCAATATTTGATACACATGTGCAATGTAAATATGATACATAGTTAACAGAAGATATATTTGATATGTCTAAGACTTGTTTTCCTTTCGTTCTCGATACGCCGAGTCTATACGACTATAAAAATAATTTGATAGGCGTCAGGACACTCCGAGGCTTTTTAACGTTTCTGTTTGTATAGAAAACTTATATAGCTTATTTTACTATATTATTGTGATGGTTTCGTTTTCCTACCGCATAATATGAAATGTTAATTAACTGATAGATGTAATTAGAATGGATTGTGGGAGTCGCATTCTTGGATTACCATTTTTATTATTTAAGACGTGGGTTGCAGTTTGTGTTCGTTGATTTTAAGACGAAATTACGCATTGGACCGTTATTACTAAAATTGTGAGCGCGACCATTCTAAACTCTAATGACTGTTAAGGATACACGGAGAACTAATTTGAACAAGCGATATTGCGCCAGTTTGGCTTGACAATATGCGTCAACATGCATGATCATTTAGCTTGATTTCAAACCGCATCAGTCACTCCGGCCGCCGTGTCTGCATTGATCTTGAGTCTATTATCTGTAATTCAAAGATGAGACGTCTTCAAATCAGACTGAAAGTAAAACTGATCATGTTTGGCCTCCTCACTGTGTATGGCAGCCTTTAGAGATTGGAGTGTTAGCGCGTTCCGCGACGTTTTCATTTTCCATATTGATTTTCCTATCAAACTTTTGGAGGTTTACAAACGAAAAGACACCATTATCGAAGAGCATTAGATATCTTCCGTGACTGGTTTTCCATGACGCAGTGATCCTCCCGGGCCGCCCGCGCCGTCCCCGCTTCCATACAAGCAAGTTTTCAGTTCACAGATGAATTATATTTTTAAATATACCACAAATGCAGCCTTATACAATAATAGTCGATAAGTATTTTTATACAGGAATGTTAGATTACCGCGGAGGGGGGCGGCGGGCGGCGCGCAGTCGACAAGTTTGAATACAAACCTTACAGTGCCATAGCCGAATACAAACCTCAAACTTATACTTATTAGATTTTTATACCGATACAAATGGATTTAATTTTAAATATAACAAAGTGATTAAGTATACAGAGATTACAGATGATATTTTATACATTTATTACAAACAATATTATGAAGGTACATGTGAAATAATCTTACTGTTAGCGTATTTGCAATGTGTCTTTGCAATCATTTACTCGGTCTGATTTTTTAATGTTCAGAAAAGTTGTTTTACAGAGCTACTTTTGTTTCGCCTCCGGAGAAAACAGATCTCTATTCGACAGACATTGGAGTAGGTCAAACAGTTTTACAGAGAAATCAATGAAATTAATAATAAATAATAATAAATATTTGGGACATTTTGCACACATGGTCATCTGACCCCAAACTAAGCAAAGCTTAGTTTGGGGTCAGATGACAGTTGTCACTACCTTCATTTTGGCTGTTCTAAAGTCTGTCGGGAATGGGTTTCAGGCACATGACGTTTAATTTACTCAACGCGGTTATTGTAAATACATATCATTGGGAATAGCAACCCAGGCAGTGTTGCAAGTAATAGTAGTGCTAATTCCGATTACCTAATGTTACCGTATATCTTCATATTTGCCTCTAAATTAAGAATCTTTCAAATTCTGTGTAACGATTTCAGTCTTTAGACGAGTGTTTGTAAAAATTGCTTCGATCTTCCGTTGAAGGTTTGGAATATGAAATTATGGTTTTATTTGTTCAGGCTGTTCTGTTTGCATTGCTCACTGTTTTGTTAAGTTTGCTCAATTACGTGTATGTGAACCTAAAGTTAGAAAATTTAGTTCTACCATTTTAAGTGTATCTATGTGTTGTACCATAATTTTTAGAGCACGGTTCGCTTTTCTTGATACCTATTTTTAAGAAATCGTATCTTCTTAAGTGTCATGCAGTTATGGGTTACCATCCAGACATGTCCAGACTTTTAGACCTTTGACCTTTGTAATTTGTCCACCTTTTTTAACTTGGGCGATGTAATACTATTAATAAAATATGCATAATTATATAAAATCAGTCTTAAATCTTGATTAACATCTCCCTAAAAAGAAAACAAAAAGCTTGTTTTAAAAATTAACCAAAATAGTGAAATGCCAGGACTTTTATTGAAATATCCGTCTTTATAGTGTTAACACACGTATGGATTTGGTTGACGGACCGCCGTCCAACGGGAGAGAAAGAGTGAGAATATCATATTCCCCTCTCTTTCTCTCCTGTTGGTTGGACGGCGGTCTGTCAACCAAATCCATACGTGTGTTAACACTATTAGGTCAGGACTTTCCAAATGTTGATATGGTAACCCTACATGCAGTGATCCCGCACGTTGGACATATCGACAGACCTAGCCGTCCAATCACAGCCCACAGTTGCATGTTTATCTATGTTGCAAAGAATTTCGCTGATTCGGTTTGTAACATGTTCCTAGCCTTTCGAATACGTAATTTAATTACCTACAGCGACCCTGTCTTGGACTGTCTACCAATAGGATAGGTTTCCGAATATATTTCTGCCAATTCTTGTCTACTGGAAGTGTACTCGTGGAATTAAATTCCATACCATTATAATAAGAGTCGATTACAAAGAGTTGCGATACTGTGTAATTTTACATATAAAATATAAAATATTTAATCATTTTCTTCATAATATAAACAATAATCTTGAATAAACGGTACTTTTGTATATTTTAAGTTGTTAAAGATATAAAAAGGAGAGAATAAGATTGTGAGGAATTAATGTAACTCTTAAATTGTGTGAAATACAATGTTTTTGGTCAATGTAAGTGAAACTGACACATTGCCGAATAAATGAAAGATTTTATTCAATTATTAAACGAAACTATAAACATTCTACACAATGTAAGTACTTCATAATTCTTTTTAAATATTATAGAGTTTTTTATTATATTATTGGCTTGTTTGAACATATACAGGGTGTAAGGGGAACACTCTCGAAGCCGAAAGAAGGTAATTGTACTCATCATTATGAACCACTTTTACTATGGGACCAACCCAGAAATCGCGAAAAAAATATCAGCTATTCTATAGAAAACGGTCATTGACACTCGACAAAATGTATGGAACAGCTGATTTCTTTTCGCGATTTCAGGGTTGGTCCCATACAAAAAGTGGTTCATAATGATGAGTACAATTCCCTTCTTTTGGCTTCGAGAGTGTTCCCCTTACACTCTGTATTATACATATTTATATTTATACAATAATAATGAAAAATAATTTTATCCAAAACATAATATATGTTTCACAGTAACGCTTGTGGTTTCGTTATAATAATTCAATAAATCAGATAGTTTTAAGTGATCAAAAAAATGACACTTTTTCTTAACTGATTCCTTTCGAATGCATTTATTTGTGATCTCATGATGAATTCAATGTATTGAATCAAAAATCGGCAGAAACTTTCGAAAATTTAGGTAGTTTTGTTTAACATTCAGTCTAACGCCGCTTCTACATATCCATAATCATTGATATTTTTATAATAACAGTAATTGGAGTGGTAAATTCAACAGAAGAGATTTTTTTTTTTTTTTATTCGAACGTCTGTCAAGGCATTTTTGTAAGAAATTTGTTGTAGCCAGTTGCACCCATATAAACGAAACGTCAGTCATTCGAAATCAGCAACTGTGATGCGGACAAAGAACTTTGATACCTAACCCAAAAACGTAAGCTCCAAGTTCTTTGGATGCGGATTTTGACGCGTTCACATAAATAATATGTTCAATCAAGGTTCTGTCATAATGCCTGGCGACAGATTTTCCTTCGTTTCATTTCCGTTCTATTTACTTCTCTTTTCTGTGGTAAATTCCAAAGCATGCTGATTTATTTTACGAGACAGGGCGGCCTTATAAAACAAGGAAAGGTTTTAATAAAAATATTTTCAGGTATTTTGAAGAATTAATTAAATATTTATGTCTCATCGCTTATTCAAGCGTTATATTCAAATTCCAAAACCATTTTATATAAATTGTAAATACCCAAAATTCACTTTTCTTTTTGTCGCACTATAGAAAAAAAAATAGCATGTTTTTAAACATTTACTGAAGATATTTACTATCCATGCATGGTTAAGAGCTTAGAAATAATTTAGTTCCCTAGAGCGTTGGCTACGAATTATTTCAACGTCTTCCATTTTGCCGTAGTTTTAAAATCAATTTCTTATAATTATTTTTATATTTAGTTTTTATTTTCTATTATTTACACATAAAAATAAACCTGCAGATAGTGCATCCCTAGTGCAATAACACTACTGTTTTGGCGATTCGTATAATTTATTTTTAAATATATTTACCTTATTTTTATCAGATAGTTGTAACATAGGTATAATTGGTAGCCAACATAATGGCCTATATAATTGATTTAACTAGATTACAGTATGTATTCTTACACTGCCACCCTCGCCAACCGCTGTCGATATATAAATGATTAATTTTAATCACAATAGAGACTTGTTACAGTTCCACAATAAAAGTAAGTGTTGTTGAATGTTTTATGAAGGAGACATATTAGATTAATGATCTTGTAATCTGGATTGAGTTTTTTTTTACAGATTTTATTGTACGCAGTTTTGTGTGGAATCTTTGAGCTACGTCGTCTATAAGCTTATATTTCTGGTAAAGGCTGGTTCACATTACATTGGTCCGGTACGAGGTCACATTATCATGTGAATCGACCTTTAAATTAAGCCGATACATTTTCCGTATACTGAATAATCCAATAGTACAATAGTTATACAAACTTTACAATATAATATACAGATTTTATACAGAGCAGTGATATTATTATACATATACAAGGTGGTTTTTTTTTTGTTGAAGAAGTATTTATAGGCGACGTGCTCATCTGCAAGGAATATTGGTTTTTAATCATGGGTGCTGTTATATGTAACATTAATTGTACATATTTATTGTAATATACAATAGACTGGTAATTTTAAAATGTTGTTAGGTTTCTACAGAGTTATTCTAACTGGTGTTGTGGTCAACTTTTTAGGGCGTTTTTTTGGTTAGGGGGCAGGTGGTCCGAATCAGGAACGTGGTCCAAGTCCGGAACGTGTCCTTGGGGCCACTTTCACCTTTAAAAATGTGCTTAACCTTGATTTAGACAGGGACGATTTGTACTGAATTACCAGGGTTCAATTTTTATTTGTGTTGAATTCTTCTCAAGTAGTCAAATGTAATTGTATAACTTTTTGTTAACTGGAGAATGAGCATACTTTAATATGATAAATGGGCCCAAATAAGACCTGTCGAGACTGCCGGTTAGACTTTATGATTAGTAGATTGTATGACAAGGGAGCAAAATAATATTTTCAGGCCAGAGCACTATTTTGAATCCAGGACGAAGTGAAACTAGTGTGGTGTGTGTACTACAGATGGTTTTTCTGAGAATAATACAAAATAATGACGTCACAATAAATTCAATATGTCAGACGCCTAAAAGCTTGTATTAAAAAGTTTTTTTTATTTTTTATTAATAATTTTATTACATTTTTACTTACTTTTCAAATACCTAATTATTTCGAATCTGTAGATGCCTCAAAGTAAGATCAAGTTTTGTTTTAAAGTATATTTGAGTAATCAGCAGTGCAAGTACCTTTCTTTATCGATCGACAAATTTGACAGTTGAGATCGTCAAATTCGATATAACGCCATTTGGCCAGTACTCGCTATGATCGACTCTATGACATTTTATCGAATTTGACGATCGATAAAGAACTGTACTTGGACTGCAGATGGGTAAATATTGAAAGTTTTCCACGACACCAGCCCTCATGTAACAATAGAGTATATTTTCTTACCACAGATACAACAGAAATAGGCTATATCAAATTCAGTTTAGACAAACCCAGAATACAAGATCGAACTTTTTACACAACAGTTATAAGGTTCAGTTGGTTTTTAACACTACAATTCTGAGATACAGTTGGTTTTTAACACAACAATTCTGAGATACAGTTGGTTTTTAACACGACAATTCTGAGATACAGTTGGTTTTTAACACAACGATTGTCAGATACAGTTGGTTTTTAACACAACAATTCTGAGATACAGTTGGTTTTTAACACAACGATTCTCAGATACAGTTAGTTTTTACACAACGATTCTGAGAATCAGTTGTTTGCTACACCATAATTCTAAGAATTCATTGTTTTTATACACAACAATTTTGAGAATTAGTTGTTTCTACACAACAGTTACAAGTTTCAGTTGTTTTGTTTCTAGATTTATTATTTCGTGAAAAACAGTTGGTTGCGATGATCACAGAGATCTAGGCGATAAAATTATAACGTTGGCGTAATATAAAAATTGTAAATATATTTTCTAGTTCTTCCAAAACGATAATATCAGTATTAAATACAAAATTCAACTTTGGTTAGGTCAAAAGTGTATGTGTGATCTATAGAGAATTTTTGCATTAGAACATTCTTGGTGTAACTTTTAAAATTAATTATTATTAAATTTTTCAATAATTATTTTCTTTATTTTATAAATTATATATATATTGATTTGTAATGATCTTGCCTAGATTTGCATTTACGTTAGTTACTTATAATACGTTTGAAGTTGATACCATCGTATTTATGTATATTATTATTGTATTAAGGGTTTTGTTTGTTTTTTTGTCATTAATAGAAGTAAAATGTTGTAAAAAGTAAGCTCGTTGTATTTTATCAAATAAACACTTTTTAGTCCAACTGAAGCAATACCAAGCAGTTTTATTTGCCCCGTCCTGAGTTGAATCATCATCATCATCAGTCCACAGCTAGGCTGCCCTAGTATCAGTTCTGAGTGCGTATTGACTAGAGTCATCAATACCGCTAACTATAGTAATAGTGGACAAAGACCGTGATTGGTGTGATTACAGAGTGATTATCGGTAAAGTAAAAATCCGAAAGGGGTTCATTAGGGATAGGGACCATCCATAAATTAAGTACTTGTGGTGTGACGTCACATACTTTGGAATTTTAAATTAATTAAAGCGACCACCACGTGCCAAAATGCATGTTACAAACAAAATTTTATAATAATACTATTGCTAGTGTTTTGTTGGAGTTAAAGTCGTCGTCGTCGTCGTCCCCTGTCACACGATATCACACTTTGTTGATTCCCCTCCCCCTTAACGTGTGACGTAGTTTATGGATGGCCCCTTAGGATGGTTTATCCGAGAATCATCCTATACAGGAATAAATTATCCCAGTGGTAACGTGCCCAGTTAGTAGGTATCCATACAAACTTGTTCTACCAGAATTTGAAAAGCAATTTCTTCGAAATGATTTACCCTGACGGGACGCATCGAAGAACATTTTACAACGCGACAAAGGAAAATCATCATCATCATCAGCCCTGATTATAGCACTGCTGTGTATACGCCTGCTTTTGATTCATCACCATCATCAGCCAGTAAAAGTCCACTGTTGAACAAAAGCCTCCTCTTAGAGAGGGGTGTTGCCGTAATCCCCACGTTTGTCAGGCGGCTTTGGGATCGCAATACGTTCACCATGTACTAATAGGACGTTGCGGCCCATCCTCCGGTGGTTCTGGTCGCAGTTTTAGGACATACCCGGGCCTTTGTTTATACCTACCACTCTAACTCAGAAATATTTAATCCATCAAAAGTTTGAAGATTTTGAAGTAAAAGTAACACTAACGGACAAGTCTATACAGTACTCTAAGTTACTTCGACAACAGAAAACGGGTCAAATTCCAAATTCAAAAATGCCATGAAACAATTTATATTTCATAAAAATTTGTACATACCCTCATTTTTCTCTTATACACTACGTTCCTTTTTCAAGCAAGTTAGCTATGCGTACTTGATCTCTATAAACACATAGGTCCATGAATGTGAGGCTGAGTAATAGACAGTGTCCTAGCATGTCTTTTTGTAGGTCTTTCTGTGATCTGAACATATCTTTCAAGAGCTGCGGCACCAGGATGTGTGGAGTCGAAGACTGGAGCAGCATTTCTACTGTTTGGTCGGTTGAAACGCGTTCGTTGCCTACGAGGGTTCCATATAATCTGAAAATTTAAAGGTTTGGTATAAAGACCTAGTCTAATTATTTTCAGGGTTCCATACTCAAAGGATGTAAACGGGACCCTATTACTAAGCCTACGCTGTCTGTGTCTGTCTGTCCTACCTTTTAACGGCTGTATCGTTCGAACCGTAATAGATAGCCAGTTGAAATTTTCACAGAATATGTAATGTAGGATTAACGAATAAATAATAAAAAGTAAAAACGAAAAGGTGTTTGTTGTAAGGGGGGTTGTGTTTGTCCCTTACAACAAACGATTTTTTTTTATCGTATTTTAGTATGAGCTCTTATGTAATAGGTAATACATACAAGCATCAAACTTGGCATGATTATAGTACTCACTCTAAAGTATAATAATAAATAATGGCCAAAAGAGAGTCGGTGACAAACTTCTGTTCATTACCAAGTTATAACTGGAAGTTTGATTACTTGGATCCTATAATTTCTTTCACCGAATCGTAATTCCATATTTTACTAATTTTAAAGTCGGTTTTTTAAATTAATAATTATTGTATTTTGTGGCGGTACGAAACCTTCAGTGCGCGAGTCCGACTCGCACTTGGCCGGTTTTATTATACAAACAAGTCAATGACTTAGTGTCTAATTTCTATATCTATACGTTTATTTAAAAAAAATATATATAGTAGGATTTTTTATATCGGTCCGTCCATCATCATCATCATTATCAGCCTAGGATGATGATGAGAGAGGATGAGCTCTAATCCACCATGCTCGCCCAGTGCATGTTAGTGAATGTCAGTCTTTGAACTTTTAAGGTTCTTGAACATACCGGTTTCCTCACGATGTTTTCCTTCACCATTGTTGAGCGATGGCATTACAACTGCACATAATATATACAAGTACCAATTAAGTGATTGCTGCAGGGCTGAGGATCGAGCCAGGGGCCGTCAGATTGTAAAGTGCACACCCTAACGCTCGGCCACCATAGCTTTCACTGTTAGCTCTGACCGTCCGCTAACGTCTAAGTAAATCAGCCACTCAATAACTTTGACAGTTGTTTCGCGGTCAAATCTGGACTAGATTAGCCCACGATCAAGGCAGATGGCACAGCAAGAGAGGCTTAAACCCAGCAGTGGGATAAAAAAGGCTGCACTATGGTGACATTGAATTTAAAAAAAAAACTCACCTGTATGGTAACGTTGGTCTGAGAAAATATACTTTGTGTTTTAATTTAGTAGATAAGTTACTCTCTCCTTCTTCGCTGAAAAGAAAAAATATTTTTATAAAATAAGCACACCTAGGACACGAGAAAGTCCACCAGGTCTTCGTGTTGGGGATGCCATAGAACACCCACGTAGACACGGACAACTAACACCCAGACAATATATTTAAATTCAACATTCAAACATCCGGCCGACCGGGAATCGAACCTGGGACCTCCAGCTCACGAGGCAGCCGAGTTACCACTGAGCTATCCCGGTCGGAGAGTCATCCCAGTCATCGAGCCATACCGTTCGTCGAGCCATCCGGTTATGAGCCATACCGGTCATGCATAACACTCGTCAAACTATATCAGTTGTTAGGTTAGGTTAGGTTGAAAAGGCATATTGATTGTTAAGCCATACTGCTCGTTATCCACTGTCACATCCTAAGCCTCTGTTTTCATGACATAAGCATCCACTTTTATGACGTAAAGTATCACACGGCCATAAAGAATGGTTAAGAGTAGAATTACAAATGCAGTCTTATTTTCCATCTGTGCCTTAGTAGACAGGTTGACAGCTAGAACTTTCAATGTGATGTCAGCGTACTCTTTAATGACTTAGGCGTGCGCTTTCATGGCTAAAGCGTTCGCTTTCATGACGTACACCACTTTGAGAAGCATTAGTAAGCTCACCTTTCACTCTTACTATCTCTAGCATTACTCAAAGCAACGATCATAGCGACCATCTGTGCCTGCTGCAGGTTGACAACTAGTATTTTCCATGTCAGCATACTTGTTCGCGGCGTAAGCTTTCACTTTCATGTCGTACGCATTCACTATTATGACGTACGCATTCACTTTCATGACTTACGCATTCCCTTTCATGGCGTACGCCCCTGTGTAATTATTATAAAGCTCACCTTTCAGTCTTACTATCTCTAGCATTAATCAAAGTAACGATCATAGCAACCATCTGTGCCTTCTGCAAGTTGACAGCTAGTACTTTAGGATTGCTGGGATCGCTTCCGGCGGCTCGGAGTGACGTCGCTTCCGCTTTCATGACGTAAACGTCCGCTTTAGGCAGCCGGTGCGTTATGTCCCATGCCTGAAAATATAAAATAATACTATATTATTAACTGTCTGAATAATTACAGCAGAACAATAATCAGATTTCAAAGCAAAAGTGTTATCTGTTCTCTTGCATCAAAATTATTGTCAATTAACATCTTCAAAAAGATGGTCTTCAAGTGATGGGTTGTATGCTCTTTATTGCTTGTGGTTATGCACAATTTTTTTTAATATACTAGGGACCTGTAAAAGACTCCAAAGGCTACGTACTATTTGATAGAAGGCGGTTTGTAAATCACGTGAGAGATTCCATGCTCTTTATTGTGCTCTATATTATGCTAAAATAACTGACACCATGTATAACATGTAGATTTAATATTGTATGACGTACTTGCAACGTCCGAACGTGATGGACTTTAGTTTGTAACATCATGATGGACCACGTTTGCTACAATAAATAATTTTTCATTTTCAAAAAGACCGGATAAATATACAATAATTTTGTAGTATCGAACTGATTTTAATGGAGCCATGGAGGTGTATAGTGGAACTTTTTGACAGGCACTAGTTAGCCCCTGGAGATTGGACTCATTTGGATTGTTCAAACGAGTAGGAAAGTGTTTCACTATCCACCACCCAGCTCGATCATTAGACCTTCATCACCAATTAGTGTAATGTTTTGTTAACCCCACAAGTTTGGGATCCTTTGGTTTGATTTAATGAGTCACATAATTAGTGAATTTCCTTTTCGTTGACTGGAAGAGATCACTTTAAGCGATAAGGCTGCCTGTTAATAGCCTAGAGAATAGTTTTATTGTATACCAGCGGTCCGCCCCAGCATCGCACGGGTATAGATTATAGCCTACTAGCGACCCACCCGCCCGGCTTTGCACGGGTGTAATTTACGTGCGAAGTCGGGTCGGGTCGCTAGTTATATATATAAACCTTCCGTGAAAAATTATGTAACTGATGGTGAAAACCACTTCAAAATCCGTTGCGTAGTTTTAAAGATTTAAGCATACATAGGGACGGACGGACAGCGACAGCGACTTTATTTTATACTATGTAGCGATGTCACCCGGAGATAGTGTGGCTTTCCAACAGTGAAAGAATTTGTCAAGAATTTTTCAAATCGGTTCAGTAGTTTCGGAGCTTATTCAATGCAAACAAACAAACAAATCTTTCCTCTTTATAATATTAGTATAGACTATTATTATTTCTTAGCCTATGTTGTTTCACTGCTGGATAAAGGCCCACCACGACCCTTTTTTCCCATCTTTTTCCATCCATGTCTCTACTATGATAATATGTCCTGCCATTAGCATTCTTAGCAGATTTTTTATTTATTTAGTAGTAGGCGGTCAAACGTAAGCCTATTACGTTTGACCGCCTCATTATTTTGATTTAGCTATACTCACAATATCCAATATATCAGTGATTTGAAACCTTTTTCCTTCTGGATAATCGATCCCATGGTACTTCCAGTCCATCACTTCATAGTTTTCTTTGTTGATAAGTGTCCACGATACTGAATTTACTGTTATGTACACTGTTAACACTAATTTAATATTCTGTAAGCAAGAATAAATATAAATTAACACTGATTTAATATTCTGTAATCAAGTATTTTTTTATTGTTAAAATAGGTGAAAATAGGTAAAAGGTTAGCAAGAAAAATTGCAGGGCAAATCAAAATAAACAGTACTTAGAATAAAATAATTCCTACCTTTACATCACTAGGGCTTAAATTCGGTTGCAATATTTGTCCCTTAATTTTATTCGAGACATTTTTTTCCTTTTCTACGGGCCCACTTAGTATGCTGTCAAACAGTTTCTTAGCTGTTTTCTCTGAGAAACCCTCTATGAATTCCACGTCAGATAACGTTTTAAGAACTCCGTTACTACTTTTCCATTGAGAGAAGTGTTTTATTCTGCCTTTGGTTATATCGTACCTGGAAAAGAAGAACCGCTAGTTAAAATATACATAAAAAAGTGAGTACACAAGTTCAGTTGATACATGTACCCTCTCCGGTTAATGTTATACATGGTGTTGTATAACTCATGTCTGGCGTGCGAGGGGCGTAAAGATGTCTCAGTACATTTAAGCTGGAAACAAATTATCGGACGCGGCTGACGGACGCGACATAAAAGTATCTAGATAATGAAAGTACACTGAGCTGTGCAAACTATCGGACGTAACTGGCTGACCTTGAGCGTTCGAACGTCCAACAGAAATCTGACACGCTGGATGTTTTTGTCAGCCGTTCTTGTCTTTTGAAAGACTCTGCACACTTATCAGTCGCGTCCATCAGCCGCGTCCGATAGTTTGTTCCAGCTTTAAACAATAATTATTATAAAATAATACACCTTCATAATATATTTGAAAGTAATTGTCATTTCAAAATAAAAATAAAATTCCCACTTATTCTTATTCGAGATGGGGGGGATAACACCTGCACTGATGTGCCACTTGGAGTATATTGTGCATTTCCCCCTACCAGCACCTATCCGAGCCAACCCAACTCCTTGAAATATCAAAGTGATGCCCTGGGGTGCTGGCACAGTTGCTCCAGTGGCGTAGATGGACAATGATGAAAAGCAGTCTAGCTGTTGTGGTGACGTGGATGAAAAGGGCAATGGTGCCTCATGCAACCCGGTAGCGATTCTAGTTTCTTCTGTGGCTAGACAATGCCACAGCACATGCTCTACAGTTTCGTTCTCCTTCATGCATAGCAATATCATCTGTGGTATCATGCTCACCGATATCAAATATATATGTATGTGTATCAGTCTCTGGCAGCCATATCACAAGCTGTACTTAATTTGGGGTCCAATGACCGTGTGTGCAAAATTGTCCCGAATATAAAAAAATATCATAGAGTTCCCATGTAAGCTTTTCTATTTGATGTTTTTATTTACGGGAAATTTCAAAACACCACTTATAATTTGTGTAATTAATTTCATACAAAAGGTGATGTAGATGGAATTTATCAATACTGAATAATGCCCTTGTTGATCCATACAATCGTAAAAAGGTGACATCTCGACAGACAGACACAAAGAATTACAGTTACATTCATCATTATAAATTTTTAGGGTTCTGTACCCAAAGGGTAAAAACGGAACCCTATTACTAAGCTTACATTGTCTGGTCGGTTTATATAATAGGCGCTGGGCTCATACAAACCTTGATAACAGTTCCTTATCTGATTCGTTTAATGTGTTTATGATTTTTTCTTTCTCCTCATTATTATATTTAGCTTCCAGGCTGTAGAACCGGTTCGAGAAGGCCGCCAATCGACAGTTCAGACAAGGAACATTCTGGAATAAATATAAAATGATGTAGAACTGACTAGTTTAACATATCCTTACGAAGGTTATTTAAATCTGTCAGGAACAATTTGGATTTTATATGTACACAATACAAATAAGTCCTGAAGCAGAAAGGGGGGTCTACATACAACAAACATATTTTTTAACGTATTTTTGTATTAGCTCTAATGTAAAAACGATAATACATACAAGCAAACTTTGCATGATTATAGTACACACTCTGAAGTATAACAAAAAATAATAAATAATTGCCATGTGCAAGTCGGTGACAATTTTTTTGTATTGGAACTTATTGTATTTTGTGGTGGTACGGAACCCTCAGTGCACGAGCCCAACTCGCACTTGGCCGGTTTATTACTTTATGACTTTTATCATTATTTATTAGTTAATCTGCCGTGACGATACATATTCTGTGAAAATTTCAACTAGCTATTTATTACAGTATGAAAGATACAGCCGTTAATAGGTAGGACAGACAGACAGACATTATAGGCTTAATAATAGGGTCCCGTTCTCACCCTTTGGTTACAGAACCCTAAAATTAGGGTTTCAAACCTACGGCCAGGGCATTACCTGAACCAGCAACAAATTTCGCTGCCAATACAGTGCGGGCGTGCCGCTAGCATGAAGGCACGTTTGGACAAGGAGGTACTGATTGCCAAAGACTACAATGGCATCAATTTTGATGTTCTCTAAACTAAACAAAATTTGACAGCTCTAAAATTGTTGCCATCAATTCAATTCAATTTCTTCTTCGTGGATTCGTGCGGTATTGCCACAACTTGCCAATGTCTTGTTTAGAGTCGAGTAGGCAAATATTCTGGAGATTGTCCGGTTTATTGGTGGCGGGATCCCAATTTGTGAAGATGATCGGTGAAGTCTTGGGTCTTGAAGATCTTCTGATAGTGATCTTCTCTCACATAATTATGTAAATGAAAAGAGAGGCAGATAATTTTAGTCCTGTCAGATTGGTTTAGTGGTTTAGTTTAGTAAGTGGTACATCAGAATCGATGCCAATATATACTGAAATTGAGAGACATCGAAATTAAAAATTACTTCTGACTTAACTGGACCTGATATACTTACAGAAAAGAGAAGTAAATAGAACGGAAATCAGAAGGAAAATCTGTTACTAGGCATTATGAATGAACCTTGATTAAACATTCTTATTTAGATGAACTAAACTTAACTTAACTTTGATTATTCTTATTTAGTTGGTTCTTGAGTGGAGACCACGAACCGGAAGACGCAGCGTAGGTAGGCATCCCACTAGATGGACCGACGACATAGTAAGAGTTGCTGGCATCCAGTGGATGCAAAAGGCAGGCTGTCGTTCAGTGTGGAGGTTAAAGGGGGAGGCCTATGTTCAGCAGTGGACGTCTTCTGGCTGATGATGATGATGATTTAGATGAACGCTTTGAGCTCCGCATCACAGTTGCTAACTGATTTCGAATGACTGACGTTTCGTTTATAATTTTATATGGCTGCAACTGGCTACAACTTTCTCACAAAAATGCCTTACAGCCGTTCTAATTTATATCAAAAAAATATTAGTTTCTGTGATACAACATCCTGATTTCAACTGAATGTCAAGGGTTTTTAAATTAAAAATCTTTAGCCAGTGTCGGCTATTTCGTTAATAGCAGTCAATCACACTCCAAGTGAGACGTTTATATGCAGTACTTATCGCCCTACTTCGAAGGACAGTTTACTGAAACCGCGTGAAAACACTACCAATCATGCTATTCCAAAAAGATGTACCTAAGTAAATTGGAACAAATGTTTGCTGAGCATCACACGAAAATTAAAATCTTACAACTTACAAGTAACCTAAAAACCGGATAGGGAGATAGAAGCCACATGGTGAGGACAGGGCACTGATGAAAAACGCACTTTATAAACTATTTCCAGTAATTAAAATGCCATTCATGCTATTAGTAAAAATTTAATATTTTTCAAAACCAACTATTTGTTTACGATACGCTCAGTACGATTACAATTTACATCACACGCATGACGCACGCAGTGTTGCCAGTGGCAGATAGTCATATATAACATGACATGACACAGCTCAAAAAGTAACATTTTCACGAGAAAAGTAACATCACCTATTTTATGTGGAAAAATCATCATCATCATTTTGGCCATATGTCGTTCACTGCTGGACATAGACCTCCCCTCATCGATCTTCGAAAAGGCCGGTTGCAAGCGGCCTGCTGCATCCAGCCTTCTGTGGTCTCTTTTAGGTTGTCTGTCCATCTTATGGGTGGACCGTCCTACACTGCGCTAATCGTTCCGTGGTCTCCATTCGAGAACCTTTCGGCCCAATTGGCCATCTGTTCTGCGTGCTATGTGTCCTGCCCACTGCCACTTCAACTTGCTAGTCCGGTGGGCTATGCTGGGAAATTTCGTTCGTCTACGGATCTCCTCATTTCTGATTCGATCTCGTAGAGAAACCCCGAGCATACCCTTCTCTATAGCTCGTTGTGCGACTTTGAGCCTACATAAGAGACCCATAGTGAGAGACCACGTTCCAGTGCCGCATGTCATCATACTTCATACATCACTGGCAACATACACTGTTCGAATACTTTCGTCTCTAGGGACAGGTATTTTGGACTCGCACCTTTCGGCTCATCTTGAAAGACTTAACGCTACACTACGCTACACTACGCTCGATTGCTGCTTTGTTTTGGGATTGTACTAATAAATGCATGTTTCGTCACATGTGGAACACCAAATTTGACGCTCCTTCGTTGAATCTGGTATACAAGGCATTGCACCAAGTGGCGAGGTCCGTTATTTGAGCCTCAGTCTAATTGTGTGGGATCCACCGAGAGTACCGAGACCACAGCTTTTTCACATCCAAATGTTTGTGTCTACGCTTACTACGATTGGTTGTATTTGACTCATCATCATCATCATCAGCCAGAAGACGTCCACTGCTGAACATAGGCCTCCCCCTTTAACCTCCACACTGAACGACAGCCCACCTTTTGCATCCACTGGATACCCGCGACTCTCACAATGTTGTCGGTCCATCTAGTGGGAGGCCTCCCTACGCTGCGTCTTCCGGTTCGTGGTCTCCACTCCAGAACCTTTCTTCCCCATCGGTTATCGGTTCTTCGAGCGATGTGGCCTGCTCTTTGCCACTTCAACTTGCAAATTTTAACAACTATGTCGGTGACTCTGGTTCTTTGGCGAATATCCACGTTTCGGATCTTATCGGATCTTATATTTGACTCATACTTAGGCCTAAAGATGCCGAATCTCATGGTAGGTCACATGCCTGTCTGTTTCGATCATACGGTGCACTGTGCACAGCATCGAAGTTTTTGTTATTCACAGTGGTGCGGGTGGACATACTGGACATGTGACTATCACGAAATTCGTCACTGAAATTGACACGACCGCGTTTGAATACTACAAACCAGTCTTGCATGATGCTTCATCGCCAAAAGCAGTTTGAAGCTGAGTGAGGTTCTGCTGAGCTGTCAAATTACACTTAAAATCGTAGAAAATCATACTACGAAAAAATTGAAATCCATGGTGATGTCATCATCATCAGCCAGAAGACGCCCACTGCTGAACATTGGCCTCCCCCTTAAACCATCCCACTGAACGACAGCCTGCCTTTTGCATCCAATGGATGCCCGCGATTCTCACAATATCGTCGGTCCGTCTAGTGGGAGGCCTACCTACGCTGCATCTTCCGGTTCGTGGTCTCCACTTCAGAACCTTTCTTCCCCATCGGTTATCGGTTCTTCGAGCAATGTGGCCTGCCCATTGCCACTTCAACTTGCAAATTTTAACAGCTACGTCGGTGACTCTGGTTCTTCGGCGAATATCTACGTTCCGGATTCTATCGCGCAAAGAAGAAACTGCGAGCATAGCTCTCTCCCGCCCGCTGTGTGCCTCTGAGTTTTTCCAAAAAGCCAACAGTTAAGGACCACGTCTCAGTACCATATGTCATCACTGGCAAGCTGGCAACATACACTGGTCAAAGACCCTTGGAGCCATAGTGATGTAAACAGCCAATTTCTAAAATGACGCTAAAACAAGTGACAGTCAGATGAAACAAACTGTATTCTACAGCCAAAGAGTTCTATTTTCAAATGTAATTAGGTACTTTTTAAGTATTGTTTATGTAGTGGCCAGTACCGAAAACATACAGTGCGTCCTATGTAATCAACACCCTTTCAAAGGGCTTTACTCCCCTTAATATCGGGCCATAAATACCGTATTGCCTTAATGTTTCAAAAGTAACATTTTGAGTAGTGTAACATGGAGGTAACATGAGAGGGTCAAAAGTAACATAAAATGTTACAAAAGTAACATTCTGGCAACGCTGGACGCACGTCTTTACACCGCTTTATGCCAAACGCACGATTGACAGTGACATATTTTGACAACTGAAAAAATATTTTTAAAAAAACAGAATTATTTAGTGACCATGGAAACAGAGTCCTTCAGTAGGAATAATAAATAGGTTTACATGGTTACCACAAAGTACCAACATGACATGCACTGGGCCAGCGTGGTGGACTAAGCTAAGGCCCATCCTCTCTCTCTCTCTCTCTCTGAGAGAAGGCCTATATCCCAGCAGTGGGAACATATACTGATGATGATAATGATTACAAGGTATTACAGCTTGGCAAAAATGTCTTGAAACGTAAACAATTTTTTTAAATTTTGACCTTACTGTAAAACACACTAAAACACGTCAGTCACAGATATACACAACCAGATCGGCAATATATTTTAGTGAAAGAGACAACTTGATATGGCTCAGCACAAGTACGAAAAGGACATAAATAGATTTTGTTGTCCTTATCGGCGTGACTTGTTTTTGGTACCTCAAGTGTCAAAATCTGTAATAATCAGTGACAAACAAAACGGGTCTGAATTATATTTATTGCCTTTTTTTGGTGATTAAATGTGATAAATGCGTGTTTCCTCTGAGAAATAATTGTAAAAGAAATTTTACAATGGTTGGTTGTAGCATTTAGGGCTGCAAGAAGCGCAGTGAGCGAAAATACGATGAAATATCATTTCACACGTAAGTAAACATATAAAGCTTGTAACGATCACCTAAATAAATTCAGGATTTCAATTCGCAAATATTTTATTCATAATTAGTCAGTTTTTAGGTCGATTTGTGGTCTAATTCTATGAATTTTATCAAATTATACACTTAGTGTAGAATTCAAAGCCATTTCTGATAATTATGGTTTTAATCAACAAAATACAGCTAATATAGCGTAATGAAAATTAGGAATGATATATCGAATAATGACAGATTATGTCAGTAATATAAGAGCTATATAATAAGGTTGCATACACAGGTTGCATATCACCACATTCTCCCCCAGTTAAGAAGTATCATAGTCCCGGAGATAGGCAGGAGGGTGTCGTTCCCTTGATGATCGACGGGATGTGTGCGGGGATTGATCTGGGGTATCATATTGCTCATCGTTATCTGAATCTTCGATATCTGGATCCTCAGTATCAGACTGTACATTCCCAGTGGGAGCTAGATGTCGGTTTGAGACCACTAGCTCTCTGCCGTTTTGCAGTCTTACATGTGAATGTAGAGGGTTGGTTTCGACAAGTTCGACTTCCTCTACTATTGGATCATATTTGCTTTTCTTTATGTTGTTCTTTAAAAGTGCCTTCTCTGCCTCTGTAAGCCACGTCGGCATTGACTCTCCGCTTGCTGATCTGCGCGGGTGAGTAAACATTCGCTCATGAGGAGTGCAACCAGTCGCTGTGCATAGTAATGATCTAATTGAATGTAATGACTGTGCGAGAACTGTTTCCCAGCGAGTGATAGGGAGATCTGATGTTTTTAATGAAAGTTGCACCGTCTTCCAAATAATGCCATTGTATCGCTCGGTTTGGCCATTGCCTTGTGGATTATATGGTGTAGTATAGCTTGTGGCTACTCCCATCCCGTGCAGGAAATTTTTCAGATCAGTTGATACAAATGCTGTTCCTCTATCTGAATGTACATAGTTCGGTATACCAAATACAGAAAATAGCTCTGTTAGCTTCTTTTTAACAGTTTCTGAACTAAGGTCTGAGCAGGGGAACGCGAAAGGAAATCTGGAGTATTCGTCTATTATAGTGAGTATGTAACGATTACCATTGCCAGTATGGCATGGCAGTGGACCCTTAAAGTCAATTGAAATCCTTTCAATTGGAGCGGTTGCTTTGATTAAAGTGCCCTTTGTCTTAAGGAATCTAGGCTTTATTTCAGCACAGACCTGGCATGACCCTGTGATTCGCCTAACGTCTTCGACTGAATATGGCAAATTTTTCGATCTAACCCAGTGAACCATGCGCATTATACCGGGATGACATAGATTCTTATGCAGTTGAGAGAGTTTGTCGCTATTTGATTGTGTAGTTGCCGTTATATTTGCTCGAGAGAGAGCGTCAGCTACAATATTATCCTTGCCTGGACGATATATTATATCGAAATTATAGCTCGAGAGTTCCAATCGCCATCGTTGAATTTTATCATTTTTGATCTTAGAACTATGTTTTTGATCAAACATGAATGCTACTGATTTTTGATCGGTAATGAGTTGAAATGTCTTACCCATAAGGAATTGTCTCCACTTTCTTACGCTTTCTACAATAGCCGCAGCTTCCTTTTCAATCGCTGAATGATTGCGTTCAGGTGCACTCAAAGTTCTTGAAAAAAATGCTACTGGTCTGCCTTTTTGGGTTAAAGTAGCAGCTAAAGCGTGATCAGATGCATCCGTTTCTACAGTTAGTAGAATGTTGGGGTCGATAATGTTGATTGCTGATTTTGCTATTTCAGATTTTAGCGATTGAAATGCTTGTATTGCTTCAGACGACAGCGGGATTCTGTCCGATTTTGTAAGGAATTTTATCTTGTCTGAGAATTTTGGGATCCATTTTGAATAATGAGCAAAGACGCCCATGGTCCTTCGGAGTGAGGATAGATTATCGGGTATTGGCATTTCCAAAAGAGGGCGAAGACGCTCAGGATCCGGTTTGATTACGTTATTACAGATGTTATAGCCTAGTAAGTTTATTTCTTTTTTTGAAAATTCGCTTTTCTGTAAGTTTAAAGTTAGATTGTATCGAGTTGCAATCTCTTGAAAGGAGCGTAATCTTTCATCATGCTCATCCTGATTATGACCACAGATTGTAATGTCATCTAAGTAAGCATATACTCCTTGTAGATGTTCTCTTTCAATGATTGTATTGATAGCTCGTTGAAAAGCTGCGACTCCGTTGGTTACACCAAACGGTATTCGTCGAAATTGATATAGATTTCCGCAAGCTTCAAAAGCTATATGATCTCTCACTTTCTAAAATTGGAATCTGATGGTAAGCGCTGCGTAAATCTATTTTGCTAAATATTTTATATTTACCAACCTTTGCAATAAGTCCATCTACTGACGGTAAAGGATAAGCATCGAGTTCCGTGAATCTATTTATTGTCCTAGAGTAGTCGATGACCATTCTCTTCTTGTGATGCTCGCTAGACGTTACGAGAACTTGTGCTCTCCATGGTGATAGACTTGGTTCGATTATCTTATCTTCTAGAAGTTTTTTTATTTCAGCTTTAATAAATGTGGCATCTGAATCGGAGTATTTTCTGGACTTTATAGCGATTGGCTTCTCGAACGGTAGTAGATTAGTAAACAAGCTGACAGGTTCGATATTTGCTTCAGATAGTACGCATAGCTTGATTGTTGGTTGAGAACCACCGAATTTCATTTCTAAAGCTTTATGATTCTGTAAAACATCATGTCCAAGTATGATGTCTGAGCAAAGTCCATCCATAATCATGAGATTAACTTCGATAATTTGATTTTGTAAATTTAGTTTAAGTCTGCATGATCCCTTCGCTTGCGCGCATAGATTTGTTGTAGCCATTGTAATCTTTTGCTCGCAGGGATTTATATTCAGATTGCAGTAGTTAACAACACGTTGATCGATAAAACTGGCTGTACTACCAGTGTCAATAAGTGCCCTCGCTGTTGTTTTGCCGTTTATGATTACCGGCACAGTTGCTTTATTGAGATCCGTTGATGACAATATGCAAGAAAGATATGATGAGGTGGGCATTGCATGATTGTCGTGTTCTTCTTCTATTGTCTCACTTGCTGCTACTTGGGGACCTCTGCTTAGACACACTTTCGAGAAGTGTCCCCTTTTACCGCATTTCGTACAAGTCGTATCGGAAGCTGGGCATGCACTGCGAGGATGACGTGGATTTCCACAGAAGTAGCATAAATCACGTCTTTTTGTGTTATTGGTAGCACAGTTTATAATGGACGTTGGTTCTCGTTGGTAATTATCGTTATGGATTTGCGCCATTTCTAGAGATCGTGCTTGTTCATACGCTTTGTCCAAAGTAAGACTACTATTTTCTAAGAGTCGTTGACGCCGATGACGATAGCCCTGAGATGAAGGCGTCTCGAACGTATTCAGTTTCATTTTGTTCGGCGTTTACTGATTTAAAATTGCAGTCCTTCGATAAGAGTTTTAGCGTTTGAATGTATTGATCAATTGATTCTCCAGGCTGTTGTAGTCTTTTGGCTAGTCGATGACGAGAATATATTTCGTTTGTTGGTTTCAAAAATAATGCATCTAGTTTTTGTATAGCTTTGTCATATTCTTTGGAATCGTTGATGTGTTTATATAGAACTGGTGATAAGTAATTGACTAATAATTGATATTTGCAATCGTTACTTACTTTTTCTTTGTTTTGTATTGCTTGAACGAAATTATTGAAAGTTTCCTTCCAATTCAATTCAATTCAATCAATTTATTTCAGAAAACAAATCCCATATATATACAAAATTACAAAAATTAGAATTATTATTACATACACATAACATCAAAATAAAATAAAATTACCTAAAACATAAAAATTTAAAGTCAAAAGTCATTCTCTTTTATCTTAACCTATATTTCGGCTTAGACCCGGAATGCTCAACATGAACTTTGGTCCAGTGCTGTCCATAAGTCCATAGATTCGATTGGTCCGAACTAGCTGAGGGATCGGCTTCGAATCTTTCAGGTCTCAGATATTTGTCCATTTTATTTTATTTTGTTGATTAAATTGTAGAATTCAAAGCCATTTCTGATAATTATGGTTTTAATCAACAAAATACAGCTAATATAGCGTAGTGAAAATTAGGAATGATATATCGAATAATGACAGATTATGTCAGTAATATAAGAGCTATATAATAAGGTTGCATACACAGGTTGCATATCACCACACTTAGAAAATAAATTATGAATGTTGCCAGTTTATGAAAGAAATTACCCACCGCAACTAACATAAATTATTCGTTCTGCAGGTTTCCAACTGATCCTGTCACATTGCTGAAAAAAGCTGGCACATTGCAAGAAGTGCAAAATACCGACCCTTTTATGCCCATATGAATATGGTGAATGTTAATATTAAATATATATTAATGAGGCCACAGTTATGAAGCTGGAAAAGCAAAAGGCGATTTCGGCGAACCGATTCAAAAAGCTACGCGCTGTTCGTGAAATTTGTACTGTAAACATTAAAGAGTCTATTTATCTAATTTTTTTGAATGTTATACATAATTCCATTCATGAAAAAACTAAACTGACCAAGCGCGAGTCGGGCTCGCGCGCTGAGAGTTCTTTACAATCACAAAATACAAAAAGTTGTGCAAAAAGACAACATCACGCCCAGGCTGTCACCCATCCAAGTACCGACCGCGCCCGACGTTGCTTAGCTTAGTGGTAAACAGAAATTTGTCACTGACTCGCACTTGGCCAGTGTTTATTATTTGTTGTTTTACTTATGTTCACTATAATCCGCTAAATTTGACGCTTGTACGGATTACCGTTTTTACACTAGAACAAATCCAAAAATACGTTTAACGTTTGTTGCATGGGGGCCCTTCCTTTGCCCTTCCGTTTTAACTCTTTGACTTTTTTATTATTTTTAATTAATCATAAAAAATCATGCTATGGTTACTTTACAACCTTTTTTCTAGTACTATATTCTAATCCTAACAAATAATTATAATAAAAACGCAAGTAAGTTTGTAACTTTCTGTCTGTTTTTTTACGAGGAAACGGCTAAGTCATGGTATAATAATATACTCCGCCAGGTATAGCAATTCGAGAAAAAATGTTTACGTAGGCGTCCCGCAATCATGTCATGATGTCAATTTACAACAGGTTCGAGAGAGATGACGATACACCACGTAACAGCTGATTGAATAAAGTGGCAACTGGACAGTGACGTCATTGCGGGACCACTCCCAGATTGCTAGACCTTGTTTTCTTAGATCATGGGCTAAGTCAAATTTTGTCAGGACGATAGGGTGTGTCATGAGGACACACAACGTACTTTTCTTCCCAGAACATTGCAGGTAGCACCGCGGGTTGCAGCAGATAGTGTATAAAATATAAATATTTAAAAGGTAGTATTGTTTCTAAAGTACTCATTGAAGATTCACACCCATCATAGTAGGTAAATTACCCTAACTTATAGCAAATCATTTTAATGTGGCAACACACCTTGTTGAAGCGAGAGGCACTGAGCTAGCCACGCTCATTGAAAATCTATAGGTAGTAGATCTGTGACGTCAGTGAAAGAATTTTATCCTTTCATCTTCCAGTTTTTTTTTTGTAAAAATTTTCATGACCGTGGTTTCAATGTCCTTTAGTTGTAATATTAAACAGTTTACGTAGTCTTAATTTCGTCAAACAAGTCAGAGTCAAGCTAAGTAAGTCACGGTCAAGTCGAACTCATGCCCCTGTAAAGCGGTGGAGACCTTACAAGAGGCTCCTATGGAGTTTTGGAAACAACACGAAAAGACACGTTTCACCTCGTTATATCACTTACCCACACTCGAGCACGTTTACGAGCACTTAATGAATAATAATTCACCATTTAGTACACATTAACACTCGAAAATACACAAGTTTAGGAAAATAATCCAACGAGCCGACATGTTTTTTCCGCGTTGGCGCCAAAAACTCCATCTTCCACAGATGTACTGCAGGGTTGCTAGTATTTAGAACTATTTGCGATAGTGGCGCCCGAATTAATTTCCACTCTATATGCCAAGCGTAAATAATCACACATTTCGAGTTCATAGTCACAGTCACAATCAGACTTTAGGTACTTAAAGAATTATACTAAAGACTTCTAGGTAGTGCTTAGTAGTACTTCCACTGCCACTTGCACTATACAAAACGTTGCAGACGATGCATAGTATAATAATCTTTGATAGTAGCTACTTACAACTTCTACTTGCTACTAAAGTTGTATTACGCATCGTCTGCAAGCGTCATAATAACAATGAGGGGATTTTTTTTTCCGGTTGTCGTTGTTCGGGGGTACAACCACAGAAAAGAGTAGACGAAAAAAATTATCGTCTGTGGGTACACAGCGTACCGAAAATTTTGTATACGAACCATCATTATGTCTTCTGTGCTATCATCGAGCGTATTCGGTACTCGTGTGCTATTAGGTAGTAAGTACCTGCACCTGCACAATACATCATAAATGTTAGTTCACCGTTATGCCACGACTGCCCACGACAGTATTCTCTTTTTGCACAGGCTCTAGGATTAATTCATCATAAAGTAGGTATAAACGTAGGATGTATTTATCTATGACGTAGGTAAGTAGGTACACGATACACGTAGGTATACGAATTGATCCCATATTTTTACCAAATTAAGGATCAACACTTTTGTCTTCTTACGTAGTAATTACATTCTCTTTGCTGCTACCATGGAGCATGGAGCGGAGAGCAGTCCGTTCTGTTTTGTTCAGGAAATACGACGGTGGCTCTGTCATTTATCTGCAGATAGGTGGTCATAACTGTACGTTTATGTAGTTTTTAGAAGCGACATCTGTGGTCAGTAGTGTAAACGAATACTAAAATCTGTCTACAAGATTTACACCATAATAATATATTTACACATAGCAACAACAGAATAATTTCTTATGATAGATGTCACCACAGCAACAGTCATACAGCATACTCATTCATAAGGCTTCTATATTGGATCATGGTTCGAACAGATTCATGCAGCACTGATACAGGGACAATAATACACAGACACAACGTCGTCGTCGTTCGTCTACACAGACGAGATTATCGACAATTCTAACTTATCAACACGAGTTACCCAATCTACCTATACAAATTATAAAATCTAGAACATGTAGAATATAATAATATTAGGTACTTAGGTAGGTACAAACCTTAACTAGGTAGGTAAGTACCTACCTAATTAGGTATGTCGTAAGTAGGTAGGTAGGTATATGATACCTCAGTAAGTTTAACCTCTAGTATATAATCTTTGGTTTAACCATGTTTAACTAACCTGGTACTACCTATAATAAATAGGTAAGTACCTGATTAAGTTTATGTAGGTACTTACATTATTAAAATGTTATTGTAAGTACATACCTAGATACTTACCTACCCGCCGTCAGGGCTGTCGGGCAGCATATTATTTTGGCCCATCCCCATGACAGAAGCCATAATAGCACAGCCATGGCCCATGCAGGACGATTGTAAGTAGATAATATTATGCGTACAGGCCGAATGACAACTTCGAATTAATTTAATTTTTTTAAACAAATGCAGAGCGAAATGACTGATATCTTTATTGACAGCTTCAGAAAATTACAAAACACGCCACGTGCTATTCGTTCCCGCCGTTTTATACCTACCTACCTACTGTAAAAAGTGAATAAGTGTAATCGGTATCTCCACAAATAAAAAAGAGATACCTACCTATGCAAATCAATTTATCGTGAAACAGAAGTAGATAGAATAAGCTGGAATAAGTGAAAACAGAGAAGAATAATACAAAGTATTCCTAAAGAAAAACAGAGAAAGCGCGACAGGTCCGTCCTTGTCTGACTCAAGAAACGAGCCATGACAAGATGGCGGCCACAGCCGCGTTAACCCATTCGCCAGCGCCCGTCACTCGACGCTTGGCCGTTCGTGCGCTCTGGCTGAAGATAGTATTTCTTCTGCATTTCAAGATTATTACTGCTGTAGGTAGACACATTGGATTGTTGGTAAGTTGACTAACACTAAGTACTTGCCTATACCTACTTACCTACTAATAAAATATTTTCCGGGTTATGTTTTTAGGGTTCCGGATACAAATTATATATCGTTCTTAGTTCTAGGGTACTACTACCGTCGAAGGCTTTTTCGAAAAGTAAATTTCATGAATTGTTTCTGCAGCTGGTCGTGCTTCTGTTTATTTTAGTCGACGTTTTTTCAAGGTTATCTTTAATTCGCCTCGAAAATGTCAGTCGTTGATGAAACTGCAAGGTTATTGAACAAAGCCATCGTGACGTAGGTAGTGTAGGTACCTAACCTATCTATTTATATAAAAGGAAATAGTACGGAACCTTTGCCATATTTTTGTCATCATAGGACGAGCCATTCGATTTTTTATTTATTCTTCTTAGTGTCGATTCTTCTCCGTAGTGTAGCTGTGTATGTCACATTATTATCATTTTGTATTGTTAGTATAACCTAAGTTGAATGGGTTCTGCCATAGCAAGCACTTGATAAATAAGTAAATCAGGTAGGTATGGATGTATGAACCTACCTACATAGCTTACTTACCCACCTACGCCTTTTTTACTATTATATATACTCTAAATTACAAATATAAAGCAAATAATATATATTTACCGAAAGATAATCTGCTTACACCGACCGGGAAATGAAGAGAGACGGTTTGGCAACGTCGCAATTCAGAACAAATTCGACCGGACAAACGTGCGGCGTTGCCGCTCTTCTAACACGACTTGCCTTGTGTGTGGGACAACTGTGTTGAAAATAAATAATAATGTTGACGCCATCTAGCCAAGTCATGACTGAGAAGAGTCTAGCAGTGCCAGCACTGATCACTGTCGTTATCTTCTAGAATGAACTTTGATTTAGGCTGATCATGGTTTGATTGTGCGACATTATTCGTACGATAAAATCAAGTAACGCTATAGCGCATGACACTGTAAAATGGCGTGTTTGCTGGCTGGCTAGCTAGCTGCCGCAGTCTTTATTGTTTACAACATGTTTTGCTTCTAATTCTTTGAATTTTGTCGCAACCTACTTTTTGTCTAAATGTTTTTTTTTTGTATTTTATTTTCTTGTTATTATATAGACTGTGTAGCCGTAGTATTAAAATAATAAAGCTAGTTTCGTAAATCTTAGTATACTTAGCCTATGCTTGAGACCGAGTAATTTTTTATTCTGTTGCATTCTATTTTGTAAAGATTTCATAGATTTCATTTCACACATGTAGGTATGACGTCTATGCTATTTTGTTATAAATTTACCTACATGGTTGATGGTACCTACTTATGCAACTTATGTCAGTAGGTAATCTATACTTATAATATTAGGTATATATTAGGTCAAGGCACATAATTATATGATAGTAGGTAAGTATCTATTTTACGAATTTGTACAAAAACACATTCGTCCACAGTCGTATAAAGATATTGCAATCAATAACAATACAATCAGCACAATCGGTTCGGTTTGGTTTAATATTATTCTACAAAGTACATGAAACGTCATTATTAGGCGTCCGCCATTTTGAGAAATCTTGTTTTGGCGCAGCAGTGGATTCGTTGTCCCGCTCTTGCATGATCCTATTTACGAACATCTTTCTCTTTTTTGCAGTATTATTTTAGGTTTACTGTTAGGTACTGATTGTGATTTACGTCAATATGAATGTATGAATATGAAAGGAAGCTGGAAGCTGGAGTTTTTGCTTCTGCTCCTGTTATATTAACCCAATGAGATTTACCAATATAAGATCATTGTATTTACCCATTTAGATGACCTCGTTGTTTTACTGATACCTATTTTGTTTGAAAGATCAAAAAAGGTGAACATCGATATCGACATTCATTAAAATAGGCATAACCGTTTCTTCTATCTCTATTTCTATTTATTTCTCCATTCTTCTAAATCATTCCCTCTTCCGAAACCAGTCCGAAATTAGTCGTGTTATCCACCAACATTATAAGGAAAATTGTTCCGCCAGTCTGTACAAGCTCGCCCAAATTACACTTTCAGATAGTTTTTGCCACCTTTTTGCACAAGAAAATTTAATGTAAGCTAAGAAAGAAAATAAAAAGTATTTTGGAAAAATAAACATTAAAAAGGTAGGTATTAAATATAAAAAAAAACAATAAACTTCGTTTTAGAGTCCCGCAAAACGTTATGTTCAACGCGCACACTGAAATTAATTTAATAAACAGAATTTTGCATAGGTACTTTTTTGTTGAACAGTAAACAGTATTATAAAGCTAAAACCATTCTAATACGTTTTTAACAGCATGGTTGGCAACCCTACTGTCGGGTCAAGTCGGGTGTCTTATAATTTTTAATCGAGGCAGAATAGGGAATATGCATGTGGTTTAAATCTGGTTGAAATAATTTTTTTCCGAATCTTTATTGTTCTGACTTTATATCTAAAAGATTTTTTTTTTATTTATTTACATTTTAATTGCTTAAAATATTAAATAAAAAGTGCAAAATATAAGAGGGAAATTCAAATTTGCGAAACGCTTCACCATTGGTCGAAACGAAACGTGACGTCAAAAGCCACAACATTGCCTTTAGCGGCGTCGATATTCATACTGTTTTAGTAGTGTTTGAGAGAAAAATCGTTTTATATTGAGTTCCTGTAGTTTTTTCCATTAGCTAGTGTAATTTTAGCATTCTTGTGAGACTAGAGATCATTTACGACGATGACTGAGACTGGTTTTGTCAAAGCACATTCGGACAATCTACCAAAAACATCTTGATGCATTCATAATGACAGCATATTTTGCATCAAATCCAGATTTTACAGTTGCTGAGATCAAAGGAGTGAAAGCGGCAAGGTAATTGTTATAATCCATGATATATTTTAATCCATTACATAGGTTTTTACACATAAATGCACTCAGCAGTAATTACCAAAACATAACCTATAAATAATCATTGGTCATTAAAATTGTTATGAATTTGCTGCTCTACTATCTATATTATAATAATTTATAAGTAATTATACCTAACATTACTTATGTTCCGTAATTTTCCGTGAATTTTTAAGTTTTTTTTTAAAATGTGAATACTGTTTACTCTAAATACTTAATGTACCTACTTATTGTTTGTTTGTTGAGTGCATAATATTTGATAATATTCAATACTAAACATACTTCTAACTCACACCATGCTATCAAAATATAACATATTTACATTGAAATGATCTTCACGACAATGCAAACATGATGTTGGAGATACTTCATCTCTTCTCATAACCTTACACCATTGTTTACGTATTTTCGCATCTCTTGGAATAGGAAAAAAACACTTTATCGGGTGTATTTCTAATAGTGTTTGTACACTTTGGCACAAGACGATACCTATAAAAATGTTTTTTAGCTTCTTCCATGGTCTGGATATCAATAAAACTGAAAATCTGTGTGAAATAACTGTATCGTCTATAGTAAACAAACACAGAACGTGGCTTATGACGTCATCCAAGGACCGCGAAAAATTGCGGCGTTCAAACAGCTCAAATTTATTCAATGTTTTAAATATTATTTTAAAAATTAATTTGAGCATTTCCAACTGTAATTATATTTTTTACTATGATATAACGATGTAAACAGTTAATTAAAAATATAAAAAAAAACACATGCATATTCCCTATTCGCAAACTTTTAAGTATGATTGGCACAAAGACGAAGGAATTATAACAACTAAACTTATGAAAAATAAAAACATTTGTTTGATTGCAAGTCTCTGAGCAACCATATTCAATGCAACATTTATCATCTGACAAGATCAAGGATTATTATTATTATTTATTTATTCATTTAGCACGGTTATACACCATTTACACTAAAGATACAAAATTATATAAAACACTTATAACCTACAAAATTAAGTAATTACAATATTATGTATAGGTATCTGGATCTATTGAATTTTGTCTTTCTATACGGGTAGTAATTCTATGGCCAGTAATAATAATTATGATTCCTTAACTTAGGGTTACAACTGGTTACAAATAGAAATTATTTTAGCGCGTGCTAACATTATAATAATTCCTGATAGTTTCAGTTTATGATGAAAACAATTTTTCCTCAGCATTGACATGTGAAGTGTTTCAGCGAAAGTCACAAACTAGGCTTTTATACAAGTGCTGCAAGTATAGTTTACCAAGTCCTTGGTTGAATGATTGGCGACTCGGCTTTTTGAATTTAGATTTAGTGATGTGACTGTGATGGGTTCGACAAAAAATAAAATTATCGACTTTTTATATATTTTAAAATATTGGATTATAATGACATGTGACCTAAACTCTGCAGTTTCGAATTTGTACAAAAAAATTTGCTGAAATTTATAGGAAAAGTTTTTTGGTAAGTCTGTTTAGTGTTTATTCAGATATGCCTGCGGAAGGAACTAGGGTCGAACGGCGCAGCGGCGTAAGAGAACTTTTTATCACAAAAACTATTTGTCTTGCAGACAAAAACCTATTTTTTTTTTTTAAATAATATTTTTTTCCTTATTATTTGTTTTGTTTTGCTAAATTTATAAGTAAGTAGTAAATTACCTACTTATCTACCAATAAAAATTGCTAAACATCCATGGAATGTCTTATAATAATACCTATACATACCTACCTACCATTTTGTAGCTGTAATGGTTTGGGTAGGTCCCAAATAAAGATTCCACTCTGTATACTTTTATATTGTAATAAAGATTCCACTCTGTATACTTTTATATTGTAATTTTTTCATGAGACCATGCATAAGCTTAATGAACCTCCGTGATAAAAAAAAAACTTAAGAACCAGGTTTTTGACCATTGTTTGGTACTTTGTCATAGAAATATACCGGGTGTATCTCTAGTCGACGAACTTAGTGAATTATCATTCCACTCTTCTAAATTTTACAACGGGACCAACCCTAAAATCGCGAAAAAATGTGTTCCATAGATTTTTTTTACTTTAACTCAACGAAGTGTATGGGAAAGGTCAGGTAAAAATATCTTAAGTAAAGGAGATTTGAAATGGGTTGGTCCCATTGTAAAAGTTGTTTTTATAATGAAATCGTCGAATACCTATGTCCGACGTCTAAAAGAACATCCCCGCACAAACTTCCTTTCAAAGCTATTATTGTTGTAACATCATTGTCTTTTTGTTAATTATTATTATTCTGTAAATTCTGATGACTGATGTGTAGATGTATGTACTCGCTTACCTATACCTATATTTATCTATGCCTATACTGAGGAATTGCTTAGGAACAACTACATGATTTAAAAATTACGTTTGATATTTGATGCACAACGTCATTAATAACTCTCCTCGCCTCCTAATAGCGTATTTTCTCTTTCCTTATCATTTTTGTAGATGTACTAATCTTGATTATTCGGTATCATCTATTTTTGCGATGACGTTCCATAGTGACGTTAAATTGAGCCGTTGCCAGTTCGGCAGTGTTCGTACGCCATCGGAATCAAGTCCGCCGACTCGACCCCTGATCGTGGCGGGCAACGCTTGACGTAAAAGCGGCAACGTCGCATTCGCTTTGTGCTCATTTCGCTCGTATGAAGTATTATTCTCTTCAAATGCTTCTGTTTGGGTTAGAATTTGTTCAAAAACGGCTTAGACGTAATTATAACAGCTTCTTATAACTTTCTGCTGCGGTATTTGGCTAGATATCTCTCTAAATATCAATAATTTGATAAAGCCACGAAATGGAAGAGCGGCAACGTCGCTTTTCCTTGTGATTGTGACCAAACCTCTTTAGTTTCTTGAATATCGGAATACGTAATTTTTGCGTTTATTAACAACGCAAGGCACTGAATGATGGTTACAAACTTCACTTAAAACTACCTACCAGATTGGTTACCAGATTACCTACTACTATTTTTATGACTACTACGGATTTGTGGAGTAATAATTCCTAGGTAGGCCTACTGCTACCTAAAATAAAAAATGTAACCTCAAAAATGATGAGTCATGACCATCTCGATATGACTTCTAAAATAGCACGCTTTACAGAAGTAGAACGCAAGAGAAGACGCGTTTCGTAATTTGACCCCGCTTGACGAGTACATGTGTATAGAGCAGTGAACGCTTCAGAGAATACTCGCCACTACTTTAGACCTTGTTGCCACTTTCCTTGTCTCGCGCGCGGTTGCACGCCGTTTCTGTCACCTTCGCTCTCTGTAGATCGTGTTTTATTTTGGTTGTGTGACGGACTCTGCGGACGGGTTACTCTACGTTTTTGTAGTTCGGATTTTTGCCACGGTCTGTGTCGTCTCGATTGCGGCCGCCATTTTCTTCTCTCTCTGTCTCTTGTCAGTGTCGATAAAGCCGTGTCACGGAACGCCCGCACGAGTGTTTTCGATAATCTTCTCCTATCTTCTGGATTTCTTGAAAGAGAAGGAGGTAGGTTGACAATATTTTATGTAGATTATTTTTAGATGATTGCGTGCTAAGTAGCTATAAGTAAATACAATATGCTAACTAGTAGGTATGTAGATATGTATACATGTTTTTTTTTGTTTTTAGGGAGGTACGCTGCATTTTAGACATTTGTTTACTATTACATGTTGTTATGAGGTTGAGATCATTATTAGTTGTTTGATCATGTTTATCATACTTGTAGATAGGCATTTACATAGGTATTTATTTTTACTAAATTGTTTATTTATTTACGTAGGTATTTATATGTAAAATTGACATTGACATTTCAATTTGCATTGTCGGGAGTATGAACTTTATAGTGATGTCAATAAAATTGTTTTTTGGTTGCGATATTGTTATGTGACATTTATGATTTTGAGGTTATGTTTTTACAGCCAGTAATTTTTTATTTTGGAGGTTAAGGTGTAGAGTTTGATTGTGGTTTGGTTTGGTTTGGAGTGGTTTTCGCAATGATCTTGGTTTTCGGATTTGGAGGTTTGGAGTGTGTGGAGTTTTTTTCTCATACCTACTTCAACTTTTTTTGGTGTAAAAAAATGAAATTTGGTTTAAGTTATAGTTGTGCATATTATCACAAAATAGCACAAAATAGCTTATTGTACAAAAATCCAAACTTTCCTTTCATTGTATAACTAAAAAAAAAAAAAACTCGTAGGGGAACCTCGCCCAAACCCATACCAGTTTTCGACATGGGTCACCTATTTCTAAATAAATATGGAGGTTTACCATATCATACGGAGTCTAATACGGTTCTGGATAACATATTAATTTGTCTTTTCAAATAGCACTGACAATAACGACCTTGAGCTATAAATTTTTTTTTTCATTAATTACTTAGGTACTTAGTTTGTACTTATGTGTGTATGTACTTAGTATGTAGGTACCTACTTAGTGCTTAAAACCAACTAAAATCTTATATCTTCTGTATACTTCTAAATTAGGTAGGTATATTGTATTTTTGATGGAGATTATTTTCTCTGTCATTTGTAAAACAAATGGATACGACATGCTTGCATGCGCATCCAAATACGGGTCTCTTCGGCTCGTCGTATCATGCCGTCATTGCGCTTCGCTCGATAGTACTCCATTCCTATCCTATCGCCAAACTTCCCACATTCACCTTCGCTTTTTACGCGCGCGAGTGAAAATTATGTTTTTCTCGCTCGCTCTCACAACGGAGGCGCTTTGACTGAGCGTATAAGTGGGTAGCGCTTCGCTTTTGATTTGACCAGCTCTGCTAAGCGGAGTGTTCCGCTGTTCTGTGCAACTCGCTCGACTCGACGTTCGACCGCCGCCATCTTGTTGTCTTTATTTCGTGCGGTGTGCAGGTCAAATTTATTCCACTAAGCACTAGATATTACCGGATCTTGAACGGTGTTCGTGGTTGGTTCATGCTGACCTGCCTTTTGTCGTATCTTCTGATTGCGGATGATTTATCCAAGGAGCACTCCAATATTTAATTATATCATCAGGTTCCTTTTGTTTTCTTCTCGTTTTTCGATTATTTTTCCAAAGAGCGCCCTTTATGCATTTTATCGAGTTTATTTTATGATCATCCCTTTTTTTTACTTCTATGTATAATAGGTACCTATTTAGTCCTTATCAACTAGTTAGGACTATGTTAGCTTAAATAGCACAGAAAATATAAGTTTTTTTTTTTCTTTTTCTGTGGTAGCTCTTCTTGTATCGTTATGTTTTGAAAGGCGATAGGTAGGTAGGTATAGTTACTTACCCATATTTTCCCTTTTTTTAATACCCAGTTCATAACTTTTCCTAAACGACTAAATTAATGTTGGTGCCCTCTGCATTTCTAAACTATGAGACATATAAACTTGTAACTTGACATGCTATGCTATTAGATATAAAACCGTTATTAAAAACTATTTCGAATGTTAGGTATGTGATCACTTTTTTAGTTATAGCTAATATTAGAAACGCTCTAGATTAAAGGTCATTGACCTTTTCGTAAAATGATGTTTAAGGGGACGTAAATCCACAGAGCATCATTTCTTTCGATTGTTTCGATTCGAATTTCAGACCTAGGAATGTGACTACGGATCCTTACCATTGTGTCTAACACACTCTTGGCCATTTTTTTTTAATATGGTGTAGGTATTTAACAAGCTTTACGCGGTGAATCTACGTACGTCTACGTATATAGTGCGTATAGTATCTACGGGATTTCATAAACATCCAATTGCCGCCAAGGCTTCAATAGTACTTTTCTTAGACATAGCGTGAATATTCATGGGGGAAAAAATGGAGTTTTCGGATTTGATAAAAAAGTTGCCATACATGATACAACCAAACTACCAATATACGGGAGTTTATAAACGCTCAGTTGCTGCCAAGGCTTTTACAGTACTCGTGGATATTCACATAATTCACATAAAAATAAACATAAAAGGTTTTGGAGTTTTTCCGGATTTCATAAAAATGTTGCCAATTGCCATACAACCAAACTATCAATATACGGGAGATCATAAACGCTCAGTTGCTGCCAAGGCTTCTATAGTACTCGTGGATATTCACATAAAAATAAAAGGTTTTGGAGTTTTTTCGGATATCATAAAAAAGTTGCCAATTGCCATACAACCAAACTACCAATATACGGGAGATCATAAACGCTCAGTTGCTGCCAAGGCTCGGCTCCATAGTACTCGTAGATCTAACTAATGAAATATTTTTTTAAATAGGATCAGTACTTTCGTAGATTATCTCCTACAAACATCAAAACTTACAAAGCTACAAACATCTTTACCTCTTTATAAATTTTATAATGCATATTGGTAAAGATTAAGGTACGGTTTTCTGGTGCATGTGAAATTATATTTTTCTCACAATCGTTAAATCTAATAAATTCAAGACGTTCTATTCTAGAAGGTAATTGGATTTTTCGTAAAGCGTAACAAAGAATGTTTCCCAAATAGTTTAATTTTTGATTGAACCATAAAATGTATATGTTTGGCAATGTCTTTGTTACTGTGACTGGGACTTGTTTTGGACTAAATTTACTTGAATTGAAATATTTGTTTTAACTACTTGATACTGGTCTAAATACACAAAACGTGTCGAGCCAAAACGATGATTTCGAAAATGTGTTTTGACAATATTGGCAACAAGTATCTTTTCATACCACAGATCTATTACCTATACCATACCTTAACGCTTACTTGCAAATAGAGCCACCTATCAAGTCTGTTGGAACTGCTTGGTACATGTGAATGTGAAATGGGGAAGGTTTTTGTTGCGCTGCACCCTCTTGCGTGCGTTACTGTTGAATAGATCTTTTGAAATGAATCAGTTTTTATCAAGCTAAAGTGGCAAAAAGTGACCCTTCAATGCATTACTTACTAAACTATTGAAAATTTGGAACTTGCCATACTGATAGTCACAGGTTATTTTAAAAACCATTATTGAATATTATTTTGATCATAATAATTGTGATCACGAACATCTCTTTGACTAATAGCGATAAAACTACAATACATTTAAAATGTCAAATGTCAAATGTCAACTAAAAGGTCATTGACCTTTTCATAAATTGATCAGAACGAAGAATGTTTCCCAAGTAGTTTTATCTTTGAGTAAACTATAAAATGTAGGTAGGTATATTAAGAATGTTATTTCGGGATGATACATTTAAAAAAATTGGCCTATTCCTCAGACCGTCTTTCGCTCGAATTAATTTTTGTCACTAATTCCTGAATTAAGAATGCATCATTAATACTAGGCATGGCTTGGGCTACGGAACCCTACCATATTATGCGTGTCTTGACACGCTCTTGACCATTATTGAGAACTAAGCTTCCTACTTCTTGGATCAAACTACAAAACTGCGAATTGGCGTGATGGAAATTCGCAGCGCAGAAAACTGCGACGCAAATTGCTCCGATGTTTTTTCGTGCGGCCAGGAAAGGCGTCTCTCTCACTAGTCTCACTGCCGCGGAGTGCCACGGTTCGTTCGGAACTTCGGACGGATCTCGTGTGGGGTGACCATTCCTTCAACGACCGTCAACCGTGCTGATCGTATTTTTTAACTAAATTGTGACATGGATCGTCGAAAAAGTGTTGGTTGGACTGCGCTGTTATTGATAGAAAATATAGAAAAAACACAAATATGATTTTGGGTTCCACAGTTCGCAAGTTCTTGCGATGCGTCACGAGCTCGTAGATTTCTACGATGCGACGCATCGCAGTTTTGTGTTTCTCGACCCTATAACTGGCTTCAGCAGAAGGTCCTCAAATAGGTCCGGTTATTTTAAATTTATGTTCACATTCTTTTTTTATTGTATAGAAGATCTCGACGTGAGAACATAAATTTCGTCAACTTGGCTCCGTAATTTTTGAACCAGTTACTTTACTAATAATTTTGTTCGAGCGCCTGATGGTTTGGCAATATCAATACTTGTGTTCGAGCGTTTATTAATATTAAAGTCCTTTTTATAAAATTGCTAATTATTATAGATCATACCTACGTTGTTTTTGACAGTTGCGCGTTGGTTCCACGGCTATTTTTGATTACAATTTCAGCCGCTGATTGCTAGCATTGCTATTTGCTAGTGACGCTAGCTGTTTTCATTCGCTTTTAGCAACTTCACCGTGATAGCCACGCGAACCCCCACGCAAGTTATCGTTGAACAAATAGACAAACTAGCTGGTTCCCGCGACTTCGTACGCGTAGATTTCATATAATTCAACCCTTGCGCTAAATTCTTTCTCAGCAGACCTTACACCCCATAAGTAATCCACCTGACAATTTCGGCTTAGTAGGTCTGGTAGTTTTGATATTTTGTGATGAGTCTGTCAGTTATTGAGTGGTTTTTCGCTTTTACGTAAGTAAAATACAAACGTTAATTTGTTTCGGAAGACTTGACTTTCGGTTTGGAAAGTTCTTATAAATTGTAGGTTTTTTCATAACAGTCCGACCAACTTATTTATACAGTTCAGTGTGAGAGCCATCAGAGGGATCTAAAGTATCTAAACTGATTGCCGTGTTTCTCGTTAAACTGTTTTACCTCCATTATTTAGGCAACTCTGCATATAAACGGTCAGTCTATAGCTCGTATTTTTTGCGCTCACAATGGCAAATAGAAAATCTTTATCTTGTGTGCAGTGTGCACATCAGAATTTGAGTAGATACGAATCATCATCATCATTTCAGCCGTAGGACGTCCGCTGCTGGACATAGGCCTCCCCCATCGATCTCCAAAAGGGCCTGTTGGAAGCGGCCTGCATCCAGTGTTTCCCTGCGGTCTCTTTTAGGTCGTCTGTCCATCTTGTGGGTGGACAGTGGGTCAGATACGAATAGGTACATATAATAAAAGAGCAATTCATGAATACGTGCCACTGGTGACGGTATTATGGCTAAAATGTTTTCTTTGAGGCAAGGTTTGGAGAAGTCACGATGTGTTTTAATTTGTAACACCTACACACACAGAATTATCTTTATTAGGTTATACCTACCTAGAGTTAAAAAAAAAAAGATTTAACTACTAAGTAATTTTTTTTGTAAATGAAACATCGTTTTACTCAATTTATTATAATAACTGTGATGCATAATTGCATGGCATATCGTCGTCGCAACCAACTGAAGTGTGGTCAATGTAATCTGGTCGCAGACTCGATGTAGTAACGAGACATCGAAACTGTCGATAATGTTATCGATACTTTATTTTCGCACATGTATTTACTGATTTAAAAGAAGAATTTTAATGTAATAGGTATATACCTAGTTACCTACTAATACGGTTAAATAGCTGAAGGAGAAGTTCTTCGCTAACCAGATAAAACTAATTTGGGAGTTGGGACGCAACGGTTTATAGAAAATATTCTCAACATTATTTTTGTACACATGGGTTTTCTATTAGAACAAACAAAAAAACAACTTCACGCGGGTCGCTCCCACACCACGCTGCTCCCCTGCGTGTCGCTCACCTGCCTTTGCCAGTTACCTTGTCTTGTATTATTATCTATTCTGTGGGACTCATATAATATAAAACAATGTTCATAAACATTCATTTATATGTATATCATTCGAGTAATATGTTCCAACAAAGATACTAATTGCATGACAAAAATTGACGCACTCTAAAGAAGTTTGCCTGTATTAGGTATATAATATTTTGCGATTTAAAATATGTGATTGAATGTTGGGGTTAGGACAAAATATTCAAGTAATTGGGAATAAATAGGTTTTATAACTAGCTAAGCCCTTTTCTAAATGTTGTCCTAAGTAGGTACCTATTATTAATACTCTGTTTTCATTCATTTTCAGATCTAACGCTGGTTTGACCGACAGCAACAAAGGAAATGATATAAGTACAATGCAATTAATCCTCAGTCAGCCGACTACTGAGGACATTACAATAAAAATGTCAACCCAAACCGAAAGTCCCGTTAATGTAGACATTAAACAAGATATTAACCAAGTATTTCAAATAAAAGATGAAACTATGGCTGCGCTTGAAAACAGTTCAAGTAATGAATCATCAGCATCCGAAATTTCTAAGGACATTGTGTTGGAAGAAGAAAAATGCCTGGGCAATAATACTAATGGCAATAAATCACAAGTATCGGAAATTTCTGAGGATATTGTGTTGGAAGAAGAAAAAAGCCTGGACAATAATACTAATGACAATAAATCACAAGTATCGGAAATTTCTAAGGACATTGTGCTAGAAGAAGAAAAAAGCCTGGACAATAATACTAATACTAACGAAAATAAGAATGTTATCCCAGAAAACATAAAAGAATGTGACCCTATAAAAAATATAAACAGTATTGATTCTAAAATTATTACCAACGGAACAGGTTGTATTCAAGATGCTAACGAGTCGGAATGTAAAACTCAGAATCTAGAAATGACAAATGAAGATGCTAATGTTAAAAATGAAGACGACCATATCGCAAACAAGCCCATTGATCCTGAACTAAGCTCACCCAATAATAGCAGTGAACATTTGGAATGTTACACAAAATTAAAAGACGAAACAAGCTTAGCAAATACTAAAACTTTACTTGAAGACACAAGTGATACACCAGCCTCTGTTAACGTAAATGTACCAGTGAATAGTCTGGAAAGCGACAGAATTAATGCTGATGATTTTATAATGGGTGAAGAGATAAACAAAATATACGAAGTCGTTAAAAATGATAGTGGTTTTAGTACAGAAACGTTGAAAGGTGAAACAAAACATGTGGAGTTGACAACGGCTGAGGCCAAATATCCTGATGATGTTGCGATGGACGAAGAAGTCAAGAACTTTTCTGAAGAACCCGTACATATTGTAACCAACAGTGAACCAAATACATTAGTTGATAAAAAAGTTAAAGATATCCCACTTTTAGATGATGAAGATGTAGTAATGCAAGAAATAAATGAAATAGGTAATGGTGAAAATTCAGTTTTACTAGAATCAGAAGAACCAAAATCTATTAAAATGGATGAAGGAGTATTGCCACCAGTTCAGACTGGTGAAAATGTAATATCATCACAAGCAGATGTTATGAAATCTCTTGAAATTGATGAAGAAGTATTGCTACCAATTCAGACGTGCAAAAGTGTAATTTTACCTGAAGTAGAAGATCAAAAATCTATTGAACAGGTTGTACAAAAAACACCACCAGCACAAGACATTTCTAATAGCGATCAGTGTACTGTAAAAGATAAAGATTCAGGAGGAACTCACGATGCCACAACAGGAGAAAAGAAAACAAGATTGGTCAATGTGGATGATGACATTGGCCTTATAAAAGTTGATGCTTTTGATTTTAATGTTATAAACAATATTCAAGAAACCGATGCATCTGTTGTGAATTCTACCAAAGTTTGTGAAGAAAACAAAGTGCAGGCTGATAAGAAAAGCATAGATAACGTTTTTATGGAAATAGACGATGTTGAAACAATCAATATAGAAAAAGAAATCCAAGAAGATAATTCGAATAATATTAGTAATACAACTTCAAATGAAGTAGTTAGTAATAATACTATTGTCGAAGATATAACAGAACCAGAGGTAACATCGGTAACAGCTGCAGAACAAAAACTTGATGAAAATATTATTATAAACAAAGATCTAGAAAGTGACGAGGTTAAAGATAAAGCAGAATCTAAAGAATCATCGGGAATAATTAAAAATCTTACAACTGTAACTCTAGATACAACTGATACGCCTGAAACTACATGTAAAAACAAAAATAATAGTGTCGATTCAACAGAGAAAGAAGTAAACGACTTGACTAAGGATAGCCAAGAAAATATAGAAATTATAGATGAGGATGATGTTAAAATCGTAGAATTGGATGAAGAAACAACCAATACCCTAACAAAGGAAAACTTTCCAGAACGACAGGAAACAAAAACTCTCCCGGTTGTCTGCAAACTCATGAACACTTTAGATATTTTGTCTGATGATGAAGAGGAAAATTCAAATGTAGCAACAAATAAATTTCAAAATAGGCCTGAAGAAAAACAATGCATAAACCTTGACGACGACGATGACATAATGCTAATTGAAGAAGATTCCAAAGACAAATCAGAATCATTAAGTACTAAAGAAGAAACAGAACCTAAACCGAGTGACAAAATCGATGTGGAGACTGGAGAAAAACATACCACGGATATCACAGATTTGATGCCAAAAGTCAACGAGAAAGGTAAGCAAAACTTTAGTAACGCATGTCATAGTAGCTTAATTGTTAACTTTTTAACTTATAAAATTTATAATAACTAACTGATACGAATTCGAAATGTTTTTTTTTTTCAGATACTTCACCAGAGAATATTTCTAGTATAAAGCCAGACTCCGTATCTGAAACGGAAAATAAACCTGAGGATTCAGAAGACAAAAAAGTAGAGACAAAACAGCCACTCTTGCCGCAGAATTTCTTAAAAACTGCCAAGAAAAATCTAGCTGGTATGACAAGACATGAACTGGAAGATTTCTGCATTTTGCGTATTGTGGAAAGCATCGTCGACAGAAGTAATCTTAACGAAATTAAAACTAAAATTAAGACCATGGCGCAAAACTTAGAAGATTACAAGAAAAGAGCAATAACGATGACAAAACAGAACAGAGATTTGCAAGTCGTTTTGAAATCTGTGCAGGAGGAGCAGAAGAAACGAACGAACGCGCCGATTCAACCTCTGAAGATCACGAGGTCTGTCGGCATGCAAGTGTTGATGAATGATAAGCTTGATCCTCGTAGAAAAGCACCCATCCCGAATCCAGTTCAGGCACCCGCCGGTCCGACGGGCAGGCCAGTGAGAGCTGTGCAGAGCGCGAAACAAATCAAACTGCCTGCAACTCCTCCAAATATACCGGTTCCAAGAAAGGTTCCAGTCAGTAATAGCCCTGCCAAGGCTCCCACGAACACCCCGGCAAACAGTATAGGAAACAAGTCTGTGAGCCCTAATCCTAATGGTCTGAGGAATCCATCACCTGTACAGAAAGTACCAGAAAAGAGAACTCATAGTCGGATGCAAACAAGTTCAGTCACAGTAGACTTAACTGATGATGAGCCCCCAGCTAAGATTATTAGTAAAAACTCACCCTCACAACCTGTGAGAGTGGTCCCTTCACAAACTCTTTTAGCTCAACAAAGACAATTCCCAGCTCATACTAATGTTCCTTCTAGGAAGGTATACATACCTATAAGTGGACCTCAAAGTCAAAATATAAATAATCAGACTATAGTGATGAGAAACATGGTGAATAAAGGGCCAAAACCAGGTCAAAAAGTACCGATGCCTACTCCTAGACAGCAACAACCCGCAATTAGGCCCAAGCAGACCTCAAGCAGACATCCGGCACCATTACCCGATTTAGTAAAGCAGTACACGCCACCAACTTGGAAAGCTCTTCCTCCTGCTCCAGATTTAAAGTTATCAAAAGTGGAAAATGGAATTGTTATATCGTGGAAAATAGACGGATACCCGGAAGGTGGTTATGAGACGATAGCGAGCTATCAACTTTACGCGTATCAGGAGACTACTGCACCCCCTTGCACGGCCCTTTGGAAGAAAATTGGAGATGTGAAAGCTTTGCCTTTGCCGATGGCTTGCACACTGACTCAATTTATGGCTGGCTTTAAATATTACTTTGCCGTGAGAGCGGTGGATATCAGAACTCGTGTAGGACCTTTCAGTTTACCTGGAAGCATTCTTCTACTCAACAAGGTGTAAGGCTGATTTTTTTAATTGTTCTAATTGAACGAAGATTTTGACTATGCATGTGAAATAGGCGTGATGTCTAATTTCGTCTAGTTCGCTATTTAGTTCATATAATTTATTTATCTCATGTATATAAATTAATACAGGTATGTTTAGTTTTAATTTAAATAGGACTTATTAATACAGTAGCAACTAAATAGCTAGGCAAAAGGGGGTTGTAGCCGATATGTAGCAATAGCCGAAGTGTAGCTAGCATAGCTTTTATAATTGTTTTGATAATTTTGTCATATTGTCAATATTGACTATTGACATTATTGTGAATATTATTACTATACATTTGGATTTTCCAAATATTAATACAAACCTTGTTAAAAAAAGCTGGAAGCTATACTAGCGCCATCTAAAAAGTCAACCCCATTAGGTACAATTCGATTTTGTTGTACTAGTCTCGAAGCCAATCTTTTGAAATTGCCTGCTAATGTTAGTCGATTAGACAAGGATAACACTTGGCATTGTTTGCTTTAAATAATGATACAGCAAAATCGGCACTAATACTTAATTTAGTAGAATATCACTAAAGTTGTAGGTAATGCAATTGTATGATTTAAATTACGTATCACAAATAACGATTCGTGTAACTATAAAAGTAAAAATAAATCAGATTATTATTAAATAATAACTCCAATATCTGTACAACTTGATGCTTGTTAAAATCTGCTTTTACCTTGATATCTATGCTCAAGTCGTAGGTACCTAATATTTAAAAACTACCTTACTTTATTTTTAAAAAATGGACAAGCTGTGTAAGATTTTGATTTCTTACATAGGTCTTAGAAAACATATTAAAAACGTTATAAATACTGATCGATTGTGTTTTATTTTTTACTGCGGATAAAATATATCTATCGATGAAGCACACTCAAAATGTCGACTGAGGCAGCTCTAAAACGTTTACAATTCAAATTTAGTATTAGCGCCATCTGTCGACCACTTTTAGAATCATGTCGCGCGCCGCGACTGCACAGCTGTGATACATACATAGTATCAAATATTACCACTGAAGTATAAAATAAGACCCCCAAAGAAATTAGTACGTAGTATATTATAACCATAATTATAGGTCAATGAAGCCCATACAATTTTCTAATTTTATTATCCGATTCTAGTAGGCAGTACTCTCTATTCGATCCGGGTTTTTTTTTATGGAAATCGATTTTGACACCTCAGATAATATATCTCCTCTAAGCCTAAACACATAGATTCCTATACTGAATCTATGCCTAAAGATCTGTGATGCCTAAACACACAGCCTAAACACGATCTGTGCTAAACATCACATCACCTCACATTGACACTCAAAAAAACCTTGTGGGATACCCTTGCAAAATTTTACCTACTAGTTTAGTACAACTACTTTACATTGGCTAACTTTGCTTCACGTGTTCATAGATTATTAGAATAGTGAAAACTACAGTGCCACCAACCTGTTCAGGGGGATTAGACAAGAGCCACTTTCTTTCTGTTAACGCTAACAGAAAATAGTGGCTCTTGTCTAATCCCGCTGTGGGCAAAATTGGAACTACTGCTCTTTCTTGGTGAATTTATTAGGTGGCAATTACCAAATTCTCCACTGGCGATGGCTGAATGGCGTAAAAAATCTAATAGTGTCTAATAGTGTACCGCCGTCCAACCAACGGGAGAGAAAGAGTGAGAATATCATATTTCTCTCTCTTTATCTCCCGTTGGTCAGACGGCGGTTGAGGTCAACCAAATCCATACGTGTGTTAACACTATAACTAGGATCACAAAAACAGAAGTTGAAATTCTTCATTTGCAACGGACCTTATAAAGCCAGAGATTGCCCAGACATCAAAAGAAAGAAGAGAGATGAAGCTTCTGTGGCTTTAGCGTTGGCGATGTCAAATGCTTGCTTAGTGGGTTCGGGTGCTTCTAATCATTTATGACTTCAAGGCGTTTAATGGTTGCATGATCTGAATAATTATGAAAGAAGAGTGATTGTAGCGTGTGCAAATGAAGAAAGGCTGCAAGGTATTGGTAGTGATACAGTCGTGAGTAGAAAACCTGATTTTACGATTAATGCTATATACTCCAGGATTAGCATCAAATCTGCTAAGCGTGCAAGGTGTTGAATGGATATTTAGGAGGAGAAGTGTTGGAGCAAAGAGCTGCACATTGTGTAACCTCAAGTCAGTAAGGTTGGCTGGTTGGCCTTTTTGGAAGGTAGTTCAGAAACACTACTGTTCTTTGAATTGAGAAAATTTTGATGTATTGACAATTAACAGCAAACCTGTCTAGAAGAGATTTTTCTTATCATGTTTTTCTAAGAGTTTCAGTAATTTAATTGTGTTTATTTGTAATGTAATTTTATAACAATATCTACATTAAACAGTTTCCACGTGCATACTCTGTTATAATTATTGTGTTTATATTACTGTAGAAACAAACTTTTTGTTTTTCGCCTTCAATACACATAAATTCTGCCGTAGCCATGAGCTGTGTATTAGTTTATGTGTTCATAGACTGTTAATTGGCATAGTGTGCACCTACTTTTGGATATAGATTAACAACAATAACATACTTATATAATTATGTTTTTGCTTGGTTAAAATCATAACATTAAAAGATACTAGTAGATTTATTTTTGTAATAACTGGTATTACAACAGCTGTCATCAGCTATAACAACTGTCAACGATTAACCAAGATGTCACTGTCTTGTCTAGTCAGCTGAGATTTTTTTCTGCTGGCAAGTTTTGTTGATTTTGTTCCAGTTTTCGGGAAATTCGCGAACTGGATGACCGTCTTTCCGTTCTCGTTGTTTTTAATTTCCATTTTGTCAAAGTAAAACGTATAATTATTCTAATTCTGCCACATTCGTGGAGTTTTTCGCGTTTATATGCTCGATTGTGTCGTCGTAAATAGTGATTAATAAGCGCCCGAGATAATTTTCCGTAGGTACATAGTTGACATATCGTTTCGCAAGTAGGTTCCACAGAGGTGTTTTATTTGTGTACGTTGTGTGAAAAAATCCGTAGTAATCTGTGAATCGTGTGCAGTGAGAGCTTGGCGACAGTTTATCGGTTCAATCGATGTAATTTTCGTTATGTGAGTTTGTTGCGACTAGCAAATTCGTTTCGACGTCGCGTTGTGTTGGTGAAGTGTTTGTTTTGCGTTGTAAACCTTGTGACCTGTGAGAGCCATGCTGGCTCAGCGTTCAAACTGTCGCAATGCTCGGGCTTGGCCGGTAAGACTACTTTTCATATTCTTTTCTCTAGCACGTCATATTAACATAAACAACTTTTTAAGCCCACTTTATAGTTCTTACTCTCTGTCCACCAGTACTTACGAGGTACATACCTTCTTTTTTAAATATTGCAAATCCAAAAACTTTCGAAATTGCCATATCTTTACTTACCCCAATTTTTTTGCATTAACTATTGTAGCCACCTAGGTACTAAACTATTTTTAACATGTCACCAGTTTTAGTCAAATTTTAGCTATGAACCCGGTAGGGGTGAGGATTGATAGCTCTACATATAATTAGAAACTTATTAAAAAAAAATACATAATTTTTTTATATCATAATTATTAATATATTATATATATACATAGTTAGGAAACTGTCAAAAATAATTTATGAATGTAAAAGGTAAAAGTTAGTCTAACGCTAAGTAAATATTATGTCGTTATTCAGTGGTATTTTAGACCAAGTATAGTATATCAATGATTTTTATATTTCAATACTTAGTCAAATTCAAAATAGACTAGTAGTTCTCTGGTTAGTTCACTTGATCACTTCTCAGAACAAGTTAAACAAGCTCATTAAAATGTCTTAATATTAATTCAAGTTTTTATTCAAATATGGGAATACAAAATGTTTGTTAAGCTCATTGAAAGAGTGAACCTTTTGATTGAATGTCAAATTAGGCTTGAAGATTGGTAAGAAATGTGAATAAAACTGAACATTTTCACATAAATCTCAATATTTGGACATTTATAGAATACAATTGTCATGATTCAAACTTGTGAATCAATCCGGGTAAACGCCCCATTGAAATATCTATCTATATGTATAACATTTAATTAGATAATGGGCTTTACTTTAGATTACTACCAAACGAGTTCAGTGTTCATATTTTTTTCACAGAAAGGTTTTATCCGAAACAAAATTAAATAAAAGAGATGAAATTTGCCTCACATTTTGACAGTTCATTATGCAAATTTAACATTCCGTTTCACTTGCTTTAGCACAAAATAATTAACTTTTTCTGACAAATCTGAAGTATAATTCTGCTTAACTACGTTCGTTCAAGTGCAATAAGGAATTTGGGATACATTTATTGTACTCCATAGATATTTGTTAATAATGATGCTAATTTATCTTAAACCTGAAATAAAATATTAATTACATAATAAAAAAAAAATTAACTTGCTTATCTTATTTTTCCAATCATTTTTTTGTGCCTATGCACTCTAAGAATTTTTGATAATTAAAGTGGTTATGAAACACTGTTTTACACTACCGCACGGTAAATATCCCGTAAATAATCATATAACTTTAGTGAACAACCATGATAGTTTAAAACAGTGTTTCATAAACAGTTTAATGGTACGGTTGTGGAATGAGCTCCCGATATTTCGGCGCAGTTACATGCACCATGTTCACGGGCAGATCAGTTTGAGCTCCCGATAAGTCTTCCCGTGAACATGGTGCATGTAACTGCGCCGAAATATCGGGAGCTCATTCCACAACCGTACCACGGTAAATATCCCGTAAATAATCATATAACTTTAGTAAACTGTTTATATTATACAATAAAGTCGAATCCTAGGTCGAAATGAGTGACAGATCCGACACAGCACTCTGATGCCACCTATTCTTGTGGTCCATACTGCCAGAGTGTATATAAAAAGTGCTGGAGCTGTAATCTCCTGAGTGGAGCGAACCATACAAGGTGGAGCTTAGTCAAGAGTGGAAGTGGCGAGCGAAGCAAGCCTGTAAAGTCTGTAGCATAGTGAAGGCCAAATGTGGCGAATCGACACTCAGGGGTGACCTCAAGACCTTTTGGCGGAAGTCCACCACGAGGCACTCTGACTTTGAGTAGGTAAGGTTCATAATGAGTGACAGATCCGTCAGAGCACTTTAACTTCTGTTTCAGTTCAATCACTAATCAAATCCTTGCAAAATTATGTAAGCAAGCCCCAGTTTTATTAACTAATTTTTTTCTGGTATCCAGATGGGTGTGTATCTGTCTGTGTCTGTGGCATTGTAGCTCACAAAAGGCACCGTTTTTTTTTTCAAAGTTGAGAGTTGATAGTATTCTTAGCTATGATTCAAGAAATACTGTTAGATAATCAGCTATATTATCGGGGGCTTTATAAATTTGACAATCTATACAACTTGTTTATGAATTGTATAGGCATGCGTTTGAATGAAATCCAATGAATTATATTTAGTATAATAGCAAAGCTACAGGTTATCCAAAAAAGTAGAATGCGTGTTAAAATAATTAATTTAGTTTGTTAAAGATAATCTTAACTAATTTTGACATTGTGTGATATATGTGCACATCAGCCTATAGATGCTGCTCGCCTATCATCAAATAAATCAATTGTTTTAGATTAGTATTAGTTATAAATTGAAATAAATAAATATATCCTTATAAATTAAAGAGACTGGCATCTGGCCTGATGCTATGTTAGGAGTGCGCTTGCCTACAAAAATCCAATTAACTACTGAATTGAAGACACCCAGATAGAAAAATGGGCAGGCAGGAATTAGTTCATGCAGATCCAACCTCGTTAGTTGGATCTGCGATGAGACGAAATGTGTCCTTAAATCAAAAAATCTATAGAAAAGTTTATGGTTCCAACCATCGATAAAACAAATACATCTATACTAATATGATAAAAAGGAAATATTGATTGCTTGTTTGTTTGTTTGCATTGAATAGGCTCCGAAACTACTGAACCGATTTGAAATTAATTCTTTCACTATTGGGAAGCTACGCTATCCCCGGGCTATAATCTATACCCGTGCGAAGCTGGGGCGGACTGCTAGTAATTTATATACATACATGTATGGTTTTTCGAAGATTGCAACAGGAACCATGGCTTTTTCGGATGATGGGTGTAACCGCAAGGCGATGCAGTATAAGTTGACAAAAGGCACGACCTTGGGACCATGGACCTGGACCAACAACAATAAAAAACAAAAAGAATTCAATATAATTTTTTATTGAATAATAGGTTTGAGCTTGGCCACCACCTCGTCTGATGTTAAGTGATGATGCGGTCTACGATGGAGCACGCTTGCCTAGCATAACTGATTCACTCACGGGTTGATAACACCTAGATTGTAATTATCGGGGAACATCTACTGTAGAAGGCACTGCCTGAATGAGTACCTATTCAGGCAGCGCATTCCACAGTCTATTATAGCGATTCGCAGCGCTTCGTCCAGGTTATCGGGATATCAACGATGAAACGGGGTCGCCCACAGAACTATAGGTCTGTGGGGTCGCCTTTTCGTGCCCACCCTGGCCATCCGCTTCAGCTCCGATGCCGATGCAGATGCAGGTAGTGTGATATCTACGTAAATTAGTGAGCTCAACCGATAGTGGTGTCTTACATAACATACAGGATACCAAGCCGTTGAGCAGAAAGCAATGGTTCCGCGTGCCCACTTTCACCGGTATCTAGCGCCCTACCACTTTCGCGAGTGGTCAACGCAATGTTACGATTGTTTCATGTTTGGACACCATGCTTAAAACTATAACATTTTTTTTGAGGCACATTTTTTTTGAAAAATAGAGACTTTCAGTCTCTATTTTTCAATTGTGGTCAGGTTTTTAACGCTTTAAGTGGCACACAAGCTAGCGGGCCGCCTGATGGCCGGCGCGGCGCGGCCTGTAACACCAGGGGCATCACTTGGGCATCATAGATAAGTTGCCGACTTTTAAAGTTCCCATGCTATAGTTATGTTTGAAACAGCTGAAATTTCTGTTACTTTTTCAGTGTTAGTTTTATCTGTAAAAAGATGACTAGCCTTCATGAAATGTGCCCGCAATTAGTTTTGCAACACTATACAATTTTAGAGTTCGAATTTATTTGTGCAGATCCGAAAATAGAACCGGGTGCTCGGCCACCATCGCTCAAACAATAACTACTTCATCATCATCATCATTTTAGCCATAGGACGTCCACGGCTGGACGTAGGCCTCCTTCATCGAACGAATAAGTACTTAGTATTGACTAGAAGTTTCAGAAATCGCATTACACTTCACAGGAAATGATTAATGAAATTCGAAATATGCATGATGCCTAATATTTTTTTATTACCTCATAAAAAAGCTGATTTTAAATAGAAGCTCATCAACGAAAACAAAATTAAAATTAGTTTAAAAATAAATAAAAGTTTAAAAATAAACGTATTTTAATTTCATGCTAGACAGAGAGTGCACTATTACAGAGTAATGACGTTCCGCCTCAGGCGCGCCATACAAATGCTGTACTAACATATGCTTTGCGAGAAAGGGACAGAGTATCCCCTCTATCCCCCACCTAAAACTTTAAACGCTCATATCTCAGACATTTATCTGCTAATTTAATTAATTTTTCAGTATGTTTAATGTATTTAGTTATATTCATCGCTAAGCCTGTATAATTTGTACTAAATTAAATATTGGGACACATGTATGCCTATTGCAAGAAAAACATACACCGCCTATAAGGAACCTGCAAAGTATATATATGGCTTCAGAAATAAACTAAAGATTTTTATTTGCACCAAAAAGGCGAGGGAAGTTAAAGAAATGACACCAGTGCAATTTAGTATTAGGCTCCAGTATCATTACGTTTATTATACAATCTTCCTGTAGTTTTTGTTCAAATGCAATGTACATATCGGCTGTCTCTGATTGTGGTTCTGTATGTAATTGTAGTTTTGTACGTAATTGTTGTTCGGTATGCAATTGTGGTTTTGTATGTAATTGTTGTTCTGTATGCAATTGTTGTCCTAATTGTTTATTATTCGATTTGTATATATATGTATATAATTTTTTTTTTTTTTTTTTTTTTTTTTTTTTTTTTTTTTTTTTTAATATGTTTTATTATATTATTATGTATTTGTACGCGCGCGCACGCACAGGTATTGAGCGTGACGTCACTTGCCGGGCCCAACAGAATACGGGCGCTGGTTGTATACAACCAGCAACATGCTGAGTTGGGGCCGGTTTTTGTGATAATGTACCTACTTATATTTTGATGATTCTGTTTGGCTTTAAATGTCATTATCGCAAAATTAAAATTAATGTATTTCTATATTTACCGGATTAGTAAGTTGAAATGGCAGTGGGCAGGGCACATATCACGCAGAACAGATGGCCGATGGGGCCGAAAGGTTCTGGAATGGAGACCACGGACCGGTAAGCGCAGCGTAGTACGTCCACCCACAAGATGAATAGACGACCTAAAAGAGACCGCAGGGAAACGCTGGATGCAGGCCGCTTCCAACTGGCCCTTTTGGAGATCGATGGGGGAGGCCTATCTTCAGCAGTGGACGTCCTACGGCTGAAATGATGATGATGATATTTACTAAGAAAAGAAATGAACCTGTAAGTGCCTGTGCCCAGAATCCGTAAACGCAGCCACAGTCTAAACCGGTTACTGCAGACCAGCACCAACAGCCATAGTCTGTAAAAACAACGCGGGGTCGACGAACTCATATGTGGGTTAAAAAGTTAAATTTAACTTGTATCGGTCACCGGCTTGCAGTTAATCTCGATCTGTGTACTTTATGGTATTTTTATGGCAGTTAAATGGGTACCGATTTATCAAGTGGCATGGATTGATACCAATCTGGTGGTATTATCAAAGCTTTTCCCTGCGGCTTTGCTCGCGTTGTAAACAAAACGTAACCTATATGTGACTCAAGGGTCATATTGTAGCTTTCAAGCTTCATTAGTGTAGTTAGTGTTATAATTTCAAATTTAATTATCAATGTTTAATTTAAAAATTCTATCAATCAATTACTTTTTTTAATGAATATTGTTAGTATTTGAATTTATAAGTTACAGTGTCAAAGGTTACAGACTGTGCAAATCTAGAAAATAAACTACATATTTTTTTACTATGGAAACTGACGTAGTTTTTACTCATTTTGTTTATATTACACGGGAATTACTTACGTACAAAAATAAACCGGCTAAGTGCGAGTCGAGCTCGCGTAGTTAGGGTTCCGTACCACCACATACTTAAATAATAATTGTTAATTACAATTAAGTAAAAAAAGTAGTGCGAAAAGACAACATCACGCCCAGACGGTCAGCTATCCAAGTACCGACCGCGCCCGACGTGTCACCGACTCGCACTTGGCTATTATTTATTGTTTGTTGTTTTACTTTAGAGCGTGTACTAATGTGTGTGCATGCGTGTGTGTGTGTGTTGTAATCATGCCAAGTTTGACGCTTGTACGTGTTACCGTTTTTACATTAGACCAAATTTATAGAAAAATTCGAAAAAAAGGGGGAGGGCTCCCCAAAACACCTAGCGATTCCTTACATTCGACTCAACTTTTCGATTTGATACAGGTGCACCTTGTCTGTGTGCCAAAAAAATGAAATTCTGGATCCGCCCCTGTGTTGTATGAGGACCCTCTTTTAGTTTTTACTTTTTGCCTTTATTATTATTTCTTAGTTAATGCGCCGTAACATTACATATTCTGTGAACATTTCAGCTATCTATTATGGTTCGAAAGAAAGACGGACAGAAAAACAGCATAGTCTTTGTAATAGAGTACGGAACTCTAAAATATGAGCTATTCCCATCACTAGTTTAATTACTAGTCTAGTGAATAGAATCTAGTTTTTTTGTCGACGTATTGTCAGGGTCGTCTTTAACCTATTGACAGAGCACTATTTTGTTCGAATAGACAAAGAAAGTTGATATGCTGATTTTCAGGCGAGAGTAGAGTAAAGCTAATAAGCAAGTAGGTATTGTAGTCAGTCATTATCCTATGATTTTCTCGAAATAAATACCTATGTTTGTCGGTAATAAATATTGGTTATCATTTGGTGATCTGGCAGGAACTAGGGGGCCCCTGTCGATCGCGGGGCCCTGGGCACGTGCCCAGAGTGCCCAGTGGGAAAGAAGGGCCTGCGTATTGTCACAGAAGACATAATAGAGTATTGTGAATATTGTGATGCCAAAAACTGACGCCATCGGCCACACTAAAGGTGTTTCCCCTAAATATCATTTTCGTGATATTTCTCACAGAAATTTCTCGATCAAACGAAGTAAGTTTTTGTAGGTACGTTAGCTCGCAGAACCGGTATGACTGGAACCTAGGTAAAAAGTAAAGAATCCGGCACGTGGATTTTTGTACACAATCTGTTTGGTTATGTGTGGTTAATAATTTGCATATTTTTTATTATTATTTAATAATAGGCTTGCATATGACCGCTAACTCGCCTGACGTTAAGTGATGATGCGGTCTACGATGGAGCTCGCTTGCCTAGAAGAACCCGGTTCAGTAGTGATGACTAATTCAGGCAGCGCATTCCACAGACTATATAGCAGTTCGCACAATAAAAGTGGAATCAAATAGCTTCGTACGGAGTACGGGGGTGCGCTCGTAATTTTGTATTGCGACAAGGCAATTAGGTATTAATATGCTTTGTTTTTTGAAGTCTTGTACTCGCTCCAAGTAATCCATCCATTTAATCAGGTTTCTAAGATTTTCATTGATTGTTAATATAACCTTTCTAATAAAACCCCTTGGAACCGGGTATGTCCTAAAACTGCGACCAGAACCACCGGAGGATGGGCAGCAGCGTCCTATTAGTACACGGTGAACTTACTGCGATCTCCAAGCCGCCTGCCAAGCGTGAGGATTATGGCAACACCCCTCTCTAAGAGGGAGGTTTTTGTTCAGCCGTGGACGTTTACTGGCTGACGATGATGATACCTAATCAAATTGCAAGATCAATGTATTCCAATTTCCACGGCATGTTAGTTGATAATTTGAAATTTACATCTTTCACAGAATACAACCGGCCAATTGCGGGTCGGGCTCGCACACTGAAGGTTCCGTATCACCTCAAAGCTTGTTAGCTACTAAAGTAAAAAAAATGTGGAAAAAGACAATATCCGATCAACGCCCCCAGGCGGTCACCTATCGAAATACCGGCCGCGCCCGATATTGCTTCACTTCGATGATCGTACGAGAACCGGTGGTGAACAGAAATTTGTCACCGACTCGCACTTGGCTATTATTTATTATTTGTTGTTATACTTTAGAGTGTGTACTATAATCATGCCAAGTTTGACGCTTGTACGTATTACCGTTTATACATCAGAGCTAATACAAAAATACGTTTGTTGTATGGGAAACCCCCTTTCGTTTTTACTTTTAGACTTTTTTATTATTTCTTAATTAATCCGCCGTAATATTTCATATTCTGTAAAAATTTCAAGTGGCTACATATCTATTAAGCTTCGAAAGATAGCCGTTATTAGGTAGGACAGACAGTCAGACAGACATCGTAGGCTTAGTAATAGAGTCCCGTTTTTACCCTTTGGGTACGGAACCCTAAAAACTTGGCTAGAATAGATCTCTGCCTTCCTTCCTTCCTTTAGCATAGCCAAATATGTTTTTTGTGGCATAGCTAATGGGTTTTTTTTTTGTTTCAGAAGGCTACCGAAGCCGAGTTCCTGAGCATTCTTTCTTCATAATGGTAACTAAAACGATCTATTACTATACTACGTAGGTAACTATTAACAAAACCAATAACTTTTTGATGATAAGATAAGTCTCACCATGGACTCGCGCCAACTTTTTGTCACCGGCTCTAAAAGTCTGTTCACTCTATGTGTCCGAATCGAAGGCTTGTACTATTATTTTTACTGTATGGCACAGATTCAATGGTAGAGCAATGGTGGCCAAGTAGCATGTGCGCTTTATAATCTGACTACCGACCCGCCCGCCCGGCTTCGCACGGGTGTAATTAACGTGAGAAGCCGGGGCGGGTCGCTAGTTATATATAAAAACTTTCCGTGAAAATGTATCTAACTGATGGTAAAAACCGCATCAAAATCCGTTGCGTGGTTTAGGAGGAGTTAGCGGCCATACAGACATACAGACAGACAGACAGACGCGGAAAGCGACTTTAATTTATACTATGTAGAGATAGAGATAGAAATGACACCCTGTTCGATCCTCGGCCCTACACCAATGACTTGAAAACGGTAAAGGAAAACATCTTGAGAAAACCGGTATGTCCATGTTCAAGAAAATCAAAGTTCAGACATATGACATCACTCCATGCACTGAGCCAGTATGGTGGATTATTGCCCATCCTCTCTCTCTCTCTCTCTCTCTCTCTCTCTGAGAGAAGGCCTGTGTCCCAGCAGTGGGAACATAAAAGGCGGATGACAGATTCAGTAATATTGTTACTATGAAAAGATTCGCTCTACAGTCAAAGTAAAAATACTATCTAATAAACCGGCCAAGTGCGAGTTGGGCTCGCGCACTGCGGGTTCGGTACCACCACAAAATACAATATTTATCAATTTAAAAAGCCGACTTTAAAATTTGTAAGATACGGCATTTCGATCCGGTGAAATGATAAAGAGGTCATTCGGTAAGGAATTCGGTATGTAAAGTTTTTTTTTTGTATTTTTTATATATTTTTATTTCGTAGATAAGGCTATTTTAAGAAACTAATTTCAATATTTTTGTTTTCTATTGAGTAGTTATTTTACAATATTTTTTTGAAAATTGAAATTATGTGACGTCACCATATAGCACAAAATTTCGTTGCGTTGAGAAGCCTAAAAAAGCACCCCATATTGGCAGCCCTGAAAAAAAACCAGACAGTCAAACCACAGAAATGAAAAAATATTCTATTCTGTGTGACGAACAGTGTGTCAAATGTATAATATTTTTATTCTTAAAAGGCACAGAAAATAAAATGCTACAACGTGACGTCATTTAGAGGACAATGAAAGTCGAATGATTTCTTAGTTTTATGTTAAAATAAATGGCATCTTATCGTTTTAAAAGGTCGGAGTAGAAAAATAAGGGTTGGTAAGATAAAATCTCGAAATGGTTTTGGAATTGGCATAGGTTAATTTTTTTTTGCATACCGAATTGCCAGTTATAACTCGGTAATGAACTAACAACTAACTCGGTATGAAAATTTGACACTGACTCACACTTGGCCATTATTTATTATTTATTGTTATGCTTTAGAGCGTGTACTTTAATCATGCCAAGTTTGACGCTTGTACGTATTATCGTTTTTACATATAAGAGCGAATACAAAAATACGTATACTTTTGTTTTTACTTTTTGACTTTATTATTATTTGTTAGTTAATCCGCCTTAACATTACATATTCTGTGAAAATTTCAACTGGCTATCTATTACGGTTCGAAAGATACAGCCGTTTATAGGTAGGACAAAAAAAGTTAAAGTTTGGAACAACCTGCCAGGGGCCTTATTATGATTCTTTGATCGGGATCGAGATTGCATGCCATCCCGTTCGTATCTATTTACTCGCACCACGTGCGTAAGTGAGATGGCACGCAATCGCGATCACGATCCGAATCATCCATAATAAGGTAGCAGCTTCCTTGTTTCCTGAGAGATATAACCTGGGCATTTTCAAGGCCAGAGTGAATAGGTATCTTCTAAGTCTGCGTGCTTCATCTTCGACCACATCGTCGCTTACCAACAGGCGAGTTGGTGGTTAAAAGCGGACTTATCAGCGTTAAAAAAAAAAAAAAAAAGGACAAACAAGACGGACGGACAGACAGACATCGTAGGCTTAGTAATAGGGTCCTGTTTTTACCCTTTGGGTACGAAACCCTAAAAATAAGTTTGATGTATATATGGGGACCCCCTTTCGTTTTTACTTTTTGACTTTTTTATTATTTTTTAATCCGCCGTAACATTACCTATTCTGTGAAAATTTCAACTGGCTATCTATTGCGGCTCGAACGATACAGCCATTAATAAGTGGTACAGACAAACAGACACCGTAGGCTTAGTAATAGAGTCTCGTTTTTACCCTTTGGGTTCGGAACCACAAAAACAGTCGTAATAGCGTAGTGCACTTATGTTGTTACCGGAGGGCCGCAGTGAAAGTGTTCGATGACACTCGATCGAGTGACGTAACGCCCGCATGAAAACAAACACGGCATTATATTCGTTACGTAACGGAAAACGTAACTTACCTAGTGATATCTTCGAGCCTATTCTCGAAGATCGCTCGGGAAATATTTTGATTGAAGCGGTTTGTGCTCACTGCTTTTGACACGACCGGCAAAGATCGGAAGATTGTTACGGTTGACAGGTTGTGATCAGAGATTATTCATTCATTATTATTATTCATTTATCAGAGATTGCATTTGCACTGTGGCGCGGCGCGTACCTGCATACTAGCTGATAACGCGCGGTGCTAAAGCGACCGTTTAAAACTGACAATTTTTGTCAATTAAATGTAGGGTAGATACAAAACAAAATAAAATAAAATAAACTATTATACAATATAATAATGTTAGTTAGTGCTTGTGTTTGTGATACTGTTAAACATATTATTATTATTATTTTAGTTTATTTAAGTTTACCAACATGTGGAAGCATTAGTTACTAAATTAATTTAATTTCTCACATAAGTGAAATTGTAAATTTCTTGTTGAGAAAATAAAGCTCTTTAACCCGATTATACGCACGCATGTTTACAGCACCGTGGTAGCCTATTTGGGAGACAGCTAGACTTGATACCGCGAATAAGCGGTTTATTAATGACTGCGTTCTGAGGTAACAAATCCTACTAATATTATAAACGCGAGTTTGTATGTATGGATGTGTGGATGTTTGTTCCTCTTTCACGCAAAAACTACCGAATGGATTTTAATTAAAGTTTACAAAAATATAGCTTAAACATTAGAATAACATATAGGCTATAATTTTTAAAGATAGTGTGTGAATTGTCCGAAATATAACGATAATTGTCAAGTAAGTCGGAAAAAAATCTGTGTAAATAAAGCAATTCTGGCAGTCACTTAGACAGTGACATTTCGTGACATTTCTTTGTTTACATAAAATATCTAAGATTTGTAAACGAAGGATAGCTATAATTTTAATTTGAAATAAGATACTAATAAGATACTCGAACTATTCTAAGTATTTTAAATAAACTGGCTAAGTGCGAATCGGGCTCGCGCACTGAGGGTTCCGTACCACCACAAAATACAATAATTAACAGTAAAAAAACCGACTTCAAAGTTAGTTAGATATGGCATTTCGATCCAGTGAAATGATAAAAGGTCATCCAGGTAAGGAATTACCAGTTATAACTTGGTAATGAACCAAAATTTTACACCGACTCACACTTGGCCTTGCTGTAGTTTTTTTTTTTGTTAAAAAGTTGTTTTTATCGAGTGTTCTTAGCTCAAATCTGTTTAGCCGTTTGAAGTATTATCAAGTCTTTTATCGGGAGTTAAAAAAAACACAATTTGTACTTGTTATTATTTAACCTGTAACTTGTAAATGGTCAACCTATATTCTGTAACAAAACAGTATCTTCGTCGTACCCGACTATTGTCTGCAGGCTTCGACCAAAATAAAATGAATGGACAGGCCCAGTAGAAGCGCATTTTTGAAGATAACTAAATGAGCGCTGGCTTTCATTTCTTTTCAGTCGGTCTCTAGCCGTAGGAAGTGCAACACGTGTCTATTGTTACGCGATAACGATACATCTGACAAAATTATGCATTAATTATGCTTTCCCGAAGTGTAAATACACAAATAAAACCGGGATCTATTTTTTTGTAACAAATTTACTGTACATTGTTATAATTAGGTGTTGAAGTATGTGTCCGACGGTTTTGACTCGTTTTTACTGAGCAATTTCAATGGTTAGGGCCCGTCCATTCATTTTATTTTAGTCGAAGTCTGCAGGCATATATCTTTCTGTACGCATTTTAGATCAGCTTCGTTCTGACGCATTTGCAGTTTTTATCGGTAACGAGTTAAATCTAAATTAAACAGCAAATAGAGCCATCGCTAAACAACGTTTATTGTTGTTAAACCTCCATAGATACAGTCATAACGATCATAGAATGTGTAACAGTTACTTCGGTGGTAACTAATTCGTATTCAAATAAGTCGCTTTTCCGGAGTTATGTGTGCTCCGAACAAGAAGACGAGACGAGGTCGGTCAACAATGCCGTAATACTTGGTGATTGTTGTTGGGATACCATGTTATACTCGTGTCGGGCCTGGCGCACTCCGCACTTTAGGCATGAAGTTACAAGGACCCGACTTGTCGGACCAGCTGCGCCCACTGCCGCGCGATAGACAGAGAGGCTACTTCTAGGTGAATATAGCTGTAGGTAGTTATCGCTCGCACGACCTGAATTGTACTTTATTGTGTAGTAGCAAGAGTCGCTACAAATTTAAATGATTTTGCGGAGTGAATATTCTGTACTTATATGTGGGCGTGTTCCACTACTTTTTTATGTAGTTAAATAAAAATTGAAACTATCATTCAAACAATTTTTTTGTTTTTTAATGAAAGCCTTTTTTCCATGTTTGTGCGCCACACCTGGCAAGGACATGTTTCGAGTTACGGAATTTAAATTTGTAATTTTTTTGTAAGTATAGGACTTTATTATGTAGGTTTGCTAACCTTGTTCTGACAAATAAATCTATATATATACCTATCTATACTAATATTATAAAGAGGAAAGATTTGATTGTTTGTTTGTTTGTATTGAATAGGCACCGAAACTACTGAACCGATTTGAAAAATTCTTTCACTGTTGGGAAGCTACACTATCCCCGGGTGACATAGGCTATATTATATTTTCAAAAAAATAGAGAGCCTTACCAAAACTCCAATAATGTAATGTAGGTGTAAAAAAAATAAGATTTACAATTTAACTTTGCGTATTTGACAGTTCTACGAGAAGACAACGTCTGTCGGGTCAGCTAGTATTATATAAAAATGAATCCTTATTTACCTTGGTCACCCCATAACTGGAGAACAACTTTACCGATTTCATTCATATTTTTTTTGTTTTCTAATACTTTCTAGAAAATTCGTACGGAAAGAAATATTCAGATAATTGCGCAGAAAATTGGAAAAATACAGAAAACTTAACGACGATTTTAACTTCGCTCGTTTGACAGTTCTAAGACAGGACAACGTCTACAACGTTTACGTCAACGTTTTGAAGTATTTGACATTTACATATCAATTGCATGCGTGCGTCATGCTGTCGCACGCGCACTCTCAGTGTTATTGTTGCCCTTGCAGTAACTTGCGCAAGCTACTTGCACCGTGTACAAGACGCATTAGGGCGTTTTTCAAAAAAGATGTACACGTGACGAACAGGAGTTGATTTTTGTGAAATTGAAATTTTGCTGTATTTTCTTATCTTATTTGATAAAATATACTTTTATTTAAGTAAAAGTTACAAATATATATCAGTATAACGAAAAATATCGCGATAATCTTAATTTTTACGTAAGTGTTCAAAGGAACTCGCTCCGGTTAGTCACAAAAGTTTTTTTTTAATAAAATGAAAAATATGAATAATTATCTTAATTTGTTTTTATTAATCATAAAATAACTTTAAAATCTTTGAAGCAGCATTTCAATACATAGAAAAATCAGTGTAATTATTGCGTAGCAATCATTTTTCTTTCGAGATCGTCACAGTAGGAACTTTTGAACTTAAAAACATTACATTTACTACTTACCTAATGACATTAAACGTTTAAAGCTAACAAATAATAAAAATATAGGACATCAGTAACTTAAGCAAACTTAAATATTAACAAATAACTTCATATATCTTGAATAGGATTCGTTTTTGTCTAGCTAAAAATATGTGACAGTGGCTATCTGGAATTCTAAGTGACTAATTGGAAAAAACTAAGCTAAGTTTACACTGAAGGAACTTTTAGTAACATCTATCTATCATACATTGATTTGGTAAGGTAAGTAGGTACTAGCATTAAACTAATTGTTATTAATTAATAATAATATATTAATTATACTATGTAGTATAATTAATTTATTAGTATTATATTAGTAGTATTATATCTTCTTCTGTCAAGTCATTAATTCTTTTCGTTTCTTTTTAAGTCGTTCTAACTGCTTTTTCCGTTGCTCTTCGAACTTTTCAGGGTTTCGTTTTAAATTCTCTCGGTATTTTTTAGCTCTTTCCGCTACCGTGAGGGCCATGGTCACTGAAATGTCAAATCAAATATATGTTGAAATATCAAATATATGAACCAAATATTTATTGAAATAATTAGAGAAATAATTTAAAAATTAGATTAGTAGTACCAGAAAGTACCCCGCCCGACTAACAAATTTTAGTATTACAATATATGACAAAATAGATGCACGTCAAAATACGCAAGTTTTCACGTTAATTAATTGCAAGATTTGAATTTTAGCACTAAGATATTTAGTACTAGTTATAGTACCTAAGTAAATAATAGTATTATATAAATTATATTATTCAACATAATCTATGTACAGGGTTAACAGTTTGGGATGTAAGAAGCCGAAAAAAGGTCATTGTACCTCATCATTAGGAACAACTTTAACTGCGGGGCTAACACCTAAATCGCAAAAAAATCAGCTGTTTCAAAGAAAAAGTTCAATGACCATCGACATTATGTATGGAACAGCAGATTTCAGGTTTGTTTCCATAGTATGAGTTGTTCATAATGATAGGTATAATGACCCCTTTTCGGCTTAGTACACCCCAAGCTGCTAACGCTGTATATTTTTTTTTATCTAAATTAGTTCAGCCTTCCCAAAGATTAGCAGTGACAGACGTACATAACTACATAATATTCAAACTTTTTTATAATAAGATTATTTACTTTAGTACTATTCATCTGTCAAATGTAGCCTCGGCCTAATAGTTCCGGTCTGTCACAAAATGATTCCGTTTATACAATACGTGACGAACGCGATGTGACGAATTCATATCAACTAAACTTCTAACAATAATTCAAGCTGTTGTGTTCATTTTATGACTACTTGTGATTTGTTTTACAATAGTTTTAAAACAAAAATGTGCTTGTGTAACGGCAAATACCTTGATAAACTATACATACCTCATAAAATCCCGTAGCTATCTGGAACTCCACTTTAGAACCAACGTAACGCGCCCGCTTTCGTCACTGATTTTGATTACACTGACGTTTGCTTCAAAATTGCGGCTACACCACACACAAGATTAACGTTGAAAGTAACAAAAAATAACCATATTTTATGGTAAAAATTTGTTTATCTATCAAAAATGCACCGTGACTATTGCCGGAATTCCGGTTTTGCCATATTCCTGGGACAACAATTATATAATATTTTGAGCTATTTTAAGACCCATTACGACAACATCTCGCTCTAAATCGTATTGGCAAGTTCAATATTCGTCTACAGAATCTAAAACAGTGGCGCTATTTAATTTGTGGAATATTTTCTGAGACTTGAAAGTTTCAATAATGCCGATGGGACATACAGATTTGACACTTTTTTGCGGTTTGTTTTTGTTATATATTAATATCAATGAGTGTTAGGTTGCACTTAACAGTTAATTTGGTAACTTAAATATGTACTCATGAAATAATAACTCCGTTTATTCATGTACGGTACATACAAAAATTATAATAAATAGTTAAAGTTTTGGACGCCCCAAATTCGCAAATGTACATCTTTTTTGAAAAACGCCCATTAAGGGTAACACCATTAATCCGATACACAAGACTTTCTCAGAGAGAAGTGGTTGTCAGTGTTATCTAAAATAGAACCTCGCTTTATCAGTAGAGGCTACTACAGTAGAGGATATCACACAGTATGTATACACATTTATTGTGCGAACTGCTAGTCTGTGCAATGCGCTGCCTGAATGGGTGTTCCCCGATGGTTACAATCTGGGTGTCTTCAAATCGCGAGTGAATCGGTTCCTTCTAGGCAAGCGTGCTCCAACGTAGACCGCATCATCGCTTAACATCAGGCGAGATGGTGATCAAACGCAAGCCTATTATATATATTTTTTAAAAACTTATTCTAACAAAACATTGGATATCCAATTGATAAACACCGTTATCATGGAGATAACGAATCGTTATCACCAATCTTATACTCAAGCTCGTCAGCCGTTTCTTCATTGAATGCAAATGACGTCACGGCTGTGACGTTGCCCCTCTCCTGGGGGTGTGAGTAAATAGGTCACCTAGATAGGCATTCGTAGACAGGTATAGACCTAAATAGTACGTTGAAAGGTCATATTTTGTACACATCATTAAAACGACTTAGAATGAGCGATGGTGGCTGGGCGGTAGCAGGTGCGCTTTACAATCTGATTGCACCCGGTTCGATCCTCGGCCCTGCACCAACAATTAGCAGTTTTAGATGCCATCGCTCAACAACGGTGAAGGATAACATCGTGAGGAAACTGGTTTGTCCAAGAACCTCAAAAGTTTAAAGACATATGACATTCGCCAACATGCACAGGGTCAGCACGGTGAGCTCTCTCTGAAAGAAGACCTGTGTCCCAGCAGTGGAAACATGATCTATAGGCTGATAATAATGATGATCATCATTAATGAGACCAACCCTAAAATATTATGAGACGTGACAAAATGTATCGACGATTCCAAGGTTGGTTTCCTTCCCAAGTAAAGTTGTTTATTAATGATGATTACACCCGCTATCCGTTTTACACAGCAGTTCAGTTTCACCCAGTAACCACCTACTACTGAAAGTGCACGTTGCACGCTGTACGTATGCCAAACGCCTCCACACGTTCAATACTTGAAGGTCTGCTGAAGTTTAATTGACGGCTTGACAGTTTGACTGATGGACCGTTGAAAGTGTAATCGGAGTTTGGAAACTCGGCAGAGCAGTTTGTAAACTGATATAACTCACTTCACTGGCTTAGCAACTCTGCTCTTATATACCCTGTAGCCATGAAATAACGAGTTAATTTAGTACCTACCTAGTTAATTATGGGGAAGAATTAATGGCACATCAGATTTGCTCAACACGCATCAAAGTGTAGTATCATCCATCGTACTATGTTTGCAAATCAAATTGTATTATTATGACAGTTGCTAAGAAACGAATGATTATTAGTCATGTCCGGTTCAAGCATTTTTTAAGCCATAGGTGGCAACAAGCAAACGTGCAGCTTGATGGTAAGCAGCCACCCTCCCCTGTGGATACACCAGAGGCATCACAAATACGTTGCCGAATCTTTGAAACTTTGTTAACTCGCCTTATGAAGACCCGAAGAAGCAATAAATTGTTGGGACCGAGATTAACTAAGTTACAAACTCATGGGCCCTTACTGATAAACTTCGTCATGACGGTTTCTGTCAGCTTTACCATTATCATCATCATCATCATCATCATCATTTCAGCCGTAGGACGTCCACTGCTGAACATAGGCCTCCCCCATCGATCTCCAAAAGGGCCGGTTGGAAGCGGCCTGCATCCAGCGTTTCCCTGCGGTCTCTTTTAGGTCGTCTGTCCATCTTGCGGGTGGACGTCCTACGCTGCGCTTACCGGTCCGTGGTCTTCATTCCAGAACCTTTCGGCCCCATCGGCCATCTTTTCTGCGTGATATGTGCCCTGCCCACTGCCATTTCAACTTGCTAGCGTAATAGCGTAAATTCATATCGGCGGCGTAAACGGAAAGTTGTTTTTTTTATTGTTATATAAGTTTTTTAACGACTACCGTGCCTTTGCTGTTCAAATGTTCGGCATGGCACCAGCCCAAATTGCCACGGGACACGAATTTTGCTTAAAACTACGAATTCGTTAACTACCCACTAATTGGGTCAATATTCTATCGAACCGGTGCGGTGGATATTTCTCAAGAAAATCAATTAACTCTGATTACAGACATTGTCACAGTTTCTCCATTCGGCTAATGGTCCATTGTTTAGTGCTTGCGACACCTGAAAAAAATTGGCAAATCTTGCAAATCTCGGATACAGAAGAAAGACCATTATGTATGCGACATGCGTGCTAATGATTATCACTACGACTTTTTTGTCATCAGATTATGCCGATTATTGTCGAGCCATCATCAAAAAAGATTTATAAATTATTCCGAATTTGTTGAAAAACTTCACATAAATCGGTTTAGCTGTTACGGACTGAAGTGCGGACAAACATATAAGGAAACGTATAAACTTTAATAATAATAATAAAATAAAAACTTATAGTATTCTTCTCAGCAAACCCTTTCATTTGATACCCATATCATGATGGTAGATAATAACCTTTTGTCCGCCATCTTGAGGCGTCCGCCATATTGAATTTATCATCTAAGACCAAAGTTACTGACCTCCACGTATGGAGGTCATTGCCGCAGCGGGCAATGGAGAGAGCTATGCTCGGAGTTTCTTTGCGCGATAGAATCCCAAACGTGGATATTCGCCAAAGAACCAGAGTCACCGACATAGCTGTTAAAATTTGCAAGTTGAAGTGGCAATGGGCAGGCCACGTCGCTCGAAGAACCGATAACCGATGGGGAAGAATGGTTCTTGAGTGGAGACCACGAGCCGGAAGACAGCGTAGGTAGGCCTCCCACTAGATGGACCGACGACATTGTGAGAGTCGCTGGCATCCAGTGGATGCAAAAGGCAGGCTGTAGTTCAGTGTGGAGGTTAAAGAGGGAGGCCTATATTCATCAGTGGATGTCTTCCGGCTGCTGATGATGGTGATGATGATGATGATGACGTATGGAGGTCAGTGACCAAAGTGCTTGGGAAGACAAATCCAATGAACCCAAACTTGACGGGGTTACGTCATTTCGTTTAGGAGGTCCTGTAGCCACCTTCTGTCTCCATCATCAGACCAGCTCGAGCTCATAACATATATGCATTGTCACCAAGTTCGGTGCATGTCAAATTTAAGCTAAATCGGGTGAGGATATCTGGTCTAAAATTCAGTTGCAAGATTTATCCTAGGTCCTATATTATACACATTGCGAACTTACATAGGTAGTAGGTACTAACAGGGCAAGTAAAAAATATAAGGCTCTTGTGGGTATAACCGCAAGGCGTTGCTAGTTTTCGTAGTTTCATAACTCTCGTATATTTCCACAGCAGCTGGTCGGAACCAAACATACAGAGCGGCCAACTTATCTGTAGTCGGATGACGGAGCCACCATCATATTTTCTGAACAAAACTGTCAGCTTCCCGTGGGAAATGTTAGTTCCCTCATTTTGCCACCTCCACTGACAAGTTGGTCACACTGTAGATACGTAGTTTAGGTACGGTATAGCACAAAATAAACAGGTAAAGAAGGCCGGCTTCGACTGACCTTGATTTTAAATACCTACGCGCAACCGTAGCGCTGGCAATGCAACTATAATGTACTGTGACAATGTTAGATTTGGGAGTTTCATTAAAAATTATTGAAGTAAGTACTAGTTAGGTATATGTTACTTTAAAACACGTTTATTTCTAGTAAAAAAGGGTAACCTAATAAAAGTCTATAAATTGGTTACCGAAAAGTACTTTCATCGATTACGGCGCGTACTTATGGCACGATTATTTTATTTTAAAGTATAATAAAGCCTCATTCTGAAATAAAGTTTTTTTGCAATATGACAATTGAAAAATCATTGTAAATTATGACAAATTGTCACACAGAACGATAATTATGTGTATTGCCAAAGTATAATAAAGCCTCATTCTGAAATAAAGTTTTTTTGCAATATGACAATTGAAAAATAATTGTAAATTATGACAAATTTTCACACAGAACGATAATTATGTGTATTGCCAAAGTACGGGCACTCGCGACTGGCGTTCGACTCACTTGATCCGAGATCACTGTACGTAAGCGTCTGTATCACTAACTAAAACAATACTAATCGCGGCGCGTTAAGTTAACCCCTAAATTTTTTTCTCTATTCCCTAGGAAATAAAGGCTAACTCTTAGAGGTTAACTTAACGCGCCGCGATACGAGCGTGTTTGTATTTACAGAATAAGGCCTTGTTAACGCTCGTTGTATGGAGCCGGCCTTCTGTGCCTATTTATTTTGTGGGTATAGTGAGACCACTAAATCGCATGCATGCGGGCGCTCGTTATGTCACTCTCCGTGATATACGGCTGTTGCCATTGTTTCGGAATTAGCAATTTCAGCTCGCCATTGAGGCTACGATCGCGGTCACATTGAGAAGGTAGGTTGCGCAATCTAATAAATACCCGTTCAAAATAATACCTACCTACACTCATAATAACTTTCTAAAGTTTTGTCAAATGAACCAGGATGTCTCCTGGTGACTCGTAGCTCTAGACTCGGGCCAATTTTTAACCGACTTTAAAAAATTATGATTGACTATTGATTATGATTGGTTGTTATGACTGGATTGACTATTATGATTGGTCGCATAATATTCTAAAGTTCACAAAATTTCTAGTAATAATATGGTAACAAGTTTGTACCATTTTACTCGAGTCAAATTAAAAGACATCGGAATTGTCCTGTCTTAGAACTGTCAAACACGCAACTAGTTAAAATTGTTAATCTTATTTTCCACACCTTGGGCTTGGGTTACATTATTGGAGTTTTAGTAAGGACCCCTATTTATTTTGAAAATATAATATAGCCTCGTATGTTACCCTGGGATAGTGAAGCTTCCCAACACTGAAAGAATTTTTCAAATCGGTTCGGTAGTTTCGGAGCCTATTCAATGCAAAGAAACAATCAAATCTTTTCTTTTTATAATATTATGGTATAGATTATATTTTATTTGTTGTTGTAAGCTGCTCAGAGTATTATCGAGAAACTGATACTTTTCAGACAAGAAAGTATGGCTAGTAATATCTAGTATCAGTAGTTTAGCATATTTAATATCTCATTATCACTTACGTGTATTTATTTACGGTGAACTCGGAGTCTGAAAATGGCTTATTTTGCGCCCAGCTCCGATATCGTATTGCTATTTTAATTGATACTTAATTTTATTACCATTATTAATGTATTTACACGTTTAAATAATAAAAATAAAAAATCTTCTACCTTGTAAAAGCTGATTTCCGCGTCTGTCTTTATATCCGCTAACTCCTAAACCACGCAACGGATTTTGATGCGGTTTTCACCATCAGTTAGATAATTTTTCACTGAAGGTTTATTAACTAAAACTCACTCTCGTGCGAAGCCGGGGCGGGTCGCTAGTTAGATATTATTATAAAACCATAAATAATTTAACAAACTTTAAAACTAGAGTGCCGCCGGCAGCAGGATAGGGCCCAAGTTATCGATGGTCAAGACTGCAGAGTGAAGAACCTCTTGACGATGCGTCCCGTTTCCAGGATTACCGCCCTCTGCATCTGACCCTTGACCTAACCATCTAGCGAGCTGCGAGAGCCTCGAGGCTCTTCGCTATTATTATAATTTCGCTTAAATTTCTAATCTTGGGTCTAGCCCGGATATTTGTTAGGCATTGGTGGGGCTGAAGCCAACACCAAGGCTCCGTTGAGTATAAAATACAATCAATAATTCAACAATAAGATCAGGATGGAATTATGAAGAAAATTCTGAGCTATCGCGTGGTGAATTATTGATGGTGTTGAGCTAGTCTATGGAAGAACGGCACCCGCCAATCATGCCTTATTTTAAGATATTGTGGCGGGTGTTGACATGCCACCCAATAAATACTGCCCTATATTGGTGCCGGGGGGGGGGGGGGGGGGGGGGGGCAACATTGCCGTGGGTGGCTTAGGATGTCGAGAGGTGTGCTGCACTTGCACTAAACGCTAGTTGTGGCGTTATGCCCTTTAACATTTCCACCCTGGAGCATAGTCTCTTAGCTCTTGCGATTTCCACCCTCCAGACGGCCAGTTAGACAACCCTCAGCTCGGGATATCCAGATACCATGCCATGAGAGCCATGAAACGGGGTACGCGGTATCGCCACTCACCCCAGGCTCGCCAATCTCGCCATTAAGTCGCCCCTTCGTTTCTATATTATTATTATTATAATTTGTAATGTCTTTTTAATAGAGCCGTTTTGGTAAACACTAAAATCATTTAGAAACATTAAGTAGAGGACCTGCCATGTAAATGTGACATTTATTTTAAAAGCCATAAATCATAAATTAATATTTGAGTAGATAAATGACTCATGGTTATCAACTTATCATGACTGAGAGCCCCAATCAACCTGATAACCTAGACCTTTGGCGTTTGAATACAAATAAACCGCTAGTAATATTTTAGGGCATTTTGTTTCCGGCAGAATTGAATTAAGAAGAGGACGGACAGTCTCATCCTTAATCCTGCTATGACACTACTCATTTTCATAATTTGCTTAAAGGCTCACTCTGTCACAAAGCATGGTAGGTATATTGCAAACTTAGAATAACTACACATAGAAACCAAGTACATTCGCAAAATTTAAGCCAAAAACGTAGTCATATATGGCTCCAAAAATAATTAAAAAATACTATGACAATTTGCGCGGTGAAATCGTACCACAACAAATCAGAAAAGCAGCATAAGAGTTATGGTGTGACATTCCACACTTGCTTAAATCGTTTAAAATACCAATCGAAACTTAGCTATACAAAGCGAATTTGTAGCTTACGTTTTGAGAAGGCGTTATTTGGAAACTTACCTTCTCTGAGTAGTTATTCTAAGATTGCAAAGCAATTTATTAAGGAATATAACGTCTCTGGGCGTACAATGCGTTTAAAATAAGAATACGACCGGTGCCATTTTGTGACGTCAAGACGGTAAACCTCAGCAATCTTGGTACATTTTACCAAAAAAAAAATTAAAAAAATATAGTTTATTTTTATTAAGTTTATATGTCATACTAAATATGTTTTTTTTTAACTTTTCTTTCTTTGTAAATTGCCGTCTTGATGTCATACAATGGCGCTAGGCCGGTCCTATTCTCGTTTTAATCGCATTATACGTTCTTCCTCTCAGTTGCCTGAAAGTGGTCACTTATTTTTGTTTTTGTCCTATGAATGTAATTTCTGGTATTTTTTTTAATCATATTTTCTATATATTATCTATCTTAACTTAATGCTTTCCCTGAATTACCTATTAACCCACCCCACCCTTTGGCCACATCTCAATATGATTATCAATACAGCAAAATGGTACCAAGTCACTGTCAAGTTCATCACATGTTCACGCAATGCTGCTACCAAAGCATTTCTCAATATAAACAAAGTGATACTCTGTTGACCTGCCGACCTATGAGAGGATAACCTCTGCTGTTACCGTCAGAACATCACGTGAGCTGGTCGGGACGTGAAGATAAAGCATCGCTTTGGAAAAAGGGTGTCCTCGATTTTCCTATTAGCTTTATTCCCGTGGATCATGGATCAAACTAAACTAAATGTTATCATGCACGATGGAACATTTCGATTGCTATTTTATTGTCACAGGAATGCTGTTGATGCGTTACCTCGTGCCTTTGAAGGGGTATTAATACTTACTACTACAAATTCATTTAATCGTTCAAAAACTAGTTGCTATAAAAAATACATACATTATTTGACTTGTTGGATGTAGGCATCTCTTAATGTAATAAATGCGTTATATTAGTTCGATTGCCAACACTCTGCATTTTACATAATGATCTGTAATCCAATGGCTTCTACTAGACTACACCATAGAGAATATTCTCTGCAGTAATCAATAATCATGTCCATACCGTTATCATAATGATTGATCTGTTTTATTTTACTTGTTTCAGGCGATAAAGAATCAACGGCAGTGCGGAACCGCCGGCCATCATGTTGCGACCGGAATCGCCTCTCGCTGACCACCGCAGCCTGCTGCCTCGGCGGCTGCTGCCGGTCAAGGCTCAGATAGCCCCCGCCGCGGACAAACGCAAGAACCGCCGTTCACTCGAGCTCAACCCCGCCTCTAACGACCATGTCTCTTACGACTACCCGAAACTGCTCATATCGAAAACGACCGACTCGCTCAACACTGAATGCCCTCGAAAGATCATCAACAAACAAGACTCGACGGACAGTCTCAAACGCGCTCTCCTAACCGACAAGAAAGCCGTGATCAAAGAAGCGGACAAGAAGGCTTTGGCCAAGCAAGACTCGAGCGAGAGTCTCAAGAAAGCCCTGCTATGTCGGCAAGATTCGAACGACAGCGCGAAGAGAAAAGACTCCGATCCAAAGAGGATAGAGAAACAGGATGTAAAGCGAGTGGCGGAGATCAAGCGAGGGAGCGATAAAAAAGGGTTATTAGAAACTGATATTGATGAGCCTTGCAAGAGGATTTATGAGAGGCGGACGGGATGCGCGCGTCCAACTCTGCCGCCCGTTGCGGAGAAAGGGGCGGCTACTCCGAGCTCTCCACAGGGGAGCCCCATCACGCCGAGCGTGGCGGCCGTAGCCGAGGGCCTGGTGCGGTGGGGCAGTGGCCTGCTCGCCGGCAAAGAAGAGCCAGGCTTGAAAGCCGCTACTAGCTGGTACGGCTATGGCACGCTCCCAACTGACAGCGACAAGGTAAGGATTTTGTACTACTGTAAAGTTGATCAGCATTTTATTGACAACATGCGAGTAGGGATATTTTATCTAGATATAATATTTCAAGTTGGTGCCAACAAAACTGCGAAGTGGCATTGATTCAAACTGTTAATCTATAATCTTTTATACTGCATAGATGATCTCGCTAGGTATTGGGGTTTTGCGCCGTCGTGCAAAAAATCTTGTTAATTAGACAAATCGAAAGCATGTAAGTAATTTCCATAAAAAAAGATAATGTGTTACTGCATTAAACGTAAACTACCTACATCACTTTGGTTATTATCTGCCATAAAAGCTATAAAGATGACAAGGAATTCACCTCTGACTTAGCGTTGAGATTAGTGTTCTTCAAATATAAACTTTGTAAAACCTATGATTATGTCTTGGGTTATAGCGTCGTAAAGTCACTTTATGGAAAACATTAAAACACTAGCAAACAAAAGCCATTTGTAATTATTGTACCGACAACTCGTTATTGACGTATATTATATTTACAACACAGACTTGTTGACAAAAAGTCACTACAAACCATGCGCTCGATTTAAATTTCAGTGCATATTTGAATCGTTGAAAACAATACGAGTGCTTTGGATTCAGGCACGCTTGGAATCCAATAACAACACTACCGATCTACAACCATAATAACTGGTCAAACAAATACCTGTGAGCGTTCCAGAGGATTTACCTTGAGTTGTAAAATAACAAGTAATTAGGTAGAAGAATGTCTATAATCTAACAATAGAGATCGCAACAATAGCTGCATCTTGCGCTAGAAGCATGGCATAAACCTGAATCTGAACCTCACACATCGCTGTGTTATCTGTTTTTATCAGAGACTAGTTTTTGCTCGTGTCTAAATTAATCTGTTAATTTTCCTTCAGTATTTTGACTTCAGGCCTTCAAATTGAGTAATTCATTGAAAATATTATCACGTTTAGTCTCTGTGTATTGTGGACTTTGTGTTAATCATCTTCAGTTCAACGCCATCAAGGACACAAAAAAACTATGTCAATATTTAAATTAACTTTTTCGTCGCTGACACCTATTTGCGAGAATATGTTACTGCCTTATTACGGGTATAAACTTATCACGTGTGTTTGTCATGATTCTGTTTTTCGTTTACTTTCTTTTTTATATTTCTTTATAATATAGTCACAGCTCATTGGGTGCCATCCATCCTCGTTCATCACATCTGGATGACAAACAGGAAACAGTTTCACGTAACGCGGACGCGGAACGTTAGCATTTCATACCGATCGACTATTTTGTTTAAAATTTCCAGCTTTTTGCTGTAATCAGGAAGCTTGTTTGGGATCGCAGTATCGCACGCTTCGTGTCACACTCGGTAATCAACAACTGGGGCGATCGCACGCGCTTCTAATAAATAACTTAATACATTACGATCGGAACTCTGTAGTTTCGTATTCGAAACAAGTAGTGGTTCTAGAACAAGTAGTGATTGCGAAAATTACATCACGTTGTCTCGCAGACCCATTCAATGACACTTCAGTGTGTGCTGTGATAGTGAGGTGATAAATTGATAAACGAAAACGACTATAATCGATTTATCTGACGTTGATCGATTGGAAAAACGAATTGTCGATATGCCGAGCGAGTTGCGCCGTGCAAGGGTAAGGTCGCGAACCTTGCAACTCCTTAATTGTTGTTTGTAGTTTTTCCTGTTTTGATTTGATTACCTGTAATGAACATGAATTTAGGTTGACTGGTCGACGGGTGAGATTCGAGTTCAACAATTATAAATACTACTCTGGAAATAGCTGTGACTACATTGTGGTTTATAACTTTTTTTTTAAACATAGTTGCTATTGAAAACGTGGTCACGTTGCTGTATTTAGACAGCGTTGTGGTTACTTCGTATTAATGATTTTTGTATTCACTCACCTAAAATATTAATTCCGTTTTATATGTCAGCAAACAACGTAATAGGCCTATTTTTATCGTTGGACGGAAAAATAAAAATATATTTTATATTCCTTCTCTCTAAGCAGCACAAGGTCGTGGACGTGCCACTAATATTTTGAGATTAGATACTCGTGTTATTTGTTGTTTCTTTTTATCGAGGGTAAGTCCTTCCACCAGCTCCAACTGTTGGTAAGCGACGATGTGTTTTGTGTGTTGCCAGTGATGACATATGGTACAGAGACGTGGTCCATAACTGTTGGCCTTTTAGAAAAACTCGGAGTCACACAACGGGCAATGGAGAGAGCTATGCTCGGAGTTTCTTTGCGCGATAGAATCCGAAACGTGGATATTCACCAAAGAACCAGAGTCACCGACATAGCTGTTAAAATTTGCAAGTTGAGGTGGCAATGGGCAGGCCACATCGCTCGAAGAACCGATAACCGATGGGGAAGAAAGGTTTTTGAGTGGAGACCACGAACCGGAAGACGCAACGTAGGTAGGCCTCCCACTAGATGGACCGACGACATTGTGAGAGTCGCGGGCATCCAGTGGATGCAAAAGGCAGGCTGTCATTCAGTGTGGAGGTTAAAAGGGGAGGCCTATGTTCAGCAGTGGACGTCTTCTGGCTGATGATGATGATGATGATGATGTGTTTAGAGATGAAACACGCGAAGGCTGAAAATTTACTCTGACTTCGAATAGAATATAATGTATGTACAGGTAACGTTTCCATACTCATCTTCTTCATAACAATATCGATATTCGATATACACTGCGTAGCGTGGTCTGCTTGATTTGTTACGGTAATAAGTAAATTGTCTATGTAAAGAAAATTTACCACTTTTGACGCTAATTTCTCTCTTTTCACATAATTGCGTACTACTGCTATTATCTAGATGTTTTCAAAAAAATAATATTAGGATGCATTTCATGTAAGACATTTTCCCTGCTATTATATTCTATTAGATTGAAAAATTTAATTCGTTCCTAAATTTTCATATAGCAAAACTGTATATTGCATTAGGATATGTCTAGGTCTAGCAATGCACTTACACTTCCAACAATCTTATGATGACGACGATCAAGTAAATACATTTAGTCTAACAAAGAGGATGCTGATCTCTCTTCCAATTCCCTTGGACGTGATCCTGGCCGATCTTAAAAATAAGTGAACTTGGCCCGAAAACCCAAATATCACATCGACAGTTTTTCTCGTGAACTTAGTGCTAACTCATGCCCCATCACTGTTATTTACATTTGCGAATGCACGCATCGGTTTTACCTTAACTTTCAAATCAGTTTTCGATTGTGTATCTTTACTTTCTTAAGCAATGTGCTACTTTACAACAATAGTCTTTATCCTATCTCTCTAGGTTAAAAAAGTAATTATGAACCGCTAATGAGTCGATGACCTTCATTCATATACTTGTGCACTACAGCTATGGTCAGCCTTTTTTCATTACCATTAAGTATTGTTAAAGCCTTATTATTTTACTGTGAAGTCTCTCCAAAATACCCCTGCAAAACAATTTTATCTTTTATCATTTCGGTAACTACAGTTAAAATTAATATTAATATAACCACACTACCCACTATCGCTTCAAAAACATATTGATTTTGTATAGTTTATTCTTAAGATATTGATTTGTTTATGCAGTGATTGGAAAAATTCCCGCGCTATTTTCGTTTTTTTTTTCAATGGTTAAATGTTATATACTTGTTTTGGACTCCAGTAGGCCTAGCACGGGCTAGAGCTAAATTGTCTATCTACTGTTTTTATCCCGCGAGAAAGAGACAAACGTATCTATGTTCTAGCTTTGTTGCGTCGACGCGTGGATAAAAACGGTGGAAAGACAATAAATTTGTCCACGGACAATAAATTTGTTGAGCATTTCGAAATAGATTTATGCCTTTATAAGACTTTGAGTATCCATTCCCTAGGAATGTATAATCAAAGCTATAACTTTAGGCTGGGTAGTTTTAAGCCTTTTTAGCCTTGCTACCAAATCATATCCTTATTTGATATTATAAATGCAAAAGTGTATGTTGATGTTTGTTCTTTTTTCATGCAGCAACAGATCAACGGAATGACGTGATTATTTTGTATAGACATAGTTGGTGGGCCAGATATTTTCATTAGGATACTTAGTATTCCCAAAGATTAGTGTGGACAATTATTCAGAAGCCGTTTTTTTTTTCGGTATTCCGAAAAAAAAACGGCTTCTGATTAATTGTCCACACTGGCGAAACCTCTAGTTTCAACTAATCCCTTCACATACACATCCTTTTACTTTCGTATATAATATCAGAGTAGTTAACCAAGTGGATTATTTAGGGTATTCTTGAACAACGTTTCCATCATCTGTTCCTCATTGTAATTAGCTAAGCTCATTAGAATCATTATTGTAATGCTCATATCCATAACATTGGATGCTGAAATCGGGTCGGTGACTCAGACGCCCTTGAGACGTTTGGCGTTCCAAATTGTTATCGCGTCTTCCTGCGCTTGCTTCGATACAAAACAGCTGGGAATTAGTGTGCACAGACAAGATGGTATGGTAGTTTGTTTATTGAAGTACTGCGGTTTTAGCTAAGATATTCTAGTTTTCCCACTCTCTGTAGGATAAAATATTATTCTGATGTCATTCTTCATGTAGCACACTGCTGCCTCGCCAAATTTTAGCAAAATCGACTTAACCGTTTTGTCGTGAAAATGTGGTCGAGTTGGTCGTGGTTGGTAGGACGGTGGTACACGGCGGGTCTTCAACGTCGTCGATCTTCTCGGAATCTTGCAATGGTTCTCCATTTTACTCGGTTCGTCGCATTACGTGAACACTGTTATGGTAGACTTAGGCCCGTATTCCAAAACGACGCTAAGTCAAGATTCTCTCCTTAAAACTAGTTTTAAGTACAGATTTTATTCTAGAACTAAACTTGACACAAGATTTTACGATCGTAGTTCACCTGTATTCTAAAACGTCACTCAGTTGCCAATCTGTACTCAAGTTGACATATGATCTGCGATCACGCAAGTGACGTCTGTATCACGCTTGAGCAGAGATTTCTGTGTAGTGTACTTGGTTTGGTTGTTATTAAACTTGTTATTATTTACTTTGCACCATGGATATTTCTGAAGATATCGAATATTATGATCAAATTTTCCCAGTGAATAGACAGATCACTGTTAGCATTCCAATGCGACACTTGAGAGATGCTGAAGATCAATGGATGCAAATAATTTTAAAATGCGCTATCGCAGGAACATCTGATGGGTTTGCAGTTAGAGCTTCCATTATTATTGACTGAAGCATGGTCTCCTATACAACTTTAACAAATTGGTTAAAAAAAATGTCTGTATTAATTAACTCATTTGTTAATCATATAGCTTTTAAATGAATATAAAAATTAAACAAAACTACTAAATAATAAGGTCAGTCTTTTATTTATAATCATTTTAATTACTAGGAATAGTAATATAATAATAATATAATAATACACATATTTTTTATAGACATTTTTCTTTCCAAACTGAAGGGGAAATCCTAAAAATATCCAAATATAGGCAGGATAAGATACTATTTCGTAGCACAGTTCTTTACTTCCTTGATTTACTTGAATTGAATTAAATTTCCAAAGAAAATCGCGTAAAAATAAACAAATCTAATGTGACATTTCACAATACATTGACATTGTTGACGTTCCGTATTACATAATTTTTCTTGAAATTATTTGACGAAAAATGCTTTGAGTAGATTCTAGGGTTTTAAGCATAAAAATGTATAAAACCTTTATGATATAGTGTAGATCATTACCTAAATAGTTAAATACTTAATAATTTCAAACTACATTACTGTTTATTTAATTAATAAAATTATTGTAACATTTTAAATTATGCGTTACGCGGAACGACATTGTTAAACTAAAATAAAAATGTAAACGAAAACAGACTGATTCATAGACAAAAAGAATATCCGCTTAAAACTCTACTTAAATCTAGATTCAGCTGAGTTGAGTCTAAGGGCAGTTTTGGAATAAGAACAATACTTAAGCAACGATTCTAGGCTCAAGTAATAATCAGGTGAACTAAGATCAAACGATACTTGAGTCTTGTTTTAGAATACGGGCCTTAGTTTCCGTCTGAATGAGGTCCGTCCAGCGAGTAGATCTGTCTGGACCGAAACAAACAGATAGATAGACAGCATAACGTTTGCTTAAAAAAAGTATTAGTATGTAAAAAAAACCCTTCAGATTATCAGTTTCTTGTCAGTCACGTTGCAGTCATGTAGATAAGAAAAATCTGCGTTTCACACATTGAAATTATTTGGATTTTATTTTGCCTCAATGATGGTTTTGCGTTCACAGCCCGTATTCAGTAATTCAGTAGTGTTTTCGCTTGCGCATTGTGAATGTGCATTATAATCCGGACAATTCATTGCTTTTGGGTTTCCCGAAGTGCCCACTTAATTAATGTTCGGGAAGCACAGACTTTGATTCTGGTAATTTCATGCATGTGCTGCATGTGTCAAGGCCAAAACTTTATTTACAGCTTGGTGTATTTTTTACCATATTGATTTAGTTGTTTTGTTTGAAAGGTGACTTGATTGATAGTTCTTATTAGCAATTCAAGACAATCGGTACATATTTTCTACTAATAGGTAGTATTGAATACAACTTTGTATATTATGAATACAAGTAAATACCTATTACCTACCTAGTTTAATGATCGGAAATTTTCAAGAAGCTATAATTCTATTCGCCCTACCGGTTTTCACACAAGTCGAACCGGCATGAATGCATTTGCATTCTAGACGGTCAACTCGATAGTTGTCTGTTTGATTTAAATTACACTCACTAGTGCTATTACGAAGCTTTTGGCTTTATTCTTCAATAGGCATGTGTCCTCATGTTTAATTTGTTACAAATAACCGGCTTAGCGAGGAATATAACTAAATACATTACACATACTGAAAAAATAATTTAAATTGGCTGATAAATCTCTTGAGATAATGAGCGTTTAAAGTTTTAGGTGGGGATAGGGAGGGGATGCTCTATCCCTTTCTCACAAAGCGTGTGTTAGTATAGCATCTGTATGGCGCTCCTGAGCCGTGACGTCACGGCTCAGTATAGTGCGCTCTCTGTCTAGCATGAAATTTAAATACTTATATCTGCTTATATCTTATTTATTTTTGAACTAATTTTAATTTTGTTTTTGTTGATGGGCTCTATTTAAGATCAGCTTTTTTATGAAGTAATAAAAAAATATTAGTCATCATGCCTATTGTCACCAAACCACCACTAAAAAACATACAAATTCAAGGGGCCTACAGCATTCTTATTTTAACCTTGCACTAAACTTTCTGAATGGAGAGAGTTATGCTCGGAGTTTCGTTGTGCGATAGAAACCAGAGCGTGGATATTCGCCGAAGAACCAGCCAGAGTCACCGATAAAGCTATTAAAATATGCAAGTTGAAATGGCAATGGGCAGGCCACATCTCTCGATGAATCGATAACCGATGGGGAAGAAACGTTCTTGAGTGGAGACCACGAACCGGAAGACGCAGCGTAGGTCGCTCCAACTAGATGGACTGACGACACCGTAAGAATTGCGGGTATCCGGTGGAGACAAATGGCAGGCTGTATTTTAGTATGGAGACCTAAGGGGAGGCCTATATTCAGCAGTGGACGTCTTCTGGCTGATAATGAGGACGACTGAGGCCACGTGAGAAAACAAGCATTGGTTGCGTACCTACTCGTCGATCACTCGCAAACATCAAAACGTATCGTCGCTTTACATCAAGCGAGTTGGCGGTCAAACGCAAGCCTATTATTTAAAAAAAAAAACTTGTGCGTTTTAAATAATTATTGGTGTGTGAAATATGATGTGGAAATTTCTACCACTTATGCGGGTATAAATTATATCATTACATTGCCCAAAACAACCATCAAAGCCACATAAACCCACATAATGACCGTAATTGGCGTCGACTCAATGTAGGCCAAACATAATTATTATTATGTAGTCATCTGCCAAACCACTTCGACGTAAAGAAAGTTTACGTACTTAGGGAAAACATATGTGTAATATTATGAAAAAAAAAATAAAAAAAATACTTTTGCCGTGACGAGGCACGGGTAAACTTCTGAAAAAAAAACCATATCTGTTCATTTATGACGAAGTTCTGAGGTAACAAACAAAAGAAAAACAACTTCAAAATTAGTAAATTCGCAATTTCGTTTACTTGGATGCCATATTTATTCCAGGTATTTTTATTTAAAAACCAAACTACCGAACTGATTTTGATAAGATTTCTATGAGACCAATCTGAAAGTACTTGAGTATATCCTTTTGAATTAAAAATATTTTTAAGTAAATTGGTTTATAAATGACGAAGTTGGTACAGAAGTTGGCTGAGGTAACAAAATAAAAAATAAAAATGTGTGGAGCACCACACAACAGAAATGAAAACTTCGTAAGTTGACTATATCCTTCTCGCTTCCTTAGTCGACTCGAGCTTTACCCGAACGAGCGTGATGGTCACGCGAGCTTAGTGCTTTTTCTCCACCCCAAAAGTGCCCATCGTGCACTCGTATAGAATCTTCCTAAAGAAGTTTTCACTTCAAAAACACAACCGAATTGAAAAAGTAAAAACTGACAATCCCTGTTTTGAAGTCGGTTAAAAATAGTCCTGTATTACCAAGCTGTTACTGATCCCCATTTACACCCAAAGAAGATAACACCCTTTTACACCCAAAGAAGGCATTGCGGGATATGCGTACTATACACATATCCATGTGTTACCTCAATGTATTCTTCAATACACTTTCCATTCCCGTCAAGATCGCCACAAAGTGATCTCAAACAGCTACTGCGACAAGGTATCTCGCGTTACATGCGACGTCGACACTACCAAGGCTTCGGGAAGGTTCTCCAATTTGAGCAAGGACGCACGTTCTATCGGATTATAGGTAATGGACGTTATTATTTACAGCTGAGGCGGATGTTTGATGAACTACATGGAAGGTATACGAGCTATGGAAAGGGCTGTGCTCGGGGTTTCTCTACCAGATTGTATCAGAAATGAGATCCGTAGACGAACAAAAGTTACCGACATACCCCACCGGATTAACAAGTTGAAGTGGCAGTGGGCAGGGCACATAACACGCAGAACAGATGGCCGATGGGACCGAAAGGTTCTCGAATGGAGACCACGGACCGGTAAGCGTAGCGTAGGATGTCCACCCACAAGATGGACAGACGACCTAAAATGGACCGTGGATGCAGGCCGCTTCCAACCGGCTCTTTTGGAGATCGATGGGGGAGGCCTAGGTCCAGCAGTGGACGTTCTATGGCTTAAATTATGATGATGATGGAAGGTATACTTCTATCCTAAAGTTATATGATTATTTACGGGATATTTACCGTGGTAGGATTGTGAAATAAGCTTCTGATATTTCGGCGCAGTTACATGCACCATGTTCACGGGAAGACTGAAGAATGCGGGTGGTTGGTCGAACAGTTAAAAATTTAGGTGCAGACATAACGATCTACCCTCTTTCTTAGTCTTTTGCTACGGTTATCACTGGAACTCGAACTTAAGTCCCCACCAAACACACTGTATCACTGCGTATAGACACCAAGGCAAATATCCCGTAAATAATCATAAAACTTTAGTGAATAACCGTGATAGTAAGAAACAGTGTTTTACTTCTAGTTTATTTCTATCTACACCAATACAAAAATATTTCACCGTCCCAAGCTGTGGTCAAACACCTGTCAATCATGGTAAAAGATCGTATCATGGTAACCTTCGACCATAATAATTAATTTTAGTCGAAGGTCGTAACAATCATTGGCAGCCATTCAACCCACAGGGAATGAGCCTCCTTCTTTTTCCGCCAATCTTCCCTTATTAGCGCTAATCTTGTCAATAAACCAATCAAATTATATTGCTTAAGACGTAACACTGAAAAGAACCCGAGTTTACAAAAGACATCGGCAAGGACAAGCCTGAACAAACTGCCGAAGTGAAGACAAACACGACCTCCCGTTGAATCCCAAATGCTATAAAAACTGCTAATGGATTTCTCCAAATGTTTGTTTTGCTAACTGCTAATGTAATGTGATTGCTCGAGATATAACACGTAGAATAATAGCTATTTGTACTTGTGGAAGTTCTTAAGGCCGCGCTCACCTCACCTTTGCAACATTTTTGAAGATATAGTTGTATGATTATTAACGGAATATATACCGTGATAATGTTGTGGATTGGTTGCGGTCATGATACTTAAGTGTGTGGATTTTTGAAGATTAAAAAATCGCTAATTGAGAATTGAAAAATCCGATGAAAAAAATAATGCACAATCTATAGCAATTTACGTGTTGATATTTTATAGGAGGCGAGACAAAAACACGTAATTTTTTCCGATCTTTTCCCGCCGAATTTGGGGCCCATTCCTAAGTCAATAAACCTATTTTCAACGAATTACATACCATATAGGTCGTTGCCTATTTTACACATAAGTATGTGATCATGTGAATTATTACTGATAATAATATTATTTTTGTATAACCACAACCTTTTCAATCTATACTAATATTATAAAGAGGTTAAGTTAGTTTGTGATTTTGTTTATATGTAGGTAGAAGCACAAGAAGGTAATCTCTGGAAGTTCTAGAGTACCTACGTACTTCGCCCACCATTGGATGGTTGTAGAGTATATTACACTGAGGGCGAAGTACGAGTATTCGTAAATACGCATCGAATTCCAAAGAAATTTCAATTTGGAAATTCAAAACTTGTATCAATTTCTTTACGTATTTAACGCATCGAATACCCTTGCTCCGCCCACTGATTCTGAACGTAATTTCACTGATAAAAGCTACATTGTGAACTATTTTTGAGTGGCTTAAGCTTTATTCGCAAATTTCACAATGCTGGCAAAACCGCGGGCCAAAGCTAGTTATAATGTTGATATAAAATCGTTTGTAATTGAATCTTAATTTATGTTCTTTGAACAATTAGAATTAGCTAAAGAAAGGTCAAGTTGTGCCTTTGTTAAAGTCTGAACATATTTTAAAACACTATGATCGCCTTTCTAACTCTTGTTGAGTCGCATACATTGTGGAAAGATCATATATTAGTTTTCTTATTCCGGACCAAAACGGGACCGTACTTAGCCGTAAGTTATAGATACAGGCAAGTGTTCGTGACCCTTTTAGATAAGTAAAGGAGCTCGCGGTTACTGAATCCGCTCTCTGTGCGACGCTAACTTGGAATTATTCGGGCTCGCAAGTTCGCGACTTGTTCTGGAATACTTATTGTTGGAGACGGTGAGGCGGTCTCTATTTCTGGAAATGACAAGTTTCTGTAGTTGCTGTTAATGTGAGCGCACAAGTTTGTTTTATGAACTTACTAATGAATTATTTGTATACATATAAACCTACAGGGTTACATGGAAAGGGTACGTGTTCTAAGTTGAAGGGGTGAGTATAACTCATCATTATAAACACCTTTTCATAGTAAACACTCATGTTATTGAGAAAGAAACATTCATCATCATCCACAGCCTTTCTTATTTCACTGCTGGGTATAGGCTCTCTTGCTGTGCCATCTGGCTCGGTCCTGCGGTAATCGAGTCCAGGTTCGACCCGCGATAGTAATAATATCGTCGACCCATCTTGCAGCTGGACGACCAACGCTCCGCTTACCTTGCCTCGGCCACCACTCTGTTAAAACCTTACTCCACCTGTCATCACTGCGCCTAGCAACGTGTCCCGCCCAGCTCCACTTTAATTTCATTACATTGAAACATTGTGTAGAGTATAAGCAGAAAACAAAAATGTGAGCAAAAAACAAACACTATGTACGTAGAGTATTTCCAATTTCCGCAACTGCCTGTATCGCAACTAGAAATCAAGGCGTATGAGGCTATCACGGAATACGTCGTCAGAAGTAATCCCATCTCAATGGCAGACGTAGCGTCTCTAGACAAATACCAGATTAGGAACGTACAGATGCCCGAGTATTGTAAAACAGACGAGAAAGACAAAGAAGGCTAACCACGGCACCATGTGGGAAACAATAACCATGAAACGAAAGAGAGAAAGCTGCACAACGCTGCAGAAACTATATGAATACAGCTATTTGTATAACTTAAAAATACGGACTGAATTTAGAAACTTACCCCTTTTTTGAAGTCGGTTAGTAAAAATAATGAGTAGGCTGTCAAAATCTCATCTGCGGCCAATCAATGACGATTTTCGTGCATGTGAGAGTGAGATGGTCTGCCAAGAAAAGATGTACCTAAGTATCAATTACTAGTGTCCGTGAATTGCAGCCGCCTCTGCGCCTTCGTGGAAATAATGCCATCATCCGTCCTATTTTTGTATGAATTTTCTGTAACAATAACATACGCATAACCTTTTTAAGTAAAACTATATAGACATTATATTGTTTGGCTTAAAATTAGCTTCAGCGTCTCTCTCTCCCTCTCTCTGATGTGTGTTTATAATCTATCCACTTCCTTTTCATCGTCTTTTCCAAGTTGTCTATCTACCTTTCTTACCCTGCAAGCTTTGAATCCGGCGCCTGGGAAAAACATCTCGCTGCTGGTTTCGGTACGCTACGCAGGCACTGAAGCTGGCGGTTCAATAAAACGCTTGATAGTGTTATAAAAGTGTTGTCATTTCTACATTTATGAAAATAACCTCATGCATAAACTGAATTTTAATGCTTTAAAAATATTTTAATAAATTCCAGTAAAATTATTACGATAGGCTTCATAAGTTTAAGTGACTTCTCTACCTACATATAGCCAGAATTCTGCCTCTTGGCTTGGCAAGGATATTATTTTATAAAAAAGCTGACCATTAATAGAGCCAAACAACAAAATTAAAATGTTTTCAAAATTAGGAAAGATATAGGCGTTTTAATTTCTTGCTAGACAGAGAGCGCACTATACCACAGAATACATGTAATTAGTACAAGAGTAGAAGATTCACTCCGCAAAATCATTTATATAAGTAGCGACTCTTGCTACTACACAATAAAGTGCAATTCAGGACGTGCGAGCGCTAACTACCTACAGCTATATTAATCTAGAAATTGCCCCTCTGTCTATCGCGTAGCTCTTGTCGCGTTATCTCTGTCTATCGCGCGGCAGTCAAGGCAGTCAGACAGGTCGGCTAGTTGTAGCTTCAAATTCATACCTAAAGTGCGGAGTGCGCCAGCCCTGGCTATACTCTCAAATACCGTCACGTACCTACGCCATACAAATTCCACACTGACAGAGAATCCCTTCCTAATCCGACCAAAAAAAAAATTAACGTTTATGTATCGAAACTTTATTAGCCGATAAAACAATGTCTTCAGTACGTATAACATTTACCCATATTTTTTGTATCGCTCTTAAAACATAGCCTATGTCACTCGGGGATTGTGCTATTTCCTATCAGTGAAAGAATTTTCAGAATCGGTTCAGTATTTCCAGAGTTTAACTCATACAAACGCACAAGATTACAAACTTTATCTCTGTATAATATTAGCGTAGATACAGTCTATCTAAGTAAGGCTTATTTCAACACCAAATGATATCAGGAAGCCTCACTCCCCCTGTCATAAGTATCATGTCATTATACTGACAATTTCAGTTACGCCTATGTTTCAGTATCATTTAAGTGCATGCACAGTGCGCACTAGTTAATGCTATGTCAATAGTCAACGTGTCTTTTCTTATCTGACATTTCACGTGACATGGGTGGACATTGGAGGAAATAATTAGAAAGGAGCTTGTCTGTCTATTTTCTATCGGTAACATTTCGGCGAGTGTACGCAAGTGCTTCATGCCCTTATTCCACCCTCACCCTTTTACTGCAGGACAAGTAGGTCTGCACACTACCTACCACTCCTTCCTCATGGAAACTCCAAAGATTCTTACACAACGATTTAGGTCGTCTTTTATGATACGTGCTGCCCAAGAATGGAACTCTCTGCCGTCCTCCTTGTTTCCTGAGAACTGCAATCTAGACAACTTCAAGGCTAGCCCCCGAAGTGCCTTATGCTCTAATCTGAACTTAAGCAAAACAGGCTAGTTTTAGACCTTAATTCGTAGACGTTTAGACTTAAATTCGGCTAGACATCGTAATTTTTGGCTATACAAGCCTCCAGCCGCCGGTCACCTTACGGGCTATAGAGTGAATAAGATCAACGTGTTTCACCCTAACGTGTTACTATCAGGCGAGTTGGTGGCCAAACGTAGATCTCTATAAAAATAAGGAGAGTCAGTATAAAAAGGAAGCTAAATAACAAGTAGGTCCAGTGCGTCTAACTTGTCTACGGGGTTACGCGGAAGGGTACTAAACCAAAAAAGGTCCGTTATACAATGGGACCAACCCTGAAATAGCAAAAAAGAAATTCTGCTGCTCTATGTACACGTTGTTGAATGTGAACCACCGTTTTCTATGGATCAGTTGATATTTTCTTTTTTGCTGTGCCTGGGTTGGTTCCATAGTAAAAGATGTTCATAACTATGAGTATTATGAACCCTCTCGGGAGCTGGTGGTAGCCTGGTGGTCGCTTTCCGTTCGCAGCCGCACCAAAACATCCACCGTCTTCCCTTCTGACCAAATGACGTGTAATATAAACATTATATTTAATTCCCGTATTAACTAAACAAAATAATATTGTCCTTTTTATCCGACTGCCCTAGAACGAGGATTATGTCTTTCTGGCGTATGTATGTTCCTTTCTTAGTATATTTTTTTTATGTTTCTATAATATTACCTCTTATAGCCTAAACAGCTTGACTGGTTTTGATTTCTGAGGTGTCTTTAGATTCGTTTTCACGCCCAGAGTGTCATAGTTCTTTGTTTATGACTTCCAACTTATCCATTAGCTGCACCAAGAACCAGCTAAAAGGTCAATGCAAAGGCCTGTCTAACATTACAAATCCTGCAAAATATGTAACTACTCAAGTATTTATTACGGACAATAAATTAGATATCTATTGGGTGCTAATTAATTGTGTTTTATGGCTCTATGTCTAATATATTTTATTGGCACATTTGTGCTTGTTTCGCCTTCTGTAGCAGCGGCTGTGCAATCTGACATCATATTGACTGTTGCCGTGTTTGGTTATGAGCGTCGTCTACGTATATCGGCGTAAATAATGATATGTCAATATTTTCGGCCTCCAGAGGTATTGCAGAGCCATAAAAATGTAGAGAAACAGTAACCCGCGTCAACTTTTGTAGGCCTGTAGAATGACCTTGCTCACGTTTTTCTTTCTAGAACACAAATTTCATCGTCTTACTGACACTAAGAAAATTGTATTTATTATCATCCTGTTTGTATATCACGTTGAAGAACATACTACTTTAAATATTATATGATTATTTGCGGGGATATTTACCGTCGTAAGGGCGCAGTTACATGCACCATGTTCACGTGAACATGGTGCATGTAACTGCGCCGAAATATCGGGTGCTCATTTGACAACCTTACCACGGTAAATATCCCGGTAAATAATCATATAACATAAGTTGATAACCGTGATAGTTTAAAACAGTATAGTACTTTATATCCCGAGAAAACAATTGATGTGCTATCCCGCAGTATTAGCTTTTGTAGGCCTTTAAAGCAGCCTCACAATTTTCTTTCTATAACAAATTAATTAGAAAACAAACTGTCCCCCCCTCTCTGTATTTAATGTTTATCGGGACTTATCACGTATTATTTTATTTAGGTAAATATATATAAAAAAAGTAATGGTATATTTAAAACATTGCTTTAAGCTGTCACGGTTGTTCACTAAAGTTATATGATTATTTACTGGATATTTACCGCATTATTTGGTGCATGTAACTGCGCCGAAATATCGGGAGCTCATTCCACAACCTTACCACGGTAAATATCCCGTAAATAATCATATAACTTTATTTAAAGCAAGTGTTCAAATCGTGAAAGTTTAAAAATTACTATCCCCACCTTAAACTAAAACGCTCATATCTCAAAGATTTACCATTTAAAGGGCATTATCGACTAGTACAATCCAAACAACAACTTTGAACATATAAAAATATTAATTGATATTATTTTATCGAATATTTGATATATTGGCACTGTAGTCATTATCTATGTTTTATTTTTACAAACTCACGTAAAAACATATTCATTCTATAGATTCCATAAAGATTCGTATTTAGTTATATTCAGCGATGAGCCTGTTTTTGTAATAAATTAAACATTAGGACACCTGCCTATTATCCTACATCACGTAGTAGAGACATAATATATCACTTTATATCCCGAGAAAACAATATAAACTGGGATAAAGGGAGCATAATACGATACTTACTATACAAATATTTATAAAATGAAACACCAATAAAGAGAAGCAGGTATTACACACATGTGTAGTATCAGTGACGTAATATTGATAATGTTCTTGACCAGTGACCAAGACTGTTTATCTTGTTATATTCGACTCACGGTCAGTCAACATGTTATTGTTTTGAGGTCTAGTTAGCAATTATTTGTTATTACTTCGGATAGTATTTTGATATCGCCTAATTTGCGCTACTGGCTTATCTAAGGCCACTCGAACGTCTCCTATTAGGACAATTGTAATTTTACTATTTTGTCATCATCATCATCATCACTGACAGCCATCGATATACAATACAATAGTCACAATCTCTAACTGAAAACAGTCAAAAATAGTCCGAGCGTCGTTGAACATACCTAAACATCAATGTGATATTAGCTCGCAATGCCAAGAGCTACGATGACATAGCGGACAACTTACGTTGAACACTATGCAAGCGACATAACGTCTAAATTGGAGTAACCATGGCATTGCGAACTAATATCAAATTGATGCCTATAGGTATGTACAACGACGCGAATTTTTGACTGTTTTCACTGAGAGATTGTGACTATATAGGAATTGTATCTCGATGTATTCTGAATTCTTGATGGTGTTTAACTTGTCTATGGTATGAGGTACGGCACATTCATACGTATATTATTATCATTAATAATTAAGAATCGATTCTAATTCGTATATGTATACCGTTTCGTATAGCGAAGTGGGGATTAAAATTAGATTAAACAAAACGTTTGTTCCTAATGTATGATCGTCGCCGTTAGCAAGTTCCTTACTTATGTTAATTTATAATAACAAAGTTACAATATAACAGGGCCCCGGTTCTACTAAACCAATTGTTTTTAAATTGTAATTGTTTCAATTTAAATTTTTAAATAATTACCTCGAAATTGTCAGTTTTTTATTTTTTCATATACTAATTTATAATATTAGGTGGTGGTATTTTTCTAGTATATTTTTTTTTAATTGTAAATTTTAAGCCACTTATTTAAAAATTTATATTGAAACAATTACAATTTAAAAACTATTTGTTTAGTCGAATCGGGGTCCTGGTGCCTATAGTTATACAGTTGGTGAGTCTTTCTTCCTTCAGTTGCTGGTTCATTGCTGATGATGCCGGTTGCTCCCTGGACGATCTGTCAAGACTGATAAGTGATATCACTAACCTTGGCGTCAAAAATACTTTGTTGTATGGGGTTTACATTAACATGGGTACCATTACATATTGTGTGAAAATTTCATGTGTCGTATCTATTGCGGTGCGAAAGATACAGCCGTTTAAAGATAGGACAGACGGACAGACATCTTAGGCTTAGTAATAGGGTCCCATTTTTACCGCGTCACCCTCATTTCTTTTAAATCCCACGCAGCCAAGAAACAATTTCGCGAATAAATCTTCATATAAAACGACGTTCGGGTAATCAGGGAGATTTGCCAGGAAAATTTGCGGAAACGCCTTGAAAGGTGAATTATGTAACGCCGGCGGTGCCGGTCGCTTATAGAAGCTATTTCCGTTCCGTGCTTTCTAATGCGACACAGCATTAAATTAACTAGCGGTTATCGAGCTTTCACGTATTTTCCGTGGGAAGACTGTAGTACATGTCCATCCTAGCGCAATGCATACTACCGACTTGCCAAATTTCATCAAAATCGGTTCAGCCATTAAAAATCTAATCATCTAGTCCTAAAATGTCCAGTGTTTCAAAATGTCCAGTGTTTCAAAATGTCCAGTGTTTCAAAATGTCCAGTGTTTCAAAATGTCCAGTGTTTCAAAATGTCCAGTGTTTCAAAATGTCCAGTGTTTCAAAATGTCCAGTGTTTCAAAATGTCCAGTGTTACAAAATGTCCAGTGTTTCAAAATGTCCAGTGTTTCAAAATGTCCAGTGTTTCAAAATGTCCAGTGTTACAAAATGTCCAGTGTTTCAAAATGTCCAGTGTTTCAAAATGTCCAGTGTCCCGAAATGCCTTGTTCCAAAAATAATAAAAGTAGCAAATGTGGTATGTTGAGTTGAGAGCAGTTGTTTTTATTTTCTCTGTAATTACATGCATGTTATTACAAATAGACAGACACCGGGACAGGTGAATCCTAAATAAAGGCTAGTAAAAAGCCGTGACGTGAAGTATTTCTATCGCTGGTCTCTAGCTGCGTGGGTTTTATGTTTTCGCGCGTTGACAATGACATTCAAACGTTGAGTAATACTGGTTTAGCTTTTATTATTTCTTGCTTAGAAAAGTGATGTAAGATATGATTTAAAAGGGAATAACAGATGAAATGTTTAGCATTCTTGTACTTCTGTGCCTTCTTGTACATGGCTATTTCATCAGATCCGTCATGGAAAGGAAGATGGAAGAAAATAGGGGTCAAGATACTTAGAAGAGCGTACGGACCAATAAGGAGAAGTTAAACATCATACCGTACAAGGCAGTCAATCAAATGCTGGCAATAAGATCGGGAAGGCTGAAAGTCACTCCATCGAAAAGGACAAGGATCTTTATATTATAAAGTAAATTAAATGATTATTGCCGCAATTTTGAAATATTCAAATAAAGTTTTTAATTTTATTGATATTTTTTGAAAATGCTTATATCTTTTTCATGATTCGTCTTAATTTTATAAATTATAATTAGCTGCTTTGCAAAAATAACTTAAACGAGCAAAAAACTGTTATTACATCACACTGTGACTAACTCACTATCTTTCTCTGCTATTACGACTAAATGGCTGGACTAAAACGCTCTTCATAAAATACAATCTACAAAATTAACTCCAACCCCGGAAACTACGGAAAAGCTAAAATGAAAAGCTGAATGCAAAATGATGAAATGGGAGTAAAACCACACGTCGTTAGTTTAAGATATAGTCATGTGGTAAACTAATCCCAAATTCTATATTTCATTAAAATGCTATTGGACCTCTTGATAGAAGAATAAGATAGAATCTATCATACTATTGTAAAGTACGCACATAAAAGGACGAAACGAATTAAAATTACCGGAACAACTGGCGGCCTTATTGCTAAAAGTGATGTCTTCCAAGCAATAAGCTGAAGGTTCCAAACTATGCAAAATACGTAAGCCGACACCAACGGCCTCCCTCCTCATGCATATTCAGAGGCAGCCAGAAGAAACAATTGCTTCCGCGTGGAGCCGTTCCTTACTTTAATCATATTATTTATACAGTGCTATAACTATAATGAGATTATTTGCATATATTTTACCATTGACGAGAGTGACGTCAGCATTAACTTGATACGACATTTTTTGTATAAAAGCGGCAATTCGGCGTGTGGTACGCCTGATTGTAACCGCTACAATGGACGCCTGTAACACTAGGCGTTGTTGTCTAATATGTCTATGCATTCCAGTGGGGAAGAATGGTTCTTGAGTGGAGACCACGAATCGAAACTCGCAGCTTAGGTAGGTCTCCCACTAGATGGACCGACGACATTGTGAGAGTCCAGTGGATGCAAAAGGCAGGCTGTCGTTCAGTGTGGAGGTTAAAGGAGGAGGCCTATGTTTAGCAGTGGACGTCTTGTGGCTGATGATGATTACCAGCCCGGAGAAATGGTTGTAGACACCTGGTAAAGTAGTAAGTGTCGTAATTAAAATTTAGATATTTAGAATTCGTACCAATTTCCTAAGGATTCTACGCTGTTCAAGCGTCATACAATAGGTATAAAAATCAAATCTTTCAAGTTTTTTTTTAAGTTAATGTTTTTGAACAGCAAACTGAAATAGATCGGCTCTTTATATCACTAGTCGTTAGAGAACCAGCAATTAACAATCGTCTCGTAGCCAACTAAAATTGAAAGCAGTCTTATAATAAATAACCAATTTCTTTTCAATTAAGGACGCCTTTTATCGCGTAATGCCAAAGAAAAACGGTCAAAGCTGCTCAGCTAGAGCGAAGCAAAGCGAAGCTAGAGAGCATGAGAATGAGAACACGACTGCTCACACATCTTAAATTTATCTCTTGTCTACATATTTTTTTTATCATATGTATTTTAATCAGGAATGCTTAAATGCATTTTTAAACATTCTTAAGGATTCAGTCGATGTTACATCACTGAATCATAAATACTTTAATGTTTATTGTACCGTAACGATGTTTTACTAAGGTGTTGTTATTCTTTCCTTCGCACTATGTCAGCTATATTCAACTTGAATTTGTTTTTTAACCGACTTCAAAAAAGAGGAGGTTATCAATTCGACTGTATGTTTTTTTTTATAATTAGTTATTATATTTTTATTATTACTTGAAAGATGGGGTCGCTTTCTATCTAAAAAGACGAGACAGACGATGCTCGTAGATTTTCTTTTGGTGTCCAAACATTTATACATATGTATGTAATGATTTCTTAGGTTTTCCCGATGTCCAAACAAGGTATTTTACATTATTTTAATACGTTTCGAACACTTATCAAAGCTCTTTGGAACTGTTATTTTCTATATCCTCTCTATGCTTTTTAGATACTGGAGGGCCAACTTAAAAGTCTTACGCAACAGAATCCAGACGAATTTGACGTTTGTATTTGCGCGATGTATTTGCACGAAGCGTTTGATTTGATACACGTATTTACGGTAGCAAAACAAGACGACGTATTTTTTAAAACAGCTTCTTTACTTCAGACATTAAAATAACCTCATAATGCAGATTCTTGATCATTCCGGGAGGTCTGGCAGGTGGTAGCCATGGACTGGGATTTGTGGAAGGAAGTGGGCCCAGCAGTGCCACAGTAACACTGAAAAAATGCAGATTCACAAATATGATCATCCTTTAACTGTCCACTGTTGGACATAAGCTTCACGTAATGCACGTATTGCATCCAGTTTTTACCCGCCGTTTTAAGTAGGTCGTCACTCCACCTGGCCACGGTGTCCTACACCATGTTTGCCTGCGTTTGTTCTCCACTCCAGAACTCGTCTAACCCCATCGGTTATCTGTAACCACCAATTTTTGAACTATGATTGTAAGACTTTGGCTACGGAAAAAGGAACCCTACCATATACGAGTCTCGACACGCACTACGCCAGTTTTTTTTTTCAATATAATCTTAAAACCTTTAGCTTTTTTCATTGCTGTAGCAAAGGCAACAATATTAATCTAAGAATTCTAAGATAATAAAATATTATACGATATTATATTATTATAGATTTCAGATTTCTAAGAAGTGCTAAAAGATTCATCATCTCAAAAGCTTCTGCCAAAAACAGGTAAGAGCGATCCGTTTGAAAAATGGTTCTGTCCGTTTCTGCACTTCATCAAATAAACAAAAAGAAACTTGAGCGAACAGTGATTGATATAATAGTCTTTGAGATAGGGTGAATCAGGGTTTACTTTGCGGAGGTTTATCTTAAAACTGGCACGACAATGAAGCTAAAATACACTTGAGATTTGTATAACAGACACTTGTGGAGGAGGTAATGTGGTAATGTGTTTCGGGTTCTATGTTTAGGTTAAACGGCGGCGTGACGAACGAGCTGTCGAGATTCATTTTATGTACCGAGGTCATTGGCTATATTTTGTAGTCCATTCTATATTTTGTAGGTTTTTCTTCTAATGACATATTTGTATGCTCTACATTGATTAAATACAATGTAATTATTAATTATTCGGTGGAACTTCGTTTGTAGTTTGATGGGCCTTAGGACTCTCAGAAAAGTAACTCTAGATTGTTCTGATGGCTAAATTATTTTAAGTGTTAAATAGGTTAACCTTTTGTAATAGTTTTGAATCATAATTCATGCATGAGTTGAACACGAGGCTCTATCAAGTGTTGTGTTTTAATTTAGGATTATGGATAGTCCTTCTATAAGGCAGTCCTCTGATTAAGTCCTTGAACCGATATTCAAGTCTAAAATTAACATGAAGCACAGGTATTGCGCATCATTTCTAAAACATACCTCAGTACGTTCTTGAACTTTCTTGACGCAGAGACGTAAACAGAACCTCTCGGGGTCTGTAAATATCTACTAAATATACATAAAACTTAAATAAAACATTTTGCTAGTGGAGCGAAAATAACAAAAGTTAGTTTATACAGTTTGCAACAGCGGTATTGAATTTAAGCTTCAATAAACTTTTGCTCTTAAGTTTGCACGTTCCACAAACTCTGTAGGGTTTCTTAATTGCTGTTGTTATTGTTAGACTATGTGCTTGTTAAATATAGAGAAGTATCCAAGCTTGCGGGTGTTTTAATAAGGTTTTATCAATGTAGTCGATTCTCTTGTACCATTTTCTTAACTAAAATTTACTAAGCTCTAAAATTATCTGCGTCTCTTGTCACAATTATTAACGCGTGGGAAAGAAACGGCACTTATGGAGCTGTAAATTTCCTTTAGTGTATAGAAACGTACAACATCGATGGCAATGTCGACGAAACTGAATGTCCTATAATAGGTGGGAATCGAACGCACGCCCCCAAGTGTAAAAGGCAGGTTCACTACCAACTCCACCGGGGCAATAAAAATAATATGCTATCAACCCACCTGCGGTGCCGTCAGCGGAGTTGGAATACCATCCATGAAAATACCCCTAGTTATGCACAGGCGGACGTAAACAAGTGCCACAGGTCGGGGCATAAATAAAACATTTCAGCGGACGGTCGAGAATAACACGTTAGGTGCAGTTTGCGTCACCGCGCGGATTGAAATTCAATGTTTGTCACACAGCGCATTGTATTTGTAAAGCGGCGGTGAGGAATCTTAATGCGTTAAAGTTTCGAGATGGTGGACGCATTATAGGGAATCTGACAAATCTACATTCTCATGTTGGTATGTATGTTTGTCATCATCCGGAGCCTTCTCTATCCATAGCTGCGTTATGCGTAGAGGCCTCTCATTTACTGTGCCGTTTACATCGGTTCTGTGCTAATCGATTATAGGTTCTCCCCGATGCGACGTTCAACGTCGTCGATGCATATCGTTTCTGGATGACCTACTCGGCCTCGGTCACTACAGTCAACGACATCACTTTGCCTAACCAATCTATAATTATTTTTATCATATACATTAGCTTTGTATACTCATTGCTGAGCTAGATAAATGCCTACCCTGGTATGATATAAAAGTAGGTACGTAATCTTGCTTTTCTTACATAACCGCAACTCTGATCTATGACATAAATACTTTAATAGTAAGATTAATGTCCATCTCAACCTTCACAGAACGTCGATACATGTAGCACCTTGAAGACTAAATAAAATACATATTTGTTTATTTTTACATCGCCTCGCTTGGGCGGAAGAGGAACTGTCCTTAAACCTGTCCAGGCACAATCTCCAGTAAGGGATCTCCTGTTTAAATCATAGTAAAGAAACTTGCGGTATTCCAACGTAACGCAACTCGTTTCTTTACTACCTCTACCTCTTCAATCTTATAAGTTACTAGCTGCGCCCCGCGGTTTCACGCGCGTGGGGTACTCCTTATATCATCGGCTATCTGCCAGTGAAAGTCCCTTTAAAATCGGTCCAGCCGTTTTGGAGTCCATAAAACAGTAATGAAAGTGTTTTTAACTTATCGTGAAAATTTAACTGATCAATGGGACAGGGGCAAAAAAGCCGATGACTATAATGACAATTTGTATGACATACTGATTTTATGTTGACATATTTTTACAGCAATTTGTTGTATTTATTATATTACTAATTTTATAATATTATTCCTATTTTTACTAGGAAATCTATTTTAGTTTTAACAGTATGTGAGATAAATGTTAGTGGAATTTGTCCGTTTTTATTCTCAATAAATAATTTGAATTTAATTTGAATTTGAATAGGGACCATACATCCACACACACATCGCCTCTTATAGATAGCAAGAAGATGATTGATAAATTATGTGAAAATACTACATAAATAGCAACAAACGAAGAAAACTCGACTATTAAATGTTTTTAATAAGACCAATAATCTATTTAATGGTTGCTGATAATAAATACGGTCTGATGATAGCTTTTCATAGAAACAGGCCAATTTTAGTCACGCGCACTCAGTAGCGTATCAAATAAGTAGCATCAAGGTAGTCAACAATCGCAAAATGGTTGCAAAATTATATGAAATTGCTTAAAAATTTACGTGATTCATGTGAATCACCTAATACTGTTTTTTTATTATTGTAGTAACATTGTCTGTAGTATTGTTACAGGTAATATTTGTCATGGTGGATATTCGCCAAAGAACCTGACTTAACTAGAGTCACCGACATAGCTATTAAAGTTTGCAAGATGAAGTGACAATAGGCAGGTCACATCGCTCGAAGAACCGATAACCGATGAGTAAGAAAGGTTCTGGAGTGGAGACCACGAACCGGAAGACGCAGCGTAGGTAGGCCTCCCACTAGATGGATCGATGACATCGTGAGAGTTGCAGGCGTCCAGTGGATGCAGATGGCAGGCTGTCGTTCAGTGTGGAGCTAAGGGGGAGCTATGTTCAGCAGTGGACGTCTTCTGGTTGATGATGATGAATATTTGTCATCAGTGATCACAGGCTACATCAGTCGTCCGATTCTCGGCTTTTCTTCTCTAGTCACGGCTAATTACCTTCTGTATATCGTCACACCATCAGGTCGCAGGATGTTTGACATTACGCTTGTCAGTTCGTGGTCTCCATTCTAGAACACGTCTGTCTACCCCAAGTTAGTGACTATGTGACAGATATGACTCACCTACTGCCACCTTTAATAATATCCATAAGAATTAGAACCTTGGTCGCATAGGGTTCTAGCAGCAGTAATGAATGTAACCTCAGCTTAGACAAGCAAGGGAGATATGCCTTAGTAAAATAGGCATGATGACAATTTTTTTTTTATTGTCTCATAAAAAAGCTGATCATAAATAGCACATCAACAAAAACAAAATTAAAATTAGTGCAAAAATAAATAAGATATAAGCATTTTAATTTCATGCTAGACAGAGATCACGGCTCAGGAGCGCCATACACATGCTATACTAACATACGGTTTGCGAGAAAGGGATAGAACATCCCCTCTCTATCCCCACCTAAAACTTTATATAGAGATTTATCAGCCAATTCAAATTGTTTTTTCAGTAAGTGTAATGTATTTAGTTATATTCATCGCTAAGCCGGTTATTGTAATAAATTAAACATTAGGAATCATGCCTATTGTTGTTCGCGTTCTAAATTCTAATGTATATTATAATATTTCATTAAAAAATCACTTTACCGCAAAAACTGGAAGTATGGCTCACTTACTTATTTTTTACGCACACCAAGAAATTTGTAGTGAAACCAATTAAATTGAGTAATAGTTCACATGCAAAAAAGGTGTCAAAGTCGTATGCTGTCGGTCGGTGTGTTCGACTACTTACTAGAGGCGTCAAAATTGATTTAGGCCAAATAGGTCGCACCCGCCACATATCTCCCTTGTTTGTCTAATCTAAGAATGTGACAAAAATCACAAAGTTGACCTACTGTTTTGCTTTAATATGGTAATAGTGCTATTGGTATCAATATCAGTTAACCAGTTGTTAGCGAACTGTCGATAATTGCTACGTTAGTTTGTTAATTGTGATCTATAATAACGAGAGCCAGTTTATAAGATGGCTCTCAGTCCAGGGGCTTTACGGCTAGGTACCTGTTTAAAGCGATTCTGTTTAGGTGGTTATTAAGGTGTTACTTTTTAAGAAATAAAAAATCTTTAATCTTTAGGTGATGAGAAAAGTTGCGCGACCGCAAACCTTATCTCGGCGTGTTAAGGTTCAAGTTCGCGTGAATTACCGCACAGCGCTGTTTCGAGCCCGCGTTAAGGGGTAGCCGTAAGGTTCCAGGGCCTCGATTCTACTAAACAAATTGTTTTTAAATAGTAATTGTTTCAATTTAAAAATTTTAATAATTGCCTCAAACATAACATTTTTTTTTTTTTTTTATATATAAGTAATATAATAAATTTAAGTTATAAAATTAGGTGGTGGTATTTTTCTAGTATAAAAAGATAATAAAAAAACTGTCAATTTTGAAACAATTATTTAAAAATTAATATTGAAACAATTACAATTTAAAAACAATTTGTTTTGTAGAAACGGGGCCCTGGTGTATAATTTGGGTCAATTATTTAATTTGATTATAGGCTTTAATTGTAAACTGATCAAACAAGTTTTGAATCGGAAAATAAAACCTTATATTTACCGACCTTTTAGGGCGCTACAAAGAGGTATAATGGGCCGCTATTTTGGACAAGACTCTTTCGATATTACTCGCAAATTATTCAAATCGTTTGGGTTTGGAGTGTTTTGATTGTCTGAAACAAAAAATAAGTACCATAAATGATTTTTATTTGATAAGATTTTCAGTTATATACTTATAAATCCTTTTTTTAACCGACTTCAAAAAAAAAGGCGGTTATCAATTCGACTGTATGTTTTTTTTTTTGTTTTGTTTTTAAATCTAATTTTTGTTTGGGGTTTTATTCGGTATGCGATTATGCCAGCCCCGTTTTTCAAAGCAACTTACACAATCAAAAGGGACCAGAGTCCCTACGCCGATCTAAGCACTATAACAGACGCTCGAACGCGGCTGACGGACCGCCGTCCAACCAACGCGAGAGAAAGAGTGAGAATAACATATTTCCCTCTCTTTCTCTCCCATTGGTCAGACAACGGTTGAGGTCAGCCGCGTTTTTTTAAACCACCTATTGTGCATGCGTTTTAAATGTGTGTATGATTTACTCGTGTTTTGTGCAAATAAATAATCTTTAGCTTTATCTTCGAGCGTCTGTTAGCAGTATAATACGACCGAGACCATGTCATACAATGCCCTCGCCGCATCACAGAAATCATAGTCTCCATGTAGCATTGGTCAGTAGTCAGTACATAATGTCAACAACCCTGTTCTTGGACTTCTCAAGGTACCTAGTGGCGAACAATTAGTATTGTATCACCACTAGGTAATTTGGAACAATTTAGATAGGAGACACTCTAGTAAACATCTGTAGTGCGCGATTACGGGCTAAATATATGAATGATGATGTAATTCCAAACTGTCTTCAAGGTTATTTCACCTTTATCACCGGCATCTAATCTACCTTCTGCAGGTCATTACCCTACTCCTTCTTTCTTCTATCAGCGTCAATCAGTTTTGTGTTTAACTTGTCCAAGACATTGTCAAATACGTTTTATTTATATTTTTATGATTAAATGGGCTAGTTTTTGGACACAACTCACCTGATGGTAAGTGACGTTGCGGTCTAAGATGGGGCACGCTTACCCATGAGGTGCCTATTCACTTTTGTGTTGAAGAGGCCCAGGCTGTACCTTATAGGGAACACCGAGGCAGGAAGCGCATTCCATTCCTGTGCAGTTTGTTTTTTAGTTTCTAGTTTTCAGCTTATTTCAACTTTAAAATAAATAAATATAAATATTCGGGACATTTTTGCACACACGGTCATCTGACCCCAAACTAAGCAAAGCTTGTGATATGGCTGCCAGAGACTGATATACATACATATATAGTTTTAAATACATACTTAAATAGATATTAACAACCAGATATAGAACAAACACAAATATTCATCACATAAATGTTTGTCCTAGGCGGGAATCGAATCCACGCCCCCAAGCTCAGAAGGCAGGTTCACTACCAACTGGACCAACGGGCTATCTTGCCGTCTCTACCTTCTACCTTCGCAGACTATACCTCAATGTTTTACCGTTGTTTCCCTTTTGTCATCAGGTGGGAGCAGGCGCGACGGGGCCCGGCGGGCGCCGTGCCCTCGAGCTGATCCTCAGCGGAGGGCTCAAGTCGCTAGCGCGGCCCGCGAAGCCTGTCCGCAGGGCTGCTTCCAGGGACTCCGTGCTGTCGCAACCGCAGCCTCTGTTAGAAGGTGAGAGTAACGTGGAGAAATATCTTCTACTTCTTAATTCTTCCATCGGCTTGGTTTGTTAGAGTATATCACGTAAGCGACAGAAGGAAAACACTGGCAGAGAACAGCAACTGATGGCACGCCGAAGAGTATAATTATATTTAGCATTGGATGGAAAATTGCTGATAAAAAAAATTATACACTGGTTTATTGCAAAGGCTTATATCTCTCCTATATCTCAATAACTCAAGATAAATCAATGGGACGTTAAAATAAAAACGTCCCTGAACACGATGTTGTCATACAACTCCGAAAATTGCCAAAAACATTCAAAACATTTATCTGAGAAAAGCAACCGGTTCCAATATTACATTGGCGAGATAATGTACTCGTTAACGATACATTCTGATCTGGTTTCAAAACAAGTTTCATCGCTTGAATCCACGTGAAAATACAGTATTTACGTAAAAGATAATAAATAATTAGTTTTGGAAAACAAACATATTTGTTACATTCCATTTAAGCGTGTGAGTTTGGTGTATGCAATGCAGATACAATTAAAATAAAGATACTTATTTATGTGAATAATTTTGTTACAAAAACAATACCTCGAAATCTTTGATTGTATTAAAGTAGTGATTCGCCCCGACCTTGCGCCTTGTGGTAACAACCTTAATTATCTTCACAACTCCAATACAGATTTTACTAAGATTCAAACACTTAAAAAATAATTGAATTGAACTACTTGCCTACATAATTAAAAAAGCAAATCAGATATTGTCTCCATGTATAATCCGTTATGCTACAGGAACCGTATTTTTGGGTGAAACGTAGTATGTAAACCTAACTCTATCAGAGTAGTTTGGTAGTCAGGGTATAAGCTACCTCTATTCCGAATTTTATCCAAATCAGAATCCGAATTTGTTCAGCCGTTACGGAGTTGAATGGGGACAACCACTCTTGCACACAAATTTTAGCATTTATATTATTAGCGTGACTTGTGACGCGTGCGATGGTAACAGTCCGTTTTTTCTTTATTTACTTCTCTTTTCTGTGGTAACAGTCTCTCCGCCTGTTTTGAACCGACTTAAAAAACACGGTTGTGTTTTTTAGGGTTCCGTACCTCAAAAGGAAAAAGCGGAACCCTTATAGGATCACTTCGTTGTCCGTCTGTCTGTCCGTCTGTCTGTCCGTCTGTCTGTCCGTCTGTCTGTTCGTCTGTCTGTTCGTCTGTCAAGACCCTTTTTTCTCAAGAACGCGTAAAGGTATCAAGTTGAAATTTATACTAAATACTTGGGTCTACGGTTTCTTTCGGCTGTAAAAAAATAAAAGTTGTAAGTCAACGCAATCAAAAGATATGAACGTTTATGTCGCATATTTTGCGATATCACAGGAGAATCAAAACCTATAGGGTACTTCTCGTTGACCTAGAATCATGAAATTTGGCAAAAGGCAAGGTTCATAGCACATATCTATACTATAATATTATAAAGAGTAAAGATTTAATTGTTTGTTTGTTTGTTTGTTTGCATTGAATAGGCTCCGAAACTACTAAACCGATTAAAAAAAATATTTCACTGTTGGGAAGCTACACTATCCCCGGGTGACATAGGCTACAATCTATACGCGTGCGACGCTGGGGCGGACCGCTAGTATAGGAATAAATCCGAAAGTCACAAATTTGAAGTTATATCATTTAAAAATAATTATTTTGCTATTACAAACTTACATTTTGTAGTTGGAATGTATGGAAGAATCTTATTGTCAATTACAAAGTTAAGTTTGTTTTTTAAATATTTCAAGTTCAGTTAGTTTTTACTCGTACTTGTCCGGTTTTTTTATGTTTGTTTCCTCAGAACTCCGTAATTTATGCACCGATTTAGTTTTTTTTGAAAGGATACAATATATACATAGGTTATCGGTAATATATGTGAGTACTTAAGGATAGGTCGCAAAGAAATTTCCGTAAAAACCGGTTTTGTAGTTTGGCTTTTAAATCAAAATAACTGAAAAAAAAAATCATCCCCGAAAGTAAACGAAATTGTGTTTACTAACTTTAAAGTCGGGTTTTAAATAGCTAATTATCTACAAAACGATGTTCACGAAACAATGAAGTACGTTTTTTCGAGAAATTTATGAAAAATCAAAAAATCGTTAAAACGCGAGGGATAGCGTAACATTATTTCGCAATATTGTCCTTGCGACATTGATCGTTTTATGTGGGGTACGGCCTCGCATCATGCTAATACTCTAATAGCTTTCTGCGCACACATAAACCTGATACTAGCTTTCTGTCGTTTGTGGCCAAATTAGTGCTACAGCTGAAAAAAATACCAACAACAAAAACAATTAAGTTGTTTTATGGCTGTGACCTTGTATGTTGAATTATTGTAGGAACAGAACTGTGTTGTTTATGTATGTTATGTCTATGGTAGATTTTTTCCTCCTAAAAGGATTTTGACGTCGCACTCTACGACCAAAATAAAATGAATAGACGAGCCATGACCATTGTACTTGTACAGTAAAAACGAGTCAAAACTGTAGGACATATACTTCAACACCCAATTATAACCATGTACAGTAAATTTGTTACAAAAAATAAATAGCGGTTTTTGTTGTGTCATTACATTTCGGGAAAGCACACGAAGACATAATTTTGTCAGATGTTTCGTTAACATGTAACACAAACAAGTCATGTGTCGCACTTCCTACGGCTAGAGACCGACTGAAACGAAGTGAGGGCCGGCGCTCATTTTGTAATCTTCAAACATGCTCTTCTTCTAGACCCGTCCATTCATTTTATTTATGTCGAAGGTCGCACTACCTTTACATTTGCCTGTTTCCAGTGTTCTTAGACTAAGTGGTATTTCTTTCCTGCAGTCCGCGGGGTTATTACGTAAGCTGACACAAGCTAATGCTATAGTGTCAGCCCGCTCTTTTCAATCACCATCATCCAGTAGACGTCCTCCACACTAACAGCTCGCCATCGGTATCCACTGGATGTCCGCGACTCTCACAATGTCGTCGGTCCATCAGTAGGGAGGCCTACCTACGCTGCGTCTTCCGGTTCGTGGTCTCCACTCCACAACCTTTCTTCCCCATCGGTTATCAGTTTTAGTGCCCATTGCCACTAAAACTTGCCAATTTTGATAGCTTTTGTCGGTGACTGGTTTTTTGGCGAATATCCACGTTCCGGATTCTATCGCGCAAAGAAACTCCGAGCATAGCTCTCTCCTTTCCCCGCTGTGTGACTGAGTTTTTCCAAAAGTCTAACAGTTAAGGACCACGTCTCAGTACCATTTATATGTCATCACTGGCAAAACAAGACTCTTATCAATTTTTCTATATAAACAAATAAAATAAAATAAATACCCGCTTCTTATTAAATCCACATATTATTATGAAATGTAAACTTACATTTCAAATTTGACTTCAATTATTAACCGACTTTATATAGAAAACAGTCGCCTCGATTATCTTCGTGTTGCCCATAGAAATATAATGCTGGTTATGGCCAGAATTTAAGTGAAATAGAACTACAACTGATTAAAAAACAAATACCCCAAAATTCGTCAACTTGATTTTTCTCCTCCAAAGATTTCCCCTTCAAAATAATTTCCCCAAAATATTTGCCGACGACTAGATTTTCCCCGATATTTGTAAATCATGGTTATCTTCAGATATTAAGTGGAACTCTATAAATACGTGTCGATAAACCTACAATAAAATCTATGCTGTTACTAAATTGCCTATATTGCTGCCACTACAACGCTTCCCATTCGCTATTTCCCATTCACAATTGTTTTTTTGTCCCACGTCTCTATTGTATACACAGAGTAATTCTTGCTCAGTAAGCCGGGAAATGTACGAGACTCCTTGAGCGTTACTGTATTGTTACTAAATCATCGACTAGGTACTTCAATAGACACGACAAATTAATATACTCTGCTGAAAATAAGACATTTTCATAAGTCGGCTTATCTATACTAATATTATAAAGAGGAAAGATTTGATTGTTTGTTTGTTTGCATTGAATAGGCTCCGAAATTACTGAACAGATTTGAAAAATTCTTCCACTGTTGGGAAGCTACACTATCCCCGGGTGACATGGTATATTATATTTTCAAAAAAAATTAGGGATCCTTACTAATACTCCTATAATACCCGTGCGCAGCCGGGGCGGACCGCTAGTTTGAAATATTATCAGATTCTGTCAAATGAGATGAGAGATATGTTAAGATGTTGCTTAAGGCTCTGCTGTCTCTCTAGTTAGAGTGTTCGTCATGTACTACTGGTTTGAAAGTACCTAGCTAGATTATTATGTTCATCTTCAACACAAACGTCGCAAATATGCTAACCTCAGCAGTGGCATATTTCCTAGGCATATTCAAGCCGTTTGGGGTCGAGATTTAGGGCCAAGATATTTTTAACATCACAATACATAATTTTTATTCCGTGATTGATTTAAAAAGTACCGCGTGACGAACTTATTGGTAGAAGTGGTTAAATGAGCGTTGTAATTTGCAACTACTTCGACCTCAACTCAACTAGGACGGTCCAGTTGATAGTGAACCTGCCTTCTGAGCTTGGGGGCGTGTGTTCGATCCCCATCTAGGACAAACATTCATGTGATGAACATTTGTGTTTGTTCTATATCTGGGTGTTATTATCTATTTAAGTATGTATATAAAAATATATATGTATGTATATCATTCTCTGGCAGCCATATTACAGGCTTAGTTTGGGGTCAGGTGACCGTGTGTGCAAAAATGTCCCGAATATTTATTTATTTTAACTCTACCGGTAACTTAGTTGCTCTGTCTACTGTTTATAGATACACTAGTCTGTGCTCAAATATAACAATCGGCGCCATTGTACTGAAAACGCCTTTGTGGCCATTGATTCTTTTTGCGCACATTTCCCTTTCAAGACGAACCTTGAGAACGCTTAGTGGCCTGAAAGAGCAATCTGTTTCATCAAACGAGTGTTGTTGAAAGTTTTGAGCCAGTTGATTGGCAGCTGCTACTTTTAGAAAGGGAGTAATGTTCGCGGTTATGATTGGGCTGATTTTTTACCCCCGACGCATAAAGAGGTGTGAATAAATAAATAATGTGCATAAAGACACATAAGTTTAATGTGTGTGTATCTGTGTCTGTCTCTGGCATCGTAGCTCCGATTCCACTATCTAGGCGATAGTAGTAACATTGTTTTCGTTTGTAGTACTTAACACCAAAAAATAAATAAAAAAGGTTGTTCCAAATTGTTAAAAAAAAAAAAAAAAAATCCTGCTGTTTCTTCTAGATAATCGTTAGTAGTGTATTGTAGTGCAATTTGATTCGTAAGTAGTAAAATAGGATTTTCTTTTAAATATACTTTATTTTTGTGGTATTTTGTCGAAACGATTTTTATGATTTACTTTATATTTCAAGGCATATGCGATTACTACAAACGGTAGAAACGACAGAGGAAGGTTCATAGACGTTGGTAGTGTAAGAACTATTGTTTAATAGAGATAAAAACGTTTCATAGAACCGAAACTTAAGCCTAATGAATTATATTATTATAAATAAATAAATAAATATTTTGGGACATTTTTTCACACACGGTCATCTGACCCCAAACTAATAATTAGATGAACTTATTTTTGTTTTAACCACTCTAATTATAGTTAAACGTTTGTTTAACTATAACAAAAACGCTCTTTTTCGTACTATGGGCCATAAATCATAATAAACAACGAACGGCACAGGCCGCTTGCATGCATAGACATACTTCTAAACTTTGTAAATCTACCCTCTAAGTTTGACTTTTTAATTTTTATTGTTTTGTTAGTTAATTTATTGTTTGCATAATTATCTCTGTAAACTACGCTCAATGGCGTTATAATACTTACCTATATATACTGTGTTTTCTCAATAAGTGAACTTGTAAATTCTTTTGAGGAAATAAAAATCTTAAACCGTAGTTAAACGTTTGTTTAAAGGCGATCGCGCACATTATTATATCTCTGTTTGAGCTGTCTCCTTTCACCTCACGAGAAACAGGTGAAAGCGGCTCTGCATAGTCGAAAGTGATTGTTAATTCATCCTTTTCGAGGTCACGTTCGTATTAATGTCCTTCGTAAATCGTAATATCGCGCGGACAGTGCAACTCTCGCGGCACAACAAGGCAGAGCGAAGGTACTATAATATGTGATAATGTATGCTCTTCGGCCTCGCTCGCTCCTTTGCGCCTTGCTTTAGGCAGCTCGAGTAGTCGAGCGAGAGATCTAAAGTACCTAGCAAATTTGACGGGTTTGGTTGACGGAACGCCGTCTAACCAACGGAAGAGAAAAAGAAAATTTTCTCTCTCTCCCACAGAAAAGTTTTTTTTTTGTTTAAATTAGAACGGCTGTCAATGCATTTTTGTAAGAAATGGTTCCTTAGATGCGGAGTTCGACGTGTTGACATAACGTGTTCTCATTTCCGTTCTATTTACTTCTCTTTTCTGTGATCTCTCCCGTTGGTCAGACGGCGGTCCGGCGCACCAAATCCACAGTTCTGTTAGGGCTTAAAAAATGTACAGATGGTATTAGGCTTTACCACTCTAACCTCAGATCAGACAAACAAGGGAGATATGGTCAGATGCCGTGGTGGATGCGAACGCATTTGGCTTGATGTCTTTAGTCAAACTCACCCTGCCAAAGATAATATAGATCGTGCACCCTGCAGACGAATTCGCCGCTGTCTTTTACTTGTTTTTTTAAAATATAATTAATAGGCTAGACCTAGCATTGCTAGTATTATATTATATTAGTTAGTTTATTGGTGTATCTGCAAGCTATTAGTGTGCGTAAAAAAAAAAAAAATTGTGTTGTCTTTGATCAGTTTTAACGGGGGTACAAAAATGTACCATACGACCACGAACCGGAAGACGCAGCGTAGGTAGGCCTCCCACTAAATGGACCGACGATATCGTGAGAGTCGCTGGCACCCAGTGGATGCAGGTGGCAGGCTGTTGTTCAGTGTGGAGGTTAAAGAGGGGAGGCCTATGTTCAGCAGTGGACGTCTTCATGATGATGACAAATGTTTTATCCAATCCGTGTTTTTTTTCTTCATATGCTCAGGGGGGGGGGGGATCTAAACCCCCCCTTATATACGTCAATGGGTACATCAACTGTAACTGGTTTCTTATGTAGTAGAAACTAAGTGTCATCATTTTGTCCACAGGTCTCCGGAAATGCTCGACGGTCCTCGCTCTGACGGACCGGGAGAGAGCCCCGGAGCCGATCAGGGCGCACAACAGGCTGCGAGCGCCCTCAGTCTGCTCCCGGTGCTCCTCGCTGCTGTCCCTGGCCGGTGCTGGTGGCTCCAGGTATATACAGAATTGGCTGTCAATAGGGCTATCTGATCTTTGAATGCTGCTACGGGGAATAGAGATCTATTACTCCAGTTTTTTTATATAAAATATATTAAATGATTATCTGCGCCCCGCGGTTTCACGCGCATTACCTATATATATCCTTTGACTATGATGTTTTTTTTTCTATGATGTAAAATTATGTTAATGTATGAAGTACATTTAAAAAAAATATCGTATTGAATAATATATCTACCCTCTTTAACAAAATTTCAACACCAACGAGTAGGAACACAACATTTTAGACGTTATACTAATTATATACTTACCTAATTATAATATTGGATATAAGTATATGTGTGGCAACAAAAAGTGATCATGGGAACACCAGGAATGGACAACGCCAAGAACCCGCAACAAAGAAAGAATATGAACAACAGTTCAACACCAAAATTGAATTAAGAATTACTATTGGTTAGAACAAAGCAATTATTGACTGCTATAATGATTTCTCTACTAAGTCATTTTATCCAACAGCAACTTCTTCCTGGGGCCTTACACAACTGCTATTACAGGCACCTAATCCGCTCAGTTGGAAAATCACGCGACCGCAAACCTTATCGCGCCCAGATACGATAAAGCGAGTGTGTATGTATGTATGTGTTTTTTTTAAACTATCACGGTTGTTCACTAAAGTTATATGAATATTTACGGGATATTTACCGTGGTAAGGTTCTGGAATGAGCTTTCGATATTTTGGCGCAGTTACAAGCACCATGCTCACGGGAAAACTCATGCACATCCCACGACCTATCCCGTAAATAATCATATAATTTTATGTCAACGACAGTTGTGTAAGAACACAAGAAAACACATTGCGGTGCGAATTGCTGCATTAGCCAAATCGGCGTCTATCCTGGCACAACACGATGCAAAAGTATTTTCCCCGGTCTTGTGACTGACTGATTTTTCAACTTCAGCTTTTTCAAATCTCACCTTTCTTCCCAGGTATTCCCTAGACGACTCCGGCGGCGGGTTCGTCCCAGCCGCTCCCGTCAACTGCAAGCTCTGTCTAGAAGATGCCACCGCTGACAAGGTCACCATGATCGTTGGGTGCGGCTGCGCTTTTTGTACAAAGGTCAGTTAACATTTCTTAAGAATAGATCTATGACATTTTAGACGACGATTTCTCAGGTTTTTTAAATTAACTACTACTACTACTTACTTATGTTGCTACGTTTAATGTTTTTATGGCCAATAAATATTTCTGATTTCTGATTGAAATTAAACTCATTAAAATTATATGAAATAGACGCGATGATGTCCGTAGACAGTGTTTAAAATTATTTTTTAGGTTAAGTAGTCTATAATAATATCACATATTATCGTTCTTTGCAATTAGCTGTTTTATATGTTATACGGCTAATTGAAAAACGAGTTAGAAATATTTAGCACAGTTGCGAAAAAAATTCGGTTTCAAAAAATTTGAAGCTAAAATCGTTTAGTGTTTCTACATCTTAGCTGAGCTATAATTACGAATAATAATTCAAAAGAATCTGTTTTAATTATTATTCAAGTTATTTTGACACTGAAAGCTAACACTCCTTGGTGTTTAGGTGTTTACAGATCAACATATTCATAAATAACGGTCCGGATTCTATATTGTTTTACTACTTTAATAAAAGTCGCCATTAATATCTATTTATAAGCCGACTCATAGTTCAGTTTAATGTTTATCTACTTTTTGAGAATTGACGTCATCACATTAACGTCAACGCATATAGTTTTCTATTTTTAATCTCGTCAACTAGGTATATCAGCCTTAAAAATAAACTGCCCCTAATATAACTGGCTTTAATGGTTGTTAAGGAAAATAGACGCCCAAAGACGATTGACTTGAATAAATTTAGATTTGTTAAGCCTTATTACACGGAACTTTTTCCAATTTATGCGCAGGATTAAGCTTAGCGATAATTAATAGGTTAATTAGTAACGATTTCATCATTTATTGATGTGAGACGTAATGGCGATAATTCTATAAACCGCACGATGGTTTTAAAACGAATAAATTGATTTAAAAAAATTGTACGCAGCTTTTCCACTTTTATTATTCTTTATTACAAATTAAACATACGATTAACAGAAGATCCAAAACATTACATGCTGCAGCTTAAATGGGCAAAGACGAAAGAACTGAATTTACCCATCTTGTCAAACAAATAATATCCAGATCATAGATTTTTGTACTGCCCAAGAATGGAACTCCCTGCCGACCTCCTTGTTATCTCAGAACTACAATCTAGGCATCTTCAAGGCTAGAGAGAATATATTTATTCTAGATCGACGTGCTCCATCTTCGGCCACACCGTCGGTTGCCATCAGGCGAGTTGGTGGCCAAACGTAGATCCATATTCATATATTCTTTTTGTATCCTTATTTGTAAAACTCTTTAACTCTTAATCTTACTATGCTATTATGAATTTTCAGCACAGCGAGTATTTTGTGTCTATTTCATATTTTCTTTCACACAGTCTGTCCATACTTATCTTATTTGGACTCTTCCTTGAAACTCTTCGCTATTATTTTAACGTTTTTGTTTACAATAAATAAATCCTTACCAATCTTTAACTCGTGGCAGTAGTTACCAAACAGCTATCATGATAATTGTCTCTCATACGGCCACGTCATTGGACGCTGGGCTGAAGTCAAATGGATGGATTTACAAAAACTAGGGTTATTCACGGGTTCCAACTGGAGTGAATCTGTTAGATTGATTTTGACGATGACTCCAAACGAAGTAAAGCCATGGTTTCACTCCAGTAGAATGTCGCAGATGGATGAGGGTTCGCACCACAGATTCGTCAGTGGTTCGCATACACAAGGGCTGCGCACTGTGATGCCAAATGCCATGAGGCTGTGGATTATGGTGGGCACAAAAATCCGTAGATTGTAATCGCGCTAAGATTTTATCCTAACGTTCAAAAATTGGCTGTATATCACGGCATTTGGCGCGGTGGCATGACCATATATGGCCTTCATAAATATCACGGCATTTGGCGCAGACCGTATATAGCCTGCTTAAATAAACTTTTAAACTTTATCGCTTGGACATTACATAAATACTACTACATTGAACACAAATTTGCAAACCAATCATGTTACCCAAGTGTCCTGTGAGTAATAACTTTAAATTAGAAATGTCTCGTAACTCCATAGCGTTGGTAAGTCTTCGACATCCATTACCGTGTAATGCTTCTTCCAATTACTCCGACTGTGAATCACCTCCAAGCCAGCCACGTCTAAATATAGCTGGAGCCTCCACGCGGCAGTTCTCGTGACAATTGACCCGCGGTTCAACGGAGCTGGGAATATTTAATTAGTTGCACTAATGCAGACGTGTTTTGGACTGGCAAGTTTGTTATAGGGTTTTCTAAAGGATACAATATTTAACTTACAAGATTCGCGCAACAATCCAAAGTGAGGCTTTGGTTCCTGCCCTGACCTATCTCCAGCTACGGGACAGCCTGTGGTTCGCACATTTCCTTCACCGTATACTAGCTGCCTTGCAGCCCGCGACTTTGTACATATAGTTTTTCTAATATATATTGATTGACCACCGGGTAGGTAGACCACCAGTCCGCTGGTCGGGCGACATCGCTAAGGCAGCAAGAAAGCAATGGATAAGACTAGCACAGGACCGGAAAAGATGGCGCGCTGAAGAGGAGACTTATACCTAGTAGTGGGTGCAAAATGGTCGATGATGATGATGATATACGAGTATTAATTGATAAATCGGCTTGCGTTTGACCGCCACCTCGACTACCAACCTCCATTTGGCATCCATGATTTGATCCTTTCGCAAAATCCTTTTTTAGCCGATCTCTACACAGTCACCCCATAAGGAATCGAACCGCTAAATTTCAGCTTCGTAGCTGGTCAACTCGTTTTCGAGATTTCGTGGTGAGTCAGTTGGTGAAAGAGTGTAGAGTATTTAGCTTTTATGTATATACATTATGTGTAATAATGTGTACGTGTTGCCAGTGATGACATATGGTACTGAGAAGTGGTCCTTAACTGTTGGCCTTTTGGAAAAACTCAGTCACACACACACAGCGGGCAATGGAGAGAGCTATGCTCGGAGTTTCTTTGCGCGATAGAATCCGGAACGTAGATATTCGCCAAAGAACCAGAGTCACCGACATGACATAGCCGTTAAAATTTGCAAGTTGAAGTGGCAATGGGCAGGCCACATCGCTCGAAGAACCGACAACCGATGGGGAAGAAAGGTTCTGGAGTGGAGACCACGAACCGGAAGACGCAGCGTAGGTAGGCCTCCCGCTAGATGGACCGACGACATTGTGTGAGTCGCGGGCATCCAGTGGATGCAAAAGGCAGGCTGTCGTTCAGTGTGGAGGTTAAAAGGGGAGGCCTATGTTCAGCAGTGGACGTCTTCTGGCTGATGGTGATGATGTATATAAATACTAGCTGCGCCCCGCGGTTTCACCCGCGTAGTTATGAAAAATGGTGATGATGATGATGAAAAGTAGTTAAGTAGTAGTAAGTAGTAGAAGTAGTTGCCTATGTCAGTTGCCAGCCCTTGAACTATACCCATACAAAAAATCAGGTCGATCCGTTGCTCTGTTGCTGCGTGAAAGAGGAACAAAAATAAACCAAAAAACTTTTCGCATTTGTAATAATAATAATTTATGATGATAGGTCCGTATTTTTTTTGAGAAACTGTAATATTTCACTAAGATAAAATGGTCGTCGTTCTAAAGACAATTTCTTTAGTAGAATCGGGGGCCAGGGGCCTTACGGACAACTGCTATTACAGGCACCTAATCCGCTCAGTTGAAAAATCACGCGACCGCAAACCGTATCTGGGCGCGACAAGGTTTGCGATCGCGTGATTTTCCAACTGAGCCGATTAGGTGCCGTAATTAGCTGTTGTCCGTAAGGCCCCAGGTCTCTTGTATTTACTTTTCTACTACTCTGAGTTCAATGGTGCCAATTTCACACATACTAAAATTCTAAACCAGTCATCGAGATACAATACAGAAAGAATCGTGCCAAAAAAATGACCGAACCAAAACTCTGCGCACGCTACGAATTGCGCAGACTTTTAAGTTAGTTACAAGGTTACCGCGATCCGACTACAACACTACGATGCGAGCTACGATGACAGCGGACAGCTGACGTTGAACACTATGCAAGCGACATAACATCTAAATTGGAGTAAATGTGGCATTGTGAACTATATAATCGATACAATGTATGTACAATGACGCTCGGACGTTTCTTGACTGTTTTCACTGATAGATTGTGACTCTATAGGAATTGTATCTCGATGATTACAGTACAAAAATTCATGTGAAAGGTCCCAAATATGTTTATTGACTCCTCAAACAATCCAAAACTACCATCTCTGCGCGATTTCTCGCAAACAAATTCCAATTTTTTTGCTGGTCTCTCTTCAGTTCACGGCGTTCACGGAATATGACAAGTGCCTTGTCAAACAACCATCATCATCATCAGCCTCTTACTGTCTACTGCTGGACATAGGCCTCTCCCAATGCACGCCACTGAGCTTGGTCGGCAGTTCTTTGCATCCAGTTTTACCCGCCTTTTTACGCAGGTCGTCACTCCACCTGGCCACAGGGTGTCCTACACTTTGATTTTCGGTGGCCTGCGGTAATCCGGGGATTCTTAGCACCCCCCACCAAACAACCAAAATATCTTATTTCCGTCTCTAACTCTAACAAATATCAGCTTTTACAAGATCGTATTTGATCTCTACCCGAACTAATAAACATGGCTGAAAGCGCTGCTGCCATTGGCAATCTTGGAGTGTTCAAGTCTAGGGTTAGTAGCTTATTACTAGGCAAGCGTGCTCCATCGTAGACCGCATCATCACGTAACATCAGGCGAGTTGGTGGTCAAACGCAAGCCTTATACTAAATTAACATATCATCATCAGCCAGAAGACGTCCACAGCTGAACATAGGCCTCCCCCTCTAACCTCCATACTGAACGACAACCTGCCTTTTGCATCCATTGGATGCCCCCCGACTCTCACAATGTCGTCGGTCCACCTAGTGGGAGGCCTACCTATGCTGCGTCTTCCGGTTCGTCATCTCCACTCGAGAACCTTTCTTCCCCATTACAGTGGAGACCGCGAACCGGAAGATGCAGCGTAGGTAGGCCTCCCACTAGATGGACCGACGACATTGTGAGAGTCGCTGGCATCCAGTGGATGCAAAAGGCAGGCTGTCGTTCAGTGTGGAGGTTAAAGGGGGAGGCCTATATTCAGCAGTGGACGTCTTCCGGCTGATGATGATGAATTGTTATAAGCCAGTGTCGTACTGTACTTGAACTCTAACACTGCTGGAGTCCGTGCTGCGACCTCGAGCCCTCAAAAAACTAGTTAAGTACATCACGTTCTGCTATTGACCTACTAGCCTCGCTTTTGTTTACTAATATTGTTATCGAATGACGAAAATTGTCTAAGTACATGACGAATAGTTGGTTCTTCCAGTGATGAATTGGAAAGATTTGAAATTGATCGAATATATCGATTAAGAACGATTTAAAATAAACGATAATAAACCAAAAGCGTTTATAGCTTATTCGGTTGTGCCATGGAAATTTGTAGTTTTACTATTATTTTTTGTGCTTAATCGATTACTTACATCGAATGTGTACATGTAATCGATAAATTAAATAAATTTCTACGTTTACTCCAACAAGTGTGCGACGTAACAAATGATGCTATTTTTCTACTAGACATTGGCATTTGCGATTTGGTTTATTCCACTTTGCAGACCACTTGTCATATCTAGAGAGACACTAATCCCTGGCCGTGGTTGATGCAAATCTTTACTGACTATATGAAATCGTGATTATCAGATTAAGGAAAATAATTTTCTACACATTGGAAGTGTGGTACCTTCAATATGGGTATAATAAATTGATGTATATCAACCTCATTTAATAATCCTAATGTGGGTATTTGCATATTAAAATAGCCGTGGGTTAACCCCGTGATCAGATTGATTTTCCGAATAATTCAAATCATGTAGGTAAATTTTTGTATTATCCTCATTATTTATTTGCACTATATTTCATTCTCACAATAAAAACATTTTCAAAGTCATGAGAATCAGTATCATATATATCGACCATCTGAAGCATTTAGAATGTGCGAGAACATCGGATAGTATCGATAATTACTTGTCGCTACTCTATTAGTTGTCTCAGTTAGAGGTCGACAACCTTCCAGAAATAGATGGTAACCTAGAACTTGATCATGTATGTTGTCATGCCATCTGTTGTATTCGATTACTGGCTTACTATTAGTTGTTTTCTAACAAATCGAATTTTCTAATATTTCGCTATCAGGCTACGCATGTATCTTTTATTTGTATCTTTTAGGCAACGCACTGACAATGCCCCGGGTATTGTAGGTGTCTATTGGCGGCGGTGACCACTTACCATCAGGTGGCCCGTTGCTTGATTGCCACATATTCTATTTAAAAAAAAATATATACGAACCGCTGCACTCGTCGTCGTACGCAGTAGAAATTTTATTGACTTAACATTCCAAAGGTTAACTATACAAACAAATGTTGTTTTCGGTTCTCACAATATGTTTATCAAAACATCTGTAATTCTAAATCATTGTTAATCAAAATTGTTTTTCCAAACATAATGGAATTCAGTTTTAATAACAACTGCACTTGGAAGTGTTCTCACTAGAGTAATAGCTACTGTGACGTATATGAATACTTGGTAGGTTTCATCGTTTAAACGTGGCCCAAGCGGAATCACTTTAAACATGGCGTTGTTGAATTGGCTCACTGATTGTGACGTGTCCAGTAAACTGTACTCTTCAAGGCAAATAAAGTAATTTTATTTGCCATCGGCATATGTTTGTCCAATGGTAGACGTAGGCCTCTAGTGCCTCTACCAATGGTTGGTTCCATATTATTTCTACGTCTGTACGCTACAGAGCTCGGTATTCAACTCACTGCACCTATTTTTGATCCGCTTTTACGTAGTTCATCCTTGGCCACATCGTCGTTTATTATCAGGCGAGTTAGTGGCTAAACGCAGATCTTATTTTCAATCAATTAAGAAAAAACCTTATAGGCCAACTAGGAAAGAACATTTCACATTTTTGTACTCCTCTTTGGGCATGCTTCATGCCGTTTAATGGTAAATTATCTTTAACTTTAAACATTATACCAACGTAGTATAATATGAAATCTTTGCAGTATACATTATACTAAAATGGCATAGAACATAAATTGTCTTTAGTAAAACTAATTCAAAAACCTCGATTGTATTCTCCTTATTGCTTTTTTAATGTCAATTGGATGTATATTTACTTTGATCTTTCCTTTTGCTCATAATAAAGTTCAAATGATGTGCTTGAAATTTAATGAATTTGGCATAACAATAATCCATTTATTCTTGGATTCTATATTAATTCTGCTATGACGTCACCGTCCTGTTATTGTCATTGTGTTATTTGTACAAGCTTTTATTCAACTTGCCCTGTTAGTATTTACTATGATATGTTCGTATATGAGGGATAAATCATGCAACTGAATTTTAGACCAGTTATTCTCAACATATTGAGCTGAAATTATGTAAATTGGGTGACAATGCAATGTTATGATACCATCGAGCTGGTCTGATGATGGAGACAGAAGGTGGCCATAGGAACTCCTAAACGAAACGACTTAACCCCGTCGAGTTTGGGTTCGTTGGATTTGTCTTCCTAAGCACTTTAGTCTTAGATGATAAATTTAATATGGCAGACGCCCCAAGATGGCGGACAAAATGTTCCTATCTATGATATGGGTATCAAATGAAAGGGTTTGCTAAGAAGAATACGATAAAGCTTGTTTTAAAAAAGTATATTTTTTTTATTAATATTTTTTTATTATTCCTTATTTTCGATGATTGTCGTCAGTCATTTGATTTTTCTGTTTATTTTTTCAACACCTTTTTTTATGACTTTTTATAAATGTACATTTAAATTTTAAAATCTGTTTGAGTGCATTTTATGTTACGTGTATCGATATTGCTCATATTTATAGATTTGAATAGTTGAGCTTTAAGGTACGAGTAGACTACCGCAAGGATATTATTATGTTATATTGTGGTCTAAGATCTTTTGGTTTCATACTTTGGTACAAACATTTTTATGTACATAAAAAATAAGGTAGCAAATAAGCTAACGGGCCACCTGATGCTTGATCACCGTTGCCTATAGATGCCTGTACCATCACAGACAGTTTAGTTTCTATTCAGAACTATTTTTGCAGTAAAATTTTCTTGTAAACCATGTCCATTTTGACTGTAAATCATATATAAATTTTACTGCCATATTTCTCAGTGTTCCTGATTACATTCATGATCAAAGGTACAATGCAAATTGGAAACTTTCTGCGAAATAATTTCGAGAATTGCTTTTGAGACTTCCTTTTCTTTTGATGCGTGTTGATTTAAAGAATCTTTATAAATGCCGCTGTGAATAATTTTAATCGTTTTGAAATTGTTTACCGGGAAGGAAAAAGATTCCTTTTACAAAGAAGCCTTGGATGTGGTGAAAGGTTCGCTTGTTAAGGTGCTTAAATAATTTATTTATGGAATCTCGTATTTTCATTGTTTTTTTTTTGCTCTGCTACTCATACCTACGTAAATTATGCATCGTTCACATTACAGACGCATTTGCACGCGCTCAATGCGAATACTGCTCTGAGTATATTTTCTACTAATGTCAATAACTCTAGAGTTTAAGGGAAATTGAAATAAAGCCGAAAATAAATCCAGTAAGCGTTCTACTGCGTATCAACCCACCTCTGTAATGTCGTTAAAGCTTGCTTTCTCGCCTTTTCGTCGTGACTATTATTATTCTAATATTAAATTGATGTTAAACAATGTATAATAAGAATTCTTTGTTTGTAACACATAAGTTAAAACAATCTTGAAAGGTTACAGACCAAACATTATTAAACTCGTTTCGCTCACATTGTTCTAGGTTTTACCGCCACGGTTCAAGTCGTTTTCCATGAGTTGTAATTTGTTTGATGTTTTCATGTTTCACAAAGTCGTGTATTTTAATATCTCATTGTTTATTGCGGTTGTTTGTTCCATATTTTCAACCGCAGCATTTAGCACTTCTCTAAAATAACTATAAATAACATTAGTTCGTAATTTCTGTTTCGTATAATTTTAGTATTATAACTTTACTTGAAAAATGTTGTCGGTAGTTATATTTTAATTAAACTAGGTACATTTGAGTATGTATTTTTCGTTCTCCGGCTTTTTGCAATCTGTTTAAACGTGTGTGTTGTTTATGTGAGATGTATGTGCACATTGTGCACGATAAATAAACTTCTTCTAAATATAATTCATTTTTGTCGACAGTTGAAATTTTGGCGACCGACATGATTTAATTCTCTACAATTTGTTTCTTCTGTTATCATTTTCAGCCTTCGACCAAATTAAAATTAATGGGGCCCAGAAGAAGCGCATTGTTGAAGATAACAAAATGAGCGCCGGCCCTCACTTCGTTTCAGTCGGTCTCTAGCCGTAGGAAGTGCGACACATGACTTGTTTGTGTTACATGATAACGAAACATGTGACAAAATTATGTCTTCGTGTGCTTTCCCGAAATGTAAAAATTCAACAAAAAACAGCTATCTATTTTTTTGTGACAAATGTACTGTACATGGTTATAATTAGGTGTTGAAGTATGTGTCTGACGGTTTTACTCGTTTTTACTGAGCAAGTTCAATGGTTATGGCCCGGCCATTCATTTTATTTCGGTCGAAGTTTTCAGCCCCTCTTTTCCAGTCCTGTGCTAGCCTTGTCCACTGCCTTCCAAAAATGATAATTCCTAAATCGAACACCTAAAATCGTTCACAATACGCGTCGGCCTCTGACGCTCTGGAACAGCTGACACGGGTGAAATATTCATTGAGCGAGGCGCGCATTCAATGAATATTGCATCAACCGAGCTTCCGAGACCCGGCTGATGCCTGCAGAGCAGAAACAACCGTTGTACGGTAAATTGGACTTTGTTGAGACTTGATGCTCATTTAAGGAGACATAAATATACCTACAGGTGACAAGCGTGGATCTAATAATCATCATAATCAGCCTTTTAACATACCACTGCTGGACTTTTAGCCTACCCCTGAAAGGGTGATGTGGCCTTATCCACCACGCTTGCCCAGTGCGGGTTGGTGGATTCTCATACGCCATTAAATTCCTTTAAGCTTGAAGCGTGGATCTATTTGCCCCTAATTATTTGTATGGATTTACAAACTTCTGGTTGACTGCGGGCGGTGCCTACTTCAGGTGTTATTTTTTTCAGTTTCTTACAGATCTTTTAGTAACTTTTTTTACAGTAACCAGTACATTAAAATAATTTATTTTATGGCAGTAATTTAACGGAATCCACTCTCAAACGTTCCCTCCGAGAGTTTTACAAAAACAACTTTTGTAAATACAGTAAATCACGAGTGAAGCGGTTTCTTCTAGGCAAGCGTGCTCCATAGTAGACCGCATCATCACTTAACATCAGGCGAGTTGGCGGTCAAACGCAAGCCTACTACTAAATAATAATAAAAAAATGTTAAAATACATATCTATTTATTATAGTAATTGATTTTTCTATTGACCTTTCTATTTAGAATAAGAACGCCTAAAACTAAGTTTTCGTTGCTTTATTAGAGTTCTTAGAAAATAAACATCATGATGTCCACTTTAATTTCCACCTAGCAACCTCCATGCGCCATCGTTTTGCTCGATCACCTAGCCCACTCTCGACTAATTGCGTCTCCGAAACTATCACTGTCACACCCATGTCACATGATACCACTAATCACTTATCACAAGTACGAATAAACACAAATAATACGGGCCGTACATCGTTGTAGGACCAACCCTGGCGCACTCCGCACTTTAGCTTTGAAGTACAAGTAGCCGACTTGTCGGACCTGCCGCGATAGGCAGAGATAACGCGACAAGAGTTACGCGATAGACAGAGAGGCAACTTCTAGGTGAATATAGCTGTAGGTAGTTATCGCTCGCACGTCCTGAATTACACTTTATTGTGTAGTAGCAAGAGTCGCTACTTATTTAAATGATTTTGCGGAGTGAATCTTCTGTACTTGTACTAATATGTATTCTGTGGTAGAAGTAGTAGAGTCACAATTACAGTCAAAAATCGTCCGAGCGTCGTTGTACATACCTAAACACCAATTATATAGTTTGCAATGCCACATTTACTCCAATTTAGATATTAACATTTTTATTTGGTTTTCTCTTGTGTATATCTATTGTAAATTTTTATGTGTTCTTTTTGGAAATACATTTATTATATTATATTACATATTATATTACGAGTATGTCGCTTGCATAGTGTTAAACGTCGCTTGTCTGCTGTCATCGTAGCACTGGCATCGCGCGGCGTTGTAGTCGGATCGCGGTTGCCTTACAAGTAACCAAAAAGTCGGCGCAATGCGATGCGTGCGCCGAGGTTTGGTTCGGACATTTTTTTACACGTATCTCGATGAACACGTATCAAAATGTTGGATCAACAAACTCACGTGCACCCATTACGCTGCAAAATGCCAATAACTGCGTTGTATAGAACTCCTTTTGATTACAGAAGGATTAGAATTAACTTACTATTGTCTCCATCTCTCCATATATTGATCTTGGTTTCCAACAGACTTAAGACCTTGGTACCTAGTCTGACCTACTAATCAATTTGCTTACGAATCTATAGAATATGGTTTACAGTTGAACAGTATAATAGATAATGACTGATCTCAAATATATCAAATGTTGATTAAAAGCCATAGAATTTGATCTTTTAAACGTACAACTGTTAAATTGAGTGACAATGGTCATAGCAAATGCACTCTATGAAGTTCTAGTGAGCTAGCATTGAGATAAATACTAGATTAACATGAGCTAAAGCTAAGTACTTCATTATCAGGCTTTAGTGAGCTTCTAGTCGGATAATCGGATAATGGCTAATTTCCCTCAAATGCCATCAAGCACGTACCTATATACGTAAGTCCCGAATCCCGGAGCTCGACGCGTATATACCGTGGATAGGTCAACCCAGTTCGGCGCCCTTTCGAGATCTGGGTCAGATCGCACGTCGCTCTGTGCCGGCTTCGCGAACCACCTGCTTAATGGCCAATAATGGAGGGTTGCCCGTAGATAAGGAGTAAGTAACCGAGGAATGGGGTTCGATTACCGGTTTCCGAAATATAAAACGTTCTGAAACCAAGCCTTTTGGCCAACTTATACGTCAGTTCTACACAAAGCCTGTTTATGATTTGCGATGTAAAACCACTTTTGCCAGTATTAGGATTTGGTCGTATAACTGATTTTGTTCATTGTTAGTTTGATATATGTTAGCTTAAATGCTTATTTTATTGGTCTTAGTAACTGGAGAAATATTAAAATTTAATATCGAAATATCAGACCGGTAAACGCAGCGTGGGACGTCCACCCACGAGATGTACAGACGACCTAAAAGAGACCGCAGGGAAACGCTGGATGCAGGCCGCTTCCAACCGGCCCTTTTGGAGATCGATGGGGGAGGCCTATGTCTAGCAGTGGATGTCCTACAGCTAAAAGTATGACGATGAATATAGGAATAATTTTTTTTCAACAATTCGATCTTCAGATTTATAATAATTGGTAAATCTTGGTTCTGCAACGATTGAATTTAATTACCAAAATTATTTCCGCTATCCAAGGCCTGTAAGATTTTGTCGGCCAGCTTCGTGATATAATTAGCGCGTGAACTAAAAACGAGTTTAAATATAATTTACTCTTATCAATAATCCTAAGCTATAATATACCCGCATACTTCCAAACCTATGAAGTATGAACACAAGGGAACACTAAAAATACCACATGCACAATCTATGCTTTCTCCTATACTAAGAAGTCAGATGAAACTACAGAAACACGGTAGGGCCTTGTAAACAGATCGTCGGCGGAGGCAGCGGCATCTCCATATATTATGCAGCGGAAGGGAACCCTTTGCATATTACACGCAGGCGGTGCTCGGCTGCGCGACTGCCGGCGCCGTTTCCGAATGCTTGTGTAACTGTCAACTGTTGATTTTTTGCCAAGGCGCAAGCCAATTTTCTTTTCCTCACATTCCCCATTTCCCGATTTTTAGGGACAAATCGCTGTGATAGAAAGTACGATTATCTTTCGCAAAAATTACGTTTTCCTGTTTAACTGTTTCTGCTAATGAATTCGCTTCACATGATTTTAGTTGTCACATCATTCATGGTCACATCTCATTTTCAATGTCAACGTTTGGAAGGGATAAAGAGGATAGGGCGACGTTTGGATTGATAAACTTCACACCAAACGCATCTTTTTTATCTACAATCATCGCGATACAATACATATAGAGTCACAATTGTGTCAAAAAATGTCCGAACCAAAACTCGGCGCACGCTACGAACTGCGACGACTTTTTGGTTAGTTACAAGGTAACCGCGATCCGACTACAACGCCGCGCGATGCCAGAGCTACGATGACATAGCGGACAGCTAACGTTACACTATGCAAGCAACATAACGTTTAAATTCGAGTAAATGTGGCATTGTGAACTATATGATTGATACATTGTATGTACAATGACGCTCGGACGTTTCTTGACTGTTTTCACTCAGAGGTTATGAATCTATAAGAATTGTATCTTGATATCTACAATATGATAAATCCAATGGGCTGGACTTGTCTACCATCTACCGTTAGTCACAACCTCATTGGTACGTTTACGACAGCCAGGTTCCATATATTGGAAAGTATTGTTTGTTCCAAGTATATTACTCTCAACGGTTTCTCATTTAAACCATGATATTTCTGGTTAGTGCCGGTCACGGTTCGTGCTCTTTTTATTTCTATAGATTCTTATAACAGGAAAATGTTAACAGCAAAATTAAGGACTAATAGAAATCATGGCTGTAAATTCTACGTCAACATTATTATTATATCATCGAAATATCGCGTCGTAATTTTACCTTAAGGATAATGTGGCAGCAATTTTCGTTTAATGCCTACAGCACAGTACAAAAGTCGAAAAAATACTTATTATTTTCATCTTGCTAGAAACATAGTATGAAAGATAATATCTGGGGCATTATCTGCCAATATCCATTAACGATGTCTTTGAGCTAATTAGGTCACCGGTTTGGCGTCCTTTCTAAACGAGGGGAATGATAGTCGACGATGTTTGCTACACTTATATCCACATCTCCATCAAAACTGTTTTTGAGAGTCAAGAATTCCATTTAAGCCAGTATAATGATTAATAATATTGTCTGCGTCCTAATCTGGATGTTTTTTATATTTTTCTTCTTTTCAATCCGCATATGCCGCATAATAAATAATATTTTATATCGTATCATGGTCCAATGGAGAATCCAAAGGTAACTCAAGATCTGCCGTCTAGTCTAAGCTAGACTATCATAATTGTTTAATAGCGTTCATACAGTTATATATCTCTAATGTGGTATTTTATTACAGAATACGGAGAAAATATGAAATTACTGTTTTTTTTTCTTTTGAGCAGATTGAATTATGTACGTCTGATATGTTTTTAAATCATCGAAGTATAGTGTTTGGTAAGTTAGTAGCTATACTGCAAACGCATAATCGATATTGTTATTTTTTTGCATTGAAACGACGCGACGTTCGGAAATATTTGCCTTAGAAATTGATTTGATAACGTATAAAATAGTTTTATGTAGTTTCTTTTTAGATATCGAACCAGGGAAACAAATATGGCGGACAAGCAACCGCTGGTAACCTATGATAATCACTGGTGAGAAAATTTAAAGCTGCCATTGGTTGATTTTTTTTTGTTTACTTAGTTTAACATCTATAAAGAAAGAATGTACAAGGACATACCCCTTGTTCTTTTTCCTAATCGTCTCCAAATGTGTAGTTTTTGTCAGTGTGTTTGTTATCTCATTGTACACAAATTATCTAGCAGATACACGCACACGAATATAGTTTGGTATGATAAATAGTGGGACGTATCTTCGTAGAATAAACTAACTGCAAGATGTAGTTTCAAACATAATATAACAAAGTGATAGCATAGAAAATTGTGTGAAAGATGAAAGTTAACTCACGCGATGTTAGATGTGATTACAATTATCGGAAGCCAATTGTTATTTATCTTACGCAGTAACTCGAAAGAATAAACCAAATGAACAGAATAACATAAATATAAATAATAATAATAAAGATGAGATACACAATGAGTAGTCATTATCAAATATGTAGTTTGCGAGTGGGCAGGGCACATAGCACGCAGAACAGATGGCCGATGGGACCGATAGATTCTTGAATGGAGACCACGGGCTGGTAAGCGCAGCGTAGAACGTCCACCCACAAGATGGAAAAACGACTTAAAAGAGACCGCAAGGAAACGCTGGATGCAGGCCGCTTCCAACCGGCTCTTCTGGAGGTCGATGAGGGAGGGACGTCCTATACTATGGCTGAAATGATGAGTTTGCACGTGGATTACATTTCTTACAATTCAGGAATAATTAAGTGATCAGTTATAATGGATTTTTTGGTAGGAAGTTACTAGGATGATACTATAACGTGCTATGCCGAAAGGGATAAAGCCAAAACGAAGATAATGATTTATGCTAATATTATGAATGCGAAAATGTATTTGTTACACTTGCACGCAGCAACAGAGCAACTGATCGATATGATTATAGCATCGGTATAGCTAGAGGGTCGGAAAGTGACATACTTAAGATACATTTTATATCGGAAAAATTTCATGAGGGAATGTCCACGCGGAGTGCAGCTAATCGTACCTTAGGTTCAAATGCTGAATCAGAAATGGGATCTCATAAGAGATTCTGAACTACCTTTCTTCTTTTATTTTCACCGCAAGCGAAAAGCGCACGGAGTTTGATTGCACCACGCCTCTAAAAAGGTCATGCGGCGGCAGATCTAGGCTAGTGGTCCAGCTTAGAACATCTGCGATGTCCCACATATCGTTGGCACGCTACTCGGATGAGCTTGGAATCTGAGATGAACATTGAAGATGCATTCAGATTTTAATCTGAATTTTGAATGCATCTTCAATGATCATCTAAATTCATCTAAGCCAAGTGAAAATACATTAACATAATGTTTGTTTACTAAAAACTAAAAGAAAAGTGACATGCTGCTTACGATTTTTGCACTGCATATATGTGTGTGAGAAATGTAGTAAGATATGCTTTGACGGCAGACAGTTGGCAGTAACTTGAAATAAATATTAGTAGCTTGTCTTGGGAAAGGCATATGCCCAGCAGTGGACTGATGTGGGCTAATGATGATGTTAGTAAACTTTGCAGTTATGACTCTGGTGTTAGAGTTTTTAATCTGCCTAGATTTATAACTGAGTTTTAATCTGTTCTTCGTATCAAAGACTTCGCGTGTAGTCGAATAATTTGCGTATGACCTATTTCAACATAATGCCACAAATTACACTAATATCATAAACTATCATCATCATCATCATCAGCCTGAACACGTCCACTGATGAACATAGGCCTCTCTTTTAGAACTCCACACACTGAACGACAGCCTGCCATCAGCATCCACTGGACGACCGTGACTCTCACGATGTCGTCGGTCCATCTACTGGCAGGCCTACCTATACTGCTATCTTCACTCAAGAACCTTTCTTCCCCATCGGTTATCGGTCCGTCGAGCGATGTGGCCTGCCCATTTCCACGTCAACTTTCGAATCTTAGCAGCTATGTCGGTGACTGCGGTTCTTCCGCGATTAAACTCCGAGCATAGCTCTCTCCATTGCTCGCTGTGCGACTCTTGAGTTTTTCCGAAAGACCAGCTTTAAAGACTACGTCTCAGTACCATTTATGTCATCCAACATAAGACCCTTGTCTTTAGGTAGTGGTATTTTTGATAATATCATAAATGCTCATTTATTAATTATATATAATTATGTTTGTTGCTAGTTGTATATGCGTCTCAACAGTCAACTTCTCAATAATAATGGTTAAAACTTTTATGTAACATAAAACAAAACAAAAAAGTCTGTTTTGTCTGTTACAAAGAAAATATTGTCTTATTTATTATCTACTAATTTTACTTATCCTTAGATATTTGTTTGTACACGGTATAAAGTGAAAAGCCTTTGAAACAAATAATATTTAACCGTAATGAGGCTACAATAGCTACCTGTTTGACCTTCCCTTCTCTCTCCTTGGCATACCTGATGAAGATGTTATGAAACACAAAATCGTTATTTATATTCACGGCTATCCAAAATACTTAGAGTTTAAATAACAAAACAATTAAATTTAACTAAATAACTAAAAAAGTGATTATATTATAACAGATAGGAACGATAATAAAATATTTTTACGTTTAAATTAATTTAGTAAAACTATGTGTTTCAACATTGTTTCAGAATTAGTAGGTATTATAATAAATAAATTCTTAGAAACTTTTAATATTCTTCTGAGCAAATATCTACGTTCTAATATTAACAATATTATGCTTTTCATCATCCCTGATAAAATATATTTATTTTCCGTGTTAGATCAAGAGAAAATATATGACATCTCAGAATCTAGCAAAGTGTCACTCCATCCAATCATTCAATTCTAGGGTATATACAAGATCTTTGTTCAATTCACACTTCCAGATATATCATCAGTGTTGTCATATTCATAAACAAAGTTATCTGTTGACGATTCTGTAAGCATGTCGTGATTGAGCCCAATTAGCCGGTTAATACATTCGAGAGCGACGAGTTAGCGCCTGGCCGATGAAGCACGCAAAGAGAGTACCTAGAAATTATTATCTTCATTGCCACTTTTATCAGCTTACTGCAATGCGTAAGCTTCATCCTTCATAAGTCTTCTCTGTTTTTATTTACCCCTACATCATCATCCATAAATCCATAACCTACCTTATGATGCGTCTGAGTATAGGGCTCTGTTATCTATGCCATCTGCCTCGGTCCGCAGTGCTGATCAGGCCCAGGTGCGACCCGCGCTGTTAACAGACTCGCTGCTGTTCGACTAGCGCTCCGCTCACCTTGTCCCAGGCTACTGTCTGTCACAGCTTTATTTTTCATCATAACTGTGTCTGCCTATCCTCTTTATATACTGTTCATATCGGCATTCCAAATGGCTATGTTATGTGTATTATACCTGTTATACATATTGTGATTTTGACTATAAAGAAATCTAAATAGTGCAAGCGAATTTGTCGGAGCCGTACAAAATGCATTTATTTTTACAACCCAAGGCCTTGTCATGATTGTGGCTTCTCTGATTTATGACGATGTCTATTCTTGCTTTATTTAATATGCATAAGTTTAAGGATACCCTGTTCACATGAAATGTAAGCTGTAACAATGGTTGCATATCTTTTTCTTTACAATCATGCGATTTTTTGTTTGTCTGCGAAAATCTGTCCAGCTGTTAGATAGTATATATCTTCATGTCACTCTTGTGTTGCGTTGCGTTGCCTTTTCAGGATAATCTCAATTCGTTTTAGAATAGTTAGATCTAAGATGTATAGTTGTGGCTTCTGCACCAAGGTTAGTTTATTGGCAGGTTATCCACCCGCCTGGGTGTTGTGCAAAAACAAGTGACGTTTCTTTGAATAGTGGAGTGGGTATCGTATTTATTGCAACGAGGCTACTGATCGTCTGCCTGCTTAGTCATTCTTATTGACTGAACATTTACACTAAATGTAGCACAATAATATATAATTTATATAAAGTAAGTACTTTAACCACCGGAGGATGGGCAGCAGCGTCCTATTAGTACACGGTGAACGTACTGCGATCCCCAAGCCGCCTGCCAAGCGTGGGGATTATGGCAACACCTCTCTAGGCCTTTGTACAGCAGTGGATGTTTAATGGCTGCTGATGTGTGATATGAAGTACTTACGAGTACTTACTTATTCCATGATTTATCACTAGGAACTCGTGTCCGTGTCTTGTCTATACTAATATTATAAAGAGGAAAGATTTGATTGTTTGTTTGTTTGCATTGAATAGGCTCCGAAACTACTGACCCGATTTGAAAAATTCTTTCACTGTTGGGAAGCTACACTATCTCCGGGTAACATATTATATTTTCAAAAAAAATAAGGATCCTTACTAAAACTCCAATAATGTAACCCAAGGTGTAAAAAATTAGATTTACAATTTTGACTTTGCGTGTTTAACAGTTCTAAGACAGGACAACGTCTGTCAGGTCAGCTAGTAATCTATAAAGATTTAATTGGCGTTCTTTTATAGATCAGGGTGAAATATAGAGGGCTTTCAATCGTCCTTTACAATCAGGATCTTCGATTATTTTATAAATTTTAATTACTCTTTATGAATTAAGAAAAACACTTCCATGAAACTAAAAGTATCTTTTATGAAAACATGTACTCATCTACATTCATTAAAATAATGATCAAAATGAATCATGCGAGATTTACACACCATTAAACAGAAAATTAAACACGTCTCAGCTTACAGGTTGAATCACGCTCGATGCGTAACATACCTAACCTAGCAGTACAAGTACCGTTCTTTATCGATCGTCAAATTTGACCGTTGTGATCGTCAAATTCAATAAAATGCAATTTGATCAGTACTCGCTATGATCGATTCTATGGAAATTTATCGAATTTGACGATCGATAAAGAACGGTACTTGTACTGCAGCTTCCTCTACTACATAGACCTCTACATTTACATGTAAGAATATTACACACTTGCACATAATCTCGACGTGGGATGGAACCAGTTATAAAATGCCGTTGTTTTCTAGAAAAACACACATGTTTTGCAGAAATATCTAATGCTAATAGTATCAATTAAATCTATGAGCTGTCTGCTGCAATAACTTCATCTAGACTTGACTCCACGTTTATCTAAAGAATCCACTCAATATAATGGTTGCGTTTTATAGGAAATATAACAGACGTTTCGAGTTTACTATCATCTGTCAAGTCAAAACGCCGGTGAACGAACCAAGAGACCGAAAGAAATATATGATCTCTTAAAAATTAAGTAATAAAGAAAGGCGAATAAAAGAAACCATCTCTGACGAACACGAATCCGGTCAATGCGAAAACAAACATTACAAAACATCCAAACAAAGGAACCTAATGAGTACTAAAGGAAGCTAATCACATAAACGAGTATCCTTTATCCAGTGGTGCAAGATTGCTATTGACTCAACAATCAAAGTCGTGCAACATTGTCTAACTAAAGATTTCAGTCTTCATTGTCTTCAACTACATATTAGCCAACTCGTCCTTGACAGTTGGTTGTTGGCTATGGTTTGGTCGGGCAGCCACAGCCAATGACACCTCACATAGGGCTAGCACATTCAGTCAAGACATTGGCACAAAAAGTGCCTGTAAAAATATTGCGCCCAGCGGTATCAATAGCATGCTAGTATCGATGTCGTGACTTTCAGAGGACTAACCAGCGTTTAATATCCCACTACGTGCACCTCAGCTGTCCAAATTTTTGGTATTGCGAATAGTATGTTACATTGTCTGTAAGGTATCAAGTAGTTGGTCACAGCTGACTGCTGCCACCGACACTCCAACTACTTGACAAAGCAAACAAAGCCAGTAACACTAGCCTCACTGTAGCCGCAGTGCACGTAATAGTAAACAAGTCATAGATAAACGAGACAGGTATCTCTGGAGAGTCGTTATCCACCGTGAAGGACCAGGGTGAGTTACAGACGCGCACGCAGTTGAATTGCATAGAAATGTCACATCAACTATAGTCGTATCGTCTTTAGAGTATTGTATTATATGTGTAATTTGTACCTACCGTAGCCAATGATTGTCTTGCTTGGCCTTTTTGTGGTCACCTGGTTCGCTTTCCGGTTCCTTTTTTAAAGTTTATCCGATTTTTGCTACAGTTGTATTGGAAGTTGGAAGTAATGAACCGATTTTGCATTATCTTATTTTATTGTGGCAAGTGCCTTTATTGACTCAACAAATTACAAGCTAACACTACAAAAAACCAGTGGAACTGCCCATAGACCATTGAAGGTCTAAAGACAATCCAAATGTTCGAGCCCACTACCAGGTGGCAGCATACCTATATTACCCAGCATGCTGGCGGCATTATCACGCTGAATGGCAATGCTTATGCGTTGAGGCAGAAACACGCCAGTATTTTGGTCACAAGTCGCATCAATAAGGCACTCTGAAAGATTTTTGAAAATAAGGTGAATGAGACTCCCTGTTTCCAGGGGCTCAATGGCTCTGCCTCAAACGGCTCAAATATGTAACCACTGGCGAGGTTAGCAAAGTCACGTTATCTTTATTATAGACTGGCTTTGTAACTTCGCTGACGTGGTGCACAAAACGTACATGTCACTTTCTCTCTCTCTCTCTCTCTCTCTCTCCCTTATCATTTTCAAAATCTATTTTGTAATTCCCGAGATCACCTACTACAAACGTAAAATAAAAAAAAAAGCACAAGCTTCATCTCTTTGGTAGTCAAAAGCAAGACATCTTGGTCAATAGAATGGAAAAAAAAGTAATTCTGCTCACTAGTCGTCGCCGCCGTTTACAACAACAAATATCGGATTTGTAATCAGGACGCATGCCACTTAAGGTAATTCATGCAACGGAAGATCGAACTTAGAATTCAAATTAAATTCGGAAAGCACATCGTGTTTGGGATCACCCGCCAAAAACGTGATTTCATGTCCCTTTACCTTAATAAAAATCAAGACACTGATACGTCAAAGATCTATTATGTGTTTTTCAACCATTCCACATGTTCTTCTTTCATAACGTAAATTTATTATCGTCATAATAATCATAACCGTAAGTTGTAAAGGCTGTGTGCTAAGTCCAGTTCTAACAACAGTTTTAGCCATACTCCGTTCTACCACTCCGTGATTGCTTCCATTTTCTTGCCATATTTTTATTCTCTCCATCGTTACTTACTAATAAAGTATTATGGCTATGTATTACCTATTTTTTCGCTTACATAAATAGCGATTAAATGATTAAATTCCGCCTGTAATCAATGCAATCAGTTTCCATTAGCAGCGTGACGATTCACGTCACTATAATAAGTACCGGGTACAAGCTACTTGCGGGCTTGCTGTGATTTGTATTGCTAATTTGTATGTTTACATCTCTATTTTCTGTTTTTTTTCGTTCGTGGCGGATGAGACTGCAGAATTATTGTAAAGATCTTGTTAGTCTTAGGACTGATTGCCAATCACAATGATCATGACATTATTGCAATCCACGATTTCATATAGATTTTTTCTGGTCCTGGTTTTCGGCTACTATAGGCGCTGATTATATTGCCTGAATGTAATTTAGGAGTATTTCTATAAGTAATTTTCATCATTCTTTTTTGTCGTATTTTTTATTGAATACTAGCTGTCGCCTGCTCCTTTGTATGCACTTTATTATAAACTTTTACCTTCATTTAACCCCCTTTAATCCTTCGCAAAGATATATTTTTCTTAGTGCATCTCTAAACCCTAATGTAAATAAAGTTTTAAAAAAATATGTCAAATTTCAGCTTCGTAGGTTAAGTAGTTTCCGAGATTACGTGAGAGTCAGTCAGTATTTCGCTTTTATTTATAGATTTTTGTCGTGGTTTTTAGTAAAGTTTTCGTTATCGGTTGGATGTGTCTGAAAAATTAGGACTTTTTTGTTGCAGGTTCAAATCCTGCCGGTCTTTGAATCTTTTACTTGTCTACAATTACATCTAAACAGTTTTGTTCTTCATATTATGTCTTTACCTTTTCCAGAAACAGCACTTGTATAGTTTTCTTTTTCATCATCATCATCATCATCATTTCAGCCGTAGGACGTCCACTGATTTTCTTTGTATTACACGGGAATTACTCATGTAAAGATGCCGATATGAAACTATAATAAGAGTAAACGACGGGTGTGAGTAACTCCCATGTAATAAAAACAAAATGTGTGGAAACCACGTCAGTTTCCATAATAGCACTTAAATACTTCACATAAACGAACTGTAGCATTACTGCTTATTTATAGAGTTCGATCGAGCGGTCAACTCCGTAATAATATGCAACAGACCTCACAGAAGGAAGTGAAGATTCTACCACATTTTGTCTTCGTATTGCATTTGCGTGCCTTTTCAAATGCCGAAATATCTTACGTTAAATAACAGAATTTCGTAGCTATTGTTCTTTGGTCGAACATTTCCATCAACCCTTCGAAACCTGATTTCCTGTACTAGATTACAATATAATCTGGCTTGTTTATTTACTTGCCTTGTAATGGCTTCCGAAATAATCTTCCACTAACTTTATTACTTTTATTGTTTAGCTACGAATTTTCCTTCAAATATTATCAACGGCCTGTTTAGTCGAATTGCTTCGTTAGTTTTCCTTCTAGATGTTTATCGAATGATGGATGCTTGATTTTAGTGAGTAATTTGCCTTCGCCTTGACGTGATTGAATATTTAATTACGTTAAAAACCTATTAGTTTACATTCTTTACAGATTATGTTTAATTTTAAACTAATTACATAGTAAACGAATAATTTTAACATTAGTTTTGTGTTGTTCATCAGTCGGTCGGTACTCGGTACCAGGAGCTCATAGCTTCGAGTAGGTTTCGTTGTATTCTGCAACCAGCTTCGTAACAACCGGTCACGTCCGCGTGCCGCCCGCGCCACGAGCAGCATTGAAAATTACGTCATGCCGTTTATTTAGCCGTATATAGAGCTGCAAGTGCGCACGCACCAAATCGCACTCGGTAAGGCACCGCAAGCCTCCTACTAGTTTCTGCAGCCCTGGTACCTTGAATCTTTGTAAGGATACTAAACATCCTGCAGATCCTTTAAATTATTTCTTTGCCGTATAAAACAAAACGGACTAATTATGTCCAAACTGATAACTTACTAAGTTTTAAACAAATAAGTACTGTTGAAAAATCCTATCGGGGTCGAGTTTCGCAAACATTCGTAAATTGAATGTATTCAAAGAGGGTTGTATAGAGTTTTACAATACTTTATACTGCTGTGGTATGTGTGGTATGACTGAAGATAGCAAACGAGTTCGTCTTTTGTGTAAGTACACCAGCGCCTATTGTCTGAGACTGATAAGGATACGCCCTAAGGTCGAATCGCGTCATTGGCTAACATTTACAAAGAGCGTTGACTGAAAGGTGTCATTATTTTCGGCGTACCGTCATTATTTCTGCGACATTTCGTCGCAAACATCGTTCACGGTCTAATGTCAAGGTCTCCAGCCCGGACTCTCTATATTTCTCGCGTGAACTTTAATATATCCAGTTTTTATATTTTAGCACGAGCCGCAGTGTCGGCGTCGCTTGCCACAATATCTCTCCGTGCGTGATTTATGTTGTGACTTGTGACGGATTTGTGACAATTTTTAAGTTTTTTTTTTTTTTTATACAACGTTTACATCTTTTTTCTGCTTTTATTTTTAACTGGGTTGTTTTTATTTATTTCGAGTGCGGTACAATTCGATATGCTATAGCCGTTTGACTTATGCCCGCGTCCTATATTCAGTTTTTTTTTTGTAGCGGGGATAGCTCAGTTGTTGACGTGTTCGATTCTAATCAGTAGGGTGTGGGTTCGAATCCCAACAATGAGCTTGAGATGTCGGTGAAGAAACCCATAGCATGATGGTGGGGCACTTTCTAATATTTAGCTAGCCCGGCTGGCTAGAGTGGCTAGCTACCACAGTCCACACTGAAGTTGAAAATCTGTCGCAAAATCATCTAAGTCACCTAATGGTGTATTTCAACAGCCTCACTTGAGAGCCAGTTCCCATTCCAGGCTAGGCTTGTGTGCTAGTGTCAAACACCTATAGCCTGTCTACCATAAACAATATATTGATGTAGATCGTTTGGATAACTAATAACTATAGTATTAGTGGGAAAAACCCCAAGGTCCTTGGGGCTCGATTTAGCTTAATCATCATCATCAGCAGCAGTATATACTAATCCACTGCTGGACATAAGTATCTCCCAAATTCGGGTTTTCTCTTCCAGCTACGCTATACGTTTACTGATTGCGGTCTCCACTTCAAAACACCCCAACGGTAATCAGTTCTGCGACAGATATGACCGGCCTACTGCCACTTCAACTTGCTAATACGCTGAGCTATGTCGGTGACTTAGGTTCTCTGGCGAATAACTTATTTCCGGATACGATGCCTCAAAGAAAGGCCGAGCATACCCCTCTCTATAGCTCGCTGAGCGACCTCCACGTCCACGTTTCAGTACCGTAGGTCATGACAGGTACAACGCGTTGAAATTTAACTTTATGAGGTAGTTTAAACAGCACCATTCATCTCTAAGCCGCGAAGATATTGTCTCATAAATCTGTGAGCCTCATTGAGGTCCCACGTTCAAAGCGTAATAGACTTTTTGCCGTCTTGCAAAGGTAATTGACGTTAATTCTTTATTGGATACTGAACAGACTGTGTCAGGGATGTTTTATAAATTAACAGCCACGCTATTAAATCTATGAGAGAGTTCACGTAGAGCTATGACCCTATTGGATGGTTTTATATTGAAACTACCAGCGTCCATTTTAGCCAGTAGTCCTACGTAGTTCCTTTAAGGCTCCGGCTCAGTACAGTCTATATGCGTAACCCTGTAGAGGCTATGAGCTATACATTAGGCGATACAGTAGTTCAGTGAAAGTTAATGGCTATCTAGGTCATCATCATCAGCCAGAAGACGTCCACTGCTGAACATAGGCCTCCCCCTTTAACCTCCACACTGAACGACAGACTGCAGATCTGCATCCACTGGATGCCCGCGACTCTCACAATATCGTCGGTCCATCTAGTAGGGAGGCCTACTTACGCTGCGTCTTCCGGTACGTGGTCTCCACTGAAAAACCTTTCTTCCCTATAGGTTATCGGTTCTTCGAGCGATGTGGCCTGCTCATTGCCACTTTAACTTGTAAATTTTAACAGCTATGTCGGTGACTGGTTTATTGGCATTCCACGTTCCGGATTTTATCGCGCAAAGAAACTCCGAGCATAGCTCTCTTCATTGCCCGCTGTGTGACATTTAATAATAAAAACATTACCGTCCTTCAGGGGCAGTCAAGCAATAATAATTATTTCCCGACTGCCCCTGAAGGACAGTAGTGTTTTGATTTTAAGTTGCCTCGGTCACGTCTCTCTTTATCTGGAGATAAACAACAACAACGTTGCACTTCCTCAAGCAGCTGCATACTGGCAGGGATAAATAACTTGTTTACAATGTTTCAGACAAATTACTGTGTTTTGATCAGAATGCGGTGAATAGAGCGGTATGAATGGACAGAATTGAAGGTTATAGGGACGGTCCGCTTTTAGTGTTCCCTGCTTAAATGGTAACAAGATATCCATATGCGGTGAGACTTTGATGTCTGCCGAAAATTGGGCTTAAAATTTTAATGAAATTGTGTTTAAAATTGTGCCTCTATATGGCTGATCAAGTTTTGTATACGATTCAAGTCAGCTAGAAACATAACTGAGCTTAACAAAGTCCATAGGACATCGATGCATTCGTTCCATCCCTTACGTCGTAAATATTGATAAAGTCCGCACGCAGCGTTTCCAAAATTCCTTTTTGATAAGAACTGCTAAAAAGTTAATGCACTCACATATAACTGCAGACAAGAGCGAGTAGGCACCTCAGCTTGCTCCATCTTTGACTACATCGTCTCTTTCCATCAAGTGACTTGTGGTTAAAGGGTAGCCCATTTCATAATTTAAAAAACCGGCCAAGTGCGAGTCGGGTTCGCGCACACAGGGTTCCGTACCACCACAAAATTCAATAAAAAATTACCAGCTATAACTTGGTAATGAACATAAACTTGTCACCGACTTGCACTTGGCCATTATTTATTATTTGTTGTTATATTTTAGAGTGTGTTGCTATAATCGTGCCAAATTTGACGCTTGTACGTATTACCGTTATTACATTAGAGCAAACAAAAATACGTTTAAAAAATATGTTTGTTGTATAGGGACCTTTACGTTTAACTTTTTTAACTTTGTTAGTTAATCCGCCGTAACTTTACATATTCTGTGAAAATTTCAACTGGCTATCTATTACGGTTCGAAAGATACAGCCGTTAATATGTAGGACAGACGGACGGACAGACATCGTAGGCTTATTAATAGGGTCCCGTTTACACCCTTTACGTACAGAACCTTAAAAAAGCTCATTCCCGAGTCACTTAATAGCGTGAAACAAAACAACGTTTCCCAAACAGATCTTACTAACTTGATAAGTAACTTGATACACTTGAGTTGGGGCTCTAAGAACGGGCTCCAACTGAATGTCAAGGAGAGCGGATCGTCTTGAACCCTCGATACACATCGCGAGGCCTTTCTAATAGGATCAACTCTTTAACTCTCTTATTCACAAACATTGGACAAGATCTGTTTTTTTATCCTTTCGTCTTAGGAGGATTTTGGCTTCTGCTAATCTTTTTTATTGCTTTTTTTTAAATTTAATTCTTGCCTATCTCGACAGACCTAATCAATTAAACATTTTGTAAGATTAAAGTTGCAATTTTTTTCGGGTTCTAGGGAATTTCGCAATTTTTTCCCCTCGGGAAGGGTACGGCTGAATTCTCGGGATCCCGGCTGAGAAACTCTAGGTGGTACTACGCTGAAAGGATATTATTGTATAAATCATTAGGAGCAACTGTTACTAAAGGGCGAACCCAGAAATTACAAAAAAAAAAATAACCATAGAACGGTTATTGACACTTCTAAATAATCTACTTATGTAGAATTATTTAATTATTTTTAAAGAGATTGACTCTACTAATGTAGAGAACAGAGCTGATATTTTTCGCGATTTCAGGTTAATCCCAAAATAAACTTTTTTTTTTCACCCTTTCCGCGTAACCCTGTACGAGTATAAGTATTAAATACAGTAACGATGGATGGCTTCAGACGATACGTCATGCGATAGGTGTTCGTAATAACAATCGATCACAATCCGATAAATTGCGATCTATCAATGCGTGAGTCATGGTTTCACTTTCGCGAGACCTTCTACGAAAGTCAAAGGAAAGTGCTTTTTGGAGGCTATACGTTGTATGCATATTGTTTCTGCTAGGTATCTACAATACATACACTAAAGAATGATTTATGCTAGACCGTGGCGGGCACGAGCCGTGACCCGTATGACGTGCGGACGAGGCACGGATTATAAACATCGTAGCAGTTCATGCTACACCGTATGTCGGACGCGTCCCGGACGAGGCTCGGCCGTGCTACGCCTTCATATTATAAAATATTCGAGAAGTATTAATCCGTGCCCCGTACGTTGCTCGAACGGGTCACTGCTCGTACCCGCCACGGTCTAGCATAAATCATCGTTAACTAGGCTACTTCCCTTTTCGTAACCATCCCGTTTCGTAAACCATTTATTATATGTACCTACAAAAAAGTCGTTTGTCGTAAACTTCTTTTTATATTTAGTCATACATTTAGTCGTTTCTGGTAAACTTTCCAATAATTTTATGTTGGAACTCTCGTTTTATAGTTGTTCGTTCCGAGCGACCCCTGTATCTTTGCAACCCTTCGACTGATTTTGCGTAATTCGACCTTAATAAACGCGTAACAAACATACAAAAAAAAAAATAACACAGTCGAATTGATAACCTCCTCTTGAAGTCGGTAAAAATTGAATTTGCATGAACTATAAACTTTTTTTAAGATCGGATTAATGGTACTTACTTAAGTTATCGTTGAACAAACTTACATACAGAGAACAACTTATTTCGAACTCTGAGACCTCTACAGTTTTATGATTATTAACGGAATATTCACCGTGAAAGGTTGTGGAATGAGCTCCCGATATTTCGGTGCAGTTACATGCACCATGTTCACGGGAAGACTGAAGAATGCGGGTGGTTGTCCGAACAGTAGACAAAAACAGTGTTCTGAGACCTCTCTTCACTTGGTTTTTTTTTTTTTGTTTTTAGTATATGCCAATTTAAATCGGGGCAGTAATTGTCTTTCTAGTTTTTTTTTTCGAAGAAATCTTCCAACGCTTCCTGGCTGCAATGGGGTGCAGCCAGGTTATGTGGGATTATACCCACTAAAACCCTACCGGTAACCAGCCAGACCAGACAAGAGTGCTCTGGGATCTCCAGAGGAACGCACCAGAGCCCTCAGCATTACTCTACAACTCCTCCCGAGACAACTGCGTGTTGTCTCCTCCGTCCACGACAACGTCGGTCACACAACGTTGTCGTCCTGTCGCGGGCGCTTGGGTGTATGGTCAGGGCCCCAACTTCGACTACCCCAAGAGGTCCTCTTTTAGAAGCCTCTTACTATAGGACAGGCAGGGGAAACCCGGTGCCGTATTCTATTGCCCCGGCGGCAGGGCTATGTCTTTCTAGTCCTAGACAAGTCTTTGTAGTCTAGGATGTTTAAAAAAAGGAAAAAAACATTTATTTGTGACAAACAACGTTTTAAAAATCACTGGAAAACAGCATCCAGGAAGTCACAAATCGGCTCGAACTCAGCATAATGCCGCGCTAGTCTAATTGGTCACGTATTGACTGAATCCTTGGCTTCACAAGCTGAGTCTACAATACTTTCGCCAAGTCTAGTCATTGTCTAGTCTAAGCACTGCGGCAAAACTATCTATGCCTTGGCCTTAGTACTAACGATAATGTCTGTTGCCTGAACGTCCATTAAGGTGGCCATTAAAGCCCACAACTACTACATACTAGAAAATTCTTACAGACATACAGTTCCTACTTATATTTTATGAAAAAAATTGTGGAACCGTTTTCGCGCTCCAAGGACGTTTCTGGCCGTGAAAAGTAAAAACAGTCCTGTTATGGGAAATAACTGGAGCATTACAACGGTTGAACGCATGGTAATTTAAGATATAATCTGGGCCTTTGTAGGCCAGAGGTAATAGGTATCTTCTATGTCTGAGTGCTTCATCTTCGACCACGTCGTCACTTACCAACACAGGCGAGTTGGTGGTCAAATGAGGACGTCTTCGCGTTGAAAAAAGCCACAGATCATCTGATATTAGAACTGAAGGTGCAGTCGGAGATGGTAAACCCGGCCTGAGATAACGACGGCCAGCAAGAAGAGAATGCTAAGAGCTATCTCTGTTAGAATTTTCTACTCCGTAGTTCATTATCGTTCCTTTACAGGTATTAATTAAATTCCTGCGTATTCCATAGCTTTGGAGGTTTAATTAGTGACTGTTGTCAACCGAACCTTCGTGCTGGGTTTAACTAGCGTGACCTGGAGGCATTCTCAGTCATTACAATATTTTTTGCTTTTACTTTTATGGAGAATATTATGTGTCAATGTCCAGAGCTGAATAAGCAAATTCGCTTAGGCTGAGTGTCCGGTCCTAGTGTCAGAGTTTCAGGTGGTTGAGAGGCCTGCGAGGCTTGAAGTAATTGTTATAGGATAATTTGCAATTTGAAAAACCGAGGTCAAATACAATACAATAATTCTTTTTTTAAATACCACAAAACAAGGATAATTTATAAACATTACAATAAAACTATTAAGTAGGCTTTTAACAGGCGGCCTTATCGCTTAAAGTGATCTCTTCCAGGCAACCGTTTCAAAATTAGTAAAATACGCAATTTCTTTTTTTTGGATGACAATATTATGTCATCCAAGTAACTTTTCTAGTTTTTATGATTTAAAAACCAAACTAGTGAGAACGCAATTCTGAGGAATCTGAGCAAATCAAGGACATTATAAAATCTATAAGAGGAAACAAACATTTTAAAAAAAAACGAATGAAAACCCCACACTACACTGCCGATGGCGATGGCGCCTCTAGCGACCGGCAGACGTAAACAAAGAAGTCGCGCTGCTGTCATAATTCAACGTCAAATTTGCGATTATAGCTTTTTTGACAGCGTCGATTTTTTTCACCCTATTGGAGCTTTTGGCTTCGCGCGACTGGGACATTTGCTCGTTTAATGTAGTATGTTTTATAATAGAAAGGTATGGAAACCATTTGCGAAACTTAGGATATAGAACAGATTAGGATGAACGGATCAGAGGAGTGGAAAAGAGAAGATAGAATAGTTTTATGTCATTCAAGATAATAAAATCAGATAGAGAATGGTAGATAGAAAAATAATTGGCACTGAGAAGATATTTGCAAATGATTGTTATCAGCGCAAAGTGAATGTTGATTAGGTATCAGGACGAACGAGCTGTGGTTTTTTGGTACGACATTAGGGTAATAAATTTTGTAACACGTTTAAAAACAAAAAACGAATATCGCTATACCCTTGCGGCTTTGGTCGTGTATGTCCATAATCAAAGCCTGGGGTACTTACAATTTGAATAATTTTCGTCTAGTTTGATCTCGATTCATAGACTGTATTGTTAGCTTTTTCTAACATTAAAAATTTTGCTACTCCTTATAAAAATGTAATTAGATACAATTTTATTATGTTCTAACATAAAAAAACGTTAATTATAAAAACAATACGCTATTTTATACATTAAATCTAAAGGTAAACCTAATAATCCCTTTTATGTCTTCATCGTCACGAATCAAAGAGTTACTGAGAAAAATGTCAACGTAAAAGACTCAACGAACCGTATTATCCCCAGTGACCTTTCTGTTACAATGGATGCCATAAAAATATACATTTCCACGTCAACGTTCACTCGATTTACTTTCTCTGTAAAGTTTTATTTCCCACCTAGCCGTATAACAGTATAAAGTTATTAGATAATCAAATTATTATATATAGATAGACTAGCTGACGTGACAGACGTTGTCCTGTCTTAGAACTGTCAAACACGCAAAGTTAAAATTGTAAATCAAATTTTTTTACACCTTGGGTTACATTACTGGAGTTTTAGCAAGTATACCTATTTAAAAAAAAAATATAGCCTATGGTACCCGGGGATAGTGTAGCTTCCCAACAGTGAAATAATTTTTCAAATCGGTTCAGTAGTTTCGGAGCCTATGCAATGCAAACAAACAAACAAACAAACAATCAAATCTTTCCTCTTTATAATATAACTGCTAACTCCTCCTAAACCACCCAACGGATTTTGATGCGGTTTTCACCATCAGTTAGATAGTTTTTCACGGAAGGTTTATATACATATATTATATAACTAGCGACGTCGCTAGTACATAATATTTTAACTGTTTCTTTGTCCAATCTCTAGTGTATTTTTGCTTTAACGTCGCATTAAGTATAATAAGGAATAAGAGATCAACTATCAACGTTTTACTCTATAGAAATTTCTCAATTAGCATCACAAAATTCTTTAAGATCAAGTTCCGCAAAGTAAGTCCTGATTCAATCAACAACTTTTACACTTTTGATCTTTCGGGATTTGAACACGTTTTAAATGTTTATCAAGTAATTTTACTATAACAAGTATTTTTATTTGAGTCAGGTCTATACCAGACTGAATTTAAATTACTTGTAAAACTATGTTATAAAAATACATTAAATTTCCATTTTCTAAGCCAATGAACCCAGAACAAACGCTCCCAAGGTCGCCCAGTCGAGAGCAACGGATCGATTTCTACAACACTATAATCTAGAATACAAAAATTACATGCAACCAACGGATTCACCGTTTTAAACCTTGGCTTTTTCTGAATTTTCGCCTTCGAGGTTAGTTCAAAGGTTGTTGAGGCAAATATATAAGCACCTTGTTAAAAAGTTATTGGTTAAAGTGAAAAAGCATCTGAAAGATGCCACTTTCAGCTCACTGCTTGTTAGGACTAGTTCAGAACCTAACCTGGCAAACTCGAGTCCTGTCACAAGAAAATAGGGAAAAGTTTAAAAAATATTTACACTATGTATTGAGGGTCAGGATACGCCAAGACGACTTCGACATCCTGAATTTGAACTGGCAAACGTCAAATTTCTCCACGAAGATATTGCCTAAATACACAACACACCATTAGCAAAAAGCTTAGCACTCAATCTTGGTAGATGCAGAAGCTTTCTATTCGTCTTCGATATTTTGGTGGCCAAGTTTGATAATTAACTCCCGACGCAAAAAGGGATGTTATAAGTTTAACGTGTGTGTCTGTGTGTGCGTCTGTGGCATCGTAGCTCTCAAGCTGTTAAACCGATTTTGATTTAGTAATAAAAAAAATTGTTTGAAAGGTGACTTGATATCAAAAGCTATGACCACCTCTGTTCACCCGCTTGAAGATTATCAGCCCTTTTACCGGCGATAAAAAAAAAAACCTTTATGACATGCCAGGTCTTAAAAACATTATTCCCCAATCTAACGATAAATTTTCTTTGTTCCAGTGCATGCGGGACTACGTGGCGTATGAAGTGTGCAACGGCGCGTACGAGGTGTCCTGCCCGGATGCGAGATGTCGCGTCGGCGCCGCGCTGGCCCTCGAGGAGATATCAGCGCTCGTGGAGCCTCAGCTCATGGAGAAGCATCTCAAGTTCCGGCTCAATCATGGTCAGTATCCGTACAAATACCGAAAGAGGTACAAATAAAGGGCATCGACCCATCGGGCTGGTTGTCTGCCTACGGAACGCTTATCCGCTATTGGTAACCACTCTGTCAGGGCTCTACTCCACCTGCCGTCACCACGCCTAGCCACGTGCCCTGCCCAGCGCCACTTGAGTCGCATGATACGGTTTCCGACGTCCGTGACTTTTGTCCTTCGACGGATTTCGGTATTTCGGACTCGGTTATACTGTTATACGTTATCAATGTTAAAACTGTGATATATATTATGCCACTTATCTAGGTACTGTTTTCGCACCTATCATGGCACTCCACTTTTTGCCAAGTGGTATTGTAATTCAACCCTTTGAAGACACTTAAATATCTGGTTTTATGTGCAAAATATCACAACTGACAAACTACCTACCGGTTGGTAATTGCACATTACGCAATAGAACGAGTTGCGTTATTCCAATGGTGGGGGAAAAGGAGGAATGCCTTTACCTGTCAGAATTCGTTTGCTCACGAAATTCCGGCTTAAATCTGGGATAAATCTCGGATATGACGTTGGAGCCGTTAATCTGTCGACGCGTCCTGGCTGAACCAATATTGTCACGTACAGATTCCCAAAGATATGAGGTATTGATATAGAAGGTTGCCATCAGAGTGAAAGGTCAGGTCGCATTCTTACGTATGCTTAAAATAAATAAATAGATGAAAATGCTTCAGTTTCCTCTTTAGTACATACGACCCCCCTTGGTCGTCCATTTGATAACTTTTGACCATATCGTTTACAGTTGTGTGCCGCTCAATATTGAAGTGTACGTTTGTAAAACTTGTAAAAACGTCGGTGTGTGCATGAATATGTTACGTGTTAACCTCGCCCCCTTAATTTTTTGGCAGACTTTTCCCTACAAGCTCGAATTTAAGGCAGATCCAAAGTACGTATGGCATTCCGAAAAGAGTTCCTTTTTCTTTTGCTAGGATATTGCGAATTCTTTTAAATTACCTCTAAATCACAATGTTTAAAACCTTTTCTCCTGATTTATCAATGTAATTCTGTATCTGTCCTGAAATACGATTCGTACATATCGAGACAAAAATAGACAATCAAAGTGTTTTTCCACTAAATCATTAGCATTCTGACACAGTTTTGGGTAAACTAATGGATCATGTTTCAAATATTAGTAATCGTTAACTCATAATTCGTTGTGCCTATTCCGATATCAATAATCAGCACAATATATAAAAAAAACTTCTATCGAGTCTGAATAAACTGCGAACTAAATCTGCGAAATCTTGTCGTCTTATGCGATTGTTTTGATTTTATCATCATCCATACATCTTTTTCTTGTCTTGCCCCTGGTTCCAGTTCATCTGGGGTCGGGCCGCCTCGTTGCTCGGCGCCAGGACTGTGTCCTGGGTTGTCGTCGCTGGCTGGGCCAGGCTCCTCACATGTTTTTGTATATTGGCCCACCACGTGGCTGGGGGCCTGCCTCTGCCTCTGGGTTTATTCGGGGTGTTAACTGCCTTATTTACGACGTAGTTATCGTCCCGCCTCATAATGTGTCCATACCACCGTAATCTGGACTCTTTCAGTTTTTCCGTTATTGGCGCGACCTTAAACGAACCCCGGACGTATTCGTTCTTAATCATCATCCATACATCCTTAAGAATATTTAATTATAAGTTATTATTCGCAAACACATACAATTTTAAAATGATTCCCCACTACAAGACACAGAATTTTAATAATACGATTATCTGGGTCACTATATTAACGTAGCAATTCCGATTGATCACTTTATGTATCCCAAGACTCGCTCGTCCGAACAACAGCCTTCCTTTGACGAAAGTATTTTCACTGAAACGAGCCAATTTTCTTTGTTGTACTCTTTTCCCGGATTCTCTTTTGCCGTGAAATATTCCATTTCCATATTCATTCGACCGTCTCGGTCCGCCTTCCCAGATGTTGGTTGCACGCACGTTTGTTGGATTTTTTATATTATTTGAGAAGTTGGTGTAATTGTAGGAAGGCGCGATTGTGGCGGGCATTGTACAAAGTTTTACCTTTTCGGAGTTATTACCTTCTCTAAGCATCGCTTGTGCAAAGAATTTGTGAACTCGCAAAGGTCGGTTACAGAACTTTAATTTTGCGAAGTATTTCACGATCGAGGAGTGTTTCTTCAACAATTTCGTACTTGGTCCCGAATTTTGGATACCATTCGCTTTTGCTCTTTCATGTTTTTCTCATTTCATTCAAATTCGTTATTAAGTCACAGTTTCCCGTGAGAAACCCCGAAATAAGATGCAATATAACATGTCTTTACTAAAAGCAAACGCAGGAAAAGATATAAACGAAAATGTAAAGGGCACAGAAGGTGACCTTACCAGGGCTTATTTCCGTTTCCTTTATTATACATTTATTATGTAAAAATACGCTTAATTATCAACATTGAGTTTTTATTAAGGTTACTGTGATTTACTGCTTGATAATAGCTATCTTACTTAATAAAATTCTTATTCATAAATTCACTGACAGACAAGCACAATAGGTTGTGCTTGTCTGTCAGTGAATTTATAGACCCACTTAAGAAGCATACAATTTTGCTCAAATGTTACTTATAAAAAGAAAATGAGCACGAAGGAAGGATTTTTGAAAATTCGTCCCCTAAGGGACGTCCCCTAGGGGTTGAAATTAAATAGCGGATTAAAATTTGTGTGTAAGTTCGTAAATAAAGTTTTAAACTTGGAAATTGGGGATCGATTTTTGAATCGATCGTATGATTTCGCAGAAATTATCATGCTTAATGGAAGATTTTCTATTGATAGAAAGCAAATTCGAATGGTTCAAACATTTAGCGCGGGTGATACGATTATTTCAGAAACTTACTTACTTACTTACTTACTTATCATACAAGCCATTCAAAAATCGTGCCGGTCAGAAACAAACAAACTGAACTGCTAGTCGGTGGGATGCGCTGCCTGAATTGGTTTTTCCTAATATGTAGTTGCAATCTGGGTGTCTTCAATCTCGGTTTCTTCTAAGCAAGCGTGCTCCATCGAAGACGTATCATCGCTTAGCATCAGGCGAGGTGGCAGTCAAAAGCAAGTTTATATATTTTTTTAACACAAGCAGAATTCCGTTACTTCAGTTTATAAATAAAAGTAAGTTATATAATCGTTTTCTGAAAACTCAACCCCTGGGCGAGTTTAAATATACATTTTTTTTTTTAAAGAAAGTTAGTATAATATAATTATTAGATATATTTAAAAATAAACACACACACACACACACACACACACACACACACACACACACACACACACACACACACACGCACGCTCACGCACACGCTCACGCTCACGCACGCGCACACACATCATGTCATCATACACTCAGGCATCAATCAAATTATTACTTTATTTTTTTTTCCAAATCTAATTAATTTAAATTTAGTATATGTATTTAATTTCAAAACCAAACGGTAAATAAAATGTATTGATACTGCACCGCACTGATGCTAAGTAAACGCTAGAATGTAGGCCCTGCGACACAGGCGTCTCGCCTAGTGCAGGGACTACAAGTACCGTAAACCTTCATTAGCTTGCCTTGTTCCTGTCTACCTTAATGTATTTTTTCAATTTGTTTTACATTAACTATTGCACATATTCTTGTAAATTAGGTTAAGGAAGTGTACTGGAAAATTAAATATTTTGTATTTGTATTTTGTATAAAAATTTACTGTATAAACGTTATTGGAAATTAATTAATGTAATACTTTATTTATTAATTAAATCTAAATAACATTAGCGTGCAAGAATAATGACAGTGGCACATCACGAAAATTTAAATGAAATATCTATTTGGACATTCAGGATGTCAGAATATTATTAACCTGTGTTGTTTTTTCCATTCATATAGGTTACCAGTTTATTCTTAAATGCGTTCAAAGAGTCGTGAAAGATATCAAGATCACTTATGGAAGCATTAATTTCATTGTATGTACGACATATTCTTAATAAGGGAGAGTTGTAAGTCTGTTTTAGCATAGGCTACATGAAAAAGTTCAGAGATTCTGCGACGTGGATAATGGCAAGGTACGTATAGGGAAATATCATCTAAAATTGAGGGACAATCAGAAAAGCCGTGAATTAGTTTAAATATAAATGAAATTACGTAATTATATAAGTACATACATGGTTTTACTACACAAATTATATTATTGATATATATATACAATACAATACAATATTACTTTATTACACACCGAAAATACAAATGAAACTTAAACTAACATAAAAAACAAATATACGGCAGTATAATGGGCGACCTTTGGATGGACAGGACTAAAGAAGTTGAAAAACGGTCAGTGGTGCACTAAAATATAAATAAATATATATACATACATATTATACACTAAATACGCAAAGCTGCATACATACCATAAATATTATAAACTAGCAGACCTGACAGACGTTGTCCTGTCTTAGAACTGTCAAACACGCATAGTCAACATTACAAATCTTATTTTTTACACCTTGGGTTACATTATTGGAGTTTTAGTAAGGATTCCTATTTAAAAAAAAAAAATATAGCCTATGTTAACCGGAGATAGTGTAGCTTCCCAACAGTGAAAGAATTTTTCAAATCGGTTCAGTAGTTTCGGAGCCTATTCAATGCAAACAAACAAACAAACAAACAATCAAATCTTTCCTCTTTATAATATTAGTATAGATAAAATACATAATATAACATACATATATTTATCCCGTAAAGGAGTTATAGGGCATGAACATTTGTACGCGTTTCGTCAAATAGGAAATCCTATAGGGCACACGGCTCGTAATTTACAAAAAACATCTCACCTGCTTTGTTATGCTCACAATTATTTTTTAGAAAATCTTTTGCCTTTAAATATTATGTGGTCGAGTATTTTTATCTGTAAGTCCTGACTGAGGTCATCTTGAGAACAATAACAACGTCAAACAAAGGTATAATAAATTATTAACTATGTTTGCCGGTATGTTTGTATGGCGGACTTTGCCTACGTTTTTAACCGACGAAAGAAGAGTAGGTTCTGTAGTCTACGCGTGTATAATTTTTACCAACTTTAAAAAACGGGGGTTTCTAAATTCGGTTGTTTTTTTAATAACCGGTTTGAAAAAAGTTTTTTTTAAAGGATTAATTATACTTTCATATTGGTCCGATAGAAATTTCATAAAAATCGGTCCAGTAGTTTGACTTTTAAATCAAAATAACTGAAAAATTTGGTTACTTTGATGACAATATTATGCCACCCGAGTAGCCGAAAATGCTGTTATACATTGTGAAGTCGGTTTTTAAATTGATAATTATCTAAGTCATCATCATAATCAGCCTTTTAACAGTCCACTGCTGGAATTTTAGCCGACCCCCGAAAGGATGATTGGGCCATATCCATCACGCTGGCCCAGTGCGGGTTGGTGGATTCACATACGCCATTGAATTCCTTCTCCGTACGTATGCAGGTTTCCTCACGATGTTTTCCTTCACTGAAAAGCCAGTGGTATGAAAATCCGTACATAAGCTCCAAAGAGCTCATTGGTACGGGCCCGGGGTTTGAACCCGCGACCTCACGCTTTCAAGTCTAGCGGTCTCCCAAATGGGCTACCACGGCTTCCTAAGTACTCATTGCAAATTGGACAGCAACAACGATTCTTCCTCAACAGTGTTAATCGATATCGGCTATAAATAGATTGTTGCACGCGATTTATGGAGCGAGTCCATCCGATGCGGCCGGCCGTGCGTGGTTCCGGCGCGGGCGCACAGGGTCACCATATCAACTGTCCAGTATACCAGTCCAGGGGCCTTACGGCTACCTCCTACGCGGGCTCGACACAGCGCAGTGCGGAAATCAAACGAGATACGGTTTGCGGTCGCGCAACTTGTCGCATCACCTAAACAGAATCGCTTAAAACAGCTAGCCAGAGGCCTAAAGCCGGATATTTCAATAAAAGTTTGGATATTTTAGTCACATATATAGCACATCGTTACAGTGGCAATAGACTAAAGACTTGCTAGAAAAGCCGGACAAATTATAAAGCCGGACGAAAATCTCCGGACAGGTCCGAACATGTATAACCAAGGATTGGAACAACGTGCCGGTTGCCTTGTTTCCCGAGACATATAATCGGGATCTTTTCAAGGCCAGGGTGAATAGGTATTTTCTAAGTCTGCGTGCTTCATCTTCGACCACATTGTCGCTTACCAACAGGCGAGTTGGTGGTCAAACGCGGACTTATCCGCGATAAAAAAAATTGTCCGGAACATATCCGGACGAATGGTTAGCCTAGGCGCATTATGTACTGATTGCTATTCTGTGGCGCACTGCAACGGAGGCAACGTCCGTCCCTGACTCCGTGCCTGATCTCTGTCCAAGTGTCTTTTACCCGACTGACCTAAATGTTTGCCTGTTTGTATGACCTTCCTATCTTAAGGTAGCATTCCTATCTCGGCGACCGCGACCGGCGGCAGCGGCCGCGTCTGCTACCTTTACAGTAATTATACGTACATCTGCCTCCACCCCACACGGCTTGACAGATTTTGAGATATTACATATTGTATTGTCACCAGACCTAAAGGTGTATGCAAAATGTTAGCAATATCGGTTCGGAGTGACCGGTTTTAATTCTGTTTGCAAGATTTGTCCTAAACAAACTAACAAGATAAATAAACGCTTGTTTTACTGTATACCGTAAAATGTCGAGCTCATATTATATCAGTAATTTATTTTTAACTAGCTGACCTGACAGACGTTGTCTTGTCTTAGAACTGTCAAACGCGCAAAGTTAAAATTGTAAATCTTATTTTTTTACACCTTGGGTTACATTATTGGAGTTTTAGTAAGGATCCCTATTTAAAAAATAATAATAATATAGCCTATGTCACCCGGGGATAGTGTAGCTTCCCAACAGTGAAAGAATTTTTCAAATCGGTTCAGTAGTTTCGGAGCCTATTCAATGCAAACAAACAAACAAACAATCAAATCTTTCCACTTTATAATATTAGTAAGTATAGATATATATTCGTGAGAACCTGTAATTGGCTTTCTATAGTGCCGCCCGTCGCCACTTCAGTGCACTCCTTTCCGCCAACACTGATTGTGCATTGATGTATAAGTAATTGTGATTGTGATATTATTTGTGACAATTGTAAAACTGTAACGAAAGTGTTATTGACATATTGTGAAAACTTAACTGATCAATGGTACGGGCAAAAAAGCCGATGTGTAATGACAATTTGTATGACATACTAATTTTGTGTTGACATATTTTTACAGCAATTAGTTATATTTATTATATTAGTTTTTTATAATATTATTCCTATTTTTACTAGGAAATCTATTTTAGTTTAACAGCAATGTGAGATAAATGTTAGTGGAATTTGTCCGTTTTTATTCTCAATAAATAATTTGAATTTAATTTGAATAGTTTTTCATTGTATATTTTAGTGTAAAAAGCTGTTGGCTTTCCAATAAATAAATAAATTATAACAATGCTTAGAATAACTACTCAGAGAAGGTAGGTTTCCAAACAACGCCTTCTCAAAACGTAAGCTACAAATTCGCTTTGTAGCTTACGTTTCGATTGGTATTTTAAACGATTTAAGCAAGAAAATTAATGGATTACCTGTGGAATGTCACACCATAACTCTTATGCTGCTTTTCTGATTTGTTGTGGTAAGATTTCACCGCACAAATTGTCATATTAAGATTTTTATATTTTTTTTTGGAGCCATATATGACACCATTTGAATGGCTTAAATTTTGCGAATGTACTTGTTTTCTTTGTGTAGTTATTCTAAGTAACAATGAAATATTCTGGTGAACCCTTGTAACAAAATCTTTTACTTATTTCGCCGATAAAATCCCCAAATGACCCCAGGCTTCCAATAAATGTCCCCCAAGAGCTTTTCCCTTGTCGGTTTCCAACTTGTGATTAAACTTGCCCAATTGTACAGATTCGAGTTCTGCAGAAATAAATGAAATTACAACTTGCCATTTTTAAGGCCGTTGGAGTCGGTCTGCGACGATCGTGCGAAAATCTCGATGACTTCCTGAGAAATGTTGCAGTTCTTAACAATACAATTACTTATAATGTACCACAGATCTTTATTTGGATAGATCCCGCGAGTACGTCAAATTGTATGAAAAGCGCAGGGCACGCAGGTGCGCTCTGCGTTTTTGGTACCTACTACGACGTCAACAGGCTTAGCACGGTATGTGGACAAATTGTCTTTCCAACGTTTTTTTTATATATTACAAACATGTCCATATTCTAGCTTTGTCCCGTCTACGCGCGGATTAAAGCTGTAGAAAGACAATTTTTCGACGGCTCATGCTAAGCCTGCTGGAGTGGTAGTTGTAACTCCATTCGCACAGTAAACTGCTTTCGACGAATTTTTTATAGTAAACTGTGGCGTAATTTGTAATTTTTCAACCCCCGATGCAAAAAGAGGAGTGTTATAAGTTTAAGGCGCCGTGACTAGCTGACTTTTATGTTTTTGAGGGGGTGAAGCAGAGGCAGTGGCGGCCGACTACAGCGGGGCGCACCGCGTGAATCTCGCAGAAACGTGACGACCTTCACCTATACACAGCTAAAGACAAGTAATTTCGTCGGTCCACAGCAAAGCTCTGTTGGCCTAGTGGTCTGGCACCGCGCTGGTAAACCACGAATGCCCGGTTCAAATCTAGTGCTATGTAGATATTTTTGGACTCAATTTTTTATCACGCACACAGCGACGGGACGACGGAGAACAAACAAACCATAATTCAATCAAACCAACTTGCTAGTTGTAATTATTAAAATTTACTTTCGTCGTACGTTTCAATATTTTATGTTTCTTTTTTGCACCAAATATTTTACCTATTATATTTATAGTTTATAGACTTACTCCTGGTATGATTCTACTAACTTGATGGTAGAGTTCGGAGACTGCTAAAACTGGTAAATAGGGAAAGCGAGATAAGTCAAGGTTGGGCTCGTTTTTTTAGTCTTAGTGAGAATTGTTAGTCAAGGAATGATTTGACTGAGCTGATGGTGGAATTCGGAGACTGCTGCTGGAACTGCTAGACGGGGAAGGCCTGATGTGTCGTGTTTGGGCTGGTTTCATTAGTCATCATGAGATCTTTCTCCGGGAATGTTTTGACTGACCTGATCGAGGACTTCGGAGACTACTATTGGAACTGCTAGACGGAAAGAGCTAGAAGTGTCGAGTTTAGGCTCGTTTCATTAGTCATGATGAGATCTTCTTCCAGGAATATTTTGACTGACCTGATCGAGGACTTCAGAGACTGCTACTGGAACTGCTAGACGGATAGAGATAGAATGGTCGAGTTTGGGCTCGTTTCATTAGTCGTGATGAGATCTTCTTCTAGGAATATTTTGACTGACCTGATCGAGAACTTCAGAGACTGCTACTGGAACTGCTAGACGGAAAGACCTAGAAGTGTCGAGTTTGGGCTCGTTTCATTAGTCGTGATGAGATCTTCTTCTAGGAATATTTTGACTGACCTGATCGAGGACTTCAGAGACTGCTACTGGAACTGCTAGACGGATAGAGATAGAATGGTTGAGTTTGGGCTCGTTTCATTAGTCGTGATGAGATCTTCTTCCAGGAATATTTTCACTGACCTGATCGAGGATTTCGGGGACTGCTACTGGAACTGCTAGACGGATAGAGATAGAATGGTCGACTTTGGGCTCGTTTCATTTGTCGTGATGAGATCTTCTTCCAGGAATATTTTGACTGACCTGATCGAGGACTTCGGAGACTACTACTGGAACTGCTAGACGGATAGAGATAGAATGGTCGAGTTTGGGCTCGTTTCATTAGTCGTGATGAGATCTTCTTCTAGGAATATTTTGACTGACCTGATCGAGGACTTCAGAGACTGCTACTGGAACTGCTAGACGGATAGAGATAGAATGGTCGAGTTTGGGCTCGTTTCATTAGTCGTGATGAGATCTTCTTCTAGGAATATTTCGACTGACCTGATCGAGAACTTCAGAGACTGTTACTGGAACTGCTAGACGGAAAGACCTAGAAGTGTCGAGTTTGGGCTCGTTTCATTAGTCGTGATGAGATCTTCTTCCAGGAATATTTTGACTGACCTGATCGAGGACTTCAGAGACTGCTACTGGAACTGCTAGACGGATAGAGATAGAATGGTCGAGTTTGGGCTCGTTTCATTAGTCGTGATGAGATCTTCTTCCAGGAATATTTTCACTGACCTGATCGAGGATTTCGGGGACTGCTACTGGAACTGCTAGACGGATAGAGATAGAATGGTCGACTTTGGGCTCGTTTCATTTGTCGTGATGAGATCTTCTTCCAGAAATATTTTGACTGACCTGATCGAGGACTTCGGAGACTACTACTGGAACTGCTAGACGGATAGAGATAGAATGGTCGAGTTTGGGCTCGTTTCATTAGTCGTGATGAGATCTTCTTCTAGGAATATTTTGACTGACCTGATCGAGAACTTCAGAGACTGCTACTGGAACTGCTAGACGGAAAGACCTAGAAGTGTCGAGTTTGGGCTCGTTTCATTAGTCGTGATGAGATCTTCCAGGAATATTTTGACTGACTAGATCGAGGATTTCGGGGACTGCTACTGGAACTGCTAGACGGATAGAGATAGAATGGTCGACTTTGGGCTCGTTTCATTAGTCGTGATGAGATCTTCTTCCAGAAATATTTTGACTGACTAGATCGAGGATTTTGGAGACTGCTAGTGGAACTGCTAGATGGATAGGGCTAGAAGTGTCGAGTTTGGGCTCATTTCATTAGTCTTGATGAGGTTTTCTTCCAGGAATATTTTGACTGACCTGATCGAGGATTTCGGAGACCACTACTAGAATTGCTAGACGGATAGAGCTAGAAGTGTCGAGTTTGGGCTCCTCGATCAGGTCAGTCAAAATATTTCTGGAAGAAGATCTCATCACGACTAATGAAACAAGCCCAAACTTGACACTTCTAGCTCTATCCGTCTAGCAGTTCCAGTAGCAGTCTCCGAAGTTCTCGATCAGGTCAGTCATAATATTCCTGGAAGAAGATCTCATCACGACTAATGAAACGAGCCCAAACTCTACACTTCTATCTCTTTCCGTCTAGCAGTTCCAGTAGCAGGCTCCGAAATCCTCGATCAACTCAGTCAAAATATTCCTGGAAGAAAACCTCATCAAGACTAATGAAACGAGCCCAAACTTGACACTTCTAGCTCTATCCGTCTAGCAGTTCCAGTAGCGGTCTCCGAAATCCTCGATCAGGTCAGTCAAAATATTCCTGGAAGAAGATCTCATCACAACTAATGAAACGAGCCCAAACTTAACACTTCTAGCTCTTTCCGTCTAGCAGTTCCAGTAGCAGTCTCCGAAGTCCTCGATCAGGTCAGTCAAAATATTCCTATAAGAAAACCTCATCACGATTCACGACTAATGAAACGAGCCCAAACTCTACACTTCTATCTCTTTCCGTCTAGCAGTTCCAGTAGCGGTCTCCGAAATCCTCGATCAGGTCAGTCAAAATATTCCTGGAAGAAGATCTCATCACAACTAATGAAACAATCCCAAACTCGTCACTTCTAGCTCTTTCCGTCTAGCAGTTCCAGTAGCAGTCTCCGAAGTTCTCGATCAGGTCAGTCAAAATATTCCTAGAAGATCTCATCACAACTAATGAAACAATCCCAAACTTGACACTTCTAGCTCTTTTCGTCTAGCAGTTCCAGTAGCAGTCTCCGAAGTCCTCGATCAGGTCAGTCAAAATATTCCTGGAAGAAGATCTCATCACGACAAATGAAACGAGCCCAAAGTCGACCATTCTATCTCTATCCGTCTAGCAGTTCCAGTAGCAGTCCCCGAAATCCTCGATCAGGTCAGTGAAAATATTCCTGGAAGAAGATCTCATCACGACTAATGAAACGAGCCCAAACTCAACCATTCTATCTCTATCCGTCTAGCAGTTCCAGTAGCAGTCTCCGAAATCCTCGATCAGGTCAGTCAAAATATTCCTGGAAGAAGATCTCATCACGACTAATGAAACGAGCCCAAACTCGACACTTCTAGCTCTTTCCGTCTAGCAGTTCCAGTAGCAGTCTCCAAAGTCCTCGATCAGGTCAGTCAAAATATTCCTGGAAGAAGATCTCATCACGACTAATGAAACAAGCCCAAACTCGACACTTCTAGCTCTATCCGTCTAGCAGTTCCACTAGCAGGCTCCGAAATCCTCGATCAGGTCAGTCAAAATATTCCTGGAAGAAGATCTCATCACGACTAATGAAACAAGCCCAAACTCGACACTTCTAGCTCTATCCGTCTAGCAGTTCCACTAGCAGGCTCCGAAATCCTCGATCAGGTCAGTCAAAATATTCCTGGAAGAAGATCTCATCACGACTAATGAAACAAGCCCAAACTCGACACTTCTAGCTCTATCCGTCTAGCAGTTCCAGTAGCAGTCTCCGAAGTTCTCGATCAGGTCAGTCAAAATATTCCTAGAAGAAGATCTCATCACAACTAATGAAACGAGCCCAAACTCGACACTTCTAGCTCTTTCCGTCTAGCAGTTCCAGTAGCAGTCTCCAAAGTCCTCGATCAGGTCAGTCAAAATATTCCTGGAAGAAGATCTCATCACGACTAATGAAACAAGCCCAAACTCGACACTTCTAGCTCTATCCGTCTAGCAGTTCCACTAGCAGGCTCCGAAATCCTCGATCAGGTCAGTCAAAATATTCCTGGAAGAAGATCTCATCACGACTAATGAAACAAGCCCAAACTCGACACTTCTAGCTCTATCCGTCTAGCAGTTCCACTAGCAGGCTCCGAAATCCTCGATCAGGTCAGTCAAAATATTCCTGGAAGAAGATCTCATCACCACTAATGAAACAAGCCCAAACTCGACACTTCTAGCTCTATCCGTCTAGCAGTTCCACTAGCAGGCTCCGAAATCCTCGATCAGGTCAGTCAAAATATTCGTGGAAGAAGATCTCATCACGACTAATAAAACGAGCCCAAACTCGACACTTCTAGCTCTATCCGTCTAGCAGTTCCGTAGCAGACTCCGAAGTCCTCGATCAGGTCAGTTAATCCGTTTCTGGAGAAAGTAACATCACGACTTACCAAACTAGCTCAAACTAAACTAAACTAAAAATTGGTGCTGATGATGACGATGATGATGAAAAGCAGCATTTTTTCCCCTCGTTATAACATCAGCTATCTGAGAGTGAAAATCCCATCAAAATCAGTTCAGCCATTTTGGAGTTTATACGTAATATCATCATCATCATCATCATCCTTCATAGGGAACATACATACATCGCTTTTTATATGTATATAGAAGAAAGATATACTCAAAGAAGACTGTAACACCTTTTTAGGGTTCCGTAGAATTACAAGGAACCCATATAAGTTCGTTCTGCCCATCCGTCTCTGTCTGTCCATCCCAAGTTGTTTAGGATTTCCTAACCATTATAGTAGACTGCGCCCCGCGCATTCACCTGCGTAGTAATGAAAAAATTGTGATGATGATGATGATGAAAAGTTGCTCGAATTTTTTTCAACATCAGCTATCTTACAGTGAAAATCCCATCAAAATCGGTCCTGCAGTTTTCGAGTCTATAAAGAACATTACAGACATACGCACACGACGAAATATTTCAAAAACATTATAAAAATAACATGGATATGTGAGAATTGAACCCGGAGCCTACTGAGTCACAGGAACTAATCCATTGCGTCAACCACTCTTCTAATTGATCTATGACGCAAGCGGTGAAATTATGCTTCTAATCTATAAAATAATATAAATGTACAAAGAAATCGTCACAAAATGTAATTTTCATTCGCCTGCCTGTTTAGTACTAAGTACTTACTTGAAGCCTGACCAAAGGAAGTAAGGGTGAGACCAATTTGTAAATTTTACGCGTAAATTACGTACTTCTCAAGGTATCAACTGGAATGTCTAATTAAACTGGACGGAAAGCTATTTTGTATGATAACGTCGCTGACTGTCCACTTTGTGTGACCTCTGCAAATGCTCGAGACTGCTTTGTTCTTATATTGCCCTGGTACACCGACCACCGATACTTGGAAGTAAATTATTACTATGCCTCTCCACTTATGTCACTCCTCCGTTAGACGGAACCCTCAGAGCGCGAGACCAAAAAAAAAACTAACTGAAGTTAAAATATTGAAAAACAAACTTAAAAATTCGCGTTCAAAATGTGTTCAAAATACTATACGCAGTGATACAGTGAGTGTGTTTTGTCGGGACTTAGGTTCGAGTTCGAGTTCCAGTGATAACCGTAGCAAAAGACTAAGAAAGAGGGTAGATCGTTATGTCTGCACCTAACTTTTTAACTGTTCTCCAACCACCCGCATTCTTCAGTCTTCCCGTGAACATGGTGCATGTAACTGCGCCGAAATATCGGGAGCTCAGTCCACAACCTTACCACGGTAAATATCCCGTAAATAATCATATAACTTTAGTGAACAACCGTGATAGTTTAAAACAGTGTTAAACTTAAGTTTGTAGTTGACAATAAGGTTATTCCATACATTCCAACTACAAAATGTAAGTTTGTAATAGCAAAATAATTATTTTTAAATGATATAACTTCAAATTTATAACTTTCGGATTTATTCCTATATATGTGCTATGAGACCTTGCCTCTTGCCAAATTTCATGATTCTAGGTCAACGGGAAGTACCCTATAGGTTTAGATTCCCTTGTGAAATCGCAAAATATACGACATAAACGTTCATATCTTTTGATTGCTTTGACTTACAACTTTTATTTTTTACAGCCGAAAGAAACCGTAGGCCCAAGTATTTAGTATAAATTTCAACTTGATACCTTTACGCGTTCTTGAGAAAAAGGGTATTGACAGACGGACAGACAGACGGACAACGAAGTGATCTTATAAGGGTTCCGTTTTATCCTTTTGAGGTACGGGACCCTAAAAAAGTAGACTAACTGTGCTCTGCGGGTTCACCTGCGAAGTAATGAAAAAATGGTGATGATGATGATGATAAAAAAGATGCCAATTTTTTTTCTCCTCATAGAATCAGCTATCTGACAGTGAAAATCCCGTCCCTACCATTTTCGATTAAAGAACATTACACACATGCATACAAACACAAACATACACACACCCACGCACGCACGCACGAACATGACGAATTATTTTAAAAACATAAGAAAAATTACAAAAATTAAAATTATTGGTAACTATGAGATTTGAACCCGGAGCTTACTCACAGAGTCGCAGAGAACTTATCCATTGCGTCAAACCATTCGGCCAACTGGACTATGACGATTTTGGTGAAATTATCCTTCGTAAACTAATATATACAAACAAATCGTTACAAAATGTAATTTTCATTCGCCTGCCTTTTTAGTACTTATAATGCAAGAAAACATTGCAGATAAGGTAGGTACTTACTTTACAACTTACGTCAAGGTGTTTTTGTGTCATAAAGTTGAGATTATATTTTGGAGCGGTTAGCGGAACAAAGCGACACACGTCCGTCTAGCAGCGCGCCTCAGCGGTCTCTGTCACATCGCGTAAAAATAAAAGAGAAGTGAAAAGGCGCCGCGGCGGCACGACGTTTCGTTCGACACGTTCGAGCCAATTTATGATTAAATTAATTAATAGATAGAAAAATTGAATTTTTATCAATAAATAAAATTAATGATGTTATTTGTTACAATATTTAACATCATTCTTGTAAATTTTGTAAAGATTTGTTCATTAATACTCGAGATAAAATTGTATGCGTTTAGGTAAATTTCAAGGTTAGAGGTTATTTCATGATTTTTTTCTATCGAGAAAATTTATCGGAAACGTGTTTTGGAACTAATGGTACACTCAGAAATATGATCAAGATTACCACATATTTTTTTTACTGCTTTAAAATGAATATATTGTCTTAATATTTTTTTCTGTGAAGCCTTTTTTGTCTGAAAGACCGCCTTAACCTTAACTTTTCGTTAACGTTTAATATATGTGTCTGTCTGTGGCAACGTAGTACCTAAACGGTTAAACCGTTTTTTTTTTTGCTCTTGTTTAAAAGGTGACTTGATCTTGAGGTGAGTGTTATCATGCTAGAGCTATGGATCAAGAAAATCTGTTCAGCAAAAAAAAAAATATACTTGTTGCATTGACGTCTAATGTGATACTGCCACGACTACGGAGGTCGAACTGAATCAAGTTGGAGCATTGATCTAACTTAAGACAGGCCACTCAAATTAGGTGAACTCCCGGGTCTATCTTAATAAAGGTCTCTGTAATGGTCCTATTGATTATATTATGCTGGTTGTGACTAATTGTTTTGGGAAAGAGTTGTGACACTTTGAATAGGCGTCATTGTGAAAGTAAACCAGTATTATGTGATGGTAAGAAAGTTGGCTTCTTTGTAATTGTTAACTGTGGTGATTGGCGTCCCCTGGGTGCGAAGGTCTTTAGTCTTTTAATGACTAGTCAATTTGGCATCATTGGTAACAAGTATACATTGTTTTTTAGGGTTCCGTACCCAATGGGTAAAAACGGGATCCTATTACTAAGCCCAATATGTCTGTCTGTCCGTCTGTCTGTCCCATCTTTAAACGGCTGTATCTTTCGAACCGTAATGTGGGTTTAATGAACACTTTATAACACAAGAATAACACGAAAAGCAGGTACTTATATATTTGTTATAATCTGTTCGTTTACCCCCGCGTAAAATAATGTACTATTTCCCTTCTGGTTGGAAATAGTTTTTAGGGTTCCGTACCCAATGGGTAAAAACGGGACCCTATTACCAAGCCTACGACGTCTGTCTGTTTGTATATCTGTCTGTCTGTCTGTCTGTCTGTCTGTCTGTCTTACCTATTAACGGCTGTATCTTTCGAACCGTAATAGATAGCCAGTTGAAATTTTCACAGAATATGTAATGTTACGACGGATTGACTAACAAATAATAAAAAAAGTAAAAACGAAAATGGGGGTCCCCATACAACAAACGTATTTTTTAACGTATTTTTGTATTAGCTCTAATGTAAAAACGGTAATACTTACAAGCTTCAAACTTAACATGATTATAGTACACACTCTAAAGTATAATAACAAATAATAAAAAATGGCCAAGTGCGAGTCGGTGACAAGTTTTCGTTTCATTACCAAGTTATAACTGGTAATTTCGTTATAGAATTTTGTGGTGGTACGGAACCCTAGTGCGCGAGCCCAACTCGCATTTGGCCGGTTTATTACCCTTAGATTAGAAATGTAAGATCTCGTCTCGGTTTCTGAAGTACGGAGAAACTTCGTTTCGCGTCATAACACTTTACTTTTGCCACGCACTATGCATATACTGCCAGTGTACTTACTGTTTGTTTTTGCATCGCTGATTCCGATCTCAGTGGGTTTAATGTGCATATTTTTAGTATTAGTACTCTCGTTTACGTTAGGTCTTAACACGAATATCCTTGATAATGTACATTCTCATTCATAGTTTTAATAAATGATCTTTTAAAAAACCGACTTCAAGAAACCACAAAACATGCTACAAAGAACAAAATAATATATTTACACTGATTTTGAAGTCGGGTCGGAACAACTACAAAAAAAAAAAAAAAAAAGACTCCGCTGGTGATAAGAGATCTGGCTCATTCCTCGCGCAGAGAATTTCTTTAGCTATTCAACGCGGGAATGCAGCCAGCGTTCTTGGCACTTTACCACACGGACAACATCTTTTATTTGATTTTTGATTATATTAGTGATAATTTGTATGTAATAATTAGTATTAGTGATAATAATTACTACAAAATAAATTTTGAATTTTTTTAATCTAAGTTTGATAATAAAATATATGTAGTTCCCTTATAATTTTTTGTGGTACCTATGATAGTGGAAAGCTTAAAACCTTCTTTAACTCTGTTCGGGGCGAACTACTAGTTTATTTATAGATACGATTACACATCCATGCAAGAATACCTCTTTGTTTTGACTTGAACAAAATACAAAACAAAAGTATTGTAGTGATTTGTTATCGCGAATATCGTTGAGCTGGTTTAAAAAATAATGTCCCTAATTAGTGACATTTATGTGGGACCACCACGAGGGTATCTTCTTCATGATAAAAAAAGTAGCACGCATATTGGTGTACATAACCTTCCTCTTTCGAAGTCGGTTAAAAAGAGAAATGGATAATCGTTCTGTTCACATCTGTGTCTCAACAGCGTCCTTTCCCTTTGTTTTTACTTGTTTGCTTTGTCCTTGTGTATTATAGTACGTATTTTTTTTAAATAAAATGAGCGGCAATCTACTACGCTTTCTGCCTGATAGTAAGCCCAAACTGCCGCCTATGGACACCTGCAACACTAGCGGTGTTGACGGTGCTTTGCCAGCCCGAAGATGTAGTTGTAGAATCTCTTTTTGAAACGCTTCATGTTAAACGTAGCGCAATGGCAATCCAGCTGAACGCTGTTCAGCTGTTTTACATAACGGAGCTGCTTTGTACAATAACTAGTGGTGTTGTAAAACAGCTGATTCGGCAATCCATCTGCGACATAGATATCCTTTTTAAAACTTCATGTTGAAGCTCGGGGTATGAGGTATTTATATTAACTAAACAAAATACAAGCTAATACTGACACTACAAATACAGTTGGACTGCCCATTGACCGTTGAAGGTCTAAAAACAATCCAAATGCTCAAGCCCACTTTCAGTTGGCAGCGTACCCAGCATGCTGGCATTTTACCACACTTATTGAGGTACTTGGTACACATGTACCAAAATGTGGAATGAGCTACCACGGTGTTTCCGAGAAGCTACAACATAGAGTTCTTCAAAAGGGGAGTTAATCGAGTCCTTAAGGGTCGGCAACGTATTTGTGATGCCTCTGGTGTTACAAGTATCCATAGGGGAGGGTGGCTGCTTATCATCAAGCAGCCCGTCTGCTTGTTTGCCACCTATTCCATTAAAAAAAAAAACATGTATAAGGTGTAACTAACCATGCAGTCTGGTGTTCCAGAGGTGGCGATGGACTCCGGGCGCGCGTTCTGCCCGCGCGTCGGCTGCGAGACGGTGGTGCGCGTGCGTGCCGCCAGCCCCGCGCACTGCCCCACCTGCCGGCACGAGTTCTGCTCGCAGTGCAACCAGGAGGTGAGACTCTACATCCATCAACTAGCCTAGCCAGGTGTAAGGGAACCGTTCCCGAAGCCAAAATGCTATTATTATACTATCTATACCAGTAGTTCCCAATTAGTTTTTCCTGCGTACCACTTCAAGAAAGACCTAAACCCCTCGAGCTCGGCTCAAGCACACTAAATGATATATGATAAATGATATATATAAATGAACCACTGATCTATACTATATATCACAATCGAATGTTAATTATGCCAATAACCAAGAATTGGAACAGCGTGCCGGCTTCTTTGTTTCCTGAGAGATATAATCTGGGCCTATTCAAGGCCATAGTGAATAGGTATCTTCTAAGTCTGCGTGCTTCATCTTCGACCACATCGTCGCTCACCAACAGGCGAGTTGGTGGTCAAACGCGGAATAATCTGCGATTAAAAAAGCCTTAAACTTGTTGTTTTTGTGGTTTAGAATTTTGCAAACCTGTAATGTAAAGCGTGCAAGCGAATTCGTTCGTTGACCTCTAGCGTCAGCTAATATATTTTATTTGCGTTATCTACATTGCAAACATTTTTTTAAAGTGAAAACTTCTTTAGCCGCGTTTAGCGATTTTTAGTAAGGGCAAAACATATGGGTCAAGGTTGAAAACAAAAAAAAAATGCGAGCGGTTTGTTTGCCTCAATGAGCATTGTGGCAAACAAACGAAACGCATACGCCAGTAAGGGACAATAAATATAATATTTGTCCTGCTCACTCTCACGAAGTTGTTCATATACGTTATCTCACTTTCGTAATTATTATTATTTTACTTCTCATCTAGTACTATACTGAATCTATGATCAAGGTTGACTATATCTCTCTCGCTTGCTTAGTCGACTCGAGCCGACTTTACCCGAACGAGTATCAGAGCGTGACGGTCACGCGGTTCAGTGCCTTTTCTCCATCCCAAAAAGTGCTTAACGTGCCTGAAGAAGTTTTCACTTAAAAAAAGAATCCTTATACTTCATTCAAACCGAACCTTTTTGCACTGAACATTTTTACATTTTCCGTTGCTCTACGAAATTTCAAATTCAGATACTGCGACAAAGTCCCTCGAAGCACTTATATCAGTTTTCACAGAACAGTCCTCTCCGTGAAAAGCGCAACGTGAGACGCATTGTCGAGTGCTTATTGTGACATAGTCCAATCTGCGGAGTGCCCATTTCGTACGCGACCGCTTTTCCGCGCTAACAGTGAAATGTAAGACATCGTCTGCTTCAGTGTAATTAAACTTAGGACCTCAGCAAAGGATATTGTTTCATCATAGATTATTTGTTTATTGAATAGCCAGGTGTTTTTTCAGAGTTCAAGTTCTTGCGCCTAGAACACTCCAATTTCTTATTCCAGAATAAACCGGCCAAGTGCGAGTCGAGATCGCGCACTGTGGGTTCCGTACAACCATACAATTCAATAACGAAATCACCAGTTATAACTTGGTAATGAACAGAAATGTATAACCAAGTCGCACTTGGCCATTATTTATTATTTGTTGTTTTACTTTAGAGTGTGTACTATAATCATGCCAAGTTTGACGCTTGTACGTATTACCGTTTTTACATTAGAGCTAATACAAAAATACGTTAAAAAACACATTTGTTGTATGGGGACTCCTCTTTCGTTTTTACTTTTTGACTTTTTTAGTATTTCTTTGTTCATCCGCCGTAACATTACATATTCTGTACAAATTTCAACTGGCTATCTATTACGGTTCGAAAGATACAGCCGTTAATAGGTAGGACAGACGGACAGACAGACATACATCGTAGGGTTAGTAATAGGATCCCGTTTTTACCCTTTGGGTTCGGAACCCTAAAAATGCTAAAAGAACAAACAAAGAAGTTTAAAATTTTTAGGCGAAGTATTGCGTTTCATCCTTTTACAAAACTCGTAAAACTGCCAAGTGTAGCGATAAATAAGAGAGCGTGTACACTGTAGCGAAGTGAAGCGCTCGCTGCAACGCTTCACGGTTTCACGTCCGCTTCAATGGAACTAGGTGACCTGACGCCCGCCGCCGTGCAATGGGTCAGCACGAGTACTCTTTATGCTTTGACGCTGGCTAAAATTGTTTTGCAGAGTTTTTAAAGGAATTCTACGTTAACATAACTCGTAGTAAAGAGTTTTAAATTGCTTTAGAATTTCACAGGAATAATTAAATATATTCTAATTTTCGTAAGGTAATCTAAAATAATTACTTTTATACAAAATTAATTCCAAATTAGTCTCTAGTCATTATGACGGAGATTATATTCAGTTAATCCTATTAAAAATCTTGAAAGGAACACTCAACTTTTTAAAAGCCTTTAGTCATTATTAAAGTTTAAAGTTTAAAAGTTTATTAGTTCAATATAACTTATAACTTATTTATGTAATATTTGTTATTGTCATTAAATAATTATATGATATTTGGAATCAAAATAAACTAAGCTAATTTAACTAAAGAAAATTAATAAAAATAAATGTAATAATATTGAAACTGTATATTTATCTTCTTATTTAGTACGATAATTTCTTTAGTACTGAAAGATTGAAGCGAAGATTTTAATATTGAACAAAGTAAATAAAAAGTTAAACAAGTAGTACGAGGTAAATCATGCTTTCATCACTTCAAAGAAAATGGGTCGAGACCTCACTACAATGCGCGTCACATGCAGCGCAGCGCTTTTACACTTCACTACCGCCGAGTGTAAAAGCACCTTTATAACGAAAACCCTCTGAATTTTGTTACATTTCTTTGCTGTACGAAACAGATTTTAGACCCTTATCAATTTTGTATAGTCTATTTTGTTTTTGGCACATTGTACTCTGCTATAAATGGAAACAGAGAGTCCATCAGAACTTCTAAAGTAAATTAAATTAGAACTGTAACTACGTTTCGTAACACTATTTACTAAGAAAAAACGTTGTTGTGTTGTTCAGTTGTTCACGCGTACGCATAATTCAACCATTTGACTTCGTTTCCAAAACTCAGCCCCGAATCTTTTAATACCCTAAATTCGTGACGGAATTAAAAACATTCTTCAATTTATAGCCGAGCTCGGATATCTTTGCGTGCGACGATGGTCGGGACTTTCTTTTGGAACTGTCAATAGCAATAAATATGTCAGATGTCATAGTTGTGGCCTGATAGGGCACGCAATGGGTATATTTTATCGGCTGGCAGAGAGGCGCAGATAAAATAATGTATGTAAATATCCTTGGAATTAAAAGGCAAGACCGCGACCGTAATGTCTAAAGCCCGTTGCAGACATTCTAAGTACAAGTCATCATAATCAGCCTTGTAACAGTCCACTGCTGGCCTTTTAGCCTACACCCAAAAGGGTGATTGGGTCATATCCACCATGCTGGCCCAGTTGCGGGTTGGTGGATTCACATACGTCATTGAATTCCTTCTCCGTACGTATGCAGGTTTCCTCACGATGTTTTCCTTCACCGAAAAGCCAGTGGTATAAAAATCCGTACATAAACTCCAAAGTGCTCATTGGTACGGGCCCGGGGTTTGAACCCGCGACCTCACGCTTTCAAGTCTAGCGGTCTCCCAAATAGGCTAAGTTCTCAAAGTAAGTAAGTTCCAAGTACAATTAGCAAGTACCTACTGCGCATAACGTTAAACTAACGTTTTTCTAAGTGGAAGTGCTTAGTAGCACTTCGCGCTGGTTCTTGCGCAATAGAATCTTCGTGTTCCCGCCCTGCTCGAGCAATGCAAGTTACTTCGCATGGTCTGCAACGTGCTTAAGTCTGAAACGTCTGGATGAACATACTTTACTTAACATTTTGAAGATAGGATTTTTTAAAGAATTTTGTTTGGAAACTTGGTTAGCTCTCAACATGAGTTCAATCTAATTTTTTACATCCATTACAGTTGTATTTTTTCTTTGGCCATCAATTATTCTGGCAACTTTCCAATATTGGACGATCAACTGATCTTTAATGCAAACGCAATTTAACACTGTTTTCCAATATTTTATTTTCAAATATGATCATCGCAGTAGTCCTTTTACATTTGCTAGGATTGTCACTATTAACAATTCTCTCTCAGTCCATAGTCCAGTAGTCGTTATTATATTGTCTCATGTCCTTTAGCAAGACATCTTTTCACCTTCTCTTGGGTCTGCATCCGGATATTCGAACGGGATGGAAAGTTGCAGTGACCTAACAACCTTATCACTATTATGTACAACTCTTTTCGTTAAATATATGTTGAAGCGTCGATATTTTTAAGTGGTAAAAAAACAGAACTGACAGTGGACGTTTCTGCACTCGGGCGCAATCGAGCTGACTTTGAATTTGGACTCTGGTTGAAAGGTGGCAGCGTTCGTTACTAAGCGGAACCCCAAGTAATCTAAAGTAATTTTCTATTGTAAGATTAGAAAGATAGAAAAGAAAGAGAAATGTTTATTTATAACAGAAACAAAATATACATACATTATGAGTAAAATTAAAACAACAAAGTAATAGTTAATCACAGTGTTACGGAATAAAAGCTGTCTCATTGTACGTGCGATGTCTCAATGTCCTCAGCCGCTATACCCACGCCGTAGAACCACGATATCTGATACGGATCGGCCTCTCACGTTCCGACATAATACGAGAACTTGATACATACAAATATTTTTTTCTAAAATAAAGCTTGTAAAGTAGGTTTTGATTTTATTGTGTTGTGGGTCTGAAGACCCCGTGTATAACGCCTGACGCTCGCTGTTATGTCGAGGCAAGGCGCGGCGTAAAAGCAGCTGTGAAAGATCTACTCTTTTCAGTTTACGTTAGGTTTAAAATTGTATCTCAGACTTTAGGACAGGCGTAGGCTATTTATAAGCTTAAGGGCCGCCACATTCGACGGACTTTTAGTAATGATAATGATAACTTTATTCATAATAATAATTACATGTCAAAAATTTTAAAATAAACTTTATAAAAATGAACTCTTTGTGAAGTACAAAGAGTAAAAGTAAGAGTAGTGAGGAAAGAACAATTCTTACTTATTCATCTGGTGCAGCAACCTACAGTGGGTGTTGCCCTTTGACCCTAGAGAACGCCAATCTTGACAAAAGTGTTGCCAGTGAACGTGGAGTTCGCGTCGGTCAGAAAGGTGTAACAACCCTAGAGTAAGCCGGAATAATGTAGATTTAATCGAATACGTCGTGAAGGCTGTGGGCTGGCTGGAGTTCGTTGCTCGCCGGTGTCGTTACCTCTTAGTCCGCGAGGTCCTTCCCCTTACTTTAGTACCTAGTCATATCAGTAGGCACATATACAGGGTGTAACAAAACCCCTGCCCATAAGGAGCATACAAATAATAATTTTAACAAAACTTTGAAGAGTAAATTTTCATACAAGTTTTGAAAGTAATTATGATTTGAAAGGATATTGTACATGGTTATAATTGAAAGAAAGAAGAGAAAGGAAAATTTTCATTTTTTTGGTCGAAGCCTCATACCTAAAGTGCGGAGTGCGCCATGCTATGGGTAGAATCTAAAATATCTACTTCTGAGAATATTATAGGAGAAGTCTATCGCTTTATATTACGTCTCTCCTTCCCGTCGCGAAGCTGATTCCACTGAAATATTTACGTAGGTTTTCCCAATTCTGACATCGACGTGACTTGAAATTGAAAACTAAAGGGTGTGGGTCAGAGTAATAAGAAAACTTAAAGAGCAGACGATTGGGACTCCAGATTTCATAAACAAGAAGTTGGCTAGATAGTTTTTCTAATACATTATTTTCTAGCGATTTGATGTTATAAAGTAAACTTAATCAACGTCGGTTTTCAGAGCAGACGACTTGGTTGGGACTCAAGATTTCATGAACAAGAAATTACTTAAGGTTAACAAGAAGTTGCCGAGATAGTTTTTCTAATAGTAGAGATATATATATATCTAATTTTCTAGCGGTGTGATGTTATAAACTTAATCAACATCAGTTTTCACAATAACACGCTAACTTGTACAGTCAGTGACAGATTTTACTCGGAACTTCTTCATTTTGGACCAAACCTTTATTTGGTTACTTTCGTTGCGATAGTGACTCTGACTTCTGTCTTATTGTTTGTTTGATTGACATAATGACTTAACTGTTGTTTTATAGGGAATTAGAGTCAATTATGTCGCATAGAATGAGTGACTAGCCCTAATGTTCAATGTTTGTGAGTTTGTAGTTCGCTCAATATGGCCTCTGACAAAATAAAAAATCGGAAGCTACAATTTATCGTATCATCCAACTCACAGTAAAATTAAAATAGCCCTTATAAAAATGCTTTGCGCAACAGAATAAGACTGAATATCGGACTTGCTGTTTGACCGAATAGTTGCTTAGAACTAAAGGACGTAAGTCTCAAATCGAATATAATTTATTATGAGAGTACTAATTAATCTAAGTAAATTTTGTCTTAGCACTGGAAAACAAACTATATTTTCCTTCGGTGAGTATTTATTTTAGATATGTAACTGAAGTACTTTCCAAGTAAAATCAAAAAATCTAGCAAAAAGGCACTATTTTCAAAACATTAAAGTATCGAGTAAATATCTTGCTATTATGTTTCTGTCTTAGTGGCGGAAAGAAAATGAATTTAAAAATCACATATATCAATTATTACGATGATGGGATATTAGGTTTAGTTAGAATATCATGGTAAATTAGCATAAAATTTCGCCTGCCCCCTCTTAATCTCTTCTTCGTCTTCTTATATATAAAAGGCGATGTGTGTATTTATGGACTCCAAAACGGATGGGATGATTTTGACGGGACTTTTACTGGCAGATAGCTGATGATATAAGGAGTAATCGACGCGGGAGAAAATGCGGGGCGCAGCTAGTTTTTACGCGACCTTTTTTGCCTCACACCTGCAATTTGTGGAATGAGTTCCCATCTTGCGGCATTTCCGAGTCTCTATAACATGGGGTTCTTTAAAAGAGCTATTCATAGATTATTTAAGGGTCGGCAGCGCATCTGTGATGCCCCTGGTGCTACAGGTATCCATAGGCATGGTTATCGCTTACCATCAATCGGCCCGTTAGCTTGTTTGCCACCTATGGCATAAATAGCACTCTATTTTCTTGTGAAATGCAGGAAAAATCTAACCAAAACTGGTAAAGCCGTGAGAAACAGTATTGTTTTCTGACTCTGCATCTACAAGTACCTACTTCAATTGATGTGCCTGACTGTATGCCTGTTTGCATGGGATGGTAATACTCTTTGATTAACAAAGCAATGTTAAACATGGCATAGAGTTGCATTCATTTGTAAAGGCGCTAATTAGGAAGTGCTATTACGTAATTTTATTAAAAGAGCCATAGTCTTGTCGCAAGGTCATTTTTGGCGCATTGTAAGTTCCATACTTTCAGTATTGGCTCGTCCAAATAAGATTTCTCACTGCAAAGAGAAACGAAAGAAACCTTCGAATTATTGTTTGCGGCTTTAGTTATTTTTTTAATTAATGATAGGCTGGCGTTAGACCGCTAATTCGGCTAATGTTAAGAGATGATGCGGTCTACGACGGAGTAAATAAATTGGCTGACTGCGCGAGATGTGACTAGCTGTTGTCCGCAGCCTCGCGCACGAGGTCATCTGTTTAGTGTGTTAGTCGTTTTACTCTATCGCTCGGCTATCATCGACTTATTTACCTAGTTCTTTGTAATTTGTTCGTAATCTCGTTTCACCAGAATATAGAGTGCAGTGCAATCGCTCGGTAGATTATTCTGGGATTCGCGAAGCTCCGAGGACATTAATAAATGATGAGCAGTCGCTCGCCAGGACTGGGAACATATCGGGAACTGAATACATCACGCGGGGAACTAATGAATATGAGATGAGAAGAGGATACTTATAAAGATGAAGCGCAGGCAGAAACAGAGACATGCTGTTCTGCAATGCGAGATGAAACGAAACTACGAGTACGGAATGAACCTATGAATTATGAGTTGTTGGGACCCGGTTATGTCATAAAACTGCGACCAGAACCAACGGAGGCTGGGCAGCAGTGTCTCAGTACACGGTGAACGTACTGCGATCCAAGCCGGCTGCCAAGCGTGGGGATCATGGCAACACTCCTCTCTAAGAGGAAGGCATTTGTTTAGCAGTGGACATTTACTGGCTGATGATGTGTGCGTGTACTCTGAGCTGTACAAGAAAAGAAAAATAATAAGTTTTTGGTACGCGCAATGAATAGTTGATGTTCATCTGTCAAATAGAGTAAAATAACAACAGATAAGGTATAATAGATCTACACAATTCTACACGTGTTATGCGAAGCCATTTTTACAAGCTTTTATTTAACTTGCAGTGTTTGTTTGTTTGTTTGTTTAGGTCAAATCTTGCGAGCCGAATTAGAACCAGTTCCACTTAACCGATTGTCCTTAAATTGTGCATACTGCTACAGGTGACAATATAATAAGCAATACCCAATAATAATAATAAAAACCGCCGTAACATTACATCCTATTCAGTGAACATTTGAACTGGTTATCTATTACGGTTCGAAAGATACAGCCGTTAAAATTTGGACAGACAGACAGACCGGCGTAGGCTTAGTTATAGGGTCCCGTTTACACTCTTTGGGCACGGAACCCTAAAAAGGAGTTATAGCACGCAGTAGGCGCACAACTGATTTCACACCTTGTTAGTTTTCAACTATTTAGCTGCTAATTAGCGATATATAAATAAGCAAAAAGCGTTAAACATATAAAAAATTTCGCGGCGCGATGGCTATCTCCATATCATTTTCCGGTATTTAATTACGTTTTTTTGCGAAAGCCTACCCAGATCGTTATCCTAGCGAAGGTCGTACCGTCTCGAATCGGTGAATAATGCTGGTTTCACAGCTGTGCGGGTCGCCCGTATTACTGGAGACGGGATCTACGCGGAGGCAAGTGCCATACGGAACAATCTGCGTCGCTGTGAAACGATGTTTTAGCACCTCACATAATTATGTCTCCGCTCCGGGAGCCCGTACTACGGGAAACGGGATCTACGCGGAGGCAAGTCCCGTACGGGACAATCCGCGTCGCTATGAAACGATGTTCTAGCGTCTCACGTATGTCTCCGCTCCGGGAGCCCGTACAGCTGTGAAACCAGCCTAAATATCGACGGCAGTATCGTTAGGTTGACTTGACTTACGCAAGTATGCGGCATTCGTGAGGAAAATATTGATATTGGCGCGTTTTTGGTTTTGCGCTGAGGTCTCATTATCTGAGAACCAGTCGGGTTGGCGTGGCAATGCGAAATTTGTGATAAAAGTTTGTCTAAGTGTCCGACAACTCCGTATCAACAAGAGGGTTCATAATTATCGAGTACCGATAAACGATGAGAACGATGATGAACTACTTTCTAGAAATATTTAAATGCCGTAACCATCGAAAGCTTCACGTCAATGTTTGTAACATTGCTCCATAAACAAGGCAGATTCTACTTGCTGACTTCCTACCTATCCCTCACGGTCTTCCGCCAGAGTTTTCACACGTCCCTGACATTTGCTCTCCTCTTTTATTTGGTCTACGGTATTTTGCATTTCAGCTTCATAATAACAGCTTTTTCTGTCTATTTATTTACAAAAGTGTCAAGGTTCTCACACAATAGTGTTTCATAGATCACCTAGCCAAAACAGTTATGAAATATCTACGTAATCCAAGTAATCATTCATTCATGACAACATGAGTAAGCATTTAATTCAAACGACCTTGGACGAAGGATAGACTTTACTATACATTTCTCGGCCTTGAACGGCAGAGTTTCGCCAACTTGTGCCAACCCTGAGTTGCGTATTGTCGCCATAGATAATATTCTAAGCATTATGTATACAGCGTGTATTTAAATGGGGTAGCAACATTGTTAGGTTTATGTTTCAACTGCGCAGCCCTCCAAATATGCAATGAAATAGTGCACAGATGCTTAGGATGGAGTACGCTGACCTAGAAGAAACCTGTTTACCATTGATTAGAAAACATCCATATTGTACTTTTTGGAGAACGCACATGCCTTAAAGTTTGCAAAAAATTTTCCTTTTTCATTCATAATCGTCATCATCATCATTATCAGCCTATCATGTTCCCACTGCTATGATATAGGTCTTCTTTCAGAAAGAGATAGGATAGAACCATATCCACCATGCTGGCTCAGTGCATGTTGGTAAATGTCATATGTCTTTGAACTTTTGAGGTTCTTGGACATACAAATTTCCTCACGATGTTTTCCTTCTCCGTTGTTGAGCGATGGCATCGAAACTGCACATAATAAGTTCTTTAAACATCTTAGATTACTAATTTACACCCAAATATTGTACGGTTGATGTATACAACATGATGGTTGATATCTTGTACAGCTTAGATATTATACCTAACAAATATACCTTACTGTGTACACTTGGGACAGAGTTACAGGACGATGTAAAACTGTAAACAAACCATTTGACGCATCGGTTAGCTGCGGCTGACGGACGCGACTGATGAGTGTGCGATGAGGATGTGTCTTCAACTGGCAAAAACATCTAGAGCGCCAGATAGCCTTCGGACATGTCTAATCGCTCAAGGTCTGCCCAATGTCACGTGTCCGCGATTTATGCCGATAGTATGCATCACAGAAAATATATTTTTTTGTTGAAATTAGAACGGCTGTCTAGTCATTTTGTAAGTTTATAGTTTATATTACACCCATATAAACGAAACGTCAATAATTCGAAATTAGTTAGCAACTGTGATGCGGACAAAGAACCCAAAAAAGGTAAGGTCCAAGTTCTTTGGATGCGGAGTTTGACGCGTTCACATAAATAAGAATGTTCAAGCAAGGCTCTGTCATAATGCCTGGCGACAGATTTTTCTTCTCATATCCGTTCTATTTACTTTTCTTTTCTGTGGTATGCATAGTTCACTGGGAATGTATTGAGTATTGACTAGATCGCGTCGGTCAACCGCGGCTTACGGACACGTCCGATAACTTGTTTGCAGCTACCCTGTTTAAGACACTCTGTATATTAGTTCTAATGTACTTATTAAACGTAAATAATATGTAAATGCTTGCAAATTGTACCGGTCCCGCGAGGTTTCACGAGAAAAGCTTGTTCTTTTGAAGCCGTTTGCGAAATGTTCCATTGGAACTTAAAATATTTCCATGGGCATTGATCTGGTTTAGAATACATATTAATATATTTAGAAAAACATTCAAGGTCTGGGTTACAAATTTATATGTAGGCAGGAAACTTGGCCAACATTTAAATGCTGTTGTAATTACTTGGTATTCGAATTATAATACAAAACCTGTTCGAAATTAAACGAATGGGATATTTTTGATAGATACTCGTATATACACAAATTTTCTCTACGATACGAACTCTCGTTTCCATTCCAAGAGCTATTTATCATCATCATCATCGGCCAGAAGACGTCCACTGCTGAACATATAGGCCTCCCCCTTTAACCTCCACACTGAACGACAGCCTGCCTATTGCATCCACTGGATGCCCGCGACTCTCACAATGTCGTCGGTCCATCTAGTGGGAGGCCTACCTACGCTGCGTCTTCCGGTTCGTGGTCTCCACTCCAGAACCTTTCTTCCCCATCGGTTCACCACGAGCTATTAATTCCGTAAAAATATTAAAAAGTAATCAATTTTAACGTCAAAACTTGGACTCTTGTCACAATCTCTATTGTATTCTAATCGCTGATTCTAATGGTAACCCCACGCGACCTGTATTAGCCGCAGAAAAGGAAATCCCACGATTTCTAAAAATGTTGCAAAAAAAAAACTAACAATAGATTTTGCTGTGCATGTTTTCATATAACGACTTGAAAGGCGAAAAGTGAATGCTGTGAATTACCTACAGAATTGAACTGCAAGTGTTGTAGGGAATTAATTTATTTGATGATAGGCGAGTAGCATAGCCTGATGTGCCTACATAATTATATATATCAGTGTCAAAATTTAGTATTTGTGGCGATGTTTTCCCACTTTTAAGCAACGCTTATTACTACAGATGACCATAATCCTTGGGTTATTGTATTAAAGTCGCATTTAGCGGAGCAAAATCATGGCGCTTACACATGGTACTGAGACGTGGTCCTTAACTGTTGGCCTTTTGGAAAAGCTCAAAGTCACACAGCGGGCAATGGAGAGAGCTATGCTCGGAGTTTCTTTGCGCGATAAGATCAGAAACGTGGATATTCGCCAAAGAACCAGAGTCACCGATACAGCTGGTAAAATTTGCAAGTTGAAGTGGCTATGGGCAGGCCACATCGCTCGAAGAACCGATAACCGATGGGGAAGAAAGGTTCTGGAGTGGAGACCACGAACCGGAAGACGCAGCGTAGGGAGGCCTCCCACTAGATGGACCGATGACATTGTGAGAGTCGCGGGCATCCAGTGGATGCAAAAGGCAGGCTGTCGTTCAGTGTGGAGGTTAAAGGGGGAGGCCTATGTTCAGCAATGGACGTCTTCCGGCTGATGATGTGGTGTGCAGTGTTGGTCTGTGATGGTGTACGCCAAAGTAGGGTTTTGTGACGTCTGCTTTCTTTTGTGTAATCTTTTAGTGAGTAGATGCTGTGTATGTCAGGAGGGTTGTAGAACCCATTAGGAGTTTTAAAGGTTTCAATCAGGTAATAAAGAGGTCTAACTTCATCAGTAGGCGTTGAGGGACTTTGTCAAAAGCACGGTCATCTACTGGGTTTTTGGTATCAACTTCGTTACTCCAAGCATGGATACATTTCAGTAGATTTATAATAGTTCCACAAAGCTATGTTGATTGGGTGATATTACACACTGTCTATTTAAAAACTGAGTTAATTGACCATTTACGATTTTGTTCTAGTGTTCTGTGCAAATAAATTATCTTTCTTTGTCTTATTTCCCACAGTGGCACGGCGACTTGTCCTGCGAGGCGGCGGCGGCGTCCTCATCTGCCGGCGCCGGCGCCCCGCTGCTGCACGACTCGGAGCTCATCAAGCTGTGCCCGATGTGCCGGGTGCCGATAGAGAAGGACGAGGGCTGCGCGCAGATGATGTGCAAGCGGTGCAAGCACGTCTTCTGCTGGTACTGCCTCGCCTCGCTCGATGTAAGTACATGCCCTACTGTCTATATACTCACCATCGTTATTCATCCTATTCTTTTGAGGACAAGATGTAAATCTTCCGAAGATATCCGACTGCATTAGAATGCAGCTGGTTATGTAGGATAACGCCCACTAAATCCTCCCGGTGACCAGCCTTAGTGCTTGATAAAGGGCTCTGGGATCTCCGGAGAAACACCGAAGGCCTCAGCACTGCAGTACAGCTCCTCCCGAGACACTGCTGATATCTCGGGCCCTCCGGGTTACACAACGTTGACAACGTTGTCGTCCTCTCCTGGGGCTCGCTTTGGTGGATGGTCAGAGCCCCAGCTCCGACTGCCCTGAACCTAGAGGTCTCTTTTCAAGTAGCCTCTTACTAAAGAAGATACCGGCGTATTATATGACCCCGGCAACAGAGCGTCTACGTCATTATTCCTAGGGAAGGTAGGTATTGCGCAATGCGCATCCAGTAACTACATTTCGTGGATGTGGAAGCCGTACGAAGCGCTTTGATTCCACATGTATTGTGCGAATTGCTAGTCTGTGGAATTCGCTGCCTGAATGGGTGTTCCCCGATGGTTACAATCTGGGTGTCTTCAAGTCGAGAGTGAATCGGTTTCTTCTAGGCAAGCGTGCTCCACCGTAGACCGCATCGTCGCTTAACATCAGGCGAGATGGCGGCCAAGCTCAAGCATATCTACTATTTTTTTTTAAATACCCAAAACAGTTATTCACGAACAATGAAAAGAGTTTGCTTTTGCAACTGCAGCTACCGTGTTTGTCCAAAAACAATAAAAGGAAAGGCCACGACCGCAACATAAACATAACATTGGAAACGCACATACAGCACCCAATTAGCGTGTTAAAAGACACTAAAAACCTTTTAAAATGTCAAAGTGAAGTTAAGAAAACATGACGAGACGTGTATTGTTTACTGAATAAAACAATAACAATACAGTGAGATATCTTCCAACGGATTTGTTCACGCACACATGTTCAATTGCTCATGCATCCACTTCTACGAAATATAACGTTCCTATTAGGCGACCCAAAGAGAAATTATTCTAAAAGTTATTGGCAAACGAAATTGATTGTGTGCTATAAGTCTAAGTTGGCACAAGAAGAAGGTCATACGATGACCTCGAGAACCCATTTCTTACAAGGTCACTTTCGCAAGTTCTGTAAGCTCACAGGACTTAATTCACATATGCAATAATTATTAGACCTTCTGCGCCATTTCTGGGCAAATGTCTGCTTCATTTCCTTCCTCAAATTCCGGTCCCCTGCTATAATCCTCCGTAAATAGTGTTATAAAAGACTTGACTCTTTAAGCCTCAATTTCGAGACTTTACTCGATTTTTTTAAATCCACTTCTTTTGATCTGACGTCGTGAGTAATCTAAGTCTTTTGAGTTCTTTGAGTCAAATTAGGTCATGAGCTCTAAAGTATGAGACTTCACAGTCAAATCTGAAGAACATAATGCATTGAATCTGTGATGTGAGTGGAACTAGTAGGTAGTGGTAATAGTGTTATGTGTTACTCATTGACATGGCATTATCAAATAAATGATTGATTATAACTACATTTCCCATTTCATGTAGGTAGGTCTCCCACTAGATGGACCGACGACATAGTGAGAGTCGCTGGCATCCACTGGATGCAAAAGGCAGGCTGTCGTTCAGTGTGGAGGTTAAAGGGGGAGGTCTATGTTCAGCAGTGGACGTCTTCTGACACGATGATGATGATGATGAACTACATTTTAACTTATTTTTATTTCTACTTCATTGACACAAAACTGCTGAGCCGCTTAAGGATTCGGTTTCCTAACTAAAGTATGCCTCAAAAGACTCGAAGCTCATAACGATTTGAGCTCTATCGTAAAATACTTTTTTATATTTTTTTTTACTTTTATCATTTGTCTTAAACAACTCTCGTCCAGTTCGTCACTTATCGTTGTAATACGTATATTTCTCAATTACAATTAAAAAAAATTCAATTCAAATCTCGATTGTTGAGCTCCATGTCTGTACTCTTTACTTATACAGTGATCGGACCGTCTGTTTTTAAAATAACCTTTGAAAGAAGCGTTCCTTCCCTTGACACCCATTGTGCGCGGGCGCAATCTCTCATGTTATGAGTTGGATATTAAACAGATGCGTTTAGAACAATGCTGGCCTTGTACTCGAAATATCAATCGCAAAGAGCTTTCAATCTGATAAAAGCTACATTTAAGCTCTAGATTAGTGGAGAGATGCTGGCCGAGCGGTAACATGTGCGTTTTACAATCTGACGGTACCCGATTCGATCTTCGGCCCTCGGACCAATGACTTATTTAGTACTTTAATAAATCTATAGCTCGAAAACGGTCAATCGGTCAATCGGTCTTTCATATTCCCATGTGGGAACATGGGAACATGGGAACATGAAAGACTGCGGTTATAAATGCTGTTATTATATATGCGGTTATAGACTGCTAGGCAAGCGTACTCTATGGGAATACGTAGCTTGCCTTTTAAGTTTTGTCGTTTGAAGAAAAAAACACAACTAGAACCTTATAGTACTTTTTATTGTTTTTCAAAGTATTCACCACGTAGCTTGATACACTTTTCCATTCGCTCAAACCAGTTATTATAACATCTATTCCACTCTAAAGTGGGAGTGTTCAAAATGGCTGACTTGAAAGCGTCGACTGCTTCTTCACCGGACTGGAACCTTTGATCTCGAAAACTTTTCTTAATTTTAGGAAATGTAAAGAAATCGTTAGGGCTCAGGTCAGGACTGTATGGAGGATGGTTAAGAATTTCTACTTTTTTCTGCTTCAAATACTCAATCGTTTGACGAGCGCTGTGTGAGCTTGCGTTGTCGTGGTGCAGGATGATGCGTCGCTTTGAGTTAGATTTTCGAAGTTCGGCGATGACTTGTGGTAAACAAACTGTGGTGTACCACTCTGCGTTAACCGTTCTACGATCTTCAAGTGCAATAGTCGCAACATGGCCGGTTTTTCCAACGAACGTGGCCACCATCTTCTTTAAAGTGCTTCGAAAACGAACAACTTTAGTCGGCTTTGGCTCGTCTTGAAAGACCCAGATTGTAGATTGTTGTTTGGAATCAGGATCGTAGGCATAGATCCAAGATTCGTCACCACTGATGATGTCGTAGACGTGATTTGACTCTCCTCGGTTGAACCTTTGCAGAGTTTTCTTACACCATCTGACGCGGGCCGCCTTGTGATCGTCGGAAAGCAGATGCGGTATCCAACGGCAAACTAGCTTTCTCACACCAAGTGCTTCATGCAAGATCTTCTGAATGGTTGTCCCTGAGATGCTTAATAGAGCTTCTATCTCTCGATACGTCACATGACGATCTTCGAGAATTAGTTGTCTCACAGCAATGATGTTATCTTCAGTGAAGGCGGATTTTGGGCGTCCTTCGCGAGATTTGTCACTAACACTAGTATGTCCACGCTGGAATTCTAAATACCAGCGTTCGACAGTCCGCAGACATGGGGCTACATCACTGAACACAGATGTTAGCTCTTCAAAACACTGAAGCCGTGTCAGGCCTCTTCTAAAGTTGTAGAAAATTATTGCACGAACATTTTCCTTAGAAAAATTCATTTTCGTACGTAACCTGCCGCGGGCATCCAGTGGATGCAAATGGCAGGCTGTCGTTCAGTGTGGAGGTTAAAGGGGAGGCCTATGTTCAGCAGTGGACGTCTTCCGGCTGATGATGATAATTGCAACTATCGGGGAACACCATTCAGGCAACGCATTCCACAGACTAGCACTTCGCACAGTAAAAGTGAAATCAAAGTGCTTCGTACGGGATTGCGGAGTATCAACCATAAAGTGGTGTCGCCTCTTCGTGCCCACTCTAGCTTTCCAATAGAAAATGGACAGGAGGGGTTTTATTTTTAATCTTAATTTTTTTTGTGGGCTTTTAGACAACATGTCTATGTCAGCCCCATCGTATCCTGATAAAATATAAATTTCCTAAATAAATGTACTTAAAACTTTACACAAACTTACCTAAACCACAACCTAGTTGGTCAATTATACTTATGGTATAATTAACCAATCAGACAAGCCTGTGGTGCTCATTGATGTAAGTAAATAGGGGGAAGATACGGGACGAACTTCTTGACGTGGACCGCACAACATAGGCTCCGGGGCACAATCCACTTCAGTCACAATCGAACTGGCGTTTTGATAGCACGTGAATTACTTGCCAAAATTGTGTGAATTAAAGCAGCAAAATTACTTACTGCGTTTTCACAAGGTGCACCAACAATTCGAAGACAAAAAACAAGTTCCACGGCATTACTTTTCACTCGTAAATAATTAAAAACAATTAACTTAATATTCTTTAAATGTCACTTCTATGGTCTAGTGTCTAATGGAGCGGTGAAGTTGACGTTTACAGTGTAGACGTCAACGTCGTCGCTGACTCGAGCCGAAACAGAGCCATATTTATTGGGTACAATGTTTGGATGTCACGTGTCTTCCCCCTTTTTAAAACAGTCATTGGTGGTGCTAGAATAGTTTAAAGCCTGTAAAAAGAATTTGATCATGCAGATCCGACGCACAGTCACCGACTCAGATTTCGACTAAACAACATGTAGCTAATTTATCTTTACCACAACATAATATTACATTGATTCCCTCTGTAGCTACAGAACCCAATATAGCCCGTTCCTGTTCCGTAACCCGAGATTCCCCGGGATAAAGGCACAAATGAACAAACAGCCAGCACGCGACCACGCTTTCTAATCTCGCACAGAACAATAGTGTGTTACAATGCGCCCTTCCGCTAACCACAGGGCCGGAGAAGGTGCCGTGTTGCGGGGGAAATTATTGTCGAAAAGGGCTTCGCCCCAGTTTTCCAGTGTTCTTGTATTTATAACCCTCGACGTAAAAATGGGGTGTTAGAAGTTTACTGTATGTCTGTGTGTATATCTATGGATTGTAGTTCCCAAACTGCTAAACCAATTACTAGTTTTTTGATGTGAAACACTTACCTGAAATTGTATGAAAACGAATGCCGTTACAAAAGTAAAAAAGAAAGTTATTTATTAAAGTTAATTTAGTAGTAGTTTAACATAAAAAAATAAATAAAAAAAAGTATACAAAATTTGTTTGGTCAACCAAACAAATTTTGTTTGTTCAAACATTTAAAATACTTTTTTTTCTTCCAATTATTTATTTTGAAATACCTACCAATTTAGATAGATAGATAGATAGAAACTCTTTATTGTGTACACTAGAAATAAAAATTACAACACGATAGAAAACGCTTACGAGCTAGTGCCACAAGTGGCGGCCTTATCGCTAAAAGCGATCTCTTCCAGGCAACCATTACTAATAATTTAATATTATCTAATCATATATCTAATTTACTATTAGTATTAATTTTTAAGACTCATTGAACATTGAATTTATACCTTCTATTTGCTTTTACTTTTTATACCAAGATTTATTTATATGACCAAATTCACATGCGGAGTAACGGCAAAAAAGGACAACTAAATATAAAATACCTAATATTACCTAAGATATGCAAATCCCTATTTTTAGTGAATTAATTTCATTGACATTTAACTCCTTTCGCTTGCGCTTTAGAAAAGTTTATACAGTTTACTATGGCGCAATCTGACGTGCTACTGCCAAGACGATGGAGGTTGAACTGAATTAAGGTGGATTTTTGATCCAACATAAGTCGGGACACAGACATGCAAAGTAGGTGTCCATCTTGATAAAGGTCTGTGACACAAGCATACAGATCGACATAATTACTCTCGTATTTATTAGTGTGATTAATTCTGCAATTCACTCAATCCGTCTCTGATCGAGTCCTTACGTTAGCAATTTGTCATGCAAATTAATATCGTGGCGTTTCATAACACCGTGTTACGGTTTCTGGAGCGTAGTTGTGGTAATGTGGTTAGCTGGTATATGAACACAGATAATAGATCTATGTATGCTCTGTGGCCATACTACGAGTACAGGGGCCTTACGGCTATCGGTTTTAAGCGATTATGTTTAGGTGATTGCGAAGATTTGCGCGGCATTAAGGTCCATGTTCACGTGATTTTCCGAACTGCGCTGTTTTAGCGCTAATTCGAGCCCGCGTTAAAGGTTAGCCGCTAGCCGCAGTACAGTAAGAGAGTAGCACACGCAACCTTTTAACCCAACCGCATTCTCCGTTCCATCGTGGGTAAAAATGCCATCACAAAGATCGTCACGATTGTCCAAAACTACAAGACAAAATTGTTATTTTGTGGACTTATTATTGGTGAGCTCTATTTTAAGAGTTTTTTACGCTACCAATAAGCCTTCTGACATTTTTCTCTCGAAAGGGCGTCCTGTGAGGTTGACATTGGCGATTTTTTTACATTACGTTAACATAACATTACAATAATATGGCTAAATCCTGGGGGGGGGGGGGGGCGCAGGATTTAGCTATTTTAAGAAACATGTTTTACTTAATCTAACCCAGTTTTCACGTAATTTTACACTTACACAGTTAAAAATTACGTGATATTTGCCCGACCCGCCCGTACAAAGCGCTTTGATTCCACATTTATTGTGCGAACTGCTAGTCTGTGGAATAGTAGACCGCATCATCGCTTAACATCAGGCGTGATGGTGGTCAAACGCAAGCCTATTAATTATAAAAAAAAAATTATAAAAAAAAACCCCTCTCCCCTCGTGAGATTCGGCTCGAACACCTAGAATGTTCGCCATTAAATAAATCGAGAGCTTGCGTGCAGACCGGTCCATGTCTCACTGCTACTATACCCACCGTGTCTAAATCTACGGAATTCAATAAAGGGGAGTTCAAATTAGACTTTGAACGGTTTCCTTGAACAAACTTTGGACTTTGAAAGAAAAGTGAAGTAAAGAATTGCTAACGCTTTCCGAGGCTTTCTAATACGGTGTGACTTACATTTCTGGAAGTTATATTGCCGTGAGTTTTAGATCCCAACAAAAACATAAACGTGAAGAAAGAAGTCAAATTCAGCAACTACGAGAAGAAAAACACTCGTGCCAATTTTGACGACAATTTCGTACAGGAATTTACGATGTTCTACATAAAAAGTTGCTTTAAAGAAAATGTCTTGTTTTCACACACACACACACACACACACAAACACACTCACACATACACACACACAAACACACACACACACACCAGCCAGTAAACGTCCAATGCAGAATAAAGGCCCCTTAGAGGAAGTGTTGCCATAATCCCCACGCTTGGCAGGCGGCTTTGGGACTGCAGTACGTTCAGTCGTTGACCGTGTACTAATGGGACGCCGCTGTCCATCCTCCGGTAGTTCTGGTCGCAGTTTTAGTACATACCCATTTCTTTTTTATTGCTACTAAATTATGCACACAAAATTGATTAGATTTTCAGTTATGATGATCGAAAGGAGTAGAAATTGTTCTTGTAAATATGTAATACATACGGTTAGTGCGGCTCGTTTGCACTTGGTCTCACAATGCGGCGTGTACGATATACCTATGGGTACATAAAATGAAAATGAAAATGAAAATGAAAAATATATTTATTAACATAAACATAGACTTAAATAAGGTATGTGCACCAATCGAACAATATAGTAAGGCTTATGCTTATGAGAGAGTTGGGTAGTTTATATAATAACAGCGATTCCCGCACTAGGCTGGGCCTGTATCGCGGGAATCTGGTACGGTTTTTCATAGATTTAAACCTCTAGTTAAGATATTGTGGTTTATTCACATAATAATGTATTATATATATATATATATATATATATATATATATATATATGTATTATAGGAGTTGGTTCTATTGATTATATATATGAATATATTATGTATGCTAAAATTAATTTTATAATTAAGTATGTTAATAAAGTTAAATTACAGTTAATAAATAATAATTTTATAATTAAGTAAGTTATTATTGTACATTTAGGATATGATCTTCAATAAATCTTCCGTCTCCTTATAGCTAAGTGAAGTCAGAAACTTGCAAAGTGTCTTTTTGACTTCGTAAACACTCTTTCCTTTTAAATTACAGTATTTATCTACGACATTGTATACGTGTGCTCTAACAAACTGGCCAAATCGTCGGGCAAAACTTGTGTGTACTTGCGGAAAAGGTAATTTGTGAGTTCTTTTTTTAATAATTTCATCATAGTTCGAGGCAGCTAGCACAGATCTATGCACGGAGAGTGAAATTTTGAGTATAAATAGCTGTCGAACGCTTAGAACTCCACTATCCTTGAACACATCTACAGTTGGGTATCTAAGTGGCTTCTTCATCATGACTTTTAATACGGATCGTTGTGCCCTCTCTGCAAGTATGATAAACGACGTTGCCAATAATTTCCATAAGTTCCAAATACAACACATTGATTTGGTATCAACCCATTGCAATTTGCAGACCACAATATCTGGCGTCAATTTTAGGCGTCCGAATATTTCCATCATTAAATTTTACGACGGTCATTAATGCACTTTGAGTCCGGTTGTTTGTAATTTATAGTAATCAAAAACATCAAATCAAATGTCAGTGATGTTTTATTGAAGAATATTACAAATTAATATATTGCAAATGTAATTTTGGAATACGATATGTAAGTAAATTAAAACTTTCGCGTTTTGAACACGTTGGGTCGCCGCGGCTCGTGACCACGGCCATTGTAAGATTGTAATATATAGCCGAAACGTCAAGCGAACGGTACCTTGTTTACCTAAAATAAAATAATGCGCGACAAGTCCCGTTAAATGTTACAACGCATTATATTGCAATGTAAAAAAAAAAAAAAACATTTAAAACAGGATATTTTTGTTGATTGTCTAGTCTAGACAAAAAAAGCGGTAAATTTTAGCTCGGCAGTTTTTTAACCAGCTTATCTATAAGTACACTAATATTATAAAGACGAAAGATTTGTTTGTTTGTTTGTTTGCATTGAATAGGCTCCGAAACTACTGAACCAATTTGAAAAATTCTTTCACTATTGGGAAGCCGCACTTTCTCCAGGCGACATAGGCTATATTATATATATTTTTTAAATAGGGAGATCCTTACTTAAACTCCAATAATGTAACCCAAGGTGTAAAAAAATATGTTTAACACCCGTGCGAAGCCGGGGTGCGTTGCTAGTTATGAATAATTTTGTTCAAGCACTTTCTCATTTCGAAGTATAGATGATTGTGTAATGAGAGTGTTGTTGTATATTTGCAGGACGACTTCCTTCTCCGGCACTACGACAAGGGCCCCTGCAAGAACAAGCTGGGCCACTCGCGCGCCTCCGTGCTCTGGCATCGTGCACAGGTATACCTATCTACGCTTCAATCACTTACAAGAGAAAGAGAGATTATATTACTATATATATATATATATGTTACCGGAAATCTGTATAATTCAGTTATTCTATCAATATTCTATACAATACTTAGGCAATGTATAGAATACCTGGGGCGTCCAGGCAATGTATGTTTATTTTATTTTATTTGGAAAACATACAGTGATAAATAACTAAATTACAGATACATTGTATAATTAAACACCATTTAGCGGTTTTCGCATATTGAATGAATATTATTGTCCGTTACATGGGTACTTTACCTAGGTAATGTAGGTATATAATTTCTAGGGATTGTATAGAATACCTGCTGGTCCACCGGCAATGTATAAAGTAAATAGATTTTGTTCTATATTTATCAATGTTATGTGAGTACCGCCGTGGGGGTACCGGCCTTGGTTTTAGGTATTCTATACATTGCCTAGGTATTGTATAGAATACCGGATTATACATATTGCCGGTAACATATAGATTACCTTCATCTTTGCATTAATACAACCACCGAGCAGTAGTTTGCATACATTACCGTTTCGGATTGTTATTGTTTCGAATTACTTTACTCAAAATTTACAGTTTTTAATTTTTTTTATACTTTAAGTGTCATAAGTGTAAATTTTGATGCAATTCATTAACAATTTAAAAAACAATTAGATTAGTAGAATCGGGGCCCTGAAGAGATGTTTAAATTCATCATTGAAATATCTACCCAGGATTCATTTTTAGGGTTCCGTACCTCAAAAGGAAAAAACGGAACCCTTATAGGATCACTTCGTTGTCCGTCTGTCTGTCTGTCCGTCTGTCAAGACCCTTTTTCTCAAGAACGCGTAAAGGTAGCAAGTTGAAATTTATACTAAATACTTGGGTCTACGATTTCTTTCGGCTGTAAAAAAATAAAAGTTGTAAGTCAACGTAATCAAAAGATATGAACGTTTATGTCGCATATTTTGCGATTTCACAGGGGAACCAAAACCTATAGGGTACTTCCCGTTGACCTAGAATCATGAAATTTGGCAAAAAGCAAGGTCTCATAGCACATATATAGCAATAAATCTGAAAGTTATAAATATGAAGGTATATCATTTAAAAATGATTATTTTGCTATTACAAACTTACATTTTGTAGTTGGAATGTATGGAAGAACCTTATTGTCAACTACAAACTTAAGTTTGTATTTCAATATTTTAACTTCAGTTAGTTTTTTTTTTTGGTCTCGCGCTCTTATGGTTCCTTAATGTCGTATATTTTGCGATTTCACAGGGGAATCAAAACCTATAGGGTACTTCCCGTTGACCTAGAATCATGAAATTTGGCAAGAGGCAAGGTCTCATAGTACATATATAGGAATAAATCCGAAAGTTATAAATTTGAAGGTAATTAAAAATAATTATTTTACTATTACAAACTTACATTTTGTAGTTGGGATGTATGGAAGAACCTTATTGTCAACTACAAACTTCAAAGTTGTCTTCCCAGAGACTGTGGGATCGGCCGATCTGCGAACTAGCATGGAAATCGCTACTATATACGTGTCCTAGTATTGCAGATCGCGCTCGTATTCTTGCTGTCTCTGTTTGGGAATCGGGACTTTGGTTGCAAGCCATGCCCTCTTTTAACACAGGTAGCCTTTTAGATCCAATCGCATTTCGTCTAGCTGTCAGCTTACGCTTGGGTGCAAGGTGCTGTGAGGCCCATCGCTGTCAGTGTGGTACTGCTGTTGACCAGCTCGGTCACCATGGTCTCTCTTGCTCGAGAAGCGCTGCATGGTCGTATTGGCCGACACGCTAGCCTGAACGACATCATACGCAGGGCACTTTCCACCGCCAATGTCGCAGCTGTGCTCAAACCGAGTGGTCTTGCGCGTGACGATGGAAAGAGGCCTGACGGTATGACACTTGTGCCCTGGAGGTTGGGGCGGCCCCTTGTATGGGACGCAACTTGTGTCGATACTTTGGCGCCGTCACATCTTCCTGAGACACAGGGTAGGGCTGGCGCGGCTGCTAATTCGGCAGAGCAGCACAAGCGTCGCAAATATGCTAACCTCGCAAGTGGTTACATATTTGAGGCGTTTGGGGTCGAGACATTGGGCCCTTGGGGACCGGGAGCTCACCTCATTTTCAAAAATCTTTCAGAGCGCCTGGTTAATGCGACGCGTGACCAAAATGCTGGCGTGTTTCTGGCTCAACGCATTAGCATTGCCATTCAACGTGGTAATGCCGCCAGCATGTTGGGTACGCTGCCAACTGGTAGTGGGCTTGAGCATTTGGATTGTCTTTAGACCTTCAACGGTCTATGGGCAGTCTAACTGTATTTGTAGTGTTAGTTTTAGCTTGTATTTTGTTTAGTTATTAAAGTCACTTGCCCAGTAAAAAAAACTACAAACTTAAGTTTGTCTTTCAATATTTTAACTTCAGTTAGTTTTTTTTTTGGGTTCCGTCTAACGGAACCCTCAGAGCACGAGTCCTACTCGTACTTGTCCGGTTTTTTTTCTTTATCACTTAAAAATATGTTTTATTCAATAAAAAATACAAGTAAAATAAAATACTATTTTAAATATACATTTATAACAACTAAAACAGGAATCGAATCTGGTACCTCTGGCTGATGTAAGTCAGACACACCGCTGAGCCATACCGGTCCTGGTTACTTTCTACCGGCTACTACTGTGATGAAGTTTTAATGAGGGTCGTATATAAATACCATTAAATTGCCCTCATCAGGTCCTGAACATCATCATTTCTGTAATTAAGTGATAAAATTAAGAATTGACAAAAACAGTAAGCATGGCAATCAGTAGCCGCGTCAATTGGGCAACTCATTCTGGTTTGAATTGCAGTTTTTTGATGAACTCGTTTAAAAATCTTTTTAAGCAAGTTTTTATAGTCATCGTTGCCATAATTGACTTTTGTGGTATTTTTTTTTTTACTTTGAACGTAGGCCTCGCTTAACATCAGGCGAGTTGGCGGTCAAACGCAAGATACAATTCGAAATAAGGAGTAGTTACTAGGTACGACATCCGCCATAACGTGACTCATCATCATCATTGCTGCCGTAGGATGTCCACTGCTGGACAAAGGCCTCCCCCATCGATCTCCAAAAGGGCCGGTTGGAAGCGGCCTGCATCCACGGTCTCTTTTAGGTCGCCTGTCCATCTTGTGGGTGGACGTCCTACGCTGCGCTTACCGGTCCGTGGTCTCCATTCCAGAACCTTTCGGCCCCATCGGCCATCTGTTCTGCGTGATATGTGCCCTGCCCACTGCCACTTCAACTTGCTAATCCGGTGGGCTATGTCGGTGACTTTCGTTCGTCTACGGATCTCCTCATTTCGGATTCGATCTCGTAGATAAACCCCGAGCATAGCCCTCTCTATAGCTCGTTGTGCGACTATGAGCTTGCTTATGAAGCCCACAGTGAGAGACCACGTTTCCCTGCCGTACAAAAATATACCGCGGTAATGTAAAAAGATACACGTACTTTTTGCATAACCGTGCTCTCAAGTATCATTTTGTAATTACCTTTTTGCATCGGCAATAACAATAGCAAACGCATTGGCCTGGAAATAAATATATACTTTCTCGAATTTATCAAATAATAAACAGGCCAAGTGCGTGTTGCGATTAACTAACAAATAATAAAAGAGTCAAAAAGTTAAAACAAAAGCGGGGTCCCCATACAACAAAAGTATTTTTTAAACGTAACTTTGTATTATATTAGCTCTAATGTAAAAACGGTAATACATACAAGCGTCAAACTTGGCATGGTTATAGTACACACTAAAGTATAACAACAAATAATAAATAATAGCCAAGTGCGAGTCGATGACAAGTTTCTGTTCAATACCAAGTTATAGCTTGTAATTACGTTATTAAATTTTGTGGTGGTACGGAACCCCCAGTGCGCGAGCCGACTCGCACTTGGCCGGTTTATTTATTAAAACATTTGTATGTAAACTTTTACTATAATAGAGACTACGCCAAAAAGACCTTATTCGGACTACCATCAATTTATATCTAATGAGTTTATAATTAGCTAACATTAGGTTTAAATAAATAAAAACCTAAAAACATAAAGAAACTAATAAAATAAATTGTTATTTAGGCTATTAACGCACAGTTCTGCAAAATTATAAATTATTATGGTAATGTATGTTTTTGTTGTTGACAAAAATACTCACACACTGAGGTAGCGCGATGACGTCAAATTGGTAGATTGGTGATCACCGGAGATTAAGATTTCTCTTTTTGCGTTAATCAAGGAAAGGCTCGGTTTTTTTTCTTACAAAAAAGCTGACCATTAAAAGTGCTGATTACCGTAAACAAAATTAAAAATGTGTTTAAAATTAAGGAATATATAAGCACTTTAAGCCGGACCGGTAAGCGCAGCGTATGACGTCCATCTACAAGATGGACAGACGACCTAAAAAAGACCGCAGGGAAACGCTGGATGCAGGCCGCTTCCAACCGGCCCTTCTGGAGATCGATGGGGGAGGCATGTCCAGCAGTGGACGACGGACGTGCCATGGCTGAAATGATGATGCACTTTAAATACCCTACATTGAATTTTGTCTCGCTCTCTCCGTTAATGAGAGAGCGAGCGAGCGTTAAAAGTCAATGTAAGGTTATTTAATAAGAATGTTTTTTAAGATTATGGTAACACCACCAGGGCCCCGATTCTACTAAAGAAATTGTCTTTAAATTGTAATTGTTGCAATTTTAATTGTTAAATAACAGCCTCAAAATTGACAGTTTTAAATAATTTTTTTATACTAGAAAAATACAACCACCTAATATTATGCAGTTATTTAACAATTAAAATCGTAACAATTACAATTCAAAGACAATTTGTTTAGTAGAATCGGGGGGCAGGCATAAATTAGATCATTGTAAACGTGTTTTGTTTGTTGCAGGTGGTGGGTATATTCGCTGGGTTCGGCCTTCTCCTGCTGGTGGCCAGTCCACTGCTGCTGCTGGCTGCGCCCTGCATCGTCTGCTGCAAGTGCAGGTCACTACCAACATCATTATTGTTACAATCTGGGTGTCTTCAAATCACGAGTGAATCGGTTTTTTCTAGGCAAGCGTGCTCAAACGTAGACCACATCGTCGCTTTACATCAGGCGAGTTGGCGGTCAAACGCAAGCCTATTATTAGATAATAAAAAATAAAAAATATTTTGTTCAAAAATAATAATAATTCAATTTGCGCCTAGGATTAGCCCGTGATTGGCCCGCTTGAAAAAGATCATGCTGAAAATGATTACCATTTTCATCGCGCCGGGTAAAGGATGAGCAGTCTCCCCTTCTCTACAGAGCATCATTTTTTTATAAGCTTGCGTTTGGCCGCCTTCTTGCCTGATGTTAAGCGATTCTTATTCTTATTCGAGATGGGGGCGATAAGTCCTGCACTGACTACCCGCTTGGGGTGTATTGTGCATTTCCCCCTACCAGCACCTACCCGAGCCAACCCAACTCCTTGAAAGATGTTAAGCGATGATGCGGTCTATGATGGAGCACGCTAATATTTTAAGCTAGCTATTGCCCGTAACTTCGTACGCGTGCATTTTCACATAAACTTTCAACCCCCTCCTTTTTTTTAAATTCCATATGTGGCAAACAAGCAGACGGGCTGCCTGATGGTAAGCAGTCATCGTCGCCTATGGATACTTGTAACACCAGAGGCATCACAAAAACGTTGCCGACCCTTTAGGACTCGATTGACTCGCCTTTTGAAGAACCCCATGTTGTAGCTTCTCGGAAACACCGCGGAAGTCCTTACCGTCCTTTTCGCAAATTCTTTCTGAGCGGTACTCTACATCCTGTAAGGAATCTATTTGTATAATTTTAGCTTCATAGGACAGCCATCTCTTTCGCACAAGAAGATATACAATCACTGAATGATTTTTTCTTAAAATAGTTAGGCTTTAGGTGGAAATGTAACGATTTCTAAATTAAAGTTTTTTTTTAATTTGAATTATCTGAATCCAAAGCTCGAATAAGCCTTTTGGAAAAGCTCAGAGTCACACAGCGGGCAATGGAGAGAGCTATGCTCGGAGTTTCTTTGCGCGATAAGATCCGAAACGTGGATATTCGCCAAAGAACCAGAGTAACCGACATAGCTGTTAAAATTTGCAAGTTGAAGTGGCAATGGGCAGGCCACATCGCTCGAAGAACCGATAACCGATGGGGAAGAAAGGTTCTGGAGTGGAGACCACGAACCGGAAGACGCACCGTAGGGAGGCCTCCCACTAGATGGACCGACGACATTGTGAGAGTCGCGGGTATCCAGTGGATGCAAAAGGCGGGCTGTCGTTCAGTGTGGAGGTTAAAGGGGGAGGCCTATGTTCAGCAGTGGACGTCTTCCGGCTGATGATGATGTATTCTACAGACGTGCATTAAAAAGCTCTAATTTGACCATTCTCCCTTATTGCAGACTGTGCAACCCAAACACGAAGAATCTCGAGGAAGTAGACGAGGTGGACAGCATCACGCCGGGGCACGAGGACGACGAGATTAGGCGCGACCGGAGGCTCTCGGAATGACGCCGGACCAGATACTAAATCGCAGCGGACGGATCCGACATGGACACTTCGACATTACTGATGAGACAGATCTGGAACATGTGATAGTGACATGTTGGACTGGCAGACAAATGTGGCATATGAGGATAGATAGAAAAGGCACCAGACAAGATCTGGCACATGAAACTTGAGTATGGGACAGATCTGGCACATAAGAAGGCACATGGGATAGATCTGGCACATGAAACTTGATTATGAGACCGATGTGGCACATAAGAAGGCACATGGGATAGATCTGGCACATGAGACTTGAGTATGGGACAGATGTGGCACATAAAAAGGCACATGGGATAGATCTGGCACATGAGACTTGAGTATGGGAAAGATGTGGCAAATAGACTTATCAGATAAATGCGGCACCAGGAGATGTGACTGATGTGGCACATGGTCAGTATTGGCACATAGAACTAATGTCATATGTGAAAGAATCAATTGTACAAAGAACAGATATAGCATATGAGCAGAAAAAAATTAACTCAAACAAATGCAGCAAAAAATATGTAGATAGATACTCTTTTAAAGAAAAGGAGAGAGATATAGAGAGTCCTAATTATGATGTGGCTGAGCGGCTTGAGCGACTTATGCAATGAAATGGTCTCATAAGTCTGCGTGTGTGTAATAACATATGGCGACGCGTGAAATAACGTGGTGGCGAATAAAAGTAGCATAAAGGGAGAATTCTACACGGCTTGCTGTTATGGTTTATCAGGAAACGTGAAAAGGAATGTGAAATGTCATCGATGTTCGAATGTTGGTCAAATTAACATGTCCAAGAAAGGAAACTTGGAAAATTTAAAATTAAAGTGTATAAAGTGCAGTTACCGGCAAAAGTATATGCCATTGAACATTGCATGGCATTCAACAGTGGACATTGGTCAAAATTGTGATAAAGATATTTTTGTTTTGACTCATCAATTAATCTCATCAGCTGAAGGTGGCTTGATTTAGATAGGAAATGCCGCAAATTATTTCCCTTTATGTCCCGACTGGGATCGTGTAACAGCAACAGTTTTGTGAATAAAAAAAAAGGCAAAATTTCAACACGGAGCTAGTTTTGTACGGTATTTATGCAAAGTATGTAAAATTAATCATAAAGCGATGTAACACGATATTTTTGGAATGTTTAATGGTGACACGAAAAGTATATTTTAGGTAACGATGAAGCATTTACAGATTGACAGATATGGAACATCTATTATTGGCCAGATACGGGATAGATATGAGCCACCGTAGTCAACAAGCGAGTTAGTTTGTTCCAATTTTCTATATATAAAGCCCGCGCTTAACTTTATGGTTATTCTGAAGTGTAAATAGTTACAGAGCTTTTACTAATTTCTTCATGGCGGTTTCTGACAGCTTTATCATACCAAATCCGTCAAAGTTAGTAACTTATCAAAGTTATACCGTCGTTATGACGTCCCAGAATGCGTCGCATTTAGCTAATATTAGGGCTTAGCATAGTTCAGGTGGTCATAAAGTACAGCGCGGTCCACGGAGCTGATTAAGGTGGTACGTTTCACCTATGGCGGAAAATTCAAATTTCAAACAGTTTTCTTGTCCCTATAGCTAGGCCGGGTAATTATTGTAAACGATCATGATGTTTGCGCAAATTGATTATTATTCTTTACAAAATCATGTAAAGCTATTTATCTCTAATGCATATTATTACTTACATTTGTCAATAAACTATTTTTTGCTGTTTCAAACGGTTTATTGACAAATATAAGTAATATGGTGCGTTACTGTTAAATAGCTGTAGGTACATGATAATGTAAAGAACAACCAACGATTTGCGCAAACGCTGTGTCATTTTACAATAATTACCCAGCCTAGCTACTAGGACAGAAAAACTGTGTGAAATTTTTATTTCCCGCTAGAGGAGAAACGTACCACCTTAATATGAAATTTTAATGATTGTTAAAATAGTTGTAATACATTAAAAGTAATCCATATTTATTGTACACTATTTGTTGTGAATTAACCGTAAATATTTTCAAATAATGGTGAGACGTGATGAATGATTGTTATTTGTATAGCAAGAAACATTTCAGTAGGTAGGTATATTCTGAAAACTAAATGTCACTCGTTTAAAAACCGTATGTTCAAATATATGTTGTTATTGTTACTTTATTGCACTTTTTGATAATATTTTAGTTATTTATTTGCGGCAGACTGAGGTATACTTATAGACTGATGAATGAAACATAATGTGCGAGTGTCTTCATTATACAGTGTAAACACTATATAGCGACACTCGATTTAACGACAAACTCCCTAAAACGTCGAAATTACTTGACGTTGGTTGGTTTACTTTGTTGTACATACTATGATACATACACTATGCAATAAGTCATCATTAAACAATAAATAGTGCTTTTCAACACTTCGTATTTAAAATAAAATACTGGAACAGCAAAAAACGTCAAGGCGATTACGACTATACGCAATAAGCGTTGTTATTTGTATCAATATTAATGTTTGTTGTTTGTTAATTTTATATCTACTTTACTAGTAAAACATATTACAATAGTAAAATAATATTGATTTTTCTTCTCTCCATTTAACGACAGCTCTCAATAACACCCTAAAATTAGCAGTCCTTTAAGTGTCGCTATATAGAGTTAACACTGTATTTACTAAAATAAGGCATTGTGTAATATGTATATATGGATGTACGTTAAACAGTACGTTGAATGTATAATATCCGATAGGAAACAATATTGTCACGAAAATGTCGATTTTGAAGGCTTCACAGAACTATTAACTAAAAACCTTTGAAATCGACAATAGGTTGATTTGTAAAGAAAATATCAGAGTAGGTAGATTAAAGTCACATTCAAGTCATCACATTTAAACTCTAAGCGAATGCCGCGGCTACACGTTGGCCTTGTTTGTTCTAAAATAATTCTCCGGCAATTTTTTTGTTTTATATCTGTCCGTATTCTAAACTCTCTGAAAATACTAGACTGAAATTCCAGAGTCTAACTTTGAAAGTTTTATTTCTAAAGCTTTTAAAGAATGTTGGATAGAAAAAAAACAGTGGTTAAAAAAATTGGCGGAGTATGAACTAAACAAAAAGCGAAGCGAAGAACGATCATAGTGCCAATAAAGCCAATGTGTGGCGCAGACATAAAGTATAGCATTTTGCTGTTTGTAGGTACTTAAGTTAGCCTGCCTCGCTTCTTTAGCAGTAACAACGAATTCACAAAAAGACTTTGAAATGAGTATGAGTTATTTATTGTTAAACTCGCGCGATACTGCTAATATGCTTAGAATTATGTTAATTAACTTTTAAAAGTAATTATAATTTGATTTACAAATAAATCTGAGGAATATAATGTTAAATTTCATTTACAAACGTTTAATAAGCTAAAAATAATATTCTGACAATTTCCTTCTGAAGAATTTCACGTGCGAAAATGAGACTAAAATAATATTCTGTCAACTTCCTTCTGAAGAATTTCACGTGCGAAAATGAGACTAAAATAATATTCTGTCAACTTCCTTCTGAAGAATTTCACGTGCGAAAATGAGACTAAAATAATATTCTGTCAACTTCCTTCTGAAGAATTTCACGTGCGAAAATGAGACTAAAATAATATTCTGTCAACTTCCTTCTGAAGAATTTCACGCGCGAAAATGAGACTAAAATAATATTCTGTCAACTTCCTTCTGAAGAATTTCACGCGCGAAAATGAGACTAAAATAATATTCTGTCGACTTCCTTCTGAAGAATTTCACGCGCGAAAATGAGACTGCCAATTTTTAGTGCATGCTTGTTAGACGTTTTTAAATAAGACCGTTTGTGCAAAAAGTTAGTTGATTTGTTGATTGCAAAACAAAAATGTTTGCTAGTTTAAACTTCACGTGCTTTGTTATTTAAAACTATAGATTCAACATAACTAATAAAGCCACCATGAAAAAAATTATGATGATACACAATAATAAATTCATAGACATAAAGTCTATAATTACGAGATATTAAAATAATACGCACACAACCCTGTCTTAAAATAAGCATCTGAACATGTTAAGACAGTAAAAAACTGTTATAATTAAAAATAAAATCTTTAAATAATATCTGCTGTGTATTTGTGTTTTCCATATTATCCTCGACACATAAAAATCCTAGTGGACTAAGCGTGAGGCGTTATTTTATTTATACTAAAATGATTGACCAGTTTTTAAATATTCAACTGTTCACAAAAACGACCCATATTGCTATCTAAGATATTTTTACATCTCACTGATTGCTACACTGTTACGACTCATTTCTCAAATGCAGGACTAAGTAATGGTGTGCTTCCCACACTGCATTTTCTTGCCGTTTTTTCAGAGTCGATGATGAATCTAAAGTTTTATAATATCTTTGTAAAAATCACGATTGAAAGAAATAAATATTGAATGGAAGTGTAACTGCAATGCAGTAGGCAACAATGCATGTTGTTAATTTTAGTTTTTACTTTTAATCTCCTGTGATGGCTGGATATACCTTTATTATTAAAATAATAATGAAAAGTACGCACTGCTATAGTGTCTCTACGGAACGTTAACATGTAACTTATTATCAGTAAGTACATTTTAAAAGTTAAATATTTATGTTAATTTTTTCTGTAAATAAGAATTTAATGATGTACTTAATTTCTTAGGTGGTATCGACAGCAAAATAGTTTAGGTTGGCTTTTTGCGAGATCTTGAGAATTGTTGAAAGGTATAATGGACTATATCAAATATATACCTACCAACAGTCCAACAAGGATCTAAGGGCCAATTCGTATTGCGATGGCAGCGTCTGGCAGCGCTAATTTTACATTTACGTAAAGGAAAGGGAGGGACACATTTTCGTCAACAATTTTTTTTTAAATACTTGCTGTCGATTCTGTAGCTTGTTGTAGCAAGCTAGTTTAAAGCATTTGTAGAGTTAAAACTTAGTAGCTGGTTAGTTGTAAGTAAATGGCTGTAATCCACTTTCAAACTGTTTCTGGGATCTGTTGAACCCTGGACGCTTAAAATCAGGTAACTTAAAAAAACTTCGAACTGTATACTAATCAGAAATCTTTATCATGATAGACGCCACGCGTTCACCTACTTTGGCCTGTCTTAAGTTGGATCAATGCTCCAATTTGATTCAGTGCGATCTCTAGGTTCACTGTAGCACATCAGACATCAATACAAAAAAAATTGCGCTATAGAAAACTGTACAATCTTCAAGAGCAGTTGACCGTGCGACTGCAGATAAACTACCACTAAACTACACTCGTGATGTCACAAGTATAAAAACAAAATAATAATTAAAAAACTCCGATAAACGAGCTGATAATTTTCGAATGGTTGAACAGTTTTTCTTGAACGACAGCCTGTCTTTTGCATCCACTGGATGCCAGCGACTCACAATGTCGTTGGTCCATCTAGTGGGAGGGCCACCTACGCTACATACATTGTAGAGGTACATACATTAAACTTATAACACCTGTCTGTTTGCATTAGGGGTTCAAAATGCAGTACCCTGAGTTTTTATACAATTTGACATGCTCGTGGAGCCTAATCTGGTAAAGATTTTGCAAATGGAACCAATGTGTATGTATACCAAATAATGTTATTTGAACTTGGATATACATTGTAGATAGGCAAGGAATTCTTATTAGTTGCCTAGATATCGTTTGAAGGTGGTTTCGAGCCTGTAATTTAACTTCCTCATTGATTGTAAAAATTACTCCTTTTAACTATGGAAAGACTTTTGTTTCAGTACGTTTGTATTTTGGTATTAATATGGTTGTTTATGTTACTTAGTGCAAATACAACAAAGAACTGCTTATTTAATAACAACAATTGTTATCAAGTAGAATAAGAAATGACAAAAAAAAAATATATTACAAGGAAGCTCTTTTGTATTTGCACTTCGTAAAAAGGATATAAGTTCGAAAGATTGTGAATAGAAAAGAAAAACATTGTTTGTTAATAATTTGATCTTTATTTGTGTTGAGACCAACATAACTTTTCGTTAAACTTAATTAAACATTAAATATTTTTTTCTGATAAATCTCTATGGTTGTTTTTTTGTTTAATTTTTCTTTTTTGCTTATTGCCTAGTTGAAATTGCACCATTAATGGTAAAAACGCAAGGACCCCATGTTACCTGTTAGGAACGTTCAACACTAACTTTAATAATATTCGGGACATTTTTGCACACACGGTCATCTGACCCCAAACTAAGCAAAGCTTGGCGTAATATGGCTGCCAGAGACTGATATACGCATCATATATAGTTTTTAAAACATACTCAAATAGATATTAACAACCAGATATAGAACAAACACAAATGTACATCACATAAATGTTTGTCCTAGGTGAGAATCGAACCCACGCCACCCAAGCTCAGAAGGTAGGTTCACTACCAACTGGACCAATGGGCTATCGACTTTACAGCAAGTTAGTATGGAATGGTCCTGACAGGTGCTAAAATTAGAGATGAAACGGATATCCAGTAACTATATATAGATACCAGATAATAAGCAAGTATTTGGCCAGATACCAGATTAAAACGAAATATCAAATTTAGGTACTTTATTTAATCCACATATAATATTTTCATTATACAACAAAAATACTTTTATTATAATAACCTCAAACTACAATAGCATGTTTACAATAACCTCAGGTGATTGTGTTTGCAATCAATTCAACAAGCAAATGAAAAACTTGCTAATGTTGCTAACTAGACCCAAATTCACCTGAGCCCACCCGATCGTTCATGCGCTACATATCCGCGCTTGCTGGTTACAATGCGCCAATTGGAAATGTTCGACTGGATATCTGGCTATCCAGCTTGAAAGTTGGCCAGATATTCGGTATCCGGCTAAACAGCTATCCGTTTCATCTCTAGTTACAATGTACAACTCAAATTTCAATTTTTCACTTTTAGCTGGATTGCAGGTTATGGACAATAGTTTTAAATTTGTTCTATATACAGGCAGTCTCTTTTACCTTCTATACCTGGAGGTAATTCTCACCATTTCCTTTTTTCACTTTTAGCTGGGTTGCAGGTTATGGACAATAGTTTTAAATTTGTTCTATATACAGGCAGTCTCTTTTACCTTCTATACCTGGAGGTAATTCTCACCATTTCCTAGCCAGACCAGCGGTGGCATCAAACAACTTCCCATTCTTGAACTCCCCTCTCATATCCAACATGAAATGCATCATCTTGTTCTTAACTTTCAACGGTAACTGGACTCTAGCTCCCGCCCTCGCTTCTTTACAACATACATTCTCTAGAGGCACTGACATCATACGGTTCTTGCCGAATGGTGAGTAGGTTACTAGAGTTATGTGTTTGCCGCCTTTGTTGAGAATCAGGAAGCGGACCGAACGCAGTGTCACTGTCCATATGATTGCTAGCGACCCAGTACCTAAAAAAATAAAGTTTCAAGTTCAAGTATTTCAAGTATCAATACTTTGTATTGTATATATCCATAATACAATACTAATTGATACAGGTGGACCACGGGAAGAAAAAAATTGCTCCTGGTACAGCCAGGTGAACTAAGGTCGACCATGGAAAGAAATAATAAACAGCTGGTACACCAAGGTGTAATGAATGTGTTGTGCATTCTGTAGACGGCTGAAAGGCTTATTTTATCCTGTATAAATTATTGGAAGCTCAAGGGCTAGTTTCAGTATCATATCTATGTAATGTACCGAGGAATGGCCAAAACGCGTTACGTTGTGTTGTATAGGAGTAATAGTGTTCCGTGGTCATGCTACGATGCGTAGTTTTAACGTAACTTGTGTAATGAGTTACCTATTAAAACAGCCAGTGTTCCCAAAGTGTTTCTATACTTATTTTCTCCCAGATTTATCTTTCTAAACCACGGAGTATCGTCAGTGACCTTCGTCTTGTCTACCGGTGCATCTCGCAAAGTAGAAAACGCAAATATACCCAAATACGTCCAGAACATGTACTGGACTATAGCAAACACGTTCATGTACATGTAAAACTTGGGATTCTCGTATTTAAACAGAATTACATCCTTGATTACGTTTGTGTTTACATCGTGAAGTGTTCTTGTTGCTAACGATTTGCTGGGGACATTTTTTATCTGGTTGACGCAATTTTTACATTGTAATAGGTATCTAAGACCCGCGCTTCTTTTTAATACTGTAGAAGCATATGATATTAATGACATTTTAACAAATATCTTATTATCGGAAATATATTTTTACAATTTACATCACTAACTTAACCTCAAAATTCAATATACTAATCTGTGATTCAAAGTTACAAACAAAGACAACTGACAAGTGTACTTTCTTTTTTGTTAAACTTTTCATGACCGTGGATTCAATGTCCTTTAGTTGTAATCTTAAACAATTTACATAGTCTTAATAGCGTCAAACAAGTCACAGTCAGAGTCAAGCTAAGTAAGTCATGGCCAAGTCAAACTCATGCCCCAGTAAAGTGGTGGAGATTTTACAAGAGGCTCCTATGGAGTTTTGGAAACAACACGAAAAGACACGTTTCACCTCGTTATATCACTTGGCCACACTCGAGCACGTTTACGGGCACTTAATGAATAATAATTCACCATTTAGTAAACATTAACACTCGAAAATACACAAGTATAGGAAAATAATCCAACGACCCGACATGTTTTTCCACTTTGGCGCCAAAACTCCCGACAAAGTGTACTTCTTTTAGTTCTTTTTGGCAATTTTTTTATGACCTTGCGTACAGAGTCCAAGGAACGTATGACAGAGTCCTTCAGACGCACAGTAGTAGATCTGTGTTCAGACGTAATATTAAACAAGTTTATCTAGTAGTAGCGTCAAACAAAACAAGTCACAGTTAAGGTCAAGCTAAGCAAGTAATTTTCGAGTTTTAATGTACCTATAATAATGGTGGATTATTATTTCTTATGTGCTCGTGATCATGCTCGAGTATGGTTAAATGATATAGCGAGGTTAAACATTATATTTTCGTGTTGTTTCCAAAGCTCCATAAAAGCCTCTTGTAAAGTCTTCACCACTTTACTATGGCATGACTTTGACTTGACCGTGACTAACTTTGACTCTGACTGTGACTGCCTGACTTGATTAAAATTTTATCAAACTTGATAATATTTTAATATAACGTGACACTGGCAAATCCACAAGACGTGCGACGTCAAAATTACTAAATTTGACACGATTATACGAGAGAAATTAAGGATCACCGAGATTGCAATTATTTATTATTTGATGATAAACTTTGGAGTGTGTGTGTACACAGATATACACAACCAGATCGGCAATATATTTTAGTGAAAGAGACAACTTGATATGGCTCAGCACAAGTACGAAAAGGACATAAATAGATTTTGTTGTCCTTATCGGCGTGACCTGTTTTTGGTACCTCAAGTGTCAAAATCTGTAATAATCAGTGACAAACAAGACGGGTCTGAATTATATTTATTGCCTTTTTTTGGTGATTAAATGTGATAAATGCGTGATTCCTCTGAGAAATAATTGTAAAAGATATTTTACAATGGTTGGTTGTAGCATTTTGGGCTGCAAGAAGCGCAGTGAGCGAAAATACGATGAAATATCATTTCACACGTAAGTAAACATATAAAGCTTGTAACGATCACCTAAATAAATTCAGGATATCAATTCGCAAATATTTTATTCATAATTAGTCAGTTTTTAGGTCGATTTGTGGTCTAATTCTATGAATTTTATCAAATTATTCACTTAGAAAATAAATTATGAATGTTGCCAGTTTATGAAAGAAATTACCCACCGCAACTAACATAAATTATTCGTTCTGCAGGTTTCCAACTGATCCTGTCACATTGCTGAAAAAAGCTGGCACATTGCAAGAAGTGCAAAATACCGACCCTTTTATGCCCATATGAATATGGTGAATGTTAATATTAAATAAATATTAATGAGGTCACAGTTATGAAGCTGGAAAAGCAAAAGGCGATTTCGGCGAACCGATTCAAAAAGCTACGCACTGTTCGTGAAATTTGTACTGTAAACATTAAAGAGTCTATTTATCTAATTATTTGGAATGTTATACATAATTCCATTCATGAAAAAACTAAACTGACCAAGCGCGAGTCGGGCTCGCGCGCTGAGAGTTCTTTACAATCACAAAATACAAAAAGTTGTGCAAAAAGACAACATTACGCCCAGGCTGTCACCCATCCAAGTACCGACCGCGCCCGCCGTTGCTTAGCTTAGTGGTAAACAGAAATGTGTCACTGACTCGCACTTGGCCAGTGTTTATTATTTGTTGTTTTACTTATGTTCACTATAATCCGCTAAATTTGACGCTTGTACGGATTACCGTTTTTACACTAGAACAAATCCAAAAATACGTTTAACGTTTGTTGCATGGGGGCCCTTCCTTTGCTTTTGCCCGTCCTTTCCTTTTCCTTTCGTTTTAACTCTTTGACTTTTTTATTATTTTTAATTAATCATAAAAAATCATGCTATGGTTACTTTACAACCTTTTTTCTAGTACTATATTCTAATCCTAACAAATAATTATAATAAAAACGCAAGTAAGTTTGTAACTTTATGTCTGTTTTTTTACGAGGAAACGGCTAAGTCATGGTATAATAATATACTCCGCCAGGTATAGCAATTCGAGAAAAAATGTTTACGTAGGCGTCCCGCAATGATGTCATGATGTCAATTTACAACAGGTTCGAGAGAGATGACGATACACCACGTAACAGCTGATTGAATAAAGTGGCAACTGGACAGTGACGTCATTGCGGGACCACTCCCAGATTGCTAGACCTTGTTTTCTTAGATCATGGGCTAAGTCAAATTTTGTCAGGACGATAGGGTGTGTCAAGAGGACAGACAACGTACTTTTCTTCCCAGAACATTGCAGGTAGCTCCGCGGGTTGCAGCAGATAATGTATAAAATATAAATATTTAAAAGGTAGTATTGTTTCCAAAGTACTCATTGAAGATTCACTACCCATCATAGTAGGTAAATTACCCTAACTTATAGCAAATCATTTTAATGTGGCAACACACCTTGTTGAAGCGAGAGGCACTGAGCTAGCCACGCTCATTGAAAATCTATAGGTATTAGATCTGTGGTGTGTGTACTTTATCCTATTCATACCAAGTTTGACGCTTGTATGTACGTATTATTAAATCAAGGTGGTAAATTAAACACTGGTTAGTTGGATTTCGGTATATTTTAACACTTATTCCAATTTTTACAGAAATGGTCTTGCCTAACACGTGGTCGGTGACAGAATGCCCGTCCGCCATGTTGCTATCACCTTATATAGTTTTATATTTTTCAGCTCAGAGTAGGTAGATGATAATTAGTTTAATATAATCAGAAAAATCAAGATGTAGTATGTAATATTATTAATTCTATTTCTTATATGTATAATCAATTATTATATCCAAATTATCATCAGTCTACCCTTGCCTTTGATCAAATCCATACTTTTAGTATTTAATTTATTGAATTTACATATTTTATGTTACTAAATTGCAAAGGATACTGTCAGCTTATGCTTATATATGTTGCTAAAGTTTAAATTCTAACATTCGGCCTTTCCTGACACTAAGTTTGTCCTCGAACTTAACATGATACTAGTCTATTGTTACAAATTAATTAAATGAACTTGTGATAAGCCATTTAAAAATACCCATGGATCTATCAATGAATTAGCAAATTACTGATCTGACCCAACCTCTCGAAGGTACCGACTTCAAGTAACTTGCCTTCTCTAACTTCATTATTTTTCATTTCTATCACCACAGTAATAGTTGAAAGTACCCATGGATCTGTCAACATGGTTTTCCAATACTTTCAACTTTTGACCAGTAAACTATCGATTGTTCTATCAAAATCAAATAATTTACATGCCACCGTTTACATTTTTAATTCTATGATTAATAATAAATTTATTGAAAATACCCATGGATCTATCAACACGGTACCCAATATTTTCAATAACTTAGTTAGCAAAATGCCGATTGCTCTATCAAAATCAAGCATTTTGCCACCACACCTAGCACATTCTTAGTTCAATGATTAATAATAAATTTATTGAAAATACCCATGGATCTATCAACATGGTACTCCAATATTTTCAATAACTCAGTTAGCAAAATGCCGATTGCTCTATCAAAATCAAGCATTTTGCCACCACACCTAGTACATTCTTAGTTCAATGATTAATAATAAATTTATTGAAAATACCCATGGATCTATCAACACGGTACTCAATATTTTCAATAACTTAGTTAGCAAAATGCCGATTGCTCTATCAAAATCAAGCATTTTGCCACCACACCTAGTACATTCTTAGTTCAATGATTAATAATAAATTTATTGAAAATACCCATGGATCTATCAACACGGTACCCAATATTTTCAATAACTTAGTTAGCAAAATGCCGATTGATCTATCAAAATCAAGCAGTTTGCCACCACACCTAGTACATTCTTAGTTCAATGATTAATAATAAATTTATTGAAAATACCCATGGATCTATCAACATGGTACTCCAATATTTTCAATAACTCAGTTAGCAAAATACCGATTGATCTGTCTAAATAAAGTATTTTGCCCACACTCCGCTCTATATTTCAATCACTTTTCTAGAATCTCACTCAACTTTATCTATCCATATTAATATGAAATAATGCTATTTTATAGATACAAATCTTACAGGAATCTAGCAATACAATTAAATTAATACACATTATTTTACTCAGTTAAGTGTCATTCTACGTACTAAGCTTGCGCTATTTATTATCTATGTTACATAAATTATATCTATTCATTTTAAAAGTTTCATGCCAATTGACACACTTTATATTTAAATTGAACTTTTTATTTCACCCATCATCAAATTGATTATGTTTAAGATTTTAATGTCACTTAGGGGTATTACTGCAACTACTAATTTCGCATTATCTTTTTCGTTATAAGGTTCAAATATCTTCATTAATATCACAAGAAACATAACTTCTCACTTACGCGATATTTTAATTAAATTTTAGTACAGTCAACATTTGTGGCCAGTACGCATATTAAGATGTTGCATAAGACCATTTATAATAAAGTTAGTGAAAAATTGATAATAAGTATAAATTATGCAGTATCAATATTTAAAAAGAAAAATAAGTAAGCTTTCAGCTTCTGTTTAAATATTTGCGTGGATTTTGCTTCCTTAACACTCTTGGGGAGTTTGTTGTAATAGTGTGCTCCGTCAAAAATTACCATCACCAGTCCTGCATTTTGGCAAGATTTTATAAAAGTTTAATGAGTAAAAGTTTAATGAGTGTGTATTTGTATATGATTAGGAAACCAGTGTTAAATATATAATTATATTGCTGTTGTATAATCATACTTATCAGTTCTTTGTATAGCTATTTAATAGGATTTAAATAATAATACGAAAAAAAATACTTTTAATAGTTTGTATTGTTTGACTCGTATATCATCTAGGTTTGTCGGAGCAGCATTACCGTATACTTCAATTAAGTCAATATATGGTTTAACTAAGGAATTGTAAATGGTGTACTTTATTGTACGTGGGAGACAGGCTACACACTTTCTTTTGGCACCAGTTAAATATTGTACTTTAGGAACGATATGAGTAATGTGTCTTCCATGCGAGATCACTGTCTAGATATAAGCTAAGATATTTTTCACGAGGTTAATTATTATAACTGATAGATATCCAAGGTTTAGTGCAATCAGCTGCCCATATAATACAATAAATAACCTTTCTGTAAAGTCTTGACCGACTAGTAAATGTTCACTCAGCAAGGAGGGTATTGTACTATTATTGAGTATTGTATTATTTTTATTTTTTAAGTCTTGTGTCCAATAGGAATAAATCAGATGGATTAGAGTTTCCAATTACAAAAGACAACAAAAACAAAATCTTTGATAATCAGAGATAGTTGTAAACCTTACATTATTAAATTCAAAATTCTTACACTTCCCTGCCTGTACATTTTTGAGATAGCCATATTTGTGAAACACAGCGAGATCGATTCCCTACACTATCTGACACTGTAATAAGAAATCGACGCGACTAATACAGACGGCGCGTACATGAAGGAAAGACAACCCTGATGCAAAACAGTGTAGTGTGCATGGGACCTCTTATCTACAATAAGATACCAAGATCAATAAGAAATCTCACTTATTTAAGAATAAATTAATTATTTATAATTATTTTAAATGATAAATTGTAATTGATGTAATGTATTATTATTTTTGAATTACAACTTTACATATCAAAATAAAATACCATTTTTTTTTTTTTTTTTTTTTTTTACTTTTTATCTGTATGACATTGTTAATTTAGTGATGATTAAGATTAAAACATTAGTGTTACGAGCATAGTTCCATCACTCTGACATTTGTACGCCTGACCGGCACAACGTGATTTAGTACTATTTTTGTTATTTTAACATCTTTTGTGCATGAAAATGCACAAAAATTCTCATGTTGTATGCAAATAAATGATCTTTTCTTTAGCTTTACTTTAAAAAAAAATAACGATGATTATAATTTTTAGAAAATAAATTTAGCAAAATTAGGCATTCAGTCACGTGACAGTGAACATCAATCAGAAAGTGTTACGTCACCATTGTTGTTGTTGACATTTTCTTTGAACAGATTGAGTTCTAGTTAAGAACTTTTAGCTTTCTTAGCTATTTTTGTCAACTTTGTATAATTGTTCGCACATATATTATCTCTAAAGACAAGTATAATTCGCCATGAAATCAGGATTTATTAAAATAAAGAGTAGTAATGTGTCGAACATTACCTCGTTATGTTTGGCAGATTTTTCACATCCAACAGTGACTATTACTCATCGGAATTTCGCGATGTTATAACTTCGATGCAAGTGTAAATTATTAGTTAAAACATTAGTTTTCACCATATCATTTGATAACTATAAAAATAAAAGGAGTGTGTTTATAAACACAACACTAACCATAAACAAAACACTAAAATAAATTAAAAAATATTATATTACTAAAACGACAGCCTCAATGATCTTATAATATGTTACACCTTAGCCTCAACTCATTCATTATTATTTTATCATAATGCTTGAAAAGTAGTGATTCCTCCAAAATTTATCAGTTTGGCTTGAGATTTAGTAATATACTGTGCTGCATGAAATATTTACATCAAAATGATCTTCACAAAAATACATTCTCGAATATGTTGATAAACTATTAGATCTCCTTGTAAGTGTTTGCCACTTTTCCGTATTGGTTTATTTTTTGGAACATAATCGACAAATAATTTGTATGGTATTACTACAGTTACATTTTAATTTAATTTTTTTTTAATATATATATTATGTCTTTTTATTTATTTATTCTTAAGACGAAATATGCTTCAAATTTGACGATTGGTGCTCACAAATATTCAAAAGTAGACCTTTAAAATCGATTAATTGACATTATTTCTTTATGTGTAACAAATGTTCTGAAATATTTTATTTGGACGTGTTCACCGATATACGATTAAAAAAATTTGGCTCGATAGAAGAAAAAAAAACAGAAACTTTCCTAAAAAAAATAAAACACCCGTTTTTACATTCCTTTCGATGGATGGAATCAACTTCATTCAGATACTATAGAAAATATATTTATTTAAAAAAAAAAGTGTGTAATCTTCCAAATATTTTAGTGATCGCAGGTTTTTGTAAAAGAGTAAGATTATTTGTGGAAAATAAAGAAAAATAAATATTGAAAATATTATAAAGCGCGCACGCCGAGTATGCAAGCATTACCGTCGAACAAATGTACGTTCTCTACCATTTCGCCTTGACTCTGAGGATTTTGGCGTCACACTTCTTGCGCATTTGCCAGTGCCATGTATTATCAATTTTGATGAAATATCGCCAAACAAGTCATTGTCACAGTACCTATTCTGTGGTCACAGTCAGAATCAAGCAAAGTAAGTCACGGACCAAGTTAGAGAACGTTTGAAGACCTTCATATAATTTTAAGCTTGACCACCTAATTTGGGCAACGCATAGTGAGTACTCTGTTCGTTAGTCCATTTGTATATTTTTGCGCCAACCTTAAATACGCAGATTTTTCTGTGATGGGTCAAATGTACGTTCAATGTTCTTGTCATATGTCATGTGAGAATTGGCACGCGTGAACTTCGAATTCATCCATCTATTACTATACTACGCTTTATCTAAGATTTAATTATTTGAGAGGTCATTAACACTAACTAACAAACTAGGTTTACTTGTTGATGATTCCAATTGATTCGCTGCTGATGCCTGCCCAGGAGGTTGAGAAGACTCAGCCACTGGAACTGGTGGTTCGTGGTGTAGCTCTGCGTTCGTAGAACTCTGCTGGTATACCGAGCAAGGAACCAACTCCTCTCGAGCTCGTGGTAGTGTGGTTTCCTGGAATATCCACACCAGTGCGATACATATTTATGCATAACAAGAAAGAAAAGACGAACAGTAGCAGCAATTGACTGAAGAAGGACCGCAATATTACTGACACCTATTGATTGTATGATTACTCGTATGTGAGGACCAAACAGTTTTAATGTATTAATATTATGTGTTCTTTATCTAATGCTTTGTAAGTAATACATACTAAGTATTTTACCATGGAAATAGATCAGCTGGCGCTGGCATCGTCTACAATGCGCACTAGTTTCATGCGGGTTAGAAAGAATTCAGTTTCCCTGTATTCCTTAGTCTATTACAACAAAGGAAAAAAAAAATTTACTTATGTAAATTCAGGGTAGTTACTTTTAAAAATATTAACACCGAATCATAACTAATAACCATGTTTTAGTAGGTTAGCCTTCTTCTCTTTTTTTTTTTGTATGTAGATAAGTAAAATAAAAATAATATCCACCTGGTTCATCTGGTTCCTATCTTAGACTTGGAATAATGTAGGCAATGAAATATTGTTTTTAGAAATAAACTCTTAAAATCACCTTCCATAACCATTATCCCATTGCCGTGGAGAAAATAGATTTTCATATTTTAATTTCAAATTATAATCAAACCTAACCTCTAAAGTGAGAGAAAAGAAAACCCCCACTAATTTTACTTGCCTGTAATGTTTGTTGTTCCGCACTCATAACCTCTCGGTTAGAATTTTTATGACGCAAGATGATGCAAGAGCAGGTGAATTTCTATCCCTCGCTATGGAATCACCGTTTCTGGCCTTGGAACTTCGTTGATGCTGACTCTTGTGTCGATATTTCTTCCCACTGTTACGTCCTGTTTCTTGAACTGAAACTGATCGTGACGTAGAAGATTCACTATCTGCGCTGGAACTGTGTCGACGACGACGTTTTCGTCGGTTGGAAGGCCTTGCACGGCTCCGTGAGCGTCGCTCGCATGGCTCACTATCTTTGTCACTAGCCATTTTTAGTTCGACGTACCACTTCTGATATTAAATCAAGGTGGTAAATTAAACACTGGTTAGTTGGATTTCGGTATATTTTAACACTTATTCCAATTTTTACAGAAATGGTCTTGCCTAACACGTGGTCGGTGACAGAATGCCCGTCAACTAATACTAATCTGTGATGCCCGTCCGCCATGTTGCTATCACCTTATATAGTTTTATATTTTTCAGCTCAGAGTAGGTAGATGATAATTAGTTTAATATAATCAGAAAAATCAAGATGTAGTATGTAATATTATTAATTCTATTTCTTATATGTATAATCAATTATTATATCCAAATTATCATCAGTCTACCCTTGCCTTTGATCAAATCCATACTTTTAGTATTTAATTTATTGAATTTACATATTTTATGTTACTAAATTGCAAAGGATACTGTCAGCTTATGCTTATATATGTTGCTAAAGTTTAAATTCTAACAGTATTACTGTTTTTATATCAGAGCTAATACCAAAATAAGTTAGGTTGAGTTAAAAATACATTTGTTGAATGGGGTTTCGTTTATATTTATTGAATTTTTTATTATTTCCTATTCCGCCGTAAGATATTCTTTAAAAAATCAACTGGCTATCTATTACGGTTCGAAAGATACAGCTGTCTATAGGTAGCACGTGGGTAGCACAGATATAGTAGATTTGTGATAGGTAGGATAGATTGACGGACGGACTGACAGACAGATAGACAGACATCGTAGGCTTAGTAGTAGGGTACCCTTTGGAGTTTGGGTACGGAACCCAAATTAAAAAGATGTCGAGTAGTACGTAAACAAAAAAAAACATTGTCTTGTCTATGATCATTCTTGCTTTGCTTGGCGTCTTCGTGGTTTTGCTTGTTCGTGAAAATTGTTAGTTTTCAGCTATGAAAATGTTTATTTGCGAACACCAGGACGATTAATAAGTATTTCGTATTATTTTCTAGACAAACGGTGTATTGCGTGGATCGCAAACGTTTGTTTAACACTAGTAACAAGATGGCTGATATAAAGGTAAGGCATTCGACATCATGCATTTGGCGGCATTTTGGTCCGTAACGGTCGTTGTTGTATTATTGTTAGCATTTGCTGAAATTGCGCCCAAAAGTCACCAAATCTAGGCTGCTTGTCTCATGATTTAACTTGGGTGGAATTTCATCAAGAATCAGAACATCTTGGAATTTGGAACTATATATTTAAGTACTTAAAAGGACACGTTTGATGTGCTAAAATTTGAAAGTACTTAGCAATTTTTGTGAACTTTTGATCATTTGTATAAATTTACCCCATAATTGGCATAAATTGTTGTTTGACGTGATTTAAATAACAAGAGTTTATAATCCGTTAAATTTGAATTAACATATAATTACCCATCACATAAGGAAATAATAAATGTTGATTATTGCATCTGAGCCTCTTATTTGCTCTGAGATCTGAGCTGAACTAATTTTCTTCACTTAAGCCTGCTGTACATGGGTGGAGTAAACGATAAAGTGCACTAGAATACTACTCTACCTTTGACCAAAATAAAATGAATGGATGGGCCATAACCATTAAACTTGCTCAGTAAAAACGAGTCAAAACCATCGGACATAGGTAGGTTAGGTTCAATACCTAATTATACCCATGTACAGTACATTTGTTACAAAAACTTCATAGTGGTTTTTTGTGTTTTTACACTTCGGGAAAGCACACGAAGGCATAATTTTTTCACATATTTCGTTATCATGTAACAATAGTCTTGTGTTGCACTTCCTACGGCTAGAGACCGACTGCAATGAAATGAGCGCCGGCGCTCATTTTGTAATCTTCAAAAATGCGCTTTTTCTGGGCCCGCCCATTCATTTTATTTTAGTCGAAGTACTCTACCAGTTCCGAGTACTGCACTAGTTTTAGTAGAGTATGTTAACACATAAATTTAGCCTACTGTACTTGGATAGAGTTAACGGTATAGTAGCATGGTATATTACTAACTATCCTAAACTATACCAATGTAGACAGCATTGGTAGAGTATATTAATAGAATTTGTAGAGTAAGTATAGTATTCAGAACTGGTAGAGTAGTGTTTCTTAAAACACCATGTATATCACTCCACTAGTATAATAGTTTCCGATTTAGAACACTTCATGTTATTGTCATTTATTTATAATCTTAATAAATAAAAATGAATCCCTATTTACCTTGGTCATGATAACTTTGAGAACGACTTTACCGATTTCATTAATCTTTTTTTTCAAAGGTTTCTGAGAAGAAGCTTCATAAGGAAAGGAAAATTAAGAAAATTGCGCAGAAAATTTGAAAATTTCATTAAACTTGATGATAATGATTTTAATAGCAGCTAGTATAATATCTAAATCAATGTCCAAACAAAGACACACACACTCATGAAAGTCTGAACAAGTTTTACTCTACCATAGATAAACATATACTAGACTCGACTAAGCTCTCAAGCGTAACTTGCCCGTGGTGCTAGCTATTCTACTCTTACAAGTTTTAGTACTCTAACAATGCTGTCTATGTTGGCATAGTTAGTAATCTACCATGCTACTATGTATTACCATTTGTTATACCTGTGTACAGTAGGTTTTAGATCTATTCACAATTTTAGTGTGTGTAAGATTGAAGAAGGGCTGAGGAGACCTTTGCCCAGGAGTGGGACAGCATAGGTTAATAAAAATCAAAAAAAAAAAGTAAGATTGTTTGGTGTAAGGTCTATGCCTCTATTATTATTGATATTTAACAAGAAGACAGACAGTCATAATAAATTATTATAAAAAAAAAAACTAGCAACAACCTTTTACTTGTCACCTAGGACCGAAGTGCTTGACAATGAACCCAAACTCGACGGGGTTACGACTTTTCATTCAAGAGTTCCTACTACTACCTTCTGTCTCCATCATCAGACCAGCTCGATGGTACCATAACATTGCAACCAAACTTACATAAGTTTGCCAATTTCAGCTCAATCGGTTGATGATAACTGGTTTAAATATCAGTTGCAAGATTTATCCCACACATACATACTGACAGGGCAAGTTAAATAAAAGCTTGTAAAAATTAAGCCAACACTTGTATCAAACAATCTGTGCCGACTTTACCTAGCTAAGGAGTTAATGGAGGCATAATCATCATGATAATGATATCCTTTTTGTAATCAAATGATAATCTTGAATATTGTAATTCACAGGCAATGTTCAACAAAATGAATAACTCACTGACACAAAATGGTACCGGAGATGGTCCTGCTGCCAAGGGCTCCAAGGGCTCTAAAGGCACCATTGAGAAGATTTACCAGAAGAAGTCTCAACTGGAGCACATTTTGCTCAGGCCAGATACTTACATTGGGTCGGTGGAGCGAGCGACTGAGACCATGTGGGTCTATGACAAGTCTAAAGAGTGCATGGTGCAACGTGAACTAACTTATGTGCCAGGTAAACTATATAGTGCTATATATCTATATATTGATAGATGTATGTTTTAATAAATAAATACAAATAAGTAATAAGTTTTTTTATAATACCCACAATTTCTTTAGTTTTTTATTAATTATTAATAAGCTTGCGCTTAGCCGCCAACTCCCTGATGTTAAGCGATGATGTGATCTACGATAGACCACGCTTGCCTAGAAGAAATTGAAATAGATATTGTAAAAAAACTTTGGGAAGATAAATAAATGTATGGAATAATAATGAATAGACACTCCACACTCGGGAAAGGGGCGGAGATGACCTAAGGTGTTGCTTGAGGCGGAGGATGCACCCAGGACTGAGGATCACTCAGCACGCTGGAGAACTTGGGGTGGACGAGGGAGAAGGAAGAATAAAATAAAAATAAATATTCGGGACATTTTTCCACACACGGTCATCTGACCCCAAACTAAGCAAAGCTTGTGATATGGCTGCCAGAGACTGATATACATACATATATAGTTTAAATACATACTTAAATAGATATAAACAACCAGATATAGAACAAACAAAAATGTTCATCACATAAATGTTTGTCCTAGGCGGGAATCGAACCCAAGCCCCCAAGCTCAGAATGGTTGTTAAAAGCAAGGGGACGTAGACGAAGATGGCATTGACCTCAAAGGGCTCAATATAATTCCCGCTGGCGGCGTTGTCCATGGACAGGGATAAACCGAGCCCTCCCACGTCAACTCCTACACATAAATAAGGAGGGACATAATTATGTAACTAACTGTAACAACAGATTGCCAGGAAAGTAGACAATCACATAAACACTGACGACCGGTCACGGTGGTAAAACTTAAGACCACCAAGGCAATCTCAGCACTGTATGTGAAGGCCTCGGCATATCTGGACAGAAGAAGTACCAGAAGAGTTAATGCAATTCTGTACAACCAATAAACTAGAATATGTGGTGTGCTGTGTCTATGAATAACTAGCTGAGCCCCGCGGTTTCAGCTGCGTGCATAGGCTCGATAAAAGAAGCCATAAGTTACTCCTTATAGCATTAGCTATCTACTAGTGAAAGACCCATCCAAATTGAGTTTTGGAGTCCATAGAGAACTTACACACATAGATTTTTATGTATTTAATCTTTTCTGACATGGTAATACATGCATTAATTCTGATGTTCTGAATTCTGATCCTCTTCATTTCAGGGTTGTACAAAATATACGACGAAATATTAGTAAATGCAGCTGACAATAAACAACGTGACAACAAAATGGACGTCATGAGAATTGACATAAACCAAGAACAAAACACCATCTCGGTGTACAACAATGGCGCCGGTATTCCTGTAGTTATGCACAAAGAGGAGAAAATGTTTGTCCCAACCATGATCTTTGGCCATTTATTGACATCTTCAAACTACAATGACGAGGAAGAAAAAGTGACCGGTGGGCGAAACGGGTACGGAGCAAAACTGTGCAACATTTTCTCCACCAAATTTACAGTGGAAACCTCATCCAAACAGTATAAGAAACATTTTAAGCAGACATGGGGCGCCAACATGACCAAAGCTTCCGAACCGAAGGTTAAGGAAGCTGGAAAAGAGGAGGAGTTTACAAAAGTGACTTTTAGCCCGGACCTGGCTAAATTTAAAATGGATAAGTTAGAAGATGACATAGTAGCCCTGATGTCACGACGAGCATACGATGTCGCCGCTTCTACCACTGGCGTGAAAGTTTATCTGAACGGTGAACGAATCAAGATTACCAAGTTTAAGGATTATGTAGATTTATACATAAAAGGCAAAGAGGACGAGAATGGGCAGCCATTGAAAGTAGTTTATGAGAAAGTTAACGACCGCTGGGAAGTCGCCCTTACGCTCTCTGACCGTGGATTTCAACAGGTTTCCTTCGTCAACTCCATAGCTACCACGAAAGGTGGTAAACATATAGATAGTGTAGCAGACAGTGTTGTGAAAAACATTTTAGAAGTTTTAAAGAAGAAGAACAAGGGTGGCGTCAACATAAAGCCGTTCCAAGTGAAAAACCACATGTGGATATTCATCAACTGTTTGATCGTGAACCCGACCTTTGACTCGCAAACGAAAGAGAACATGACCCTCCAAGCCAAGAGCTTTGGATCGAAATGCAATTTCTCCGAAAAGTTTATAACAGCAGTGTCAAAATCAGGCCTAGTTGAATCTGTGCTTACCTGGGCTAAGTTTAAAGCTCAGACAGAGCTTGTAAAAGCTTCAGGAAAGAAACAAAGTAAATTGAAAGGGATACCAAAACTAGAGGACGCCAACGATGCAGGAACAAAGAATGCCCATCTCTGTACCTTGATTCTTACTGAGGGAGACTCGGCCAAAACTTTGGCTGTTTCAGGCCTCAGTGTTGTCGGCAGAGATCACTACGGAGTTTTTCCGTTGAAGGGCAAACCTCTAAATGTGAGAGACGCATCACACAAGCAAGTCTTAGAAAACGTTGAAATCAACAACCTGATCAAAATCCTTGGTCTCCAGTACAAGAAAAAATACAATTCAGTCGACGATCTCAAAGCATTACGATATGGCAAAGTGATGATCATGGCTGATCAGGATCAGGATGGATCTCACATCAAAGGACTCATCATCAATTTTGTTCACCACAACTGGCCTGAACTACTAAAACTGCCATTCTTAGAAGAATTCATCACACCTATAGTCAAAGCAACGAAAAAAGACAAGGAAATATCCTTCTATTCATTGCCAGAATTTGAAGAATGGAAGTCAGAAACGGAGAATCATCACACGTTCAATATAAAGTATTACAAGGGTTTGGGTACATCAACATCTAAAGAAGCAAAAGAGTACTTCCAAAATATGGAGAGGCATCGAATCAAGTTCAAGTATGCGGGCCCTACTGACGACCATCATATTGAGTTGGCATTTTCTAAGAAAGGCGCAGACCAACGTAAGGAGTGGTTGACAAGTCATATGGACGAAGTCAAGAGACGAAAGGAAATTGGTCTCCCAGAGAGATATTTGTACACGAAAGAGACTAAAGCGGTCACATATTCAGATTTCGTTAATTTGGAGCTGGTACTCTTTTCTAACGGCGACAATGTAAGGTGAGGAATGAGTTTGTACTTTCTTCTTAACCTTTGGGATACTTTTAACTCGAAAAATAGCAGGAAACTTCTTATTCGAGATGGGGATGGTAAGTTCTGCACTGATGTCCCGCTTGGGGTGTATTGTGCATTTCCCCCTACCAGCAACTACCCGAGCCAACCCAACTCCTTGAATATCGGCTCTGGGCTGCTGGCACAGCTAGCAGGAAAACTGGAAAACCATGAAATCTAACCCCCATATTTATAAATGCAATAAAAGTACCTCAAACCCTCATCTTGAGTGCTCACTCTCCTGAGATTCCTTCAGTCCACAAATTAGGACTAAAATAAACATTTAGTCATAGATGAAATCATCAGCGGGATTATTTCCATTTACTTGCACCAGGTGTGTGAGCAAGATGGCATGCGATCGTGATCACAATCCGAATTACGAACAGACATCCAAATAACCCCGCAGAACTGTAGACATCCTTTATTGAGATAATGCTAATAAGGAAACCTCAAGGTTACCTAATTTTATCATCTAAAAATGTCAAAACCCAACTTAAGGGATACCTTAAGGGTGAGGATAGGGAGAGGTAACGTCTATAAATAGAAAGAAAGAAGAAAAATACATTTTATCCAACATTGCTTAAAAAAAAACTTATATTTAAAGGATCGAATCAATGTCGAATGGGTCTGCCTCGCCATTAATGCTAAAAGCCGAGGACAGTCAGCGCTGATTTTCAGATGGAAACTGGTGATGACGGAGATGATGATGATGATTAAATATGGTCTCAATCAAAATAAATTCTTTCTAAAACATGTGCCTCTTGAATTTTAGATCGATTCCTTCAATGATCGATGGCTTGAAGCCTGGCCAGCGTAAGGTGATCTTCACTTGCATCAAGCGTAATGACAAACGAGAGGTCAAGGTGGCCCAGCTGGCTGGATCAGTTGCAGAACACTCTGCTTACCATCACGGTGTGTATTTTAGCTGAAAACCTTTTTCGATTATTGTTTTGTGCAAAAAAAGAGCAGGTACAGATAATGAAAGAATTAAAAAAGCTAGCCAAGTTTTAGCTACTGTTATTTCTTTTGGACATATTGCAACATAGCAAGAGATAAATCGGGAGTAAATACGCAGGATACAGCTAGTGATAAATTCTAAGCACTTGCATGAGTTGATAAAATTCTATCAACGTACTGCCAGAGACAAAAATATTATAAATATTATTGAATTTTTGAATAATATGACTAGAAACACACACCAGCAGTGTAAGTACTATTCTATATTGATCGTCAAATTCGATAAAATGCCATAGAATCGATCATAGCGAGTACTGATCAAATGGCGTTTTGTCGAATTTGCGACCTCAACTGTCAAATTTGACTATCGATAAAGAACGTTACTAGCACTGCAGACACGTAATTTTTTTTAAACGTTTATGTATAAATATTTTTTTCCTTTCATTCCATTCCATAATATATTATGTAATTTCTGGTGTGAACAATATAGTTTATCTAATTATCTTTACAGGTGAACAGTCTCTAGCCATGACGATAGTCAACTTGGCCCAAAACTACGTTGGATCCAACAACATCAACCTGTTAGAGCCGCGCGGTCAGTTCGGTACGCGACTCAATGGCGGCAAGGACTCGGCCAGCCCGAGATACATATTCACCCTTATGTCGCCGCTCACAAGGCTCATTTTCCACCCGCACGATGACCCGTTACTCGTGGTATGTATAAACTGAGATCAGTCTTATTTAGCATCATAAGTAAGATTTTGATCCCGCTTCTGATGTTAGTATCTGAATCAATTTTATTAGTAATCTGAAGAGAATATTGTCTATGCTGAACACCTTCTTAAAATGATGAATCAGATGTTCCATAGAAAAAGGTTATTCACATATTTTTTTTGTAGTCTTGCCATCGAGATACAATACCTAAAGTCACAAATGTGCAAAAACATTCCGAAAAAAACTTTTTGGTTAGTTGAAGGCAACCGCGATCCGACTACAAAACCGCGCGATGCCAGTGCTACAATGATTGATTGATTGTAATTCTCGAGTCTTGCGCATAGTAGTTCGCAACTGGGAGCGCTCAGTTTAGCAGCTCCTTAGTGAACTAGGTCACTCTTAGTTCATCAGCTCGAACCGGCAGATTGTTTGCTCGTTTTGCTGTTGAAGTAATGTGACTAGGTGTCTCGCCGAGCTCTCTCTCGCTATTACAATTTAGTTTTATCGCACAAACTAAGGATTGATTGATTAACTCTAAGGAGTGAGTGATCTGGAAACTAGTTCGCGTAGTTCGTCTGTGGAAACGCTCTAATGACCTAGTTCATTCGCGAACTACACAAAATTACTATTTTTTTAAATAATAGGAATTATAACACTTTTTTTTTTTCAGCACGAATTTGAAGACAACCAGAAGATAGAGCCGGTCTACTATCTGCCGATTATTCCGATGCTGCTGGTGAACGGAGCAGAGGGTATCGGCACTGGCTGGTCCACTAAGATACCCCAGTACAACCCTCGGGATATTGTAGCGAATCTTCGGTATGTACCGACAAGTTTGCAAAAACAGTGGTATCTTAAAAGCATCATTAAAATAAAACCTTATTTAAAATTAAAATAAAAACTTGATTGGTAAGCATCACAAATATCTATAGAGAAGAATTGTTTGGCCCAAAATCCTTATTGTACTCGAAACGATGTAGAAGCTGAATTACACTAAAAATTCGTCATATACAAATAAAAAAATATTGGTATTTTCCAGTCGTTTGTTAGATGGTGAAGAACCAAAACCAATGCACCCGTGGTACAAAAACTTCCGCGGCACAGTGGAAGGGTTCGGCGACAAGTACGTCATTTCCGGCGAGGCGGCCATCTTGCCCGGAGAGAAGATCGAGATCTCGGAACTTCCGGTCGGGAGCTGGACACAGAACTACAAGGAGAATGTGTTGGAACCTCTGCTGGGGACCGATAAAGTGAAGCCCATTATATCGGAGTATAGGGTGAGTTCATACCACTGGCTTTTCGGTGAAGGACAACATCGCGAGGAAACCTGTATACGTACGGCCCAGGTTTCACCCTCCAAGTTTCAGGTCTCTACGATCAGTGGTTTAGGCTGTGCGTTGATCCATCAGTCAGTCATTCAGGACAAAGCCTTTTATATGTATAGATACATAGCAGTTGATTTTATAAAAAAACTTTGCCATACCAGTTTGGAGTCTGTACCTGATGACAAAACATTACCTACAATTTATTTAAAAGGTAATTTCTATCAGGTATTAATTGAAATCGGGAATGAATTTGCAATCGCGTCAAGTATTTGTCTAACGCCTGTGTTTGAAAAATATACTGAACATAAACTTAAAAAAACCCACTGTTTTAAACTATCACGGTTGTTCACTAAAGTTATATGACAAAGAGTTAAAGACTAAGAAAGAGGGTAGATCGTTATGTCTGCACCTAACTTTTTAACTGTTCTCCAACCACCCGCATTCTTCAGTCTTCCCGTGAACATGGTGCATGTAACTGCGCCGAAATATCGGGAGCTCATTCCACAACCTTACCACGGTAAATATCCCGTAAATAATCATATAACTTTAAAAAAACCCAACTCCAAATCCAACTCGGCTGGGCAGCGTTCGGTAAACTACGCAACGTCTTCTCGTCCAAAATACCTCAGTGCCTTAAGACGAAAGTTTTCGACCAGTGTGTGATACCAGTGATGACATACGGCACTGAAACGTGGTCTCTCACTATGGGCCTCATAAGCAAGCTCAAAGTTGCACAACGAGCTATGGAGAGGGCTATGCTCGGGGTTTCTCTACGAGATCGAATCTGAAATGAGGAGATCCGTAGATGAACGAAAGTCACCGACATAGCCCACCGGATTAGTAAGTTGAAATGCCAGTGGGCAGGGCATATATCACGCAGAACAGATGGCCGATGGGGCCGAAAGGTTCTGGAATGGAGACCACGGACTGGTAAGCGCAGCGTAGGACGTCCACCCACAAGATGGACAGACGACCTAAAAGAGACCGCAGGGAAACGCTGGATGCAGGCCGCTTCCAACCGGCCCTTTTGGAGATCGATGGGGGAGGCCTATGTCCAGCAGTGGACGTCCTACGGCTGAAATGATGATGATAATGATGAAACTTAAAAATTATTAATTCAAAAAACTGACTTCAAAAATTAATTTTATGAGTTATTCTTTCCAGTTATAAGTATTGTTGTATTTGTCGCAGGAATACAACACAGACACGACAGTGCGTTTCGTGGTGGCGCTACTTCCGGGGAAGCTGGCCGAGGTGGAAGTGGAGGGGATCCACAAGGTGTTCAAACTGCAGACCACCATCTCCATGACTTGCATGAACGGCTTCGATCACAACTGCTGTCTCAAGAAGTAAGTATTTTTGTAATAGACACTGTAAGAGTTTGACCAGTTTGGATAGCAACTTGTTACAAAAAAAAAGGCGTAGGACGTCCACCCACAAGATGGACAGACGACCTAAAGAGACCGCAGAGAAACGCTGGATGCAGGCCGCTTCCAACCGGCCCTTTTGGAGATTGATGGGGAGGCTATACAGCAGGCTGGACATACAGCAGAGGATGTCTTATGGCTGAAATGATGATGATGAAGTGTTTGACCACATCTCACCTGACTAGTGGTCGAAGATGGGTAACACATTTAACCACTGCAATGAAACTGGAAAGTGCCAGCGGTACATGAAGCCCTGCGTCCCATGTCGATGACCCCGTGATTTATTTCTACTTAAAAGTGTAAAAAATTGCTTGTTGGTGAAAAGTGATGCCAGAGTTGTATGGGCCAGTGTAAGACCTAAAACTGCGACCAGAACCACCGGAGGATGGGCAGCAGTGTCCTATTAGTACACGGTGAACTTACTGCGATCCCCAAGCCGCCTGCCAAGCGTGGGAGCACTTCCGAACGGAGCGATGCGATGTTCTCACCTTTGCATACTGTTCCCACTGGGGAACACGCGCTCTATACCTAATGTATAAATACTACTATGGTTTCCCCAATATTTAACATTGTCTAACAACTCTCCTGAACATTAACCCAGAATGCACTGAGGCATTTTAATAGCTAAATATTATATATGTTGGCGGAAGAGTTTACGGGAAACGCAGCATATCGGTAGGCCTCCCACTAGACTAGATATACCGAGCACATATTGAGAGTCGCGGGCATGGAGGTCTATGTTCAGCAGTGGACGTCTTCTCGCTAATGATGATGATAATGACAATTCTTGGCTAGACTGAAGGTTTACTAAAGACCAGTAGGCAATAAAGTTAGATTGGACAAAAAGAAATTGAGATTGAATGAATGTGAAAGAAATGGCATTTTTTTCACAAACTCTTGTTTTTTCGATCCTGAATTGAACTAAAACAACTTTTTTAATTTTCAAGGTACGAAAAAGTGGAAGAGATACTCCGTGATTTCTATGACCTTCGCATAAAGTACTACAACCGCCGCAAGGACTTCTTGGAAGGACAGCTGCAGGCAGAAGCTGACATGCTCTCTAACAGAGCTCGCTTCATTCTGGAGAAGTGTGACAAGGGACTCGTGGTGGAGAACAAGAAACGGAAGGCGATGGTTGAAGAACTTATCAAGAGAGGTGAGGAATTACTCAATGAGAAGCCACAGGCAAAACTTATCTCAGATGGCGCCACCTTCGCTGGTGCAGTCATTTGTGGTTTATTTGAGGTTATAAACAATGCCCTTGAATGAAACAATAAACATAAACTTTGCTTTTAAACAGTAAAATGTTTCTATAATGACAGTGGCGAATCTCAAAAAAGAGTTAATGCTTCCTTAGCTGGTAAAAAAGCGAACCTTTTGGCAAGGTATGCAATAAAATTATCAATATTATTTTTTCTCATCGGAAGGAAAACGGTGTGTACCTTTATTTTTACACTGAAATGCACTACACAGAGGCATGTTCTAAAACCAGACGATATTTATTGTGTAATTACTAAACTTATCTATTGATATTTGACAGTGAAACAACACCAGCGATAATGCGCCGCCTGGCGAGATAAATAAGCAGTGCGTCTCCCCATTACAGTCAAATGCTAACTTTGTCCGATGTGAAAAATAGAACTATTTTGATAGAACCTTCGATTGACTATATGGGGTATTCAGTTAGATGATTGAAATCCTGGTGGATATTATAAAAAAAAATACAATGAGACCTGAAACCTGAAATCCCATACATATCGTTGAGTGTTCATGACAATTTTTTTTGTGTAATCATTTCATGACTTGAAACCGTAACTGTGCTGTGGTTTTGTAACTTGAATTTGTTACTATGACTTGATGTTATAACTGTGACTTGTTTTCATAACTATGAGTTGATGTCACAACTATGACAATCAGTCATAGTTGTGACATGGTACTGTATTTGTCACCTGGTCTCGTAGCTTTATCTCATAATTTAGACTCGTCACTGTCTCGATGCTTCAACTAAGAGTCATAGTCTTGGACAGACTATGACTTACTGTCTTTATGGTCTGATCCCGTAACTTGAGACCTGTCACTATGACTATGTCATAACTGTAACTTTTATAATTATAACTTCATACCTCAACAACAATGACGATTTATATTATCTTTGCTAAACTATGACTGAGCCATTACTGTACCTCTGTCTTTGTAACTTGGTCTCGTAACTGACTCGTCACTGTCTCGATGTTTTTATTGACTCTATCTTGTGAACAGTGTCTGTCTCAAAACTCTCACCTGTGACCTAAAAACTAACCTTGTCTTATTTTATTCCAGGGTATGCTCCGGACCCCATATCTGAATGGAAGAAGAAAGCTAGCAAGATCCAGGGACTCACTGCATTAGAGGAAGAACAGCCGGAGTCTGAGGAGGAACCTGAACCGGAGGCAGAAAAGGGCAAGCCTGTTGACCCAGGTCAGTTATTTATTTATTTATATGTCTCGCACGCTCACAGAGGTGCTCATTAGGTTCAATGCCCGAAGTGACTATAGACAAGTATCTTTATTTAGTATTTTAAAAAAAAAACTTTTTTTCTGGTCGTCTTCAAGTCGAGAGTGAATCGGTTTCTTCTAGGCAAGCGTGCTCCATCGTAGACCGCATCATCGCTTAACATCAGGCTAGTTGGCGGCCAAGTGCAAGCCTATTTACAATTTAAAAAAAAAACAGTGAATAATAGTGACACAACTCTGCCAAACTGCATAGCAGTTTCTAGGCACATATCTAATCTATCTTTAAGAGTGCGTGCTTCATCTTCGAAAGGCGAGTTGTTGATCAAACGCGGACTTAAATGTGTTAAAAATTATAACCGTAGATGTAATTAAAGAGTTTCAAATCAAATATCTAATGAATGCTAGATTAAAATATTACTTGTTATGTGATTCCAGAGAAAGCGTTCCAGCAGCTGAAAGAAGTGAAGAAGTTCAACTATCTGCTGGGCATGTCCATGTGGATGCTCACCAAGGAGAAGAAGGACGAACTCCTCAAGCAGCGGGACCAGAAACTAGCTGAACTCTCCACTCTCAAGTAAATATTATAAACTAGCTGCACCCAGCACCCAGTTTCATCTGCTATCAAATCACAATCAAAATATCAAATATAATTTACTATCCCACAGGAACGGTTTCTCTCCTACATTTTTCTCAGATACAAATACAAATGGCTTTTTTTATTTTCTTTGTTTGATATACCTACATTTGTACTTGAATGGAATAAACGATATTATTTAAAAAAAATACAAATTGAAAATATTAAAAAGCCCCGATAATGAGCTGGTAATCATTTTTTAATAAAAAAATTTAAGAGATATTTTAATTCATTATTCTAATTCACCCTGGGAAATCAAACCCCGGACCAATCAGCCCTGAAGGCAAGTTCTCAAGTTCAATTAAAGTTGTTAGAACATAATTGCATGGAAATTAGGCGCTGGGTTAACATTTGAATTACCTCATCCAGAGCCAAGACCCCATCGATGTTATGGCGCGAAGATCTCGACGCGCTACTGCTCAAGCTGGAAGAAGTTGAGAAGAAGGAACGGGACGAGGAGAACGCCACCAACAAGAAGAGCTCCAAGGCCATGGTAACATTTTTGTATAATAAGAGACGAGCGATGTTGCCAGATCGGTAGCATGTGCGGCTTTACAGTCTGACAGCACCCAGTTCGAACCTCGGCCTTGCACCAATCACTTATTTATTATCTAAATAAACTATGTGCAGTTTCGATGCCATCGCTCAAACACAGTAAAGGAAATCATCGTAAGGAAACCGGTATGTCCAAGAACCTCAAAAGTTCAAAGACATATCATTATATCTATAATCAGCCTTTTAACAGTCCACTGCTGGAATTTTACGCCCGAAAGGGTGATTAGGCCATGTCCACCACCCTGGCCCAGTTGCGGGTTGGTGGATTCACATACGCCATTGAATTTCTTGTCCGTACGTATGCAGGTTTCCTCACGATGTTTTCCTTCAAAGACATATGAAACTCTCCAACATGCACTGGGCCGGCATGGTGGATTAGAGCCCATCCTTTTTCTGTGAGGTCTGAGTCCCAGCAGGGGGAACATGATAAGCTGAAATGATGAAGAGATTGACGCCTAAGGCCTCGTTCACTCGTGCTGAATTCTACCGGATTTCATGGAGTGGGTGAACTAACCCGAAATTAGCTCATTGTACTCATCATCATGAATCATTTTTACTATGGGATTATTTGCGAAAAAAAAAAACCATCAGCTATTCCCATCGAGATACAATAACTATAGAGTCACAAACATGAAAAAAAATGATCCGAACCAAAACTTGGCGCACGCTACGCATTGCACCGACTTTTTGGTTAGTTGTAAGGTAAAGACCATCCGACTACAACGCCGCGCTACGCCAGTGCTACGATGACATAGCGGGCAAGCGACGTTGAACACTACAAGTGACATAACATATAAATTGGAGTAAATGTGGCATTACGAACTATATAATCGATGACTGGGCATATAAAACGACGCTCAGACGATTTTTCGACTGTTTTCACTCGGAGATTGTGACTCAAAGGTATTGTATCTCGATGGCTATTCCATACTTTTTTGTGATATCAGGGTTTCTCCTATAGTAAAAGTTGTCCATAATGAGTAGAATGAGCTTTTGGGTTAGTACACCCATTCTGTGTAACCTTGTGAACAAAAAACCCAAACTTAAAATCCAAATTAGTGACGTCTCCACTTTCGTACCAACCGAATGGACATCAATGCACGGCCCTTTATAATCGAAAACATTGTTTTGTTGATAATAAATATTTCGGACATTTTCGCACACACGGTCATCTGACCCCAAACTAAGCAAAGCTTGTGATATGGCTGCCAGAGACTGATATACATACATATATAGTTTTAAATACATACTTAAATAGATATTAACAACCAGATATAGAACAAACACAAATGTTCATCACACAAATGTTTGTCCTACGTGGGAATCGAACCCACGCCCTCAGGCTCAGAAGGTAGGTTCACTACCAACTGGACCAACGGGCTATCTATAATATTTAATGTTATGTATTTGTATTGTTTCTGACATGCTTCTCCTAGATGGAAAGGATGAAAAATGCCAAGGTAATGTAGTGCAATAAGTTTAATTTATATTACACGGGAATTACACACGTAAGATTAAGCTGGTCACTCTGACTATAGTTTCAACCGCATTAAGCGCATATTAGCAGCTTTGCACCAGTGCAAAGCGAGACAGCCGCGCGCGTGCATTCACCTTGAAAGAGACCGCCTAATGCGGTTGATACTATAGTCTGAGTGACCGGCTTAATCATACGTGAGTAATTCCCGAGTAATATAAATAAAATGTGTGAAAACCACGTCAGTTTCGATAATAAAACTTTCCTATAAGGTTTTGCAAAATTTATCACACATTTAGATAATTCGGTATGTAAAGTTTTTTTTTGTATTTTTTTTATATTTTTATTTCGTAGATAAATTTAAGAAATTATTAAGAAATAAGAAATTATTAAGAAACTATTTTAAGAAACTAATTTCAATATTTTTGTTTTCTATTGAGTAGTTATTTTACAATATTTTTTTGAAAATTGAAATTATGTGACTTCACCATATAGCACAAAATTTCGTTGCGTTGAGAAGCCTAAAAAAGCACCCCATATTGGCAGCCCTGAAAAAAACCAGACAGTCAAACCACAGAAATGAAAAAATATTCTATTCTGTGTGACGAACAGTGTGTCAAATGTATAATATTTTTATTCTTAAAAGGCACAGAAAATAAAATGCTACACCGTGACGTCATTTAGAGGATAATGAAAGTCGAATGATTTCTTAGTTTTATGTTAAAATAAATGGCATCTTATCGTTTTAAAAGGTCGGAGTAGAAAAATAAGGGTTGGTAAGATAAAATCTCGAAATGGTTTTGGAATTGGCATAGGTTAATTTTTTTTAGCATACCGAATTGTAACCGCAACATGGGACAATATTGATATTTGGAATAATACGTTTTTATATGTAACCTTACTCCCCTACATTTTAAAAACTACAAGTTAAAACTAGTTTTTAATGTTTAATAAAAATTAAATGTCTTCCCAGAACGCAAACAAGAAGAATCGCAAGTCATTGTATGAGATAATTCCCTCTGATAATGGTCGTCGCGTGGAGCCCAAGATATCTGAAGACCTCATCAAGAGGATCCAGGCTGCGGAGAAGGCCAAAACCAGGAAGGAAACCAAGAAGGAATATGATCCGGTAAGAAAATCCACCAACAACAACACACAACCTAACAACAAACTTACAAGAATCTTTACAAGAATTACAAGAATCTTCAACCAAACAAAAACATCTTCATTTCCTTAACTGTGCTTCTCTCTGTAGCAAATTAGTGAGGACTTTGCTAAGCATGTTCCATCTCCAATCAAACGGTAAGGAACTTTCAAAATTTTGATGTGTCATCTTCTACGTTCAATCTTCTGCCATCTTATTTTTATTCAAGATCGGGGCGATAAGTCCTGAACTGACGTCCAGCTTGGGGTGTATTGTGCATTTCCATCTACCAGCATCTACCCGAGCTAACCCAACTCCTTGAAATATCGGAGTGAGGCTCTGGTGCGCTGGCACACACGCTCCAGTGGTGTAGATGGTAAAGTAAATAATGATAATGAAAAGCAGTCTAGCTGTCAATCTTCTAGGTTGCCTGGTTCTGTCAATCTAAGGTTGCCTGGAAGAGATCGCTTTTAGCGATAAGGCAGCCAGTTGTTACACTAGTTTTTAAGAGTTTTTTGTCCTCTGTATCAAGTTTTATGGTGTGAACAATAAAGAGTTAATCAATCAATCAATCTTCTGAAAAAACAAATAAGAACATTCTGAACTTGGTTAGGTGAGCTGCCAAACAGGAAAATCATCCGGTAAACTAAATGGCTTGCAAATGGCTTGTCGTACTACTGTCTTCGACCAAATAAGAAGCATTTGAATGAATGCATTTTTTTTTGTTCTTTTAGGAGGATCCCACGGGCATTAGTCCGGCGAGCGGTGAAAAGAAGCCCAAATCTCGAGTTAAGAAGGAAAAACCGGAGAAGGTGGACAAACCAGAGAAGGGGGACAAACCAGAAAAGGGGGACAAACCAGAGAAAATTGGTAAAGATGGCATGAAACAAACGAAACTTGTGTTCAAGAAGGAGCCTAAAAAGGTAATGTTATCTTTTTGATATGTGGCAAGTCTATACTCTATAGATAGAGTCAATAAACAACCTGCTATTATCTAAGAATGTTATGAACTAAAATAGACATAAAATTAACACTGATTTATGGTTAATATTCCAAAAACCCATATGAACCGCTTTGATTCAGTTTTTATTGTGCGAACTGCTAGTCTGGAATGCGCTGCTTGAGTGAGTCTTTCCCGATTGTTACAATTTGGGTGTCTTCAAAGCACGAGTGAATCGGTATCCTAAGGCTAGCGTGCTCCATCGTAGATCATCGCTTAACATCAGAAAAAAGTTATCATTCTATTGTTGTTCGGCACGCAGGCTGAAACTGCCATGAGGCTCTGGCCTTGGGTCCTGGATGCCACGGGGCCAGTAATGAGCTTGCTAGCAATGTTCTTACAGACATACTATTAAATACCATTTTCTAGATAGCACATAGCACATTTTTGTCCTAGAAATGAGCTTGTCTGACTGTACCTTCACTGATTCCCACAGAAGAAGATGACGTTCAGTGGCAGCAGCTCGGGCGAGCAGTCGGAGTCCGACGTGGAGATGATCGATGCGCCTGCGCCGCGCGAGCGCGCTGGCGCACGCCGAGCCGCCATTAAAGTATGATATTTCATTTTTACTGAAACTAAATTTTTTGTTGATTGGGGAAATCTTCAAAGTATACCCAGCTGCATTGGGGTGTAGGCCAAGCCAGGCCAGGCTATGTGAGATTGCACCCACTAAAACCCCCTCGGTGGCCAACCTCTGTGCCAGAGGGTCAGATCCTCAAATCTGTCCACCCACGAGCCTAAAGGCCTTTTAGTCGGCTCTTACAACAGGCAGGGGGATACTGAAGCAGTATTCTAAGACCCCGGCTCCAGGGATATTCTGATACTGTCTAGTCAAGATTCAGGGAACATCTAAAGGGTGATCTTATTTAATGCCTTTTAAAATCTTAACTGAGATGAGATGAGATGAGATGTAGTCAACACAATCTCAAGTGGTTACCAGCCTATGCCGTTCGTCTACCTGCTTGGGCTGCTAGCATAAGTATCTAGGAAATGTAGGAGACCCTTGCCCAGCAGTGGGACAGTTCAGATTTTTATATGTATAATAATGTATTTTTAATCAAATCCAGGTACAGAAATACAAAGACGGTGAAGAGTCATCCGAGTCAAACTCTGAACTGGAGTTACACGACAATAAGATAGACTCAGAGGAAGAGAAACCGCGCGCGCTCTCCGACAGCGAAGACGAGTTCATCGGAGCCAAGAAGAACAAGGGCAAGTCTGACAGCGAAGACGAGGTCATCGGAGCCAAGAAGAACAAGGGCAAGAAACTCGCTGACATGGACTCTGGTAAACAAACATCATACTATACAATGTGATATCCAAATAACGTTACACCTGAAAAAGGTTCAGAATCGGGAGTACAATGGATATAACTATTCATTAAAACGGTGGAAAAGTTAACACATCCCATCATAGGTCCTAAACGGTTGAACAGATTTTGATTTTTTTGTTTGTTAGAAAGGTGACTTGTTCGAGGGTGTTCGAAGATTACCAGATTTAAAACCACCGATGGCTTAAAAAAATGAACTTATACTTGTTATTTGTATTGAATATTAGCAAGGACGAATTAATCCTTGATAATAGGCTTGCATTTGACCACCTCCCCTGTTGTTAAGTGAAGGTACAGTCTAGGATGGAGCATGCTTATCTAGAAAAAACCTAATCACTATCATGACTTGAATCGACCCGGATTACATTATTATTTATTTCATTTATGTGCATTTTGGCTTTACAATATTTCACGATAATTCCTAATAGGCAATAAAAATGTCTTTAAATCGCGAGAGTTTTAAAGTGCATTATTATTTAGAGTTCCACCGGGCATAGAATAAATAATAACTGTGGTTTTATTAACGTTTACAGATTGCTTATTCGACTCACTAATAGAAGAGACCAAAAAGGAGTCCAACTCACACCCCGTCACGACGATCATATCGTCCAGCGAAGACGACGCCCACGCCCGAGATTCGTCCCCACCCGCCCGAGCTTCCCCGGTCGCCCAGAAAACTCCGCCTAAGAAGAAAGCGCCTAAACAACGAAAGCTCATGGACAAAAAAGAAAAGGAAGAGAAGCCTAAGAAGCGGCCAGCCAAGGCTATGTTGAGTGTAGACAGTGACGACGACAGCATATTTGACACTAAAAAGGTATGTTTTACTGTCGATACTGATGATCGAATAATCACACTCTCACACATTTTGCTTCAGGTTTTTGTTTCAACCTGTAGAATTCACTGCCTTAATGGGTGTTCCCCTTTAGTTACAATGTATGTCTTTAAGTCGAGAATGAATCGGGTTCTTCTAGGCAAGCGTGCTCCATCGTAGACCGCATCATCGCTTACCTTCAGACAAGTTGGCGGCCAAGCGCAAGCCTATTTTTAATAATAATAATAAAATAAAATGTAATTACAATCTATAAGAAATATGACCAATCGATTCACTTAACAATCAGCTTCGCCGGTCATTTCGGTGGTTAATTAAACCAAAGTTATTGTTTTTTTCTTTATCTGCCTGTCTGTTTGGAAGGATGATTATACTAATATCCCAGCAAAAACTTAGCTATGATTTTTTATCAAAGAACTGGTACAAAGGTTATGATTATGGGCAATTATGGCTATATATGTATGTATATCAGTCTCTGGCAGCCATATCACAAGCTTTGCTTAGTTTGGGGTTGATGACTGTGTGTGCAAAAATGTACCAAAATTTCCCAAAAAAAATTGTCAAGCTTCGCCGAAAAAAGGCTTGAGATCTAACTTTATGCTAAGCAAGCAATTCCTTTAATTATAGCCAAAATGGTAATTGTATTTTAAAGTCTTGATTCATACTTTTTTCAGAATAAAAAAGCAGCCAATCCCAAGAAAAAGACGAAAAAGAAGACATCTAGTGAATCGGAGTCGGAAGTAGAGATCGATTCGAGCAGCCCTCCCCCCGCGTCCCGCCCGCAACCTCGCGCCCGACCGCAGCCCAAGTATAAGTTCAGTGACGGCTCCGACAGCGATTAGCACAGATACTAACCAACTCCGGGTGAGTGAGATTGTCATTTTCTCAAAAAACAATATTTCATCAGTTCAGTAGATTTTCTTTTGTTTTTTTTTTACTGGGCAAGTGCCTTTATTAACCAAACAAAATACAAGCGAATACTAACACTACAAATATAGTTAGACTGTCCATAGACCGTTGAAGGTCTAAAGACAATCCAAAAGCTCAAGCCCACTACCAGTTGGCAGCGTACCCAGCATGCTGGCGGCATTACCACGTTGAATAGCAATTCTTATGCGTTTTATTGATTGTTGGTCGATTTCGCCATATTATCAATGAATAATGTAGCGTCAAATGACGATTTCCTACCTTCTGCATCCGTTCACTCTTCATAAATAGAAAAAGAACGTGTTTTTGTAGTTTTTCAGTAACTACAATCCACTCGCACCTGTCATACTGACAGATGTCACTTTGACATCTGTCTAAAAGTAGCAATTATACTGCATTTTTGAAATACATGGTTGTTTTCTCGACATTCATTGATTTTGGTCGCGTCTTATTTGTTTCTTGACATCCATTTGTTTTCAATAAAAAAAGTTGATATCCTCGTTAACTGGTCTGATTAGATTTCTTACGATGAATTTGTTCATCGTAGGAAAATTTGACAAATACTGTCCAGAGCAGAGATTGGACGGAGTTTGTTTCTAACAAGCCGTTTAGGATATACGAGGTAATATAGAATCACACATACATACATACATACATACAAATATAATTTCATTTACTTGATTAATATTGTAAAAACCCAACTGATATTGGCACCATGCTATATTAAAAAGCTATATTACTTTCCCATGCTATATTTAAAAAGCTATATTACTTTCCCATGCTATATTAAAAAAGCTATATTACTTTCCCATGCTATATTTAAAAAGCTATATTACTTTACCATGCTATATTAAAAACTATATTACTTTACCATGCAATATTACTTTACTCTGCTATATTAAAAAACTATATTACTTTACTATGCAATATTAAAAAGGTACATTACTTTAACGTGCTATATTAAAAAGGTATATTACTTTAACGTGCTATATTTAAAAAGCAATATTACTTTACCATGCTATATTAAAAAGGTATATTACATTAACGTGCTATATTTAAAAAGCAATATTACTTTACCATGCTATATTAAAAAGGTATATTACTTTAACGTGCTATATTAAAAAGGTATATTACTTTAACGTGCTATATTTAAAAGGTATATTACTTTAACGTGCTATATTTAAAAAGGTACATTACTTTACCATGCTATATTAAAAAGGTATATTACTTTAACGTGCTATATTTAAAAAGCAATATTACTTTACCAAGCTATATTAAAAACTATATTACTTTACCATGCAATATTACTTTACTCTGCTATATTAAAAAACTATATTACTTTACTATGCAATATTAAAAAGGTACATTACTTTAACGTGCTATATTAAAAAGGTATATTACTTTAACGTGCTATATTTAAAAAGCAATATTACTTTACCATGCTATATTAAAAAGGTATATTACATTAACGTGCTATATTTAAAAAGCAATATTACTTTACCATGCTATATTAAAAAGGTATATTACTTTAACGTGCTATATTAAAAAGGTATATTACTTTAACGTGCTATATTTAAAAAGGTACATTACTTTACCATGCTATATTAAAAAGGTATATTACTTTAACGTGCTATATTTAAAAAGCAATATTACTTTACCATGCTATATTAAAAATGTATATTACTTTTCCATGCTATAGTACTTTACCATGCTATATTACTTTACCATGCTATTATACTTGACCATGCTATATTAAAAAGCTATATTACATTACCATGCTATATTAAAAAAAAAACATTTTACTTCCCACAGCCCAAACTGTATTGAACATAAGTATAAAGTAACCCTTGTTGCAGAGCCAGCACTGTACTGTACATAGAACTGTGGTAAAGAAGCACAAAGAGGCAAGGTTACGTACGAAAACAAGACTTAAACGGAAAACACCAACACAGTTTCTTTAAATTAACACTGTAGGAATTATTTTTATACATTTGATAATATTTGTCAAACGAAAGCTCTACAGGAGAGTTAAGTAATCTCTAATTATTGTTTTAGTGTTAATATAGGACTATTAGATAGTTAAATTCAGGAACCTATTAATCGCTACAGCTCAAGTGTGACACATCCTACTAGCTTTTATTGTCACAGTGTTACTTAGAAATGTTACTAAAGTTAAACAATGTTTAAAATAGTTGTCAACTTTTTGCTGACGGAAATTGTCACAGGTGAAAATGAGACAGAAATTTTAATCATTGTTTAACTTAACTAACCAATTTATTTATTTATTTATTTAGTATTAGGCTTGCGTTTGACCGCCAACTCTCCTGATGTTAAGCGATGATGCGGTCTACGATAGAGCTTACTTGCCTAGAAGAAACTGATTTAAAGACACCCAGATTGTAACTATCTGGGAACACCCATTCAGGCAGCGCATTCCACAGACTAACAGTTCGTACAATAAATGTGGAATCAAAGCGCTTTGTAAGGGTTTTCGGAATATCAACGATAAAGTGGTGACGAATTTTCATGCCCACGGCAGTCCGATAGAAAAGTGGGCAGGAGGGAACTAGATAGCTGTGGCCCATGAGCGCAGTCTTAAGCCTACTTGTCCTGGGATAATTTTATTGTGTAGATGAATCAGGTAAACGCACACTATGACATTGTAGGTAGGCCATTGACATAGACCGACGACATTGTGAGTCGCTGGCATACAGTGGATGCAGATGGCAGGCTGTCGTTCAGTGTGGAGGTTAAAGGGGGAGGCCTATGTTCAGCAGTGGACGTCTTCTGGCTGACGATGATGATGATTCTTAGCTCCCACTAGGATTCCATGTATCTGGAATGCTATGGAATACATAAGGGTACGGACAACCAAAATCACCCCCCAGAGCAGATGTTTATATTCATACCACTACTGGTAGTAGTGTGCATGATAGAATGATGCACACTTGAACTGTAAGCGATTACGAGCAAACTTGGGGCTGGTCTTTGTGTATGGAACTGTTCGAAAACTAGTTAATAAAGTCTGTTCACTGTATAACGGTCGCTGACAGTTGCAAATTGTAAAATGTAGAATAAAAACTGGTTTAATTTATATCCTAATATTATAAAAGTGAAAGCAACTCTGTATGTCAGTTCGCTTTTTACGAATAAACGGCTAAGCCGATCTTAATGAAATTTTGCAGGAAAATAGTGTGTATCACGAGGACGGACATAAGGGTACTTTTCTCCCCAAAAATGAGGAAGGCATTGCTGGTAACACCGCGAGATTCAACTAGTATAGCTGAGTTTTGGCGCCAACGTGGAAAAAAACATGTCGGCTCGTTGGATTTGTTTCCTAAACTTGTGTATTTTCGAGTGTTAATGTGTACTAAATGGGGAATTATTATTCATTAAGTGCTCGTAAACGTGCTCGAGTGTGGGCAAGTGATATAACGAGGTGAAACGTGTCTTTTCGTGTTGTTTCCAAAACTCCATTGGAGCCTCTTGTAAAGTCTCCACCACTTTACAGGGGCATGAGTTTGACTTGAACGTGACTTACTTAGCTTGACTCTGACTGTGACTATGACTTGTTCGACGCTATTAAGACTATGTCAACTGTTTAAGATTACGACTAAAGGACATTGAATCCACGGTCATGAAAATTTTACACACAACTAGTTTAGTTATATTCTTAACATTTACTTTTTGTTAGAAAAACTAAATCCAATGAAAACTTAGGATTTTCATTCGCTTTTGGATTATTAACGGCAGCTGTGATCGACCATCTTACAATGAAATGACTATAAGTACGTTATAAGTGTCTAAGCTCAAAACATTGAGTCGACAGTTCTCTAGAATTTTTTCATGAAAATTGTACATATTAATAATAATTGAAAATTCAATTTGTATTTTTCTGACATGTTTTGACGTCTTGTGGTCAGATCTCTCTGATTTATTTATTTATTGTTTCTTTCTTTTTATCTTGTAGTTGTTTCAGTATTTCATCGCTTACAGGTAGGGTTACGAGTTTGAGATATGAAAATTCTGGACAAAAGCTGGATGTTTCCAATAAGTCCAAATATTTACTGAATTTGAAATTTGCCGATGCCAGGCGTGCGTGCGATTTGTTTAGTCGAAAAGTCCGGAAAATATTCAGATAGGTAAAAAGCCGGGGAAATACAGAACGTTCCCGGACCATTTTCAATTTGAACTTTGCAAAATTACCGAAATTTTATGGGTGGTTTATGGGTTTACATGACCCATAAAAATTTTACATGACTCATGTAGGATATAATCTATGATTCTGAACAGAAATATGATTTCAGATTTCTTGTTATGCTAAATTTGAATGTTTTTTCCTTTACAAAATCATTAGAAATCTCAATGTTTAAAAATAATAATAATAGGCTTGCGTTTGACCACCATCACGCCTGACGTTAAGCGATGATGATGATAGTCAAAACCTTTTTATAGTAAATTTCTAGTCTTAGACTTTATGAAACTTTTTATGGAGTGGACGAAGAACATCACCAGCTGACATGAAAATATCTCGTTTTTATGCTTTTTGTAAGTTTTTTCTAAATCTATGATTTCAATCCCTCCCAGTTCCCATGGTTTGCTTGCTAGACCATTTTCTCCTATTAAGGCTGTGACGAACCATGAAAAAAACTGTCATTTGAATGTACTTACTGTCCGCTTTAACTTAATTCAGATTTATTAGTTTTCTCGACCAAATGAGTTATTCTATACACCAACTACCAAATTTTCGTTAATTTTCGAGTTCCAAGCGGAAAGCCAGCTCTGACAAATAGTTCCCGACATTCGGATAAAATGTTATTAAAAAAAAACATGTCCGGACAAATCCGAACGGTTCGTAACCCTACTTGTAAGCTGTACTATTATTGACGAAGCTTTCATTATGAAACGCCTCATTATTTAGTAACTTTTACGTAAATGTGATCCTTTCTTGACTTGTTTGCATTAGCATAATTACTGTTTTGTTTTCATTCCATTTTGCTGTGAAGCATCATTATTGATATACAAAAAGGATTCAATTATTAATGTAATGTAAGATTTCAGAGTTCCGTCTGAAAGCCACGCGTTATAAGCGTGCGTCGTAGTACAATATCCAGTAGATTCTCAATTCTGTATGTTTTATTGTATGTCGACGTTATTATGACATTGCTTCCACTCTCATTGCTTTATGAACTCATTTTTTCTACGTGGAAGCAAAATTGAGTAAAAATGCTCCTACTAAACTCTACTACTACGTCTGCCATAGACCTATATCTAAGTAGACTTCACAAGAGGTCCAACCTGTAGGAAAACTAAGCGTGTCAAATTTTACGTACCTAAAAGTACTTACCTGTGAAATGAAATATCTTTATTCTGACGGCCAACTCTATTACCTACCTACCTACCTGTGGACCTGCCTTCTGAGCTTGGGGGCGTGGGTTCGATTCCCATCTAGAACAAACATATGTGTGATGAACATTTGTGTTTGTTCTATATCTGGTTAGTATCTATTTAAGTATGTATTTAAAACTATATATGTATGTATATCAGTCTCTGGCAGCCATATCACAAGCTTTGCTTAGTTTGGGGTCAGATGACGTGTGTGCAAAAATGTCCCAAATATTTATTTATTTGTGGTATCTACAACTCAGTATTGCACAATTATCTAGTTTCGTTTCAAACTGTCACGTGTTGTCGCTGCACTGGTTGAGTAGACTGGTTTTAGCCGGACTCAACTACGACAATTTATCGTAGTTGTATTGGAAATATGACGTGCAAGGTAGGTCGACTTGTGGCGTCTACTTGGATATAGGTCTGAGTTTTACATCCAATGAGGTCTACCTCCAGGGTAGTTTGAAATGTCAGAATCCAACCACGATCTAACCTTGAAGATGTATTTTGTTAAATACTCGTCGTATTAGTTAAGTAAGTCGGGTGCGATATGTTTTTGTAAAAATAAATTGTATTTACGTTTAAATGATTAATTATTATTATTGTGAAGTTAGTTGTAAACAACGATCTTTAAAATTATAGATTCCATCGATCCGCCAAATAATGGACTCAAAAAGTAAAATACAGCACCTAGCAGATTAGACATAAAAATGCGCTGCGCTGTTTTATTTATATTGGAATGAAAGAGACGCAGCACATTCTTTACGCAATAACAGGCTGAAAGCACATTAACTCTGTCTCGTAATTTATTGAAAAATGAGTCGTTGAGCTCAATTTTAGTACGGTTTTATTTTATATGTAAAATTGAATCTATAATTTTAAGTTAGTTGGTTGTAAATTTTAATTTATAAATAAATTAATAAGAAATTATATTTTTTTCCATTAAAATTCTTATACATATTAGAATTACAACAGATACGAACTCACTCTCTCGAAGCACCCCATCGCTGAAATGGGCAATTGCGTCGAGGGTGCATCTAAAATTCAACCAAAATAAACTGAATGGACAGGCCCAGTAGAAGCGCATTTTTGAAGATAACATAATGAGCGCCGGCTCTCATTTCGTTTCAGTCGGTCTCTAGCCGTAGGAAGTGCAACACGTGTCTATTGTTACGCGATAACGAAACATCTGACAAAATTATGCATTCATATGCTTTCCCGAAGTGTAAATACACAAATAAAACCGGGATCTATTTTTTGTAACAAATATACTGTACATTTTTATAATGAGAAATTTAATTTTTAAATATTCTAATTTAACAATTGTAAACTTTACTCTATTATTAAAAAAAAAAAACAACAAATTAAAAATATATAAATTCGTCCGACGGTTTTGACTCGTTTTTCTGAGCAAGTTCAATGGTTAGGGCCCGTCCATTCATTTTATTTTATTAGAAGCATCTAAACAGGGCCAGTAGCAGTGTATGCCTGAACAGATTACAACGTGGTAGCAAAGTTAGTTTTGGTTTATATCTATAGCTACATTCAATAAAAGCCGACTGAGGAAAGTCGTTCGTCTAAACTCGAATCATGAAATTCGGGGGTCGGACCCGTGCTCCACCTAGGTTCTCCACCTGGGTGAAGCACGGAGTACTTACAAGTCCCCGTGCGACACTTTTCCGCTGGGAGTACGCCGTAATGATTATAATTATCTTTAAAGTTATATGATTAATTGATTATTTACGGGATACCACCCGCATCCTTCAGTGTTCCCTTGAACATGGTGCTTGTAACTGCGCCGAAATATCGGGAGCTCGTTCCACAACCTTACCACGGTATCCCGTAAATATTCATATAACTTCAGTGAACAACCGTGGTAGTTTAAAACAGTGTTTTATAATTATCTGGTCCGCCAACTAGTCGCGTTAGTACATTGAAACACAAGGAAGCATGTTTACATAGGTACGTGCAATACGCGCATCCTTGTTCTCAGATGAGCAGGTTACCACCACCACAGAAAAAAGAAAAAAATTCGTTTGTAAGACGCGAACGTCAACGGCAGTCATATACCTCTCAGGCAATCTTACTGATTGAAATCTAGCTTATTACGGGGTTGCGCGGAAACGGTATAATAAGCATAAAGGGATCCGTTAAACTCATCATTATGAACAACTTATGAAATGAAACTTAAAAAAAATCTGTTGCTCCATACATTTTGTTAAGTGTTAATGACAGTTTTCTAAGAAACATTTTATTCGCGATTGGGTTTGGTCCCATGTAAAAAGTCCCTTACGGCTTAGTGCCCCTTTCCGCGTGACCCTGTATTAATGTAGGTACCTGCCTATTTTGCTGTTCAAATCAAATGAAATATTTCTGAATGAAATTAATTATATGGTATAATTATTGAAATCAATAAAGTGATGAAAGAAAACCAACAAAGTTAAACAAAATTGGTATATTAAACTAAATCATCATAAATCTTAAGGTAAACCGGTCTTTGTCCTATCCCATCAGTAAGTAAGCATGTGCCACGCGACAACTGACGCACGCGTGAGCTTTCAAATTCAACATCATTTTCGAGGAGGTCGCGCACGTGGCGAAGGCCGCGCGGCAGTTGGCGAAGGCCGCGCGGCAGTTGGCGAAGGCTGCGCGGCAGTTGGCGAAGGCCGCGCGGCAGTTGGTGAAGGCCGCGAGGCAGTTGCCGCTGCGACGTGCGGCTGAGTACTTGGCGACACTGTACGTTGCTGCCGCGCGACAGCTGCCGCAGAAGCGGTTGGAGAACTACTTGACGATGCTGCTTGCTTTGGGTGCGCGGTTTCAACATTCACCTTTACGCTGTTTACTCCACAAGCTAATTTTCTAAAACTGTTTACACAAAAAAAAATATAAATCCAAACGAATGTATAAAATAAACCAAAGATTATGGCAACGATCGCCTGCCCTTGCCCAGATCCCATAAAACAAATTTCATTTATAAAAATGCAATAAATTGAAACTCCCAACGTAATAGACCAGATAAAAAACAAATGGAGTACACTACAATGCAGATAGAATAAAATAGGTAACTGCTTTTTTATTATTACACCCAGCATCAGTATGATACTGGGTAAGGATAATAAGCCTACAAAGAAAAAGAAGAGGTACAAGTACGCGAATAAATCCATCTTATCTCTGTAGACATGTTTCCACTGGTCCAGGTTCATGGTGATAATAACAAAGTAATAAAGTCCAAACAAACTGTACGCCATTCCAAGCAATGCAATAACAATAGTTCCAGCACTTAAAGGGATGCAATGCAGAAAGTGCTCATTAGTGTCCAGTTTATCCAAAATCATAATTTTTTCTGTATAATATTTAGTCCAATATGTTTTACATTTAGTGCAACATTGTAGACATTTGGTACGTAAACTGGTAAATAATCCTTTGCATCCAACGTTGCAACATTTGATTTTCTTTGACCACTGTGATTTGATCCAACCACACATAGACGATTTTAGCAAAATAATATGAATCGGTTTTTCATTTCACTAAGTCCTGTTTCTTTTTAACAGTGCAAGAATACAGAGAAAGAGAAATACATTAAAATTGATACCTATTATGTAAGAAACACAGACAAGAGGCTTATTTTGATAAAAGTGCTGTTCAAAGAGAAGTATACCTAAGGTGCTGTTCCGGTGTATATATACTATACTCTATGGTGCTGTTATTTCAAATTATGTCAAAATCGTTGTCTACACCATGGTATAATAATATACTCCGCCAGGTATAGCAATCCGAGAAAAAATGTCCACGTGTGCGTCCCGCAATGATGTCATGATGTCAATTTACAACAGGTTCGAGAGAGATGACGATACCCCACGTAACAGCTGATTGAATAAAGTGGCAACTAGACAGTGACGTCATTGCGAGACCACTCCCAGATTGCTAGACTTTGTTTTCTTAGATCATGGTCTACACAAAAATCTATATTTTTATGGTTGTCTATACAATACAATACAAACCTCTTTATTAAAATACCACAAAACAAGGATAACAAACATTACAACAAAAGTATTATCTAGTGTCTATGGGCACGTTCCGGTTTAAGCAATGAGGATAAGTCTTACTTTCTCAAAGCCCACGACGACAATATCGCTAATGAGAAGCATCATCAGCCAGAAACTTTAAAATAGGCCTCCCCCTTTAACCTCCACACTGAACGATAGCCTGTCTTTTGCATCCACTGGATGTCCGCGACTCTCACAATGTCGTCGGTCCATCTAGTGGGAGGCCTACCTACGCTGCGTCTTCCGGTTCGTGGTCTCCACTCAAGAACCTTTCTTTCCCATCGGTTATCGGTTCTTCGAGCGATGTGGCCTGCCCATTGCCACTTCAATTTGCAAATTTTAACAGCTATGTCGGTGACTCTAGTTCTTTGGCGAATATCCTATTTTTTCTATTTAGTGCCGCGTGCGTAATTTACTTGTCGCGAGGGAAGGGGTCGCCGCTGGAGATCGGATATCGGCCGGTTTATTCTTAATATAAGTTGATATAAGGTAGATTTTAGTGTTTTATTTATTTTTTTATTTTTGGAACGATTGCCCGAAATCTGCATCGTTACGTTCCGGATTCTATCGCGCAAAGAAACTCCGAGCTCTCTTCGTTGCCCGCTGAGTACTACTGTTTAGTTTTTCCAAAAGGCCAAAGGACCACGTCTCAGTATCATAATGTCATCACTGGCAACACACACTGGTCAAAGACCCTTGTTTATAGACAAGCATGACAAGCATGGTAGGTAGGAAATCTTTTGGGCGGCCGTTGTCATTGAATTTGTATGGAATGGATTCGCCTGCTGCCATTTCGATATTTTATTCGCAGCCATTCTACAGCCAGACATATTTTTGTATTATAATTGTTAGGAATAACACCACCGCTCCCTAGTATTCATAGGATAATAATGGTAACTAGTATCTACCAAGGATTTAAAAAAAAATTAACTACGTACCTACCTAAGTATACTTAACCTAATTTTAGGTTAGGAAAAAAATAAAACAAACATAAGTACATATAAGTTAGAAATATTACATTATTTTTATTCAAGTACTCGTAGGTATTTTCATTTTACATTTTAACTTAATTCAACATGACGTATTATATTTTCAGTGTATCATTACAATAAAACGAAGTGTTACACAAATAAAAAAATATTCACCATTAATGCTGAATTCAGTGTTGTACTTAATATTATTCAACTTAACTAAGATAACTTATATTTTTTACATTATTTCCTTCATCATTTATTTTTTACTGGTTTATATTTTGTAATAATGGTTAACATGCAGATTCAACAGCTTTTTTAAAACTAGCTGCGTTCCTCGGATATTCCGCGATATTACAGGTTTCCTGATATTCCGGGGTAAAAATATTCATTGTAAATTAGTAGGTACTACAATTCTTGAGACAATTTTTTTAAATTTTTTTTTTAGTGTTATGACAATAGTAATTAGTGTGCCAATATAAAGCGGCCTTTATGGGACCCATTTAGTAGGTCGTAAGCATCGAGATACAATTCCTATAGAGTCACAATCTCTCAGTGAAAACAGTCAAACGTCCGAGCGTCATTGTGTATCAATTTTATAGTTCACATTGCTACATTTAGACGTTATGTCGCTTGCATATGGTTCAACGTTAGTTGTCCGCTATGTCATCGTAACTCTGGCATCGCGCGGCGTTAGTCGGATCGCGGTTACCTTGTAATTAACCAAAAAGTCAGCGCAATTCGTAGCGTGCGCCGAGTTTTGGTTCGGACATTTTTTTTGGCACGATTGTGAGTAAATGTACCTATTTTGTGTTGGGATTAGGGTAAAGCAGGTGCCGTTTCTCATCCTATTGTTCTATTTCCCTATCCACAAGTTGTTCACCTCTATATCCCAGTATAATATTTAAAGCCCCATAGCATCAGTAGTCCATATACCGACCAAAATCATCCCGATCCCAAGTTAAATTTATTTTTATACACTAAAAGGCCTCGGTATTTGTTTTAGCCGATTGATGCCGTGTAAATGACCGAGCTTGTCCTTGAATGTGATTAGTGTAATTGCAACAAAACGCTCAAAACAATATAAAAATATCTTTAAAATATGTTATATTAACTATAAATTTCAATAAACACTCCTTAATTAAGAGATAATTAATATGGCAATTAGATAGGAGTGTCTACCTGGGTTATTAATAATACTTATGTACAATATTATTATCTATATCTTAAATAATATAACGTTATAATAGATTATTTAAATGAATATTAACTGGTATCAACATTATCGAAAAAGTAGTCACTGACAGCTTATTCTTAGCGTAAGTAGGTTTCTGTGATATATTTAATTTCAAAAGTATTTATAAACTGAAACCTATCACGGTTGTTCACTACAGTTATTATGATAACTGCTAATATATCAGTTAAGTAGTTTAAAATCGTATAACTATAGTTACATAAAGTACATTTTCCCTCATTATATTTACAATATAATCCTTTGGTTACACGAAAAAGAAACCGGACTTTCCTTATGTCTTTCCTTCCCACACAAAATAAAATAAAAAACAGGCACGACTCGTAAGGAATGTCAGGATTTTTTTCAGTGTACCTTCATACTTTACTCAGATTTTTATCCGATGATTACCTACAAACAAAATCGTCGGGGTAGCGCGGGTAGTAAGAGGTAGTCGGGGTAGTAATGTTGAATAGTGCTTTTGATAAAATCACAATCACTTGACAAATATTGGGAAACAACGTAGTATATTATTAATTAACATACATCAATACTCTCAAGAAAATATTATATAAGAATTGTACATCATCAGTACCTACTCAACTTGCTTTCCCTATCAGAGTATCCCTTAGTACTTTCCCTGTCGGAGTACTTCCCGTTCCCGTTATATTTGCTCCTGTAGGGCTTTTCACTGGCGCTGTAGTGGATCTCGGAAGGTCCGATGGTCTTGGACCAGTGGTGGGTCCAGTAGAAGTCGTCGGGGTAGCGCGGGTAGGGATTCTCTCGGCACAGCACCACGCAGTAAATGAGGCTGCCGACCAGGGTTATGAACCCGAATATTAGGAAGACTATGCCGAGGATCCTGGAATGAAAAATAAATAAATTTTGGTACAGTTTATATTTGACTTGCGTTTGACCGCCACTTCGCTTGTTGGAAAGCGTTGTTAGAAATAAAATTATCATTATCATTGGGAATTCTGAAGATTGTTGCAAATTATTCAACCGCGAAGCAGTAGCTAAGTTGTTGGCAGTAGTGTGCAAGCGTCACTGTTTTGAAAGGCAATGTTTCCAGCGTAATTACAGGACATAGGTACATAGCTAAGTCTATAGGCACAAACTAATGGCAGTCGCACAAGAAACTCCATAAACTGGGTTGTGCAACTGTTAATAGAGGTATCACCTGGCGCTTACCACCAAGTGAGGTCTCGTTACATAATTGTGTAAAAAGAAATAACTTTTCTAGTGATGCTAGCGATTATAATAAAAGTTAACAGGGTCACTAATCTCTTCATACCTACCTATATATACCTACCTATATGTACCTATGTAATGATATTACATATAATATCATTACTTCTTACACACATGTATAAGTATCTAGCAGGTTGTGCAACGCCTAACATTTCGCAACGCTTTGAAAGCTAAACTACCTACATACGAATAAATACGAATACTTACAGCGATGTAATATAGGTAGGTACTTTTGCTTTTATTATCTTTTTATACCACAATACATTAACGATAAAAAAAAAGTCACCTTTCACCTTTCTAATGTTACAAAATACTTACATGTACCTACCTACCTACCTACCTAGTTATATTCTTCCAAAAACTTGATGCAACCTCTGAACTTTTGTATTAAAAATATACCTTTAACTACAGTACCAAGTAAGTAGTTTGGTCCATAACGTAGGTATTACAGACCGACCAACAAACACATAGAGGAGCCACGATTGTATTTTCTAAACAAAACTGCAGCAATTTTAGAAAAATTGCAATTGCATTTGTTCCTTCATTTGGTCACTGAGTACCTATCTAGTGAGAGTTTTTCCAATTACCTACCTATTACTAAGGAAGATAGACGCAACTGCGATTTGCCATAAGAGTGCCATCTACATGGCGCTGTACAAGTACATACTTCATACAAATTATAGTTAACGTTAGCGCTATTGAATAGGTGTAGTAGGCTAGCTCTCCTACTACTAGGACATACCCCGAAAGCACATCAAGTTATACGAAAACCCAGCGTGCAGCATTTTTGTACTTACTATGATGCCACGAAAGAGTGGTAGTTTAAATATATTCGTATGGCCTACTGCTTTCGAAAAGTAGCCTTACTGCTTTTACAGTTTACTGAGGCGCATTTAATAAAAATATAATTATATTGACTCTTAACGTGCTACTGCAACCTGGAACGTGGATATTCGCTAAAAAAAACCAGAGTCACCGACATAGCTATTAAAATTTGCAAGTTGAAGTGGCAATGGGCAGGCCACATCGCTCGAAGAACTGATAACCGATGGGGAAGGAAGGCTCATGAGTGGAGACCACGAACAGGAAGACGCAGCGTAGGTAGGTAGGTAGGCCTCCCACTAGATGGACCGACGACATCGAGTCGCGAGTGAGAGTCGCGGGCATCCAGTGGCCAAGAGGACGGAGATCGAATCGTGCTGGTTGAAGCACTGATTCAACGTAAGAAAGGCCATAGACATGCAAAGTATGTAAACTCGCGGCGTCTATACTGACAAAGGTCTATGAATGGAACTAAAGATTTTAAAACGACAACGAAAAGCGAGTTATTTTTGTCAGTTTTGTTAAAAAAATCCGACGGTGGCTCCTCCATCCAACTGTACAGATACAGGTAGCACTGTGGGTAGGTAGGTAAGTACGTGCATAAGGCGTGAAACCAGAACGGTTTTCTTTCATTCACAATGGTCTAGTAAACTATTGTTATGGGCGCATTAAAAATCACTTATTTCTGGTTAACGGAACGTGTCATTTGGGATACCACCTTGTATTCGTCTTTCATTATTCTACATTGAATTTAGTTCATTGAAACACTAAATAGTGAAACAATTTAGTGTAATATTGAAATTTTCTTTAAAATCTGTTTTCTTTCAAGAAGTTAATGGTTATTTCAAATAATTTTCCGACTTTCCCAGGAGCTGTAGTTTTAGCATTCTTACGGTATGAAAAGTAAAGTAACATGGTAGCCATCTTGCTACTTCTTTGACAAATTACGTCAAGATCGGATCAGTAAAATTAAAAATTGAAAAATTACAATCAGTAAAAGTCGATGTTTCTCATAGACCTATGTGGTAGTAGAACCTAAATAAATTTTGAACTGTAGTAAATTTTAAATGAAGTCTGTCTGACTGAAATTGAAGACGAAAGACTCACCAAACGAAGAGCGGTTCAAAGAACTGCAACACGATGACGAAGCCGAGCGTGACGAGGATCAGCCCCAGGTTGAGGAGCAGCATCAGGCAGCACATGCCCTTCACGTTGGGGCAGAACGGGTTCGGGGCGGCCATCGCGTCCACTTTCACACCGGCCTGCAACATTGCATAGGGGAAAATTATAACGTAACCTAACCTAGCCATTTTTTGGGTTCCGTACCTCAAAAGGAAAAAACGGGACCCTTATAGGATCACTTCGTTGTCCGTTTGTCAAGACCCTTTTCCTCAAGTATGCGTAAAGGTATCAAGTTGAAATTTATACTAAATACTTGGGTCTACGGTTTCTTTCGGCTGTAAAAAAATAAAAGTTGTAAGTCAACGCGATCAAAAGATATGAACGTGTATGTCGCATATTTTGCGATTTCACAGGGAAATCAAAACCTACGGGCTACTTCCCGTTGACCTAGAATCATGAAAGCAAGAATCTTGCAAGAGGCAAGGTCTCATAGCACATATATAGGTCATAATCGAATCATAGTCAAATCCGAAACTCATAAATTTGAAGATTTATCATTTAAAAATAATTATTTTGCTATTACAAACTTACATTTTGTAGTTGGAATGTATGGAAGAACCTTATTGTCAACTACAAAGTTGTTTGTCTTTCAATATTTCAACTTCAGTTCATTTTTTTGTCCTACTCGTAATTGTCCGGTTTTTTTTTCAAGTTTCTTTTTTTTTCAAGTTTCACAATGGCATCTAGCGCCAGCTTGGGAGATGGCTGGAGATGTACACTGAGACTGAACAAGCCAGTTTTTTTACGCGTATATGTTTTTGACCAACAACTCGCCTGTTGCTTGTTGGTAAGCGTTGATGTAGTCAAAGATGGAGCACGCAGACTTAATAGATACCTATTCACTCTGACCTTGAAAAGACCTAGATTGTGTCCCAGGAAACAAGAAAGCCGGCAGTTTGTTCCATTCTTTGGCTTTACGAATTAGAATATAAAAGAAGAAGAAAATTAAGAAGTACTTATCTGGGTTTGACCTACGGTATCATATTGATGATGCCCCAGTTCAATAAGATCATCATAAGACACATCGAGGGGTCGATCACGGGAACGACATCCACCTGCCTCAAGGCCGTAGCCAGCAGGAATTCATTTCGATGGGAGGGTTAGGGGTTGATCCGCTTCACGTTCGTCTGCCTAAGGCCTTGACCTCCGGGTCTATGATACATCTTTACCAAAGAGGAATGTGGTGAGGACTAAGTGCATGAAAGTTTTAAGGAAAGTATTTTTCAGTTTGGGAAGCTAGGTCACAAAACAACTAATTTCTTACCTTCCTTGAGACTTTGGATCTGTGTGTAGAGGCGACTGAGGGCGCTACCGCGCTCCGGTACGAATACACGCTGCGAGGTGCTCGGGACTGCCGGCTGTGGACAAAAAAAACAACGTGTAAAGAAAGAAGTACGTAGGTATTTGTGGAGTCGGGTAAGTTTTTTGGCAGCGTAGGTAGACCTCCTGCTAGAACCTAGACAGGCCGACGATATCGTTAGAGTGCGGGAATCCAGCGGATTCAGATGGCAGGCTGTCGTTCAGTGTGGGAGGGGGAGGTTTATGTTTATCAGTGCACGTCTTCTGGCTGATGATGATGATGATGATTAAGTTGTTTGGGAAGTCTGAGCACTTTACTACTTTACTGTTCCTTACTACTGCTGCAATGAAAGGAAATAAAAAATGACGAATATGTATCCGCAGAGGGGAAATCGAATGGGAAGGACCAAGGGAACCGGCCAAGTGCGAGTCGGGCTCGCGCACTGAAGGCTCCGTACCACCATACAATTCAATAACGAAATCACCATAGTAATATAATGAATATAATTAAGGTAATTTCGTTATTGAATTTCGGCGCGAGCCCGAATCGCACTTGGCCGGTTTTTCATCATTACGCGGGTGAAAAAGCGGGGTCCGCGGGGCGCAACTAGTATATAATATATTTCAAGTTGCCATAAGTGAGGTCATTATATTATAATTATGTAGTAGGTTAGGTATCTATAGAGTCTGTACAATATGAAGGTAGAGAATAGTTTTTGACTCTACTTGACCATACATCAGCTGTGATATTAGGTCATTACCTTTATTATAGTTCCTGAGACAATCGTGTGTGAAAACGGAGGAAGGTTCTTATTTTTTTTTTCTAGTTTTACGGAACCTTTAAGCTAAAAATTGTACTGTAGGTATTAGAAAAAAGATGCGTCAAACAAGCAAGTCCAGATGCATCAAAAACATTTCACAAACAAATATGACATTGAAACACCGATTGCATAATCGAGTCGTGACATCTCGCGACCTTGGAGATGCTGCCGATCCGAATGATAATCGTGACTCGATCTGAATCGGAATTGTTATTTGTCAATCGCGTTTTTTGTTCCGTAATTAATTGCTGTGTCGTAAGGTGGTACTTTTTCAGTTTGTTTGTAGGAACCTACTTATAAAGCATTGTCCTTAGCAATGGTAAGAAAAAACGCGATTAAAAGAGGTGCATGTCTTTCGCCCGATGGTAAGCGGTAATTAAGCATGATGCACCTACCACACTAGCGGTGCTGTCGATGCTTTAGAGATGGTTGTAGACACTCTTTTTTAAACTCTCCATGGTGGTTCGAGGTCCAAGGAAGGAAGAAGTGGAAAATCCGGTGCGGGATTTCCAGCTTGCAAGACGTGGGGGTGGTGAGCTTTTTGACGGCGTCGAGATGTGCGGTAGTGGAACTAACACAGTGTGAAAACATCAAATGTGGCCCACGTTGTCGAATGTCGAGTAGACAAGGGGCCTTACGGACAACAGCTAATTGCGGCAACTAATCCGCAAACCGTATCTGGGCGCGATAAGAATCACGTTCGCGCGATTTTCCAACTGAGCGGATTAGGTGCCGCAATTAGCTGTTGTCCGTAAGGCCCCAGTTTATGCGATTTAATTTTGAGTAGCAAATCGTCACATCTTAGAATCTATCTAATCTATTCTAAGCGTCACATATTCAAATCGTATGGCGATATATCGCATATCGTTGATTAGTACCCACTTAGGACTTATAGGTGTCTTATGACTTCATCTCGCGCTGTTTGAAGACATGACAGAATCCATAATATAAGTACAAGTAGGTATATGCGGTAATGTTACGATGTTCAATTTTCCTTATCTTATTTATAGTTTTCGAGGAAAAACCTATATGAGATCTGCGAGATGGTATTTAACTCAGCTTTATAAAGATTATGCTCGAATAGCGGTTAGCCTTTAAAACACATTCATAAGATGATCACTAGACAACCCCAGGTAAATCTCGTGGCGCAGCTAGCTGCTACCTTTTCCCCGTTTCTTTTTTCTTTCTTCTACTTCATGAGATGTAGGTTTATGCTACTATTATGGCGTCGTGCATCTTGTACATTTGCCAGTGTTAAGTTTTGATCGGTTTTCACGTTTTATATACCATCAAACGACGAAACCGACGTTGAAGACGAAAGTCTTCGACCAATATGTGTTACCAGTGATGACATATACGGCAGTGAAACGTGGTCTTTCATTATGGGCCTCATAAACAAGCTCAAAGTCGCACTACGAGCTATGGAGAGGGCTATGCTCGGGGTTTTTCTACGAGATCGAATCAGAAATGAGGAGATCCGTAGACGAACAAAGGTTACCGACATAGCCCACCGGATTAGCAAATTGAAGTGGCAGTGGGCAGGGCACATAGCATGCAGACCAGGTGGCCGATGGAGTCGAAAGGTTCTCGAATGGAGACCACGGACCGGTAAGCGCAGCGCAGGACGTCCACCCACAAGATAGATAGACGACCTAAACGAGACCGCAGGGAAACGCTGGATGCAGGCCGCTTCCAACCGGCCCTTCTGGAGATCGATGGAAGAGGCCTAAATCCAGCAGTGGACGTCCTACGGCTGAAATGATATCGTCAAACATTTTTTTAGTCACAACCACCCTACGCTCGAATAACACTCGATAATACACAAGTTTAGGAAAATTATACAATGAGTCGACATGTTTTTTTCATGTTGACGCCAAAGCTCTCAACAAAACAAAACTTTCTCGATTTGGTAAACAAGATGCGCAGGAAGAGAAAATGTTCAGCTTGCAGTTATTCAGCTAATCTAGCGCTTGAATCCAGCGCGAATTCCCGCGGGTAATGAATAACTCCCTGACTTCTGCCCGCTAAACTTTATGGCTCACGGCTTTCGATGTTCTACAATAATTGGTCCACATCGCTGTACCATTGATTCATTCCTTACATAGAAAAAGAGTAATAATAAATATTCGGGACATTTTTGCACACACGGTCATCTGACCCCAAACTAAGCAAAGCTTGTGATATGGCTGCCAGAGACTGATATACATACATATATAGTTTTAAACACATACTTAAATAGATATTAACAACCAGATATATAACAAACACAAATGTTCATCACATAAATGCTTGTCCTAAGTGGGAATCGCACCCACGCCCCCAAGCTCAGAAGGCAGGTTCACTACCAACTGGACCAACGGGCCAAGGGGTTATCGGTACATGACCTACATACAATATGTATCTATAAGATAATAAATAAATGTAGGTAGTTACACATATATCCCTCCACATATCTTCTATAGTCAACACTCGTTGACTAAAAATATGAAGTAGTCAGTAACGTCGGCCTACTCAGTATTACAAATACAAATAGAAATATTTATTAATAACACCTATGTTACATGTCAATAAACTATAGATTCTGTCTTATTAGGTACACTAGGTACCTACTCCTTAAGTACATCCTCCTTTTAACAAAAAAGGAAAACTTCTTAGAATAACTACACAAAGAAACCAAGTACATTCGCAAAATTTTAGCCATTCAAATGGTGCCATATATGGCTCCAAAAAAATAAAAAATACTATGACAATTTGTGCGGTTAAATCGTACCACAACAAATCAGAAAAGCAGCATAAGAGTTATGGTGTGACATTCCACAGGTAATCCATTAATTTTCTTGCTTAATTCGTTTAAAATTATGAGAAAATGAGATTATGATTATGAGAAATTATTAGAATTATGTTAGGTTTAAGGAAGCGCACATCAGTCAGAAAGCATTTCAAAGAAAACGAAATTATGACGGCCATTTATTTATACATCTATAACTGTATTCTAGAAATTTATGATGAAAAAGAAAAACTAAGTAAACCCAAAAACAAGTATACACGTAAATGTCGACATTATGATCAACTGTATAAACCTCTGAACAGATTAATGAAAGTACAAAAGCAAGGGATATACAATAAAATCTGCATGTTTAACAAATTACCGCAAGATATCACCAAACTACATGCCAAGGATTTCAAGAGAAAAATAAAACATTTCTTTGAGATGAACCCTTTTTACACACTAAACGAATTCATGAAAATGCGTCTAAATGAATCTTCATTCTTATGTGATTAGAATAGTATAATTGACATTAATCATCATCATCATCATCAGCCTCTAACTGTCCACTGCTGGACATAGGCCTCTCCCAATGCACGCCACTGAGCTCGGTCGGCAGTACCTTGCATCCAGTTTTTACCCGCCGTTTTACGCAGGTCATCACTCCACCTGGCAACAGGGTGTCCTACACTACGTTTGCCTAAACGTGGTCTCCACTCCAGAACTCGTCTACCCCATCGGTTATCGGTTCTTCGGGAAATGTGGCCGGCCCACTGCCACTTCAGCTTGCTAATCTTTTGAGCTATGTCGGTAACTTTGGTTCTATGTCGAATCACTTCGTTCCGAATTTTGTCCCGTATAGAAACTCCAAGCATAGCTCTCTCCATAGCTCGCTGAGCGACTTTAAACTTGTGGACCACCTTAACCGTGAGTGTCCACGTCTCGGCACCGTAGGTCATAACGGGTAGGACACACTGGTTAAAGACCTTTGTCTTGAGACACTGTGGTATGGACGACGTGAAGACTTGACGAAGCTTACCGAATGCTGCCCATCCCAGCTGAATTCTTCTATTGGCTTCTTTCTCGAAGTTATTCTTACCTAACTGCAGAGTTTGTCCTAGGTATGCGTACTCTTGAACAACTTCGAGGTGAACGCCATTAACTACTATCGGCCCCGGGTCTATACGACTATTGAGCATGATTTTTGTCTTATCTATGTTCATTCCGAGGCCGATGCGTCTAGAAGCGTCGGCCAGGCTAGACAGCATCCCTTGCAGGTCCTGTACGGACTCAGCCATTATGACAATATCGTCAGCAAATCGTAAATGTGAGAGGTATTCACCGTTGACATTAATGCCCTTACCTTTCCAGTCCAGGGTCTTAAACATATCTTCCAGGACACTCGTGAACAGTTTCGGGGATATTACATCTCCCTGTCTCACTCCCCTGCGCAATTGGATATGCTTAGACTGCTGGTTCTGTACTTGGACACTCATAGTTGCAGCGTCGTAAATACATCTCAACACCTCGATGTACCGACAGTCGACTTGGCAGCGCTGCAGAGACTCCAGAACAGCCCAGGTTTCGACTGAGTCAAAGGCTTTCTCATAGTCCACGAACGCAAGGCACAGGGGCTGGTTATACTCTTCGGTCTTCTGTATAACCTGCCTCACTGTGTGTATGTGGTCTATGGTGCCAAATCCTGAGCGAAACCCGGCCTGCTCCGGGGGCTGAAACTCATCAAGTCTTCTAGCGAGGCGATTTAGGATGACCCTCGAGAACAACTTACAAACGTGGCTCAGAAGTGAAATGGGGCGGTAGTTCTTAAGAAGCGTTTTGTCTCCTTTCTTGAAGAACAAGACCACCACACTCCTGCTCCACGCCTCTGGAGTTCTCCCGGTGTTCAAAACGGTACCAAATAACTTGCGAAGCTCAAGAAGTACGGGCTTACCCCCTGCCTTTAATAGCTCCGAAGTTATACCGTCTTCACCTGGGGCTTTTCCATTTTTAAGTTGTCTGAGGGCCAGCTCGATCTCGCCTAAGCTGACGTCCGGCAGCTCGTCAGTGTAGTGGCGTGCTAGTTTTGCACGAGAATCCTCTGCGCTGGTTTCAGGTCTTGGGGCGTGCGAAGCGTACAACCGGCCGTAGAAGTCTTCAATCTCCACGAGCACCTCCGGCTTAGAGACAACAGTGTTGCCATTTGCAGTTGTGAGCTTTGTCAGATGGGCCCTACTAAGTTGTTTGGCAAAGACTTTGGACAATTGACATTAATAGAATAATTTTATAGCTATTTTTTTAGATTTCTTTCGTGACATTAATTATTATGAGGATTAAAAAATTAAAATACTTATTTTATTGTTCCATATAATTTTATGCTGGAATGTTGTAATAAGACTTGCCTAATGTGGCAATTTAGTTATAAGGCCAATAAATAATTCTATTCTATTCTATTCTAAAATACCAATCGAAACGTAAGCTACCAAGCGAATTTGTAGCTTACGTTTTGGAAGGCGTTGTTTGGAAACCTACCTTCTCTGAGTAGTTATTCTAAAGAAAACTTTTGAGTTCATAAGATTCCTATAAAAGTAATGGGAAAACTCTTAATTACCATGCTAATTAAGTAGATGTAGGGCACGAGATTCTGTGGCAGTCGGTACTCCTAGTAAGAATTTGCTTAATTTCCCGCATTTTCTCATGACCATAAAACTTATTTCTGCATCCAGAGTAGGTAAATAGGTAACTGAATCCACGTTCCCGAGTGAAAACGAACAATATTTCCTCGTTTATTATTTTGTTTGCTCCACAGACCCATAAAATAGACCTGTGAACTATGCCAAGCGATGCTACAGTTCCACTAACTTATCTGTAGTAGGAAACAAAATGTTGGAACTGAAAGTTTTCTTCAGGTAAATGTCAATATTGTCTGAAAATAAGCTAGTGGCTCCCCCGCTCAACAGCATAGGTAAGTTGGTAGACTGTAGAGCGATAAAGACATCTTCGATCGTGACACTCGTGACGACGTGACTCCAGATTAGTGTCGATTCACTGACAGCCGACGTCAATGCTGTGACAGGTTCTTTTGTAACTGCCGTCAAATTTCAACCTTAACACAACACGAATAAGAGCTAATAACAATTGAAGAAGCTCCTATTCAAAAGAAGCCTTGATTTCGATCTTTATTGCTACACGAAGAAAGGTTCTTTTGCGTTTTCAAAACTACCCGCACAGCGAAAGATTTACACGTCACGAATTTAAACTTTATACCCTAGTTTTTACGGTTCTACGTACACACCTGATATGCGGCAATGGGACCTGCTGTGCGTGGATAATGAGCATTTAGAGCTTTATGACTTTGTGATAAGAGCTATAAAATTTGTGGACTCTCGGTGTGTCTAATGATTGTCACGCAGAAGACACAGGGTCAAGTGCAGGCGAGGAATTGAAGAATTTTCCAGAATAGAGCTACTAGTTTGTCAGTAGAAATAAAATTAATGTAAAGTGGGTGACATAGACTCGACACAACACAAACAAACTCAAATGGGAAAGTTCAAAATGACAGGGTTTCATAGAATAGGTAATCACTTATTTCAAGTCTGTGTTAAATTATCACGGTTGTTCACTAAAGTTATATGATTATTTACGGGATATTGACCGTGGTAAGGTTGTGGAATGAGCTCCCGATATTGCGGCGCAGTTAGTTGGAAGCTCATTCCACAACCTTACCACGGTAAATATCCCGTAAATAATCTTATAACTTTAGTCACTTACTTCATTGGTACTGTTGTTTTTTGCAGTAATAATGTAATTTTAGGGTTTAATTACGTACCCAAAGGGTAAGAACGGGAACGAACTTTTCACTGTCTCGTAGGGTCGTTTGGCATCAGCGGTTATAGTAGCTATTGAAGAGTTCCACTATTCACCTCTTGGCTCCATTATCAGATCAGTTCGATGGTACTAAATTATTGTATTGTCATCCGAATTACCATTATACTTGCAAAGTTTCAAATCGATACGAAAATTATTAGGGGGTTAAAAACGACTTCCAACATTTGTTTACATATTTAATTAAACGTGAAGTTAATAAAAGCATCATCATCATCATTGTAATCATCATCATCATCCTATACTACTCCACTGCTGGACATAGGTCTCTCCCAAGGTTTGCCACTCAGCCCAGTCTTCGGCTTTTCTCTTCAGTATATCGCCACTCCACCGAGTCTCTGGGCGTCTAGGGAAAATATATCAAACAATATTTCCCACAGAATAAATAAGAGTTGAACCAACGGTAACAATCAATCAAGTCAAGTGACACTTAAATCTGTCAACATTTTATAGAACCTCCTTATGATTTAACCCCTTATTCATAATTACTTATGGTTCAGAGAAAGTTCCCAATAAATCTTCAGCTCTAACGAGCCGTGGCAGTTCTTTGTGAGCCGAACAAATATTTAATATAAATACTTTTAAATAAGTTGTCAAGTCCTGACAAAAAAGCAGTAAAAACCTCTTTGAATAAACCCTTCACGATTGGGGACTACCACGTGTTCGTAAATCAAAGTACCGATTTGAAACAGCCGAAGTTCGTGAAACTATGTCGAGAAAAATTCCTAAAAGAGAAAAAGCTACGTACCCATTACAAAAAGAAGAGGCAATAAATTCGACTGCATTTTTAATACATCATTAAACTGCATAAGGGAAAATATGGAGCGATGGTGGCCGAGCGGTAGCATGTGCGCTTTACAATCTGACGGCACCCGGTTCGATTCACAGCCCTGCTTCATATTATTATTTAGTAACTAAATAAATTATGTGCAGTTTCGGTGCCATCACTCTAAAGCGGTGAAGGAAAACATCGTGAGGTAACATGTATGTCCAAGAATCTCAAAAGTAAAAGACGTGACATTCACCAACATACACTGGGCCAGCATGGTGGATTAGTGCCCTTCCACCCAGCCGTGGGAATATGATGGGCTGAAATGATGAAGATGATAAAATTATGATTATAATTATAATCTATATAAGTATATATATATATAAATTTATCCCTATTTACCCACGCCATAACATGAAAACGACTTTACCGTTTTTTTTAGTTTTCTTATTTATACTTTGTAGAAGGTTCTTACGGAAAGAAAAATTAAGAAAATTGCCTGGAATATTGGAAAATTTCAGAAACCTTAACGACGATTTTTACTTACGGGTGAAACCGCGGGGCCGCTAGTTTATTATAATTTGTGTTCAATGGGTGTTTCCGATGTGGCTCATATAAATTTAATCAAATGATGAACTAACAGTTACGAAGATTAGCTACTTCTTGACGATACTTATGTATACGAGAATAATCTTAGTCCATGACCAGGTGAATTGAAGTGGTAAGAGATGAGACCATGTCAATAAAAAAAATTTGACTTCTTTGGCCGTGATCACTGTATCACGTGGCCAGAAAAGTCCAATGACGACATGTCAACTAGGCGATTGGTGTAATCTTTTAACCATCAACTCACCTTATGATAAGCGACGATATAGAAGATTTATTCACTATTCACTCTGATGTTGAAGATAACTAAGCTATCACAGAAAACAAGTCATGCGAAAAGTAATCGAGTTCCAACAGTAATCCCTACTCACAATCGGCCGATAGACAGTTGTTAATATAGATTTAAATCAGAATAAAGGAACACTTGAGTTAAGTCGATATAACTGATGGTTTCAAGTAGATTACAAACAAGTTTCGTCATAGTAAATCATGGTCCTTTAGGAGTAGAGTGGGTACTCTCATAATGCCGAGTCAACTGGTTCATTAGAGAAAGGAGAGAGAGAAAGAGACAAGACATAGGAGAGTCACGTACTGGCAGCAGTCTTTTTTTTATTTTTATAAATATTATGCTTGCGTTTGACCACAATCACGACTGATGTTAAGTTTTCGGCAAGCTTTCCAGATATTTTTTTTAAAATAAAGATACCGATAGCAAAATGTAACCTACTCCGGACACTAAGATGAGTCTAAACACACCCACGTACTTCAAATCCGTCTAGCTGTTCAGGATATATTATACGACCGTACACCCACAACCGTACACCCGTAAATCATGTACTTATATAATTTTGTATTGATATATAATTTAAGTTAGATTTATATTTGCTGTATCTATATAGGTCATATATTTCTTGTAAAACTTTAGTCCTTTTGTTTTTTTTTCTTTTATAGGTGTTTTTGATGCACGCCTACGTACCATTTGTTCCAACCTGGTGGATGACTGGTAGAAAATGTTTGGCATTAAGTCCTCCATTTGTACATGTCTACATAATTTGTAAGTGTGCAATAAAGTATTAAATAAATAATATAAATACACCCTTACATACTTATTTATGCTAACATGCACACTGAAAAACATTATCCTGCTTCTAGGGCAGTCGGATCTCCCTTGCCGTCACAAAAACAATTATTTGAAGCTTTACTCCGTTCACAAAGTGAGGAACGCGCGACACCAATTTAAATCTCCCACACCAAAACACCATAATAAAATACACAGTCATCAATCGAAATTAAAACCCGTCACCGTCATACAGTGTGACCACGATAATGACAAAATGACACGATAATAATTGTGTCACGTAATTTGGAACAAAATTACAGACCAAAAAACACTAGGTGGCGGTAGTTTCTCAAAGGATTACTATTCCGTCATGGCGGGAAATTGAGTTACCAGAATTTGGGAGACTAGTGTAAGAATTACCCGTGAAAACTTAGGGCTGGTACGTACCCAAACTACAATAAAAAACATATAAATGCCATACTTATACGATAAATTGCATAACCAAAAATTTACTTTTTTAATTCGGGCCCGAAAAAACTAAACTACAGCTTTCAATAATTTAATAGTTTCAAGATATTTATATTAATTCAACAAATCTGTCAACAAAAACAAACAAAAAAAAAACTGTCTGAAAAGTGAAAATCGTTTTTTTTTACTTCAGATTAAAGAGCTAATGGGCTTAACTCGCCTTTGAAGAACCCCATGTTGTAGCTTTTCAGAAACACCGTGGAGGTAGCTCATTCCACATTTTGCAGGTGTAAGGAAAGAAAGATCGTGTGAATCGCACAGTACCTATGCGATTTCCACTGAGCTTGATGAGCTTTCAGGCGGTGGCGGCTAGTGCGATGGTAAAACCGCGACGCCGGCAACCAAGTGGCAACAACGTGGCAATGCGGCCAGCATCTTGAGAACGATGCCTCCTGGCAGCGGTTTATTAGATTAGTTTAATTTTATATTGTAGGTCTAGTTTGTTTATATTTAAGGTCTAGTTTGTTTATATTTTACTAGCGACCCGCCCGCCCAGCTTCGCACGGCTGTAATTTATGTGCGAAGCCAGGGCGGGTCGCTAGTTATATAATTATATAAAATGTCCATGAAAATTTATCTAACTGATGGTGAAAACCGCATCAAAATCCGTTGCGTGGTTAAGGAGGAGTTAGCGGCCATACAGACACACAGACAGACAGACAGACGTGGAAAGTGACTTTAATTTATACCATGTAGAGATAGAGATAGAGATTTTAAGTTGTTTTCATATAATATTGGTAACTAAACGTTTTCTTTCAATGAGATGGAAATGTTTATCTATTGAATGTTCATCCAAGTATGCTAACTGTATTTGTAGTGTTAGTTTTAGCTTGTATTTTGTTTAGTTATTAAAGGCACTTGCCCAGTATGCTTGAGTAAGTTAATTTGAATGTTTGATTAGAGGTGGCAGCCCTACTGTAAGACCGTATTGTCACGCTCAGCCCAAGGACACAAGTAGAAAGTAAACGGAATCTGTCACGGTCACGAGAAATATAACTAATACCTGCTAATACACCCTCAGGTATACTCGAGCACAGCACCCACACTTCACACTGGCGTTGTTAAATAATTATATTTTGAATTTTTTTGAGTAACTACTTCGCACGGGTCTGATATTCCAGGAGTGACACAAGCCGACGTCACTGTCCTGGGGGTCTAGACAAGAGCCACGCACAGTTAGCGTTCACGCCTGCGAAAAGATGAAATTGTCGCCTGCGGAAAGATGAAATTGTATGAAAATGACATTAGCTTCAGATAAATCTCATGCTAATGTCATTGTCAATGTCATTTTCGTACAATTTCATCTTTCCGCAGGCGTGAACGCTAACAGTGTGTGGCTCTTGTCTAGACCCCCAGCTGCAACATTCCAACAAACACATAAATTGGGAAACAAATACATTCATCTATGAAATAAAATACAATAAACAGTTGGGGACAAATGCATGCAACGGTATTTAAAATTATTTACTCTTAGGTTCGGAAACTCTTAGAACGTACGCTTACCTATATACTCTCCTAGGGGGAGCCGCCAACCCCCTGCCCTAACCTGACAACACCCTTCTAGTTCGACAAAAAAACCTTAGTTCTGTATAGATAAGTAATGTTGTAGGTGCAACAGTCGGCTGCTATAAAATTCGTTGTTATTTCTCATCCAAATAAAAAACTTTGTTGATTATCGAATTACCCAAATGACAGATTGTAATCTGTCAAAATATTTTTACGCTCCCGGAATTCCAGTGAGCATTAACGTCTAACATAGCCATAAAATTACATAAACCTGATTATGGTTACGACTGAGCTGTAAAAGAAAATATGTGATCTTGTGTAACCGAGACACTACACTTGGCTGGTGCCATAGCAAACAAGCTGACAGGCCACCTGATGGTAAGCGACCATCGATCACGGAGGAAATTGACTCACGTGATAGGGCCAGAAATATATAACTGTTTGAAAAGGATATCACGAGTGCTGCCAGTGACAACATATTTAAAACTATATTAAAACACTGGATCGTTGAAAAATGTTTTTACACTATTGACGCCTTTTTTTAAAGTGAAAGGAATTGTTATTTCAATAACTACGGACGCAATGTAATATTATCTTTATTTATTTATGAGATAATTAATCAATTAGAAATTATTGATAATAATGATTATTATTATTATTTTACATGAAATTCTTGACTGACTTATAATTATTCACACTGTTATAAAAAAAACTGTTTATCACATAACTCTTAACTACACACAGTCTGTCGAAGGCGCTTGATTTTATTTGTATGTGAGGTAATTATTATTACAGTTCTAACAGAACTTTCAAGTAAATTATACTTTATTTGTTTTATTTTGTCACCCTATCTTATATAAACAGGGAAAAATATGCAGTGCTTATATTTCAAAAACATTGAAAGAAAGAAAGAAAGAAAACATTTATTTTGCGCACAAAATACTACAATATCAACATTACAAAACAAAAACAACAAGGTAGTAATAACAATAATAATACATGTTAAGTTGTCGCTGTAGTGTCCAGTGCGACAAAAAAGGGCAGTGCTCAGCGATAATGCTACAGATTTCTCTGCAGCGCTGGTTTTCAGCACTGACCTTCTGAGACGCGCGGAACTACAAATAGTAGAATAAAGTATTTGCCCAAATTTTGCCAAATTGCCATTGCCCAAAGTTGTACAGTTTTATGGGTAGCCTATAACTGTGCTATAACCTCGGTTTCGCCTACGTGGACATTCCTTCGGGAATCGTACAACATTTCGGAGAGTACATTGGATCTGCATAACCTAATTCACTCCTGCCCATTATTTTTCTATCGGACTGCCAGAGTGGGCACGAAAAATCGACACCGCTTTATTGTTGATATTCCAAAACCCGTACGAAGCGCATTGATTTCACTTTTATTCTGCAAACTGCTAGTCTGTGGAATGCGCTGCACTAATCACTATATAATCAATACAGTGAATCGGTTTCTTCAAGACAAGCGTGCTCCATCGTAGACCGCATCATCGCTTAACATCAGGGTGGCGGTAAAGTGCAAGCTTATATTAATCAGTAAAAAAATAGGCAGTCATGGCGCAATACGTCATTAGCATGTCGGTGACGCGAACCCAAAAGTTTTGCCCTTACCTTTTGGTAAGCTCAACGCGGCTAAGGAAATTTTCACTTCAATAGTTCTTTTGTAACCATAAAGCTCCTTTAAGTCTTCGACCAAAATAAAAAGAATGGACGGGCCTTAGGCGCTAGGTACTAAACAAAAATAATCTTATCTCAAATCTACACCACAGAATAAAATCGTCGAGCATAGTGCAATACCGCGAAACTAAGACAGGTAAATAACGCGTATCTACATTTCACTTCACTTTACAGTAGAAACAAAAAACTGCCTAGTGTCCTCCGCGGTTTTAGTTTTCACTCAATATCTCGTTTTCTATTGGTCAAGTTTATTTTTTTGTAATATTGGGAGGAGCCAACGATATCGTTGTGTGCGTTGGTAACAATAAATAGATTTAACAACAACAATAACAATAAATAGATTTGGCTACGTATGTAGTTACGCGGTATTGACCGACGCTAGTTACGCGTTATTGCACTATCCCCGACGAAATAGCAGTTTCTTGTCTACTAAGTAATTACCTCTCCAGTCCCACGACACAGAATAGCCTGCTTTCAAAACCAATAAATACAATTCCCGAGTGCGGCCCGCACTTTGCATTCAATTAAAGCTACAAAGTAGAGGGTTTAAATCCCACTATCTCGGGTCGAAATGTCACGCTCATTCAGGCTTTAGTTTCAGGCTCGAGCTACGGTACCCTGACACTGAACTTCCTTAATTGAAGCACGAACGTTTCAATTTAACTTGAACGACGCGAGATTGCACGGAAATGGAAAACCAGTAAAGATATTCCGTCTATTTCATTATAATGATAACATCCTACAGATTTTTACAATTTATTGCAGCTTTCAGAGCAAATAAATGCTTGGACCACGCTTAGTAGATCTCTACTAAGCGTGGTCCAAGCATTTTTTTTTTTTTTTTTTTTTTTTTTTCGACAGATGGCGCTAATTTTTCAAGCTAGACATCTGGAACGCAAGTGTCCTGATGGGCATAATCTTGATATCTTCATCTATGAGTGTTCGGATAGGCATATCTTGATATATACATCTACGAATGTTCGGATGGACATATTATATTGATATCTACATCTATGAAATGCCACGCAGGGTTTGAACTGTTAAAGCTCAAAATTCTGCGTTAGGTTTATAGGCAAGCGTAACGCTTATCGTCTGGTGAGCGACATCACCTTATTGCATAATTGGAATAAAAAAAATACGCAAAAAAATACTACCAAATTTCAAAACCTCGTCCGTAGTTAGTTATATTTCGTCGAATATTTTTTTTGTTGCTTTACTGGTGTATGTTATACTGCGCTAGACAAGAAAGCTTCAGCACATCCGTTAATCCTTGAACGATTCCTCTGATCTCGAACAACGCTACAGAGAGCAGTTGATTGGACTGGCCGGTTTGTACTGACGGCAGACGGGCGTTTTTGTTTCCATACGTAAAACACTTACGCTGGTGTCACAGCTGGTTTCGCAGACTTACATTTGACATCTGACCTTAGAGTACTTAATTAGCTTCTCAGAAAACGAATTAAACTATAATTATTGCTACGAAGAAAACTTATCAATCTTGCCTGAGAAACATTCAAATGGCAAAAATATTAACTACCTTATTTTACATTTTACAGACATTAAAACTGAAATTAAAACTGACTTTTTAACGTATTATTTGAGTAATATTATTAGTTTTGTATTATTGGAATGTAATTTTTATCATATGTTTTTTTTCATGGAAGAAAACGATTATAAGGATATATACACTGTGTCATATAATATAATTGTTATGAATAAAAAAAGTTAAAATATAAGCATATATATCAGCAGTGTAAGTACCGTTCTTTATCGATCGTCAAATTTGACAGCTGATATCGTCATATTCGATAAAACGACATTTTTGATCAGTACTCGCTATGATCGATTCTATGGAATTTTATCGAATTTGACGATAGATAAAGAACGGCACTTGCATTGTAATCTCACGAATTTCACACATGAGTATCTAAGTTATTCTACCCGAGAGTATTATGTCTCACATCACGCAGCGTGTAAGGCGCCCGTCTGCTCCAAGACAAATCCTTTTGCATAAACGTCGAAGATCGGCGTAAAATTACCCATAAGCGATACAACGGTGCCTACATGAGTCATCGTACAAATGCAGATCATTGGTGCTCTGTGCGTGCTATGCATGAGCTTGTGCGCAGAACTGGGTCTGTGGGAAACTCTGAGAAGATAATTTACTACTAGAAGTTATGTTTACAGCAGCAAGTACAAATACCGGGCTATACGAAAACGGTATGCAAGAAAAGCGGAGTTTCTTTGCACGATAGAATCCGGAACGTGGATAATCGCCAAAGAACCGACATAGCTATTAAAATTTGCAAGTTGAAGTGGCAATGGGCAGGCCACATCGCTCGAAGGACCGATAACCGATGGGGAAGAAAGATTCTTGAGTTTCTTGAGACCACGAACCGGTAGACGCAGCGTAGGGAGGCCTCCCACTAGATGAATTGATGACATTGTGAGAATCGCGGGCATCCAGTGGATGAAGGTGGCAGGCTGTAGTTCAGTGTGGAGGTTAAAGGGGGAGGCCTATGTTCAGCAGTGGACGTCTTCTGACTGATGATGATGATGATGCAAGCCAAAAGTGTCTCAGAGTACTCATCATTATGGAGAACTTTTTCCATGCCAGCAAATCAGCTGCTCCGTAGAAAAAGGTCATTAACACTCGAATGAACAAGGAACAGCTGATTAGCTGTTATTTTTTCCGAGATTTTAGCGTTAGTTCCATGGAACAATATCCACAAAAAAAAAAATTGTGGTTACATCTTCCTCCTCAAAGTTTCCGTCATCTATGAGCGCGTATATGGCGGGTGAAGTCAAATATTGTGTTGAAGGTTTTATTGCAAGGCGCACAGTACCAATTGCCTATCAGCATTGAACGAGTGGGTGTAAGAAGGCTTGGGACGGGTTTTAATGATAAGGCATTTCGCGTCTAGGTCTTGTAATAGTTTTCCATTTGAAGCCATTAACGGCATTATGAACTGAGCTGTGACAATCTCGTCTCAGTTGCGCGATCTTTCTAAGGTTGGAAGCGGCTAGCGTCATCCAACGTTTTCCTGCAGTATGTTATAGGTCGTCCGTCCATCTTGTGGGTGAACTTCCTCCGCTGCGCTTATCAGTCCGTGGTCTCCATTTGAAAACCTTTCGGAACTGTTATTTCTCTTCATGTCCAGTAATTACACTGGAAACTCTGCCATACAATCAATGCTAGCAAACTACGGCTTGCGTTTGGTTAACTGGCACAGAGGCAATTTCTCAGGCGAACTCTGCATAAGTCCCTACCACTACAGTCACCAACATGACTCATAAGTACATGAGTCACCAATGAAATTTCTCGATAATACCTAAGTATGCCACGTCGTGGTTAATGCAAATCCGATGGTGTATTCATGGTGTGATTGCATCGTACACTGCACCCATGCTGTCACTTTAACTGACGAGACGCGGGACGTCAGTTTTATGGAAGATGTCTACGGAAACTAGGTCTTTGGGTTTATTGGAATTGACTGTTATTTACTCGTAAATACATTGACCCGTGTTTGAACAGATCTCACTTTTTTTAAGGGACGTTTAGATTTATTTTAAAGCTTTTGGTGTGATTGAAAGATCAGGCTGCACTCAGCCTGGTCTTTCAATTCAAGTCGTCTTGGAAGAGGCCTATTTCTAGCAGTCGACTGAGATATGAAGGAAGCTAATAATTAGCCCACAGTGCATAGCTAAGTGCTAATGTGGTTTTTTGATGAATAAGAAATCGTTAGTTATCCGGTATCGGTTTCCTATTGGTCAATAAACCTCATTTGGATTTAGCCTTGCACTACACAGATTCGGTTGATTCCCGCCCGTATAATGTATTAGTAACCACTACTATACCGTGTGCATATTCCGCACGTTCCGTTTCCCACAGCAATAAGTCAGGCCGCGGCCATCAGAGCTCGGAATAACTCTCGGCAGACAGCTCAATGATGTCGCGCCGGGAATCGAACTCAACCATCTACCCACTGTGCCCATCATTTACACCTGTCTCCAGCAAGAGGAATTTCTTAATTCCACTGTTTTTTACACGCTTTATACAGGGTTATAAAAGGGTAAGCTAAGCCGAAAGGGGTTCGTTAAACTCATCATTATGAAACACTTTTACTATGGCACCAAACATGAACTCGCGAAAAAAATATCTGCTGTTCCATACATTTTGCGAGAGTCAGTGACCGCCTTCTATAGAACAGCTGATATTTTTTCGTGATTTCGGGGTTGGTCCCATAGTAAAAGTTGTTCAAAATTATAAGTCCAACAGGGAAGGAGGTCACTCGTTTCCCCTTCCCTCCTTCCTTCTCTTCCTTCTCCTTTTCCTTTTCTTCTTTTACCTTTCCTTATAATCCTGTATGGCTTCACTTGTAACTAAAATGAATGTAATCTTTTGAACTTCGATCTGGAGTTAATTTTAACATACTTCTATCTGTCGTATCAATTTGAAACTTTGCAAGAACTTATAACGTAATTTAGATGGCAATAAATAGTTTTGTCACCATCGAGCTGCTCTGATGATGGAGCCAGGTTGATAATGGAACTCTTCAATGTGAATCATACTAGCAGAGCCATCTAGCGGAAAAGATGCAGTGCTGTGCGGTGCGGCGCTTGATGTATGGCGTCTTTCCCGCTAGATGGCTCTGCTATTTGTTTCGCTATTTAACAAATTGATAACATATTAAGCGTGTTTTTTTTAGTTTTAACTCACGACGCAAAAAGAGAGTGTTATAAGTCTAACATGCATATCTGTATGTGTGTGTCTGTGGCATCGTAACTTCTAAACGGATGAACCGATTTTGATGTAGTTTTTTTTTTGGTTTGAAAGGTAACTCGATCGAGCGAATTCTTAGCTATGATTCAAGAATAGTTTTTTTTATCAACACAATACGCTCACTGGAGTCGTCTTACAAACAAAACAAAACACGAAATCAAAATTGGTTCAGCCATTTGGGAGCTACGATGCCACAGACACACAGATAGACACGCTAAACTTAGAACACCCTACTTTTTGCGTCGGGGGTTAAAAATAAGCTTCACGATGTACTCAAGAAATTTAGAGACGTTCTTTCTTTCTTTTTACTTTACCGAGTTATCGATTATAGGTACAGGTATAGGTACTATAGGTATAGGTACTATAGGTACTATAGGTACTATAGGTACTCGCTAATCTGAAACTTTATTTTTTCGTGCAAAAATAATTATTAATTAATATTTTAGTATCCCAAATAAGCCCTGAATAATGGAAACCCCGTGTGTGGTATTTATTGAACTGCAGATACGAGAACTCTGCAGGTTATTGCAGATTCAAAACGGTATTTCGTTGTATGACATGAGAATACACGGGTATCTGTGTACCTGTCCCGAGTATTTGTGTACTAAGTTCGGAGTATTTGTTTACATACATGTTTCTAACTAATTGTGAGCTCACTAGAAAGCATTTTATACATTGAGTTAGGTACCTAACTATACCTACATGTATTTTTGGACTGCCTCAGCATAAGAAGATGATGCAGCAGGCAATGTTTTTACTAAAGCTATAAATTTATTTAGGTAATCTCTACATAGTCATCACTACATAGTATAAAACAAAGTCGCTTCCCGCTGTCTGTCCGTCCCTATGTATGCTTAGATCTATAAAACTACGCAACGGATTTTGATGCGGTTTTCACCATCAGTTAGATAATTTTTCACGGAAGGTTTATATATGTAACAAGCGCCTCGCCCTGGCTTCGCACGTAAGTTACAGCCGTGCGAAGCCGGGCGGCGGGTCGCTAGTATAAAATAAAATCGCTTTCCGCGTTTGTCTGTACTATATCCGCTAACTCCTCCAAAACCACGCAACGGATTTTGATGCGGTTTTCACCATCAGGTAGATAATATTTTACGGAAGCTTTATATATTTAATAAAACGTGCGAAGCCGGGGCGGGTCGTTAGTTAGATATTATTATAAAACCATAAATAATATAACACAGAAAGGTTTTCACGGAAGGTTTATACATATAATTATACTATAATAAAACTTACACCCGTGTAAAGCCGGGGCGGGTCGCCAGTACTAAATATGTCATTGGTGCAGGACCGCAGATCGAACCGAGTGCCGTCAGATTGTAAAGCGCACAATATATACTTACCGCTCGGCCACCATCGACTAAATTCGCTGGTTTGACTACAGTTATATCCGCCACAGTATGTTCTCCAGTACCACTATCCTCGATATGCTTACGGACCTACCCGCAGGCGAAAGCTATAAACGGGACCTCCGAGATGAAAGTTATTTACGGCCCAGGTTGACACACTGCACTCGGTTATACGTCTTGGAATTAATATGCTTTACGAACAGGATAGTAAAATGTTGTTTTGATCAAATAACCACCTGTAGGACGCGTCAGGAGTATTATTCGTTTATATCTAGTTGGATGTTGGAATTAATCGAATCGATTTGTTGGATTGGTCGACACCAACTTCATAGCGGAAAAGCGTAGCGCGGCAGTAAGGCAAGCAACCCCCCGTAGGGTTAACGATATGACACATCGCGGCCACGCGTGGACGATATTAGCCCGAAACAGGGACCAATGGCACAAAACAGAGAAGACCTATACTCATCAGTGGGTCGATAGAGACTGACGATGATGATGATGGATATCAATGAAATGTATTCAACAAAATACAAGCTAAAACGAACACTACAAATACAGTTATGTATGTATTCTAAGTGTAAACCATCCACATAACAGGGAACGTGTTTCAATTCAAGGGAAATGGGATGTGGGTTTGATCCTTTATGAAAATGATATTTAGAGGCCGATCAATTACCATGGAAAATTATCTCCGCCACAGCTGGAAAAGGTTATGTGTAAGTGTGTAACTCCAATCCGTTTCTACCGTAGCAGGAGGTTGCATGGCCTCTCTTAGTTTCAGGCCAAGACTATGGTCGCTACGTAAACCTATAAGTAAGTTAGTTTAACAGAATTAGCAACTTAGTTCTTACCTGATCTCCGAAGGTGGTCGGTAAGCTCCACTAGTGACGTACACCTCAGAACCGGAGTCACCACGTGGCGATCCATTTGGATGCCGCCGTCCGTTCCGGTGGTCTCCATTCCGGTGGTCTCCGTTCCGGTGGTCACCATTCCGGTGGTCACCATTCCGGTGGTCTCCATTCCGGTGGTCACGGTCGCCGCCTGATGGTGATCGCGTGCGCTCGTCCATGGTCTGCAATGTTATGGAAGTTAATTAATTCAGTTGGAAATTAATAGGAAACTAGGATACAGCTCGATTGGTTCTAAGGCTGCGTTTATTAGTATAGTGGGCGGTAGGAAGCTTGTTCTTCTTACCACATGCTATTTACTGTTGAATATTCAGGACTGAACTCCATAAAAAATATACCACTGCTGGGCAAAGGTATTTCCTGCCAACCTCTAGTGAATGAGTCAAGTTCTCAGCACTAGGGATTCTTAGGCTTTCTTTGACTGCGTCGTCCATCAGGCACCCAATGTTCCCGCCCAATCCCATGGACAGAGTCCGCAACAGCTTGCGGACTCTGTCCATTCTCTTGATACCAAACACGCTGCGTTCAATAAAACTATTTAGATAATTTTTTGCGCATTAAAAGCTGGCGTTAAACAGTGAAGTTCGTCTATATTTTAGATTAATAAATGTTTTAGAGTGAATTGGCTAGGCGTATGACCACACCTCACCTTATGTTAAGTGACAGTGTGGTCGAAGATAGTAAACTAACTTAGAAAGAACTGAACCAAGGCTGCCAGAAATCACCGCTAGGTACTTTGCAATTTTTTACTTGAGGTGATAACTAGCCAGCTGAGAACTAAAAAAGTACCCTACCATACCATCCTATGGTTTCTTCACAGTGTTTTACTTCTCCGGCCACGTCTGTGGAAGTTGCACCAACCACTGATCGAGCTATCATCGCTAAAATATCTACCAAGAAGAAAGGATACCAACATTACCAACTACCGCTATACCTTGGATTGTCTTTAGACCTTCAACGGTCTATGGGCTGTCTAGTTTTGTAGTGTTAGTGGAATTTGGCTGTAAAAATGCTATCTATCTACACGGACTCGAGTCTATTACAGCATCATATCCAGAGTCTGAAACATCCTCATCGTATATAGAAATCAATCACCTCAATGTTTACCACCTGCGCAGGAAATTTTACATTCAGAAAACAAAACATAAAGTTCCTTCAACAAACCATCAAAACAGCTTCAACAAACAATCAGAACATTCAAAACCCAGTAAATTCACATTCAAATTCGTTTAACTAGAAGTGTTTGTTTGTAAATGTTGTGATTGATGAATTGTTACGTTTGCGACCGATCATGTGAGATGGGGTTTCAGTAGCAATATTTTTCTGAGGCCAAAACGGCACTTGTTATTTACTTGCTACACGGTCAAAAAACAAACTGTTTGAAACTTTAGAATCTGAATCATTTGGAACTAGCCGCACTGTGCGCTTGGTGTCTGACCTTTAACCGTTTTAACGACAGTCAGAATTTTCCGACAAATATGTTCTGGTATCTTGGCCAGGCTCGTATATACATGTAACATGGTGTATGTATATGGCGGAATAGGACCCAAAAAGATTTTTCGGATAAATCTGACTGTGTAGAGGGTTAAAGCAATTTGTTCTATGATCCAGTATTTTGCCACGCTCTTGGCGTGGTTCGTCAATAGTTCATCAATCATTCTGCCTTTTTTAAACGTTACCGCCTATGCCATTACTTATATTGAAAACAATCATCTCCAGATAAGTTTTTTTGTTTGTAGCTCTCTAAAGCTAAAATCTAAGACCTCAAATTATTTGTAAACCATGAATTTGAGAGTTTTGCTGTGCTAAAATTGACAAAGTCTGTATTGACAAAAAATTGTGAATGAATGAATGTTGTACACACGTTCACACAACCCACGAAATCTCGTCGTATTGGTAAATCCTGCACTGAAGCAAACTATTTTTCGTAAGCTACAAGAACTCTAAGGGAGGATAATGGTATCGTAGTAGTGGTAGTAAAATTTACATACAACCGATTTTCTATTTATGTACTTAAACTCAGAATAACGACAAGGCAAGAAACTTTATTTGTCACTAATCTAATGGATAACGGTCAGCCGGTCACCCATCTAAAAGTTGACCGGACTGAACGTTGCTACATTTTGTTGATCGGCTTTGGATTGGCTAGTTATGACTTTATCGTCCATAAAACTCGTTCCAATATTAGCAGTACATTTCCTCAGGAATCTTTGAGCCATTTTAATTGAACGTAGTAACATTTTTGATAAATAGCCAAAATAAATCATTGCATCTGGTAGTTTGGTTCTGGTCTTGTGACGAGTGGGCGAGTTTACTAGTATGTGCCACTGACAAGAAGTGGTAAATTTTGGGTAAACAAGCATAATTAAATACAAAGTATACCATAATATTCATAGAAGTTATTGTCTCTATTTTATTGCCACCAAAATAAATATAACTGACTAGCTGACCTGAAAAACATTGTCATGAAATTTCAAATCAAATTTTCTAATTTGCCGGGCATACAATTTTTTTATTTTTCCTTTAAACAACCCCAGTATTGAGGCGAACAAACAAAAAATATTCAAATGGGTTAAGCTGTTTTTTGAGTTTTAGCGAGACTAACGAACAGCAATAAATTTTTATATATAAGAAGATAAAAATGATACCTTGCGGTAGCCCCAAACTTTTTAAAGTTGAGGGTTTTTATAGTTAGTATTTGCTACTTTCAGTAAAATTTTATTGACGACTATATCGTTTATAAACGCACCCTCAAATAATTTTTTTTACATTCGATTACTAAAGCTATGCCACAGTTCTTTGGCACTGCTGTAATCTATTACGTACCTATTTACCCTCATAGAAATCTTTGCTTTTCTTCAGTTGTAATTTTCTTCTCTGTGAAAATGTCTTTTATGTCGTATAAAATTTCAATGGTAGAAAGTACCCCTATTTCATGTAGTTTATATCTGTTTACATGCCTTAGAATTTCATGTCGTGTTTTGGCATCCGTTGAGTATACATTTTGCTATTTATTATTGTAAATAAACAACTTTTATTTGGACTGGAATTGCGAAAATCGTAAACTTGTGTAAATGAGGATTTCAATGAAACGGAAACTGAAATATTTATGAAGGTAGAAAACAAACAGTGTTCGAAATTAGAAAGCAGAGAGGAGAGTCATGCACTTTTGGCCGGATACCAGATGCCGGAGCCGGATATTCAGCTGAACATAATTATTTGGACAGGGAAAGTATACAAGGGACATTTTATTAGATTACCTAAATTAAAACTGGCTAAGAGGCGGTGGCAAGCTTGTCTGGCCTTTTAAAACGAAAGATTTTGATTTTGATTTTTTCTCACTCACCGTATATTCTGACAACGTCCTCTCAGAAGGCGCTCTGTGACTGTCATTCTCATCTCTCGAAGATCCCCGATGCAAGTAGGCACCCGAGGACGGAGAATCGACACCCGACCGATGTGTCGCGACGTAGTGGTTCGTTTTTACTTTGTGCGCCATTTTGATCTTTGACACTACGGCAACATCTTTTGAATTTCAAACGTCAATTTCAAATTTCGAATGTTATAATGGTGGGAAAGTCCGTGACGTTTTGTTTTTCATTTTCGTTTTGTGAAGTGCCAGCGCGTGGTTTGCGATTTTTTTCCCCAATAAATCTTTTTTCAATTATGTTGTGAACCTGTAACAAAGAAAAAATCCAACTAATAGTTGATACGTAAGGCTTTCTAAAGTTTTTCATTATAAGATTAAAGATAACATTCAATTAACGATTAATCGATGATTAGGATTACTTTTGCTACGTCTCTCATCAGCAATGACTCGATACAATCACTCGATTAAGACCAAATCGATGTAATCGATGCCAACTTTTCTCCAAACGATTGAGGTCACAAGAACAAAAACTTGACTGACACTTCAGGGCTTGATTTCTATCATAATAATGGGAAATTCGTTACAACACTACTCTGTGTAATTAAAGAAAAACTTGTTAAGGTGGTAATTCGGGGTCTAATATCGACGCAAATTTTTTCTACTTGAACTTGAACATACTTTTTCTTGGTTGCATTTGACCGCCATCTCGCCTGATGGTGCAGTTGACGATGGAGCACGCTTGCTTAGAAGAAACCGATTCACTCGCGGCTTGAAGACACCCAGATTTAAAACTTTACTTCACTTCACTTTAAAAAGATTTAAACACGTTAAACATAGTTCCTGCTTTCGCTATACGCTATGCATGTTGATTTAAGCCTAATGAAAACAGGTAGGTAGCCTAGGTTTCCGCGTCGTAAGTCAAACTTAACTCCCTAGGTGTGACTGCGATGTGAAGTGAAAGTCTTTTGAGTGTGCTCATGGGTGCAGTACGGACGTAAAGACCACTCTTTTTAAAGCGTATTGCTTGTGCATGTATACGTGCCAGCTGTGGACAACGTTTACACGAAAAGCGATAAGCACCATAAGAGTCCAGTATAATGACGCATTCCGGGCTCTTATGAAGCTACCGCGCTACTGCAGTGCCTCGAGCATGTTCGCTGAGGCAGGGGTTCCTGACTTCTTCGCCGTAATCAGAACCAGGGTGGCTTCATTCTGGCAACGCCTGCGTCGTTCCGCTAACAAGATACTCGAGGCTGTCTCTGACGATTTAAGGAGCCCAATGTTTAAGCATTGGGTCTCGGTGCACATGGATGCCAACAAAAAATGACCCAGCACTATTGTGCTTCTTAGATTTTAGATTTACACTTAGGTATAAGTAGACGAGCGCCTCTTTACAGCGTGTTATCATTTTATTTTTATGTGTACTCTTAGTTTATATTTTATGGGTCATTTACGTGCCTGAAATAAATGATTTTATTTATTTATTTATTATTTATTTAACTAATTACCCAGAAAGGTAAATTATTTCTAAATCAGAAACTTTTGTTGTTAAGGAGGGAAGTGGAAATACGACGTTGTTCCATTTCCACGCAATCAGAATTTTAATAAATCATAAAAACGGGTTCTTTTAGACGTCCGTTCATCATCTACGTATATTTACGTATGACAACCCCGTTGGCCCAGTTAGTAGTGAACCTGTCTTCTACGCTTGGGGGCGTGGGTTCTTTGCCTCCTAGGACAAACATTTATGTGACGAACATTTTGTTTGTTCTATATCTGGGTGTTAATATCTATTTAAGTATGTATTTAAAAATATAAATGTATTTACTAATTTCAGGATTGTATTGAAATGAATTAATTTCTCACAAAATTTCACGACGATCGGATTGAACGGTTGAACGGTACCTACTCAAAAAAATATACAAACATACAAACTCACGAACAGCTATACAAATATCGATTTGTTCCCGTCAAAGACTATGCAGGCTTGATTATCTGTGGTATTAGACTCGGAGACATTCACTTTACTCGGTTGCTTTATTTGCTTAGAATAATATAACTATCTACTTAAATGTTACAAGCTATCAAAATAGTATAAAACCCCAAACAAAGCGAACGCGCTCGCTATTTATCTCATTCAAAATCTATCAATTATTTTATACCCGCAATAATGCAGCCAAAAGAAATCGAACAAGTTTAAATGACCTTGAGATTGTTCCATTCTAAACTAACCTTTATTGCGTGGTTAATATAGCTTTATATTATCTCATACAAATGGGCTATTATAGTTTTATGCACACGAAACAATGGCATTTCGATCTTTACCATCGATTAGTGACGTAAACATCGGGTACTAGTCGAGTACCCGCGGCTAGTGCGGGGACACGAACCAATCTTGAATTAGTCTTGATATCAAGTTTGAAAAAATAAACATAGCGACACGGACTTCAATCTATTAGTCATCTACTTGTCGTGTACGAGGTGTGTAAATTCATAAAATAATAAATAATAATAATAATAAAAATAAAAAAAAAAAAAAAAAAAAAATACCGCTGTCATCGAAAGTCCATTTTTTCACAGTTCAGTTTTATAAATTATTTTTTTGCCATAAAGATTATCACAATCAACAAGATATTGCTATACAAAAGGAAAATAAACATAATAGATCATTGTACACCAGTTAAACAACCAAACAACCAACAAAATACATTAAAAATGAAGAAACGAAGAAAATTTTATTACTTTGACACATGTTGTCAAAATTTGGAAAATGAAAAATATATGAAATAACAAGGAAATACCAATAAATAATGATCACAAGATCACGGACGAAACAAGCGGACACAAAGAGCGCACGCCTTCCATCACCGCCCGCCTCGTCGTCGTCTCCGAGCACCTCGTCGGGTGAAGATGAGTACCACACCACCCGCGAGGCAAGCGGCTCGTCGAGCGACACGAGCGGGCCTGGGACACCGCCGCCACCTCCACCTGCGCGACGGGGACGTCCCCCGCTGCCGGCACGCTTGGGGCCTGTGGGGCATTCTGCCGCACGCCCGGCCCCCGCTACCGGTGGTGTAGTGCGTCGCATGCGATGGTCTACAATAATGAATGAAGACTGCATGCGCGCCTATTACAGGGCTACAGAGGGAGGAACAAACTTGTCAGCGTATTGTGCCAGGATGCTGCCTTTGTTTCAGGCTCTTCAACCAACCATCACCGTGTCCGCCCAGCGACTATCGGATCAAGTGCGGGCTATCCACCGGTGTAAGCTGCTGGATGACTCTGTGCTTGATCGGCTCCGCCAGGAAGAACTACGTGCTCGCCCAATTCCTGTCTCGACGCGGGATCCGCCCGTCGCGTCGTCTGCCCCGACATTGGCGTCAGTGCCGGCGTCGGTGGTGACACTAGCGGCATTGGCGGATCCTGTAGTCGATGAGGGAGATTTGGCGAGTGGTGTTTCTGACCAGGTGAGAGAGCAACTGAGGGGGGCTTTGGAGGACGCGATTTCACAGTATCGGTTCACACCCGATTCTAGGCCGCGACTACCACGTTTGTCCACCCATAGGCGTAACTTGGCGTTAATGGGAGCCTTGAATGCTTTGCTAGCTCCATATTTGCGGGCTAGCGAAGATTTAGTTGATACTCACTCGATCTTGTACTGCGGTGCCATCGCGGCGTGTCGCGTTGCACGTGTTAAGTTCCCGGACACTAACCGTGCACCGCGAACCGCCGGGGGGGTACCCGCATGGCAAGTGCGGATCGAGCGGCGTATCAGCACGTTCAGGACTCTCATTGCAAAGCTAGTCTGCTTCAGGCGGGGGAATAATCGCCCCCGAGTCATGCGTTTCGTGACTCAGGCATTCGCTGGGACCGATATAAGGCCTCAGCACTATCTAGCCAATGTCACGGAACGCATCGACTATCTGAAGCAGAAAGTCTATGCATGGGCAAACCGTATTCGCCGCTACAGAGAGCGTGTGGATAGATATTGGCAAAATCGCCTCTTCCAAAGTGACCAGAGGAAGGTGTACCGAGGCTGGGAGGAAACTGACCAACGTGTGAGTGACGGGCAGCTGCCGGATGCAAGCGCCATGATTAATTTCTGGCGCGGTATCTGGTCGGTGCCCGTCGAGCACACGGAGGGTGATTGGATGCGTGTTGTCGAGCGGGAATGCGAGTCCATCGAACCCATGGGGTCTATTTTAATAGACTCTATAGACGTTAGTTGTGCGATCCGTACGGCACAGAACTGGAAAAGTCCTGGGCCGGACGGGTTGCACAACTTCTGGATAAAATGGATTCGATGCTCGCATGACCGCTTGGCGACACAATTCCAAGAAGCCCTTGAGCTCGGTTCCCTTCCCAGCTTCATGACCACCGGTGTCACCTTCCTGCTCCATAAGTCCGGTAGTACCACGGAAGCCAAAAACTACAGACCCATCACGTGCTTGCCTACCATCTACAAGCTCCTTACATCCATTTTGAGAAATAAAATTAACGCGCACATTGTTGCGAACAACGTTTTGGCCCATGCTCAAAATGGATGTAGGGTTGGGTCCCGTGGTACTAAGGAGCTCCTCCTCATCGACACCGCCATTAGTCAGCAAGTCCGGCGTAACAAGGGAGCCCTTTCCGCTGCCTGGATTGACTATAAGAAGGCCTATGATTCAGTGCCTCATTCATGGCTAGAGAGGGTTTTAGAGTTGTATAAAATTGATACAACTCTAAAATCATTCTTAGGCGCATGTATGAGACAATGGACCACAGTCCTTCGTCAACCAGGTGGTGGGGATGGCGCCTTTGGCCCGCAGGACTTGTTAAGGATTGAGCGGGGCATATTCCAGGGTGACAGTTTTAGTCCATTGTGGTTTTGCCTAGCTCTGAACCCTCTCAGCACTCTGCTGAGGGATTCAGGACTAGGCTATCGACTTCGAAGAGATGGTCAAGTCATCTCTCACCTGCTGTACATGGACGATCTCAAGCTGTTCACACCGAAACGCCAAGACTTGGTGGAGCTGCTAAAAATCACAGAGGGTTTTAGCAGCGCCATCAGGATGGAGTTCGGTGTAGACAAGTGTGCGGTCATGCATGTACAGCGAGGAAAAGTTGTGAATTCTCCAAATTTACAGCTTTCTGAGGTGATGACTCTCAGATCTCTCTCCGAGGCCGAGACCTATAAGTACCTCGGTATGTCAGAGTCGTTGGGTATATCGGTAGAGAACATCAAGAAATCGGTGAAGGAACGCTTCTTTTGTCGCCTTACAAAAGTACTTAACAGTCTTTTGTCTGGCGGCAACAAGGTGCGTGCCTTCAACGGTTGGGTGATGCCTTTGCTGATATACTCCTTTGGCATATTGAGGTGGACTCAAACTGAGCTGGACGCCCTGGACAGGAGGGTCCGTCAACTGCTCACATCACATCGCATGCTACACCCACGCTCGTCTGTTATGAGACTGTACATTCCGCGGAAGTGGGGGGGTCGAGGCTTTTTAAATGCCAAGAACCTACACAACCGCGAAGTGTGCAGTCTCAGGGATTTTTTCCGTAACAGCGAGAGTGGGATGCATCGTGATGTTGTGGCTGTTGACAGGGGCCTCACGGCGCTCTCCTTGGCAAACGAGAATTGGCGTAAACCATCGGTGCTGAGCATCGAAGATCGCAGGGATGTATGGAAGGGCAAGGAGCTGCACGGGCGGTTCTATCGGGCCTTAACAGGGCCCGATGTGGACTTGCTTGCGTCGGTGAACTGGCTACGATTCGGTGATCTCTTTGGGGAAACCGAGGGTTTTGCCTGTGCAATTGCGGACGAAGTTATCAAGACGAACAACTACCGGAAATATATCATGAAGGACGGTACGGTCGACATCTGTCGGGCATGCCACCGTCCCGGAGAATCTCTCCGTCATATCATTTCCGGTTGTTCGCATCTTGCTAACGGCGAGTACTTGCACAGGCACAACCTAGTGGCCAGGATCATCCACCAGCAACTTGCCCTTCGATATAGCCTTGTCGAGTCTGAGGTGCCGTACTACAAGTACGCACCAGCGCCAGTTCTCGAAAATGGTCGTGCTTTGCTCTATTGGGACCGCTCTATCATCACGGACAGGACTATTGTCGCCAATAAGCCTGATATCGTGTTGGTCGACCGATCCCAGCGCCGGGCAGTGCTCGTCGACATCACCATCCCACATGACGAGAACCTCGTGAAGGCCGAGAAGGACAAACTCAGCAAGTACCTTGACTTAGCTCACGAGGTTACCGCCATGTGGGATGTTGACTCGACGATCATTGTCCCGATAGTAGTATCGGTGAACGGTCTTATAGCGAAGAGCCTCGACCAACATCTTAAGAGGCTCTCGCTAGATGGTTGGGTCAAGGGTCAGATGCAGAAGGCGGTAATCCTGGACACGGCACGTATTGTCAGGAGGTTCCTCACTCTGCAGCCCTAACCACCGGTAGCTTGGGCCCTGCCCCGCTGCCGGCGGCACTCTAGGTTTAGGTTTTTTTATAATATTTTGTTTTTATAGGAAATATTGTAAAAAAACGTAAATTTAAGAAGTAAAATAAATATCTGAATAATAATAATAAATGTTTATTTTTAAGCATAATTTACATGGACATTAACACAGAATACAAACAGAAGTAGAAAGTTACACAGTATTAAAAAGAGATAAAAATGAGGGTTAATAAAATACATTACTAAATCAGATATTCTGTACGGTACCAATGGGCCCCAAACTAGGCAAAGCCTGTATCTTGGTGGCCCAGTCTCATCGGGTTACAAAATGAAATATGCGCGTGCCTACGTCATTTATTATATAAAACATTTTTATTTTTATTTTTATAATACTGAGCGCTGGAAGAGCTAGCGTGTCTAAATTTATTTGTGTGATTGTGCATATTTGGATGGTGTATGATGGTGGTGGTGGATGGTGAATATATGGTGTATGTATGATGAGGGTGTGTATGTATTAGTAATGAATGTATGAATTAGTGCAGTTGAGCGTATGTATGTGTGAACTGGCTCGAGTATATGTATGAATGAATTGGCTCTAGTGAGTGAGTAAATGTTTGTAAAGATGCCTGCGGTTTATGGTAATATTAGGGTGGTGTATCATTATTGGATTTAATGGATTTAAAAGACAAGAGGGAGAAGACAGAAAAAACAAAATTACAAAATATCAGAAGTGTTGGCTCAGCTTGTGGGATAGGTAAAGTAGTTTGGATGGGGATTATATTGAAGAGAGTTGTTACTGAGGATTGAAATGGACGTTTGATCTTATTAAATGACGCAATCATATACTTTGACCAGTGATTCTATTTCGTCATAGGTTTTGTTCATCAACCAGTTTTTCACTTTAGCCCGGGCCTTTCTATGTGGGCAACCTTTTAAATCGCATGATTTGCAGATGGCGTTATAGGCAAAAAAATGAATGAACGGCGGTAAGCGGGAGGCAAATACCGTTCTAACTTGTGGCAGTTGTACTGTCCCCGGGCGTACCTGTCTCATTCGTTTATTTTGCTGCTCTTGTATGTTAGTCTGCATCTGCACTTTAGCCACTGCCCGCATCAAGAACAGTTGCCTCACACTGAGGACCTCAGTGTCATGATATAACTGTTGTGTGGGGTACCGTCGTGGCTTTCCGATCATCACCTTTAAAACCGCCCTTTGGGCTCGCTCCAGGTCAATCATAGCTGTCTTGGCTGCACCTCCCCATACGCCTATACAGTACTGCAGCAGCGATTGACATAACGAGGTATATACAAGTTTTCTTACATCCATATTCGCTGCTGCTCTAAGGGTCTTCATAAGAAATATGAGTTTTCGGGCTCTCTTTGAGACGGCAGTTATGTGTGGTTCGAATGTAAGGTTCTCATCTATAAGAACCCCCAAGTATTTAATAGAAGATACCTTGTCGATGTGCTGACAGGAACAATCGTAGTTGGATATAGACGAGGTAGTGAGTGCTGGACAAGAGGTCCGATGAACTTTAATGTGGGAAGTTTTGAGTTCAGTGGCTCGAGTGATATGAAAACCAATAAAGCTAGTTTTTTTGACATTGAGAGTGAGCAGATTGTGATCTAGCCAATTTGAGATACAAGCTATACCTTGTTCCGCTGCAGAAATTGTGCTTTGCCATGATTTCCCGTGAAATATCGCTACTGTGTCATCTGCGTAGCAAATTAGTTCCGTATTTGGTATCTCTAATTTTAAGATATCGTTCATATAGATAGTAAATAACGTGGGAGAGAGGATGCTACCCTGAGGAACACCGAAACAGATGTCTTCCTCCTCACTCAAGTATTCACCTATTCTAAGGCATTGCCGTCTGTTGCTAAGATAACTGGAGAACCACGTGAGAGCATTCCCTCGGATGCCAACGCGTTCCAGTTTTTTTAACAGCATGTGAATAGAAACCGTGTCGAATGCCTTAGCAAGGTCTAGGAACACTCCCAAGCTTCTGTTTCCTTTATCCATATGTCGTGACAGCTTGGACGTCAGTAGCTCGACAGCATCCTCCGTAGACCTTCCACGTCTGAAACCAAACTGCTGGTCCGACAGCAATGTGTGTTTGTCAAGATAGTTGACCAAGCGCTTATTCACAATTTTTTCCAGTATTTTAGATAGGATCGGGAGTAGTGAGATTGGGCGGTAGTTATCTACTCTATCCTTAGACCCGTTTTTATGAATAGGACACACAACCGCTGTCTTCCAACAATCAGGAAAGACACCAGATTCCATACTTAAATTACATATATGTGTTACTGGATCGACAATTGCGAATCTGATATGCTTAAGAAGAGTGGTTGTAAAAGAGTCAATTCCTGGAGCGCTGTCCGTTTTGAGGTTTGATATGAGACTATTGACTTCATACTGGTCAGTGGCATACAAGAACAGTGAGTCCGGACCATGCGCTTCCAATTTTAATTCACTACACAAGGTCTCTTGTGTTGCTGAGATTCTACCCAAAATTTCTGCAGCTAGCTTTGAGCCCACTGTGGCAAAATATTGGTTACAATCATTAACTGCTTTTTGTGGGGTATTTAGATCCTGCAAAAGCTCGTGAGAGTCGTTTTTAAGGCGAGGAATATCACAAACATCCTTTATTGTCTTCCACAGCTTTTTTGGGTCTTTGTGATGTTTCGCGATTTCGGAGTTCTCATAGTCGGACTTGACCTTACGTAGTAGATTATTGCAAAAGTTCTTGTACCTGTTGTACGTAGTTTTTAGATAAGTGTTGTCAGGTTGATGTCGGACCTGCAAGTGTAGGTTATCACGGTGTCTCATGCATCGTATAAGGCCTGGAGTAATCCATGGCTTCAGATGATGCTTACTACGACTCACTAAGACTTTGTGTGTGTGTTTTTCTACTAGGCTAGTGATGAGACTGTTCAGACTATTTATAGCATCGTTCACATTGTCTATATCCGAAATTTGATTCCAATCTACCGTTTTAAGATCGTTTACGATGGCTGCAAAGTCTGTTCTTATTTTGCTTCTATTTAATGGTTTTTTTGCACCCTTGTTCCTAGTTAGGTTAAGACCTACCATCGTTAGATTATGATCTGTTAGGGAGGAGTTGCAGACTAGACCTAGGGCATTGCCACTCGTGTTAATGAAAATATGATCGAGACATGTGTGGCGCCTAGTAGGTTGTGTAATAGCTGGGAGGAAACCGTATTCAGCCATGAGACACTGATAAATGGTGCTGCTGCAGTCGGGTTTGTCATCTAGTAAATTAATATTTATGTCTCCCGCTACGACAATATTTTTGTGTTCTTTAATGGGTTCAAGGACCCGCTCAAGTGACGATATAAAATTGTTAGTATTTTCAACGGCAGGTGAGCGGTAAATACCGACAATGCTAGCTTGGTTTGCTATGTTGACCACCAGACAGTTGGCGTCGTCAAATGCGGGCTCCTGAGAATTAGCAGACCAGCAGTCTCTTATGTAGATAGTGACACCACCACATTTATTTATGACTTTATTTGTATGAAAAACTTTATAGCCAGGGATTGTAGGAACGTGGGGATTTGGCTGACTATACCAACACTCCGAGAAGACCAAGACGTCATAACAAATGTCGAGGCGCTTTAGAGCAACGTAAAGCTGTCCTGTTGAAGCTTTGTGCTGAAGACCTCTTATATTGCACGAAAGCGTTTTAAAGTTGTAACTTGTTAATTCACTTCTACAGTCTTCTAGCCTATTCATAGTGCGACACTTAATTTTAAGACTTTCGTCTATGTCTGCATATAAATCCGACTTATCCATTATTAATAAATTGGTAAAAGAGGTTAAGTAAGTTGGAAAAAGAATTAGGTGTCGCACCATGACAAAGATGTGTGATAAAAATACAGTCTATTGGTAGGGGGTGAAAAATAGTCATTGGCCTTTTAAAAGTGTGACTGGACATAGTTGGGATAATGAAATCATTATAGGAGATATTTGATAATAACATAATATAAGGCATCTTAAAACTGTCTGGAAGTTTTTTCCTAAATTTTCCCTCCATTGTGTGTGTGTGTGTTTTCCGCTTGAAGTGTGTGAGTGTGCGAGTGTTGAGTAAAGTGGATTTGTTTAAGTGCTTGATAATTATTACTGTTATCAATAGAATATTAACATATTTAAAAACATTATAAATTATTATAACACCGGTTTTAAAAACATTGTATTGAACGCTATATAAAAACATGAAAAATCTAAATACTTTTGAATAAAATAGCAAGAAATCTAGCTTAATCAGAGACGGGTGGGCGTAGCTTGTCCAGGTCGGCGGTGTTGTTGATCGTGATGGCTGGTCTTCCCTCTCCTCTTCGTACGTGTATTCGACCACTACTGACCCAACAGAATCGAAAGCCATGCTCTTTGGCACTGGCTCTGGCATCTCGAAACAATAATCGGTTTGATTTCGTGAGAATAAAACATAGTCCAGTATATTTTTATTAGATTTAATGGGGACTATTAATGTATACTCTATTGAAAAAAAGAAGCCAATGAGAAACAATAAATCTGCAACTATCTATATACCGTAGTCTGCACAAATCACAAATCTTGAAACCAAGAGTAAGTCGGTTCTTCTAGATAAGCTTTCTCTATCATAGTTCGCGTCTTCTCTAATATCAGGCTGCAGGCATGAGGAAACAAACGCAAGCATGAAAAAAAATCTGTTCCAATTGACGAAGATATCACGAAGAACACTTGCTTAGCGCCTGGCGGCCTGTGTCGACTAGCAAGTTTTCAGTTTACATATCTTTTGAACAAATAGTACAACTGTTCCTATTGTGCCAGTTATTTTTCATTTTTGCTTAGGTACTAGGAAGTTGCATTTGGCCAAATTTCCCCATTTTCACAAGCGCAGTGCGACCGGTTCCAAATGTTTGCGAACACTATGTTTCATGAGTGAGTAGCCACTCTAGTCAGTTGACTTGCTAGGCTCTTCGTGCAAGCAATTGCAAGCCTGTGCGGTTTCGGTCTTAGTATTTACCCCAGCACTAGAGCCGTGCGTAGGCAGGCATTCATTCCAATCGAGTCATATCGGCCGTGTATCGACCACATCAACCTGTTCAATTGCTGTAGCGTTTTTGTAATAATTTCAGAGTTATCTTTATTAGTTATCGATACCTTTTTAAAATAGGTACTACCGTCAAAACAATATTATAATAATAGATAATAGTTTAGGTTAAATCTAGGTGAGCAGGATTGCTTTGTCATTCACCTTGATCTTTGTAAAAGTGTTTTTAGTATATTTAAATAATTATGAGCTGTAGCCGGGTTTTTGCAAGGATGTAATTTTGCTTTATTAGCGTGTTGTTTAAGGTTAGGTTGGTTTGTAGTGGTAAGACTCTTTTGCTGTCTGTTTCGGGACGTATCAAACTTTAGCTATAGTTATTCAACCACCAAGCTATGCGTAATCGCCACTGTGATTTGAATGAAAAGGCAAAAACTTAGTCCAAAGAAGGGGTTCGAAGTTTTAGTATGGAAGGTGGCCTATATAGAGGCCACCAATAGTGACGATTACGCACTGCTTGGTGGCCAAATAACTAACAAAACATTGATACACGGCGGCGGAGTCGGCTGCCGTTAAATTTCAATCAGCAGAAAATCAGCCTATCTTTTAACCGGTGATGTTACGACAAAATGATATTTACATTTTTTTATAACCTAGTTACCCTCTATCGATGTACAAAGGTTGAAGACTCCGACAACATTATCGTGAAAATTCAAAATGGCGGCCGGAGCATTGGCCATTTCGAACCCCTTTCAGAGCTTAGTGTTTTTTTTTACCACACGGTCATCTGACCACAAACTTAGCAAAGTTTGTTATATGGCTGCCAGAGACTGCATGGTATACATGCATAACATATTTTAATATTATAATATTATTTTTCGGCCCAACCAATGTCTCAACCCCAAACGCTTCAAATAAGTAACCACTGCCGAGGTTAGCAATGTTATTGCAGCTGTCACAGCAAATAAACGAATGGAAACAGTAGGTATAAGGCTGCTTATGCAGGTTGAAACCGTTGATCGTATCATCTCAATGACATTGGCTCCGTATTTAATAACAATAGCAGCGATAAAGCGATCATTAATTCGGTATGGCGCAAGACAAAAGTATGCCAACAAGTGGTCTGCAATCGTATAACAGGTCGTTGGACTAAATGTCACTAATACGAATCTAGGCTAAGCTGGAATCTAATTTGTAATTGTCATTTGAAAAGATAAGACTTTATGACCAGGTGTCTTTTTAATTTGCGTAATTTTGAAGCTTTTCGTCACACTATAAATACCACAGAAAAAAAAGATTGTTTAAATTGCAACGGCTGTTAAACATTACAAGAAATTTGTTGTAGTCAGTTGCACCCATATAAACGAAACGTCAGTCATTCGAAATCAGTTAGCAATTGTGATGCGGAGTTCAACGCGTTGATCTAAATGATAATGTTCAATCAAGGCTCACTCATAATGCCTGGTAACAGATTTGATTTTCCTTCTGATTTCCGTTCTATTTACTTCTCTTTTCTGCGATAAATACTAAAGTTTGTTTTTTAACCCCCGACTCAATAAGGGTGTTTAAGGGTTTAACGTGGTATCTGTGTCTTTGTCTTTGGCATCGTAGCTCTCAAACGGCTTAACCGATTTTGATTTAGTTTTTTTTGTTTGAAAGGTGACTTGATCAAAAATGTTCTTAGCTATAATTCATGAAAATGGGATCAGTCGTTTGAAGATTATTAGCTATTTTATCGGTAGTTAAAAAACTTTTTTTTTTTTAAATCGTTCTTGTTTAAATTTATTTACCTTTTGGTTCTGGAGCACTCTGATCGACGATCTTTCCCTTCAATCAAAGAAGTGTCTACGCCTCTGTTGGTCCGAACCAATGTTGGTCAAATAATGTGTAAAGGTGGTAGGTACCTACTTAGTGTGCATCATTGGTCAACAAAGTTGTATTGAAATTATGCTTTACTAGCGACCCGCCCGCCCGGCTTCGCACGGGTGTAATTTACGTGCGAAGCCGGGGCGGGTTGCTAGTTTTATATATATAAACCTTCCATAAAAAAAAAACTAATTGATGGTGAACATCGCATCAAAATCCGTTACGTGGTTTAGGAGGAGTTAACGGCCATACAGACAGACAGACGCGGAAAGCGACTTTAATTTATACTATGTAGAGAAGTTGCCACCTTAAACTGGTTGAGACACAGCCGCACAGACGTTACTTAAGCTAAGGAATACTTAAAATTGCTCTCAACTTCTCGTTGACGGAAATTGTCACACATGAAAACGAGACAGAGCAATTTTAAGTATTCCTTAACTTAAGTAACGTCTCTGAGTGCGGCTGTTAGCTAAGTTAATCAAATTATCTAAAGTGGAACTTACCTAACTTTATGGTTTAGTTGGAAGTCGTAAAGCTTTGTTTCCGCGAGGAAATAGTTAAAAGCTCTCGCAATACTCACAATGTTCTAAGTTTATTCTTGCTGTACATGGCATTCACTTTGCTAAGTACCCAAGAGTAAAACTCTCATTTTGAATACTAACTTAACAGTTAGGTTTTAATATTTTTTTTTGTAATAGAGTAAAGTTAGAAATGTTAAGAGAGATGTTTTTATTCAAAGTTTTATTGCTAAGAAACTTATTCATTAGAAGGTAAAAATACTTAACTAAAAAATCATATTTACTCAGGTTTTATTGAAAAGATGCTAAGAAACTAAGATATTTTTATTACATTTCACTGCTATGAACTTTGCAGACGTGAAACAAGTTTTGTGTTTTTTGACACTAAATCAAGACAAAAGTTATTGATGAAAAATCACATTACTGTCACAAAAACGAGTTTGTTGGTTTGTTTGTTTCTCTTTCACGCAGCAAATGATCTACATGGTTATTTGCGAAGAGATAGTTGAGCCTCTAGAGATATTGTTATAGGATACTTATTATCCAGAAAAATTTAACCTACTAAAAAGGAAAGCCGCGTGAAATCACGAGGCGCAGCTAGTAAGACATAAAATGACTTACTAAGTACGGAAAAGACATGAAATTCACCAACATGCACTGGGCCAACATGGTGGATTAGGGCCCATCCTCTCTCTCTGAGAGAAGGCCTGTATCCAAGCCGTGGAAACAGAAAGGCTGATCAACTGTAAATACGGAAAAGTAACGCTTTTTCATAGATGAACCATAAAAATAGTACCTGAACAACTGGTAATTTTAGGGATTACACGGAGAAAAGCTACAGTGCCCTCCGCGTCCAATACAACAACGCGTTCAGGGCGGTGTTGGGGCTGCCCCGGTTCTGCAGCGCCTCGGGCATGTTCGCGGAGGCGCGAACAGACTGTTTTTACGCGACTTTGCGCAACCGGGGTATGTCCTTGGTGCGCAGAGTGCTGAGTCCAGCTCCAATGCCGTCCTGGCGATGATTGCGGCCAGGCTCGATTGTGCTTTCCTTCGGCATTGCTGTAACATGCACGTTCCAGTACCAAAGCGAAAATACTAACTATGGTGACAGGACATTTGTATTGTATTTTTGTATTGATTTAATTAATGATTGACTGTAAATTAACTGAACCATTATTATTATTTTGACATATTATTATTTTATTTGACATTACTTATTAACTTATTATTTAGAGTTGTATTGTGTCACTATTAATTTGATTCATTACCTTAGTTTATTTTTATATGTTTTGATCTATTTAATTAATTGTATGGGTTGTTTTGATGCCTGAAATAAATTAACTTGAATTTGAATTTGAAGAATTCGACACAAAACGGAGGCACACGTGCCAGAACTTCCTGCCAAGGCTACCTTGTATATTACTTTTTAAAATACCATAACAGTAATGAACGAATTTCTTGGCAAGTTTGAGAAAATTTCATAAGGTAACTAATAAAATATTACAGCCATCATTCCTAACCAAATTATAACAAAAACTAATGACTTAAAAGAATGATCCTTCTAAGACTTAATTACGTATCTCAATCTATTCCAACGAATCGGTATCATCACCGTGAGGTGTTGGGAGTGACGTCACACGGAGATAACCAATCAAAAAGTCATCAGCGCCTTTGTTCGAGGGATCACACATCTAGTTCGGTTTTTATATCGATGCATTTTAGGACCGTGTTCTACTGATAGAAAAGATAGAGAGTTAATTTCTACAAGTACTTCTATTTTGGAAAGTTAAAAAAAATTTAATAGTTTTGCTTCACCTCCACCTCGACTACGATGGAGCACGCTTGCCTAGAAGAAACCGATTCACTCTCGATTTGAAGACACCCAAATTGTAACTATCGGGGAACACCCCTTCAGGAAAGACTGGGTGACAGTGCGGTTCCACCTTTAGTGCTTTTGGCGGTAGAGGCGTGTTTAATTGGTAAAGGAACAGCAGCAGTTTGATCTCAGGTAAAGTTAAGTTCTGGATAATAATATCCATTTAAGTATGTATTTATAAACATATTATATGTATGTATATCAGTCTCTGGCAGCCATATCACAAGCTTTGCTTAGTTTGGGGTCAGATAACCGTGTGTACAAAAATGTCCCGAATATTAATTTCATGCCTGGTGCCTTCGACAAAAATTTATTTTGGTCGAAGCCTGGTGCTGATAAAAGTTTTTATGTTAGACTCTATTTTTTTACCGACTTCAGGAGGAGGTTATCAATTCGAAAAATAAATTATTAAAAAAATATTATATTTACCGCTATTGATTCTCCGGTAGCTCTGAAAGTTGCAATAACTTTGTAAAAAGCAAAAGCATTTTTTTAAACATGTGACTGTAATAAAATCAGAAACCGAAATATTTATTGGCCATAAAAACACGTCACGTCACGTCACGTCATTAATCGTCTTGAAGTGGTAATGGGCAGACCACATCGCTTGAAGAACCAATAACCGATGGGGAAGAAAGGCTTTTGAGTGAAGACCACAAACCGGAAGACGCAGCATAGGTAGCCACTAGATGTGCTGACGACATCGTGAGAGTCGCGAGCATCCAGTGGATGCAGATGGTAGGCTGTAGTTCAGCGTGGAGTTGTAAGGGCGAGGTCTGTATTTAGAAGTAGACGTCTTCTGGCTGGTGATGATGATATCGGCTACCTACCTATCAGCTAACGTTCAAAAACCTCAGAAGTGGTCAGAATTTATGGTTTTAACTCAGATTTTTAAAATCTACTGCACCTGTCAGAATAAAAAAAAATTGGTTGTGTAAAGTTACGTACTTTACAAATTAATTTGATTATATATATTATAATTGCTTTTTCCCCCAAATAATAATAATCATCATCAGCCTATTTTAGCCCACTGCAGGGTCCACTCTCACACGCCACTCAACCCTATTTTTCGGATTTTCTTTTTCAGCTACTTACTGCCTGCTTTCCTAGATCCTCTCAGCTAAACTCTCAGCAAGCTAAGGTCAACCATCCTTACCAGAGTAACGCCTACCTAATCCGAACTTTTAAGTATCTATTCTACAGTTACGAAAGCATTGTAGCTATAATTAAAGTCCCACCCATGGGCAGTGGGGGTGGGACCACGATAATATCTTAATTTATTTAAATTAAACATATAATCTTACCTACTCGGACCATCTTAGAAAATCGTCGATTGAAATAAAATTTTGGATTTGATTTATTATCGATTTTTATTAAAAATACCAGTTTGAAACTCGACATAATGTCTGTTTTTACAGTTTTCCATCAAAATATGGATTTTCAGCCGTTTTGTAGAAAAATAGCAACGTACATTCTTACTTACACACTACCTCTTCTTTCAGTCACCTTCTTCGTTACGTCGTCGGTTTAAATATTGTATCTAAGTAATTATTATTATTACAGCTATTTTTATTTTTAGAACAAATATCATAGATATTTTTGTTTGAACAAAACAAACGGTGGACTTGTGATTTTTCATGGTTTTCCGCTAAGAGGAGTGAGACTTTTGAACTTTTTATTTTGTTATAGTAATGTTTTACATCAGTGCAAACAATACCATTAAAAAGAAATATGACATTTGTGTGTCGGAGCGTTGGTCGTCCAGCTGCAGGATGGGTCGACGATATTATCACTATCACGGGTCGAACCTGGTCTAGATTAGCACAGGACCGAGGCAGATGGTATACCAAGAGAGAGGCCTATACCCAGCGGTGGGATAAGGAAGGCTGTGGATGATGATGATAATTCTTATTTCTTCATCAAACTTCATCATGATTCTTAGTTAATTTTGCGTTTTACAGAGACTTACTTTCGCATTAGAACATTAGTGTGATGTGGTGTGATGAAAGAGTGTGACTAGTGGCTGTCATACTACACAGTAGGTACAACCAACGTATCAGTAAAGTGTGTGAGTGATTAGAGTGATCTACTATTATATAAGTATGCATTTAAGAAATATACCTATATGTATGTATCAGGGATGTTACGGAGCTTCGACTCTCGGAACTTCCGATTATTATTACACCTTCGGTTCCGACACTTTTAAATCGAAGGTTTTAATCGGAGGTCGAACCATAACATAGCGGCGGCGGCGTCTTGTTTATTTGGAAATATGCCAATTTTTTTTTCATTGTTTGTGTTTTATTTAATAATTGAAAATTAAAATGAAAAAAAAATTGACTAAATGATATTTTATTTGTCCTTAAATAAAAATTCTTTCTCATGCCACCACTTCTGATCCTGCCTCCGACTCCGATTCCGACTCCGATAAAGCAAATTTAAAAACTCCGACTCCGCCTTCGGTTCCGATAAAACTACCTCCGTTACATCCCTGGTATGTATATCAGTCTCTGGCAGCCATATCACAAGCTTTGCTTAGTTTGGGGTCAGGTGACCGTGTGTGCAAAAATGTCTCGAATATTTTATTTATTTTTAAACAAAACTGTCAGCCAACCGTAGATTTTTTTTAGGTTCAACTTTGTTCTACTCTACAAATAACTAGCTAACTTGCTTTATATAGCTCGCTGTATATGTTTAAATTCCTTCACGTGACATAATTATAAGTTAGTAGTTTAATACCGATTAAATTATTACAAATGGGCATTATAACCGAAAATAATATTTGATTGGCTCTCTAAAGGCCTAAACTACAATCAGGGTCACAAATTAGGATCATCTGATTGGATGACATGGTGCGTGACGGTCTTGATGTTATTTATTTATAAGTGGCTATTTCCACGCACGTTATAAATGCTGCTTAAATATGTTTTAAACGAAAATACATAATTACAAATTCGTCTGCAGGGACTATATTTTAATGTTCACGTAAACGAAGTTGCGGGTACAGCTAGTTAGATCTCTTTTAAAATATCGTAGTAGTTAGGTATCGTAAATTTTTATAATAGAAAGATAAAAAAAATAGTTATGAAATAATTTTTTTAATCTTTCTTTTATCTAAAAAAAAAAAAAAGAATTATGAACTCTTTTTTTCCTTCTGTAGTGGTGCCAGGGGGTCTAGGCAAGAGCCACTTTCTGTTAGCGTTCACGCCTGCGGAAAGATGAAATTGTATGAAAATGACATTGACAAAGACATTAGCTAGAGAGAAATTATCTCAAGCTAATGTCATTTTCATACAATTTCATCTTTCCGCAGGCGTGAACGCCAACAGAAAGTGGCTCTTGTCTAGACCCCCAGCTTAGCAGCAATTCTTTTTTTATTTAATTTTGTTGCTATGCGATTATGCCATTCTCGTTTTACAAAGCCAGTTCGACAATCGAAAGAGCCGGAGTCCCTTCGCTGGTCTAATACAACCGAGAGCATGGCATTCAAAGCCCTCGCCTCACACGTGGGTGCTGGCCAGAATACCATGAAATATGCCAACATCTCGAGGGTTTATGTCGTATGTCATGCAACGTACTTATTATGTTCTCATAGACTCGCTCCGCCTGCAGCCGACTAGAAGGTGGGAATCATCTTCTAGGGTATTGCAGAGTGAACAAGCCTGGATGTTACAGCTATAAAAATACAGTTTCACATTAAATTTTTCATCAGTTTTTCATTGTCGACATGTAATCACGAATATTTTACGAAATATACTATTTTTAGGGTTCCGTACCCAATGGGTGTAAACGGGACCCTATTACTAAGCCTACGCTGTTCTGTCTGTCCGTTTGTCCGTCCTACTTTTTGACGGCTGTATCATTCAAACCGTATATAGTCAGTTGAAATTTGCACAGAATGATGTAATGTTACGGCGAATTAATTAAGAAATAATAATAATTTAAGCCATAAACCCAAAACAAAAGGGACTCTCCTTACAATAAACGTTTTTAACATATTTTTGTATATGCGTTTTTTATTATTTGTTAGTTAATCCGCCGTAACATTACATATTCTGTGAAAATTCAAATGGCTATCTATTGCGGTTCGTAAGATACAGCCGTTTAAAGGTAGGACGGACGGACGGACATACGGACATACAGACATACAGACAGACATCGTAGGCTTAGTAATAGGACACTTTGGTTACGGAACCCTAAAAACGGCAATACGTACAAGCGTCAAACTTGGCATGGTGTACACACTTGTACACACTCGAGTAAAATAACAAATAATAAATAATGTCCAAATGTGAGTCGGTGTCAAAAATATGTACACCACCAAGTTGCAACGTAGGGCATGTTTTTTTTAAAGGAAATGGATACAACTCGCCGGGATCCTTGGCTAATTCAAACCGATACGAACCGACCGATCCGACCGATCCGTGGATACAAACACGGGCGCGGTCGGTACTTGGATGGTTGGCCTGGGCGTGATGTTGTCTTTTTGCACTACTTTTTGTATATTGTGGTGGTATAAAACCCTCAATGCGTGAGCTCGGCTCGCACTTGGCCGGTTTTTATTTAGCGAATCCGAATAACTCTATATTGTGTCGTGATGCCGTGGTGCTGTTAATCGTTGTGCATTGTTACCCTAATGAGTATGGTTAGGAAGCACCCCCAGGGTACAATCACGGAGCCCATCTCATTTTATTCTAAAACAATTTCGAATAGCCAGCGGCTGGAGCCTCCTTCCAATCGTGCACAAGGGAAACTTCTTGGGTGGCATGTGCTGAGATGCGGTCTACACTTTCCAGGGCGAACATATCTCAAGGGCATGAACGCAGTCCAGTGGTGGTTTTGGACTACCATTTTCAATTATAAAATTTAGTGTCAAAAAAGCAGGCAGGCTACCTGATGGTAAGTGATTACTGCCACCGTTTTAAAATTATTTAACAATAGGCTTGCGTTTGACCATCTCGCCTGATGTTAAGCGATGATGCGGTCTACGTTGGAGCACGCTTGCCTAAAAGAAACCGATTCACTCGTGATTTGAAGACACCCAGATTGTAACTATCAGGGGGGGAACCCATTCCACAGACTGGCAGTTCTCACAATAAAAGTGGAATCAAAGCGCTTCGTACGGGTTTTCGGAATATCAACCATAAAGCGACGAAAGGAAACTGCAACATCAGAAGTGTACTTCAGGGTATGGATTTTGTTCACTTTTTATTTGAAGCGCCCCATGTTACCTCTGCGGGACTGTTTGTTATTCACAACCTGGTGAACTGTTTGGGGCAAGCGTGGCGCTTATGATCAGCCGAGCGATACGCTTGTTTCGTCACTTGTTGTATTTTCATAGATAAATTCAGGACAAAATAAGGTCAAATAATTCAGGTTGTAAATTCAGGACACGATTTTATTGAATTTTGTACGAGGCCCATCCATTTGAGTAAATCAATAGTTTTCTTTCGTTTAGGTAAATTTACCTACCATGTATTTATATTCCAAAAAGTTATATGATTATTTACCTACGGGTTATTTACCGTGGTAAGGTTGTGCAATGAGCCCCCGATATTAGTGAACAACCGTGATAGTTAGTAGTGTTAAATTCCAAAGTATCAAAAAGCCCGAGCTTTTGGTTTGAACTAAATGTTTAAATCGTAGAGATAGATAAGTAGTTGATACCGCGTCAAACTAAGGCGTGTCTAAAGGTGAACAACATGCTACCGATATAATTTTTATGCTGCCACTGACCTTTGTATAAAGAAGGTATAATATCGGATAATATTGTTTTTTTTTATATATATAAAGAGCGGCAAACTAGCGTAAGGTCCTCTTGATGGTCAGCAGAAACCTCCGCCTATCAGCAACACTGAGGGTGTTGACGGTGCTTTGCCAGCCCGGAAGTTGTAGAAACCCTTTTTGGAATGCTTTTAAAAAAAAAACATTTTGGCATGGAAAATCATCCATGTCTTTGTTTGCTCAGTATTAAAGTTTTTTTCTTCTCTTGACGTAATATTACAATTTTTACAAGATCTAAATTAAACTTAAATACAAATGAGTTCATCTTTTTTAACTGTCTATGTATAATTTTACTAAATATTCCTTTTTTCTCCCTTTCTCCTTTACCGCAATCAAAGAAGTTGGACCTTATCTTTTTGGTCCAACTCCAACTTCTTTGTCCGCACTTCACAACTTGTTGAAGCTCGGCTTTGAAGTATGTTTATTAATGTTGCCCGCGACTTCCTGCGCGTAGTCTTTCATAGTAACTTTGAATCTCTTTTCCCGTCATTTTTACGTGCCCTTTGCAAATTACTTTCTTACCAGACCCCTACACCTGAGAGAAACATGAGAAATATTCCAGCCAAATTTCAGCTTCGCAGGTCTAGAAGTAGGCGTATATTTCGCTCGGCTACTTTGTCCCACGTTGTGAAATATACCAATACAGTTAATTTTATTCACACAAAATGTCACTAGAACAATCGAATATAAACCAGACTATCTGGAGTTACCAGAATGATAATAGACATAATAGGCTAATATTATGCAATGTGCAAACTAGCAGTAAATACTTATCGGTCTCAACGGTTATATTTAATTCGGAATTTTAATGTTTAGAACTTCAACCAAAATAAAATGTATGGACGGGCCCAGAAGGAACGCATTTTTGAAGATTATCAAATGAGCGCCGGCGCTCACTTCGTTTCAGTCGGTCTCTAGCCGTAGGAAGTGCAACACAAGACTATTGTTACATCATAATGAAACATCTGACAAAATTATGCCTTCGTGTGCTTTCCCGATGTATAAAAACAACAAAAACCAAAATAAAAGTTCAGGTGTCACTTTTCACTCGTGAGTACATATTCATCATTGTATTTTATCATAAAATGTAAATTAACTTCAGCATACATCGATAAGTAGTCCCATTTTGTTTTATTCACGTGACCACGTCCATCCACGGCGACAAACGGTTCGGGAGCAATAGACAAACACAGGTGTTCTCTTTTAATCACGTAGTTATTATATTCGCTATCTATTTTTTTTTGCAACAAATGTACTGCACCTACATGATTATAACTAGGTGTTGAAGTTTATGTAATTATGTCCGATGGTTTTAACTCGTTTTTACTGAGCAAGTTCAATGGTTATGGCCCGTCCATTAATTTTATTTTAGTCGAAGGTTGTGACCTTGTGAGTTGACTCCTTCACACCACTGTTTATGTTTATAAACTACATCCTTATTGAATTTCATCCAAATCCGTTAGCCATTACGGAGTTCAGTGCTGACAAACATACTGCTGACACACAAACATTAGCATTTATAATGTTAGTGTAAGTAATTGAGGTAGAAAAGTATTTTTCATTATTTATACTCGGAAGTAGGTTTGAAGTTGCCTGAGGAGCGGGTTGAAAGTAATACATTTCAGCCCTAGGGAGAATCACTTTCAACTGACAGTGACAGTTGACAACTGACAGACACTCAAATTATTAAAAAAAAACTAGTTCTGTATTCACATTTGTATTGAACCATGTTCCAACTTATATTTTTTTTTTCTCCTCAGAGCATTATGTTTCCGAGCTTCTCGTGCATTTGCCAGTGTCGAGATGTTCCAAAAAAACATCGGCGGGAATCCGATCTTCATTGTAGAGTTTTGTTTATACTTCCGTAGATTTGTATTAACACAATGAGTTCAACTGATTCCGATATGTGAATCCGATAGTTTCCTTGTATACGTAATGAAAAGCACAGTGTTTACCTCGGGGTTAAAGACTTATTTAGTCCCTCGAGCTATTAGCGTCCTCGCTACGCTCGGGCGCCAAACCCCGTCTCTGGACTAAATAAGTTACTTTCACCCCTGGGGTAACAATGTACTATTGTAAGCGGGAGCTATATAATTAATAATATAAAAGTCCGACTCTACAATGAGTAAAATACACAGTTTCGTTTTTCGGTAACAATAAAATATTATGACATCCATTAAACAAATTTCCCAGTTATTTTGATTTAAAAACCAAACTACTGAATCAATTTCGATAAAATTTCTATAAAAGTATATCCTTCAAACAAATGTTTTATAAATGACGGAGTTCTGAGGTAACAAGCATCAATAATAAATAAATAAAAAATTGAGAACCCCCTCTCTTTTTGAAGTCAGTTAAAGAAGAGCGCACACCGCCAAAAAAAAACCGTTGTTAGTAGTACTTGTAATGGTTAACTCTAAATCTCAACTCCTTATAATCAGATATCAATCGCTCGCTTCCAAGTTTCCAAGCCGACTTCGCCAATCCTACAGCCCAACTACATTATCAGTAGAGTTGACCAAATGGAAGAACTAACATTTCTACGGGAAGCTAATCAGTTTTGTTCAGAAACTGCTACGGTGGCGCCCTCATTCAATTCTACAGATAATTTTGTACACGGACTCGCTCTGTACGCTCGATACTACAAACATGACCACCAATTAAAATCGAGAGACACCTGTCCCGCTAATGGCTTATTTCACGTGGCAACACCACCCAGAGCACGGAAGTTCGGCGTTCCATGTTGCCAGCTTGTTTGGTAGTTAATTAGCAGCTTATCCGATTGTGCGCGAAATAGGGAGCTTGAAGCTTTAAGGACCTTTCAGACTGCATTACAATACAGTATCGCATCACAGCTTCAGCACTTTTGGGTTCCTATTCTCTAACTTACATGAGATTTGTTGCCAGAAACGCGTGACGTGTTAACATGAAAATGGACAAGGGGGTCTAGACAAGAGCCACTTTCTGTTAGCGTTAACGCCTGCGGATAGATGAAATTGTATGAAAATGACATTGACAATGACATTAGCTAGAGAGAAATTATCTCAAGCTAAAGTAATTTTCATACAATTTCATCTTTCCGCAGGCGTGAACGCTAACAGAAAGTGGCTTTTGTCTAGACCCCAAGGACTCTGCCCACACAATTTCCTTAAGATATCTGCGTGGAATTGTCAACGTCAAGTTTTATTTGGCGTCAAGTTTATGTTTTTATTGAATAGGCTATTTCTCGAGGGTAGACTAATGATCTTATATGTCTCATTGGGGTAGACCCGTTTAAAAGATTACCGGGTTACGCATTTACCCTGTACTAAGCCTAACATTTACTATGCGACCAACGTTGAAATCGCAAAAAAAATCAGCTGTTAACTATAACTACACAAAGAAACCAAGTACATTCGCAAAATTTAAGCCATTCAAATGGTGTCATACATGGCTCCAAAAAAAATATAAAATTCTTACTATGACAATTTGCGCGGTGAAATCTTACCACAACAAATCAGAAAAGCAGCATAAGAGTTATGGTGTGACATTCCACAGGTAATCCATTAATTTTCTTGCTCAAATCGTTTAAAATACCAATCGAAACGTAAGCTACAAAGCGAATTTGTAGCTTACGTTTTGAGAAGGCGTTGTTTGGAAACCTACCTTCTCTGACTAGTTATTCTAAGGCTGTTAATTACATTTTGTCGAGTGTCAATGACCGTTTTCTATTTCAGCGTTGGTCCCATAGTAAAAGTTGTTCATAATATACAGCGACCTCCTTTCGGCTTAGTATAGGGTAAACGCGTAACTCTGTATATTAAACCAAATGAAAAAAAAAACAGTAAGGTCGTCTACAGGTGAATCTGACTGAACGTATCAAGCTTAGATCAAACAAACAAGGTTGGTTGTCTGAATTCTCAAATTAAATCAAATCATTAATTTGTCAGCCGCCTTGTCTGATTTGAGTATCCACCGCCCACGGACCACATTTTAATGATCTCTGACCTCTAGGGATCCGCGGACCAGAAGAAGAACTTTAAATGGGATAAAGGTAATGAAATAGCAGTAACTTGAATCAAATGTCCACTCTGAGTAGTTTCCACTGTTACAGCAGTAAAATAGAGCATTTATCGAAATTGATGGAGTTAATTTTGTACTAGATGGATTCTGTCATCTAAGGGAATCGGTTAATGTTGGATCGATAGATTACCGACATACGGAGTTCCGTATGTTTCCAGTTGCAAAGAAATATCCGAGAAGAGAGAAGAGGCCTAGCGTGAAAACCGATAAATATAGCGGTAGGGCACAAGGTTGTATTCATAGAAAGCCTTCGTAGCAAAATGCTACTGGTAAACGACGGACCGTGTTAATGGATATTGGTTTTTTGTCAAATCTCTTTATTTATTGGGAACTTTTTGTTTGCCACCTCTCTTGAAGCTAAGCGATAAAGCGGTCAAGATTTTTCCAGAGATAATAAGATCATATACTCTTTAAGGGATCTAATATATGAACATAAAGACAAAGTAAGAATTTGTACTATCAATAATTTCAAGGAATTCATTCTGTGATTAAAATAATACTAATCAGCAGTGCAAGTACCGTTCTTTATCGATCGTCAAATTCACTAAAATGCCATAGAATCGATCACAGCGAGTACTGAAAAAATGGCATATTATCGAATTTGACGACCTCAACTGTCAATTTGACGATCGTTAAAAGAACGGTACATGCGCTGCAGGTTTTATTCGCAACGCTATTGACATAGTGTATGACATTGGTACACTGCTCTCGCAATCGATCATCATCAATCGATACTTTCTCGCATTCGATACGCTATAATCGATGTTTCTTGTCAGCTGCGTGTAGTAACATCCCTAGGGTAAAACCACACTAGGACGTGACGATCGATGCGACGCGATAAAATGCTTGTACATTCCCATTGATAAGAGGTTTTCAGGCTGTGTTTGCAAGCTTACTGCTTCGTGAACATTTCTATAAACCTATTGAATTCTTATTTAATAAGAAGTTATAGTGAGGTACCAAAGTTTGGTTATTGCCGGAAGTACATCGATAGTAGGTGGTCGAATTTTTCATTTGAAATAATAACTTGCCTCTTGGTAACAAATTTCGTAAAATTAGGAGGAGAATAAACTTAAATGTTTAAGAAGGAGAATTGGTTAAATATATTATACAAATGAGAATAGACAAAATACATAAGAAGGAGAATTGGCGAACATATATTGTTCATTGGTCTGCTTCCTCAACATTAATACTATTTAATAAAATTAGGATGTAAAGTAACAAATCAAATAACAGATAGCGTTACTTACACATAGCGATGCCGACAAAATGTACTAGAATGGGAAAAATTAAGGACACATTTTGTATTTTATTGAGGTAGGTATGGTTCATTCTTGTTGAGTCATCATCATCATTTTAGCCATAGGGCGTCCACTGCTGGACATAGGCCTCCCCCATTGATCTCCAAAAGGCCCGGTTGGAAGCGACCTGCATCCAGCGTTTTCCTGCAGTCCCTTTTAGGTTGTCTGTCCATCTTGCGGGTGGACGTCCTACGCTGCGCTTACCGGTCCGTGGTCTCCGTTCGAGAACCTTTCGGCCTCATCGGCCATCTGTTCTTCGTGCTACATGCCCTGCCCATTGCCACTTCAACTTGCTAATCCGGTGGGCTAAGTCAGTAACTTTCGTTCGTCTACGGATCTCCTCATTTCTGATTCGATCTCGCAGAGAAACCCCAAGAATAGCCCTCCCTATAGCTTGTTGTGTGACTTTGAGCCTGCTTATAATTCCTGTTGAGTAAGTAGACTATTTTGCACATCCATGTTATTCTCAATGACGACATTAGAAAATCTTTGGTTATTCTATTATTTTTGTTATTGTTCATTTGTTGTTTTCTATTCTGTTTCTTTTTAAAAGTATGTATTTAAAAACTATATATGTTGGTATGTATATCAGTCTCTGGCAGCCATATCACAAGCTTTGCTTAGTTTGGGGTCAGTGAAAAAATTTTCCGAATATTTTTTATATTTTTTTATTAAAATGTTACTTGATGGTATCACGAAGCGTCGCGTATGGTTTAGTGCAGTCGTACCCTTACTCTGTTGTAATGATTGACGTCTAATTCGATTATGATGTGTTTATTTAGAAAGACTTTATTAACTTGTAAAAACTTGTAGCTGGAGCCAGTTTTTGCTTATTTGTAACTAAGTTTTTATCGAATGTTTTTAAACAGAAATTAAATAAGGTTTGAATAATGATTGTATAGTGCTTAATTTTGTGTAAAACTTGAGTTGATATATCTAATGTATTTTGAGACAGTGATTAATTGATTTTGATTTTTACACATAAGTAAATAGCAACTAAATGCCTTGTAAACGCTGTTTGTCTATTATGTCTTCTGTGGTAAAAGCAACCTTATGTCTACCGGATTCGAGAATTCAAAGGTTACGTAGAAGAGCTGCATATCTTTTATTAGGTACAGTTAGGTTTTACCCAAAAAAAATGGGGAATCATAGGCCATCTCGAACGCGAGAAATTAAGGAGGAAATGAAGCGAAGACTGGCGACGACCTTAAATCCTCCCTGTATTGTGTATACATATAACTAAAGTAAATACGTTTTAAAGGATTACAATGGCACACTTTTCAAGATTTATCGGGTTATTGTTTTGTGGAAATTAGGCGCTAGTGAAGCCCTAATAAAGGTACATTATGCTCGTTTAAAAGAGTAGTAAAGTCAGGTAAACTAGATAATTGCCCGGGTCGCCCGGTCGGTTGGACGGCGCAGGGCTACAGCTGCCGATGGGCTAGCAGAGCGGATCGGATAACGGAACGAGATGATAAACTGCCCTGCGGTCTGCCACTACACCTATAATCTGCAACACTGCTGCCGGACGAGCTGTTGCGCCTGACTTCTCCTGTCTCCTGTTGTATACTGCTATCCAAATAAATAGAATATGTAAATGGATACTCGCCAAAGAGCCAGAGTCACCGACATAGCTGTTAAAATTTGCAAGTTGAAGTGGCAATGGGCAGGCCACATCGCTCGAAGAACCGATAACCAGTGGGGAAGAAAGGTTCTGGAGTGGAGACCACGAACCGGAAGACGCAGCGTAGGTAGTCCTCCCACTATGGACCGACGCCATTGTGAGAGTCACTGGCATCCAGTGGATGCAAAAGGCAGTGTCGTTCAGTGTGGAGGTTAAAGGGGAGGCTTATGTTCAGCAGTGGACGTCTTCTGGCTGATGATGATGATGCATGAGCAATAGCAGATTTTAAGAATAATGAAGTAAACAGCAAATTATATTTGACAAAATAAATAAAGTCAGAATTGTTGCAAATAACACCTAACAGTGTGTTCCAGCAGAATCACGTGAGAGCCAGTTCCCATTCCAGGCTATGCTAAACATCTTCAAGCACACCGTCACTTAACATCAGGTAAGCTGAGGTGAAATATATAGCCTGTCAACCGTAAATAACATACTTTTGACATCTTTTTATGATTTATACGCTTATTTAGCCTTTTTATGCTGCTTTTATACCTTTTTATGCTGCTTTTATACCTTTTTATGCTGCCTTTATACCTTTTTATGCTTTTTATGAGCTTTTATACAAGTTTATATTGTTTTTTTTACCCCCGATAAAAAGAGCTGATAATCATCAAACGGCTGAACACTTAACGAAATTTTTTGTTTCTTTTTTTTGCTTTGGCTGAACAGATTTTCTTATGTTATAGTTAAGAACATTTTCTGTTCTGAATTATTGAACATACATCCGAACACTGTAAAATACACAGACGCAGGGACAGGTTGACAAAAGACAGAGGTTCGCGAGCCCGTAAAGAAACATCACAAAAAAAAAAACAGGAAACTCGCTTATGAAATTGAACATTGTTCAACTAAGTACGAGTATCAAGCAAGATGCAATCTCTGGCCGATCTGGCCCATCAGAATTTCGAACAAAAACTTCAAACAAACATACTTCCAGCTGAAAATCTTATTAGTACGACTTGCCAGATACAAACAATGTGCTACTCAATTAACATCCTTATTTTCTTCAGTTAAAGATTAAACTGCCATGATCCAAGTTACCTTAACTACACTTTTGTTGTCGATCGCTAGGAATTGGGCCAGAACAAAGCGGTCTGGTGTTAGGTTGACCACGATATACCTAAGTTTGATTTTGATCGACCCACAGTTTTGGCGACTTCTAAACATAGATAGAGCAAGCTCTACATTAAACGTGATTTTACAGTTGTTTGAGTAGGTTTAGTTAAAACAAATTTAGAGAAAAAAAAATACCCACTGTATATGTCTTTTTGTTTATGCCACTCTTCCCGGTCTCTCGCTAGTCACAGTCACTCGTTTCTACCAGTTCTTTTAATGTCATCAGTCCACCTCATCCTCGGTCGGCCTGGGTTCCGCCAACCCAGTCTCTGCCACCAATGCGGTTACTGCTGTACACCACCTCCCGTCATTACGTCTGGCCATGTGTTCTGCCTGCCTAGTTCACTTAAGTTCCGTCAACCTTTTTACAAAGTTTCAGCCTTGGTGCGACGTCGTATTTCAGTGTAATTATAAAAGGTAATCAAAATTGCGATTGTAATTTTTTTAAAGTGTTCTTCCCAATATTGTCTTCTCTTTTCTGGAAACGACAACACCACTAGTGTTGCAGGTATCCTTCGGCGGTGGTTATCGTTTACCATCAGGCGAAACGCCTACTTGTATATCGCTTAAAAATCTAATGTCATCAACACTTGCGTCAGTATTTTAATTATAAACTACTAGCTGCGCCCCACGGTTTCACCCGCGTAGTGATGAAATTTGCTGATTGTGATGCTGATGATGATGAAAAGTAGCCTATGTCACTCTCCAGCACTTGAACTATACCCATGCAATACAAATCAAGTTGATCCGTTGTTCTGTTGCTGCGTGAAAGAGGAACAAACAAACTAACAAACTTTTCGCATTTATAATATTAGTATGATGACAAAACGACCACCGTCTCCGGGATCGCGCGTATTTCCTGATGAAGAAGCTTTACTAGCTCCAAAAACCGATAAACATAACGTTGTCATACAATATCAGACATGTCACATGTTAACAGTGTAAACCGCTGTGTCATAGATTAAAAAACACATGCACGGTGTCTAAAAAGGTTTGATTCGTATTATGATTAATGTTTATAGTGGTCAACCTATGCTCAGGTGTTATAGCAGGGTAGCATCTCTAGATTAATGGTCTCAGTAAATAGGTGTGGAGAATGTTCGGATACCGATAGTAAGCGATAAAACTGTTTCTAGTGGAGGAACTGAGGATTGAGGATAACAGTTAGGGGATGATGAGTTATGAAGTTGAGATTATGGAACGGTTAATAAGTGAAATGGGAATTAAAGGGGTAAGGAAAGAACCACGTAATAACGTGGGTTTTGAAGGTTGTCGAGTTAGCAAATCGGTAAGATAGCAAGGTGTCCGATCCAGGAACTTTGATTCCACTTTTATTGTGCGAACTGCTAGTCTGTGGAATGCTCTGCCTGAATAGTGTTTCTCGAGTTAAAAACTGTGTCGTAAAGTTCCGAGTGAATCGGTTTCTTCTTGACAATCGTGATTGACCATCGTGGACCGCATCATCGTTTAACACCAGGCGATGTGCCGGTCAAGCGCAAGCCTATAAAAAAAATACCTTTTACTGTTTTTTTTTGTTAATCAGTTAAAAATAATAAAAACTGAGTTGAACTTATTCTTGTGTGGCGGTACGGAACCCTCGCTGCGCGGGTCCGACTCGCACTGAATCGGTCATTGTTTTTAATATTATTCTGTAAATGACGTCGCTAAGTGTATATTACACAAATATAATTATGCGTACAATTGCACAAATGAATGCGTAGTTTATATTATATGCGTACACAAAAATTTCGTGTCTGTGCTGTTGACCGGTGAAGAGTTCCTTTCACCATCTTCATCATTTCAGCTCCACTGCTGGAGATAGGTCTCCCTCATCGATCTCCAAAAGGGCCAGTTAGAAGTGGCCTGCATCCAGCGTTTCCCTGCGGTCCTTTCCGTTGAAGAGTTCCTTTATATGGAACAAATCTTAGATATAGATTCAGGTCATGCTTGCTATAAACATGCATTGTCAGCGGAACTGAACCAACGTGTAAAAATTCAACTCCTTAGGGTAAGAGGAAGTGGTTGTAATTCAGCGCAAGATTTTACCTAAACAAACAAACTAACATACAAACATTGCAAGTTAAAAAAACTTTTAAAAATAGTGGTAATTGAGATATCAATACCAAACAGGCTTGCGGTCCGCCCAAAGGTCCACCTGATGGTAAGTAGAAACCGTCGCCTATGGACATCTGCAAGACTAGCGATGCTGACGATATTTTGCTAGCCCGGAGAGGTGATTGTAGATTGAAGGTCTTTTTGAAACACTTCATACTGAAGCTTGGCAGGAAGACCTTCGGGGGACATTCAACTTACAGGTCCGTGGAAAAAAAGAGTGTCCGACGGAAATCACTAAAACAGCCAATTCAACTTTTATTCCAGCTTACATCAGAATAAGTAACTGTGAAATTGCATGCAATACTTATTTACATTTTTATGACGTAACCTCGTTTAAAGTGGACCATAGAGATAAAGCGCAATAAAACTATATGAGGCAAATCAAAGTTACATGACCAAATCTCATAAGCCCAACGAAATAAGCACGCAAAAAAAAAGCAAAAAAGAAGAGAAAAAAATGCTGTACCGACCGCGATGTGGTTTAACAAAAAGTGTACGAATTCATTAGAGCATTCATTGTGGGCGCAGTGTGAAAACGCCTCCGCATTCCGCACTGTGGGAACTTAGGAAGCGAGCTTACTGCAGGAGAGAGCGATTATATGCACGCGACCTTATAAAAGCAGTCCCAAGAACAACTCTTTCCACATATCCCACTATTTTAATATCGAGATTTCTATGTGATTAAAGGAGGTTAAAGGGGAGGCCTGTGTTCAGCAGTGGACGTCTTTTGGCTGATGATGATGCTGATGATAATGATGGTGATGATGATGAATGTGATTATACGCTTTGGTTGTTGTTTTTTTTCGAGAAACGATGGTATTGGCATATTTTTAACATTTCCAATATCTTCGATAATGAAACATACGTATAATTTTTATTTTTTTAAAACATCCTGTTGTTGTATCTTTTAAGGCGCATGCGCAAACGTAGACACTTTTTGTTGCCGACACGGCACACCAAGGACCAACCAAGTGGAAACAACTGGACATAGAGCCGGCGAAACTCGTGCCTCGTCATGGCACCTATAAAAATACCCATGATACGTGACAAAGACAGGAAGACCATATAGGGAAATTTATATCATCAATTCCATGACCTTCATGATATTAAGGGATGAGATGAAACAAAATTAAGTGTACTTATCGCTCTACAGTCGCCTAATAAGTGTAAAATTCGCCTTTTCTTATTCACGAAGGCCACACTCGAGTGAACAGTTTTGCCGTCAATTTACAATATAAATTATCGACTAACAAACCGACGGGAATGCGGCCCTGTTCTCTATGAAATGTGACTTTAATATTCACTACATTAATAAAGCATCAAAATGGATTACAACATCTACGTTCACGACTCTACTATGTTTAGATATATGCACAAACAAGGCAGCAAGTGGGTTGTCCAGTTAAAAAATAACAGTAAACTTGTAAAGAATATATCATATTACTTATAAATATTCTTTGTCGTAAGTAATTGATGCGTTTTTGATTTTAGGAGGAATGCACAGTAAAAACAAGCATAATTTCTTTTTTTTACTCCGCAGATAATAGAGCTGACAAATCTTTTATCTGTGATAATTTTGAATTCTCACAAATTTTCTCGAATCATAGTTAAGAACACTCTTGATCAAGTCACCGTTTCAAACAAAAAAAAAACTAAGTCAAAATCGGTTTAGCTGTTTGGGAACTACGACAGACAGACATATAATACATAGGAACACAAATAAACAGATACATAAGTTAAACTTATAATACCCCTATCCTCCTTGCGTTGGAAATATATATACCTACGTTTTTTTTTTTGTTTTTTTTTACAGGGCAAGTGCTACGTTTAACTTTTTAATTCGTCAAAGTTAAATATTCACACTAACTTACACTTTTGTACTCATTCAGAGTACAAAATTTTTTGAGCTACCCACAATTTGTTTGCCATTTCATATAACCGTCATCCAAATAACTGCCTTCGTAGTTCGCGGCGGTAGTACGACAAAACTAAACGTCATCATAACTAATAGGTCTCATTCATCTAGCGACCTCACTGTGATCATAGACGGTGCATGTAGGGCCAAGGTCGCGCGTGGGAACCAAAGCCTTATCCGGCTTGTACTCGAACCAGTTTCATGGCGAAATTGGATGGAAATGATAAACAAAGTGATGGTGGCCGAGCGGTAGCGTGTACGCTTTACAATCTGACGACACCCGGTTCGATACTCGGCCCTGCACCAATGACTTATTTAGTACCTAAATAAACTATGTGCAGTTTCGATGCCATAGTTCCGGTAAAGGTAAACATTGTAAGGAAACCGGTATGTCCAAGAACCTCAAAATTTCAATGACATGACAGTCGCCAACATGCACTGGGTCAGTATGGTGGATTAGGGCCCATCCTCTCTCTTTGAGAGAAGGCCTATGTCTTTCCACTTTCATTGTGCGAACTGCTAGTTTGTGGAATGCGCTGCCTGAATGGGTGTTCCCCTATAGTTACAACCTTAGAATAACTACACATAGAAACCAAGTACATTCGCAAAATTTAAGCCATTCAAATGGTGTCATATATGGCTCCAAAAAAAATATAAAAAAATTACGATGACAATTTGCGCGGTGAAATCGTACCACAACAAATCAGAAAAGCAGCATAAGAGTTATGGTGTGACATTCCACAGGTAATCCATTAATTTTATTGCTTAAATCGTTTAAAATACCAATCGAAACGTAAGCTACAAAGCGAATTTGTAGCTTACGTTTTGAGAAGGCGTTGTTTGGAAACTTAACTTGTCTGAGTAGTTATTCTAAGGTTACAACCTATGTCTTCAAATCACGAGTGAAATCGGTTTCTCCTAGGCAAGCGTGCTCCATCGTAGACCGCATCATCGCTTAACATCAGGCGAATTGACGGTCAAACACAAGCCTATTATTAATAAATAAATAAAAGGGCTACCTTATGATAAGCACCGTCACCTATGGATATCTGTAACACCAGAGGCATCACAAATACGTTGCCGATATTTTAAGTTGTAGCTTCTCGGAAACACCGCGGAAGGTAACTCATGAAAGCGGCTCATTTCACATTCAAGTGCAGATTGTGCAGCAGTGGCCAATTAGGTACATTAGCTAATGACGTTGTAAAGGCATTAATCAATACACATAGGTACACATATTACACACAGAATATACACATATAGAAGAAAAAAACGGCCAAGTGCGTGTCGGGCTCGCGCACTGAGGGTTCCGTACCAAAATTAATCTATTCTATTTTGTACTCAATAATTTTTTTGTTTTTACGGTTTCGTACTCAAGGAAAACATGACCCTATTACTAAGCCTACGCTGCCTGTCTGCACGTCCTACCTTTAAACAGCTGCATCTTATTGAGTACAAAATCTTTTGCTTTGTTATGACTTTTGATATACTGGATTGCAGTAGAGTTGTTTTAGTATTTTGCTCACTTCCTCTGGTTAGATATCACAAAATACGATTACTTAGTATAACCAGTCAACTAGCCACCGTATCATTCGTGACTAGACGCGACCACTAATCGGTAGAGTTGAGTGAGGGAGCCGTTATCGTAGTTTCCGAATGAAACTGACAACCTTCGGTTGATTTTTTTAGTTCCACATTTTCACCACCTAAACAGATAAGTTGGTCGCGCTGTATGCCACAAGTATTCAATAAGTAATAAGGCAGGCTGTCGTTCAGTGTGGAGGTTTTTTTCTTCTTCTGGATGTTGATGATGATGATGATTCAATAAGTCCCATTACGTGTCTTATCTATCAGCAAGTATTTTTCCTCAGTAAATATTTAATTATCTTACAGGAAACCCTGTGAATATGCATCTAATTAAACTTTACTTATAAGGTATCTGGTATTTCATGGTGACAAGACGATGCCTATATTTGTATTTTTAACCGAGTTCAGGGGCCTTACGGCTAGCTGTTTTAAGCAATCCAGTTTAGGTGATGAAAAAAGTTGCGCGACGCAAGCTAGGGTAAAATGCCAGGGTGAGAAAATCCGAACAAAAAACTCCAAAGAAAACATTGGTGAGGTCGGTTTTTTTTTTAAATCTTTGTGAATAACGTACATTTTAATGACTGCCGTTGCATTTATATGGATGCAACTGGCTAAAACAAACTTCTTACAAAAATGCCTTGCCAGCCGGTCTAATTAAAAAAAAAAAAAAAACTGGTATCTTTTTATTCAAAACCTGCTCTCATATGAAGACTCGAGTTCAAAATAATCAAGTCATTTTAATTACAGCCAAAAACAACATTTCTCATTGTATCGCTATCGAGCCATCAACTCTGCTTTGATCGGGGCTTGATCATTCAATAACCTAACAAAAAAGCGTATTACTATATAATTGACACAACAAAATAGAGAGTGAGAGAGCCGTTTCATCAATAATTACCTTATAATACGAAACACAAAAGAAAAATATGTAACAACACTATTCACAATAGATGAAAGGCGGTATAGTGTTGTGCCGCCGCCGTATGAGATCGATATCGATAGATATGTTTAGGCAGTATCTAATCTTCAACCACCGATGACCGAAATGGCTCATAAATACTCGGTCAAAATTTTTTTTTTTAGCTCTAACATAGACATAGACATAGACATAATTTATTTGTGGCAAAAAAATACAATAACACAATATACACGGAAAAATTAAATTAAATTAAAAATAAAACTGCATTAACAATGCGAAAAACTGGATCAACATAAAATTTTCATTATAGATTTCACTGCAGTAGCTATATCGGCTAACAGCTAAGCGTTCAAAACCCTAGAAAATGATAAAAATTTACATTTTCATTCGATTTTTTTACAATTTACTTCATCTGTCAAAGTTAAAAAACTTGGACCGGGTAAAGTTGGTAGGCATCTATTCTGTCATACCACTCACTAAACTAAACCAATCTGACAGTACTAAAATTATCTGCCTCTCTTTTCATTTCAATATGTGAGAGAAGGATGGCAACAAGTTTGTACAAAATGATTACTCGTTTGCGTTTGCATTCAATTCATGTACTGTTTGCATCATATACCGTCTGATATAAAACCGATACGGGTGGTTTTAATATTATAAATAAATTATTTTTAATTGAAACGTCAGGCGAGACGCGTGCTGTCTCATGCGTTTTTTGTGCGTTTTGTATGATGGGAATCATCTCCGCTTTATTTTAGAAGTATTCAGATTAAAGATAATGTACTGTTTTGTTTAAGTCGCACAACGAGCTATGGAGAGGGCTATGCTCGGGGTTTCTCTACGAGATCGAATCAGAAATGAGATCCGTAGACGAACGAAAGTTACCGACATAGCCCACCGGATTAGTAAGTTGAAATGGCAGTGGGCAGGGCACATATCACGCAGAACAGATGGCCGATGGGGCTGAAAGGTTCTGGAATGGCGACCACAGACCGGTAAGCGCAGCGTAGGTCCACGAGATAGACAGACGACCTAAAAGAGACCGCAGGAAAACGCTGGATGCAGGCCGCTTCCAATCGGCCTTTTTGGAGATCGATGGGGGAGTCCTATGTCCAGCAGTGGACTTCCTATGGCTGTAATGATGATGACTGTTTTGTTTAGGCTATTCAATAGCTATAATTATTTTATTTTAGGTTACATTTACGGCATACTAAAAATAATATTTTTAATGTCGACTGACACTTTTGCCAAATTAATTAAAAGGGTTGTTGTCTTTCAATGAAAAGTCTATTCAATAAAATGACTGAGACATACATACAGACAGACACGGTGAAACTATACAATGGTCTCCAGACCAAACGCGTGACAGCAGCACAATTGGTAGCTTGAAAGAGTCTCGCGCGTGTTGTCAACAAGGTATTGAAACACCCGGACGAGCTGCGACTGCGCTGCTAACGTGCTGCCAAATTATTTGGTTCATGCAGTTCTTTGTATTAAAAAACGCGCGCGTGCGCGTTCAAGCTGTGCAGCTTTTGCTGAGTTTTTTTTTTGCCATAAAATACTAAAATCCAGCTAGTTTAAAGCTAACATACCTAACAAAAACCTTCAAAATTGACTATAATGTTATGTTAATCAAATAAATTAACCTTTATTTACCTTTGATTTGTTGTTGTAGGATGCTTGGTTTTCAAAATGGAATCCAAAAAGTCTGTAACAAAGCAAAATATCCTTTAAAATATATGTCATTAATAGACACTTGTCTTATATATAACATGCAAGAAAAAAGTAGGTACTTAATATCATTTCAATAAATGCCCGATTGGAAATCGAACCAGGGACCTCAGTCACACAAAGACGCACATCCAACTGAGCCATTCCGTTCAGTATTCAATTATTAAAAAAACTAGTTAAACCCTTAATTTTAACAACATAACAAGTGAAATAGTTTTTTTAAACATCTGACAAAAGGGCCGATAATCCACAAACGGCTACAGATTTTCATGAATCTTGAATCATCTCGATCAAGTCACCTTTAAAAAAAACTAAATCAAAATCGGTTTAGCCGTTTGGGAGCTACGGTGCCACAGACAGATACACACGTTAAACTTAAACACCCACTTTTTTTGCGTCGTAGGCTGAAAGCGTATAATCATGCAAGAAAAACCGCAATCAGAATGCCAGTTAATGATAAACTAGGAAAGCTATCAATAACCGATCGCCGCAGGCAGAGCCTGTTAGATCAGATAGCTAGATGCTAGATACCTAACCTAGATCTAGAAGTAGAGTAACTGCATGCCCTCGCCCTGCAGTTACTGTGACTGGATTAGTTACGCCTTTGTTACTTGCGAATTTGGACGAGATAAATGAAGTAAATTATTCAAATTATACTGGGGATAGAAATACTATACCATATCCATTTGAATAGTTTAATTTCATTTCAAAATTTTATTATAATCTTAATATATATCTATACTAATATTATAAAGAGGAAATATTTGATTGTTTGTTTGTTTGTTTGCATTGAATAGGCTCCGAAACTACTGAACCGATTTGAAAAATTCTTTGACTGTTGGGAAGCTACACTATCCCCGGGTGACATAGGCTATAATCTATACCCGTGCGAAGGTGGGGCGGACCGCTAGTGTATAATAAAAATGAATCCCTAGTTACCTTGGTCACGTCATAGCTTGAGAACGACTTTACTGATTTCATTCTTCTTATTTTTTTAGTTTTCTAATACGTTGTAAAAGGTTCTTACGGAAAGAAAAATTAAGAAAATTGCGTAGAAAATGGGAAAATTTCAGTAAATATTCCGACGATTTTAACTTCGCGTGTTTGACAGTTCTAAGACAGGACAACGTCAGTCGGGTCAGCTCATAGATTCAGTATAAGTCCCTACGGGTCAGCTAGTTTTTCATAAAATTGAGTAACGTTCGGCCTATATTCAGTATTTATAATTATTAGGACTATTATAACCGAATTACTTCACATTATAAAAGACAATATTTCAAAACCAAAAAAGTAGCTATGCCGTTGGCCACTCCACGCCCTGTAGGTACCTATACATACGTATGCCTATCACACCCATTGTTTCAGATTCAGTAAAAAATTCGCCCGGAAGTAAAATAGATTTAAGAATCTGATTCCGAGACTGTCTCCTATAAACAAATTCGTAAATTTTAAGTACCTATTCATAATGTCAGCATAGATAAATTGACACGTGTTTCAAAGACTATCTATCCGTTCACAGACTTCACAGTCCAATCTACTGTTACCCAACCGTTCACATCGAGTAAAATAAAATAGATTCCTAGTATATCAGCTTTAATCACAGTCCGGTCGATTTGAAATTCCTTTGACTTCCTGGTGGAGACAGACAGCTGGCTGACTTCTGGATTGACACTGTCTCGACTAATTGGGTCGATAGTGGAACCTGGTCATTGTTAGGGAAATGTAGGCTTTGGATTGTTTTGAATCAAAACTGAGATAGATAACCCTACTAGTCCGCATGGTTTCTTTTGATCAGCTCTCTTACATATTAAGACATAAGTGAAGTGAAATTTTATTTAAGCATACATACCAAGTACCAAGATGCGTGGAAGTCTCGCACTGTTCGATTTAATAATATAATATAATAAATCATTTATTTCAAGTGACAAGACTCATAAAGTAGACCCATACAATCACACACACAATAATTATTAAAATTGTCACATTACATTTTAATTCTTACATATTAAAAGAGTCCCTAATACGCTGTTGTTGGTGGCATGTTAGACACATAGGACACATATGATCGATTGTTTCTGCCACGCACCTGTAAGTTGTGGAATGGCTTACCACCTTCGGTTTTTCCTCCAAAATATGACCTCAACTGCTTCAAGCGAAGAGTGAATAGAGTCCTCAAAGGTAGGCAGCGCACCGCCAATGCCACGGGTATTGTAGGTGTCCATAGGTGACGGTGACTGCATACCATCAGGTGGCCCGTGGCAGACAAACAAGTGTCTACTATTATATATATTATATTCAAATACTGTTAAATAAGAATAGAACTACAATCTAGGCATCTTCAAAGCTAGAAGAGTGAATATATTTCTGCTAGATCAACGTGTTCCATCCTCGGCCGCAATGTCGCTTACCATCAGGCGAGTTGGTGGCCAAACAAATGGGAGCACGCCTTTCTTAGCTGTATGATCCAGTGTATACCAAATATGCCGGCAGTGCATTAGCAGCTCAGCAGCAGAGCAGCTCGTGCGGTGTACTGTACACACCGCACACTTTCAAGCTGCGCTGTTTCTGCTCAGCTTTTGGTCCGTATATAAAATTTTTGTTGTAAGTAGAGGTTACAAAAAATCATCTTAACTCCCAAGTATTACCTACTTACTTGTATGTCCGCAAGTTTTAGCACAAAAACCCAACTAGTTAACGTCAGTCTAACATTTAACAAAAACTAATAGATAAATTGAGTTGAAGTGGCAATGGGCAGGCCACATCGCTCGAAGTACCGATAACCGATGGGGAAGAAAGGTTCTGGAGTAGAGACCACGAACCGGAAGACGCAGCGTAGGTAGGCCTCCCACTAGATGGACCGACGACATTGTGAGAGTCGCGGGTATCCAGTGGATGCAAAAGGCGGGCTGTCGTTCAGTGTGGAGGTTAAAGGGGGAGGCCTATGTTCAGCAATGGACGTCTTCCGGCTGATGATGATGATGATGAACAGATAAATTAGATTTGTATTCGCCGGCAGGTGTCGAAACAAGCTTGAGCATGACAGCATAAACAGCTTCAATTCCGCGGCTTTCGTATAAATAAACACGACAAAAACCGCCAAAGACGCGACAAATGGCGTAAAATTCTCACATATAGATAGTTGACACACGTTTATTTTCCTCGTTCAATCACAGCAACATAAACTCTGCGTACAAGGTCGTAAGGCGCAATTGCTTTGCAGAGACGAAAGACGTTTTGTATTAGATGCGCAAGAGCAGGTGAATCGTGCAAAAACGCAATGAGATCACCATCGTTGTCATTAGGAGGTGACGCGCGCGATCTAAAGTTTTGTCCTACAAGGAAAGCTATTCGAAAACTATAATAAATGATTAATACAAGCTTTATCATTAACTAATATGAATATGAAGAAAACGAACTAAAAACTAATTTAGATGGAAGGAAAAGTGGCCAAAATGCTGGCAGAATTACCACATTAAATAACAATGCTTAGGTTTTTGGGCAAAGTAGGCGCCATCGATATAGGACATAGCAGTCACCAGTAGAAATATATTTGAGAAAAGGAACGAAAGTGTACGTAGGGATAGGAACGTTTCCGAAAAGTCAAAATGTCTACCAAAAAAACCAGATAAATGTGGGTACTGATTCGCAGCGAGCATGTTACGCTACGCTGTGTCCTAAAATCTGTGTAATCCGGTCAGTACGCACACTTTTAAAGGGATTCGCTAAAAATCCGACAGCGGGCGGAGAATTCGAAATGAGCAACGCGCGGCTCGTTGCTCGCGTGTTCGCGCTTGTTTCCACGTACAGACAGCACGAATGCTCGCTTTGTAACATGTTACATTATGCCCCGTAACACCGGTCATTACCCACCTTTAGATAATTTTTTGTTTTTTATCTTCTGTAAGAACCTGCCTTATCGTTTACGTCTACCCCAATAGTTATCGGTTCTGCGACAGATATGACCGGCCCACTGCCACTTCTGCTTACTAATACGTTGAGCTATATCGGTTACTTTGGTTCTCTGGCGAATAACTTCGTTCCAGATACGATCCCTCAGAGAAACGCTGAGCATAGCCGTTTCCATAGCCCGCTGAGCGACCTTGAACTTGTGGTCCGCTTCATCTGTAAGTGTCCACGTTTCAGCACCGTAAGTTACTATTTTAATAAAGTTTTACCTCGTCCTATTGCCTAGTATAGCTTTCATGTAGTTACCTCTCTTAGATCTCAATCCTTCTGCGCCGTGATGACAGATAGCTGTGGACTCTGAGGACTCAATGAGATTACGGCTGGCATACCACATACCCGGCAGATCGACGGAGATAACATGGTGATACGCTGGTGAATAGTTACTGTATCATGGGCTTGGATCTGTTCGGCGGGCTTTGTTTCTTCTATTACATTGATTTAATCAGCTAAGTTGTTACTGTCTCAGTGGTACGTACTTTAGAAGGGAAGTTCTCAATTCGATCCGTATCTATAGAAATCTAAAAAACTCATCTAATCTTAAATTAAAGTTTTCAAACAACGCCTTCTCAAAACGTAAGCTACAAATTCGCTACGTATGCTGTGTTTACTTGCCTCATCGCGCACACAGACGCAAAAATTATGCGGCAATAATTAGGTTATTTTTTTTGGGAGCTCTGAACACTATCACCTGACTAAGAGCACTGACCACGGAACACTATTACAGCGGGCACTGACCGCGCGAGCGTCGTTTGGTGTCATATATGGCTCCATTTGAACGGCTTAAATTTTGCGAATGTACTTGGTTTCTGTATATAGTTATTCTAAGCATCTAATAAAACTTATCTAAAATTCATATTTTTCTTGCGCCGATAAGTCCGCGTTTGACTACCAACTCGCCTGTTGGTAAGCGACGATGTGGTCGAAGATGAAGCACGCAGACTTAGAAGATACCTATTCACTCTGTCCTTGAAAAGGCCCAGATTATATCTCCTGAATGAATCCTTATTTACCTTGGTATAACTTGAGAAAGACTAGCGATTTCAATCATCTTTTTTTTAAATCTTATACTTTATAGAAAGGTTCTTACGGAAAGAAAATTGCACAGAAAATTTGAAAATTTTAGAAAACCTAACGACGTTTCAACTCGCGGGTGAAACCGCGGGGCACAGCTAGGTATTTATGTAATGTAAGCTGATTACACCGACATTTGTGAACCCAAAAAAAAACATTATATCAATTCACATTTGACGAAGATATCGAAAACAAGCAGTCGAATTGAGAACCTCCTCTTTTAAAGTCGGTTGAAAATAGAAAAGCTTGCAATCCTCCCATAAGCATCAACTAAATGGGATAACCGACCTAATATTAGCCACAGTAAAAATAATCTCGGTCAGTAAAGCAAGTTAGAACAAAAAGACAATCATCCAGCTACCGACAGCCGATTGTACGATAACTGACGATCAGTTTTTATGTTCTTTTTACGACAAGCCGCCGTTATGTTACATTTTCGTGGGAACATGACTAGACATGCGCTGGCGTACTGATTAGTTAAAGTACTGTGTAATTAAATTAAGTACCAGAGTGTGTTCTAGAAAACTGCGCATCCAACATCGGAAATTGTGTTCTGTGAAGGAAAACTATTTTACTCGAATATCAATAAAGACATCGACGACGAGATCGAATCAGAAATGAGGAGATCCGCAGACGAACAAAACTTACCGACATAGCCCACCGGATTAGCAAGTTGAAGTGGCAGTGGGCAGGGCACATATCACGCAGAACAGATGGCCGATGGGGTCGAAATGTTCTCGAATTGAGACCACGTACCGGTAAGGACGTCCACTCACAAGATGGACAGGCAACCTAAAAGAGACCTCAGGGAAACGCTGGATGCAGGCCGCTTCCAACCGCCTCTTTTGGAAATTGATACGAGACCTATGTTGAGCAGTGGACGTCCTACGGCTGAAATGATGATGTGATCCAAAAAGAAGGAATATATTTTTTCGGGTATATGTGTGGCATTGCAATGGAACGCAGTATCCTTGGAATTAAAAGGCAAGACCGCATCCGTGACACCATCCTGGGTTCCATGACAGGCATAAATCACATAATTTATTTGAGTACCAAATAAGTCATTGATGCAGGGCCTAGGATTGAACCGGGTGCCGTCAGATTGTAAAGCGCACATGCTACCGCCCAGCCACCATCGATCAACCGCGACCGTTTTTTATATGCCTTCGGTGGCAAACAAGCAGACTGGCCGCCCGATGGTAAGTAGTCACCGTTGCCTATAGATACTTGTAACACCAGGCATCACAAATACGTTGCCGACCCTTTAGGACTCTATTAACTCTACTTTTGATGAACCCCATGTTGTAGCTTCTCGGAGGCTCTGTGGAAGGTAGGCGTGATCTTACTTGGTACATAATAAGGTCGCTGGTTGGGTTCCGTCAAGCGGATGATCAGCCGGCATAATTTTGGGTGCCAGCTTGTTGTGCTACGTCCTACTTTTTAAAACGTCCTTGCTAATATTGATGTGTTGGGAGGTCCCACTGCACTTTCCGAGCTGCGCCATTTCCCCCGCGGCCACGAAGTCATAAATCAACAATAGACAGAAACGCTGCCAGAGCAAATAATAGAACTATACATAATGCGATCGTGGAGCCGCCACGTGACCAACTGTTGTTAATAAGAAGGTCACTGGTGAGTTACCTTTTGTTTTGGGTTTTTAATACATTAATAGTAAAACATTATTGTTGGAACTTCAGATCAGACAAACAAGGGAGATATGAGATATAGGCGACATTCCAGATGATCAGGTTTCATGCTTTTAGCTGAACTCACCCAGCAGACGACATTGTTGCCCTTTTTGCATTTAGACTTCCTCGTGGAAATTCCAAAGATTCGTACTCAACGTCATCTATACTAATATTATAAAGAGGAAAGATTTGTTTGTTTGTTTGTTTGTTTGCATTGAATAGGCTCCGAAACACTGAAACGATTTGAAAAATTCTTTCACTGTTGGGAAGCTACACTATCCAGGGATAGTCTACACTATCCAGGGATAGTGTAGCTTCCCAACAGTGAAAGAGGCTATATTATATTATTTTTTTAAATAGGGATCCTTACTAAAACTCCAATAATGTAACCAATAATAAACTTTGCGTGTTTGACAGTTCTAAGACAGGACAACGTCTGTCAGGTCAGCTAGTTTATAATACGTAAGTACTGCTTTAGCAGGACCAATTGGAGCCAATTGGAGATTGGATTGGACCTTTTGGAGTTCCATTATTTATAATGGAACTCCCTGCCGTCCTCCTTGTTTCTTGAGAACTACAATCTAGGCATCTTCAAAGCCGGAGTGAATAGATTTCTTCTAGATCAACGCGCTACATTCTCGGCCACACCGTTGCTTACCATGCGTTGAGTTGGTGGTCAAACGGAAATATAATTGATACAAAAAACAAAAAAAAAAACCTCTGTTGTCATCATTCACTAGCAATCTCTGAGATTATAAATTAAAATCTCAATGTGAAACTAATATCACGTAGATACCAAACGTAGATCTATTCTATAAAAAAATTGTGAGTTTATTGGTGTCGCAGTTTCTTAGTGTGCGTAAAAATTTGTAACTGAGCCGTACTTCCAGTCTTTGCGTTAAGTTGTTTAGCGATATAAGAAATTACTTATTGTTTTTTTTTATAAGAAAAACACGGACACATTCAAAAACGATCATAATTGAACTAAGGCTAAGGTTACGAGAGATCTACGGCAAGTGATTCTTACGTTAAAATAAAATAGTTTAAGGAAGTCGGCTTCCTTTATCTATTGTCAGTATTTTAATTATCGAGTGGAGGATGCGGTCTGTAACTGTAAACTCGGCGCTTACATATCGATTACATTACGAGTACGAGAATGACCCTCATTGCCAATAGTAATGACAAGATGCCATTTAGATACAACTAGCGACCCGCCCGCCCGGCTTCGCACGGGTGTAATTTACGTGCGAAGCCGGGGCGGGTCGCTAGTTATATATAAATAAACCTTCCGTGAAAATGTATATAGCTGATGGTGAAAACCGCATCAAAATCCGTTCCGTGGTTTAGGAGGAGTTAGCGGCCATACAGACAGACAGACAGACACGGAGAGCGACTTCAATTTATAATATGTAGAAGAAGATAGAAGATATCTATAGAGTCACAAACGTGCATATAAAATTCTGAAGCAAAACTCGGCGCACGCGCATACGGTCTATGGGCAGTCTAACCGTATTTTGTGTTTTAGTTTTTGTGCGTTTGTAGTCCTAGTATTAGCTTTTATTTTGTTTAGTTAATAAAGGAACTAGCCTGTCAAAAAAAAAAAAAACAGCCATGTTTTGACAAATAAAAATTAAATTTCTAACAAATTAGAATTTGGTATCAACGATAGTCCTCACTTTTTGAAATCTAAGACAGATAACTTAATTCCCCCTCGACAAAAAAATACGTATTCAAATCAATATTTACGTAAACAGTTCATAACTTAATTCCCCCTCGACAAAAAAATACGTATCCAAATCAATATTTACGTAAACAGTTCATAACTCAATTCCCCCTCGACAATAAAATACGTATTCAAATCTATATTTACGTAAACAGTTCACATCTTCGTCCAATAAACATCGGAAACGAAGACGCAGCGGTGAAGTAGCATTTCCGTAATTTAATTATCACGTTTGTCGGCGTGCGCAGGCGCAGCCGATACCGGCAGTTGCGTAACATGGCGATAGGGTTGTCAAGTTGTTACAATATAATGTAGCGATTATAGCTCAGTGGTTGACCCGTTCACGTAACCCGTAACTATCAGAGCCAGAGCTGAAGGAAATATCGTAATTGTATTATAAGTATTTAAATGTATTTCTGCGTTTTGATACAATACAATATAAATATCTTTATTTACCTAAAAATAGAAAATAAATGTTATATTATAAATATACAGTTTTCTAGTAGACCCCGCACTAGGGCTAGCCTGTATCGCGGGAGACTGTGATCGATTACAAAAAACTATGAATAAAAGACAACTTAGTACTATTTTGATTACTATTAATGTTTTAGGCTAATTATGTTTGTGATTGTATGCAGGCCCTTTTTTCCCACTGGGCACTCTGGGCACGTGCCCAGGGCCCCGCGATCGACAGGGGCCCCCTAGTTCCTGCCAGATCACCGAATGATAACCAATATTTATGACCGACAAACATATTTATTTCGAGAAAATCATCGGATAATGACTGACTACAATACCTACTTGCTTATTAGCTTTACTCTACTCTCGCCTGAAAATCAGCATATCAACTTTCTTTGTCTATTCGAACAAAATAGTGCTCTGTCAAGGTCATAGGGGCCCAATTATTCTAATGTGCCCAGGGCCTCTAATAGGTTAAAGACGGCCCTGATTGTATGTGTGTGTGTGTGCGTGCGCGTGCGTGCGTGTGTGTGCGCGCGTGTGTGTATGTGTGTGTGTTTGTGTAATGGTACCATATGTGATGCCATATATGTTTGTCCCTTGAAGTGGGTGAAAGATATCAAGAAGACAGAAGTTCCTCAAGACTTTACTGATCATCTGCGCAAATTGAGATCTCACTGCATAACAGGACAATCTTCAGAATAAATGTCTGCCTCTATACAAGACATTGGCAAAATTGCAGCAATACCGCAGAAACCACGATGAAAAATTTAAATTGAGTACCTTAACACGCAGTATGTATTGACTATTGACTAAACAGGAGGTTAATAGCGAAGTAAAACACATTATTTGGAAGTAAGTGACGTAAAATCACAAATTTATTTACTCACAAGAAAATTATGATGCAGCACTTAAGTCAAATATAGTACCCAAATCAACTACCAAAAACTGTGATTGGGTAACCCTATACACCTTTAACAGCATCTGTTTGTTGACACTCCAATCCCAAAGAAGGTTGTCCAAAGAATTAAGTACTACTTATTCTGTGGTCTGACCAATAATCGATAAGGTTGCCCATCAAGGTTCGATATATTGGAATCGATTTGTTTGAACAATTTGAAAGACGGAAGTACGAGGTGCTATAACAATAAATTGTTATTGAAGGAATGTTATCGTTGTGTTAATGGGATAATTTCATGATTTCCTGTGCCGTTTATACCTAAGTACCTAGTAGTAGTAGGCCTCTCACTAGATCGACTGACCACATCGTGAGAGTCGCGGGCATCCAGTGGATGCAGTAGATTTGGCTATCGTTCAGTGTGGAGGTCAAAGGGGGAGGCAATGTCCAGCAGTGGACGTCTTCTGGTTGATGATGACCTAGTCCACTCTCATCATCATCAGCATATCATGGTGAATGTCATAATAATATCTTTGATCTTTGAGGTTTTGGACATACCGGTTTCCTCACGATGTTTTCACTCAATGGTTTTGAGCGATGGCACCGAAAATGCACATAATTCATTTAAGCCCTAAACGTATATCTATGTTGCTCGGCCACCATCGTTAAATACACTCTATTGATGGTTTTTATTATAGATACCTACATAGTTGCTAACTTAAAAAGAGACTAGAAGAGGCAAAATGCTTGGCGACATTGTATGATTTGACAAATTAATGAAAACCATAATAGAAGGGTAAAGAAAGGAACGGGAAAACCGAGGAGAGAATTTTTATACCAAATAAAAGAGAAGGCAAATGTTATGTCGTGACAACGCTGGCAGAAGATCATGAAGCCTGGAAGTTACTGCACATACAAAAGCTGCGCTCTTAAAATTAAATGATGAATTAATAAATTTGAAAAAGTGAACGCCATGTCGTACAAGGAAGTCAAAATGCTGTCGAAGAACGGGAAGGCTGGAAACTCCTCGACCAAAACTGGAAACTCCTCCCCCAAGAGCAAGGTTTATTAATCAAAATTTGTTGATAATTTCTTGATATTGTGCGAATTCTTGCATCAACACAGAGTTTCTTCTGCGACTTAATCTTTCAACATATCCTTGGAAAAGCTAACGAGTCTTTAATCCTATGACAATTCTCAAAAAGCTCTTTTACGCACCTTTATCTCATATGCTTTTCAGTGATAAATTGTAACTTTACTAAGCTTTGGTAGTTTTAGAGAATTGGTAGATTAGTATAGATTAATTCAGACGACCTAAAAGAAACCGCCGTAAAGCGCTGGATGAATGCCCCTTCCAGCCTGCCTTTTTGGAGATCGATGTGAGCCTATGTTCAACAGCGGACGTCTTATGGCTGAAATGATGATGATGAGACTCGGCTGCTCTTTGAATTACATTTCCACATTTGTTCACCAATGCCTGATTTGTCCATTCAAACTGAACAATCTCTGTCTATTTTAAAGTCTACTGTAATCAGCATCCGAGTGCCTAGATCCACGCAGGCCTAATCTAAACTTTTAAATGACTGCCTCATGATCTCAAGAAGTCAAATTTGCTTTGATGAATGAAACGAAGGGACATGCTCGAGGTTACTAGCTATTGAGGGACGCAGAAAGACAACGCAGTGCAGTACTGCTTCATTGTCTTCTTTCGCATTTGTATGTGTTTCTTTCATGATATTTTTTTTTATCGTTTTATAATTGAATATTTTATCGAATTTGCCTCAGTCCACAAATCACGAGTCAATGGCAATGTAAGGAGATGACATAACCAGTGGTCGAATTGGACTTACACACGAACCGGACGCATTTCCCTTCAAACCTTGCGAACTTATAACCGACTGTCCAAGAAGGAGGATAATCTTATTGGGTTGTATGTTACCATGTATGTTTCTGGGTTCCTGTAGTACCTTCTGTAGCCTAAACGGTTTGACCGATTTTGACGAGGGTGTGACGAGGTGGATTCCTTTACGAAAAGGAACGGTGATTTTACGATCCGGGACGTCCTGGTGCGTTCCGGTTCATTTCGAGCACTGGACATAACACTATAAAAAAGAGAAATGAAGTTAGAATTTTCTGACACGAGGAGGAAAAGAAGGAGGATGGTAGACGCAAGATATATTAGTGTAAAGTCATCGGTTCGCGCAAGACTTGTCCAAGAGATTTTGTGTCCAAGCATAATAGTTACCAAATATCATCATGAACCTTACTGGGGTCGACGAGCTACGTATAATTGATGGTAGTACTTCGCTACCACTAACCATCTCTTTTTTACCGCTGCAAAATCAGACGCCAGCTTTTATCACTGAAAATTTAAAGCTCAGATTCGTGTGGGTCTTTTTTCTAACAGATGAATTGAAATGGTAGAATTTGGAAGGTGGCATTGACATGATACGTGAGGAGCTAGAATACGTGATCTGAAACGTTTATGGGTTATTTTGGCGGAGACTGTTAGAATTTGGGATCGTTTTTGAAAGTTTCTGTTGTTCGATGTTGTTTTAAGAAGGCAAAAACATTAAGATTTTAAGATCTGAGGAGATTTTAAGGTATGTCCTCATTCGTGATGAAAAAGTTTCATCACAGTATCTTGAAACTAAATAACTGTGTCCGCTATCTTAAAGGAACGAGATACAAAGCCTATGAGGTAGCTACGTTTACAAGAAATTCCATCAAATCCGTTCAGTCGGATTATATGATTTATGAAATAGAACACACAAACTTACACCATTAAATTAGTGTGAAGTGGTTATTTATGTCCGACCCGGGTATGTCCTAAAACTACGACCAGAACCACCGGAGGATGGGCAGCAGCTTCCTATTAGTTCACGGTGAAAGTACTGCGATCCCCCAGCCACCTGCGAAGCGTGGGGATTATGGCAACGACTCTCTCTAAGAGGGAAGCCTTTGTTCAGCAGTAGAAATTGAAAGTGGAATGGAAAGTGTGATTTTTATGAGGTAATCATTATTTATAATTAGTATTTTATTTTAGATTTTATTAGTAGTTAGTTTGTTTAGATTTAAGTTTTGGTTTTTAGTTCTTAATTTAAGTTTTCGTTAATTTTCTGTTTTATAAGTTATTTTATAAGTCGATTAAATTATAGTTTCAAATGTTTATCGGGACTTATCACGTATTATTTTATTTAGGCAAAAATATGAACCTTTCGCTCGACGTTAAGCATGTGTTCAAATAGCGAACGTTAAAAAATTATAAGTATTTCATTGATATAATGCACTTGTACTTTGTGCACTTGTATTTTTATTTGAAATCTCAATAGAAATTCGATCAATAAAAATGAATCGTGAATTGATTTCAATTGAATTTCCTCAAGAATTTCAATTGTAGTTTAACTTTCGTTTTCAATTTAGGAAATATTGGTTTGGTTGTTATTATTCTGATAGGATGATGATCAGATCATGTCTCGGAATCGATTTATTTTTTGTGCGGAATCGAGAGTGTCGTATTCACGACGCTAGAATAAGGCCGGCTTCACACCGGACACGAACGTAGCTCAAGTACCCAAACAAATTACCTGATTTACCAAACTATCTTGTTCGGTAGAAGACATTATCAAAACAATTGACAAAATAAATAAATGAAAACACGATTTGGGTGAAACACTGAATTTCACATCACATTTGTTACTTATAGAACTTTTCTTTGCTAACTTAATTTTGTTTACTCGATATTACTCGTATTTTAATTAGTTAGTACCTCTAGTATATAATAATCTTTGTTAGTACTAATACATTATGTATTAGATTTTGAAGATTATATCGCAGTTATTTAAGCCCGCTAACTGCGCTATGTAGCATACAAAAAAACTACCTACTAAGTTTATTTAGTGTATAACCTTAGTAAGTGATATTTTTATGAGAGTAATAAAGAATTTTGAACTTAGACCAACAAACTATGGACTTAGTCAGAGGTAATTTTCCAGCCTAATACCTTTCTAAAACATATTAAGCGTAGACGACAAACAATCATCTATACTCGTAAATGATTTCAGTAATTAGGGTTCATAGTGGGATGACTTTCGAGGTAGTGAAATGTGACAGGGTAGTCACATTTCACAACCTCGAAAATCATCCCACTTACGTGTTCACTAGCTTTTTTTTTGCAGCAGATAAAGCTTGAGTTGTGTGACTTAATTTTTAAAGACTCACCTTTCAACGTCAAAATGCATTGCAATGCAAAATGCAAAAGGTGACAGCGGAGGCGTGCTTTGACAGCACGAAGTGAGTCATTAAATACAAAGTTATAAACGAGACATTTGTTCCGTTCTGAGTGAACATATAATGTAGATGTGGCGTGTGGCTTCGGTGTGCACCTGGCCTAATACTTGTAGTGAACGTGTCTAATGTTCGTGAAAGTGAAGAATTCATTACATGTGTCAGCGCGCACAAATCATTTGTTGTTGTGCGATATGACAAAAGCTTTTGTCGAGAGTCGGTCGTTGAGGTGGAGAGTGATGACATCAAGAATTCATATAAGACGTATTCTAAATACTTTTTTGGTAATGGGTTTACCCTTCCAAAAATGCCCTGTTGTATCGCATTAAGGAATTATACTTGTACATCCAATCAGTGTCGTAGCTAGGTAACCAAAGGCCCTGGTGCAAAAAAAAAAGGGTAATCAGGGTATCTGAACTGAAGTGCCGATCATCAAATTTGACAGTTGAGGTCGTCAAATTCGATAACATGCCAATTGTTCAGTACTCGCTGTGATCGATTCTATGGCATTTTAGCGAATTTGACGATCGATAAAGAACGGTACTTGCACTGCTGGTTAGGTTTTATCAAGTATAAATTTATATGTATGTATACATATATGTGTGCAAAGCTACGTTTTTTTATTCTTTTCCATAGCCTGAGATTGCCTGGCAGATCAGATCGCTTTTAGAGATAAGGCCGCCAGTTGTTACACTAGTTTTTTAAGAGTTTTTTTTGTCTTCTGTATCAAATTATGGTGTGAATATGAGTTAATCAATCAATCAACCAATCATGTATGTTAACGAGTTATATTCTTAATGTGGGTGATAGTTCGGTTTGAGGTTTACTGGTCAGGGTCCGAGGGCCCCCTGAGCTTGAGGGGCCCGGCACGGCACCGCCTAGCCCTCCGGTAGCTCCACTGAGTGCCGCCACTGCATATAGTACACGTTTATATCCGTCAGTTTCCTTCAACATTTCCTCAGAATATAATTAAAACGGTTCAGTATTTGGAATTAAATTCTAACGGGCTGGATGAAATATTTGCGCAGAACAGACTTAAAATTATAGAAACGAGACGTGAGGTTAACTAGTTCATTTGATGAAAGTTACAGTTAGCATGAATCAAAACGTTGAAATTGAGCAACACTATCTTACAGTTAAACTCGTTGTGTAAGTAGTAGAACGGCTAACGAGAAACCTCTCAAACGATGGAATATGTCTGATGGCTCAGGGTTCATCATCATCATCATCATCATCATCAGCCAGACGCCATCCACTGCTGAACATAGGCATCCCCTTTTAACCTTTCCTCTAAACGACAGCCTGCCTTTTGCATCCACTCGATGTCAGCGACTCCCACGATGTCGTCGGTTCATCTATTGGGAGGCCTACCTACGCTGCGTCTTCCGGTTTGTGGTCTCCACTCAAGAACCTTTCTTCCCCATCGGTTATCGGTTCTTCAAGCGATGTGGCCTGCCCATTGAATTGCTCCAAAAGGGCCAGTTGGAAGCGGCCTGCATCCAGCGTTAACATACGCGTACGGTAACAATGATTTAATATTATTACTAATATTGAGAGATTTGCTATTATTTTGTTTGATATTGCTGCTTTTGATCAACGACAAAGTGGTTAAAAGCCGCCACGAAGAGTCCAGGGCCCCGATTCTACTAAACAAATTGTCTTTAAATTGTAATTGTTGCGATTTTAATTGTTAAATAACTGCCTCAAAATTGACAGTTTTAAATATTTGTTTATACTAGAAAAATACAACCACCTAATATTATAACTTAGTATAAAAAATATAAAAAACTGTCAATTTTGAGGCAGTTATTTAACAATTAAAATCGCAACTATTACAATTTAAAGACAATTTGTTTAGTAGAATCGGCGGGCAGTTCCGGCGAATATCGACCCAAAAGTGCAGAAATTTATACTTTCCCTTTCGAAATTCACAGCAACATACCTAACCTTCCTATACATGTTACCTACTTCCTGCAGTCCAGCAAACCGTAAACTGCGTAAAATCTCGCGTCAAAGTGTGAAGGAGTCAAGACATGACGTAACCACGATGTAAACAAAGAACGCTTGAAACACGGTGTTAAGGTAACATTCCGATCTCAGCGACCGCGACCTGCGACTGCGACCAGCGACCGCGACCCATACGCACACGACGCGGTCGCTTGCTTTGTTTAGAAATCCATATAAATTCTTACTGAGCAGTGGGTCGCGCGGCGCTGCTGCCGGTCGCGGTCGCCGGTTATGGTCGCCAAGGTAGTAATGCTACCTTTACAGCAATTAAATATGCGTTAAACTTAAGATATAATCCTGATGCAATTGTTGATGCATTAAATCGACAATCTACGACGTTCTAATACACTCCCAAAATATTATAAGAGCAAATAGTACCCATATCAGACCAACAATTTTTATTTGCTCTGAGATAAGAGCACCGTAATATAAAGTCATCTGTTTTACTTCCATTTCCATCGATTCTAACTCAAACCTCTTTACTAATAAACGCAAAATAAGGCTAGGCTTGGAGTAAGCTCCGTCTTTTAGTCTTTTTCAATCAAATTCATAATTTAATGAGCAAACGAGATAAAAAGCTATACGCTTTTATTAATACGGGGAAAATTGTTTGGTAGTTCCTACTAATTATACCCACTGAAATATGTTGGAATTACCCAAGTCTATATCGGCCTCCTTGACGTGTCCGTCAACGGCGAACCTGACTAGCGCCGGTTATGAGCGCATATAAACCTGGCTGGGCTGGCAAAACCAAACTCAGTTTAAAGGTCCTGTTACAAGGCGCACAGTGCAACTGACCATTAACATTGTATGTGTAGGTGTTGGAAGGCTTCGGACGGGTCTTAATAATAATTAGATCTTGTATTCGTTTCTCTTCGAAGTTATTAACAGCCTTATGAACAGAGCTGCGCCACTCTCGTCTCTGTTGCACGAGCTCTTCTCAAAGGGGGAGAACCCAAGTCTTACATTTCTATGCGTCTTGCACAAGAGGCCTAGTTGCGAGGTAGAGAAGTATCGTATCATCACATACATGCGTCCTGCTCACTCGCTCTCTTGTTCTAAGTTGCACAGGTTTCTACTTGCACCGTGTGCAAGCTAGACCCCATTAATCATAATACTCATACTCATACTGCACGATCTAATTCTTTCCTGCTCATTTTTCTATCGGACTGCCAAAGTGGGCACGACAAATCGACACCGCTTTATGGTTGATATTCTGAAAACCCGTACGAATCGATTTGATTCCACTTTTATTGTGCGAACTGTCAGTCTGTGGAATGCGCTTTCTGAATGTGTGTTCCCCGATTACAATCAGGGTGTCTTCAAATCACGAGTGAATAGGTTTCTTCTAGGTAAGCGTGCTCCATCGTAGACCGTATCATAAGAGGTCAAATGAATTTTTTAAAAGTAGTTCGTAAGGAGTTTTGTGTTCATTGTTTTAATTGCTTTATTAAGAGTATCTTTGTAAAGCCGTAACTGCACAAAACAACGTAGTTCACAAATAGTTTAAATATAAACCCTGATCTACACGATAAAAAAATTTATTTATAAATTATACCGTAAATACCTACTCAATCAAGTAAAGTGATTTCCTAGCACGTGCTAACAGTTCACGACACGCGATGTTCGTGCGCCACGAATCTAATCTGTAGGCTATAAAAATTATTTAATTCTACCCTAAACAAATACAAAAAATTATTGTTATATTTTAAAACTGATTGCTTTTGAAGTTCAATGTTAGATGATTTTACGCGGATGCAGAATTAAACCTTTAATGCAACATAATTAGTGATAATAGTCATTTGAAATTGGAATGTTTATAAATAAGATAATGCAACGGACTGAAGTAATCGCATTTTTTCTATAAAGGTATAAATAATACTTGGAAGGAGATAGGGTTTTACCGGGTTTGTATCCACGGATCCCGGTATCGGTTTTATTAGCCACGGATCCGGGCAAGTTGTATCCACCGATACCGTGAAACGTTTCCTTAAAAAAAAACAATTTTCATTTACCGCTGATACAGGTATCCATGGATACAAGAAAAAAAAAACTACCGAGATTTGTGGAAGGTTTCTACTTTCTGTCGATCTACCTCCTGCCAACCTTCATGTCAAGCAAATTAGAGGTTTACCCGGCAGTGAGACAGTGCAGCCAGTAAGTGTGGTACTTTGCTTTTAAATATTTAGATTTTCACGTGATGAACAAATCGCGAAGCAAAGCGAGTATCATTAATTGAGACAACCATCTTAAGCACCTAACTTATTATACAACTTACAAGTCATTGTTACATTAACTACCTACATATAACATGTACTTAGTAAAGTTAATGTAACTTTGTCAAGCCATTCAAACGAGAAGTGCGTGCGTTTTGTCTCTGTATGTTACGTAAGTTACAGTTAAGTAATTGAATGGATGTGCATAACTTAACAGGTTACTTAACTGCTTTAGAAATGTAGAAGTGTACTCTTGCTGCAGAATTTCTCCTTTGCACTTTCATTTGCAACCAATGTGTGGAATCGAGGCTCGAGAACAGGAAATGTTTTGTCTGACTTCCTAATTTCCACCACCCACAGCGAACTTCTGCATTCGAGCCTTGGAGAAAAGTTCTGACACTACCGAGATTTCGCGTGGATATAAATATTTATCAAATTTCGACGTGATGTTACGTGTGGTCGGGGAACCGGCGTAGTATAGGCCGAGATAGCAAAAACTTATGGGCTGTAGTAATTTTAATTAGCAAGGCAAGAGCTCCGCTGCGCTTTGCTCTATTTTCTGCCATCAAACTGTCTTTTTGGTTTTCTGTCGTAGTTTATTTTATAGAGAATAGATTTCTTCTAGATCAACGTTTTCCATCCTCGGCTGCACCGTCGCTTACCATCAGGCGAGATGGTGGCCAAACGTAGATCTATTCTATATTAGGTTTCAGATGCTCAGTTTTAAATATTCTCAAATCAAATCAAAATCAAATCAAATCATTTATTTGCTAGAATACATTACATTAAAAGGTCTCCCATAGAATGTCGCCTCTGGGCGTATCAAAACATGATTAAAAATCTAGATAGCCCGTTGGTCAAGTTGGTAGTGAACCTACCTTCTGAGCTTGGGGGCGTGGGTTCGATTCCCACCTAGGACAAACATTTATGTGATGAACATTTGTGTTTGTTCTATATCTGGTTGTTAATATCTATTCTATTTAAGTATATATTTAAAACTATATATGTATGTTTATCAGTCTCTGGCAGCCATATCACAAGCTTTGCTTAGTTTGGGGTCAGATGACCGTGTGTGCAAAAATGTCCCAAATATTTATCTGCTTTACAATACGTAGACCAACAGTTGTCTATTTGTACTGGAAGCAAAGATCTCAAAAGAAAGGATATGTTCACCCGAACGTACGTCCCAGTACTATGTTTAGTACCTACTTAAAAATTAGGCCATCGGTCAAAATCACTACTAATAGGTTAATTTGCTTTCAAGCACGAAATCCGTCAACGCAGTCAGCGTGCACTGATGATTAATAATATACTTTTTTTTGTACTCATGTTCACCACTGAGTCAGTCGAAAAATTATCAACTAGCCCGGTCCTTTACGAAATAATATATAAGTCAATGAGTGGAAGCAAAACACCAAGGTCAGACCACGTGTCTTAGAAAAGACCAACGCCGAAATGGAATGATGATGTCCATATCTAGACTTTCTCTGGTTATATTGTTTATATTTACGGCTCATGTAACAGGTAACAATAGCCAGTAAGTCCGTCTTGTAACACCATATTTACACGTCGGTCATCTCGCGTCGGACAGTGATCGTTTGCTTTCACTGTCTGGTCGGGTCATGTATTGTTTATTCTTACTCTTGCTCGGTACTGGTGGGAGGAAAACTCTTTAGGCATTGTCAAAATGATAAGCTATAAAAACTTTTTAACGTGACTTTGTTTTAGTCTTTTTAGGGTTCCGTACCTCAAAAGGAAAAAACGGAACCCTTAAAGGATCACTTCGTTGTCCGTCTGTCTGCCCGTCTGTCCGTTTTTCAAGACCCTTTTTCTCAAGAACGCGTAAAGGTATCAAGTTGAAATTGAAATTGAAGTTGAAATTTATACTAAATACTTAGGTCGATGGTTTCTTTCGGAAAAATAAAAGTTGTAAGTCAACGCGATCAAAAGATATGAACGCTTATGTCGCATATTTTGCGATTTCACAGGGAAATCAAAACCTATAGGGTACTTCCCGTTGACCTAGAATCATGAAATTTGGCAAAAGACAAGGTCTCATAGCACATATATAGGAATAAATCCGAAAGTCACAAAATTGAAGTTATATCAATTAAACATAATTATTTTGCTGTTACAAACTTACATTTTGTAGTTGGAATGTATAGAAGAACCTTATAGTCAACTACAAAGTTAAGTTTGTATTTAAATATTTCAACTTATTTATTTTTTTGGACTCGCGCTCTGAGGGTTCTTTCGAACGGGACCCTCAGAGCACGAATCCTACTCGTACTTGTCCGGTTTTTTTGGCTTCAGCTTTGTCCCGGTGTAGAGCGACTTTGCTATAGACAGAGTCAATTACGGGTACATTTTTACTTACGATATTATACCTAAGACTCATACATTAGACTACACTACATACACACACTACATTATACATGTTGTAGCTTCTCTATGTTAAACCACGTCGGTCTGTAGCTGCTTAAAAGAGGAACTAACGGTGTTTCCGAGAAGCTACAACATGGGGTTCTTCAAAAGGCGAGAGTGTCGGCAACGTATTTGTGATGCCTCTGGTGTTGCAAGTATCCATAGGCGACGGTGACTGCTTACCATCAGGGAGCCCGTCTGCTTGTTAGCCACCTATAGCATTAAAAAACACACACACTTTCGCAAATAGGTATAACATTATTATGATTTCTAGAGGCGCTATTCTCGGCACTTTTGTTTCTGCCATTCCTCTTGAAGTGATCTCGCTCGCAACATGCACCACTTTCGATTTCCAAACGCGGGTTACCGTATCGCATTACCATAGCCGTATAGTTTGCCTTCAGGGTTACCATGTGAAAATATTGAACTTTGTCAATACAAAGCTTTTTAAAATCTGCTGTTTCACGTTTTTAACTTCCAACGCTAGTGTCGCTACGCTTAACGTGTCTTTCTGTGACAGCGTAGCTCCCAAACAGCTGAACCGATTTTGATTTAGTTTCTTTGAAGTGAATTTTTTTAGGCACTTTTTGTGATTGGAGAAAAAGCATTGCACTCGCGTGACCGTCATGCTCTGATACTCGTTCGGGTAAAGTCGGCTCGAGTCGACTAAGGGAGAGAGAGATAATTATAGTCAATCTTGATGAAGTTTTTACTTGTCATGTGGTTTTTTCGTTTTCCTGTGGCACACACTTTTTTTGTTTGAAAGGTTACTCCCCACGCTCAAGCTCACTGAGCTGCTCAGCATGCGCAGAGACGTTGGGTCTCTTTATATCTTTTATCGCATTTACAACGGGGATAGTTCTGAAGAACTGTTTGATCTGATGCCGGCGTCGCGGTTTTACCATCGCACTAGCCACCACCGCCACACATCATGGATCAGTGGACATCGCACACTGTGCGATTCACACGATCCTTCTTGCCTCATACCTGCAAAATGTGGAATGAGCTACCTTCCACGGTTTCCGAGAAGTTACAACATGGGGTTCTTCAAAAAGCGAGTTAATCGAGTCCTTAAGGGTCGGCAACGTATTTGTGATGCCTCTGGTGTTACAAGTATCCATAGGCGACGGTGACTGCTTACCATCAGGCAGCCCGTCTGCTTGTTTGCCACCTATGGCATTAAAAAAAACTTGGTCTAGAATGACGCTATGATGCTATGATTCAAGAAAGCCTGTTCAGCCGTTTCAAGATTATCAGATGTTAAATCGGGGGTCTTAAATAATCAATTTATACTTGTGTGTAGGAAACATCTAGGTTCTATGGTTGATGTAGCAAAATAAATACAAAGTCAAAATCACGAGAGGTTATGCTGACGCAATCATAACATGCTTTATCTTATTTTACTTTTGACAGGCTAGGCGTTTGACTACAGCTCATCTGATTTAAGTGACTGTGTAGTCGAAGATGAACTCGCCTAACCTGGAATCAGAGCTGGGTCTTCATTGAGGTTCCCGGAATTCATGGATATAGATGTAAAAAACGACTTGAACGAATGACCCGAATGACGGGTAAAAGAAAAAGAACAACTATTTTTGTAAAGGGGGGTTTCATCCCACACGCGGCTCGGACCATGGTATGAATCACCCTAATGTTTTTTTGTAGCTTTTTGAAACACGATGTAAATTGCCTTTGGTTTACAATGTTTTTTTTTTTTTTAATAATTTCCTGAAGATCATCTCTGATTGTCCAGTTTTGGAGCAAGAGTTCTTTTACAAATAAAGATAAATGTTGCTGACTGAAAAATTAATTCAAATTTTGGGCTAAAATAGCTATTTAGCAGTCCTAAAGCATGAAGTTATGGCAACCCTAGAAATTCGTTTGCGTTTCGGTTACGAATAGAACGAGTAGGCGTGATTACGCAAGCCTTATCTCATTTTCTGTTAGATAGGACGCCTTTTAGGGCTTCAAAGCCTATATTTCCTAGCACCTTGTCTAAAATTAGCATACTTTCATGGGAACTCTACTAAAAGAGCTTGGAATTGCTATTTTATGTGGAGTATGATGTAGGCTTTCTAATGGAATAAATTACAGCAGTATTCCTATTTTTAAGGTTCCGTGCCTTTAAAGGAAAAAAAACGGAACCCTTATAGGATCACTTCGTTGTCCGTCTGTCTGTCTGTCTGTCAAGACCCTTTTTCTCAAGAATGCGTAAAGGTATCAAGTTGAGATTTATATTAAATACTTAAGTAGTACCTGTACAACATTCCTTGTACGACTTAGGTATTAAGAAAATTGTTTTACAATTTACGTTATTGTTTATCAGGTAAACAATAACATAACAACTGCAATAACTGCCGTTTATTTGTTTTTATGTTACTTTAAGTTTCATTTGTATTTTCGGTGTGTAATAAAGTTGTATTGTATTGTATTGTATTGTATTGTATAACGTGGTGTTTGTTTGTAGTTTTTAGTTGTTCATGTGATCTCTGATTATTAAATATTTTTCTTTATAGTTTTTAATATGTTTACTAACAATTGTTTTCTAAGTACGACTAAGGCTATATAGGTGGTACGAATTAGGATACTAGGTGCCTTAGTCGTACCGAAGGTATGTTTTTGAAAAACGTTAAAATACCTATTTTCATTAAAGATATTCAAGTTTCTATGATTTTTAATTAAAAGCCAATTAAATAAAGATTCAGTAGATGTAGAAGATTTTGTTTCATTTCAATTGCAGTAAATATTACAGTGTAATTTCCTTAGGGGGTACAACTTGAGTAATCTTACCCTATCTGGGCACGCGTTCACGTGATTTTCCGAACTGCGTGGTTTTAACGTTAGTTTGAGACCGCGTAAGCAGTTGGCCGTAAGGCCCCCATGGTAGCACAAATTTGTATAGAAACTTGTCGGTTGGTCTCGATGTCATTGGATACAATCATTTTCTTGTTACAAATGAGAGCTAATTTGAACCAGCTTGGCTCATGAACAAGTAGGACAGTGAGTCTACGAGGCCGTGGATCTATGAGGCCACGGGTCTGTGAAACCGCGGGTCTATGAGGCCGCGAGGCTATGACAGGATGGGAACCGCACAATCTTGCTTTCATCGAACGACCCGTGACCTCACGACGCGACCCCCGACTTTACTCGATTTCTTACACAACAGGGATTCAACAAAGAAAGGTTTTTTCTAAGATCAGACTTACAAGGCCGATATGCTAAAGTATACGACGGTAAGCTCGTGTTCATAATTTTTTTCACTATACCGATAAACAAACCAACACCAAGTACGGCACATGTTCATATTTCAAAGCTCTTGTTTCAGGTTAGGTTAATTTTTCTCTTATATGTAATTAATATTTTATTTCAAATTAGGTAAAAATTAACATAACAAATATCTCTAGAGAAAAGTAATTTATCCTAAAATCCTTATTGTACCCGAAGCGGTGTAGAATCGGAATTACACTTAAAATTCGTCATGTACTACAAAATATACAATTTTACTTACTTTTCTTGTAGAGAAATATATTATGCATTTTGTTTTGATGTTATGACCATATAATAAAACCGATACCAGTATCCGTGGATACAAACCCATATTATATACCAACACTGTTGAGGAAACAGAAAGGTAGGTTGCCAGGGACTTTGAGTTGACAGATATACATATCCAGCAATATGCTGAGTTGGAACCGGTTTGTGGAGGGAATCATTTGTAATGTGTGTTCTCAAAAATGTATATATTATGATTTTTTCTTCCATAAATAAAAATTTGTCTATTGTCTATTGTCTATTGTCTATATATATATGTGACGTCATCATCTATATATTATATGTCGTCATCATCTATATTGATGATGACGTAATAATATAACATCTATAATATTTATATATAACGCGATCCTTCTTGCCTCATACCTGCAAAATGTGGAATGAGCTACCTTCCACGGTGTTTCGGAGAAGCTACAACATGGGGTTCTTCAAAACGCGCGTTAATAGAGTCCTTAAGGGTCGGCAACGTATTTGTGATGCCTTTGGTGTTACAAGTATCTATGAGTGACGGTAATTGCTTACCATCAGGTTGCCCGTCTGCTTGTTTGCAACATATGATTCTATGGCATAAAAAAGTGTTGTTTTGGAATTTTAGGTATCCCTTACTAAAGTTACCTCAAGAATAGACGAGTACAAATTTGATGACGTCATATATATAGATCTGTCAACTCAACGTACCTGGCAACATTTACCTTTCTGCTTCCTCAACCGTGTTGGTATATTTGGTTGGTGTTTTTGGTAGTATTGGGATTTTTAATTTAGTTTTAAGTTTACCTTAAGTGGTGAGGTTAGGCCTTAGGGAGAGGTAACGTCTATGAATATGGGGATGAGTTACCATACCTTGATATCGGCCTTAAAGATTTTCTTACCTGAAAAAATAAAGATAAATATAAGTGCATGTACTGACTTATATTACATGTTAATAAGTTATTCAGCTAATGTATTGTGAATTATCGTGATTATGTTCTGTTGGAATGCCATTCAAAACTAATCCTACGCAGAATATGTCATGATAAAATATCGACTGTTGAACTAATGTGTACCGTCGCGCACACAATCTAAAAGAAGGAAAATAAATATCATAAGGAAACGATAACGCTATTGTATCCGCACAGGAAAAAAAAAAGGAAAAAATTGTACGAAAGTGACATTAGCTTGAGAGAACATTTCTCAAGCTAATGTCATTGTCAATGTCATTTTCATACATTTTCATCTTTCCGCAGGCGTTAACGCTAACAGAAAGTAGGTCTTGTCTAACCCCTCAGGTGGTAAGGTCACCTTTCCAGTGCTCGGATAGCTAGCCACCATAAAAAAAGCTATACAGGGTTACGCAGGAAGGGCGTATAAGCTGAAAGGGGTCCGTTTTACTCATCATTATGAACAACTATTACAATATCCCAATGTAAATGTTACACATACATTATTGATGTCTAATACCATAATATGGCATATTCACAGTTATGTCAAGTTAGCATAGCAAAAAAAAATAAAAAAATACGAATTATAGATGACGTTATTTAAGTTACTGAAATAAATTAATTTGTTGTACATGCCTGGCAAAAAATTAAACTATAAACACAATATAAATTAATTCAAATTAATGTCAGAAACAAAAACATATAGTATAAAATAGCTGAGTTGAAATAAAAATCAAATTTAAATGTTTTAATTTCCGGACAATATGATCCTTAACTTATAACTATCAAATTCAAACTAAACACGTAACAACGTATAAATAACGTCACTCACGTCAGCAATGACGTTATATCTTATTAGTATTGTTCATGCTATACTCAGAAAATCTTGTCCCAAATTCTTGTAAACATCCTTAGGGGGTCATTAAACATGTGTCGTTTACTACGTTTTTCTTGGAAGGAAACATTGAGCGACTGATGATCGATTAGGTTTCGTAGAAAAAGCAACAAGCTTTAGTCATAATTTTTCCTCAAAGAACTTTTTACTAAAGCATTATCGACGATGAAATTCATTTGACCGTAGGTACAAACGACGGCAAAAAGTATGATTATTAAAGATTTATGTTTGGTTAAAAACAAAATGAACAAGTCATTACCGCTTTATGGTTGATATTCCGAAAATCCGTACAAAGTGTCATTCCACTGTCATTCCATTTTTATTGTACGAACTGCTGGTCTTTGGAATGCGCTGCCGAATGGGTTTTCCTCGACAGTTACAATCTAAAAGTTTCCCGATAGTTATAATCTGGATGACTACAAATCGCGAGTGAATCGGTTTCTTCTGGGCAAGCGTGCTCCATCTTAGACCGCCTCACATCTCATGAGAGAAGGCCTGTGTCCCAGCAGTGGGAACATGATAGGCTGATAATGATGATGATGCATACTAAGTGTGTCGCGTCCTCAAACTCTTAAAAATATATTCTTTATAGTGGGTATTCTATAATGATCTCTTTGTAACAGTAAACCTCTGAAGAGTAAAATCTATACTTATACTTATTACTTATTTACTTATATAATATATTATATAATAATAATTAGTAATAATATCTATATCTATACCAATCTATATCTATACTTCTATACTAATATTATAAAGAGGAAAGATTTGTATGTAAGTATGTTTGTAACGAATTGGCTCAATAAGTACTGGACCAATTTGAAAAATTCTTTCACTGTTGGGAAGCTACACTATCCCCGCGTTACATAGGCTATAATCTATACCCGTGCGAAGCCGGGGCGGACCGCTAGTATAATATAAAAATCTTGTTATGTAAAATCTATTATTTATCCATAAAGTTTGCAGTCTACAATGTCTTTATCATACAACATATTGAAAGTCAAAGTAAATAAATAATAAATAAATATTTCGGGACATTTATTCACACACGGTCATCTGACCCCAAACTAAGCAAAGCTTGTGATATGGCTGCCAGAGACTGATATACATACATATATAGTTTTAAATACATACTTAAATATATATTAACAACCAGATATAGAACAAACACAAATGTTCATCACATGAATGTTTGTCCTAGGTGGGAATCGAACCCACGCCCCCAAGCTCAGAAGGTTCACTACCAACGGGATCATCGGACTAGATATCTAAAGTCTGCTACGATATTTGTAAATGAGTTTTGTCCGCGGCTGTAGCCAGCCATGAATGAACGCACGTCATGCGCCGAAGATGGCAGAAGGCCGCAAGGTGCCGAGGTCGAGTGCATTTAGCATAATTAATGTTATTTGTAGCTGCCGTTGTTCCGATGTACACGTCGGTGTACACCATAATGTACACTACATTATGTGGCTGAGCCGACGTAAAGTTGTGTCCGTGCTTATGCGCTTTTACCTTTGTCGTTTACAATCAATATCTCGTGCTTCGTGCAGATAAATTAAATGTTGCTTGAAACACCTGAATCTCATTAAACGCATGCAGCTAACAGTAAGTCATACAATCATACAAACATCATTACAAATCACAACACGGAAAACGCACTCAGCAATGCGAATGTCGCTAGCCAACGCCACTTCCGGGCATTTCACAAAACGTCCAGCCACGAGGAAGCGACCGGTAAAAACGGGCGTCCACCAGTTTCTAAACACTTAAACGTCATAATTTCCCTTGTAAGGACCTCGCTAATTGATTGTGACTGCCATTTTAACATGCTCGAGGATATCATTTCCCGGGATCATTAGTGTGAACAGTTAAGCTCGGGACAGCTTGTTCTTAAAGCGTAATTGCTTGATTCTCGCGTTTTTACTCAGCGTAAATAGAAAAGAATGTGTAAATTGGTAATAATAGCGCCCTTGTAAGGGATTCTTCCAGTTCACAAAGATAAAATGAGGAAATTCGGAGAAAATAACAACCATCAGTTCATCTGTTTATGTCACATCATAAAAAATAAGAATGAATAAAGATATGGGTTGTTGCAAAGTAACTTTTTTTTTTTCTTGGAATATAATAAAGATAATATTTATGTATCGGTCAACAGTATAATGGTGTCAATTCTGTTGTACCATTTTACAAACTAAACCAACACCTCTACAATTATTTAAGCTTTTTTACATATTTGTTTAATCTACATTTTATATACACGATCAAACAATAAAGCAATATGATTTCTGATTTTTATTTCTTTATGTGGAAAAGAAATGTAATATATTATGAAAATCGTACTACGGGACCCACGCCATAATTTATAAGTAAATAAGACTACATCATAAATAAAAACGTAAAAATAATTAAACGATAATTAACACTCTGGAATTATAAAGTGGTTTGCATGTAAATTACAAGATAATGCATGCAGTTTACTCCATTAAAATTTTTCACTTATTTCAATTAAGCAGATTGAAAATATCGCAAGCGGAAGTGCGTTACGTCATCTATTTAGCATGCATTGCAATCGCTCAATCAGGTACTTTCTCGAAACGCCTAATTTCTCTTTTTGCCGTGACGTTTAGTGCATCACTTTCTTGAATGCAAGTTGAATCAATTTAAAATGTGATGTGAAACTGGTGCATATATGTTTTAAGTTATGAATTGTCTTTTGCAACAATTTCTGTGTTTCTTCTCTGCAGACAAGAAAAATCCGACAAAATCTTCTAAATACGAATAGTAAGGAAGTTTTCTGTGACGTGGCACAGAAAAAATAAATAGATTGGTAGCTGTAGAATAAAAAATTACAACAACTTTCTCATTGCTTCAAATTCAATAACGAAATTTAAACCCACTTAGCTCACTGCTGGACTTAAAGCTTTTGATTTTCCAAAGGCAAACTAACCACTCGCCCGATCTCCAGTTTGCCTTTTTCCAAAGCATATCACTCAGCCCGATCTCCAGTTTGCCTTTTCCCAAGGCATACCACTCAGCCCGATCTCCGGCTTGCCTTTTCCCAAGGCACACCACTCAGCCCGATCTCCGGTTTGTCTTTTGCTAAGGCATACCACTCAGACCGATCTCCAGTTTGTCTTTTGCCAAGGCACACCACTCAGACCGATCTCTGATGTATCTTTTCCCAAGGCACACCATTCAGCCCGATCTATGATCTGTCTTTTCCCAAGGCACACGATTCAGCCCGATCTCCGGTTTGTCTTTTCCCAAAACCCACCACTCAGACCGATATCTGATGTATCTTTTCTCAAGGCACACCATTCATCCCGATCTATGATCTGTCTTTTCCCAAGGCCCACGATTCAGCCAGATCTACGGTTTGTCTTCTCCAGTTACTGTCTTTCGAATTGTTACTCTATCGAGTTTCAGGGTGTCCTATATGCTAGTTTACCGATTCGTGGTCTCTATATAGTTTAGGACACATCTGCTTCAACTTTTATCAGTCCTGCTGTATTGGCTGGGTAGTAGACCTTATTGTCAGAGTTAAAGCCACCTAAAGGCCAAGCAATTCAGATTTACAATTTAGATTTCTAAGATATGTAGCAATCAGAAATGTACCAGTGCGTCAAATTGAATCCGAGGCAAGTGGGTGCATCGCCCACGTTCTGGTCAAAATGTTAGCCTCGCACTCTAATCATTTATGCAACTAAATGTTTTTTTTTATTGTTAGCATTTTCTTGAACCTTTTTTTTTACAAAGAAACTAAAGCAATCTTAAGCAGAAAGCGGTGTAGGGGGAGAAAAGTTGGCACTTGTACACACACACACACACACACACAGTGCATGTGTGTGTGTGTGTACACAATGCACATGCGCAATAATTACTTCCAACTAAACTAACTGCTAGACTGAACTGTTTCCGACTCCAACCATTGAGGTAAACTGGTCCAAGGAGATCCGACTGCGATCGCAATAAATAATGTCTGTTAATTTACGAAACGTTTACATGCCACCGAGCCGGGTACTGGAGATTCATTTGGTATTTTGACATGAATTTATCACATCACATCACACTAATAATATACTCATCTCATCATACTCATAATATTCATCATCATCATCATCATCAGCCGGAAGACATCCACTGCAGAACATAGGCCTCCCCTTTAACCTCCACAGTCCACACTGAATGACAGCCTGCCTTTTACTGTTTACTTCTTAGACATTTTCTATTTAGGTTTCGTTCTGTCCGTCAGTCTGTCAATCCGTCCTAATCCTTTACCCCCTTATTATAAACGTGGAGTAGCCTTGGAATAGTTCATCCGTCTTTTGTCTTTTTCGATCAAGATCAAAATGTGAAAGAGAGAAGAGGACAAAACACGGCTTAGCTATTCCAAGACTACTCCACGTTTATTAATAAGGGGGTTAGAATCTTAGTTTAAACGATTAAGGTTCTAACTTCTATTACTCGTTTACGACCACCCGCTACTGACTTAGCACAATATCGTGCTCAATGGATAAAAAGAACCCAAATAGAACCACAAGTAAATGGGAATATAGTATAGAAAAAAATAGATCACACTGAAATCACATGTTTCTTATTTTAGCAAGTTTGTTTCATTAGTATGCCTCCCCCTTTAACCTCCACACTGAACGACAGCCTGCCTTTTGCATCCACTGGATGCCCGCGACAAACACGATACACCTGAACAACTGATAATGTTACTAACCTCACAATTTAAAATGCAATTTATAGACCGCGATGCGGGAGGGCCTATGTCCAGCAGTGCACAGAAAGAAAAAAAGTCTCGAATCAAGAGTATATTTATTGGTCAAGAATAATATGGTTTCATATATGGGGAAAACAATATTTTCTTGAATAAAGCAATTTATTGTTTTAGTTGATAAGCTCAAATCAACATTTTAATGTCTCATATAAAGACAATATATTATCGACAGAAGAATTAAGCAATTTCTTCATGCAAGAGGGAACGGTTTCTTGTTCTTCAAGACTCACAGTTTTCTTGAACAAAGACAGTTAAAGTTTTTGTTGCATACCTATTTTATTTTTGGAGTAAGACAAAGCTATTTTTATAGAAAACATAATAATCTTCTAATAAAACAATCAACTTCTGCACTCAGAACGCAAAAGTCTTAAATTAACAAAATCTTAGTATTAGTAGAAGAGAATAGTATTCTTCAATTGAGACAATAAGTTTTATTTTAAATAGCCTTTTAATTTGAGTCAAAAATTATAACGGCTTCTACTGAGAATTCTGTTGTTTGAACTAATTATAATATTTCTTAATTTAAGAAACTTAAAATTTTATACTGAATCAAATTTCTCTCCTTTCAATACTTTGTACATTTTATTTGAATAATGTCATTTACTTTTCTTAAGTATTTTAAATCTTAAGCAGAGACTAATACTACTTCTGAACTGAGAATATAGATTTTCAAGGTGAGATTATCAATGTTCTTTACTTGAATAACCAGGGATTTCATACTAAAACTAAATTGATCTCTGTTCAATTAATTACCCTTTCTTGTCCTAAGATTTTTAATGTCCAGTCAAGGGTAAAAATATTTTTGAACTGAAAATGCATACTCTTAATTAAAGTATTTCTTTATCTTAACCTTAAATAACTGAGAGTCTTCTGCAAAGACAAAAGTTCTTTATTCGAATAATGTCTTTTACTTGTCTAAAGAATGTTTGATTTTAAGTAAAGACTGTTGATGTTTTCAAATTAAGAATGTATCTTCTTAGGGAGAGTATGGTAATATTCTTAGTTTAAATAATCGGGGGTTTCAGATCAAAACCAGATTGATCTTAGGCGAACGATTTCTGTGCGTTATTTGAAGAATATATTTGCTTATATCAAGATGTTTTGTTACTTCAAGTAAGTAATTTCTAGATTTGAATTAATAATTCTACTTCTCAGTTGAAACTAATAATTTTCTTAGTTGGAAAGTAGAAAGTCTCAAAGCAAGACCAGAATGAAACACAGGGTTACGCAAAAAGGGTGTACTATCCCGAAAGGGACTCATAGTACTCATCATTATGGACAAATTTTACTCCGGGGGCTGCTGTGAAATCGCGAAAAAAAACACAGCTGTTCCATACGTTTTGTAGAGTTTCACTGACACTTTTATATGGAACATCTGATATTTTTATCGCGATTTCGAGGTTGGCCACAAAGTAAAAGTTGTTCATAGTGATGAGTACTACGAGCCCCTTTTCGGGTTAATACACCCCTTTCGCGTAATCTTGTGTTTCATTCTGGTCTTGCTTTGAGACTTTCTGTCATATATGCATATTGACAAAAGCTGGAATGCAGTGCTTATAGAGCAGTACATTCTGGTATTGCTCTATAAGCACTTGACACATTTAAAAACCAATACATACAACATAGCAGAATTATCAATACAATCGATTTTAGCTCGAGTTAGTTACGACTTACGCCTTGGATCAATCTCATTTTAACCCTGACTTTAAATTAAATTAAGTTGTCATCTATCAAAATATTTATTATTATAATACATTATTTTAAAAGTTTGAAACACGTCATACGCACAATCTTAATTATTAACTTAGGTACATACAATATAATTAATTAAAAATATAAGATCAAAAACATAGTAGACTTTTAAAAAAGATGCAATTCTAAAGGGCGTGCTCGCCTGCTATAAGCTATCCATTTCGCACGTTTTGAACTATTTAAAGATTACATCTGATTATAGCGAAGGTATCAGAAAAAAAAACTTAAAAAATTAATTTTCCAGATATCTTCACCAAAATCTGAGATATCAGTGTGAAAATTGCTTTATAACATTTGTAATTTTTTCTAAACAAAATTACTATTTACTGTTATTATACAAATATATTGATTATTTATCTTAACAAAACGTTTAAATTGTGCAAAAGAGAAAGCAAAGAGGGCCTTAATGCTATAAAATGGGACTGCAGCCTTAACATATTAATATTGTGGGAGACTGGTTCCCTAAGAATATTTTTGAATTTATATATTTAATCAACACAAGAATTAAAAAAAAAAAAAACTTTTGCCCACTTTTTTGTTGACCTTAAATCTATGAAACGAGACTGCAGCCTTAACATATTAATATTGTGGGAGACTGGTTCCCTAAGAATATTTTAGAATTTACACATATAATCAACACACAAATAAAAAATATTACTCTATTGCCCACTTTTTAGTTGGCCTTAAAGCTATGAAACGGGACTGCAGCCTTAACATATTAATATTGTGGGAAACTGGTTCACTAAGAATATTTTCGTATTAACATATTTAATCAACACACGAATAAAAAAAAAAATACACTATTGCCCACTTTTTTGTTGACCTTAAAGCTATGAAACGAGACTGCAGCCTTAACATATTAATATTGTGGGAGACTGGTTCCCTAAGAATATTTTAGAATTTACACATATAATCAACACACAAATAAAAAATATTACTCTATTGCCCACTTTTTAGTTGGCCTTAAAGCTATGAAACGGGATTGCAGCCTTAACATATTAATATTGTGGGAGACTGGTTCTCTAAGAATATTTAGAATTTACATATTTAATCAACAGACAAATTGACTTTACGAAAGTTATGGTAGTTAATAGATAAAATTTTGGTGAAAACCTGGAAAATAACAAATAAATGTTTTAAAAAATAAGGCCGGAATTTTAGTATGGAAATTAGTTTCCACTCTGGTTCTGTTGGTTGTGGTTCTGAAAACCCAGTCAGTGTGGTTTCCACACATTATTAATATCTGAACGGGTGTTACTCACGATCCGGCCTAATATACCGTGAGTAACACCCGTTCAGATATTAATAAGGTCATGTTTATTTATTTTTTGGCCTTTTTTTATTCTCCAAATGCTTCCCCGAACACACCCGTTTGGCTTATTAAACTACATAACGCTCTGTATAAATAAATAAACTTACTCTTACATAAATATCAACAATGAGATTCTCGATACACTCCAGTGTCGAAAATTTTGTTTTTCTGTCGAGTCTCCCTTAGGGATGAGGTGACAGCAGTTTCATTTGATCTGGAACCTTCCGGTCTGAAAAATAAACGCGAAAAATTAAACAACGGTACTTACGATATGTGTATGGCTAGTGGTTGGCTACCATGCTGTGATGTAGTAGATAGGTATCGAAAAAAGTATGTAACTCACCATCATCGGTTTCCTGTGTTATGCCTTCGTATAAACTTTCCGACGAATCATATTTATTTGTATTATTAAATTTCAAACTGATAATTGAATTTATAAACGTTTGCCACTTTGTATAAAAATTCAAAGAATTTTCCTTGTACTTTTCTTCGATATCCACCAAATTAATCTGAAATCACATGACACTGATTAATATTATATATGCGATGCGTGTAAGTTTGTTATCCCAATAGCACGGATTGACACACAAGCTACATTTTTAGCTGCTTCACGCACTAAGATTTACTATTATTATTTATTTATCTTACTAAGATTTTGAAAATATATAAACTGTTTAAACAAAACCCAGAGATTCTTGAACAGATAATAATTGTCTTGTTTTTAGTTTTCATATTGAGAATAATATTGTTTTTCACTTGCTTTAACACTAGATGAGTGAACTGCGGATCAAAACTAATAAAAATAAATATACCTACCTATACACAATGCAATAATTATAGTTAGTTGGCTACCAGTATACATACAAATTTGACCCCTTAAAAAATAAATTAAATACTAATTAGTAGTAGGTGTAACTTACATGTGCAGTGAAATATTCTTCAATTTTGGATTTAATCAGAAATCTATGGCCAATTAAAGAGCATAGCTCTTTGAGATAATCGTCACTTAGTTGGTATTGCTGAATTTCATGTCCTGGAAAAATAAAAAAATAAAAATTAATAATCAATGTCATCATCTCAGCCGTAGGACGTCCAATGCTGGACATACGTCTCCTCCATTGACTTCCTAGAGTGGTTTGAAGCGGTTCACTTTCAGCGCGTTCCTGCGATCTTTAATAGGTCGTCTGTCCACTTTGTCTTGAGGTGGGTCGTCCTACGCTGCGCTTGCCAGTATGTGGTCTCTATTCGAGAACTTAAACGATACTGTATATGTAATAAAACCTTACCTTACCTTTAAATCTGTCTTGACTCCGGAACTCCCTATTTGCGCAATATAACTTCTATCGAAGTTTCATCGTCAGCCATCTGCATTAATATCACAACAAACTAATAAGAAGGGTAATAATCACAAAGTAAACTGTAACAGTAGACAATGACACACGATCACACGATTTTTTTGTAAAGAGAACTTACGATAGCTTTTTTGGTTCAATTCAATTCTTGGTGTACGGTGAATATGGATCACAACCGCTCTGCTTAATAAATGAGATTAATTGAAATTAATATTAAAATGTATTCGATACGATTCGCAACCCCACTTGACGCGACAAGACAAATCAGAGAATTGGCGAATACAGGGTTGCCAGCCCCGAAACATTTTCCCTTATAAATGGTAAAAATTCTCTAAATTCATTTAAAACATTAAACAACTAATCTAAAACTATAATCTAATCAATCTAAGCGATTAGAGAGCTCGAGTTGACAACTCTCGGGGTTTTTGTATAATATGCGCGAGTGGGTGATCGATCGGTAGGCGAACTTTGGTGATAGCACGAGACTATTTAGGGCGGGCCTGACTCGTACTTGGCCCGGTTTTTTTTTTGTTATACCACAGAGTGTGCACTATAATAGTACCAAGTAAACTTGTACTTAGCCTTGTACTTATTACCTATTTTGATGAAAAGTACAAAAATACCTTTAAAAATATGGTTCTTTGTATAGGACCCTTAATTTTTGACTTTATGTTGTTTTTGTTTAAACCACCATATTCTGTAAAAAAATCTGCCAGCTCTCTATTACCTACGGTTCAAGAGATGCAGCCGTTTAAAGGTTAGTACCGGAGGCTTAGTAATAATAGGGTCCCGTTTTATATTTTGGGTACTAAACCTTAAATTACTAATCACAGCTCGTATATTACGGACATGTACAATACATGGGGATTTTACCCTGCAGTTCGAAACGGAGCAAGTACTCACTTCTTTAGTGCGCGAGGGTAGATAGACGTGCGGAACGCTATCTGTCTCTTTCAAATGAACGGTCTCAATATCTGTATATACACTATTAGGTACACACTAAAATCTACACTTCAACACACGTTTTATAAGGAGGTAAAGTTTGTGAGTTTGTGTGTAACGGGCAAACTCCGGAACTACTGGTCTGATTACAAAAAAATATTTCACGAATAGAAAGCTCCACTATCCCTGAGTGACATATTTGGCTATGTTTTGTTCACAGCGCAGGTGAAGCCGCGGAAGAAATCTAGTGTACAATAAAGTAACATAAATGTTCAGTGAAACCAATCACCGAAATAAAAGCTGATACGTTGTGTTGTATATTATCAGTATGTGTCAATAAATTGCGGCCAATATTATATAACATGGATGAATTGTACGACCTGATATTTGTACCTGCATTATTGATTGTGCTTACCTACTCATGATAAAAAAAAGTCTTCCACGAATACAAAGATACACTCTTCTCGAGTGACATAGGTTATGTTTTATTGACAACACAGGTGAAGCTAGAGGCTTATAATCTCAAGGGTGGTCCAATATAATTATTCCACCCATATGGGTAGAAAGGAGAGAAATATTTTATGTTAAACAATAGTCGGTTTTTGAGATTTTTAGCCTGGGTATTATTTTAAACTGTTCAAGGGCCTTACGGACAACAGCTAATTGCGGCACCTAATCCGTTCAGTTGGAAAATCACGCGACCGCAAACCGTATCTGGGTGCAATAAGGTTCACGTTCTCGTGATTTTCCAACTGAGCGGATTAGGTGCCGCAATTAGCTGTTGTCCGTAAGGCCCCTGTTCTCACTTTGATTGCGAGGAAATAATTTCTTAATACACTTTCAGGTATTAATGCAAATTCTCTTCTGAATACTCGCACTCTTCTTAAAACTAGGGAATTTATTTTACATATGACAACACTCATTCGTCCCCCCCATCCTTCCGTTGCCGGTTATAGTCAAATAATCTATTAGTCAAGACATTCGATTTACATCTAAGAATCAATTATTCTTGGATGAAGAAACACGACTTTCAACTTCTACTAGTTATAGGTAAGTTAATACCTACTAAGTAGAATTTTATAAATATTTATTGAGTTCACAATTGAACGGCTTATAACGTGTAACAAGAACATTTCATGAGTTGGTCGATTATTACTCGTTATTATTATAATAAAGCCTACTTATCCGTGAATTCCGTGGTAGAGAGCCCTATGAGAATTAAATTACTATGGAACCCAGATGGAGATATGGAAAAAAGATAGTCCTTATCAAACGGTCCTAAGGTTCAATTTTGCAATAAAATCTACAGCTGACTAATGATAAAACGATCTTTCAGATTATATTACTAATATCTAGTAGTCAGCCATAAAATTACTACAGATGCCTTGAAATTCAAAACCCAATAGTAAACCACCAAAATTAAAGCGTATTTAGCGAATAAAATTGCTTTTCAAGTTTAGACACCTAACATTCAATGAAAAATCATAGCAACAGTGCAAATAGATGATCATAGATCATAGGCATCCTACGAAGCTGTTAGTTCGTAGGTTTGAGTATTTAACTATCAGATATCAAAGATTCTGTTCAATGGTAAATTCTACCACTATTTACATAGAAATAAAGTCTGTAAAGGCTGAGCACTGGTGCAGGGCTGACAGTAGTTTTTTTACCTACTCGAGTTATCGTCGAACAAACATGCAAGGTATAAAATGCAAACTCCGATTTGTCCCGTTAGACTAAAAGACTTTCTTTTGAATCGGCTAAATATATTAAGCATAATAGGGATCCTTAGTAAATTCGCGGTGTAATATCCAGATAAAAGTAACTAGGTAATTTTTAAAATTAGCAGGAGAGCAATTTCATTTCTTTGAACTTTGTAGAGATAAAGGATAACTCGTATATTTGACTAATGAAAAAAGTATAGAAAAATTAACCCATACTATTAGAGAATAAAATTAGGCATAAAATATATACACTTATCATAGAAAATATTTATATATTTTCAGAAATTGGTTGAAATACGTTATTTCGGCTCTTACTTACCTATTCTTAACTTGTTTGCAAAAATTTATTTTATTGGAATAATATGCGTTATTTGGGCATGTAATTGGTATAAATGGGTTGATAATTACCTATTATCAACTAATTTAAAACTTTTTTTGTACCGGTACTCAAGTTACGTTCTTCTAGTTCAATTAAAAACATTTTTTTCCATTACGTTATTATTGAATTAGTGAAAAATTGACTGTACAGTTACGTCGTTTTGGCACAACGCGCAGGACCACGTTTAGTGGTCCCATTTATGAAAAAAATATTATTTTCGAGTTTTTGGTAGTTACGTTCATCTGGTTCTTACACCGAGATTTGAGCAACCACATACACAAAAATGTTGGTTAAAAACGTATCACAATTCCTAGAGGTCTACCTTATTAATATGATGAAAATTATTATGTTTGTCACTTTAATGCTATTAGTTACTTATTCAGATAAAAAAGACGAACACTAATCATGCACTTTCTTGGTATTAAAACTTTTGACTAAGATACTTAGATAGGATTTAATTCATTGTTATACACCCAACTTCTAATTCCCACAAAATAGATACCTTGGTTAAAAATATACAGCTACCTTTTTTTAAATTATTATCTTTCTTGAATTAATGCAAATAATTTGCATCTTAAGAATTCTTAGTTGAACAATCCAATACTTGTTCCCAAAACACAGATAAATCTTGGCTAAAAACATAAGACGATCTTGCTTAAAATTCTTTTGTTTCTTAGTTTGACGCTAGTAGTTACGTAATCCAATAAAAATTGTCTCAAACTAAACATGTATTTTCTTGGAATAAAATGTATGTCTATCTTATTTTGTATCATATAGGAATTCTTAGTTGAAATATCCAATACGTATTCCCTCAAAACAGACAAATCTTGGCTAAAAACATAAGACTATCTTGCTTAAAATAACTTTGTTTTTTAGTATGACGCTAGTAGTTACTTAATCCAACAAAAAATGTCTAGAACTAAACATGTATTTTCTTAGAATAAAATGTATGTCTATCTTATTTTGTATCATATAGGGATTCTTAGTTTAAATATCCAATACTTATTCCCTCAAAACATACAAATCTTGGCTAAAAACATAAGACTATCTTGCTTAAACTTATTTTGTTTCTTAGTATGACGCTAGTAGTTACTTAATCCAATAAAAATTGTCTCGAACTAAACATCAATTTTCTTAGAACAAAACGTTTGTCTATCTTATTTTGTATCATATAGGGATTCTTATTTGAAATATCCAATACGTATTCTCTCAAAACAAACAAATCTTGGCTAAAAACATAAGACCGTCTTGCTTAAAATTATTTTGTTTCTTAGTATGACGCTAGTAGTTACTTAATCCAATAAAAAATGTCTCGAACTAAACATGTATTTTCTTAGAATAAAATGATTGTCGATCTTATTTTGTATCATAGGGTTTCTTAGTTGAAAAATCCACTACTTATCCCCACAAAACAGACGAATCTTGGTCTAAAACACTCAGTTACCTTGTTAAGAATTAAATCGATTCTTACTTTAATACCAAAATATTTACTTAACCCAAAAAAAATATATCTTGAACCAAACAAGTGTTTTCTTAATAGAAAACGTAACTCTATCTTATTTTGAATCATTTTACAGTATTGATTCAATACTTAAATTTACATCAAAATTAAAATATTTTTCTTCATACGAAAATTATTTTTCTTTAAATAAGACGTTCCTACTTTCCGATTTATGAGAATAATACATTATTTAAAGTAAGACAATATTTTTTTGCATCAAAAATATATTCTTGAATTAACAAGTTATCTGTTTTAGTTTCAGTAAAGTGACACAGGTTTTGAATCAAAGTTTTATAGTTCTTGGTCCTATGCATTATTTTCTCACACTAAGATACAAAAAGATCTTAATTTAAAAAATACATAAATTGTTTACCCAACACCCAGATATTCTTGAAGGAATAATAATTGTTTTGTTTGTAGTAAATATAATGAGAATAATATTGTTTTTCGCGAAGAGTATCAGTTTTGTTGTTCTAAGACATTATTATTAATTAAAGCATTTATTTACTTGATATTAAACAATATTCCTGAGAATAAAAATATTCTTGGTCGGAAACAAATTTCGCCAGGATTTTTTTCCGTGTGGACGTCCTATGGCTGGAATGATGATGATGATGATGCAAGACATTTTTGAAGTGAAAATTCCTTTAGCCGCGTCGAGCAATTTTTGGTAGGGGCAAAACCAACAGAAAAGAGAAGTAAATAGAACGGAAATGAGAAGGAAAATCTGTTACCAGGCATTATGACAGAACCTAGATTGAACATTCTTATGCATCCAAAGAACCTTACCTTTTTGAGTTAAGTTTCAAAGTTCTTTGTCCGCATCACAGTTGCTGACTGATTTCGAATGACTGACGTTTCGTTCATATGGGTGCAACTGGCTACAACAAATTTCTTACAAAAATGCCTTCTAATGGGTCCTAATAAAAATAAAAAAAACTTTTCTGTTGCAAAACCACAGACCTAAAATATTTTTTTGCTATAGAACCTATGGGCAAAACTTATGGGTTCGCGTCACGGACATGCTAATGTGACAGTTTTTCTAAAGTTTTAAGTTTTCACTTCTGTAAGAGTCCCCATTACTGCCTATTTAAAAAAAACCTGACATGTACGAGTAAGACTCGTGGTCTGAGGGTTCCGTTAGATGGAACCCTCAAACAGCTAGAAAAAAAAAAACAACAGAATAATTGAAATATTGAAAGACAAACTTAACTTTGTAGTGGACAATAAGGTTCTTCGATACATTCCAACTGCAAAATGTAAGTTTGTAATAGCATTTTAAAAAAAAAATACTTAAAATTTATGACTTTTGGATTTATTCCTTTATATGTGCTGTGAGACCTTGACTTTTGCAAAATTTCTTGATTCTAGGTCAGCGGGAAGTATTGGTATATGGTTAGGTTAGGTTTTGATTTCCCTGTGAATTCGCAAAATATTTTTATTTTATTTTATTTATGAAATACATACCTTGAATGGGCATTACAGTTTCCCAATTCACCCATTCACCGATGGACATAATGCGACAATGACAATTTGCGACATAATCGGTCATATCTTTTGATCGCGTAAACTTATAAGTTTAATTTTTTCACAGCTGAAAGAAACCGTAGATTTAAGTATTTGATATAAATTTCAACTTGATATCTTGACGCGTTCTTGAGAAAAAGGGACAGACGGACCGACAGACAGACGGACAGACGGACAACAAAGTGATCGTATAAGGGTTCAGTTTTGAAGTACGGAACCCTAAAAATTGATACGTTTGTTCAACTAAATAATATTGCATCACGCATGTGTCATCTATGACTTCATCAGACAACATGTGGAAAGCTTTCCAGTAATTTTTCACACGACATGTTCATCTTCACTGGCTTACACTTTACACACGTGTGCCGTGTGCTACCGTCTTCGATCAATGACTCACGGTCGACTCACGCTACGAATCATGACGTTACTGAAAAAACATGCATGACATCCTACTTTTAATATTACTAGCGGACCGCCCCAGCTTCGCACGGGTATAGATTATAGCTTATGTCACCCGAGGATAGTGTAGCTTCCCAACAGTGAAAGAATTTTTCAAATCGGTTCAGTAGTTTCGGAGCCTATTCAATGCAAACAAACAAACAATCAAATCTTTCCTCTTTATAATATTAGTATAGATAATGAATATGATGATAAATTTTATTGGTGACTTGGAGTTATAGTCTAGAATTCAATTAAGGCCAAAATTGTGACTTATTTTTTATGATTTTATCTACGTATTTTGTGTTCCGAAGATTACCTCCTATTTTTCTTTTGTTAGTCAGTTAATGCCATTATGACTTAAAAACATAAAAACTGAAAAATAGTTACTGTGGAGAAAAATATCACATGGAATCCCCATTAAATAAACACATTTAGTAGTTTTAGGTTCAACCCCAGCTAAGTCAAACAAGGAAGATATGCTTTATTACAAACTAGCAACCCGCCCGCCCGGCTTCGCACGGGTGTAACTTACGTGCGAAGCCGGGGCGGTTCGCTTGTTACATATATAAACCTTCCGTGATAAATTATCTAACTGATGGTGAAAACCGCATTAAAATCCGTTGCGTAGTATTATAGATCTAAGCATACATAGGGACTGACAGACAGCGGGAAGCAACTTTGTTTTATAATATGTAGATATGTATGATATTGTTTCGATCGGTTTTCGGTCGATCGACCAGTGTGTGTTGCCTGTGATGATATACGGCAATGAAACGTGGTCTGAACGGACTGAAGCGTCTCTCACTATGGGCCTCATAAGCAAGCTCAAAGTAGCACAACGAACTATGGAGAGGGCTATACTCGGGGTTTCTCTACGAGATCGAATCAGAAATGAGAAGCTTTAGATATAGCCCACCCACCTTTCTATAAACAAGTACAAAAAAATACATTAAAAAAAACGAAAAAATTGCTGGCAAGTAACCATGCTAACAGAACAAAAAATTGGTTCCACCGTTTGGGAGCTACAATGCCACATAAACACACACAGATACACACGTTACACTTATAACAACCGTCTTTATGCGTCGGGGGTTAAAACAAAAACATGGGGTTCTTCAAAATACCAGTTAATAGATTCTTTAGGGGTCGGCACTCGGCAACCTAGTTGTGATGCCTCTGGTGTTATAAGTATCCATAAGCTACGGTAACTGCTTACCATCAAGCAGCCCGTCTGCTTGTTTGCCACCTATGGCATAAAAACAATCATTAAAACCAGTTTACAATCGGTAAAGAAAAAAAAATACAGAGGAATTAGATCCTCCTCTTTGAAATGAGTTCAAATACTTATTTAAATCAGCAAGTGACCCAGCCAAAAAGCACTAGTTCAACTTTTTGCTCTAGATCCATCCCTATCTATTATACGCGACACTATCAAAGTACTTTTGCACTCGGCGCTGGTAGTTGCGCACGAGTCGTTTGCACACAGCACGCATTACCAAGTACCTGTTAAATAATCTGTGACGCTGCACCGGCGCATTGAAGTGTTTATATAAAAACACACAGCGTTATCAGCGTCAGTATAATTGTGGCAACCGGATACGGTGAAAGTAATTCTGATAATACTTGTAATTGTTCTGATAACATTGTTATTGTTTGGTGTTAGCGTCTTTGGAATCTGATAAGGTTAGTAATGAAGAAAATAGTTTTGGAAATATTACTACTAGAGAAAAGATAACGCAACCAAAACAAACAATTCGATCGAATAGTGTAAAACGTGTTCAGCTGAAAGAGATTGATTGACGGCGGAACCCTAAAAACTATAGACATCGGGACAGCGCTCAAAAATGTCTTAACTAAAAGTAAACTAAACCATACTTTTATCACAGTCATTATCAGCCAGTAAAAGCCTTCTTCTTTTTTTTTGTTAATATTTTCATGACCTTGGATTCAATGTCATTTAGTCATAATATTAAATAGTTTACATAGTATTAATAGCGTCAAACAAGTTATAGTCACAGTCAGAGTCAAGCTAAGTAAGTCACGGTCAAGTCAAACTCATGCCCCTGTAAAGTGGTGGAGACTTTACAAGAGGCTCCTATGGAGTTTTGGAAACAACACGAAAAGACACGTTTCACCTCGTTATATCACTTACCTACATTCGAGCACGTTTACGAGCACACAATGAATAATAATTCACCATTTAGTACACATTAACACACGAAAATACACAAGCTTAAGAAAATAATCCAACGAGCCGACATGTTTTTTTCCACATTGGCGCCAAAACTCCAGACCTTCATCCTAATGAGGGGTGTTGTCATAATCCCCACGCTCGGCAGCCGGCTTGAAGATCGCAGTACGTTCACCGTGTTGGATAGGTAGGTCCTATACTAATAGGACGCTGCTGTCCATCCTCCGGTGGTTCTGGTCGCAATTTTAGGACATATGAGTCCATACTTTTATATAATCTGTGAATGTAGTTGTTGCAATCTCAATAATACATTGTTTAACGTCATTAGATAATTGATATTACTAAATTGTATCCAAATTTATTTAAATAAAACTCAGGGCATTTTTATTGTGTAACAATATATATTTTTCCACGGTACCACCATAGAAACGGGGGTTTAACAATCAGTGCTGAAAGTTTTTGAACAAGTCGTAGAGTTTGGCTTGATATTGCATTTCAAAATTTACTGCTAGGCCCATTTCAAACAACCATCAATAACAACTTCCCCTACTGCCATTTAACCCATTGTCCTTCTAGTACGTTGCAGAAGTGTCATTAGACAGCTTGGTGACTCTTTATGAAAATCGGTAACATGCGTATGAGAAAACTATAAAAATATTTTTGTCGTTTACAGATCTCACGTTATCGAAATGCCGTGCAGCAAAGTATCTATCAACAAAAACTTCAAATGCGACAAAGCTGGATGTATCTGCTTACCGACTGGTGGAAAGCCTTGCATTTGCGTCTGCGAGAATGAAAACGGAGACATCATGCGATGCGACGATTGCAAGTGCTTAAACTCTGATACTTGTCAATGCAAATGTGATGATTCCAAGTGCACTTGCATCGTTACTAAAGGAGCTGATTGCATATGCGTGTGTCGTGATGGAAGAGGAAATATTAAAGCTTATGATTGCTGTAGCATTAAGTCAAAAAATGGATGCTGCAGTAAGGAAATGGAGAAAGAGACTTGTGGTAATACCTGCAACTGTGATGGACAAAGAGAAAACAAAGAGTCGCGTCGTACTGCAACCTCCAAGAATTACAAGTGTGACAAGGCCGGATGCGTCTGTCTACCAACTGGTGGAAAATCACGCATTTGCGTATGCCAGAACGAAAACGGAGACATCATGCGATGCGACGAGTGTAAATGCAGTAATTCTGGCAACTGCCAATGCAAGTGTGATGATTCAAAATGCACTTGCATCGTTACTAAAGGAGCTGATTGCATCTGTGTGTGTCGGGATGTAAAAGGAAATATCACGACTTGCGACTGTTCTTGCATTGAGGTTAAGGGTGGAAGATGCTGTAAGAAAGAACCGACTTTTAAGTCTTGCGCATGTTGCTGTAAGAAACTGGAAAAAGAAGCTTGTGGTATTAACTGTGAGGATGATGGTAATTGGGACTACAAAAAGATGCGTCGTGATGGAAGAAAAAATTTCAAAACTTGCGACTGTTGTTGCATTGATGTTAAAGATGCAAGACGTTGCAACAAAGAACTAGATTCTAAGTCTTGCGAATGCTGCAATAAGTTGCAAGCTTGTGGTAAAAACTGCAACTGGGAAAATGGAAAAAAAGACTGCAAAGAGCTACGTCATTCTGTAGCCGTCTCCAAGAATTATAAGTTTGAGAATGCTGGAAGTATCTGCATGCCAACTGGTGGGAAACGTTGCATTTGCGTCTGCGAGAATGACAACGGAGACATCGTGCGATGCGACGACTGCAAGTGTACTAATTTTGGCAACTGTCAATGCAAGTGTGATGTTTCCAAATGCACTTGCATCGATACTAAAAGAGCTGATTGCATCTGCGTTTGTCAAGCTGGAAGAGAAATTTATAAAACTAATGGCTGTTGTTGCATTGAGCCTAAAGATGCAAGATGCTGCAAGAAGGAAGTAAATGTGAAGCCTTATGGATGCTGCATTAAAGATCTGGAAAAAGAAGCTTGTGGTAGTCACTGCAAATGTAATGAAAAAAGGGATTCCAAATCGTCTCGTGCTGTGACCGTCTCCAAGAATAACAAGTGTGACAAACCTGGATGTATCTGCATACCAACTGGTGAAAAATCATGCATCTGCTTGGATAAAGATGATAGCGCTGCTTTCGAAGGCGGAAATTGCAAGTGTAGTTCCTTGAAATATTGCTGCAAAAAAACAAGCTTTCAAGATCACGAGAAACAAAAAACAAACTGTGGACAAAATTGCAAGTCTGTTGTTAACAAGGAGGGATGTAAAAACTGTTCTCCCAAAAACAAAAAGCCAACTTGTAAATGCTGCGGCAAAGATGACACCATTATATATAAAACTTGCAACTCCAAAGCTATTGAGTTCCAGTACTGCAGCTTAAATAAAAAGTCATGCAGCTGTTGCAAAATTAATGATAGTGTTCAAGAAAAGAATAATGACAAACAAGGCTGCGTCTGTGTTTCAAGGGAGACTCGCTATAGCCGCGTGCCTGATAATGATTGCGTCTGTAATGCCAAAAAAATAACTAGTTCTTGCACCTGTTGTTACTAAAGCATTATCTATTGCTTTAGCTTTAACAACAACATAAACTTACTAAAGCATAAAATGATTAGGTAAGATGTCATATCTGCGTTTACCATCCTAGTAATTGTGTTTCATAGATGCTAGCAATTTTATGTGCAATGTTAGATGTTCTCTTGAAGGGCATTGCGATGTGGTGATGCAGGATGATGTCACAGATTATTATGTACTTATTATCTTATATTGCTCTGTAACCGTTTGTATTGAATAACCAATAACTACATATTTCAATGTTAAGGTGGAGGCTTCAATATTATTAATGTTTTATACCTATTTCACATTGTATTATTGGCACTGTTGTGTGGGGTTTCTAATAAATACATTAAATACGAAGTAGTTTTTTTTTTTGCTGTACAATGTATAGGGTTGCATGGAACAACTTTTACTATAAGATTAACCTTTAAATTGCGAAATAAAATAGAACAATGAACTAATTTCGGCTTAGACTGAGTGCAGGTACCGTTCTGTTCCGGGTAACCCTATATATGCAGTAGGAGCAGCCTGTTTACGTTAGCTACGCATATATAAAAATTGCGATAGCATTATTCTGCCTGCGATTGCAATTGAGAAACTTTAAGGCAATTATGCTGCTCGTCGAGATTAAAATATTGAGACAGTATAAAACATTTTTTTTAAAATTACAACTGAGGTAAGAGGCTAACTATAATGAGTAAAAGTAAGTTTAGCCAAAGATTTACAAATTATTATTACAGAACAAGTTATTAAGCATGAACGTAACATAAATACTTATAATTCACCTCTAAACTTCTAAACCTCAGGAAAAAACAAAAACAACAACAAATAAAAAAAAAAAATACTGAACTAATCTATTAGTCCGCTACCAGTAGGAATTGTTCCCAAAATGAGTATAGGTAATTATGTTTTGTCAAATAATAGTACTTCTATTATAACTGACTATTCAAGTTGTCTGGTACAATTCTCCAAATAAAGAAAGTAAGGTTTTCCTCAAGATCCGTTTTGTTAAAAAATACGCTGGTGGCTCTAATTCAACTGTATTACCGTACAAATAAGGTTGCACTACTCAGATGCTAACATTTGATAGGCTACTTTAATGTCAAAACCTGTCAGTTCTGACATCTCTCGCTTGAGTTGTCAAAGTGACAGCCTGTCTGGGTCTCTGGCCAGTCTCTGGGTGGTATTCTAAGAAATCAGTCCTCTATTTTTATAGTTTTAATTACATTTTTAATTATTATTCCGTGACTTCAAATAATTGTTTCCTTTTTTTTGACTCGTCAGGTGATTGTTAACGTTTTGTTTATTTTATCTTGTGGGACCTATAATTATATGGTAATTATATTCATTAGTTTGTATCCGATATAGATCGTTAACTGTAAAATGAGCTTTTTTGCTTTTGTTTCTACTACTATAGAGTTTTTTGTTTTGATTTGAAGATGGTTTTGTATCTTTTTTTCTCTCGATACATGGTATGCTTATTACTTACTCATTGATGTAAGTAATTAAAACAGTCATTGTTATTTCCAAGTTTTTATTTACTACGTTTTTAGGGTTCCGTAGTAGGTACTATAAGTTCGTTCTGTCTGTGTCCGTCTGTCTGTCTTTCCATATTTTTTAGAAACTTTTAACTCCTATAGTTATAAGGAGAAGTGCATGAAACTTTGCACATATACAGTTTATATGGTCTCAATTTTAAAAGCATTAAAAATGCAATTAAGATGGCTCTGGTAGAGTTCGTTATCATAGTCTCTAAAGTCGTTCGTAATTTATGAAACAGCTAATGTTTTTTTGCGGCTTCGAAGTTGGACCCACAGTAAAAGTTTTCCCAACATTAGTATCACCATTTCGGGTATAAAACTAACCTGTATCTAACCCTGTATTAAACGTCGTAGGACATGCTTTTCTTATTTAAGTAATTTCGATACTTCTATAAAAACCACAGAAAAGAGAAGTAAATAGAACGGAAATAAGAAGGAAAATCTGTTACCAGGCATTATGAGTGAACCTTGATTGAACATTCTTATTTAGGTCAACGCGTCGAACTCTGCATCTAAAGTAATTGGACCTTAACTTTTTGGGTTAGGTCTCAAAGCACATCACAGTTGCTAACTGATTTCGAATGACTGACGTTTCATTTATATGGGTGCAACTGGCTACAACCTTACAAAAATACCTTGACAGCCGTTCTAATAAACAAAAAGAAATATATTTTCTTTGATAACAACAAACAAAATATGTTATAACAATACAATGTCACATTCTATAAAACAACAGACAGCATCGCGAAAATGACAAACTACACGAATAAATTTAATTGCAATCAACAATGAAACACGACAAGTTGGGCGAGTCATGGCCCAGTTGTCAACTGACTCGTAAGATAACCAAAATAGTTAAACTTGAACTCGCAGTTAAAAGGCCGTGTCTTGTTCCCATGGAGTTACTGTTATCTTCACTTCTTGATTGTTAGCGGAGGTGTTAGTACCAGTTTAGTTTTTCGCGATTACTTGTAAGATAGTTAAAGGCTAAGCACTTAATTTTCACACAACATTGTAGCGCCGTGAACTTGAAAAGTATATGTTCCGACTGCGCAAGAAAAAGGGTTATGTAAGAAAGAGGGTGGATCGTTATGTCTGCACCTAACTTTTTAACTGTTCGACCAACCGCCCGCATTCTTCAGTCTTCCCGTGAACATGGTGCATGTAACTGCGCCGAAATATCGGGAGCTCATTCCACAACCTTACCACGGTAAATATCCCGCTAATAATCATATAACTTTAGTGAACAGACATACAAGAAATTTAAGATGGCGTCCGCGAAAAAAATATTAGGAAAAATAGTAAGTAAACTTTGCTAAATAGGTCAATATTACCATCATTATGTACAACTCACTCAGAAGATTTCAAAAATATATATAACTGCTATGAAATACTCAGCAGTTTACGAGATTAAGCGGTATGCAACAGCTCTGTATCTACTAAGAGTAGGTATAGATATTTTTACACGCTTCAATGAATCCTTCTATAAAGTTATATGATTATTTACGGGATATTTACCGTGGTAAGGTTGTGGAATAAGGTTGTGTTGTCCTTCTATAAATCTTTTCCATCCTAAGGTTGCCTGGAAGAGATCGCTTTCAGCCATAAGGCCGCTAGTTGTTACACTCTAGTTTTGTCCTCTGTATCAAATTTAATGGTGTGAACAATAAAGAATTAATCAATCAATCAATCTTTTATTAGCTTCACTTGTTACTGACTATGTAATGTTTAATTACATAACACTGTTTTAAACTATGGCGGTTGTTCATTACAGTTCGGGATGTTTACCGTGATATGTCGGCGCAGTTACATGCACAGCCTTCCCGTAAACGTGGTGCATGTAACTGCGCCGAAATATTGGAAGCTCCATTTATAACCTTATGACTTACTAGCGGTCCGCCCCAGCTTCGCACGGGTATAGATTATAGCATAATATATGTCACCCGGATAGTGTAGCTTCCCAACTGTGAAAGAATTTTTCAAATCGGTTCAGTAGTTTCGTAGCCTATTCAATGCAAACAAACAAACAATCAAATCTTTCCTCTTTATAATATTAGTATAGATGAAGAAGAAGAGCATAGACGAAAGAAGTGGAGGATTCAAAAGAGTCACAAAGAAAACTAAACTAATGCTTAAACAGAGAATGCTACCACTTAGTGCGTAAATAAAAGTAAAATGCTTGTTTTTATAACAATAGATTGTATCTCACTTTGAAAGTTTACCATATATTTGAGGATGCGACCTGCTTGTTAAACCAGCTATGAAACTATCACCAGATTCAGTACCAGAATGAAGGTCAAATGTGTGTTTTACTTTCGGTAGTAATTTAGTACTCGCATGATCATTATGTAGCGGCGGGCGGCGCGTTCAGAATATGACACCAGACAAAACTAAGCCTTGCCTAAGCAATGCCTAAATGCCGCAAGAGCTTGAAAATCCTCTTTAACAGACTTTAAAAAACCGGACAAGTACAAGTAGGTCTCGCACTCTGAGGGTTCCGTTGGACAGAACCTAAAGAGCGCGAGTCCATACAAAAAAAAAAAACCGGACAAGTACGAGTAGGACTCGTGCTCTGAGGGTTCCGTTAGACGAAACCCTCAGAGCGCGAGACCAAAAAAAAAACTAACTGAAGTTAAAATATTGAAAGACAAACTTAAGTTTGTAGTTTTTTTTTACTGGGCAAGTGCCTTTAATAACTAAACAAAATACAAGCTAAAACTAACACTACAAATACAGTTAGACTGCCCATAGACCGTTGAAGGTCTAAAGACAATCCAAATGCTCAAGCCCACTACCAGTTGCCAGCGTACCCAACATGCTGGCGGCATTACCACGTTGAATGGCAATGCTAATGCGTTGAGCCAGAAACACGCCAGCATTTTGGTCACGCGTCGCATTAACCAGGCGCTCTGAAAGATTTTTGAAAATGAGGTAAGCTCCCGTCCCCAAGGGCCCAATGTCTCGACCCCAAACGCCTCAAATATGTAACCACTGCCGAGGTTAGCATATTTGCGACGCTTGTGCTGCTCTGCCGAATTAGCAGCCGCGCCAGCCCTACCCTGTGTCTCAGGAAGATGTGACGGCGCCAAAGTATCGACACAAGTTGCGTCCCATACAAGGGGCCGCCCCAACCTCCAGGGCACAAGTGTCATACCGTCAGGCCTCTTTCCATCGTCACGCGCAAGACCACTCGGTTTGAGCACAGCTGCGCAATTGGCGGTGGAAAGTGCCCTGCGTATGATGTCGTTCAGGCTAGCGTGTCGGCCAATACGACCAGCGCTTCTCGAGCAAGAGAGACCATGGTGAACGAGCTGGTCAACAGCAGTACCACACTGACAGCGATGGGCCTCACAGCACCTTGCACACAAGCGTAAGCTGACAGCTAGACGAAATGCGGTTGGATCTAAAAGGCTACCTGTGTTAAAAGAGGGCATGGCTTGCAACCAAAGTCCCGATTCCCAAACAGAGACAGCAAGAATACGAGCGCGATCTGCAATACTAGGACACGTATCTAGTAGCGATTTCCATGCTAGTTCGCAGATCGGCCGATCCCACAGTCTCTGGGAAGACAACTTTGAAGTTTGTAGTTGACAATAAGGTTCTTCCATACATCCCAACTACAAAATGTAAGTTTGTAATAGCAAAATAATTATTTTTAAATACCTTCAAATTTATAACTTTCGGATTTATTCCTATATATGTACTATGAGACCATGCCTCTTGCCAAATTTCATGATTCTAGGTCAACGGGAAGTACCCTATAGGTTTTGATTCCCCTGTGAAATCGCAAAATATACGACATAAAGGAACCCTAAGAGCGCGAGACCAAAAAAAAAACTAACTGAAGTTAAAATATTGAAAGACAAACTTAAGTTTGTAGTTGACAATAAGGTTCTTCCATACATTCCAACTACAAAATGTAAGTTTGTAATAGCAAAATAATCATTTTTAAATGATATACCTTCATATTTCTAACTTTCGGATTTATTCCTATATATGTGCTATGAGACCTTGCTTTTTGCCAAATTTCATGATTCTAGGTCAACGGGAAGTACCCTATAGGTTTTGGTTCCCCTGTGAAATCGCAAAATATGCGACATAAACGTTCATATCTTTTGATTGCGTTGACTTACAACTTTTATTTTTTTACAGCCGAAAGAAACCGTAGACCCAAGTATTTAGTATAAATTTCAACTTGCTACCTTTACGCGTTCTTGAGAAAAAGGGTCTTGACAGACGGACAGACAGACAGACAGACAGACGGACAACGAAGTGATCCTATAAGGGTTCCGTTTTTTCCTTTTGAGGTACGGAACCCTAAAAACAACTAAAATTTGATTGATATATTGAATTCGATACATTCCAACTACAAAATGTAAGTTTGTAACAATTATATTTAAATGATATAACTTCAAATTTATAACTTTTGTATTTATACCTTTATATGTGCTGAAAGACCTTGCCTCATGGCCATGGTCCTAGGTCAACGGGAAGTACTCTATAGGTTTTGATTCCCTTGTGAAATCGCAAAATATGCGAAAATATGCGACATAAACGGTCATATATTTTGATCGCGTAAACTTACAAGTTTGATTTTTTCACAGCTGAAAAAAACCGTAGATTTGTGTATCTGATATAAGTTTCAATCTGATATTTTTACGAGTTCCTGAGAAAAAGGGTCTTGACAGACGGACAACAAAGTGATCCTATAAGGCTTCCTTTTTTTCCTTTTGAGGTACGGAACCCTAAAAAGGAGACGGGCTATCAATTCGGTTGCTTTTTTGTGTTTGTTACCTCAAAACTAAGCCACTCGCGAAATGTTTGTCCAGAACCACAACAATCTTAAAATCTCTTGCAATTTGCACATGCCACGTGACTGGTACCCCATTGAATTCACTAAGGAAATATTCGATGGAATCTAGAGCAAGCTCATTGTCTTTAGATAAGTTCTAACATAAGCTAGCTGGTACTATAAATATATATATATATGCGGTTGCCACATGGCTCTATCTGGGGGATATTTATTTCATTAACATAGCTGCCCCTCGACTGAAAAGACGATCCAAAAGAGACCGCAGGGAAACGCTGGATGCAGGCTGCTTCCAACCGGCCCTTTTGAAGATCGATGGGGGACGCCTATGCCCAGCAGTGGACGTCCTATGGATGAAATTATGATGATGAGGTTGATGATGAGCTGCCCCTGTATCCATCTAGCTGGTGCCATCGAACTGATCTGATGATGGAGTGAGGAGGTGGATAGTGGAACTATTTTATTATATACAATTTTATTTTAGTTTATAAGCTCTCATTATTCTGATATTCTCAGATGTTGTATACCCCATGTTTTACAAGCAAGCTCTTCTCACAGCTAAAGCTCGCTCCACTGCCCCCTTTATTCCCATTTCACACATTCCAGATCGCACTGCAGTGCTGGTACAGAGCGCAATTTGTATTACGAGATGTGCCGCTATTTTATTGTATTAACGGGTTCTGCGGTAAACACGCGCTCACACTTCAACTAGAGTTGGTGCGCTTTGCGTGTCTTCCTAATCATGAACTTGAATCGATGCAGACCGACACCGACCGTTTGTGTTACACGATTGTGCTTAAAATTATTGTTCTGTCTTACTATTTACTGATGGAAATTTTCAATCGCAAAAACGAATCAGCAATTATTAAGTAGTAAGGTTTTTTGTTTACTTATAGATTTAGCAATAAAGACTAAAAGAAAAGTTAGATGCCGCTTCGTAAATGGGTTCATCTGTTTTTGAAAACACCCAGAAAATCTTTATAAAGATATTATCATTTTTGACGGACAACGGGCGGTAACCCACAGAAAAGAGAAGTAAATAGAATGGAAATGAGGAGGAAAATCTGTTACCAGGCATTATGAGTGAACCTTGATTGAACATTCTTATTTAGATCAAGGTGTCGAACTCCGCATCGCAGTTGCTAACTGATTTCGAATGACTGACGTTTCGTTTATATGGGTGCAACTGGCTACAACAAACTTACAAAAATGCCTTGACAGCACTGGGCACCTTTATTTTAAACTAGCTGCGCCCCGCAGTTTCACCCGCGTAGTGATGAAAAATGGTGATGGTAATGATGATGATGAAAAGTAGCCTATGTCACTTTCTGGCTCTTGAACTATACCCATGCAAAAAATCAGGTCGATCCGTTGTTCCGTTGCAGCGTAAAAGAGGAACAAACATCCATACAAACAAACACACTTTCGCATTTATAATATTAGTTTGATAGGGCTGGCTTTTGAGAAAGAATACCTACTGACGATTGAAACTGTACTATTGTAGTTGTAAGAGTTGTTTTTAACCCCAGACGCAAAAGAGGGGTGTTATAAGTTGAATGTATGTATCTGTGTGTCTGTGTCTGTTTGACTGTGTATCTGTGTATCTGTCTGGGGCATCGTAGCTCCTTAACGGCTGAACCATTTTTATTTAGTTTTTTTATGTTTGTAATGTGACTTGATCGAGATTGATCCTAGATATGATTTAAAAAAAAACTGTTCAGCCCTCGGAAGACTATCAGCTTTATTATCGGGGGTATAAAAAAACAATTCCTAGCTATTTTTATAATTAGTCAAGGCTAAGTGGTCTAATTATTCAGTGTTAGTCTGTATTTAATTTAATTCATAAAGGCACTTGCCCAATACAAATCAAACCTAAATGTAGCTCTCAGAGCATACTAGTAATACCTACTGATATGTCTGTCTAGTCGAGATGTTATAAGCATTGTAAGCTGGTAATTACAGGTTGTATGTTTGAATGGTTAGTTCAGATTCATAGCAGAAGCATGGTTGAAGCACAATGTTGTGGCGAACATTGTACGTATGGAGCTCTGAGAGAGTTAATACTTATTACGACCAATATTATCTTTTACTGAATGAAGATCTTACATTCATTTTTTCACTAACAGAATAGCGCACAAACTAAACGATGGGTCTAGAAGCATGAAATTTTGCACAAATGTTCTTTATGTAACAAAGGTTAGCATTAAGGAAGGACATCAAGTTGCTCAAAAGAAAATATGATTTATTTGTCTGCTCGGTCGCCGAATTAAAAACGATGTTGCAACTTGAAGTGTGTTTTTGTGCGTAAAAAACAATTGAATGTTTAACGTGTGTAATGTGTTATTTAATTTAATGTTTAATGTGTTTAATTGTGTTCTAAGCTAGGTTTATATTATCATGTTAACATACTATTGAATTAGGACATTCCTGTAATGATAGTTGTAAGTAGGCTAAATAAAATAAAAATAAACATTTTCATATTATTTTATATCGTCTGCAGAAGATTTTTTAGATTTTTTAACGAAAAATATCAGGCCTAAAGTAGGTCAGATGCATTGGCAGCCACCATGCCACCTTATAATCCTTCCACCTTATAATACTTATAATCTCCTTAGTCTGATATGAGGTACATACCAACCAAATTTTCATGAGGGAAACCTTAACTTCCTACAGGTGGTTTTCAGATTTGAAATACAACCCGATGGTGGCTCCCCTCACACCTATAAAGATAAGTTGGTCGCACTGTTAATCCATCTTCAGTGTCACATCCACGGTAAGGCCACGTCGTGATCTGACATTGGCGGTATAGCGGAGCCGTCCGCTGTGTATTAGCCATGTAATGGTGATATGCCGTGTGTGGTGAGGCTTACTCTGGCCTAAGTAAGCGTTGGAAAGCGATAAGGCACGTCACGTACGATGCGATGTAACTCAGGGGCGGATCCAGGATTTCATTGGGGGGGCCGGGGCATTCTGACAAGGTTCGAAGGAATCAAATCGAAAAATTGAGGCAAATGTATGGAATTGCTAGGAATTTTGGGGGGCCATGGCTCCGCCAATGATGTAACTACGAGACAATGTTAGCCGCGAGTAGGTACAGCACCAACAAGGATATAGGTAGATTTGATACCAGGAATATGCGAAATCAAAAAATACAAAAATAAAGTTGTATTACAAAGACAGAGATAATATTTAATATCTGTCAGAATTTTAGGTTATTTTAGCTTTGTATATACCACTGCGTTTTTAAGTTTGAAGTTCATTCTAATATAAAATGGATACTGTTTTACAACACAAAATGGCATGCTGTATTATTCAAGTATTATTAGCTAGATTGAATGGAAATTGAAATTATAACCTGTTACTATTGTAGTACTAACCGTTAAAAAGCAGAAGTCACGTAAATCTCTGATTTTACGTTCAGATAACCATTTTGCACGATTTATTCTTGTTTTTTTTTTTTTAAGAATTTGTTTGCGTGTGACCGCCAACTCACCCGGTATACGCAAACGTAAAATCTATAGTATATGACAATAGTAATTTTTAAACTTTCGCGATTTAAACACATATTTTAAATGTTAATCGGGACTTATCACGTATTATTTAATTTAGGTAAAAAAATATGTACCTTTCGCTCGAAGTTTCGACCATTTACAAATAAAAAACAAATGTTACAAATTAAATAATACGTGATAAGTCCCGATTAACATTTAAAATATATATGACAATAGGCATGATGACTAATATTTTTTTATTATCTCATAAAAAAGCTGATCATAAATAGAGCACATCAACAAAAACAAAATTAGTTCAAAAATAAATAAGATATAAGCATTTTAATTTAATTTAATTTAATTTCATGCTAGACAGAGAGCGCTCTATACTGAGCCGTGACGTCACGGCTTAGGAGCGCCATACAAATGCTATACTAACACAAACTTTGCGAGAAAAGGATAGAACATCCCCTCTCTATCCCCACCTAAAACTTTAAATACTCATATCTCAGAGATTTATCAGCCAATTCAAATTATTTTTTCAGTATGTGTAATGTATTTAGTTATATTCATCGCTAAGCCGGTTATTTTTAATAAATTAAACATTAGGAATTATGCCTATTTACAAATGCTTCACCCTCTACCGCTAAGAAGTCAGAACAGTAGTTTGACAGTCAGAAGCGGTTGATAAAAAATCAAGTACATAACAGACACATAACAGATAGTACAGACATTGCATTACATTACAGTACAGTACATTGCATTGCATTCCATTCCATTACATTGTGATCGTAGTCGATATTTACTATAAAAATGTCAGTTTTAATATCCTAGTACCGTAAAATGCGACATAAATCGCTGTCTCTCATCCCATCGACCACGTCCCTATCTGTATAAGATCAGCTGAGTTACGGTAAGTGTCATATTGTAAGTTAAACAAATCGGCGCGACATGAGGCAGGGTGTCTGATGCTATCTATGTCCCGTTTGGCACATTGCTTATACAGATCACTGTCCCGTTTGGTAAACTGGCGCTTTCTGGGACGTGGAAGTGTGAAGATCGATGTGTATTTTTTGCCTTTAATAATTAAAGAATATACAAGCTAACACTGACACTACAAAAACAGTTAGACTGCCCTTAGATGTTGAAGGTCTAAAGACAATCCAAATGCTCAAGCCCACTACCAGTTGTTGCAGGAGTTGCGGAGTACCCAGCATGCTGGCAGCATTACCAGGCTGAATGGCAATCCTTATCCAGCCAGAAACACCGTGAAATGCATGCTTTTCATAATTACATATATGACAGACGCAACATTGGCTCTTAACAAAAGATCATGTTTGATTCGTTTTCCTTTTGATTGCTCCAAAAGGAATAACGAAGTGCAACCAGGTTAACAGACTGCTTATTTGTCATATTACGTAATAAAATAATGAACAGGATGTTGATTTATATCTTTACATCTAACAATACAGTATAATCTGTCTGCCAGATAAAATCCAAATAAATATGTCAGAATCATTAATATTCCAAATCAACGGAAATCGTTGTTTACCTTATTCGAAACTTGTTTAGAAAAAAACATGACGGTTTGTTTTTACAAGCTTCTAATAACTTATAATTAGTGAGATAAGAATATGCCAGTGCTAATATTGCATGTCTATTTACAGACAAGTTTGTTTTCGGATCTCTTATGAACTGATTATATTCTGTGTGTTACATCTGGGTTTACCAGCAAACTGCAATAAATATATTTTGATTTTGTTTTTTATTTTTTACTAGCTGACCTGACAGACGTTGACCTGTCTTAGAACTGTCAAACACGCAAAGTCAAAATTGTAAATCTTATTTTTTACACCTTGGGTTACATTATTGGACTGTGATTGGAGTTTTAGTAATCATCCCTATTTTTTTTGAAAATATTATAGTAGTGTAGGTACTAATAATAGATAATAGTAATACTAATAATATAATAGTAGTGTAGCGGGGATAGTGTAGCTTCCCAACAGTGAAACAATTTTTTAAATCGGTTCAGTATTTTCGGAGCCTTTTCAATGCAAACAAACAATCAAATCTTTCCTCTTTATAATATTAGTATAGATTTCTTGCCTGTTAGTGTGTAACATATATTGTGTGTGTAATGTATGTACATTTGCAATATGTGTGGGACAAATCTTGCAGCTAAAACTTATGTGAACTCGGTGACAATGCAATGTTATGGTACCATTGAGCTGGTCTGATGATGGAGACAGAAGGTTGCCATAAGAACTCCTAAACAAAACTACTACTATTGAACTACTGTTACATAGAAAACGGTAATTTACACTCAACAAAATGTATGGGAAAGCTGTTTTTTTTTTGCAATTTAATGGATGGTCCCATAGTAAAAATTGTTCATAATGATGAGTACATTGACCTCCTTTCTGCTTAGTACAGCCTATATGCATAGCCCTGTATAAGTACACACAAACCTTAATTTGTCCCTGCAGACTTTGAGACTTTTGCTTTGCTTGGACAATATGTTTTTTTAAGCTAGTGTTTCCTCATACATATCTTTTTTTGTTGTTTTCGAGTTAAATCTTCCAAAGATTGGGGTGCAGCCAGGTTATGTGGGATTATACCCACTAAAACCCCTCCAAGGACCTGCCTTAGGGCTCCGGGATCTCCAGAGGAACGCACCGGACCCTTCGGCACTGCGCTACAGCACCTACCGAAACAACCGTATTGGCTCAGCCCCTCCGCCCACGACAACGTTGGTCACACAACGTTGTCGTTCTCTCCCTGGGCACGCTTAAGTGGATGGTCGGTAGATTATTTTACCTACTGGAATTTAACCTGTTTTTTAATTGCTTGTTTTATAATCAAAAAGAATTCTTACGAAAAATATCACTCTCAGGTTTAAAAGCTTTTGCAATTTATACAAAAACGTGATAAACTTGAGGCTGCAATTATTTTTATCTGACATTTTACTCTTTACTCTTAAGGGCGCATATCCACACGAAGATTTAAAAGGTCAGCCTCGTCAAGAATGCGTGATGCCCTTAATTTACGTGGTTCTTTTTTTTTGTCACATTTACAATTTTGCATCGGTGTTTAAGAATATGGTCCTTTAAAAGTCTTTAACCCTTGTTTATCATGTTTGGTGCGCTGCTAGAGAGTTTGAGCATTTGAATTGCCTTTCGACCTTCAACTGTATACGGTTAATTCAAGTCTATAGACTCTATTAGAGATTAGGTTGATTGTATAAATTTTTTACTGACTTAAAAAAGGAAGGGTCCTCTATTAGGTTTTTGTATGTTTCACATCACATCAGATAATCAGTTAGTAAATGTCCACCGCTGAACAAAGGGCTCCCTCTCAGAGAGAAACGTGTTGCCATTATCCCCACGCTCGGCAGGTGGCTTGGGGATCGCAGTACGTTCACCGTGTACTAATAGGACGCTGCTGCCCATCCTCCGGTGGTTCTGGTCACAGTTTTAGGACATACCCGGGTTGGGTTTCTATGATGAACTGATGCCTTATTATGGATGATTCGGATCGTGATCGCGATCGCGTGCCATCTCACTTACGCACGTGGTGCGAGTAAATAGATGCGAACGGGACGGCATGCAATCTGGATCCCGATCAAAGTATCATAATAAGTTCATGACTTGGAAATTTATATTTTATTTAAAAGATATATTTTTAGATTGGTCACAAAAAGTGACCGGTAATCAAATTACTCAATTTGATTACGGTTCGCTTTTTTATCATGAATAATTCCACGTTTGACCACCTACTCGCCTGTTGGTAAGCGACGATGTGGTCGAAGATGAAGCACGCAGACTTAGAAGATACCTATTCACCTGGCCTTGAAAAGGCCTAGAGTATTTTTTTATTCATATTAATTGCCTAGGTGTAGTATCTATAGGCGACGGTGACTGCTTACCAACAGGCAGCCCGTCTGCTTGTTTGCAAACTATAGCATAAGAAAAAAAAAAAGGAAAAAAGATCATATCTCTCAGGAAACAAAGAAGCCGGCAGATTGTTCCAATGCATTAGTTTGGTTTCATATACCAAAAAAAAAAAAAAAAACTTCCAAGTAAAAGTAATTGCAGTTGGTTTTTTAAAGTGATAATTTTTGAGTTAATTAACGACTCTGTTAAAAAACCTTCATAGGTTATTCTTACAATCAAAAGACAAGGTACGGTAACTAATGATGCTCAGCAATAGATACTTCCATACCTATTCTCAAGGTGCAGATTCATTGACATTCGCAGCGCAAGGCCAGCGGGTAATAAGGTACCAGTGTGTAGGAAGGTGTCCTACCTACGTGCGAGACAATATTTACACACGTCGAAGGTCCTCTACACATGGCTGATCACACTTTTGTTATAGGTATGACGTACAAATGAGTTATGATTCCATCGATGAATGACTTGATGCCAAGTTTTGATGTCAAGTTCATATGCTCATGCCTCATACCTGCAAAATGTGGAATGAGCTACCTTCTACGGTGTTTCCGAGAAGTTACAACATGGGGTTCTTCTAAAGGCGAGTTAATAGAGTTCTAAAGGGTCGGCAACGTATTTGTTATGCCTCTGGTGTTACAAGTATCCATAGGCGACGGTGACTGCTTACCATCAGGCAGCCCGTATGCTTGTTTGCCACCTATGGCATAAAAAAAATGCTGGCAAAGACTAATAGTCAGTTAAGTTTTAATCGTTGTTGGTTTTTGCTAAAATCTCTACGGTCACTGGCTGTTTGAACTCACTTGAATCGAACACTCGGTTTATTCAGATAGCCCGTTGGTCTAGTTGGTAGTGATCATGTCTTCTGCGCTTGGGGGCGTGGGTTCGATTCCCACCTAGCACAAACATTCATGTGAATATCTATTTAAGTTTGTATTTAAAAATATATATTATGTATGTATATCAGTCTCTGGCAGCCATATTACAAGCTTTGCTCAGTTTGGGGTCAGATGACCTTGTGTGCAAAAATATCCTGAATATTTATTTATTATTTACTAAATGACCTGACAAACGTTGTCCTGTCTTAGAACTGTCAAACAAAGTAAAGTTAAAATTGTAAATCTTATTTTTTTACACCTTGGGTTACATTATTGGAGTTTTAGTAAAGATTCCCTATATTTTTTGCAAATATAATATAGCCTATATTACCCGGGGATAGTGTAGCTTCCCAACAGTGAAAGATTTTTTCAAATCGGTTTAATAGTTTCGGAGCCTATTCAATGCAAACAAACAAACAAATCTTTCCTCTTTATAATATTAGTATAGATTATTAGAGACCAAGTTTAGTGGAGCCAACAAACTTTAGGCCGCCCAATTTAGTCACAGAACATTGCACTGTGTTGTTTTTATAAATTGGTAGGTACGGTAGTAGTGCAGCTTTAAGATCAGCGCCACTGTCCCTTGAAGTATGTGATGCAACTGGTTGGGACAGAACTGTTGGACCACCACCCCGTATACGGACAGACTCAATTAAGTGGCGGCCACAAATTGGAGGCCAATAATGATTTTATGTTGCAAGGCAACGGAGTCCTTACCTATTTAAAATTAGGTTTAAAAAAACGAATGGAATTTTTTACCTATAATACTCCACCTCGAGTAACGATAGCGATACCTCGACCGAAAAAGAAAATGCATACATTAGTAAAAAAATATTTTTTTAAACTAGCTTTTATGCTTTCACAGATGTTTCAGAGTTATATGAATGCGTATAAAACATTTTGTGTCTGTGCTGAGTTCCCTAGTTAGGAGCCAACCTTGAATGCAGTAGCCTTGTCATTGTGACAATTAAAACCGGCTACCATATTAATATGCGTACACAAAAATTCGTGCTGTTGATCGTGGAAAAGTTCCTTTATCTGGAGCTAATCCTGGATGTCGATTCAGGTCATGCTTACCATAAAAATGCATTGTCATTGGAACTAAATCAAGATGTAAAAATTCAACTCGATAGGGTAAGAGGAAGTGGTTCTAATTTAGCTTGCAAGATTTGTCCTAAACTAATATACAAACATTGCAAGTGGCAAAGTTTTGTAAAACGAGTAGTTTTCGTTGTGAAGAAAATGTGGAAAACCTGGAAAATCGAAGCTGGAACTGCGTGGCCAACATACAAATTCCACTTTAACACATAAATGCTATGTTCTGCAGTGTCACACAAGAATGGCGAGGCCTTGGCATAGTTGGCGGTCATCGATCATCGTGACAACACAGCCATTTGTGGACGATGCCATGACGGAAGTTATATGTCTAGCAAATGCATTTTGCTGTAAACTTGTGAAGGTTTATTTAATTCTAACCGAGTGTGGTATTAGTTTGTGAATTCATTCATTGTCGGTGCGATCGCAAAAGCATGCAAAATGGAACGATGTCGTCAAGTAACAAGGCACCTTTTCATCCGATGATACAAAGCAAACAGAAGGGTAAAGTAAGCAAAGTTATATGATTATTTACGGGATATTTACCGTGGTAAGGTTGTAGAATGAGCTCCTGATATTTCGACGCAGTTACATACACCATGTTCACGGGAAGCCTCATAATCAACCGACGGAAATTGTCATATAACTTTAGTGAACAACCGTGATAGTTTAAAACAGTATTTTAAGAAAGTAAGTGTGTAACTTGTACTAGGGTACGTCACGAGGGTGGTCCAAATTAAGTGTGACGAAAATATTCCAGGGTGATAAAGTAGGAGATGAATCTCATTCATTGAATTACACGAAAAAATAAGGACACTCATAATTAGCACCGCTTCATGGTTGATATTCCAAAAACCCATACGAAGGGCTTTGATTTCACTTTTATTGCTAGTCTGTCGAATGCGTTGTCTGAATGGGTGTTCCCTGATAGTTACAATCTGGGTGTCTTCATATCACGAGTGAATCGGTTTTGGAAGCAAGTAATTATATAAGACAAATAAAAAAAACCGGACAAGTACGAGTAGGACTCGTGCTCTGAGGGTTCCGTTAGACGGAACCCTCAGAGCGCGAGACCAAAAAAAAAACTAACTGAAGTTAAAATATTGAAAGACAAATAGTTTTTTTTTACTGGGCAAGTGCCTTTAATAACTAAACAAAATACAAGCTAAAACTAACACTACAAATACAGTTAGACTGCCCATATACCGGTGAAGGTCTAAAGACAATCCAAATGCTCAAGCCCACTACCAGTTGGCAGCGTACCCAACATGCTGGCGGCATTACCACGTTGAATGGCAATGCTAATGCGTTGAGCCAGAAACACGCCAGCATTTTGGTCACGCGTCGCATTAACCAGGCGCTCTGAAAGATTTTTGGAAATGAGGTGAGCTCCCGGTCCCCAAGGGCCCAATGTCTCGACCCCAAACGCCTCAAATATGTAACCACTGCCGAGGTTAGCATATTTGCGACGCTTGTGCTGCTCTGCCGAATTATCAGCCGCGCCAGCCCTACCCTGTGTCTCAGGAAGATGTGACGGCGCCAAAGTATCGACACAAGTTGCGTCCCATACAAGGGGCCGCCCCAACCTCCAGGGCACAAGTGTCATACCGTCAGGCCTCTTTCCATCGTCACGCGCAAGACCACTCGGTTTGAGCACAGCTGCGACATTGGCGGTGGAAAGTGCCCTGCGTATGATGTCGTTCAGGCTAGCGTGTCGGCCAATACGACCAGCGCTTCTCGAGCACGAGAGACCATGGTGACCGAGCTGGTCAACAGCAGTACCACACTGACAGCGATGGGCCTCACAGCACCTTGCACCCAAGCGTAAGCTGACAGCTAGACGAAATGCGGTTGGATCTAAAAGGCTACCTGTGTTAAAAGAGGGCATGGCTTGCAACCAAAGTCCCGATTCCCAAACAGAGACAGCAAGAATACGAGCGCGATCTGCAATACTAGGACACGTATCTAGTAGCGATTTCCATGCTAGTTCGCAGATCGGCCGATCCCACAGTCTCTGGGAAGACAACTTTGAAGTTTGTAGTTGACAATAAGGTTCTTCCATACATCCCAACTACAAAATGTAAGTTTGTAATAGCAAAATAATTATTTTTAAATACCTTCAAATTTATAACTTTCGGATTTATTCCTATATATGTACTATGAGACCTTGCCTCTTGCCAAATTTCATGATTCTAGGTCAACGGGAAGTACCCTATAGGTTTTGATTCCCCTGTGAAATCGCAAAATATACGACATAAAGGAACCCTAAGAGCGCGAGACCAAAAAAAAAACTAACTGAAGTTAAAATATTGAAAGACAAACTTAAGTTTGTAGTTGACAATAAGGTTCTTCCATACATTCCAACTACAAAATGTAAGTTTGTAATAGCAAAATAATCATTTTTAAATGATATACCTTCATATTTATAACTTCCGGATTTATTCCTATATATGTGCTATGAGACCTTGCCTTTTGCCAAATTTCATGATTCTAGGTCAACGGGAAGTACCCTATAGGTTTTGGTTCCCCTGTGAAATCGCAAAATATGCGACATAAACGTTCATATCTTTTGATTGCGTTGACTTACAACTTTTATTTTTTTACAGCCGAAAGAAACCGTAGACCCAAGTATTTAGTATAAATTTCAACTTGCTACCTTTACACGTTCTTGAGAAAAAGGGTCTTGACAGACGGACAGACAGACAGACAGACGGACAACGAAGTGATCCTATAAGGGTTCCGTTTTTTCCTTTTGAGGTACGGAACCCTAAAAAAAGTTATGAGCCAAATTGGTTGAGGGGTTGGGCGAACTTCTAGTCTAGTTCGATCTATGATCCTGTTTCAACAGTCATTCAAATTGCCATTCCATTCCCCTCGCCATTCTCCCTCCATTGACGTGGATTTGACACAGGCTGTAGCACATTAACAATTCCTTGGACGCTGGCCAGAGCAATTTCATTGTGCAATGCCGTCATTGTGGCTTGTATTATGTGTGCTACGCCTACTTGTAAAGGAATGCAGAAAGGTAATAGACAGAATAGACACTATTTCCCTTTTCCGCTTCGGTCCACTTCGCAACGCTATTCCGCTTTCTTCTCTTCTCTGCTATGACTGTTTCTATTGAGACGAAGAGGATATGGGATGTGGATTTGAAACCAATGTAATTGGTCAATCCAGGCAAGTTTTCTCTCCGTTTCGCGTTTGTAGAAACATCCTCATTGTCTGGCAAAGTTGTTCTACACCAACAATAGTAAATAGTCAGTAGAGGCAATAGACTTAATTCTAAAACGTAGTTAAGTAGATTGTTCAGCCAAAAGTCTAAGCGGTAATCAGAAAGTGTAAGATGCAAACTATAATTTCAATTGATTTACGGATCTAGCCCGGACATTTGAAAGGCATTGGTCCTCGCCAAAGCCAACGCCAAGAGGCTCTGTTCATTGTACATTATAGGATTAAAAACTTCTGGGCTATTGTGGCGAGTTCTGGTCTATAGTTGTAGCTTTGCTTACATGCCTGCTTTAAGATTTTTAGAAAATCTCATTATACCTGAAACAAAAAATATTGATAAATTTGTAAACATTCTTCACAACAGCATTATAGGTACACTAGAATGACGTTGGACATACTTTCTAAATAAAATGTTAGTAGCTTTAATTTTAGTTACTATACATCTTTGTTTGTTCATTAATTTTCTGAAGGTACCATTGAAAAAGTTCCTTTGGCCCATAAGTCTCACCACTCAGCGGTGAGCGCAATGCTCACCGCTGAGTGGTGAGCGCAATGCTCACCAGTGCAGATTTTGTCACACGTTGACTTCTTTGGTGATCGTCTAAATTTAGTCAAGATCAGCTTAAATATCAGAGACTGCGACAGATGTTGCTGATTTTCACGTACATACTAGATCAATCATCGGATCTAGTATATTGGAATCAGAATATCCAAGCTTATTTAGATCTTTGAATAATTTGATATTTGCTAAGGATTGACTCTATCAAATTATTTTTGTGACCGTAAACTCATAGCAACACAACGTTCCCAGTTGGGAATGTCATAAAAAGTTCCACTATTTCTGTGAAAACAGTTTATTTCTAAAGCACGATTGTTTTGATGAGCCAATCAAAGTTTAATCGTTTTACAACGGGTCATCAACGCAATCCACTTGCACTTTATACGTACCTACGTGTACCTACTAGCAGAAATGTTTGTACATTTTTGATTCGATAACATACCTACTCCGAATTTCACCAATTCGTAACCCTTTAAAACCATCGAACAAAATAAAATGAATGGACGGTCCATAACCATTGAACTAGCTCAGTAAAAACGAGTCAAAACCGTTGGACATATACTTCAACACCTAATTATAACCATGTACAGGAAATTTGTAACAAAAAATAGATAGCGGTTTATTGGATGTGTATTTACACTTCGGGAAAGCACACAAAGACATAATTTTGTCAGATGTTTCGTTTTCATGTATAACAATAGACACGTGTCGCACTTCCTACGGCTACCGACTGAAAAGAAGTGAAGGCCGGCGCTCATTTTGTATTCTTCAAAAATGCGCTTCTTCTGGGCCCGTCCATTCATTTTATTTGGTCGAAGTTTAAAACAACCACTTCTTAATCCCTGCTGCGGGGGAATGTTAAGAAGTTGTCATCTAGTGCAAGCCTAGTTATAGTCCTTGCGCGGGGACTGTTCCTGGAGCCATGAAAACCTGGGCCAAACCCAGGTACAGTCATTACTGTCAATTTAGCGCGTAAATACACAATGAACCTACTGAGATCCCCAAAGCCGCATGGCAAGCGTGGGGATTACGGCAACACCCATCACTATGTTTGACGCTATTAAGACTACGTAAACTGTTTAAGATTACGACTAAAGGATATTGAATCCACGGTCATGAACATTAAAAATAAAAAAGATGGAGGCCTTTTTTCAGCAGTGGACGTAACTGGCCGATGATGTGATGTGAAAAGGCAAGTTAAATGAAAGCATGTAAAAACATTTTTGACGGAAATCTTATCTCAAAATAAATGAGAAGACAAGTCATACTCTCCAGAACTCGTACAATGTAAACATCATGTTTAATATAATTTTAATGCGTAAATAAAACCATGTGATACGTTCGTCGGAGTTTAATGGTGTTTTGTTCTGAATTATATGGAATGGGTAATATAAGTTTATTTTGGACTTTATTATCGTGTTTTGGTTTACAACAGTGCAATTTATCGTTTGAAGTCCGGTTCAAATACCAGACGAATGGAAGATTTTTCAAATGTGTAACAAGGCATCTCCTGCCGACCAAGGATAGGTACGTTGTAACGAATGTAACAAACAATGGAAAAAAGGTTAACAGGCTAAGAGTTTGACTACAACTAACTTTATAAGTGACGATGTAGTCGAGATGAAAAGCAAAGCAAGTTAGAGTGGCAATGGGCAGGCCAAATCGCTTGACGAACCGATAACCAATGGGGAAGAAAGGTTCTTGAGTGGAGACCACGAACCGGAAGACGCAGCGTGTTGTTACCCTTTGGGTCATCATAATCATCAGCCAGAAGACGTCCACTGCTGAACAAAGGCCTCCCCCTTTAAACTCCACACTGAACCAAAGCCTGCCATCTGCATCCACTGGATGCCCGCAACTCTTACGATGTCGTTGGTCCATCTAGTGGGAGGCCTACTTACGCTGCGTCTTCCGGTTCGTGGTCTCCACTCAAGAACCTTTCCTTCCCATCGGTTATTGGTTTTTCGAGTGGTGTGGCCTGCCCATTGCCTCTTCAAATTGCAAAATTTAACAGCCATGTAGGTGACTCTGGTTCTTTGGCGAATATCCACGTTTCGGATTCTATCGCGCAAAGAAACTCCGAGCATAGCTCTCTCCATTGCCCGCTGTGTGACTCCGTTTCCGCTGTCTTTTCCAAAAGGCCAACAGCTAAGGACCACGAAATGTTCACGAAACGAGGAATTTAAATAACCTAATCTTAACTCTACACTACCTAATGAGGAAATATTATCATATATCATTAAGTTGCACAAACAACTTGGCAGCTAAACTTGATCGGATGCAGTGTGGAGCCCACTCATACCTGTTCTGAGATGTCAGGTGGTGATGTCATGTTGCCAAATATGGACGCTTACCTCGAGCCGTATTTGGCATTCAGCTGACTTATCTACCTACTTGTAAATCTATGATTCGTTATGTCACGGGAAAAGGTTTTTTGGTATCTATGATTTATTGAAGAGTTTTTGGCGCCAATGAGAAAAAAGCATCACCACATTGTATTATTTTCGTATTCTTGTATATTTTCGAGTGTTAATGTATAATGATGGGGGATTTTTTTATTGAGTGGTCGTGGATGTGCTTCGTTTGTTGGCAAGTGATATAACGCAGTGAAACATATATTTTCGTGTTAATTTCAAAACTCTATAGAAGCCCTTTGTAAAGTCTCCACCACTTTACTGAGGCATGAGCTTGACTTGATTGTGACTTACTTTACTTTGCTTGACTCTAAGTTTGACTATTACTTATTTGACGCTATTTAAGACTATGTAAACATGTTTAATATTACGACTGAAAGACTCTGTATCCATGGCCATGAAAACGATAAAAAAGAGGGAGGGATTACTACCAAGGATTTTGTACACCCTTTAGGGTACCTATACAAAGTCGTATGTATGTAGGGTTGTATACCCTTTAGGGTATACAAAGTCCTTGAAGTTTACTGGTTGATGATGATGAATTCTGTCGTGTATTAAAACAAGAGCAACCTTTCTCCATAAAGGAAATTAACCCTAAATACCGTGAGAAGTGCCCCACTACGCGTACCTGCATAAAAATTACATATTTAATAACATTAAATGCTGTACGTGATCAAATCAGCCTATTTAATTAGTCGCAATAACCTTGGTTTAATGACTTCGCCCCAGATGATTCAGTCATAAAGTATTAAGTTAGGCTATAAAGCTCGTCGTAAATAATGCTGACTATTTATAATTTACGGACTTGGCCGCTGTGGTCAAGTTTTGACGGTCAGTGGCCACGTTTTATAAACATTTCTAAATTATATTTATGCGATTTAATCAAGAAATAAACCGGCCAAATGCGAGTTGGGCTTGCGCACTGAGGATTCCGTACCGTAGGAGATATGATCGAAATATATTCAAGGTCAACGTTTATCGCGTAGTTTGCGTGCTTCATCTTCGACCACATCATCGCTTACCAACAGGTGAGTTGGCAGACAAAGTCCAGCCTATTATAAAAAAACGAAATGAATTAAAAAAACCTCCTCTAACCACAGTTATACTGGATTAATTAGGCCAGATACAGACTGTTAACTAACAAAAAAGTGTGTAAAAACAGCAATAAACCATTCGCGCATATAAAACTTATTTCACACACACCGCCACTAAGATAAAAGGTGCCCATTAAAATATCACTGTAATAGCTCTCCGATCAATTGACACAGCGCTGGTCTGCAATCAGCTTTACCACCATTTAATTATTTCACTGGGCCAGTTAGTACTGAGAGCAATAAAGTAAGGGTTTGGCTGGATAAACCGAGGGCTAGCCGGGAAATATGCGGTAACTGAGAGCAGAAGCGAATTAAATTTTATAAAGTTTTTTTATTTATGTTTCTTTCCTGAGATATCCCAGGTTTTTGGCGAGATCGTGAACAATTTATTTTTCCTAAACTTGTGTATTTTACACTGTTAATTTGTGTATTAATAGTGAATTATTGAATTGAATATTGAAGTTCTTCGGGCATATCACCAGGAACGAAGAGTCGATGGAAAGACTAGTAGACCATGGTCAAGTGGAAGGAAAGAGAGGTCGAGGCAGATCTCCTACACGCTGGACGGACCTCATTAAGACAGCAACTAAGTCTACCATAACAGAGTGTTCACGTAATGCGACGAACCGAGTAAAATAGAGAACCATTGCAAAATCAGTGATCGCCGCCGAGAAGACCGACGACGTTAAAGACCCACCGTGTACCACCGTCTTATCAACCACGACCACTCTGCCAAGAGTGTCCAACTAAAAAGAAGAAGTGAATTATTATTTAATAAATTTTCATGAATGTGCTGCAGTGTAGGATAGTGATAATATTGAAGTGAAACATGTATTTTCTCGTTTTTTCCAAAACTCCATAGAAGCCTCTAGTAAAGTGTCCTACCGGGGAGGCCCAAACTACCCGAAGCTTCCGAACTTCCCGAGCTTGCTCAGTTTTGTCCGCTCTCACTCCGCCCAGACCCTTACCTACAGTATACCCAACAGTCGCAGCGTAAAGGCGTTCGGTTGTTAGTTAACAGTAAATATACCGCAAACGGCAATAAATACCTAATCTTTGTAATAAACCGATGCTCTTCGTTTTATGGAGTGCCGAATGGATGACATAATTTTATGGGAATAGTATTTTCACTTACCATAAGTAAATAAGTACCTAACCTACCCATTTACTGCAGCCGCTGAACGAATGCGGCTGATAATTGCATAACATTGTAAGTTGAACGAAAACAGTACATTCCGATCACTTTTAACAGCTTTTTGAATGTAAGATTGTAGTTGGTATTCAAAATAAAGAAAAATATTGAAAAAAAAATACATAAATTTTTATTGCAGTATTCGGACACATTTCATAGCCGAAGCCGAACAGGGGCCTTACGGACAACTGCTATTACAGGCACCTAATCCGCTCAGTTGGAAAATCACGCGACCGCAAACCGTATCTGGGCGCGATAAGGTAATATTATATTAGCCGTTCTATAAATTTTGTTGAGTGTGCGTTTCTATATAGAAAAATGTCATTCCTAATACCAAAGATTATTAAACAACTACTTAACGAAATGTATGAAACAGTCGTTTTTTTTAGCGATATGAGTTATTTCCTTATTAAAAGTTGTTCATCGCGTTTTCAGAAACCCTTTCCTTTACCGTCGCCCCGTGCAACCTTGCATCCATCATTCTTATTTCTGAAGTAAAAACGCTCCTACGATTTCTCGATTTACGAGTACGAAGAACCATAGCCTACCTACCTTCTGAGCTTGGGGGCGTGGGTTCGATTCCCATCTAGGACAAACATTTATGCGATGAACATTTGTGTTTGTTCTATATCTGGGTGTTAATAAAAAAAAAAAAAAAAAAAAAATATTCTGGACATTTTTCACTCACGGTCATCTGACCCCAAACTAAGCAAAGCTTGTGATATGGCTGCCAGAGACTGATATACATACATATATAGTATCTATTTAAGTATGTATTTAAAGCTATATATGTATGTATATCAGTCTCTGGCAGCCATATCACAAGCTTTGCTTAGTTTGGGGTCAGATGACCGTGTGTGCAAAAATGTCCCGAATATTTATTATTATTATTTATTAGTTCTGCTTATTTATGAAAAAAAAAGCAATTATTATTCCGTAGTTACTCGTAGTTTCCGATTGGTACGTTCTGGAAAAAGTTATATATTATATATCTTAGCTTAAAATTATCGATCTGTGTTGGATTGGTAAGTTCTCGAAAAAGTTATAAGTATCTTAGTCTAAAAATCTCGATCTGGAATGGATTGGTAAGTTCTCGAAAAAGTTATAAGTATCTTAGCCTAAAATTATCGATCTGGAATGCTCCACTTACCGGCCCAAGCCTGTACTTAAGTATGCGCAACTGCATTTACCGCCCTTGACTTTTAGCAACTCGCACCATTTCCTTGTATGCCCTATTATTATACTTATTACCTTTTACGTAAGATACAAACTACATTGTAACAAAGAGATAGCTGGCATATTTTCACACGTAACTACGAAAATTCTAAGATATCATCAAGAATGTCTATTGTTAGTTTTATGAATGAAATATGTTTAGCTGACCGATATTTTAATATCTGATATGATTGACAGACGTTTGGGCTACACACTTAGATTTCTAGTGTTTCATGTAAAACTTAAAAAAAATAAAAAAAATATAGGTTTGCGTTTAACTACCATCTTGCGATGGCGGTCTACGGTGGAGCACGCTTGCGTAGAAGAAATCGATTCACTCGTGATTTGAAGACACCCATATTGTAACTATCGGGGAACACCAATTCAGGCAGCGCATTCCACAGACGAGCAGTTCGCACAATAATAGTGGAATCAAAGCGCTTCGTACTGGCTACTTTGGCCAAAAAGTGAGCACTGCCATTATTTTTTTATTTTTTTATTTATTTCATGACCATGGTCCAGTATCCTTCAGTCGGAATAATAATAATTATACAAGGTCTTACAATGTGCACTGCCATTCAGTGTGGCAATGTTGCCAGCATTTTACCTCTTTTTCCTGCCACCCACAGATCAGATAAACAAGGGTGAGGTGGCGTGGCGGGTGCGAACGCATCAGGCCTAAATCAGGCTTGATGCCTTTAGTCCATCTCATCCTGCAGACGACCTTTTAATACTTCATAGTTTATTAAGTATTATTGAGTATTTAAAGGTCGACAGATGACCTTGCCATCTTGCTGCATGTGATCTTTTCATTTTTAATTTCTTCACGGAAAAGTATTTTACAATTACCTACTGAAATTTTAAAACCAAAATGTAAGTGGCAATTGGCAGGAAACTGCAAGACCGGGACGGTTCTCTGGCTGGAAGCCATGATCCACTTTGGGTTGCTGCGCCAGAGAAATAAGTTAGTAAAGTCGATCCCATAGTCTCTTCCCCAATCAGTATCGAACGACATTCGCCATATTTTTGCGAAATCACCATTGATTAACTTTTTTCAAACTATATGCCAATGATGACACCAAAGTCCAGGGACAGTCTTCTCAAACTGCTTGTGAAAAATTTAAATCTACAACACGATTTTAATTACCTACCGGAAAACATTTTGAGTACTTGGTTGTAAAACGTGGGTGTTGACTTCAGTTGCCGTGGGGGCCGTCAGCTGATTTTTAACCGACTTCAGGAGGAGGTTATCAATTCGACTGTATGTTTTTTTTTTAACTTCCTTGACACCTACGCTTGCCATTTTACTTATATGACGTTTAGTGAGAACATAACGTAACTAATTACAATTTCATAATTTAAGTACCAGAGCGGTGGCGGCCGAGCGGTAGCATCTGCGGTTTTCAATCTGATTGCGCCCGGTTCGATCCTTGACCAATGACTTATTTAGTACTTTAATAAAATATTTTTAGTTTCGATGCCATCGCTCAACAACGGTAGAAGAAAACGTCGTGCGGAAATCGGTATGTCCAAGTACCTCAAAAATTCAAGGACATGATTTGTGTTTGTTCCACATCTGGGTATTAATATCTATTTAAGTATGTATTTAAAAATATATATGTATGTATATCAGTCTCTGGCAGCCATATCACAAGCTTTGCTTACTTTGGGGTCAGATGACCGTGTGTGCAAAAATGTCCCGAATATTTTAAATACCTAATTCGTTGGGAAGATTAAAAACTATAACCAGTTACGAAGATAATATCTTTATTAACCGACTTCAAGAGGAGGTTATCAATTCGATTGTATGTTTTTTTTTTAAATTAAATAAAACACTAGCTTACTAAAACTTAATACCTAAACTATTTGGCCTATTATGCAAAAAAACAGTTGCACTGCACATAGACCGTTAAAGGTCTAGAGACAATCCAAATGTTCAAGTCCACTACCAATTGGCAGCATACCCAGCATGCTGGCGGCATTACCACGCTAAATCGCAATGCTTGTACGTTGAGCCAGAAATATCTAGTTACAAAGTAAGTTACTGAAGTAGTTTTACCTAAGTTATATTGTAATACTCCTGCGCAGTAACTCGTGAGACTGCTATCAAGTTTCGTGGCCAGAGATAGGATCGACGGGGCGGTGATTCAATGAGCAAAAAATCTAATTTGAATTTTATTTTGGGAATAAGATATGGTGAATGTCTGTTTCTAGGCAGTCTGAGAATGAATCTCAATATATAGTCTGACAAGAAACAAAATTAACGTGGAGTAAGCAGCACCGTCACTTACGACGTTTGAAAAATTATTATTTTGGTCACATTCATTTAGTACTTTGTCAACTTGTATAGGTCTATTAACTGTGGTTTAGTTTCCGTACCAAATTTTTGAAATAAGTATCGTATATGATAGGCACAATTAATTGGAACACGGATCGTAAGTACGGCTGAAACAACATTTGTTAAATTAATTTTCCGCCTCTTTCAGGTCGTCTGTCCATCTTGTGGGTGGACGTCCTACGCTGCGCTTACCAGTCCGTGGTCTCTATTCCAGAACCTTTCGGTCTCATCGGCCATCTGTCCTGCGTAATATGTGCCCTGCCCACTGCCATTTCAACTTGCTAATCCGGTGGGCTATGTCGGTGACCTTCGTTCGTTTACGGATCTTCTCATTTCGGATTCGATCTCGTAAAGAAACCCCGAGCATAGCCCTCTCTATAGCTCATTGTGCGACTTTGAGCTTGCTTATGAGGCCCATAGTGAGAGACCACGTTTCAGTGCCGTATGTCATCGCAGGGAAATGCTGGATGCAGGTCGCTTCCAACCGGCCCTTTTGGAGATCGATGGGGAGGCCTATGTCCAGCAGTGGACGTTTTATGGCTGAAATGATGATGATGATGATTTTTCCGCGTTTTGTCAAGTCACGTTTTCGTCAATGTTGCAAAAGTATAGTGAAACAGAAATACTGTTTTAAATTATCACGACTGTTCACTAAAGTTATATGATTATTTAAGGGATATTTACCGTGGTAAGGTTGTGGAATGGGCTCCCGATATTTTGGCGTAGCAAAAGACTAAGAACGAGGGTAGATCGTTATGTCTGCACCTAACTTTTGAACTGTTCGACCAAGCGCCCGCATTCTTCAGTCTTCCATTGAACATGGTGCATGTAACTGCGCCGAAATATCGGGAGCTCATTCCACAACCTTACCACGGTAAATATCCCGTAAATAATCATATACGTTTAGTAAAACAGAAATCTTGGTTCTTTATTTGTGGTGGTTCAACTCTTCTGTCCATCGAGCCCCTATCGAAGGCCCGGGGTCCGAATGATCCATGGATGGAACATGTGGTTCAACTCTTCTGTCCATCGAGCCCCTATCGAAGGCCCGGGGTCCGAATGATCCATGGATGGAACATGTGGAGCTTCTAATTCACACCGGAGGCATAACTTTTAATGATAAAATCTTTCTGCATTTCCACTTCCGTATCATGGATAGCAAATAGTGACCACCTTCCCTTGTAGTCGTAACATCCTGTTAACCAAACCGCGATGTGATTATGAAAGTTGTTTTTTTTTGCCCAATCGTGTTACACTTAATTATTTGCTTGATTCGGAATAGAACTTCATACAACCTGAACCTCATTCTTGTCTCATACCTGCAAAATGTGGAATGAGCTACCTTCCACGGTGTTTCCGAGAAGCTACAACATGGGGTTCTTCGAAAGGCGAGTTAATCGAGTCCTAAAGGATCGGCAACGTATTTGTGATGCCTCTGGTGTTACAAGTATCCGGTATAGGCGACGGTGACTGCTTACTGTCAGGCGGCCCGTCTGGTTGGTTGCCAATAACATGAAAAAAAAAAAAAACCGCCTCCTGTTACAGAATTTGGACTGCACCCCCCAAGTTACTTACCATTGAATAGGTTATTAAAAATGAAAGTGAGGTTTGATACATCATTCTTTGGTCAGTTTGCAAAATATGATTCGATAAAAATACCGTTTACGGATTATACATTGTTTCAAGGATAGAAATTTTTTATATTTAAACTTTTCGCCCGCTCCTAACGGACGGTTTCACGGACGCTCTGAGACTCGTTAGAGTGACGATATACGTAGGCAGCTAGCAGTGGCTGGAAGAGATAAGCCGAAGATCTAGCTGTGTCATCAGATCGGTGTTCCATGGGAGATGCTTATATCCAGCAGTGGACTAGTATAGGTAGTATGATGATAATGAAGCCAGCTCGAAACAATTTAAAATTTAAGCAAAAATTTCCAGCTCACCATCCTGCTCTCTACTGCACTGGCACGGAATTGAAACTTAGGGCGCTTGCAGACGATGCGTAGTACAAATAGCAAGTACAAGTTGCAAGTAACCACTTCTGCTGCCACTTCCACTAAGTAAGACGATGCAGACGATGCGTAGTAGCTACTTGCAACTTGCACTGACTACTTGTACTACGCATCTTCTGCAGGTGCCCTTACTCTTACTTTGTGGCACTGAGATGTCGTTTACGTCACATCCAATTCAATCTCGGCAATTCCGTGCGCGGACGCAGTCGTGGTCAATCACAGACTTACGAACCAGCGTCCGTTACAATCACTTTACTCTACCAGCGACAATTTCGCAAACTATCCGTACCGGTAACACTGAGGGCTGTCTGCTACGAATAAGTGACTTCGATTCTATTATATTATTGACTAAACTAAACCAAATTGACAGGACTAAAATTTTCTGCGTTTATTTCAACATGTGAGAGACAGATGTCAGTAATTTTAGGACTGTCAAATTTAGTTTAATTTAAATAATGGTACAACAGAATCGACATCAAAATTATATTAAAAAAAACACCCTTATGTTATGCTTGTGGTACGCAAACCAAAGGATGACTCGAGGGGTTTATTAAAAGCTATTGAAGAGTTCCACAATCTCCTGGATACATCATCACATCAGTTTAATTGTACCAAATTATGGTATTCATCCGGATAAAATGCAAAGTTTCAAATTAATACGACAATTTAAAAGTGAGTTGAAATCGACTTCCAAGATTTGTTTACATAGGTACAAATGAATTTAATAAAAGGGTTTTAGTTAATAAAGCAATAATTTAGTGGCGTCAAATCACATGACAATAATTGATGTGCAACTATCATACAAGGAAGAATCCAAGGGAAGGGACCATCCGAATAAAAAACGTTCCTTGCGATGTTAGAAATATTTCTAGATATATCTCTGCTAACATCGTACCGAAGCTATATAATTACCACACGGTACGTTTAAAAGAAAGTCACACGACATAACCGGATGAAACCAGTTTGTCTCAAAGGCAGCGTTCTCAGAAAATCCTCCCAAATTGGCAGAATCAACTTCAGTTTAATAAAACTCGCAAAACCAGTTCTGTTGACAACCCTACGTTACGCAGCGAAAGTATTACTCAAGAGATGAGGTCACACTTGCACATGTCACCGAGGAAAACATTGAAGAGGATCCGCTTTGTGGTAAACAAGCAGACGGGCTGTCTGATAGTAAGCACTTACCATCGCCAATATACCTATAACACCAGAGGCATCATAAGTACGCTGCCGATGTTTTAAGACTATTAACTCGCCTTTTGAAGGCCCTAAATACTAAGGTTCTCGGAAATACCGCGAGAGGGAGTTCTTTTCACATTCCGCAAGTGTATATAAGGGAAAAAGGATCGTATGAACCGCATAGCCTGTAATTGTCACAAATCGATTATTGGATGAGCTTTCTGGTGGTAGCAGCTAGTGCGGCTTTTAAGAGCACCATTTTACTGTGAATCATCATCATCATCAGTCAGAAGACATGCATTGCTGCACCTTCCCCTTTAACCTCCACACTGAACGATAGCCTGCCATCTGATTCTCATTGATGATTGATTCTCACTGAATTCACACTGAGGTTCAATTGTTTGTATTTTCGGTGTGTAATAAGGTGATAATATTTGAATTATTGAAGCGGAAACACCTACACAAGATTTGTCTAATAGTAACCACCGTCTGACCAACGGGAGAGAAAGAGAGGGAAATATGATATTCTCACTCTTTCTCTCCCGTTGGTTGGACGGCGGTCCGTCAACCAAATCCATACGTGTGCTAACACTATTAGAAACAGTTTGAAAGATGAAGGCCAGTGAGGCCTATTCTGTCATAAAACACATATATGTATACATATATATATGTTTCTGGACTAAAATTATTTGTCTCTCTTTTCATTTTAATATGTGAGAGAAGGATGGCAACAATTTTAGAGCTGTCAAATTTAGTTTAGTTTAGTTTAGAGTGCATCAGAATCAATGCCATTAACGCCCGAATCAATCAATATTGCATAATCTAGTTTGTAAGTAATGTCGGAATAATCGCTTCTCACAATGACTTTTGCACATTAGTGTAAGCTGTTTCTCTTTAAATATTCTACTCTGTGTCCAGTCCATCCACATGGAGGCGGTTATAAAACGTTCTTATTTGCCATTTCAATATGAAATGGGATTATTGGGACAGAGGCGTGGCGTGGTGCCTTGCCTGTAATATCATTTTATTATAAGTAAATTTAGCGTTGATTTATGAATCTTTGGAAATTGTGTAACTTATTGATGCTTAAAGTTTTAATCGAATGAAATCGAGTTTATACTGGTTATAAAATAATCTTTGTAACATGTGGTTTTCTTGATTGAGATTAAAGCAACGGAGCATCCGATCTGTTTTAAGTAAACTTAGCAAAAGTAAGTTTGTTCATAATATATGAGATCAAATGTGATATATGAGATCAAACATGATATATGAGAATACACGTTTGATCTCATTCATATTACATGTACGTAATATATGAAATCAAACGTGATATATGAGAACACACAATTGTCCTCATATATTATTACGTGTACGTAATATATGAAGTCAAACGTGATAATTATATTATGAGGACACACTTTTGATCTCATATATTACATATGTAATATATGAAATCAAACGTAACACACGTTAAATTTATACACATAACTTTTTAACTAAATGTATTGATTAAGTAGTTTAATGAGTTTTTTAAATTGCCTTCTTCACGGTAGCTGGAATTAACTTTTTATAATAAAAACTAATTAATATTCAGTAGCCTCAATTTCACTCTAAAAATTATAATTGAAACACGGTAGCACATGGTTGTAAATACCACTCGCGGTCACCCATCTGAAGGTTGATCGTCAGTTTTATATCAAACATAGAAAACCACATGTTGCAAAAATCTTTTTAAAACCAGTATAAACACGATTTTATATGAAAAATTTAAATGTAATGTCTTTGGACTGTAGGTCATCTTATTTCGGTGCAGAATTAAACAGATTCGTCGAATGTTCAAGGTTATGAGCTCAATGCATTATTAATGAGTTGACGGTCTCCGTTCTGATGCTCTAAAATTGCAGGTATTGACAATATTAACCCTCATATTTATGTTATTTTATTTATGAAATACAATACCTTGAATAGGCATTACAGTTTCCCAATTCATCCATTCAAGGCTAACTAAAAAACTACACCACAAACTAAAAAACAGACTTTAATTAAATCAATGAATATAATCCTAAATAAATCAATAAATACTAACAGTAATATAAAATCTACTATATAACTTATAAACACTATAATCTAAATCTTAATAATAAAAGATAATAAGTACGCTAGTTTTGGACTGGTATTTGCTAAATCCATTGCCGCTCTGTGAAACTCGTCATAGGAACTAAGGAACAAATCAAGATCTCGATTCCGATCAAGCACAGCATTGAGTAGGCGCACTGCTTTTTGCAGTGGGGCCTGTCTTCAGAATTCAATCCTACAACCTAGCACCATGAACTGCTAAAACGGTCAAATGATCTCTGTTATAAACGCTCAATAACACAAAATGGCCGAGCGGTAGCATATGCGATTTAAAATTAGTACTTACATAAATTATGTTCAGTTTCGACGCCATCGCTCAAATACGGTAAAGGAAAACATCGTGAGGAAACTGGTATGTCCAAGAATCTCGAAAAATCAAAGACATGACATTCACCAACATGCACTGGGCCAGCATGGTGGATTTAGGGCCCTTCCTCTCTCTCTGAGAGAGAAAAAGGAAGCTCCGGCAGCCATATCAAAAGCTTTGCTTAGTTTGGGGTCAGATGACAGTGTAAAAAATGTTTTTTTTCGAAGTACGCCGTTTTAATTAAATAGGTCTGCACTTGACTGCTACCTCACCTGATGTTGACCGATGTTACCGTCTACGACGGAGCACGCTTGCCTAGAAGAAACCAATTCACTCGTGATTTGAAGACATATCGATGTAGATATTGATTGCTTACAAACATTTCCCACATAATTAGGGCAATTTAATCAAAAGACAGAAAATATAATTAATTGAATAATCTCATGAAGATATATAATTACAGGAAATATAAAACTAATGTTTCGTTGTGTTGATAAAACGCTGATATTTAAACTTGTTGATAACAGTAAAGTTTCAAAATATTCGTCGAGATTTCTTTCGATTGGAACAAAAGACTTCAACGCGCTTATATTTTAAAGAAAAAATATTTCAACTTTGTCTTAGGATAATGTTCAGTTAGATGTGTTGGAGAACGTAGACTACAAAAATGCAAACGTAGAACGCCCTGCAACTTGATAAAGTGACGATTTATTATGTATGTATGTATGTATGTATCTCGACATAATTATTACGTGATCAAAATGCTGACGTGTTTCTGGATCAATGCATGAGCATTACCATGCCGCCGTGATGCCGCCAGGATACTGGGTACGCTGCCAACTGATACTGTGCTTGAGCATTTTGATTATCTTTAGACCTTCAACGGTGTAACTGTTTTTGTAGTGCTAGCTTGTATTTTGTGTAGTTAAATAAAGGCGCTTGCCCTATTAAAACACAAAAACATTTGTAAACAAAACAACACTAAAATGTAAAACTAAACCAATTCAATAAATGCCGCTGCAAGCCAGCATAGTTCCTAAAATGCAGACCACATTACCGTGTTGAATTGGAATATTTATGGGTTGTTTTTGAGTGGGTACCGACTTGAATCTCAGTCGCGGGTAAACAACAGTTACACAATCCAGGTGGTTGCCACTAACCAGCTGGTTTCCGGACTGCTAGCGACCCGGAACGGATGGTAACGACGACCGTTGCGTTACTCGCTGTTTACTTTTTAACATTGCGGTGGCATGTGGCACACTTGGGGATATAGATTCTGCTCAATTTAACTGGCATAAAAAGGAGAAGGTTCTCAATCCAACTATTTGATCTCTTTACATTAAGTACGGACTATCTATTTAAATAAATAAAAATAAGAATTAGTTTACGAGCTTTCATTTAAAATTAATTAAACTTTGAGTTGACTCGACAAACTTTGACCCGATCGAAAAATCTAAAAGTAAACCTTAAAATTTGAAGTTTTCTTTTTCTATGATTTTTTTTCAAAAAAAGAGTTACGATGATGATTTTTTTAATGTAGTAATAGGCTTGCGTTTGTCCACTAACTCGCCTGATGTTAAGCGATGATGCGGTCTACGGTGGAGCACGCTTGCCTAGAAGAAACCGATTCACTCGTGATTTATATACCTACACCCAGATTGTAACTATCGGAGAACAAGCATTCCGACAGCACATTCCACAGACTAGCAGTTCACATAATAAAAGTGGAATCAAAGCGCTTCGTATGGGTTTTTGGCATATCAACCATAAAGCAGTGCAAATTTTTCGTGCCCGCTCTGGCAGTCCGATATAAAAATGGGCAGGAGGGAATTAGATCATGCAAATCCTATGCAAACTCACCGATATGTAACGGATAAAAGACCGATAGACTAGCACCTTTGCACTGATGCTCAATACTAAGCAGCTTAGTCTGAACCAAGGATTTGTTGCTGATGAGCCTCTTGGCACGCTTCTCAATAGACTCTAACGCCCCAAGCTGGTACTTAGTTGATCTATCCCAAAGGTGAGAGCAGTACTTCATGCACGACCGAACTTGTACTTGGTACAGTGAAAACAACTGTTCCACAAAGTAACGCCTGATTCAATCAACTAGTAAAAAAACAGTTTATTAATACACATGTATGATGAAATTCACATTTACCTCTGTCATCTACATACATAATTTGTACCAATATTTATTCAGAAACCTATACTTTCCTCCACGAAACTGTTTAAATTTCATAATTACAATCAGTGGTGTACATTAACCGAAAACGTTCGTCCATGACCTGAATACCTAACGTTAATGATCTAAACTAGTTTTACATCAAACCTTTAGAGCGTTTGTTTTGTTATAAATAGTGTTTGTTGCTGGTAATGTGTTTATACGAGATTTTATGTCTATAGTCTAGGCTTACTGTTTGCCAGTGATGACATATGATACTGAGACGTGATCCTAAACGGAAAAGGCAGGCTGTCGTTCCGTGTGGAGGTTAAAAGGGGATACATATGTTCAGCAGTGGACGTCTTCTGGCTGATGATGATGATGCGTCTAGGCTTGAATTCTTCTTTGGGTTCGTCAGTTTTGAAGCTCTGATCAAGCAAGACCTTGCGGCTTGCGGCTACTTGTTTTAAGCTACTCTATTTAGGTGATTGCGTACACTTTTATGAGCGCGTTAAATTTCACGTTAGCGTAACCTTTGTTAGTTAACTAACTGTTTCAGCGCTGTTTCGAGCCCGCGCGTGCATTTTCTTGGGATTTTGCCTTATGAAAAGTGCTAATGGGGCCCCAATGAATTCCTTTGGATATCTCGGTTGTCCCTGCAGGTAGTCAGGTACATATTGGCAGCCAATAGGGCTGTGCTATCGTCCTGCACAACCCAGGCTAACCTGGTTATATGATAATACAGAAAGCTTTACAATATTTTCCCCAAATTCTGCATACACCACTGAGGTTAGCAATTGTCAAATTTGCTCTAGCATTGATACTTGATATTGGTACCTCAGATCTGACAAACAAGGGATATGGTGTCGTGGCGGGTGTGAACCCATCTGGCATGAATCAGGCTCGATGTCCTTATGTATGACTATACCCACCTTGCAAATGAACTTAACAATAAGTAAGTGTGTTATATTTAGAGTTTTTGCGTTACGTGGTTTAGCGGTATAGTTAAAAATTTGTATAAAACATGAAGATATTAGAACGATAATTGTACTGAAGCATATCTCACTTGTTTCTCTGATCTAAAGCTTGTGCCTTTGTTGAGGGAGTTTTGTCATTATGACATTAGTTTGAATGACAATTGTTAATTTAACAAAAACTTTATTTTAATTTTGAAATACAATAAAACTTCATAAAAAGCTACAAGCTACTCTAACACCAGCCTAATCCTATTGTATTGCTTGACAGCGACGTCAGTCATCGTCACATTTGGTTTTTGTTTATAATTAAAACCCTAAAAAAATATGCTGTTTCATGCAAACATAGGCCCGCACACCAAATTCCTTAAAAGTCAAACAAAACATGACGTGTCGCTGCTAAGACAAGACATTGCACAAAACGCCAAAATTCTCGCTTCACCAGTAACAAATCAACAATACAAACAACACTAAATGGCTCTGAAACAATTTACAACCGACATAAAGCTTTGAACGACCGGCGGAACGGCCATTTCGTTACACATTACTGAACCAAACATCTTTCGAAAACCGTTTAGCAACAATGAGAACGAAATCGGACCTTCTCATATCGATGTCGCAAGTTGCGAGCGTACGTTGACAAACACTGGACAGGATTGATACAAATTTAAGAGGTTTTGAAAAACGTTGAATTAAAAAAAAAGCTAATTATCAAAACGTACCCTTGTATTTTTTTTTTTTTTATAGAATAAGTGACAAACAAGCTTCGGGCCACCTGATGGTAAGTGGTCATCGCCGCCTATAGAATATATGTGTATATCTTAAAACTGCGACCAGAACCACTGGAGGATGGGCAGCAGCGTCCTATTAGTACACGGTGAACGTACTGCGATCTCCAAGCCGGCTGCCAAGTTTGGGGCTTATGGCAACACCCGTCTATAATTTTGGCCTTTGGGCAGCAGTGGACATTTATGGAGTATAAAGTGTATTTTTAATGGACTTTGAGGCAAGCCAGAGATTTGGGTCTCATTTAGTCCCATAGAATCGGGGTACGTGGTGTCGCCACTCACGGTTTGCCACAAAGCCCCTGTGTTATTTATTATTATAATCAAAAGAAAAAAAAAAAAAAATCCGTTAAAATATCTGTAAATGTTTCCACAGTAATAAATATTTTTTTGTTTCATTTTTTAAAGTGATTCAGGAAAATTAAACGACGTATTTCTAAACCTTCGTTTTAATTTGTAAAAGTGCGTCTAAGCATTAAATAAAAAACTACGATATGTCTACTAAATGCGAGCTAAAACAGTATGAACGATCGAACAAGTATCAAATAGATGATGGCAATTACAATTAGCCCATTTGCTTGTTTAAAAACACCTATTTATGTTTTGTCAGATGCGATATATCGTAAAAAAACTGGAAGGAAACCGTAAATTCAAATAATTTAACTGAGTTTTTGTACGTGGTTGTAAACTGGTAGCCAAAATACTTCAGCGAAATACTTATTAAAAGAATATGTTTACATATAGCTTTACAAATGTTATTGTAGCCGTATGAGCTAGAAAACTTGGACCGATTATAAGTGTACGTATAATTTATTTTTATTCCTCTAAACGACAAAAATTTCACTTGTATTACCGCTAAGACCTCCGTGTGTGTCGCGGAGGTGTTTTTTATTTTAGTAAATGTAGTATATTTATAGTTTTTTTTCTGGGCAAGTGCCTTTAGTAACTAAACAAAATACAAGCTAAAACTAACACTACAAATACAGTTAGACTGCCCATACACCGTTGAAGATCTAAAAACGATCCAAATGCTCAAGCCCACTACCAATGTTAGTTAAATGGCAATGCTAATGCGTTGAGCCAGAAATACGCCAGCATTTCGGTCACGCGTCGCATTAACCAGGCGCTCTGAAAGATTTTTGAAAATGAGGTGAACTCCCGGCCCCAAGGGCCCAATGTCTCGACCCCAAAAGCCTCAAATATGTAATCACTGCCGAGGTTAGCATATTTGCGTCGCTTGTGCTGCTCTGCCGAATTGGCAGAGTAGGTACCTATATAAAATATAGCGTAGTAAGTAGTAGATGCTTACACAGTTCCGACAAAACCTAAGTTAGATCTGTTTCTTATATTTTATTCTTTCGGAAAAACTTTGTTGGATCGAGGTTAGTAACTGTATTACATTAAATCATTAATTTATAATACTAATATTATAATACGAATGTGTATTCGTTTGTTTGTTCATTTTTCAGGCAGTTACAGAGCAAGGGATCGACTTGTTTTTTCCGCTTTGTTTGCATAGAGATATTAGGAGAGCTGAGATGTAACATGATACTTTTTATCCCGGAAAATGTCCCGAGAAAATTTCCACGTAAGTGAAACCGCGGGCGCAGCAAGTTAAAAATATTTATAATTTTAAAGCGTTTTATATTAATTGCCATTTGTTATTTGCAGCCAAATTTATAATATAGGTATTAGAAAAATTGTGTATGAAACTTAGCTATTTATGTATCCATAGTACCTTCACTAAATAAAATAGGAAGGATATTTTTTTGGATCTACCGAATTGGCTGGGTAAATTAAATTCGCATTTTTATTCGAAAACATAAACATCAGCCAAAAGAGCCTCAAAAACAAAAGGTTTCGTAAACAAATCGACTCACCTTGATAGTCCTTATTTTGACAGCTGGTCGACATGAACAACACTGTCTTCTAATTCTACAATCATCGATTAACGACGATCTAGATCGATTATTCACTAAACAAAGTCACAATCACTGGGAGCTAGGGATGGGGCACTATGTCGTGAACCGGGGATCGATTTATAAAATATTCGTCAGCACTGAAATAGCGTGCGTCCGCGCACGATGCCGTGCGGAAGACTGACTGACTTCGGCCATTTTCCCAAGTAGTGGGGAGAACTAAAACCTGCCGCACTTTACATTTCCATCTATATTTTAATGGCTTATAAATCAATAAATATTCATCCGATTTAAATGCTATTTATGCCAAATTATAGGTAAATTATCCAGTAACAAGTTCGTTAAAAAATATCACACTGTAATTAGGAAAAGCATAGTAAATAATAGTTTTAGTCGAGGATAGAGTAAGGAAGAGAGGCTCTACTTGGTGTTGGCATGCGTAGGATTCGATTTGCGAAGGCGATTAGTGAAGGTTCCATTCATTGGTAGAGTTGTAAATATAGAGCGGTATTATTACGTTTGGTATTTAATTGGATCGGTGCGATATTTTAGAGGAGTAGCTTTATGTAGAGTTCTATTTAAGGCTGCGCTCGCCTGCCACCGCCAAACCCTTCACACGTTTACAGCATTTTTGAAAATATAAAACACAATTTCTAATTTAAAAAAACTATTGGGCATTTTCTTTAGAATAAAATTGCAAATGGTAGAAAGTAATTTTCGTGTTTTTTGGCGGTGAAACAAACTCGAATAAATAGTACTTTTCTATCTTCAAATTCTCACTCATAGTGATATTTATATTCAAAAATATTGAAAACGTACGAAAGAGATAGCTGTGGTAGCTGAGCGTAGCCTTAAATAAAAATGTAAATGTGGGTACAAAGTCATCAGTATTTATTCATCCCGCGGGTTCAGTTTGGAGTGGAATCAGTTGCCAAAACAGTCTTGTTATTATGCTAGCTGTACCCAGCTGGTTTTCTCATATAGGAAACGTACGTTTTTCCGGGATAACAGTACCTAACAGGTAACATTACATATTCTGTTACATATTACATAATTATTATGTTACATTTTCTGTGACAGACAGACAGACGGACGGACGGACTGACAGACAGACAGCGTAGGCTTAGTAATAGGGTACCGTTTTTACCCTTTGGGTACGGAAACCTAAAACCTTTTTTAAAGTCCGTTAAATATACCTATGACACCGCTTCACACAGCAGCACATCATTGTTGAAGGTAGTCTGGAAGAGGACGCTCACAGCGATAAGACTGTTTTTTGTTCTTATTGTAATACTTACCTTTTTTTTGTAGTGACGATTAAGATTTATTTTATTACTAGCTGAAACCCGCTTCTTCGTACGCGTAGAGCTCGGCCTTCGGCCTCGCTACTACAACCCGTTATAGCCTATGTGTTATTCTAATGTATAAGCTATATTATTGTAAACTTTCATTAAAATCTATTCAGTAGTTATTGCGTGAAAGATGAACAAACATCCATACATACTTAAACTTTTGCGTTTATAATATTAGTAAGATATAACACTGTTTTAAACTACTTATCACGGTTGTTCACTAAAGTTATATGATTATTTACGGGATATTTACCGTGGTAAGGTTGTGGAATGAGCTGAATTATGTAAAAGATCATATGTAGATATCAATATGAAACTTTATTAAATGAATAGCTAAAAAATAAATATAATAAATACCCATCAAATGGAAAACTAACTCTGTATTTTAACTTTTCACGACTAAACGGCTCTGATCATAAAAAAATTGACAAGGTGGTCATTGGGTTAAATGTACTACGGTGGTAGTTTGTATCAAGAAGATAGATGTAAAACTACGATACGTAACTAATGTTCTATAATAGTTAAAACAAGGACATGTGACGCCATCTATATGGTAACTTCGAAAACTTGACAAAACAGAGTTCAACAAAAGAAAATGTAGAGCATTCTCAATGTTGATAATTGTAAGCCGTTTGTAGTTCCATCGTAAAATTATAGATGGTGCTATGAATAATAACGAGTTTATTTCTAAGGTGCAGCATCTCTAGATAAAAGAAAAATAACCCTTCTCTTTTCTGCGATTGAGTATACATTTCGTTATTTATTAATGTAAATAAACAACTTTTATTTGGACTGGTATTGCGAAAATCGTAAACTTGCTAATGTTGATTTATTGATTTAGTCGGTCGTTGTCAAATCGTTGTCAAGTCGTTTGTCAAATATCTAAACATGCGGATTTTTCCGAAACTATAATAATGAGTTTGTTATACCCACAGAAAAGAGAAAACAAACAAAAAAATATTTTCTCTTGGTGCAACTGGCTACAACAAATTTCTTACAAAAATGTATTGAAAGCCGTTCTAATTAAAAAAAAAAAAAAAAAAACTTTTCTGTGGTCATACCATCGACAAAAAGAAAGTAAACCTAATTGATTCTTAAAAGTCATACAACCCTACAGGGCAATGGGGAGACACACTGCTTATTTATCACGCCAGGTGGCGCATTATCGCTGGTGTTGTTTCACTGTGAAAAGTGTCAAACATCAATAGATAATTTTAGTAATTACACAATAAAATATCGTCTGGTATTAAAACATGCCTCTGTAAAGTGCATTTCAGTGTAAAAATAGAGGTACCCACCGTTTTCCTTCCGATGAGAAAAAATTATATTGATAATTTTATTGCAAACTGACCTTTTTTTTTTTTTTTTATGCCATAGGTGGCAAACAAGCAGACGGGCTGCCTGATGGTAAGCAGTCACCGTCGCCTATGGATACTTGTAACACCAGAGGCATCACAAATACGTTGCCGACCCTTTAGAACTCTATTAACTCGCCTTTTGAAGAACCCCATGTTGTAACTTCTCGGAAACACCGTAGAAGGTAGCTCATTCCACATTTTGCAGGTATGAGGCAAGAAGAATCGTGTGAACCGCACAGTGTGCGATTTCCACTGATCTATGATGTGTGGATGAGCCTTCAGGCGGTGGTGGCTAGTGCGATGGTAGAAAACCTTGCCTTGCCTTGCCTTGCCAAACGATACGCTTTTTTACCAGCTTAAGGAAGCATTTCTTATATTTAACTCTTTTTTGGGATTCGTCACTGTCATTAGATAATCACTGTACTGTTTAAAAGCAAAGTTTATTTTTATTGTTTCATTCAAGAGCAATGTTTATAACCTCAAATAAACCACAAATGACAGCACCAGCGAAGGTGGCGCCATCTGAGATAAGTTTTGCCTGTGGCTTTTCATTGATACCAACCGGACCCACAGAATAAGGACTAGACCGGACCAGATAATGAATGACACTAAAATCCCAAATTCCGAGATCCAAGACTGATGTCATTATTTTGTATCTATTTTATCGAAAGCCTGAGTCGAAAAAGTCAAATAAAGTTATTATTAAACATTAATCCAGGGCCCCGATTCTACTAAAGAAATTGTTTTTAAATTGTAATTGTTGCGATTTTAATTGTCAACTAATTGCTTCAAAATTGACAGTTTTAAATATTTTTTTATACTAGAAAAATACAACCACCTAATATTATAACTTAAATTAAAATCGCAACAATTACTATTTAAAGACAATTTATTTAGTAGAATCGGGGGGCAGTTCCTTCTAGTACTGTGGAACCCTAAAAAGCCTTGGACCTTGAATTCCAACAGGCCTTCGTTCGTTATTTTAAAACATTGCGAGATTTGCGAGTAATGTTAAAATAATAAGATTTTACTTAGTTTTTTTATAAGATTTGATCTGATACCGCGGTAGGTCACGATGTCACGGTACGATCCCCATAAGGAAAATACAATGACAGAGGCGATTAGCGGAATAGGCATGATGACTAATATTTTTTATTACTTCATAAAAAAGACTATCATAAATAGAGCCCATCAACAAAAACAAAATTAAAATTAGTTCAAAAATAAATAAGATGTAAGCGTTTAATTTAATTTCATGCTAGACAGAGAGCGCACTATACTGAGCCGTGACGTCACGGCTCAGGAGCGCCATACAAATGCTATACTAACACATGCTTTGCGAGAAAGGGATAGAGCATCCCCACCTAAAGCTTTAAACACTCATATCTCAGAGATTTATCAGTTTTCAGTTTGTGTAATGTATTTAGTTATATTCATCGCTAAGCCGGTTATTTGTACTAAATTAAACTTGATAACCCGTTGGTCCAGTTGGTAGTGAACCTACCTTCTGAGCTTGGGGGCGTGGGTTCGATTGATATAGAACAAACACAAATGTTCATCACACAAATGTTTGCGGGAGCCTAGGACAAACATTTGCTTGTGATATGGCTGCCAGAGACTGATATACATACATATATAGTTTTAAATACATACTTAAATAGATATTAACAACCAGATATAGAACAAACACAAATGTTTGTCCCAGGCGGGAGCCTAGGACAAACATTTGATACATATTTTTGATAGTTATAGCATTGATGTCTATGTCATAATAGACATCAATGCTATAACTATCATTAACTATTTACATATTTTAAATATATCATCGTAATTAAGCTCAATGTAACAATAAGTGAAGTTGTGTTAGCATTTCGGCCAGGGAATCACCTCCTGAACTATTTTACACACAATTCATTTACACTTGTTCTCGCTTCAAGATTCGAGCACCGAGAGAGGGCGATTGCAATGCAACCGCAACTTATATACTGTGTTCGTTGACAGTTGTCAGCAGTCAACTGTCAACGAATACACATGACGTTTGCTAATACAGTTTTGATAAAATGGTGTTGCCATTTTATATACATTAAATACAAATAAATAAATAAATAAATAAATAAATTGTTTTACAGTTGCGACTTGCGTACGAGTCGAACTATATTGTATATTCTTACTAAGTATCACTATATAATTAAAGGTCTTGGTTGATTTACATTACCAATTAATTCAAAGACATGACAGGTCAAAAGGGCTAGGGCATTGCTAGTTTCATTTCTTTGAGGTCCAGCCATAACACAAGTACAAAGAGATATTTCACGTCGATAAAATCGCGTGTCTGTCACTCACCTATCTTCATCGCCATACAACGTGGTAATGGGGCCAGCATTTTGGGAACAGTTCCCACTGGTAGCGGTTTAATAGAATGATAGTTAGAATTATTTTGTTGTTTTTTTTGTATTTTTTTATTTTTATTTTAGCATTTGGTAGTAATAGTTTTAGGTTTTAAATATCTATGCTTTATTCCTATATTTTTAACAACCACTATGTTGTGCTTGTCCAGCAATCTAGTCATAAGTATTATTTTATTATATATAGGAATTTTTCAGGTAAATTCGAATAATAAAACAACAAAATAACACAAAAAATATATACAAATAATAGAAATCATACCAAAACTAGAAAACTCTAATAGAGTTTTCTTCCAAATACGAATACAAATTAATTTATTGGGCATTATGTCATAGATAAATACTGTAATTTAAAAGGAAAGAGTGTTTACGAAGTCAAAAAGACACTTTGCAAGTTTCTGACTTCACTTAGCTATAAGGAGACGGAAGATTTATTGAAGATCATATCCTAAATGTACAATAATAACTTACTTAATTATAAAATTATTATTTATTAACTGTAATTTAACTTTATTAACATACTTAATTATAAAATTAATTTTAGCATACATAATATATTCATATATATAATCAATAGAACCAACTCCTATAATACACATATATATATATATATATATATATATAATACATTATTATGTGAATAAACCACAATATCTTAACTAGAGGTTTAAATCTATGAAAAACCGTACCAGATTCCCGCGATACAGGCCCAGCCTAGTGCGGGAATCGCTGTTATTATATAAACTACCCAACTCTCTCATAAGCATAAGCCTTACTATATTGTTCGATTGGTGCACATACCTTATTTAAGTCTATGTTTATGTTAATAAATATATTTTTCATTTTTTCATTTTCATTATAAAAAATAGATAAAATATTATATGAACCCATGAACCCATCTTAGTGCGTGATCTTTATGGAAAATTTGCGCTAGTTTGTAAATTAAATAATAATATACTAAATTAAACTTAACCACTATTAAGTTTACCAAGATTAAGTATGCCATAACATGTTTTGTAAGGAGCTTATTTTTAGCTTATTTTTCTTTTAGTCCTAGAATAAGACCAATGCCTGAACTTTACTTTAACATTCTGACATTGATATTGCGACAGGTTGCACGTGCAAAATTCACGAATTTATTTAAAATTTTCCCGAAAATGATAGTTATTTTGTTGTTAGTTTATTTAGTTTTTGGTAATGTGGTGCCTTATAGTTCGTCCGTGTACAGCAACAAAGCTATGGAGGGGTATCCCACGGGATATTTAAGTGATTGTGAGTATATTTAATTTATAAAGTTTAATTAAAACGGTTTATTTATTAATAAATTAATTGAGGGTACACAATTATACAAACTAGTTTTAGAACAAAACTGGCTATGCTGGTTTGACACGATAAATCACAATTGCGGGAGCTAAAATTACAATACAATTTTAGTATATACGTACAGTTATACCTACTTGTCGTGGTTATATATATTGTCGTTTATATATTTTGTGTCCTACTTTATTCTATTTCCTGTTCTATTTGTTTTAAGTTGCATATAGATACTTAAAAAAATATATGCAAATTTGTGTTAAGTGTAAACTCAAGGGTTCGTCTGAAAACCGGCGCTATATAGTTCTTGACTATCAGCATTAATGCTGAGACGGACCCATTCGACACTGATTGTATCCTGTAGATATAAGTTTTTGTAATGGTGTCGAATAAAATTTATTTTCTTTCTTTGTTTCTTTCGTGGTTATCAATTTTAATCAATAAACTTGCCAACTAAATTATTATAAGCCGTGGCTTTACCTGTGTAGCAAATACTAAAAATTGTACATATCACCGCCAGCCCTCGATTGAATGTACCACTTTTCTATATAGGTTTCAATCCCTATTTCAAAAATCTATTTGAATAAAGAACAATCGAATCACGAACAAATGGTACCAAAGAGATGTATCCAACATTTTCCAAATAAATATTGAAAATATGTGGTACTTACAATACCATAACTTCTATTTTAACAATAAATTTAACCGATTTCAAAAAATAAGAGGTTCTCAATTCGGGTTTTTGTTTGTTTGTTACCTCGGAGCTCCTTTATTTATAAACCAATTTGAAATACTTTTAGTAGTCAAGTTTGGTTTTAAAAACAAAATAACTGGAAAAATACGTCATCCAAGTAAACAATATTGCGTATTTACCAATTTTGAAGTAAATAAAAATAAAACACTGTTTTAAACTATCACGGTTGTTCACTAAAGTTATATGATTATTTACGGGATATTTACCGTGGTAAGGTTGTGGAATGAGCTCCCGATATTTCGGCGCAGTTACATGCACCATGTTCACGGGAAGACTGAAAAATGCGGGTGGTTGGAGAACAGTTAAAAAGTTAGGTGCAGACATAACGATCTACCCTCTTTCTTAGTCTTTTGCTACGGTTATCACTGGAACTCGAACTCGAACCTAAGTCCCGACAAAACACACTCACTGTATCACTGCGTATAGTATTTTGAACACATTAATATCGGGAGCTCATTCCACAACCTTACCACGGTAAATATCCCGTAAATAATCATATAACTTTAAATAAAAATAATAGCAAAATAATTATTGCGTTAATTAGTTAACTAAAGTCTAATAAAGTAAATAGGAGTATTTTGAAGTCGGTTTTTAAATTAATTATTATTATTTACTTTGGCTCCACGCGATTTGTGTATTATGCCAGAGTCGAGTTAAATTATTTATTTTTATTTTCTCAGATTCGAAATGAAAAGTCGAATATTAAACTTGCGGGAAACCATGTAGTATAGCTCACTTACAAACATCCTGGTGTGAAAGAAATTGCTTTTATCCCTTGTTTAACAATCAAATAATGAACAATTCACAAACCCGCTCAATATAACTTGTGAAATGGAAAAATTATTAAAAACACACACATTATTTACAAGATACATTTTGTCTCGTGAGGGCCAACGTGCTAATGTCCGCAAGGAATATCTCCTGGTACAAAATATATAATAAATGGTTTTTATAATATATATATTTTAAATTATATATATACTTATATATAATGTAAATTTATTAACTAAACAAAATACAAGCTAAAACTAACACTACAAATACAGTTAGACTGCCTATAGACCGTTGAAGGTCTAAAGACAATCCAAATGCTCAAGCCCACTACCAGTTGGCAGCGTACCCAGCATGCTGGTGGCAATACCACGATGAATGGCAGTGCTTATGTGTTGAGCCAGAAACACGCCAGCATTTTGGTCATGCGTCGCATTAACCAGGCGCTCTGAAAGATTTTTGAAAATAAGGTGAGCTCCCGGTCCCCAAGGGCTCAATGTCTCGACCCCAAACGCCTCAAATATGTAACCACTGCCGAGTTTAACATATTTGCGTCGCTTGTGCTAATGTAAAAGGCTACGTGTGTGTGTATTGTATGTTCTCGATGGACTCCGTAACGGCTAAACTGATTTGATATTTTCAGCTAATCTACAGATTAGCCCTGTGTGAATCCTGTGAAGGGCCCTGATTCCATAACTTCAAACACGCGCGTAACGCGGCGCGTTACGTTAACCTCTATAAGAGGCCTTTCTTCCCTAGGAAATAGAGGTAAATTTTTTTGAGGTTAACATAACGCGGCGCGTTAAGTGCGTGTTTAAGTTACGGAATCAGGGCCAAGTTTGGTAGCGATCGGATGAACAGTTTTTTGGTGTTTTTTATTTAAATTAAATAGAAAATAAAACGAAATTGTTAATAATTCAAAGGAAGTTGCTGTCGCTACCAAGGAGGTTGCTTCAAGGAGGTATATCAAGCGGGTGAAACCGCGAGGCGCAGCTAGTATATTCATAATAATAAATAAATGCATACAAAGTTACTGTTCTTGTTTAACTTGATTTTTATTGTTTCAGTACAATGGAAAACCCTTGTTGTAATTATTACAATTTATTTTGTGTTCTGACGTCAACACGAATAAGTGCCTAACTTTACAATCATAGTGATAAAAATCTACAGATTGGAATAAAACACGAAGGAGAATAATAAGGTGAATCAGACTAGCTGTAGCTAGGGTTGCCAGATCCTGGCTTATCAATTCCAGGGGCCTTACGGAATCAGATGAATTATAATTGCCGTGGGATGTGCTCTCTGAATGATAGTATAGTCACAGAAGACATAAGTATAGTATCCATACCGGTCCATGTACTGACGCCGTTCCTAAACCCAGAAATGTCCAGGGGCCTTACGGACAACAGCTAACTGGGCGGGATAAGCCGCCCAGTTACGGTTAGCGGTCGCGTGATTTTCCAACTGAGCGGATTAGGCGCCTGTAATAGCTGTTGTCCGTAAGGCCCCTGGACATTTCTGGGTTTAGGAACGGCGTCAGTACATGGACCGGTATGGATACTATACTTATGTCTTCTGTGGCTATACTATCATTCAGAGAGCACATCCCACGGCAATTATAATTCATCTGATTCAAGAGACTAAAGTTAAACACTTATTCTAAATTCCATCAGGGATCATACCTGTCTGCCAAATAGTTAATTGCTCTTTACAGGAAAATGTGTGCCTGTGATGTGAGTTATGATGTGTTTATTCGTTTGGTCTTCTATGAGGTTCGGCAGCGCATGCGTAGTTTGGGTCCAAAAGTTAGTTAAAAAATTCTAGTATTCGCGAATTCCGGGACAGTAAAGTGAAATTACTGGACACTGGACAAGACACCTCATTCCGGGACTATTCCGGATTTCCCGGGTGTCTGGCAACCCTAGCTGTAGCCCGTGGATTTGTACGTGTAGCCATAGGTGTAGCGAAGTAAGCCAAGTTGCTTTTCTGAACTTTTTAGGATTCCGTACCCAAAGGGTGTAAACGGGACCCTATTACTTGCCTAATACTGTTCGTCTGTCCGTCATATAACCATAATAGATAGCCAGTTGAAATTTTACATATTATTTGTAATGTTATGGCGGATTAACTAATACATTATATATATATATATATATATATTATAATATGAAATAATAATAAAGTAAAAAATTAAAAACGAAGAGCCCCATACAACAAACGAACTTTTTACCCGTATTTTTCTTATTGCTCTAATGTAAAAACGGCCTACGTACAAGCCTCAACTTTGGCATGGTTGTAGTACACAATCTAAAGTATAACAGCAAATAATAAATACTTACTGGCCAAAAGCAAGTCGGTGACAAACAATGACAATATAACCACTAGACTGCTCATCCTTTACCCCGCAAGAGGCAAAGGTTCTAACATGTGAACCTAAACAATTTCGAGCCGGGCCAGTCCTAGGCGCGAATTGAATGAATGACTTTTGATTCTCCAATCACAAGCGTCGAGTCGCGTCGAGTCTCCAATCACAAGCTGCCCCCCGCAACCGACATGTCATCATTTTGCAAAAGGGAATTTTGACTACACGCGCGATCAAGTGGTATTATCTTTGGTGTCAAATAATCGTTCACCACCGGTTCTTGTACGATCACAAAAGTTAAGCTGGTCACTGGTCTAATGATATAGCCAGGTGGATAGTGGAATTCTTCACTGGCTACGAGAAATCCCCTAATGTTTGGGTTAAGTTGGTTTGTTTCAACGAGCAGTGTCTTTGACCACGGTAGAGCAAGATTGTTTATCGGCGCGTTTCATTTCTAAAACTATAGTACAAGAATCGATTCCTGGATAAAAACTAATCCGTGATATAAACTATATGTCCACAATCCACATCAAAATTTTAGCCTAACTATTAAAAAAACAAAAATATAGCCATGCTCTTGGCCGCCATCTTGCTTGATGTTAAGCGATGATGCGGTCTACGATGGAGCACGCTTGCCTAGAAGAAACCGATTCACTCGTAATTTTAAGACACCCAGATTGTAACTATCGGGGAACACCCACTCGAAATCCACAGACAGCAGTTCGCATAATAAATGTGGAATCAAAGCTCTTCGTACGGGTCTTCGGAATATCAACCATAAAACGATGTCAATTTTCCGTGCCTGCTCTGGCTCTGGTCTATTAACAACACAAGCGTGCTCCGCCGCCTGCTATGCCGCCACTGCCACGCGAGACGCCTTTTTTTTCGCTTCTGGCATTTTCAAGAGCCACACACTGTTAGTGTTCACGCCTGCGGAAAGATGAAATTGTATGAAAATGACATTGACAATGACATTAGCATGAGATAAATTATCTGAATTAGGGGGTGCGAAAAATCTCCGGCAGTTGCCCCGCTACCACCCCCAACATAATTTGGCCCTGGTAACGCACAATGTTCGCACACTGAGGACCGACGAGAAGATTGTAGAGCTGGAGGAAGAATTGAGCAAAATACGATGGGACATCATAGGACTATCAGAAATCCGACGAGAGGGACAGGATACGATGGTTCTGGATTCCGGGAACATGCTCTTCTTCCGGGAAGGAGAACGAAAGTCCCAGGGTGGTGTAGGTTTTATCGTCCGCAAGTCACTCATTAACAACGTGATTAAGGTCGATAGTGTGTCGAGCAGGGTAGCATACCTTATACTCAGAATAACCGATCGTTATTCGCTGAAGGTCATACAGGTATATGCGCCGACCTCGACATACCCTGACGATGAAGTAGAGGCTCTGTATGAGGAGATATCCGAAGCCATACATTCCTCCGAAACATACTTCACCGTTGTTATGGGTGACTTTAACGCAAAGGTGGGCACACGGAATGTCGATGAGTTAAGAGTGGGGTCATATGGGTATGGACGGCGGAATCCGAGGGGCCAGCGGCTGGTCGACTTCATGGAGAAGGAGGAACTCTATTTGATGAACTCCTTCTTTCAGAAGCGACCATCCAGAAAGTGGACGTGGATGAGCCCAGATGGTTCGACCAAAAATGAGATCGACTTCATCATGACGACCAAGAAGCGAATATTCAATGATGTCTCCGTGATCAGCAGGGTGAAAACCGGTAGTGATCACCGTATTGTCAGAGGCACATTGAATATCAACATCAAGCTAGAGAGGTCGCGTCTGGTGAAGTCCACGCTCCGTCCTGGTCATGCCCAAATCCAAAACCCAAATGACTTCCAACTCGAACTGCATAATCGCTTCCAGGGCCTTGCCGAAAGCGGAACTGTGGACGAATTAAACAATGGGCTGGTGGAAACTGTCCAAGCAGTGGGGTCCAAGTTCTTTAAGACCCCACCCCGAAAAAGACCTCAGAAGCTCTCAGACGAAACCATTAAGCTAATGAAGGACCGGACTGAGATGAGACTGCAATCTTCAGCTGATATGTCGGAATATGGCCAACTTAATAGACGAATCTCGAAATCGGTGCGACACGATCTGCGTTCCTACAATACAAGATGTATTAGGGATGCAATTGAGCGGAACCAGGGCTCGAAAGTGTTCGCGAAAAATTCGTCTATTGGGAAAAGCCAAATGACAAAGCTGAAGATCGAGGATGGCAGTATCATTTCGTCAAAGTCGGAGATTCTGAGAGAGCTTGAGAGGTTTTACGGACAGTTGTACACCTCGACACGACAGCCTATTGTCAGTACAGCTCAGGACAAGAGAGCTAAACTGACCCGACACTACACTGAGGACATCCCAGACATCAGCTTGTACGAGATTAGAATGGCTCTGAAACAGCTTAAGAACAACAAGGCACCGGGTGATGACGGAATCACGACAGAACTACTGCGAGCGGGTGGAAAACCGGTACTGTTAGTCCTCCAGAAGTTATTTAATTCCGTCATACTCGATGGTACTACGCCTGAAGCATGGCACAGGAGTGTGGTGGTGCTCTTCTTCAAAAAAGGTGATAACACCTTATTGAAGAATTATAGACCCATCTCACTCCTGAGCCATGTGTACAAGTTGTTCTCTAGAGTCATTACGAACCGTCTCGAAAGCAGGTTTGATGACTTTCAGCCTCCCGAACAAGCCGGTTTCCGTAAAGGCTGGAGCACCATAGACCACATACACACCCTCCGCCAGATTATACAGAAGACTGAGGAGTATAATCGGCCATTATGCCTGGCGTTTGTGGACTATGAGAAAGCCTTTGATTCCATCGAGACCTGGGCAGTATTACAGTCCCTCCAGCGTTGTCATATCGACTATAGGTATATCGAAGTGTTGAAGTGTTTGTATAGAAACGCCACCATGTCGATCCGATTACAGGACGAGAGCACGGAACCAATCCAATTGCAGAAAGGCGTGAGACAGGGAGATGTTATCTCTCCGAAACTGTTCACGAACGCATTGGAGGACGTTTTCAAGCTCTTGGACTGGAACGGATTAGGCATCAACATCAATGGCGAATACATCACTCACCTTCGTTTTGCCGATGATATGGTCATCATGGCAGAGTCGCTGGAGGACCTAAATACGATGCTCAGCGACCTCAGTAGCCTTTCCCAACAGGTGGGTCTTAAAATGAACATGGACAAGACAAAAATCATGTCCAATGTCCATGTTGAACCCGTGCCGGTAGTCGTTGGGAACGATACTCTCGAAGTTGTTGACCATTACACCTATCTTGGGCAGATTGTTCAGTTAGGTAAGTCCAACTTAGGCAAAGAGGTCGCCCGAAGAATCCAACTCGGATGGGCAGCGTTCGGGAATTGCGTGACATCTTCTCGTCCAAGATACCACAGTGCCTAAAGACAAGGGTCTTTGACCAGTGTGTGTTGCCAGTGATGACATATGGTACTGAGACGTGGTCCTTAACTGTTGGCCTTTTGGAAAAACTCAGAGTCACACAGCGGGCAATGGAGAGAGCTATGCTCGGAGTTTCTTTGCGCGATAGAATCCGAAACGTGGATATTCGCCAAAGAACCAAAGTCACCGACATAGCTGTTAAAATTTGCAAGTTGAAGTGGCAATGGGCAGGCCACATCGCTCGGAGAACCGATAACCGATGGGGAAGAAAGGTTCTTGAGTGGAGACCACGAACCGGAAGACGCAGCGTAGGTAGGCCTCCCACTAGATGGACCGACGACATAGTAAGAGTCGCTGGCATCCAGTGGATGCAAAAGGCAGGCTGTCGTTCAGTGTGGAGGTTAAAGGGGGAGGCCTATGTTCAGCAGTGGACGTCTTCTGGCTGATGATGATGATGATGATGAAATTATCTGAAGCTAATGTCATTTTCATACAATTTCATCTTTCCGCAGGCGTGAACGCTAACAGTGTGTGGCTCTTGTCTAGACCTTTGTGCTGTCAACGACTCACTAAACGTGTTAATTATTTTTCATTACTTATACTCGGAAAGTAGGTCTGAAGTTGCCTGAAAAGCTGATTGAAAGTAATACATTTCAGCCCTATGTTTGAAATGTATTACTTTCAACTGACAGTGACAGTTGAAAACTGACAGACACTCAAATTAAAAATAGTTCTATTTTAAAAAAATTATTAAACCATGTTCCAATATTTTTTTCACATGGGATTATGGTCCTGCACTTCTCGTGCAGTTGCCAATGTCAGAAAGAAAAAAAAAAATTGGCGGGAATCCGATCTTCATTGTAGTTTTGTTTATACTTCCGTATAGCAGATTTGTATTAACACAATCAGTTCATGTTTTTATTTTTGGTTTCCTTGTATTCGTAATGAAAAGCACAGTGTATGATAGCCCTTTGGTCCAGTTGGTAGTGAACCTGCCTTCTGAGCTTGGGGGCGTGGGTTCGATTCCCACCTAGGACAAACATTTACGTGATGAACATTTGTTTGTTCTATATCTGGTTGTTAATATCTATTTAAGCATGTATTTAAAACTATACATGAGCATTTGGATTGTCTTTAGACCTTCAACGGTCTATGGGCAGTCTAACTGTATTTGTAGTGTTAGTTTTAGCTTGTATTATGTTTAGTCAATTAAGGCACTTGCCCAGTAATAAAAGGAAGTTACAAATACATATATGTATGTATATCAGTCTCTGGCAGCCATATCACAAGCTTTGCTTAGTTTGGGGTCAGATGGCCGTGTGTGAAAAAATGTCCCGAACATTCATTTATTTATTTATAGTGTTTACCTCGGGGTTAAAGACTTATTTAGTCCCTCGAATTATTAGCTTCCCCGTCAAACCCCGTCTCGGAACTAAATAAGTTACATCCACCCCTAGAATAACAATAACAATGTAGTGTTCTTCAAACTGTTTCGTACATACGAATCCGACAAGTACGGACCGATGGTTTCTGGTTATCTGTTAACGATATCATTATCTAAAAGCAAATGTAATGTACAAGCAACAATATTTGTACGTATATTTGTCCAGATAAGACATTTCCTTTACATCTGCGTCCTTCAGATCAAATGTTTGTTAAACCATTATGGTTTCCTCTAAGAAAAAATATGGATGACTGTCAGAAATTCGAGTATTGTAAGGGTGACTTCTAATCGTAAATCATATTTGTTACAAAAACTCATAACTCTACATAATACTTTTTTAAACATTTCAAAAACAACTTGTACTAAAAAAAAAAAAACCTACCTATCATTCTACCGCTACCAGTGGGAACTGTAGTTGGTAGTCAAATGCAAGCTTATTAATGTATAAAAAAAAAAACGTAATCGTAGTCTAAGGAATTGTGCATCTTAAATGTACCATAGTTTTAAGTTTTAAATATCTGTTGAATAGGTAATTTTAAATAAAAGTAAAATTTACTTGTACTACGAAAAGCATGCATATTTAATCCACATGAGTGTAAAATACATTGACATTTTCATATGAATTTTACCTGATAAAAATTATATATTATAATGTCACTTTGCTGTGTTAAACAGAACCATAACACCAAACTTGTTATTGTTGTTACCTGTTGTCAAACCTGTTGTTAGCTTTTCACGGCTAACCCGCTCTTGACCGAATCTTGACAGAAAGGTAGTATGCATTACAAGAACTGACTAAGCTACTTCCCTTTAGAAATATACTTTAAAAACATTGAATTATGTTTTTTTAAATTTCAGGCCCAAAAGCTCACCGTGAGCCAATAATTACGAAGAAGACCCTTAGGCGCCTGGCCATCCTTCTGCACGGCGGAGGCGACACCAGCACAGCCAAAACGACGCGCCACAATTACTACCAGATGAAACAACTTGGCAAGAACCGTCTGCTGGACTTCAGAAAGAAAACAGTGATGTATGTAGGAGGATTTCTGGACTTCCCCGGTTTTGTGATAGCAACGTCCCTCGCTCAAGCGTATAAGAAGATGGGTTACAATGTGCTGTTATTGGATACGAATTATTTTACCACGATGCAGTACCCTTTGTGAGTAATTTTGTTTCACTATGTTTATATGCAAATTTTTTTACAAGACTGGCTCGATGATCCCAAGGTGGGTCAAGTATTATCATCATCATCATCATTTCAGCCATAGAACGTCCACTGCTGGACCTTTTTAGTTTGAATATTTTAAATTTAAATTGGTAATAATTATTATTAATGTAATGTGACTAGCTACTATTATTATTATTTTCTATTGATATTTTTTTGATTTGATTTGTATGAGTCTATGTTACTTGGAAATAAATAAATTATATATTATATTATAATAAGCCTCCCCCATCGATCTCCAAAAGGGCGGGTTGGAAGCACTAGACACAACACTGTTGGACACAACAGCAGTCTGGTGTGTTCGCGCGCTTCATTTTTTTTTTGTGCAATGTAGGTATTTAGATTATATAGATTAATTAGATTTAAAAATATCTTACCGAGAACCAGTTGTCTGGATAAATCTAACATAGATTTTAAGACGACTTACTAACATGAAATGTAACGTACTATGTGTTTTAAATAAAAAAATAAAAATAAATAAAAAGCGGCCTGCATCCAGCGATTCCCTGTGGTCTCTTTTAGGTCGTCTGTCCATCGAAACAGATGAGGCGGATGGCGATCGCAGAACAGATGGCCGATGGGGCCGAAAGGTTCTCGAATGGAGATCACGGACCGGTAAGCGCAGCATAGGGTCAAGTATACAAGAGCAAAATACGCCACTGTTCAAGGTGTGCAATTTCATAACAGTAGGTAGCTAGAACTCGCACAGATCTTTTCCACGGAGATAGAACAGCGATACTTGGGACGCCTTACCAGACGACGTATATATAAACGTGACGCGTGCGACATGTCGCTCGGACATGCCGAAGTCACTTCAACATTACCATATCTCCAGAATATGAATTAATGGCATCACACTTCATTAGGAGCTTTTAGAAAACTAGCAAAAATGTGTACACCCTATCTACATAGGCTTCAACCAGCAGGATAAAGAAGACTGGAGATCAACGTTCAACGTTCTCGTCTCTGGAAAAGTAAATCACAGCCACTCTCATGAAATTTTTCTCATTTCCAGGGCCTCTCTCTACACACGCACAGTCGGCAAGCATGCTGCCGAAATGCTGGGAAATCTCACTCAGCATGGACTCGACCCCAAAAAGCTTGAGCTTGTCGGCCTAAGTCTCGGTGGCCAAACTGTCAGCTTTATAGCAAAGAACTACCGCCAACTCACTGGAATGAACGTCTCCCGAATCACTGGCTTAGACCCAGCCGGTCCTTGCTTCAGAAACCTTGGCCCTGAAGACAGATTGGATCAAAATGATGCAGATTTTGTCGAAACCATCAATACCAACATTGACGGCTTCGGAATGGCTACTCCGGTTGGTCATGTCAATTTTTACGTCAACGGTGGGGAGTACCAACCGGGAGATGTCATTTGGATGCCATGCAACGTCCTCTGTAGTCATATTAGATCGTTCACTTTATGGATGGCAGCTTTACAAAACCAGGATTCCTTTATAGCGATAAAATGCTCCTCAGTACAAGAGGCGAGGTTGAAGAACTGTTATGATAAGGTGCCTGAGATCACTAATCTTGTGGGAATGAAAACTGATAAGAGTAAACAAGGCATTTTTTTTCTGGCGACAGATAACAATTTTCCGTATTATTTAGGGAAGAAAGGTCTGAAGAGGGAAAATGAATATTTTTCACATTTGATGAAAGAAATAGTCGAGTCGAATGATATGACCATATAATGTTATTTTTAAGTCAGATACTTTTGAGCGGCCTCAAACTAGACAAAAGAATTAGCACAATTAAATATACTTACAACACATAATGATATTTTATATCTTAGCTGATCTACAGTTGTTCAGAAATGTTATGCTTGTTTAAAGGGCTAAACTGAAATAGGCTAATTTTACCCGTCATTATGAACACTTTTTACTTTTGTTCGACTATAAAATCGCAAATATTATCAGTTGCTCCTTACATTTATGAAACCTTTTCCTGTACAATAGGTTTTTTCGCGATTTTAGGGTTAGTACAAATTTTAAAAGTGAGTATATTAATTTTTTTTGGCTAATCTTATTGAACTAGGTATATTGTATATACAACTATTATTAATAGTATTATTAGCTTATGTTTTAATTTATGCCTAAAATATCTTGTTATTATAAGAATGTGTTTATTTTTTGCAATAGATGATGTCTAAAGCTTTACCATTGAATATTAAATAGGTAATACTTAACTATAACTAAGTAATTTTTAAACTTTCGCGATTTGAACACATATTTGAAATGTTAATCGGGACTTATCACGTATTATTTAATTACGCGATAAGTCCCGATTAACATTTAAAATATACCTAAGTATCGTGATAACTTTATATACTAAGTAGAGATTTAATATTGAACATAGGCCTTTCTCGAGTTGTAGCTGACAAAATCTTAGCTGGCAGAGTTATTGTCTATAGTATCAATATTTATAAAAATATTGGCAATATTTGCATATTATACAGGTAAATCCAGTAAATCTCCTATGACGATCTTAAACTGGGTTTATATAACTGGATAAACCAGAACGATGTTTTAATAATGGTAATAAATGTAAGAATTTTAGTAGGGCTATATAATTATGTACGCAATAGTCGCTGACGGTGTCCATTGGTCTTGCAGTTCTGAGCCAGGCTTGAATTTTTATTTATTTGATGACTGGATCCCAAGCAGGAAATAATTTTCAACCACCCTATTTAGCGGTACAATCTTTTTAAACGCTAAGTGTAATGTGACGAAATTAACTGATCAGGTAAAAATACTACAAGTAGAAAAAGAACTGCTATTAATCTTAACCGAATAAAATGTTGAATTTTTTTCTGTAATCTTTTTTTTTTATTACAAATTGCCCAACAAACACTGCTTTTGGATTGAAGTATTGTATAGCCAGAGTCTGGGCCAGAGTCTGGCCATACAATTCGTATACTGCCAAACTAGTGTTTTAAAACTTTAACCAGTCAATTGTAAAAAAGATTTTTTTGATATATTAATTAAAAACCCTCAAAATAATATAAACGCAAGCACAAAGTCATCATCATCATCAAATATGATGATATACGATTTTCGACTTTAAACAAAGCCGTTTTAGTTAGCAAACAGATCGTGACATGACCGGGTGAAAAATGAATTTGAAATAATAATCAGACATGTATATACTCTATCAAAATGTTGATGTTTTTTAATTTCAATAACGTCGCGTAGCATCCTTGGTAGCATCTGCCCTTGGTACCCGTACCCCTTGGCGAGGAGGCGGAGGAGGAGGCGATTTGAGGATTACCAAAACGTATGTGTTAGGTGGTAGATGCTCACATTTTATGCAGATATACCTTATTGTTGCATTACAATACAATACAATACAACTTTATTACACACCGAAAATACAAATGAAACTTAAACTAACATAAAAAACAAATAAACCGCAGTATAATGGGCGGCCTTATCACCTAAAGCGATTTATTCCAGGCAACCTTTGGATGGACAGGACTAAAGAAGTTGAAAAACGGTCGGTGGTGCACATAAAATATAAATAAATAATATATACATACATATATACACTAAATACGCAATGCTGCATACATACCATAAATATTATAAATAAAATACATAATAATACACGTACCAATTAACACGAAGAAAAATAATGTGTATAGACTTGATTCTTAAAAATGGGAAGAGATTTGTCCTGCCTGATAGAAACAGGCAGCGCATTCCACAGCAGGACAGCTTGAAAAGTGAAGGACTTACAGTAGGAAAGATTGACGTGAGAAGAAGGAGGAGTTTTTAGCTGGAGAACACGACAGTATCGCAAAGTACTGGAGTGAGCTTGAATAAATTCAAAGCGCTCCTTTAAGTATAAAGGGATATTGGGATTAAACAGAATTTTATAGACAAAGGAGAGGACATGAGAATTATCGCATAAGCATTGAGGGTGCCTATTGGCTATGAAGGTGCCTTGTGAGCCAACACGTCGCTCCAGCGTTGTCGTGAACAGAGGGCCTATAGTGCGAGTTTTTCCAATTGAGTTTACTTACCCGAACGTACTATAATTTGTATGAACAAAAAAAAACAGCGCCATCTAGCGCATGTAGATGGAACTGCTCTTTTTTCCTATAAATCGTAGTAAACGAATAAGTAAACGCCACTGGTAAAACTGACACTAGGCCCTCTGATATACTGTCCGCAGTACTTATTGCTTCCTAGATATCACGTCCGTGCTATGTCACTAGGCCCTCTGATATACTGTCCGCAGTACTTATTGCTTCCTAGATATCACGTCCGTGCTATGTCACTAGGCCCTCTGATATACTGTCCGCAGTACTTATTGCTTCCTAGATATCACGTCCGTGCTATGTCACTAGGCCCTCTGATATACTGTCCGCAGTACTTATTGCTTCCTAGATATCACGTCCGTGCTATGTCACTAGGCCCTCTGATATACTGTCCGCAGTACTTATTGCTTCCTAGATATCACGTCCGTGCTATGTCACTAGGCCCTCTGATATACTGTCCGCAGTACTTATTGCTTCCTAGATATCACGTCCGTGCTATGTCACTAGGCCCTCTGATATACTGTCCGCAGTACTTATTGCTTCCTAGATATCACGTCCGTGCTATGTCACTAGGCCCTCTGATATACTGTCCGCAGTACTTATTGCTTCCTAGATATCACGTCCGTGCTAATTGTTGCGTATAGGTACTTGATTACATCCTTATGTGTCAGATACAACTTTACTACTTAACTGATAACAATGAGATTATTGACAATGTGCTAGATAGGCCTTTGACATAAAGATACTGGCTCATCTTACTTGAATTTCAAAACACAGAAAATTTTCGATGTTTTCTGTCTTCTTGGTTTTTTGTGGTTTGTATTGACTCTGCTACCGGGTTATTCCAGAAGTCTGCTAGTCGATAAAGGTGCCTAGTCACCATCATTATGAACTACTTTAGCAGTAGAACTTTACTATCTCTGTTGAAATCGTGTATAAAAATCGACCTCACTCAAACTTTACACACGATTTTTAACCAACTTCCAAAAAGAGGAGGTTATCAATTCGACTGCATGTGTTTTTTACTACCTACATCTGATTTTGCGATGCAATTGCGTTGGTATCTTTGTACAAATTGTTCTTAATGAAATTGTATGTTATTATTTATTTAAATTTATATTATTTATTTTCATTTGCCACCTTTTTAACGCTGTTATTGTTTATTTAACTATACATGCATATTAATTATTTATTTTATACTTTTATATATTAGTATATTATCGTAATTGTAACTAATTAAAGTATTAGTATGTATTGTTATTAGAATTTTTGCGCGATAGAATCCGAAACGTGAATATTCGCCAAAGAACCAGTCACCGTCATAGCTGTTAAAACATGCAAGTTGAAGTGGCAATGGGCAGGCCACATCGCTCGAAGAACCTATAACCGATGGGAAAGAAAGGTTCTTGAGTGGAGACCACTTTGCATCCACTGGATACCCGCGACTCTCACAATGTCGTCGGTCCATCTAGTTGGAGGCCTCCCTACGCTGCGTCTTCCGGTTCGTGGTCTCCACTCAAGAACCTTTCTTCCCCATCGGTTATCGGTTCTTCGAGCGATGTGGCCTGCCCATTGGCACTTCAACTTGCAAATTTTAACAGCTATGTCGGTGACTCTGGTTCTTTGGCGAATATCCACGTTTCTGATCTTATCGCGCAAAGAAACTCCGAGCATAGCTCTCTCCATTGCCCGCTGTGTGACTCTGAGCTTTTCCAAAAGGCCAACAGTTAAGGACCACGTAAAAATAATAATACAAGACACTAACTCTAATCTCTGTTTCCGGTTGCGTCTTGACAACGACTCAAGGATTTGAGATAGGTCACAAGTCAATTACTGATTTTAAACAAAGGACATACCAGTAATAATATAATGCGTATGGTTGTAAGTAGTGTGTTTGTCCGCACACTACTCCGTCATAGATTTGGATACAATTTGACATGGAGGATTATTTGATTATAGAAACTGACGTGGTTTTCACACATTTTATTTATATTACACGGGAATTTCTCACGTAAGATTAAGCCGGTCACTCCGACTATAGTTTCAACCGCACTATAGTCGGAGTGACCGGCTTAATCATACGTGAGTAATTCCCGTGTAATATAAATAAAATGGAGGATTATTATTCTGTATTCGCAGTAAAATATTTTCCCTAGGGAACTATAATTATCGTTTTATTTTCACTTATAAGATGTTTTTACCTGTATATAGGTTGTGCCCGCCGCCATATTGACTGGACGAATGCAAGGTTGGCTGCCCGACTTCGTTCAGCCGTCTCTCAGTCACGCACTCCGAGTGTCCACAGCAAATTGTATTTTTGTCTCTTTCTTACAACAGATATAGCGTAAAAAGTCTTTCATATTCTTTCCCTTATTTCACAAAATGCACGTATTATGGTATTTGCTGCGTTTAGTCAGTTTTTAAAGCCGTTTTGTTCGCCTATAACGTCTCTGTTATAGTATAGCTAATATTTAGCAATTGGAAAAAGAAATAGCAAAAAAAATGTTTGGACCGAGTTTTTAAGGTGTTAGCTCAGGGAGTTAGTTAATGGTTTATTTTTCAAATTAAATCAAATTATTTATAATATTTTCACCCTTTATAAACTAAATGTCAGAATTTAAAAACAATTGGCAATCTTCAGATCAGCACAGCAAGTGATCCTGCAAAGTTTGGTAGCGATCAAATAAATTGTTTTTTTTTGTGTATTATTATTTTCCCTACAAAACACAATAACAAGAATTGACTTGAGAATCGGTTTCTTCTAGGTAAGCGTGCTCCAACGTAGACCGCACAAGATGGTCAAAGGTAAGATTTTTTTATTTTTTTTGTCATTTTTTTTACTGGCAAGTGCCTTCAATAACTAAACAAAATACAAGCTAAAACTAACACTACAAAAATATTACGACAGACTATTACTTATAAAAAAAAAAAACTTCATAGAAAAAAATATCTTCTAAATCAAAGGAGGTTGCTGTCGCTACCAATGAGGTTACTTCAAGTAGGTATATAATTCAGCCGTAACCGCGGAGCGAAGCTAGTTAAAATTTAAATTTCTATAATTCATAAGTTACAGTCAAATGAACAATAGCTTTATGCATCTACTTTGTATTTAATTCTAGGTTTTCTTTGGTACTTACTTCAGTTGTACATTCGTTTAACTTATATCAGCTTATTACTCACTAAGTATAATAACAGTGAAGTGCTAAATTGATATTGGATTTATCGTGATAATTTTTAAAAAACATTTAATTTTCTAAAATTTATATAAATAATAAATTTTGAAAGTTGTATTTTTCAAAAATATATCACACAAGTACCTCTAACTGTACTGACATCGCAGATTTTTGTTAAATAAATTAAAAAAACATGATAATTCTCAATATTTTTTGGTTATTGGTGGTTGTGAAAAGTAGCTTAACGAAAACGACGACCAGGGATTTAGAAGGTTACCCCGTGGGCTTTTTATCTGATTGTGAGTATAAGTTCTATTATTAAGATACTATTTAAAAACATTTTAATACAATGGAACGAGACATCGCTGGTAACTCTCGTTCTTGTGTGTTTTTTTATTTAATAATAGGCTTGCAGTTAACCGCCAAGTCGCGTGATGTTAAGCGATGTTGCGGTCTATACGATTGAGCATGCTTGCATAGAAGAAAGCGATTCACTCGTGATTTGAAGACACCCAGATTGTAACTATCGGGGAACACCCATTCAGGCAGCGCATTCCACAGACTAGCAGTTCGCATAATAAAAGTGGAACCAAAGCGCTTCGTACGGGTTTTCGGAATATCAACCTAAAAGCGGTGTCGATTTTTTGTACCCGCTCTGCATTCTGGGGTCTTAGTCGGATTTGATAGTTTTCGAAAACTTTTTTCGTTTACGTTTTGTTCCATACATTGCTGGACTGAAAGGTATTCGAAAACTTTTTTCGTATTAGAGTGAAGCAATCTATACTGCCGATTTTAGTTCCTTCGCGTTTCCGCTGGAGGCGCTTTACTAAAATGTATGGAACAATACGTAAACGATAAAAAAATTCGTAAACTATCAAATCTGGGGCTAAGGGTACCGATAGCAAAATAGGCAGGAGGGAATTAGATTATGCAGATCCGAAGTGAAATTAAATTGACTATTGATGCTATGGGGCTACAAATAGACTGGTTTATTGAGGTAAACAACTAGTGGAACTTAGAAAAGGATGCCCGCAAAGTGTCAGTAAAAAGTTGGTATGGCGTACAATTACAAATTACAAGTACTTAACGTCAATATGTCTGGGACCTAATTATTTTTTAAAGCCACATAAAAAGCTAATCGTTGAGCTCAACGACAACAAAATTAACATTAATTTTAAAATAAAAAAAGTTATAATGTATTAAATTTCATGCTAGAGAATGCACACTATAGCAAGTTAGAACATGCATTACTAACACATGCTTTGCGGGAAAGGGACAGAGCATCCTTTCTCTATCCCCACAAATAGCTTTAAACGCTGAATTCTGTGATTATTATTTTAAATCTTTCAGGCCCAGGGACAAACAAAGAAGCGAGAATAGCCCCAAGTAGTCTCAGGAGACTGCAACTATTTATCGTGAACGACCAAAACATCCTGTTCACTTTTTTGAACAAAACTGCCTACAGTTATCATCAAATGAAAGCCCTATCTCGGCACCTGGACTTCAACAAGAGAACTGTACTCAAGGTTATTGGATACTTGGACAGTAACTACTTGACCATGGTCGGCTCCCTCATGGGCTCTGTCTACAAAAGCTTGGGTTACAACGTACTTTTACTAGAGTATCAGGAGTTTACTGCTTGGGTATACCCTAAGTAAGTGTGTAAATCCAAGGATCCATAGACTTATCTAATCATAACCCGCCTTTTTTATGAGGACATTAAATTTGCCTAACTAAGACTAAATTTAGGTTAATTTTAAAATAATAAACAAATTTTTCAGAGCAGTCCGATTGCTTCGACCTGTCGGCAAGCACGTCGCGGAAATGCTAGCAGAACTAACAAGATATGGTCTGGATCCGAAGAAGCTAGAGCTCGTCGGTCTCAGCCACGGTGGCCAGGCCGTCAGTTTTATAGCCAAAAACTATCGACAAATCACAGGAGTAAACATATCCAGAGTTACTTCCCTGGACCCTGGAGGGCCTTGCTTCAGGCACAACGGACCAGACGAAAGAATAGACGCATCGGATGCAGATTTTGTTGACGTTATCCACACTAATTCGGAAGGCTATGGCATGGCGGGAGCGGTCGGCCACATTGATTATTATGTCAACGGTGGAGAGTTTCAACCTGGAGATTTCATCACTCTACCTTGTAGTGGCTTTTGCAGCCATACGAGAGCTTATATGGTTTGGTTGGGAGCATTATTTAGTCCTAATTCTCTTATAGCAATGCAGTGCGACTCGATTCAAGATGCGAGAGATAAGAACTGCTTTGGTAGGAAGCCGTTTGTGACTAATGTTCTGGGCTTGAACGTGGATAAGTCGAAGCAGGGAATTTTTTATTTGATGACGAGTAATGTGTTTCCTTACGGCATGGGGGTGAGCGGGTTGAAGAAGAAGAATGAAGTGTATGACAACTTTATGGCGGAGTATAATAAGGAAGATGTTATGGTATTGTAATTATGATATGAATAGGCTTCACATGCATAAAATACTTTCTGTAGTCCCCGTTTGATTGTTGAAGACTTAGAATAACTACTCAGAGAAGGTAAGTTTCCAAACAACGCCTTCTCAAAACGTAAGCTACAAATTCGCTTTGTAGCTTACGTTTCGATTGGTATTTTAAACGATTTAAGCAAGAAAATTAATGGATTACCTGTGGAATGTCACACCATAACTCTTATGCTGCTTTTCTGATTTGTTGTGGTACGATTTCACCGCGCAAATTGTCATAGTAAAAAAAATATATTTTTTTTGGAGCCATACATGACTACATTTGAATGGCTTAAATTTTGCGAATGTACTTGGTTTCTATTTGTAGCTATTCTAAGGTTGAAGATATCTTTAACCTTTTTCTGCCACAGACATTTCCTATTTTGGATTTAACGTTAGGGTTTTTGTTTTTGTTGTTGTTAATGATTGTAAAAACTACCTAAATAATAATAAATCATTGATTGTCTATTCTATGCTATATGCATAGACTCTATGGCATTGATTAAATGGGGCAGTTGTATTTATTGTAGTTTCGGGCAGTAAGACAATATAAAGTGTTAGTTTTAATCAGCTATTTGTTTTTGTGTGCGCCGTGCAAGGCAACATTTCGTTGGAGTCGGCTCGTATTCTAAGCACTATTCAATTTTGTTTCTAGATCATAGTTATATGACCATATTTCGTCACATGTCAGTATATCATAAACTTCACCGTCTGCGTCGAATTTATCTATCATACATCTGCACCAATCCACGCGATGTTCTTTTTGATCATCGGCACACATATCGATCACTAGATGGACCGACGACATTGTGAGAGTCGCGGGCATCCAGTGAATGCAGATGGCAGGCTATCGTTCAGTGTGGAGGTCCTATGTTCAGCAGTGGATGTCTTCTGGCTGATGATGATGATGACACTTCTCGAACAACACTTACGAAAGGACAGTAGAAAATTAATAATATTTTGCAATGCTGCTGATCCAATACTTACAATCTAAGCTTTGCTTACATTGCTTATAATGTAATTGAACATTAAATTTTCTGGAGTAACCACGGTTGGCAACCGACCTATCTTCTCCGCCCTCTTTTAAATCCAGCAAACCAACTAAAAACTGGTTCCGTAAAGAAGAAAACTCGCCAAAAGTTGTGGCTACAAGTTACATTACATTCACGTTAGTTACATTCTTGCGGCTTTAATCTTCATTAGAAGAATAAACGTAAATCACGTAAATACTAACACGTCATGTTGAGTGAGTGCCATTGTTACAAGCAAATTATTGCTAGATAAAAAAAAACAGCATGAACAAAAAAAAACTAATTAGTATATTATGTTAATTTTTTAATTTATCTGCAAATAACCAGCTTTTACGTTGGTATTTAATTGGCCATTGTATAATATAAGAGTAAGGAGCATCTTATCTATTTTCATTTAGCATGACCCTCGTAGCTCGTAGGGACGTCCTTTACATTATCCTAAACGAAAAATTCTCTGTGAACCTTCCTATCATCTGCGTTATATTCGAATATGCGTATATTCGTTTAATTTTTTATCAAATATGTTTACACTACCAATACTTAGTTATACCACAAATTGATGTTTAAATAATTATTGAGATTATGCTGAATACGAAATGTTATGTTGTTCATTATTTAAAAAAATATGAAACTGTTCCTTTTATTATATGTATTGTATTGTTTTATCTATGCTTATATTTAAGTAGTTATTAGTAAGTTTAGGTATATAACATTTTTATTACTAATATCCATAATTATAATAAAGTTGTAACTTGTAGGCTATATGCCATAGTTACATTTTCTGAAACATAATAATTATATTATATTTTATTATGTTGAAATCATTTTTAGGAGATTTAGTCAGCGACATCTTTGCTAAATATTATGAAGTAACATCATGCGTAAAAAGTCAACAGTTTATTCAGGTACGTAGAAGTTCTCGAGTAAATCGTTAGATGGCGGTACACGTTGGTTCTTTTTAGACGTTTGATGACATCCTACCTTGATAAGGTAGCAAGTTCCTTAAAAGCAAGTTCCTTTTAAGGTAACCACAAATCTGCAGGGTAGCATCACATAAAAGAGAAGTAATTTTATTTTTATTTTCTGTGGGTAGCATAGCACTCCTAAGTCACCTAACGCTGGAGATAGTTTTCTTTCTCTAGTGTGTTTGGACAGGAAGGTTCTCAACTATTCTGAGGATAAAAATAATTAATAAAATATAAATGAGTAGTTAGACAGTTTAACTAAGTAAATACTAGGCAGGTATTTATTATTTTAGCTAGGTAAGTAAGAAGGTATGTACTTATTAACATAAATAGGCAAGTACAAAAGCCACGAACAATTTTCACGATAAAATCGAAATTAAAATAGCTTAACCGCTAATGGCATAATTTTCTCCATATCCTTTGTGCAGTCGAGTTACCAATGAATAATTATGTTTAAAAAGTTCAATTAAAACATGTTTTAAAACAGTTGAAACTACCTAGGCCTCCTACACCTGCCTTTTGAGAAATTGGTAAAAGCCAATAAAATGTAAAAATAAATTGAGGGTAATTTATTTTTATGTTATAAATTGATACAAGAAGGTTCAGTTCTACTCACGCACTTCTTAGATTTCCACTTGTGTTTCATTTGTATGTACTTCAAAATCATGAAATTCATCGTTATCAGCCAGAAAACGTCTACTGCTGAACATATGCCTCCCCTTAGAACTCCACACTGAACGACAGCCTGCCATCTGCATCCACTGGATGCCCGCGACTCTCACGATGTCGCCGGTCCATCTAGTGGGAGGCCCACCTACGCTGCGGCTACCGGTTCTAAAATCATAAAAAAAATCGGGATCACATGTACGAGATTGGCTCTGAACAAGGTAAATTTGTCGAAGGATGAAGAAGGCTTATAATAAATAATTATAACCTGCAGTGGGCTGAATGATCTGTCGATAATGAAGGTGATAAACTAAAATTAAATATTTAACCTCTTTTCGGATAACCATAATAATACCCAAAGCTTTAGTGGTGTACTGTTATCCATTCAGTGGTGCTATTCAAATTTGGACCAGGTGTCCATTAAATCCACAAAAAACATCAATTGAGCAAAATTGACCCAAGAATTGACCCTAAAATAGATAGGTTGATAAAAAGCATAAGAATTTCAAATTCCAATTGGGCTCTATTGTCATACGTATTAAATTTAGAATACGTTTTAATTTTGATTGTAAGGCTGAATAGAGTGGCCTAGTGTTTGGTCTTCCGTAGACCCTATTATACATATTAGTAAGGGCAGTGTGGTATTGTTCTAGCACAAAGGATGGTCAGGTAAGCAGCTGCCGTATTGCATTTTTGATCCGGCAGATTTGACCTTTGCAATTTTGAGGGACAAAAAATTACCCTTCTTTTTGGACCCAAATAATAATGATTTCAGGCACACATAATTATGCTGATTATAGATAGATCAAAGATAAATAGAAAGAAATAATAATAAACTAAATAACAACATTCAATATTTTTTTCCAAACATTTTCTCAAACTTCTGTTTATGTGATTCTTATTTGTAGAACAAAAAAAAAATTGGTTTTAGATTTTAGTCTATTGACGACGTATTTTGCTTCTAATTTTTATTTTTTCTTTGTTCTGTGAGGGTTTTGGCTACGCAGTGCTTGTGCATTTACCATTGTCAAGTATTAAAATTTCAAATTTCATCAAATATCGTAAAACAACTAATCAAATAATAATCCACCATTATTTTATTACACACTAGCAGACCTGACAGACGTTGTCCTGTCTTAGAAATGTCAAACACGCAAAGTCAAAAAAGAAAATCTTATTTTCTTACACCTTGGGTTACATTATTGGAGTTTTAGTAAGGATCCCTATTTTTTTTGAAAATATTATATAGCCTATGTTACCCGGGGATAGTGTAGCTTCCTAACAGTGAAACAATTTTTCAAATTGGTTCAGTAGTTTCAGAGCCTATTCAATGCAAACAAACAAACAAACAAACAAACAATCAAATCTTTCCTCTTTATAATATTAGTATAGATTAACACTCCAAAATACACAAGTTTACTCTTCTAACTCATTCTCTTCTAACTTGTAGGTAATTATGTATTTTATTGCGCAAAAAGGTTTGGATACATTTTCCAACTAAAAAGAGGATTTGCCTCTTTTAGAGGGAAAACTGAATCAAATCTGAGTAGGTACGGAGGTTATATTATTATTCGAACTACATACTAAAAAATTATTGTCATTTCCAAATAGCTGTGGCCGGTGTCCATGATACCTGGGTACTTAATAGGTATCATGCCAGTGTCTTATTAGATCCAAATTGTATTTCTAACGTTTTTTTAATACCAACGAATAATAACGAAAGTGTTATTGACTTATTGTGAAAACTTAACTGATCAATGGTACGGGCAAAAAAGCCGATGACTATGATGACAATTTGTATGACATACTTACTGATTTTATGTTGACATATTTTTACAGCAATTTGTTGTATTTATTATATTAGTTTTTGATAATATTATTCATATTTTTACCAGGAAATGTATTTAAGCTTAACAGTATGTGAGATAAATGTTGGTGGAATTTGTCCGTTTTTATTCTCAACAAATAATTTGAATTTGAATTTAATTGAAAACCTCTTTAGGCACGTTGGGCACTTTTTGAGATGGGGAAAAATCACTGAATTCGTGTGAACGTCACGCTCAGTTATATTTTATCTGTAATTTTTGAATACAGCGCCTTATCTTGTGGAATAGGTGAATTACGACTGATTCTTTTTGTTTGTTTTTAAAGTGTTGCAATATTAATGGTAATTTCTCCCCACTGGTGATCGTAAGCTACGTAGGGCCGGGTGCGTTTACCACGTTTTTACAAAATGTGAGAAAGTGACAGTCGACAGGTGATGTAGCATATTATTATTATCATCTTCGTATGTAGCTCAGTTGATTGTTCGAGCTGTTTCCCACTGCAATACTATTTCTTTTGTACAATTGAATGACGAGATGAGCAAGTTGCTCGCCTGATGGTAAGCGTCACGCTTGTCCGTAACGTCTAAAAGGAGGATAGGTTAAATAGCTTTTGATTGAATCGGATACCCTTATAGTCAGACTTTTTAACGACGCATTTTGACTGCTTTTCTACTGGGTTATACGACAAGGGTGTACTAAGCCGAAAGGGGTCTTTATTTTTTATTTTATTTGGAAGATACACAAAACAGGATAATCTTAACTTAAGCTAACATCACTTCATCAAAACTAACTAACTAACTTATTGCAAATATTACAGTTTCCAACTGGAGAGTATCCCAAAATAGGCGCACACAGCTTGACTGGCAATTACTGATAAAATAAAAAGTTAATGTTAGATTTAAAATAAAAAAACAATTAGATTAATGGCAAGGACTAATTGAAGCTAAAACAGACGCTGCAGCTAAAGTCTATCATTATATTCATTATATTAATTATTAGGGATACCCATCATAAATAACAACTTTTACTATGGGACCTGAAACCGCGAAAAAACAATGTACCATAGAAAACGGTCATTCTCACTCGACAAAATGCATGAACAGCAGTTTTTTTACGATTCCAGGGTTGGTCTCAAAGTAAAAGTTGTTCATAACGATGGGTACTATAGATCTCTTACAGCTTAATAGTACAACCTTTCCGCGTAACCCAGTATAGCCAGTTTATCTTCCTCCTGCCTATAACTGTACCAAACTATTAGATGCAGCTACCTATATATATAGCTAGGCTATATAAGGGCTGTATAAGGGTGTTCTGCATACTTAGCTCCATTATACACGGGGTGGTGGTTCCCTGCCAAAAAGAAACGAGCCGTGGGCATACAGGGTGTCGGAGAGTTGGAGATGTTTTGATACTATGCTTTATTATACAGGATTTCATAAAGATTGTGCTAAGCCGATAGGAGGTCATTTACTCATCATTATGAACAAATTTTACTACGGGACCAAACCTGAAGTCGCAGAAAAAAAAACAGCTGTCCATACATTATGTCGAGAATCAATAACCGTTTTTTATGGAACAGCTGGTTTTTTCGCGATTTCAGTGTTAGTCCTATAGTAAAAGTGGTTTATAATTATGAGCACAATGACCTCCTTTCGGCTTAGTACAGTCTATACGCGTTGTACATACTGGGTCGGGATAGGCAAAGCCGAAGATCAGCATTATAATATCCCATCTATTATTTTCGCTTGCCCTTTGTCATTACATCATCAGCTTATCATGTTCCAAATGTGGGACACAGGCTTTCTCTCAGAGAGAGAGAGAGAGAGAGAGGATGGACCATGCTGGCCCAGTGCATGTCTGTCAATGTCACATGGTTTTGAACTTTGGAAGTTTATGGACATAATTATCGGCTTCCTCACGATGTTTTCCTTCACCGTTGTTGAGCGATGACATCGAAACTGCAATTATTTAATTTAAGTACTAAATAAAGGCATTAGTGCAAGGCCAAGAATCGAACCGTGTGACGTCAGATTGTAAAGCACACATGCTACCGCTTGGCCATCATCGCTCAATTATCAATAAATAAAGAAAGCAAATAAAACATAATATAGATCTACATATACGTTTGACCACCAACAGTTAAAGCACAGAAGACATAATAGTACAGTTAAAATAATAAAAAACCAACAGACCAGCCCACTAAAAGTATCAAAACCTTTCAAGCGCAGTACCACGCCTCGTTAATAAGGAAAAGAGTGAGTAAAGAGAATCTCGAGGGTCCAGGGGGGAGACTCAAATTTTCTTTTTCAATGAGTTTGCCGCCGCTTTATTTGGAGCTGGATTTTGACACACGTCTTTCAGGTATTCCGGTAGCCTGATGGGTTTGATTCTTGATAATTTTGGCGTACCTTTTATTAATAAAGAAGTATCATTTCTGAAGAGACGAGACAAATGGTAAAGAAACCAAAGTTTTGTGGGTTTGCAAGGCGTGATTTCACAGATATGTGCGTGTTTTTTTGCATATCTTTTTAGGGTTCCACCCTAGTGTACCCCAAGGGTACACTAGGGCAGTGGGACCCTATTACTAAGCCTACGCTGTATGTCTGTCTGCCCGTTCTACCTTTTAACGACTATCTTTTGAACCGTAATAGATAACCATTGCAGTTGAGATTTTCTCAGAATATGAATTTTTACGTCGTAAAGTATAACAACAAATAATAATAATAGGCTAAGTGCGTGTCGGTGACCAATTTGTTCACTACCGGATCTCGTACGATCACCGTAGTTTAGCAACGTCGGGTGCGGTCGGTACTTGGATGGGTGACCTCCTGGGCGTTGATGGGATGTTGTCTTTTTGCAATATTTTTTGTACTTTAGTAGCTAACAAGTTATGTGGTGGTACGGAACCCTCAGTGCGCGAGCCCAACTCGCACTTGGCCGGTTTATTTTAGAAAATAACATAAAACTATAAGGTCAGACCAACCCGCAACTGGGCCAGCGTGGTGGATAAGGCCCAATCACCCTTTCGGGTGTAGGTCAAAAGTCCAGCAGTGGACTGTTAAAAGGCTAATTATGATGATGATGATAAGGTCAGAAAATTTGGGCAATCCCCATTATTCGTGACTGTGTATGTTTGCTTCGATCACGCACCAACAAAGTTGGCAAGCAACTGACTTCACGCTGGTGCTCAATATACTTGTTAGCACCACTGAGTTGGTACCATTAGAAAATTTCATTCGCCCCGTCTTTACCACGTAACTCAATGGTTACATCGCTCTCAATCCTTCTTTGTAAAGTATTTAGCTAGGTGTATTTTAAACTTACAAAGCTAAGTGAACCTTAAATTTCGAACCTCTGAAGGTATATTCAGAGGCTGTAAAGCGTTATCCCTTAAGGTACCTCCTTTAGGGCCGTCAAGTGGAAACGCCTCTTTAGGAAGTTTTCTTTGTGGACCTAAAATTTAGTGGAAAGTGTGAAAGATTTTTATTATTGTGCCCCTTTACGAGGCGATGAAGTGGCAATAATAGGGGTTGGATTTTAGACGATATTTTGTGAAATAGGGGCTATTTTAGGTATCAGGTGGGTGTCATTTATTCGTGATAAAAATTATAGCACGAAATTAATATATTTTATTTGAATTTTCGTTTATAAAGTCGATGAGTTTACCACAGATTAAAATAAAAATAAATAAGTAAATGCCTTTGCTTTTTAAATTTTTAGGGTTCCGTACCCTAATGGTAAAAACGGGACCCTATTACTAAGCCTACGATGTCTGTCTGTCTGTGTACACACATTTATGAATTGATTTTGATGATTCTTTTTTTGATTGGTAGGTCATATTTCAGAGGTGGTTCCATATAAATTGAATCGAAACTAATACAGTGCTTTTTGAAAAATCAACAAAAACAGAAAATATATATACAGATGACGTTTTGGTTTGTTGTTCCCTTCAGCTAAATTTATAATTTTTAGTTTGAGTTTGTATATGTAGGGTATAGTCTTCAAGTCGGTTTTTGAAGATTTTCTCTACATACATTTTATAACTAAACAAAATACAACCTAACTAAGAGTTTATTTATCTATCTAACACTAAATTCATTTGGCGTTGGTAGGGACTGGAAGAGATAAGCAAAGTTTGCGTTAAGTGGCCAGTCGTAGGAGAGGGAGATGATATTTGGCAGTAGACTGGTGTGGAATGATGATTATGATGATGTCTTTTTTCTAAAAAGCTAAGTCACCAAATAGCATAAATTCAATATGAAACAGCAAGCGGAGCGTTGATCGTCCAGGATACTGGACAAATATCTCAAAAGTGAGGATATGCCTTCTTGAACATTTCCCAGTATGTCTAAAATGAATAGTTAGCATCATGTGTTGACATCTCTACGAACTTCAGTTATGTGATTATTAACGGAATATTCACTAGCTCCATCCACAACCTAATCACGATCAGGTTGTGGATGGAGTTCCAGTTATTTCATCGCAGTTCCATGCATTAGGGAAGACTGAAGAATGCGGGTGGTTGGCCGTAGGTGCAGACAAAACGATGTACCCTCTATTTTAGTCTTTTGCTACCGTTATCACTGGAACTCGAACCTACACAACCATCCACAGCTTTACCACGGTAAATATCCCGTAATTTAGTGAACAACTGTGATAGTTTAAAATAGTGATCCTGTTAATAACAACTTGAAAAGTCATGATAGTTTAAAACAGCGTTTATCTAACTGGTAATTAACTACGTCACAAAACTCTGAATTACGACGACCACTCGATAACGAAGTCGACGTGCGACTGAGCTCATACTGGGATCATATTCATGTGCTCACCATTATGTCGGTACCGTTAAAAAGTTTATTTGGCCCGGTCCTTACGCAGTAATATATAAGTCAATGCCCAAAGGTAACTTAAATGTATGTAAGCAAATAACTAAGTTATCGGAGCAAAGGGCCTCTTCGCTCACGAGTTAACAAGAAGGGCCAAGTTATCGAATTAATCCCTTAACTTGTTTAAGTTAATGTCCTTACAGTCTTTTGATATATCGTTAAGTTAGGCACTGCGCACAGTTCTAAGACAAATAAAACTTTGGGACAGGAGTCTAGCACCTTTTTCATCATCATCATCATTTATCATTTCAGCCATAGGACGTCCACTGCTGGACATAGGCCTCCCCCATCGATCTCCAAAAGGGCCGGTTGGAAGCGGCCTGCATCCAACGTTTCCCTGCGGTCTCTTTTAGGTCGTCTGCCCATCTTGTGGGTGGACGTCCTACGCTGCGCTTACCAGTCCGTGTCGAAAATATGCCATATAACGAGTCTTACGAAAATATGCCATATAGGTGGCAAGCTAACGACTACCTCGGTTTTTCTTTTGCCGGTTTTTAAGTACTAATACGGCACTAAAACGTGGTCTCCCACTATGGGCCTCATAAGCAAGCTCAAAGTCGCACAACGAGCTATGGAGAGGGCTATGCTCGGGGTTTATCTACGAGATTGAATAAGAAATGAGGAGATCCGTAGACGAACGAAAGTCACCGACATAGACCGGATTAGCAAGTTGAAGTGGCAGTGGGCAGGGCACATATCACGCAGAACAGATGGTGGACCACGGACCGGTAAGCGCAGCGTAGGACGTCCACCCACAAGATGGATAGACGACCTAAAAGAGACTGCAGGGAAAAGCTGGATGCAGGCCGCTTCCAACCGGCCCTTAGTGATCGATGGGGGAAGCCTATGTCCAGCAGTGGACGTCCTATGGCTGAAATGTTGATAATGAAGTACTAAACTGGAATTAAGCCTCATTGAACAAAATTTCACTCTAAACTTCCAGCAACAGATTCAACCAATTTTGTGACAAAACAAGTCCTGGAGCCACTCAGCATGCGCAGAGAGTAGATACGTTGGATCTCGCTGTAAATTTTATTGTATTTACAACGGAGTGTTCTGAGGAACTGTTTGATCTGATGCTGGCGTCACAGTTTTACCATCGCAATCTGCCACCGCCTGTAAGCTCATCCACATATTTTATTAGATCAGTGGAAATCGCACACTGTGCGATTTAAGCGATCTTTCTTGCATCACACTGCAAAATGTGCAATTTTTTGCATCAACGTTAGATGTCACTTAAATTATCGTCTCCATCATCATCAGCCCGGAGTGACCCACTGCTGGGTATAGGCCTCCCTTTGTTTATGCCACTCTCCCCGGTCTCTCGCTAGTCGCATCCACTCGTTCCCGACAGTACTTTTGATGTCGTCAGTCCATCTCATCCACGGCCGGCCTGGGCTCCGCCAACCTAGTCTCGGCCACCAGGCGGTTACTGCTGTACACCACCTCCCATCATTACATCTGGCCATGTGTCCTGCCCAGTTCCATTTAAGTTCCGACACCCTTTTTACGACGTCTGCAGCCTTGGTGCGACGTCGTATCTCAGTGCTTCACAAATTTTGTGAGCAGTTTCTGTGAACTCTGCCAGCCCACAGGTAAAAATATCTGTATCTTCTGAGACCAGATTGAGCAACATCGAAGCGCGTGACACCGGGGCAAACCTAGACCTAATAGGCAAAGCTGAAGCTCCATGTGGAAGTAATTATAGATTATATTCTCTCCGCGGACGGTTGGAAAAGTCAGGTAAAAGCTCAGAAAAGAGAAGTAAATAGAACGGAAATGAGAAGGACAATCTGTTACCAACCATTGTAATTGAACCTTGTTTGAACATTCTTATTTAGATCAACGCGTCAAACTCCGCATCACAGTTGCTAACTGATTTCGTTTCGAATGAGTGACGTATTGTTTATATGGGTGCAACTGGCTACAACAAATTTCTTACAAAAATGCTTTGACAGCCGTTCTAATTTAAACAAAAATAACCACTTTTCTGTGGTTAAAAGGATAGTCGAACCTGTGAGTCGAACGCAATTTGATTATTCTTTTCAGAAATTTCATGTCTAATACTTTATTCATCCAAGTATTGGTCGTTTTACTGAGAAGCATTCATCGATTAAACTGGAAATATCCGATATAGACCGGCTGTGACGTAGACGCTTCCTGTCAGCTGAACAACTTGAAAGAGATGTACCTGATCTTAGTAACATTGTATAATCATCACTAACTAGGTAATTGCCGCGGTGTTACCCGTGTTGTTTGGTGGAAAAGTACCCTATATCCATCCTTATAATGCCCACTATCTTTCTGCCAAATTTCGTTAATATCAGACTAGCCGTTTAGTTGTGAAAAGCGAACAAACAGACAGAGAGATAGAGAGAGTGACTGGGTTAGTTTAGCTGTTAAAATATTAGTTTGGATTAGAATATTGTATTTGCTACAATCATTGATGTAAGTAAATGCTACAATATTTGGCTTAGTGTCAACTCATGTGCTTTTTGCTCCAATGGATATGGTCCAATCGCCTTTTGGGGGTAGGCCTAAGTCCAGCAGTAGACTATTAGAATGGCTGATTATGCTTATGCTATGTTTTGAAATAGTTCTTTCTGCGTTTATAAACTTTATTTTGTGTAAAAATTTGGTCTTTCTTTTCTCTAAGCTTCTGATTAAAAGAGCGTTGCAAATAACAAACCACCTCCACAACTCAGAACAAGGAATTTCAAACAAAAGTTCGGAAAAAGCGTCCCAATCAAAGTCTTAACCCCTCCCACCCCTCCTTCAAGTTCCTTAAAAATGCACCCAGCAAAAATAGCCTACGATACAGACCGATCATCCAACATCCACCCCCGATTTTATTTACTCTATGATCGGATAAATCGATGGCACAACCCTAACAAAATACCTAACCACTAAGACACTTTATCACAATAACAAAAAACATTTAACCCTCCAGCACTACAGCTCAAATTCGTACAATATTTACTGTGACAAAGTCGCAAAATGTTGTAGTAATTTTACTGGTGAGGTAGCAAAGTTGCGTTGGGGGTCGCATGGCGCATGCGCTATAAAAATGGCCACCGAAAAAAGCGGGAAAAAGAAAGAAATGGCGGGACGAGCGCGGTAAGTGAAGAGGGCTCGGAGTGTCGGGAGGAGGGCTGACTAGTTGTCGAGAAGGGGTTTGCTACTACTCGAAATAAAATATTTATTTTCTGCTTATATGGTTTCTACTGAAGATTTTTCTCATATTTAATACAAAATTCCTTGCCAACAAAAATCTCGATTAGAATCAAGAATCTAGTGGACCCGGTAGGCAGACGTTGTCCTGCCACATAACTCGAAAAAAGCGCCACCTATCGACTCCAATTGTAGCTGAACTAGTGAAAGCTATAAGTGCAAAAAAACATCAACATCGGTCAAGCCTTCTAAGAAGATAAGAATTACGTTCACACCGGAATTTTACATAAGATATAAATCTAGAAATAAATTATTAGCTGGAAAAATTGTCTCAATATGTATAATCATATAGCTGTAATAATTTTCGGTAGGTAGTAGGCGTAGGTAGGCCTCCCTACTAGATGGACCGACGACATAGTAAGAGTCGCTGGCATCCAGTGGATGCAAAAGGCAGGCTGTCGTTCACTATGTTCAGCAGTGGACGTCTTCTGGCTGATGATGATGATGATGATGAATATTTTTCATTATTTCTAAGCGTTTAAACTTTTTGGAACACATTTTCTCACGCGCATAATTTCTACAATATCTATTTCTTATAGACTGTAACTATGCTTTTGAAAAACAACAGTTAGTAGATAAATACGAATTAGCATTACACAAAAAAAAAAACACGTACACTATATACGAGTAGAAAGAAAACGAATAAAATACACATAACAAAAACTCACTGCATGGCACTGCATGTGTTATTAGCAAGTGTAGCGCTAAACATTAGAGCTGGCAGAATGCACGAAGTGCGATGCCAAAACCGAAAGTGTGAGTGACGCTTAGCGAACAACTGACTTATATGTTCGTAATCAATTATATAACATAAAAATCGTTGCTACAAAATCACAATTATAAGTTATCGCTGTTACAAAATCATCGGTAACCAAATTGTTATTGGAAAAATATAGTTTACAAACCAGACACATTTTTATATTATTCTTAATTTTGTTTTGGCTTTGCACCGCTTGGTACAGACATACTACCCAACCCTCTGTTTCATAAGCTTGCTGCTCGACGACACTGCGAGCATAGGGGTGTGTCGTCCCCTCCCGCCTTGAGGGGTGCGACTTATCCCCGTATAGTAACTATTATGTAACCTGTGGCAATACGACGTTTGTGCTTCGTTTGCATCGAGTTATAGGGGAGTTAGTTGGTCGAGTACTAGAATAAAGACAAAATAGGAATGGATCCAAAGAAAAAAAAATGGTGTTACTGATACAAATTTGAATCTAAAAAGCTCCACAAATTTTGTTGTCAAAATTTGCCTTTCATATGGGATGTATGCGACATTTATCTCTAAAACGGCTGGAAAAAATTGAATGCGATGTTTTTATTTGATGCATGTTTCATTGCAGTGATTTTCAACTGTGATTAATATAAATCTTCAGTGCTCTAAAACTTATGAGCTCTTTTCAGAAATTGGTGGTATGTTTTTCAAATTATTTGTTTTAATGAAGAATAAAATTACTTAGCCATCTATAGAAGGTAAGTAGGTACCTACTTACCTTCTATAGATGGCTAAGTAAAACAGTAAATAATGTAGCGTTTTGTAAGTTATCTGAACACATAGGTTTTCACTTGCTAAATTACTTGATCGAGTACTCTCCTTAGAGTTAACTTTTACGTAAGAAAAGTCACTGAATGTCATCATAGATTCATTATAATCTGTGGGTAAAGTATGAATGTTCGCTATGTAAAATACGTATCAAATTCCATACAAATTTCAAATTCAAAATTTGTATGAATTTCGATATCTACGTATTTTACGTAGCGAATATTGGTACTTCACCCACTGGAACTGAAATAGGCGTCGTACCTACATCTGTTTGTATCAGATCTAAATCTACCTTTATTTGTATCAGATCTAGATCTACCTTTATTTGTATCAGATCTAAATCTAAGTAGGTAGTAGTTTGCAAAAAATGACTGTATTTGAGTTTGAATGGTAATATTTCTTGTGAAATTTTACTGAGCTATCAGAGTGATAAGCGTTTTTAGTTTGTAAGTTTTTTAACCCCTGTTTTAAAAAGAGGTATGTTGTAAGTTTAAAGTGTATCTGTGTATTTGTATGTGACATTATAGATCTCTTCGATTATCATGCTCTGCATGCTCATATAAATGCTGCTTGAAGATTATCAGTTCTTTTATCGGAGTTTTTTTTTTATCAATGTATATACATATTTCTCTTTAATAATTATTAAACACATTGTTCAGGTCTTAATGGTAAAAAAACCATTAGAACCGAGTCTTAGCTACAAGGACAAAATAAAATGGAGTGTGTGCGGAAGCAATCTTTTAGAAAACAATGTTTCAATGTCAATGAAATAACTGATGTCAGATTTTGTAACTCTATTGCATAGATTCAGTATAAGCCCTCTACGCTCTATTGTAACCTGTCCCGATTCCGACAATGCCAAATTTTTATATAAGCTAGTAGATTTAGGCCTTGAACAATAATTTGTTTTGTATTTGTTATTATTTAGTTTGTTTATAAGAATTAAGTTGTGTTGAATAACTGGGCGATGTAGTCGCTGAGCGACAAAGCTATTTAAACAAATAAAAAAAAAAAAAAAAAAAAAGGCCAAGAATACTTTTGACATTTAAATTTCCCGCCACAGGTGAAACGTACCTCCTTAAACAGCTATAGCCGTAAGGTTCCAGCGTGCCAAAAGAAGTTTTCATATAAAAATACTCCACAATCGACCCACGCTAGTTAACTTAAAAAAATACCTTCCAATTATATATTCAACAATTCGAACTAAAATAAGAAGCCTGCATGCGGGGTTGATGCAGGGGGTGGTAAAGAACACAAAAATAGGGCGATAAGAGTTAGCCGCCATCTTTGTTCCACCCCCGCCGCCCGTCATGAAATGGAAAAATTATGGAATTATTTCGTGTTAGGGTGAATCAGGGAGTAGGTATTTTGTGGAAGATGAATGGTACAAATGGCAATGAATTTCGTCACTATTGGCTCAAGCTTTTTAACCGATTATGACTGTCCAAAAAGGAACATTTTTTATCGCGGACAAGTCCGCGTTTGATAACCTGTTGGTAAGCGACGATGTAGTCAAAGATGAACAGGGTTGGGCAGTATTTGAATTACTTGTAATAAAAATACGTAATTGAAATACAAATACGTATTTGGTATTTGTATTTTAATTACTTCCTTAAAATGTAATTTGTAATTTGTATCTCAAATACCTGACGTCGAGGTATTTTGTAATTAGTATTTCAAATACTTGAGGCTTCAAAATACATATTAACATTAAAATACATTTAACCTTCATTTAGCGATCGTGAGTGCAAGGCGAGAGTGTAACGATGGTAAAGCAGCTATTAGAGTTGGCTACACTGTACCTGTATTTATACTGACGTAAAAATTACGTCAAATTGTCAATGTCAAGCTAAGATGTCAAGTTATAACGGTTTCTTTTTAGTTTTTTCACGGAATAAATAAAGCTTCTGTTCTGTTGTGTGAGCCCGTGCTTTTCAGCCCATGCTGGTCTAGATTACTTATTTTGTATTTTGTAATTTGTATTTCGTATTTCAATTACAAATAGCTAAAATACTGTATTTTGTATTTTATATATTAAATACCTTACTTAAAAGTAATTTGTATTTCAATTAAACCAAAGCATGTATTTTGCCCAGCCCTGAACATGAAACACGCAAACTCAGAAGATAACTATTCACCCTGGCCTTGAAAAAGCCCAGATTATATCTCTCAGAAAACAAGAAAGACAGGTTGTTCTGATCCTTGGCCTTGGATTAGAAACGTAGAATCGAAACGTTTGGTACGTATCCAAGGAAAATCCACAATTTATGGGTGATAGTGAAGAAGGTAATGTTTTTCGGGCACATGTAGGTAAGAACTATATAACAACGCCATATGATTTCACCAGTGTGTGTTGCCAGTGATGGCGTACGGTACTGAGACATGATCCAGTCCTTTTGGAAAAGCTCAGAGTCACACAGCGGGCAATGGAGAGAGCAATGCTCGGAGTTTCTTTGCGCGATAGAATTCGGAACGTAGATATTCACCATACATCAACAATCACCGACAAAGCTCCTCAAATTTGCAAGTTGAAGTGGCAATGGGCAGGCTACGTCGCTCAAAGAACCGATAACCGATGGGGAAGAAAGGTTCTAGGGTAATGACCACCAAAACTCAGCGTAGAAAGGCCTCCCAATAGATGGACTGACGACATCGTGAGAGTCGCGGGCATCCAGTGGATGCAGATGGCAGGCTGTCGTTCAGTGTGGAGTTCGAAGGAGGCGATATGATATTTATCTGGAGTCTTCAAATCGCGAGTGAATCGGTTTCTAGGCAAGCGTACTTCATCGTAGACCGCATCATCGCTTAACATCAGGCGAGTTGGCGGTCAAACGTAAGCCTATTTTATTATTTAATAAATAAATAAAACTGACATAACTTATCGCCTTGTCATCACAAAACATATTATAACTTAACATTCTCAAGTTAAAATGTCTAAATTATTAGAAACAATGCCGCCATAACTTACACTGCCACTTAACTACCTCGCATGTTAAGCAACAGTTAAGTAATCTTGGGTGGAGTTAACGTACTATAATTAAATATTTTCCCACATACGCTATTGGCTAAAACTTGTAGGCGTTAGCTTATTGTTGTTTTCATTACAATTAGCTTTTTAAGATCTAATGGTTTGCATAGAGTTGTTCATATTCATATTCATATTCATTTATTTCAGCATTCCACAATGTTTCTTAGGTGGTAGAAAAATATTTCAAGTGCTTAGCAATGAATTCAATGTAATTATAATAAGACAGAATTGTAATTAAATAATTGACATGTAACATAGGTGTTATCAATAAATATTTGTATTTGTTGACATGATATTTATTAGGTACAGTTTATGACATAGTTATAAGAAAGCAGAATGCAGTACCAACAAAATTAATATACAATAACTAATATAAAAGCAAAAAAACTGTCTCTTTGTCTGCTTGTCCGCTTTTCAAGACCAAACGACTAAACCGATCTCAACGAAATTTGGCAGGAAGATAGTGTGCATCATAAGGACGGATATAGCGTAGGGTACCTACTTCTCCCGCCCCCCAAAGTGTGGAAAAACTGGAAAATCACGAGTGATATAAAGTGGAGAAACGTGTATTTTAATGTCGATTCCAGTCGACGCCTTAGAAACCTCAAATAAAGCCTCCAACTTTACTGGGGCATACCTAAGAGAGTAAGATATGGAAGACAAAGCGGTATGGCCTTAATGGCTTTAGCTTGCTCAGAAATTTAGCGAAAAAATTGTTGATACGCTAAATTTTCTGACAGAGCAATGCTTCAATGCTTTATGTACCTACTTTCCTATATTAAAAAGTACTCTTTGGCACCTACCTACAATTTAGCGTTTCTGGCATGGTCTGACTAACTAACTCAAATATTTCAAATATGATTGATCGACCAACCACGATTACATAAAAATAAAGCTAAAAATCACCCTCAACCATAAATAAATACATAACTATATGCTATTAAGCCGTCACTCTGAACAGGGGTCCGTTAAAAAAGAAAAGACGAAAAAACTTTAGGGTACGGGCCCTCCCTCACGTTTTTTATACGTCACCCCACGATTTAATTTTTGTACTATTGGTACATAATAGGTATTGATTTTGAGGGATAGATATTGGGGTGCTTTTGAATTTAGAGCTTCTATGTATTTGTTATGTATTTACTATATGGGTAGGACAAGTGGCTAGCTGAAGTGACAAAACAAGCAAAAATAAATAATCGAGCCAAGTGTGAGTCGGGCTCACGCACTAAAGGTTCCGTACCACCACAAAATTCAATAACGAAATTACCATTTATAACTTGGTAATGAACAGAAACTTGTCACCGACTCGCACTTGGCCATTATTTGTTGCTATATATTAGAGTGTGTACTATAATTAAGCCAAGTTTGACGCTTGTACATATTACCGTTTTTACATTAGAGCTAAAAAATAAAAAATACGTTTGTTGCATGGTCCCTTTCGATTATAAGTTTGAAATTTTAATTATTTGTTAGTTAATCCGCCGTAACATTACATACCCGTATTCTGTGAAAATTTCAACTGGCTGTCTATTACGGTTCGAAAGATACAGCCGTTTCAAGGTAGGACAGACAGACGGACAGATAGAAATCGTAGGCTTAGTAATAGGGTCCCGTTTTTACCCTTTGGGTACGGAACCCTAAAAAAGATTTAAAAAAAAACGTAAACGGTACAGTGGGTCGGTTTCATCTAGGCAAGCGTACTCCATCGTAGACCGCATCATCGCCTAACAGGTGAGTTGGCGGTCAAACACAAGCCTATAATTGAATAAAAAAAATGTTTAATAAAAGTCTTGGAGGTTTGCCAGCGAGCTATGGAGCGCAGCATCTTAGGTGTCCAGCTTACAGACAGACAAATCGCTGACGTTGGGGAAAAAGCCGACAACCTGGATTAGAACTAACCTATACTAAGCTAAACTATAATTATGTACCTATGTATATCAGTCTCTGGCAGCCATATCACAAGCTTTGCTTAGTTTGAGGTCAGATGACCGTGTGTGCAAAAATGTCCCGAATATTTATTTATATATTTTTTATTTTTAGGACTGGGCCGGCCACGTACCTAGAATGTCGGATGAGCTTTGGGCTAGAACCACTATCGAATGGTTTGGTTTGGTTTGAACGTAGGACATCCAGCAAGGCAGGATTTTTGCCGTTAGAGGTATGATTGGAATTCATGGAAATGCCGTCAATAATAAACCAACCATAACGTATGTTGTCAGTCATGACAAATGGTACTAAGACGTGGTCCCTTTAAGAAAAACTTAGAATCACACAGCAGGCAATGGAGAGAGCTATGCTCGGAGTTTCTTTGCGGAATAGAATCCGGAACGTGTATAAAAATAAATAAATATTTGGGACATTTTGCACACACGGTCATCTGACCCCAAACTAAGCAAAGCTTGTGATATGGCTGCCAGAGACTGATATACATACATATATAGTTTTAAATACATACTTAAATAGATATTAACAACCAGATATAGAACAAACACAAATGTTCATCACACAAATGTTTGTCCTAGATGGGAATCGAACCCACGCCCCCAAGTTCAGAAGGCAGGTTCACTACCAACTGGACCAACGGGCTATCAATTGGTATGTTCGCCAAAGAACTAGAGTCACCGACATAGCTGTTAAAATTTGCATGTTGAAATGGAAATGGGCAGGCCACATCGCTTGAAGAACCGATAACCGATGGGGAAGAAAGGTTCTTCAGTGGAGACCACGAACCGGAAGACGCAGCGTAGGTAGGCCTCCCACTAGATGGACCTACGACATTGTAAGAGTCGCGGGCATCCAGTGGATGCAGATGGCAGGCTGTCGTTCAGTGTGGAGGTTAAAGGGGGAGGCCTATGTTCAGCAGTGGACGTCTTCTGGCTGATGAATAAACCATCATCCGACATTGTTTGTGTAAACTAAACAACCCTCCTTCTTCCCATACCAACTTCAACAACTATACGGCTCATTATTTTGTTGTGAAGCAAACGAGTTTCTATACAATTCCGGCCCGAACTGGTTTCATTCATCTTAAGAAAAAACATTGGAAGTAGTTCGCGAAACAAACTCGAAGCACGGAGAAAATAAAGCGGTCAAGTGGGAACAGTTAGGTTCATTGTGTGGTTCCGTGACAATCTCTAATATTTTCTTGGGTCGTTCGTCGCAAGTTGGCTACCAATCGACGCATTAGCGAGTAATGCATCCTGCACAAAGTTCAAGTAACCTGCACAACTTAGCGAATGCCCGTGTGAGAACAGGATGTATGTATGTAATGATATGTGTATCCTTCTCTAATTGTACAGATTGGATGCGCAGTGTCACAGAAGACACAATAGACAAAAGTTTGCGGGACTTACACTGACTTGCGACGAACCGTGACTCTCGTATTGAACTTGTTTGGCACATTATATCTGTTTGTAGGAGGTAATTTCTAGAACTACTAGTGACTGAAAATTCTCACACTCCCTGATCTTTGAGTGACGCAATTATGCATGTTTTGTTAACAGTTTGAGTTGGAGCTGGTTTTTGTGACAATGTAGGTATATTTATATTTTAAACTAGCAGACCCGACAGACGTCCTGTCTTAGAACTGTCAAACGCGCAAAGAAAATTAGTCGTTAGGTTTTCTGAAATTTTCTAATTTTCTGCACAATTTCCTTAATTTTTATTTCCGTAATAACATTCTACAAAGTATTATAAAACTTACAAAAAAAGATGAATTAAATAGGTAAATAGTTCTCAGGTTATGGCGTGACCAAGGTAAAAAGGGATTAATTTTTATATAATATTCATATATTTTTTGTTTAAAATTTCTTTCTCCTAAAATAAATGTATCTGTATTTCTGTTCACAATACACTAATCTTTATTTGTGCCATTTTTTTTTGTATAAATTTGTTATTTTCCCGTGATTTCCAGAAGAAAAACCTAGGTATTTTGTGCAGAGAAATGTCTTACTTTTTTTAAACCAAAACTTTCATTTCGTGCAATGCAAGCTATGCATATTAATTAACGTTAGACAAAAGGGTTATCACGGAACCCTAATACAAACCGAAGTTAGAGTTCCGCTGCATAATTAAATTAATAAGTTTATCCAATTAATATTGATTTTAATTACTTCGTTTTAGTTTCATTTAATTTCTTGTTCCGATGCATGGAGAGATTTTAAATTAAAATACCTACTGGTAATCATCAAAGTGAACGAAGTTGAGTATTTACTAGTTTTGAAGTCGGTTTTTTCATATTTTCCATAATTTTGCCAACTCTACCCATAAATTGATCGGTGACAACCTAAAAAATATTAGATCCATAGTTTAACCAATCTAAACATAAATTAATCGGTGACAACCTAAAATTATCACATCCATAGTTAAACCAACTCTACACATAAATTGATCTGTGACAACTTAAAAAATATCATATCTATATAGTTTAGCCAAACATACAAATAAATTGATTGGTGACAACCTAAAAAATTATAGATCCACAATTTAGCCAAATCTACCCATAAATTGATCTGTGACAACATAAAAAATATTAGATCCATAGTTTAGCCAATCTACACATAAATTAATCGGTGACAACCTAAAATTATCACATCCATAGTTAAACCAACTCTACACATAAATTGATCTGTGACAATCTAAAAAATATCATATCTATATAGTTTAGCCAAACCTACAAATAAATTGATTGGTGACAACCTAAAAAATTATAGATCCATAATTTAGCCAAATCTACCCATAAATTGATCTGTGACAACCTAAAAAATATTAGATCCATAGTTTAGCCAATCTATACATAAATTAATCGGTGACAACCTAAAATTATCACATCTATAGTTAAGCCAACTCTACACATAAATTGATCTGTGACAACGTAAAAAATATCAGATCTATATAGTTTAGCCAACCCTACAAATAAATTGATTGGTGACAACCTAAAAAATTATAGATCCATAGTTAAGCCAGCTATACACATTAATTGATCAGTGACAACCTAAAAATATTTGATCCATAGTTTAGCCAACTCTACACATAAATTGATCGGTGCCAACTTAAAAAATATCAGATCCATAGTTTAGCCAACTTTACAAAAATAAATAGATCAGTAACAACCTAAAAAATATCAGATCCATAGTTTAGCCAACTTTACAAAAATAAATTGATCGGTGACAACCTAAAAAAACTTAGCTTAGCCAACTCTACAAATAAATTGATCGGTATGTAACTGACTCTATGGTCCCACACAACTCAGAACAGACATTTCCCAGATATAAAGAAAAGAGATGAAGGTCTGTGAAGGAACTCTATATCCTAGTGCCTTACGAAGTTCAAGTTCAGGGAACTGGTCACACCGCTAGGGCCGGCGACCTGCCAGGTGTGTTCCATACCGGTCCTGGAACATAATAGTCAAGTATCTACAGTAAGTAGGCACGGTACAGGTCGAACGGTACATTTGGCGGAAGTTTGGCGGAATGCATGATTGAAAAGCTGATTGAATCAGGCGTTACTTTGCAGAAGTTCATGTTCAAAACTGTTTCTTTGACGAATCTATAAGTGTATTTCTACACAGAACTTAGCATAAAGTGTATGGACGGGCCCAGAAAAAGCGCATTTTAGAAGATTACAACATAAGCGCCGGCGCTCACTTCGTTTCAGTCGGTCGGTACATGATAGCGAAACATCTAACAAAATGATGCCTTCGTGTGCTTTCCCGAAGTGTAAATACACAACAAAAACCGCTATAATTTTTTTGCAACAAATGGTTTTGTGCATGGTTATAATTACGTGTTGAAGTATATGTCCGACGGTTTTGACTCTTTTTACTGAGTAAGTTTAATTGTTATGGCCCGTCCATTCATTTTATTTTGGACGAAGGCACCATTACCAAAATTTCTGTAGAGTAAAACATAAATAATTGATCCCTAGTTCATTATCTTACTCGATACGACGTTACCGCAGAATAGTATATTTCTGCATTAATGTGGTTCAGAAATTTGTCAAAGAAACAGTTTTGCTTGATTGGAGTTTAAAATTGTTTGAGGTTAAGGGGATGGTGGGAAAGAAGCTGACGGGCCGTTTGATGAGGCGACCACTGTCACTTATGGATACCTCGCTGAGCTGAAGGATTCTGGGACAGAGAAAAATTGTCCTAAAACTCTAAGGTGGGAACGGTAATAGGCAATCCTTGAATTTTGTGTGTTTAAATTTTGAATAAAATTTCTGTTAGGTATGCAAATAATTTTGTAACCAGAATAATATACCTAAACATAAAAAATATAGATAGATACATAAACTCTTTATTGTTCACACTACAAATATCATACACATGAGAAAACAGCTTAAAACAAGTGCAACAATCTGCGACCTTATGGCTAAGAGAGATCTCTTCCAGGCAACCTTAGGATAGTAGAAGGCGGGGCGTGCAATATTGAATAATGTGATAGTTATAATATAAACCGTACATTCTAAAAACAATACATAGTACTAATACTTTAAAAAAACAGTCAGTAAATCTACAGTCTTTTATCTGATTGTATATTGAGTACTAAAAGACATCGACAACAATCAAATAAACATCGATAGCAATATTTTGACATTATCATAAAAGCTCTTTGTAATCGAACCTTGTGAATCGAAGTTCCGAATACAATTCTTTTTTTACCATAACAATCGAACCTTTTCTAATCGATTACTACAGACTGTGGCGCGTGTCGACAATCATATTAGGAATGCTTTGACACCTCTATTGATTTCTTTGATCTTAGAAAAAAAGCTCACAAAAACTAGGCAATGATTATGCATTTCTTTATCGCTCTAAATCACTAGTCACTGCAAAATACTTAGGGTGGTTTTTAAGACACAATTTTGAATTTTTTTTGCAACAAAAACTTTTTATAATCCTTTTTGTTGACATAAAAGTTGATCCCGTGTGTGAACTGAATTTCAATTGCATTTTTTTTAATTTTAGGGTTGCTTTTTAATGTTTGCCACTTAACTCGATCACGGTAGATGTATTTTGAAAGCTGTGTTTTTGATACTGGCAGTTTTTTGTTGTTTTTTTCATTAGGTAAAATAAAAACGTGTGAGTATGTAGTAATAAGTTTTTATTGGTAACTTACTTTTGATGCAGAGAATTGTTTTGAAAACTGGTTTTTATTCTCACATAACTTTATCATGATTATTTAAGAAGTTTTAAAAGAAAGTTAATTTTTAATACAACCACGTATACCCTAATATGTATTAAGTCGCTTACCATCAAGCGAGTTGGTGGCCAAACGTAGTAGTATTATTCTATTTTATAGCCCGTTGGTCCAGTTGGTAGTGAACCTAACTTCTGAGCCTGAGGGCGTGGGTTCGATTCCCACGTAGGACAAACATTTGTGTTTGTTCTATGTCTGGTTGTTAATATCTATTTAAGTATGTATTTAAAAAACTATATATGTATGTATATCAGTCTCTGGCAGCCATATCACAAGCTTTGCTTAGTTTGGGATCAGATGACCGGGTGTGCAAAATGTACCAAATATTTATTATTATTATTATTAAAAAAAAACTGTAAATGTCATGAGGATATTATTATCTACTAGTTGACTCGACAGACGTTGTCCTGTCTTAGAACTGTCAACGGGCGAAGTTAAAATCGTCGTTAAGTTTTCTGAAATTTTCCAATTTTTTGCGCAATTTCCTTAATTTTTATTTCCATAAAAACCGTATAACAAAACTTTAGAAAAAAGATGAATGCAATCGGCAAAGTCGTTCTCAAGTTCTGGCGTGCGTGACCGAGGTATATATATATAAATATAGGGATTAATTTATATGTATATATATTAATCACGAATATACTAAATGGTAGGTATACGTAGGTAGGTATACTAAATGGTAGGTAACTAATATACGTAGGTAGGTACATATGTAAATAGGTAAGTATTAGACAATAAAAATAAAGAAAAACATGGCATCCCAACCTTATATAGTTACTTCATTATTTTCAACATCCATAATCCTCCAAAGTTAACGAAGACATAATCATCAACAGCGAAACGTGTTCCCTAATTAATTTTTGAGAAAAAAAATTGAATTAAGGGGTGCAAATTTCGTCGAAACTTAAATAAAAATGCAGATAGGTAGAAGTTTGTTAACAAGGGGGGAAACACCCCCTCTTTTGAAGTTCAGGAGCGCAGGGAGTGTGCTTAGGGGGTGAAAAATAAGTCTCTCGTCTCACCCTCTTTTAAATAAGATATCAGGGAATTGAAATTGTTGAGGCGTATATTTTTTCGTTGGGTGCCTCCGGGGCTTCGCCACATGGAGCTATTTATCGAGAATTCAATCAGGGCAGATTTGTAGCACATTATAAATACGTACCTTAGTACTATGTAGTCGAATTTAACGGAAAAACGGAACCCTTATAGGATCACCTTGTTGTCCGTCTGTCCGTCTGTCAAGAGATCTTTTCTCAAAAATGCGTAAAGCTATAACGTTGAAATGTATATCAAATACCTGAGTGTACGGTTTCTTTCAGCTGTGATAAAATCAAACTTGTAAGCCAACGCGATCAAAAGATATGGACATTTCCATATATAAAGGGAAAAGTCCGAAAGTTGTTAATTTCAAGTTATATTATAAAAAAATATTATTTAGCGATTACAAACTTATATTTTGTAGTTGGTATGTATGGAAGAACCTTGTCCACTACAAAGTTAGGTCTCTTTCAATATTTCCAATTTTCTTTTTCTTTTTTTGGAATAGCGTTGTGAGCTGTTTCCTGCGCTACCCATAGATATTGATTTTTGAGTTTAATGAGCAGTTAATATGTTTTATGATTATATATACCTATAGATTGTATACCTTTCCAAGGCCAGAGTGAATGGGTATCTTCTAAGTTTGCGTGCTTCATCTTCGACCACATCGTCGCTTACCAACAGGCGAGTTGGTGGACAAACACAGACTTATCCGCGATATAAAAAGGTACTATGTAGGACGTGGGACTGACGGAATTACTTTGTGATTTAAAAAAAAAACAATTACACTATTTTCATTATTTTATTTGCTCTGACAGTTGCGACCAATCAATTAATTTATTTATTTTAATAAGATAAGCATGTTAAAATTCGAATTATAAATACTTAATACACTGTAAAAAGATGAATAACAATATTTTCTTTTAATATTTCACTGAGTTATATCGTTTACCTGTTACAGTCTTACGTTCAAAGATAGCAAAATGAACAGAATTAATGGTTTTTACAATGGTATTGCAGCTGTCAGAGAAAATAAATGCTTGGACCGAGATAAGCAATCTTCGTTTTATTCATTTCGAGTCGATGTTTCGTGAATAATTTATTTTCTAATTCTAAATCTATTATAATATTTTGTCGCAACAATTTGGTGATCCCTACGGCATATACCACAGCCTGTTTCAGATTGTCCAGAGTGCAGGTTTATAGGGAAAGCTAAAATCAAGTTTACCGAGTATCTTTTGGGAGAAACCTACGTCCAGCAGTGGAATAGATCGATAGCCCGTTGGTCCAGTTGGTAGTGAACCTGCCTTCTGAACTTGGGGGCGTGGGTTCGATTCCCATCTAGGACAAACATTCATGTGATGAACATTTGTGTTTGTTCTATAGCTGGTTGTTAATATCTATTTAAGTATGTATTTAAAACTATATTATGTATGTATATCAGTCTCTGGCAGCCATATCACAAGCTTTGCTTAGTTTGGGGTCAGATGACCGTGTGTGCAAAAATGTCCCGAATTAATTAATTAATTTATAATGATCTGGACTGAAAATAATGGTCTTTTAGTTTAAAATTTAATTACCTATAAGGAAGTACCTACTCTTTTAATCTATGCACAAAAATTACATAGGGAAAAATATTCTCCACGCATAGTAAAGTAGGAAGAAGCCACCAAAATGAAATGTTAAGACGTCACCCCAATTGATTTCCATAATTGCAATGGCAAATTGCGAAAAGAAATGCTCTTTTTGGACCCTCGAGGGTGTTTAGTTAAATAATTGTCGTCTTAAGTATTTGTAGAGTCAGCAGGAAAAGGTTTTTCTTTTTGACAGTCGAGCGAAAATGTAGATAATGTAGGCCTAGGTCTTAAATGTTAGGTAAGTACAAATTTTATTTTAAGTAGACCTAAAATCAGTCAAGTCATTCTGATCTTATTAAATTAAGCACACTACTTCAGTTACATAATTTAACATGCACAAGTAAATTTTTGTACCATTAAACTACATAATTATATTGAAACTGATTTCAATTAATATTATGCATTTCTGAAGAAAAAGGTCTAATATTATGTTATACTCTTAGAAAAATAAAAAAACTAAATTTGAAAAAGAATAAGTATCTTATTCGAAATTCGACTGGCTAAGTAAAATGAACTTACACTGAAATGAAAGCATACTCTACTCTAAATGGGGTTTAAGGAAGTTGTAAAAAAATTATGGAGTAAATTGATTAATAAAATTATGAACACTAAACTTGTCTTACATTTATCTAAAAATCAAGTAAATATATATTTTTGTAGAGATCCGCAGATGCTGCTTTTAAGTGACATACATCTGAGTACGTAATAATTAGCAAAGTTTGATTTTGACCGTTAATTTTATTTTTATGTAGACCGTACCATTCAATCAGAGGGTCTCCAAATTTCTCATTTCTTTTTTCTCAAAGCCTCAATAATAAATGCAAATAACGACCAAATGGTGCCCCGGCAAATAATGAAAACCGAGAATTGTATTAGATTCTATGTGTTTTGCGATTTATTTGTGTACATAAGAACAATAATGCCAACAACGCAATAAAGGCCAACGCAAAACCAAGCCTCACATAACGCGAGTCCATCAATGCATAATCGTCGCTAAGGCTTGTAGATTGCCTTGAACATAGCCAGGATATTCGCAGAGATATCACGACAAAAATATCCAAATATCTTTAAAACCTACTTATACCTTAGAAGATCTTGATTCTTGACTAAATAAACCCATCGAGAAAACTTTCCGAAACGAAGAAAGAAAAACCATTAAAAACAATTTCGGACGATAACTCCGAACTTTAGAAGCTCTTGTCGTTTTCAGGCGACTGATAAAAATATTACTCGGGACTTAATGGAGCTCATAATGTGATGGCTTTTAGAAAAGACAAATCAAAGGAGCTGCAAAAAGCCGCCAAAATGATAGCAAAATTCTTCTCTACTAGGTATTTATAAAGAACTCGGTGTTTCCGAGAAGCTACAACATGGGGTTCTTCAAAAGGCGTGTTAATCGAGTCCTAGTGTCGGCAACGTATTTGTGATGCCTTTAGTGTTACAAGTATCCATAGGCGACGGTGACTGCTTACCATCAGACAGCCCGTCTGCATGTTTGCCACCTATGGCATTTAAAAAAAAACTGATAGTGGGCTTGAGCATTTGGATTGTCTTTAGACCTTCAACGGTCTATGGACAGTCTAACTGTATTTGTAGTGTTAGTATTCGCTTGTATTTTGTTTAGTTAATAAAGGCACTTGCCCAGTTGAAAAAATAAACGAAATATCTGACATAGATAAGAAAAAGAGGCTATACCATTCCTCAATTAACTGACAACCATTTTGATGTGTAGTTAAGCACAAATTATCGATTTTCGTTAACCATCCATCCACCATTGTTGATGGGGTCACAAAAAAGCGGGGGTGACTGCAATACGAAGGGTGTTACACCCTCTAACATTGAGACCATGGTACCTAATTTTTATGAAACTAGCTGTATCCCGCCGTTTTGCCTGCAATTTATTCGTTTTGGCCAAGTGTCCATCAGCCGATAAGTTCTGAAAATATAACAAAAAGACAAAATGAATTGAACGAAGACGAAATGAATGAAGACAGAGTGAATTTGTTAGACGATATTTATGCACTAGTGCGATTTCTTTTTTTGCTTGGAAATTGCTTTATAGATTAAAAATATGAAGTTATACATTCGACTATATTATTATTCAAATACAACACGTCACAAACGCGATTGGAATCATCGAGATACAATTCCTATAGAGTCACAATCTCTCAGTAAAAACAGTCAAAAAACGTCCGAGCGGCATTGTACAAACATTGTTTTATTTTATTTTATTTTTGAAGGAAAACATACAGCTGCTTAATTAATACATTGTATCAATTATATACTTCACGATGCCACATTTACTCCAATTTAGACGTTATATAGCTTGCACAGTGTTCAACGTTAGTTGTCCGCTATTTCATCGTAGCTCTGGCTCACCCAGGTTGTACTATCGGGGAAAACCCATTGAGGTAGCGAATTCCACAGACTAGCAGTTCGCACAATAAAAGTGGAATCAATGCGCTTCGTACGGGTTTTCGGAATATCAACCATAATCTGAGATGAGCAAGTAGCTCACTCATCTTTTCTCACTAATTTTATTTAACTTAACGCTAAATTAATAGTACAAAAAGCTTAATTATTATTGTTAACTAAAATGTATCCCCCAGGGAATTTCTTGAAGATTTTTAATAATAAACTTTCGTATTCCGATTCGGCGCATGTTTTGTTAATAAGGCTTCCCCCTTCAGGTTCATGTTCTGGGGGCACGTTTTCCTTTGTATTTATTAACTTTGATGGAATTTTCATCTTGAGAATTGGAGAAGACTTACCTTTTAGTAAATAATACGTACGTACGTCAAAATACTTGACGCCTTCAGTCCAAATTGGAACTTTTGCAGTTCCAAAGAGGAACACTTTTTAACACAATATTTTTATCTTCGAAAAAACTATTTCCGATATAATTAAAGCCTATTGGGGTTTTCGAGTATGATTTTTTATGAATCTTTATTTCATTTGTTCATTCCCGAACTTTTATATTCTGTTAGTTTTCACGGAGCTCGGTTGCCCAGGTATTGCAAATTCTTGCTTTCTATGACAACTGGTCATCATTCATCGTCATCATTTCAGCCGTAGGACGTCCACTGCTGGTCTCCTGATCGATCTCCAAAAGGACCGGTTGGAAGCGGCCTGCACCCGTTTCCCTGCGGTCTCTTTTAGGTCTTCTGTCCATCTTGTGGGTGGACGTTCTACGCTGCGCTTGCCGGTCCGTGGTCTCCATTCGAGAACCTTTCGGCCCCATTGGCCTCTATTCTGCGTGATATGTGCCTGCCCACTGCCATTTCAACTTGCTAATCCGGTGGGCTATGTCGGTAACTTTCGTTCGTCTACTATTGATGGTTGGCAATCATATTTGGTGTTGTCCTTGGCAAAGTGAAAGAGTACAGCGGCACTTGTAATCTACGTCCATTCTCAGATGTTACGCAAACTTTTATTTTGCTAATAAATATATCATTATTTTTTATTATTATTATAAACATGACTTCCTTCTACGACCAGATTTCCTTTTTCCGGAGTATAAGTTGCAAGAGCTCGTATGTGTCATGCCTGAGCACATGTCTCAGATATGCTTACGCTGTTTGACGGTTTGCAAAAGCTTTCGTTTCTGGCCAACCCGTTGTAGAACTTCCTCGTTGGTGACTTTGGTGGAGTTCAGCTATTGTCACTCTTGGAAAAGCCAAGAAGCTCCCAGGGCGGCTTCTTATGTAAATGTACACCGCGCATACGCATGAGGTTTCAAAGCGGAGGGTGCAAAGAAAATGAACTTTTCAACAAGAACAGGGGTGAGGTACTGATTAGAGGAAAATTGTTTTGTACAAGATTTTATTTAACTTGCAATGCTTGTATCAAATTTTGTAAGCTGAATAAGAATAACTTTTTTTATCCTACGGAGTTAAATGTTTACATATTGATTCAGTTCCGATGACAATGCATTTTTATGGTAAGCATGACCTGAATCGACATTCTGGGTTAATACCAATTAAAGGACCTCTTCAACGGTCAACAGCACGTTATGTTGACTACGCATTTTATTATGATAGCCAGTTTTAAGTTATATCATTACATGGTTGCTACACTCAGAGTTGGGTCCGCTCAGAGTTAGCAGCACAGACATGAATTAATATTGTATGTATCATTCAATCTTAATACCCATTCTAATTGTCGCCATGACATGGCTACAGCACTCAAGGTGACTCCTTAAAAGCTTGTTTTAAAGGTATATATATTATAATTTATCGTGTTATACTTCAAAATTACATGTTCTGTGTTATGCCTTCATGTTATCGTGAATAAACCATGTCGATGTTGCTTATCGGAATATCTTCTTTATTACCTTTTTTTTTTCGCTTTCCGACATAAATGCTAAACATAAAGGTTGGACTTATATATAAGATATTATTACTTTTTATAGAATAATTTTGTGAGTTTTAGAAACAAGCTGGACATTACGGCATATGACGGTACCACAGGCCAGCGCTTCCTTGTACATATAATGGGCTACGCGGAGAGGGAATCTTAATCCGAAAGGAGTCTATGGCACCCATCATTATGAAAAAAATTTACATTGAAACCAACATTGAAATAGAAAAAAAAATAACTGTTCCATACGCATTTTGTTGAGTTTGAATTTTTCTCTTATGAAACGACTGCTTTTATCGCGATGGTTTTTCTGGGTTGGTCCCACTGTTAAAATAATAATAATGAGTACAATGACCTCCTGTCAGCCTAGGACTACTGTTCTTTGTAACCTTGTATTGTATATGATAGATATCCGCTTATGTTCTCGGCTGTACCTTCCCTCGCCACCCCGTCGTATTGCTTTTTTCTTAAATCAGCTCCCCCTGCTTGTTATTGCGCATTATTAGATTTATTAACTCACTGTTTCCTCTACTATGTATATTATATACTTAAAACTTACGTTTATGTACCAACTATAATATGTTATATAATCTATATAATAATATATAAAATAAGTCTTTGAGGAATTTTATGTGCTGTTCTTTCGGAAATATATGATTTATGATCATTATTTCTTTATGAAAAATGAATCCCTATTTACTTTGGTCATGCTATAATTTGAGAACAAGTTTACAGATTTCATTCGTTTTTTTTTAGTTTTCTTATACTTTGTAGAAGTTTCTTACGGAAAGAAAAATTAAGAACGTTGCGCAGAAAATTGGAAAATTTCAGAAAAATTAACGACAATTTTAACCTGCGGGTGAAACCACGGGGCGCAGCTATTATGTTGTAATTATTATTATCCACATATTTTGTTTTTCATAACCATCCTTCTCCATCATGCTCCTCAACCATAGGTATTGGGTTGACTACAGTTTACGCCACACTCTGTATAGATAGTTATGCAATATTATAGTTAAAAAAATAACCCACTCTGATTAAACATACACTCGAAAGTACACAAGCTTAGGAAAATAAGATCTGCCTACGCCAAAACAAATTCCCAGTTTTTTATGCTACAAAAATATCGATTTCACTAATTATTTATTTAAACTGTCTGTAACAAACTGGAGTATTTTTATGGCATTAAATTATACTCTTCTATAAACTTGACTCGACATGGTCAGTTATTAAACTAACCAAACAATACACATTATACAATATAGATAAGTTGTAGATAAAAATAATAAAAATTCAGCTATAAAATGGTTAGATAATAAAAACCACCCATCTGCCACTTCCGTGACTAAATCAACTGGCAACATTACAAAAATAACTGGCAGAAAAAAAAACAAAAGTGGCGCGAAACAATGAACTTCTAACGTCCGAAGCCTCAAAAGGGGTCAGCGGTTCCCATGAACAAACCAGTGAGTGCAAAAAACTAATTTTCATATCATCTGAATATTGCACCTTTTAAGACAATTCGAAATTCAAAACATCTGCTGGCACCCTTTCGCGCGCTTTTGTTTATAGTTGCAAAGGTGCACAATGTGCGTTGACACAATTACGAACCCCAAAAAGTTTGTGTTTAAAACAAAAAAAAAAGATTGTTATAGCAGGAACAGGTTCGAATTATCATTAGAAAAGGCGAAGTGAGATGTAAACTGGTGAAGTGTTTCATTTGTAGAAACTAGGGCTGCCTCTTTGCGGTGGTTTTAAACTTCTTGCATTTTTTTTCGTATCTATTTTTTTAACTATCGTAGGTAGTCAATATGACAACGTGACACAAAAAGAAGTGTGACAATATAGTGTTTTAGAAAAAAAATAGATATTTGTTTTCACGAAAAACTAAAATCTATGGTAGTTACAGATATTTATGTTTTGTGCATAGTAAAATTTGCGTATAAACAATCTCAAAAAAATACCTCTAATTCCTATTTAGTATCAATTTAATAATATCTTAGGTTTGCGATTGAAATTAAATAGGTACTTATTTTGAGCAAATTTTATCGCGTATATTTTTCATTATTTTATTTCCTGACATTTCAAACACTTAATTATTTATTCACAATTGTTTTTCTTTCAAAGTGACAACCCTACAAAACAATCCATATTTTAATTATACCTTCCTCTTCCCAAACGTCTCTAAGACATTGTTCCTGATAATATATTCACATATTTCATTACAATTATTTCCAACGAGTCCGTATGCAAATCGCATGAAATTAAAACCATAGACAATGACAACTTTTTATGTAATAAAAAAATATTTGTCACTGCAATTCCCACCAAACGAGAATTATGATTTTATCATTGAATTGAAATAAAAGAAGGGTTTGTTATAAGTATTTTTTTTGGTGCAATAGTTTTTAAAATTTATTTTTTCTTCACATGAGGAATAAAAATGGATGGGTGATGAAGTTTTTTTTAAATAAGTTCTACCTACACAGAAGGCTTTTATTAACATTATCAAAGACAAAAAAGTTAATAAATTTTTATGAAAATTTGAAGAATATGTTTTTTTGATTGAAACGTAGAAAAAAAAGGAAATTTCATGCCACTGTAGGTAGATTCCTAAACTCAATAGCATTACATTTAAAACCTGACGTAGCCAAACTTGAAATTAAATTAATTTATTTTAAATTGTAGTTTGTCTCACACAACCATGTGATAGTAAGTCGCTGTCTCAAAAACTGTCACAACTAACCACTGAACCGTATTACACAAAATTAAAAAAATTAATAGAGTGCATCGCAAGAAAAGACTTGAACATAGGCCTCCACACTGAACCACGTGGGAGGCCTACCTACGCTGAGTTTTCCTTTTCGATATACTTCTTATCCGGGAAAAAAATCATAGAAACTGATAAATACAGAGAAAAACTTATTATTTGAAATTATCGTAAAACACTTATCTTATTTATATTACACGGGAATTACTCTCGTAAGATTAAGCCGGTCACTCCGACTATAGTTTCCACCGCATTAGGCGGTCTTTTTCAAGGTGAATGCGCGCGCGCGGCTGCGTCTCGTGTAATATAAATAAAATGTGTGAAAACCACGTCAGTTTCTAAATAATTATCTGTTAAAAAATTAAGTACTGAACGCAGAACAGAAGGCCGATGGGGCCGAAAGGTTCTCGAATGGAGACCACGGACCGGTAAGCGTAGCGTAGGACGTCCACTCACAAGATGGACAGACGACCAAAAGAGACCGCAGGGAAACGCTGGATGCAGGCCGCTTCCAACCGGCCCTTTTGGAGATCAAAGGGGGAGGCCTATGTCCAGCAGTGGACGTCACTGAAATGATGACGATGTATTATACTCTGTCAAAGTTTTTTTGACAGCTGTCAGTTGATTGTAAAAAGCTAAATGAAAACCGTACATATTCATATTCTAGATTTTTGAACGTTAGCTGATAGTCGATATACCTACAACAGTAAATAGTAAAGATTAATGTTTTCATTCGCTTTTCTACAATTTTATTTCAGATATTTCATCTGAAATAAAATTATGCTTTAGATCCAGTGTAGTATCTCGGTACCTCGATAGATAATCTCTTCTCTATCTCTACAAGTCGCTTTCCGCGTCTGTCTGTCTCTATGGCCGCTAACTCCTCCTAAACCACGCAACGGATTTTGATGCGGTTTTCACCATCAGTTAGAAACATTTTTACGGAAGGTTTATATATATAACTAGCGACCTGCCCCGGCTTCGCACGTAAATTACACCCGTGCGAAGCCGGGCGGGCGGGTCGCTAGTTCTATATACCTATAACATACTGTGTACGTCCCTCCCTATGGACTCCGAAACGGTGGCTCATTTTGACGGGACTTTCACTGGCAGATACCTGATGTTATAACCATCGAGATACAATACATATAGAGTCACAACCATGCCAAAAAATATCCGAACAAAAACTCGGCGCACGCTACAGGACACACTCACGCTACAGAGCAGACTTTTTGGTTAGTTACAAGGTAACCGCGATCCGACTACAACGCCGCGCGATGTCAGAGCTACGATGACATAGCGGACAACCATCGTTGAACAATATGCAAGCGACATAATGTCTAAATTTGTAAATGTGGCATTGTGAAGTATTTAATTGATACAATGTACGAACCATGGCACTTGGTCGTTTTTTGACTGTTTTCACTGAGAGATTGTGACTCTATACGAATTGTATCTCGATGGTTATAACGAGTAATCCACGCGGGTGAAACCACGGAGCACAGCTAGTAATAGGCATAAATCAGGTACTCTACCAACTTAGTCCAGCGGGCGTCTAAGATTTGTAAGTGTCAGTTTTCTAGCCTTCCAAAGCAATTAACGGTTTATTTAAACGATTTGAATTTAGAAAGCGTCTGTAATTGGTCAGTTAGCTGTCTTTATGAACAGTTACTAAATAATTGAATTTAGAATTTTCATAAATTTTGCCTGATAGTGACAAATGCAGTATTCAAAAACGCATTAATTTTATGCAACAAGGAAATAAATCGAAAAGGTCTTGAGAAAACTTTGCTCGCTTATAAATAGGTACAACTTTTACCGGTATATTTGTACCTTTGGTTTCTTCAGTGGCTATTGAAAGATAGGTAATACTTCAGAGGGTCATCGTTACGCCAACTAATATGACCCCTTAGAGGATGACCTATCTTTCAAACCAATGGAACTCACCCCTCGATTTCTGTCGAGTGTAGCAGTGCCACAGAAAACGGAGTACTTTTTACTGCCTTTATTAACATAACAAAATACAATCTAACTAATAATATGTACCTAAACTATTTAGGAAGCCAAAACTAAAGCCTATTAGAAAAAAAAAAAAACGACGATTACAAACTCACCGATCACCTATAGAGCCGCCAGAGACGTTGGGTCTTTGTATCTTTTATCGCATTTACAACGGGGAGTGTTCTGAAGAACTGTTTGATCTGATGCCGGCGTCGGTTTTACCATCGCACTAGCCGCCACCGCCTGAAGGCTCATCCACATTCCACATATCATAGATCAGTGCAAATAGCATACTGTGTGATTTGCACTGATCCTTCTTGCCTCACGCCTGCCAATTTATTGTGGATTGAACTACCTTCCGCGGTGTTTCCGAGAAGCCACAACATGGGGTTCTTCAAAAGGAAAGTTAATAGATTATTAAAGGGTCGACAACGTAGTTGTGATGCCTTTGATGTTACAAGTATCCATAGGCGACGGTGATTGCTTACCATTGGCAGCCCGTCTGCTTGTTTTCCACCTCATCATCATCATCATCAGCCAGAAGACGTCCACTGCTGAACATAGGCCTCCCCCTTTAACCTCCACACTGAACGATAGCCTGCCATCTGCATCCACTGGATGCCCGCGACTCTCACAATGTCGTCGGTCCATCTAGTGGGAGGCCTACCTACGCTAAGTTTTTGCCACCTAATACGAACGATTACTAATACCATTGAAATACGAACTTAACTTTGTAGTTGACAAGAAGGTTCTTCCATACATAACAACTACAAAACGTAAGTTTGTAATTGCAAAACAATATGTTCTATATAATATAACTTCCAATTAACAACTTTCAGATTTATTCCTATATATATGCTATGAGACCTTGCCTTTTGCCAAATTTCATGATTCTAGGTCAACGAGAAGTACCCTATAGGTTTTGATTTCCCTGTGAAATCGCAAAATATGCGACATAAACGTTCATATCTTTTGATTGCGTTGACTTACAACTTTTATTTTTTCACGGCCGAAAGAAACCGTAAACCCTATTAAGTATAAAATTCAATTTGATATCTCAACGCGTTCTTGAGAAAAAGGGTCTCGACCGACGGACAGACGAATAACAAAGTGATTCTATAACGGTTCCGGTTTTCCTTTTGAGGTACGGAACCCTAAAAAAGCTGTTCCAGTAATAGTGAATAAATCGATCTAACGTTAGAGCGTACGCTAGGCAGATGTTCCACAACTGACACTAGATCCAAGGACAGATACGTCGGAAGTATATACTTGACACTCGCAGGACGTTTTTATAACCATATCTATAACACTTTCCGGTTCTAGATCATTGAGAGTTCTAATTGGACCTGGATAAAAATAAATTGTAAAGAAGCCGGAAGCGGCTGTGAATATTTTTTTATAGAACTGAGAAGAAACTGCATCCCACGGTTTTTCCCGCGTGCACTTAACTATATTTTTTAAAATAAATAATTGGATAACCATCTCGCCTGATGTTAAGCGATGATGCGGTCTACGTTGGAACACGCTTGTGTAGAAGAAACCGATTCGCTAGTGATTTGAATTAATAATTCCAAAGAATCAGTACATTTTCCAGACGCAGCGTAGGTAGGCCTCCCACTAGATGGACCGACGACATTGTGAGAGTCGCGGGCATCCAGTGGATGCAAAAGGGAGGCTGTCGTTCAGTGTGGAGGTTAGAGGGGGAGGTCTATGTTCAGCAGTGGACGTCTTCCAGCTGAATCATTAAAATTAGACTTGATACGCCCGGCAATAATTTGTGTTGTGTACAATAAATAGTTAATCTATCTATCAATTTGATTTGATATGCTAGTTTTCTAACTCAAGTTCTTTTAAACCAAATAAAAACAAAGTCACTCAAAAAAAGGTGAAACAAACAGACAGATGTACAAAGTTTCTTCAGTGTTTATAATATTGGTGTGACAGAACAAAGTACTAAACATAACTTAACCCTAAACGCATAGCTGTTAGTTTTTATGGACATGGTTTACGAGACCACCACAACTTCACATAATTGATATCTTACCCCGTTAACACTGCATGGCAAAGAGCATGGATAAGTCAACAGAAGTGAAAATGTATAGAGAAATAAGTTGAAAACTATGCCTAAAAACGCTTGTTATTGTCTGTTAAATTTGCTTTGAGCACAAGAACAGTGCTGTGCAGTGCGCGGGATTATTAAATGTTGAAGTTAAAAATTCTGGATAAATCTGACTGATCTGGCGACGCAAATCAGGCAGACCACTTGTTTATCTCATCGCTAACTTAGTACTTAAAATGTAGGTACTTCTGTAACTGTCATACCTAAGCTTACTTAATGTTATTATGGCGAATTAAATTAAATGTAGAGTGGAAGCTTGAAATGCATTCCATAGATGTTGTTTGAGATGCTTACTTCATTAGTTAGATCTAAAATTAATTAGACCTAAAGAAACGTAAAACCGCATCGTCGCTTAGCATCAGGCGAGTTGGCGGACAAACGCAATCTTATTATTTAAAAAAAATTAAAATAAAATTATTATTTAAGTAAATCCAATGTAACTTACCTAAAATGTATGGATTATTTTATAAATCAATATAGATTAAGCTAATAAGTACATTTTTAAAACCGGACACTGAATTGCCTATCTGTACTTAACTTACCGCTTGTTCTATGTCCGTCGGTTCTAAATTTAAACTTGCCGTTAGAAACTAAGCCTTCTTTTTGCAAGTCGTTAGACTTTTTGCCTTGTGTTTCCCACTAGTGTACATTGTAATTCACTTCGTATATTGTACGGTAAGCTAGCTATTAGCTGCTTTATTAATTACTAATTAGTATTTATCAAGAAATAGTCAATAGTTTCATTGGTGCTTACAAATTCTTATGACAGACAGGCCTTTTGCCATAGCTCATCTGTCAAAGGTATAACGTTATTGTTTTAGATTTTACTTCATGTCAATTGTTAGAGAAGTGTGCAAGACTTTTAGCATTGCGCTTGGCCGCCATCTCGCTTGATGTTAAGCGATGATGCGGTCTATGACGCTTGCCCAGAAGAAACAAAACATGAAAATGTAAAAGACATATTTCAAAGAAGTTTTGCGAGGATAGATTTATTTACAGAATATGGAATCTATTCACAATTTTCGTGAATTACGTATTTTGACAGCTTTGACATAGTAAATAATAAATGTCAAAAACGGCTATGACTAATTTAGTAAATAAGAACTAACATATTCAAGGTTATCTAGTGAGATCTTCTTTTTACCCGATTGCGCAAGAAGGAATTATTTATGAATTTTTAGATCATTTTACGCCATATCCGGTGTTTATTGGGTAAGAAAAAAAACAAAATTCGTTATTAAAACTATGTGCGATATTCTATTAATTGAGTGATTAATTAAATAAAAAGGATTAACTAAATAAGTGACAATTAATACTTATAATTTTGATTCTTTTTCTACAATAAGTCCTTAAAGTTTGATGCTAATTTTGATCACTTTTACTTGGCTTAAACTTTTTTTACACTATTTAATTTAAGTACATATCAAACGAAGCAAACATAATAAAGCCTTAATTATTAAACTTAAACTAAAAATTACAAACGAGATGTAAAAATATATTTAAGTATCTATTTTAAATTTCGAAATTGAAATTTGTATAAATTTCGATACGTATTTCATGTAGAGAAAATTCGTACTTCGCACACTGAAATGATTTTGTAGGTACTTTTTAACTACCTATCGTAAATCCAGTTTTCTTATTCAACGAGTTACTTTAATACAAAGTGTACTTATTAGATTTTTGTCAAAAACATAATAAGTTCTAGTTAATATTTATTTTAAATTTTATGTTTTTCTACCATTGTATATTGTTTTTTTGCCACAAATAAAATGTATGTCATAAATAGGTACAAACTAAAAAAAAAAAAAAATGCTGTACATTATTCACCCTTAATTGGTTAATAAGAATGCAGTTTCTAACTGATTTATATCGATGGAGAACATAATACGTTAAAACACGACAAAAAAAAAACTTAAACCGTTGCTAGAAATAAAAAAAATCCCTTTGAGTAATTCGTTATACTGCACTCAAAATTAAAACAAAACTGCTTTAAATCAAATGTTTCAAAAGACGGTAGTCAAATTTCACTCTTTTGTTTCATTCCAGTGACATAAAATAGTAGGGTCTACATTTTTGTTTCTTTTTTCTAATGACAAAAACGCATTCATAAAAACAGAAAACAAAAAACGGTGTCAATGAGGTCACATTTTTTGCAACATTTGAATTTAAATTAAGAGCTCTATTGTGAAAGTTTTTTTTAAATTTAGGAGTCATTTTTCATGCATCGCTTGCAATCTGATTTACCTGCCAGTAACTCTTTTGTTTTTTTCTTTACTTTTTAAAGTTGTGTGATTGTAGCGTGCTTGGCATTATGCCAAAGGGAAAATAGGTAATTTCTGAATAATTTTGCTAATTGCATTCGTTACTCAACATGGAATTATAATTAAAATAATTGAGTAAGTAATTTGAAATAATTACGAACTATAGGTACCTACTTATTTTCCAAGTCGGGTTTTATTATAAGTTTTGTTCATACCTGATTGTAAACTAAGAAATTAAAACCAAGAAACAGAGACCGCTAAAATCTTGAAGAAAAAACTGTGAACTGGAAGAAAGTACGCTTACATACACGCACACATTAAGTACAACGAATTGCGCGGGCTCACGCTGTCGTAATCCCCTCTTACCCTCTTCGGTTCGCCAAAGAGATCTGGAAACGGACTATTGTGCATTTTTTAAGATGTTTGCTAACACTATAACTTACCTATTGATTGATTTCTTCCTTAAACTGTGATAATAAACTCATATATTATTAATAACACTTATATAATCCATATAAAATTTTAAAACTTTTTATATGATTTTCTAAGTAGTTATTACTACATAGGTAAGTAAGTATAATGCATGGATACATTTCAATTACCTACATAATAATTTTTTGACATTTTATGTTAAAAATTTGACATTTTAAATATTACAAAGGAAACTGCTTATATTTTAAAATTAAAGTTCTAATCAAAAACTGTATTATATGCAAATATATAATAGGTAATAAAGGTAATATTTTTTTTATTTAAGTAGGTATAATGTGTATATGAATTTCTAGTGTAATTCCGCTTCTAGAAGAAAAGCGGAATTACACTAGAAATTCATATACACATTAAAAATGGACTTCCGCAAAGTAACGCCTGATTCAATCAACTATTTAAGTAGGTATAATAAATTATTTTCCAGCAGATTTGTCAGTAGGCCTTATTACCGGCTCTCCATGTTAAATTACTTTTTAAGTAACGAAAGCTATATTCAATCTCTTACGTTATCTTTGTAAGATTAAAATAGACCCAACAACATTGTACCGTATAAAAGCGAGAGCGGTGGTCTTAAATTCAGTTTAAATCGTAAGTGGCCATTATGTGAGCCCATCAAAGAAAGCCATTCAGTCTTTTGATACCAACTTTTTATAGCGTCAGTCTGTGAGAGCCTTTATTTTGAGAAATTCAATGCTGGCTGAATGGGCACATGTGCGTAGCTATGCAATAAAATATAAAAAACAACACATATTTATTATCTATGGTTATTATTAAATGCACTGGCTTGATAAAAACAAAAAATAATAAAGCCCATCATTTACCAACTTTTGAATTTGGAGCGCAATTTTGACACACACACAAAGACTTTTCTGTATTGATTGTCGCATGAGGATGGGGTGATGTGAACTTGTGTCGGTAAAACAGATCTTTGTAATTTTGCTACTCGACGTCAGATGGCAGTTGCTGTCAGTTTTAAGCAGATCCTGAAAATAAAAATAATTAGCATTCAATAATTTTATTGTTATTCAGAAATAACTATCAAAAAGGACATGTGTTAGTAAAAGTATTAAAACTAGATTATTTTCTTATACCAATTAACAAAATTTTCAATTTCTAAAGTATCTAATTTACCTACTTCTGCATGTATTTTTTTAAGAACGGGAAGCATCTAACATCCTAGATGCCACTAGATGCCAGCTGATCTCAGGTTTAAAAGCACTTTTTGTGATCATACTCATCCCATAAATAATAAACAAAAATATATATTCAACAATACTGCTTTCACTACCACGGCATAGATGGCGCTAGCAATACCAACTTCCCCTAACTATTTATGCAATTTTCCCGCTCACTACGTGACTTTCTAAGCAAACTGTCTCATTTTCCATCTAAATGGCCGACTCACATCTTATTCGGTGCGCTGGTAACCATTTATATTCATTTCTCGACTCCTTTATAAAGATATATGAAGTTGGTAAAATCCAATAAGAAAATGTTTCCAATGTGACTGAATCTTATTTACATTTCAACTGATTAGAATGGTACAGATATAAAATTGTTCTTTCTCATTCGTATTAGCAATAAACAGCTGAGTCTTGGTTTCATGTGTTTTTTTTTCGATTTTCCGGTATACGAGATAAATCTTTGTTAATCTTCATACTGCGTAGGTAGAGTCTGGCTAATGAAAGTTGAGACTGAAAACGGCCGGCAAATTTAAAATAATCCGCATTGCAATCCCAAAATTAATATGAAATGCAAACATTACTGTATTATGACTGTGTTACAATAAAAATTTATAACTTACAAGTATCAAGTGGGGTTATATTTTTAAATTTGCCGTATCTTATTCAGTATCTACTTTCATTAGCCAGACTCTACCTATAATTATTGGTAATCTATTGTAAAATATTATGCAGATTGGTTTAGTCGTTTTGTCTTGAAAGAGTAACAAATAGAAAGAGAGTTTGGCAGTTAAATTCGCATAGGTAAGTTTATAATACTAATTTTAACGTTACGCATAAAGGACTACGGAAAGGTGCTAAGCCTTAAGGTCATCACTCGTCATAACGAACAATTGAAAGCATAGTGCATAACCTTGAAATAGTGAAAAAAATTGCTGGTAATTTAGTTAGTTAAATTGCATTATAGTAATTTTTTTTTGCAATTTCAAAGTTGATCTTTGTAAGTTGTTCCTCGTTGTTGTTCGTTGTATTGTTGTTTCCTATTCTATTCTAAATATATTGATCTCCTTTGGGTTTAGTATACTATACCGTTCCGTATAATCCTGTTTTACCTACTTACCTAACATATCTAACATATCTATAGATAAATATACCTACTCTACCTACCTAATACTTTTTTCATAATCACCTACGTTTTATCTACTTATCAGTTTATATAATTTTATGACAGAAACTATGCAAGTGCATGCTGACCCTGATTTTAATGCATTCCTTCGTTCAATAAATCAATAACAATACAAATATTGTCATCTCTGTCTCTCCCCTTGCCACTGAATAGGGTTTATTTTTTGCAATAGTTTGTCTCGTTCTAAAAACGACCCACCCCGTTCATAGTATTTAGGGGTGGGGATAGTTTTTTGCGCAATCATGGTTTTATTTCAGATATTGCGTGCGCAGGAGTTGAAAAGGATTATTAACACGGGGTTGTTTTTGAGAATATTTCTTTGTGGAATTAGTATGGTTTAAGTTGCTAGTCTATTGGTTTTTTTATCGGATACATTTAGGAGGGTGCGCATCAGATCTGCATGATTTAATTCCCTCCTGCCCATTTTTCTATCGGACTGCCAGAGTGGGCACGAAATGACACGTTTCATGGTTAATATTCCGAAAACCCATACGTAGTTCTTTGATTCCACTTTTATTGTGCGAGCTGCTAATCTGTGGAATGCACTGCTTGAATGGGTGTTCCCCGATAGTTAAAATCTGGGTGTGTACAAGTCTCAAGTGAATTGGTTTCTTCTAGGCAAGCGTGCTCCATCGTAGACCGCATCATCAGGCGAGTTGGCTGCCAAGCGCAAGCCTATCTATTATAAAAAAAATGTCTAACCGTAACTTTAAACAATTCAAAAGTAACCTGTTCGAACTCACAGTAACACATCCACCTAAATGATTAGATGATTATGATAATGCGTTATAATGCGTGGTAGAGTTGTAATTTGACCGTAAGCCTACAGCCTTTGTCCCGACTCGGTACCGTGAAGCGATCCCTATCTGATGTAGGTATACCTACTGATGGCAAGCTAACCTGATAGGTACATAAGAAAAGAAAAACAATTAAAAAAACCGACTTCAAAATTAGTAAATACCTTAGAATAACTACACAAAGAAACCAAGTAAGTACATTCGCAAAATTTAAGCCATTCAAATGGTGTTATATATGGCTCCAAAAAAATATAAAAATTTTACTATGACAATTTGCGCCGTGAAATCGTACCACAACAAATCAGAAAAGCAGCATAAGAGTTATGGTGTGACATTCCACAGGTAATCTGTTAATTTTCTTGCTTAAATCGTTTAAAATACCAATCGAAACGTAAGCTACAAAGCGAATTTGTAGCTTACGTTTTGAGAAGGCGTTGTTTGGAAACTTACCTTCTCTGAGTAGTTATTCTAAGGTAAATACGTAATTTCGTTTACTTGTATAACATATTTTTCTAGTTATTTTGATTTTAAAAACAAACTGCTGAACTGATATTAGTACAATTTCCATATATGGGACCAACCTGAAATTAGGAATATTTTCCAATAAAAAAAACAAGTCCGTTTATATATGACGGAGTTCTAAGGTCCAACATCATCAGGCAGTAAACGTCAATCGCTGAACAAAGGCCTCCCTCTTAGAGAGGGGTGTTGCTATAATCCTCACGCTTGGCAGGCGGCTTGAGGATCGCAGTACGTTCATCGTGTACTAATGGGACGCTGCTGCCTATCCTCCGCTGGTTCTGGTCGCAGTTTTAGGACATACCCGATAAGCAAACATTTAAAAAAATACAACCGAATTAAGAACTTGTTTGAAGTCGGTTAAAACGTTTGACAAACATAAAAAATACAACCGAATTGAGGAACCCCCTCCTTTTTTGAAGTCGGTAACTTTTTTTGCTATCCCCGTCTTCAGTGACCGGTGCGTATTTGTGCAACCAGTACAACTTGCGCCAGTAGCTCGCGGGTTTTGTTTTCGGACAATGAATTAATTGAATAACTAATCACCACCTTCCCACCGGTGCAATCTGTGGAATAGCAAGTTTACATTGGTTTACCGTATGCAAGGTATAGGTAGATAGATATGTTTATAGATATGATAGGTATATTTATCATCATTTTTTATAAATTTCCTTGAAAATAATTTAAAAGTATTAAGCCCTGTTGAAATATCATCATATTTTAGTCTATCATGTGGACTGCTGGGACTCAGGCCTCTCAGAGATTATGAAAAGATGTTGAAGTTGCAGGATGATTTTGAAAGATAACAAATAAATTATGCAGTTTCGATGCCAACGCTCAAAATAGTGAAGGAAAACATCGTAAGGAAACCGGTGTGTCCAAGAACCTCAAAAGTTCAAAGACATGACATTCGCCAACATCCACAGGCCCAGTATGGTGGCCCAGAGTATTTTTTGAATGATATAGGTACTTTTAGATTGGTTCCATAATAATTTTTATGAAATTATTATGGAACCAATTTGAAGTTGAGTTATTAAATTGATAATTGTAATGGATATCCACAATTTTTTTTATGGGCTTGTTAACTGCTTCAACCACAGACTAGGTGCAATAGCTTCTACGTAGCCACTTCAACCTATAGCCCAGTCGAAGCTCAAAAAGGGGTAAACCCGGAAAAAATAATTAAATATCAATTTCCTTCGGAATTCGTTGGGGGTCCATTGGCAGTCTAAATTTTGTTTTGCGTGGTACTCGATCCGTGCGTCACCCACCATCTTAATTTTATGGGTTCATTTTTGTTTGTTGAATTACTCGTTTATTTTCAATTTTACACGAAAAATGGTTTTCACAAAAGTTGTTAAGAATTAAATTTCCTATAATTTTGGTGGTTCAAATTTTTTCCTAGGATCGATATTTTCTAATTTATACCCCAAAAGAGAGGGTGAAATATAGACTGCCAACGAATTGCAACTTAAATTTTTTTCCGGGTTAAATCCTAATTCGACTGGGCTTTAGGAAACCTAAATAAGCTCTTACAACCGGTATTTTTGTACGTAGTATATTACAAAACTTGTATAACTATATCATGCTCAATAGAGTTAGAATAAAACGCGTTGCTAAAGTGTTTTTGTAATGAGGCGTATTTAATGGTTATTGCCTAATTTGTTACCTTGTTACGATTGTTGTAATTTTTTGTATTATAAACGTTTCTTAGATCTATATCTAGCTTTATAAAACGTAATCTTTTAATCGTTAAACTACGAAAAGGTTAACGAACTCAATACATTTTACACGCGCTACTTTGTACCGAGGTTTGGTATAATTTGACTATTTTTAAGTAATGTTTAACCTAAACTTAGAATAACTACTCAGAGAAGGTAAGTTTACAAACAACGCCTTCTCAAAACGTAAGCTACACATTCGCTTTGTAGCTTACGTTTCGATTGGTATTTTAAACGATTTAAGCAAGAAAATTAATGGATTACCTGTGGAATGTCACACCATAACTCTTATGCTGCTTTTCTGATTTGTTGTCGTACGATTTCACCGCGCAAATTGTCATAGTTAATTTTTTATATATTTTTTGGAGCCATATATGACACCATTTGAATGGCTTAAATTTTGCGAATGTACTTGGTTTCTTTGTGTAGTTATTCTAAGGTTTTCAAGTTTTATATTAATTTAGTCAAAAAATCATAGTCACAGTCAAAGTAAAGCTAAGTAAGTCAAGATCGAATCCAATTGATGAAATGACCTCGATATATCACTTACCTACACTCGAGCACGTCCATGAACAATTCATCATCATCATCATCCACAGCCTTCCTTATCCCACTGCTGGTTATAGGCCTCTCTCTTGCTATGCCATCATTAACACTTAATAATGCCAAAACTGCAAACCTAACGAAATTATCTAATTCAATACAAGAAGGTACTTATTTACTAATAGTGAGGTATTTTTTGTTTTTTTGTTTTTGGCATTTACGTCATGTACATTTGCCAGTATCAAGCATTCAAAATATTTTCACGTTTTATACTAATATCGTCAAAAAACCATAGTCTCAGTGAAAGTCAAGTAAGTCACGGTCAAGTCCGAGTCGTATCCCAGTAAAGTGGTGATTTTACTAAAGGCTATGTAAGTTGGCTGTGTTAGTTTGGCTGTCTAAGTAAGCACAATTTTTTTTTGTTAAAATTTTCATGACCCTCGATTCAATGTCCTTTAGTCGTAATCTTAAACAGTTTACATAGTCTTAATAGTGTCAAACAAGTCATAGTCACAGTCAAGCTAAGTAAGTCACGGTCAAGTCAAACTCATGCCCCTGTAAAGTGGTGGGGACTTTACAAGAGGCTTCTATGGAGTTTTGGAAACAACACGAAAAAACACGTTACACCTCGCTATATCAATCGGCCACACTCGAGCACTTAATGAATAAATAATTTACCATTTAGTACACATTAACACTCGAAAATACACAAGTTTAGGAAAATAATAGCACAAGCCGACATGTTTTTTCAGCGTTGGCGCCAAAACTCAGTAAGCTCTACTTATGAGTTGGTGTTGCTATAAGAGAAAATGACACCCCTGACTTTTTTACCAAAACCAAGAATGTGTCAACTGTCAATACTGTTACATCCGTCTTAACGTGTCATTTCTAACTTTTTCTAATCCAAATTGTACCGCGGACAGAATACAAAATATCCTTTCTACAAGGGCAAAGTAAGGGCCAAGCACAGAGCTTTATATCAAGATAGATACTGCGAGGTCATCTACCATATGCGTAAGTTGGATCAATACGCCAACTAGATCACCGCATAATTTATTTAAATCTAAACTAAAACTTTCATTAGACGGTTCAAAGAAATGGGACGGATGGACAGACGGGCGGTTAGAACAATAACTAAGGGTTCCTTGTAACACTACGGAACCCTTAAAACTTTTAAAAGCAGTTGGCCGTGCAAATGGATGCTGATGCTGATAATGGGTGGTGTTTGTGGTGCTTAATTGCTCTCGTGACATAGTAGGTACAAAGGTGTCCATATGTGGTGGTTTTTGCTTACCATCAGGCGACCTGCAAATTGTAGTTTTTTTTTTATGGGTTTTCATACAACATGATGTTCTTGCGGGGTCTATCTTGATAGAGAGCTGAACGTTAGCTCTATGGACAAGTCAAACACCGAATGCATCGTGACATACAAAATCATCCAAAGTCATTAAGCGTCGCTTCACAACCCTTGAAGACTTACTTTGATCACGTAAAAAATAAATTCTAACCCAGCGCACAAAAACATTAAGTCGATTTTCCAATGCTACATTTTATTTGACAATCGTTCACATATCCAATTTTTTTACTAGTAAAAAGTGACTTTAATTTGTAAGGAGAAAGGTCGAAATTGGCCCGTCGTGTGCACAACAAAAACACACGCGGATCGCGAAAAAACCGGGCATCTTTTTTCGCCCCCTCGGTCCCCTAAGCTGGGTGGTAGGGGGGAAGAAAAATCCCCGCGGGGTGGGTCTCTCCCTCAGTAGTTTTTCGTTGGAATCACGCGTATACGACACGCTTGCTATTGATTTTTTGGCACATGGCAACGTTCAGGTGGAGCTTGCATTTTTAAAGGCTTTCGACGTTTTTGGCTTCGGCTTGAGCTTGGATTTGTACATTGTAGATATAGTAGCAGTGGGTTTTTTTTTAATTATTGTAAACAAGTTAGGGTTAAATATGTCCTTTGTTTGTAGGTTTACACGGAACGGTGACAGTAAACTGAAAGCGTATAGTCGCACAGTGACTAAAGCGCAAAATGACAGTAGGTTGCAAATTGGAAAGACAAAATGTCCAAAGAGTGAAACCTCCATAGCGCAAAATGTCCAAAGTTCAAATTATACTGCTCACAATTTCATTGTACTCATAATATTATAGGTAAAAAATTATCATTCGTAGAACAAAAACACTACTCATCCAAACTCGACGAAATGTTTTTAATTTAATACTTTATTGCACATTTACAAATAAGTAATGTAAACATTTACTAATGGAGGACTTAATACTAAGCATTCTCTATCAGTCATCCGCCAGGTTTGAAAGAATGATATGTAGGCGTGTTTTTGGAACAGGTGTTTTTAGGGTTCCGTACCTCAAAAGTAAAAAACGGAACCCTTATAGAATCACTTCGTTGTCCGTCTGTCCGTCTGTCAAGACCCTTTTTCTCAAGAACGCGTAAGGGTCTCAAGTTGAATTTTATACTAAAAACTTGGGTAAAAACTTGGTTTCTGTCGGCTGTAAAAAAATAAAAGTTGTAAGTCAACGCAATCACTAGATATGAACGTTTATGTCGCATATTTTGCGATTTCACATGGGAATCAAAACCTATAGGGTACTTCCCGTTGACCTAGAATCATGAAATTTGGCAAAAGGCAAAGTCTCATAGCACATATATAGGAATTAATCCGAAAGTCACAAATTTGAAGATATGTCATTTAAAAATAATTATTTTGCTATTACAAACTTACATTTTGTAGTTGGAATGTATCGAAGAACCTTATTGTCAACTACAAAGTTAAGGTTGTCTCTCAATATTTCAACTTCAGTTTTTTTTTGGACTCGCGCTCTGATGGTTCTGACTAACGGAAACCTCAGAGCACGAGTCCTACTCGTATTTGCCCGGTTTTTTTTCTAATTTCAAGGTCGGTCCCGTTATAAACGGTATCCTATAATAATGACTACAAAGACCTCTTTTCGGCATACAGCCACCGTTTCTTGTAACCCTGTAACATAGTGCAACTAACTATAGAAAATAATAGGTAAAAAATATTTAAAATATACGTACATCGTACAATCATAGACAACTTAACAATTCTAAACACAACCGTTACAAAAATATACAAAATTCCCACACAGCCGAATGCAAATTAGCGGGAATCATGCAAATTAGCAGATATTATGCTAATTAGCAGCAAAGGTGTGAAAGCTTAGCATCTTATTGTGATTTGGCGATTGGTTCCGAGCACTCCATGTTTGTTCGCGATTCGTCAAGGACGGGTGTGGATGCGGCTTAACGGAGCGAACTTTTTTGCTATTAGATGATATAAAATTGATGCATTGTAATAAATTTAATTTGTTTTACGCAAACAAAAAAATTAAAACAAAACGGAAAAAAATAAAAAATAAATTTAAAAAAATGGTTGGCTTCCGTCGTTTTCCACGACGGAAAAAAAATTACTTTGCGTTGACTCAAAATGAGATTTGGCCACCAATATTTTTAATTTATTTTGCACAATTAAAAAAACTGAAAATTAACGAAAACTTAAATAAATAACTAAAAAACTGACCGGTAAGCGCAGCGCAGGACGTCCACCCACGAGATGGACAGACGACCTAAAAGAAACCGCAGGGACTCGCTGGATGCAGGCCGCTTCCAACCGGCCCATTTGGAGATCGATGGGGGAGGCCTATGTCCAGCTGTGGACGTCCTACGGCTAAAATGATGATGATGATGATGAAAACTTAAAATAGCTAAATACAAACTAAAAACTTAATCTAAAAGACCAGTGGAGAGAAAGGTGCCCAGAATGCTGGCGGCATTGCCACGTTGAATGGCAATGCTATTTCTGGGCGAAATAAAAGCCAGCATTCTGGATAGTGGACACCCAAAGCCACCAATATTAAGCCTCCTGTTTCTTTAAAATCAATCTTTCAGTTTTGTCTACTTTAGCCTTGACTTTAGCCAGGTGTGACAATTGCATCGATTCTGATGTACTCTAAACTAAACTAAACTAAATTTGATAGCTCTAAAATTGTTGCCATCCATCTCTCACATATTAAAATGAAAAGAGATGCAGATAATTTTAGTCCTGTCAAATTGGTTTAGTTTAGTGAGTGGTATGACAGAATCGACGCCAGTTTGCTTTCTTCGAAAAAAATATTCCTTAGTGACAGCGAATGGCAGGCCTATTGATTTGACGTTTCAAATTAAACCAACATCATTAGTTCCACTTTTGACCACTGGGCCAGATGAGTTTGTGGCACCTGTAAAAATTTAAAGATGCATTTTATCGCGTGATACGTAGAGCCAGAAAACCGTCACTATTTTTTTATTACTTTTATCGTAGGACTACTTCCTCTGGTTGACCGAGCTGATGTTTGGCATGGATCTGTAAATCCGATGACAAGGGCTTATATTCAATTCTGGTCTGATGACGACCATCGAAACTGGAGCCAGGATCTTGTTAACAATGTTCACTGATGTTGTGTGTGTTAACAACTGTTTCAATGATATCGCAAGGATACGAGATGCTACACTATTGCCGAGAACACCCACGATAAGATATGAATTTTTTTTTTTTTTTTAAGTTGACTATTTTTGGGATAACACATGCTAATAATATATACGTTGGTAAATTACAAAGATGAAATAAGTTGTCTAATTTCAACGCATTAATTTCTAGTCTGTGAATTAAATCTACGTAACGGAATGTCATATTAACTTACACTCTAAAATAATTCATGTTGTTACTAATTTATCATATTTTAAATCCACATAAATTAGGTTTTTATCCAACTGAAAATAAGAATCAAAATGTTTTGGGTCTGAGACAGCACAGTGGTACAAAATGAATGCTCTAAAGTACAAAAAGGTGAGCTTTTTGTTTCGACCCAGCGATTTTGTTTACAATTTAAATATTTTATACGAAGTGACAATAGACAAAACCGGTACTTGTGACTGTAAAAAATTAAATATTAAAAATTATGACGGTTGCTCCTTTGTCTCTTAATTTATGCAAATTCTGTGCGGATGTGACGTAGAGGAAGTGAGATTTTTATTTGTTTGACAATGTGGCAACATTGTGTTGGACTTTAGTTTTACTATCACTATAGATGCCTAAAATTGAGTAAGTACGATTGAAAATTTGCAGAAATTTTTAAGTATATTTGATAGCCCCGTTGGGGGCGTGGGTTTGATTCCAACCTAAGATAAACATTCATGTGATGAACATTTGTGTTTGTTTTATATCTGGGTGTTAATATCTATTTAAGTATGTATTTAAAAATATATATTATGTATGTATATATATCAGTCTCTGGTAGCCATATCACAAGCTTTGCTTAGTTTGGGGTCAGATGACCGTGTGTGCAAAAATGACCCGAATATTTATTTATTATTTATATATTATAATTAATCATGGAAAAACCCTTTACTGGCACTGTAGTTATTACTAATTTGTCTTTTATGAACGAAAGTGAAAATATGAGGCACACATAACCTGTGCCCGTCAATACTTTATGAGCACCAATAAAGGCTTGTATGTCTTACTTTTCGCGAACATAGCGGAGATGTTCACGGGAATACTACGACTACAATAAAAAACAAATTTCCAAGCATGATTGATACCACGATTACTTTTATTTAAAGTTCTAATTAACTGCTTTTAAATCCTAATATATATTTTAAAATCCTCGCGATAAACAAAGTAACATCTTACAAAACATAGAGAGATCTCTAGAGCGCTCGTTATTACTTCCCCAGACAATGGCTCTACAATGACTCTACCAGGGATGTAGTCAGGTTTTGATTTCAGGGCAAAGCAACGAGAATTAAAAAAAATATTTAAAACTCGCAGTGGCTTGCGATTCTTTACCTTCCACAACCTTACCACGGTAAATATCCCGTAATAATCATATAACTTTAATTGACTTATAATTAGTGATTTATGAATGCCAGTGCTAGTATTGCATGTTCATTTAGTGACAAGTTTGTTTGCGGAGCTCTTAAGAACAGATTTTGTTCTGTATTACATCTAGGTTTACCAACAAACTGCAATAAATATATTTTGATTTGATTTGAACGATACACGGAAAAGTTTCTATTTAAAAACCTTTTACGTGCATCTTCAAAATAATGCTATCCTAAATAAAACATTAAATACGAGTATCATATTGAGCTCTAAAATTGCACTATACCCATATTTCTTCTTAAACCATATCGTACAATAGAGATGAAAACAATCAGCAACGTCTTTCAAAAACATCTAGGCATACTGACTATTCTATTCAATATCTATTTAGTGAAGAGGCACGCACTTAAAGCTTAAAAATATTGCATACTAGTAAAGCAACGCCCCCTGCCCCTTCCCTTAGTCCATCGTTTCTCTAGACAATATTTTAGCACTTATTTACGAACGATTAACCTGCATTATACCGTTCCTGGACAATTTATTCTTTGCTACTCCATGGATAAAGACTGCAGAGAAACGATGGGAGAGCTCTCTGTCTTTGATATAGGTAAGTGTTTCAAAGAATCTTCTCGACTGTGAAATACTTAGCTACCTATAAAGTTGAATGCACTCTTACCCACAGTGTGGCCGAGAAACTATAAAAATATAATAATATTCGGGAAATTACAAATACAAATAATACAAATATCTTTATTTACCTTAAAAATGAAAAATAAGTATACAGTTTTCTAGTAGACCCCGCACTAGGGCTAGCCTGTATCGCGGGAGACTGTGATCGATTACAAAGAAACTATGAATAAAAGAGAACTTAGTACTATTTTGATTACTATTAATGTTTTAGGCTAATTATGTTTGTGATTGTATGTGAATGTGTGTTTGTGTGTGTGTGTATGTGTGTGTGTTTGTGCAATGGCAAATTATAACATAATTTGTTTTTTAATCAACAAAATTTAACTTTTCTTGATATCATTTTGAGCATATTGTTTGCAGTTGTGTGCCGCTCAATATTGAAGTGTGCGTTTGTAGAACTAGTAAGAAATCCGATTTTGATGATATTTCTATGGGACCAATCTGAAAGTATAACCTTTCAAATAAAAAAATAGGTAACAAACGAAATAGTTCTGAGGTAAAAACATAAAAAAGACAATTGAGAACTCCTTTTTGAAGCCGGTCAAAACATCGTAAAACAACCTTTTGTTTGCCCAGCAGTAAAACTTAGGTTGACGTTAAAAACCTTTTAACCACCGTTAAACCTATGACTAATATTGTTGTCAGTATTGATTTGTAGATATATAACCTACAAATGCTATAATAATTGTCTCCAAAAAAGTGTAAATGTCGTTCTGACGTTCAAAAGTGTACAGTGGTGTACCAATTTGAGGAATAAATGAATTGAATTGAAATCATCCGCGCCAAAGTAAAATCTTTAAACGTTTTTATTCCGAAAAAGTTATTAAGATTTTTGATTGAGGTACTTAGTTTATTATAATTTTATTCGGCACGTTCAATAAAAACCATTAAAAATTCATAATAAAACTGTCTAACAATCAATAACAGTCAATAGTTTAATGATAAAAAACGTTAATTTATTCAAGCCCATACTTTATTGACTGCGAACTGTATGAAATGACAATCGATTGTTTATTTCTTGAATAATAACTACTATTATTGTGATTTAGCAATTAATCTTTGTGTTTTGTAATAATGTTGTTCTTTTGTTGTCGCTAAATAAAATAAAACTTTCATAAACGCATCGTTCTAATAATAGATAGCACTGGTAAAATACACTAAACGTGTAAAGTCAAAATTGAAGAAAAACTCTATAATTATGCTATGACATCTCAGTAAAAATAAAATAAATAAATAAAATAAATAAATAAGTAGTAATAAATTATAATCTCAGTAATAATGTTATACCTAGAATGGTTTTCATGTTTGAAGTCCCACGGCAAACAGCGGAACTAAATTTCCATGTTGTAGTTGTCAGGTGTTGTTACTGTGTTTGGACGCTAGTGACATTTTTTTCATCGTTAAAAAATCGTGTATGATGCCTAAAGTTATTAAAAGTGCTGCTCAAGAAATGATATTGATAGTGATTGATACTCGATACAGCGCCGCGTCTGGGGGACTTCTTTCATGAAAATCACCATACAGTTTCCATTTTGCATTTGATTACATTTTGATCATCTTGTTTGCAGTTGTGTGCCGCTCAATAATGAAGTGTGCGTTTATAGAACCAGTAGGTGAGATTATGGCATTATGTGCAATAAGTGTTTTCTTCGCCCTGTTCAGTATTTGGTAGACATTTTTCGGTACTCGCTGGAGTTTAAAGCAAATCCAAACTAAGTAAATAATTAACTAAGGTTGAAATAAAAGGATTTGAAAAAAAAAAAATACGATATTAATATATTATTTGTCTAGCTGACCCGACAGACGTTGTCCTGTCTGAGATTTGTCAAACGCGTGAAGTGAAAATCATCGTAAAGTTTTCTGAAATTTTCCAATTTTCTGCGCAATTTTCTTAGTTTTTCTTTCCGTAAGAACCTTCTACAAAGTATTAGAAAACTTTAAAACAAGATGAATTACATCGATAAAGTCATTCTCAAGTTATGGTGTGACCAAGGTAAATAGGGATTCATTTTTATATTGGTAGATAGATAATGATCACGTCCACGAAGATTTACGTTATTTTATAACATTTTCTTGAGCTCGATGTCAAATACTTATCAAATAAAATTCATTAACATTTTTATTATATCTGTCGTGAGAAAACTAAGGAATATTTTTACAATCAATCACACAAAACCCTTCATACGATAGAAACCATAAAACTCCAAACGTGACAACAGAACGAAAATATTTGATCTCATTACGCATACAAAATACACCAGTACGCATCGACAGCAAAAATCAATATTACAATACCATCTTTGTAATTCTGCGCGAAAAGTTAAACCTTACAATGTAACCTCCTTTCTACTCACGTCTTATAATAAAACCTACTTATAATAAAAGAAAGAAAAAATAGATATGCAAAAGAACCATGCATCTTCCAAATTCAAATGCGTCGATATTCAAATGAGGCCGGAACAGGAAGAGCAATTTTGACACTTGGAAGAATAGCCAACCCTTTTTATTCAAATGAAGTGCGTCTTTACGGCCAGTGTCTACATGATTTAAATGGCACAGATAAAGAAGTTTTTTAATGAAACGCGGGAATTATTCATAGAGATTTTTAGGTTTTTTTTGTCGTGGGAAGGGTAGTGTGAGAATCTTGTCTTTATGGGTAATCGAAGGGGTTGGTTGTTATGGAAAGCTGTGTCAACATTGGTAGTATAATATGCAAATTCATAGATTTTCGATAAAATTGGCGTTGATATTGGCATGTTTGTGACTTTGTTGCAAAGAGTTTTATGATTTTAGGATCTTTTCTATTCAAAGTCGTAAACTTTGTGTCGTCAAATGTCTCGCCATAAAACGCAACTTATGTGTTTTGAGACTAAGAAGTGAAGTTGAATTCGTTTATTAGGTATAAGTTAGCCATAGATAATTTCCTTTTTTCAGAAACTTTCCAGGATTAAAAGTAGGTACTTTCTTTGGATGACATCTATTTCTGTGTCATATTTCATCAATATCAGTTCATCTATTCAGTCGTTTAAATAAACATTATCGTCAGCTTTTTAATAAATCTTTCTAATACATTTCAAGCCACTAAAGTTTAACCCTTCAACGGACGACCATTCAAATTCAAATGTCCTATGCAGACAGGTGTCCCTGAGACTTTGTGTGAGGAAAGGAAGCAAGGAAGTAAACAAAAAGTAATTATTGTGTCCCGAGTTCGAGAACTCGGTAATTATAGTTTGTGGAGAACTATTCGAATCTTTATGTTTTGATTTAAAATGAATAAAAATATGGGTTCTATGACGCATTCAAAATGTAAGTTGATCATCATCATCGTCATCAGCCAGACTTCCACTGCTGAACATAGGCCTCCCACTTTAACCTACACACTGAACGACAGCCTGCCTTTTGCATCTACTGGAAGCCCGTGACTCTCACGATGTCGTCGGTCCATCTAGTGGGAGGCCTACCTACGCTGCGTCTTCCGGTTCGTGGTCTCCACGGTAAGTTGATAATAAAACCTAAAACTATCTTAATCTAAAGGAGCAATTCAAGGCATATTATTTTTTCAAAAGTTTTTTTTAATCTAAAAAATTTTTTTTGTTCTGGTATGTCTATTTTTTTCGAATAGAATGTGTGTGATTCACAGCGCATGGAAAAATTATCCTTATCATGAATACAAATTCTCACGTCGCAACTATTATTCCTAAAATAATACCGCACCTGGGCCTCGCAGACCGGTCTTAGCTCTAGCTTCCATCACACAGGGTATGCGAGACCCTCATTTGCATGCGGAGGGTTAATCTTCACGAATATTTGTGCTCACGCATATTTTTAATTATTCAAGGGTTAATGTTATTCATTTTTAAAATGTGTTCGCCAATGTTTTTTTTCGGCCAGTCGATGTTTTGATTTCGCCGAGTGTGAGTGTGTTTTATAAGATAAAAAGGTTAGGGTTCTAAAGCATTACCCTATAAACCTTACTTCCCCACAATGTTGGTCAAATGGGAAATAATCTAGTAGTGAGAAAAAAATATAAATGTAATTGAAGTCGTAAAAAATATGTACCTAAACGACAGCCTCAAGACACAGGTTAAAAGAGGAAGCTTTTAAAAATTTACTGAATGCTGCTGGAAATAAGGTACCTACGTAATTATATTTACTAATACTGTGTGAAATTTTGATTGAAAATTCCAACATGGTGCTCATTTTGCCTTCCAAATTCGAGCCATCAATTTTCACAAAACTAATTTTCGAATTTCGAACCCGCAGCGAAATCAGGACTAGTGATGTGCCGGCTATGCATCACGGATAATGATTGGATTTGCCCCGCCTTAGTCATCAATCACTGCGGTAGTGGGTGGAAGAAGCGACCAGTGTAAGTTGACTTGTCACTTTCTTACTTGTATCTATTTTACAAAAAAAAAACTGCTTACTGGGAATTTAATTTGCGTGGCTCTTTGGTGTCAGAGTTTTGCCTTTGAGGCCACCCGTATGTCTCATAAATGGTTTATCGACAGTCCAGAACTATTTACCGTGTCATTCAACAAAAACAGCTATGTATAACCCATCTAAAAACTGCCCAATTTAAAGACGGAAGATCAGTTGAGATCTAGTCGAGTCTATAATTGTTTACCATATATTAGGAATAAGATAAAGCTTTCGGATCAAATGCTGTAATTTTTATTGTAGTCAGCCGTCAAAATTTTCCGCTTTTCTCATGTAACAGTATTTTTGTGCGGATCAAGTTTTTCTGGTTCTCCAGCTAGGGTGGAGAAAAGCCATTGTGTCTTGTTAGGGACACTGTAATGTCTTGGATGGTTGGATGTAAGTAAATTATGTTTTTTCGGCGTGTGTCGGGGTGTCTATTCAGCTTGCGAAAATGTCTTTTGTGTAAAATAGGTATTATGTGGAAGCCATTTTCTTTTATCATAGCATGACAGGGTAATTTTATTTTTAGGTATTTGTTTGTTTCTTGAAAAATTCTAGAATTTTATAAGTTAATTTTAATGGGCTTTTTAGGTTTTCACGATTTATAGGTGCAAGTACCGTTCTTTTAGCGATCGTCAAATTGACAGTTGAGGTCGTCAAATTCGATAATATGCCATTTTTCAGTACTCACTGTGATCGATTTTATGGCATTTTAGCGAATTTGACGATCGATAAAGAACGGTACTTGCACTGCATATTCGTTAATATTATTTTAAAGTCACGGTGCTTCTCTGGACACCTTGCGTGAGCGACTACCGCGTGGGTAAAATCCTTACTAATATTATAAAAGCGAAGGTATATAGGTTTATAGACATTTATTCTCATATAAGATGTTACATCACTTCCATGAGAACACTGCTAACAATACATTTACAGTTCGTCGTCGCAAAAATAACTAATAACATTACAAACATGTAGAACAAAATAATATAATAAAGCATACACTACATAATATATATCTAATTAATCGTCCATCACATTTGCTTGATAATATGCTCAGCAAGCCGCTTTTTAAATGCGTTGAACGACTTAGTGTTTTTAATTTCCGAGGGTAGTTTGTTATAAAGGCACGCTCCTTCAAAAGTATATCTGTCTCTCTGTCTGGACGTTTGTTCGCTTTTCTCTATTAAACGGCTAGGCCGAATTCAATTTTATTATATTTATTATATTTTATCAAATTTTATAAATTTAATTTAATTTGGCAGAATAATAGTGTTATAAGGACGGACATAGGCTACTTTTCCTTCCAGAAAATGAGGAAAACTGGAGAAGCGCTGGTAACACCGCAGGATTCAGCTATTAATTTTATATAATGAATTTATAAAATAACAGGAACCTATATTAGGAAATAATTATAATGTTTTGTAAGAGGGTAATTTGTGTTGTGTATATAATAAAATAAATAAAGAAATAATGCTTGCGACCAGCCCCACTGTCAGAATATTCAAGACATTTCAAAATTATAATTCTTGGTGATACTTTTCAATGGAGTACTTTGTAGAGTTCAGAGCTCACGTAGCTAGTTAGTTAAGGAGCTTTTTCTAACTCGAGGGCTTTTCACACAAAATTGACCTTATTTTTAATTTAAGCTTGCAAAGTAAGTATAACTCTTGTTATGTGTTTTATTTGCAATCTTTCTAGTTTCAATAAAAGGCATCTCGAATTAAAGGAAATTAAAAATGAGACGTTTAATGCTTTTTTTTCTTTCATATTTTGGCATGTCCTTAATCATGTGATCTAATAGTATATTTATTAAACAAACAAGGTAGATTATGCTTTTCAAGTTTTGGCTGATCAAATTGGGCATTTTTTTTTATTTATTTTTTTTATTTAGGTTTTATTTAACCCATCGATCTATTACTATACTACGTACTTAAACTTTAGTTTAACCCTTACTGTTGATAGTCACTTGTATAATATTATAATTGACACATCCCACTAGGACCTGTTTTGTGTTGTGAGAATATTTTAGGTTCACGCCATCTATGTAGATTGTAAACATAAAATACCATTTCAAAGTTTAGGTATATTCATAGAAATGTAAGCTACTTTTGTAATAGAGAAAAATTGCCAGAACTGGGGGAGGTAATCCCCAGGGGAGTGGGGAGGCAGATGAGGTAAGAAGATTACCTCCGATGTATTGTGGGATAAAATAAAATCTCTTTTTTGTAGAATTTTATCATTTATTGATAAATAAAAACCGGCCAAGTGCGAGTCGGGCTCGCGCACTGAGGGTTCCGTACCACCACAAAATTCAATAACGAAATTAACAGTTATAACTTGGTAATTAACAGAAATATGTCACTGACCAGCACTTGGCCATTATTTATTATTTGTTATCATACTGTAGAGTGTGTACTATAATGCCAAGTTTGACGCTTGTATATATTACTGTTATTACATTAGAACTATTACAAAAATACGTAAAAAAATAAGTTTTTATAGGAACCCCATAAAACTTTAACTTTTTTTTTTTGTATGTTTTTGTTTATCCGCCGTAACAATTCATATTACGTGAAATTTTCAACTAGCTATCTATTACGGTTCGAAAGATACATTCATTTAAAGGACAGACAGACAGGCAGATAGAAAGACAGACGACAGACGGACAGACAGACAACGTAGGCTTAACTTTTCTGGGGAGGTTACGCCTCCCAACCAGGCAAATGACTAGCTCGTTTCATCGCAAATAAAATATACAAACAGCTTTGACAAATATACCTGATCTAAGACAAACAGTTGAATTGAGAAAAGAGTTCCATAAAAAACCCAAAAAAAACCGAACTCTTTTCTAAAATGTCACATGGCTTCCTAAAACTTTACAAAAGAGTATCCAAGACAAAGGCGGGAAAAACGAAAAAAAGAAAATACCCAACTGCAAAGAGGGTTGCAAGGTTCTGCCGAGATGTCTACCTCATATGTATGTAAATGGGGCCTAAGCCGGGAAAAAGAAAGACGTGTACAGAATGGTGATTCTAAATAGGTAGACAAAATATTACGCAAAAAAGAAAACCAAGTCACAACTGTGATGGTCTGAAATATACCAATTTATGTAGTTAACATTATGAAACAGTTTAGCGACAATTTAAAAAAAAATTGGCTCGTTAATTATCGACTTTATTTGAATACTTATCCAAAACTTGCTGTGCCCACAGTTTCCCTGGGAACCGTACATTTCTGGGATAAAACATATACAATGTCACTCTCTGGCCCTTCAACAATCTTTATGCAGAAATAACACCAACCCGTATCTCTGTTGCTTCATAAAGAAAAACAAATAAATAAATATCGCAATGATAATATAATATATATTAGTATATGAGGTATCTAAAAGCTCTTTTATTTTTAGGGTTCCATATCCAAAGGGTAAAAACGGGACTCTATTACTAAGCCTACGGTGTCAGTCTGTCTGACCGTCTGTCTGTCTGTTCTCTTTCGAACCGTAAAAGGCAGGAAGTTGAAACTTTCACAGAATATGGTAATGTTACGGCGGATTAATTAAGAAATAATAAAAAAAGTTAAAAGTAAAAACGAAATGGGGGTGCCCATTACAACAAACGTATTTTTTAAACTTATTTTGGTATTTTCGTAATGTAAAATGTAAATACTAATGTAAAAACGGTAAAACGTAGTACAAGCGTCAAACTTAGCATGATTATAGTGCACACTCAAATATAACAACAAATAATAAATAATGGCCAAGTGCGAGTCGGTGACAAGTTTATGTTCATTACCAAGTTTGAACTGTTAATTTCGTTATTGAATTTTGTGGTGGTACGGAACCCTCAGTGCGGGAGCCCGACTCGCACTTGGCCGGTTTATTTTTATACAGTTTCACCACACCAAATTTTCATAAAAACGTTTTACGCATGTTTACAATAACAGATAAAAGTACCTAAGTATGTACAAAGAAAAACAAAAAACCTAATTAAAATTATGTTACAGAAGACGTAGATCAAATAGCCCGTTGGTCCAGTTGGTAGTGAACCTGCCTTCTGAGCTTGGGGGCGTGGGTTCGATTCCCATCTAGGACAAACATTTGTGTGATGAACATTTGTGTTTGTTCTATATCTGGTTGTTAATATCTATTTAAGTATGTATTTAAAACTATATATGTATGTATATCAGTCTCTGGCAGCCATATCACAAGCTTTGCTTAGTTTGGGGTCAGATGACCATGTGTGCAAAATGTCCCAAATATTTATTATTTATTTATTTTAATAATAATTAACGTTTTAAAGTATCCGAGAGTCCTTGAGAGCGACGGTGGCTGGGCGGTAGCATGTGCGCTTTAAAATCAGACGGCACCCGGTTCGATCGTCGGCTCCGCACAAATTACTTATTTAGTACTTCAAAAAAATGTGCAGTATCGATGCCATCGCTCAAAAACGGCGAAGGAAAACATTGTGACAGTATATGCAAAACCTCAAAAGTTCAAAGACATGACATTCACCAACATGCACTGGGCCAGCATGGTGGGACAGTGAAACGTGGTCTCTCACTATGGGCCTCATAAGCAAGCTCAAAGTCGCACAACGAGCTATGGAGAAGGCTATGCTCGGGGTTTCTCTACGAGATCGAATGGTGGTGTTGTATTGGGGCCCATCCTCTCTCTCTCAGGGAAGGCTTGTATCCCAGCATTGGGAACATAATATGCTGACAATGATGACTAACCAAAGTAAAGGGTAGATAAATTGTAACCAGTTTGAAGCCAGCTTTACTTCGTGCACCTACATAAATACATGTCAGGTAGTACTCGAGCCGGTTTACGAATATTTTTCCCGAGATATTGCGTTCGGGAGATTGGTGTACCTTTATATCTTTTAGGTTTAGAGTTTACCCAATATTTACCTTCGTTTCAACCGACTTTTAAAAAGAAGGTTCTTAGTTTGGCTGCGTTTTTGAAGTACATAATATAATTATGTTACGCGACATTTTGAACCAAATGAGCTTTATTTTCATTTGTAGAAAACATTTCACTTCCCTTGTCGGTTTTAACCCCCGACGCAAAAAAGGGATGTTATAAATTTAATGTGTGACTGTGTCGTCGTAGCTCCCAAATAGCTGAACCAAGTTTGACTTCGTTTTTTAAGGTTACCTTACCTCAAAAGGAAAAAACGGAACCCTTATAGGATCACTTTGTTGTCCCTCTGTCTGTCTGTACTCAACGATTTGGGTCATCATTTATGATACGTACTGCCCCAGAATGGAACTCCCTGCCGTCCTCCTTGTTTCCTGAGAACTACAATCTAGGCATCTTCAAGGCTAGAGTGAGTAGATTACTTCTAGATCAACGTGCTACATCCTCGGCCACACCGTCGCTTACCACCAGGCGAGTTGATGGCCAAACGTAACACTGTTATTAAAAAAACTTTTACTGGTCGCCTGAGGCGGGGATTGTCTACATCTACACCAATACCTACATAATATCCAGCTCGACACGGCAATATTATCCGAAGATATATCGCGAGACGAGTCGCCGCCACAGAGCGCGGCATTTTTCAAGACACAATCCTCCCCCGCTTTCTGGGCGTTTGGTGTAAGTCACAACCTTATCAGTTGAGTAGAGTAAACAAAATAAATATTCGGGACATTTTTTCACACACGGTCACCTGACCCCAAACTAAGCAAAGCTTGTGATATGGCTGCCAGAGACTGATATACATACATAATATATAGTTTTTTAAATATATACTTAAATAGATATTAACAACCAGATATAGAACAAACACAAATGTTCATCACATAAATGTTTGTCCTAGGCGGGAATCGAACCCACGCCCCCAAGCTCAGAAGTTAGGTTCACTACCAACTGGACCAACGTGGTAAATTATTATTATCTTTAGAAACTTTATAACAAAAGACGTCTTCTAATTTTATTTTAGTAGCCACAGTAAAGTGCACTGCCAAGTTCGCTCCCGTCTATTTACTCCAGCTAGCTAAATACATGTACTTAGTTTGGTTTGGTCACATAAAAAAAAACATACAGTCGAATTGATTACCTCCTCCTTTTTGAAGTCGGTTAAAAACAACAATGAGCTCCCTGCAGCATTTCCGGGTAACTATAACATGGAGTTCTTCAAAAGGGCTGTTAATGGAATCTTTAAAAGTTGGCATCGTATCCGTGATACCCTATTAGTGTTACAGGTACCTATCTTGAAACGACGGTGATCGCTTGCCATCAGGCGGTCCGTTCCCTTGTTTATCAGTTATGGCATAAATGATACAAAAACAAAAAAGAAAAAAATAAAACCATAAATAGCGATAAAATAAAATTGCATAAAAGAGTCTTCAAGTCACGAGTGAATCGGCATCTTCTAGACAAGCGTGCTCCACCGTAGACCGCATCGTCGCTTTACATCAGGCGAGTAGGCGGTAATAAGCAAGCCTATAGTGACATTTAAAAATAAAAACCCGGACAAGTACGAGGAGGACTCGTGCTCGTGGTTCCATCCAAAAAAACCTTCAGAGCGCGAATCCAAAAAAAAAACTAACTGAAGTTGATATATTGAAAGACAAACTTAACTTTTTAGTTGACAATAAGGTTCTTCAATACATTCCAACAACGAAATGTAAGTTTATAATAGCATAATAATAATTTTTAAATGATATTACTTTAAATTTGTGACTTTCGGATTTATATATGTGCTATGAGACCTTGCCTTTTGCCAAATTTCATGATTCTAGGTCAACGGAAAGTACCATATAGGCAAAGATTATATACTAGAGATATAGGTTTTGATTCCCCTGTGAAATCGCAAAATATGCGACATAAATGTTTATATCTTTTGATTGCGTTAACTTTTATTTTTTTACAGCTGAAAGAAACCGTAGACCCAAGTATTTAGTATAAATTTCAACTTGATAACTTTACGCGTTCTTGAGAAAAAGGGTCTTGACAGACGGACAGACAGACGGACAGACAGAACAGACAGACGGACAGACAGACGGACAGACAGACGGACAGACAGACGGACAGACAGACGGACAGACAGACGGACAGACAGACGGACAGACAGACGGACAGACAGACGGACAGACAGACGGACAGACGGACAACGAAGCGATCCTATAAGGGTTTCGTTTTTTCCTTTTGAGGTACGGAATCCTAAAAATGGAAATGTTAGAGGTTTTCCTGAATCCAAAAATACCTAAGATTAAACTAAATTTTCGTGAAAAACTAATATGATATTCTCGCTGATCTCGTATAACTTACCGTCAGAGTCGCTCCCGGTACGGTTCCCCCCATTCCTTGGCAGTTTTGATGCATCGCAATATTTTCGCGTCAGGCACACACCCCCGTGACGCGCGTGATATATTAGCGCTGCTAACGTTGTTACATCTATTTTTTTAATAAAGAAATGTTTAAATACGGATGGGATAAAGAAAACTGCAAGACCTTTGAAGGCCTAGTTCGAGTTCTACCAGTGGAATTTCCCGTTTGTTGTTACTTACTCGATCGCGATGATTTGTATGAAGTAAACCACAAAATACAACCATCAGTTATTGTACTGGCTTAACGTCTTCCAAAATAGTCGAAGCAATTGCTACGCAGTCACATATTAAATATACTTTGCTACAGTGACGCTCGAGTATAACACAATTATAAATTGGTAATGAACAGAAATTTGTCACCGACTCGCACTTGACCATTATTTATTATTTGATGTTATACTTTAGTGTGTACTATAATCATGCCAAGTTTGACGCTTGTACGTATTACCGTTTTTACATTAGAGCTAATACACAAACCCGTTTAGAAATAAAACTGGCCAAGTGCGAGTCGGGTCCAAGTTTCAAAACATTGGAATACCTTATTTCTTAGTTAATAGAGTTAAAATATTAATATTTCATAGTTATTTCGCCGTATAAAGTTACATATTCTTATTATGTGAAAATTTCAACGGCTATCTCTTACGGTTCGAAAGATAGAGCCGTTAATAGGTAGGACAGACGGACAGGCAGACAGACATACGAACAGACAGACAGACATACGAACAGACAGACAGACATCGTAGGCTTAGTAATAGGGTCCCGTTTTACCCTTTGGGTACGAAACCCTAAAAAATAGACAATCATTCCATTACGTATAGGAACCTATTCCTTACTTAACTGTACTTTCCTAGTCGTCCCCTAGTGGGCTTAATATTCTTCCTTCATAAATAAGAAAATTTAGTCATTTAGGTACTTTGTAGGTAAGATCGCAAAACGACTATTCCAGCGTGTACTCTGATTTTCCGACATCAAAGTTAGGGAAATGTTTATCCAAACATCACAGACCCAAGCACTCGGAACAAATTTGTGGAGAGTAATTTTTTTTTTGGGTGAATTTCGGCAGCGCACAACTGTTCTATACAAACATAAATATAGCTAACATTTACACCTGTCTGCCTTTTAAATCGTACAGGAAGCGAGACTCTCAAACATCTATTGAAAACCCGAAACAGGGGGGTGTGTTACCCCCCTACCCCACCACCCCCTCGTTATCCCACTTTCCCCCCTTTCTTTCTACTAACTTTGCATCGTCATTCGTATTACTTGGGCCTTAACTTATGTGAGAGTATACGAAATATTCTTCCCATCCTAAATTTTATCCAAACCCTTTGGACTTAAAGTTAAATTTCGTGTGATTCGAAAAACCAATTTACAAAGTGAATAAATAAGCAATTTTGTGTTGTGTAAGGTTTGGGATAAGGTTGAATTTTGTTTGTGAAGTAGCAGATCAATTTTGAGATAGTAGTCGGTACTGATTCCTTTGCATTACTTTTTCCTTCTTTGTGGATGTATTTTATGTGAGTTTTAAAGGTCTTATGTGGATAGTCGTAGCGGACGTTGATAGGTTTGTGTGTACGAGCCTTTATTGTTACAATTTAATTTTGGAAGAATATGTTATTTTTGCACCCCTCTCTACGAGGGAGGCCTTTGTTCAGCAGTGGACGTTTACAGGCTGATGATGATGATGATGATGATAATGTTATTTTTGCACCCCTCTCTACGAGGGAGGCCTTTGTTCAGCAGTGGACGTTTACAGGCTGATGATGATGATGATGATAATGTTATTTTTGCAACCCTCTCTACGAGGGAGGCTTTTGTTCAGCAGTGGACGTTTACAGGCTGATGATGATGATGATGATGATGTTATTTTTATACAGAAGTACTTATTGATTTTTTTGTAATTTTATCTGAAGGCAGTTAAGGCAGTGTGCTTGCCAAGTTCAAAACCTAACACGGTAGATATACTACGGTACAGTACGGTATAAATAACACTTTGTACCCTCACTGTCACTGTGGCCACAGTTTATATTTCAGGTAGGTTATCTAATTACGAGCTCTCAATATTTCGGCCTTTTTATTTACCTATGTACTTACGGGATTCAATCTGTTAATGTTTAAAAAATATAAAGCACTATTAGCTTAGTTCTAAAAGAGACCGCAGGGACACGCTGGACGCAGGCCGTTTCCAAACGGCCCTTTTGGAGATCGATGGGAGAGGCCTATGTCCAGCAGTGGACGTCCTACGGCTGAAATTATGATGATGATGAGCTTAGTACTTTGTACAGGTCAAAGTATTTTAACCTGTAAAAAATCACAAAAGCCAAACAAAGTATATACGGCCGTATTGGCGTACATCATTAATACGAAACATTGTTCAATATCATGTTTAATCCCTATCGTAGACAACTCGGATAATCCACGTCTGGACGTCATTATACATAATGGCGTCATTACGCAAACAGATACATCTTTTCTCTCTAAATATTTAAGCAGTTAGGTACTTACTCTTCAGACAATAAAGTCGAACTTGGCGCCCTTTTTCTACCTCCCCAAGATTGCCGAAGTTATTTGTCAAGACCACTAATTGCCTGTTATATTGGACTAAGAAACACAATAAGGGATTTTGTTCGTTCTTTATGTTCATTCAAAGCTTCATTCATTTCATTCACGTCATTAGTTCTGGAGCAGGTTGACATTGATTCCTGGTGAATCTGCTTTTTGTTTAGTTAATTATGTAAATTTTGAGATGCTTGGAGAGGAATGCATGGAAAATTTGTTGGTTTTTCTATAGATAATTAGGGTTCCGTACCCAAAGGGTAAAAACGGGACCCTATTACTAAGTCTACGATGTCTGTCTGTCTATCTGTCTGTCCGTCTGTCCTACCTATCAACGGCTGCATCTTTCGAACCGTAATAGACAGCCAGTTGAAATTTTCACAGAATATGTAATATTACAGCGGATTGACTAACAAATATAAAAAAGTCAAAAAACTCGTGAAAACGAAAGGGGGTCCTCATACAAACATATTTTTGTATTAGCTCTAATGAAAAAACGGTAATATCTACAAACGTCAAAATATAACAACAAATAATAAAAAATGCCCAAGAGCAAGTCGGTGACAAGTGTCTGTTCATAACCAAGTTATAACTGGTAATTTCGTTATTGAATTTTGTGGTGTCAGTTAGTTTTCGCGTCAGTACGCGAGCCCGACTCGCACTTGGCCGGTTTATTATATGTTTATGTCTCATTGTTGTTTTACGACATGGTTACGGGTTCAGGATATTAATTAAATGCATATTTTGAAATCAAAATTGTGAGTTTTTGTACACTTAGAAATTTTCGGGAGCTTTGAAATTCGTTTCTGAATCGCAAAATATTAACTAGGTACTTACAAAATAGTAATTTTTAAACTTTCGCAATTTGAACACATGTTTTAAATGTTTATCGGGACTTGTCCCGTATTATTTAATTTAGGTAAAAATATGTACCTTTCGCTCGACGTTTCGACCATGTTACAATGGCCGTGGTCACGAGCTGACTGAACACTGCGGGTGAGTTCAGCGAGAAGAGTGGGTGTTTTGTTCTCCTACCCTCACTTACAATATGTTTAGTGGATATAAAGTGTTGTTGGCTTTTAAATTTCAGTTTGTTAAAAAGTATAGTAATGCAAAAGCAATGTTATCTTTGTTTTGTTTATTTAGTTTAGAGATGTACAAACTGAATCATCGTAAATTTTGACAGCACATATTAAAATGTAGTAGGCAAAAATTAAGTAAAATGACAGCTCAGAATATCAACCAAAACTAGTCAAATAACTATGCTTGATATCACTAAATTAAATACGCGAAAAACCCCGGAGTAACCCCTGTTTGTTCTTTGATTAGCTAACCAAATTAAGGGGACTATTATACTGGCTCGATTTAAAACTTCGATCGTCTGACACCATGGCACAGTTAGCACCTTAATGAGTTAGGGTTCGGTGATTTTGGCATAATTATTTTATCATAATTTTGTTTGTAATTTCGTAAAACATTTTTTTACAGACAACATTAATGTTGATCTCTTAATGTGACAATAAAAACAAAAACAGTTTAGTTTATAACCTAAAGATTCCTCGTCATGTGTCACCAAACATAAAGAACGAATGCAACTCAAAAATCACGTTAATAATGGCAACGTCGCCAGCATTCTGGAGATACCCGTGGTCTCTTAGTTTACCTAAGTTATTTTAAGTTTTAGTTTTAAGTTAATATTTTATGTTTTCGTAAATTTTCTGTTTTTAGGGTTCCGTACCCAAATGATAAAAACGGGACCCTATTACTAAGCCTACGATATCTGTCTGTCCTTCTGTCCTACCTATTAACGGCTGTATCTTTCGAACCGTAATAGATAGCCAGTTGAAATTTTCACAGAATATGCAATGTTACGGCGGATTAACAAATAATAAAACTAACAACTAAGAAATAAACGGATTAAGAAATAATAAAAAAGTCCAAAAGTTAAATCAAAATGGAGGTTCCCCATACAACAAACGTATCTACGTATTTTTCAACGTATTTTTGTATTAGCTCAAATGACGGTAATACGTCCCTACAAGGGTCAAACTTGGCATGATTATAGTACAACTTAGTATATTAATATAGTAGTATAATAGTTAGATTATGGTAGCTTTCCAACACGGGAACTTGACAACACCAATTCTAGTAAGTAATCGATTTTATAATGATTATGTAGAAGTATTCCTTTTTTCTTTGAGACTATGTACTTTTAATGTTTAATTTATGACCTTTCGAAAGTGTACTTGTATTTGTACCCAATTGAAATAAAGATACTGAACTGAACTGAACTACACACCTTAAAGTATAGCAATAAATAATGGCCAAGTGCGAGTCGGTGACAAATTTTCGTTCATTACCAAGTTATAATTGGTAATTTTGTTATTGAATTTTGTGGTGGTACGGAACCCTCAGTGTGCGAGCCCGACTCGCACTTGGCCGGTTTATTTAAGTTGTGCATAATAAAATTTTAATGACCAATAGTTACTACATTTAGTTAATTTTATTTTTAGTAAGTAGATAGGTTGTGAAAATATACGACTTTACGTTGTGTTAGACAGAATATTTTGAAACATGTTTACAAGCATACAATGTAATGCAAAAATTTGATCAAAAACGTGACTATAAGTTTAATGCCTGGCAACATTCTTACGAAATATCTTCGAATATGGTCGTAAAACCACCCCCAGGCGAGGGTGGTTATTATTCATTTTTCTCCAGTCAAATTCAGTGTAGGGTTCACTAATGTGGTACTTCAGAATCACCCCTACGAGCTTTTCGCGACCATGTTTTTTCCTGCACATTTTTTGTTTGTTATCTCTCCCTTTTACTCACTTAAAATGCACTGTTTCCGTCTCGTTTTAACTATCACGCATATTGTAGGGTGGCTACAGAAAATATGATGCGTTTGAGGGATAAATTGATTTTTCTGAATGTGTGGTAGCCATTTTTATGGGTGGTTTGCCGTTAGGAGACAATTTAGTATTGATAGGGTAATATATTGTCCTAATGGGTTTCTTTAGTTCCATTTATTAAATACTAGCTATGCCCGCGGTTTCACCCACGTTAGATCTGGGATAAAAATAGCCTAAGTTATTCCTAACATCAGCTATCTGCCTGTGAAAGAAAAAATAATGCAACCTCCTTGAACCAACCTCCTCGGTAGCGACAGCAACTTTCTTTGAATTAGTTTTTTTTTTCTATGATGTAATATTTCAATCTGTGATTTCAATAGTATGAAACACGGAACACTATTTGGTATGAAATCTTTGATTGCAATGTATAGACTTCTATTCTTGTTCTTTTTTTTTTTAGGGAAAATAGGTATAAATTTTATAGGATCATTGAGCTAATCTAAAGATTATCTGAAAATCTCATCATAATCAACCCAGCTGTTTCGGAGTCCATACATACACACATTGCTTTGTATTTTGTCCAGTTTAAACAATCTACCTATTAATTTACACTACGAAAAAATATCTGATTATAATTCTAACTGGATTGGGTGTTTCAAGCAAGATTTATTCAAAATTGTACTTGAAAATAAAAACTTACGAGCATCTGGTTAAAATATTAGGTGCTTCAATTATAAAACAACTGTCTATGTATATCTATTACCTACTTTGCATTAACATCACATTTTATTAACTGTGACAGTTAAATACCTGTCAAAATTGACGTTACTCCAATAAAACAAAAAAATTTGTACGAGGTCATAAAATTACCTGGGTAAAATTAATAGCAGCACATAATTGCCTATGAGGGCCATCAAACACTCATAAAAAGCCTCGTAAAAATTAAAATGACTAATTAAGACCAAAATTTTGGGTCCCCAAGTTGTTTTGTCATAATACCCAAATGCCATAATTGAGATCTATAATGACTATAAATTATAGTGATCATATTATATGAAAACGAAAGTTTTCAAAGGTGGCTCAAAGCAGGTGTTCCGAAATTATGACATCTCCTTAATAGTTATCGTAAAATTATGGCACCTATTAAGTTTATTATGATTTGATGTTTACGCACAGTTTGAATGCAAAATGGACTTTAATTAAGGTACTCAAAGTTTTAAGTTGATTAACATTTTTATTTTAGAGTTTGAAATTTTCCAGGAAAAATCGAATTGGGAGAATTATTAGGTGGCTAGTTTAAGTATCTATATGATGAACAATATTAGGTAATAGCTATTATTTACAGACTATAGAATCTATTCGTGATTCTAAACGTGGTCTCTCACTATGGGCTTCATAAGCAAGCTCAAAGTCGCACAACCAGCTATGGAGAGGGTTATGCTCGGGGTTTCTCTACGAGATCGAATCAGAAATGAGGAGATCCGTAGACTAACGAAAGTCACCCACCGGATTAGCAAGTTGAAGTGGCAGTGGGCAGAGCACACATCACGCAGAACAGATGGCCGATGAGGCCGAAAGGTTCTGGAATGGAGACCACGGACCGGTAAGCGCAGCGTAGGACGTCCACCCACAAGATGGACAGACGACCTAAAAGAGACCGCAGGGAAACGCTGTATGCAGGCCGCTTCCAAACGGCCCTATTGAAGATCGATGGCGGCCTATGTCCAGCAGTGGACGTCATATGGCTGAAATGATGATGATGATGACTATCTGTAACCACGAATGTGAATAATTGTGATGATTTTGAAACATATCTCTGCATCGCAGTAACAAAGTAATTGATGTATGAAAAACATCGTATTAAAATGTACTGACTGGAATTATTAAGGGGCGAGCTTTGTGTAATTTAAACTAAATTTTCTACTAGTTAAAAAAGGTTTATCATTATCAGCCTCTTATGTCTCGACTGCTGGGACATGGACCTTCTCTCAGAGAGAAAGACCCTAGTCCACCATGCTGGCCCAGTGCATGTTGCTGAATGTCATATGTCTTTGAACTTTGAGCTCACCTCATTTTCAAAAATCTTTCAGAACGCCTGGTTAATGCGACGCGTGACCAAAATGCTGGCGTGTAGTGTTAGTTTTAGCTTGTATTTTGTTTAGTTAATAAAAGCACTTGCCCAGGAAAAAAAAAATTAACTTTTGAGGTTCTTGGACATAATGTTTTCCTCACGATGTTTTCGTTCGTCGTTTTTGAGCGATGACATCCAAATTTATTTAAATACTAAATAAGTCATTGGTTCAGCGCCGAGGATCGATCCGCTTGCCTTCTGATTGTAAAGCGCACATGCAACCCCCAGCCACCATCGCTGTTTTTTTTTAATTGAATACGCTATATCTCAATAGTGGTTTCATTTAAATTTGGGGGCAGATGAGATGCAATAGGAGAGTTTGGGTATGCGCTGGTTCAAAGGGCTTCCCAACCTAAGTGCAAATAGTTTTAAATAAATAAATAAATATTCAGGACATTTTTGCACACACGGTCATCTGACCCCAAACTAAGCAAAATTTGTGATATGGCTGCCAGAGACTGATATACATACATATATAGTTTTAAATACATACTTAAATAGATATTAACAACCAGATATAGAACAAACACAAATGTTCATCACACAAATGTTTGTCCTAGATGGGATTCGAACCCGCGCCCCCAAGGTCAGAAGGCAGGTTCACCAACTGGGCCAACGGGTTACCTAAATAGCATTGCATTTGCCCCCAACTGTCCTCCTCAAGAAAATCCTGGCTACACCCTTGCTGAACATCATTGATTATGCTTCATCTAGACAAGTTTCATCATCTATTTTGAACAGTAAACTCGAGTAGGTGTAAAGGCGAGTACACATAAAATAACGCAATGTTCACGTGTGTATTGTTTACATATGAACAATTGTTCACTAGCATTGTTTATACGGACAAAGGCCTTAAGTTGCGTGCTGAAACTGTTAACGAATCAGATAAGTGGCAAGTTACCAATCAGATAGCGGTAACGGTTAGCCATCAACTCCACAATTAACCATTCAGATGCGGCGATACCGGCCGAATGGAAATTTAAAAAAGTTTGTCAAGTGTTTGGCTGGACGTGAAATGTTAGGGTTCCGGACGTCTGCAACTATAACAGAGATATCTATCCACGAAGATGTGCGTATAGTTAGTCAGTAAAAAACTGAACGCGACGTAATTACGACATAGACAGAAGTAATTTTGTCTATAACTCACTACACATTTGGTACAACAGTACAAAAGTACTTTTGTCTATGATTACGATCACAAAAACTTTCATCGTAACGTGATTAAACCTAAGAACTTTTGCAGCGACATATTTAGTTTTTTTTAGTTTTCCCGCATTTACCGGAATTAATGTTGTTTTTCCATTATCTTAATGTATTTTAATATAGGTATTTCGTTTGTATAACCTGGTTTGTGGTAACCTACTTGATAAAAGAAGGGTCTACAATGCGATCCGTATTTTTTATGTTCAGTTCAAAAGTCACTTACCTACCCGTTAAAAAAGTACATGTTAGTAAATTTTTTTTATCGCGGATAATTTCCCGTTTGACCACCAACTCGCCTGTTGGTAAGCGACGATGTGGTCGAAAATTAAGCAGACTCAGAAGATACCTATACCTAGGGCCTTGAAAAGGCCCAGATTATATCTCTCAGGAAACAAGGAAGCTGGCAGGTTGTTCCAATCCTTGGCCGTACGTATTAGAAACGTAGTATCGAAACGTTTGGTACGTATCCAAGGAGTATCCACAATGTATGGGTGGTAGTGGGCCGTTTTCCTACTTGTTCTGCAGTAGAAAGGGGATGGCAGGATAAGGTCATGTAGCTCTGATGCACATTCTCTGAAATGAATTTTGAAATTGACAGACTCGCTACTTTACGACGGTATTCTAGACCGTCAAAATAATATTATCAAAATTGATTTAGTCATGTTTGTAGCAGTGAAAAGACAAAAGACAGAGTTAGTTTCGCAGTAGTATTGTTGTCTGAGTGTTACTCAGTTCGCATCCACGGAACCCTAAAAAGTGTTAACGCACTTTTATTGTCCAGTGTAGATTAGGTATGTGGTTTTAAGGGGAGCTTGTAGTGCGTAGCGTTATTATGAGAAATAGATAAATGTGGTTTATAGATTTATAGCTCATGGTTTTTATGAGAATACTTAATTATGAGAAACATTTTATTTAAATACTTGTCGATTATAAATAAATTGTAAATAATTAATTAGCTTGCTTTTATGACAGGTTTACGGTTGTCAATAAAATTATGTTATTGAGTTGATAAATGTTTTTTGTTGCAGGTAGCTGTAAAAATACCAATAGCTCATCGCGTGGCGGCATCGACAAATCAGTTTCAAGCAACGGAAAATTCGGGAAATTTTCTTATGGATGACAAGAGGCGTTTATAACTGAGTGCTACCGTGTTTCGGGTGGCAAGTACTATTAAAGACGTTCAGCCATTATGGAGGTATTGATATTCTAGAAATTTTTTCGCTAGGGTTGGTCACAAAGCCTATTCTAAGACTACTTAAATTTATACCTATCTATAAGAATTGAAATAAGTTAGTACCTTTTTTATACAACGTTATAAGGAAAGGGTATGCTAAGCCGAAAGGAGGTCATTATACTTATAATTATGAACGACTTTTACTATGGGGTTGACCCTGAAATCGCGAAAAAAATATCATCAGCTGTTCCATAGAAAACGGTCATTGGAACAGCTGATTTTTTCATGGCGGTTTCAGGTTTGGTCTCCTAGTAAAACTTGTTCATAATGATAACGAACCCCTTTCGGCTTAGCTTACTCTTTACTTATAGCCCTGTATAAAGTTAACTTTAAAAAATAAATGGGGGTTTTGTTAGACCAAGTAACGACAGCGTAAAGGACCATTCAGTATCTAGCTATTGAAGCTAGCTATACAGATTAGTGAACATAAATTGTCGATGGACTAATCGATCGCGCGGCAAAAAATTTACCGTGCAGCAATTTACCGTATTACAGTGCAAGTACCGTTCTTTTATCAATCGTAAAATTGACAGTTGAGGTCGTCAAATTCGATAATATGCCATTTTTTCAGTACTCGCTGTGATCGATTCTATGGCATTTTAGCGAATTTGACGATCGATAAAGAACGGTACTTGCACTGCGGAGCCATTTGCTTTTTTTTTTTTTTTATTTATTTAAAACACATAGTACGTTACATTTCAAGTTAGTAAGTTGTCTTAAAATCTATGTTAGATTTATCCAGACAACTGGTTCTCGGTAAGATATTTTGTAGGGGTCTTACGCACTCCTTTACTGCTCATGGCGCTTTGGTCCTGTTTTGCTTACGCAGACATGCACTGCGTAAGGCACTTCCGGGGTTAAACCGAATATTTTCTATTAAATAATTATTTTACTATATTATTTTAAATATATCTTTATACGATGCCCAATTAATTAAGCCAGCCCCCTTCCCCCTTATTATAATTGAGCTGACACATGACCCTATAAATATTTCACGCCAGTAACGTAACGTCACATTTTGACTGTAAAAAACGTTTAAGGTCAAAGACGACGTCTAACATTTGACAGATACTAAAATCGATCATACAAACTAACCACTTAGATACAAACCTGAGTATTAAGTCTTTTGTTTGTAGTAACCAAAAGTGACCTTTTTGATTTGTTTTTTTTTTAAATCTTTTTCAAGTTTTTGTTTCAAGAATAAAACAAGAATAGTAAAACAAGATTAGCATTGTACATACGCGCTACTTACTTTTGGGGTTTGTCGTGTTAGATATCTATATATGTATAAGATTCTTGTAGTATAGGTAGGAATAAGGCAATAAGGAAATCTGTAGACACGAAAAAAACAATGATCGTCTATCGTCCCCGCAACGTAAGTTTCGAAGAAAACAATTTAATTGATAGCATGTGGTGTCTTGTATGTTGTAACTTGAGATCAAAATAAAAAACCTTGCTGTGATCCGTTAATACAACTAAAATAGAAATCCGTCGTGTTTGCATACATTGGACTCAAAGGACAAAATTTGAAAAATATACCCATTTTGTGTTGTTTCGTTATTATTATACTTATCATCATCATCATCAGTCAGTCAGAAGACGTCTACTGCTGAACATAGGCCTCCCCGTTTTACCTCCACATTGAACGACAGCCTGCCTTTTGCATCCACTGGATCCCCGCGACTCTCACAATGTCGTCGGTCCACCAAGTGGGTGGCCTACCTACGCTATTATTTTACTAGTTTCAAACAATCAAGGACTAATTATTTACCAGAAATGAAAATCAAAACATTCAAGAACATTATTTTTTTGCGATTGTATTAATTCATTTAATTTTTTTTATATTTATATTGCTATTTTAAATGGAAGACGTTTTTTGTACCTAATAATGACTTTAATTTAAAAAAAGAGTTTTTCTTTATTGACATACTTTGCTATTTATTTCACAATAAAAATTACAAGTAAAATAAAAACTATCTTAAATTTAAATTTATAACTAAAACTAATTTAAAACTAAAATTTATCTAAAACTAAAACTAATAATATTTATAATATCATTAGTTTATAATATTTATTTTTATTAATATTTATCATCATTATCATCAAACTCATCAACCATTTTCCACTCACTGCTGGGTATAGGTCTCCTCTTCAGCGCGCCATCTTTTCCGGTTTTGTGCTAGCCTTGTCCACTGCCTTCCTGCTGCCTTTAATATTTATATGTATTTATAATATTTGTAATATTTATCTTAAATGATAGTGCGTTTTGACCAGGCAACATTTACAAAAAGGCATTTTAATACAATCGCTTGCTTATCAGACCATCCTGTGACCATTCATTTAAAAATTGAGGACGCAAACCAAGTTAACGCTTTCACTGCGTATAAATTAACATAAATAAAATACGTATAAATATGTTAAACTCGAAAAAGGTAATTAATGAACATGTTTTTTTGGTAAAGGCCGGGAACGATGGTAATCGTTGCCCGATGATCTAATTTTGTGATATAATGCGGAGCATACATAAACTATTTTGTTGAAAGAATTACGAGTTTAGTGATAAGACACCATGTATATTGGCAGTAAGGGCAGTCCCTACAAATTACTCGTAATGTGAGTTTACTCACTTTGTGCCCTAACTGGCGCACTCCACACTTTAGATATGAAGCTACAGGACCCGACTTGTCGGACCTGCCGCGCGCGCTGCCACGTGATAGACAGAGATAACGCGACGAGAGTTACGCGATAGACAGAGAGGCAACTTGTAGGTTAAAATAGCTGTATGTAGTAAGCGCTCGCACGTTCTGAATTGCACTTTATTCTGTAGTAGCAAGAGTCGGTACTTACTAAAATGATTTTGCGAAGTGAATCTTCTGTACTGTATATTGTTATGTCTTCTGTGTCTAGAGGTGAAATTTCATAAGTTGCTCAATATAGACTTCGACTAAAATAAAATTGAAATTGCTCAGTAAAAACGAGTCAAAACCGTCGGACATATACTTCAACACCTTATTATAACCATGTTCAGTATATTTGTAACAAAAAGTAGATCCCGGTTTTATTTGTGTATTTACAATTCGGGAAAGCATATGAATGCATAATTTTGTCAGATGTTTCGTTATCACGTAACAATAGATACGTGTTGCACTTCCTACGGCTAGAGACCGACTGAAACGAAAAGAGACCCGGCGCTCATTTTGTTATCGTCAAAAATGCGCTTCTACTGGGCCTATCCATTCATTTTATTTTATTTTGGTCGAAGAATGTAGAGCAAAAAAACTAATTTGATTTGGGAGCCGATGTTCCTAAATCAGTGTATTTTTTTCTGCACAGCAAAAAAGCTGTACGTCATTTTAAAAAAAATATAATAAACTGAGGGTTCCGCGCCCAACAAATGTGTTTTCTTTCATTCTGTCCGGGATCTTTAGCGTGCGCCCGACTCTCACTTGGTTATATTATTTGTTATTTTAGTTTAAAGTATGGTAACTATACCTATTCCATGCCAAGCTTGACGACTGTGTACAGACAGTATTACTTTAAAAAAAACACGTTTATTTGTACATTTATTTTTACAGACTTAGAAGATATCTTTTCACTCTGGCCTTGAAAAGGCCCAGATTATATCTCTCAGGAAACAAGGAAGCTGGCAGGTTGTTCCAAACTTTGGCCGTACGTATTAGAAACGTAGAATCGAAATATTTGGTACGTATCCAAGGAAAATCCACAATGTATGGGTGGTAGTGGGCCGGTCTTATTGATTTTATTATTATTTATTAGTTAATCCGCTGTAACATTACATATTCTGTGAACATTTCAACTGAAATCTATAATTAGAAGAGTTTTCTTAGTACTCTTTGGGTACGGAACCCTAAAAATTAACAATGAAAATGAATTACAAAATGTGCTAAACCTTTTTGATCCATCATGAATGTCACATAACATTTGCGAACGTTATTTAATCGATTCAATGACAACCTTTTAAAGGGTTTATCCTTACTGCCATGTTATGTAGTGTGTCACTAAAATGCATTAATTTTAGTGATTATCAGTGTTAGTTAAAAGGTCGTTAAAGTATTTGGTAATAAAATTCAAGTAAGGGATATCTTAAATGCCCTGATAAATTTGGATTAAATAGTTTTATAGGTTTTAAATGGTGATTTAAAGTTAATTAGATCAAATAACACTACTAACATTTTACGATGTTAGTTAAAATAAGACTGAGTACCTATTCAGGGCTATTTTTGATTCACCTATAACCTCTCGTATGCAGCTTTCCTATATCATACCAGACAATTTTATTTCTATAACTTGTATTAATTAAAGTTATATGAATATTTACGCGATATTACCGTGGCAAGGTTGTGGAATGAGCTCCCGATATTTCGGCGCAGTTACATGCACTATGTTCACGGGAACTACTTCTTATTTTTAACAAATATTAAACACCCTGTATATTCTAGTAAGTATTTTTACGACCTGTTTATTTTTTTATCCTAAATATTAATATTTGTCTTGAAAACTTAACTCAGTAATTAAACTTATTTTAAGCAATAATTAACTGACATTACGACGTTTTTCAAACTAAAACACTTCGTAAATGTTAAAACAAACTATTATTACGTAAACTGACAACTGATGGGTAATGTGACAACTTGACAACATAATTGATGACAAACATCATTTCAAAGTAAATATTAAAAGCACGCAAACATTGAAGATTACCTCAATGCACGCAAAACGTTTATATTGTTCACCTGAACACGTACTGTGCAGTGGAGCGATGCTGGCCGAGAGGTATCATGTGCGCTTTACAATCTGACAGCACCCGGATCGATTCTCGACCCTGCATCATTCACTTATAAAGTACCTAAATAAACGGTTTAGTCGACATTGGGCCTATTCGCAAAATGACCTAGGTATAGTCTTATATTAAATAAATAAAAAATTAAATAAAATTCATTTATTTCAGGTACTTATAACCCATACACAGCAAAACGGTAGACAATTTATAACATTCTGGTATGCACATTTCACACACATTTAGGTCACAAAAAAAATTATATACATCAAAATAAATAGTTATGACATCAGAAATAAAATGCCATTAAAATATAAATATTATTAAATTAATTTAAATAGTATATTTAATATTCTAGTCCAGTCAGTTTAGTGGAAATGTAATTGGTCATGTCCATGGATCCATTTCCTGCAGGAAAGCTACTGGACCTAGTACCCTCTCTTCGGCATTGGTACTGCGACATGCCTGTTGCAGCAATGCCGAATGGACGCATTAAGGACTTGCGGCTGTATTATAGAAGTTTGATTGTGATCGTGATTGCATGCCGTCCCGTTCGCATCAACTTACTCGCACCACGCGCGTGAGTGAGATGACACGAATCCGAATCACGATAAGACATCTATAATAAGGCATCTGTTCGCAATATTCTTAAGTCCTATTCTTAAAACCACTTATTCTTAAAGGAACTTAATTTAAGGTTCAAAATTAAAGCAGGTAAGGTTAAAGGTTCTTAATTTAATTATTGTTTATTAATTTTATAATATGTGCAGTTTCGATGCCATTGCTCAAAAACGTATGAAAACTACGTGAAGATCATATGTCCAATAAAATCAAAAGTTGAAAGACATGTCCTTCACCAACATGCACTGGGCCAGTATGTTGGATTAGAGCACATTTTTCACTGTCTAAGAGGTATGTATTGTGTCCCAGCAATGGAAACAGGCTGATGATGATGATGATGATATATCAGTAGTACGAATCAGACTAGGGAAAATACTATAATTCAAGTTGAAACAAAAATGGCTTGCTTTAAAACATTAGGTTCAACCGACGTCTATCGATATTAAATAGGTAAGCTAGCTGTATAAACCTTAAGTTAAATTTTAATAGTGTCGAAACTAGACTATTTATTACATGTCAGTTTTTTTTTGTTTACTAAGTAGTTATTTAAATACATATAAAATCGTGATAAAATTATGATATGGTCAAAACACAAAGTCGTCAACAAAGTTGGATATTATTTACTAATCATACTGAAAACAAGTTCAAAGTCAAGTTGAAGTGGGAATGGGCAGGGCACATATCACGCAGAATAGACGGCCGATAGGGCCGAAAAGTTCTCGAATGAAGACCACGGACCGGTAAGCGCAGCGTAGGACGTCCACCCACAAGATGGACAGACGACCTAAAAGAGATCGCAGGGAAGCGTTGGATACAGGCCGCTTCCAACCGGCCTTATTGGAGATCGATGGGGGAGGCCTATGTCCAGCAGTGGACGTCCTACGGCTGAAATGATGATGATGATACTGAGAACACTAATACGTAAGTTCATGACCGTAAAAGTATTTATTTAAGTTTTATTCTGAAAGAAGACATATACATTGTACAATTCCATACCTACTAATTATAATAATGGTATTAACCTACTAACATTGTTATAAGTGTACTGAAAACAAAACCTTCAACCACAGAGCAATCCATCAAAATGCCAACATTAAAAAAATATCAATTTGAACCGATCCGTAACTACACCTTAATTACTTTAATAAATTTAAAAACAGTATGGCGACCGCAAGATGGCGTCCTCGGTAGCCAATCGTTGGCATTGACCATGGACAATTAAACTAATGGACGTCGTTTTAGAAGAACATTCACCTGATTCGGCAAAAAAAATTTTAGTTGATGGCGAAGTTTTACTCCGATCTCTAAGCAGTGTCCTTCATCAGTGGAAAATTAATGATAACAAAGTTTTTCCTACATTTTCCTTTGTGTAATTACCATACAATGATTGATTTCGCTAAATTGTTTAAATAAACTACTTACACTATGTAATTATTATAAACTAGCAACGCACCCCGGCTTCGCACGGGTGTAATTTATTTACACCTTGTGTTAAATTATTGGAATGTATAAAGGATCCCTATTAAAAAAAAAAATATAGCATATGTCACCCGGGGATAGTGTAGCTTCCCAACAGTGAAAGAATTTTTCAAATCGGTTCAATAGTTTCGGAGCCTATTCAATACAAACAAACAATCAAACAATCAATCAAAACTTTCCTCTTTATAATATTAGTATAGACTACCATTACTGATCACTAAAATATTTAGCTCATCAAGTACATTATATTATTATAAGAAAAATAAGGCTTAATGATTTAAATTGTAGTGCTACTGTTAGTATCACAATAAAATTTAATAATTGATTTATTTTTAATACACACTAAAAAAACATACAAACACCCGAAAAACATTACCTTGCTTCTTGAGCAATCGGGTAAATGTCACTACTTATTCTGCCTACACCAATGCCCATACTCCACAAAGAATCTTTAGTATTCATTCGATAAGGCTGATTGGCAGGGATCGCTCATAGCGAAAAGACCGCATTTTCTGTGTATTCTTCTTGAATGTATTTTTTTTTTGTATTGTATTTCTGCAATAAAATACATATAATAAAGCTAAAAACAGACAAAAAACGTTGAATAAGAGACAACTAAGCTTATAATCGCTGGCATCCAGTGGCTGCAAAAGGCAAGCTGTCGTTCAGTATGGAGGTTAAAGGGGGTGGCCTATGTTCAGCAGTGGACGTCTTCTGGCTGATGATGATGATGAAGCTTATAATTACCTGTAGAATTAATTTAGTAGCTACCATCACAGTTTCTGACCAAAACAAATATCTAACCGTGTCAACAACTTTACAGATAAGATGATAGCTTTACATTAAGTAAGTATTAGGTGTCCACCCAATAACTTGTCGGTGGCTTTTATAAGCTGAAATTAATGCGCTGCAAGCACCTGCGTGAATTTGTCTCCAAGTTGTTGTAGCATAATATAATGCATTGTAAAAGTCTGTTAATTTGTAATAATAAGGTAAATGCATCTGTCGATACTTATGTTAAGTTACAGTAATAAACTTTCAAGTTACGTAGTTATGCTAATGATTCTGGATTAATATTTTAACAACTTTGTTCAAAATTGGTTGCAGACATGTCGTTGTTTAGTTTATTGTGGTATTTATGTTGGTATTGAAATTGAACCTGCTATCATAGACAAAACGAGCGATGTGCACTGCGTGCGACTTTATCTTTGAAAGTTCTAGAAGCGACAATAGGCTTTTTAGCCGACTTCCAAAAAGAGGAGGTTATCAATTCGACAGTATGTTTTTTTTTTTTTTTTTTTGTATGTTTGTTACGCGATTACTCCGCCAATTTAAAATTGTTTTTTAATTTAGACATTTTAATATCTAAACTTCAACTAAAAATCAAATTAGGTACAAATGACAATAACCTTATGAGGTCTCAAATAAGAATGAATAAATAAACCGGCCAAGTGCGAGTCGGGCTCGCGCACTGAGGGTTCCTTACCACCACTAAATTCAATAACGAAATTACCAGTTATAACTTGTTAATAAACAGAAATTTATCACCGACTTGCACTTGGCCGTTATTTATTATTTAAAAGGTGTACTATAATCGTGCCAAGTTTGACGCTTGTACATATTACAGTTTTTACTTTAGAGCTAATACACAAATACAATGAAAAAATACGTTTGTTGTATGGGAACCCTTTCGTTTTAACCTTTCGACGTTTTTATAATTTTTTTGTCAATTCACCGTAACAATATATACTCTGTAAAAACTACTCTAACTACTCTGTATATATATATATATTCTGTAAAAATTTCAACTGGCTATCTATTAGGTACGTTTCGAAAGATACAGCCGTTAATAGGTAGGACAGCCGGATAGACAGATAGACATCGTAGGCTTAGTAATAGGGTCCGGTTTTACCCTTTGGCCACGGAACCCCAAAAATTAAGTACTGCACCGTGCATAAAAAAATACATACAACAAGTGATATTTTTATACAAAGTTTTACAAAAAAAAGGGGAACTTATTAAGTTATGTGAAAAGACATGAAAAAAGTTGTCCGTTAATGTAGGGAAGCTGTCTGTGAGAGGTTTTAGGACAATTAAAAATAACCCTGTATGCTTAGATACACATAGAAACCAAGTACATTCGCAAAATTTAAGCAATTCAAATGGTGTCATATATGACATCAAAAAAAATATAAAAATGTTACTATGACAATTTGCGCGGTGAAATCGTACCACAACAAATCAGAAAAGCAGCATAAGAGTTATGGTGTGACATTCCACAGGTAATCCATTAATTTTCTTGCTTAAATCGTTTCAAATACCATAATCGAAACGTAAGCTACAAAGCGAATTTGAAGCTTACGTTTTGAGAAGGCGTTGTTTGGAAACCTACCTTCTCTGAGTAGTTATTCTAAGCCTGTATGCGAAGTTGTGAACTTCAAAAAAGTTGTCTCCAATAATACAAACAAAGCACGTCCTAATTTCATTGTAATTCCAACACCTCTGTCTTGGAATAAATCGTAGACACGGTAATTGGAACAAATCGTCTGCCAGCGACAAGCCGACCATCGGACCATTAGCGGTAATAAGGAGCAGACTAATCACTAATTACGGAGACGGAAAATGCAATCTTTAAGTAAATTCACACTGAAAAGGAATGCCCGGGGACGTTTAAATGGAGCAAGGATGGTGGAAAGAATAAACATAGTGGAGAAGGTATTTTGGTGACGAAAGCTTTTTTTTAGTTTTGGCGCCAACTAGAAAATAACATGTAGTCTCGTTGTACTACTTTCCTCAACTTCTATAAATTTTAGAGTTTTAATGCGTAATAATGTAGGATTACTATTTATTTAGGTGTTCGTAGACGTGCTCGAGTGTGGTAAGGGATATAACCATTAAAATTAAATCATCATCATCATAATCAGCCTTTTAACAGTCCACTGTTGGACTTTTAGCCTACCCCCGAAAGGGTGATTGGGCCATATCCACCACGCTGGCCCAGTGCGGGTTGATGGATTCACATACACCATTGAATTCCTTCTCCGTACGTATGCAGGTTTCCTCACGATGTTTTCCTTCACTGAAAAGCCAGTGGTATGAAAATGAAAATCCGTACATAGTCTCCAAAGAGCTCATTGGTACGGGCCCGGGGTTTGAACCTACGACCTCATGCTTTCAAGTCTAGCGGTCTCCCAAATGGGCTATACCACAGCTTAAAATTAAATACGAAACGCGAATTTTAAGTTGGAACATGAGTGAAGTAGGTACACAAAAAAGAGGAGGGTTTGATTCGATCGAAATTGCAAAGCGTAAACAAATCTCTCTTTTTAGTCTCCCTACTTTTATAGAAGTGATTGTACGTCGATGGTACACGGAGATTTCTTACCATTGTATTTTTTGCCTGATGCTGCGACTTCTCCAATGAAATTAATGCATCTCCATTTCCAGCGGCTAGTTATGTTGCAAGCATACTGAATCAACGTGGGCTGCTTTACCAATGACGTCAGTCCGGAGGGCTGAAAACAATACCGCAATACAATAAAGGTTTTGCCGATAATGCCTTCTATAGAACTGCAAGTCCATTATTTGACCACACACACCACAATGATACTCTTTAGACCTGATTTAAAAAAATGAAGTGTTCTCAATTCGATACGTATTTATTTTTAATGCAACTACGTGACAAAAGTCGCTTTATAGTAAGCAAAACGCTAGCCTATATCAGTTCAGTGCTAAGCAAACTAGTTACAAACATGAACTGGTGAATCATGAGAAAAATAAATGCCACATACAAATCTTCTAACTGCTAGTTTCAAACTGCGAAATCGTTAAAACTCCCCGAAGGCAGCCCAAATGGAATTATTAAAGACCCGGAGCCGAGTTATCTACCGACCTGTTGATTGCCTAATTAATTCAATATTACAAACATCTCTTTTATTTTTGGTAGGGTTCCTTGCAGAAGCTTGTAAAACGATTAGAGTTCTCACATTGCTACCTATATCCACCCTGCTTGCATAAATTATCGTTTTTTTATGGTTGGATGTTTGGACCTTTCTGCTTCAATGACCAAATTTAGGCAAGGAGAAATAATTGCATATACCACCTTATTTTCTATAATTAAGATTGCATACAAATATTAATGAAACATTGTCATGGTTTTTATAATTTTTAAGATTGTTAATAAAAGTCTGTGATAAGATTAATCACAATAGTTATTTATGATACAAGTGCGGTAAGTTGGTTATTACAAACGAGTAGACGAATGTAAGCCCGAGAAGAAGTCGAGGGCTTACCATAGTCACGAGTTTGTAATAACCAATCCGCACGTGTGCCATACAACGTTTTACAACACATTTGCGAGAAAAAAAGGCTACAAATGAAACAATTTTTATGGAAATGGAAATAAAAATAATACCGTAAAGTACACGCACGGTGCTATACATCTGAGCGTGCGGTAAAATTCATTACCGCACGCTGCGTTGTTTGATGCGTTTCATTACCGCACGCTCCGTTGTATGATGCGTAATGTTTAACTTTCGAACGATGTATACAGGCTTCGTAAGTGCACTTTTTGACCAAATGTGTTGTAAAATATATTTTTGTTGTTTGTTTTAACATGACATGTAAGAGTCTAATGTTGTGAATTAGGCTGGACGTAAACGTTCGGTTTACTGATCAGGAATTCAGACTGGGAAACCTGAATGCTATGCTTAGGTACATACAAAATGTTCAACAAGGCGCACACGTTCTTATTTTTTCCGAACGGAAAAAATCTAACGTTTGTTTGGAAATTTTCGCAGTGCGTTCGGATCGTTAGAACGGGGCGTCAAATGTATCTTCGTACTGCTCGTATAAAATCCCTAATACAAAAACCGGACGTTTGCGCTAGTCTCATGGAATTCCGAATCTGAATTCCTGATCAGGAAACCGAATGTTTGCGCCCAGCCTTACAGGCGTCCTTACTTATATAGGTACGTTCACAGAACAATTTAATGCCATTTGATGCTGCTCTAAGCAATCCTAAAATTGTCAATTTTGGTAACGCTCTTTTTATTTATCTGTCATCATTTTTTTTTCTTTTTCAAAACATATTTTTTTTGTACGAAAGTCAGTGAAAAAATGATTAAAAATGTGTCAATTCGATCAAATCATCATCAACATTAATTCAATCATCATCATTCATCGTCATTCGATTCGGTTCTGTTGTGTTCCAGCCGGCCCTCTTGGTGATCGATGGGGGGATGCCTATGTCCAGCAGTGGACGTCCTATGGCTGAAATGATGATGATGATGATGAATTCGGACAAGTGTCCGTACCTACATATTGTGTCAGAGTCGTCAGTTACTAGTCGATTAAGTGTGTATACATATTTATATTCACAAATAATTTGTAGGTATTTAACAGTAAACCACCCTTGCGGGTAGTACGACAATAAAAGTGATTTATTTGACGTGTCCTTACCGTTCGCAGGGCGGGTACTTCCGGTTACGGCAGCAGCGCGCTTCCGGTGCGGCGCTTCCGGCGTTTTCCAAGGAAAAGAAGTTGGACTTTTTATGTTGGCTGATTGTGATATACAGAGTTTGAGATTTTATTTATAAGAAGTGAAATAGAGAATATAAATTGTTTGTGTCGTAAAATAGTTTAATTTATGTGTTTTGTACTTTAATCTTGAAATTAAACGTCTATTTACTGGTCGCCCACCAACATGCACTGGAGCCAGGATGGCCATCCTCTCTCTCTGAGAGATAAGACTAGAGAAAGCGCGAAAGTTTAAAAATTACTATGACTAGAGTCAGCAGTGGGAACATGATAAGAAATGACGATGGCAAGTCGTGATGAACATTGTCAAGGAAATATTGTGCGTGTCGGGAAAACTTAGTATTATTGAAAATGAAATAAAATTAAAATTCCAGGTTCAAACCGCAACGGTGCTCCGGATATCGAGTAATTTTCATACAAATATATTTTTAAAAAAAACTGTTAAAAATTAAAATTAAAAAGGAAAACAATTTAGGCATTCAATTTTTTTTATTTAAGTATATTATACTTACAAAGTTTGCAAGTTTCAACAAAGTCGGACAAGTAGTCTCTGTAAGGTAAAATAATACATTTGAATAAAAATAACCGATGTACGGGGCCACCGTAGTACAAACTTACCGCGTAAGTTTTTATAGGCTTGCGCTTGGCCGCCATCTCGACGATACAATGAAAGGATTAAGTAATATAGTCATGTGATAAGACGATTAGAGATCTAATCTTCCTTTTTATTTTGGCTGACAACTTAATTATGTAGCACAGATAGATACATATACAAGGAGTTTTGGCGCCAACGTGTAAAAAATATGTCGCCTCATCGTATTATGTCGAACAAGTCATAGTGTCAGGAGTCGAGCAAAGTAAGTCACGGTGAAGTCCAAGTCATGCCCAAGTAAAGTTAAGTTTTGGAAACATCATAAAAATTCGTGTTTCACCTCATTATATCATTTACCATAATATTTTGAGATAATATAATGAAGTGAACATATTTTTTACACGTTGGCGCCAAAACTCCTTGATATCCTCTCAAGTTGAGGGTCAAACCTATAATTAAATTTTAATAAACCGGCCAAGTGCGAGTCAGGCTCGCACACTGAGGGTTCCGTACCACCACAAAATACAATAAGGTCGTCCAAGTAACTGAATTACTAGTTATTGTTCAAATTTAACACCTTCCAAAATAGTCGAAGCAATTGCTAATTAGTAAAATATGGCATTTCGATTCGGTGAAATGATAAGGTTGACATTACAATAAGGTCGGCTAAATAACGAAATTAACAGTTATAACTTGGTAATAAACAGAAATTTGTCACCGACTCGCACTTGGCCATTATTTATTATTTGTTGTTATACTTTAGAGTGTGCACTATGACGCCAAGTTTGACGCTTGTACGTATTACCTACCGTTTTTACATTAGAGCTAGTACAAAAATACGCCAATAAATACGTTTGTTGTATGGAGACCCTCCTTTTCGTTTTTACTTTTTGACTTTTCATTAAATATTTCTTAGGTAATCCGCCGTAACATTATATATTTTGTAAAAATTTCAACTGACTATCTATTTCGGTTCGAAAGATACAGTCGTTAATACGTAGGACAGACAAACGGGCAGACGGACAGACAGACAGACATCGTAGGCTTAGTAATAGGGTCCCGTTTTTACCCTTTGGGTACGGAACCCTAAAAATCTAGAACAACCTATATATACATAAGGTAAAACAGCACGGGCCCAATATTTATTTTTGAACTAATTGTAATTTTGTTTTTGTTGATGTGCTTGCTCTATTTAGAATCAGCTTTTTATGAGGTAATAAAAAAATATTAGTCATCATGCCTATTCTCACACCTAAGGATTTATTTCTTTTATATTATACTGAAAATTAAGTTCAGCTTAGTGAACATTCTAGTTCAGTGCGTGAAAGGAACTTAATAAAGATGCCACGAGCTTGTTCCAGAGAAAAAAAAGAATACTCGCTTAAGGGCAATACTTATGCGCAATATGACGTAGGTGAGTTTTAGCGCCAACGTGGAAAAAAACATGTCGGTTCGTTGGATTATTTTCCTAAACTTGTGTATTTTCGAGTGCTAAATGGTGAATTAATATTCATTAAGCGCTCGTAAACGTGCTCCAGTGTGGGCAAGTGATATAACGAGGTGAAACGCGTCTTTTCGTGTTGTTTCCAAAACTCCATAGGAGCCTCTTGTAAAGTCTCCACCACTTTACAGGGGCATGAGTTTGACTTAACCGTGACTTATTTAGCTTGACTCTGACTGTGACTATGACTTGTTTGACGCTATTAAGACTATGTAAACTGTTTAAGATTACGACTAAAGGACATTGAATCCACAGACAAAAATATTTGACCAAAAAAAAAATACAATTTGACAGGACCGTGACAGGACTAATATTATTTGCATCTCTTTTCGTTTCATTATGACAACAAATTACAATTTTAGAACTGGCGAATTTAAGTTAGTTAATTTTTATTTACATTTATGTCCACCTATATTTGTGTACATCAATACAATTATCTAAACGTTAAGCACAAACAAAAATGCAATAATAAAGAGTGTTTTTTTGTTTGTTATTATAGATAAAATGGTAAAATATAAACAAAACTGAGACATAAAACGAAGAAATTAAAATTAACAGTTAAAGTTTTGGCAAAATTAAAGATTAAAAGCTAAAAAGTCAAGAAACAAACGTCAGAAAAGAAAATACAAATAATTTATAAAACTGTTTAGATAGCCAGAGACCTCAGAGTCTTCGTAAAACTAATAACGTTGTTACCAAATATGTCGATATCGGTTGTATTACTTAGACAGAGTGTTCATCACCACCACACGCAGTGGTGAGTGACACACCATTCTAGACAAGGGTGCATTGAATCCCAGGTTAACTCGTTTAGAAAATTGTATAACAGAATCGACGTCAATAACTTATTTTTAGGTGTTCCTTCCGCGGTGTTTCCGAGAAGCTACAACATGGGGTTCTTCAAAAAGGGAATTATTAGAGTCCTTAAGGGTCGGCAACGTATTTGTGATGCCTCTGGTGTTACAAGTATCCATAGGTGATAGTGACTGCTTACCATCAGAAGGTCCGTCTGCTTGTTTGCCACCTATGGCATAAAAAAGGTATTATGGTCAGAAATGACCTTGATGAAATGTCTATAAAACACTGTGACTAATTTCCATACAAGTTTAATCAAACTGCCTTTAATTGCCTATGTTCAGCAGTGGACGTCTTCCGGCTGATGATGATGATACCCATTTTCACCCGACTGTCCACGAAGGAGACTAATGTTTTTTTCCGTCTACGTATGTTAGCGTATATGTTTACAGATACACATATACGCTACATACGTAGACGGAAAAAAACACTCTTTTACCTCCTGTAGTGTAAACGGCTTGCCAGGATTTAAGGGGCGAGATGTCGTTAATGTTTTCTTATTGGAACGTCATAGGCAGAGCATTATATTATAGGCGTTCTTTTTGTATTTTTTTTTACTTTATGCCTGGCTTTTTTTAAATCCCATAACAAATCTCACCGGCTACCTGTGGACCAAGAAGGTAGACCTGCTTGGTCACAGAATAAATGCTAAAAATAATAAAAATAAAAATAATAAATGCTAGTGCCTTCTTCTAGCTTGGTGGTTGAATAACTGTCAAATTTGGTACTATATCAAGAGAAAATCCCTTTTACTTAGGACTAAAGTCTTTCCTATCTCATAAAACTTCTTTCCTTCTGCAAAGAAAACTCGCCGGATTAAAAAGGGACCCAGCCGTGTGTGAACGCCACTGTATCTTTGAACAAAGGACGGGGGAAATATTTTCTTTTTCGCCTTGTGGAGTAGTGAGAGATACTTGGTAGGATAAGGATGAAATAGTGAGATTTACATGGTGGAATAGTGAGTGCTACATGCTGGGGTGACGGCGGAATAGTGAAAGTTACAGTCATGTTGAAGACAGGCCTAGAAAACGCTGGCGCGATGACCTCGACACGTTCCAGATACAGTGGTTAAGTCTGGCGGGTGATCGCACTGTCTGGAAAGAAATGGGGGAGACCTTTGCCCAGGAGTGGGACAGTATATGTTAACAAAAAAAAAAAAAAAAAAACATGACTGTTTTTTTTTTTTTTGTTATTTTCTTTAATATGCTATAAATAATACGTCAAGAATGGACCCGTTAATAATTATACAAAATATTTCACCTGTAAGGGTGGAAATTGAATTTATGATGATTAATGAATTTATTGATGTTTCCGTGAAGTCGGTTGCTAATTTTGTGACCCCAATGTAAAATTTTCGTCGGGACAAGTTCTCCGTATAACGAATATAATAAATACCATGTCAGTGATAAAGAATGTATCATCATCGTAAGCCCATAGTGTTTATTCCGTAGTTATTGTAGTGTGTATTATAGTGAAGTATGCCAGTATTAGAAAAAGTAGTTTTTTGATCTGATAAAAAAAAACTTACTACTTATTAAATATATTTACATTTACGTAGGTAAGTCAACAAAAAATTAAACAAAATGGCTTAAAAACATTTGCAATGTTTTTATAAAAATAACGCCCTCTTGTCTCTTTACTCCCGATGCGATTTTTTTATCTTCAAAACTGTTTAAAATGCGCGAGCGTGATAGTAGTTGCGGGAGAGTTTTAATGGATTTTATGACATATCTTTAAGTGTGCTACGAGCCTCACAGTGGAGGGTATTTTTCTACTGTCGGTGTAGATGTCTATATTGCCACCCCCTGTATTGAGACGTTCCAGTTTAATTCCAATACAATGTCCAATTCCACTGCGATAACGTTTTCACAATGGGTAGATTGATTTTTGAAATATTTGTGTATTGCAACAAAAAATATATTTGATAAAAATATGTAACTGTAGTAGCTGTTTAACTTTTTTTTTTGCATCCGACTAGGTTTTTTACCTGCGATTTTTTTTCGTCTTTGGTGGCTCCTCCAACACCACATCTCCAGGGCGGTGTACCGTACAATTGCCTTTAAAAATGGTTATTATATTTATTTAATAACTAGCTGCGCCCCGCGGGTTCACCCGCGAGTTAAAATCATCGTTAAGTTTTCTGAAATTCGCTGCGCAATTTTCCTAATTTTTCTTACCGAAAAAACCTTCTACGTACCTATTAGAAAACGATGAAGATGAATGAAATCCGTAAAATCGTTCTCGTGACCAAGGTAAATAGGGATTCATTTATATATGTATATAGAATAGATTATGATTATAGAACATAAATGAACAGAAGAAAAAAATAACAAATTAAAACCCAAAATAATATAATAATTATATATTATCATATCACATAACCGTTATATCATAGTACTAAAAATAAAACCTATTCTATTTACTATCTACCTAATCTATTTAACCACTACCAGTGGGTGATGTCCCCAAAATGCTGGCCCCATTACCACGTTCTATAGCAATGGCCTTTGACCAAAGTAGAGGCCGGAGTTTTGGTCACAATGGTCACGACCTGCATCAAACACAAAAAAAATCCTAAAAAAATTGACTCCTGATCAGGCAGAGTAATTTTTTCGACCCAAACAGGCTCAAAATTGTACCCACTGTCACAGAATACATATTAGTACAAGTACAGAAGATTCACTCCGCAAAATCATTTAAATAAGTAGTGACTCTTGCTACTACACAATAAAGTGCAGTTCAGGTCGTCCGAGCGATAACTACTTACAGCTATATTAACCTAGAAGTTGCCTCTCTGTCTATCGCGTGACTCTTGTCGCGTTATCTCTGCCTATCGCGGCAGGTCCGACAAGTCGGGTCCTTGTAGCTTCATAGCTAAAGTGCGGAGTGCGCCAGGCCTGCCACTGTCCAGGGTACTAAGTATTTGCGCTTTTTGGTCTTCTGCGGATACAGCCGCGGCGCTAGCCTTAGGTATTCAACGTTCTGGAAAGATGCCTCTTTGTTTGTACGTTGTCATTAGAATCGTTCTTGTCTTGTTGAGGACAGTGTTACGCCTAAGACTGTACTAAGGTGAAAAAAGGTCATTGTCTCATCATTATGAACAACTTTTACAATGGGACCAAACCGGAAATTACGAAAAAAATCAGCTGTTCCAAACATTTTGTCGAGTGTCAAAGACCGTTTTCTATACAGCTGAAATTTTTTTCGCGATTTCAGCGTGGGTTCCTTAGTAAAAGTTGTTCATAATGATGAGTACAATGACCTCCTTTCGGCTTAGTACAGTCTATATGTAGAATTAATCTTATAGCTAACAGCTTTTACTCGCGGCTTCACCCGCGTTGTGAACAAAACAGCCTATCGCTCGGGAATAGTGTAGCTTTCTATAAGTGTAAGAATTTTCAGTATTGGTTCAGTAAATTCAGTAATTTCAGATATTACCTCATCACAGATATATATTTTAACCGACTTTAAAAAGGAGGAAGGTTCTCAATTCACTCTGTATTTTTATTTATCAAAATGAGAAAGTGTGTTTGTTTGTTTGTTCCTCTTTCACGCTGCAACAGAGCAACAGATCGCCTTTTTTTGCATGGGTGCAGTAATTCATATCATATTCATATGGATATACTTTGCATCATCATCACCATTTTCATCACTACACGAGTGAAACCGCAGGGCGCAGCTTGTTTATGATATTATTTTAGTAGGGCACTCTAGATTCACCTTGAATATAATTAAATAAATATATTTTTTTTAATAAATATTTGGGACATTTTTGCACACACGGTTATCTGACCCCAAACTAAGCAAAGCTTGTGATATGGCTGCCAGAGACTGATATACATACATATATAGTTTTTTTAAATACATACTTAAATAGATATTAACAACCAGATATAGAACAAACACAAATGTTTATCACACAAATGTTTGTCCTACGTGGGAATCGAACCCACGCCCTCAGGCTCAGAAGGTAGGTTCACTACTAACTAGACCAAAGGGCTATCTAATTTAATTGTATTTAGTGATCAATAAATTTTGTTATAAATATAATTTTTGTTGTATAGAATTTATCGATTGGTCGAGAATAGACCAAATAAATCGTCTAGAAAATACTAGTTAAAATAATTGGGTCAAAAAATTGTAAATTAGCAGCAAATAGTGCCGTCAAAGCCGCGATTTGCCGCCGGCCAGCGAGATCAAAGAGCCGACGGCCCTTTGAAAATGCCGACGGTAATGCTTTGCGTCAGCTAGTTTTTGTCTCCAGTTTTGTGCATAGTTCTTCAACAGTTCATTTATTGTCTAATAAATTAATTCTGAAATATTAAGTGCTATCATAAAATTCATTCCTCTATATAATTATATCTTTTATAGTAAACTAACCGACTTTAAAAAAGGAGGAGGTTTTCAATTCGTTTTTTATGTGTTAGAAACCAATTAAGCTAATTATAATTTTTTATTTGTAGGTAAGGATATAACTTCATTCAGATTCATCCCATAGAAATTTCATCAAAATCAATTCAGTAGGTAGTTAGGTTTTTAAAACAAAATAACTGGAAAATTAAGATAAATTAAATTGCGTATGTTACAAATATTGAGGTCTGTTTTTTTATTGATAATTGTTGTTTGTTTATTTTAAAACTATTCTTGAATATAGCCTATTCAACTAAAAAAAAAAACATTTAAATCTCTTTACAATTGGCGTAGATATCGCCTTGCACACACAAAAATAACGGTCAAACCACTTTTTAACCATTTCAAAAAAGGGGGAATGTTCTCAGACCTATCGGGTTCATATGTACTACTTGTAATTTTAAAAATATAAACATGTTATTTAAGGTTTGCATGCATACATATGTCGCAATAAACATATTGAGTATTGAGTATTGAGGGTTTTTAAAGTCGTTTAAAGTTGATGAGAAAAATATCGGTAAACGGTATCAGTATCGGTATCGGTATCGGTAAATATCGGTAACTTTTATAATCATGCCTTTTACTAAAACTAAATTCAAATTTGCGTATCTTTTAAACCCTTTTTCTTTCTCATTTCGTCCTTTTCCTATTTCGTCCCAGGGTCAGCAGTAAACTAGGGTAAAGTTCACGCTGGTCAAGGTGAGACGGGAGCTGTTAACATTGCACTTAAAACAACTTCGGACCGCTTCTTTAAGATCTCTAGTTGGAATGATATGAGTTGATACTTGCTAGATTGGAAATTAGAAAATACAAATACCATGTTTTTTTCTGAAATAAAAAGCTTAACTAAAGCTTATGTGTTAATCATGGGTACCTATAAGATACCTCCATACCAAATTTCATTTAAATCCGTTCAGCTGTTATGGAGTTGAGTCCAAACAAACATACACACTTTCACACAAACTTTTATTTGTATAATATTTATCTGATTTAATTAATAACATGTTGCAGCTAAGATGTCAAATAGATACTTTACATTTTGCAGTACATAAATAGGTACAATATAATTTTTTAAGTGTACTTGTATCGTTTTCCATATGACAATTCCAACGCAAGCCTAAATCTATATACATATATATCATGTAAAAGCAAAATACCACTGACTGACTGACTCAAATACTTGACTACAAAACTGTTGGCAAGTAGATTTCTTATTCAGATTCAGATTTTTATTAGCCTTATAACAATGATTCGTTATACTAGGTAGGTCAAATACATTAGTCTTGAAAACAAATTATACATAGTTAAGATAATTTACAAAGTTAATATAAAATAAATAAAATATAGGTGCACAATACAATAACATCTTTTAAATGTCATTTCGTTAGAGCAATGTAATAACATAACCTAGCTGGATTAAACTTTGTTATAACATGAATAGTTTTGTTAAAAACTGCTTTGTTACATAAAAAATTGTCTGTATAAAGTTTATTATTATAAAACACTGTTATTCATTACTTTAAAAAATGTCATTTAGATATAGACCTTAAACTATATTTATTGATATCATACGCAAATGAGCATTCCCTTAAATTAATTTTCATGAAGTCATTAAGCTTGTAAAACGCATTGCGAATGAAGAAGGGCTTAATTAGGGCTTATGTGGTGTAGAGGACCGCTAAGAAAGGATTTTGCGAAAGGTTGAAAGTTTAATTATAAATTTATACGCTTACGAAGTCACAGGCAACAGCTAGTACTTAATATAGCGCTATATGTCAAGCTTAAAGAAATAAAAACTTTATTGCATGCTTAGAATAGCTACTCAGAGAAGGTAAGTTTCCAAACAACGTCTTCTCAAAACGTAAGCCACAAATTCGCGTTGTAGCTTACGTTTCGATTGGTATTTTAAACGATTTAAGCAATAAAATTAATGGATTACCTGTGGAATGTCATACCATAACTATTATGCTGCTTTTCTGATTTGTTGTGGTACGATTTCACCGCGCAAATTGTCATAGTAAAATTTTTATATATTTTTTGGAGCCATATATGACACCATTTGAATGGCTTAAATTTTGCGAATGTACTTGGTTTCTATGTGTAGTTATTCTAAGATTGCATGTTAATTAATATCAGTTGCAATGAACTATGATGCAAAAAATGTGGGCGGTAATAATGTAATGTGAAATAAATATTTGAATGGATTTTTTACACATATAGCTTATATCTCGTAGTGGCCAAATCAACTGAGTTAAAATAGAAAATTAAAATTATGTAAATGTGTAATTTTAGATAATTATTTCTTGTAAGGTATTTTTTCCGACTTAATACTTACTTTTAATTTTACCCAATAAATCAACTTGATCACTGATAAACCTGATTTAGTGTTTGTCTTAGAGTATTGTATCTATTTAAAAAAGGTATCATCATATTAATTTTATTTGAAAGTACCAAATCGCAAGTGTCGACGTTCACAAAGTTCGCTAAGTAATAAGATAATGAAGAACAGGGAGGTCGGCGGGGTAGGAATTAAAACGCGACTGATGTACGTCTGCCTGGCGGGACCACCGTTGAACATTGGGTTTTAAATCTGGCATTTGCCAACTATAAAAACAGTAACTACAAAATATATTGCGAAACCATTCAATGTAGTGTAGTGTAATAAACTGTGAGATTAAAATAGTGAAAATAGTGCAACTGCTGCTTATCCAAGGTCAAATTGTTATAACAATTAAATTGTTTTTTTTTAAACCCCTAATAATAGAGTTGATAATCTTCAAACGGCTGAACAAATTTTATTGATTCATGATTAAGAACATATCGAATCTCAATCAAGTCATCTTTTAAACAATATAATCAAAATCAGTCTAGCTATTTAAGGGCTACGATGCCACAGACATACACATGAACACAGTGTCTTTGCTTTAATAGAGACAGTAAAAGTGTTATAGAACACGTTCTTAGTTATTTATTACTACTAGGTCATAATATATTACCTTTGAGTTAAAGTTAAATTACTCATAAGCACGAGGTAAGATTGTATTTTATAAAAAAAACAAAAAACAAACATGCAATTGAATTGATAACCTCCTCCTTTTCGAAGTCGGTTAAAAATAAAGGAATGCCGTTATGGAGTCCCATTAGAAAAACAGTTTTCTTCACGCTGCCATCAGTTTTTCTTCATAAATAATCGATTTATATGTTATTTGAAATTAAATAAAATGATTTTTATTTTCAAAATTACAAGTACATCATAATAAAGACTATAAACTAATAACAACTTAAAGAAGTGACTTGCGGAACTTGACAATGTCGTATTCATCAAGAAAAATCATATTTGGCATCGCCTTTTAGGTTCGGTTTTAATTTATATTGAAATATAACAAATGAAAAATGGAACAGGATTCCCCCCCCCCGATTCTACTAAACCAATTGTTTTTAAATCTTAATTGTTTCAATTTTAATTTTTAAGTAATTTTTTTTAATTGCCTCAAAATTGATATTATTATTTTTATACTAAGTGTTGTGTTAAGATGGTGGTATTTTTCAGTTTTTTTTTTAAACTGTCAATTTTGAGGCATTTATTTAAAAATTCAAATTGATACAATTACAATTAAAAAACAATTGGTTTAGTAGAATCGGGGCCCTGATATTCCTATTAGAAAATATTACATTTTTCTTGGAGAATAAAACCGATAGGAAAGCGTTAACCGGGTGAGTATTCCAACGTTTGTGGTACAATTATAAAGATACCTAACCATATCAATGCTAAAAACGTAAGTGACTAAACTATTTCATTATCATCATCATCAGCCAGAAGACGTCCACTGCTGAACATAGCCTCCACCTAGAACTCTACACTGAACGACAGCCTACCATCTGTATAACTATTTATCTACGGTAAAAAGACGTACGGTTTAAAAGAATAACAGCAGTAACCCGGTTTAAAAGATTGCAACAGAACTCACTGTTATTGTTATTTTTTTACTTGAGAGTGAATTTACGTCGTCAAAACTGTTTTTTTTAACTTAGGTCACTGTCAACGATTGTAAAAATTATTTCCTTACAATTTACAAGGGGTCCCGCCAGATCCAGCCACATTTTCGTTCTCTGTTTATTTAATGAGTGAACTGGAGACCTCGTTATGACGTCACACCACCAAGTAAGAGTAAGAAAAAACACTTTCCGACTAAGATGTCTTCGAGATAGAAAGAGATAGGTGTACAGAATGAATGAATTTTCTTAAGACGAGGTTCTAATGAAATCGAAACGGGTGGCAATGGCGAGTTCAGTGTCTTACTCTTGGAACTTTTCAAGGTCTTTACTGGCTTTTCATAAAACGTTTTCATTTTAGCTCTTATCGATTTTCTGCCTCTGTGCATTGTGCATAGGCCTCTTTATACAGATCCTTTACTGGGTTTTAATATATGTTTTCAAGTTTTCTTGGATTGGAATGGATTTAAGATGTACAAGATTTTCATCAAAAACAAAAAATAATAACTCTGAAGTTTATTTGTATGTTTTTATTTCTTACTAGCTGCGCTCCGCGGTTTTACTCGCGAGTTAAAACCGTTGTTTAGTTTTCTATAATTTTCCAAATTTCTAAATTTTCTTTTCGATAAGAATCTTATACAAAGTATGAGAAAAAAAAAAGATGAATGAAATCGGTATTACAATAAAGTTATTGAGTTATGGCGTGACTAAGGTAAATAGGGATTCAATTATCTATACTAATATTATAAAGAGGAAAGATTTGTTTGTTTGTTTGTTTGCATTGAATAGGATCCGAAACTACTGAACCGATTTGAAAAATTCTTTCACTGTTGGAAACCTACACTATCCCTGGGTGACATAGGCTATAATCTATACTAGTGCGAAGCTGGGGCGGACCGCTAGTATATAATTATAATTATATACCTATTGACTAAGTATTTCACCCGCGTAGCTAAACACCCTCAAAAATGGTCGTATTTTCTAGAGTTTGATTTACTCTAAATAGATTTTGGTGTACGTGTATATTCGTCTATAAACGAATAGTTTTGTATCAGTAATGTAATGTATGAACATTTTTGAATTTTCTTGAAATTTATGTTGATTCCTTTACCAACGTACCCAAACCTATTTCACAATTTCTTTTTAACATTCGTTAAGTTCAATGCTCTATTCATAGTCAGACACTCCGGACTTTGTAAATGTTTTAATACTGAAGAATTGCTTCAAATTTGACGATTCGTCATCACGAATATTTAAAAGTAGACCTTTAAAATCGATTAATTGACATCATTTCTTTATGTTTAATAAATGCTCTTGAAATATTTTATTCGGATGTGTTCACCGATACACGATTAAAGAAATTTGGCTCGATAGAAAAAAATCGTAGTTTCCTAAAAAACACCCGTTTTTACGTTCCCTTCGATGGATTGAATCAACTTTAGATTCTATAGAAGATATTGTTATCAAAAAAAATTGTGTGTTATCCTAACAATCATTCAAATACTTTAGTGGTCGCAGTTTTTTGTAAAAGCGTAAGATTATTTATAGAAAATAAAGAAAAAATACATATTGAAAATATTTTAAAGCGCGCGCGCCGCATTACCGTCATACAAGTGTACGGTTGTCTACCATTTCGCCTTAATAAAGTTGTTGTAATGGTTGTTTTCATTTCGTTATTAACAATTTCTTCTTCCTGATTTTTTTTTTATATTAGAAAATTGTTTTTAATTTTCTTTGCTCGGGTGGAAGTGATAAAGGGGAAGCTGTAGGTATAACGTTTTAAATATTTTTTTGGGTATCATTGAATCTTGCCATTATCGCCACAAATCGAAATAACTCAATAATCAATATGTTTATTGCGACATAATATATGTATGCATGCAAACCTTAAACAACATGTTTTTACATCTTAAAATGACATGTAGTAGGTACATATGACCCTGTTAGGGTATGACAACAGAAAGACATGAAATTTGGAAACAAAATAACAAGTAGGTATAAATTGTTTTTTTTTTAACTCCCGATAAAAGAGCTGATAATATTCAAACGGCTAAACAGGTTTTCATGAAACACTGTTTTAAACTATCACGGTTGTTCACTAAAGTTGAGCTCTCGATATTTCATCAAGCTTATTCCACAACCTTACCACGGTAAATATCCCGTAAATAATCATATAACTTTAGGTTTTCATGAATCAAGCTAAGAACAATCTAGATATAGTTACCTTTCAAACAAAAAATAAATCAAAATCGGTTCAGTTTTTTCGTTGAATAGTTTTTCGGTGAAACGTTCTTTCTGTGTACGGTTGTATCGTCGAAAGGTGTTTCGGCGAATCGTACGTGACTCGTTTTTTATACATTTTCACCATGGACAAAATTGGCCATGCCTTTGGTTGCTATTTTTTTTGTTTTCTCTTTGACGTAATGTTAACACTTTTCAAGAGTTAAATACTAATGAGTCACGATGGGAGCCCCGATGCGACAGGCAGATACAGATGCACAGACATCATACATAGACACACAGACACACGTTAAACTTATAACACCCCTGTTTTTGCGCCGCGGGTTAAACCAATACAGACTATAGATACCGGCCGAGCGTTTTTCATTAGGCTGCGATCACATTAGGCGGCGGACAGACGGCCGGATTATTGGATACGACGGCCGAAAGACTTCGATCCGTTGCCTTTTCCTATTTTCCCTTTTCGCTTCTTTTTTCCTTTTTCCACCGTCTGGAAAGCCTTTTCCTCTTATTTATTGCTTATACGGAGCCTAAATTGGATATTTGTGAGAGGTTGAATTATTTCCCGATGCGAGAATACTTTCTACTTATAAGGTTTTAGGCTTGTTTGATTACATCTTATTGGATCGGTCGTGTGTTCTGGCTTTATGGAGATTGGTTCTTTGTGTTCAGTACGTTTAGTGCACAGCTACATACATACTTAAGTAATTCCTTGAACTATGTTATACAGGGTTACGCGTAAAGGGAGTTACAAAGCAGGTTCCGTTATACTCAATATTATGAACAATCCCAGACTATGGGACAAACCCTGAAATAACAAATAAACCGGCCAAGTGCGGGTCGAGTGTGGTGGTACGGAACTTTCAGTGTGCGAGCCCGACTCTCACTTGGCAGGTTTGTGTCAGGTTGGCACCAAAACTCCTAATTAGAGTCCTTTAACATCTAAGTCAAAGGAGGTTGCTGTCGCTAACAAGGATGTTGCTCCAAAGAGGTTATAACGGGTATATACTGAGGGTGAAACCGCGAGGCGCAGTTAGTTTATATTTAATTAAACATTAGATACAAGCCTATTAAACATGAACATTTATATATCAACAACAAGGTTAAAGTACTCAAAAAATATTTCACGTGTTTTAAAACCACACCTACCTGCCTGCTTCTCCCCACCACTCATGAACCTCAAAAAATCGACCTTAAACCCACCCCCACTACAGCTCGATACCCAGACGGTTTAAGGGCTGTCTCATTAGTGTGATGAAAGGGATGGAAAAACACGCGCACCCTGAGTGAGAAGCAGCGCTTTAATTAGAAGATTCGTGGATGGAGTAGCTACTAGATACCTTGCTGAAATATACTGGTTTGTCAGCTCATCCCACAAGCCCGTCCAATTGGGACGAGAAGCAAAGAAAAATCTAATTTTCCGTTTACTTACAGTAGATTGTACAACGAGTGCATAAAACAATCAATTTTACCCGAGACGTTTACCAGCACGAGCCAAAGTTGAGGGCGGATATTTAAGTCAAGGATAAAATGGGTTTTATGCATGATTTATACACTTGAATTTTCACATTAATTAATAAATAAATATTCGGGACAATTGCAAGGAAAATAAAAACTAAAAATGTTATATGCTTGTTTTTTTTTTGAATCATGTGTGGATTTTTAATACCTTGATTCAATGGGTATTATTAATGAGTTAAGAAATCTTCCTATTTTAAATGTAGGTATTAGAAACGGAATCTTTTTTAACGAATTTAAAGAGATTCAGTTATTTTTATGCACTAGTGCACAAAAACAGTATTTTTGCACTAAAGCATAAAAAGCAGTTTAGTCCGCTTACACGAACATAAACCAGAAATTTACGAGCATGAGAAGTGAAATGGTATTTTTTGAGTCAATTAAATATTATCTTTACCAGTGCATACTATCCTGCTTTACAGTTTGGCTTTTAAAAAAAACAACTTACTTTTAACTCTAATTAGATAAATGCATTGTCAACTAAGGTATACGTACATATTGCAATTACCTATTGGGGAAAATGATCTTGTTGAAATTTTGTCGTCAAGCACCAACCAGTTTCTCAAGTAGAAAGATCTACAGAAAATTCAATCGCCATAGAATAAGAACAGATTTCGTTGGTTTTTCGTAAAAAAAATATGTCTAGTCTTTTAACGGCTGATATTTTATCGTGATTGTAGTGTTAGTCCCATAGTAAAACTTGTTTGAAATAATTAGTACAATGGCTTAGTAACCCTGCATAAAAGCATCAATGTATATTTCTACTAGTATCCGTGTAAAAATATGGATAGATCATGGAAAATATTTGTTCATTCAAATAGCTTAGACCTACACCTAAATCTTGGAATGGCTGCTACAGGAATCTATTATACCTATTTCTAACTGCTCTAATAAGAATGTTTTCCATAGATATAATTAGAATCATCTTCTTAGGTATAATGCTTTCCAACAAACCGAAATATACGACACAAGCGAAAGCTTAAAACAGACTTCCAAAACTTTTAGTTAGTAATCGAACTTTTCTAACTAATATAAAACAACTAAATAACTCCAAACTAACAGTTTGACAATACTTCGTCAGCTTATTATAAAGTGACAGCTTCCATCTACCTAATTTACAAAAAAATGCATTACACGCAAAGGAAAATCCCCCAAAAACTTATCAACAGAAAGCCGCAGCACAATCCATCATCATTATGCCAAAACTCGCCCAAATTCAATAAAAAAAAGTTTGGTTCACCCCCATCTAGCGGCGGTGTCCGGAACTTCAGGCGCGGGGGGTTGCCACCCGGGGGTGGACGCCATTCCATCATATCCCTTTTTTCTTCCCTCCACACCCTTATCCATACCTGAGCTTTCTTTATCCGACGACCTAACTTTTTATGTACATCTCTCTCGCTCTCACTTACCCTTTTGAATAAGCTTATAAAACAGTTTGTCTCTTTCAGCCGTAAAGAAAAAATCTGTTTATAAAAATGAAAGCATGGATGTGTTTGGGGTACGGCTTCATTGGACGTGGGGTAAGTATCATACGAGGGAGTTTTTGCGTACAAAAAAAATGCACCCCAACAGAAGCCGTCTTTTAGGTATATTTCGTTTCCAATTTCGATAACAAAGCATGTATTTTTTCCCGCGTTTTTCCTTTTGTTCGTCTGCTATAATTGTGCGGGTTTCGTCTAATTCGTTTGAGTTTTTTTTTTCAAAGGTAAACGGCCTGTCTTGGCTCTGCGATATTTCTATACAGAGATGCTCACATGCTTCGCTTAGCTTGCAAAGGAATTATGATTTGATAGGCACGATCTTTGATTAAAAGGGAAATTTTTAATATTTGACATTTGATATGAAAGGAATTTTTAATAATGGGGGACTTCTATACGAAGAGTACCTATTAGATTTAAGAAAATTCATGAAAAATATAAATACAAATTCTTGGACCAATTAGTGTGTTTAGATTATTGCGAAATTATTACTATGGTGTTTTAAAATTAACTGTTTCAGTTACATATTTGGTAAATAATAGGTACTTAGTCAGTATTTCGTTAATCTATTTTCTTTAAAATTTTAGCGTTTTTAAGTGAATATTCCCCTGATTCGGAAGGGGTTAATTCCCTTAGATTGATTGATTTGGTATAACCACGACACTGATTTGAATCTGTATGTATAATTAGGTATGTATATAAAGTGTGCTTTTGGTTAGGTGCCTTTTTGCCTTTTAATAATTTTTATTGCTGTGGGTGTAAAAATTTCATAGGTGCAAATGTATATATAAGACGTAAAAAAACAGTACGTGCCTACCTAGAGAGAACAAACGTATACATCAAACATTAATCTATACTAATATTATAAAGAGGAAAGATTTGATTGTTTGTTTGTTTGTTTGTTTCCATTGAATAGGCTCCGAAACTACTGAGCCGATTTGAAAAATTCCTTCACTGTTGGGAAGCTACACTATCCCCGGTTAACATAGGCTATATTATATTTTCAAAAAAATAGGGATCCTTACTAAACTCCAATAATGTAACCCAAGGTGTAAAAAAATAAGATTTACAATTTTGACTTTGCGTGTTTGACAGTTCTAAGACAGGACAACGTCTGTCAGGTCTGCTAGTATATGATAAAGAAACAAATAGTATATTCATCGAATCCAAATGCTATATTTTACTAACTTTGAAGTGGGTTTTTTTAATTGATAATTATTGTATTTTGTGGGGGGACGGAACCCTCAGTGCGCAAGCCCGACTTACACTTGGCCGGTTTATTTTAACATTTGTTGTTGTTGTTTACAAGAGCTGTTGAGGAACAACACTTCAAATTCAAAAAAGCTTACATTTTAAAACAAGCTTTGCTTTAAATAGTGCTTTTAATTTTATTTTGAGTTTTAGTACGGATCCCTAATTAAAAAAAATATAATAATAGCCTATGTCACCTGGGGATAGTGTAGGTTCCCAACAGTGAAAGAATTTTTCAAATCGGTTCAGTAGTTTCGGAGCCTATTCAATGCAAACAAACAAACAAGCAAATATTCAATCTTTCCTCTTTATAATATTAGTATAGATAATTATTATTGTCACCAGAACTAAAGGTGTCTGCAAAATTTAAGCAAAATCTGGTAGGAAGAACTGGTTCTAATTCAGCTTGCAAGATTTAACTTATACTAACTAACTAACATACAAACATTAAAAGCTAAATAAAAGATTCTGAAAGCTTAGTAGATAGAGCGCTCGAGCTGTATCATAAATGGTTCAGGTTCGAATCCTGGCATCATCATCATCAGCTAGAAAACGTCCACTGCTGAACATAGATCTCCCCCATCGATCATCAAAAGGGCCGGTTGGAAGCGGCCTGCATCCAGCGTTTCCCTACGGTCTCTTTCAGGTCGTCTGGTGGTATCCTAAGGGGGAGCTTACTCTGCGTCTTCTGGTACATTCTGAATCCTGCCGCTCGGTAAATTTTTGTCTAAAACATTATAGAATAGAATAAGAATAGAATAGAATAATATTTATTTACCTAAATAAGTACAGAGGTGCTTAAATAATAGATTTAAAACTTCAGTAGTTGGTGGTTCCGTACAACGTCTGAAATAGGTTGGCGGTGAACCCCAAACTAGGCACAAGGTCTGTTTCTTGGGGCTCAAGTGCGCGGTTACCAGAAAAAATACAGTGTAAATTGTTTAAAATAAGAAAATATTTGGTATCAGATCTATGGGGTACTTACTCTGATACGGTACAAACTTATATTTAGTTTAGTTTAGTTTTTATTATGGATCAAGTGCCTTTATTCGTCATCATCATCAATTCAGCCATAGGACGTCCACTGCTGGACATAGGCCTCCCCATCGATCTCCAAAAGGGCCGGTTAAAAGCGGCCTGCATCCAGCGTTTCCAATCGGTCTCTTTTAGGCCTTTTTGGTGCCTTTATTAACTAAACAAAATACAAGCTAAAGCTAAGCAACAACTAACACTACAAAAACATTCAGACTGCCCATAGATAAAGATAAAGATTATTTATTTGCTCAAAACACAAGTAAATCATACACACATATAAACGCATGCACAATAGGTGGGTTACAATATTTGTCACTTTGTAATGTTTTGCCTAGTTTATAGGCGTACAAATCTAGAGAGATGGTATAAAAAATACCGTAAATATTATTTATGTAAAAAAGTATTAATTCAATTAACTGTCGAAACAATTTCAAATGTTTAGATATGATGTTATTAATATTATAATAAAATAGTTAACAGATAGACATTACTATTATATAATCTTTGTATATAATCTTTGCTATTATTGTATGATAAACAAATTGACCTACTGCAGTCATTACAAAAATTTATCATTTATAAAATCACTAACTTTATAATAACATTTCTTGACTAAAAGATTTTCTAGTTTTATTTTAAATTGACTAGATTTTAGATCCCTTATTGAAATCGGTATAGTGTTGTAGATAATCGGTCCCATACACATTATACTGTGGTTCATTAAAGTGGTTTTAGATGGGCGATTACGACATCTGTTTGGGTCTCTACGATTTCTTACCGCTAAGTCGTTGAATAGCATAGACTGTTGAAGATCTAAAGACAAATGTTCAAGCCCACTACCAGTTTAGTTTAAGGTAGAAAATCCTCGACACCAATATTGATGTCACTTTTTAAACTCTCTCATGCCTACTGCCATTATATTCTCATTTTGTCCGCCGTAATAAAATTAAGCGCGGCATTACATCAAAATAAGGGTTTTGATATAAATACATTTACGTAATTTTATTATACTGCGACATATTACTGGGCAGGTGTGTTCGTTCTTTAGAAAATAATTATGTTAGTCATTTTGTGTCGACTCCAGTTCTAAATATGGATACGATGGAGTAAAGAGAATTTCTTTGGTTTGTTTTACCGAGTCCCATACATTAAACTTGATGATTAAAAGCTAAAAAATGCTACATAATGGAATTCAATCATTATCATCAGCTGCAACCAGAAGACGTCCTGCTAAACATAGGACCGCAGGAAACGCCGGATGCAGGCCGTTTCCAACCGGCCCTCTTGGAGATCTAAGCTTAAGTTAAGCTAATAAACTTTTTTATTATCGGTTAAAATTATTTCAAAACACAGATAAGTTATACTTACTAAACATATACCTACACAATTATGGAGTATGTCTGTACATAGCCATTTGACATCAAGTCAAATCGATTTAAATTCCCTACAATCAACACAATGCGCCGTCATAATATTACCAAACCCAATTCAATAATTGAATGGGCTATTTTCAACAGCGCCTATTGTGGATCGATAAATCGATCGAATTGATTCGATACAATGGGAATCGAATGGGGAGGCGCATCGAGCAACTCGAGTCAAGTGGCCTTATTGATTCATTCAATCGCTATTATCGATCTATTGTCGATTTATGTTGGGGCGATAATAACATGTTATTACAATAATTGCGGAGTTTTTGGTAATTAAGTACTTAACAATCACTCGCAGGTAGCTTCTTTCTCATCTCTAATCATTTTTATATGAATTTTCATAAAACTCACCACATTTATAAATTTTATCAAAATTGAACATTTTGAAACGTATTAATTTTCTTTTCTCTTTTCTCTGGGGAGATTTCGGCTTCCCACGTCTTGTGCATATGCCAGTGTTAAGTATTAAAATATTTTCTTATTTTATTACATATGGTCCAACATGTCACAGTAACAGTCAAAGCCAAGCAAATTAAGAGCCTTCCAAGGACTTGGTCGTTTTGAATTTTTTGACGAAAATAGCAACGAAAACTGAATTTTTGGCGTTCTGTTTCTATTAAAATAGAAAAATCTATAGAAAAATCAATACGTGTAATAAATAGATCTGTATTTTTTATTGAAAATAACGGTTTCATTTTTTTTTTTTTTTAATTTTCATGACCGTGGATTCAATATCCTTTAGTCGTAATATTAAACAGTTTACTTGGTCTTAATAGCGTCAAACAAGTCATAGTCACAGTCAGAGTCAAGCTAAGTAAGTCACGGTCAAGTCAAACTCATGCCCCTGTAAAGTGGTGGAGACTTTAAAAGAGGCTCCTATGGAGTTTTGGAAACAACACGAAAAGACACGTTTCACCTCGTTATATCACTCCCACACTCGAGCACGTTTACAAGCACTTAATGAATAATAATTCTCCATTTAGTACACATTAACACTCGAAAATACACAAGTTTAGGAAAATAATCCAACGAGCCGACATGTATTTTTCCACGTTGGCGCCAAAACTCGGTTTCACATTTTTCTATAGGTACTCAATACAATATTATCACTTATTACCTCCAATTTACAAAAGGTTTTTTCGTAAAACTCTCGGAGGGAAAGCTTAAGACTGGATTTAATTATTATAACTGACACAAAATAAACAATTCAATGTTATGGTTTAACGTACCTCTTGACAATTGCAGCTTTATTTTTTCGTTTTATGCCCTAAAACCAGATAGGTACCTAAAATTTAACGATGCATTTTGTAATACGGATTTTATGCCATGATCACAATTCATGCCCTAGTGAAGTAATGGAGACTTTACTGGTGGCTTTTATGAAGTTGTAGAAAAATACACGAAAAAACATGTTTCGGCTTATTACCTATATCACTTGCCTATACTCGAGCGCGTTCAAGGCCCCTTATTAAATTATAATCCACCATTATTACATACGAAAATACGCAAGCTTAGGATAATAAAATAAAGAACCTTTTTTTACGTTGCCTCAGAACCTGACTTACCTTTTATGCAATGAAAATGCGAAAACTAGAAATCACTCCTAACAAATACTTGGGTATATCCAATACTTGACAAAAAAAAATGTCAATTAATTATCTTTTAAAAAGTTAATATACCACTACAAAGAACAAAATAATATTTTTACATGGATTTTGAAGTCGGGCGGGAACTATATTTTATTATGGATAAATAATATTTATTAACATTACAAAATATTGGAGAGGATAAGATCGCCCTTGCGTATTTTTAACCAAACTGAAAGTGATTTGATCGCAACTGATCTTGCGACTTGTCAAACATTTTCTCATTTGCCAAAATCAAGTTCCGCAAGTCCCCTCCCTAATTAACAAGTTAAGTAAAACGTGGGAAGCAACGCCTTGGGCCATCTTCACACGAAACTAAACACCCTGCTAGCTCAACTCATTTCCATAAAACTTTTACAAAATTACAATCACAAAAATGCCAAAAAGGATACGTAACGAACGCACTTTATTAAAAAACTAGTTCCGTAATGAAACAGTTCTTAAATTTCACTTCCTTATAAATATTTATTCATCAAATAATATGCAAAATACTGTAATTATAGGGCAACTCAAGAAATGGGTTAGCTACTTTGCATATTAACCCTTGACTACATACGTTGTAAGTGTTCGGAACTAAAATGTAAAACTATAATTTAGTCGAATTAAAATTGAGTCGAAAATCGAATGTCTTTGTAAACGCGTTTAAAGAAAACTTTATTCTTTTTAAATTTGCAAATTTCACACCTTGAGGTTTGCTGCGACAGGTTTTAAGTTTAAAAATAAAGACTTGTCGCAGCGTGACGCATTTTTTAAAATGTGTTTTTAAGGTGCATAGTAATTTAACTAAATTTATGCGTAAGCTCGTTAGACAATTAGTCGGCAGATGTCTTGAAATTTAAATTTATTGCTACTGCGCCTTGTGTGGGAAACGAAGTAGCTTCCGATGTTAATTTGTCGCATATAGCCAATTTATTGTTGCAATTCTATTATTTCTACGCAATAAAGGTATACCAGGGCGTTGAGTTTTTTTTTTAGCTTTAACGTAAGCATTTATTTGTAACGGAACTTATATTTAAAACACAGAGAAACAATAAAATAATATTTATTAAAAACTAGATTTTCATTTAACTCGACTCACGTTAAATTGTGTCAACGACATCTGCTAGGAAAAAAAACATTTATACTCGTACTAAACAAACTATTATAAATCATAATCATGTTTTACATTTTGACTTCGCAGTCAAACTGTTGCTTTTAAAAAAAACGCTAACATGAAAAAATATCCAGGTGCGTTCCAATTTCAAAAATGGCTAATGAATCACTACTATTCATAGCTTACCGGTTTTTAGAAAAAAAAATATGAAAAGGACATTAATGACATGCATGTCCCACTTTTGAAAGTTGAGACAAAAAAAACAACACCGTTGTCTATGAATAGCGTGTTTTTTTAATAATTTGAATATGGAATGTCGCTCTCAGGGATATCGGTTACGCGTTCATTTGAATCACAAGATGCAGTGATTGTTTCGCCCTTTGTTAAAGTATGTTTAAAAAATATTCATTGTGTTATCTCACTAAAGATAACATAGAGTAAGTAATAACTTGTCCGTTAAATATATGCAGTAAATTATAATTTTGAGTTCCTCACCTCTTTTAGCAAGAAGGTTTACAACTTCGCAGTACCATCAACTTTGTATAGATGCCTACTAAAAACAGTATAAATACTCAATATTTTACTGCAGACATATTTAGGTACAATTAATAACATATTCTCTTCTGTTTAATTTGTGATCAACTTTAACGATACCATATTTAAGTATTAAAATGAATGGGTTTTTAATTGTTTGTAGGTATAGCTGATAAGTGTAAACTAACATTTATTAATAAATAATGAATTAGCCCACCGGATTAGCAAGTTGAAATGGCAGTGAGCAGGGCACATATCACGCAGAACAGATGGCCGATGGGGCCGAAAGGTTCTGGAATGGAGACCACGGACTGGTAAGCGCAGCGTAGGACGTCCATCCACAAGATGGACGGACGACCTAAAAGAGGCCGCAGGGAAACGCTGGATGCAGGCCGCTTCCAACTGGCCTTTTGGAGATCGATGGGGGAGGCCTATGTCCAGCAGTGGACGTCCTACGGCTGAAATGACGAAGATAGGTAAGTAATTTAGTGGGGTTTTTTACAATTAAACTCAAATAAAACATCTTTATTTAATTAATTTTGTGCAGGAAATTGCGTGCTTTTACATATCGTTATCTGTAAAAAGATGCAAACTGTGTCGTGATCCACCTAAAGTTATATGATTATTTACGGGAAAACAGAAAACAGTGTGATCCACCTACATTAGGAATTCTTCTAGTGTTGTAGGTTTGTCTGTCTACATAACTACATATGTTCATACATTGTATAGGTACGTCATAGAACCAAAATCAGATGAAATTGTATCGCAGATTCTCCAAAAGGCGAGTTAATAGAGTCATAAAAGGCTGACAATGTATTTGTGATACATTGGTGTTACAGGTTCATAGGCGAAATGTATTTTTTTTTTTAATCTTGTCTCTCATATCACCTTTTTAAGATGGGTTCCAAGCAAGAATGTCGTCATAAAAACTTCGGATTTTGAATGAACGAAAACCTTTTTGAATAAAAACCTAAATATTCTCAAAATGAATACCTAGATATTAATCAAAATTAATTACAAAATTAGATTAGTTTGAGATTCAACGCCAATTACGACAAATTTAAAAACAGCTTTAAAGTCTGCAATGCAACAAAAAGCAACCAAAAAGTTCACTGACCAACTGCCCATTACTCAAATTATCCAAAAATCTACATCTGTCAAAACATTTACGACAAATGTAAAAATAATTGCAAAAACAAAAACGTGATCTGACACGGTTACCGTTTTAACCCTTTTCCGGCCGACGAGCGTTAGTGTTACCAACTTACTGAAGAGCTGGCTAAATGAGGGGACTAAATATTTTCTACAGACAGTTGACAGCTATGTTCATAAATACAACAGTGGCTTTTTCATTTAGCTGCACAAATAAGTTGGTCGCACTGCACAAGCCATTTGCATTTTTTTTCTTAACTTTTTTCCTTTCTTTGTTTGGAACGTCCTGCGATTATTTTATTCGTTTTGTGCTAATACAATGAAAAGTTATAAATGCAACTGTAATGGTAATAGCTTTTTTACGTTAGTTTGGATTATGTACCCGATAAATTGCAACAGATGTGTTTGATTCACATTTCATGCTTTCATTTAAATGCGGTTTTAATACAATCATAATTACTTGTTTTTTAACTAACCTTGTAATTGAAATAAAACAAGTTACATTTCAATGCTGTTTAATTTTTTTGTCCTTTTGAAATTAAGGCGCGGATGTAGTTTTTTGAAAATATTTATTTTAGGGTCAACAAATCTAAGGACTTATTACGTACTTATTCACTGACAAAGAATAATGTAGCTAACAACACATAAATCCTTTCCTAAGCGTATAGTCAAGAATCTCGATAATTATTCACCAAGCACCTGATTTGCAATTTAGCTGTCACAATATTTCAATCAATGTGTTATAGCAACCAAGGAAATACTCCCATAATTAATTACTAAAATCTTCGACATCGCAGCACGAACACGCACTGTTCATCGCATTGTATAATAAATTTTAATTGTATTTATATAATTTTAATGAGAGATGATGAAATATCCTTTGTACCTATAATATTTGTACAACTTGGTTGTTGGAGTTTGACTACACAATAAAAATTACGATGTTTTTTTCCGCCAAAATGATAACACGTCTTGTCGTCACGTATTATTTTCCTAAACTTGTGTATTTTCCAGTGTTATGCGTAATAATGGTAGATTAGGTACTATTTATTAAGTGTTTTTTTTATTCTATAGGTGGCAAACAAGCAGACAGGCTGCCTAATGGTAGGCAATCACCGTCGCCTATGGATACTTGTAACACCAGAGGCGTCATAAATATTGCCGACCCTTTAGGACTCGATTAACTCGCCTTTTGAATCCCATGTTGTAGCTTCTCCGAAACACCGCATAGCTCATTCCACATTTTGCAGGTATGAGGCAAGAAGGATCGTGTGAATCGCACAGTGTGCGATTTCCACTGATCTATGATGTGTGGATGAGCCTTCAGGCGGTGGCGGCTAGTGCGATGGTAAAACTTAGACGCCGACGACGGTTAGATACTTACGTTTATTTTAAATACTTTATATATTATACGATAACGTAGAGCATATTTGAGGTATATTTTTAGTCCCTTTATCTGCTTATTTAGGCAAATGTAGTAAAAAAAAAAAAAAAACATTTTCGTATCTGCTATGATATCACTACACTTGCAAACAATTTTGGCCATTCCGATTATAAACATTCAACAGCGACGATCAAGGTGCAAAAGACTTAAAAATAAACCGAAATAAAAATTCTAAATCATTGCTTATTAATCTTAAATAGCTGACTCATAAACTTAATGTAATTTACTTAATTAAAAGCTTCATTATAAGCTTCTTAATCACATGGTAAAAGCTTGCATTTAAACTAAGTAGCTGAAGATGGCAAGATAAAGGTTGTGTTGTTGTAAAAAGAGGATGGATTCAATGAAATTGCCATTAAAAAGAACAGGTTTGCAATTCTTCCTTTTTTGGAGTTATAGAGGTTGAAAGGATCAAGGGTCTGAGCTGTGTTCCGTAACATATGGTCAATTACCGTAAAAGTTAGTTAACATTTGCAAGTAATTGTGCAGTGAAGTTTATAATACGTACTACCCAAGAATGGAACTCCCTGCCGTCCTCCTTGTTTCCTGAGAACTACAATCTAGGCATCTTCAAGGCTAGAGTGAGTAGATTTATTTTAGATCAACGTTTCCTTCCTTGGTCACACCGTCGCTTACCATCAGGCGAGATGGTGGCCAAACGCAGCTCTATTGTAGACTTATATTAAAAAAGTATGGTCTTGTTATTTGGGAAATAACTTTCAATTTGATCTTTGCCTTAAAATTGCAAAATTGAGAGGTATTTCCTAGGAGTTGCCACACCGTTCATAAACAGCTTTAAAAAAATAAGCAGAAGTTGGCAGCTTGGTATTGATTTTACAGCAGATAACATACCTACCCTTCCATTTCATTTCAGTATTGTAAAAATGACCAAATTTTTACACGTATACCATCGAACACCGATCGGACATCGAACTGATCTGATAATGGAACCAGTAGGTGAAGTAGACTTTTGCAATGGCAAATCACGCTGACAGGGCTATCTAGCAGTAAATACGACAACCATCACGCCGCATGAGCAGAGTGGCTCGGTGTCAACCCCCGTCTCCCATCACCTCCCGTCGAGCGCGCAAAGTGTATAAATAATAAATTTGAAAATTAGAGTAGAAGGTATGTTGACGCTTTTCTTGCGGCGTACCTACACATTAGTAAGTACGTAATTACGAGAACCGGAGACTAAAAACCATAAGTTAGTTCCTAATGTCAATTTTGTTAGGCCACCCGAACACCTCTAATAATCCTGATTGACCTAACGGCTCTCTGTCTCCAATTCACTCATACCAATTTATTTTTAAATCATGTCTTATTGTTTCACTAATTTCAAGAAAAAAATAAGAAAACAGTCACAACCCTTTATTTAAACGCTCAGAATATTTATAAGGCGACGCTCAGCCGTCTGCAATTTGTCCCGGACAAAAGTAATACGCACAAAAACAGGAATTCATTATGCCCGGAATCGGGATTCAAGAAAAAACAAAACTGCCGCACTGCAGTGAAGGGTTAACGCGCGCATTAAGTGACAAATACTGTTTTGAGGAAGACGTGTCAGTGTTTTCAATTCAAAATTCTAAAAGTTTACTTATATACAAATAAGGGAGATATTTTATAGCTACGCGAGTGTAGGTTTGATTTCACAGAATTAAATTACAAAGATTTTTTTGGCTTCGCGCTTGTTAACGACATTGCTCTACGTGTATACATAATTATTTATGTATTGTCATAATAGTTAAGTCATTATATGATTAATTCGCCTCGAATGCGATATCTTAGTAAAACTTTATTCCACTGAGACTTATCTTATTTTTTAAATTAAATGTTATATTTAGTTTCCTAATTTTTTTAAATGTAAATTGTCAGTAGATCAAAATCGTTTTTTTTTTTTAAATCGAATCATATAACTTTGTACCGTGTATTCCGAATTAAAAATGTACCTAATTGTTCACAAATGTTTAAAAAAATCGCATTAGAAATAGAACGCTAATTCAGTAAACACCTCCCTAAAAAAAGAAAAGTGCTATTTTATTCGTTGATTCGTCACTGACGGATTTTGTTTGAATAAAGAAGCCTTAAGAGTACACACGGTACGTACATATAGGTACGGGGAAGGGCCCGCATATAAAATTGAACGCATTTTTAGTAAACACGGCTTGTGAGGGGAGAGAGGGCTATGAGGAGGGTCGGTGTAATGGCTGCCGAATGTCGCGAGAATCCATTCCTCCCCTCCTCTGCTCCATTTTGGTGGTGAACTCGCGTTAGTGAGCAGAATATGCAAAATATTTTGAATTGTATCTTATAACTTAGTATATTTTTTATGTTTATTGCGATAAATAAAAAAATTACACGACTACCCAAAACAGGAGTTTTATGTGTTTTAATTAGGCTTCGTGCATCGGGCTCGTCTATGTCTTTGGGTTTCCATTTTAACTCCTAAACTCCTGGACTGGACTCTTAGATTGTTATTAATGTGAGTGTGGTATCGTTAGAATCCTAGCATTATTCTGAGTGACATAGATAGGCTTGAAAACCTTGATTTTATTTTGCTCCTTAATAATAAAGATGATCTAATAACCGTACGTACGAAAGGCGAATATTTGCCGTTATATTTGCCGTCTGGAAATCGAGCTAGTACAGTACATTGTTGCAGCAGGCAACAGATGCGCTGACGTGACACGTGAAAATGTGCCTCGAGGCGCATCCAAGGCCAGCTTCCGCGTGTCCATATATGCCAAGTTGTTGCTAAGACTCGTCTAAATAAATATTTCACACATTTATTTATCACATTGCTTTGTTAAATACAAATTATTGCCTGTTGTCATTTCTAACTGGCTATAACTGGCACGGAACCAATCACAGAAAATTAGCCATAACCATCTGCTTTTTTGTAATTCTAACATAACATTTGTACATTTTTCTCGCAGCAGTGCAATCGCAAAATGTGATCAATCATTGATGTAATACATTAAATTAATGCAAAAAATATACGTTCCTACGTGATTTCGCGCATATACTGTGAAAGTGAAGTCGCGCTAAGTATTGGATGCGTGCAAACTGCCAACACGGGGGCACGCGGAATTGAAATTATTTTTACTCTCCTTACCGCGTCACTTGTTAGGCATCCCCCTATCTTCCCCCCACGTATGATCGATCGCTTACGTCAATTTGATTATAGAGTTGTACATTTTAGAAAGATTTGAAGCCTTGCTGTCTTTTTCTAAAATATTAAAATTCACTAAGAAGAAAAAATTTATTAAACATTATTTTTAAAATAACATAGCAAACATATTTAAAGTATTTTTATATTGGTATAGAAGAAAACTAAATTATTATAACACCGGCTTGCACTCACGATTATGTTTCTATCGTGAGTGCAAGCCGGTGTTATAATAATTTATAATAAATCCTCACGCTAGTTTTGATGAAGAAGAAAACTAGTTTTTTTTGGGGTTGTTTCTTGTTTTTTTAAACTGTTTTATCATATGTAATTTGTGGTGTAAAGAATGGGTAAGTGATTTAAAGACACCCAGATTGTAACTACCGGGAACACTCCATTCAGGCAGTGCATTCCACATACGAGCAGTTCGCAAAATAAAAGTAGAATCTAAGCGTCAGTGTACTGAACCACCGTGGTGGATTAGGATCCATCCTCTCTCTCTCTCCCAGCAGTGGGATGATAGGCTAATATTGATGACGATTTATTATTATTTGTTTATTCATTTAGCACGGTTATACACCATTTACACTAAAGAGACAAATATATTACAAAATTTGATAATAACCTACAAAATTAACTAATTACATGTCATAACAAAAAATCTAATTACATTAGTTAATTAATCAAAATTAAAACATAATTAATTAAAATAATCAGGTACGAACAATGTCAAATAAATTAGTAAAAACAAGTCAATATTATAAATACATTATTATATGACTAGTCAATATTATATTATACATAAAAATAAAATACTTAATCAAAGAAATAAATGTAAACTGTTGTAAAATTGTGTCATAAGTTGATTCATAATCATACACCTTGCATGCCTTCATGACATGTTGAGTTTTTTGGTGAAAATCAATTAGTTCCCTTTATACTTAGATCAGGTAATCAAAGCCCTCACCAATCAGAGTGGCTTACCTGTTAATATTCGTTAAGACCCGGCGTCCCAGGACGCTCGCGGTCGCCTCACTAATGCTCGCTGATTATCCATTAGAATTCGTTTTGTCTTCGTACCTACAGGATCTATATAGAGTAGATAAGCTGCCTACTTCACAGCAACCTGCATGACAATATCAATATCTATCTGGTGCGGGCGTTGGTTGATCATCATACTTTATATTATAAATGCGAAAAGTTTGTTGGTTTGTTTGTTCCTCTTTCACGGAACAACAGATTGACCTGATATTTGCATGGATTTTTTTGTTTTTTTAAAGGGCTGGAGTGACATAGGCTACTTTTCATCATCATAATAATCACAATTTTTCATCACTACGCTGGTGAAACCGCAGGGCGCAGCTAGTACATAGTAAACTCGGTCCAGACATTTATTTCATTAGACAGACTGCATACTTGCAACCTGTGCCCAAAAAAAGGAACGATTATACAATGACTTATTGGTTTATGAACTAGGTAATTACTTAGTACATAGGTGACAAAACAGTTGTATGTGCCTACCTAGAAATAGTATCATGCCTCATGACTACTATCAAAATTATTATTTACTGATTATAATAATATTATTATTTATTTTAACTTAATATTAGGCATCAACAAACACATTAACATAAGTCAAATGAGTATTTAATAACATAGAATGATAATAAATAAAAGCATACCAAAAATTTTGCAAATGTCAAATCAATAAAAATGTCCAAGAGAAATAAACAAGTACAATTCAGCTAATGTCACTCATATTCTTGTCGTTTAAAAACATCATCATCATCATCATCATCAGCCTATTTAATGTTCGTCCACTGCTGGACGTAGGCCTCTCCTAAAGAACGCCACAAGGCACGATCTTCTGCTTTTCGCATCCACTTGCCACCAGCCGCCTTTCGCAGGTCGTCACTCCACCTGGCTGCAAGGCGTCCTACTCTACGTTTGCCGTATTATATAATTATCTACCATTAGTTGGGAAATATTTAAGTCCTCTTTACTTCTAGAATAGGACTTAAATATTTCCTAGAGATAGCTTCTGGTATCTTATTGCAAATGATTGATGCCATACAAAACACACTCTTATTTAAAAATGTAGTCCTGGACGGTTGGCTGTATAAGGTACCTCCCAAAAACAGGCCAATTTCGGTCACGTCCATACTATAAGGCTAACTAGTATTTATCCCGAAAAAAATATATATTTGTAGGATTTCGCGGGGCATTGCTAGTAATATTTTCTCTAACTATTTCTATACCTTTACTCTATAAAATAGCTGAGGTCCTTTATTCGTCATTTTAAACTCAAATTGACTTCACATTCACCTTAATTTCATAAAAAAATCATCTTTGTCATTTATTTTAATCTTACAACATCGGTTGTAACAACTCTCCACATTTATTCTGTATACATTTATCTTATGATTTATTTATGCAGATAATTCTCGTAGAGCGTGATTGGCGACGATTTGAATTTCCAATTCGTGTTAAACCTGTAAAAACAAATCATTGGGCAATACTGATATATTTTTAAACTTTTTCAGGTGGTTAGTTTAACCATTTGAAAAGTATATATCGTTATTACTTTAACCAAAAAATCTAGAATAAGCAATACCCAGTTGATAAAATAAATTGTGTAAATTGACAAAGTTCACAAACCCAGGAGTTCGTAGAACAGCAAAAGAAATAACAATTTAAAAAAAAATACCGGACAAGTACGACTAGGACTCGTGCTCTGAGGGTTCCGTTAGACGAAAACCTCAGAGCGCGAGACCAAAACAAAAACTAACTAAAGTTAAAATATTGAAAGACAAACTTAAGTTTGTAGTTGACAATAAGGTTCTTCCATACATTCCAACTACAAAATGTAAGTTTGTAATAGCAAAATAATTATTTTTAACTTCAAATTTATAACTTTCGGATTTATTTCTATATTATGTGCTATGAGACCTTGACTCTTGCCAAATTTCATGATTCTAGGTCAACGGGAAGTACCCTATAGGTTTTGATTCCCCTGTGAAATCGCAAAATATACGACATAAACGTTCATATCTTTTGCCAACTTTTATTTTTTTACAGCCGAAAGAAACCATAGACCTAAGTATTTAGTATAAATTTCAACTTGATACCTTTACGCGTTCTTGAGAAAAAGGGTCTTGACAGACGGACAGACAGACGGACAGACAGACGGACAACGAAGTGATCTTATAAGGGTTCCGTTTTTCCTTTTTTCGGAACCCTAAAAACAATAGAATAATTCAATTTGTGCAATATATATATAGCCTAAAGTTGTCTAAACTATACACAAAATAAGCGAAATATTGATTTTACATACTAGGAAAAAGTGAAAAAGTCACCTAAACATATCCCGAACTTGACCGTTTGACACTTTTTGATTTTTCCAAAGGTTTTTTGTTGAAGCCATTCTCAAGTTCAAAATCACACAGCGACATTTCACTGAGGGACCAATTCCAGAACAAACTAATTCATTACGATAGACTGATTATGATGATGAAAGGTTTATTTAAATAGGTATGTTTAGCAACACGACTCGTTAGCCAGAAACCGCTCTAAAAACCTTCCAAAATAGCCACAAACCAATGAAAAATTAATGAAAAACGCATCAAAGTCGAACTTATGCTAAGTACACGATAAATCTGCCCCCCTAAGGCGGTTTCCTCACAATTTATTCTTACCCGGCCCCCTAATCTTGTTATTAATGGTATTTTGCCTCCCCTGGAAATGTATGGGCATTGTATGTTCAGATAAGACGGCTAAATCAACTGTATCGAGAATCAAGACTTATTGGCGGGGATTGGGGACATCTTACTTTGGGCGCGTTTCAAATCACGTCAACAGTGCTAATGAGGTCTGACACGGCACAAAGTTTTTTAGGCCGAGTACTTATTCCGTGACGGTTTCAAACAGAGAAAGCAGTCAAGGAAAATATTACAGAAAAGTGAAGTAAATAGAACGGAAATGAGAAGGAAGATCTGTTACCAGGCATATGAGTGAACCTCGATTGTACATTCTTATTTAGATCAACCCGTCAAACTCCGCATCACAGTTGCTAACTGATTTCGAATGACTGACGTTTCGTTTATATTGTAGGCATGTGTCTTAATTTTTTTCAATTACCGTTATTACCTTTTCAATTAAAATTTACAGACAAATTTTAAGTCTTAAAATAACTACTCAGAGAAGGTAGGTTTCCAAACAACGCCTTCTCAAAACATAAGCTACAAATTCGCTTTGTAGCTTACGTTTCGATTGGTATTTTAAACGATTTAAGCAAGAAAATTAATGGATTACCTGTAGAATGTCACACCATAACTCTTATGCTGCTTTTCTGATTTGTTGTGGTACGATTTCACCGCGCAAATTGTCATAGTAACATTTTTATATATATATTTGGAGCTATTTATGACACCATTTGAATGGCTTAAATTTTACGAATGTACTTGGTTTCTTTGTGTAGTTATTCTAAGTTTTAAGTATTTTAATTTCATGCTAGACAGAGAGCGCACTATATAGCATTATCAAGTTGGTAACTGTATTTACTTACCCTTTTCTGTATATAAAGAGAGTATGCTTAAAAAAAAATATTACATAAATAAATAAAAAAGTTGAACAGATTTTTTATTTTTTATTGGCAGTTCAATAATGGGATTCAGTCCTAATTATCCACCCTTACACGTGGAATATTTTCTTCAAATTGGACCAATGAGATAACTATAGCCTATTCAATAAAAAACATTAAAATATTGCGTAACATAGGTACTCAAACTGTCGAATTTGGAACCTTTGGTTTTTAAAACAGGCCTGAAATGAAGGTTGCAAATTCAAAACAAAAAAAGAAGCCTACAAAAAGCTTCCTATTTCCACATTTCGAGGGGTAACATCTCATATAAAATTTATTTCAAATAACAACCAATTTCTCTCGACTCTCCTCGCCACCTTTATTAGGAAAATATTTAATACAATTTTCATTCGCGTACAAATGTAGCCTTTATGTCTTTGTAACGAGCATTGTTTTTCGCGAAATCTTTATGAAAAATAATGCCAAGTGACTACTCATCAAGAAAACGTATTATTGAAATACAAAATGAAGAAAAAGGGAATTCTAAAATTGGTTCAGCCGTAAAGGTGACGTGTTACAGTGCAGGACAAAATAAATGGCGCTGTCATGACAACGTGACAGGCTACCTCACGCACTGCAAGTTCCCGCGAAGTGTTGGACTATATATATTTATGTTTATTTGCTAAATAAAAGTAGTGGAGAAAGTATCGTTTTAAGTCCCTAATCTTTTATACGGTGGTTATTTTAAGGCAGTATTATATTTTCAGAATGAGAACAAAATGAAGTAGGTCGTTCATAAAGCTGTATTTTTGGAAGCTGATATAACAATTTCTTTGGATTTCTTACTCTGGGTTTTTAAAGTATGCTTAGCCAAGTTTTTTTGCTCTGCATTTAAAGTATTTAAATCTGAATCATCATCATCATAATCAACCTTTTAAGAGTCCACTGCTGGACTTTTAGCTTACCTCCGAAAGGGTGATTGGACCATATCCACCACGCTGTCCCAGTGCGGGTTGGTGGATTCACATACGCTATCGAATCCCTTCTCCGTACGTATGCAGGTTTCCTCGCGATGTTTTCCTTCACCGAAAATCTGAATGAGAATCGTAAATTCTGATCATTTTTGCTAAGTTTCGAACGTAAGGTACTACAATGCCAATATAGGTATTATACAAACCCAACGATGGATACTAGTACTACAATGAAATAAAATAAAATCTTCTCTATTTTATTACAACTGCCAGAGCTGGGATTTTTTGGACCGAATATATAGACAGTTACATCAAAAATTAAACGAGAAACAAAATAAACGATATTGCGAAAATGTTCAATGATTTTCAGTTGACCATGAATAGAGCTAATAAAAAAATAAGCACATACTTTCTTTCAAGATTCAAAAGTTACTTACTAGTAGTTACTTAGTTACTTTCTTTCTAGTTACTTATAACATTAATAATAAAGTAGTAATAATATTTGCTGTAATAATAGTTGCAAAAACCTGGTACCGCCAGCTATTCTATAAAGCAAAAATTATCTGTATCACTTTTAATTTAGATGGGTACGTATCTTTGGGCGAGGTAACGGTCAAGCGCAAGCCAATTATCCAATCTAAAAAGTCTACAGTCCACCAAGTGTCATATTTGAAATTATTTAAATTTGAGCCAAAAAGATGGCAACATTAATATTGTAACAAGAAACAAATAAGGCCATCAAAATTTTAATTTAAAAAAAATGGCGATGATACTGTTCGGCAAAAGTCTAAAAACGGACCTAATATTTTTTTATCTGTCAAAATGTCACACAAAAATCCAAAAACATTAGAACAACATGTTTTGAATTCTAATCTAAAGTTATCTGGCACAGTGACGTCTCCATTGTTGCTATATATGTCTGTCTGTCTGTCATGCTGTTAATAGGTTAGATACGTCAATGTCCGCCACTGTACGGAGCACGAAAGCACAGCGCGGCCTTAGGCTACATTTTAATAAGATGTCACTGCCATCCCCGACTCCAAACAACAAAAACTTCCCCGCACAATATCAACTAAATTACGAACATTTTAATTGGGTATAATTTCTTAAAAGGGATAATGTTATAAGGGAATTTTCTAATGCGGTGACGGGGGGAAAAAATTAAAATGCCCATGGGGAATAATTTGATAGGTCGGTTTTTCTAATGAATGTGATAATTTGACAGGTTTTGTTTAGTTATGAAGTGTTGAGGCTTGAGATGGGCTGTGTTTTTTGGCACGCGGTGTTAATTAGGGGTTCCGTAATTACCTCAACGTGGGCTATCATAGTGTTAATTACGGGTTTTCATGTGTTAGCGTTTTATTTATCCGTATTTTAGTCATACATTTTTACGACTCATAATCTACACTTCTACCCTAATAAAGAGGTAAAGTTTGTAAGTTTGTTTGTCGGAGGTAATCACAGAAACTATTGATCCTATTTTAAGAATTCTTTCCCTAATAGAAAGCTACACTAATAATTCTTAAGTAGTTCTAGAAGCAAGTTCCCGTTAGAATATTACTTAATATGTAACTTTTATAAGAAAGAAAAAATAACGGATATAAACCGCTATTGTGTTTAAAATTATAAGGTCATTGTTCAGATGCATTTTTATCTACCTATACTAATATTAAAAAGAGGAAAGATTTGATTGTTTGTTTGTTTGCATTGAATAGGCTCCGAAACTACTGAACCGATTTGAAAAATTCTTTCACTGTTGGGAAGCTACATTATTCCCGGGTGAAATAGGCTAAATAATATTTGTAAAAAAAATAGGGATCCTTACTAAAACTTCAATAATGTAACGCAAGGTGAAAAAAAAAATATTACACCCGCGCGAAGCCGGGGTGCGTTGCTAGTAATCTAATAAGTAAAGGAATCTTTACAAAAATAAATGATGTAAACTTAGAATAACTACTCAGAGAAGGTAGGTTTCCAAACAACGTCTTCTCAAAACGTAAGCTACAAATTCGCTTTGTAGCTTACGTTTCAATTGGTATTTTAAACGATTTAAGAAAGAAAATTAATGGATTACCTGTGGAATGTCACACCATAACTCTTATGCTGCTTTTCTGATTTGTTGTGGTACGATTTCACCGCGCAAATTGTCATAGTAACATTTTTATATTTTTTTTGATGTCATATATGACACCATTTGAATGGCTTAAATTTTGTGAATGTACTTGGTTTCTTTGTGTAGTTATTCTAAGTCTAAGGATGTAAATAAATATAGTTATCACGAGTAGGTAATTAATGACTATATGATATTTCATATAGTCAGAAAGTTTGCAATCCAGCGAGGCAACGTGGATAGCATTTTGGGCACTCTGCCTGAAATTAGAGATCGTTTGAACTATATTATATTGGGCTTGCTTGTCTAAGGTAGTATAAACGATCTTTAAATTAATTAGTTTAGTTTTTTTAAGTTTGGTGTTACCAAGTGTTACGTATACAGGTAGCTGGTGGTTGCTGTTGTTGAATTTTAATGCTTGATTGTAAATTAAATTAAATCTATAAAATTATTTGAAATTTAATACAAAATATTTTATTTATTTATTTATTTATTTTATTTCCAACTTAGAACTATCATTACATCATTACATTATCATTATTTTATATTTTTTATTTTTATTTATATATTACTAGCTGCGCCCCGCGGTTCCATCCGCGTAGTGATGAAAAATGGTGATGATGAAAAGTAGTCTATGTCACTCTCCAGTTGTTAAACCCACGAAAAAAAACAGGTCAATCCGTTGCTCTGTTGCTGCGTGAAAGAGGAACAAACAAACCAACAAACAAACACACTTTTGCATTTATAATATTTGTATGATAAAGGTATATAAAAATTGCCGTTAACAGTATGTGGTTCACTCTTCCAATATTTCCCGATGCCTCTAGACCCTTGCATGTAATTTATATTCGTTTTGGAAACCTTTCAGGGCGCAGCACGTAGGGCTCCAACATCTTCGGTTGAACCATGGCGACGGGCCCCGTAATATTAAATATCGCGGGGCGCAGCCCCAAGTGTGAGGGTGCCGTTTTTTTCATCATGACAAAACGGTGTAGGTAGACTCGGACTAAAGACAGAGAGATAACTTTTCATTTGCAACTTTCTGGGAATCTTTAAAAGAGCGCGATATGAATCGCCGAATTACAATTATCTGAAAAACGGTTCATCGAAGAACGTTAACAAAAAAGGTAAGTCTAAAACCTGCATTGCCAAATAATGATTCTTTATATTGGTGCCCATTGTACACCAAACAGGTGTACCATAGGTCATGACCCTAATCTTCGAACGTTACCTAGAGTATCGCGCTCTAATCTTTTCTCTGCTCCGAGTTCTAGCTCTAACCTGGATTGTCTTAGACAGAGTGTTATACTGACGCACCATTCTAGACAAGGATGCATTGAATCCCAGGTTAGAGCTACAACTCGGAGCAGAGAAAAGATTGATGCGCAATACTCTAGGTAACGTTCAAGGATTTGATAGGTTCATGACCTATGGTACCTACACCTGTGCTTATTGTAGTCACCGTCGCTTATGGACACCTACAAAACCCGGGGCATTGGCGGTGCATTGCCTACCTTTGAGGAAGGTATTCGTCTTTTTTTCCATAAATAAAAATGTGTCTATTATCCAATAAAGTTTTTTGTTTAACCTCGCTAACTAAATGCTAACAGACAGTCAAAAATTTAGAGGCCGGCCGGCAAGCGTCTGTAGCTTAGCGGTTAAAGCACTCGGGACGTAAACCCGGATGGTGCAGGTTCGAGTCCTGCCGATCGTAATTTTTTTAATTGTCTATAGCATTTAAATAGTAATTACTAAAGTGTGGAACAACACTTCAAATATAAGAATTAACTAATCGTCAGGTTCAGTTTATTGTATTTTTTATTTTATTTAATAATGTTTCAATGGATACTTATTATACACTGTTGAATTAATCTAATAAGTTAACTCAACTAATTGTACCTATTACCTTATAAAGGAAGCACAACCTGCTAATAAATGTTTAAAAAGCAAAGGAAATCGAGAGTCTGTCTGTGAATATAGGGTGTTAATCTAATTGTCCAGGGGCCTACGGCTACCTGTTTTAAGCGATTCTGTTTAGGTGATCGTAAAAAGTTGCGCAACTGCAAACCGTATCTCGGCGCGTTAAGGTTCACGTTGGCATGGTTTTCCGTAATGCGCGTGTTCCAGCGCTGTTTCAAGCCCGCGTTAAGACCTAGCTATAAGCCTTCAAACCCTCAAGTAAATAAATATAAAAGTTATATGATTATTTACGGGATATTTACCGTGGTAAGGTTGTGGAATGAGCTCCCGATATTTCGGCGCAGTTACATGCACCATGTTCACGGGAAGACAAAAATATAAAATGTTACAGATCGAGCTTTCAAATTTTGTATTAAAAAAAAAATGAGTAAGTACTTAAAATTGTGGATGGATACTTCGACAAAAAAAAAAGAATGGACGGGCCATAACTATTGAAATTGCTCAGTAAAAACGAGTCGAAACCGTCGGATATATACTTCAACACCTAATTATAACCGTGTACAGTACATTTGTTACAAAAAATAGATAAGTACGTACTTAACGGCTTTTTGTTGTGTTCTTACACTTCGGAAACGCACACGAAGGCATAATTTTGTCAGATGTTTCGTTATCATGTAACAATAGCCTTGTGTCGCACTTCCTACGGCTAGAGACCGACTGAAACGAAGTGAGCGCCGGCGCTCATTTTGTAATCTTCAAAAATGCGCTCCTTCTGGGCCCGTCCATTCATTTTATTTTGGTCGAAGGGTAGATTAACCTAACTATGACTGATTTAGATGCTCTACTACGTAGGTACTGCCAAGGTATGCTGACAAGACGCCATGTAAGCTTGCTCTACTACGTAGGTACTGCCAAGGTATGCTGACAAGACGCCATGTAAGCCTTTTTTACTACGTAGGTACTGCCAAGGTATGCTGACAAGACGCCATGTAAGCTTGCTCTACTACGTAGGTACTGCCAAGGTATGCTGACAAGACGCCATGTAAGCCTTTTTTACTACGTAGGTACTGCCAAGGTATGCTGACAAGACGCCATGTAAGCCTGCTCTACTACGTAGGTACTGCCAAGGTATACTGACAAGACGCCATGTAAGCCTGCTCTACTACGTAGGTACTGCCAAGGTATACTGACAAGACGTCATGTAGGCTGTGTTCCTAAATCCAACTTATATAATTGTCAGTATCCGAGCTATTTATCCGAATAAAACAGACAGACAACTATAAAAAAAAAAAAACTATCTTCATTTTTGACATAGAGATAAGTTACTAGAAACAGTTAATTAGTAGGTACTTTGCTATACATCTAGCTAGATTGGCATGGCATGGGCAAGTGCATAATCATACCTATAACTTCATTGACCCAACATAATTCTTAAAATTCTATGGTCACATGTGGGCCTAAACCAATTACCGATTTAAAATGTAATTATATCCTACATAGGTGCATGATGTACCTACCTAAATTAAATTCATGAGGTAGCTTCAAGATAACTTTTAATTGAATTAATAAAATGACCTGTGCGACACGGATCATACACAAAATCCTTACATTGTAATACTTACACACAAAGTATAAAAACTTTTTATTCGAATTCATCCAAACTTTGCGCAGAAAAAAGTTTCTAATACAAAATTAAAGTTTTTCTTTTTTTCTTAACCCTCTTTATCGCAACGTAACATGGGTGTAACGACCGAAACAAAAAAATATTTTACCATGTCGGTACAATACTTTTGAAAATCAACCCGCGTGTTTTGTTAATACTATTAAGGCCATCTAGTGATTTCAATAGTTATCAACTCCGGTGCATTTCACGGCCAGTTTGTGTCAAAATGGCTCCAGGTCAACAATGTTCGCGCAGACGCACTGTAAGTTTTTATTCGTAGTTATGGTTATTTCGCACAATTTGTAAATGTTTTATGCAAATTTTGTTACTAATGCACGTAGTGTCTAATGCAAAATAAAATAAATCTCTTACTCTCATCCCATCTTGAAATATCTGCTGCAATTTATGAATGTATCGTATTTGTAACGTTACGTAAAACCGAACTAACCACTGTCAGTTTGATTAGTAACACGGGTGATACGTTGCACAGTTACTAATGATTTATATCTATATAATTTTATATGCTTTTATGCTTGGTGTTGGGTGTAAGTTGCATGTTTTGCTTTTTATTTTCAACAGGGGCTAAAATGGGATATAGCAAAGTGAATTTTGGCACTCGTGCCTCCAGCTCGTGCTTCATCGACAGACACTTTGGCATCGGAAGATGAAGTTATTATCCAATATAAGATTACTGAACGTCAGCATCGTTACTCCAGTGATGAGGATTCCGATGCCAATTCGGATCCTTGATCCCTCACCTCTTCATTTGAAAACCTCCATATTCTGAGTTCAGATGAAGAAGAAAATTGCTCTGTTCTGAATGTGAACAAAGAAGCATTGCCGTTGACCCCAGTTATAAAAGATATACAATTAGACCCATTGCCTCTGCTAAATTCAGTTTCTTCGGGTTTGTCTCACTAGAAACTCCGCCGACTCAGAAAACTAGATCTGCTAAAAAAAGTCAACAACATGAGCGATATTTACAGCAAAACGAGTAAATTAATACAACAGACCAGTTTTACATTATTTTCAAATGGAAGCCAACAATATTCAAAGCAGAGATCGCTGAACCAACATTGGACTCTTCTCCTTACGAGGTGTTGATGTCGCCTCTGCATTATTTCTTCAGATTCTTTTCTGAAGATATAATTGAATACATAACAGCTGAACACACCAACTTGTACTCTGTACAAAGTAAGAATGGAAAATGTATCAACATCACCAGCGATGACATGCGAGATTTTCTTGCCATCACCATAATGATGGGTATAATAAAAATGCCCTCATATAGAGACTATTGGAGTGGTGAATTGCGATGCCCAATCATTGCCAATATAATGCCTCTAAAGAAGTACGAACAAATTAGGCAGTACGTACACTTCGTTGATAATTCGGACACCAATGAAGATTGCTATTTCAAAGTCCGGCCACTATTAGAAAAAATCAGAAGCCTCCAGTTTGAGGAAGAAGACCGATATAGCATTGACGAAATGATGGTACCTTATAAGGGAACTAGAGCTGGTAATAGGCGACAATATTTACCAAAGAAACCAAAGAAATGGGGTTGCAAGATTTTCGTCCGTGCTGGAGTAGGTATCAGGTATAGTGTATGACTTTCTACCATATGGCGGCGACGACACATTTCGTAACCAACGTTTTAACGACTATGAAGAAAGTCAGCCAACGGTAAGTGATATACCAGCTGCATAGAAGATACAAGCCCCAACTGTTCCTAGGCCAGCTGAAGCAGTTAGGTTCGACGGCACTGGACATTTCCCAATTTTTGTCACAACAGGGAGATGTAAATATTGTAAAACTAGTACTCTAATTTTTTCGTTCTACCTTCCAACGGCGAACCGTGCTTTCTGTACGGTTGTATCGTTGAAAGGTGTTTCGGCGAATCGTACGTGACTCGGTTTGAGTTGCATTTTACGCAATGTACATGCGTAAAATGCAATTTGATACTGTGTTTTCGCCAAAACCGAAATAGTTTTTACAATTATCACACAAAGTCTGAAAAAACATTTCATTTCATAGAATAAATACGTTTAATCTTTGAATATTGTTTTATTTTTACAACAATATCAGATCACTGTAGCAAGTGCAAGGTAACAAATACGATACATAGTTTTTGTGAACAATTCGCCTCAATGTCTCGCAATGTATCATATTTGATACATGCAATAAATAAATAAATACCTGCGTAATATTTTTTTTTCAAATTTTTGGGCACTTCTAATTCATAATCAAAGGCAATTCTTTAAAAAAAAAACAATAAAAAAGGAAAAAAAATCTTGCGCATTAAAGGGTTAACACGTTCGTCACATCCCGAAGCATTCGGTGAACTGTTTTACCATCACTACAAAAACAGTTCTCCTACCCGTCACTAGATGGCGTAAATAGTCTTGTTAGAAAATAAGAATTATTCTAATTCTTTTTTTCCTATTGGAATTAAAGGCAACCGAAATAAAATAAATACATAAAGAAATTTATGGATTATCCAGGCTTGGTCTTAAAAACAAAATTTCAATAGATATCTAACTACTATCTGAGTGATGGATCCTTGTAAGTACTAAATGTGTGGTAGGTATAAAGAAAACATTCGACGGTTCCTATTTTGTTGAATCTAAATTATTGTAATGTAGCATCTGTAAACTATAATTTTCAATATGCAAAAGTTCCCATAAGTGTATAATAATATGCCATTTTAGTTAGCTACAGATTCAATATAAATATTTTATTTGTAACAGTTTGAAAATAAATTTTCTCGCCCTCCTGTAGATGTCGCTACTAGTCACATTTCACCCTAAAGCATTAAGTACCTATCTATTTATTTGCAGTGTCATCTGGTAATATAATATATGGCAAAGTTCTAAGCGGCACTGAATTGCATTTATCACTCCTGAATAATTACCTAATTCCCGTTAATATAAAACTATACTGGGTTACGTGGAAAGAGTATATATACTAAGCCGAAAAGGGTCCATAGTAGGTACCCATCATTAATGACAACTTTTACTATGGGAGCAACTCTAAAACCGCGAAAAAAATATTTGCTGTTCCAAAGAAAACGACCATTACAAAATGTATGAAAAAGTTTTTTTTTTTAATGTGGATAAGTCCGCATTTGACCACTAAATCGCCTGTTTTTATTTCGATTACAGCCTTGGTAAATGATTCCATAGTAAAATGTCGTTCATAACTACGACCTAAATAAAATGAATGGACGTGCCACATAACCATTGAACTTGCCCAGTAAAAACGAGTCAAAACCGTCGGACATATACTTCAACACCTAATTATAACCATGTACCTACAGTACATTTGTTACAAAAAATAGATAGCTGTTTTTTGTTGTATTTTTACATTTCGGGAAAGCACACGAAGGCATAATTTTGTCAGATGTTTCGTTATCATGTAACAATAGTCTTGTGTTGCACTTCCTACGGCTAGAGACCGACTGAAACGAAATGAGAGCCGGCGTTCATTTTGTTATCTTCAAAAATGCGCTCCTTCTGGGCCCGTCCATTCATTTTATTTTGGTCGAAGGTTCATAATGGTAGGTACCTACTATAGACCACTTTTGGCTTAGTACACCCTTTCCGCGAACCCTCTAGACTAACTTTGTCAAGTGTCGAGTCTAATCTTTCATCCTTGCAAGCTCGCAAGTCCATGCATGTTCAATGGCGGAGAATTCTTATTAGCATGGTTTGCATAAATATTACGGAAACACTCACTACGATGGAGCGGTTTTAGTTTAGATCAATTTACATGCAGTCTGGTTTCTTGTGTGCGTTTAATCACACTAATATTATATATGCGATAGTTTATGTATGCATGTGTTTGTTCGAACTTAACTAGGTAACGGCGGAATGGATTTAAATTAAATTTGGCAAAGAGAAGCATAGGCATAGGCATGTGGCATACGCCGACTCTTTTGGAGATCGGTGGGTCAGGCCTATGTCCAGCAGTGGCCGTCCTTTAGCTGAAATGATGATGATGAGAGGTAGCTTATACATAGGCTTTATCCCAGAAATATTCGTGGTTTCTGTAAGAAAGTGGGATAGGACTTCCTATTGCCAACAGGCGCCTTACGGCTATTTATTAACGCGGGAACGAAACAACGCTGAAACAACACAGTTCGGAAAATCACGTGAACGTGACCTTAACGCGCCCAGATACGGTTTGCAGTCGCGCAACTTTTAGCAATCGCCTCAAACAGAATCGCTTAAAACACGTAGCCGTAAGGTCCAGGCAAACTTGCAGATTAGTTACAATAAGCCCCTTTTCAAAGTTAGTATTAAAAGCATTCGAAACTTATTCAAATCATTTATCTCTATTACTTTTAAAAATTCCTCAAAAATTGGCATTTCTGGAATTTCCGGTTTTTTAAAATATCTTTTGATTTAGATATTATTTTTACCAGACTTTAAAAATAGCAACTTTTAGCAATCGCATTTAACAGAATCGCTTAAAACAGGTACTTACCCGTAAGGCCCCAGTACATATAATTATGTACCTATATACCTATTTTATTTCCAACTGGAGTAACCTCTTCGATTACTTGTAATTTTCCTCATTTCCAAGCTTCTAGTTGGTATTCTATGTCCGTGAATTATGTCTTCCTGATACATAAGTAACATAATTATGTAGATACAAGTTGAGATCTATTTATCCAAGTTTTATTGAGATACCTAGGTAAGGCCGTTTAGCAGTGCAGATAGAGAGAGTTACTTCCATAATTGTAACTAGTAGCGCCCCGCAGCTTCACCCGCAGCTTCGGTGATCGTACGAGAAACGGTGGTGAACAGAAATTTGCCACCGACTCGCACTTTGCCATTATTTATTATTTGTTGTTATACTGTAGAGTGTGTACTATAATCATGCCAAGCTTGACGCTTGTATGTATTACTGTTTTTCCATTAGAGCTCATCCAAAAATACGTTTCTTGTTTGAGTTTTACCCCCCTTTCGTATTAACTTTTTTTTATTTTATTATTTATTAGTTAGCCGCCATAACATTACATATTCTGTGAAAATTTCAACTGGCTATCCATTACGGTTCTAAAGATATAGCCGTTAATAGGTAGGACAGACAGACGGACGGACGGACTAACAGACATCGTAGGCTTAGTAATAGGGTCCCATTTATACCCTTTGGGTACGGAACTCTAAAAAACATCAATGTGCGAGCGAAATCGCTGCACCCGGTATTCTGGGAGGAACAAATAAAATTAAATAAAACACAAATTTATCCTGCCTATCATCATCATCATCAGCAGCCATTAAACGTCCACTGTTGGATAAAGGCCTATGTTAGAGAGGGGTTTTGCCATAATCCCCACGCTTAGTAGGTGGCTGTAATATCCTTCCTATAGCTGTCCATAATGTTTGCCTAGTTCTAATAAGAATAGTTTAAATTAAGACTTGTCAGTCTAACTGATGAAGTTTAGGGGTGGAGTCAGGGAAACTGATTGAATAGCCCATATCTAATAAGATGTTTAGAATATGCTAATACATCTCGGTGCAGTGCCGCGGAGTTTCGAAAGAGTGACTTTTATCCCGGATAAGTCCGCGTTTGACCACCAACTCGCCTGTTGGTAAGCGACGATGTGGTCGAAGATGGAGCACGCAGACTTAGAAGATACCTATTCACTCTGGCTTTGGAAAGGCCCAGATTATATCTCTCAAGAAACAAGGAAGCCGGAAGGTTCATCTAATCCTTGGCCGTAAGAAACGTAGAATCGAAACGTTTGGTACGTTTCCAAGGAAAATCCACAATATATCGGTGGTAGTGGACTGATTTCCGTTTGACGTTCTATATTTTGAGTAGCGCTACCAAAATTATGCGCATGCGTGGCGCTTACCATCAAGTATGCGATATGCTCGGCTTGTCATTCAACTGTATAATAGCAGTAACAATATTATTATGTTTTTGCTGCACTTTGGTAATAAAGACAGCTGTCTCACTCGCATTGACTCGAGCAGAATGTTTTTCCCATTTGCAAGAAACGGAAAAACATTTTGCTTGCAGTCTTTATGCACCTGCTTCAGTCAACTTTGTATCAGTGTTTGCCTCTAGATGGACACTCGTTTTACTTACAGTATGTATCTATATACTACTGACTATCATTTCGACTACTGACTCCTTCTACGCCTTCTTGAAATGCGCATGCTACAATTCAAAATAATCGTCATGACAAAATAAACCGGCCAAGTGCGAGTTAAGCTCGCGAGCCCGACTCGCACTTGGCCTTGACTCGCACTGAGGGTTCCGTACCACCACAAAATTCAATAACGAAATTACCAGTTATAACTTGGTAATGAACAGAAACTTATCACCGACTCGCACTTGGCCATTATTTATTATTTGTTGTTATACTTTATACTTTATTCATGCCAAGTTTGACTCTTGATCGTATTACCGTTTTACATTAGAACTAATACAAAAATACCATTAAAAATACGTTTGTTGTACCCCCCTTTAGTTTTTACTTTTTGACTTTTTTATTATTTGTTAGTTAATCCGCCGTAACGTTATATATTCTGTGAAAAATTTCAACTGGTTATCTATTACGGTTCGAGAGATGTTTTAAGGTAGGACAGACGGACAGACAGACATCGTAGGCTTAGTACTAGGGTCACGTTTTTACCCTTTGTGTACGGAACCCTAAAAATTACACTTACGGATTTTGGAGGATGTTCATGTAAAACCACAAGGCAAAGTCAAGATTACTTTTGGATAATACGGAAAATTATAACTTACCATGTACATCGTTAACTTGCCATTTAACACCTCCGCTTCCGCCGGTCGTTTTGACCCTCGGGCGATATTACAACAGTCCATAAAACATGAACCGACGTGTTATCATTAAAGGGTTAAACTGCCTAAGGTGTTAGTAAAAAAAACCCGGACAAGTACGAGTAGGACTCGTGCTCTGAGGGTTCCGTTAGACGGAAAGCACAGAGCGCGAGACCAAAAAAAAACTAACTGAAGTTAAAATATTGAGAGACAAACTTAAGTTTATAGTTGACAATAAGGTTCTTCCATACATTCCAACTACAAAATGTAAGTTTGTAATAGCAAAATAATCATTTTTAAATGATATAACTTCAAATTTATAACATTCGGATTTATTCCTATATATGTACTATGAGACCTTGCCTCTTGCCAATTTCATGATTCTAGGTCAACGGGAAGTACCCTATAGGTTTTGATTCCCCTGTGAAATCGCAAAATATACGACATAACGGAACCCTCAGAGCGCGAGACAAAAAAAAACTAACTGAAGTTAAAATATTGAAAGACAAACTTAAGTTTGTAGTTTTTTTTACTGGGCAAGTGCCTTTAATAACTAAACAAAATACAAGCTAAAACTAACACTACAAATATAGAAAATGTTAGAATGCCCATAGACCGTTGAAGGTCTAAAGACAATCGAAATGCTCAAGCCCACTACCAGTTGGCAGCGTACCCAACATGCTGGCGGCATTACCACGTTGAATGGCAATGCTAATGCGTTGAGCCAGAAACACGCCAGCATTTTGGTCACGCGTCGCATTAACCAGGCGCTCTAAAAGATTTTTGAAAATGAGGTGAGCTCCCGGTCCCGAAGGGCCCAATGTCTCGACCCCAAACGCCTCAAATAAGTAACCACTGCCGAAGTTAGCATATTTGCGACGCTTGTGCTGCTCTGCCAAATTGGCAGCCGCGCCAGCCCTACCCTGTGTCTCAGGAAGATGTGACGGCGCCAAAGTATCGACACAAGTTGCGTCCCATACAAGGGGCCGCCCCAACCTCCAGGGCACAAGTGTCATACCGTCAGGCCTCCTTCCATCGTCACGCGCAAGACCACTCGGTTCGAGCACAGCTGCGACATTGGCGAAGGAAAGTGCCCTGCGTATGATGTCGTTCAGGCTAGCGTGTCGGCCAATACGACCAGCGCTTCTCGAGCAAGAGAGACCATGGTGACCGAGCTGGTCAACAGCAGTACCACACTGACAGCGATGGGCCTCACAGCACCTTGCACCCAAGCGTAAGCTGACAGCTAGACGAAATGCGGTTGGATCTAAAAGGCTACCTGTGTTAAAAGAGGGCATGGCTTGCAACCAAAGTCACGATTCCCAAACAGAGACAGTTTGTAGTTGACAATAAGGTTCTTCCATACATTCCAACTACAAAATGCAAGTTTGTAATAGCAAAATAATTATTTTTATGATATAATTTCAAATTTATAACTTTCGGATTTATTCCTTTATATGTACTATGAGACCTTGCCTCTTGCCAAATTTCATGATTCTAGGTCAACGGGAAGTACCCTATAGGTTTTGATTCCCCTGTGAAATCGCAAAATATACGACATAACGGAACCCTCAGAGCGCGAGACAAAAATAAAACTAACTGAAGTTAAAATATTGAAAGACAAACTTAAGTTTGTAGTTGACAATAAGGTTCTTCCATACATTCCAACTACAGAATGTAAGTTTGTAATAGCAAAATAATTATTTTTATATGAAATAACTTCAAATTTATAACTTTCGGATTTATTCCTATATATGTGCTATGAGACCTTGCCTCTTGCCAAATTTCATGATTCTAGGTCAACGGGAAGTACCCTATAGGTTTTGATTCCTCTGTGAAATCGCAAAATATACGACATAAACGTTCATATCTTTTGATTGCTTTGACTTACAACTTTTATTTTTTTACAGCCGAAAGAAACCGTAGACTCAAGTATTTAGTATAAATTTCAACTTGCTACCTTTATGCGTTCTTGAGAAAAAGGGTCTTGACAGACGGACAGACAGACAGACGGACAACGAAGTGATCCTATAAGGGTTCCGTTTTTTCCTTTTGAGGTACGGAACCCTAAAAAACTACTTATGTACTGAGTTTATTATATTTTTCTTTATTGGTTATGTAAATTGATGTAAAGGTATAATGACAAGGTTTTAGATGGGTTTTCTATCTGTCAACGTCAAAATACAATTTTTATTCTATTGCAGCGGTAAGGTCAGAAAAAAAAGGTAGCGTTAAAACGTGTGTCCTAATGTTTGATTTATTACAAATAACAGGCTTAACGATCAATATAATTAATTACATTACACATACAGAAAAAATAAATTAAATTGGCTGATAATTCTCTGAGATATGAGCGTTTAAAGTTTTAGGTGGGGATGGAGAGGGGATAGTCTGTCTCTTTCTCGCAAAGCGTGTGTTAGTAAAGCATTTGTATGGTGCGCCTGAGCCATGACGTCACGCAGTATAGTGCGCTCTCTGTCTAGCATGAAATTAAAATACTTATAACTTACTTATTTTTAAACAAATTTTAATTTTTTCTTTGATAGGCTCTATTAATAATCAGCTTTGTTATGATAAAAATATTAGTCATCATGCCTATTTCCCCTTTAGCACTTTTTCAAGAATTGAATTTTGATAGATTAAGGGCAATAAAGGGGGGGGGGGGGGGGGTTGGTGCGAAATTTATATGACAGCTGTAACGGAGATATTCTCGAGCGCGCTGGAACAGCCCTCCTAGGAGAGTCGTGGTTAAAGTATCTGTTAGTATTAAAAAAACATATCCTCCCAGCCAGGGTGTCTACAACTACCTCTCCGGGCTGGCGAAGCACCGTCAACACCGCTAGTGTTGCAGGTGTCCATAGGCGGCAGTTTCTGCTTACTATCAGGCGGATCGCATGCATGTATGCTATTTATATATTTAAAAAACTAAGCTGTAAGACCGCCAATTAGTATCCTCTATATAATAGTGCTGCTTATCTTTCTGTTGTATGTAATTTTATGGTTTTAATTACCTATCTATTCTAGGATGATAGAATTATTAACCCGTTACTAGTCAAGCTTACTTCCGATGTCAACTCACCTGCGCTTGGTAAAATAGACCATAATGATATATTCCATTTTATCTTTCCATCTAAGTGTACCCACGGTACAACGTATTATCGAACTGTTAGGTCAGGACCACACCAAAGATGACAAAATGAGCTTTATTAAGTAAACTGAACTTATATGACCCCACCGAGTTATTGACCACATTTATCACTTGGTAGTTCGTTTAGTGTACTGATAATGCATTTTATGCACAGTTTGATATTAAACACATTATTTTAGTTACCAACAGTAATTTTGCTATGTATGTATATTTAGTACTACTTAATTTTAGTTCACTGTATTCATATTTAGAACTAGCAGCACCAGTGGTTACATCCGCTATCCAGCAGGATATGTTTTTTTGCTGGTGTAAAAGGTGGATCATTACTTAGGCTAAGTATCAATCCATAGTAAGCAATCTTTCATCTTAAGTCATTGGCTATCGTTCTGCAATGTATGCCCGGCCTTAAGTTTTTTTTTAATTACATGACGCTACCTTATTATTTATATACTAATATCATGTGAACAAGAAAATTAACATTTAATTATATTATCTTGTAAAAGAAACTTGTTGTAAAACAGCTCGCACCTACTATGAAGGGTTTAATAGAATGCGTTTGATTTATTGTAGTTTATTGTTTCATTATATTAATACATGGAATTATTATAAGGGTATAAAAACTCCTTGTATTAATATAATAAATGAAATAAAAATAAATAACATAAAATAAATTTGTAGGCAAATAAAATTATTATAGAGCAAGTTCATTAATTAAAACAAGAAAAATCATTTCATTAATTTATTAATTAAAACATCATGAAGTAATCAGTATGTCCAAGATCCTCAAAAAAAGTTCAAAGACTTAACGACAGTCACCAACAGGCACTGGGCCAGCATGGTGGATTAGGGCCCATCTCTCTCTGAGAGAAGGCCTGCGTCCCAGCAGTGGAGACATGATGGTCTGATGATTATGATGATGATTAAGAAAAATATACATACTTAGGTATTTGAAATCATAATAAACTTACCTAAATTAAAATTAATTAATAAACCTAAATATACAACTAATTACATACTATAATGGTGGATTATTTGTTAAGTGTTCGTGGGCATGCTCGAGTGTGGGTAAGTGATATAACGCGGTGAAACATGTATTCTTGTGTTGTTTCAAAAGCTCCATAGAAGGCTCTTGTAAAGTCTCCACCGCCTTACATGACTTTGACTTGACCGTGACTTACTTTGCTTGACTCTGACTGTGACAATACTTTGGCTACAATTCATAAAACTTGTTAAAAATTTAATAACTAGACACTAGCAAATAAACAAGAGTTGCGACGCCAACACAGAAAAGAATTAAAAAAAACTAGCTTTATGTGTGAAGCCCATCCATACTTTTTGCATTAATTTAATGTAAGTCTTTGAACGAAATGTCGTAACATACAGGTGCTTCTTTCTTAGCTTAACTAATGACAATTATTATTATTTTCTTTTGTCTATTACATTATAAGTGAAACCGAAGCAGGCCTAGCGACAGAAACCGAAGCAGGCCTAGCGACAGAAACCGAAGCAGGCCTAGCGACAGAAACCGAAGCAGGCCTAGCGACAGAAACCGAAGCAGGCCTAGCGACAGCTGCGTGATTTTTTCTAAAGAAAAAAACGTCAACGCAAACGTTGCCTTCATTTGCATATTACAAAAGTGTTCGCTTTCAATTCACGGCAAAAAGTTAACCCTTCATCGACTGTTCTATTATTTTTTGTCCTTTACGTCCTTTTTATACATCAATGTCGGTTATCGATGTGAGCATAATTAGAATTATATGCTTTGTACGGTGTATGTAATTTTTTATCGCACAGATGCGTGTCAGGAAGCAGGTAAAAACTGGATCAAGATCGAAAGTGTATGGTTGAGTTAGTAAAAAATATAATAAAAAATTGTTAATGTCTGTTGGTTATGGGCTCGAATGAAATTGATATTTTAAGGTGTAAATAAACTTAGTATGAAATAGTATGTGGTTTTGTTGATAGGAAATAATTATTACCTAATATATTACAGCTATGTAGGTAAGTTATTAGTATGGCATTAATATATATATATATATATATATATATATATATATATATATTGTTGTACCACTCAACTCACTAACCTAAATTGTCTCTTTTCATGTCAATCTATACTAATATTATAAAGAGGAAAGATTTGATTGTTTGTTTGTTTGAATAGGCTCCGTAACTACTGAACCAATTTGAAAAATTCTTTCACTGTTGGGAAGCTACACTATCCCCGGGTAACATAGGATATATTATATTTTCAAAAAAAATGGGGATCCTTACTAATACTCCAATAATGTAACCCAAGGTGTAAAAAAATTAGATTTACAATTTTGACTTTGCGTGTTAACGACTGTTCTAAGACAGGACAACGTCTGTCAGGTCAGCTAGTATGTGATAAAACGACGGCAACTATTTTACATTCTATCAATTTTAGTTTAGTTAAGAAAATGTAACAAACGAATTGGCAGTCCCTAATTATACGTCACAAATTCTGATGTAAAAAAACAATAACTGGGCATACAATAACTAGAATATTATGTAAAAGACAAGATATATAGGACCCACAAAGCCTAAGCTGGATTTCCAGAAAAGTAAAGTTATTAGGCCGCACATTTTTTTTCTGAATATTCTTCAGTGCCTATAAATTAAGCCGCACCATCATTATAATATTAAACCCTCGATGCAAATATTAAAGATGATATTTATGTCAAAGTCAAAGTTGTCAAAGTTAGTCTTTTTATGACTGTCTGTTGTAACGTAGGTCCCACGTAGGGCCTATTTAAATATCGATTTTTTTATATCACGTCAAAATCAATCCAAGTGTTTAATATTAGGCAGCAGTGAAGTAATCGAGCGATATCAGCATATTTTCAGACAACAGATAATTAATATTAGTGGCAGCTGTCCTCTTATTGAAATATGCAAATATGCACTGTTAAAAATAAAATCCAATGTTTATAACTTTGAAACCATGATCGCAGGCTTTATCAAAATGGTTCTTAGCCACGGTTGATAAAAATACTCAAGTTACAAGTTAAAACAACCATTGTCCGGTGGATGGCAAGCAGTAGCTGAGACTGGCACAGGAGCGGAATACATGGCTTCTGTAGAGGAGACCTATAGAAGACTGTTGAATAGGGTGGAAAATGGTTGATGATAAAACAATTTCAATAGGTATCTCAGCATTGATGAAATTTCATCTTTTCATTGTAGTGTACCTGTCAATAAAGGACAACTTAATAGACTGCTGGACCGGTGTTTTATATGTTAAAAATAACTACTTAATACGTATGCTAAAGAAAATATTTAAATCAGCTAATTAAGTTCCTATATAAGTTTACAGTTATTACGTTTACAGTTTTTGTTTGGATTAGGAAGAGATGCTCTGCCCTATTCCAGTAAAACGAGTGCCAGTACAGAATTTGTATGGTGCAATTACAAGTTACGTCATTTGTAAGTATAGTGCGGTTTGTGTTACCGTGTCTCGGTTTATTTATTACTCAAAGTATTTTTGGTACTATCAGTATTTTACTATTAATACTAATAATACTTAAACTTAACTTTACTATTAATAATACTTTTAACTGTCACTCTACTGATCACTTAGTAGTAGATAGCACAATAGAAAATTTGTCTACATTGGTGAAACCAAGACGCAAATGTGGTATTTAAATTATTATGGAAAATCTAATAAGAATTTCACTATAATTCTTTTATATTGAAATTCTAACGAACAGGCTGACATTGGTGGAGGAATATTGAGTGGGTTGGGAGACCCATGTCCAGCAGTGGATGAAGACGCATTGGCTTGAAGTGGCTGATTATGATGATGATTATAAAATTACTAATTCAATAAATAACTTTCACTTTAACCTTCACACAGCTAACTATAGTTACAATAGTTGGAAGTACTAACCCAGCTCTTTCTTACGACCATGAGAAAATTTCCAATCTACGAGCGCATGCAAACAATGAATCAAAGAAAAAGTTACCAATAAAATTATTAAATTACACATTTCATTGTGTCGCCGATTTGAATAAATTATAATCACAATGGATATTCAAATTTGTTCCCAACGCGCACAATGTGGTAAGGAGCAATGTGTCAGATACGTCACTCGTAGGGTTAGCCCTCTGACAGGTAAGAAAGGTTATATTCTCAGATCAGGTAAGCAAGGGAGACATGGTGAGGTGAACTGAGGTGGCGTGGCGGGTGTGAACGCATCTGTCCTAAATCAGGCTTGATGCCTTTAGTGGAACTCACCCTGCAGACGACTTTGTCGCCCTTTTTCCATGTGGACTATTAGTTAGTTTATTGGTGTCACGAGAAGTTTTTTGTGTGCGTAAAAAATTGGTATTCATATTCATATTTCGTTTGTTGCATATAATATGGGTACACAGGAGATGGAAAACTTACAGTAAAAGAGCGCCATAATCGACCTTTCAGCATGCAAACAAAAAGGACCTGAGGAAAAATAAACTAGACAATGAAAAATTATCACATTACACATTATCAAATCAACTTCAACTACAACTCACATTTTTATGGCTGTTGTCAAATTATACAAGTCAACACAAAATACAATTATATAAGTAAGTAAGTGAGCCATTGTTCCGTACTTACAGTTTTTGCGTTATGAGGTTAAGCGTGATTTTGTTATGAAACTTGGAGACATTTTAACAAGAACGATAATTATACTAAGGCATATCTTTCTTGTTTGTCAGCTCTGGGGTTAACTGACAGGCAGGAAAGGTTACATTTATGGGTAAGGTGTTAAATGTCTTTTCTAGAATAGTGTATAGTCTTTGACTGATTTAACTTTGTTAAGTATTAGATTTCAAGCTAAAATATTAACCCCAGGCACAAACGTTTGTTATGTTATAGTGGCTGTAAGGTGATGACAAGTCAAAATTTTATACTTTAGCATTGCCTTGGCTATTGACCTGCCCAGTCGAACTAGGCAGGTCCAACTTCAAGAAGGAGGTCAGTCGGAGAATTCAACTCGGCTGGGCAGCGTTCGGTAAACTACGCAACGTCTTCTCGTCTAAAATACCTCAGTGCCTTAAGACGAAGGTCTTCAACCAGTGTACGTTACCAGTGATGACATACGGCACTGAAACGTGGTCTCTCACTATGGGCCTCATAAGCAAGCTCAAAGTAACACAACGAGCTATGGAGAGGGCTATGCTCGGGGTTTCTCTACGAGATCGAATCAGAAATGAGGAGATCCGTAGACGAACGAAAGTTACCGACATAGCCCACCGGATCAGCAAGTTGAAGTGGCAGGGCACATAGCACACAGAACAGATGGCCGATGGGGCTGAAAGGTTCTGGAATGGAGACCACGGACCGGTAAGCGCACCGTAGGACGTCCATCCACAATATGGACAGACGACGTAAAAGAGAAGTACCTATCATTTTGAACAACTTTTACTATGGGAGGAACTCTAAAATGGCGAAAAAATATCAGATCTTCTATAGAAAAAGGTCATTAACTTGACAAAATGTATGGAACAGCTGATTTCAGGGTTAGTCCCATAGTAAAAGTTGTTCATAATAATGGTTGCTATGGACCCCCTTAGGCTTAGTACACCCTATCCACGTCACACAGTATAATAGCCTAAGTAGGTATGTATCCAGAGTATTAGCTATATACTTTCATTCAAATCCAATTGTCACGGAATTGAGTGTGAACGAACATACACTTACACACATTATCGCATTTATAATTTTAGCGTGATAGGCTTGCACTTGACCGCGACTTTGCTTGATGCGGTCTACAATGGAGCACGCTTGCCTAGAAGAAACCGCTTCACTCGCGTCTTGAAGACAGTTCCATTGTCGGAGTACGATGATGATGATGGGTCCTGGAAAGAAAAAAACCTAGTAAGTAAACAGTACAACAGTATTACAGTAGCGGGTAAATAAGTAGGTACGTACAAATAAAATTTTCAGGGGAGTTAAATATCAAGGTTTGGTCTAGGATAAATTAAAGACTTAAATTTCACACATATAAACTTGTAATAGTAAACTAATATTATTATTGAAAAAAAAAACTACTTAAATATAACTCGATTGCAAAATCTATATAAATAAATAAATAAATAAATAAATAAATATTTTGGGACATTTTTGCACACACGGTCATCTGACCCCAAACTAAGCAAAGCTTGTGATATGGCTGCCAGAGACTGATATACATACATATATAGTTTTAAATACATACTTAAATAGATATTAACAACCAGATATAGAACAAACACAAATGTTCATCACACAAATGTTTGTCCTACGTGGGAATCGAACCCGCATCGTTTACATTACAGACGCACTGCGCGCGCCCTATGCAAAACTACTGGAGTTTGTTCCATTCTCGACCAATAAATGTTTCGTGATAACAAACACAGGATTGCAAAAATATACATATTTCAGAGATTAAACGGTTCACGATTAAACAAATGAGATCACAAAGGCGACAATTAAAATAAACTCAGTTGAACACTTCCCCTGCGTCTGTAATGTGAACGAGCTCTACACGGATTTAACGGAACCTTGTACTTCTAAATGTCCCGCTTATACTACAAACAAACATGCATACATACCTACGAAAAACAATATGGTTATACAGAACGACCTTTCTAAAAAATTCCTCTTTTTTAGGGTTCCGTACCTCAAAAGGAAAAAACGAAACCCTTATAGGATCACTTCGTTGTCCGTCTGTCTGTCCGTCTGTCCGTCTGTCAAGACCCTTTTTCTCAAGAACGCGTAAAAGTATCAAGTTGAAATTTATACTAAATACTAGGGTCTACGATTTCATTCGGCTGTAAAAAAAAAAAAGTTGTAAGTCAACGCAATCAAAAGATGAACGTTTATGTCGCATATTTTGCGATTTCTCAGGGGAATCAAAACCTATAGGGTACTTCCCGTTGACCTAGAATCATGAAATTTAGCAAGAGGCAAGGTCTCATAGCACATATATAGGAATAAATCCGAAAGTTATATATTTGAAGTAATATCATTTAAAAATAACTATTTTGCTATTACAAACTTACACTTTGTAGTTGGAATGTATAGAAGAACCTTATAGTCAACTACAAAGTTAAGTTTGTCTTTCAATATTTCAACTTTAGTTTTTTTTTGGACTCGCGCTCTGATAGTTCTGTGCAACAGAACCCTCAGAGCACGAGTCCTACCCGTACTTGTCCAGTTTTTTTCTTTCCAATTTTGAGTTTTGCGTGTTCAATGCACATCTCCTGTCACGTGATCGCGCATAGATACCAGAGTAGTGTTGGTAGAATTGCTACGCACCGTGCGTTTTCGTTGTGTTGGCATCCCAACCTCTTCAGGTATTCGGGTAAATAAATATGATACAACTGTTGTGATTTTGTTATTTCATTGACTAAACTAAATCTAATTTGATAGGAGTACAGGACTAAAAGTGGCTAAAGCATTGTACTTTATTCCTGAAAGACAATAAAAGCTAGAAAATGTCAGAGCTGTCAAATGTAATTTTAAAAACTAAACGACGGAATCAATCACAAGCGTGCGAAGCCAAAAGGACGAAAAATATAATATATCAGAAACTATGATCGGTGCACCAACACCAACCAACCAATATGGGATGAAATCTTTGGCACCAACCTTGAAACTGATTAAACTTGGAAAAGTTTTCATATAGAAATAAAAGTTTGTTAACACATGGACTTACATTACCTCACATGGAAATTTACACAAAATTTAAATTCAAAAACTAAAGAATTTCCGGCACCAAAACGAGAAAAGAAGCAAAATGGCGCGTTCCGATCGCCGCGGCCATATTTGAAATGCGCGAAATTGATGCGCACTCGACCAAAAACTTACCCCATTTGGACACTACTGTTCCCGCGTTTTCACCCACGCGATTTACCAAATATTTTTAACTACAATACTGAACTCTATAACCTATACATTAGAAGTCATATTCTTTCCTATTTTTTTTTGATATCGCTCACAACAAAAACGTCATAAGTCCATTCGCATAGAATGTCAGAAAGTTTCAAAATAAACCTTCCAATAACATAATTTTAGGTTCATATTTCTTTTGACAAAATGGAAGTTAGCTGTGTTAGTTTCGTGTGGGCACGAAGGAAACCTTGTTATAACTCGCGTGTGTGCATTTGATAAAGAAAGGGTAACGTCATATCTGAATGCTGAATTTTACCTATGAATGTGACATTCGATGGAAACGTGTGCGTGTGCTTAGAGTTGGGAAAGTGCCTATCGATATTTTTTGTTTTTCAGCCGTTCATTACTGCTGGGATTTTCCAAAATTATTTTCGCTAGCTTCTAAAAAGTGTTTCTTGGCCTGAGCTAGGCATTGATGGTCTGGGCTAGACTTAATGGTCACAGTGGTATGTATAGTCAATGAGCATGGTAGTGGTGGTATGGTAGCTTATGGTAGTTCTGTTTGGTCGCCGGCCTGCCATTGTTTCATACTATATCATTATCTTTTGTGCTGGAATGTTGTTAAAAGACTTGCTTAAATGTGACAATTTAATTATGAGGCCAATAAATAAATCTATTCTATTCTATTCTAATGTTGGCCATTTAATGAGGCAAGTTTGTACTCGGACCGAAATAAGATTTTTGAAATTCTGCACTGTACCTATAATGTAGGTAACTTGTGTACCTCTACCTACCTACCTACAAACCTACCTAAAACTACTTTGGCTTCATCTTCTTTTACAAGTTTTAAGTTTTTTGCTTTGACGGTAGTACAGGTACTATTTGTCAAGTAAATTATAGGTAACAATAATAAATATTATTACCCAATTATAATTTTTTATCAAATAATAATATTACAATAAAATATTAAATATTAAAAAAAAAATATTAAAAAAAAAAAAAAAACTTGGCAAATTGTATTTTATTTTAGTAAATAACATAAATACTAAAGACATGCAAGCCAAAGCTAAGATCTACGTGTCTTCTTTTTTATGAATATTGTTTATTCACAAAACATGGGTGTTACAATTAAAATTGTTATAATTTGTTACGTTAATGAAGTTGTGTTTGCCATTATTTTTTTAACCAAATGGTTAGAAAAACTTGAAGGTGCTGTTTTAAAAAGAGCTGTCAGCAATATTTCATGATCTTAAAAAAACGTGTCTTCATCATCAGCCAGAATACGTCCACTGCTGAACATAGGCCTCCCCCTTTAACCTCCACACTGAACGACAGCCTGCCTTTTGCATCCTCTGGATGCCCGCGACTGTCACAATGCCGTCGGTCCATCTAGTGGGAAAGAGTTAAAGCATATAATATATGTAGACAGTTCGAATTCTGTAGTAAGAACCTACTGAAGTATCACCACTAACATAAAACAAATTATGACTATAATTATCATATTAAATGTGAAAGTAAGTGTGTATATTTTCCCGCACGCAAATACATAACAACTGAATGGATTTCATATATTTTTTTAACTAATAAGCAACTTTTACAATTCAAATTCAAACTGCTGGGCACTGACAGTTATTAATATTTCCCCGCCATTTTGTTCAGGTAACTTTGAATTGGTCCGGTGAAGAATATTTTCCGCTTTTCTATCGATATCTGAAAGTCACACCCCTAGTTGTAAACTCGGCACGCTAGCGTATTTTAATAATATTCATTTTTCCGTGTCACTGGTTCCCGGTATTCTATGAAATTCTCCAAGTATGTATTAATATACAATATGAGAAATCTAACAAACGGGTACGATTTGTTGAGATCTTTGGTGGGATGTGAATATATCAAGTTATTGAGTGTTTTTAGGTTTAAATTGGACTAGGAATCTAAACTCACGAGGAAACCCACAAAAAGGAACTAAAAGAGATGAAGTTTGACAGCTAAAAGAGACCCACAAGAAATCAGAGAAACAGGAATGAGCAGAGCAGTTTGTCGTGAAATAATATTGTCCATTATAGACCTGCAAACAGCAATTTGCCGTGGCTGTGGTATCCTGTTTGGGAGACCACTAGCCTTGAAAGAGTGAGGTCGCGGGTTCAAATCCTGGACATACTTACCAATGTTCTCTTTGGAGTTTATGTTCAGATTTTCATACCACTGGCTTTTCGGTGAAGGGAAACATTATGAGGAAACCTGCAAACGTACGGAGAAGATATTCAATGGCGTATGTGGATCCACCAACCCGCACTGGGTCACCGTGGTGGATATGACCCAATTACCAATTTCGGGGGTAGGCTAAAGTCCAGACTATTAAAAAGTTTTTATAAGCATTACAGTTAAGCAGATATAAATTGATCTGAGAGTATCTATCTGCGCTGGATAAAACAACTACACAACAAAGATAGTGTGTTATGTCTTCTTTGTTTCACTAGCATGAGTTTTAAGAGCCATCTTTTCATTTCTTCAAATAGTTTACTCCCCTGAAGCCTCATTCTTCATCCGCATTACAAATATCCCTTTCTCAAAAACCGTTCCCAAATAGTAAGTAAACCCCATCTTAGTAAGTGGGGGTCATAAATAAAAACAAATGGTTTGTACGGCTTCTCAAGTGTTGTATAGATCCAATCCCAGTATGGGTGCTCCATAGTTTCTTAATTTATAGCATGATGGCACAAACTACTCGCGTGATGATTATTACACTTTAAAAAATGCAACACAAGCTTATGAACACATAAGTTTATAAAGTTATATGGTTGTTTATGGGATAGTTACCGTGGTAAGGTGGTTATTGGGAGCTCATTCCACAACCTTACCACGGTAAATATCCCGAAATAATCATATAACTTTAGTGAACAGCTGTGATAGTTTAAAACAGTGTTTTACCGAAGTTTTTTTCTAAGAAGTATAAAAAATCCAATTGCAGTCGGTACTTGTGAATTAGTAATGTATGAAATTCTATGACTACGTCACACTGCATGCAGTACGCGCACTGTTCATAGACAATATTTCATGACTTCCACATGACTGCGACTGGATTTAGTGTGACTTTAATTATTAAGTATTTTCTTTAGAACTAGCTATGCCCGCTTGACTTGAAATTTTGTACATATGCATAGGCCTATTGGCCTCTCCAAAAGGTATAATTTAAAAATATCCTTTCTTAATGCTTACTTACGTTTGTATAATAAACACTAAACACAAAAAATAATTAATTCAGTTTCTAACATATGTGTTTTAGGCTCTACGTTGTCTGTAAGCGATTGCATTTATAATTTTATGTAGATTTTATGCAGCCTTTCAGGGCACTTTCTTCCAAGTAGTCGCATAATTTTGTAGTAGTAAATTACTTACAATAATTCGATACTAATACTTATATTCATTTATTCATACGATCAGTATATGTCAGATGTAAAAATTGTCAATACAAAGTACTTAATAGTAAGTAAAAACTAATAATAATTAAATATATTTAGGATGTTACTTTTAGAGCCATAAATTCCTTATCAATGTCGTAGAACGCTTGACTGACAAGCCAGCGTGCTAACCTTGCTTTGAATATGGACAAGTTGGACGCCTCAACTACATCCTCGAGAAGCCTGTACGATATGATAGTTTTCGAAATCTTTATTCGTTTACGTATTGTTCCATACGTAACACTTTAGTAAACACGTACGTTACATTTTAGTAAAGCGCCTCCAGCGGAAACGCAGAGGAACTAAAATCGGCAGTAAACGGCGGTATAGATTGCTTCACTATAATACAAAAAAAACAAATACCTTTCAGCCCAGCGATGTATGGAACAATTCGAAAACGAAAAAAGTTTTCGAATACTATCAAAACTTGTACTAAGGGTACTGTTGTAGATCATTGTGCCCATGACATGAGTCAACTTTGTGGACTTGGCGAGTGACCGTTATACGGGTAGGAGCCTGTGCTTATGGCGAGTAGTGCGCTGGGGATTCCCGTAGCGTTTCATGGATGTCGAAACTTTACACATAAGATGCAAGTACAAAAACTTAAAAAGGCTTGATATCTCATACTGTTGTCCATATAATAAGTGTTTTACGAAAAAGTAATTGATGGTGAAATGTCAGAAACAAAACTCTACACATTTATAGTGGCCCTGAAATTCTCCGCTTCAACGCGATCCTGTTCCGTGTAATTTTAGAGATGAGGTACTGCAAGTATTCTTTTTGTCGATATTTTATTGTGCCTAATTAACATACATCTTATAATTGAAACTAAAATAATTTGAAAATTATTTAACTCATCAACCGATATATTTATAACTAGCTACGTCGTGCGTGGTTTCCTACTGTAACTTCCGTATTCGGGATAAAAAGAACGTATAAGCTACTTCATCCCAAATTGGTTCAGCCGTTACGGAGGTAACTGGTAACAAAAAAAATAAACACTACACACAAACTTTTGCATTTATGATTCAAATAAATAAAATTCACAGTTTGAAGGGTAAAAAGAGCTAATAGTGCAAAATTATTGATAATTCTTATAATTTATATCCGAATACAAATTTGCCACATTAAGTGGCATGCGACATTAGTGGCTAGTTTATTCGTTATTTTATAGTCCAAATAAAAGAACTATTATTGGTATTACAAAAATATAATGTCATGTAGTATAGCTATTAGTTTTACTGAACCATCTTCGTATCAAAGTATTAAAACACATATAATTTTCTTAATTTGATATTAAATCATCGTAAACTACCAAATTTTATAGCTTTACATATAGAAAATTATGGCTTTAGTTAAAGAGTCGATAAAATTGGTTGTCAGAAACATACACGCAACATAACGGCACAACATTATGCACCATGGCAATAAAATATCATGTATCTAAGTAGGCTATTGATTAACATATCGGTGTGTCTATTCTAGTTTATTATCGTAGAAAAGTCTCGTGATGGCAATCGTGGAATTTATGAGCTATGTTCCCTTTGTTGTACTGCGGTTGTTAGTTTTTACTGTTTATTATGCATCGGGCATAGGTGCTCAACCTTTTTTTATAAGCTTGCTCATCTTTCGCTTAGTTCAAATTTTACTTAAATACACCCCTAAGCCGGTGCGTTTTTCCAATATGAAAACGTGAATTCTCTAGACAAACTATTGAATAACATTAAAAAAAAATACACGATAAAAGACTAATCATTAGGGTTTATTATGTTCATATTAAGTGTATTTTATTTAATTTGACAAAGTTAGATATGGCATTGTCAAATCAAATAATTTTTAAGTTAGTAATAAATAATTATATAAAATTAGCTGTGTAATCACAGGCATTAATAGTAGAAATGAGTTAAACATTAGAAAACGAAGCGTGCTTTAGACCGCATGTTTCTCACGACTGCCGTATAACATTTACTATTCATTGCGAAAATGCATCTGTAATTATTCAAAACAGGCACTTAGCTCTTTGATCTATAGAAATGTGGATATTTCCGTAATTTAATATCGTTTTTGCATCTAATATCGTTAATTGCATTTAACTGCATAATTGTCCAGCGTACATTTGTTAGATATATTATGTTAAGACGTTATTTATGTGAATGAAAATGAGAGAGCAATGATATTTTATAACTATTGCTGTTAGAATCGTTTAACGATAGTAGTTAATTAAATATATCAGCCAATAATTTTGCATATATTGTTTTAGTATCACGATAATCTTTAACTATTTTCTACTAAGGCTAGGCAGTTTGAACGATCGGAAGTACTTACATAATTTTTAGCACAAATATTATTTAAAGACTAACAATCCAAACAAAATCTCCAATATATCTTTAAAAAATATTTATAAACACCTGAGCTCGTATCTAGGTAGTACAGTGAAATATATATACCTACGAAATGTTATTTTATGCGTTAATCAGACACCAAAGTTGACATTTAAATTATTACTGTGACAACATCATTTTATATTTTATTTGTTTAAATTTTAATTTTTGTGTAATTTGTTAGCCTGCAATAAATAAATTTGAATTTGAAAGTGTCAAATTCTGTAATATCGACCTTTTTTTAATCGACCTTTCCCCTCCCTAAAGTGAAGAACGGATAAAGAGCATTTGTTTCAGTCGCGACTCGATTCCACTCGTTCTGCCGAAAATAAGCGCAGAGCTAAATCGACGGACAAATTACTTTCCTTTACTATACGGAGTTTGCAGCGGATTTGCTGCGATCAGAAGTGGGATCAGAGTTAAACTGGCTTTAAAATTAGTTGTTATTTCGTAAGACCACCATCGCAACACTGGTTTAGATAACCAGACTCATATAAATCACAATTTTTATCATACTTAACAGTTTTAGAAAACTTAACCATAGACAATCTGTCAAAATAACATAAAAATGTGAGAACCCTGTATCATCAATCTATCGATCTATTTTGGCAATTATTGTAGAAAAACGTCAAATATCGAATGCAGTTGACTACTGTCAAAGTGGTGTTAGCTTAGCTAATACCCAAGAGGGTTTAGCGTCGTTGCTATAGCCATAGATAAATGTTTATACCTATGTTGTCGTAATTTTGTTAACATTTAATATTTTCCAAATACAAAAACCCTTTAAAAAATTAGTACTACTAACGCCATCTGTACAAAATTAAACTAGGCAACCCTATTTAGAACTGTTGGAAATTTCAACCAAGTGTGATTGCTCAATATTTAGTAATTTATCTACGATAAATCTGCAAAAAAAGCTCGTTCACTTAACTTATCACTTCACTTGCACGTTCACTTAGCTTGCAAAATACACTCATTAATAAAAATTCGTTGAATAAGATAATAATTTTGGCTTTAAATCTAAGTCGGTTGGTTAAGTTATGGCAGATACTACAGATAGGTATTTTATTTATAGTTTTGGCTCCAGACATTTTTTCTATTTAACCAATATTAAGTTAGAATGGAACTTTGAAGCAATTCGAATTAAGAACTTTATCGAAATTATTTATTCAAAGTTATTATATATTTCGCGCACATAATTTTAGCGGTATCAGATTAATAATAATTATAATATTTGTGACTTTTTTTTTACACACGTTCATCTAACCCCAAACTAAGCAAAGCTTGTGATATGGCTGCCAGAGACTGATATACATACATATATCGTTTTAAATACACACTTAAATAGATATTAACAACCAGATATAGAACAAACACAAATGTTCATCACATAAATGTTTGTATTAGGTGGGAATCGATCCCACGCCCCCAATAGAAGTTATATTCTCTACTAACTGGACCAACGGGCTATCGAAGATTAGTTTAATTCAGATAATCGTGTAATAAAATCGACCCCATTCTGATTGCAGACAATAACTAGTACCTACCGAAACGTACCCGCACGTATTCAAAATAACGTCGTACTTTGGACGCCTTCTATTCTTAGATCAAGTCCATGAAGGTTATTCATCAAAAAGGTATACTTAGGTAAGCATACAAAAATATAAAGGAAACGCCTGAGTCAGGGAAAGTCGTAACTGGAGGGCGAGGGAAATCACCCTTCCGTTGTGACGCAGAGACAAGTGTCAAAAATGCACTGGGAAAACTACGCAATACGTGTCGAAGTTAGAAGCCAAGAAACTTTGTTTTTCTCACAGAATTCTTTACGTTAGATAGGCAGAAGATAAACTCTTTATTGATCTCATGAGAAAATTTTATCAAATCGAGAGTGAATCGGTTTCTACTCGGCGGCTATAAGCGAAAGCCAATTAAAAAAAAAACACCAAGGATTAGAAAGAAAGAAAGAAACAAAAAAAGAAAGAAAATAAATTTTATTCGACACATACCGATTTTATTCGATTAGTAATGACTAAACCTTACAAGTCACAATCTCTAAAATAATGTTGCAGGCAAGCTTTTGTAGATAATATATACTCAAAATGGAACCAAATTATCGCCGTGGCTTTCCATAATTTTACTAAAACTAGTTCTAAAAACGAATTATAACCTTAACTCTATAGAGGTCAATTTTAATAAGTAACTTTTTTTTTGTAACTGGTAGTGGGCTTGAGCATTTGGATTGTCTTTAGACCTTCAACGGTCTATGGGCAGTCTAACTGTATTTGTAGTGTTAGTTTTAGCTTGTATTTTGTTTAGTTAATAAAGGCACTTGACCCGTTAAAAAACTTTTTTGTTGTTTACTTATTTGACAACAAATTTAATATAACAAGCTAAATAGTTCCAAGTGTAAGGAATCCAAGAGAGGTACTTATTTAAAAAAAAAAAAGTCAAATACAAAACTTAATATAGGTAGAATATTTTATTCTGTGGATACTAAAATGTAAAAATTTTACCGAAATAAAAGTGGAAACACAAACTTAGAATTTAGATATATCGTATTAGAGGTGCCTAAGTGGGCACTTTTAAAATATAAGTAATTTAACTTTCTATTTTCTTTTGAAATTCTCTAAATTATGTATTAATCATAACTTATGTTTTCATTGTAGTTCGTTTAATTTTGTACTATTCTATAAGACACATAAACATTTCAAATACCATAAAATAGATATTTGCATAAATTTCTTTAAACTAAATTTTCCCGATAGCGAACTAAATTTCCCGATAGTGAATCCAAGATGGCGGTGTAAGCCCCATGTGGCTTGCGTGTGTGCGCTTGTTATCCAGTCACTCTTTCTACCATATTTCCCATTCGTTTTGACAGTCTACTCGGTTTCCGTGGAAAAGGTCGTGTGTGGAATTTTGGTTCACTGAAATTAATTTTTTGGCTGGCGGCATTGCTACGTCGAATGGCAAAGCATTCATGAAAGCATTCTCGACGTTTCCATCGTAATGGTATTTTATTTATTTGAAGAAAGATGAAGTTTTTTTTTAGTTAATATTTAAGTTTCCGTTAGTTTTCTGTGTAAGTTGTGCATAATAAAATATTTTTTGGTATGTGCCACGAACGTTTTTAAATTTTTACAATAAGATTTTTGATATGAAATATTTTTTCCCGTTAATGAACTACATTTTATGATAGTAAATGCGTGTGCGTTTTGTTAACATGCAGTCATATTATTTTTTTCTTCTTGACAGCTTAGCCTTCTTTATTTACATGTATTCGTGTGTAGAAAGTTTAGTACTAAGTTCGTAAGTACGTAGTGGTAGTTCTGGTCTATGCTGGGAATGAGTAAATAATTCAACGTATTTTATCAATAGATAAAGAAAATGTATTTTCACAAAACACAAGTAAATCATACATACATTTATAACGCTTGCACAATAGGTGTTTAAACGTTATAATTACAATACTATAATTACAACACATTAAAAAAATATAATAAAAACATATTTTATTTTTTTACCAAGCAATTGTAATGTAATTATTTTTTAACAATTTTTAATGCACTTTTATGTACTGACTTAAAATTCACCCAATTTTATTATCAATAAAAATGTTTACCTGTTTATCTATTACATGCTCAAAACGTCCGTTTTGGTAAGTGCATTTATATCCATTGAAATGATCGCTATACCGGTACCGTAAAACTGTAAAACACCACTTACGACGTTTTCCCCGTGGGGCACGTTCCCCTATCGACCTCTCAAGGGCTGCTTGTTACGGCAGTATGCAGCGATCGTACGTTGGAATTATTATTTACTGAAACCCGCGGGTTTACGTAATGTCGGATAATACTCGAAATACGAGTCTCAAGGGTTTTAGTTTCAGTTAGTTTAGTTGGCATGTTTTGTAGGATCAAGCACCTTTATAATTGAACCTACTAAAACTTGTCCTTATTTGGTATAAATTAGGTACGACTGGAAGTTTTTTAACGTAGAATGGACGTTTTACCGAAGAGCACGCTTGCACGGAAGATTTACAAGACCTAAGAAAAAAAAGTTTGACAAACCAAATTTGTCATTTGTATTGGAACTTGGGACCTGTGGCCTAGTTTCGGCACGCTGGAGAATTTACATTTTCGTGTTTGTGGTCTCCATGTAAATGTTACTTTAAGGAGTTTATTTTATTTTTTTATAACCTATACTGTCCCACTGCTGGGCAAAGGTCTTTCCACTTCCTTCCACAAATATTTAAGAAGTAACATTTCATAATATTTGTCTAATTTGTATCATTGTAATTCACTGTCTTTTGTACGTGTGCGTTCGTTGTACGGTCGTAAGTAGGTACGTTACGTAGTTAGAATTATTTCATCACTGTAGATAAAAAGGGTTTCTTATGCTCACAGTTCTCTTGATATTATAAAAATTATAACGTTTAAAAAAGTGTTCATGGTTAAAGTAAAAAGGAAAATAAATTAAAAAAAATAAAAAATGCTAAAAATTTAAACCGACATTGATGAAAAAGAAACAAAAAACTTAAGAATTTTAAGTACACGTGTTTAGATGAAATAAAAGCCCAAAACTTCCTGGGGTACATGCAAACTACAAGGGTATTGACTTGAGAAAAATCCAGACACTCCAGTAAGAGTGGAAATTCAATCTACTGGCTGGAAAGAAAACTGTGATGGGACGTCACATTTTTTATGAGAAATAATATCGACATTACAAACTCCTTGTATAAAACAATCTCTTCTATACTTTATAGCAATTAAGAACGTCCATACAACTTAAACACTCTCTTTTTAAAAGCTAACAGTGAAATCAACCCCTAAAATAACCAGTTAACCTACTAACCGACTAATAAGATACCTACTGCATTTAACCTTGACTCAACCCTAGTTAGTATGCAAAGGCTTTCTTTTAAAATCTGATGTATTAATTTGTAACTCAAACTGTTGAATAAGAATAACCTTTATTTCAATGGTCGTAAAAGTTAAAATCGTGAACAAAGAGAAAGGAAATTCGTGTTCGGTCTTCAAAAATGAAAATTTTAAGATAATATTTCTTGGCGCAACCCTATTCGCGAATTTCTACTTTATGATTGCACGATAGAGATAAATATTCTATCGTAGTAGTGTCGTCGTTAAGATCTTTTGCAAATAGAACGATTATTTAGCACGTGGTTCTCGTGACGACGTTCGCAATTTGAGTATAAATTAGAACACTTATCTCGTCGCGGTGCATGGCTCTGTCCCTTTCACTCGCTATTGCATATGACACTGTTTCACTCTCACGTCATGTCAAGAAACGTAGGGGTGTTAGCTGTCGACTATCGATATTTCAGATAACTCAAATCGCTCCTCCGAAATAGGGAGGCAAGCTTATAAATAGTCAAATGATAAATGTGCGCAATTTTCGGTATAGACTCTTCAATATCAATATGAAAAGGGGGAAAATCGATGCTATAGGAAGGGTCTTTTCACCCACTATGAGTTCAGTAGAATGATTCAGTAGTGGCGGAAAAACATCGACAGTCGATGTTTTTTCCTGTCGTGGTCAGCTCTCATATTTAATTTAGCGGCGGAAGCAACAGGTTATTAGCACGGAGCTTTCCCGCCTAACTTTCCGGGCGTTCACTTTTTAAATTCCTCTCTTTCCCTTTCTAATTGGATTGCCTTCTCCCTTGCCCGCGAATGAATGGAACTTGTTGCTCGTTCAATCATTTCGCATTTATTTAAAGACGTTCAAATTTGGAATGTGTGTCATTGCACTCATTTTTATCGAAGCGCCGAACCCTTAAATCGATTTTGTTCTCGATTTGATAAATTCGCGATGGAGTGTCACTTTGAACCAAATTTTCCTATCCCCATTATCGTTTAACCGTAAAACTTATTTTAGCGTATAATTTTACACAAGAGCGGTCACGTTTCGGGCGTAAAAATTAACACGTTGGGTGGTTAATAATTTTCCGCCTATTAGTTCTATATGGTTCTATTGAACTTTTTAATGATAAAACCTTCGTCATAAAATACGATAATTTAATTTTATTATTTCAGAACAGTTTACGAAGAATCTAGAGACATTCGAGAGAATATTGTCACCTGCCTATAAATATTTTGCCTCGATAAATGCAGATTTCTCATTTGGAGCAAATTGCTATTTCTCCATACATCAAAACTCATACGAGACGCAACGCGTTTCTCTGACATAGATATAAGTTCCACAGTCATACGTGAAGCGAAGCCCACACCATATCTTACTCGAAACGCGAATCTACATATATAAATATATTTCTACTCACCACCCAATACATTTTATCTATGTTACCGTTGCCTTACTAGAAATATCGATCGTTTGAAAAAGTCACATCACTACTTTCCCTCCGATTGTATTTTGTTTCTATTCCAATAGGAATACATTTGATAATGGAACGGCGACGAGAAAGGCGGTTACGATTGGCGTTTCGCCGACGCGCGATCGAGTCTCGCGAGGTATTCTCAAGGGGTGAGCGTAGTTCTTGCGCTTAGATATAAAGAAAGGTAGATACTTATGAAATTCGAAGGAAAAACCACCCTACCCTATCCTCGCAGCGCAGTAGATTCGGTTTTCGCGGAGGAAATTGTAGCGTACTTTGAGCGGGACATTCGTTCGCCGAACGCCGCATGGAGACGACGATTTTCTCGATTTTCCTTCGGGACGCGTCTCCGTATTCCAAATTTGAATTTTATTTCTTTTTCTATTGGTGTTCGAAATTGGAGCCGGGCCTTTTGTTATTTTATCCTAACATTTTCGTTTCTTATTTGACGTTTGGTGATGAAAACAATTGAATTATCGCGTCGCGTAATATTGAACTTGAAAACTTCGTCGTGACCGGATGAGGTAAGACTTAGGAAAATAAGTTTTCAGTTTGAATTCTATTTTTGAATTAAATTCAAAGTTATAAAAGGAGTCGTTGAAGGCGAATTTTTAAAACGATAATGCAGTACCTGATTATACAAGGTTTTAGTCTAATTTTTGGTTGGTATTTATCACCAATACTTTGACCTATATTGTTCACTAAGAGGGCAAACTCTTTCGGTTTAAAATACGAACTTTTTTGATTGCAGCTTATTTTACGCTTTTTTTATGCCTGTGTGAGATAACAGTAAATATCTACATTTATACGTTTGATTCTATACATTGTAAAGCTTTAGTGTGGTATAGAGACCGGAAACAGCGACGGTTACAGTTGCAACTTACCATCTTACCTACGTACTACAGAAAAACCAGATTGTTCGCCCGAACTGCGACCTCGCGACCACTTCAGGGTTACGCATAGACTGTACTAAGCGGAAAGGAGGTCACTGTACTCATAATTATGAATGACTTTTACTATGGAACCAACTTTGAAGTCGCGAAAAAAATATCAGTGTTCCATAGAAAATGGTCATCGACACCCGACAAAAAGTGTGGAACTGTTATTTTTTGGGATTTCAGGGTTAGTTCCATAGTAAAAGTTGTTCATAACTACGAGTACAATGACCTCCTTTAGGCTTCATCATCATCATCATAATTTAAGCCGTAGGACGTCCATTGCTGGACATAGGCCTCCACCATCGATCTCCAAAAGGGCCGGTTGGAAGCGGCCTGCATCCAGCGTTTTCCTGCGGTCTCTTTTAGGTCGTCTGTCCATCTTGTGGGTGGACTTCCTACGCTGCGCTTACCGGTCCGTGGTCTCTATTCCAGAACCTTTCGGCCCCATTGACCAACTGTTTTGCGTGATATGTGCCCTGCTCACTGCCACTTCAACTTGCTAATCCGGTGGGCTATGTCGGTGACTTTCGTTCGTCTACGGATCTCCTCATTACGGATTCGATCTCATAGAGCCTTTAGGCTTAGTACAGTCTATATGCGTAGCCCTTTATATGTTCGCTGGACCAATTTTACTCATATTTGAACTTAAAATTGTATTAAAATTAACTATTTGCTTAAAAAAATTCCACGAAGATTGGATAAACAGTATGCATTATGCATGCATTAATAAACAAATAAAATAAAATGAAGAATCATTGATTTTTATCTTTTGAAGATCTGGCTGATCAACTTAGTGTGAAAACTAGGCGCCCCTTAAGCACACCTACATAATATTAAGCAACAAGAGACAAAAAACTCACAATCCAGTTTTGAAATGACAATTTCATGCCACCGTGTGCCACCCACTGACAGCTTGGCATTCATGTCAACTGGTTTCTGACGTTTCTGACAGACGAGACAGCTTCCACGCCTCGCTGTCATAATTAATTAAGATTAGCATTTAGGCTGGACCAACGTGTCGGTTACAATCAGACGAGTGAGCTGCTTCTCAGTTGCTCCTCTCTTCACTCAATAGCGCACTTTTCTAGGCAATTGTGTTTAAAGGTAAATAAATTAGTCTACGCTAAGTGGACACTAGACAGACTTCTTGTCAAGGTTTTAGGCCGCTTTAGGGCTTTTGACATAAATATGGCATCACAATGGGATTGATTGCCCTACCCACAGACTAGGTAAAGCTACTACGTAAAGTCTTTGGCCATACCTAATTCAAGTTTTTTTTATATATTTTTTATGGCTAAGCAATCATTGCGATGGTAACCGAAGGGTAGCATATGCGCTCTTCAGTCTTACGGCACCCGGTTCGATCATCGGTCTTACACCAATCACTTATTTAGTATGTACTTAAATAAATTATCATGGTTAGTATAGCTAGGTTTCGTAAAAAAACTAAATTATAAAAAAAAAAAAATTGTCATGTTCCATTATTAACTAAACAAATTACAAGCTAATACTAACACTACAAATACAGTTAGACTGCCCATACACCGTTAGTAGGTCTAAAGACAATCCAAATGCTTAAGCCCACTACCAGCTGGCAGCGTACCCAGCATGCTGGCGGCATTACCACGCTGAATGGCAATTATTTTTATTATAAAATTATTTAACTAAAGTTGAGCAATTGAGCATACCTTTCCCTCCATTAAAGTTTAATTTAAGTCTTTTTTTGCTAATGATTTAAGTTTTAGTAATTTTTTTTTTTTTTAGTTGTGCATACTAAAATGAGATCCCACAAGAGTTTACAAATCACAATTATTACAACTAACTTTTTAAATATTAATTGATTTTCGTTTTTCTCGTTTTGAGCGTAAATCATCTCATCATCATCATTTCAGCCGTAGGACGTCCACTGCTGGACATAGGCCTCCCCATCAATCTCCAAAAAGGCCGGTTGGAAGCGGGTTGCATCCAGCGTTTCCCTGCGGTCTCTTTTAGGTCGTCTATCTATGGCGGGTGGACGTCCTACGCTGTGGTTACCGGTAAATCATCGAATTTTCTTGAATATTTTCCATGCATCTTAACGGTAACATGTGACAGATCAAAAATCGTACAAACCTACAAGAAGGAGTTATCCCTATCGATTTTGTCGTTGCCCTACACGCACACAGAGACAGCACACGTACGCAGGAGGGTAAGGTATGAGGGTGGTACCAACTATCGCGGCACACCTACATATATACTTATATACTATATGTCGTTCACCCCATCAATAGAATAATGTATGGAGATTCCATATTATTTTGTGATAGGTTCGCTCGGTGTATCGGAAAATGCCTTTTTGAAAACAGTTTTTGAAATGGAATGGTGTACGGCAAAATGAAAAGCGTTCAAGTTTCTTTATCAAAGCTACATTATATTTATGATCAAAACTATATTCATATTATAAACCTTTAATTTTGACATAGATAAAAAGAAGTAAAATAAACCGACCAAGTGCGAGTCGGGCACGTGCACTGAGGGTTCCGTACCACAAAAAAAATACAATAAGGTTGTCCAAGTAACCGAATTACCAGTTATTATAACGCCGTCCAAAATTGTCGGAGTAATTTGCTACGCAGCTTGCTACAGGCGGTCGAGTATTATAACTTGGTAATACACATAAATTTGTCACCGACTCGCACTTAGTTAAGGTCTCGTTTTTACTCTTTGGGTACGGAACCATAAAAAATGAATTCACCAACTTACTTACAGAGCTTACAGAAAATTTGCAAATTTTTGACGAAAAAAGCAACGAAAACTAGATTTTTGCGTTCTGGTTCTATCAGTTAGAAATATCTATGGAAAATTAAATTTATGTATTAAATAGATCTGATTTTTTATTGAAACTTACTGCTTAAAAAAATCCACCTAATTATATCAACTTATTACCTCTAATTTACAAAAGTAGTTTTTCGTAAAACGCTCGGAGGTAAAATTGAGAGTGAACTTCGTTAAATTACTGACATAAAATAAACAATGTTAATATTATAATTTACTTGTTTTATATTCCTCTTGATATTTACGGTTTTATTTTCATCATTTTAATACCAGTTAGCATTCCTAAAATTGAAGGATTGCATTTTGTAAAAACGCTATCTGTTTTACCAACGTATAATCATTGAAATTATTAAATTTTTTTTATTACGAAATAACAAGCAACGGGTACAAACATTGTAACTAAATACGTAGAAAAGGACAGGAAAGTACTTATTTCTATCTCTGTGAAACATAGCAAGCCAATAATTTTTGTTTTTAGGGTTCCGTACTTCAAAAGGAAAAAACGGAACCGTTATAGGATCACTTCGTTGTCCGTCTGTCTGTCCGTCTGTCCTTTTTCTCAAGAACGCGTAAAGGTATCAAGTTGAAATTTATACTAAATACTTTAATCTACGGTTTCTTTCGGCAGTAAAAAAATTAAAGATGTGAGTCAACGCAATCAAAAGATATGAACGTTTATGTCGCATATTTTGCGATTTCACAGGTAAATCAAAACCTATAGGGTACTTCCCGTTGACCTAGAATCATGAAATTTGGCAAAAGGCAAGGTCTCATAGCACATATATAGGAATAAGTCTAAAAGTTACAAATTTGAAGTTTTATAAATAAAAAATAATTATTTTGCTATTACAAACTTACATTTTGTAGTTGGAATGTATAGAAGAACCTTATAGTCAACTACAAAGTTAAGTTTGTCTTTCATTATTTCAACTTTACCTTTTTTTTTCGGACTCGCGCTCTGAGGGTTCTGTCCAACGGAACCCTCAGAGCACGAGTCCTACTCGTACTTGTCCGGTTTTTATTTATTTAACTCTAATTAGTTTGTAGAGTTCACCCGTTTATTTCCACTTGCAACACTAACAAGAACTTCTAAAAAAATATGTCAGAAAAAAAACTGTTATCCATGACAAATGCTAATAAAAATTAGTTTGTGACGAGTAATTAGTGAGTATAGCTTACTACATTGTTGTAAATTCTTAGGTTGTAATGATCAAAGCCTGCTCGGGCTGGCATTATATGAGTTTCTTTTAATTTATTGTACGACCAAATGTGGACAACGTAGCTATTCATTTAACGGTAGGCAATAAAATTTTATTTCGTAGTTTGCTATTTAAAAGATGCCTAATAAAGATCAGTTAATCGTCTATAATCGCTACTGGACGATAACGAATTTTTTACTCGGAATCCGAAAATTTGGATTTCGAATTCTAAATTGGAATTTATTAATCACGGTAGTTGCGTTTTATGAGCGATTGTCTATGGTAAACTGGGGTTATTAGGGTAAATTACCCGATTAACTCGGAAACTTTTGTTTCGTATCACAAAATGTTGCTAGTAAATTTGTTTTATGGTTGTTTGTGATTCAATTTGAAACTGGTTACAAAATTTTACTGGACCATTAATGTAATAGCATTGACAATAAAATTTATTGCTGGCTGAAATGATGATGATGAAAATTCATCGCGGTTAAGTTTTAATATGTACTTTATTATTGTAAATTATGTAATTATGTATTATTATGTAATTGTACATTCTATAAATAAATATCTTCTAAAATATCATTCTAGGATATTAATTTTAATATATTATCACTGACAGATGAAAAATATTTATTTTTCACGCTCATTATGATGTGCCGATGCTGAAGTCATCGCTTATAAAAGTTTGGAAATCGTAAATATTTCTTAGATAAATAACTACAGCACTAAAACTACAAATAAAAACTCTACCTATCATAGATTGGGAAAAAGCTCTTTATTAGAGCTTTTTCCAATCCTTCATAGGTAGGCTACCATCTCCGTTTTAGTAAATTGTAATGAAACACTTGAATATTTATGTATACGATGATATAGGATTCGGGGGTAATATTATTATCCAAATATACCCCACCCTCGAGTTGTCAATCGATCAAACATGTGCAAACAGTATGGGGAAAAATACCCAACAAAACATCTTAAACCTCGAGCAAAGTTAAAACAAAAACCGGCCTTATTACTCTGTTATATAAGGCTCAGTTTTTTATGAAGAGTCGTTGTATGAAAGATGTTTTTGATTGAAAGTTTTGCGATTTGGACATATTTCTGGTATATAAGAGTCATAGGCGATGGAAAATGTATTGACAAATATATCCAGTTTCAGTTCCATTAAGGATATTGTTTATTCCAATTTATGAAGTACTATGCTTTGTGCGTCTCGGGTCTGTTTTATTTGTTGGAGACATATTTATCGCTTTCTTATTAGAACTTTATTAGAAATGTTTTAAAATAATTGAAGTTGAATTTCCCGTGTATTGTTGTAAATACCTAAGATGTGTCTACAGTTTTCATAAAGTCATCGTTAAAATTTGTGGTTGGAAATGTTTAACAGATAATACTGTTGTTTATTTTAAATTGGTTAAAATTAAAATATGAGTCTATAAAAATTCTATTTTAGGGGTAAAGTTTTGTAAAAAAAAACACTCTAAACGTGGTCACTGGTAATCAGTACAGTAACAAACAACTTTTGTTCTACAAATTTTCCAAATTCTCGAAAAAAACGGTTCCATACAAAAATATCATTCACTCTCGACAAAATGTATGAAACCCTGTATAATTATAATAATGTATACACTAGTGCGATTACAACTAATACATGCAAGAATAATTCCAACGTACAAATACGTTCAAGTATAAATATTTACAATATCTCATTTTTCTATAACCAAATATATATTACCTGTCACACAATTTTATCTAACTGATGTACCATTTATAAATATTATCTTGTCCATCTTTATTATTGTTATTAACATCATAATTGTATACGTATCGCTTCAAACCATAAAATTCTTATTTTTCTCGTAGAGCCATGAAATGTCTTCATATTTTACTGCCTACTATGTTAATATAAAAGAGTTATCAAAATCGATAATTGTAATAAAAAAACCCTATTTGAGTTGATACTTATCAGTCGATAAAAGTATGCCTCCAGCAGTTTGTTAAGATATAAAACTGGCAACACAACGTAAACTTTTCAATGTCTTATTAAAATAATTAAACCATTATTTAAGTAAAGCAATAATGTAACACTTTTCACCTTTTAACGCGGCATCCTAAGCCCATAAACCTATCAAGCCGCATTTAAAAAGGTTACAAGTTAAGGCCGCATTACAATTTTAAATATAGAACGCATTACAATTCGATTTTGAAAGTGGAACGTCTTCATTACAGCGTCCGTTTAAATCTTTCCCGACTATTTTTTGCCGTGAACAATAGTTCATCAATTTGTTTTAAGGCCATTAATAATATTATAACGTACATTTATTTATAATAATACAGTAAGTCTGCTTTTTTGTAAATATATTGTCGATGTGAAATTGGATAATAAATTAATATTTTCTGATGGCTTGTGGTAATTTTTTAAGCGCGTTTTACTTTTATGGAAGTACGCAATAAATTAATTTCGTGGACTAATGAATGTGTTATGTTTTTATTGTTATAATGTGGGCAAAACATACAGTATTTTTACAGACGGCTATAATACTAGTAAAAGTAAAATAATAAGACACTATACGTACCCGTTAATAATTCCAATGCACAATTTTTATCATCACCGAGGTTTGCAATTTTTTTCAACCGCCTTCATGAGATCTTTGAAGTGTTTTGTTGTCGTTGTTCCGATAGTTTTGTTTTTCATTTGACCTCTTTTTATCAGTACAGGCCAAGAAACTCATTGTATTGATATCTTCGAAATTTAAGTTTAATCCTTTTTTTTTTACTACAAAATGTTCTAAGCGCATTTGTTTTTCAAGTACTAAAAGTAGGTGACCTAAAACACGTCTGCACACAAATAAACTCAAATTCAAAATGAGGCCAGATAAGTTCCATGGCCTTCTTTTCAACGCAGATAAATTATTACCATATCTGCCCCTCGCGCGTAAAGGGTTAAACTTTTCTATAGGAACTTATGGTTCGTGAATTTGCATATAATTTTTAGTTTATTATTTATTTCTAAAGGGGTCCTATTGTGATGCTAACGGGGGATGTATTGATGAATTGGGTGTATTAATAAGGATTACGAAGGCTTGTTACTTGTAGGTTGATACTCGTATCTATTCTGTGCTTGTATGACGTCAGAAATGTCATGACTTTCATTTTGCCTCGTGATGAAGTGAAGAGTTGACATCATATTTGAATCGAATTTACCTACTGCATTACACGAAACTGTGATCAGAAGTCGAAAGGAGATCATTGTACTCATAGTATAATAATATACTCCGCCAGGTATAGCGCTCTGAGAAAAAATGTGACGTGGGCGTCCCGCAATGATGTCGTCAATGTCATGGATACACGTACACGTGCATAAGCAAGAGCAGAATAAGTAATTTACAACAAGTTCGAGAGAGATGACGGTACACGAAACAATGGCGGACTAAATAAAGTGGCAACTGGACAGTGACGTCATTGCGGTACATCTCCCAGAGCGTTAGACCTTGTTTTTTTGGATCATGATTGTACTTATAATTTTTAACAATTTTTAGTATGAGACCAACATTAAAATAAAAAAAAAGAGCTGTTTTAATTTTATTTTATGGAACTTTCATGGACTCGTTTTTACTGAGTAAGTTCAATGGTTATAACCCGTCCATTCATTTTACTTTGGTCGAAGTGCTGATAGATAAGCTGAGATTATTATGAAATTAATATTTGGCCGACTAGGCGTTTGACCGCTTGTTGACAGCGCAACAAACATTTGAACTTTAGTATTTTTTTAAATTGAATTGAATTGCAGAATTAAAAACTAAACGATAAATCGACAGCCATCACAACAATGACCACCACAAATAGTCCCATTTACAGTCAGTCATAAAACCAAACAAAATCGATTACTCAAGATCCGATCGAATAAGATAGCGGGTCACACGGACCATGAATAGGGCTCAAATGGCGCTTCTAAAAAGGCCATGGAGAAAAAACATAGAGAAATAAATTTGCCAAAACGCGAGTCAATTTTCTCGTTAAAGGTTCCGTACACTATGTTCAGAAACTTCATTTTGTTATTTACACAAAAATCTTGACAACAAAAATATTTTTTTCCTCTTTTAGTATCCTTTATAGCAGAAAAAAAAATCCTAAGCCAAGACTATGATGAGTTTGTATGTTATAAAATTTGCTAGTTGAAGTGGCAATGGGCAGGCCACATCGCTCGAAGAACCGATAACCGATGGGGAAGAAAGGTTCTTGAGTGGAGACCACAAACCGGAAGACGCAGCGTAGGTAGGCCTTCCACTAGATGGACCGATGACATTGTGAGAGTCGCGGGCATCCAGTGGATGCAAAAGGCAGGCCGTCGTTCAGTGTAGAGGTTAAAGGGGGAGGAGGAGGCCTTTGTTTAGCAGTGGACGTCTTCTGGCTGATGATGATGATGCATATTTAGTTTAATATGTATTAGTATAATAAAATTTTGTATAATCATTTATTAACTTTTAAATACTAACCGCACCAGTTCAGGCCTGGTTTTTAAGCTGTGTGATTTTTGGGCAAATTTTCAGTCTCAACCTGGTTTCAAGCTAAGCTCGTATTAGTTCTTGAGAAAATAGGCTACAATACATTACAATATTTCTTATATAAATGTAAAAAATACAAATAAAATTTAAACTAACATCAATAAAAAAATACGGTATAGCATTGGGCCTTAGCCTAAGTAATGGCATACAACGGAGTCAGGCAACGGAGTTTTCCTTTAAGGGTTCCTTTTTACTATGTTAGAGCTTAACCCTAAAAAAGTAATACAAAAAAACGAAGATTGCTTCACCGGAAGGGTTGTCTACAAAAGATGAGACTTCCGGTTCGTCGGAGCCATTGTGGTCTGAATATTAATAACTATAGGCAAGAAACGTGATCGTATCAGTTTTGTTATTAATAATTATTAGAACATGCTGGGGGCATAATTTTATGCAATTTAGTGTTGCCAGTCAAAACCATCGGACTAATACTTTAACACAGTATAACCATGTAGGTACAGTACATTTGTTGCAAAAATAGACAGCGAATAACTATGTGAGTAAGAGCGAACACCTGTGTTTGTCTATTGCTCTCGAACCGTTTGTCGCCGTGGATGGACGTAGTCACGTGAATAAAACACAATGAGGACCACTTATCGATGTTTGATGAAATTAATTTACATTTATGACAAAATGGAATGATGAATCATACTCACGAGTGAAAAGTGACACCTGAATTTTTACTTTGGTATTTGTTGTTTTTACACTTCGGGAAAGCACACGAAGGCACAATTTTGTCAGATGTTTCGTTATGATGTAACAATAGTCTCGTGTTGCACTTCCTACGGCTAGAGACCGACTGAAACGAAGTGAGCGCCGGCGCTCATTTTGTAATCTTCAAAAATGCGCTTCTTCGTCCATTCATTTTATTTTGGTCGTAGATTTCAAATCTGTTCCAATATTCAAATTAAACTGCATTTTTTTTCTAACTTGTCGTTCAAACGACATTAAAGTTATAATTACTTGGAGCCTTACGGACAACTGCTATTACAGGCACCTAATCCGCTCAGTTGGAAAATTACGCGACCGCAAACCTTATCGCACCCATATACGGTTTGCGGTCGCGTGATTTTCCAACTGAGCGGATTAGGTGCCAGTAATAGCAGTTGCCCGTAAGGCCCTTGTTCTGAAAAAAAAAAGGTAAATCACACAATGCTCAAAACAAGTTTTGCCAAATATTTACCTACAACGCAAGCACTTCACACACAAAACCTCTGTTATTGCAATCATCGTGTATCGATCATCGGACAAAAAAAAAGCCACTACACGCGCTACCAACAAAACAAACATTTCACGGGTCTATGACAACAAAAAAATAAAAAACTTGTCTATAATGCACAGCGCAGAAAGGGTATTCCTATTGTACCCGAATTTGACTAACCATTGTTTAAAATGCTGATTTATAGGCTATTAAACCCTTTCTATTAATGTATGGATAGATAAATTTATGCGTATTATTCGTGTGTTAAAAATGTCGGTTATATTTTATAGGTGGCATAGACAAAGGTTGTTTTTTATCGGGGATCCGCCGCATGTCGGTTGAATGCGACATGTCTCGGAGATATTTTTGTGTCGATGGCAATTAAACGGCTTTAAAAAATGATGAATAGTGAATGAAATAAATTTAATTGGAATTAATTATCTACATTTTGTACGTCAGTGTTGAAAGGTGAGATGTTATTTTCAAATTTTTTATCTTTTACATAAAATGCTGTTCACGTTTTTGTACAATCTATATTGAAAATGCAATGTAGGCTATAAACTACTTACTATATTTTTTTGATTAAGTTTTACACCATAAAAATCTAATAACCTAAAAAACAAACTTGAATAATATAAAAGATCAAAATCGCGAGTTCTGTGCTTTTTCCCCATCCCAAAGATTGCCCAACGTGCCTAAAAAAGTTTTCACTTCAATAACTAAAATGTAACCTAAAAAACAATGTACGCATATTTTTTTTTGAATGTTTACTTCTTTTAATGCATTGGTAATACTTTTATATGTTAGAGAAAATACAAATACAAAAACAAATTTATAATAATAATAATAAATATATATTCGGAACATTTTTGCACCATGGTCATCTGACCCCAAACTAAGCAAAGCTTGTGATATGGCTGCCAGGACTGATATACATACATATATAGTTTAAATACATACTTAAATAGATATTAACAACCAGATATAGAACAAACACAAATGTTCATCACATAAATGTTTTAAATGTTTATCGGGAGTTATCACGTATTATTTTATTTAGGTAAAAATAGATACCACCAGCTCGAGCGTGGTCAGCTCGTGACCACGGCCATTGCAACATGGTTGAACCGTCGAGCGAAAGGTACCTATTTTTATCTAAATAAAATAATGCGCGATAAGTCACGATAAACATTTAAAATATGTGTTAAAATCGCGATAGTTTAAAAATTACTAACATTGGTTATGTGTCGTTGATGTTGTCTGTCTTAAATTTTTGTATTTGTCTATCAAACCCCTTTTTTGTTTGTGTATGTTTTTTGCCCTACAATGCAAGATCAGAAAAACCCAATTCCAAAGCAAAAAACTGTCCCAGTGTAAATTTAAAACCCCGACACACAACTTTCACCCATTTCCTTTAAGAAAACGAAACTAACGCCCCTGAACTCGGTAAATGGTGTGAAAAAAAAGTAATTTTCATTCATAAGACCATTTTCTTGGGAGCTTTAGAAAAAGACAGCAGTATACTTGCATAGCGTTGTCTCGTTCTAGCTCACTCATTTTTAATGCATCTTCGCTCAAGTAGGTTTCCTTTTACGTTCTTTTTAAGACTTGCAGGTTGGCTGTTTCCTTTTTTAGTTTTCCGCGATGTTTAACGTTTTCACTTTTCTTCAGGTGCTTGTGAAGTTGGCAACTTCAATTAAATATAAGGTTTGACTGTTATTATTTGCAATTTATGAATTTTTATATTCACTGCAAAGGTTTCTTAAAAGTTGGGAGAAATTTAAATTCAATGCTAAGCCAGTTAATTGCATGTTTTTATTTTTGGCTTCACACGACTAGCGCATTTAGGCAGGCCGTAACTGTTACTGTCACCTATAAATCCTGCCACAGGACATTACTTCATCACAGCCAATAAAGTCCTATTTAAATAAACCAATCAGTTGTGACGATTTTGAATATCGATTCTTTATCGAATCGAACTAATCCTTTGAGTGCCACTCTAGTCTGAAAGGGATGCCACCGGTGTTCTTATTGTGTGTCGTAATTTATTGTCACTGGCAACTTTAAATGTGTTCTACATTCAAAAGTTACATGTCGGTGTTCCATTTTAGAGGGTTCTATTCAATATTGGGAATCGGTAAAAATTTAAATCGATGTCAAGTTATTCAAAGAGAGATAGATGCCTCTTTTGGACAAACTTTAAATGGTCATAGGTTAGGTTAGATAAAATTAAAGATAATGTAATAGGAAGCACAGGATACCTACTAAAACAAAAGATACAACAACGTTAAGAAGGAAAAAAAACAGGTATTCCTGATATTAATCCTAATTGCAACCCTCATCTTTTATCAAAGGTTTGTCTATCAATAGGTTATTATTATACTTGTCTAGAAGAGATCTTCTCAGAAGTTTATTTAATTTTTTATCTATATTTTTTAAAATGATTCCTATTTACCTTGGTCACACCATAACTTGAGAACGACTTTACCGATTTCATTCATTTTTTTAAAGATTTCTAATACTTTGTAGAAGGATCATACGCAAAGAAAAATTAAGAAAATTTCTCAGAAAATTGGAAAATTTCAGAAAACTTAAGGACGGTTTTAACTCGGTGAAACCTCGGGTCGCAGCTAGTAAACTATAAAAGTGTGTACAATAAACCTCATGCAAGTATCTATGTATAATTTTCCGATATTTCAACAAATTGGCTCTAGAGTGCTTTTCATGTTTGAAGTCCCCCAGACGCGGCGCTGTCATCGCGTATCAATCACTATCAGTATCATTTCTCGAGTAGAACTTTAACAACTTTTGGCATCGTACACGACTATTTAACGATGGAAAATTAATAAAAATCTCACTAGCGTCCAAACACAGTAACAACACCTGACAACTACAACATGGAAATTTAGTTCCGCTGTTTGCCGTGGGACTTCTTTCATGAAAAGGACTCTACGTAAGAAATTCTAAGCGCACATAAACTATGCTACAAAAGAAACGGAGTCGACACTAGATCAATACTTCGCTTTATTCCACACATGTGTCATACGGCGTATGTGGACAGAAAATGCGTGGAGGCGATGTTGGGATGTTTCTTTTTATGAGATGACGATTTACGCCTTAGTAGGTTTTGACGGAGGGGGTTTATAGATGACTAGCTGACCTGACAGACGTTGTCCTGTCTTAGAACTGTCAAACGCGCAAAGTTAAAATTGTAAATCTTATTTTTTACACCTTGGGTTACATTACTGGAGTTTTAGTAAGGATCCCTATTAAAAAAATATATAATATAGCCTATGTTACCCGCGGAGAGTGAAGCTTCCCAACAGTGAAAGAATTTTTCAAATCAGTTCAGTAGTTTCGGAGCCTATTCAATGCAAACAAACAAACAATCAAATCTTTCCTCTTTATAATATTAGTATAGACAAATATTGACACGGAATTTCCGAAAGAGAATAAGCATCCTTCCTGCTGAGAACTTTGCCTAGAAGAAATTTTTAAGTACTTCTAAGGCCCTAGGCCTAAGACGTAACGTACGTCTCGCAGTGGACGATGTGGGCTAATGATGGTAAAGACATCAAGTTTCAAATTCTACTTGGCTTCTTACTTTTTTTTAATACCTTTTAACTTAATTTTATATGGAATAGATCAACGTTTGGCCACCAACTCGCCTGATGGCAAGCGACGGTGTGGCCGAGGATGAAACACGTTGATTTAGAAGAAATCTATTCACTCTAGCCTTGAAGATGCCTAGATTGTAGTTCTCAGGAAACAAGGAGGACGGCAGGGAGTTCCATTCTTGGGCAGTAGGTACGTATCATAAACAATGATCCGAATTGTTGAGTACGAATATTTAGAATTTCCACTAGGAAGGGGTGGTAGTGTGTTGTATTAAGAAAGAAAGAAGAAAGAAAGAAAGAAAAAGTTTATTTGTGACCAAATTACGTTTTTTTAAATAGCTTAAAGTACAAGGTATAAATAAAGTCACAAATCGGCCCCAAATCAGCATAATGCCGTAATGCCATAAATATAGCATAATTAAGTACTACACACTACCACCCCTTCCTCGTGAAAACCTATAGATATAATTATGTGCCATCAAAAACATGCTAGCTCTAACTTAGCACTGACAGTATTTAAAGATGTTTTTTTTTAATGTTTTGACGTGCTCAATCTACATAAGAGCACTTTTTCGAAGCGAGCAGCGATGACTAAAATTAAAAAAAAGCGACTCTACCCATTCCTCGTTATTCCGTGATAGATAATGTGTTACTCGCATATGCCGCGGGAGCCTGTTTTGTCAAACGCCACGCCACCCGACGCCACCCGCGCCGCTCAAACGCCTTGACTATTTTCCTTGAAACCCTCGCACACTCGCATCAAAATATAAATAATTCAATTTCATATTTCGACTCTTACCAAGAATACGCTAGTTGTTCGCTTCGAACTGTGACCTCGCGACCCGTATTTCTTCGCATTCCAATTTTGCTTATATTCGAATTTAAAACTTGCATTAGAATGAAATACTTGAATACAAAATTCACTAACACCGGATTAAAGCAATTTTTTTCGTCGAAACAAATATCGAACAAACTCACAAACATACCTAATAAGTCTAATAACTGAGACGCTTGCTTCCCTCGGTTAAAAAGTGCTATCACTACTCATATTGATTATGTTAATATTAGATTAATAAATTTTAGTAATAAAAATGTGTTATTTTATTTTGATCAAATAAAATCAAATAGCATATAAGTTATGACAAAATATAAATAAATAACGGATTTTCATACCACTGGCTTTTCGGTGAAGGAAAACATCGTGAGGAAACCTGCATACGTACGGAGAAGGAATTCAATGGCGTATGTGAATCCACCGACCCGCACTGGGCCAGCGTGGTGGCCTGGTTATGGGTTATGGCCTGGGTTATGGGTTATGGCCTGGTTATGGGTTATGGCCTGGATATGGGTATGGATATATAAATAATACAATTAATGTAATTACATCTTAATAATAAGAACACAAAAATGCATAACATTATGAAAGGACAAAAAAAAATACTTTTAAAATTTATGTAATTCGTCAAGAACATAGAAAAGTTGACAAGATGGACGGACGACCTAAAAAAGACCGCAGGGAAACGCTGAATGCAGGCCGCTTCCAACTGGCCCTTTTGGAGATCGATGGCGGAGGCCTATGACTAGCAGTGGACGTCCTATGGCTTAAATGATGATGATGATGATGATGGAAAAGTTTCTCGATGCGATTAACCATTTTTTTATTCATAACTTAAACGACTGCAGACTAATAGTGGCTGCAGTGTCGTCGTCACTTTCGAAGTAAAACACCGCCAAAATGTTTTCGTCAATCTTATTCAATTTCTATGTTAAAAAATTACAACTTGCAGTCGACGCAACCAGCAACTAAAATCACCCTCTACAGCCACAAAACTCACCGAGCGTGCGTTTGATCTTCTCCCCTGTTATTTCGACTTCCCATCACATGCCTTTTATTTCGACTATTCTCCGTACATATGGAGCTTTCAATTTTTTCAGCTCGCTTTGTGAGAATATTATTTTGGAGAAGTTACGTGAACTTTTTATTGTGTTTCCTTCGTAGTTCGATATTATGTTTTGGGGTAACAAGGCGAGAAAGATAAACAAAAACATAACTATGATAATATGTACCTACTTACTTACTATTTTAGTTTCGTATCTTTTATTTGAGACTAGCTGACCTGACAGACGTTGTCCTGTCTTAAAACTGTCATACGCGCAATGTTAAAATTGTAAATCTTATTTTTTTACACCTTGGGTTACATTATTGGAGTTTTAGTATGGATCCCTATTTTTTTTTTAAATATAATTTAGTCTATGTTACCCGGGGATAGTACTATCCCTGGGTAACATATACTAAATTATATTTTCAAAAAACAGTGAAAGGTTTTTTTAAATCGGTTCAGTAGTTTCGGAGCCTATTCAATGCAAATAAACAAACAATCAACTCTTTCCTCTTTATAATATTAGTATAGATATAGATATATAATGTTAGTGACTTTTTTGACTTTCGTTGAATGAATTTCAACTTTGGAAATGCTACACATCTACCAGTTTATTCCGGTAGCTTCATTTGTGAGGCAGTTCCCATTCTAGCTAAGGTGTGTTTACCATTTTCGATAACCGTCACTTAAATTCAGGTTAGGTGTTGTATTGTTAAAAAAACGAAAAACATGGTTAACTATTGAAAAGCTCTACAATCCACCTTCTGGTTTCATCATCAGACCCTTGTCACCAAGTGTAATGTATGGGACTCGATAACCAAATGAGCCCAAACTCACGGGGTTTAATAGAAGCCAATAGTAGCCATTGTAGAGTTTCACTATCCACCTTCTGGTTTCATCATCAGATCAGTTCAATGGTCCCAAATTATTGTATGTCATCTGAATTATCTCTACGTATTTTCTCTTTCCGCGTCTGTCTGTCTGTATGGCCGCTAACTCCTCCTAAACCACACAACGGATTTTGATGCCGTTTTCACCATCAGTTAGATAATTTTTCATGGAAGGTTTATATATATTTTAACTAGCGACCCGCCCGGCTTCGCACGTAAATTACACCCGTGCGATGCCGGGCGGGTCACTAGTATACTATATATTATTGTAATGTTTCATATCGATACGACAATTAGAAGTAGGTAAAATTAATTAGGTACCAACATTTGTCAATATAGTTCGCTACGACATGGGGTTCTTCAAAAAGCGAGTTGACGCCTCTGCTGGACGTTATAAGTGTCCATAGGCGACGGTGGCTGCTTACCATCAAGTGGCCCGTGAGCTTGTCTGCCACCGATGGCATAACAAAACATTGTTACACGTTAAGGTGGTACGTTTCACCTATGGCGGAAAATTCAAATTTCAAACAGTTTTCTCGTCCCTATAGCTAGGCCGGGTAATTATTTTAAACGATCATGATGGTTGCGCAAATTGATTATTATTCTTTACAAAATCATGTTAAAGATATTTATCTCTAATGCACATTATTACTTACATTTGACAATAAACAAATTTTTGCTGTTTCAAACGGTTTAGTGACAAATGTAAGTAATATGGTGCGTTACTGTTAAATAACTGTACATGATAATGTAAAAAAACAACCAACAATTTGCGCAAACACTGTGGCATTTTAAAATAATTACCCGGCCAAGCTACAACGACAAAAAAACTGTTTGAAATTTGAATTTCCCGCCATAGGTGAAATGTACCACCTTAAGCCCATAAAAGCTAGTCAAGAAAACTTACTCTACCATAACGCCTAGGTTATCTGTGGTTGTTATAACCAAAAAGATGACCTTTATAATTTTTCTAATAAAAATGCAATGGTATAGTTTAACTCCACAGCTCCACAGATACAAAACAAGCCCACCTGAAAACAACATTACCAACATCAAGAAACCAACTCGCGACTTCGCACACATTTCACCATTTTATTCAAAAACTCCACAGAACTCGAACAAGTTCGGAAGTGCGGTTATAAATAAAAATAAAGTATTTGGATGCTCAACTTATGACAGGCAAGTTCTGAAACCACTCCAAGAAGTGAGGAAGTTTTTCACAATATATTTGTCTGGAAACGTATTTTTGAACGAAAGGTACGAGATTTGAAAAGAGAAAGTTTTTAAACTGCCGAAAAAAATCGGCTATAAATATTACATCTAGTTACATTACTGTTGGGACAAGGCGAAGCCGAGGCACAAATAACAGGACTCCATCAAGGCGATTTTGAAGGTACAAAATAGGGTTATTCAAAAGGCGAGTTAATAGAGTACTTAAGGGTCGGCAACGTATTTGTAATGCCTCTGGTGTTACAAGTATCCAAAGGCGACGGTGACTGCTTACCATCAGGCAGCACGTCTGCTTCTCTGCCACCTAGGCATTAAAAAAAACTCAATCTACCCAGGCTTGTATGTAAATTTTTTAAACATAGGTATTTAGTGTGGTTTACACTGCGTTCATTAAGACAGCAATTTCATAACATCGTTTCACAAAAAAGAACCTTTAACTATTTGCATGCATGCATGCCAAAATAACCCATTATTACCATGCACTTGCATAGAAAAATATGGTTCGGAAAATAACGTGACTTGCCAAGAAATATATCGTCAATGTTGGCTACCATGGTCACATTGCGGGCGAAACCAATAAACGCTTGTCATCCCGCTCTGATTGATCATTATTTTATGCAGCAACTATCCATCTGTCTCGCTTGCGCAATCATGGAGTGGTGCCAGACTTCACTGTGCGGTGAGGAAAATGTGGCGTTTCCGCTTTTATTTGAATTTAGAATGTGGCGATAATGATGGCGTGTTTTCTTTTAATGGTGGAAGTGGCATGGCGCATGGCGTGATGATACTGGTGTTAGGGAAGCAGATAATTTACATAATTAACTACGTAAAATAAATTAACGTAATAAAATATTAACCCAGGGAACACTAACTTAGGGGAAAATAAAAAAGTTTTTTTTTTTTAACTTAAACAAAATGTTAAAGGAGTTAAGTAGTTATGATTCCCCAAAAGGTCTTCCTGCTGAGCTTCAATTTGAAGCGTTTTATAAGCGACCTACCTCTCCAGGCTGGCAAAGTACCGTCAACACCACAGAAAAGAAATTTTTGATAAAATGTACGCACTATGGAAAATGTAGTCAAACAAGTTAGTCACAGTCGGAGTCAAGCAAAGTAAGTCACGGTCAAGTCAAACTCATGCCCTGTAAAGTGACAAGAGGCTTCCATGGATACATATACATGTTTCACAGCATTATATCACGTACCCACACTCGAGCACGCCAACGACCATAAATAAATAATAATCCTACATTATTACACATTAAATCTCAAAAATACACCAGTTTAGAAAAATAATACGAGACGACATGTTTTTACATGTTGGCGCCAAAACTCTTACTTGACTTTACATATATATTACGTATAAATATATGTATTGACGTCCTATGGCTGAAATTATGATAATGATGATTATGTATGTATGAAAATATATTATAAAACTTGAAAACTGTAAAGCAGATACTTGACACTGGATAAATATTAAATAGCCAAGATTTTGGGAGCCAAAACTTTAAAAAAAAAATGGCATCTCATATCGAGCGTATCAGCGTTCAGCAGTGTCAGTACTCACTACGGTAACCTACTATGTACAAATATTTAAATACTTCTAAAATCATAACCCATCAGATGCAGTAGCGAACTCCTAATGGAACAAACCCCTATAACGTATGCTCACTAGGCGTGCGGTTGACAGCAGCGTTAAGGATTTATGAACGTTTCGCCTTTGCCACGGCTGAGAAGAAAAACAGTTGCAATTGGCGGGAAAAGGAAATAACCTTGCGTTATGTTTGGATTGAGAATAATAAAAATATTGTTTTGTAAACATTGCATATTTTTCTTCTACTATCACGTACATCCTGCCAGTACCTATTATTTAGAGTTTAGATAAGGAAGTAGAGGCTGAAAAACGCGACCAATGTAGACACAGAGCATGCTAAGCATGAAAATTTTGCCACGAACTAGTAATAAGAAGAAAATAAACCAGCCAAGTGCGAGTAGGGCTCGCGCACTGAGGGTTCCGTACCACCACAAAATTTAATAACGAAATTAACTTGGTGCAGTTATAACTTGGTAATGAACAGAAACTTATCACCGACTCGCACTTGGCCACTATATGTTATTTGTTGTTATACTTTAGAGTGAGTACTATAATCATGCCAAGTTTGATTCTTGTATGTATTACCATTTTTACATTAGAGCTAATACAAAAATACGTTTGTTATATGGGGTTTCCTTTCGTTTTTACTTTTTGACTTTTTTATTATTTGTTAGTTAATTCGCCGTAACATTACATATTCTGTGAAAATTTCAACTGGCTATCTATTACGGTTCGAAAGATACATCCGTTTAAAGGTAGGACATACGGTTACGGACAGACAGGCAGATATCGTAGGCTTGGTAATAGGGTTCCGTTATAACGGTTTGGGTAAGGAACCCTAAAAAAAACATTTGATCACAGATGATAATTGTACTAAGGTATATCTCCCTTGTTTCTGATCTGAAATACGGCGCTGGTACTCCAGCGATAGAGCTAAAACGCTATTTTTACATGACACCAATCATAAGCTTGCATCAAACTAGGCCTAGCACCATAATGCCTTTTATAATGCAAATACCCCAATTAGCTCGATGCGTGCTCCGGTACGCACAGGAGGGATTGCATCAACATCTGCTCACTCATTTGCCTAACAATACCTGGGATTTTAATATTCAGATAGGGTCGGTACTTCCGTTGAACATCTAAGTGTAAAGAGTTGCTGTTGTTTGTTACACCTACTTAAATTACGGACCGGTAAGCGCAGCGTAGGACGTCCATCCACAAGATGGACGGACGATCTAAAAGAGACCGCAGGGAAACGCTGGATGCAGGTCGCTTCCAACCGGCCCTTTTGCAGATCGATGGGGAGGTATATGTCCAGCAGTGGACGTCCTACGGCTGAAATGATGATGATGATGACTTAAATCACCAATGCTTCCTCATCACACTAAGCAAAAGCGCATATAAGAACACCTATCTCTATCTAACTTTAGGTATAATTATTTTCTATTAACCCGGATGTTTTTACTTATCTATACCCCATACATAACCCTTCCCGTGCCGTAAAAGTAAAGACCGGTACACACGATCGGTAACCTCTCAGCTCCGAGATAAGCCGCGTTATAGAGCTATTTCCTACCAAATGGCAAGCGATAGCGTACTGACGTCTTCTCAATGGCGATGAACTAAGATTGCTGCTTCAGATTAATGTGTATGCAGCTTTATGCGTAGTCTTAAGAAGTCAAAGACTTTCTATAACTAGATATTTAATGTAGGGCAAACTTGTTCAGTCACTACATCTGATGAAAACGTCTGATGTGAAGACACGCCCATTGAAGGCACTGAGTGTCACGTCAGTACCGACCGAGCCTGCGATCCGTCAACGTTTCTGCGCTCGTCTTATAATGGGCATGTGTCCTAATGTAATGTAATGTAATACATTACACATACTGAAAAAATTATTTAAATTGGCTGATAAATCTCTGAGATATGAGTGTTTAAAGTTTTAGGTGGGGATAGAGAGGGGATGCTCTATCCCTTTCTTGCAAAGCGTTGGTTAGTATACCATTTGTATGGCGCACCTGAGAGATGACGTCACAACTCAGTATAATGCGCTCTCTGTCTAGCATGAAATTAAAATGCTTATATCTCATTTATTTTTTTACAAATTTTTATTTTGTTTCCGTTGATGTGCTCTATTTATGATCAGCTTTTTTTGAGGTAATAAAAAAATATTAGTCATCATGCCTGTTGTCTATTAAAATTATTTGAAACCGCACTACGTCTTATTGTAGCATAAAATATTGCGGCAAAGATTGCTAATCCCTCACCCCGCTCCTCAGACATTTGACTGAATTGTTTCCATCGAAAATATTCGTAACTACAAGACTGGGCTACGTAGTAGCTTTACTTAGTCTCTGTAAGAAGGAGTTAGATTTTTTCTAAATTCAAAATGCTCAAATTTTAACAAAATACTATCCTGTCGAAGTTAAGTACAACTTGCATCATTTCCACAGTAGGTAATGTTGACAAAGTTACGAATTCGAATGTTAGGTATCGTACAAATTTAACGACAAAATGTGTCGTGAATTTACATACATTTTAGAAAACTCGTCAACCTAACTTTAGCTCTATATCGTTGTAGCAATGTCTAATTTAGCTTGTAACAAATGTACACTTAATACACAATTTCACTTACTTCAGCGCTACAACCCTTTGTGGGTCTTGGCCTCTTTCTTCCATTTCGCTTCTCTGATCTCCCTTCACCAAGATTTTTTCTTGCCTTTACTCGCAGATCTTTCTCGAAACATTTCGCAGATCTTTCTCGAAACATTTCTTCCACTGCTTCCTGGTTCTTCTACGGGTTATTTTTCTAGCGCGGGGTCCATTTAGAGATTGTTTGACAGCTTCGGTGTCCATTCTTTCCAAGTAGCTTGATCATCTAAGCCTTTGTGACTTGCAGAACATGTGGCCGCTTCTTTTCTATCTTCTCTACATAGTATAAATTGAAGTCGTTTTCCGCGTTGAAGTCGTTTTCCGCGTCTGTCTGTCTGTGTGGCCGCTAACTCCTCCTAAACTACGCAACAGATTTTGATGCGATTTTCACCATCAATTAGATAATTTTTCACGGAAGGTTTATATAAGTAGGTATATAATAAAACTTACACCCGTGCAAAACTGGGGCGGGTTGCTAGTTATACATAATTTGTTACTGTTCATGATTATCTCAATGCACAAATTTCTATAATAGTAAGTATAATTTTACTCTACATTTAGTTCGAACATATTTAAATATTTTCAAAAAAAATCTGCCAAACTGTTTGAATGACGTGGCAGAAAATATGGATGCACGTAATAAAGATCGAAGTTTTTTTTATTATTATTAAAAATAGGCTTGCGCTTGACTGCCACCTCGCCTGACGCATAGATAGCTCAGGTTGAATTATAGGGAGAACTAAACTGGCCTATCTTGAATATCTGCGGGATATAACCTATAACTGACCATTATTATTACTGACTGAGGCCTAGAATAATACGTTATCTTTTCTTATACTTATTATGGTACTGGTTGAATCTCGCGGTACCCACGATGGTCCAGTTTTCCGCATTTTTGGGAGAAAATGTCCGTTCTTGTGATGTACACAATCATCCTGCCAAATTTCGTTAAGATCGGTTTAGCGGTTTAGTCGTGAGAAGCGAACAAACATCCAGACAGAGAGACAGAGTTACTATCGCTTTTATAATATTCGATACAAATACAAATAATTTATTAATAACACCAATGTTACATTACAATAAAAGTTAAATTCTGTCTTATAATTAAATTGAATTCATTACTTATAATAATTGTAAAATTTTGTATATATAATAATAACTTCTAATAGATTAATAAACTGATAATAATTAATAGTGCAGCAATTTAAAAAAAAAAAACAGTTTTCTGGTTTTTTTTCTGCGGCAATTTAAAAAAAAACAGCTAGTTCGGAAAATAGTATTTCGTGTAGCAAGGACTTAAGAGGCCTATTACAAACAGAACCGTTCAATTTTAAGTATTTGTATTTTCGGGCACAAAACGAATAAATAAAGCCGTAATTTTCAAGATAAATTTAAAATTAGTAATCCTACTTAAAAATGTTTATTTTATGACAGTAATTTAACGAAATCCATAGTCAAACTTTCCCTCCTAAAGTTTTACGCAAAACTACTTTTGTAAATTGGAGGTAACAAATGGATATGTTGAGTTTTACCAAAATCTGAAGCCGCTACATTCAATAAAAAATACAGATCTATTTAATACAGCAATTGAATTTTCTACAGATCTTATTAGTTGAAATAAAAATTATACCAAAAATACAGTTTTTGATGCTTTTTTCGTCAAAAAATGTGGGCCTTAAGTTTCTTTTTAAACTTCCTTTTCGTTGGAAGGAGCATTCCGCATTAGAATGACATTTGACATCCAAACAAAAACCTCATTCAAAGAGTCATCGATATTCAAACTTTCCGCATAACAACCCATGCAAATCAAAGCGCCATCCGACACACCCCAAATCCCACGTCTCATTATAGAAACCTCCACAAAATTGACTCTTCCAAAATACAAGAATTCCAACAAAACTCCGAGACGTTCAATAATCCTTTACTTTACTACTCATCCTTGTCACAGCAAGATTAAATTCCTTCACAATATAACTAGTATCTCGAAAATGTCCTCATGCGGTCCTTTTTAATATCGTATGTACGAAGCCTTTTTTATACCGAATATAAAATATACAATTTCAGCATAGCGGTTGGTGACATTGTGTGTACCATCCATCTTTTCGGGTTGTCGCTCTGTCTCGTTCTAACGTATAGGAGGGTCTCGTTTTAGCGGATTTGTAGTGTCCCCCTACTGGGAGCAATGAGGACTTGGGGACAGAAGCTAAGATCGGGACAAATAGACTATTCCAGGTGTCAATAATCACAGGTGTCAAAATAATTGTTCTGGGGTTTGATCCTATCCTATCTTAGCTAAACTACTTATCTAACTAAACTATCTTAATTCATTTCATATGTAAGGTATTATTAGTTACTCTAACTTTTTTGTCAATATCAGCAATACATTTTACTAAAAATTGCTTTGGGTTTTACTACCGACTTGCCTGGTCATCATCATCATCAGCCTTAGTGACCCACTGCTGGGTATAGGCCTCCCTTTGTTTATGCCAGTCTCCCCGGTCTCTCGCTAGTCGCACCCACTCGTTCCCGACAGTACTTTTGACATCGTCAGTCCACCTCATCCTCGGTCGTCCTGGGTTCCGCCAACTTACCTGATAGTATTTAAATATAAATTATTAACAGTTATTCAACATTTCTAAATTCAAAGTTACATGAAACAGTTTATTGTATATGCATAGCTATCATGGCAACGTTTCCTGTAATCATTTCAACCGGCTGCGTAAGCCTAAACCCCCTTTATCTCATTCTCTGCCGCACCGCGCGATCCTAAGGGGGTGGGTAGAGGCAGTCAACTCTTTGCGCATTTTTCATTCTACTACAACGGATATGAAGAAATGTATCGCGTACTCAGGCGTGTTATGATTTTTTCTTCTATTTCGAGTGCGGTACGGGGAATATGAAATTCTAAAGCTCGAATCCGTGGATTAGAATATTCTGTTATTGGCGACGCTTGTGAGGCATTTCTTATGGAAATAAGTACCATCTACCTACTTTGGTTTCGTACTGAAATACTTACTATTTTCTTAAAAAAATTCCGACTTACCACAAAAGATTTAAGAACGCTTTAGACATGTGTTTAGCAATTGTTTCACTGTGAAAAATATGCTAAACACTTGTCTAAAGCGTGCTTAAATCTTTTGTGGTAAGACGGATAATGTCTGAAAATATCAATGTTGTATATTATAATTTGTTTGTATATTTTTATATATTAATCACTAACCTCATTCGTGTCTGCTCATTTTGTTTTTATGTTTACACATATTTTTAAGTTACAATCCAGATCTGGACCGATAATAGATATAATGTTTTGTAAGATTGTAATTTGTGTTGTGTATATAATAAATTAAAATAAATAAATAAATATTTTAAATTTCTTAAAATTCTTTCAAAGATAATTGTAATATGTATTATAAAATATATTTTCCTAACTACATTATATATAATATTAGAAAAGTGACAGGAACTCTATCTCTCTGTCTGTTTGTTTGTTCGCTTTTCATGACTAAACAGCTAAGCCGATCTTGACGAAATTTGGTAGGGTGATAGTGTGTATCATATTGACCGACATAGGGTAGGAGTAGTTTAATTTATAAAATTTATATTACTTAAAACATTACATTATATTGCCAATTATGGGCCCTGGAAACAGAAATACAATGTGGAATATACCAGTACATAGTTGCAGGTAGGTATACTTAAATATAAAGGTAGAATTAAAGGTAGAATTTAAATTTTCTCGCCGAATATTAAGGCACCGCGTCAAACCAAGCGGAACGGTAGCGAAAAATTCTTATTCCAACTACACCCGTTCAACAATTGGCTTATTCCAGTCACAATCCAGTTATATTTGCTAAAGAGCCAGTCGGAGGAGGAGCCTTTAAAACTCCCTTCGAACTCCTTTCGATTAGGAATGCGGATCACGTGACCGCGGCGCCGTACCACCGCCCAGTATACAATTTACAGAAAACTAACTCCACGCAAATTGTATTGGCTAAGGTTTTTTCAAATAATAAGCTTGTGTTTGGCCGCCAACTTGCCTGGTGTTAAGCGATGATGTGGCGAACGATGGAGCACGCTTGCCTAGAAGAAATCGTTTAACTCTCGATTTGACGACACCCAGATTGTAACTATCGGGGAACACCCATTTAGGCAGCGCATTACACAGACTAGTTCGCACAATAAAAGTGGAATCAAATCGTACTGGTTTTAGGAATATCAACCATAAAGCAGTGTCGATTTTTTGTGCCCGCTCTAGCAGTCTGATATAATAATGGGCAAGAGGGAATTAGATCGTGCAGATCCGATACACACTCTCCGAAATGTATCCGATAAAAGACCGCACGAGCAAAGCGAGAGCTCAAAATATTTTGGAACTAATCAGCTTTTGTGAATGTTTGTTTGGCGATAACTTGCGTACGCGATCTGATCTTCGTAAAATTTTGTAGGCAAGTAGTTTATTCAAATACAATTTATGGGCAAAAGTAGCCTAAGGCAGCTGTACATAGTGTCAGAATATTCGTCAACATCTCACTGCTCCGCTTACCGCAGCTTTGGTGATTATGGAACCTTATGAGCTGTTTCTCTGTATTTTTACTCTGTGGTTACGGGGTACGACATCTAGTGGAGACAGCCAGTACTATTATAGATTAACGCGGTTTGAGTCTAAGACGTTTAACTTTAGTTGGCTTTGTACGCACGTCATGTTTGGGTACGCGGCAAGGTTTGCTATTGAGTATGTAGTCAGTATGGGTAGTTTCACGATTGCACATTTTAAGCTGTTTCGGTTTTAGTCGATAACATGTTTATGATTATCCCTAAAATATCTGGATGTTTTTTTAACAATCTTCTTTCCTAAGGAGGAAAACTTGGGGGACCGGTTTTGATTCTACGTTTCTAATCCGTAAAGCCAAGGAATGGAACAACCTGCCGACTTCCTTGTTTCCTGAGTGATATAATTTTGGTATTTCAAGGTTAGTGTGAAAAGGTATCTTTTAAGTATCCATCTTCTACCACATCGTCGTTTACCCACAGGCTAGTTTGGCGGTCAAATGCGGGTACTCACGCGATAAAAAGACTTGGTTTAACCTGAGCATAAGATCCCTGTCGCGCAGCTAGGGTGTCCATATCAAAATTCTATAAGACCTGATCTATCCTTAAGCCAGATATTTCAATAAAAGTCGAACTTTTTAATAACGAAATTCAAACATGCGCACATCAAGATTAAAAACTGATTTTGCATTATGTATGATTTATTACTCGTATTACATCTCCCAAGCTTAAAAGCCGGACAGAGTCCGGAATTTTTTCTAAAATTCCGGACTTGTCTGGAAAATTCCGTTCGGACGGTAGCCTTATGCGCAACTGTACATATGATAACGATAGCCGACTTCTAGTAGGAGATGGCACCTCAAGAAGAACAAGAATGACTCGCTACATGAAGCTACTATCCTTACTGTCTAAACTGTGTCATTGGGATATGATATCCATACATGATTCATATCTAGATAGCCTGACGTAATGCTAAAATGATATTATTATAAATAGGACCTTTATATTCAACGAGCAGGCACGGCGGCCGATCGATGTGTTGAACCTATCTATTCATTGAAATCTAGGAATTATGCAGTCTATGGCATAAAAGTCATAGACTGCATAAAGATGACGACCTGGTCATTCAGTGGCCTAAGTGCTTGGCTTGCCTAAGTAATCTTTAATTTTAAAACAGTGAGAAGTAACAGAGAAACAGTTTTTTGTTAATCAAAAATGGTTTAAGTATTTACATAAAACCAAATTACTACCAAAGGCCGTTCTCTATCGAGTGACCGCTGAAAGCTTTTTTTAACAGAATTAAAGTTCTACGATAGAGTACGCTTGCCAAGAACAAACCGATTCACTCGCCACTTGAAGACAAGATTGTAACTATCGGGAACACCCATAATATCTGCAGCAGGAATGCTGCAGTAAATTCTAAACACCGTAATAGAAATCATATTATCATTTTAATTTTTTCATTTATCTTATTTCATGGTGTGAACAATAAAGAGTTAATCAATCAATCAATCAATCATATTTTTCCCATTTGCCCTATGAATTTTTGTAATAATGTAAATATAAGTTACCATTCAGGTATTTGCATTCTCGTAGCTGTCAAAGATCATCTGATTTTGAGCGGATTATAGGTAAGTGCATGTCTAATGCTCCTTTACTGATTTGACTCTTTTCAGTGGAAAAAAGCTTTAAAAATACAAAAATTAATTAAACCACTTTGAGACATTGAAATATTGTGCGCACGTCTTTGATTAAACGCACGAACTTACACGATAATCAGACGAGTCAAAAATTACCACCAATTTACCACAGCAACGGTCGAGGCCAAATCCAATTTTGAAATTATTTAAATACCGTTGCTTGAAAAAAAGATTGTTTAAGCCACGTCACTCAACCCAATCTTTGTCTTATTGTCAACAGACAGTTACATAACTGAAATATTTAGTAAATAATTACGAAACATTTTGAAAAGCAAGTACCCATCTTAAATAAAATGTTACCAACGAAACGGCATCTAATCCATAACCAATGCGTATTGGAACAGTCGCCAGTCATGTAGATTGGCACCGAACCGCATGCTAATTTTATTTACCTACCCACATTACAGATTCTATGCCGTCCTCTTTGTATTTGGTTAAGGGCGGATTTACATGGAATTCATAACGTACGGCCTCTGAATTCATGTTCCAGAATGTATGAAAGTAAATAAGTGTACATTAAGCCTAGATCATGCAAATCAAACGAGATTGAACGATTTTCAAAGAGGCAATACAAAAAACTAACTTGTTCTGATATCTTATGTAGCCAGTACTAATACTATAAATAGTGCAAAATTATTTTTGCATTATCTCAGGAATGGACGATACAAGAGTAAGTAGGTACATAAAAAATTACGACTAGCTGCGCTCCGCGGTTTCAGCCGCGTAGTGATTAAAAATGGTGATGATGATGATGAAAAGTAGCCTATGTGTTAATCTAGGACATAAGATATATATATAGCACTAGTGTTTTGCGTGGGTGCGCGGGCCGCAAGCGGCCCGCGGGGGGGGGGTGTGCTGTTGGGTTGGGGTCGTCATTTGTGTTCGACTTGAAAAAACTTTAAGAAAACGGTGAATGTGTGTTGAAAATGGGTAAGAAATCAAAATACATGAGAAAATTGGCTGATGATGATGATGATTTTTGATATCCATGACCGAAAATGAAGATTGAAGTGGAATGGGTACAAATCTCCTAATGGTGGTGGAAACGCAAAAGAAATTTCAAGTTCAGTCGAAGAAACCATATATATCCACCAATCCAGTATTTTTCGTCAAAGGGGGTACGAGCGGCTCGGCCTTCGGCCTCGCACTGAATTCGGCTGGTGACCTCGTAAATGTCAGTAATTTGTCTGTGACTGGTGCAAGGGTCGTGGTTCGGCCTTGCGGCCTCACCACGACCCTTTGCACCAGTGGCTCGGCCTACGGCCTCGCGCCATTGGAACTCAAGCTCGGCCTACGGCCTCGCTTGAGCTCGTGGCTGAGGCTCGGCCTGCGGCCTCGCCAAGTTGTGCCTGTGACTGGTGCAAGGGTCGTGGTTCGGCCTTGCGGCCTCACCACGACCCTTTGCACCAGTGGCTCGGCCTACGGCCTCGCGCCATTGGAACTCAAGCTCGGCCTACGGCCTCGCTTGAGCTCGTGGCTGAAGCTCGGCCTGCGGCCTCGCCAAATTGTGCATGTGACTGGTGCGACGGTCGTGGTTCGGCCTTGCGGCCTCACCACGACCTTCGCACCAGTGGGCTCGGCCTACGGCCTCGCGGCCTAAGGCGCTCAAGCTCGGCCTGCGGCCTCGCTTGAGCTTTGTGACCTCGCAAGTGCCGTGGTTCGGCCTGACGGCCTCACCACGGCACTTGCTCGGTATGTGGAAAAATCCCTTGTATGGCAGCTATATTTAAAAAAAAAAAAACTGAAAAAAAAATTCAAAAATGCAATCAGGACCTCAACATACCCTCGGAAACAAAAAATCAGCCTCCTAGGACCATTTTGAAAATTTGGGGCCCCTGAACATCCATTTGGGGGCCCCCGCCAGTTGGGGCCCCCGATCGCCTATGACATTTGTTCGAACCCCCCCCTCCTATGTCGAACCGTTTTCGAGTTACGAACGTCCAAAGTTTGTATGGGTTTTTTTTTTTTTTGTATGGGAGCCATGTTTTTTTTCATTTCTCTAAAGAGGTCCAAGGTTAACATCCATTTTTAGTTTTAACAGTTTCCCCCCACCTGTCTTACTTTCCGAGATCCGTGGGGGGTCCAGGTCGAGGAGTTGACCTTCCGAAGATCAGGTATTTTTCCTGAGCTTACATTCTCCCCCTCTACAAGACCTCATACTCACATTTCCCCCCATACCCCCCCAAGTCTCCAAACAACTATGTCAGTCAGTCAGTCAGTCAGTCAGTCAGTCAGTCAGTGGTAATTTAACTTTATATAGTATTAATATGTCACTTTCTGGCTCTTGAACTATACCCATGCAAAAAATCAGGTCGATCCGTTGTTCCGTTGCAGCGTGAAAGAGGAACAAACATACATACTTTAAACAAAATAACTTTCGCGTTTATCACATTAGTAGGATTCTATTTTTGCGATAGAGCCATTTTGGAGGCATTGGCAAAAGATTTCGAAGGTATGAAGCCTAGTAATGCTACAGAAAAATTAGGACCAAAACTTAATTTATGATCCAAATTCAAAATGATTCCACCAGGATATTACATCACTCTTGCAACCGATCTAAATAAAAGCAGACAATCGCATTCCATTTTCAAACTAAATCCAGCGCGCTTTACGAAAAATAATGGAACACATTTGAAATATGAACTACGCTACCCCGTTCGATTCCCCCCAAAACGCTTCCGAGAAAAGCGAATCCTATCCATCAACAAAGAAAATAGCGATCCGTGCCTCAGACAAATGATTGACAGCGAACGAAAAAAAAAAACGAGCGGAAAAAATATAAAAAGAAAAAGAAATGATTCCTTATTCAAATTTTCGCGGCGTTCGATTTTTTCCTTTGTCGTTCCGTTTTGTTTCCAGTTGTAATTTGTCGGTTTTTGAAGGAAGTCTTTTGGAGCGTGAGAGTCTTTGGCAAGTTTTTTTTATTGGTTTATTATAGAGGACACACGGGTTCGTTTGGGGAAGCGTGATCATTTGACAAAGAGGCTGACTTTTGAATGCTGTACCTACAGTCGACTCGTACCTACTTTGCTTTGACATCACTCGTTACGAAGCAGTAAAATAAAAAACTTTTTTGAACACTTTTCTGTGTCTTACCTATTCCCGCGGAATACTTATTTAAGAATTAGAAATTTTCGTATGCAAAATGCTATTACGACGCTGCATAATTAGGAAATTTTATAAATTATAGATTATATTTTCACGAAATTATTGTCTCATAGATAAATCTAAGTACAGGTCTTAGAATAACTACACAAATTATTATAATTTTAATTAAACATTTACCGTCATACTACAAAAGATTTAAGGACGCTTTAGACATGTGTTTAACATATTTTTCACAGTGAAACAACTGCTAAACACATGTCTAAAGCGTTCTTAAATCTTTTAAAGTAAGACGGATAATAACTGAAAAAGTGCCCGATGCATGCAAAATTTATATAAAGAACGTTATTAAACACCAACTCGTAAAGCTACAAACAAAATTGTTCTTACCATCAATAATAATTTACCCTCTTTTACTATCCAAAGACAACTAATTTCCTTTTTCAGTCGACGTCTTTCCAAGGACATCAGCCAGTATCATCGACCGACACAGTCAGCTGTTCAACCCAAATACCGCGTTCGCAATTTAAACTCGGTGACCTTGTTAAAACGTTAATTCTCACCCCCAACCCCCATAATTTGCGCTTACAAATTACGTGTACCAGACGCGTTCTGTCTCTCTCTGGTTGGTGTTGTCTCGCTTGCTCCCATTCATGAAACGTTTAATTATACGTTGGATGGCGTTGTGCAGGAGTGAAAGTGGAAATGGAAAAGTTTGATTAGAGTTTGCGGGGAAAGTGTTGGGATAGTTTGCGGACTCTGTTCTTGTTTCGAAAGTTTGGTGTTGTTAACAATGTTGGACTGATAGTTGTTCGCCCTAGTTTTACTTACGTCGTGTCTGCTGTTGTTTGTTTATTCTTAGAATATCTCTCTTGTTACATCCTAAACTATAAGAAAATTATAGTTAAATTAAGAAAATTTATAACGCTTAAAGCTTTTTTAGAGTGCTAGTAAGTTATTTATGTAGTCGAACTTGAATAAGATTGTTTTAAGCACAGAAAAGATTATTTTTTTTGTTTAAATTAGAACGGCTGTCAAGGCATTTTTGTAAGAAATTTGTTGTAGCCAGTTGCACCCACATAAACGAAACGTCAGTCATTCGAAATCAGTTAGTAACTGTGATGCGGAGTTCGACGCGTTGTAAATAAGAATGTCCAATCAAGGTTCACTCATAATGCCTGGTAACAGATTTTCCATCTCATTTCCGTTCTATTTACTTCTCTTTTCTGTGGCTATAAGTCACACGGGGGCACACAAAAAGAAATTCTTTTTCCTAGAGACCATATAATGGTATAAATATAAATTTTGTTGCACCCATTCGTAGAACATAATAGAAGATATTTTTACCAGAGATATTTTTTGAAAGCAAATATATGTAGAGCCTAAATAAATATTCGCAACATTAAAAACTACCTAAGAAAATATTAAACAAAAAGAAAATTGAACAGTACTGCATAAACCCGTCACGGCATTACATCTCCAGACTTTTAAAACATAACGCCCCGGGTGCGTCTTAAACGTTCATTTATTCCCTCCCTTGTCTTCCTAATTCTTGGGGTAGGTCGGGGTTGCCCCCTCCTCCCTTAATGAAGGCTGAAGGTCACTGTGCCGAGTTTAATTGAGGTGCCGACGGCTTGAGATTGAGATCTTGGAACGCGGCATGGAAATCAGTTTGAGAATGGATTTATTTTAAAGTTAGAAATGCTTCATTTATATAAAACACTGCTATTTCTATCACGGTTGTTCACTAAAGTTATATGATTGTTTACGGGATATTAACCTGGGAGCTCATTCCACAACCTTACCACGGTAAATATCCTGTAAATAATCATATAACTTTAGTTTCATTTGTATGTTAGCTCATACACTTTGTTGAACGCCTCAAAGTTAAAACAAAGCAGTAAAATAAATCCATTTACTATCTGGTAACTATTAGCCTTGAATACGCATTCAAAAGGAGGTTCTCTATTCAATCATCATTGCTTATTAAAAAAATATGTACCTACATCGATTACTCCGCCTTTGTGAACTGATTTTAATGTTTTTTTATTAATTTTTTAGCTGGTCCAGGGCGGTTAGATAAGACCCACTTTCTGTTAGCGTTAACGCCTGCGGAAAGATGAAATTGTATAAAAATTAAATTGACAATGACATTAGCTTGAGAGATTTTATATCAAGCTAATGTCATTTTCATACAATTTCATCTTACCGTAGGCGTTAACGCTAACAGAAAGTGCGGTCTTGTATAACCCCCCAGGTTGTTTAATTAAAAAACCATTGACTGTGAATTTTAAAATGGTAGTCGACTATCTACTTCATGGAGATTTGGTTCGGAAACAACACAAAAAGGTTTAGAAACTAAAGAACTGATTTTGCCAACGAAAATGTCAGAGCGATGGTGGCCGGGCGGTAGCATGTGCGCTTTACAATTTGACAGCTACCGGTTCGATCCTCGGCTCTGCACCTGTGCTCTGCACCAATGACTACTCAAAATTGTCTGCATTTTCGATGTCATCGCTCAAATACGGCGAAGGAGAATGAGGCAAGCGTTCCAAGAATCTGATACTTCAAACACATAATTATGATATTCAGCAACATGCACTCAATGCACTGGGCCAGCATGGTGGATTAGGGCCCACTCTCTCTCAGAGAGGCCTGTGTCCCAGCAGTGGGAACATGATAGGTAGATAATGATGATGATGATTGATTGATTAACTCTTTATTGTTTACACCATTAAACTTGATACAGAGGACAAAAATCTCTTAAAAACTAGTGTAACAACAGGCGGCCAACTGATTACAACTTACATGAAAAAACTGGCCGAATTGAGACCCTTCCTCCTTTTCGAAGTCGGTTCAAAATCAGAACTACACTGGACACTGACAGACATTGTCTGCAGAGATAAATAAATGTATTAAAAAAAATTGTTGGCCAAATTTTGATAGTTTAGGCCAACCAATTTGATAGATTCTAAATGTCAAATTCAGCATAGTGTTCATCCAGGGCATGGTAGCAGGGTATCATCATCATCATCATGAGCCAGAAGACGTTCACTGCTGAAAATAGGCCTCCGCCTTTAACCTCCACACTGAACGACAGCCTGCCTTTTGCATCCACTGAATCCACTGGTTGTGAACCAGTATGGACTACTTTCAGTACTACGGTATGAACACTATGAACTACTTTCAATCCAAATTTCATCCAAATCCGCTTAGCCGATATGGAGGCAATAACACACAAACTTTAGCGTTTATATAATGTAAAGTGTGATGTAGGAGTTCTATCCAACCGGAGGGTGAAACCGCGCGGTGCGGCTAGTTGTCGATACCCGGTGTAATGTTCGTTAATATTGGTTTATTGGAAGATAATATCTGTTTTCGTTTATTGGTTTCAATAATGTTCCGAGGCGACGTTATTGCTTATTCGTTGCGGTATCGGATATACAGATATAGAGCGACGGTTTTATTTTATTTGCTAAATAACTGTATACCTACACCACTCTGTAGGTTTCACTGTGCAAAGGAAAAGGAAGGAAAATGTTTAGTAGTTGAACATCAGAAATATTATTGCGCATCAAAATGTCTCCATCAATTCATCATCAGCCAGAAGACGTCCACTGCTGAACATAGGCCTCCCCTTTAACCTCCACACGGACCCGGGTACGTTCTAAAACTGCGAACAGAACCACCAGAGGATGGGCAGTAGCATCTTCCTACTTTAATGGTGAAACCCTCTGCGATCCCCAAGCCACCTGCCAAGCGTGGGGATTATGGCAAACCCCCACCCCTCCATCAATTAATAGTCATTAATTTGTCTCTATCTAAGTTTGTTTACCACAATTCGATAGACATCAAGCTAAAGGCGACGGTGTAGTACAATGAGATTGGTGTAGTTTATCTCATTCCTTGGACATTTTATTTTAAAATCAAAAATTATAATGTTTTTATTTCCGTACAATATGACCCTATTTTCTTTCCTTTTTAACCGACTTCAAAAAGATGATGTTATCAATTTAAACACGTTTTTCTATTTAAACACGGACGGAAACAAATATTTTGTTTAATATAAGTTAATAAATTTTTGGAAAGTTTAGTATAAAAAGTGATTTCTATAATGAGTAACGAAATATCATCGATATTGAAACACTTCGTCGAATTTTGCTATAAATTCACACATTCACAAAATTGGAAAGTAATCTAACCATAAAACAGTAACAAACACCCTTTAAACAGAACCCAAGATAATCCCTCAAAAAACCTCTTGTACCCAAACAATGACCTTATTAGGCCCTCAAAGAAGATCCCGAATTCACAAATATAAAATAAGTATGTCTGTACACATGTATATTACACGTGCTACTTGCTAAATCCTTCAGAGAAACGAGATGGGACAGGGGGCCTCAGGGGGGAAAGGGGTTACCCCCTTCCCCACCCCAACCTCACCTATAGAATGTCTCTGAAACCCCTTTGTAAGGAAGGGTTGTTACCTTGGGAGAGGAATAGAAAATAGTACATAATAAAATTCAAAATATATCCAACCGACGGCCCCAATTTTCTCTCGTACCCGAAGGGTGGTATCTTAGATTATACGGTTTCCTTTTTTCATAACATTTGAATGAGACTTGTTTCCCTTTGTCTGTTTTCGTCTAATGATGTGTAGAATTGTACATGTTAAGAAAAAATCACGTGAGATCTGGGAAATGTGAGACGGTTTTCGTAATAAGCTTGTTTCTCATTAGATTTAGGTAATTCTACATTATTACAATAACATGACAAAATGACATTATTATATATTTTTATTTATATTACACGGGAATTACTCACGTAAGATTAAGCCGGTCACTCCGACTATAGTTTCAACCGCATTATTATATCTTGGTAGGTAGGTCCAACTTCAAGAAAGAGGTCAATCGGCGAATCCAACTCGGCTGGGCAGCGTTCGGTAAACTACGCAACGTCTTCTCGTCCAAAATACCTCAGTGCCTTAAGACGAAAGTCTTCGACCAGTGTGTGTTACCAGTGATGACATACGGCACTGAAACGTGGTCTCTCACTATGGGCCTCATAAGCAAGCTCAAAGTCGCACAACGAGCTATGGAGAGGGCTATGCTCGGGGTTTCTCTACGAGATCGAATCCGAAATGAGGAGATCCGTAGACGAACGAAAGTCACCGACATAGCCCACCGGATTAGTAAGTTGAAATGGCAGTGGGCAGGGCACATATCACGCAGAACAGATGGCCGATGGGGCCGAAAGGTTCTGGAATGGAGACCACGGACTGGTAAGCGCAGCGTAGGACGTCCACCCACAAGATGGACAGACGACCTAAAAGAGACCGCAGGGAAACGCTGGATGCAGGCCGCTTCCAACCGGCCCTTTTGGAGATCGATGGGGGAGGCCTATGTCCAGCAGTGGACGTCCTACGGCTGAAATGATAATGATGATGATTATATCTTGTCACTATTATTATCAACTCAAATCAAAATAATTTATTTGCTAGAATATAGGTACATGATAGGTTTAAGTCGCTCTATATCCAACCTCTAAGGTGTGCAAATTACAATAGGTATATAGTAGGTACAGATTCTTTTCATCATAGCTTAAATTGAAAATTTCCATTACATAATACATTAACATTTTATAATTTATCTTTAAATTACTCATCTATGGTATAATATGCCTTGTCAATAAGAAACTTCTTCAATCTAAATTTAAAAATGACGTTATTATCAGTCTATTTTATAATTTGTGGTAACTTGTTATATATTTCTACTCTTTTTACAATAAACACTTTTTCAAACAAAGCTGTTTTGCATTTGGGAGCACTTTGTACATTTTCGTGTCGCCTAACCGTCAAAATTTTATAGTCATCTGAATGATTATGTCTTTAAATTATGGTTTGAGAGATTTATTTTCTCCTAGAACCTAAAAAGTTCAAAGACATGACATTCACCAACATGCACTGGGCCAGTATAGTGAATTAGAGCCCATCCTCTCTCTAAAACAAGGTCTGTGTCCCAGCAGGATAGACTGAAATGATGATGATTGGTTTGATGGTTTTTATTAGAGTTACACGTGTATCACCAGGCTCAACTAATATTTACCGTCACATTGCCCTTTAAATTATCATATTAACTACAACATAAAACTTAATTAATTCCCATTATAAACATATTTGTCTTCTCTTGGTTATTCTTGTTTTTGATGGTTTTATTAGCATTATTAATGACAAATTTTTAGTAGGCAATGTTATTTAAATTATGCAAATATTTTGATGTGAGAGATTTAATTGGAATTTATAAAAAGGTAGTTCCATCAAACTAGTTTTATTAGGTAGGTACGTTTTTATAGCAGTAAAATATTGTGTTTCGTAGATTCGTCAATTTAGGGCTGGTAATGGCTGTTATGAACTAAAACGCGACGCTGGGGTTAAAATATTAGATTTATCAAAAAGGCTTCCACCAATAAATACTAAAATGGCCGAATTAAAATTTTTGCCTTCGTGTTTTGTATATAGTAAGACCTTTTTTGGTTTCCATTGGGCATTTATATTATTGGTAATTTTTAATAATTCGACATTTGTACTTTTGGACATTGGCCTTGGAAATTTCTCTATATTGACATTAGTCTGCAAATCGTTTTTTAGAGCTTCTGTTCTAGCTTAACAGTCATTATTTAAAATTCTAGTTCACAAAACTATACGCATCGCTCGGATCGGTCAGTTTTGTGATGGGTAACCAGAAATAGTATTTAAAAGTGAACACTATCGCACGCAATGAGAAAATTACAATTGTTTGATCAAGAAAGAATCGTTAAACGTGGGTTATACGTAAAACATCTATGTTTAACGTCTACATTTATATGGGTATTAGCGGCCTTACTTATAATCGTTACTTAAGTTACGAAAAGCATAGCTAAAAATTGCTCTGTCTTGTTTTCACCTGTGACAATTTCCGTCAACGAGAAGTTGACAGCAATTTTAAGCATTGCTTAACTTCTAAGTAACGTTTATAAGTAAGGCCGTTAATACCGACATAAATCTATTTATATAAAGGAGCAAGCATTTTTCTAGGAATCCAACACAGATCAGTGTTACATGTGTCAATAGGTGATGGTGATTGCTTACCATCAGGCAGCCTCTCTGCTTGTTTGCCACCTATGCTTCGATCAAAAACTACATGTAATGTATTGTTCGAAGCAGCTATGGCATAAAAAAGATAGCTTTACAGCCAATGGTGTAACAGTTCTGTCACTGTAACATTTGTAGCATATGGAGACCCTCTTGACTTGTCAACATGAGCCATCAAAACATTCCAAAATAACCTAACTAACCAAATAAAATAATAACATCGCATCAAAACATCAAATCGAATCTACTTCATATGTAATGGAAAAGGAAACTGTGGTCTGATCGAACGTTCCGTGTCAGGTACGAAAGAAAATTCCATTTTCAAACGAAAAATCCATCTAATACAATATATCACGCGGTTCTAAGCCCGTTAGGAATGAGTGGGACAAACGCATGTATTTGTATGAGAGGAAAAGAGAGGAAATCAAATGTCCCTGCGAAATGGAACGTAAGAAGATTGAATAGAAGTCACACTAATGCTTTCACGACTTACCTTTACGCACACTAGTGTAGGAATAGAATTTTTCTGTTAAGGGCTGGTTGAAATTTGTAAATTTTATTTTAGCATAGCAAAGGTTAGACAGGTAAAGGTAATGACTAAAAAAAGCTAACTTTCCATTCGGTTTTTGCGTAATTGGTGGAGACGTAGAGGCATACCACCAGTCCGATGGTCAGACGAGATTGTTAAGCATGTCGGAAGACAATGGCTGAGGCTCGCACCGGACCGGAAAAGATGGCGTGAACGAAAATCCGGAAAAAATCCTATACTAAGCAAAAGATGGAGATGGGCTGATGCTCAAATCTTAGATCGATAAAAAGCCGAGATGGATTATTAGTTTTATTCACGTATATTTTTGTATGGGTTAGTTTGCAACAAATAAGCACTATAATAAATCATTCTTGAATATAGAGGATGAAAAATGCTTGCATATGATCATCAAACAGAGTAATGGGAGGTGGTGGTCAAAACTCTCAGACAGAACATGACTCAATGAAAATTTGCCACAACTTTGGCAGTTATTCAAGCTCCAAGCAGTAGTGTATAGACATTACTGTTTCGGTATGTAAGGCAATTTTTCCAAAAATGTAAAATACTGAAATTACTGGGGATAAAGAGATTCTAAATCTAAATTTTCGGTAGACGAGTGGAGTGCCTAGCCGTGCAGTTTTGAACAATTGATTTTCTAAATTCAGGGTGGCACTGAACTGTTATGGGCAAGCGTGGCTGTGCGTGAGCTTACCATCAGGTGAGCAAATTGCTTGTCTTTTACTCATCATCATCATCGTGACGTCCACTGCTGGATGTCAAAACAAAAAAGGGTGGAAGGAAACGAAAGGAGGACGAAGGACGAAAAAGGCCGGTCTCATCACTCAGTTGCAAAAAAAGAGTGTAATTCAATTATTTAGGCAGTACAAACAGTATACACGGAATACTTACATACCTTCACATAAATATAAGTAGTTGTGGAGTAAGGAAGTCAATAATAGAACCTCTCTAACTATTCCACAAATTGTGCACGGTCGCTCGGTCAGACGACATCAAAAACATGTTTCCCGAGAAACGAACGCCACCCCAAAGTAATTGGAAAAAGGGAAAAGAGCGATTGCACCTTAACAAAAGGGTTGTGCATGTGTGTGTCTAAGTACCACAGTCCTACGTCACACATGCAAAAATACAGATCAGCCGGAAAGAAATCGCACACATGAACACATGGAAAGGCTTAGATCACGCACACAGAAGAATATCTTGCATATACATGACAGTCTTGTTTTGTTGGAAATGTGTGGGTGATTTTCGCGATATAGTACCCTTGGGTGAAGCCCGCACATGTTCATATTTTTCTGGAATTATTTGTTTAGGGAAAATGTCAGATAGACTAAATTGTTGAAAATGGCACGCATTTTGGTCTATTTCAAAAGCAACACATTGTCTGAACTTTGGACTAAGGCTAACAAGTTTAACCATAAACAGGGTATTTAAGATCATAGACAATTCAAACTAAATAAAATCAGGAACATATACTCGTATAATGGTCAATATCATTAATCAATCAACTATCTATGGTCAATATCATTAATTGCACCTAATTAATATAACCTAAGTTGAATTGAACTGTTTCATAATGGAACGTAAATCCATCAATCGGGTCAATTCTGTCATACCACTCACTAAACTAAACCAATCTGACAGGACTAAAATTATCTGCCTCTCTTTTCATCTTATTATGTGAGAGAAGGATAGAAACAATTTTAGAGCTGTCGAATTTAGTTTAGTTTAGAGTACATCAGAATCGATGACAATACCTAATTACCGTCTGCTAAGGCTAAGCTAAGTCAGAACTATCCTGTTTTTTCATGAAGTACATGTAAAAATAATATCGTCTAAATACATCATTCGTGTTCTTTCATTCAATATGACATAACAATATCTTTGTAACAAAGCAAACTACTTCGATTGATGACCGCATGGCACGGCAAGCTTGTATGTCTCACAAGTTTTACGAACACTCTACGAGTTACGTAAAAGAGTTCGTCATATAATTCTATTTTCCTGTAACACACGTCTGTATCCAGTAATGGGGTTTATATGCGACTCGCACGGAAGTCGATGGTTAAACGCAAACGCGGACGTTTAAGTATTCGGTTCAGCGTGCCTCGTTTACTATTTCCAGTTAAGTAAATGGCAAATTGGATCGAACTTAGGCTAGATTGAAATGTGTAATTTTTCAATTGAAATTCAGTGCCAATGTGTTTTGTACGGTTCTGTTTTATTTTGAACTTCATTGGTAAATTAAACAGTTTTAACTCAGCCTAACTCCATACAACTCCTGTGGGTTCTCTTTTTTCTCTTAACCTCTGAGTAATAAACGTGTGGTACCCATGGAATAATTGCTTCATCTTATCTTTTCTAAAGAGAGTGCTCAAAAGTTTTAAACGTTTAACGTTGTTTTAAGTGATAAACACATAACGTTTTGCATGTATACATATACTATAGAGTAAACGTCTAAATATCCATTGATGTAATTAAAAAATATATTAGAACCCAGTGAAAACATGATCCCAAGATTATAAATTTTAAATAGGAATTAAAAATAAAAATATTTTACTATCAATTCCAATTTCTCTATTTTATAAATCATCAATAAATAATGCAACCACGTTTCTAAACGATGAAGTCACCTTCATAATATTATTTGCTCGCGAATTAAATCTAGTCATAATTTGAACTCAATAAAGCTATAAAAATCAAAACTCTGCTCAGCCTCAGTGTTTCTGACCCGCAAAACAGAGACAGACGTAGTCATATTTGTGCTTTATCACGTTTACGTATGTTAAAAATGATAGACAAACTTATATCGTGGCACGTACTAGTCCTTCACAATCTAAGCTTTCGTAGTCACCGACACCATTCTATATAGTAACTCACCTGGCAATTCGTCCATCAACTCTCCCGTTCAAACGCAGCACGGCGTAGCGCTGTCGTGTCAGAGCTACATTTACCTCCGTATGCTTTGTTAGCATTCATGTGATATGGAAATCAGTAGTATAACCATAGATTATTTATTTATTCTATTGCTACGGTATTCGTGCGACCAACTTATATGTTGTGTGCGGAGGAACCATCATCGTATTTACTGAACGAAACTGTGTTTTTCTTATAGAGGACCATTTTAGTTCCATAATTTGGCCAACTTTACAGATAAGATGTTTGCCTAATCATACAGTGCGTAGGAAGGCAAAGTTTTTTGAAACGACACTGCCTGAAAAAATTTTGGTAAGTATGATACTTTTAAGCTATAGATATTTATGCCCAGTGGTTTTACGTGAGTTTTCATTTTTCAGACATAAACAGTATCCCTTATTCGTCTCATTGATGCAAACTTTATTGCAAATTTTAATGTAAATTGAGTCACAAACATTTAAAACAATACGACCCTAATCACGTCACCTGACGTATCTGGTACAACTTTATCAATAACCGTCCAGCCCTACCAGAAGCTTTCAAACTTTAGCACCCTTCAATTTACAGCCCTCGCAAAAAGCAAATTCCTAGTACTCAAATAGGTATTGGCAATTATAACAAAATTGAGTCATTTTAAACCCTATGATGTGGGCATACAGACTGTTAGGTTGATTTCTTAGTCGTTCGTACTCTAAATGCAGTCTAGATATCTCCGATCGTCTGGACAGGACTTCCGCCCGAAGCCGAAATTTATCCCCTGCGACAGAAGTTATTCGTAGAAAATGTTTTACCCTAATGTCGGATTTCCTGAAGGGAGTTTTATTTACCTAGTCTTTGAAATATGTACGTTCCATTTGTTCTATATATCAGAATGTAAACAGGTACCTATTTTGTATTTACGTTGGACTTTTTATAATAAAACTATAGCATTGCATCGCAGTTTTATCCTCTATACCTACCGTATTTGTTGTGATAAAAAGTTACCTAAAATGACATCTGTCATTTTGACATCTTGATTGATTTTAAAAACCATCGTCATCCTGCATCTTTTTATTCATTTGTTTTTCGTCTTTCATTATTCTCCTGGCATTCTTTGTTTACTTTGCGCATTTCATTTATTTTCTGCCACTAATTTTGCTGTCAACTGATAACTATATATCTTCGTGACTGTAAAAATAAAGAAAAAGTTGGGGCACCACATTTCTATAAGAGATGGTAGTCCAACTTGAATAATCGTTGGACCTCCACTGGAGGCCCGTGGTTCGTGACCACTAGAGGTGAAGGTGCTTATTCTCGCTTTAGATCATCTAACCGCCACCATGCCACTAGAGATCAATTGGGACTTGGGACGTCTTATTTTACCACTGGTTGTGACTTAGGAAAAAGTGCTCCTATATAAAATATATACCCATATTCCTATATTCCCGGTGGTAAAATTCACTTCTAATTCATAATTATTTATTATTGATTGATTGACTCTATATTGTTCATACCATTAAACTTGATACGGTGGTCAAAAAACTTAAAAAAACCAGTGTCACAACTGGCGGCCTTATCGCTAAAAGCGATCTCTTGCAAGCAACCTTAGTATGGAAAGGATTTATAGAAGACTTAGAAGACGGGGTGACGGGGGGGAATTATATAGATTTGATACTATCCATAGTATACTAAATGTGTCAAAGCTTTAAATTGCAATATCATACTTGTAAAAACAAATCTACGTGCCTAAAGAAAAGCAATATCCAAATGTCCCAAATAAACAACCATCCGAACAGAAATTCATCCCACCAATCATTTAGAAGAACCTTTCTTCAGGCACTGCCAAAGTCGTTAGCTCGATACCGCATTCATTTTGCCGGATATTTTCCGGCATGTTTACGATGTTGGCACGCCACTACGCAGACGGCTGATGACGATGTGCAACTATTATGAGAGTTTGTATTGCGTGTCTCAAAAGAAAAGCAACGTGACTTTTAATTTGAATCAATCAACTCGCTAACATGGAAACTTAAGGAAAAAATATCGGGAAATGTGTGTCTTTAGCACCTTTACAATGCTAAAGCAGTAAAAGACGCATCTGTTGTGACACATTGGGCAGCGTGTATATTTAAGCTAATTGTACCTATTACAATTCCCTTTTCAAGTAATGTTCCAATACGTCCTTCTATCTGTCTATTTTAAGGGCCTCCTGTCCGTCTAAAAACAAGTAAAAACACGTAGGTTCCCGTCCACTGACATTTGCAATTACGTTCTTTTTTTAACAAATGGGACAAATGGATATTGCGTGAATGGCAACATCTGTTTTCTAACGACTGGTATACCGTTTTCTAAGCATAATAATTAGTTGTAAAATTAAAGGACATTAAATTGTTAAGGGCTTAACACAGAATCTAATATTTATACATTTTTGAATCGGTCATCGAATAAATGGCGATATGGTCGAATATAATTAACGCCAAATAAAAGAAAAAAATTGCTTAAAGTAGAACAGCTGTCAAGGCATTTTTGTAAGGAATTTGTTGTAGCCAGTTGCACCCATATAAACGAAACGTCAGTCATTCGAAACCAGTTAGCAACTGTGATGCGGACTTTGAGACCTAACTCAAAAAGGTAAGGTCCAAGTTCTTTGGATGCGGAGTTCGACGCGTTGACATAAATAAGAATGTTCTATCAAGGTTCTGTCATAATGCCTGGCGACAGATTTTCCTTCTTATTTCCGTTCTATTTAGTTTCTTTTTCTGTGATTAACGCAGACCTAGAAGATACACAAACGCATTCACTGACATAAATATATGTATTTGCCTTGTAAGGTAACATGGCAGTTTAGTTTAGAAAATACTACAACAGAACCGACTTTGTTGAGTTCCAAAATAGGCATCGTTTTATGCCCTAAGGCTGTGAAAGCAACAAACAGAAACTTTGGACCTTTTTTGGCTCGTACTATTGGTAACAAACCAAAGTGGGCAAAATTAATTAAAATTAGCAAAGTGAATGTTAAATTTATTGGTAAAGGAATAAGTTAGTTTTGAAACACGAACGTTTTGATTACAAAATGCTGTAACCAAAATGAGCGCTAACCCACTAATACCACAATTTTGTATAACCCTGTATGGGCTACACAAAATGAAGGTATTAAGTCGAAAGAAGGTTATCATACCTATCGTTATGAAAGACTTTTATAAGGGACCAACCACAGAAAAGAGAAGTAAATAAAACGCAAATGAGAAGGAAAATCTGTTACCCTTACCAGGCATTATGAGTGAACCTTGATTGAACATTCTTATTTAGATCAACGCGTCGAACTCCGCATCACAATTGCTAACTGATTTCGAATGACTGACGTTTCGTTTATATGGGTGCAACTAGCTACAATTTTTTTTACAAAAATGCCTTAATAAGCTTTCTAATTTAAACAAAAAAAAATCTTTTCTGTGGGGCCAACCCATAAATTGCGAGATGATATTAGCTGTTACCATATGATAACTTTCAATGGAACAACTAATTTCTTTTGCATAAAAAATTGTCCTTTAACGTTTTTCATAATGTACAATGACCTCCTTCCAGCTTAGTACCGTACCGTGTGACCCTGATTAACTTTAAAACCAAAAACTTACCCATCTATGTCTGCGTACATTTTTTGATCAAAGATCTACGCAAAAAACACAACTCTAAAATCGACTGCACTACTTTCAAAAACAACAACCTTGTAACACCAACTGACTTTTATTGAATGAACCTTTGAACTGTCTTACATCTAAAAATAAACTTCATAGAAATCCCAACAATTGCGTGTAACATCTTTTCAACATAACCCTTAAATGGTCGACATTGTTCACTTTCACCAAAACCTGTGTAGATAATTGAAGAAAAAACTTACATCTTTGGATCACCTGAGATTCAACAAAGGGATGTTGGGGCCTTTTTTGTTGAACAATTGTCTGTTAACCCTTTCATTTAGGGCGGAAGTCTTGGGGTCGATTAGACACCTGCGTAGAAAGTGAATCCGTTGAACCACAGTATTGAGATGCTTGCAGTATATCAGTTTGATACATATTTAAATGTACCAATAGTTGATAGTGAAACAATGGCACAAGGGAGAGAAATCATTCAATCCAACAGTGAAGTAACAGGACGACGATGATGATGAAGATGATGTTTTTTTGTGTTATACTCATATTATTTCAATGTTATTTTGCTTTAATCATTTATCATTCATTAAAAATATCAGAAGAAGAAAAAAATCCTAACGATACATGCAGCTGCGAAAGTACAAGCATTGCAAGAATACACCATTTTCGCTTAGCACACTTTTTACAGGAAGGTTCGCTGTGCTTTTTAGGGTTCCTTACACAATGGGTTAAAACGGGACCCTATTACTAAGCCTACGATGTCTGTCTCTCTGTTTGTCCGTCCTACCTATTAACGGCTGTATCTTTCAAACCGTATTAGATAGCCATATGCAATTTTCACAGAATATGTAATGTTACGGTCAAAAGTCAAAAAGTACGGACTAAAGTTGTTTCCTCGAACAACAAACGTGTGTCCGACTCGCGCTTTTAGACATACTAGCTTATGACGATGACTTTTTGTACATTATTATACTTATGATCTAAGAAAACAAGGTCTAGCAATCTGGGAGTGGTCCTGCAATGACGTCACTGTCCAGTTGCCACTTTATTCAATCAGCTGTTACGTGGTGTATGGTCATCTCTCTCGAACCTGTTGTAAATTGACATCATGACATCATTGCGGGACGCCCGCGTGGACATTTTTTCTCGGATTGCTTTACCTGGCGGAGTATATTATTATACCATGATTATACTCATACAACTTGTAGAAGACGTCAAATTATTTATATATGTTTACTACATGCGCCCCGTGGTTTTGCCCGCGTAGTGATGAGAAATGATGATGATGAAAAGCCTATGATTGCATATATTATGTCACTCTTCGTCCCTTGAACTATACCCGTGCAAAAAATCAGGTCGATCCGTTGCTCTGTTGCTGCGTGAAAGCGGAACAAACTAACATACCAAATAACTTTTCGCATTTATAATAATAATAATAATTTTTTTTATATAACGTATAAAACTAACACTACAAATACAGTTAGACTGCCCATAGACCGTTGAAGGGCGAAAAAATTAAGCTAAAAAAAGAAGAAAAAAACGAACTCAGTCTAACTGTATTTGTAGTGTTAGTTTTAGCTTGTATTTTGTTTAGTTAATAAAGGCACTTGCCAAGTAAAAAAATATTAAGTATTATTTACTATTCATAATATGTGATTTTTTTATTCGTCTTCATATATTTCTGATTTGAACTGAGATACTGTTATCGTTTCCAGAACACGTATCTCACTGATTGAAGGGTTACTCTACATTGCAATCTGTGTCAAGATGATTTATAATGGAATATTGGGCGAAGACAATTATTTAGTGTGTGAAATTGATAGGTTTGTTTGTAGAATCTTATAATAGAAAGTTATGATTTAAATTCTCAGGAGCCTGTAATGTTACGTTTAAATATGAACAGCTTTGTGATGTTTTACCCGACTGCTTCAGAAGAAGAGTAATGTTATTCGTGCGTATGTGTTGATTTTATGATATCCTGTAGCTTAAACGGCTTAACACATTTTGGTGCTTAAAGTAATTTTTTCTAGCGGATTTTATAATTTTTTACCCGGGGTTTTAGTTTCTTATATCTACGTGCTTACAGATGACATTTTACTATGTAAAACCTCTAGTATATAATCTTTGGTAAAACTTAAAAAATATAAAGGTGAAGAATGCGCAGCTTAAGACTGAGAGAATTAGGAATATCACAATTATAAAATCATGATTATGCACAGGAAGTGCATAATTATCGCATTGGCATGATATGAAATCATGCAAATTGAATTAAAATAGCCAATTAACACTTTTCTCAGCTACATGTTTGCTAAAAATAGCATTTCATGCAAATAGCGTTATATTTTATATGCAAATATATACGTTAGTGATATCGGTGATATATATATACATAGTTGTATAAAAACTTTATGCAAACAACTTGATTACTTAGATATAAAATAGCTTACTTAGTTACTAAAATAACACGCATACATATTTAGCTAAATGGGCAATGTCTATAGTTTTATTTTTATTTTTTATTTGTTTATGAAATTCATTATGTGTAGTAATATACTTTAAAATAATGACTATATTTTTTTGTAAATTATTGTCTCAGCGAAACTGGCAGAGAAGCAATGCAAAAGGCTGGCACAGAATCACGGAATCACTCGAGAATATTTTCGTCCCTGTCTTTCTCGTCACAAATGTCAGAAGAGTAAGAATGACGGTTACGATCACACCAGAATATCCCCAGATTGAGCACCGACCACGCAACGGTTTTTTTATTTTCATATAAGTAATAGGCTAGCGTTTGACTACCATATCGCCTGTGTTTACGATGATGCGGTCTACGTTGGAGCACGCTTGCCTAGAAGAAACTGATTCGATCGCGACTTGACACCCAGATTGTAACCATTGGGGACAACCATTCAGGCAGCGCATTCCACAGACTTACGGCAAATTGATGATGATAAACGTTTTTCAAATAAATCAAATTACAAAATATTGCGTTTATTCTTCATGCGACAACCGTCTTGCAGAAACATTCTCACGAATATTAAATAGACTCTCGACGATAACAATAATGAGAGATTTTTTATCCATTGTGACAGACAGAGCACCTGTGTATGAATGCAGTATTGTATCGAATGATTTATATTTGCATACCGTGTTGTATGAACTCGTTACTCGGAGGGTTAAAGGATCGATTGTTAAGTTACGGGGCTTTCTAGAACCCGGCGATGGTTGGAGGGTTAACTCGGAAATTAATTTTAATTTGAGACGTTTGTGAGAATGTGTCAAGGTGTGATGTGTTGATGGGTTTAATTTTTCTTTTGTAATGTTGCACACAATTATTTGCATACGTGCTATAATTGATTTGACAGTTAAATGTAACTGTTTCTCAGACAAACCTCTAGTATATTTCTGTTTTATTGTGAAATAAAAAATAAGGGTTTTTTTAAACTGAAATGTGTTAAACATTCTAAATAATGTTATGTGATTATTTACTGGGATATTTACCGTGGTAAGGTTTTGAAATGAACTCCCGACATAACCACAACCTAATCACGGTAAATGTCGCGTAAATAATCATATAACTTTAGTGAGCAACCGTGATAGTTCAAAACAGTATTCTAAATAATGACAACTTGAAATAATTATCAATTTAAAAAAAACCGACTTCAAAATTAGCAAATACACAATTTCGGTTATTTGAATGACATAATATTTTTTCCCGGCTATTTTGATTTAACAACTACTGAACTGATTTTGATGAAATTTCTATGGGACCAATCTGAAAGTAATCTTTATCCTACACAATATAATAGTCAGTATTTCCCTTTTGTAAATATAGATTAATATAAATAAATTATAACATATTATTAATATTACATAATTAATACGTCACAAATTAACAAACTACTTAATTCTAATTATAATATAAACTAATCTAGTCAAACAGCCCGCCCCGGATCGTTCCTGGTGCAAAAGTGCCCATAACACTGGCAGCATTCCCACGCTGATCTGATTCAATATAATATATATATATATATATATATGTGTGTTTTTGTTCTTTGAATTATTGCATGTAGCATAGGCTTGGGTAGGGAAAATAGATATTGTCTTTCTAAAATTAAGTTCATATTAAAGTTTAAACTAAAATAAAATTCTATGATAAAATGTCACAGATGTATTAAATTCACCACAGAAAAGAAAAAAAAGTAAAAAAAAAACTAAGCCGATTGAGGTCAAACGTACCCATCCTTATAAATAAAAAAATAAAATACTAAAAAAAAAATTACTAAAAAATTTATAAATTAGGGAGTTTTGAGGTACCAAACATTAAAAAAACATATAACCAAATTGAGAACCTCCTTTTTGAAAACGGTTAAAAATAAAAGAGATCACAGACCGTCGTACTGTCAGCCACAGTTTCAAAATCGGGCTACCAGAGTAGTCTCCTAGAGGCCCTGCAATATGCTGTTCTTCGAACTCCTCAACTAAACCCAGAAAGGAGCCACTCTGGACCTGATCACGCCAATGTACATCGGCGAACGTGTGACTTCAAGAAGGAGGTCAGTCGGCGAATCCAACTCGGCTGGGCGTTCGGTAAACTTCGCAACGTCTTCTCGTCCAAAATACCTCAGTCTTCGACCAGTGTGTGTTACCAGTGATGACATACGGCACTGAAACGTGGTCTCTCACTATGGTCCTCATAAGCAAGCTCAAAATCACACAACGAGCTATGGAGAGGGCTATGCTCGGGGTTTCTCTACGAGATCGAATCAGAAATGATGAGTTCGGATCGGTGGACGAACGAAAGTCACCGACATGGCCCACCGGATTAGCAAATTGAAGTAACAGTGAGCAGGGCAAATATCACGCAGATCAGATGGCCGATGGGGCCGAAAGGTTCTGAAATGGAGACTGACTAGTAAGGGCAACCTCGGACGTCCACACACAAGATGGGCAGATGACCTAAAAGAGACCCCAGGGAAACGCTGGATGCAGGCCGCTTCCAACCGGACTTTTTGAAGATCGATGGGACAGGCCTACGTCCAGCAGTGGACATCCTACGGCTGAAATGATGATGATGATTATGATGACTTATAAATACACAAATAACTTCTTTTTTGCGGAAATCTTTTATAAGTTAGCAGAGTTCTGTTACTAAAACATGTTCTACATAGTTATCTATCCACTTCCTACTGATTAAATTTACAAACTAGACTAGTACAAACACTATAAGCCAATAAATCACTCGAAAGATCAATAGGCGTACGATCAGCCCCATCGACGAAACTGCTAGAGCCAAAAATCAATAAAAAAATCTATAGAAAATAAAGAAAAAACAATTTGCATCCGAATAGACAGAGATTTGCATATTGGGTTACGTAGAGTTTTTGCATAACAAAATGAAGTATTGTGTAGTTGCTATACCTGGATTAAGGGGTACAGAGATGCTGCAGCGAGGTTCAACATTTTTTAATTTCGATTTTAGCAATTTGCTCCATTATTGCAGGTTTTTTTATGTGTAAAAAAATTACACGTATGATAACTAAAAGCATGTAAATATGTACGTTGTTGACGTTACAAATTAAAATATTTTCACTTCTTTCTTTAAAAGAAAGTCTGTTAGGAGTTTTGGCGCCAAAGTGAAAAAAAAACGCGGCACCTAACGTAAACTTGTGTATTTTCGAATGCTAATGTGTAATAAAGGTGGATTATTATTTATTAAGTGTCAAACAACGTGTAAAGTCATAATTATAACTTCGTAGGTACCTGTAGTAGGTATAGTCTTTACCAGTTAAGTAATTCACGGTAAAAGTCGAAGTAAGGTATGACTACTTTGACTCTGTTTGTGACTTGTTTGACGATATCAAATCAAATTTGAAAATATTTTAATACATGCTACTGGCAAATGCACAAGCCGTGCTATGCCAAAATTGTCTCTAGAAGAAAGAAGAAAAAGTCTGTTTAATAGTTTTTACAACATGTAGGATAAACTTGTTTTTAATGTAGAGTTTTGTTATGGCACTTATGAATTACATAGACTGGAGCTTATATGTGTATCATATCATAATATAATTATATTAATGTAATAACCAGATGTCATATTTTTCATGTAATTTAAGAAAAAAGTCAGTTTCCCTTCAGTTTGTGGACGTTTCGTGTCGTGACATCCTTTTTTAACCACATTTTTTTTCACCATAGCAATAAAAACACGTGTAATCAAAGTTTTTACCCCAAATTATCGTGTTCCGTCCCACATCTATTGTAATAGCCCCCTGGCTGGGGTTTTGGGGGTCAATACCCAGAACGAGGGGTCAGCGGCTAGCGGGCGTTTTTTCTATCGTTTACATGCGAGGGTGGTTTTTAAAAGGGACCGGAAGAGTAGGTATATGGAGCTAGTTAGCAATTGGCTTTTACTGACGTGATATTGTCAGTTGTTCAATATTAAATTCAGGTAAAACAGCTATTTAAAAATAGATGTTGTGAATTGCACAGTGTGCGATTTCCACTAATCTATTTTTATATATTTTATTATTCGGGAAATTTTTCCACATACAGTCGTCTGACCCCAAACTAAGCAAAGCTTGTAATATGGCTGCTGGTTTTTGAAAGCATACTTATATAGATAATAACACACAGATATAGAACAAACACAAATGTTCGTCACATGATAGTTTGTTCTAGGTGGGAATCGAACCCACGCCTGTAAGCTCAGAAGGCAGGTTTTTTTTTTTTTTTTTTTTTTTTTAAATAATTAATAGGCTTGCGTTTGACCACCATCACGCCTGATGTTAAGCGATGATGCGATCTACGTTGGAGCAGTTGGTTCACTACCAACTGGACCAACGAGGCTATGATATTATGTGGATGCTTTCAGGCGGTGGCGGCTAGTGCTATGATACAACCGCGAACATGTTCAGATCAGACCAGATCAAACATGTGATGCCGGCGTTCAGAAGTTCAGAAGTAAATGCGATAAAAGACAGTAACAGCCGCACTCAAAGACGTTACTTAAGCTAAGGAATACGTAAAATTGCTCTGTCAACTTCTCGTTTACGGAAATTGTCACACATGAAAACGAGACAGAGCAATTTTAAGTATTCCTTAGCTTAAGTAACGTCTCTGAGTGCGGTTGAAAGAGACCCAACGTTTCTGCGCATGCTGAGTGGCTCGACATGTTCAGTAAGATTTGAGACATCAGACAGCTGTACGCTGTAATGCATCAATCATCATCATGGCTCAAGCTGATACTTGGGTGATCCATTCTAAAGATGGAGCATAAGAATTATAATCTAGCCAGGTAGTTTGATCGCACCCACGTAGTTACTTTGTTTACTTAATAAAGCCACATGCCAAGTCAGTATTGTGAAGTATGAAGGTACATTCGTGATTTACTTGTTTACTTGACAAGATAACTCGTATAAATATTGATGAAATTCCATATTCCACGTGGGCCTTGACATTGAATAGGCGGGAATGTAAATGCGCTAGTGATGGGACACATCGAAAATAAATCTTAGTTATAGTAAGAATCAGAAATGAGATCCGTAGACGAACGAAAGTCATCGACATAGCCCAACGGCTTAGCAAGCTGAAGTGGCAGTGGGCAGGGCACATATCACGCAGAATTGATGGCCTATGGGGTCGAAGGATCCTCAAATGGAGACCACGGACCGGTAAGCGCAGCGTAGGATATCCACCCACAAGATGGACAGATGACCTACAAGAGATCGCAGAGAAACGCTGGATGCAGGCCGCTTCTAACCGGCCCTTTTGGAGATCGATGGGGGAGGCCTATGTCCAGCAGTGGACGTCTTCTGGCTGATGATGATGTATTCATTGTAAAGAACCTAAATATTAAAAAGAATACGTACATGAAATATTGAATTATTAAATGTATTAAGTAATCTCTATTACCTACTCTACACAACACACTCATGAGATCACGGTAGAGTTATCCAACTCGTAACTCAGTGAGTCATGTGTACAGATGTCTTCATTTGCTTAGAATAGGTACTTACCGTCCTCATAAAATCTTCTATAATCTAGTCAATTTAAAATAAAACTAAAAAAACGTTTAGTCGAGAAATGTTATTACGAAGTTAGTGATTTTATAAACGATAAATTTTAGTAATGACTGCAGCAGGTCAATTTGTTTTATCATACAATAGTAGTAATGTCTATCTGTTAACTATATTATTATAATATTAAAAACATCATATCTAAACATTTGAAATTGTTTCGACAGTTAATTTTACTAATACTTTTTTATATAAATAATATTTACGGTATTTTTATACCATCTCTCTAGATTTGTACGCCTACAAACTATGCAAAACATGATACAAAGTAACAATTATTTTAAACCACCTATTGTGCATGCGTTTTAAATGTGTGTATGATTTACTCGTGTTTTGTGCAAATAAATTATCTTTATCTTATAACTAGGAAGTCTTGATTTACTACTCACAGTGTTTATATTCCTATTTTAATATTCACATTGTTGAATTGTGAATATTGATTGGAAAAAAAGACTAAATTGTTATAGAATGGAAATTTCTATTACCAATTCGCACTTCTTCTTTTCTAGTCAGTGATTCGAAATGTTACTTTGTTATTTCATACCTGTATGGGGGCCACATAAATTGCAGCAACAGGTCACCTAGTGTGCAGGTGTTCAACAAACAACAAAGAGAAGTGTAACAAAAAAAAAACTGTCGATACATCAACCAAATAAAAAAAAATAAAAAAAACCAAATGACGTCAAAATAATCTCCCTATTTTAAATAAAATATTTTTTTAATAAAAAAAGATTTTTTTATACTAGTAGGTATATTATAGAAAAAAAAAGAAAACCCTCGACATAACAGCTGATAATCTTCAAACAGCTAAACAGATTTTCGTCGATAGTCGATTTACAATGCCACACACAGGCACACACAAAAACACATTTTTTAAAACTTATAACACCCTATTTTTGCGTCAGGGGCTAAAAATAGTAATAAAACTGTATCATCAGAGCAAAGGATAAATTAAAAAAAGATATCATCAATTATTATTTCTTTATAACATAGCAAACCAAAAACAATAAAAACAAATCGTACCTATTTAAGTAGTAATGAAAATGTTTGACATAAAAATATTTAATATGGCACTTAACACAAAATTACACACAAAAAACAGAAAAAAACTGACACTAACCACATAATTACCGGCACAATTAAACTAACTGTCACTTAAAACTAAAAAAAAAAACTACGAACAGCTACTTTACTCCGTACCTCATAATTTGGTATTGCCAACCGAAAAATAACTGACCTGCGGGGTGGCACCCCTCGCGGCAATATTAGGTGACGCCCATCGATTGGGCGAGGGGGGGCGATCCCCCGATAGTTTAAGGGTGACAGCTGACGGTTTCTTATAAGACTTTTGGGGAAGGATATTGGATTACCTTGTTCTTTTACGCTTATGAGCTTTTTGTTGTCTTGTTTGCTTCTACCTATCTTATTAACATTAAGTTTAGAAGTTACCAGAAAACTACACCAACCTATTTTTTTTATCTATGAATTAGTTACCTTGTTGGTATAAATACCATTATTAATTCGATTCATATTTGGAAAAAAATCTTATTTTCAGAACATAATATATTCTGTATAAAAAATATGATAGGTATCTAACATTATAATTTTTAATCAACCTTTCATTAGGAACTAATATGATATTTTTATCATCACATTATCTTTATAAACTTTAAAATGCGTTTGAAAAAAAAGAAAGTTTTTTGTCTTTTGTAATTTTGTACTAACTGCCGGATGATATTGTTACAGGATCGCAACACGGAGACTACTAGCGCCATCTACTGTGGGAGTGGTGAGTATCTGAACCTTCATCCCCGTGGCTTCTCGATGCCTATATTAGTTCCAATTTCGCTCTAAAGTTCAGAGCGCCACTTATGCATAAATATGATGTTCACTATGATAATTATGCGAAGTTGTAGATGTATTTTTTTAAATACTATCTGCCTGACCCTGATTTCATTGTTCAGTTTTTGTTCCACTTTCATCACAAACCCTCACCTAACAGCTATAATCTTGAACAATTTTATTAATGAAATCCACAAGTTTTTCTTTCCCATTGTTCTTGAAGTAACAGTTAAAAAACTAACAATCGACGGTTTATGACTACAATAGTCACCCGCCTACGTTATTAATAAAAAAATATTTATAGTGCCAATCCAAGGTATAATAACATTATAAAGGCATATGAATACAATAATAAAATTTATTGTTTTGTCAATGATAAAAATCAGTCTTTTCGACGTCTCTATTTTTATTATAGCACCATAATAATTATGACAATTAAATAGGTATGGCATTCATAAAATCATAATTAACTCCTTATGTGAATGGTTTATTTACACTGTCAAATGCTAAACTAATAGAAAATAGCACTGGCTTATAAACTCTATCTACTCACCTTATATATAAGTAGTTAACTTTGACTCACGGTTTCTCTCGTAGTAATTAAAAAATTTCAAGGATCGTAGAATAGCAATAAATAATGCTATGTGAATGTTCGACCGTTTGTCAGAACTTTTCAAACTCATTAGTAAAATATATTTGACATGACTAAGGAACACATTTTGATTGAGATAGGATAAATTGTTGTCGGTTGAGTTTGAGTTAAGAATATGTTGTTAAAACATTAAGCATGAATAATATTTTAATATTCATGACTAAGGAACACATTTTGATTGAGATAGGATAAATTGTTGTCGGTTGAGTTTGAGTTAAGAATATGTTGTTAAAACATTAAGCATGAATAATATTTTAATATTAGGATGAAATAAGTTAAGTAGCAAGTTTCGTCCTATTAAGATGAAACTAGGCTAAGTAAATATGAAAATATTAAAGGCCATAAGTAGTAGTATTAAAGTCATTATGTACTCTACTTATCTACAAGATTTTATATACCCATGTAACTTTATCAGTTAGTTAGGATGCTTCGGTTTGCAACAAATAATAAACCAGTCCCGAGTCACCAACCGTGCTGAAATTATAAAAGTATTGTTAAGCTGTGCACCTAGTGTCAAGAAAACAAGATAAAAACACGATTGATGTACGTGACATTAAATTCAAATTGCACCACTTTCCGTTATGATAGAAGACATAAAATACACTCTGACGTAAGCCAAAAAAATAAAAATAAAACCTACTACTTTGTCACCTTTGTAATTTTTTTATTGGTAAGTGCCATTAATTACTAATCAAAATATAAGTTAACAAACACTAAAAACCTAAACTACGTGGCTTATTATATTATACAAAAACAGTTAGATTGTCCATAGACCGTTGTCTGTATAAAGACAATCCAAATGTTTAAGCCCACTACCAGTTGGCAGCGTACCCAGCATGCTGGTGCCATTACCACGCTGAATGGCAATGCTTATGCGGTGTGCCAGAAGCACGCCAGCATTTTGGTCACACTTCGCACTAATCAGCGGCTCTGTTTTTTTAATTAAATAAGGTGAGGTCCCGGGGTGTGGTCAAGAGTTAAATATCACCTAGGTATTTGATTGTTCAATTAGACAAAAATTTAAGTCAGCCATTTTTTTGTCTACTACCGCCACAGTTATATTAAATGTTCATGTGGACAAATATGGAAATCACTTAAACAAATTACTTGACCACTGGCAACACTGTCAACAGCACTAAGAAGTAAACTGGCATTGTACGTCAATTTAGGTACAAAAAAAGTTGTCGAACCGATCGCGTTTCTAGAAATGACAACATCTAGTCCGCTCACGCGACGCTAATTATCTCAGGCCATTGTTTTAGATTGAGAATAATGTTTCTCGTAGAAATATAATAATCTATTCCAATTTAGGTAGGGAATTTATTAAATCTATCAATCTTATTCTGCACATTGTTTGTTATGAAACAATGAATATTTGAACGCCAGGTTTTTGCAGAACCTTTATTAGAACATCGCCACATCGTCGCTTACCATGAGGTGAGTCAAGCGCAGACATATTCGCGATAAAAAAAAAACTGTATGACAAAAACTATTGTATTTAATAGAATTACATCAATAAGCGCTATTACCATATATTTTGTAAAAATAAATCTTTCACCTGTATTGGACAATGCATTTAAAACCTTATATAGGTATGTTTTATTCAAATAATGATAGGTCCTTATTACAATACATTGTTGCAAAGGCAGAATTAAAATCATTCACGACATTCACAACAATTTGTCGTTATAAATCTATCGGAAGCGTTTGACACAGTCGACTACCTAATAACAATGTTGCCTTCATCTACATTAGCATGCAACATCACAAATATCTCGGCACGTGTACAGCCTGCGATAATGCAGCCATTGATACGTGATTATTTTTGCATCAAGAACCTGTACCGCAAAAGGCGTGCCTCAAGGAGCGGTTATGGGACCACATTTTATAACCTCTTTAGGTTTAATACTAATTGTTGGGATCGATAACATTTTAAAACTTTATAAAGAAGTCGCTGACTTGTTTTTGCGTCATGCCAAGTAAGGAAACAGGGGATATAACATTTAATTAATACATGCATATTAATAATAGTGCTTGATGTTTACTAGTAGATTTGCTAATATCTTAGTTACGTGGCTGGTTTATCAATAAAATATTCAAATGTTAGTTGAAGCAATCGTGAATGATAATAAACACAGAAAACACATAAATTGGCGTTGAAGAGGAAATAACTAATGCCCATGCTGATAATGAATAATCTCTAAGTGGAGTGGAAACAAGTACAACAGCCAGTAATACTTTCTAAGTTCATAATTGAAATATCAATCATTTCAACTGTTGATAATAAAATCAAGAGTTAAATCGATGTTTCAAGATTATACTCACAAAATTATTTATAAAATTATTATTAAAATGCGAATTAGCGGATGCTTTACTAATATTTGTAAAATTTAATATAGCCCTATCACCAATATTCACTAGTTTTTAAGTTGTTTTGTCGTGTGTATGTAATTTTTAGTGTGAACAATAAAGAGTTGATCAATCTATCTATCAATATTCATAAAACTCGTCACTCTGGTGGCTTGTGCCTATTAAGGCGAGAGAGTAACGTAGGTTTTGGAATGCCTGCGTTACTTATATCGCGTCCTTAGGCCATATAGCATCCATGTCAAAAATATGACCGCATCTGTGACTCCAGAATCGGCTCCATTAGTCATAAGCAATGATGTATTTTGAACGCTACATAAATCATCTTTTGTGGATAGATATAGGCGAATGTTGATTGATAAAACATCGTTTTGATTAAGCCTGGCTGAATTCATAGCTCTTTAGCCTTGAGCCTTTCAATGAGTCATCATTTCATCAATTCAATGTATGCTTGCAATTAATATTTGCATTCTTGCCTCATTACTATGCGGCCGATAGAAGCAAGCCCGTCCAGGTTTCCGGTTGGAAACCGCTGATTATTATCTCGTGCTATAATTTTATGGCTTTTTGTAGGAAAACTGTATTTTATAATTAAGAATCGGTTATATATCAATCTATAAAAACTATATCCTCGTTTTTATCGTTTTCAAAACGGTATTTTAAAATTTTGACCCTGTCATCCTCAAAAGTTTATGATAATAAAACTATCTTTGTTATGTATAGGTACATAATATCGTTATAAAAATGCTTAAGCTCACCCAACTCTGATATTAACAAATACATTCAGTTATAACATTTCCTAATCGAGCGTTTGAGTGATTTGAGTAACAACAGTGCATTGTTGCGCACGACTTTGAACCTGTGAAGTTTAAAATTCTGAGTTGTAGACGAGATATTTTCTCGTCTCGTAAGCAGCTGCTTAAAAAACTCTACAGCGATAAAATGAGTCAAAACCACATTACTTATCATGCTCATTACTAGATAGACTTATAGATACTTCACTTAGCCGCAAATCATCACGTAGATCAAAATGCCTTTAAAAGTTATAATTACTCGTACATAAAAAATGTTACTATTATTTTATGCAGTTCGCCTGCAAAGTATCGTATTATAAAATAATAACACTTACAATCGACAAATAGATTTCAAGCCACAAGCAGATGTTATGAACAAAGAAAATACTTCACTGCATCAGTTACTTCATGCCCTCCAGGCATAATTTTTACCACGGTGATGATTTCTAATGGTCTCTATGATAGCTAAGTACAGGAAATTATAAACACTTTGCATGTAACATGGTAACAGGTATTTTGAAGTGGAGGTATTTGGCTAATGTTAAATTAAAAGGCTTCAAATTTTTCCATAAAAACGACTAGACAATTTTTTATCCCAAATAGGTAGTTGCAAAAGACTGAAGCCTATAATTGCTGGTTATTTTCGAAGTAGGTATTGAAAGTATTTGAGGTTGTAACTATTGATATTGATCGTGATAAGAATAGAGGATATAGTGTACATTAATTTAATTTAATATAGAGATAAAGCTGCATCCAGCGATTTCACCCGCGTAATTCCTCAGCAACTGTAAATATAAATATATATAATATTTTCCGGGATAAAAGTACTCTTTGTACAAACTCACTGTGACAAACAAAGTTGCACTCTGCAACTCTCCAAAGTATCTCTATGTTAAAAATTTTTTGATCCGTTGCTGCATGAAAGAGGAACAAAGAAACACTTTCGTTTCTATAATAGGTATTAGTATAATTTTCATGTAGAAAACCAAAGCAAACCATAGTGAACAGTTCTATTGGTATAGACTAAACCAAAATGAACGAAGTACCCCTGCTGGCTGCTGGCAAGGTTCGTTGATCAGGCTGTCAATCAACATTGAGCCCGCCTTGCATTTGCAATTTATAACTTGTTTATTGAAGTCACTGTAATGCAGTGACTCATGTTTTGAGACTGAGGAAGTATATACAATATCAGCTATCATTGAATCACCGTTCAGGGGTTGCAATTTTACGCAGAAGCGCTCAGATGGAGACAAACTTTATTGTAATTATTTTTTATTGAATCAGACGTAACTTTGCAGAAGTACATCGTAAATTTCTAATGTACCTATTTCCGCTTCAACTCGAGAAATACTGGAGATTCATACAATAAAAAGTTGACACATAATGATGCAGTGGCTTTGGATTTTATATGTCCATAGATAAAATTTGCTACACTCATTGCTACATAGTATTTTTTTTTTCTAAATGATTACCATTAAGATTGCAATTATCCAAGAATTACGCTATGTCTCTATGCATGCTATTTTAGCTGCATATTTTATAGTTAACGTAAAACAAGCATATATTGCAATATATTATTTCCTTACCTTTCTCATAATTGTTTCTAAATTAATAACCACACGTATTTTCATAAATATACTTATGACCATGAATACGCACGTAACGCTTTGTTCACATTCAAACCCGTTCCACAGATAAACCGTTCTGAGTTTGTTTTATTCTCGATCCTATATTACCATCACTAAAGTTTTCGTAAACACAAATCAAAGTTATCAAAGTATACTCAGTACTGTCAATATCCGCAACGTGCAAAAGAGAGACGAAATGATTAACGTGAGTACTCACAAGCGATTGAAACAAAGCCGAGAATAAAATAAACTCGTTGAGTAGAACGCATCCACATGCGTCAGTAATGTGAACGAGCCCTTCGCCAATAAAATCCCTGCTGGGACACTGATTGAAACTATCTATATTCATAAATAAATTATCGATAAAGGCTCAAGTTACATCCGACTGGAGTCATTACACCAACTGAATGCAAGTTTACAAGTTGTCATAAAAATAATACTGACGTTGTATTGATTGTAAACTTTCGCTGAACTGTTTTAGTTAAAAAGAAAGATTGAGGTGTTCTCTTCCTTTTCCACAATGTGAGTGTTAGTATAGAATTTGTATGGCACATATAAGGCTTGACGTCATTTCTTAGTATAGTGCGCTCTCGTCTAATGTAAATTAAAATGCCTGTAGCTTCCTAATTTTAGAAACTGCTTTTATTTCTATTATCATTGATATGATTTATTAAGGTATTTTTTAAGAGGCAATTAAAAATTATAAGTTATCTTTCCCTCAATCTTCATGGCTGGTGCTGCTGGTGTGTTCCACCTGATCCATATAAGGTTCCAGATCTCAGATCCAGGACACTTCCTAGTTCAGACAAGAATGCAATTATCAAGTACACGGTCCTATTCGGAACTTGTCATTGTCTAATGAAACGTTGTACCAATCAATGTGGAGGTTCATTTGAAAGTCCAGTATTGTAAGATTTGTAAGGTTTATAGAAGATGGGATCGGACCTTAGATAAGACAAACAAGGGATATTATAATGCCTTAGTACAATTTTGTTCTTCTTTTTTGTTCAATATTAGGCTCTGAACAATTTTAAAGAGGTATTAAATAGGATTTTATTCATTCCTTCTTAGCGAATTTTTCATCTATTAAAGTATTGAAAATGTGCGAAAGAGATAGCTTTGCACTGGTGAGTGCGTCCTTAAGCGGAAGGCAATACTACTTCCGTGCCTAAAGTGGTCGTGTCAATGATATTATTATTATGGTCCACTCTATGTTATTTTTTTAAACGATTTTTTTTTCTCTTCATTGGTTATTTTAGTATTTAATGGAGTTGCTTTTAGAATAACACTAGAAATTGTCTAGAGTTGATAAAATTACAAACCGTGTTGTTACATTATCAGGGTAGCAATCAACTAGAAATGAATTGATTAATGTTTAAATAGTATTTATTACCATTTGTGTAGCCACAGCCGATACCCGATTCTTGTACTCGTTATATTTAGGAATGTAAGCTATTTTCCGGGTTTCGGTGCCATATTTCACCTTGGTTGGCAGCTACGAATGCAACCTAAACACAATTGCCGTGAAGTCCAATCAGATCTCTATCTGACAATGTACTGTCAAGCTCGAGTGGGCAGTGACCACTCCTGCCTGACCTTCCATGCCCTCAATAAATAGCAGCAAATATGAAGACGGTATCAGCATCGCCGATTCTCTGTAAACTGGATGCCTTTACATATACCCTGTCAACCATAATCAAGTTATTTGTGGCGTGGAAGTTTGCAACACAACTCCTTAACTGGCCCGATTCCTGATTTGGTCGGAACGGAATGCTTTCAATCCTGTTTACTAGTGTAGGCTTTTGACGTCACTCACTTTCTTTAAACCAGCGCAGAGGTTCTAGAATAAGAAGTCTCCAAAACAGTTTCAAACATTCAGAATTTCTGCGTTGCATTTCAGACAATGCAACATAGGGTAGCAAGTTGAACTGGACGTGGGCAGGGCACATAACACGCAGAACAGATGGCCGATGGGACCAAATTATTCTCGAATGGAGACCACGGACCGGTAAGCGCAACGTAGTACGTCCACCCACAAGATTGACGGACGAACCTAAAAGAGACCGGAGGAAAACGCTGGATGCAGGCCACTTCCAACCGGCCCTTTTAGAGATCGATAGGGAGGCCTATGTCCAACAGTGGACGTCCTATGGCTGAAATGATTATGATGACGAACGTAGGGTAGAGTATAATGAAAGATTATATTGTCTTAATAAACCACATGATCCATTAAAACATTTAGAGGCGACATCTGTAGAACAACTTTAGTTTAATCATTTAATGTATAGATGAACTAACAACACCATTATAATGAAACTGTATTGGCGAAGTTCACACGTGTTCGTTGACAGTTGACAGTCTTTTGTCGACTGCCAACGAACACAGTATATAAGTGGCGGTTGCATTGCAATCACCCTCTTTCTTTGCTCGAACCTCGAAGCGATAACAAGTGTAAACGAATTGTGTGTAAAACAGTTTAAAAAGGTGATTTCTTGGCTGAAAAGCTAACACATCCTTTCATAGTTTATTCACTTCTATTGTGTGAACTGCTAGTCTGTGGAATGCGCTGCCTGAATGGGTGTTCCCCGATAGCTGTGGGTCTTCAAGTCACGAGTTTAGGAATAAAAAAAACACGTGAAACAAACAAGTAAGTGGCAAACAAGCTAAGGGTAAGTGGACACCGCTGCTTATAAACACCTACAATACCCGGAGCATTGTCAGTGCGTTGCCTACCTTTGAGGACTATATTCTCCCTTCTTTTGAAACAGTCCAAATTACACGTCGGAGGAATAGCCGAAGGTGGCAAGCCATTCCACAACAGAACTGTCCTGCCCTGACTGCCTGTCTTTCCTTTCCTTCTTTATCTCCACCATGAGGTGGAGAAATGAGCCACAAAAATCTTAGTAGTAAGGTCGAGAGAGTAGACGGCAAGTGTAAATTTTGTCGTTGATGCATCAATTTGAAATAAGAAATAGTAAAATATAAACTGCAAAACCAGGAGAATCGATCGCGTGATCTTCATTCCTCAGGTTATGGAGCGACAGTTCTGCGAATGCCAGATGGAAGTACAGATTAGACATACGTAGGAATGCTGAGATAGCTGCAATGAACGCGACTCGCAAGATCCGATACTTGAAGACTGATTTATAAAACGTGATGATGCGGTGATAATCGTCCGTTACGTACAAACGGACATCTGCATTTTTGCACTAAAATCCAAGTGCGACAGTTCTACTGTATCTTTGCGAAGAATTATTTGCATTCGAGTGAGTGCTGATAGCTGGCTGAATTTAAACATCATATATTCTTATTTTAACCCCCGATGCATAAGAGGGGGTGTCATATGTTTAACGTGTGAATCTGTGTATCTGTCGGTGGCACCCTAGCTCCTAAATGGCTTAACGATTTTTTTTATATTTGTGACTTAATCGAGAATGTCCTTAACTATGACTTGCCAATATCAGTATGTACCTATGTGTTAAACCAGGGTATACGCTACCTCTATATTAAATTTCATTAAAATCCATTCAGCAGTTACGGATTTGAGTTCGGTCAAACATTAACACTTACACAATTTTTCGCATTTATAATATCAGTGTGATTCGATAGATGTTAAATTAAAATTAAAAAAGTTTTCATTAAGTTTTCTTACAATATTGTCCATCATCGTTATCATCATTTCAGTCATAGGACGTCCACTGCTGGACATAGGCCACCCCCATCGATCTTCAATAGGACCGGTTGGAAGCGGCCTGCATCCAGCGTTTCTCTACTTTCTCTTTTAGGTCGTCTATCCATCTAGTGGGTGGACGTCCTACGCTGCGCTTACCGGTCCGTGGTCTCCATTCCAAAACTTTTCAGCCCCATAGGCCATCTGTTCTGCGTGATATGTGCCCTGCCCACTGCCACTTCAACTTGCTAATCCGGTGGGCTATGTCGGTGACTTTCGTTCGTCTACGGATCTCCTATGGCACAGAAACGTGGTCTCCCACTATGGGCCTCATAAGCAAGCTCAAAGTCGCACAACGAGCTATGGAGAAGGCTATGCTCGGGGTTTCTCTACGAGATCGAGTCAGAAATGAAGAGATCCGAAGACAACATTTTTGCAGTTGACAAAAAAGAAACTTGATAAAATGACCTGGAAATGGTGTATAAATTACTCGATTGGCCGATAATTCTGTCAGATATATGACGATAAATCAATTCAGAGATCCAAAGTATCGGAACCTTTAGCAGTACCACTGACATCGTGGTGACATTCACGAATGCAGCCACATGTAGTTTATCAAAACCTTTGTTACAAGCCCAAGTAGAGGTTTACGTACCGCTGACAGCTCGGTAAGGCAGCACTAAATCATGCGGGACAAAAGGCAGTCCATATTTACAAACTTGCAATTATCTTGTCTCAATAAACAAACAACTTGACATGAAAGGACAGACTGATAGTTGAGTGTTGTTGCAAACTCACTAGTCGTTAGAAGCTTCGACTAAAATAAAATTAATGGACGGGCCCTAACCATTGAAATTGCTCAGTAAAAACGAGTCAAAACCGTCGGACACTTCAACACCTAATTATAAAAATGTACAGTATATTTGTTACAAAAAATAGATCCCGGTTTTATCTGTATATTTACACTTCGGGAAAGCATATGAATGCATAACTTTGTCAGGTGTTTCGTTATCACGTAACAATCGACACGTGTTGCACTTCCTACGGCTAGAGATCGACTGAAACGAAATGAGAGCCGGCGCTCATTTGGTTATCTTCAAAAATGCGCTTCTACTGGGCCTGTCCATTAATTTTATTTTGGTCGAAGGTTAGAAGTACCTAGTGGCTGTCAAATCGGGCAAGTGCCTATATTATCTAAACAATTTCATTATCCTTCATTTGAGTTTTTTTAATAAAAGACCGGCAAACAAGCATGTTGTCCACTTGATGGTAAGCAGAAACTACCGCCTATGGACACCTGAAACACTAGCGGTGCAGACAGTGCTTTGCCAGCCCGGAGAGGTAGTTGTTTTTGAAACGCTTCATGTCGAAGACACCAATATGCGTGCAAGTTGCACGTCGACTTCGCTTGTCGTTCATCTTTTCTGAGAACGATGCGAAGTAATTAGCATAGATTTCGACAGATGGCGCAAATTTTTCATTCGCTTAGATAAATTCGCTCTTCCAGTTTTTAAGGTATCCGCTGAATAATATCTTATGCATTCGCTCTTGTTATGAAATGGTTCTTAGTGACAGTAAAGACGTGAACAATACTGTTAGGTGTATGGTATTGCATCTCATTTGTATGGGGGGCAGTGCTAAACGTGGAGATATGTATGAAGATACTTTTGGCACCATAAAAGGTCACTGAACTGGAATTAATTTTTAGTTTTTGACACGCTTTTGTTGGCTTCACTTGTTACTAACTGGACGAATCGCCCATGAAAACAATTTTTGTAATTAATTACTTATTTATTGGACTTGCTTGGTCGCTGGACAGGATGGAAGAGATAGTTGACAGATCATATTGACTTATTCTCTAATATGTAACACTGTCATTTTTAAACAAATTAGATTCTAACCTACTTACATCTTAACTCGGTCTAAAATTAACTTGTTGCGAGTGTCATTACAATTATCAGCCTAATATGATATTGCTGGGAGCTGGGACCCTGCTGGGGCACAGGTCTTCTCTCAGAGAGAGAGGATGGGCCCTTGTCCACCATGCTGGCCCAGGGCATGTTGGTGAATGTCATGTCTTTGAACTTTTGAGGTTCTTGGCTTAGATCAGGTATTTGTCAAAGGTTCTTGGATATACCGGTTTCTTCGCGATGTTTTCCTGCACCGTTGTAGAGCTATAGCATCGAAACTGCACATAATTAATTTGAGTACTAAATAAGTCATGGTGCAAGGTTGAGGATCGAACCGGGTGCCGTCAGATTTTAAAGCGCACATGCTACCGCTCGGCCACCATCGCTCATCAACGTCAGCTTAGTGGAAAATCAAGCCTATTATAGTGTCCGTTTATCTAATCTAAGTCGTATTCCTTATGATAAATGCTTAGTATGCATAAGCAACGTACTCTTACCTATTCTATGCTTAGGGCCTGCATATTTAGTACTCCAGTGGTTCCGCAAACCGCCTCTTGAATAAATATTGCCTGATCAAGTTTGTAGCAGATTAGATAAGCGTTCACAGAGCTCGGTGGCTATCAATCAACACGCTGTTATGGATTATGAGATAGGAAAAACAACTCAATTATTACCTGACTGCCTAGGAATGTAATTTTCATCATTATCATCATTTTAGTTCACCATGTTCCCACTGCTGGGATACAGGACTTTTCTCAGAGATTGAGAGAGTGGGTGGGCTCTAAATCCTGAATGTTGCTGAACATCATATATGTTTTTGAATTTTTAGGGTTCTTGGACATATCCGGTTTCCTCACGATGTTTTCCTTCACCGTTGTTGAGCGATGGCATCGAAGCTGCACATAATTTATTTAAATTCTGTTGTCTAGCGTGGGCATTATGGCAACACCCCTCTCTAAGAGGGAGGCCTTTGTTCAGCAGTGGATGTTTAACGACTGATGATGATGATGAAGGTATCGTTAGACTCGTCATCATGTCCAAATATCATAGGCTACATCTTGCAGTCAGGTTTATTGTTTTTCTTCTAGTCACATCCATTAGGCAACGGTTGTGAACGAGCGCCAGATCACGAACTAATCAGGCTGCGCACGCGCAGCTTTACTGTAAATTATCTGATTGGTATCGTCGGTTCGACTTGTACTGTACCGGTACCCTTGGAGCTAGATAGTAGATAGTGTAACTATTCTAGATACGATCTCGAACTACGGACTACGTCGGAAGGGGTGCACTAAGCCGAAAGGGGTTTCGCTTAATACACCTCTTCCGCGCAACTCTGTATATGTGGGAACCTTAAAAAACATTAGTGAGAGATAACATTAATGCAACTTGATAATAGTATTAATCTTGATAGGATAGGAGTCGGTATTACGAGTGATTACACCAAGAATACGAGTATCTAACGAACTAAGTTTTTGCGGAGCGATCAGCGGGAATTGCGAGTCCATCATTCATACTTTTCCCCCACATCTCCTTAGTTCTCTACATTGTAGAGATCCAAGTTTTTATCAACTCTACTGCCACTGCCTTTTTAAACTCTTTAAACTGAATCTTTTTTACTTAGTTGATTCAGTAAAAAGCTTGTAAATCATCATTATAATCATCATTTCAGCCGTAGGAAGTCCACTGATGGACATAGACCTCCCCCATCGATCTCCAAAAGGGCCGGTTGGAAGCGGCCTGCACGCAGCGTTTCCCTGCGTTTATAAATCATATCTTAGGTATTTCTACGAAACTGTTTCTTAGACGAATCTCTAGTTTGTTACCGCTTCAACTTCGTGTCGAGTACAATAAGGAATTAGGTATTCATTGTTTATGTTTTACTTTACAGAGCTTTGTTAACTATACTAATCCTAAACTGAAAGAAAAAAATATTAAATCTGAAATAAAAGAGCGGTAAGTAAATATATACTCGTATTTATCACTATCACTACATAGTATAAAACAAAGTCGCTTCCCGCTGTCTGTCTGTCCCTATGTATGCTTAGATCTTTAAAACTTCGCAACACATTTTAATGCGGTTTTTTAAATAAATAGAATGATTCAAGAGAAATTTTTATATGTATAATACATGCATAATATAGAGAAAAACTGATAATTTTAGAGGTTTCTAATGTGATGTCGTAAATAAACACATTTTTTGCACTTACATTGCAAACGCTGGCTGAACCCTACGAGATAGATCAAAATAATGTACCACAGTATTATACACCTTAAAAAGGTCTACAAAACAGTCCCGGGTGGTATATGTCTATCTCTTAGGGACAATCCACAATAACCATTTTTTATCCTTTACTTTTTACGAGAAATATTGACTTATTTACGAAGTGATTTTAAGCAATACAGCATTAATACTTATCCAAATAAGTACTTCAAATACATTGTGCAGATGAGTCATCATTTCAGCCGTAGGACGTCCACTGCTGGACATAGGCCTCCCCCATCGATCTCCAAAAGGGCTGGTTGGAAGCGGCCTGCATCCAGCGTTTCCCTGCGGTCTCTTTTAGGTCGTCTGTCCATCTTGCGGGTGGACGTCCTACGCTGCGCTTGCCAGTCCGTGGTCTCCATTCCAGAACCTTTCGGCCCCATCGGCCATCTGTTCTGCGTGATATGTGCCCTGCCCACTGCCATTTCAACTTACTAATCCGGTGGGCTATGTCGGTGACTTTCGTTCGTCTACGGATCTCCTCATTTCGGATTCGATCTCGTAGAGAAACCCCGAGCATAGCCCTCTCCATAGCTCGTTGTGTGACTTTGAGCTTGCTTATGAGGCCCATAGTGAGAGACCACGTTTCAGTGCCGTATGTCATCACTGGTAACACACACTGGTCGAAGACTTTCGTCTTAAGGCACTGAGGTATTTTGGACGAGAAGTCGTTGCGTAGTTTACCGAACGCTGCCCAGCCGAGTTGGATTCGCCGATTGACCTCTTTCTTGAAGTTGGACCTACCTAGTTCGACTGTTTGTCCTAGGTAGACGTACGCGTCAACAGCTTCAAGAACTGAGTTCCCAACTGATACTGGGGTGGGCACAACATGGATATTTGACATAACCTTTGTCTTGTCCATGTTCATTTTAAGGCCCACCTGTTGGGAGACTCGATTGAGGCCTTCGAGCATCATGCTGAGATCTTCCATCGATTCTGCCATGACCACAATATCGTCGGCAAACCGAAGGTGGGTGATGTACTCGCCGTTGATGTTGATGCCGAGTCCTTGCCATTCCAGGAGCTTGAAAGCATCTTCCATTGTGGCAGTGAACAGTTTCGGAGAGATAACGTCTCCCTGTCTCACGCCTCTTCGCAATGGAATTGCCTTCGAACTCTGCTCCTGTACTCGGACCGACATGGTGGCGTTATTGTACAAACACTTCAACACTTCGACATACCGATAGTCAATACGGCATCGCTGGAGAGACTCGAGCACCGCCCATGTCTCGACCGAATCAAAGGCTTTCTCATAGTCCACAAACGCCAAACATAGTGGCAAGTTATATTCTTCGGTCTTCTGTATAACTTGGCGTAGCGTGTGGATGTGGTCTATGGTACTATAGCCTTTTCGGAAACCGGCTTGTTCGATAGGCTGGAAGTCATCGAACCTGCGATCGAGACGATTCGTGATGACCCTCGAAAACAGCTTATAAACATGGCTCAGAAGCGAGATGGGTCTGTAATTCTTCAGCAAGGTTTTGTCACCTTTCTTAAAGAACAGCACCACCACGCCTCTGTTCCATGCTTCTGGCGTTATACCTTCGAGTAAGACAGAATTAAAGAGCTTCTGAAGGACTCTGAGTACCGGTGTTCCACCCGCTTTCAGAAGCTCTGATGTGATTCCATCGTCCCCCGGCGCCTTGTTGTTCTTGAGCTGTTTCAGGGCCATCCTAATCTCGTACAGGCTGATGTCCGGGATATCTTCAGTATAGTGCAGATGAGTAATGTGGTATAATAATATATAGAATTATAATAATACAAATGGTATAGCTATGACTAGCGACCCGCCCGCCCGGCTTCGCACGGGTGTAATTTACGTGCAAAGCCGGGGCGGGTCGCTTGTTTATAAAATAAAATGTCTTGTAAAATGTTCTGTTCTCCCATTTAAATAATATAATAAGTATGCAAAAAAGTAGTAGTTAGTTAAGTTAATTTCTTGTCAATTTCTCGCTGACGGAAATCGACATACGCGAAAACAGAGCAGTTTACCGTTTCTAATCCTTACTAATTATACAAGCGAAAGTAACTCTGTCTCTCTGTATGGATGTTTGTTCGCTTTTCACGACTAAACCGCTAAGCCGATCTTAACGAATGTTGGCAGGATGATAGTATACATCATATGGACGGACATAGGGTACTTATTCTCCTAGAAAATGCGGGAAAACTGGAAAATCTTCGGTAGCACCGCGGGATTCAGCTAGTACTGCATAATTACGTAATAGATACAGCACTTATTTTATTGACAAGCTCCGGCAGCCTAGGTACCAAGTACAAGGCTAAAACTGGATTCCTTAATTAATAAGCAAAGCACTGCAAACCTTCATAAGGTATCTCTTAGAAGGCATACATTTACATCGTTCTTTAGCAGCGATGTTATTATTTCGCTGCTCGATGCGGATCGCACGAAGATTTCATAACGTTTTTATTATTATTGTATTATAGGAGCGCATTAACATCCGTTGCGTAGTTTTAAGGATCTAAGCAAACATAGGGACAGAAAGACAGCGGGAAGCGACTTTGTTTTATACTATGTATGTAGTAATTCAAAACGAATTGTAGAAAATTCCTACATAATTTTGTTCGGTATACTATAAAAGCATGACTATAAAACTTGTATTACAGCACACTATCTAAACTTAATAGCTCTCTAATAACAGTGATATTGATAAATTTAAATCCATTAATAATGTTAATTACTAGTAACAAAACTTAATAGCCCTGTAACAAATTGTTATTAAGCAGTTAAGTAGGCGTAATCATCCGCTTCGAGAGATAAAGGTCCAGACTTACGGAGGAACCAACGTATCCGCAGAGTTAGTCAAAAGAAGGAACTAAAATTTGCTTCAGGTTGCTGTCAGTCTTGCTGGGTAAATACGATTGTGGCTCCTTTTCTGAATTACAGATGAGGTGGTCGCACAGTACGTGCTGATATTCAACGACAAGCAGTTAGGCTTGATGACAAGTTGATAAACATCAACTCGTAGGTCTACTTCGTGGCTGTTAAACCACGAGGACCTTGGTGCAAGCTCAGTGGAGGCTGGAAAAATTTAGTCACGTCTCTTACAACTGTGGAATTTAGGAATACAAAACGATTATTATTGCTAAAAAAAAAAACAAACACGCTATGTTAATCAATAAATAGCAAAACAAATGACAGAACCATCTAGCGGAAATATGTCAAACAGCATGCACCGCGCTGGTGTTTGATGTTTGGCGTCTTTCCCGCTAGATGGCTCTGTTAGTATCATTCACGCCATTGAAAAGTACCATTTTCCACCTCATGGTACCAAATTATTATATATATTTACATCTCAAATAATTACGACAATTGGAAGTAAGTTAAAATTGACTTCCAATATTTGATTGCCTACATAGTTTTTTTTGCTAATATTAACACTACAATTAATACAGTAAGACTGCCCATAGACCGTTGATGGTCTAAAGACAATCCAAATGCTCAAGTCCACTACCAGTTGGTAGCGTACCCAGCATGCTGGCGGCATTACCACGCTGAATGGCAATGCTTATGCGTTGAGCCAGAAACACGCCAGCATTTTGGTCACCCAGGCGCTCGGAAAGATTAATGTTAGTTACAGTTAGTTAGTTATAGGTACATAGTTAGTTATTTATTCAAATGAAGCAATACAAATCTACTATATAAAAATAAGTCGGGTTTTCTTTCCTGACGCTATAACTCCAGAACGCACGAACCGATTTCCACGGTTTTGCATTCGTTGGAAAGGTCTCGGGCTCCGTGAGGTTTATAGCATATAGGTTTAGTAGCGAGGCCGAAGGCCGAGCTCTACGCGTACGAAGTAGCGGGATTCAGCTAGTGTGTAATAAAAATTGTTTGATTCCTAATTATTATCAAAGTTCAAGATTCCAAAAGTAATGATTGTATATACAGAACCTTAATAGATCAATGTAATGCACAACCTTAATTTCGCTCCTCTTAATAACTATACTATTAGATACTTAATTAAAATTAATGTTGAACTCCACCCAGTCGTTATTGCAGTTAATTCAACAAAGCTAAATAAGTTATTGTTGTTGACAAATTCCAATGCGTAGACAAAACAAGGTTGGCCATTTTGACGTTATCTCACAAAAAAATATCCCAATTACTGTGATGGTTCGGTGGTATTCATTCATAGCTCGAGAGTCTATTATTCCTACTAGGGGGGACACGCCGCAAATATGTCGGTACTTACTGAGAAGGTCATCGAGGTGGCCACCGGGAGGAAAACAATGCTACACCTGATGATAACAAGAAAACAAAGAAAACGCTGTTCACCACAACTGATTGAGACCTGATACCTATTCCTAAACCCCGTCCAAAGCGCTTTGATTCCAGTTTTATTGTGCGAACTGATAGTCTCAGGAATGCGCTGCCTGAATGCGTTTCCGATAGTTACAATCCAAATCACGAGTGAATCGGTTTCCTCTAGGCAAGCGTGTTCCATCATAGATGGACGGGCGGATGGACGTAGAACTATATTATTAATAAAAAATACACAGCGGTAGATGCTTGGCGATACATTTTTATCTGGTAAGCTAGTCAGCTTGTGACTACAGCCATTGTTACATGGTCGTAACGTCGAGCGAAAGGTATCTATTTTTACCTTTCTAAAGTAAATCTTTGGTAATATGCAATAAGTCCCGATAAACATGTAAAATATGGTAGCTAGTTAGCTGAGCACTATAAAGTGTCCTACCACGATGCTTTGCTTTTCGATGTTTTCCTTCACCAAGCTCAAACTCATTGTTGGAATTTGAATAGACGCCTGCAGCGTGAAATTCTAACGGTCCAACTACGGAGCTTTCACCGCTAATAAAAGTTAATTTTGTTTGGAAATTAAATTTTTTGAGAAGTTATTCTTTTGGATTTTTTTTGGTACCTATTGGATTTGATAATAATGGATGTCAGTTAACTGACTGGCTACCAAGTAGCAGGTGATTAAATAAAACACTCCTTGGTATCTGACTTCGTCTTCTTATGGTACCGCTGAGTCTTCGACAAGTAATCGGTCTTTTGTGATGTTCGTTGGTGTCACATTGTTGAGCGTGTCACGAAAGATCACCTTGCAAGTAAGTAATTTAGTAATTAGTCATGTTTCTGACCTTTGTCACAAACGTTTTTTTTTTTTAAATTAACTATACCTACTCATTAAAGTTTGAAGGACCTCTGAGGGCCACTACAAAATGACAGTGACCTTTTTTGGTTGGCCGACTGCCAATTGCCTTACGTTTAATGCTATTCTACTAACGACAGATATGGTTCAGAGATAGCGCGACTGCCTTGTGTAGAACATGCACTGAGTTTGATTCCCGGACGATTAGATGTTTCAATGTCATTGTGACCAATCGCTAAATTTAAATTCCCGCGCCTTGTGACAAAGGCCGTTACTCAGCCCGTGACATTTCTTTTTGCTAACGAACAGCTATTATATTGTCAGGTTTAGATGATTTATCGTATTTCGTTTTAAAGACTAGAAAAAGGATGTTAATTTAGCTAAAAAAAATGCCACGTTGTTTGGAGTTTAATTGTTTGAAAACTGGTGTACCTACTTGCGTACAATAGTGAAGAAAAACTAGTGTTCCAAGCACTCAGGCGTGTCGGCCGTTTTTGTGATAGGTGGACTTCCATTCAGAAAATATCTAACGAATTTCTTACTGAGGCTCCAGAGGCTTTATAATTTTTCGTCAGGACCTGCGACGTTTTATCAAAAACTATTTGACCGTATTGCTATTTTAAGGTTGTCAAAATCTCTTATCACGACAAACCTTGTAAAAAGGCCCTCATGAGTTATTTTTTTTATTTTGGTTATGTACGTCTTGTTCATTTGCTAGTGTCAAGTACCTATTGAAATATTATCAAGTTTTATCAGGTGATGTCGTCATACAAGTCATAGTCATAGTCGTGCAAAGTAGGTCACGGTCAAGTCAAAGCCATGCCCTAGTAATGTGGTGGCGTCTTTACTAGAAGCTTCTTGGAGTTTTGGAAACATCACAGCCACGTTTCACCTCGTTATAATTACTTTTCCACAGTCAAGCACATTCACGAAAAACTCAATAAATAATAAAGCACCATTAGTACATAAAATATTAACATTCGAAAAACCACAAGTTTAGAAAAAATATCAATAAGGCGACATGTTTTTTCACGTTGGCGCCAAAACTCCAGCTACCTATATTCTTAAAGGAACGAAGTTTTAAACTAGTTAATAATGGCTAAAGCAACGTATCATTGGTTTAAACGCATCACGCGCTTATCGCCAGAGTTCATTAAACGAGGTATACGCGTAGCTTGATCAGTTTGACCCTAATCTACAGTTAGGTGTTTATTTTAAACCGGGCGCTAAATGAATGAATTTAACCTCAATTAGCGAGTGCAGCTATTCATTAGGATAGCGGGTGTTCGCCTTGTTAGCTGCAATGCAAGTATGGACTGGCCGGCGGGTTCCATGCACATAACTGTGAAGCCCTAACTCGGAGCCCTCTTACAAGACCTTGTTACTGACGTCTGATATAATAGATTTAATGTGTCTGATGTATGAAATTTATAGATTTTTAAGGACTAGTCCATTTATACGAAAACACGAAAGACAAAAATCTTCGACAGCGATGACATACGGCACTGAAATGTGGACTCTCACTATGGGTCTTATAAGCAAGCTCAAAGTCGCACAACGAGCTATGGAGAGGGCTATGCTCGGGGTTTCTCTACGTGATCGAATCAGAAATGAGGAGATCCGTAGACGAACGTAAGTTACCGACATAGCCCACCAGAAGTTGAAGTGGCAGTAGGCAGGGCACATAGCATGCAGAATAGATGGCCGATGGGGCCGAAAGGTTCTCGAATGGAGACGACAGACCGGTAAACGCAGCGTAGGACGTCCTCCCACAAGATGGATAGACGATCTGAAAGAGACCGCAGGGAAACGCCGGATGAAGGCCGCTTCCAACCCGCCCTTTTGGAGATTGATGGGGAGGCCTATGTGCAGCAATAGATATCCCACGGCTGAAATGATGATGATGAGTCCATTTAAAAATTGAGAACAAGTTGTGTGCAATATTAAAATGCTCTGATTTGAAAGAATTCCCAGTGAAAGTGCAGGACTTTAAGAGATTTAATAAATATACGGGTATAAATGTAAGGCAGCACAAACCACCTCTTATACTCTAGCCACCTCATCTGCCCGTGGTACATCCTGCTAAACAATGAACGAGGCTCTGGCAAACTGATATAAATAATAAATAGATTAGGTTATACTTACCTAATAGACAACAATTAAAACGTAATAAAAAACTGAATCAATAGACAATAGACAATAGACAAATTTTTAATTATGGAAGAAAAAAAAAACAAAGTAAAAACTGCTTGCAAGTCTACTATTCTGAAAAAAAAATCGCCTTGGAGTTCCGCAGGGCAGTATACTTGGCCCAGTTTATTTTCTTTATTATGTGTATGACCTACTATCTGTTAAGCATAGCAGTATACCGTTTGCGGATGTTACAACTATTGTAATAAAATGTCAGAATATTAATAGTTAGAATTACCACATGTGCACATTTAACATGCAAAGATCACATTCATTTGTTACAAAGAAGATAGGAAAGCTTTGTTTTTGCCTTGAATTCTTTTGGACAATGTACGCCTCATAAAACTGTTTTGACAGTATATCATGCCCATATTTGTTCCATTCTACGTTATGGAATCATTATAATTAATTCCTGCGTTATTAAAACAGTTTATGTTGGTTAAAAGAAATGTGTTCGTACGGTGTCGATGTACGGTATGAAGTGGGATGACTCATGCAAACCAGTTTTCAAATCCAATAACCTGTTAACAGTTCCTTGCTTATATAATTATAAGGGATGGCTAAGTTTGTAAGAAGATAAAAGATCTGCTCCTCAATTTCGTCTCAAATTACCTCAACCTAGGCTCGAGCTGTTTAGAAATAATATCTTCTATAAACCCTTTCCATCCTAATGTTGCCTGGAAGAGATCGAGCCTAGGATAAAGATCGAGATAAGGCCGCCAGTTGTTACACTAGTTTTTAAGAGTTTTATGTCCTCTGTATCAAATGTAATGGTGTGAACAACAATCAATCAAATAACTGTGTTCACATGGCTGCTCTAATTTTTAATTATCTTCCAGGAGAAGTGGTAGATCTCCCATATAGGCGATTTTGTACTCAGTTGAAGAAGTGGTTGGTAGAGGAGTGTTTCTAGGTAACAGTAGCTTTGGCCTAAAAACAATTAAAAAAAAAAAAAAACAAATTAATAATTTACGAACCATTGACTCGAAAGAAGAAGAAGGAGAAACTGTAGTTATAACGCTTCAATTTTTTTCTGAGCCTGAAATATACACGGTGCCTGAAGGAATGTCTGCGCAGCTAAGACCGCAGGGCGCAGCTAGTAAGGAATACGAGTAAGTACCAAAGTATTTTCTATCCATTGTCAAGCTTCCCTTTGTCTTCGATGACCGACCATTTCTCCGTAAGAAAACCAAGTCTTTTGTCTTCATGATTCACTCGGTAGTTCAAGTGAGTCACAGAGGCAGCTGTAGATGTAGGTAGGCATTTCTTTGTGACGTCACACATCTGCTCTGGAACAAAGAGCAAGAACTGCTTGTTATCGTTATTATGACAAGTTATTATAAATAATTATGATTGATTGTCTTAGATATTTAATTAAGATCAAGCTTTGGGAATAACATGAAGGTGTATTCAAATTCAGTTAACACATTTTCACAAAATGAAACACAATGGCATCGATTCTGATGTTGTCTAAACTAAATTTGACAGGTCCGAAATTGTAGCCATCCTTCTCTCACATATTAAAATGAAAAGAGAGGCAGATAATTTTAGTCCTATCATATTGGTTCAGTTTAGTAAGTGGTATGACAGAATCGAAGCTACTTCTTTTTTGCTGTTAAAATTTGCAAGTTGAAGTGGCAATGGTCAGGCCACATCGCTCGAAGAACCGATAACCGATGGGGAACAAATGTTCTTGAGTGGAGACCACGAACCGGAAGACGCAGCGTAGGTAGGCCTCCCTCTAGATGGACCGACGACATTGTGAGGGTCGCGGGCATCCAGTGGATGCAGATGGCAGGCTTTCTTTCAGTGAGGAGGTTAAAGGGGGGCTTATGTTCAGCAGTGGACGTCTTACGATATCGGATGATAATTTTACGTGATAACGCTTAGGCAGATCGTGCCTCTCTTTCGCTTGTTCCGCGCTCTCGCTTGCACGCGCGGCTCAGACGGAACGTGACAATTTTTCGTGCGTGCAGCCGCGTTCATAGATTTATAAGACGTTATCACGTCAATATTTCGGTATTTATTTTTTACAAAAAGATCTTGAATGATGTTTCATACATCTAACTAAACTTCACTGGCCTCTCAACGAAGAGAATGTCCTAAGAACTGAGAACGTTGTGTGAACAGGAATCGCTTCAGTTGAATTAGAATAGCTATTCCGATGCATATTAACTCCATGCAATCGGTTTCTAACAAGTCCTAATAAACTTCCTTGTAGTTTAATGAACAGTGTTGACTCGTGCCTTATTCATTACGTTCATTATAACCTTGAGAAGTGACTGCTCTCGTCAGCGGCTGGAATGTCGTCCGGTATCCATTAACAGATATACTATACTATACTATATATACTAATATACTATACTATACTGGCCAGCCGTCTTAAACGTACCTAAATCATACAGTTTTAAGGAAAAAAAATAACAACAGACTTCATAGAAAGTTCAATAAACAAATTGCATTGTTTTAAGCTTCGATCAAAATAAAATGAATGGACGGGCCCAGAAAGAGCACATTTTTTAAGATTACAAAATGAGCGCCGGTGCTCATTTCGTTTCAGTCTATTATACACACCCCAAGCTTACCACAACCTTACAACTAACCACCCCTAGTTTACCAACATTAGAGTTCAAATATTTTCTTAAATTTAAATAGGAAAGCCTTTGAGATAAAAACCTATTTTATAGATTACCATTAAAACCACAATCGGCGTTGCGTAACACACACAAAGATGCACGCACGCACGCACACACGCACGCACGCACGCACGCAAACGCACACACACAATCGAATGCAGAAACTCATTTTAAAAGTCGACTAAAATATATAAGAATTTTCCCAGTGTGAAAAAATAATAGAACTTTTTATTTCAATCTATTGTTTAAGCAAAGGATTTAAAGTGTAAAGATTTTTGTTTATATTATAGCTGTGAATGGAGAACGAGTCCAAAGTTAAATGCATTACTAACCATGCAGCATGCCATTTCAATCAGACCAGCTACGACAATTCCAACCTTAACTGTTGCTCTTTGAGATACTTTTTGAACGTGAAGTGGTTGATGTATTGGTGTTTAAATAGTGCAAATCAATGGTCGTGATCGAGGTATTACAATGTAGTGGAGTGCAGCAACATGGGACCTTTCAAGCTCCTGTTGGGGACCCATTGGATCACACTTGGGGGGTAGGTAATCTATGAATCCATACAGTCGTCCAACGAAGCCATCTAGACTGAGCAATCGTGCGGAGTGTAGAGTGCAAGACGCGGGCAAGATGCGTATGACGGTACCAAGCTGCATACATTGCCCGTCTTTATGGCTCGGTACACAAAATTCAGAGCTGACGTGTGTTCGTTTTCATGCAGACCAAAATGGCGCATACAACATTTGTGACGTCAGGCAGACGTCAATACAAACATGTCAAATTGCGGCAGTAAGCTTTAAAACTCTTCAAAAGCAGTTGGTACGAATGGAGTTTAACTCATCATCATCAGCCAGAAGACGTCCACTGCTGAACATAGGCCTCCCCCTTTAACCTCCACACTGAACGACAGCCTGCCATCTGCATCCACTAAAGGCCCGCGACCAGCGTCGTAGATCACCCACCATGGCACAATTATTATAATATTTTAATGTACATAAAAGTTGTATTTAAACAGACAAACAAACACACAACAACTCTGGTAGGATTTTCTTTATTGTGACAATTGTCACTCGAAACGATAATTACGTGTATTGCCAAAGCGCGGCACTCGCAACTGGCGTTCGGCCGACTTGATTCGAGATCGTTGTTAACGCCTGTTGTATAGAGCCGGCCTTCTGTGCCTTACTATTTTGTCACTGTTGTTAGTTCTTACATTTTATTAATGTTTATATAAGTAGGTCCTCGTAAGTGTGATCGATGGATGACACAATTTCCTTTGAGGTGGAATTCTGTATTCTAGGATAGCTATTAAAGCCCACAGGGCCGGCCCTTTGAGATCAGAACCTGGGCACAATTAGCAGCTCATTTCAATGTCCGCCAACGCTGGAGCTCAAGGTTTGGCCGAAGAATTACCTGCAGGTAAGTACATTATTATTATTTAGATTAAAATAGCAGCCCACTGCATGTAATAAACTGACTCCTACAAGATGAGATTAGATATTATTAATTCAGGGTCTTTATCAAAGAATTCAAGACGTAGTACATGAAGATCGCTGGTCTTTATTTACTTTTAACCGACTTCAGGAGGAGGTTATCAATTCGACTGTATGTTTTTTTTTGTAGCGACGAACGGCTTTGATAATTTACTAATTTTGACAGATTTGTCGTAGACAGAGCTGTCAAAAGGCCCTGCTTCGTATTTTTATTTAATTCCGCATTATCTTGAAGATTATTTTATCAATGAATAGTGTCTTTACAGGGTTACGCAAATAGACTGTACTAAGCCGAAAGAAGGTAATTGTACTCATCATTATGAACAACTTTTACTAGAGGACCAAACCTGTTAACGCGAATAAAAACTCGACAAAATGTATGGAACAGCTGATTTTTTTCGCGATTTCAGGGTTGTTCCCCTAGTAAAAGTTGTTCATAATGACGAGTACAATGATCTCCTTTCGGCATAGTACAGTCTGTATGCGTAACCCAGTATATTGAATGCCATCTTCATGAAGGAGGTCAGTAGGAGATGCAAAACTTCTCGAGTTAATACCGTTATTTAGATGCTGACTGCTCAATCCAGTCCATTTCTTAACTTTTAATGTCATCTAGCTATTTCACGTCTCTGTTCTGAATTGTGCCATCGAGGATCAACCGTAGCAATTCAAAGAGGGATCCCTCTTTGTAAATGTCCGAGAATATGAGTTTTATACTGGTGACAAAACCACAAATTATTGCATTGGCATAATATATTTAAGTATGTACTACAAAGTTTGTTTATAAGTTGCAAAGTTTCAAATCAATGCAACAAATTAGAATAATACCTACGTTAAAATCGACTTCCAAGATTTGTTTGCAATGTTAGTTATTTAGTAAGTTAGCTAGTTTATTAATAAGTTACAAGTAAAGCTAAGCAAGGTCCTTAACTGTTGGCCTTTTGGAAAAACTTAAGTGTCTTACAGCGGGCAATGGAGAGAGCTATGCTCAGAGTTTCTTTGCGCGATAGAATCCGAACCAGGATATTCGTCAAAGAACCAGAGGAAATAGCAATAGGCATGCCGCATCGCTCGAAGAACCGATAACCGATTGGGAAAAATGGTTCACGAACCGGAAGACACAGCGTATAGGTAGGTATCCCACTAGATAGACCGACGACACCGTGAGAGTCGCGGGCATCTAGTGGATGCAGATGGCAGGCTGTCGTTCTGTGCGAAGCTCTAAGGGAGAGCCTATTATCAGCAGTGGACGTCTTCTGGCGCCTGATGATTATGGTAAAAGTGCGTAAAAAACTATTCTATCTTTGCATAAATTATTAACTCTGTTAAAGCAGTAGGTACCTTGGGCCGAGCGCACTCAACAAGTTTACAAGCGTCCTAGGCCTTATCTAGTTTATTTAATCCAACAATTTGTGCACCAATTTGTTTGTTATCTGGAATTTAGCGGCTGGTTTAAATTAATCAAGCAAGCGCCACTCACCACCGTTGTAGGTACCTAGCTACCTAGCTACCTAACCTACTTAGAATTCTAATTATTATTCAGAAACTATGTACCTAATACTTAGTATATTACCTAACTAACTAACTATGTACCTAATACTTCTATCTACATAGTAGTTAATACCTACTATGTAGTATTTATATCATTTAAGTTTAATGTTATACTACCGAGGTACTGTCTGTCTGTTAATTTTTAGGGTTCCCTCCCTACCCAAAGGTTAAAAACGGGACCCTATTACTAAGCCTACGATGTGTGTCTGTCTGTCTGTCCTGACTTGGCATGATTATGGTAGTAGATACACACTCTAAAGTATAACAACAAATAATAAATAATGGCCAAGTGCGAGTCGGTGACAATATTCTGTTCATTACCATATTGGTTATAACTGGTAATTTGGTTATTTGGATGACCTTATTTTTTTTTACCGAATCGTAATGGCTTATTTTACTAATCTTGAAGTCGGTTTTTAAATTGATAATTACTTAGTTTTACTATGTTTTTGTATTTTGTGGTGGTACGGAACCCTCAGTACGCAAGCCCGACTCGCACTTGGCCGGTTTTATTTACAACTGAATGCCTAATCCAATTATAATTAATTTGAGAAGGCATATAAAGATGGACGGGGGTTACTTTATCTGGAAATTTTCGGGTAAGCCCGTAGGACGTAGCTAGTTGTATAAATCCAAAGCTCAGTGACAACAAAGTAATATCTACTTATTAATTAAGCAGATAAAAAGTTGAATGTAGTTCCTTGTCCTTAGATAGCCCCGTTGGCCCAGTTTTTAGTGCGAAGCTGCATTCTGCGCTTGGGGGTGGGGGTTCAATTCCCACCTAGGACAAACATTCATGTGATAAACATTTGTGTTTGTTCTATATCAGAGTGTTATTATCTATTTAAAAATATTGTATATATTATAATGTATGTGTATCAGTATCTCGCAGCCATAGTACCCGGCGCGGGATGGAGCGGAATATAAGTTATAAATATAGAAAATCAATTCACTAAAAATACGTCAACGTCAAACATTGTGGACCGACGACATTGTGAGAGTCGCGGACATCCAGTGGATGCAAAAGGCAGGCTGCCGTTCAGTGTGGAGGTTAAAGGGGGAGGCCTATGTTCAGCAGTGGACGTCTTCTGGCTGATGATGATGATGATGACGTCGAACAAAACCAATTTTAATTAAAAAAAACCAGATAATAATTGATTCTAACCCTTGGTGAACAATCTTCTATGATAACGGGGAGGCCTATGTAAGGGGGAGGCCTATGTTCAGCAGTGGACGTCTTCCGGCTGATGATGATGAACAATCTTCTATAGTCTATAGTATCGATGATTATTAGAAGCTGCTCAGTCAGTATGTGCCCGGTGGGTAATGTTTTCGTAAGATAATCTAACTTGTCCAATAAACCCGGATCAAAGCGCCCCCGCTGGGCTCGACGACAAACTGCAAATAACATGCTAATGTACGCTCTAATCTGTTTTCATTACATTTAAGTAGATGCTAAAGATTTGCTTCCAATAGCATTTAAACCAGTAGTTCTGTGATTGCTACAGGCAAAGTTTCCTAAGTAACTGTAATCAATACTGGCAATGTAATCTCGTTGCAGAGTTCATGGTTCGTATTTTAGTCGTAGCGCTGCGAACGCGCGATGAAAACTCGAACTAAATTCAACCCCTTTCTCTAAAGTGCTGCCACCCTCGGAAGAAAGCTCTCCTGTGTCACACGTCACACGTGAAAGCTTCTAAAAGTTCCGCTACTCACCGCTAGATGGCTTTCACCAGAAACGTCCCGAAGCATTCGCTTATGATTTACGTATGTGTGAGTGACAGAGCGAGACCGCAAGTGAAAAATAAAAAAGGAGTAAAATAGACAGCAATATGTGCGTACACAAAGGCGTGGTTACGTGCATGCACGCGATTTTTTTTTATCGCAAAAATGGCCGGAACTTTACATTCTCCGCGTAAACCGTAAAGTCGCAACTACATTAGTCGCGGCCTAGATTAAGTTCTATGATTGAGCACGAAGGTTTAAAATCGCTAATACATTTTATTCGAATAGCGTTTTGTTTGACGAGGCATAGCAAAATAATTGGCGTCACAAGCGTCGCGGCGTCACTAGAAAGAGAAAACGTTACGTCGAAACGTTAAAGTTAAAGTAGCACAACCGATGACCGTTAGAAGGGGGACGGTGAGTTAGCGAGCGTGGCAGCTAGAAAGAGATGTCGCGAAAAAAATTACCGAAAAAAGACGTTTTTAGTGCCGCAATAGAAATTACAGAAACATGGGCGCGGTTTGAAAAAATGTCAGGGGCGCCTGCGCCCTCGGCAAAAACCCGGAGCGGAAGTAAAGGGGGAAAGAGACGTTGTTCGTGGCATTATGTGAGTTGCAGTGCATCGTCGCGCCGCGAGCGGTCGCCACCGGCGCAACAAAAACAACACGCTAATTATTGCGATTATCAACCAAATACCGTTGCACGCGACGCGCTGGCAGCACACATTCGAATCGACAAATTAAAATTTGAATTTTTAAATTCAGTGCGCGGTGTGTCTTTTTCTCGTTCTTTTTACGAATGTGATAGTACGTGTGGCAACTAGTGATGTTTGTTCGATATTCGTCGTGACGACGACGATGCTTTTTCCCGCTAAAATTCGTAATTCGAATTTGGTGTTTGTCATTCGAATTGAATAGTGAATGATAATGTTGACTGAGCTCCTGTGAAAATTAGCGACTGTACGAGAAAAATATAATTTTCACAAGCAAACAGAACGAGGTATGAAGTATTTACGTAGGTAGGCTTGTTTGGAGATAGGTAGGTATTGTTAATCTAATATTAGACCTACCTACTTCATGCGAGTAAACACTAAAAAGAATGTGGAACTTTCTACGTAAAATAACCTTTCATAGTGCTACAATAAAGTTGAAAATATCTAACGAAATAGACCAAACATAGACACACTGTCAAAGTGCATAAGTATACTACATTTTGACTTTACACACAATAAGGCAAGGGTTTGAACTTTCTGTGTGTACCTAAAGGCTCAAAAAGCTAACCTATCCTATATTTTACTGAATACAAAATCTTAACTAAGTACACAAACTAAAAAACACGAAATCCTTTTTTCACATATCTTTTTTGATACCTATATTAGTAGAAAAACAGAGGTTCCAAACGCGACATTTCTGAACGTAACAAATACATAAAAATACTTATGTTATCGCAAACACTCAACTTTGTAAGTATCTTGTACGATAACCGGTGTCAGGTGAGTCGCCATTATCAAGGCTTAAACCTGGCGAGATAAAATATATTGTTATGAACAAAAATATGTAGTAGGTAAGTACTTAGGTAGCACCTTCCATATTATCTCTGTTCTTATTCCTTGCACTAATCTGAGACAGTATTAAAAAGAAACATAAGTTTTCCGTCCAGTGTTTTCACTGCCCATGGCTTATTATTTATGGGCACCAATGATTTTTTTCAAATTAAATTATAGAAAACATTTTTCGATCAAAACAATGGTGTGATTACTAAGCAACAAGCAACTATGAATATTAAAACTGTAATTAAAAAAGGTTCCAATAAGAAAAAAAATTACCCATACGATTCTAAGATACTTGAAAAATAAAATACACAAACATTGACGAACACAACTCTATTAGGCCTCAACCATACGACTAAATGGTTCAGCAGATGTCGTTGATGAAATTTAGCAAGGATTTTCTCGTATTGAGACATGATGCTTTTTGTCCTAAGAGCTACCGACAGGGGTAACCGGAACATCTAGCTATATACGCAAATAATAGGCAGATACGTTTAAATCCAAACATTTACAAAATAAACCCGGTATTCAGACCATAATCGTTTTGCCATCAAACTTTCTCAACTTCACAACACACGACGTCATTTGCGATCTACATAATTATTTTACGAGCCCGATGATCAGTTTAATGAATTTATGTTCATAATAAATGAACCAATTTAATATGTCCATGTGGATGAACTACAGGTTTTATCGCTAAATATACGTTTCAATTTCCTGTTATTGATACAAAAGACTTATCAAGATAAATAATGTAATTATTAAACACTGAAGGATTTAATCTGTATAACAAGGGATCTGTAAAGATTTAAAGGATAACATAAACAATAAGCATGACAAGGTAATATTGATGCTAATACAATTTTTTTTTTTTTTTTAAGGAGTTTTGTCGATATTCGACCATGCCACTCCCGTAAATCTAATTACATAATTTTTTTTTTTTTTTTTTATTACATACTATAACTAAATAATTACTTGGGGATCGCTTATTTTAACATAAGCAATGTTATTTACGATCGAAAATTTCGTTTAAAATAAAAAATAAAATATTATAATTTTAAACTTACCAAAAAATTCTTGTAAGTATTATTAATCTTAGGTCTAAAGCAGGGATGTTTTTTTATTATGATTAATTGTTCTATCAAATTTTCACACACGATCACACCTAAAACAAAACACGGAATTGAGAAATACATTGCAGGATAAATAAATAAATCAATTGGGAATTGCAGGTATGATTTGCCATTGCGTTTACAATTCAAAAATCCATCGATATCAGAATAATAAATTAGTAGCTACCTACCACATCCCTACACATTACACAATAATCATCTTACACTAACTTCATTATTTTTGGCTTCAAAAGATATGAATATATAGCCAATGTTAAGTATTAAACATAATATCAAATATTTCAAGTCAAGAACTTTAAAGAACTTAATTTTATAGAACGCAATATCGAATTTGACTGTTTTGATATAGGTACTGAAGTAGTAAAATTCAAGACAAAAAGTGGGAATATGACCCCTGTTACTTTTAATTATATACAAAAACCCATCACCAACATGGAAACACCAAAATATATAATATTCACTAAGTATAATAAATTAGGCGTAACACACCTGTGTATCCTCGCACCACGCACAAGCATTAAATATAAATCATTTCAAATGATGGCAACATTAAAAAAACTCGTTTAGAAAAAAAATATGGTCAAACAAAAATGTATCTACTGATGACGTGTTAGCAGTTTCCTTGGAATTGATATCGCTGTTTTTTTTTTTTTTGTATACCTATTTAGATTTTCTTTTGGCCACTAACTCGCCTGATTGTAAGTTCATATTGTCTGAATCACCAGCCCTGGTGTCAGAGTTTTCAGGGGACTATGATATGTCATTATTATTTATTTTTGTTCTCGAGTCTAGCCTGGACATTTGATAGGCACTGGTGGCCGAAGCCAACACCAAGAGGTTGTTGAATACAAAATACAATTATTGAAAGTATACCTATAAAATGGAATATGAAACCCAGGTATAAGATAGAACAATTCTGGGCTATTGTGGTGAGTTCTTAATAGTGTTGAGCTGGTCATTATTATAACCATTGATATCCTTGATAATTTAACACTTTTTTTTAACACAATACGCTACTTATAATTTTAGTAAGTTGTCCTTAAGCCAATAGATTTATCCAGACCACTGGTTCTCGGTACTAACCTTTTTTTTAGTTTAGTCTAGCCAGTTTTTTTTTTGTATTTATAAATTTATATGATGTTCTACAGTGGAGTGACGATGCGATATACGAAAGGCAGGTGTCAGAGACTTGAAAAGAAAAGTTGAAGATTGGCGTGCCTTGCGAGAGAACTACGTCTATCAGTAGAATAAAACGGGCTGATTATGATGATTATAAAATAAAATACGATAGCTAAGTAGGTACGGCATTTTTCTGTTTTAAAAATGATGCTATCATTTGGCATAATACTAATTACTTAGCATATTATTTATGAAGGTCAATGAATTTATATCACGTCTAAGATCTCTGTTTAAGATCTTAAATTTTCAAACACGTGTTACCCTCAGCATCTCATGAATATAAAATGTTACGTATTTCTAGATCTAAAATATAAAAAAAACCAGTCGGCAAACCGGCAAGTTGCCGTTAAATTGTCGTGGAATGCATTCCATTGGTCAGAACCATAGGAAATTAGAAAATTTGAATTTTGAATTGCGAACGTGGGCCAGTGTGTGGGCGCAGTGCCCGCTTAACGTGGACGTTTGACTTACTAACTGTAAAATATATTGCTTGATGTAGTTGCCCTTTGAGTATATAATCGCTAAATAACGGAATATCTACTCAAATCTCTTTCTATACATAATCTAGAAAATACACAAGACGTGTGAAGCCAAAATAAAACTCAAAGAGTTAAAAAAGTATAATGCAAAATCAAACGAACTTAACACGTTACTGAGTTCGATCATTAATTGATGAAAATGTGGGTAAGAATAGGGTGTTTAAAAAAATATTGATGATAATATCTAATTTCAAAAAGGGCGATCTTATTTAAAATTACAATATTAATTATTATTTTTGTATGGTTATTTTAATTTTTACTAAGGAACTTAAATAACATGCCATCTATAACTTCGTAACATTAAAATTCATGTAGGTATGGTAAATCCAGCATTTCCCCGTTAATCTCCCATGACGATATTATTTAATCAACCGTCTACAAAAAAAGTGCCGCGTGTGCATTTTAGGTTATTTAGTTTTTCTCAAAGTACACTAAATTAAAATTGAGAATAAAAGAAAAACCTCCTGACTGATGAAACTTGGGCATGGAAGACAAGTCGTAGAATCGTAGTTTTTATTGTACATAACTATTTAAAAAAAACATTGGTCCTTCTAAAGAAAACAACATGCCTTAGGTAACTACCTAGTACAGATACGTTATAGGTAATATGCATATTAAGTACATACACATAGTATTTATTACGGAAAGGGACTGCAGTAATGTTACTTTATAAGTAAAGTTAGACTCTAATAAGCCAGAAATATTTTAAAGTTATATGATTATTTACGGGATATTTTCCGTGGTAAGGTTGTGGAATTAGCTCCCGATATTTCGGCGCTGTTACATGCACCATATTCACGGGAAGACTGAAGAATGCGGGTGGTTGGACGAACCACGGTAAATATCCCGTAAATAATCATATAACTTTAGTGAACAACCGTGACAGCTTAAAACAGTAATCTTTTGTCCTGTGAGCAGTTGGGTAAAAATTTACATTCAAATCTATAACAACCCATAATATTATAGATTATTAACACTTCAAGTAGATAGGCATCGACGTCAAATATCATACCCACTAATATTTACTGAACCGTGAAAACATTTCAATTAACAAACAAGTAAGAACCGATCCAACTGCTCGCCATATGTCGTGAAGACCTAATGGTTATCACATGACATGTGTTCAGTTTAATAACTGAAATGAAAGAATAAAAGCCTTCTTATAGTTTCAAGCACCATAGAATAAAATACTTTAACATTTCCTTTACGCGTACTCACAAAGTCTCTTAACCCTTTGAATGTGTTACGCACCGCATGTCGGCGTAAGCGAAAAGTGCTCGACGCGCGTTACGCACCGGAGCGGTGCGTAAGGAAATCACCGCTATTCGTCAATTTATTCCCGCTCGAATGAACGTTCCAAAGACAATTTAAGTTCTTTCGCCTCTAGCTTACTTCAATCACTAGAGAATCGATGCATTCTTACCGTGTCAGGGGGCCTATAGAGGTTTGAAAAAAATAAAATACAACTCCGCCTGACCAAAAAGAATGAACTGACAGTGCGATAGCCATATTGTGAAATTTTACTGTCGAATCGGTTTATGTTTTTATGTCAAGAAAATGTTACAAAGGCGAAAACGGTGAGTAAAAGCTTTTAAATTACTGAAAAATGTGTATAGAGTGTGTTAAAAGTGTTTTAGGATGTATTTGTGGCAAAAATAAATGAGAAAAAACATAAAAACTTTTAATTGCAATAAAACGATCGCTTGGTGCCGGCAGTTTTTAGCTGATAATTCGACAAACTTGCCTGTAAAAATGTAAAATCGCATCCAAGTTTGTAAATAATGTATCTTGAAACATTTCTTGATAAACAGGTTCTCATTTAAGTGCATTAATATCATATAGTAACCTTTTTTCTAAAATAAGAAGTCGGCCATTTCATTTCAACACGGGAAGTACAGTCGACAAAAAAAAATTACGATTGCTAACTCGCCCATACAAAATAGATTTTATAGATCGAGACGTTTAACCTTTTTTTAAACTTTTTTTCTCCGGCAACGCAACTATTAAATTATTTATAAAAAAATATTCAAAAATAAAAAACAGTTCGTTAGATAATTAAAATGTATGTAGCGTATGTATGTTTTGTCATCATCATCATCAATTTTTGAATTGAAACAGATAGATTACATTTAGATAGTACATTTTTGTTATATCCGTTTTTTTTTGTAAAATCAATGTTTTTTTTCTTTCTGATAATGAATTCTGCTGCTTGTAGTGTATACCTTGCACGAATTTTTACCCTTCAATCAACTTTTTGAAAAGTACGTACGTAGTAAATTACTTACTTGTAGAAATGTGTTGGTCGTGTAGATATTTCATCAGACTTATTTTTATTGTTTTTAGATTAGCTAGATTGCGGTCGACGAGCTCGGAGTTTGGGCGTTCACGATCTGTGACGCCCAGCTCCGAGCGCAGAGGCCCACGGCCCTCTGCCGCACGACGTGCTCTCTTAATGGGGCTGGCGGCAGACGCAGCGCCGCGCGACCCTGAGATGCCTCCGCCAGAGGTCCTTCCCCGGTATGCCAACCTTTTTCTGCTTTTTTTAAATATTATTCATGATGCTTATAATCAGGTTGTAATAAATAGAGACTACTGCAATGAAAGTATCCTAAAAGTTAATTTAATCTAAATTTCGCCATAATTCACAAACTCACTTTTACATAATTGTATATTATATTATATATTGTAAATTTTTCACTTTTTAGGTCATTAGGAATTGCCGTCCAGGTCACTCCTGGCGGTTCTTTCAAAATTACTGGGGACACCGTCCCCATACAACAAACCCCAGGTGGTACCGTCCGTCGAGTCATGGAGTTGGAGCCCATGCCTTCGCTCAGGTACGTTTTTTCATATATATTTTTATTTAACATAGGCTTGCGTTTGAACACATCATGGCTGATATTCTAAGCCTTTGTTTAACATCAGGTAAGTGTTCAAAATAGTTTGTTACAATGTTACATTTCCTTGCAGCACCAGTGTGGTGGAGCGAGTGGAGGCCATGGACCTCACCGACGACGAGGCGGACGACGCCATGGAGCAGGTGAGGCGGTGGGTGGAGGATCAGGGATTTGCCTCACCTAGGCCACTTACGCCTAGCACTGCTGCCGAGGAAAACTTTTGCAGTGCTTCGGGAAATGCTAGTTTCCAACCGCAAGGAACTAGCATTCAGCCTGGAAGCGTAGCGAATGTTTCCTCCGTAGATGCTGATGTTCGTCCGTCATGTTCGGGGGTGACAACCACATCTAAGCGAGTCACTAGGCGCAAGGCATGTAAAGGCAGTGATTTAGATAGCGAGTTTGACGACGAGTTCGACGTAGCTCCTATCGAAACCAACGTCTTTGCTGGCATAGGGAGGGAAATTCCGGATAACGAGGAACTAGAAGAACCTGTTCGAGATATTTTATCTTCTGTTGAGAGGGCAATGGATGAAGCAGCTGATTGTTTGCTTGGCGTCTCTAATACTTTCACGTGGGAAAGTAAATTTGAGTCGTTTCGTGGTGTTCCTGAAGTATTTTCAGGTCCGACCCCGGGGCCACTCAAAGACTACGATACGCCTTATGATGCTTTTACTGATATCTGGAGTAATGACATCATAGAGCTTATCGCCCTAGAAACTAATAGGTACGCGAAACAAACAATCGATCATATGAGGGCCAACGAGACGTTGAAGAAATCGTCTCGTCTTCATCAGTGGACTGACACTGATGCAGACGAGATAATGATTCTTTTTGCTGTTTTCATGTTCATGGGCATTGACCAGCGGACATCGCAGCATGAATATTGGAAGTCACTCGGTTGCCTAACGTTGTCCAATTTCAAGCAACTGATGACTTACGATCGGTATGTTTTGCTGAGCAAATTTCTGCATTTCGTCGATAATGCTGATGTAAGTCAGGACTATGTACGATATGAAGAACTTGAGCTTTCACCGAAACTGGCGAAAATAGTACCTGTGATCTCACACCTCAACGGCAAATTTTCCTCCCTCTATAACTTGCAACGACAAATTTCTATCGATGAGTCATTGACCTTATTCAAGGGCCGCTTGTCCTGGGTTCAAGCAATAAGGACAAAGGCTGCGCGTTTTGGCATAAAGTCTTACGAGCTCTGTGAGTCACGAACGGGGTACTTGTACAAATTTCAAATCTACACGGGGAAAAACTCTGCAAGTACCGGCGACCTTGCGCCTAGTGCTGATTTGGGTGGCAAGAGTACCAAAGTGGTACTCGAATTATTACAAGGTCTCGAGAATCTGGGACACTGCGTAACGATGGACAATTTTTATAATTGCCCAGCGTTAGCGCGGCATCTCAAGAGCTTGGGTTTTGATTGTTTGGGAACTTTGCGCACAAATCGTAAGCACGTGCCTCAGGACATCGCGAAAGTACCGAAGAATGTGAAAAAAGGGACCATCATCGCGCGTCAATGTGGTGATCTTTCCGTGTTAGCATGGAAAGACTCCAAATTGGTGACGATGATCTCCACCTATCACAACGACGACACCTACGTTGGATCGAAGGCAGGTAAACCGCTAGTGAAGCCTGTGAGTGTGAGAGATTACAACAATACAATGGGAGGTGTTGATCTCAAAGATCAAAAACTCTCAATGTATTTGTTGGAGCGGAAGAGATGTGTGAAGTGGTATATAAAGATTTTTAAGAGGCTGCTGAACGTGAGCACCCATAACGCTTTTGTTATGTACGCCAGCTCTTTGAAACGACGTGACAAGCTGCCCGTGACGCATCGTGAGTTTCGTTACGCGCTGGCTAATTCTCTGGTCGAGCACCACCGTCCTGTTCGTCAGGAGATTAGCGAGCCCGTGTACAAAGACACGAGGTTGAGAATGGATGTCATGCACGTACCAAAGTACTTGTCGGGCAAAAGTACCATAAAGCGTTGTGTGATTCACCAAAGACAAGGAATCCGAAAAGTTGTACATACGAAATGCGTTACCTGTGACGTTTTTCTGTGCTTTGAGGACTGCTGGGAAGAGTGGCATTCTCTCGCAGAGCTCAAAGGGCATGAAATTCGTGGGCGGAAAAGACGACGCGAATGAGTCTTCACAACTTTTTGTGTGTGAAAAGTGTGTGAAAGCGAGATTTGATTGGCTTAGTTTGTGATGTTTGTTTCCCAAATAATTCTTGCAATAATTAGGACAATGGTCATTCGTGTTCAATTGTAAATACCAGATTTTACTTTTGGATTAATCATAACTAGGCAGAGTTGTTTTTTTTTTTTTCCCGCTTAGTTGGACATGGGGCATTGGGAGGTGGTAAGTAAGTAAGTAAATAAATAATTTAGGGATATTCGTTACTGATATGGGGCTTTCAAACTCATGAACATTTTAAACAGCCTCTGTTTTTGTGGTTTTTATTTCGCTCATTGCCGTCACTGTCCCGAGTAAAATAGAATTCAAAATTTCTCGGCAGGTTTGGCTAGCTTTTCTAGGTAAGTTAGGTAATATTGTATATAGTGTATTTAAGAATCATGTATATTTTCATTGTAATTAATTAATTTGTAATTTTATTTTGATTGTTTTTTATTGTAAATGATAGTCAGCGTTATATTATTAACGTAATATTGTAATCAAACATAAAAATTGTGAACACCATACCATCTACCAACCTATTAATATTAATTTTGGCCACGCACTCAACATTGAATTATATACTTTCCATTTATTTTCCTTTATACATAAGTACATTAATTATTATAACCAAATTGAAATACCGATTAACTTGATATTGTAATCAAACAAAACATGTATGTCAAAACATAATGTATACTTTACCATCTACCGTCTTATTAATATTACTTTAGCCAAACATTCAACATTGAGTTGTGTGCTATGTTTTTATTTTATTTTGTATACTTAACATTAATATAATATCATGACCAAATTCACATGCCGAATGACGGCAAAATAGGAGAACTAAATAAAAATCTTATAGTCAGTGTTATATCATATTTTAATTTGATAAAGTTTGCCCGCGTTGCTTTGCTCGTGTAGAATTATTATAATCTAGAATTATATGTATTTTCATCTTATGGTTTCCTTTTTGTTGTGTCATAATAGAGTTATTGTATTGTATCACGTTATTCGTTGCCATGTGAACGCGCTGCGCATTTAATTATATACAGCTTTAGATAGATAGATTTTTTAATTTTTTTTTTCATAAATTCTTCTTGTGTCTGATGTCTTGATGAATATCTTGCGTTTGATCACCATCTCACCTGACATTAAGCGATAAATTCAAATTCAAATTATTTATTTGTCAGAACATGGTAGGTATACATACATATAAAGTAGCATACATGGTCGTAAGAATGGAGACGTATCTCATGTCCTTGCTTGTTACAGCGTACAAATGTTAGTTTTTTATATATAATTATATTTTAATCGTTTCTGATAAAGTTAAGAAAAAAAACTAAATTATGTCTGTTAGAATATTGTAAGAATTATATTTTGGTTTAGTTGTATTTTATACCTTAATTAGATGTTTATAACCACCAATATAAGCTATTATTATTATTTTACTTTTTCCTACTACCTAGTCTCGATTTTATGTTAATTATTTAGTCTACATTACATATCATACATATACATACATGTATACGTGCATTATTGTCCCATTTCACCCTCTTGTGGGTCGAATATCGCAAATTCCCTTATACAAGGTACGCATAGTAATAGGAAATAACTGTATTTTTCATTATTCTACCATCAGTAGTTAGGTTGTGCGTTGATATGTATAGTTGTAAGCATTTTAACTTCAGATACATAATTATATATAGATGAATAGCTTCACTCCGTGGTTTCATCCGCGTAGTGATGATGATGATGATGATGAAAAGTAGCCTACGTCACTTTCCTGCACTGTAACTATAAGCAAAAATCAGTTTGATCCGTTGCTCTGTTGCTGCGTGAAAGAGGAACAAACAAAGAAACCAAGAAGCCAACAAACACACTTTCGCATTTATAATATTAGTATGATAGATATTTTGAACACACAATTGAAAGTGTATTTATTTTTAGTGTTTGAATTATATTTTACTTCAAAAACATTTATTTGGTTTTAATTTTACAACTTAGGAAAATCTTTCTCTGCATAACAGTGAATCTAAATATTTTATAATAAAATAATATATATAATTATATATGTATATAGTAGTGATGTAGCGACGAAAAATTGTGATGATGACGATGAAAAGTAGCCTATGTCATTTTCCGGTACTTGAACTATATCCATGCAAAAAGTCAGGTAGCTCTGTAGCAGCGCGAAAGAGAAACAAACAAACCGACAAGCCATCAAAAAAATACACTTTCGCATTTATAATGTTACTTAGTATGAGAGACATTTTGAATACATAATCGCAAATGTACTTATTTTTAGTGTTTGAATTATATATTACTTAAAAAACAATTATTTGGTTTTATTTTTACACCATAGGGAAATCCCTCTCTGCATTACAGAAAATCTAAATATTTATTAACAATAGTATAATTTTTTTGGAAATTATTCACTAGAACACGATTTGATAATTATAAGAATAACCGTTACGATTATTCACATAAACATTTTTTTTGGCAACAGTACTTTGTGAGTGGGATTTCCCCGTTTAGCCAGTGTTCGGCAAACTGACATGGCGGAAACATTACGTAAAAATGGTTCGCGATAAAGTTTTAGTTTTTGAAGTGAATATTGACTATTAGTGTCAAGTAGTTAGTGTAAAAGTTGCGGAAATAGTGCTCCCTTGTTGTGAAAGTGGTGTGATTGTAATTTATTGTAAAAAAATAGCATATTTTTATCAACAAGTGCGTGATGGCGCAAGAAAATTCAGAAATTATAATTTCATCACGAGATTTTGTACTAATGGTGAGTAATTAAATATATAATACATGAAAATATCATACAGCAATTCAAGACGATTAATATTATATATAATATATGAACATAAAATGTCAAATTAATAGGAAAAAAATATATTTTATTTTACAGTCGGTTAGTTTTCGAAAATTCGGTTGGACTCTCACATTTCTGGCAACAGAGGCTAGTCAGCCCATTGCGCGGGAAGGGTTAAGATGCTATTGCATCGCTCGGACAGGCTCACCACACATGCGTTACGCGTCTCAACTCTTAAGATATTCTATCTCTGTCTATTATAGGTGTTCTCGCTCAACACGCACGATCGTCATTCGTGGAGCATAGGAGCTAGATTGGCGCGTCGCATATTCAAAATAGAAACGTTAGTGATGGCGTTGGATGTGGATGTGTGCGTGTGAGAGAGGCAGCGACCCTCCCCCGCGCGTCTCCCCCGCCCGCCGATGCCGGCCGAGCAAGCGGTTTACACAATCCACAATCCGTTGGCTCGACGCGGGCGAAGCTCGCGCCGCATCGCGTCTGCTCGGGACGATCGACGCGCGAACACGCATCGTCAATTGTTTCTTTTTATTAAACTTAAGTTACGGTTTCGGGTCTTATAAGAAACGGTTCTTCCAATAAGACATTTGAATTCAAAAAACAAAAAAAAAATTGTGGAAGAAACAGTGAATTATGACACTTTAACAAAAAGAACTGCAACTAAAGATTTTTAAATTTATCTTGAACCAGAACTCATAGCAGCTGGTGAAAAAATTTGTGGATGTAAAATATAAATGACAAATATTTTCAAAAAGTTTCTGAAGAAGTGAAACATAAACAGAATGCAAAGTAACTACAAGAACTTTGTATCCTTCAAATAATCTAAACAGATTCGAATGATAAAGCAAAAATAATAATAAACGAATAAAATTATTTACCAAATAAATCAAAATAATATGACAACATCATGCTGAAAAATAAGACAGTGATATTTAAAAATAACAGCAGAAGGATTACAAACAGAAGAACAAATTTGGTTGAAAACTTATTGTGACCTGGAATTTAAAATAGTGACTATAAGTGCATCATTAGCATCAGACAGAAGGAATCAATGCCCATTTACACAAAATATATAAAATAATAAACACGGCGAAACGGCTGCACTGCTTGGTAAGTAAATTCTCGTATGAAATAAAACATATAATAAAAAAAAAATATTGTTGATGATTATAAAGACCGACGGCAAAATAAAATCAAAAGTATGTAACGTCATAATAGTAGTAAAAAGACCAAATTTACGAGTAAATTGTAAAAGTGTGCAAAGGATTAGATTTTATACAAAAAATTCAATACAGCAATCCAAAAGAAACTTTGCCTAGGACGTTTTTTGCTGGCATTTTTTGTCGTACCCGTTTTTTGCGTCAGAGGCAAAGGAGCAGAAAAAATTGACGGTGTTTTTGTAAATTATATGACAACCATAAAACGGTTATCATGTCAAGTGGTGAAATGCTGAGGATTACCGATGAAAAAAATTTAAACAAAAACTTGACATGACTTTAAGACTTCATAATGATTTATAAAACAAATCATCATAAAGTTATATTCAGTTGATTTTTACGTAAAAACAAAAATTTGAATTATAATAATATGTTATGCAAATACCTACTTTATGCTGTGTGGGACTTAATCAGTCCGCTTGGCAACAGCAAATTGTTGGTGATAACCACAGTCACATGTTTTATCTTGTTACTACGATTTAAACGCTACAGCCCTTATCAGGTGAACAAACACATACCAATATGTAAAAAGTTGAAAACCTACCTACCCGCGCCTTCAACTTTTTGAAAATACCATCGTTATAAACTAAGGCAAGCCATATTCCAAAGCAGTTTTAAATGTTTATCTTGTCGGTTCGAATGTTCAATTTTAGACCCAAACGTTGTATTTGTTTTTTACTTGAGTTTCTTTTTTAAAATTGTACGGACAGCAAATTAAACATTTATCATTAATTACAAGCGTGGCCTGACGTAATCTGTTGCCCTCTCTATCTGGCTTAACCTTTAAGCCTGTTGTTTTCGCCAAAGTAGATTTTATGTATTTTCTATACATAGACACTATGTAAACGTTATAAATGCTAATTTAAAATCGTCATATGTTATTGACAGACACGGCAAGCTATTTTTGTTTGCAGTATGTTTGAATGAGGAACCTTATCTGTGTTACTAGCCTAGGGTTGGATAAAAATGTTTTGATTTACATTTCTGTGTAGTCATAACTAACTTTTTATTTTGTTAAAAACCTGTATCAATATTGCTACTTACACAATTTCAATATGAAATGTAAACGTAGCTATCATTAAGTACCTACCTATACTATTTGGTTTTATCTGTTAATATTCTTAAAAGTAGCTACCTACCTAGGTATACAAATAATGAAACATGTTTTGCAGAATTTTCATTTTAAATTTTTTGATGTCAGTAAACCTACCATCCCTATTAAATTTGATGCATAAATTTAGATAAAATATAATTTAAACAATTTGTGCAAATCAAATGTAGCGATAATGTCTAAAATATTCTCTAAACACAAATTCATCTATGAAAATGATGAAAACAGCTATATGCGACCTGCTTGTAATTTTTTTATACCAACACTATAAAAATATTTTCAAAATATTTAATGATCATTTTCAATAATTTTGACTGATTGCCCAACACATGAGGCATTAAGATACAAATCAGATTGCTGTTCCTTGTTATTAATTTCATTCTGCCTGAAGGGACGGCGAGATCGTTAGTCGCCAAGTGCAGCCAAGGTTCGATTCCGGACTGCTAATTATACTTTATAGGTACCTCTTATCCAAGCCTTCAGGGCTATAGGATGTAAATTTGAATATTAATAGCCAGATTATCAACAGCTTTAAGATTCACAAATATATTCATTACAATAGTTTTAATATTGATTCAGTAAAAAGTATATGTTCATAAATTTTAAGAAGGTACAAAATTCGGAACGATGTGATTCGACATAGAACCAAAGTTACCGACATAGCTCAAAGGATTAGTAAGCTAAAGTGGCAGTGGGCCGGCCACATTGTCCAAAGAACCGATAACCGATGGAGTAGACGAGTTCTGGAGTGGAGACCACGTTGAAACAAACTTAGTATAGGGCACCCTGTGACCAGGTGGAGTGAAGACCTGCTTGAGTGATGACCTGCTAAAACGGCAGGTAAAACCTGGATGCAAAGAACTGCCGACTGAGCTCAGTGGCGTGCATTAAGAGAATGTATATAGGCATGTTCAGCAGTGGACAGTTAAAGGCTGATGATGACACCTATTATGTTCAGACATATTTTTTACATAATTATAAAATCAGCTTACGTAGATACCAATTTAACATTCTTGATTATTTCAGTATGCATTACAAATTCATGTATCACAAATTTTAGTTTTGCTTAATCCTCTCTTGGCTTTTAACTTTGTTTACTTCTTATTTAAATGTGGTACCTATGTAATTAATGTATGCATTTTATTACAACTCAACAATTTTAAGTGTCCGCGACGAGAGTACTTTCTCTGTCACTTCATAAATTTCATTTTATAACCTACTCGTCACGTCAAATACACTCACGGTAGAATTTATTCACCGTAAGTTGTTTGGCCGTCCGCCATTTTGGATGCAATTAAAAATATTTCACTGTCAGTTTACGAGTTGAATGTTTGTATGAAATTGTTGTCTATTTAGTTGCTTTGATTCTTTACAGCCTCGAGTAGTTTGATTTGTTTATTTTATTAGCTAGTCTCTATTATTTTCTCCGTTTTTATTGTGATTTTAATACCACACGTTTATAATGACACTTCAATGTCAGCTGTAAAAGCTTCTTTACTCTCGTTTTTATATTACAAAAGATTATTTTGAACTTATACTTACATTTATTGATTCAGAAAATTATAATACATACCTATCTACTAACTATTCAACTATTCCAAGATCGTCTTGTAACTGTGACTAGTTATAATAGTAAACAGGAAATCAGGTGTCGTTTCAGCTACATTTAACTAACGCACGATTATTACAGTGCCTGTGTCTAAAATTACATAAATAAAGTGTCATTTATTGAGGTTACTACAGAGCACATCAGGGTCTAGAATTTCTGCAGTCTAAAGATAAATACCTACACAAGTACTTGTGTATACAGTTATTAAATATTTATTAAACGGTTTTATAAAGTAATAATAATTATACAAAACGTTTCAATCAAAAACCAAAATTATTGAGTATCTATGCCCCTAGTAGGTATCATCATACTTTAATTATAAATGTCAAAATGTGTTTGTTTGTTAGGTTGTATTTCACGCAGCAATCGATCAACGAAATTACGTGATTTTTTGCATAGAGATGATTGGGAGATTGTAAAGATCATCTACATGTTTTAAAAAAATATCGACGCGGAAGAAACTAGTTTTTCCGTTATTAATTCTTTGTTTATGAAATATTTATTAGTTTATTACATGAGATAAAACTAATAACACCTAAAACATCTGACAGTAAAAATCGCAATATGCGCGTACGCCACTTTTGCCGTGTCCGGCGTTTCAGTGAAAATAATCAGCGAGTGGGATGTGGCGATACAGCACAAAGTTGGTACCGGCTGACTCACGCATCTGCGCTCAAACAATGTATTATTATGATGATATTTCAAGGCCGCCTGCCGACTGCAGTAGAATGTCTTGGATGCAGGCCTTTTCATATTTTATTATGCACTTCAAATGTCAACTTGTTTGAGTCATATTACATTGACCGTTTGTAGCACCGGAGGCACTAACTGCCTAACAAAAATATTTATGTCGACAGATAATTATGAAAATTGGCATCAACTATCGCTGAAACAAATTTGTCAGCGAAGACTATTTTGTTGTTAATATTAATAAATCATTATCTACCTATTGTAATATAGGTAGATAATCCGTTACGTGCCTTGCGTCTGTATCAGCCACTGCTTTAAAAAAATTAAATTATAGTTTTGCTTTTGATGATGTTAAGCGATGATGCGGTCTATGATGGAGCACGCTTGCCTAGATGAAAACGATTCACTCGCGTTTTGCAGACACCCAGATTGTAACTTTCCTTCTGGCCTCGCAATGCCAACCAACCAGAGAGATAACCTACCGCTTTGTCCACACTTCCCCATCTGACCAAAGCCCCACCATCTTTTATGTATAAAAAAATCAGTCAAGAGTATATAGTCTCCAGTTTGTATCTCCAAGAAGGTATTACAATACGACCAGCAATCAAACTGGGCTTAAAATTGCAAAAAATCTACCACTTTACAATCGCTTCGACGGCAAATTACCACAAATATCGGCTTGAGACGGTCAATAACACTAAATAACAGTACCGTAGTTTTAGTAATAGTACGGCAGTACAACATGGTATTATACTAGTTGCAGCTATAGTTACGACTATCAGTACGGTAATACATAAACAAGTTAGGTATGTATAGTTTTTACAAGTAAGTACAGTAAAGTCCAGATGAAGCGACTAGGCTATAACATTAAATATCTCTGCCGCAGTAAAGATTGAACTTCACTTTTGAAGTTCATTTTTGATCCCATAATTTTATTAAGACACCACTTTTGTTAATGACTTCTTGATGATTTTTTGTGCAAAAATGAATTACGACAATAATTAGGTCAAATTTTGACAACGTCCTAATGAAATTCTCAAAAATTACTTTCGAACCGTCATCACTTTTTTCATTCATGACAAATCGTGAATTCAAACTCATCTAAAACACTGTTTTAAACTATCACGGTTGTTCACTAAAGTTATATGATTATTTACGGGATATTTACCGTGGTAAGGTTGTGGAATGAGCTCCCGATATTTCGGCGCAGTTACATGCACCATGTTCACGGGAAGACTGAAGAATGCGGGTGGTTGGAGAACAGTTAAAAAGTTAGGTGCAGACATAACGATCTACTCTCTTTCTTAGTCTTTTGCTACGGTTATCACTGGAACTCGAACTCGAACCTAAATCATTCCACAACCTTACCACGGTAAATATCCCGTAAATAATCATATAACTTTTGTCAAACTCATCTGATTTAGTGGTAGGTACAATCTGTTTTCCAAAAAGATAAACGTCGTTTTTCACTTTACCCTATCTTGAATTCAATTTGTACATCTCGAATCGTGTTTGTGTTTACAATTTGGGAAAGTTTTGCTAAAACAGCGATTCGTCTCTCAAACATCGATCTGATAACTGCCAAACATTTTTCGAGATGTAGGGTTGTTAAATTTCAACCCTTATTTGCATACCGATCTAAATAATTACTTCTGGGTTAACTTATATTTCGTTTTATTTATTTTATTTTATTATTTTGGTGTGGTAAATACTGTAAGGCTGTTACTATCCTTTTAATTTCACACGTTACTTGCGTATCTACTATTTCCATAAAAAACACAATTAAAAAAAAACATACTCGGAATTTGCGTCAAAACCCTCGAAGCATTGGTGTCTGCTTTTGATGTCACGGTTTGAAACACAGTTGGTAAGTAAACTTTCTGCAATATTTCAAACAAAACGGTGTTTATTTTCATATGTATTCATTTTTTCGTGGCGTAACACGCTCTAAATGGCGTTTAACTCTCATGGCGGATAGAATAATTTTATATTTGATCTCTTTTTTTATATTAAAATAAGTTCTTTGAATTTTTCCTACCCATTTATTATTATATGAGCGATTCTTTACAGCCAACATGGTTATTGAATATTGATCAACCCTAGATATGATACAAGTAGATAGGTAAACAAGCTGCCAGTTCTGTTGCCAATGAGTCGGCGCTCGGAATAGATTCAAATGACACCCGTTTGATTTTCCTTGCTAAGCCACGGACTTACTGGACACTCATTTTAACAGACTCCAACAAACGGAGGATGTTCAACTATCTCCAAGTATTAAGCAAGTCTTACATCATATACCATACAATAGCGTCCTAAAACATTGATACTCTGCATACAAGAATTTTGTTATTTTCTAGAACAACGCAGGCGAATCCACACGCAGAAGCTAGTTTACAATAATATACTAGCGGTCTTACTTATAAACGTTACTTAAATAATGCTTAAAATTGCTCTGTCTTGTTTTCATGTGTGACAATTTCCGGCAGCGAGGTTAACAGAGCAATTTTAAGAATTGCATAAAAGTAAAGCAATGGAAAATAATTTAATGATTAAATTATTTTCCATCAACATTGATCCTGAAAACATTTTGACCAATCAGTTTATGACTGACGATACGTTTGTTTGTGGTTTCCACTCTAGAGACGTCAAGTTCCCCAACGGTTACTGGTTTTATGACCCTGACTGTGAGTGCGACCTTCCTACTTCAATATGCCAAGATTAAGCCACGAATACCTCGAAATATTCTAACAACCACAGAAATTTAAATCGGTTATACTATAATTATGTATTTCAAAAGTAATTTTGATGTACTAGAGAGTTAATACCTAGCCACTTAATTTTATGTAGGAACTATAAAATAATGTTTTACTTTATATAGTGACACGAATTAATCATTTATGTTCATCAATTTGGTACAGTTATGTATACTTTTGAACGACAAAAGCAAATGCAAATGATTTGTTTAAGAATTTCAAAACACAAGACATCAAATTGCTGTCTAATTTTAACCGTTAATGACTTCAACATAAAGGTAGTTTTATTTCTTATTATTTAACTCAACCCGTATATGTCTCACGAAAATCTTTTTTGTCCTTGTTTAATGACAAAAGACCTTATACGAGTAAATTTAATTTAAGTTTACTGTCCATAGATAAATCGATAATAATTATTGAAGTCAGTAAAATGTTATAAATAGGCATCGCTCTATCAGAGATCTAATTTTTATGCTGATAGCACCTTGCATGGTTTCATTTGGGTACATCCCGTTTGGTAAGAATCCCATTTGGTAAACCACTTGAGATACCTACTAAAAAGTTGCGTTTGGTAAACATTCTCCTTTCCATACAAGAAGTTGCGTTTGGTAACCTTTTAAAGAATTTCATGTATTTTATCCCATTTGGTAAACTTTCTGTAGAAGTTAGTACACTCATGATAAAAATTAATAACATCAATTTTTTTTTACTTTATGTACTTTACCTTCGTTTGAAACTCACTCTCGCGGGCCGCTTGCGGCCTAGCAAACCACGTGACTTTGACGATTTTTTAAAACTTTGTACATCACCTTCGCCTAAAACTCACTCTAACGGGCTGCTTGCGGCCTAGCCGACCGCGAGCGACGCAAACTCTACGGGTTTTTTTCCATTTTCAGGGTTCCGTACCCAAAGGGTAAAAACGGGACCCTATTACTAAACCTACGATGTCTATCCGTCTGTCTGTCCTACCCACCTGTATTTTTCGAACCGTAATAGATAGCCCGTTGAAATTAACACAGAGTATGTAATGTTACGGCGGATAATTAACAAATAATAAAAGTCATAAAGTAAAAACGAAAGCGGGGTCCCATACAAAAAACTTATTTTTTAACGTGTTTTTGTATATGCTCTAATGTAAAAACGGTAATACGTACAAGCGCCAATCTTGGCATTATTACACACTCTAAAGTATAACAACATATAATTATAATAAATGATGGCCAAGTGCTAGTCGGTGACCAATTTCTGTTCATTAATAGTTATACCGAGCGTCACTTGCAAAATATTATGAACTATGTGACGGCGAAGCAATTGCTTTGCTATTTTGGTAGGCGTTAAGTCGTACCAAATAGTTTTTTAAATTGATAATTATTGTATTTTGTGGTGGTACAGCACCCTCAGTGCGCGAGCCCGACTCGCACTTCGCCGGTTTATTAGTACATCACCTTCGTTTGACACTCACTCTCGCGGGCCGCTTGCGGCCTAGCGAACCACGCGACCTCGAAGGACCTTTTCCACTTATTTAGAGTTCCGTACCCAAAGTGTAAAAACGGGACCCTATTACTAAGCCTACGATGTCTGTCTGTCTGTCCTACCTACTAATGGCTGCATTTTTCGAATCGATTTTTAGATAGCCAGTTGAAATTTTCACAGAATTTCCGTAATACATATTAAATTATAAAATAGGCAAAAAATAAAAACGAAATGGGGGTCCCATACAGGGGGTACAACAAACGTATTTTTGTATTAGCTCTAATGTCAAAACTGTAATACGTACAAGCGTCAAACTTAGCATGATTATAGTACACACTCTAAAGTATAACAACAAATAATAAATAATGGCCAAGTGCGAGCTGGTGACAAATTTCTGTTCATTACCAAGTTATAACTGGTAATTTCGATTTTGGTTGTGGTACGGAACCCTTTGTGCGCGAGCCCAACTCGCACTTAGCCAGTTAATTTTTACAGTCTTCGATGGCCACTTTCACCATTTTTTTTCAAAACTCAGAATACTAAACAAGTAAACTAACTACGAAACTAAAAAAAAAACATATTTGATTTTTGGACCTGACTGTACCGTACAAAATTAATGGTTTGCCAAACGGGATTAAATGTATGAAGAATAAAATAGTTACGAAACGCAACTTTTTAGTAGGTATCTCAAGTGGTTTACCAAATGGGATTCTTACCAAACGGGATGTACCCTTTCATTTGCATCGCTTCATTATAAATCTCGTTTTCCTTTTTTATTACCTATGCTACTGCCCTAGTGTTGACAGGTGGTCATCATCATTATCAGCCTATCATGTTTCCACTGTTGGGTCACAGGCTTTCTCTCAGAGAGAGATGATGGGCCTTAATACACCATGATGGCAGTGCATGTTGGTGAATCATATGTCTTTGAACTTTGAGGTTCTTGGACATCCGGTTTCCTTACGATGTTTTCCTTCGCCGTTTTTGACCGATGGTATCAAAACTACTCATAATTTATTTAAGTTCTAAAGTCATTGGTGCAGGGTCGAGGATCGAACCGGGTACCGTCGTAGATTGTAAAGAGCATAATGCCACTCGGCCACCATCGCTCTATCTGTAGATTGATATTTATTTTAAATTAAAATTTTCTTTCCAACTAGTGAAGGTTGGCAGTCAGCTCGGCATATTTGGTATTATCCTTGGCAACGCGAAAGAGCTCGGTGGCACTCGTAATACCCCTCCATTCTCAGATGTTACGCAATCACGACTATCTTCTTTCTTATATGAAATAATATCAATTAATTTATTGGACTTGAATTATATTACGTAAGTTTGCTACATAGGTAACCAATACCTACATAGTCACACTTTATCCAACATTAAAATGTCAAAATCAATAGCTAAAACAAGCCCACATATCCAATAAATTAATTGTTAATTGTATAAATGTAAGTATAAAAAGCCCATAAAAATTACCACACTCCCAAAGTTTAAAAAAATCGTTCCGCAAAAGGTTAGATGTCAGTTGGTTTGACAGGCAATTAAACAAAGGCGTTCGTATTCTCAAGTGCATTGTCGAAATAGAAATATTTCATTATTTATTGCTTGTAACATCATGTTTCTCGGGGAATCCAAGGGCGGTCGTGACATTTACAAATGATTTCAAATAATATGATAGATAATAATTTATTTGTGAAGCCAGAGCTGTTATTATATTTTTTTATTTGCGTAACAGAAATATTTTAATTACTCTTAATATTGTGAAAGTCTCACATAAAGAATAACAATAGGTAGTCTCACATAAAGAATATAATAAAAGTTAGGTTGAAAAGGGAAGATGATGCACAGTCGCACACCCACTAATTTATGTAAAAAAAAACTCGTTCTCCATTCATCTCCATTGGAAGGAACCCTCAGAGCTCGTGTCCAAAAAAAACTAACTAACTTAAGTTGAAATATTGAAAGACAAACTTAACTTTGTAGTTGACAATAAGGTTCTTCCATAAATTCCAAATACAAAATTTAAGTTTGTAATAGTAAAATATTTTTTTTTAAATGACATAACTTAAATTTATGACTTTCGGATTTATTCCTATATATGTGTTATAAGACCTTGCCTTTTGCCAAATTTCATGGTTCTAGGTCAACGAGAAGTACCCTATAGATTTGATTCCCCTGTGAAATCGCAAAATATGCAAGATAAACGTTCATATCTTTTGATTGCGTTGACTTACAACTTTTGTTTCTTTACAGCCGAAAGATAGCATAAACTCAAGTATTTAGTATAAATTTCAACTTGATACCTTAACGCGTTCTTGAGAAAAAGGGTCTTGACAGACGGACAACGAAATGATCCTATACGGGTTTTCTTTTTTCCTTTAGAGGTACGGAACCCTAAAAACAGTAATTACTAAAATTTAAAAATATGGAAGATATGTTATTAATCTTAAAAAGATCAATATACTAAGAACGTAAAAAGTCATTGCCTGCAAAAAAAAAAATGTCACGGTATTTTATGCTAAAGCAAATAAACACAACAATGATTACAGCTTGCACTATGAATACTTCATTAAAGATAAAATGATGCAAAAAACAATAACCACTAAATGCATTCAATTATTTATATTCATTACGCTAAATGCCAGCATTAATAAAGTTTGAGGTTATTTGACAAAGAGTTTGTTTTTAGTTACTTTCACTGCATTCTTCGCTGTCAAAACATGTTTGACATCGTAAAGTAACAAGCAATTCATTACTGTCCTTAACAATAGCTTAGAGATCCATAGCCCACCGACACAATGGAACACAATCGCATTGAGTGAATGAAACGGTTTTATTTGACAACTCGCAATTGTAAACTATTGTGATTTGATTTTCTTAAATCGTGTTGCGTCTTCCAATCTCGTTTTTGAACCTTCGGCACCATTATTTCTTTCTTATTTTTTGTTAAATTTTTCTTCATTACCATGCATCGGTACGGAGTCCTTCAAACGTAATATTAAACAAGTTTACATAGTATTAAAAGCGTCAAACAAGTCGTTGTCACAGTCAGAGTCACGCAAAGTAAGGCACTATCAACTCAAACTCATGCCTCAGTAAAGTGGTGGAGACATTACAAGATACTTCTATGGAGTTTTGGATACAACACGAAAAACATGTTTCACCTCGTTATATTGCCGTTCACGAGTACTTTTTTTATGCCATAGGTGGCAAACTAGCTGACGGGCCGCCTGAAAACTTAATAGATTATAATCCACTATTATTACACTCGAAAATACACAAGTTTAAGAAAATAATTCCACAGGCAAAACAGGCAAATTTAACTTAAAATTTTAACTTTATAAATTTAAATTTAATTTATTTAGGTTAATTTAACAGGCAAAGTCGATGGAAAGCGATCCCGAGGCCGCAGCCCGATGCGTTGGTCTGACCAGATTCGTACCACCCTAGACACATCAGTATACGATGCGCTGCATGTCGCCGAGGATAGGGGAAGATGGCGTAAAATCATAAAGGAGAGACTGATGGGAGGTGGGGGTCACGACCCTTAGACATGAGGAGCACGACGCGAGGAGGGGGAAGAAAATAATTCAACGAGCCGAGATGTTTTTTCCACGTTGGCGCCAAAACCCTCTATTTGTTGCGTTTTGTTGTTGCCTATTAATACTTTTTTTAAATTGTGTAATCAATACTGATTCACCAGTAGGTTACATCAGGCATATGTGGTTCTTTCGACAAAATCAAGTGGCAACGTGATATTTTATACATTTTTAAGATACAAAGTTGGTTTGTCGGTTCAAGGCGAGTGAGATCAGGTTACGCACATGTTGTTATGGTAAATGTTGGAGCTGGTGAAGAGAAAAATAACATGATTCTAGAACATTCGACATGATTCAGCGCCGGAAATATCGGCTTCAAGAACTTTGGAGCATTGTTTACTAAGCCCAGTCATAAGTAGAACTAAAATTGTATTTTGTTTAGATTACGCGAGAATTAATACAGCATGAATAAAAAGCCATGAAAAAAATATGTGGGAAAACCATTTCAGTTTCCATAATAAGAAAGTATTGTTCATAAATCTATGATACACAGTTTTTTTCTTTCCTATTGAGAAGATCTTGGTATTGGAAGTTTTGTTCATTTGTCAAACATACATTTATATTGACAGACTGCATGAATAAATGCAAAACTCACATGTAGACAAGAAAAATTTCAAATAATTAGCATAAAATCTGTATCTGTAAAAATCTGAAAAACAAAAGAATTTAACATCTTCATATCAATACAATATAAAGTTTAAAATGACAAACACGCAAATTTTTTAACATTTGATTATGCGTTTGTCACTTTGCAGAACGCAAGAACGTCAACAAAAGATAATTTCTCGAAATTAAACAACCCTTAAAATATAAAGAATTAAAGTTGTAACGCGTTTGTTTACGCTTGCAACTAGATTACCAGCGAACAGCGCGTTAACCCTTCAGCAGTCGATGCAAATTTCGCGCACATAAATAATGCATGGGCCTCCGATATCGTCCACGATAAGTCGACTTAGACAAAGATCGATGGTTATGTAAGAATTGTTGACACCTCCGTGCGATAAAATTTAATAAATCATCTGTCGTGGCTGGATTATTTTAGTACTTAATTGGACATTGCCATTTTTGATTGGCGATCTTTGTTCTGCCATGCCAATAATAAATTCGTTAACAAGAATAACGATGGAGAATAATTCCCATACCAGTATTTATTTTTTATTATTACTGGTATCTTGCCATTGATTTATTATTGTTTGCGTGCACCTGACTAGTTTTCATACTATACTATTAATTTTTGTCATTACGTTTGCGTCGCCAAGAATAATGTATATTCATTCTTGTAAATAGGAGCCATATACCTTCTGAAATATATTATTAACATAAAGGTCTGTCAATTATTTTAGCAATCATGACTTTAACCCTAGACAAACAAGGGAGATATCAACATCTACATCATCAGCCAGTAAAGTACCGCCGTGACAATATATTTACAACTAAATTAAAAAAAACTGGCTCGTCGAAAGAACTTTTTACACGGTTGACGACTTTTTTAAGGTGTAAGAAATGTTATTTTATTAACTACGGACGCAATGTAATATAATTTATGAATTCATTAATAAATTGGAAATTATCAATAATTATGATTATTATTATTTTTAACATGAAATTCTTGACTGACTTATAATTATTCACACTGTTATCAACAAAATTGTTTATTTGTTTAAACGTCCACTGCTGAACAAAGGCATCAGAGGGGTGTTGCCATAATTCCCACACTTGGCAGGCAGCTTGGGGATCGCAGTACATTCACCTTGTACTAATAGGATGCTGCTGTCCATTGTCCGATGGTTCTGGTTGCAGTTTTAGGACATCCTCGGGAGATATCCTTTGAAACAACTATCGTTAGTGTTCAAATGTCTAGATTTACATTTAAAAAGTTCACTATACTTACCGCTAAAACGTTTAACGCAAAAACAGTAAGTACAGCTAACTTACAAATTTTTTTCTTACACTAAGAAACTTGTAGCAACTCTAATAAACTAATAGTAGCTTGTCGGTCCAGTTGCTGTTGAACCTAACTTCTGACCTTGGGGGCGTGGGTTCGGTTCCCGCCTAGGACAAAACATTTATGTTATGAACATTTGTGTTTGTTCTATATCTGGTTGCTAATATCTATTTAAGTATGTATTTAAAACTATATATGTATGTATATCAGTCTCTGGCAGCCATATCACAAGCTTTGCTTAGTTTGGGGTCAGATGACCGTGTGTGTAAAAATGTCCCGAACGTTTTTTTATAGTCCACATGCAAAAAAGGCGACATAGTCGTCTGTAGGGTGAGTTCGACTAAAGTCATCAAGCCTGATTTAGGCCTGGTTTGATCGCACCCACTACGCCACCTTATCAATTTTTATGGTTATCAATATTTTTTATTGAGCTTCTTTAGTGCAATTCGGAACCATGATGCTTATTTAGGTTTAGAATCAAACAACTCAGGGACTCAGTATAAATAAAATTTTCATTTACATACTTATGTACGTTTCCTCGAATAAAAATAACAAGTTATAGACATAGACTACACATACAATGATCACGAAGATTGCGATAGTTGCAGGACCAGTTCATTTAATAATATCACGGAGCCGGTATGAAATAAAAACACAGTTATATTAGGTATCTATGCACCCGATGTTGACAGTAAACCTGAATCAAAACTATTATAATAAAGAGAAGATCTAATCGAAGTCATTTCAAACATGGTGATATTAAACTAGTACTGGTTTATAAACCGTATAATGCAATTTGAATACCAACGGTGTGATTCAAAATAGTCCAACAGGCATATTTTAGCTAAGGTGCTTTGTCTTGTTTTGATTGTGACATCTCTCCGTCAACAAAGGTAAAATACTTCAGCACCGTGAATTTCGTAGACCACTTTTTAGCATAGATGCTTGTATTTGATATGAGTACGTTTGTTACCGCAGTCAAGTCGATTCTTAGGCTTATAGTATATCTTATAGGGTCGCAAATAGCGGAGCAAAAGTATGGCGGTTACGCTAAGTCACGTCAAACTTCGATATTTCTCCTATTTCTAAGTGAATCGGTTTTTTTAAGCAAGCGTGGTCCATCGTAGACCGTGTCATCTCTAAATGTCAGGCGAAGTGTCGGTCAAACGCAAGCTTCATATAGAAAAAACAAAGCCCTATTATGTTTTTATTGTATTATTAAATTAGTCTTGTTAATTGGTATAATTTTAACAGTTTCATGATGGGATCTCTTAGCAGACGTCAAAATATGTTTCAGTGCCATTAAAAAAAAAAAAAAATCACCTCAATCATTCTTAATCGCGTCTTTGTTCTTGAGAATTTCTAAAGTGTACGATCGAATTTTAATCGGCTATTCTTTTTTAAATTAACACCAATTATTTAGTTGAATAAGGATAGTTACAGTGTATAGGTCAAAATAGTCAAATGGTTGCTCAATTTATATGTTATTTTGAATGATTATGTAAATCTAAAATATTATTTGGATATATTTACAGAGGAAAATCAAATGATAAAAAAACTTCTTTAGCCCTCCAACCTGGCCTTAAGCATTTGTGAATGTGGGATTATACAGGCAACATTATGATATGAATATTAACTATTTATACGAAATGCTAAATTTAATTTAAAAAAATATCACTCACTTTTTCCTGTTTGATATCGGCAGGAGGAAAATAAAACAGTGCAGACTTACTAAAATGGCGCTATATCTAAAAAAAAAATATACCTAAATTTATATATAACCTCCATGACGAACCAATAAACGAAAAGCTAAATAAATACACAAAAAGTGCCAAATGTAACCGACAATCTGTTTTTGGTTTAACCGCCAATGTAAAGCGATGTGTTAAGGTACGCCCTCAAAGGAAATGTAACCGAACGCGGCCACTAACCTTTTAACTCCCAACAAACACGTCAGATTTCACCTGATAAGGATCATAAATTTAAGCCATAAACACTTTGTATCGCGTTTAATTTAGTAATAAAGTTATTTATATAAATATTCATGTATTATTCTGTTTGTTTCAGATGTGTAAGAGGACAACCAACCTAGTTAACTATTGAGGTAAATATACTATTATTTTGTATTATTTTACTTTAACTGCTCATTATATTGTACTGAAACCGTTGGTAGACATTCATAAATATTTGATACATACGGAATACGAAATATTACAATAGGCATTACAATTATAAGAAAAAAAATAAGAAGTTAGAATGGTACACATAAGCAAATCCTGGCAGTTTTATAACTAAAAAATAAAAAGTAAAGTAGGCTAACCCAAAAGTCAACAAAATAAAACCAAGATAATTTTGGAATTTTCGCCACTCCCACGTATACGCCATTGGCGTAATTTGTAGACAGTCAATTAATCTGATCTTATCTTCGCCCAACGGACCCGGGTTCAAATCCCACTACGACTGAGTTTTTTAGTTTGATTCAATTGATGCTTTCTCATGGCAATAAAAACGGATAAAATCCACACCTATCCATACATATTTTTCTACGCGGTCAAGAATATCATTGAAAAAAAAAGAATATCATGCCATCTTCACCTACCAAGAAATCCGAGATTTTAGTACGATATTTTAGTTTTTTTTTAAACATTTTTTTTTTAAATTATATTTACTACGTTTTGACCACAGTCACGTCACGTACCATTTTATATCAAATTCTAAACCAATATATAAATAAAATTCAAAACTGGTATTTCGATTTAATAAATACCTACTTGTACTTCGCCTACTGATGCCGAATGTATTATCTTCATTGGATTGTATTTCTTACTAGCTACTCTTCGCTGCATCACCTGCGTTTTAGAGCTTTCAGAAGCTGTATATTTCATCGAAGTCAAACGTATCAAAATTGTCCTGTCTCAATATAAAATCGCGGCGATTCGTGGTTACTTAAACTTGTAATGTGGGATTAAATCAAATATTAATCTCACTCACTTTGTCTAGATCGTTTATTTGCGTTTAGTTTTATGGTTTAGTTTAGTCTTATCTTTAATTATTTGTTACTTTATAAATAAAAACTGCTCACTCGCGCACACCGCTCACGCCATCTTCCCATCGAATCCTGTCACATCCTTTCATTTTTTCTTTCACATGTCTCATTCCCTCGTTCACTCGAATGTTTCTTTCACTCGTTAGTGCTACCATACTGCAGTAATTTATTTAAAAAAAACTAGAAACGTATAATATTCATAAACATGCCAAATTACATTCTGTATAAGTAACAGTTAACGAGCTACAATATCCATAAACATAATTCACTTCACGAATCAGAAATGCCAATCAAACACGTCCAGCTTTTTTTTATCTATGATTTTTTTGCTTCATTTTTGATCAGTGGGTGTTATAAGTCATAGGTCAAGTGTTAACATCAACGATTAGTACTCATCAGGTGTTATCAAAAAAGTTGCCATTATATTGACATGATAATATTAAAACATACGTAACTTTATGCTTATTATTCGCTGTCATTGTTATTACTGCTTTAATTTTAAATTATGATTTGTAACTGTTTTGTAGCGTGTGCAAGCTTATTTTCAAAGGACCGGGAGAGACTGTTTATTTTTTATTCTTTCCTCTGTGAGGATTTTGGCGTCGCACTCTTAAGCATTTGCCCAGTGTCAAGTATTAAATTATTATTAAGGATAAAAAAAATCCTTCAAACAAGTCAGTCACAGTCAGAGTCAAGCAAAGTAAGTCACGCTCAAGTCAAAATCATTCCCTAGTAATAATAGTAATAATTCACAAGACTTCTATGGAGCTTAAATTTTCCTTAACTTGTAAATTTTTGAGTGTTAATGCGCAATAACGAAGTGTTTTTGTTAGTGTTTTTTTTAAATAAAAATATTGGCAAACAAGCATGCAGTCCGCCTGATGGTAAGCAGAAACCGCTGCCTATGGACACCAGCAACACTAGCGTTTTTTTGTGTTTGTTAGTTTTTCACGACTAAAGGGCTAGGCCATTTTTAAAAAAATTGGCTGATAGTGTGCATTATAATGACGGACATAATACTTCCCCCCCCCCCCCCCCCCCCTCAGAAATGCATGAAAACTGAAAAATCGCTTGTAATACCGTAGGATTCAGCTAGCACTTGTATACTTATGTATAAAGATAATGTGTTATCTTCAGTACACCCAATGTCAAATAGTATTACCGATAGCATTACCCTTCAAATAGAAAGTATTGATAAGGTATGATCGATCGTTTGGTATCACTTATCTGTGTGATTGCTTATCAGGAAATTTCTCCTTGGCGTCGCTGAAGTGTGGAGTGGCGTGATTGTTATCATGGTTACAAGTTTTTGTTTCATGTTATTTTAAACTAGCCGCACGCCGCAGTTTCACCCGCGTGGATATCCCTTCAGGAACCGTAAATTTTCCAACTATCTATAAGCAAAATAAACCGGCAAAGTGCAAGTCGGGCTTGCTCACTAATACCCCTATTAATAAACTTGAAGTAGCCTTGGAATAGTTACTCCGTCTTTTATCTTTTTCGATCGAGTTCAAATTTTGAAAGAGAGAAGAAGACAAAACACGGCGTAGCTATTCCAAGACTTCTCCACGTTTATTAGTAAGGGGGTAAGGATTTTACCACCATATTAAATTGTTATTATAACCTGGGTATGTCATAAAACTGCGACCAGAACCACCGGAGGATAGCAGCGTTCTATTAGTACACGGTGAACGCACTGTGATCCCCAAGCCGCCTGCCAAGCGTGGGGATTATGGCAACACCCCTCTTTAAGATGGAGGCTTTTGTTCAGTACTGGACGATATGTGATAATTATACATTGTTAGCTACTAAAGTACAAAAAAGTAGAGCAAAAAACCAACATCACGCCCAGACGGTTACCCATCCAAGTACCGAGCACGCCCAACGTTGCTCAACTTCAGAAAACAGAAACTTGTCACCGAGTCGCACATGGCTCTGACTTGCACTGGATGCCCGCGACTCTCATGATGTCATCGGTCCACCTAGTGGAAGGCCTAACTACGCTGCGTCTTCCGACTGCGTAATCTCCACTCAAGAATTTTTCTTCTCCATTGATTCTTTGAGTGATGTGGCCTGCCCATTGCCACTCCAACTTGCAAATTTTAACAGCTATGTCGGTGACTCTGGTTCTTTGGCGAATATCCACGTTCAGGATTTTATCGCGCAAAGAAACTCCGAGCATAACTCTCTCCATTGCCCGCTGTGCAACTCTGAGTTTTTCTCTTTTAAATTTGAAGTAAGCTATTTACTTCAACTTACAAATAAATTATGAAAACGATAGATTTTTGTACAAAAATGATGTTAACAAATATTTGAACAAAACCAAACCAACTGACGGTAATGACGTATTTCAAATGCAGGCCGACTAAGTACAATCATTATTTTTAACTCCACAACACATTTTAATATATTTTTTAACCAAAAATTATAGACCACAACATAATGCAGTAATAATTCATTCCTTACAATGTTTCGGCTATTATTCACCTATTTCTTTGTCTGTTCTAACCCTTCGCCGACATACGGTGTCTTCAATACCCTCAACTTTCACATCCTTCCTGTTTTAAATGTATTCATAACGCGGCAAAAAACCCTAATGCGTATCATTCTACGGGCTCTAGACAAAAGGCCACGGCCTATTGTGGGGTTAAATGATTTTTTGTTCGTTTCCGAAATAGGATCTGAAGATTCGACCGATAGTTGTTTGCATTGTTCGGAGGTATCACTTTCGGATGTAACCAACGCTGAAGAAAATTTATCAACCAGTAAGAGTGAAGTTATTTAAATTTTAAATATAAATGTCACTTATATTGTTATTTAAATCTTTTTTCTTTCTTTTTCTCTTTTCGTTTTTTATATTTTTTTCCTGGTCCATAGATAAGTAAGTAGCTACGCCTACGTTTAGCCAAGTTGTTAAATTTAATTCGTAAATTTTCATGTTTTCTTGTTAAACACCGTCGTAATCGAATATTTCCCCATATAGCATAAGCTCTTCAGCTTAAGTGTGAAATCAACACGTTTTACAACCTTACAGAATCGGGTTTACGGACTTTACGACTCTAGTAAATCACCTCGTTAACTAAAAATACTTCAACACTCAAAAAACATCTTACTAACCACTACGCATTGTTGTAACCCTTATCTTCACACAAAGCTGCTACCGTGCATTAAAAACGGCGACACGACTATGGGTAGGTACTACTTTGAATAGCGCATCCCATTGTCATTATTAAAAATATTATGCTAATAGTGAAAGAACTTTTGACTCCGGTCTGGGAGACCAGGTGTCGTGTTTAAAGGGTTAAGATTACTCCCCTATTTGAATGCGATCATTTATTAAGATTTTAACTCTATTGTTTAGGTCGTTATTTCTCATACGTGTGCATAGACTTGCAGTAATTTATGTGAGAACAATGTTAGTGATATATTTTTTTCGTATTCTAATGCACGCTTGAATTGGGCTTTCTAAGACGATCCTGTCGGTCGTAAATTTTGGATTATCGTGTAGTGAAACGTGTCTCACGACTAGTTGGTCGACATGTCTGTTATGAAATATAGTTTTTGGTAGCCATGCATGGCTATGAATATTAATTACCAGATGTTTTGAATAAAGGGTTAAGGGTCCCGATAGATGCTGTTTGATTATTCGAAACGTGAGGATATTGTCTAGGTGTGTCTATATTTTGTACATTATTACATTATCGACGATAGTTTATTTTATTTTAATTTATACTTGATAATCAACAACCTTTTTACACATAAATATAGAAATAATAAAAATACCTCGCTCGGCCAACTTAGGTATTATCACTTATAGCAACACATAACATGTGTTTTATTCGCGGTTTTCAATTTGTATAATGTTTACTTGAATTTTTCAGAAATAGCATTCTTTGTCGTAAGATTTCTCTCACTCCTCTCTCTCTCTCTCTCTCTCTGAGTCGCCGTTTCCTTGTCACATCAAGAACGGCTTAGATTATTTGGACTTCAAACTAACAGAAATACGCTGTCTTTCCTTACAGTTCTCTTCAACTCTCGGTTTACTTTTGGCTCTTGCGAAGATGCTTCATAATAACAACTCTACCATATTTTTTATATAGTATTTACTGTCACTGTACATTTATAAAATTTGTTTAGTGTAATGTGATGGCAGATGAAGATTGAATAAATATACAAATGTGTTTTGGTAGGTACGTAATATTGATATTTTCTTGGGAAATGTCTTAAAATACGTTTTAATTGACATGTTTCATAATTTTCACGAATTGAGTAATGAAAACCAGTACTTAAGTTTATATTGCTACTGTCACCTGTCACTCACTATAAAAATAATTCGAGTGAGTAACTGAGTTCATGTGAAATGAAGGTTAAAATTCGTGGCAGTATAATTAAAAGTAATTATGTTATTTCCAGTATCTTATTATGTAATTATTGGTGTAATTCAAGGATTTGGTCGTTTTTATGCCATTCACATCAAAATATTTATCATGGAGTCAAAGTGCTTCAAATTTCGATTGAGTTTATTAAAAAAATCAAAATCAAAATATATTTATTGCAGTTTGTTGGTAAACCTAGATGTAATACAGACAAAATCTGTTCTTAAGAGCTCCGAAAACAAACTTGTCTCTAAAAAAGATAATTAAAGAAAAGATAATTAAAGATAATTATATTTATTAACTTCTTTACATATTTAATTATTGTCAAACTCTTGAAACCTTTATTCTTCAAGTTACGTAATTAACGTTTGATAAAAAAAAAAAATACTAAAAATGATAGTATCTGCTAGTTGCCTTACTAGGCAAAGCCCGTATCAATTAGTTTTAACATTTTATATATATATTTTTTTTCAATATATTTAAAGGCGTGCGTTTGCCCTTCAACTTGCCTGGTGTTAGGCGATGATGCGGTCTACGATGGAGCACGCTTGCCTAGGAGAAACCGATTCTTTCACTTGGAGATACCTAGATTGATTAAGAAACCATAATCCAATAGCAGAGCTATTTTAAGGAATATAATAAAACCTATATTTTAATCAGAGTATAAGCTACCCCCGTGCTGAATTTCAACCAAATCTCTTTAGCATTCAAGGAGTGAACAAACATATATACACTTACACCCCACAAACTTTCGCATTTATAATATATCTATTATTAGTGTGCATCAAACGTTTTCTATTATTGAAGATTTTTTGACCTGATGATTAAACACATAATGTGACACATTTTTTATTAAAAAAAAAAAAAAACAGTCGTATTGATAATCTCCTCCTTTTCGAAGTCGGTTAAAAAGCATCGAAAACTGGATTTTTGGTATAATATTTCATTCAACTAATAAGATCTGTATTTTTTATTGAATGTAGCGGCTCAGATTTTGGTAAAACTCAACATATCCATTTGTTACCTTCAATTTACAAAAGTAGTTTTTCGTAAAACTTTAGGAGGGAAAGTTTGAGAATGGATTTCGTTAAATTACTGTCATAAAATAAACATTTTTATATTGTGGTTTACTTATTTTATATTTATCTTGAAAATTACGGCTTTAATTATTCGTTTTATGCCCGAAAATACAAATACTTAAAATTTAACGGCTCATTTTGTAATGCGCCTCTTAATCCAAGAAAAATAGACCTACTAGTACATATTCTGTGACGACGCGAGGAACATATTCTGTACGTTTAGATCCTCGTGGATGTAAGTAAAGACTCACAATGCGTTTTATAAACAAGCACTACACAGATGGTGGCGCACAGCTGGTCTCGCTATTCTCATGCAAAGCAGTTCTTCCTCCGACTGTACTTACTGTACTGCTGGCTCACCGCAGATTCAATGGTATTTAACTGAGAGGTACCCATAAGTTACTACAAGCTACTCGTATGAACGAATAGTTGCTAGGTGAGCAAATGTGCTCAGTATTTTTATATTCCTTCTCTTTATTACTTGAAAATACACATGTTTAGGAAAATAAATGATGACCATCTCTGAAGTATAATTATTATATCGCAATAAACATCATCGAAATTGGAAGAGAACAAAAATTGGTTCGTGATAATCGAAGACTTTGGCTACGTAGTAGATTTACCTAGTCTGTTATGATAATTAATATATAACACATAATTTTGGATACTAATTGGTATTTCAATGTTTTTACTTTTATTTAGACGGCCATTTTTGATATTATAATACTGGGTATTGTTTAATGTATTATCACTCATATCTTTAGCAAATTTATGCGAAATTTCTACAAAATCGGTTAGGAGGAATTTAAATCTAATTCAGATTGAGAAATTTGACCTAAATAAACTAACAAACATGGCAAAAAGTTATATGATTATTTACGGGATATTTACCGTGGTAAGGTTGTGGAATGAGCTCCCGATATTTCGGCGCAGTTACATGCACCATGTTCACGGGAAGACTGAAGAATGCGGGTGGTTGGAGAACAGTTAAAAAGTTAGGTGCAGACATAACGATCTACCCTCTTTCAACAACAAAACAAAAAAAAACATGGCAAGTTAAACAAAAGCTAGTAAAAATTAGTACTTACACCTCGTTCATAAAGTCCCTGGCTTATCAGACATATGATAAACCTATGATTTAATTTCGTCTAATAATATAATTAGACATAATGGTTACGAGCCCTCGCATGTCATGTATGACTGTGGATTACTTAACATTAGATTACAAACGTTTCTTATTTACTATGTGATGCAAGAACCTCAAAAAATCATTAATTATATTGTACGAGTGACGTGAGAAAATTCGGAATTATCTATGCAAAGAAATGGCAACCAGCAGTCCTAAACCAAATATTGGACACGCAGTATTACGTGGCAATAGTAAGGTTAAAATCAAAATTACATTTTTTTCAAAATTCCCGGCTCCTTGAATGTGACAAGCGTGAGGGTTTCCGGGAGCGAGTGAGCTAGAAACCTTCTTAGTTAAAACTTATCTCTTTAGGCTCTGGGCTGGGCTTCTGAGTGTCAGGCCGAACTCGATTTTGACACTGGGTTCCACGTTTGAAACAATGGTAAAAGCATAGAACTAAGATGTCAATTATTTTAGGTCTGTGAAAGAGTGAATCCCGATCAGAAGGTTCCTAGAAATGTTTGATGTTTTTATCCACGACGGAACGAAATACCACCCATAATACGGATTTGGAGAAAGAGGTTGTATGTTTGTTATAACTTTTCTCCAAAACGGCTGGACCGATTTGAATGTGTTTTTTTTAATTTGAAAGCAGTGTTCATTGTGGTGTTTCTTAGGTAGGTATATAATATGTTCAAAATGTGGTCGTGGGATTTTTGATTTTCTATTTATATATCCTACTCTCGTTTAGGTATACATTAAACAGGTTTTTAGTGATAGGTTTTAATAATAAGATACCAATATTTTTTTTGTTTTAGGATAGTAAATCGATAAAGTAAATGTTAGAATTTTTTTTCGTAACAAAATATTTTATTCTCCCAGAAATAAAATTAAATCTAAAATTTTGTTCACTTTGAATTCAAATGAATAAAATTAATGTGAATAAAATTATATTTATATTCACTACAACAGGCAATTTAATGAAAATAAGATTTTACCTCCACGTGTTTATTATTAGAATGCGAATAACAATTTACAATAACAATAAAAATAACTTGGCTCATTTCAGAGTCAGGTTTTCCCAAACTATTGTAAATATTTATGTCGCTGAAATCCTGCATTATCTTTACTACATACAGGGTTACGCGGAAAAGGTGTACTAAGCCGATAGGAGTCCGCTATCTCATCATTATGAACAACTTTTGCTGCGGGACCAACCCTGAAATCGCGAAAAAATATCAGCAAGTACAGCTACAACATGGGGCTCTTCAAAAGACGAGTTAATCGAATCCTAAAGGGTCGGCAACGTAATTGTGACGCCTCTGGTGCTACAAGTATCCATAGGTGACGGTGACTGCTTACCATCAGGCAGTCCGTCTGCTTGTTTACCACCTAAGGCATAAAAAAAAAATGTCGAGTGTCAAAAACCGTTTTCTATGGAACGGAATCCGGAGGATGGGCAGCAGCGTCCTATTAGTCTGCGATCCCCAAGCTGCCTGCGAGACGTAGGGATTACGGCAACACCCCTCTCTAAGAAGGAGGCCTTTGGACGTTTACTGCCTGATGATGTGATGTAATGGAACAGCTGATATTTTTTTTCAGTTTCAGAATTCGGTATGCTAAAAAAAATTAACCTATGCCAATCCCAAAACCATTTCGAGATTTTATGTTTTGATGTTTTGATTTTATTTTATGACCTTTTAAAACGATAAGATGCCACTTATTTTAACATAAAACTAAGAAATCATTCGACTTTCATTGACCTCTAAATGACGTCACGGTGTAGCATTTTATTTTCTGTGCCTTTTAAGAATAAAAATATTATACATTTGACACACTGTTCGTCACATAGAATAGAATATTTTTTCATTTCTGTGGTTTGACTGTCTGGTTTTTTTCAGGGCTGCCAATATGAGGTGCTTTTTTAGACTTCTCAACGCAACGAAATTTTGTGACGTCACATAATTTCAATTTTCAAAAAAATATTGTAAAATAACTACTCAATAGAAAACAAAAATATTGAAATTAGTTTCTTAAAATAGCCTTATCTACGAAATAAAAATATAAAAAAAATACAAAAAAAAACTTTACATACCGAATTGCTCCCATAAGTAAAAATTGGTCATAATGATGGGTACTTTGGACTCCTTTCGGCGTACCTTATTAGACAAGTACGTTATAAAACTCTATTGTACATTACCATATACATAATTATGCCTAGAGATATACGTACAATGCATAATGACACCTACCAGTATATTTACAGAGTGTGGTTTACCCTGAGGTCAATGACATCTGCAGTTTTGTTTAATGTTTACAATGTAAAATATCATAATTTAATTATGTTCACGGACAACGGAGAATTGCTTCACTAAACAGATCTATTTTAAAATCGTTATGTTTATACAAAAAATATGTAAATAGAATGGCATCACTTATGGTTGAAACCTGAAAGTCAATTTCTGACTATGTACCAATATAATTATCGCAAAAACATTTTTAAAGTTGGTTATGTATTTTTCACATAAATTAGTACCTTATTAGTACTCAATGACTTCGGTTCTGTCATACTAATAAATCCAACCTCATAGCACCAAAAGTATCCGCGTCTCTTTTCATTTCAATATGTAAGACAAGGACGGCAATAAGTTTAGAGCTGTCAAATTTTGTTATGTTCACATAATGGTACAACAAAATCGAAACCAATGACGATAATTATGTACCTATTAACGTTTTTAACTGTAATTTATTGTTTTAACTAATAAATTAGTTTTATTATGGAAACTGACGTGGTTTTCACACATGTTGTTTATATTACACGGGAATTACTCATCCGGTCACTCTGACTTTAGTTTCTTGAAATGACCGCCTAATGCGGTTGAAACTATAGTCGGAGTGACCGGATCTTATAGTGTATGGATTTGGTTGACCTCAACCGCCGTCTGACCAACGGGAGAGAAAGAGAGGGAAATATGATATTCTCACTCTTTCTCTCCCGTTGGTTGGACGGCGGTCCGTCAACCAAATCCATACGTGTGTTAACAGTATTACGTGAGTAATTCTCGTGTTATATAAATAAAATGTATATCAATTTAGTATTGATAGTAGGTAACTAGGATGTAGAAGGTACCTACAATGTTAATACTTAACTCAATAAAATTCAATCGTCCAATGAAAAAACCGACGGCCCAAATAAAACAAGTCGACTGCAATAACTAAACCAAAAATAATGAAACAAAATTAATACACGTCTGTAGTCATTTGCTTTAATGTGTTCAAATAATTGCACGGACTCTATTATCTTATATCCTCATGTAATTTGACAAAATGTGCAACATCATTAGAGTAACATTTGCTATATTAAGACTGTCCCTTACAAAGTACTTTGTCACTGTAAGGTTGTCCCTTTTGAAGTACACTGTCGTCTTAAAGTTGTTTTCATGAGAGTTAAAGTCGGCTGGTTCAGGAATTGCTCATTTAATTTGGTTGCTTCCTCAATAAAGTTTTATATGTGATAATCAAAGGAGTTCGGACCACACAGTCGTCTGTCATTTACGTGGTTAGCTTTTTGGGTTATTCATTGTGGTGTATGAAACATTGGTTGGAACTTGGAGTTATATTTGAACGTAAGTGTACCTACTTGTTAATACTGTGTTATTTAGGAGTGATGTAGATGTTCGCTTTGATAAAAATATATATACGGCGTACTTAAAGAAGTGAACAGCTTGTAAAACACAAGTTTCTAAATACGATAAAAAAAAGTGTCATACAAAATTACTGGTCACGTGATCTAATTTGTATTAAACACAGTTTCTCCCCCTAGAATTTAGCACATTTGTGTTCTACAAGTTTTTCAAAACCTACTAAACCTTTCTGTTACACATTGTTGTAAATTTTAGTCTATTTATTTGGTGTTGGTTAATTTCTTGTTTATTAAATGATTTTATTCTTGTTATGCATGAATATTTACATCTTTATCCCTACCATGAAATAAGTATGTTTTTACTACTAAATAATTTATTAAAACATTTAATTAGCGGCCTTACCTTAACTGTCGATCAGTATCTCAGTGGGCCGACGTATTTTTAATTTTTAACTTCCATCGTAATATTGAAATACGTTGGTAATTTAATGTTCGTGATCTGATTTAATATCGCTAATTTGAATGATTATTTAATTATTTCTGATGCAATTATTATTGCTAGAAATCAAGCTTGCGTAAACTCTTTGTCAATAAACCGATGTTTTTAAAACCCCGATAATAACAAGTTACATACCCCTCTTTTTTGCCTCGGGGGTTAAAATTAGTAGATATAGTTTTTAATTAAGCATAAATAGTATACGCTTAAATGTTTACGAAATATATAGGATAAGTAACGATAGAATCCTTGAAAAGAAAAGAAAAATAGGTAACATTTGCGTCGTATCCCCTAATTAATTACGGGCCAATTGCCAGCAAGGGGTAACACTGGCAAGTAAGAATTGCCGCGAAATAAAACATAAAACTGACCCAATTTTATTTATCACCTGTCATCGGTGGAGCGGTAAGCACTCCATTTGCCGTTGTAGTTGTACTTTAAAAAAATATAATAAATGAGGCAGTCACGCCATTCTGCTGTCTGAAACGTGTAGCAACTTGGACGCTTCAAGCCCTATTTTTGGAAACCATCGCTACTAAACTTGATCATTCAGATAGATGCACCTCAGATACGGCAAGAATTGGGCAACATTAATTAGGCAGGTACCTGGTTTTTGGAATGTTGACTCTACTTACGCAATTTGGAATAGGTAAGTAGTGCTATTTAGTCAGCGCTTATATTTTTCCTATTATTTAATTACATATTTAGTATGGATAAGGACATGAATAAAACCAAGAATTGACCTCTGAAAGTTTATTACCTATAAAAAAGGTTGTGAAAGAGATCTTTTTAGCGAGTTTGCTTTTTAGCGAGTTTGCTTTTTAGCGAGTTTGCTTTTTAGCGAGATTGCTTTTTTAGCGAGTTTTAAATGTTTCCTATATTTGTATAGACTTTTATGTTTTCTTTTTCTTCCCCGTATTGGGGCTTTTGGCTCCGCGTGATTAACGCAGTTGCCATGTACAAGTCGTTTAAGTTTTGTTTTAGAATTTAAAGGTAGGGAAACGATACGCGAAAATTAGGATATAGGAAGGATTAGGATGGACGGATCAGAGGAGTGTAAAAGATATAAATAAACTTTTAGGATCCGAATAAGATTTTGACATTGTTTGATATTTGACGTTTTGATGGTTTCTGGTTTTTTTTGGCTGGATACTGAACTCATGTTTTTATCGTGGGAATGATTTCGCGCCGCTCTGTCGGATGATATACGTGGTCCGATATGACTTCCGGCCCTAATCCCAACTGAGAAGGACGTGAGTGAGGCCATTTGGAATATTTGTAGCTATTCAGTAGGTACTGTTCTAGTTTGCGCCAGTATCAACCCCTATGCAGGCGTGGCCAAGTATGGTCCGGCTAATCGCTCCCCCGCGTACGGCAGCCATCTTGGATATCCGTTCAAAATTATTCGAATGCGCGCGTAAACGCAGCGTCCGTGCGGAAGGGGTGACGATTACCATCGACTTTGCATGAAAAATTGCAAAAATATAACTAATTAATTAACGATTGTGATCTGTGGGTATTACTATAGTACGGTATTTGTAATAATTTAATATCAAACACATAAATAGGTAGGTACAACCGTTTCTTTTTATTTATTTTATATTTTTTCTCTTATTTGAGCTTTTGGCTTTGCGCGATCGGTGCATTTGATACAGTTTTCGTATGGAGTAGTATTTACCTAACATATCTTTATTTTTGGGAGGTTTTTTTTGTATATTTGTGGCTATGACTATATTAATTACTATCTGCGCCCTGCGGTTTCACTCACGTCTTGATGAAAAATGGTGATGACGATGATGATAAAAAAGTAGCCTATATATGTTAATCCAGGGTATAAGCTACTTCCCTACCAAATTTTATCTAAATCGATTAAGTAGTTTCAGAGTCCAGCCAAACATACACACGTACACACAAACTTTCGCATTTATATGATATTAAGTAAGATTTTTTGCTAAGAGCAAAGTTCACCGAAACTTAACATGGCGATTAAATATTTAAGTACCCGATTATTTTTGACATCTCTTCCATTATGTCATTTAAATACATGGGTTAATTGGTGAACATAGATCTATGCGTATTGGCCCTGTAAGTACACTGAATGGCAGTTAAGTAACAGACTTGCCTTTACTACAGACTTGACTTTATTGGTAAAGCCAAAGTCATCATCATCATCATCATCATCATTTCAGCCGTAAGGCGTCTCCTGCTGGACATTGGCTGCCATCGGTCTCCAAGCGGCCATTTAGGAGATCGATGGCGGCCAATGTCCAGCAGGAGACGCCCATGGCTGAAATGATGATGATGCTGATGATTTTGGCTTTAGCATTAACCCAACTTAAAACAAAAACTAATTACACCTACTTGGAAAAATGTATACTATGTACTAGTCTAAGATTATTTCCACCAACTTGTATCGGGTAAATAAATTAGGCAATTAGGTACATCTTGGTTCTATCATATGTTGTGTGAGTACACCCTAGTACAACAATAACAAATACAGTCGGTACGTACACTGTATGTAACTACAAATATATTAATCATATTATAGAAATGCTAAGTCCCCCTACACCTTTATCGCAGTAAAAATGCGTTCAAATTTCAATAATTCCCCTCAAATTTACATGTTTTGTTATGAAGACATAGTTCTAAGTCGCTAGCGTCAATTACAACAATGTAATTAATGGCCGACACACGTGTATGTCTATATTTGCTCGTAATTTATTAGTTTTAATTGTTACAATATGTTCATAACAAAATTACACGACTTTATCTTACAAGTGAAGCTATGACTGTTGTATTTTATATTCTTTCAACATTTTTAATGATTATTATACCACAAAAACGTGTTTTAAATTAGTGTTTAGTTAGCCACCATGAATTAATTAGACGATTTTTTGTATGATGTTATTTATGTCAGTAAAAAAATTTACTTATCGCAAGACTCTTCTATGGTTAATTAAGAGTATAAAAAAGCTTTTTTTTGGCTCAAATCATCTAGGTCTATTTCCCAAAGTATCAAATACAGAAAAATCTTTTCAACATTGTTATCCTTTCAGTAGGTAAAAAAAAAAACATATAATCTTTAAGAAAAAAATTGAGATAAAAACCTACCTACAATAAGTACTTCAATCAAATACCTACTTTAAAAAAAGAATCATCAAAAACAATTCTAAATTGGCGGAGTAATCGCGTAACAAATATACAAAAAAAAAAAAAAAAAAACATACAATCGAATTGATAACCTCCTCCTTTTCGAAGTCGGTTAAAAATGGAATCGATACAATACTGACCACACCTTCTTGCGTTTCAGATTTCGAACGTGTCGGAAACGTTCAAAAAACGACGACACGCAACCTGTTGGGTGCGGAGACATTTGGTGAGCGTTCAAATCCATTCTTTACCCTTTTTTGTGCGACTTTTTACCAATAAAAAAAGTAAATAATACGCTTGGTAAGGTTGAGGTTGAGACGAGTGGTGTTAAGATGGCGTACACTGGGAGCAGAATGTCTTTAATTAGGCTACTAAATAAATATTCGGGACATTTTTGCACACACGGTCATCTGACCCCAAGCTAAGCAAAGCTTGTGATATGGCTGCCAGAGACTGATATACATACATATATAGTTTTAAATATATATTTTTAAATAGATAATAACAACCAGATACAGAACAAACACAAATGTTCATCACATAAATGTTTGTTCTAGGTGGGAATCGAACCCGAGCCCCCAAGCTCAGAAGGCAGGTTCACTACCAACTGGACTAAGGGGTTATAAATTTTTTTTTGTTTATTCATGCTGTCCGTGTTCAAAGCATTTAGTTTAAACTAAATATTATTAAAAATGCAATTTTTTTATTCAAAATTTGGAAGGAAATTTTACGACACTGTTTTAAACTATCACGGTTGTTCACTAAAGTTATATGATTATTTACGGGATGTTTACCGTGGTAAGGAAAATTTACCGTAGTTGGAAATTTTACATTATGGTTGTTATTTTAAAAAAAAGTGTACCTGCACAACACTCTTAAAGCCACTGCACACGAAGGAGTTTTGATTGGCAGGCAACTCTCGTTTCAATTCACGAATTATTTTATCTTTCATACTCTCGCTCACAGAAAAGAGAAGTAAATAGAACGTAAATGAGAAGTAAAATCTGTTTTGCCTAAAAACCAGGCATTATGAGTGAACCTTGATTGAACATTCTTATTTGGATCAACGCGTCGAACTTCGCATCACAGTTGCTAACTGGTTTCATATGACTGACGTTTCGTTTATATGGGTGCAACTGGCTACAACGAATTTCTTACAAAAGGGCCATGAAAGCAGTTCGAATTTAAACAAAAAAATAATCTTTTCTGAGCTCTCGCTGTATGCTTCCATAAACTTAAAAAAAAGTATGTGTTCGTTCTGTGTCCCTACCTTAATTCCCCATATCTCGAGTGACGTGGCCACTCGGTTCGTTTAAGTGCAGGTATCTTCTGTTTTACCTTTTTATTTCCTTTTTTGCCCGCCTCGGAAATAGGTTATAACCTATTTATTTTACTTTCGAATAAAAGTTAATTCGATAGTATGCGTCGTGAGAAGGGTTAAAATTATGACTTTGTATTATTTATTTTTATTTTATAAGTACCTACATATTATATTGAAATCCAAGGGTAAAACATATTTATATTATCTGCTTTTTAATCTTTTTATATAGAAAAAAATATAAGTACGTGTATGATTTTAGATAAGTATTGTATATTATATATTTGTATATTTGACTTTACACGATTATTATATATTATGTAACTATCCAGTATGCATTATAAAAAGCAGTAGATGTTACTTATTGCAATAATTATGTACAAATTTATATTTATGAAGGAAAAAAATTCAAATCGACCATAACTTCTGTAGAGGTGGCCAAATTATGGAACAAAACGTTCTACGAGCAGTATTGTTAAAAACACGATTGTAGCTCCCTCATTTAACTCCACAAAAACGTTAGTCGCACCGCAAATACAAAAAAATAACACAACGATTTTACAACTAAAATAATACCAACGCAATACTGCAAAATGATTTTAAAGTAGCAGTGATGGTGGTTTCGTTGAATTTGTCTCAATTAACTTTAATTTCATTTAGTTTTTGTCACTTCTCTCGGTTGATACGTTTTAAATTATACTATTGCATTTATAGCACTTATCTTGCTATTCATTCATGATTATTATATTTTGTTTGATGCAATATGTATCTTATGGTTAGGTCAATTAGGTTATTATTTGTATGGCATACACGTTCCAAGAAGCACATGTGAATGATATACCTACCTGTTATAGGATTTTGATTTGAGGATGGTGGTGTACAGTAGGAACCTAAGTATAAATAAGCATGCGACAGTGGCAGAGCGATAGCATGTGTGCTTTATAATCTGCCAGCACCCGGTTCGATCCTCAGCCCTGCACCGATGACTTAATTATGTGCAGTTTCGATGTCATCGATCAAAAACAGCGAAGGAAAACATCGAGAGGAAACCGGTATGACAAAAAACATCAAAAAAAATTAAAGACATTGATATGGCATTCATCAAGATGCACTGGGCCAGCTTGGTGCAATAGGGCCCATCCTCTCTCTGAGAGAAGGCCTGTGTCCCAGCAGTGGAAACATGATAGGATGATGATGATGTTGAATATAAATAAACTCTAGAAAATGAAAGTTAAACGATACATTTTCACATTATTGTTTACATAAATTTAAGCACATATTGTTTCATTTGTTCGTAGTTATGTAAAAATCAGTGAACACATATTTTTTTAAATATTTACAATACATATAAAACGTAACTTAATGCAGATTTTTCGAAAAACAACAAAATTAAAAAACCATCAAAATGCATCCTACACAGAAAACACAAAAATTGAAACGTTACGTTTATGGCTGCATATCACATAACACTGTTACGAACGCACCTGCTACTAGACCGGTTACAAAAAAGCATTTAATCTGTTCCATTAAAAAAGCAACATTTTGAGTCTGTGGGCCGTGGGAGCTTACTTTGTTTATTGAGTTCATATTGGGAATGTTTTTGTTTACGCTGGCTCACTGGGTGACGATAGCTGTTTTACGGGAAATAAAAAAATAAAATCCAGATATAATGCCATTGCGACCAGAGGCGACCACCTCTTAACAAAAAACAACCTCACAAAGACAACTTTTTAGTTCCACCGTTTAGTTATCTGTGGTTATGTTACAGAGATCGTTATTATGACAACTAAAACCCCAGATACTCTAAGTAGAATGCATTTTAATTTTTTCATTGAGCATTTATCTTTCTACAATAACCTGTTCTTGTGTGACTTGGGCAACGCGAGACCATTTTATTATTTGTCTAAAATATATATTATAAGCATTTATTAGTAGGTTTACAAGTAAATTATGTAAAGCCAAAATAAAATAAAAAATAAAGAAAAATAAATAAATATTCGGGACATTTTTGCACACACGGTCATTTGACTTCAAACTAAGCAAAGCTTGTAATGCGGCTGCCAGAGACATACATATAATAATATTTAATAAACCAACTACGTTAGGCCACCAGTTTGCCTGAAGGCTACTTTCCTCGAAATCTTCTCTTATAAGAGAAGATTTCGCCCAAAACGGGGCGACCACACAAAAATTAAACAACAAGCAATTTGAGTTGTTTCACACGATGCTCGCTAAACGCTCTAATCAAAAAGCTTTTAATCCCCAATTATTATCGCATTCGATACCCTGCACCAAGCGATTATGTTTTTAGGGATTCATGCCATTTATGGTTGGACCTTTGATGTCTGAAGTTTGCATGCTAAAATTTCAACATATTTATAGTTTGGTAGAGAATCCGGAAAAACGGCTTGAAATTACTTATAATAGTTAGGAACTTTCATGATTTATGTTTTTTTTAATGGTTGTTATACTTACGTGAATTTTTGACCACTGCTTTATTTAGTTGTCAAGATGTGGTCAAACATTAAATATATAAAGGTAATACACATATAAAACGCATTTTACAATATATGTATCGTATATATTTCTATGTATATGTAGGTAGAGATTATTAAATAAAAATTGCACGATTCCTTTAAAAATGGAATGGAGCAAAGACCATAAATGCAATCAGTTAACTTTAAAAGATCTCTACGGAACCCTAGATGACTGAATTTCACTCACATTTTGGCGATTATTATTTATAAAAGTTCTCGCACATTTTGTTAAAAACAACCGTTTCAGATAATTGATTCTGTGCATGAAGCTTTTAGGAAAGATTAGAGCTTTCTTAAACGCCAGTGTTTAAATTTGATTTCAAAATATAATTGAAAATTTAGTACGGTTCTTTTTTATTTTTGAACAGTTACCATCCTCGAATTAGTAACTATACCTATACCTAGTAATAAAAGTCCAGTGGTTTCACGATGGCAAAGGCAGAACTACAAATATATTTTACACATGTTTATCAATAAATTGTTTTATGTTTTAGTAATCATGTTTAGAAATTAAAATTAAAATAAATTTGCCAAAATCCAGTCATGTTGCTAGCAAAATGTTATTATAGCCTAGACGAGTATTTAGAAGACAAATCAATTATGAAATAAATCGATCCGCTCCGTACTTTGTTGTCCTGATCATCATCATCATCAGCAGGAAGACGTCCACTGCTGAACATAGGCCTCCCCTTTTAACCTCCACACTGACGACAGCCCGCCTTTTGCATCCACTGGATACCTGCGACTCTCACAATGTCGTCGGTCCATCTAGTGGGAGGCCTCCCTACGCTGCGTCTTCCGGTTCGTGGTCTCCACTCCAGAACCTTTCTTCCCCATCGGTTATCGGTTCTTCGAGCGATGTGGCCTGCCCATTGCCACTTCAACTTGCAAATTTTAACAGCTATGTCGGTGACTCTGGTTCTTTGGCGAATATCTACGTTTCGGATCTTATCGCGCAAAGAAACTCCGAGCATAGCTATCTCCATTGCCCGCTGTGTGAATCTGAGCTTTTCCAAAAGCTGTTTGTTCGATATCTGGGTGTTATTATATATTTAAGTATGTATTTATAAAATATATGTGTATGTATTTCTGTCTCTGGCAGCCATGTTATAAGCTTTGTTTAGTTTGGGGACAGATGACCCTGCGTGCAAAAAATTACTGCTTTTCTGGGTAATTATCTGATACCTACCACACGCTACCTGTATGTCAATTTCATAATATGCAATAAATTATTAAGTATTAAACATATTGAAACTATGAACTCTTTTTGTTATATTTTTTTCTTCTTTATTTTGGCTTAACACAGCTTGTGTATTAGGCCAGTGACAATGAAAACTTTAAAAACATAAAATGTTTTAAACGTATATAAACGTTATTTCCCTATTAAGGTAGTGCATCTTGTAATCAGAACAGCATCATTAAGATAACGCACAGGTTGATAATGTCTGTAACGATTTCCTAAGTGGATGTTCTATTAGGTGCTTTATCTTTACTGCACCTTGCCGTCCCATTATCGTTCTGATAAAATAACTATTTGGAAATTTCCGAGCTTCAATTTAAAATAACGGATTTTGTCTAGTCTTAGCGGTTATGTTATAAATATTTCTCTATTTTTTTTTCTAATATGGCGATTCTGTTTATGTCATCAACTCTAACGGCCGTACTTATAAACGTTACTTAAGCTAAGCAATGCTAAAAATTGCTCTGTCTCGTTTTCACCTGTGATAATTTCCGTCAACGAGAAGTTGACAGCAATTTTAAGCATAGCTTAACTTAAGTAACGTTTATAAGTAAGGCTGTAAGAAGAATAATAGTAGGTAAGGTACATAAGTAACGTCATTTGAAATGCGCTCTCTGTTGACGTCACAGAAAGAAGAAAGAAAAAATATATTTTCTGTGGTAGAAGTATTAAAAAAAAAAAAACAGTGACAGAAGCGTCAACACGCGAAACAAAGATATTAGACCTTTTTGGACCAAAATCTTCAGAAAAGAAAAAGATAAAAAGCATAAAAAGTTAGTTTTCATGAAGGTTTATTCATGAAAGACTTTTTTTTGCTCTTTGAAATTATTCGGTTATCCAAAGGAGCACAAAATCCTGTTTTCATTTGCCTTCTTAGTTTTCCTAACGTCTATTAGTATAAGTGCAACCAATATACCTAAACGAAAATAAGATTTGGTGAAGAGAAGGTAATAAGTGGTTATGTGTGAAATAAGTGTGAAGCATGCTTTTTCGTGTTGTTTCCAAAACTCCATAGAAGCCTCTTGTAAAGCCTTCATCACTTAACTGAGGCATGAGTTTGACTTAACCGTAACTCTTACTTTGCTTGACTCTAACTGTGACTATGACTTGTTTAACGTTATTTAATACTATGTAAACTTGATTAATATTACAACTGAAGGACTTTGTATCCAAAGTCAAGACAAAAGTTTACAAAAAAACTGTGATCTAAAACTTTTAAAATCGACATTAATAATAACCTATAATCGATTTTTACAACTTAATCGACAATCGACTGTGTCTGTCATCCATTTATATAACCATGCCGATATTTCGCGCAAAAAGCAAAGGACGGCCTTAACAAAGAGGTGGGTCGCACAGGTCGCACCGGGCGATGCACGTGATAAAAAATATCTACATCATCGCGCCGTAAAAACAGACATGACTCATGTTCCGCCGGAGACTAAACTAAATTAATTTGTTACGTTCATGCAGCTATTAAAATAGGTTTTCTGATCGAGAATGTGTAGAGTTTTACCCAAACATTTAAAAAGTTAGGATTGTGCTTATTCAAACATTTGCGTATGTGCGTCTAGAAAGGTACAATTTTATCTCACTAACTCGCCGCTCATCACATTTTTTGCCGAAATAGCATCAAAAACTGGATTTTTGGCATAATTTTTCTTTGAACTAATAAGTTCTGTAGAAAATTCAGTTGCTACAGATACATCAATAATCTGAATGAATGAATAAATCGATCTGAATTTTTTATTGAACTTTAGGAGGGAAAGTTTGAGAATGGATTTCGTTAAATTATTGTCATAAAATAAACATTTATATGTTATGGTTTACTTATTTTATATTTATCTTGAAAATTACGGCTTAAATTATTCGTTTTGTGCCCGAAACTACAAATACTTAAAATTGAACGGTTCATTTTGTAATGCGCCTCTTAAGTATTGTGATTTGTGTCATTTTAGTACTGACATCGCTATACTGCATAAAGATAGATAGATAGAAACTCTTTATTGTGTACACTAGAAATAAAAATTACAACACGAAAAAAGGAAAACAGGAAAAAAAAAAAAAAAAAGTATAAAGTATAAGGAAAACAATTATTTTGTCATGTCCCTTAACAGTAAATCTGTCACTAATTGAGTACTTCAGTAAAGAGCGACCAACTTAAGTATCATCTGTAGAGTCGGACAAATGATCTAACTAAACATTTCTACGGGATGCTATCAATTTAGTTCATAAAATGCGATGGTGGCTCCTCGCGAACTTTATATATAAGTTTGTTGCTGTACAATGACTTGTCATTTGTCATTTTGTGTCTCGAGTGACGAGTCTCCGTATATATATAGTAGTCTTTGGTGACGAGTGCGCATTGTATGTGACACGACGGATGTTGACGTCGCAAATTAGGAAATCTGTAAAGAATCATCTCATAGCAATTATCAAGAGGTGATGTAAAACAATTTATTAACGGGCAAACTTTTCTCAAAAATTATAAACAATATTATTATACTTTCGACAATGGCGAGTAAGTACAGTTTTTTGTCATTGTCATTGGTCAGAACTGTCTTAGTCACCGTGGGTAGTTTATTCTTACTAATGCAAGGCATTCCGCCTTTGTACGCCAATCATGATTTGTCCAGAGGTTTCAAATTTTATTATTATTATTATTTAGCAAGTGTATCCAACTTGAAATATGGTTTATTAACTTAGGTATAAAATGAGCGATTTTGACAATATTTTTCTTACATAGTTTTTTTTACTTGAACATAACTTTTAAAAAAAACCTCGCATCTGTACGTTGCAACTGACAAGGACATGAGATACGTTTCCATTTGTGAGAGACATTTGTATATTTCTATATAAATAATAATAATAAATATTCGCGACTTTTTTTTTTTCACACACGGTCATCTGACCCAAAACTAAGCAAAGCTTAGTTTTATGGCTAGATATGGCTGCCAGAGACTGATATACATACATATATAGTTTTAAATACATACTTAAATAGATATTAACAACCAAATATAGAACAAACACAAATGTTCATCACACAAATGTTTGTCCTAGATGGGAATCGAACCCACGCCCCCAAGCTCAGAAGGCAGGTTCACTACCAACTGGACCAACGGGCTATCTTATTATATACCTACCATGTACACATAAATATTTTATTTCATTTTATTTGTAGAAAAATAACTACAGTTTTGTGATCTTATGAACTGTTTCTCTGTGAATTTTGTACTCAGTGACAAAACTAAACAAATAGTGTAGGTAATTTTCGCCGTCTCCCGAAGTGTTTGCGTTGAATGATGGGACAGATCATTTTATGTCAGTTTCCTGCATTCGACCTTGCATTTTCTTTGCAACTGGCTGACTCAATAAAAAGAATTATTTGTAGCCGCGTCCATTTGCCTTTGTGACATATTTTAATGAGCGTAATTAAGAAACAAAAGTGCCTCATTTGTGAGTATCTACCTCGAAATTTAGGGTTCCGTACCTCAAAAGGAAAAAACGGAAACCTTATAGGATCACTTTGTTGTCCGTCTGTCCGTCTGTCAAGACTTTTTCTCAGGAGCGCGTAAAGGTATCAAGTTGAAATTTATATCAAATACTCGAAGCTACGTTTTCTTTCAGCAAGTCAACTCGATCAAAATATATCATATGTTTAAGGCGCATACTTGTCTGGTTTTTATTTATTTATTTATGTAATTCGCTATACACAAGAATTGTCATCATCATCATCATTGTCAACTTATCATGTTCCCAGTGCTAGGACACATGCCTTCTCTCAGAGAGCAAGAGGTTAGGTCATACTCCATCATGCTCGCCCAGTGCATGTCGGTGAATGTCCAAGTCTTTGAAGTTTCCTAGAATAGTAGATAGGTACACCACTGCATGGAACAGAGGCGTGGTGGTGCTGTTCTTTAAGAAAGGTGACAAAACCTTGCTGAAGAACTACAGACCCATCTCGCTTCTGAGCCATGTTTATAAGCTGTTTTCGAGGGTCATCACGAATCGTCTCGATCGCAGGTTCGATGACTTCCAGCCTATCGAACAAGCCGGTTTCCGAAAAGGCTATAGTACCATAGACCACATCCACACGCTACGCCAAGTTATACAGAAGACCGAAGAATATAACTTGCCACTATGTTTAGCGTTTGTGGACTATGAGAAAGCCTTTGATTCGGTCGAGACATGGGCGGTGCTCGAGTCTCTCCAGCGATGCCGTATTGACTATCGGTATGTCGAAGTGTTGAAGTGTTTGTACAATAACGCCACCATGTCGGTCCGAGTACAGGAGCAGAGTTCGAAGGCAATTCCATTGCGAAGAGGCGTGAGACAGGGAGACGTTATCTCTCCGAAACTGTTCACTGCCACAATGGAAGATGCTTTCAAGCTCCTGGAATGGCAAGGACTCGGCATCAACATCAACGGCGAGTACATCACTCACCTTCGGTTTGCCGACGATATTGTGGTCATGGCAGAATCGATGGAAGATCTCAGCATGATGCTCGAAGGCCTCAATCGAGTCTCCCAACAGGTGGGCCTTAAAATGAACATGGACAAGACAAAGGTTATGTCAAATATCCATGTTGTGCCCACCCCAGTATCAGTTGGGAACTCAGTTCTTGAAGCTGTTGACGCGTACGTCTACCTAGGACAAACCGTCGAACTAGGTAGGTCCAACTTCAAGAAAGAGGTCAATCGGCGAATCCAACTCGGCTGGGCAGCGTTCGGTAAACTACGCAACGTCTTCTCGTCCAAAATACCTCAGTGCCTTAAGACGAAAGTCTTCGACCAGTGTGTGTTACCAGTGATGACATACGGCACTGAAACGTGGTCTCTCACTATGGGCCTCATAAGCAAGCTCAAAGTCGCACAACGAGCTATGGAGAGGGCTATGCTCGGGGTTTCTCTACGAGATCGAATCCGAAATGAGGAGATCCGTAGACGAACGAAAGTCACCGACATAGCCCACCGGATTAGTAAGTTGAAATGGCAGTGGGCAGGGCACATATCACGCAGAACAGATGGCCGATGGGGCCGAAAGGTTCTGGAATGGAGACCACGGACTGGCAAGCGCAGCGTAGGACGTCCACCCACAAGATGGACAGACGACCTAAAAGAGACCGCAGGGAAACGCTGGATGCAGGCCGCTTCCAACCGGCCCTTTTGGAGCTCGATGGGGGAGGCCTATGTCCAGCAGTGGACGTCCTACGGCTGAAATGATGATGATGATGATGATGACACCACTGCAGCGACCTGCAACAGTAAACAAGGCTTGTATAGTACTTTTCTGAAACATGTTCTTTGCATAAATACTTTAGGGTAATTTTTACAATTTATTAAAACGTTGCTTAGTCACCAAACGACTTGAAGAAAATCCAAAGAATCCAGGTGGCTGTATTCTGTACTAAGCCAACCAAAGAACCCTCGTCATCGGCAGACGTCCACTGCTGAACATAGGCCTCCCCCTTTAACCTCCATACTGAACTGCCTGCCATCTGCATCCCCTGGATGCCAACGAGTGGCATCCAGTGGCAACCACAGAACACCGCCTGGAAATGCCAATTATTGTTTGTGTTTAAATTCTAAACTAACCTCTCTGCATTCGCCTCTTTTTAGTAGAAAAACGTAATTTAACTTCTTTGCATATCAAAATATTGAACACAATATAATTAATCAGAGGAGACATAAATTGGTTACTAATTACTCTAGCAACGGTCGAGGCCTTAAACTCAAATATTCGAAAAAGAAGGTGCTTTAAATTATGGACACATTAAATACCATGTTACAGAAAATACTAAAAGGTCGAATGAGCGTTCATTTGCCTCATTTTTTCTACGTTTTAATCTCTTTGTTACATCGTTAGCAATGTAACTGACAAGAATACCTATCTATCTTCCATGACGTACAAAAAGTACGGTAAAAAGCTAGGCATGCTACGATTTGACTAGCGCAATCGCCCGCAAGTTGACCGTGACAAGGTCGTCGGTATTTTGAACTTCGAACAAAAACATTCCACATTTGAATTTTGAATGTTGCATTCTGATTGATGGGATTTCTTTTCACGGCACGCGATTGATTTTTTTCTTTTTTTGTTGTTGTTCATTTTCGGCCAGTGTTTTTGTATTGTTTTTAATTTTGGATCGTCTTTGTTGCAGGTCGTTGACAGCCGTTGATTCAGCCAGTGACATTGGAGACACGTAAGCGTCATATTCAGCCTCATTTCACACACAAACAAACAATTAGGCATGCTAATGTTATTGTCTCTTATTTTACCTAACTAAAGAAAAAGAAAAAGATGATTTATTTGCACAAAACACGAGTAAAACATACACACATTAAAAACGCATGCACAATAGCTGGGTTAAAATATTCGTCACTTTGTATCATGTTTTGCATAGTTTGTAGTCGTACAAATCCAGGGAGATGGTATAAAAATACCGTAAATATTATTTATATAAAAAAGTATTAATCAAATTAACTGTTGAAACAATTTCAATGGTTAAGATATGATGTTATTAATTTAAATAGTTAACAGATAGACATTACTATTATTGTATGATAAACAAATTGACCTACTGCAGTCATTACTAACTTTGTAATAAAATTTCTCGAACAAAAGTTTAAGTGACTAGATTTTAGATCCCTTATTGAAATCGGTATAGTGTTGTAGATAATCGGTCCCATACACATTATACTGTGGTTCATTAAAATGGTTTAGATGGGCGATTACGACATAGGTATTATGTTTTGGTTTCTACGATTTCTTACCGCTAAGTCAGATATTGCCGGGAATAATTCTGGATTAGTTTTTACGAATGAGATCGTTGAACCACTATCTTGCATCGTATTACATTTTTTTTAATTTTTATATTGACTTGTACTGTTGGCCTTTTGGCCTCTACAGCTTGACCGGACTAGTTAGCGAACGCAGAGTGCGTTCGGCATAAAACGTGTTACTTGATCATTGATGCGGAAGGTGTATATAGTGATAGTGAAGCACGCAAGCCCTAAAATAGTCACTTATAATAATAGTTACTGAAAGAAAGTTCGGGAAGAGATAGTTGAAAATCGTAGCTAGAATCGGCAAGTGCAGTAGGTAAGTATTCTCTGAGTAATTATTCCAAAATACGTCCAACTCGGGCCACAATGCACAAAGACATTCTATTGTGCGGGAACAATAGCGTGACTCACGTGCAGCGGGAGACAATACGCGACACTCGCCGTGTACCGGCCGTGTACCGGCCGTGTACGACGTGTACGACGTGTACGCCGGATAACGGACATGGAGGCGGATACACTGACATACCCATTTTACAATGTTAGGTGTACTATGATGGTGTGGTGGTGGGCGCTGGCTGAGCGGTAGCATGTGCGCCTTACAATCTGACGGCACCCGGTTCTATGCTCGGCCCTGCACCAATCACTCTCTCTCTGAGAGATGGCCTGTATATAGGCTGATAATGATAGTGTGGTAATGGTGGTGTACACCAATACCACCTTGTAAAATAGGTCAGGGTTACGCAGAAAGGGTGTACTAAGCCGAAAGAGTTCCTTAGTGCCTATAATTATGAACAACTTTTACTATGGGAGCAACTATGAAATCGCGAAAAAATATCAGCTAAGTACTTATTGCATAAAAAACGGTTATTCACTTTATACGGTTATCGGTTTTAACGGTTATCACACTCGATTAATTATATTTCTTTCTTCTTTATTTCTTTCTATATAAAATGTATGGAACAGAAAATATGTTTATGGTCATTTCAGGTTTGGACCCATAGTAAAAGTTGTTCATGATGATACGAGTTGGACCACGAGCCTCCAGTAGGACTATAGAAGTAGTCCAACTATATTCAAGTTGAACCACCGTTCCATACCCGCGAGCCAAATTTTGAAGTTAGTTAGTAACTATTAAACTTATTCTATATAAATACTCGTACTTACTTACTTAGTTAGTTCGAACGCTGCAATAATTCCCGCCGGCCAAAAAAAAAGAAATCTTTACCTTGTATTTAATTACTGACGATAGATATTTTTTTACTGATTTCACACAATAAAACCCGCTTTTTGTAGCTAGTCATAAACTCATCGAATAAACAACCATTCCATGATTATTGTCTATGTTTACGAGTAAAGCTAAATCACTCATTTTGAATCGGTACGCAAATTCACATTTGCCGCGAGCAGACAGGGATGCACTCGACGACGGAAATACACCATTATCATACCCTCCACACATAAACACACACCCTCATGTGCAGGGGTGTGTACCCCACGAATTGCCCTCGGGGGTAATTTTTACCCCATTACTGATCGCGTCGCCACCCACTCCACTCATCGAAATATCTGAATTACTTATAAGCAATTCCGTAATTCGAATTTGGAATGTTTCACTTCAAACTGGCCAGCTATACCTAATTAACGATACTTTTTTTTTGAAGTTTCTCTGTGGTATTTATTCGAATTGCTTTCAATTTCGTAATTCGAATTTGGAATGCTTCAGTCCAATTCTGCGGTCTCGGCCGCTCTATCGCGCAATTATCGATACGTTTTAAAAATACCAAACTGTTATCGATGTAATTGCAGTTGATAAAGACAATTACGTTTGGAATTGGAATTAATCGGTTAGTTTTTGGGGTCTCGTTGATTTGTGGTGGTTCAGTTGTGAGATTTGAAGCAATTTGTGGGACTGGTCTTGTGGGAGCGATAACAAATGTTTGCGCAACGACTCGTGCGGTTAACGATTTTATTTGAGCTTTAGTTTTAGATCATGTAAAGAAAAATTTAAGCAGTTATCCCAAATGGATACTCTGAAATGAAAAAACGTAGTTTCGGACTTCTAATGACTCGATTGATAAACGGTTGGCAGTGACAAAAAGAAAACATATAAAACTGGCTTAAATGGTCTCTTCAGCTGCATGGGAGAGGTCTAAGGCCAGGAGTGGACAAATCTGGGATAATAATGACGATGATGAAGTATTAAATTATCACTCATATAAGTTAACATTATTTGTATTTTAGTCACTAAAAACTACCAATCTAGAAATCATCATAAATAATTTTAGTTGGCCACACATCGATCAAACAGCATAAAGGGGAGTGTGAATGTTCAGATTCAATATTCATAATTGTATCGCCGTCCTACTCGCACATACAGTAGATCAATACTTGGGCTAGTTTCACTCGCACACACGTATACCGCTAATTTGTTTTGACATTACTGAACGAACGACCACTTTTCCCGCCTACAAGTTATCCCGCCAAATCCGAAGGGGATTCGAAATTTGAAATCTAATTCGATCCAACTCGTGCATTCGTATCAATAACGTCATAAGACCTAAAATCGAATAATTTTTGAAACAGACCTCATTGGGTTTTATTGTTAGGATTCGCGTATCTATTATTCGACCCTTTGCGTATTTTTGGCCTTTGTAGTCGGAGACGTCTATTCGAGGGCAGTCCCGCGCGTGCCGTGAGATATTACTTTTCACATCATATTTTTTACGTCGAATGCCGACGTGGAATGTTCTTGTAGTCAAAATAATACAGAATTAACCGATGCAGATATTATGAAAACATTATTATGTCTTAAACACAGAAAATATTTTTTTTGTTTAAATTTAGAACGGCTGTCAAGGCATTTTTGTAAGAAAATTGTTGTAGCCAATTGCACCCATATAAACGAAACGTCAAGTCATTCGAAATGAGTTAGCAACTGTGATGCGGACAAAGAACTTTAAGACCTAACCCAAAAGGTAAGGTCCAAGTTCTTTGGATGCGGAGCTCGACGCGACATAAATAAGAATGTTCAATCAAGGTTCTGTCATAATACCTGGCGACAAATTTTCCTTCTCATTTCCGTTCTATTTACCTACTTCTCTTTTCTGTGGTTGTAAATATCACTTGCGGTCACCCGTCCGCATCACTGACCGTCTTTTATTTAACACGATATTTAAGACCAGTTTTAGAGCTAGTTAATCCCAATGTTGTCTGAGACTGTAGGCAGAGACCGCTACAAAAAAAAAACGTAAACGGCATGTAAACGTTTTTTCTCGAGTACCTATAGCTTTTTTATTGTTGTGACCAAAACGTTAAATTAAAACCAATGAACATCAAAAATTATTAGCAAAAATTATACGTCATTTTGATGGGAAATATTTCGCTTCTGAAAATTGCATCTCTCCCGCATAGTGAGCTCCACTCATGCTTGCAAAACTGTAATCTCTGTACATTACATTTATATTTTTGGTTTGGTCATCAAAAATTACGACTTTTGTGAAACTTTAGAGCGCACGCTGTTTTATTTGAAGGGCCATTCCATTTTGCATTTAATTTTTTTTTGTCTTTCCTCTGCGAGGAGTTTGATTTTACAAATGTTTGTGTTATAGTGCCAACAGACGCTCGAACGCGGCTGACGGACCTCCGTCCAACCAACGGGAGAGAAAGAATGAGAATATCATATTTCCTTCTCTTTCTCTCCCATTGGTCAGACGGCGGTTGAGGTCAGCCGCGTTCGAGCGTCTGTTAGCACTATAAGATAACCAAGTTGAATTGATCTTAATTTTATCGCCTGGGATTTTACATTATGTTTTCTGACGAACCAATGTCATTGCAATTTTACAAGGAGCACCATAACTCTTAAATTAATCCGTTGAGCGCTCGTCAACACAAAATCTATCGATTTGCATAATCAGGATCATAAATCGTAGAGAAAGTAGTTAGGTACTAAAACTTTACTGCTATCCCGGTACATTTGACATTTTCATTGCCATAAACATATGGCTTTACAACACTCATCAAAACTGCCATTAAAGGACATTAAAACTCTAAGTACAAGTGCTAACATCTTTCTTGGTGGTAATACCACAGGTAAAAAAGGAGATGGACAACTCTAATTAAAAAAATACACATTGTGAGAAAATTATGAAATAGTGAAAGCTCACTGGTTTTTTTTTTTTTCGTTTAGTGTTGAATTGATAAAATACAGATATTCTCTTTTTAATTTTCAAGAGACAATATGGCAGATATAGCCGACTGCATTCATTCGAGCCATTTCTTAATTGCGACAATAAAATTTGAATATGGAACGCATGGAAAATGTCGCGCCATAAACATACGCATGCTTGCATTTTGGCAACCGTTTCACCCTCCTCTGCTAATGGTAATGACCCATTAAAATGGGTTTAAACGATTGTTAGTTTTGGCTGTGTTTCAAGGATGTTCTTTAAACTAATTTTCATAAACTGTATCAATAGATAACTAGCGTTTAATAATTCTAAAACGCTCTATGCCGAACTTAGTACTTAGACAATTTTTTTGTTGTAATTTTTTCTCCGGTCACTACCGATCACTTTAATATTGATGTATTTATTTCAACATACTCTATCTGTAGCAGTGGTTTTGTGGTTCCAAGTTTCCCTAGGGGTACGCGAAGGGATGATTAGGGATGTCTGCATCAAGAGTTACGCGCGCCAATCTCTTGACTAGGAGAAATTCTATTAAAGACGTCACACCGTAAGCAGTCCATTTTGTAGTCAGTCTGCAGTCCAACTAACTACATACAGCGTGACGTCTTTCCGTCTTCCATAGAATTTCATACTTTACTGGACCTCACAAACTGAGTCTGCACCGGATCGGACGGCATTTAGTGTGCTTGAGCCGAGCTCGAGGGGTACACGAGTTTGAGGTCTTTCTTGAAGTAGTACGCAAGAAAAACTAATTGGGAACCACTGATCTACAGTAACCAGCAGTAGTAACAACCCGAACCGGTGGCGTCAAAGATGTATTTATTGAGGATTCGCAGAGCTACGTCAGTCAAAGATACAAAGTGAAACTGTTACAGCGCACGCGAGCGCTAAGCGCTGCAGCTAGTGATGGGGTAAACTTACATTGGAATCTATTATCGACCTATTATTAACGTATAAAAAAATCATAACACTTGTTTCAAAGATGGAATCTAAAAAAGGCGCGTTCAAGCGTGAGTTAGAAGTTTTGTTCAATTCTTCTTGTAGTTAGAATTTTTCTCAATTAATTGCTCATTATTATGTAGTAAAAAATTAAAAATATATCAAAAAACTAGCACAGTTTACAGAGTTCAGACATCTCACTGAGCATTGGGTTGATGGTTAGCAAAAAATAATTCTTAATAGTAAAGTACATAAATCAATTAAATGGTGATCATTTGTAGATTTTGGAAATCCACATAATTTTGCAACCCAGAAAAGCATAGTTCCTGAGGGAATATTCAGACGGGTAAAACCGCGAGGCTCAGCAAGTTTACTAATAATTTTACTGATGACCATTACTTTTAAATGTTATAACCAATTTGAAAATGTATAACATAATTATGTAGTATGCACTACTGCTACTTATTTTAGCATTTTATGATTTAAATAGTAAATCCTAAAGTGGGAAAGAGCACGTCGATTTAAAAATTGCTTTGAAATTATTTGTAAGTTTTATCGACGTCTGTCCACATCACTACGTGTAATAAAGTACGCTTTGTGCTAAGTTTCGGTTCATGTTTGATTCCACAGTGTCGTGTGTAACAGCACTTACATCGCAAACTTAATCTCTTACTGAATTTAATTTATTTTTTTGCTTTAACATACTTATTTAGACTTAAAATCATAATTGTTTTCTTTTTGCGTATCATAAAGAGTTAAGCGTGTTTGTGACGCCCACAAATTGACCTTAAAATTTTTAGTATATTTTTTTAAAATTATGCAACAATAAATATGAATGTAACATTCATATTGCATGAATGCATAATTAGTTGTTTAACGTTTTAACTCTTTTTATTGTTAAAAAAAAAACAGCTTCTAATTATTTATTTCGAAAGCACGTAAAATAATTCTTTAGCGTCACGTTTCAGTTCAAGTAGGTATTATAAGTCTATACAAAAGCACAAAACAAAATTAACTTTTTCAGTTTCTTTTTTTTTGTAAAAATATGGTCAAATAACAAGTACATGTCAAATTAAACACTATTTTACTAGATTATGATCCTTTAAATACAATTAAAAGATATTTAAACATGTGCTACAAAAAATCCCTCGAAAACGTCGCATCGATAACTAAAGCAGCTTAATTCGATTGGCATAATTTTTGTGTAATTAATTAATAATAATTCATCGATACTCGCACTACGCACGCATGCTTGTGCATTTTCGCTCCATATCCAGCACTAGGCCGTGCCGTGTATAGCAGCACTTACAACGTTGCGTGGCGTCGCTTACCACGTTTCCCTTTACGACGCCGTGTAGCGGCACTTACGACGTTGCGTGGCGTCTCAATCGAGCTGTTCATACATATTTAGCCGGAATTAAAGTTTATGGGCACAGTTTAACCACGATAATGTGTTGCAGTTTGTTAAAAATAAGTGGGTCATTAAAAAACCTATAAAGTTTAGCTAACAAGTGCAAAACGGTCGTAAAGTTAAATTGCTTTAGTAAAAAATGAAGAGCGAGCTGTGTTCGAAAATTAAATAATGTGTGATGGACCATCGTTGTTCCAAAACATCGCATCGCATAGCATGAAGCATCGGTGTTCCTGCAGCGGGAATAAAGATCTTGTTGCCGTAAGTTTCAACAGCAAATACAAACACCCATCTAAAACCACTTTAATGAACCACAGTATGATGTGTATGGGACCGATTATCTACAACACTATACCGATTTCAATAAAGGATCTTAAATCTACTCAATTTAAAATAAAACTAAAAAGGCTTTTAGTCAAGAAATGTTATTATAAAGTTAGTGATTTTATAAATTATAAATTTGCAGATTTTAGATTGCAGTAGGTCAATTTGTTTATCATACAATAATAGTACTGTTAACTATTATTATAATATTAATAACATCATATCTAATCATTTAAATTGTTTCGACAGTTAATTAAATTAATACTTTTTTATATAAATAATATTTACGGAATTTTATACCATCTCTCTAGATTTGTACGCCTACAAACTAGGCAAAACATGATACAAAGTAACAAATATTTTAAACCACCTATTGTGCATGCGTTTTAAATGTGTGTATGATTTACTCGTGTTTAGTGCAAATAAATAATCTTTCTCTTTATCTTTAAACATGAAAATGATAATCCTTTCTTTTCTATGTCATTCTGGATGGGGGATAAAATGGTCCTAGTTTTGACGCCAACGCGAAAAAACAAGATGCCCTTATTAAACTATTTTCGTTACCATAAAATATAAATATTTGGGACATTTTTCCACACACGGTCATTCAAATTTTCCATAACGTGCAATGTGGGCAAGTGATATAATGAAGAAAACGTATTTTTGTGTTGTTTCCAAAACTCTATAGAAGCCTCTAGTGAAGTCTCCACCGCGATATTGAAGCATACATTTGACTTAACCGTGACTTATTTTCTTTGATTTTAACTGTGACTATGACTAGTGTCAATTTTTTGACGACATATTTTCCAAATCTTGTTTCAATACTTGACACGGACAAATGTACAAAACGTGCGACGCCAAAATTCGCAGGAAGAAGAAAACTAAATAACATCAGCTTTGTACTGTTAACCGACCCTTCTCAATGAGGTCAAACTATAATAAACAGGATTAAAATAACGCGATAATTTCAACATTCACACTAACGGTTTACGCAAACATAGGAAACGGCGTTAATTGCGCGAAGCACGTGATTGCCTTAATTTTTGTATTTTAACGCGTTAACGACCACTTCGGTAGTGTTTATTTCTTAATTTTTTGGCTTTGGCCGGTTATAAAGTATTAGAAATAGATGGAGTAAAAAAAATTGAGCAATAAGGTACAAATATTTTTGTTTGATTATTTTTGGATTAAACCAATCTCCTTACTCTTTTGGTAAAATAGATAGTAGGTTCGATTTTCATATTTTTTTCAGTTAGAATTAATAATAATATGTACAAGTTATAGAAGACTTATAAATTTGCTTAAATAAAATGCATTGCATATTTCATCAGAAACTATTGCATTTTTCGCCGACTTTTGATCCTAACAATGAGGTAAAAAACCCTATCACTTTGAAAAACGTTAACATTATAAAAAAACACGACATCTAAAAATATACTGGCAACATTTAAAAAAACAATAATCATAACACTCCTCCTCCAAAGATTTCCAAATTCAAAACTGTCTCTACAATCGTAAAAAATAGGCATTCGTATTAGATCCGTATACATGAAGCTAAATCCACGTTATTTTCCACATCCCCTTAAGTTTTTTTTACAATTTACATCTGTAGCGGGGGTGTGGTAAGCCCGAGATTTGCGAACTAATTTCAGGGTTGAATCCTTAAAATGAGTGGGATTTGTTGATGGCGCCCGTCTGCGCACACCTTTATTTGTTAGCTTGTCTTATGTAATGTGGTTGTAGCTTCAACCACAGACTATAAAGATACGTAAAAATGTGATTACAAAATCATTTTTTTATACAGACTGTATGATGTCAACGTGCAGAGCCAAAACTTTAAATAATATACTATCGATACTTTTTTAGTTCCATTCTCTACAAAGAAAAAAGAAAAACACAAAGAAAAAAGCACAAGCGACGCAAATATGCTAACCTCGGCAGTGGTTACATATTTGAGGCAAAAAAAAATAAAAAATAAAAAAAAATAATTTGAGGCGTTTGGTGTCGAGACTTTGGGCCCTTGGGGACCGGGAGATCACCTCATTTTCAAAAAAATTTCAGAGCGCCTGGCTAGCATTTGGATTGTCCTTAGACCTTCAACGGTGTATGGGCAGTCTAACTGTATTTGTAGTGTTAGTTTTAGCTTGTATTTTGTTTAGTTAATAAAGGCACTTGCCCAGTAAAAAAATGTGATTACAATAGATATATAAGTAAACTCTTTACTGTTCATACCAGATATAACAAAAAATACTTAAAACTAATATAACAACAGTACAAGCGATCTCGTCCAGTATCTATAGTGTATTTCTTAACTGTCTAAATGCAAAAAACGTGTTAAGTCAAAACTCGTGAAAAACTGAACTAGTAGGAACCAATCACAGACCAATAACACTGTACCAATCACAGGAGTTTGCAGAAAGAACTTCATGAAGTTTGTCAATTTTTGCGTGAAAAGCAACTAGAAGCATTTATTACTGAACAAAACAACCATTTTAGTTCCGATTTCTTCCACGATCAGAGATCTGGATAAAAAGGTTTTCCTTTGAAAAATTAATAATGATAATTATTGATAAGAAATGTCACTTGCCACCACACGTTGGTACTTATTTTGATAAGGTGGTATCAAGTGATAAATACTATTAACACCTAGGCACATAATCGACACAATCAGAACTTGTTACGTAATTGGATAATCTACATGATATATTTTTACTTTGTTGCATTTTGGAAAATGGCTCACTTTGGTTTGTTTAACACATTTAAACTGCACAGATTCCGTAAAAAATTTATATTTGTTCAGAAAATGTATCAAAAATAATTTTGCCGCACTGCCGCAAATTAAATCCTACTAATATTATAAACGCGAAAGTTTGTATGTATGTTTGTTCCTCTTTCACGCTGTAACGGAACAACGGATCGACCTGATTTTTTGCATGGGTATAGTTGAAGAGCCAGAAAGTTACATAGACTGATAACAAAATATATGTACAAATATCCAAACTTTAAAACTCAGACTTCGCGTGCCTGAAGTGTCCATATGCCGCGATGCTCTACTTTAATGACCCGAAACTTGTCTACACCCTCTAGTAATTAGGCTCTCCGAGAGCCCTTAGAACCTAAAGGTACTATCTCCAAATCTTATCCGCCAAATTGTTCTTTAAACAATAACACATAAAGAACAAATTGCTTTCACTCTACATTTTGTGTTAACGTTTTTTGTCTTTCGAGGATAGTAAAGGTAGTTGTGAACCAAATTACAATGGTCTTGAGTTCTTGGTCAAAGTTCAGATATGAAAGGTCTGGGTGTAGTGGACAGGTCGATTATTAAAAGATAGTATCATGAATTTGTTATTTATTATGATTATTAAAACGTAACAATAGCGAGGAATAGGGTATATTTTATAATGTCATAAAATATTATATTTTTTCGTTGTTTGTTTTATTACTGAAATGTGTAGTTTTTTACTTTACTCCGCAAGTCATCCTTTTATAGACTAGTCAGTTGAATCATTGCGTTGAAATAATTGCGTCAGGGCAATGTTTCATCTTCATAAGACTGATAGCTGTAAACCGTTCTTTTTAAAACACAATATTCTGACATTACCATCTCTATACATATTAGAAATAGCTACTTTTGTAAAATTAAATCCACATCTCTTTGGTAGTTGGACTGATGCTGGTATTCGAACTCGCACACAGGCCGAGATGAAGCTCTGCCCACGTACGGCCAAAACTGCACTCATGCAAAAAAGTGTATTCTGTATGGCTCCTTTAATATATACTAAAATTCCTAAAATCATCAGAGAATTAAATTTTGGAATGTTTAAAAATAAACTAAAAACTTTATTAGCACAAAAAAGCTACTATGAAATTTCAGAATTCCTTAATGATAAAAATGTTTTGATATGTAATGTAGACATAAACAAATAAAATAATAATAATAATAGCTTACATAGGTAGTAATAAACATCTAATTAAGGTATAAAATACAACTAAACCAAAATATGATTCTAACAATATTCTAACATAGACATAATTTTGTATATTTTTTTTTCCTTTTTAACTTTAACAAAAACTAATAAAAAATATTAATAAAAAACTAACATTTGTACGCTGTAACAGGCAAGGACATGAGATACGTCTCCATTCTTACGACCATGTATGCTACTTTATATGTATGTGTACCTACCATGTTCTGACAAATAAATAATTTGAATTTGAATTGAATTTGAATTTGAATTTGAAAAAAAAAAAAAAAAAAAAAAAAGAATAACTAAAATGTAGAATGAAAAGCTAATATCAAACTATACTCGGTCCAAGTTTCAGAGCTCTGACAGCTGCAAAAACGTAGTAAACAACTGCACAAAAATATTTTCTTTCACTCTTTCACTGTCGTATAAATTGATTACCAGAAATCCTACATTGAAAAACTCTTGCAAAAGTAATCAGAATTGTATTAATAGTTTACATTTAGTTGTTTACAATCTTATACTAAAGCTAAACCTATTTGTTAACCTCATCATCATAATCATCAATTCAGCCGTAGGACGTCCACTGCTGGACATAGGCCTCCCCCATCGATCTCCAAAAGGGCCGGTTGTAAGCGGCCTGCAGCCAGCGTTTCCCTGCGGTCTCTCTTAGGTCGTCTGTCCATCTTGTGGGTGGACGTAATACGCTGCGCTTACCGGTCTGTGGTCTCCATTCCAGAACATTTCGGCCCTATCGACCATCTGTTCTGCGTGATATATGCCCTGCCCACTGCCATTTCAACTTGCTAATCCGGTGGGCTATGTCGGTGACTTTCATTCGTCTACGGATCTCCTAATTTCGGATTCGAATTTCGATTGCTTACCTATTAAATCAAAATTTAAAAAAAGGCTACTTCACTAACACTTACTAAAATTTAAAGATCAAAAATTAAAACAACCAGATCACTAACACTAAAAAGCCTAAGTAACTTTTATACGTTCGTGATTTGAACACTCGTTTTAAATGTTTATCGAATTATCGCACATTATTTTATTTTGGTAAAAATAGGTACCTTTCGCTTGACGTTTCGTTGTTACAATGGCCGTGGTCACGAGCTGACTGAACAACACTGCGGGTGAGTCCGGCGAGCAGAGCGGGTGTTTTGTTCTTCTACCCTCACTTGATATTGAAAAAAAAGCCGCAATATATGTTGATATTATGAAAAAAAATACTTCTCTCTCATAATTTCCATACCCTGACCCATTTATATCACACCTGTCGACATTCTTCCTGGATAAAACTATATATGAATTGCAAATCCAGCTCAGCGATAATGTCCCAAATTCTCACGCATTGACAAACATCGCATAATACAACTGCTCCTGTTCACTTTTACGAGATTTCTTATGCAAATGACCAGAGATTCCCACAGGCTATGATTTGCATACTTATACCCAAAGTTTGCAAAAGGGTTAAAATATTTTTGATTTTAGCCAAAGGTGCAAAGAGAGGTTATGTATGGCTTTTTTATGCGGGTCATATTATGCTATTTTGTGAAAAGCTTAAAAATGATTGCTAAACGTTTTTGAGAGTAGGCACTTAACTCAGAGACATTTATTTTTAATTACTTAGTTATTATTTAAAACACTGTTTTAAACTATCACGGTTGTTCACTAAAGTTATATGATTATTTACAGGATAATTACCGTGTTAAGGTTGTGAAATGAGCTCCCAAAAGTAAATAATCATTTAAATTTAGTTATTATTTAGACTGTTTGTCAGTATTTACAGGGCGGATCAAAGTTATTCGCCAGAGAACCAAAGTCACCGAAATTGCTTAGCGTATTAGTAAGTTGAAGTGGCAGTGAACCGGTCATATCTGTCGCAGAACCGATAACCGTTGGTAGACGTGGTCTAAAATGGAGACCAGGAATCGGCAAACGTATAGCGTAGGACGCCCTGGGACTCGTTGGAGGGAAGATATACGTAAGACGGTTGGCAGCGGCTGGAAGAGAAAAGCCGAGGATCGGGCTGAGTGGCGTGCTTTGGGATAGGCCTATGTCCATTGTCTAGCAGTGGACTAGTACCTATAGGCGGATATGATGACAGGGGGTTAGACAAGACCTACTTTCTGTTAGCGTTAACGCCCGCGGAAAGATGAAATTGTATGTAAATGACATTGACAATGACATTAGCTTGAGAGATGTTATCTACAGCTAATGTCATTTTCATACAATGTCATCTTTCCGCAGGCGTTAACTCTAACAGAAAGTGGGTCTTGTCTAATCCCCCAGGGCGAAACGCACACCTAAATAAAAAAAATAAAAAAAAACTAGAGTAAAAATCAAAACTCGCGATTATCATACTTAATATTATGAATGTGAAAAGTTTGCTGGTTTGTTTGTTCCTTTTTCACGCAGAACAGAGCAACGGAACGACCTGATTTTTTGGTTTAACATAGGCTTACTTACTTAGCATACTTTTCATCATCATCATCATCACCATTTTTCATCACTACGCGGGTGAAACCGCGGGGCGCAGAAGTTGGCTATAATTACTCATTTTATATGTTTCTTTTTTGTCGCAGGTGGTGGTGGTGAACTAACTTGCAGTGTTTCTATTGCAGTAATAATGGTTCGAACTTGGTATTCCATACGTGGATTACGGGCTGGAAATGATGATGAAAAGGTCGCTAACACATCAATTGTAAATGTAATGGTTAAATCATTTCCAAGACCACTGTTTCTTTATGAGATTTCTTATGTAAATGTGTAAAACTTTCCACTTCCCACCGGCTAACATTAGCATACCTTAGCCCCTTGAAGGTAGCTCCGGAATAAAGGGTTAAGCTTGCAAAATATGTAAATTAAATAAGATTATTAATTATGACAGGGGTGCAAGCAGCTGTTTTATTCAGATGGTAATTTTTGGTAAATGTCAAGCGAGTCGAAGTATGTTGGCAATAAAGTTTGTCGACCTTTTTTTAATTTTTTTGTCAAAATGCGCGAATAAATTACGTTTTCTGTTAATTTTTTGTATTTAGGTACTTTTTGATATTTTGATTTCATATATTTGTTTTTTTTTTGTAAACAGAACGAGAATCTTAGTATAAGAGCTTATATTTTTGTGCATCTTCTAATTTTACCAACAATTTTTTCATATACCTATACATATAATATAGAAAACAGGTTCATATAACTAACTACAAACAACGATTTATATGGTTAAGTACACTAAGTTGCGCAAGATTAGACGAGAAACATTTCTTTTAGTTCTTCTGTCGCAGAAAAAGTGAGAGAAGTTTGCTCCGAAGAAGAATATTTACTGAAGAAAATTCACAGATCAATGAAGAACCAAGAAAACAAAGAAGAATGAAGATGTCTCCTGGTGATTACCACTAGCGAGGTATAGAGTTCCTACGTGTCACAGTTTGTAGGAACTTCATACCGTGCTCTTGGGTTTGCCAATAATCTGCGTGTCTTCGGGATAAAAACAAGAAGAAAGAAAGAAGAATTTGTGCGTTTATTCATACCTATTTATATTTGTTTCATTCTTTATTCTAAGTTTATTTGATATACCCTTTGTACTTACCTAAATTAATTAGAGATTCCAGTGTAATATAAATGAAATTTTATATGGATATTATGAGATATGAGATAACATGTTTCTTTTGTTAAGTTAAGTATAAAATACAACTAAACTAAAATATGATATTGAAAATATTATAACATAGACATTTTTCTTTTTTTACTGAAATAAAACCCAACCGGCTATTAACGGCTGTATCTTTCGAACCGTAATAGATTGACAGTTGAAATTTTCACAGAATATGTGATGTTACGGAGGATTAAATAGCAAATAACAAAAAAAGGCAAAAAGTAAAAACAAAAGGGAGGTATATACCCCATACAACAAACATATTTTACGTATTTTTGTATTAGCTCTAATGTAAAAACGGTAATATATACAAGCGTCATACTTGGCATGATTATAGTACTAACTATATAGTATAACAACACATAATAAATAATGGCCAAGTGCAAGCCGGCGACAAATTTATGTTCATTACCAAGTTATAATTGTGTCATACTCGAGCGCCTGTAGCAATAGCAATTGCTTCGACTATTTTGGAAGGCGTTATAGTTACTGGTAATTCGGTTACTTGGACGAACTTATTGTATTTTGTGGTGGTACGAAACCCTGAGTGTGTGAGCCCGAGTCGCACTTGGCCGTTTTATTTTATTTTGTACTTAGTTTTACTTTTAGTATCAGATAAGTTATTTTTACATGTAGTGGGCAATTAACTGACTCCTCGTTAAAATTGTAAGAGGCACTTAGTTCTAACTAGTTTTTACTATTTAGTACCCACCGTAAAGTATCACCTTTTTACCACATACAAGCTGTGTCCGGTGGCTGCGTATGTTTAAATTCCATTTGTAAATTTAAAAAAAAACTGCGGGATCTTTTTCTTCTAATTTATCCAAAGTGATCTAATTAAGCCACAGGTTGATCCCAATCAGCTTGCACAAATGCTAACTATTAGTACTGTTCTCAAACGTGATATTTAATGTGTCTATAATTTTAGGGACACACTTCGAGATTGGCGGTGTATTTTCGCTCTTCCAGTATCTTATTTATATGTATTTCATAACGCATCGCTGACTGTACAAGGAAATGAAAAAACAACATAGTTATGCTCGGTCCAAGCATTTGTTTACCCTAACAGCTGCAATAACATAGTAAAAAGGCGAATAATAGATGGCCGTCACGGGACACCCGGCAGATGAGAAACATGGCGGCAGATAGCGTCATAATGTTTGCCGTCACGGCATACGAGTTGGTTTTTACTGCTAAAGCGTGCATGCCAATAGGTTCACATCAAAAAAAATTCTTATAATTATAATTTAACTAAAGAATATCGGGCACCAGCTCGGTCTATCGGTATCGGGTCTCTTACGTTGTGTTTGTAATCAAAATACGTGATTTTTATTTAGTTTTTTACAACATTGTTGCAGTTGTCACATCAAAGAATGCTTGGACCGAGAATAGTGTGTACGAATCAGCGTTGCCAGACGTCCCGATTTTAGCGGGACGTGCCGATTTTTTAAACATAATTTAATATCCCGCGCGGGACAGGCTCAGTCCCGCGCGGGTAGGTTCAGTCCCACGCGGGACAGGCTCAGTCCCACGCGGGTAGGTTCAGCCCCGCGCGGGACAGGCTCAGTCCCGCTTTTCGGGGATAACTCGATATTCAGAAGACGTATAAGACTCAACTATTTAAAGATACGGTAAATCTGATTTAAAATATCATATTTTTACTAAAATAAATTTTCTATTGCTATGTTTGATATTTATTGTCACGTAAACATAATGTGAACTCAAATAAAAAGATAAACATTTAAAAACTTCTGCGATTATATACGTTTTTTACTATGTCCCGATTTCGACGACAGAATCCCGCTTATTTTCCTCAAAAAGTTCCAAAATCCCGACTTGGCAAGAAAAAATCTGGCAACGCTGGTACGAATGGTCTTATAGCAAATCAAGTAAAGATAAAGATTATTTATTTGCACAAAACACAAGTAAATCATAACACACATTTAAAACGCATGCACAATAGGTGGTTTAAAATATTTGTCACTTTGTATCATGTTTTGCCTAGTTTATAGGCGTACAAATCTAGAGAGATGGTATAAAAATACCGTAAATATTATTTATATAAAAAAGTATTGATTAAATTAACTGTCGAAACAATTTCAATAGTTAAAATATCATGTTATTAATAATTAAGCCTTGCAATCCCGCGGGGCAATGCAGCCAGCATTCTGGGGACCGCATACCTATATAGTGGCGATTTGTTCACCTAGTAAAAAAAACAGTTTTTTTATTTACTTATTTTCTCTGTATATATATTATATTTTCAGTAGTAATAGTTTTATTGATAAGTTGTATATATGTTTATTTTAAGTTTCAAGTTTATTTCAAGTTACTATTTCATTGATACAAAAGCCACTAAATGTAATACTAGCTGTTGCCCGCGACTTCGTACGCGTAGACTTTCACATAAACTCTCAACCCCCTTTTGTACTCCTTAATTCGTCCCTTTCACAAAATCCTTTCTTAGCGCACCCCATAAGGAATCTACCTGCCAAATTTCAGCTTCGTAGGTCAAGTGATTTTCGAGATTTCGTGATGAGTGAGTGAATGAGTGAGTGAGTAAGTGAATTTCGTTTTTATATAATTAAGTATATAGATTATAAATGTTGCTATTAATTTAAATAGTTAACAGATAGACATTAGTAAAATACTTATTCCTATTTAACGTTATAATAGGTTATCTTATCAGAAGCGTATAGTTCTCAAAATGGATAGTAAAGTGAACATAATTACTATCAGTTATTATTATTGATAGCAGTAGTACATAATAATTCAGTTAAATCTTGTAAATTACAGACGATTGCAAACAACAATTACCTATCTAGACATACATTAAATGTAATTATTTTAGATTTATGCAAATTAATGTATCTGTGTACGCGAGATATTATTAAATAATTTATAGATCAATTTATTTGTGCTGTTGGCATAGTTTCCTTAATAACCTGGAAGATTCTAGAAGGGTAGCTGCTGTTTATTCTGTGACGGTGTGTAAGTACAGTGGGCCTAGTGCGAGTTTTTTCGTTTTGCGTTTACTTACTCGACCGCGTTAGCGTAAACCACGATTTGTATGAAAAAAGAACAACGCCATCTGGCGCCATGTAGACGAAACTGTTCTTATTTCATACAAATTGTGGTTTACGCTGACGCGGTCGAGTATAACGCAACTGGAAAAACTCGCACTAGGCCCACTGAGGCCTTACGCCCAACTCGTTACGCGGTCCCAAAACGCTAAAACAGTGCAGTTCAGAAAATCACGCGAACGTGAACCTTAACGCGCCCAGATACGGGTTGCGTTTGCAACATTTTTTTTTATCACCTATACTGGATTGCTTTAAACAGCTAGCCGTAAGGCCCAGGTACACATCGAAACACGAAGAAAATAATTCAATAGCGTAATGGAGTAAGTGAATTAGTTTAGTTATTATAGTAATGTGCCTTTATTTGCTAGATGTTGTCCGTGACTTCGTATACGAAGTCGTGGGTTACGCGCTTGCGTACATCTAGTACGATCACCGAAGTTAAGGCGCGGTCGGTACTTGGATGGGTGACCGCCTGGGCGTTGATGGGATGTTGTCTTCTTGCTCTATTTTTTGTACTTTAGTAGCTAACAAGTTATGTGGTGGTACGGAATCCTCAGTGCACGAGCCCGACTCGCACTTGGCCGGTTTTATTTCTCTTTGGTGCCAAAACTCTCTACGTATACTTCCATTTATTATGAACTCTCAACCTCGTTTAAAACCGCTTTCGACCCTTTTGCAAAATCTTTTTTTAGCGGACCTCTACCTACCTTATAAGGAATGTACCTACCAAATTGAAGCTTCGTAGGTCAAGCCGTTTTCGTAACTTTGTGATGAGTCAGTCACTATTGTATTTCGCTTTTAAATATACCTAGAGCATTTGATGGCAGTGGGCAGGGAACATATCACGCAGAACAGATGGCCGATGGGGCCGAAAGGTTCTGGAATGGAGACCACGGACCGGTAAGCGCAGCGTAGGACGTCTACCCACAAAATGGACAGACGACCTTAAAGAGACCGCAGGGAAACGTTGGATGCAGGCCGCTTCCAACCGGCCCTTTTGGAGATCGATGGGGGAGGCCTATGTCCAGCAGTGGACGTCCTACGGCTGAAATGATGATGATGAGAGCATTTAATAACGGGGTGCAGATCCATAAGGAGAAGAGACCTTTAAAAAATATGTTTTCTTTTGATCGGCAATTCTAAAGGGCTTATGGGACTCAGGGTTGGATATAAACGATATAAAGTGATTTATATGTGGTTGTTTAATAATAAGTTTTGCATTACAAGAAAATTGCATCCTACTCGAGTAGCGGCCAGCGGCCAGAGCGGAGTAATAGTGTTCCGTAGCGGCCAGCGGCCAGAGCGGAGTAATAGTGTTCCGTAGCGGCCAGCGGCCAGAGCGGAGTAATAGTATCCGTGGCGGTCAGCAGCCAGAGCGGAGTAATAGTGTTCCGTAGCGGCCAGCGGCCAGAGCGGAGTAATAGTGTTCCGTAGCGGCCAGCGGCCAGAGCGGAGTAATAGTGTTCCGTAGCGGCCAGCGGCCAGAGCGGAGTAATAGTGTTCCGTAGCGGCCAGCGGCCAGAGTGGAGTAATAGTGCCCGTGGCAGCCAGCGGCCAGAGTGGATTAATAGTGTTCCGTAGCGGCCAGCGGCCAGAGCGGAGTAATAGTGTCCGTGGCGGCCAGCGGCCAGAGTGGATTAATAGTGTTCCGTAGCAGCCAGCGGCCAGAGCGGAGTAATAGTGTTCCGTAGCGGCCAGCGGCCAGAGCGGAGTAATAGTGTCCGTGGCGGCCAGCGGCCAGAGCGGAAGAGGATGTCCAGCTGTCATTGACACATAGCCATAGACTACAGATGAATCGATGTCTATAGACAACTAATGATTTCCATTCACGGGCAGCGGAATAAAGAGGGACATTCACTAGATATGCAACAAATTCGCATGCCAATTTGGTTCTAATGTTCTAATTGAATTATAACCGATAACGGAAATAGAATCGATAATCGATGAAGAAGAAAGGTTCTGGAGTGGAGACCACGAACCGGAAGACGCAGCGTAGGGAGGCCTCCCACTAGATGGACCGACGACATTGTGAGAGTCGCTGGCATCCAGTGGATGCAAAAGGCAGGCTGTCGTTCAGTGTGGAGATTAAAGGGGGAGGCCTATGTTCAGCAGTGGACGTCTTCCGGCCGATGATGATGATGATGATGTTTTATTTGACCAAACGACAGTTTAGTATTAGTTAATCTCTAAGGGTTTTTAAGGGAAAAATTAAACAATGGGGAACATTGGAAAATATATAATAAGAATTTGTTAAATAGTTTTTAGGGTTCCGTACCCAAAGAGTAAAAACAGGACCCTATTACTAATCCTACGATGTATGTCTGTTTGACTTTCTGTTACATAGTTGACATTTTAACAGAATATGTAATGTTACAGTGAATTAACTAACAAATAATAAATAGGCAAAAAGTTAAAAGGCCTTACAACAAACGTATTTTTTAGCGTATTTTTGCATTATCTATTTATTTATTTTGTTTATTGGCACACAAAACAAAATATGGTCAAAACAATTTAAACTTAGAATAGACTATACAATTTTAAACTAAACCATATTCCTAAATATGTGTACACAACATGTTTCCTTTAAATGCAGTAATTGGTAAAGTATTACAAACAAATTTAAATACAATAATATTAAATTTAGATACAATAATATCAAATCTACTGCCAGCTGCTTTATATCGTCACTCCATTGTCTCAGGTCATACACAACGTTTGCCGATTAGTGGTTTCCACTACAACTTGTCAACATTAACGTTTATCAATTCTGCGAAACATATGACCAGTCCACAGCCACTTCACTACCTAAATTAACTTTATACACCCACTCGAAACATAAGTAGGTAATCGCTTACCCTATTACCAGCACCCGTTCAATTTAAACCGTGAAAATATATGTTTAATTCTGTATTAGGGCATCTAAATAAAAAGTTCAGTCAGAAAGCCAACTGGCTAATTTAAATAAACTAATATGGTGGGAGCCGAACTCTTATCTCCACGAACTGGTATATCAAGTAAATCTAGTTTTTATGGCTCTTAGATCACACCCAAACCAGCTTGAAATTTATTCCAGAGACCGGTGCCGACTCTTTAGGAATTTTAGATAAAAATATTTTTAATTAACTAGGAATTTTAAATATGTATCTGTAATTAACACCTCTATTCATAATCAACTAAGTATCTACTTAAGGAAAGCTCGATATATTTAAAATCATTTTTTTGCTTGGCTCAGGAGTAGGTAAGTCAGCCGTAATGTTTCTTGAGCATTATGGCAACGAAAAAAAAGTAAAAAATACTAAATTGCATAATTTTTCTTTACTGGCAAGTTCCTTTATTGACTAAACAAATGACTAGCACTATAAAAAGAGTTGGACTGCCCATAGACCGTTGAATGAAGGTTTGAAGACAATCCAAATGTTCAAGCCCAGTACCAATTAGCAGCGTATTGAGCATTATACTAGCGTAACACAAAATAAATTACGTCAAAAAGGGTGTCTACCTCCAGGTAGGTAAAGTATCGACAACACAGAGTTGCAGGTGTCTATAAATATAGTGCCGAGAACTCTGACTAAATACAAGGGGCAGAAAGAACTCCTCAGTTCGTAGAGTAGAAGATAGGGTTAGACTGGTGACAGAAGATTACTCTTCACACTCTTCTATCCTTTTTCTAACTCTGAAGTAACTACATACTCTGCGTATCAGGGAGTCAAAGCACCCGCTCGATGGACGCGGCGCCACAATCGCATACTTTAAAATTACTACAATTTTTTAAAGTTTTTGTCGCGGGATTTGATAGTGGTGCAGTCTCGACATATTCGTTTCTAAAGGGCGAAAGAGCCATACTATCTAGTATTGGAGGCCAAAACCTATTTTGGATCGCCAAGCCAGCAAAGTATGCAAGCTAAATATAACATTAAGGTAAATAAAACGTTTTTAATACGATTTAAAATTCCGAAGCTTTAATAGTGATGTTTCTCTCCAACGTAAAGGTAGTAATTTACATACATTTGTATTTAAATCTGATTAATTTATCTTGCGTTCACATTCACTCAGATGTTGTTTATTGGATGGAACATTGCTAGTGTTTTTTTAATATATAAATAAGCTTGGTTTAATATATAAATAGGCTTGGCCACCAGTTCGCCTGATGTTAAGCGATGATGCGGTCTACGATGGAGCACGCTTGCCTAGAAGAAACAGATTCACTCTTGACTTGAAGACACATTGTAACTATTGGAGAACACCCACTCATCAGGCAGCGAAATCCATAGACTAGCACAATAAATGTGGAATCAAAGCACTTGGTACGGGTTCTCGGAATTGCAACCATCAAGCGGTGTCGATTCTTCGTGCCCGCTCTGACAGTCCGATAGAAAAATGGGCAGGAGGGAATCAAATCATCCAGAAAAAAAAGGAATCAGATGATCCAGGGAATCAGATCTGATGCACACTCTACGAAATGTGTCCGATATGAGAAATTGCTGTGATAACTTTCTATTGAAGGTTGGAGGAATTAATAATGAAAGCAACTTCCAAATATTTCTACCGGCTTTTTCTTGAACCATAGAGCTTAGGTATATAATTATATATTATATGCTTAGGTATGTTTTTACAAGTATGGAGTAGGGTCGCACTTATAATTTTCCTCTACGTTCTTTTTTTCGGACTACATCAGTATTAATAAGGCCGTCCCAAGATGTCCCACTCGATTTAAAAATTAACATAAAACTAACATAACTCTTCCGAATGATCTTCGATTTTTGTATTTATGACGACATTAATGTTATTTCTTCGTCATAAAATTAAGATTAGGAGATTGTTGAACTTTAAGTCGTAAGTTTAACTCTTTTCCGGCCTTTTTGAGACTTTTGTCTGGTACATTAGATTACTAAATTGATAGATGGTTGTTTAAAATTTACATCAAATCTATATTTTATTGATCGAAACACGTATTAAATCACCTATATTTTGATTATTAATAGGCGATGATTTAAGGACATCAATATTTATCAAATTTATAAATTTTGATTATATTTTGGTAATAATTATGTTTTTTTATGACAAGGACTACCTGTAGACATGCAAGATGTGAATGGATTTAAAGAAGCACCGCTGCTTCTAACATCATGGATTCACAAATTACTGGAAAAGGAAAAACCAAGTTTTTTTTGAGAAAGCTATAATACACACTAATATTTAAATGCGAAGGTTTGTTAGTGTGTAAGTGAAGTTTTTTGCCTCTATATTAACTAAACATAAACATATTGTACAGATGAAATTTGGTCTGGATTCGTCATTTATATGATTAGTTTTTAAGTAAAATACGGTAGGGTAGAGCAGGATTAAGTTTAAAAAATATATTTTTATATGTAACTTGTTCTGTAATTAAAAAACTAAATTATTACTTCAAAATATTTTAAGTAGTTCTAGGTAATAAATATCAAAGTTAATGTTTCTATTTGCTTGCTTATTAGTAAACAAGGTTTTAACGTAATAATATCCATTCATTAACAGCACTTAGCCCGTGCGAAATAATACATTAGATTAGAATTATAAATGAATCAAAAGAAGGGTAAAAAAGCAGAAAGGTTTTTTTTAATCTTTAATAATAGGCCGCCAACTGCGATGATGCGGTCTACGGTGGAGCACGCTTGCTTAGAAGAAACCGATTCACTCGTGATTTGAAGACACCCAGATTGTAACTATTGAAGAAAACATATACTTATTAACCCCCCCCCCCCCCCCCCCCCCCCCCCCCCTCTACATATTTTGCAATTTTTTTGTCATATGTTAATACCGTAACGAACGAAATAAATTTAGAATTTTTTATAATTTTCCCGTAAAACAATACACAGTCGTTGAAGCAAGAAGGGGCTTCAGGGGATGGGAGGTCTTCCCAAACGTTTTTTAATTAGACTGAAAATCTCGTACTAGGCAAACCAAAAACAATATAAACAGGCTTACCTCGATTTTCCTCGCTGATGAATCCAGGACGTCCTGGCACTGATGAAGAACGATATGTCCTTGGTACACGGGACACTACGTGGTTCTTTTTTATGCTAAATGTTAATATTATTGTCAGAGCATTTTATCGTTTTCGCAGTTAGAACTTGAATGGCGCTGTGCTAGTGATGAGGTAGTTTTTCGCACGGCGCGGATGTTTTAGTTGATTGTGTTAGATTGTTACAAGCCTGTTAGCGCAGCTCTTTACTGCGATTGTAATTGGCCATTGCCTTTCGGTGACACAGTCCAATAGATAAAACGATTGAGCGGGAAGATTTGAAAATACGATATGACGATACATTACCGCCCACCAAAATACACGTTAGTTGTATTTTCGAACAATATTCGAATAATGAATAATGCGTTTACACTTGGACATGACAATAATTACTATGTCCCAAGTCGTGAATATACGACTATAGAGTGAGATTGTTTCCTACGTATGTGAACAACGATAAAATTTAATGAATAATAAACTATAGCTAATTGATTCTACGTAAGTTATAACTAGAGAAATAGGTCTTTAGCGATTTAATCGGTTTGATTAGGCAAAGGACAGATCTTTACCAATGGTCGCGTTAGGAAAGACCCATTTGGCAGACGCAAGGTAGCGACACGTATCACTCCATCCGGGCCAGCATGTAAGCGGTCTACGCGGGCGATAGGCCACTGCAATGGAGGTGTTTCCGATTTAATTATAACCACGGAACCAATATCCAGTGGTTTTGAATGTTTCGCCCACTTTGCACGTTGAGTTAACGATTGAAGATATTCATTTTTCCACCGCTTCCAAAAGTCTTGTTGAAAGCGTTGGATGAGTTGCCATCGCTTGAGACGCGTGATATTAACCGAAGTAAGATCTTCATCGGGTACAGTCGTTAAGGGCTCTAATGTTAAGAAATGACCAGGAGTAAGCACCGCGAAGTCATTAGGATCTGAGCTCAACGGGTAAAGTGGTCTCGAATTTAAAACAGATTCTATTTGGACGAATAACGTAAAGAGTTCTTCTAACGTTAACGATTGGTTGCCAACAACGCGATAAAGAAGTGATTTTGTGGCTTTTACTTGTATTTCCCAAACACCCCCCCAATGGGGGCTAGAGGGGGGGTTCATTCTGAACGCTATTCCTTCGCTACGAGCAGCATCTTGCATATATGACGAGAGTTCTCGTTGTGCCCCAACGAAATTCGTTCCGCGGTCAGAGTAAATGACACTAACTCGGCCTCTACGACCCACGAAGCGTCGCAGAGCAGCAATGAAAGCCTCACTTGTCAAATCCGTCGCTACATCCAGAAAAACACATTTGGTGCTGAGGCATACGAATAAAACGAGATAAACCTTGCTTATCTTAGCACCACGATGTTTGCCTGCCTTAACTCGGAACGCTCCTGCATAGTCTACGCCTACGATACTGAAAGGATTAACTTGATTGACACGAACCGCCGGTAGATCACTCATAAACGGTTCGAGAGGGATAGGATGAGTTTTGAAACACCTCAGACATTTCGACACTTGATGTCGAATAGCACGTTTAGCCGACAAAATCCAAAATTGTTGGCTAACTAAGTAGTGTAGCGTATTGATTCCAGGGTGACAATTTTCACGATGAAAGGCGTCGATAATCATATGTGTCAACGGAGCCTGTCTAGGGAGCAAAGCAGGGTGCTTTTGAGTATATTCTAAACCGGATCTCGAAAGTCTACCTCCTACTCTGAGAATCCCCAAGCTGTCGATGAACGGATTGAGCTTTCGCATTGGTTTTGAAAGAACTTTGCGTTCTTTCAAACGATTGATGTCTTCCTGAAAGTGAAGAAATTGAGTGTGTTTTACAATGATCAACAGCGCGTCATGAAGTTCTGCACGATTCAGGAAAGGATCAGAACGGCGATTAAGTTTACAACGCAAATTGTGACTGAAACGAAGACATAAACCGATGATACGTTGGATTTTACGAACAGAAGAAAACCGTATAAGCAAATCATCGATCGGATGCGAGGTATCATCACTTGAAATGAGAACTTGGACCTTTTCTTCAGCATAAAGTTCCTCCTTTGAAGGATCTGAAGTTGAGCAAGGCCAAGACTGAACGTCTTCAGAGAGCCAACTAGGCCCCGCCCACCATAACGAATTGTTGACAAGCTCGGCTGGTGTTTGTCCTCTCGAAGGAACGTCTCCAGGATTCTCTGCCGTAGGAACCTTTAACCAGCGCGCGCCAGGAATCGCATCTTGAATATGGCTAACTCGATTTGCTACGAACGTCTTCCATCGAACGGAAGGTGACCGGATCCACGCGAGCGTGACAGTTGAGTCTGACCACGCAAAAACGTCTGAAATGGGAAGAAGGGATTGGTAAATCTCCTTCACGAATTTGAGTAAGTCTGCCGCAAGTACAGCAGCACATAGCTCAAGTCTTGGGAGAGAAACCACCTTGATAGGGGCAACTCTTGCTTTTGACATAACAAAGAAAACCTTGATATTGTCGTGAAGGTCACGGACACGAAGATACACCACAGCTCCAAATCCACGCATGCTACTATCTGCAAACCCATGGAGCTCACACGATTTGCTTTGACATGAAGCGAGGTGTCGCGGTATTTTTAGGTTTTGAATCAAGGGAAGTTCTTCGATATAACGACTCCACTGCACTTTTATCTCTTCTGGAGGATCCTCATCCCACGCTACGCCCAGGACCCACAGCCGCTGGACAAGATACTTCGCGAAGAAAGTTAGAGGGGACAAAAAACCGATAGGGTCGTAAATTCTAGCGAGTTCGCTTAGAATGTTACGCTTGGTACAAACGCGATCCAGAGGTTTTACTTCGAAGAGGAAATGATCGGAGCGAGGTTCCCATTTCAACCCTAGAATTTTCAAAATATCAGACTTCTCAACTTCCATCGAGACATTCTCAGTGAGACAGTGCTCCGAAGGAAGATCTTCGAGAAGCGACGGGACATTGCTTGCCCATTTGCGTAGCTCCATGCCACCGCGTTTCAGAATTTCGATGAGCTCGGTTTTCATGCGCATGGCTTGCTCAAGGTCTGAACTCCCAGTCACGACATCGTCAACGAACACATCTTGCGTTAAGATGGCTTTACCGAGAAGTAAATCACCACCTTCGTCGTCTGCGATTTGTTTGATTGTACGACAAACCAAAAATGGAGCGGATGAAACGCCGTAAGTAACGGTATTCAGTCGATATTCTACGATCGGTTGAGATGGATGAAATCTCCAGAAGATTCGTTGATAATCACGATGCTCAATTTTTATGAGCATTTGACGGTACATTTTGCACACGTCAGCAGAAAACACTACCGAATGAACACGAAACCTCAAAAGAATTTCCAAAATGTTAGCCTGTAACTTTGGACCGGTAAGTAAAGTTTCGTTCAACGATACGCCAGCAATAGCGTCACGATTTGATGCGTCGAAGACAACGCGCAGCTTCGTACTAACACTGTCAGGACGAAGGACACAGTGATGCGGAATGTAATACTTTCCTTGACACACTTCGTTAGTGGGCACAAGGCTCATGTGACCCAACTTAAGGTATTCAGCCATGAAACCAGAATATTGTTGTTGAATGACTGAATCTGAGGAAAGCTTGCGTTCCAAGGAATGAAAACGACGAAGAGCCGACTCTCTAGAACCTGGAAATAAAGGTAAAACATCGTCTTTGAATGGCAAGGCTACACAATATCGCCCGTTGTTGTCCCGAGTTGTCGTATCACGATAGATTTGCTCGCATCTCTGATCTGCCGCTGTCAGCATTGTAGCGTCTGGAAGGTTATCTAACTCCCAGAACTTCTTGACTTCCTGAAAAAGTTGATCATCCGATACGAAGAACGAGTTAATGTTGTCATCTGCTTGGTTATCGCCAACACTTCCCATAAGAAGCCAGCCGAACACAGAATTCAACGCAGTAGGTTGCTTCGGCCCTCCACTCACACTTCCAGGTAGAATTAGAGAGGGGAAAATCTCTGCACCAAGAAGAACATCGATCGGAGCCGGTTTGTCCCAATCCGGATCAGCGAAATTGAGACCACGAATATGAAGCCAAGACGACTTGTTAAGTTTTACGCTCGGCATATTTCCGCAAATGTTAGGTATTGTCAATGCATCCAGGTTGAACGCCACTTGACCGTTAATACCTATCTGAAGTTGAACAGTTCCAGAAATGGAAGCTGACGATTGCCCTACACCACGAACTTGGCGCGAGGTCACATGTTTGTCAAGTCCTAGTTGATTAACTGCACGCTCTGAAATGAAATGAGCTTGGCTACCAGTGTCGATGATGGCACGGAATGACTGGTAACAGCCCGACGTATCACGAATTTGTATAACGGCAGTAGAAAGAAGAACTACAGAGTTTTCACCTATATTTGTCAATGCACGCACAGGTGCACATGCCGGATCTTTTCTTTCAGAAGAATTCGCGTTACTATCTTGATGAAGGAGCGTGTGATGTTTCTGGCGACACCTCAAACAGGTAAAAACTGAACGACAGTCCCGAAGAATGTGAGAGGGTTTTAGGCAGTTGAAACACCAACGATTTGTTTTCGCGAAGTCATGTCGTTCTTGAACTGTTTTCGTAGCAAATGATTTACAATGAGCAATTGAATGAAGCTCTGAACAGAAAGGACACTTGTTAGAAGTTGTTCCCGGCGCGGCAGTTGTCGCACTAGCAGTCGGAGTCGATTTCGATTGTTCCGGTTGAACTGTAGTTTTATCTGAATCAGATAACAACGAAGACGTAATTTTCTTGTTGTAACTGTTGTTGGTTGACTTGACAACATTCTTGACACTACTACTGGTAGTAGTAGACGGTTGAGTATCACGAATACCTGAGAAGTGGGTATCTCGAACGAGCGCTTCACATTGCGATTCAAGAAACTCCTTGAGAGCGGTGTAGCTAGGTAGTTCCGAAGCTGGGTGATCCTTTTCGAAAGCACAACGAGTCTTTGAGTCTAACTTCGATAACAAATGATAGCACAATACGAAATCCCATTGGTCAGTCGGTAGCTTAAGACCTTTTAGAATAAGCAGGTTTTCGTTAAAAAGATCTAACACACGTCTAAATTCGGTCGGCGAGTTCATTTTCAGTGTGATATTTAGCATTTCGCGCCAACATGTGAATGCTAGTTCGCGTTTGTCACGATAACGATTGATTAGCGTTTGGTACGCTTCTTGGTAGTATGCGCCTTGAATAGGAAAAGTACGTATCAGCCCCAATGCGTCCCCGAATAAACTCGCCCGAAGGTATTGCATTCGGTCCGAGTCCGAAAGAGATTCATTCACATGAATGAGCGAATTGAACGCATCAAAGAACATTGACCACTCTTTTATACTGCCAGAGAATTTAGGAAGATCTAACTTCGGCAGCTTAACAGCAGATTTCGATTGCATTGTGGACGTAGCAGATGTAGGTGGAGACACTAGCGCGTGATGAATAGTAAGCACTTGATAATATACTTTATCAAATTCAGACCGAAGTATGTCTTCCCTCTCAGCTTCCTCATCGTTCACAACGCTCAGAATGTCTATATGAGCATGCTCGAAATAATCTACGTGTTTTTGTATCGAAGAGTAGTAGACGAGAAGTTCTCCTAAACGAGAAGAATCCGTTTTAGCAGCTATGGCAACTTCCAACACTTTCCGCAACCTATTAAAAGCAATTGTGCGTTTACGTCGTAAAACGGGCAAATCCGTAGGCGAAAGGTTAGTCGTATCTTTAGATAATGATCGAGACAAAGCCATGTTAACAGTGCAAGGTATTCGAAACGATAATAAAATAAAAAATTATTCGAAGAAAATTATCAACAAAAATATCTTATCCAATAAACATCACTAATCGTAGGTATAAGAGAAATGTTTTGTTTACGTACTGCACTTCGTGCTAATTTCGTTCGAGTTCAACCTACCTACTTTTTTACGGTTACGATTGAATAAAATATGATAGATGAATCGATACTACCTATGATTACGATTTGAATTTACGAATATCTGCGAATAACGACTTCGAATAGCTATCAGGTATCACTTAATACTAGCTTAATTGTTGTAACGTATAAATTTTACGCTTTAATACATGTACTGAACAAAAGAAAACGATAATTTACATGTACTAAATCGCCCGAATCAACAATTCTGAATTTGAATCTGACAATAAAGGTATTTACTTTAGACACTCGAATTATGCGACTACGCAGCCCAGATGAAGAAATATGTATTCCAATAAGATCTATGTACTTGTAACTAATTTGTTGTTCACATACGATAGGAAAATATTCAATTGTTTACGAGATGCAATTCGATGAAGTTTGTTTGGAATGCAGTTTCGATATGGCGACCGCCATTAACATGAGAATTGCAAAGTTCACAATGAAATGTTTTTTTCAAATTACGATTAGATGTGATTAAGAAACTTATTCCCGGGTTTCGGCACCATAATATGAAGCAAGAAGGGGCTTCAGGGGATGGGAGGTCTTCCCAAACGTTTTTTAATTAGACTGAAAATCTCGTACTAGGCAAACCAAAAACAATATAAACAGGCTTACCTCGATTTTCCTCGCTGATGAATCCAGGACGTCCTGGCACTGATGAAGAACGATATGTCCTTGGTACACGGGACACTACGTGGTTCTTTTTTATGCTAAATGTTAATATTATTGTCAGAGCATTTTATCGTTTTCGCAGTTAGAACTTGAATGGCGCTGTGCTAGTGATGAGGTAGTTTTTCGCACGGCGCGGATGTTTTAGTTGATTGTGTTAGATTGTTACAAGCCTGTTAGCGCAGCTCTTTACTGCGATTGTAATTGGCCATTGCCTTTCGGTGACACAGTCCAATAGATAAAACGATTGAGCGGGAAGATTTGAAAATACGATATGACGATACAGTCGTTTATTCAATTAGGTCATTTTATTCATCCTTCTTTAGTTTTATATTTTTGGATTAAATATTATTTGATTGATGTTGTTGAATTGCAGACTATCTAACAGTTCTAACGGCACTGGAGCGACAGTAATAAATTATGCTAAATATAGGTAAGTATATACGCTTTTGGTAGCTAACCATTAGAAAAATGGTAGAATAATTAAGATGTTTTTAGAAAACAGACAATTTGTCAAACCGCTCGCGCACACTTTTTTAGGAATTGAGAGAATGAAAGCATAATTAACTACTCATATCGATTCTTTAATGGCAATTTCATTCTATGTTCAAAGATTTATTAATTTTTAATTATAAACTATAGACAATATCATGTTTCGTTTTGATTCTCGTTTCTTTTAATTTCAAAAAAGAGAATATCAATTCGATTCAAATACGCAAACAGAGAAGTGTTTAAGTTTGACGAGTGTATTTATGTATATGTTTGTGTATCTGTGTGTGGTATCGTAGCTCCAAAACGGCTGAACCAATTTTGATTTCGTTTTTTTGTTTGTTTTAATGGTGACTTGATCGCGAGTGTATTCTATGATTCAAGAAAAATTGTTCACCGCTTGCTGAGGATCATTTCTTATATCGAGGGCATAAATAAAATTGTAATAATTTAAAATACCATATCTTCACTTCACTTCCCGTACTATTTCACTTTACCGATATGTTATTATGGGAAGGTAAGGCTTCCTCGACTAGCAATACCAAGAAAAGGTTATCTTCAATAAGATAAATAAAAATCCCAATCTCTCCAATGGGAGTTTCACTCAACATTTTCAAGTGATTTCATTGGTATGAAAGAAAAGAGTTTTTGTTCACTTGCTTTGTTTATCGCTTCGAGTCACGGAATCTAGGAATGCGTAGTAGAGATGTACGAATGAAATGTCGATGTTAAAACATCGATATTTTTTATCAACGTTATGTAAGCTGGTTTATAAACTGTTTGCGTCCTGCAGTTTTGAACGTGATTCTTCAGTTTTCTAACATTTAAATGTCTGTGTTCATAATTCACTTTTCTTGCAAAGTTTGATCAATATCGACCATATATATACCAGGCATTTGATAAAGAAGCATAGAAAGGCCCTTGTATATGCATGAATAAAATTGCAAATCGTTTATAAAAATATAGATATATTAACTACTATTAGGTACAACAGGTATTTAATTAACTTCCTTAGAGTAAATAGTAGTTAGTAATAAATGTCAGTAAGATCTGTGTTAGGTATTAAAATTGTCGACCTCACGTCTATGCTAAAATCTCGAACAAGCACTTAATTTTTTGACAATAAATATCGCAATTTTAATATTAAAAACAATTTTAATTCAGGTATATGCACCAAACTGGAATCTCTCTTATGAATATCTAACATAGACCTTTTAAACTACCAAGGACTGTCGATAAAGTTATTGTCGATTTGCAGTCTCATCCCTAGGCGTACGATATCGTGTGAACGACGCTGGTCAGACCATTTTACCTTTAAATCATTATTGATATAATTAGATTTTCCTTTTTTCTTGAACAAGTAGTAGTGAGCGACGTTCCCGCAACACGCACACGTCTTGCTACTTCCTTGTACGTATTATTTAATAACGCTGACGTATCTACATTTCCGTAATCTCCAGTGTTGGTACAGTTACAAAAAACACTTAAACTATCACGGTTGTTCACTAAAGTTATAAGAAAAAAATTATTTAAAAAAACCCGTAAATAATCAGAAAAGCTTAGGATCTCAATGAGAATGTAAAGTAATTTTTATATTTTCAGGATAATCTTCCAAACGTCAAATCAACTTAACTTTCTCTCCCGTCTTCACTCGCCTTACCTGCCTTCGAATTTTGTTTTTATACACTTCGCCCACGCAATCCCACAACATAGAATGAACAAGAGTATAACCTAAACAAATTGTACGGACTCTTAAACCCTAAACCAGTTCTAAACTGCACTCGAGGTGAGTTGAAGCACAGAATCGAGCATGGCAGATGTACACTCCCAAGGGAGTCTACATCTGTGTAGTAGTAGTATCTTAATAAGTACTAGATAAGTACATTTATGTGTCGGAAACATGTCCGAAGTAAACTCCCAAGACATATAAGTTCTAGCAAGTATTTAGTTGTCGGAAACAACTGAGAAATAAAGTCCCGAAATAATTATTAACCAAGTACTTATTTCAGAAATTGTATCATAAGATAAGTTCTAGCAAGTTTATGTGTCGGAAACAATTTAGAAGTAAACTCCCAAAATAAGTATTAAGCAAGTATTTCAAAATTTAACTCCCAAGATAAGTTCTAGCAAGTATTTGTATGTCGGAAACAAGTGAGGGATAAAGTCCCAAAATAATTATTAAGCAGTGCTTGTAATTTGTCTTATGCTTATGTGAAAAAAAACATGATTACATTTCAATAGGTGTATTTTAGGCTGACTTTTCAGTTGTATCTGTTCTTTCTTAATCTGTAGTCGAAGTGGTCTCAAACTCTTTTTGAATTCTTGTTTTGTAAGTGATACTCCGAAATATTATGTTGCAAGGAAACGCCTTTACGTTTATTTATTTTTAGGTACTTCAGTTTGCTTTGCGTAGGGAGTAGGTCAGTTGAATGGCAGAGGCACAGAATATAAAATAGTTTGTACGAACAATTCGAATAAACTAACAGCTTTGGTTGGTTGGTGGTTGATTCAAAACCTGTTTTATTTTATTCCTTGTAGCCACGGATACCGTGATTAGCGGGTAAAATGTTAATTTATTTACATATGTATTTGAAAGAAACAGATCCCGGTATCAGTGGATACAACTCTCCAGGATCCGTGGCTAATTCAGTTTGATCCCGGTATCAGTAGATACAACTCTCCAGGATCCGTGGCTTTTTCAGTCTGATCCCGGTATCGGTGGATACAACTCTCCAGGATCCGTGGCTAATTCAGTCTGATATCGGAAATTACATATCGCAAAAACAAAAAACAAATTTTTGCATGAATTTAGGGTTGGTCCCATAGTAAAGTAGGTCACAATGATAAGTACAGTTACCTTTAAGCTTAGTATCACCGTTATGTGTAACAATACAAAACTCTTTATTAAAATACCACAAAACAAGGATAACATAAACATAGGAAAACCCCAAAGGATTACACAGAACTGCTCGGTCAAGCCAAGCATTTATTTGCTCTGTCAGCTACAAAATTGTAAAAATATGAATGAAAGACGAGAATTCTGATCACTCGGTTTTTGTAAATATTGTAACAGGTACCCGATATACTTCAGTGAAATATTACAAGAAAATGTTTTTTCAAGAACCCAATTGTTGTAAATACTACTTAGAAAAACAAATTAGTTACAAGGGTGTCATTAAATTAAAACCCTGTATAAAAAAAAAGATAAAAAAAAAAAAAAAACTTTTTACATTGATATTGCAGTTTTTAGAGAAAGTAAATGCTTGTGCCAAGTTTAATTTTCAGTTTCTAGCAGATTATCTCCCTGAGAGAAGGCCTGAGTCCCAGCAGTGGGAACATTATAGGCTGAAATGATGATTAGATGCAAAAATGGTGGGAATAGAATTTGAGGGTGCCAGTTGATAGCACAGCCTTAAAAAAAGGATTGAATTAGGAACCATGCTGTCTTCAAATCATGAGTGAATCGGTTTCTCCTAGCAAGCTTGTTCCAACTTAGACCGCATCAGGCGAGATGGTGGTCAAACGCAAGCCTATTATTTATTTAAAAAAAACTTCCTTCTTTTTGAAATCACTAAAAATCGTTTTTTTTTTTAAATTAATAATAAAATTATAATAATAATAAATAGCCTTCGTTTGACAGCCAACTCGCCTGATACTAATAAGCGATGATGCGGTCTACGGTGGGGCACGCTTGTCTAGAAGAAACCGATTCACTCACGACTTGAAGACACCCAGATTGTAACTATCGGGGAACACCCATTCAGGCAGCGCATTCCACAGACTAGCAGTTCGCACAATAAAAGTGGAATCAAAGCGCTTCGTACGGGTTTTCAGAATATCAATCATAAAGCGGTGACGATTCTTCGTACCCACTCTGTTAGTCCGATAGAAAAATGGGCAGGAGGTATAAATATAGTTATATCGAGAAGGTCCGAAGAAACAAACAACCGCACTTTTATCGACTCCACGGAACCCTACTCCGAAACTGGTCGAGTTCAATGGTCCCCACTCATTAGTTTTTGATCACTACCTTTCTAAAGCCCAAAAAGTTATAAACCATAACAAAAAAGCAAATGAAATTGAGTTTTATTGCAGGTGAGATAGAGGTTATTTTTGTGCGTGGCGCAGTTGTACATTTTCACAGGTACCTTTACAACTGGTTTCATTTAGACGGTACAAAATGATAAAATTCTTGGGTCGGCCACCAAAAGATTAGAAAATTCTTCTAACCTATAAGTTAGAGATGTTTATAGGGACCGCTCCGGGCTGGTTTTTTCTAGTTATTGCTCCATAATTTTCGTTGAATTTTAAGTGGGTGAATGTAGCGTCTGTGTTGCCAGTTTTCTGGAACTACATGACGCCTAAATTGCTGAACCGGTTAAAGTAAACTTCAGTGTGGAAATAGATTGTACAGGGTAAAAAACCTCTAATAAATAAATTTGTTTTTTAATGTCGAAAATTATGTAAAAACTGAGCCTTTAGCTACCAAATTATACAAGGAAAATCCTGTTTTTGTGTTGTTATTTTATTGTATTTATATTAAATTTTGCGATAGTTTGTTGTGTGCGTTTGTTCTCTCTCATTTTATTCCAAAAAAAAGTACGGTTCCCATAGAGGAGAAGCCGCGGGGTGCAGCTAGTATAGAAATAGAAATAAATAAAAAACTTAATTTAGGCATTAATAGTTACTTTATAATATCATTTTATATAAAGTGTCATCAAACTTTCAAAAACGTATGCTACATACCTGGCAACACTACGCTCAGTATGTGCGGCACAGAATCGAATGGTCCGTGAGAGAATGTTGGAGAAATCTCTCGATTTGCATTGAATCGATTTGAAATTAAGTATTCCACACTCAAAACAATCGAGTTTGGTCATTTTGGGTTCTTTGTTTGTTGATTGAAATTGATGTTTTTGAAGCTTACGAATACTAGCTGAACGTAGAGAGGTACCTATACTTAGCCTATGTAGCTGAAGGTTGTTTTTTCAAACAATTTCCAAATGGTCTCTCTACAAATTATTGTATAATATTTCAATAGAAAAAATTCAGTAGAGTTTCCCTACTCAATGGGTATTGACACTAACCCGGAGTCTACCCAGGTGGATCAGTGGACAGGATAACTATCCATGGTTCACCCAGGTGAACCAGCTAGGTGAACGAAAGGTAGGGAAACATTTAGTAGGTACTTTTTAGCGCATTAGCGCAAAAAGCATCCATTACGCAGGGTTACGCGGAAAGGGAACAAAGCGGAAAGGGGTCCATATATATAGTATCCTTGATTATGAACAACTTTACTACGGGGCCAAACGTGAAATCATAAAAAATAACAAATATTCCATACATTTTGTCGAGTGTGAAATACCGTTTTCTATGGAAGAGCTGATTAATTTGCGATTTCAGAGTTGGTCCCATAGTAAAAGTGTTTCACAATGTTGGGTACTATGGACCCTTTTAGGGTCTTATTTGTCTTTATTTTTATACCATGGGTCGCAAATAATCAGACAGGCTGCCTGATGGTAAGCAGTCACCGTCGCCATGGATACTTGTAGCACCAGAGGCATCACAACTACGTTGCTGGCCCTTTACTCGCTTTTTTAAGAACCCCATGTTGTAGCTTCTCAGAAGGTAGCTCATTCCACATTTTGCAGGTGTGAGGCAAGAAAGATCGCGTAAATCGCACAATATGCCATTTCCACTGATTTATGATGTGTGGATGAGCCTTCAGGAGCTGGCAGCTAGTGCGATGGTAAAACCGACGCCGGCATCAGATGAAACAGTTCTTCAGAACACTCCCCGTTGTAAATGCGATAAAAGATACAGAGAACCAACGTCTCTGCGCACGCTGTGTTTGGTCTTATTTCATGTACCAACAGAGCGATGGATCGACGAAATTTTTTGCACGGATACCTATAGCTCAAGGATTAGTGAGTAACACATTTACAAAAAATCTAAACTTACCTTAAACTTTCCCACGTGAGTGAATCCGCATAGCGCAGCTAGTACTCAATACAGGACCATTCTTGATAGATCCATTGTAAAATCCATAATGGATCTATTGAGATTTTGTTTTCTCATTAGCTCCAGGCATAAACAAGTAGGCAAATACTCAGTGTATCAGCACCTTTACATCGGTACATTTGTAATGTTAATTAAGATACTAATTCAATTTTGTCCGTCACTAATAAACGCGTACCCACTGCTGTATCTATTAGCCCTCATTAGTTTATTAGAACAAAGCATTAGCTGGCAACACTGCACTTCTAAAAAGGCGTAAAATGATACAAAACTTCAACTGACTGATACTTTATTCTGTTGTACTGATAACTTAGCACTTGCTGGTGGTTTAGTTTCACACGTCACAGTACAGGCGGGACCAGTAGATCAACTTGAGACGATTACGTTCCAGCGACCAATTGTAGAGAAATGCATGAAGACTCGATTTGGGGATTAGGTATTGATATCTTGCGAAGAATAGCGATGATGTTGACTTTGTAACTGGGACCCATTTATGTATCTGAAAATAATTATTAATATTATGTGTTGTCACACACATCAAATCATCGGCCAGTAACCTTCCACTGCTGAACAAAGGCCTCCCTTTGGAGAGTTTACTAGAGTCCAAAGTTACATACATTTAACTACATATACTATTTACACAAAAAATGCAACTGAATTTAAAAACTTTCGATGACACATCAACAGAAAAAAATTGCACGGCTTGCCTCATGCTCACGGCTGCGATCAGATTTTGATAAAATTAAAATGTTATATCTATACAATGGTACCAACTTTTATGCATTTTAAAGACAAAGAAACATCAACATTATAATTAATAATGCAATAAAATATATTATGTACAAAAAAGTGTGTGCGCTTAAGACCACACGACAGAAGTGGAAATTTCATCAAGGTCGACTATCTCTCTCGCACCCTTACCCGGCTTAAGCCTTCTTTACCCGAACGTGACAATGACGCGAGTTCACTGCCTTTTCCCCATCCCAAAAAGTACTCAACGTGCCTAAAGTTTTTTTTTTTTACTTCAATAATCGTCTGACTGAGAACCTTTGTTTTTGTTTAGATTGTCGGTTAAAAATAGTGAAACTTGACTTACTGTATCTGTAATGTGAAGTTCAGGGTCACGCTGTGCAGTTCAATCTGTGCTATCCAGGAATGTGTAGGTCGGTTTTATTTTCATTTTTCTGAATATATTCTTTTTCACTTTTGGAGTCATTATACAAATCCCCGCATTCTAGGAGACAAGGTTCATTGTGCTACAAATTTAAATTTTCGCGTGATTCTATATTTAATCTACTTAAAGTTATGCATATCATAATTACCGTACAGGTTTGATAAATATTTTAAATTACAAACAGATTGCAAAGAAAAATAAAAAAAAAGAAGGAAATCTACATGCAACTAAAATAACGTGTTAAACACGCCCATAAAACTTTTTTCCATGGTACGTAACTTTTGCTTGAGTCTGGCTCTAGCAATATAAAAACTACTTATTGATTGCAGAATAAAAGCCATAACAGACGTGTCGGACTTAGTAGATATACAGCCGTCCAACCAACGGGAGAGAAAGATTTTTTTTTCTTTCTCTCCCAGTAGTCAGATGGCTGTCTGTCAGCCAAAGCCATCACGTCTGTTAGTTACTTTAAATATCAGCAAACTATAAAAATACAAACATTCGACAAACAACGACATCTACACAATGTATTAAAATGAAACCTTGTCTCCTAGACTATACGACATGAATTCGGATACTGAGATGAAACAGAAACCATTTCTCTGGCAGACTTCCTGCAGCAAGCGGGGATCAGTTCGCACGAGGGTTGGTGGATGCACCCTGGCATCGCATCTACGTTCATGTAGCAGCTCTCACATATAGCCTTTCCTATACACCTGGGAATCATAATGCAAGGCGGCTCGTGGCGGCAAATGAGACTTTCCCCCTCTTCGCCTACAACTGATGTTTTCACTTGCGTCCCAATAGTTTCTCTAGCAGTCAACAGCACGAAGTCTCTAGAACAGATAGGTATATCTCGGCACCTCGGCCGGTGCTCGCAACATTTCATTTTCCTGTCTACTACGACACATTCTGGCATCTGCTTGCACATAGGAACGTGAACACAGGAATTCTCCAACTGCGGATCGTATTTCGCTTTATAGCATCCTCTGACCACTTCGCAAGGCGGGTTGTGGTGACAGATGCTCTGAATTATCTTCTCGGCTCTATAATCGGTGGCTTGGTTGACTTCAACGTGATATTGACAAGATTGCTCGCGATTCGTGGTGTTTGTTTGGATGTAAAAATTGTGTTTTGTGTTCTCAGTAACTGGCCAGAAGGACATATCATTGTTTTGCTGTGGCGAATCTTTTTGAGGAGGCAAATTTAGACATCCATTGATAAGAATGCAAGGAGGATTGTGGATGCAAAGGACTTCTCCTTTATACTTCTGTGCCAACGATGATACGATGTCATCGTGGCCATCTTGACATGGCTTGATATTTGTTCCTTGGTTCCCCGCGATGTTCTGATTTGATCTTTGGGATCCTTGTAGTTTTTGAGATCCAGGAAAACGGTCATGAGAGTCTTTGGAGTCCATCCCTTGACCTTGCAGGTCTTGTAGCTTGCTTTTTTCCGGACATTGGCACTTGACTTTATTTTTCTTCTTTTTCACATCATCGGGTTTTATTGGCGCTTCCATGGTTGATAGTTTTGCCAGGGTATTGCTAGAACATTGAGGATCACAACACCTTTGTGGGTTAGGGGGCGTACATAATGGATCGCAACTCCTTTTTTGTGCGCAGCACGGTGATTGTTGTATGTTCTGTTTACAGGAACAAATACCTTGGCCTTTTCCAGACAAGTCTCCGTAAGACCCGATCTCCATATTATTATCCGGCTGATTCCGTTTATTACAATAATGATTGCGTTCGCTTTGTGTTGGCTGGGAGGCCGTTGGTGGGCATGCACACTGCACAGGCATCTCAACTCTGTGGGTTTGATACTTTTTGCCACAAGCAGTAGTTTTATCATACAAATATTCCCAGAAACTTGACGCTGAAGATGGAATTTTATTGATAGAATGATTTTCATAATCTGGTGCAAGTACTCTAGAGTGCATGGGTGTCGTGAACACATGGTACTTATTCTCTTTTGACGGGTACTGCATCTGTTGAGTCCGGATCTGCTGATTCTGTTGATATTTCATGTGCTCTTTCATAATCTCCGTTTTCAATCTTTTCCTGAACGTTTCAACTTTTTGCTGTCTCACTCGTGCACATTGGGTATCACTTTCGGAAGACGAAGAGAGGCTGTAGTAACTGGAATACTGGTCTTTGGTTTTACGATTATAATGCTGTAACGGGTCTTCTATAATTTTTGTCTGAGCAAATGGACCTGTTGTTGTTTTGTGTGCGTTGCCTTCAATGGTGTAAACAGGTTGGACGACATAATTTTGCTGTCTTTTATACAATTTCCTCGTTCTTCTTTGTTCACATTTATTGCAGAGCTGGCAACAGTTATCAGTACGTATGTTTTCGTCCTGGTTTTCCTCAATAACTGACATATTATTCTGTTTTGTATAATTATTATTGGTTCGTTTAAATATACTAGATATGCATGGTATAACTTTGTGTCTAATTAATGAAAGTTTCGACTTGACCGCTTCTACCTGGTCACCTCTGTTCAGATCTATTGCGTCTCTATTATCATATTTATGTTTTCTTTCATTTTTTTTCCTGTATTTGTGTTTGGGTCCATTTGAACTGATTGGTATGTTTTCCTCTTTTAATTTAACTGGGTATTCGTCACAGTCCATATATAAGTTAGTGTTATTAATATTGTTTTTGTTGGGATGAAATCGTGCATGACACCTTGTTTTCATTGTTTGTTTTTTAGGTTTTATAAGATTGTGGTTACCTTTCTTGGTTTCGACTACTGGAGTGCACGATTCCTCGAAGTCTGAACTGTCAATATGTTCTTGTAAGAAATTACAGTCGTAAGTTATCACGAAATCGTCCGGAACCCCGTACATTTTAATTCTTGTTATAGTCATAAGGAAGCGGCATATCGATTATTCTGCTATTTGGATCATACTATAATTTTGTTACATTTTTACTTTTTGTGCAATAATTGTTTCTGCGTTATTCACCATGTTTCAGTCAGTCATGACATTTGAAAAATTGCATTATAATGACAATAGCGGCATTCTGAAATGATAGACTGCTCAAAAGAGTTATCATCTAAAATTAATGTAAAATAGTTTGTATGATTACAATTTCTTTGGAGATTTGCTCACCATACAGTATAACTTATTTTTCGTACGAGAAAAAGTATAGATAAGAGTCTACCGATACTTATTTTTAAAGATTATTAAAAAGGCTTCACTCTCTTACCGTAAACGCTAAAGAAGGTCCCTGAAAATCATATTATAATAATAAATGCAAAAGTTTATCTGTAAGTGTACAAGTGTGTATATATGTCCACAGTCAACTGAAAAAAATAGTACGGTGTGAGCTTGACCCTTGGATTAACACGGGAAATTTTTATCTCGGAAAATATTGTGGTTCTTAAAGGATGGCGGGCAGAACCGTGCGACGCTGCTAGTGTTTAATATTAAAGCAGACTCACAAATATCTCAAATGCCTCACAAAACTATAGCCATAATTACCTACTTAACCACCAAAACATTCTCACAATCTCAACCACGAAGCCTAAAACATAACCGGCCCCAAAATTGGCCTATTTCTCTTCCATATTAAAAATTCCTTCAAACCGCCGCGCGTCTGACAAAATATAAAAATACTGTAATTATTAAATTCATAAATCGTTTCAAAGGAATTCTCTACACATTGTTTCACGACGTACGAACAAAAGCTTGTTTTTTGTTCAACTGCACGTCATGGGGTAACGTACCTTTGGTTTTCTGACAGGGTTGAACGAAACCATACCATTTAGACAACATAGGTAATATTATAGTGAGATACGAGCAACGATTTTTTTTAAGTACCTTTTTTATGTAATAGGCTTGCGTTTGACCGCCACCTCGCCTGATGTTAAGCGATGATGCGGTCTACGGTGGAGCACGCTTGCCTAGAAGAAACCGATTCAATCGTGATTTGAAGACACCCAGATCGTAACTATCGGGAAACACCCATTCAGGCAGCGCATTCCACAGACTAGCAGTTCGCATAGTAAAAGTGGAATCAAAGCACTCGTATGGGTTTTGGTAATATCAACTATAAAGCTGTGTCGATTTTTTTGTCCGCTCTGTCAGTCCGATAGAAAAATGTGCAGGAGGTGATTAGATCATGCACATCCGATGCACTCTCCGAAATGTATCCGGTAAAAAACCGATAGACTAGCAACTTTGCGCTGATGCTCAAGACTGAGGAGCTTAATATAAACCAGGGATTCGTTGCTTATGAGCCTCTTGGCACGCTTCTCAATAGACTCTACCAAAGCCCCAAGCTGGTAATTAGCTGATCCATCCCAAAGGTGAGAGCAGTACTCCATGCACGACCGAACTTGTGCTTGGTACAGTGACAGCAACTGTTCCGACGTGAAGTACCGACGCACCTTCGACCACCTATTCGCACCATTCTTAATAAAAGTGAAGCAAAAGTCCCGACTGCGAAATATAGCCCGTTACACCCCGGACATAAAAACGACTAATGCGCCTTGCACTCTACAGTTTATCTAGTAGGTTACATAGAGCTAGGAGGTTATAATAGAAACATGCAAACATTTATTTATTTTATTTATTTATTTATTTAAGTCCACCTACACTGTGTACATCAATACAATTTATCAAAACTTTAAACAGAAATAAAAATATAACTAAATGTCACAATAATAACAGGTGAAGACAGCATGCAATAATATTGAGCGATAAAATAAAATAATATGTAGTTAAATCAGTTAAACATAAACACGAATGAGGTATAAAACGATAATTATTTTGTTAACATTCAAAGTTTTGTCAGTATTAAAAATTAAAATTAAAAAGTCAAGTAATAAATGTCACAAAGAAAATACAAATAATTAAAAACTGTTCAGATAGTCAGAGACCTCAGAACATTAATATAATGCACGTATATGTCGTACATACACCTGAAAAATATTACTCTGGTGTAGTTAATAATCAATTAAAACTGTTGGGTATTCACTGTTTTAATCTACCACGGTTAGTCACTGTATTTATATATGAGACTAAAAATGAATAAACCAATTAAAACAGGGTTACTATTGGTAATCAATTAGCATCCTCGTAATGGCGGCTTCAATACTTGACTACTTGCTAACTAATTACCATTAGCCCTGTATATTTATTGAATAAAACTGGTACAATTGATGTTAAATATTTATGCAACTAATACTTAAAACAGTTAAGAAAGAGCTATTGCTAGAGTAGACCGTTGTGTACAACGCACCTACAACGAATTTTTTTTTTAACTTTTTGGCAACTACCGACATGTCTCAGTCCGTGAACACGGTGCATGTAGAAATAGTGTTCCATGATGTAACTGCACCGAAGTATCGGAAGCTCCATCCATAACCTAATTCTTCGATCAAAAATATCGAAGCTCTAATTACGGAAAATGTTCTATAAATAGTCATAAAAGTGTTAAGTATGTTTTAATAGTACACTAAAGAACTAAGAACAACTCTTTGTTTTAACCTGGATCTTAAACCTGGGGTGCAAGTACCGTTCTTTTAGCGATCGAAAATTCGCTAAAATGCCATAGAATCGATCACAGCGAGTACTGAAAAAAATGGCATATTATCGAATTTGACGACCTCAACTGTCAATTTGACGATCGTTAAAAGAACGGTACTTGCACTGCTGGGTCGGAATACTGGCGACCAAGGGTGATATTATTTATGGACCTGTGAGTTATTTTACCTTTTCACTGCAACATCGGAAGCGTTGCCTACACTGAAAAAACCTGACTTTCCTGTTGAGTCTTGCCTTCCAAAATACAACCTTTTCCTTCCTCCGTATGGAAATGTGAAGGTATTATTTTTCAATGAATCACTTTTGGAAGGCAAAACTCAACAGGAAAGTCAGGTTTTTTTCAGTGTAAGCAACGCTTCCGATTTTGCAGTGAAAAGTTCCATAGGTCCATGAATAATATCGCCCTTGGTCGCCAGTATTCTGACCCAGGCTTAAAACAAAGAGTTGTTCTTACAGATATTGTTAATAGAATGAAGCGGTGAATTCATATGCGTAGGTGATACGTCATGCTGCAAGCGCTCTCTAAATGAGTTTGTACAGCGACTAGAAGGTTTAGATCCGTTCATTTTAAAAGATGATGGATAAAAAAATATGATTTTTAGAAATCGAGATATAATACATTTAAAAAAAATGAATGAATAATGAATTGTATCTCGATGATTTTAGATATTTCATACAATCGTTCGAACTGGCGAGTGTATACTCTACATTAGTTAGAGGTTTTCTTATCTCTAACTTTCTGTCGCATATAAACGCTGGGGATTATGTAAAAACCATTAATTATGAAGGTTCTTGTTGTACAATTATTAAAATTCCTGAATGTGATTTCTCAATTGTTTCCAATTGAATTAGAATGTCTTGAGTCCAAGAAAGGCTGAAAAATTAAAATGTTTGAATAGATTTGGGCAGGCTACCAGATTAGTAGTCTTTGTAATTTAAAGTAATTTACCTCATTTACTAATAATAGTAACTATTATAAATAATTGTTATTTGATTTCAAAAATATATAGACAAATTGAAGAAAAAGCAGATAAAATGTTTTGTATCCACTAAAATGTGAATACAATATTATAGGTTTGGTTTTATTGTAGGAGATTGTATTTGTTGGATTTGTTTGTTTCTGGCATTCTCTAATATCTTATTGAAAATCAACGATTATGCTCAAAACTGATAGCGTTGTGTAATTTTTTATCACTTCCAATTTATAGGAAATAAAAGATAAAACCATAATGCATCTATATATTTCCAATTCAGTTTATTATTAGGTATATAGATACCGAAAGACAACTCTCAAAAACTCTGTTTTAAACTATCACTATATGTTCACTACATTTATATGATTATAAAATGATATACCCTCTTTTATTTAGTGAAGCTTAGTATCGATACAAACAGCTTAGTTTTTCGATACTAATTTAGATTAATTATGTGTATATATATAAAAAATAACTGAATTTAAAAAAATAATTGTCTGCACCTAACTTTGAACTGTTCGACCAACCACCCGCATTCTTCAGTCTTCCCGTGAACATTGTGCATGTAAATGCGCCAAATTAGTCATGTATGTAAATATCTCGATCATCATCATCATCATCATCATTTCAGCCGTAGGACGTCCACTGCTGGACATAGGCCTCCCCCATCAAATATCTCGATATATTAATAATATTAATAAATCAGTAACATTATTAGTTACGTGTCACGAATCACACATATCTAGATTACCCAAAATTTCCTTTTATTTTATTGTAAAATCCATTTAATAAAACCTTACTCTTGTTAAAACTATCTATCTATATTCTATATATTCCTAGTTGTTGTAGTAGCGTCAAATTATTATTAAGTAGGTATGTATTTTTTAAATAAATGTAAAATTATGTCAGCTGAGATCTTAACTCCTAGGTACTTGTAATCGTATCCAGGTCCTCACGATACAGGCTGTGCCTAGTGTGAGGATCGTTAGATAATACTATCAAGGGCACACAATCTCTATATTAGCATGTTCAATTTACATTTATATAATTTATCTGTAAATGTTTATACAATAATAAATATAATTATTTACTTTCATTTCATTTTTCATTTCATTATAACAACGCTCAAAACTCATCGAGCGCGCTATCTATAGCCGACGTCACTAAAAAATAATAGAAATAGAACAAAAAAGTAGCCATAGTTGAATGCCGCACGAAGCCACTTTTTAGTTATAATGAAACGAAAGGGTTAGCATATTAATGTAATAGGGGAAGCCACCCTTGTAATAGGTTATCTGTTCTACCGGTTGTTTCAAAGTTTCTAAATTAAAAACTGGTACGGTTATTATATCGCTTTGTGTTGTCGGTCATGGAAAAAATACGGGAGTTTAAGAAATATAGCATCTACAGGGTTACTCATATAGACTGTACTAAGCCGAATGGTGGTCATTATGAACAACTTTTACTATGGGGCCAAACATGAAATCGCGAAAAAAACTCAGCTGTTCCATACATTTTGTCTAGTATCAGAATCTGTCAATGACCGCTTTCAATGGAACAGCTGTTTTTTTTCGCGATTTCAGTATTGGTCCCATCTAGTCAAAATTTTGGCTGCTCTTTAACATTTTGATCTGTCATAAGACTGTTAAGGAGCAGCCAAAATTTTGATTGAGAAAGCTTCGAATTATACAAGTGTATAATTCGAAGCTTTCGTCATTGCTATACTCGTATTTGACATTACCGTCTGTAGATGAGATGGTGGTAGGAGGTGACCGATGGGGCCGAAAGGTTCTCGAATGGAGACCATGGACCGGTAAGCGCGGCGTAGGACGTCCACCCACAAGATGGACAGACGACCTAAAAGAGATCGCAGGGAAACGCTGGATGCAGGCCGCTCCCAACCAGCCTTTTTGGAGATCGATGGGGGAGGCCTATGTCCAGCAGTGGACATCCTACGGCTGAAATGATGATGATGATATCTGACATTAAAATGTAAATGAAAAAGTTAGATATAACAACTGTTAATTTTAAAGGGAACTGTGGCTGCGTCAATGTTTTAACGAGTGTTAACCCACGAGTTATTTAGATAGGATAACCAGACCTTGTGCACTATAACGGCCATTACTCAACATGGAACCGGATTGTACCCGTTCCGTTGAACGCATCATTTTGTTGACATCTCCGCAACGGGCCATGCTCTTGTAAAACAAACACTGCATTTGTTTATACAGTTTTACATTTATTTGAGAGAGCTTAAAAATGAAGTGCAATAATTAATTTAATACAGAGGTTAAAATTTAAAATTTTATCAAAGAAAAAGTATTCAAGTATGCAAGCTTACAAACTATGTCTAGGTAGGTACACCCTAATAAATGAACAGTGAACACTCTTAATAAAATAAATTAAACTAAAATCTACACACAAATATGTTATGCTAAATATACATATTTTTAATTGCTCACCATATTTCGCTAAACATATTATGGTGGTGAATTAGTTGAATCATATATTAATGCGTATCAAATGACTTGCTAAATAATTAACTAACATAATATAGCGTCTTAACATGTGTCGTGTGGGCCTGGTATGTATGTATGTACTTCATTAATGTTATTTTAATGGACACAACCATTTTAAAATTATCTCCTCTGACGCTTTTTATGGATAACCAAGTTTTATTATTTAGTTGAAATGAAATATACCTATCCTATCATTTTTCGATAGGTATATATTTCAAGATTAAATTACAATATTTTTACATACGTCATCATGGTCATTAGCCAGAAGACGTCTACTGCTGAACATAGGCCTCTCGCCCTCGGAACTCCACACTGAACGGCCGGTAGGAAGCGGCCTTCATCCAGAGATTTCCTGCGGTCTCTTTTAGGTCATCTTTCCATCTTGTGGGTGGACGTCCTACGCTGCGCTTAACGGTCCGTGGTCTCCATTCCAGAACCTTACGGCCCCATCGGCCATCTGTTTATATGTTTTTTTTAAATTACATTTAGTTAAATCATTGTGAATACTATGTTTAAAAAACGTGAAGGACTATCGGATTAAAAAGCAATAGGTATTTGAAATTACCGAATTCCAAATTCAAACGGTGGAACGTCAATCGTGCAATGTAATTTGATTGGTTGATTCCCGACGGGATGTGTCGTGGAACTCTGGACGGACGGAATGACGGGAAATTGCGAAAATAAAGAATTGATCGCATCATACGTGTGAGTTGACCAGCATCAGTTGAGCTCTCTAACATTCGTGCTTTCTCATACAGTGTGATTTTCGGTAAAGTACAAGACTAAAAGTGAGTCTTATCTCTTCACTAAAAACTTTTAGGTAGCTACTAGGGTTTTTTTGTTGAATAGATCTCCGTTTGGCCACTAACTCGCCTGATGGTAAGTGACGGTGTGGCTGAGGATAGAACACGTTACGTTGATCTAGAAAAAATCTATACACTCTAGCCATGAAGATACTTCGAAGATTGTAGTTTTCAGGGTACAAGAGAAGGACAACAGGTAAGATACACATAATATAAATAAATAATAAATAACAATATAATCACTGACCCAAATAAAATCTGCAATGCATTCAACAACCATTTCATTGATAAAATTGAACCCATTAAAAATAATAGTCAGAAAACAAACTCATTAATTACAAGTAGGTCCAATTCAATGTTTTTTCTTCCGAGCACTGCATTAGACATATTTAAGATAATCATTGCGTTAAAAAATACAAATAGTGTAGGGTACGATGGAATCTCTACAAATATTATTAAACAAGTTGCTGTATACATATGTGGACACTTAAGCTACATTATGAATCTATGTATTAGTGCAGGTACATATCCTGACGCACTTAAGGTCTCCATTATTAAACCTATATTCAAAAAGAAAAATAGGGAATGCATAGATAACTATAGACCAATCTCACTTATCCCTATATTTTCAAAGATTCTTGAAAAATACATTTACACGCAGCTCTACAATTACATGGAAAAGAAAAGTATACTTTGTAACGAACAAAAAGGATTTAGGGAAAATAAAACAATAAATATGGCAATATATGATTTTTTAGATAATGTTATGACCAATATAGATGCAACTATTCCAGTTTGCGCAATATTTTGCGATATGACCCAAGCTTTTGATTATGTTCACCACGATATACTTTTACAAAAACTAGAAACATATGGCATTAGAGGAAATACTCTAGACCTTATAAAATCATACTTAAGTAATAGAAAACATTATACTGAGATTACAGAAATAAATATTCATAAAAAACAAGAAATAATTCATCGGTCTAAAGCACGTACTCCTAACTTCGGAGTCCCGCAAGGCAGTGTAGTGGGCCCTCTTCTATTTATAGGATATATCAATGACTTGCCTAAAGCACTAGACCATCCTACGACTCTCTTCGCAGACGACAGCACAGTTACTATTAATTGTAAAAATAAAATCACTTACGAATCGGAAATAAATAATAGTTTAAAGTCAATCATTCAATGGCTAGATGACAATAACCTAAAAATTAATTTAGACAAAACGAGCATCATCCACTTTCGGCAGCGTACAGTACGTGATAAAATAGTTTTGCAATATAATGGTAGAGTCATACAGGAAGTGGACTCAACTAAATTTCTTGGATTGACCATCGATAGTAAACTTAATTGGAAAGCACACATAGATACATTAACTAAAAGAATGGGCTCGACGGCATACGCACTATTTAAATTGTCATTAGTTATTAATCAAGAAGCTCTAATTACTGCATATTATGGCATGGCAGTATCTATTCTACGATACGGCATTATTTTCTGGGGGTACTCTACTGACAAAAGGATTGCTTTCAAAGCCCAAAAGAGGTGCGTCAGGGCAATGTTTCATCTTCGTAAGACTGATAGCTGTAAACCGTTCTTTTTAAAACACAAGATTCTGACATTACCATCTCTATACATATTAGAAATAGCTACTTTTGTAAAATTAAATCCACATCTCTTTGGTAGTTGGACTGATGCTGGTATTCGAACTCGCACACAGGCTGAGATGAAGCTCTGCCCACGTACGGCCAAAACTGCACTCATGCAAAAAAGTGTATTCTGTATGGCTCCTTTAATATATACTAAAATTCCTAAAATCATCAGAGAATTAAATGTTGGAATGTTTAAAAATAAACTAAAAACTTTATTAGCACAAAAAAGCTACTATGAAATTTCAGAATTCCTTAATGATAAAAATGTTTTGATATGTAATGTAGACATAAACAAATAAAATAATAATAATAATAATAGCTTAGATAGGTAGTAATAAACATCTAATTAAGGTATAAAATACAACTAAACCAAAATATGATTCTAACAATATTCTAACATAGACATAATTTTGTTTATTTTTTTCCTTTTTAACTTTAACAAAAACTAATAAAAATATTAATAAAAAACTAACATTTGTACGCTGTAACAGGCAAGGACATGAGATACGTCTCCATTCTTACGACCATGTATGCTACTTTATATGTATGTGTACCTACCATGTTCTGACAAATAAATAATTTGAATTTGAATTTGAAATAATATTATTAAATATATTTTTTTAATAAGTTTATTTACATCGTTGTAGAAAGTTTACTGGAGAAATTTGACTTGTAACTATGGAGTTATATTAATAAAGATTTGTATTGTATTGTATTTGAAAGGTACCTACCTACTGTACTAATTGATATTCCGTAGAAAATTGTCATAAACTGTAGACAAAATAAGTTCATTAAAAATACAGAGTTGAGCCCACAATAAGATCATTCATGATGGTGAGTAAGAAAAAAATACAGAAAATTACACTGTGTAAAATGATAAAGTAATTGTTCATTTCAACCCTATTTCTTATTTATTTATTTATTTAAGTCCACCTACACTGTGTACATCAATACAATTTATCAAAACTTTAAACAGAAATAAAAATATAACGAAATGTCACAATAAGTACAGGTGAGACAGCATGCAATAATATTGAGCGATAAAATAAAATAGTTGTAGTTAAATTAGTTAAACACAAATAGGATATAAAACGAAAAAAATACTAAAATTAACAGTCAAAGTTTTGTCAGGACCAAAAATTAAAATTAAAATGTCAAGTAATAAATGTCAGTATAATCCTGTTTGTTTTCTACTTATACTATCAAATATATGGAATTTGTGTCTGAACGAATTTGATGTAATATCTTTGGGATCAAACTGAAAGTATATCCTTCAAAAAAAAAAAAAAAATCTAAATCAGTTCATATATCATGGATTTTTCAGGTAACAAACATAAAAAAAAACAATTAAGAACCCCCTCTTTTTTGAAACGGTTAAAAAAACAACCAACAACCAAAAATACTATCATTATCTAATAATTACTTTCTGAAAATACCTCAGTCCGTACTCTCAAGACGCACTAATCTGTATGGCTGTACAAGAAGAGATCTTCTCTGCGTGGTTACTTGTTACACAAGACCAGTGTAATCTAACCTCTCTCACCCTACAACTTTCCTAACTTTCATTAGAAAGCTCTCTGATTTGATGTGTCAAGTTGTAGTGGTTGTTGGTAGGTATGGGGTAACCAATCGTAAGTTGCTGCGATTGGCAAAGGGCGATTTGGCGGACTCCCTTGTGTGGGGGCGCGTTTATGAGTTTTTTCGTATGTGGCATGTGGGTGGGACAGGGGCTGAAACATGCTTGGAGAGTAGGTATTTATGTCTTCCCGATTTACTCTACTTAGAAATTTTAAAGACCGTGAGAAAATTGTCTACATTTGTGATTAGAAAATTTAAAAACAGGTTTTTACTTAGAATAACTACACAATGAAACCAAGTACATTCGCAAAATTTAAGCCATTCAAATGGTGTCACATATGGTCCAAAAAAAAAAGACAATTTGCGCGGTGAAATCGTACCACAACAAATCAGAAAAGCTGCATAAGAGTTATGGTGTGACATTCCACAGGTAATCCATAAATTTTCTTGCTTAAATCGTTTAAAATACCAATCGAAACGTAAGCTACAAAGCGAATTTGTATCTTACGTTTTGAGAAGGCGTTGTTTGGAAACCTACCTTCTCTGAATAGTTATTCTAAGGGTTTTTAGTTTTTTATGTCATAGCTGGCAAACAAATTAACGGACCGCCTCATTGTAAGCGATCTCCGTCACCTATGGATACCTGTAACAACAAGGGCATCAAAGATACGTTGCTGATCTTTGAACAACTCTATTAACAGCCCTTTTAAAGAACCCCATGATTCACTCGGAAATGCCGCAGGATGGGAGAAAAAAAAATCAAATAAAATGCACAGTATGCGATTTCCACAGATTTATAATATGCAACTATTAGCCACGAGACAATGAGTTGAGTTTTACCAATAGAGACGTCATACTCATTAAAAAGCTCTAAAAACATATATTTTACTATAACTACCTATATAAAAGACCCTTAGAACTTTACAAGCCTTACAGCCTCTTACAGCCGTCCCAGTATAAGTATTTCACTTTCTATACTTACACACAACATTTGTTGGAGTTGAAAAAATCGGCCATCGTACGTTTGCGTCGTTGCCAGACAAAGGACGACTGAGTTAACTCAAGCTAATTAACTTGTGTTTGTATCCACGCGCAAATTTCGCTAAAACATATCTACCTCAGTTTATGGGATATACTTATATAGCATCATTGCTTAGAGTTACATAGAGCTATAAATTTGGTGTTGAAAAAGTAATAATCGAAGTGCGCATCAGATCTGCATCATTTGACACCCTCCTGCCCATTTTTCTATCGGACTGCCAGGGCGGGAACGAAGAATCGACACCACTTCATGGTTGATATTTCGAAAACCCGTACTAAGCGCTTTGATTCCACATTTATTGTGCGAACTTCTAGTCTGTGAATGCGCTGCCTGAATGGGTGCTCCCCGATAGTTACAATCTGGGTGTCTTCAAATCACGAGTGAATCGGTTTCTTCTGGGCAAGCGTGCTCCAACGTAAACCGCATCATCACTTAACATCAGGTGAGATGGCGGTCAAACGCAAGCCTATAAAAACACTAAATGAACATTACCTACTACTAGACTACTAGAAACAGATTAATAAAATATGATTCTTTAAGTTTAAAAAAATTACTTAATTAGTTAAAGCCAACGATCCATTAGGTACTATACTACGTAAAGCTGAATAAGCATTATTTAAGCATATTGATAAACAGCCTAAGAAAACCCACAAAGTACGTCATTGTGGTTTTTGATGCAACAATAAATGTGAAATAAATGACACACTTACTATTTTAGTACTGATAATTTATAATTTATCAGAAACTTACTCACCCGATTCTACTAAAGAAATTGTTTGCGATTTTAATTGTTAAATAACTGCCTCAAATTGACAGTTTTAAATATTTTGTTGTACTAGAAAAATACAACCACCTAATATAATAATTTAGTATAAAAAAATTTAAAACGGTCAATTTTGAGGCAATTATATAAAAAATAAAACGCAACAATTACAATTTAAAGACAATTTGTTTAGTAGCATCGGGGGGCAGAATTATTAAATTGTTTGTAATTTTTTTTTGTTATGAAGAGCTCTTATTTTATAATAGGCTTGTTTATGCCCGCCAAGCCACCAGCTCGCCTGATGTCTACGGTGGAGCACGCTTGCCTAGAAGAAACCGATTCACTCGTGATTTGAAGACATCCAGATTGTAACTAACGGGAAAAAAAACATAAATTTAAACTAAATAAATCTAATGACCTTGCATTAGATTTATGGAACTTGTAACTGAAATTAAAATGACTTTGATTTTTTTGATAGCAAGCTTGTACGTTCTTTGAAAATCTTTGACCAAAATAAAATGAATGGACGGGCCCAGAAGAAGCGCATTTTTGAAGATTACAAAATGAGCGCCGACGCTCACTTCGTTTCAGTCAGTATCTAGCCGTAGGATCACAAGACTATTGTTACATGATAACGAAACATCTGACAAAATTATGCCTTCGTGTGCTTTCCCGATGTGTAAATACACAACAAAAAACCACTATAATTTTTTATAACACATTTACTGAACATTGCTATAATTTATTAAATAATTATAATTATGTCCGACGGTTTTGACTCGTTTTTACTGAACAAGTTCAATGGTTTTGGCCCGTCCATTCATTTTATTTTGGTCGAAGTTAAAAACAGCACGGTGGTGTCCATATTAAAGCAAAATTTTCTGAACAACTAGGTATATCTCTACAACTATCTATAAAAAAACTTTTTTTTTTCTTAACATTTTTACTGTTACTTATAGGTTTTTTTTATGTATAATAAATGTACAGTTTTAAATGACTTTACATTAACATCATGTAGTCTATATATACATATAAATGAATGCCTATTTACCTTGGTCATACCATAACTTGAGAACGACTTTACTGATAGTAATTTTTAACTTTCGCGATTTGAACACATGGTGGCGGTGGTTTGGTGATAAGTACCGATAAACATTTAAAATATGACTTTACTGATTCCATCCATCTTTTTTTATAAGTTTTCTAATACTTTGTAGAAGGTTCTTACGAAAGAAAAATTAGGAAAATTGCGCAGAGAATTGGAAAATTTCAGAAAACTTAACGACGATTTTACCTCGCGTGTGAAACATAATATCTTAGAATAACTACTCAGAGAAGGTAAGTTTCCAAACAACGCCTTCTCAATACGTAAGCTACAAATTCGCTTTGTAGCTTACGTTTCGATTGGTATTTTAAACGATTTAAGCAAGAAAATTAATGGATTACCTGTGGAATGTCACACCATAACTCTTATGCTGCTTTTCTGATTTGTTGTGGTACGATGTCACCGCGTAAATTGTCATAGTAAGATTTTTATATTTTTTTTGGAGCCATATATGACTCCATTTGAATGGCTTAAATTTTGCGAATGTACTTGGTTTCTTTGTGTAGTTATTCTAAGCATAATATAATATATCGATGTTTAAAACTTTACATCTCATTTTCTTTAACTGTGAAACGAACTAATTAACAGAATGTTGATGCTGTTGAATTAGTTTAGCTTCTTTCTACAAAGTTTCAAAACATTAGCACTTTATTTCTCAGAAATACACAAACTTTTATACCTTTTACATCGCGGGAGCAACATGCTAACTATGGCCACTTGTAGTCAATAATTCGCTAAAAATAACAACAAATACTTAAATGTTTTTACACATACGAATAAATGAATGTTGTCACTACATGTTTTACAGGTAAAATATAACCTCAACTGTCAGTAACAGTTGTTTCGCGCGATTGTTGCAGGGTATGATTTTGCAGTTTGTATATCAAATCTTCGAATGGTGATGTTTCTAAGCGCGTAATTTTTTTAAATATGAAATCATGTAAAGAATATATATTTTATTATTAAATATGGACCTTCTTCTTCGCACTCATATCAAAATAAGTAACAAATACCGTGGTTTAGAAATTGGTATCGAGAATCGTTTATAGCGGAATCGCCCTTAGATAATCTATCAACCGTCATTAGAAATAGACCTCATAAAAATAACTATTTAGTATGAGTGTATTTTTGAGTTATGTACATCGGGATACAATTCCTATGGAGTCACAATCTCTCAGTTGATAACCAAAAAGTCGGCGCAATTCATAGCGTGCGCCGAGTTTTGGATCGGACTTTTTTGGAACGATTGTGACTCTAAATGTATTGTATCTCGATGGTTATGTATGAAAGTCTTTCTTAAAGTACTGTTAATATAAAGACCAAGATACATACAAATTGAAATGACCATCATACATATTTTCAGAATGATGCTGACAGTAATCGATAGTTTTTTTGTTGTATCAGATAGCCAACTCTACAGATCAGTTGGTTGGTACTTGCACTGTACATTTAATAGTCGCCATTGCTATGTGAAACGGTAGCTTGAATCCGACAAGCCCATTCACCAATCAATCATAAGCACCTACCACGTTCCAATTCAATCCAAAAACTACTCAAACATCCACGAAAATTTTTAAATCTATAGAAATAGAGTCCAAAATGATTGAGCAAATAGTTACAGAGGTGTATAAAAGAGGTTGGTGTTAAAGCCCTCGACAAATCTGAGCGCCTACGCACTAAAGCTGCGTTCACATGCGCAACTACCGTTAGGACAGAAACTGTTGGTCAACACCTCTCTCTAGCGTTCCCACGTACGTAATTACGATTTCTTTCATTAATCTAAAATTAAGAAAAGTGGGATCGATTTATTAGTATCTTTATTGAAGTGTTTACTCGCTCAGTTTTATTCGAACTTCTTTACTCTATCAACTTTAATGGTTTTGTGTTGCATTTTGGTTAACGAAACCAACTAAGCATGTGATTTGATGATTATGTTGTACTTTAATTTTACTACCCACGCACTTAATGGGTTAAAACTTGTCTAATAATCACTTGAAGAGACGATATTTTACCGTAGTATTAAATAAATATTTAAATATTTATTTGGGACCTTTTTTTTTGCACACACGGTCATCTGACCCCAAACTAAGCAAAGCTTGTGATATGGCTGCCAGAGACTGATATACATACATATATTGTTTTTAAATACATACTTAAATATATATTAACAACCAGATATAGAACAAACACAAATGTTCATCACACAAATGTTTGTCCTACGTGGGAATCGAACCCACGCCCTCAGGCTCAGAAGGTAGGTTCACTACCAACTGGACTAACGGGCTATCAAGCTCTATTAAACTCTAATAACGGGCTATCAGGCTATATTGCTCAGTTCAGCCTCAGAATAATTTTATTAAGTTATTGTCTTAAGTATTTCAATCCAAACTAAGTAAGTAGAAGTACTAATAAAGAAACCAGATATTAATAAAAATAATTAACAAAACATTTCCTTTTTAACTTATCTTAGAAGAGATGAGCAGAATTAATTACTATTTGGAAATTTTTGTCTCAAAATTATTTATTGTCTGTCTAAAAGTTTAATCTAAAATCAATGGAAACTGTCGTGTCACAATATTTTATGTATTAAATTAAGTTAGAACGCACGCAATTGCCGCTGCAACCAGTTCTCAATACTTATTGCTTGCAAATTCACATTTACATAATACCAAGCTACTACATTATACGACAAAATACTTCATACAATTCCTTGGGAACGCGAGCCGTCACAAGAATTAATCTTACGCCTTTAGGAAGAACTTAAACGAATAAATTTAAATCGTCAATGTACATTACAATATACATTACCATATATTATATACGAGTAGTCAATCGCTTGAGATACCTGTCCATTACAAAGTACAATGTCATGTAAAAAAGTAGCGCGGTTCCCATGAGATCTATCTTATGCAAATTTGCGGCGCAACTGTTGCCAATTCTATGTGAACGCGCCCGGATGCTCACATATTCAAATTAGGAACTTCTTTTTAATATGTATTTAAAAAGGCGTGTTCGAAATTTTGAAAGCGGTCAGAACTTAGTTTTAATCTAAGATTTTTTCGGCCAGTGCTTTTAAAATTAAGTGTTGAAACTATTACTGGCAACTCGGACCTGTGTTTAAATGCCGTTAGGTTAATATTTACTGCGGTGTTAAAAGGAGTTCGTTGTATTAGCCGTTACTGATATCGTTATAAATCATAATGGTCAACACAATATCTGGGCATATAAATTACCTATCAAATACCGGCTCAAATTACTCATTAGCGTTATTTCGGTGCTCAGTAAAAAGTTATATTGCCAATTAAACATTATTCATAATCTTTAATGGGCAGTTCAAGAATCTAGTCCAGACTAATATCCATTTACGTTGACTTTTTAATGAATATGGAACTTATTCGTTTTTAAATGTTGATTAGAATAAAATTAGGTTTGTTAGTCCACATTTTTGGAAACGTGTAGGTATATTAAATAATGTTAAGTTTTATTTTAAAGACAATTTGCATCAAACACGTTCCCATTATATTCTTAAGCATTATCCATAGCAAATTAACAAAAAGGTTGTATTCTGTACCAAAATTAATTAAAATTATTTTAATACATCAATATTGACAAGTCGAAACTTTCTAATGTTGAAATCCAATCATAGACGGCAACAATTGTTTTAAAATATTGAACTAATCAATTAAATAACTAAATAGAAATATTATTGTTGGTTACTAATGTTTAAATGTGTTTCTTTCACCGACATAGCTGTTAAAATTTGCAAGTTGAAGTGGCAATGGGCAGGCCACATCGGTCGAAGAACCGATAACCGATGGGGAAGAAAGGTTCTTGAGTGGAGACCACGAAAGTGGAAGAAGCAGCGTAGGTAGGCCTCCCACTAGATGGACCGACGACGTGAGAGTCGCGGGCATCCAGTGGATGCAGATGGCAGGCTGTCGTCAGTGTGGACGTCTTCTGGCTGATGATGATGACGGTGAAGGAAATGTGATTTAAAAATAAAACCAGATGACAAGTAAATAATGCGGTTAGTCAACGTATGAAAACATTGCAAAAAATCGATGAAATTTAAATAATAGGTAAGTTATTGTTATCACATTGCGAATTTTGAAAAACTAGATTAACATATTGATATAATAAGAATTATCAAATAAACAATATAAATGCAAATCGAAAAGCTTACATTCACGTACAAAAACGTGAAAAAAACAAGCAGATGTGTTTGAAACAAAAAATCCTGATTTTCTTTCAATGACAATCATTATTTCTGCAAAAAACAACCCTTGCATGTTTTTACGTCGTTTTTTCTAAGTAAGATAGAAGTGTCTAGAAAAAATTTATGAAAAGTGAGGGGTCACATATAACGATCTCGTATGCAAATCAAGGGCAGTCGCGCACAAAATATGGTTTTATGCTGTTAAGGGTGGAATCCTGGGGCTCAATTATAACAAGAACAGAGAAAAAAACAATCATGTGATTTAAAAAAAAGATTACTGCATATTAACAATGGCTCTTTAATTTAAAATTAGAATTATGCTCAACCTTTTACTGAAATAATAATAACTATAACATCATCATCATTATCAGCCTATCATGTTCCCACTGCTGGGACACAGGCCTTCTCTCAGAGAGAGGATGGGCCGTAATCCACCATGCTGGCCCAGTGCATGTTGGTGAAATCATGTCTGAAATTTCGAGGTTCTAGGACATACCGGGTTCCTCACGATGTTTTCCGTTGTTCCGTTGTTGAGCGATGGGATCGAAACTGTACATAATTTATTTAATTACTAAATTAGTGATTGACAGGGTCAAGGATCGAACCGGGTGCCGTCAGATTGTAAAAGGTATAATACACCTAAAAAGGTAAGGAACGTAAGGTGTAGGTCTAAAGGGTCGGCAAATTATTTGTGATGCCTCCGGTGTTACAAATACCCATAGGAGATGGTGACTGCTTACCATCAAGCGGCCCAGCTGCTTGTTTGCCAGCTATGGCATTAAAACACGCTACCACCACTCGGCCACCTTATACCACAATAAATTAAATTACACCTATAACACAATAAATCTATCCAATTTTTAACCGACTTCAAAAAGGAGGAGGTTATCAATTCGACTGTATTTTTTTTGTTTATTTTTTTGTTTTAATTAAATACTGCGATAAAAAGAAACTTAAAAATAATGTGTCCGTACAATTTAATGCATATTATTAAAAAATTAATAAAAAGAAAAACAAAAACCGACTTCTAGACTATAACTTACATGTATAAACTTAAATAAAAAGTAGTAAATGACAGTTAAAACCAGTGCTGCCAGATATATTTTTTTGCCAAGTCGGGATTTTAGAACTTTTTGAGTGAAAAAAGCGGGATTCTGTCGTCGAAAGCAGGACATAGTAAAAAAGGTATGTAATCAGAAGTTTTTATAGTTTGAATATTTATCTTATTATTTGAGTTCAAATTATGTTTACGTGACAATAAATAGCAAACAGAGCCATAGAAAATGTATTATAATAAAAATAAGAATGATTTTAAATCAGATTTACCGTATCGTTACATAGTTGAGGCTTATACGTACTCTGAATATCGAGTTATCCCCGAAAAGCGGGACTGAGCCTGTCCCGCGCGGGGCTGAACCTACCCGCGCGGGACTGAGCCTGTCCCGCGCGGGGCTGAGCCTGTCCCGCGCGGGACTGAACCTACCCGCGCGGGACTGAGCCTGTCCCGCGCGGGGCTGAGCCTGTCCCGCCAAAATCGGGACGTCTGGCAACGCTGGTTAAAACAGAGATTGAAAGTCCTTATCAAAACTTACTGAAGGAACCTCAAACCATAATGTCATTCATCAGTGTATAATATTTTTGGTTTTTGTTGATAAAAAAAAGCACTGAATCAATTCCGATAAAATTTACATGGGACCCTCTGAGGTATGTCCTACCAAACAAAAAAATTATCATCAAAATAAATTCATAATTTATTTTATTTTATTTTATTTTGGCGGAGTAATCGTGTAACAAACATAAAAAAAACATACAGTCGAATTGATAATCTCCTCCTGAAGTCGGTTAAAACTTCACCCAAAATAAAATCAATGGACGGGCCATAACCATTGAAGTTGCTCAGTAAAAATGAGTCAAAACCGCTGGAAATATACCTCAATACGTTATTATAACCATGTACAGTACATGGTGTTTGTTAAAAAAAATGATGCGGTTTTTTGTTGTGTATTTACACGTCGGGAAAGTACATGAAGACATAATTTTGTCAGATGTTTCGTTATCATGTAACAATAGTCTCGTGTTGCACTTCCTACGGCTAGAGACTGACTGAAACGAAGTGAGCGCCGACGCTCATTTTGTAATCTACAAAAATGCTCTCTTTCTGGACCCGTCCATTCATTTTATTTCAGTCGAAGGGTTAAAAATGTAATGGTTATAAGTAGAGGTGTCGACCAGAATATCCATCGACTCATTTCCGGTGCATTTATCATTTAGTTGGAACTTTAAATTAACACTTTGTCCGTTTTTTCTTGGCTTGGATCTGCATTCATTATTTTATTCACATGTTTTTATGTGAATCCTATACATTACATCGCAAAAAACTCCAATTTGTAACAAGAAGTTTTTATTAATGTTATCTTGTAACATCTAAATGGTATTATTTCGATATTTTATTGCGAACTTAACAGTTAAGTACCTAAGTATGTTTTTTTTTTTGTTCTGTATTATTAATTTTTTATTGTACCTACTCTTGGATTTATGAATCTTGCGTCTGATAATAAATAATTTTGACTTGATTTTAATAGAAATTGCCGAATGTACATTCGCAATTGGCATGTATTATACGTATTATTTAGTTACGTCAATTCGTGTGTACTCTTGAGATTTTCAATTAATTTTTCAATTGTAGGTAGCGCGAATAATTCATCGACACGTACGCCGCAGTATAATAAATAGTGCATAAAATGGAAAGACTATGTAGTAGTTTTACCGTCTGAGAAGTGACGGCAAACTGCTAACGCAGTATCAAACTAAGGTTAAATCACATCAGTTGGAAAATCACGCGACCGCAAACCGTATCTGGGCGCGTCAAGGTTCACGTTCGCGTGAATTTCCAACCGAGCGGATTTAGCGTTAGTTTGATACTGCGTTAGCAGTTGGCGCAAGGCCCCTGATAGACAGAGATGGACACGTCAAAACTAAAACTTTATTTTAAATATAATATCTTAATTTCATTGCTCTTCTGCAAGTTTCCGTAGTGTAGCGGTTATCACGTGTGCTTCACACGCACAAGGCCCCCGGTTCGATCCCGGGCGGAAACAGTTCATTTTTGCACTGTTTTTTAAATTATTATCTTGTAATAAATAATACATACGTATTTGTAATTCTTTATCATAGTTACAAAATGGTGAATATACCTTTAGAACCTTAGTGTTTTTGATCAAAAAATTTACCTATACTATGAGACGGGGTGGTCGAAAATAGTAACATGTCTAACCTAGATTAGGAAAGGCTATAAAGATGCTTGCAGACGATGCGTAGTACCATAGATAAATATATACTAGGTAGTACCAGTAGTACGCATCGTCAGATGCGTAGTTCAAGCAGCAAGTAGAAGTTGTAAGTAGCTAATATACGCATCAGTTATGTTTGACACTTCGCGCGGTTCGTGCAGCCCAGCGAGCCGCGCGACCTAGAAAGCTTTCTTAAAAACTTTTTTGTACATCAGTTGTGCTTAAGTGGCAGTGGAATTAGGTACTACTTAGCACTACCACTGCCACTTGCATTAAGCAAAACGTTACAGACGATGCGTAATAGCTATTAACAACTTCTACTTGCTACTTGTCCCACGCATCGTCTGCAAGCGGTCTTAGGGTTATTACAAGTGCTTAGCAACTGCGTTCTAAGACAACGCAGATGAGTCTTTAGAGTATGTCTACATTTTATTCCGAAAAAAACCGAAACGCAGATTAAAAATAAAAACTCAGAACTCTACACGTGCTCTCGCAGACGCCCGCATTATTCAATAACAAATAAAAAACTAAATATTAATTTGCATAATAGACCGAGCTACGGGGCGCCAGAACAATTAAGCTATTGTTCTAACAACAGCTCTATATTTAAAACAATGCTAGTAGTGAGGTTTAAAAAAAATTATACTCCGTTCATGTAAGGTCATACGGGCGCGTTCAAAGGGTTAGTTGAAGGGTTCCTCTTTTGTTTCACTAGTGCAGCAATTGGAGTTATTTGAATGCTGGCTTGATTTATTGTACAATGTTAGGACATTGAGAATAAGAAAAAAACACGTAATGAATTCACCTTTCATTATACAGAGTTACACCAGAAAGGAGGCCTTTGTACCCATTAAAATGTACTCTATGAAGTCGAAATTTAAATTTCGAAAAAAAAATTGCTGTTCCATCTTCCATATAGAGTCACAATCTGTGAGTGAAAACAGCCAATAAAACGTCCGAGCATCATTGTACATACATTGTATCAATTATACAGTTCACAATGCCACGTTTACTCCAATTTAGACGTTATGTCGCTTGCATAGTGTTCAACGTTAGTTGTCCGCTATGTCATCGTAGCTCTGGCATCGCGCGGCGTTGTAGTCGGATCGCAGTTACCTTGTAACTAAACAAAAAGTCTGCGCAACTCGCAGCGTGCGCCGAGTTTTGGTTCGGTAATTTTTTGGCACGATAGTGACTCTATATTATGTATTGTATTATCTCGATGGGTTCCATAGCAAAACTTCAGTCATACTCAACAAATGTACGGAACAGGTGATATTTTGCGCGATTTCAGGGTCGGCCCCGTCGTAAAGTGTTGTTCATATTGATGAGTATAATAACCTCCTTTCGGCTTAGTGTACCCTTTCTGCCTAACCCTGTATTACTGATCGTCATTTTGTCGTGTATTGCAATATTATGTAGGCTGGTCGTACCTGACGCAGAACCAATAACCGTTAATAGTATAGACGTGTTCTAGAGTGGAGACGATGATTCGGCAAACGTAGCGTAGGACGCCCTGAGACTCGATCGATGGAATGATGATATACGTAAGGCACCTGGCAAGGGCTGGAAGCGAGACGCAGAAGATCTGGCTGAGTGACGCGCTGTGAGAGAGGCTAAACAACGCCACCGCAAACCTTATCGCGCCCAGATACGGTTTGCGGTGGCGTGATTTTCCAACTGAGCGGATTAGGTGCCTGTAATAGCATTGTCCGTAAGGCCCCAGGTCTGCAGTGAACTAGGGTTGGCTGATTATGATGATGATAATGAATATTTTATCATTTTGCGTGTTTTGGAATACTTTTATTTCATTTTAACTACTGCCAAATTAGTTTATTATAAATAAAATAAATGCATTACTTATGTAGCTGTAGTTTTCTTTTTTAATTATAGGCTTGCGTTAGACCGCTAGCTCGCCTGATGTTAAGCGACATTGCTTACATTTTTAATTATAAACTTGCGTTTGACCGCCAGCTCGCCTGATGTTAAGCGACATTACTTACATTATTAATTATAAACTTGCGTTTGACCGCCAGCTCGCCTGATGTTAAGCGACATTACTTACATTATTAATTATAAACTTGCGTTTGACCGCCAGCTCGCCTGATGTTAAGCGACATTACTTACATTTTTAATTATAAACTTGCGTTTGACCACCAGCTCGCCTGATGTTAAGCGACATTACTTACATTATTAATTATAAACTTGCGTTTGACCGCCAGCTCGCCTGATGTTAAGCGACATTACTTACATTATTAATTATAAACTTGCGTTTGACCGCCAGCTCGCCTGATGTTAAGCGACATTACTTACATTATTAATTATAAACTTGCGTTTGACCGCCAGCTCGCCTGATGTTAAGCGACATTACTTAAATTTTTATTTTGACATGAACTACCAATAGTCTTCGAATTTTGTTCTTCTCGTAAAAAATAATGTGACAAGAAACCTAATCTGAATTTTTATATTGAATTTAGAGCAGAAATAACCATAATTAAATCAATAAAACGGTTTACGACAATTTTATTTCTTTTCGCGCATTTACAATTTACGTAAAAACACATTCAGATCAGTTTAATGGTAAAAACCTTTATTTGCATATCATTACGGTTAAAAACACTGACACTTGTAAGTAGGTATAAACATTCATTTCTTCTATCTATATGTATAGGTAGGTAGCCATGTACGTTATAATATAACATTACCAACCTTCATTGTAGCACGGTCGGTTGACGCAGTGTAATTTTTCCATACTTTCTGAGACGATTTTGGCATCGCACGGTTTGTTAATATATCAATATTTTCAAGTTTTTACCTACCTAAATATCGTCAAATATATTATTGCCAAATAAGACTTTGACAAAAAAGACCACAGGGAAACGCTTGGAAACGCTGGATGCAGGCCGCTTCAAACCGGCCCGTTTAGAGATCGATGGGGAAGTCTCTCAGAATACTTTCCAATTCTGTGGGAAGTCTATGTCCAGTGGACGTCCAATGGCTGAAATAATGATGATGAAGTTGCATCAAAAATGTTGCTCTAAGTGACTTGTTTGTGACGTCCAGGCCCGGATGGGGCTCGGTGTAGTGCGGATTTAAACCGAACGTAACCATAATCTGACAGTGACAGCACTTCTGTTAAAGTAGGTTTACAAGTATCTTCCTCGCAAGTACTTACTTATATGTTAAACATTTTACGATATGTCAATACACGAGCTGGCCTTGTACGCGATAGATTTCGGGATTTTAAACAGTAACGTGTAAATGTCAACGATTTTATGGTACAAACGACATCTTCCAATCTCACGACTGCAACAAAAACGAACGAACCCTTTCAAAGTACAACTTTTCCAATAAACTTTAAGTTTACTAAGAGTCCCAGCTTCGGTTAGTTAGACAAGGTTCTATGGTTATTTTCATAGTTTAATTTTGAAACGTGAGGCGCGACTTTACGCGTATGTTCCGAATGTTAATGAAGTAACTATGAATTAATCTGTTACGTAATAAAGTGGAAACAGAAAGCTTGTGTGATATTTTTTTATGTCTTACATGTGAAGCATTTAAATCGCAAGAATAAGATGGATCTTTGTTCACCTGTAGAAGTCTAGACGGATTGGTAAAATTGAGGCAATGAATAAATAAAGCTGGTCCTAAAACTTATTAAAAAGAATCAGACCTGGGGCCTTACGGCTACCTGATTTAAGCGATTCTGTTCAGGTGATGCGAAAAGTTGAACGACATAAGCCGTATCTCGGTGCGTTCACGTTCGCGTGACTTTCCGCACTGCGCTGTTTCAGCACTGTTTCGAGCTCACGTTAAGAGTTAGCCGTAAGGGCCCTGGACAAGTGGACACAATTAATACATTTATATATAAAAAATTGCAACCAACTTCACGGAAAATTCAATTAACGGGATTCATCTCCCAATTTACCATCCTACCACCCTGAAATCTATATCTGTACTAATATTATAAAGAGGAAAGATTTGATTGTTTGTTTGTTTGCATTGAATAGGCTCCGAAACTACTGAACCGATTTGAAAAATTATTTCACTGTTGGGAAGCTACACTATCCCCGGGTGACATAGGCTATAATCTATACCCGTGCGAAGCTGGGGCGGACCGCTAGTAAATAATAATGATACGAAATGTTCTTCAAATTTAAAATAAATAAATCGAGTTTAAACGATAAGATTATCCGGTTCAATAAAAAAAAAAAAAAAAAATTGGTTCACAATAGACTACCGGGCACGTATTTTATTTACTAAAAATAACAAGCTTGGTAAAAAAATATAATTAAATGTAGCACGTGTAATGAAAAAATAATTTAAATCGGCTTATGAAGTTCCGAGATATAAGCTTTTAAAGTTTTAGCACAAAAAAGCTACGATGAAATTTCACAATTCCTTAATGATAAAAATGTTTTGATAGTTATGTAATTAAACTAAATAATTGACATAAGATCGAGACTATGTACTAGGAAAAACTTCTAACATGGACATAAAGTCGTATATATAAAAAAAATATACAACTAACATTTGTACGCTGTAACAGGCAAGGATATGAGATTCGTCTCCATTCTTACGACCATGTATGCTACTTTATATGTATGTGTACCTACCATGTTCTCACAAATGTATAATTTGAATTTGAGTTTTTGGATAATTACATTAGAAAGGGATGCTCTCTCCTTTTTCCGCAAAGTGAGTGTTAGTATGGAGTTTTATGGCGTACTTACAAGTGACTTCATTTATAAGCATAGTCGCTCTCTGACATTAAAATGCTTATAAGTATTATCTTCCTTAATTTTGAACACATTTAATTTTGTTATCTGTAATCGGCTCTATTTATGGTCAGTTTTTTACAGGACAATAAAAAAATAATGGGTCTGGTAGCCTATTGGTGAAGATATCGCGCACATCAGTTAAAAATGGAAATTAGAAGTCGTTTTATCAGTTCCCATAATTTAGGGGAAGGTCGGGTAGCCCCGGCCGGCGGGTAGTCTCGGCCACTGTGAGTACCAAGCTCCCACCACAGATAGATAAACTTTGCACACTTGAAAACGTTCGCAGCGCCGCGTGACCGAATAATATAAACAGCGGTGCGGTGAACAACGAGCGAATAACAAGTGCCAACAGTTTGAATGTTTGATGAAGATTTTTTCGTGCGCCGATTACTTTTCGAAAGCAGATAAAATATATCAAATGTAAGTACTTTATCATCACTTATTATTAATTATGTGTGGTTATTATTGTAGTTCTGGAAAGGTTCTGGAATGGAGACCACGGACTGGTAAGCGCAGCGTAGGACGTCCACCCACAAGATGGACAGACGACCTAAAAGAGACCGCAGGGAAACGCTGGATGCAGGCCGCTTCCAACCGGCCCTTTTGGAGATCAATGGGGGAGGCCTATGTCCAGCAGTGGACGTCCTACGGCTGAAATGATGATGATGATGATGATGATTATTGTAGTTAGTGTGCCAGGTTAGATAATTTCGATAGCGTAGTAGGTGTTTTAGAAGAAAAAAAAACGAGATGACCGGGTACCCCCGGCCACACGTTTGTCGGGTAGCCTCGGCCACTTTTTGGGTGAAGAGTATATGAGTGAATATTGTAACTTGTTTAAAAGTTAATTTTTACAACTGAGTGGGTACAATACGCTATGGTATGTATACAAAATATTTTTTGATTTTCAGGTCACTCGGATAAGCCGAAATTTAAGGGAAAAGTTACAAGAAGGGGTGATTTGGAGAAACCTTTGAAGAGGGCTGGATACAGTGCGCTAAATGTAAAGACTGAGCGCACGAAGACTGTGTATACATCGATGGAGCGCAATTTTACTATTATTGCGACGTATGCACTGCAAAAGAAAAACTTGGTCATCATTAATAGGTGTGGCCGGAGCAACCCGCCAATTTTTTTTTTGACGAAACTTAAAGGCTAATAAAGTCTTAAGGCTAATTGTAAGACTTGATTTAAGCTAAGTTTGTGAAATTATTGGACTGTTATGTTAATTAAACTATTTCAAATATGTTAGAATTATTGTTTACGTTCAAAATTAAAGTCTAATTCTGTTGATTTCATATTTTTTGGAGTTTTGCTTATGTGTCCGTGGCTACCCGACCTTCCCCTAAACATAAAAATAATCAGACATGAACAAGAAAATTAATTCTAATGGTTAGTCATATGAAACCGCTCTCAACTAGAAATATTTATTTCTCCCGAAAAATGCTATTCTACATGATTTGTCATATATTTAAGGAGAAACATCCTAAGTAAGGCTGTCAAACCATGTGTCACAAAAACAGAAATTGCCCAAAGAGTATGAAATCTTTGGTTGAAATGTTGATGATCTGATACTTAGATTGTTATGAATAGTTTTTGTCTTTGTAACTTGTCATATAAATGTATGGTTCAACATAGGTTATGTTGAACCATACATTACAACCTACAACCATACATTCTGAATAACCCGTAAACATCAGTTTTCATCAAAAACCATAAATGAGCAACAAACTGAACCAGGCAGGAGCGTGTGAACGTTACTCAACTGCAGAATCATCGATTGCAATACCCATTACAGTTTTATGTTCACCAGTTACATCTCTAAAAACCATCGTGATTGCAGGGGACACATTCCGGTGCCGCCATTAAATAAAAGCAAAGTTTCGTCACAGTGTAAGAACTAAAGAGGAAACTGGAAGTATAACATTTCCATTTGTTTTTTCAGAGGTATAAATCAAGAAGAAAAAGGGGTTGTCTGTAAAGTCGGTTTACGGGCGATAATTTTACGAGATATCGTAATTTTACGTGCCTCTCTATCGCTTGTTCCGCGCTCTCGCTTGCACGCGCGGCTCAGGCGGAACGTGACAATTTTTCGTGCGTGCAGCCGGCGTTTATCGATATAAGACGTTATCATGTCAAAAATGAATGGTTCAACAATGATTCAAGAAAACTAAACCAGTTTCTAAAAGCTATATTTCATCACGGAAAATTTGTGTTTTTTATAGGATTAGCTTAGTAAATGCAGAAAAAAATGGTTACTATAAGCTACTTTCCTTTACAGATGGCCGATGGGGCCGAGAGGTTCCTGAATGGACACCACGGACCGGTAAGCGCAGCTTAGGACGTCCACCCACAAGATGGACAGATGACCTAAAAAGACCGCAGGCAAACGCTGGATGCAGGCCGCGTCCAACCGGCCCTTGTGGAGATCGGTGGAGGAGGCCTATGTCCAGCAGTGGACGTCCTATGGCTGAAGTTATGATGTTAAGCTACTTTACATCCAGGAACAATAAGTGGTTTCTATAGTATAGTCTACATTTCATCCCGGAAAAATGATTACTTCTGAGAGATGGTGGTCAAATGCAAGCCATTTAAAAAAAAATACTAGATATGCTTGAGCTTCACCGCCATATCGCCTGATGTTAAGCGATGATGCGGCCTACGATGGAGCACGCTTGCCTAGAAGAAACCGATTCACTCTCAAGTTATAAAAAAAAGTTCTACTAGGCATTAAGGATATATAGGCTCGGCTGGTGAACTAAAAGTCAAAAACAAGACGAACCTTACTCGTGAGTGGGCCCACTGATACTTACATATTCACTGTGGCTTTACGACCGGCCTATCAAACATAGCGGGTGTTTCGAATCACCAACATGTGTTTCCCTCTATGAAATTTTATGTCAGTTAATAACGTCATATTTTACTTATAATATATTTTACAACACATTTGCTCAAAAAGTGCACTTATGAAGCCTGAATACATCGTTCGAAAGTTAAACATTACGGATCATACAACGGAGTGTGCGGTAATGAATTTTACCGCACGCTCAGATGTATAGCACCGTGCGTGTAATTTACGGTATTTTTTTAATTTCTATCATAATTACATAAGAATTCCACAAAAGAGTTTCATATTACGAGAATAAATAAGCTGAATGATCAAACCTCCTTGGAAGCGCTTTTGCTCAATACGTTTGTCTCAGTTTAATACTAAAGAGAAAATGAGACGAAAGATGTAGTTCTAATTTTCACCACGTGATAGTGGCGCTATTTGCATGTTCGCGCCATTTTCTTATTATATTATAGAAACTATTGTTGTGACTGATATTAAGTTATAAACAAAATAATAAAATTGTTTCATTTGTAGCCTTTTTTCTCGCAAATGTGTTGTAAAACGTTGTATGGCACACGTGCGGATTGGTTTTTACAAACTCGTGACTATGATAAGCCCTCGACTTATTCGTCTACTCGTTTGTAATAACCAACTTACCGCACTTGTATCATAAATAACTATGACACTAACCATTGGCTAAGTAAAATGCATGCATATTTATATAGATGAGTAACTTGGGTGCGTTTATCAGTTAATTGAATTTGGTAGGAAAAGTTTGTATTTTAGGTTAGAAGCGGTTTTATGTTTTATAATAACAAAATTTAGTCAGTTCATCTAATGTTTTATCATAATCTGGTAATACAGATTTTGAATTTCTGCTAACACCCCGGAGAAACCAACAAATAAATGCGTTTTTTTTTACACAGAAAAAAAATTCGAATTGATAATCTCCTCCTTTTTGAAGTCTTAAGTTTTCTGAAAATTTCCAATTTTCTTTGCAATTTTCTTTCTTTAATTTGTCTTTCGGTAAAAACGGTTTTTCTGTTAAGATCGGTTTAGTGGTTTAGTCGTGAAAAGCGAACAAACATTCAGACTGAAAGACGTAATAAAAAAAACAATTGATTATTTATGATGGTAAGTAGAAGTACCCATACTGCTGGACACTTATTCTGGCGTCAACAAAATTATTTATCTTCATTACCAGTTGCACAACGAGCTATGGAGAGGGCTATGCTCGGGGTTTCTCTACGAGATCGAATCAGAAATAAGGAGATCCGTAGACGAACGAAAGTCACCGACATAGCCCACCGGATTAGCAAGTTGAAATGGCAGTGGGCAGGGCACATAGCACGCAGAACAGATGGCCGATGGGGCCGAAAGGTTCTCGAATGGAGACCACGGACCGGTAAGCGTAGCGTAGGACTTCCACCCACAAGATGGACAGACGACCTAAAAGAGACCGCAGGGAAACGCTGGATGCAGGCCGCTTCCAACCGGCCCTTTTGGAGATCGATGGGGGAGGCCTATGTCCAGCAGTGGACCTCCTACGGCTGAAATGGTGCTGATGATGATGATGATTACCTGTTAGTTTTTCTCATTAGACATCGTAAAAATGAGAAGTGCGTATTAACAGAAACAATTTCGACTGTGCCAATATCGACCTTGTATTAGGAATTCTGGAACCTCCGCTAAACACATATTTTATTGTATTTACATTACTTACGAAAGAAATTACAATGAATAAACGAATATATTATGTATAGTATAGTTATGTAAGCACTGGAAATTTTGCAGTGGTATCGACTCAGTGGTGCGCATATGCATAAAGCGCACCAGTGCGCAGCCAGTTGCATGTCGACTTCGTTGTGAACTGCCATCGTACAGGAGAGTGCAAACTGAATAATGCGATGTACTTAGCAGAGATTCCGACAGATGGAGCAATTTTTTTGTAGATACAAGACGCGAATATTCGGATAGGAATATACGCTTTTCATGATGCTTAGTGTTATTTTAGAACTTGATATATCTAAAACAGTGTAATTGTGTTCTGATATACAGTAGATAAAGTATAATTTATCACACGACGATCCGACTCAAGAAAAGCTATTAAAATGCAATAAAACTCGGTTCCTCTGTCATCGACTGTTACTATTCTATAATTTACAATTCCACGACAAAAAAATTAAGTGACACATTTAATGACGTTTTTAATCTTCTTTAAATGACCATTAACCAAATAAAATTGACCTTCAGCGCCCCTCTTTCACAAATAAATTCAATAAAAATTTGGAAGTTTGCGGGTAGTTGAAATAAAACTGGAGGTCCAAGTATAATGGTTAGTATTGTCTAATTTGGTAGCGTTAGTTATGCGAGTGTCCCATGTTTAGAACCCTAGTGCCGGCAGTAAAACTTTTATAAATGGGAAATGGGACAGAAAATAGATTTTAGGACCATTTTATGGCTTCGTATGTCGTTGACAGAGTACCTGTTTAAATTTAACGTATTCACGTTGGCGTCTCTTTCTAGATTTAAGTACCTATACCTATGTAATTTACACATAGCTAGCACGGGGTGCTGTCTGGGAAATGCCTTGGGTGCGTGACAATGCTGCTATTTTGGACGTTTCTAAAATCTCATAACTACTTAAAAACTAAGGTTAAACTTTACAAATTTTAATTTAATTTAATTTATTTATTCAATCATTACAATCTTTATACAGGAATAACCTAATACAATAGTGTAGTTACAAGTTAACATTTTAAGAAATTAATTACAAATATAAAATTAGTCAAGTAATAATTAATTAAACAAGTTAATATTATGAGTAAGTGTGTACTTATGTGTATAATATTCCACACGTAAAGTCGATTATATTTGGTATGCGTAGTCGGTATACTTACCCGGAATTGACAACTTTTTATCCTTTACTTTTTTCCTATGAATCTTGTATTGTGGGTGGTTGATCCGTATTTTTCCTGTGACGTAGACACGTCACAGCAATATCAGTCTATCGTGTTCCCACTGTTGGGACGCAAACCTTCTCTGGGATGAGAGAGAGGATGACCACCATCACTCTACATTATGACATTAGTAAAAATAAATTCAATTTAACTCAAAGTGCAGTTAAAATTAACTCTTATTGAGTTGAACACTCCCTTATGTATCCTCGATGCTCAGGTCTGACAACATAATTAGCTCTTATCACATTAATAAGTAATATCTGGACATAAAGATATGCAACTCCGTAAATTCAAGCATTGTTTTTGCAATTTTAATTGACATGGCCCATGCCTATTGGCAGGCCACATCGCTCGAAGAACCGATAACCGATGGGGAAGAAAGGTTCTTGAGTGGAGACCACGAACCGGAAGACGCAGCGTAGGTAGGCATTCCACTAGATGGACCGACGACATCGTGAGGGTCGTGGGCATCCAGTGGATGCAGATGGCAGGCTGTCGTGTGGAAATTAAAAACGAAGGCAGCATGTTCAGCAGTGGACGTTTTCTGGATGATGATGAATATTTCAGGGTAATGAGAGCATTGCAGCTGCGCAGGGGTTTGAACTAGTGAAGTTCTAAATTCTGGATAGCACTGAACTGTTATCGGCAAACATGACGCTTACCATCGAACAACCGAATTGCTCGTCTCATTACTTAGTTAGGTACATTTTGAAAAACATCATTATCGGAAAATCATTCAGACCACAGCAGGTCATAGACCTCCTTCCTCTTTCGCTAATATTCCCCATTTTGTGCCAGCCTAGCCCAGATACTACTGCTGCGGCTGGTCTTTTTTTTTAATATATAGTCTTGCTCTTGGCCGCCATCTCGCTTGATATTAAGCGATGATGCGATCTACGATGGAGCACGCTTACCTAGAAGAAACCGATTAACTCTTAGAATAGGCATGTGTCCTCATGTTTAATTTATTACAAATAACTGGCTTAGCGAGGAATATAACTAAATACATTACACATAGTGAAAAAATAATTTAAAATGGCTGTTAAATCTCTGAGATATGAGCGTTTAAAGTTTTAGGTGGGGATAGGGAGGGGATGCTCTATCCCTTTCTCGCAAAGCATGTGTTAGTATAGCATTTGTATGGCGCGCCTGAGCCGTGACGTCACGGCTCAGTATAGTGCGCTCTCTGTCTAGCATGAAATTAAAATGCTTATATCTGCTTATATCTTATTTATTTTTGGACTAATTTTTATATTGTTTTCGTTGATGGGCTCTATTTATGATCAGCTTTTTTATGAGGTAATAAAAAAAAATTAGTCATCATGCCTATTAGAAGACACCCTGATTGTAATTATCGGGGAACACCCACTCGAGCAGCGCATTCCATAGATTAGTGGTTTGCAGAATAAAAGTGGAATCAAAACGCTTCGTACGGATTTCAGAATATCAGTATAAAGCGATGGTGTGTGTTGCATCGAGGAACAACAAGGAATACCAGTAGCACCAATAAGACAAAAAAGTTTGCCGTCACGGGACGCTCGGCAGATGTGAACGGCATTAGAGAGCGTCATGTTGTTTGCCGTCACAGCGTACGTGTCGGTTTTACTGCCGAGGCGCGCCGATAGATGTTTCACATCAAAAGTCAAATTGTAGATATCTTCAAGACTCCAATGCTTGCTTTTGAATTTCGAAATACCGGTCCAGTGTTGGTAAATTGATACGTCCGTGGCAGTGCAGTGGTTCCACGACAACCGTTCCCCGAGGGGTTGTCGGTACGCGCGGACAGTGGTCAAGCTACAAGGTAAAACGCGGTTTGACCTAAAATCATTATTGGACAGGCTTTTTTTGGTATTGTACTTTTGGTTATTGACCTATCCGATTTACCGCTTTAGAAATATTGGAACTAAATTTCAGTTAAACTTTATCATAATTATTTCCAGCACATTTTTAGGAAGCTTAAAAAGAAACAAACATAATCTGTCCAAGTGCGAGTTGAGCTCGCGCTCTGTGGGTTCCGTACCACCACAAAAACACAAAAAGTTGTGAAAAAAAAACATCGCGGCGGTCACCCATCTAATTACCGACCGCGCCCGACGTTGCTTAACAGAAAGTCATCAACTCGCATTTGGCCATGATTTCTTACTTGCTGTTATACTTTATAGTGTGTACTATAATCATGTCAAGTGTGACACTTACCGTTTTTAAACAAGAGAAAATACAGAAAAATATTATAAAAAAACTTTAGTTTTTACTTTTTGATTTTATTACTTCCGCCGTAACATTATTCTGTGAAATTATCAACTTTCTATTACTTACTGTTCGAAAGATACAGCCGTTTAGGGGTAGGACAGACACACATACATACATACGGACAAACTGATAGACAGCGAGCATTTTGTGGTGGTACGGAACCCTCAGTTCAGCCCGACTCGCACTTGGCCGGTTTATTTATTTTATTTTTCTTTCTTACCAATATTACCCATTGGTTAGTGAGCTGGAGTACTGGCTGCCGCCGCCGCCGGTGTGTCGTGCCCGAGGTGCTGCCTGCGCCCGGTTACTCCAGATCAGGGCTCCGTGTGACAGCCGCCTCGGGCTGCGCCGTTACCCACCATGTCTCTATTTGGATGGACATTCTGCACTCTGCATGTTCCTAGTTTGGCTTTATTCACTTTCCTCGTGATAGGTTTTAGTACCATACATCCAGTGATCGTTAAAATTCAAGTAAAAGCGAGTTGATTTGAAAAATTGCTTGCAAAACAAACCAATTACGAATTAATAACGGTTCTTAAATTTAATGAAAATTAAATTTTATGCCTGTGGCGAGCAATCACGATCGGGTCATGTTCGGCTATTGTCGGCAATGTTTGGTGAAAATCGGCGGCTGTCGTGACGTGTCGTGTCATTATGTTTTGTTCTGTTTTCTTGATCAGACGCTACATGCTACAATGTTATGACGTAGATTAAGGGCAATAACATTGACTGTCCATCCAAAGGTTGCCTGGAAGAAATCGCTTTAGGCGATAAGGCCGCCCATTATACTGCCGTTTATTTGTTTTTATGTTACTTTAAGTTTCATTTGTATTTTCGGTGTGTAATAAAGTTGTATTGTATTGTATTGTATTGTAAGGATAGGTATAGACTCGAGTGATATGAGAGTGAGCAGGACAAAGATTATATATTTGCCTCTTACTGGCGTATAGGGTTTTTGTTGTTTGCCATCAACTGATCTGACATTTCAGGTGGCAGGCAAATACGACGCGTCGTTGAAAATAACTGTAAAAGACCCACAGAATAGACTTCATTTTGTCTTTTATTTGTGACTTTGTAAGTGGATTTAGTGCGCGGTGCAGTGTAATAGAGTGTAAAAGCCGTAGTGAACGGAATGAAGCGAACATAACCTTTCATCGGTAAAACTAATGTCGAACTATATCGCATTTGTATACGCTGAGGACTAGTCTATACCTACCCTTAGTCAATGTGTCTTGTGCTCGGTTGTTTTCTTGACCCGACGCTACAATGTTATGACGTAGATTAATGGCAATAACGATTTTACATGACAATTTCATAATGTCGACATGACATGTCATGTGGTATGTTGTTGAAAACTAGATGCAGTAAGACGGGAAAGTGTGGTTCTCGAATCCTTCTCGAATCCCATTCTTGTTATTACACGGAGATAATAAATAATTTAAATGAATGTCCAATCCTATTTTAATGTCAAAAGCTTTAAGACAGCATGAAACATCTGAAGTTGTTTATTATGCTCCATGTATCTTCAACAACTTTGTTGCTTGACATGCGACGAATTTATGATAATAAGAATACCTGCGCATTGATTTAAACATAAGTAAGTACTTTTGTTGTTGTTGCCAATAATTTTAGTACTGTCTAATTAAATTAATTAGTTACAAAATACCAAAAGGTAAGAGAGTCACTATTGTATTGTCTGTATGAAACTGTATTAAAACCTAACCTAACATCTCGGTAAATATTTTATTTTGGAGTTACGATGACATAGACATAGACAGATACACGTTAAACTATTAACACCACCCTTTTTGCGTCGGGGGTTAAAAATAGTTTGCACTGTTCCTATCTTTGCAACTGACATAACCTATGGTATATAATATAATCTGTGGTAATAGTGAAATATAAAAACGTCACCGCACCGCTCCGAACACCAAAACTGTGACAATGAAGCGCCCAAACTCCTGACGCTGGACAATGGGTCATTGTTGTGAAACTTTTTTTATTGTAAACGGATAATTTAATTTGGTAACAGAATGTGGCCAGATCGACCACAATAGGCGCACGCTAATGTGTAAACATCGCTAGTTGCGGTGCCCAACGCGCGTGTAATGGCAGACTACGCGGGACAGAGTCCTAGAGACGATGGATGAGACATCAACAGGAACCTTACTCAGGAAGGGCTCCAGATCTACTATTGAAGTTATTATCATGATCAGCCAGAAGAAGTCCACTGCTGAACATAGCCCTCCCCCTTAGATTGCTACACTGAACGCCAGCCTGCTATAAGCATCCACTGGATGCCCCCGACTCCCACGATGTCGTCGGTCCTACTAATGAGAGGCCTACCTACGCTGCGTCTTCCGATTCTTGGTCTCCACTCAAGAACATTTCTTACTTTCCTTTCATCCTTCCTTTCGTCAGTTATCGGTGGTTCTTCGATGGTTCTGGATATTATCGCGCATAGAAATTCCCAGCATAGCTCTCTTTATTGGTCACTGTTCGAATCTCAGTTTTTCCAAAAAGCCAGCAGCGTCTCAGCACCATACTGTGGAAGTCATCATGTTAGTAACATAACATGTCTTAGGTTTGGATTTTCACTGACCCTAGAGCCGATGTCTTTACCCTGGAGCCGGTGACCAGGACGGCGCGGTATCGCCCGCACTGTTGTACAGAGAAGGAAGGGGTATGCTCCCAGCATTTCTCAAGTGTTGCTTCGGGCAATATGCTATGGTGTACCGTTGCGTTATTATGGAGATCCTCGTGCTCTCTGTAAATCACAGAGGCAGGGCACTGAGGAGGTTTTACTAGGTGCAGCTCTACATAACTAAACACAACCGGATACCTTTTAAAATATTAAAGAATAGCAGTTCTGCAGGACTACGCTGATCTTTCAAATGATGAATGACTTGAGGTCAAAGCTTTGTCAACTATTGTGAGAAAAAAAAACTATGCATCATTATAATACTTTCAATTATCCACATAAACTCAAACCCTGTTCACACTGAATCTGTTTACAGGACCGTTTTTAGAGGCTCCGTTTTTATTTCAGTATAGACGTATATTTTAGTGAGTTTTACGTGAGATCACATTCACGACAGTGCCCCGGATCCAGCAAAAGGATCCAAATGAAGGATAAATACAGATCCGCTAGTGACGATCCTGTAAATAATACAAGTCAACAGACCAAGTCGGAGAAAACTTATTTACCTACATAATGGACGTGCCATATGCCACCTCGAAACCACTAGCTGGTTTGCTTCCACCTTCCGCTCTATTGGAATGCCTTGTCACCATCTTTGTTTCATGAAAACTCTAACCTGGGTGTCTTCAAGGCCAAAGTGAATAAGTGAAGTACCTTCTAGAAATACGTGTTCCATATTTGGCCACAACATCGCTTTCTATCAGATGAGTTAGTGGCCAAATTTAAACTTATTCTACATATTTAAAAAAAGTTGGCCATCACGGGACGTCTTGCAGATATAAAATATGACGGCATAAGAGAGCGTAACAATGTTTGCCGTCACGGCATGCAAGTCGGATTTACTGACAAGGCGCGCCAATTGAAATTTCACATCAAAAGTTTCACAGATTTTAATCTGTGCGTGTCTCTTCCAGCCGAGCTATGTGTATGGTGAGGGTAAGCGCAGCGACGCGCGATAGAGTCATTTCCTGATGTTGATGTCGCAACACAATGTAGGCAAGTACCCTGTATATGTAGAGCGATATTTGTATAGGAGAGGTTTACCCGCAGTACGCAGATCAGTGTACAGTAGACACGTGGAGTATGAATCGATACGAGAGATAGACGGCGGTTATGAGTTAGCATGTTTGTTGTAAAAATAAGTTCGTTCGTGGTTTAATAACAACAAACAACAAATTTAACAATAACATAAAAAAGCGTCTCATAAACAAGCTCAAAGTCGCACGAGCTATGGAGAGGGCTATGCTCGGGGTTTATCTACGAGAACGAATTAGAAATGAGGACGTCCGTAGACGAATGAAAGTTACTGACATAGCCCACCGGATTAGTAAGTTGAAGTGGCAGTGGGCAGGGCACATAGCACGCAGAACAGATGGCCGATGGGGCCGAAGACTTTAACGCTTTAACAGATGCCTTATTGTAGATGTCTTATCGTGATTCGGATTGTGATCACGATCGCGTGCCATCTCACTCACGCGCGTGGTGCGAGTAAGTAGATGCGAACGGGACGGCATGTAATCTCGATCACAATCAAACTTCTATAATAAGGCTGCAGTTTAATGCTATAGTTTAAAGGCCGCCTAAAATTTCTGACTTGTTTAGACGTTTACTGTTACAGAACAAATGATGAATGATGATTATGATGAAGTGCGAGTCGGTGACAAACTTCTGCTTACCCTGCTTCTGCTTACGTTTTCGTACGATCACCGAAGTAGGAGGTAACTAATCTACGAAACTGAATCTAAAAATTCTTTCACTATTACTAAGCTACGCTACTCTCGGATGAAGAGTCTACGTGGGTGAAATCACAGGGAACAACTAGTATAGTTTAATATTGGAACCGAAGGCTGGATGCACTAAATTATGTTTTTATCTCCGTCCAAAGTACTCGAATCCCTATAACTATAACTTCGATCGTAATACCTACATTATTATCCCACAAGATGGACAGACGACCTAAAAGAGACCGCAGGGAAACGCTGGATGCAGGCCGCTTCCAACCGGCCCTTTTGGAGATCGATGGGGGAGGCCTATGTCCAGCAGTGGACGTCCTACGGCTGAAATGATGATGATGATGATGAATACCTACATTTGCCACGAGCCAGAACTGGCGACAAACAAGGATGTTACAGCGACGTGACGGATAATTTAGCCTAATTCCGACCCGCCGTATGTCCCAGACGAATTTATTGATGTACCTACTACACATCACACACATTGAATACATTGATGTTACAGTTGTGTAAGCACCGCTTTATGGTTGATATTCCGCAAACCCGTACAAAGCGCTTTGATTCCACATTTATTGTGCGAACTGCTAGTCTGTGGAATGCGCTGCCTGAATGGGTGTTCCCCGATGGTTACAATCTGGGTGTCTTCAAATCACGAGTGAATCGGTTCCTTCTAGGCAAGCGTGCTCCAACGTAGACCGCATCATCGCTTAACATCAGGCGTGATGGTGGTCAAACGCAAGCCTATTAATTATAAAAAATAAAAAAAAAAAAAAAAAAAAACACTGTCCACGTGTTTTGTAACGACGTTTTGTCCAGCGTGAAAAGATTCCTTTTCATATAAGTAACAGCTTTATTTACACTTTCGGTCACAACTATTCAGCTTTTTACAATATTACCTATTGCAGCTGTCAGAGCTATAAAACTTGGATCGAGTATAAGTCGAGCTACGCTACGAGATAAGTCAAAGGAAAAGTTCTATTATACATCTAATGGTATGGAACCTTTTTTTAAAAATATTTATTTCAGAAATTTGTCGTTGCCTACAATGGTATTCTAATAAGTAACAAACTATACAAACATTGCTCATTTTAAATAAGAAATTAATCTAATATTATAAAAAAAAAACATACAGTCGAATTGATAACTTCTCCTTTTTGAAGTCGGTTAAAAAGAACATACCTTAAAGTCTACTTAACCTATACAGTAACTTGGCTCTATCCGATAATGGATAAGCCAGGACACTGTTACATTCTCCAACCTTCCAAGGATCGATGTGAAGGGTTCCCCGAAAGGCCTCGCTCATGTACCATCCATAGCTTCTTCGGGTGTGCCACAGGGCTCACACTTAGGCCCTCTGCTATTTCGATTGGATATACTAATTCTGAACCTGGGCTACACGTACGTAAACTACATTTGATAAACTACACAAGCTGGATAGAGATCGCCGTCCCCCTTTCATATCTACTATCTAATTACCGTTCCGGACGAACGAGCTGACAAACAAAGGGCCTTTAATATAATTTCCGTCTCTGAACCCTAAAATTAAATGTTTTAATTAAGTGAGCATTAGGTTTTAAGTCCATTCACACAATTCTGAGCGGGAATCGTAAAGATCGTATCGTTTGTGACACTATCTGAAAGTATTTATGGAGTACGGAACAGTCTATTTCTATGACAATATGTCATGGCTCATAAACTGGGGAATAGAGTGGCTCTATGATGCGATATAATTATTAGTTGGTTCCGTGGTCATTTTAGACCTTATTGTTGTCTCTATCATACCACTGCGGGGAACTTTTTCGTTTTTTAATTAAATTTCTCTCTAGTTGTTCATTATACAAAATGCAAGTGTTGAACAAGTTAATAAATAGTAAAAATAAATAAATATTCGGGACATTTTTGCACACACGGTCATCTGACCCCAAACTAAGCAAAGCTTGTGATATGGCTGCCATGCAGAGACTGATATACATACATATACTTGTATATTTTTAAATACATACTTAAATAGATGTTAACACCCAGATATAGAACAACACAAATGTTTATCACATAAATGTTTGTCCTAGGTAGGAATCGAATCCACGCCCCCAAGCTCAGAAGGTAGGTTCACTACCAACTAGACCAACGGGCTATCAAAGCTTGAAATAAAATATTCAACGAAAAACAATGGTTTATCTTTTAATACCTTTTTTAATCACATAAAAAAGTGTATCATGTAGGTAGATGTCACATTTTCCCTGCCAACTGATAGTGGGTGCGAGCTGAGAGCATTTAGATTGTCTTAAGACCATCAACGGCCACTGCCCATAGGCAGTCTATTTTTATGGTGTTAGTTGTATTTTGATAATAAAGGCACTTGCCTTAAAAAAAAGCAAAAACGTTAGTCATAATCATAGATTGAATGGATAATTTTCCATTCAATGCTTGCCTGGAAGAGATCTCTTTTAGCGATAAGGCCGCTACTGGTGGCACTAATTAAGTGTTATCTGTTTGTAATTTTTATTTCTGGTGTACACAGCGAACTAATAACAATTCGCTGGGTGTACACAGTAAAAAGTTTCCAGCTACCATAGCCTAACCTATGGTATGGCTAAAGCAATAAAATAAAAAGCTTTTTTTTAAATATTAAAAACAATCTTCCAAAGATTGTAAAGTGTCAACAGGAGTGTTGTGCCAACAGGCGAGTTGGTGGAAACGCGGACTTATGCACGTTTAAAAATATATAATCCAACAAACAATGATCTACACAAGCAAAAGTTTTTATGTTTTTGTTGCTGATTGTACTCATTCGCTAAATCATGGCTAAAATTCTTTACCGCTATAATAAATTACTTATTTACGGCTAATATTTAGGATTCGGCTAAAAGTGATAAATAAAGTTTTGACACTAAATTATGGCAATTTTGTGACTCATAGAGACTATTAGGTTATTTAGAAGATTCATTAGATTCAAAAGAATTATGTTTAGGTCAATGTAGTTAAATTAAGATCCTTTCTTGAGGATTTATTGAGAACCATTCATAATTCCGACACTGGTGTGTCATGGTGGAATCTCCGTTAATAAAATTAATAACAAAACGCTTAATTTATTTTTTCTTCTTTCCTCTTGAAAGGATTTTGGCGTTGCACTTCTAGTGCATTTGCCAGTGTCTACTATTGAAATATTTTCAAGTTTCATGAAATATGGTCAAACAAGTCATGGTCATAGTCAAGCTCAGTAAGTCACTCCCGAAAAAACATTTGAAATAACTGTTTGTTTTGACGTATTAAAGCCGCCCTGAAGAGGATGCTGATTACCAGTAAATCCGTATACTTATAAATATTTTATACGTATTTTACGTCTAGAATATTTGTATTTCGCCCACTGATTGCTCTTTACAAATCTGTGCTTGGCGAGTAAATCGGTGTCTCACAGACAAGCGTCCACCGTAGACCGCGATATGAAGTCCAAGCCAAGCCTTTCTTGTAAGTTTAAAACATTCTTCAAGTGGAGTGTACCCTGACGTAGGTCCCGATAGCAGGTACCTAACTTGACTATTATCATTACCGACCCACCGTAAAGTAGCGAACTGTCGGATAACAGCTGTAATTGGCAGATAGACCTGCAATTATGTAAAACGTAATGGACGCACGGTATCAGCCCTAGACTGGCGAGTAACAGTGCGCGTTACCCTCCAGAAAACAGATAAAGTTATTGTGAGGCGTGCGAGTGCGCTCGGAGTGGGAGCGATTAGCGATTTTAATGTTAACCCCTATATCTTCGCAACCCGTCGACTGATTTTCTTCATATTTGAACTTAAAAATTGTATTCAAAAAAGTCCAAGTCGTTTGTTGAAATGTATCAGAAATGATATAGTGTTGACATGTTATGGCACTCTCTTGAAAAGTCTTGACATATATTATATGGTACTAAGACGTGGTCCTTAACTGCTGACCTTGGAAAAAATTCAGTCTCACGGGCAATAGAAAGAGCTATGCTTGGAGTTTTCTTGCGCAATAAAATCCAGAACGTGGATCTTCGCCTAAGAACCTGAGTCACCGATATATCTATTAAAATTGCAAGTTGGCAATGGGCATGCCACATGGCTCGAAGAACAGATAACCGATGGAGTAGAAAGGTTCTTGAGTGGCGACCACGAACCGGAAGACGCAGCGTAGGTAGGCCTCCTACTAGATGGACCGACGACATAGTGAGAGTCGCTGGCATCCAGTGGATGCAGATGGCAGGCTGTCGTTCAGTTTGGCATTCTATTACTATGTTCAGCAGTGAAAATCTTCTGACTTATAATTTCATTGGAATCATTTCGTGTTTGCGCACTACTACTTGACGGTAAAATGGCAAACAGGACAGGATCCATATGAAACTCTGCACTTAGTAAATTTTCATATTTTTACCACCTTGTACTTTATGGAAGGAATAAAAATCTAATCTAATCTAAAATAACTGGCACAGATGTGATCCGTCCACAAGTGAGATCTGAAAAAGAACCCCATTACCAAACACTGCTAATCTAGTTCACCGCTAACCAATGAATTGCCGCCAACTACCCGCTAGAACTCTGCCCTTAGAATCGCGATTAAATAAACGTACAGAAGCGATAGTATCACACCCACCCATAAGTACGCAATCACGGTGCCTACAGCGAGCCGTCATTACGGCGTACGTGGCCAATTATATTGCGTTTTATTGTAGGCAATACGGCCTTTGTTAGCTGGGACCATCTGTTCTCGGCTCTCCTACTGCACTTGCTTCCTTAATGTTCACACACTTTTGCCTGCATCTTCGCCAACAGAACCTCTCAATTTTAATTTATCATCCGTTGCTGTCCCACTACTGGGCAAAGGCCTCTCTTCCTTTCTTACATTTCTCTCTATCTCGTGCTTCGTTCTCTCTATCTTGTGGATCATTATTTTGTGTGGAAGTTATTTTCGTCCCGTAATTTTCGCCTGGGCCTGCCAGGTGGCCGTATGACTTGTGGGAGTCATTCGGTCGTGGTTTTTGCCTACACGCAGCTTATCCGAAATTTGGCTGACGTGACCGACCTTGTACCACTTCAGTTTGCCAGCTTTTTCCCCAAGATCTGCTATTTATGTCTTGGAGTACCTATGCTGTTCTGTATACGGTCTGTCTAGATACTGCGCTCCATCGCTCACTAACAAACCCCGAATACAGAAAAAGAGAAAGCTTCCAATAAATTTAAAACAAAACTCAAGCACAGTCAACATAGGTCTCAATATTTTTTTTGTTAGGTTCTGTTTTTTATTAGAATTGCATCAGTAGTATAAAAGCTTACTTTGCGACTTAAAGACACTCAGATTTTAACTATCAGGGAACATCTATTCAGGAAGCTCATTCCACAGTCTGGTGGTTCGCTCAATAAAAGCGTTTCGTTCATGTTTTCGGAATATCAACCAAGAAACGGTGTCACCTATTGGTACGTGCTCTGATAAATACGCTTCGAAATATATCCGATAAAAATTAGCAACTTTGCGCGGAAGCTCAAAACTTTGAAGCATAGTCTGAACTAGGGATTCGTTGTTGATAAGCTTCTATATGATTATGGTTCTAATCTTTATTTCGTAACCTATCAAATATAGTACTAAAGCTAACTCCGCAACAAATTAAACGTGGAAGGAAATAAAACGGTAACAACACTGGCGGATGTACCGTGGGCGGTCGGCTGTGCGCTGCGTCATTCCAACGTAAAGGGCTTGGATGGGTGACCAGGATCCGAGGAGAAATGACTATATTAGTTACCTGATAGTTTCTACCCGCAAATGTAAGAATTCCTAACGACACGGCTTATGTTACAAGATGGTGCAGGTTTTCATCAGTGCAAAAATGACAAGAAAATTACATTGGATTACAATGTTTCCAGAATAAATAAAAATAGGCATGTGGGACTACCGACGAAGTGAAAATAAAATTCAGTCGGGCACAACACGTCACATAAGCATGTCGGTGACGCGAACCCATAAGTTTTGCCCCTACCAAAAATCTATTAATGCGGCTAAAGAAGTTATCACTTCAACAAAAAAAAATGTAATCCAGAGAAACTACAATTTATGTAGAATTATTGCGCTAGACGCGGATCAAACCATGAGTCATTAAAAGTAGTAGATATTTCAATTATTATTTGTAAAAATACTAGGTAAGTACATCAATCCGATGTTCATCACGGCATATAAGAAAGAAATCGACGAACACAGTTTTGCAATAATTGGTATAAGTAAACATTTAATAGTCTATCCTCTATTACACACCCCGTCTTCTACATTTTCTATAAATCCTTTCCTAATCCTAAGGTTGCCTGGAAGAGATCGCTTTTAGCGATAAGACCGCCAGTTCAATCAATCAATCAATTCTTAGGTCATCGTCGTCATCATTAGCCAGAAAACGTCCTTTGCTGAGCATAAGCCTCCCCCTTAGAGCCTCCACACTGAACAACAGCCTCCAAAGTTTAATTTTGGGGGAGTTTGCCATAATCCCCATGCCTGGCAGGAAACTTGGAGATTGCAGAGCGTCTGGTGGCAATTAGGTATACTGACGCAATTAATGCTTTCTTTTTCTCATAACAACCTTTACTAAGCCAGTATTCAAACATCCGAAATGATGAACTTCACGAGAGGCCTTAGTTAGGCCATTCTCTATCATTTACCATTGTTCATGGTCACAATGTCTTACCATACCATACGAGACCTAGCCTACGAGTTTCGTTAGACTGGAACCAATACTAAAGTAATGGGAGAAATCCCAATGAAATTTGTAACGAGCATCAAAACTCCACACGCATGGACACCCTAACACTACAAAACAAAACCCATTGTCTCCACCATGGCTATTATCCAAATTATTGTTTACCTCTTCTATCCTATTGACGTTCACCCACATATTACCAGCCATACAACTCCATACAACTTCCATACAACCTGGTCCTTCGCTTCCAGCTGTATGACTGATTACAATTAGCAATCATTATGAAATAGGGCTTGATTCAATTTATAAATGGAACTTTTCGTAATTTATAAAGATTTACGTGCTGATGCTCGGTTATTGCAATCTAGGTAAATCAAACTAAAATGGTGGCCAAGCGGTAGCATGTGCGCTTTACAATCTGACGGCACCCGGTTCGATCCTCGGCCCTGCACGAGTGACTTATTTAGTACTTAGTCAAAGTATGTACAGTTTTGATGCCATCGCTCAAAAATGACGGGAAAGGAAAACATCGTGAGAAAAGCGATATGTCCAAGAACCTCAAAAGTTTAAAGACATGATATTCACCAAAATGCACTGGGCCAGCATGGTGAATCAGAGCCCATGCTCTCTCTCTCTCTCTCTCTCTCTCTCCTGAGAGAAGGCCTGTGTCCCAGCAGTGGGAACATGAGAGGCTGATACTGTACTTACTATGAATCAAAGTGGTACTCATAAATGTGAGAGATGTCCTTTTACCAGATGTCCTTTTTCCCAATAGTGATCGCAGGGAAACGCTGGATGCAGGCCGCTTCCAACCGGCCCTTTTGGAGATCGATGGGGCAGGCCTATGTCCAGCAGTGGACGTCCTACGGCTGAAATGATGTTGACGAGTTAAGTTTGTTTTCTAAATAATGTTCATAATTACTTAGTACCTTAAATAAATATTCCAATTTACTACTAAACATCTTGAAGTATTGCTGGTGAGTCCCACAAATAGCTTTTTAAACGTACAGTAAAAAGTTGAAACGAAAACACATTTTTCACAGAAAAACCCACATTCTCTTCAAAACATCTATGTTCATTCCGATCACAGATTTCGTCTTGGTCAACAACTGTGACCATACAGGTTTTCTGTCCCTTAATGAAAATTCAGTCGATTGTAGTTCCTAGTCCCTTGACTTAGAAAGGTTAAGTGATGTTTGTGATGGGATTGGTAGGTTTGTTTCACGGTACGTATGTAAGGTTAACAAACTTTACAATCATTTGAGATTCCCTCCGCGTGGGCTGAGGCCGAAATGATAGGCCGTCCCTTTACACTACAATGGACTATAAATATTGAAAAAAAGATAATCTATTGAAATCGTTTGATATTCTAGCGCCATAATACACTTTGTATGCTTTCCTATGGAGCGATGACACGAATAAGTTTTATAATAACTGGGTAATATGTTTTTATATTGCTTATCAAATACCGAAACCCATGTAGATTTCTTAGCTCAAAAGATAACCATCAAATGCCATCTTTATATTTCAGTTAGTCAGTGGAAGTCAGTTAGTAAAACTATCTATTTGATCTTGTTTTTAATTTTAATGTATTATTTCCTGATAAGACGGTTTTGGCATTTTAAGTCTTGTTTTGAAAGTGAAATATTTTCAAGTCTTATCAGATACAATTTTAACAAGCCATAGTCACAGAGTCAAGCAGAGTACGTCACGGTCAAATCAAAGTCATGTCTTAGTAAAGTGGTGGAGTCTTTACTAGAGGCTTCTATGGAGTTTTGGAAACATCACAAGCCACCTCGTTATATCATTTTTCCACAGTAGTAGTAAATAATAATCCACCATTATTACACATTAACACTCGAAAATAGCCAAGTTTAGGAAAATAATACGATAAAGCGACATGGTTTTTCACGTTGGTGCCAAAACTCTCAATCCTGTGTTTGAGATGATAATAGCTCGGTCCGGCTACCACATAAGCTTACATCTCGGATGTCCTGATCTCAATTCTTTGGAGGATCCACTTCGCAATTCATAGAAGGGTCCTCTCTGAATGTGCCCGAAGAAAGCGTATACATCTATTGAACCTCAGTTTAAAAGAAAATAGCATAAACTTATAGGTTTATCAAAAGGTAGAATCAAAACGTTTAAGTAGCAAAACGTCTAATTAGAGTAATATAAACGTAATTTGTGTTAAGTTAAGTGTAAACTCAAGGGTTCGTCTGAAAACCGGCGCTGATAGTCCTTGACTATCAGCATTAATGCTGAGACGGACCCATTCGACATTGATTGTAACCTGTAGATATAAGTTTTTTGTAATGGTGTCGAATAAAATTTATTTTCTTTCTTTCTTTCTTTCTTAATAAAACCCCTCACCACCACCCCTCACTCACCCCTCATTATGAGTCTTTGCTCAGCAGTGGACGTTTAATGGCTGCTGATGTGTAAGTGAGAGTGTGAAACATAATAAGGAAACTAAGTAAAACCAACTAAAAAATCGTACCTATAGAAAACAATGACACAATGCACATATAAAAACACAGTGATGGGTAAAGGCAGTTAATGTTTTTTAATATTTCTAAAGTAACGTAAGAAACCACCCTAGTGGGTATTAATCCTCACTCTGTTGACCTAACAATGGCCTGTTGCTACGTCCAGCTTATCTGAAAATGGCCATGTCTATGTTTGGCCCAGTAATGGTTCGACGTCTGGACAAAGACGTTTCCTCGCCTGTCTATGGACTATGGGGAATAATAGGCTCACGCCTTCCGTTTCGCTTTGGTCTGTCACTTCAATGAGCAAGAATGATGTCTAGCTATTCAGATACCTTTTGAGGGAATACCCTTTTCAGGTGCCTCGTATCACAGATTCCGAAAGGTTTAAGTGGAAATAACTAAGAAATATAACGGTGCTTTTTAACTTTAAACTCGGCGGGCAGGCCTTCGTGATAAGGACAGTCCACACCTTCCAGGGGGGTTAGACAAGAGCCACTTTCTGTTAGCGTTAACACCTACGGAAAGATAAAATTGTATGAAAATGACATTAGCTTGAGATAACATCTCTCAAGCTTTTTCAAACAACTTTTTCTCTGAAGCAGAGCTTTAAAAGATGTGGGGTGAGCTTTTTGGTGGTTGTGAAAATCTGACGCAGAAATGAGATAAAAAAGTTTTTCAGAGCATTCCCCATAAGAAAACCGTAGAAAAAGCTGAGAACATCTGCTTCCACGTCTCTTCGGAGACAAAGTGCGTCCAGCTTGTTGGTTGCAAGTGACTCGACGCTGTGGGGAGTGGAGTTGCTGTAGTGGATATTCCGGTGCATCAAATTCAAATTCAAATTATTTATTTGTCAGAACATGGTAGGTACATGCATATAAAGTAGCATACATGGTCGTAAGAATGGAGACGTATCTCATGTCCTTGCCTGTTACAGCGTACAAATGTTAGTGTTTTATGTATATTTTTATAAGTTTTTGTTAAAGTTAAAAAGAAAATTATGTCTATGTTAGAATTATGTTAGAATCATATTTTGGTTTAGTTGTATTTTATACCTAATTAGATGTCTATTACAGTCATTCCAGTAGTGTAGGAGCCTTAACAGAAGATAAGTTTAATCTGTCGCTTTTTAAATCGTCTCTTGATGATGGTGACACTTACCCACACGTTTATTACAATACGGCTTATACTCACGTTATGTTTATCGGTCGAGAGTCGAGACTATCGACCGATTAGCCATTAGAGCGCGTACGACTGTCTCCGGGAGCGCGCGTATTCACCGATAAAGGAGCTCCAAAACCGGTCGATTGTCTCGACCGATAAACAAAACGTGAGTGATAATTAAATTTAAGTGATTTTTTTAAGCGAATTTAATTTTCATTAGTGGTAATAATTTAATATTTGTGTCAATTTCAAGTCTGTCATTTTAAGTTGTAGTACGCAAAATAGGTACCTACTATGTCTTTTAACTTCAAAGTAAATTACATTTTGTTGCGGAAAATTATGTGGTTTTTTTTTATTTTATCTTTATTGTAATGTGTAAGAATTACTCACGTTAGAAAATTTGCAAAAGCAAAATGTTTTTTTAACTAAATATAATTACTAACTAACCTAACATAACAGTTAGACTGTCCATAGATCGTTGAAGATCTAAAGACAATCCAAATGCTTAAGCCCACTATTATTTACTAGTTATTAAGCTGTTTTATCGTGTGTATGAAATTTGTGGTGTGAACAATAAAGAGTTTATCTATCTATTAGTTGGCAGCGTACCCAGCATGCTGGCGGCATTACCATGCTGAATGGCAATGTTTATACCTTGAGCCAAAAACACGCCAAATGTAATTGCTTCTTATTTCAATAATTTAATTATCTTATTTGTAAACTATGTGAACAGCGAATGCAACTGCTTGTCGTATCTCACGAGTTATCTATTCAAATCAAACGTGAATAAACTGCGCAATCTTCAATTTGATTCACAAGGTCTTTCTATAAAGTAGGGATTAGATATAAGATAGTATTTAGTCGTATTTCAGAACCGGCATATAGTCAAACCTTATTTATTTGTCAGACTCGTTATATACCAAGAAGATTTTAATCCGCATCGTCACTTACCATCAGGTGAGTTGTGGCCAAACTATAGATCATCTTATCATAAAAAACCTACAATGTAATGTAGGTTTCGGTATCAGTTGTTTTTCATATGTCTATTATTTTTAATTTTACCCATCTGCAACATCTCTTGCATTGAAATTCGACGTCGATTCAGTTTTGCGACACGCGCTAACGATACAGAGAGGTCAAGATTTGATAGCGTTTTAAGCCTACGCCTTAACTTTTCACAAATACCGTCTTACCTGTTCGAAAATAATCTGCCAGTACATTTTCCTCTTTAAAACTTGAGACATAGAGGTGAGCACAAACTAAAAGGTCGGTAAATATTAAGTTCGTAGTCGTAATTTTAATGGCTTTTCAATTTTTGTGGTGTCAAAGTGTCGTAACATTACCATTGGGCGTGACAGGTTTTATGGGCTTTTCTCCGCTGCTGAGTTATTGTTGTTTCGGATGCATATTTGAACTTTACATAGATAATAGACATGATTCCTAATGTTTAATTTATTACAAATAACCGGCTTAGCGATGAATATAAGTAAATACATTACACATACTGAAAAAATAATTTGAATTGGCTGATAAATCTCTGAGATATGAGTATTTAAAGATTTAGGTGGGGATGGAGAAGGGATGTTCTATCCCTTTCTCGCAAAGCGTGTGTTAGTATAGCATTTGTATGGCGCTCCTGAGCCGTGACGTCACGGCTCAGTATAATGCGCTCTCTGTCTAGCATGAAATTAAATTAAAATGCTTATATCTTATTTATTTTTGAACTAATTTTAATTTTGTTTTTGTTGATGTGCTCTATTTATGATCAGCTTTTTTATGAGGTAATAAAAAAATATTAGTCATCATGCCAATTATTTGTTTACGATAATATCTTCTCGTTTTTCGTCATCATCATCAGCTAGAAGATGTCCACTCCTGAACATAGGCCTATCTACGCTGCGTCTTCCAGTTCATGGTCTCCACTCAATAAACTTTCTGTCCCATCGGTTATCGGTTATTCGTGCGATGTAGCCTGCCCATGGCCACTTCAACTTAATTTTTTTAACAGTTATGTCGGTGACTCTGGTTCTTCAGCGAATAACCTCGTTCCGAATTCATTCGCGCAAAGAAACTCCGAGCATAGCTCTCTCCATTGCCCGCTGTGTGACTCTGAGCTTTTCCAAAAGGCCAACAGTTAAGAACCACGTCTCAGTACCATATGTCATCACAGGCAACATACACTGCATGGTTCGACGTAGTTACCTACTTTAAAATAAATTAGAAGTCCTTGTTTCTTTATACAAGTACTAGCTGAATCCCGCAGTGCTACCCGCGATTTTCCAATTTTCCCGCATTTTCTGGGAGAATAAGTACCCTATGTCCGTCCATATGATGTACACTATCGTCCTGCCAACATTCGTTAAGATCGGCTTAGCGGTTTAGTCGTGAAAAGCGAACAAACATCCAGATATCCCATCATGTTGGTGTTCATTAATAAAATAAAATAAATTCCCTGAATCTTTGACTTTCTTGCGATTTTGCAAGCATATAACAATATCAACATCCAGAACCGGAAACCGATGGGGAAGAAAGGTTCTTGAGTGGAGACCACGAACCGGAAGACGCAACGTAGGTTGTGAGAGTCGCTGGCGTCCAGTGGATGCAAAAGGCAGGCTATTGTTCAGTGTGGAGGTTAAGGGGGAGGCCTATGTTCAGCAGTGGATGTCTTCTGGCTGATGATGATGATAAATATCAAGATATTGGAAAAAACTAAAATATTTATAAAGTACGGTTTCAGTGTTGTCATGCTCTAGACTAGACTTCACACGTGTTATTTTTAATGATAGGTACTGGCCCAATTATTAAGAAACACGACACGTGTAATCAAATTGGCAACACCTTACATAACATGTGATAAAACACGATTAAAATGGCTACCACGTGGTATGTTTTACCCGCATACCAATTCTAAGTAGTATCGTAAACTTAGTACATTATTGTTGGTAATACCTACTTAATAATAACTCCTGTTCTCTCTATGCCTACTTTACTTTTTAAATCTCATCACGGTATGGCAACACTCCATTAATATTCCCCATACGCTCTACCCAGGCGTAAATAGTGTCGGATAACACTCTAACTGTATCGTGAATGAATAAGTTTCGTTGCTGGCTGTCTTTGGTAAGGCACCTTTTAGACGGGGCAACTAAACTCAAGAGCAATTTAAGTAGCACGCCACTTTGAGGTACTTTTTCAACAAACTAGCACAACTGCTACCTGCTGCTGCCGATAGTTGCACTAGTTTTAAGCAGTTTTGTCGTAGTTATGAACATTGAACAACAAAGAGTTCTCAAACTAGATTTCTGGTAGGTGAAAATTTAATGAATTTCAAGCTGTCAAATTTCACATCGTGACTAATCTTAGCGGTTCGACGAAACGGCGGGCCGGGCGGCTGAAATATTTACGTTTAATAATTACCTGTTAAAACATTGTGCTATTGCTGTGAAGAGCCAGCAATTGGGCTCAGCTGTATAATATGGTAGAAGATTGGATAAAAAGTAAGTTCCTATAGTTCCTGAGCCAACCATAATGTGATATTTAATTTGAGCGTGCGTCGCCTTTCAACAATACTTCAACAGTAAATTGAAACTTATAGACTGATGTTAGTTGTGATGTTCACCACTGCCATTATAAGCTGTTATTACAAAAGTTCAGCTAACCCGCCGTTTAAAAGTTGCCATTGAAATCGCCCACCAACTTTATGTTGTCTCCTCTAAATATAGCCTTAATGTAACAAGTGATTTGGATTCTCGCACCGAAGGCATCCTCCGTTGGAATCCAAAGTGATTGTACGGACGGACCGAATGTGCTGCTGACATGAATAATAATATAATAATTGGCGGCTTCTTGTTACCTAACGAATATTGTCAGGGATGTGTGGAGTTATGGAGTAGGCAGAGTAGGCGGTGTTCTCGGAGATGGGTCACTTATAAACATTTCCATCGTGTAATTATGTGGATATTTGAACACAACGACCCAAAGCAAAAAAGAGGGTATTTTGTTTAATATACCTATACTATATATTTGTACCGTTTTAAGCTGTGGAGGTACCGGCTTAAGAAAAGACCTCCCCCTTCTCTTCCCGTGGGTGTCATAGGAGTCTGCTAAGGGACATCAAACAGAAAATGGGCAGCAGCGTCTTCTCTATCTCTACATAAGTATAAATTAAAGTCGCTTTCCGCGTCTGTCTGTATAGCCGCTAACTCCTCCTAAACCACGCAACGGATTTAGATGCGGTTTTCACCATCAGTTAGATACATTTTCACGGAAGGTTTATATATATAACTAGCGACCCGCTCCGTCTTCACACGTAAATTACACCCGTGCGAAGCCGGGCGGGCGGGTCGCTAGTCTGAGTATAAAAACACCCAACTGCGCTCGCCAACCCGCCTGCCAAGCGTGGCAAGTATTGGCGACCCCCCTTCAATGATTATTGGAGGAGACCTATGCCCAGCAGTGGACGTCCTATGGCTGATATGATGAATGATGAAATGATCTATTTGTATGGTAAGTGACGATGCGGTCTAAGATGGGGCACGCTTACCCATGAGGTGCCTTCACTCTTGTCTTGAAGAGACCCAGGTTGTACCTTATAGGGAACACCGAGACAGGAAGCGCATACCATTCCTGGTGCAGTTAATTTTAAGAAGGAATTTTGGTAACGCTGCGCATGGACTTGACAAAAGTTCACGACGTAAGGATGGTCAGATTGTAAAGCGTATATGCTACCGCTCAGCTACCATCGCTCTGTTGTTATCGAAGCCGTACAATCCTTTATCAATTAAAGAAGAAAGGCAAAACACTAATAAAAGTAAGTAAATTTGCGTTGCTGAGTGAGTGGCCAGCCCTAATGTCAGAGTTACAACTAACACTCTATCATTAGCTCTACCATCAAGTACAAAGTAGAAGTACCAGTCGCCTCCAGTATCCAATCCACACATTGTAGGCAGTGAAACGGTTCGCTTGATGCTTTGTTAGTTTAATACCGATTGAAAACTCGTAATGGTGTAGAGAATGACTCCCGTTAAGTAGGTAGAGGTGTAAAATATGCGAGAGTTTGATTGTAAATAAAGCTTTTACTAAGAAATAAAGTTGAAGATAAATTCTGCAACAGTTGTCTAGAACTTGTATTCTATTAAAATTAAAATGCATTTATTTGCGGACAAGAGAGATAGAGATAAGAAAAAAAAAATTACACAGAAAAATAACAGTATACAAAACAAGATACAACAACATCTCTAACTTATAGTTTTTTTAATAATAGGCTTATGTTTGGCCTCCAACTCGCCTAATGTTAAGCAATAAAATGGTCTGCAATAGAGTACGCTTGCCTAGAAGAAACTGATTCACTCGTGATTTGAAGACACCCAGATTGTAACTATCGGAGAACATACATCCAAATGTTTTTTTAGACCTTACTACCTTTTATATAATGTACTAGCTGACCTGACAGACGTTGTCCTGTCTTAGAACTGTCAAACAGGCAAAGTAACGATCCCTATTTAAAAAAAATATATAGCCTATGTCACCCGGGGATAGAGTAGCTTCCCAACAGTGAAAGAATTTTTCAAATTGGTCCGGAGTTTCGGAGCCTATTCAATGCAAACAAACAAACAAATCTTTCCTCTTTATAATATTAGTATAGATATATTATGTTTATAATATAAGACCCCTATTCCTCCATATAAAATTTTAAAAACATCCTAGGACATGGCCTCCTTTTTTTTTACTACACAAACTGGGTTTTAATCATGGTCCATTTCAAATGTGGTATTTCGCAAAATCCAAAAGAAAAAAGAGACCGCAGGGAAACGCGGATGCAGGCCGCTTCCAACGGACCCTTTTGGAGATCGATGGGGGAGGCCTATGTCCAGCAATGGACGTCCTATGGCTGAAATGATGTTGATGGTTTCGCAAAATCCGTTCTTATTGTTCACCGAGACTATTTGAGAAATATCATTAATATCATTAATGGTTTAGTCTGTGCGTGTGATCACGGATGACATATCATTCTTCACCGTCGATAGGAATCGGTGAATAGAAACCAGTATCACCACCTCTCTAACTGCGAACCTTCCCCTTATCGCCTTGGCTTATCTAATCACCTACTTGTTAATTACCCAATGACGTCTGTCATCACCATCCGCATTAATTACGAAACAAATCATAATAACAATTATATTCAACCGCTGACATTTAAATTGTAATTCAAATGTAAATCGGACTCCTAATTAGGGCTACGCAAGTTTCCAAATCAATTAGCGGGTCGTATTGAATACAATCGGATTAATTAAAAGCACCATTATGATCACGACTTCACTGAGTCAGTTATTGAGTCATGATGTGGTAGTGTGACCAATAATTAGTGTTTATATTTTCTTCAAGCTACATAGCTTTGTGTAGATCATCACATCGCAAGCGTCATCGCAAAAGTCTGATGTGTGGCCCGAAAACGAACAGTCCGAGAAATCTGCCAACCGCCTGATGCCTTCCCAAGAGAAGTTTGAGGCGTGAAAGCAAGATTTATTTATTTATTTAACAGTTAACAGTTTAGTTTCTTAAGCCTTGATATATTACCTATAACAGGGTCAGACAATATTTTGAATACCTACCCCTCGGAGACTTCGTGTGTGCATGTAACTGCGCCGCAATATCGGGAGCTCATTCCATAACCTTACCACGGTAAATATTCCGTAAATAATCATATAACTTTAGTGAACAACCGTGATAGTTTAAAACAGTGTTCTTCTTCTTATATTATAAAGGGCGATGTGTGTATATATTATGTTCCTTATGGACTCCAAAACGGCTGTAACGAGTTTGACGAGACGTTCACTGGCAGATAGCTGATGATATAAGGAGTAATCCACGCGGGTGAAACAGCGGGCGCACCTAGTTATAAACAAAAATATCAATCAATATCAATGTCAGCAGTGGCAGTACAGAAATTTAGTAAAATAACTAAATGCATTCAGCTTCACTTGAAGTTTCCAAACAACAAACATTTCGTGGTCGCCCTACTTCTCCAACTTGTTCCTGCAAACTGCACAACCTCTGAACTTCAGTCGCTTTGACCTTGTTCTGATAGCAGGTCAGACTGTTACAGTGACCCTGATGACCTAGCATATAACTAGATTGAGGTTACTGACCTTCCACTCATGTGTATGAGGAAAAATGTGTCATTTGAACTTTTGACTCTTGTTCATGGTTGTACCTTTTTATTAGTTTTGATAAATAGGTTACTCTGAAGTGGTTTTATTGTTCTAAATTAGTGGCCAGTTGATACTGTACTGAAAACATGGAAGGGTATACAAAGTCCTTGACTGAAAAGAACAGATACTGTATTTTGATCTTAGACAAATGGCCGATAAATGAGGGCAACACTGTTGTGTATATGATGTTTAGTTATGTAAAATTTTGTAAGACCTTGTATAAACATTATTATTCCGACTGAAGGACACTGGATCCATGGTCATGAAATAAATAAAAAAAAAAAAAAAAAAAACCACATCTGCACATGTCATGATTATAATTTTATTTTTCTTAGTTCCCTGAGCATACAGCTGTTTTGTCAATCTAACCTATCTGTGTGTCTGTCTGTGGAAGTTATGTAAATTCGTTTTATTTGAAATCAAAATGTTTCTTGAGTAATTTGCAGTTTTATCATTTGTCGTAAACGTCATTTAGTTCTGAGACGGGTGCCGACTCGTGCGTATATCTTCCCGCTTGTGAGGTCGCATAGATTTGCCACTGCTTTGCGTAGGAGCAACACTTGGATTCAACTTGGAGCATCGGCTCTTATCTATGAAAAATACCGAAAATGTGTGGAAAACCTGTAAAACCAACTTAGTATGTTTTGTATGTTTGTCCGCGCTCATCTCCGTAACAGCTGAACTTATTTGGATGAAATTTGTCGTGAATGTAGTTTATTCCCTGGATTAGATCATATATCACCCCGGAAAAAAGTACAGTTTCCGTAGAATAGTGGGTAAAACCGCGGGCCCTTGAGAGAAATCCCTGTTGAAACATATTACCTGAACTCCGAACCTGCTACAACACTCCGATAACCCCGGCGCAGTAACCGTGCGACCTCTCGGCATGCTTGAGAAAATCGTGCCTGTAACAGTGTTAGTTTATAAACAAAAGTGTTTGTTGGGTTACACAGTTGATCTGTGTACCAATTAATGACCACAGATTTTGCTTTGGCAGTTGCCCTTTTGTTTGTGTTAAAACAAAATAAACACAGGGAAAAGTACGAAGAAATGTTTTCCGTCCTTTTTACTATTATATAAATAAAATAAAAAAGGTTTTTTATTTATACCACATATGGTACTGAGACGTGGTCCTTAACTGTTGGCCAGCGAGTCACACAGCGGGCAATGGAGAGAGCTATGCTCGGAGTTTCTTTGCGCGATAGAATCCGAAACGTGTTAAAATTTGCAAGTTGAAGTGGCAATGGGCAGGCCACATCGCTCGAAGAACCGATAACCGATGGGGAAGAAAGGTTCTTGAGTGGAGACCACGAACCGGAAGACGCAGCGTAGGGAGGCCTCCCACTAGATGGACCGACGACGTTGTGAAAGTCGCGGGTATCCAGTGGATGCAAAAGGCAGGCTGTCGTTCAGTGTGGAGGTTAAAGGGGGAGGCCTATGTTCAGCAGTGGACGTCTTCCGCCTGATGATGATGGTGGTGATTTATACCACAATACAGTACATTTTCGATTAGGAATATGATTTAAAAAAAGCAGTTTCCATTGTCATATCATCTAAGACTGTCGTATTTCGAATCTCAAACTAAAATTTAATATGTCATAAAATTTATTATGCTGGTATATAACTAGCCGCTGTTGCTTGGCTTTGTCAATTTGTTAGTCAATGTGATAGTCACGTAGGCGTAGGCCTCCCCCAGTATTTTCCATGCGTTTCTGTCTCTCGCTTTTCTCATCCAGCATGGTCCACATCTTTGTTTAAATATTTATTATCTTTCCATCGTCTTTTTGGTCTTATTATTAGTTGACGTTAAATTAGTTAACGGATTTGTAGCAAAGTTAGGATTGGAGCTTAACCAATAAGTTTATCTATTGTTTCATTCCATTTGTTACTATTTATTTACAAAATTTAAATTAAAAAGGCTCCTTAATAATTTATTTAATAAAAATTACAAGTTAAATAAAAACTATCTTAAATTTAAATTTAAGACAATATTTAAATTTAACTTTTTAATATAAATTTAAGTTTTAGATTAATTTTACAATACAATACAATTCTTTATTAATAACTCCATAGTTACAAGTCAAACTTATCCAGTACACTTTCTACAACGATGTAAATAAACTTATATAAACAGTATAATTATGTTAATAATATTATTATGTGTACATAATTCAAATTAAATAATAACTTACTCAAATTTTTAGTTTTAAATTAGTTTTAGTTACAAATTTAAATTAAAAAGTAAATTAAGTAAACCTTGTTTAGAAGCTCTTCACCATCAGCTACTTAATTAAACGCTAGTTTATCTCCCACTTCAGTGGAAAGGCTAACATTAACGTTAGGTATAGCAATATCAGATTCCTGGCAACACCACTAACAAATCGCGCTACGCGGCGGGACTTTCAAGAAACCTATCAGATTCCTGAATACCGGAGCGACTACAATCCGTCTAATTAAGCCTTTCGAAACAAAGTCCCATTCACGGCATTCCGTTGCAACTGTGAGGCGCCGTCTCCACGTGCGATTGTATTGCCGCAACTCTGCTAACACTTCTTGCACGACTTGCACACACTATGCGTTTTACGCGATCTTTTTTACTTCACACTTGCAATATGTGGACTGAGCTCCCATCCTGCGACATTTCCGAGTAACTAAAACGTGGAGCAACATATCTGTGATGCGCCTGGGTTAACAAGTATCGATATGTGATGTTGATCGCTAACCATCAGGCGGCCCGTTAGCATGTTTGCATTAAAGAAAACTGCATTCGGCCTACTGCTCAGTTGAATCAAACGCTTGAATTACCATAATAATTATTTCGAAAGTAACTCTCTTTTTATCTATGCTGATCTTGTAGTAGGAATGGTACAGCTCTTTTGCTCTTTTGTAGAATCCATTTGGAGAAGTACCACACTTTTGCCAGCTATTCAACCGTCAAGCAGTAGTGAGCAAACATACTGTGTTCTGGACTGAAGGGAAAAGAGGACAAAATATAGCGCTAAGGATCTGTGATACTGAAGTGAAACAAAACACAGCTAAATATTTGTGAAAACACTAACTGCACCTTGCAATTTAACCTAGTGGAAATTTCCTTAGGATTAGGACACAGTTTTCCGGAAATCATAATTATCTTATACCACTCTCCGGTCCTCTATCTTTGCAAAAGTCATGTCAATCCGTGGCTCTGTTATTGTGGGAAAGAGAAACAAACCAACAAACATATTTTTACATTTATAATGTTGGTATGCTAGTATAGTTTTAGTTTAGACTAACTTAAGGTACCTGAAGAAATAGGCCAAGTTGGGGGTTCTTTAGTGTTTACTTTTTCTGAATAATTAACTTAAATAAATTAGTCTCCGATTTTATAATAAGTATTAGAGAAGTGAGTCAGTTTTGGATGATGCCTTGGAGAGTCGTCTTTGTGTTTCAAAACCTTCACTCCAATCCTGAAACAAATAAAAGAGCCCATTAAAGTATACGTCATATTTACTAGCTGAACCCCGTAGTATCACCCGGAATTTTACAGGAACTATGTATCTTACCGGGATAAAAAACCTATGTATTAATCCAGGACTACATCCTCCCTAAATTTCATTCTTTATTTAGACATTAAATGGTCGTGGAAAAAAATATACTAACACACACACAAACTTTCGTATTTAAAATGTTATTGAAGTAAGCTCTATCTACACTGATACTGATAATTATTTTTATAAAGGCCAATGTATACTGAGCCAGTCACTGCCGCTAAAACTGTTTTCAAGCTACAGCCATGGCAGCGGACTTCCATTTCAGTGCTGTCGCGATAGCAGACTATCATGTCAACGTTGTTGAAACAGCTGATTACCATGTAAACATTGTTGAAACAACGGACTACCATTTCAGCGTTGTTGAAACAGCTACCATTTGTTAAAGTTGTTGAAACAGCTCTCATGTCAACGTTGTTGAAACAGCGGAATATCATGTTAGCGTTGTTGCGATAGCGGACTACCATTTCAACGTTGTTGAAACAGCTAACTGCCATGTCAACGTTGTTGAAACATCGGACTACCATATCAATGTTGTCGCGAAAGCGAACTTGGCAGCAGCGAGCGACTATCTCCGTATAAATTGGCGTTAAGGATCTAAAGTTTTATTGCTTAGAATGTAATCTTAAGAGTTGATAGAAAGCTACTTCGCCTAACGAGCATGAGCTAACTATAGTTTGTCACAAGGCCTGCTGGTGACAACAACTGGTGGATTTATATGCGATGAAAAATGGCTATAATGTCCACAGTACAAGTTAGTAAAAAAAGAAGTAGAAGAAAGAGCCACTTGATGTTTTGGTGAGAAGCTCGCGTCTCGTTGCTGCCACTGTGAAAGGCCCACTATCAATGTGATCCCTCGCGTCCAATACCTCATGTCGTTTCAATCGGCGATCGGTCGCAATTTGTAGCTATCGACGGCGATGGCCGCTTTATCGCCGCGACGAGCGGCGCGTTTGTGAGAACAACTGCGGGGTTGCCATGCAAGTCACTGCAAACTCCCAAATCAATACCCATTGATTTTTAAACACCTAAAAACAATGAAAAGACTATCCTTAAAATACCTCACAAGATGCGATATATTTATAGATTATCAGTTAAATTTCAACTAACACCGTATTTTGTTAGATTTTCTTTGGGAAAATGTCACGCTATCTAGTTTTTTGTATCCATTTGTGCCATTTATTGTTTGAAACTTATTAACCTGTACAAATTAAAACTCAACATAATTATAAAAGAAATGGTTTTCAGCTACCTACTTACTTATGTTTCTCGTTTTTAGGTTAGTTAATATTGCGGGCGAAGTTGTTTTAAACTATTAAGTTTTAAGTATTATTATTTTAGTCGTTGTTTGTGTGTTTATTCTAATTTCGTATTATTTTATTATCTGTTATTTAATTTAATTTGTGTCAAAATGTATGGACCTATTCTGAAATAACTGATTATTTACCTACATTAACGGGTCTAGCTCGGATATATTTTGTTAGGCATTGGTGGGGTAGCGACCGTTGCCATCACCAAGTGGCCATGTTGACTAATATATAAAAATATAAGGAATGTGTATAAAATGGAATACGAAATTATTATAGAGTGCAATCAGTATAATTATGATTTAAAATTCTGGGCTATTGTGGTGTTCTTAATGCAGATGACCTAGTCTATGATATGAGGTACCCTTAATGATTATTATTACTAAATATTAAGTATATATATAACCAAATACCATTAGAACTCGTAAACTGTCGGACACATTCTATGACCATGTCTTTTTAATTAAATTTTATTGTGATTTTAACTACCACCATTGCGAGGGAGAATTCGGTATTCTAGCAACACTCCAGCACCGTGATAGAAGGCCGATAGATTTCAATTACTCTCGAGCGGAGGTGAGTAAATCTTAGCCGGTTCAAATAACTCGATAAAGTCTTTAATTAGCGTAATCTATCTCAACTAGGCATTAACTCTTACTTTGTGATTACAATGTTACTGATTGGGTACTTACTGCACGCGGGTACACATTTGTTTCCCTACAAACAAGTTCACCTTATTTCAATAATTACTTGTGCACGTAATAGGTAGAATTGTGAATTACATATAATTAGTGATGATGTACTTTTAAGAGATCCCTGACATTGTCCGTTCCATCACCCTTTGTGCCTCTTTTGTGCTCGGTGTTCTTTATAGTAAATATGGACGTTAGACCAAAGCAGTCACAGAATGCTGGCCGTGGAACAGAAGGTGACTGGGCATACCACCAGCCCTGTGGTCGGATGACATCGCTAAGAAGGACCGGAAACAATGGCGTACTGAAGAGGAGTCCTAAAGTCATTAGTGGGTAGAAAATATAGCAGATAGCCCGTTGGTCCAGTTGGTAGTGAACCTGCCTTCTGAGCTTGGGGGCGTGGGTTCGATTCCCACCTAGGACAAACATTTATGTGATGAACGTTTGTGTTTGTTCTATATCTGGTTGTTAATATCTATTTAAGTATGTATTTCAAAATATATATGTATGTATATTAGTCTCTGGCAGCCATATCACAAGCTTTGCTTAGTTTGGGGTCAGATGTGAGAAAAAATGTCGCGTTTTTTTATTTTAAATATTGATGATGATGATAAATGTACCCGAAAATATTGAAAAAACCTCGTACCTAGAAATTGTTGATTTAATCGTGTTTATCTTTTGAGAAATCAGCCAACTTTAAAAAAGACAATTTTGTTTTATGTTATGTATTTTATGTGATGGTACGGAACCCTCAGTGCGCGAGCCCGACTCGTACTTGGCCGGTATATTTAATCTATAATCTGACCTTTCTCAACATAACGTAACTGCAATGCTGTGCTCTGACATTATTAGCCATTGAATCCCACAGGAGTAAACAAACCAAACCACACTACTACCCACAGAAACTATCACAAATATCTTACAGTACAATGCAACCCCTAGCATACCAGCTAATTATTTTACACGCCATATACTAAGTGGGCATTACTCTCAAATATAGGAGAGTTAATACATTACAATAAGATATATCTTAGAAACTTCAACAAGAATCCTTTTTAGGTAGGTCAACACAATGTACGAAAATTCAGCTACCACATTAGCGTTTTACTTACCTACTTTATTGGTCTAAAACTTACTTACCTACTTTTAATTTCTTATAGAAATTATGAAACTTGGATTGAAACTATGCTGGCGTAACTTGGTATATTAATTGAAAATTAATTCTAAAAAGCACCAGTGCACTTAGACAGTAATACCACTCACTGGTTTGCGTTATTATAGAAAGCACCAGTGCAGTTAGACAGTAAAACCACTGGTTTTAGTCATTATAGAAAGCACCAGTGCAGTTAGACAGTAAAACCACTGGTTTAAGTTATTATAGAAAGAGCCAGTGCAGTTAGACAGTAAAACCACTGGTTTTAGTAATTATAGAAAGCACCAGTGCAGTTAGACAGTAAAACCACTGGTTTAAGTCATTATAGAAAGCACCAGTGCAGTTAGACAGTAAAACCACTGGTTTTAGTCATTATAGAAAGCACCAGTGCAGTTAGACAGTAAAACCACTGGTTTAAGTTATTGTAGAAAGTCCCAGTGCAGTTAGACAGTAAAACCACTGGTTTTAGTAATTATAGAAAGCACCAGTGCAGTTAGACAGTAAAACCACTGGTTTTAGTTATTATAGAAAGCACCAGTGCAGTTAGACAGTAAAACCACTGGTTTTAGTTATTATAGAAAGCACCAGTGCAGTTAGACAGTAAAACCACTGGTTTTATTATAATTAATTTAATCCGCGATGCTAATCCGAGCTTGAATGTGTGAATGAATGAACTTTGAATGAAGTTAGTTCAGGCCGTGGTAACTGGTAACGTTGTTTACTGACAAGAACAAACGCAGTTGATGTGTTTAATGATGGAGTATGAACAGCGGTTAACAAGTCTCCACGAAATCTTACACTTGGGAAGTAAGGACAGTTCAGTAATACTGGTTGTCAAAATTAAACAACCGATTAAACTGATATATTACTGACAGCGCATCGGACCTACTATATATCTATTATTTTACCTACTGAATCGCTTTATCTGGGTTTCTATTTCTGAAGAATACATAGCATCATTGAAGTCAGTAGGCACAGCGGATCTTTGTGACTCTGAAGTTGGCTGCAAGGCTGCGCAATAGCTATTTTTGTGTCGCAGGGGATGTGCTATACTTCCGCAATGGTTCACAGAGCCTACTGTAGGTAGGTATATGTTTTATACAAGCTTTTATTTAACTTTATATGTATGTTAGTTTAGGTAAAATTTTGCAAGCTGAATTAAAAGTTTCTATTGACCGATTATGCTGAAATTTTGCATACATCTTTTAGTTCTAGTGACAATACAATATGCAATACTTACCCAATACTGTAATAGGTACATTCAAAATGGCCGCCACCACAAGATGGTGTATATTTTTTTTGGCAATTTTCTTGGCTAAGGCTTAAAGCTCGTTTATAAAAATGTTTTTATTTTATTTTTAACATATTCATTACATGCTTTTTATTAGCTTCACCTGTAAATAATTTAGATACTTACTAGCTAACTAACAAAGTAATCAAATCTTTGTAGTCGATTTTAACCTACTTCTAATTATCGTATCGATTTGAAACTTTGCAAGTATGTGTAATTCAGATGACAATACAATATTTTGGGACCATAGAACTGATCTGATGATAAAGCCAAGAGCTGAAAAGTGGAGCTCTTCAATAGCGTGAATGATACGGACAGAGCCATCTAGCAGGAGAGACGCCAACTATCATGCCACACACACAACGCGGTGTTGACCCCCTCCCCCTGTGTTACCTCCCCCGTGCATGTATGGCGTGTTTTAATTGTTTAATGATTTAAATATTTCAAATCAATAAAGGCAAAACAGTTACATTTTTGAAAGAGTTTTTGTTGAACTTTTTTCCCTACGACGTGTTTTTTTACGAACACCTTTACTCAAACAGTGTTATTTCTAATCGGCTGATTAAGTATAACCACATCTTAACAGTTCTCCGAGTAATCTGCGAATGTAAGTAACATGTGGGCGATCATTTGTCAAACAAAAATAACAGGTCGTAGCTTGCGAACGAGAACCAGTCGGGCACATCGCCTACTTTCATTCATTGTTTTATTTGAATGACAAGCATTGGTAGGGTTACCAGACACCCGGGAAATCCGGGATAGTCCCGGAATGAGGTGTCTTGTCCAGTGTCCAGTAATTTCAGTTTACTCTCCCGGAATTCGCGAATACTAGGGTTTTTTACTAACTTATGGACAACTACAAACTACTACTAATAACTGCGCTGCCGAACCTCTCAGAAGACCAAACGAATAAACTCACATCACAGGCACACATTTTCCTGGAAAGAGCAATCAACTATTTGGCAGACAGGTATGATTTTGGCCCTGATGGAGTTTACAATAAGTTTTAAACTTTAGTCCCGTAAATCAGATGAAAATTGACATGAGATGTGCTCTCTGAATATAGTGTCCGGTGTGGATCCTAATCCACACCGGTCCATATACTGACGCCGCTCTTAACCCCAGAAATGTCGAGGAATTGATAAGCCAGGATCTGGCAACCCTTAGCATTGGGTACACATAGTTTATTCATTAAGTGCTCGTAAACGTGCTCGAGTGTGGTCAAGTGATATAACGAGGTGAAACGTGTCTTTTCGTGTTGTTTCCAAAACTCCATAGGAGCCTCTTGTAAAGTCTCCACCACTTTACAGGGGCATGAGTTTGACTTGACCGTGACTTACTTAGCTTGACTCTGACTGTGACTATGACTTGTTTGACGCTATTAAGACTAGGTAAACTGATTAAGATTACGACTAAAGGACATTGAATCCACGGTCATGAAAATATTAACAAAAAAAAAAAAAGGTACACGTAGTTCCTCCATGAAATGTGTGGAATTGTAGATACAGAACCACTACTTCATCTATCAGTTGACAGCGTCTATGGTCATCATCATCACCATAATCAGCCTTTTATCAGTCCACTGCTGGATTTTATGCCTACCCCCGAAAGGATGATTGGGCATATGGCCGAATCACCCCTTCGGGGGTAGGCAGCGTGGTGGACATCCACCACGCTGGCCCATTGCAGGTTGGTGGATTTACCTACACACGCCATTGAATTCCTTCTCCGTACGTATGAAGGTTTCCTCACGATGTTTCCCTTCACCGAAAAGCCAGTGGTATGAAAATCCGTATATAAACTCCAATAAGCTCATTGGTACGAGCCCGGGGTTTGAACCCGCGACCTCACGCTTTCAAGTCAAGCGGTCTCCCAATGTGCTACCACGGCTTTGGTCATCACCTATTCAATAAAAAAAGGATTATTAAAACAGTTCAATACGCGAAGATACAAAAGTACACACAAGTAAAAAAAAATATAACCCGACTGCATTGCATTAATAGTCCCTACCTATAGATTAGCGGGCAACTGAAATATAACCGCGGCGCGCTGCGTAGTGCGTAAGTACCTATCTACATATCAATACCTACTTACCTACTCGAAGTAGATAGGTACCTACAGAGCTCTTTCATACTGTTTTATCTCGTAAACTGTTTACTGAATATTTCATACTATGGTATATATTTTTGAAATCTGCTGAGTGAGCTCGACATGATGATGGTAAGGTACCTAATATTGACATATTTAGCAAAGTTTACTTACTATTTTCCCCAATATTTTTTTCGCGGACGCCGTCTTGAATTCTTGTACCCTATGTCAGTTATACTATTAAAACGATTCAAATGACACCTCACATCTCGAAATCCAAATAAACCTCATGCATATATGTATACATACATATATATATATATATACATACATACTTTCAGCCTGAACTTGACTTATTTGACATAATTATCTCCGAATAAAGTCCCTATATTATTATCCAAAAATTGGTTTGACTATAGGTACCTCTCTTAAAAGTTTTATAAATAAAAAAATATTTCTTTTATGTATTTTCGTAGTACTTAAACAAGTCAATCTAGACTCTGAATACGAAAACAACTTAATGTTTAAAAATAATATTAGTCATAACTTAGATAAGAATAACACACTATGTTTTCCGAATAAAAAAATAAAAAATAAATCACTCGAAATATATAAACCTCCTTCTTGCGCAGTCGGGTTAAAATACAGACTTTTTTTTGAAGTCAGTTGGAATTGGAAATTATATTAGCAGTAGCCAGCTCTTGCATGCTCTACTGTGTAGAACAGGGGCCTTACGGACAACTGCTATTACAGGCACCTAATCCGCTCAGTTGGAAAATCACGCGAACGTGTACCTTATCGCGCCCAGATACGGTTTGCGGTCGCGTGATTTTCCAGCTGGGCGGATTAGGTGCCACAATTAGCTGTTGTCCGTAAGGCCCCAGAGCATAGCTGCCGGCACATTCCTGCTAGTAGAATAGCAGTACACCTACCTACTGCCACACACAGGTAACTACTTATTGGTTTCCTTAGTGCGTTTCTTTGTTAACCTCCGGGCCCGTATTTCGTTAACAATTACTCTAAAAACTATCAGCACAAAGTGCCATTGAAACTTACTAGTGTTACGAGCCCTAGACACAGTGGAAGAGTTGCCAGTACATAACATTCGTACAAGGTGAAGGGTAAGATAAAGTGGCGCCCTCATTTACAAAAATACAAAACAGGAATACTAAAAGATAAGTAAATAAAAATTAACTCTTTCAGGTTCTCGAGAACGCTATGAAGTATATTTTGAACTATTATTTTTGTGACATAATTATCATGTAGGTTTATAGACATTTATTCTCATATAAGATGTTACATCACTTCCATGAGAACACTGCTAACAATAAGTTTATAGTTCGTCGTCGCAAAAATAACTAAATAAATTAACAAGTAGAATAAAATAATAAAACATACAGCACATATCCATCTTCTTACCTGTCTAACACATTTGCTTTCATTTAACGTTGTGATAATATGCTCAGCAAGTCGCTTTTTAAATAATATTATATTTATTTTATATAGTTTTTTTGTATAGTATCATATAGTTATAAAACTCATTACCGCCAAAAACAGCCGTTTTTAGGGTTCCGTACCCAAAAGGACCATATTTTTACTAAGACTACGATGTCTGTCTGTCTGTCCGTCCTACCTTTAAATGGCTGTATCTTTCGAACCGTAATAGATATCCAGTTTAAATTTTCCCATAATTTGTAATGTTGCGGCGGATTCACTTAGAAATAATAAAAAAGCCAAAACAAAAAGGGGACAACAAACGTATTTTTGTATTAGCTCTAATGTAAAAACGGTAATACGTACAAGCGTCAAACTTGGCATAGTACACACTATAGTATAACAACAAATCTATACTAATATTATAAAGAGGAAAGATTTGATTGTTTGTTTGTTTGTTTGCATTGAATAGGCACCGAAACTAATGAACCAATTTGAAAAATTCTTTCACTGACATAGGCTATATATCTATACCCGTGCCTTGCCGGGGCGGCCTACTTGTAATAAATAATGCCCAAGTGTTATTCAGCGACAAATTTCTGTTCATTACCAAGTTATATCTGGTAATTCGGTTACTTAATTGGACGACCTTATCATTCGAAATTCCATTACATTGATACGCGCGTAGGGAGGCCTCCCACTAGATGGACCGACGACATTGTGAGAGTCGCGGGTATCCAGTGGATGCAAAAGGCGGGCTGTCGTTCAGTGTGGAGGTTAAAGGGGGAGGCCTAAGTTCAGCAGTGGACGTCTTCTGGCTGATGATGATCAGAAAGACGTCAGAAAGCCTAAGCACTGTTCTGTACTTGCAGGGCGGGTTGCACGCGCAACAATAAGTCGTAACTGTCGACGGCGACAATCGCGCCATCATGTCATTGTCTTACCTACTGACAAAGCTGACGATATGTCATAGCTCAAACAACTGTCTCTTACTCCTTACCCGATAATAGTAAAGCCAAAAGGAGGCTATAATAATTAAAATAAATAAATCTTAGAATAACTACTCAGAGAAGGTAGGTTTCCAAATAACGCCTTCTCAAAACGTAAGCTACAAATTCGCGTTGTAGCTTACGTTTCGATTGGTATTTTAAACGATTTAAGCAAGAAAATTAATGGATTACCTGTGGAATGTCACACCATAACTCTTATGCTGCTTTTCTGATTTGTTGTGGTACGATTTCACCGCGCAAATTGTCATAGTAAAAAATTTATATTTTTTTTGAAGCCATATATTACACCATTTGAATGGCTTAAATTTTGCGAATGTACTTGGTTTCTTTGTGTAGTTATTCTAAGAAATAAATATTCGGGACATTTTTGCACACACGGTCATCTGACCTCAAACTAAGCAAAGCTTGTGATATGGCTGCCAGAGACTGATATACATACATACATATATAGTTTTAAATACATACTTAAATAGATATTAACAACCAGATATAGAACAAACACAAATGTTCCTCACATAAATGTTTGTCCTAAGTGGGAATCGAACCCACGCCCCAAACTCAGAAGGTAGGTTCACTACCAACTGGACCAACGGGCTATCATAATAATTAGCCTGTATGTATATCTACAGCCTAAACGCCTCAACCGATTTTGATAAACGAGCTGATAGATTAATATCATCATAATTATCAACCTTTCATGTTCCCACGGCTGGGACACAGGCCTTCTCTAAGAGACAGGGTGGGCCCTAATCCACCACGCTGGCCCAGTGCATGTTGGTGAATGTCATATGCCTTTCAAATTTTGAGGTTATTTGATATACCGGTTTCCATTTTATTTTTTTATCGCCGGTAAGTCCGCGTTCGACTACCAACTCGCCTATTGGTAAGCGACGATGTGGTCGAAGATGAACCTCACGATATTTCCTTCATCGTTTTCTGAGTGATGGTATCGAAACTGCACAGATAATTTATTTCTAATATATAAGTCCTTAGTGGGTTGAGAATCGAACCGGGTGGCATCAGATTGTATATCGCACATGCTCCTGCTCGGCCACCATCGATCGACAACTAGTAACTAGCCTCTATTACTCAAATAATTCATAGGTATGATACATTTTTGTAGGTACAGAGATGGCCACTAGGTGGTGACTTCATCGTTAATGCAAGATGGCTACAAGTACAAATAGTGGGGGTGAAAATATGATGAAAAAGTAAAATTGATTTACAAGTACATAGGTACCTAAATTTGAAAGTAAAAACTAAATTTGACAGAGCAATAATAGTTGCTGTCCTTTTCTCACACATTGAACTTAAAAGAGACGTACTTAGATAATGTTAGTTCAGTCAGATTAGTTTAGTTTATAGAGTAGTAGGTAGTTATAATAGAATACCTAGGCTCTCATCTTTGTTATGTTAATGCCCAATTTATTTATTTTTTAGTTAAGGTTAAATATTTAAGTTCGGGTATGGTTTCTTTTAATTGTTGTGTAAATAAATCAATTAATTGTAAAAAAACCTATCAACTAATTAAGATTTATTTCCGTTGATTTCAAAGAGAATCCTACTGTACTGAGAGTTCGATAACCTCTCATGGTCTTACTTAGTACGAATTACGTAACGTAAACATAACAGTTATTGTTTTCTAAAATTATACAACAGTCAGTTAAGTTGGAGTAAATACTCTATTGAAGTGTTTGCTACAAAATAAACAAAGTATTGAAACCACTTACGACCCATGTCTAAATAATTCATCGTTATCTCGCAACCACTATCCAAAACCACAAAAACAAATAAACACGAAACACTCAAACTAACAATGCTTGATATTTAGTAATATTTACTAAACAAAACGAAACTCTATCACCAGGAGTTAGAATTAAATTTAAAGTTTATTTTAGCAGAAATGTAAATTATGCTCTTTACCACAAAGCATTAAAGTCACAAACGTAATTTTCCTGTGGCTTTTGTAAAATAATATTTACACTGCTGAAATATTAACTTTTATTTTTAACCGACTTCGAAAAGGAGGAGGTTATCAATTCGACTGTATGTTTTTTTTTGTTTTTTTTGTATGTTTGTTACGCGATTACTCCTCCAATTTAGAATTGTTTTTGAAGATTCTTTTTTTGGTTGGTAGGTCATAACTCATATGTGGTCCCATAACCGACTATAATCTCCAAACCGACTCCAAAAATAACTGATTATAAATTGTAAATATGTAGGTAATATATGTATTAATAATTTCGTTGATTGTCCTGTAATGCTCATTGCTTTGAAGTTATTTAAATATTATTTTCTACTTTTCAGTTTTAGTTTGTAAATGAAGGTATAATCATAAAGTCGGTTCTTTTTTTTTCTAAAAATTATCTTTATGTTCCCAAACGTTTGACAAGTGAAGGAAACCTAAATAAAAATGGCAGCAGGATAGATGATCTATGAAAAACCGTACCAGATTTCCGCGATACACGCCCAGCCTGGTGTGGGCATCGCTGTTATTATTTATACTACCCAACTCTGTCATAAGCCTTACTATATTGTTCGTTTGGTGTACATACCTTATTTAAGTCTATGTTTATGTTAATAAATATTTTTCATTTTCATTTTTTCATACTTTCCAGAGCTCGCCTGTATACTACCACCAGTCAAAAAGTTGTCGCTAAGTGCCTTATGTTGTATTCCAGCAACTATACAGAGTAAACTCCCATCACAGTTTAGGCGAGTTACTGTCTTGAACAGTCACTGAATGTAGCCTGACGCTCTGCTTGTGCATACATACACTACCTTATTGTCATATTACCTGTCCATCTCTATCTCTTCTCTTCTCTACGTATAAATTAAAGTCAATCTCTTCTATAATTTTTTCTTCTTTTTCTTCTTTCTACGTATAAATTAAAGTTGCTCTCCGCGTCTGTCTGTCTGTATGTCCGCTAACTCTTCCTAAACAACGCAACGGATTTTGATGCGGTTTTCACCATCAGTTACATTTTCACGGAAGGTTTATATATATAGCTAGCGACCCGCCCCGGCTTCGCACGTAAATAACACCCGTGTGAAGCCGGGCGGGTGGGTCGCTAGTTACCAATTTTTTTTTTAACCCTGCTTCAAAATTATTAAACTCAATTTCGGTTACTTGGATGACATATATTTTGCAGTTATTTTTATTTAAAAAGCAAACCACTGGACCAATTCTGATGAAATTCCTATGGGACCAATGAAATGACAGTACCTATATAATTTAAAATAAAAAAAATATCGACGAAAATAAGCGACGATCTCATCATCGCTTTCCATCAGGCGAGACGGACAAACGTTAGCCTAGTCAGATATTTAAAAAATATACTTTTCGCATCACCTAAACAGAATCTCTTAAAACAAGTAGCCGTAAGGGGTAAGCCGTACCAGGTTAGAATCTGAAAATACTGTTTTATTTATTTGAACGAAAATATTGAAAACAATTATTATATTATGAACCTGCCTGCCTACAAATTAAAAGAAAATATATATTAAAATTTAAAAAAAAATACTATTCTAAAAGCACGTGGAGGGAAAAGTGGCCAGAATGCCACATTGCCACGCTGGATGGGAACAGTAAAAAAAAAAAACTTAATACTTAGCATGTACTTATAATATGCTAAATTTGTTTGTTGTTGTTTTGTTGATATACACATACATATCAACAAAACAACAACAAACAAACTTCACCCAACGCTGTTTCTTTTACTATTCCACAAACAGCCTCGTATTCCTCCGATTGTCACTTCAATATAAAAAGTTTGTAAATCCCATACATAATGTATATTTTATATTTATATCAGTACGTTCTCAAGCCGCTTTACTCGCTGTATTCCACAGAAACTGTCATCTTTATCCGATAAACAAGGATTAAACCTGCTACTTAAATACGAAGCTTATCAATATTAAATGCTTTTCAAGTTAGTAGCAGACGATGAGTCCGCGAGGCGATAACTTGCCAGGTCTTGTTTATTCTGTATCTCTTTAATTAGCTGTCAAACGTATATTTCTCCGCTTATAATGGTCAAATTCACTTACAATATACACCTGTTAAAAATAAATTCGGGAATAAGCATACAATAGTGGAAAAAAAGCAGGTGCGTGCCCAATACAATCTTCAAGTCTGCACCTTGTGTTTTTTTTTAAAACGACCGTTAAAGTGACGTTTTTTCGGTTCGATTTTGGAATTGTTAATTTTGAATTTAGAACCGTGATGGTGGGTGACGTATCTATTAATTCAATTGGACAAATCGATCGCGCGAGTTGACGAGCTTCGACGATAATCAAAATCGATTAATGAATTAGAGATGTACTCGTAGTTGATATTCGTGATATTCGAGCACTCTACTACTTTTACCGGACCCAATTATTTGATTAAAAAACGTTTAGTAACCCGTTCGAGTGTTACTGCTGATTGTATGACATGTAAAATTTTAGGTCAAATTACTGTAATATTACTAGGGTTAGCCATTCAGCAGTCATATGAACATACTAACACTGCATACATACATACATACAATATACTAAAACACTGTTTTAAGCTGTCACGGTTGTTCACTAAAGTTATATGATTATACAATATACAACACAATATACTAATTTTGAAACCTGACAGAACAACAGTTTTCGTAATTCGTAACGGCTCTTGAGTTCATCTCTAATAAAACTTTTTGTCGTCCGTTCCCGATACTGTGTGTTAATTGATTGAAGGAAGAAAGTTATTCCTCACAGGGAACTGTGAGAACCTCTCTGCAAGGATGCAGTCTTAATTCATCTCTCGACATACTGGCCGTTAACAACTGTAAGCAAGTTTATTGCTTCGTCACCTGCTAATTTCCATTTCTACACATTTTCTTGTGATGATAAGTTTGATATAGATTTGATATTGATATCTGCTTGTGGAAAATTTTGCATGTGTCGTCCATCTTGTTCGTATAATATTTCAATATGCAAAAAGGTTTTATGACTTTTTTCCACTCAAAAGAGGTGAATCCACAGAGTTTATGTTACAATTTTACAACAAAAAGTAATTGGCATTACTACATAACATAGCTAGTGTGAAACACAGTTTTAAACTATCACGGTTGTTCACTAAAGTTATATGATTATAGCTTGAGTTGAGTTGTAGCTAGTGTGATTGGTTCATACAAAGAAATTGGATTTTGCTACTCAAAATCCACTTTCTTTGGGCTCTTAGTATAAGCCATAGCTATATAGCTAAGATTATACGTAGTATAGTATGAAATCTTTGCCATATAGTTATTTTTTTTCGAAGTTTGGTTCCTAATCGGATTCCTAATAGACATCGTTTTTTTATGTGTACTTGCCACAGTAGATAAAAATACATATGGAGCGGCTTTTGCCAATAAATTTGTGTGGATCTGTCAAGGGTGGCCAAAAATTGTTTGGATATCACTGACCAACGCCGAAGTTTTACACCGATTATACTTAGTTAGCCACAGACCTATATAGTTCTGTGTAGTTAGAGCTGTTCCATAGGCTTCCTACCTACCGTAGTTATTGCCATTTTATCGATTTAAATGTCGTAGTTGTAAGCAGATAATCACTATACTTGCGCTAGAGTATCAAAAATATGCACACAGTTGCGTTATCTTATCTACGAATACCACGAAGCTCCTAATTTCCAATAGGAATGTTGCATGTCATAAAAGCGTTTCGAGAGAGGTAATCTCATGTTTACGATGCTGCGACGTCTTCATCTCACAGTTTCATTGCAGCCGTGAGTCTCGCACATTTCTCGCGTTTCATGCTAAGCCCCCATAACTCTGACCACAGACATAGCAGTACTGCAGCTGAAATGTCTATGAGAAAAGTGCGACTCGGCTTTTAATAAATTAGCTGTGTCTCCAGAACTCAGTTTCCAGCGTTTTGCAAGAGGATGAGTATTTAATGGATATATGATTAGAGACAAAAAGAGCAATGGACAAAAGTTTTATATCAGGATGGTACCCCTGAAATGGTAAGACAAGTCGAAATTTAAATAATGAAAAATAGCAAGATGATATAAAAACCGTAGCTGACTCGGGATGGATCCAAATAACAAAGATTTGAGAAGATATAAGATTTGCTTGTCTGTGGCAATAATAATACCACTTGATCGCGCATATATAGTCAAAATTCCCTTTTGCAATATGATGCCACGTCGGTCGCGGGGGGCAGCTTGTGATTGGAGACTCGACGCGACTCGACGCTTGTGATTGGAGAAACACAATTTATTCGTTCAACGCTCCTAGGATTGGCCCCGCTCTAAATAGTTTAGGTTGACATGTTAGAACCTTTGGATTATGCGGGGTAAAGGATGAGCAGTGGTTATATTGTCATTGGTCTGTGGCAACGTAGCTTCCAAACGGCTAAACCTAAGATTATCGTAGTATAAGTATAAAATATTTGGGCTAAACCAATTAAAACCTTTTTTAAAGGTGATATGGTCGAGATTGTTCTTAGCTGTTCCACCGTTTGTTAACTATCGGCTTTTTATCGAGGGTTGTAAAATAATACTCAAGTTTTACTTATTCTAACAGTAAGAAGACAAGACGACAGCTATAGTAGCACTTCTCCTGGTTCATTAGAAGCCGTGTCGCAGCGTTCGGTTTAAGACACGGTGCCACCAAGTGAATCGTAAAGTTTGCAGCAATTGTTGTGGCGTACGGAACCTATTCTATGGGTTATTCAGTCCCTGGAGCTGTGCTTGCGGCCAGTTTACTGCTGGGTTTGGATTGGATACCTCATTCTCACGGAGAGGGCAGATAATGATTGTGATCTTCGACCAAAATAAAATGGACGGGTCCAGAAGAACCGCATTTTTGAAGATTACAAAATGAGCACCGGCGCTCACTTGGTTTCAGTCGGTCTCTAGCCGTAGGAAGTGCGACACAAGACTATTGTTACATGATAACGAAACATCTGACAAAATTATGCCTTCGTGTGCTTTCCCGAAGTGTAAATACACAACAAAAAACCGCTATCTATTTTTTTATAACAAATGTACTGTACATGGTTGTAATTAGCTGTTGAAGTATATGTCCGACGGTTTTGACTCGTTTTTACTGAGCAAGTTCAATGGTTATGGCCCGTCTATTGATTTTATTTTGGTCATAGATTGTGATCTCATATCAGACAAACAAGGAAGATATACTCGTAGTGGTATGACGTGGTAGGTGCGAACGCATCTGGCCTAATTTCGACTTGATGTTTTTAGTTGAACCCCCAGACGACCTTGCTATCCATTTTGCATTATTGCTCACTTAGCACAAAAATATATAACACTACTATGAAATAGTGAAATAGTTTACGAGATAAGCGGTATGAAAGAGCTCTGTAACGCACTGAGCTCTATCTCTGTAGAGCGCTGTGTGTACGTGTATAGGTGAAGGTATAGTTATAGTTTAGTAGAGTAGTTTTTGACAGTTTTGACATTTCAATTTATTTTATAATTCTTTTTAAGGAAATGCATTTTATTTTACTTTATTGTTTAAAGTTTTATTGGTGTAAATCTACCAAATTGAAGTCTGGTAGCTTTCCAACACGGGAACTTGACAATACCAAGTTCTAGTAAGTAATCAATTTTATGATTATTATCAAATTATTATGTACAAATATTCCTTTTTTCGTTTAGACTATGTACCTTTACCGTCTTACCACAAAAGATTTAAGCACCCTTTAGACAAGTGTTTAGCATATATTTCGCAGTGAAACAATTGCTAAACACATGTCTAAAGCGTTCTTAAATCTTTTGTGGTAAAACGGTTAATGTTTAATTTTGACCTTTCGAAAGTGTACTTGTATGTGTACCCAATTGAAATAAAGACACTGAATACTGAATAGGTACGCAACGCGCCGCTGTTACTTTTCAGTTACATACCTACTATTTTATAGTCGGTCGGGTTATATTTTTTATAATTTAAGTAACTTGTTACCTAATTAAAACAATGCGCGATAAGTCCTACACATAAATACTAAAACATAATTATTTAGTATTTCCCAAGTTTCAACGCACGTAATTTGGAATGTTCCGTAGGCGCGTGCGCAGGTTATGCACAAGGCCCGGGCCGTGGCCGGCTCTCAGCCCGTAAATCCACCGACCCCTGATCCACGGACATAATGTGTGGAAGCGCGGCCTGTCTCCATCACAACCGTTGTTGTACTCACCGCCTCGACTCACAGCTACTTTGTCTCAATAACTAACCATATTCATAGAAAGTAACTAATTTTGCCATTTTTTAAATTAAATGTGCTGGTGGTGTTAAAACAAATTTGAGGGGTTTACTTTTTGTCATTTTTAACAAGAATTCTAGAGTAGAGAATTTAGATTTCAAAAAGAATTCTCAACTCGGTTGATATTTTTTTTTGTTGCTCCAAGGATTCCTGGGTCCGTGCCCTTTGTCAAATTTATTTTATTTACTATTTCTGATATAACATAAAACTATATCATGTGTCAACTAATGACTTTTATGTTTGTTACCTAATAACTCCGTCATATATGAACCGATATGGAAAATTCTTTTTTATTTGGAAGGATATATTTTCAGACTGATTCTTTTTAAATTTTATTAAGATTGGTTCAGTAATTTGGCTTTTAAATGAACATCATCATCATCATCAGCCAGAAGACGTCCACTGCTGAACATAGGCCTCCACCTTTAACCTCCACACTGAACGACAGCCTGCATTTTGCATCCACTGGATGCCAGCGACTCTAAATAAAATAAATGAACATAGCAAACATATTGATGGTTTAAATGAACATAGCTGTACAAATTTCGTAGCAATTTTACTAATTTCGAATTTGGGTGTCTTCAAAACACTAGTGAATAGGATTCTTCTAGACAAGCGTGCTCCATCGTAGACAAGGCGAGTTAGCGGTCAAAGGCAAGTCTATCATAACTAGGAAGTGGTGGATAAATACACAAGCAAGTTTTAAAAAGTTATAAAATTTTATTTATATTACACAGGAATTACTCACGTAAGATTAAGCCGGTCACTCCGGCGTAAACACCACGGCATAAAATGTGTGAAAACCACGTCAGTTTCTGTAATAAGTTATACAATTTGTTATTTCCACAAGGACGCGTGGAATAAGAGGGCGTACAGACGAGAGAATAATGCCGTACGCAGTTGGTATAAGTCAGTGGAAAGGTGTTAGGTGCCAGTGGAATACTTATGTGTTGGAAGGTATGTTTGAATAATTGTTATCGCAGGCAGCGTGTAGTGTCGGTATAATTGGAATATATTTAACGGTGGTGTTTTTAATTGGCGGCCAACGTAGAGAAAGGTTTTGGCGCCAACGTGAAAAGAAAAACATTATTCTTTTCCTAAACTTGCGTAATTTTATAATAATGATGGATTTTTATTTATGAAGTGCTCGTGAACGTGCTCGAGTGTTGAAAAGTGATATAAAAAGGTGAAACATATATTTTTGTGTTGCTTCCAAAACTCCATATAGAAGCCTCTAGTAAAGTCATCAACACGCATAAAGGCATGACTTAGACTTGACCGTGGCTACTTTACTACATTCTGACTGTGACTACGACTTGTTTACCGATATCTAACAAAACTTGAAACTATTTCAATACTTGACAGTGGCAAAATGCACAAGACGTGCGACGCCGAAATCCTCTCATGAGGAAAGAAGAAAAAAGTCCAAAAGTTGAATAAGAAATAAACCACATTTTTTTATTTTGACAATATTATTATATATAAATAAAGTATCAAATAGTAATTATAGTTTTGATTCATGACAAAATATAGTAAAATTAAAAAGTATAAGTACAAACATTAGTAAAATTGTTTGTAAATTTAGTAAATATAAAATATAACATTTAGTTATATTAGTAAATTTGTTCAACGATATATGATTATATGATTTTTCATTCTAACTATCTTACCTTTTAAAACAGTTAATTCAATGTTCCTTTTTTTTCATGGTTTTACTAAAGAATCAAACAAGTTAGGTACTGTTTTAATATACGTTCTAATTGGAACTCTTTTAATTAATTATAAGAAGAGTTTCTAAAAAGAAAATTCCTATTGCAATCCATATATTCTAAATGTATGTAAGCAGCAAGAAAATCTTATTGGAAATACCACTCCTGGGTCCTGTTTCCCGAGCACATCCAGCAAGCTTTCAAGTGAATTGTGAAACAAGTATGACGGGACCCATGTTTACGTGATGACAACCATTAGCTATTAGTATATGAAAGTGCAGTTACAATGAGGTTTTTGGGGCAAGTTCCACCACTGACTGATAACTTTTATTTACTGGAAACTCTACGAATCTCTAGTGTATTTCCGCTTCTACGTCACTTTAAGTACAATAAGGGAATTTGTTTTGTTAATGTTGCTAATTTAATCTAACCTTATATAAAAATTAATTACATAAAATAGAAAATTAACCTAATCTACTATTTCAACATACTTTTCTAACCTTTTTAATTAAAAAACTATTATTACTGAAACCAAAATTTCGTTATAATAATCTATAATTATCCTCAACATTAGATAGTATACTATAATGCTAGTAGCGCTCCGGGGTTTTACTCGCTATCCTACAGAAAGAATGATTTCGTTCAGGATAGAAACTAGCTTATGTATTAATCTGTTTTTCGTTAAATATACATGAAGTTGAGCGAAGAAACACACGCAAACTTTCGCATTAGTAATAATTATTGTCATTAAAATATGTCAGAAATTTTAAAAATTAGTAATTTCAGCTTAGGTGCTATGAAAACATTATGAAAAGTAACAACAAAAGTATAGGTACATACGTTTGTGAATCTATGTGTCTCGGTGCCATGCTCTTTGCGCAAACTCTTACCAGTTATCGCTATCAATTTGTAGTCATGGGAAAATCATGTTGATTTTTTTGATAATATTTTCCACGCTAATATAGAATACAGTTGCATTATCTTTTTAGACTAATATTATAAAAGGCCAATATGAAATATTTAGGTACATAGTTTTTATGAGCTTGTTCCTCAGAAATGCTGTACTTCTATGTACGGTGTTAGTTTACACACGCGAGAATTCTTATTCCTAAGATAAACAAATTTATCAGAGAGTGGTAAAACCGACCCTAAACCTTTGTACCTCTCTGAAAGCAATCGTATGTGCACCATCTTGCCATTGTAATTAATCTGGCGACGCTGATATATTGCTAATTGTAAGTTGAATACGCTATAAGCTGAGTTCATACTTACTGGAAAACTTGCAAAAGTTTACGTTTGCAAGCAAGTTTCAACCTGAGGCAACGTCCTGGGGCACTATTTTTGAATCGCGCGTATGATACTTTCGCAAAATATCATGCGAAATCTTGCGAAATGACGGACTATCAAACAAATTCCCAAACAAAAACAAAAGCTTTCTATGAAAATATTTCATTTCACTATTTATACGCTATATATATTTTTTTATGCGGATTAGTCCGCGTTTGACTACCAACTCGCCTGTTGGTAAGTGACGATGTGGTCGAAGATGAAGCACGTAGACTTAGAAAATACCTATTCGCTCTGGCCTTGAAAAGACCCAGGTTATATCTCTCAGGAAACAAGGAAGCTGGCAGGTTGTTCCAATCTTTGGCCGTACGGATTAGAAACGTAGAATATGGTATTTGCCGTATACTTATGTTATTTTCGTGCGAAATCATACGACCGATTCAAAAATAGTGCCCCTAATTGGCCGTCATTCGAACGAACCAACTCAACGATGCGATTTTGTCGCACGTACTACGATAATATTACCAAATCAATAAATTACAAAGAAACACGATAATCTTATGCATAGAAAAAAAAAAATTGAAGTGGGTCAAGTGGCCGCGGAAAGTGGGCCAAAATATAGGTTCAATATAGAAGAAAAAAAATCAATATAGGTACGAGATTCATCTCTTAATTTTCCACAATATTTTCTTATCAATACTTTCTTATCTCATAAAGTCGTTGACCTTCAAATAAACCCAAACTCAAGAGGTAATTGGAGCCATTGAAGAGTTCCACTATCTACCCCCTGGCTCCTCCTCCACCATCAGATCAGTTCAATGGTAACAATATATTGTATCGTCATCTGAATTACATTTATACTTGAAATAGTAATTTTTAAACTTTCGCGATTTAAACACATGTTTTAATTGTTTATCGGAACTTATCACGTATTATTTAATTTAGGTAAAAATATGTACTTTCCGCTCAAAAAAAGCGAAAAGCGCCTATTTTCAGCGAAAGGTTTTTTAGAGCGAAAGGTACCTATTTATACCTAAATAAAATAATACCCACGTGATAAGTCTCGATAAACAATTAAAACATGTACTTGAAATGTTTCAATTCGATTTGATAATTAGAAATAGGAAGGTTCGTTTACAAAGTAACAAGTGAAGATAATAAAACTATGTCAAAATATATCTATTCACAAAAACAATTTCACAACCCTCAGGTAACGTCCAGTAATCAACAATCAAGCCTACGTTCTAACAAACTTGAATATACTTTATCTAAAGTGGTTGAGGTACAGTCACCACCTACCGCTGTAGGACACGCTGGGAGTTACATAGGAATGAACACAACTACAGTATAACACTGTTGAAGTAAGATACATCCTACCCATCATCATCATCAACAAGTCCACTGCTGAACAAAGACCTCCATCTTAGAGGAGTGTTGCCATAATCCCCACGCTTGGCAGGCGGCTTGGGGATTGATTTAATACACAAATGATCTAATTTCATTATCATCATCATTAAAGCCATAGGACGCCCACTGCTGGACCCCCATCGATCTGCAAAAGGGCCGGTTGGAAGCGGCCTGCATCCAGCGTTTCCCTGCGGTCTCTTTTAGGTCGTCCGTCCATCTTGTGGGTACTGCGCTTACCGGTCCGTGGTACTTGCTTACTTCTCAATTAATAAGAAAATAAATAATTACTAATACAAAGTAACAAAAATCGTAAACAAGAGTTCAAACTCAGAGTTGAACCGAAGAAGATTCTTGACTATATAGTGCAGCTGCTTTTTTCTTAGGATTTACAAAACTTTGCTAAACTTGTGACTAACCTTTTAATCTACAAATAAATTATTTAGATTTAATATATTTAATTTCTACTACACGAGAATTACTCACGTAAGATTAAACTCGTCCGGCTTAATCTTACGTGAGTAATTCCCGTGTAATATAAATAAAATGTGTGAAAACCACGTCAGTTTCTATAATAAAATTTGATAAAAAATATCATATTTTCATTCTACTTTGACCCGCAAAAATACTAACTCTCGTATGTATACATACTGCTACTCGTACATTATGTATACCTATTTTATACAAACAAATGGGTATCTGTGTGTCTATGTGTGTGTGTCTGTGGCATCGTAGCTCCCAAACGGCTGAACCAATTTTGATTTTGATTTATGTTTGTTTGAAAATTGACTTGACTGAAAGTATTCTTAGCTATGATTCATGAAACATATGTTGGGACACCAGGCCTTGTCTCAAAGAGAGAGAGAATCCACCATGCTGGCCCAGTGCATGTTTTCATTTTTATACATTTCCCTTGTGATTATGCTCTCACAAATTCGTCTTGACATAAGGTGACCAAAAATCTTACTTTTTCTAGTCTCTAGACCCACAGTTTACAGTCATCATCATCACAATCAGCCTATACTAGCTCACTGCTGGACATAGCCCTCTCCCAAGGACGTGGCGTTCCTTGGCAGAGGGCTATGTCCAGCCCGAACTTCGGGTTTTCTCATCTAGTCACTGTCAGTTTGCAGTAAGTATGTCCTTAATTATGTGAAACTACTTGCTAACAAATTAAAACCAAATAGAACTATTCAATTTTTTTTTTATAATAGGCTTGCGTTTGACCGCCATCTCGCCTGATTTTAAGCGATGATGAGGTCTACGATAAAGCAGCTTGCCTAAGGGACTGATTGTAGTTTTGGGCGGCTCAAACTTGTGTGAAAAGTTGGCGAGTCTAACCGAAGTGTTTAGTTGGTACACTTATTGGAACAACTGTACCAGTCATCGCTTGTCTCAAATCTGCGTGAGTACCACCGAGACAATAAATTTCTCTATCTTAATGGACAAACAGAGTTAAAGCACAGACCCACGCAGTTACGGAACTCGACAGACGAATTATGCTTACGTTTGAATGGACTTTGAAAATACAGTGACCGATAAAGCTGGATGCAGCTTGCAGTTTAGTACGCGTTGAATCACTGCCAAGAATGAAAAGTACAGCCAATGAAAATTGAGATAGGCGTTAATAACTTTTACTACTACTACTTTCGAATCGTGAACACATTTCGTGAAGCGGTTGAATTAGAAAACATAGGAATTCTAACTGGAAAGATTGATTTAAGTTAGCGGCGTCGTGGAATCCCATAGTAAGCAAGTGTACAAACCGCGGTGTAGGTACTAGGACATTTACCGATACAGTCAGTGTTGTGTGTCGTAGTGACAACCCTGCCATTTTCAATATCAAGTGAGGGTAGAAGAACAAAACACCCGCCCTTCTCGCCGGACTCACCCGCAGTTCAGTCAGCTCGTGACCAAATCCCGATACATTTAGAGCGTCATCACATCACAATAATCAGCCATTAACTGTTCACTGATGGACAAAGGCCTCCCCCTTAGAGCCTGTATTGCCATAATCCCCACCCTTGGCAGGTGGCCTAGGGATTGCAGTACGTTCACCGTGAACTAATAGGACGCTGCTGCCCATCCTCCAGTGGTTCTAGTCGCAGTTTTTACATACCCGGGTTCTTTAGAGCATAAGTACAGCTTTTTGACACCTTACAAAATATACCGAGTTCGATAAGCAATGATTTGACTGAAGATGAAGCACGTAGAAGGAAGATGCCAATTCGTTCTACCCTTAAATGCCAAGATTATTATGGGAACAAGAAAGCTGGCAGATTGTATCATTTACAAACCATCTAATGTAAAAAAAAATCTTAGAAAGTTCTCGACGCTTCTCTAATGATATTAAAGAGGTATAAGATATATCCTCGCTAGTTGCGAGTTAATTGATATTCGACAAATGAGTTTAGAATTTCCAATAGTAATTGATTTACGATAGTTTTCCGCTATGAATCGAGTTTATGATCGATCATCGATGCTCAATGGAAGGTGCCTTCTTAATTGAATAATTTATCAGATGTTTCCTGCTCAAAGAAATAGCTTTAATTAAATAAAACTGTCAGAGGAGATCGGCGATCGGCGTAGTATCGCAGCTTCGTCTTTTCTTTATACTGGTACTTGGTCATGGGACATAATAATGGACATAATAACCTCGGCAGTGGTTACATATTTGAGGCGTTTGGGGTCGAGACATTGGGCCCTTGGGGAGCTCACCTCATTTTCAAAAATCTTTCAGAGCGCCTGGTTAATGCGACGCGTGACCAAAATGCTGGCGTGTTTCTGGCTCAACGCATAAGCATTGCTATTCAACGTGGTAATGCCGCCAGCATGCTGGGTACGCTGCCAGCTGGTAGTGGGCATTTGGATTGTCTTTAGACATTCAACGGTCTATGGGCAGTCTAACTGTATTTGTAGTGTTAGTATTATCTTGTATTTTGGTTAGTTAAAAAAGGCACTTGCCCAGAAAAAAAAAAGTATGTGCACAGTATCAGTTCAGTGATTAACACACAGTATTTATGGTTTGTGGTGATTAATATGACTTCATTTAGATAACCATGCATAGTCATCCAAACTAAACGTGTATGCAAAATTTCAGCTCGAGGTTGAGGATAATTGGTCTAAAATTCAGTTGCAAGATTATTCCCACACTTATAGGTACATACTTACTAACTAACTAACAGGGCAAGTTAAATAAATGCTTGTGAAATAACAAGTTTAGATTGCTAAATCGAATTATTTTGTCGTAAGTAAAAATCACATAAAAGAGAAGTAAAGCGAACGGAAATGAGAAGGAAAATCTGTTACCAGGCATTATGAGTGAACCTTGATTGAACATTCTTATTTAGATCAACGCGTCGAACTCCGCATCGCAACAAAATAATCTTTTCTGTGGTAAAAATGTATGCATGCTAAATGTATTTACTTATACCAATCTTACTATCAAACTTTATAAACAAAAAAGCCAAATCGAATCAACAAATTAAATTTAAGCGCCACTCAAGTCGTAACCGCCACTAAACCCCGTAATTTGCCCATTAAATCTACACAACACAATAAAATGTACACAAAGGCCCGTAAATGTTCCAAATTGGTTAACAATCGCCAGCAATCACTTCGAGAATCTTTTCAAATTACGCCAAAAAATAAAAACGTTTCGCGTCGCTGCTTCAAGCGACGCCACATTTTTTCAGTGGAGATTCTGATAAGAGATAACAAGAGCTGTCAAGTGTGCTTTGTTTTATGTTCTCATTTGTAATCAGTGAATGTTAATTGGTCGAGGTATAATTCAGGAGGTATCAGAGGTAAATATCGATACCTCTGTGACGCGGATACGTGTTCAACCTGGATGCAATCTGGGTGTCTTCAAATCCCGAGTGAATTGGTTTCTTCTAAGCAAGCGTGCTCCGTCGTAGCCCGCATCACCGCTTTACATTAGGCGAGGTGGCGGTCAAACGCAAGCCTAATATTATTATTTTTTAAACTGAAGTATTTTAGTTGTGGATTTAAACGAACTTAAATTAAAAACTGAGCCGTGAAATGAGATTAAATTAAACATTGAAACTTCCAATGTGTTGTGTTTCATGTTGAATATACATTCTTCAGAATGGGAACTTTTTACGAATACAAAGCTAGGATCGTATATTTTTTTATTATCTATTTTATCTATGTCTATATTTAAAAGCGATGTGGTCGTGTGAACGTGGTCTCTTACTATGATCCTCATAAGCAAGCTCAAAGTCGCACAACGAGCTATGGAGAGGGCTATGCTCGGGGTTTCTCTACGATATTGAATCCGAAATGAGGAGATCCGTAGACGAAAGAAAGTCCACGACTTAGCCCACCGGATCAGGGGGGTATGCGTGAAAAGAGATCTGGCAAAGGGCAGAGCACATATCACGCATAACAGATGGCTGATAGGGCCGAAAGGAGACCACGGACCGGTAAGCACAGCGTAGGACGTCAACCAACAAGATGGACAGACGACCTAAAAGAGACCGCAGGGAAACGCTGGATGCAGGCCGCTTCCACCCGCCCTTTTGGAGATCGGTGGGGGAGGCCTATGTCCAGCAGTGGACGTCCTATGACTGAAATGATGATGATGATGATGATGAAAAGCGATGTGTGCATGTTTCCTATGGATTCCAAGACGGCTGGAATGATTTTGATGTGACTTTCACAAGCAATAGCTGATGATATAAGGAAAACTTAATCCATGAAACCGCTAATAATCTCTTCTCTTCTCTACATCTCTTCTCTACATAGTATAAATTAAAGTCGCTTTCCGCATCTGTCTGTCTGTCTATCTGTATAGCCGCTAACTCCTTCTAAACTACGCAACGGATTTTGATGCGGTTTTCACCATCAGTTAGATATATTTTCACGGAAGGTTTATATATATAATTAGTGACCCGCCCCGGCTTCGCACGTAAATTACACCCGTGCGAAGCCGGGCGGGCGGGCGCTAGTATTATATAAATGGTATATTTTATATAGGGAAGAACACTAAATACTCAGTACTTGGTAAGTTAGCTAGACTAGCTTGCTAGTCTATAGCAGTTTGCAAAGGACTTGTACAATAAAAGTGGAATTAAAGTGCTTCGTACGGGTTCACTATTATGTAAGTAATCAAGAACTTCTGATGATAATAAATATATTAATGATTTTCATAGATAACAGACTTTACTAGAGCAACAAAATATTTGCGGGCGTTTTTTTTAAAAAAAATTATTTTTTTTATTTTGACTTGCGCTTGGCCGCCATCTCGCCTGATGTTAAGCGATGATGCGGTCTACAATGGAGCACGCTAGCCTAGAAGAAACCGACTTGGAAGTACTTGGAAGTAACCCAGATTGTAACTATCGGGGAACACCCAAGCAGCGAATTCCACAGATTAGCAGTTCGCACAATAAATGTGGAATCAAAGCGCTTCGTACGGGTTTTCGGAATATCATACTTAATATTATAAATGCAAAGTGTGTTTGTTAATTTGTTGTTCCACTTTCACGCAGCATCAGAGCAACGGATCGATCTGATTTCAGGGCTGGAGAGTGACATAGGCTACTTTTCATCACAAAAAAAAAACATTGCACACACGGGACATTTTTGCACACACGGACATCTGACCCCAAACTAAGCAAAACTTGTGATATGGCTGCCAGAGACTGATATACTATACATACCATATACATAATATAGTTTTAAATACTAAGTATGTATTTAAAACTAAAAAAAATTGATATTAACAACCAGATATGGAACAAACACAAATGTTCATCACATAAATGTTTGCCCAAGGTGGGAATCGAACCCACGCCCCCAAGCTCAGAAGGCAGGTTCACTACCAACTGCGGACCAACGGGCTATCATAATCACCATTTTCCATCACTATGGGGGTGAAACCGCGGGGCGCAGCTAGTCAACCATAAAGCGGGGTCGATTTTGCGTGCGTTTGAGAAAATTCTTGCAAAGACCCTATAAAACAGTAGTGTGAATTCCAGTTAGACATATATTATATATAGTTAGCCATAGATATGTAGTTAGTAGCAACAGTTGTACGCGTAAACACACTTATAAATCTATGTCGCGGAGTTGACGGCCGCGAACAATTCAATAGATTCTTACAAAAGCATGGATTTACATTTTATGTACGATCTGGCCATAAACATCTGCCGGACGTTTTTAAAAGCCATAAACGTCAAGGCACTAGAATACACTGCCACTCGGATTTATGGCACTCGCTTTATAGATATGTCGAAACTTTGGAATTCCTTATTCTATGCACAGATTAGAGATGGGACAACAGAACTTATCGGCTAAAATATGAATACGTAATATGAATATACACAATTTATACCATTGATGCACCGAGATACAATTATAATAGAACCACAATCTTTCAGTAAAAAACAGTCAAAAACGTCCGAGCGTCATTGTATCAATTATATAATTCACAATGCCACATTTCCTCTAATGTAAACTTTATGTCGCTTGCATAGTGTTCAATGTTAGTTGTCTGCTATGTCATCGTAGCTCTGGCATCGCGCGGCGTTGTAGGCGGATCTAGGTTACCTTGTAACTAACCAAAAAGTCTGCTCAATTTGTAGCGTGCGCCGAGTTTTGGATCGTTTTTTTTTGGCACGGTTGTGATTCTATTTTATGTATTGTGTCTCGATGCATTGATGTAATATAATCTCCAGATGAAGGGGCAACCAAAAAACATACAGAAAATTATAACTATGAATATACGCGTGGTCATAGTTCGAACTACTATAACTATAGCTAAACTAAAGCCACTTTTACTTGCAGCTATCTGGCTATGGTTGGGCCAAACTAGTCCTAAATATCGCCACATTATATTTGTATATAGTCATATTTTTCTGACCATTATTTGTCTGTGACGCAACATCTAGTTCTTATATTACAATACACCGAGGTCCAAGGATTTATATAAACCTACAGTAACAACATGACCCTTTACGAATAAAATTTAAGATTTGTCTGTACTACCGTACACCTACCTGCTAGAGATTCAGGTAATTTGTAAACACCAACCACTGGAAAGGAGTGGTTCTGCTTTATTTATTTATTTTAATACTTTATTACACACTTCACCCTTTCGGGGGTAGGCTATAATTCCAGCAGTAGACTGTTAAAAGGCTGATTATGATGATTGCACACTTACAAATTATGTAGACATGTACATGTAAGGAGTACTTAACGCTAAACATTTTCTACCAGTCATCCACCAGGTTGAAACAAATGGTACGTAGGTGTGCATCAAAAACACTATAAAAGACAAAGAAAATAAGCAAAAAGACTAAAGTTTTACTGGTCAGTACAATATAACTTGATTTAGCTCTTCCCGTGTTGAGTTTTCCTACTTTATCTGTAGTATAATTTATTAATATTTTTTTGTATCAATATATATTAAACACAGCTATATTTATCATGCTTAAAAAAATATTGTTATAAATACTTGAATTGCTGAATTGTCGTAAGTTGTCGGACTAAGTGTAACATTGCCGGAATGGTTTATGTTTAAGCCGGACGGACATCTCTAATAGGCATAGACTCTAAATAATCATTAGCGATCATTTCACAGATTATTGTGTTAATGTACCGAGATATCTTGAATGTGATATGGCAACACTGGAATTTTAAGCTGGTGTGAAGCAAAATCGTACCACGCCCGAAATGTGATGTTATTGTGGATTATAGATAGGATAATTTATGACCCCACATTGTCTGTTAGGTCGAATTATTAAAGGTTGTTCCACTTGTAACTTTCCCAACACAAGTCCCGATATCGTCAAGCTGAACATGTTGCTATTTTACTATCGGTGGAAAGCAAGCTATCGGGCCAACTGATGGTAAGCGATTATCGTAGCCTATGGACACCTGTAACACTACGCATCACAGATAATGTAGCCGACGCCTAAAGACTACTTATGGTTGGTATTCCGAAAACCCGAACGAAGCGCTTTGAATCCACTTTTATTGTGCGAAGTCCTAGTCTGTGGAATGCACTGCCTGAATGGGTGTTCCCCGATAGTTACAATCTGGGTGTCTTCAAATCACGAGTGAATCGGTTTCTTCTAGGCAAGCGTGCTCCACCGTAGACCGCATCATCACTTAACATCAATCGAGTTGGTGGTCAAGCGCAAGCCTATTATTTATAAAAAACAAAAAGACTATTCACCGACTTCATAAAAAATATGTTTTATCTCGGAACTCCGTCATTTATAAACCGAATTAATTTAACATACTGCACCTCATCTCACCTACCACGCGCTGAGGGCACTAATGAGGCGCTGGTACTATGCGTGTTCCTCTATAATACTAAATAGAAAATAAGACAATAGGAGCTATAGTTGCACTTTTGACCATTTCAATGTACTGGTTTGTCTAATTTGCTCGTTATGTTTTTGTAGAAACGCAATGTTTTATCCCATACAAACACGTTATAAAACCCTTGCTACGTCCATGATCCCATGCCAGATGGCTTAGAGCGCCCTAAACACTGACTAGGACTAACAACTCAGCCTGTACGGACCCATATAAGTATTTACTAGGTAAGAAGTATTTACTAAAACGACACAGGTATAGAAAAATAATACAAGTCTCCGCTAACAGGTTCGAACTACAACTTAAATATATAAAAAATACAAAAAAAAAGCATAAAGGAAAAAATTACCCGTCATCCGATCCAAACAATAACAAACAAATAAATTAATGAAACTCAAATAAAACGATGCCTTTATTGGAACCACATGGGACGGTGGGAATCTGAGACTTTACTAATTCATTAGCGAGATATTAACTCATATCGTTCTTGAAGCGCCTCAAACAGCGGGTCACTGGCCGAATGTTACGTCATCTGCAGAATGTAAGGCACAGACAGTGATGAACTCAACACGGCTTTTGTACACCAAACTGCTGCGTTTGGTGTACAAATATTCACTGAAGAACCGCAGTCACCGACATACCTGCCAAGATTTGCAAGTTAAAGTAATAATGGGCAGGTTACATCGCTCGAAGAACCGACAACCGATGGAGAAGAAAGGTTCTTGAGTGGAGACCACGAAACAAAAAACGCAGCGTTGGTAGGCCTCTCACTAGATGCCACTGTTCAGCCGTTGAAAATATAACAAATGGAAGGAGGAAAAGGCAGATTTAATTTCGCATTTAGATATAAATGTAATTTCACGAATATAGATTGAATAAAGTTACTGAAACTTGGTGTGCTCAACAAGGCAAAACGGTACTTCACGTTGAGACAAAGACTTGTTTTACAAAGCGCAAGTCTGACCTCACGTGGAGTACTGCTCCCATCTTAGTATCAGCTTGACCCACATGATGCAATACAGCGTAGAGCTGTCAGAATTGTCAATGATCCCATGCTCACCGAACATCTAGTGCCACTCAGCATGCGCAGAGACGTTGGATCTCTATGCTTTTATCGCATTTACAACGAGGAATGTACTGAAGAACTGTTCGATCTGATGCCGGCGTCATGGTTTTATCATCGCACCAGCCACCACCGCCTGAAAGTTCATCCACATATATTATCATAGATCGGTGGAAAACGTACACGGTGCGTTTTAAGCGACCTGCAATTTTTGGAATAAGCAGCATTACCGAGTAACTATAACATGGGGTACTTCAAAAAGGCTGTCAATAGTCTTTAAGGGTCGGCAACGTATCTGTGATGCCCCTGGTGCAGGTATCCATAAGCGATAGTAATAGCTTACCATCAGGCGGCCCGTCAGCTTGTTTGACACCTATGGCATTAAAAAAAGATATCGGGAGTGAGAATAAGACAGACAGTACTTATTGTGATGGTTTTTGAGATTGATTAGGAAATTCAAGGCTCATGTTGGATTCTACACAAAAAACTTTATATTTTTCCCGCTGTCCCAAATAGCTAAGCTTGAGCACTGGATTACAGTTACATTATGTCATCGCAGTAGGTATTCTGTACTGGCTCCAGTAGTTGCTATAGGCGAGGGCGGCCTTGACAAAAACGTTACAACTTGGTCACAATTCGCGCGAGTGCTCCAATGTACTTGTGAACTATGTTTTAAGGATAATGATATAAAAGGTTACGCGGATAGGGTAAAGGCCAAAAAGGGACGTTATATTCTTCATTATGAACAACTTTTACTATGGGACCAACCCTAAAACCGCGAAAAAAAAAACAGTGATTCCATACAATTTGTCGAGTGTGAATGACTTGAATGAAAGTAGGATGAATTTCTACGGATAATAAGCATGTGTTAGACCGCAACCTATGATGCGGTCTACAATGGAGCATGATTTTCTAGCAACTTGACGACACCCAGATCAGGCTATTGAGGAACACCCATTCCACACGCTTTATGATTGATATTCCGAGAACCCGTAAGAAGCGCTTTGATACCACATTTATTGTGCCAACTGCTGGTCTGTGGAATTCGCTGCCTGAATGGATGTTCCCCGATAGTTACAATCTGGGTGTCTTCAAGTCGCGAGTGAATCGGTTTCTTCTAAGCAAGCGTGCTCCATCGTAGGCCGCATCATCGCTTAACATCAGGCTAGATGGCGGTCAATCGCAAACCTTATACATAATTGTAAAAAAATATTACTTTTATGAAGTAGATTTTAGAAATATCAACAACAAGCAAACAACCAACAACAACAAGCTAATCGACAAGCTAATTTAAATTCAATGTCGTTATGTAACATTGAGTTTGCAACAAATGTAAAGTAAATGCTTACGATTTGAGATTACTTTTGTTCGGACATTTTTGAGCGGTGACCCAATAATCTTTTATTGTTTTTTTTTAAATATTTATTTTAGATACAAAAACCATTTAATCGTATAAGCTCACTATCCACTGGAAGTAATAAAAAAAATATTTAAGACTTATTATTATATCATGGCTCCGGAACATAAATTAAACAAGATCAAGTAGACCAGGCTGTTAGCCCTAGTGAAATAAAAGTACATGAAACAGTAAATGTGCAGTTAAAGAAACCTGGTTTATGAAAAAAGTAGTTTAGTTCACTGTAAAGGTAAGGTGAGGTAAAACGGAGTAAGTCTTCTAGAAGCATCGGAAGAATAAAAACACGCATCATTAGTGTAACATACCCTTGCCCGTCCTGTTTATCGTTCATTCCCTTCCTTAAAGATCACTTACATTAACGTCAGTACAAAGAATCTAACATTACAAGAAATTATGTTTTCCATATAACATAAGCTTCGGCCGTTCTTACAGAGATAAACCAGACCTTAATATCGGCTATTACCATCGATCTTTAGATTTCATTTGTATTTAGCCCTGTGAGTGAACACTAATAGGCCATTAGGCGCAAGGTAAGACCACACCACATTATTAATCGTTCATTCAACTTGAAAAACGTGAAATCATTGAATGAATTTCGTATGGGTTGCCATATAATTGGAAGGGAAGGGCAAAAAGCGGTCGCGGCTATAAGGGATGGCTTCACTGGACCGGCGCGGCGCGGAGAGATGCGCGGTACACGGTGTTGGTCTCTCGGTGACACTTTTTTTTTGTTGACGTGGTGGAAATTTCAAAAGATACCCAGCTCCCAGCTTCATTGGAGTGAAGCCGGGTTATGTGAGATTGCACCTACTAAAACTCCCTCGGTGGCCGACCTCTGTGCCAGACGGAGGGTACCGGGATCTCCACAGGAACGCACCGGTAAGGACGATCTAAAACACTCAATAATTATAACATAGGTACATAACTAAGTATCGTGACGATTTTTTTAACTTTCTTTCGGTCTTCATACAAACAAGGGAGATATGCTTTGTACAATTATTGTTCGTTTTATTTTATTTTATAAGAAATGCGGCAAACAAGCGCGCGGTTCTCTTCATGGTAAGCAGAAGCCGCCACCTATGTAAACCTCCAGCACTAGCGGTGTTGAGGTGCTTTGCCAGCCCGGAGAGGTAAGTAGTTGTTAAAACGTCTTCATATTTTTTTTCACTAAACCGCTAACGTAAAAACTATATGTACGGCTCAACGTCATCATCATTTCAGCCTTAGGACGTCCACTGCTGGACATAGGCCTCCCCCAATATATGCCTCACTACTAATTTTTCACACACACTAAGAAACCAAAATAACTAGCTAATAGTACACATGCACACAGGTTGACAAGGTCATCTGCAGTGCAGGGTGAGTTTTTTTTTAAATTCCATTCGTGGCAAACAGGCTGAAGGGCCGCCATGGTCACCTGTAACACCAGGGGCATCACAAATACGTTGCTGACCCTAAAAGACTCTATTAACAGCCTTTTTGAAGAACCCCATGTAATAGTTACTCGGAAATGCCACAGGAGGGACAAATTGCATGTGTGAGGCGAAAAATCGCGTAAAACGCACCGTGTGCGATTTCCATAGATCTATGATATATAGATAAACTTACAGACGGTGGCGACTGGTGCAACTTAACTACTAACGCCGCCACTGGTGTGTGCAAGGTTGATTGTAGCTGCAGTAATTCCTACAGAGGCCAAACTAAGCGTACCATAGCAGAAATTATCAAAGAACATATCGTGGCCGTCAAAAATCGCCAGACACAGTCAGCAATTGCAGAACATTTGCTTGAGCCAGGATTCGGTCACTGGATCAAACTCCACGCTTTTCTGCAATAATCACAAAATTCAGATTTAAAAATGCCTATAAAGAACCTCACAAAATTTCACAATCATAATCAGCCTTTTAACAGTCCACTGCTGGACTTTTAGCTTACCCCCGAAAGGGTGATTGGGCCATATCCACCACGCTGGCCCAGTGTGGGTTGGTGGATTCACATACGCCATTGAATTCCTTCACCGTACGTATCCGACTTCACAATTCACAATGCTCATCAGCATTATGATGAATTTTCATTTTATTTTGAGTTTTCGGACAGAAAGCAGTTTTGAATTATGATTTTTTCAATTCAAAGACTTAACGATCTTGCGATGTATCTGCCGATTCATCCCGTGTGTATCTTACGTGGGCATCGCCACATGTGTCCGATGGTATGGCGACAAAAAGAGGTTCGGTAACGCACGGAGCCCACCGGCATCCTACACCGCCACCAACTTAACTGTCCGGGACTGAACTGGTATTACTTTGTTGGTCACTGGCGCCAGTGAACAACAAAGTAAGCCATCAATTGAATAAGTCGCTGATGAATAGAAGACTTGTCAAGTTCTAGCGGCCATAGTTTGGACTCTTTTCTACTGTGAACAATTTTATATCGATCACGCATCATGAATGGTCAATGTCAAAAAGTCTCAGAAAAAAGAAATGAAAGCGTTATACCAATGACTTTTTATCCATACTAATATTACAAAGAGGAAAGATTTAATTGTTTGTTTGTTTTGAATAGGCTCCGAAACTACAGAAACGGTTTGAAAAAAAATTTCACTGTTGGGAAGCTACACTATCCCCGGGTGATATAGGCTATAATCTATACCCGTGCGAAGCTGGGGCGGACCGCAAGTACCTTATAAATGCCCTATAGGTATAAAGTCCTTGCGTTATACCTACAGCTTAGAATGTAGTTATTCTAAGACCTACAGTTTCCCCTTTAGCACTTAACTCAGATTCAAACTGGTGTGATTTGTGCTTAAACCATTAATAAAGTTCCATTAGCCCGGTTCTTATAATATAGGTATGTCAATGGAATTCGAATAATTTTTGATCCGGAAAATGTGCGATCCCGTTGACCAGCGGGCACAGCCGCGGGCGCATCTAGTTTGTAACAGCAATCAGCACAACTTGCCTACATGACCACGTGTGGCATCTCGAGTGAACTGGCGCATTTATACAATCCTTCCTACTAAGTTGCAAACTATTTTCTTAAGACTGCGTAATTGCAACAATGTTACTATTACCTTTTTTATTCTAGTTTATTCAATTTATTCTTGGTTCAGACTCTATGAATTGATAACTAAATGGTCGGTGACTAATTGGTAATGATTGGTTTTATTGAGGACGCTTGCATTTTGTGGTCGCGAAACAGTAATCATTTTGAATTAGCTTTTGTATCTTTAATTAAACCATTGACTTAAATAGTTACTTGGAATGGATCGGACCAACTGACTTTTTCAAAAGGACTCAGGACTTGGTATTAAATTTATTGAACAATAGGCTTGCGATTTTCCGCCACCTCGTCTGATATTAAGCAATGATAGGTACGGTCTACGGTAGAGTACGCTTGCCCAGAAGAAACCGATTCACTCGTGATTTGAAGACATCCAGATTGTAACTATCGGGGAACAACAATTCAGGCAGTGCATTCTACAATCTAGCGGTTCGCAAAATAAAAGTGGGATCAAAGCGCCTCTTACGGATTTACAGAATATCAACCATGAAACAGTGTCGCCTTATTGTGCCCGCTCTGACAATCCGATAGAAAAATGGGCAGGAGGTGATTAGATCGTGCAGATCTGATGCGCACTCTCCGGAATGTATCCGATAACAAACCGACAGACTAGCAACTTTACGCCCATATTTTGACTTTAAAGCCGTACAAGAGATTTGTTTCTGATGAGCACGTTTCCCAATGGACTCCAACGTGTCTGTCTCTCTCGCTCTCTCTCTTTCTATGTTCTTTTTACGCTTGTGGAATGAAATATTTATCTAAAAATATTCTGAAATTCTGATTATTCTGTATTTTCTATTTTTCTGAAATATTTATCTATCTTATCATGACCACAGTTTTTTTTTTTATTATATCGGCTGTCAAGGCATTTTTGTAAGAAATTTGTTGTAGCCAGTTGCACCCATATAAACGAAACGTCGGTCATTCGAAATCAGTTAGCAACTGTGATGCGGACAAAGAACTTTGAGACCTAACCCAAAAAGGTAAGCTCAGTTCTTTGGATGCGGAGCTCGGCGCTTTGACATAAATCAAGCGCGTTCAATCAAGGTTCTGTCATAATGCCTGGCGATTTTCCTTCTCATTTCAGTTCCATTTACTTCTCTTTTCTGTGGTTATGACGTTCACACCGCCTGTTCCTTAGCAAGAGTAGGTCGCAAGTATCAAACAGAATACCTACGCGTTATTGTCGCTACCACAGATAATCGTCATCGGTCGCTAGCTACCCACGCACTTACATCCCATATTAATGCCTATTTCGTAGTTTCATGCGGTCGATAGACAATTGAACGTGTTGTGGTGAGTGACGAATGGGAATCCCTCATAGAGGAACAAAGAGGTTATCCAACTGGGACAGAACTCGAGGAGCTAGGGTGTTCAATATACATAAGTGGTTATATAGTAAATTATGCACAAGGGTTTGGATCCAGTCCAAAGTGACCCGTGGGCCTAGCTTATATCGCTGGAAAGATGCTGTAGAGTCTTGCGCGAGCTCCAAGTCTCCGACTGGCGAGAGACTGTGCGAGACTGGGACCGATGGCATTCTCTTGATGGAGGATAAGACCCACTTTGGGTTTGCCAGCGGAGTAAGTAAGTAAATAGTATTTTCACTGTGAATATCAGGTCACATACATTCACTGCACACAGGCCTCTCTCGCGGCATTTTACTTTATCCAGAGTGTTGTTTTTTTACTCTAGCAAGAAACTGGGTAAATTTTATATGGGAACTGGCTGAACCAATAGCCGTACGGTTTGTGTAATTATATAGATATACCTCAGCTATATTATATTTTCAATACGTCCGTGAGTTCAATTAGACAACATATTAGTAAAAGCTGGTTTGGTGTGTCTCCCTGACTGTCTTGTGTTAGCATAAAATAGTATAATATACCTATTTTGTTTTTTATTCTTTCATAATATTAATATCTTTCTTTTCATCTCCATGTGCAAAAATTGTTTCAATATGCGAAAACTGCTAAATGGTGTTTAATTATACAATGTATCTGTAATTTAGTTATTTATCACTGTATGTTTTCCAAATAAAATAAAATAAAATAAATAAATACCTTTGTGAAAAGGGGCATCAAAATCTGACCCGGCAGTTTGGAGAAAAATAATACTTCTATAATCAGAGTAGGTAAATTTACCTACTCTGATTATAGAAGTATTAATTTTACCTACTCTGATTATAGAAGTATTATTTTTCTCAAAACTGCCGGGTCAGATTTTGATGCCCCTATGCACATGGATATATATATATATATATAATTGTTGAAGCACTTTAAGCATCTTCACATAAATTCTAAAACCATATTGTTATTAAAACACTGTTTTAAACTATCACGGTTGTTCGGGAGCTCATTCCACAACCTTACCACGGTAAATATCCCGTAAATAATCATATTGTTATTCAATTCAATTCAATTCAATTCATTTATTTCGGGTCTTAGGTATAACTAATATACACTTGACGACGTCATTTACAGGATAAAAATCACAATTTAAAATTAAAATGACACAATTATACAATACTAGCAGACCTGACAGACGTTGACACGCAAAGTCAAAATTACAAATCATATTTTTTTACACCTTGGGTTACATTATTGGAGTTTTAGTAAGGATCCCAATTTTTTTTGAAAATATAATATAGCCTTTTTTATCCGGGGATAGTGCAGCTTCCCAACAGTGAAAGAACGCCTCAAATCGGTTCAGCAGTTTCGGAGCCCATTCAATGCAAACAAACAAACAAACAATTACATCCTTCCTCTTTATAATATTAGTATAGATAGGTACACATTATCGGCTTTAAAATTTATACGGCGTTATTGTTTCATAGTCAAGAGTAGCCTACGAATCACTGACAACTTTTGATTGTTATATTTTTGAAATGTTTATTATGAACTGGTAAGTATTACCTGTTATTAGGTTTATATTTTCCCTATCTGTGTATCACGTGGTTAGTTCGTAGAGAAGAGACCTAACGCTACTTCATAAAATATTATTAATTTATTTTTAGGCTGCTTAGATCGTTCTATGCCACTACGTAGGTAAGTGACCTGAAAAGCCTTCAAAACTCTCCACAACGCCTTCACAAAAATAAAAAGATCAACGCCACCCACGGTCTTCTGGAGACTCTATCCAGCTCATTAGTGTCAGCAGTAGTGATGTACACTAAATGTGCCTTGTAAACACGCGCAGCCCACGTGGTGTCGTGCTGCTGACGCGGTGACCACACGGCAGCGCTGGAACAAAAGGATATTACAATAGTCGTTTTAAACTAAACAAGACACAAATAAAGGAAAAAAATAATGGAAAATAAGTTCCAAATGGTTTCGATCTCCCTTACTGAAATGACGAACGGATGACAAGGATACGCCGAACAGCTGTTTTTTTCTCATTATAGGCCTGCTTTGGGCCTCCAACTCACCTAATGTTAAGCGATGATGATGCGGTCTATGATGGAGCACGCTTGCCTAGAAAAAACCGATTCACTCTTGATTTGAAGACACCCAGAGTGAGACGTTCGTCAAAGTGTGTCTTTCAGAATCAGTTGAGCCGGACCAGAGAGCGTATCTAGTACGAGTTTTTTCCAATTGCGTTTCCTTATTTAATCGCGTTAACATTAACTACGACTGCTATGAAATAAGAGCAACGTCATCTAGACTCTAGACAGCACTGCTTTACGTGCAAATAGAAAAGCTCGCACTAGGAGCTCAGCTGGGAGATTATATTAGGACGCAGATTTCTCATGATATTTAGCTTTATGTAATAAACGTATTGGGTATCTAAGACGAAAATGGACGGCTGAGCGGTATAAAGGGTCACTAGTACTAGGGGTACAAGGTTGTACCATTTGTCCTACCAGGGCCAAGATTCACTAGCTACAAAAACGCTCGTAACGCGGTGTGTTAACCTCAAAAAGTTGTCATTTATTTCCTAGGGAATAAAGGCCATTAGAGGTTAACTTAATGCGCCGCAGTTGAACTACTCAGTAATATCTACTGAGTAGTTATAGTAGTATATAGTGGTAGTAGAGTAGTAGTACTACTATTGATCCGGAGGGATTTTAGCACGTCATAGCTGGCAACATCGCTATTGGTTCACTCTTGTGCCGTCTTCAACGCAAAACTGTGTTGATGTTACACAACCTTGGGTTACAAGCTATATAATAATTTTGGATTTTAATAATTTTATTTGGTATTTATGGTTTCGATTCTGTTGTACCATTCTTTAAACTAAACTAAATTTGACAACTCTAAAATTGATGCCTTCCTTTTCTGACATATTAAATTAAAAAGAGACGCCGATAATGTAGTCCTGTCAAATTAGTTTAGTTTCGAGAATAGTACATTTTTCTTATATAATAATATAACACATCAGAATTGATACCATTATTTCTTGTTATAATATGTTTTGACAAAAATGTATGTATTATTTTAAATTGATTTTGCTTCTGATTTGTAAGAGCAGCATATTGACACCGCATGTTTCGTCCAGCTCCCAGAGCCATGGTCACCTGACACCATGGGTAACTCTGCGCCAGTTCATATGATCATTCATTAATCTGTCGGGTGGGTGTGTACGATATTAGGCCCGATCGAGTCGTGATTTGTTGCTGATTCTAAAATTATCATAACACAACTATTATACTATTCAATTACCAAAGAACTTAAATTTATTGATAGCAAGATTTTACCCGTGGCAGTTTATTTAATGTAAAAGATTACTCAAATTAGTTAAAGACACGAAACTCGTGTCTTTTGATATTCACCCAAATCAATTTAGCAATTTTGGAGTTCGGTATTGAAATGACTTTATGACTTTACTAGCCGCAGTCAATTTATTTTATGGATATAAGTACTAGCGGCGTCCTACTATTTCACTCGTCACACTACAGAAACCATTCATTTTCTGGAATAAAAATCAACCTATCTGACCACACACAATTTTACCCAAATTCGTTCAGCCGTGGAGTTTAATAGGAACACACACAGTGGGTACTCCCAAACTTTCGTAATTACTTAGAATAACTACATAAAGAAATCAAGTACATTCGCAAAATTTAAGCCATTCAAATGGTGTCATATATGGCACCAAAAAAAATTTACTATGACAATTTGCGCGGTGAAATCGTACCACAACAAATCAGAAAAGCAGCATAAGAGTTATGGTGTGACATTCCACAGGTAATCCATTAATTTTCTTGCTTAAATCGTTTAAAATACCAATCGAAACGTAAGCTACAACGCGAATTTGTAGCTTACGTTTTGAGAAGGCGTTGTTTGGAAACCTACCTTCTCTGAGTAGTTATTCTAAGCCTAATTATAATATTTTATTAGAGTTTGTGATTTTGTTTTGTGCGGAGATGTGCCGAGCTGTGAGACGTACTTAAATAGAACGGAAAAGAGAATCCGATAAAAAACCAACTAGCTACAACCAACAAACTAGCAACTTTGTACCGATGCTGATACATGTATTGTTTTTGCGAGAATATCCACGCAGATAAATCCGCAGGGCACACATAGTGAGTTTGTATATGAGTTGCAATAGATTTATTTTATTGGTATATTTTTCTAGTTGATTAGACATCAACGTGCTATTATCTTCGTTTTAGCTTTGAAGCTGGCTTTATGATGCTGATAAAGAATAATTAAGATAACCGCTGACTAATTATTTTCTATCGTTGATTTATCTTTTGATTGACCTCTTAATGATACAAGAGGTCGAGTAAGCGGCTAACGGTACTCTTAACATTTTCAAGCTATGCTTGTTATTTTCTAACTCATATTATAATTGCAAAAGTGTTTGTTTATTGGTTGGTTTGTTCATATTTTACATAGCAATGGATAGACTTGATTTTGTTTCGTAGTCGCCGGAGAGTGACACACTTATTTTTTTTATTTTTTTATTCAAGTTTACCGAGTAAATGTCAACACGGGTGAATCCGCGGGCTCTTAGCAAGTTTGAATAATATCATGGACTTCCAAGATTTGTCCATATCGATACAAGTAAAGGTAACAAGAGCGTTGTAAAGACTATCAACGAAGGAACCTAAGAACGGAATTTTGCCAGTTTTCTTCAGATAATACTACGGTGGCTCCCCCAGTGTACGATACAGACACGCTGGTCGCTTTGAACCACTATTTATGTCAGGTTCGTATTATCTGGCAGAGTAGTCGGTATCCGAGGTCCGCAATTATCGCCTACCGCGAAATAATTTTGATTGCTCTTTTTAACATTTCTCGCCAGGACTGCTCAAAAACTGAACTAGTTATGGCGCGTCTAACTAAATGTTACACATTTTACACTACACACGTTGTTTGGTTTTACTTGCTATTACTACACAAAACGTACATATTTTGGTATTAAAAGTGCTTAATCGGACAATAATTTATTTAACATTAGTAGGCTAAATTTTAACATTTAGACCACAGAAATTAAAAAATCGTTTAGATTTTGCCTTTTACGTGTGCACGGTTTGCTGATGTTTTTTTTTATAAACTTTTGGTTTCACCCGTTTGATATATACCTACTTACTTATCCAGTGTCAATGAAAATAATATTTCAAGTGAGGTAATGTAATATTCAACACGACCGAGGCGCGGTCAATGAATAACATTTTTTTATCAACGTCAAGTCCAAGCTGACATGTCTTCGACTAGACTTTCATCAAAATTTTGTAAATAGCAGTTACCAAGATAGTTTTGGCGCCAACGTGAGAAAAACATGTCACCTCTTTGTATTATAAGCCTCCACCACTTTACTATAGAGCATGACGTTGTCTTGATTGTGACTTACTGTGCTTGACTCTGACTGTGACTTGTTTGACGATATTTAGCAAAACTTGATAATATTTCAATATTTGACACTGTCAAATGCATTACAAGTGCTACGCCAAAATCCTCATAGATAAAAGAACAAAAGACAGCTATAATTTTATAAAAGAGGTTAGCTACCTACCTTTCATAACGATGCTGATGCCGGCGTCGCGGTTTTACCATCGCACTAGCCGCCACCGCCTGAAAGCTCATCCACACATCAAAGATCAGTGGAAATCGCACACTGTGCGTTTTCCACGATCCTTCTTGCCTCACACCTGCAAAATGTGGAGTGAGTCTTCTGCGGGTGTTTCTGAGAAGCTACAACATGGGTTTCTTCAATAGGCGAATTAATCGAGTCCTAAAGGGTCGGCAACGTATTTGTGACGTGTGTTACAAGTATCCATAGGCGACGGTGACTACTTACCATCAGGCAGCCCGTCTGCTTGTGTGCAACATCATATGGCATTAAAAAATTGTTTAATAATAATACGACAATGTTATGGAGTTCTTCGTGAACAAACTAAATGACACAAACTTTCGTATAGTTAGTTGCCTGATTAACAAATATAGCAGTTAGTTACATTGTAAAAGCAATAAATAATGGCTTCAACTGCAATGAAATTAAAAAAAGACATAAATGTCGGACCTGCGCTTGTTTTTAGATCTGAAATTGTGATTTATTCAGACGACTGTTCTTGTGATGGGCTGTTACAATTTATGTGAAAGGAAATAAATAACAAAAAGGTTGAATTAAACTGCTTTGTATATAATTTAATAAAAAAAAATTCACTTATACGTAATCATTCCCTTAAAATAGTTACGTTGTTATTGTACAATAACTAAATAGGTAAACAGAAAAAACTTTTTCTAGATGCCTAATCACTAATCATATGAAAATGTCGATAGTCAAAAGGATCATTAAAAAAAAAAACCCATTTTTTTTTCCATTTCAACTAATAAATTATCTATACAACTATTAATGCATACTTATCTAAATACAATCTTAATTATATGTTAATTTCTGCAATGGCTTGATTTGATATCGTCAGCATATCTCTACATAGTATAAATTAAAGTCGCTTTCCGCGTCTGTCTGTCTGTATGTCCGCTAACTCCTCCTAAACCACGCAACGGATTTTGATGCGGTTTTCACCATCAGTTAGATAATTTTTCACGGAAGGTTTATATATATATATAGCTAGCGACTCGCCTCGGTTTCGTACGTAAATTACATCCGTGTATAGTTATAATATAAAATCATTGCAAAATGAACCATCTTCGCCTAATTTATCACCATAATATTTGGGAAATACATTCGAATCTATTCTCAACAACTTTATTAAGCGTCAGTTTGCACACCGCTCATTTATTGGATGGTATAGAATGGATATAGAATAGACATTACATTTCTATGGTACAGGGGCCTTACGGCTACCTGTTTTAAGTTTAGCAATTCTGTTTAGGTGATGGGAAAAGTTGCACGACCGCAAACCGTATCTCGGCGGGTTCACGTTCGCTTGACTTGCCAAACTGCGCTAACTTAGCGCTAATTCGAGCCCGCGTAAGGCCCACGGAACACTATTACTCCTACCGAAGGTAAGGCCCCAGATCTATGAGACCCACAGACTAAGTAAAGCTACTACGTAGCCATCGGACGATAGGTTTTTTTTTAATTATGGCGTCCCACGTCATGTGCATTTGCCAGTGTCAAGTATTGAGATTTTCAAGTTTTATTAAATATCGTCAAACAAGTCATATAGTCACCCCTCTCTAAGAGGGAAGCCTTTGTTCAGCAGTGGACGCTTACTAGCTGATGATGATGGTGTAATTCATAGTCACCGTCAGACTCAAGTCACGGTCAAGATCATATCATGCCCCAGTAAAGTGGTGGAGTCTTAACTAGGCTTCTGTGGAGTTTTGGAAACATCACGAACATACATGTTTCACTTCGTTATATCACTAGCCTACACTCGAGCACGTTCACGAACGTTTATTAAACAATACAAATACACAATGAAGCGACATATTTTTTGACGTTGGCGCCAAAACTCCCATTTTATTTTTTTGATCGATGTTATTATAGTACAACATCAACGTCAAAACTCTTTGTTTAAAATCAGTAACTTTCAACTTCAAACTGGCACAAAACTTGCGATGGTCAAAGAAAAAAATCGTTCCGTTCTTTTTTAAAACGAACGAAAGAGGCTTCTCGCATCAAGTGCACTATTATTTGTACATTCCGAGAATGATACAGCCTCCGAGTGTAACTGCGAGGGGTTCTAGTAAAAACGTAATGAGCTAGTGAAGCTACGAGGAATTAAATTAATGGCTCATCAGAATTGCTTAACTTGCATCAACATACATTATATCTCCGTTTAATTGTACCATGTTTGTATTTCAAAATCGGCAAGGTAGTAGAGTAGATGTGTTTTTGTTTGGGTCCACACATCTTGTCTATTTAGCCAGTGTCAAGCATAACAAAACTTTCAAGTAGATAATCAATAATGGCATCGATTCTGATGCACTCTAAACTAAATTGGACAGCTCTAAAATTATTGCCATCCCTCTCTCACGTATTAAAATGAAAAGAGAGGCAGATAATATTAGTCATGTCAGATTGGTTTAGTTTAGTGAGTTTATGACAGAATAGACGCCACGTCGATTCTGATGTACCATTATATATGTGATGCCTCTGGTGTTACAGACGCCGCTGACCGCTCACCATCAGGCGACCCGTTAGCTGGTTTACAACCTATAGCATAAACTCATCTAGATAAGTTTTTTTTTATTTGAATCCTCATCCACAGACATTTTCTGTATTTGTGTGCATATTTTGATGTGAATTCAGTTTATTTGTTAGGATATTTCTTTAGTTAGAAAGACTAAGCGTTTGATCACAGCTCACCAGGGGCCTTACGGACAACTGCTATTACAGGCACCTAATCCGCTCACTTGGAAAATCACGCGACCGCAAACCGTATCTGGGTGCGATAAGGTTTGCGGTCGCGTGATTTTCCAACTGAGCGGATTATGTGCCTGTAATAGCAGTTGTCCGTAAGGCCCCTGATGTTAAATGACGCAATGAATTAAATGGTCGCAAATAATAAATACGCGTAGCCTGGAATAGGAACTAATTAGTATGAAAAGTTTGTATTTTTGATGAGCGAATAAATAACATTTATGCTTTATTAAAGCTGCCTTCTAGATTCTCGGTAGTAGCGTTGCCCGAATCCAAAACGAATGGTCACGCATACAATTTGTCGAGATGCTGTTTTTTGTGGGAATAGTGTGGGATTGTTTCTGAGGATTGGGAACTGTCCTGCCTGTGTCCTAGCAGTGGGAACATCACAGGCTGAAATGATGATGATGATGAAATTTTAAGTTGAAGTTCTGGGCTCAGTCATAGGAGCATTTTTTTTTAATAGGAGATAAGCTTGCGCTGTTGCCGCCATCTCGTCAGATGCTAAGCGATGATGCGGTCTACGATGGAGCACGCTTGTCTAGAAGAAACCGATTCACTCTCGACTTGAAGACACCCAGATTGTAACTGACGGGGAAAACCCATTCAGGCAGCGAATTCCACAGACTAGGAGTTCGCACAAAAAATTTGGAAACAAAGCGCTTCGTACGTACGTGTTTCGTTCGGGATAATCTCCTCGATTATGTACTCATTGGACATTCTGTACATCAATACACTGAATATGTGTGTGTATGGTCTTTGCGAAGACTTCAATAGTCTTACAAACAAAGCTGTAGGTGTGTGAAGCCTCCTCCTGCCCTGAAGACCGTTACAAGAGATGGAAATGTAATCAAGGTCCGGAACTCGTGAGAACGTCCAGTGTTGTCTCAGCCAAGTACACAGGCCCCGAGGTACGGCGCTCGTGGTGTGCGGTGCAATACACAAACATTGGCTATTTATTCGCTGATAACCTGATCGTTTTAATGTGAACCATGTAATGGCGCGCTTTGGCAGTACAATATACTCTTATATAAATAAAAATATTTAAAAGTTGCAAGTTGAAGTGGCAATGTGCATGCCACATCGCTCGAAGAACCGATAACCGATGGGGAAGAAAGGTTTTTGAGTGGAGACCACTATAAGTAAGACGCAGCGTAGGTAGTCTTCCCACTAGATGGACCGACGACACCGTGAGAGTCGCACGCATCCTGTGGATGCAGATGGCAGGCTGTCGTTCAGTGTGGAGGTTAAAGGGGGAGGCCTATGTTCAGCAGTGGACGTCTTCTGGCTGATGATGATGATGATGATGATGATGATGATGATGATCTGCCGTGACGGCAAACAACATGACGCTCTCTTGTGTCATCATGTTTCGCATCTGCCAGGCGTGCGTTCCGTGACGGCCAACTTTTTTATAGTTGACAGACTCGATTCTTACATATCTGTCAAGTTAAATGACGGTGTGATAAAGATGGTAAGTTGTAAAATGACGGAAGACCAGCACCGGTTGGTAACAAACGGCATCAGTATGGGCTGGGGCCAGGTTGTGACAAAATACAACTTCTTTAATCTATACTAATATTATAAAGAGGAAAGATTTGATTGTTTGTTTGTTTGCATTGAATAGGCTCCGAAAATACTGAACCGATTTGAAAAATTCTTTCACTGTTGGGAAGCTACACTATCGCCGGGTGACATTATATTATCAAAAAATACCGTCCAATAATACTCGTGCGAAGCCGGGGCGGACCGCTAGTACTAAATAAGCATGTGGAGTGGATTTTTGACACAAATTAAATTATGGTAACTAGCCAACCAAATACTAGAAAGAAATCTACAATGTTATAGTTTAATCAAGATTTTCGCCTACACCGGCAGTTCAAGGTAATTTTGTTGTAAGCAAAGCAAAATGGTCGTTGAGTTTTGTTGATGTCTTGTTGTAGTTGTTGTCTTGTTGTAGTTGTTATCTTATTGTAGTTGCTGTCTTGTTATAGTTGTTGTCTTGTTGTAGTTGTTGTCTTTTTGTAGTTGATGTCTTATTGTAGTTGTTGTCTTGTTGTAGTTGTTGTCTTGTTGTAGTTGTTGTCTTGTTGTAGTTGCTGTCTTGTTGTAGTTGTTGTCTTGTTGTAGTTGTTGTCTTGTTGTAGTTGCTGTCTTGTTGTAGTTGCTGTCTTGTTGTAGTTGTTGTCTTGTTGTAGTTTGTTGCGTACATAATTGTAACATCGTCCGTCTTCAGGGAGTCTATATAAGTTAACGTCAATATCTGGACGTTCTTCGGAAATATCTGAAACAATATAAACAAAAGTTTAATCCAAGCACAATTCATCCATTCGATAGTTTTTTAATCTGTTTTATCGTGCGTATGTAATTTGGGATATGAACAATTAAGAGTTTATCTACTTATATATCTGTCTTATCTAATTGAATTTCATCACTAAGACATTTATAATAAAATTTGTCAAGTTATAAAAATAATACAAAACACCACCAATTCGTAAAATATAGACTTCATAACTTTTAAAAAGATTTACCAATTTCGATCAAACTTAGCTAAGAACGATCGCAATGAAACTTGCTTTCAAATAAAAAAACGCTATAAATGAAACTTATTTGAAACCACTTTAAAATAAGGCAGCCCAGCCGTGTTGGAGAAAAAAATTGTAAAACATAAAACACACACGCATATTTCTGTTCGGATCGGTTGTGGGTCAAAAATAACCTCCAAGTGTTTGGTTGACGTGTTATACAGGGTTACGCGGACATTACGACGGATTTCAGGGTTACCCCTATGCGAAAAGTTCAAAAGTTGTTCATAATGATGGGTACTATGGACCCCTTTCGGCTTACTATATCCTTTCTGCATAACACGGTATTATAATCACGCCAGAGGCCTTTGGGCTGCCTGTAAACTGCCACTTGTGCTGACACAGCCTAACTTCCTACCATGTATGCCCGCTACATCTCCCAGCTTCCACCAGAGACTATTTAGTTGCGTTGACGAGTCGCCTGTTGACATACGAGGCCACCGACCCCTCTTCCGGCCGCTCGCAAATATCCACTGCAAACATTACCAAACCGGACGGACGGACGGACGGACGGACGGGCCGTCGCTATGTCGCCGCTCAGACCTTCAAGGAGGCTACAATGTTACATTAAAAACTCTCGATAGATTAGCTGGCAATCTTCAAAGGACTAAATAGGTTTTTTTAATCATAGCTAAGAATCGCAGAATAGAAGAAAAAAAATGTACAGAAAAGTTTTTTTTTGTTTGTATTAGTACGGCTGTCAAGGCATTTTTGTAAGAAATTTGTTGTAGCCAGTTGCACCCATATAAACGAAACGTCAGTCATTCGAAATCAGTTAGCAACTGTGATGCGGACAAAGAACTTTGAGCCCTAACCCAAAAAGGTAAGGTCCGAGTTCTTTGGATGCAGAGTTCGACGCGTTGACATAAATAATAATGTTCAATCAAGTTTCTGTCATAATGCCTGGTGACAGATATTCCTTCTCATTTCCGTTCTATTTCCTTCTCTTTTCTATGCTAAGAATACTCGAGACTAGATCAAGCCACCTTTCAAATAAATAAAAAACTAAATCAAAAATTTTAACTTCAAAAAGACCGTCTAATGCGGTTGAAACTATAGTCGGAGTAACCGGTTTAATTTTACGTGAGTAAATCCCGTGTCATCCCGTTTCGTGAAAACCACCTCAGTTTCAATAAGAAAATCAAAATTTATTTAGGCGTTTGGGAGATACGATGTCACAGACAGACACATAGATATATACCTAGACACGTTAAACTTATGACACCCCTCTGTTTGCGTCGGGGGCTATTATCTGTGTATCTGCTCATCTATGTGTCTGTGTACCTGTGTGTATGTCTGTGGCATGGCATCGTAGTTTCCAAACGGCGGAACCGATTTTGATTTAGTTTTATTTTGTTTGAAAGGTGACTTAGTCGAGAGTGTTCACTGTTCATAGCTATGATTCACGAAAATTTGTTCAGCTATTTGAAGATTATTAACTCGTTTATTGGGTGTTATAAAAAAAAACAGTTTATACTTATTCATATATTGTTTTCACAATACAGCTAAATCGCTTAACGCAAAAACTAAGTACAGCTCACTTACTTATTTTTCACGCACACTAAGAAAGTATAAAAAACTTCTATTGGATAACTCTGCAACATTTTTTATTCTCACGTTTTTTTTAAAGTCTGCTTTACAAGAGCGTTTAAAAAATAAGATTTATACCATCTCCCTTCTCACTATTTTGGTATTTGAATTTAGAACACACCAATATATTCGACCTCCATCTCAATCCTACAACCTCCTTGCTCAAAAAATACTCGATACAAACTCTTTAAATCTTTCTTTTTTCGTAGTCATAGTATAAAGTATACATAATATGGTATGCAACTCTTGAATAAAGCGGGTTTATATCGAGGAGCATTAACCACTCGCATCACTCAGTATTTTATTGCCTGAATCACCCCCTACGGCCGTGATTCAGTCGTTAGAATCCTTCACTTGCTCGTGATTCATATATGGCCCTCGCTTTAAATCCGTCCTATATTCACTAATTGCATAATATACTTATTATCTATTAACTTTATTCTTTCTATAAGAAGATTTCTTGGGTTTTCGCGATTATATCACACATTATATGAAATTATCCCTTAAATGTGTTTAATTTATTTATCTAAGTTCTTCTTAGAAGTAATAAATGTAATCATTTCGTACACTTTTGACTCTAGCTAAATAGAGACGTCTAAAGCCAAAACTTAAAAGAAATAAAAAACAGATTCTGACGTTCGTCTCTGACTGCGGTAGGTGGTGACATCAGAGATAATATTTTCTCACAGTTTTAGATTGTTTATCATAATGTAGACCGTTATTGCTATCATCGGCTTATCATGTAAATGACGAATTAAAGCACCACATATACATATACGATGATTATTTGCAAAAAATATGATGATTTATCCTAAACGTGTACAAAATGACGTTATACTTAGTCCACTTCGAGACGATTACTTCAATATTTATTGTTTTCATTTTAAATAACTGACAGATGTCACATTTCTGTTGAAATTATTACATTTAATATTGTAGTCTAATCTACGATCTGAGGAAGAACTTTTTCTAAATAAATGTATACAGAATAATGTACTAAGACTTCAAAAAAAGAAAAAAAGAATTGATTGTGACAACGTCCTCGAGCGTCTTCTACATTTTATACATACACGAGCAATTCTGTTCTCGTATATTTTGTATCGGCCTATTCCAAGATTTGAAACTGTGAAATTGAATTCTCGAAAGCGATTCTAGATGGGCAATAAATGGACTCTACGTTAATTAATTTTAAAACCTGTTAGAGAAAACCTTTACTTAAGACTAATTTACGTACCGTTACTCGATTATGCAATAAGTTTGATTAATTAATCTTTTTTTCAGAGAGTCTTAGATTTCAGTTGGCTGCATATTTTTTACTTTCTACATGGAACTATTAGGAATTAAAAAAACCGATTCAAATTCAATTATTTCAGATTTTTACACCTATAATTGTATTTATATACCTACTATATAAATAAAATGCTGTTCATAGGAGAAAAATTTCAAAAGTTTTCCGGAAAACTTTCTAATTCAGGAAAAACTGAACGTTCTTTTTTTCTATGTCATTATTGTATGAATTCGACCATGACAAACAATATAGAAATAATATAATGTTTTTTTAAACATTAAATCTAGAAGTAAATAGTTAAATAAAATATACAACTAGAGGTATTAATGTCACAAAAAAAACCTGCGATGTCTAATGAGCTATGCTTAAACGCCTGGCTAGTCTACCATAAGAAACACTCTCCACTGTTAAGCAGTGTCACGGCAATGAAAACTTTTCACCTACTAACGACCAGACATTACTCTTCGACACTCCCGGTTAATTAAGGGTGGTGGGTCTCATAAATCAGCCAAGTCATAAACTCGACGGTCATAAATCACGGGGTAATTAAATTATGAAACTGAATATGTAATTAGGTTTTTTGTTTGAATAAGTAACTACTTGATTATTTTGTTTTGTTGAAGGTGGAAAACTGTTAGGGCGCTTTCACATTAGACGGTTTAATCGCACGCCTGAACAGCGCTGTAGCTGCGGAAAACTGAATGTATTAAACCTACCTATATTATATATACAAATAAATCCCTATTTATTTATTCATTTATTTATGGATCAAATTAATAATAGATATTTATCATATCATATAAACATGACGCTAGGAAGAAATCTTGTTTTAGAGTTGAAACGTTCCCCGTGTACGCAGTAGTCGCTCATGATGTCCAGCAGTTCTGCGCGGGGCTTGAGATTGTATTAATTTGATGTCTGGAACCTAAGCAGGTGGTACTTACCAACCATCCTCTCTGGTAAAATGGGTATGTCTTTTTTATTTAAATAGCCTCCTGTAGCATAACTGGTATATTCACTTGTTTTTTTATCGGTTCTCAAATCGTTAATACCAAGAACAACCGGTATAATACCAAAACAAAAAAGTGTCCATAATATTGGTTTGTTACATTTATGTCAACTTCTGCAATAGTTGTTAAAAAAAACATACAGTCGAATTGATAACCTCCTCCTTTTTGAAGTCGGTTAAAAAGGGGGTGGGTTTTCCCGTGGACCCACTGGTGGAATAATTATGCAATACTATCTGGATATCGATTGTATTTTAAGTTTGTATGACAAGAGTTTGTACATGTCATACAAACTTAAAATACAGTCGATATTGAGATAGTATTGCATAATGATTTATTTTCAATCAGTGTTAATTCTATTTGTAAGTGTTCTGTATTCCCATGATACATTAATTTTTAATTAATTTTATAGTATACTAGCTGACCTGACAGACGTTGTCCTGTCTTAGAACTGTCAAACACGCAAAGTCAAAATTGTAAATCTTATTTTTTACACCTTGGGTTTTATTATTGGAGTTTTAGTAAGGATCCCTATTTTTTTAAAATATAATATAGCCTATGTTAACCGGGGATAGTGTAGCTTCCCAACAGTAAAAGAATTTTTCAAATCGGTTCATTAGTTTCGGAGCCTATTCAATGCAAACAAACAAACAAACAAACAAACAAACAAACAAACAAACAAACAAACAAACAAACAAACAATCAAATCTTTCCTCTTTATAATATTAGTATAGACTAGCAGTCCTGACAGACGTTGTCCTGTCTTAGAACTGTCAAACACGCAAAGTCAAAATTGTAAATCTTATTTTTTACACCTTGGGTTACATTATTGGAGTTTTAGTATGGATCCCCTATTTTTTTTTTTAAATATTATATAGCCTATGTTACCCGGGGATAGTGTAGCTTCCCAACAGTGAAAGATTTTTTTAAATCGGTTCAGTAATTTCGGAGCCTATTCAATGCAAACAAACAAACAATCAAATCTTTCCTCTTTATAATATTAGTATAGATGAAGAGGTAATATTTCAATAATTTTAATACACATTACAGGCTCATTTCATTACAAATTATCTCATATATATATGCATAATGTGTGAAGTATATACATTACTAGTTATCCAGCATTTAAGAGAGGTCAAAGACTTCCAATTGCTGCTCAACTATTAAATAAAGCTGTTATAATAAATAATGCCAATATTATTACTAACTGGTCTATTTTAATAATAAACGTTTTAAACATTACCAAATAAAAATGAAAAGTAGGCAATATAAATCGAAGGTATATGAAGATTCTTCTTGTAGAGTATACATGCTTCTAGTTTTACTGGGAATTTTCTGTTCAACGAGCTGAGACAAAAACCAAATAAATGTCAAAATGAATATTGATACAATGACTCAAAAGCAATACCATTAAAGAACAATAAGTGGTAATTAATATACAGGGTTACGCACAAACCCTGTATAAAGCCGAAAAGAGGTCATTGTACTCATCATTATGAACAACTTTTACTATGGGACCAACCCTGAAATCGCGAAAAAAAATCAGCGGAACATTAGAAAACGGTTATTGACACTCGACAAATGTACGGAACAACAGATTTTTTTTTCCATTTCAGGGTTGGCCCCGTAGTAAAAGTTGTTCATAATAATGAGTAAAATGACCTCCTTTCAGCTTTATACAGGGTTTTTGCGTAACCCTGTATTACAGTAATATAATAATTAATCTAAACGCATTCACTAGTAAACGATTATAATATAAACTATATAATATTATTAAATATTTATTAACGTGACCTTTATTATGCACAACTTAAAAAACAGAAAATTAATTATTAATAAATTAATTATTATAAATTTTTAATAAATTTTTGTTATATGTACTTATTTTGCCAATGATAACTATACAACAAAAATTTCCCCGCTTCTCCCTAGGACTTAATATTATATTCAAAATATTACAGCTTCAGTTATAACGCCCACAATTACATGATCATAATTTTGAACAGTGTATTGCGTTCATTAAGGAACACCATTAATAGTCATACGAAAATGTCCCGGTTCGTTTATGGACACCCTAATAAAGAGCAAAACAGATAGGCCACTAAAACGGAAGTGTACGTCGAACCTAAGACCTTTCCTTACTAGTAAACCTTATTTTTTATATATTAATTAATAAGCTTGCGCTTGACCGCCGTGACGATGCGGTCTATGATTGAGAAAGCTTACTTAGAAGAAACTTATTCACTCGCGATTTGTAGACACCCGGATTGTAACTATTGGGGAATACCTATCCAGGTAGCGCATTCACAGACTAGCAATTCCAATGATAAAAGTGGAAACAAAGAAAATAATAGACAGCAGGGAATTGGACCACGCAGATCCGATGCACACAATCCGAAATATTTCCGAAACTCACTCTCTCTCTCTCTGTCGCACTCGAGTACGTTAAGAAAGACGAGAATTACCTTTGAATAATTCACCATTATTACAAATTAACACTCGATATTATTCAAGTTTAGAGAAATAATACAATGAAATTATATGATTTTCTCACGTTGGCGCCATAAGCACAGAAGAGGTGGCCTAATTTAGGTTCTTTTCCCGCTCCGCTGGCTCACCGCCCCGCTGGCTCGCCGCTCCGCTCACTACCTCCGCTGGTTTTCTGGCCCGCACGGGCGCTCGGGATGCAATCAGCATGTAAATGGACTCTCACTCGACGAAGCAAACATCGAATATTGATCGCTGCATTATGTTAATTCTACTATTTTAAAATGTTGCTGAGGTGACCGGTTCGCAACGACATTTTACCCACGAACCAACGACTTCATACTTTACAGACGTTATATTAAACAATTCGGACAACTAGCGGGGTGGAATACTGAACGCTCATTGGACCGCTCAAGATCACCACTTCGAAACTAGCCTGCTATTGGTGAGCGGAGCATTTTTATGCCTATATATTTGTGTCAAACTGTGTTGTAAGTGGTTTAGGGGTATAGTAATATAACTGGCTAAGAGCGTGTCGAGACTCGAGACATATGGTAGGGTTCCGTTTCCGTAGCAAAAGCCATATAATTGTGATCACAATCATTATAGTTCAGAAATTGGTGGTCACAGAAAAATTCGAAAGAACGAAGCTCTGTAGACATAACCAAATTTCAGAATTGAGATTATTATTTAGATGAGAGAAATTGATATCTATACTAAAACTGTAATTGTGCAAAGTTTCAAGCACTTGCCTTAATATCTATGGAACTTAGAAGGGTCTAAAAAATGTGGACGGACAGACAGAACTAATTTATATGGGCTCCTTGTCAGGCACAGAACCCTAACAAGTGGGTGAAACACGGATACATTTGAACACGAACGATAATAGTACTGCAGCAAATCCCCTTGTTGGTCTAATCTGTAGCCCTATGCAATAGGAATGCGTGTCTATGGAATAGGAAGGCACTGGCAGCGACATTTCAGCCGCAAACTGACTAATGTTTTTGATAAGTATCAAGATAAAGTTCTACAGTGATAGGTAAGATAATGTGTACAATCTAAGCTTCATTTTGTTACTATCAATTGATTAGTAAGGGAAGACAATATTGTCGGCACTACATCCAACCCTATCAAGCTTATTTCATTAACAAAAGTTGTTTACTGAAACAACTCTTGTTAATTAATGTATTCTTCTTTTAATGTCATTTCTTTAGTGTCAATAAAGTGGTGTTGTATTGTATTGTAGTGTATTATTTTTATTGCTTTAACATATCTTATGTACAACGAGCTATGGAGAGGGCTATGCTTGGGGTTTCTCTACGAGATCGAATCAGAAATGAGGAGATCCGTAGACGAACGAAGGTTACCGACATAGCCCACCGGATTAAAAGGTTGAAGTGGCAGTGGGCAGGGCACATATCACACAGAATAGATGGCCGATTGGGCCAAAAGGTTCTCGAATGGAGACCACGCGCAGCGTAGGACGTCCACCCACAAGGTGGACAGACGACCTAAACGAGACCACAGGGAAACGCTGGATATAGGCCGCTTCCAACCAGCCCTTTTGGATATCGATGGGGGAGGCCTCTGCACATACAGTGGACGTGGACGCTGAAATGATGATGATGATGAACAAGCAATGGCAAATTTTAGAGTGTTTTCTATTGCTGTTAACTGAAGAAGAGACAAAAAATAAGGAATTCTAAATGAGGAGTCTGAAACCAATATTTTCGCTTTGCTTCTGTATCGAGTTGAAAAACTGGAATTTAATGCAAAACATCGTCGTTCAGATTTTGACAAAATTATCAGTACTTACGTACTTAGGTATACTTATTTTGATTATGGTTTTTGACTAGACTACCTTAAGGTCCTGCCTCTCTTTACTTACGCTCTCTGACCAGAGCATGCTGAGTAATATTGAAAACATGCAAAAGAGATATTTCTGTCCAGTGCTCGAAATGGACCGGAAGGAACCGAGACTCCGTTCCGGTTCATGAAATCACCGTTCCGTTTTGTAAAGGAATCCAACGACACCTCACTCGTCAAAATCAGTCAAGCCGTTTAGGCTACAGGAGGTACTAAAGGAAACCTGAAACATACTTACATGCTTACATACAAACCAAAAACATTACCCTCCTTCTTGGACAGTCGGTTAAAAGTTCGCAACGTTTGAAGGGAAATGCGTTCCGGTTCGTGAGTAAGTCCAATTTGACCACTTTGTGGTCGAATTGTTGAAACCAATGTCAATAACAGTCATTGAATATGAAAGAAAAACAAACCAGCTTGCAGATTTGCAGCCAGAATTGATGCTCATGTTGTCAGCCTATCATGTTCGGAACTGCTGGGACACAGGCTATCTCTCAGAGAGAGAGAGGACGAGCCCTAATCCACCTTACTGGCCCAGTGCATGTTGGTGAATGTCATATGTCTTTGAAATTTTGAGGTTCTTGGACATACCGGTTTCCTCACGATGTTTGGCCTTCACCGTTGTTGAGCGATGGCATTGTAACTTCACATAATTTATTTAGGTACTAAATAAGTCATTGGTCGGCCGAGGATCGAACCGTGTGCCAGAATTCGGTATGCTAAAAAAAATGAACCTATGCCAATTCCAAAACCATTTCTAGATTTTATCTTACCAACCCTTATTTTTCTACTCCGACCTTTTAAAACGATAAGATGCCATTTATTTTAACATAAAACTAAGAAATCATTCGACTTTCATTGTCCTCTAAATGACGTCACATTGTAGCATATTATTTTCTGTGCCTTTTAAGAATAAAAATATTATACATTTGACACACTGTTCGTCACACAGAATAGAATATTTTTTCATTTCTGTGGTTTGACTGTCTGGTTTTTTTCAGGGCTGCCAATATGGGGTGCTTTTTTAGACTTCTCAACGCAACGAAATTTTGTGCTATATGGTGACGTCACATAATTTAAATTTTCAAAAAAATATTGTAAAATAACTACTCAATAGAAAACAAAAATATTGAAATTAGTTTCTTAAAATAACCTTATCTACGAAATAAAAATATAAAAAAAATACCAAAAAAAAAACTTTACACATACCGAATTGTCTCACCCAAATGATCTTTTCTTTCAGAATTAAAACAGTCGAATTGATAACGTTATTTTTGGTAAATCTAAGAAGCCCCGTATCTTTTAAATCTGACCAGTGTCACAGATTACACAATAGCTACGACTGGTTTGTTCTTCACGACCAAAGCTTGATCTAATTAACCAATCTTAATTCGATCTGCCGAGCACTCGGTATAGTTCTATCTACGTATTTCTCAAAACTCATATCGTGCCATTGGCTGTCAGCTACAGAAAGCTTTTGCTCCGTGGAAAATAGTACCTGAAGTTTATACAAAGTTTTTTTACGGTAAAACTTGAGCTATCAAACCATTGAAATTGTTCATAGTTATTTGATGATATCAGAAAGATACACGTTTAATACAGATTAAAAAAATATCTTAAATTAAATAATTAATTAATTAAATACGTAATTACATTTTATATGAATAATTATGTAAAACAAAACAAAATAGCTATTTGGCGGCGACAGAGTCAGCCCATTTAAACTGGTGAAAAAAGAGGCCCACGGATACCTACCTTTATTTTTAACCGACTTCAAGAGGAGGTTATCAATTCGACTGTATGTTATTTTTATGTATGTAACGCGACAACTCCGGCAATATAGAATTGTTTTTGATGATTATTTTTTTATTAAGTAGGCCATAAATCATAAGTGGTCTCATATTTTTTTTACCGCTATTGATTTTGCAGTTTTTGAGATATCTACAAAAACATGACAAAAACCAACGAATTCAATGTACAATGTTCAGTGCCACCAACTTAGTTGTTCAAATTAAATCTTCAAAAATAACTGAATATAAATTATAAATAGATAAGGAGGTATATTTATAATGTATTAATAATTTCGTATTTTTTTATTTTTTTTATAATGTTATTTTTTTTTTTCTGGGCAAGTGCCTTTATTAACTAAACAAAATACAAACTAATACTAACACTACAAATACAGTTAGACTGCCCATACACCGTTGAAGGTCTAAAGACAATCCAAATAATTTAATACTAAGACAATTTCGTTAATTGTCCTTTAATGTTCATTGCTTTGAAGTAATTTTATTATTATTTTTTACTTATTAGTTTAAGTTTGTATATATGTAGGTGCAGTAATGAAGTCGGTTCTTGTTTTTTTCCCTAAAAATATACTTTATTTTAAATGTTTTTCCACGTATAATTTTTCACCGAAGAGTCCGATTTTGATGATATATTTTTTTTCTTTAGAAACAATTTCAAAAGTGACGGAACTCTGTTTTGTTGGTGAATTGAACAATGTTGCCATCTCAGCAACGAGTCGTGCAGCCATAAAGTGTACCTAAACTGGATTGTTCATGGAACATGGCCTAGATTGAACATTATTTTGTGGTAGCTCATAGAGTCAAAAAAGTGCTAGATCCACGAGAGCATGAAGCATGAAGAGAGTTGCTTAAACTGGCAACACTGGGTTTGAGTTTAGAAACTAGTTTGTGTTGAGTTTGCTCGTGGAAGAATTGCCTTAGTGTGGTTGAAATATTGACTTTGACTCAAAGACATTTTAAAACAGTAACTGCTTTTTTTCATATAATTTAATATGAATCTGGTGTAATCTTACCTACTGCAACCAGTAGCAGCGCAGACCAGCACGCATCCCGAATTTCTGGGAAGGTAGTTCTAAAAAGGTTAGATGCGTCGATTCCTAGACGCAGCACGCATGCGTAACACGGCATTACCATACAATGGAGGGATCGTGCGCGCGCGCACTACTGTCTGTCCGTACAAGAATACCTTCAGGGAAGAGTTATTTGTCAAACAATTTTGGGCCTGTGATTTATCTGTTTGCGAAAACACTGAATTACATTTTATATAATTAAATTGAAAAATCTACTATAACACAATTATTATAAATAAATAAATAAATAAATATTCGGGACATTTTTGCACACACGGTCATCTGACCCCAAACTAAGCAAAGTTTGTGATATGGCTGCCAGAGACTGATATACATACATATATATTTTTAAATACATACTTAAATAGAACATGGTAAAATTCAGAAATTTGTCACTGACACGCAGTTAGCTATTATTTATTGTGTACTATAATCATACCAAGTTTGACACTTGGTATTACCGTTATTACATTAGAGCTAATACAAAAATACGTTAAAAAAACACTTCTGTTGAACCCCACTTTAATTTTTACTTGTTTACTTTTTTATTATTTCTTCGTTAATCCGCCGTAATATTACATTTTCTATGAAAATTTCAATTGGCTATCTAATACGGCTGTGGACGGACAGACATACAGACAGACAGATATCTTAGGCTTAGCAATAGGGTCCCGTTTTTGAAAGCATCGCGGACAAATACTCAATTCGTACAATTCGTGTTTATTTAGTAGGTACCTAAGTAGTTTGTACAGGATTTTTTTGACATTTATCAATTTGTACAAAAATGTGATGTTTGCTAAGATTATGTGTAGTTAATCTAAGCAAACATCACATTTTTGTATTAACGAATTGATAAATGTCAAAAAAAAACAGTACAAAGTACTTAGGTACCTACTAAATAAACACGAATTGTACGAATTGAGTATTTGTCCGCGAAACGCTGGATGCAGGCCGCTTCCAACCGGCCCTTTTGGAGATCGATGTAGGCCTATGTTCAGCAGGGAACGTCCTACGGCTGAAATGATGATGATGAGGTAGCTGTAAGGCCCATGCACTGCTGCTGTGAACGCGTTTGATCTGTAGAAGCCATGCGAGCAACAATGTCCAACCTCACACCGATCGCCGCACAACACTGCTAACTAATAAAGCAGTAGAAATCCCGTATTAAGTTGACCGTTTTACCGCGAGTTTTACGGACGCGGCCGTAAACGCACCACCGGTAAACGCATCATTAAACGGAACGACGACTTCGTTACTTGTAGACATGGCAAACTACTCATCATTTTAATATAAAGTGACTAATATCGTTTTAACACCTATTGTGCAGCGATTGTGGCCAAGCGATAGCATGTGTGCTTTAAAATCTGACGGCAACCGGTTTGATCCTCGGCCCTGCTCTAATGACTTATTAAGTACCCAAATAAATTATATGCAGTTTCTATGCCATCGCTCAAAAACGGTGAAAGAAAACATTATGAAGAAACCGATATGTCCAAGAATCGCTAAAGTTAAAAGACATACGATATTCACCAACATACACTGGGCCAGCATGGTGGATTAGGGCCATCGTCTCACTCTCTAAGAGAAGGCCCAGTGGCAACATAATAAGTTAAAATGATGATGACTCTTAATTTTGTTTAAAAGTGACTAATATTGTTTACAAACCGTTTACACGTATTGCACGCGTTTTTAAATGTAAATGATTTAATCGTGTTCATTATCTTTATGATTTTTATATATAAAAAGTATTTCAATACAAGCTTTTGGCTCGCCATCGCCTGTTATGAATGGCAAATGCTCATTATACGCGATCGGAAACTTGAGCGTTATCGTTTTTTTTTACTGGAAAACATAACATTCTCGTAACTACATATCCATACATACAGTGCAAGATAAATAAAGCTGGTAAAAATAACTAGCTGAAGTGGACAAGGGTGAGATAATGAACGCTAATGGGTCTGCTCAGGATCACGACATTGAACTGGCGTGTTCTAGTTATAATTATTGTACTCAATTTGAGCCAATGTGCCGACTGGAAGTATCCGTTTATACCAGATGTCTATGAGTCGTTGAATGGGAAGTTACAGAGAAACCCAACTTATCTATTATGCTGGCCAAATGATGGAACTGAATATTTACAATTATTTGCTGTCGGTTTCGTTAAGAAATGCTATAGTGGCTCCCCCATTGAACTGGACAGATAAGTTGGTCGCACATTACTAGACCACAAATCCCGGTTTTGACAACACCTCGCTTTACGCCGATGTTAATAATTTAGTGCACAAGTTTATGGCTCGCTGTTAACTACTGGGCTGGAAAGTTTCTCAGTGCGAGCAACTCACGGTCGGGGAGTTTGGAGACCTAGGACGGCGAGCGCTGTCTTGCTGAGAATTATAATGCTTTCATGAGCCAGCTTACTTTTAGGGAATATAATTATATTGGTGTTATATACGTTATACCTACCATTTTCTAAACTAAATATAACATCAAAAATTAAAAATATTTCAACATCAGACGAGGTGGAGGTTAAACGCCTATTATTCAATTAAAATAATTATAGCACTTAAAAATGTGTCAACTATTTCTCACATAATATGAAAAATAATGACAAGAGACAGCTAATTTTAGTAGTGTCAGATTAGTTTACTTCAGACAATGATGAAACAAAATCGACACTATTATTACTGTTATCTGTCATTCCTGAACATGGGATCAAGGATGTTATATATACTCTAAAGGAAATCCTTGTATGGGATTGATAAAAACAGAAACAATGTCACTTAGTCTATAGAATTAGCCCACAGATATTGCAGCAAACAGCTTGCAGTTAAAAACAGATTTATGATTTTTAACGTGTGATTTCGAGTTTTCCTGCAATTATAGATTTATCGTAACTACTTAAGCTGTTAGCGCGGAAACCGTATCATCTCTGATTCTCAAATCAGTTTTCATTCATTCAGTTCAATCGGGCATTTCAATATCATAAAAACTCTGAAATCTAACGGCTGCGACTATACGAGAACGATCAAAGAACTTCCCTATGTTTGCCAATATGTCGGTTCACCAATCTTTCCACCAGTGTGTCCCCAAAACTATAAGGTATAATCCACCACTCTTTACTGACCCTTGACACTTCACATGGGTTCCGCGCCGGAGGTCAGCTTACACTGGCATTCTATCACTAATATTATAAATGCGAAAGCTAGCGGTAATGTTTGTTACGCACACATATAACGGCTACATGAAGTTCACTCAAACTATAAATGAAAATTACACTTCACACCAATCAAACTAATATTAAATAACTAATCTTTTTAATCACATTTTTTATAGGTTATTATTAGTGTATTAGGTAGGTATAACATCAAAAACAGCAAATTAACGAAAACTTATATAGTATATAACTAAAAAACTAAATGACCATTAGTGAAGGGGAAGGTCCCCAGAATGCTGGCGGCATTGCCACGTTGAATGGCAATGCTCAATTTCTGGGCGAAATAAAAACTGATATTTTATTTGTATTACTTTGCATTTTAATGTTTAAACCTTTTTTGTTGTATTGTATCACCAATCATGAGCACTATCACCAGTTTTCGTTTTATGGGAGCATTTCCCTTAGATCCTGTATGTGTTAACTAAATAATCGTAGTTAAATATACCGGGCAGAGCTGGTATGAAGAGATTGTATAGGAAATGCACCTACCATTTCCAGGTGGTGGTTTACGGTCGGTTACTGATGGGGTTTCCATGGTTATCGTCGTGTCTGTATCCGAGGGTGCTACAGAGAATGGCCCATTCTCTTCATGAGGAGATAGCTCGATAGACGCACGACCGCGGCATGCTGACAGGCCGTGAACAAGCGACCAACAACTTGAATGGAATATAAATGGCACATGGGAATATCTTTATGTGAACCATTGATTTACAAATACATGGATATGGAGTCGAGTAAAATTCACGATTATACTGTTTAGAGTTTACCCAGGCAAATTAGGAGTTCTTATAGAAATTAATATCTGGGTGTCTTCAAATCACGAGTGAATCGGTTTCTTCTAGGGAAGCGTGCTCTAACGTAGACCGCATCATTACTTAACATCCGGCGAGATGGTGGTCAAACGAACAATAACAAGATTTTTTAACTAATGTATAAGTAACTTTTTAAACTGCTTAGGGCCAATTTTTCAAGAATTATAGATAGGATTTATTCCATTGACAGAGTGATTTCGAAAGTAGGGGTTGTCTGCGGAGTAAAACCTCTAACTGAGAAGAAACTGTCTCTTCATGACTCAGTCAACAGCTTATCTGTGGAATAAATGAAGTTTTTGATGTTTGTATATTGACATTTGATTAATAAATGAAATTTTTGACGTTTGTATATTGACATTTGATTAATAAATGAAATTTTTGACGTTTGTAAACTGACATTTGATTCAACGGTGTCTTTGTGTCTTTGTCTTTCTTTTATACAACGAGCATATACATATTTTGTACGCATATTTAGTTTGTACACTTCGTATTTTCTTTGAACAGTTTTGTTTTTAAAAGATCAAAAATAATATTTGCATAGGTTCGAAAAGTTTGAGTGGCCAGCCAGTAAGTTTTTTTTTATTGCCCAAAACGTTTGAATAATTATGATATCAAAATCTTTCGGTACAATATACACAAAATTACTATACTGAAAACTGACATCAAAATCATACGAATGTTTTCCAACAAACATTCGTATATCGTGCTAATCTAATTAATATGACAAAGTCTAATGTATTTTTAATAACGACTCGGGTTGGTCAGTGCAATTATTCTAATGCACGTGGATATATCACTCCAATTTTAACGTTTACTAACTCATGAGCGCGACGTCACCCTTGCTTGTTTAATTTTTTTTCCTAATATTACACGTGTATGGAAACTGCTATGCTCAGCGTTTAAATTGAGAATCATATCCGGAACCACAGAAAAGATTTAAAGGAAAAAAAATATTTTCTGTTTCCGGAACAAAGTAATTAATTTGTAAAAATGCCAGATAACCAAAATCACCGATATCAATATGGCTCAGTGTATTAGCGAGGTGAAGTGGCAGTGATCCGGTCATATCTGTCGCAGAACTGATAACTGTTGGGGTAGACATCTTCTAGAATGGAGACCAAGAATTGGTAAACGTGACGAAGGAAGCCCTGGCACTCGATACAGTGACTGAAAAAGCTATAAAACTATTCCCACTGACGATCTTGATACAAAAAACAAAATACATATAAATTTCAATATTCAACATACAGACAAATCCACAGCAATGTTGCTGCTGTATAAAACTTATATGAATAAAAATGAATTTTATTACACACACAATAAGGTATAGATTCTATCTCCTAATGATAGAGTTGTATTGTAATTCTGTTTTCTAATTTGTGGGATGTAGGGACGTTTCCGTGATGTCCGAGGCGTAATGGATCAAATGAGTGCAATGTTTGTTTACCTCGAATTATTGTTAAGTAATAGCTTACTAAGTTAAGTTACAATGAGATAAAGTAGGTAAGTGATCTAGTGTATAGTCTCACGTTAATAGTAAGTGATCTAGTGTATAGTCTCACGTTGATAGTAAGTGATCTAGTGTATAGACACATTTTAATAGAATGTGTTAAGTTCAGTAGTGGTAGTGGGGCCCATCCCTTGGAAAGTATTTTTAATAACCGATTCAACTACTGCATCAAGGCGGGTAAAACCGCGGGTACAACTTTTAACCAAAATAAAACTACACTCGTCTTGTAAGATTAAACTGAAGGTGTTATTAGAACGTTAGAAATAGACGCGTCAAAATGTTAACTTCTAATTAGTGAAGGAAAGTGTGGCGAAGGTATTCTTGTTACTTTGTTATGGATTAGACAGACAAAAGGGCCCACAGAATTAGATATTTATATAAATATAGAAGATAAACTGAATTTAAGAAGAATGTAAGAAGTATTAGTGTATTTTATCGGATTAATTAAAACTTAAGTATGACGTAACTTTATTTAATTATTGCGTATCGTTTAGGGTTACCTACCTACAAATAAAATCAAACCATTTTTGACATAATGTGTAGGTACTTAATGTTTTAACCGACTTCGGAAAAGTAGGATGTTTCTCAATTCTCAATTCGACGCGTATTTTTATTATTATAACTATTTATGTATGTACTTCGATTACGCCGCCATATGTAAACCAATTTGCATGTTTTTTTTCTTTCATAAGGTAACTTTCGAGGAGGTCCCACAAAAATGTCATTACATTGGGCTCATAAATCGTGTAGATATAAATATATTATTTTGTTCTTTGTAGTAATGTTTGTTTTGTGGTTTTATGAAATCGTTATATTTTTTTAAGATAACTTATTTACAAGTCTTTTCAATACTATTCCATTAAATACACGTACTCATCAGGTCATCACGCTTATAATAACATAAAAAATATTCTAGAATAAACTGCTTGAAAATAGTATTTTTTTGCACGAGTGTCAATCAGTAATAATTATAAGAACGCTAATTTATTTCAGACAGCGTGTTTTTAATTTCATTTATTTAAAAGTTCAAATCGAACATTCTCCGAATGACATATCTATCCATCTGAAACCTTACTCTTTGGTTAATTATTTTATGATTAATGAGTGTACAATTTAACTTTTTAATTGGAAGTGGCGGCTGTCCGCCGGTGACGCACGCTCGTGTCAGAATATGAGGGTATTTTTGGAAATAAGAGGAAAAGTGCTTCTGTGAAAATTTTGTGAGTTCCATATTTTGACAAAAGATGAAACAATTTGTGGCACCTGTTTGTTGTATTTGTACTTAATTACTGAGCAAAGAGAAACTTCAAAATCCATCTTCCATCTTCGGCCAAACTGTCGATCACAATAGGCGAGTTGAGGAGAGGTGGCCAAACGTAGATATAATTAATCTATAATAAAAACTGCTTAGACTGCCAGAGCGGGCACGAAAAATCGACATCATTTTGTGGTTGATATTCCGAAAACCCGTACGAAGCGCTTTGATACCACATTTATTGTGCGAACTGCCGGTCTGTAGAATTCGCTGCCTGAATGGGTGTTCCCCGTCAGTTACAATCTGGGTGTCTTCAAGTTGCGAGTGACTCGGTTTCTTCTAGGCAAGCGTGCTCCATCGTAGACCGCATTGTCGCTTGACATCAAGCGAGTTGGCGGCCAAGCGCAAGCCTATCACATAAAAAAACTCTTGACCAATTATTAAAGGGCATCATCGTCTTCTCATGCTGGGACTGCTGACCCACTGCTGGGACACAGGCTTTCTTTTAGAGAGAAAGGATGGATGAGAAGATGGGTTGTTAGAGGTACTTGTTTATTATGCAATCATCAATCTTGGCTTCACCACTGCTGTACCAGTAGGTAAGCCTCTTTTCTATTTCACACTTCGCTTGGCCTTTTGTATCAGGAAACTTTGCCTTATACCTATCAATAAAACCGATAACAACATGTCCCAACCCACAAACAAATTAAATTTTCCCCGCAAGAAAATTCAAATTCGAGGTTTATTCCACCGCAGAACTTTACTGTACACAACCTACAGCATTCCTGGGTTTATTGGCCATAAACAGTGAGAAACAATATTAAGTTGAAGCTGCCGGAATGAAGTGGTACCTACGTGGTGGCTCCGAGGTGAGCATGGTCACGCGACGTCCTCGGTGGGGCGGGCGCTATGATTAATGGCACTCAGAAGTAAAGCTTTTGCCCAGATGAGGTTACTTGCTTCTGCTATTCAATAATTCAAAACTTATTATTTAAGTAGCTGCACCCCAGGGTTACATCCCCGTAGACATTCCCTCCGACTGGACCGACAACATCGTGAGAGTCGCGGGCATCCAGTGGATGCAGATGGCAGGCTGTCGTTCAGTGTGGAGGTTAAAGGGGGCGGCCTATGTTCAGCAGTGGACGTCTTCTGGCTGATGATGATGAGACATTCCCTCAGGAATGGGTTTTTTTTCGGGATGAAAAGTATTCGCTAAAAGAGACCGCAGGGTAACACTGGATGCAGGCCGCTTGCAACTAATTCCAACCGGCCCTTTTGGAGATCGATGGAAAAGGACTAAGTACGTCAATTAATGTTGATGATGAAAAAGTATCCTATGTTACTCGGCGCTTTGGCCTACCATACAAAAAACAAGCCATCTGCTGCTCTGTTGCTGCAAACAACAAACTCACACACTCACACACTTTCACACATTTTTAATATTCGTAAGGTTCGTCAGAAATCTTCGAATTAATATTTTACTCTTATAAGTGCCAGTATAAATATCAATATGATTTCAGTTTCAGACAGACCTCCCTTCTTTTTTGCACTTCTCTACATCAGTGCAAAGCGGCAAATTCCACAATCAGTTAAAAACTTTTACCTGTATATCTATTTAAATTTAAATCTATTGTCACGCTCTTAGAATAACTACTCAGAGAAGGTAGGTTTCCAAACAACGCCTTCTCAAAACGTAAGCTACAAATTCGCTTTGTAGCTTACGTTTCGATTGGTATTTTAAACGATTTAAGCAAGAAAATTAATGGATTACCTGTGGAATGTCACACCATAACTCTTATGCTGCTTTTCTGATTTGTTGTGGTACGATTTCACCGAGCAAATTGTCATAGTAAAATGTTTATGTTTTTTTTGGTGTCATATATGACTCCATTTGAATTGCTTAAATTTTGCGAATGTACTTGGTTTCTATGTGTAGTCATTCTAAGGTCACGCTCTTTCTGGCTAGGTAAGTATAGCATTTATCCAGCTCGAGTCCAATTTCATGCTTTCGTGCAGTGTTTCCTCCACTTCGTACGACCATCAGCGTCTTGCAAGGTCTGTTCTATCCTGCCATCTCTCATGACGCCAAGCCAGCTTTGACTAACTCAAATCTCTTCATTAGAAATAAAAGTCCAGGTCGTTTAGCATAAAAGTTAATAGGTATTTCCTGGGCAAGCGTGCTACATCTTCGACCACATCATGACTGGGTCAGGTGAGATTGTGGTCAAACGCATGCCTAAATAATTATAAATAAAATAAAATACCTACTCAGTAGGTATGTTTCAGAAAAGTTACGAGTTACGATTACCTACATAGTCATGGAAAAGCTAGAAGTGTTTCGAAAACTTTTCCAACAATTGAAACATTTGTTGTTTTGGAAAATGCTTACGGCTTTTTACAATTTGATTTTCTTGTGCAAAATTATTTATTTATGTTCTTGTGATTAAATGAAATTTCTTAAGTGAACTTTTTTAAAGGACCTTATCGCGTATATTTTACATTATTTTAATTCTTGACATTTCAAACATTTGCATTGTCCGTGATTGCGTGCATTTTTATGCAAGTTGAAATTATTCAAATAAATATATCTGACCAAAGTGCTGGCAGCATTGCCACGCTGGATGGCAATGCAAATTATTTGGCCAAAGCACCAGCATTCCAGTCACATGTCGCCTCCAGCCCTCCACCAAGCGTTTGGCCATGCAAGTTCCTTTTACTTTTCCCTCCACCGAAGGACTTTAAGATTACTAGTAATTTTGGTCATGATTATTATTTATATTTTATTTTATTATTATTTATGCTTAGTTTTAAGTACCCGAGTTTTACATGTGATAAATTCATTGAAATCGTTAATATATTAAAAAACATTCTGACCAAAGAAAAAGTTGTTTATTCATTTTGTACGATTTCGAGTCCTAATCATCAAATGCAAAAGTTTTTATGGCAGAAAGTTATATTGGCGAAATTATGCACATATTTTGTAACATCAATTTTATTAACTTGAATGTTTCGAGCCATTAGTGGCAAACCAGCCTTACGATGCCTGCCTCGCCCTTTATCTTATCACAATCACGTATGAAAGCCCATTACGGCGAGCAGCGATGAGTTATGTGTGACATCGCCTTTAAATTGGCCTCGCTACTGTGCGCCGCGTTATAGCTTTTTGTGTCAACTTTGCCCACGAGTTTGCCAATTGACCTATCAACCTGAGGTCATTAGATAGTCTTTGTACTGTCCACTTATAAATTATGTTTCTGTGTAGACAACTTTGCCAGTGGTAATGAGCTTTCATAATAACGCAGCTGTGGGATATTTTAATAGTGACATCTTTAAACTGCACTTTTTGTGTCTTCAACTTTACGCTAACCTGTTGTTATTGTTGTTTTGTGCTTTTGTTTTTACGGTTTCAATAAACTTTTACACTGTCATTAACAAACGTAGCCCACTGTTAATTATGATGACTTTAAGTTTGTTCGTTACTACACTTGAAGTAATTTAATGTAAAAACAACGTTTACTTATACTTACTACTAGATAAGAACTCTAATCCGAAACTATTTGAGAAATATCATATCCATGCAAGTCAACTGTCAAAATATGCTAATATTATTATATTCCAGTAAGAAATGCCATATTTCCAGTGAAAGTTAGGGTCTTATAAACTCAGTGTAGTTTAGTTCATCTTCATCATCATCATTTCAGCCGTAGGACGTACACTTCAATTCAATTCAAATTCAAAAACGTTTATTGGTATTCATTAAAGGGCTATAGGTACATAAAAAATCTTAAGTAGGTAGTTACATGTGTACAAAATGTTGTAAGAAGAGGTGAGAATAATAAACAAACAATTATGTACCGTAGTGGAACACTGTCCCCCACACTAGGATAACCTGTGTCGTGAGGTCACAGTTTTCGACTCTGGGCATGATTGTCTTCCCCGCAGAGGTGAACTTAAAGTAGGTAAATAGAGATAAGAGATAAATAGATAATAATAGGCATGTTGTTGAAGTAAAAGGGACAAAAATAATATTAACTTACTTAAACAATAAGTGCCTTTTGGTAAATTACTAATAATGTTTATCAACTTAGTGTATGTGTGTGTTTTTATGTGTGTGTGATAAGTTTTTTTTGTGTACGTGTGTATATGAATGTGAGAGAGTGTATCTGTTAGTTTGGATGTGTTTATAGTCGAGTGTTGCTTGTTTGTGTGGTATGTTGGTGTGATTGTTACAGTGGTCAGTCATCTGGTACTTATAATATTTAAGGTTAACAGCCATAATGAGTCGTGGTTTCACTAATGTGTGTCAGTTGAGCAAATTCTCAGTTAATTTATAGTCAAGCTGTATTAAGTAGTCCGTTAAGGTTTTATTGCAAGCGTTACGATTTAGTTTTAAGATGGGTTTAAATTTGTTAATGCGGTTGTATAGAGCGGGGCCTAGTCCTACAAATGACTTCTTTACATAATTCGTACGAGATTTTATGTTTTTAAAAATAATGTCTGATCTGCTGACACTGTTGCACATAGGCCTCCCCCATCGATCTCCAAAAGGGCTGGTCGGAAGCGGCCTGCATCCAGCGTTTCCCTGCGGTCCCTTTTTAAGTAGTCTGCCCATTTTGTGGATGGACGTCCTGCGATATGGTTACCGGTCCGTGGTCTCTATTAGAGAACTTTTCGGCCCCATCGGCCATCTGTTGTAGTTTAGTTGGTCGAGTGAATTTTCAAAGTCTAGTGGAACAAATCGGAATTGTTGTAATTATTCGACGATAACTTGAGTAGGTAACGTTGATTCGACCGTCATGAAATTTTGTAGGCAAATAGTTCATATTTTGTATTGTAAAGATAGTAAAGGTAGTCAGTTCGGGCAAAATGTAATGCGTGAAAAATAAAGAACTGCGGACACTTATATAGTAAATTTTGTACGTAGCATCACAGAACACCTACGAAGTAAAAACAGCCTAATACCAAAATAGAAGACGCTTTAGACTTCAGCAAAACGTTTCATTAACGATTGTGAGAGTGGTTGTATCGATGGTTAAAACTGTGACCCGCCGCCGCGCGCCCGCGGGTCAAACTACTGTACACTCACTAACAAAAATGCGTTTGTTTGTACTCTGTTAAGCTGTTATTGTGTGCATAATTGAATCTCAGGGCCGTAAACTACCGTATTGTATCGGTAAACATCATCATATTAGTACGCTAGCAACGCCCCGCAGTTTCGTCCGCTAACCAAAAACTCGATGTTATGTCTGCTATTAATCTACTGTTTTCGTCAACTAAATATGAAATACCGCAAATAAAGATAGAGATAAAGATAGTCATTTTAGTAAAATTGTACTCTCTTCGCCCATGAATAGTCAAATAAATATGAAAATCTAAACTTTTTCGGTAAAAAGTGTTAGTGGCCTATGTGTTAATATAAGCTATCTCTATACCATATTTCATTCAAATCCGTTTAGCTGTTACGGAGTTGAGTGCGGACAAACACACAAACTTTCACACTTACAATGTTAGCGTGACACCTATTCTAATATGTCAGCATAATTATATGTGTTAGTGATACGACACTTTACAGGGTTAACCTACTGTTTTACCAACATAAAGATAACAAACCGTTTTTATTACCCAGGATATATTTTTCGAAATACATATATCCATTTTTCAACACAAATTGCAAGACCTCTTGCCACAACTTACAAGACCTCTGGAAACAATTGCGAGATCTCTGGAGATAAATCGCAAGATATCTGGAAACAATTGCAAGATCTCTGGAGATAAATTGCCAAGATCTCTGAAGACTAATTGCAAAACCTCTGATGGACACCGTGAGTGACTGTTACCGTAATAGACAATACAGGCTGTATAGTTGAAGGCGCTTGCAGGCCATGCGTAGTAGAAGTAACAAGTGCCTACTACGCATCGTCTGCAACGGTGTGGATAGTGACACTTGGCGCCAAGTGATGCACCATTTCTCCGCGCTACTCACGCGACGCCCATTGCGCATCGTTCGTCTCGTTCGAACAAGTGCGCGTCCGCAAACCGCGCGAGTTGCTACTTATCGTTTGAACGCCTACTTCTACTTGCTACTTCTACTACGCATCGTTTGCCGTCAGCTGCAGTTGTGTGCGTGAGTGTACCAGTCCCGCTAGTGCAGTGTATAATTGACGGTGAACCTTCATTACGGCATAGAATTGGTGATTGCAGCCGGCGGGTAATGAATAGTCGGCAGGTGCTGATCAACTGGGCCTGCTGGACTGGGAGGATTGCACACCTGTAGGTGACCACTGCTCAGTACTTAATATCTGCACGATTCGATGCTGGGGTCGAGACGGCCAATCCTATCTTATGTTTAGACAAGTTGAGCCGATCGTTGTGCTATTTCGAAGTGTGCTTCGGATCTCATCATCATCATCATCAGCCAGAAGACGTCCACTGCTGAACATAGGTCTTCCCCCTTTAACCTCTACACTGAACGACAGCCTGCCATCTACATCCACTGGATGCTAGCGACTCTCACAACGTCGGATCTGCCATGATCTAATTCCCTCCTGTAGATTTTTCTATCAGACAGCCAGAGCAGGCACGAAAAGGTGACACCGCTTCATGGTTGATATTCCGAAAATCCGTTGGAACGCTTTAATTCCACTTTTATTGTGCGAACTGCTAGTCTGAATGCGCTAATTGTAATGTAAGTCCCCAATAGTAACAATCTGGGTGTCTTTAAATCACGACTGAATCGGTTTCTTCTAGGCAAGCATCCATCATAGACCGCATCATCGCTTAACATCAGGCAAGCTGGCGGTCAAACGCAACCCTATTAACTGAATAAAAAAACGATAGGCCACTGGCGTGATCGCCTAGCCCGGAAATATAAAGAATATCGATAGGACCTCAGGGCCTTTACCCACAAGCATCATCATGACGGTTTTTGATAACTCAAAATGCACAACAGTTATAATTATGATTATTACGTGATATTTGCCGTGATAAGGTTGTGGATGAAGTGAATAGAGGTCACGATATTTCGGCACAGTTACATGCACCATTTCCACGGGAAGACAATAATGCGGTTGGTGGTTGGTCGTTTTTCAGTCTGCCCGTGTACATGGTGCATGTAACTGCGCAAAAAAATCGGTAGCTTGATCCATAACCTTATCACGGTAAATATCACGTTAATAATCATAATAACTGTAGTAAACAGCCGTGATAGTTTAAAAGTTTGTTTATCAAAATTCGCAAGTTAGGTATATAACTGTTACGAAAAATGTGGATAAGGCCTCAGGAGATATTCACGCATCCGGCCATCCGGGAATAGAACTTTGGACCTCCGGTTTCTTAAACAGATGCGCGTCTACTGAGCCATACTGGTCCAAGCAGAAGCAGAAATGATTAAGACAGTCGTGTATTTTTTTTCTTTACTAAGAGCAAGTGTCTTGGATTATGCTACACCTTATAAATGTGTACCTTAACTTCGCATAATCTAAGCATAATATCACTTCGCATAATCACGAATACTTTGTAACATCTCTCACCGCTTCCTAGCATTCGCATCACGAGCGCGTAATTACCGGCTTTTATCATAAAATATTTCTCAATCACCCGACAGATTTAATGGCCGAAGAAAACGCTCTATCAATCTGTACTTGATGCAATAACTCATAGTAAAAACTGGATAATTCGTTTAATAGCCTCTACCTATTGGGGAGTAATCGGCACAGTGGAGTCGGGGACAGTTGTTGAGGTCCAGAGGTTCTGGTGCTGGTGGTGGGTTGGCCAGAGTGACTGAACTGAAAAACAAACATATTCAGTTCCTATTTACACCCGACTTAAAAAACAATTGGCTTGCATTTGACTACCAACTAGCCTGATGTGTGTTGTATGTTTATTTGTTATTATGCGATATCTTTGCCGATCACCTATTTAATTGATGTATATTTTTTTTGCATAGACTATTTAAATCACACGGCTTATTTAAATTCAAAGAAAATATTCCATATCTAAGGGTTGAAAACTAGGGATTAAAAAAGTGAATGCATTTTTTTAAGATAATCATGTTAAAGCAACTAGGCAATTTTTTTTTTACATTATATATATTATCTCAAGAGTGACAAGCGCAATGATTGCTGTACAGAGCTTCAAACTGTTAAATTTTTTAATTCTGTGTGACACTCGTGGGTTCTTGCGAGCAGTACAACGGTTTCGGCAAGGGTATCAAACAATCACGATACTTTATGCCAAGTTTGGTAACTGTCGTCGCGTACATTGCGTAATCAGTCTTTACAATGGATCCAAAGTTGACGTCTGGACGATACATCACTCGCAACTGACAACTAAATTACAACGAGAGTACGGACAGCGTGCGCGATCGACTCTCCGGCTTTGGTCAGCGTTTTTGTGAACCACTAGTGTTAGATACAAACACCATTTGAAATGGAATTGGTAGCTCGGTACGGCAAACTGAAGTATCATTAACACCATGCAGACTGTGTATGCTACCATCTTCAACTGCTCTGTCATTTAATTTCAGGGGGTTATGGTCAAAACCCTAAATTTTTAGTTATCAAAATAACACTCTTCCGTGTAGTATAAGTTTGAATTAAGTATGGTTAACAGACTACAATGTAGTCGAAAATGCTGACACGGTGTACAAGCGACCAGTGTTCATGTAGGCCTTTAAAACCGCAGAAGTTTCGATAGTTTTGATTGCAGATAACATTTTGTAAGCGCACAAACATAATTTATTCATGTACAATAAGTAATTATAAGAGGTATTTCATTAATATTTTATGAAGCGGGTCCATTCAATACATTCTTATGTACTAATACAGGCTGTCTGTCGATACATCTTCCACGTGCAGGAGGTGTTGAGCGGAGATGTGGTCGGTTCACACACTACCGAGACATTCCTACAAGTTTAGAAAAACTTGCGATAGAACTATCTCACTCACCTAAAGCTAGCAGAAGCACTGATTCCAATCACATTTCTAATGAAAGCAAAACTTTTTTCTTGACGAATTCTTCAACTGACTTCAAATAAGGATTTTCTCATTTTGACCGGGATTTGTGTTTATGTGTTGTTACCTGATTTCTTCGCCGATTGTATTCTGATTTCAATGATTATTTTTATTTTATTGAAAAGGCAACGGCCTGAGTTGAACCGACCATATACCGACAGCAGCAGCTAAAGATACCGCCTGTAGAAAGCGGCAGAAGTACGCGGCAATGGAGCCACAGTATTATTTTGTACCCATTGCCGTGGAAATGGGCAGTTGGGGCACTGAGGCCAAGATCGATCAGATACCTATCTAATGTAACAAATCCTGGGCCTCAGCCCTGGGAGCTCACCTCATTCTCAAAAACCTTTCAGAACACCTGATCTAAGTGCTGGAGCCTTACGGCCAACTTACGCGGTATCAAACTAACGTTACAACCACGCAGTTCGGAAAATCAAGCGAACGTGAACCATAACGCGCCCTACGGTTTGCGGTCGCGCAACATTTTTTGATCACCTAAACTGGATTGCTTTAAACAGCTAGCCGTAAGGCCCCTGGCGTGTTTCTAGCTCAACGCGCATTTCCATTCAGCGTGGTAATGCCGCCAGCATGCTGGGTACGCTGCCAACTGATAGTGAGCTTGAGCATTTGGATTGTCTTGAGACCTTCAAAGGTCTATGGGCAGTCTAACTACTGCATGGTCTGATTCCTTCCTGCAGGCTTCCTGTCCATTTTTCTATTAGACTGCCAGAGTGGGGACGAATAGGCGAACCCACAGCATGCGGTTGAAATTCCGAAATCCCGTACGAAGACTTTTGATTCCACTTTTATTGTACGAACTGCTAGTCTGTGGAATGCGCTACCTGAATAAGTATTCCCCAATAGTTAACATCTGGGTGTCTTCAAATCGCAAGTGAATCGGTTTCTTCTAGGCAGGCGTAGGGGATAGTGGGGAAACGCGAACGCGGGGTAATCTCGAATCCAATGGTTCTAATGTGTTAGAAAGAGATAGCCATATTTTACTTGCCGCCATTTTGGAGATCACGCCACCACTAGTGCCAGTCAACAACACGGGAAACGCGAACGCACGTACTTGTCAAGGTATGCATTTTTCAATATTTTGCATGTTTTTGATCTTGTTTTATTGGTAAATTCAAGTTGGTTTTGATTTATTTCTATCTACAATAGTAATTTAACTTTTACGTAGTAGAATACTCACATATTAATCAGCTAAATGACAATGACGCAATCGGCAAAAGAAACATAACCTAAATGTTTTTTTTTCCATTTTATTGTTTTCGGTCGATCCATCGATAAAGGCGAACACTCCATGTCGGGCAATCTCGAACGTTTTTTTTTAATTATTGTTTCAGATGCTTCGTCATTACAAAAGAAAGACCGAACCGAAGTACATACTTGAAGAAAGGCTAGGACTTAGGAAAGGCTATAGGTTTTAGGAAAGGCTCAAAAAGGCTATAGACGATGTTAAAGCCAAAAAACTCAGCATCGGCAGAGCAGCAGAAACTTATAATGTTCCAAAAACAACAATTTTTGACCACTTAAAGAAAGCAGTGATAAAACAGCCAAGGTCTGGACGAAAACCTTTATTTACAGACGATCAGGAATCACGAGAATTGTACTGACGGACAGTCAACATCGTTGGGTTATAAATGTGATCACTGTCATTATTAATGTTAGTACGTAATTACCCCACTTGGTGTTCGTGTTTACCTGACTAATGTCGGGTAAAGCCTACACTAAGGGTTTTGATTTTTTTCATATTGTTAAAATTTATTTAAAAAATATAAATGTTGATTAGTGAATTCGTTAGACAGATAAGTAAACTTTAATAATTAAATTATAAAGAAACTCTGTGATCAAATTCTACTGTTTTATTTAAGTTTTCCCTTAGGTGTTCGTATTTCCCCCACTCTCCCCTACTCTATCTTACACCGCATCATCTTCAAATGCCACTTCGCCTAATGTTTGAATGAATTATTAAAACAATGATGTCAACAAATGAATTATAAATTTTAATTAAATAATACGTAACTGTGCAACATATTTACGAGTGGCATACAGTACCGCACAACACACCGCCCGCGCGCGCTCGGTCACATCCCGCGCTGACACATTGAGAGAAACGTTTCATTTTCAGTTCAAGATCTTTATTCTCAATATCTTTTCAATTTATTTTCGCAAAATTGTACGTCATAAACAAGTTAATTTCCAATACATTACCAATTCTATTAACTTGTGCGTAAAGACGAATGTAGTTTGCACCGAGTTGTCTCCTCAAGATTTCTTTCTGGCCAGTGTTTTGCAACAATGTTGCAAATTGTAGTTTCATAACTTCGTTAAAGTACCAATTACGAAGCAAAACAATTGAAAAAATGTCGATTATCACTTGATTATGACAGGAATACTGGAGCTGTTATTTTCTTGCTAATGTATGAACAGACACCGTGAAAGTTTTTTACGCGTCGTTCTTTGGATACCTACTTATGTATAGTGATAGCTTCTGCCAGTTTGTGCTAATTTGTTTTGGACTAATTGCTGCTAATTATGATGTGCTAATTATGGCAGTTGTTTTCTGGATAAAGTCGCGTGTATAATATTTTATCTCAAACTTAGAATATGTTTAACTCTAATGTAGAAATAAAAATCGACTGTATAATTTGTATTAAAATCCTGACTAGGTATTTCATTATTCAAAAGTTTTTTTTAATATATATTTTGATGTTTGTGGACATAAATAATACCAGCTTTATTGGATTAGTGCAGATTTATTCAAGTATTTAGTTTTAATGGAGGAGCACATAAAACACACGTCCTTGCAGGATAGCGATCAGGAGTGAAGAGAGCGAACAAAACTTTTTTACTACAGACGACAAAACCTTACAGATTGCATTGCGTTTACATAGATATTATAAGCTGATCGCACAGATAATCAATTTCTAACACTGGCCCTTAAACCAATACAATGAAATACTAATGAGTTAACAATCTCATTACAAAAGCCAACGTTTGTCGTTAAAAAAAAATTATTTTAACATGTTCTGTATAATATTACTGATATATACTACTATTACAATAAATTATACTACGTTCAAAATGTTTGTGTTACTAATTTACCAAAAATATATATATTTATATACTTAAGTACTAAGTTACCTAACTTACAAAAATTAGTACCTACACACTATTAAACATTGCTAGTTAACATAACACATTCAACAAGTCAGCGAGTTCCAATAAGCATTAACTACTTTAGAATATTTACATTAACATTAACTGAGAAGTAAATTTCTTGTACTTCTCCCTACACAATGCTTTAGTCATTATGTCTGCTACCATATCATCAGTTCGTAAGTATTTTATGATAACAGTTCCATCATTTACAAATTGTCTTATAAAGTGATGTCTTACATCTATATGTTTTGTTCGAGCATGGAACAAAGTGTTTTTACATAATTTTTGTGCAGATTGGTTATCATTGTAAATAATTACAGTAATATTTTTACAAAGTATTTCTTTCAAAAATTTTCTAATAAACAAACTCTCTCTGCATGTTTCTGACAAACTCATGTACTCACTCTCTGTGCTCGACAAGCTTACTGTCTTTTGCTTACGACTCTCCCATGATACGATGGACTTGCCCAATTGAAATACATAGCCAGTGTACGATCTGCGGTCTACATCGTCACCGGCCCAGTCTGCATCGGCATAGGCAGTGACCTCGAGACCACTCTTCTCGAACGTCAGACGGAGATCAACGGTGCCTTGAAGATAGCGCAGGACCCTCTTAGCCGCTTTCCAGTGGATCTCTGTAAATGATTCATTGAATTGGCTGAGATAGCTTACTGTATAGGCAATGTCAGGCCGACATGAAACAGCTACATACATCAGCGAACCTACTAAGCCTCTGTAGTCATATCTTGTATCTTTAGGGGTACCTTTTGGCAACTTCAACCCTGTCTCCATGGGAGTATATGCAGGTTTACAGTCCTGCATTTTGTATTTTTGCAATAAATGTTTGATGTAACTGGATTGGTCAAGAGTAATCTTACCATTTTCTCTGTTCAGTCTCATACCAAGGATTTGATGAGCTGGCCCTAAATCAGTTATATCAAACTCCTTCATTAGTTTCTGTTTTATTTCCGACCTTTCACGACATCTCCGGGTTGAAAATAATATGATATCGTCAACATACAATGCTATAATTATAAGTGAATCTTTATGAGACTTAAAATAAACACATGGTTCAGAAGACGATCTGATGAATTTAAGTTTTTCACGCAAAACATTATCTATTTTCTCATACCAAGCCTTCGAGGCCTGCTTCAGGCCATAAATAGCTTTATTTAATTTATAAACCTTGTTTTCCTGACCTTTCATGATAAAACCGTCGGGCTGTTCCATGTAAATGGTCTCTTTGAGGTCTCCGTTGAGGAAAGCAGTCTTCACATCTAGGTGCTCGATCTCCATATCATACTCCGCCGCTACAGCTAACAAAGTACGAATAGTAGAATACCTAACGACAGGAGAAAACGTTTCCTCATAGTCTATTCCATATTGCTGGGTATAGCCTTTGGCAACTAGACGTGCCTTGTACCTCAGTACCTCGCCATTTAATCCACGCTTTACCTTGAACACCCATTTACATTTTACTGGTTTTTGTGATGTAGGTCGGTCAGTCAATGTCCAACATTTGTTGGCAATAAAGGAATTGTACTCACATTCCATAGCTTCTTGCCAAATTGTTGCATCTGGCCCGCTCTGTGCTTCTGTTACTGTCTGCGGTGTATCACCCGTATATGTAGCAGCCAGCATCCCGATCATGGAGTCCATCGTATCATCATAGTCAGTATCTCCTGGAAGGTATGTATCGTCGGCGGGATCACTTTGTTCCGAGGAACTCTCAGAACCATCTATTGTGTTTGAGCTGTCTCTCTGATTGCTCCTTGTTGTAGTATTTGAAGTATTTATGTCATCAGATAAACTCATTTCCACAATAGATGTTTCTGTTTGGACAGAAGGTGGGTCAGAAAGAGTCTTACTACCTACAACATAATCATCATCTGCAGGTGATGTATGCTGATTAGACTCGGGGTTATCATCATGTGACATTTTTCTCAAAATTTCATTTTCTAAAAAGGTCACATCTCTGGCTTTAGTGCAATTTGTCGGGCATGAAGGGTCAATCAATCTGTAACCCTTTGTCTCGTCACAATAGCCGACAAATATGTAGCGTTTGCATTTTGAATCTAATTTGTTTCGTTTATGATTCAGTGCATAGGCTACAGATCCAAAAATACGCAAGTGAGCAATCGATACCTTTTTATTAGTCCATTTCTCCTCCGGAGTAGAGCCCAGGACTGCTTTGGTCGGACAGCGATTTTTCAGGTATACTGCCGTATTCACTGCTTCTGCCCAGTACTGCTGCGGCAGGTCTGCATCTTGCAGCATGGACCGCGCAGACTCCATCACGGTCCTGTTCGCACGCTCTGCGACTCCGTTCTGTTCTGGAGAATGTGGGACAGTTGTTTGGTGCCGGATCCCATTCTCTTTCAGGAACGCCTGAAATTCAGAATTAATATATTCACCACCATTGTCACTTCTCATTATTTTTATCATTTTGCCAGTCTGTTTCTCCGCTAAAGCTTTAAATTGTTTAAATTTACTAAACACCTCATTTTTGTTTTTCAAAAAATACACAAATGTCTTTCTAGTGTAATCATCTATGAAAAGCAAAAAATATCTCGATCCACTAAATGATGCAGAAGGAACTGGACCACACAAATCTGTATGAATCAACCCGAGCACTTCGGTGGCTCTATTGTGTGATTTCTTCGGAAAAGGTAACCTACTTTGTTTTCCTGAAATGCATGCAACACAAGGTTCATACGTTACATTATCATACGTAATTCCAGAAACCATACCTTTCTTTAACAGGTCCATACTTCTTCGGTTCAGGTGCCCGAGGCGGCGATGCCATACCTTTTCTGCCAGTGCAGCCGCTACCTCGCACTCAACCTCTGCAGTGTTCGCTATACAAGCCTGTGAAAGAGGAGCTTTAGTGTCACCCTCCACGGTGCACGTGTCGAGCCTATAGACACCATCGACCATGGTAGCGCTTGCAACGACAGTTTGCTCATCTCGCACAACACAACTATGAGAGTTAAATATGACTTTGTACCCTTTTTTCGTCATAGCACTAACAGACAACAAGTTAGATGAAAGATTTGGCACATAAAATACATCACTAATGTCTCTAACTACACCATTCCTAAGTTTGACTTGTACAGTCCCTCTGCCGGCAGTAAAAAGTGTTTCACCGTTAGCTACTCTCACTGGTATTGTTTTTTCACACACAAAATCTTTAAAAAAGTTCCTGTCTCTGCATAAGTGGCTAGTGGCACCACTGTCTACATACCATGAGTCACTCACCAGGTTGACCGATAATGCTGTAACAGTCAATAGCGCCTTGGACTCTTCAGTCTTTTTCGGTTTTTGCTTCCGCTTGGCCTTTGGACAGTTCCTGATGAAGTGGCCTTCCTGTTGACACCCAAAACATCTCGGCTTCTTCTTGACAGCTGTCAACGCTGACACATTTTCATTTTTGTCATCACGTCGCATGTTTTCTTGAAGTAGTTTCGCCTTTACTGTCTCGCTACACAGTCTAATGTTCGAGTTTTCAATAGCCATTATTAGTGGTTCAAAATCGTCCTTTAAACCACTCAACATCAATACGGCAACGAAGTCATCATCTAATGGAGCACCTATATCGCTTAACTGCTGCGATACATCAATAATCTTGTTAAGATAGTTCTCCATGCTCGTGCACTCGTCGAGTTTTGTCGCAAATAGTGTTCGTAATAATCCGAGTCGGCGACACAGTCCTCGATCTTCATACGCCTTTTGAAGGTTATGCCACGCCTTGTGAGCCGTGTCGGCGTTTCGAATATGGGCATACGCCGACGGCTGCACTGACAAGGCGATCCGTGCGAGCGCCTTATGATCCTTCTTTACATCTTCGCTCTTCACTGACGCGTTTTCTTGCTCGACATAATCCCACAAATCCTCGTGGATCAACACCATCTTGATTTGAAATTTCCATGCGTGGTAATTTTCGATGCCTCTGAGTTTGTCGATAGAAAAGGTCGATGATCCCGATCCAATGCTTGCCGGTGTGGCGGCCATTTTGCGGCGTTGCGGCCACGATGCAATTCTTCACCGCGCACACGTTTATAAAAATCAACGAAATCACGCTATATTATTATTTTGTCACGTTGCTGGGTCCATAACCTGATGTTTGTGGACATAAATAATACCAGCTTTATTGGATTAGTGCAGATTTATTCAAGTATTTAGTTTTAATGGAGGAGCACATAAAACACACGTCCTTGCAGGATAGCGATCAGGAGTGAAGAGAGCGAACAAAACTTTTTTACTACAGACGACAAAACCTTACAGATTGCATTGCGTTTACATAGATATTATAAGCTGATCGCACAGATAATCAATTTCTAACATATTTGATCTGTTGTTCCACAGTGACCATGGCTTACCGAATAGAGCGCTTCTATATAATATTTAAATATTTCAATGTTGTTAAGTTGGTCGCCCGAAGATGGGCAGCGTTCGGGAAATTGCGTCACATCTTCTCGTCCAAGATACCACAGTGCCTAAAGTGATGACATATGGTACTGAGACGTGGTCCTTGTTGGCCTTTTGGAAAAGCTCAGAGTCACACAGCGGGCAATGGAGAGAGCTATGCTCGGAGTTTCTTTGCGCGATAGAATCCGAAACGTGGATATTCGCCGAAGAACCAGAGTCACCGACATAATACGAAAATTAATAATTTATATTAATATTATAATTCATATTAATATAAATATTAGTTATTTATATTAATTTTATAATTTGTTATACGAATAATAATAATTTATGTCGAAATAAATGAGTTTTAAAAACTCATTTACAATCTTACAATCTTTGCAAGATTGTAAGTTGATAGAAAACTCTTTTTACTATATCTCATGACGGTACATACAGAATTACTTTTTTTATTTTTTTATTTTACCTAGAATAATACTGTATGTCTAATCCTACGACCAGCAGTGGACGTCCTATGGCTGAAATGATGATGATGATGATACTGTACCTCGTACAAATGTCGTGAGTATAAGCACTAAGACTTGGCACCCAATTTGTATGAGTGACATGATAAATGTATGAATAAACTCCCACTAAATTAATTGCTACTTTGTTACAAATATCACCAACATGTACCAAGCCGCCGCGAACAATCGTATCTTCATTTTATACCTTATGCTAAAGCAATAAAGTCCACCGATATCGTATAGAAGTGTATGGCGTTATATGGCCGGTATCTACTTACCTATATGTCCCATGTGATGTATGTAGCGATATAATTTATTTGAAGTATCTATGACACGGAAGATTGAAGCTCTGACTGCGCTGATTAACGAAGAATATGCAACAATAACAAATCGTACTAAACAAGTATTTATTGCATCTGGGCCCTTATTCTCACATGAAATTCATTGCTACAAACGCGTGACGTCATCACATGAAAATGTAATTGAACATGTAATTTTTGCCCCTAGGACTAGTGTTTCGACTAGTGTCGTATTATTTTCCTAAACTCGTGTATTTTCGACTGTTAATGTGTAATAATGGTGGATTATTATTTATTAAGTGTTTGTGGACGTGCTCGAGCATGGACACTCACTGTGGGCCTCATAAGCAAGCTCAAAGTCGCACAGCGAGCTATGAAGAGGGCTGTGCTTGGGATTTTTTACGAGATCGAATCACATGAAATAAAGGTTATCTTATTCCTTTAAATCGCTTTTTCTTCTTATCTCGCTTAAATTCTTGGAGAACAAAACAAATTCGCAGCTCAATTTTTGTCTATTTTGGTTGGTAACTAATAAAGTACACGCGTTGAGTCGATTATTAGTTGCAAAACATGCAGAGTGAGTCGTGCAAGAAACTAATGAATCACGAACAATAGCCCCTCCTGTCAAATTAGAACATAATTTCTTCAACGTCTATACCGGCGCGGCGCGGCGCGGCATGCCAGGAATTAGACACATTAGCTACATTGTCGATCTGATTCTGATTACCGATGCCACAGAGTGCATGTAACTACAAGCCGATGCTAAGGATAGATTGATCGATTGATTCTTGACTATTCTCTCAACAAATAGGAACTGCAAATGTAACGATTAGCCTTACTACCAATTTTTTTTTTTTATCCTGGTAAACCTTTTTTTTCCATTGGTTATCGGTTCTTCGAGCGATGTGGCTTGCCCATTACCACTTCAACTTGCAAATTTTAACAGCTATGTCGGTGGCTGTTTTGTAACCATGTTTATTGTTTACAGTGTTATCTTTAACCATGGTTTATACATATTATAACACTTTTATAGTATTATTGGAATATCCACGTTTCGGATTCTATCGCGCAAAGAAACTCCGAGCATAGCTCTCTCCATTGCCCGCTGTGTGACTCTGAGTTTTTCCAAAAGGTCATCAGATTACCGATCGGATTTGAAAGGCCGATGGGGAAAAAAGGTTCTCGAGTGGAAACCACAAACCGGAAGACGCAGCGTAGGTAGACCTCCTAGATGGACCGACGACATTGTGAGAGTCGCTGGCATCCAGTGGATGCAGATGGCAGGCTTTCGTTCAGTGTGGAGGTTAAAGGGGGAGGCCTATGTTCAGCAGTTGGTGAACTATGGTGCGTTTCTTCTGGATGATGATGATGATGAAAGATTTTTTACCGGCCCTTTTGGAGATCGATGGGGGGGAGGCCTATGTCCAGCAGTGGATGTCCTACGGCTGAAACGGTGATGATGATGATGAAGATTTTAATGAAAATTGTTTAGTCCTTTGATAACAGAAGCAAATAAAATACACTAAATTGAGATGTTGTCAAACGTGGAACGCCAAGCCTATCAATTTGTTAAAAGAAATCAAGGTTTGTAAAAAAGTCTATTATTAAAATAATAAACTTAAAATTGCATTTAATGGAATTTTAACTTATTCATGGTATCAAAATCCAAATAAAATATAAAAAATATCCCAGTAAATGTACAAGGATTTGGACACCGGGGCACGAATTTATTTATAAGATTATCTTGCCCATTTATCGACTTACGAAGTATCGATACATACCCATCTCTATTTATCATATCGTAAAGACAAATTACGCATTGTAATTTTTCAATCAACCTCTCTATTGCAATACGTCTACGCGGGAAGAAAAATAATTACCTATTTGTTATCTCTTTCACACAATAACGGTGGTGTCCTCAAGCAGCGAAGAAATAAGAAAATTAATTAATACTCCGAGCGAATTATCGATTCGATCGAATTCTGATCGATATTAATTACAATCATTATTCATTGAAAAAATGAAACGCTATCGAGATTTCAATAAATTATCGTTTAATTATAACCCACCTTCCAGAACATCATGGCATGGCTAGCTCACGGTTTAATTCAAAGTTGTTCAAACTTTAAACGTTTTTTTAAATCTTGGACACGCCTAACTTGTATAATTATTTTTATATTTAAGTAGTGTTAGGATGTCATGTTTTATTTAACTATTAATTAATTTGTTCACTTTAACAGAAATAAATATAGCCATAGAAAAAATAACCCACAAAAAAAACCTTATCTAGTAAACCGCTGCCAGTAGTAATTTTATTGTACCCAAAAGACTAACCTACGTACCACGTTGTATGGTTTTATTAGTTTTTTGTATTATAGGGAAATACAAATTCTTTGCCAGTCATTCGACTGCCAAGCAATGTTTAAATATTATCATGTAACAATTTGAATAAAATTATCTAAAATTTCTGTCTGTCCATCTGTCTGTCCGTCCGTCCGTCTGTTCGTCCGTCCGTCCATCCATTCGTCTGTTCATCCGCCTGTCCATCCGTCCATCCATCCGCGGCTGTATCTTTCGAACGGTAATAGATAGACAGTTGAAATTCACAAAATATGTAATGTTACGACGGATTAACTAAAAAAAAAGTCAATAAGTCAAAACAAAAGGTTGTATGGGGTGTGGGAACCTACAAGAAACGTTTTAAACTGTAAAGTATAACAACAAATAATAAATAATGGCCAAGTGCGATTCAGTGACAGATGGTGGTTCATTGCCAAGTTTAAACTGGCAATTCCTTACTTGGATGACCTCATAACTTCCACATTTCACAGAATCGAAATGCCATATTTTACTAATTTTAAAGTCGGATCGAGTCGATTAAAATTATAATTATTGTATTTGTGGTGGTACGCAACCCTCAGTGCGCGAGCCCGACACGCACTTGGCCGGTATATTTGTAACAGTTACAATTCCCAGCTAATCCGCTATAAAATAATGATTATAAGGGAATTCAGAAAAATAATTATGCAAATACAACACATAATTTTCCTTTGCTGTTAGTTGCACGGCGAATAATGTATGGCGGGGTGAACAATATATGGCGGGGTGAACAATGTATGGCGGAGTGAACAATGTATGGCGGGGTGAACAATGTATAGCGGGGTGAACAATTGAACAATGTATGGCAGGGCGAACTATGTAACATTCAGCGGAGGTGAGGTCACACTCCATAATAAGACTCGTGAAGAATACCAGAGGCAATCAGGATTCCTTACTTTGAAGTGTCGGGCGATGTCGGACACTGGTGCCAAACGACGGCGATTAGTGTCTCATAAATCGTGACCGAGTGTCTGAGATCTCGCTCTGCAGTATAAGCTAGGAAAATGGCATTCTGCCATTCCTTTTCAGGATGCTAAATAGTTTTTTTTTAAATTCAAAATTAGGCCTGTTTTAACAGTTTTAACTCAGATATGTGTTTTTACTATATATAAAGAAAAAAAACTTTTCACAAATTGCGCGTCGAGTTTTGGCGTCAACGTGGAAAAAAGCATGTCCCCCATATTCTTATCATTCTTATTTATTTATTTTTATGCCATAGGTGGCAAACAAGCAGACGGGCTGCCTAATGGTAAGCAGTCACCGTCGCCTATGGATACTTGTAACACCAGAGGCATCACAAATACGTTGCCGACCCTTTAGAACTCTATTAACTCGCCTTTTGAAGAACCCCATGTTGTAACTTCTCGGAAACACTGTTAAAGGTAGCTCATTCCACATTTTGCAGGTATGAGGCAAGAAGGATCGTGTGAATCGCACAGTGTGCGATTTCCACTGATCTATGATGTGTGGATGAGCCTTCAGGCGGTGGCGGCTAGTGCGATGGTAAAACCGCGACGCCGGCATCAGATCAAACAGTTCTTCAGAACACTCCCCGTTGTAAATGCGATAAAAGATACAAAGAGGCCCAACGTCTCTGCGCATGCTGAGTGGCTCAAGGTGTTCAGCGAGCTTGGGATCGTTGACAATTCTGACAGCTCTACGCTGTAATGCACTGTCTTAATCTTGTGTATTTTCGAGTGTTCATGTATATAACAATCGTGGATTATTATTTACCTATTAAGTGTTCGTAAATGTACTCGAGTATGGGCAAGTGATATAATGGGATAAAACGTGTATCTAAGTAAATTCCAAAACTACGTAGGAACCTCTACTACCTCTCTCTTCTCTCTACTACAGGGACATCTTATGACAGTAAAATGCGGAAGACGAGACAGTACCTGTACCTGCTCAGTAATGGGCAAAAAATACATAAAATAGGTAAAAAAACAAAGGAGTATCGTTGTTTGGTTTTCTCTTTTCCATTTTTTTTATTGTGCTGCTTTTTTCTTATATTTTGCTAAGCTTTCACAGATTATTTATTTCTTGATTACTTTAGACCTTGTTTAAAAAACTACATGTTCGTACTTTTCAGGTATTTTGGTGAACATCCTCGTCATATTGGAAAAAAGTAATGAACGAAAGTTGTGGTGACTCTTATGATGTTCCCCGGTTTCGTCTCTCTCCACACTTACTGCGGGCGAAGTACGAGTATTCGATACGTAAAGTACGCATCGAATTCCATACAATTTTATTTTTTTATTCAAACTAATTTTGAATTATGCTACTAATTTTATACTTCGAGTGCCCGTACAGACCCGTACCCGTCCCTGACAGTATCTATCTACCATATTTCGCTCCGCTTCGCGCTTTATTAACTGATGTAACATAAACATAGCGAGTAGGTATGTCTAACACAACACTGCCGCTTGGCGATATACCTAATTACGCCATAATATTCGTCCCATATCATCCAGCAGCCATGGACATACCGACAAGGTTACTCATTAGCTCTAAACATAAACCCTATCTCTTCACTGTTAGAGGCGGGATTGGCTTGAACGATATGACGGTGTTGATTTTTAGATTAAAACAATGAAAGGAAGTGCATGTGTTGATAAGCCGAGCTCTCAATTGAGATTGATTAATGTACTATTTTGGATGTTGTTAATTCTGCTATTTTGAGTTACGCCAATTAGTTCAATTGCAGCTCTCGCTGTTGTATTTGTTGGCTTTTATGAGTCGTAAAGATCTACACTGTGGAATACTGCCTGGTGGTGAGTTTCCTTGTATTTCGTCGTGAAATAATCAAGAGTGAATATAAAGTGTCCCCCCCCCCCCCCCCCCCCCCCCCCACTTTCTTGCTTCTTACATAAACAGTTGTGCATCTCTGGAAACAGACTTAGTTTTCTCACATTTTATTTTTCACACATCGAAATATAATAATTTAAAACGTATAATAATAATTATCACATTGCAAAACAAAAAAAACATTAATAATCATATATAAACAACACGTTATATATGATTATCAACGGGATATTTACCGTGGTATGGCAATTACATGCACCATGTTCACGGGAATCCATTGGGAGTTCCATGCATCTTCCCGTGAACATGGTGCATGTAACTTCGCCGAAATATCGGGAGCTCCTTCCACAACTTTACCACGGTAAATATAAAAGTAGTGAACAACCGTGATAGTTTAAAACAGTGTTTTACATAAAAACATGTCATCAATATGACGAAATTACTTACGAACTTTAACTAAAACCGGACTATTTTCGGTTTACTATAGTCGGAGTATATGTGTCATTCCTGCATCATACGCAAATATTTATATTATGCATTATTTTAACAAATATTGTTAGCATAGTGAGATTTAATTGATTTTTGCGTAAGATTTTCAAGTCAATTTGCAACTGTTTTGGCTTACCATTTACTTACCATCAAATTAACAGCTTTCTCTTAACCCATTATCTTGCTGAGTCATAGTAACTTTTTGGATTAGATGATTATTTATGTTGTCACAATGCGTTTTTTTCTTCTTTCACATATTGTGTCAATGCAGAACACTGCGTCTCACTAGGTAAGTACTTTGTCAGTTAAAAATGATAGTCCATGGCCTGACCGTTTGATTAGTTCTATTAATAGTACTGATGAGTCTCCTGAGATAGCTCAAGATTCCTCAAGTGACCTCAAACTGCGCTTCTACAAATAGATGGCACATGTCTCCCACCAGGGTCACGTTACTTGTCACCATTACGTACATTACGAACAAGCGACGACGGGATATTTTATTATAGGGGTCGGAATTAGACTTAACTAGAGACCTGCATCTTTACTTATACACTTATTCACATCAAAATTGGTCAAGCTGTTCAGGCTATAAATCTATACTAATATTATAAAGAGTACAGATTTGATTGTTTGTTTGTTTGCATTGAATAGGCTCCGAAACTACTGAAGCGAATTGAAAAATTATATCACTGTTGGGACGCTACACTATCCCCGGGTGACATAGGCTATAATCTATACCCGTGCGAAGCCGGGGCGGCCCGCTAGTGTAATATAAAAACATAAAAATACAAACGTAATACACATTCATTTCATTATCGCAAAAAAACATTTCTGTATTTTCTGTATTTACATGCCCGAAAAACACTAACCTCTTTCTTGTACAGTCGGGTAAAACAAAGTCACACTGCACGTGTGACTACTAGTGTAGAAGAGCTACATACTTTGCATGGAAATAAATGGTCCCACCGCTTTATGGCTGACATTCCAAAAACCCGTACGAAGCGTTTTGATTCCATTTTTATAGTACGAACCGCTGGACTGTGGAATGCGCAGCCTGAGTGGGTGTTCCCGATACTTACAGTCTTCAAGTCGCAAGTGAATTGGTTTCTCCTAGGCAAGCGTGCTCCATCGTAGACCGCATCATCGCTTAACATCAGGCGAGAAGTCAAACGCATAGCTATTATAAAAAAAAATTACATTAACATCTTATTTGAGTAAAAGTTATATTTGCCATTAGAAAAAAATCTTACAAACATCTATTTCTCGGTCGAGTGGGCGTTTTTAACCGACTTCCAAAAAGAGGCGGTTATCAATTCGACTGTATGTTTTTTTTGTATCCAAATTTCAGAATATGGCCGTGGTTAATGACTCAATTAAATTAGTCACAATAAGTATGAGCTAAGAGAGGCCCTCTGCCTCTGTGTAGAGCAGATGAAGCGCGCAGCAGACCGGCCGCGCGTCAATTGCGCCGGCGCCGGGTTGATGTCACTCCCGCTCTAATTATGCCACCAGCTCGGATTAATTGTAAGGACCAGCACATATTGCAACACGGGTTAAGGGAAAACGCTATAATGGAAATTAAGGGTTTTACCCAATTCCGGTTTGTAGTTTTTTATATGAATCAGGGTGACCGGAATGCTAGCGCCTACTTCAGAAAAAACTAAGCATTGCTGCGTGGCAATGATGCCTGCATTCTGCCCTCCTTTTCTATCACAAAGGGGCTTTTTTTTAAAATATTATATTAGTTTTTTGTTGTCATTTCTCATCATCCAAAATATGTATTAATTTACGTAATGTAGTGGTTCCAGGCAAATTTAGACATCAGCACCCGTTCATTTTGTCACACCTTTTTTTTTTGTTAAAATTTTCATGACCGTGGCCATCTTAAACAGTTTACATAGTCTTAATAGCGTCAAACAAGTCATAGTCACAGTCAGAGTCAAGCTAAGTAAGTCACGGTCATGTCAAACTCATGCCCCTGTAAAGTGGTGGAGACTATACTTTACAAGAGGCTCCTATGGAGTTTTGGAAACAACATGAAAAGACACGTTTCACCTCGTTATATCACTTGCCCACACTCGAGCACGTTTACGAGCACTTAATGAATAATAATTCACCATTTAGTACACATTAACACTCGAAAATACACAAGTTTAGGAAAATAATCCAACGAGCCGACATGTTTTTTTCCACGTTGGCGCCAAAACTTCTTTGGTCACCCCTTTTTAAAGAATATTGCCACTACGTTTTCTTATTTTGGATTTCGAATCATAACTATACTCATTTAAATTTTAATATTAAAATGTTGTTTGGAATAAAGTGACCACGCTATATGCGCCTATGCCAAGATTCCCCGAAGCGAATTGAAGTAATCCATTAGTGTGCTGTCGACCCTGAGCGCAGCGAGCACCGAGACTGATCTCCTCTTATTACGCACACATCAATATGGATATACATACCCACTTTATTATATATTATTGTTACAACAGTTATTACTTTTGACGCACTGGTTATTCTCTAAACAAAATACAAGCTCTCTAATCTTGGCCAATATAATAATACAAAAACAGTTAAACTGCCTATGTTGGTATATACTGTTGTGTTGAAGGTATAAATACAATCCAAATGCTTATCCCCACTACCAATTGGCAGCGTACCCAGTATGCTGGCGGCATCACGTTGAATGGAACTGCTTATGCGTTGAGCCAGAAACACGCTACCATTTTGGCCAGGTGCGTTTTATTGCGAGGCATTTAGTTTTACCAAAAATGCAACGTCACGGGAATTGCAATAAACGGAATTAAATTTCCTCAATTTTCCACCACGTCGAGATTTTCTTCAAATTTAAATGGCACCACCCGATATAACGCCTATTCCAACTGTACGCTTAGTCCCAGATTTGATAGTTTTCGAAAACTTTTTTCGTTTACGTATTGTTCGTAGTTTTGCTGTATATGCTCCGATTGAAAAACTGCTTTTTAAGCCGTTCAAAAAATTAACATCATGTCGGAAGGTCGGAAGCGGCTGCATCGACAGAAGAAAAACTTCTAAATAGGACAATTACCCGTACGAAGCGCTTTGATTCCACATTTATTGTGCGAACTGCTAGACTGTAAATCGCTGCCTGAATAGTGTTCCCCGATAGTTACAATCTGGGTGTCTTCAAGTCGAGAGTGAATCGGTTTCTTCTATAGGCAAACGTGCTCCATCGTAGACCGCATCATCGCTTAACATCAGGTGAGTTGGCATCCAAGCGCAAGCCAATATATTATAATGTAAAAAAAAAACGTTAATTGTACTTCATTAGTGGCCATGATACTGTTGACATTTGATCAACCATCCAGGAGACCTCTCTGTACCTTGTCACAGTGAATACTGCACCTCCGTTGAACTTACACAAGTTTGTGAGCGGATTGTGGAGTCAGAGTTATTATTATTGTTTATTTATTATTAAAACAGGTAGCCGTAAGACCTCTGGTCAGTCTTCGTGACCGCGAGAGGCATTTACAACCCAATAGTGAGTCTTGTAACAATATGGTTCCATAAACCAGAGTAGATAACATTAAACTAAAGCAGTAATTTTAAATTATTAATTTTAAAAAAACTATTTGTTTTATTGGGTTTGTATCCACGGTTCCCGGTATCGGTTTTATTAGCCACGGATCCGGGCGAGTTGTATCCAACGATACCGTGATCCGTTTCCTTCAACAAAACAATTTTCATTTAAGTATTTCATTCTTATTTTTAATTATATTTATATTATTGAATTTTTACAAACGCTCGAAGTGCGCCCCGTTCTAGTGACGTAATCAAATGGTAGTAGGACTGAGTACTGTGTGATCTACCCACTTAGTTATGGGTCTGTGATTTAAACCATAAAACACCAAGTCCTTACCAAGTCTCGACACATTTCTTCTTCTTCTTCTTCTTCTTTCGAGTCGATGTTCCGCAAAATACAATTCTATTTTCAAATCAAGTTTCTAGACCAAAACTTTGCCACCTCAATGGCATTTTGCGTGGCTTCATTCATTCGACACATTTCCTTAATATGACAGAGTAACATGAAAGCTACATTGATGGATACTATAACTGGAACAACGTTAATTACCGAATACCTGTTCACTGGAATGAAAAAGTTACAAGATTTAATAACAGGGGTTGATACTTGATGCTATCTACACCATGATGGCTAATAGTTCGCTTTTTACAAACCTTTGCTGGGTTACGCGGAAAGGGTATACTTAGCCGAAATAGATTCCTTATACTCATCATTATGAACAACTTTTATTGCGGGACCAAACTATAAGTCGCGATGAATATATCAGCTGTTCCATAGAAAACGGTCATTGATATAAAAAAAAATATGGATATCGATTCGGTCCACATTACCATCATCATCATAATCAGTCCACCTTAGACCTCTGCTGGACCTTAGTTTTACCCAAGTTCATCCGGATATCAACGCGTTGAGATGAATTTGCAGGTTGTCCAGCATTCACTATACTCAAAGATCAAGGTGATACTCAAAGATGTAGTCTAAATTCTCTTTTGCAAAATGATGCCACGTCGGTCGCGTGGGGCAGCTTGTGATTGGAGACTCAAAACTCATTCATTTAATTCACGCCTAGGATTGGGCCGGTCGAAATAGTTTAGGTTGACATTTTAGAACCTTTGGCTAACGGCGGGGTAAAAGATTTAAAGATTTTTTATTTCTTAAAAAGTAACACCTTAAAAATAATAATTTACTGTTGGTCCCCACACTAGGACAAAGCCTGTCTCGTGGGGGCCATAAAACAAATTAACAAAAAAGATATACTTATATTCGACGAAACTACGACAAGAGTTCACAAATAATAGAAAACTAGATTAACAAAACAAATAAAACAAATAATATAACATTAAGAAACTTTCCAGTATCATCATAAGATAAGGATTGAAGCCAATTTTGAACAATGCGCTTTGCCTGGTTAACTGAAAAGTGTTTGACATCAAGCGTTTTAACTATTTAAAGGATATTAAAATATTTTTATTTTTTCATTTAAAGGATGAGCATGACGGGGTAAATGATCAGAAATTATTATATTGATATTGATTATAGTTCATTCCTCCAGCGAATCAGCCATCATGACCATGGGCGTAGCCAAGGGGGATTTTGGGGGTTCAAACCCCTTCCCCCTTTAAAAATATTTATATTACTTATATTGTATGGCATGGACAATTTTTGTTCTTTTATTTTCTTGAGTCTTTCTAAGTAAGAGATGTACTGTACTCGCCATTGATACTGATACCTCGTCCTGCTCAGTTTTTTTTTATTCTATAGGTGGCAAACAAGCAGACGGGCTGCCTGATGGTAAGCAGTCACCGTCGCCTATGGATACTTATAACAACAAAGGCGTCACAAATACGTTGCCGACTCTTAACCCTCAGTTAAAGTAGAATGTAAATAATAAATAATGATTTAAGTAGCACGATAATGGCATTTAATTAAATAGGTACTTCATTGTCTTCCATTCGAGTTACAAGACAAGTAAAACTTAAAGTGGGTTGTTAAACTGCCATTTGTACCAAGTAAGTAATCGGTTTTAGATGAATCCTGAGTCCCAGCGCTCAATTGAGTTTTGATTTTTTCGAAAAACTCATTTAAAATGGTTTAAAAAGCTATTAAGGAGGTTAGCCTTCGGGAGTTCTAGGAACTGAACACGTGTAGTTACTTGAGCCTGCAATTTTTGCAGAACTTTGTACTGCGTTCAATATTATTTATCGTTTAAATACAGAACTGCAATTTATATCAATTAGGCAATTTATTGCAACCTTTTTTTTTAGTACAATTCTTTTAAACTTGCAACTTGCAGATATACAAGCTTAAACAATAGAAACCGTACAATTATTTTAACAAAAAAACGTAACCTAACCTTTTCATCCAATTTAGTCAAAATTTGTTCAGATTCGAGGTAACAAACACAAACTTTCACTTTTAAAATAGGTATATGAGCAAATGTACCTATCTCAGTGTAGAGCCCAAATAAACTTTATGTATACTAATCTATACTTCTATACTAATATTATAAACAGGAAAGATTTGATTGTTTGTTTGTTTGCATTGAATAGGCTCCGAGACTACTGAATCGAATTGAAAAATTCTTTCACTGTTGGGAAGCTACACTATCCCCGGGTGACATAGGCTATATTACATTTTTTTTTTAAATAGGGATCCTTATTAAAACTCCAATAATGTAAACTATGGAGAAAATAAATAAGATTTACAATTTTGACTTTGCGTGTTTGACAGTTCTCAGACAGGACATCTGTCAGGTCAGCTAGTTAATAATAAAAAAAAATCTTTTTAAAACAAGCTTTTTTGTATTTTTTTTAAGCGAACCCTTTCTTTTGATACCTATCATTATCATGATATTAAATAAGAACATGTTGTTTGTCATATTGGGACGTCGTCCGCATTAGTCCACAATATGGGATTCATTATCTAGGACCAAACTGCTTGGGAAGACAAATCCAACGAACCCACACTCGACGGGGTTACGTCGTTTCATTTAGGAGTTCCCATGGCTACATTGTCACCGAACTTACATAAGTATGCCAAATTTTAGATCAATCGGTTGAAGATAACGAGATAAGATAAGTCTAAAGTTCAGTTGCAAGATTTGTTCCACACATACGAACATACATACTAACAGAGCAAGTTAAATAAAAGGTTGTAAAAAAAGCAGACGTGTTGCGTATAAATTACTCAGCCAAAAATTATTTAATTATCGCAAGTGGCGAAACTTGACTAAATTCTTGAGAAAATTACTAATGAGTTTTTAGGAAATTTGCAGCGAAACAAGCGGCTCGATTTTCGTCGAATGTGTATGGCGGAGTCGTGAAAACATTTTAATTTGACACATTTGCGAGTCTTTGTAAACGCGTTCTACTCGGCCACTGTGAAGACATTTCTATTTTTTACTCAGATGTTCAGAATTCCGACCGTTCATAAAGAGAATTCAAAACTTGCTTTTTATCACATTCGAGTATGGTCCCTGTCCGAAATCACACTAAAATTATAAATTAGTTTCTCTGTATGTTCAGAATCAGAATCAGAATAAATTTATTGCAAAAACTGTGTACAAAATATGTTCTTATTAACTAGAGCATCAACAGATTACCCATCTCGGGCGTGGAATTTTACATATAAAACGTATATATTTATCTATGATAAAACTATCTAAAAACTAAATAATACTAACCAAATAATAATTACACATAAAGCTTTTACACTACATGTTCAGTAACAGTAGCTTAAAATTTGGCAAAATATATGGAGTAGGTAAGTACATCATTTGAAGTAGGTTTAAAAAAGATAATGATTTCTTCTAGATTTGCGTGTTCCATCCTCGGCCGCACCGTCACTTACCATCAGGCAAGTTGGTGGCCAAATGAACAATAAGAATAAGATATATTTATTGCCATAAAACAAAAACTTACTTACTTCACTAAACATAAATTTCTTACGCTTCCGTCTCTATATAATCTCTTTATCTTTAAAAACAATGGACAGGAGAAACAGTGTTTGGCAATAACAAAAAATAATAAAAACAAAATAAAAAAAATTGGACAAACATTTTGTGGATACAGTTTTTATAATGCGTCGTACTCCGGACAAGGAAACCTAATTCCCGGAGCAGACTTCTTCCCGCGGTGGGTAGGTGTACTTAATTCCATACAAAATCAAAAACAATCTAAATATACCAAAACCATCCAGTTACACTACAATAGGGGTACGATAGGGGATAGGGGTAGGGGGGGGGTGGAGATCTATTCTATAAATAGTGTATTGTTTGGTTTCCCTGCCTCGCTGGTGAGTGGCGAGAGATATCGGCCCGGAGCCGTGTACGATACGTGCATGCCTGACACCGCGGGCCGGCTGCGTGTGACCATAAACACCTCTGCATCCAGTTTTTGCTGATACCATAATTGCTGGCATCCGAGCTCGAGGTCGCCGGCTCTCAGCGCTCTCGGCTGCGTACATACTCACTGTTACTTGTGCACCGAACTCGACATACGAGTCTTAATAATTAATAACTATTCGAGTAGTTTTTGACCGACTTCAAAAAAGGAGGATGGTGCTTTTTTCAGCCCGTATTTTTATACGCACGGTCATCTGACCCCAAAGTAAACAAAGCTTGTAATATGACTGCCAGATACTGATATCATCATCATCAGCCAGAAGACGTCCACTGCTGAACATAGGCCTCCCCATTTAACATCCACACTATGAACGACAGCCTGCCATCTGCATCCACTGGATGCCCGCGACTGTCACAATGTCGTCGGTCCATCTAGTGGGAGGCCTACCTACGCTGCAACTAGCGCGTATCCTGCATCGCGGGCATCCAGAGGATGCAGATGTCAAGGCCTATGTTCAGCAGTGGACGTCTTCTGGTTGATGATGATGATGAATAAATAGATCAGTATTTTTAATTGAAAATAGCCCCTCCAAATTTAAGAAAACCCTAACATATCAACTTATTACAATGATGAATATCCGCCGTCTCTACGCTTGCCGTAACATTTTGACGCGTGTAGTAAAACTTACTATGTGAATATGTAATGTATTTAAAAAAAGTGCGCACCACTGAAGGTCTGAATTCATTAGAGGTGCCGCCGCGCGCTGCACAGCGCAGCGTCCAGCAGGCTGTAGCTGTAGTAGGCTAATTGAATCGGACGTAAAATCGATTATCGCGGCCGGCGGCGTGCGGGCGGCTGCAAGCTCGTCCGCCCGACCTGCACGCAGGATTATCTCCGATTATACAGAATATGGGCGACTTGCAGACACCTTCAAATTATAGTTTTTGAATTTCAAATTGGAGTGGTGACATATGGCGGTGAAACGTGGTCTTCCACTGTGGGCCTCATAAGAAAGCTTAAAGTCGCACAACGAGCTATGGAGAGGGCTATGCTCAGGGTTTCTCTGCGAGATAGAATCAGAAATGAGGAAATCCGTAGTCGCACGAAAATTACTGACATTAGCCCACTGAATTGGCAAATTGATGTGGCAGTGGGCATAGGGCACATATCACGCAGAACAGCAGGTGGATGGGCTGAAAGGATTGCGAATGGAATCCACAGATCAGTAAGCGCAGCGTAGAGTCCACCCACAAGATGGACAGACGACCTAAAAGAAACCGCAGGAAAAGCCTGAATGCAGGCCGCTTCCAACCGACCCTTTTGGAGATCGATGGAGAAAACCTATGTCCAGCAGTGGACGTCCTATGGCTGAAATGATGATGATGAACTATTGGAGGTGTGCAACGAAGTGTTAGTATGAGCGTGGGTAGTGGCAGTAATGGTAGGCACTGAGGCTTTTACGCTGATAACAACTATTTCTATCAGGAAAGAAGCGGAACGATAGCAGAACAATTTACCTACCTGATTACGCAAACAAAACTTCGGCCACCAGTTAGTTTGTCTAATAAATCGATCTATTTATTGACAACGGAGTCGGTCTTATTTATCATTATCAAAACAATCCTTTTGTCACACTTTGAAATAATGAAAACAGATGCAGATCATATTAGTCCTGACAGACTACAGAGCATGCGGTAGGTACATAAAGCATGTTTAAATTCTGGTAGCAATTTGTTTAGCACAGTAAATAGAAGTAAATAGAACGGAAATGAGAAGGAAAAGCTGTCGCCAGGCATTATGACAGAACCTTGATTGAACATTCTTATTTATGTCAACACGTCGAACTTCGCATCCAAAGAACTTGGACCTTACCTTTTTGGTTTAGGTCTCAAAGTTCTTTGTCCGCATCACATTCGCTAACTGATTTCGAATGACTGACGTTTCGTTTATATCAAAGATTATATACTAGTACTGCAACTAGCTACAACTTTAAATGCCTTGACAACCGTTCTAATTTAAACATCATTTTTTTTCATTTCTGCGTTGTTTAGTCTGATTTTCCCGTGTATACTGGTGTCCAATGTAACCCAATCCCCTTGTGCGTTGGTTTCACCTTTCGCTTTTCAATCATGCCCGTCGGCATTATAGCTGCTATTGTCTACACTGTGGCGTCAAAGTTTGGCTGCGATGATACTGACTATTCCGTACACTGTGGAATCTGTCGATAATACTCAGACACAAAAAAAATATGTCGGGTAGATTAGCAATGTCACATAAGGTTCGATAATGTACGACTTTTACAATTGGGTATAATTTTTTCAAAATATACGAATATGTAATTTTTGGCACTTTAGTATACCAATGGCAAATGGCAATGGCGGTTTGCATATTTTTTTAAAATAATAGATAGGCTTGAGCTTGGCCGCCATCTCGCCTGATGTTAAGCGACGATGCGGTCTACGATGGAGCACGCTTGCTAGAAACAGATTCACTCTCGACTTGAAGACAGATTGTAATTAACGGGGAACGCCCATTCAGGCAGCGAATTCCACATACTAGCAGTTCGCACAATACATGTGGAATCAAAGGGTTTCGTACGGGGTTTCGGAATATTAAGCTTTAGCGCACCTCTAATTAGTTACCTTTGTATTGTCCCAAATAAGCTTCTATAAGCAAAAAGAACACAACTATGTAACTCAAAGCCTACAAACTTTTACGCATTGAATATTGAAAGAGACAGAATTTAAACTTGCTCATTACAAAGTAAGTTATGCATACTAATCATAATAATATTTATGTTTGTGTGTTAGTATGTTCCCCTCAACTACATAACGGCGTGACGGGTTTTGATGAAATGTGGGATGGATGTAGCTTAAACCCTGGATTTCTTTTTTAACCCGAAAAAAAAAACTATTTTTTTTGTTGTATACTTAAACAAACATTAGGGCTGGTGCATTCTCCTCTTTGCGTCAATCTTTCTTAAAACCCGCTATCCGCCATATATATCTCGCTCGCACATTTGAAACATCAGCAAGAAAATTGTTTCAAATCTTTTGTAATGTGATTCAAAAGATAAGCTTAATAGGTTTTTGGATTTTCTGTATTCAAATATGTTAAAAATGTGCTGAAGGAGATCGAGACATAGATCGAGCTCGATCGAGTAGGATTTCTGAAAAGTAATTTTGAAGTGTTGTGTTGTTGTTCCACACAACCAAAAATAAGAAATCCTCAAATTTTATTCTTATTATAATTTAATGTATTTTTTCTATAACTTTAGATAGGATAAGATACAGCGTAATTTTTTTACCCATACTTGAGTTTTCTTTATCAAATGCTATCTAGAGAAAGGATAGCAAAAACAAAGCAAATTTGGTCGGCGGTAATTCTCTCTCTAAATTGCCAGATAATGGTTTCCTATCCACTCTTGCCGGGTTATTGTTGGCCATTCGACTACGTTGAGCTTGAGCCTGATGTTGGCAGTCCACCAGAGGAAGCTAAACGACTGCCGTCCAGCGCCTAAGGCCTTGGTCCCACACCGTAATGGGAGAACCACGGAGCAGGGTCCGATTTCACTATCCATTTGCCACACCGGGCGACAGTTTTTATTTGTTTTAACCCTCATTGGGCGATGAATCAGATGGTTTTGTTGTTTGATAGAGTATGAGTAATTATGGTAATAGTACCGTTGTAGTGCAGCCCTTCGTATGGAAAACCAAGGTTCTCATAAACAAGACTGTTATCAGACCTATTTTGGTGTACGGAAGAGAGGAAGATTAACTCTTAGTGGTGGAGAGGAACATTATGCGCAACATTCTGGGTCCAGACTCCAGAACAAAAAGAAGACGAAAGTTGGAGAGACCGGAAAAACATAATGATTAAGGAGCTTATCGTTGAGCCAAATATCTTGGGTGATACTAAATCTCAGAGACTCCGCTGGACAGCTGACCTGCTGAGAATGAGGAAGGATCAGAATCAACGGTCTACAAGTTTAGTGTAGCGCTGTGGTTTCAATGGTGCAGTGATGTCCAATGATGTAGCTGCTCGTTGCTTGCTCGTGTGGTGGTGGCATTATATCCATAGCTAGCTGAGCTTCGTGGTTTCACCTGATTTCCTTTAAGAACTGTTTTTCCGGGCTAGGTACATCATCAGCAGCCATTAAAAATCCACTGTTGGAAAAAGGCCTCCCTGTTAGAGAGGGGGTTTGCCATAATTCCCACGCTTGGCAGGCGGCTTGGGGATCGCAGTACGTTTACCGTGTGCCATTAGGACGCTTCATCTTCATAAATATAGATTATTTTTTTATTAGTTTTCAACTCTAATGTAGTAGGTTCCAAAGGTAAATGCGAATTACCCGAGCACCCACTAGAGTGGGTGAAGCCGGTGGGTGGATGGGGCATGACCCGTAATACTAGGGTTAGGTACAATATACCATATTATTGTGTGTCAATCTATAGTATAAGCTACGTCCATGATTTAATCGTGTTTTGTGCAAATAAATTACCTGTATCTTTATTCATATTAAATATCATCCAAATCCATTCAGTTGTTTCGAAATTGAGTGCCGATAACTATTTATAAAATAATACTGATAATTTTTTAAATTCACATTGACAGAGGAGCGCGATTCAACATGGTGTTGCCAAACTTTATAATCAAACAATGCGTCGCAGCACAAAGTACATAACAGCGACGACCATCCCGATTGGAATGTTTTACTTTATAATCAAACAATGCGTCGCAGCACAAAGTACATAACAGCGACGACCATCCCGATTGGAATGTTTTACTTTATAATCAAACAATGCGTCGCAGCACGAAGTACATAACAGCGACGACCATCCCGATTGGAATGTTTTACTTTATAATCAAACAATGCGTCGCAGCACGAAGTACATAACAGCGACGACCATCCCGATTGGAATGTTTTACTTTATAATCAAACAATGCGTCGCAGCACGAAGTACATAACAGCGACGACCATCCCGATTGGAATGTTTTACTTTATAATCAAACAATGCGTCGCAGCACGAAGTACATAACAGCGACGACCATCCCGATTGGAATGTTTTACTTTATAATCAAACAATGCGTCGCAGCACGAAGTACATAACAGCGACGACCATCCCGATTGGAATGTTTTACTTTATAATCAAACAATGCGTCGCAGCACGAAGTACATAACAGCGACGACCATCCCGATTGGAATGTTTTACTTTATAATCAAACAATGCGTCGCAGCACGAAGTACATAACAGCGACGACCATCCCGATTGGAATGTTTTACTTTATAATCAAACAATGCGTCGCAGCACGAAGTACATAACAGCGACGACCATCCCGATTGGAATGTTTTACTTTATAATCAAACAATGCGTCGCAGCACGAAGTACATAACAGCGACGACCATCCCGATTGGAATGTTTTACTTTATAATCAAACAATGCGTCGCAGCACGAAGTACATAACAGCGACGACCATCCCGATTGGAATGTTTTACTTTATAATCAAACAATGCGTCGCAGCACGAAGTACATAACAGCGACGACCATCCCGATTGGAATGTTTTACTTTATAATCAAACAATGCGTCGCAGCACGAAGTACATAACAGCGACGACCATCCCGATTGGAATGTTTTACTTTATAATCAAACAATGCGTCGCAGCACGAAGTACATAACAGCGACGACCATCCCGATTGGAATGTTTTACTTTATAATCAAACAATGCGTCGCAGCACGAAGTACATAACAGCGACGACCATCCCGATTGGAATGTTTTACTTTATAATCAAACAATGCGTCGCAGCACGAAGTACATAACAGCGACGACCATCCCGATTGGAATGTTTTACTTTATAATCAAACAATGCGTCGCAGCACGAAGTACATAACAGCGACGACCATCCCGATTGGAATGTTTTACTTTATAATCAAACAATGCGTCGCAGCACGAAGTACATAACAGCGACGACCATCCCGATTGGAATGTTTTACTTTATAATCAAACAATGCGTCGCAGCACGAAGTACATAACAGCGACGACCATCCCGATTGGAATGTTTTACTTTATAATCAAACAATGCGTCGCAGCACGAAGTACATAACAGCGACGACCATCCCGATTGGAATGTTTTACTTTATAATCAAACAATGCGTCGCAGCACGAAGTACATAACAGCGACGACCATCCCGATTGGAATGTTTTACTTTATAATCAAACAATGCGTCGCAGCACGAAGTACATAACAGCGACGACCATCCCGATTGGAATGTTTTACTTTATAATCAAACAATGCGTCGCAGCACGAAGTACATAACAGCGACGACCATCCCGATTGGAATGTTTTACTTTATAATCAAACAATGCGTCGCAGCACGAAGTACATAACAGCGACGACCATCCCGATTGGAATGTTTTACTTTATAATCAAACAATGCGTCGCAGCACGAAGTACATAACAGCGACGACCATCCCGATTGGAATGTTTTACTTTATAATCAAACAATGCGTCGCAGCACGAAGTACATAACAGCGACGACCATCCCGATTGGAATGTTTTACTTTATAATCAAACAATGCGTCGCAGCACGAAGTACATAACAGCGACGACCATCCCGATTGGAATGTTTTACTTTATAATCAAACAATGCGTCGCAGCACGAAGTACATAACAGCGACGACCATCCCGATTGGAATGTTTTACTTTTTTGACAGGCTTTGTAGATAAATTTACTCTTTAAAGGTCAGCAACGTATCTGTGATGTCCTTGGTGTTACAGGTATCCAGGTGACGATGATCGCTAACCATCAGGAGGCCCGTCAGCTTGTATAGTTAAAATATAGTTTAAAGCTTTTAAAGTAAAACATTCAATCGGGATGGTTATCGGAGACCACCCTCTTAAGGTCAGGCTTCACTAATCGATTATATAAGTCCATCGCTCAATGGACCGACTAACTTAAGCCGCGTATAAACAACTTCAACTATACTATGGTATAGGGGTGGCAACACATCTTATTTATTACACACATTCACACACACATACTTTGTAGCATTATAGCGTTTTTCTTTTTGTAACTACGTGTAAATACAAATTCATACAAAAAGTTATTTAAAGTTTCTTATTTATTTACAACACAATCGATTCTAGTGTACTCCAAACTAAACTAAATTTGACAGCTCTAAAATTGTTGCCATCCTCTCTCTCACATAATAACATAAAAAGAGTAGCAGATTATTTTAGTCCTGTCAGATTGGTTTGGTTTAGTGAGTGGTACAAGAGAATCGACGCCATTATAAATATTTTCAATTTTGCAGCAATTTTCATATACCAAGACAATGTTAATTATGAAGTTATAATAAATTGTATTTACTTATACCGCATCATCGTTACCAGCCTATCATGTCCCCACTGCTGGGACTCGGGCCTTCTCTCAGAGAGAGGTCGGGCCCTAATCCACCATGCTGGCCCACTGCATGTTGCTGAATGTCATGTCTTTCTACTTTTGAAGTTCTTGGGCATACCGGTATTCTCACGATATTTTCCTTTGCCGTTTTTGAGGGATGGACTGAACTTGAAATTTGGATTTGAAACTGCAAATAATTCATTGTATTAAATAATAATTTAAATAATTGTTGCAGGGTCGAGAATCAAACATGCTATCGCTCAGCCACCACAGCGGCAATAAACCAAGCTCATAAGACGCAGCTATGCAACGATAACAAAGGCATTTTTTTATATGTTGGCAACCCTATTCACAAATCAATCACTGTATCGGCGGGGTGCTCACTCAATAACCGTGGATTACGCCTTAAGCACGGGCCCTAAGTGCCGCTCGGTACAGATTGGTTAACTATTTGCCGATTGGGATGTTGTGTACTGGCCTTAATGGAGGATGGATTGGGGATTTGACCATCATGTGATCGAGGTTATGGAATCAGATGCTGTGTCTATGTTACACGACCAATATAATGCTTATGATAACAATAATTGTCAATCTACAACAAAAGTAGAAACAATTTGGTGGAAAAACACTGTTTGAAACTATCACGGTTGCTCACTAAAGTTATATGATTATTAACGGGATATTTACCGTGGTAAGGTTGGGGAATGAGCTCCCGATATTGTGTCTTCCCGTGAACATGGTGCATGTAACTGCGCCGAAATATCGGGAGCTCATTCCACAACCTTACCACGGTAAATATCATTACAACTATGTTGGCAGACATGTCTAAATTATTATTTTCTTTTATTGATATTGAAAACAAGTCCCACACATTTAACTTAGTGACGAGAATCTGATGATGAAGTCGGGAGGTGGATGATGGAGCTGTTCAATAGCTAAGCACGCTTTTTAGTTTATAAACTACTAGCTGCGCCCCGCGGTTCAGCCGCATAGTGATGAAAAATGGTGATGGTGATGATGATGATGATGATGAAAAGTAGCCTATGTCACTCTCTGGCTCTTGAACTATACCCATGCAAAAAATCAGGTCGATCCGTTCTTCCGTTGCAGCGTGAAAGAGGAACAAACAAACACACTTTCGCATTTATAATATTAGTAAAGTATGATAATAATTAATTGAAGTCGCTTGGAATATTAAAGCAGGTTCGTAAACTGTACAAAAGTACAAATATCATAAGGACAGTTTCTATGCATGTTTATATTACTCACACGGTAAGAACTCATCGTCAGTAGAACTAGTGTAAGCTATTTTTTCTTGTGTTTTTTTTTGTCTGTACACTGAATCTATTTACGTGTTTTTTTTATTACCTAGACCTAAAATAAGCTCTAGAAGTGGCCCCTAATAAATTTCATGCTGCTCAATATTTTTTTGCAACATCTTTGTCAGTCTATCGTATTCCCACTGCTAGGACACAGGTCCTCTCTCAAGGGCCCTGGGAATGGGCCTAAGGATGGGCCCTGATCCACCATGCTGGCCCAGTGCGTGTTGGTGAATGTTGTTATTATGACTTTAAACTACAGACCTATGATATAAATAAATAAATAAATAATAAATATTCGGGACATTTTCGCACACACGGTCATCTGACCCCAAACTAAGCAACGCTTGTGATATGGCTGCCAGAGACTGATATACGTACATATATAGTTTTAAATATTAATTATTTTATTAATATCAGAAAGATATATGTCAAATACAGGTTAAAAATGAACTTAATATAATGATTACTATAAATAATTAATTAAGCACGTAATTACATTTTATTAAAAATAATTATACAAATCAAGAAAAAAACAATTAATTTATAGCAATATCAAATTAAAATAATTAAAAGTATTGTTTTTTTTATGTAAGATGTCATAAAAAATCATAATCAACATCATGCACAAAAAATTATAATAAAATAAGTCAAAGAAATAACAATTAAAATTAAATGGATAATATTATTGAATAATAACATAAATTAATTTTAATTTTGTACGTCTTTAAATATGTCAAAGTCATAAAAAGCTAGCTCGATAAGCCAGCGTTTTAGGCAAACTTTGATAGGTTTGATATTTAGGCCGAGGATCGAACCGGGTGCCGTCAGATTTTAAAACCGCTCGGTCACAATTGTTAGGAATACATTTTATTCTACAAAAATAAAAGTCCACAATCAGGTTCCAGCAATATATTTCAAAATAAAGAATCATTTTCACACATAAACACAATACTTTGACCGTTTAACAGGTTTTATTTAAACTACAAATTACAATTGCTTAACATAATTATTTTTAGAGAACATAGATTATTAAAACACCTTACATTACCTTAAAATCCGATATCCAACGAAACACACTAATAACTTGTTTGCAACAACTCGCTCTTACAGACCGTCCGTGTGGACGACGCGCGAAAGAGAACTGAGCCCCGACGTCGGAGACGTAGTATTTATACCTTTTGCGTCGGATTGCCATGAAGTGGGGTGACATCCCCACTTCTCAAATGGACGGGTCGGATGTTGCCATTAAAATAGTGAAATAAAAACTGAAGTCACTAATAACTTTAAGGAATATCTAACAGTTCGGCCATCCTGCAGAAGCGAGTCCCCGCGCTTTACACATTTAGAAGGATATAAGATAAGTAACTTATACGAACCATTTCAGTATTATACACTCATAATTAGTAAATAAGTTATTGAACACAGTTTATTAACTAGTAGTTCTCAAATAGTCTTAAGTAACACCTTATAATAAACTATGTATATTACACATTATTTTAATTCTACGTAACTAAAGCGAATGAATATAATACTACGTGCTTTAAACTATCTTACTCTTCAATATGTGATATATTACATACAACGTATTTATTTATAGGATAATTTTACTGTTCATCTCCTTTTATTGGCTCACAGCGATTTGGCCAGAGATACAAAACATAATTAAATCTTGAGAATTTCTACCTTATTATGTATCATAATGGCTTTAATATCCAATAGTTGAAGTTATGGGGAGAAATACAGATTATTGTTGAGTAACACCTTATAATAAACGATGCATATTATACAGTATTTTAATGCTCGTAACTTAAGCTAATGAATATAATACTATGTAACCTTAAACTATCTTACTCTCCAAAGTCTGACATATTATTACCTACAATGTATTTATTTATAGCATCATTTTATTAATCATCTCATTTTATCGAATCAAATAGATTTAGCCAGAGATACAGAACATAATTAAATCTTGTGAATTTCTAGCATTATAAGTATCTCAACGCCTTTAATATCCAATAATTGAACTTATTGAGTCTCATTAACCACAGAACCATTAGCATCGTCAACATCATCATGTTGACATTCCCCTTCGGAACTTGATGTAGATGAGTAAGTGTCCATGTCCCTATTAAATGCAAGCCATGGCTTCAGTTTATCTACTGCCACTACATTTTTATAACAACCGCGGCTATTTTTGCGCGTCAACGGAGTATCTTCAATTAAGTATCTGTCATTCGGTAGGACTTTAAAAATTCTATATGGTCCCTGATACTTAATAGCCAGTTTTTTTGATTTGCCATCACTAGGTACTTCGCGTCTGACACTAACTAGAGCCCCTTCATGGAAGTTGATTGGTGTGGTATGTTTCGCATCGAACCGTGACTTATCTTTTGTTTGCTGATTTGCTACTCGGTTGCCAGCTTCAGATCTCATCTGTTGCAAAATATCAGGTGACATAGGGTCCCTGGTCTGATCTATAATTTCACTCAAAATATTTTCTGTGCTGCTGTTTATTTTAAAGCCGAATAAGAGCTCGGATGGACTTTTGCCGGTCGTCTTATGAACCGTAGTATTGATTCCAATTTGGATATCCGGTATATGTTCATCCCAGCTCCTATCGTCCTTGCCGTGAGTTTTGGTAGATAAAGCGTCTAGTATGGTTCTATTAAATCGTTCCACCTGACCATTGGCCCTTGGAGTGGCAACGGCATTTAAAATGTGTTTGATGCCCAACGATTTGACAAACGAACGAAAACTGTTGCTCGTGAATGACGTTCCTTGATCCGTTATTAACCTTGATGGTGCACCAAAGTAACTCACATGATCACGTAACACTCTGATCGATGTGGTGCTCTTTGTGTTCCTGACTGGTGTGATATTGATGTACTTCGTGAAACCGTCTATGATTACAAGAAGGTAAGAGTTGCCTTTCTTGCTACGAACAAAGGGTCCCAAATGATCCGCGTGAATAGTATGGAAAGGCACGTCGATCTTAGGTATTGGATGTAATTCTCCCGGAGTTTTTCCAGAAGGTACCTTATGATGGGCGCATTCCAAACAAGATTTTACGTACTTCGTTACAAATTTTCTCATTTTGGGGAACCAAAAAGATTGTTGGATGCGAGACAAAGTCTTATCTAAACCGAAATGGCCTACATCATCGTGGTTCATTTTCGTAATCTGCCACCGCACCCCCTTCGGAACTAACCATCTTATCTCATTAGTTTTCTCATTTGTAACCCTATAAATTTTACCGTTCTTCAAACGGTAATTCTTGCATATTTCCACTATCTTTTCACAATTGGGGTCACTCAGTACTTCCTTTATCCTGACTACTTCCGGATCACTAGCCTGAACAGTAGACACCCAGTCATCAGTATCCACTGAAAGTACATCCAGTACATGAGGCTCTTCTAAAGCTTCTCCAACAGGATTTCTACTCAGTGCGTCAACGTGCGCCATGCCTAAGCCAGCCCGATATTCGATGTCGCAGTCGAATTCTTGGAGCTGCACCCACCAACGGGCTACGCGAGGTACGAGATCCCTCTTTGTGAGAGTAGTTCTCAAGGCATTACAGTCTGTCAAAATTTTGAAGGAGATTCCCAGAACATAAACCCTAAATTTACTGAGGGAAGACACGACTGCGAGAGTTTCTAGCTCAAATGAGTGCAGTCTCTGTTCTTCAGGGGTAGTCTTCCTACTGTAATACGAAACAGCCCTAAAGGCCCCATCGTCTCCTTTTTGCAGTAGGATCCCTGCAATTCCATACTTACTTGCGTCTGTATGAACCTGCGTCTCTCTTTCAGGATCGTACAGCGCAAGAACAGGCCTTTCAATCAAAGTCGACTTAATAATTTGGAAGGCTTCACTTTGTTGTTCGGTCCATTTCCACACACAATCCTTTCTGAGAAGATCAGTCAACGGCCTAGCTTTTACTGCAAATCCTTGTACAAATCTCCGAAAGAACGACGCCAGTCCAAGGAACTGACGCAATTCATGCTGATTTTTCGGGGTAGGGAATTTGGAAACCGCATCAATCTTTCTAAAACCGGGCTTAATGCCATTAGCATTGACTTCGAACCCTAGAAATTCTACTGTGTCTCGAAAGAAGTGACATTTCGATAGTTTGAGGGTTAACCCCCCTTTCCTCAAAAGAGCTAGCACCTCCTCAAGTCTAGCCATACCTTCCTCGAAACAGCTCGCGGGTAGAAGAACGTCATCCATGTAAACAAGTGCGTATTTAATTTTTGCTTCAGCTAGTATCTTGTTTATGGTCCGTTGAAACACCGATGGAGCGTTTACTAGCCCGAAAGGCATCCGAGTGAACTGATACTGCCCATCGGGTGTCACGAAGGCAGTTTTATCTTGAGAGGCTTGCTCGATTGGGATTTGGTAGTAGCCAGAGGCTAAGTCCAAAGAAATAAATAATTTATTTCCTGCCAACCGATCAAGCTGATCTTCAACCCTCGGTAGTGGGTAATGGTCCTTCTTTGTTCTGCGATTTAGTGCGCGATAATCTATGCAGAGTCTCTTCTCGCCAGTCTTTTTCTTTACAAGTACGATCGGGCTTGCATATGGAGAAGAAGACTCCTCAACTATTCCAGCATCGAGCATTTCTTGAACCATTACCCGTACATGAGCCCGTTCTCCTTGTGACATACGATATGGCCTATATACTACGGGCTCTAAATTTTCCAGTTCTATTTTCATCTCAGCAGCTGTAGTGAACCCTAAGTCCTTAAGGCCCGATGAGAAGCAGTCACTGTACTTGGCGAGCAAATCACGCAATTTTGATTTTAGCTCGTGCGTGAGCTGCTCCCCGCAATTGATCAAAACTTTCTCATCGTTATCAAAATTGACTGGACATATGTCGTAAGTATTCGTTATGGGTGTTGCTCTTGTGATTAGAAAACCGAGTTTAAATTGAATGTCGTTACAACTCAAATTCTGGATAAAAACACTTCCCTGACCGTCATCGAGTGTGTATTCACCGGGGAGTAGGTAATGTTTTTTGAGATCGTTACCACGAATAGAACCATTTACGTAAATCGGACCTTTGTATTTCACTTGGGATTTGACCGGAACTGCTGTGAATTGGCCCGGGCCAATTGTAAGGTCACTGCGCACCACCAGATAAAGCCTTTGTTCAGAAGTCCTCTCGAATATCAGTTGATCTGGTGTCTTTGTGATAACAATATTCGGTTTCTCAGTAAAACTATGACCCAGTAATACTGGATGGTTTAGAACAGAGTCATCAACAACAAACACTTCAACTGTCTCAGAAATATTCTGAACAGTTACGTCCACATTAGCTTTACCCAACGGCATTATCGAGTGGCCACCTATTCCTCTCAAAACAGGTAACTCATCCTTGCTTAAGTCTAAACCGAATTTCTTAAATTCAGAGTTTCTGATTAAGGTACATTGACTGCCCAAGTCAACGTGGCTTAGCATTGGAACGCCATTGACCTCAATTTCAACAAGGTACTTCTGATTAGTATCATCTGGTTTGTTGAGAATGGCTACCCGTTTTTCGAATTTTATCGCATTTGTTTTATCGCCGGTTTCCTTATTATCCTGCCTCAACCTACAATGCACATCTAAATGTCCATTTCTACCGCATAACGTACATTTGTTTGGAGTTTTACTACACCTGAAACTCTTATGTCCCTCTTCATTACAGTTGAAACACTTGAATCTAGTTGCAGGTTCAGCTTTTGGTCGATTATAGTTCGATGCTCGCGCCTGAGGCCTATCTTGTCGTTGCTTGTCATTACGAGTATATGTATCGATTTTGACTGTTTTTAGGTATTTTAACAAATTTTCAGGTTCATTAAACTGCGCAGCCTGTGCTCCTACACGCACAGCTCGGTCATCAATGCCATGCAGTAGGCAGTCGACTGCCTTTCTTTTCTTAATACCACAACGATTAAGGAGGTTAATTTTAGAATAATAATACTGCTCCAATGACTCGCCATAACGCGCACGTTTTGCGAGCATCAGGGTGAGTAATTCCGCGTAATCATCTCTACAGGGGAACGATTCGTGAAGCTTCTTCTTCCATTCGCTCCAGCTGTAAAGTACAGTGTCCAGACCCTGGTACCAAGATTTTGCGATCCCCGTAAGTTTTGGTAAAGCAAAATGAATTATTTCGCGTTCGGCCCACCTGTATATTTTTGCACATTCTTCTACTTTTGTTATCCAGGTTTTTATGGTTTGTTCTTTTGACATTGGATCAAATTCTGGTACAACATTTGACAAAGAAAGCTTAGCAGCCGGTTGTCCTTTGATATTTTTTAATACATCTAAAAACTTGTTTAGCATATCATGCGACGGTCCGGGTATGCCGTCCATATCATCGTTTCGTAACGTAACGTACGATCGAGAGCGAGCGCGAGAGCGGCGCCGTGAGCGGCGCCGTGAGCTTCGAAATCGACCTCTTTTACGTTTACGCTGTTCCGAAAAATCACTGTCACTCTCACTATCGTCATAGCGTCTCTTCCGTGTTACTCGTCGCGGTTCTTCAGAGGAGTCACTGGTCTCATCACGTCGTCGCCGGATCTTGAGACCAGCATTACGAGTTCCCCTTCCATAACAAGTCGATTTACGACGATTAACTCTTTTCTGACACGATCTTGATGCTCTATTATGGATGACCGAGTTATTGGTCCTTCTGTTGTCGCGATTACCACGTCTCTGGCGAGAACGTGACCTTCTATATTCAGAGCCATTGCTCGAACTATAATCATAGTCTTCTGAGCATTGTTGACTCAACAACTCCCTGCTCGACTGCATCGGCTTTGTTTCAGTAGCCAAATAAGAAGATGAGCGTTTGTGGACTTGCCTGCACTCCAGACTCCCTTCCACTCTCTCGCTTTGGTTTTCCGCAAACTGTGAAGCATCCCTTCTATGAGTGTTGCTTTCGTATCGCTTGGTCTCAGGATTGCTCTCCACGCCGCCACTCCGAACTCTGCCTCTGCGTTTTTGGATTGGCTCTGGTTGGTCCATCACGTCTGAAACTTAAATTTGAAGCATTATAAACTGAGCAATCTTCATGGTTTCTTATTTGCGTAAATACACGCTTATACACAATTTTTAAGTTTGGTACACCACTAGATTATCTAGTAATGCATTAATAATCGCGGCCAAAGAGACCACAAAGAGAGATAACTATTAATACGATGACTTGAATACATAATAAAATCGCTAAACATTACTAGAAGGCTACCCAGCCTTAACAAAATGTTTGTGATCAAGCATGATCTAGACTGGAAGTCAAGCAAGTCCAGATAATAACCCTGATAATCTAACAGGCCTTCATTTTGACGTTCATCTACTATTACCTACATTCATTAAAAACACTCATATCTACACCTCTAGGGAATACCTTGGCTTTTTGCAAAGGTACCGAGGCAGGCAGGTGTACTAGAATAAAAAGCACTGATTCACCCATGATCAATTAGATCACCTCATATATTTCCAAGGCGTTGCCTTAGCAACGTACACAATGATCACTAAAGACAGTACACAATTTAGGATGTCACCCTGACAGACTTGTATTCCGTCTCAAACTTTTTGTGAAATCAGTTTTACACCACAGCAAATAAAAAATAAAAAATTGTCACAAGTCAAAAAAAAAACCATTGCACAATTTATTGATATATCGTTTTTCCTGATCATGGAGTATTCGAGTTAATTGATAATAACGATGAAAACAAAATTAAAATAACGTGGGCAGGATCAACGGACAATTATGGTTAACTTATCCGTCGATCCCACTTCTGAGATGTTAGGAATACATTTTATTCTACAAAAATAAAAGTCCACAATCAGGTTCCAGCAATATATTTCAAAATAAAGAATCATTTTCACACATAAACACAATACTTTGACCGTTTAACAGGTTTTATTTAAACTACAAATTACAATTGCTTAACATAATTATTTTTAGAGAACATAGATTATTAAAACACCTTACATTACCTTAAAATCCGATATCCAACGAAACACACTAATAACTTGTTTGCAACAACTCGCTCTTACAGACCGTCCGTGTGGACGACGCGCGAAAGAGAACTGAGCCCCGACGTCGGAGACGTAGTATTTATACCTTTTGCGTCGGATTGCCATGAAGTGGGGTGACATCCCCACTTCTCAAATGGACGGGTCGGATGTTGCCATTAAAATAGTGAAATAAAAACTGAAGTCACTAATAACTTTAAGGAATATCTAACACAATCGGTCACCAATATGAATAATTTTGTTCGAGCGCTGACTAAGGAATTAGGTAATGCGTTTTTAAAATTCATGATTATTATACAAATAGCCTCTTGAAGCTGTAAAAGAAACAGTACCGCGACCACTCCATACAATTTACAGTTAAAAAGCACTTACAAAGTAAATTTTAGCAGGAAACGTAGACAATATCGTAAAATACTACCCAACCGAGTCAATAAAAAAAGCCAGAACCACATAAATTAGTATACCACAGCACAGAGTCCCATAAAAGTCCCCATAATCACAAGATATGGAAATGAATGTCTTGTCTCGGCTTAATCTTGCATTTTCACATAATCTATTTATACCAGCGGGTGGTCTTATTGGAAAAAAGCGAACCGTCCATAAGTTTACAGCTAGTTTACAAATAAGATTGAAGTCAGTTGCACCGACCACTTAACCTGTGATTAACTTTAAACAGCCGGTGGCGACTCAAGTGGAACACGGCAGGTAGCCATAGATTCCTTTTTCTCGGATCGTGAACTTTTATGAACAAAGGAAACTGTTTGTAGACGTTTTTTTGTATTATCTTTAAATATGCTTATTTCTGACCTAATTAGTGTCTTAGTGAACATTTCTACATCTTCAATTCGATGATTAGTATTGAAATGTTATGATGAAACTCAGAACCAGAGAGATATGGACAACAATGCTCATGGATCATCGATATTTGTGGATAAATTTTAACTACTTACAACTTTTAGTAATGACGATATTCATAAGACATCTTGCAGTGATTTTAAACCGAAAATTAAGAGTATAGTGGCGTGCCTTAAGAAAGACCTATATGACCAGCTATGGTTTGATCCCTATAACTATTATCCAGGCCAGTTCATCAGCCCTTGTTGTTGCAGTGGCATACCTTGTGAGACGCCTATATCTAGCTGTTTTATATTAGAGCTGATGATGATGAAGTTTGACCACCGGTTAAATTAAATGTTTCGTATAACCGGCCCCGCTATACAGTGTACAAACAAAGCACTTTGCAACTTTTTAGTAATGAGAAGTGACAGTTTCCTTACTCGACTCTCATGCAGCAGACCATGACATGCCAGCGCAGAACCTTGCAGACCTTAATTACATACCATACAAGGGCCCTAGAGCTTCTCCACTGCTTTCGGGGAACCACCCATCTAAACGACTTATATCTCCTCCTTTTACGATTAAAATACAACCTTATCAGTGTCAATTTAAAGTTTGCAGTTATTTATGTCTTGCAGTTGCAGATGACAACAGCCGCACATAGGTGACCGTCATGGGAAAATATCGGTGTGACTTGCTGACGATTAGATAGTGCACGTTAATCAATTTTCACTTCTAAGTTGCTAACAGTTAGGGGATATTTTTGAGTGATTATAACAATTTCTTCGGACAATTAATTGGAAAGCTATTGGCAAATACAAATCAGTATTTAGTCGCGACCACAAGACGCGCCTAGAGTTTCTTCGTTTCGGAACCGCTTGACGGACTGCTAATATGTTTAATTGCAATTCTGATTGCTTAGAACTTGTGGTAAAAGCTTTTAGAACATACAAGCTTACAAGGGATTACATAACGTGACAAACTGACTAACTACTATCACAAACACTGCTTCAAACTATCACAGCTGTTTACTAAAGTTATATGATTATTAACGGGATATTTACCGTGGTGAGATTGTGGAATAAGCGCATCATTCCACAACCTTACCACGGTAAATATCCCGTTAATAATCACATAACTTTACTAACACAAACTACCTAATACACAAACAACTCTCAACTTTTTTAATATCTCTTTCCAAATTACCAAAAAAGGCTCAAATGTATATCCACTGTCTAGGCTACTATATTTGCGCCTTTTAAGGCTTTCTATAGATTCAGCCGCAGTACCAGCCTTATTTTGCGTTCTAGGAAGATGGGACGGTGCAAGGGTATCAACGCAAGTAGCCTAGCGTCCCATACTAGTGGCCGCCCCATCTTCCAAGGAATCACGTTATACCGTCATATTAAATCAATCAACGTCATATTTCTAATCAGTAAAAAAACACATTCAAATAGTAGGCTATCTCAGCGTAATTTCTGCCAATTATTCTAAAGAATCCTCTGAAATAGATTCCAGCACTTTCAATATTACTGTGGCTAGTATCTAGATTGTGTTTGTTTTCTGACTCGTTCTGATTTAGCCGCGAATAAAAACTCGTTATTTGGTTTTGAAACAAGTTTAAATTTTCCTTGAAAAAATAATCATGGGTTTGTTTTTGCTCGTTACGTGAATCAAGGAGTTAGCAACAAGCATTCCTAGAAGCGAATAGTTCACTTACGATTTCTGTTAATTAACTGCTGGCTGGTTCCACCGCCATTCATTCCGCTTCTACGCGATACAGTTCTGTGAAAAACGCTAATGCTCTATAACTTGGTATTTTTCTTTTATAAAGATGCGACCACTGTTGTAACGTTAGTACCTATTTTCATATCAACAAGCGCCAAAACCAAAAAATTTCTTGCGTGATGGTGAATGCTATTTTTGTCCATATCAAAGATCAGTGCCAGCCGAGTTTAGAACGTCAACAGTTTGAAAACCCTGTGCGTCACTGCATCTCTGTGAAATCTCTTAACGCGAAGCCAGAACCGATGGCGTTTTCTTGTATCGAAGGCCAAGACCCTTTTCGGGTCGCCGCGCTAGCGGAGTTACTGAATATGCATTGAAAATACATCACACATAAGTACACAGACACACATCATCAGCCAGACGTCTACTGCAGAACATAGGCATTCCCCTTAGATCTCCTTTTCTGCATTGAAAATATTGGCCTTCAATCCAGAAAGCAGCAAAGTTTGTAAACTCCTGCTGGCGGTACTTCTGAACTCCGTAAGAGTCCAAGGTGCCACTACAGAGCACATGGCTGCAAAGTACACTTAGATGGGTGCAAAATAGAGCACTAGTTGTATTTTTCAACCGACTCCAAAAAAGAGATTCCTGTACGTTGTTTGTGCACGATATCTTTGCAGATAGTGAACCGATTTTTTTTTTAAATCTTTTTCGAGGGTGGAATATTAGTGTATGAATCCCATTCGCTCAGCACTATAAAAGGCTTCTTGATAGTTCACGGCTCCTCACCACGCACTCGAATAGCCCAGCAGTATGCACTACTCCTTAGCGGGTTCTGTGAAGAGCCTCTCATACTCGGCATTCGGAGAAACAATCCCAGCTACCAGTGGTGTGTTATTATACCCTGGTACTACTGGTGGCTATTAGGCACGCCGCCGCAGCGCCGGACCCGGCCTAATGGCAGGGAGCCGGCGCTCCGCTGCCGACTACCGCCTAGCTGCAGTGGAACAATATTACACCTACTTCAACCCTACATCACTAAACAAGGCCCGTTTGCACTTTGATTAGTGCAAGTGATTATTGAATAGTAAAAGTGATTAACTCGCACTAATCGATATGGTCAAAATGTGTATAGTACTAATCATTAAACACCTGCACTCGCACTAATCAGTTATTGTCCAAATGTGTTTAGTACTAATCACTAAGCACCTGCATAAATCACTCGCACTAATCACTAATCAAAGTGCAATCGGGCATCTAGTCTCACAGGCGACACGACCTATCCGCATTAACTGTGTAGGTATATTCAGGTACTCCCCTGGCCCGCCACGTTCAGTGCCTTCCTAATTAACTGCAATAGTGACGTGTGCGCATGTATTGCAGCCGCAACCGTTTTATTTACAGAGTTTTAGCGAATTGTTAGAAGATACCTACTATGAATAAAATAAAAAAATTAAGTATGACTTCGTATGAAAAATTTAAATATTGTAGTAAGCACTTCTCAAGCACAGGCAAATAAACGAAAAAATTACGCAGTTTGTCCATATTAGAAGCATAGGATGACCAAATTGTCATGCCGCTCCTGTAGGAAGGCCATTTTGTGGCGAGCAAAAACTTTCATTGACAACTGTCATTCTTAGTCAAAAAATGGAACGGTTGATATTTTTTGCGTTTTCAGGGTAGGTCCCGTAGGTCCTGGTAGGAAAAGTTTATTAGTGAAGAGCTGGCTTCTCCAAACCAACAGGACTTGCCCATTAAATCTTTCACAAAAGAAGAGGTAGCAAATATGATCAATTTGCTACAGCTTAAGAAGACACCAGGATATGACCTCATCACTGCGAAATGCTTAACCGAACTGCCAAAAAATGGTATAAAGTTTTTAACACAGCTTTTTAAAGCTATACTAAGATTAAGTTTCTTTCCCCCCCAATGGAAAGTAGCTACCATTATAATGCTGAATAAACCTGGAAAGCCACCACAAGAAACGTCCTCATACAGGCCAATAAGCCTTCTACCTATAACTTTTTGACGAACGAAACTATTTGAGAAGCTCTTCCTAAAACGTCTGCTGCCCGTAATAGTCGAAAGACAACTTATACCTTCACATCAATTTGGGTTCCGATAGAGCCATTCCACTATTGAGCAAGTTCACAGATTGGTTGAAAAGATCCGCGATGATATGGATTGCAAAAAGTACTGTTCTGCCGTATTTCTGGACGTAACTCAGGCCTTTGACAGAGTGTGGCACGATGGCCTGCTATACAAGATTAAAACTACAGTACCAACCAGTTTCTACACCGTCATCAAAGCATACCTTACTTATAGACATTTTTTACAGTCAGACAGGGAGAAGAAACAACCAAACTCTACATCATCAAGTCAGGCGTACCACAGGGCAGTGTGGTGGGCCCCGTTTTTTATACGTTATTTACCTCCGATCTACCAAGAAACAAAACGTCAACGGTAGCCACATATGCAGATGACACTGCTATCCTAACCTCTCATACAGATCCAAATACAACATCGCAGCTATTGCAAACTGACCTAAATTCCGTGGTGAATTGGTTAAAGATATGGCGCATCAAGGTCAATGAGACTAAGTCAGCACATGTCACATTTACTTTACGGCGTAATACATGTCCACCAGTAGAGATGAATGGAAGTCAAATCCCACAAGTAGATGAAACAAAATATCTTGGCATACATCTACTCGTAGATAGAAGACTCACTTGGCAAAAACATATTTTCTCAAAAAGAAAGCAACTTAGTCTGAAGCTACGTAAACACCAGTGGATGCTTGGAAAACAATCAAAACTATGTTTAGAGAACAAGCTACTTAAATACAAAACTATCCTAAAACCTGTGTGGACTTATGGAATCGAGCTCTGGGGAACGGCTTCAAAAACCAACCTAAGCATTCTGCAACGTTTTCAGACAAAATTGCTACGAATGATAACCAACGCTCCCGATATGTCACAAATGAAACGCTACACAAGGACCTGCAAATGCCCACAGTGGAAGAAGAAATAAGAAATAACGCCCTAACTTATCAAAAACGACTGCAAAATCATCCAAATGAATTAGCAAAGATGTTGATGTCAAGAAGGCCTCCAAGGAGGCTTAAAAGGACTTAACAAAATAGGAAAAATTATGATGGATGCGTCAATGGGCCTATTCCACACAAGACGCGTCACTTAAGACAACAGTTCAAAATAAAGCTTATTGTCTTCAAAAGACAGATTGCTTTAAAAAGGGGATTATAAAAAGAAAAGAAAAAGGGTACGTCCCGTAGCAATAGTTGTTAACGCATCATTTCTAGCCACGGATGGAACCATATTTGGCATCAAATGGTCTATATTTTTAATGAAATTCCCACAGAAACATCATAACTTTGTTCAACATTAATTCATTTCATTTCATTATTTCATTAACATAAAAGCAATGACGTTGACATTACCTGATCTAAGCATAAAAGCTAGGATTAATTTTCCTGGCTTATAATAAAATGGAGTACTTATCGCACCAGCTGTTGATTACCGCTTTCGAAACGTATAATCTCATAAAGACTTCACGTTAATTCTGACAAATGTGATAACTCGAGTATTACTTGAGGCAACGAGATGTCTTGTAAACGAGGTGTTACAGATAGGGTGCGTACACACGATGCTGCCCGTTACATGAATGAAGAGCGAAGTGGTAAGTGTTCCTAGACAATTTCCTATCTATATACATATTTATATGATTTGCGATAACCGATGGGGAAGAAAGGTTCTTAAGTGGAGACCACGGACTGGAAGATGCAGCGTAGGTAGGCATTCCACTAGATGGACCGACGACATAGTGAGAGTCGCGGGCATCCAGTGGATGCAAAAGGCAGGCTGTCGTTCAGTCTTCTGGCTGATGATGATGATACATATTTATATAATACTAGCGACCCGCCCGCCCGGCTTCACACGGGTGTAATTTACGTACGAAGCCGGGGCGGGTGCTTGTTATATATAAAAACCTTCCGTGAAAACTAACTGATGGTGAAAACCGCATCAAAATCTGTTGCGTAGTTTAGGAGAAGTTAGCGGCCATACAGACAGATGCGAAAAGTGACTTTAATTTATACTATGTAGAGAAGATATATAAAAAAGACGAATGAGATACGACGTCGCGCCAAAGCTGCAGACGTCGTAAAATAGGTGAAGGAACTTAAGTGGAACTGGGCAGGACACATGGCCAGACGTAGCGATGGGAGGTGGTGTACAGCAGTGAGTGACTGCGTGGTGGCCGAGACTAGGTTAGCGGAACCCAGGCCGACCGAGGATGAGACTGACGACTTCAAAAGTGCTGCTAGGAACAAGTGGATGTGACTAGCGAGAGAATGACATAAACAAAGAGAGACCCAACAGTGGGACACTCAGGGCTGATGGTGATATATATAAATTGATGTGTGTATGTGTATGTTCCTCTATGGACCCCGAAACGGCTAGACTGATTTTAACGGGACTTTCATTGGCAGATAGCTGAATCTATAAGTAATTCGTGCGATTCAAACCAATATTTAAATAAAATTCACTCACATTAACATAATTAAAATGTTTTACATAATAAAATGATACAAGTCCAATGCATCCATCCTCTTCTTACATTTCCAGCTTGTTCGCTTCTGCTTTCGTGTCGGACGCGCGCTAAATATTCCGAATTGGGGGGTTAGACAAGACCCACTTTCTGTCAGCGGAAAAATTAAATTGTATGAATGTCATTTTCATTTCATCTTTCCGCAGGCGTTAACGCTAACAGAAAGTGGCTCTTGTCTAACCCCCTTGAGAAGAATCATTTTATTTTTCGGTGCGGAACTCTCAGTGAATGGTTCTCACTCACACTCTGCAAGGTTTTTTTGATCATCTTTTCTGAGCATCAAGAACCGACATTATCCCGCATGTTTCCACTTGAAATCTTGAGTAATTTTTCTTCACAGACACTATACACGTCATATATCTCCAAACACGCCATTATTCCTCATTTATATTCTTGTAACTGCGGCTCGCAACACGTTTCATTTAGCGCAGTTTATTTTGTAAACATTATAAGTGACGGTTAGCGATGGACATCTCAATAAGATATTTTAGGGCTGCCGGTAATCTGATCTTGAATGAAACTTTACGTGTATTCAACATGCCTCACCGCCATCAACCTGTATGTATATCATCACCATCTGCCAGAAGACGTCCACTGCTGAACATAGGCCTCCCCCTGAGCCCTCCACACTGAACGACAGCCTGCCACCGCGACTCTCACGATGTCGTCGGTCCATCTAGTGGGAGGCCTATCTACGCTGCGTCTTCCAGTTCGTGGTCTCCACTCAAGAACCTTTCTTGCACATCGGTTATCTGTTCTTCGAGCGATGTGGCCTGCCCATTAATTACCACTTCAACTTTCAAATCTTAATAGCTATGTCGGTGACTCTGGTTCTTTGGTGAATATCCACGTTCTACCGCGCAAAGCAACTCCGAGCATAGCTCTCTCCATTGGGCTATTGTGTGACTTTGAGTTTTTCCAACTGGCCAACACGTCTCAGTACTATATGTTACCGGGTTGTCACCAGGCGTTTGTATATTCTACTAATATAATAAACACGAAATTTGTATGTATGGATGTATAGATAGATGTATGGATGTTTGTTCCTCTTTCACGCTGCAACGGAACAACGGATCGACCTAATTTTTTTGCACGGGTATAGTTCAAAAGCTAGAGAGAGTATAAGAGAGGGGAGGTATAAATAGGTACAAAATATTATTATGCTTTTTCAATGTCAGGGCAAATAAAATATATGTTTAGACTGAGCTAAAGGGAGTTTTTCTCGAATCAGTAAGAATACGAGGTTTGAGAGTGCACAGCCCTAAGGCCAGAGGGTCGCAGTGGTCATTTCGCATCGTTCCATTAAATGTTCACATTCGATTGTGCTTGTTATCCAATTAGCTATCATAGATTACTGCGCTGGCGATTTCGTACCTTATTTTTATGGTTGCCCTTTAAGGTTTGACAGGAAGGCGAGCGATTATTGAATACCAGGGTCGGTGGAGGCAGGGAGCGCTCACACAAGCGTTATTACCGCCTGGTTGGGCATCAATGTAGGTACAAGTATCACACTAATGTTATAAAAGAGAAAGTGTGTTTGTTGGGTTGTTTGTCCGTCTTTCAGGTAGCAACGGAACCAAGGATTGACTCGTTTTTTTGCATGGATTTAGTTCAAGGGTGCGGACAGGAACATGTGTTAGCAACATCTAGAAGAACTGCAGTCTATGGTACACCGAGCGGTTTACAAAAAAAAAATTATGTGTCTATGGAATCAAAGAAAAAAGAAGAAGCACATACGACGGAGCCGACGGAGGGGACTTTTTGGGCCGAAGGGCAAGGCCGTGGTGTTTAAAAGGGTGGTTGTTAGCTTGTCCGTGTTATTATGTTTGGATTGTGATTGGCTTGGTTTTGGTTACTCAAAATACCACGAGTTAATTAAATGCGAGCGAATGTAGTTTAAATAACCTCACACTACTTTAATAGTTTAACATATGGAATATATAGTTATAATAATACTCTTACTGGATCCTGAAAATATACATTTCTTGAGAGAATGTCCACGCGAGTGAAACCACGGGCCTTAGTAAGTATGAAACAACTGAGAGAGATACCAATATTATTATTTTTCCATGGTAGTATCACGTAAGAGGTTTCCGCGTAACGAAGAACATTAGTCGGGAATCACGATAATTGCTGATAGATAAAAGTTTATGACATTCGACGCTACGGAATTCAGATGGAGGAGATGGTTCATCCTTATGTCGCTTAACTTTAGTAAAGAACTTTAGTAGAACTTTAGTAAAGACCGCACGCAGCGTTTCCAAGCACAGGAATGGCATGTGCTGCCTCGGTGTTCCCTATAACTTACAACCTGGGTCTCTTCAAGACAAGAGTGAATAGACATCTCATGGGTAAGCGTGCCACATCTTAGACCACATCGCCACTTACCATTACGATAATTGTGGTCAAAGGCTAGACCATTATATTATAATTATAAAAAAACTGAACTGTACATTTGAACAAGTACGCCCGCATCAGTCGCCTTGAGCGGACCAGTTCATTTGGACTTGTGCTTCAACCGCGTCAGTCACTAACTCCCCTAAACTTCACTGGTTAAACACGCCTAACCTGGAATGGGAACAAGCTCTTAAGTAAAGCTGCTGGAACACACCGGTAGTTACTTGGCGATAGTTTCTCAACTTGAGGATGGCACAATACATAGGCATCTGAGTACTAGATCTCTGAGTAAAAATTGCCCTACTACCATGTTTTGGTCTCTTCGCGATGTTTTCCTTCATGTAGCTCAAGCTCATTGTTGGGAATTGAACCAACACTTTCAGTTCAACACTGAACTGGACATGTTTCCAAATTGATGAGTATTGTAGAGATATATAAATTCTCGTACTCTTCATAATCAATTTGAGACCGCACATAACAAATATCCCACCTCGGCCGGATCTAATGGAATATCAGTGCGTGGACAAACGAACCATGGGACATGGCACTCGGAAGCTTCCTCCTTTTCCACATACCACAAAGGGAGTTTATGTAAGCTAAACAGGCTAAGTGTAATTTTCCCTATATGAAATATCCTTGGTCGTAGAATATGATGGGTGTGAGGTGAATCATTCTAATATTGCAGTCGAGCCAACATATTGGACTGCAGCTTTAACTTTACTTTGCCTTTGTCTGCGGAACAAACGGAGCTGAAAAATCGGACCGTGTAGGATTAAAATTGTTTTAAATGTATCATATAAATTATAAATAAAATGACTAAAGCATTCCAAGATTCATTTATGTCAAATGCTAGATAGTCTAGTTGAGATCCTGGACATGTTTGGTTTTGGTCCCATGTCCAGAGTATCGCGACCCGGTAATGTTTCTCGCCCCGTGGTATACTCGTCCGAGGCTGTGCACAGGCGCTCCCGGCGAGGCGCCCGCGGCGACATTGTCCCGGTAACGGGTTCGGTTCCCGACGCGTTAATGATTTCTATTGTGAACGCAGAGTGTTTGTATCGTGGGTGGCACACGGTGTGGTGAAACATGTGAGAGTGAGTGTTGATAAATATTACAACACAACCAATATGTTCTTTATGTTTATTATTTTGTACCTTCTTGTGGCACGGAGATGTGAGCGATGGTGGCCGAGCGGTAGCATGTGCGCTTTACAATCCGACGGCACCCGGTTCGAACCTCGGCCCTGCACCAGTGATTTATTTAGTATTAGATTAAATTATGTGCAGTGTCGATGCCATCGCTCAAAAACAGTGAAGGAAAAACATCGTGAGGAAACCGATATACCCAATAACCTCAAAAGTTAACATGGTCACACACGGTCATCTGACCCCAAACTAATCAAAGCTTGTGATATGGCTGCCAGAGACTGATATACTAAACATACCATATACATAATATAGTTTTAAATACATACTTAAATAGATATTAATAACCAGATATAGAACAAACACAAATGTTCATCACATAAATGTTTGCCCAAGGTGGGAATCGAACCCACGCCCCCAAGCGCAAAGGTTCACTATCAACTCAACCAACGGGCAATCTCATCTAATTCATTATTTTCAGCACCCAAACAAAAACAAAATAACTCCCAGTGCTTGAAACGTCCAGCTAGATGTAGACACGCATAAGTACATGTCTGTCCCGGGCACGTACACTGCACCTCGACAAGACTCCCTTCCAAAAGAAAAGCCGAAAATCCGTCGCACTCAGACCGACTGAAAAATGGAAACCTAAACCCCTACATACTCATAATACAACAAAACTCCTTTTGAGCCTGTCCTGAGTGTCAGCTTTTTAGGGTTCCGCATCTAAAAGTTAAATTGGAGCCGTAATCGTGAAAATTTGGAGTCTGTATCACACCAGGGGCCTTATGGCTACCTCTTAACGCCGGCTCGAAATAGCGCAGTGCGGAGATTCATGTGAACGTGAACTTTAATCCGTCAAGATACGGTTTGCAGTCGCGCAGCTTTAAGAAATCACACAGAATCGCTTATAAAAGGTACCCAGGTAAGGCCCCTGATTTTTTCGGTATTTTGATCTCGGTAATGCTAATCCATAGAACTCACTCTAACCTAGTTCAGGCAGTTAGAAAACTAGACAATGTTTCTAGATAAATAACAAAATAAAAATATTTTAATACCAACAAATAAAATGCGAGTTAGGAGTCAACTCGGCGGCAATAAACATGACCACGCGACCGAGTTAACCCTATTTTATTTTGCCTAATGTTCTAGTGGTCACTCGACATACCTACTCGACAATCAAAGACAAAATATTTTACAACTATTTATATAAAATATTTACCTTGAGGCAACTCACCATTTATAACTATACTAATTTTGGGTACGCTGCCCACTGCGACTTGTAAGATTAGTTTTAGATTAGATTTAGTTATTTATTGTATGTGTGTTATATTAGTAGTATTTTACTTGTAATTACAATTGAATAAATTTTAGCTTATCATGAAAAAAACGCTTATATCCTAGGTATCTCTAAACTTTGAATGTACGGAACTCTGAACGAGTGAACTTTTCTCACGTTTTGGATTTTTCATTTTATTTTTTAATCTCATTCCTTTCGCGAGTTCATACCTGAACATGTAAAAGGGTTTTCAGACGCCACTCCTGTAGGTATGAATAAGAAAACGCAGTCTGTGACGTTGTTTACTTCATTATTTTACAAAGCTGCCTGGCTCTTGGCCCTATCCTTCTTTGGCGGAATAATACTTAACAAAGGTGCAATTGCAAAATAAAAAATAAAAAAGTACTTAAAAAAATTATTGCGTAAGTACCGCCAATAATATTTAATCAAAACGTTCCAGAAGTATGCAGTCAAAGCAGTCATTCACGTGGTCACGGAACACTATTACTCCTAGCGGAGGTCATTCACGATGTCCAGAGGTCTTGCAGTTCTACCTCGACTTGAGATTCTTGATTGATTTTTCAAACATGACAATGACATCCGTCATCTAGTATCCCTCCATCTCATACACAGATCTACTACCTATAGATTTTCAATGAGCGTGGCTAGCTCAGTGCCTCTCGCTCATCATCGTATTTTCGCTCACTGCGCTTCTTGCAGCCCAAAATGCTACAACCAACCATTGTAAAATATCTTTTACAATTATTTCTCAGAGGAAACACGCATTTATCACATTAAATCACCAAAAAAAGGCAATAAATATAATTCAGACCCGTTTTGTTTGTCACTGATTATTACAGATTTTGACACTTGAGGTACCAAAAACAGGTCACGCCGATAAGGACAACAAATTCTATTTATGTCCTTTTCGTACTTGTGCTGAGCCATATCAAGTTGTCTCTTTCACTAAAATATATTGCCGATCTGGTTGTGTATATCTGTGATCTCATAGCTCCATCTCCATTGTCGCACACACGTCGCACAAGACTTTTGACGTTTAAATCCTCGACGGGTGCGTTTATGGCACTTATCCAGATTTAAACTTATACTAGATAAACATTAAAGCACCCGTTCAGAGACGCTACTTGGTGAATAATTAAACCGGCAAAAATTTAAACTGTCCCGTTTACGGGCGTCCGCTGGTTTAATTTTTCGCCTGTTACCTTTTGAGGTAGCTAAATGTTCGTCGAATGTCAGATTGACAGCTGATGAGATGGTTGAGGCGCCAACCTGAAAAAAAACATATCGGCTCGTCGTATTATTTTCCTAAACGTGTTTATTTTAGAGCGTTAATATTTATTATTGGTGGATTATTATTTATAATTTTTTCGTGAATTAGCACGACTGTGGGCAAGTGATATAAGTATAATTAAGACTGATAGACTCTGTACCAGGGGTCATGAAAAGTTATAATAATAAAAAAGATATTGGTGACACTATTTATAGTAGCCAATTTGAATTTGACAGCTAGTTTTGACAAAGCTATTACTCCGTTCAGCGAACCCCGAACATAGTAAAATGTTTAGCTGGTAAAAACTAAAAATTTACCGGCTTACGTAAACGCACCCCAGAGGAAAGATAAAGAAGTTTACCCGAATATCTGTGTTTTGTATGAATCCTGCCGGTCGCTGAATATTTGAACCGCTCTTATCTATCAGTTTTGTACAGTAACTGCTACGGTGGCTCATCATTCAAGTCCACAACCGATAAGTCGACAACCGTAAGATGTCGACAACCGCCTGAAAGCATGACACGGCATCTAATGCAGTTTCCGTGTGCTCACCGCTTAGTATTCCACGGTAAAAGGCGTACGTTGTAGGAACACCGGCGGTGGCGGCGTGCCATGACGTTTTACTTATGATAATGTTAACTGTTGGAACTACTAGAGTTACGGAAAGTGGCGTCGTAGACATGGCTTTATACTTTTGTAGTGGACGAAGAAAGTGTGACAAACTATACCTACTTACACACTTTTTTTTTTGCTACGGCCCCATAGGTTGTAACAGTATTTAACCATTAGATGCACGAGTCATAAATGAAATAAGGGTGTCTTTAACGTCGTATCAAGGAATTATGGATAAATTATTTATGTTTTACTTTACAGAAATTTGTTAATTATTCTTATTATTTCTTTTTTACAAGCTTTTATTCTACTTGCCCTGTTAGTTAGGTTCCTATGTGTGGGACAACTAATCTTGTAACTGAATGTTAGACCAGTTATTCTCAACCTCCTACCAACCATTCCCTCAGGAACCGTAATTTTTGACAGGATAAAAATTCTATGCCTATATGTTCCTTAAACAATATCTCTATGCAAAAATTGTCTTTCCATTGATTTTGCTTCGTGAATGAGGAACAAACAAACACATTTGTAAGGATGTTCACGATCATACGACCAGAATCTGTTACTGTGTGGTCAGTTAGCAAGTTGTTCTGCAGTAGTGGTTGGTAACGGTTGCCTGGAAGAGATCGCTTTTGTGGCATTAGCTCGTAAGTGTTTTCTATCGTGTTGTAATATTTATTTCTGGTGTACACAATAAAGAGTTTCTATCTATCTATCTAGTGTGGGTTACTCTACGTTAGTCCAAATATAATGGGCACTTCCACATATCATGTGGGCCATATACAGTCACGTTAAACTGTAGATACTTCAGATCAAACAATCAAGAGAGATATGCCTCAGTGCAATTATAGTTCGTGTTCAAATGTCTCCGTGTATCACCCCACTTTTTTTCACTATACGGCTAAACCGCTGTAAGTACGACACACTTACTAATTTTTCACGCACACTAAGAAACTTGTAGCCACACGACACCAATGAACTAACTTATCCACATGTAAAAAAAAGTCCGAAAGTCATCTGTAAGGCGAGTTCAACAATAGATATCAAAGCTGATATTTTAAAAAAAAAACGGGACATTTTTGCACACACTTTCATCTGACCCCAAACTAAGCAAAGCTTGTGATATGGCTGCCAGAGACTAATATACATACATATATAGTTTTAAATACATACTTAAATAGATATTAACACCCAGATATAGAACAAACACAAATGTTCATCACATAAATGTTTGTCCTAGGTGGGAATCAAACCCACGCCCCCAAGCTCAGAAGGCAGGGTCACTACCAACTAGACTAACGGGCTATCTATATGCCTGAAGCTTTCGCACCCAGCTCGCCACTTTACCATATCTCCCTTGTTGTTCTGATCTGAGGCAGGTAGACAGCGAAACAATAGAACAATATCGGCGATATATTATCAGATAGATCAGATAGGAGATATCCTCGTTATCTGCACAATTGCACCCGTTTACTTATGAACTATCACGAATGCCGCTACACGCTGTATCTGATAGACAACGACCTCGGGGGTTAGACAAGACCCACTTTCTGTTAGGAAAGATGAAATTGTATGAAAATGACATTGACAATGACATTAGCTTGAGAGATGTTCTCTCAAGCTAATGTCATTTACTTATAATTTCATCTTTCCGTGGGCGTTAACGCTAACAGAAAGTGGGTCTTGTCTAACCCCCCCGATACCTTATACACACCACATCACATTAACATGATAAATGTAAAAGTTTGTGTGTACGTAGTCGGTGTGGGAATGGAGGTAACGTATGCCCTGGATTACCACAAAAGCATAAACCGGAAAATCATTGTTTCTGTAAATGAGCGATTAAAACATTTGGGCGTTATATAGTATACATACGCAACAAAAATAAACTAGGGAACATTTCATAGGACAATTTTGCGCTAATGTGTTGACTGAAAGTGTTCTATACCAGCTGCAGTGATGAGAACCGGAAAAGGTCATTGATAGATAATAATCCATCTTCGAATTGGGCTATCGAGGTATACGTAGGTAATGATCTAGCTAGATCATAATCGAGAGTATTGTTTGTTTGTCTGCAATGTATCTCAACTCCCACGCTGTTTGGACCACTGATACTAAATATAGGACAGATTCTAGAGATATCAAGTGACAGAGGTCTAGTCTTTATTTATGGAATACTCTACTGCTGATACTGAACTCAAACCTGTAAAATATTACAATTAAACCGGCCAAGTGCGAGTCGGGCTCGTGCACTGAGGGTTCCGCACCACCAAAAACTATAAAAACCGGACAAGTACGAGTAGGACTCGTACTATGAGGGTTCCGTTGGACGGAACCCTCAGAGCGCGAGGCCAAAAAAAATAACTTTGTAGTTGACTATAAGGTTCTTCGATACATTCCAACTACAAAATGTAAGTTTGTAATTGAAAAATAATTATTTTTAAATGATATAACTTCAAATTTGTAGTCAAACAAAGTTAAAAATTCAAATTCAAAAACAAACTTCAAAGTTACAAATTTGAAGTTGGAGCATCAAAACCTATAGGGTACTTCCCGTTGACCTAGAATCATGAAATTTGGTAAAAAGCAAAAATATTTTTTTTAACCAATTTTCATGATTCTAGGTCAACGGGAAGTACCCTATAGGTTTTGATTCTCCTGTGAAATCGCAATAAACGTTCATATCTATGGATTGCGTTAAATTACAATTAAAAAAAATTACAGCCGAAAGAAACCGTAGACTTAAGTATTTAGTATAAATTTCAACTTGATACCTTTACGCGTTCTTGAGAAAAAGGGTCTTGACAGACGGACAGACAGACGGACAAACAGACGGACAGACATACGGACAACGAAGTGATCCTATAAGGGTTTCGTTTTTTCCTTTTGAGGTACGGAACCCTAAAAAGTAGTGCAAAAGACAACATCACGTCACGTCACGTGTTAGTGATTGTGCTCGAGTGTGGGCATGTGACATAATGAGGTAAAACATCTATTTTCATGTTGTTTCCAAAACTCCAAGAAGGTTTTAGTCAAGTCTACTATAATAGGTATTACTTACCTATATCATATATATCTATATCTTACCTATATTACTTACTTATATCACCTACCTTCTGAGCTTTGGGGTGTGGGTTCGATTCCCACCTCAAACATTCATGTGATGAACATTTGTGTTTGTTCTATATCTGGTTGTTAATATATATTTAAGTATGTATTTAAAAGTATATATGTATGTCTCTGGCAAATATATTATAAACTTTGCTTAGTTTGGGGTCAGATAACCCTGGTGCAAAAATGTCCCGAATATTTATTTATTATTTATTTATATTTCACGGCTGTAAATCAGCACACTGAATGTGATGTTCAACATTTAATTTTTTATCTAAAGCTAATTCTCCAATCACTTAACTTTACGCGAATGAACAATGCGAGTAATGGATGCTCGGAGATACCTGCCTTTCGTTTCATAGAAAATACCATAAATTAATCTTCATCATCGTTAGGGGAGAAAATGTTTATAATTGTTTATTAATATTATCTAAAAGAGATAGCTCGTTACATGTTTCCCACTGCTGGGACACATGCCTTCTCTCAGAGAGAGGATGGGCTTTAATGCACCACGCTGACCCAGTGCATGTTGCTGAATGTCATGTCTTAGAACTTTTGAGATAAAGTCGTTATAAAGTCGATATATTTATCTAAATATCGATATTAACTTAGTACACAAGTGCACAAAACATCGGCACAACATGGAACGCGAGTAGTAAATTCATATATATCTTATGTGAAAATTTTCTACGCATGAAAGTTTATTATTAACTTATTAAGTCTTGTATTAGTTAGCATTCAATCCCAATCCCATATAAAAAGTAGATTAGAACAACACAAAATGAAATTCATTTTCAGAGCACACAATCTAAACATTTCTCGCTGCATGCCATCTCATCATATTCTCATTCGCCGCTCACATTTTCTTTTTCGCTGCATTAATTTTTCTTTTTAAGTTATTTTCCACTCACTCCACCGACCAACGTAAAGAGGCCTCAGTGATCAGGCAGTCTGTTTTTATGGCAGGTCAAGTAGTGTTGGTTGAAAGGGGAAAACAAAAGGCGGTGGGACGCATTGCTTGCTTTCTCGCCGGGTTGTAACAGAGCCTCATTCGAGCCTGTTTAAAAATGTAAGCACTCGTAGAGACCGCAAGCTGGCTTTAGTACAACGTCGACCGTGGTTATGGCTCGCTGGAAATATAGCAACAGATAAATAATAATAACAAATAATACAAGCGTGCTCCATCATAGACAGCATCATCGCTTAACATGAGGCGGGTTGGCGGTCAAACGCAAGCCTAATATTAATTTAAAAAAAGAAATGACTCTAAGAATAGATGCGTAGGTATATCGTTTACTAGTTTACTACTTCATACGCATAGGTTTTTATACAAATTTTCAATTATCTTTTTCCCCTCTTACTTCGGCCATTTCATAAAATCTTTTGTTAGCGGACATTTTACACCCTTTCAACATGCTTCCTAATATCTGTATGCGTCAATTTGGTAATGTGAAATAAATGATTGCATATCATATTAAACTTAAATACTTTACATATATGTTTTAATTATGTTTCACATTTTTTTTTTAGCTTTCGTTTTTTTATTTTTAAATTGTATTCTTTTTTATCTTTATTTAATACTAGCGACCCGCCCGCCCGGCTTCGCGCGGGTGTAACTTACGTGCGAAGCCAGGGCGGGGCGCTTGTTACATATAAAAACTTTCCGTAAAAAATTATCTAACTGATGGTGAAAACCGCATCAAAATCCGTTGCGTAGTTTTACAGATCTAAGCATACATAGGGACGGACAGACAGTGGGAAGCGACTTTGTTTTATAATATGTAGTGATTAATGTATGTAATTAGTGTAATTGGTGTAAAGCCGTAAACAAATACATTTTTTTATTAAAATGGAGGGAATTAAAGTTATTTATAGTTATATTATTAGTATCTAATTACTACGATAGAAATAAAAAATAAAAAAACGATTTGTTCAGTAGACATATTGGATTCGAACATAGTATTCCGTCGGTACCCACAGCCCTTACTGTCAGTAATTGCAACTTGTATTAGTAGTGAGCCATCAGTGAAACGCTTGTTTAAATACTTCGAGTGGTGTTAACTTTCCTTCCCTCCGAGCCGAGAGTTTACGTCGCGGTTTTCAACACATTCCGCCATCTCTGCAGTTTCTTTTCAAATAGTGTTTTAACTGGAAAAACTTTCACTGTTTCCTAGTAGCCAAGTAAAGACTGCATGGTACAATTTATCTTACGTTTTGCCCCTCAGATCACACAAACAAGGGCCAAAGACAAATATAATTATCATCATTTCAACCATAGGACGTCCACTGCTGGACATAGGCATCCGCCACCGATCTCCAAAAGGGCCGGTTGGAAGCGGCCTGCATCCAGCTTTTCCCTGCGGTCTCTTTTAGGTCGTCTGTCCATCTTGTGGGTGGACGTCCTACGCTGCGCTTAACGGTCCGTGGTCTCCATTCCAGAACCTTTCTGTCCCATCGGCCATCTGTTCTGCGTGATAATGTGCCCTGCCCACTGCCACGTACTTCTAACAATAAGAAGAAATGCCTCATTACAATTATCGTTCGTGTTCTATTTTGTTCGAGTTTCACCTACTGTTTTCACTACGCCGCTAAACCACTTAACGCAGTCTATAAGTATGGCTCACTTCATTTTCACTCACACTAAGAAACTTGCAGTGATACCATTGAACTAATAGTCCACATGCATAAAAAGTAGGTCGTCTGCAAGGTGAGTTCAAGTTAAGGCATCAAGCCTAATTTAGGCCTGATGCCACGACAACTTACCATATCTCCCTTGTTTGTCTGATGATAAGACAAACAGCCAAATCCAAACCGTTTCAAATTTAATTACAAAATAAATATACAAAACTCAGATCAGACTTTTTTTTTTTTTGTTAAAATTTTCATGACCATGGATTCAATGTCCTTTAGTCGTAATATTAAACAGTTTGCATGGTCTTAATAGCGTCAAACAAGTCATAGTCACAGTCAGAGTCAAGCTAAGTAAGTCACGGTCAAGTCAAACTCATGCCCCTGTAAAGTGGTGGAGGCTTTACAAGAGGCTCCTATAGAGTTTTGGAAACAACACGAAAAGACACGTTTCACCTCGTTATATCACTTTCCCACACTTGAGCACGTTTACGATCACTTAATGAATAATAATTCACCATTTAGTACACATTAACACTCGAAAATACACAAGTTTAGGAAAATAATCCAACGAGCCGACATGTTTTTTCCGCGTTGGCGCCAAAAACTCCCCAGATCAGACTCTCATCTGAGTGTTGCCTGATCATCAGAAGAACGTAGTCTGTCATAGACTCTACTGTGGCCTTCGCCGCTAAATAACGCTAAACTTTTAGACGGTTTTGGATCCAATGTGAATATTTTTGTTTTAACTTTGGATTAAAATCCCAATTATAATTTTTTTTAAACTGACTCAGTTTCTTCGCCAAAATTTAACAACGAAATTTCTTTAATACGATAGACATAATGTGATAGACAGAAACAACTCACACATTTCCGAATCTCACACAAGTTGTGAGACATTTTATAAATGTAATAATGCTGGAGCACTCGAGTGCGGCAGCTGGTTGAATTATACCTAAAACAAAGACGTACTCGTATATATAACTACGTCACGAATAATCAGAAGGCTTTGAAGACATGACGGCGTCATAAATTCGTGACAAATCTCCACGGCAGCCTCGCAGACGGATTACGGCGGGATTCCACCTGAAAGTAGACGAGAAAAATCGTCAAGTATTCGCGTGTTATACAAAGGGAGGGTTACACCTTCCCCCCCCCCCCCCTGCCGGCGAGAGGGGGCGACAGGGTGGGACAGGATACACGAAGGTGTGGATATGATTTAAAAAATATTTTCATCCAAATAGTGTTGCCACTGCTCTAAAGTCTTTCCTATCGACTAGAATGAACGCTGTTAAGTCTTCAACCTTCACAAGGTCTTGTAAATAAATAAGTATAGTAATAACAATAAGTTTCTCTTCAAAGAGTTTCATGTTTTATCTACTGTATCCAAGGACGTGTTATACCCTCCCTTTAGGGTACACGTCCTTGACTGTATTTGACCTAATACAACGAACCATTTTTATGTCAAGAATATGACTAAGCATTTATCATATTTCGTACTATCTGCGTCCGCGGCGCCATGACAAAAGCTTTGGGAGTGATAACTCTGAAACTGGGGCTGCTCACTCAGCCTAAGATGGTAAGCTCCAATATGCGTTTCGTTGGCTATAAGCTACACCAGCAGTCACTCCCTTCATCCCTCCGCGGCAGGCCAGGCGGGGCGGCGCACCCCCGCATCCGATGAGTGCGAAGTCATGCTCGGTCGTGACCCCGCATCGGATGACCAATCTCGCGCCGTCGCCTTGTTTGTCGCTTTTTAGCCGATGTGTTGTACGAATATTTTAGGAAAGGTTCTCAGCCTGAAGAGGTGCCTGAGCATTGTAGAATATAGATAAATAGTTGTAGGTAGGTTGATACCTATCCAAATAAAAATTACATAAGTACTTCACGTCGCTGTGAGTGTTTTGAAAAGCATTTCAAATATGTAACGCTCATGGAGAGTGGCTCTGCAAACCAGTCTCAACAGATCAGTGTTGACGATTCAGTCAGCTTCTGGTTCTCAAGTGTCATTTAGAATTAAAAGCTACCCAGAACCCGGTTGTTTGTACTATACAGCAAGCGTAAAGCAATGTCAGAAACCTTCGGGCTGTTTAGAAACTCTGACAATAGCCAATCAGCTCAAAATATTATTCAAAAGCAGACTTAACGGACGAAAAAATACAAACTTTTTCGCTTTTACCCTGAAACTGAAAAATGTACGGCTTCTAGTATAGCAAGTAAAACCACGGGCAGTTAGTGTTATATAGTTCGCTCGCTAAGAAGGAAAATTCTAGGTGCTCTTATTAATGGAATCGAGTGCACCCTAAATTAGGGGCATGCACTATCTCGCGATCGAGCTCCGTCGCCTGTGTTCGGCGAGATCTGGAGTACTACCCTGGGAGTGGTGAGTGCCCTGGAGAGGTGGATACTCGGGGGGCGCCACCGAGTGCGCTGCGAGGACCCTTCACCACGAGCATGTCTCACGATACACGACAGCGAATCCGTATTAGAAATGTGGTCGTGAGACTTATACCACTGTACGTGTATTGATGTGAACTGACTGGATGACTGGAACAGTGACGATGGCCAAGCGGTAGCATGTGCGCTTTACAATCTGACGGCACCCAGTTCAATCATGCACCGATGATGATGATTTTTCTAGTACCAACTTAAATCATTTATGTGCAGTTTCGACGTCATCGCTCAGAAAACGGTCGTGAGGAAACCGGATGTCTAAGAATGTCAAAAATTCAAAAACATAATGACATTCACAAACATGCACTGGGTCATCCTCTCTCTCTCTCTCTCTCTCTCTTTCTTTGAGAGGAAACTAGTGTCCCAGCAGTGGGAACATGATAGGCTGATACGTGTGTGTGAATGCTTGTTCGGGGAAGAGAACGTAACGGCACAGAAGACATTAGAACTTTTAGGTAAATAATTAACTCTAGTTAGATAGGGTTGGTAGATAACAGCGTCCTAGATATATTGTAAACATTTGAAATCCACAAATGAAATCATAGATTTTTCATTTCAGTCAGCAGTAGTTCATACTTAGTACTTAGATGTGTTTGTCAATCCAACTCTATAACGAATTTGGACGAAATTTTGTGGATCTTGATGCTTTTTGTTGACAAGCTGGCAACTTAACTGATGCTAAGTGATGGTGTGGTCGAGAGTAAAGTAAACATACCTTGCCTGGAACTGGCAATGAAGTGAAGCCACGCCATGAGGCGCTTGGTGAAATATTGCGCTTGAGGGTAGTAGCACTTTATAATAGGTTCCTTACCACCATGCTATGGATTTCTCACAATGTTTCCTTTCACCAGCAGCTTACCAAGTCCGTCTCCCATGCTAGCACTATAACATTGTATTGTCACCAAACTTACATAAGTACGTACGCCATATTTCAGGTCAATCAGTTGAGGCTAACTGGGCTAAAATACAGTTGCAAAATTGGCCCACACTAACAGGGTATAGGCTAAAGAAGTTTGTACAATAATATACGCCGTAGGATGTTTGGATTTCGGTTTATAATTCGATTATGAGATGTAAACCTATTCCAAATTATAAAAAATATATTCTCAGTTCTTAGATGTGGTTGAAAAGCTAAGAGCAATGTAAATACCTTCATAGAGTAGGTATCTCGCGGGTGCGCAAGAAATGTTACTCGTCTCCCGGAGCACAATCGATCAAGTTGTTTGCACATGAGTGCGAATGGCAGGAAACGCATTGAGCGCTAAATCAAAACAATATGCACTTTGGCTTAGCTTTTATTCATTTAGCGAGTGTAGAAGTGAAAGTTGCAGCACTGTTTATGGCAGGATGTCAATTTTAGCAGATCTTTCATGGGCTGAGTCAAAGATCTTTAAACTATAGATTCGTCGCGTCCTTACCAATAGAACTACACTGAAATAGAGGATTTTCAAATGTACGCCCGTTCACAAAAATCTATACTATACCTTGCTATAATATTGCTATACCTTTATAACACAATTCTTAAATGCGCAACTATGAGTAAGCGTACATCCCATCTATAAGTAAGCACTGCATTTTGTTGCCGTTTTAGGCTCGTCGATGACAAATATTTTTATTAAATAGTTGTTCCTTAGATAGGTACGTACTAATCATTTTAATTCCATGTTTTATTGGCTACGAATTCTTTATGTTTTTTTAAAAGTCAGAATGAAATTTTCTAAATCTGCGTTTTTTCTGGTAAAGATCTGTGTTTGTCACTATTCTATAAAAAATAGAGATAAACGGTAGAACGACAGAATTGAGGAGATTACACGTGCGTTACGACAACAGAAATGAGAAGTAAATAGAACGGAAATGAGAAGGAATATCTGTTACCAGGCATTATGAGTGAACCTTGATTGAACATTCTTATTTAGATCAACACGTCGAACTCCGCATCTAAAGAACTTGGACCTTACCTTTTTAGGTTAGATCCCAAAAGTTCTTTGTCCGCATCACAGTTGCTAACTGAGTTCGAATGACTGTGACGTTTCGTTTATATGGATGCAACTGGCTACAACAAACTACAACTAATTTCTTACAAAAATGCCTTCTAATGCGTTCTAATTTAAACAAAAAGGTTTTTCTTTTCTGTGGTTACGACAACACATCTACTGCTCTGTCTATGAATTCGTATCCTCCCGTAAGTCTCGTACCTACATGCAGATATACCTATAGGTAGGTACATATCATGCGGCGTATGAGGAATCACGAAGAAAACGGGAAAAATCCGCGAATAGCGCACACTAGGGAGGCCCCCGAGTCACATGTCGAGCGACATGTGCGACGCGCGGAGTGGGCGGGGCGGACGATACCTACAGCCTTATATTCTTACATCCTTACTTGTAAGATAAACTAATACATCGATAGTGATTTAACTAGACTATTCGAAAATGTTCGTAACTGTCCAAATTAAGTTATTATTGAAAGGAAAATTGGGAAAGGATCCAGGAAATTTTTCGAGTTCTGGGAAAAACTAAACCTCCTTTTTTATATGGGATTTTTGCATGTACTTTAACTCTTATGGTAAAATTTGGACAAAACAACGAGAGACGTTACGTTAGATATTTAATTAAATATATGCGTGTGCACTTCACCTCATGTCAAACGATGATGCGGTCTACGGTGGAGCACGCTTGTTTACAAGAAACCGATGCACTCATGATTTGAAGACACCCAGATTGTAACTATCGGGGAACACCCATTCAGGCAGGGTGGTTGTTTTGTTGTCGTTGGTTATTGTTTGTGTGTGTGAGCTGTGAATGAGTTGCCCTACAAATTATAGTTCAAATTCACAAAGCAATTATCCCACTACATATACGGGTAGATATATATATTAGGGCACAACCCAACATACTGCGCAGAATTTGCAGCTACATTTACATAAATATACGGTACGCATGATAGAAGAATAGGTTTCACTAAAAGATAATATAAGTAAGTAAGGCTGTTTTCCATCGCTTTATTGGTACCTTACACGGCTTATGAGAAATTCTTTCTTTGACGGCAGACGGGCCAAATTGATTCAAGTCGCGCGAACTTGTAATATTGCTTGCAACAGGGACGTAGCAGTGCAAACTGGGTCCGCTAGACTGGGGGCCCTCTGAGTAAAAAAATAAGAAAAGGAATCAGGGAGCAGTGCCCAGTGAGAGTTTTTCTAATTTCGTTTACCTACTCGATCGCGTTAACTCGATGAAATATGAACAGCATCATCTGGCGCCAAGTAAATGGCACTGCGCTTACTTCATACAAATCATATCGATCGAGTCGGTAAACTCAATTGGGCAAACTCGCACTAGGCACCTAGGTCCGAATATAAAATTGCGTAAATTCGTAACGAATCCAAAATGATTTTATTTATATATTAGGACTTTACATGGATATCTACATTATTACATACACTGCAATCTTATAAATGAACTTTTTTTTACTGGGCAAGTGCCTTTAATAACTAAACAAAATACAAGCTAAAACTAACACTACAAATACAGTTAGACTGCCCATAGACCGTTGAAGGTCTAAAGACAATCCAAATGCTCAAGCCCACTACCAGTTGGCAGCGTACCCAACATGCTGGCGGCATTACCACGTTGAATGGCAATGCTAATGCGTTGAGCCAGAAACACGCCAGCATGATAGTTGTAATTTGAATAAATAAATAAAAAATAAAAAAAATAAAATAAAAATTTTGGTCACGCGTCGCATTAAATGAACTTGTTTTTTTTTTATAGTAAAATAAATTGGCAAATCGTGATGAGTAGAGTTGGCCATTTAACCCATGGTTAAGTTTAATTTAATTATGATTTTTTATAATGTGTTACCGAATATATCTAAATCTTTAATATGCTATGATATTGTATTGATGAGTCTACTTATTCTTAGGACTGATGAGCTGGCCCGTTACGTAGGTATTACTAGGTATAGGTAAAACAGTACCTAATTGTTATTTGTTTAATTAATTCAAGGGCCAACAGAAAGTTCAGTGGCTTCATCATATAATATATCAATTTCAGTTCGAATACAGACATTACATATTTTAGTTGTTTATTCCGTTTACCCCATACTTAGTTCAACCCTGTCAACGAAAACTTAATATGTGAATATTTAGCATTTAATTTGAGTTAAGAATTAGCAACTTTGGTTGTTAGCGTCTTTTCGCTGTGAGTTTACGCGAATTTATCGTAGAAAAAGTTTTCTAATTCGGGACACGTGTTATATTATGTCACAACTTTGGCATACTTACTAACTTGAATATTTTATACTTAATCTGTGTGATTAAAAAGACCTAATAGCACTTATGCAAAAAAGCTCGATAAGCCAATCTCTACGACTCAAATTGTGCGAAACAGACAGCAATTAGTAATGGAAGGAGAGAATGCGAAGCCTTAGTTCTGCAGTGGAACGGTGGTTCACAATAATAGTTCTCGATGCTTTAACAAAGTCCATTGTAACAAATTACCAATGGAGCTCTTTTAATAGTAAAGTTTTCTAAAGTTACTTATGTTTTCGCGTTTTATGAATGTTACAGTACAAGGCCCTTCTGATCACGACCACTCAGAACTGGCTTAAATGTCAAAACTAACGTTGATATGTTAATTTGTGAAAGAGGAGTGGTCAGGCCTGGTATTTATGAGTTGCTAGGCTTCATCCAAAGCCTGGTGACCTAAAACTGGTATGACGCTACTTAAATTACGTAAAACTGGAAAATGTAGAAAACTACCGTCAAAAACAAACATCTATTTGAAACGTATTATATTACGAGGCCTCAGGTAAATGTTAGTTGTGACCACTTGACGCTACTTAGTTGCAGCCATACTTCAAGCATTAATCCTAGACGGTGGCTCTAATGTGTTTACATTACGACAACTGGCAACCCATTGACAGAGTTGTGGCCTGAGAAAGCGGAACGTTCTTCCAGCCTGGGGCCTTACGGACAACAGCTAATTGCGGCACCTAATCCGCACAGTTGGAAAAACACGCGACCGCAAACCGTATCTGTGCGCAATAAGGTTCACGTTCGCGTGATTTTCCAACTGAGCGGATTAGGTGCCGCAATTACCTGTTGTCCGTAAGGCCCCTGGTGGGTGGATTGCATGCTATTGGTAACAAGCTGCATACCGAGGTAAAAACGGTACCCAAGATATACCTAGGCGTATGGAGCACGCAAGCCTACAATGAACCTATTGACTCTCGATTTGAAGACACCCTTATTGTACTTACGAGGAACACGGATTCCAGTAGACTCCACACCCTCGCTGTGCATATAAAAACCGGCCAAGTGCGAGTCGGGCTTGCACACTGAGGGTTTCGTACCACCAGAAAATTCTTTAACGAAATTGACAGTTAGAATTTGGTAATTAATGAACAGAAACTTGTCACCAGCTCGCTCTTGGCCACTATTTATTATTTTCTGTTATACTTTAGAGTGTGTACTATAATGATGCCAAATTTTACGCTTGTACGACTGTACGTACCTACGTATTACCATTTTTACATTAGAGCTAATACAAAAATACGTTTGTTGTATGGGGACCCCCCTTTTGTTTTTACTTTTTGACTTTATTATTATTTGTTAGTTAATCCGCCGTAACATTACATATTCTGTGAAAATTTCAACTGGCTGTCTATTACGGTTCGAAAGATACCGCCTTTTAAAGGAAAGACAGACAGGCATCGTAGGCTTAGTAATAGGGTCCCGTGTTTACCCTAAAATGTATCCAAAAGAAAACTAATAAACATGCAACCATAGGTCGATACTCTAGACTTCGCAGTCGAGACTGAACCCTGCCTACCAGCCTCTTGGTGCGCCTCTTGATCGACTCCAGTGACTGGTTGGTACTTGGCAGATCCGTCCCTACCAAAGATATAAGTAATACATTCTGTATTGAACAGAACAGTTACGAGTGCTTTGAAGAACTGTTAACGTAGAGCCTTCCACTCCTCTAAGCAAGTTGACGGAGGCCGCACAGTGACCACATCACCATATTTATCAATTGAATTAACTTTATGCCGTTTTCATGTTTAGCTTGCAATGTAAATTTGACTTTCATATACTTACTCATGTTTGCTTCAAATACATGTCGATGTGTAATGGATACGAGCACACGACCGGCGCGACCGACGGTGGGTTTGTTCGAATAATATTTGTACGAGTCTATTCGAAGTCAGTCTCTGTACCGAGAAAAATGTACGAAATTCCCAGTACTTATTGCGTATGCAAACCGTGCCTAAATTCTCGAGATACTTACCTACTTGAAATAATATTTGGAATTAGTTTCTTGACCCGACATTGACTTTGGAAATTCCTCATCGAAATACCTACTGTCGGCCGCTTTTAGAGTTCTGTACCCAAAGAGTGTCAACGGGACCCTTTTACTATGCCTATGCTGGTTAGTTGAATGAATCAGTTGTTACTTTGCAGAAGTTAGCCAAATTTATCAAATATAATTATTTAAAAATGTATATATAGTATATATATAGAAATATATATATATATATTTTTATTTTTTTTAACGCAGATAAGTCCGCGTTTGACCACCAACTCGCCTGTTGGTAAGCGACGATGTGGTCGAAGATGAAGCACGCAGACTTAGAAGATACCTATTCACTCTGGCCTTGAAAAGGCCCAGGTTATATCTCTCAGGAAACAAAGAAGCTGGCAGGTTGTTCCAAACTTTGGCCGTACGGATTAGAAACGTAGAATCGAAACGTTTGGTACGTATCCAAGGAAAATCCACAATGTATGGGTGGTAGTGGGCCGTTTTCCTACTTGTCCTGTAGTAGAAAGGGGATGGCAGGATAAGGTCATGTAGCTCTGATGCACATTCTCCAAAATGAATCCTGTAGAAAATTGACACCGAAAATATATACATATTAGTAAACTAATATCATTATTACGAATCATTTGTTTATTATTATTTTTTTTTTTTTGTTAATTTAGTCTTTTTGGTACTAGGTAATTAATTTTTATTTCCATCTAGGCTAAACAAACGAGCGTAAACCCCCATACAACAAACGTATTTTTTAACGTATTTTGTATTAGCTCTAATGTAAAAACGGTAATACGTACAAGCATCAAACTTGGCATGATTATAGTATACATTCTAAAGTATAACAATAAATAATGGCCAAGTGCGAGTTGGTGACAAGTTTCTGTTCATTACCAAGTTATACTGGTAATTACTTTATTGAATTTTGTAGTGATACGGAACCCTCAGTGCGCGAGCCAGACTTGCACTTAGCCAGTTTATTATTTTAGTACATGTTTGCATATTTAAATCTCTTGATATAATCATCTTTTGGTTGAATTGTGTTTTAGGTAAGTAAATTATCATTTACGAGAAATTAATACACAATTTCTCCAATTTTTTTAATATATCTAATTCATAACAAGACCGTCGAAGTTACTATTAACTATTAAGCAAACAATGCCCAAGTACGAGTAACAGTGCTCATACTTAGAGAGAAACTCCGCCATGAGTAGGATGTGTTCTCCAAACCCCGAGTAATCCCTCTCACCACATGATGAGTTGCACGTCTCGATACACAATGGTCCGCGAGTCCACGGCGTGTTTGCTGAGCCACTTACCATCACTCCCGGGCCCACTCGCCGGCTTACTGTACCGATGGCACAAAAATACGATGACATAAACATATCTACCTGTTCTATAGTCAAAACGGTCTGACCAGTTTTTAGAAGACTGACTGCTTATGGTATCATACAAATAACATCCAATATATTTATATATGCGGTCTGGTTTTTTTTACTCTGACAACACTGTAACTTGTAATTTTTAAATAATAATAAAAAAGATTAAGCTACTGGCAAATAGCATGTCGCACGCGTATCATAGGGTTCCGATGTAATAAACAATATTTTTCAAAAGTCCTTTAAGTAGTTTATAAGTTATAGGATTAAAATGAGACTTTTTGCACCAGCAGCGTTTCGAACGAAGGACTGTGGACAATGACATTAAAAAAGTAATTTTTAAAACAGTAGAGAAGTTTTTCGTATAAGAGTCCTACAATAGTTCTGTCCGATTCAACACACGTCTTGTCAATAACTTTTTACAGAAAGAAAAGGTCAGCTTGCGATTCGACCTTTTCGAATGTCGACAAAAGATCGTGATAATCTTAAAACGAACTTGAAATATCGTAAAAAAAACACGAAGAAGATTGTAAAACTGTGGATCTAGGCAAAGGTGACCTAACGTCACAGTTTTATAATCCTCCTCTGAAAGATTTAGAAAATATATTAAACAAATTAAACTGTAATCTTGAATATATAATAGCGTACTGTCCGCAAAAAGATCATCTCGTAATGTCAGCAAAAAGACGGGTGCGTAAAAGTACAAAGCCTACTTACAATATTTGCTCGAGGGCGGAATGCGGTAGCTCTGTGCAAATGTACGTATTGCAACGGTCAACACATCGCTTGCAAAACGAACGTTTGAAGTATACTGGTAGCAAGAAAAATTACATCTTCAGAAAAAAATTGCATTACTAACTCAATCGAATATTATTATTATTCGATCTGGAGTCTATTTTGGAATAATACTTTATTGAAAATAGAAAAAAAAATTAACAGGAAATCCACGTTTTCATAATGTCGTTATCAAGCTGTCTTCTTTTTCTGCTTCTTTCCATTGCTAACGAAGAAAATAAATAAGTTGTTAAAACACTGTTTCAACTATGATGGTTGTAAAACACTGTTTTAAACTATCACGGTTGTTCACTAAAGTTATATGATTATAAGTTATTAGTTATTAGTTAAGTTATTATTTAAAGTTATTAGTTATAAGTTTATGATGGTTGTTCCCGTAAATTATCATGTTACTCAAATAAATTCTTGTAACATGAACTAGCCATATTTTTGAGTAACTTGTTTTTCCAACCATACTCACCAATCACCTTTAAATTTCTCTCGTCCAATACAAATAGTGGAACAGTCATGAATACGCAAATTATTACATCTAATGCTGAGTTTAAATCGACTCTATACTGGGGTACGCAGGAAATGTGTACTAAGCCGAAAGGGGTCCATAATAAATACCCATCCTTATGAACCACTTATACTATCGGACCAACTCTGAAATCGCGAAAAAATCTGAAAGGTTCTTACGGAAACAAAAATTAAGAAAATTGCGCAAAAAAATTAGAACATTTCAGAAAGCTTAAAACACGCACGCACTGCACGCGTTTGACAGTTCTAAGACAGGACAACGTCTGTCGGGTCAGCTAGTTAGACATACAATTTCCGCGCTACAACTCCATAGAAAAGGCCATTCCACTCGACAAAATGTATGGAGCAGCCATTGGGAGCAGCAGATATTTTTTTCACGGTTTTTGGATTGATGCCCATAGTAATATTAGTTCACAATGATTAGTATATCGGACCTCTTTCGGCTTAAGACACCGTTTCCGTGCAGCCCAGTTTGTGACTCATACCAGTGCTTGCTCAGAGATTGTTTATTTTGAGTCTCATCATTTTCTAACTACTTTATTTTTGCTTACATATATTATACTCACGGAAACGATATTTATTGAACCTCTATCTTTTATACTTATAAATTAAACCTTAGTGCAAAACAAGACTTGTTAAATCAATCCAAGTCAACAATAGGTTGTAACGTTGGGACAGTAATATTGCCACAGTGGTTTTGTATAACTTACGCACAACGGGGGTGAGGAACTCTGCCGGGGCTGTGTTTACCAAATAGAACAATATATTGGGATGTATGTAAATTTCATTTTTCTATGGAACTGCTGATTTTTACGCGATTTCCGAGTTGGCACCGTAAGTATTTTTTTCTTTTTTGAAAGTGGCAAGTGCCTTTATTAACTAAACAAAATACAAGCTAATACTAACGCTACAAATACAGTTAAACTGCCCATACACCGTTGAAGGTCTAAACACAATCCAAATGCTCGAGCACAAACGACGCAAATATGCTAACCTCGGCAGTGGTTACATATTACAGGCGTTTGGGGTCGAGATATCTCACCGGGAGTTCACCTCATTTTCAAAAATCTTTCAGAGCGCCTGGTTAATGCGACGCGTGACCAAATTGCTGGCGTGTTTCTGGAATCTGGATCAACGCATAAGCATTGCCATTCAGCATGGTAATGCCGCCAGCATGTTGGGTACGCTGCCAACTGGCAGTGGGCCAGTTGCCAGTTGGCAGCGTACCCAACATGCTGGCGGCATTACCATGCTGAATGGCAATGCTTATGCGTTGATCCAGATTCCAGAAACACGCCAGCAATTTGGTCACGCGTCGCATTAACCAGGCGCTCTGAAAGATTTTTGAAAATGAGGTGAACTCCCGGTGAGATATCTCGACCCCAAACGCCTGTAATATGTAACCACTGCCGAGGTTAGCATATTTGCGTCGTTTGTGCTTAAGTTATTCATAATGATGAGTACAATGATATCCTCGAATATGTCTGTAGAATAGATATATTTCTTGTAAGCAAGCGTGCTCCATCATACGCCGCCACACAGGGGGATGGGTGCTCAGATGGATGAGTTACCTATCATAAATTAAATAAGATATTCTTCTATCTCGAGGAGTTTCTTTGCGCGATAAGATCCGAAACATGGATATTCGTCAAAGAACCAGAGTCACCGACATAGCTGTTAAAATATGCAAGTTGAAGTGGTAATGGGCACATCGCTCGAAGAACCGATAACCGATGGGGAAGAAAGGTTCTGGAGTGGAGACCACGAACCGAAAGACGCAGTGTAGGGAGGCCTCCCACTAGATGGACCGACGACATTGTGAGAGTCGCGGGTATCCAGTGGATGCAAAGGGCGGGCTGTCGTTCAGTGTGGAGGTTAAAGGGGGAGGCCTATGTTCAGCAGTGGACGTCTTCCGGCTGATGATGATGATGATGATTCTTCTATCAGATTTTTTTTGTAAACTGAATCTAAAACCATTTCTGAAGCGTTATATAAAATACGATTGTAGTTACATAGAATTTAAATGTCAGGTTCAATGAAATTAATGTGTATGGCTAACAACACGGAGGTAGGAAGTTTCATAAGTCATTTCTATATCTGAACCCTCATCAGGATTATACTCGTAGTTATCGATTGTAAATGATGGCCGATACCAACTACTTTTCGTGCGGAAATACAATTGAAATCCTACAAATATCCTTACTATGTTTGAGAAATGGATTAAACTGAGCAACAATGACTAAATTATCTTCCACTCAACACCCTAAAAATGACGTCACAAGCACCCCGACCTACGACAAAAAAATCGATTCAAAATCTAATTACCGGCGTAAAGCTCCCTATTGATTATAACCGACCTTGGGTGAAAAAATTAAGGCGCCGACTGACCCAGTTCGGTCCCATTGCCAAGTTTACATTGAACTGGGGCTGCCCGTTAACTGAGTTTGAGAAAAAGCTCTTTAATGAGTCGGAGGCAGCGCGTTTAAGACTGACGCGGATGCACAGGGTTTGATACTTTGACAATGAATTTTCATATTTTCCTAGTTGCGGCGCGCGATTTCGCTCGCGTTGACATTCCCTCGAAAACAGTAAAATTTTCCAGAATAAAAAGTATCCTATGTCCACTCCACTAAGCTCAACTGTTGCAGCATTAAAAAAATAAAATAAAAACACACACACACACACACACACACACACACACACATTCATTATGAATATTAGTAAGTTTTATCTGGCAATGTAGTGAAAGTAGTTTAGACTTTGTTTTAGTGATCTATAAAAGTTAAGGACTTTAATTTTAAGACAAAAATAGTAACTGTTACCGAATTAAATATTCAAAAAAAAAAAAAAAACGATTTTAGTCTATACTGATTTTGATTCTGTGAAATTAAAATCTACCTTTTTATATAAACCACAGAAAACATAGAATAGTATTCAATTCAGAAATAGCTACGGGATATTTTTATGCCACAATTCTGATTCATGAATTTTAAGTACCAAGATCACGTGTGCGCAGTATAATTAATAAAAAGAATTAAAACGGAGTTCGAATCAACGGTCGCGTGCCCCCGAGGCCAATGTCCTTTAGACAAGATCGTCCCCTCGGGCTCCGTCCCTTTCTAATTAACAGATTAGTCGATGCCTCCGTCTCGTTCTACCGAGGGATGCTAATATCGCGTTACTTAATACCCCACTGGGACATCGTTCGTATAATTATTTCCAGAAAAATAATACCGTCTCGACAGTTATTCTTTAGACTTTTACATGAAAAATTAGAATTTTTTGGTCACTAAATTATTCAAAGGAAAGGACAAAAAGTGTCAGTGACGCGGAAACCTCTCGGCTGGTAATATTCCGAGGCACGCTCCGCTGCGTTCATTTTCATACGAGATTCGTTTTCTTTTTTGATATACGACAAACGGGTATCCGATATCGGAGCGTGAGTTAGCAATAAAAGTAAAGCATGTCGAAAAATATCGTTAAGTAGCACACGCCCCCCCTTAATAACTTCCAGGAGGGCGCACCCGGCGCCGTATCGGAGAATTTTCATCTGAATATTTTCCTTTCTCATTGTCGTTATCTGAAAAATATGTTTTTCGTACGGTCCGTGCCCCCGCACCTCTACACCCTCCGTCCTCAGTTACGAAACGACGTACGCACTGGCTGCACTTCGAACGACACTCCGATGTCCCGCACAGAGACAGAGTTCCAATTCTTTTCCACGTGGAAAGTGTCGCGTTTCTTCGACGGCAAAAGAAAAATATTGACCGTATCGGTAAGAGAATTCAATCCTTTCAGGAAAGAGTTAGAGCACAGTTTCGTTTGCTCAGTTTGAGGTGTTCGCGATGGGGGTAGGCGAAATATGGGAACCGGAAGTGGGTGGAGGGGGCCAAATGGTCGGAAGAGAAGCGAAGGCAAATAACTTCGCCCTTCTGTACACATGTATAGGGAAGCGCTGGGCACAAAAATGCTCCGAGCTCTCCCAACTTGCACAATGAAACGTTGAGTATTTTTGTCATTTGTCGTCATAAAATCTCCTCGTCTAAGGAATAACTCGAGAGATGTTTTCGCGTGCTCAAGTTACGAGATACGAGGACTTATGACGCACCAACTTTTAATTTTCTTGCGAAGTAATCTTGAACAGGTTTTATTCATTTTACTGTGTCGTAAGCGTTTTGGATCGAACTTTCAAATTACGGGAATATAAATTTAATGATTGAAAGAAAAAATGCTGGAGCGCAGACATCCATTTTTTTATCAGTATTACGGCTTATTAGAACTCTGGATGTAAATGCCTTAGGTATACAAACCCAAAATACAAAAATATATACAAACATGTTAAGCACAAGTTTTCCTCAAGGTTGTGTGTGCTTGTGTTTAATAAAACAGACTAAAAGTGGGTCAACTTTCTATAACAACTATAGTTTTGTTAATTAGCACACAGTCGTTAAAACAAAGTGCCTTGAAAGATGTCCATTATCTCTGCTAGTAAACTAAGCAGTGAACTGGCTCTCATGTGTCCGAGCTATTTGTCAACAGACACCAAACCAAATAGCTTTTAAAACCTATTTAGCTTCAACATTTACCGCCACAAAAACTCGCATTCAAACTGCATTAACTCCAAAATTAAATCCTCGCCTAATATCCCAACATTCCCTTTGTGGTCTCGAAAATTCTTTGCAAGCGAAAATCAAAGCTTCGGAATAGCGAAAGTTGGTGCCCTTTGAGCGGTGCCGTTATTATTTTCTCGAGAACCTCTTTTATGTGAAAGAACGCTTCAGATGGGAAAGGGAAAAATATGACGGAGTGCGTGTTGCGTCCTTTTTGTTCGTTGTGTGTGAGAGGGAGAGGGAAGGTGAAGTGGTTGTCGTGTTGAGGGTCTTCATACACGGGCACTCGTTACGGAGCGGCCCGGGGCCGCCGGGACCATTCTCCCAAGTATTTTATGAGAAATGTAACCGCCTTTGTGACATCGGTCCATGTAATGAGATGAAGGTTGCCGCTGGTGATGCCGAACTCTTGTCACGAGCCTTCAGGACCCTGCAGAGGATCAAGCACAAAACGTAGTACTTGTTCGACACTTACTTGAAGGACACAAATTCAAGTATAATATAATCCATGAAGACATGATACAGATGGGCCTAGAAGAAGCGTATTTTTAAAGATTGCATAATGATTGTCTTTAGCCGTAGGAAGTGCAACATTATGCTGAGCTGGGGCCGGTTTGTGGCAAAAGTCCAACTTTTTTACTTTTAAATTTGTGTGTAGCTCTAAGTGTGTATGGATTTTTGTTACAAATAAAATATTGTCTATTGTCTAACACGAGTCTATTGTTACATGAAAACGAAACATCTGACAAAATTGTCTTCGTGTGCTTTCCCGAAGTGTAAATACACAACAAAAAACCGCTATCTATTTTTGTAACAAATGTACTGTACATGGTTATAATTAGCTGTTGAAGTATAGTTGTATAGTTTTGACTCGTTTTTACTGAGCAAGTTCAATGGTTTTAGCCCGTCCATTCATTTTATTTTGGTCGAAGGCGTACCCTTGTTACGAGCTTTTTTGATGGAACGCATAACGCTGCGGGAAGCGTAACGCGGTGTCGAACACTAAATTGTATGAAAGAGTGGTTTGTTGTTCCGTCAAAGCATGCGTCAGTGGTGACAGGCAAAGGTTGACGCTGCGTTGAAAGACATGACGATGACACTTGATATCGCTATCATGGTCATCCATTAGTGGCACGCGAGCGGAATGACACATGGCGATAGCGAGTGTCAGCTTGTGTTTGTGTAATAACCCCGCTGGACCTGTTATTTCGGATCTTCTTGCAAAAATTAAAAGTTTGCATGAAAATTCTTGTGGCACAGAAACTGGTATTCTATATATAGGTACGACGTGTACTCACGCGTAGATACGTCACGTGTACAATGTGTACATGTTACTGTTTTATTGATATCAAACGTTCTGTGTACCTACTTAACGTTAATGTTAACGTAAACGCTAACTGACTTGGTGATGAACTTTTTTAGATGTGTCTTCTCTCGAAAACCTAATTTATAAAACTAATAAGCTTACAAGCTATATAAACCAGCATTATGTAGCAGTACAGAGCTCTGTGTACTTGTGTGCGAGCTGTTTGACGTATGGAAGCAATATCAGCAAATAATAAACTCCGGAAGGACGAGCGTTTTCCTCCATGGAACCGTTAAACCACTGGATAGTATCTATCTAAATGCTTTTTTTAATTATTATAATTTTTTCATCAATTAACTTGTTAAGTTGTTAATCATCAAAATTTGTTAAATACTGCCATATTCTGTACGATACCTATATTCTTCGACCAAAATAAAAAGAATGGACAGGCCCAGTAGAAGCGCATTTTTGCAGATAAGAGATATGATAGCTGCCTCTCATTTTGTTTCAGTCTGCTATGTACTACGTAAATCTTTTATTATGCACAACTTAAAAACAGAAAATAACGAATACTTACTTAAATAACAAACTAAAAACTAAAACTTAAAATAATTAAATTTCCCAAATATTTATTTATTCACATAAAAACTAAAAACTAAATTAAACTTATTTAACTTTTTTTTTTTATATATATGTAATATAATAGTAGACTAACAAGCGACGGGCTGCCTGATGGTAAGTAGTCACCGTCGCCTATGGACACCTATACAATACCCGGGGCATTGGCGGTGCGCTGCCTACCTTTAAGGACTCTATTCACTCTTCGCTTGAATTTTGGCGGAAAACCGAAGCCATTCCACAACTTACAGGTGCGTGGCAGAAACAATCGACTATCCTATTATTTATTAAACTAACTGAATTAAATTGAGTTATTTGAGCGCTTAATAAAAATATTCCTCGATTTCTTATCCAGTGTTGACGCAATCAAAGCGTTTCCTCTCAGAATATGAGTGGCGCGTCTCTCTCATTACTAGGCAAATCATTACTCGGTGAAATCGTATGGAATCTCGAAACAGGGATTGTTCTCTCCTCCACGCAACAACCGACCTTCCTTCCTCAGAAATAAAGCTGATTTTACCAGCACTTGCACAGATATTATGAGTTGCCGTGATATGTCTCACTCTAGAAGAAGAATGACGTAAGTTTCACACATAGAATACGTTTTTAATAGAAAATGTAAAATATATCATCGAGTGTATGAAGAGTGTGAGATTTATTGAGTCTCCGATATTGCTAAGATGTTTTTAATATTAGGGAGGAATATGGAGAAAGGACTTACATTTTTATTGTTATGAGTTGTCATGTAGATATTGTACCTATATTATAATGTAAACTCGTAGAAGAGATTTGAAATATCGTGGTATTGGTCTCTAGTTTAGTTCTAATGTTGGTTAGACAGTGCAAATAATTAAATAAGTACCTACTGTATGACTACATTTAATTTTAAGTACCTACCAACCAATTTTTTGTAATGTGTATTTTTGAAAAATAAACCTACCTTATTGTGCTTTCGTGTAGGTATCAGTTATTATTTTCTAAATACATTTTGGAGAGTATCTAGTATACATCAGATCTGCCTGACCTAATTAATTATGCCAGTTTTCAGTTTTACTATCGGACGCTCTGGCCGTGCGATTGTAGGGGACATGAAAGAGAGATATCGATTAATAATTGGTATTCCGAAAATCAGACGAAGCGCCTACCTAGATTACATTTATAATGTGGGAACCGCTAGTCTGTGGAATGCGCTGTCTGAATTGTTGTTCCCCGATAGTTACAATCTGGGTGTCTTCAGATCACGAGTGAATCGGTTTCTTCAATGCAAGCGTGCTTCAACGTAGCCCGCATCATCAGGCGAGGTGGCGGTCAAAAGCTAAAGAGATAAAAGTAGAGCATTTATATTTTATTTATATTTATGCAAGATGGTATAGTTTAGTACACTATGTTTGAATCGTGTTACGTATGGCAAGGAACAATTATTAATAACTTCAGGATGAAAAAAGTTAAGAGGAGACTTTTTACATATTTTTTTTAAAAGACCTCCTTTTTTACCTCTGAGTCACATCGGTCGTCTCCGTCGTCCCATAAATATGTCATACGATTTTTGGCTTATATATTTACTATTTTTTGGCTTATGTATACCTAAGCATTCTTCATATATCCACAAGTACGTGTAGCTCCATACAGCACTACATACACATGCCTACCGACGTCTTCTCCAATAGTAGAGCACAGACGTGTGTAAAAATCGCGATTTTTCCTTCGTTTCCCGCCTTCGTACGTTAAACCCCTCACATGTGTGCTTTCCCCTTTCACATCCTTTGCAAAATCAACACAGAAAACATCTTATCTACTCTTCATTAACACTGAAAAACTATCTTTATATTCATCGTCTCAAGGGTGAATAACCCATGAACGTGGTTGGGATGATAGGCTGTTTTGGAAAGGTGGTGGATAATTCGGTTCGACTGTCGATATCTGTAATGACGCCGTTTCCACCCCCTGCTGGAAATGTACGTTCACGATAATGTCACCAGTGTAAGTATATTTTCAATTCTTATGGAATCTGTACTTAGGTAGGTACTGAAACGTATGAAAATGTTGTATGCACAGAAATATATGTCATCACAGAATAACACAGTTGGCACAGAATAAATAGCAGTTATATTGTTTTGTGCATTTTTATCTCTATTATCCTCACATAGAAATGTCACAGAACTATAGTTTGTATAACATTTGTCTTCGCCTATCAGTAAATAGAAACAATGTTAATGTTAATATAATACATTTTTTTGTTATCCCCATGATATTTGAAAACGGAACCAAGAAATTAGAAGCAGTTTTTAGGGTTTCGTAGCAAAACGGAACCCTACCCCTATCACAGAAGAAATAACAGTAAGTACCCTGTTGATGATTGTTGTTTATAAAACTGGTACGAAATCTTACTATGAGAATGTCACGACATGCACTTGACAAATTATTTTTAAAGAGCTTTGAGATCTGATATAATCGAATAGTGACGTTCGTAACTGATATCACTAACGAGCATCACTATTTGATTAAATCAATATGTAATTGGGTACTACTGCAACGTCAGCCACTAACAAACTGTTAGTAAAAGTCCTCTGCTAGTTGATGATTTAAGACTTATAATAATTTGCGAGGGAATATCAGCTGTGTCATATATTTTGTCAGGAGTGTAATGTTTTTTTAAGGAACGGCAGTATTTGTTTTTGTTAATTTCGTAAAGTTATATAACAAAAATTGTTTGTTTTGATGTGCCGGCCTTAAGATGTTGCGAACTGATTGCCAGTAAGTAACCCTGTATATTTCTGTACAATGATGTTTCCACGTAGTGCGCTATTCCTACCGTCTCACCCGCATCTTACCCCGGGTTGTAATAAAGTCGTGTGACGCGTCACACACGCCCCCAACTCTTTCCGTTTTTACCCATTTCCCATGTTTCCCGATCGCCAATAGAACTCGTGTGTGCGCACTGCGCGGCGCGGGGCGGGGCGACACATCTCATCGTGAATCCTTTCCTTGAAAATTTAAGATGAACATACCTACTTAACTCGAGACGCGACGAGTACGTGAACAATATAGTTTTTAATCTACTTACTAGTACTAGTACTTGGGCGTTTTGGATCTTGTCACTATTCCGACTTGTTCCATAATTATTTTCCGGCTTGTTCCGTTATAAACTAACAGATGACATCACTAGAGTGTACGCCATACAAACTCCATACTGACACTCACTTTTTGGGAAAGGGACAGAGCATCCCTTCTTAATCCGAGCAAAACTTTAAACGCTTAAACCTCAGAACTTTATTAATCGATTTAAATAATTTCTTCGGTTGTTGTAGTCTTACATTTAATTATATTTTTCACTCATCTCATCCATGCTCTCTCTCTCTCTCTCTCTGAAAAGCCTGTATCCCAGCAGTGGGACTGGGAACATGATATAGACTGATAATGGTGATGGGGACATTTTACACTAAGCCTGATATATTTACCTGTCCGATAACCTGTTCCAGTTTATAAAAGATACATAGATAAAACAATTATGCTGATAGAAACGTTGGCTTTCTAAATAATAAATCCAAAAAACCTCCCATTTTATATCTGAAGGCCTAATGCAGGCCTAAACCAGTGGCGTTTACTTATTCGACCGCGTCAACGTTAACTACGATTGTATGAAATAAAAACAGCGCCATCTAGCGCACGTACATGGAACTGCTCTTACTTCATACAAATCGTAGTACGATCGAATAAGCAAACGCCACTGGTAAAACTCGGACTAGGCGTTCAGATATAACATTCCCAAATGTACAACATTCTCGAAACAAACGCCGAGAACGCCAAGCACTCCGGAACACGACATAGCGCTCTTCATAAAATATCATAACACCCAGTGAAAATATTGAAAACTAAGTTCCGTGCTATGAATGAGAGGTCTTGTCTGGTTGATATTGCGAAAGTTGTAGAACTTTTTATGAACGAAGGAACGCCTTTGTTTCAGCTCTCCTTTCTAAACACTTCTTACACGCGAAACTTGTAAACTCGGCACTTTATTGCTTCCCGGGGTAAAGCTGCGCTCACACGGCGGAACATTCTTGTATGCAGAGCTACATCACGTTCTGTGATGGTCACCAAATTATTATGTATTCGTATCGGATGAAATGATAAGTTTTAAGAAAATAATAAATTGACAAAATCGTTTCACGAAACTGCGCGTAACTGGTAACATTTTACTTAGTGTATACACATTCCACCTTTATTCCCACCAAAATCGCCCCACTAGTGCCATTCTTATGCCAACCAAATATTATATATTATACAATTGAGTCTTTAAAGGCCAGTAACATATCTGTGATGCCCCTGGTGTTACGGGTATCCATAAGCGACGGTGATCGCTTACCATCAGGGGCCTTACGGACAACAGCTAATTGTGGCACCTAATCCGCTCAGTTGGAAAATCACGCGAACGCGAACCTTATCGCGCCCAGATACGGTTTGCGGTCGCGTGATTTTCCAACTGAGCGGATTAGGTGCCTGTAATAGCAGTTTTCTGTAAGGCCCCAGGTAGCCCATTAGCTTGTTTGCCACCTATGGCATAAAAATCAGTGCTAATGGCAACTCAAAGTAATCTGTAACCCAGTTATTAGTAACTATAAACCTAGAAAGATAGATTGACCCTGTGTTAGATTAACATTTTGTTCTAATTATAACTTTGATATTATTTTATTTCTCTATATTACAATACAAACTACAGTTATTACGTCAACAGTGTGAACACAGCTTTACCGTATTACTGTATAAGTCCAAAGTCGACTGAAATGCAGTAAAGTCGCGGAAGCATTCTATTTGTTAGCAGAAAGTATTTTTACTTTGATATCACTTTTAAAATAAATAGCTTGGAAATCGTAGAACATTATTACAAGTTTTTTTTTTTTATGAATGGTTGGATGGATAAAACCCTAAAGGAAATGTAGAATATCATCGCTTTACATCAGACGAGTTGGCGGACAAAAGCAAGATTATTATTTAAAAAAAAACTTGTACAGACCGGTGTCCAGCGAGTTGTCGCACTGAACTTTAGTATGTGGTAAACATCTTCAAAGCAGAATCAGCTACTTTGTTATTAATTTTGTTGGCAAATTACTTTTTCACTATATACAGTCTTTTTGTAAAACATACTTAAATAAATATTAACACCCAGGTATAGAACAAACACAAATAGTTCATCACATGAATTATGTCGTAATTATGTCTTATGTAGGAATCGAACCCATGCCCCAAGCACAGAATGCAGGATCACTACCAACTTGGCCACCGGTAAAGTCAAACAGTTTAAATACGGCCTAATTTCCAGGGACATTAAGTTGGAATTGTAATTACACAGTCGACCCAAAGGGTTAAACACAAAATAGGCAATAGAAAGTACAACCAAAAGATCTTGATCTTGGTTAGTCGTAAAATAAACTATGCTCGTTTACTATTATAAGCAATCGTAGAACCTCAAAGTTTCCAATAACCGTTGTTTAAATGCACAAGGCTTATTAACCCTCATTAAGTTCCTCGGTTAACCTCCTGTTAACCTGCAAACCCGTACATTCCCTTTAAGGGAAATAAATTATGCAAAATTTTGCTATTGACTACCTCATTGAATTAACTCTTAGAAATACCCCGTGTGTTGTTTTGCTGTACATTTTTCTAGTACTAAACTTACTTAGCTATGTTTATTGTTTTATTTATTTTCTAAAAAGTAAATAAAACAATGATCATCATGGAAATGATGATCTGCATAAATGAATAATGAAATAAGGGCAATATGACCTTTCTTTATTGCTACCACCAATGCTACTGCTACAACAGTCTTGTTTGGTGTAGCGTTGTCCATAATATTACTTACTGGAGCAGTTCCAGCAGTGGCAACGACCCACGTTCACAAAACACTCTAATATTTCAATCTACAGAGTCTATTTCTCGGTCTGTAAATTTATAGCTCTTTTTCCGGAGTCTAATAATATTGAAACTTGACAAAGCAAAGGATAGAGCGTCTATGATTGTTTTTCAGACGATGCATATTAAAACTTGAAAGTCTTGGGCAAATAGAATATATTAGAATTTTAAATTAAAGCTTCATAGTTATCCTGAACCTGAAGAGAAGTACAAGGCCGTTAAAGAAGCCGCAGCAGTTCCAAGCCACTCAGACCAATCTAACTAAAGCTAACAAGGTAAGCCAACGTCGACCGAACGGAGAATATTTCAACTCCCAGCTTAGATAGGTACATTATTTTTCCGACGCCTTCCATTTCCACTCTTATATTTAAAGTTCAATTTATATACTATGTACATTGCTGTACACACATTTCAATTTCTCGTGTCCTTTTCTGGCGCATCTTCTATCCCTCTCGGAGGATTTCCGAGCGCCAAATCCTACTTATAGCGTCTCTTGGCTCAGCTGAAATGGATTTTTTTCTTAAACATGCGGCATAGCATGTCTTGATACTTTTTATTCAGGGTAAATGCTATTAAATTAATCAACAATATTACCCGACTAATCCCGAACGAGAAAAATGTTAGTGTATCTAACCATGCTTGTATGTATGTTTGTCTGTTTCTATATGTGACCTTCAATATCCTTTAACGTCTTGACTAAGTTTAGAGTCCGATGTTTCGTTAAATTAGTTTTTATGGTTCCGTACCCAAAGGGTGAAAACGGGACCCTATTACTAAGACTACGCTGTCTGTCTGCCCTACTTTAAAAAAAACCAGACAAGTGTGAGTAAGACTCGCATCGTGAGGGTTCCGTCCAAAAGTAATAAATATGTATGTTGATCCATCCCGGGAATCGAATCTTGACGAAAAAATGTTAAATAGATTGAAATGTTGAATGACAAAATTAACTTTTCAGTAGGCAAACAGGTGCTCCCATACATACCAACTACAACATGTAAGTTTATAATAACTTTTTTTTTTTTAAATGTGATGTAATATCAAATTAGCAACTTTCGGAATTTTTCCTATATTATGCTGTAAGATCTTGCCCCTTGCCAAATTCATGATTCTAGGTCAACGGAAAGTACCCTATAGCTTTTGATTCCCTTGTAAAATCGCAAAACATAAAAAATGGTCATAACTTTTGATCGCGTTGACTTACAAGTTTGATTTTTTCACAACCAAAAGCATCCGTAGACCGGAGTATTTGATATAAATATCAATTTGAATATGCGTTCTTGAGAAAAAAATTCTTGGCAGACCTGGACAGATGGACAACAAAGTGATCCTATAAGGGTTTCGTTTTTTTTCTTTAGATGTACGGAACCCTAAAAACTTGCAAATCATTACGCAACTAAACCATCAAAAGCTCAACACCGAAAAACCTGAAATAAGCCTATGAATACTTGTAACACCAGAGGCGTCACAAATACGTTGCCGAACCTTTAGGACTCGATTAACTCGTTTTTGAAGAACCCCATGTAATTGTTCCCATTTACGTTTTGTAAGAACAAACGGTCTAACGTGCTCGATAATAACATCACTAGAGTACTCCATGTTACAAACAACAACCCAAGCCAATTCTGTACTAGCTAAACAATGGCTGATATTGTAGGTAAAGGGAAAACAAATCTTGTTTGGTAACTCGAGCTGACCAGTCCGCCTCGAGTCGGCAGATTGCCAGAATGTTGTTTTCACCAATTTGTATTTAACGGTGCTGTTTCTGGTTACAATAGGCAGTGCAGTGGGCGAGAAGTGTATTATCCAACTGCGTTTTGTTTAATACCTACTAGGTAAATTTGTAGTTTTCTGCGATACATTTGTGTTGAGCTTTCATCATCATCATCACCATCATCATTTCAGCCGTATGACGTCCACTGCTGGACATAGATCTCCATCGATTTCCAAAAGGGCCGGTTGAAGCGAGCGGTTGAGCTTTCAGTTTGCGCAAGTTCATTATTGGTTATTCGACTTATCACTACAATTAGAATCTTTCATCCAAGCACATGATAAAAATTCAGGTTTTAATTATATAAGTATTTTAAAACAAACACTGTTATGCATGATAATCTATAATCAATGCTTTGAAATAGTATTATTTTATTTATTACCTTCGGAAAACTAATAGCTACATTAAAAACATTAATTAGATTTGATTATATATAATTAGGTATATAACTTACGGCTAATTAAAAAAACACAATTATGAAACTGTGTAAATTTGTATATGGTAGCTTCGACTAAAAATAAAATGATTGGACAGGCCCAGTAGAAGCGGATTTTTGAAGCGCCGGCCCTCACTTCGTTTTAGTCGGTCTCTAGCCGTAGGAAGTGCAACACGTGTCTATTGTTACGTGATAACGAAACATCTGACAAAATTATGCATTTATATGCTTTCCCGAAGTGTAAGTATACAAATAAAACCGGGATCTATTTTTTGTAGTGAAGTATATGTCCGACGTTTTGACTCGTTTTTACTGAGCAATTTCAATGGTAAGGGCCCGTCCATTCATTTTATTTTCGTCGAAGCATGGTAGACGGTTCGTGGTCTCTACTCAAGAACCTTTCTTCCCCATCGGTTATCGGTTCTTCGAGCGATGGGGCCTGCCCATTGCCACTTCAACTTGCAAATTTTAACAGCATGACGCAAGACGCAGCGTAGGGAGGCCTCCCCACTAGATGGACCGACGACATTGTGAGAGTCGCGGGCATCCAGTGGATGCAAAAGGCAGGCTGTCGTTCAGTGTGGAGGTTAAAGGGGGAGGCCTATGTTCAGCAGTGGACGTCTTCCGGCTGATGATGATGATGATGGTAGACGGATGTGAACGTAACTTATTAAATAAAAAGGAAAAACGAAGCTAACAATAGAAATAGAAGTTTGTCGACTTCCCGCTGATAAGAAGCATCACGCGTGGAAGCGAGACAAACGTTCTTATAACACAGACTTATCCAGTGTTTATACGTAAAACATATTTATAGTACATAAAATAGAGGTGGCAGAGAACGAATCAAAGATATAGCCGCACAATGATCACGCGAATCTTAATGAAGTGACAAAAAAGTTATTCCGATCAACATAAAGTTAATCAAAATCAGAAAAAACTTAATCTAAATACTGTACAAAGAGATGGTAAAACATAGTACTTAGTATCAACAGTATTTCCTTTACGAGCGTTTCAAAAGCATAGTTATACACAACACATACGGATACATCGGATACATCCATCCATCGGATTCGGATACATTTCGGTAAGTGTGCATCAGATCTGCATGATTTAATTCCCTCTTGGCCAATTTTCTATCGGACTGCTAGAGCGGGCACTAAAAATCGACACCGCTTTATGGTTGGTATCCCGAAACCCGCACGAAGCGCTTTGATTCCACATTTATTGCGTGAACTACTATAGTCTGTGGAATGCGCTGCCTGAATGGATGTTCCCCGATAGTTACAATCTGGGTGTCTTCAAGTCGAGAGTGAATCGGTTACTTCTAAACAAGAGTGCTCTATCGTAGACCGCATCATCACTTACCATCAGGCGAGTTGGCGGCCTAGCGCAAACCAATTTTTAATTGAAAAATAATCATAATGACATTCACCAACATGCACTGGGTCATGGTGGATTAGGGCCCACTTTCTCTCTCTGAGAAAAGACCCGAGTTCCATCAGCATCTTAGTAGGCTACAATGATGATGATTCAAAAAGCTAAGCTAAATAATAAGCTAAGCTTAATAATAGTCTAACTTAAATGACTGCTATCTAAAATACCTAGTAAACTTATAACAAATTAAATGTTTTATGCGTATATATATTATGACAGTTTCAAAATAATAATAACATGTGAAAGGCGCAGTGGCGTAGCGTGCCTTGTCGGGGCCCCGTATAAAAATTTTTTTGGAGGCCCTTATATGGAGTAAATAAACAGTGCACTGCACTCCGTGGTTTAACATCCAATGCAAAGTACAACAACGTACACGTACATCGCGATATCGATGAAGGATTCCCGGGGATTCCCCGCTGAGTTGAAGATGAAGTAAGTAAAACGGGGAAGTCCCGCAGCCCGCCATAACGATGTAGTGTTGCCAACTTTTGAACGCACGCTTAAGGCGGGAAAAAAAGGAATTGCTTTATAGAATTTTGTCATTTGTTAAATAAAATAAATTAGAAAGTTTTTATTCTTTTTCCTTTCACACTTTGGGGGCCCCCGTGGCCCGGGGGCCCCGTATAATTGATACGGCAAATACGGCGGTAGCTACGCCCCTGGAAAGGCGCGTAATTTCACGCCACATAATTGAGTTGATCTGGTATTGTAAATTACTTCATAGGATGGTGAGAAATATTACACTACACAATTACATTATAAATATTACGAACACAAACTTCACACCTCCGAGACCACAGTTAGTTAGTATACTGTCATATTCACACCTCATTGAATATCATAATTTAAGTTGCTATATAGCTACATTTCAATACAACTGCATGGAATACAATTAAAAAACCCTTGGACATACACTTATAGGATTGCCACACGAAATAAGGTTATACTAAACCAAGAAAGGGGCGTACTAAGAAGAGGCCATAATACCCATCATTGTGAAGTTTTTACTAAGTACGGGACTAACCCTAAAATACCTCAGTGCCTTCGACCAGTCCAGAAAGTCTTCGACCAGTGTGTGTTACCAGTGATGACATACGGCACTGAAACGTGGTATCTCACTATGGGCCTCATAAGCAAGCTCTAAGTCGCACAACGAGCTATGGAGAAGGCTATGCTCGGGGTTTCTTTACGAGATCGAATCAGAAATGAGGAGATCCGTAGACGAACGAAAGGACGACGAAACGACACCATAGCCCGCCCGGCGTTATAGCCCACCGGATAGCACGCAGAACATGGGGCCGAGAGGTTCTAGAATGGAGACCACAGACCGGTAAGCGCAGCGTAGGACGTCCACGAGATGGAAAGACGACCTAAAAGAGACCGCAGGGAAACGCTGAATGCAGACCGCTTCCAACCGGCTCTTTTGGAGAGCGATGGGGAAGGCATATGTCCAGCAGTGGACGTCCTATGACTGAAATGATGATGATGACGATGAACCCTAAAATAGCGAAATAAATATACAATCAGCTGTTCCGTAGAAACCGGTCATATATTTACATTTGACAAAATGTATGGAACAGCTGATATTTTTTTCACGTTTTCAGGATCGGTTCGGCCACTTTCTAACCAAGATTGTGCCCATCGTAACAGTTGTTCATAATGAATATAACGGACTTCGTTAGTTTACACGCAACACACCCACATAAACACACACACACACACACACACATACACACACACAGAGAGCACATATTTAAATTCAACATTCAAACATCTGGCCGTTTAAAATATTTTAAAAGACATGCCGAACAGACGAACAGAAAGTAAGTTAGTAAAAAGGTGATAAAAAAATAACTTTCCCAAAGCATCAAAACACATGAAGCCAAGTACAGAAAGTAGCACGAAACGCACTGGAAAGATATTTCTTGATACCCCGCGACGCTCCTCCTGGGAAATACGCGCCTCCGTAATGTGACGTCGTTACGCGTGCCGCAGTGTGCTCCGGCCCTTATTTTGCGTAAACCTTTTTGTGCATGTTTATTTAAAGTTCTACCAACCTTCATGTTTCCGTCGAAACCCTTCATTTTACTATCATTGGTTACTTTATATCTGTGTTGGTTACCTAACCGTTTGAATAAAATCGGAATAATGTCACATGGTAGCAGGCTTGGACATATTTTAACCGACTTCGAAAAAGGAGGAAGGTTCTCAATTCAGTCCGCATTTTTTTTTAAATTGTTTTTTGATGTATTTACGTCTATTACGCCGTCATCTGTAAACCAATTTGCGTGTTCCTTTTTTTATAATGTAGAAGAAACTTTCGAGGTGGTCACACAAATATATCTCCCTTGTTTGTCTGTGTGAGAATGGTCCCATAAGTAACATTTATGTATGGGATCCTCATTCCACCTCAGTCACGTGTCATATTCTAATAAGTTGTCGTCATTATTAGGCTCCCTGCGTGGAGTTGTGCGTTGTCTTCCTCAATCGATTCGCCACAATGTTTATAATTCCTTAGTGAAGCCCCACCTCTTGTATTTAATAGAGATCTGGGGTAGTGCCCCAAAAACTAATCTCAAAGACCTACAGATTACTCAAAATAAATTAGTCAAAATGCTATTTGACTACGACTATCTAACACCTACAATTAAAATATATAAAGAAACAAAGTACATGAATATAAAACAATTACATAATTACTGTATCTGCATATTTATCCGTAAAATCCTTGACAAAACAATACACATAAATAACATAACATTTACTAAAATACACCAAATTCAAAAACGAAGTAGTCGACGAAAGGATCACATCATACTTCCACGAGTCCGAACGGTTCATGGAGAACGATGTGTTAGTTATGCAGGAGTACAAATTTATAATAAGATACCGAAGGAGGTGAAAAATGCAACGTCATTTAATGTTTTCAAAAATAAATTAAAGAACTATATTTTAAACGACACAACACTATTGGGTAAATAAAGTCAATCTCAGTTTCTTATCTGCGTGCATTTGCACTGTGGCGCGGCGCGTACCTGCATACTAGCTGATAACGCGCGGTGCTAAAGCGACCGTTTAAAACTGACCATTTTTGTCAATTAAATGTAGGGTAGATACAAAACAAAATAAAATAAAATAAACTATTATACAATATAATAATGTTAGTTAGTGCTTGTGTTTGTGATACTGTTAAACATATTATTATTATTATTTTAGTTTATTTAAGTTTACCAACATGTGGAAGCATTAGTTACTAAATTAATTTAATTTCTCACATAAGTGAAATTGTAAATTTCTTGTTGAGAAAATAAAGCTCTTTAACCCGAATAATAAAGAGACGTAATGCACATTGTTCGACGGTTTCTGGGAACGAGGTGCCAAAAAGAATTCAGCCGCGTTCGATTGAATTCCAATGCAAAAAAGCCTGCTAAAATGTTGGGGTTCCGTGTTTATAAAACAGAACCTTCGGCGTTTACGGACTATTAAAACATTAATGAGCTTAAAAAAATTTGTCGTGAATCTTTCGGTAGTTATTTCAATAAGGTTTTACCAATAGAGACGTCATACTCATCAAAAAGCACTTAAAACATGGCAACATTTTACTACAGCCTTTTACAGCCGTCTCAGTATAAGTATTTTACTTTTTAAACACACAATATGGCATTTTTGATTATTCATACTCCAAAATCGTGCATCCTACATTTGCGTCGTTGCCAGACACAGGACGGACTGAGTTCACTCAAGCTAATTGACTTGTGTTCGTATCGCCGCGCAGACCTCGGTAAAACAAATCAGTTCTCTGTTATATCAGTTAGTATATTATCTTAGTTTATATATAACATTATTGAGTTACTCAAATAAAATGTGGCTTGATAAAATATTTGAACTAACATCAGGCGATTTGGCGGCCAAGCGCAAGCAAGCCTATTTATAATTTAAAAAAAACTAGTCTTGTATTGGATGTAAAAATAAATATGAAATGGGATGAATGAGAGATTATTGGGATGAATGAAAAGGTAGCCGAGAAATGTCCCGTCACAATGTGACTTAGATGATGAGCTTATGATAGGAAAAATCACTAAACACGGCGCCGGTGGGAAAAATCATAAATTTAATTGTAAACTAATCCAGAGACTGTTAAATGTTAAACTAGGTATACTAGGGAAAAAAAATGTAATATAACTAGTAATTAACATGTTTCTTTTGTTAATTAAGGTATAAAATACAACTAAACCAAAATATGATATTAGCAATATTCCAACATAGACATAATTTAGTTTTTTTTTAACTTAAACAAAAACTAATAAAAAATATATGTAATTATGAAAAACTAACATTTGTACGCTGTAACAGGTAAGGACATGAGATACATTTCCATTCTTACGACCATGTGTGTTACTTTATATCTATGTGTACCTACCATGTTCTGAAAAATATATAATTTGAATTAGCTGCTGTATTTTTGTCCTTTATGTAGTCATATATGGCTTGAACACCGCACCTAATGCCCTCCTGAACGCTAACCGAACCTATACCCCCTTATTAATAAACGTGGAGTAGCCTTGGAATAGTTACTCTGTCTTTTGTCTTTTTAGATCGAGTTCAAAATGTGAAAGAGAGAAGAAGACAAAACACGGCGTAACTATTCCAAGACTACTCCACGTTTATTAATAAGAGGGGTGATGTATTAGCCGATGAATGGAAAGCGATGTTGTCTGATGATGATGAAGTTTTGTGAGACGACGCGTGAGTGACACTTGATTTCAAATTTATAAGATTGACATTTCATAAATTGTTATTTATATTTTTAAATTGTATTTTATTTATTATTTTTAATGTGTAGTAGATAATTGGCGTAAAGCACAATGAAATTATTAATAAAGTTTGTTTAGTGGAAAGTACTTAATCTGAATTGTCAAAATTGTGTACAGAACTCGTAATTTCTTGCGATGAACTGGCTTAACCAACATTTAAATTATATAATTCCCCATTCGTTTTACCGATTACCATTCGCTAAACGAGACAAATTTTAATCGAACGATGTACTCATGCAGTTTGTGTAATGAGCCGGTGATTTTATATTCGCTATTGTATGTTAATGACATTGTTTTTGAGGGTTTTATTTAGAGACTAGTGGTCTGTTAGTCCTACCGATAATATTATGATGACTTTTGTCTTGACTGTGAGTTCAAATGTATTGAGATGTGTGGAGGCGCGCGATGTTGCGTCGTTGTTGCACGTTGTTTCTATACACTGGACCAGAGTGACGAAACTGTTATAAAAGTTAAATATTCTTTATTCTTTAGGCATTTATTCGTTGGGCACTTTCTGGGATGTAGAAAAAGCACTAAACTCGCGTGCACGTAACGCTCAGATACTCAGGTAAAGTCCGTTCGAGTAGAGAGCAACAAAAATAATGCATCGTAGTTGGCGGTCAAACGCAAGCCTGTTCATTGTAAAAAAAAAGGCAAAGTTTGCGTCAGGCTTTATACGACATAAAATGAATCTAGGATAGTCTTTCTAACACCGTCGGAAGGAAATAAATAAGGAGCTTAAGGTCGGTCTCAAATCACTAAAACAGAGGTAAGTACCTACCTATATTCAGCCGACAGGCAGTTTGCAGACTCGAATAAAAACACTCTCCACATTACAAAAGTATGGTTCCTCAAACAATTAAACCCCACAAATGAGCGTACAAACAAAGTTCCCGTTTTTATACCGACTCGTTGGACGCGAGCTAAATTGTTTGAGTAATTCCTTCCAAGTTACAAAGGGGAGCCAAGTACGAGAGCAAACTTGTCCTGTCGCTCTTCATGGTAATATTAGTATTATGAGTTCCTTTGTTGTACTTGTATACCTAGCTTTGTTTCTAGGCGGTTAGTCCGTTATTTGCATTACCCTATGTCAAGTACTAGCACGCAAGTCACTTACTTAGCGTAGAATTTCATTTAAAAAATACATTATATAGTAGGCTTGCGCTTGACCGCCATCTCGCCTGATGTTAAGCGATGATGCGGTCTACGGTGGAGCACGCTTGCCTAGAAGACAATTTTTTATTTATGGAAGCAGAAAAAAAAAACATTTTTTGAGAATTAATTGAAATAAATACACACATTACAAATTGTTTTCCTCCACAAACCGGTTCCAACTCAGCATAATGCTGGTTGCGAACAACCAGCGCTGGTCTTCCGTTGGAGCCGCCGGTGACATCACCCACGGCCAACACCCAACAGTACACGAGACATTTAATAATAATATATTATAACAACAACACATAATACATAACAAACTAACATTTAAATAAACTTAGCAGTAATTATAAACAAACCATAAATAAATACATAATACTAATGAGGTGATTCGACTAAAACAATGTTGTTAACAAACTAATACGAGTAAACTAGGCAACACTATCTCAATAAAAACATTATGAAACTAATTAAAAGAAGAAATTTTGACATTTACTCGGACATGAAATAAAAATAACAAAGGTAAGTCCCTATAAAAAGGTTCCCTATATAGCACTACATCCCGAACTGTTACAACCTAACCATCACGATTTGAAGACACCAGATTGTAACTATCGAGGAAGATCCATCCAGGCAGCTCATTCCACAGATTAGCAGTACTCACAATAAAAGTGGAATTAAAGCGTTTTGTACGGGTTGAAGCGGTCTATGGTTGGTGTTAGTAATCATTATAATATTTTACACACGAACGTCAGTTCCGACATATAATCTACAGACGTATGTTAAATTCCCGATCAGTTAAGGAACAGACAGACAGGCATATATTTTTCCTTCGAACAAAGTAAAGCTAGCAAATTATTGTTTAAATTAATTGTAAAGTAATTTATTCGAAGGTCGAAGACAAGCCGTCGATTGCAACTTTCTTAAATGTCGCCTCAAAAACGCTTCTTTTCTGTTGATAAAAATAAAGATAAAAGCTATTTTTGAAGCGTGGTAATGAGTGTAACCTTTATATGCCTGTAATTATTGACCTTTCTCTAAATAACAGCTTAAATAAACCTCTCGGCTATTAGATCGGCGTACCGTAGGTAATTATTACTTACGTTTAATTATGTAAATTCTCTGTAATGATTACTTATAGAATATCTAAGATGCGAAGTACTAAATAATTACTATGTTAGTCAACCTGTAATCGATCGTCGTAATACATTTATATATAATATATAAAAGCGAGTGTGTACGACCAGTGCGTGTTACCAGTGATGACATACGGCAGTGAAACGTGGTCTCTCACTATGGGCCTCATAAGCAAGCTCAAAGTCGCACAACGAGCTATGTAGAGGGCTATGCTCGGGGTTTCTCTACGAGGTCGAATCAGAAATGAGGAGATCCGTAGACGAACGAAAGTTACCGACATAGCCCACCGGATAAGCAAATTGAAGTGGCAGTGGGCAGGGCACATAGCGTGCAGAACAGATGGCCGATGGGGAGAAAAGGTTCTCGAATGAAGACCACGGACTGATAAGTGCAGGGTAGGACGTCCACCCACGAGATGGACAGACGACCTAAAAGAGACCAAAAAGAGGGAAACGCTGGATGAAGGCCGCTTCCAACCGGCCTTTTTAGAGATCGATGGAGGAGGCCTATGTCCAGCAGTGGACGTCCTACGGCTGAAACGATGATGATGATGATATAAAAGCGAAATTCATCTACTTATTCACGAAATCACGAAAACTTCTTGACCTACGAAGCTGAAATTTGGCAAATAGATTTCTTATGGGATGTAGAGGTCCGCTAAGAAAGGATTTTGCGAAAGGGCCGAATTGAGGGGGTTAAATGGGTACTGAAACTTTATATGAAAGTCTACGCATACAAAGACGCGGGCAACAGCTAGTTCTACATAATATATGGACATAACTTCAGCTATTTTGGCTAACGGAATAAACAATTATACCCGTTTCCTCAGTGCACGGCAACACGTGTCTCTCCTCCTTCCTCAGGACGTGTTGACTCTCCGAGTTAAATCGCAAGGTCAACACCATCTGTTGAGTAGTATCCATCCATCAAGTAAATGGCGTTGATATTTTATTGAACAACAAAACACAAGGTGCAGCTTAATAATACAACAACAAGTGCAGAGGGTCATCATCATCATCAGCCAGAAGACGTCCACTGCTGAACATAAGCCTCCCCCTTTAACCTCCACACTGAACGACAATCTGCCTTATGCATCCACTGGATGCCAGCTATTCTCACGATGTCGTCGGTCGATCTAGTGAGATGCTTACCTACGCTGCGTCTTCCAGTTCGTGGTCTCCACTCAAGAACCTTTCTTCCCCATTAGGGTTAGAGGGTCATGTTTCACTCAAAATAATTAATTATTAGGTACTGTATATTGGATTCCCAGGCCGTCCTCTGCATGCACGTTACCGTTTATCGTGTTTAACTTCCAGATCGTAACTCCAAACTCTGCCACCTCGACGCGTGTATTAAGCAGTTTTAAAGTGTTTAACTTCCAGATCGTAACTCCAAACTCGGCCACCTCGACGCGTGTATTAAGCAGTTTTAAAGTGTTTAACTTCCAGATCGTAACTCCAAACTCTGCCACCTCGACGCGTGTATTAAGCAGTTTTAAAGTGTTTAACTTCCAGATCGTAACTCCAAACTCTGCCACCTCGACGCGTGTATTAAGCAGTTTTAAAGTGTTTAACTTCCAGATCGTAACTCCAAACTCTGCCACTTCGACGCGTGTATTAAGCAGTTTTAAAGTGTTTAACTTCCAGATCGTAACTCCAAACTCTGCCACCTCGACGCGTGTATTAAGCAGTTTTAAAGTGTTTAACTTCCAGATCGTAACTCCAAACTCTGCCACCTCGACGCGTGTATTAAGCAGTTTTAAAGTGTTTAACTTCCAGATCGTAACTCCAAACTCTGCCACCTCGACGCGTGTATTAAGCAGTTTTAAAGTGTTTAACTTCCAGATCGTAACTCCAAACTCTGCCACCTCGACGCGTGTATTAAGCAGTTTTAAAGTGTTTAACTTCCAGATCGTAACTCCAAACTCTGCCACCTCGACGCGTGTATTAAGCAGTTTTAAAGTGTTTAACTTCCAGATCGTAACTCCAAACTCTGCCACCTCGACGCGTGTATTAAGCAGTTTTAAAGTATTTAACTTCCAGATCGTAACTCCAAACTCTGCCACCTCGACGCGTGTATTAAGCAATTTTAAAGTGTTTAGCTTCCAGATCGTAACTCCAAACTCTGCCACCTCGACGCGTGTATTAAGCAGTTTTAAAGTGTTTAACTTCTAGATCGTAACTCCAAACTCTGCCACCTCGACGCGTGTATTAAGCAGTTTTAAAGTGTTTAACTTCTAGATCGTAACTCCAAACTCGGCCACCTCGACGCGTGTATTAAGCAGTTTTAAAGTGTTTAACTTCTAGATCGAAACTCCAAACTCTGCCACCTCGACGCGTGTATTAAGCAGTTTTAAAGTGTTTAACTTCTAGATCGTAACTCCAAACTCTGCCACCTCGACGCGTGTATTAAGCAGTTTTAAAGTGTTTAACTTCTAGATCGTAACTCCAAACTCTGCCACCTCGACGCGTGTATTAAGCAGTTTTAAAGTGTTTAACTTCTAGATCGTAACTCCAAACTCTGCCACCTCGACGCGTGTATTAAGCAGTTTTAAAGTGTTTATCTTCTAGATCGTAACTCCAAACTCTTCCACCTCGACGCGTGTATTAAGCAGTTTTAAAGTGTTTAACTTCTAGATCGTAAATCCAAACTCTGCCACCTCGACGCGTGTATTAAGCAGTTTTAAAGTTATTGTGACTTTAAGTAGATGTGTGCGTAAGAACTCCATGAGTTTTTAAAGTTTCGGACAAATATTTAGAAATATAATCATACTTACAATATTATAAATGCGAAAAGTTTGTTGGTTTGTTTTTTCCTCTTTCACGCAGCAACAGAGCAAGGGATCGACCTGATTTTTTGCATGGGTATAATTCGAGGGCTGTAAAGTGACATAGGACGTGACAAGTGACTACTTTTCATCATCATCATCATCACCATTTTTCATCACTACGCGGGTGAAACCGCAGGGCGCAGCTATTCGAAAATATATTTGATATATACATGGAATACGAGTAAAATAATTATTTCCTTAGATCAGAAATTTTGTACTAAAAATGTATGGAATCACAAGATTTATACAGACAAACAGTTCCTTATAGTTATTCGAGTCAGATAAACAGGTTAGGTTATTTTTACTTGTGGTTTTCCTATCTTTATCCTAATGTCAACCATTATACTATCAAGCACTGCTGATATCAGACAAACCGACGTCAGACAATACTTATCATAAACAACATGCTGGGTACGCTGCTTACTGGCAGAGGGCGTGAGCTTCTGCACTTTTAGATTGTCTCTAGACGTTCGTCAGTCTATGGGTAATCCAACAGTGTTTTGTATAATAGATAATAACCAGAGTAAGTATTTAGTGTTAGCTAGCTTGTATAATTATTTTTTCCAACTTCAAAAAAGGAGGAAGGCCTCACTTTTTTAAATTTTACTATGGTAACATCACAGACTTACTGAGCGACGCATTAAGAAATCTCGTAAACTACCTTGATCTACAAAGCTGAAATTTGGCAGATAAATTCCTTATAGGACCTAGAGAGATGTGGTAGAGATCTACTTAGAAAGGATATTGCAAGCGAGCCGAATTAAGTAGGTCAAAAAGGGATTGAAAGTTTATATGAAAGTCTACGCGTACGAAATAGCGGGCAACCAACTAGTAGGTAGTTTAATAAAGGGCACTTTCTCGTAAAAAATATCACAGTACTTATCAGTGTGGTCGAGGGATAGCCATTGCCACATGGCCCATTTGCCCATTGTAGCCACCCGAAGCTTTCCCTACTTGTAAAAACATTGTTTGTTTGTGCTAACGCTAGAAATACGTTTAGCTTTATGTTGTCTCCACATCACGCGTCTATCTTCTCACCTTACTACTATGATCTCCATGGGTATGAGTTTTGTCAGCAAGAAGTGACTCACCACAAAGATCTGGTTACAAACTACATGAACTGTGCAGATTTATCCTCAGAGAGTAAGATTCATGGCGGCTCTAGCAGCCAGATTGTCGCAACATTGTTGCCAGCCCCCGCTGCTTGATTCACCGCCATCAAGCTGCCATTATAGCACGAACAATTTATCTGTGCAGTTGGCAAAATGAAATAACTACATATTTTTTACGGCTGGCTGTCAGTTTTATTAAAAAAATACGCTAGTGGCTCTCTCACTTGTCATTGGAAATAAGTTTGTGTATTAGCACTCCTGCGGGTAAGCTCGCGTGTCTCTTCACATCGTGCTATTTACGAGTTTTAAACATATTTTGTGAGTTGCTGTTTAGTTATTTTTAGCGAAATAATGAAGTGTAGCACAGGCAACACTGCGCTGAATAAAGAAGAATAACGCTACCACAGCACGATGGTACAATGTAAAGCCGGAATCAGTCTATCTAATCTGATTCTTATGATTTTGGTATTAAAATACAATATTTAAAAGAAATCTTCTAGCTGGTATAGAGACTAGAGAAAAAAAAATTGTCGCTTAATGCCTATGACAAACAATAAAAACCTTCACATAGAGAACGAGATGACCAGGAAGATCAAGGAAAGAAATCTCAGACCAAATGAAAGAGAAGACAAAATAGTCATGCCGTACATGGAGACGAAAACACACGGGCAGTAAAAAGTAAGTTCATACAGGCTGCGTGTCCAGCCCTATTGTCAGAGTTTAAAAGTCGCTGGAAGTAGAGCACGCTTGGAAGTTACTCCACTGATAACTAGGAATGAATGAAGTATACTTATTCAAAGACACATTGTGATATATATTGTGATATGAAACCTAAATTAATAACCACCTGCTTCTGATCTACGAAAGGTAGTTGTCATTGTATATAATGCTCTACTCGGCTCTACTTAATAGAGATCAGTATAGCCAATAATTAATACATCTGTACAAAAAGTAACAACTAATTTCTCGGAAAGTTCAATAAACGAAATTAATCCACAATTTCCACCCTTAGATACCGAACAATCATTTTCTTCAAATTTCCAGACCATTTTTGAGGTACAGTTTATTCTATTTAAAAAAACCATCAAAATCAGTTCACTGTCGACAAAGATATCGCTTACCAATCCCATAAAAAATACAGTCAAAATTCTCCTCCTTTCTTGAAGTCGGTTGAAAATAATATCGACATCAAGGCATATTTGTAAAACTTCTGTTCTAGGTGTTTTCCTTGGTCTGCTTCGTACTACTGATAGATCAGCCTATCATGCTCCCACTGCTGGGACACACCCTCAGAGAGATGATAAAACCCCTCAATGTCTCTTCACCGTTTGATTCTGAATAAGATAGGAATTAACATCCAGACGACTTTGAATCTATCCATTTAGAAATCTATAATCGGCATCATGCTGGTTTGTGTCAAAAAGATATAATAAGCTCTAATTAAGTTTAATTTTTAATATAGTGAAATTTTTATTTTCCGTTGTAAATTGTGTTCATTGTGTTTTTTGCCACAAATAAATTATGTTTATGTCTATGTAGAAGTTTTCACAATGTCGTTCCCCCACACTCGTGGTAGCATTTAGATGAGTACAGAGGCATTCTGCGAACGATTCTCGTGATACGCCTGGATTGACACCCTGGGGGGTTAGACAAGACCCACTTTCTGTTAGCGATAACGCTTACGGAAAGATGAAATTGTATGGAAATGATATTGACAATGACAATGGCTTGAGATATGTTATCTGAAGCTAATGTCATTTTCATATAATTTCATCTTTCCGCAGGCGTTAACGCTAATAGAATGTAGGTCTTGTCCAACCCCCCAGCACTGCTCCCTGAGCGATGAGCGATGGTGGCCGGGCGGTAGCATGTGCGCTTTACAATCTGACAGCACCCGTTTCGATCCTCGGCCCTGCACCAATGATTTAGTACTCAAATAAATTATGTGCAGTTTCGTGCCATCGGTGAACAACAGTGAACGAAAACATCGTGAGGAAACAGGAATGTACAAAAATCTCAAAAATTCAAAGGCATAAATTATATTCATCAACATGCACTGGGCCAGCATGGTGGATTAGGGCCCATCCTCTCTCTCTGAGAGAAGGCCTGTGTCCCAGCAGTGGGGACATGATAGGCTGAAATAATGATGACTTTACTTGTATTATTGAATTTCGATAAAGGTTCGCAGCCACGCCATCCAAAACTCTTTTTGTCGCAATTTGTCCCGAGTCCAGTGTCCAGACCTATACAGATGTTTGTTGGCGGCGGCGTTTCAGCATTTTTTTTTGAGTCCTTCTTTTTATATGTTTTTGCTTCGTTTTGTCTGTAATTTCATTAAAATTTCATTTGGACGGCGCGGTTCGGTGCACTCCACTCCTGGCGATGGTAAATATGCGAATACATATTTAACGACAAAATGTGTAGTATGAAGGTTGCAGTAGCTTTTTGTTAACACAGTTACATGAGTAAATACGTAAGTTAAAGGCTGCACTTAGCTTCTAAATATTACACGACTATGACTCGCCAAAACTTGAACATATTTAATTAAACTGAGTTAAAATTAAACTAGCGGGCTCCCGCAGTTTCGGTCCGCTCTTTGGCTTCCTACTATCTCCATGCAACAAATCACATCAATCCATTGTCTATAACTGCTTGAAAGAGTAACAAAGAAACACATTTCCATATTCACAATACCAGTATGGTTACCACCTTTAGTAGTACATATTTATAAATACCAAAACTAAAAGTTAAGTTAACTCTATATAGATATCAATAACGGCTATATAGGGGGTAGATTCTCAGGTAATTGGACTAAATACCTAGAATTAATAAATGATACTCAATTATATCCTCTTCTCGTCCAAAATACCTCAGTGCCTTAAGACGAAAGTCTTCGACCAGTGAGTGTTACCAGTGATGACATACGGCACTGAAACATGGTCTCTCACTTGACTATGGGCCTCATAAGCAAGCTCAAAGTTGCACAACGAACTATGGAGAAGATTTTACTCGGGGTTCTCTATGAGATCGAATCAGAAATAAGGAGATTCGTAGATGAATGAAAGTCACTGACATCCCACCGGATCAGCAAGTTGAAGAGGCAGTGGGCAAGGCACATATCACACAGAACAGGTGGCCGATGGGGCCGAAAGTTTCTCAACTAGAGACCTCGGATCGGTAAGCGCAGCTTAGGACATCCATGCACCCACAAGATGGACAGATAACCTAAAAGAGACCGCATGGAAACGCTAGATGCAGGCCGCTTCCAACTGGCCCTTTTGGAGATCGATGGGGGAGGCCTATGGCCAGCAGTGGACGTCCTATGGCTGAAATGATGAATTATATTTTCGTAAATGATTCAGTAATAGATGATTCAAAATAATATATGATAAACAAAACTAAGCCCAATCCAGCAATGTAACGTAAGTTTTAAGTTTATACGTATGTAAATCACAATTTTTACAAAAATAAATATGATATAACCTCAAAACTGATTGCCCATATTAATCTGCTGGATAATAAAGCTGCTCCAGCGACTGAGTTGAGACATGTCCGCTAATGACCATGAAATATTATCTTTTCCATATCAGTACAAGGCAATAACTCGTAATTATGCTAATTTAACATCATTTTTACAAAAACATGGAAAATAAATCGAAACTAGTAATGTTGAGAAACTATAATTCACCGATATGTTTCGCCTAATACGATTTGTTAATATTTTTCAAAGCAGTATGCAATAGAAATTCTATGATTTCTGGCTGCATCACGGCTGTTCTCTTTCTTCCCAGTACTTTACAATATTGTCCCAACGTTTTAGTTGGTAGGTACCTATAGATGTAGTCTGGGCAGTCGAAGGTATTGATTTCTGAACGAACTCCCGTACCAGAAAAATATGCTTACATCACACTGCCTTTGTCTCCGACTGGGGAGACATGGAGGCTGGGCTAGTGTGGAGAACGCTTCTAGCTGACAGGATACATCTCAACTAATAACAACAGACTGTGAATAAGGTAAATGAATTTATGTTCAGTGTGTAACTCGTAAGAGGTGAGAGGAGCTCCACCGACAATCATTTAAAAGACATTTTTGATTTATATATTAACAATTTATTACCAAACACAGTCGGATTTACAGTTTCATAAGAGCTTGTCATGATTTGGTGCCGGCCGCGCCGCCCATCGTCGATCATCCGCCTCTACCACGCTATTCTAATATCTTTAATTGATTAGTATTTTTACTTTCTCGACTCTCATCCCAAATTAATACAGTATAAATCGTTTTAAGAACCATTGTATGGGTAGAGACACATACCCACACATTTCTTCCTACGGATTAAATATCGATGTAAATGAAGGTACTTATGAGTTACATACAAATGAGATGTAGGTATTTCAATGCTAGGCCATTAATAATAAGTCATTAATATGAAGTACGAGTATAGTCCGTGCGTAGGCCGCGCCCGGCCTCAGATTCCATCTTCAATATTCTAATCCCAATAGTTCACACAACGTTATGCTAATTTTAAAAGGCCTTGGTAGCCTATTTGGGAGACTGGTAAACTTTAAAGCAACCTCACGCTTTCAAGTCAAGCGTGAGGGCGCGGTTTCAAACCCCGGGCCCGTACCAATGTGCTCTTTGGAGTTTATGTTCAAATTTTCATACCACTGGCTTTTCGGTAAAGGAAAACATCGTGAGGAAACCTGCATACGTACGGAGAAGATATTCAATGACGTATATGTGAATCCACCAACCCGCAACTGGGCCAGCGTGGTGGACATGATCAAATCGCCCTTTCGGAGATAGGCCTAGTCCAGCAGTGGACTATTGAAAGGCTGTTTATGTATGCTAATTTTATCGATACTTTATTAGACGGGACTCAAATATCAACCTCCACCATAGTTCTATTATGCCTCCATGGTCCAACTCAGCAAGTCTCCGAGGGAGAGTTTACCTAACAGCACCTAATTTTTTTTCAAACAATTTTGTTGTACAAACTTAAAACCTTTTCGTTACAGTTCCAGTTCCCAGACAAAACGCCCTCTCCACCCTGTCGCAGCCCACATTTTCAGGATTTGCTAAAGAGGGACACAACTATACGCCCGAGAGAGATGGGTGACATAATCCACTTATACGTCACGGTCGGGTTGCTCTCATACATTTTTACTGGAGAAAATTCGGGAATACCCTTAATGCATATTAAGCCGGGGCCTGAGTTACAAGACCAACTTATCTGGAGAGTTGAGTAAGGGAGCCACTATCGTGTTTCAAGAACCAAACTGAAAACCACTCGTTAAATAATTGTAGTTAGTTCAGTTGGCCATCCGCACGGATAAGTTGGTTGGCTACTATTTGCGCGTATCAGGGTTCATATCAGGAGGTATCAGGGCGAGCTATTGAAATGAAATTTTCCGCCGTGTAGATTTTAGGGATAACGAAGGTCCTGTTCACTTTTCTAAGTACTTTGTAGGTAAGAATGTGACCCTTCCCCGGGTCGGGACTAAGAGAGGACGGATTATTGTTTCAAGTACCTTTTTTAGGGTTCCATGCCAAAATTATCAAAAGGTACTCACAATAGTCGCAATATGCCCTGGTGGCCCAGTTGGTAGTGAACCTACCTTCTGCGCTTGGGGGCGTGAGTTTGATTCCCATCTAGGATAAACATTCATGTGATGAAAATTTGTGTTTGTTCTATATCTGAGTGTTAACAATCGAAATAAGTATGTATATAATTATGGATATTATATATGTACCTATACCTATCAGTCTCTGGCAGCCATATTACAAGCTTTGCTTGGTTTGGGGTCAGATGATCGTGTGCAAAAATTTCCCGTATATTTATTATAATATGGTCAAGTAGGGTGACATATTATGGTCTTACCTTCAAAGCAATTTTTTTCTATCATAATTAGGTTTAAGTTTTTATTTACGTGATATGTATATGAGTGAAAAATAAAACCGTACCCCGTTCCCTTCTTCTTTGAAGTTTAAGGACAGAAATACCTGAATTAATTAAGACGTATAATAAATACGCAAAGTTTTAAGGGGGAAAACGAAGTTGTGATAATTATTATTTACTAAATTACTTTAAAAAGGGTTAAAAAATTGTTACTTGTACGGGACCCTCGACGAGCGAGCTCTACTCGTGTTTTGGCTAATGTATTTGTAATAAAGCGAGCGCTGTGGAATGTTCGGTGTGCGGTGCGGTGGTAGGTATTGAATTGTGTGCTTTTTTGTCCGGTCTGGGATTGTATTTCATATTTTAGTAAAATTGCTTTGTCTGGGACGAGGGCTGTGTTCCTTGTTTTATGGGTAAGTGCAGTACATTATTTTAAATTTCATTCCTCTCTATATATAGTAACACAGAATAAGCAAAAACATTAATTGAAAAATCGGCTCTTAATGCTTTACTCAAAGATTTCTTACTATACTACGTATATAATCTTTGGCTTTACTTAATAAAACTTTACAATAACACAAAAATACAAAAAACATTGAATATTTAAAATATCCAAGTAAAACATATATTTAAATATATTTGTTTTGCCTTCTTTCTTTGTTGCATTCTTTCTTTCCTTAATAAATAAAAATAAATTGTGTTTTTTTATTGAAGAGTTGTTCCTTATCTCATCGCTCGTATATTTCTATATATAAGGATATTCTGTTGAAATGCTTAAATCTTTTCTTTATCTATGTAGTGATGATGATGATGATGACGCGAAGTTTAAATAAAGCAGGAACTAACATGGCTAATGTATTCGATAAATAATAAAAATTAAGAATGAGTAATTTATAATCATTGTATAATATATCAAGTTGTTCTATCATTATGTATTACGAGTATATAATTATGATATATTTATACATATAAGAATATATTAAGATTTTTTTTAAATGACTACTTTAGCTCCATCTTTTGACAATCCAGCGATCGACCATCCATCAAAAAGTAGTAAATATTACCCAAATGAAAGACAAGAAAGAAAAAACACATTGCCATGCCGTGTGTATAAAAATGTCCCGAATATTTATTTATTCAGCGTGCATAATGGTGGTAATGCCGCCAGCGTGCTGGGTACGCTGCCAACTGGTAGTGGGCTTGAGCATTTGGATTGTCTTTAGACCTTCAATGGTCTATAGGCACTCTAACTGTATTTGTAAGTGTTTTAGCTTCTATTTTGTTTAGTTAATAAAGGCACTTGGCCCAGTGAAAAAATAAACTTAGAAAGAATGTTTTTTTTTATTATTTATTGTAGAAACAAACGTGTAAGTATAGTTATGACCTATGAGTTTACCACGATCGACTTGAATGCCAGGAAATATAAGTACGTTAAATATTTTAAGACCGGGACACGATGATTCCCATGCAGGTACAAACATAAACTTGTGAAATTGCATGCATAACTTTATTGCTTATGACCACTTAACAACCAATATACTGCGTAAATATCTGAAATACCTCTTCACAAAAACAGCATCCACGCACAAAATTAGCACTCTTAAAAATCAGGTTTCGTGTGGGTTTTGTAAATAAACATGACAATTAAGAAACAACAAGTACTTTTAAAGAATAAAAAAATGTTTTCTATTGAGCAGTTATTTTTTGACCTTTAACAAAATTAGAGGTCCTTTAAAGAGTATTTTTACCTTGATAGAACGTAACCACAACTACTGTTTGGTTAATAAGGCCGCATACCTCGGAGTTTACAATGTATGGGCTTAGAGAGTTATAACAATCATAACTTTGTTATCATAAGGCTGTGGGTGGTGGTCAGATGACGTTATGTCCTGAACTTAGATCTTGAAGGATAGGCAGATGACAACAACATGCAGTTCTATAATACCTTAAATATAAATAACTTACAACTTCCATGAAGCTCTACCACAATGACAGTCGTCAGTTGCGGTCACTGGAACTGTCAACAACAACCGTGACTTCACTGGAACTGTCTGTCTGCACCACCTCGGCATCTACCGGACCAGCTGTCTTCTCATGGGTTGCAAAATTTGAAACTTCCAAAGCACTCTACATTATCAGGGACTTTTTAATTTGAAAGCTGAGTATTTTAACCGACCAAGTTTCTGCTGCCTGCTGGTGAGCGCCACGCTTGTCCATAAGTAGTATCACCCAGAATATAGGCTTTCAAACCGTGCACTGTCCTGCCACCCTGAGATATCCGCACTGTTACACTTGATGCATTTTATCAACCGTAATCGCGACTGATTGAAGGAAGGACAAACAAGTGAAGGCAGTGTTCTTCCGGCGAGACCCCGGCCAGTACTGGTGGGCTAAATGAGAAGGTTTCCCTATTTCTTTCCATTCCAGAGAGAATATAAAACTCTTTTTCGCCTTTTTTTACTTCCAACTTCGTCTTAATATGCCACCCGCTCGGACCTTGGACCAGAGACCGAGGAAACGATAGATATGGCAAGAAAATGTGGCATCTCGATAAAAGATGGAAAACAAAATTACAACACTATTTCAATTGAAGTAAACTAAAACAGAGGCAGTAATTTTTGGCATCTGCTCTTCACGGCTTCGTGCGCATACTTCGTATATAGGTACAGCGTTATTGCTTCAGTCAGTTAACATCAAAGCGTCGTCAGTAATTCAGTATAATTCATCTTCATAATTTTCCCAATAATATTTTGATACAATTAGATCACAAGGTAAGTATGTTTATCAAATGGTGAGCGCCACATTGGCATATGCCTGCAAGTAAGTACATACATTTGACCAGTACCGGATAGACGTTTGAATTTGAATTCCAGCATGGCACTGCTCTGCACTCTCCAGCATGGCACTGCTCTGCACTCTCCAGCATGGCACTGCTCTGCACTCTCCAGCATGGCACTGCTCTGCACTCTCCAGCATGGCACTGCTCTGCACTCTCCAGCATGGCACTGCTCTGCACTCGCCACCCTGACACATTCAAGTATTACGTGCCTACATGCCCTGAGATATAATTATGTTGTTAAATATCTTCATATGCTATCATTATCATCGGCCAGAAGACATCCACTGCTGAACGACATCCTGCCATCTGCATCCAGTGAATACCCGCGACTCTCACAATGTCGTCGGTCCATCTAGTGGGAGGCCTACCTACGCTGCGTCTTCCAGTTCTTGGTCTCCACTCAAGAACCTTTCCCATCCGTTATCAGTTCTTCGAGCGATGTGACCTGCCCATTGCCACTTCAACTTGCAAATTTTACAAGCTATGTATCCTGTACATTCCTGGAAATATTGCCCTTCAATCCAAATCAGAGTATATACCTAAATGTGTGCACACTAACTTTTGGCGGTTGCAAGCGGACACTAAAAGTGTCCTAGATTACTAGTACCTAGTACTATCAGACCAAAAGTCTGAAGTTGTCTGATTTTCTTCGCCTCGCCTGTCTAATAGTTCGTAGGTCCAGTCCAAAGGGGAGTTTGTGTTAATCGCGGGGGCCCGTCTTCGTTAGTCTAGAATTAATTCGTTGATAAGACGCCGCGCCCCCGGCGACGTCTCCGCCAGGGCTGACGCAAGGGAAAACTCGGAAAATCTCCTTGGTGATCATGTCTATCATTACTTTTGTTTTTGTTCTCTTTTGACTGCCAATCTTTTGCATACTGTGTAAGTTCTTACTACTAAGTACTTCTACTGTTTTACTGTATATGGGTTATAAGTACCTGAAATAAATGAATTATAAGTAAGTATATTATTTTTACTCAGTCCGCAACCCCAAAAATATGATGATGATTTCACCTTTTTATAACGACTTTTCCAAATAAAACTGGGTTATTTTCTATGATAATTGATACATATCGAACATCGACATAGGTATACTATCTCGATGGTATCGAACAGATACTTATAAAATCTTGTCCAAGCCGAGTAATATTATTTGAAGCAATACGGCCAATATCTGTCCGTTGTTCAAATTCCACAATTAGCCCTATCTTTTGAAAAGCATACCAATAGTGATTGTGTGATGACGATAGATAATTTATGACATATATTAGTTCTGTTTTAGGATTTCGTAGTCCTATAAGGAATCCTTATAAATTCGTTCTGTCCGTCCGTCTGTCTGTCCGCCCGTCCATATGTCCATCTGTCCGAAAAACTTAAATTTCGTAATTAAAATATATATTTTTTTTGTTATGTTTTTCGTTTAAATTGACCTCGGCTTACAAATCTAAGAGTCCCGTACATTTCCGAATAATTAATAATATAGGTCGTGATCGTGTATGATTCCTTCGGAAAAGATGAACGGAAAAAATCTGCGACAGCCCTGAAATCCAAGAGCAAATTAAAAAGACGACCACAAGATCACCAGGGGGTGGGGGATCACCCCCACTGACCCTTTTTAATGAACATTGCACTTGTCGCTATCTCATTTCCTCTTTATCACTTCCCTGAGAGGACAGTTGCGCCATCTCGCTCTAATACCGAGATTCTGCTATGATACCGATTGTCTGTGGTCTGCGCTGCATTTTTATTGCGAAATCCTTAAGGCTTTTTACCGACTTGGTAGAGGGTGGTTCTTCGAAATAAATATCAAGGTAGTTTCGCCCGGGGGTTTCACTCGATATCTCCTCGCCGGTAACAGGGGAACAAACCGAACTTTTTTCCTGTGTGTCCCCCTGAGGAGACATATCAAGGGGACAGACCAGAATAATTCTTATTTTGTAGTATTTCGACTTTCTTTAAATCTATGCTGGTTTTACATTAAATCATGCAATGATAATATTTTCTGAGTGAAAGATCACAAACTGACAGACAGAGAAGACCCTAGAAAAGCAGCTACTTTCGCATTTATATCCATCAGAGTGAAGTGATGGCATGATGTGTGCGTATTATATCCATCAGAGTGAAGTGATGGCATGATGTGTGCGTATTATATCCATCAGAGTGAAGTGATGGCATGATGTGTGCGTATTACAATAAATAAATAATAATAAATAATTTTTCGGGACATTTTTGCACACAGTAGACAATAATAGACAAATTTTTATTTATGCAAGAATAAAAATACATTTTTTGAGAATTAATAGAAATAAATACACACATTACAAATTGTTTTCCTCCACACACGGTCATCTGACCCCAAACTGAGCAAAGCTCGTGATATGACTGCCAGACACTGATATACATACACATACATTTTGAAATACATACATATATAGATATTAATACCCAGATATAAAACAAACACAAATGTTCATCACATGAATGTTTGTCCTAGGTGGGAATCGAACCCACACCCCCAAACACAGAAGGCAGGTTCACTACCAACTGGACCAACGGGCTATCTAAGTTCAAACAATTCAAACAATTTCCAGTCGGTTCCACTTATTCTCCACTGTATAATAAACAAACAATACGATGCAATTACACAAATATATTGCTTGTATTAGCCACCGAAGAAGCCTTTTCAGCAGTATTAGCAAAGTACAGTATTTACAAGAAAATCAACTTTATCGATTCCCAATGTTCCATGATAATATTCATCGAATACACAAACTACTGTTACCTGTGCAAGTGTTGGCGCCAACGTGAACGAAACAATCATTGTATTATTTTCTGAGTGATTTATCTAGAGTGTTATTTTAGAGTGCCAAGAACCCAGGTAAAAAAACCTTACAGTGCTTTTTTTATATTTTATTTAATCAACACATTGTTAATATACGATTTACAAAAAAAAATACACCAAAAAACCACGGAAAGTTTGTCTTTAAACCACGGAAGGTTTGTCTTATAAAGCACGGAAGGTTTGTCTTATAAAGCACGGAAGGTTTGTCTTATAAAGCACGGAAGGTTTGTCTTAAAACCACGGAAGGTTTGTCTTATAAAGCACAGAAGGTTTGTCTTATAAACCACGGAAGGCTTGTCTTATAAACCATGGAAGGTTTGTCTTATAAACCACGGAAGGCTTGTCTTATAAACCATGGAAGGTTTGTCTTATAAACCACGGAAGGCTTGTCTTAAAACCACGGACGGTTTGTCTTTGTTTGTCTTTTTTGCTGAGTATAGGTAGGTAAACGTTAACATAGATTTAATGGTGATTGTTAGTATAACTCTGTTAGTAAAGCATAGTTATCAAATTGTATGGCTCTAAAACAACAAACCGTGTTAGTAATAAAAATTAATTGAAACGTAATCAAACTCGTTATACCCATACATACAAACAAGGCTTCAAATATAACTTTATTTTTTACAATGATACGTACAAGTGGTTATAATCATGCGTACACTAATACGCCTCGACATTGTTTAATGTCTTTATAATTAACAAACTCGAATTGCCTTTCCTTTACTGCGATCATGTTTAATACGTTGTAGTTTGGGGATCAATGTCGTTTTTAATTACGAGTTTGGATTCAAAACTTTTTTCAACTTCAACGACTATTCCTATAAGAAGAGTTTAAAAATGATCTTTAAGTTCAGTTGTTTTGTAATTTTTTTTTCAATTGTTTGTCCTTTATCAAAAATTTTTCAGCCGTGGGTGGTCTAAAACTTTGACATTAGGTCTGGCCCTCAGCCTATATGAACTTACTTTTTATTTTCTGTCCTGTTTTTGCACTCATACATCCACATCACACATCTTGAACTTATTCAATTACCTACTTAATATTTTATGAAACCACTAAAACAAACTTTAGTTGTTCTAAAACAACAATCGTTAGATTTTGTAGACATAAACTACTATCTTACATGATTGTTTTTTTTCATCGGATTAGCCTAGCCTTTTCCCGCGATCTCACCTGATGCTTAGTAATAACTTAGTAGTAATAACCTGTGAAATCCTGGATTTTCCAAGATTGTAAATTTTGCAGAAACGAACAAAGGCAAGACGTTTCAAGTAAGCACGAGAAACACAAAGTAAGAGTATTGGAAATCGATAAGCGAATATAAATCGACTTAATTGTCATCACTGCTATAGTCTATGCCAAGTTTTGACATCATATCTTTTAAGATGTTGTCACACTCTTCCTTGGGCGTAATATGGCGTAGGATATTATAGGCAAGCTTTGTAAACTATTTAATTGTAAATAAACGTGATCTACCGAATTTGGGGGCTTTTATTAACGAATTCCAGTAAAAAGTAAAGTCAGTACAAATTTTTAGTGCTACGATTAAACTTGCAAAATAGTACAAATATGTAATCAATGTTTGGTCATCGAGGTAAAACATTTCAGAGCCTTTGAGTAAAATAAACAAAAATAAACTCGTAGTTTAAAATAGTCTCATAGTTTCGTTCAAAGAAACAAAGAGTTTCGTAGCTATGTATCTTTAATGATAGCTCTGTAAATCCATTACAACTTGAGTCGTAACCATAAACATCAACCGCTTCCGAACTAAAAGCAGTTATTACGAAAAATACGTTTCACCGTCAACGTGATGTGATAGGTGCCTATTAAAATGTTAATTGGTGCTTCAAAAGGTATAGTTTAGAGTTCCACCGGTTACAGACTGTAATTTACGAACAACATTTTCTAATTCCGTGTCCCTACAATTCATTTTCTCATTTCTTTCGCTGTTCGGAGGATCTTTCAGACTGTGCTATAATAATTTATAACCCACCTTAGTTTCCCACTCTTTTTTTGCCTCTATGTATAACTTCCTGTCACGCTGTCATACATTTTTGAGTCGACTTTAATTTATGAGCTTCTTAATTCGATAACTTGTTATATTCTCAAACTGGGAATCGATTTTTATGTTTTGATTTTTATTTTTTATTGAATAGGCTGATAGTATATTTTTTTGAGTTTTATCTTAATAAGATATCCTAGTGTCCTGTATCCTAATCCAAAGATGGCCTGTTTAAATTTGAAGAAAATATTCCACCTCTAAGGGTGGAAAATTAGGGGATGGAATTCCTTTTATTGACCTTCCTGTAAAGACTTTTATTTTATTTGAAATGTATTAATTATAATCACTTTATTTATTTTATTTTAATCTGTTTCCTCGGCTTCGCACGGTCGCTAGGATATTGCTTGGCAAGTTGGCTAGTTTTCATGTCATCTCTTAGAAGCGCGACGTCAGGCCATCATCGCTTTCGCACTCATAATAATCTATGAACTTGTCAGTATAATGGCTCAGTCTGAAAGCTCCTCGATCGAGATAGGTAAATGAACAGGCACAGTAATGATTCCATTCTGGAAAGAAACAGTTAATTTTGTGTAGTTTTGTTTAGTTAATTAACCACCGCTAGTTAGTATACTCGTAGTAATAAACGACATTATGCAGAAACTGAGACGTTGAAGTTAGGGGCGTATCTGCCTAATTTCAACGTTTTAATTTCATTCTGTTTTACTGCTTTTTATAATTGGTTGGTATTATACATATATTAGCAGGTGTGTACTTGTGACTAGTTTAATATGGAATAAAAAAAATTCTTTACTCTAAGTATATACTTACTTATATTTATTTGTAGAGCCTTGTCTATAAAGTTCTATTCAGGTAGAAGAGTAAAAAGTATTGTTTTTGTGTGAATTTATTTATTACATTTGATTAAATTGAAACAAAAAAAAACGTACTACCACATCATTATAGGTACTTAACTTTTTTTTTTATTATCTTAGATAAACTAACGGCTATAAAAAACAGAGTTAATAATTAGCAAGAAACATAGAAGCCAGTTAGAAGTTTCTACTTATACAATTTTTTTATTATACAAGTATTATGAATATATAGTAGTATATTTTTTTTATTGCCTTTGTTTGTGTGTTGGTAACTTTTATACTTACTCTAATATTATAAAATAGGTGTATAAAATAAAATAAATATACTGCAAAAGCTATTTGTAAAGAAAGTTTGCTTATAAAAATTAAAAGAAAAAGTTTTGTAACAATTTTAATCATAGTTACCAGCGTAAAGCTAAAACCTTATGTGCATGTCAATAACGGTGTAAATAATATGCAATTTTGTACAAGTTATAGTGCAAACGGCATTAGGTGCCTACGTAATTAAATTGATCATAACCTTTTGAACGCGCACACCAGCGCAGTGGCGTGGTTTCGCTAAAACACGTCGATACCTATCATCGTCCAGCAATTTAAAACATAAAAACCCTGAGGGCTCCGTAAAAAGTACTTTCAAAAACTCATTAGCTGTAAATATTGATCGGAAATTGATTTTTAAAACGCCCGAGGAGCCACGTATTCTGACACCTGCGCAGGTGGGATTAGTGAGCCTTTCAAATGTCTGCGCAAAACATTTTTATCCTTAGTATTTTTGTTTTGTTAAGTTGGTTTAATTATCTGTTTTGACATGAGTTTGACCGTTTGACTCGTGTCCACCGCTGCCCGTTATATCTATAACTATACTTCTATACTAATATTATAAAGAGTAAAGATTTAATTGTTTGTTTGTTTGCATTGAATAGGCTCCGAAACTACTGAACCGATTTGAAAAATTCTTTCACTGTTGGGAAGCTACACTATCCCCGGGTGACATAGGCTATAATCTATACCCGTGTAAAGCCGGGGCAGACTGCTAGTGAGCAATAAAAGAAGGCACAGAAGGTTTTATTTTATTATTTATTGTTACACAACACCAATTATAATGAAAAGATTACGAGAATTATTAGAACTTGAAATAAAAGAAATATTTGCGTGAAATGTCAGGAAACGACATTTTTAAATTAAGGCAAGTAGATAAGTTTTATTAGATTATTTACTCAGGGGATAGAGCAAAGCATATTCTTCTCAGAGAGTATCTCATAAATACGTATAATTACCCGCAGATATGAGTAGGCAACGTGTACGTAGGAAGTGTTGCCAGCTTTATTACTGCAATATAATATTATAGACATAGACAATATAATGCGAATGGAAGAACGCTTCAGGTCTACAACATGAAGTTTCTATAACAGCAAGAAGTTATTATTTTTATTGGTATTCTCAGAGTATGAGTAATAACACTCTTCTGCGTCGGCATTGGAGCGTATGGAGCGTACGTATTTGTTGCGTTGTTGCTTAGGTGGAAAAAAAAGTATAATAGTATATTTATATCTACTGTACATAATATTTATGTCTTATTTAATACACTTATTTTATTTTATCAAAACTAAAATGCCTGAAGGAGATCGCCTTTTAGCGATAAGGTTGCACGGTGTTGCACTAGTTTTTAAGTTTTGTCCTCCATATGCAATTTTACAGTATGAACAATAAAACAGAATGGAATGTTTGAATTGTCCACTTATTTTGTGGTTAACAGGCTAGGTTTTGGCCACAAATAATCTGATTTTAAATGACGGTGTGGTTGAAGATGAACACGTCTAGCCAGGAATGGGAACTGGCTCTATAGTGAGGCTTCCAAAACATTCGTTTGGTGCTTTTGATTATAATAAAAGTAAATTATATTAATGTTGTGCAATTCGCGTAAAGCGACTAAACCCAAATTCATAAAATGGGGAAATCACCAAAGCGCATTCAACTTCAAGTAACTGCCCAAATCGTAAAAGAACACCTACGTTATACCACAGTAACCACAGTACCACAGTACCACAGTACTCCTTATCCTTAGCACGAGGTTTAGATGGTTTGTTTGTACTCGATGGAAGCAATATTTACACTTATAATAAAGACGATAGGAAATCTGTATAGATAAGTACATATAGAAAGGTTCATTCCAAGGACAAGTGCCTTAATTAACTAAACAAAATGCAAGCTAAAACTATCACAAAATACAAAAACTGCCCATAGACCGATAGGTCTTTCCATAATCATAATGTTAGCGTACCACAAGGTCGACTTAGCAAAAGCAAATGCTAGGTATAGCACAAAGGCGGACCGTAAAACAGTCTACTTTCAAGATGTCTGTGCTATAAGTATTTATTTATTGTTAGAAAGCGCTACAAAACTAACTTCAAATCTCACGCAACCAAAGCCGCGGGCAAACCCTAACCCAGTAATAAAAGGCACCTACGTACATCCAAAACAGCAAATGAGGGAGTCATCAAATGTTAACTGCAGCCAGCATTGTTTCATTTTATTGTAATTTCCGTTATTAAGAGGAACACGTTGTCAGATCAGCTCATGAAGAGAAGACCTCCCCGGAGCAAGCACGACTATCTGAGCACAGGGGTGGACTAAGCTGCGCTTGTTTTTTGTAATATGCGTGTTACATTTAGGGTTTTATTCAAAAACATCTGTTAAGCATGTACTAATCATTTGTTTTGACGCGTTTTTGCACGTGAGAGAAGTAGTAGGATAAAAATAAAGGTAAATAGCCAATTAGGTGTAATAATAGAGACTTTATAGGCAAACAACACGATTTTAAAACCTGACTCAACGCAGCATATACTATAACATAGAATAGTTTATGTATATGTGCATTTTGTGAAATAAGGGAAAGAATATGAAAGACTTTTTACGCTTTATCTGTTGTTAGAAAGAGACAAAAATACAATTTGTTGTGGACACTCGGAGTGCGTGACTGAGAGACGGCTGAACGAAGTCAAAACCTATCTACAGGTAAAAATATCTTAGTAAATAGCGCAATAAATATCATCAGAAGCCTTATTTGATAGGCCTCATCAAAAATAGTTATACTTTGTACCATTTTCCTTGATGGATAGAAAAAAAAAAACACCGACCTCGTACGTGTCAGAATCGCGCGCCAAGGGTTCTGCACTCAATACACCCCTTAGCTTTTGAATTTTTGTCTGTCGTTATTTTTTTATTTAAGAAAGAAAGAAAGAAAGAAAATCAATTTTATTCGACACCTTTACAAAAACTTATATCTAAAGGATACAATCAATGATTTACTAGGCCGTAACATTAACCGCCTATTCTATGAACATTTTAACTGGCTATCTAATATACAGTTCAAAAGATACAACCGTTAAAAGGTAGAACAGACAGACAGACAGCGTAAGTTTAATAATAGGGACTCGTTGACACCTTTTGTATGGACTCTCATGCGCACTTTCACGATTAAAATGATGAAGGTTTCGAGCGCAACCCACGTACCGCCATGGTGGTGACGCAAGTATTTTACGTATGTTAAGAAATTCAAATTTAAACAAACTATTTTTAAATACACCTTAAGTATATACAACTTTAAATTGGACCAAGCTAGCCCCCTAAGAGTCCACAAAACCTTATCAAATTGTTAGTCCGAGTTGTGGCAAGTCCAGCCACTTGCAAGGGCGTCAACTCAGATTGCGCGAGAGATACAAAAGCCCCATTCAATCAAGATTATACCTCGTAATGATACGCAATTATCATTTCGATAAAGAAACTGATTTATCGCTTCCCCGCGCCGGATGTGCTGGCGCAACTGGGAACCCAGCTGGCTCACTACACCACGCACATAATATTGAAGATTATCTTGGAATACTATTCATGCTAAAGAATAGCAAAAGATACCCAGCGCCGGGTATAGCAAACCGTACAGCGCAATATTACCCATTGAATGATGACATCTATGGATGGCAGGCAGTTCAGTGTAAGGGGCAGGCCTATGTTTAGCAGTAGACGTTTTCTGGCTGATGATGATGACTTATATGCTCTTACGTCATTTTATGTGGACTCGAAATAGCATCCGCTGCAAAAGAAAGAAAGAAAATAAATTTATTCGACACCTTTACAAAAACTTAAATCTAAAGGATACAATCAGTGTCGAACGGGTCCGTCTCAGCTTAATGATGAAAGTCAAGGACTATCAGCGCCGGCAGACTGGAAGGGCATCGCCTAAGGGAAGATCGCTGAAAAAAGAAGTGCCGGCAGGAGACAGCACTCCTAGTTAAGAAAGCTGCGGAAGTAGTTTGGCTGCAGCACCTCTTTGCTCTTCAGTGCGGCACTTTCCAAGATTAGAATTGCCCTGATGCTGTCAAACCATCAATAGAAGCAGAAGACTATCCTGGAGGAAAAGACCGAAGAATTCCGAAATAAAAGCCTATTTCCAGTAGTAGAGACATATGTGCTGACGATCAGGACGACGTGGTTTGTATTCTGCGTCGTTCCACATCTGAAGCTAGTCGGCCAGTCCTCATTAAACGAACATGACTAAACAGAATCCAAACTATTGAAATAACTGCAGTATTCAATGATACCTGCATTGCATCGAACACAAATACATTTTTTCGAGTCATTATTTTGAATGAGTCAGTGAGTAATTGTTATTTAAATTAAATGGATACGCGATGCTATGGAAATGAAGAGTTGACTCATTTGTTGCTATATTCAGGGTCGTGAAGGAGTACCTACATTAAACAGTGTTGCATGGTGTTACTGTGAAATGAGAATCGTCCTTTGTCCTAGGAGATCGATGGTAAGCGACAAACCACGATGCTACGCAACGTGACTTCTGATGAATGATCGTGATACATGATCATGATATTATAAATATTATCACGTGTTTGTTTCTATGTTCGTAGATTTTGCATCTATAGAGTTAATTGAAGGGCTAAAAACTGATACTTAGGTCAATTTTATCCTGGAAAATGTGCGGTTCCATATTTACGCACGTGGGTAAAACCGTGGGACGCAACTTTCCTGATCTACGTAACTGTTCTGGTGATGTATATTTAGATACAGTACCAGGATACCACAGAATTTCCCCAATTGCATTTGCAGTACGTCTACTTTTTGATAATTATGCATTGAGTCGCTTTGTATTTGTGGGTCACGTAAGACAATGCATCAGTACGAGAAGTACTGACGCATTGTCACATTGTAGACTTGGAATGTGGGAAACGATAATGTGGTCGAAAATGTAACACACTTGCCTAAGAAGCACATTTCACATTTTTTTTGAACAACCACGGATTGTACCTGTTCGGTAACATCGCATTTTATGGCTTTTACTTTTACTGCTTTAATGAATTTATCCTGTATCCTACTCATCTTTTTTATAATAGTTCCTATATAATAAGAAAACTCAATTATTTCTTAAATTGCCAGTGTAAAGTGCACACCGTGACACGCACGCCTGCCGCCGACTCTGGTTTTATCACCGAATCGAAAATCAAAAACCTTCGCCCTGCGTTCGGAAAATAATTTGCCGAGGTATTACAATAATTTATAGCTTTATTCGCATCGATCAGCCGATACCTGCCGACACTTATATCCACCTCCTGCGTAAATATTCAATTTTAAGTTTAAATATGCGAGTAATGATCTCACGTCCTCTCATTAAATAACGTGTAATTTGACTCTGTTTATCTTGCGGTGGAGCTAAGTATGTAACCATAATGACACTAACATTATAAATGCGATACAAAGCGTAGTAAGGCCGTCTGTCAAATCTGTAGCATTAGAAGTCTTCAATTATATTACCACCATCAAAGAGAATATAAACACTACGTAATTACCAACACCTCTGTCTACAACCATGTCCTGAACTTTGTCGTATGATGTCAATGATGTCATGGTTGTAGTATACATTTGAATTGAAAAAAAAACAACTCGTTATTTAATTAATTTTTAAGGTTTAAAATTATTGTTTTTAGCATAAATGAGGCCATGAACTATGGCGTGTGCTGTCGCTAAATGTAAATCTCGCATGGCATAAGTATAAGGAAAATCAAAGTGAAATATTTAGTCCTTTTTCAGAGTCCCGGACATCCTCAGTCTAGTAGGTACCTATATATCATAAATTGGTTGTCAAGTAAATATGCGATTACAGCATATATACGTTTAGACCTAGCTACGACTCTCCAGCACTTCCTACGCGGATGTGAGCTCAGTTGTTCGTAAGTAATAAACTCAACATGATCTTATATTCAATCTCGCTTTCATTTTGCTGCCGATATTGTGGTCATGGCAGAATCGATGGAAGATCTCAGCATGATGCTCGAAAGCCTCAATCGAGTCTCCCAACAGGTGGGTCTTAAGATGAACATGGACAAGACAAAGGTCATGTCAAATGTACATGTTGTGCCCACCCCAGTATCAGTTGGGAACTCAGTTCTGGAAGTTGTTGACGCGTACGTCTACCTATAATAGGACAAACAGTCCAACTAAGCAGGACCAACTTCAAGAAAGAGGTCAGTCGACGAATCCAACTCGGCTGGGCAGCGTTCGGTAAACTACGCAACGTATTCTCGTCCAAAATACATCAGTGCCTTAAGACGAAAATCTTCGACCAGTGTGTGTTACCAGTTCAGTGACATACGGCACTGAAAAGTGGTCTCTCACTATGGGCCTCATGAGCAAGCCCAAAGTCGCACAACGAGCTATGGAGAGGGCTATGCTCGGGGTTTCTCTACGAGATCGAATCAGAAATGAGGAGATCCGTAGACGAACTAAAGTTACCGACATAGCCCACCGGATTAGCAAGTTGAAGTGGCAGTGGGCAGGGCACATAGCACGCAGAACAGATGGCTGACGAGGCCGAAAGATTCTCGAATGCAGACCACGGACCGGTAAGTGCAACGTAGGACGTCCACTCACAGGATGGATGATGATGATGATCTAATATTGTTTCTCAGTATATAGTCGTAGGTAGTAGTAGTGTGCGTATGTCTTTGATTTATCTGTAATCCAGCAGCTGTGCTCCAAGAATGACCTTTTCAACGTTTTTCAAGATAAAAAATCACTTAGTGAAAATGTTAAATAAACTGGCCAAGCGCGACTCAGCCTAGCGCACTGAGGGTTCCGTATCACCACAAAATACAAAAAGTAGGGCAAAAAGATATATCACGCCCCGCCTGGGCGTCACCCATCCAAGTACCGACGCCGACTCGCACTTGACCATTATTTGCATATTTTTTTTGTTTTATTACTTTAAAGTGTGTACTACTGTGTAGTATAATCATGCCAAGTTTGACGTTTGTACGTATAACCGTTTTTACATTAGAGCTAATACAAAAATACGTTAAAAAAACGTTTGTTGTATGGGAACCCTTTCGTTTTAACTTTTTTTATTATTATTTGTTAGTTAATCCGCCGTAACATTACATATTCTGTGAACATTTCAACTGGCTATCTATTACGGTTTAAAAGATACAGCCGTTTAATACAAAGGTAGAACGGCAGATGGACAGACGGACGGACAGACAGACATCGTAGGCTTAGTAATAAAGATAAGATAATAGGGTCCTGTTTTTACCTTTTGGGTACGGAACTCTACAAAATAAGGCAGCTGATACATATTGCATCTTCAGTAAGCACTGCCTATTCTTAGCAGCGAGAGAGAAACATCAACAATACGTTTCACAGATAATTTCAGTAATAACTGTGTAACAATATCGAGTGGTCCATTCGTCAACATCGCTCCGGACTCCGGACACCGGCGCGCCGGTAATATAGCTTTTACGTGTAAAATAATACGATCCATTAATCACGATCCCGCATAAAGCGGGCCGAGTTTATCATAACGAGTACTGGATCAATCACATCGTGAGACTTTCACTCGGCATTCATCTTCGACCGTAGGTACTTAGGACGAATCGATTCAACGCAAACGAGATTTCGATTCTCGATTCCATAAATCTTTTTCGCGGATGGTCGGGGGCGCTCGCCGCCCGTAACCGATTAGTAGGTGCGCCTTCCAGAAACAATTTCCAATGCGTTGTGTAATTTATGACTTCATCCGGAGATCTCGGGTCACGACTCGCGTGCTCGAACGTGAGAGAACCGGCCGTAGGGGATACAGATCTGTGGTAGGGGTCCATGTCTGATTGTCTCTTGTTTAGAATTGATGGAACGTATGGAAGAATTGACAATTGTAATTGAATCTGACAGCTGCAACAAATGGGACAACAGTTTATAAAACGATTTATACAATACAACTTTTACCCAGGGAAGACTGGCGAGAGAGGAAGATGTTAATGACTTGCAGTGGGCTGAATAAACTGCTGAAAATAGAAGGAGTTTACAGATTCCACACAACGGGAAAACATTTGATTTCTTCGGTTGCGTTCAAAAACTTTAACTTAACAGATGACATTGACAATTACATGAACTTGACAGATGACACTGATGTTTTACTATTTTAATTGTTAACGCTGTATGACCGTGCTCATTGTTCTATGAGAACACAGCATACAAGCAACTTGCGAATACTTTACCGCTAGTTTTCCACGATGATTCAAACAATAACCCGAAGCTTTAATAACTTAATGACGTAGATCCAGCGTCGAATAAATTAGTTATAAATCTTGACTGTTTTGACTCTTAGCCCGTCAGCGCCTCGGAACATGAAATATCTGTTTCGTATCTGAGTCCCGAGCCGCCGGCATTTATAAAAAACGCGCGACTTTAAATTTCCTGTAACGGAATGAGCCGCCGAATGAATGGGCCATTTAATTTAACGGCGTCGACAATTGATATAATTACTTCATTATAAGTGTGGTTTGTTGTATTTAACTAGAACAGGCCATAACGCTGCCATGTGAGGTGGCTGGGGCGGGGGGACTCGCCACTCACGTTTTATCCTTCTTTTTATTTACTACTTTAAGGATCGTTAGTAGTTGCTCTATTTCAGGCTAATTACTCAGCTAAATTTACTTCTATATTTAATATTTCCGTTATTATTATGAATGATGAGAAATGAGCTTCTTGCTGTAATTCTGAATAACTATAACATGGGGCTCTTCGTCGGCAACGTATCAATGATGCCCCTGGTGTTACAGGTATCCATAGCCGACGGTGATCGCTTACCATCAAACGACCCGTTAGCTTGTTTCCCCACTTATGGCGTTAAAAGTTTGAACGTCAGCTGTACAATTATCGAAAATATAAAGTTTCATGTATTATACTTCAATAAACGTAAATTAGCTTCAAAGTTGCCAGAGAGCCATGGAACGAAGCATACTAAACATCAGGAGACGAGAAACTATCCGAAATAAAACGAAACTCACAGACATACTAACTAAGATAGATCAACAAAAGTGGCGTTGGACGGGACATAATATAAGATTCACAGCAAGTATGAAAAATTGAGTAAAATCGTAACGAATTGGTTAATAGATGGCAAAAGAAGTAAGGGAAGGTCGGTCAAAAGATGGGAAGATGAAATTAGGTTGACAGCGGGCCCATACTGGAAACGAGCAACATCTGAAAGAATACACTGGAGAGAGCCAGATGAGGCCTTTGCCGATAGCCATCTAAATTGAGAGACCTCATTTAGGTTTATATATTTATGTTTAAATTAAGAAAAACTGTTATTTAACATTTTAGAAATAAAGGCTTATTATTATAATATTATTATTAAACGTAAATTATGTGGGTTTTTAAGGTACAATAAATTATAAGCTACACTCTTGTTTATATTATATTAAAAGATTATTCATACTATACTTTGATTATATTTACATATTTCTTCAGAAAGTTTTCTACAAGAAAAAAATAATGAATATGAATATGAATAAATAATTTGTGAATGATTTGATTTCGTGAAATACGCACGTATGGCGTGTATTTGATTTTCGTAGTTCTAGAGATGGCGGTTCAGCTATTGAAGCCCTAACACCGTTTCAATCAGCCGATTTCACACCTCTCCGCTGCGGCGCGGCCTCGTTCGGTTTTATCGCGCAATTAGAGATCATAAAATCAGTTGACGACAGTCGGTGACGAGAGGACGGCCCGAAGAGCGCACGGGTTTCAAATCGTTCCCACATTCCGACAAAACAGGCACGGACGAAGTGTCATGTATAGTTTAGCCTCGAAAATAGCAAGCTTATAGCGGGATTCAATAATATATTTTATGTGATATCAGAATAATAAACGTCTCTATTTACCACAGAAAAGAGTAGTTTTTTTTTCTCTTCTGTGCTATTTACGCTCTGTCTGGCTTCAAACTTCAGTTTCCTATACCGTAAAAATATTGTCAAAATATCCCGTTGTTAGATAACAGAAACTTAGTGTGGTTATTGTTATCTTTGTATTACAGCACCTTCGTCATTGACAATCTTTTTGTTTCTACTATGTGTTCAGCCTTCATTATTTTACTGCCTTGTCCTCATGTCATTATTCCAAAATAGATCTTTATACAGTTATAAAAACTAAAATACTCACTTAGATTACTGATTATCTATGTGACTCTGACTTTCTCCACATTTTATTTGGCTCTCGTCTCTGGAGCTTCTTCCAGCCTTGACGGTTTTCTGCCAAGGGTGTCTGTCACCTTCCTGTACCGCCACGTGACATTTGTTTTATCTTGTATATCCTTGGTTAATGCCTCAGTTCGTCCCTGGTCTGCAACATAGCCTAGGATGCCTTGCGCTCCTCTGGCGATATTTAAGACGGTTTAAACCCAAGATTAAACGTTGTCGCCGCTGCTTTTTGTGCCATTAACAACTGCCTTACCGTATAACACTTTTTGTTAAACGCCATTTTAACATAATAAGCGCAAGGTTTTTTAGTCCCTGGACTATAAATAGGACCACTGGGTGCATTAAAGTTGTTGGCCAACTACTTATTGAATATAATGTTTTCATTCCATTTTTTCATACATATGATGAAGATGAAGACTTCTGTGATTTACGTAAAGAAACAAACATGTAGCTTCATAGTTATAGCTTTGAATTTAATATAAAAATATGTGTCACACTCGGACTCGTAGTTTCCTCCTACTTTAGTGTTGTTCCATGTCAAATAACTGACTTTAACTTGAACTGGTCATGGAATATAAAGAAAGACGGGCACAATTAACACTCAGACTAAGAACAAATTTAAGTTCATCACTTAACATCTGTCCGGCCGGAAATTGAACCAGGATCTTTTGCTTTGAACGTAGACGCGCTACCAACTGAGCCATTGCCGGTGGTGAAATCTTAAAGATACAGATCGACAACTAAGATTAGAGTTAGAGCTCCAAGAAGTACCGTAAACATTCAATTACTTTTCCCATTAATTAAACATGGAATCAATTGGACAGATCGTGACCTGATAGCATCGCGACCACCTCGCCAGTCTCTTATGAATGAAACATCATAGGTGCTTCGTTTACAAAGAATCGAAGTAGTTCTTGGCACTCGTTTGTAGTGGGCTAACTGTCAGTGCTGATGTACTCAACCTACATCGACCTCCTTAACGTGTCCGTCTACGTCGAACCTTGCTATAGCCCCGGTAACGAGCGCGCAGTCAAAATATCGTAGAGGGAGAAAGCAATATACTGAATCTATGCAAAATATGGAAAAAAAAACAAAGCATTACGCGTCTAGATCTTGCAATGTAACAATTAAGAGCAACACGTGTCGTCTCTGTCGCGTCTGTTCGGGAAGCTGAACATCGCGTGGGGTGTTATATGCGGTGAAATGGCGCTTTAGGACGTCCTCGTTACGTAAGTACTGACCTTCAGATGTGCGCTTTCCCTCCTTCAAGTCAGTGAGTAGAAGTCAGCTCTAGGCAACATAGAGTATTCTATACCAGATGTCCGCACCATCTCAGTTGACCTTATGAGCAACTCTGTGCCACATATAACCTTCATCGATGGCCACGTTTTGAGTTCAGTTTTAGGGCTAGTCCTCAAATTAACAACACACTTCCTCGGCCACACCGTCGCTTGCCATCGGGCGAGATAATGGCCAAATGTAGATCCATTCAATAAAAAAACTAACGGGCATTTTCTTAGTTACTTTACGAAATTACCAAGAATCGTCTATAAAATTGGTCAATCAAAACATGGGCTGGTCCACCAAAGTGGACTAACTTTGCAAAGAAAAATCAAAATATGCAAAACATTTCGGATCAACCCACCACACAACCACACTTGAGTGGATACAAGCCCTTACAGTTGTACCAGCTCGTGACACCACCAAACTTTAACATAAACCAAACTTTCTACAATAATCGTAGCAACATTATTGTAATAGAAAATATTTCAAACCTGCATTGAGATTACGATACAAATGAAGCAACAAATCCCTAAACATTAATTCGTGAAATATAAATCAAATTAAGTCGTAGCGTAGAGGTGTGTCTTTAATGGCTCCTCAAGAATTCCATCAGATTGAGTGATTGTTTTTATTAACTTTATTACCATAAGTCATCGTTTTTTTAAAATTGCAAGTGCTTTTACTGACTGGACTAAATACAACCTAACTAACACTAATTTAAGTAGGTAAACTACTTAGTTATCGTTATCATCATCAAGGTATATTCGCCTACTGCTGGGTTTAACGTACATCAATAAGTTCTGTCTTCAGTTTTATAACAACACTGACATATCGTTTGTTATCGGATACATTTCGGAGAGTGTGCATCGGATCTGCATGATCTAATTGCCTCCTGCCCATTTTCTATCGGACTATCAGAGTGAGCTCGAAAACACAACACTGCTTCATGGTTGATATTCCGAAAACCCGTACGAAGCGCTTTGATTTCTTTTTTATTGTGCGAACTGCTAGTTTGTGAAGTGTGCTGCCTGAATTGTTCTCCGATAGTTACTAATCTGGGTGTCTTCAAGTCGAGAGTGACTCGGTTTCTTCTAGGTAAGCGTGCTCCATCGTAGACTGCATCGTCGCTTAACGTCAGGCCAACTGATGGTCAGACAGAAACTTATAATTGAATTATTTCTTTAATGAAATTGAAACGTGTAGTTTAGTTAGAAAGTTACGAAAGTTATTATCGAGGTGCGAGTTGTGTCGATGTATTCCGCATGCAATCCAGGTACTTGTTGATACTGTAAAATTTAGTTGCTCGTGTAAAATATCTGACAGCCTACCGACACATCCCACTCGAGCACTTGCACAACGCACGGTTGATCTACACCAAAACATGGTAAGACACATTCAAATTTGATAAATTAAACTATCACATTAAACACTTAAATAATTACTTACAACCGACTTCACGGAAAATTAAATAAAAGGGATTCATCCCCTAATTTCCCACATTTAGAGATGAAATATTTACTTCAAATTCAAATGTGGCTAGCCTTGGGATATAGCATATTCAATTAAAAAAATCTTTGAAATCGGATCACAACCGGTGAAGATAATTACATTATTCACAGGTAACATACACAAAATCCACATGAAAACAAAACAAATAAGCTAAACTCGACGGGTTTGCTGTTTGCCACTTAGCAGTTCCGGTGACTTTCAGTTCAGGCTTCATCAGACTCTTACAATTGTGTATATTTGGCCGGAGACGGAACTGAGGGAAATTCTTATCCATTATTGTTTAGCCCATGGAGTTTGGACTCATTTGTTTTATCACCACTTTTCTTCAAACATGATGCTGATCAAAAATTCTTTTTCATAGTTATTTAATGTGGCAATTATTTATCAAAATGTGAGTTACTGTGGTTTCTCGGACAGCGCACAGAACATAAATTCACATTAGACACGTCGCGCGTCGTCTGAGCATAACCTGAGATATCGATAGTTAAACAGCCGGTTCGTATTACGAAATGTGATTTACAATACATTTGTGAACATTATTGATTCTAATTCGGATGCCAAGTGGAGGAAACCTGGGGGCATACCACGATCTCAAAAGCTTTTTACCCGACTGCGCAAGAAGCAGTGTTTTGTGTATGTTTTTCGAATCTATGTATGTATGTATGAGGTTTATTTGCCACGCTCTAGAGCCTATACGGCTTAATTGATTTCTATATGTGATGTGTAATTTAAATCGTCTTAATAGTGGAAGTGACTTATGGTACAATAATTCAAGATAAAGTACTTGAAAAAAAAAATGGGACAAAGAAAACTTTCTTAAATAGGTCATTATCATATAGAGCTCACTCAGCAGATTTCAAAAATAATATAACACTAGGTACGCAGCACAGCGCGCCGCTGTTATTTTTCAGTGACCTACTATTTATACAATGCATAGGGTTTTTTTTTTATATAATTCAATTTACTTGTTTATTTTACACTTACATTGAAATTTGTTTGAATCTTTCTAACTGTTGGGAAAAGGAAATAAAGTTGAATGTGAGATTAAGATAAGAATGTGTTGAGAGACGATAGTAGGCTCCGTGATTTATCGCCGCCGTCAACAATAAGTTTCGTAAGGCGCTCATGTTGATGGAATCTATTCAAATGTTGGCCGATAAATGTTATGATGACACACGGACAGTTGTTTATGGCTTCGATTTAGATAAAACTGTATCATAACGAACCGTCAGATTTCTACAATGAACCAATTACATAGAAACAATAAATAAGAAAGCTCATAAAGTTAGACTATAGTAGAACTACTCACTCGACTACAATCCACTCTATCGTGTTTAGTGCAATAAAATATAATACAATACAGTACAACAGCACTTTATTGACATCACTGAAAGGGCATTACAAGAAGAATAACAAAAGGTGGTCTTACAGCTAAAAGCGATCTGTTTCAAACAACCAGACATAGATAGACATTAGACATTAGATGGATTTTCCTTAACGAGTATGGATAGTGGTGTTAATAGGTACGTTTAGCAAACTCAGTATAAATATAGTTATCTAAATAAACATACATATATACAGAAGAACACTCAACATAAGAACTCCTATAGACAGTGCTTACCTTTCAATTGTTCGAGGTATCGTGGAGCAACAAAATGAAATGTATTATAGTATATGTCGGAGATCCCTACCTGCCTCGATAGCCAGATAATAAGGGTCCAATTACACCATTATATGAAACGAGCAGTTTCGTAATGCGTTGCGTGTCATTGTTTAAACGAGTACTTTTGGTAACTGGTTACAGTTACAAGGCACGAGTTATCGGCGGAGTATCTCGTGCGCTGTGTAATCACCGCGGGAAGGTATTGTTGAGAGCTACGTGCATATACTGCGCCCTTCGTCTGCGTGGTGAGGTGAGGTGTCTGCCGAGTTCAATATACTCTTATCTAGGACTTACAGTATTTTGGATGATGAGAGTCATTGGTTTTCATCGATTGTAAAAATGTAAATATCATACTTGTGTCTACTAAGGGTTTAGTGTGAAGGGGTTGCTGAGGGGACTGCACGGGATTTTCCCTATATTTACATTGTCTTGTATTTTGGGGGTAAAAAGTATAATTTTAGGTATCTCTCAGTTCCTATGATGTAGACTACTTCCTTGACAAATTTCCTCGACATTGATTTAGCTGTTTATAGGAAAATAGTTACCGAACGGACAGAGAGACTGAGTCTCGCAATAACGCGTGTCATCATCATCGTCAGACATAGCAAGTCCACCGCTGGACATAAGTAGATATCATGCAATCATTTTAAGGTCGTCTGTCCATCTTACGGATTGACTCGTCGCGTGTATTTAATATTACGTTAAATCCTGACATTCGTGATACTTTCACAGCATTTCTATAGACATTCGTCATCTAGTCTAGTCTAGTCGTCATCTACCTGTGATCACGGACACTGGAAGGTGTTCGAAACGTCAGGAATTAAAATTATATAAAATACACGCGATCAGCAGCGCTGCGATGTTTTTTCGTGATTTCTATAAGCTACATCCATTCCAAATTGTATCTCAATCCGTAGAGTCCTTACGGAGTTTAGTGGGAACAATCAGACACAAGCCCGTAACACGCACCGTATATAGGTAGGCCTCCCACTAGATGGACCGACGACATCATGAGAGTCGCGGGTATCCAGTTTATGCAAATGGCAGGCTGTCGTTGTGTGTGGAGTACTAAAGAGGAGGCCTATGTTCAGCAGTGAACCTTTTCTGGCTGATGATGATGATGACACACTCACAGACTTTCACATTTATGATACGAGTGTGTGATTAGTGTTAAAGTGTGTGTTGTGATCATAAGAATCAACAATAGTAGCAGAGTTTCTTGTTTCGCACGGTCCTCCGAGTGAGGTCGTGGGCGGCAACAAGTATCCATTCGAGTGGTCAGGCGACGCCGGAGACTGCCGGCGCTCCGGCGCTGGTCGAGAGCTCGTCCTGCGTGGGCCGACACGCCGTCACCTGAGCTTCGACTGCCACTCGGACTACATGCAGACAAACAGGACAATCATATCTAAACCTATTGGAAATAGTGTATCAATATCTGTAAGCCAGTGATTACAGATATTGAGAGCAGTAGATTTATCAGTCACCTACTAAATTTATTCTTCAACCAAAATAAAATGAATGTCCCGTACATTCATTTTATTTTGGTCGAAGGTTTTATTATGGTTAGATAACTCTTTTAAACCGTCATTAGCTAAGTCCGGCTGGACCAGATCAAATAAACAAGGGAGACACCATAATATCACAATGCAAATATTTTTAGCTAAAGTTTTGCCAAGGGTTTTGCCTCTCTTTCTTAATTAGAACAGCAAAACAATAGAACGCCTTGCCTCTGTCTCTGTTTCAGCCATCTTGGAGTGTTCAAGTCTAGAGTTATTGGTCATTACTGGCGTCATCGCTTACCATCAGGCGAGTCGCAGTCAGACGTTTGTCTAGTCCGATGTAAAAAAAACGTAAACAAATGTCTCGGTGTTTCTCCAACTTATTTCACAATCACAAACGTCAAAACTGCAAGAAGCTCTATTTAGGTAGCACATTTTAACAGTAATAAACGAATATACTCCTTATGCAGAAAGGGCGGGCGAAGCCGTCTGCAGAGTGATTTCGACTAAATTCAACAAACTCGCATCAAGTCTGTTTTAGGCCTAATGAGTTCGCACGTTCGTTTCTATACTTCTATACTAATATTATAAAGAGGAAAGATTTGATTGTTTGTTTGTTTGTTTGCATTGAATAGGCTCCAAAACTACTGAACCGATTTGAAAAATTCTTTCACTGTTGGGAAGCTACACTATCCCCGGGTAAAATAGGCTATATTATATTTTCAAAAAAAATAGGGAGGGATCCTTACTAAAACTCCAATAATGTAACCCGAGGTGTAAAAAATAAGATTTACAATTTTACCTTTGCGTGTTTGACAGTTATAAGACAGGACAACGTCTGTCAGGTCAGCTAGTGTACTTATTAGTAGATCTGTGGTACTTATATATTTTATTTAGACTTGTGTAATTAATGTATGTCAGTCATTGCTGTAAGTTTGATGTCAGTTGTAAAGATAAATGATAAACTTTTTTTTACTTATATGGACCAACCCTGAAATTGCGAAAATAAATCAGCAGTTGCATGGAAAAAAATCTTTCCAACATAACACAACTGAACATATTTTCTTGAATATCTAAAAACACTCGATCGAGTCAAAGTGACTAACAATAAAACTAAATCAAAGTCGGTTCAGCCGTTTGGGAGCTACGATGCCACACACAGATACACAAGTTAAACTTATAACACCCCTCTTTTTGCATCGGGGGTTCAAATGTATGAAATAGCAGATATTTTTTTTCGCGGTGTCAATGTTTGTTCTAAAGTATGTATGAACGCTACCGTTGGATGACACGTTAAGTTGTAGGTCCCGGTTGTTTGTGTTATAACAACTACCGTTAAGCCAGGCCTTCATGCGGCCTAAAATCAGCCTATACGAACTTAGTTTATTTGTGAAGGAAAGCCACGTTCCACAAATATTAAAACCATGGGTGTGGTTTAATTAGAAATAGTCCCCGGGCCGCCAGCGCCTCACGAGGTGTGGCAACACTCGCCTTCATTTCCCCGGAGAAATGAATGACGCGCTGTCGTGTGTTGCCAGTTGCCACCGTCGGTCGCTACTCAGATATATTTGGAGCATTCTATATTTATGATTATGATATTTCTTCTGAAACATTATTTACACCTATTAACGTCTACGGCTTCGGTTTTATTTATTTTCACTGGAACTCTAATTTTTAGATATATGAAGCTTAACTTTTCTGTAACTCAAAGAGAATAATGGATACGTCACAATATATTTAAATTGAGTGTGAGATGAACCTTATAGTGATAAATAAATATAATTTAAGCTCACGGCTTAGAATAATTCCAAGGCTCACGGTGTTTTCGGAATTAACTGAAATGTTAGCATCGATTCATAGAAGTGGATCAGTATATATCTTCCTTAGTGGTTTAATTTTGTTTGGACATTATTCTTAATTCTCATCATCATCATCATTTCAGCCGTAGGACGTTCACTGCTGGACATAGGCCTCCCCATCGATCTCCAAAATTGCCGGTTGGAAGCGGCCTGCATCCAGCTTTTCCCTGTAGTCTCTTTTAGGGCATCTGTCCATCTTGTGGGTGGCGTCCTATGCTATTCTTACCGGTCCTTGGCTCCAATCGAGAGCCTTTCTGTCCCATCGGCCATCTGTTCTGCGTGATATGTGCCCTGCCCACTGCCACTTCGACCATATGTCTTCTATAAATAAATATTTCGGGACATTTTTCACACACATTTTTCTATGCTTCAACTTGCTGATCCGGAGTAACTATCATTCGTCTACGAATCTCCTCATTATACTAATTTGTGCCCATTTTAACTAAACATACTGTTTTATATCAACCCTGTGGATATAGTTATAGTAGCTGTGCCCTGCGGTTTCGCCCGCGTAGACATTCTGAAACCACGCACAAGATTCAAGCGGCACAAAAGTGGATGTCACGAGCCATGTTAGGCATCTCTCTCCTGGACCGTAGTGATTATATTCTCTTTGTCCTGGACCGCATACCACAAGTATGAATTCAATGACGAACAAAGGTCGAAGACGTGCTGAGCAGATCACGAGACAGAAGTAGAGACGTGCGTGAGGAAGGAAGATAAGGAAGGAAGGAAGGAAGGACGGTGGACCAAAACAGTTAATCGAACGGCAGCTGTGGAACGGAAACGAACGATCACGGACGAGGCTGGCACAGGGCCGGAAAAAGATGTCTCGCTGAAGAGTTACTTATTTATATGAACTTGTATAAGTAGGTGTGGCGTTATCCTGTGCGTATGCGCTGATGAACATCCATTGTCATGGACACCTCCACCGATCCCGCGACAAGGCCGGCATACCGAGCAACGTTACACTATTATAATGCACTGCATTACGATGTCAATCATCGACGCGTTCCGAGAAACATTTCCATTCAGCGAGCATAAGAACACGTCGCTGGCTGCCGGCTGCTGGGGATTACTTGACTAGCTAATTGATATGCGTATGCGTCGGTCACACACTTATTAAAATAAATAACACTTACATTTTAATCGTTTGAAGAGTTGTGTAGTGTTGGTTGCCGGGCGGTAGCATGTGCACTTTACAATCTGATGGCACCCGGTTTGATTTTCGGCCCTGCACCAGTCATTTAATTAGTAATTAAATAAGTTATGTAAAGTTTCTATGCCATACCTTAAAACGGTAAAGGAAAACATCGTGAGGAAACCGGTATGTCCAAGAACCTCGAAAGTTCAAAGATATATTATGGCATTCATCAACATGCACTGGGCGAGCATGGTGGCAGTATACTTTGTCCCAGCAGTGGGAACATGACCGATACTGATGTAGTTGATAAGCGGCAGGCCCAAAGATTGAGACCACGTCGCGTGACATGATAAAATATACCGTCATCAGATAAATATAAACGCTTTTACTCGTAATATCAAACTTTCACATTTTTCCTAGATAAGTGACCTGTCGGTGGCTCCTGCCAGTTAGGTTGGCAGGTTCTGGGCTCGTTTTTTGAATCGCTCGCATGATATTTTGCGTAATTACTTTCGAACAAAACTCCAAACAACAGACGCATTTTTTTAATAATAATATCACTCGCTGACGCATCGTGTGGTTTGATTTGAACCTTTCTTAAGGTTTTACATAATTTTTTTTTTTTCATTTCGCATGACATGTTCATTTCGCATGGCAAAAATGTTTTTCAATTTCACATTTCTGCCTTTTTAACTGACTGGGTAGTAGTAACAAACAACGAGTGTTATGTTTTTAGGGTTCCGTACCCAAAAGGTAAAAACGGGACCCTATTATTAAGCCTACATTGTCTGTCTGTCCGTCCGTCCGTCCGTCCGTAACTTTAAACGGCTTGTATCTTTCGAACCGTAATAGCCAGTTGAAATTTTCGCAAAATAATTATGTAACGTTACGGCGGATTAATTGAAATATAATAAAAAAGTCAAAAATTTAAAATGTATACCACAAACTTTTTTATGTATTTTTGTATTAGCTCTAATGTTAAAACCGTAATACGTACAAGCCTCAAACTTGGCATGATTATAGTACACACTATATAGTATAACAAATAATAAATAATGGACAAGCGCGAGTCGGTGACAAGTTTCTGTTCATTACAAAACTATAACTGGTAATTTTGTTATTGTTTTTTTTTTTGGTGATACGGAACCCTCAGTGCGCGAGCCCTACAAGCACTCGGCTGGTTAATTTTATCTTTTCATCATTCAAATCGTATCTGCTTTAGAGATAATTCTCAGGTGAACCAAAAATATAACCTAACCTAACCTTACTCCCTAACTGAAGTTTGCTACATCAAAAGCTAGCAGAAATGTTATGGAGTCAAAATAAAAAGACAGAACTACATATTCCCCGCAACATGTCAATGGCGGTAACAACAGTTCCCTCCATTACTCAAATCTAACAGGTCACTAAATTGAAACAAGATACTAAAAGACCAAATCTTTGAGCTTTTCTTGAAAACGTCTGTTGTTGGTAACGCAAGCTTTCTCCGCTACGGCTGCGGCGGCGGCGACAAAGTGTGCGGCGTCTTTGATCTGAGATAGCGGTTCGTGTGATGTCCGGACGACGTACTGTGGCGTGAACAAGTGCTTAGGTATGTGTGGAAGTGATTTGCTAGAGCTGTTCGAGCTAGACTACGAGTATTGGATTACTTTGTTGATTTAAAACAAGAACAAGCGACAACAAGATGGCCGTAGGAGACAATCTCTAAAATTTGTTGGGGAAGAAAGAAAATACGCTGTCCAATGTAAAGACGTTTTGTCTCAGCGAAGACGGGTACTATCAGTTCAATTATTGTTCTCTGGTTTTGCTGTTTGCGGGATTCAGGGCCTACAATACACAATGCTCTTTATTAGACATAAATTTGCAATTTTTCGTATTTTGGATAGCTTCCTACTTGACATGTCTACGGAGCTACATATTTTGGATAGCTTCCTACTTGACATGTCTACGGACCTACACATTTTGGATAGCTTACTAGACATGTCTACGGACCTACACATATTGGATAGCTTCCTACTTGACATGTCTACGAACCTACACATATTGGATAGCTTCCTACTTGACATGTCTACGTACCTACACATTTTGGATAGCTTCCTACTTGACATGTCTACAGACTTACACATTTTTTCTACCCTATATTTTATTTTAATTAAGCAAACTTTGTTAATGTTGTTAACTCTTGGTAACTTCATCAAAATTCTTAGTAAGTATATTATTTGGGCAATCATGTTTTTTATTGTTTTTATTATAGGTTGTTAATGAGTGAGATTGACTTAAAGTGAAACCATGAATATGTTTTCGTCTCGTCTGTACCAACTGTTTACCACTGTGCTCTCAGCACATAACGCGGTGCCAAAAACATCGTTATACGAATAACGGTGGTGTAACGAGTCCGTCGGCGCGCTCTCGAGAACAGACGTCAGGGTAATTCTAGAAGTCGTTTGGAACTCGCCAGGAGCAACGCACAGAATAATGGTAAAGTGTAAATATATTATGTGATAGTATATAGATACCGTTTAGTTCTTCAGATAACCGGCGCGCTTCTCTTGACATTACTGATCAGTATCATAGATACTCAATTCTTAGTTTTATTTTTACATATCTATAAACTTATTATTGCGATCAAGTATTTGACATAATAATTGTATACTTTGACATCGGTACAATTTTCGTACCAGTCGCCGTCACAGTCGCCGTCACAGTGGCCGTCACAGTCGCCGTCACAGTGGCCGTCACAGTCGCCGTCACAGTGGCCGCACTCACACCAGTTATATTAGAGAAGACTATAGCTTTTACGAAATTGCGAAGTTTTGGCGCCAACCTGACAACACCAAACATGTTGCCTCATTGTATTATTTTCCTAAACTTGTGTATTTTTCAATTGTTTATGATGGATTGTTATTTATTGTGTTCGTGAATGAGTGTAAGCATGTAATAAGGTGAAACATGTATTTTCGTGTTGTTTCCAAAACGCCATAGAAAGAATATTCTTCCCCACTTCGAGCAATAGCTGCTCGATGTTCCACCACTTTACCACTTACCAAGGCACTGTCTTATAACAATTGGACTTCTCTCTCTCTCTAGTTAGACATGTCATGAGAGTGAGTGTGACAGCTTTTATTTTTATTTTTAAGGTAACAAGCGTCTGGCCACCTGATGGTAAGTATTCACCGTCACCTATGGACACCATTTCAAGCGAGTGAAGGGACTAGATTCCCCATAAAAGCTCACGCCCCAATTCACCCACTTTGACCATCGATTAAAATAAAACAGCACCGATCCCTATCTAGGGAATCCGTTAAAGATTCTCCATAAATACAAGTAGCCTCAATTTGTCGGCCATAAAGTTGTCCAGGACGCAATTTGTCAACGTCAGCCCACAATGTGAATCGATGCATCGGAATGGATCTCAATCGATCGATATCTCGTTACGAATCGATGACGATTATCCGATTGTAGGTGATTCGATATGAGCGCATGTTGCATCGCCAATTGAGGAAGCTATGTTCGAATGCAAAGCCGATGGTGTTCGTTCAGATTCGGAATATCAATATGGTGTCGTTAGAGCGCGGCGCGGAAAACAGATGTGTTATCGGGCTTGTGATCAATGGACACGATCATGATTACAGCCTCGCATACGTATCATCACTTGTGTCTTCACTCATCATCGTCATCTGAGTAATGTTCATCCACTGCTGGCCTATCCGAGAGAACGCCAGAGACTTGATCTTCTGCTCTACGCATCCTACTTACTCCTACCTACCTATATACCTACCCACAGAAAGAAATAAATAAGTGTACCTGGAGCAGGTTGTGGCACCACCTGACCGCAGTGCGTCCTGGATACATAAATGGAAAACTTTTTAATGTTGACAAATAAACCAGCCAATTGTGAGTCGGGCTCGCGCACTGAGGGTTCCGAACCACCACAAAATATAATAATTATCAATTTGAAAAACAGAATTCAAAATTAGTAAAATATGGCATTTCGATTCGACACGGCGCACATAGGAGTATTTACTATAAAAACCCGGTCAAAAGTCGAAAATCTCAAATTAGTCATAAAGCCACTTGAGCAGCATAGTTTTAAAGCTTAATAACCGGTTTGTAAAACGGTAGTTGCTAAAGTCACCCCCGTGCTTGCCTCTCCCCGCTCGGGTAGTCGGAACCTAGCCATTGTTTAAACCGCACGTCTTTGTTCACGGCGCTTCTATTCATTACCTGCATTCGTTTTGAAATTGTGCTTTAGTGTGATCAGTTGGAGAAAAAAACCATCATTAATATGGACATAGAAGGTATGTAGTTTTATTTGGCTCAGTATTTTATTACCTAACTGTTTCATTTATATTTTTATAAATTCTACAGACAGGAACCAGATAATTGTGATTTATTTGTGTGAAATATTCAATTATCAATGTTTTTGTTTATTTGTCAAGCCTTGTCAAGCCTTAATTTTAACTTAAACTTATTGCTAAGGCTGTATTTCAGTAAATAACACTGAAAAACGATGCGCATACGTGCGCCATTTTGTTTTTGGGTGCTTTAAAGACAATAAGGTAAAATATTGGTAATTTTAAGATTAAAGTTTCTGATTGTTTATTTTTCAGATACCACAGATTCATCAATGAATATTACAAGAAGAGCTTTATATGACATCATGCGAGACTGTACAAGAGTAAAAATTGAAGAAAAGTTTGAATTTTTGGAATCAAAACTAGCTGAAATGACAAAATGCCCTGACGATAAAATAAGTGATTTACGTCGTCACTTGAGGTTTTTCAAGACTCATTTTAAGCAGAAATGGAAAGCAGCTAGCCGCAAAGAAGATCGTTTCATATCTAACAACGAAGAATGGCTCACTTCATTGATCCGGGTTCCAAACTACAGTGCAGAAGCTACACATAAACCAGGGCGTCCAACAATATGTTTTAAAGACTTAAGTGAACGTAGTAAGCGACGAAAAACTACTGCATTAAGGGAGCAAGTACCTGCAGAAGAACTAGCATATCCAGCTGGTGTAAGTCAACGCAGTATTGGAAACACTGATGCATCAGTAATGATAAAGAAAATTTTTGCATCGCCAACTAGAGCTTCAAAAATTCGCAAATCACTTACCGAGACTCAAAATCAAGTAAGTGTGAAAAAACACACGCCACAAGAGGCACTTGCTATTTTTGTAGAAGGGGACTTCACTAGAAGGCAGTGGGAAATAATACACAATGCAAATAAGAATATATATCCGTGTTATTCTCTAATCCAAACTGCTAAAAAGGATTGTTACCCCGAGGAGGACACAATACGAGTCACTGAGACTAGCATTGAGATATCCTTGCAAGGGTTACTAAGTCATACAGCATCACGCTTATGTAAATATCTTGCTGAGGTTATTGAAACCTGTACAAAGGAAGAAAGGGAAAATTTGGAGCTTATATTGAAATGGGGATGTGACGGGTCTCAACAGTCGCAGTTCAAACAAAAATTTCAGGACAGTGGAGAGAGTGACGCAAACATATTCCAAAGTTCTTTGGTTCCTGTGCAACTGGTAGTGGACAACCGCGAACAAAAAAAGATCATCTGGCAAAATCCTGTACCTTCGTCATGCAATGTAATGTATGCAATGCTGCTACTGACACTTCGTCTACAATGCGCTGCTATATTTTAATAAGCTGTCAGAGGCGCAAGAAGTGAATTTTGAAGCGTTGCAGTTTGGACTGTCCGTTCTCCATGCAAGAATTCGCTTTTTTGAGTCCCTGCTCCACTTAGCTTATAAAATCCCATTACAAAAATGGCAAGCGCGATCACCTGCTGAGAAGAAGACTGTCAAAGACAAAAAAGAAAAAATTCAACGTGATTTTAGAGAAGAAATGGGATTGCTGGTGGATGTTCCTAAAGCAGGATTCGGGAATACCAATGATGGGAACACGTCACGAAGGTTTTTTGCCGACCCAGATACATCTTCCCGAATTACTGGTATTAACGTGGACCTCATCAAACGTTTCCGAGTGATTCTAGAAGTTATTTCGAGTGGACACAGCATAGATACCGACAAGTTTGCTAGTTATGCCCACGCCACAGCAAAATTGTACGTAAAATTGTATGGATGGCACCCTATGTCGCCTACAATTCATAAAGTTTTGATGCATGGAGCTCAAGTCATGACTCATGCAATTCTGCCTATCGGCCTATTATCAGAAGAGGCGGCTGAAGCCAGAAACAAAAACTTTAGGCAATACAGGCTCAACTTCGCAAGAAAATTTTCAAGAACGGACTGTAATAGAGACATCATGAACAGACTGCTCCTGAGTTCCGACCCTTACATGAGCTCCATCAGGCCAAAGTCACTAAAAAAGAAAAAATCTTTTTCGAAAGAGGCACTGGATATCATGATCGTAATATTACCACCATCAACTGATGAAGATTTGAGTTGCGAAAGTACGCAGGAGGATGATGAGGACGACATTGTTGACCAAATTTAATTATATGTAAAATTATTTGATTAAAGCGTGGTTTTAGAGTATCTATGTTGTTTTATTATTATTCTTCGCTATATTATGTTACAAAACATCAAGAAAATCCATCAAATAATTTTGACCGGATTTTTCAAGTAAATACTCCTATGTGCGGCGAGACGAATGATAAGGTTGGTATGAACAGAAATTTATCACCGAATCGCACTTGGCCATTATTTATTAGTAAACTTTAGATTTGAGAGAGAGGATAGGCCATAATCCACCATGCTGATCCACATGCCCAGTGCATGTTGGTGAATGTCATGTTTGTGAACTTTTGAGGTTTTTGGACATACCGGTTTCCTCACGATGTTTTCTTTCACCATTTTTGAGCGATGGCATCGAAGATGCACATAAACTAACTAAGTACTAAAGCGTCAGAAGAGTCAGATTGTAAAGCGCACATACTACCGCCCGGCCACCATCGCTCTAATAATGAGTTACCTACGAGCTAACTCTGGTTTCCCTTCAACACGTAGGTATATATTTTTCGCCTTTTATAATTATGTTATATATTACACATAAATACTTACATCATAAGAATACATACTAATACTCAAATGAATTGTCATAATGTAAGTTTCCAGTCTACAACGATTGTCGGTTATTTTAATATTCATAGTTCTTGTACAAAAATGTCAGCTCACTGCCACTTCACAATGTTTACACATACTTACCTATACTTACCTATACTTACCTATACTTACCTATACTTACCTATACTTACCTATACTTACCTATACTTACCTATACTTACCTATACTTACCTATACTTACCTATACTTACCTATACTTACCTATACTTACCTATACTTACCTATACTTACCTATACTTACCTATACTCAGTCTAAAAATACTCGATGCGATATTTTATTTCTTACCACCTTACATGGTAATTGCCCATGGTACAACTAGTCGGACTATCGGAAATACGAATTGCCCGTGGTCCTACCAATAGGACCACCGGGAAAAAAATTATCCGTGGTCCTACTAGTAGAACCACGCATAACAAACGGTCTACTTTGGAGGACCATATTTTTTAGGAGAAAAAAATTTCGTATAATTAAGATGCTATCTAACCCATTCTACCTATATAGTGGCGATATTCTGCGAAACAGATTACAAACTATAATGTTCCACAGAACGACATCCAGAAGATCAAAGAATAATATGTGGAGCTGGGTGTAGGCAGTGAGGACGTGCGGCGAGACGAGCGCCGGCTGACGGAGAGCCCTGATTCAATCATCTGTACACTTTCAACGGAGCGCATCAAAGTGGATGCAGCCGAGGGAGACAACTAGCGGAAACCAGAATAAACCAGATTGAACCAGTTATTTATACCTATCAAGATGCTCGGCGATGAAAACTGACTGACCTAGCTTGAGCAATATTTACAAATGGTATTCTAATTTAATACTGTACTGGTAGGTACTTTGTGATTTCCTGATGCGCTAGGTTTCGAATGGCTGTTTTATTCATATGTTTATTAGGTACGGGTACATTCAACAGCCGTTCTAAACATGCGGCTCGCTTTTTCTTTACGGCCCTTATAATCTACAGTCAGGTTCGATTTACGCGAAACGGCCACGAGTATCTACTAAGTTAAGATGTCCACCTAAGCAATATACCTATTCATATTTATTAATAAAATGTTATTTTGCAAGTTACAATAAAAAAAAATACCATACAATATTAATTAAGTAGCACGAAGAACAGATAGCCGTTGGGGCCGAAAGGTTCTCGAATGGAAATCACGGACCGGTAAGCGCAGCGTAGGACGTCCACCCACAAGATGGACAGACGACCTGAAAGAGACCGCAGGGAAACGCTGGATGCAGGCCGCTTCCAACCGGCCCTTTTGGAGATCGATGCGGGAGGCCTATGTCCAGCAGTGGATTGTGGACGTCCTATGGTTGAAATGATTATAATGATTAATTAAGTACGACATACCACGTGTTGTATTGTATTTGTTCTAATTGTTATTTGCCACACTGTGCCATAACGTTGAGACGACATTCAAATCAATTTAACCAAAACTGTCCCGTGGTGTCATATCACATATTATGTCGGCACCGATTCATATTCTTCCAGCACTCTCTGTTAACTTTATTAACATGCTTTGTGGCATGTAATTATTAAATTTAATAACTGTTTATATAACTGTTTTTAATATTTACATAACTGAAAGAAAAAAAGTAAAATGTGAAAAGTAAAGTGAATTCATGTTTTATCGTTTCGACATATTTGAAATATTTACGTCAAGGAATGTCAAAAAAAAAACTGTGCAAAAACATCAAGTAGCCCGGGAGTAAAACAGTTTGAGTGCGGCTGATCAATAGTCAACTATCAGACGCGTCAGTTTACCATGTTGTGTTGTCAAATCACCCTAATAGAACAGGCCGTTTGTCTAACAGACTGTCAATCTCTCCCACAGGTGATGCTTAGCATAATCGGTGGAAGCACGTTGCTAAAGATTTACCTACTCGTACCTGAGATAAGATTCATATTTCAGATCGTAGATACTATTAAAATATTCTAGACATATTCTTGATAAGAATGTTTTGAAATAGAAAAGATTTTTGGACATGTTACTTATTGGTTTTCTACACTAACGACGTTGGAATTTTCAGAGTGCTTAGTGGGACTTTTCCAGTTGCGTTTACCTATTCGTCGTTGTTCCACCTAGATGACGCCACCTGGCGCCGTCTCGATGGAACTGCTCTTATTTGTTACAAACCGTAGTTAAAGTTAATGCCATCGAATTGCAAATACTCGCAGTAGAGTAAGATGAGAGACGAGGTAGAGTGTCGCAGCGTACAAGCGGCTCTTGTTCAAACTCTATAACCGCCGCAGTATCCAAACTGTCCCGCCGCGCTCAACTGTTCTAAAATTCACTAAATGAAGTAGGTACAAAATGATTTCTCAAACAACTACTTTATTTGCTAAATTATACGATCTTACTGTATTTGCTATACTATTTGAACTTGCTTTATTTACTAAACTAAATGAACTTACTTTATTTGCTAAACTAAAAGCTGCCAGATTAGAGAACGGCCATCTTGATTTGTTTTCGAGTATACCTACCTAATCCTTGCCGTGAATCACTAAGCTCGTGGTATGAAATTATGGATGAATCCTAACTATTGTTTACCTAATCCTGATTTATTTGAACACACTAGCACGTGTTACTATAATTTAAATATATTTTCCCATAAAACAGGTAGGCCTTGGAACAGAAACTGACAGGGTGTTGATTCATATATCGCAACGTGTTTGTATATACACCAACGAGGATGCGTCAGTGCATTGTTATAATAATAAATATGCATCGGGTAGTGCAAGTGAATCACTTATTGGGGCTGTGCCAAGTGACACCGATCCTGGAGCCGGGTAAAGTGGTTATTATCGTCAGAGTGACAGCTGTCAGTGGCTCGTGTCAGTAGAGATATGACAGGTGAAGAGTCGCAACTTGCAGCTATATGTACGACCCAGTTTATAGTCGGAAGAAAGATCCACATTCGTATTTACTAAACAAAACTGACCGTCGACCTTAGAATAACTACTCAGAGAAGGTAGGTTTCCAAACAACGCCTTCTCAAAACGTAAGCTACAAATTTGCGTTGTAGCTTACGTTTCGATTGGTATTTTGAACGATTTAAGCAAGAAAATTAATGGATTACCTGTGGAATGTCACACCATAACTTTTATGTTGCTTTTCTGATTTGTTGTGGTACGATTTCACCGCGCAAATTGTCATAGTAAAATATTTTTTTTTTTTTTGGAGCCTTATATTACACCATTTGTATGGCTTAAATTTTGCGAATGTACTTGGTTTCTTTGTGTAGTTATTCTAAGCCGTCGACCCTTATTTTTTTGTTGTGAAATATCTATTATCGCACCTTGGCAGTAAAACCGACTCGTATGCCGTGACGGCAAACAATGTGACGTTTTCTAATGCCATCATGTTTCACATCTGGCCGGCATTCTCTGACAGCCAACTTTTTTTTTGTTTATCCATTTACCCAAGTTCACAGATAATATAGATCGCAATGTACCTAAGTAGGTACCTAATTTGTTTTAAATTTGCACCTAACACAAAATTAGCAATCCTTTAGTAAAATTTATATTGTATATTTTTTTATTGAATTTTATTATTATTGTAATGTAATTCACTTATTATTTCAAATTACGTGAGTATGATCATAGACATTAGTACTTTGTCTATGGTATAATGTAGGTGGCTAACTTGAATTCAGATAGAGCAAAGAACACATCAATTATTTGTGTTACTCCAAAAAAACAAATTTTAGACAAGAGACAGTGTTTAGCAAATTCTCCGAAAAGTTAATACCAACAAAGTTGCGTTTATCAATTGCCTATATACTGCTAACTTTAATAGAAATGATTCACTTGTTTTACTTTTAGACGCTATCGATTGAAACCTTGTTTATATTTTGTGGAGACAACTTATATCTGTTTGTTTGTTAGATATTTGCGACATCTTCTATTACTGCTTATGGTACCTATTTTAATAGACAGCATTAGACAGTCGACTAAACATCTAGCGAGAGTCCATCAAAGCTTCATAGGTAACTGTAATATACCCTTGTTCTCTTAACTACTTAGCCAAGAAAAGATAAACTAGTAAGGAAACATAAACAGCATTCCTGAGTCCAGAGTCACAGTGAGCACTAAACCCTTCCTAGTGCATGTAAAGTAGCAGAGGCGCCATCCATCAGACCACGGCGCACTCGGGGCCGTAAACCAGCTTTATGTAAATTAAACTATGCATTATGTCTGAACAAACGCTATAATAACGTCAAACGGTAAGAACTAAGTATACAGGGCGTTCCTTTTATCGACGGACATATTCGAGGATATTACTGTTCAAACACAATACATTACACACATAGCCGGGGCGGATCCAGGATTTCATTTTGGGGGCATTCTGACAAGAATCGAAGGAATCAAATCGAAAAATTGTGTCGAATGTATGGAATTGCTAAGTGTTTGGGGGGCCATGACCCCCCGGTCATGGCTCCCATGCCCCTGGATCCGCCAATGACACATAGACACGGATATATTTCGGTGTCTGCATCGGATCTGCATGATCTAATTCCCTCCTGCCAATGGGCAGAAAAAAAGAAAAATGTTTCTATACGAAAACCCATACGAAGCGCTTTGATTCCACTTTTATTATGCGTACTGCTAGTCTGTGGAATGCGCTGCCTGAATGTGTGTTCCCCGCTGGTTACAATCTGGGTGTCTTCAAATCACGAGTGAATCGGTTTCTTCTAAGCAAGCGTGCTCCATCGTAGACCGCATCATTGTCAGGCGAGTTGTAAAAACGCAAGCCTATTATAAAAAAAACTACTTTTACTTTAGGAGCAAGAACCCACACTGAAATTTCGAAACAAAAAGTGCTGTTACATACACATTTCTATGAAACAAGAGAAAATTTTTGGCGATATCCGTGTTTGTCCCAAAGTAAAAGTTGTTTTGTATGAGTACAATGATATCCTGGAAAGATACACCCCGTATACACTTCGTAGACATTTCCGTGGACGATTTCGCGAATGAAATTATCGATGAAAATGTCTAAAAACAAAAGAAACCTCTGATCTCTGATGAAATAATAAGAAAAGTGTTGTGATATTAATATGAAAAATTTGTTAATGGATATTTGTTTCAGAGTCAATGTTGTCGTGTACGGAGACAAGTCAGCCACTAGAAGTCGACCTTATTACGATGATATATCACGTAGTAATACAGCTGTTTATGGAGCATGTCGAGTAGCCAATACTGCGTTATCTATCTCGGTAATGGAAACCTACGACCAACTTATCTGTTACATTTGAATGAGGGAACCACCACCGCAGTTTCTGGGAGACATCTGGTAGATCATTAATAGTTCCATCGTTAAGCCAACTTCACAAATAAGTTGGTCGGCCCGTAAGTGGGCCGCAAGGATTTCTAGACAACCTTTAACTTTTATTACCAGCACGTTTTATGTTATTGTTGTCGTATAGCGTACTTTAGAGTTTACACTTTAATTGCCATTGAATACCGGCTACTGGCCTCATCTTCCATAAACATTACACAGATATCCGATGTCTAGTATGTTCTGTGATGAGATGAGGTTTTAATTCCGAATACTTTCTAACATAAACTCTACCCGAGTTCAATATTACACAGATAATATTCAATCGTAAATGTTTATATTCTCCGATGATATTCCATAGCGCAGTATTAACGGTATCCTGTTATGAGTATGGGACAGTTGTATACAAGGTACGCGTATAGACTGTACTACGCCGAAAGGAGGTCATTTTACTCATCATTATAAACATCTTTTACTATGGGACATGGGACCAACCCTCGAAAATCGCGAAAAATATCAGCTGTTCCATAGAACGTCTATTCTTAGTAGTTCTATTCTTACAGTTCCATTGATTGAACAACTGAGATTTTTAGTCTCGGTAGTTCATTAAAATTATTTGATTGAACTAGTGAGACTCAAAAGTCACGAAGTTCAATTACCAGTTCAATTGATTGAACTACTGAGCCTTGGCGGTCATTGACACTCGACAAAATGTACGGAACAACTGTTTTTTTCGCGATTTCAGAGTTGGTCACACAGTAAAAGTTTTATTTATATGTCACGGGAATTACTCACGTAAGATTAAGCCGGTCACTCCGACTATAGTTTCAACCACATTAGGCAGTCTTTTTGAAGGTGAATGCACGCGCGCGGCTACGTCTCGCTTGGCACAGTAAAAGTTGTTCATAATGATAAGTCCAGTGATCTCCTTGCGGCGTAGCACAGTGTTGTGCAGTGCAGGCGCATCAGCCGCGAGCACGAGATGTCGTCACGAGCGGCGCGGGACGGAGCGACACAGCAGTGCGCGCGCCGGTCCCACAGATGGCACGGTTGTAAAACTAATAGCTGACAATGTCCGCGCGCTCTCCCAGCACGACCGACCGATCTTACTTATTTTATATCGGCGAGCATTACCGGCGACGCGGCCCTAAATGCGCTCCGCCTTAAAAGGCAGCAAAATGCTGAAAGTAAATCGCTATATTGTTAAAGTAAATTGGTATTTTACAACACGAAGTTTCGTGTGGCGTTCCCTTGTAAGGTTCCGGCCGTGGTGCGCCTGCGCTCGTTTCATTGTACTCATTTTGAACTCTATACCACAGGTAATAGAGCAGCCGATGCAGTTTTAAAATGAAGGTAGATCGAAAGGTCTGAAATTAAATGTCATTCTCGTTGACACGACGGCCGTAATGGCGACATCTAGCGGCGGCTCGAGCGAAACCCGGCTATTACGACCTTTGAAAATAACCGTCATTCAGCCAAGTCTGTTTTGGAAGCCTTCTTCATAAGGTATGATGGGAGCGATCCAAGTTATGCGAAGAAGGGCAACGACGTCTCACTTTCTACAAAATAACACATAAAAAGCATGACCAATTTATTATCTATCCTTATTTAGAACGGTAGTTGTCGACTCGGGCCATTATTAATATCCCGCCCACAAAATAACATAAACAAACTTTACACCTGTGAGCCAGTGACCGTTTCTCGGCCGTTATATTTAATGCTGCATACGTCTTCACTGTATCGACGTAACAGAAGTTGTATCCATAATTCATGAGCGTTACACTACGCTGCATTACGTTTAGGTAAATAACTTCCATGCCTGGATCAATTTCTTGACGGCCTAATTTTTTCCCGTGACGTTTGGACCTCCCTGGTAACAGTATTTTAAACAGACTTTAAATAAAGCGGCCAATAGTCGAACTCACGCACTGAGGGTTCCGTACCACCACAAAATTCAATAACGAAATTACCAATTATGACTTGGTAATGAACAGAAACTTGTCACCGACTCGCACTTGGGCATTATTTATTATTTATTGTTATACTTTAGAGTGTGTACTATAATCATGCCAAGTTTGACGCTTGTAAGTATTACCGTTTTTACATTAGAGCTAATACAAAAATATACGTTTAATGTATGGGGACCCCCATTCTTTTTAACTTTTTGACTTTTTTATTATTTGTTAGTTAATCCGCCGTAATATTACATATTCTGTGAAAAATTCAACTGGCTATCTATTACGGTTCGAAAGATACAGCCTTAATAGGTAGGACAGACAGACAGACGGACAAACATTGTAGGCTTAGTAATAGGGTCCCGTTTTTACCCTTTGGGTAAGGAACCCTAAAAAGGACATGATTTTTTTCATGTTACGCGACTTCTTCGCCAATTGTGAACCGATTTAAATTATTCTTATGGTAATGAATAGGCTATATTTGAAAAGAGGTCCGATTTAAACAAAAATATTTTACCTCTGAGGGTGGAAAATTAGACTATGAATCCCGTTTATTGAACTTACCCTTACCGTGAATCCCCTGGTATACCTATGTGTTCTGTCTTGGAATCCCCTGGTATACCTATGTGTTCTGTGTTGGAATCCCCTGGTATACCTATGTGTTCTGTGTTGGAATCCCCTGGTATACCTATGTGTTCTGTGTTGGAATCCCCTGGTATACCTATGTGTTCTGTGTTGGAATCCCCTGGTATACCTATGTGTTCTGTGTTGGAATCCCCTGATATACCTATGTGTTCTGTGTTGGAATCCCCTGGTATACCTATGTGTTCTGTGTTGGAATCCCCTGGTATACCTATGTGTTCTGTGTTGGAATCACCTGGTATACCTATGTGTTCTGTGTTGGAATCCCCTGGTATATCTATGTGTTCTGTGTTGGAATTGGGAAGCCAATGAAAGACATATGATCTCATTTATTTATCGTCATTAGCAGGAACGGTGTGTGTGCTCTCCACTGAGGCGTGGACTTGACGAGACTGAAATCTCATCTACCTAAGCCTTCTAAACCAAATCTATATGAACAATAAAGGCACTGTTTAGTATGTACGAAAGAGAAAGACCCAATTATCTACATGTTGGAGTGAAACAGGTTGATTTTTGTAACGGTACCGTAAATATTCATGGTATTTTCAAAGGTTGTTATTTGTTCGTAAAAATGTATGATATACCATTGATATAGCATATAACTTGATCAGCTTACTTGCCGTATTTTCAGGAGGACAAGGTGGAAAGTGTAGTGTAGTGTAGTGTAGTGTAGTGTAGTCAGCCCGCGGATCTGAATAGATCAGTTCGAACGGCTAAGTGAAGGCATGCCACGAGCGGTACATTATGACGAATGAAAGATAATGATTCGCACAATGGCACGGAACCTCTAATGATTGCCCCAGTAGGAAGTACAGCCGCGCTCTCTGGTCACGACCAGCTGCCCGGCGAGCCATGATTGCCACTGCGGCGCTTACGATCACGCACTTCTATTTCATTTTACATTTCAGCCTTCATTACACTTGTACATTATCATGTAGTACACAGTCCAGGGGCCTTACGACTAACTCTTAACGTGGGCTCAAATTAGCGCTGAAACAGCGCAGTGCGGAAAAACACGCGAACGTGAACCTTAACGCACCGAGATACGGTTTGCGATCACGCAACTTTTCTCACCACCTAAACAGAATCGCTAGCCGTAAGGCAGCAGTAAGACTGATCTAAAATTCAATGTCACTCAGTGAGCTATGGAAGGTTTCTCAACGCTCGTTTGCAGAACGAAGAAATTCGTCAGAGAAGCAGGGTTACAAAATTTACTCATATCAGCTCAATGGTGTATTAAAACCGATAACCGTTGCTGTCTAGGTGTAGATGTGTTCTAAGGTGAAGACGATGGATCGACAAACATTGGTCTAAGGGTGACCAATGTTTGTCGATCCATCACTCGCTGGGGCGACGGTTTTGTTGCGACGATTTCATCTAGTGGAAGAACTCCATTGCAGATTCCGTCTGGAGGAGTACCACACCTTTGCCAGCTATTCAACCGCCAAGCAGTAGTATGCAAACAACTATATTTTTATATTGAAGGACGATATTTGCCATGACTCAAATTACTGGGCATGAAGAGCTTTAACACCTGGGTGACGAACACAAGGCATTACTGCGCAAGGTTTTGAATTATTGCCGTCCTAAATATAATTCTGGGTACCTCTGAACGTCACGCTTGCTTACTACTAAGCGATAGTCATAGTCATATTAATCATAATTTATTCAAAACTATAAAAAGGTCTGACAAAAATACAAAAAAATAAGTAAACATAATTAGGTGTATAAACACGTGAGCCTGAACAAGGTAATCCTGTGTTTCAGTGATAAATAATAACATGAATTATTATAATCTAATAATTATTATATTATAATCTAATTTAAAAATAAAACAATTTAATCAATTGCCAAGTTAATACAATGTAAATACAGGTACAAAACATTTAAAAAAAAAAATATGATGTAGAAAGAAACAATATTAGGCATATCGAATAACAATGTCAACGTCTTTTTATTCTCCTCCTCTTTTATAGTGACATGTTCGTCTTTTTACTCTGTGGCATAAATAAGTTCTGTTGGCAACCTGTTAGAAACCGAGATCGGGCTTAGTGGCGTGTCTAAACATGTACTGACATGACTTTTTTTAATGATAGGCTTGTGCTTGACCCCCACTTCGCCTGATGTTAAGCGATGATACGGTCTACGATGGAGCACGCATGCTTAGAAGAAACCGTGTTAATGGTAAGCATTATCATTTTGTTATTCAATTTATGAAAACAGCTTGCGATGTATTTATTGTAGATATAAAACAGGTTTCAAAATTAATTTATCGCCTCTTCAGAGATAGCGTTAATTTCCATAAACAAGTCTCTAACAAACATATCGAATTTAATATCTTTGAATGTGTGGTTTCACAACAAATGCCGTTGTTATATTCTCATTTCCATGTAGATAGCGATTTCAAAATACGGAGGTAACATTTTGTTACTTACACATTTTATAAGCAACCCGATGGTCACTATCAATTATCCACACCTACTCCCGGCCTATTGGCAGTGTTACCTAGGAATCATCATCATCATTTCAGCCATAGGACGTCCACTGCTGGACATAGGCCTCTCCCATCGATCTCCAAAAGGGCCGGTTGGAACGCTGGATGCAGGCCGCTTCCAACAGCTATTACACTAAAAATATAAAAAGAAACTATAGAAAGCCAATTACGCATAGAAACGAATATTAATAAGAAGTTAGCATGTGCAAACACTTAGAAATGCAGAAAATAATTTTGAAATGATGAAGACCTCTCGATACGTGTGCGATAAGTACCTGACCGCCGCCGCGTCGTCGAGACAGGTACTGATATCTACGTTATTCTGTCGTACAGGTAGGTTACCCACATCTCCAGCACGCGTCTGAGATAACGCGAGAGGCGTGTTCCTACTGGCATCACATAAACCAAACGGTATCCTATACGCATTAATGTAAACAAGTCTCCGCTAATACACCATTATGGACGACCCGCGGGTCACTGATGCCCGGGACAAGCCTACCTATAGTGATTAGGAAACTGTGATTTCTCCATTAACTCTGTAATCTCCCTCTATCTTTATTCACTGCCTTTCTTTTCTGATTGCTGGCGTTTCACGTCACCTCCGTCTGATTCAATTATCTGCTAAACTTACCTTGAAAATTGTACCAAACATATCAACATCTTTGGTAGCAATGATGGCTCCGTGGTTAGCGCAGTTGACTTCCACGTTCCAGTGTGTAGGTTCAAATTCAAACAAGCTTGGGCTGCCGGTGAAGGAAAACATCGTGAGGAAACCATAGCAACATATTATCATGGTAACATGGAGTTTTTCAATAGGGCTGTTAATGGAGTCTTTAAAGGTAGGCAACATATCTATCTGCGATACTCCTGGTGCTACAGGTATCCATAGGCGACGGTAATCGCTTACCATCAGGCAGCCCGTTAGCTTGTTTGCCATCTATAGAATAAGAAAAGTTAATAGATGTATTATTATGCGAAGATTAAGACTTTCTGTGAAAACAATAATCCCACAATAGTGGGATTATATCAGGTGCGGCGCCTGCGCAGGCCGGCGCGCGCCGCCGGAGACCAGAGGGCAACTTTCGACACTCAGTAGGGCTCTGCCCAACACATACTTCGAGATAAGTGTTCGTCTCCACGAGCGATGTTCAAACTGACTGCATATATCGTACGCTGAGATGCAATGTGATTGTTTTATACAACATTAGCCCACTACTGGATATAAATATCTAGGTATGTTTCAATGCAAACAAACAGACGGGTCACCTGATAGTAAGTGAATACGAATACACGAATATTCGAGACATTTTTACACCCACGACCCTCGGACCCCAAACCAAGCAAAGCTTGTACTGTGGCTCCCAGACACTGATATACATAGGTACATATTCTAAATACATACTTAAATAGATATTAACACGCAGATATACAGATATAGAACAAACACAAATGTTCATCACATGAATGTTTGTGTTTCTGAATTTTTGTACTAGGTTGGAATCGAACCCACACCCCCAAGAAGGCAGGTTCATTACAAGCCGGGCCACCGGGTATAATTGTCACCGGCTCACCGCGCGCCGCCTCTGTTCGTCTACAATCACTTTGAATTCGGAAAACCTTAGCCTTTTTCAGAAAAGTAGCGGAGATTCGTTCTCAGAGACTGGTACTAAAGCTTTGTTCACTCGAGATAACTGAAGGTTAGAGGTGGCCATATATTTTTATTAATGTAAGTGGTTTCAGAGAGCTGTGGGCCTGGCTGGTTCTACGAACACTTTATCAGAGTACTGGCTACACCAGGTTTCACCCGCGCCGCGTGTTCATTCTCTCAGGAACCATACATTTCGCCGAGATAAATGTCTATCTTATGTCACTCTACAGCCCTCCAACTGCTATTTCTCTGCAAAAATCACGTCGTTCCGTTATTCTGTAGGTACGTGAAAGAGGAACATACAAACAAACCAAGTAATACTTTTTTGATTATTTCATGAGTATGAATATAAATACATTACCACTTAGATAGATAGATAGATAGATAGATAGAAACTCTTTATTGTGTACACCAGAAATAAAAATTACAACACGATAGAAAACACTTACGAGCTAGTGCCACAAGTGGCGGCCTTATCGCTAAAAGCGATCTCTTCCAGGCAACCATTGGATGGAAAGAATTTACGTAACAGAATCGACGGGGGATGCTAAAACACTTACCCAAAGGCTTCGTCTCAGTAATAAAATATTTCGCCGCAATAAAACTGCGCAGTTTTAGTTCTAACCATCCTCTTTGTACAGTGTCTATGACAGTTTCTTGTTTTATTAAATAATAGGCTTGCGTTTGCCTACTCGCCTGATGTTTAGCGATGATGCGGTCTACGATGGAGCCGCGCTCGCCGCCCTTAGGATTAGAGCTTAGTAAGAAGACTTCAGAATTCAGTGAATAGCAGTGTTCACGAGTTGACGCATGTGCCTATGCGCATACGAAGCGCTTTAATCCCACATTTATTGTGCGAACTGCTACTACTGTGGAATGCTGAATGGGTGTTCCCCGATGGTTACAATCTGGGTGTCTTCAAATCACGAGTGAATTGGTTTCTGCTAGGCAAGCGTGCTCCACCGTAGACCGCATCGTCGCTTAGCATCAGGCGAGATGGTGGACAAACGCAAGAATTTATTTTATATTTTTTTTATATTTTATTGTTTTTCTATTCTTATAAAAACTTTCAATTCAAAGCTATCATTATATAATAAAATCAAAATGTATGTAAAAGATGTTGTTTTTAAACAACATCATGTTTTTAACATAGAAATAATTTTGTTTATTTTTTTCCTTTTTAACTTTAACAAAAACTAATAAAAATATTGATAAAAAACTAACATTTGTACGCTGTAACAGGCAAGGACATGAGATACATCTCCATTCTTACGACCATGTATGCTACTTTATATGTATGTGTACCTACCATGTTCTGACAAATAAATCATTTGAATTTGAATTTGAATTTTGTTGCTGTTCGTATTACAGATGAAATACTCTGTTTTTTATAAGTAGAAACTTCTAAATGGCCTCTTTGTCTCTAGCTAATAATTAAGACCGTTAGTTTCTCTAAGACAATAAAAAATAAAAATAAAATAAAACTAAACCTATTTTAACAAAAGATTACTCCGTTTCTGATTTTGAGCATCATCTAAAAGGTTTAGTTTTGTTTGCAACCTTGCTCTGCAAGTAAGGCGAAGGTTTCCAGCAATTAGCCAGCTGCAAGGTCCCGGTGTTTGCTATAAAGGTGTTTAGTCGGAGCCAGAGTGCTGTAAATCAAAATGATTGAAGCATTCACGCCCTGCCGCATGCCGCATGCCTCCGCGACAGACGCACGCATCTGATCGCACAGATAAATAATCTATCCATGTTTGATCGTACGGTCGGCAGAATATTTAGTTAGTACTGAATTTATAGAAAACTACAGTTAGTATATGATGATTAAGGTTGTGGATGGAGCTCCCGATATTTCCCGATATAAGAATAAGAAAGAGGGTAGATCGTATTGTCTGCACCTAACTTTGATTGTCCAACGCATTACGAGGGGGAGGCCTATGTTCAGCAGTGGACTTGATGATAAATAATAGAGTTGTAAATGCATTAGGTAGTCATTTAGGTACTGCTGTAATCCTCTCTATCTCTACTTCTCTTCTCTACATAGTATAAATTAAAAATGCTCTCCGCGTCCGTCTGTCTGTCTGTCTGTACTATATCCGCTAACTCCTCCTAAACCACGGAACGGATTTTGATGCGGTTTTCACCATCAGTTAGATACATTTTCATGGAAGGTTTATATATATATATATATATATATATATATATATATAACTAGCGACCCGCCCCGGCTTCGCACGTAAATTACACCCGTGCGAAGCCGGGCGGGCGGGTCGCTAGTGTGTAATAAATGATTGTATTGAGTACCGCCAAGCGGCTTACTGTGCTATATAGCTATTCCGAGAGCCTCTCAGCACCAGATCCTGATCCAGGGCGTGTTTATCACCATCAGTTACGTGACGTAACACGTCGGGTGAGCGGTGATCTAACGTCTGACAACTAGAAGAACGTAGGTGCATGTTTCAGTGATTTTGCTGCAATCTCTCCAAGGATCCATACCAAGAACAGCTTGATTGAATCGTGCGCCGATGCAGTAATAAGTCGCAATCACACGATGCCGCAGAGCCGCAGTGCGCCGGAACCCGCCCGGAGCCCCGGCGACTCCGCCGATCATTTGTCACACTCGACCTGTGATGCTTGGTGCAACTTTAAATACTTTCTCAATAATGAGGTATTACTGCTGGGTTGTGGGTGTCATTAGAGTCGAGTATGAAAGTATATTTCAGTATAATGCTATCTCTTTCGCACATTGTCAACATTTTACAAGATAACATTTCGGTAAGTTGGAATAAAAAAACCATTGGGCATTATTTTTAAAATAACATTATAATCGTTTTTAAGTAATTAATATATTTATACAACCCTAATACCCGACATGAGTAAAGTTTCCATCAGTTAAATAGGTAACTACGGAGCTTATACAAATTTTCGTCCCAGATTTAACTCCTTTAGGGATACATTTCCAAAAACGCTCATACAACTGACTATTATTTTTAAGGTAAATGAGGCTAAATAAATACTAACTCCACGTTTCTAACTTCAAAACGTCACGAACTTTAATTTAAACTTTCATGACCTATTTAACCCCTTGAAATGAATGAGTTTGAATGAATGAATGGAATGAGTTAATAACTTTTACTTACAAACAAAAGTCTAAGTACCACGTGCACGTTTCACAGATGGGCTAATTTTCATCATCATCATCATCATTTTTCATCACTATGTGGGTGAAACCACGTGACGCAGTTAGATCAGCATAGTTATTATCTAAAGAAGGTCGGCACTCAATAAACAAAGCTAACGCATAAGTAACTATCGGAATCAACAGCTTCCATAGTAGGTAGGTCCGTTAATAGCAGTAAGTGCATATAGAAGCCGCCATCAAACCGTGTAATGATGGAGTATTAAAAGTTAGATGAAACCTTAATGGACGGCTGTAAACCTGCGCGGATCACGCCATGACGGGACATTGATTGCGGTGTACGCTAGGCTCAGAGCTGCAGGCTCGGGCTTCGGGCTTCGATGCAGGGCTCCTGGTGAGTATAGCAATGTGTTACATACATTACTAATGTATTATTGAATGGTTTGTTCCGAAATATTATACAATATACCTACACCGTCACATATCTACAGAGTTACTTCGACCAATATAAAATGAATGGACAGGCCCAGTAGAAGCGCATTTTTGAAGATAACAAAATGAGCGCCGGCTCTCATTTTGTTTCAGTCGGTCTCTAGCCGTAGAAGTGCAACACGTGTCTATTGTTACGTAACGAAACATCTGACAAAATTATGCATTCATATGCTTTCCCAAAATGTAAATACACAAATAAAACCGGGATCTATTTATTGTAACAAATATACTGTACATTTTTAGAATTAGGTGTTGAAGTATATGTCCGACGGTTGCTAACAACTTCTCGCAGCAGCTTGTCTACGTAATTTAAAAAAAATTGCCAATAACCCTGTACAACGATAATTGTAATCCTTCTTACCTATATAACTCGTGTGTCTGTAACTTTTATACCTGGTTGTGTATAATCTCATATTTTAGTCTGATTATTGACTTTGTTTCCTCTTGTATTTACAAGTTTAGCGCGTCCTCGATGTACTCATTATTATAATACAACTGTGTGTACCGACAGAAGTGAAAACTTCATCAACATTTTTATTTCATTTAATCTTTATTTAAGACCAACAGCACAAAAACATATACAGTAATTGTAACTTAGAATAACTACATAAAGAAACCAAGTACATTCGCAAAATTTAAGCCATTCAAATGGTGTCATATATGACACCAAAAAAAATATAAAAATTTTACTATGACAATTTGCGCGGTGATATCGTACCACAACAAATCAGAAAAGCAGCTTAAGAGTTATGGTGTGACATTCCACAGGTAATCCATTAATTCTCTTGCTTAAATCGTTTAAAATACCAATCGAAACGTAAGCTACATAGCGAATTTGTAGCTTACGTTTTGAGAAGGCGTTGTTTGGAAACCTACCTTCTCTGAGTAGTTATTCTAAGAATTGTAATTAGTTATTCTAAAGTACTGCTATTAACAGGTCTATAATAGTGGTACTTACTTAGTAACGATGTCGTAGAAAATTACTACTAAAAAACATAATATGATTGACTTAGGTACGTATATATCTCTGGCTCCCTTCGACTCGAGCCGACTTCACGCGACTTCAGTGCTTTTTCCCATCCCAAAAAGTGACCAACGTGCCTAAAAAAGTTTTCACTTCAAAAACACAATGATTCAACGTCCCGTGGCCACCTGCATAATACCACAGGACACGTCCCCGGCAGCAAGTGGCCAGTGTTGCAAGTATTCAGTGGCTAATTGCATAAAACTGCCGCACTTTATCATCCTCCACGCAATACCTTCACTACCGCAACCGTGCACAGGCCGATGCATCGATTAAATAATGAGGGTATAAATCGAAACGCCTCAAAAACTCCTCTCCACAATCAAAAATTCATCTTTATGCGTGAATTTTAAAATCTACTTTCGTCTGTGTTCAAATCCCACATGTTCTTTATAAAGACGCGGCGGATAGTTGCCCGTGCGCACCTGCGCTGACTGATTGTGTCGACGTGCGGGAACTGCCAGTGTCGTGGATATATTATTCTATTCGAATTAGCCGTTCTATCGAACAATTATAGAGCTTCCTGACTCTCTTATAAGGAGATTGCGTGAGGAAGACTCAATTTATCGAGTTGGTCAATCGATTAAAACAAGTTCTGCTTGCGTTATATTATGATATGAAGTGATTTAATCACAATCTTCTCCTCACATTCTTAACCATGTATGCCTAGGCGCATTATAATAACATCATTGTGGGTTGTGGGTATTTATATAGGTACGTTTATTTGCATTAAGCATTTTAGAAAGCTAAGTTAACGAGAAAGCTATTTATCTATTCGATAAGCCATACACTCGAGAGAGTGAGGGTGGCAGCTCGCGGTTATACATAACTCGATTGTGTACAAATATGTCATGGAAGATACGTTAAAGTTTTATCGACGTCCAATCCGAAGTTGATAAAAAATGTAGTATGTAGTCGCTTTATGGTTGATATTCCGAAAATCCGTACGAAGCGCTTTGATTCTACATTTATTGTGCGAACTGCTAGACTGTGGAATGCGCTGCCTGGACGGGTGTTCCCCGATAGCACAGAAGACATAATAGACAATCCGATAGTTACAATCTGGGTGTCTTCAAATCACGAGTGAATCGGTATATTCTAGGCAAGCGTGCTCCAACGTAGACCGCATCATCGCTCAACAGCAGGCGAGAAGGTGGTCAAACGCAAGCCTATTTATAAAAAATAAATATAAAATAAACTTTATTAATAAATAAAGAAACCACAAGCTTTATCGTATTCTTCTCAGCAAACCCACATCATGATGTGAACATTTTGTCCATATTGAGGCGTGCGCCATTCCACGAATTATTTGGCATGATTTTTATACAAATTTAGTGCTAAAAAAGGTGGCATCTGTTATTTTGAAATACATATTTTCTGGAAATTTTATTTATTTTAGTAATTTGTGAATGTATCGCGGTGGGTTCACGATGGTCCCGTGCAGGACTCGAAATAATTTTGAATTGAATTGAATTGTAATCAAGTACGCGACTTTTCCGTGTCTTGAACTTAAAATTACAGGCTTTCTGTTTGAACAATATGAAACTTAAATGGTATGAAAACGTTAAAGGGAATACGTCAAACATTACCTCTTCAATTATCCGATAACTATACGTAGAGGGAGAAATAACTAGGTATCTAATAAACAAACAATTAATAAAGTTATATGATTATTTACGGGATATTTACCGTGGTAAGAACAACCGTGATAGTTTAAAACAGTGTTAAACAATTAATAACCAATACGTTTTAATAAAACTTTTAAGCCCACCGTGGATCGCTGAATAACATTACCATAGGTAATAATGGAAAGCAACGACTTCCCACCCCATAGATACCTAGCATAGGGCGAGCACTTTCAGTCAATACATTAGTGTAAAATCTACAATCGCACGTCAGTATCGCTGTTCGAGTGGACCACAGAAAAGAGAAGTAAACGAAAAAAAATATCTCTTCTGTGGAGTGGACTAATCAGCGTTCTGCATCCAACCTCCGCAATTCCCGCGGATAGCTATCTATTTTCTTTTGTATTGTGAATAAGTGTAGTGTCTATAAGGTACCAAGTCGTCGAGTAGGCTGCGCCCGCGCACCCCCGTAACTTATTTGGTGTGAAATGAGAACAATTTGTGTCGAGGAAGATTTATGGGCAAAGATAATGGTGCGCGTACCGGGGAGATACAGTAGGTCAGTTGCACAGGAGTCGTAACACGCGCCTGTCGGTGGGGATGGTGGGTGAAATTAGAGGATTCATATAACCTATCTCTGGCTTCGGTCTGACAGATTCGATCATGAGACAACGAGCTGCACGGTGAGCTGTAGTCGAGTGCCTCTCAGTCATAAAGTTGTGTTTTATACACAACACACACAAATACACAATACACTTTGCCACAAAGTTGCTGTGTTGATGTTAAACTCTTACATCAAATTAGATCAGCTTGCTAAGATTCGGGTCAGATCGACTAAAATTGTCGTCTAAATGCTGAAAAACGAAAAAATGCAGAGTTTTTTGGAGGAAACCACAAATTACAAAACTATGTTTAGTAATACTAACGAAGATTCCTTAACTAGTCCCAAATAACGTAGACAAATAGAGATAGAGATTTAATTCGCTTTATTACAATTTTTGTTTAAAATATTTACTGAAATATCTACGAAATTATCTTATTACTCATCTAGTTTGAAGACAGTCATGGTGTGAACTTCCTTAGGCCATCATTGCTAAGTTTTTACGCTGTTTCTAACGCCCATTTCCTTTATTTTTACATGTTTCTAACGCCCATTTGCTTTATTTTTATTTATTTATTTTATCGCTGTTTCTAATGCCAATTTGTTTTATTTGTTCGCTGTTTTATGGCCCATTTGCTTTATTTTATCGCTGTTTCTAATGCCCATTCGCTTTGTTTTTATCGCAGTTTCTAGTGCATATTTCTCTAATGCTTTTTTCGCCTTTTTTTTAATGCCCTTTATTTTTTATAATACCCACGGACCGGTAAACGCAGCGTAAGACGTCCACCCACAAGAGGGCAGACGACCTAAAAGAGACCGCATGGAAACGCTGGTTGCAGGCCGCTTCCAACTGGCCCTTTTGGAGATCGATAGGGGAGGCCTATGTCCAGCAGTAGACGTCCTACGGCTGAAATGATGATGATGAATGCCCATTCGCTTTCAGATGACGGCAATGTCAATGTTTTCTTGACTTGAACTGAGCATGCGTTGATGTCTTTTGGCTAGTAAATTAGTTTCTAAGCAGAATTACTCTACTGTGTAACAACTTCTCTTTCTCAACTTGTTTTTCTTTACTGTTATTTAAGTGATAATAACGTTCTGGGTACGCCAATATTAAATTGTTTCACTTTGCAACATGAAGAGTCGATTTTTGAATTATAGCTTGCATATATTTTTTTCGCTAATTCAAAACGGTGTCGTATCTTTGAGTGTTAAAGTTTAAAGTTGAAGTAATTTTCATTCAAGTCTGAGCAATTTCACGAATCGATTTTTGAACAGAAGCTGCATAATTGCGACTGTCCTTTTGCATCCTTTTGGGGATTCATAAAGGTTCGACGCGAAGGTAGATGACGACTTAATGCACAAAATAAAAAACACTGTGTATTGTAAACATGGACAATACTTAGTATTGTGCTTAGCTTTTTTGTTTTAAATGTAATTGTTGTAATATGTGATGTGAACAATAAAAAGTTTATCTATCTAGACTTGGTCGAGGTTCAACCACATCCGAACTTCTATATAGGTATAATATGTAAATATTGTATAACTACATCAACGAATTCCAAACCCTAAACAAGTGCTGCTAGGTGACCGTCTAGTGGTAACAGTGGTAATGGTAACTCACCGGATGGTAAGCGACGATGCAGCCGAGAATGTAGCACGTTGATCTAGAAAAAATCTATTCACTCTAGCCTTGAAGATACCTAGATTGTAGTTCTCAGGAAACAAGGAGGACGGCAGGGAGTTCCGTTCTTGGTCAGTATTTATCATAAATGTAGACCCAAATCCCTGGAGCTTTTCTTATTAACTCTTTACCGGATTGTAATAAAATGTATCCGTATTTATTTTAAATCAAATTGAAATTGATGAAGATATACAACTAAAATAATACAGTCAAATTTAGAACTTTCCCTTATAACAATCAATAACAATACAACAAAATACTTTTTTTCTGTAAACTAAACAAGTAAGTAGGTACCCTATAGCGCGCTCTACATTCTCGTCGAGATATTTCGGTCTCGGGACTCGTCGAGGCAGGACGAGACCGAGAGTGGCTCCCCGCACTCTCGCTCGCGCAGTTGTCCTTGCGTCCTTTCCTTTGATTCGGGTCCGTAATACTGACACGAAGTGGAGACCATACGAACATGGGCGAGACTTGCCGAACAGGGTCTCGTATTTGGCTGTTCTCGTGTAGTTTTGGCAGGAATGTGGAGAATGGATCAAGGGGCACAGTGGGTCTAGGGGAAATGATGCGGCTGATGAACTGGTGCGGAGAGGCTCGAGCATACGACCGGTAGGGCCCGAGCCGATAATCCCCTTACCTTTTAGCCAAATCAGATCCTGGATTCGTCAACGTACTACAAGACTTCACAAAGAATACTGGGAAAGTACTAAAAACTGTAGACAATCAAGGGAAGCTTTCCCGGAACTCAATCCGAGATACTCCCGTAGATTGTTGAATCTAAAACGTGGCAAACTCCGGCAAATTGTTGGGGTTATCACAGGGCATTGCCTTTTAAACAAACACCTTTTTAAAATTGGGGTTACTGACAGTCCTCTATGTAGAGGGTGTCTGGAGACTGAAGAAACGGCCGCACATATGCTGCTGGAGTGCAGCAGCGTGGCAGAACAACGAAACACTATCCTCGGATCACCGAGGACGCTCTCGGAGGCCTGCGCAGGCATAAGCGAGCTGCTGGCTTTCCTGGAGGAGACCGGGTGGCTGAATTAGCTGCAGCCGGGTGACGCAAAATGGGCCACTGAATGGCCTAGTTGCGGAAAATGTCCGCTACACAAGTAACAAGTAAGTAAGTAACAGGAATGTGGAGTGCATTTAATAGCCTACTAGCGTATAATAGTATCAAAACTTGGGTTAGTAGACAAACGGAGAAGGCAAACTCGGAATAAACCCGGCATGGTACCTCGTTAAAGCACTGGTCAGGTGCTGCACCGAGCCGGCAGCGGCGCCACACGAGGTGACTCCTCACTCCTATGGCTCCTGTCAGATAGCGCGGGAGGGTGGGACAGTTCTGGACCTGCATCACTTATCTCGCGTCCCTGGCGATGTAGCATCCGTGAAGAGGACAGTTCACCCACTTCAGCTCAGCTCAGTGAATATGTGACATGTGACCCCATATGTGGCTGAATACGGCGCTTGTTTACCTGTGAACTCTCGGACGATACATACATCATCCACTTACCTTTTATTACAGCTATTAAAAAGAGTACGAGTTCTGGTAGAAAGTCCCTCACAGCCGCAGGTACTTACACCACCTCGTGTGTTATATCATGGAGGAGGGAACGGTGTATCCTCGAAGGTGCGTTTGTTGCAATAACGAGAGTCGGTTATTCTGCGCAAGCCTTGTATCCGTTACATGAAATACCTACGAAGGCTTGCATTAAACTCCCGTTATTTCCCACTAAAACACATAACTTAACAGGCGGCGTGCACACGCGCGCTCATTCACAATCAAATTACCTTTATGTAGCTTCTAACAATACTTTGACGTAAAACAAGTCAATTTTGAAACCAGTGCAACAAAAACAATCTTTTTACGGGAAACAAAATCTTCTTTAACTAGAGATAAGTCTTCCAACAAAGATTTTATACTTAAACTATGTACATATCTTAGTCTTCCAAAGTTAAACTCATCGATTGCACGCTCCAACATTGTATTGTGAACTGTACTTACTTACAAAGTCAGTGGAGCGGGCGCACACCTTCAACTCGGAGAAGAAGACCTAGAAGATATCTACCCTGGCTTATGAGTTCCTAACAGAGAGCACCGGGAGAAAGAATAGTTCGGTTGCATCTTGTCTGTGGAGTGGCTTCTCAACCAGGAGAGTTCGCTAACGCTACATATATAGACTGTAGAGGAAAGATCGACTGGTCGCACATCCCAGATACCGCAGCAAACTTAGAAGGCAGTAGAAATGTTTTCCCCAGGAGATGTTAAGATCATTAATTTTCCTTGCCAGCAACCAAATAGAAAAGTACCTATGTGTACGCTGCTAGCCAATAACCCGTCGCAAAATTCCAGGGGAGGAAAAAGCTTCTCGAAGGTCAATACTTTGGGTCACATCGTCATTCCACGTTACTCAGTGTCAGTCGCTGCATTAGCCTCACATGAACCTATTATTAAATGTTTTGAATAACGCGACATGTCGGCACGTGTGGGAACGCGCCTTTACCCCGCATTTATCTCATCGGAAACTTATCGATTCGCTGCGCCGCGCGCCCGGTACGCAACAAATTAACGTCTCCAACAATAAATAATTGTTCTAAATGATCACCTGCAAGCTGCGCGACTCCCACACTCCGCACGTACCCGCCGCACGTCGTGCGGCCCCAGCGTCACTCGAGAGAGCTTGAAAACACTGACTACTTTAGTAATCTTCGGATTATTCTGAAATATTGCTAAAGTTTACATTAGATCTTTCGGATTAAGATACTAGATCTGCCTGCAGGTACCGTGATCAGTGTAATGAACCAGGAGTTGTATCGTTGATCACAGCATTGTTGAAAATAGTAAACAGTACACTCACCACTCTAGATTCTTTGCGCGATAGAATCCGGATCGAGGATATTCGCCGTAAAACCAGAATCACCTACAATGCTATTAAAATTTGCAGGTTGAAGTGGTAATGGGCAGACCACATCGCTCAAATATCCGATAGCCGATGGTGAAGAAAGGTTTTTGAGTGAAGACCACGAACCGGACGACACAGCGTAAGTAGGCCTCCCACTAGATGGACAGGCGACATCAGAGTCGCGGGCATCCAGATGGCAGGCTGTCACTCAGTGTGGAGATCTAAGGGGGAGGGAGGCCTATGTTCAGCAGTGGACTTCTTATATGAGATGAAGATGCTGATGACAGAAGGTGGCTGGAGCTCGCTCGTGACGATAGATTGTGGAACTGTGGCTGAACTAACCAGTTTATATAATAAGGACAGTACGTTTTAGTCCAATAGCGTTTACCCAAACATTTAGTTGGTCTACATAATTTTTTACGCAGCTACATCACTGTAATTACATAATTTGTAAGATAATTGAAAAACGATCATCGATGTTTTTTACACAGAAAAGAGAAGTAGATAGAACGGAAAAGAGAAGGAACATCTGTTACCAGGCATACGAGTGAACATTCTTATTTACGTCAACGCGTTGAACTCCGTATCACAATTGCTAACTGATTTTGAACGCGTAGCTGCTCCATCGAATTTATTCCACAATGCCTTCTTGCGCTGTAATTACGTGTCGCCTAGCTAGCAAAGATTTTATTTAAAAAAAAGGAAGCATATCCTATCACCGGTATGTCTAAATTGTTTATAATACACAATATTATTACACAAGCACATGCGTTAATACACTAGTTTTGTTAAATAAAAAAAGCAATATCGATGAATAACTCTTAGCTAAATTATTTTAACCCTCGTGCTTATCGTGCAGTTTAATTTGGAACTATTTTAACTATGTCGTAGATAAATTTACGTTAAGGACTGTTGAACTCGTACTAGTTTTTTGAACTGCACAAGAATCGTGCAGTTTTTTTGGAATAGCAGCATTTACCGAAATAATTGCGCAAAATGCACAGGGAACTGAACCGTATTGCACCACGAGAAGGTCAGTTTTAAACTTTATCAAAATGGCGTTCATAACCTTTTGGATTAATAATAATCTTGACGAATTATTGCATTCCTTCCTATGTAGTTATATTATGACGTTTCGTTTACATGTGTGCAACTGGCTACAACGGATTTCTTGCAAAAATGCCTTGACAGCCGTTCTATTTTAAACGAAAAAAATTTCTCTTCTGTGGTTTTTTATATCCATTCTTAAGTAGTTTTTCAAATAATCCCTGGCACTAGTGGCGTGAAGTCCGGTCGATGGAACTATCTTATCGAACGACATGCCCACCAGCGGAGCAGACTACATGCTACTGTGTGGCTGAGTGTGGTGCTCGCGGTGCTCCCGAGCTGGTGATTTTGGGTTTACAACAAACACGTTAGTGACCTACTGATTGGATAGCAAGAATTTCGTTTCATCCACACATCATAGATCAGTGGAAATCGCACACTGTGCGATTCACACGATCTTCTTTGCCCCATACCTCCAAAATGTGGAATCAGCTACCATGCACGGGGTTTCCGAGAAGCTACAACACGGGGTTCTTCAAAAGGGGAGTTAATAGAATCTTAAAGGGTCAGCAACGTATTTGTGATGCCCCTGGTGTTACAAGCATCTATAGGCGACGATGACTGCTTACCATCAGGCGGCCCGTCTGGTTGTTCGCCGACTATGGCATTAAAAAATTTAGTGTCATTTAATGTAGATCCTCATCAGGTGGCGCAGGTCACCTCCAGGTCACCACGGACTCTCCCCCGCCGAGTAAACGATCGGGTACCCATTATAACTAATAGCCCATTGAAATTTATCGCCTCCCATCCAGCCAATCAATTTGCGCGACCAGAGTTCCAGAGGTCAGAGGTGATATTGGTGAATTGGCACGAGAATTGCACAATGTACATTACACGCCTACCTATAATAAGGCAGTAAATACATGCATTGAAGACGATCCTTTATTAAGGCGGTACCGGCGTCAAATGAATTTGGGAAACAATTATAATGTAGCCATATTAAAGCTCCATCTTCTACCAGCTCGGCGCTTAATATCAGATGAGTGGGTTCAAGCAAGGGTCTACACTAAGAACTCGTAAATTAAAGTTTAAAAAAACTTACAGCTAATTCCGTTAAAGCATTTAACTTTTCCGCACTGGGCTAGCGTGGTGGATATGGCCCAATCACCCTTACCAATCACCCTTTCGGGGGTAGGCTAAAAGTCCAGCAGTGGGCTGTTAAAAGGCTAATTCTGATGATGATGATTTAACTTTTCAACGGCTGGACAGATAGATGTTGGTGAACCGCATTGTAACCTGGTATTTTCATATAACACTTGGATATGAACACTGACGAGTTGGTTTCGAGTATCGACTCTTAGCTATATTGCACAATAATATAAATAAATAAATATTTTTGCTGTGTTTGCATTTCCATGCGAAAATGGTACAATAGATGCAGTTTGTTTCACCATCTCACTCCTGACTTCACGACTGCACCGTAAGCTTGGACGCTGGACATGCTTACGGTGAAGTCATGAATGCACCTTTATACTGCTAATTGGATACATTACAGTGAATAAAACTGTATGCTTAGCTAATGTGTATTTCTTCTGTATATTCCTGTCGGAGGCAGATAGCGTTATCTCGCCATCGTCCCGTGCGTGCTGACTGCTGTCCACGTACGAGATGTCATCGAGCGCGTGACTTCCGGACGCCGTGGGCTTGGACAGTGGATACGCTCCTTTATACTGCTAATTAGATACCTACAAGAACTACATACTATTTGCAGTACTGCCGCGGTGACCAGCGGCTTCTTTTTCCACAGCATTTTTTTAAATGTATCACGGAGCATTTCTTTTCTAATAACGTTGACTTTAAAAAATTGTTGCTTTTGACCGCCTCCTCGCTTTCATAGTAGACCGCGTCATCACTTGAAGCGATGATGCGGTCTACGATGGAGCAGGCTTGCTTAAAAGAAACCGATTCACTTATGATTTGAAGACACCCAGATTGTAACTATCGGGGAACATCCGCATTCAAGCAGTGCATTCCACAGTCTCGATCGATCGTGTTCGCACATTATATACAGTGTTGCAGGTGTCCATAGGCGATGGTTTCTGCCTACCATCAGGCGGGCCGCAAGTATTTGGTTTAGATTTGTACGCGGCCAGACAGGGAGGGAATGGGGGAGACCTCGGCCAAACACAGGGACATGCAGACCAATAGCATCGTGTGTACTCCACATTAACTATCAAACGGCCTTTATAATTGTGTTTGTTTGTGAGAACAATAATTACTGGAGTGGCGGCAACAAGATCTACCACCCGGTGGACACCGTCGGTAAAACAGTGCGACTTGCGAGATCGTGTGATACGGACAATCAAGCTATTTTGCGACTTTTGCAAAATTGCAACTTTAAAAAAAATATCTAAATCAACTACGATTTTACTCGAAGGCGGATCATATTTCGCAAACACAAGTTTAAAAAAATAATATTCGGTCCATTATTTTGAACCAGGGGCCTTACTCCTAACTCTTAACGCGGGCTTGAATTAGCGCTGAAACAGCAAAATTCAGAAAATCACGCGAACATGAACCTTCTTAATTTACTTGTATGGAGCTAGTCGCCATCTTGTATTTACGATTGAAGTCACCCACCCAGTAACCATCATCGAACTTAGAGGAATGTACCGACACTTCATATTATAATATTATAATCTGTTCATGCATTTAGGATGAAGGACCTGTAGGTACTTGTACTAATATGTATTGTATTCTGTGCTGTAGGTATCTGAGAACCTTAACCCTCCTTTTGGCTTCGCGTTGTTGGGTAAAATAGCATGGCACGCCTTCGTAAATGTGTCGAAGTACCCGGTGTCGGGGTGTCTCGCCGAGGGTACAGCCGGCAGGCGCGGCGCAGGGTACCACGGCCGCCGTCGACCCGCGTCAACTGGCCTATTACAGGTGCCGTGTCGGGCCGCGTGGACACTCACGGCCGCCGTGGTTACTGGAATACTGGACAACTACATTGAGTAATAAAACAGGCAGAGATATTGCATACGCGGTTCCAAATTCTAAAAATGTGTACGGATATTCGGATTTTGGTCAATCTGTGTTTTAACCTTTTTAGGGTTCCGTACCTCAAAAGGAAAAACGGAACCCTTATCACTTCGTTGTCCGTCTGTCTGTCCGTCTGTCAAGACCCTTTTTCTCAAGAACGCGTAAAGGTATCAAGTTGAAAATTACGTCACCACAGTTACATTGTAAGGTAGGAAGGTGGCCGGCCGGGTGCTCCCGGTTACACTTTTTTTTATCATCAACGTGCTGAGCCACTTCCTGTTCTAATGGAAGTACTTTCAGATACAATGTTTCTTCTCGTCGATACCAACGCGAACGCTAACAACATCGTGTCGACGTTTTTGTTTTCTTTTGAATAATTTATATAGGTAGGTAGGTGTCATACGTATTGAAGACCTTATTCTTTTATCACATACACATTTAAACATAAATTTATCATTTCTTTGGTCGTGCATGGAGTAGGTAACTACTTCTCGCACGTTTGCCATGGATCGCAGTGTTTCCACTTTTAGGGATTTCTCCCTTTTTTAAGGAAAAATTACTAAGTAATAGGTAATAGGTATAAAACATCATCATCATCAGCCGGAAGACGTCCACGTCGGCTTGGGGATCGCAGTACGTTCACCGTGTACTAATAGGACGCTGCTGCCTATCCTCCGGTAGTTCTGGGGCCTTATTATGATTCTTTGATCGGGATCGAAATTGCATGCCGTCCCGTTCGTATCTATTTACTCGCACCACGTGCGCAAGTGAGATGGCACGCGCTCGCGATCACGATCCGAATCATCCATAATAAGGCAGCTGGTCGCAGTTTTAAGACATACCCCGGGTAGGCTTCATGGTTGTTATTCCGAAAATCAGTACTATGCGCTTTGATTCCAATTTTATGGTGCCAACTGCGTCTGTGGAATGCATGCTTTAAGGTGGTTCGATTAACAAATGGCGGGAAATTCAAATTTCAAACAGTTTTCTTGTCCTTGTAGTTAGGCCGGGTAATTATTGTAAACGATCGTGATGTTTGCGCAAATTGATTATTATTCTTTCCAAAATAATGTAAAGCTATTTATCTGTAATGCACATTATTACATACATTTGTCAATAAACTAATTTTTGCTGTTTCAAACGGTTTATTGACAAATGGAAGTAATACGGCGCGTTACTGTTAAATAGTTGTACATTATAATGTTAAGGACAACCAAAAATTTGCGCAAACACTGTGTTATTTAAAAATAATTACCTGGCCTGGCTACTAGGACCAAAAAACTGTTTAAAATTTGAATTTCCCGCCATAGGTGAATCGTACCACCTTAATAGCTTTTCCTCGATAGTCATAATCTAGGTTTGTTCAAATCGTGAATCGATTTCTACTAGGCAAGCATGCTCCAATGACTTATTTAGTAAGTTATGTGCGGTTTCGTTTGGCCCGCTCAACAACGGGAAAGGAAAACATCGTGAGGGAACCGGTACGTCTAAGAACCTCAAAAGTTCAAAGACATGACATTCATAAACATGCACTGGGCCAGCACGGTGGATTACGGCCCATCCTCTCTCTCTCTCTCTGAGAGAAGACCCAAGTCCCAGCAGTGAGAATGTGATAGGCTGAAATGATGATGAAGCGTACGAGGTGGCGGTCAAGCGCAAGAAAAAAAAGCAAAGAGGTTTGAATCGGTTTCAAGTTATTACCATCTCGGGAGCATAACAAACAAAACAATTCACAAACCGTATTTATTTAAATTTGGACGGGACAATGTCTGTCTGGTTAGATAGTATAAGAATTATAAAAATACCTTTTCAGATGCGTCTAAATTATAGAATATTCAAAAGAGACAGCTCTACCCGAGATCGGGTTCTCATATAGTAGGTACATAATTATGTCAACTTATAGTGCTAACAGACGAGACCTACTTGGCTAACGAACCGCCGTCCAAAATGTTCTCTTTCTCTACCGTTTGTTGAACGGCGGTTCGTCAGCCAAATCCATACGTCTGTTAGCACTATTAGAAAACGAAACCAGGATATATTTAGATCATCCAGAAGTTGTTAAAAGCGAGGCGATTCTCGTTCTGTACTGCCGCTATCCACAACATGGCTACCAACAGTGAACTGAGGAAATATAATGTAGTTCTGAAGCATATTATAATGCAAGGCGTCGGGAACAGTGTTCGGAATATCTTTACGACGCCGACATCTCCATTCATTCACCACTCGACGTATTTATACAGGGCTATACGGAACGGTGGAGGTAGAACAAAGCCGAAAGGAGGTCTCATCATTATGAACGAACGGACTTTTACCATGAAACCGTGAAATCGCCAAAAAATACTGTAGTTATATGAAGATGGCATGTTATTTAAGTTACTGAAACAACCTAGTTGTTATATAGAATAAAGATAATTTTTAGAAAAAAAAAAAAGAACCGACTTCATGACTATACCTTCATTTACAAACTGAAACTAAAAAGTAGACAATAATATTTAAATAACTTCAAAGCAATGAGCATTAAAGGACAATCAACGAAATTATTAATACATATATTACCTACTTATATACATATTTACAATTTATGATCAGTTATTTTTGGAGTCGTGGAGATGCATAAAAAAATAAAAATGCAATATTCCCAAAAAAGGCCAAAAGCTTGATACCACTGCACCTGCCACTATGGCTTTGTGATACGGTCTACGGAAGGTACGATGTTGCTCTCGTAATGAAAGTGGTTTATAGTGATGAGTACAATGACCTCCTTTCGGCTCAGTATTGCCGTTCCGTGCAACAAATTCAAATTCAAATTGTTTATTTCAAGTAACCATGGACTCATACTTAGCAATATTTGGACAAAGAATTAGGTATAAAAATAATAATAGTAAAATGTCAGTGGAAAGTTAAAAGTTAAACCCCTGTATAATCTGTGCTATTAAATATTTAGTTACGAGTTCGCAAGTGTTCCCCGCCACTTACTGAAAGCTTTGTAAAGTAGTTAGGTAGGTACCGGTAGCTTTCCAAGTCATTTATTTTTATTAGTTTTCGTGGATATCTTCCACCGAGTCCTTTCCTTTGATAAACTCAAGTTTATCCAATTGCGCCATATATTCACGATTTCATAAAACGTTGTCATGTATATTAGCCCTTTGAATGCTGACCCCTGCGTCTGCGCTACATTAACCCCGACCAAAGATGGCGCCAGAATCGCACGTTCCCTAACCAAAATATCATTTCTATAAACAGTTTGAACCTAACGATTCACGTTTCACTAATGGTATCGTCGAATGGGCAAAATATCTGATGCAAAATGTCAAGAGGTCAGATGCGGCCGCGTTGTAAACAAACCAAACATAGATTTGTTCGTGTGCGCCGACCATTACGGATCGATGATCGATGGTTCCTATAACTCGCACGCTTTTGAGCTGCTTTCGCAACACTACTCGAAGGGTTCCAAATTCAAACCGAACGAAAGGTCGTGACTCGTAACCTTTCTATTTGATCTGTCAATCGACTCGAGACTAGACAAACGGCATTACGAATTCAAATTCCGAACCTTAGCGTGTAGAGATAATGACGCGAGAACAGAATACGCGAGAGAAGGCGCGGTCAAAGTTTAAGTTTAGTTAATGTCCGTAACATGTGAAGCGCCCATTTCATTATGCAGACAAACAAACACGAGATGTGTTTATGGCCCATACCTACCTAATGTACGGTTAGAAAGTACCTAGAAGCTGGGTATACAGTTGAAAAGGAAACGCAAATAAATCGCTGGGAAGTTAACTGGCCATAACCGACTAAATTATTGAAAATCTGCAGTAATGGTGGTCGAAACCACCTAACAAATTGAGGATGTCGAGGATCAGGCCCAATGGAGAAGACGTCATTATTAACGATGCTAATTTGGGAACCGATCGACTGCAGTACACGTGGCAGTTATTTCACAAAGCTAATTATTAAAAACTGAACGGCAGGTACGACGAGCACGCAAAACTGGAAAATAACATTGCGTTCTATTTTAGAACGTAATGCGCCGTGTGATGTCCGTTGAATACAATTACGCGGGAAAATCAGAAGCTCGTATTGCCAACCTAACCAACCTAACTTTTTCTCGGGAGAAAATAGTCACATAATGTTACTGATTGTGGACGTGCCCGAACTAGGTGAATAAAACTGGATCCAACCAGTTAAATCGCGCATCGGTGACAAATCAGAATTTCTAGGAATCTTTCTCGTTATGGGTAAATTACTTCAGATCAAATACAGACGCAATTACGATAGGAATGAGAAATTGGAAAGTGTTTAGGACCTTTCGAGAGAAAAAAGCTGTATTAAGTATAAGGGCGGGAGTCCACAACAGCTGCGGAGCGAAGTTCCACATTTTATTGACCAAGAGGAACCCAATAACGGAGGAAGAGCAAATAAAGTACCTATTGGTCAACAAAATAAATGATTAATTCCTTTCGCACCACACTACTTTGGTGGATTCTCGTCCTTACAGAGCAACCAAAGTATCCACAGGGTTCGCTAAATGATAAGACTACAATGTTGTACGCTATTTATTGCCTTGTGTATTACTTTACTTTATAGATCTTTGACGATATAAATTTTGTTGAGAAAACACGATAGTGGGGTCTTCTTTTATCTACACAGATAACTTAGAACACCATAGAACAAAATAATAATATTTCTTAAACGTCAATGTAACCAGGATTACGCTTCTAGTGACGTAGTAGGTATTGCTATTTCGTAATGCGATAATAAACTGCTGATCTGCTCTTATTACGAACTGTACAATACAACAAATATCATCCTAGGAATAAGAACAGAACTTTAGAAATAAAAAAGTTCTGCCGATTTGGCCCCGACAGGCTCCGATATGGAAACCCTGAAAGACTTCTATAGAGGCCAAACTGGCGAAACTACGCCTGGTTGGCCTGCTGGTTGGCCTGGCCGGAGCAGTCTCTTATTCACAACTACCTTCAGCCCGCTTGGGCGCCGCCTCGTGAACTAAACACAGCATATGTCTCAGAGATACTGTAGTTTCCTATCAGTGAGAGAATGTTCAGTATCGCTGTCGGTTCAGTAGTTCAAGAGGTTACTTCCAACAAACACACAAAGTCACACTGCATATTGCCATACGATATGAACTTACTTGAGGAAGTTTTTGAGTAGCCTAAAAGCTCTGACAGGACTGGGCAGTGAGCACTCACTCCTTACGAACTTATCAGGTGGAAGTGGAGCTCAGGCTGCGGGCTACAGATGCTGCGCAGGAAGTCGTCTGTAGCACTTGGCCAAGGGCCTGATGATTGTTCAACCCCCGGGTAAGTAATTATTCCGTCGAGTCCCACACTGACAGATGGCACACGTTAGAGATAGTCATGCAGATAGACAGCGTCCCAAGCGAACATAATATCTCTATATATCTAACGTTTAATGCCGACTGTACACTCTCGCTGAGAGAGAAAATGTTTAAACGCTCTCGTAGGGTCTTACTCCTCGAACTTCAACCGACCGACCTTGACCCCCCCCCCCCCCCCCTTTTCTATCAATCAATACAATCAGCCGGCTAATTTTATTCCTGACAGACATAATCTACAAGTTTGCCGCTGAGAGAATGCGTCTGACAGCTGCAATAACATTGTAAAAAAATTAATGAAATTATTTTATTTTAATAACTTTTGTAGTTTACTAGCATACAATCTTAAGTTCAAAAAACTAGTTTGAAGTAATCAGAATTTACTGTTTTCGTTTAGCTTTTTCAATGATATGGCAACTGTCAGACAAATTCCCTTAGCGGGCGCACGTTACGTCTCTTGTGAGTCTGCGTGCTCCATCTTCGAGATTGTCGTTTACCAACAAGCTAATTGGTCAACCGCGGAATTATACGTGATTAGAACAAGAGATACGAAAGTAAGTAGTTGAAATGATATGGGCTGACACTAACCGCAAGGAGGACTCCTAGACAAATCGACAGCGAGAGTATACTGGCTGTCGAGTCTCGCTTAATTCGCACCTTCCCTTGCTCTTGTGCCGCCCGCATAAAGAGTCTAGACTGAGAGACCCGAAAGTGTGCAGCCGGCATAAGACGAGGAACCGGTCGCGACAACGTCCACTGGACGGTGTTTATCAATGCTCAGGAAGCGTAAGGTTCTGTAAATTGTAAGCTCAAACACTGTCATTACTTGTAATCATAGACCGGAGTTACTCTCTTGTATCGAATTATACGGTATATGCGAGTTTATTCAGTTAAAAGCTTAAGGGAGCTTTTGCTACGCGGCGAGTATCCATTAAACATCACAGCATTATATTTTCAGATTACCGAGTTCCAAGTCACCGATGCGGCCGATGGTTTTCTCTAATGTCGGAGGACTTTGAGTCTCTAGTTCAGCGGAATAGGTAATTCAAGACTAATATACTAATGAGTTTTGCAGCTGCACGCAATGCTAGTTCCCCACTCAACTTAGAACAAGGATTGGAACAACCTGCCGGCTTCCTTGTTTCCTAAAAGATATAATCTGAGTTTTTTCAAGGCTAGAGTTAATAGGTATCTTCTAAGTCTGCGTGCTTCATCTTCGACCACATCGTCGCTTACCAACAGGCGAGTTGGTGGTCAAACGCGGACTTATCCACGTAAAAAAAACGTGGATACTTGTGCGAGCGCAGGAAGCATATTTATGTTTGTAATGATACATCCTAGTTGCGCAGGTTACATGCCGCGTACAACATAAATATAACTACGCAGCAAACCTGAAATTTGAATTGAAATGGTCTGCGGATATACAATACTAACTATTTTATCCTGAATAAAAACGACAGAGCTGAAAATAATCTGGTTGAAACCGTGAGCGCAGCCAGGAGAACGACAGGTCCACATGCCATGAGTCTCGGCGGCGCTCGGCCGCCACATTGTACCACCTGACCATTCATTAAACGTGGCGTTCCAATATCCTCAGTCTCCGACTGATATCTGATGCTTGAATGCCAATCACATTAAACTGACCGTTATTTCAACTGCTACAGCGTCCTACATTGTAGGTAAGTCACATTGTAAAGATAGCTCCATATCGCAATTATAACTTCTGTCACTTCTTTCGGGACTCATGGATTTTACCACTTTTCTCTATTAGACAAAGAGCTTCAGCTGTGACCAAGAATTTTATTTAGAAAGACTGACTCGAATCATATTTATGTTTAGTGCGCTCGCTAAGTTTGAGTGAACCTATGAGCATCATCACCATCAGCCAGAAAACGTCCACAGCTGAACATAGGCCTCCCCCTTTAACCTCCACACTGAACGACAGCCTGCCTTTTGCATCCACTGGATGTCCGCGACTCTCACCATGTCGTTGCTCCATCTAGTGGGAGGCCTACCTACGCTGCGTCTTCCGGTTGGTGGTCTCCACTCAAGAACCTTTCTTCCCCATTTCTTTCCCAATAAGGGCCGGGTGTTATGAATTTCATATAATATATTGGTTCAGCCGTTTAGTTCTGAAAAGGGTATGAAAACACAGAAACAATCACGGTACACGCAGGGCTTTGCGTTTGGACGAAATAATACCTTACTTTCTATTTCATGAAAATATTAGAAAACCATAAAACTTCTATATAGTTACTAGCTATTTAACTGCAACAGTTTCTGCAGCTTCCGCTTGACGGGGCGCGTGCAGAAAGTTTCCAGCCACTAACATAATAGTTGTCCCTAGGTATATGTGCGATGTACCGCGGGTCCGCGGGCGGCAGTCGTCGACTCGGCGCCGTCGGTCGGTCGGTGGCCGGTGCCGGTTCCCGACCGCGTTATATCATGGTCACCAGTAAATAAATAATGACATGTCATGCCGAATAAACATAAACTCACAGCTCCGAGAGCTGACTGACATATGGGTAAGAAGGTTCGACGAACAGTTACTTGCGTCGGAGGTAACAAGTACCATATTAGCCTATTTAGCCATGATTTATAAAACAACCGAGCCGAGCCAGTCGCTCTGCTCGTGGAAGAAGCCTGCCTTTAACAATGTCATCAAAAAATTTGAACTCCATTTTTTTCCATGCATCTGCTCAACACTGCGCGACACTGCACTATGCTCGTCATACTCGCATATTACTTACTATACTGGGATACGCGGAAACGGTATACTAGAGGTGTAAGGGCTTCATCTTTAACCACATCGTAGCTTACCAACAGGCAAAAAAACCGAGAGGGATTCATAATTACCCAACTAGAGTTTCGTGTATTTCGCTTTGTGTAAGTATCTCAATAGATAAATACCAAAGGTTCATCATACAAGCTGATCAGCGTCCGCCGGCGACCCCGGCTCCCGGCCTACGACATATGTCATGTCAGCAGTAATGCGACTCGAGGCGGACTCCCGGCTCGCTTGTCACTGCAACTATGTTGCAGATGTCATTAAGAGAACTAGATGGTTCGGGAGCACGGGACACTTCTGGAAGATGGAGTTGAGCGCGACACGCAACTCTGGCGGCTACCTATATTATATAATATATACCGACCCGCCTCCTGCGCACGTGTTGCTGCTGAACCGTAGTCTTACATCGGTTACACATTACATGCTGTTATACAGGGTTACGCATCATCATCATTTCCGCCGTAGGGCGTCCACTGCTGGACATAGGCCTCCCCATCGATCTCCAAGAGGGCCGGTTGGAAGCGGCCTGCATCCAGCGTTTCCCTGCAGTCCATCTTAGGTCGTCTGTCCATCTGTGTAACAACCGGTGATCTTATCGCTAGAGCAACCGGCGGTTTCTCAGGAAGGTGTATATAAAGTAGAGCAGCGTTATCCCTCGGGGATAACGCTGCCTTCGTCTTGAGCAAGTCCCTCGCTGCATATGTACATTATAAATTAAATAAAGTAAAAAAACACAATGCCCTGTAGCCTATTTGGGAGACCGCTAGACTTGAAAACGTGAGGTCGCGGGTTCAAATCCCAGGCCCGTACCAATTTAATTTTGACATTTTATTTCTGATGACATATAACTAGGTATTCATTTTGATGTATTTATTTTTATTTGTGATTGTGACCTGAATGTTATAAATTGTCTACTGTTTTGCTGTGTATGGGTTATAAGTACCTGAAATAAATAAATTAATATATTATATTATTATAATGAGCTCCTTTGGAGCTAATGTACGGATTTTCATACCACTGGCTTTTCGGTGAAGGAAAACATCGTGAGGAACCTTCATACGTACGGAGAAGGAATTCAATGGCGTATGTGAATCCACCAACCCACAACTGGGCCAGCGTGGTGGATATGGCCCAATCGCCCTTCCGGGGGTAGGCCTACGTTCAGCAGTCGACTATTATTAAGCTGTTTAAATTCCGAAATTCGATAAGTACGTACTTACCTACTTCCCAAGCTAGCGAAACTACCACATGCATATGGGGTTCTTCAAAAGGCGAGTCAATAGAGTCCACGTATTTGTAATGCCTCTGGTATTACAAGTATCTATAGGCGACGGTAACTGCTTACCATCAGGCGGCCCGCCTGCTTGTTTGCCACCTATAGCATAAAAAAATAAAAATAAAGTTTATATCGAGTAGGCACTCGTATAAGTACTTGTCTCACTCAGCGCAAATAACAATTCCCAACAACCACTTTGACGCAATTCTAAAATACAGAGCAATACTTGTTGAAATGGCTTACACTGATTACGTTCTTTGTCCGTTTAGTTTAGTTAAAGTTGTACTACTTACCTGAGTACTTGTATTTGACTCTAATTGCATTCTTAAGATACCAGTTCACCAACAAAACAAGACATTCTCACTGCTCACAACACTTACCTATCTAACTTATCTGAGCCGTTTTCTCTATTTTATTATATTACATTATGGAACAGAAATGTTTATTGTTAAATATAAATCAAATGTTAGTAAAAGTAAGAGCAGTTAGGTAAATATTTGAAATAATTTACTTTTTTTTGGTGAAAATATAAGTAAGCGTAATTTTATTATTAAGCGTAATTGTTATGTAACCGCATTTATTATAATATTATCTTGAAAACAATCAGATTACTGATTGGCTAACATCATTAAAAAAACTTACCTTTTTTTATTCATTCCTCTGTGAGGATTTTGGCGTCGCCCTTCTTGTGCATTTGCCAATGTCAAGTATTAACATTTCATCAGAAATGTCAAACAAGTCATACTTAGTCACCGTCAGATGTGGTCAGAGTCAAGCTGTGGAGTCAAGGAAAGTAAGTCACGGTCAAATCAAATTCAAGCCCCAGTAAAGTGGTGGACGTAGAGGTAGAAAGAATCTATGGGGCTTTTAAAAAAAAAAAAGGCTTCTATCGAGTTTTGGAAACAATACCACTTGCCAACACTCAAGCATTTTCTCGAGCACCTAATAAATAATAATCAACCATTATTACTCATTAACTCTCGAAAGTACACGAGTTTAAGAAAATAATACAATGCGTCTCATACTTACATGTTTTTTCACGTTGGCGCCAAAACTCCCAGGTTCCTGATGAAGGCACTTCATTTTCACAAAACTTTTACCCGCGAAAATTTACAAGCATTTAATTTTCATTGTTTTAGGTTTACTAAAGTTACATGATTATTTACAGGATATTTACCTGTTCGACCAACCCGCATTCCTCAGTGTTCCCGTGAACATGGTGCATGTAACTGCACCGAAATATCGGAGCTCATTCCACAACCTCTCCACGGTAAATATCCTTACGGGATAATCATGTAAGTAACTGTAGTGAACAACCGCGATAGTTTATAACAGTGTTTTTAGGTTTACTTCATGATTCAATTCAGTTTCTTCTTCGTGGCTTCGTGCGGTATTGCCGCAACTTGCCATGTCTTGTGTAGAGTCGGGTTGGCAAATATTCTGGAGACTGTCCGGTTTTACTTCATATCTTTTATTGCATGACCTAGTTATCTACTTTTTGAGGGTCAAAGTTGTGTCAAATCTAGGCGCTGACTTGCCAATTTGATTAAGGTAGTAACGCCAAATACAACTTTTACAACTGTATTTATTCTACTAGATCTTGGTATGTAGATACAGCTAAACTAAAAAGTGCCTGCAAACAAATAGAAAAAGTGATCGTGTTCTGGTAAAACACTTGTATGGAAATACAACGTCGAGCGCCTGAGCGGTTTGATTTATTCTGTTAGAGGTTTAGCCAAAAGCTGGCTTGTAACGAGCCAGCAGGCAGGCAGGCAGGTAGGTAGGTAACCGCCGCATTCTTGAGATAACTCTCATGAGACAACATTCATAGAAACCGAGTTACTAAATAATCCATTGGCCCGATTCTCAAGCCCATCCCACACGGCACATTTACATTGCATTCTACAACCTTTTAGGGATGCCTGCTGTCGATAATTTACATGCTGTTATCGGCATCGGCGAATCTAACAATGATATTGTTTTAAAAACGAATGGTAACCTTTTTAGGTAGTAATTATTTTGTGGAATATTTATCTCGACTGATATACTTACTTACAGCCATCTAAATGCTTTATGTCGCAATCTTGTAGTATGGATCCTGTAGGTAGTAGGTAATTGTACCTCTATCATTAGAAGTCTTTTAATAAATTAATTATTACACAAAATTACTGAAACATAATATGGCTATTGTTCAATCACCATTATCGATCACTCAATGAATGTCATGGGAAACACATATTAATTCATAATGTTTTAAATGCATTTCTTATGTATGTATGCACCTAAGTATATACAATTAGAAGCCCTTTTAAAATAGGTAAAGCAAGCTTAGCCTACCTAGTTTCGTGATATTTTATTTAAAAAACTATCGATACTTTCAACGCAAGCGTGCATCTCTAAAACCTTGTTATTATGAACGTTGGTGTATGTGTAATATCGTTATTATCTGATAGGTTTGGAGTTAGATCTGCGCGAGCGCACAGATAATGTTTAATTTATAATTGCCGCGAGCAACGGCTAATCTCTTCATTAATCAACCACACATGGACAAGTTAAGGGGTGATAATTTTACCAAAGATAATTAGATTTTACTAACACTTCTACTTACTACTAAGTTGCGTTCTAAAAAAGGCAAATGTCACCCGATGGTGAGAGTGAAATTCATACGCCGCTAGTTCTAAAAAAACTCGTAGAATTTCTACCTAGCTGGCGATTTGGAACGCCTCCAAAAGAGTAATATTTCCCCTGACCGTTGAAACAGTTGAAGTATATATACATAATATATTTAATAATAAGCTTGTGTTTGACCGCCAACTCGCCTGATGTAAAGCGATGGTGCGGTCTACGATGGAGCACACTTGCCTATAAGAAACCGATTCACTCGTGATTTGAAAACACACAGATTGTAACTATCGGGGAACACCTACTCAAGCAGCGCTTTCCACAGACTAACAGTTCGCATAATAAAAGTGGATTCAAAGATTATTATTGGTTCGGATATCCGGAATGTAAAGCGGTGTCGATTTTAGTACTAAAATCGAAATTGAATAGGTATCATTCAGTAAAATCAAAATCGTAATAAAATGTATTGATAGGAGTAAACAGCTCATTTCCTGGTTTACCCGTCAGAAGCCTCGTCAGGAAAAAGATAACAAATAAATGCCTATTATTAATAAAGTTAATTTTTAGGGAAAAATACAAGAACCGACTTCATTACTATACCTACGTAACTACATTTACAAACTAAAAAGTAAAAAATTAAATATAAATTACTTCATAGCAATGAGCATTAAAAGACAATCAACGAAATTATTGATACGTTATACATAATTATATACCTCCTTACCTATTTACAATTTATAATTAGTTATTTTTGAAGTTGGTGCCAGTCGATCCTCATATCGTTCTGGTTCGGCAAAATACCTAGACAGGTACCAAACTTTAGTTTGTTTGGAAATAATTGAAAAAAAACGGAAATATTACTCTGGACGTAAAGAGGAATCCAACGACACATCACTCGTCAAAATCGGTCAAGCCGTTTAGGCTACAGGAGGTACTACAGGAACCCAGTAACATACTTACATGCCTACACAACCCAAAAACATTACTCTCCTTCTTGGACAGTCGGTTAAAAGTTCGCAACGTTTGAAGGGAAATGCGTTTCGGTTCGTGAGTAATTCGACCACTGAGGGCAACGAAACCTCTAACAGTAGGTACCTTGCTAGCAATTCCTAAAAAAACAAACACTCAAGTTTCGAAGTAACAGTTCAATTCAACCTGATACCTTATAATATATATGATATCTCGTACCTCGTATCTAACTCATAGCACCGATACGATATTACAAAGGCCAGCAACAATATGACGTTGTTAAATACCCCCGGCGGCACTCGGATATTCAATTATAATAGATAACTGCCGAGGTAGATGGTAGTAAGATCTGGAGCCGCGCGCCCCGGGCCAGAGGTCAACCGAGCGCGGCCGCGGCGTACTACACTCGAGCCTGGTGCTCGCAAACTGTTGCACCAGGAACTTACATACGTACGAGTACCTACCCTGTGAGGTCCTAAGTGGCGCTCGTGGTAGAGCTAGACATGCTCAGAACAGAACAGAAGTTGAGCAACGGACACTTTTCAGATGGGTGGCCGCGAGTGGCATTTACTACTGAGCGCTACAGAACAGACGCAGAAAATGCAATAAGAAATGCAGAGAGGCGCAAGGGTACAATATACATGCTAGCAAATTCGTAAAAAAATCCCCGACTTTTTAATAAGAACAATTCTTTGCAATTCTCAAAAATTTAAAAGCTTAGAGCTCCACCGTCGCCGCGTCGGCCAAACGTAAGTAGATACGTATGTTCTATCTTGTCATGTAGCTGCTGTTAGCTAGTACAAGTACATTTATACCAAACATCTTGTATATACCCTAAAGGTCCATGCTTTATACTTATTGAACCACCACAGACGTCACGCCGCGCCGCGCCGAGCCGAGCCCAGCCGAGCCGAACTGAGCTTTGCAGCCCGTAACACTGTTCGCGATACGCCACGCTCGTTGCTCAGTCCGACATGCCAACGATAATAATTTATTTTATCTTTAAGATCGAAATACAACATGCGCGAAGCATTCTAGAATCGACTATTATTGATTTCTATCTTAAGTGACGGTAGCGATTCCGACCTACCTACCTTGTATAATCTCGTGCTAACCCCACAGCGAGCGGTGTACAGTTCCGAGTTTAGTATTTTCACGAGTTTCTGGAGAGAGCGTCGCGGTGTGACCACTGCCGCTGCCGCTGCCAAAAGTAAGGTTACCGTGTATGTATGTTGTGTGTACCTATACCACCTACACCCCAACAGTTTACCGTGTATGTATGTTGTGTGTACCTATACCACCTACACCCCAACAGTTTACCGTGTATGTATGTTGTGTGTACCTATACCACCTACACCCCAACAGTTTACCGTGTATGTATGTTGTGTGTACCTATACCACCTACACCCCAACAGTTTACCGTGTATGTATGTTGTGTGTACCTATACCACCTACACCCCAACAGTTTACCGTGTATGTATGTTGTGTGTACCTATACCACCTACACCCCAACAGTTTACCGTGTATGTATGTTGTGTGTACCTATACCACCTACACTACACTGAGGACATCCCAGACATCAGCTTGTACGAGATTAGAATGGCTCTGAAACAGCTTAAGAACAACAAGGCACCGGGTGATGACGGAATCACGACAGAACTACTGCGAGCGGGTGGAAAACCGGTACTGTTAGTCCTCCAGAAGTTATTTAATTCCGTCATACTCGATGGTACTACGCCTGAAGCATGGCACAGGAGTGTGGTGGTGCTCTTCTTCAAAAAAGGTGATAACACCTTATTGAAGAATTATAGACCCATCTCACTCCTGAGCCATGTGTACAAGTTGTTCTCTAGAGTCATTACGAACCGTCTCGAAAGCAGGTTTGATGACTTTCAGCCTCCCGAACAAGCCGGTTTCCGTAAAGGCTGGAGCACCATAGACCACATACACACCCTCCGCCAGATTATACAGAAGACTGAGGAGTATAATCGGCCATTATGCCTGGCGTTTGTGGACTATGAGAAAGCCTTTGATTCCATCGAGACCTGGGCAGTATTACAGTCCCTCCAGCGTTGTCATATCGACTATAGGTATATCGAAGTGTTGAAGTGTTTGTATAGAAACGCCACCATGTCGATCCGATTACAGGACGAGAGCACGGAACCAATCCAATTGCAGAAAGGCGTGAGACAGGGAGATGTTATCTCTCCGAAACTGTTCACGAACGCATTGGAGGACGTTTTCAAGCTCTTGGACTGGAACGGATTAGGCATCAACATCAATGGCGAATACATCACTCACCTTCGTTTTGCCGATGATATAGTCATCATGGCAGAGTCGCTGGAGGACCTAAATACGATGCTCAGCGACCTCAGTAGCCTTTCCCAACAGGTGGGTCTTAAAATGAACATGGACAAGACAAAAATCATGTCCAATGTCCATGTTGAACCCGTGCCGGTAGTCGTTGGGAACGATACTCTCGAAGTTGTTGACCATTACACCTATCTTGGGCAGATTGTTCAGTTAGGTAAGTCCAACTTAGGCAAAGAGGTCGCCCGAAGAATCCAACTCGGATGGGCAGCGTTCGGGAAATTGCGTGACATCTTCTCGTCCAAGATACCACAGTGCCTAAAGACAAGGGTCTTTGACCAGTGTGTGTTGCCAGTGATGACATATGGTACTGAGACGTGGTCCTTAACTGTTGGCCTTTTGGAAAAACTCAGAGTCACACAGCGGGCAATGGAGAGAGCTATGCTCGGAGTTTCTTTGCGCGATAGAATCCGAAACGTGGATATTCGCCAAAGAACCAAAGTCACCGACATAGCTGTTAAAATTTGCAAGTTGAAGTGGCAATGGGCAGGCCACATCGCTCGGAGAACCGATAACCGATGGGGAAGAAAGGTTCTTGAGTGGAGACCACGAACCGGAAGACGCAGCGTAGGTAGGCCTCCCACTAGATGGACCGACGACATAGTAAGAGTCGCTGGCATCCAGTGGATGCAAAAGGCAGGCTGTCGTTCAGTGTGGAGGTTAAAGGGGGAGGCCTATGTTCAGCAGTGGACGTCTTCTGGCTGATGATGATGATGATGATGATGATACCACCTACACCCCAACAGTTTACCGTGTATGTATGTTGTGTGTACCTATACCACCTACACCCCAACAGTTTACCGTGTATGTATGTTGTGTGTACCTATACCACCTACACCCCAACAGTTTACCGTGTATGTATGTTGTGTGTACCTATACCACCTACACCCCAACAGTTTACCGTGTATGTATGTTGTGTGTACCTATACCACCTACACCCCAACAGTTTACCGTGTATGTATGTTGTGTGTACCTATACCACCTACACCCCAACAGTTTACCGTGTATGTATGTTGTGTGTACCTATACCACCTACACCCCAACAGTTTACCGTGTATGTATGTTGTGTGTACCTATACCACCTACACCCCAACAGTTTGGCTTGCGTTTGACAAGCTGCACGCTTGCCGAGAAGAAACGAAATTTTGATAAGGTGAGGGTGGTGATAGATTCGTGCAAGTTAAGGCATTGTTCAGACGCACGCAGCTGCCCTCGGTGAGGATCGATCAATAGACGCCTGCGGCCTGACAGGGCTGGTTTAAGTTAATCCCGTCAACCAAGTTCCGCCATGGGTCATTGTGGCAAACATTCCATCCTTACGTCGTGAACTTTGGTAAAGTCCGCACGCAGTGTTTCCAAAATTCCTTCTCAATACGAACTGCACAGGAATGGAATGCGCTCCCTGCCTCAGTGTTCCCTATAAGGTACAACCTGGGTCTCTTCAAGACAAGAGTGAAGGCACCTCATGGGTAAGCGTGCTCCATCTTAGACTGCATCGTCGCTTACCATCAGGTGAGTTTGGTCAAACACTATCCCATTACATTTTTTTTTTTAAGTTAAATAGAGCGGAGCGCCCCGGCGGAATTTTCTGTCCACTGTGAATACACCCGGGTGGTGGCCGGCCCCTGGTGTGGTGCGGGTGGAAACTCCTCGGGTCCCGTCGTACCAATATTCTTAAAAGCTGTCTTTGGTGTTGCTATGTTGTGTTCTCGGTGGTGGTCGACTCAAACCAACGCTGGAAGTAGGTAATTACTCGTTATTTTTTATAAATTTATTTCAATGTACCTATATACTAAATTAACCCTAACATAATCGTGTGCGCAGGAGTTAGTACTATTGGATTTTTTATTTACTTAGCTACATAAAAAACAGCAAAATGTCACCAAACGAATCGTCAAAATAAATATTAATAAAGTGACATCGCTGCAGAGCTCCAACCGCCAAGTTCCATATTTATGAAGAGCATTTATTTCCTATTCCAACAAACACGCAGATAAAACTAAAGACGTAAATGGTAGGCAACAATTCCTTTGCAAATATTGACCATAACTATTGAAGTTTTTGCTCGACTCAGCGACAACACGCTGTGAACCTATCCATCGTTCGAACGAAAAACTAAATGCTTGCCCTTCAATGTTATTCATAAAGTAGGAATGAAATATAGTTCTAGTCGAGAGGCACACGCATCGGGGGTACAACGTCAACACAGCTTTTCTTTTACCGTGGTTGCCAGTCTGTAGAGTTTATTGATTTACCTGAAATGTAGGGACACTAGATCTGATCAGAGCAGAATCTGTAATAATAAAATTAATCTATGTTGAATCGTAAACAAAAGGAATATTATGGATCCTTCCTTGAATGAATGTAGCCCTTCAACATAGTAAACATCATCAGCCAGAAGACGCGCACTGCTGAACATAGGCCTCCTCCTTAAAACTCCACACTGAACGACAGCCTGCCATCTACATCCACTGAATGCCCGTCTCGCCCAGGGCGCTGGTAGTGCTAAAACCGGCACTGCGTGCAGACTCCGAGCATAGCTCTCTCCATTGCTGCCGTTTTCGACTCTCCTAAACATAAATGTGGAAAATAAATTGCAGACAAACCTGTGTGTGCGATATAACAACAGATAAATGTAGGAGGGGTTTAGATGTCGTAACGTAGCCCGACCTTCAACTAGATGTTTTTTTTTTTAAATTGGAGATATATCTAGATTTTAGCCACAAACTCGGCTCACGGTGATAGGACAAAAAGAGCAGGCTAGGTAGGTACCTAGTCTCAAGTGTGTATACTTAAATATTTTTTTTCAGTAGTCCACATGGTTAGGACCAGTGCAAAAGAAATAATTAGGTTAGTTCTTAGCTCACTCTTTTCAGAGACTAGCAACCCAGAACACAATTATGCGGCGTTTGTCGTCCATCGACATTCAGGCAGCGCCTGACGAGTGCATTATTCAGGCTGGCAGCACCGTTCGATGCTCCGACCACTGGCCAGGCGCGCTGGAAAAACTAACAATGTCGTACCTGTTACATGACAAATTGAAACTATTAGCGGTCGGCCTCTGAGCCACGTTTGGTCTGGGAGGGCTCCTGGAGTAGGGCTACCGCTGCTCGGGGTTCTTTATCCATAACATGTTATTCTGTTGTGGAAATATTCTGTCTCTGTACAGAAGAGTGCTGATGAGAGCACGCTACTTGAATACCCTCGCATCTCGTGACTCGCGCGCCCTTCTTACCTGAACGTGGTTCCCATCTGTACGATCGTGCGACATCAAAAAAAAAAAAAAAAAAATCGTGCAAATAAATGATTTGATTTGATTTGATTTGATTTCAAAGCCCTGGAAGGATGGTTGCTCGAAGGACCAACAAGGGTTTTAGTGCACCTCACGCTCTTGTCAATGTGGGTGTGTGAAATATTTTAAAAGAGGCCGAGATTTTTATAAATTGTTTCCGTTATATGGTGAATAATTCAAAAATGCGGCGATTGGCAAGATTCGAACCTGCAAAGGTCCGAGTCTACCCCGTGGGTTTATATACGACGTAAAAGTAGGTATACTCAAATGTACAAGGAATCTAAACTAATCTCCGGTCACAAACTGTCAGCTCACAGCCCTACGACTAAACTACGTCCAGTGTTTGTTATTCAGTTCGCGGAAAATGTCTTTTTGCCGTAAAAGAGCTGCGCCTGCGCCGAAGCGGTTTCCGTTTAGGGACAGACACAAATGGCCACTCCAGCTACCAGCTGTAAGTACCTATTGGCATATCCGCATACTTTACCCGGCCCTAGAAACTAATGCCAGCGCCACCGTGGTGGCCGTTTGCCTCCAGATTGTTCTCCGGCATTGTTTTTATATTGGACCTTTGTTTTTTTACTTGTCCGACATAAAATACTCCGAAAATACTCATTAAACTGCCAAGCCTAAATTCAATTTTTTTTTTTTCAGAGCGTTATAAATAACTCAAACAGGTCAAAAATCGCCGAAGAACGATCCGTATGCAAATGTGCCAATGGATCCAATGTGTGGCGCTGGCATTACACCCGTACAGAGCGATCATTTTATCTGTACAGTTGACCAAATAAGACAACTAAATTATTTCCTGGGAGGCTAACAATTTCGTTCAGAGAATTCGATGAAACTAACTCTACAAATAATTTGGTCTCTATGCTCGTATAGTGCATGAAATATTGGAATTTCTTGAATGCAATTGTTAGAATTGAATAGATATTGCGTTCCCGCCAGAAATAAGGCTGTAAAGTGTATAGATAACTGTATTTTGAAGTCTCTATAAAAGGTACGGTTGGATGAACAAGGAGTTTGAGTTGTCTTGCTGTGAATTGAGTTGTAACGACAACATTCTCGGCTAAATACTTTGTAGCCGAGAATGTGGCTGCTGTCAACAAAGCTTTGCGAAAGGTTCTTCCTACGAGTGTTTATTAGGAGGCCTTGTTTTATAGGACTGAATGTGATGAGGCCAGCAAATCGCTGCCTGCATGGTGCATCTCTCTTGCCCCATACAGTTCACTCCAACCAAGAAGTTCAAAACCTTGCGCGATAATTCTTCGCTCTCGACTCCTATCCTGGTTCTGGCCTGTTCTTCACGGTTGCCTGGAAGCGAGCGCTTTAATCGATAAGGCCACCTATTAAAAGCCTTGATAATAGTTTTATTGTAATGTTGATGTTGTCCTTGTTTTGTGATATTTATAAAGAGTTATTGTACCTATTGTATTGATTTCATTGACGACGAAGCCTACCTTGATCGTTGAATGTCAGGGCTACTGAGTAGGATTTCCGAAGGAATTTAACAAGAAAGTCCGTTTCTATCCCTTGTTTGGGTCACCTCAGTCTCCCAAATATAAAAAAAAAACATTGCGACGCCCTCAAATGTTTTGTGATTTCTTAGTTAGCATTTGTAAACTAATCACTTATTTTGTCTGACACAAATACAAAATGAATATGTAAAGTACACCTTTCTACAAACAAATTCTATCTTATCCGTTACTCACAGCATTATTTTTTATTATTTCATCTACACTATTCATATAAGTAGACCTACTGACAAGTATAAATAGTTATTATTAAGCCCCCGGTAAAAGTGCTGGGAATATTCAAACATCTGAACAGATTTTCTTGAAGACTCTCGATCAAGTCACTTTTCAAAAAAACTAGGTAAACCAAAATCAGTTCGGCCTTTCAGAAGCTACGATGTCACAAACAAACAGATACCTAGACACAAATATACTCGCTAATTTGATAACACCCCTCTGTTAGCGTCGGGGGTTAGAAACTATAAACAGCCGTAGGTAGTTAGTAGGTATGCCCGTGTACGTGCGAGTGGTGGCAGGAGTCAGGAGCCGGCCTCGCAGTAAGCCTGCCTCGCAGTAAGCCTGCCTCGCAGTAAGCCTGCCTCGCAGTAAGCCGGCCTCGCAGTAAGCCTGCTGAGTAGATACGAGCAGCTGCAGCGGCTCGCTTGCTCCGTGCGTCGCCGCGCCGGCTGAATACTACGTATCGGTGGACAAAAACACGACGTTATCGCCGGCTATCGGCGATGGAATCTTTACATTTTCTGTTTTTGTCTAGAGGTCCGTGTTTAGCGGCACTTGAGGCGACGACGGAATCTTAGGAGCTTTAAACGAAAATAAATAGCAGTTAGCTAATATTTATATGTATATATATTACACGGGAATTACCTCACTCCGACTATAGTTTCAACTGCATTAGTGAACAGTGTCAAGAGTTCAACCGCGTAAGTAATTCCCGTGTTATATAAATCAAATGTGTGAAAACCACATTGGCGGATCCAGGGGGGCATGGGGCCATGTCCCCCCCCTCCCCCAACACCTAGCGATTCCATACATTCGACCAAGGATCATGGATAAAATCAACTTTTCGATTTGATTCAGGTGCACCTTGTCGGAATGCCCCCCCCCCCCCCCCCCCCCCAATGAAATCCTGAATCCGCCCCTGGAAAACCACGTCAGGTTCCATAATAGAAACGTTAGCAAATACATTGACATTGTCATAGAGGCTACTAAAAGGAACGATTGATGATTCGAATGATGAATTTAAATATGTTTCAGGTCGGGATATTAGTTATGCGAGTCTAGTGGCACGTCCCGAGCTGAGAGTGTGAAACCGTTCAATAAATACTTCTTGGTACAGTGCTACAGACGACCTAAAAGAGATCGCAAGGAAACGCTGGATGCAGGCTTCGACCAAAATAAAATGAATGGACGGGCCCTAAACATTGAAATTGCTGAGTAAAAACGAGCCAAAACCGTCGGACATATACTTCAACACCTAATTATAAAAATGTACATACAGTATATTTGTTATAATAAAGAGTTCCCGGTTTTATTTATGTATTTACACTTCGGCAAAGCATATGAATGCATAATTTTGTCAGATGTTTCGTTACGTAACAATAGACACGTGTTGCACTTCCTACGGCTAGAGACAGACAGAAACGAAATGAGAGCCGGCGCTCATTTTGTTATCTTCAAAAATGCGCTGCTACTGGACCTGTCCATTCATTTTATTTTGGTCGAAGGATGCAGGCCGCTTTCAACCGGCCCTTTTGGAAATCGATGGGGGAAGCCTTAAGCCTATGTCCAGCAGTGGACGTCCTATGGCTGAAATGATGATGATGATGACAGTGGTAAAGTTGTTGGTATCGTCACCAACCCTGTACTAAGCCGAAAGGAGGTCATTGTACTCATCATTATGATCAACTTTTACTATGGGATCAAACTTGAAATCGCAAAATTAACCTGGACAGGAAGGAATGTTCCATGTCCAGGTCTACATTTTGTCGTATCGATGACCGTTTTCTATGGAACAGCAGATATTTTTTCGCAATTCAAGAGTTGGTCCCGCAGTATAAGTTGTCCATAATGACGAGTACAATGATTTTTTTTTTCAAGTTGGCGCCAAAACTCCATTATTTTGTCTATGACATTTGATATTATCCAAATAAAAAGCCCTTCCAAGAAAGTAGTAAGATGTGGTAGCGCTAGTTTCCACAGTGTTCTAATTACCTACTAAACGATTAAAATATATGATGTAGTTTGTTTGTATGTTGTATAATTCCATATAATGCGTAGTTATAATGTTATTGTAACCTAGTGCGCGTCCAGGAGGCGTACGCTGACGTCGAAGTGTCCGGTCTGCAGGTCGCAGGTCACGTGGTAGCTCCACTCCGCTGACACCTTCATTGTGCGACATTTTTTCTGAAAAAATGTATATATAAACATTTTATCATTATCAGCCCGACGACGTCCACTGCTGAACATAGGCCTCCTTCTTTGACCTCCATTGAATTTCCCGCCATAAGTGAAACGTTTAATCTCAGAAAAAATTATGGAAGTGTTATACCTACAGCTTCCCCTTAGCACTTACTAATTAGTAGTACATTTGATTACATTTTGATCATCGTGCAGCTCTATATTGAAGTGTGCGTTCGTAGAACTAGTAAGAACATGTATAAAATAATATACAAATCTATTTACAAAAATTTCTGATTTTTTTACCAATAGGCATGATTCATAATGTTTAATTTATTACAAATAACCGGCTTAGCGATGAATATAACTAAATACATTACACACACTGAAATAATAATTTGAATTGGCTGATAAATCTCTGAGATATGAGTATTTAAAGATTTAGGTGGGGATGGAGAGGGGATGCTCTATCCCTTTCTCACAAAGCGTGGTTAATATTGCATTTGTATGGCGCGCCTGAGCCGTGACGTCACGGCTCAGTATAGTGCGCTCTCTGTCTAGCATGAAATTAAATTAAAATGCTTATATCTTATTTATTTTTGAACTAATTTTAATTTTGTTTTCGTTGATGGGCTCTATTTATGATCAGCTTTTTTATGAGGTAATAAAAAAATATTAGTCATCATGCCTATTCCTACAGACACTACCCGTGCAAGTAATAGGGAGGAAAGAGTAAGTCGTTACTAGTCAAATTAAATTAAGTCAAACTGAATTATGCTAATTTCAATTGCCATTGATACTATTTGTTTTGTCGTTTGTGAAGGATTCACTTAATATTAATAGCTAATCTTACTAATATTATAAATGCGAAAGTGTGTGTTTTTTGCATAGGTATAGTTCAAGAGTCGGAGAGTGACATAGGTTACTTTTCATCGCCATCATCACCATCACCATTTTTCATCACTACGCGGGTAAAACCGCGGGGTGCAGCTAGTAGCTAATATATTTACAATTTCGGAATTGATGTACATTTTTGGCGGCCCGTGTAGAAGTGTTACTAATATTCATGTTATATTTGTAAAATATCTGTGAACGTACCTTATATGATAATAAATAATATTATATTTAATTCAAACTATTATATAATTAGGATGAAAGAGGTCAGTACATGTCCTGTTGGTAGATCGAACCCCGTGTTACTGTATACTCACAAGTATGTGGACCGCCTGCCGGGCGTGCGGATCCCACTGCACCCTGTCTCCCGGGCGGGGCGCGCTGCGCTCGCGCCGGTCCGCCGCGTGCCACGCCGCCCACAGCGCGAACCCGTTCACGGAGCACGCGGGCTCCGCCCCCGGCCCGCTCCACTCACTGTATCACACACAGGGTAATAACTTATCATTCATTCAATCACGCACTCATTCATTACCATCATCAGCACCATTTCAGCCGTAGGACGTCCACTGCTGGACATAGGCATCCCCCATCGATCTCCAAAAGGGCCGGTTGGAAGCGGCCTGCATCCAGCGTTCCCTGCGGTCTCTTTTAGGTCGTCTGTCCATCTTGTGGGTGGACGTCCTACGCTGCGCTTACCGTTCCTACGACTCAATTCGAGAACCTTTAGGCCTCACCGGCCATCTGTTCTGCGTGCTATGTGCCCTGCCCACTGCATGTCGGTAACTTTCGTTTGTCCACGGATCTCCTCATTATGATAACTAAAAACTTAATGTGTTACATTTGGCAGGTTTATTTATTTTTGGTAGATGTCTTTTTTTGTTTGTTTCTAGTTGGATAATTTAGAATTACTAACAAATTCCTGTAAATTAAAACATAATTAAAGTTTTAGTTTTTTTTATTCTAATAAGCTTGCCACGTCGCCCGATGTAAAGCGATGATGCGGTCTACGATGGAGCACGCTTACCTAGAAGAAACCGAGTCACTCGCAACTTGAAGACCCCCAGATTGTAAGTATCGGGAAACAGCCATCCAGGCAGCGCATTAGTATGATACCTGAGTGCGAAGGTCCCTGCGGCCGCATACGTGGGCTGCAGGTCCTGCAGGTGCAGGGACAGCAGACGCCGCGGCCGGCCGCTGCAGCGCGCCGGGTACTCCCACAGCGGCTGCGCCTCCAGCTCGGAGTCGCTCACTGTGCGGCCCCGCTGTGCACATATATTATTTTACTACATTATATCATAGATAAACATATAATTATATACTATTCGAATCAACAGTCTTATTATCATTTCTAAAAAATGTTGTATGGAGGGGTCCCCAAGTCCCCATACAACAAACGTATATATATATATAGCGATTATGCGGACTACGACGGAGCAAGCTTGCCTAGAAAGACAAGCATTCAGTCGTGATTTGAAGACACCCAGATTGTAACTGTCGGGAACACCCAGCGCTGACAGCGCATTCTAACTGGAATAGATAGATAGATAGATAAACTCTTTATTGTTCACACCACAAATTTCATACACACGATAAAACAGCTTAAAAACTAGTGCAACAATCGGCGGACTTATCGCTAAGAGCGATCTCTTCCAGGCAACCTTAGGATGGAGAGGATTCATACAGGAGGTAGAAGGCGGGGCGAGCAATATTGAATAATGTGATAGTTATAATATAAACCGTACATTCTAATTACAATACATACTAATACATATACTTACTACTTAAAATTACGATACTAATACTTATATTACGTAAGATTACGATAATATACTAATACATAAAATATAAAATTAATTAATATGATTAGTTACACAAACAACAACAGCTTCAACAAGGTAGCAACTGAGACAAATAAAACTGCTTTACACGGTCTTTATAAACAGCAAGCGATGGAGCGTGTCTAATAGGCACGGGCAACGCGTTCCACAATTGAACAGCCTGAAATGCAAACGACTTCCCATAAAAAGTTTCGGAACGTGCTGAAGGGGACTTAAGGGACAGGGTATCCTTTGATCTAAGAGGACGAGTATGAACGGTGTGCCAGAAAGTAAAGAGTTCTTTTAAGTATTTTGGGGTAGAAGGATTAAATAGGATGTTATAGAGAAGAGATAGGATGTGAGCATTCCGGCGAAGTCGAATAGGTAGCCACTTGAGTTTTGCACGAAATTGAGACACGTGATCATATTTGCGTAAACCAAATATAAATCTTATACAGTAATTTTGGAGGCGCTCAAGTTTATCTAGCTGGTCCTCAGTGAGATCAAGAAAGCAGGCGTCAGCGTAATCTAGGATGGGAAGAAGAAGAGACTGTGCAAGCGCAACTTTAGTGGCAGTGGGTAGAACATTTCGCAGTCGTCTTAGCGAACCACCAGACGCAAACAATTTGGAGCTGATCGACTTTAAGTGGCTGTCCCAACTTAAAGTACGATCAAAAATCACGCCAAGATTTTTAAGCGATTCGCTATACGGTATTACAACGCCATCAAAGACTATCCGAGGAATTGTAGCCCAATCGATTCTGGAGATCATGTATGAGCTGCCTATGATTATGACCTGTGATTTTGTGGGATTGACTTGTAAACCATAGGAATTGCTCCACTCTATAATTCGGCGCAGATCAGCATTTATGGTACCTATGGCTAAATTCAGATCATCAAGTCGAGCTTGCGAATAAATTTGGAGATCGTCTGCATAAAGGTGGTAGGAAGAAGTAAGGCGCTGGGATATAGAATTAATGAAAATTGCAAAAAGAAGAGGAGATAAAACGCCGCCTTGAGGTACACCAGCTATTATATTGCACCAAGAGAACATATCTTCGAGGCGAATACGTTGCCGGCGCCCGCACAAGTAACTGTTAAACCAATCAATTACCGATGGAGATATGTTAATAGAGCGTAGTAACGCCAACAAAATGTCAAAGTTAAAGGCATTGAAAGCATTACTGAAGTCTAGCAGGGCTGGAACAGTAAGCTTGCCGGAATCAAACCATTCCGTTTGGGTATTGGGAACATCAACCATGAATCGATGTAAAATGGGCAGGAACGAATCAGTTCCTGCAGACCCTGACACACTGCACACTCTCATTTAAAAAGCTTTTGTACACATGCTACCAGTACGGCCACGAGTTTGGGGACGATACAAGCAAGTTAAGCGTTTGCCATAACTTGAGTAGAGCATTCTCATTCTTACTGGGGGCGATAACTACTGCACTGTCGTCCCGCTCCTACCCGAGTCAGCCCAACTCCTTGAAGTATCGGAGTGAGGGGCTGGGGCGCTGGCGCACACGCTCCAGTGCCGTAGATGGCAGTGTAAATGATGATGAAAAGCTGGCTGTTGTGGTGACGTGGATGAAAGAGACAGCGGTGCCTCATGCAACCCGGCAGCGATTCTAGTTTCTTCTGTGGCTTTACAATGCCACAGCACGTTTGAGTAGAGCGTGTACTTACTTCCACGAGTCGGTCGAATATCGCCACGTCGAACCCTTCGCACGTCCGCACCGGCACCCTGATCTTGTGCAGATCCAGGAACTCCACCGGCATCGCCCACAGCTCGAAGCTCCTCGGAGCTACCGGCACGTCTCCCAGCCGCTCCTTGCACTTGTGCAGAACGTACGCCGCCCTCAGGTCCTCCCACGGCAGGAGCGACGACGACTGCACCGGGTCGAACGTCACGCTCGTTATCTCTGATAAAACATCATCTTTGATTTCGGGTAAAAACTCCACGTTTGTTATATGATTCGTTTTCATGTAGTCTGTTAAAATGTTGATATTGAATTGCGAGGTCTCGTGGATGTACACTTTTTTGGCCAGTTTAGCTGCCAGCAGGCCGAGCAGGCTGCTTCCGTTGAGATCCAGCACCACGGAGTTGTTATCGAGGTGTGTGAGCAGCGCCGCGAGCGCGCCCGCACGTGCCGTGTGGTTGATACGCGCGAGGTGCGTGCGCGACCACGCCACGTGCACGCCGCACGTGCACACGGGCCGGCTGTACCGGTCGCGGCGCGCGCGCTCCGACTTGTCGTCGATGTAGAACCAGAGGGAGTACTCGTCCTGGCACGACACCAGGGTGCTCTCCTGGAAACATCATGCTTTATTAAAATACCAGGTCGGGGTGAGAGCCGCGAGCATCCAGTGGATGCAGATGGCATGCTGTTCAGTGTGGAGTTCTAAGACGGAGGATGTTCAACAGTGGACGTCTTCTGGCTGATGATGATGATGATGATGAGAATACCGGGTGCAGCAGTTTCGCTCCCGAATTTGATGTATTTTAATAATAAAATTAATATCTACTTTAAAAACGTACTTCGGTCATATTTCAAAATATGTAAATAGAAAAAAAAATATGATTTGTTGTGATGTTTATCCCATTCATTGTATGTACGGCACGAGCACTGTGCTCGGGCACTGAGGGTTCCGCACCACCACTAAATATAAAAAGTAGTGCAAAAAGACAACATCACGCCCAGGCGGTCACCCATCCACTGACCACGCCCTACATTGCTTAACTTGGTGGTGAACAGAAAATTGTTACCAACTCGCACTTGGCCATTATTTATTAGTTGTATACATTAGTGTGTAGTATAATCATGCCAAGTTTAACGCTTGTACGTATTCTCGTTATTACATTACATTGTATAGAGACCTCTCTTTGGTTTTTACTTTTTGACTTAATTATTATTTGTTAGTTAATCCGCCCTAACATTACATATTCTGTGAACATTTCAACTGGCTATCTATTAGGGTTCGAAAGATACAGCCGTTAAAAGGTAGAAAGGACAGACATACAGACAGACAAATAAAACACAGAGTAGGCTAAGTAATAGGGTCCCATTAGCACCCTTTGGGTAAGAAACCCTAAAAAACTATACTTTTTATATCAGAAAATGTAGTGTTCCTGAGGCAAGTGTAACTATGCTAACGTGGGGGTAACGTGGGAGAACCTGCAGGGCGCAGCTAGTCTTATATTATGTTGTTAGATGCATGTAACCTGGTCTTGTAGGAGCGGTATTTCCTGCGGCAGGTAGTAGACGGCCTGCATCCAGTGGTCGCGCCAGGGCACGGTGTCCGCGGGGTGCTCCGCCGAGGGCTTGGCGGCGGGGTGGCTCCACCACGGGGCGCAGCTCAGGACTATTTTGCCTGGAATTGGTTTGTTTGTATCTATAGATTATGAAGATTGAATCACTCGTTACGCTCGTGATACGTGGCTCTCGATATGAATTATTTTTATTGGACGGTTGCATCCTATACTTTATTTATAACAAGAAAGATTGAAGGAGTTTGTATCGAGTAGTTTTTGTGCAATGAATAAACAATGAACAATGTTGTATAGCATTGAGATGGAGGTTGAATATGGGTGGTGTGTTTTCAATTCAAACACCAAAATAGTGATTAAAAGTGCTTAAAATAAGCTTTTAGAGGGGGAATGGTATAAAATACGTTTACTGTACGCCCTTTTCGTTTTAACGTTTTATTAGTTTTTTTTTATTATGTTTGTTTATCCGCCGTAACGTTACATATTCTGTGAAAATTTCAACTGGCTATTACAGTTCGAAAGATACAGCCGTTAATAGGTAGGACAGACGGACGGACAGACAGACAGACATCGTAAGCTTAGTAATAGGGTCCCATTTTTACCCTTTGGGTACGGAACCCTAAAAAGCAGCTAGCAGACAGAGAAACAGGTAATTTCGCATAATGATTCGTGCTTTAACCAATAATAGTAATGAAACCTTCAGTATCCATGTTGAGATCCCACCACATGAAGACCGCGTGCGCCGTCCCGGCCGCCGCCGCCGTGAACTGCTGCTTCACCACCCTGCTCTTCTCGAGGGGGCTCCTCCCCGACCAGTCGTAGAAGAACACGGGTATCTTCTCCGAGAGCTCGCGGAAGCTGGAGCGGCGCAGCTGGGAGAGCTGTAGGTCATGCACGGCGGCCGAGCCGGCGCACTCTCGCATCTCACATGGGAAGGAGACCATAATATTAGGAAGGGGCCGTCCTTTTAATCACTACAGGTTTTTTACCGCCTCCTCCCCCTTGTTGATACGTTGTGAGGTTTAAGTTACACACCCCTCCCTAATATCACAGGTATTTTTAATGATAAAATACATTTTTTTCAGAAGTTCTGAAAATTTACATATATTCAGATTCTGAAAAGCATAACCATAAATAAAATTTAGAATTCAGTATAACTTGAAGCTTGCAGACATGTAGGTACTCGTAGCAAGTTGGCTTTTAGAGACAACTTTGCTCGTTCGGGATTTTACATGGTCGCACAAAAATTATTGTCACTACATTGCCTCCCCTCCCCCTCTATTGTGATAATTCGTGATAACCCCCTCCCCCCTATTTAAACCTCATGTGATCAAAGGACGACACCTAACAAGTAATTATTTTTTTGACATTTAATTTAATATTTGTCATGTGTTTCATATATTATTATTTTCTATACATGTTAAAGAATTCATTTTGGAATAAATGCATTTTATTATTCTATTATTTACAAGATATTGGTATAAATGGGTTGAGGAGATGACAGAACGAAACTGATTGTGTTGCTGACTCCTTTTTGTATCTCACACCGCTTGTTCTTCGGTGATTGGCTGGAGGAGTTATTTGATCCTTGGGTCAGGATTCCACGACCGTACATCCAGAGACCAACACACCTCCAAAGGTGTAGTCACCATCTTGTATTTATGATGACGTCACTAACTCAGTAACGGTCGGTACTCAGTGTAATCGGCTATAGGATTGGGTTCGCAACATCAGGTAAAAAGTTCATTTGTACCTTTTGCGGAGTCTCCAGCACCAAGCCCAGCTCCGGTGCGGCAATATCCTCAAGTTTGTTCCATCTCTGCAAGAACGTGCACTCCACCACTTGTGCGTAGATGACGGCCGAGTCTGGGACCACGATACAGTCTTCTTCTAACAGGTACTTGTGTGCGTGGGAAAATGTCGACAGGGCACCTACAAGATACATCATTATTTCTTATTTGCAACAAGAGCCTTTGTTAAAATAAACAATGTATGTACAGTCTAAGTAGGACCATTCAGGCTTGGGTTACACAGGACTGTGTACTAAACCGAAAAAATTTCATGTTACTTATTATTATGAACATACACCACACATCTTTTACGGCGACCAACACAGAAATCATGAAAAAAAACGTCATTCACACTCAAAAGAATGATGAGCACAATGTACCTCCTCCTCTCGGCTTAGTGGCATGGTTCTGTGTTACTTAGTATAACATCTCTATGTTCCTTCAGACTCGTGTGCCGGGCTCTCAGCTCGCGCCCGGCAGATGATTGAGTGTTGAATTCAAATATCTGCTCTGCTCTGTTTGTGCGGGTGTTACTTATTGTTCCATGCTTTGCTTTGGTTTGAGTAGGAAACACATTGTAGTAGAGATAAGAATATCAACAAAATGTAGTCTCATCATCATCACCAGCCAGAAGATGTCCACTGCTGAACATAGGCTTTACATTTCCACACTGAACGACAGCCTGCTATAAAAACACATAAAATGTAAATACCATTAAAAATTTAATGCAAACATCTGTTGAGTTACAAATAAGTTTCTTTAGTTTAGGATAATTGTGTACCTAATATGATTAGACTATAGAATATATAAAAAACAACCCAATTACAGATTGTATAATAGTATTTTTTTTTTTTCTTACCTTCTCCAATCAGTTCTGTATCAAACACTTCAGTGACCAGAATATTTGCTTTCTGCTCCATATCACCATCCTTGCCCACTGTGATCTCCGTGGACCTTTTAGGTATAACTGTTATTTTGTCGGCAACACCATTATGTTCCAGTATTTTGAGACAACATTCGGCCATGGGCTTAAAGGCTTCACAGGCTGTGATTGAATCAGCACCACATTTCGCTGCCATCATCGAAAGGAGTCCAGTGCCAGTACCTGAAATAGTTTGTTAAATTTATTAAAATACAAGTACACTTACAGAAATGTGATGTCCAGTGCTGCTGCAGTATCTCGGAACAACAAAGCAACATCCTGATATCACTGAGGATGCTCCAGGAAGCGCTAATATTAATATTAACGGAGCGCAATGGCTGAACTTGCTGCAGACGGGAGAAGCAATAGGGTCTATGATTGGCATAGTTGTGGAAAATGCTCGCTATTCAATTATAAAGTAATTAAGTGTCCAGTGCCGGGTTTACGGATAAAGTAATTAAGTGTCCAGTGCCGGGTTTACGGATAAAGTAATTAAGTGTCCAGTGCCGGGTTTACGGATAAAGCTTTTTTATGAAAATTGTGTTTAAATAATATCAATAAAAGCACTTGCATCGTTCAATAGTTTTGCAATTTTGTGTAACACATACCAATATCCAACACATTCGCCTTCTTCCCGTCTCGGTGCATTCTCTCAATAGCTATCTGTAAAGCTCTGTAATACATCTTATTTCTCTCAGTATCGTGAAGCATGTCAGCGAATGCTGATCGCGCGATTTCTTGGTGATAATCATATTGATCGTGATCTACACCGATGTCCCACTCAGTACTCCCGGTCAAGGGGTTCTTTTTCTGTAAAAACACTTTCATCTTCGTCTCTGGACTGTTTCTAACACTTGTATACCTGTAAAATACGATTATTTTCGTAATAATTACATAAACAAAAAGCCGACGTGAACTGAAGTAATGTTGTGTACCTTTTTGAAACTGTCACTACGAAAAGACTACAATATTTCTGAAATGAGATTAAGTTCATTTATTGAAGGAAAAATCCCAGGTTTTAAGGTTGTTGTTAAAAAAATCATCGCAAAAGTTGATCACAACATAACCTAAAAATTGTTTTTTTTTTTTTTCTTCTTCCCCGAGTTGGGGCTTTTGGCTCCGCATGATTGATGCAGTTGCCATATACAAGTCGTATGAGTTTAGTTTTAGAATACTCGTAATATTAAACAGTTTACTTTGTCTTAATAGCGTCAAACAAGTCATAGTCACAGTCAAAGTCAAGCTAAGTAAGTCACGGTCAAGTCGAGCTCATGCCCCTGTAAAGTGGTGGAGACTTTACAAGAGGCTCCTATGGAGTTTTGGAAACAACACGAAAAGACACGTTTCACCTCGTTATATCACTTGCCCACACTCGAGCACGTTTACGAGCACTTAATGAATAATAATTCACCATTTAGTACACATTAACACTCGAAAATATACAAGTTTAGGAAAATAATCCAACGAGCCGACATGTTTTTTCCGCGTTGGCGCCAAAACTCTAAAAATTGATTTTATGGAATCAAAATTTGACATTTACTTGAAAACAATTTTTTTTTTTTTGGTTATTCACTCATCATTGCTGGCTAAAGCTATTAAGGCTACCGCCTCTACTCGTATTTTACTGATTTACAACTACTGCTGTATGTAGTAGTAGTAAATCAGTAAACCTTTCCATTATTTTAGTAGTAGTAGAGTGACTCTACTACAACCAAAATAATGGAGGATTCTTTGAAACTATCTTTCAACTCAATGATGAGACTAGAGCAAGTGGCTGCATTATCTAATCGTTTGCTCGCCGGCGGTGAGACAAGTGCCAAAACTCCTTAGTTTTTTAGCCGACTTTAAAAAAGGAGGGGATTGTATTTTTTATGTTTTACCCTGTGGTTTTACCCAAGGACGTTTTATACCCTAAAGTCCATGGTTTTACCCTTTGAGAAAGGAATACTTTACGTCATTGGATTTACCTCGGCCCATTCTTCAAACAGGCGCATAGCGCGGCGCGTTTAGTTAACATTTAAATGTTGGCCTATAATCCGAAAAAGAGGTTTTTGTTTTTTAGACTAACTTAACGCGCCGCGGTTCTAAATCGGCGTAAATCTGTCATTATAGTGCTAACAGACGCTCGAACGCGGTTGACCTCAACCGCCGTCTGACCACTGGGAGAGAAAGAGAGGGAAATATGATATTCCCACTCTTTCTCGCCCGATGGTTGGACAGCGGTCCGTTAGCCGCGTTCGAGCGTCTGTTAGTAACTATTATAATGCAAGGATTTTCTACCCTTTAAGGAGTTTAGGGTATATAATAAAATCCTTGTTAAAATGTGATATTTCGTAGTCTATGGTATAACTAGCACCATTTGCATGTTGTGTATCCGAATCGATTTTGCAAAATGGCCACAGAGAATTGACGGAAACTTTTTGATTACCTGTCAGTGCGGTCTCGCTGTCACTCGATTATCTTTCACAACGACGTTTTTCTATCATGGCGGCCGCCGTCGGTAGGATTTGTGGGGCACGACTTTTCAAAAAAAGCGGGATAGTAGGACCCCAGGTATAAAAAATAACCGTATAATGATACTTAATTAATTGCTAATGCAATTACAAGTCATTAGAGTGCTCAACGTGTTAGTATGGCTAAAAATAGTGAAGTTGAAAAACGTCAAGGAAAAGTGGTGCATTACGCAGTTTTTACGGTTTCTAGGACCTCTATATCTCTATTAACGTAATTACGTGTATGATCAGGACCGAGGGTAAAATTATCGTGGTTCTATGTAATTGATAAATATTCACGGGCGAGTGATAACCTATTTCACATTATGTAACAATTACATAGGAATTCTAATAGGAGCCATGTATTGCAGGTCTGTCAGCTGTCCACCAACACCCAAGGATGGACAAAAAGTAGAAAAGTGGTAAGTTGATTAACTTTGTAACTTCTTTCATTAGCTGGTTTACGTGATTGAAAAAAGAGTACTATTATTATGTATCCTTGACATTCAGAAGAATATTAGAAGGACATTAGATGGAGGTACGACACGCCTCTTTTTACTTAAGTTGTTAAATTACAAACTTGTCAAATTACATTTACTCCATCACTACCTGAAGGTCGGCACTTATCAACAATCAAATTTATAACGAACCATTAGTATTGTACTTGCGGTAGGTTCATAAACAGTCCATTTGGATCTCTATAGAGCATTGATATCTGCTAGTTTTTTACAAATTAACATAACTGGGTTGCTCAATAGGTGTCCAGTGTTCCCCCCTCCCACACGTTTCCAAAATACAAAGTATCAATCTATCTGTCGAGATATTCGCTACTTACTAGCCAAATTTGATCAAAACAGGTTCAGCCGTTTAGTAGGGAAAGGATAACAAGAAAGATGGCTAGAGATACAGAATTACTTGCATATATATATTTGGTAACATGGATCAAAGAAGTATTTAGTACCAACATTATGCGTAACCAAGTTTTAGTGTGATGGACTCTATTAATCAATAAATTTATTAATAATGACCCATTAACCCTATATCAACATGTTACTTGCTGCTACCACTAGGACTGCAGGTTTGCTGCTCGGTTACATATACAATACAAAGTGATTAAAAAGATTATGCTAGAAGTGGAATTTGTGATGCCTCTGATTAGAGGTATCCATTGGCAATGGTGGTCGCTTACCATCAGACGGCCCGTATTTGCAACCTATAGCATAAAATAATGTTTGATAACTTATATGTAATTTTCTGTTAAGATAATTGTTGATTGTTATCTATCGAGTTTGTTGTACAACTATGAGAAGATGATAAGAGTTGTGTTGTTCCAGCTGCTGTCCACACTAGGTGTAGTAGGGGGAGGTGTAGGAGCGCTCCTGTTTGCACTGGAGCAGTCGGTGCAGGCCTCCGGTCCTGAAGCACACCCACCGCATCAGCCCTGGAGCCACAATGGCTGGTTCTCAGCCCTGGACCACGGCAGGTACTGAGCTCTGTCTGAATGGGAAAGAGCTTCCACCTTTACTCGGTTGCTAAAGTGTTCAACAAACCTTTTTACCTTTGTCCATTTATTTACAAAGTAATGTAGCCTTAAGTAATGTGGCCTTGAGTATACAATTTATAAAAAAGTGTCCTGAATAGGCTAAGCCGTACGTTACTCAGCATTATGAACATGAACAAATTTTACTATGGATCAATCGAAAAAAAAATCTGCTGCTCCATACATTGTGATAGACGGTTTTCTATGCTTGCTATTTTTAGGGTTCCATACCCAAAGGGTAACAACGGGACCCCATTATTAAGTCTACGATGTCTGTTTGTCTGTCTGTCCAACCTTTAAACAGCTGTATCTTTCGAACCGTTATAGATAGCCAGTTGAAACATTCACATAATATGTGATGTTACGGCGGATTAACTAACAAATATTAAAAAAGTCAACAAAAAAACGAAAGGGTCCCACAACAAACATATTTTTATTACGTATTTCTGTATAAGCTCTAATGTAAAAATGGTACTGTGTACTATGTACAAGCATCAAACTTGGCAAGATTATAGTACACACTCTAAAGTATAACAACAAATACTAAATAATGGCCAAGTGCGAGTCAATGTCAAATTTCTGTTCATTAAAAGTTACAATTCAAACTCGCTTCGAACTTCACTTGCATAATATTGACTATGTGATGGTGTAGCAATTGCTTCGACTATTATGGTAGGCAAGTCAAGTACTATTAAGTCAGACCAAATATATTTTTTATTCATAATTATTGTATTTTGTGGTACGGAACTTTCATTGCCCGAGATTGACTCGCACTTGGCCGGTTTATTTCCAACATGATCAAGTTTTAGCTCATTACTGTTGTCAGATTTTCAGGGTTCCATATTAACTAAGGAACTCTAATAGATTTGTCACGTTTGTCAGTCTCTCTGTCTGTATGTCGCAGTATTCAGAGTCCATATCGACAGACCTGATTAGAAACTACATTCAAATATTGTGGAAAAAAACTGTTAATGTACTGTTAACATGGAATGTGGAGATGTAATATTGTAAATGTTTTCCCTATATTTGCAGTATTCGTCGCGGGTTCGAGGTATACAAGCAGGTGTGCAAGGCGTGCCACAGCCTGCAGTACATCGCCTTCCGCAACCTGGTGGACGTCTCCCACACCGAGGAGGAGGCCAAGGCGGAGGCTGCAGAGGTCAGTACTACCTGAGGTGCTGGGTAGCTTAGCAGTGCCGAGTTTTCACACAACTATGAAGTACTAAAACTTTAAAAGTATAGTATCGTGTTTATTATGTAGCTGGCTAACTAACATGTAGCAAAGCTTTCTGCTCCCTCGGGAAATCCAGTGTTGAAGCCAGATGGTTCATCAAATAATTTTTAATGAAGGTTTTTAATATTCCCTATTAGCATGGCAACTTACAACTTTCTATGTCTAAAAGAAACTATACTAACTACTACTACTCATGTCTAACATGCTGACAGATCATATTAAAAACTTCATTCAAAATTATTTCAAACATTATCTAGTTATAAGTTTTTGCATTATAGCGATAAAACTGTATTAAGTAACCTACTTTTTGCTACTTTGATGGGTCATATATCAATTATATTTATCAAAGGATTAATAACTACCTAAAAAAATTTAGTAAGAAACCCTCAGATTAATAGAGAGCATAGAATCATCTGTCATGTGAATTTTTATCAAATCTGTAACCTTTGGAGCCTTCTAGTGCTATACTAAATAATATTATCCGCCATTACCATCACCTCTGTCTACAACCATGTCCTGCATGTTGTCGTATCATGTTTATGTCAATTGCAGTTGTATATATTATATGGATAAAAAAAAAATACTGTGATTTAGTTCATATTTAAGGTTTAAATATTGTGTTTAGCATAAATGAGGCGTGTGCTGTCGCTAAATATAAATGTCGCATGACATATAAATGAAATCATGAGCTTCCACGAGTAGGTGAAGTTTCTGTGTTTAACACTGTTTTAAACTATCACGGTTGTTCACTAAAGTTATATGATCGGGAGCTCATTCCACAACCTTACCACGGTAAATATCCCGTAAATAATCATATAACTTTTTTCTGTGTTTGTTGCCTACTTTTTTGTTTTCTAAATATATTCATTTGATTAACTCAATAATACGTAACTTTGCATGAGGTATTAGAGTAAGCTTTAAATTACCCTATTGTAAGCATAAAATTTATATATTTTTTTTTATAGAGGGCATGAAAGTTTGTGAATAAATATCAATTAAAAAATCTGACTTAAAAATAAGTAAAATATGCTGTATGACATAATATTGCCATCCATCCAAGTGAACAAATTTTTCCGTTATTTTGTTTATACAAACTACTGAACCGATATTGATAAAACTAATATATAGGACCAATCTGAAAGAATATCCTTTAAAAAAAAAAATTAAAAAAAAAATTGGTTTATAAAAGACAAATAAAAACATAAAAAATAAATTACAACCAAATTGAGAACCTCCTCCTTTTTTGAAGAATACTATACTTGTAGATGAATTTGCCAATTACTTATCTGAATGTAATTTTGTCTTATTACCCGACTGCCCAAGTAGGAGGGTAAAGTCTTGCAGTGTATCATTATATTCAACAGAAAAAAATAACTCTAAGTGTGTATGTTTATTATTTCCTAAACGGCTTGACCGACTTTGATAAGAAAGGTGTCATTACATTCATCTGTCTGAAATGTCATAGGCTATATTTTATAGTAATATCTTCTCTTAAAGTTATATGATTATTTATGGGATATTTACCGTGGCAAGGTTGTGGAATGAGCTTTCTCGTAAATAATCATATAACTTTAGTGAACAACCGTGATAGTTTAAAACAGTGTTTTATCTTCTCTTGTATATAAAAGGCGATGTATGTATGTTCCCTGCCACATAAGAAGAAAATCCTGCTCCATCAGGACAAGGCACTTGCAACTTGTACTGTGCATGGTCTGCAACAACCTTACGACTTGCTTACCAACCCACCATACCAGTTCGTGTTCCTGAATAAAAAAACTGGCTGGGTGGAAAAAGATTTAGCTCCAATGAAGAAATAATGAACAAAACCATTGCCTGTTTGGAAGGGTTGCCAAGATGTCACAATACAATACAATAACTCTTTATTAAAAAACCACAAAACAAGGATAACATACACATTACAATAAAAATATATTCTAGGCTGGCACTGTATTGAAGGGATCTGTAGAGAATAGAATAGAATAACGTTTATTGCTTAAACTGTGTACAAAGGTGTTACATAAAGTTTTAGATCCAACAGTTTATCCTAGCGGACGTGCAATATTTGGTATCTAGGAACTATAACATACATTATGGTGACATCGATTATGTATGTCAAGCCGAAACATGAAAAAAATACATCATATTATTATATCATATTTTTGGTAAACAATCGTTAGAAGTAATAAACATGGGTACAACAAGAGAAAACAAGTAATAACAAATCATCATCATTTATAGTAGTATATATCATTATTATTTTATAGAGAAATGTTGGATGAAGTGTATTTAGTAGTCTCCTAGCTCCATACGCTTCATCCAACATCTATTTATTGTTCAACATAGTCTTCTTAGCCTTACTATGATGAAAATAAATAATATTTTTTTCTTGTTAAATTTTTACCAGACTTGTAACTCTGACCTCGAACTTTGTATCCCAATAAATCGTTCACATTGTGAAATGCAGGTAGTTGATAATGTGGTGGTAATGTGGTTGACGTGGTTGGTTGCAGGTGATGGTGAAGGATGGTCCTGATGAGGAGGGCAACTACTTCGAGCGGCCCGGCAAGCTCTCCGACTACTTCCCCTCACCGTACCCCAATGAAAACGCGGCCAGAGCAGCCAACAACGGTACGCTACCACTCTCTCTACTGCACCACCGTGACGCGCCTCCACATGCATGTGGATGAATATGGTGTCGAGACCTGCGCTGTTACTACATATGTCTCTTTAACACAAATGCTTCGATCTCACCTAGAGGTCTTTAAATCACGTGAGGATCAAACAGGGAGAGGGGGGATAGAATAACATTGCAATAAGGGGGGAGGATGTAGTAGGTACCTCCCAGCTTTCCCAACCTCCATCGACTTAGGTTCTCCTCTCAATGGTAGCTATTCATCATTTTGAGAATTTTGTCCAAGTCTATGATGGAGCATGCTTGCCTAGAAGAAACCAATCTGGGTGTCGTCGAGTCGAGAGTGAATTGGTTTCATCTAGGCAAGCGCGCTCCATCGTAGGCCGCATCATCGCTTAACATCAGGCGAGTTGGCGGCCAAGCGCAAGCAAAAAATAAAAACAATTTAATTTGACACCCAGATTGAAAGGATGGTATGAGGTATGTGGTTGTTCTTCTTCCTCGGACTCACAGACATGAGGTATGTGGTTGTTCTTCTTCCTCGGACTCACCTTCAGTAGCCATTTGCTTCATGATATTCGCGCAGATGTTGAGATTGAATTTTATTGTCGCTTTCGTGATTTCTGGGAACTCTATAAAGGTGTTCCTGGCGTGGTCTTATGGGTCCATGTCAGATCTCGTCTGGGCAGCCTGTGACAGTCGCGGTGCTGGCTTAGGCGTTTGTCGGAACAAACTTGCCGCACAGAATGTCGTCAGAAAAGCTGAATGCTTGTCTGCTCTGAATCTCTTCCTCGGCATTTCGAAATCAATCCTCTTCTCTCCTTTCTTCCCAATTTTAATAATCTAGTAAATATGAGATACGCTATCACTTCCCACGCTCTGACTGCTCACTAATCACTAAATCTAGAACATTACTTTAAGGCAATAGCTGGCATGTCGGTTACATACAATATGGGGTGGTACGATCGCTTACAAAGGTTTTGACGACGGACGAATGAGCGAGTCGTGAGCAACAGCTAGTTAATGTAGATCAATGTTCAGTAGTGTGATATGAACTGGTGTTCCAGGCGCGTACCCCCCGGACCTGTCGCTCATCTGCTCGGGGCGGCACGGCGGCGAGGACTACCTGTTCGCGCTGCTCACCGGGTACATGGACGCGCCCGCCGGCGTCGTGCTCCGGGAAGGACAGAACTACAACCCGTACTTCCCGGGCGGCGCCATCTCCATGGGACAAGTATTATTCGATGAGGTCAGTGCACTCGTTGGCTCTCGTAATTAGGATAGATAACAAGTCATTCTGGGGGCTTTGACAGTAACTACGGAGGGCACACTCGGCGCGAGCGGCAGTGTGTGTCATGTACACCAGCGGGACTTGTTGACAATATTCTTAGGATATACTAGACTAGAGAACTGCGTCTCACCAGTGCCAGTCAGTCAGGATCAGTGTCTGATTGAACACTTCATACAGTTACATCACCAGCCGTGCAGGTGATCAGTAACAACGTCCTCACTCCGTCACCTCGCACAGGTCCAACACTTCCACCACACTAGAACACAAGTGTATAACAGTGTTCAGCCCCGCTGGTTGTCGGAACAGTAACAACTACTGTAATGCATGACGTTGTGTGCAGGCGGCCGAGTTCAGCGACGGCACGCCGGCAACCGCGTCCCAGCTGGCCAAGGACGTGGCCACCTTCCTCCGCTGGTGCTCGGAGCCGGAGCTGGACGACCGCCGGCTGATGACCATCAAGAGCATCGGCATGTTCTCTATGCTCGCCGTCGTCGTGTACTACATGAAGCGACACAAGTGGTCCACCCTCAAGTCCAGGAAACTAGCCTACAAACCCGTCACTAAGAAATAAACCCAACTTTTCTGTAGCGTTTTAGACAATTTTTTTCGATAGGCACAGTAACATGTTTTGTTTATATTTAAATTATAATTTATTTTATATCGTCGCGTTTATAATTATTTCCATCCTAAAGATCGTGTTACCGTTGATGTATTTTTAACGTATAGCATTTTCGTCGACGAGTGTCGCGCAGTCAGGTTAGCGGTTACATGGAATCGAGGCTGTGCTTGTGAGTTCGTGGACGATTACTGTGAATCAGTGTACAGTTGAATAAATGAGTTATTGAAAATCGAAGATACCATTAGTCTTTTATTATAATTATTATCATAAAACACTGTTTTAAACTATCACGGTTGTTCACTAAAGTTATATGATTATATCGGGAGCTCATTCCACAACCTTACCACGGTAAATATCCCGTAAATAATCATATAACTTTAATTATTATCATATCCTGTTGCAGACATTTTTATTCTAAATCGCTGGATAATGCACCAGAATTCATTTATATTTTATTCTACTGTCCATCCTAACAAATCGCTAGTTTTGCAAGGACCTCCAAGAACTCAAGGTTATGTATCGGATGCAAATGAAAGAGTTGCCCTTATTTATTTAGGTAATTGTCCGGATCAGAACTCTTGCAAAGAAACAAAATAAAAAATTATGCTACTTTCAAGCTCTGGCTGAAAGGGCTGAATCCTCTACAAAGGAGACAATGAATGTTGACAATAAAATCATTTTGAATTACAGTCGTAGATATACCTAGGTCTGTGATTACAGCAAGGACGTTTCATAAAATAATGGTAGGTTATGAAACATCCTTGGATTACAGTTCCTCCTAGTTTATGACGTAAGCAAGGACGTTTAGGACGGTAGGGTAGGTATAAAACACAAAAGAGAAGTAAATTTCTGCGGTATGAAACGTCCTTGGACGTAAGTAATAAGTGTGCCTGCTAAATCTGTGGTTCTGGTGCCCGCATAATGCCATCGAAGTACAAAACATGACGTTGTGGCAAGGACGTTTTATACCCTCTTTAGGGTATACAAAGTCCTTGCATTGTGGTGCCGGTTCTGCCGGTCGCCAAGACATGGAGCCAGAGACCAAAATCTGTCGAGATTCGAGAAGACTACCTACCTACCAAAAATCTATCATTGGAGTTGGATGGGTTTGATTATGACGTTAAAATATAAATGACCAACCACAACAGCCCAAACAAAAGTGATAACATTCATGATTATCGGGTAGAATAGAAGAGAAGTATTGATATCAAATGCTCATTATACAATAGAATGATCACCAGTTAAAATGACGATACTTAGATAGCCCGTTGGTCCAGTTGGTATTGAATCTAACTTCTGAGCTTGGGGGCGTGGGTTCTATTCCCACCTAGGACAAACATTTGTGTCCAGTTGGTATTGAATCTAACTTCTGAGCTTGGGGGCGTGGGTTCGATTCCCACCTAGGACAAACATTTATGTGATGAACATTTGTGTCCAGTTGGTATTGAATCTAACTTCTGAGCTTGGGGGCGTGGGTTCGATTCCCACCTAGGACAAACATTTATGTGATGAACATTTGTGTCCAGTTGGTATTGAATCTAACTTCTGAGCTTGGGGGCGTGGGTTCGATTCCCACCTAGGACAAACATTTATGTGATAAACATTTGTGTCGTAGAACGTAGTATATTCCTTGGTTCTATAACAATATCTATTTGTGTTTTTTAAACTATATATGTAGGTATATCAGTCTCTGGCAGCCCTATCACAAGCTTTGCTTAGTTTGGGGTCAGATAAAAGGTACTCTTTGGGTCAGATGACCGTGTGTGCCAATTTGTCCCGAATAGTTATTTATACTACTGGGTAAATAGTAAATACGCGAGGCGAGAGTAGACCAAAAAAAATTTTGCTGTCAAATAAATATTAACTGCAAACTGCTATTAGATGTCAATGCCAAAAAAAGTCAGCTGCTTTTTTCTCATCTTCAGTCAGTTATTGTCTTGTCAGTGTCTCTGTGTTTATTTACGACTGAAAAAAGCGCGGGAAACGTTGATTTGGGCGGGTGTTATTTTTCCGTGTTATTTTAATTTTAATAATTTTAATATAAAAAGGATCAGGAGAGTATCGTAGTGTATATAAAAATAGTAGTCATTGTATATATTTTAGTTTAAGTGTATAGTTCTTCTTTATCCGGTAAGTTTCTTGCATTTTTTTAATATGGGAGAGCCGCCTGACCCCGGCGGGGGGGTCGGCACCCCTTGCATGGTCCCTCCGGCCAATAATTTTGTAACTATTACTACAAATATGAGCAGTATAGTTTCTAATGAGTCTGGTATGGACACGGATGCGTCTAGTAGCCAACAGCGATCGAATCGTAAAAGAGGCCGTCATGTTAAAATCTGCAAAACCTGCAATAAAAAGAAAAGGAAGCATGCTCAAGCAGCAGATGGCAAAACTGGATGTCTTTGCGTTGATAGTGAGGGTAATAGCGACAATTCTGTCAATGATATTGCGAACCTACACCAACCTCTACAAACTCCAACACAAATTCCTCTTCCTTCAAACAGTAATGGTTCAGGTCCCCATGTTTTCACCCCTGTAGCAAGAACGATGTATCAACTAACAGATACCGCTCCATTTACTGTCCATGTGCAACGGGAAACTAAATCACCTGATGATGGTACAATTCTTCACCCAGTCTCATTTGGAAAATTCCTCAAAAAAAATAATTTCCAAAATATTGTGAACGGATCTGTGAAGAGAATAGGGAGAAATAGAATTTCACTTTCTTTCTCGGACTCAAGCGATGCCAATTCATTCATCTGCAGCAGTACTCTATCACATGAGAGTTTGAAAGCATTTGTACCATCATTTAACGTAACTCGTATGGGGTTAATTCGTGGTGTGCCATCAGAGTGGACACCAGAAGAGGTGATAGAGAATGTGTCGGTACCTGATGGGTGTGGTAAGATTTTAAAAGTTAGGAGAATAAATTTCAAGACGATGGTGGATGGTTCTCCTGTATGGAAACCAACTCAGAATATTGTTGCAACTTTTGATGGGCAGGTATTGCCAAATAGAATATTCATGTGCTACAATGCTCTACCAGTAGTACTTTATACATACCCTACTATTCAGTGTTTTAACTGTTGTCGATACGGACATACAAAGCTGCAGTGTAGATCAAAACCTAGGTGCTACAAGTGTGGCCGGGATCACAATAGTGAAAATTGCGACTCAGAGGAAGAAAACATGTTATGCTGTCTATGTTCAGGAGCACATTTCGCTATTAATAAGTCTTGTCCTGAGTTTGCACGCCAAAAGCAAATTAAAATAACCATGGCAGAAAATTGTATTTCTTATGGTGAAGCAGCTAAACTGATACCTTCTGCATCAAAGTCTTATGCTGATATTCTTAAACCTGTTTTTAATAGCACAGCTCAAATACAAACACAATCTTCTTACAGTTCTACTACTCAGCGACTACCTCAAACGTCATATAAAAGGACATTTGTTACAAACCGCCGTCCAGCACCCAAACCAGGGATTGGCTACGACCGAGCTGCACATCAAAAAATTCAAAATGAATATAACATGCCTTCCCCACAGGATGGCTGTGCCCTTACTATGAAGAATAACAACCCAATCTTAATGTCTACATCAGACATTATTCAAATTTTAATTGATACATTAACGCAGTCAAATATAAGAATACCGTCCAACGTCGCCCCTATATTAGACATGTTTAAAAATTCAAATGCCATTAATAATGGCAGTCTTTCAAAAAGCGGTGCAATGGAACTGCCGAAGTGCAGTTCATAAAAAAAGTGAAATTATTTATTTAATAAACAAGTACAATACTTGTTTATTAGCACTTTCAGAGACCTGGTTAAAACCAGGCTCAATATTCAAAATCCAAGGTTTTTCTTGTTTAAGGGATGATAGATCTGATAGTCATGGCGGTGCCGCCTTGCTTATTAGAAATACCATCTCCTTCTCTCCTCTTTCTCTTCCTTCTTATGATAATTTTTCCGTAGTAGCTGCACAAGTAGGTAATATTTGTGTTGTCTCTATTTATATATATTTACCTCGATTAATAGCTTTTGAACACCTTCAGGATCTCTTATCACTTCTTCCTAAACCTTTTTTAATCCTAGGGGATTTTAACTCCCATCACATTTCCTGGGGATCCTCTATTTCATCTTTCTACGGCGAAAAGTTACTAGAGGTAATTGATGCACAAAATCTTTGTATATTAAATACAGGCTCTCGAACCCGTCGAACAGCTCCTCACGAAATAACTAGTGCGGTGGATCTCTCTATATGTTCCCCGAAATTAGCTGCTTCTGTGGTATGGGAAACACTAACTTCCACCTTTGATAGTGACCATTTTCCTATCCTTATAACCCTGTCAAGGGCTTGGCATCGTAACCCTCCTCGAAAACCACGTTTACAATATAATATTAATGATAACACATTATGGTCAAAATTCAAAGATAATGTTAATAGTAAGTTAGCAAGTTTGCCTAATATTGGTAATGGAGTTTTTGACTGCTCAAATGCTTTTACCAATGTTTTATTACAATCGGCTAATGAAACATTCCCTCTTAAAAATTCAGCATCTGGATTAATTCCCTCTCCGCCCTGGTGGGATAAAGAATGCTCTGAAGCAGTCAAGAAAAGAAAAGCAGCTGAAAAACGGTATAATAGAGACATGACAGATGAAAATTTTAAGACGTTGACAGACCTATTAAATAAAACTCGTAAGCTCTTGAAAGAAAAAAAAAAACTAGGGTGGCGAAAATTTTGCCTTTCTATTTCTCCTAATATAAGCCCCACTGTTGTGTGGCGTAATGTTAGAAGATTCAGAAGTGGTGTTAGTGTGACACCTTGTTCACCTTTACCTCCGAATCTGACTGAACAATTTCTAACTCGATTAGCCCCGCCTACAGTACCACCAAAAGAAATAGTCTATAGCTTAGTCCCTTCTGTAGATAATGCAACCATATTAAATTATTTGTTCTCCATGCAAGAACTACAAGGTGTACTGTCAGCCGTTAAAGATTCTGCGCCGGGCGAAGATGGTATACCATATTCATTCATTGCTAACCTCAGTCAATCATCACTTGCGTATTACTTAGACTTAATCAACACTGCCATGTTAACCGGAAACATTCCTCCTTCTTGGAAATCCCAAGTAGTTGTGCCTATTCTTAAACCAGGAAAAAACCCATCAGATGCTGCATCGTATCGTCCAATAGCTTTATCGTCAGTTATATCCAAAATTGCTGAAAACATGGTTAAAAATCGTCTGGAATGGATAGTTGAAAACAGAGGCATTTTACCTGAGACACAATTTGGTTTTCGAAAAGGCAAAAGTACATTGGATAGTGTGGGTACACTTGTCACAGATATTAGAATCGCATTTTCGCGGAATGAATCAGTTCTAGCAGTATTTTTAGATATAGAATCAGCTTATGACAATGTTCTTCTTGATATCCTGAAATCAAAACTTCATAAACTAAATATCCCTGATATTCTTTCATGTTTTATAATTAATCTCCTGTCAGGAAGAACAATAAAGTTAGATCAAGCACTAGATCAATGCAGACTCGTGTGGAAAGGTCTGCCGCAAGGTTCAGTTGTAAGTCCCATCTTATTTAATTTTTATTCATATGATTTGGAATCATCTCTACACGGCTCAGTTAATATGTTACAATATGCAGACGATCTTGTTTTATACGCCACAGGCAAATCGATTGGAGATATTCACTGTCAAATATCACGAGCTTTAAATTATTTGAAAAATTGGGTGGCGAAAAATGGACTAAGCATATCTCCCCTTAAGAGTTCTGTGGTTCATTTTACACGTCAACGAATTCCACCAGCTGTCTTTGTACATTATGATAGAAATTTAATTCCAACAGTATCTGAAGTCAAGTTTTTGGGCGTTTACCTTGACTCGAAACTTACGGGCTTACCACACTGTACGTATATTGCCACAAAGTGTGAAAAACTTTTAAATTTACTAAGGTGCCTTTCTGGTGTTTGGTGGGGTGCACATCCTTTTTCTTTGAAGCTCCTCTATAACGCTCTAATACGAAGCGTTCTTGACTATGGGACCTTCTTGCTGGGGCCTAGTAGTGTAGCTGCCCTTAAGAAATTGGATAACATTCAATCCAAAGCACTAAGAATAATCACCGGAGCTATGAAGTCTAGTCCACTAAATGCGCTACAGGTGGAATGTTCTGAACCCCCTCTTCATTTGAGGCGACAATTCCTATCAGATCGTCTGTTTTATCGCGTATTACAGTTTTCTAATAGTCCTTTGATCTCAAAACTCCACCTTCTTGCTGATTTAACTGAGTCTTCAAATTACTGGAAACATAAATCGCTGCCTTGCTTAGTACAAAGCTTAACTAAGTTTAAGGCACTACATGCCCCAACGTATCAATCTCGAACTCTTAGTATATTTACTTGCAATTATGAAGCATTAATACAACCTCCAATAGTTTGCCTTAATTTAAATATTGATAAGCAAAATGCTAACGCGTATTTTAAATTCACTGTAAACGATAAATGGCCCAATTGGCACCACATTTATACGGATGCCTCAAAACATTCACCAAATAAATGCGTGGGTGTGGGTGTTTACCATGCTCAATATGGTATTGTACAAAAGATAAAATGTCCTCCTGAAATGTCAGTATTTACAGGTGAATGTCTTGGCATTGTTAAAGCTATAGAATATGTGCTACTTTGTGAGCTTAAAAAAACCATTATCATTAGCGATTCCATGAGTGCTTTACAGGCGCTGTTGAAGTTTCCTTTTAAGACCAAGTCACATTATCCTCTTATAATAGGAGCCAGAGAAAAACTTCATAAATGCACTCTTAAAAACTTAAGTATTAACTTTGTATGGATTCCTAGCCATTGTGGGATTACTGGTAATGAAAAAGTAGACAGACTTGCCAATGAGGCTGTGGTGTGTGGTGATCTATTTCCGTATCAAAATTATACCCACGACCTGGCTGCACTTCCCAGGCTGCACCTCCAGGATTCCTGGAAAGCAATCTGGGCGGATAGTAGCATGCATAAAGGCAAATATTATGCTAGTATACAACCGGTGATTCGCAATAAACCGTGGTTCTCTGTTTTAAACCTTGGCAAGGTGCCATCAACGATTTTGATCAGGATGCGTCTTGGGCATACCACTTGTCCCGCCCACCTTGCTCGGTTTAACATCATAGATAGTCCGCAGTGCGAATGTGGTGATTATGGGGATCTGGACCATATATTTTTTTCCTGTCCTTTACATGACCATGCCTCCTTTTACGATGACTTGATATCCCTCCGTGTTCCATTACCTACTAATATACAATCTCTTCTCAGTAGCAATTCCTTTTCTATCTACCACTCTCTATCTGATTTTATCATCTTTAATGACATTAAACTATAAATTTTATTTATTTATATTTTTTACACTCCTCTGATCCGTCCATCCTAATCCTTCCTATATCCTAATTTTCGCGTATCGTTTCCCTACCTTTAAATTCTAAAACTAAACTCATACGACTTGAATATGGCAACTGCATCAATCATGCGGAGCCAAAAGCCCCAACTCGGGGAAGAAGAAAAAAAAAAAAAAAAAGGACGAAAGTTGTATCGTTTCCCTACCTTTAAATTCTAAAACTAAACTCATACGACTTGTATATGGCAACTGCATCAATCATGCGGAGCCAAAAGCCCCAAATCGGGGAAGAAGAAAAAAAAAAATAAAAATTTACGACTTCACACGACTTCATAATATTTTAGCATTTTTAGCACCCGTTCTCAAAACTTAAACCAAAGAGTACCTTTTTATACACTTAAACTTAAAACTTATAAGCTTCGAACAATTATAAGCGATAAATTTATGTTGATGGAATGAATGCTATAGTAGGTTTGTGCCATTTTTGTGAAGCTCACGGTCCCCGGCCAATATTATGTACTTTCACAACAGACAACGAGGATTACACAACCGACCCATCGAAATCTGCAGTTCAGTGCAATGGTTGCACTTCACTGGGGCCTGAAACAGTTCTGGTATCAAAAGATGATGATGGCACAATATTCTGCAGCAGGGAGTCGGTACCTAACGCAGATGTCACGGCGTTCTTAAGACAAGCGGCGATCAGGAGTATCACTTGTGAAGTAGGTATCAAACTAGCCCAGTACTGTAGGTAACAAACTATTTGATTTTATTCTACATAAAACCTAATAAAGACATGAATACACAATATAATTAGAATGTAATCGTGAGTTGGTTATATTTTACAACATTAATTCCCAGGTAAGTTGGAGCAAAGAAGGTGGCGTTGTATACTTCAGCGACTCACACGGCCACGTCCTCAGCCTCACGTTCCAGCTGCGAGACACGCGCGCGCGAGGGCTCCGGAGATGGTTCTCCATCGTAGTACTAATGAAAGATAAAATGCTACTGTTGAATATAAGTACATTGCTCTCGGAGCATATGCAGGAGATATCCAAGGAACTGCAGCAGCTGGCCCAGGTGGTGTTCGACAATGAGCAGCAGGTCTGCTCACAGAGGGCGCTGAGGCTGAAGACAGGCAGGAATGACTTCGGACAATCTCGCTCCCTCGTTCAACTAACAGGTAATCCTTTCCATCTCCTCTAATTCCACATTACCTACGGCAGGATACTGATACCAGGATACTTTTAGGGTTTCGTACCCAAAGGGTAAAAACAAGACCCTATTACTAAGCCTACGATGTCTGTCCGTCTGTCTGTCCTACCTTTAAACAGCTGTATCTTTCGAACCGTAATAGATAGCAATTGAAATTTTCACAAAATATGTAATGTTACGGCGGACTATCTAAGAAATAATAAAAAAGTCAAAAAGTAAAAACTCAAACTCAAACCACATACAACAAACGTATTTTTGTATTAGCTCTGATGTTAAAACGGTAATACGTACAAGGGTCAAATTTGACATGATTATAGTACACACCCTAAAGTATAACAACAAATAAATAATGGCCAAGTGCGAGTCGGTGACAAGTTTCTGTCCATTACCAAGTTACAACTGGTAATTTCGTTATTGAATTTTGTGGTAGTAAGGAACCCTCAGTGTGCGAGCCCGACTCGCATTTGGCCGAATTTTTAGGGTCCCGTACCTCAAAAAGAAAAAACGGGACCCTTATAGGATCACTTCGTTTCCGTCTGTCAAGACCCTTTTTCTCAAGAACGCGTAAAGGTATCAAATTTAAATTTATACTAAACTAGCGACCCGCCCGCCCGGCTTCGCACGGGTGTAATTTACGTGCAAAGCCGGGACGGGTCGCTAGTTATATATATAAACCTTCTGTGAAAATGTATCTAACTCATGGTGAAAACCGCATCAAAATCCGTTGCGTGGTTTAGGAGGAGTTAGCGGCCATACAGACAGACAGACGCGGAAAGCGACTCTAATTTATATATGTAGAGAAGAAGAGAAGAGAAGATAGAGATAGAGAAGAGAAGTCGTAAAAAATAATGTTTTACAATTACAAACTTACATGTTGTAGTTGTTATGTATGGAAGAACCTTATTGTCAATTACAAAGTTAAGTTTGTCTTTCAATATTTCAACTTCAGTTAGTTTTTTTTTTTTGGACTCGCGCGTTAGACAGAACCCTCAGAGCACGAGTCCTACTCGTACTTGTCCGGTTTTTAAAATACAGAATACATCTATGCTTGGCCACCAACTCGCATGATGGTAAGCGACGGTGTGGCCAAGGATGAAACACGTTGATCTAGAAGAAATCTATTCACTCTAGCCTTGAAGTAATGGTTACTATTTCCTTGCTTAGTTTATCTACATGACTTCAGCCATTTTATTGTTAAAAGGTAACTAATAATTATTTAGTTTCTTATGAATAAATAAAAATGATCCCTTTCGGCTTAGATACTTTCCGTGTAACCTAGTAGGGTTACACGGAAAGTATCTAAGCCGAAAGAGATTCATAACACCATTTAGCTTGTGTCGACTGCCAACTTCCCTGTGGTTAAGCGATGATACTGTTCATGATGGAGCATGGTTGCCTAGAAGATACCGATTCACTCTGCTCCCGCTGCTTCTGTCAGCTGCTCAATATATTTTGTCAAGTGTTAATGACCATTGACTATGGAACAGCTGATTTATTTTTTTGCCATTTCAGGTTTAATTCCTTAGTAAAAGTTGTTCTTTATAATACCCCTTATGGCTTTATAATTTTAAAAATGTGTGCCAATAAGTTTTACGGTTCACCCTTCTTTAGATAATCAATGTGAATTATATCCTATAGTGTACCCGAAGAACTAAGCCTTTACCGTAGTGTTTTGTTTTCCTTTTCAAAGGCTTATCGATTTATCCTCTGATTCTGATACGTAATTTAGGTTATGGTATCAATTCCTGAGTAAAGAAATCCCACACATTATCCTTTTCAAGGTGAAGAAGAAGTGTTCAAGCGGCTCCACTCCAAGTTCACCTGGATGCTTCAGGCCGGCGCCCTCGTATACTCGGAGACCCTGCACTCCAGCAAGGACCTTCTCAGGAAGCTGAATCCAAACACAAGCAAAGGGTCTCCGGATATATTTGACCCGGGCACATGTTCCGTACCGAGTGATGAAGACTGCATGCCTCTTAGGACTCTGGAGAATCTGGTTTCAAAGGAGCCGTTTAGGGCTCTGTTGTATTGTACTTTGACTGGTATAAGTGTGAGTACTTAGAGAATATTATAGTCCATGTACACCACAGTACCACAGAATACTAATAACTCCAAGTACAGAACATTCACTCCGCAAAATCATTTAAATAAGTAGCAACTCTTGCTACTACACAATAAAGTGCAATTCAGGACGTGCGAGCGCTAACTACCTACAGCTACATTAACCAACAAGTTGCCTCTGTGTGTATCACGTAGGAATCTCTGTGTTCCCTATTCGACAGACACCTTGGACACCTATTCGACAAAGGTTGGCGGAACCCAGGCCGACCGAGGAAGAGGTGGACTGATGACATCAAAAGCGCTGTCGGGAACGAGTGGATGCGACTAGCGAGAGACCGGGCAGAGTGGCATAAACAAAGGGAGGCCTATACCCAGCAGTGGGTCACTCAGGGCTGATGTTGATGATGATGATTCGACAACAATGAGATTATACCGTAAGGTCATTGTTCGACAATAACACAGAAGTCCTAGGAAGTGCAGCGAAAAAATAACATTAATTAAAATTGAGTTCTGTAGCTGTACCAAAAATAACATTAATTTAAATTGAGTTCTGTAGCTGTACCAAAAATAACATTAATTAAAATTGAGTTCTGTAGCTGTACCAAAAATAACATTAATTTAAATTGAGTTCTGTAGCTGTACCAAAAAGTATTCCTTGTAAAAGAGGAGAGTGGTAGAAGAGTTACTTTTGTTATAATATTAGTTATAATAGCACATAACTTGTTATTTCAGATTCACATAAAAACAAATGGCAGAGATCCATCTTCTATAGTGAGTGGATTAGCCAGACTAGTACCGGTGCTGGGTAAGAATGTTACACATAACAGTTCCAGTGAGGAGCACACTTCACCCAGCCACTGTGTGCTACAAGAGACAGAAGACAACCAGTTCTGCTTGAAATGGTCAGGGACCATACCCGCTAAATGTAAGGGATCATTGACCCTTGTTTTAGATTGTGTCGCTTTAAGGTAAAAGCTCAGCCACATAGGGTGTGAGTTTTCATACCACCAATCAGGCTCGAGCTTCTGCTGAAGGATATGTGAGAAAACCATAGTATGGTGGCTTTTTCTATTCTCAGCTGGATCGCTACCACCCAAGACTCAAGTCAAAAATCTGATGCTAAGCAGAACGTTTTTTTGACGTGATAATGTCTTATAAATCGATGAACGCCGGCTGCACGCACGAAAAATAGTCACGTTCCGCCTGAGCCACGCGTGCAAGCGAGAGCGCGGAACAAGCGATAGAGAGGCACGATCGGCCTAAGCGTTATCACGTAAAATTATCGTCCGTAAACCGACTTTACAGACAACCCCTTGTAACGAAACAAAACCGTTACATATTTATATAATTATAAATTCATTAAAATTATTTGAATACATAATTACAAACAAACAATTAATTACAAATGACATTATTTATTACAATACTTACAGAACAAATAAAATAATTTCTTTATATTTACTACCTACCTACGGTCTTAATTTCTTGCAAATCCGAGCATGGCTATGCAATCGGCATGTCACATAGATTTGTATTACTCACGGCCGGCGGGGCATGACTTGAGGTACGAGGGGAGCAAGCCAGTTGAGTGCCTAGCGGCCATTCGAAGCAGCGTTGCCAGAATGTTACTTCTTACAATCTTAATAGAACCAGAAGCTAATTATAGGTCCTCGACGATAAAAATTTAAAAAGTAACAATTTAAGTGACATCACGCAGTTACACACACAATATACGTTTGTCGAATAAATAAAAATTAAATAAAATGTTACTTTTGGAACATAAAGGCAACACGGTATTTATGGCTATGGCTATATTTAGTGGCAGATAGTCAAATATAACATGACACAGCTCAAAAAGTAACATTTTCACGAGAAAAGTAACATCACCTATTTTATGTGGAAAAATCATCATCATCATTTTGGCCATATGCCGTCCACTGCTGGACATAGACCTCCGCTCATCAATCTTCGAAAAGGCCGGTTGCAAGCGGCCTGCTGCATCCAGCCGTCTCCTGTGGTCTCTTTTATGTCATCTGTCCATCTTATGGGTGGACCGTCCTACAATGCGCTAATCGTTCCGTGGTCTCCATTCGAGAACCTGTCGGCCCAATTGGCCATCTGTTCTCCGTGCTATATGTCCTGCCCACTGCCACTTCAACTTGCTAGTCCGGTGGGCTATGCTGGGAAATTTCGTTCGTCTACGGATCTCCTCATTTCTGATTCGATCTCGTAGAGAAACCCCGAGCATACCCTTCTCTATAGCTCGTTGTGCTACTTTGAGCCTACATAAGAGACCCATAGTGAGAGAACACGTTCCAGTGCCACATGTCATCATACTTCATACATTACTGGCAACATACACTGTTCGAATACTTTCGTCTCAAGGGACAGGTATTTTGGACTCAGACCTTTCGGCTCATCTTGAAAGACCTAATGCTACACTACGCTCGATTGCTGCTTTGTTTTGGGATTGTACTAATATATCCATGTTTCGTCACATGTGGAACACCAAATTTGACGCTCCTTCGTTGAATCTGGCAAGCATGGCATTGCACCAAGTGACGAGGTCCGTTATTTGAGCCTCAGTCTAATTGTGGGATCCACCGAGAGTACCGAGACCACAGCTTTTTCACACCCAAATGTTTGTGTCTACGCTTACTACGATTGGTTGTATTTGACTCATACTTAGGCCTAAAGATGCCGAATCTCATAGTAGGTCACATGCCTGTCTGTTTCGATCATACGGTGCACAGCATCGATGTTTTTGTTATTCACAGCGGTGGACATACTGGACATGTGACTATCAAGAAATTCGTCACTGAAATTGACACGACCGCGTTTGAATACTACAAACCAGCTATAAATACTCGTCTTGCATGATGCTTCATCGCCAAAAGCAGTTTGAAGCTGAGCGAAGGTCTGCTGAGCCGTCAAATTACACTTAAAATCGTAGAAAATCATACTACAATTTTTTTTTAATCCATGGTGATGTCATCATCATCAGCCAGAAGACGTCCACTGCTGAACATTGGCCTCCCCCTTAAACCTCCACACTGAACGACAGCCTGCCTTTTGCATCCACTGGATGCCCGCGATTCTCACAATGTCATTGGTCCATCTAGTGGGAGGCCTACCTACGCTGCATCTTCCGGTTCGTGGTCTCCACTTCAGAACCTTTCTTCCCCATCGGTTATCGGTTCTTCGAGCGATGTGGCCTGCCCATTGCCACTTCAACTTGCAAATTTTAACAGCTATGTCGGTGACTCTGGTTCTTTGGCGAATATCCACGTTCCGGATTCTATCGCCCAAAGAAGAAACTGCGAGCATAGCTCTCTCCATTGCCCGCTGTGTGACTCTGAGTTTTTCCAAAAAGCCAACAGTTAAGGACCACGTCTCAGTACCATATGTCATCACTGGCAAGCTGGCAACACACACTGGTCAAAGACCCTTGGAGCCATCAAGTATTTATATTCTCTTTGGGAGCCATGGTGATGTAGACAGGCAATTTCGAAAATGACGCTAAAACGCTAAAACAAGTGACAGTCAGATGAAACAAACTGTATTCTACAGCCAAAGAGTTCAAATTCAAATTATTTATTTGTCAGAACATGGTAGGTACACACACATATAAAGTAGCATACATGGTCGTAAGAATGGAGACGAATATCATGCCCTTGCCTGTTACAGCGTACAAATGTTCGTTTTTTAATAATATTTTTATTCGTTTTTGTTAAAGTTAAAAAGGAAAAAAAATAAACAAAATTATGTCTGTTAGAATATTGTGAGAATCATATTTTGGTTTAGTTGTATTTTATACCTTAATTAGATGTTTATTACTACCTATCTAAGCTATTATTATTATTATTATTTTATTTGTTTATGTCTACATTACATATCAAAACATTTTTATCATTAAGGAATTCTGAAATTTCATAGTAGCTTTTTTGTGCTAATAAAGTTTTTAGTTTATTTTTAAACATTCCAACATTTAATTCTCTGATGATTTTAGGAATTTTAGTATATATTAAAGGAGCCATACAGAATACACTTTTTTGCATGAGTGCAGTTTTGGCCGTACGTGGGCAGAGCTTCATTTCAGCCTGTGTGCGAGTTCGAATACCAGCATCAGTCCAACTACCAAAGAGATGTGGATTTAATTTTACAAAAGTAGCTATTTCTAATATGTTCTATTTTCAAATGTAATTAGGTACTTTTTAAATATTATTATCTTTGATATTGTTTATGTAGTGGCCAGTACCGAAAACATACAGTGCGCCCTATGTAATCAACACCCTTTCAAAGGGCTTTACTCCCCTTAATATCGGGCCATAAATACCGTGTTGCCTTAATGTTCCAAAAGTAACATTTTGAGTCGTGTAACATGGAGGTAACATGAGAGGGTCAAAAGTAACATAAAATGTTACAAAAGTAACATTCTGGCAACGCTGCCGACCAGCGTTCTAGCCAGTGGATATTTATTCCGTAACTTCTGTGCCGTCTCCGTGAAAGTGATTTCCCGTTATAGGGTGAGTTTTGAATGACACATAAAACAAATCATGTCTTGCTTTTATTCATACTGTGTATAATTTTACAAATTGTGTTTAATCATTCATTTTAGTTTTTCTCTGCACTGTACCTATTTGCACGAGTCTAGCTTGCTTATCTATTGGAAATTCCGTTAAAATCACTTCACTTCTTTTTTATAACTACCTTGTTTTTTTTATTAATTTTACTAAATGTACGCATTTAGAAAGTTTTTATATTTCCAAGCAGATCACATTGTTTATTTTAATCAGCTTCAGCTTCTTTATATACTGAAATGCAACTCCGTTCTGATAGTAGTTACCACCACGACAAAGCAACTATGCAGGTAACTACCCACATTATTTGTGATGCCGTGGTGGGTCTTCAGAACGGAAGTTAGATGAGCCAAATCTAATTATTTGGTTTGTCGATTCCAGGAACCATCCCAGGAATACCATTCCTGGAAAAGGACACCTTCCACATTCCGTAGTCTGAACTGGAAGCTACATCTTGGGACTGCTACCGGTCTGACCCGAGTGCGGCCGGTTTACACCACTACCTGTCACCATCAACATCTTCGGCTGGTTCAACCTCGCTGCGCGTTCTAGTGCCGAGGCCACTTCCCGTGCTGACCCTGAGGCCACCTACCAACGTCGGCCAACGCACAATATAGGGTAGTACTGCGCTGCGGAAGTAGAAACAGACGGATCTTCAGGTCGATGAACCACGACCCTATAAATTTTATGTGCCTACTTCTGAGCTATCTATGGTCAATTCTTTAGTCTAAATTTAATTTTCCTTTTATTGTTTATAATTTAACTTCATTTTATTACATCTTTCTTTTAAAGTACCTATTACCTTAGTTTTCATTTTCTAAATACCATATTAGGTAAATTAGAAGCCAAGGGAGGGTATAGCGGTACACCCTTTTTTTTCAATAATAGGCTTGTGTTGACCGCCTACTCTCTTGATGTTAAGCAATGATGGAGCACGCTTGCCTAGAAGAAACCGATTCAATCGTGATTTGAACATACCCAGATTGTAACAATCAGGGAACACCTCTATTCTAGCAGCCTCAGTTGAGAGGCAGTTTTCATTCTAGTTTAGACACATTTAAAATCTCTGACCACACATTTAATACTAGTTTTTTTTTTTATTCTAGGTCCTGTGCTAATGAATAAAATAGAAAGTGCTATGAGCAATGAAAAATTCAATAATGCAGTACTACATCAACATGTCAAGTCTTTACAGCTGGAATGGCTTGGGTGAGTTAACACACTGTGTCCAAGCAGTTATTTCAATTCACCATTCAAATATATTTTCAGAGTGAATAGGTATCTTTTTAATTTTTGACCCCATCATCGCTTAGCGGCCAGTTCGGTGCTTCAGGCTGAGCCGTACCAGAAGTCAAAGCGGCCAGTTCGGTGCTTCAGGCTGAGCCGTACCAGAAGTCAAAGCGGCCAGTTCGGTGCTTCAGGCTGAGCCGTACCAGAAGTCAAAGCGGCCAGTTCGGTGCTTCAGGCTGAGCCGTACCAGAAGTCAAAGCGGCCAGTTCGGTGCTTCAGGCTGAGCCGTACCAGTTCGGTGCTTCAGGCTGAGCCGTACCAGTTCGGTGCTTCAGGCTGAGCCGTACCAGTTCGGTGCTTCAGGCTGAGCCGTACCAGTTCGGTGCTTCAGGCTGAGCCGTACCAGTTCGGTGCTTCAGGCTGAGCCGTACCAGTTCGGTGCTTCAGGCTGAGCCGTACCAGTTCGGTGCTTCAGGCTGAGCCGTACCAGTTCGGTGCTTCAGGCTGAGCCGTACCAGTTCGGTGCTTCAGGCTGAGCCGTACCAGTTCGGTGCTTCAGGCTGAGCCGTACCAGTTCGGTGCTTCAGGCTGAGCCGTACCAGTTCGGTGCTTCAGGCTGAGCCGTACCAGTTCGGTGCTTCAGGCTGAGCCGTACCAGTTCGGTGCTTCAGGCTGAGCCGTACCAGTTCGGTGCTTCAGGCTGAGCCGTACCAGTTCGGTGCTTCAGGCTGAGCCGTACCAGTTCGGTGCTTCAGGCTGAGCCGTACCAGAAGTCAAAACATTCACCTAAAGCATGCACAACCATGTTTCATTATGTTTTAAATCAGAGGTCCTCAAATTTTTGTGACTGTAGACCATCCTGTTTGTGGTCTTGCCTAGGTTTTGTGACTGTAGACCATCCTGTTTGTGGTCTTGCCTAGGTTTTGTGACTGTAGACCATCCTGTTTGTGGTCTTGCCTAGGTTTTAAAACTGTAATTATGCGGAAGTTTCATGCACTTTCCATAATAACTATAGAAGTTAATGTTCTAAAGATGTTTAGAACAGATTGAACTTGTGAAGGTAGGTAGTACAGAACCCTAACATTGGACCATCGGCAATATTGACAAGTTTAGGAAAGACTGGCGTAAATCTAAATTATTTTTAGTGCCATTTTCAGAGATAAACAGGATCCTATATCTATCCACATGACACTACTTTCATGACAAATTTCATAAAAATCTGTTCAGCCATTTAATGAACAGGCAGTACAGTTACTATTGCCATAGATAAATATAGGTATATATTGCAAAGTACATGTAGATAGCTAAATTAATGTTTTATATTGGCAGTTTGGCGAGATCAATAAAAGCAGCTGTAGATGCTTCAGGGGCCAAGTCCGCTGCAGTAGTGAAGTTAAAACAAGCCCTAGGAGTCTCGCAGCATGACCATCAGTTGCTCACTTTCTGGATGGACAGCTTTTGTAAAGCAATGTTGTAGTATATTATAAGAATAAACCTGTGATATATTTGTTTGTTATATTTTTTTCCTGAATTTAACCTGAACATATTATGCTGGTCTTTGCTGCAAGCTTTTTATATTATGCTACACCATCATCGCTGGTAAAACCATGAGTAGCAGCCAGTTTATAATAAACCTTCAAACTGTGTAGCAATACATGATGGGTAGTTTCTACTTTTTATATGCTACACCATCATCGCTGGTAAAACCATGAGTAGCAGCCAGTTTATAATAAACCTTCAAACTGTGTAGCAATACATGATGGGTAGTTTCTACTTTTTATATGCTACACCATCATCGCTGGTAAAACCATGAGTAGCAGCCAGTTTATAATAAACCTTCAAACTGTGTAGCAATACATGATGGGTAGTTTCTACTCTAAAAGAATACGAAAGAAGTAGTTTGTAGTCCTTATATTAGAAAGATTACACGTTAGAGCGACGGCTAGGGCGTGCCTTCTCGTGTCCCTTGGAGCGCACGTAGGGCTTGGTGTGCGAGCGCGGCGCGCCTGGCGCGGGGCCGAAGTGCCGGACGGCTTCGCGCGCGTTGCGGCGACCTTGGATCAGCACGGTCTTGCGGCCAGTGGGGGCGCGCAGAGCCAGCTGGTCGAATGTTAGGATCTCACCTGGAATTGCATCAAATAAACATTATCACAAAAGCTTATCTGTTGAAATAAATCACAAGTCACACACTAATGGCAACTTTATTTAGGAAGCACTCGGGGTGTCACCTAGTAGGTATACGAAGCAGTGCCCCGAGATCAGTTCATGAAAATCATGTTTTATTTCAGTTATATATTTGATTTCCTATTGTTTTTTTTTTACATTAGACTTTTTTGAAATTGGCTGCTGATAAGAATCCTGATAATGTGTGCAGTGTATAGGATGACCGTCTAGCAAGAGTCTCTTAAGATGTAGCTCGAGGCTCTTTGTTATAGGCCTTTGTCCAGATGGTGCCATGAACGGCCTGTTCACCAAACCATCAATAATCTATATCAGGTAAGAAATCACTTTCCCTTTGGAGCCTAGTCCTAAATCAATCAGCAAAGAGTAAAACTACAATGGCCTCTGTATACACTGTCGCTCTAGCAGATAAATATTTATTTATGTTTAGACTTCTCATGGCATGGCCTGAAAAGCCAAACTAGCCAGTGAGTAGTGTTAATTATAGGAAAGCAGTGAGTACTGCTATGGATTGAGATTCAGCTATTAGCGATCCAGCGCAAGCCTGTTGATAAAATCTTAGTCACTGACACTACTACTGGCCTCGTGAAATAAATGCTTGGACTATGTTTACATTTTGATATAAAGTCCTTTTAGGTAAAAAGCAGTAACTTCACACAACAATGTAATTAGCAAAAGAATATAGTGAAGTATGATAAATGTATTGTACAGAAGAATTATAATTTAATAATCAAAAATCTGTAACCGATTTGGAGAAGAGATCATAACTTTGTCCATTCTGCGTTAAAATAAAAACATTAACTAAGTACCTATATCCCCTTGACGGTTGAGCGACCTGCGGCCGGTCGCTTAAGAAAAGTATGCATGCGGCAAGCGGCCGGGAGCTGGTCGAACGTCAACTGTTTTCCATTTGCCTTTATTGTAAGGTGAAACGTCGTTCGATCCTTTTCTAATTTATACGACAGATAGTAAACAAAACAAGGATGAATATAATATATGTCATACATAGATTTGATAATTTTTTTTAGAGAATCTCGATTTTAGTAACATGCGGCGATTTCGCGCAAAATTTCCGGTGGCCGTCTAACACGCGCGCCAAATTCGCAAAATGGCGATTGGTTATCGGACCGGATATCAATGCTTAAAATTGCTGTCTAATTTTCTATCAGCGAGAAGTAGACAAGAGTTTTAAGCATTGTTTAACTTAAATAACATTTTTAAGTAAGGCCAATTATTTCCAAACTTCACTCACACTACACACATCACACTAAAGTGAAATCAACTAGGTTAATTGTTTGTTGCATTTCTCCACAGATGAATGTATCATGGATCTGGTTGAGCACTGGCCATTATGTGGAGAAAGACTAAGGATACCTACTTTTAATCCTTCCAAAAGCAGACAGCCACAGTGCAATATTTTATGATCGGCGATAACTACAGTGTGAAGGTAGAATGGTACATGTTGTACACTGGACTGGACAGTGTTAATCAATAACACTCATCATTATAACCTCAAAACATTGACAAAAATAAACACTAACCTCCAGCAGCCAAGATGCGGGCACGAGCTTTCTCGGTAACGTGGAGAGCGGCCACGGTCAGCTTGGGCACCGTGTAGAGCCTCACGTCGTTGGTGACTGAGCCGACGACAACGGCGATAAGACCCTCGCGCGTAGGCTTCTTCATGTGGCGCGCCAACCGGGACAGCGAGATCGGAGGACGGTTGATGCGGCTCATGAACAACCTTCTCAAGATGATCTGGTTGAACTTGGCATTTGTACGTCTGGCCAAATACCTGTATAGCTGTCAAACAACAACAGTATAGGTTATGCGTCATGACATCAATTAAACTTTCAGGTGAAAGTACGTCGAATTGGTGGTGAAAAAGATTTAGACTACTCACTTTTACAAGCAGTCTCAGGTACACATCCTGGGACTTGACTTCCGTGCGCCGGACTTTCCTGTCGTGTTTATGATTGATGTCGATACCCTGAAATACACAAAGTAACACATTTTGATTTCACTACATTGGTTGAAAACCACTTTAAACTTTCACCACACATAATTTTCACTTGGATTTTCTTCGATTAATTTTATTTTCGAAACATCGAAACTCACCATCTTGACAACCGGATGAAAAAGAGACTATAGACAAAAACAATTTTTGACACTTGACAGATTTGACAGTTATGAAAGAGCATTGCCAGCAGTAAAATAAAATATTCTGTCTATACAAAGACAAAATAATTTTCTTCTTCATTTCTGTGTGCGTTCAGTTAGATTGTCGGGTGATCGCTCGATTACGCCCCACCCGTTCAATAAGCCATTGTGTTTCACACCGCGTCGTTCAAAAAGATCGTTAATCGTCGCCGGGCAATCCAAGGAACAATATTACTAGGAGGGGACAATCGCACTGGTCACACCGTAAATTCGGTGGGTGCAAAGGGGGTTTTGGCGCTAACGCGGAAAAAACATGTCGGCTCGTTGGATTATTTTCCTAAACTTGTGTATTTTCGAGTGTTGATGTGTACTAAATGGTGAATTATTATTCATTAAGTGCTCGTAAACGTGCTCGAGTGTGGCCTAGTGATATAACGAGGTGAAACGTGTCTTTTCGTGTTGTTTCCAAAACTCCATAGGAGCCTCTTGTAAAGTCTCCACCACTTTACAGGGGCATGAGTTCGACTTGATCGTGACTTACTTAGCTTGACTCTGACTGTGACTACGACTTGTTTGACGCTATTAATACAAAATAAACTGTTTAATATTACGAGTAAAGGACATTGAATCCACGCTCATGAAAATTTAACTTGGGTGCGCAGTTTGGGTGTAAAAAAAATTGGGTGCAAAGATCTTTTTTTTTTTTTTTTTTTTCTTCTTCCCCGAGTTGGGGCTTTTGGCTCCGCATGATTGATGCAGTTGCCATATTCAAGTCGTATGAGTTTAGTTTTAGAATTTAAAGGTAGGGAAACGATACGCGAAAATTAGGATATAGGAAGGATTAGGATGGACGGATCAGAGGAGTGTAAAAATATAAATAAATAAAATTTATAGTTTAATGTCATTAAAGATGATAAAATCAGATAGAGAGTGGTAGATAGAAAAGGAATTGCTACTGAGAAGAGATTGTATATTAGTAGGTAATGGAACACGGAGGGATATCAAGTCATCGTAAAAGGAGGCATGGTCATGTAAAGGACAGGAAAAAAATATATGGTCCAGATCCCCATAATCACCACATTCGCACTGCGGACTATCTATGATGTTAAACCGAGCAAGGTGGGCGGGACAAGTGGTATGCCCAAGACGCATCCTGATCAAAATCGTTGATGGCACCTTGCCAAGGTTTAAAACAGAGAACCAAGGTTTATTGCGAATCACCGGTTGTATACTAGCATAATATTTGCCTTTATGCATGCTACTATCCGCCCAGATTGCTTTCCAGGAATCCTGGAGGTGCAGCCTGGGAAGTGCAGCCAGGTCGTGGGTATAATTTTGATACGGAAATAGATCACCACACACCACAGCCTCATTGGCAAGTCTGTCTACTTTTTCATTACCAGTAATCCCACAATGGCTAGGAATCCATACAAAGTTAATACTTAAGTTTTTAAGAGTGCATTGATGAAGTTTTTCTCTGGCTCCTATTATAAGAGGATAATGTGACTTGGTCTTAAACGGAAACTTCAACAGCGCCTGTAAAGCACTCATGGAATCGCTAATGATAATGTTTTTTTTAAGCTCACAAAGTAGCACATATTCTATAGCTTTAACAATGCCAAGACATTCACCTGTAAATACTGACATTTCAGGAGGACATTTTATCTTTTGTACAATACCATATTGAGCATGGTAAACACCCACACCCACGCATTTATTTGGTGAATGTTTTGAGGCATCCGTATAAATGTGGTGCCAATTGGGCCATTTATCGTTTACAGTGAATTTAAAATACGCGTTAGCATTTTGCTTATCAATATTTAAATTAAGGCAAACTATTGGAGGTTGTATTAATGCTTCATAATTGCAAGTAAATATACTAAGAGTTCGAGATTGATACGTTGGGGCATGTAGTGCCTTAAACTTAGTTAAGCTTTGTACTAAGCAAGGCAGCGATTTATGTTTCCAGTAATTTGAAGACTCAGTTAAATCAGCAAGAAGGTGGAGTTTTGAGATCAAAGGACTATTAGAAAACTGTAATACGCGATAAAACAGACGATCTGATAGGAATTGTCGCCTCAAATGAAGAGGGGGTTCAGAACATTCCACCTGTAGCGCATTTAGTGGACTAGACTTCATAGCTCCGGTGATTATTCTTAGTGCTTTGGATTGAATGTTATCCAATTTCTTAAGGCCAGCTACACTACTAGGCCCCAGCAAGAAGGTCCCATAGTCAAGAACGCTTCGTATTAGAGCGTTATAGAGGAGCTTCAAAGAAAAAGGATGTGCACCCCACCAAACACCAGAAAGGCACCTTAATAAATTTAAAAGTTTTTCACACTTTGTGGCAATATACGTACAGTGTGGTAAGCCCGTAAGTTTCGAGTCAAGGTAAACGCCCAAAAACTTGACTTCAGATACTGTTGGAATTAAATTTCTATCATAATGTACAAAGACAGCTGGTGGAATTCGTTGACGTGTAAAATGAACCACAGAACTCTTAAGGGGAGATATGCTTAGTCCATTTTTCGCCACCCAATTTATCAAATAATTTAAAGCTCGTGATATTTGACAGTGAATATCTCCAATCGATTTGCCTGTGGCGTATAAAACAAGATCGTCTGCATATTGTAACATATTAACTGAGCCGTGTAGAGATGATTCCAAATCATATGAATAAAAATTAAATAAGATGGGACTTACAACTGAACCTTGCGGCAGACCTTTCCACACGAGTCTGCATTGATCTAGTGCTTGATCTAACTTTATTGTTCTTCCTGACAGGAGATTAATTATAAAACATGAAAGAATATCAGGGATATTTAGTTTATGAAGTTTTGATTTCAGGATATCAAGAAGAACATTGTCATAAGCTGATTCTATATCTAAAAATACTGCTAGAACTGATTCATTCCGCGAAAATGCGATTCTAATATCTGTGACAAGTGTACCCACACTATCCAATGTACTTTTGCCTTTTCGAAAACCAAATTGTGTCTCAGGTAAAATGCCTCTGTTTTCAACTATCCATTCCAGACGATTTTTAACCATGTTTTCAGCAATTTTGGATATAACTGACGATAAAGCTATTGGACGATACGATGCAGCATCTGATGGGTTTTTTCCTGGTTTAAGAATAGGCACAACTACTTGGGATTTCCAAGAAGGAGGAATGTTTCCGGTTAACATGGCAGTGTTGATTAAGTCTAAGTAATACGCAAGTGATGATTGACTGAGGTTAGCAATGAATGAATATGGTATACCATCTTCGCCCGGCGCAGAATCTTTAACGGCTGACAGTACACCTTGTAGTTCTTGCATGGAGAACAAAGAATTTAATATGGTTGCATTATCTACAGAAGGGACTAAGCTATAGACTATTTCTTTTGGTGGTACTGTAGGCGGGGCTAATCGAGTTAGAAATTGTTCAGTCAGATTCGGAGGTAAAGGTGAACAAGGTGTCACACTAACACCACTTCTGAATCTTCTAACATTACGCCACACAACAGTGGGGCTTATATTAGGAGAAATAGAAAGGCAAAATTTTCGCCACCCTAGTTTTTTTTTTTCTTTCAAGAGCTTACGAGTTTTATTTAATAGGTCTGTCAACGTCTTAAAATTTTCATCTGTCATGTCTCTATTATACCGTTTTTCAGCTGCTTTTCTTTTCTTGACTGCTTCAGAGCATTCTTTATCCCACCCAAAGACTACTATATATATACGGGAGTGATCCCACCAGGGCGGAGAGGGAATTAATCCAGATGCTGAATTTTTAAGAGGGAATGTTTCATTAGCCGATTGTAATAAAACATTGGTAAAAGCATTTGAGCAGTCAAAAACTCCATTACCAATATTAGGCAAACTTGCTAACTTACTATTAACATTATCTTTGAATTTTGACCATAATGTGTTATCATTAATATTATATTGTAAACGTGGTTTTCGAGGAGGGTTACGATGCCAAGCCCTTGACAGGGTTATAAGGATAGGAAAATGGTCACTATCAAAGGTGGAAGTTAGTGTTTCCCATACCACAGAAGCAGCTAATTTCGGGGAACATATAGAGAGATCCACCGCACTAGTTATTTCGTGAGGAGCTGTTCGACGGGTTCGAGAGCCTGTATTTAATATACAAAGATTTTGTGCATCAATTACCTCTAGTAACTTTTCGCCGTAGAAAGATGAAATAGAGGATCCCCAGGAAATGTGATGGGAGTTAAAATCCCCTAGGATTAAAAAAGGTTTAGGAAGAAGTGATAAGAGATCCTGAAGGTGTTCAAAAGCTATTAATCGAGGTAAATATATATAAATAGAGACAACACAAATATTACCTACTTGTGCAGCTACTACGGAAAAATTATCATAAGAAGGAAGAGAAAGAGGAGAGAAGGAGATGGTATTTCTAATAAGCAAGGCGGCACCGCCATGACTATCAGATCTATCATCCCTTAAACAAGAAAAACCTTGGATTTTGAATATTGAGCCTGGTTTTAACCAGGTCTCTGAAAGTGCTAATAAACAAGTATTGTACTTGTTTATTAAATAAATAATTTCACTTTTTTTATGAACTGCACTTCGGCAGTTCCATTGCACCGCTTTTTGAAAGACTGCCATTATTAATGGCATTTGAATTTTTAAACATGTCTAATATAGGGGCGACGTTGGACGGTATTCTTATATTTGACTGCGTTAATGTATCAATTAAAATTTGAATAATGTCTGATGTAGACATTAAGATTGGGTTGTTATTCTTCATAGTAAGGGCACAGCCATCCTGTGGGGAAGGCATGTTATATTCATTTTGAATTTTTTGATGTGCAGCTCGGTCGTAGCCAATCCCTGGTTTGGGTGCTGGACGGCGGTTTGTAACAAATGTCCTTTTATATGACGTTTGAGGTAGTCGCTGAGTAGTAGAACTGTAAGAAGATTGTGTTTGTATTTGAGCTGTGCTATTAAAAACAGGTTTAAGAATATCAGCATAAGACTTTGATGCAGAAGGTATCAGTTTAGCTGCTTCACCATAAGAAATACAATTTTCTGCCATGGTTATTTTAATTTGCTTTTGGCGTGCAAACTCAGGACAAGACTTATTAATAGCGAAATGTGCTCCTGAACATAGACAGCATAACATGTTTTCTTCCTCTGAGTCGCAATTTTCACTATTGTGATCCCGGCCACACTTGTAGCACCTAGGTTTTGATCTACACTGCAGCTTTGTATGTCCGTATCGACAACAGTTAAAACACTGAATAGTAGGGTATGTATAAAGTACTACTGGTAGAGCATTGTAGCACATGAATATTCTATTTGGCAATACCTGCCCATCAAAAGTTGCAACAATATTCTGAGTTGGTTTCCATACAGGAGAACCATCCACCATCGTCTTGAAATTTATTCTCCTAACTTTTAAAATCTTACCACACCCATCAGGTACCGACACATTCTCTATCACCTCTTCTGGTGTCCACTCTGATGGCACACCACGAATTAACCCCATACGAGTTACGTTAAATGATGGTACAAATGCTTTCAAACTCTCATGTGATAGAGTACTGCTGCAGATGAATGAATTGGCATCGCTTGAGTCCGAGAAAGAAAGTGAAATTCTATTTCTCCCTATTCTCTTCACAGATCCGTTCACAATATTTTGGAAATTATTTTTTTTGAGGAATTTTCCAAATGAGACTGGGTGAAGAATTGTACCATCATCAGGTGATTTAGTTTCCCGTTGCACATGGACAGTAAATGGAGCGGTATCTGTTAGTTGATACATCGTTCTTGCTACAGGGGTGAAAACATGGGGACCTGAACCATTACTGTTTGAAGGAAGAGGAATTTGTGTTGGAGTTTGTAGAGGTTGGTGTAGGTTCGCAATATCATTGACAGAATTGTCGCTATTACCCTCACTGTCAACGCAAAGACATCCAGTTTTGCCATCTGCTGCTTGAGCATGCTTCCTTTTCTTTTTATTGCAGGTTTTGCAGATTTTAACATGACGGCCTCTTTTACGATTCGATCGCTGTTGGCTACTAGACGCATCCGTGTCCATACCAGACTCATTAGAAACTATACTGCTCATATTTGTAGTAATAGTTACAAAATTATTGGCCGGAGGGACCATGCAAGGGGTGCCGACCCCCCCGCCGGGGTCAGGCGGCTCTCCCATATTAAAAAAATGCAAGAAACTTACCGGATAAAGAAGAACTATACACTTAAACTAAAATATATACAATGACTACTATTTTTATATACACTACGATACTCTCCTGATCCTTTTTATATTAAAATTATTAAAATTAAAATAACACGGAAAAATAACACCCGCCCAAATCAACGTTTCCCGCGCTTTTTTCAACAAAGATCTTGTATAACCCAAGGACTTTAGGGTATTTGACTGTATTGAAAATATTATGCCAATTGACATCATCCATAAACATGACATAATGAAAAAGCATATTTCACTGATTTTTTAATAAAAATAACCTTGTTTTTTGAAAAAAAACGCGAATAAAATAACTGTATTTTCGACATTTGATCACGTTATCGAAAACGGTCTGTAATAGGCTTCATCCCTAGTGACGTCACACAGATCTAAACCAACAGATTTTGTATAGATATTTGCGAATTTAATGTTGTAAAGCTATTTTGAGAGCGATTTATCCAGAAATTTTCACCAAAAACAGTCCGGAGGTTAAATGTGAGAAGAATGGAGAAACATTTTGTGCAAGCAGACAGCAGTAACTTACCCAAATGAATGTATAATAAAATGAATGTATAATGGTTGCATATTTCTTCAGTAATAATCTACGTCATTGATTCTACGCTGCAGAACTCAAAACGTAAAAACTACAATGTAAGTATAAATTTTTAATAGTTCTCCAAGCAAAACATTCAATTAAGTTGTACAAAAAGTATGTTGTAGTAAGTGGATATCACTATTTTGTTAGGTTATGTCAAGCTTTACAATGTTTAAAAAGAAAGTCACAGTACATAAAATAGTAATGCAACAAAAACACAAATTTAAATAGAAATATAGACTCAAATATGTACCTCGAAATGATCTTCGCACATAGAAACACTTGAATTAGCTCCAATACTTTTGAGTTCTCTACGAGCTGCTTAGTTCCAACCACTTTTTGCGAGTTTTGGGGTCCATTGGAACAGGAACGATTAGTTTTCCCGGTGTCTTTATGGAAGTATTTGTACATTGTGGCACTACACAACATTTATAAACCATTACTTCTATTAGAAATTTAGTGATTATCAAACTTTTGCTGCCTGGCTGCAGTTGTTTTGTTCTGTGTGACGTCAATCAGTCGCTCGACCGGAGCTATGACGCAGGTCTGCGTTTTGGCGCGATATTTTTTTATTCAAACTTTAACATCGATTTATATCGCAAATACGACTGATATCCAGAAAATATAAATGCAGTATACATTAAATTATATCAGGCAATGATGTGCAATAGTTTCCCAAAAGTAGTCAAATACCCTATTATGTGGAATTATATACCGTAGAATGGGGTGGATGGAAACGTTATGGATTTTACCTTTTGATTTTCATGTAAAAATTGACTTACAACGTAACCCAAACTAAATTCACTTCATGAGTCTAGGTTGGTTTTACATATTAAAAACATCTAAAAGATGTTTTTTTCTGTAATTTCAGCATAAAGTTCAAAAATATAAGCCGTTTCTAATCAGTTGGGACTCGGGGTTTATAGAAACGACTAGTGTGAATAGAAAAAAAGCTAGGGTTCTCACTAATGCATCAGCAGAAATAAATAGGTACCTACTTACAATAAACCAACAACTATAAAAACATTTTTACGTGCTGTATTACCTTCGTGATTATCGTTTTCATGAAATTTTTCATGAACGATTTATATTAAAAGTGGTCTTTATAATACTTGAGGCAAATCACAGTTACGAGGTACCAAGTACGTATATAATATATTATGATATACATTTATAACTACAAAGCTACAAAGCACGAACCGGAAGACGCAGCGTAGGTAGGCCTCCCACTAGATGGACCGACGACATTGTGAGAGCTGCGGGCATCCAGTGGATGCAAAAGGCAGGCTGTCGTTCAGTGTGGAGGTTAAAGGGGGAGGCCTATGTTCAGCAGTGGACGTCTTCTGGATGATGATGATGATGACTACAAAGCTTGTGAAAACCCTGGCTATAGTTTTTCTTATGCCCCCTTTCTCGTTTCCATTCAACTTATTTCTATTCACACAATACTACACTCCTATTGACCCCATACTTCGTATCTATTCGCCCCTTAGTCGTATCTATTAACTTAAAATTAATAGAAAATTCTACTTGATTTAGTAATTAGAAGCATTTAAATTCATAATTATAGTTACTTTTAAATGAAACTTATTCTGGAAACATTGAAGTATCACTTAATGCACTTCTCACGACAGAAAAACACCGTTTTCTATACTAAAAACACTTATTTTTGACGAGCTTAAACTCACGGAAACGAAAGGTAAAAGAAAAACGTTTCATTTTAATACATACTTCACTCGTTCGTAAATCAGTGCTGCCATTTAAAAAAAAAAACAAGTTGATGGTTGAATCTGTCAGGATTTTGGTAGATTTTGTACAACCAACGTCTAGCAAATCCGTTTAAACAAACTTTTTTCTTTTTGATTCTATTCACCTCGCAAATTCTATCCACCCCATTTTACGGTACCCTAAAGTGGGTGAAAACACAGATCTACTACCTATAGATTTTCAATGAGCGTGGCTAGCTCAGTGCCTCTCGCTTCAACAAGGTGTGCTGCCACATTAAAATGATTTGCTATAAGTTAGGGTAATTTACCTGCTATGATGGGTAGTGAATCTTCAATGAGTACTTTGGAAACAATACTACCTTTTAAATATTTATATTTTATACACTATCTGCTGCAACCCGCGGAGCTACCTGCAATTTTCTGGGAAGAAAAGTACGTTGTCTGTCCTCATGACACACCCCTATCGTCCTGACAAAATTTGACTTAGCCCATGATCTAAGAAAACAAGGTCTAGCAATTTGAGAGTGGTCCCGCAATGACGTCACTGTCCAGTTGCCACTTTATTCAATCAGCTGTTACGTGGTGTATCGTCATCTCTCTCGAACCTGTTGTAAATTGACATCATGACATCATTGCGGGACGCCCACGTAAACATTTTTTCTCGGATTGCTATACCTGGCGGAGTATATTATTATACCATGACTTAGCCATTTCCTCGTAAAAACAGACAGAAAGTTACTTGCGTTTTTATTATAATTATTTGTTAGGATTAGAATATAGTACTAGAAAAAAGGTTGTAAAGTAACCATAGCATGATTTTTTATAATTAATAAAATATAATAAAAAAGTCAGAGTTAAAACGGAACGGGGGTCCCTCATGCAACAAACGTTAAACGTATTTTTGGATTTGTTCTAGTGTAAAAACGGTAATCCGTACAAGCGTCAAATTTAGCGGATTATAGTGAACATAAGTAAAACAACAAATAATAAACACTGGCCAAGTGCGAGTCAGTGACAAATTTCTGTTTACCACTAAGCTAAGCAAAGTCGGGCGCGGTCGGTACTTGGATGGGTGACAGCCTGGGCGTGATGTTGTCTTTTTGCACAACTTTTTGTATTTTGTGATTGTAAAGAACTCTCAGCGCGCGAGCCCGACTCGCGCTTGGTCAGTTTAGTTTTTTCATGAATGGAATAATGTATAACATTCCAAATAATTAGATAAATAGACTCTTTAATGTTTACAGTACAAATTTCACGAACAGCGCGTAGGTTTTTGAATCGGTTCGCCGAAATCGCCTTTTGCTTTTCCAGCTTCATAACTGTGGCCTCATTAATATATATTTAATATTAACATTCACCATATTCATATGGGCATAAAAGGGTCGGTATTTTGCACTTCTTGCAATGTGCCAGCTTTTTTCAGCAATGTGACAGGATCAGTTGGAAACCTGCAGAACGAATAATTTATGTTAGTTGCGGTGGGTAATTTCTTTCATAAACTGGCAACATTCATAATTTATTTTCTAAGTGAATAATTTGATAAAATTCATAGAATTAGACCACAAATCGACCTAAAAACTGACTAATTATGAATAAAATATTTGCGAATCGATATCCTGAATTTATTTAGGTGATCGTTACAAGCTTTATATGTTTACTTACGTGTGAAATGATATTTCATCGTATTTTCGCTCACTGCGCTTCTTGCAGCCCAAAATGCTACAACCAACCATTGTAAAATATCTTTTACAATTATTTCTCAGAGGAAACACGCATTTATCACATTAAATCACGAAAAAAAGGCAATAAATATAATTCAGACCTGTTTTGTTTGTCACTGATTATTACAGATTTTGACACTTGAGGTACCAAAAACAGGTCACGCCGATAAGGACAACAAAATCTATTTATGTCCTTTTCGTACTTGTGCTGAGCCATATCAAGTTGTCTCTTTCACTAAAATATATTGCCGATCTGGTTGTGTATATCTGTGCTCGAACCTGTTGTAAATTGACATCATGACATCATTGCGGGACGCCTACGTAAACATCTTTTCTCGAATTGCTATACCTGGCGGAGTATATTATTATACCATGACTTAGCCATTTCCTCGTAAAAACAGACAGAAAGTTACTTGCGTTTTTATTATAATTATTTGTTAGGATTAGAATATAGTACTAGAAAAAAGGTTTAAAGTAACCATAGCATGATTTTTTATGATTAATTAAAAATAATAAAAAAGTCAAGGAGTTAAAACGGAAGGGCAAAGGAAGGGCCCCCATGCAACAAACGTTAAACGTATTTTTGGATTTGTTCTAGTGTAAAAACGGTAATCCGTACAAGCGTCAAATTTAGCGGATTATAGTGAACATAAGTAAAACAACAAATAATAAACACTGGCCAAGTGCGAGTCAGTGACAAATTTCTGTTTACCACTAAGCTAAGCAACGTCGGGCGCGGTCGGTACTTGGATGGGTGACAGCCTGGGCGTGATGTTGTCTTTTTGCACAACTTTTTGTATTTTGTGATTGTAAAGAACTCTCAGCGCGCGAGCCCGACTCGCGCTTGGTCAGTTTAGTTTTTTCATGAATGGAATTATGTATAACATTCCAAATAATTAGATAAATAGACTCTTTAATGTTTACAGTACAAATTTCACGAACAGCGCGTAGCTTTTTGAATCGGTTCGCCGAAATCGCCTTTTGCTTTTCCAGCTTCATAACTGTGGCCTCATTAATATATATTTAATATTAACATTCACCATATTCATATGGGCATAAAAGGGTCGGTATTTTGCACTTCTTGCAATGTGCCAGCTTTTTTCAGCAATGTGACAGGATCAGTTGGAAACCTGCAGAACGAATAATTTATGTTAGTTGCGGTGGGTAATTTCTTTCATAAACTGGCAACATTCATAATTTATTTTCTAAGTGAATAATTTGATGAAATTCATAGAATTAGACCACAAATCGACCTAAAAACTGACTAATTATGAATAAAATATTTGCGAATTGATATCCTGAATTTATTTAGGTGATCGTTACAAGCTTTATATGTTTACTTACGTGTGAAATGATATTTCATCGTATTTTCGCTCACTGCGCTTCTTGCAGCCCAAAATGCTACAACCAACCATTGTAAAATATCTTTTACAATTATTTCTCAGAGGAAACACGCATTTATCACATTTAATCACCAAAAAAGGCAATAAATATAATTCAGACCCGTTTTGTTTGTCACTGATTATTACAGATTTTGACACTTGAGGTACCAAAAACAGGTCACGCCGATAAGGACAACAAAATCTATTTATGTCCTTTTCGTACTTGTGCTGAGCCATATCAAGTTGTCTCTTTCACTAAAATATATTGCCGATCTGGTTGTGTATATCTGTGGGTGAAAATCACACCGCTGTCAGTTTGATCATAACTTCAACTCTTAATTTAATGGCTTTTGTGGAGGAGCCACTATGATTTCGCCCATTCACCAATGCCACCAAACGAAGGAGATTAACCGCTGAGCACAACGATGATTATAATTCCATCGTGAATTTATCCGTTTAATAAATAGTTTATATATCTGTGAGGACCCAACCGAAACCGTAAAAACAACCGTAGTCGCCCCGTATCATTGATTCTTTAGATATTCATCAATGCTCCGCCATTTAAATTTCAAAAAGTTTTTTTGTCCTTGTAGTTGATATTCGTCCGGCGGAAATCAAACTGAGTGTGTTCTTTCTGAACGCAACCCTAATGACTATAATATTCTTACTAGTTCTACCTTTTTCCCTCTACGAGTTCTACAATCGCACACTTCAATATTGAGCGGCACACAACTGCAAACGATTTGCTCATCAATAGGACAACCAAGGGGGTCTATATAGGTGCTAAAGGGGAAAATGTAGATGTAGGTATAACACATCCAATATTTTATTCGCAGATGGATACGGTCAAAATACGGCTCTACTTGTCCCAGCTGTGGTACTCGAAGCTAAGCGAAGCGAGCATTTGCTCGAAGGTTGACTTGCTCATAGTTCCTTTTTAAAAAAGGTTTTCTAAACTTTCGAACTTTCTGTCACCCGAAACTCCTTGCTGATTATGTACCTTCAATTTTGAATTTTTATGTCTAATCATGGAAACAAAAGAACTCTTCATTACCGCCATGTCTGTCATCGCGACAGATAAACAAGTTTCGACCGCCGTTTTTTCGAAAGGGATGGAATTTAATACGAAACATCGAAAATTATCAAAAACTAAAAATTCCGTTCGTTCTACTACATCCACAAAACCGCGTCTTTCAAAAAAGAAGATAGTTATACGAAAACGAAAATGCGTGTGCCTCCCTGAAAATGTTTCAATAGTAGAGTTCCCGGCGATATGGAACGAACTGCGACAGAACGGCCAACTTTGCGATGGCACAATAGTATGTAGGGATATGAAATCAATACGCATTCATCGGGCGATACTTTCAGCCGTAAGTCCATACTTTAAAGCTATATTTATAAATTCTTTGAAAAAGGGGGAGCCGGAGGAGACTGAAGTATGTGTAGATGTTCCAAGTGTATACGTGAGTCTGATCCTGGACTACGCGTACACTGGCACGTGTAAAGTAACCGCAGACAATGTGGAATACTTACTGCCGTACGCAGACCAGTTCGACGTGGTCGGAGTCATACAGCTGTGCTGTCAATTTCTCCTGCAAGAGCTAAGACCACACAACTGTCTCGGAATTTTTAAATTTGCTAAATATTACTTCTGCGGAGACCTGGAGAAGAAAGGAAAGTTGTATATAAGACAGAATTTTAGCAGAATTCTTAAGGAATGTAATGAATTTAAATCACTATCACACGAAGAATTAGAAGAAGTCTTGAGAGATGACGAGTTGAACGTTAGAAACGAAGAAGTAGTATTCCAAGCAGTGAAGACTTGGGTTGAACATGATTTAGAAACCAGGAAAATCTATATCCCGTCGCTGCTTTCTTGCGTTCGGTTTGGACACATCAGTTATAAATACTTCAAGTCAAAAATACTGCAATGGCAGCCAGTTGCTGATGATGAGGTAAATCAATTTCAAATTATTTTATTTGCTTGAATTTAGATAGGTACATTAGGTCCAGCCAGGGTCTGACATTTTAATAATTTTAACAATAGCCAATGACGGTAGCATTATATTCAGCCATTATTGAACATTATCTCTATCTCTATCTCTACAAAGTATACATTAAAGTCTGTCTGTCTGTATGGCCGCTCACTCCTAAACCACGCAACGGATTTTGATGCGGTTTTCAGCATCAGTTAGATAATTTTTCACGGAAGACTGCGACCCGCCCCGGCTTCGCACGTAAATTATACCCTTGCGAAGCCAGGCGGGCGGGTCGCTAGTGTTTTATAAAAGGTTTTGAATCCATCCGTTTAATAAATTATGGCGATTTCAGTTGTGTCAAGAAGCTTTATATCCAGCCGTAGTGTTTCTTACACTTCTGGATTCACGACCTGGCACGGAAGCCGACCTGAACGACCCATTGGCGAGGCCTCGAATACCTTTCGAGATACTTTTTGCTGTGGGTGGCTGGAGTGCTGGCAGCCCAACTAGTTTCGTCGAAACTTATGATACAAGGTATTTCCAAGGAAGATAGACTAAGAGGAAAGACAATAGCGGAACATTAGAGCGTACCCCGGAACATTTGCCTAAAAACGGTATGTACTTAGATGGCGCCGTAATTTGAGCGTCCTAGGTTGTCTCAAACTTCCGTAAGCGCTGAAGTCAGATAATGTACGAAAGAGTTCTAAAAATTACCGTAGCGCTAGTATCGCGGTCAAGTTTCGCAGCATTTCAAGAGAAGAGCAGCTCATACCAATAGATGGCGCCTTTCTTTATTCCCTTGTAGCATATCGTCAACGCCACCTATCGCACTTAAATGAACTGTTTTTAAAATTGTCTTTCGGCAAACCTCCCATAGACGCGACGACGACGGTCAACCAATCGTGCACTTGCCGAGCGTCGACGAGTGTGTATCTGCTTAAAAATGGGTCAAAGAAAAGATCCGATAAATCTTCTATTTAAAAAATCTTAAAATAATGAAAACTGACGTGGTTTTCATTTTGTTTATTCGGCAGTCTTTTTCAAGATGTAAGCGCGCACGCGATTTCTTCTCACTTCGGCAGTGTGAAGCGAGAACGTCATATTTTGAAGACATTATAATGCGATTTTCTGAAAGAAAAAGGAAAATATCAAATGAAATTATTTTTAAAAGGCAAAAACGCAGAATTAACATGCAGCCTATTAGAAGATATTGATTACATTAGAAAATATTCATTGTACATGTAGTATTCGTGTAACGCTCGTAACGCGGCGCGTTAAGTTAACCTCTACAATTTGGCCCTAGGAAATAGGGGCCAAATGTTTTGAGAGCTACGCTTCGATCAAGGAACATCCTTGATCGAAGGAGCTACACTATGCACACGTTGTCAGACGCGCGCATGGGTGTATCCCCATTCCCCTTCACCGTCCGACGTCTCCGAGGAAAGTCTGAGATCGTTGGATCGGCGTCGCGTATACGCTGCGTTGCGTTGCTGGGATTTAATGTAGCTGTGCACCACTAGTCGTCATATAAAAGTTTGGGCTGTGACGTGTGCAGGTCGACGTACGCTTACGTGGCATACGTCGCGTGAGCTCTGTCTGAGAACAATACAACTCCACCAGTGCGCGCACGGTTTCCAGGGCCGACCGGTGGTTCCTGTCGATCCACATGGACCTCACCCCTCGCGCCTACCACGGGCTGTGCACGCTGCACAACCTGATCTACATGATCGGCGGGTTCGACGGCAGCGACCACTTCAACACGGTGCGCTGTTACGACCCGGCGGCCAACACCTGGCAGGAGCGCGCCTGCATGTACCAGGCCAGGTGCTACGTCAGCGTTGTTGCACACGGTAAGAGCTCGTCGTCAGCTCGCTATTTTTCCACGACATCTTCATAAAACTTGAGAAGAACGGTCATGAAACTTTACAATAAATATTTAATTTGTAGGTTTTTAAAAGGATCCAGCGATCACCTCTGGAAAAATAACATCTTTGATTTACTTCAAAAAATTATTTACCGGTACTATAAATAACTATAAACGCATCTAGTACCAACTACTAACAACTACACACAAACATAGGGCTTGCAGACGATGCGTAGTAGCAGTAGTAATTTTTAAACTTTCGCGATTTGAACACTTGTTTTAAACAGTTTTATTATTATGATTTTGGTAATGGAGGTAGTTTTGAAAAAAAATCTTAGGATATATATTAAATTTAATAACAACAGGATATATACTAAATATCCTGTATATATACTAACAGGAATAACCTGGAATATCCTGTAATAACAGGATATATACTAAATTTAATGTTACAGCGGATTATCTGAGAACTATTACTAAACCCAAAAAGAAAAAAAATATGTTAAAATACAACTAAATACGTTTGTTACGGGGATCCCCCTTTCGTTTTTACTTTTTATTTTTTGTTAGTTAATCCGCCGTAACGTTACTCATCTATTACGGTTCGAAAGATACAGCCGTTAATAGGTAGGACAGACTGACGGACGGACGGATGGACGGACTATAAAGTAAAATAATAAATAATGGCACCGATCAGATATCAGTTATATCGTCATTGGAACTGGGCTTCCCAACAGCATCGTGTGTGTTCCTCAGAGGGCTTGATCTACGCGCTGGGCGGGTACAACGGGCGCACGCGCATGGCGTCGGTGGAGCGCTACCACCCCGACAGGAACCAGTGGGAGATGACCACCGCCATGAACAAGCAGCGCTCTGACGCCAGCGCCGCCTCGCTGCAACGGAAGGTACACTCACATGTAGACTAGCTGCGGGTATGTAGTGGACCAGGTCAGATAGTCTACGTTGCATGAGAACCGGCAACACGAGGAGTTGAGCGCTGCGTCGGAAACGATTGAAGGAGCTCCTGGGACCTGCCCACTGACCTGCACTGAAGCATGGGCTTATCGACATATCTAATTATGTATTTTGCCCATCATAACCTATACGTAAGCATCCTGACCGGTGGACCAGGATCGTCCCGCGGTGTTCGACCACAGCTCACCTGATATTAGGTGACTGTGTGGCCGAAAATGGTAAACTAGGTGGTGATGGTGGTGCCTAGCCTGGAATGGGAACTGGCTCCCGAGTTATGCCGCTGGAGCGCGGAGCACATGCACCGTGAGGTGCTTGGCGACAGTTTTTCAACGTTCTAATGTTTACTACGCCGGTATGTACGTTTGGTAGTATTATAGTAGGTAGGTACCTATGTTATGCCGCTCGGTAATCTCGCGAGGTGACCATTCACAATGTTGCAGATTTACATAGTGGGCGGTTTCAACGGACAAGAGGTGCTCAGCTCGGCCGAGGTGTTCGACCCGGACACGAAGCAGTGGACCTTCATCAGGTCCATGCTGAGTCCGCGCTCGGGGGTCAGCCTTATCGCGTACCGGCAGTGCCTGTACGCGCTCGGCGGGTTCAACGGGTACAGCAGGCTCAACACAGGTCAGCCTCATCGCGTACCGGCAGTGCCTGTACGCGCTCGGCGGGTTCTACACAGGTCAGCCTCATCGCGTACCGGCAGTGCCTGTACGTGCTCTGCGGGTTCAACACAGGTCAGACTCATCGCGTACCGGCAGTGCCTGTACGTGCTCGGCGGGTTCAACACAGGTCAGCCTCATCGCGTACCGGCAGTGCCTGTACGCGCTCGGCGGGTTCTACACAGGTCAGCCTCATCGCGTACCGGCAGTGCCTGTACGTGCTCGGCGGGTTCAACACAGGTCAGCCTCATCGCGTACCGGCAGTGCCTGTACGTGCTCGGCGGGTTCAACACAGGTCAGACTCATCGCGTACCGGCAGTGCCTGTGCGTGCTCGGCGGGTTCAACGGGTACATCAAGCTCAACACAGGTCAGCCTCCTGCCGCAGTACAAGGTGCCAGTACGTACAGCGCCGCCCTCACTTCACGCGTCACGTATTGTTGAATGTGATGTGAAATACCCACGCCGCACGCCACGTCCCACGATGGAACAGAGAAGGTAAGAGGTTGGGTGTGTGAAAGTCTTTTACCATTTTTATCCAAAATGGTCGGATCGATTTGAATGCGGTTTTTATTAGGGTTCCGTACCCAAAGGGTGTAAACGGGACCCTAGCTATATTACGAAGCCTACGTTGTCTGTTTGTCTGTCTGTCCGTCCGTCCTACCTTGTTGCATCTTTAGAACCGTAATAGACAGCCAGTTCAAATTTTCACGAATATGTAATGTTACGGTGCCGGTGGGTTAACTAAGAAAATATAATAAAGTCAAAAAGTAAAAACTATAGAGGGTTCCCATACAACAAACGTTTTTAAACGTATTTTTGTATTAGCTCTAATGTAAAAACTGCAATACATACAAGTGTTAAACTTGGCACGATTATAGTGCACACTCTAAAGAAAAACAACAAAAAATTATAAATAATGGCCAAGTAGTCGAGTCGGTAACAAACTTCTGTTCACCACCAAGTTAAGCAACGTCGGGCGCGGTCGGTGGATGGGTGACCGCCTGGGCGTGATGTTGTCTTTTAGCACTACTTTTTGTATTTTGTGGTGGTGCGGAACCCTCAGTGCCCGAGCCCGACTCGCACATGATCGGTTTATTTGGATTATTATTATTTAAAAACACAATTCTAAAATTTGTCGACTGTCAGGATTCGAACCTGAGTAACGTTCCGAGTAAACGCCCCGATTGCCGAAGCCACAGTTGCTTTCCTGACGCATACTAAAAAAATATTTAAATTGGATGATACATTTCTGAGATATGAGAGTTTAAAGTTTTCGGTGGGGATTGAAAAGAGTTGCTCTGTCCCTTTCCCGCAAAGCGTATGTTAGTATATAATTAGTATGGCGCGCGACAACCTGCCGGCTTCCTATTATATGCAGGTGAGACGCTGAACCCGGCGCGCGGCGCCGACTGGCAGGAGGTGACCGAGATGTTCAGCGCGCGCAGCAACTTCGCCACCGTGCTGCTCGACGACATGATCTTCGTCATCGGTGGCTTCAACGGTATACTGACACTGCGGCCGCCGGGCCCGCCTGCCGCACCCGGCTGCGGCAGCAGCGGCGACCAAAACTATACATAAATATTCGGGACATTTTTACACACACGGTCATCTGACCCCAAACTGAGCAAAGCTTGTGATATGGCTGCCAGAGACTGATATACATACATATATAGTTTTAAATACATACTTAAATAGATATTAACACCCAGATATAGAACAAACACAAATGCTCATCACATAAATGTTTGTCCTAGGTGGGAATCGTACCCACGCCCCCAAGCTCAGAAGGCAGGTTCACTGGAACAACGGGCTATCTAAATATGTATATAAGTACGATACATTATTATAATAATGATGTAGGTACTAGCAAGTAGTACTGTCGCGCCATGCATGCATGTTCACCGCCGTGTGCGATGAATTAATGCGATCAAATAATGATGTAGGTACTAGCAAGTAGTACTGTCGCGCCATGCATGCATGTTCACCGCCGTGTGCGATGAATTAATGCGATCAAATAATGATGTAGGTACTAGCAAGTAGTACTGTCGCGCCATGCAAGCATGTTCACCGCCGTGTGCGATGAATTAATGCGATCAAATAATGATGTAGGTACTAGCAAGTAGTACTGTCGCGCCATGCATGCATGTTCACCGCCGTGTGCGATGAATTAATGCGATCAAATAATGATGTAGGTACTAGCAAGTAGTACTGTCGCGCCATGCATGCATGTTCACCGCCGTGTGCGATGAATTAATGCGATCAAATAATGATGTAGGTACTAGCAAGTAGTACTGTCGCGCCATGCAAGCATGTTCACCGCCGTGTGCGATGAATTAATGCGATCAAATAATGATGTAGGTACTAGCAAGTAGTACTGTCGCGCCATGCATGCATGTTCACCGCCGTGTGCGATGAATTAATGCGATCAAATAATGATGTAGGTACTAGCAAGTAGTACTGTCGCGCCATGCATGCATGTTCACCGCCGTGTGCGATGAATTAATGCGATCAAATAATGATGTAGGTACTAGCAAGTAGTACTGTCGCGCCATGGCTGCCATGCATGCATGTTCACCGCCGTGTGCGATGAATTAATGCGATCAAATAATGCGTGTCAAGATGGAGCCGGGACACATTAGATGTGTATTTATTGAACATGCTCGGATAGTGTTCATTCATTATTATATTGTCGTGGTATTTCCTCGAACATCCTAGCTATGTTCGAGAATTTATTTATCTTGGCTTCGTGTTGAGTCAAGTTATTTGGTCGCATTGATCCGCCGCCGCTATACTTTTCCATGTCGAGGTAAGCTCGTATGGAGCCGGGTGTAGCGAGTATTGAAGGTGTGGCGCCCCGCAGGCTCGACGACCATCCCGCACGTGGAGTGCTACGACGGGGACTCCCTGGAGTGGTACGACGCCGCCCCCATGAACCTGAACCGGTCGGCGCTGAGCGCGTGCGTGCTGGCCGGCCTGCCCAACGCGAGCTCCTTCTCTTACCTCGCCAAGGCAGTGCCGGCCGCTGGCGCTGACCAGGCGCACCACTCCTGACCCGGGCCCTGCCTGCCTGCCTGCCAGATACATCCCTCGTGTGTCTCACGTCTGATACAACACTCCTGTTCTAATACTATTCCAATCTGAGTAGTGTGATCTGTTACAGCTCTCCTAATCAGATACATCAGACTCATCTGATACAACATTCCTATTGTTATACACACTCGTGATCTGATACAGCCTTCCTAATCAGATATACCTACTTATGAATCTTATGATACAACAATCCTATAAAGGACTGTTGTATCAGATGAAGTCTGATGTAGGTAACAATGATTGCACCCGTGATCTGATACAGCTCTCCTAATCAGATATACATATGAATCTTATGATACAACAATCCTATAAAGGACTGTTGTATCAGATGAAGTCTGATGTAGGTAACAATGATTGCACCCGTGATCTGATACAGCTCTCATAATCAGATACGCAGGTACATCAGACTTCATCTGATACAATAGTCGTATTCTCATTGAATGTTTCCGGTAATGTAATTTCTGGTTGTTGATTCGTCCAACTTCCAAGGATGGAATGGATTTACTTCGCTGTGAGCATTGCAGCAGCAGCAGCAGTGTGTTGTGTTCGTTTCATTCTCTCTCAACTCTCAACCGTCAGCGGTTGGATATTACCAAAGATAATTTAGTAATAGATATTACTCAAATGTGATTATAATAGCTCTGTGATATTTGTAAATAGACGAACTTTGTGAATATTCAATTTTATTTGTATATCGTGAATCATGGTGAAGTAGAATATTTTATTGTACAGATCACGCATCGTTGATTAAATTTGTAATTATTGTTTTATTGTATTGAAGATCGAGGATCGACGCTAGCCCGCCCTCGGACGGACGTGCTACCTGTACAGGTTTTTGAACTTTGTTTAGAGAGGGATTTGTAAATTATCCAGTTTTTAGTACTTATGTCGTTTTTATTTCATATTTTAGTGTTGTGCCGCGGCCGGGTCAGTCGGAGGTCGCGTTTTGTATTCTCTCTATGTCCGCCGGCGCTCCTCATATTCTTATTATATCTGTGATATTTTTCATGTTTTACTAGACGTGAGAAAATTTCAAAAAAAAGAAAAATTATTAATAATGAACAAGTTTCTTGAAAAATTTACCGTAACTATAAAGAATTTATATTATTGATAAATTGACAAATAAAGAAAAACCAAAAATTTATATTTGTTTCATTGCTAAATGGGTAAAGTCCAAAATTTTGACGCATTTGCCCAATGCAAAATTTTCCTAGCAATTTTCTCAAAAACTGCAAAGGATAGAATTTTACGACCATCGATATTTAATTGATTGGTTATATGGCCAGCGTGACTAAAAGTAAAATTTATAGAATATTATATATTTACAGAGAAATAAATATTTTCACTAAAAAACGGGAGAAAATTAGGTACGTAAAAAAACGGCTATTTCTTGAAAACGGCTTTCATATTCTTGTAAGGAATATGGTTGAATTTAGTTTTCTAGTATACTACGCATACTCTACGCATACGCATACTACGTAAACTAGGCAACTCTCTACGCATACTTTGTCTATAGAAACTAGAGCATAGAGAAGACATAATAGACACAGAAGGTTCACTCCGCGAAGAAATTTAAATAAATAAGGACTCTATCTACGAGGCAATAAAGTAGCAATTCAACTCGTATAACGCTGGATACCGCTCGCTATATTCACCTAGAAGGCCGCGCTCTTTCTATCACGTAGCTCTCTCTCCCCTGACGCGGCACGTGTAACGTTAGGGTTGTCTTCTTGATATTTACACAGAATCATCATCATCATCAGCCAGTAAACGTCCACTGCTGAACACATGCCTCCCTCTTCGAGAGGGGTGTTACACAGAATACTTATTAGTATTTAACTATTTACTTACCAGCTATGTAGTACCTACCTATCTATACAATATTTTTTTTTTACTTGGCAAGTGCCTTTAATAACTAAACAAAATACAAGCTAAAACTAACACTACAAATACAGTAAATATAAAGAGAAAAGATTTGTATGTATGTTTGTAACGAATTGGCTCTAAAACTACTGGACCAATTTTTAAATTATTTCACCATTTGAATGATATATATCACTGATTAATATAGGCTACATAACTATACCCGTGTAGAGCCGGGGCGGACAGCTAGTTACTTATATTCTCCTTTAATTGAAATTACATTTAATCTGCACAAAAAAACTAACGCTTATTCTGAATTGGCTCCAATAACAATCATGCAAAAGTATAAGTTTAAGAGGCCTATTACAAGATCACAATCCCGATGCATATTTAGGTAAAAACTACATGAAACATGGAGACCTCATTTGGGAGCTCTAATTTGCAGATTCTGTTGAAAATAATTGGTCAAGGTCCCTGACAGAAAAGATGCTTAATTACGCGCGACGTGGCTAGCGTAGCGTGCGGGCCGGGCGCGAGCCGAGCGGCCACTGATTGCCCTGCTATGACCCTCTTGGGAAGGGACACCGGCCGAACATACCTAAAGTCCGGAGTGCGCCAATAGCTTGCGATTTTGAATCAGTAGCGATGTCAAATTCAAAATAAGTTGGCGTGGTCAGTTATTTTTCAGCAGATTTTTTGAAGATTCTCAAGGCAAGGTTTGACATTGACTAAGATTTAATACTGCTCTAGGTGGAAAAAAGCATGGGCTATTGTGTAATGTTTATTGTAATATGATGTCCTGCGTAGTTTCGGAGTAATCAGTATTTACTCACTGTGCTACCTAACAATTGTGATACTTTTTTTTTACTTTTGTATCACCAGGTGCACAATTTTTGTGTCACCACAGTTGTGCTACCATATAAAGTTGGGGTTATACTGGATTGTCTGTATTGTATTGTTCTGGATTGTACTGTGGAGTACAACGTGCCGGTCGTCATGTGCTACAGTAGCAAATTACTTACCACAATTTTGGAAGGCGTTTTAATAACTGGTAATTCGGTTACTTGGCCAACTATTTATTGTATTTTGTGGTGGTACCGAACCCTCAGTGCACGAGCCTGACTCGCACTTGACCAGTTTATTTAAATTAAATTCGGATAAAAGTTATTTTCAGAACTATTTATTCAGTTATTGGGCTTCTATAAATATTACTTGGTTTCTTATGTATTTCTAGGATTTTGTTTAGGTTATAGCATAGGTATAGCAGGCGTTTTTTGGTGTAAATAATTAGCTAACCTAGAACATCGCCGCATTGGGTCTGTTTTTGTTTAAATTATTGTCTTTTACCGGATACATTCCGGATACATTTGTGCAATGCAACTGCACAATTTATTATCCTTCTGATATCATCTTCCTTCCACCAAAAAACGAGGAGAACCTCGGTGACAAGACTCCATTTTACTGTCGAAATTCTAAAGACTCGCACAAAGCACTTCGCTTCAACATTTATTAGTCGAATAGCGAAGGAAATACAACCTGAAAGTTTTCAAATCCAAAGTAAGTAGTAGTAGTATCCTTTCTTGATAAGAGTGCTTCACCGCAGATCAGTGTTGCTTAAAATATGAGACAAACGGAACTGTGCCCAAGAGCGAATAATTAGTCTGCAGGGATGGCAATCGCGGACGAAGTCGCGGGTACAGCTAGTAAATAATATAATAGCACGTACACTCTAGGTGCCAAAATTACAAAAGGCGAAAAAAATTGCAAGAAAGAGAAATTGTTGGAGCTTCGCGCCTCGGGTCGGCCAAGCGTCAGCACGTATGCGTTGTTTGTAACCAGTATAACATTTGGATATGGAAATACTTAGTTTACATTCTGGATTAGCACATGGTTCATTTTTATTCCGGAAAATTATAGATTCCTGTACGATAGTTTTCAGAAATGAAACGCGCCCAAATAACGGCTTGGCTTTTTAAATTTTTATTCGCGAGGAACCATAAGTAGCTTCTGGTTCTATTAAGATTGTTATATTTTTAAGGCAGTTGGTCTTCCTTTGAAATAAATAAATAAATTTACCCTGATCAAAGGCTAGGGCCGGCGCTGAGTCGTCACTAGGTAGGTACTGGTGAGGTTCCCAGTGGCGACTATGTACTGGGACATATAGGTACATATAATGTAATCGCACCGCTCCAAGCGGCACCTGCACTGACCGCACGTCGGTCTGTCAGCCGGACAGCAGGCGCCTCACGCCTGTCGACGCAGACTGGAGCGCAGCGAGTAGCGAGAGTGCTTAGCGTACGTATATTTACTACGGAAGGGAAGGGTAGACGCGGGTGTGTCCCGCGGCCCGCCCACGGATCGACCGCGCCGACTCCGCCCGCCCGCACTACGGAGGTTACTCGCGAGGAAGACGCAGTAGGACACCTCACAATGGAATCCCTGAAAGGCAAGGTCGCGCTGGTCACCGGAGCCGCCTCCGGCATCGGGCTGGCGTACAGCGAGGAGCTGTTGAAACAAGGAGCCAAGGTTAGTTCTCTGCTCGACCTACATCGAAGAAATGAGTTTCCTTCGCCGCGCCGCGCCGCTGGAAATCAAAGTTCAAGGTAAAATAACTGTTGAACGATGTGATGTTTAGTTTGTGTGTAAATAAATGAAGCTGCCAATATGTTTGTTATAATTACCGTTTGGTGCAATTTCTCCGTGCGCCGCTCATTTGTATTGATTTCCGGCGGCGCGCGGCTGCGGTCGCCCGGTGCCTAGCCGGAGTCTTCCTGTGTAGCTTATTCCTTTGTGTTTCCCCTATTGACGCTAGGAATGTTTTAAGTGTTACGGCGGTATAACTAAGAAATAACAAAAAAGTCAAAAGGTAAAAACGAAGCAAACCACAACAAACCATTTTTTACACATTTTTTAATAGCTCTAATGTAAAAACGGTAATACGTAGGTACCTACAAGCTTCAAACTTGGCATGATCATAGTACACACTCTAAAGTATTACAACAAAATAAATAAAAATGGCCAAGTGCGAGTTGGTGACAAATTAGTTTTTTCGCTGAAGCGAACCAGCATATTTTATATTCACAATACTTATGAATCCTTGTTTATTGAACTCTTGTGGTGGTACGGAACCCTCAGTACGCGAGCCCGACTCGCCAAAATAACTAATACAATACTGAAGCATAACATTTATATTGTTAAAAAACAAATCAATATCAGGCTTGTGAGTGATTAGCTCGTTGAACAGTGAGCAGTTTTATTTTTTACAAGGCCTCTTGGTGTTGGTTTAGGCCCCACCAATGCCTGTCAAAAGCTGGTCTAGACCAGAGTGACAATAAATCAATGACAAGCAGAAGAAAACAGTATAATCTGTTCACAGTAAGTCAGTAAGTAAGTAATGTAGTGATGGCGCGTAGAGTGTCGACGTATACATACGGGAAGTGTAGTATCCTAAGGAAGGAGAGTGTAGTCGTGCGGAAGGAGAGAGTAGTCGTGCGGAAGGAGAGTGTAGTCACACGGACGAAGAGTGTGGACGAACGGACGGAGTGTAGACGTACGGACGTAGACTGTAGTCGTGCGGAAGGAGAGTGTAGTCATACGAACGGAGAGTGTGGACGAACGGACGGAGAGTGTAGTCATACGGACGGAGACTGTAGTCGTGCGGAAGGAGAGTGTAGTCGTGCGGAAGGAGAGTGTCGTCACACAGACGGAAAGTGTGGACGAACGTGCGGAGAGTGTAGTCATACGCACGGAGAGTGTAGTCATACGGACGGAGAGTGTAGTCCACCGGACGAAGAGTGTAGGAGGTTGTCCCCGGTTGCAGGTGTCGTTCTGTGACATCGACGCGGAGCTGGGCGAGCCGGCGGTGGACGAGCTCAGCGCCAAGTACGGCCGCAACAACGTCATGTTCACCCGACTTGACGTCACCGACTACCCGCAGTACGAAGGTATGCCCACACAATTATTCATTATTACTGAATTATTAATTAATCTTTAATAAAGTTAATATCTATCATAAATCAGCTAGCCAACAAGAAACGTAGGTAACTATATACCTACCTACATATCATATTTTATTGGACATATACATAATAGTATATTATCATGTAGTATGATGATGACTCGGGAACGTATATAGATATACGTTCTCGGAGTGCGGAGAATAGCTCGTGAGGCGGTCACCCCCGCCCCCGAACCGCTTCTATAATCTCTACTAGCATTGAGGCGGCCGCCACTCATCCGTAGGCGCTAGCTCTGTTTCTCCGTAATACCAAAGATTATATATACGTAGGTACTGTGGCTGTCTCAAGTGTTGTATGGCCCTTCCTGCGCCTGGTGTACTTGTTGAGTGGTGGTCTCGCGTGTTCCAGAGGCGTTCATCGTGACCATGGACGTGTACAACCGGCTCGACATCGTCATCAACAACGCCGGGTTCATGAACGACCGGCTCTGGGAGCTGGAAGTCGACGTTAATGTCGTAAGTTTATGCTTTCACAGACCTGGCTATTGGTCAGTCTATGCTTTCCCAAGATTGCGAATTGCCTTTGGGGGCAGAACAAGAAGCACACGCCAGCCACTGGCCACGCGGCGCGAGTGCGCTGTGCAAATCTACTTCAATAAACGAGTTCCTATATACGACTAGGTGTCACGTGTTATCTTTGGACAAACTAAGTACAGATAGCTGCGAACACTTGTTTAGGCATTAGGTACATCTGTGAACTGAAAGTCGCGATGAACATTCCAGAACGGCGTGATCCGCGGCACGCTGCTGGCGCTGCGGTTCCTGGGAGCGGACCGCGGCGGGCAGGGCGGCACCATCGTCAACACGGCCTCCACCGCTTTCGTGCGGCCGCAGGTCTCCGCGCCCATCTACACCGCCACCAACTACGCCATCGTGGGCCTCACCAGGGCGTACGGGGTGAGTACCTGCAGCACCCGGCTAGTGCACTAACTAGGTACGCCATCGTCGAACTCACCAGGGTGTATGTACGGGGTGAGTAGGTACCTACAGTACCCAGCTAATGCACCTATGCACTAACTACGGTATCTCCAGAGGGCTCGGCTGCCCAAAGTGCTCAACCGTGCGTCGCGTCTCGGCCTCCAGCACGTACCGGGGACTGGGGTACATTTAAACCTGACAAAACGATAATAGATTCAGATAGCTCGTTGGTCCAGTTGGTAGTGAACCCACCTTCCGAGCTTGGGGGCGTGGGTTCGATTCCCACCTAGTGATGAACAATTTGTGTTTGTTCTATACCTCTAATTACTGCTAATACCTGTTAATATCTATTTCCGTGTTATGTAACTTGTGTTACGAATAAAGAGTATGAGTATAAGTATGTATAAAAAAAAACATACTGTCGAATTGATAACCTCCTCCTTTTTGAAGTCGGTTAAAAACTATATATGTTTGTATGTATATCAGTCTCTGGCAGCCATATCACAAGCTTTGCTTAGTTTGGGATCAGATGACCGTGTGCAAAAATTTCCCGAGTATTTATTTATTATATTTATGTACTCGGTCATCATCATCATCAGCCAGAAGACGTCCACTGCTGAACATAGGCCTCCCCCTTTAGCCTCCACACTGAACGACAGCCTGCCTTTTGCATCCACTGGATGCCCGCGACTCTCACTGTCGTCGGTCCATCTAGTGGGAGGCCTACCTACGCCGCGTCTTCCGGTTCGTGGTCTCCACTCAAGGACCTTTCTTCCCCATCGGTTTTCGGTTCTCCGAGCGATGTGGCCTGCCCATTGCCATTTCAACTTGCAAATTTTAACAGCTATGTCGGTAACTTTGGTTCTTTGGCGAATATCCACGTTTCGGATTCTATCGCGCAAAGAAACTCCGAGCATAGCTCTCTCCATTGCCCGCTGTGTGACTCTGAGTTTTTCCAAAAGGCCAACAGTTAAGGACCACGTCTCAGTACCATATGTCATCACTGGCAACACACACTGGTCAAAGACCCTTGTCTTTAGGCACTGTGGTATCTTGGACGAGAAGATGTCACGCAATTTCCCGAACGCTGCCCATCCGAGTTGGATTCTTCGGGGTACACGGTAAGTACCTAGGTACAATACAATACCTATTTTTTTTGTACACAAATTTTCATCACACAAATGTTTGTCCTACGTGGGAATCGAACCCACGCCCTCAGGCTCAGAAGGTAGATTCACTACGAACTGGACCAACGGGCTTTATAATATATTGATTAAACATAATTAGACATCTTTCTTGTTGCGGGAGAAAAAGAGTGGACAAATGTTTATCGCGGCTAACGTGCTAGGCTAAGCTGGGTACTTCGGCTGGGGGTGGAGGCAGCTGCCCCCCTCAGTTCGCCCAAGCATACAGTCAAAAAACTTTTAGAATAACCTTTACGAAATGACAGTCAAGTATAAAGGCCAGGGGCCTTACGGACAACAGCTAATTGCGGCACCTAATCCGCTCAGTTGGAAAATCACGCGACCACAAATCGTATCTGGGCGCGATAAGGTTCACGTTCGCGTGATTTTCCAACTGAGCGGATTAGGTGCCGCAATTAGCTGTTGTCCGTAAGGCCCCTGTTCAAACCTAAGCGAAATTCGCTACCGCTGGAGGTAGCGAAAAATACCGTACGCTATTCCGCCTATATTTGTATGAAATAGCGTGCGGTATTTTTCGCTACCTACAGCGGTAGCGAATTTCGCTTAGGTCTGAACAGGGGCCTTACGGAGTCAGGGTCGAGTACTATTAACTATGGCGAAAAAAATATCAGCTGTAGGTTTATCTGAGGCTGTAGGTACGTACCATACGTTTAGTTGGGTTGGGTGTGAATGTCATCGAACAACTGTTTCATGGAGTTCAGTCATGTGTTAGTAAAAGTTGTTTAGAAGGATGAATAGGACCTTTTGTCTGGTTAGTGCTACCGTTACCGTCACCGAGTCGCTCGCACTCCGCAGGTATCCGGCTCATGCATGACAGAGATGTTTCCGTGTCGGTAGGACCCGTACCACGTGAACCGGACGGGAGTGCGCACGATGGCCATCTGCCCCGGCCTCACGGACACCGCGCTCGTCAAGGACATCGGCAAGCAGCTCATGTCCTCGGACTACGAGGTCGCCTGGCAGCGGGACATCGCCAACTCCAAAACACAGAGGTGACCTCCACGTTTACTTTACTGTTTACTTACAGAGTTATCTGTACACCTGGGTGGGAGACGATAGCGTAGTAGTCTCCTCGGACAGTAACGCCATAATTGCCCCTCCACAAACAGGTAGTTGATTTGTAAGCTGTGGGCGAAGTAGGTATGAATATTCGTACGTATCAAATTCCATACAAATTTCAATTTCGACATTTGTATGAAATTCGATACGTATTTTACGTAGCGAATATTCGCATTTCGCCCATACCAAATGTTCTGTTCGGTGTTTCCAGCGCGGAGCACGTCGGCCGCTCGCTGATCGACGTGCTGAGCAAGGGGCAGAGCGGCTCCGTGTGGGTGGTGGAGAACGGACAGGCGGCCCGCGAGTGGCGCGGCTAGGCCTGCTCCGGCGGCTCTGCTGCTACTCTGTTGTACGACGCAGTGACGCACGCTTCTTGTAAGATACGTCACAACGCAGCACTCGATTACCGTTTCCAAGACGAACTCAAGTGTTTGTTATATTCACAGCGGATTAGAAAGTACACAATGAATTGTCATGATCGTTGAACAATTTAGAGTCTTATTTATATTACACGGGAATTACTCACGTAAGATTAAGCCGGCTTAATCTTACGTGAGTAATTCCCGTGTAATATAAATAAAATGTGTGAAAACCACGTCAGTTTCTATAATAAAATTTAGAGTCTGATGTATGTCTATCTGTACATTGCAGAAGCGGAATTACACTAGATTCGTCGAGAAAGTTTTGTCTGTACATGATTAAGTTAGATCGGTGACTTCACTTGCTATGCCAGTATTGCCATATTCAGATGAAGCATGTGACTAGTAATACTTGTGTATTCTCTAGGATAATGTACTTTAAAGATAGTTGTAAAACTACATTTTATAGTTTTTTGTAAAAATGGGGTGTTTAGGTGTTACGATAAGTCGAGCGGACGGCCGGCCGCATGCCTCGGCTGCCCCGACACGGGCGCACGCCAGGGCTGGGCTGTGGCCACGTGGTTCGATCCATCAGACCACGTCAACTGTTGAAGCTGTGCGCAGGCCCTTCTTTCCCACTGGGCACTCTGGGCACGTGCCCAGGGCCCCGCGATCGACAGGGGCCCCCTAGTTCCTGCCAGATCACCAAACGATAACCAATATTTATTACCGACAAACACATTTATTTCGAAAAAATCATCGGATAATGACTGACTACAATACCTACTTGCTTATTAGCTTTACTCTACTTTCGCCTGAAAATCAGCATCTCAACTTTCTTTGTCTATTTGAACAAAATAGTGCTGTGTCAAAGTCATATTCCCCATTATTGTAATGTGCCCAGGGCCTCTAATAGGTTATAGACGGCCCTGGCTGTGCGGCCGGCCCGTCCCTGTACCCACTGTTATTGGAGTAATCGTTTCGTGAAGGGGATGGATATGTATACATATATATAGGATGTGTTACGTACGAATATAGACTAAGAAACGGCAATTATATTTTGTACAAATATATTTTAGTGAAGAGCGAGCCCCTGCTCGTACCCTGTGTACTTGCTAATTATATAATCATGTATTAAAAGTGAGACATAGTGTTATCTTCTTCTATACTATTGATTGTTTTTGAACAATTTTGTACAAGTTTTCTAAAATATTATATCATATTTGTTTGTTTGTTTAATTGCTATTTGCCCAGTACATCGTGTACGAGCTTAAGTTTTATTTGCAATAAAAATTTAAAGAATAAAAAAATCTATTTATTTAAAAAATAAAATAACCATTTGGAAGATTTGTAGTAAATGTATATTTCAGCAGGTACAGTTTTTGAGTTGCAGATTTAACTAATATTTTATTCGTAATTTTTTATAAATTTTACTTGAAATGGACGTTACGATTCAAACAATATACAATTTTTACGACAAATTATTCCAATCGACAAAACCAAAATAAAAATGGCCCTTTTCAGAACTCTTCAGATAACATTTTAATACAAAGTGAGAATTATACGAGCTCAGTTTAAGTTAAGGGGGGCAGTCTAGCCGGGGGAGGCCCCGGGGGCGCGGCGCCCCACTCCTACATCACATTTTATTTACTATAACTAACAATAAAACGACAGTCATTTTGAACACCTCCAAGTCATTCACATTAGACGCAGCTCGCTCGGCCGCGGGACTTGCGCGGGCGCCACTCGTCCCAGTCACTGGCACCTTTGTAGCAGTCTCAGACGAGTCCGGCCTCCAGGGAACAGTTAGTGAGCCAGTGCGGAGCTGGGGTCAGTGACGCCGAGGAAGGTGACCACGCAGTTTACGATGCCTTTGAAAATGGTTTACTGAACCACTTGTTACTATTTTGTTTCCCCTGTACATTGGAGTTGTACAAACAACTCCAATGAATACTTTACTTTACAATTTTTTATTTGTGTTATATTAATGCGTTGTGCGTTACGCACCGCATGTCGGCGTAAGCGAAAAGTGCTCCGACGCGCGTATTGTGTGTAAGAAGATCTATACACAATACCAATGGTATATAAATTAAGCACGTACTTTATTTAAAAGAAACTTGTTATCTTAAAGGTAGTTGAAATTCCCCATTTTAGCCATAAAAAAGTCCTTCGCTCGCATTCGACGGGTCAGTGAGGGAAATAAATTACCACTTTAGAAACACATCGTAAATTGAATGGTCCAAGTTGCCACGGTAAGAGGAATCGCAGCGGGCTCGAGCGAGCCGCCGCACCCGTGCACACTAGCGAGGCACCCCTAGCAGTACCCGCAGGAGCCTTCTCTCTGGCTCGCTTCACTCGTGGCGAGTAGATGAGAGTGGAAACGCACTCTCGGAACCCTTGGGAAAGAATAACACACCTCGATATTCAATAATGCAGGGCGGCGCGTGCGCGCTTAACAAGTGAGAAGCTTCACAAAGATATATTCCGTCGGGCGCGACATAAATAAAGATTCTATTATACTATGGGTCTCTTACGTAGCCTCGGGCAACTTACAACGGAGGCTCCCTTCCATGGCTTAACTATCTCATCTAGACGTTGACATCTATAATTTGATTAATTAGCCTAATATCATTCGTTTTCGAGCAACGTTGTGACAATATACAATTTACTTGTGTAGATACCGATGGCAGCCCGGAGAGTGATCGCTCTGTGTTTCACAATTACAATATAATGTTAGAGCATCCGGCGCTGGACGTAGGCTCCTGTCGCCGGACGCAGGCTCCTGTCGCCGGACGCAGGCTCCTGTCGCCGGACGCAGGCTCCTGTCGCACGCTTACGGGAATATGTTTCTTTCTCCTTCCAATTACTGGATACAACACTATCACACCAAAACAATGTCCATCTGCTGGGTTCCACTGCACAGTATCAGTTCCCGGTAAGGCTCAACATTGCGTTACATTTGTGACGCACACTTGCCACCACTCACGTACACTTTTCCGTTACTTTTCCATTTGTGATTAGTCCATGCGATAATAAATTAAGATTCAGTGTAGTCCCCGCGAGCGGCCGCTCCTACTTGGCTGTGGACAACAAACAGGACACGTTACTCGAGCACCGCGTGTGGTCACTCACTGAACGAAACTCAACTAGTGTCAGGAGCCTTCGGACTGTCTATGCATATGCACTCAATCATTTATTGGATAATTATTATGAAGTTCACATACAGATATTAGGTAGCATGTTTAAATTAGGTAACACATAATGACCCTGATTGTGTCTGGCAATACAGTAAATATAAAGATTATTTATTTGCACCAAACACGAGTAAATCATACACACATATAAAACGCATGCACAATAGCTGGGTTAAAATATTTGTTACTTTGTATCATGTTTTGCCTAGTTTGTAGTCGTACAAATCCAGAGAGATGGTATAAAAAATAACGTAAATATTATTTATATAAAAAAGTATTAATTTAATTAACTGTCGAAACAATTTCAAATGTTTAGATATGATGTTATTAATATTATAATAATAGTTAACAGATAGACATTACTATTATTGTATGATAAACAAATTGACCTGCTGCAGTCATTACTAAAATTTATCATTTATAAAATCACTAACTTTATAATAACATTTCTTGACTAAAAGATTTTCTAGTTTTATTTTAAATTGAGTAGATTTTAGATCCCTTATTGAAATCGGTATAGTGTTGTAGATAATCGGTCCCATACACATCATACTGTGGTTCATTAAAGTGGTTTTAGATGGGCGATTACGACATCTGTTTGGGTCTCTACGATTTCTTACCGCTAAGTCAGATATTGCCGGGAATAATTCTGGATTAGTTTTTACGAATAAGGCAGTTCCCAATATATATAGAGACGGAAGCGTAAGAATTTTATGTTTAGTGAAGTAAGGCGTGCAACTAACAGTACTTTCTAATCTAAACATCGACCTGATACAGCGTTTTTGCCTTTTAAAAATAATCTCTTTGTCGGTTGAGTTACCCCAAAATATAATACCGTATCTGAGGACCGACTCAACTAAACCATAGTAAGTGGAAAGCAATGCACCTTTTTGTTCTTTGCAAAGAATATTGTTTTTCTCTAAATAGTTATTTAATTCGCCATATATATATTTTTTAAATAAGCTTTGAAAATATTGATAAAAGTGCGATGGGTCTATTGGCAGTCAATTTTTTCTTTGTTGTTTTTTTTTAATATTGGTTTTATAATCGTGGTTTTCAAAGCTTTTGGAAATGTTCCTGTTGAAATGCACACGTTAATTATATGACTGAAGGGTACACAAAGTTGCTCCTTTACAGATTTTATAATTTTAGTTGACACCTCGTCATTGCCTACACTATAGCTGTTTTTAAGATTTTTTATGATTTTCATAATGTCTTGTGGTATGCACGGGGCCATAAACATAGTCTGTGCTAGTTTTAATATTTGATGGGACTTTATTTCCAGAGCCTGCAATAGGTTTAACTTTATCAACATAGTAGTTATTAAACATATTGGCTATTTCTAGTGGATTTGTAATATCTTTATTATTAGGCCCCTTTACAGCCGCATATTGAGTTGTTATTAATATTTTATTTACCGAATTGTTTTGTTGACGTGTCCAAGTGCTCTAATATGTTCCAATGGAAATAAATAAATATGACTATGACTATTATGAATAATTTTTAAGATTGGCTCTTTCGGGAGATTTAATCTTGTTTTGTTAATAATTCCCCATGCAGTTTTCGATTTGTTTTCAGATGTTTTTATCTTATAGTTATTTTGTGCACGCTTGGTTAGCCCATTTTTTTAAAATAGTTTAGTGTAGGTAATAAATTTATTTTTATTTATTGTAGTAGGTTTTAATCTATACTTCCATAGAAGTTTCCTTTTATTTTTACTGCAAATTTTAATACCTCGCGACACCCATTTAGTCGGTTTGCAGACTTTTTTAACGACCAGCTTAAACGGGAAATATAGATTATAGTATAATTTGAAGTTCTCTATAAAATGGTCAAAAGCAGCGTTAGCGTCAGTGAGATTATATAATTCTTCAAATGGTAAGTTTTTTAAACACATCTTAAATTAAAACACTGTTTTAAACTATCACGGTTGTTCACTAACGTTATATGATTATTTACGGGATATTACCACTATGTTTTCTAAGGAGTAATTGCGCTGTTTTTTGCACCAATATTTTAGTAAAAGTTGTTTACGAACTGGAAATTTCATTATTAAGGCACTGTGATCAGATAAGGCCAATTCATGTGGAGTTTATACTTATATAATTCATACAGTGCGGAGAGGATCCATTTATTCCATTATTGATTTGTCTTCTAAATAACATTTTGCAAGCAATGTTTTTTAGGGTTTTGTCAAATTTATTTTCATTTTCTATATCCTTTAGCTGTACTGGTAGTTTATTATATATTTTGATGGCCATTGGATTTGGGCCGGAGCTATGCATTGCTAATTTAGATTTTGGTAAGATTAATTTATGTTTATAGTTAGACCTTATTCGCTAGTTTAGGTTTTCAACTGATTTTCTAAAAAAATTTAGGTACTTTCTAACAAACTTACAGTTTTCAAATATATATAGAGAGGCGACAGTTGAAATTTTATATTGAATAAAATATGGTCTATGGAAATTTGGTATCCTGATGTCTGGGAGTTTGATATTGACGAGGATACTTATTACTTTAATCAACTTAAGATTCAAATAATTAATTTCACAGAACATGGGACGTTACAATTCAATTTGTTTACATACCGGCAGCGGTGGCGGGTTGCGGCTGGTTGATGCGCGTCGTGTTCATGTTGTTGTTTACATACCTGCAGCGGTGGCGGGTTGCGGCTGGTTGATGCGCGTCGTGTTCATGTTGTTGTTTACATACCTGCAGCGGTGGCGGGTTGCGGCTGGTTGATGCGCGTCGTGTTCATGTTGTTGTTTACATACCGGCAGCGGTGGCGGGTTGCGGCTGGTTGATGCGCGTCGTGTTCATGTTGTTGTTTACATACCTGCAGCGGTGGCGGGTTGCGGCTGGTTGATGCGCGTCGTGTTCATGTTGTTGTTTACATACCTGCAGCGGTGGCGGGTTGCGGCTGGTTGATGCGCGTCGTGTTCATGTTGTTGTTTACATACCGGCAGCGGTGGCGGGTTGCGGCTGGTTGATGCGCGTCGTGTTCATGTTGTTGTTTACATACCTGCAGCGGTGGCGGGTTGCGGCTGGTTGATGCGCGTCGTGTTCATGTTGTTGTTTACATACCTGCAGCGGTGGCGGGTTGCGGCTGGTTGATGCGCGTCGTGTTCATGTTGTTGTTTACATACCTGCAGCGGTGGCGGGTTGCGGCTGGTTGATGCGCGTCGTGTTCATGTTGTTGTTTACATACCTGCAGCGGTGGCGGGTTGCGGCTGGTTGATGCGCGTCGTGTTCATGTTGTTGTTTACATACCGGCAGCGGTGGCGGGTTGCGGCTGGTTGATGCGCGTCGTGTTCATGTTGTTGTTTACATACCGGCAGCGGTGGCGGGTTGCGGCTGGTTGATGCGCGTCGTGTTCATGTTGTTGTTTACATACCTGCAGCGGTGGCGGGTTGCGGCTGGTTGATGCGCGTCGTGTTCATGTTGTTGTTTACATACCGGCAGCGGTGGCGGGTTGCGGCTGGTTGATGCGCGTCGTGTTCATGTTGTTGTTTACATACCTGCAGCGGTGGCGGGTTGCGGCTGGTTGATGCGCGTCGTGTTCATGTTGTTGTTTACATACCTGCAGCGGTGGCGGGTTGCGGCTGGTTGATGCGCGTCGTGTTCATGTTGTTGTTTACATACCTGCAGCGGTGGCGGGTTGCGGCTGGTTGATGCGCGTCGTGTTCATGTTGTTGTTTACATACCGGCAGCGGTGGCGGGTTGCGGCTGGTTGATGCGCGTCGTGTTCATGTTGTTGTTTACATACCTGCAGCGGTGGCGGGTTGCGGCTGGTTGATGTGCGTCGTGTTCATGTTGTTGTTTACATACCTGCAGCGGTGGCGGGTTGCGGCTGGTTGATGGGCGGCGCGGCGTTGCGCGGCTGGTTGATGCGCGTCGTGTTCATGTTGTTGTTTACATACCTGCAGCGGTGGCGGGTTGCGGCTGGTTGATGGGCGGCGCGGCGTTGCGCGGCTGGTTGATGCGCGTCGTGTTCATGTTGTTGTTGTTCATGTTGTTGGGCCTCCCGCGCCCGCCACGCATCGGCCGCCAGCTGGGGAAGTACGACATCCTGCATATTAGTTATAGCTTACTGCTCTTTTATAACCACACTTCATGTGCTAGCCAATAGATAATGACTTTAACGAGGGTAGAGATTCTAAATAATACTGCAACACTAAAATGAAAGTGCTTTTTTTCTATGAGATTTTTGTATGAAATCAAGACCATAACCAGGCATGGCGCACTCCGGACTTTAGGTATGTTCGGCCGGTGTCCCTTCCCAAGAGGGTCATAGCAGGGCAATCAGTGGCCGCTCGGCTCGCGCCCGGCCCGCACGCTACGCTAGCCACGTCGCGCGTAATTAAGCATCTTTTCTGTCAGGGACCTTGACCAATTATTTTCAACAGAATCTGCAAATTAGAGCTCCCAAATGAGGTCTCCATGTTTCATGTAGTTTTTACCTAAATATGCATCGGGATTGTGATCTTGTAATAGGCCTCTTAAACTTATACTTTTGCATGATTGTTATTGGAGCCAATTCAGAATAAGCGTTAGTTTTTTTGTGCAGATTAAATGTAATTTCAATTAAAGGAGAATATAAGTAACTAGCTGTCCGCCCCGGCTCCGCACGGGTATAGTTATGTAGCCTATTAAAATAGCCTATATTAATCAGTGATAGCATTCAAATGGTGAAATAATTTTTAAAATCGGTCCTGTACTTTTGGAGCCAATTCGTTACAAACATACATACAAATCTTTTCTCTTTATATTATTGTATAGATAGGTAGGTACTACATAGGCTACATAGCTGGTAAGTAAATAGTTAAATACTAATAAGTATTCTGTGTAATATCCCTCTCGAAGAGGGAGGCATGTCTTCAGCAGTGGACGTTTACTGGCTGATGATTGATGATGATTCTGTGTAAATATCAAGAAGACAACCCTAACGTTACACGTGCCGCGTCAGGGGAGAGAGAGCTACTTGATAGAAAGAGCGCGGCCTTCTAGGTGAATATAGCGAGCGGTATCCAGCGTTGTACGAGTTGAATTGCTACTTTATTGCCTCGTAGATAGAGTCCTTATTTATTTAAATTTCTTCGCGGAGTGAACCTTCTGTGTATATTATGTCTTCTGTGCCATAACTCACAAATTTAATTAATTTGGACAGGATGTCTATCGGGTTAGCTAGTTTTATATTAATTATAATTATAAATTATTATGGGAAAAAACACAATATACATATAAAATTAAACAATAAATCAAAATGTTTTTTTTTGTGATAACAGGCTGCAACTAAAAAAAACAGTATTCTGTAAATGCCGGTTGTAAACAATGCTAACCCTAAGTTCTTTATTATTTTGTCCACTGTAAAAACAGCTATCTCGTTAATGACATCATTATAGTGATAGCTGTTTTTAGAGTGGAGTTCGTTTCTTATCAACCCCATGGGATGGATGTCGTTTTGCCGTATTTATTTTCTGCTTGCTCTTAGCACTTGTGTACTTGTAAATATAATTTGGACAGTTCATGCCCCGAGTGGTGAGTCTAGTATATTATTCCCAGTAAGTTTTTCAGTTTGTTTTGTCGGAGTTACATAAACTGGAGCAATCCGTTTCAGGAAGGGGCCGACGACCATCAAATATTTAAATAAAGTTAACAAAAGTTTAAGGTAATGGAATGTAGACGTGTTCTATACAATAAAGTTTACGAATTGACCTGTGACTCAACTGTTATTTGGAAAGCAAGTGACATCGAATGGAGAAGCCGGGGACATGGGTGTGGCGCGCTCGGGAGAGCACGTGCCGGCAGGGAGGGATGTGGGCCGACTGTAGTGTATGTAGCGTAGTACTCACTGCTGGTGGTGCGGGTTGTGGCGCCACGTGGCGCGCCCACGCCACGCGCCGCGCCGCGCCGACGCCACGCCGAACGTCTCCGAGTTGAGCTTGCGCTCCGTCCGCCAGTCCGTGCGCTGCGACCGACCCTTCGACCTGGACGCAACGTGTCACACCATTGTACTCCCACACACGCCGGACTACTCACAACCTACTATAGTTTCATTTTTATTCAATTATATATATAATATGATCAATGTTAATGTTTGTTTGTAAATGTTCCACTTTACTCGTACTACTTTACAATTAGAATGTAACACGAGACAAGCCAGCGCGCGAGACGACTCACCTCTCGACGGCCTCGCAGGAGATGTTGTCGAAGAAGCTCTTGGCCTTGTCGTAGCCGGTGTACCCGTCGTCGTCCACCTCGGGCTCCCCGGCGCCCGTCTCGTTGCCCGAGTCGTCCTTCTTGTCGGCCTCGCCCTGCACAACAACCTCCTAGCGTCACGCCAGGCGCCCCCGCGCACAAGTCAGATCATATCAAACAAACAAACTTACAAGCGAGCGTGTGCTCCGTTAGCTGAGAGTTGCCAGTGGCTCGGTCGCGTTATATTTGTTCCCGTGTCAGAGGTAGATATTTACATATAAATATTAATACTTAATAATTGGATATTATTGGCAACTAGTTGTCATGTTTCTAGTCAGTGCATTCTGATGAAGTTTTAACTGTATCCTTGAATTAGTTTGCATTTTACGAAAGTTAGTTAATATAGTAATATGATGAAAACAAAAACCAGAACCAAGCCGCGCCCGCACAAGCTGCACGCGGCACAATACCAACTAGAAACATACTCCTACTGTCATACACTACACAAGTATTACCTCCACGTTGGGCAGTCGGGTAAACATGGCAGCAAACCAACAGATATTACATCATTTAAATAGCAAAGCGCAATTACGCAAAACCTAACGAAAGCGTGCAAAACAGGAAAATTTAATGTACTTAGTGTTGTTTGGTAAACATCTCCATAATGAGAGTTACTTTACCTTTTTTAAATTTCCATGTTTTAACAGTAACAATGTTTTAACACTGAAGCAATCACATCCTACCATTTTCAAAAGCCGTAATCCCCAGTACAAAGTTGAAAATGGTCTCATTTCACCAGTGGTGATTAAATGACCTAGAATGAGCACACTGGTCCAGTGTCCCCACCAGTGTCCCAGCGGTCCAACATTTAGTCAAGTTGGACCACCACCTTGTCGCAACAACATGAACATTCAGTTAGAAAGTACGTTGCGGGTAATGATACCGAACCCGGCACGTGCGGCGGTGCCTACCTCCAGCTTGACGGGCTCGTCCGAGATCTTGGTGTTGGCCAGCTGCGTGCGCAGCTCCTCGAACTCCGTGTTGGCTTGCTCGAAGTCGTAGTCGTTGTCGAACTTGAGCGTGTTCTTGTTCCGCGGCACGAAGCCGCGCCCGCGGCCGCGCGCCCGCCCGCGCCACCCGCCGCGGTTGTACCCGCCGCCGCCGGCGCTGCTCATGTTGAAGGTCTGACCTGCTGCGCGCACACACCCTCACATCAACACTCGGCCAGGGCGTGCTCACCACGGGCTGGGTGGAGACTCGGACGCCGAGACAGCGCAGTGCAAAGCAGACCGTCTGTAGACTGGGGCAGTCTCTGCACTATGCGAGACCTATATGAAGCCACTGCTTGCGAGGTTGCAGAGGCCAAATTCAGGGAGATAACAACAAATGCTAACAGGATCATCGAGTGGATACCTTGAGTATCGGAGAGAGGGAAGAAAGGGTAGTATCATACAACATTTCATGGACTCAGGCCGGTTTTACTTCGAACCCAACTCGGCGGCGGCGGAGCACCGGCCCGCGCACACGTACCGGGCTGGTGGTGGTGCAGCTGCTGCCCCTGCGGCGGCTGGTGCTGCTGGTGGTGCTGGTTGTGCTGCTGGTTGGCAGGGTGCTGCTGCGAGCCGCCGCTGGGGTACCGCTGCCGGGTGCGCGAGTTGGCGCGCTGCGTGCGCTGCTGCGGCTTGCCGGCCGCGCCCGCGCCCGCGCTGCCGCGCCGCGCCTCGCGCTGCTGCCCGGAGCCCGACGCTACGTTGCCCACCTGACACCAGCGCTTTGTATGTGAGCAACACAACTGGGTCACGGGTGACTAATTAAACTGATTCCGATATCATTTGAATATTTACGCTGCACTTTTAGGCTCGTTTTTCCAGGTATCACACATATTTTGGAACAAAATAGTAGGGAGTAAGTAGCGAGGAAGTATGTTCGTCCTCCCGGTGTGCACTACCACCTCATACAAATATCAAGATTGGTTCAGACGTTTAGTCATAAAACATTAGAGGGACATCTAAATATGTGGTTCCATAACACTAACCTGACTGAAATAAAGCATTCAATCTAATGCAATAAACTAAAAAACCAACAGGCATTATCTTTGATCTGAATTTTGTTACCTGTGTTCCCTGGTCAGCCGTGGGGCTCTTCCTGTGGGAGCCGACGGCCGGGGTGGTGGACCTGGAGGCGTTCTGTTGAGACCCTCCTCCGATGAGATCCAGCATGGAGCCTGAATCAGAGACCACACTGTTTGTTTGCTACACAAGGAAGAGCTTCAACTACACTACTGCTCAGCAATGTTGATGGCTGGAGAATGTCAGCTAACAGAGATGATATGCATCCCGGCCTGCACTTGTAGCCACCCGACAAGAACTGCGCAAGTAAACAGAGAAGGAAACATTACTAAACTAAGCGTCCCAGCCTGCACTTGTAGCCACCCGACAAGAACTGCGCAAGTAAACAGAGAGGGAAACATTACTAAACTAAGGTTTGTCATTAAACCATTGAAAATTATACCACTGCTCATTTGTGACTCAGACAAAGGAGTCGACATAACAAATGTGTTGTTTCAGTAAATTAATATACTTTTGTTGTGAAGATGCCCAGCACGGCCAAGTGATGTGGGACAAGCCGCATTCAGAAGCAAAGCAGGGGCGATGGGTTGGTTGTTGTCCATTATGTCCATGTGAATTTAGTTTTCATCTTATTATTTATACTTTATACTAATATTATAAAGAGGAAAGATTTGTATGTAAGTATGTTTGTAACGAATTGACAAAAAAGTACTGGACCAATTTAAAAAATTCTTTCACCACTTGAATGCTACATTATCACTGATTAATATAGGCTATATATATATATATATATACCCGTGCGAAGCCAGGGCGGGCCGCTAGTTATTTATATTTGGTTGACCATTCTCGGGCTAGACATTTTTATTTTTGGGTAGCGGTCCCAGGATCACCCAGCAGAAATGAGAGCAGAAAGCAAACGAAAAAAAAAGTTTTCAGGCTAGGTCTAAACATAGGGAAACTTGAAGGTCAGGAACCCTCACCAGGGACCCCCAATGGATGTTGAAAACAGTAATGCGTGCAAGGTTTTAATCTGAATGGGCAGGAGGAAACCTTTTCAGATTAAAACCATGGACGTTTTTTGGATTAATTTTGGGAGTGTGCATTAAATCTGCATGACCCAATTCCTTCCTGCCCATTTTTCTATCGGACGGCCAGAACGGGCATAAAAAGGAGACATTGTTTCACGGTTGATTCCATGGTTGGCTGATGAAGGGCTTTGATTCCAGTTCTTTATGCAATCCACTAGACTGTGGAATGCGCTGCCTGAATGGGTGTTCCGTCCGGTGTATACAATCTGAGTATCTTCAAATCATCACTGAATGGGTTTCTTTTGCTCCATGGTAGGCTTAAAGCTTAATATTTTTTTAATGTAATAGTAGACAAACAAGCGACGGGCCACCTGATGGTAAGTATGACTACTAATACCATCAGGTGTCCATAGACGACGGTCACCGTCGGACCGTAGTCTATGGACACCTACAATACCCGGGGCATTGGCGGAGGTGCCGTGAGTGGGCCGTAATGAGTTGAATTGTAACTCAGGGAGTGGTCAACTAAATGTCACAGGAGTTCTGTGGTTATGATGGGGCTGATGAAAATTTGTCTGTTATCAAAAGAGGGTCCAATTTTGAATTGAGGAGCTTTGAATATGGAATCTGTCAACAACAGAAAACCTGAAATACAGATATTTCTGTAGTTTTTGCGACTGGATAATCCTTTTCTGGTTATTTCCAACACAATGGGAAGAGCGGTACCCGGACCGCTTCTTTGAAATTTTGCAAAGTATTGAGTTTTGTAACTAATTTTTAAAATGCTCTCTTTATCTTTTTCCCTTCAACCATAAATGTCAGCCTACCCAGCCTCTCCTCGGAGCGCCCCGCAGGCCACTAGCGCTTCGCAGGCCACCAGCGACTCTACTAACTCTACTAGTATAATAAAATTATTCAAGCAACAGACCAAGGAATGTTTCCAATTTGCGATTTTTTTACAATATCAGATAAAATATACCTATCCATGCACCAATATTAATTTGTTAGTTTATTTACCTAAAGAAACACAGGAATGTACTATTACAGAAATATCTTCAAAAATATTTATTGTGATTAACTTGTATTAAATAAATTGAAATTTTGTGTCATATTGTTAATATGTTATTTAACATCAGACAATAATAATTTATAAACCACATAATGAAGTAAACATATAATTATATTTGTAGGTAGGTATGATGTAATGATTGATCACTATGAATGTGCAAGGAAATCTACAAATGAAAATACTTCTAAATGAATTTTATAGTGACCGGCTAACATCTTCAGCACAAGCTGCGTAACGGAGAAACATAACATATGCAGAGAAGCAGACGCTACAACCAACCGTGCAGACTCCAACGGTCTGAACAACCCCAAGTTCCCTCAACTTGACCGTTATTGTTGAAGAGACCTCCGGGCATATGTTTGAAGATGCTTGCCAGTCCCTGCACATGCATATGACCACCACCTAGTTAAAGCGTTACAAAGACACAATCAGATACATAATTATAAGTATTTACATTACAAGTCTCACGTGTAGGAATGGCTGTATTCACTTCCAAATGACAGTGATTTCAGCTCTTTCAAAATCCGATTATGACTTGGCAAAAATCGCAAGGTGGCATGTGGAAGCTGAAGCCAAAAATATCCACTAAAAAAAACCTTGGTCTTTCACTTGGGTGGAGTGGTGATGCACTCCTGAGCCGATAGGCCCAGCCGAGGGCGGCCGGGGAGCCAGGTCCACGGAGGTCTGCGGAGACAACTCACTGGTCTTGTTGAGCTGTGCGTGCACGCCCCCGGGGAAGCCGGCCATGGGGTGGTACTGCGGGTACTGTGGCTGCCCGACCACCGGGTGGCTGAACTGCCCGGGGTACTGGCCCGGCGCCGCGCCCGCGCCCCCACCCAGTGACGGCGGCACGGACATCTGCATGATCGCAGGGTCATTGGGCAGCGACGGCACATTGTTCAGCACTCTGATGTCCTTGATGTCAGACCCGCGGAACAAGATGTAGTCGTACACTTGATTCTGGGGAGCCACTGGGTACTGCGTCTCTCGATCCTCCGTGCCGAACGAACGCACTGCACGCAAATAATATTATTTGTTTAATTGAAGGTAGTGTCAATCAAACTCAGTTTATAGAAGAGCTGCTCTATTATGAACTACGATAGCTAGAAATATGTTTTGCATTAATAATAATTATAAAAATATTTAGTAAGAACTTAACATAATGGTCCAAATTACCAACTATTCTCACAAACACAGAAAATGAAAATGAGAATGGGTTTTTTTTTAATTTACAATCTACCCTAATAGTGACTTAATGTAACCAGGATGTAGGAATATGAAGCAACAAAACCGCTAGCACAGAACTCAGTTTCAGCTGTATACAGTGAAAAATACAACGTCATCAATGTACAACCGCGGTCAGAGACCTCTTCACTATCTCAACTTTTCTCTCTTGAGGGTAGCTTATAAACAACGTGCTTTACTTCTATTACTGGAAAGACTAGCAAATAAACGTAAATTTAGACCAAAAAGGTACAGTAGCATTACCTAAGTACTTGACGCTTTCTCAAACAATAAACAACAAATCAGATTTAAACCAAAGGAGGGAAAATTACAAAGGCTGTCTGGACAAGACGATCGCAAGTTACGAAAGTAACTTTGTGTTGCGATCAAATACAGCTACGGAGCGAAAACATGAGAAAGTACACGAAAATATCTAGGACATGATAATAGAAAAGGATAACAGTATCCATTTGTCAACTTACCGCTAGCCAAAGCGATGGTACATTCCTGGGGATCAACTGTAAAAAGTCGGCCTTCATAACGAATGTCAGCTTTAGATATAAGGCTTATCTTGGAGCCTAATTCAGGCATTCCAGAACTCATATTGTCACTTTAAAAATATCTCTCCGATGACAAAGATTTTTTTCGATAACGTCGACTGCAAAATATTAGCCACCGAACAAATTGACAGACATGAAGTTGGCAGCAAGCGCAGCGTTTACAAACAGCTGTGTGGAGGGAGGGAAATTTAAATTTGAACTTATATTGAAGTATATTACTTTTTTGTCGATGATATTACTATCGTAAAAAAGAGCACGTTATTAATTTCTATTTCTCCCTTTTATTGCAGTTTTGTGTTAGGCCAACTAGAAATTTACAAATTACGCAGCATCGTAGAGGGATACTGAATCTATGCGCAGCATAGTTTTTTTTTTTTTATTTTTTTTTTAAACGCAGATAAGTAATAATAATAATAACGCAGTTTATTAGAATAGATTAAAAATAGATCTATGGGGACTATGGGTGTTCCGAATCAATGGCGCAATGCGAACCCATATTATATAAATGATAATCACATGATAATGATTATAACTAAAACACTATACATATGTATATTTTTTTAATTGAAATGAACATTTTCTTTGAAACTGGTTATTTTACGAAATAAATGCTACAAAAGACTTTCAGGATCTTTTACTCCTCCTTTAGTTGTTCTTGATGGACAAAATACAACACAACACGACATAATGTCACTATGTAAAAGAGTATTCAGTCTTTACAGTGATATTTCTGTTTAAGTTTACTTATAGACATGACGCGTCGCAATGTTATGTCGACTAAGTCGGTCAAAATTGGACACCAATCTCGAGGTTGCCAATCTTACAATAGTTGTCTCTCTAGTTTAATGTACGTAACGATGCGTGTAAAACAAAGAGAAACACGACAGTGTACGGAGCGACAACGTCTCATGCTCCGTCCATGTATACAACGTCCTTAGTACGCTACGCTAAGTGGCTACCTTCAGTATAGAGTAGATCAAAGACTACAAAATGTCTAGATAATGCTTTTTATTTTATTTATTTTTTGACCTTGGATACACTGTCTTTTATAAGGCGCTATGACTTGTTTGACATTATTGACGTTAATGAAATAAAGTCGTTTGACTTTCAAAGCAAGTCAAAAAAGCGATAATGAAATAACGTCAAACAAGCAACGAAATGTATACTCAAGTCACAAAAACGGTCAAATCAGTAAAACAAACTGAAATACCATCCACATCATCCAAGATCTACTACCTATAGATTTTCAATGAGCGTGGCTAGCTCAGTGCCTCTCGCTTCAACAAGGTGTGTTGCCACATTAAAATGATTTGCTATAAGTTAGGGTAATTTACCTACTATGATGGGTAGTGAATCTTCAATGAGTACTTAGGAAACAATACTACCTTTTAAATATTTATATTTTATACACTATCTGCTGCAACCCGCGGAGCTACCTGCAATTTTCTGGGAAGTATAGTACGTTGTCTGTCCTCATGACACACCCCTATCGTCCTGACAAAATTTGACTTAGCCCATGATCTAAGAAAACAAGGTCTAGCAATTTGAGAGTGGTCCTGCAATGACGTCACTGTCCAGTTGCCACTTTATTCAATCAGCTGTTACGTGGTGTATCGTCATCTCTCTCGAACCTGTTGTAAATTGACATCATGACATCATTGCGGGACGCCCACGTAAACATTTTTTCTCGCATTGCTATACCTGGCGGAGTATATTATTATACCATGACTTAGCCATTTCCTCGTAAAAACAGACAGAAAGTTACTTGCGTTTTTATTATAATTATTTGTTAGGATTAGAATATAGTACTAGAAAAAAGGTTGTAAAGTAACCATAGCATGATTTTTTATAATTAATAAAATATAATAAAAAAGTCAGAGTTAAAACGGAACGGGGGTCCCTCATGCAACAAACGTTAAACGTATTTTTGGATTTGTTCTAGTGTAAAAACGGTAATCCGTACAAGCGTCAAATTTAGCGGATTATAGTGATATTTATTTTCTTAAATAAATGACGGCGCTAACCGCAACGTCACAATAAGTAAAACAACAAATAATAAACGCTGGCCAAGTGCGAGTCAGTGACAAATTTCTGTTTACCACTAAGCTAAGCAACGTCGGGCGCGGTCGGTACTTGGATGGGTGACAGCCTGGGCGTGATGTTGTCTTTTTGCACAACTTTTTGTATTTTGTGATTGTAAAGAACTCTCAGCGCGCGAGCCCGACTCGCGCTTGGTCAGTTTAGTTTTTTCATGAATGGAATTATGTATAACATTCCAAATAATTAGATAAATAGACTCTTTAATGTTTACAGTACAAATTTCACGAACAGCGCGTAGCTTTTTGAATCGGTTCGCCGAAATCGCCTTTTGCTTTTCCAGCTTCATAACTGTGGCCTCATTAATATATAATATAATATAATTATTAAAACTAGCCAAAAAAAAGATCAACCTTTCGGACACTAAAGATATACTCGATATATCAGGCAAATTTCTTTACCAGATCATGCAATCATTATGTGATCACCTAACATATCTAGTCAATAATATATTACAGTCGGAATCATATCCAGATGTTTTGAAGATGTGTCGCCTGACCCCTCTGTACAAGGGAAAGGGAGACAAAACAGATGTTCATAATTACAGACCTATAACTATTGTTCCTACTATTTCGAAATTGATAGAGTCATTGATTTCAAAAGAGATAATGGCACATTTGGATAAGTATGATGCACTGTCTCAAACTCAATATGCCTACAGAAAAGGAAGATCAACTACATCAGCGGCACATGTTTTTGTCGATAAGGTTATTAGTTGCCTTGATCAGAAGCAAAAAGTTGCAGGTATCTTCATCGATTTATCCAAAGCGTTTGACTCGGTGAACCACCAACTACTAGTTAATAAACTTCGAATATATGGAATTAGAGGCAAAACTGAGAAGCTAGTAGAATCTTTTTTGACAGGCCGGCAACAAGTGGTTGAAATAAAAACGAACGGACAATCACTAAGATCTGGTCCGCGTGAACTAAACATTGGTGTACCCCAAGGGTCTTCTGTAGGAAACACAATGTTTAAAGTATTTTTAAATGACATGGCTCATTTAAAATTAAAAGGAGAACTGATCCAATACGCCGACGACACTACAGTTATTGTTTCCGGTAAAAACATGGATGAACTAAAAGAGAATATAGCGCTAAATATGGAAATACTGTGCGATTGGTTTGATATGAATGGTCTAAAATTGAACTCAAGCAAAACTAATGTCATTGTCTTTAATCCAGTCTCTCCGAAACAGCCAATAATTGTAATTCCCACAATGCAAGCTGCAGACACTCTAAAGACTACAAATTTGGTAAAACTACTCGGATTCGAGATTGATCCAGCTCTTACCTGGAAAGCTCATATAAATACCACTTGCAATAAAATGTCCAAAGGAATTTATGCATTAATGCAATTACGACCAATGGCTACTGAATGCTATCTTAAGGAGGTTTATTACGCATACATCCACTCAATAATGTCCTATGGCATTATTTTGTGGGGTAATTCCACAGACAATGAGCGAATATTAAAAATGCAAAAACGCGCTATTAGGGTTTTGGTGAAGGCTAAGTATAGAGACTCATGCAGAGATCTTTTTAAGAGTCTAGGCATACTTACATCAATATCAGTATACATATACGAAATTGTAAAATTTGTTCGAATGAATCTCCATATGTATCAAACTCGTGGTGAGTATAAAAATATAAATTTACGTAACAAAGACAATCTCGTGGCAGTAAAGCATAGGTTACATAGATCTACCAAAAATCCGATAGTGATCGGCCAGCAACTTTACAATAAACTGCCAAATTGTATTAAATCGTCTACGACATGTAATATGTTTTGTGCAAATGTCAAGAATCTGTTACTGTCTAAAACTGTATATAAAATAGACGACTACATAAAGCATGACTACCGCAACTATAAAATTAATAGTTAATAGTTGCAATTATTATGACAATTGCATATTTTATATTTAATAATTATTGACGAAGCCCATATACAGCTAATCTACATTTAATTTTTTTATTTTATTTATTAAGCCCCTGTACAGCAAAATTTTGTAAATTGTGAAGAGATTTTATAATTTTTAATACACACCGACATTTGCATTTATATAAAACTTAAATTTGTGTAAACTGGACGAGTCCATAAACGTAATCTTTATTATACTTAGATTATAATAATAGATTTACTCTTATGACAATAAAGAATATCTTATCTTATCTTATATTTAATATTAACATTCACCATATTCATATGGGCATAAAAGGGTCGGTATTTTGCACTTCTTGCAATGTGCCAGCTTTTTTCAGCAATGTGACAGGATCAGTTGGAAACCTGCAGAACGAATAATTTATGTTAGTTGCGGTGGGTAATTTCTTTCATAAACTGGCAACATTCATAATTTATTTTCTAAGTGAGTTTTGGCGCCAACGCGGAAAAAACATGTCGGCTCGTTGGATTATTTTCCTAAACTTGTGTATTTTCGAGTGTTAATGTGTACTAAATGGTGAATTATTATTCATTAAGTGCTCGTAAACGTGCTCGAGTGTGGGCAAGTGATAAAACGAGGTGAAACGTGTCTTTTCGTGTTGTTTCCAAAACTCCATAGGAGCCTCTTGTAAAATCTTCACCACTTTACAGGGGCATGAGTTCGACTTGACCGTGACTTACTTAGCTTGACTCTGACTGTGACTATGACTTGTTTGACGCTAATAAGACAAAATGAACTGTTTAATATTACGAGTAAAGGACATTGAATCCACGCTCATGAAGATTTTAACAAAAAAAAAAAAATTCTAAGTGAATAATTTGATAAAATTCATAGAATTAGACCACAAATCGACCTAAAAACTGACTAATTATGAATAAAATATTTGCGAATTGATATCCTGAATTTATTTAGGTGATCGTTGCAAGCTTTATATGTTTACTTACGTGTGAAATGATATTTCATCGTATTTTCGCTCACTGCGCTTCTTGCAGCCCAAAATGCTACAACCAACCATTGTAAAATATCTTTTACAATTATTTCTCAGAGGAAACACGCATTTATCACATTAAATCACCAAAAAAAGGCAATAAATATAATTCAGACCCGTTTTTGTTTGTCACTGATTATTACAGATTTTGACACTTGAGGTACCAAAAACAGGTCACGCCGATAAGGACAACAAAAACTATTTATGTCCTTTTCGTACTTGTGCTGAGCCATATCAAGTTGTCTCTTTCACTAAAATATATTGCCGATCTGGTTGTGTATATCTGTGACATCATCCATTGACGAAGATATTACAGAAATTTCAGATGACATTAAAAACTTACAATTGATTTTTAATGTTTTTAAAACAAAAAAAAAGAAATTATGTTTTACTAGCACGTACTACTTATTATTGAATCCACTTATCCCCATGCCTAAATTGTAATTTTTTTTTATGTTAATAGTAATAGGATACTAGTAGAAGGCCAAAAGTTTGCTTATAATGATAACAATGTGGTGCATAGGCATAAATGAATTAATTAATAAAAGTTATTCTATTCCATTCTATTCTAGCCACTTCTAGCAGAATTTCGAAAGCGAATTATTTTGAAAACTGGCAACTTTTTTCTTTATTGTAGCCACAAAATAGATTGCCCTAACGGCAACACTGTAGATAGAACAGATTATTTTAAATAAGAAAGAACGTTATTATTAAACATAGTGATTATATTCTCTTTGGTTATTATTAAAAATACTGTTGGTGTTGTGTTCATATGTTGCTGTTGTGATAAGTTAGTTAAGATCTTGCTATATATAAGATCTTGCTATAGCTATGTGAAACATTTGAATTTAATGAGTAAAGCTATTTTAACGTGTTCTTAGCATATCGCTAAAATATCCCACCATGAGTGTCGATAGTCCTATTACTTCAACTCCCGGGCCATCACGGAAGAGTGTTGGAAGCAGAAACAATCCTAATCTTTTACGAAAGACTCTCAACCGAGAAGAGGTATAGTAATAGTTTAGTCATTGTTGTAATAGAAGAATAATTAGTTTGAAATATATTGTGGCAGCTATCTGCTGTACTTACCCCTAGTTTAGCCTATTTGCAAATTAATGTCTGCAAATAAATACTTCGCGCCACTTTTAGGCCCTATGTCAACAGGGTTAATTTTGTGCCAACTACAGAACAAATAAAATGACACAAGAAACCCCCTTTTATGTTTCCAGGCTTGTAATGATGATGATGCAGAACGTTACTCCCTGGTGGCTTCGGAGCGAAGGGCCTCGTCTACTCCGGCGTCTACCAACACCAACAGAGACGAGTCCATCTCGTTAACACCACAGAAAGAACACTATCAGGGATGCCTCAAGCTTTACACTGAAAATGTTAGTACACTCAGAAAAACCAAAAGAGGAAATTGCATACCTATAATTGCCTTTCTGCCGGGGTACATGGAGTAGGCTCCACCATGTCGCGAAACATTATCTTTATCTAAAAACGTTAAACAAGCAATTCTTGTATATATTTATTACACATATCTCAAGAACAGCTCTAATGATTTGGATGAGTTGAAACAGGCAGCTTGGCACGCAGTCACGGTCACATGATCACATGAGATCACCGATTCCATGGAAGATGGGGGTTCCTTACTATCAGACGCCACATGCCTCGATACCTTTGCACAGTGTCATTTTCTTAGAATGCAGAATAATAATGGAGCAGTGGCAGAATTTGCTGTAGACTTCAAAGAGTGCAAAGTACCTCGGAGAGCTCGATGGATGCTTGTAATAATAATACTCTGTTATATTGTTTGGTCCAGAAAATAACCAAAGACAACGCGTGGAACCTTCAGCTGATCGACTTCATGACGACGATGCTGCAGCGGCACGATCAGCGCATGGAGAACCTGCAGACGGCCTCCACAGTGGTGGACGCCTCCGCCAGGATCTACTCGTTCCGTGTGGACGCCGTGCACCACGACGTGCTGCTCATGGCAGGAGGACTGACCAAAGTTGCCAATGTAATTACTATTTATATGTTCCTGCACTCGGTAGTGGTGTCCTCCATCTCTACCAGAGGCAATATGCTGCACTGCAGGATACTATTATGTTAATCCTTATGATACATGCTATTTTCTTGCCAAATTTTCTTTTATATTGGTTCAGTTGCTTAAAATATAAGAAAAAAACAGACAAGTGTCAGACAGAGAGGGAGAGAGAAAGAGGGAAATATTATCCCAGTATTGGGGACAGCTGCTCGGCTCCACACACTATACATTCCAAGATAAAAAGTATCCTATGACACTCTCCGGCCCTCGGCCATCTGTCCATTGCTCTGTATATAATGTTAAAACAGTAATAATATGTACAAACGTCAAACTTGGCATGATTATAGTACACACTCTAAAGTAAAACAATAAATACTTGCCAAGTGCGAGCCTGTTTTTTTTAAACTCACTGAATCACTGAAGTTTTTTACATGAGTTTTTTACAGGCAGGCAGTGGTACAGAACCCTCAGTGCGCGAGCACTTGGCTGCTTTTTTGTTCAAGTGTACTATTTATGAAATATACTTCACATAAATATATTGTTAGTATTTTATGTAAAAAATAATAATATATATTATCATCAGTCAAAAAGAGGCAAGAAAGACGATGACAATGCAGAAGGGGACGGTGCTCTGGCTCCCACCACTAAAAAGAAAAAACGTATGAAAGGAGCCACCACAAGCAACCCTGACCTTCTCGCCGGAGACTTCGAAACCAATCTCTGTATAGGTAAGGTTTTTTAATTGCTCAGTTTGCTTCCAAGTTTTATATACTACTAATATTCACATAAAAATATGCTTCAATATTTGGAATAACTGTGGAGTTTTAACTGTGGATGGAAACTCGAGTTCTCAACCATATTGGTAATATTTACAAAAGCTGAGGCTTGAAGTTTCGTGCAAACATACAGTAGCTCACAGAAGTTCATCAACAGATGATCTGGTCAGTGTTCAGATTGGTCAGATCGGTCAGATTCACGGTCGTGTGACTCAACCGTGAGTGGCATTTACAAGTGGGCGCTACTGTGGCTCAGAAGACAGAGTAGATCTCGGTTGATTGTTTTGGCTGGAATATCATTACGCATTGGGCCACATGCTGGGTATAGCAGATTAGGGCTCATCATCTTTCTCTGGAAGAAGGTCTGTATCCCAGCAGTGGGAACATGATAGACTGATAATGATGACGATGACTAGGACACTCGGTAACATGGACTTGCTAACAACATAATGTACCTGAATAATAAATACATAATTGTTTCCATTCTAGACCCATTCTTCGAAAGGCTCGCGGCAACGACTGGCGACGTGACGTCATCCAACCGAGCCTTCAATGCGACTCTGCCGATACACGACGAGACGCTGGCGCTCATGCTGAGGTAAACTCCACCTGGTCACACTTGCAAACCAGATATCAACGACATGGCGACGTGACGTCATCCAACCGAGCCTTCAATGCGACTCTGCCGATACACGACGAGACGCTGGCGCTCATGCTGAGGTAAACACCACCTGGTCACACTTGCAAACCAGATATCAACGACATGGCGACGTGACGTCATCCAACCGAGCCTTCAATGCGACTCTGCCGATACACGACGAGACGCTGGCGCTCATGCTGAGGTAAACTCCACCGGGTCACACTTGCAAACCAGATATCAACGACATGGCGACGTGACGTCATCCAACCGAGCCTTCAATGCGACTCTGCCGATACACGACGAGACGCTGGCGCTCATGCTGAGGTAAACTCCACCTGGTCACACTTGCAAACCAGATATCAACGACATGGCGACGTGACGTCATCCAACCGAGCCTTCAATGCGACTCTGCCGATACACGACGAGACGCTGGCGCTCATGCTGAGGTAAACTCCACCTGGTCACACTTGCAAACCAGATATCAACGACATGGCGACGTGACGTCATCCAACCGAGCCTTCAATGCGACTCTGCCGATACACGACGAGACGCTGGTGCTCATGCTGAGGTAAACTCCACCGGGTCACACTTGCAAACCAGATATCAACGACATGGCGACGTGACGTCATCCAACCGAGCCTTCAATGCGACTCTGCCGATACACGACGAGACGCTGGCGCTCATGCTGAGGTAAACTCCACCGGGTCACACTTGCAAACCAGATATCAACGGCATGGCGACGTGACGTCATCCAACCGAGCCTTCAATGCGACTCTGCCGATACACGACGAGACGCTGGCGCTCATGCTGAGGTAAACTCCACCTGGTCACACTTGCAAATCAGATATCAACGACATGGCGACGTGACGTCATCCAACCGAGCCTTCAATGCGACTCTGCCGATACACGACGAGACGCTGGCGCTCATGCTGAGGTAAACTCCACCGGGTCACACTTGCAAACCAGATATCAACGGCATGGCGACGTGACGTCATCCAACCGAGCCTTCAATGCGACTCTGCCGATACACGACGAGACGCTGGCGCTCATGCTGAGGTAAACTCCACCGGGTCACACTTGCAAACCAGATATCAACGGCATGGCGACGTGACGTCATCCAACCGAGCCTTCAATGCGACTCTGCCGATACACGACGAGACGCTGGCGCTCATGCTGAGGTAAACTCCACCTGGTCACACTTGCAAACCAGATATCAACGACATGGCGACGTGACGTCATCCAACCGAGCCTTCAATGCGACTCTGCCGATACACGACGAGACGCTGGCGCTCATGCTGAGGTAAACTCCACCTGGTCACACTTGCAAACCAGATATCAACGACATGGCGACGTGACGTCATCCAACCGAGCCTTCAATGCGACTCTGCCGATACACGACGAGACGCTGGCGCTCATGCTGAGGTAAACTCCACCGGGTCACACTTGCAAACCAGATATCAACGGCATGGCGACGTGACGTCATCCAACCGAGCCTTCAATGCGACTCTGCCGATACACGACGAGACGCTGGCGCTCATGCTGAGGTAAACTCCACCGGGTCACACTTGCAAACCAGATATCAACGACATGGCGACGTGACGTCATCCAACCGAGCCTTCAATGCGACTCTGCCGATACACGACGAGACGCTGGTGCTCATGCTGAGGTAAACTCCACCGGGTCACACTTGCAAACCAGATATCAACGGCATGGCGACGTGACGTCATCCAACCGAGCCTTCAATGCGACTCTGCCGATACACGACGAGACGCTGGCGCTCATGCTGAGGTAAACTCCACCGGGTCACACTTGCAAACCAGATATCAACGGCATGGCGACGTGACGTCATCCAACCGAGCCTTCAATGCGACTCTGCCGATACACGACGAGACGCTGGCGCTCATGCTGAGGTAAACTCCACCTGGTCACACTTGCAAACCAGATATCAACGACATGGCGACGTGACGTCATCCAACCGAGCCTTCAATGCGACTCTGCCGATACACGACGAGACGCTGGCGCTCATGCTGAGGTAAACTCCACCTGGTCACACTTGCAAACCAGATATCAACGACATGGCGACGTGACGTCATCCAACCGAGCCTTCAATGCGACTCTGCCGATACACGACGAGACGCTGGCGCTCATGCTGAGGTAAACTCCACCGGGTCACACTTGCAAACCAGATATCAACGGCATGGCGACGTGACGTCATCCAACCGAGTCTTCAATGCGACTCTGCCGATACACGACGAGACGCTGGCGCTCATGCTGAGGTAAACTCCACCGGGTCACACTTGCAAACCAGATATCAACGGCATGGCGACGTGACGTCATCCAACCGAGCCTTCAATGCGACTCTGCCGATACACGACGAGACGCTGGCGCTCATGCTGAGGTAAACTCCACCTGGTCACACTTGCAAACCAGATATCAACGACATGGCGACGTGACGTCATCCAACCGAGCCTACAATGCGACTCTGCCGATACACGACGAGACGCTGGCGCTCATGCTGAGGTAAACTCCACCTGGTCACACTTGCAAACCAGATATCAACGACATGGCGACGTGACGTCATCCAACCGAGCCTTCAATGCGACTCTGCCGATACACGACGAGACGCTGGCGCTCATGCTGAGGTAAACACCACCTGGTCACACTTGCAAACCAGATATCAACGACATGGCGACGTGACGTCATCCAACCGAGCCTTCAATGCGACTCTGCCGATACACGACGAGACGCTGGCGCTCATGCTGAGGTAAACTCCACCGGGTCACACTTGCAAACCAGATATCAACGACATGGCGACGTGACGTCATCCAACCGAGCCTTCAATGCGACTCTGCCGATACACGACGAGACGCTGGCGCTCATGCTGAGGTAAACTCCACCTGGTCACACTTGCAAACCAGATATCAACGACATGGCGACGTGACGTCATCCAACCGAGCCTTCAATGCGACTCTGCCGATACACGACGAGACGCTGGCGCTCATGCTGAGGTAAACTCCACCTGGTCACACTTGCAAACCAGATATCAACGACATGGCGACGTGACGTCATCCAACCGAGCCTTCAATGCGACTCTGCCGATACACGACGAGACGCTGGCGCTCATGCTGAGGTAAACTCCACCGGGTCACACTTGCAAACCAGATATCAACGACATGGCGACGTGACGTCATCCAACCGAGCCTTCAATGCGACTCTGCCGATACACGACGAGACGCTGGCGCTCATGCTGAGGTAAACTCCACTGGGTCACACTTGCAAACCAGATATCAACGGCATGGCGACGTGACGTCATCCAACCGAGCCTTCAATGCGACTCTGCCGATACACGACGAGACGCTGGCGCTCATGCTGAGGTAAACTCCACCTGGTCACACTTGCAAATCAGATATCAACGACATGGCGACGTGACGTCATCCAACCGAGCCTTCAATGCGACTCTGCCGATACACGACGAGACGCTGGCGCTCATGCTGAGGTAAACTCCACCGGGTCACACTTGCAAACCAGATATCAACGGCATGGCGACGTGACGTCATCCAACCGAGCCTTCAATGCGACTCTGCCGATACACGACGAGACGCTGGCGCTCATGCTGAGGTAAACTCCACCGGGTCACACTTGCAAACCAGATATCAACGGCATGGCGACGTGACGTCATCCAACCGAGCCTTCAATGCGACTCTGCCGATACACGACGAGACGCTGGCGCTCATGCTGAGGTAAACTCCACCGGGTCACACTTGCAAACCAGATATCAACGGCATGGCGCCGTGACGTCATCCAACCGAGCCTTCAATGCGACTCTGCCGATACACGACGAGACGCTGGCGCTCATGCTGAGGTAAACTCCACCGGGTCACACTTGCAAACCAGATATCAACGACATGGCGACGTGACGTCATCCAACCGAGCCTTCAATGCGACTCTGCCGATACACGACGAGACGCTGGCGCTCATGCTGAGGTAAACTCCACCGGGTCACACTTGCAAACCAGATATCAACGGCATGGCGCCGTGACGTCATCCAACCGAGCCTTCAATGCGACTCTGCCGATACACGACGAGACGCTGGCGCTCATGCTGAGGTAAACTCCACCGGGTCACACTTGCAAACCAGATATCAACGACATGGCGACATGACGTCATCCAACCGAGCCTTCAATGCGGCTCTGCCGATACACGACGAGACGCTGGCGCTCATGCTGAGGTAAACTCCACCGGGTCACACTTGCAAACCAGATATCAACGACATGGCGACGTGACGTCATCCAACCGAGCCTTCAATGCGGCTCTGCCGATACACGACGAGACGCTGGCGCTCATGCTGAGGTAAACTCCACCGGGTCACACTTGCAAACCAGATGTCAACGACATGGCGACGTGACGTCATCCAACCGAACCGTGACTCGACGCAGAACTAGTCATGTTCAACAAGAACATAAACAGACCGCACACCCACCTTCTTTGGAACACCAAACAATATGATGAGACGGCCACCGGATTGTTACTCTGCCACTGGTAACTGGCCACAGTATTGGAATCCTCTCGACAGTGCCGACTGCCGCCGTGCTGGGAGCTCCGACACTCTCGTGATAAACTCGCGACTGTAGGATCGACCCTCTGCTTGACTTTGTTTGACTTAGCATACCGGTTTGAGCGTAAGTTAGCGACAATCTCTGTTGATTTCAGAACCGACATCCCATTCCTGCAGCCGACACAGGAAAACGGGTCGGAGGCCCTGGAGGCCGGGGAGCGCTTCACGCTGCCGGCCCGCCTGCTGCCCGCCTTCACCGAGCTCGACCTCATCTGCCAGCCGTTCACCGGCTTCTCCATCACCAACTGGGACCCCGACACTGAACAGAGGTATGGACCGTTCCTGAACCAATACTAGCTTTCATATTTGAAGGAGTGAGATCAATCATACGTATCACAGTAACGACATAAGCGACGTTTGTAAGTGCAGTGCAGACACTCCTGGAATAAATAACCCGGCCAAGTGCCAGTCGGAATTATACATTAAAAAAAAACGATAACATAATATAGCATTTTGATTTGTAGAAATGATAAGGTCAAGGTTTGAACGAATGATAAAGTCATCCAAATAACGAAATTACCAGTTATAACTTGGTAATGAACAGTCACCGACTCGCACTTGGCCATTATTTATTATCTGTTGTTATACTTTAGTTTGTACTATAATCATGCAAAAAAAAGACACAAATGGAAGTCCCAGGAAGAAGCCTATGCTGGAAGGCGAGCTGGAAAGAATACAGCGGAGCCGATGTCAATGACTAATTAATAATATTATAAAAATCTGACATCTAAAATATTTAAATAATATAATAATTAATGAATTTTACAGTAAAATAGATAATTGACATCATTGCAAGATGAGAAGCAATAAACTTGACCAACTTCAAATAGCTCGGCTATTGACAAATATTTGTAAAACATTCAGTTCAGGCGATGAAGTAGGTAGTACTACTAACTAGGTTGCCCTGTTTAACATATCAGTCCTATCCCGTCCAAGCATCTAAACAATCTGTTATGATGGACATCTCATGGAACTTACCATTGAGATATTCTTAAGGTTATCAATACTCATGTTACAAATAGAAGATGAATAAACAAAACTAGTTCCGGCCACGTCGCCACGCCGGCCACCAGCCACGCCGCCACGCCGGCCACCAGCCACGCCGCGAAAAGTACTTGAACAAAATTCGTTCAGTATCATGTGTCTCGGTCCTCGTGCGCTTCCGTGTTGGTGTAATAAGAAGTATGTTTCCAGCGACCCTCGGCCCGCCTGGCTGGAGGACACCATGAACGTGGACGGACTCAACCTGTCGCAGCAAGCGCTGGCCTTCGACGTGCACGCAGAGGTGGAGCCCATCCCCGCCGACGAGCCGCACAACGATCTGTACGGTGCGTGATACTGCACCGCACCCCCTGCACGTGTCGCAGTCACGTCGTGGCTGCGGACACAGCACACGGCTGCTCTAGCACTGGAGGCCCCGGTCGGGCGGCCGCGGGCTAGAGGCGTCTTGGATTTTCTTTACTACCACCAGCCCTTGAGAACTCCGAACACACCGACCTGTTTATTGGATTGGCCTTTGCGTTAAAAATATTATCTAGGCTTTAACAAGGGGCATTATCGCTTAAAACGATCTCTTCCAGGCAACCGTGCACGGAAAGGAATTAAAAAAAAACTTTCAACCCGTTCAGCGGATCTACGTGCGACGCTTAGAACGTTTTACAGTGACGTGGCTCGGCGGCCCTCCCCCCGCGCCCCGCGCCTGTCCGCCGGCTGACAGCTGTGCCATGGGCGTAAGGAAACGTCAAGTGCAGGCTCCTCTGGCTACAGTATAAGGCACAGAAGATAATTTTTTTCCGTTTAAAATAGAATGGCTGTCAAGGCATGTTTGCAAGAAATCCGTTGTAGCCAGTTGCACACATGTAAACGAAACGTCATAATATAACTACATAGGAAGGAATGCAATAATTCGTCAAGATTATTATTATTAGGTTCTGGAATGGAGACCACGGACTGGTAAGCGCAGCGTAGGACGTCCACCCACAAGATGGACAGACGACCTAAAAGAGACCGCAGGGAAACGCTGGATGCAGGCCGCTTCCAACCGGCCCTTTTGGAGATCGATGGGGGAGGCCTATGTCCAGCAGTGGACGTCCTACGGCTGAAATGATGATGATGATGATGATTATTAATCCAAAAGGTTATGGACGCCTTTTTGTTAAAGTTTAAAACTTACCTTCCCGTGGTGCAATACGGTTCAGTTCTCTGTGCATTTTGCGCAATTATTTCGGTAAATGTTGCTATACCAAAAAAACTGCACGTTTTTTGTGCAGTTCTAAAAAACTAGTACGAGCTCAATTTACAGACAGTCCTTAACGTAAATTCTCCTACGACATAGTTAAAACAGTTCCAAATTAAACTGCACGATAAGCACGAGGGTTAAAATAATTAAGCTACGAGTTTTTCATCTATTTTGTTTTTTTTTATTTGACAAAACTAGTGTATTAACGCAAGTGATTGTGTAATAATATTGAATTATTATCCGTTAAATAAGATTAAGGCAAATTCGTAGGTTTGCGTGAGTGTAGGCAAACAATGGGAAGTTGCAAATGTGATTTTTTGTTTTGCCCCAAAACTCTATAGAAACTTGACTAAAAAGTTTCCATGACCTTACTAGATCATGATTTGACCATGATATTGACGTAGGCTATGTTTAGAGCTCGTTTTATGTGACTTTAAATGGGTAGAAAAATAAATATATTACTTGATACGGTTAAATGCTACTTTCGTGAGGAGTCATCTATACTAATATTATAAAGAGGAAAGATTTGATTGTTTGTTTGTTTGTTTGTTTGTTTGCATTGAATAGGCTCCGAAACTACTGAACCAATTTGAATAATTCTTTCACTGTTGGGAAGCTACACTATCCCCGGTTAACATAGGCTATATTATATTTTCAAAAAAATAGGGATCCTTACTAAAACTCCAATAATGTAACCCAAAGTGTAAAAAAATAAAATTTTCAATTTTGACTTTGGGTGTTTGACATTTCTAAGACAGGACAACGTCTGTCAGGTCTGCTAGTTAAAAATAAACCTCATCCTAAAATTTAGAATGTGGTATCACAGCTAGTGATGGGAAAGTTTTGTGTGCAGTTTTAATTTTATCGATAACCTTAATTGTATACTTCAGCATATTAGATGTTAGGAATTCCACTAGTCGTTTTAAAAATATAGCAAGATCGACTTGCTTCGTTCGGATGAACAGAAATTTGTCACCAAATCGCATTTTATCATTATTTATTATTTTTTGTAATACTTTAGTTAGAGTGTGTCTGTGTACTATATTCATGCCAATTATTACGCTTGTACGTATTATCGTTACACTACATTACACATTAGATCTAATACCTACAAAAATACGTTAAAAAATACGTTTGTTGTATGGGCTATGGGGACCCCTCTTTCGTTTTAACTTTTTGACTTTTTAGGGTTCCGTATCCAAAGGGTAAAAACGGGGCCTATTACTAAGCCTACGATGTCTGTCTGTCTGTGTATCCGTCTGTCTATACGAGTAAATATTATGAAATCGTGGGTGTGACTTATTTAAAAACGTGGAGTTTTAGTACAGTTGTATGATTATTAACGACATATTTACCGTGATTATGTTGTGGATATGGAGTTCCAGCACAGGAAATGACCCAAAAACGGTATAAATAACGTAAATATTCCGTCATCATACAACTAAATAGTGAACAACAGGGATAGTTTAAAAAAGTGGAGTTTAAGGTTTCAGGATCGCAATTGAAGCTGGCTAGGTTTCTTCATTCAATAAAATAATCAATAATGAATATCAAAGTTAGTTGATTGAATCAGGCGTCACTTTACGGAAGTTTAAAATTTGCATCACAAATATCTATAGAGAAAAATTATTTACAACACATTTGCTCAAAAAGTGCACTTACGAAGCCTGTATACATCGTTCGAAAGTTAAACATTACGGATCATACAACGGAGCGTGCGGTAATGAATTTTACCGCACGCTCCGTTGTATAGCACCGTGCGTGTACTTTACGGTATTTTATTAATTTCCATTTTTCTCGCAAATGTGTTGTAAAATGTTGTATGGCACACGTGCGGATTGGTTATTACAAACTTATCGCACTTGTATCATAAATAACTATTGTAACTTCCTTTAGTTTGTGTTTTCTTGGAGTCGAAGAATTTGAACAGGTGAAGCTATTTTAAGCCTCTTTGGAGATTCAAATGAGGTTGTCTGAGAGTAGTATGAAGACGTTGGTGTTGTGATATGATTTAATTTTTAACCACTGAATGTAAATAAATAATTTCTTATTGTGATATTGCTAATGGCTTCAAGTATCTTTTATTTGTCGTGATACATAAATCACTCTCCGAAAAATGTTTTGAACAAATTGTGCTTGTTTTAGTAGGAATCCAATCCCGTCTTCCTGTTGCAACAATCCATTTTGCCTAGTAGGCGGATCGCCTGGAAAACTGCAATAAATTCAATGTCTATTTATACAATAGAAAATTACAGGAAATGTAATAGTGCTAATAGACGAGACGGACTTGGTCCATACGTCTGTTAGTACTATAAGGAAAATCTAAATGTATCGATATCGATAAAATAATGGTAACCACTATTATTGTCAACAGCTTTGTAATTAAAACACGGTGAAAACATAAAATGATAAACAATTTAGACATACCGGTGATAGGATATTCCTCCTTTTTTAAATTAAAATCTTTGGTAGCTAGGCGACACGTAATTACAGCGCAAGAAGGCATTGTGGAATAAATTCATTGGAGCAGCTACGCGTTCAAAATCAGTTAGCAACTGTGATACGGAGCTCAACGCGTTGACGTAAATAATCATAATTCGTGTGATTGCAGAGGAGGAGCCTCTGGGAGGCATCGAGAGCGAGGAGGAGGGCGACGTGGCGGTGGCGGCGTGCGTGGCGCGCGCGGCCGCGCCCCCGCCCCCGCGCCTCACCGACATGCGGCCCGCCGGCCCCCGGGACGCGCGCCTCGAGTACTCCTACTGCGGCGTGCTGTCCGCCTGGGCCGGCCCCTCGCACTGGCGGCTCAAGCACAACAGAGGTACCAGTACACACTGCACGTCCCGCGGCCCCGGGACGCGCGCCTCGAGTACTCCTACTGCGGCGTGCTGTCCGCCTGGGCCGGCCCCTCGCACTGGCGGCTCAAGCACAACAGAGGTACCAGTACACACTGCACGTCCCGCGGCCCCGGGACGCGCGCCTCGAGTACTCCTACTGCGGCGTGCTGTCCGCCTGGGCCGGCCCCTCGCACTGGCGGCTCAAGCACAACAGAGGTACCAGTACACACTGCACGTCCCGCGGCCCCGGGACGGGCGCCTCGAGTACTCCTACTGCGGCGTGCTGTCCGCCTGGGCCGGCCCCTCGCACTGGCGGCTCAAGCACAACAGAGGTACCAGTACACACTGCACGTCCCACGGCCCCGGGACGCGCGCCTCGAGTACTCCTACTGCGGCGTGCTGTCCGCCTGGGCCGGCCCCTCGCACTGGCGGCTCAAGCACAACAGAGGTACCAGTACACACTGCACGTCCCGCGGCCCCGGGACGCGCGCCTCGAGTACTCCTACTGCGGCGTGCTGTCCGCCTGGGCCGGCCCCTCGCACTGGCGGCTCAAGCACAACAGAGGTACCAGTACACACTGCACGTCCCGCGGCCCCGGGACGCGCGCCTCGAGTACTCCTACTGCGGCGTGCTGTCCGCCTGGGCCGGCCCCTCGCACTGGCGGCTCAAGCACAACAGAGGTACCAGTACACACTGCACGTCCCGCGGCCCCGGGACGCGCGCCTCGAGTACTCCTACTGCGGCGTGCTGTCCGCCTGGGCCGGCCCCTCGCACTGGCGGCTCAAGCACAACAGAAGGCGCGAGCGAGCCTACATACATCGTAACTGACATCGGTTCTGTACTTGCAGCATCGAAGACGTGCGAGCGCACGCAGTGGCCGGGCGCCGGCGGCTCCGCGGAGGGCGCGCAGCAGCGGAGGCCGGCGCGCACCAGGCGGCAGCTCGACTTCCTGGGCGCGGGGCTGGCGCTGGACTGGCGCGCGCCGCCCGCCGCCGAGTACGAGCCGGCGCCGCCCGCCAAGATCATGATCAGCAGGAAGACGCTCGCCACCGGGCCCGCCTGGAGCGAGGCCAACTACAAGACGCCCGTCGACAGGTGCGCCTCGCCTCCCTCCGTCCATACGCACGGCGGCTAGCGACCACTCCTACCTGCCTTGCCTGGAACTAATTGTTTAACGCGATAATGCCGACCATTGTACTGATGTTAGTTTGCAATTAATTTGTATTTTGACTTGTCGATGAGCCCAAACTATCCAGCAAGTTAGTAGATGAGCTCTCCGACCTCTCCCTCCACCACCCACACATCGTACTTAGTCAAGTTCCGCCGCGCGCTGCTTGGATGAACGCCGTGTCCTGCCGTGTGACGTCCGCCGCGCGCTGCTTGGATGAACGCCGTGTCCTGCCGTGTGGCGTCCGCCGCGCGCTGCTTGGATGAACGCCGTGTCCTGCCGTGTGAGGTCGGCCGCGCGCTGCTTGGATGAACGCCGTGTCCTGCCGTGTGACGTCCGCCGCGCGCTGCTTGGATGAACGCCGTGTCCTGCCGTGTGGCGTCCGCCGCGCGCTGCTTGGATGAACGCCGTGTCCTGCCGTGTGAGGTCGGCCGCGCGCTGCTTGGATGAACGCCGTGTCCTGCCGTGTGACGTCCGCCGCGCGCTGCTTGGATGAACGCCGTGTCCTGCCGTGTGACGTCCGCCGCGCGCTGCTTGGATGAACGCCGTGTCCTGCCGTGTGACGTCCGCTGCGCGCTGCTTGGATGAACGCCGTGTCCTGCCGTGTGAGGTCGGCCGCGCGCTGCTTGGATGAACGCCGTGTCCTGCCGTGTGACGTCCGCTGCGCGCTGCTTGGATGAACGCCGTGTCCTGCCGTGTGAGGTCGGCCGCGCGCTGCTTGGATGAACGCCGTGTCCTGCCGTGTGACGTCCGCCGCGCGCTGCTTGGATGAACGCCGTGTCCTGCCGTGTGAGGTCGGCCGCGCGCTGCTTGGATGAACGCCGTGTCCTGCCGTGTGAGGTCGGCCGCGCGCTGCTTGGATGAACGCCGTGTCCTGCCGTGTGACGTCCGCTGCGCGCTGCTTGGATGAACGCCGTGTCCTGCCGTGTGAGGTCGGCCGCGCGCTGCTTGGATGAACGCCGTGTCCTGCCGTGTGAGGTCGGCCGCGCGCTGCTTGGATGAACGCCGTGTCCTGCCGTGTGACGTCCGCCGCGCGCTGCTTGGATGAACGCCGTGTCCTGCCGTGTGACGTCCGCCGCGCGCTGCGTGGATGAACGCCGTGTCCTGCCGTGTGACGTCCGCCGCGCGCTGCTTGGATGAACGCCGTGTCCTGCCGTGTGAGGTCGGCCGCGCGCTGCTTGGATGAACGCCGTGTCCTGCCGTGTGACGTCCGCTGCGCGCTGCTTGGATCAACGCCGTGTCCTGCCGTGTGAGGTCGGCCGCGCGCTGCTTGGATGAACGCCGTGTCCTGCCGTGTGACGTCCGCTGCGCGCTGCTTGGATGAACGCCGTGTCCTGCCGTGTGAGGTCGGCCGCGCGCTGCTTGGATGAACGCCGTGTCCTGCCGTGTGACGTCCGCTGCGCGCTGCTTGGATGAACGCCGTGTCCTGCCGTGTGAGGTCGGCCGCGCGCTGCTTGGATGAACGCCGTGTCCTGCCGTGTGACGTCCGCTGCGCGCTGCTTGGATGAACGCCGTGTCCTGCCGTGTGAGGTCGGCCGCGCGCTGCTTGGATGAACGCCGTGTCCTGCCGTGTGACGTCCGCTGCGCGCTGCTTGGATGAACGCCGTGTCCTGCCGTGTGAGGTCGGCCGCGCGCTGCTTGGATGAACGCCGTGTCCTGCCGTGTGACGTCCGCTGCGCGCTGCTTGGATGAACGCCGTGTCCTGCCGTGTGAGGTCGGCCGCGCGCTGCTTGGATGAACGCCGTGTCCTGCCGTGTGAGGTCGGCCGCGCGCTGCTTGGATGAACGCCGTGTCCTGCCGTGTGACGTCCGCTGCGCGCTGCTTGGATGAACGCCGTGTCCTGCCGTGTGAGGTCGGCCGCGCGCTGCTTGGATGAACGCCGTGTCCTGCCGTGTGAGGTCGGCCGCGCGCTGCTTGGATGAACGCCGTGTCCTGCCGTGTGACGTCCGCCGCGCGCTGCTTGGATGAACGCCGTGTCCTGCCGTGTGACGTCCGCCGCGCGCTGCGTGGATGAACGCCGTGTCCTGCCGTGTGACGTCCGCCGCGCGCTGCTTGGATGAACGCCGTGTCCTGCCGTGTGAGGTCGGCCGCGCGCTGCTTGGATGAACGCCGTGTCCTGCCGTGTGACGTCCGCTGCGCGCTGCTTGGATCAACGCCGTGTCCTGCCGTGTGAGGTCGGCCGCGCGCTGCTTGGATGAACGCCGTGTCCTGCCGTGTGACGTCCGCTGCGCGCTGCTTGGATGAACGCCGTGTCCTGCCGTGTGAGGTCGGCCGCGCGCTGCTTGGATGAACGCCGTGTCCTGCCGTGTGACGTCCGCTGCGCGCTGCTTGGATGAACGCCGTGTCCTGCCGTGTGAGGTCGGCCGCGCGCTGCTTGGATGAACGCCGTGTCCTGCCGTGTGACGTCCGCTGCGCGCTGCTTGGATGAACGCCGTGTCCTGCCGTGTGAGGTCGGCCGCGCGCTGCTTGGATGAACGCCGTGTCCTGCCGTGTGACGTCCGCTGCGCGCTGCTTGGATGAACGCCGTGTCCTGCCGTGTGACGTCCGCCGCGCGCTGCTTGGATGAACGCCGTGTCCTGCCGTGTGAGGTCGGCCGCGCGCTGCTTGGATGAACGCCGTGTCCTGCCGTGTGACGTCCGCTGCGCGCTGCTTGGATGAACGCCGTGTCCTGCCGTGTGAGGTCGGCCGCGCGCTGCTTGGATGAACGCCGTGTCCTGCCGTGTGACGTCCGCTGCGCGCTGCTTGGATGAACGCCGTGTCCTGCCGTGTGACGTCCGCCGCGCGCTGCTTGGATGAACGCCGTGTCCTGCCGTGTGACGTCCGCTGCGCGCTGCTTGGATGAACGCCGTGTCCTGCCGTGTGAGGTCGGCCGCGCGCTGCTTGGATGAACGCCGTGTCCTGCCGTGTGACGTCCGCCGCGCGCTGCTTGGATGAACGCCGTGTCCTGCCGTGTGAGGTCGGCCGCGCGCTGCTTGGATGAACGCCGTGTCCTGCCGTGTGACGTCCGCTGCGCGCTGCTTGGATGAACGCCGTGTCCTGCCGTGTGAGGTCGGCCGCGCGCTGCTTGGATGAACGCCGTGTCCTGCCGTGTGACGTCCGCTGCGCGCTGCTTGGATGAACGCCGTGTCCTGCCGTGTGAGGTCGGCCGCGCGCTGCTTGGATGAACGCCGTGTCCTGCCGTGTGACGTCCGCTGCGCGCTGCTTGGATGAACGCCGTGTCCTGCCGTGTGACGTCCGCTGCGCGCTGCTTGGATGAACGCCGTGTCCTGCCGTGTGAGGTCGGCCGCGCGCTGCTTGGATGAACGCCGTGTCCTGCCGTGTGAGGTCGGCCGCGCGCTGCTTGGATGAACGCCGTGTCCTGCCGTGTGACGTCCGCTGCGCGCTGCTTGGATGAACGCCGTGTCCTGCCGTGTGAGGTCGGCCGCGCGCTGCTTGGATGAACGCCGTGTCCTGCCGTGTGAGGTCGAAGCTCGAATCTTCACTGAATCATTTGATCGTACGATAAACAAATCTTGGATTTATATTAAAATTTTGCAGAACTTTAAAGAACTCTGATGGTGCGCACTCGCAGCGCAGTAACCGCGACATTGTCGTCCATATTTTTGATTTGAAGATGGCGCGCAAGATCCTTGTAATAAATATCAAATGTAACATTTCTTTATAACAGTACAATACTTAGTACAAAAATAACCCAAGCCTTGATGTCTCTAATGCTCGTTTATCTTGCTCTAAGAAAGAGGCTGACAGAGCCACGCCACGTGCTTGATTGCTCACATCAATGTTCTTGTTTTAAGAAAGAGGCTGACAGAGCCACGCCACGTGCTTGATTGCTCACATCAATGTTCTTGTTTTAAGAAAGAGGCTGACAGAGCCACGCCACGTGCTTGATTGCTCACATCAATGTTTTTGTTTTAAGAAAGAGGCTGACAGAGCCACGACACGTGCTTGATTGCTCACATCAATGTTCTTGTTTTAAGAAAGAGGCTGACAGAGCCACGACACGTGCTTGATTGCTCACATCAATGTTCTTGTTTTAAGAAAGAGGCTGACAGAGCCACGCCAAGTGCGTGATTGCTCACATCAATGTTCTTGTTTTAAGAAAGAGGCTGACAGAGCCACGACACGTGCTTGATTGCTCACATCAATGTTCTTGTTTTAAGAAAGAGGCTGACAGAGCCACGACACGTGCTTGATTGCTCACATCAATGTTCTTGTTTTAAGAAAGAGGCTGACAGAGCCACGACACGTGCTTGATTGCTCACATCAATGTTCTTGTTTTAAGAAAGAGGCTGACAGAGCCACGACACGTGCTTGATTGCTCACATCAATGTTCTTGTTTTAAGAATGAGGCTGACAGAGCCACGACACGTGCTTGATTGCTCACATGAATGTCACTTTCAGATTATTATTTACTATACTATCATTTGTTATTTAATAATACCTATGTTTTTAATTATTCTAGTAAATACATTGTTATTTATATTTATAGGTATATTTATAACTTAGTTTATTTTTATATTTTTAAGTATGTATTCTATAAATCATGTGATTGTTGTTTATATTATCAGTGTTGTACGCACCTGTAACTGACTGGTTCACATACTCGAATATTTATCTGAAGCTAACCTTTAATGTTTTGTGAATTGTTCGTTGGTGTGTCTAAATAAATAAATGTCAGTTGTCGAAATTGAAATGTAATAAGAATGTGACCGCACTTGTGACCCGACTGGGTACTGGGTACACGTGTGGAAGTCGCATCGATTGTATCAGCCACATACGTACCTCGTACCTGTGAGCTACTTGTCCTTCCTCCGATGAAGGAATAGAGCCCTCGAGTGACAGTGGCGGTAACATTACACGAGTTCTTAAAACAATATTCACGTTGCAGAGGTCTCGACGAATCGTTCTTCCGTAAGCTGTTTCTCCGACGCAACATGACGCTGGTCCGCAAGCGAGAGAACGCAGAGGGCAAGGAGCCGGAACAGCTCACGGTGGAGGAAGCTCGGGACTACGACTACAACAACGAGAATGATGCTTCGTACTGCCCCCTCAACGTGCAGGTTCGTACTCTCTTACCGCCTCGTCGCCTTGTAGTGCCGTACTCTTACCGCCTCGTCGCCTTGTAGTGCCGTACTCTTACCGCCTCGTCGCCTTGTAGTGCCGTACTCTCTTACCGCCTCGTCGCCTTGTAGTGCCGTACTCTTACCGCCTCGTCGCCTTGTAGTGCCGTACTCTTACCGCCTCGTCGCCTTGTAGTGCCGTACTCTCTTACCGCCTCGTCGCCTTGTAGTGCCGTACTCTTACCGCCTCGTCGCCTTGTAGTGCCGTACTCTTACCGCCTCGTCGCCTTGTAGTGCCGTCCTCTTACCGCATCGTCGCCTTGTAGTGCCGTACTCTCTTACCGCCTCGTCGCCTTGTAGTGCCGTACTCTTACCGCCTCGTCGCCTTGTAGTGCCGTCCTCTTACCGCATCGTCGCCTTGTAGTGCCGTACTCTCTTACCGCCTCGTCGCCTTGTAGTGCCGTCCTCTTACCGCATCGTCGCCTTGTAGTGCCGTACTCTCTTACCGCCTCGTCGCCTTGTAGTGCCGTCCTCTTACCGCATCGTCGCCTTGTAGTGCCGTACTCTCTTACCGCCTCGTCGCCTTGTAGTGCCGTACTCTCTTACCGCCTCGTCGCTTTGTAGTGCCGTACTCTTACCGCCTCGTCGCCTTGTAGTGCCGTACTCTCTTACCGCCTCGTCGCCTTGTAGTGCCGTACTCTCTTACCGCCTCGTCGCCTTGTAGTGCCGTCCTCTTACCGCATCGTCGCCTTGTAGTGCCGTACTCTCTTACCGCCTCGTCGCCTTGTAGTGCCGTACTCTCTTACCGCCTCGTCGCTTTGTAGTGCCGTACTCTTACCGCCTCGTCGCCTTGTAGTGCCGTACTCTCTTACCGCCTCGTCGCCTTGTAGTGCCGTACTCTCTTACCGCCTCGTCGCCTTGTAGTGCCGTACTCTTACCGCCTCGTCGCCTTGTAGTGCCGTACTCTTACCGCCTCGTCGCCTTGTAGTGCCGTACTCTTACCGCCTCGTCGCCTTGTAGTGCCGTACTCTTACCGCCTCGTCGCCTTGTAGTGCCGTACTCTTACCGCCTCGTCGCCTTGTAGTGCCGTACTCTTACCGCCTCGTCGCCTTGTAGTGCCGTACTCTTACCGCCTCGTCGCCTTGTAGTGCCGTACTCTCTTACCGCCTCGTCGCCTTGTAGTGCCGTACTCTTACCGCCTCGTCGCCTTGTAGTGCCGTACTCTTACCGCCTCGTCGCCTTGTAGTGCCGTACTCTCTTACCGCCTCGTCGCCTTGTAGTGCCGTACTCTTACCGCCTCGTCGCCTTGTAGTGCCGTACTCTTCCCGCCTCGTCGCCTTGTAGTGCCGTACTCTTACCGCCTCGTCGCCTTGTAGTGCCGTACTCTTACCGCCTCGTCGCCTTGTAGTGCCGTACTAGAGGTGCGACGAATAATAGTAATAAATAATAATAATAAATAAAATCATTTATTTCAGGCGCGTAAATGACCCATAAAATATAAACTAAGAGTACAAATAGAATGATCCCACGGTGTAAAGAGCTGCTCGTCTACTTATACCGTTAGTGTAAATCTAAAATCTAAGAAGCACAATAGTGCTGGCTCATTTTTAGGGTTCCGTACCTCAAAAGGAAAAAACGGAACCCTTATAGGATCACTTCGTTGTCCGTCTGTCAAGACCCTTTTTCTCAAGAACGCGTAAAGGTAGCAAGTTGAAATTTATACTAAATACTTGGGTCTACGGTTTCTTTCGGCTGTAAAAAAATAAAAGTTGTAAGTCAAAGCAATCAAAAGATATGAACGTTTATGTCGTATATTTTGCGATTTCACATGGGAATCAAAACCTATAGGGTACTTCCCGTTGACCTAGAATCATGAAATTTGGCAAGAGGCAAGGTCTCATACATAGTAGGTACATATATAGCAATAAATCCGAAAGTTATAAATTTGAAGTTATATCATTTAAAAATAATTATTATGCGATCACAAACTTACATTTTGCAGTTGGAATATATGGAAGAACTTTATTGTCAACTACAAACTTAAGTTTGTCTTTCAATATTTTAACTTCAGTTAGTTTTTTTTTGTCTCGCGCTCTGAGGATTCCGTTATGTCGTATATTTTGCGATTTCACAGGGGAATCAAAACCTACGTTGACCTAGAATCATGAAATTTGGCAAGAGGCAAGGTCTCATACATAGTAGGTACATATATAGCAATAAATCCGAAAGTTATAAATTTGAAGTTATATCATTTAAAAATAATTATTTTGCTATTACAAACTTACATTTTGTAGTTCGAATGTATGGAAGAACCTTATTGTCAACTACAAACTTAAGTTTGTCTTTCAATATTTTAACTTCAGTTAGTTTTTTTATTGGTCTAGCGCTCTGAGGGTTCCGTCTAACGGAACCCTCAGAGCACGAGTCCTACTCGTACTTGTCCGGTTTTTTATTTGTTGGCATCCATGTGCACCGAGACCCGATGCGTAACAGGTATGGGTAACAATACAGGCTATACAGAATACACATAATATATTTTTCATAATATTTAATATATCTATACCAATATTATATAGAGGAAAGATTTGATTGTTTGTTTGTTTGCATTGAATAGGCTCCGAAACTACTTAACCGATTTGAAAAGTTCTTTCACTGTTGGGAAGCTACACTATCCCCGGATGACATAGGCTATAATCTATACCCGTGCGAAGCTGGGGCGGACCGCTAGTTACACATAAAATAGAGGTGCCATTTATTCCAAATAAGATTTTACATAAATTATAATCTTCATTTTCATGTGTGCATCAGAGCTACATGACCTGACCCTGCCATCCCCTTTCTACGACAGGACAAGTAGGAAAACGGCCCACTACCACCCATACATTGTAGATATTCCTTGGATACGTACCAAACGTTTCTAATCCGTACGGCCAAAGATTGGAACAACCTGCCCGCTTCCTTTTTTCCTGAGATATAACCTGTGCCTTTTCAAGGCCAGATTCGAGTGAATAGGTATCTTCCAAGTCTGCGTGCTTCATCTTCGACCACATCGTCGCTTACCAACAGGCGAGTTGGTGGGCAAACGGACTTATCCGCGTTAAAAAAAAAACATTTTTCTACAATTTCAAAAGATATCTCTTAGTTCGGTGTGCCTTTGGCATAGGCCTCCTCCAACTGTCTCCATTGCTCTCTATCATTTGGCATAGGCCTCCTCCAACTGTCTCCATTGCTCTCTATCATTTGGCATAGGCCTCCTCCAACTGTCTCCATTGCTCTCTATCATTTGGCATAGGCCTCCTCCAACTGTCTCCATTGCTTTCTATCATTTGGCATAGGCCTCCTCCAACTGTCTCCATTGCTCTCTATCATTTGGCATAGGCCTCCTCCAACTGTCTCCATTGCTTTCTATCATTTGGCATAGGCCTCCTCCAACTGTCTCCATTGCTCTCTATCATTTGGCATAGGCCTCCTCCAACTGTCTCCATTGCTCTCTATCATTTGCCACTGTTGTCCCGTATGGCTCCAGGGTCAGGCTAAGTCGTCATCCCTTCTTCTTGTTGGACGTCTCTGTCTTGTTGTGCTGTCCCTTGGGTATTACAGAGTGCGTAGCTTACTCCATTTGTTTAATTTGCAACGTAGCATGCGTCCTGCCCAGGCCCAGCCCCAGCCCCAGCCCCAGTGAACATTGATTGAACACTGTTTGAGAAAATACCTATTTTGTTTGCATGCACATACAATCTTTGAAACAGTAAACACGACAATATGTGTCCAGCTGTCACGTTCATTTATATATGTTGTCAGGAGGGCGAGGAGTGGGGCCACGAGGACGGCACTGCGGCCGGCGACGTCCACCAGCAGCCGCAGCCGGCGGAACCCGACGGCATCGGGGAGATGATAGAACCGCCCACCAAGGTCAATATATATCCATCCACTCTATACCATGTATACGTCATAACTTACAAATTGAGGAGAATGGTACTGTAAAGCGTGTGGTGTGTCGTTGTCAACTCACCGCAGAAACACATCACCAGTGAGTTGCACGAGGCATCATCATCAGGGCCGGATTTAGAGGTCCAGAGGCCTCGGGGCAACAAAGGAGCGGAGGCCCCCTCGCCCCAAATTATTTTCCAAATAAAGTAAACAATTTTTTTTCAGTCGAGTTTTTCAATAAATTATTTATTGTGAAACCAAGTAGATTCCCTTAGTATTGAACAAACACATATAAATATAAACGGAAACAAGAATTATCTGAAATTAAATTTTAGGGTTAACGAACGGAACCTTTCGAGCTTTTTTCTTAAGTTAGGTAAAGGTGAAAGAGCAAAAAAACAAATATCAAAGGAAAAGATGCTTACTAGTGTTAACTAGTTGGAATTTGAAAGATTTTTTTTCCGAAGTCTCTATTGTGGGGGCCCCCCGTTTGTGGAGGCCCCGGGGCTTTCGCCCCGGTTGCCCTCCCCTAAATCCGGCCCTGATCATCATCATCTACACTTGTATCTCGCCACTGGAGCACACGTGCCAGCGTCCCAGCCTCCAAGGAGCTGGGTTGGCTCGGGCACACTGGCATGATGCACTCAGCGGGACGTCAGTGCAGGACTACATAAGACATTTACGTTATATCAAACCTTCGGGGTAACAACACTACTTCTACAAAACAAATTCAAATTGAGCCGAGTTTGTCCTGACATACCTCTTTACTTGGGGGAAGTGTCGCTGTTCTAGTAAGTATTTATTAATGACTTGAGTAATAGACAGCGCACAGCCCGCACCTCTACTCCCTACTCTCCTGCTCCAGGCGCATGACATGATGCACGACTGATCCATAGATATCGCAGGCGAGCTACAGATACTGAGGAAGGATTCTTGATAAATTGTATGTAATGGCGAGGCCGAAGGGGAGCCCTACGCTCACAAAATCCCGAGGATTTAACTTGTCTTATTATCTTATATCTTTATGGTTTCAGATTGCCAAAATGTTCATTCCGTACGCCATGAGAGCGAAGAAAGTGGATATGAAGCAGCTGAAACATTGCACGTGGAAGTTGCTCACAGAGGGCAGCCCCGCGGGGGCGGAGCGCGTGGAGCCCACCTCGCTGTTCTCCCTGTACGCGCGGCTGCCCGGCAAGCTGTCCGCCGAGGCGGCCGACTCGCTCAGCATCCCGCTGGCGCTGCTGTCCGTGCTGCACCTCGCCAATGAGAAAGGACTCATTTTGGAAAAGAAAGACGACCTTAAAGATGTCGCCATTCTGGGACTCATCAGATAATTTAACTTCGATTCTTATTGGACAAGCTTTAATACAACTTTACTGTGGATTACTAAATACATTTTACTTCTACCCCTTTACGAGTCTACTCTGCACTCGTTTTACTGGAGTAGTGCAAACAGTGCATCAGGCATCGGGAACGACCTTATATGCGCTTCGGTTCACTTGCCGTTGTCTTCGCCGAGACACTGCGAGTCTTCGAGATTGAAAGAAAACCCATGAGTGTTGTTTATACTGGTGTATTTCATGAATGTGCACAGAGGTGTATTGTGTCGAACACGATTCCTTATCAAGTCCGAATGACGTATTGAATTTTATACAATATTAACTGATTAGTGGAGGGTAGATACTGTAGGTAGTCGTGAATATGTTTTGTTGTTGAAGCGGCAGTTTCAAGCCGCGACAGCCGTTGTATTTCAAGTGACACCAGAGAGAGAGAGAGTGAGTACATCTCCGTAATGAAAGGATACGCTACTTGCTTATTGTTCTGAGTAATTGGCGGTTTTATTTTATTTTATTTTATTTATTCATCAACAGAATGCTTACAGTTAAACCAAAGCGCAAACTATTTAAATAACAAAATATGGTTCGTTGACGAGGTATAGAGAAGGGTTCAGATCGTATCAGTGGATAGCCGCCGCCCTCGCGCTCGGACGATGGCTGATCGAGTCCACCGTGAACAGCTTTGCACATGTGGAGCAGGAGAACACAAGATGAACTGAAGCTCCATCACACCAAGCTACATACACAAATTACTTCTTTCATTATATTTTGATAATCCCTGGAGGATGGCAAGGGGCTGCTCCACTTCATCACACTTCAGCGATAAAAAGCAAGAGAACACTGGTCAGGTAGAACCTGACACAAAGTGACGTGAGGAACTGAGGATGCAACACGTCTCAGAGTCAGAGACATAGCCTTCAACTACTTTAACACAGAACATTTAGCAAAACGTGAAAGACTTCGCCGACATCAGGAAGGTGCAACACTACTTGCAGAACAAATGAGATGCCTGCACGAGGCGTTCTCACTGCGACACTTGAAGTGAACTGAGCCAAGCTCGGGAGCGTATCTGGGAAACATCATACATCCCACTTTAAAATGTCGCAATATCTTTATTCGGTTCTGTGAAGGGTTATTCGAAAATAAAAGGGGTATGGCCCCGTGCTCCACCCATGTTCTCCACCTGGGTGGAGCACGGGGTACTTACACGTCCTCGTGCTCCAACTGATAACATTTTAGTACAATCATGACCAATCTCAAACAATAGGGTATTTGACTACTTTTGACTACTTTTGGGAAACTATTGCACATTATTGCCTGATATAATTTAATGTATACTGCATTTATATTTTCTGGATATCAGTCGTATTTGCGATATAAATCGATGTTAAAGTTTGAATAAAAAAATATCGCGCCAAAACGCAGACCTGCGTCATAGCTCCGGTCGAGCGACTGATTGACGTCACACAAAACAAAACAGCTGCAGCCAGGCAGCAAAAGTTTGATAATTAATTAATTTCTATTAGAAGAAATGGTTTATAAATGTTGTGTAGTGCCACAATGTACAAATACTTCCATAAAAGACACCGGAAAAACTATTCGTTCCTCTTCCAATGGACCCTAAAACTCGAAAAAAGTGGTTGGAACTAAGTAGCTCGTAAAGAAGCTAATTCAAGTGTTTCTATGTGCAAAGATCATTTTGAGGTACACATTTGAGTCTATATTATATTTCTATTATAATTTGTGTTTTTATTGCATTACTATTTTATGTACTGTGACTTTCTTTTTAAACATTGTAAAGCTTGACATAACCTAACAAAATAGTGATATCCACCTACTACACTTTACCTGTTTGAATCTTTGAAGGATTATTACTGAAGAAATATGCAACCATAAATACATTAATTTTGGGTAAGTTACTGCTGTCTGCTTGTACAAAATGTTTCTCCATTCACACACACACACACACAAACACACCCTCATGCACACTATCACCCCACATACTCCGCCTCCTACACACGCACACATAGCCACACACATGTACACATAAATTTATTATAGTATACGACTGTAGGTATTTATTAGATTAGTAATATAATGTAAATCCATTATTGGCCGTAAGTTAAGTTAGTAGTTTATTGTTTTGTTTTTAAAGGGCTGTGGATTTTGTTAAATAAATAAAATAAAATAAAAATAAAATTCTCCTCAAATTTAACTTCTGGACTGTTTTTGGTGAAAATTTCTGGATAAATCGCTCTCAAAATAGCTTCACAACATTAAATTCGAAAATCACAATACAAAATCTGTCTATTTATTTCTGTGTGACGTCACTATAAGAACTATTAGAACCAATGACTGTATTAGAACCATGTTCGACTTCTACGCGGACGAAGTCGCGGGCTAAAGCTAGTACTAATATATAATAATGATAAATGTAAAGCTAGTCTCCAAGAACTGGTTTGGTGCGAATTTGAAACATTGTTGTTTATAAATGAGCACCCAGGGTGCTGGGATGGTTCTGGTGGTCCGTTAGTAACAAACGGTTATTTCTCTTTCACATGAAGCTATTACTTGGCACAGAATACATTTAGTACAAGTACTAAGGTGACTAATGTAATGCTGTAAATTAGACTTACCTATGTGCGATCAAAACACAACAAACATATAATTAATAGTAATAGGACATATAAATAGTGTTTAGTTATCCAAATTCTTAGTAAAGTAATTTATTCTTATTTGTTGTATAAAGTGCTAGGCAGCGCATTGCATCGATCCAATCAGGGTGTCTTCAAATCACGAGTGAATCAGTTTCTTCTAGACAAGCGTGCTCCGTCGTAGACCGCATCATCGCTTAACATCAAGCGAGTTGGCGGTTAAATGTAGGCCTTAATTTCAACAAAGTAAATTATTACACCTCACACCGAGTACTGCTCTCATTTTTGGAACGGAGCACCCAAGTATCAGCTCGAGCCTCTCGATGCATTGCAGCGAGAGCAGTGTGCATTATCGACGTACCCAACCTCACTGAACACTTGGAGCCGCTCAGTATGCGCAGACACTCTCTGTATCTTTTATCGCATTTACAACCGGAGTGTTCTGAAGAACTGTTTGATCTGATGCCGGCGTCGGTTTTACCATCGCACTAGCCGCCACCGCCTGAAGGCTCATCCACACATAGATCAGTGTGAATCGCACCCTGTACGATTCACACGATCCTTGCCTCACACCTGCAAAATGTGGAGTGAGCCTTCTGCGGTGTTTCCGAGAAGCTTCAACGTTAGGTTTTTCAAAAGGCAAGTTAATAGAGTCCGGGTCGGAAACGTAGTTGTGATGCCTCTGGTGCTACAAGTATTCATAGGCGACGGTGACTTGTGCCGGTTTTAGCACTACCAGCGCACTGGGCGGTCGCCCCACCAGGCCCTACCCTAACGCGAACGCACGCTTAATTGTAAAAAGCCTTCACCTCATCTGCTTATAGTAAAGACTGATCACATGAAGTAGGCATCGAGCACTGAGGGTTCCGTACCATCATCGCTTTCCATCAGGCGAGATCGCGGTTAAACGTTAGCCTAGTCCGATGTAAAAAATGAAACATCTTGTTAGCTACTAAAGTAAAAAAAAGTGCAACATCCACAGATACACACAGCAACATCCCATCAACGCCCAGTCGAGTACAGGCTGCGCCTGACGTTGCGTCACTTCGGTGATAGGTGGTGAACCAAAATTGGACACCGACTCGCACTTGACCATTATTTATTATTATACTTTAGAGTGTGTACTATAATCATGTCAAGTTTGACGCTTGTACGTATTACCATTTTTACATTAGGATAATACAAAAATACGTTTGTTGTATCGACCCTTTCGTTTTTACTTTTTTATTATTTGTTAGTTAATCCGCCATAACATTACATATTCGGTGAAAATTTCAACTGCTATGTATTACGGTTCGAAAGATACAGCCGTTTTAAGGTAGGACGGACATACAGACAGACATCGTAGGCTTAGTTGCGCATTGTAAGGCAGGACACTAGTAGTTGGAACCACAAGTCACTGATCCAGTGAACTTGCAAGTTCATCAACCAATCGCCGTTATGACGCGTAACCAAAAAAACAGAATGCTTGTAGCAGAGCTTTATTTTCTTTTAAATCAAATAAACATTTTCGCAAACGTAACTGTTGGTCAGGAAATTGTTTGCAAATTTAAATCAACATGACAATAATGGTCTAAGTAAATATTTTACAATCGGAAAGAGGCACTATGATATTCCCGTTACACCACTATTTAATAATATATTTAATATTGCTTATTTGACACATTACAATAATAATATGCAAAGTGCTTTTTTTTAAATACCCAGGTATATAATTAAAAGGAAATGTGGATTTAGCGAGGAGCCAGATTTTCACAATAGGTTGCAATGTTTATTGCTACCAGTGGGTGCGAGGCGAGCGTCACGTCGCGGCCCTCGATGCACACATGTATGTATGAACATAATGAGTATTAATGAGGGCACAATATGATAACGTATGAGAACAAGGAACAAGCTTGTGACGTCACATTGTGTGGACTGTTCATACAGCACATACATTGCATTGAGCTTCCTGACGTAACATGAAATACACAAATTAAGTAAAAACTTAGACCGATGACTACAAAACACTTAGGATAAGAAAACTAATGTCTTTTGACTCAAATTTTCTTATGATAACATAAAAACAACACTTACACACGTTTGTAACAATCAAGTAGGTATCAATAGAAAGCTCTAGCAGCCAGCGAAGTGATCACACTCTCCGCTCCTACCTCCACTTACCGCTCATTCGACTCCCATTCAGTTACACGAAACTGTATAGAAAGTATCACAAGCACTGTCCAGCAATATGCTCAGGTTAAACTTAGATAATGAGATTTGAAGTCTATAATACAAATGGTGTCGTGAAACATTGATAACAATTGTTTTTGCTTCTTTAGCCGAAGCATCTGGTGCTACTTCTGTCGTAACTTCACTATTTGCAGTCCTTAGCCATTTCTTTTTCTGGTAAAACATTGGAGACGTTTTCTGTTTGGACTTCAATTTGGACTCCCCCTTGCTTAGCGTCAACATTTTCGGGCGCTTTCTTTTCTGGAGACTGTTCATTTTTGGGGGTTCCAGCATCGTTGTTGGGCGACTTGTCCCGATCGCTGCCACTGGTGTAGCCGGTGTCGGTGTTCGTTGGATCCCTGGATTGTTCCCCCGCGGAAGGCTGGATCGTGTCATCCGAAGCCTCTCGCTGCAGAGTATCGCTGGATCCATCTCTCTCGGGAGTACTACAAGTCTCAGTTTTGATGCCCTCGTCTAAAGAGACTTCCTCAGCCGGACTGTCTGCTTGAGCTTCGAAGGAGCTGTTTTCGATGACGGTGTCGGTGCTGTCCATACTTCCGTCGAGGTCGGGTTGGGAGCTGTTCAGTATCTCTAAGTCATCTTCGGCATCATCAAACTCGTCGTCTTTCTCTAATTCGGACGTATCTTTCAAGTCGCCGTGTTCACTCTTTACATCTGTCGGTGTTTCGACAACACTATCTACATCTTTCGGTGTTTCGACAACACTATCCACATCTTTCGGTGTTTCGACGGAACTATCCACATCTTTCGGTGTTTCGACGATACTCTCTACATCTTTCGGTGTTTCGACGACACTATCTACATATTTCGGTGTGTCGATGGAACTATCTACATCTTTCGGTGTTTCGACGGAACTATCCACATCTTTCGGTGTTTCGACGATACTATCTACATCTTTCGATGTGTCGACGGAACGATCTACATCTTTCGGTGTTTCGACGATACTCTCTACATCTTTCGGTGTTTCGACGACACTATCTACATATTTCGGTGTGTCGATGGAACTATCTACATCTTTCGGTGTTTCGACGGAACTATCCACATCTTTCGGTGTTTCGACGATACTATCTACATCTTTCGATGTGTCGACGGAACGATCTACATCTTTCGGTGTTTCGACGGAACTATCCACATCTTTCGGTGTTTCGACGACACTATCTACATCTTTCGATGTTTCGACGGAACTATCTACGTCTTTTGGTGTGTCGACGACACTCTCTACGTCTTTCGTTTTTTCGACGGCACTCTCTGCATCATTTGGTGTTTCGACGGCACTCTCGACAATTTCAGCTCTTTCTTCAATTGTTTCCTGTATACATTCGTTCGGGAGTTCCGCATCGAGTTTGGTCTCTCCGAGTTTACTTTTGAGGGAAACTTCCCCAGGAATGGAAGGTACAGTTTCTTGTATGCTTATGTTAGATTGTCCGAGGTTGGTATCGGCGGGAGTGTCCACGGTGAGCATGGTCACCAGATCGGTGCCGTTCACTAACACTTTCACAAGAGTAGGTTCCTTGGTGCTATCTAAATATTCGATTCGGAAGGTGACGTCCTCGAGGGACAGTTCGTCTAGCTTGTTCCTGCCGATGCCGTGGAGCGCAGGGTCGGCCGCGAGGCGGCAGCACTTGGCGAGCGGCTCCAGGGCGGCCAGCTCGGCGGGCAACTGCCGGAACTCCTCGCACTTGGCCTTGTTGCCGTAGTCTAGGAACTGCACATGGTAGCCGACGTCACAGAACTCTAATACCTTCGCGCGGTACCACTGCTCGTCCTCCGACCAGAAGGCGGCGCACACCGAGCCCACTTTCAGCTCCGAGATCGGCTCCAAGTCCGCCCCGGCGCCGAGCTCCTCCGTCACGCGGTCCACTTCCCCTAGAGATCCCTCCAGATGGACGTAGAACTCGTCCAGGGACTGCACGTAGCAGAGCTTGGCGTCGTCGTGCAGGTCCCGTCCGAGCGGCGGCGGGCGCTGCGCGGGCGGCCGCCCCTCGCAGAGCGCCACCAGCCGCTCCGTGACGGAGGCGCCCTCCGAGTACAGCTCCACGATGGAGATGTCCCCGGAGGCGACGAACTGCACGGTGAACACGGTCGCGCCCTCGGCCGCGAGCTCGTTGAACGCGACCTCCGAGCGGCGCGACCAGGACTTGATGTCGCGCGGCTTCTGCAGCGCGCACTTTCTCGAGAGCGCCGGCTTCGCCTGCAGGTCGTCCGGCAAGGAGCGCAGGTCAGTCACGATCGACGCGTTGCCGTAGTCCATGAAGAGCACCTCGGTGCCCTCCGAGCCGTCGACGATCACCTGCGCGCGGTACCAGGCGCCGTCCTCCGGGTACCTGGCGGCGCATAGCAGCCCCTCCGCGCGCGCGCCCAGCTCCGGGAACGAGTCCGCGTCCGCTAGGGCCGCCTCCATGGCCTGCAGCTCCGCCGCGGCCGACTCCAGCTGGATCCAGAACTCGGAGGGCGAGTTCACGTGGCTCGCGAAGCAGGAGGGCAGGTCTCCGGCGCCGTCGGGCGCCTCCGCGCGCGCCGCGTGCCCGCGCGCCACCAGCGCCGCCACCAGGTCCACGCCGCCCACGAACACGTCCACGTACGTGGTGACGTCTCGCAGCACGATGGACACGTGCACGGGCGCGGACAGGTCGCCCGCCAGCTCCGTGAAGTGGTCCGTGGCGGCCTCCGACCACTCGCCGGTGCCGGTGGGCACGGCGTTCACTCCCGTCTTGATGGCGTACCGCTCGGCCTCCCGCAGCCGGTCCGGCAACGCCTTGAGCAGGCCGGGCCGGTTGTCAAGCACGTCCGTGTTGCCGTAGTCCACGAACCGCACCGTGGTGATGTCGGAGTCCGCGTCCAGGATCTCCGCGCGGTACCACTGCTCATCCGCTAGGTACTTGGCAGCGCACAGCGCGCCCAGCTCGCGCGCCTGCAGCTCCGCGTACGAGTCAGCGTGCGCGCGCAGCTCTGCTTGCACCTCCTCTATCCTGTCCACGCTGTCGAGCGCCTGCAGCCAGAAGTGTCCCGGGGTGTCGATGTGGCTGATGTACATCTGCGTGCAGCCCTCGGGCACCGCGGCCGGCTCCTCTCCCGCGGCGCCGGCGGCGGCGGCGGACTGCGGCGCGGCGAGCTGCTCCTCCACCAGCTTCATGGAGAGGTCGACTCCGTCCAGGTGCAGGCTCGCGAGCCAGCCGTCTGTGCCGAAGCTCAGCGTCACCTGCACTTCCTTCTCCGCGGTCCACTCGACCAGCTTCGCGAGCGCCTCCTCCCGGAGCGCCTCCAGCCCCAGGCTCGCGACTAACGCCAGACTGCACGGCTCGTGAAACTTGGAGTCTAGCTTCCTGAGTGACTCCTTGGCGACGGTCTCCGAGTTGCCGTAGTCAGTGAAGTGCACCTTCACCTGGTCTCCGTCCGCCGCGAGGACTGTGCCTCGGTACCAGTTGCCGTCGGCCGAGTTGGCGGCGCATAGCGTCTCCGCCTCGAAACTGATCAGTGGTTCTGGACTTCCTACAAACAAACAAATTTACACTCACTATTTATAAAATTATAAAAATTTACATCATAATACATTGATTTGATAAATTAAATTAAATAGTTTATTGTCCAAATTAGCATCCATAATTCATCATCAGCTAGAAGACGTCCACTGCTCAACATAGGCCTCCCCCTTAGACTTCCATACTAAACGTCAGCCTGCCATCTGCATCCACTGGATACCCGCGACTCTTACGATGTTGTCGGTCCATCTAGTGGGACAGCCTCCCGTACAAGCCGGTTTCCGTAAAGGCTGGAGCACCATAGACCACACACACGCTCCGCCAGATTATACAGAAGACTGAGGAGTATAATCGGCCATTATGCATAGCGTTTGTGGACTATGAGAAAGCCTGAGATGGTGCCAATATCCGTTTCGGAGCCTCGACCAGTAGAGCCGTTTGGACTTTTCGTTTCCCATAGTCGCAACCAGTTGTGTAGATTAGAAAAAATATATCAACGGCACCTGCACTAGTTTTATGTACCGTTTGCACCATTGACTTATGGTGCAGATGCAACTGGCATTTGCACCCGTCCACTTACCATGCCGGCTTCAACCCACTAGTGGGAAGTCCAGTCGCAGGGTGTCCTGTGCTATCACGCGACTGCTCCTGCAGCGTTACAGCGGTACAATGCCACGGGATAAGTTAAGTAGTGAGAGTCGCCGCGACGGCAGAGATGGAGACCGACCTTCCTGGTAGAAGTTGTAGAGGTCGTCCAGCAGGAGCGCGAGCCTGTCTCCGTCGGAGGCGCGCTGCAGGTACAGCTCGGCGAGCGAGGCCGCGTGCGACACGTACGCGCGCCCGAAGCTGTAGTTGAGCGCGGCGCGCGCGCATAGCGGCACCACGGCCTCGTGCGCGCCCTCGTCCGGGGAGAATATCTGCACCTTCTCGCCCGTGGACACTTCGTACAGCGTCCCCACCAGCCTGCAACACCAGCTCACGGTACAGCTCGCCGTGTCTGTGTGTGTGTGTGTGTGTGTGTACAGTGTAGATAGTTACGTGATGCCGTCCACGTCGTTCACGTAGAGGATGAACTTGTTGTTGGTGAGCTTCTCCCTGAGCTGGTCCAGCGCCAGCAGGTGGCGCGAGTCCGGGGAGTAGTTGTGCGGCGTGCACTGCAGCGCCTGGTAGTAGTACACGCTCAGCTCCCCGGGCAGGATCATCACCTGAGCCCCGACACAACTCAACATTATCTCCCCTACTCTGCTGCATCAGATACTCAGATAGAGAACACCTCTCGTTGTGCTCAAGCAGAGTTTCAATGTTTTCGCCTTAGTATGTTTGTCCCGAGGATACTTCCTGACCACTTGACACATTCGATAACGATCTATACTTATATAATATTATAAAGAGGAAAGATTTGTATGTAAGTATGTTTGTAACGAATTGCCTCAAAAAGTACTGGACCGATTTAAAAAATTCTTTCACCATTAATAATAAATGCTACATTATCACTGATTAATATAGGCTATATATCTATACCCGTGCGAAGCCGGGGCGGGCCGCTAGTAGATCATAAACTTGATAATCATGCATGCTCCATGCAGAGCAGAGAGAGAGAGAGAGGCGGTCAGGTTACATTGTGCAGGTCGGTGGTGATCTCGGTGCCCAGGTCCGCCAGCAGCGCCGTGACGCGCGCCGGGTCGGACGCGTCCCGCAGCACGGCGCGGCGCACGCGGCCCTCGTGCCGCACCGTGCAGTGCGTGCCCGCCGCCACCAGCTCGGCCGCCGGCGCCTTCAGCTGCAACACGACACTGAACTTGTACACGCGCTGATACAACTCGACCATTACACATGTAACGTGCCTCCGCCCGCGGCACCGTGCGCGCGCAGAGCAGACATGTGAACGTGTCGGTGTCTCCTCGAGGCGCGCCGCCTTCTCCAGGTCCAGCTGCACGGAGAACAGGTCGTGCCGCTCCACGTGCGTGACGCGGCACAGGATCTGCTGGCCCACTATGTAGGTATCCAGAGTATATTGTACCTTAGTGAGGTCGTATGCGGCGATGGTCTCCTCGAGCCGCGCCGCCTTCTCCAGGTCCAGCTGCACGGAGAACAGGTCGTGCCGCTCCACGTGCGTGACGCGGCACAGGATCTGCTGGCCCACTATGTAGGTATCCAGAGTATATTGTACCTTAGTGAGGTCGTATGCGGCGATGGTCTCCTCGAGGCGCGCCGCCTTCTCCAGGTCCAGCTGCACGGAGAACAGGTCGTGCCGCTCCACGTGCGTGACACGGCACAGGATCTGCTGGCCCACTATGTAGGTATCCAGAGTATATTGTACCTTAGTGAGGTCGTATGCGGCGATGGTCTCCTCGAGGCGCGCCGCCTTCTCCAGGTCCAGCTGCACGGAGAACAGGTTGTGCCGCTCCACGTGCGTGACGCGGCACAGGATCTGCTGGCCCACTATGTAGGTATCCAGAGTATATTGTACCTTAGTGAGGTCGTATGCGGCGATGGTCTCCTCGAGGCGCGCCGCCTTCTCCAGGTCCAGCTGCACGGAGAACAGGTCGTGCCGCTCCACGTGCGTGACGCGGCACAGGATCTGCTGGCCCACTATGTAGGTATCCAGAGTATATTGTACCTTAGTGAGGTCGTATGCGGCGATGGTCTCCTCGAGGCGCGCCGCCTTCTCCAGGTCCAGCTGCACGGAGAACAGGTCGTGCCGCTCCACGTGCGTGACGCGGCACAGGATCTGCTGGCCCACTATGATCGTCATGTCGATCGGTTCGTCTGAAACGTTACGTACTACATTTATATTTCTCGATCGGTTCGTCTGAAACGTTACGTACTACATTTATATTTCTCGATCGGTTCGTCTGAAACGTTACATACTACATTTATATTTCTCGATCGGTTTGTCCAACACTGAGTGTTTCCATACAATTTTTTTTATTGACATAGACATAGACATCATTTATTTGTGGCAAAAAAATAAAAATAAACAAACAAATATAAATATATATATATATTGGTAAACAGACTTGCGTTTGACCTCTTCCACGCGAACTGCGACGGAGCACGCTCGTCCAGTAGAAACCGATTCACTCGCAACTTGAAGACACCCAGATTGTATCTATCGGGGAACACTAACTCCGGCAGACTAGTAACTTTCCGCCGATGCTGAAGTCTGAACCAGAGAATCGTCGCCGGTGAGCTTCATGATGTTTCTCAATGATCCATCACAAGGCTGCGAGCAGTATACTCCTTGCACGATTGAACTTGTGCTCGGAGTAACATAAGCAAGTGTTCCCACGGGTAGTAAGGTCGCACCGTTGAGAGGACACTCAGCTTTTTGGCTATGAAATGGTCCTTGTTCTCAATATATAGAAGCGAAAGTTGAGGGTTGATATGACGCCCAAGAGCTCAAGCCGGTCAGTTATCGGAACAGATAGATCCGGAAAGAAGGAGCCGGATGGAATGGTATCCTATTGCAGGAGAACAGACCCGCCTGGGTCTCAGCTGCACGAGGTTGGCATCGCCTCAAGAGGCGTGTTCACGCGCTTAACATGTCAGAGTGTCTTCGTGGTCCAGTGGATGAAGCATTGAATAATATAGGTGTACAAGTGTGCTGTCGGCAGTGCAGGGTGCAAGTGACCCGTGCAGCTTGTGTAATGAGACGTGCTTCCTATTCTAGACACGTTCTAGTCACGAGATTTGTTTTGTACGGCCTTGTGTGGAGGCTTCGTGACCGTCCGTAGCCGGGCGGGTTGTCCGGAGTCCGGAGACGTGTCGCGCTCGCTCCGGACATTATTAAACGCTTTAATATTATTGTCTAGGCGTTTGACCCCAGCCCACCTGCCGGAACACTCCGTTAGGTTGTCCAGTTGGCCAGCCGGGCATCACAGAGTGCCACCACCATGCTGTGTGGTCTCCTCACGATGTGTGCCTTCAGCGGCATCTCGAGCTCCCTGTTGGTATTTGAACTCACACGCCAACCACTGAGCTATCATCGCTAAGTGGTCGGATCCAAACCGAACCGCCGACGGACAGCGGCGGGAGGTAGCCGGTCGCCGGCGCGCCGCAGTAGTGACAACTTCGACTCCAAGCGGAACGCACGAGCGAATTATCGGCGCGCCCGCGCGACATCTCGTCTCGTCGTGTTGTCCGCGAGGCGATCGAAGGTTCCGTTCGTTGGGACCGCGGAATTGATCCTTCAGTGTGCGTGTGGGCCGGCCGCCGGGTCCATATCTCGCGAGTGGTACGAACAAGTGCAAGTGATATTAGTGAACAGTGTTCCGAGGACGGCCGCCAGACGAACCAAGCTGCCAAGTTTGGGCTCGCTCACTAAGGATTGAATGAGCCGCACCTCCGTGGAGGCAGTCGAGTGGAGAGAGCCGATCGGTCGGCACAACACAATGGAACGACTCACCTTTCAGGGTGACCTCGGAGTGGTTGTGGGCAGCGGCGGCCAGCTGCTTGCCGACGAGCGTGTCGGCGACGCTGACGCCGTCGTTCCAGAGCACGACCCGGTGCTGCTCCTCGGCCAGCTCCTGGAACACGCACTGGTAGCGCGGCGCGTTGAAGCAGAGATCTATCTCGGCGTCGGCCTTCCACTCGCCGTGTGCGGGCGCCACGCCCAGCAGCGCGCAGTGCACCGCCATCCTGGGGAGCGCCATCAGCTGCCGGTCCAGCTGCCAGATGTCCGCGGCGTCCACTAGCTGTTTGTTGCCGAAGTCCACGTAGCGCACGATCAGCTTGGAGAAGGGCTGCACCGACAGCACGGTGGCGCGGTACAGCACGCCGTCCACGGGGTAGCGCGCCAGCACGGACGCGCCCACCGGCACGGCGCCCGCGTGCGCTCTCACGCCCTTGTACAGTTCCGGGATCTTGTGCATCATTTCCAAGAACTTGGGCTGGAGGGAGAGGATCTGCGTGTAGAAGCTCTCCGGGGAGATGATCCAGGTGACGGAGACCTCGTGTTGCGCGCCGAGCTCCACGGCAGGATCCTCGAAGGGCGTGTCCAGCGGCACCGGGTCGAGGATCTCCTTGTGCTGGCCCTGCGTGAACTTGCCGCGGGGCTGGAAGGGCGCGCGACCCGCCTTGTCTCCGCCGCCCTGCGACCGGAAGCTCTTGTCGTCTTCGAAGGACTTGTCGGCGCGCTCGCGCGGCGTCAAGTTCCCGCGCGCGCCGCTCGGCCCTCGGTTGCCGAACTCGTTCTTGTCTCGGTTGCCGAACTCGTTCTTGTCTCGGTTGCCGAACTCGTTCCTGTCTCGGTTGCCGAAATCATTCCTGTCACGATTGCCGAAGTCGCTCCTGTCCTTGATGGGTTGTTCCCTGCGAGGTGCGCGCTCGCCGCGGGTGTCGCGCCGCTCGGGCCGAGCGCCGACTGCGCCCGCGCCGGTGCGGTTCCCCCAGTCATCGCTCCGTCTCTGCTCGCGCTCCTCGTGCTGGTTGAATCTGGTATCGCTGAAAATATACAAACTTTTGTAGGGAAATTATACTCCTTAAGAAGAAGGTAGGCAGTTACGAAAACTATTGTTAAAATAAGCTCAAGCTAAATCAACGACAATATTAGTATACTGTGCGAGGGAGCGAACCGACACCGCGTCAAGCGCACGGAGCGGACCCGGCCCAACACTGCAGCGAGCGGCGCTCAGCCAGCACTGCACGAGGCGCAGGAGTGCCGGGAGCGCTGACACGCGACTCGTGTGCGGGACAAGCAAGCGCGCCGAGCTAAGCTGTCGTTATGTACCAGGACGTTTCCTAGTATTATAATGTGGAACGATTCACAGTGTACTGCACTTCCGACACCTATTTACATATCGGCAACTCAATGAAAGCTCGTTCTTACGTTCTACAGCAAGAAAATATAACTAAACAAATTATTGTCGTTCGATATTAAACTGGTCATTCACTCTTTTATTAGGAATAAAGATTTTTGTGATGTTAAATGCGATGAATGCACAACCTTCTAGCGGTAAACACAGCATGCTACAACTAACTGAAATGTAATATATGAACCAGATGGAAATCAGAGACCATTTGTGATGTTAAATGCGATGAATGCACAACCTTCTAGCGGTAAACACAGCATGCTACAAGTAACTGAAATGTAATATATGAACCAGATGGAAACCAGAGACCATTTCACGGGGCACATTAGGAATGACATTGAAATTCCAACCTGTCTCACTTGAACGACATGAATATGAAATGATTGCGCTGCAAGCCGCGCCGAGGTGCGGTGCGGTGAGGAGGCCGACACCGCGGTGCGCTGTGGGGATCGCCGGGAACAGAGTGCACAAGCTCGCATGAGGTGAGAAGCAGGGCGCGTGCAGTGCCGCGGTACCGTCTCAGTCTGTCCTGCACGGAGGCGCGCGCGGCCGGGGGCTCGCCGGGCGCCGCCCGCCTGCCCCGCGCTGCCGGCGCCGCGCCCTCGGGCAGCCGCTCCCCTTCCCTAGGTTTTCTTCTGCAGAATTGGTAACCGCCATTGTAATACCGGCCGAGAGAAACTCGACGCGTAACTGATTCGGTGACCGCACGCGATGCAGTTTACGCTATTCATTATGCGACTGGAACGCTTTCCTCTCGCCGTTGCGGCGGTCGCAGCGCGATGTCTGCACGTGACACGCACACATAACAACAGGTCTGTTTACTCGACGATTACATATTTAACAAAATAAAACAGCAAGAGAAATATTAAAAAATGAGCCTTAAAGTTTTCCCAAATAAATATACAGTCCTGGGGTGCAAGTACCGTTCTTTTAGCGATCGTCAAATTGACAGTTGAGGTCGTCAAATTCGATAATATGCCATTTTTTCAGTACTCGCTGTGATCGATTCTATGGCATTTTAGCGAATTTGACGATCGATAAAGAACGGTACTTGCACTGCAGTTTCGTGAATAATCAATGGTTGAAAAGTGAAATCCAAATCAATCTATACTCCGTTCACAAATCTTACATATATATTTTTTTATATAAGATCAATGTTACCCTTATACTAGCAAATAAAGAATTGAACAGTTGAACAGTTAAGATTAGTAAAAGGAGTAAAGTAATTTAAAAAAAAAGACAGACCCATATGTACTCAACGGAACTCAAGAAACTCAAATTCAAATTAATTTATTTCAGGCAATAAAATAACCAGAACCTCAATCAGAAGAAATAAAAGCTGAAAATGTATAAATTTTGTTGAAGTTTTGTCAACAAGTTGGCTGTAAACAAGTCAATGTTTTTGGAATATTTACAATTAAAGTTGTTACATACTCTTATAAAATAACAATTGGTCACACACACACACACATGAATCCACATGAAGTAAGAGATAATTCGGTATGCTACAAAATAATTTCCTGTGCCAACTCCGAAACCAGCAGCCTCCTGCATCTGTAGCTTTTAAGAATAAAAAACATATTATTTGACACACAGAATATAATTTCGTCTTTTCTGTGGTTTGACAATCTAGTTAGTTTAGTTAAAATTTTCATGACCGTGGATGCAATGTCCTTTAGTCGTAATATTAAACAGTTTGCATAGTCTTAATAGCGTCAAACAAGTCATAGTCACAGTCAGAGTCAAGGTAAGTAAGTCACGGTCAAGTCAAACTCATGCCCCTGGAAAAAAACATGTCGGCTCATTGGATTATTTTCTTAAACTTGTGTATTTTCGAGTGTTAATGTGTACTAAATGGTGAATTATTATTCATTAAGTGCTCGTATGTCCTATATTACGTGCTCGAGTGTGGGGAGGGTGATATAACGAGGTGAAACGTGTCGATTCGTGTTGTTTCCAAAACTCCATAGGAGCCTCTTGTAAAGTTCCCACCACTTTACAGGGGCATGAATTTGACTTGACCGTGACTTACTTAGCTTGACTCTGACTGTGACTATGACTTGTTTGACGCTATTAAGACTATGCAAACATTAATATTACGACTAAAGGACATACGAAACGACGGTCATGAAAATTTTAACAAAAAAAAAACAAACAGACATTAGATGTCATTGTCAATGCCAAAGTAAGTTCTGTCTTTTTTTTTACTCGCTTGCTTTGGCTCCTCAACGCAACGACATTTAGAGCTATATTGTGAAGGCATTAAATTTCAATTTTCAAAAAAATATTGTAAAATAACCACTGAGTAGAAAAAAATAAATTGAAATTCGTTTCTTAAAATAACCCATCTACGAAATAAAAAAATACCAAGTTAACATAAATACCAATATAACATAAAATAACAGAAAGTTTACATACCGGATTCCGTCTGGTCTCAGCACGAATAGGTATTTGGAATTTTATCTTTGACAGAAGATCGCCCTACACTTCATTTAGTTGGAAATGAGGTTGTGGAGGACGCTCAGATCTGCCATTTTGTTTAATTTTTTCACATACATATCCATACTTGTTTAAATATACATAATGATATATTTGTAATATTGAAGGTCACACAAGTAACGGACGAGTACGTGAGACGGCCGGAGTTACAACATGTGGAACAGTGAACAAGTGAACTTGTAGAGAACGACTACCTGTCCCTGTTGTGATGCCGCGGTTGCTGTTGCTGGTCCTCCAAGTCGTCGCGCTCCTCCCGCGGCCTGCCCGCGCCTGCGCCGCCGCCTCGTCTCTCGAACCTTCCACAGTATCATGATATATTAGAGATGGTATTTAGCACCACTGCTCACAGCGCACTGCGCAGGCGGCGTGCGAGCGAACTGAACATAGCTCAACTGCTTATAGGGCCCTATTGCACTTTGATTAGTGCGATAATATCTACATCCACAAACGTTGGGAGACTGGATGAGTCAAACAGTTCTATAACTAGACGTTTAATGTAGGACTAACGTGTCCAGTCACTACGTCTGATGTGAACACACGCCCACTGAAGGCACTACCAACCGAGCTGCCATCCGTCAACGTTCTGCGCTAAAGTAATATCGTACGCCATCTCTATGCTTTGTTTACATTTTGTAGTGACATTGAATGGGCCAATCTCATTCTATAACCCCTCACCCCGCTCCTCAGACATTTGATTGAATTGTTTCCGTTGAAAATAATCGTAACTACAAAGCTTTACTGTCTGTGGAATGAGTGTCGACTGATCCTCCCCGAGGTCACAGTGCAGTACAGGAGGCTGCGACATACATCGGGATCACGTCGCGGGGTTCTCAGGTAATGAGTTACCTATCATTCCTGCCGGGTCTGTCGGGCCTGCCGGAGAACCTGTCGCTGTCGCGGCCGGCGCCGGCGCGCTCGAAGCCGCTCTCCTTGTCTCTGTTGACAAGAACACGCGATTGCTGTTACAGCTAGTCACCAGGTACGTACATCAACACGCACAGTGAACACTGTGTCGGCACACGTGTGTGTGGCTCTGTTGCGGCTCTGCCCTGCTGGACGCCGACCGCGTGTGTATACGATACCACCAGCTATAGACGACCTGTATATATATATATATATATACCACCTACAGTGACACGCGTGCTCTCTGCGAGCTGACACTATGATCATGCCAAGTTTGACGCTTGTACGTATTACCGTACATTTACATTTTACATTATAGCTTATAGAAAAATACGTTTGTTGTATGAGGACCTTATCTTTTTACTTTTTTATTATTAGGGTCCCGTTTTTACCCTAGGGAACCCTAAAAAGGTTGTAAATGTTACATTTATTTTATTAGCATACAACATGAGAAATTTTAAGCATTTTCATGCACAAACGAAGCTGATATCACAAACTAGTCCTAAATTTGGTTGTGCCGATGCGGGTCCGGCGGCGTGCAGATGTCCAGCGCCGCGGCCGGCCCCGCACTGCGCTCGTCCTTCCTTCTCGACTCGGAAGTATTTATATATTAGTAGCGTTGTTCCACACTTCAAACACTATTCATCTTCAATAGTAATGTTTAAACTTCCGCGCATTTAAAACATCTTCAATTGTTACATTTGGGAAGAATACTGAACGTTGACTTTCAAAAAATCTGGGCTGAATACCTATGAGTTTACACCAATACCCTTCATTTGAGAGAATTGGGATTATATTTCATATTCCTGTAAAAAATTGCAAAGGGCAATGAGGCTGCACAATATCCGTCGGTGACCGACAACACGCAGAGGAGGGGAGGAGGTGTCGTGCGGGGTCTTGTTCCGACAACACGCAGAGGAGGGGAGGAGGTGTCGTGCGGGGTCTTGTTTTTGTTAGAAAGCTACGTCAGATATTTAGGTATGTTATTGGCAATGAATATAAGAAATGGTGGACATCCATTTTAGATTGATTGATTGATTGATTTTTTTAGATCAATATATTGATTCGTTTTTGTTTTATTCTTACGCAATTTGCAGCGTACAGTGTTTTTCACATTTGTAAATATGTAGTGATGTAGCAATGTTGACAACGTGCAGTATACTACACATTTCTTAATACGTAGAAAACAAGAAAAGTTAATTAATTACTTTATTTATACTATTATTTTATAAATTAACTGATATTATGATAAAAACAATGTAGGTATACCTATAAAATAGGTGTAGGTATGTAATCACATTAGGATTTTATTATCTATTTGCTATTCCAAAATGGTTTTTGTTCATTTTCAGACATAAGTAGGTAGCAGTACTTATGACACTTACACCTATTATTAGTAAAAAAAAACAAAAAAACTTGTCATCTATACCATCATTGCACACACACACACACACACACACTACACACTCCCGCATACACAAACACACAAATACTGTATGCATGTAATACTAAATTTAGTTATTAGTTTTGTCAATTTCTGTCACTATTACTTGGAAGGAACTGACCTCTACAATACAGGTAATCTACCTAGCATAGGAGTCAGAGATTCACCTAGCTTGTATATCTGTTATTATTACTTGGAAGGAACTGACTCCTACAATACAGGTAATCTACCTAGCATAGGAGTCAGAGATTCACCTAGCTTGTATATCTGTTATTATTACTTGGAAGGAACTGACCTCTACAATACAGGTAATCTACCTAGCATAGGAGTCAGAGATTCACCTAGCTTGTATATCTGTTATTATTACTTGGAAGGAACTGACTCCTACAATACAGGTAATCTACCTAGCATAGGAGTCAGAGATTCACCTAGCTTGTATATCTGTTATTATTACTTGGAAGGAACTGACCTCTACAATACAGGTAATCTACCTAGCATAGGAGTCAGAGATTCACCTAGCTTGTATATCTGTTATTATTACTTGGAAGGAACTGACCTCTACAATACAGGTAATCTACCTAGCATAGGAGTCAGAGATTCACCTAGCTTGTATATCTGTTATTATTACTTGGAAGGAACTGACCTCTACAATACAGGTAATCTACCTAGCATAGGAGTCAGAGATTCACCTAGCTTGTATATCTGTTATTATTACTTGGAAGGAACTGACCTCTACAATACAGGTAATCTACCTAGCATAGGAGTCAGAGATTCACCTAGCTTGTATATCTGTTATTATTACTTGGAAGGAACTGACCTCTACAATACAGGTAATCTACCTAGCATAGGAGTCAGAGATTCACCTAGCTTGTATATCTGTTATTATTACTTGGAAGGAACTGACTCCTACAATACAGGTAATCTACCTAGCATAGGAGTCAGAGATTCACCTAGCTTGTATATCTGTTATTATTACTTGGAAGGAACTGACCTCTACAATACAGGTAATCTACCTAGCATAGGAGTCAGAGATTCACCTAGCTTGTATATCTGTTATTATTACTTGGAAGGAACTGACTCCTACAATACAGGTAATCTACCTAGCATAGGAGTCAGAGATTCACCTAGCTTGTATATCTGTTATTATTACTTGGAAGGAACTGACTCCTACAATACAGGTAATCTACCTAGCATAGGAGTCAGAGATTCACCTAGCTTGTATATCTGTTATTATTACTTGGAAGGAACTGACCTCTACAATACAGGTAATCTACCTAGCATAGGAGTCAGAGATTCACCTAGCTTGTATATCTGTTATTATTACTTGGAAGGAACTGACTCCTACAATACAGGTAATCTACCTAGCATAGGAGTCAGAGATTCACCTAGCTTGTATATCTGTTATTATTACTTGGAAGGAACTGACTCCTACAATACAGGTAATCTACCTAGCATAGGAGTCAGAGATTCACCTAGCTTGTATATCTGTTATTAAGAGACAAATAAATATTTTTGTATTGCCATCTCCCGCTTGTCAAAATTCATTTGCCATGCCTCTACCTGCAACTCCCAGTACAAGATCCAAAAGAAAATTTACAATAAAAGTTAACCCTCTCAGAAAAAAGCATAAAAAGGTAGATTATAGCAAGTAAGTAGAAACGGCAACACAGATCTATAGCGCTGTCTTGCTCTACTAAGCCGTTACCGTTCTTTTTACATACACCCATTTACAATAATATAATCATAATACATTTTTTGGTCATGGTACGTAAGATAAAACAAAACGGACAACGCTACATTATCGTTTTACTAAAGTTACGAATCGCGTTCCGATACACGCAGTCACTATGAAAAATCAAATAAATACATTTCATTTTTATATTATTATTTATAGATACGCTATATTAATTAATAAAACAATCACTTTTGTAATGCCGCGCAACGCGTCTTCATGTTGTTGCCAAGACTTTATAGAAGCATAGTCTTCTATCTATCGATTATACAGAGGATTTCACCCGCATTTTGACCTCATTTTATTATTTTCATAAACTTGTGTATTTTGTAAGTGCTAAAGCGTATTGTTGATATATTATTATTTAATAAGTGTACGTGGACGTGCTTGAGTCTGAAAAAGTGATATTAGGCGCTAAAACGTGTATTTTCGTGTTGTTTCTAAAGCTCCTAGAAGCCTCTTGTAAAATTTCCACCGCTTTACTAGGGCATGACTTTGACTTGACCGTGACTTACTTTGCTTGACTCTGACTGATTTGTTTGACTACATATAATGTTTAGCAAACTTGATATCAATATAATTACTTGACACTGCCAAATGCACAAGAGTGCGACGCCAAAATCGTCACGGAGGAAAAAAAACTGTCTACATTGTCTTCGTAAATTATTAAACATCTAAGCGTTCTGAATCACACCATTGGTGCTGATGCAAAAAAAGAATCCGTGCCATCTTGATTCTCGTAACACTGAAGATGTAAATAGGAACATGCTCTTTGTTGTTACTGTCATTGACATAAATATTTTTGATTTCCTTTTTTTCCATTTTACGACGTGCAGTGCAATTCAGAATGCACGAGGTGAAACATGTCTTTTCGTGTTGTTTCCAAAACATGTTTCACCTCGTTATATCACTTACCCACACTCGAGCTAGTTTACGAGCACTTAATAAATAATAATTCACTAATTACTACACATTAACACTCGAAAATACACAAGTATAGGAAAATAATCCAACGAGCCGACATGTTTTTTTTCCACGTTAGCGCCAAAACTCCCAAGCAATCTGACTTTTTTTTTAGTTGTTAAAATCTGCATGAGCGTGGATTCAATGTCCTTTACTCGTAATATTAAACAGTTTACTTTGTCTTAATAGCGTCAAACAAGTCATAGTCACAGTCAGAGTCAAGCTAAGTAAGTCACGGTCAAGTCGAACTCATGCCCCTGTAAAGTGGTGGAGACTTTACAAGAGGCTCCTATGGAGTTTTGGAAACAACACGAAAAGACACGTTTCACCTCGTTATATCACTTTCCCACACTCGAGCACGTTTACGAGCACTTAATGAATAATAATTCACCATTTAGTATACATTAACACTCGAAAATACACAAGTTTAGGAAAATAATCCAACGAGCCGACATGTTTTTTCCGCGTTGGCGCCAAAACTCCAAGCAATCTGACTTTTTTTTTTTTTTTTGTTAAAATCTTCATGAGCGTGGATTCAATGTCCTTTACTCGTAATATTAATTAGTTTACTTTGTCTTAATAGCGTCAAACAAGTCATAGTCACAGTCAGAGTCAAGCTAAGTAAGTCACGGTCAAGTCGAACTCATGCCCCTGTAAAGTGGTGGAGACTTTACAAGAGGCTCCTATGGAGTTTTGGAAACAACACGAAAAGACACGTTTCACCTCGTTATATCACTTCCCCACACTCGGGCACGTTTACGAGCACTTAATGAATAATAATTCACCATTTAGTACACATTAACACTCGAAAATACACAAGTTAAGGAAAATAATCCAACGAGCCGACATGTTTTTTCCGCGTTGGCGCCAAAACTCTCAAGCAATCTGACGGCAATGCAGTGATGCCAAGCTAGATTTTCATTTTACCCCAACGCCTGAATAATTTTACCCTTAAATCATAACTATTTATATAAAAATACCCTAAGGCTAAAGTTTTAGTTTCAGATAATTAATAAAACAAGTTCTTTTATATTTAATGGTTAAATTTTTCATCGAACGTGCGTTCTGATTTACACACGCCATTATAGTACAATACTAATATATATGTACAATACCCCAATACAATACTACTAATATATCTGTAGCCATAATTAATCAGTTTTCAACATTACAAGAATTGTTGTCTGTAAAAAAAAATACCCTCAAGATTACCTTTAAAGTTCCTAAACAATTCTAGACCCTAATACTTACCCTGCGACATAATGTTTACTCTAAATCTAGGGTAAAATACCCTAAATTGGCATCACTGCGGCAATGAACCAAGCAATGACCACAGATCATTAAAATTCATCAAATATGAGTGAACGAAATAGAATGACGTCATCAAAACTTCCTAGCCATTGTAATGACATAATGAGAATGTATTTTAAAGTCTATGGTACGAAATTAGAAAGTAATCTCAAAATAACATTACTTATACACCTTATGGTAGGCCCCCTGAACACAATGCTATGCTATGTTTTATTTAACTTGGAAGCCGAGTCCCGCCGCCGTCGTGACGGCGCAACATGCGACTACTGGCTCCATTCAACCACTCGACAAACTAACAACACAAACAAAACCCCTATTTCACGTTTCTTTATTTTATTTACATGACGCGGGAATGACTCACGTTAACTCACTTATGATCATATAAACAAAATGTGATTATCGTAATTTTAGTTTGTAACGAGGTATTATTATTTAGAGGCCGAGGCGGGCTCCACGCGGCACAGCCGGCGCCTCCGCCTCGCTCGCAGGACGCCACTCACCTGCGCGCGTACATCGCACACTCACTGGACGTCAGCGGAGCACCACTGGCCGGCGGCGGCAGCGCGCTGCTCACGAACGAGTTCAAACAACCGACTCCAAGGTCAAAGCTTCCATGACTCAGATGCCCATTGTTGCAGTTTTTTGTTACGAAATAAAGAGTAGGTGCCCGAGCCGTCGCCGTGGCGTAGCGGATAGATGCTCGCTGGCCGCGCTCGCTCCTCGAGCCGAGCGGGTGTCGCGACACTTGGACGCCGACTGACTTTCAAGAGGGTACCCTACCCACTACACGCCGCCCATATTATTTTTGTTATATTTTTTTATGACCATTTTATTTAAATTGTTACGTTTCACCAATGGCGGGAAATTCAAATAAAAAAAAAAACATTGTGCTTGTATATAGGCGGGTAAATATTGTAAAATGCCACAATGTTTGCGCAAATCGTAGGTTGTTCTTGACATTATCATGTGCAGCTAGTTGACAGTAACGCACCACATTACTTACATATTTATCAATAAACCGTTTGAAACCGCAAAAATGAGTTTATTGACAAATCGCTGGCTCACTATTACAAGGTTCTATGTTACATTTTTAGCACTTGTTGAGTTATGAATGGCACACGGGTCTATGTATAATTGGCTAAAATATTGCATTAATGAACTACTAGATAGCAGCACTAATGCACATTAAATATTTAAAAAAAACATGGTCCTATGTTGCTTTCCACTCTAAAAGAAAGGTACGTAGTTACACATAGAACTATTTTATTATATTTTATTTTTATTTACAGAACTATAAGGTTCTATTTAACATATGACTTTGTTTAATATAAAAAAATATCTAATTATATTATAAGACCGAAGTTCTATCTACCATCTATTAACAAATAAAAAAGTCTACTGCGCCATTTGGAGTGAGAATATTGAATATAGAAGTGGCAATTATATAGCCCTCATTTCACTTCAATTATATTATGGAGCGATAGCTGTGTACCACAGAACCGCAACAGCATTATGAGTTTTGCTTTGAGAAAACTTATGCAGCAATTTTCCACATTGGAAAAAATAACTATAAAATTTTCAACACCTGGTCGTCATTCTTGCATTCAAGAAACTGACAATGTTCATAGCTGTATTGACTGAGTCCTCTCAAAGGCAGAATATTATTAGAGATTGTTATTGCAGGTGAATTCAGCTAAACCTTATTTTATAATGCAAATGAGTAGCAATGACTTCTTCAATTTTCAAGAAGCCTCTTCGGTGTTAAAATATTCTTTAGTTCCTTATTCTAAAGTAACAGAGCTTCAGTTCACGAAGTTACAATTCGAAGTGAGCTATTATTAGAATGACAGATTAGAATAGTGCTAACACAAGCAAGACACTAGACGCACTTGGTTGACAGACCGCCGTCCAACTAACGGGAGAGAAAGATACATTTTTCTCTCCCCTCCCGTTGGTTGGACGGCGGTCTGTCAACCAAATCCATACGTCTGTCAACACTTTGTCTGAACCCAAATTGATAAAAACACCTGTGGATGTACCGGTGTCGATGTACCGGTGGATGCCTACATTTGACAAGGAATACTATAAAGCAATACTTAGAAAATAAAATGTTTAATTTTAAGATAAAGGTTCATAATAATAAATACTCTAATTCCTAAATAGTTAACTGTTTTATGTTATTTTACCTAGTGGGACAAAGTCCTAAGTTATGATTTTGAAGAAAAAAGTAAATGTTTTTCAACTCCAAAGTCCTATGTAAATTTAATTTCGCTAATATCTAAGTATAATATAAAGTAAATAGTAATGTTTTTGTTTTTGGTATTCATGAAATGTCCCTTCTTTACTAAATATGCTCTCACTCAAGCATAAGCGCTGCCCAATCAACATTTATGAAAGTCAACATTTTCTAATTGATATTACAGAACTTGTATAAAATTGACATAGAACCTTGTAATAGTGAGCCAGCGAAATGTAAGTATTAATGTGCATTGGAGATAAATAAATAAATATTCGGGACATTTTTGCACACACGGTCATCTGACCCCAAACTGAGCAAAGCTTGTGATATGGCTGCCAGAGACTGATATACCTACATATATTATAGTGTACGAGCCCAAAAAGATTGGCTAAACGTTCCGCGTTGCGCGGAGTCCGAAACAAAATAAAGTTCAGAATTCCTACCAGAGGATGGCCGTTGACGATGTCACCTTGTCTGGGCCCAGACTTCAGCTCGTTTCCAGCTCGTAGCGGCTGTCCTCGGAATCCTCAACACTTCACAAATATCCCATACAAAGTGTCCTAGCACTGAAATTAACGCTCGCGGGTCTATAGACACCAAAGCCGCACCAATTCTAGGACAACCAACGTTTGCCTACCACACCAACCGTACCAACACGGCGCGTACCGACGCGACCGAGCCGTGTGAAATTATCTCAAAGTACTTCCGTAGCACAAGGTCGCGTGCGTTCAACGTAGGGGTCAAAATGGTACTACTGGGAGCGCGCACGCCGCAGGCACCGTTCCGCCCGTCGCTCGCGCCCTCGCGCACCTCCCGTGGCCGTCTCACCTAGGCGCCAGGCTGTCGCGGGCTCGCTACACAAACCTCGGAACGGAACATATAGTAAATGCGGGTACATGTGCATGGGTACATGCTTAAATGGATATTAACGCCCAGATATAGAACAAACACAAATGTTCATCACATGAATGTTTGTCCTAGGTGGGAATCGAACCCGCGCTCCCAAGCGCAGAAGGCAGGTTCACTACCAACTGGACCGACGGGCTATCGCATATATAGATTCACATGATTTTGTAAAGAATAATAACTAATTTGCGGAAACATTAATGATCGTTTACAATAATTACCCGGCCCAGCTACATGGACAAGAAAACTGTTTGTTTGAAGTTCCCGCCATTATGTGAAACGTACCACCATACTTCGTAAACGTTATTGTTATTCCGACTAAAGGACTCTGTATCCATGGTCATGAAACAAATAAATTATAAATACGTATCAGTGTATTCACACTTTGCATTCACTGGACGGACAATGTGCTGCACTCGGCGTACCTTCACAAGACCGGTCTAAAATAACCGCTTCCGTTACTCACTCCAGGACTTCCCCAGGCCGCGCTCCGGCCTGTCCCGCGCAGCACTCGGAGCATCCGACCCGGCCAGACAAACCTGCCTCACTTTATTAGCACCGAACAAAACAGCAGGCACAATATATTAACTAGGCGGAGACAGCCCGGCCAGTGGCAGCCAGTGCGCGGCGGCGACGGCACGTCCGCTGTGGAGGGTCCCCCGACTTCACATACCTGGAACGGAGACTGCCCCCTCTGTGCGGGAAGTCGTCGTCAGAGTCCCGCGACGCACCCGGCCGGCGCGACTCCTTCAAACTCTTCTCGCGGCGGAATGCCGGCCTGCGCTCCTCCGGCACGCTGCCTTCCGGCGAGCTGCGGGGGACATATAGGTAGCCGTCAACGACACTGGCTGCGGCGGAGGGTCAGTTTACAGTATAACGCTACGGTCTGCCGGCTTGCGCTGTGACGTCACACTCGGCGCAGGCTACAAGCGTGCAGCGCGTGAATCATTCGAGACAGGGCGGGTGCGCCGCCGCCGCCGCCGACCTGCTCGCGGCAGACCCGCGTCTCGGTGCAGCGAACGAGAGGTACCTCGGCTGGAAGGGTCTCTGGTCGTCGCCGTCCCGGACGCGACGCTCGTCCTTGAAGCTGCGTTCGCGCCGGAAGCTGCGCTTGCGGCCCTCGTCCGAGACGGCCTCGCCGCCGGCGCTGCCCTCCGGCGAGCTGAAGCTGTCGCCCGACTCCTTGCGGATAGGCGTCGACGCTTTCACCTGCACATATTGTTTCCGCTTTAGAGCGTCAATCCAGCGAACATATTTAGAAGTAATTTATATAATAAAACACATTTTAGCCTTTTCCTTTGTAAAATGACACATTTGTAGCCTAGTTTCGTACGACTGGTGGATCTCGGCTTTCAGTCTTTGTACATATTGGACTCCTGTATTTGAGGCCTTTGGTGACTGACATCTGATATTGATTAACAAAAAAACATGAGGGCCTCCCAGCCCCAGAGCTTGGGTAACAAGGGGCATGTGTGGAGAGCGGGCCACAAATTCAAGTGTTTGAAAAAAACATTTTACTAAAGCGCCTAATCCAGGCCACGTCACTTCATTTTCTGGACAGTCAGTGTTGTGTGGTTTACTTTCTACAACGGCAACGCAAACATTTCTTTTACATTATCCGAAAACGATCAAAATTCTCGCACTTGTTGTTAAACTTTCTACGGTCTATCCGCATGCACGGTCACATAGTAATCTGTTCTAAATTCAAATAAATAAATAATAAACAAATAAATATTTAGGACATTTTAGCACACACGGTCATCTGACCCCAAACTAAGCAAAGCTTGTGAAATTAATCATAAATAGATCAAAGTCTTTGCGCTCGCGCATTTTTTGCGCTGTTGTCTTTTGCTGCCACCACCGCCACCACGTAATAAACGTGTGTGCCATGGTCCGTTACATCAAGCAGGTCTGCTGACAGAGTCGGCTGGCCAGTGAGGTGTCAGTGCAGTGCGGCAAGTAGCAGGGACGCAGGCGCGCGCAGGCCGCGGCGCGTGCGAGCCGACCGTCTCCAGTCGGTCGCTGGTGGCCGTGCTGACAACTCCTTTACATAATTATGCCAAATTACCAATACTCATTACTCTACTTTAGTAAAAAGTAAACAGAGAGCGCACTCTAGCACGTTAAGACGTCAAGCCGTGCGCGCGCCACTCAAATCCGATAACACACGCTTTCCGAAAGAGCATCTGCTCTCTATGCTCACCAAAAACTTTAAACGCTTATTTCCAAGAAATTTATCAGCCAATTTAAATTATCCGTACCCAACTTTGGATGTGAACGGGACCCTATTACTGAGCCTACGCTCCATTAAATTTGTGCTGGGATCTTACCTCCCTCTCGCTCCTCGGCTGCGAGAGCTGGTTCATCTTGCGTGCGATATCGAGCGGAGGCACGACCGAGTCGTCCACGAGCGTCACTAGCATCGTGTCACTGGATAGGACGCCGAAGACGTGGCACATGAGGGTCTTCTCTAGTGCGAGCATTTCCAGCTGGTTCGAGGTCTTCGTCTCCACTGGTCTGTTCTCGAAGCCCTATGAAAGAAGAAGTTATTTGTAGTCATTGAACACTCCGAGCTGAGCTCACTAGAGTTCTACTGAAGCATTTATAATCAATATCATGTGATATAAGAGAGGCTTCTGTCGGTTACCTTGTCATAACTACTTGATGGAACCTGCTAATCAAACAGTGACATCATGGGGATGGACATACAGTGTAAACAGGACCCTATAACTGAGTCTACGCTGTCTGTCCGTCCGTGCTACGTTTCAAACTGTAATAGATGCCAGTTCATATTTTCACAGAATATGTAATTTTACGGCGGATTAACTAAGAAATAAAATGCGTGCTTCATCTTCGATCACATCGTCGCTTACCAACAGGCGAGTTGGTGGTGAAACGAGAATTTACCTGCAATAAAAAAAAGTGACAACAATAAAGGCAAAAAGTAAAAGCTAATAAATACTGCTAATTACCGCCCAAAAACTATTTATTACCTACATGCTTGATTAATAATAAAGCTATAAATTATAATATTAACAGTATGAAATGGGTACGAGTAATGCGTGCGTGGTGACCTGGCGCAGGCCGGCGCGCGCGTCATGTGCAATCATGCGCTTTCACTTCGGTCTAGCGGTTACATTACTCATCTCTTGTAACATACGCCCCTGCAACATTAATAGCCTAACTGGGAGCAGCATATGGGACAAAAGATGACTTTAATTAATTAAGATAAATAATAATAGTATTTGAGCTGATTTATTCATCCGGCCAATATAAGTTGATGTTTCAATATTCTAAATACCCACATAGTGTTTTTTGGAAACATCCATCAAGTGTATTAACTTAATAACTAGGCGACATTGTGTTACCTTCAACGCACACTTCATGGCGACGGCGGGCAGCCTGAGCAGCTCCGGCGTGATGGTCCGCAGCTCCGACGCCTCCACCTCCTGCTCGTTGCCGTAGTCCACGTACGCCACCACGACCTTGCCTCTCCTCGTATCTCTCACTCGAGCTCGGTACCAGTTGCCGTCATCGGGGAACCTGGCGCAGCAAGGGGTGCCCACGGCCAGCTCTCCCGGCGAACTGCTGTTCTCACAGTGGGCTTTCACTGATTCCATTACGGCGTTCAGCTCATCGATCCTGTCAGAGAGCTGTATGTAGAATTTGATACAGCTGTCTACGTATGAGACCAGCACGGAGTGCTTGGCTCCCGTGGGCAGAATCCCCAACCATTTAAACTGCAGTTTGTTTTTCAGTTTCTCTGTCAGCAAATCCAGAATGTTCTCATTGCGCAGATATAATTCTCCGTATTGAATGAGCGGCGGCCCCTCTGGAGGTACCACCTTCAGGGTGAACACATTCCCGCTGGCCAGATCTTTGAATGCCTCGTTCAAGTGAGGACCTTTTTCCAATTTTTTGACTCCAGAAAGACAGAATCTCATCGCTAACACGTTTATCTTAACATACTCCTCGGGGATATCGAAGATGTCATAGTATGATACCATTTCAGTGTCCCCGAAATCGACAAAGAATAGCTTACATTGGGAACCAGACAGATTCATAACTATGGCACGGCAGATGATGCGATCTCCGGACATGCGACCCAGGCAGACCGACCCTATCATGGGCGGCTCCACCAGACTGCTGTGTGGTCTTCGGTTTATGTCATCCATCATATCTTGAAGCTTCGTGGCTTCCGATGCCAACTGGACGGCAAACAGCTCGGGTCCTTCCTCAGCGTATGAGACGTATACTTGGTGTTGGGAATTAACCTCCAGTGGTTTACTTTTATAGGTAATGAACTTTTTAGGTGATGTTGGTTTTGCATCTGGAAAGGGTGGAGTCGTTGTGGCGGGCGGTGGAGTAGACAGCACGAGACCGTCTGCTCTTGGAGCCTGCTGCGGCTGACGTATGGGGCCCTTGAGGTTAACAGAAGTCCTAGGCACTTTATTATTCAGTAACCTCTTATTGATCAGTGCCGGAGTCGCTGGAATACTTCCATTGTACGGAAATGCAACATTCTGCTGCAGACGCATTGCTGATGCAGGGTTCGCTGGGAAGGTTTGGTTTAGTAAAAACGGTACATGTTCTGAAAATGCTGGAGCTTCATTCAAAAAGTTTGACTGCCAATTTGGTGCATGTTGGTTTTCAGACACTTGTAGAAGGAGAATTTCTTGCTTCGCTATTGGTATCGCCATTCCGAAACGAATGGAGACTAGGTGAGTAGACAGGTCATTACCTTTGAATTGTATGGATATCAATGGCAGAGTCTGAGTCTGCACTTCCAGTGCTACGGGGTACTCGGAGTAACAGAGCAAGCTCTGCAGTTTCATCAGTATGGGTTCCTCCCACCGCCCGGACGGGTTTATCACACGAGCCAAGTAATAGTCAGTGGCTTGTCCTCTCAGCTGCAGGAACATAGGGTCGTACTTGTCCAAGAAACGAATGGTGCTCAGCGATATGATATCTTTATTACCGAAGTCGATAAAATGTACCCCAACAAGCCCGGTGGCTATATTCGTCATGTTGATGATTTTTGCGCGGTAATAGGTACCATCTTTGTATTTAGCGGCACAAATAACGCCTTCGTGAATTGAACCAGGAGATGCCGCTCCGACGCCTTTTTCTAAATTTTCTCGGGCTGTTTCAAATAAAGACTCTATCATCAGCGAGGCCTGCTGGTCGAGCTGTCCACTTATCTTCAGAAAGTGTCCCTCGCCATCCACATGGGTCACGTAAAGACGAAAAGATCTCGGAATTTCAGTTGGCAAAGCCATTGTCAGAGGTATAAATTACGATCCAGGAAATTAAGACTAGTAAATTTTTAATCACATAACTCTTAAAAATATTATCGAACAAAACGTTGAATACTTTCGCTACGCTGCACTTTACTTTACAAAAAGAAAACACCGCCCGATTTCTTTTCCGTTTACGTTTTCGTAAAAAAAAATGACATGCAATGGCATAGTTTTTTTTTGTTAACATTTTCATGACCTTGGATTCAATGTCCTTTAGTCGCAATTTTAATCATGTTTACATATTATTAATAGCGTCAAACAAGTCATAGTCCGGCAAAGTAAGTCACGGCCAAGTCAAACTCATGCCCCAGTCAAGTGGTGGACTTTACAAGAGGCTGGAGTTTTGGAAACAACACGCGGAATGGCATGGTATCGCCGCCTTAGTGCTTGAATGGCCAAGCAACCATTTACCAAATTATACAGGAGACGTTTTTTTTAGTTTGTTATTAATGTATCTATAAAAATATTTGATGATTTAGGAATAATGTTGTATATATTTATATGATGTTGGTATCAAAGCTGCCAAATTAAAGTGGGGTTGGGCGGGACACGTGGCCAGGATGCACCCTGATAGATGGGCCCAGAGGATCACACAGTGGGTGCCTGAAAACGGACGAAGGAGCCAAGGCAGGCCTAGAAAACGCTGGCGCGATGACCTCGACACGTTCCAGATACAGTGGTTAAGTCTGGCGGGTGATCGCACTGTCTGGAAAGAATTGGGGGAGACCTTTGCCCAGGAGTGGGACAGTATAGGTTAACAAAAAATATTTATATGATTGTCTATATTGTATTTTAATATGATAAGCATAAGACCGATATTTTTTCATTTATTTGTGGAGGTTGGACAAAATGCCTCCGTAGAAATTATGTAACTGGAGGTTGGACATAACGACATGGAGATAGCCCATGAAAATGATTAGAGAGTTCAGTGCTTGTTTGTCCTATCTACCATCAAGACGTATACAGCATGTTCAACTTTTTAATGAATTTAACTACTTTGTGTCCCCCTTGGGCCAGGACCGCAGAAAGTCTAAATTTAGATGAATACATAAAATAAAATAAAAACTGGGTATAGTAGGCATTCAAATTTGAGACTTGTGAGGTGACTGGATGGTGGTAGTGGTGGATTGAGGTGATCTATAGTACATAATATTAATAGGTGTTATTATTAATGGTTATACGAGTTTTGATAAAGTCTTTGGAAGCTTACGCAAACTCCGTACATCTGCGATCCCGTTAGAACGGCAATAAACGTTTATGCTTCATCCACAGCCTTCCTTATCCCACTGCTGGGTATAGGCCTCTCTCTTGTTATGCCATCTGCCTCGGTCCTGTGCTAATCGAGTCCAGGTTCGACCCGCGATAGTAACAATATCGTCGACCCATCTTGCAGCTGGACGACCAACGCTCCGCTTACCCTGCCTCGGCCACCACTCTGTTAAGACTTTACTCCACCTGTCATCACTGCGCCTAGCAACGTGTCCGGCCCAGCTCCACTTCAATTTCATTACCGCAACTCCGACGTCTCGAGCCTTTGTTCTTCGTCGGATTTCGGTATTACGAACTCGGTCTTGGAGTTTGATGCCTAGCATGGATCTCTCCATGGCTCTCTGTGCTACTCTGATTTTGTGCACAGCCTCATGTGTGAGGGTCCATGTTTCGGCACCATAAGTCATGGTGGGTAGAACACATTGGTTGAAGAGGCGAGTTTTCAAACATTGTGGTATATGGCGTGACTTGAAGATGTCGTCCAGTTTTTTGAATGCTGCCCATCCAAGCTGTATGCGCCTGGTGACCTCCTTCTTTTGATGTTCTATGCCAAAAGATAGAGTATGACCAAGATACACGTAACTGTCAACCGCCTCTAGGATCTCATTCCCAATCGTGATTGGGTTTGATGTCCCAGATACGTTCGACATCACCTTGGTCTTGGCCATATTCATCTTCAAGCCTACCTTCAAAGAAGCATCTGAAAGCTCTTGGACCATACGTTGGTGCTTATGGTGCGTATGCTTGCCCAAAGATAATAGGACACTTATTCTGTCCAGGTATAATTCTTTCGCGAGAAAGCGGAGATGGGGCATTTTAGGAGTCCCGTAAGGTCCCGTTACACGCACCCTGCCAAAATGTACCGTTGAGTTTGAACCCACAGGTAGCCGCAAGATGACGCAATATTTACCTAGATGAACTTGCCATGGCAATTTAGTGCTATAGCAAAATAGTCACATAATAGTCTAATACCTAGCGTAAGACGATGTTTGAACCCTAAGCTAGTTAAGCTAACATATCCCTGTAACCAAGTTTTATCTCTAATCTATTCAAATGAGTATATTTTAACGTTCCATATTATGTCGCAAGGTTCAGTACACAATATATCTACAATACATTACTAGCAATCTATATCGTAGTCTTATTAAAAATCTAACGTAACCCTAGCACATACTAATTCCTAAATATTCCTAATCACGAAATAATTTTCCTTATTATTAATAAAATTATGTATAATTAAAAATAAAGAAAATTATTATATTATTAAATTTATCGTGTAACATAAAAACAAAAAAATACAGTCGAATGAAAAACCGAAAAAAAATAAAAAAAATTGATATTATATGATATTTTAGATAATTTTTACGTAGACTAAGCGATGAATGATCTGCTATTTAATGCATTCGATTTTAAATCAGCCTGTACGTATACTGTGGTCTGTGACATACAACATTCTATCACTGTTAAACAAATTAAATGCCAACGTTTCTTTCTAAATTCAGTTCCGGTTGCTTATATTGATGGTTTTTAGTTGTTACTGACATTTTCAAGCACTCATTTAAAAACTATTTAACTACTTAAACTCTTTCATTTATCACAGGAGCTTAGAAACGCTGCTAACTCATTGACAAAACAAACATTATGCAAACAAGACGGCGAAACGTCACAGCTCACAGCGTAAATACTTAGCTGTGATTGGTTGGCCTATGGAGGTTGGACAAACAAGAACGGAGCTTGATATTTGGATGCGGTCATTTGAGCTAATTATGGAGTTAGGCCAAAGAAGCACTAAAGACTATTTTAATTACGGAGATAGGATATTTTATTTTTGCAAAAAGTACGAATAATATTGAAAATAAAATAAAATAATCAATATGGTAAAGAGTGTAATTTTTTTCTCTAAATTTTAAAACAAAAATGTTGTTTTGGGTGGAATTGGTCTGTTGGACATTCAAGCACTAGGGCAGCGGTATGTTAAAAAATTTCATGACCGTGGATTCAATGTCCTTTAGTCGTAATCTTAATCAGTTTACATAGTCTTAATAGCGTCAAACAAGTCATAGTCACAGTCAGAGTCAAGCTAAGTCAGTCACGGTCAAGTCGAACTCATGCCCCTGTAAAGTGGTGGAGACTTTACAAGAGGCTCCTATCGAGTTTTGGAAACAACACGAAATGACACGTTTCACCTCGTTATATCACCCTTGCCCACACTCGAGCACGTTTACGAGCACATAATGAATAATAATTCACAATTTAGTACACATTAACACTCGAAAATACACAAGTTTAGGAAAATAATCCGAGCCGACAAGTTTTTTCCGCGTTGGCGCCAAAACCTCGAATGGCATGGATGGCGCCAGTGCTGCCATTTCGACTGTAGTGTAGCATGATATAATAATGTTTCTTGGATGATGTAGTGTAGTAATGTCGCTAAGAAGCCAATATTGACCATCAATGCAATGGAAGCCCATAGAAAAATCGCTAGATGTCTGTGACTAGGATTTTTGTTGCAAATCAATGACTGTTTTACCCACACCTATTTACTTTTTGTTGACGTGACGTTGGCAAAAGTGCCCTAAACGTGGGCGGTAGACATTTCAAAAAACAATCAATAGTGTTGTTCCACAGATCTACTACCTATAGATTTTCAATGAGCGTGGCTAGCTCAGTGCCTCTCGCTTCAACAAGGTGTGTTGCCACATTAAAATGATTTGCTATAAGTTAGGGTAATTTACCTACTATGATGGGTGTGAATCTTCAATGAGTACTTTGGAAACAATACTACCTTTTAAATATTTATATTTTATACACTAGCTGCTGCAACCCGCGGAGCTACCTGCAATTTTCTGGGAAGAAAAGTACGTTGTCTGTCCTCATGACACACCCTATCGTCCTGACAAAATTTGACTTAGCCCATGATCTAAGAAAACAAGGTCTAGCAATCTGGGAGTGGTCCCGCAATGACGTCACTGTCCAGTTGCCACTTTATTCAATCAGCTGTTACGTGGTGTATCGTCATCTCTCTCGAACCTGTTGTAAATTGACATCATGACATCATTGCGGGACGCCTACGTAAACATTTTTTCTCGAATTGCTATACCTGGCGGAGTATATTATTATACCATGACTTAGCCGTTTCCTCGTAAAAAAACAGACAGAAAGTTACAAACTTACTTGCGTTTTTATTATAATTATTTGTTAGGATTAGAATATAGTACTAGAAAAAAGGTTGTAAAGTAACCATAGCATGATTTTTTATGATTAATTAAAAATAATAAAAAAGTCAAAGAGTTAAAACGAAAGGGCAAAGGAAGGGCCCCCATGCAACAAACGTTAAACGTATTTTTGGATTTGTTCTAGTGTAAAAACGGTAATCCGTACAAGCGTCAAATTTTGCTGATTATAGTGAACATAAGTAAAACAACAAATAATAAACACTGGCCAAGTGCGAGTCAGTGACAAATTTCTGTTTACCACTAAGCTAAGCAACGTCGGGCGCGGTCAGTACTTGGATGTGCAGCCTGGGCGTGATGTTGTCTTTTTGCACAACTTTTTGTATTTTGTGATTGTAAAGAACTCTCAGCGCGCGAGCCCGACTCGCGCTTGGTCAGTTTAGTTTTTTCATGAATGGAATTATGTATAACATTCCAAATAATTAGATAAATAGACTCTTTAATGTTTACAGTACAAATTTCACGAACAGCGCGTAGCTTTTTGAATCGGTTCGCCGAAATCGCCTTTTGCTTTTCCAGCTTCATAGCTGTGGCCTCATTAATATATATTTAATATTAACATTCACCATATTCATATGGGCATAAAAGGGTCGGTATTTTGCACTTCTTGCAATGTGCCAGCCTTTTTCAGCAATGTGACAGGATCAGTTGGAAACCTGCAGAACGAATAATTTATGTTAGTTGCGGTGGGTAATTTCTTTCATAAACTGGCAACATTCATAATTTATTTTCTAAGTGAAAATTTGATAAAATTCATAGAATTAGACCACTAATCGACCTGAAAACTGACTAATTATGAATAAAATATTTGCGAATTGATATCCTGAATTTATTTAGGTGATCGTTACAAGCTTTATATGTTTACTTACGTGTGAAATGATATTTCATCGTATTTTCGCTCACTGCGCTTCTTGCAGCCCAAAATGCTACAACCAACCATTGTAAAATATCTTTTACAATTATTTCTCAGAGGAAACACGCATTTATCACATTTAATCACCAAAAAAAGGCAATAAATATAATTCAGACCCGTTTTGTTTGTCACTGATTATTACAGATTTTGACACTTGAGGTACCAAAAACAGGTCACGCCGATAAGGACAACAAAATCTATTTATGTCCTTTTCGTACTTGTGCTGAGCCATATCAAGTTGTCTCTTTCACTAAAATATATTGCCGATCTGGTTGTGTATATCTGTGTGTTGTTCACTGTATATCTGTGGTGTTGTTAAAATATTAATGACCGTGGATTCAATGTCCTTTAGTCGTAATCTTTAACAGTTTACATAGTCTTAATAGCGTCAAACAAGTCATAGTCACAGTCAGAGTCAAGCTAAGTAAGTCACGGTCAAGTCAAACTCATGCCCCTGTAAAGTGGTGGAGACTTTACAAGAGGCTGCTATGGAGTTTTGGAAACAACACGATCAGACATGTTTCATCTCGTTATATCACCTATCCACACTCAAGCACGTTTACGAGCACTTAATGAATAATAATTCACCATTTAGTACACATTAACACTCGAAAATACACGAGTTTTGGAAAATAATCCAACGAGCCGACATGTTTTTTCCACGTTGGCGCCAAAAAACTTCGGTAACTGCCTTTTTTTTTTGGTAAAATTTTCATGACCGTGGATTCAATGTCCTTTAGTCGTAATATTAATGTTTGCATAGTCTTAATAGCGTCAAATAAGTCATAGTCACAGTCAGAGTCAAGCTAAGTAAGTCACGGTCAAGTCAAATTCATGCCCCTGTAAAGTGGTGGGAAGTTTACAAGAGGCTCCTATGGAGTTTTGGAAACAACACGAATCGACACGTTTCACCTCGTTATATCACCCTTGCCCACACTCGAGCACGTTTACGAGCACTTAATGAATAATAATTCACCATTTAGTACACATTAACACTCGAAAATACACAAGTTTAAGAAAATAATCCAACGAGCCGACATGTTTTTTTCCAGGGGCATGAGTTTGACTTGACCGTGACTTACTTACCTTGACTCTGACTTGTTTGACGCTATTAAGACTATGTAAACTGATTAAGATTACGACTAAAGGACATTGAATCCACAGTCATGAAAATTTTAACAAAAAAAAAATATTCCTTCAATGTCATGTCATTCAATGTTGCAAATAATGCAAATGGGTGTCTATAATGTACAACATGATATTTGCCGACACGATATTCCACGGCATGATAATGTACAGCATGATAATTGGTGTTCATGTACATCGAATATCATGCTGTACAATCCATGTCGTACAATACTGGCCGTCAATTATCGGCTCGTGTTTATTAAGTACGGCAAGGAATGCACAGCCAGGATTGTACAGGCAATAATCCGTGTACGTGGGAAAAGTCCACGTTTTATCGGGCTGTACATTATTGTACCGTACATTATCATGTCGTGCAATACGGGCCGTGTTTTGACGAAACGGGCCGAAAATGTACGACCAATAATGTACAACATGATAAAAGGTGGCATCGCCCGTATTGGCTAATATTCCTGAAATGTCTCTGCTCTTATTGGCTGTTGAGTCTATGACGTCTGTCGATTCCATGCTTCGTTTGAACAAGATAGTGTAAGATAGTCACAGATAAAAAATATGAGAACCATCAAAACTTTTTGATGGTGACGCGGAGTGAGGAGTACAACTGTGTTAGATCTGTCACTCATTTCGAACCTAACCAACTCAAGTCTGACTCCAGGTGGGCTCCCGCCAGAAGCTCTTGCGGTCGCTCCTGAGTATCGCTTCGCCACACTCGACCTTCGCTTCACTACGGAGGTCACCGGCTCGCTTCGCTCGCCACCTCCCCCCTTCGCTCCGCTCGGTCTCGTATGGCTCGCTCTCACTCAGGACCTCCCTAGAGCTTCTGGCTCCCGCGCTTTTTATATACACTCTAGGGGTAGGGACCACAAGACTAGGTGGAGTCGGGGTGCTCTGTGTCGGTTCTGTGGCCCATTTCGAACCTAACATACTCAAGTCAGAGTGCTCTGTGTCGGATCTGTCACTAATTTCTACCTAATACACTCGAGGTGGAGTCCGATGTCCAAGTCTAAAGGAAGCTTCAGATTTGAATTTTTATGGTCACCAATTATCGTGCTGTACAATATTGGGGTGTGCATTATTGAATCGTATCAATAATGTACGGCATAATATTGTACGCCACAATATTGCACAGCATGATAATTCGTGTACTTGTACATCAAATATCATGCTGTACATTATTGTGTGTGCATTATTGGGCCGACCTGATAATGTACGGCATGATAATGCACGACACGATATTGTACAACATGATATTTCATGTACATGTACACCAATTATCATGCTGTGCATTATTATGCCGTACAATATCATGGTGTACATTATCTGTGTCGTACATTATTGCCTCCCATGCAAATCACAAATATTAATTTATTTATATCTTATGGAGAAAGCAAATCTTAGCCTACGAATTATATCAAAGAGAATACTTTATATCTAGTTCTAGTTTTATGGCCAAGGATGTTTTGATTTTTAATAGTTAATAGTATAAATATTAAGTATTTAAACCAAGAAAATATCATTGTATTTTTCAAATATTGACTCGATTAGACTGCTCTGCACTCTGCAGTTATTAGAGTACTCTGCTCTGTATCGTGCGTGTCGTGTTGAAAGAGAAAACAATTCATGCAGTTACCATACCAATGTTGACATCTTTGTAGAGGTTCTAAAATGATCGAGACTTGTTCAAGAAAATGCATGCTACTCGGAACGGTCCTTTTAGGAGTGTAAGCCTCTCACAATGCATATAATGTCATTATGATTTTTATTTTTATTTTTATTCCTTTTTTGCTGGTCAAGTTTCTTGCTTCTCATCTTGCAATGATGTCAATTATCTATTTTACTGTAAGATTAATTAATTATAATATTTTTGTTATTAATATATTTTAGATGTCAGATTTTTATGATATTATTAATTAGTCATTGACATCGGCTCCGCTGTATTCCTTCCAGCTTGCCTTCCGGCATAGGCCTCTTCCTGGGACTTCCATTCATGCCTCTTTTGTGTTAATTGTTTCCAATTTATACCAGCTTCTTTTTTAATTTCATCTTCCCATCTTACTTGCTGTCTTCCTTTATTTCGTTTTCCCTCTCTTGGGTACCATTCTAATATATCCCTATTCCATTTTCCTTGTTTATTCCTGAGCATATGACCAGTCCAACGCCACTTTTGTTGTTTTATTACATATGTTTCTAGTTTTTGTCTTCTTTTTGATTATCCCCAAATTTACTTTGTCGATTAATTTTATGTTAAGTATACTTCTTTCCATGTTGTTTTGGCATACTTGGATTTTCCCATAATTTTGCTTTGTCAGGGACCATGTGGGGCAGCCATAAGATAAAACTGGGAGGATGCAGCTGTTAAAAACTTTTATTTTGTTTTGAAGAGGTACTGATTTTTCTTTCATAATCTCTTTCAGTGACCAGAACCTGCGCCAAGAGTTTCCAATTCTTTCCTCAATTTCTTTATCCATCTGTTTTTCGTTAGATATTATCTGACCTAAATATTTATATTCTTCAACATATTCAATCTGATTATTTTCTACCAATATTGGTTTCCTTGTTGTATTAGTCATTAATTTAGTTTTGTCCGTATTCATACTTAATCCAACCTTTCTGCTTTCTGTTGCTAATTCTTGTAGCATTACTTGTAATGTTTCTGGATCGTTTGCAAGCAGTATGATGTCATCAGCAAAGCGTAGGTGGTTTAGCAGGGTCCCATTTATATTTAAACCATAAGTCGCCCACTCGAGCCTTCTAAATACACTCTCCAAGACCGCTGAAAAAATCTTGGGGGACATTGGGTCTCCTTGACGGACTCCTTTCTTTATTCTGAATGTTTCCCCACTTCTTTCCAGTTGTATTTTGGATGTACTGTTTGATATATGTTTCTTATTATTCGAATGTATTTATTTGCAACACCTTGCTCTTTTAGGGATTCCCATATTTTGTTATGTTTTAGCGAATCAAATGCTTTGTTATAATCTACAAATGCTAGATAGTAATTTCTATTGTACTCTTTGTACTTTTCTATAAGCTGTCTTATAACAAAAATATGATCTATTGTGGAGTAGTTACTTCTGAATCCTGCCTGTTCTCTTGGCTGATTCATTTCCAAGGTGCCTGTGATGCGTTTTAATATGACTTTGGAAAAGATTTTATACAGTGTTGACATCAGGCTAATAGGTCTGTAATTGTTGATTTGATCTTTATCTCCTTTTTTGTGTAATAGGACAATTGTAGTTTCATTCCACTGTCTTGGTAAATCGTCATTATGATATTACTTAGTAAGTAGGTAGCAAAATCATCTTTTATGTTTTAGTTCGACGGTCGTAGTGCTGATATTGGAGTCTCACTTAGCGGAGACTCTGTCCTCTGGCCATCGAATGAAGAACAAGACCTTCCCGACTGAAAACAATTCGACATGCTGGATGCACCAGCCTTATTCGATTATCAGTGAATGTCATCCTTGTTCAGGTAAAACCATTTCTATAAATTACCTTATGCCTGATAAAGTAATCAGGAAAATAAATGCTTCAGTAAGTATATATGTTACACTGTCCAAAAAATGCATGGACAAATTTCACGCCCCGAATCCTACGGTAGACATTTGGTGTCATCCTAATTCAAAACGGTCCTACTCCTTACAGTTACATGTATACAATCACTGAGGTCAAGCGAATGTCATCTCATTATCACTAGAGGATATGTCGGGACAAGGTGTCAATATCATAATAATTCATATAATATCAATATATGAATACATCTCATCTCCCACGGCAGACTTCATTAATTCGGCTGAATCGCTTGAGGACTTACAGTGTATTCTGGATGGCAAATTCTTAGCAGAATTCCAAATTATCTTAGATAATACCAAAGATTATATACTAGATAATACCAAGGTCACAATCAACAAACTCGTTGTTCCGGGACCAGTTGCCATTAATGGCTTTGTTCTAGCGATTGTTCTAAAATATGTATGTCCACTTCCCAGTTGTTCTACACATGGCGTATTTTCCTATCACTCACTCTATCCAATAGATCAATTTCTCCCATGTTAGTTATAGTGTTTACAGAGATAGGCTGGGAACATCAAGGTACTGCTGTGTTTTTGGAACACCAACAGATAAATCTCTTATAGCATCCACACTGTTGCGGTGCGGATGCGGATGCGGTCTGATCACAATTTCAAATTCGTTTTTACCCGCTCACGCCATTATTATTTCCTTTCTAAAGCAGCTTTGTTTAAAGTCGAAATTCGTATATCGTATTTGATGATGATGATGATTTTGTGCTTGTGTTTATGCTATTTTGAGGGTTTTTATTTAATTTATCGAAATATATAAATTAATTTTACCAGTTAACTGGTTAAAGTTTTAAAACACTATTCTGGCTATACAATTAGTACAAAAAATTATATTGTTGTCGCTGAAAATTCAGAGTACTTCAATTCAAAAGCTATTTTTGTTTAGTCAATTTCGTCACATCGCACTAAGCGTTTAACCCTTTGTATGTGTTACGCACCGCATGTCGGCGTAAGCGAAAAGTGCTCGACGCGCGTTAGGCACCGGAGCGGTGCGTAAGGAAATTACCGCTATTCGTCAATTTATTCCCGCTCGAATGAACGTTCCAAAGACAATGTAAGTTCTTTCGCCTCTAGCTTACTTCAATCACTAGAGAATCGATGCATCCTTACCGTGTCAGGGGGGACCTATACTTTGTGAGTGGGTTTTCCCCGTTTAGACAGTGTTTGACAAACCGACATGGCGGAAACATAACGTAAAAATGGTTCGCGATAAAGTTTTAGTTTTTGAAGTGAATATTGCCTATTAGTGTCAAGTAGTTAGTGTAAAAGTTGCGGAAATAGTGCTCTCTTGTTGTGAAAGTGGTGTGATAGTAATTTAATGTGAAAAAATAGCATATTATTATCAACAAGTGCATGATGGCGCAAGAAAAATTCAAGAATAATAATTGCATCACGAGATTCAGTGAGTATTTAATTTTTTTAAATTAATGGTGAGTACTTAGATATATAATCAATAGGGTATTTGACTACTTTTGGGAAACTATTGCACATTATTGTCTGATATAAAATAATGTATACTGCATTTATATTTTCTGGATATCAGTCGTATTTGCGATATAAATCGATGTTAAAGTTTGAATAAAAAAATATCGCGCCAAAACGCAGACCTGCGTCATAGCTCCGATCACGTGACTAATTGACGTCACACAAAACAAAACAACTGCAGCCAGGCTGCAAAAGTTTGATGATTAATTAATTTCTAATAGAAGTAATGGTTTATAAATATTGTGTAGTGCCAAAATGTACAAATACTTCCATAAAGACACCGGATAAAATATTTGTTCCTGTTCCAATGCACCCAAAACTCCCCAAAACTCGAAAAAAGTGGTTGGAATCAATCTAAGGTTGGAACTAAGTAGCTCGTAGAGAACCCAAAAGTATTGGAGCTAATTCAAGTGTTTCTAAGTGCGAAGATCATTTTGAGGTACATATTTGAGTCTATATATTTCTATTATAATTTGTGTTTTTATTGCATTACTATTTTATGTACTGTTACTTTCTTTTTAAACATTGTAAAGCTCGACATAACCTAACAAAATAGTTATATCCACTTACTACAACATACTTTTTGTACAACTTGATTGAATGTTTTGCTTGGAGAACAATTAAAAATTAATACTGACATTGTAGTTTTTACGTTTTGAGTTCTGCAGCGTAGAGACAATGACGTGATTATTATTAAAGAAATATGCAACCATAAAAACATTAATTTTGGGTAAGTTACTGCTGTCTGCTTGCACAAAATGTTTCTCCATTCTTCTCACATTTAACCTCCGGAATGTTTTTGGTGAAAATTTCTGGATAAATCGCTCTCAAAATAGCTTTACAACATTAAATTCGCAAATATCAATACAAAATCTGTTTGTTTAGATTTGTGTGACGTCACTAGGGATGAAGCCAGTTACAGACCGTTTTCGATCACGTGATCAAATGTCGAAAATACAGTTATTTTATTCGCGTTTTTTACAAAAAATAAGCATATTTTTATCAAAAAATCAATGAAATATGCTTTTTCATTATGTCATGTTTATGGATGGCGTCAATTGGCATAATATTTTTAATACAGTCAAGTACCCTATTGAAAATATCATACAACAATTCAAGACAATGAATAATATATATAATATATGAACATACAATGTCAAATTGATAGGAAAAAAAATATTTTTTATTTTACATCCAGTCAGTTTTCGAAAATTCGGTTGGACTCTCGCATTTCTGGCTACCGCGGCTACTCAGCCTCTTGCGCGGTACGGGTTAAAAACACTTCTTTTGGTTAATTTCACGATTGTACCGCGCCTTAAGCGGGCGTCCGTCGCGGCCGTCCACGTCGTGCGATCCGCCTGACGCAGCGCCGCTCTATCAATTTACGCAAATCAGTATCCGCGGACTGCCCGCGCCGGATGCCTTAGATTGAATAGCGTCCTCGGTTGATGACACGAGGTTTGCTGTGCCGTGCCATTGTAACTACCTCGCCCACTTGTCTGCAATGATCTGTCACTCTTGAATAAAGTGTTTGTTGTGGTGTCAACATGTCAACTAGTTTCAACAATCTAGTCCCAAGTCAAGTTTACAAGGTTAAACGGCAAACAAGGTGTAACCGATCGCTGGACTTACTTGATTAGGTAAGGTAGCTAGCAAAATATAAAAATATTTTGTTGACGTTATCTTAGGTGAGATGATACCGGAGGTTCCAGGAGGCTATATCCAGCGTTTGTTCGCATGAGTTCAACTTGAGTTTGTCTGTAACTGTACCGATTGGAATAGTGCTAATAAAAGTACATAAAAAATAAAAGTTGGACTCATGCGAAGACTTGTACGGATGTTATAAAAGTTGGAATCCTGAGAAGTTGAACTCATGCGAACAAACCATATCCAGCAGTGGACTGACAAATGATGATGAGGGGCTGATCATCAGTTATTTATTATTTAAAAGTTTTAATTTTGCGGTTGAGAGGGTGCATAATCAGACAGACAGCGGGTTCTTAATTTATTAATGGTTTTTTTTGCAGATTTCGAAATCCGAAGTAAGAGTATAGGGGTGTGCATTCATACGAGTTTCAAAGAAATATTAAAATGTGAGAATGGTGAAACTGTGACTAGAAGGTAAACACATCATGTACCAACGCGAAAGAATCAATGAGCGAAACGCTTATTGATTCTTTCTTCATTTAACACTGCAAGTAACATTTTTCCATTAGTAAATATTATTTGATGTCCAATGGGTGCGTTCTGAATCACGCCAACAAGGCTCACAACACCAACAGTGCCAGCTAGTCGATTGAGCATGCTAATGGCTGTTGGTATAACTATCAGTTCGGAACTCTCCTAAGTGCCTGTAGCACAGATAAACGCTAAGAATGTCACCTTTAAAACAAAAATCTAAATCAAAATGACTTGTGATAGTGTGAGCACTGGCTGATGACGTCATACCTCTCAGAGGAGACCATTCATGTTGTCCACCCATGTTTTAAATAACATAACAATTAGCAATAAAATGTTGAACATAATAGACCTGCAAGGTGTGGAATTTCGTTCTCCCAAAGGTCTTCCCATCGAGCTTCAACATGTAGTAATTCAAAAGTACAACTACCTCTCCAGGCTGGCAAAGCACCGTCAACGACGCTAGTGTTGCAGGTGTCCATAGGCGGAGGTTTCTGCTTACCATCAGGAGGACCGCATGCTTGTTTGCCGATATTTTTATTAAATAAAATACAATTTATTTGTAATTTTTTGCAAAGCATGAGCATTTTCATCCTCATCATACAACATTTTGTCTCGGACTGAATTCTATTGAGGTCATGTACATAGGTCAGTGCAGACTGTGTCACGTCCAGCCAGACCATCTACATCATACTTGTACCTAATGTGAAGGTCCAATTGATAACCTGTTCCTGAATAACTTTCCAGCTGTGACCGAGTGGCCTACCTGGAAGAAAGGGCATATTGGAAGTTCGCCATCTGGTCCTTTGTTATTGGAGCAGTATCATCGATATCAGTGATGTTGCGGCTGCGAGTTTTAAACCATCGAGCCAAACGGCGCGCTCTTCACGCACTCGGCAACGGATCTATTTAGCCACATGCTACGCTGGCCATGCCCAGTGCCCACGGGTTCCCCTGCCACTGTTCATTTATTTACTTTTTCCATTATCAGTTGAGCCATTTAGTTGCGAAAAGGTAATGAACAGAGTTGGTTTCTGTATTTATATTTAGTGTGAAAAGTAATTATTCAGGTAAAACTTGTTACATGTACTCATTTGTCAAAACGCAGCAGTCAGTGGCAGGGTAGGGTAGAGTAGTGATCATTAGTTGAGCATAAGATAATTATTTTGTAATAAATAATTTATTGGTCAAACAGAATGTGCAATAGTTGAGTTATCACTTGAACGTTGACACTATTACCCAACAGCCTGTAACATTGTTTAGTGGTCACCGACGCGGGGAAGCTGTACGTGCCCGGGAACATCATGAGGGCCAGCACTTCCTGCGGTGTGAAGTATCTCAGCTTCAATTGCTTCACTGTATTTACGAAATCTTCACTACCTACTTGAAAAGAATTAGCTTTTACTAAACATGTTTTGACATCTTCTGGACTGGCTTCAGTAAATATAGATCCTGTGCCGTCTACATAGTGTGTATAAGATTTTGTAAAGCAACATGATCTCCTGGATTCTCTGTGGCATACATCGAATACGTTTGCCCATTTCAAAAATTTCACCGGAACCAGATATTTATCAGGTACGTTGTTCTGCAGTATTGAGTCTAAAGCGAATGGTGCTCCGTGGTCTTTGACCAAACTCATTATCTGCAAAATAACAATGCACTGTGTAATGTACGAGTAGAGCGCGTTTACCAACTCAACCAAATTCAATTTGAAGGCAGGTAAAATATAACCTAGACTGTTTATTCTTTAGTAAAATACTTACAATTTGATGTTTGGGTTTAAACCGCCATGCTGTATTAGTTTTCCTAGCAATACAGTAGTATCTTAGTCTAGAATTGGGCACTCCCAGAGACATGGGGCAGAGGAGAAACTCTTGATACTCAAAGTGGCAATCTTTCAGTTTCTGTACAAATAGGTTTCGGACTGTTGACGATTCAAATCCTTTAACATTTTCCATTAGGATATATTGAATAGTGTCCAGTTGATCCAGGATCCCTATGAGATATAGAAATGAGTTGGTTCTGGGATCGTTGTCATCCAGATACTTTCCGTTTCGTGAGAAAGGCTGACACGGCGGCGACATCAGTATTGTGTTTACATTTAATTTGTTTATTTCGGTAGGTGTGAGAGACTGTATGTTTCTGTTTATGAGCCGAGTGCCAGGGAAGTTGTGCGAGTACACTGCATTGGCCACCGTGTTCACATCTGCCGCTGCACATATCTTTCCAGCTAATCCAGATTCTGTAAACAAAAGTTTCACTAGGAATTAATATGGTTGAAAATATATTTTTTTATTGGTAGTTCGCAAACAGCCATATGCAAAATGCTTACACTTTAATTTTTACAATATAAGATAAGTACATTTAGGATGCACAATTCCCCAAACTGCAAACTTAATAATTATTTTGAAAATAGCTTTTACTTCTTTGTCTATGTATATAAAGGCTTTGATAAATGCAAGATATTCGGTACAAATAAATCGGCTTCTGGTAACAAATAGGTTGGTTCACAGAACCCACACTGAGCAGAGCTTGTGTTGCAGGATTCTGTATACCTTCATGGAACAATAAAGAGCAGACATTTTGAAACTAAATCTAGATAAATTATTAAATAATATATTATAATATAAATTAATAACACAAAAAATTTGCATAAAGAATAATACAATAGGCATGATGACTAATATTTTTTTATTACCTCATAAAAAAGCTGATCATAAATAGAGCATATCAACAAAACAAAATTAATATAATATATATATTATTTAATTATTTTTATTAGTTCAAAAATAAATAAGATATAAGCATTTTAATTTAATTTAATTTCATGCTATACTAACATGCTTTGTGAGAAAGGGATAGAGCATCCCCTCTCCATCCCCACCTAAAACTTTAAATACTCATATCTCAGAGATTTATCAGCCAATTCAAATTATTATTTCAGTGTGTGTAATGTATTTAGTTATATTCATCGCTAAGCCGGTTATTTGTAATAAATTAAACATTAGGAATCATGAGAGAAAATTACATGAACAAAACACCTGAAAATACATTGTGGGGAAACTAATAACCTAACTTATGTACATATCTATTTTAACAAGTTCTTTCATTTACATTTGAAAGAGGGAAGCGAACCAAGTTTGAATACATCAATATAATTATTAGTACGACATGTGGACACTTTAAATGACTTCTTCCACAGTATCCTCGCTGGAGGCATAGGGACTAATGTTTACTTTCTCGAGGACATCTGGACAGTCCACCTCACCTGGACAGTCATTCTGTAGAGACATAACATTATAATGCTTAAAATACTTAAACTCTTTAAGCTTTAGCTTTAGCTTAAACTCTCGACTCATCATCTCATAAGACTCTCTTTAATTTTTCATTTCATTCTCATATTTTTCATTTCATAAGGACGTAACACTACACTTATTTTGCTTGAAAGATAGTTGATTACAGATGATCATTTGGGTCTAGTTTTATGTACCAACTTCATTTGTTTAAAAACCATGGCCTAATTCTTAGTAAATAAAACAATTATTACAAAAATATCAAGTTTTTAGGTCGTTTGTCCATCTAATGGGTGAAACAGGGAAACCGCACCGAAACGCTGGATGCAAGCCGCTTCCAATCGGCCCTTTTGGAGATCAATGGGGGAGGCCTATGTCCAGCAGTGGACGTCCTACGGCTGAAATGATGATGATGATGATGATCAAGTTTTTCCCTGACAATCTCTGACCATACGACAACATACTACAAGACTTCACAAAAATACTGGGCAACTATCAAAAGCTGTAAAGTTTTCCCGGAACTCGATCCGAGATATTCTCGTAGATTGTTGAATCTCAAACGTGACAAACTCCGGAAAATTGTTGAAGTTGTCACAGGCATTTGCCTTTTAAACAAACACCTTTTTAAAATTGGGTTACTGACGGTCTCCTATGTAGAGGTGTCTGGAAACTGATGAAATGGCCGCACATTTGCTGCTAGAGTGCAGCAGCGTGGCAGAACAACGAAATGCTATCCTCGGAACACTGAGGACGCTCTGGGAAGCCTGTGCAGGCATAAGCGAGCTGCTGGCTTTCCTGGAGGAGACCGGGTGGCTGAATTAGCTGCAGCCAGGTGACGCAATATGGGTCAATGAATGGCCTAGTTGCGGAATATGCCCGCTACACAAGTAACAAGTAATCTCCAGAATGTGGACAAACACCCTGCTAAAAATTAAAGTATGGAAACAACAATAATTCATGATAGATTGTACCTATGACCAATGGAAACAACCTTAAAAAAAGGTGGATGTCTCGACAACTACAGCACCAGACTTATAAATTTTCAATCTTGTACACACATTGTTATTCATTTATTTTTTATGCAGATGAATCTTGAAACTTACGGTTCCATGCACAGTGCATGCCTCCAATGCCGCTATAGAGTTCTAAAATATTGTAAGACATGTTTTGGAATGAGCTTATAGTAGCATTACATTCCATTCAATGCTTAGGCCTTTCACAGGAGCTTTTGATTGATTACTCAAGGATTATAAAACGTTTGTGGTATAGCGTAGTCCGCTGGTGCTATAATATTGGATTGAATTACTAATATTAGTATTACATTTTAAATTACTTAACTTCAATTAATTATAAATATAATCAGAAAGAAATATGCATAGAGTAATATATGAAATATGAGAACAAAATTAAAAATCTTTAACTGTCAGTCTGATCCTGATGTCAAAGTTTGACTCATAAGCATGATGAATCATTTTTTTTGTTTTTCGCCCATTGTTGAGCAGGCTAAAGGCATTAAAGCCATATCACATCGTCTTTTGTGTTTTACTGTCCTAAGTAGTATTGCCCCAGACTGGGGTATTATACAATATACTGGGGCCCCCAGTAAAGTAGTGGAGACTTTATTAAAGGCTCTTCTTTTGGAGTTTTAGTATCGACATGAAAATACACGTTAAACCCCATTATGTCACGCCCACACTCGAGCACATTCACGAACACTTAATATATAATAATCCACCATTATTACTCATTAACAATCGTAAGTAAACTAGTTTAGGAAAATGATTCAACGAGCCGACATGTTCTTTTCCACGTTGGCGCCAAAACTCCACCAACAACAGGGCCCTTGACTTTAACAATTACTATTATATTATCATTATTAATATTAAAGCACTTAGGTTTGTGTATGGTGTGTGTGTGTGTATGCGTGTGTGTGTGTGGTTGGAGTTAACGCGTATTTGTATTTTTGCTTCAAATTATCAGAATTCATTGAGGTATGATTATCTTTACTCAATAGTAATAGTAATGAGTTAATATGATTTCAGGGATCATGACGTTCGGCAAACAATGTGACCGTGAGCCGATATTCACACACAGCGTTACTATCACGCCAGGAGACTTGGTGAAGATCACTTTCTGGCCGAAATCCCCAACCGGAGCGAAGTACCTGCACAGATGTCCCACGCGCCTGCGTGACCTCCGCTGACTCCGCTGACGTACACGGCACTGACGCGCCTACCTCACATCACGTCACCTCACAGATCTGTTGTGTGTATCTGTGCATCACCTACTTATCTTCTATTTCATATAAACTTCAATTCATTCATTCACTGACAGACGACGCATACAATCAACCGCCGGTTCTTATTATTTATCATTTTAATAGTAGATTGTTGCATCGAGCGCAAAGTCAGTTATTAATGCACGAGTGTTATGTTATGCCAAAACAGAGACAAAAATATGCTATTTACGCCTGCAGGAAGATATACGCACGACTTGGCGCCCGCCTCAGGACAAAATTACGGAAGCGACATATGCTAAAAACTTCAAATTACTCAAGAACTATTTTAACTATAAATAAAACGAATTTACATTAAGATTAAATATACAATTGACCATAAGAATATGAATAAATAAATTGTTACGAACTTCCAGACGCGGACAAACCGTGTTTTAGAAAGCCTGTTTTTGCCGAATTGTTCTATCGATAAAAGTTTCACCAATCATGTTTTCAAAATAACATCCAAAATATGAATTTGTTTTTTTATACCTGTCGGTGCATGATGCGATCATAATGATTTTAAGTTTAATTATAACACCTAATTATGTGTTAACTAGTTTTAAGATTTGATTTCTATACTCAACTTGTTTATTTCAATGTTAAGGTGGTACGATTCACCTATGGCGGAAAATTCAAATTTTAAACAGTTTTTGGTCCTAGTAGCCAGGCCAGGTAATTATTTTTAAATAACACAGTGTTTGCGCAAATTGTTGGTTGTCCTTAACATTATCATGTACAGCTATTTAACAGTAACGCACCATATTACTTACATTTGTCAATAAACCGTTTGAAACTGCAAAAATTAGTTTATTCAAAAATGTAAGTAATAATGTGCAATAGAGATAAATAACTTTACATGAATTTGTTAAGAATAATGATTTGCGCAAACATCATGATCGTTTACAATAATTACCCGGCCTCACTACAAGAAAACTGTTTGAAATTTGAATTTCCCGCCATTGTGAAACGAACCACCTTAAATAGCTTTTGATCGGTGAATAATGAAGGTACGATTTGGATGGATGGATGGATGGATGGATGGATGGATGGATGGATGGATGGATGGATGGATGGATGGATGGATGGATGGATGGATGGATGGATGGATGGATGGATGGATGGATGGATGGATGGATGGATGGATGGATGGATGGATGGATGGATGGATGGATGGATGGATGGATGGATGGATGGATGGATGGATGGATGGATGGATGGATGGATGGATGGATGGATGGATGGATGGATGGATGGATGGATGGATGGATGGATGGATGGATGGATGGATGGATGGATGGATGGATGGATGGATGGATGGATGGATGGATGGATGGATGGATGGTTAGGTTAGGTTAGGTTAGGTTAGGTTAGGTTAGGTTAGGTTAGGTTAGGTTAGGTTAGGTTAGGTTAGGTTAGGTTAGGTTAGGTTAGGTTAGGTTAGGTTAGGTTAGGTTAGGTTAGGTTAGGTTAGGTTAGGTTAGGTTAGGTTAGGTTAGGTTAGGTTAGGTTAGGTTAGGTTAGGTTAGGTTAGGTTAGGTTAGGTTAGGTTAGGTTAGGTTAGGTTAGGTTAGGTTAGGTTAGGTTAGGTTAGGTTAGGTTAGGTTAGGTTAGGTTAGGTTAGGTTAGGTTAGGTTAGGTTAGGTTAGGTTAGGTTAGGTTAGGTTAGGTTAGGTTAGGTTAGGTTAGGTTAGGTTAGGTTAGGTTAGGTTAGGTTAGGTTAGGTTAGGTTAGGTTAGGTTAGGTTAGGTTAGGTTAGGTTAGGTTAGGTTAGGTTAGGTTAGGTTAGGTTAGGTTAGGTTAGGTTAGGTTAGGTTAGGTTAGGTTAGGTTAGGTTAGGTTAGGTTAGGTTAGGTTAGGTTAGGTTAGGTTAGGTTAGGTTAGGTTAGGTTAGGTTAGGTTAGGTTAGGTTAGGTTAGGTTAGGTTAGGTTAGGTTAGGTTAGGTTAGGTTAGGTTAGGTTAGGTTAGGTTAGGTTAGGTTAGGTTAGGTTAGGTTAGGTTAGGTTAGGTTAGGTTAGGTTAGGTTAGGTTAGGTTAGGTTAGGTTAGGTTAGGTTAGGTTAGGTTAGGTTAGGTTAGGTTAGGTTAGGTTAGGTTAGGTTAGGTTAGGTTAGGTTAGGTTAGGTTAGGTTAGGTTAGGTTAGGTTAGGTTAGGTTAGGTTAGGTTAGGTTAGGTTAGGTTAGGTTAGGTTAGGTTAGGTTAGGTTAGGTTAGGTTAGGTTAGGTTAGGTTAGGTTAGGTTAGGTTAGGTTAGGTTAGGTTAGGTTAGGTTAGGTTAGGTTAGGTTAGGTTAGGTTAGGTTAGGTTAGGTTAGGTTAGGTTAGGTTAGGTTAGGTTAGGTTAGGTTAGGTTAGGTTAGGTTAGGTTAGGTTAGGTTAGGTTAGGTTAGGTTAGGTTAGGTTAGGTTAGGTTAGGTTAGGTTAGGTTAGGTTAGGTTAGGTTAGGTTAGGTTAGGTTAGGTTAGGTTAGGTTAGGTTAGGTTAGGTTAGGTTAGGTTAGGTTAGGTTAGGTTAGGTTAGGTTAGGTTAGGTTAGGTTAGGTTAGGTTAGGTTAGGTTAGGTTAGGTTAGGTTAGGTTAGGTTAGGTTAGGTTAGGTTAGGTTAGGTTAGGTTAGGTTAGGTTAGGTTAGGTTAGGTTAGGTTAGGTTAGGTTAGGTTAGGTTAGGTTAGGTTAGGTTAGGTTAGGTTAGGTTAGGTTAGGTTAGGTTAGGTTAGGTTAGGTTAGGTTAGGTTAGGTTAGGTTAGGTTAGGTTAGGTTAGGTTAGGTTAGGTTAGGTTAGGTTAGGTTAGGTTAGGTTAGGTTAGGTTAGGTTAGGTTAGGTTAGGTTAGGTTAGGTTAGGTTAGGTTAGGTTAGGTTAGGTTAGGTTAGGTTAGGTTAGGTTAGGTTAGGTTAGGTTAGGTTAGGTTAGGTTAGGTTAGGTTAGGTTAGGTTAGGTTAGGTTAGGTTAGGT